>CM060902.1:1308231318-1318231318 GCA_030737815.1 Allium fistulosum | reverse complement strand
GTGTAAAATGGAGATTTAAGTTTAAGTGTTGAAATGAATTGTTTAAATGAATGGGAATTGACACACTTGAATTTAATAAGTGAACTTTGCAAATTTTTGGTTTTTATTTGTAAAATTTCTCTTTAGAAAAATCATAAGTTAAAGGATTTAAATGAACATTTTTAATGTGAAAATTTATTATTTTTATAAGTTTAAATGATTTAAATGGAAGTTTATTTATGGCTGGAATTGCACTTAAAACCTGGAAATTCAATTCATAACACTTCAGAAATGCTACCATCTCTTAAATGAACTAATTCTGAACTAAGTAGAATCTGCAGCACTTGTTAAGTGCTGTGGTTATATAAATGAACCAAAAGACTAAAATGAACTAAGACTGTGATAGCACTTGGCAAGTGCTGTTGTAGCAGGAACTAAAATTTAACCTGAAACTAATAAAGGGGCTACTGTAGCACTTGTTAAGAGCTGCAGTAGGCTGAAATATGATTTTGTTTAAAACTAAACTGTTATAGCAGTTTATAAATGCTGTCTTTGCTGAATTAAATTGTTTTCAAATATAACTTACCGCAGCACTTTTTAAATGCTGTGAAAGCTGAAATTTTTATGTTTTTATTGTTTTTAAGTGAATAAATGAACTCAGAAAGGCTAAAATTTTGGGAATTTGATATTTGATTTAAAAGAATAATGACTTTGTTTTTAAATGGTTTAATTTGAAGTATTTTGATATAAACTGTTTTAAATTTATAACCACGGGTTATAATAACGTTTGGTTGTTAAAGAGACCGGGATCGGTTATTGACATACTCTCTGTCGATACCGAAAACCACTTTGACAACTGTGTACGCGGTGGAGTTTCCAGAATGAAGTAGGATGGTGGCGACGATCCTAAGGTATATACGTAGACTCGACTCCCGTGAGTTGGCATAAGGTGGCTAAAACAGGAGCGATCTCGGACCAGTGAGGTAGCACCTCTTATCGGACGCACTTCTTCAATACCATTCTATTACTTTGTGATTGTTGGTGGCCACCCTTGATTTGGGAGTGTTGTTCGAGGTGGACAGTAGTGGCTGCTATGCGCTCCATCAGTCCGTGTGCGTAATTGGTATATCTACCCTGGCATTGCATAGTTGTGCCGTGTCACCTACCATATCGAGCTTTACTATGATTTTTGATTTCTCCCGTAGCCTGTGGAGTATCGAGGGTAGCCCCCATTTTGGGAGTATGCTAATACTGGATAGACTACTGGGACTATTACGAGTTAAGGTGGAAAATGTAAAGCCTTAATGCTATTTAAAAGTATGTTTATTTTATATTAGACATTATTATAATATCGAATATTACTACATAGTAAATAGTTTAACGGATGCTTAAAGAATGGGCGATCCCAATCATTCTTTAAGTTACTTGTACCTTTACTACAGTTCACTTGAGTTGGCTTACATTGTATAAGTATGTATGTCCTGACTCGAGTGTTTATGTTTTATTTTTACGCTCGGGTCAGCCTGAGTATCAGTTTGGACTTCATCTTCTTGGAGCTAGGACTGGAGATCATCTTTATCAAGCTGCTATCTATTTTGCTATTCAGTCTTTTATTTTAGCCTATGTAATTTGAGACAAATGAATTTGGGATTTTCTGTGGTTGTTCAAACTGTATTGGTTTTAGACTATGTAATTTGTACTTGTTTTGAGACTCTGTATTTTAGTGGCTTCATGAACCACTATGGTTATTTTAAATTCCGTTGCGAGTTATTCTGATATATTTCTGTGTCTGTGATTCTGTGAATGATTTTATTTGCTCCAAATTTTATTACAATCTGTTATTTTGCATTATTCAAGTCTGACATGTGTGGATTATTGTCGATTTGAATGGTCCAAAATAGTGGGTCGTTACAGATGAAATTCAGTAGTGCTTATCATCCACAGACGGATGGACAGACTGAAGTTGTAAACAGATCCCTAGGTAATCTATTGCGATGCCTTGTGGATGACAATTTGAAGAGTTGGGATTTGAAGTTATGTCAAGCTGAATTTGCACACAACCATGCAATTAATCGTAGCACTGGGTTCAGTCCATTACAGGTTGTGTACTCAACAATTCCTAAAGGACCGTTGGATTTATTTGTAGTTCCACAGCAGAAAGGAGTGATCAAACGAGCTAGTGATTTTGTGAATGAATTGCAAGAGTGTCACAAGGTTTTGCAGGAACGATTGCTTAAGGCGAATGAGAAATATAAGCAATCCGCAGATGCTAAACGACAACACGTTGAATTCAAAGAAGGAGATTTTGTATATGCGGTGTTGACCAAGGATCGATTTCCTGTCGGTACTTACAACAAGCTAGCTGCTAGAAGGATTGATCCTTTGGAAATCATGAAGAAGATTAATGAGAATGCTTATCAGTTGAGACTGCCGGATCATATCCATACGGCTGATGTTTTCAATATCAAACACTTGATTCCATATCATGAGGATAAGCGTGTTGAAGATGAGGAAAGTGTGAATTCGGGGTCGAATTCTTTTCAACCAGGGAAGGATGATGCAGCACACCATGCCTTAAGCCTTAGGTCGCCTAACGAGTTAACTCCTCAAGAAATAAAAGCCAGTGACCTAGCAAGCTACGGCGTAATGAGATACAAAGGGAGGTTGAAGCATTGCCCCGGAATAACGAGTTATGCTTTAAGTCGTTCAAGCGACCTAGCGAGTTATGCTTTAAGTCGTTCAAGCGACCTAGCGAGTTATGCTTTAAGTCGTTCAAGCGACCTAGCGAGTTATGCTTTAAGTCGTTCAAGCGACCTAACGAGTTATGCTTTAAGTCGTTCAAGCGACCTAGCGAGTTAAGGCGCCTACCTTATGCCGCTTCTTTAAGTCGCTCATGTTAAGTCGCTGAAGTTAAGTCGCTCACCAACGCATTCTTTAAGTCGCAGATTCCAAAAGCTGATTCCTTATGTCGCAAGCCCTTAGGTCGCGTGAAGCTGTGCATCTTCCTTAAGTCGTATGGCTTGTGTTGAGTCGTTTGTGCATGTTATGTTGTTAAGTCGTATGGACTGGTACATGTAAGTCGTGTTGTATTGTTGATAAGTCGTATACTTGTTTGTGTAAATTGTTGTGTCGTTGTATGAGTGTAGTTAAGTCGTGAGGTATGTTGAAGGTCATGTAACGACCTAGTGTTTGTATTTTCTTTGTTTGAGTCGTTAAGTCGTAAGTCGACTTATGTTAAGTCGTTAAGTCACATACGACTTATGGTTAGCGTAAGTTGTATGTGCCTATAAATAGGCGGGTGTTGGTTCATTTGTAGGAAGTTGAATTTTAAATAAAATTTGGTTTGTGCTTCTTGCCTCCATTAAAATTGGTAGTTGAGTGTTATCTCCTATCTCCACCTTCGGCATTCGAGTGCGCTCGAATCAACGATTGTTGAAGCCAATTCACGGAATCAAGTGCGCTTGATCAACGTTCGAAGAATTGTAGATCTTCTCTCACGGCATCGTGCGCGATCAACGTATCGAAGATTGCTAGAATCCGGTATCTTCATGATCAACGGATTTGGGCATTTGGGTATTCTTAAATTCACCGATTTATCATCGATTCATCGATTATTTCCGCTAATCGTATGAGATCCTGGACGGATTCGATTTACATCGTCGAATTCGCTTCCTTGGCTGCATCACTTCGCCTTTTTTGCATGAAGTTATTGGTTCTCAGTACATAGATACAAAAAACATTAAAATTTTCTACATAATCAAATAGATGTAAACTTGATCAGTATTCCACTCTCAAACATAAGTATAAAAGCAAGTCAAGTTGGAAGAAAAACATTATATCTGAAAAAAAGTACTATTCAAAAAATAAATCTCATACTATATTTGGAGGAAATGAATAAATGTATAAATAACACTATTGTTTTTGCTTTGGTAGGTAAATTTATAATTTTGTTAATAATTTTTCAAAAATCTAAACTTATTCTTGTGTAAATTCCAACATTGTCTTTCTCAACCAATCTAGGCTTCTAATATATTTTTTACTGCGTTATTTAATGGACTATGAAATGTTTAAAGGAAACACTCAAACAATGAGGTAATTAGTTACGATATTTTATGAACTTGTTTTATGTTACATTAAATGAATTTTTGCGGTTTGAAAAGGCGTGTAATACTATCAGATATATCACTATCATAATGGTTCCAAGTGAACTATTTTAAGTAAAAAAGAATCAAATTATCACGCAATAAATAAAATAAATTAATCACCTTCAATAAATAAAAGAAATTAATTGCCTTTAATTTTGATTAACTTGAATTCAAACTACAAACATTAATTCAATTTAATGAAATAATTAATTATATTAACTCTTTTTAATGCTAAACAGTTATAAAATTAATATGTAATCAATCGATTCTTTTTATTATTATTTTCTTTTTATAAGCAACATTTAAGATGTATATCTGAGTGAAGTAACATGTAACATGAAGTATTCTGTGAATTTTATAAATCTTTCATCGATGTAAGAAATATGGGTATCAAACAGAAACACTACCGTTGAAACTTACTACTAATTTATAACAAATTATTTTCTTTTTATTTGGCAAGGTCAATATAAAATTTAAATGATTGGAAAGAAATATATTTATAGATACTTTTCTTCAATAAACTTACCAAACTAATATTAAGGTGAAACATATGCTTTAAAAGCCACATGATATTTTTAATATATTTGTTTTTGCTTAAATAAAACATTATATGTTCAATATACTTAAAAACGATTATAATATTTAGTTATCATGTGTAATAATTGTATTGTGTTATAAATAGTCGTTGTTGAATGTACACACAATTTTTTTTACAGCCATTCGCAATGAATATAATTGCATGGTATTTTTGTAGTTCGCTACATTGATCGTGTTCTCTTAGGCCATTGGTTATATTGTTATCTTAAGCATCATCTCTATTTTATGTGCATCACACGTAGGTTTTTCCATTGTGATATATTCTAGTTCTTTGAACTATTCTAAACTTTGTATTGTACATCCATTCCGGTGGTGCGTTTATTGGAATTGAAGTCAAAAATGATTTGATTGCTCCAGATATTAGACTATGACGTCCTTGATTGGTAACATATTTGGTAATTACTTGTCTAAATTGCCAGGGCATTCAAAAAAATATATATATATATACAAATTCATAATTTATGTTTATTTCTCATGCAATATCATATGCAAGTATTAGAAAACATAACGTCTCAAGCTACTGAATATTAGTTTAATTCAATTAGTAAGAAAGTCCACGGATGCAAAACTCATAATATTTCTTATTTAAGTCAAATATAAAACAGTGTTGCGCCCTGCGTTTGATTTTTTTAGGCCAAATATGAAACACTATTATTTTAGTGAATGTTTATGTAATTGTGTTTATATTTGTATTTTGGACTAGATGAACGCATGCCGAATTATGCATCTCTTATGTTAAGATGCACATCGAGTAATATAATTATTAGGAAGTAAGAAAAAATTGATAGTGGATGTTAGTTTATTCATTTTGATTTTTTTTTATACGGCAATTATCCTTTGAAAAGATTTGTTATACTTTGTGTACTTCAAGATCATGTAAAAAAATTAATCAACACACACACGTTAATAACGGTCAAGAAGAGATTACCCTACATAAACAAGAATTCCCAACACCACAGAACAGAAAGGGAAAACAAAGAACGGTTGAATAAATTTTATGTTTAAGCATAAACTAAGTTCAAATTAATATTATTGTTGCTTACGTTCAACGTGACACCCAGATCTAAGAAATACAGAGAAACCCCTAGTAACAAAAGTATATTAGTTTTTCCCTTTCCCAGTTGAAAAGAAACAAAAATCAAACAAAAGCATCATACATCACACACTGCAAACATGGTTAATCGATACTCAAAAGATTAATCATTTAAAAAAAAGAAACGCAAAGCACAGTACATCCATCATTATCTAAGTATGAATCAGGAAACATAGTAAAAAACACACATGCATAACCAAACAGTTGAAGCCCTATACACATATTACAAAGTTATCAGAGCAAAGATGAAAAAAAAAGAAGTCACATTTTGTGTTTTGCAAAATATTAGAGAAAATGATAGCTGTAGGAAAGAGAATATAAATTGCAATCCACCAACTCACTCACTCCATATTTCTTAAGGAGGGGGGAATCCGCACAGCTTGTCCTACCTCACAATCACACGACAAACAACCCTCAAAAGAATCAGAGAAGTCGCAAAACCCACAGTTTCTACATTCTATCCAAAAGCCAGGCACAACGGCAGTGCCTTTTGGGATATCATACTTCAAGGTGCAAAATGTACCATAATCGCCTGTGTGCGTGCCTTCTCCATTGCAATAATCACACATTTCTGCAGCTTTTTTTTGCCGACGACCAATTTCCTCGTCATTCACATCCACAAATCCTATCACTCTCTTCTCGTTCAGTACGTAAGCAAACAACTTCCATGGTAAAACACTACATAGTTTGGGGATAATATCATAGTACTTCACCATTCTCATGCGGTCCGTTAAATTCCTATCGGCGTATGAATCCAGTGCAGACAACAGCACCGTGGAAAAAGCTTTGGTGGGCCATTTCTCATATAATTCCCTGATGTCAGCCATCTTCAGGTGCTCTATAGCGCATAGCATTACTCTCATTGTTTTAAGTGCCTTCTCATCCCACTCTTCATGCTCTGTCCATTTGTCTACTCCACCAAACAAACATTGCTCCCATTATATATGTATATAGATAGAAAGTGTAAATTTTATTTCAAAACAAAAAACACAAAAATGGTTGACTGCAAAAACCTTTAGCTCCATCATCTTCGCTTCTCTTTCCTTGGCTTGCTTGCAAAGCCAGACTCATGATCTCGTCCACATTCAAATGATTAATAATCTCCTCCGCATCCTTTTTGCTCAGCTTCTTCGGGTCATCTGCCAGCAATCCACGTAGTCTCTCTAACTTATTATTCACCTCCTCTTCTTCTTCTTCTTCTGTTCCATCAACTGTTATTTCTCCTTCCACTTTCGCCCTTTTAGCTGGATGGGAGTCCTTGTCCTTGTTGACTCTTTTCCTCCCTACCACACTCATTATCATTAGACACCCCCACATTATAATTAGACAATTTTCTGCAGCTTATTAAATGCAATTTGCAAAACATAACTAAAAATAAAAAAGGTTATAAATTAAAAATCAAATACATCACGCAACTTTATGAAAACTACATTGTAGATGCTGATTCTTACATAAATGCAATTGGAATCACAGGTAATTGGTATAAGGCAGTGAGACGTGTAACAATGAAAACCTAGATTATTATAATTTTACTGTAAAAGGCAGAGGCAGCAAACAACTACCGAAAACCAAGCAGTACCAGTATATATTATAGCACCTCACATCAAACTGAAACAAATACTGGAGCTCAAAGACCGGATCAACCTAAATTCAATTGTATATGAAACCCGATGACTGCAGATTCGGTGCCGTTTGCAGCCAATTATGAAAACTGAAACAAATAGTGCCGTTTCCAGAAGAAAATATAATTTAGTGAAATTCCCAGACAATTATGCTATCCAATTCAATAAACAAAACGGTGCAATCAAGACATAGCAAATCGTGATCAACAACTTTTAGTAAACACGTCACCTCCTATTTCTTTATGACCGTCAACAATCTCCTCTTCGCCCTTCTTCCCCGCCATGCCTTCAAATCTGGTCTGCTTAAAAATTCGTTACTTGGGGCTTCAAATTTAGGAAACTCGGTGCAGGTGCAATTACCTACGTAGATGAAGAATCGGTTGACAATTGAAAGCGGTTCAATTCCTTGCGTTTGGTCGAGAAGAAGAAACGCGCTTATTCGATTTAGGGTTTCTTAGAAATTATAAATAACGACAGACGAATATTCTGGATTTAAGGCCGAGGTTGTAGTTGGAGCATCGGAGGAGCCTGGCCCAGGTGCTTTTGGAATTATGCGCTGCTGCCAAGAAAAATAAAAGCCGGAGGTAGTTAAACTACAAGCGATAAGTCAATGTAATGCAAACATTTGAGTTATGTACCAAGCTTATCATGGGTAACTACCTATCTTTTAGATTAATTCTATTCACACAAAATAAATTACTTTACATACACCGTTAGCTTTTGTAAGAAAATTTAGAACAAAAACACCATTTCATTTCAATAGTTTTTAATTTGAAGTTTCTGTGTTAGGTAACTTTTTAATTCAAAAGTGCACATTCAAACTATTTTAATATCGGTTGTTCCAATTTAATTTTTTTTTGCAATTTTGAATTCAAAGTTAAACTCAAAATGGTAGCATGAAATCATAATTCAAGTCAAAGTTAGAAATTCAATATAAGAATTTATCTTCATTCAAAATCAGAATTCATCAAAGCTTAGAATTAGATTTTACTTCAAAATTTAAAATTTAATTTGCAAATTTATACTATGCGATTTATGCGTATGAATCGAAAGTGCCTATTTTATATTATGTGATTTAATTATGCGTTTACATATCCATGTTAAAAAAATGTTGGTTATTTAAAATTAATATTTTATCCCTTTCAATGGATAAATATTTATGGGTATAGATTTTAATTTTAACATTTTGCTTTTAATAAACGAGTGTCACAGCACGCGCTTCTCATTTGATTTATTATTATTTTTTTTACAAATTTTATATGTTTAATTCAAAAGAAAATGTTTTACATAAATATATAGTCATATATTTGCGTTGAAATCATGTATGGTTAGTTCGAAAACTTTACGTTGCAACATTTAGTTTTCATGTTAGTTTGAATTTTAATATGTCAAATCCTAATTTTACGTGATATTAAGATTTAATACAATTTATGGATATGTATTGTGAATTTGGAAAAATAATAATTTGTTACATTCTATTTTTAAATAACATTAAGATTTGATAATATCGAAGGACATTTTTGGTAGTTCAAGTTCATATCAAAAAATGTGAACCAAATATATTTCAACTATTATTAAAGAAGATTTCTCAAAAAATAAATGATTTTTTTTTAAATAGGGCAATTAGATTATAGTACATATTAGTACTACAAGTCCAGGGCAGTATACAACATATATACTATATGTCAATATATGTTTGAATCACGCAACGCAAGCTTTGAACGTATGACCTCTCACACCAAAGTCGAAGAGCTTAACCACTAGGACAATGGTGCTAGTCGAAAAAAAAGGTCATGAGTTTAAGGGTCGCAAGATTAAAGGTCACAAGTTCAATCCTCAAGAACGACACTTGTTGATATTAATGAACCATGTTCAAAAAAAATTAAGATAGATGTGGAAGAAAATTCAAAAATAAATGATATATAGATTGAACCTCCAATATTGCTCGAAAGAATGAATAATTACCTTAAAATGAAAATGAAAAATGAATGAATTAGTATATTTAATTACTTAAAGATTTTTGTAGTTGATATCAACATCAGAAATAAGTATATTGCATTATCAAACTGATAATTAAAATATTTATTTAACGACTAAAATAAATGTCAATTAAAAAACATTACAAATCTTATTCTTATTATTTTAATTATGTAAACTGATAATTTAGTTTTTAAACCATTGTTTTGTACCTCAATAATTTTATTTATAACAAGAAATTCAAAAAATAATTAATATCTGTCTCAAAAAGACATTGTAATACAAAAGAAAAATATTTCTAATCAGAATATCCTATATCTTTATCCATTAGTTAATGTAGATTACAAATATAAATTTTTAAAATTTAACATTTTAATGGAATTTCTTAACTTAATATATTCATTATTTTTCAAAATTACAAAGTACAATATTCATTATCATCAATTTGGTATCATTCTTAACATTTTTTTTGTATCAATGATAATTAAGAATTCACTTACTGTACAAAATATAAAAAGAAAACACGTGTATATGTCAAATAACATGTTTATTTTAGAAAGAAAAATTTGTTTATAGTTCTGTTTAACGCGAAACACCAACTTTAGAGGAAAATTTAGGTATTTTTTAATAATGACCCGTATTTTTAACAATATGATAATGCTTTACGGTTTTTACCAATTTTGGTTGCAGGATAAAGATTTGCAAAAGATATGTTTTACAAGGATGTTAGTGAGGGAAAATCCGTTTCACTAATCGGCATGTTCTCGTTTAGTATCAAATAACCGAGATGTATAGTGTTATTCACACCAGACTTTATGTCTAAAAGTTTGTGTTTTCCCCTTAAACTCTCGGGTGCTCAAAATTTATTTGAGTAGGATGAGGGTTGAGCTTTACAGGTTTTAGTAGGATGACGAATAAAGCTACCGGAGATGAGCAGGAGGCCGACAGATAGCTAATTAGGAGTTGCAATTATTTTTTGTTTATTTCCACTGTGTGTATTAAGTCGGTTATGACTATATAGCACTTTGTTTACCAAGGGGGCATCATCATATGTCGCTCTTGGTGTATTTATGTAATAGCTATTTTATCTAAACTTGGAAAATGATTATAGAATTATGTAATTTGAATATGGAACATGTTTTGGAAATGTAATTAGAAAGTTGTTTTTGAAATCTGTGATTTTGTTTCATATTTATGTGCTTCTGATATTATGGATACCATTAACATAGCCGTATTTAATCGTCGGAAGTTAATACTATAGATGACTGCAGCATCTATAGCGCTTAGCTTGGAGCCTCCAGATAGGGGATGTTACATCCAACTTGCACCAGATTGACAAAGAACTGATACGTCATCCCCATATCTACTGGCTGGTCTCTAGCACCTACGTTGGCATTTGCATTTGGATTAGCATTTGCCCGTCGACCTGGATTCCACCTGGTATTGGGTCGAGCATTTCTGCAACGATCGGACTTTTTGGACAGTTTAAATCGATGATAAACCACACACGTCCAACTTAAACCATACAAATGGGCAGATTGTTATTGGTGTAAATAAGAAAAAGCAGAGAAATAAAAAAATACAGAATCTCGCAGCGGAATGACAAAATATAATAATCAAATAAACAGTTCATGAAGCTGTTTACAAATAACATTGATTAAAGCTTTATAATACAGATCGGAGTTACACAAAACAAGACAAACAATAAATAAATGCAACGGAACAACATGATGCAGTGGAGTAAATATAATACATAATAATCGTACAAAATCTTCGTCTTCATCCTCCAGAAAGTAGTCTTCGATAAACTGAAAAGCTCAGACTGACCCGAGCGAATTGAAAAGACAAAACACTCGAGTCAGAACTAAAAGATCTTATGTAAGTTAAATCGACAGTAAATAAATATGAGTGTAACGGCGTCAGAGATGTTTACGGGGTTTGACATCTCTTATCCAGTATCTAACGTGAGTGCAATAACTTAGATGATGTTCGGGATTTGCATCTCCTAAGGATCTGTTAAACTATCTACTATGTAGTACAATACGCTATTATAATATGTCTACAGTAAAGTAAAGTATTAAATAGCGTTAAGGCGTTACCCATATCCCCCTTAACACATTTTTATATATTCCCATAGTCTATACAGTACCGTAATTCCTCCGTAAACTGGAGGGCTATCAAAGGACACTCCATATATATGGTACAAACCAAACTCATAGAAGGCGTGCTAGGGCATGCGAACACGGCACTCGAGGCAATGCCAAGGTAGATATACCAATTGTGGATCCGGACTGGTGGTAACGCATAACAGCTACAACCGCCCACCTCGGAACACACTCCCAAATCAAAATCAAGGGGTGGTATCGAAGAAATGTGTCCGATAGGAGGAATGACCTCACTTGGCCCGGCATGGCTCTTGTTTTAGTCACATCTAAGTTGACTCACGGGAGTCAGGGTCACGTAAATACCTCATACAGATTCGTTCGCCAAACCATCCTACTTCATTTCTGGAATCTCCATCACGCGCACAGTTGTTAAAGTGGTTTTCAATATTGGAAGAGAGTATGACAATATCTGATCCTGGTCTCCTTAACAATCAAACGCTTATTTCACACTAGATGGTTCTTTTACATTTCAAAAGTCAATTCATAATTTATATCAAAATATCGTATTCGATTTCAAACTATATCACTTTCGAAATCATATTCACTTTCAAAACCATATTCACTTTCAAAATCATATTTACTCAAATATGTCATTTCACAAAAAGGTATCAATTCCAACTTAAGTTGTATCATCATCAAGAATTTAAATATAAATACTTCAACTTTACACAGTTTGCAATTTTAGAATATAGTTTAGATAGTCATAAATAGTTTAATAGGTTAAATAAATTAAAATAGTTTAAATGGATTTAAATTAGATAACTAGATTTAAATTGATTTAAATAGATTAAAGATAGATTTAATAGATTTAATTTGGTTTAAAATGTTTTAAATAGATTAATTATATATTTAATCGATTTAAATTATATAAAGTAGATTTTTAAATAGGTTAAATAAATTTTAAATAGATTAAATAGATTTAAATTACATTAAATAGATTTAAAATAGATTAAATAAATTTAATTAGTTTAAAATAGGTAAAATAGATTAAATTGGATTAAATAGGTTGTAATAGATTAAAATAAATTAAAATAGTTTTACTTGATTAAAATAGTTTAAATTAATTTAAAATATATTTCAAAGTTACATCCAAACATTTCAATAACTCAATTCTGACAGATTCATTTCTATTTGACACTTTAACTTTGAATTTTTTTGGCAAAGCCAACGGGGTTGAATGGACCCCTACCGTTAATATTAAAAACCAAAAGTTGCTACAAAATATTTAAACATGCAGAACTCCAAAGAAAAAGGTGTTACATGGATCTAATAATAGAGAGGACCATTACATGTTTAGAGGAAGATTGCCCTTTAAACACCCTAATGTTCCTCTCCATCCAAATGAAATACAAAGTCTTCTTTAGGAGTCTTAACATCAATTTAACTTTGAAATTTCAATTTTAATCCTTTGAACAATTCCATTTAATCAATTCCAATTTCAACATTTACGCTTGGCCTTTCAAAAATAATTCAGTTTATATAAATCAATTTCCATTTCAAAATACCAGTTAATTGAATTCAAAATTTAAAGATTCAAAAATCATTTAATTTAACCAATCCGGTGTCCGTATATAATTTTCTAACCTAGGGTCAAGTGATATGGATATTTATCATTTCAATCCGCAATTTAAATTTTTACGGTTATATATCATTTCAAACCGCAATCCCGAATTAAATAAAATCCATAAAATCGCTCGAGTCTATCATTTCAATCCATAATGATTTTTCCTAATCTATAGATCGTTCGGGTATGTATCATTTCTACCCATACGGAACTTGCAATGTTATAACAATATAAAAATACAATATCCAGTCATCCATTATCAACAATAAAACATCCATCAAAATCATCATCCAAATCAATCTATAAACATCAATAGATAACTGATCATCAATAATAGAAATTAAGTTGACAATTTAAAATTCAATCATTAAATTAAACGATGATTAAATGCAATAGAAGTCGAATTTAACCAGAATGACAATTTAAACATACCAAACATCAATCAATTAATTTCTAATCACATCATAAATTTAATTTAAATGCCATAAGATAGTTTAGTAATTGTGAGTGGGTTAAAACACTCACCTTCGGATTCAAATCGATTTGAAATCCAAAATAAGCCCCAAAATTCGACAGTATCAGAATTCATCAAAACTTGCGTCAAAATGTCCGAAATTTCGATATGATCGCAGTGAAGCAAACCGCGCGTGAATCCAAGCTCGTATGCAAAAGTTACGATGATTAGAACAATTAAAATTTGAATTTAAATAAAATAAAATAAAATATAACCTCAATCGTAATGACCACGTCAACACCCTGCTATCACCAGAACCCTAACACGATGCCAGTTCGACCTTTAGCTGCCACCGCCTTTTGAATTTTCGCCGCCTCCTTGCTCGACTCTGACCCAATCAGAGAGCTTCACCGCGACCGCCGTCCAGAGCCGCGCACAATGCCATAGGCCATGTCGATTCCGGTCGAGCCTGGAGCTCGCCGCCGCCGCCACCGTTTTTCAAGGTTCCAGGCGAATCCTGACACCTCTGACCAGAAGCAAACCACTAGACCGACTGCCCCTTGCCTCCTCTACATGCCTAAACTCTCCGATCGACCAAACAACGAAGATCCACCATCCAAATTTGAAACTGTAGCGACCCGCAAACTGTACCCCTTTGATCTGACACTATTCCACCTTAGCTCAACTCAAATTGGGCAGAAATTACGAATCTTTAGGGAAAGAAGAAGAAAGAGGTAGAAGAAAAATAGAAAACAACATAGAATATCACAATCGCAGTGGAACAAAATATAATATATAATAACAAATTTTATACAAAAAAACTGTAACTATTTATACTTATAATCATCAGAGTACAACAATCAAAAAATCAAACAGTACAGTTATATAACTTGTCCTTACATAGCGGAATATAAGTCAAGTATGTAAATATGTCTGAAACTCCTCCAGCTAGTCTTCTGAGCTCCATAGCACTTTGCCTGAATCTGTAATACTCGGTCTGACCCGAGCATTATAATAAAATAACACCCGAGTCAGTCTGGAAAACCAGCGTGAGAAAACACACTCAATTTGAATTATTAGATTTATCAAAATCCTTTGAAAAACAAAGGTATCTCGTAAGACTGCGTCACACTAAACACGACGGGTTTTTACCTTACGATAACCAAAACATTTTTATAGAAAATCCAGTGATATTATAATAGTGTCTAAATACAAATACTTATTCAAATAGCCGAAATTGTTACATTAATTAAATTCCACCATACTAGGCTCGACAAACAAAACCGTAAGCTCGTATTGGAGAATGGATTCCAACTGAATGACTAGGCATTGGGGTATCACCTGTCATAGTATACCTCTAGAAAAATGTACCGAGGACCACTCCGGGATTCCCTGCTACACAAGACCGGCCTACCCCTAAACTAGATAGACCGAATAAGATTACCCCGCGGTTGGGATCAGCAACCGCCACACAGCCGAATAAAAGAGACTCCAAAAGGGGTAACCTTACCCTACTTGGGTGCGACACACTTAGCCTTGCTGCATCTCCTCTGATTTTCAGTCATTCCCGGTTGATGAGGCTTGAGGCTAAGCGTTACCTTTTAAAGAACAATTTTACTTAGAATCCTCATCGTCCTCCAATGCGATGTTCTCGAAGAATTTGTCCATACAAGTTGTCCTAGGTCTGGATAAACCGAATCACCATCTTCATCATCTTCATGGTATTCATTCGTTACATTCAAACCGGATCGAAGTAGTTTTGGATAATTAAATCTGATCCCGGTCTCTTCGAAACGATTAACGAATTTGGCCAATATTGTTAGTCGGTTATTTAACTACCAATAAAACATCCATAAGCAATCATCTGGCCTTAATATAAATTTTTCCAAGATATTTACTCCTAAAATATCTTTAAAAGAATTATAAATCCCTCCTAACATTTTAAAACAATTTTTCAAATACTCAAATCCGTAACAGGATACTCTCAACATCTCAACACTTAGAAATATTTCCAAATTTCTATTTTCTATACTTAGGAAAATATTACCAGTCTTATTTTCCAAATCCTTTCAATATTAACGTTTTCAGAGAATTATCCCGTGACTTATTCCAAAACTCCGGAATTCCAATTTAAATTTCCTCTCCTCAAACATATTCTTTATAAACCCCGTTTCCAAACCTCGAGAGAATTTATAAAATAAAAATTTCAATCACTTCAAACTCTAATATATATATAATAAGTATTTTAAAGAAAAATAATTTAATTTTAACACATGTTCTAATAATTATTTAAAATATCGAAAACACTTTTATAAACATTAGTAACTCATTTTTAGTTAAATAAATAAATTTTCAAAGCTGATTTAAAAAGTTAGAATTTACTAAAAATAAATACTTCATATTTAAAAATCGACTTACAAGTATTTCAATCTCAACTAGTTTAAAATCCCATAGTTTTAAAATAATAAAATTTTCCTTTTAAACCAAATTCACTTCTTAAAATTTAAAATATACTTTTAAAATTTCAATAACCAATTTACTTTATAGCTTCCTCATGATTTCACAACATATCGAGTCATTGTCGATTTTCTAACCATTCTCATTTCAAAATAGAATCTACTATTTTTCTCTACCTTGTTTCCATATTCCAATATAAATTCACCCTATGAATTTATATTCCAATTATCACCTGATATCGAATTTCTTTATTTATAAATATCGTTATCAATTCTATAACCCCTTTGGTTTTACTTGTTTATAAAAACAAATCTTATTTATGAAAATCCATTATATAAATTTATTTCTTGTAAATTCCATTAATACTTCCAATCTATTTTCTATATTGATTTTGACTCCTTTTTATATATTTCCAAAATATCAATTATAATTTCTCTAATATAATTCATTTTAAAAATCTCCATCTATTTTTCTGAAATAGTTAAGTATAGCCAAATCAATTATATTCTTTTCTAATTCATTTTCTTTAAAATAACTCCAATTCCAATATATATATATATATATTATTATCAAATTCTCTTCAATTCCATAAATTTTAAAATATATTTATAGTTTTAAAATTTTATCAAAATTCAGGCCAGTGCTACAATAGCATCCAATAATTTAAATCACCGCAATAATCTATACTAGATTATTCTACACAATACATATATCTCCATATATGAAAAATAAACGATATATTTGAGGAATCCAGTTGGATCCCTCCAACCTGTTTCCCTACATCCACAGATGTTAATACAGCATAAAATAAATACCAATCCCACTTCGAGGGGGATATCGCGGTATATAGGGTCATCCGCTATTATAAGGGGGCATAGGGTCTCGTCCGCTATAATATGCAGGAATATCACTCCAAATACTAATGTATATACCACTATATATATAACATTCAACAGATAATAATAATTATCGAATCATTCAACCAACCAATAAATTTTAAATTTTCAACATTTTAAATTAAACTAGCAGTCCAGAAAATGAGTGAGATTTTCTCACCTTTATTTTTGTTTGCAATCCACTCCAATCTCGACTTGATTTTCATGATTTTTGACCTTGCATGAACAATTTATGAATTTGTAAATATTCGATTTATAATATGATTTATATATCCTAATCACCATAATACCTATTTTAAAATTTACCAGTAAGTTAAAATATGTGTGTGTGTATTCTTTTCTTTTCTTTTTTTTCCTTTTATATCTAATATATATATATTATTAAATTAATTATAAAAATAAACTGTCATATACCTTACTGCCTAAGACCCTTCAAGCTTGATGACGAGCACCTCCAAAAACTTACCAAACCCTACTACCGCTGCTTCTAAACATCCACCGCCGCTCCTCCATCGACGAACCACTACCAGAGACCGCCGCACAAGATCCCTCCCATCATTTCGAACCACCTACGCTTGCCTCCTTCAATCGAACGCCATTCCAAGTCGCGGTCTTCTAAACTCCATAAAGATTCGAAATCGAAATCGACCCGAGAACCCAAATCCCACCTCGCCCTTCCTTCTCCATTCGACTATCACCAGTCGTCGCCGCCTCGTGTACACGCGCACGTTAATGCATAGTCGCGTCTCCCAAACCCCTACCCTCGCGTCCCCAGCTTTCTGACACTAATCGAATTCGATTTGAATTCTCGGATCTGGAATGCGAAACTGGAATGTGAATTTTAAGAGAACGAACAAATGAAATTATTTTATTTAAAAGAGAAGAGGAGACAAACGAAATTTTTCTCTCTATATTTTGTTTCGGGTATAATTTTGTTTTGACTGAAAGAGAACGAGGTTGCTTTTAAAAGTAGGGAAGAGGAGGTCGTGTGTTAAAGAAGATACAGGAAACATGTTTGAATAGGTTAAGGATATGGTGATTAAGTGAAGGAAGGGATAGGTTGATGTAACTATATAGGTCAGGTCAAACAATGTAAATATATATTTAAATCGCCAAACGTCTCGATTCCGCAACTTAAAATTTTGACCTCCTATCAAGGCGTGCCGCTAGGAATTTATAATGTTATACCCCTATCCCGAACGCAATGGAAAAGGTTTCGAATCCTAATTCGATCGTATGGAGAAGATATGCAACGACCCCGAAATTTAAATATTATTTAAATTGATAATTAAATGAATTCGAGTTTAAATCTAAGTTTAAATGGTTATTTATCAACTTATCTTCTTTCATTCGTTACAAAAGACTTTGCAATCCCAGTTTCTAAAAGTCTTAAACAAATACAAACCTAAGAAAAGAAAATGAATAATATACATTCAAGTATTAAACAAAACAAGAAAACATAGCACTAAGGAATGAAGACTTTCCAGCCTAATACAAAGCTTGCATAGTATAACATTGATGGTTCGAGGGCGATATACATGCAGACTAAAAAGGCAACAAAGAAGAAAATCAAAGAAAAGTAAAATATAAATACATTTGTATCTAGTATTTGCTGGTAGCTTGTTATTGAAGCTAGGCAAGTGAAAATATGAGATAAGTATGAATAAACAAAACATAAAGTACACAACATTAAATGCCTTCAATCCTTGCAGCCAACAAATCTGTTCGAATTGGCATAAATTTCTTTTCAGCCTCCAAATTTTTAAAATATCTCTGACCTTAGAAATGAAATAAGAAAACATATAGACAAACACTGTAGGCTGTTTTATACATAGCCTAGAAAACAACCTTTTCCTTATCACTTTTTACTTCCAGTTCGAGTTAAGAAAATACAAAATGAAACTCCATTTTAAAATCTTAAACAAGCATCAAGCAACTAAACAAAACAGTGAAGCCAAGTGATGGGCAGGAAGTATCAAAGTGGAAACATGTTTCCAGTTTTTCAAGTTCAAAACAGATTTCAAAAACAAGTCTCTGTTCTTCTTCTCCATAAAACTGTGAGTAACATTTTACTTAAAACTTATAACTTAAGCTAATATGGTATGCTTCCCTCGGTGATGTTATGTATCTTGTATATTTATGACTGTGCAAATTATATGTGTGTCTGGTTTTTCTCTGATACCTGTTATTTGTGTTTATGTTTGTAGATAGGAAAAATCAACCTCATCTCTTGATCTATCAACTAGTTGAGCTTAAGTTGTAAACAAAAGTAGATTGTTTAACTAAAAATCTAAGTATCAAAATTTATTTAAGATTTAATTAACTTGTATTTATCTCTGGGAACTAAGAAACAAATCTCAACTTCAGATAAGTTTAGAATCAAACTTCTTGTTTAAGGAAACCAGGAGTATAGGGTGAAACGTCATACTAAAATAGGATTTTTAAAACAAGTTTTGTAATTTTTAGAGCTTGGGTTGAAGAGCAGTTTTAGTTTTACTGTTTTAAGCATTTTGGGTTGCCGTGGACGATGGAGTCGACTGGAGACGTTGTGGTTTGGTCTGGAGGTAGAGGAGTGAACGGAGAGGCCGGGAAAAATGGTGGAAGGCGCAGTAGTTCGTCGTGGTGGCAACGGCGACGAAATTCTGTTGGGAAACCTAGTTTTTGACATAATTGTATTTTGATCTCGTTCGAATGCTACGGGACATCGAGTTCGATCGGAGTTTGGGATTGCGTAGAGGGATCGTAGGCGAAGCTGTAGCCGGAGACGCTGGTGTTCAGGTGATCGGAGTGTCGGGGACAAGGCAATGACAGGTTGTGGAATGGGTTCTGTCTCGAGTTCCAGGCTGACATGGGATGCTCGATTTTGATTCGAGTGAAGGTGGTAGGTTTGGGAGGTTGTGATGTGGTCGTGGGTCGATCGCCGATGGGGTATGACGCTGGTGAGTGGCCGGAGGTGGCTGGAGGCACGGTGCACGTGCACGTGCATATTTGGGTAGGCTGTCGATCTTGGAGAGTGTAGTTTGAAATGCTCGGGGTTTCACTCGGGATTTTGGGTGTTTTACTCGAAGCAAAGGATGAAAAGACTCGGAGCAGTCTGGGTTCATGTCGAGGCAGAGGATGGATTCCAGTTTTAAATAAACTTGATTTGATAAAATTCTTTTATTTAAAAGAATTGAAATGGAATTTTAATTTAAATAAAATGTTTAAATTATACTAAAACTGATTTAATTTATAAGGAAAGCAAAGAATGATTTATTTAAATTATAAACAAATAATTTGATTAATTTATAAATAGAAATGATTAATGATGATTTTAATCTAAGATATTTTCTTAAGAAAGCAATTAAAGAAATGTTATTAGTTAATGAAGATAATTAACTAGGAATTACTAGGTAATTTAAATTAATGCGATTAATTTTGATAATTAATTTGATTAATTAATTAAGAAAATCAATTTTTAAATTGTTAATTACTGAATGAAAGTAATTAAGGGATGAATTTATTATGTAATTGGGTTAAAGGTTAAATTAATTTATATGATTAGTTAAGAATGATTTGGATTAATTAAGGCAATTGATTAATTAATTTATATCAAATGATTTGTAATTAATAAACCAAGATTGGATAATTAATTCATAAGTAATTAATTTACTTGGAAATAAATTGAATTTATCAGGATTAAACGATTAATTGATTCTGCTTATAAAAAACTATTGAATACTTGACTTTACTTATGAATGTTTGGATTCTATTGAATTGAATTGTTTGATATCCCTGATATATGATGCTTGTGATATACCCTGATTTGTATTGTGATCTGTGATAAATTATCTGTGATGTAATTTATTATCTGTGATTTTTATACATCTGTGATCTGTGAATGAAAAGATAAGCGTTATAGTTTATATTGCTTATCAACTATATCCTGTATTTTGTTATGTGATGATTGATGTTGCACTATTGTGTGTGAAACCCCTGGACCACACTGTTACACACACAAATATGGATTTCACGTGGAAATCGGTTAAGTCACAGATAATTTAAATATGATGTTTTTGAAATTGAAATTTTAATTTCAATTGATTTTGAAATTAGAAATTTGGGTTTAAAATAAAAAGCTTTTGAAATGGAATTTCAAAGATAAAAGTTATTTTGAATAATTTAACCGAGTTTTTGAAAATTTAAATAATTAGATTTAAATTTGAATTCAAGTTTGAAATTAAATCTATGATTTGATAAAAGATGATATAAATGTGTTTGTATGAATCTAAACCATTTTAAAAGTATAAGTTGGGAATTTGAATTTAACCCAAGGATTTCAACTCGTATGAATGAATCAGATTTTCCGAAATGAAAACTGTTTGTTTTCAAATGATAAAAGCTTTCATATATATAAGGAATGGAATTCCAGTTTAATTAAAGGAATTTCAAGATCGAATTGAAAAATTGTTTTTCCAAGTTATGAATGAATTGTTTTTGAAAGCTATGAATTAAATCTATTTATTTTTAACAGATTTAAAATGATGTTTGTTTAAACCATTTGAAATGGAATTGTTTTGAAAGCTATTAGTTAAATCTTTGATTTAAAGATTTAACGAGTTGAATTGAAATGGAAATTGATTTGGAAAATCTATGAATGAATCTTTTGTTTCAAAAGATTAAAGTGTGGAAATTGTTTTAAACCATTGAAGATTGTTAAAATGAATCTTTTTGTTTAAAAAGATTAAAATGGTAATTTGTTAAACCATTTGAAAAGAAAGTTTGGGTTTAAGTTGTGACTTAATTGAAATCCCAATATCCATATGTTTTTAAATATTTCGCTCACTATTCGGGTTAGCCGGGAAAGGACCTTTGGGTCATATAACTCATTCCGAATAGTGATACGTCGTATATGGATAGCATTTGAAGACCGGTGTTAAAGACCGGATATTTTTCGAAAATGAAAGGACAACCTGTCGAATGTCTCTGCACTGAGTCGCGCCGGTATAGAGATTTATATCACTCTTTTTGTGACGGGAAGTCCGGACGTGATTGAAAGTTATCCGGAATTGCAAGGGCTTCGTGAGAAGTGCCTTCGGTTCTGTTCGATCCCGGAACAGACTTGTATGGTTACATGTCTGACATTACACTTTGAGATATAAAGCTGATTTCTTTCAAATACATATCTGTTGGTGGCGGAGAATTTATTCTCTTAGCTTAACACCCTTCTCTGAGACGTACGAGCTCAGAGGTTATGTAGTTGAAATTTATCAGCGATATATTCCCAATTTGGTAATGTGGCATACTGAGTGTTGCTGTGTGATGATCAGTGTTTGATCATTTGCGATATGATCATTTGTTTGATCTTATATCTCTGTGATCATAGGTTGATCATTTGTTTGACCCGAAGCATGGCTTTGTGACAAAGCATAGCTTTGTGGACGAGACTTCGTCGGACCTCACACCCCGGAAATGGTCAAAACAGGAAGGATGCAGCAAGGTTCTAGGGAGTAGCGCCCCTTAGTGTATGTCATTCTTTCTGAATAGAGGTGGTATCATGGTATGGAGCCCAGATACTTAACCTATGTTGATACTACTTATTATGTGGTTTGTTGCGAATCGAGGATCCTCGGGAAGATCGGTTACGATCGGGGGATGGCATACGCGTGTCAGTAGTTGCCTATTTTTGCAGAGGTAACCCGGCCTTGTGTTGGCAGAGATCCGGTTAGGTTCTCGGAACGTCATTCCAGAGGCGTTTCCATGTGGCAATGGGAAGTTCCTTGGCCTGACCATTTGTTGGAAATCCAAAGAAACAATACGAGCCTTTACAATTTCAATTGTATAACCTGTCTCCTCAGGAGGCAGCTATAGCAGGCATAATATAATGGTACCTATGCTGGCTAAGATTAATATTATACTTTCGAAATGTTTTCTACACTATGCACCAATAATAATATCAAAAAGGATTTGATTTTTTGCGTAGTAAGCATCTTTGACTAACATAAGAAGAAATCTCCTCCAAGTCTGCGTTTGCATTGTGTGTGTGGTGGGAGGTCTTATGGTAGTTTCATTTTCCAAAAAGCATTGCGAATTGACTTTAAAAATCTCTGCTATTTGTTTTTAAAGATAAACTGTTTTTGTTGCTCACACCAGTCCCATGACTGATCCGGAGTTTATTGTTCCCTTCCTAAACTCTGGGTGCCCACTATTTTCCACACGGGCAGTCTAGAGTTGGGTTTTTCAGATATTCAGGTTTAGTAGATTATCTGGAGCTAGTTCAGTTCTTGGAGTTCATGGACTGACGTTGCTTATCTTGGAGCATTCTATTGGAGACATTCTATTCCGCTGCTATTTGTTGTATCATATCTCTGATGTATATTGATATTCATTGTATCACTCTGTTGTATCAAATATTGTATCCGATATTGTATATCAATGTATTATTCTTTTATTCCGCTGTGTTATTTACTTAACTGTGTTATATGCTCCCAAGAACCAGATTCGGCATTTGAATCTACGGCATTTTGAGTACAAGTGAAGTACGGGTGCCGATTTTCGAAGGTCGATTTTTGGGTCTTGACAAGTGGTATCAGAGCTAAGGTTGAACTTTAGCTCAGGAGTGTAACACGTTAAGTAGCTCATTAGAGATAGAGTGAAGTAAACTCTAGAATGAGTATTCTCAGATATCCGTCTGAACGTCTCAGTAAATTCTCTTACTATCCACTGATAGTGAGTATGAGTGCAAGAAGAAGACGAGATAGGGGACAAGGGAAATACGATTATAAATGGTCAATACCCTGTAACAACAAGGAAGTAATCTTTTCTCTATCAATCTCTTTTGTTCAGCATTTTTTCCTCAATTCTTCGATGATTTCTGGTAGATCCAGGAAGAAGATTCGATATATATTAATATGGGACGTAAACTCCGGATAAGCCAAAATTGTTTGTTTGGATGAATTGTTTGCATTGGTTGCTATGGTTGATAGGTATATTTTAGTTTTAAACTAAAAAGTTTTGAAATCGTATCCATCTATCTATCTATTCCTTAGGTCCGGATATGTTCTACGAATAGTTAGTTATCCCTTTGAACTAACCGATGCCCTTGTATATTTCGTAGATCTGGATAACCCGAGTATCTTGTGAAGTGTTAAACAGATTCGTTCTTGTATCTATTATTGATATTCTGATTTGGTGAGCCAAATGCAGAATAAATGTTCAGTTTGAGTTGATGAAATATTCTTCATCTATCTTTTTGTCTCCTTGGTAATTTCGAGGACGAAATTCTTTTAAGGGGGGAAGTTTGTAACGACCCCGAAATTTAAATTTTATTTAAATTGATAATTAAATGAATTCGAGTTTAAATCTAAGTTTAAATGGTTATTTATCAACTTATCTTCTTTCATTCGTTACAAAAGACTTTGCAATCCCAGTTTCTAAAAGTCTTAAACAAATACAAACCTAAGAAAAGAAAATGAATAATATACATTCAAGTATTAAACAAAACAAGAAAACATAGCACTAAGGAATGAAGACTTTCCAGCCTAATACAAAGCTTGCATAGTATAACATTGATGGTTCGAGGGCGATATACATGCAGACTAAAAAGGCAACAAAGAAGAAAATCAAAGAAAAGTAAAATATAAATACATTTGTATCTAGTATTTGCTGGTAGCTTGTTATTGAAGCTAGGCAAGTGAAAATATGAGATAAGTATGAATAAACAAAACATAAAGTACACAACATTAAATGCCTTCAATCCTTGCAGCCAACAAATCTGTTCGAATTGGCATAAATTTCTTTTCAGCCTCCAAATTTTTAAAATATCTCTGACCTTAGAAATGAAATAAGAAAACATATAGACAAACACTGTAGGCTGTTTTATACATAGCCTAGAAAACAACCTTTTCCTTATCACTTTTTACTTCCAGTTCGAGTTAAGCAAATACAAAATGAAACTCCATTTTAAAATCTTAAACAAGCATCAAGCAACTAAACAAAACAGTGAAGCCAAGTGATGGGCAGGAAGTATCAAAGTGGAAACATGTTTCCAGTTTTTCAAGTTCAAAACAGATTTCAAAAACAAGTCTCTGTTCTTCTTCTCCATAAAACTGTGAGTAACATTTTACTTAAAACTTATAACTTAAGCTAATATGGTATGCTTCCCTCGGTGATGTTATGTATCTTGTATATTTATGACTGTGCAAATTATATGTGTGTCTGGTTTTTCTCTGATACCTGTTATTTGTGTTTATGTTTGTAGATAGGAAAAATCAACCTCATCTCTTGATCTATCAACTAGTTGAGCTTAAGTTGTAAACAAAAGTAGATTGTTTAACTAAAAATCTAAGTATCAAAATTTATTTAAGATTTAATTAACTTGTATTTATCTTTGGGAACTAAGAAACAAATCTCAACTTCAGATAAGTTTAGAATCAAACTTCTTGTTTAAGGAAACCAGGAGTATAGGGTGAAACGTCATACTAAAATAGGATTTTTAAAACAAGTTTTGTAATTTTTAGAGCTTGGGTTGAAGAGCAGTTTTAGTTTTACTGTTTTAAGCATTTTGGGTTGCCGTGGACGATGGAGTCGACTGGAGACGTTGTGGTTTGGTCTGGAGGTAGAGGAGTGAACGGAGAGGCCGGGAAAAATGGTGGAAGGCGCAGTAGTTCGTCGTGGTGGCAACGGCGACGAAATTCTGTTGGGAAACCTAGTTTTTGACATAATTGTATTTTGATCTCGTTCGAATGCTACGGGACATCGAGTTCGATCGGAGTTTGGGATTGCGTAGAGGGATCGTAGGCGAAGCTGTAGCCGGAGACGCTGGTGTTCAGGTGATCGGAGTGTCGGGGACAAGGCAATGACAGGTTGTGGAATGGGTTCTGTCTCGAGTTCCAGGCTGACATGGGATGCTTGATTTTGATTCGAGTGAAGGTGGTAGGTTTGGGAGGTTGTGATGTGGTCGTGGGTCGATCGCCGATGGGGTGCGACGCTGGTGAGTGGCCGGAGGTGGCTGGAGGCACGGTGCACGTGCACGTGCATATTTGGGTAGGCTGTCGATCTTGGAGAGTGTAGTTTGAAATGCTCGGGGTTTCACTCGGGATTTTGGGTGTTTTACTCGAAGCAAAGGATGAAAAGACTCGGAGCAGTCTGGGTTCATGTCGAGGCAGAGGATGGATTCCAGTTTTAAATAAACTTGATTTGATAAAATTCTTTTATTTAAAAGAATTGAAATGGAATTTTAATTTAAATAAAATGTTTAAATTATACTAAAACTGATTTAATTTATAAGGAAAGCAAAGAATGATTTATTTAAATTATAAAAAAATAATTTGATTAATTTATAAATAGAAATGATTAATGATGATTTTAATCTAAGATATTTTCTTAAGAAAGCAATTAAAGAAATGTTATTAGTTAATGAAGATAATTAACTAGGAATTACTAGGTAATTTAAATTAATGCGATTAATTTTGATAATTAATTTGATTAATTAATTAAGAAAATCAATTTTTAAATTGTTAATTACTGAATGAAAGTAATTAAGGGATGAATTTATTATGTAATTGGGTTAAAGGTTAAATTAATTTATATGATTAGTTAAGAATGATTTGGATTAATTAAGGCAATTGATTAATTAATTTATATCAAATGATTTGTAATTAATAAACCAAGATTGGATAATTAATTCATAAGTAATTAATTTACTTGGAAATAAATTGAATTTATCAGGATTAAACGATTAATTGATTCTGCTTATAAAAAACTATTGAATACTTGACTTTACTTATGAATGTTTGGATTCTATTGAATTGAATTGTTTGATATCCCTGATATATGATGCTTGTGATACACCCTGATTTGTATTGTGATCTGTGATAAATTATCTGTGATGTAATTTATTATCTGTGATTTTTATACATCTGTGATCTGTGAATGAAAAGATAAGCGTTATAGTTTATATCGCTTATCAACTATATCCTGTATTTTGTTATGTGATGATTGATGTTGCACTATTGTGTGTGAAACCCCTAGACCACACTGTTACACACACAAATATGGATTTCACGTGGAAATCGGTTAAGTCACAGATAATTTAAATATGATGTTTTTGAAATTGAAATTTTAATTTCAATTGATTTTGAAATTAGAAATTTGGGTTTAAAATAAAAAGCTTTTGAAATGGAATTTCAAAGATAAAAGTTATTTTGAATAATTTAACCGAGTTTTTGAAAATTTAAATAATTAAATTTAAATTTGAATTCAAGTTTGAAATTAAATCTATGATTTGATAAAAGATGATATAAATGTGTTTGTATGAATCTAAACCATTTTAAAAGTATAAGTTGGGAATTTGAATTTAACCCAAGGATTTCAACTCGTATGAATGAATCAGATTTTCCGAAATGAAAACTGTTTGTTTTCAAATGATAAAAGCTTTCATATATATAAGGAATGGAATTCCAGTTTAATTAAAGGAATTTCAAGATCGAATTGAAAAATTGTTTTTCCAAGTTATGAATGAATTGTTTTTGAAAGCTATGAATTAAATCTATTTATTTTTAAAAGATTTAAAATGATGTTTGTTTAAACCATTTGAAATGGAATTGTTTTGAAAGCTATTAGTTAAATCTTTGATTTAAAGATTTAACGAGTTGAATTGAAATGGAAATTGATTTGGAAAATCTATGAATGAATCTTTTGTTTCAAAAGATTAAAGTGTGGAAATTGTTTTAAACCATTGAAGGTTGTTAAAATGAATCTTTTTGTTTAAAAAGATTAAAATGGTAATTTGTTAAACCATTTGAAAAGAAAGTTTGGGTTTAAGTTGTGACTTAATTGAAATCCCAATATCCATATGTTTTTAAATATTTCGCTCACTATTCGGGTTAGCCGGGAAAGGACCTTTGGGTCATATAACTCATTCCGAATAGTGATACGTCGTATATGGATAGCATTTGAAGACCGGTGTTGAAGACCGGATATTTTTCGAAAATGAAAGGACAACCTATCGAATGTCTCTGCACTGAGTCGCGCCGGTATAGAGATTTATATCACTCTTTTTGTGACGGGAAGTCCGGACGTGATTGAAAGTTATCCAGAATTGCAAGGGCTTCATGAGAAGTGCCTTTGGTTCTGTTCGATCCCGGAACAGACTTGTATGGTTGCATGTCTGACATTACACTTTGAGATATAAAGATGATTTCTTTCAAAAACATATCTGTTGGTGGCGGAGAATTTATTCTCTTAGCTTAACACCCTTCTCTGAGACGTACGAGCTCAGAGGTTATGTAGTTGAAATTTATCAGCGATATATTCCCAATTTGGTAATGTGGCATACTGAGTGTTGCTGTGTGATGATCAGTGTTTGATCATTTGCGATATGATCATTTGTTTGATCTTATATCTCTGTGATCATAGGTTGATCATTTGTTTGACCCGAAGCATGGCTTTGTGACAAAGCATAGCTTTGTGGACGAGACTTCGTCGGACCTCACACCCCGGAAATGGTCAAAACAGGAAGGATGCAGCAAGGTTCTAGGGAGTAGCGCCCCTTAGTGTATGTCATTCTTTCTGGATAGAGGTGGTATCATGGTATGGAGCCCAGATACTTAACCTATGTTGATACTACTTATTATGTGGTTTGTTGCGAATCGAGGATCCTCGGGAAGATCGGTTACGATCGGGGGATGGCATACGCGTGTCAGTAGTTACCTATTTTTGCAGAGGTAACCCGGCCTTGTGTTGGCAGAGATCCGGTTAGGTTCTCGGGACGTCATTCCAGAGGCGTTTCCATGTGGCAATGGGAAGTTCCTTGGCCTGACCATTTGTTGGAAATCCAAAGAAACAATACGAGCCTTTACAATTTCAATTGTATAACCTGTCTCCTTAGGAGGCAGCTATAGCAGGCATAATATAATGGTACCTATGCTGGCTAAGATTAATATTATACTTTCGAAATGTTTTCTACACTATGCACCAATAATAATATCAAAAAGGATTTGATTTTTTGCGTAGTAAGCATCTTTGACTAACATAAGAAGAAATCTCCTCCAAGTCTGCGTTTGCATTGTGTGTGTGGTGGGAGGTCTTATGGTAGTTTCATTTTCCAAAAAGCATTGCGAATTGACTTTAAAAATCTCTGCTATTTGTTTTTAAAGATAAACTGTTTTTGTTGCTCACACCAGTCCCATGACTGATCCGGAGTTTATTGTTCCCTTCCTAAACTCTGGGTGCCCACTATTTTCCACACGGGCAGTCTAGAGTTGGGTTTTTCAGATATTCAGGTTTAGTAGATTATCTGGAGCTAGTTCAATTCTTGGAGTTCATGGACTGACGTTGCTTATCTTGGAGCATTCTATTGGAGACATTCTATTCCGCTGCTATTTGTTGTATCATATCTCTGATGTATATTGATATTCATTGTATCACTCTGTTGTATCAGATATTGTATCCGATATTGTATATCAATGTATTATTCTTTTATTCCGCTGTGTTATTTACTTAACTGTGTTATATGCTCCCAAGAACCAGATTCGGCATTTGAATCTACGGCATTTTGAGTACAAGTGAAGTACGGGTGCCGATTTTCGAAGATCGATTTTTGGGTCTTGACAAGATAGCTTTTTAGACCCAATTATTATATTGAATTTCGATATTAATTTCAATGCGTTTCTATACCATACGATCAAACGATAACTCCAAAAGCTACGAAATTTAAAATCCGATAATAATTCAATATTACGGATCCAATGGAATTGGTTTCATCGAATTCCAAGACTATTCCCCGGAAGGCTATATTTCAATGTAAATTTAAACAAGCTACTTTTAAAATTGAACAGATCGCTTTTAAATTCAATTTCAAAACTTTTATTATCTTCATTGTTATTAATATAAATTTTACAAGCCTATAAATTATTTTTATCGGGCTTAAAACTCAAGATACAATAATTTACCCAATATTCGATTTTAAAATTCAATAATTAAATTACCTAATAAATCGTTATATCTAAATTCTGAATCTATAAATAAACCCAATTCTTCACATTCAAAATCAATCTATAATTCAAATTCAATATTTAAAACCATTTAAATATTCCCAATTAATGACAGAAAAACCCAGGTCGTTACATTCCTCCCCCCTTAAAAGAATTTCGTCCCCGAAATTGCTAAGGTAGAAGAATGCTCCAAACCCATTAATTTATCCAAAAACCCACTTAGTGAAAATTTGATATTCACTTTTCTAATCTTTTGTTTCTCCCAAAAAAAATAGTTTTCACTTTTAATTCCAGAATCCTTTATTTTCAAATTCAATTTGAAATCAATTTGTCGTTAACAAAAATTTTCCAAAAGTTTTCAAAAATTTTCTAACACCCTAAATTTCCAAAAATTTTTCGCAGAGTCTCCTATGTACGGAGGACCCTTTGCAATATGACAAGAGAGATAAATATATATACATCGACCCACATGATCGGAAACAAAATATATAAATCAATATTTATATTTTCTTTCTTTTATTGCGTAGGCATACCTTTATTTAGCGTTTTAAAGCAAGCGGCTTATTTATTTTGCAATTAGCGCGATCAAAGTCTAGCCAAACGGCCTCCAGGTACCTGTACTTACCCAATTTAAACACATAAGTACCAAATATATGAAATTAATAACATTTCACTTATGTAAATAGCTAAAACACATGAATTTCATAAGCACTGCATGCCAAACAATTTTCATAAGCAATTTATAGGGTCCCAACACTAATTTAATTTCTTGCAACCAATCCATGTACTATTTCATTCAATCCGAATGATTTTCAACTCACTTTTCATGCATTCAATTAACTTTTTTATTTTTTTAAACCAAACAAACTTATACCATACCAAATTGATTCAAAAGTCAATTTATTTGCTTCTATTTGATTTGTACAATCTTATTTACTCCGTTTTCGTCAAACGGCAATTAATTTCCATGCAAATTTTGATGATATCTATTTAATAGAATATCCGTTTAGTTTATAACTATTTTAAATTGATTCCAACTGAATCTATATTTAATATTATTCCACTTCATTCTTGTTCACGATCAATTCTATTTCATTCCATTCATTTTCACAGTTATCACATTCAAACCTATTTTTATTTAACTCGGAACCATTCCATGTCGTTATATTAAATAACCATTTCACAAATAAATTTAAGCCAAGCTTCCTTTTAAAATATTACTTAAGTTGATTTATTTTCTTCAAATTATTTCAACTACATAACATAAGTCTGTTTCTTTTTGCAACAAATTCGACTTCCATTTTAATTTGATTCTTATTCAATCAAATTTCATTCCGTTTTACTAATTAATTCAATTAATTCATTCACTTAATCCATTTAAATTTTTATTCCAAATTCACATTCATTCTCGAGTTCATTTAAACCATATCAAGACCATATTCAATTTATTTTACACACAAATTGGGTTTTTATTCGTAACATAAGCTATTTCTATCTTACCCGATTTTATTTTATTCGACAACATTTTAATTATATTTAATTTACTTACAATCTAAGTCGAATTTTATTTATAACTCAAGTTCCATTTGCCAAAATCCATTTTTAATCCACAATCCAATTTTATTAATCAAGTTAGTTTCCATTACCATATCCAATCAACTATTTTATTAGCTAATTAGCTCACTTTCGATTTTTATTTAAATCAATATTGATTTTTATCTCAAAATCACTTCAACTATTTTACTTGAGTTCAATTTTATTTTATAATTCGAGTTTGGATTTTTATTTCCTTCACCAAAATATCAAACAATTTAATTTTGGACTTTTTCCTATTTCAATTTGTAACTTTTTATAAGTCACCCAACTTATTTTTTCACTTTTCCATCAATTTTATCCTCGAATATATTCACATTTTATTTTAACTCAAGATTTACACTTATTTATAGCCCAAGCATATTTTTATTCCATAAACTGCAATTTTTATAAGCTATCAAAATTTATTTATTCCAATTCAATTTTTATTTAACTTAACTTACCCTAAATTCAACTTCATACCTTTTCTCTAATTTATTTAACCTTCATAAGTTAAATTTTTATTTCACACAATTCATTTGAATTTAATCAAGTAAGAATTTAATTCCATTCAATAACATCTATAACTCAATTCAATTTTTATTTCAATTCAATTCAATTTTATATTCAACTCAATTTTATTTAACTTAGCTTAAGTTAAATTTCAATTCGTTCAATTTTTAATTTAACTCGCTTAAGTTAAATTCCAATTTCATTAATGCAACCCATTTATTCAATTCAAAACCAATCATTTAAATTTAAAAATTTTAATTTTTTCAACTCAATCTAAGTTAAATTTCATTTTAACATTTTCACTTTAAATTTTAATTCCAAAATTCAATCCACATGTTTTTCCTTCAAAATCATTCACCATTATAAGTTTATAACTTATCTCCCGATGATCTCTAAATTATTTAAATAAGGATTTCAGATTTTTTTTAAACACTCGGTATTTATTTCAAATCCTTTTGAAATTCCAATATTCCAAATCACACTTTTTAAATTTTTAAACCAACCCTGGTTTTTATCCAAAACAAATTCCTTTCAAAATTTTCAAAACAGACTTGTTTTTCCTCAACACAATCCAAAACAACGACTATGGCAGCAATCCATCACTTAGAAGCTCGAAAATGAACGCCGATGATGTCGCAATCATCATCGGAATTATTTTCCAACGACCGAGGTGATTTCAGTGCTATAACATTTCCAAAATCCATTTAAAATCAATTTTCTACTCAAAATATCTTCAAAACAACATTACTATTATATATTTTCAAACACTCTGGAAAACTTTACTAAAAATCCCCATGATTTAATATTTCCTACTCTGGTTTTAATCAAATCTTAGTTTTTAACTCAATTGTATAATCCATACTTATACAATCTCCATTTGGTTATAAATATAACCATTTCAAATTTTATAATCTTATTTCGATTATAATATTATCAACCAACACTCCAATATGTTATAATGATTTCTAGAAAATAAATTTCTTTATAAAAATATAATTTGGGTAAAATTATTTCATTTACCCGCTTCAAAGCCATACTATGTCAGCTTATCGTTTTCAAGTGTTTATAAATCGTTATCGATTTAGTGGCGTCCCACTATTCGAGCAGAATTTATATACCACTCAACGGATAAATCAACACAATATAAAACCATTTTATATTCACTAACAGATACATGATCATATCTATTATTACACTCAACTCATTCTAGAGTACTGCTGACTCTATCTCTAATGAGTAAACCCACCAGAGCCAAGGTTCTCGCTTAACCTTCAGCTCTGATACCAACTATAGCGACCCGCAAATCCGTACCCCTTTGAGCTGACACTATTCCACCTTAGCTCAACTCAAATTGGATGGAAATTACGAATATTTAGGGAAAGAAGAAGAAAGAGGTAGAAGAAAAATAGAAAACAACAGCATAGAATCTCACAATCGTAGTGGAACAAAATATAATATATAATAAAAGATTTTATACAAAAGAATCTGTAACTGTTTATACTTATAATCATCAGAGTACAACAATCAATACATCAAACTGGAGAGTTATATAACTTGTCCTTACACAGCGGAATAGAAGTCAAGTACGTAAATACGTCCGAAACTCCTCCCGCTAGTCTTCTAAGCTCGCACTTTACTTGAATATGTAATACTCGGTCTGACCCGAGCATTATAATAAAATAACACCTGAGTCAGTATGGAAAACCAGTGTAAGAAAACACACTCAATTTGAATTATTAGAGTTATCAAAATCCTTTGAAAAACAAAGGTATCTCGTAAGATCGCGTCACACATAAACACTACGGGTTTTACCTTACGATAACCAAAACATTTTTATAGAAAATCCAATGATATTATAATAGTGTCTAAATACAAATACTTATTCAAATAGCCGAAATTGTTACATTAATTAAATTCCAGCATACTAGGCTCTACAAACAAAACCATAAGCTCGTATTGGAGAATGGATTCCAACTGAATGACTAGGCACTGGGTTACCACCTATCACAGTACATCTCTAGAACAATGTATCGAGGACCACTCCGGGAACCCCTGCTACACAAGACCGGCCTACCCCTAAACTGGATAGATCGAATAAGATAACCCCGTAGTTGGGATCAGCAACCGCCACACAGGCAAATAAAAGGGACTCCGGATAGGGGTAACCTTACCCTACTTGGGTGCGACCCACTTAGCCTTGCTACATCTTCCTTGATTTTCAGTCATTCCCGGTTGATGAGGCTCGAGGCTAAGCGTTACCTTTTCAAGAACAATTTTACTTAGAATGCTCATCGTCCTCCAATGATGATGTTTTGGAAGCATTCGCCCATACAAGTTGTCCTGGGTCTGGACAAACCGAATCACCACCTTCATCATCTTCACGGTATTCATTCATTAAGTTCAAACCGGATTGAAGTGGTTTCGGATAATTAAATTTGATCCCGGTCTCTTCGAAATGATTAACGACTTTGGCCAATATTGATAGTCGATTATTTAACTATCAATAAAACATCCATAAGTAATCATCTGGTCTTAATATAAATTATTCCAAGATATTTACTCCCAAAATATCTTTAAAAGATTTATAAATCCCTCCGAACATTTGAAAATATACTCAAATCTGTAACGGGATACTCTCAACATCTCAACACTTAGAAATATTTCCAAATTTCTATTTTCTATACTTAAGAAAATATTACCAGTCTTATTTTCCAAATCCTTTCAATATTAACGTTTTCAGAGAATTATCCCGTGACTTATTCCAAAAATCTCCGAAATTCCAATTTAAATTTCCTCTCCTCAAACATATTCTTTATAAACCCCTTTTCCAAACCTCGAGAGGATTTATAAAATAAAAATTTCAATCACTTCAAATTCTAATATATATATAAAATAAATATTTTAAAGAAAAATAATTTATTTTTAACACATGTTCGAATAATTATTTAAAATATCGAAAACACTTTTATAAACATCAGTACCTCACTTTTAGTTAAATAAATAATTTTTCAAAGCTGATTTCAAAAGTTAGAATTTACTAAAAATAAATACTTCATATTTAAAAATCGACTTACAAGTATTTCAATCTCAACTAGTTTAAAATCCCATAGTTTTAAAATAATAAAGTTTTCCTTTTAAAACAAATTCACTTCTTAAAATTTAAAATATAATTTTAAAATTTCAATAGCCAATTTAATTATAGCTTAAACTCGATTTCACAACATATCAAGTCATTGTCGATTTCCTAACCATTCTCATTTCAAAATAGAATCTACTATTTTTCTCAACCCTGTTTCCATATTCCAATATAAATTCACCCTATGAATTTATATTCCAATTACCACCTAATATCTAATTTCTTTATTTATAAATATCGTTATCAATTCTATAACCCCTTTGGTTTTACTTGTTTATAAAAACAAATCTTATTTATGAAAATCCATTATATAAATTTATTTCTTATAAATTCCATTAATAATTCCAATCTATTTTCTATATTGATTTTGACTCCTTTTTATATATTTCTAGAATATCATTTATAATTTCTCTAATATAATTCATTTTAAAAATCTCCATTTATTTATCCGAAATAGTTAAGTATAGTCAAATCAATTATATTCTTTTCTAATTCATTTTCTTTAAAATAACTCCAATTCCAATATATATATTTTATTATCAAATTCTCTTCAATTCCATAAATTTTAAAATATATGTATAGTTTTAAAATTTTATCAAAATTCAGGCCAGTGCTACAATAGCATCCAGTAATTTAAATCACTGCAATAATCTATACTAGATTATTCTACATAATTCATATATCACCATATATGAAGAATAAACGATATATTTTAGGAATCCAGTTGGATCCCTCCAACTTGTTTCCCTGCATCCACAGATGTTAATACAACATAAAATAAATGCCAATCCCACTTCGAGGAGGATATCGCGGTATATATGGTCATTCGCTATTATGCGGGCACATAGGGTCTCATCCGCTATAATATGCGGGAATATCACTCCAAATACTAATATATATACCACTATATATATATAACATTCAACAGATAATAATTATTATCGAATCATTCAACCAACCAATAAATTTTAAATTTTCAACATTTTAAATTAAACTGACAGTCTAGAAAATCAGTGAGATTTTCTCTCCTTTATTTTTGTTTGCAATCCACTCCAACCTCGACTTGATTTTCATGATTTTGACCTCGCATGAATAATTTACGAATTTGTAAATATTCGATTTATAATATGATTTATATATCCTAATCACCATAATACCTATTTTAAAATTTACCAGTAAGTTAAAATATGTATATATATATATTATTTTCTTTCTTTCTTTTTCCTTTTTTTTATAATATACATATATATATATAAATATATTTTATTAAATTAATTAAAAAAATAAACTTCCTATACCTTATTGCCTTAGACCCTTCAAGCTTGATGACGAGCACATCCAAAAACTTACCAAACCCTACTGCCGCTGCTTCCAAACCTCCACCACCCGCTCCTCCATCGACGAACCACTACCAGAGAGCACCGCACAAGATCCCTCCCATCATTTCGAACCACCTACGCTTGTCTCCTTCAATCGAACGCCATTCCAAGTCGCGGTCTTCTAAACTCCCCAAAGATTCGAAATCGAAATCGACCCGAGAACCCAAATCCCACCTCGCCCTTCCTTATCTCCTTCTCCATTCGACTATCACCAGTCGCCGCTTCCTCGCGTACATGCACGCATGAATGCACAGTCGCGTCTCCCAAACCCCTGCCCTCGCTTCCCCAGCTTTTTGACACAAATCGAATTCGATATGAATTCTCGGATCTGGAATGCGAAACTGGAATGTGAATTTTAAGAGAATGAACAAACAAAATTATCGAATTTAAAAGAGAAGAGGAGGCGAACGAAATTTTTCTCACTATATTTTTTTCGATTATGATTTTGTTTTGACTGAAAGAGAACGAGGTTGCTTTTAAAAGTAGGAAAGAGGAGGTTGCGTGTTAGTGAAGATACGAGAAACGTGTTTGAATAGGTTAAGGGTATGGTGATTGAGTGAAGGAAGGGATAGGCTGACGTAACTATATAGGTCCGGTCAAACAATGTAAATATATATTTAAATCACAAAACGTCTCGATTTTGCAACTTAAAATTTTGACCTCCTATCGAGGTGTGCTGCTAGGCGTTTATAATGTTATACCCCTATTTCGAACGCAATGGAAAAGGTTTCAAATCCTAATTCGATCGTATGGAGAAGATAGCTTTTTGGACCCAATTATTATATTGAATTTCGATATTAATTTCAACACGTTTCTATCCCTTACGATCAACAATAACTTGAAAAGCTACGAACTTTAAAATCCGATAATAATTCAATATTACGGATCCAATGGAATTGGTTTCGTCGAATTTCGAGACTATGCCCCGGAAGGCTACATTTCAATGTAAATTTAAACAAGCTATTTTTAAAATTGAACAGATCGCTTTTAAATTCAATTTCAAAACTTTTATTATCTTCATTGTTATTAATATAAATTTTACAAGCCTTTAAATTATTTTTATCGGGCTTAAAACTCAAGATACAATAATTTACCCAATATTCGATTTTGAAATTCAATAATTAAATTACCCAATAAATCGTTATATCTAAATTCTGAATCTATAAATAAACCCAATTATGCACTTTCAAAATCAATCTATAATTGAATTTTAATATTTAAAACCATTTAAATATTCACAATTAACGACAGAAAAACCCGGGTCGTTACAGAAACCCTAGAAACGGATGGTCGAGATTCATCCTTGTTTTCTGGTCCAACGATGCATTCACTTGAAAAACGAATTGCACCAGTGAATTACACTCATTAAGAGCTTCAAAACAGTATATAATTTGATTTAGTTTGAGGAGTTTGAATTTTGGAATTGAATTTTGGTTTGCAATTGAATTTGGAATTGGGAATTTGTTTTTTGGTTTCTCTGCCATTGGAAAGAGAGAAGCAGATAGAATTGTACGTACAGACTAATGGAATAAGAAATAGCTAGGGTTTATAACGGGCTATAAATAGGAAGATCAAAAATAGAACGAATGGACTAGCTCGATTTGAAAGTTGAACGATAAGCGACCCGAAAAGCCCGTTTCGCCTCCGGAACGAAAATGGGTAATCCCATATATCGAAATCAATGTTTTCGATGTTTTTAAACTCAATGGAACAGGTTTCAAGTCTTAATTCCATCGTATGAAGAAGTTCGCTTAGATTCTGCTTAATTCAAATTGATTTCAATTGAATTTATTAAACTGATTTCTACCTGTTTCGAGTCCGTATGATCAAATGACAAGTTCAATCGCTACGAAACTTGAAATCGTACAATAATTTATCGTTACGGATCCGATGAAACTAGTTTCGTTGAAATCCGAGACAGTGGCCAAAATGGCTATTTTCACGTTTAATTAAATAAATTATTATTAAATTAAATTTATCACTTCTTATATTCAAATTAATTAACTAACCATTTTTATCATTTTTGATTACATAGGCATTTGCAATAGTTTAAAACAAATTCACATATCCAATTCAGTGTTAAATTATTTTACTAATTATAGTGTTTAATTTCGACTATAATTAAATCCAATTAATTATAATGTAATTCCAATAAATTGATTTAATTTGATTTCAATCTTTTTATTCAATCAATTATTACTTATAGACCTAGTTAACCTTTATTTACCTCTTATTACACTAATACTCTACAATTTATCACCTTTTACCATATTAGTTGCAGCATTCCAACAATATTGAACCTTTGTTGATTTTGACACTAATTATAATTTAAAATCCCACAACTTCATTTATCTTGGTTTCATTTTTATTATTAAATCAATTTATTGTCTTATGAGTGTAATTTGCATTTTTATACATTTATAACATTCCCAGTTTGCAGTTATTTCATTAACTCACATTAATGTAACATTTAATTGCAATTGATTAAATGGATTGGTAACAAATAATAATTGTCACCATTTCTCTATTTAATCACATTTGTATGTTTGTTATCTTCATACAAATGTTGTAACAACCCTGTATTTTGCAATTATTTTAAATTGAATTTCCTGATTTAAAAACTTTATTTTATTTATAAAATGGATAAATTTTGTTATTTTAAATATAAATTTTGATTTGTATGTGAATTATAATTCCAAACATGAATAAATAGAATATTTTCCAGAAATGTGAATTTTGGTCATTATGGTCAAACTTTGACTTTTAATTTAAAATTTTAAAATGATGAAATTTTTAATTTTGAATTTTATTATGAAAGTAAATAAAATTTCAAGAATACTGCTTTTCGTTTCGTTGAAATCTGATTTATATTGTGAAAGTTATGCCTTTTTCACTGTTGGATGTAAATTGCTGTATTTAACAAAATTGTTTATTTTAAATTATATAAATAATATTTTATTTGGTCATGTAATGTTCTAATTTATGTTTATATGGGTAAAATAACATGTTATGTATATATTTTGGTTTTAAAACATTTTCAAAGTGTAATTGACATTTTCCAATGCCAGTTGTATTCTGTCTATAATTTCTAATTTCCAGTTTCAATTAATTAAAGAAATGCTTTATTTATTTCCTATTTTCTTAAAATCTTATTTTATTTTCATTTCCACTTTATTTTGTTCAGCATTTATTTTATTTACTTGACTTTTATTTGTTTAGAAGTGTTGTTATAATTTGTAAAAGTTTATTGTACATTGTTTATATTTTTAAATGCTAGTTTCAATATATTAGCTATTGTAACAACCCGCATATTTATCGATTTTATATTTAAATAAAAATATTTAAATATTTTATCGTTAGTCGGGTGTTAGTTCGAAAAGCTACTTTTTGCATACGGTCAAATTAGGACTCGAGACCACCTCCGTTGAGTTCAAAATGACGTTTGCGATCTTTTTGAGTATAAACTTCGATATGTTTGGAGATAGTGAAATTTTCGTCACTTTTTGCTTGGAGCTTTGGTTTGGGCTGAACCATTTGTTAACTCAGTCCCAACCCCCTCTCCTCTTCACCACTTCATCAAACACTTCAAGCTTTATCAAAAATGGTGGAGGGAATGGGAAATTAAAATTCCAAGCTCAAGTTCTTTAGCAAATTCAACATCTAACTCCAAATTCAAAGTGAAGACATTGATTCAAGCTTGTGGTTGATCTTTGCTTTGCTCCCGAGCTTCATCTTCATCAAATTCCGTGAAAAGGTGAGATTTTTGATCTCACATCTTGCCTATGACTGTCATTGGACTGTTGGGAATGATTCCCTATCACTCTAGCATCAACATTTGCATTTGGTTTGGATTGGATTGGCGAAAAACTTCAATTTTCGGTGTTTTGGTGATTTTTCTGGCACTAGGTCGTTCTGGCCTTCGCTAGGTCGTACGCGAGTTAAGGCGTTAGGTCGTTGCGTTGAAAAGTCGCTCTGGTGAAGTCTTAGGTCGTCTCTGACTTAACATCCCTCGGCAAAGGTTAGGTCGTTCTAGCCTTAGGTTGGCCATGCTATTTCACTAGGTCGTGCGGGCCTTAGGTCGTAAGTCGTAGGTCGTTAGCTCAAACCCACTAGGTCATTCGAGTTAGGTCGGCCAGTCTATCTCGTAGGTCGTCTCCGACCTAAGCTCTTGCTAAGTCGTTCGAGTTAGGTCGTTGAACCATTCACCCTAGGTCGCTCGTCCACTAAGTCGGCCTGGTTTATCTCGTAGGTCGTCTCTGACCTAGGCTTCTGTTAAGTCGTAGGTCGCGTGGTTTTTAGGTCGCATGACCTTTAAACCGATAGGTCGTTAGACCTATAACTCGTTGGGTCGACCCCCTTTAGGTCGTGAACCTTGTTAAGTCGTTCACCCTCCATTTCGTAAGTCGTAAGTCGTTACCGACCTTAAATCTCCTCTGCTAGTTAGGTCGTGTGCTTTTAGGTCGCTCGACTCTGTTAAGTCGTAGGTCGTTGGACCTTAAGTCGCTCGCCTCCCTTAACTCCAGTTAGGTCGCTCGCCACCCCCCTGGACCCCCCTCCGTAGGCGATCTTATCTGAAAAACATTCAACATAATTTCTACTTTGATGGTTTTGGGATTGACTTCTTTGGACTTTACTCACATCTTCGAACGTGAATTGATGTGATTCGATTTGTTTCAACAATCGTTTTGTGACTTGTCACTTTAAAGATATGAAGGTTTCAATACTAGTAGTAAATATCAAAACTCTTTCATCAAAGCGATTTCAACACTATTTTAAATATCAAAAGTTCGTTTTCTCAAACCGATTTCCAATCTACTAGTATATACAAGCCTTTACTTCACTCGGATGAGAAATTGACTTAAACGACTTAGTAAAACAAGTGGTATGAAACGCTTGCGTTCACTTCGTCGGTTAGCTCTTGGACTTGTTTGATTGAACCCCTTTTGTGACAATTTCCTAGTGGAGATCTACAGTTTGTTCGTAAATATTTAAGTTAAGCTAGTGGTTATGGGACATGAAGCTAAACTCATATATTTACTGGCTTAGTGTAATTGACACTTCTATATGATCATGACGATCATTTTTGTGATTTAGACTAGCGATTGAGCGATGTCTCTTTGTCTGCGAGGGAGACTAGACCCCGCTTTCATGATGTTTCGCCATCACATATATGGGGTAGCGCCCCATGGTCTTCGGGCCATCTTTGTGTGGAAATTTAATGGATAGCTTCCATGAGATAGCTTCTCATTCATGTGTTTACGCGTAGGTGAGTTTTCATGCTCCCATTCATGTGTTAGACCTCCCCCTTTTTATGTGTTTTCTGGATTTCTGGTGATGATTTCTGGAATTTTGTGCTTCACCAATTTTCATGATTTTCATTGATATGATATCAGCTTTTGTGCATTGGTGAATTTATGTGTTATTGACTTGTTATGAATACAAGTTCAGGGTATGATACCCTATTTTATCTTTGAGAGGATTCTTGTGATATTGATTGATCTTTTGTTGATTATCATTTACATACTTATAGTTGTATGCCGTTATGGTTGTTACATGTTCATGCCATATTATTTATCCTATACCTTATCATCTGATATTTATAGCTAGACTGATCCGTTTATTATTTTCTTATAAATAATACTCGGGTCAGACCAAGATGTTACAGGTGCTTCTGCTTGACTTCTCTTTAGGATTATTCTGACTTTTGGCTAACTACATAGATTAGTAGTTTTTGGTTGTACACATTTGAGATATAGACTCTATGTTGTGTACTTATTCTTTTGTATAGCACGTGTGGCTATCCTTTTGTATTATCGTGGATCTTTCCGACCACTACTCTGATGTACACTTTTATGCTATATATATTTATTCATATCTTCTTCCGCCTTTGTGATATGGATGTCTGTGACTGATTTATGTTATGATTATTTCTATGTTTGTTTCCGAAGATTATAAATAGCCACCGTGTGATAGCTATGAGTTTGTATCGGTATGTCGGATTTCCTCCTTAAATGATATGCATTCTATTCTATCTGACATATCGGTGCTCGCACAAAGAAGTTACACGGATGGTCGCTCCTCAACAGCCTTATTCTCCATGCTAGTCGACAGCAATACACCGTAGTGTTCTTGTCTAGCGTGGGTATAGAGGTAGGGCATCACAGCTATTTTCTTAATTATTTTCTATTTTTACTTAAATATTTTTTTTATTTTCTTTTTCACTTTATTTTGTTCAGCTTTTTATTTTTATTTACTGAAATTTATTTAGTTTATTTTGTATAAATAAATTTGGAAATTCCAAGAGACAAGCCTCTTCAACTCTTCATTAGCTTATGACCTTTCATTGCCCTATCTCTTCGCTTGCTTTGCCTTTTCCTTTTCTCTTGCTGGCCGTACACTTCATTCATCTTTTTTTCACGTGAAATATTTCTCTCCATCAAAAGAAAAACTCATGGCCATGCTTTATTTTCTGAAAATTTTGTAGGTTCTTTTTGGCATCTTTTCCTTATTTCTTTTCATATTTTCTATTGATTTTTGCCTTTATTTCTTCTAGTTGCTCGGCCTAGCCTCTTCTCCATCAGCTCCACCACTATCTACAGCAGCAACCACTCCCCTTCCTCTGACCATGATAGGCCATGACCTTCCACTTGAAGCCATCACAAAAATTTTCCAAAAACTTCACCAAAATTGCCCTAGCCGACCAATACTTCAGCACCACCTTCATAGTTTGCCTTTGGCCACCCTTAGCCACCACCACCATCAACTACTTCACCTCTGGCCACCCCTTTCACTACTGTCCAGATCTGACCTGACATGAAGACCCCATGGCCGAACCTATATGTGGTCATAACCGAGCCAAAAATGCACCAAAACCCTCCTATTTGCCTTGAACCCATGTATGCTCCATGTTGTAACTCTTCCACCACCTTCATCCACTTGTAACCTGACCTATATGATACCATACCTGACCCAAACCCACTTCAATGGCCGAGCAAAAGATCCCCTTGGTCGAGCTCTTGAATGGTTAAAGAAAGGTCGAATCATTTTGTCCTTTGTTGCTTTTTATTTCTAGTCATTTCGATATTGTTTTGTGTTATATATTTATGTATACATTGTCTTGTTGGTTTGTTGCTTACAAGATCATCTAGGCTCCCATTCATTCAAATCAAAGGTCATGCCATATCATGCTTTCTGGAATTCGTTGTGTCATTTGATTTGCAAACTTCAGCTTAAAAAGGTGAGTAAATCTCACCTGACATTTATACTTATACAAATGTGAATTGACAACAACTGAATGTGTAGAACTTTTATGTTATGTTATATCTACCTATGATGATTTATTTATATGATGTTAAAACTATTAAATTACCCGTCATATCATCTGTTACTGTTATATATTGTTAACTGTTCATTTATATCTGTTTATCACACTGCAAGTTCCCTGTAAAATAGAATCACTATGGGTTGAACTGATACATACCCGAACGGACTTTAGAATAGGGAAAAATCGTTATGAGATGAAATGATAGGCCTGAACGGTTTTTATTTATTTTATTTTAACTTGGGATTGCGGGTTTGAAATGATAGAACCCGGATTTTGCTTTTTAAACTGTGGATTGAAATGATACATATCTGTATCACTTGACCTAGGTTAGAAAACTATTTACAGGCCCGTGGTTATTTTATAAAGTATTTTGAATATTTAAGATATTTTTAAAAGTGTAAAATTATGAAAATTTGATTTAAATTGGATTTTTAATGTTTAAATAAAGAATTTTGGATTTTTCTAGAAGTTAAAAATGTAATTTAAATGAATTGTAAAAGTGAATTTTTGAAATATAACTTAAGTTTGGAAATTTGGAATTTTGGTTTAAAAATGATATTTAAGTTATATAAATAAAATAGAAATTTAATTATATTTGGAAAATGGTAAATATGATAATTTGATTTGAATTGAATTTAAATGATTTAATGAAGTGTTATTGATTTTTCTATGAACTAAAATGGTTAAATGAATGAATGCTTAAATGTGAAATTTTAAATTTTAACTTGACTTGGAAATGTGAATTTGGTTTTATTAAAGGTTTAAGTTAATTAAATAAAATTGAAAATTTAGTTTAATTTGTGAAATGGAAATAAAATATAAGTGTTAAGTTTATTTGTTAAAAATGTGAAGAAAAGAAAATTGTACATTTGGATTTGTTAAGTAAAATTATTGGAAATTTAGATTTTACTGTAAATGTTTCTTAGAAAAATCATAAATTAAAAGAGTAATTTTAAATGAACATTTTTGAATGTTAAAAATATGATTTTTATAATGTTTAAATGGTTTAAATTGAAGTTTAGTATTTGTTGGAAATACACTAAAATCTGAAAAATACTTTTAATAGCATTCAGAAATGCTATGGTTTTTGTAAATAAACTAAAAGCTTTATAAAGAGGCTATTACAGCAGTTCTAAAATGCTGTAGTTGCTGTAGTAAATTAAAAGGCTAAAAACTTAATAAAGGCCTATTACAGCAGTTCTGTAAATGCTGTAGTGGTCTGCAGTCTTTGCTGAATTTAATTAAAACCTTTAATTTGAAACCTAAGCTATTACAGCATTTCTAGAAATGCTGTCTTTGCTGTTTTAAACTAAATTTCAACTAAAACCGAGATTTAACAGCAATTTTAAATGTTGTCTTTGCTGAATTAAAATGTTAACAGCTTTTTCTGAATGCTGTGAAAGGCTGAAATTTCCAATGTTTATGGTTTTAACATAGTAAATGAACTCAGAATAGTTTAAAACTTTGGTAATTGAATACTTGATTTGAAAGTATAATAATTACACTTTTAAATGGTTTAGATGAATTATTTTGATTAAAATATAAACTATTTAAAAGGTGACTTGAAATGATAATAAATGAATGATATCTTCGAATTTAAAAGGTATTTAAAGTTGAATATTTGGATTTGAACTCAAATGATGATTTGATAATGAAGTTTCAGAAAGATATGATATTTTGATATAATGAAATGATTTGAAATGAAGTTTCGAAAAGATATGATATTTTGATATATTGAAATGATTTGAAATGAAGTTTTGAAATGATATGATATTTTAAATATATTGAAATGATTTGAAATGAAGTTTTGAAATGATATTGTGAAGACCCAAATTACTGAGATGAAAATAATTTTGTAAAGAAAAATGAAAATCAGTTAATAGGAAATATTTAAAGAATAGAATAGTTTGAAAATAAATATTAAGAGTAAGTGAAATAATTAAATAAGAGGATAGTGATTTTTCAATGAATAATAATGAGAAGAAAATGATCAAATATGAGTGAGTTTTACATACACATATCTCATATATATATATTAAATATGAGTAGCCAGAGAAATATCAAGTGATAAAATAAATCTTTTTGATAATTAAATTGCATAAAACCAGTTTAGTATTAATTGTGCATAAATACATTTTTAAAATAAATAAAGAGAAAAAAACAAATGGTTAAAAAAATAGCTAGGAATTAAATTTATGAAGAGAGATATGAGTGAACAATTCAGATTTAAGGAAATACACAATGAAGCTAAGTCACATGAAAATAATGTGCATAAGAAACATGCAAATGGCATGTACCCAGAAAAGAAGAAAGGCAACTGTTTTACCTGAAATAGAAATCAAAAATAAAATGGCACATTTAGCCATAAACATATATACATAATTCTCTAAATTGTATGAGGATAAAATGGGCTTTTCTCTCTACTAAACCCTAGCTAAATGTTTTAAAATGAGAGGATAGCAGCAGTTTGTTTCTGAGAGAAAACAGAGAAATAGAAAAAAAGAAAAGAAAAGCAAAACTCACACTGTTTTCAAGTTTAAGCATTCTCGGGGAAGAGAAGAGGAAGGTGAGTGATTAATCACTTATGAGATTTGAGGCATTAAGACCCAAGTTAAGGGCAGCCAAGTTATTTTATATAAAAATTACATTATGTTTTACTGTTTGATTTTATTCTCTGAATGAAAATATGTTGATCATGGATGGTATTCTGGTTGAATTTTTGGTTGAGATTTTAATCTGTTTTGATCTGTTGTGATGGTTTCAATTTTTGTTTTGAAATATAATTAATCAAGCAAATACTCTAATCACAGAAATAGATTTTATATTCTTGTTTTTATATGAAAATGAACTAAATGTTTAACTGAGAAATAGGGTATCAATGAAAGAAAAGAAGTGGGCAGTGTGAATAATGAGATTCATGCTTATGCCTAGTTTATATTAAAAATGATATGAACAATGCAATATTACAAATATGTGCTAATTTGTTCATATCACAAGCCAATATTTTTTTATGGGTTTTTCTCAAAACCCATATCCTATGTTCACAGTAAAATAAATATAGTATTTCATATGATTTCACCAGATTTATGCAAGCAATGGAATAATTTCTAGAAATATATATATATATAAGTAGGTTTTAGAAAATATGATTAAGCAAAAAGTGACTTTGAAATAAGTTGTGGAATTTTGTATGAATGCTTTGAGTGTCTGGATGTAATCTTTGAGTGAGATCCATAATTTTTGATTTATGTAATGAAGGAAAGAACATAAGCATTTCTGGAAATTAAAAAGAAAAATTCCTCAGAAAATAAATAAGCATGGTCTCTAAATTATAAAATAATTTAGGAGTAGTGCCTTGATCTATTCATCATCAGGTGGATGATGGATATGTGCATGACTTGCTTAAGTCCTATAGGCCTCTGTGTAAAGGGTTAACAGAACTGAGCCCCTTTGCAATGCACACATGGTGTTCAATGGCAAGAGTTTCAGACCAAATAAAAAAATGAAAATGAGGTTGAGAAATTATGCTATGGAATTTTGGATGTTATTCCATATGAGCTTGTGCATGTACAACTGAATGAAGTAAGATGGATGAATGCTTGAATGTATGATTGTTAGATAAGTTTAAGTATACATATACTCAGGTTTTAATATGAAAATGAATAGCATCAAATATATAAGCTCTTTACCTAGTCATAGTAATTTACAAGTTATTGTAATCTTTGATTTCACTCACACCAGAATTTATTTCTGACCCTATTTGTTGCCTTTGCAATATTTGGGGTGTCTCATTTTTATTGAGGCAGTTCAAAGTATTGCTGCAGGGAAAGATGCATGAGTAGCTTGCTTGCATGGATATTTGAAGATCTTGATGAATTTAAAATGCTTAAAAAAAGTAGCAGTATAATTGTAATAAATAAGTTAGGCAAACTCTTTTATGTCTTATGTATTTCTCAGAATTTGATGTTTACTGGGTTTTGAAAAGAACATGTAAAAACTGAAGTATTATATGTGCTTGAGGATTGTTGATTTAAGTAATAGATGTGCTTGTGAGTTATGGATTTAAGTAATAGATTCTGAAGTAATCTGATGGATTGAGATGGATGAGAACATGCCATATAATCTGATATGTGGATATGTTCTCCTTGACATATTTGTTTGGCTTCAGTTATAATATTGAAATTGTTCTTGAATAAATATGTGCCAAAGTTTTAAGTGAATGGGTAGATTAAAGTCTTGGTTAACCAGTAGAGCCTAATCATGACTTGTAATTGATACAAGCACATGCAAAAGCTTGAAGACATAGCCTGTAATCCTATCTGGGCATTTGATTTTCCAGTAAAAACTTGTATTGCTTTGGGTAATAAGTTCATATGCATGCTTAGTACTTGTAGGCTTCACTGCAACTATACTGAACTAAACCCCATTATCTAGATACTTGATTCAAGTCTGGTTGCATTTGGTTATAGTCAAACCTATTGTAGTTTGTAGTATCATGTGATCTTGTTTGTAATAAGCATGTCCATCACTCCACGGCATATTGATCACTATCATTTGTTATTTACTTAGAGAACATCAGTTGTCTTCATTATAGGTTCATCTGGAAGTTTTACATTGGTCTGATTTTTGACATTGCCTTGAGCATACTATCTTCATGTATATGCTAAGTCTCCATTTGGTATGTTGGTTTGAGTTTGCATTTTGTTCAATTGTATTGTTTTCCTCTGCTTGGCCTTTAAACTAGTTTACTACCTTATTATTCATATGATCATTGCATACTTTATAAACCAGAATATGAGTATTTTACCTGACATAAAAATGTTGTGTTTGAAATAAGAATCCCGGGCTAAACTAATATGCATGAGTTGTTTTAAACACCCTTTATTTAATCAAAAACAATAAGTATCAAATTACAAAATCCCAGAAATCAAATGTATGGCTTGTAAATCCAAGAATCAAATAATCTAGGCTATAGAACAAGCTGGGAAATAAAACAAGAAAATAATAAGAGGTCATATTTGAATTGAAAATTAATCAGGCCTAAATTAAAAAAAAAAGATTAAAAAGTAGAAATGTCTATGTGACACAAAATCTCTCAAACATTTATATATCTTCATATATATAAATGACATGATTTGATTTGTATACTAATATTTTTATATTGGTAAAATTCCGGATCTTGGGGAATTAATTAAGAGAAGTGATCCATAGTTTTATATTGTGTAAAAAAAACTCATCTGAAAATCACTGCAAATAAATAATTAAGAGAAGTAGGTCACTTCAGTTGGTATCAGAGCTATGTTAATAAGAACATAACATATGAAAAAAAAATTAAATTAAAATAATAAATATAATATTCTCAGTAGGAATAAATTGCTGAAATAATTAAATCAGAAACAAGACTAACTAGCTATACAATTGAATAGTAAATCATGGTAGGAAGACCACCAAGCACTGGAGAAGGATCCTCTAATGCAACACCATTGGTCAATTTGCAAGATTTGGTGAGGGCATTTAGGGAAGGAGCAGTGCAGAGGGAAGAAAATTCTCATGAGGAGTTAGCTAAGCTATTGAAAACATTCTCTAATTTAGGAGGCAAGGATTTTGAAGGCACTGAAGGAGTCATGGGTGTGCAAACATGGCTGAGGACCTTAGAAAGAATATTTGCAGACATGCAAATAAATGATCAAAGGAAGAGGCAAATAGCTTCCATAAGGCTCAAGGGAGCAGCACTAGATTGGTGGGAGGTAATCATCATAGGAAGACCAGAAAATGAGATAACATGGGATCAATTTAAGGAGATGCTTGAGGCCAGATTTGTCCCAGCAACAGCTAAGGCAACACTGCTTGAGGAATTCATAAGGCTGAGACAAGGACCAATGAGTGTGACTGAATACACTCAAAAATTTAAGAGCTTGTCTAAGTATGGAACCATGCTCATAGGGAATGAGGAATCAAAGAATTCAAGATTTATTCAAGGACTTAATGCTGGTTTAAGTAGAGCAATGCTACCATACAAAGACAAAACATTTGATCAAGTCATAGATCTCACTCTTTCTTTTGAACAACATGATAATGCAAGAGAGAAATTTAGGAACATGAGGGCTAATAATCAAAAGAAAGGGAAAAATAGAGCACATCCTTATGACAAGAAGAATGTAGATAAGAAAGTTGAAGGAGCAGCCACTGGGGAAATTAAGAAGAAAGTTACTTGCTACAACTGTGGAAAAGAAGGACACATGAGAAATAGGTGTCAAGCAGCTAAGAAGACCCCATTCAGTTGTTATAATTGTGGGAAAGAAGGCCATATCAAAAGGAATTGCCCAGAGTTCAAGAAAGGAGCAAAGGTAGGAGCATTGGAAGGCAAAGCAAAAGCAAGTGCAGTGGGAAATTCTGGACAATTGGAAGGTATACTTCTAATTAAAAATTATCCAATCTCAGTTATATATGACACTGGGGCTACACATTCTTTAATATCACAAGACATTGTGGATAAATTGGCTCTCACATGCAATTTAGTTGAAACACCTTTCTTTATTCAGAGTCCCCTAGGTAGCTCTTGCCTGCTAGGATTAAGATGTTTAGGAGTAGAATTAAACATAGGTGGAAATATGTTTAAATCTGATTTATTTGTTTTGAAATATCCTAGAATAGGAATTATTCTAGGGGTAGATTGGTTGAGTAAATTCAAAGAAATTTTGAATTTAGAAAATTTTACTATTTCTTTGAAAACAGAAAATGGTAAAAATATTATAGTCATGAGTGAAACAGCCAAGATAAATTGCCTTAATCAAATATGGAGCGTGATTGAAAAAGAATTGACTCTAGAAGATATAGAAGTAATAAGTGAGTACCCAGATGTCTTTGGAGAGGTTGTAGGAGTTCCAGAAAATAGGCAAGTTGAATTTCAAATAAGATTAATTTCAGGAGCAAGTCCTATCATCAAGAAGCCTACCAGATTGGGTCCAAAAGAATTAGTGGAATTAAAACAGCAATTGGAGGAATTGGAGCAGAAAGGCTTCATAAGGCCTAGCAGTTCAAACTGGGGTTCTCCAGTGGTATTTGTGAAGAAGCATGATGGTACAATGAGAATGTGTATTGATTACAGGGAATTAAATAAAGTCGCCATCAAGAACAAATACCCACTCCCCAGAATTGATGATTTATTTGACCAATTAAATGGAGCAAAAATCTTTTCAAGGCTAGACTTAGCCTTTGGTTTTCATCAAATGAAGGTAGAGGAAGAAAGTATTAAGTACACTGCATTCAATACAAGGTATGGGCTATATGAATTTTTAGTAATGCCTTTTGGATTGACAAATGCACCATCCTATTTTGTAGATTTAATGAATAGGACATTTAGAGATTTTCTAGATAAATTTGTAGTTGTCTTTATTGATGATATACTGGTATATTCAAAATCAGAAGAGGAACATGCAAAGCACTTGCATCTGGTTTTGTCAAGATTAAGAGCACAAAATTTAAAGGCAAAATTTACTAAGTGCACATTTTGGCAAAATGAAGTTAAATTTTTGGGACACATTATATCTCAACATGGGGTTAGTGTAGATCCAAACAAAGTCATGGCAGTGCAATCATGGAGTAGACCCAAATCAGTGACTGAGGTGAGATCATTTTTAGGAATGGCAGGTTACTATAGAAGGTTTATAAAAGACTTTACAAGGATAGCCATTCCACTGACCAAACTAACCAAAAAGGAGCAACCATATGTATGGACAGAAAAGTGTGAACAAGCTTTTGAATCATTGAAGAAAGCATTGATGGAAGCTCTAGTCTTGCAAGTTCCAGAGGGAAATGAAGTATTAGTGGTGTATACAGATGCTAGTGGGTCTGGGTTAGGGACAGTACTCATGCAACATGGAAGAATCATAGCATATGCATCAAGGCAACTCAAGCCAAATGAAACTAGGTATGCCACACATGACGTAGAACTTGTTGTTGTTGTTTATGCATTGAAGCTATGGAGACACTACTTGTTAGGTACTAAATTTGAATTGTTTACAGACCATAAATCACTTAAGTATTTGTTTTCCCAAAAAGACTTGAACATGAGGCAACATAGGTGGGTAGAATTTTTAGCTGCCTATGATCTTGATATATTATATACTCCTGGAAAAGCTAACAAAGTGGCAGATGCATTGAGTAGGCATCAAGCAAGATTGGCATGTGAAGGAAACTTCTGCAAGAATTGAATTAGTGAGGCAGAGAATGAGAGCAGCACAAGTAAGACAAAAAGCATATGCAGATAAAGGGAGAAGGCCAGTGGAGTTTGAGGTAGGAAATTATGTATTTCTCAAGGTTTCACCAATGAGAAAGATACTGAGATTTGGCAAGGCAGGAAAATTAACACCAAGATATATAGGTCCATTTGAAATTATTCAAAGAATAGGAACTTTGGCCTATAAGCTAAAATTGCCAGAGGAATTGAGTAAAATACATGATGTATTTCATGTATCTCAATTGAGAAAATGGGTGCATGATAAGGAGACCATTCTTGAATCTCCTACACATGTTGAAATTCAAGAAAATTAGATTTATAAGAAAGAACCAGTGGGCATTATGGCTAGAGAAGAAAAGAAACTAAGGAATAAAATAATTAAATTGGTTAAAATCCAGTGGAGTTTCGATAAAAATGATTGTACATGAGAGGCTGAAGATAGGATGAAGGATTAATATCCTAATCTATTTTCTGCTTAAAGGTATGCCTAAAATTATAATAGATTTAAATATTACTTATGTGTATTTGATTGGTTTTGAATGCATGAATTTCTGAAATTTCTGAAATAAAATTATACTATGTAATGAAAAAAATATATAATAATTGTGGGACAAAATTTATTTTAGGAGGAGAGTATGTGAAGACCCAAATTATTGAGATGAAAATAATTTTGAAAAGAAAAATGAAAATCAGTTAATAGGAAATATTTAAAGAATAGAATAGTTTGAAAATAAATATTAAGAGTAAGTGAAATAATTAAATGAGAGGATAGTGATTTTTCAATGAATAATAATGAGAAGAAAATGATCAAATATGAGTGAGTTTTACATACACATATCTCATATATATATATATATATATATATTAAATATGAGTAGCCAGAGAAATATCAAGTGATAAAATAAATCTTTCTGATAATTAAATTGCATAAAACCAGTTTAGTATTAATTGTGCATAAATACATTTTTAAAATAAATCAAGAGAAAAAAACAAATGGTTAAAAAAAAATAGCTAGGAATTAAATATATAAAGAGAGATATGAGTGAACAATTCAGATTTAAGGAAATACACAATGAAGCTAAGTCACATGAAAATAATGTGCATAAGAAACATGCAAATGGCATGTACCCAGAAAAGAAGAAAGGCAACTGTTTTACCTGAAATAGAAATCAAAAAGAAAATGGCACATTTAGCCATAAACATATATACATAATTCTCTAAATTGTATGAGGATAAAATGGGCTTTTCTCTCTACTAAACCCTAGCTAAATGTTTTAAAATGAGAGGATAGTAGCAGTTTGTTTCTGAGAGAAAACAGAGAAATAGAAAGAAAAAAAAGCAAAACTCACACTGTTTTCAAGCTTAAGCATTCTCGGGGAAGAGAAGAGGAAGGTGAGTGATTAATCACTTATGAGATTTGAGGCATTAAGACCCAAGTTAAGGGCAGCCAAGTTATTTTATATAAAAATTACATTATGTTTTTCTGTTTGATTTTATTCTCTGAATGAAAATATGTTGATCATGGATGGTATTCTGGTTGAATTTTTTGTTGAGATTTTAATCTGTTTTGATCTGTTGTGATGGTTTCAATTTTTGTTTTGAAATATAAATAATCAAACAAATACTCTAATCACAGAAATAGATTTTGTATTCTAGTTTTTATATGAAAATGAACTAAATGTTTTACTGAGAAATCGAGTATCAATGAAAGAAAAGAAGTAGGCAGTGTGAATAATGAGATTCATGCTTATGCCTAGTTTATATTAAAAATGATATGAACAATGCAATATTACAAATATGTGCTGATTTGTTCAGATCACAAGCCAATATGTTTTTATGGGTTTTTCTCAAAAACCATATTTATGTTCACAGTAAAATAAATATAGTATTTCATATGATTTCACCAGATTTATGCAAGCAACGGAAAATTTTCTGGAAATATATATATATATAAGCAGGTTTTAGAAAATATGATTAAGCAAAAAGTGACTTTGAAATAAGTTATGGAATTTTGTATGAATGCTTTGAGTGTCTGGATGTAATCTGTGAGTGAGATCCATAATTTTTGATTTATGTAATGAGGGAAAGAACATAAGCATTTCTGGAAATTAAAAAGAAAAATTCCTCAGAAAATAAATAAGCATGGTCTCTAAATTATAAAATAATTTAGGAGTAGTGCCTTGATCTATTCATCATCAGGTGGATGATGGGTATGTGCATGACTTCCTTAAGTCCTGTAGGCCTCTGTGTAAAGGGTTAACAGAACTGAGCCCCTTTGCAATGCACACATGGTGTTCAATGGCAAGAGTTTCAGACCAAATAAAAAAATGAAAATGAGGTTGAGAAATTATGCTATGGAATTTAGGATGTTATTCCATATGAGCTTGTGCATGTACAACTGAATGAAGTAAGATGGATGAATGCTTGAATGTATGATTGTTAGATAAGTTTAAGTATACATATACTCAGGTTTTAATATGAAAATGAATAGCATCAAATATATAAGCTCTTTACCCAGTCATAGTAATTTACAAGTTATTGCAATCTTTGATTTCACTCACGCCAGAATTTATTTCTGACCCTATTTATTGCCTTTGCAATATTTGGGGTGTCTCATTTTTATTGAGGCAATTCAAAGTATTGCTGCAGGGAAAGATGCATGAGTAGCTTGCTTGCATGGATATTTGAAGATCTTGATGAATTTAAAATGCTTAAGAAAAGTAGCAGTATTATTGTAATAAATAAGTTAGGCAAACTCTTTTATGTCTTATGTATTTCTCAGAATTTGATGTTTATTGGGTTTTGAAAAGAACATGTAAAAACTGAAGTATTATATGTGCTTGAGGATTGTTGATTTAAGTAACAGATGTGCTTGTGAGTTATGGATTTAAGTAATATATTCTGAAGTAATCTGATGGATTAAGATGGATGAGAACATGCCATATAATCTGATATGTGGATATGTTCTCCTTGACATATTTGTTTGGCTTCAGTTATAATATTGAAATTGTTCTTGAATAAATATGTGCCAAAGTTTTAATTGAATGGGTAGATTAAAGTCTTGGTTAACCAGTAGAGCCTAATCATGACTTGTAATTGATACAAGCACATGCAAAAGCTTGAAGACATAGCCTGTAATCCTATCTGGGCATTTGATTTTCCAGTAAAAACTTGTATTGCTTTGGGTAATAAGTTCATATGCATGCTTAGTACTTGTAGGCTTCACTGCAACTATACTGAACTAAACCCCATTATCTAGATACTTGATTCAAGTCTGGTTGCATTTGGTTATAGTCAAACCTGTTGTAGTTTGTAGTATCATGTGATCTTGTTTGTAATAACCATGTCCATCACTCCACGGCATACTGATCACTATCATTTGTTATTTACTTAGAGAACATCAGTTGTCTTCATTATAGGTTCATCTGGAAGTTTTGCATTGGTCTGATTTTTGACATTGCCTTGAGCATACTGTCTTCATGTATATGCTAAGTCTCCATTTGGTATGTTGGTTTGAGTTTGCATTTTGTTCAATTGTATTGCTTTCCTCTGCTTGGCCTTTAAACTAGTTTACTACCTTATTATTCATATGATCATTGCATACTTTATAAACCAGAATATGAGTATTTTACCTGACATAAAAATGTTGTGTTTGAAATAAGAATCCCGGGCTAAACTAATATGCATGAGTTGTTTTAAACACCCTTTATTTAATAAAAAACAATAAGTATCAAATTACAAAATCCCAGAAATCAAATGTATGGCTTGTAAATCCCAGAATCAAATAATCTAGGCTATAAAACAAGCTGGGAAATAAAACAAGAAAATAATAAGAGGTCATATTTGAATTGAAAATTAATCAGGCCTAAATAAAAAAAATGATGATTAAAAAGTAGAAATGGCTATGTGACACAAAATCTCTCAAATGTGAGAAATATTGTGTGATTGAATTTCTTTGCTATTTTAATTACTCTGATAGGCAAAGAAACATTTATATATCTTCATATATATAAATGACATGATTTGATTTATATACTAATATTTTTATATTGGTAAAATTCTGGATCTTGGGGAATTAATTAAGAGAAGTGATCCATAGTTTTATATTGTGTAAAAAAAAACTCATCTGAAAATCACTTCAAATAAATAATTAAGAGAAGTGGGTCACTTCAGTTGGTATCAGAGCTATGTTAATAAGAACATAACATATGCAAAAAAAATTAAATTAAAATAATAAATATAATATTCTCAGTAGGAATAAATTGCTGAAATAATTAAATCAGAAACAAGACTAACTAGCTATGCAATTGAATAGTGAATCATGGTAGGAAGACCACCAAGCACTGGAGAAGGATCCTCTAATGCAACACCATTGGTCAATTTGCAAGATTTGGTGAGGGCATTTAGGGAAGGAGCAGTGTAGAGGGAAGAAAATTCTCATGAGGAGTTAGCTAAGCTACTGAAAACATTCTCTAATTTAGGAGGCAAGGATTTTGAAGGCACTGAAGGAGTCATGGGTGTGCAAACATGGCTGAGGACCTTAGAAAGAATATTTGCAGACATGCAAATAAATGATCAAAGGAAGAGGCAAATAGCTTCCATAAGGCTCAAGGGAGCAGCACTAGATTGGTGGGAGGTAATCATCATAGGAAGACCAGAAAATGAGATAACATGGGATCAATTTAAGGAGATGCTTGAGGCCAGATTTGTCCCAGCAACAGCTAAGGCAACACTGCTTGAGGAATTCATAAGGCTGAGACAAGGACCAATGAGTGTGACTGAATACACTCAAAAATTTAAGAGCTTGTCTAAGTATGGAACCATGCTCATAGGGAATGAGGAATCAAAGAATTCAAGATTTATTCAAGGACTTAATGCTGGTTTAAGTAGAGCAATGCTACCATACAAAGACAAAACATTTGATCAAGTCATAGATCTCACTCTTTCTTTTGAACAACATGATAATGCAAGAAAGAAATTTAGGAACATGAGGGCTAATAATCAAAAGAAAGGGAAAAATAGAGCACATCCTTATGACAAGAAGAATGTAGATAAGAAGGTTGAAGGAGCAGCCACTGGGGAAATTAAGAAGAAAGTTACTTGCTACAACTGTGGAAAAGAAGGACAGATGAGAAATAGGTGTCAAGCAGCTAAGAAGACCCCATTCAGTTGTTATAATTGTGGGAAAGAAGGCCATATCAAAAGGAATTGCCCAGAGTTCAAGAAAGGAGCAAAGGTAGGAGCATTGGAAGGCAAAGCAAAAGCAAGTGCAGTGGGAAATTCTGGACAATTGGAAGGTATACTTCTAATTAAAAATTATCCAATCTCAGTTATATATGACATTGGGGCTACACATTCTTTAATATCACAAGACATAGTGGATAAATTGGCTCTCACATGCAATTTAGTTGAAACACCTTTTTTTATTCAGAGTCCCCTAGGTAGCTCTTGCCTGCTAGGATTAAGATGTTTAGGAGTAGAATTAAACATAGGTGGAAATATGTTTAAATCTGATTTATTTGTTTTGAAATATCCTAGAATAGGAATTATTCTAGGGGTAGATTGGTTGAGTAAATTCAAAGAAATTTTGAATTTAGAAAATTTTACTATTTCTTTGAAAACAGAAAATGGTAAAAATATTATAGTCATGAGTGAAACAGCCAAGATAAATTGCCTTAATCAAATATGGAGCGTGATTGAAAAAGAATTGACTCTAGAAGATATAGAAGTAATAAGTGAGTACCCAGATGTCTTTGGAGAGGTTGTAGGAGTTCCAGAAAATAGGCAAGTTGAATTTCAAATAAGATTAATTTCAGGAGCAAGTCCTATCATCAAGAAGCCTACCAGATTGGGTCCAAAAGAATTAGTGGAATTAAAACAGCAATTGGAGGAATTGGAGCAGAAAGGCTTCATAAGGCCTAGCAGTTCAAACTGGGGTTCTCCAGTGGTATTTGTGAAGAAGCATGATGGTACAATGAGAATGTGTATTGATTACAGGGAATTAAATAAAGTCGCCATCAAGAACAAATACCCACTCCCCAGAATTGATGATTTATTTGACCAATTAAATGGAGCAAAAATCTTTTCAAGGCTAGACTTAGCCTTTGGTTTTCATCAAATGAAGGTAGAGGAAGAAAGTATTAAGTACACTGCATTCAATACAAGGTATGGGCTATATGAATTTTTAGTAATGCCTTTTGGATTGACAAATGCACCATCCTATTTTGTAGATTTAATGAATAGGACATTTAGAGATTTTCTAGATAAATTTGTAGTTGTCTTTATTGATGATATACTGGTATATTCAAAATCAGAAGAGGAACATGCAAAGCACTTGCATCTGGTTTTGTCAAGATTAAGAGCACAAAATTTAAAGGCAAAATTTACTAAGTGCACATTTTGGCAAAATGAAGTTAAATTTTTGGGACACATTATATCTCAACAGGGGGTTAGTGTAGATCCAAACAAAGTCATGGCAGTGCAATCATGGAGTAGACCCAAATCAGTGACTGAGGTGAGATCATTTTTAGGAATGGCAGGTTACTATAGAAGGTTTATAAAAGACTTTGCAAGGATAGCCATTCCACTGACCAAACTAACCAAAAAGGAGCAACCATATGTATGGACAGAAAAGTGTGAACAAGCTTTTGAATCATTGAAGAAAGCATTGATGGAAGCTCTAGTCTTGCAAGTTCCAGAGGGAAATGAAGTATTAGTGGTGTATACAGATGCTAGTGGGTCTGGGTTAGGGGCAGTACTCATGCAACATGGAAGAATCATAGCATATGCATCAAGGCAACTCAAGCCAAATGAAACTAGGTATGCCACACATGACTTAGAACTTGTTGTTGTTGTTTATGCATTGAAGCTATGGAGACACTACTTGTTAGGTACTAAATTTGAATTGTTTACAGACCATAAATCACTTAAGTATTTGTTTTCCCAAAAAGACTTGAACATGAGGCAACATAGGTGGGTAGAATTTTTAGCTGCCTATGATCTTGATATATTATATACTCCTGGAAAAGCTAACAAAGTGGCAGATGCATTGAGTAGGCATCAAGCAAGATTGGCAAGTTTAATGATGACTGAATTCAAGGATTTAACAATCCTCAGTGAAGTAGAAATAAAGAAAGAAATTGATGCATCAGATAAGGCACACAGTGACATGATTGAATATGGGAAATTAAGTCTGATCTCCTTAAGATCAACCCTGGTTGATAAAATAGGAAGAATGCAGAGTCAAGATGTTAATTTGAAAGAAAAGAAGGACATGGTATCACAAGGTATATCAGTGGAAAATTATGAAGTTGATGATAAAGGCTACTTAAGGAAGAAAGGGAAGCTCTGCATACCCAATGTGGAAGAACTGAAGCAAGAGGTTATGGATGAGGATCACAAAACAAAATACACCATACATCCAGGTGGTACAAAAATGTACCATGATCTTAAAAGGTATTATTGGTGGTCAGGAATGAAAGAGCAGTGGCAAAATATGTAGCAAAGTGTTTAACCTGCCAACAAGTCAAGGCAGATTACCAGAGACCCTCAGGCCTACTGCAACCTTTAGAAGTGCCTACCTGGAAATGGGAAAGCATTTCAATGGATTTTGTGGATGGCTTGCCAAGAACAAGAAGAGGAAATGATAGTATTTGGGTAGTGGTTGATAGGCTCACAAAAACAACACATTTTATTCCAGTGAATTCAAACAGAAATGCTCACAAGTTAGCTCAATTATTTGTGAAAGAAATAGTAAGATTACATGGCATCCCCAAGACTATCATTAGTGATAGAGACACCTTGTTTACCTCAAGGTTCTGGGGTAGCTTTCAAGAAGCCATGGGGACAGAATTAAGCTTAAGCACAGCCTACCACCCACAAACAGATGGGCAAACTGAGATTGTTAACAAGATTTTAGAGGATTTACTTAGAGCATGTATACTTGACTTTGGAGGCAGCTGGGAAGATCATCTCTACTTAGCTAAATTTGCTTATAACAATAGCTACCAATCCACTATAGGTATAGCCCATTTGAGGCCTTGTATGGAAAGCCTTGTTTATCTCCTGCATGTTGGATGGAGGTAGGTGAAAGAGTATTGCTTGGACCAGAACATGTGAAGGAAACTTCTGCAAGAATTGAATTAGTGAGGCAGAGAATGAGAGCAGCACAAGTAAGACAAAAAGCATATGCAGATAAAGGGAGAAGGCCAGTGGAGTTTGAGGTAGGAAATTATGTATTTCTCAAGGTTTCACCAATGAGAAAGATACTGAGATTTGGCAAGGCAGGAAAATTAACACCAAGATATATAGGTCCATTTGAAATTATTCAAAGAATAGGAACTTTGGCCTATAAGCTAAAATTGCCAGAGGAATTGAGTAAAATACATGATGTATTTCATGTATCTCAATTGAGAAAATGGGTGCATGATAAGGAGACCATTCTTGAATCTCCTACACATGTTGAAATTCAAGAAAATTAGATTTATAAGAAAGAACCAGTGGGCATTATGGCTAGAGAAGAAAAGAAATTAAGGAATAAAATAATTAAATTGGTTAAAATCCAGTGGAGTTTAGATAAAAATGATTGTACATGAGAGGCTGAAGATAGGATGAAGGATTAATATCCTAATCTATTTTCTGCTTAAAGGTATGCCTAAAATTATAATAGATTTAAATATTACTTATGTGTATTTGATTGGTTTTGAATGCATGAATTTCTGAAATTTCTGAAATAAAATTATACTATGTAATGAAAAAAATATATAATAATTGTGGGACAAAATTTATTTTAGGAGGAGAGTATGTGAAGACCCAAATTATTGAGATGAAAATAATTTTGAAAAGAAAAATGAAAATCAGTTAATAGGAAATATTTAAAGAATAGAATAGTTTGAAAATAAATATTAAGAGTAAGTGAAATAATTAAATGAGAGGATAGTGATTTTTCAATGAATAATAATGAGAAGAAAATGATCAAATATGAGTGAGTTTTACATACACATATCTCATATATATATATATATATATATTAAATATGAGTAGCCAGAGAAATATCAAGTGATAAAATAAATCTTTCTGATAATTAAATTGCATAAAACCAGTTTAGTATTAATTGTGCATAAATACATTTTTAAAATAAATCAAGAGAAAAAAACAAATGGTTAAAAAAAATAGCTAGGAATTAAATTTATAAAGAGAGATATGAGTGAACAATTCAGATTTAAGGAAATACACAATGAAGCTAAGTCACATGAAAATAATGTGCATAAGAAACATGCAAATGGCATGTACTCAGAAAAGAAGAAAGGCAACTGTTTTACCTGAAATAGAAATCAAAAAGAAAATGGCACATTTAGCCATAAACATATATACATAATTCTCTAAATTGTATGAGGATAAAATGGGCTTTTCTCTCTACTAAACCCTAGCTAAATGTTTTAAAATGAGAGGATAGCAGTTTGTTTCTGAGAGAAAACAGAGAAATAGAAAGAAAAAAAAGCAAAACTCACACTGTTTTCAAGCTTAAGCATTCTCGGGGAAGAGAAGAGGAAGGTGAGTGATTAATCACTTATGAGATTTGAGGCATTAAGACCCAAGTTAAGGGCAGCCAAGTTATTTTATATAAAAATTACATTATGTTTTTATGTTTGATTTTATTCTCTGAATGAAAATATGTTGATCATGGATGGTATTCTGGTTGAATTTTTTGTTGAGATTTTAATCTGTTTTGATCTGTTGTGATGGTTTCAATTTTTGTTTTGAAATATAAATAATCAAAAAAATACTCTAATCACAGAAATAGATTTTGTATTCTAGTTTTTATATGAAAATGAACTAAATGTTTTACTGAGAAATCGAGTATCAATGAAAGAAAAGAAGTAGGCAGTGTGAATAATGAGATTCATGCTTATGCCTAGTTTATATTAAAAATGATATGAACAATGCAATATTACAAATATGTGCTGATTTGTTCAGATCACAAGCCAATATGTTTTTATGGGTTTTTCTCAAAAACCATATTTATGTTCACAGTAAAATAAATATAGTATTTCATATGATTTCACCAGATTTATGCAAGCAACGGAAAATTTTCTGGAAATATATATATATATATATATAAGCAGGTTTTAGAAAATATGATTAAGCAAAAAGTGACTTTGAAATAAGTTATGGAATTTTGTATGAATGCTTTGAGTGTCTGGATGTAATCTTTGAGTGAGATCCATAATTTTTGATTTATGTAATGAGGGAAATAACATAAGCATTTCTGGAAATTAAAAAGAAAAATTCCTCAGAAAATAAATAAGCATGGTCTCTAAATTATAAAATAATTTAGGAGTAGTGCCTTGATCTATTCATCATCAGGTGGATGATGGGTATGTGCATGACTTGCTTAAGTCCTGTAGGCCTCTGTGTAAAGGGTTAACAGAACTGAGCCCCTTTGCAATGCACACATGGTGTTCAATGGCAAGAGTTTCAGACCAAATAAAAAAATGAAAATGAGGTTGAGAAATTATGCTATGGAATTTAGGATGTTATTCCATATGAGCTTGTGCATGTACAACTGAATGAAGTAAGATGGATGAATGCTTGAATGTATGATTGTTAGATAAGTTTAAGTATACATATACTCAGGTTTTAATATGAAAATGAATAGCATCAAATATATAAGCTCTTTACCCAGTCATAGTAATTTACAAGTTATTGCAATCTTTGATTTCACTCACGCCAGAATTTATTTCTGACCCTATTTGTTGCCTTTGCAATATTTGGGGTGTCTCATTTTTATTGAGGCAATTCAAAGTATTGCTGCAGGGAAAGATGCATGAGTAGCTTGCTTGCATGGATATTTGAAGATCTTGATGAATTTAAAATGCTTAAGAAAAGTAGCAGTATTATTGTAATAAATAAGTTAGGCAAACTCTTTTATGTCTTATGTATTTCTCAGAATTTGATGTTTATTGGGTTTTGAAAAGAACATGTAAAAACTGAAGTATTATATGTGCTTGAGGATTGTTGATTTAAGTAACAGATGTGCTTGTGAGTTATGGATTTAAGTAATATATTCTGAAGTAATCTGATGGATTAAGATGGATGAGAACATGCCATATAATCTGATATGTGGATATGTTCTCCTTGACATATTTGTTTGGCTTCAGTTATAATATTGAAATTGTTCTTGAATAAATATGTGCCAAAGTTTTAATTGAATGGGTAGATTAAAGTCTTGGTTAACCAGTAGAGCCTAATCATGACTTGTAATTGATACAAGCACATGCAAAAGCTTGAACACATAGCCTGTAATCCTATCTTGGCATTTGATTTTCCAGTAAAAACTTGTATTGCTTTGGGTAATAAGTTCATATGCATGCTTAGTACTTGTAGGCTTCACTGCAACTATACTGAACTAAACCCCATTATCTAGATACTTGATTCAAGTCTGGTTGCATTTGGTTATAGTCAAACCTGTTGTAGTTTGTAGTATCATGTGATCTTGTTTGTAATAACCATGTCCATCACTCCACGGCATACTGATCACTATCATTTGTTATTTACTTAGAGAACATCAGTTGTCTTCATTATAGGTTCATCTGGAAGTTTTGCATTGGTCTGATTTTTGACATTGCCTTGAGCATACTGTCTTCATGTATATGCTAAGTCTCCATTTGGTATGTTGGTTTGAGTTTGCATTTTGTTCAATTGTATTGCTTTCCTCTGCTTGGCCTTTAAACTAGTTTACTACCTTATTATTCATATGATCATTGCATACTTTATAAACCAGAATATGAGTATTTTACCTGACATAAAAATGTTGTGTTTGAAATAAGAATCCCGGGCTAAACTAATATGCATGAGTTGTTTTAAACACCCTTTATTTAATCAAAAACAATAAGTATCAAATTACAAAATCCCAGAAATCAAATGTATGGCTTGTAAATCCCAGAATCAAATAATCTAGGCTATAAAACAAGCTGGGAAATAAAACAAGAAAATAATAAGAGGTCATATTTGAATTGAAAATTAATCAGGCCTAAATAAAAAAAATGATGATTAAAAAGTAGAAATGACTATGTGACACCAAATCTCTCAAATGTGAGAAATATTGTGTGATTGAATTTCTTTGCTATTTTAATTACTCTGATAGGCAAAGAAACATTTATATATCTTCATATATATAAATGACATGATTTGATTTATATACTAATATTTTTATATTGGTAAAATTCTGGATCTTGGGGAATTAATTAAGAGAAGTGATCCATAGTTTTATATTGTGTAAAAAAAACTCATCTGAAAATCACTTCAAATAAATAATTAAGAGAAGTGGGTCACTTCAGATATGATGTTTTTAATATATTGAAATGGTTTGGAATTGATTTAATCTTTATTTTGATAAAGTTTTGGATTTGAAATGGTATTCTATTTTGAAGTATAAAATATTATTTTAAAATTATAACCAAGGGTTATAATAACGATTGGTTGTTAAAGAGTCTGGGATCGGATATGGACATACTCTTTGTCGATACCGAAAACCACTTTAACAACTATGTACGCGGTGGAGTTTCCAGAATGAAGTAGGATGGTGGCGACAATCCTAAGGTATATGCGTGGACCCAACTCCCATGAGTTGGCATAAGGTGGCTAAAACAGGAGCAATCGATGGGCCAATGAGGTAGCACCTCTGATCGGACACACTTCTTCGATACCATTCTATTACTTTGTGATTAATTGGGTGCACCCCTTGATTTGGGAGTGATGTTCGAGGTGGGCGGTAGTGGCTGCTATGCATCACCACCAGTCCGGATGCGTAATTGGTATATCTACCCTGGCATTGCCTTGTGTGCCGTGTCACCTACCATATCGAGCTTTACTACGAGTTTCTATTTGTGTCATATCTATGGAGTATCTTCTCATAGCCTTTCGAGGTATGCAGGTACTGTATAGACTATTGGCATTATTCGTGTTAAGGGGAATATTGGGTCACTCCTTAATGCTATTTTAAAGTATGTTTATTTTATAATTAGACATTATTATAATAATGAATATTACTACATAGTAGATAGTTTAACGGATCCTTAAAGAATGGGCGATCCCAAGCATTCTTTAAGTTATTTGTACTTTTATTATAGTTCACTTGAGTTGGTTTACACTGTATAAGTATGTATGTCCTGACTCGAGTGTTTTGTGTTTGCTTTACGCTCGGGTCAGACTGAGTGATACAGCTTTCGAGACTCACCTTTGGAGCTGGAGTTTTGCTTTGAAGAACCAGATATCTATTCATTTTGTTATCCAGTGATTCCAGTTGTATTCCGAGTTGTACCTGATTATCATACTGTTACTCCTGTTGTATCTTGGTATTCCTATTGTATCTTACTTAACTCTGATGTATTTATATAGTAGCTTCATGAACTACTATTTCTTGTTTCCACTGCATTATATTACTCTGTGTCTGTGATCTGTGATTATTTATTTACAATTCGGTATTTTGAATTATTCAAGTCAAACATGTGTGGTTTTATTGTCGATTTGAATGGTTGAAAGTATCGGGTCGTTACATGTGGTATCAGAGCTCTGGTTTTAGGCAAACTCAGCATATAGGGTAAATTTAATTACAGAATCACTTTCGTTCGAACTTGAATTCCTTCTTCTTCGATTCGGTTTCCTTTGAATTTTGGAACGTTCCCTTCGGTTCCAAAGTCCATTCCTGTCCTCCCCTATTCGTGTCTTCTTGATTCTGGAGTGTCCCATAACTCCACTCCGAATAATCTTTCTAATGAATTGGCGGTCCCGCCAATATTCTAATGACTTGTAAAGGGGTGAAACTCCTTTACAACAGCATTGATTCACCAAAGATTTCTATATCCTCGGTTTAGATGCTAGTATCTCTTATTATTCTAAATTCTATCTCTTGAGACCGAATGTTGATTTACCCCAGAAAATCCATATCGATCTTTTTCGTTAAGTCATGGTTGACCTGGTTAAGGTTACCCGCAATTTATATAGGCTTATCCATACTCCATATTCTGTTGTTTAATCATCTTACCTTTTGTCTCCAACTTATCTTCAAATCTCTCTTTGACTTGAGTCCATCAAATTTGATTCCTTATCCTTATTTTGAAACATTAATCTTGTATTTGAAATTTTATATTTTAAAGATGTTTTATATTGTGTGGTTTGAGTTGTTGATGTTGAGTTGGGTTTCCGATCGGTTCGTCTGATCAACGCTATCGATAGGATCTCCAAAACACTCGAACAGAGCAAACTGACACAATATGGTTTTCAAATTTAGTAGATGGATAAATTTGTATAATTATAATATGTATAAGGTTAATTTTCTGAATTTTGATAATTAATGGAATTGGGTGTTAAGAAAATATATTTAACTTTGCATGTAATTTGTAACCATTGGCTTTAGTTTCATATCTAAATAATTAAACATGGTTATAAATTAATTTGGAAATTTGAATGGATTTAAATCAAGCATGTGAGAATTTAATTTCTGATGATTTCGAACTTTGTTTTGAAAGTTTTAAAAAGGATATATTATTTAAAAGTATTTCTAGTAGAAATTGTTTCAAAGGATTTTTAATTTGTAAACCAGTGCTCTTTTCTTTGTCGCTGGAAAATAATTTCGGTGATGACTGCAGCATCATCGACATTCATTTTCGGGTTTCGAAGTGAAGAGACTATTCTGTAGCTTTTCTACAGTTTTGCTTTGAAATTTAATTGATTTGAATTTCTAAATATGACTTGACTTATATTATATAGATATATGATTTAAATTTGATTTGATATATATTGTATATGTAATTATTTATCTTTAAAATTGTTTGAAGTTAATCGGAAAATTTAATTCTTAAATTTTATCTTAAAAGATGATTTCAATTTTAAAATGAAGCCAAAATTTAAATAAATATTTAAACTTGAATAATTGAAATTGGAGAATTTATTTGTATAATATTCTATTACATTCCAATATAACTTACCTAAAATTTTAAAAGTTAACAATGTAATTAGATAATGTACAATATAAAAGGATTTTATAAATAAAATTGGAGTGGTTATAATAAATGTTATACACTTAAATTTTAATTATAAAGGATCAATAGAGGTAAATAAAGAAAATGGGTTAATTGAATAATTTACAATATGATGATATTTAAAAGAAATTATAAATAAATTGGAATGGTTATAATAAGTGAAATACACTTAATATATATAGGATTTGATATATTAAGTGGAATAAAGAAGAATGAAATTTAATGAATAAAAATGAATATAATAAATGATTGTTCAAATTCATGACTTTATAAATTGTTGATGAGATAATGAAATTTAAAAATAATTAAGATTTATTTAACTCAAGTGAAATCAAATGGATGAAATTAATTATTAATGTAAGTTGAAATTTCATGGTTTTAAATTTATTATCTTATTCTGGTTTCCAATCTACTTTCTTTCTGGTTGTTTCCATTCTCCTAACTTCTAAGTAGGAAATCAAATTCGAATTGGTTAGCCTTGGAGCTATTGTTCTCTTTCAGCTTGATCTTGCCCCTGATTTTCACTAGCTCAGGGTTGCTGAGGAAAGTATTCCCGAGACTGCTTTCCGTACTGAGAATGGTTTTTCTGTGAATGGTTAGTCATGCCTTTTGGTTTGACTAATGCTCCTGCTCTCTTTGTTGATTTGATGAATCGTGTGGTTCTTACTTCTCCCTATTCTGAATCTGAGCACTGTTTACCATCCACAGACCGATGGTCAAACGGAAAGGGTGAATCAGATTCTCGATGATCTTTTTCGTGCTTGTGTTCTGGATTCTGGAGGATCATGGGAAGATCATCTCCACCTTGTTAAATTTACCTATAACAACAATTATCAGGTATAATTTCAATCTTCTTATCATCTTATCTTAATCCTATTTCATTCTATCTTTTTCTGTGTTTTCCCGTACCTCGTTCATTTTCGGGGACGAAAAGTTTTGAGTGGGGGAGAGTGTAACAACTCTGTATTTTGCAATTATTTTAAATTGAATTTCCTGATTTAAAAACTTTATTTTATTTATAAAATGGATAAATTTTGTTATTTTAAATATAAATTTTGATTTGTATATGAATTATAATTCCAAACATGAATAAATAGAATATTTTCTAGAAATGTGAATTTTGGTCATTATGGTCAAACTTTGACTTTTAATTTAAAATTTTAAAATGATGAAATTTTGAATTTTATCTTTTATTATGAAAGTAAATAAAATTTCAAGAATACTGCTTTTCGTTTCGTTGAAATCTGATTTATATTGTGAAAGTTATGCCTTTTTCACTGTTGGATGTAAATTGCTGTATTTAACAAAATTGTTTATTTTAAATTATATAAATAATATTTTATTTGGTCATGTAATGTTGTAATTTATGTTTATATGGGTAAAATAACATGTTATGTATATATTTTGGTTTTAAAACATTTTCAAAGTGTAATTGACATTTTCCAATGTCAGTTATTCTGTCTATAATTTCTAATTTCCAATTTCATTTAATTAAAGAAATTCTTTATTTATTTCCTATTTTCTTAAAATCTTATTTTATTTTCATTTCCACTTTATTTTTTTCAGCATTTATTTTATTTACTTGACTTTTATTTGTTTAGAAGTGTTGTTATAATTTTTAAATGTTTATTGTACATTGTTTATATTTTTAAATGCTAGTTTCAATATATTAGCTATTTTCTTAATTATTTTCTATTTTTACTTAATTTGTTTTTTATTTTTCACTTTATTTTGTTCAGCTTTTTATTTACTGAAATTTATTTAGTTTATTTTGTATAAATAAATTTGGAAATTCCAAGAGACAAGCCTCTTCATTTGCTTTTGACTCTTCATTTGCTTATGACCTTTCATTGCCCTGTCTCTTCGCTTGCTTTTCCTTTTCTCTTGCTGGCCGTACACTTCCTTCATCTTTTTTTCACGTGAAATATTTCTCTCCATCAAAAGAAAAACTCACGGCCATGCTTTATTTTCTGAAAATTTTGTAGGTTCTTTTTGGCATCTTTTCCTTATTTCTTTTCATATTTTCTATTGATTTTTGCCTTTGTTTCTTCTAGTTGCTCGGCCTAGCCTCTTCTCCATCAGCTCCACCACTATCTACAATAGCAACCACTCCCCTCCCTTTGACCATGACAGGCCATGACCTTCCACTTGAAGCCATCACAAAAATTTGCCAAAAACTTCACCAAAATTGCCCTAGCCGACCAATACTTCAGCACCACCTTCATAGTTTGCCTTTGACCATCCTTAGCCACCACCACCATCATCTACTTCACCTCTGGCCACCCCTTTCACTACTGTCCAGATCTGACCTGACATGAAGACCCCATGGCCGAACCTATATGTGGTCATAACCGAGCCAAAAATGCACCAAAACCCTCCTATTTGCCTTGAACCCATGTATGCTCCATGTTGTAACTCTTCCACCACCTTCATCCACTTGTAACCCGACCTATATGATACCATACCTGACCCAAACCCACTTCAATGGCCGAGCAAAAGATCCCCTTGGTCGAGCTCTTGATTGTAACGACCCTGAATTTTTTACATTGGAAATCAGAATATTTAATTGATTTTAAATATCTGGAAGTTAGTTTAATTTGAAATTCAAATATCAGAATGAATTTGGCAATTTAAATTATTGAATTTAATTTATTGCAGTTGGGTAAAAATTTGAATCTTCAGTTTTAAGCTGATTAAAAATATTTTCAAGGCTTAGAAAATTTGTATTGATAATACTGAAGATAATGGAAGCTTCAGAATTGGATTTGAAACTGTTTTGTTTAGTTTGAAAATTTTATCGTTTAAATTGAATTTAAAAATAGCCTTCTGAGGCACAGTCTCGGAATTTGAGGAACCCAGTTCCATTGGATTCGTAATATTGTATTATTATCGGATTTCAATTTTCGTAGTGTTTGGAGTTGTTGTGTGAGCGTACGATAGATAAACGCGCTGAAATTAATATCGAATTTAATTTAAATAATGGGTCCAAAAAGCTATCTTCTCCATAGAATCGAGATTGGACTCGAAACCTTTTCCATTACGTTCGGGATAGGCGTATAACATTATAAACGTCTAGCTGCATGCCTCGATAGGAGGTCGAGATTTTTGGCTTCGTTTTCGAGTCGATTCGAATTTAAATTTAAATAACTTAATACATTGTTTAACCAGTTGAATTTATTTCACGTCAATGCTTTTTGCCTTCAAATCACTGTCTCCCACTCGTACACGCAACCATTCCATCATGTTCCCCCGTTCCTCTTTCTTGATAATTCACGCATCTTCTCTTCACAGTTGCAAACGAAAGAAAACGAAAAAAATTTCAGATAATGGCTGATACTAATAAATCCCCTTTCTCCTTGAAATCAGTTCGAAGCTGAGAAAATAAAATTTTATACACGTTCCTCTTTCAAAAATTCGTACGCGAGAAAAAAAAAGAAAATGGCCACCTCCAATTCAAATAAAATCATCCACGAATCAAATCGAGTCCGAGCTTCGATCGCGAGTTGCTCACGTGGTCGCAAACCAGTGAGGCCACGTTTTCGTTCGAAAGCTAGGTCGTGAATTTATTTCGCGAGAAGGAGGAGGCGACCTAGGGGAGTATCGCAGCTTGCACGCGATAGCGAAGTAAGCGACGGCGCGAAGTTTGGCAAGGCTTGTCGATTTAGGGCTGTGTAGAGAGTCGCGATTGTTGCTTGGGGTTCTCGAGCGTGGCTGCGACGCGCGACATTCGACGAGGCAAGGCTAGGGCTTATCGAGTGTTTTGGTAAGTTGATTTGGGTCGCGATGGTGGCCTTGGATTCTCTGTTTTGCTGTAAGGTAGTTTACTATTTATTTTATTTTTTTGATGTGGATAAAATATGTAAGGCTTTGAAAGAAAAAAAACTGTTTTGATAATTTGTACAGTAAGACATATATGGCAGTTATATATCAATAAAAAAATGTATATAAACATTTTACAGTAAGTTATAGATAAAGTTGAGGGAAAAATAGATTTTAAAATCTATATAGATTATTTTCAAAGAAAATGTTTTGTAAAAAAGAAATTAGTTTAAAAATCAAATTTCAATTTTGGAATTAAAAATCATTGGTTGATTAAATTTATCCAATAAGAATTAATTTTTCGATTTATTCGAATGTTAATAAATTGTATAAAATTATTTATACAAGGTCGAGAACTGTGAAGAAAACGATCTGGAAATGGATTGCAAAATAAAAGCAAAGGTGAGATCTTCTCACTCAAATAAAATTTGAATTGTAGTTATTGATTGACTGTTTGGATGTGATAGTATATATATATTTGGAGTTGATTTCCCGCATTATATAGCGGATGAGACCCTATGTGCCGCATAATAGCGGATGATATTTTATAAATCCCATATACCGCGATATTCCATCTCGAAGTGGAATTGGTATTTAATGGTTGTGCTAAAATCTGGGGATGCATGGAAACAGGTTGGAGGGATCCAACTGGATTCCTCAAATTGTATGAATTTGTTTCATATGTTGTGTGATGATTTATTGATAATCTGTGAATGATTATATTGATGATTGAATTTGTTAAAGACTATAATTTAGCCGAATGTATTTTTGGTATCGTTGGATACCAGAAATAAATAAAATTGGATTTTTGAAATTAAAGTTGGAAATTTTAAGTAAATTTCTTTTGAAAGAATTGGGTGAATTTAAAAGAAGGAATTTAAAAGCATAAAGATGATTTTTGAAATCTTATCGAATTATTTCTAAAATATGGGAAAGGATATTAATAAATGGGTTTTGAATAATATTATTTAAAAGTTGAAGAATTTATTGAAAATGGAATTTTAAATAATTTGGAAAGAATAAAGGGATTTATTTAAAAAGGTGATAAATTTGTTGAAATCAATTTGATAATTGATTTGGTATTTGAAAATAAATCATTAGGGAATCAATTTAAAATTGATTTAGTGTTTGAAAAATAAATTTGGAAATCAATTGAAATTTGATTTGGAGTTGAAAGTGAATATTTGAGAAATCGATTTGAAAATCGTATAAAAAGTGAATTTTCAGGAATGTAAATTCAGAATGGAATTTATAAAGGAAAGGGAAATTTGTTTTAAAAATAAACACTGATTTATTTTTAAAGTGTGGAAATAAATTTACAGATTTGGGATGTAAATTTGAAATAAATCGATAAGGGTTTATTTAATTGTTTTAAATGGACCATTTTGAAATGGAAGTGTATTTTCCTTGGAAAGCCGAGTATATTTCTAAAGTAGTTTTAAATTATAAATGAAGAAATTCTGAAATTGGATTTGAAGGAATAAGATAATGTATTTGAACTCGGCAGATTTCCAGTGGAAATGAATAAATATTTGGAAATATATCCCGTGTAGGGAAATTGATTTGAATTTTTTTTCCAAAGTGATGAAGTGTGAAATTTGATTTGAAATTTGTTTTCAAAGTGAGTGTGGAAAATATATATCTTGCAAAGATATTTTGAAATTTAATAATTTGGGAAATAATTATTTAAATTGGTTGTTTGTTGTGAATGTTGTTGATAGTTAAATAACCGACTATCAATGTTGGCCTTTGGAATGGCACTTGAATTTGTTTTAAAAAAGCGCTCATTATTCGGTTAAGCCGGGAGAGGTTTTGTGTCATATAACCCATTCCGAATAATGATATGACGTTATGGATTGCAATTGAAGACCGGTGTTGAAGACCGGGTATTTGCGAAAATGATAGGATAACCTATCGATTGTCTCTGCATTGAGTTGCTCCAGTATAGAGATTTCCCTATGTGATGGGAAATCCGATCGGGATTGTGGATACCCGGATTGCAAGGGCTTCTTTGGAAGTGCCTTCGGTTCTGTTCGAACCCGGAACAGACTTGTATGGTTGTATGTCCGACACTACACTTTGAGATATAAAGCTGATTTCTTTCAAATACATTTCTGTTGGTGGCGGAGAATTTATTCTCTTAGCTTAACACCCTTCTCTAAGACGTACGAGCTCAGAGGTTATGTAGTTGAAGGTTATCAATGATATACTCCCAATTTGGTAGTGTGGCATGCTAAGTGTTGCTGTGTGTTGATGATCATTTGTTGATCATTTGTGATCAAAGCATGGCTTTCGTGTAAAGCGTAGCTTTGTGGACGAGACCTCATCGGACCTCACACCTCGAAAATGGTCAAAACAGGAAAATGCAGCAAGGTTATGAGGGTCGCTCCCTTTAGGGTATGTCATTTCCTTCTGGAGAAAGGTAGTATCATGGTATGGAGCCCAGATGCTTTACCTGTGTGGTGGCATCAATCTTATTTTACTGTGTGATTGTTGCTTTGTGATCGAGGTGCCTCGGATAAAGGTCCCAAAGGACCGGGGGATGGCATACTCGAGTAGTAGTTACCTAGTTACAGAGGTAACTCGGCCTTGTGTTGGCAGAGATCCGGGTAGGTTCTCGGGACGTCCCGCCAGAGGCGATCCCATGTGGCATACGAAGTTCCTTAGCCTAACCATTTGTTGGAAATCCAAAGAAACAATACGAACCTTGTACGGTTTTAGTTGTAGAACCTGCCATTTAACATGGCAGTTATAGCATGTATAATATAATGGTACCTATGCTGACTAAGATTAATATTATACTTTCGAAATGTTTTCCACACTAGACATTAATAATAATATAAACTGATTTTTCATAGTAAGCATATTTGACTATCATAAGGAGAAATCTCCTCCAATTCTGCGTTTGCATTGTGTGTGTGGCAGGAGGCCTTATGGTAGTTTCATTTTCCAAAAGCATTGCGGAATTTCTTTTATTTTCTTTGTGAAAGTAACTGTTTTACGATCTCACACCAGTCACCATGACCGAATCGGAGTTTATTGTTCCCTTTCTAAACTCTGGGTGCCCATAATTTTCCACACAGACAGCCTAGAGTTATGTTATCAGGATATTCTGGAGCTTTGGAGACGAGCTGGATGGCGAGACGTACACTCGTACTTATTTATTTATTCCGCTGTGTATTCTGTATGGGGACAAGTTTATATAACTGTCCAGTGATGTGTGTTGTTGTAAACTCTGATGATATGATGTAATGTATAAACTGATATAGTCTTTTGTTTTAAAGATTATTCATTCATTTATTATATATTATTCCGCTGCGAATGTGAGATTCTATTGTTGTTTTTGTTTCTTTTTCTTCTGTCTTCTTCTACCTCTTCTTTTTAATCCTAATGGTTCGGTTTTCCGGCATTCGATTGCACGGAATTTGATATAGTGGACGTATTAATGTCGACTTTCGAGCATCGAAAGATCGTATCGTTACATGAATGGTTAAAGAAAGGTCGAATCACTTTGTCCTTTGTTGCTTTTTATCTCTAGTCATTTCGATATTGTTTTGTGTTATATATTTATGTATACATTGTCTTGTTGGTTTGTTGTTTACAAGATCATCTAGGCTCCCATTCATTCAAATCAAAGGTCGTGTCATATCGTGCTTTCTGGAATTCGTTGTGTCATTTGATTTGCAAACTTCAGCTTAAAAAGGTGAGTAAATCTCACCTGACATTTATACTTATGCAAATGTGAATTGACAACAATTGAATGTGTAGAACTTTTATGTTATGTTATATCTGCCTGTGATGATTTATTTATATGATGTTAAAACTGTTAAATTACCCTTCATATCATCTGTTACTGTTATATATTGTTAATTGTTCATTTATATCTATTTATCACACTGCAAGTTCCCTATAGAATAGAATCACTATGGGTTGAAATGATACATACCCGAATGAACTTTAGAATAGGGAAAAATCGTTATGGGCTGAAATGATAGGCCTAAACGGTTTTTATTTATTTTATTTTAACTTGGGATTGCGGGTTTGAAATGATAGAACCCAAATTTTGCTTTTTAAACTGTGGATTGAAATGATACATATCCGTATCACTTGACCTAGGTTAGAAAACTATATACAGGCCCGTGGTTATTTTTATAAAGTATTTTGAATATTTTAGATATTTTTAAAAGTGTAAAATTATGAAAATTTGATTTAAATTGGATTTTTAATGTTTAAATAAAGAAATTTGGATTTTTCTAGAAGTTAAAAATGTAATTTAAATGAATGGTAAAAGTGAATTTTTGAAATATAACTTAAGTTTGGAAATTTGGAATTTTGGTTTAAAAATGATATTTAAGTTACATAAATAAAATGGAAATTTAATTATATTTGGAAAATGGTAAATATGATAATTTGATTTGAATTGAATTTAAATGATTTAATAAAGTGTTATTGATTTTTCTATGAACTAAAATGGTTAAATGAATTAATGCTTTAATGTGAAATTTTAAATTTTAACTTGACTTGGAAATGTGAATTTGGTTTTATTAAAGGTTTAAGTTAATTAAATAAAATTGAAAATTTAGTTTAATTTGTGAAATGGAAATAAAATATAAGTGTTAAGTTTATTTGTTAAAAATGTGAAGAAAAGAAAATTGTACATTTGGATTTGTTAAGTAAAATTATTGGAAATTTGGATTTTACTGTAAATGTTTCTTAGAAAAATCATAAATTAAAAGAGTAATTTTAAATGAACATTTTTGAATGTTAAAAATATGATTTTTATAATGTTTAAATGGTTTAAATTGAAGTTTAGTATTTGTTGGAAATACACTAAAATCTGAAAAATACTTTTAATAGCATTTAGAAATGCTATGGTTTCTGTAAATAAACTAAAAGCTTTATAAAGAGGCTATTACAGCAGTTCTGAAATGCTGTAGTTGCTGTAGTAAATTAAAAGGCTAAAAACTTAATAAAGGCCTATTACAGCAGTTCTGTAAATGCTGTAGTGGTTTGCTGTCTTTGCTGAATTTAATTAAAACCTTTAATTTGAAACCTGAGCTATTACATCATTTTGGAAATGCTGTCTTTGCTGTTTTAAACTAAATTTCAACTAAAACTGAGATTTAACAACAATTTTGAATGCTGTCTTTGCTGAATTAAAATGTTTTCAAGTATAACTTATAACAGCTTTTTCTGAATGCTGTGAAAGGCTGAAATTTCCAATGTTTATGGTTTTTAACTTAGTAAATGAACTCAGAATAGTTTAAAACTTTGGTAATTGAATACTTGATTTGAAAGTATAATAATTACACTTTTAAATGGTTTAGATGAATTATTTTGATTGAAATATAAACTATTTAAAAGGTGACTTAAAATGATAATAAATGAATGATATCTTTGAATTTAAAAGGTATTTAAAGTTGAATATTTGGATTTGAACTCAAATAATGATTTGATAATGAAGTTTCGAAAAGATATGATATTTTGAAATGATTTGAAATGATTTGAAATGAAGTTTCGGAAAGATATGATATTTTGATATATTGAAATGATTTGAAATGAAGTTTTGAAATGATATGATATTTTAAATATATTGAAATGATTTGAAATGAAGTTTTGAAATGAAGCTTTGAAATGATATGATATTTTAAATATATTGAAATGGTTTGGAATTGATTTAATCTTTATTTTGATAGTTTTGGATTTGAAATGATATTCTATTTTGAAGTATAAAATATTATTTTAAAATTATAACTACGGGTTATAATAATGATTGGTTGTTAAAGAGACCGGGATCAGATATGGACATACTCTCTGTCGATACCGAAAACCACTTTAACAACTGTGTATGCGGTGGAGTTTCCAGAATGAAGTAGGATGGTGGCGACGATCCTAAGGTATATGTGTGGACCCAACTCCCGTGAGTTGGCATAAGGTTGCTAAAACAGGAGCGATCGACGGGCTAATAAGGTAGCACCTCTGATCGGACACACTTCTTCGATACCATTCTATTACTTTGTGATTGATTGGGTGCACCCCTTGATTTGGGAGTGATGTTCGAGGTGGGCGGTAGTGGCTGCTATGTGTAACAACCCGCATATTTATCGATTTTATATTTAAATATTTTATTTAAATATTTCATCGTTCGTCGGATTTAAGTCCGTAAAGCTACTTTTTGCAAACAGTCGAATTAGGACTCGAGACCCCTTCCATTGAGTTCAAAATGCCGTTTGCGACCTTTTTGAGTATAAACTTTGATATGTTTGGAGATAGTAGAATTTTGCTACTTTTCACTTAGGGCTTTGGGTTTGGGTTCAGCCCATTTGCCCAATTCTGGTTTTTATCAACCCAACTCCACTCCAACTCTTCATTACTTCAATTCTATTTCCGAATACATTCAAGCTTCATCAACAATGGTGGGAGAGATGGGAAATTAAAACTCCAAGCCCTAGTTCAATTGCAAATTCAAGCTTCTACCTCCAAATTCAAGAAGAAACTTTGGTAAGCCTTCCCTTCATCTTCTCCAACTCCTTCTCCATTCAATCTCAAAAATTTCCTAAACTTAATTTAGGAAATGTTTCTCTTTTAAGCTTAGATTCAAGCTTGTTGGGTTGGAATTGAAGAGAGATTGTTCTTGCCATTGCTCTATAGCTTCTTCTTCATTGATTTTGTGAAAAGGTGAGATTTTTATCTCACATCCATGACTATAATTATCTTTGGTTGTTGGGTATGAATTCCTAACACTTCTTCATGTGCATTTGCTCCTGATTTGGATTGGTTTTGTGAATATTCCAATTTTTGGGTTTGTAAGTCAAATTTGTGTTAAAATCCTTTTATGGATGTTGATCATGCTTTTGGTGATGCACCGAGGAGCATATAGGGCCGGGTTGCTGTTTGGCATAAACCCTTAGAGCCAATGTTCGTACGGTTGCATTCTTGGAAGAGTTTTTCTCTTCATTGTGTATAGGCTGAAAAACAGCCCAGGCATGATTCAGTCGACTGAATACTCTGTTCAGTCGACTGAATCTGGAACCCGAAAGTTTCCAGGCCTGATTCAGTCGACTAAAATCTCTGTTCAGTCGACTGAACCTGGAAACAGAAAGTTTCCTGAACCTGGAAAATTTCCAGGTACAGGGTCAGTCGACTGAAAACTCTGTTCAGTCGACTGAACCTGCTGTTTCAGTCCAGTTTGCCTTTTTGGATTGAATTCTCAATTTAAATCGATTCGTGATGATCCTATTTGTTGTTATCATTTATTATGACTTTGATGACTCCTTTTTCGGGATTTTTGAATACCCATTTCGATGGATTCTTTATCGGTTTAATTGGATTTGATTCACGTGTTCGAATGTGAATTTTAGATGATTGATTGTTTCTACAATCATTTTTATGACTTGTCACTTTAAAAATACAAAGGTTTCTATACTAGTAGCAAATATCAAAACCCTTTCATTAAAACGATTTCAACACTATTTTATTACAAAGCTTGTTTCTTAAACCGTTTTCTAATCTATTAGTATATACAAACCTTTACCTCATTCGTATGAGAAAATATAATTAAACGGCTTAGCAAAACAAGTGGTATGAAACACTTGCGTTTACTTTGTCGGTTAATTTTTGGACTTGTTCGATTGAAACTCTTGTGACAATTTTCTAGTGGAGATCTACAGTTTGTTCGCGAATATTTAAGTTAAGCAAGTGGTTATGGGACATGAAGCTAAACTCTTATATTTACTAGCTTAGTGTGATCGACACTTCTTGATGATCAATGACGATCATTTTATGGTTTAGACTAGCAATGTGCGATGTCTCTTTGTCCATGTGGAGGACTGTTCCTCGTTTTATTGAGCTTCGGCTCAAAGTCCGCAATGGGGGACTATACCCAGTCAGGAGGAGCTTCTTCTCATCAGGAGGAGCTTCGGCACAAAGTCCACAATGGGGGACTATACCCAGTCAGGAGGAGCTTCGGCTCATCAGGAGGAGCTTCGGCTCATCAGAAGGAGCTTCGGCTCATCAGGAGGAGCTTCGGCTCATCAGGAGGAGCTTCGGCTCAAAGTCCGCAATGGGGGACTATACCCAGTCAGGAGGAGCTCCGGCTCATTTTTATGGGATTGGCAATCCTCTTTCTTGTGTTTTCTGGATTTTTTGTTGATGATTTCTGGAATTTATGTTTCACCAACTTTTACAATTGGCATTGATACGTATGTCATTATTGTGGCTTGGTGAATTAAATAAAGAATATGACATTCTTTTTCATCTTTGAGAAGATTCTTGTGATATTGATTAATCTCTTGTTGATTTTCAATTACGTACTTATCACAGTATGGTATTATAGTTATGATACGTTTTTGTCATATCTCTTATTCTATATCACTTTACCTGATATTTATAGCTAGATTGATCCGTTTATTATTTTCTTCTTAAATAATACTCGGGTCAGACTGAGATTTTACAGGTGCTTCTGCTTAACCTCCTATCTGGAGCCATCTTCTGACTTTTGGCTAACTACTCTAGTTTAGTAATTTTTGTTGTATACATTTGAGATTAGACTCCTTGATGTATTCATATTCTATTGTCTTGCACTTGTATCTATTCTTTTGTGTTATTGTGGATCTTATTTGACCACTACTCTGATGTACACTTTCATGTGTTATATTCATATCTATTTCCGCCTTTGTGATATGAATTGTCTGTGACTGATTTGTGTTATGTTTATTTCTATATTTGTTTCCGAAGTCCTTATAGCCACTGTGTAGTACCTTTGAGTTTGTATCGGTATGTCGGATTTCCTCATTAAATGAAATACATGCTATACTATCTGACATATCGGTGCTCGCACAAAGAAATTACAGGGATGGTCGCTCCTCAACAGCCTTATTCTCCGTGCTAGTTGATGGCATTACCTCGAAGTGTCCTTAGCTAGCGTGGGTATAGAGGTGGGGCGTCATAGCTTGGTATCAGAGCCAAACTTCGGAACAATGTAGAATAATCTACCAAGGATCATTGTCCTAAGTCTTTCATAGGAATTGTGCTATAGGATTTGATTCGGGTCTTCGTACAGTTCTATCCTATTTCATTTTATGATTCCTTGTTTTATCAATCAAGTTTGTTTGATTTTCATTCTGAGATTAACCTTTTTCTCTTTTCTTTCTTTCTTAAAGAAAAGAAATGGTTAGATCTGGCCGTACCAACGTCGGTCAATCCAGTGCTACTCCTCAGGAGGGAGTATTTATGTCTGCTCAGCAGCTTCTAGATCTTGTTAAGAATGCTCAAGCTATCAGACCCATTCCAGAGCCTACTCATCCGAGATCCGGTTTTGCACGCTTGTGTAGAGATTATACCGATTTGGGTGGAAGGCCATTCCGGGGATCCGAGAGTGTCATTGAAATTCAAGCTTGGCTTAGATCATGCGACCGCATCTTTTCTCGCATGAATCTTGTTGATCTCTACCGAGTCCAAGTGGCATCTAGCATGCTCCAAGAAAGAGCATTGGATTGGTATGAGCTTCTTATTTCTGAAATCGTTGAAGCGGATCTCACTTGGGAGCAATTCCGGGAAAGATTCGAATTGAAATTTGTGCCGGAGGCTGAAAAAGTAACTTTGGCCCGGCATTTTATCGACCTTGTTCAAGGTGAATCTTCTATGACGGACTACGTCGCATCTTTCAAATCTCTTTCTAAATACGGGGTTGAATACATTAACACCCCGTTGAAGAAGAACCAGAGATTTGTCTATGGCTTGAATAAGAATCTTACGAAGCCATTTCTTCTGAAACTCGAGGTTTCATTTGATCAGCTTATTGATATCGCTCTTCGTCTTGAAGAGGCCGATAGAGAAAGCGATGTTGAGATTGTGGGTGTCAATAAGAAGAGGCATCCCTTTATTAAGTTCGAAAGTCCTAATCCAAACAAGAGGGTGAAGCAAGTGACTTCTATAGCAAAGACTCCCATCCCTAATCGTGGAGAATGCTATAATTGTGGCTCTAAGGACCATCATATAAATAGGTGTCCAAGGCCTATTTCTTGCCGCTATTGCAAAAGTGCGGATCATTATATATCTTTATGTCCTAAACGTCAAAGCAAGAGAGAGGGAGAGCTGAATGTAGTGCGAGCTCTTAGTGGCACTTCTCTTGGTCAAGGTATTTTACATTCAATCCTTAATGCTATTGTTTTATTTCATGATCTTCCTATTTGAGTTCTTTTTGATATGGGTTCATCTCATTATTTTTATATCAAAAGAACTTTTCGATTCTTTTTCTTTAAACATTTCTGGGCTTGATGACTTCTTTGAGGATTGCGAATCCGGATTGGTGGATCCGCAACACTCAATTTGCTTTTTATTGATGTCGAAATTATTTTATGTGATTTTTCTTTTCGAGCTGACTTTTACTTAGGATTGGAATTGATTTTTGTAAGGATTGACTTAATTTTTATATAGCCATGTCCTTTGTCTTGTGTGGTCTATTCATCTTCGACATTTTCAATCTGTTAAGCAGATTTATGTTTTTCCTTTTTGATTTTGATTCCAATTCGATGTCATCATTTTATTCTTTAAGATCACATGATGAGGAAAGCGTTATTTCTCTCATTCATGTAGTTTGAAAACTTTCCGGTATTTTTGAGTTTGTCTTAGGATTATCTCCTAAGCAATCTTTTGAGAGGTGTTAGGGTCTTTTTAGTTCGACCTTGCCACCGATTTTATTTGCTACGAGTTGCGGAAGTTAGCATTCCACTTACCGCATTCCAAACTCGTTATGATTCTTATGAATGACTTATTATGTCATTCAGTTTGTCCAGCTTATTTCATCCATTTTATGAATCGATTATTCTACGATCTCGATTACCCTATTCTTGTATATATTGATTTTGGATGAAAACATCAATTTAAAAGTTTTCAAATCTTTTTCATAAGATTTATTTATAAGTACAATTTGATTTTGCTCTTAAACGAGCAAAGAATATTCTTAAAGGTTTTTAAGAAACATGTTTATCATATAGAAGATGATTTTGTGATTGTATTGCCCATTGAGTGCTTTAAGAATTCTGGTCGATGCGCTTGATCAACGTTATCGATAGGAATCTCCTAAACACTTTGATGAGACAATCATACACCGTAAATTGACTTGTAAAAATTTAAATTTTTCTGGAAAGATAATTGTAATTTTAAAAGTTTTAGCCTTTTGGAAAAGAAGATTATTTAAAAGAAATTCATTCTTTTCGATACTTCTATTCTTGTGATTCCCGATGGGAACCAAGACTTTATCTTTTGTACCAATGCTAATCATATTGGTTTGGATGCCGTTCTCTTGCAAAAGAGAACGTGCTATCACTTGTGCTTCTAAATCATTAAAGCCTATCGAGACTAGGTATGCCACTCATGATCTAGTGCTCGCGGCTATTGTTTTTGCTTTTAGAATTTTGCATCATCATTTTAGGGGAGAAATTTGTTCTCCACCTCGATCATAAATCTTTGGAATATTTATTTTCTCACAAGGAACTTCATGTTGACTCGAGTTCCTGGCATCTTATAATCTTGATATTCTTTTTACTCCCGAAAGGGAAATCGTGTTGCCAATGCACTTAGTCCTAAGCAACAAGTGGTTGATTCTTTGATGATGTCTGAATGGAATTATCTTTTTATCAAGTTCATCGGACGTTTTGATATACTTCGTTTTATTGAGTTTTATCTCATTTCTTGTATGGACTAGCGCCCGATGTTCTTTTATGGTGTTCGGTTCATTGGACGTACCGTTCTTGTACTACGTCGGTGTTCTGAATTATTTGAGTTTCCGTTCATTGGACGTACCGTTATTGTACTACGTCGATGTTCGGAGTTATTTGTGTTTCCAGTTTCTCGAGCGAATTGTTATTGTACTACGCTGTTGCCCCGGCTCAATTTTCTGTTATTCATGACGTTTTCCACGTCTTTCAAACTACGGAAATGCCTTTGGGATTTCGTCTTTTTATTCTTGAGCCCGGTGTTGTTGTGTAAATTGAAGTTTCGCCTATTTGACTTATGAGCAACATTCTATTCGCATCATTTCTTCGGAGGTTGAGCGCCTTCGAAATAAAGATGTTTTTCTTGTGAAAGTTCAATGGTTCTCAAATACCAAGGATTGCTCTTGGGAATCTAGAGGATTCATCGAGCGAACACATTCGGACTTACTCTTTCGTGCTCTTTATGGTGAACTTCTCATTCTAAATTTTCTTTTGTGTTGATATGCCTTTATGGTTGTTACTCTTTATTATCTTCTTAAGTATTGCGAGGACGCAATTTCTTTAAAGAGGGGAGTCTGTAACAACCCGCATATTTATCGATTTTATATTTAAATATTTTATTTAAATATTTCATCATTCGTCGGATTTAAGTCCGAAAAGCTACTTTTTGCAAACAGTCGAATTAGGACTCGAGACCCCTTCAATTGAGTTCAAAATGCCGTTTGCGACCTTTTTGAGTATAAACTTTGATATGTTTGGAGATAGTAGAATTTTGCTACTTTTCACTTAGGGCTTTGGGTTTGGGTTCAGCCCATTTGCCCAATTCTAGTTTTTATCAACCCAACTCCACTCCAACTCTTCATTACTTCAATTCTATTTCCTAATACATTCAAGCTTCATCAACAATGGTGGGAGAGATGGGAAATTAAAACTCCAAGCCCTAGTTCAATTGCAAATTCAAGCTTCTACCTCCAAATTCAAAAAGAAGCTTTGGTAAGCCTTCCCTTCATCTTCTCCAACTCCTTCTCCATTCAATCTCAGAAATTTCCTAAACCTAATTTAGGAAATGTTTCTCTTTTAAGCTTAGATTCAAGCTTGTTGGGTTGGAATTGAAGAGAGATTGTTCTTGCCATTGCTCAATAGCTTCTTCTTCATTGATTTTGTGAAAAGGTGAGATTTTTATCTCACATCGATGACTATAATTATCTTTGGTTGTTGGGTATGAATTCCTAACACTTCTTCATGTGCATTTGCTCTTGATTTGGATTGGTTTTGTGAATATTCCAATTTTTGGGTTTGTAAGTCAAATTTGTGTTAAAATCCTTTTATGGATGTTGATCATGCTTTTGGTGATGCACCGAGGAGCATATAGGGCCGGGTTGCTGTTTGGCATAAACCCTTAGAGCCAATGTTCGTCCGGTTGCATTCTTGGAAGAGTTTTCTCTTCATTGTGCATAGGCTGAAAAACAGCCCAAGCATGATTTAGTCGGCTGAATACTCTGTTCAGTCGACTGAATCTGGAACCCGAAAGTTTCCAGGCCTGATTCAGTCGACTGAAATCTCTGTTCAGTCGACTGAACCTGGAAATAGAAAGTTTCCTGAACCTGGAAAATTTCCAGGTACAGGGTCAGTCGACTGAAAACTCTGTTCAGTCGACTGAACCTGCTGTTTCAGTCCAGTTTGCCTTTTTGGATTGAATTCTCAATTTAAATCGATTCGTGATGATCCTATTTGTTGTTATCATTTATTATGACTTTGATGACTCCTTTTTCGGGATTTTTGAATACCCATTTCGATGGATTCTTTATCAGTTTAATTGGATTTGATTCACGTGTTCGAATGTGAATTTTAGATGATTGATTGTTTCTACAATCATTTTTATGACTTGTCACTTTAAAAATACAAAGGTTTCTATACTAGTAGTAAATATCAAAACCCTTTCATTAAAATGATTTCAACACTATTTTACTACAAAGCTCGTTTCTTAAACCGTTTTCTAATCTATTAGTATATACAAACCTTTACCTCATTCGTATGAGAAAATATAATTAAACGGCTTAGCAAAACAAGTGGTATGAAACGCTTGCGTTTACTTCATCGGTTAATTTTTGGACTTGTTCGATTGAAACTCTTGTGACAATTTTCTAGTGGAGATCTACAGTTTGTTCGTGAATATTTAAGTTAAGCAAGTGGTTATGGGACATGAAGCTAAACTCTTATATTTACTAGCTTAGTGTGATCGACACTTCTTGATGATCAATGACGATCATTTTATGGTTTAGACTAGCAATGTGCGATGTCTCTTTGTCCACGTGGAGGACTGTTCCTCGTTTTATTGAGCTTCGGCTCAAAGTCTGCAATGGGGGACTATACCCAGTCAGGAGGAGCTTCTGCTCATCAGGAGGAGCTTCGGCTCAAAGTCCGCAATGGGGGACTATACCCAGTCAGGAGGAGCTTTGGCTCATCAGGAGGAGCTTCGGCTCATCAGGAGGAGCTTCGGCTCAAAGTCCGCAATGGGGGACTATACCCAGTCAGGAGGAGCTTTGGCTCATTTTTATGGGATTGGCCATCCTCTTTCTTGTGTTTTCTGGATTTCTTGTTGATGATTTCTAGAATTTATGTTTCACCAACTTTTACAATTGGCATTGATACGTATGTCATTATTGTGGCTTGGTGAATTAAATAAAGAATATGACATTATTTTTCATCTTTGAGAAGATTCTTGTGATATTGATTAATCTCTTGTTGATTTTCAATTACGTACTTATCACAGTATGGTATTATAGTTATGATACGTTTTTGTCATATCTCTTATTCTATATCACTTTACCTGATATTTATAGCTAGACTGATCCGTTTATTATTTTCTTCTTAAATAATACTCGGGTCAGACTGAGATTTTACAGGTGCTTCTGCTTAACCTCCTATCTGGAGCCATCTTCTGACTTTTGGCTAACTGCTCTAGTTTAGTAATTTTTGTTGTATACATTTGAGATTAGACTCCTTGATGTATTCATATTCTATTGTCTTGCACTTGTATCTATTCTTTTGTGTTATTGTGGATCTTATTTGACCACTACTCTGATGTACACTTTCATGTGTTATATTCATATCTATTTCCGCCTTTGTGATATGAATTGTCTGTGACTGATTTATGTTATGTTTATTTCTATATTTGTTTCCGAAGTCCTTATAGCCACTGTGTACTAGCTTTGAGTTTGTATCGGTATGTCGAATTTCCTCCTCAAATGAAATACATGCTATACTATCTGACATATCGGTGCTCGCACAAACAAATTACACGGATGGTCGCTCCTCAACAGCCTTATTCTCCGTGCTAGTTGACGGCATTACCTCGAAGTGTCCTTAGCTAGCGTGGGTATAGAGGTGGGGCGTCACACTATGCATCACCACCAGTCCGAATGCGTAATTGGTATATCTATCCTAGCATTGCCTTGTGTGCCATGTCACCTACCATATTGAGCTTTACTACGAGTTTCTATTTGTGTCGTACCTATGGAGTATCTTCTCATAGCCTTTCGAGGTATGCAGGTACTGTATAGACTATTGGCATTATTCGTGTTAAGGGTAATATTGGGTCACTCCTTAATACTATTTTAAAGTATGTTTATTTTATAATTAGACATTATTATAATAACGAATATTACTACATAGTAGATAGTTTAACGGATCCTTAAAGAATGGGCAATCCCAAGCATTCATTAAGTTACTTGTACTTTTATTACAGTTCACTTGAGTTGGTTTACACTGTATAAGTATGTATGTCCTGACTCGAGTGTTTTGTGTTTGCTTTACGCTCGGGTCAGACTGAGTGATACAGCTTTCGAGACTCACCTTTGGAGCTGGAGTTTTGCTTTGAAGAACCAGATATCTATTCATTTTGTTATCCAGTGATTCCAGTTGTATTCCAAGTTGTACCTGATTATCATACTGTTACTCCTGTTGTATCTTGGTATTCCTATTGTATCTTACTTAACTCTGATGTATTTATATAGTATCTTCATGAACTACTATTTCTTGTTTTCGCTGCATTATATTACTCTGTGTCTGTGATTATTTATTTACTGTATATGATGAATTTGCCAAATTTTTATTTACTATTCGATATTTTGAATTATTCAAGTCAGACATGTGTGGTTTTATTGTCGATTTGAATGGTTGAAAATATCGGGTCGTTACAAATGTTATAGCTATTTACACAACATTCATTTGTTTCCAATTTACAATTTATTACATACTATTTAATTAATACAATATTTAAACTAACAATTGCTCTTTTAATCCAATATCAATTAATACACACATTATTAAAATTAATTTACAATCTATTACCAATTATAATTCTTTAATCCTTTTAATTAATTGGAATTACATTTAAAGGAGTTATTAGTTACCTTAAATTAATACTATTACATTTCATTCCAATTATATTCTTATTATTAAATCACAAATTCTTATTTCTTCCAACATTAAATCACAATATCTTATTAAATTTGCTATTTTAATTATCGAAAATTACGGGTCATTACACTCTCCCCCACTCAAAACTTTTCGTCCTCAAAAAGGGAAAAGAAGGAAAAAGAAGGAATTCAGCAATCAATATATCGTATTAAAAATATTAAATTTATAAACAATTAATTTAAAAAAATTAAATCATTTAAATAAAAATATCAATCATAACAATTAAATCCTTTTATATCGAGGTTAACAAAAGTTTGGAAAACATGTCATAAATTTTTATAAGTCCAAAATTCACAGAAAATTTCGGTAGAGTCTTCTTTGTACGGAGAGGTCTGGGGAAAATAATAATATCAATATTAACAATATATATCATATATTTCAAAATAAAATATCCAAAACCATGGGAATACAATATAATATCACTAGAAAATCATAATCCGAGAACGTACCTATTTGTCGCGTAAACAAACACTAATTTATGAAACCAAAGACAATAGCTATTGCTTCCATTCCTGTATTTCACTTATATAATCCAAAAGAGTCAATAATTATATAAAAGAGAAATAATTTGAGTTGTTTTCAACTAATAACAAAACAAATCAATACAACATAACAACAATCACTTGCAAACAAACAGTACAACATTATTTCAACAAAGAAAACAATCATTCATCCATAACAACCAAAACAAATGGTTTGTTCGGGTTTAGAACTTCTAATCATACAAAATGATAAATAAACTATGAAGTAAACCGTACACTAAACAGTCGTAGATAACTTTATAATTTATTCATACATCTCTATACAAAATAGAAGTATCCTTTCCCAACCAATCCATAAGCCCAACAAACAAAGAATTCAACACATTTTGAAGTTTACTCTATTTATTTTTTTCACCTCATTTATTGTTCATTTTTTCTTCTTTTCATACAATGATTTTCTTTAATTCACTTTCATTACTTACAAAATTTTAATTTTCATTCATTCATGTAAGGCTTATTCCATTAATTTGCATTCTTTACTTACATAAGTTATATCCATTTCGATTATTTGGATCATAAATGAATTCATTATTGAAGTATTGTATACATTTTATTTTAATTTACTTCACATTTACAATTTAGTTTGATTTCCTTTTTTTCTTTACTTTTTCCATTCTCATTCATATAATGTGTATTTTCATTAATTCACATTTGTTATTACTTACAAAAGTTCATTTCTTCTTTATTCATATAATGACATTTCTTTCATTTTATTACTTTACAATCATTGCTTAAATAAGTTATTTTTATTTCAAATGTTGGATTATACATTATTAGAAAATTTTCTTTACAAATTCAATTCACCATTTACAGATTTTTTTCTTCTCTTTTTCACATTCATTTTTCCATATATAGTATTATTGAATATCAACTCCATTTCTAAATCATTTCCAATGTTCTCTAAAGTTATAAGCCTTTAATTTATATACAATGCTCATTTTAATTATAAATGGCTTCAATATTAATTCAAGTTCATAATTATTTACTTACAGTATTCACCTTTACCATTAAATATGATTATAAATAGCTTAAAATGTTAACCTAAGTTTACAATCATTTTTCTTACATTATTCACTTTTATTACATTTAATTAGTAGCATTTGAAACTATTAACTTTAGTTTATAACAACTTATAACATTAGAATTCTTATTTATAGAAGTAATTCCATTGAACACTTTCATCTTCCAAGTTTTTTACTTGTACAATATTCTATTACATATCCTATTTAACATTTAAACTTTTAAATATTTTAGTATGTTATATATAGATGTCTTTTAGAATGAAATAAAATGTTACACAAATTTTCATATTTATTTTAAATCAAAATGTTCAATAGTTACATTTTCTTATTTTTATTTCGTTTTTATTTACAGTTTACAAATTCCAATTTCTTATCTATTTCATTTATCATTTGGCATCTAGTATCCAGTTACACATATTAAAAGTTTCCAATTATTACAATAGTCAAAATTTCAGTTCATTATAATAATCTCAATTTCTAATTTACAGAAACTTAAGAACTAACCAACCGGGTTTCATTTCAATTCTTTTAAAATAATATATATATATAATCATATCTTTTATACATATCAAATCATATTTGGAATTCAAAATTAAGATTAATTTATCAAAACAATTGTGCACTAAAATTACTACAATGGTCTTCCCACTTTGAAACTCGAAAATGAATGTCGATGATACGTGGCACTCATCACCGAAATTATTTTCCAGCGACAGAGAGGGGAGTATAGAACTTATTTCCTTTAAATTTTTTTTAAACATTTCTTTCAAACCATCTGGAAATATTTATACAGAAAATAATTCTAAATACTACAAATATTATATTCCAAAATCTTTCGAAAGAAATTTTCAAAAATCTCGAAACTTCAGTTCTAAACTTCGAATTTATATTTACCTTATTTGTAAATCTTATTTTTCAATCAATATTTATAAAATTTCACTACCTAACTAACAAATATATAACAACCAACTATATCATTCATAAAATGTTATTATTTTATATACAAAATATATAATAGGCAAAATTATTTCATTTACCTATATTTCAAAACAATATTGTGTCCGTCTGTCCTATTAAGTGTTTAGAAATCCCTATTGATGCCATAGCGTCCTATATACCGACTAGAATTTATAAATACAAAACGGAACAAATTAACACAATACGAAAACTCTTTACAACACTAACAAATACGCTCTCCCATATATATACACTCAACGACTCATTCTAGGGTATTACTACCTTATTTCTAAAGAGTTAGACCCCACAAAGCTAAGGTTATCGCTAAACCAAAGCTCTGATACCAACTGTAACGACCGGCTTTTTTGGACAGTTTAAATCGACGATAAACCACACACGTCCGACTCAAACCATACATAAGAGCAGATTGTTATTGGTAAATAAGAAAAAGCAGAGGAAGAAAAAAACAAATAAAGAATCTTGTAGCAGAATGACAAAAATAAAATAATCAAATAAACAGTTCATGAAGCCGTTTACAAAAAACATTGATTAAACCTTTATAATACAGATCGCAGTTACACAAAACAAGGAAAAACAATAAATAAATTCAGCGGAACAACATGATGCAGTGTAGTAAATATAATACATAATAATCGTACAAAATCTTCGTCTTTATCCTCCAGAAAGCAGTCTTCGATAAACTGAAAAGCTCAGATTGACCCGAGCGAATTGAAAAGATAAAACACTCGAGTCAGAACTAAAAGATCTTATGTAAGTTAAATCGACAGTTAATAAATATGAGTGTAACGGCATCAGAGATGTTTACAGGGTTTGACATCTCCTATCCAGTGTCTAACGTGAGTGCAATAACTTAAAAGATGTTCAGGATTTTCATCTCCTAAGGATCAGTTAAACTATCTACTATGTAGTACAATACGCTATTATAATATGTCTACAGTAAAGTAAATTATTAAAATAGCGTTAAGCCATTACCCATATCCCCCTTAACACATTTTTATATATTCTCATAGTCTATACAGTACCGTGATTCCTCCATAAACTGGAGGGCTGTTAGAGGGTACTCCATAGGTATGGTACAAACCAAACTTGTAGAAGGCGCGCTAGGGCATGTGAACACGACACTCGAGGCAATGCCAAGGTAAATATACCAATTGCAGATCTGGACTGGTGGTAACGCATAACAGCTACTATCGCCCACCTCGGAACACACTCCCAAATCAAAATTAAGGGGTGGCCACCAAATCATCACAAAGTCATAATATGGTATCGAAGAAATGTGTCCGATGGGAGGAATGACCTCACTTGGCCCAACATGGATCCTGTTTTAGTCACATCTAAGCTGACTCACGGAAGTCAGGGTCACGTAAATACCTCATATGGATTCGTTCGCTAATCCATCCTACTTCATTTCTGGAATCTCCACCATGTACATAGTTGTTAAAGTGGTTTTCGGTATTGGTAGAGAGTATGATAATATCCGATCCCGGCCTCTTTAACAACCAAACGCTTATTTCACACCGGATGGTTCTTTTACATTTCAAAAGTCAATTCATAATTTATATCAAAATATCGTATTCAATTTCAAATTATATCACTTTCGAAATCATATTCACTTTCAAAACCATATTCACTTTCAAAATCATCTTCACTTTCAAAATCATATTTACTCAAATAGTAAAATAGTTTAAATAGATTTAAAGTTGATTTAACTAGATTTAAATAGATTAAAGATAGATTACATAGATTTAATTTGGTTTAAAATGTTTTAAATAGATTAATTATAGATTTAATAGATTTAAATTATATTAAGTAGATTTTTAAATAGGTTAAATAAATTTAAAATAGATTAAATAGATTTAAATTATATTAAATAGATTTAAAATAGATTAAATACATTTAATTAGTTTAAAATATTTAAAAAAGATTAAATTGGATTAAATAGATTGTAATAGATTAAAATAAATTGAAACAGTTTTAATTGATTAAAATAGTTTAAATTAATTTAAAATAGATTGTAAAGTTATATCCAAACATTTCAATAACTCAATTCCGATAGATTCATTTCTATTTGACACTTCAACTTTGAAATTTCAATTTTAATCCTTTGAACAATTTCATTTAATCAATTCCAATTTCAACATTTATGCTTGGCCTTTCGAAAATAATTCAGTTTATATAAATCAATTTCCATTTCAAAATACCAGTTAACTGAATTCAAAATTTAAAGATTCAAAAATCATTTAATTTAACCAATCCGGTGTCCGTATATAATTTTCTACCCTAGGGTCAAGTGATACGGATATTTATCATTTCAATTCGCAATTTAACTTTTTACGGTTATATGTCATTTCAAACCGCAATCCTGAATTAAATAAAATCCATAAAATCGCTCGAGTCTATCATTTCAACCCATAACGATTTTTCCTAATCTATAGATCGTTCGGGTATGTATCATTTCAACCCATAAGGAACTTGCACTATTATAACAATATAAAAATACAATATCCAGTCATCCATTATCAACATTCAAACATCCATCACAATCATCATCCAAATCAATCAATAAACATCAGTAGATAACTGATCATCAATAACAGATATTAAGTTGACAATTTAAAATTCAATTATTAATTTAAACGATGATTAAATGCAATAGAAGTCGAATTTAACCAGAATGACAGTCTAAACACACCAAACATCAATCGATTAATTTCTAATCACATCATAAATTTAATTTAACTACCATAAGATAGTTTAATAATTGTGAGTGGGCTAAAACACTCACCATTGGATTCAAATCGATTTGAAATCCAAAATAAGCCCCAAAATTTGACAGTATTAGAGTTCGTCTAAACTAGTGTCAAAATGTTCGAAATTTCGATACGATCGCAGCGGAGTAAACCATGCGTGAATCCGAGCACGTATGCAAAAGTTACGATGATTAGAACGATTAAAATTTGAATTTAAATAAAATTAAATTAAATATAGCCTCAATTATAATGGCCACGTCAACACCCTGCTATCACCAGAACCCTAACACGATGCCAGTTCGACCTCTAGCTGCCACCGCCTTTTGAATTTTCGCCGCTTCCTTGCTCGACTCTAACCCAATCGGAGAGCTTCGCCGCGACCGCCGTCCAGAGCCGCGCCCAACGCCATAGGCCACGTCGATTCCGGTCGAGCCTGGAGCTCGCCGCCGCCACCACCGTTTTTCATAGTTCCAAGCGAATCCTGACACCTCCGACCAGAAGCAAACCACCATATCAACTGCCCATTGCCTCCTCTACACGCCTGAACTCTCCGATCGACCAAACAACGAAGATCAACCGTCCAAATTTGAAACCCTAGAAACGGACGGCCGTGATTCATCCTTGTTTTTTGGTCCAACAATGAATTCACTTGAAAAGCGAACTACACCAGTGAAATATGCTCGTCGAGAGCTTCAAAACGATATATAATTTGATATAGTTTGAGGAGTTTGTATTTTGGAATTGAATTTTGGTTTGCAATTGAATTTGGAATTGGGAATTGGTTTTTCGGTTTGTTTGTATTCCATTGGAAAGAGAGAAGCAGATAGAATTGTACGTACAGTCTAATGGAATAAGAAATATCTAGGGTTTATAACATGCTATAAATAGGTAGAAATAGAACGAATGGACTAGCTCGATTTGAAAGTTGAATGATAAGCGACCCGAAAAGCCCATTTCGCCTCCGGAACGAAAATGGGTAATCCCGTATATCAAAATAGATGTATTTGATGTTTTTAAACTCAATGGAATAGGTTTCAAGTGTTAATTCCATCGTATGAAGAAGTTGGCCTAAAATCGGCTTATTTCTAATTGATTTCAATTGAATTTTATTAAATTAATTTCTACCCGTTTCAAGTCTGTACGATCCAACGACAAGTCCGATCGCTACGAAACTTGAAATCCTACAATAATTTATCGTTACGGATCCGATGAAATTGGTTTCATCGAAATTCGAGACAGTGGCCAAAATGGCTATTTTCACGTTAATTAAATAAATTGTTATTAAATTAAATTCATCACTTCTTATATTCAAATTAATTAACTAACCATTTTTATCATTTTTGATTACATAAGCATTTGCAATAGTTTAAAACTGTAACGGCCCGTAAATTTCGACCATTTAAATATGTTGATTTAAATTGATTTTTGTAATTTAATGTAAAACGAAATGAAATCTTATAATGTATATTGGAGCGAACGTTGGAAATTAAGTGTTACATAGGTAAATATAATAAATTCTTGACAAATTGGAATGAAATCCAATTGAAGGAATAGTAGAAACCATTATAATTTGTTAATTAAATTGATTTATGCAATAAAACATTGTAACGGTAATTGTTCGTAAATTTAGGTAATAAGGTAGTACGTTATTTGGAAATAGAATTAATGGTAGAATAACAACTATTATAAATTACCAAATTAATTGGTCAATGAATATATTTGGAATTAAAGTTCATAAATATTAAGTAATTATGATGTTATTATTGATAATAAGCGTTACTAATTATTAATATAGTAACGGAAGAGTAAATGAAATGCAAGCGTAGAAACTTAAGCTAAGGATTAACAATTGATCTTTCAAATGGAGTACTATAAATTGTCATACTAAGCTAAGAATTGAATATAAGGAAACAAAGGCAAATAGTAAATCAATCAATGAATTTATATAGATTGTAAAGTTATAATGATAAATGGTAATTGGATGTCTTGTACGAAGTTATAATATTGTGTGAATTTTTAATAAAGAATAACTAGAATGGGATTCAAATTTGTATATTAATGGAAAGTTGAATAAAATTCTAATGAATGATAATAATGAAAAACATATACAATCAATGTAGGTAAGTTATTAAAATGTTGTTGTAATTAATAAACGTTTCTTTAATGGTGATTAATAACATAACGGAAGTGTGAATGTAAAGTAATTTATGAATATATATTTGCCGATTAAATCAAATCAATCTATAGAATTAAATTTTAAATTAATTGGAAGGAAATATGTAATAATTGCACTTATTTGTAAGTGGATGAAATTTATTTCTATATAAATTGAATATTAGAATAAGATGATAATTGTTAATGTAATAAGAGTAGGCCAATAATAATTCTTCCCATAAATTGATAATCAACTCAATAATGTAATATTATCCATAATAAGGCAACTAGATTGATGATAGAATGGAAAGTCTATTAAATGGAAATATTGAAAATAAAATTTGTAATTTCTAAATTTTGGAAATTTGAAGCAAGGGTAGTAATTATTGTAATAATTAAATGGGAGTCAACTAGAACTTAATTGTAACGACCCGTATTTTTAAGGATCGAATGTTTGTAACCGGTGTTATTAGGTCGTATAGTAGTTTGGGACGACTTAAGAGATTGGAGCGACCTATAGGATTCGAGCAACCTAAGGAAGCTAGGTCGTTCGAGCGACTTAAGGATTATGGGATAAGTCGTGTAGAAGTTGGGTCGTCCGGAAGTTGGGTCGGGTGGTAGCTTAGGTCGTGTGGAAGATTAAGTTGTGGAGCGACCTAAAGAAGTGGACGATCTAAGGGTTTGCGACTTAGGGACTGGACGAGATAAGGCTTATGTTGTTATAGTTAGGTCGTGAGACCTTGTGTCGAAGTTAGGTCGTAAGCGACCTAAGGTGGATTGCCGTGTTAGTTAGGTCGTAGACGACCTATGTTAATATGCTGCGTATAGTTAGGTCGTTAGACAACCTAAAGGTGTTAAGTCATGAGTCGTTAGGTCGCGTAAGGACTTAAGTCATTGGATCGTGTGTTTTAGGTCGTGACTTCTGTTAAGCCGCATCTTTGTTAGGTCGCGCATATGTGTTAAGTCGTAGGATCTGCTAAGTCGTAGGTCGAAGGGGATGGTTAAGTCGTAGGATCTGCTAAGTCGTAGGTCGAAGGGGATGGTTAAGTCATAGGATTTGTTAGGTCGTAGGTCGGAAGAGTTAAGTCGTGGACGACTTAAGGGGGCGGACGACCTAAGGATTTCCAGCCTATAAATACACGTCCTTGCCTCACTTTTTGGGATCCGGATTTTGAAGCGACGAAGTCCTGCCATTTTGAGAGCTCGAGTGCTGCACTTCTTCACTTCTTTTCTTCACTTTAATCTTGTGATTCCTTCCATCCAAATCGAAGACCAAATCGAAGATCCAAGAGCTAAAGTTGAAGATCTACATTCTTCGAAGAGAGATTTTATCGTTTGAAGCGGAATTTTGGAGAATCGAGCTAGATCCTTCGCTATCCAGATCTGAAGTGTGTTGCTTTTAAGGTGTTTAGGTGATTTGGTGAGTGGTGGTTATCTCTCACACGGATCCAAAGGAGTATATCGGATTGGTGGCTTGATTTTGTGTTAAAAATAGTGATTTCCATGCATTTTCTTAAACTTAAGTATAGATCCATTGTTCATGATGATTTTACATCCATTTTACTACATGTTAATCTATGCAAGTTCATTCATCAAGTTGTAGAGATATTACTCATGTTTCATGCTTGTTAGATTTGGACTCTTTATTTACAAGATTGCCATTATTGTTATAATTGTTTATTAGATCATGTTTGAATGCTTGATTACTTGGATTAATGATTGACTTGATTGATTGTTATAAATTAGTTGATTGATGATTTGATTTGGACAAGTTGGTCGAAGATGATTCAAAAGCTAAGGGAAAGGCTCTTGAATAAGAAAAGCTGCTCGTGGCATATGACGCGGATGATAAAGCTCATATGGATAGATTTGATGATGATGTTGAGATGAGGCTTTGCTATGATGAGATGAAGCGAGGCATGATGTGAGATAGCCTTGGTTTAAGTCCAGACGGGATCATTCCAAGCATGTTGATGACTCGGTGAAATGGTTCGAGTTTGAGGATAATGGTTGGCTCGAGAGGCACTTGAGCTAGTATGAGAATAGTCGTTGAGGAGGATGACTAGAAGGCTGAGATTTCATCGTTGTTGAAGGTTCTAGCAGGCTCAAAGCAAGAGTACGCTGGGCAGATTCGATAGTCCCAAAAGACTACAGTTGGTAGTCGAGTACTCTGGGTAGATTCGATAGTCCTAAGCACAGGCTGCGATGACGTGCGGAGTTCTGTCTAGAACCGGGGTTACCATTGGCCCTTGACGGACGGCTGAAAGAATGTGCCGGTTATTCAATTAACGGTGGTATCAAAGCAATGATAACAGTGATAGCCAGAGTCATGGATGTTTGGTTGTATCGTCATTCGGTCTCAAGAGTGATATTTTCTGAGTGCTTATCTGATCTTGGTTTAGACCTTGGGGGTTTGTGCTTGGAAAACATCGACCTTGACTCGAGTGATAATTGCTTTACTTTTAAGTGAAAATTAGCCACACATCCTTAAAACGGAACTTAAATTCAAAGCGGGTCCCTGTCATAAAATATATATTTTCTACATCCCTGTTTCTGTTTTCCGCCATTTTTTTCCCAAATTACCCTTACGTTTCGCTGTGGAGCTGAATCTTTTTCTTATTTTTTGATTTAATGGTAAACTGCAATTAAATTAAAGATGAATCAATTTTTTTTATGAAATATGATATTCTTAATATTTGTAGTTATGAATAATCGCAACAAATTTCTGCAAATATATGCGCAATAGTTGCAGAAATTTCTGCAACTATACACAATAGTTGCAGACATTTCTGCAACTATAAGCAATAGTTGTAGAAATGTCTGCAACTATAAGCAATAGTTGCAGTAATTTCTGCAACTATACGCAATAGTTGCAGACATTTCTGCAACTATTAGCAATAGTTGCATTTCTGCAACTATATGCAATAGTTGCAGATATTTCTGCAACTATACGCAATAGTTGCAGACATTTCTGCAACTATTTGCAATAGTTGCAGATATTTCTGCAACTATACGGAATAGTTGCAGACATTTCTGCAACTATTTGCAATAGTTGCATTTCTGCAACTATATGCAATAGTTGCAGAAATGTTTGCAACTATGTGCAATAGTTGCAGATATTTCTGCAACTATTTGCAATAGTTGCATTTCTGCAACTATATGCAATAGTTGCAGAAATGTCTGCAACTATGTGCAATAGTTGCAGATATTTCTGCAACTATACCGTATAGTTGCATAAATTTCTGCAACTATACCCAATAGTTGCAGACATTTATGCAACTATACCATATAGCTGCAGAAATATCTGCAATTATTTGTAAATTTTGTAAATTTGAAAAAAAATCAAAAAGGTTTAAAAGTTGCTGAATTGTCTGCAAATATTTGAAATAATTGCACATTTACTACAAATATGAATTTTTGGTATCAACAATGGATCTCATTTTAAAGATCATAAAATTTGTGATTTTTTGGTGAAAACGGTTTGTTGATCCGGTTTTTGTACATAAAGTTATACGCGTTTGAAATGTTAAAAACGTAAAGGGTATTTGTGTATTTTTGCCTGCGCGAATTTGAAAATAGGGGGCGGAAATGTAAGTTTTGTATGTGAAGGATGTTTTGTTTATTTTGAAACTTATTAGGGATATGAGCCAAACTTACCCTACTTTAAATGTCTGCTTTGCTATGTTTATTTCTGCTTAGTGTGTCTGGGGGCTATCACTGTAGAAAGAGGTGGAGTCGGAGGGTTGGGTTCCTATTCCTTTTACCTTTATGCTCTTTTGGTATGTTGTTAGTTAATTTACCGCTCACTAAGACTGTTGTCTGACTCAAGGTTTTATGTTCAACTCTTATTACCTTGGGCTGTTCATCCATTTTGGGATGGGCAAACTAGGTAGCAGGTGACAGGTGTTGTTCTTAGTTTCCAACAATGCTGATGACGAAGACGAGCTGGAGGCTTGCATATTACTTTCTTACTATATGTACTGGATGTTCCGCTGCTTGTATAATTCTCTGAGTGATATGTAGTGAGGCTTGATGTATTGACTATTCAGATGTTTGTATTCAACTATTATGAAGCTTAATTGATGAGATTCTATTTTATGAAGCTTCACTATATATATTCTCTATTGTATTTTTATCCATGCGCTGTGAGTAATACGATAGATTCTGCTGTTTTAACTTACCTTGGTGATCGTCCATGGCTGCCTGACACACCTTACAGCGCACTATTTTCCTTATTTTGTGCAGGGGTCATGGGCGGTCGTCACATTTGGTATTAGAGCTTTGGTTAATCGATTTTACCCAACGCTCGCTGACGTAACTACGTATGAGAGACGTAATTGTATTTTTGATGGATGATTACTATATATAATATAGTAGCTTAGAAGGATTTGAGTCCTTTATGCAGTGGTTTCTCAAGGTGTGCTGATCATTTCTTTTATAGATATTGAGAATGAGTCGAAGAGGGAGACCAGCTGCTAGGGAAGGCCGTGCTGCTGAGGGGGCTGCTGATTATGCAGCTATGTTCGAAGCTATGATGACTTCGATCATGAGGAGGATGCCAGCTCCGGGGCCAGCAGCTGATGTTGGAATTCAAGTTCAAGCTCCAAGACCAGTGGATTTTGCTAAGCTGTGTAAAGACTATACTGCTCTTGGAGGGAAGATTTTCTTAGGAACAGAGTCAACCATTGAAGTCCAGAGATGGATAGATGCTTGTAGAAGAATCTTTGGTGATTTGGGAATCGAGGATGCAACCAAAAGGAAGCTCGCATCAAGACAGCTTCAAGGGAGAGCTTCTGATTGGTGGAACTCTATCACCATTGATACTCCGGAGGAAGAAATTACTTGGGAGCAATTCCAAGCCAGATTTGAAGCTAAGTTCATTTCTACAGCTCAGAAATCTGTTCTGTTCAAGAAGTCTGTGGAGCTCAAGCAAGGTGGGAGACCAGTTCTTGAGTATGTTTCTGAGTTTGAAGCTTTGTCCAAGTATGCCCAGTCGTATATTGAATCTCCTTATCAGAAAAACGAGAAGTTTGTGACATGCTTGGACATTTATCTTGGGAGACAGTTGGTGGATCATCTGGACGATCCATTTGAGAAACTTGTGGAGAAAGCTCTCAGGCACGAAAGTCTGTTTCCTAAAGAAGGATCTGTTGTTGCTGTGGCCAAGGAAGAGTCTAAACCACAGCAGGGAGGAAACAAGAAAAGGAAGCAGCAGCAGCAAAAGGGTAAGGATGGCCAGAAGAAGCCGAAGGGCGAAGTGACCTGCTACAATTGTCAGTAGAAGGGCCATTTCTCCAGAGATTGCAAGAATCCAAAGGTGCCGGTGAAGTGCCACAACTGTGACAAGCCGGGGCATATTAAGAAGAATTGTCCAGAACCGCGAAAGGACAAGCAGATTGTAACGACCCGGAGTTTTCGACACCGAAAATCCCGAATTGTTAAGGAAAAGAAAGAGGTAGAAGAAAAATAGAAAACAAAACTCAGAATCACATATTCTCACATTCGCAGCGGATAAAATATAATATCAAATAATATTCTTTACACCAAGAAAGCTGTAATTGTTATTTTACATTTTAATACATAAGAGTTACAACCATTTATACATGAACTGGACAGTTATACAACTTATTCCAAACTACAATCTATACTGACTACACAGTCATATATACAGCGGAATACTCCATACGTTTCTACCATCCAGCTCGCCTCCTGGGCTCCAGAACGTCCTTACCTAAAATCTGTAATACTCGGTCTGACCCGAGCATTACATCAAAGTAACACCCGGGTCAGGCTGGAAACCAGCGTGAGTAAACTCATCTAACATGAAATTTAAATCCATAGAACTTTTTTTTTAAAACCCGGGGTAACTCGTACTTTACTACAAGTAAACAACTTATAGTCAACATTTTATTTTCACAAAACAATATCTAAGTATCCAACTTAGTTTAAATGGTCCAATTTACTTAAATCATTCCATCCCGACTTATTGATTTACATATCAATCTATAAAGAATTATAGATTAGTAATTCGAAGTGGTTTCGGATATTTCTGATACCCGACTCCGGTCTCTTCGAATACAATATCATCCTAAATCCAAGTTGTTTAAATGGATTCACTTTAATTTAAATACAGGGTGTCACATTCACACAGCAATTTATCATCGATAGATAACCCATATTATCATAGTTCAAACCAAACATATCATATCACAGTATATCACAAATTATCAGACTAGATATTAATTCAACCCTTCAATAAAATTTACTCATCCATAAGCAAGATAACTTGTTATACAATTCTAATTAATTTAATTAACACAAATAAATTAATTACTTTTAAATCCTACTTAATTAATATTTAATTAATTACAACCCATTTATTATTATTATTAATTAATTATTGACATTAATTAATTATCCTTTAAACATTAATTAATTATCTTTTAATGATAATTTAATTAACCTTTAATTAATCATATTAATTAATTAATCACATTTAATTAATTATCCTTTTAATTAATCACATTAATTAATCACCTTGATCAATTTCCTTTAATTAATCCCGTGAAGTAACTATCCAATAATTAATCACCTCAATTAAGTAATTATCTATCCTTTAATTAGTTTCATTAAGTAATTATTCTTTAAATACTTCAAATTTTAAGAAACAAAAGATAAAACTTTTTACCTTAATTAATTACTTAACCATCATTGAAATCTTATTAAATTTAAATGCTTGAAAGCAATTATACAAATCATTTGAGAACATTGATTAATTAAGTTTAAAATACAATCCTTAATCACCTCTTAAACATCATCTTATTATGTTTTGAAACACTTATGAATTCAATTACATAATTTATCTAATATATTTACCTAAACCAAAACAATGTATAGAACATTTTAACTTTAAAATTTAAAACCTGTTAAAATTTAAACCCTGGTATCCTACCAACGAGCCCGAGAACAACTTCGAGTTCCACCATCATCTTTCCGAGTATATACCCGAGCCTGCCCCTTCTTCTTTCTTCTCAAAACATGTTCTTACTTAAATTTAATCTTCTATACAAGATTCATTACCAAAACTTAAATCTGGTAAAAACAACCCGAGCCCTACACGACTCCTTCCCGAACAAAACACGAGGAAAACATGAAATCAATCTCGTTCAACCTGAAACCTCAATCCACCCCGAAACCACGTGTATGTGTGCACGGTGCACAAACCTCCGACCATCACTGACCATCTTCCCGACCAACGATAGTTCAAAGCCGACCTCACCAATCCATTCATCCACCCAGATTGATGAACTCGTCAGTTGAACAAAATCGAGACACTCGTTCCAAAAACTGGAACCATCACTATCGGCAAAACAACCAATCGCCGACGAACTCGTCACTGCGAACCCACGCCGTCCCTCTCAAAGTTGCCCCGACCTCCATTCTTTGATTTCCTCCCCATGCGAACAGTTCCGGTGCACCAACATCGCCTCTCAACGCTCCGATATCATCTCGACCAAATTGCGTTAATAAACCCTACCCTGACCAAATGCCTCCGCCACGGTGGATAATAAATCCACCTGATATTTTTCCCGAGCTCGACTCCACCCTGGCCTCCTCCAGTGGCGATCTCGACCTTCCCGAGTTCACCGATCACAAGAAAAACCCCCAAAACCAAAATCTGGTCAAACCCGAAATTTTCACTTGATCCCAAACCAAAAATCGGAATTTAAACTTTATAATTCATGATTCTTGATGGGGATTCAGATTATATAAGAGAATCGAAGAATTATGGTATTTGAATCTAACATGTTTTCAAAGTTTTTTTACTGTCTTTCTTAAATTCCAGAAAATTTTCAAACCTATTACACTTAAATATGTTTTTAAGACTTAATTCATGTTTAAACAAAAATAACTTATTTGAATTTCACAACCCATAAGAGATTACAAGAGGAGAATTGAATTTCTATCTTGATTTTTAAGCCTGTAAATATAAACTGAGAGATATGTATATATACAGACATGCACAGTTTGACAACTCCATTTTTATAACATGCAAGCTTAATTTCACTCATGCAAACAATTCATCACATCATTCTTCATATATTCATCAGATGCAACAATTAAACAGGAACAAGTTTTGTATACTCACCTGTCTGGATTTTGAACAGAGGAGCAGACTTTAAATTGAAATCTGGAAGTTGTCTGGCTATTGAACTTTGATTTGTTTTGTTTGAGATGTTCTGATATATGATTTTGAAGTTGATCTACTAGCTTTCCAGTTTGATTATGAACTTTGCTTTGAGTTTTGAACTTGAACTTCTAGTTGAATTTTGAACAGAAATTTTATCCCTTTCTGTTTGATTTGTTTCCAGTTTTAGATTAAAAATTTTCCTTTGTTTTAATTTGCTTCAGATCTGATTTTCTTTATTTTGATTTAGAAAATGAACTAATAAAGGAAATGAAAGAGAGGGATGGAGAGGATTATATAACCTATTCTATCTTTTTAAATAAATATTTTTACAAATAAAAAGAAAATGGGACACTTGTCATTATTCTTATCTAATTTGTTAACACTTGTTAATTAGATAATGTTATTAGCTAACATGTGTATTAATAGATATTAAATTTAGTTATATATTTATAAATGTCTTTAATATGTATTATATTTTTGTTTTAGGTTTTTATATTATACTTTGTATTTTTATTTATACTTTTCTTCTTTTTTACTTATATGAATATAACTCAAAGAAACAATATAAAACTTATTTATTTATACTTACCTTAAGCCTAAGCTATTTATACTAGTGCTTTAAAAATGTAGAATTTGAATCAAATTTATTTTCAAGATATTCATATAGAATTTCAAATCATAGTTTTATTTAAAATCTACATATATAAATAAACAATAGAAAACATATTTAATTGATTTGAAAATATAATTCTTGTAAATTTTAAATTATGTAAGAAGATTATTAGATTAATACATATATCCAAATATATGTATTCATCATAATTTTATTTGTTCAGCTTATAAACCAGTGTTTCAATAGTTAAAATCAGCTAATTACCAATTAATAGATGTTCAAAAATCCGGGATATCACATTCCTCCCCCCTTAGAATCTTTTCGTCCTCGAAAAGGAATGAATCTAGAATTTATTACTATGCTTATTATTAGTTAAATTACTCTTTGAACATTTAAATTATAAATTCCCTTTATATTAAAATTTTAAAATACTTTAAAATCTATATGTAAAAAAAATTATAAAAATACTTTTATAACTCGATGTTTGAACAAGTCCATCCTCGTTTTTACAGAAATTCGGTCATACGTTGATCAGGCGTAAGACTGAAAATCTATAAGTACTTGGTAAACCCGATTTCAACACCCAGTGAAAATACTTGGAAAATAGTTTTATTTGAAAATATAGAAAACATTTTTTGAAAATAGAGGAAACATCTTTGGTGAGAATGCTCTAGAAATCATCACCCCCATCCATGGTCACAGTTACATCACGGGTTACGTTGCCATCGCAGCAAAAGTCCATATAACTGATTACACCATAGAACCCACAACAGATCGCAGTTACATTCCAGGGTTACGTTGCCATCGCAGCAAAAGTCCATGTAACTGTTGGCTCTCAGCGGCACACACGATTTCGCTATCAAAATGAAACTTCTCCCACATAGGTCGCAGTCTACCGATATAAAATCAAATGCAGACTGTTGGCTCTCAGCGGCACACACGACTTTCGCTATGTTACCATAGTGTCACAGTCTACTGATATAAAATCAAACGTAGACAGTTGGCTCTCAGCGGCACACATGACTTTCGCTATGGTCTGCTGTAGATCGCAGTGACATTGAGTTAAACTGTCGTCACAGCATAACCCAAATGCCTCTGTGGGCACCAGCCCCTCGACTTTCGCTACACAAATAATCCTCAGGAACTAGTTTTGTCCGGACTCCTCACAGGATCAACTTTAGAAACCCCCCTTGGGGCTCAAGGCAGTACCACCCAGTGGTACTCCTGAGAAGTTCATTTCAAGGAAGCGCCTTTTTCCCCAGAGCTATTCTCAAAACACTTTATACTATATACTTATAGTATCTTCAAATCATACCCTTTATGATTTATCAAAATCTCCTTTACACAAAATCGATTACCAAAATCGAAAATTCTCAAACTAGGCTTTCCAAAATCCAAAATTGATTTTCCCAAAAATCAAAAGCCTTTTCCAAATTCATAGGTTCCCAAAACCTTTTCCAATATCATTCTCATAAGATCCTTTATATATATAGATATAGATATATATAACTTTAAAAATCTTTGAATCATTTCAAACTTGTATAAAACCTCTTTTACACTTCAAATATTTCAAAACCCTTTTTATTCTGGCTAGATTCAATAAGGGAAGTTTATCATATTACAAAATATAACTTTATTTATTGCCAAATCAAATATTCAAGTTTGATTTCTTTATAAAGTTATTTACCATTTACTTACTTCCATAAAGTAAATTTCAACCAAAGAAATATCCAATTCCATTATATTTCACAAATATACTTTTCATTTCAAAACCATTTCAAATTCCTTATTCACAAATTTTCAATGCCAATTTCATTCAAACCCATACGATGTACACATATCATCCGTACGCTATATCAATTTGATCGCTCACTCGATCACACAATTTCACTTCCGAACTAGTATCGTCCACCCGACTTTCTAGTGCGGACTCAGATCTGGTTTCTTGATCAGAAACCGTCATTCTCCTTGCATAGTCATATCTATGATAGAGAATATCCAGAATCAATCAACAATCCATATCCAGGTTCGCCGTCGAAAATTGAGTGAAAAATCCCAACTCGGATCGATAATACTATCTCGAAATTCTGTGTTCGAATCTGGATCAAATCACTATGCGAATGGAATAATATACGTACATCCTACGTATTTAACTTCATTGATTATTAGCCAAATCAATTCCCTTTCCTATTCACGTTTCTTTTAATTCCATTTACTTATTCTCAATTGCTTCCATTACCAATTGAATTATTACTTCAATTATAAACAGTTTGAACTTTGACCTATAAAATTTTTAAAATAGCTTGAAAAAATTTAAAATAGATAAGTAGTTGAAAAATAGTTATTAGTTTGTAAAATAGCTGTAAAATAGTTAAGTAGGTATAAAATAGTTAGATAATTGCAAAATAGTTTTTAAAATAGTGATTAGATATAAGTAACTAAAAAATAATAATTAGTTTATAAGACAGTTTCAAAATAGCTAAACAATTGCAAAATAATTGTAAAATAAGTATATAAGATAGTTTGGGGTTTAAGAAGAAAGATTGTATAGTAAATAGTTTGGAAAAATATATTTGTAATAAAACAATTTATTTTGAAAATAATCCAGAGCCAAACTGTTTAATTTCCCAATCTCCATTTCCAATTAATTTCTCATCAATTCAATTAAAATTTTCACTTTCATTTAAATTGACTCAATACTTCAATTTCCATCCCAATTCTAGTTGAATTAACCTTAATTCCTTTCCAAATTCAAATCAAATTCCATTTGATTTTTAAACTTATTCAACTTTAATCACAATTCCAAATTATTTCAAATCAATTTGGATTAATTTCAAATTGAACCAGCTTCAATTTCAAATCATTTCAATTCTAATTTACCATTTGAATTTTTAAACTTATTCAACTTCAATTTCACTTAAAATTATATCAATTCAAATTTCCATTTAAACTTATGCTTATCCATCTTCAATCACAGTTCTAATTAATTCAAATCAAATTCAATTTGAACTAATTCTATTAAAATCTTAACTTAAAACCATCTCGAATTATATAAATTCGAGTTAAAAATTTAAAATGTTGATTTAATCCCTTAAATCAAATTAACCCTTACTTTTAAATCAAATCAACCTTTATTTTTAATTTAACAACTTAAATCTTTAAACCATTTAAATTTGAATCCAAATTCCAAAATTCCATTTTAAAATTATCTTTACTTAACTTATTACAAAGCTCAAATAAGAATTCAAAAACAATTTAATCTTCAGATTCTAATTTATTATCCAATTTCAATTCCAGATCTCAACCCCATTTTGAGATCACTCATAACTCCCTTTTAAAATCAACCATTTAACTTATCAAGTTAAATTTTAATTTCATCTTGAAATTTCTAATTCAAGTTGTTCATTCTAAACTCATTTAACTTCCTTAAGTTAAATTAAACTTACTTAATCCAGTCAACTTTACACAATTTGAATTCCCATTCAAATTTTAAACTTCAGATTAATAGTCTTTCCCTTTTAAGTTTAAAAACTTACTTCACTTTGGGTTTCACATCACATCCCAAGGAAAATTCAAAACTCAACCTTAGAGTTTATTTCCAAATATAGATATTTATTTCCTTTACACACCAAGTTATACCTTAAATTTTTAAACCATTCTTGGTTTTTAATTTCAAAACAAATTCCTTTAAAATAATTTCAAGTTTTCTGGACTTAGATTTAAAACTTCACAATTTTAAATTATCTTCAATTCTAATTTATAGGTCATGCTTTCCTAAAAGTTTACTTTCCCAAAACATTTCATTTTTCTTAATCATTTACACGTTTCATTATTAAACACAACAACCATTTATGATAATAACCAAGATTATCGTATCTGGAAACCAATTCATTTTTATCTTTATTCTGATAACACTTCTATAAATTCAAGATTTTATTTTCAGTTTGGATCCATTTCAAACTTATCTTCATTTCAATTTCAATTTGGTTGTATTACCACTTAATTCTTATTATTTTATTTAATTCCAATGATTCAACAACCAATTTCTTTAATATATTCAATAATTAGAAAAATTATTTCTTTATATACCAAAAGATAAACTTATATTAAAATCATTTAAAATCTTTATATAAGAAATAACAATTACGCTCTCATATATATATACACTCAACTCGTTCTAGGGTACCATTGACCCTATCCTTTACGAGTAATCCCAACAGAGCCAAGGTTCTCGCTTAACCTTCAGCTCTGATACCAAATGTAACAACCCGGAGTTTTAGACACCGAAAATCCCGAATTGTTAAGGAAAAGAAAGAGGTAGAAGAAAAATAGAAAACAAAACTCAGAATCACATATTCTCACATTCGCAGCGGATAAAATATAATATCAAATAATATTCTTTACACCAAGAAAGCTGTAATTGTTATTTTACATTTTAATACATCAGAGTTACAACCATTTATACATGAACTGGACAGTTATACAACTTATTCCAGACTACAATCTATACTGACTACACAGTCATATATACAGCGGAATACTCCATACGTTTCTGCCATCCAGCTCGCCTCCTGGGCTCCAGAACGTCCTTACCTGAAATCTGTAATACTCGGTCTGACCCGAGCATTACATCAAAGTAACACCCGGGTCAGGCTGGAAACCAGCGTGAGTAAACTCATCTAACATGAAATTTAAATCCATAGAACTTTTTTTTAAAACCCGGGGTAACTCGTACTTTACTACAAGTAAACAACTTATAGTCAATATTTTATTTTCACAAAACAATATCTAAGTATCCAACTTAGTTTAAATGGTCCAATTTACTTAAATCATTCCATCCCGACTTATTGATTTTACATATCAATCTATAAAGAATTATAGATTAGTAATTCGAAGTGGTTTCGAATATTTCTGATACCCGACTCCGGTCTCTTCGAATACAATATCATCCTAAATCCAAGTTGTTTAAATGGATTCACTTTAATTTAAATACAGGGTGTCACATTCACACAGCAATTTATCATCGATAGATAACCCATATTATCATAGTTCAAACCAAACATATCATATCACAGTATATCACAAATTATCAGACTAGATATTAATCCAACCCTTCAATAAAATTTACTCATCCATAAGCAAGATAACTTGTTATACAATTCTAATTAATTTAATTAACACAAATAATTTAATTACTTTTAAATCCTACTTAATTAATATTTAATTAGTTACAACCCATTTATTATTATTATTAATTAATTATTGACATTAATTAATTATCCTTTAAACATTAATTAATTATCTTTTAATCATAATTTAATTAACCTTTAATTAATCATATTAATTAATTATTCACATTTAATTAATTATCCTTTTAATTAATCACATTAATTAATCACCTTGATCAATTTCCTTTAATTAATCCCGTGAAGTAACTATCCAATAATTAATCACCTCAATTAAGTAATTATCTCTCCTTTAATTAGTTTCATTAAGTAATTATTCTTTAAATACTTCAAATTTTAAGAAACAAAAGATAAAACTTTTTACCTTAATTAATTACTTAACCATCATTGAAATCTTATTAAATTTAAATGCTTGAAAGCAATTATACAAATCATTTGAGAACATTGATTAATTAAGTTTAAAATACAATCCTTAATCACCTCTTAAACATCATCTTATTATGTTTTGAAACACTTATGAATTCAATTACATAATTTATCTAATATATTTACCTAAACCAAAACAATGTATAGAACATTTTAACTTTAAAATTTAAAACCTGTTAAAATTTAAACCCTGGTATCCTACCAACGAGCCCGAGAACAACTTCGAGTTCCACCATCATCTTTCCGAGTATATACCCGAGCCTGCCCCTTCTTCTTTCTTCTCAAAACATGTTCTTACTTAAATTTAATCTTCTATACAAGATTCATTACCAAAACTTAAATCTGGTAAAAACAACCCGAGCCCTACACGACTCCTTCCCGAACAAAACACGAGGAAAACATGAAATCAATCTCGTTCAACCTGAAACCTCAATCCACCCCGAAACCACGTGTATGTGTGCACGGTGCACAAACCTTCGACCATCACTGACTATCTTCCCGACCAACGATAGTTCAAAGCCGACCTCACCAATCCATTCATCCACCCATATTGATGAACTCGTCAGTTGAACAAAATCGAGACACTCGTTCCAAAAACTGGAACCATCACTATCGGCAAAACAACCAATCGCCGACGAACTCATCACTGCGAACCCACGCCGTCCCTCTCAAAGTTGCCCCGACCTCCATTCTTTGATTTCCTCCCCATGCGAACAGTTCCGGTGCACCAACATCGCCTCTCAACGCTCCGATATCATCTCGACCAAATTGCGTTAATAAACCCTACCCTGACCAAATGCCTCCGCCACGGTGGATAATAAATCCACCTGATATTTTTCCCGAGCTTGACTCCACCCTGGCCTCCTCCAGTGGCGATCTCGACCTTCCCGAGTTCACCGATCACAAGAAAAACCCCCAACACCAAAATCTGGTCAAACCCGAAATTCTCACTTGATCCCAAACCAAAAATCGGAATTTAAACTTTATAATTCATGATTCTTGATGGGGATTCAGATTATATAAGAGAATCGAAGAATTGTGGTATTTGAATCTAACATGTTTTCAAAGTTTTTTTACTGTCTTTCTTAAATTCCAGAAAATTTTCAAACCTATTACACTTAAATATGTTTTTAAGACTTAATTCATGTTTAAACAAAAATAACTTATTTGAATTTCACAACCCATAAGAGATTACAAAGGAGAATTGAATTTCTATCTTGATTTTTAAGCCTGTAAATATAAACTGAGAGATATGTATATATACAGACATGCACAGTTTGACAACTCAATTTTTATAACATGTAAGCTTAATTTCACTCATGCAAACAATTCATCACATCATTCTTCATATATTCATCAGATGCAACAATTAAACAGGAACAAGTTTTGTATACTCACCTGTCTGGATTTTGAACAGAGGAGCAGACTTTAAATTGAAATCTGGAAGTTGTCTGGCTATTGAACTTTGATTTGTTTTATTTGAGATGTTCTGATATATGATTTTGAAGTTGATCTACTAGCTTTCCAGTTTGATTATGAACTTTGCTTTGAGTTTTGAACTTGAACTTCTAGTTGAATTTTGAACAGAAATTTTATCCCTTTCTGTTTGATTTGTTTCCAGTTTTAGATTAAAATTTTTCCTTTGTTTTAATTTGCTTCAGATCTGATTTTCTTTATTTTGATTTAGAAAATGAACTGATAAAAGAAATGAAAGAGAGGGATGAAGAGGATTATATAACCTATTCTATCTTTTTAAATAAATATTTTTACAAATAAAAAGAAAATGGGACACTTGTCATTATTCTTATCTAATTTGTTAACACTTGTTAATTAGATAATGTTATTAGCTAACATGTGTATTAATAGATATTAAATTTAGTTATATATTTATAAATGTCTTTAATATGTATTATATTTTTGTTTTAGGTTTTTATATTATACTTTGTATTTTTATTTATACTTTTCTTCTTTTTTACTTATATGAATATAACTCAAAGAAACAATATAAAAATTATTTATTTATACATACCTTAAGCCTAAGCTATTTATACTAGTGCTTTAAAAATGTAGAATTTGAATCAAATTTATTTTCAAGATATTCATATAGAATTTCAAATCATAGTTTTATTTAAAATCTACATATATAAATAAACAATAGAAAACATATTTAATTGATTTGAAAATATAATTCTTGTAAATTTTAAATTATGTAAGAAGATTATTAGATTAATACATATATCCAAATTTATGTATTCATCATAATTTTATTTGTTCAGCTTATAAACCAGTGTTTCAATAGTTAAAATCAGTTAATTACCAATTAATAGATGTTCAAAAATCCGGGATATCACACAGATTGTGAAAGCTTATGCTTTGGGGGCTGTTCCATCATCTTCAAAAGCTCCTACCGCTGAAGAGAAAGGAAAGAGTGTGGTGGTTCAAGGTACTCTTTCCATGTGTGGTGTTCCAGTTAGAGTGTTATTTGATACTGGGGCGTCGCATTTTTTGTTTGTAATGAACTTGTATGCCGGTTGGGTTTAGAACCCGATATTGTTGATAGACCATTGATTGTGACTAATCCAGTTGGGGGTTCGTCCTGTCTGTGTATGCTATGTCGTGGTTTGGTTGTATCGAGTCATGATTGCTCTTTTGTTTGTGATTGTTTTGTTCTGAACTTTGCGGGGTTCGGAATTATTTTGGGTATGGACTGGCTTAGGAAGTATGCGGCAAAGGTTGATTGTGAAAGGTTGGAGGTGACAGTCGAGAATGTGGAAGGGCGAAAGGTTGTGATACGATGTAAGCATGAGGAAGGCGTCTTCATGAGCTTCATGTATTCGCTGGTTGTTCCACGGGATGGACTGTCATCGGTGCCAATCGCTAATGGATTTGAGGATGTCTTTGAGGAGGTCAAAGGGTTACCGCCGCATAGAGAGATCGAGTTTCGTATCGATTTAGTTGAAGGAGCCAGACCTGTTGTGATGCCTCTTAGGAGGATGGCGCCTAGGGAACAGCAAGAGTTGAGGGTGCAAGTTGATGATCTTTTACAGAAAGGATTCATTCGGCGTAGTGTGTCCGAATGGGGTGCACCAGTTGTGTTTGTAACCAAAGCGGATGGGTCGTTGAGGTTGTGTGTGGATTATCGTGAGCTGAATAAAGTGACTAAGAAGAACAAGTATCCATTGCCAAGAATAGATGACTTGTTCGATCAACTTCACGAAGCTAAGGTGTTTTCTCAGATGGATTTGGCAACGGGATTTCACCAGTTAAGAGTGGCTAAGGATAGTGTGCCGAAGACTGCTTTCAGGACACCATCCGGTTTCTTTGAGTGGCTGGTAATGCCGTTTGGATTGACCAATGTGCCAGCATATTTTGTGGATCTTATGAATAGAGTGTTCAGAGATCAGTTGAACAAGTTCGTACTAGTGTTCGTGGATGATATTTTGATTTATTCCAGAACTGAAGAAGAGCACAAGACGCACTTGCGTATTATTTTGGAAATCTTACGGAAACATAAGCTGAAGGCTAAGTTTTCGAAGTGTCACTTCTGGAAGAGTGAAGTGAGGTTCTTAGGCCATATTATCTCTGGAAATGGAATAGCGGTTGATCCCGCTAAGTTGGCAGCAATCCAGGATTGGGGTAGACCTAAGAATGCATATTATGTGAGAAGTTTTCTTGGATTAGCATGATACTATCGTCGATTTATCAAAGACTTTTCCAAGGTGGCTGCACCATTAATAGGATTGACGAAAAAGAGTCAAGTATTCAGATGGGATGCTAAGTGTGAGCAAGCTTTTAGAATCCTGAAAGAGCGATTGACAAGTGCTCCTGTTTTGACTATTCCAAGTGGAAATGATGAGATGGTGGTTTACACCGATGCATGTGGTACTGGACTTGGAGCAGTGCTGATGCAGAAAGATAAAGTTGTTGCATATGTAAGTCGACAACTGAAGCCGCATGAAAGGAATTATCCGACTCATGATTTGGAGTTAGTGGCGATTGTATTTGCTCTGAAGATGTGGAGACATTACCTATTGGGAGTTCGATTCGAGTTGTTTACAGATCATAAGTCGTTGAAGTATCTTTTCTCCCAAAAGGATTTGAATCTTCGGCAGCAACGATGGCTAGAGTTTTTGGCATCATATGATTTTAGTATAGCCTATACTCCGGGAAAGGGTAACGCAGTGGCAGATGCGTTAAGTCGAAGACATGCAGGATTGTGAGCCATGTTTTTAGAATGGAAGAGTCTCGAGTATTTAGCTGGATTTGACTTCAGGCCTAGATGTGAATTGGAACCTGAGATGTTGGCAAACTTATCAATAAGACCGACTGTTGTAGAAAGAATTGGCGAGAGCCAAAAGCGAGACGATAAGCTTGTCAAGATTATCCGTGATTTGGAATCTGGATTGGACCCAGAAAAGGATAAAGGATTCGAGGTCGATCGAGAGGGTTGGCTTCGGAAGTAAGGACGACTAGTTGTTCCCGATATAGATGAATTGAGAAATGAAGTTCTAAAGGAAAGTCATCACTCGAAGCTGACAATTCATCCAGGTGGAAATAAGATGTATCGGGATATGAAGAGAACCTATTACTGAGAAGGTATGAAGAAGGACGTTGGAAATTTTATTTCCAAGTGCATGAACTGCCAGTTGGTAAAAGCCGGGCAGAAGAAGCCCAGTGGATTGCTACAGCCATTAGAAGTTCCTACATGGAAGTGGGAGCAAATATCGATGGATTTTATCGATGGGCTGCCTAGAACAAGAACGGGAAATGAAGGGATTTGGGTCATCGTAGATCGTTTGACCAAGAGTGCAAGATTCATTCTTGTTCGATCAACCAGGACTGCATCAAAGTTGGCTGAGCTGTATGTTAAGTGGATAGTTCGATTCCATGGTATTCCGAAGAGTATAGTGAGCGATCGAGACCCATTGTTCACTAGTGGATTTGGGAAGAGCTTTCAGAAAGTTCTGGGAACCGAGTTGTGTTTGAGTACAGCTTATCACCCCCAAACAGATGGTCAGACCGAGAGAGTCAATCGAGTTTTGGAAGATCTCCTTAGAGCTTGTGTTTTAGATTTCGGAGGATCATGGGAAGATCACCTTCATTTGGTGGAATTTTCGTATAATAACAGTTACCAGTCAAGCATTGGTATGGCACCGTATGAGGCATTGTATGGAAGACCGTGTAACTCTCCGACTTGTTGGTTGGAAACAGGGGAAAAGTTGATACTTGGGCCAGAAATGATTCGACAGACTTCAGATTGCATAGAAATCATTCGGCAACGAATGAAGGCAGCCCAAGACCGACAGAAAAGTTATGCCGATAAGCGTCGTAAGGATTTGGAATTCGACATAGGTGATATGGTTTTTGTGAAGATTTCTCCACTGAAGAATGTTATTCGATTCGGGAGGAAAGGAAAATTGACTCCGAGATTTGCTGGACCATTCCCGATCATCGAGTGAATTGGAAAGCTCGCCTATAAATTGGAGTTACCAGAAAAGATGTCAGGTATGCACAATGTTTTTCATGTATCATATCTACGAAAGTATGTGCACGACTCGAATACAGTGGTTTCTGCTGATAGCTGTGAAGATTTTGAGGTTGATCCAGTCGATAAGAGACCTCGTAAGCCACTTCGTGTTGTGGAAACTGACACGAAACAGCTTAGGAGGAAGGTAGTTAGGTTGCTCAAGATACAATGGAGTGATGATGTTAACGACTGTACATGGGAGGTGGAAGAGAGGGTGAAGGCAGCTCATCCTAAACTCTTCGAGGTATGGCCATAAGGTGTCGTGTCATCTCACGACATTGTAACTTGTTCTAGTTTTAGAATTTTGCATGTTAGGCTAGTAATTGGACGCATGGTTTGTTGATTGCTATGGATGGTAGACATGCAGAATAGTTGTTGATTGCTCTTGTTTGTTTGGAATTTCAGGGGCGAAATTCCTAAGGGGGAGAGAATGTAACGACCCGTATTTTTAATGATCGAATGTTTGTAACCGGTGTTATTAGGTCGTATAGTAGTTTGGGACGACTTAAGAGATTGGAGCGACCTATAGGATTCGAGCGACCTAAGGAAGCTAGGTCGTTCGAGCGACTTAAGGATTATGGGATAAGTCGTGTAGAAGTTGGGTCGTCCGGAAGTTGGGTCGGGTGGTAGCTTAGGTCGTGTGAAAGATTAATTTGTGGAGCGACCTAAAGAAGTGGACGATCTAAGGGTTAGCGACTTAGGGACTGGAGGAGATAAGGCTTATGTTGTTATAGTTAGGTCGTGAGACCTTGTGTCAAAGTTAGGTCGTAAGCGACCTAAGGTGGATTGCCGTGTTAGTTAGGTCGTAGACGACCTATGTTAATATGCTGCGTATAGTTAGGTCGTTAGACAACCTAAAGGTGTTAAGTCATGAGTCGTTAGGTCGCGTAAGGACTTAAGTCATTGGATCGTGTGTTTTAGGTCGTGACTTCTGTTAAGCCGCATCTTTGTTAGGTCGCGCATATGTGTTAAGTCGTAGGATCTGCTAAGTCGTAGGTCGAAGGGGATGGTTAAGTCGTAGGTCGAAGGGGATGGTTAAGTCGTAGGATTTGTTAGGTCGTAGGTCGGAAGAGCTAAGTCGTGGACGACTTAAGGGGGCGGACGACCTAAGGATTTCCAGCCTATAAATACACGTCCTTGCCTCACTTTTTGGGATCCGAATTTTGAAGCGACGAAGTCCTGCCATTTTGAGAGCTCGAGTGCTGCACTTCTTCACTACTTTTCTTCACTCTACTCTTGTGATTCCTTCCATCCAAATCGAAGACCAAATCGAAGATCCAAGAGCTAAAGTTGAAGATCTACATTCTTCGAAGAGAGATTTTATCGTTTGAAGCGGAATTTTGGAGAATCGAGCTAGATCCTTCGCTGTCCAGATCTGAAGTGTGTTGCTTTTAAGGTGTTTAGGTGATTTGGTGAGTGGTGGTTATCTTTCACACGGATCCAAAGGAGTATATCGGATTGGTGGCTTGATTTTGTGTTAAAAATAGTGATTTCCATGCATTTTCTTAAACTTAAGTATAGATCCATTGTTCATGATGATTTTACATCCATTTTACTACATGTTAATCTATGCAAGTTCATTCATCAAGTTGTAGAGATATTACTCATGTTTCATGCTTGTTAGATTTGGACTCTTTATTTACAAGATTGCCATTATTGTTATAATTGTTTATTAGATCATGTTTGAATGCTTGATTACTTGGATTAATGATTGACTGATTGATTGTTATAAATTAGTTGATTGATGATTTGATTTGGACAAAGTTGGTCGAAGATGATTCAAAAGCTAAGGGAAAGGCTCTTGAATAAGAAAAGCTGCTCGTGGCATATGACGCGGATGATAAAGCTCATATGGATATATTTGATGATGATGTTGAGATGAGGCTTTGCTATGATGAGATGAAGCGAGGCATGATGTGAGATAGCCTTGGTTTAAGTCCAGACGGGATCATTCCAAGCATGTTGATGACTCGGTGAAATGGTTCGAGTTTGAGGATAATGGTTGGCTCGAGAGGCACTTGAGCTAGTATGAGAATAGTCGTCGAGGAGGATGACTAGAAGGCTGAGATTTCATCGTTGTTGAAGGTTCTAGCAGGCTCAAAGCAAGAGTACGATGGGCAGATTCGATAGTCCATAAAGACTACAGTTAGTAGTCGAGTACTCTGGGCAGATTCGATAGTCCTAAGCACGGGCTGCGACGACGTGTGGAGTTCTGTCTAGAACCGGGGTTACCATTGGCCCTTGACGGACGGCTGAAAGAATGTGCCGGTCACTCAATTAACGGTGGTATCAAAGCAATGATAACAGTGATAGCCAGAGTCATGGATGTTTGGTTGTATCGTCATTCGGTCTCAAGAGCGATATTTTCTAGGTGCTTATCTGATCTTGGTTTAGACCTTGGGGGTTTGTGCTTGGAAAACATCGACCTTGACTCGAGTGATAATTTCTTTACTTTAAATGTCTGCTTTCCTATGTTTATTTCTGCTTAGTGTGTCTAGTGGCTATCACTGTAGAAAGAGGTGGAGTGGGAGGGTTGGGTTCCTATTCCTTTTACCTTTATGCTCTTTTGGTATGTCTTTAGTTAATTTACCGCTCACTAAGACTGTTGTCTGACTCAAGGTTTTATGTTCAACTCTTATTACCTTGGGTTGTTCATCCATTTTGGGATGGGCAGACTAGGTAGCAGGTGATGCTGTTCTTAGTTTCCAACGATGCTGATGACGAAGATGAGCTGGAGGCTTGCATATTACTTTCTTACTATATGTACTGGATGTTCCGCTGCTTGTATAATTCTCTGAGTGATATGTAGTGAGGCTTGATGTATTGACTATTCAGATGTTTGTATTCAACTATTATGAAGCTTAATTGATGAGATTCTATTTTGTGAAGTTTCACTATATATATTCTCTATTGTATTTTTATCCATGCGCTGTGAGTAATACGATAGATTCTGCTGTTTTAACTTACCTTGGTGATCGTCCATGGCTGCTTGGCACACCTTACAACGCACTATTTTCCTTATTCAGTGCAGGGATCATGGGCGGTCGTCACATTAATAAACCTTAATGTATATTAATGAAATTGTGGCAATAGTGCAAAACTTTAATCATTTACCCATTCATTTATGCATTGATTTAGGTCTCAATCAAATAGCAACATTGGGCTGGTTATTAATAGCTTTTAAGTGAAATTAAAACGTTAATGATAACAAGTATTTTAAGAATTTACCATCTATTTAGTATATTAAATTATAACTGATAACCAATTGCAATAAATAAAAATAATTATTACATTTACGTTAATTGAAGTAATATTTGAAATTTATGTAAATTCCATTTATAATATAACTATTGGTTGATATAGCATTTGTAAATCAAGATATATTAATATGTAAATTTTAGTAATTGGGTTTATTTCAAATAGATGAAATTTAATATTTAGATATTATGTAAACATAAATTTAGATGGAATTTAGAGATACTTACGTAATAAAGTATGAATCCAATGGTAGTCTCATCTATTGGATACTAATAGATTGAGAAATTGAATGAAAATCAAATAAAAAGAAATTTTTGCAAATTAAATTTATAATTTGCGAATATAATGAAAATTGAAATTTAACGCTGAAATGAATAAAATTGTTAATTCTAAGTTTACATCTAGATTTGGTTTAAATTAATGTGAAGGATTAAGAAAGTAAAAATGATAAAGATTGTCAATTTCAGAATTTAAATAGGAAATTTAATTAATTAATTTATTTTAAAGTTATTTAATTAATATAAAAATAGCCATTTAGGCCACTGACTCGGATTTTGTAACAACCCGTATTTTTAACACTTTAAAAATACGAATTAAAATAAAAAAATTGGATAAAAATCGGAAGGAAATAAAATTTTGTGTTGTTAAATGTGAATTACAAGTTAAAATACAAAACTGAATTCTGAAATAACTTATTTGTAAATTAAATATGGATGTTAACTTATATTGAATGTAAATAATGAATTGAATTTGATTGTAAACCAAATTGGTTATGATTGTAAACAAAGAATAAATAAAATGGTAGATTTAAAAGTGGAAGTTTATGTTATTGAAACTAATATAAATAAATGTAACTTAATATTACAGTTGATTGAAATCAGATAATAACTGAAACTGTAATTTGATAAAGATGTTAACTTGTAATTGAACGTAAGTAAAGATTTAAATTTGAGTGTAACAAGTAATTGAAACGAATTGAATTTGATTGTAAACAGCGAAATAAATGAAATGTTACATTTAATATTGAAGTTATAATATTGAAATCAACGTAAATGAATGTAATTTAATATTACTGTGAATTTAGATAAGATGATAACTGAAGAAATGAAAGTAAATGAATTATAAACTATTGATAATAATGTATAAGGAAATGGTTGATTCAATAATGAAAGTGTAAATCGAAATAAAAGAATTCAATTGGAATTAAATAACTTGAATTTGAATTATAATATAATTGAACGCTGAATCTAATGTAATCTTTTATACTGGATTTATAATAGGAAACTGCATTGTAAAAGATTGTTAATTATTGTGAATTTAAAAATGAATTTTGTGAACATTTGAAATTTGATTTAAAAGTTAATAATTTAAAATTGGGAATTTCATATTGTAATTAAACAGTAGAAATAGCCATTTTTACAACTGTCTCGGATTTCGACGAAACCAGTTTCATCGGATCCGCAACAGTGAATTATTGTAAGGTTTCAATTTTCGTAGCAATCAGACTTGTCGTTTGGCCGTGCGAGCTTGAAACGCGTAGAAATTTAACGCCGAATTTAATTAAAATAATCGACTTCAAAAGTTATCTTCCACATACGATTGAATTAGGCCTTGAGACTAGTTCCATTGCATTCGGAATATGGGTAAAACCTTATAAACGCCTGGCGGCATGTCTCGATTGGAGTTCGGACGATTTTGGACCTAACTTTATAAATACGCACTCAAAACCGAGACAGTTTTATCATTATTTCATTTCAGAAACCCTAATTTCAAACCATGGCCGTCACCTATTCTATGGCCAGAAATTGCCGATCTTCTTTCCTTAATATCTCTCAATCCGTTCAACGAAATCGAAAAATTCCAAAAGCAAAAGTGTAGATCTCGACGAGCTCTTCAAATCCATACGGTTGATTCGTGCTAATTCGTCACAGATTGGTCCAGATCTGGCTTTGAATGTCATGCGTATTTTCTTGGTTTGCGTGCAAACGGTGGCGAATGTGGTAGCGAAACTTGGCGTGGAGGTGGAGCAAGGAGAGGCGCACGCGATGGCATCCCCTGATCAGCGTCCGGTCATCGTTTGCCTCGCGCGTGGATGAGGATGAACGGCGTGAAGTGGGTCTCGGTTGTGGTGTGCGTGAGGGAGAAGAGGGTAACACATTTTTTTTCTTCTTATTATTTATTTATTTTATAATAACATAAATCGTATAACTTTTAATATCAATAACTTTTGCATACGGGCTCGGATCGACACGCGGTTTTCTTCATTACGTTCGTATCAGAATTCCGGACAACATGGAGCTGGTTTGGTTGGATTCCGAGACTGTTCAAATTTGGGCCTTTATTTGGGTTTTAAATCGTCGTAAATCAAAGGTGAGTGTTTATACGCTCACAATTGACTAAAATAAATTTTTGTTAGTTAAATTTATATTCTGAAGTGATATGAAATTTATTGGCTGTTGTTTGGTAGGTTTAAGTATCATCTGTATTGATATATGAATTAATTGATAGAATTTAAATTGACCGTTAAAATAAATTTAAATTTAAATTGGTTGTATATTATTCGATATTGATCATTATAAAATTTTTGTGAATGTTATTGGCTTTATGGTTGATTGGTTGTGATGGATGCTATTGGTCGGTATTAGTTGTTTATTTATTTTGATATATCATGCTATCATCATGTATATTGTTTATTGCATATAAAACTATAAACTGAATCATTTCGAATAAATTAAGGAATAGGTTGAAATGATATATCTATGACATCTATTTGGATTGAAATGATATATATCCATCCTTGAAATTAAAATTGAAATAATTATCCACTTGGCCATAGGTTAGAAAATAATATACGGACACCGGGTTGGTTAAATTAAATGATTTTAAAAGTTGTTTTGAAATTATTTAAATGAATTGATTTTAAGAATAAAATCCAATTTATGGAAATTGAATTATTTTGAATTGAAGCTCGAGATGTTGGAATTTAAACTTGGTAAATGAAATTGTTTAATTATTCGAAGTTTAGATTTTTAAGAAAAAAATTGAAATACGGCGTAAATTTTCGAAAGTTGATTTGTTTTAAAAGATTGGACTTTTAATCGAACTCTGAATATTTATAAGAAAATTTATATGAAATGATATTTCAAGTTTGAGTTTGGAATTGAAAATTAATTTGAATTTGAGATTTAATTAATTTGGAATTTAATTGAAATTCAAAGAAATTTGTGAATTGGACTAAATTGAAACTATTGAATTAAATTTGAAGATAAAATTGATTTGAATAGGATTTGAACTGAAATTGATTTGGAATGTAATACTTAAATGAATTCTTGAAATCCGAATGTTAATCTAAGTTTATTGAATTGGAATTGTTCCAGAAATTAAGTAAACTACTTAATACGAATGTTTAATTTGAAGTATATTCTAATTTGAATACGAAATGGTTTTAAAGAGAATCTTATATTCTTATATAAATATATGAGCTGTTTTGAAATGTGAAATATTTAAAGTTTCGAAATATATTGAAAGTGAAATTGTTTATTTTGTGTATCAAATATGTATTTGAAATTGATAATTTGAAATGGTTTATTGAGAAGCTGAATCGAGTTGAAATTGATGATTTGAAATTGGATTAAATTTTAAATTTTGGAATTCGAGTTTATGTGAATCGTTTTGTGGAAATTGAGGCGAAAAATGATTTTGAAATCGAAATGAGATATTGAGGCGAAAAATGATTTTGAAATCGAAATGAGATATTGAGGCAGAAAATGATTTTGAAATCGAAATGAGATATTGAGGCGAAAAATGATTTTGAAACGGAATCTTACATCTTGAATAGATATGATGATATTCGAAATGGATTTGATTTTGAAGCGAATATGATATTTTGATATCAATTATGAATCGATTTGAAATGTAAAAGAGCCATCGGTGTAATAATATGTAGTTATTAAAGAGACCGGGATCGGATATGGAAATACTCTCTGTCGATACCGAAAACCACTTTAATAACTATTATACGCAGAGTGTTGATCCAGAATGAAGTGGATGGTTTGATGAACGCGTTGACTGAAGAAAGAGAACGATATTGGATGACCCCTGACATGACTAAAACAGGAGCCGCGCCGGGCCATTGAGGTTCGCCACCTCTAGCGGACACACTTCTTCGTTACCATATCTATTACTGTTGTGATTCGATTTGGGTGCACCCCTCGATTTTGGGAGTGTTGTTTCACGGTGTTGGGGTAGTAGCTGCTATGCCCAACATCAGTCCGGATCACACAACTACTAGTATCCTAGTTGGTATCGCCTCATGTACCTTGTCATACTGATTATCCTATTCGCGACCACTACGTTTTGGTTTGTACCTTTAGTATATGGATTTCCCTCTAGTGACTTCCGTTTTGGGGAAACTACGGTCTTTTATATGCTCTTGGGAATAAAAATGTGTTAAGGGTGGAATGGGCCATGCTTAACGCTAGTTTGATATTTTACTTTATGATAGACATTATTGTATATAGCGTATTCTATTATATATGTGACGACCCGTAATTTTTAACAATTTAAGTTGGAATAATTAGTTGTTTTTAAAACATTTAAAGGTTAATGTTAACTTGAATTCCAATTATTAATATTTACTTGATAACTAAATTATTGAATTATATAATTCGAAATTGGGTAAAATGTGGAATCTGGAATTTTAAGCCTATTAAAAATAATTTGAAGGCTTATAAAGTTTATAATGATGATACTGAAGATAATGAATGGTTGAAATTTAATTTAAAGGTAATTTGTCCAGTTTTAATAATATATCGTTTGAATTGAATTTAAAAATAGCCTTCCGAGGGACAGTCTCAGAATTTGACGAAACTAGTTATATTGGATCCGTGATAGTTAGTTATTATCAGATTTCAATTTTCATAGCATTTGGATTGACCGTTTGCTCGTACGGGTGAGAAACGCGTTGAAATTAAAATCGATAATTTAATATTTTAAATCGATTTAAAGGGCTAACTTCCGCATACGATCGAATTAGCTTTCGAAACACGTTCCATTGTGTTCGGGATACGAGTAAAACCTTATAATCGCCTAGCGGCATTCCTTAAGAGAAGTTCAAAGTTTTAAATGGCGATTAACGTGACATTTTGAAGTTTTATAATATAATAAATTTATGGTCAACTGTCAGAGATATTTTCTTTACAACACGTATGTAGGAAGCCATTCCCAACCCTATATCTAATTCCCGTCTTCCTCTCTAATCTTCAATAAGAGAAATCGAAATCGACCTCGGTATAAAAAAAAATGGCCGCTACTTTCGGTTTAAAAATCCACGAATTCATAATTAAACAATCCTAAACCGATCTATATTCGATCGAGATGAAGGCGAACTCGAACAGGATGCGGCGACGACGTCGCGACCGAGGCTAGGGTTTCGCGATGGTTTGAGGGTCGAGCTCGAGCGCGGCAACGCAAGTACAGGAGCTCGATTTTGGGGTTTAGCAGTGGCGTGCGCAAGCTTGAGGTGATCTCGAGAAGGCGGCAGCAAGGAGGGGTCGCGATGTTTTCTGCGATGCTCGATTTCTGGAAGGATGGTGGCGTGTTCGAGATCAAGCAGCGAAGTTTATATCTGAAAGAAGCAAATCGTGGAACTAATCGTGGAGGAAGTGGGTGTTAATCAGAAACTAAGGTGAGTAATTCTCGACTTGTATATGTATATGCATATCGATATTGGATATTGGAGGTGAACTCTAAATGTTTACTTTATTACTGAAGAGATTGAACTCAATCTGAATTTTAATTTGAACAGAAATAAGAAAGTGAAAAAAAAGAAACATTTTTAAATGTGTTGGAAATGGTAATTAAATCATTTATAAAGTGATGTTTTTATCTTAAATTTAATTAAAAATTTAATGATTTGAAATTTATTAATTTGTTAAGGTAAATAAAGGGTTAAATAAATAAGTTAATGAATAAATGATATGGATTAATTAATTAAGTTATTAAGGTTTCTAAATTTATGATTTGGATTAAGGTTATTAATTTAGGGTCAAACTAAATAAAAATTAAGAATTGTTAATTAAATAAGTTTGGATTGATAATCGATGATTATGAATTAGTTAATCGGGTAATTTAAGATAATTAATTAAATGTTAATAAATTGTGAATGTTTAATTCAAGGTTTGAAATCTGAAAAGAAAACAAGCTGGTTGGAATGGGTTGCAAAAATAAAAATCAAAGGTGAGTAAATCTCACTCTGTTGGATTTCTATTTAAATTTAAATGGTTGAATTTAAATATTTGGTTGAATGATTAAACTGATTTGGTATGCACTGTGAATTGATGATCTGGTGACTTTGGTTTTTGGATGGTTTTCGAGTTGATTGTTGCTTAACTCGAAGTATTCGGGATTTTAAGTTGTTAAAACTTAAAACATAAATAAGGAAATGTTTCCCGTTTTAAAAAGTTACTAAAGGCTTAATGATTTGTGATACATTAAATCTAGTAGGGTAATTAAAATGGAAAAATTAATTAATTCAATTAATTAATGATTTGGGGTATTTAACTTAGTAATTGAAGGTATGAATAAATAATGAATTAAGTTGTAAGTAATTAAATAAGTATAAGTAACTCAGAATAACCATTTGATGGTGTGCTAAATAACTACTTAATGTAATTAATAGAATATAATCACTTTGTGGGATTAATCAAGAGATTACTTAAGATGGTTAATTAAGGAGCAATTGATTTATTTAATGAAGTAAATCCAGAGTTAGTTAATTACAGATTGGGATTAATTGGAATGATTAATACTGTGTTATTAATTAAGGTAATTAAAGTTTGGAGAAAAATTAGAAATCCTTAATTTATATAATTAATGATGTAAGTAACGATTGATTAATTAATCAAAAATAAGTGACTCGTGGAAAATTAATTAATATAAGAAATCAAGAATTTATGTAAAAGATGATAGTTTAAATTGATTTATGAAGTAATTAAGATTTCTTATTGATTTGGGTTAAGAATAATTAATAGCGTGGAATTAATTAAAGATAATTATTTGAATGTAATTGAAAGATAATTAATCCGGGGTGATTAATTAAGATGAATGGATAGGAAATGGTTGATGGATTAATTGATTTGGAATTAATCAATGTCTAATGAAGGAATCTAAGTATTGAGGGTTGAAATTTCAATTAGAATAAATTGAATAAATTTGTATGAGATTAAGCTTTGCTTATGGATGATTAAATGTATTGGATGCTTTGAATGGATGGATATCTCTGATATGAAATGTTGTGTGTTTCAATTGGGTAACTTGGATTATTTATGACATGAGACTCGAAGAGACCAGGGTCGGGTGTTGGGAAATACCCGAAACCACTTCGAATTTTTAAATAAATTGATTTGTGAAATCAATAGGTTGGAATGAAATGATTTAAGTAAATTGGATTATTTTATCTAAGTTTGGTACTTAGAAATTGACGTGTGAAATAAGTGTTGTTCATAGCAAATTATAAATTTGTTAAATTAATATAAGTTACCCGGGTTTATATAAGTTGTTTGTTTGGTATTCCATGTTAGTTGGGTTTACTCACGCTGGTTTCCAGCCTGACCCGGGTGTTACTTTGATGTAATGCTCGGGTCAGACCGAGTATTACAGATTTTCAAGTAAGACGTTCTGGAGCTCAAGAAACGAGCTGGATGGCAAGTACGTATAGAGTATTTCCGCTGCAGTATATTATTGTAATTCTGAGACATGATTACTGTATATTTCAGTGACTGTGGATATGTAAAACTCTGATGTATGAAAATGTAATCGACAGATATAATAATCTTTTGTAAACTGTCATTATATTATTATTATATTTTATCCGCTGCGAATGTGAGATGTTGATATTTCTGTTCTTCTTCTTCTACCTCTTTCTTCTTTTTCATAACTATCTGGAATTTTCGGCTTCGAAAATTTCGGGTTGTTACAGTTGGTATCAGAGCTGAAAGGTTAAGCGAGAACCTTGGCTCTGGTGGGAATTACTCATTTAATAGAGTCTGTAGTACTCTAGAATGAGTTGAATATATTTATATGAGAGCGTACTTGTTATTTTCTTATATAAAGGTTTTGAATGATTTTATATAAAAATATATTTTGATATATAAAGCAATATTTCCTTCCAATAAATATTTAGGTGATTGGTTGTTAAATTGAAATTAAATTAAGAAGTAATATAAAATACAACCTAATTGAAAACTTGAAATTGAAATTAAATTAAGTGGTAACAGAAAATACAACCAAATTAAGATTTAAATTGATTAAATTGGAATTCTAGAATTAGAACTCAAAAATTAAATTGTTTAAAAACTTTGAATGAACAAGGTTAATTTGGTTTAAAAGTTAAACCAATCTTTGAGAATTTAACTCGAATTTATATAATTCGAGATGGTTAAAATTTGAAGTTGGAATTGAATTCATTTAAATTGAATCCGGTTGGAATTAATCGGATTTGTGATTGAAGATGGATAAGTTTAAAATTTTAAATGGACAATTTGAATTGGATTAAATTGAAGTGATTGGAACTGAAGTGGGTGGTATCAGTCCAAATTGATTGGAATTTGAAATATAGATAGTAAATGTAATTTATAAATTGAAATAAATGGGATTATAATTTGAAATAGAATTCCAGAGAATATTTGAAAATAAAGTAAGATGAAAATTCCGGAGTAATGTTTAAATATGAATTGGATGGATTGGGGATTTGAAGATTTTTGGGAAAATTTAAAATTCCTTGGATTGAAGGTGGTTTCCAAAGGTTTGGAGAAATAATAGTATTATTTCAAAAATATTTTTGTGTTGAATTTGCAATCTGGGAGATTTGAAATTAAAAATATTTGGAAATGTTTTTAATGAGATAAAAGCATTGGACTCTTTTGGTCACTGGAAAATAACGTCGGTGATGACTGCAGCATCGTCGATGTTCATTTTCGAGTTTCCAGAAGTGAAATTGCTAACAAATTGTTTTAAATTGGAATTGTTTGTGAACTGGGTTTGGTTTTGAAATTCAAAGAGATAATTGAATTTGCCAAAGAATTTTGGATATAGTTGAATTTTAAGGTGATACTGAAATTTTGGAAATTTGTTTAAACTCTGGAATCTTGATTAAAATGTTTATGGAATAATAAAAATATATTGGCTAATTAAAATGTATAATTCCGAGTTAAAAGTAAAATGTGAATGAAATTGATTATAAATAGAAGTTGTAAAATTGAAGTTATAAATAAAGTCGAGTAAGTAAAAATCAAATGGAATTTGATTTGAAATTTGAAAGAAATTTGAGAATTAATTAAAGTTGAATTGGGAATGAATCAAGTCCAATGGAAATTGGAGTATTTAAATTGGAATTGGGTCAATTTAAATGGAAGTGGAAATTTAAATTGAATTGATGGGAAAGTGGACAGTTTTGACTCTGGACTATCTTCAGTATAAATTGTTTAATATAAATTCATTTTTCCAAGCTATTAAATATATACAACCTTCCTTCCTTACAAATTATTTTATATATTTTTGGAGCTATTTAACCATTTTTCAAATGTTTCTAAACTAATTACTATTTTTCAACTAGTTTATAAATTAATTACTATTTTACGACTATTTTGCAATTATCTAAAATTTCTATAACTATTTAACTATTTTCTAATTATTTTGCAACTAGTTAATTATTTTATGGCTATTTTACAAATTAATAATTATTTTCAACTACTTATCTGTTTTAAAAATTTCAAGCTATTTTCTAAATATAAACCGGTCGGAGTTCAAACTGTTATTGGTTAAATACTCAATTGAGATAAGAATTGAAGTGATAATTCCGTGAAATTAAAGCAATTGTGAGTATGTGAATGGAAATTCAAGTGAATGTAAATAGAAAAGGATTTTTGAAAGTGTTTGAAGTATAAAAGGAGTTTTATACAAGCTTGAAAATGATCCAAAGTTTTAAAAATTATATATATCTGTATATATATATAAAGGATCTTATGAGAATTTTGGAAAAGGTTTTGGGAACCTGTGAATTTGAAAGGCTTTTGATTTTTGGGTAAAATCAATATTGGAATTTGGAAAAGCCTGATTTGTGAATTATCGATTTTGGGAATCGATTTTGTGTAAAGGTACCTATGTGAAATTCATACTAGGTGTATGATTTGAAAATACTATATGTGTATAGTATAAAGTGTTTTGAGATTGGCTCTGGGAAAAAAGGCGCTCCCTTGAAATGAGCTTCTCAGGAGTGCCACTGGGTGGTACTGCCTTGAGCCTCTAAGGGGGAGGTTCTAAATTTGATCCTGTGAGGAGTCCGGACAAAACTAGTTCCTGAGGATTATGAGTAGTGTACCATAGCGAAAGTCGTGTGTGCCGCTGAGAGCCAGCAGTCTGCGTTTGATTATATATCGGTAGACTGTGACACTATGGTAACATAGCGAAAGTCGTGTGTGCCGCTGAGAGCCAACAGTCTATGTTTGATTTTACATCGGTAGACTGCGACCTATGTAGGAGTGGAGAAGTTTCATTTCGACAGCGTAATCGTGAGGCCGCTGAGAGCCTGCAGTTACATGGACTTTTGCTGCGACGGCAACGTAACCCTGGATGTAACTGCGATCTGTCGTGGGTTCTATGGTGTAATCAGTTACATGGACTTTTGCTGCGACGGCAACGTAACCTTGGATGTAACTGTGACCATAGATGGGTGTGATGATTTCCAGAGCATTCTCACCAAAGATATTTTCAGTAAACTGTTTTCAAAAACTATTTTCGATATTTTCAAGTAAAATTACTTTCGAAGTATTTTCACTGGATGTCGAAAATGAGTCTGCTAAGTATTATAGATTTTCAGTCCTACGCCTGATCAACGTATGACTGAATTTATATGAGAACAAGGATGGACTGGTTGAGACATCGAGTTATAAAAAGTATTTTTATAAAAAGCTATTTTAATAATATTAATTGAATTTAAAAGCATTTCTAAATTTTAAAATAAAAGTGTGGAATTTTGGAAAATGAAAGGAAATCCAAACTGAATTTATAAACTTTGAACTCAGGAAAATTTAATGAAGTGGTTTTTGTAATAAAATCAAATATTGATTTAAAATTGGAAGTAAGCTAATTAGCTAAATAATTATTTGATAGAGTATGTTAATAAATTTTAACTCGGTTAAATAAAATGGATTGTAAGTTAATAATGGAGTTTGGGAATGAATTTGAATTTGTAAATAGAATTCGACTTGAATTTGATAATGAATTAAATAAGAAGAGATGTTGTAAAAATAGAAATAAAATTCAAGTGTATTATAAGTAATATGTAACGCAATGTGCAAGTAACTTCGATATAATGGAAGTGTAGTAGAATGAAATGGAAATCAATTATAATAGAAATGGTTAGAGTTGCAAACAAAACCCAAGTGAATAGAAATAAATTGAGAATGGCCTTGTATTAATAAAATAAATTCGAAAATGAATTAAGTAAGTAAATTTAAAATTTATGGAAGCTTGACTTCGAATAAGGGTGAAAGCCCATTAAATAAAAGCTTGAATTGAATTAATTTGGGAATGGCTGGTAGTAGACAAGAATGGAATGTGTCGAGCTAAATGAATGGTTGGTGAATAAATTAGAAATGAAATGGGAATAGTTACAGAGTGAGTTGATAGAAATTAAATAAATTGGTTTTGAAATTAATTGAAGTGAATATGAGCTTATTTGAATTAAAATTCAATTAAATGAAATGGCATATAAATTTGGTTGGAAGCAATGGAATTAGCTTTAAATTATATAAATCGCTTATGGTAAGCGTTAGCGTTTGATGCTTTTGAAATGTTTGTGTTTGCCATTAAAAGTAAGTGAAATGCTAATATATTTTCCATATATGACACTTACATGTTTAAACTGAGATAGTACAGGTACCTAAAGCCGTTTGGCTGTTTTGGATTGCTCAAATTGCTAAAATAATAAGCCGTTTGCCTAAAATGCTAATTAAAGGTACGCCTACGCAATAAAAATAGGAAATATGAACTGTTTTTGCTTTTTCCGACTGTGTGGGTCGATGTATACATATTTATATCTATTGTCAAATTGCAAAAGCTCCTCCGTACAAAGTAGACTTTGTCAAAATTTTCTGAAAATTTTGGAAGTTAGAAATTTTTGGAAATTTTTTCGGAATGTTTTGATTACCGACAACGATTTCAAATTGGAAAATCGGAATTAATTAGTGAATGAAACCCATTTAAAATAATGATACAAATCAGTTGTAATGGGAGATGAAATTCAGTATTCAGAAATGAAGACAAATTTGAAATCATATGGAAATGGGAAAACTAATTTGAAGTAGATGTGAAAACCTATATAAGTAAAGGTATAAAATAATTTGTAAAATTTCAATTGAATATTGTTGCTACGTAAGATATGCAGGTATTAAAGGGAAATGAAATTGGATTTGGTTCCAAAAGATAAATTTGAATTGCCCAACTAAAAGGTATGTATTTAACTTTCTGTATGAAATTGGATTGGGTTTTTGATCTAGCCACTTGGCTTTCTGTTTTCTTTTTGGAATTTGGGAGCCCGTAGAGGCCTTTTGTAGTAGTACCGAGCTAGCCGCGCAAAGGAGACGTTGGCAAAAATTTTTGAAAATTTAGAGAGTTAGAAAATTTTTGAATTTTTTTGATAATTCAAAATTTGATTTAAATTTAAATTTGAATAATTGAGTATAAGTGGTATTGTCTCAAAACTGTGGGCGAGTTTGAGAAGTTAATAAGAATGATAATGAGTCTTTTATGAAAGATAGTTGGTAAGGTGTTGAACTGTTGGTTTTGGGAAAAGGTAAACGGGTATGACACCATTCTTCCTAACTAGTAATTTCGGGGACGAAATTCTTTTAAGGGGGGAGGAATATGACGACCCGTAATTTTTAACAATTTAAGTTGGAATAATTAGTTGTTTTTAAAACATTTAAAGGTTAATGTTAACTTGAATTCCAATTATTAATATTTACTTGATAACTAAATTATTGAATTATATAATTCGAAATTGGGTAAAATGTGGAATCTGGAATTTTAAGCCTATTAAAAATAATTTGAAGGCTTATAAAGTTTATAATGATGATACTGAAGATAATGAATGGTTGAAATTTAATTTAAAGGTAATTTGTCCAGTTTTAATAATATATCGTTTGAATTGAATTTAAAAATAGCCTTCCGAGGGACAGTCTCAGAATTTGACGAAACTAGTTCTATTGGATCCGTGATAGTTAGTTATTATCAGATTTCAATTTTCATAGCATTTGGATTGACCGTTTGCTCGTACGGGTGAGAAACGCGTTGAAATTAAAATCGATAATTTAATATTTTAAATCGATTTAAAGGGCTAACTTCCGCATACGATCGAATTAGCTTTCGAAACACGTTCCATTGTGTTCGGGATACGAGTAAAACCTTATAATCGCCTAGCGGCATTCCTTAAGAGAAGTTCAAAGTTTTAAATGGCGATTAACGTGACATTTTGAAGTTTTATAATATAATAAATTTATGGTCAACTGTCAGAGATATTTTCTTTACAACACGTATGTAGGAAGCCATTCCCAACCCTATATCTAATTCCCGTCTTCCTCTCTAATCTTCAATAAGAGAAATCGAAATCGACCTCGGTATAAAAAAAAATGGCCGCTACTTTCGGTTTAAAAATCCACGAATTCATAATTAAACAATCCTAAACCGATCTATATTCGATCGAGATGAAGGCGAACTCGAACAGGATGCGGCGACGACGTCGCGACCGAGGCTAGGGTTTCGCGATGGTTTGAGGGTCGAGCTCGAGCGCGGCAACGCAAGTACAGGAGCTCGATTTTGGGGTTTAGCAGTGGCGTGCGCAAGCTTGAGGTGATCTCGAGAAGGCGGCAGCAAGGAGGGGTCGCGATGTTTTCTACGATGCTCGATTTCTGGAAGGATGGTGGCGTGTTCGAGATCAAGCAGCGAAGTTTATATCTGAAAGAAGCAAATCGTGGAACTAATCGTGGAGGAAGTGGGTGTTAATCAGAAACTAAGGTGAGTAATTCTCGACTTGTATATGTATATGCATATCGATATTGGATATTGGAGGTGAACTCTAAATGTTTACTTTATTACTGAAGAGATTGAACTCAATCTGAATTTTAATTTGAACAGAAATAAGAAAGTGAAAAAAAAGAAACATTTTTAAATGTGTTGGAAATGGTAATTAAATCATTTATAAAGTGATGTTTTTATCTTAAATTTAATTAAAAATTTAATGATTTGAAATTTATTAATTTGTTAAGGTAAATAAAGGGTTAAATAAATAAGTTAATGAATAAATGATATGGATTAATTAATTAAGTTATTAAGGTTTCTAAATTTATGATTTGGATTAAGGTTATTAATTTAGGGTCAAACTAAATAAAAATTAAGAATTGTTAATTAAATAAGTTTGGATTGATAATCGATGATTATGAATTAGTTAATCGGGTAATTTAAGATAATTAATTAAATGTTAATAAATTGTGAATGTTTAATTCAAGGTTTGAAATCTGAAAAGAAAACAAGCTGGTTGGAATGGGTTGCAAAAATAAAAATCAAAGGTGAGTAAATCTCACTCTGTTGGATTTCTATTTAAATTTAAATGGTTGAATTTAAATATTTGGTTGAATGATTAAACTGATTTGGTATGCACTGTGAATTGATGATCTGGTGACTTTGGTTTTTGGATGGTTTTCGAGTTGATTGTTGCTTAACTCGAAGTATTCGGGATTTTAAGTTGTTAAAACTTAAAACATAAATAAGGAAATGTTTCCCGTTTTAAAAAGTTACTAAAGGCTTAATGATTTGTGATACATTAAATCTAGTAGGGTAATTAAAATGGAAAAATTAATTAATTCAATTAATTAATGATTTGGGGTATTTAACTTAGTAATTGAAGGTATGAATAAATAATGAATTAAGTTGTAAGTAATTAAATAAGTATAAGTAACTCAGAATAACCATTTGATGGTGTGCTAAATAACTACTTAATGTAATTAATAGAATATAATCACTTTGTGGGATTAATCAAGAGATTACTTAAGATGGTTAATTAAGGAGCAATTGATTTATTTAATGAAGTAAATCCAGAGTTAGTTAATTACAGATTGGGATTAATTGGAATGATTAATACTGTGTTATTAATTAAGGTAATTAAAGTTTGGAGAAAAATTAGAAATCCTTAATTTATATAATTAATGATGTAAGTAACGATTGATTAATTAATCAAAAATAAGTGACTCGTGGAAAATTAATTAATATAAGAAATCAAGAATTTATGTAAAAGATGATAGTTTAAATTGATTTATGAAGTAATTAAGATTTCTTATTGATTTGGGTTAAGAATAATTAATAGCGTGGAATTAATTAAAGATAATTATTTGAATGTAATTGAAAGATAATTAATCCGGGGTGATTAATTAAGATGAATGGATAGGAAATGGTTGATGGATTAATTGATTTGGAATTAATCAATGTCTAATGAAGGAATCTAAGTATTGAGGGTTGAAATTTCAATTAGAATAAATTGAATAAATTTGTATGAGATTAAGCTTTGCTTATGGATGATTAAATGTATTAGATGCTTTGAATGGATGGATATCTCTGATATGAAATGTTGTGTGTTTCAATTGGGTAACTTGGATTATTTATGACATGAGACTCGAAGAGACCAGGGTCGGGTGTTGGGAAATACCCGAAACCACTTCGAATTTTTAAATAAATTGATTTGTGAAATCAATAGGTTGGAATGAAATGATTTAAGTAAATTGGATTATTTTATCTAAGTTTGGTACTTAGAAATTGACGTGTGAAATAAGTGTTGTTCATAGCAAATTATGAATTTGTTAAATTAATATAAGTTACCCGGGTTTATATAAGTTGTTTGTTTGGTATTCCATGTTAGTTGGGTTTACTCACGCTGGTTTCCAGCCTGACCCGGGTGTTACTTTGATGTAATGCTCGGGTCAGACCGAGTATTACAGATTTTCAGGTAAGACGTTCTGGAGCTCAGGAAACGAGCTGGATGGCAAGTACGTATAGAGTATTTCCGCTGCAGTATATTATTGTAATTCTGAGACATGATTACTGTATATTTCAGTGACTGTGGATATGTAAAACTCTGATGTATGAAAATGTAATCGACAGATATAATAATCTTTTGTAAACTGTCATTATATTATTATTATATTTTATCCGCTGCGAATGTGAGATGTTGATATTTCTGTTCTTCTTCTTCTACCTCTTTCTTCTTTTTCATAACTATCTGGAATTTTCGGCTTCGAAAATTTCGGGTTGTTACAATATAGTAGATAGTTTAACGGATCCTTAGGAGATGGAAATCCCGAACATTTCTTAAGTTAATGCACGCACGTTAAACACTGGATAGGAGGTGTCTAAAACCCGTAAACATCTCCCACGCCGTCACACTCATTTTACTTATTCGATTTAACTTACATGAGATATTTTAGTCCTGACTCGAGTGTTTTGTCTTTTCATTACGCTCGGGTCAGCCTGAGCATTTCAGATAAGGTTGAAGATCTATTCTGGAGGACGAAGACGGAGTTTGGTATTACATCATTTGTATTCTACTACTGTATTATTTTTCCGCTGCATTGTTGTATTATCTCTGATATGTATGTAACCCTGATTTATGATGTATAATAATAATCAAATTTATTTATTTAACAGCTTCATGAACTATTATTTTATTATTATATCTTGTTCCTTCCGCTGCGAGATTCTGAGTTGTTTCTGTTCTTTCCTTTCTTTTCTTATTTAACCCCAATAACTATCTGTATTTTGGATTGTTTGAGTCGGCATGTGTGTATGTTTTGTCGACTTGAACGGTCAAAATGCGGGTCGTTACAGTTGGTATCAGAGCTTTGGTTTAGATTACCTTGGCTCTAGTGGGGAATAACTCATTGAAATAGGGTTAGACCTTATGAATGAGTTTGAGTGTATATGAGAGAGCGTATTTGTAATTTTGATATAAAAATGATTTTATATTGTGTTAATTTGTTCCGTTGAGTATTTATGAATTCTGGTTGGTACTTGGGACGCCAAGGCATCGATAGGAATTTCTAAACACTCGAATAGGACAGATTGACATAATATTGTTTTGGATTATATTTTATATTTAAAAGAATTGTCTTGAAAGTTTATAAATTTTGATTCTATTGGTTGTTAGGAGATGATAATATTAGATTATCATCGTTTATTGTTGATTAGTCAATATTTCTAACTATTGACTATTGGATGATTTTAAGAAGTGAAACTTGTAAATATGATTGACAATGAATATAAATGGTAAATAAAATAAAATAAAAATGAATTTAAATTAAGATGGAGAATTTAAATTCTGGTGTTTTGAAAATTTATTAACAAAAATTTGAAATGTATAATATAAGTATTATATGATAGTATATTCGATTAGAAATTGTTTTCAAAGGATTTTCAAATGACGTAAGTGTTATACTCCCCTCTTGACACTAGAGAATGATTTCGGTGATGAGTGCACGCATCATCGACATTTATTTCCGAGAGTCCAAGTGGGGGAGATCACTTAATAGCTTTTTTTGAACCCTGTTTTGATTAAAAATTGTAATTTTCTAAAGTATGAAATGAAAATAAGTATATATATATATATATATTTCAATGCTGATTAAAATTCTTCTAAAAAAATATGATTTGAGATATAAAGATATTAGTATATATATAGATATATAAAAAAAAAGGTTTAAATCGAATCCGGAGTTGAAATTCTTAAGTTCTCTAATAAGGAATGATTTTAATTATTAAACTAAAGTAAATCTTGAATTGTTAGAAACTTATGAATTGGAAAGGTGAAATTGAATTTAAGTGAAAAAAATTTAATTAAAATTAAAATTGTAGGAGTAACCCTTAATTTGGAAAATAATAAATTGGAAATTTATTTAATAGGTATAACACTCAAACTGAATGAAAAGAAGTTGTATATTGTTTAACTACATTCTATTTGCATAGCTATAACTTACCAAATACTTAAAAAGTTTAAAATGCTAATAAGGATAAGTAAATAAATAATATACAAGTGTGATTGCGAATAATAAAATATGAAGATCTATTGATAGTTGTAAATATAAAGGAAATTTAAGTTGTAAAATGAATTAAATTTAAAATTAATTAAATATAAAATTAGTAAATGGAAACTAATTAAATTTGAATAAAATTAAATGTCAATAAACTTGGAAGTGTATGAAATTAAAATTTTGACTTGGAAATGTATAATTGATTTAGTGTAGATTTTGAATGGATGTTAATGTTTGATATGCATTGGTTGTTACAGGGATGGTAATTGATTAAATAGAACTCATTAGTGAAAATGGAATTGAATAAACGGAATAAAAATTTTAAATAATTAAATTCAAATTTGAAGCAAAGTGAAATTAAATATAATTGAATTCAAATCAAATTGAAGCAAATTGACTTGAATTTAAATTATGAATGAAACAAACTTGAATAAATCGGAAACAAATCGAATGTAAACTTATTTCACGGATAAATAAGAAAATAAACGACTTTGTGTTTATGATTGTTTCTTTAGAAAATTTGAAGTTTGATGGTTTGTACTTTGAAATAATAAAGGCAAATTTTTGGAAAAATCCAAAATTGTCCAATATATGCCGAAACGAAAACAACCATAACTTTTAAATGGCTAGACGAAATTCGACGATCTTAGACTTGTCGGTTTAGAAACTGTAGCACGACTTTTGTTTAGAGTGTCTTGAGAAATTCCTTCATTTACTTAGTTAAAAATTTGAATCTTCTCGCTGGCCTGTGTAAAAAGGAAGCAAAATCAGTAGCATATACCCTTAGTATTTTCACCATAACGTTTTACGGCTTTATCGGATTTTGACGATCTTTCTATTTCTGGAAAGCTAAGAACTTAAGTTAAAACTTTTGCTTTAAGTGTTTTGTGTTTTGCTGTCATTTAGATGGTCGAAAAGGGGAGTGAACGTCGCTGACCTGCGCAATTCATTGCCCAGGCTGAGGCGTATCCTTTTAGTAAAACGGCCGTAACTTTTGAACGGATGGTCTGAATTTGATGATTTTGGACATTCCGGAAACCCTGAAACTAATGAAATAACTTTTGTTTATATTCCATTGCCAAATTTAATCGTTTAGGTGACCAAAAACTAAGATTCGTTTGCTGTCCTGGAATTGGAATTTCAGTTTTGAAGCTAAACATGTTATATGTATGTTGTTTATGCTAAGTATATCGATCTATCTTTATATGCATGGTTCTAACTTGGTTATTGAGCATTTTAGTAGGTAGCAAAGGGGTTGCGCTTCGCTTGTGGAGCTCGCTTCTGCGCTAAATGCAAAATGTAAGTTAAAATGCTAATAAACGCTTAATAAAAGGTACGTTCTCGGATTACGGTTTATGTTGTGGTATATTATTGTGTTTCCCATGTTTTGGGATGCCTCATTCTTGTAATGAGATGTATATCATGCAATTATTACCACTGTGAAATTTTTCGGTCCTAGCCGTGCAAAGGAGGTGCTGCCGAAATTTTTCAAAAATCCGGGAGTTAGAAAATTTTAAGATTCTAAAAACCCTATAACTAAATTTTGCAAATAAGTCGAATATTTTGAATGAATTATATCTAAGTAATGGTTTCTTGTAACGACCCAGAATTTTGAACGAATTAAATTGAAAATATTTAATTAATTTTAAATATTTGAACGATGATTTAATTTGTATCCCGAATATAACTTTGAAACTGACGATTAAATTATATAATTTAATCTATTGAATAGTGAATAAAATTTGAATCTTCAATTTAAAGTTGAAGAAAAATATTTCGAACGCTTGTAAAATTTATATTGATAACACTGAAGATAACAGAAGCTTCAGAATTGGATATTAAACTGTTTTGCTCAGTTTTGAATTTAATTGTTTGAACCGATATTTAAAAATAGTCATTTTTCAAACAGTCTCAGAATTCGACGGAACCAGTTCCAGTGGGCCCGTAATATTGAATTATTGTCGAATTTCAATTTTCGTATTGATTGGAGTTATTCTGTGAGCGTACGACACCAAAACGTGTTGAAATAAAATTGAATTTAATTTTAACATTTTAAATTTATAAGCCTGCCGACATACACGTTCACTCCTTTAACATCGCCTATAATCACGGAGGAAATCATGTGACCCATGCCTTCTTCTGATTTTTTAAATATCCCTCCTCGTATTCAAAATCGAACAGAAAACGAAGACAAAGTATAATAAATTAACAAAGCCGAGTTTCCCCTATCTTCTATAAATCCTGTTTGTTCTAAATCATGAACTCGAAATGGCTGCTCGTTCCTTCCATTACAATTCAAAATTTGCAGTCTCCTAATTTGTAATCCCTGAAATCGAGTTCGATTCTTATAGCCGAGTACTCCATAGATCTGCGAGCTACTCGTATGGCATCGACATCACGATAAGGCGGCGCTCAAACTTGATTCGTGTGGGATGGGGGTTTCGCAGGGCTCGAGAGAATCGCGACGTATGCGCGAGCGAGAGGCCGTGTCAGGGGAGTCATTGTGCGAATGAGATGTTGGAGCTCATGAGAAATCTGAGGCAGCGGGGACTCGACGCTGGTGAGTTCGATCGGGGCCCGTGTTCGTGAGGCGCGAGGGTCTCGATTTCCGCAGTTCTCTTGAGGTTTTGGGATATGAGGGAGGTGAACACGCGAAGGAAGGGCACTCGCGAAGATTTCGGCAGCAGGTGTGGCATCGGTGAAGCAAAGATGGCCGCAGTTGAGGTGGAATGTCGACGTTCACGATCGAACAGTGAGGTATTCTTTGCCTTGTTTTTGAAATCGATCTGACCATTTTATAAGTTAAAAAAATATATATATAAATGAAAATAAATGTACAAACAGATTTTTGTATCTACTAAGTTATTTTAAATAATGTATTTTGATTATTAATATGTTTAATAAAACTTATTTAGTTGTTTCTGGTTACCAAAAGGTATTTTATTTAAAGGAAATTTGGAAAAATAGGAAATTGGTATTCAGTTAAAAGGGATTTCTAATTGTAAATTTAAGAAATAAACACCGAAACTTATGGATTTTGAAATAAGTAAGTAAAGGAATGTGTGTATATATATATATATATATGTGATTTTTGAGAAGATATAGGAATTTTTAAAGATGTTGTAGAGATTTTATAAAAGGTTAGATCTTTGAAATCTATTTTTATAAGTATATATGTATTTTCAAAAGAAAAATAAATATACATTTTAAATTTCTTAGTTGGTTTAAATTAACCTATTTAATTATTCTAAGATATTAAAAGGTTGTAAAAGAAGAACTATTAGTTTAAAATAAATTACTGGTTAATCAAATTATTAAAGGAGAAATTGGTTAAGTAAATAAATAGAACAATAATTTAAGTGTTCGATTTAATTCGAATATTGATATACTGTATAAAATTATTTATACAAGGTCAAATTTTGGAGAAAACAAGCTGGAACAAAAATGGATGGCAAATTAAAAGCTAAGGTGAGATTTCTTTCTCACTCAAAATGAAAGTGGAATTTTCAGTTATTTATTTATTTATTGATTGCTATTGGATGTGATATTAGATATTATAGGATATATCTATATATATAGCAATAATATACATATTGGCATATGTATATATTGGATTGATTGATTCCCGCCTCGTATAGCGGATGAGACCCTATTGCGCCGTTAGTAAGCGGATTTTTATAAAACCCATATACCGCGATAATTCCGTACTGGAGCGGAATTGGTATTGTGCTAACGTCTTTGGATGCAGGAAAACAGGTTGGAGGGATCCAACTGGACCCCTCATATTGATTGAATTTATTTATACTGTGATATGAATCTGTGAATGATTATATTGATCATATTGATGCCTGGAAATTGTTTGAAAACTAAAATTTAGCTGAATGGATGTTTGATATCATTGGATTCCAAAAATAAACGAAATTGAATTTTTGAAATTCAAGTAGGAATTTTTAAGTGAATTAACTTTAGAAATTTAATAAATTTGAAGAAAAGAATTTAAAAGAATAAAGGCTGATTTTTAAAATCTTATTGAATTAGTTCCAGAATCAAGTGAAGATGTTAAATAAATGAATTTCGTATAATAGTGATTTTTAAATTGAAGAATTTAATTAAAACTTGGATTTCTAAATAGTTTGAAAAAGATAAAGGAAATTATTTTCTTAAAGAGGAATTTATTTAAAAGGAGATAAGTTGGAAATCCCTTTAGGAATTCAATTGGTAAATTGAAATAATTTGGGAAATCAATGTAAAATGATTTCAATTTTAAGAATCCATTTAAAAACAGAATATTGAATAATTTGAGAAAAATAAGGAATTTATTTAGTAGTGATAAATAAAATTAGAAATCAATCTGTAATTGATTTAATATTTGGGAATGAATTTTTGAGAAATCAGTATGGAAATTTTATTTAAGGTTGAAAATAAATTTAGAAATCAATATTGAAATTGATTTGGTATTGAAGTTTCTACAAATAGAATGGAAATTTATAAAGTTGTTTATAAATCCGAAATCACTTAGTTTGATAAGTAAAATATAGAAGTTAATAAAAAGAAGATTTATAAGTTGAAGTTGTTATTAAAACAGAAATAGAATTTATAAACTTCGTTTTATAAATTCGAAATCGATTGAATTTGATAAATTAAATATGGAAGATTATTAAAGAAGATATATTCGCAATTTTGGATAGCGAATTTTTATTGAAATAAAAATGTGTAGAAATGATTGAAATTGGGTTAAGTGAATTATATTCACGATTTTGGACAGTGAATATATTATTGAATAAAATGGATTCATTTTTTTTGAAGAAGTGATACTTTAAAATGAAGTTAAACATTTTAAAGATGTTTTAAAATGTATTGTGAATCGAAAGCATAGATTTCAACACTTGTTGTTGAAATAGACGTTTTCGAGAAATTTAAGGAAATGGTGGACTATAACACTGTTGTTATAGAAAATGATTTTTCGAAAGGAAATGTTTTTAGTATTGGGATTTACATATCTATCTTAAAAATTCGAATCCCTATACTAGTGATTTTGAGTCGTCGTAACGATGTTTTACGTAACATTCGTTTTGACTCAAATAGATGTTGTTAAAAAGAATGATTTCCTTAAAGAATGAATATGTACTTAATATTGATTTAAGTATATCGAATATTTTCAAATGTTGAAAATAAAAGATTTGTGAAACACTTATTATTAAATAAGTATGGAATGTTTTCCAAAATGAAATGAAACGTTTTTGAGATTTTATCTTCTTAAAGATAAAATAAAGTTGAATATTGAAAACGATTTGAAAATCGTATATCTGTAGATATTTTGAAAATATAAATTCACTATGGAATTTATAAAGGAAAGGGAAACTGTTTAGAAAAATAAACGTCGATTTATTTTTGAAGTGTGGAAATTTTATATCTAGTAAAGATATGTTTGAAGATAAAATAATTTGGAAAATTATTTGGAATCTGATGATGTTGCGCATCTTTATTGATAGTTAAATAACCGACTATCAATAATTACCTTGAATGGTATCTGTTGTGAATTGGATGAATTTGAATGCCACACTTGTTTTTAAATAAACGCTCACTATTCGGGTTAACCGGGAAAGGACCATGGGGTCGTATAACCCATTCCGAATATGTGATACGTCGTTATGAATCGCATTTGAAGACCGGTGTTGAAGACCGGATATTTTTGAAAACGGAAGGATTACCGTCGAGTTACTCTACATCGGCTGATCTCCGATTTAGAGGTTTTATCACCCTTAGTGACGGGAAGTCCGGACGTGATTAGAAATTTATCCGGATATGCAAGGGCTTCGTGAGAAGTGCCTTCGGTTCTGTTCGATCCCGGAACAGACTTGTATGGATTGTGTGTCTGACGTTACAATTTGAGATATAAAGCTGATTTCTTTCAAATACATTTCTGTTGGTGGCGGAGAATTTATTCTCTTAGCTTAACACCCTTCTCTGAGACGTACGAGCTCAGAGGTTATGTAGTTGAAATTTATCAGCGATATACTCCCAATTTGGTAACGTGGCATACTGAGTGTTGCTGTGAAATGATCAGTGTTTGATCATTTGCGATATGATCATTTGTTTGATCTTATATCTTTGTGATCATAGGTTGATCATTTTGTTTGACCCGAAGCATGGCTTTGTAGAAAGCGTAGCTTTGTGGACGAGACTTCGTCGAGCCTCACACCCCGGAAATGGTCGAAACAGGAAGGATGCGGCAAGGTTCTAGGGAGTAGCGTCCCTTAGTGTATGTCATTCCTTCTGGATAGAGGTGGTATCATGGTATGGAGCCCAGATACTTAACCTATGTGGTTGCTGCATTATTATCTATGTGGTTTGTTGGAAATCGGGGATCCTCGGGAAGATCGGTTACGATCGGGGGATGACATACGCGTGTCAGTAGTTACCTATTTTTGCAGAGGTAACCCGGCCTTGTGTTGGCAGAGATCTAACCGTAATGTTAGGTTATTTATCGGGTCGTCTATTCCAGGGACGTACCCATCGTGGAAAAGGAAGTTCCTTAGCCTGACCATTTGTTGGAAATCCAAAGAAACAATACGAGCCTTGTACGGTATTAGTTGTAGAACCTATCATTCACTTATGGTGGCGCCCTACTGTTTGGATGGTAGCTATAGTAGGCATAGTTCGAAATGTCTATGCTGGCTAAGATTTATATTATACTTTCGAAATGTTTTCTACACTATACACTAATAATAATATCAAAAAGGATTTGATTTTGCGTAGTAAGCATCTTTGACTATCATAAGAAGAAATCTCCTCCAATTCTGCGTTTGCATTGTGTGTGTGGTGGGAGGTCTTACGGTAGTCTCATTTTCCAAAAGCATTGCGAAATTGACTTTAAAATTATCCTGCTTTTGTTTTAAAGTTAAAACTGTTTTACGATCTCACACCAGTCACCATGACTGACTCGGAGTTTATTGTTCCCTTCTAAACTCTGGGTGCCCACCAATTTCCACACGGGCAGCCTAGAGTTATGTTATCAGGATATTCTGGAGCTTTGGAGATAAGCTGGATGACGAGACGTAGTATTTGTATCTGATAGTATTTATTCCGCTGTGTATTCTGTATGAGGACAAGTTTATATAACTGTCCATTGTTTGTTGTATTGAGTTGTATATTGACTCTGATGATTGATGTATGTATAAAATGATATAGTTCTTTGTTTAAAAGACTAGTAATTATCTATTATATATTGTTCCGCTGCGATGTGTGAGATTCTGATATTGTTCTGTTTCTATTGCTGTTCTGTTGTTCTTCTCTTCTTTCTTCTTCTTCTACCTTTTCTTTCTTTTTAAAAACCCTCACTATTGGAGTTTCCTGCACTCGATTTCTCGGCAGTCGATAAAGGGAGTATCGATGTCGAATTTTCGAAAGTCGCAAAATTCCCGTACGTGACAGCGTGGTATCAGAGCATATGGTTAAGCGACAACCCTGCTCTGTTGGGTGTTACTCATTAGAGATAGAGTCAGTAGTACTCTAGAATGAGTTTGAGTGTAATAATAGATACGAGTGCGTATTTGTTAGTGAATATAAAATTGTTTTATATTGTGATGATTGGTTTGTTGAGTGGTATATGGATTCTGGTCGGTATTGTCCGTACAACTCTATCGATAGGGATCTCTAAACACTTATATAGAACAATTCGGCACAGTATTGTTTTAAATTGGGTGAATGAAATAATTTTGTCCAAAACTATTTTTGTATAGAAAAGAAATGGTTTTCTATGAATTATCATAGTATATGGATGCTTGGTTGTTAGGAAGTAATAACATTGAAACATTATCATTGTTATATGAAATCGAATGAGAAATTAAAAATAACAACCAAAGATTTGAAAATAAATCCATTTAACAAATGGAAATTATAAATGTGAATTGAAATATAAGGAAATAAATTCATATAAGAATAAAATTATGGATATGAATTGTAAATGTGATTTATAAATGAAATTAAAGAATGTAAATTATAAATGTGAATTGTAATTTAAAACGGAATTCCAGAAAAGTTTTTGGAAATGTTTTGAAAGGAATTTGAAAATTTTTGGGGATTTGGATGTTTAAATCTTTTTGATTTGAAAATGAATTTCAAATGTTTTGAAAAGTATTTTGGAAAGAGGAAAGCTCTAAACTTTTTTCGGTCGTTGGAAAATAATTCCGATGATGATCGCGACATCACCGGTGTTCATTTTCGGGTTTCCAAAAGAGGAATTGCTGCCAAATTGTTTTAAATAGAAGTTGTTTGAAAATTTGGGTTTTTTTTTGAAAATTCAAGGGATAAATTGAATTGTTTTCAAAAATGGTTTTGAAAATGTTATTAAGACTCTGGAATGCTATATAAAAATATTTATGAGAATAATAAATGAGTTGATAACTTATGCAATTTATTGTGAATTTAGATTGAATAAATTTAACTTAAGGAATTTTAAGTTGAATTTAAAGTAAGTATAAGTGAATCAATAAAAATCCAAGTGGTAATTTTTGAATATAAGTTATATAACTTATAAAATGAGAAAATAGAAGTGAAACGAATTGTTAAAAGTGGTTAAACAATTTTATTAAGCAAAATGAAATGTGATTCTGATTAAGTGATGAAATTTGACCTTGGTAAAGTTAAATAAAAATTGAGAATCTGAATTGGATTGATAAATGAATTAAGATATTGAACTAATTAAATGTTGAATCAGTCTAATGTAAATGAATTAGTGAATGAATAAATTGAATGGAATCAACTGCAAATGAAGTGAACTAAAGATAATCGATAAAAAAATTCAATATTCAGAATAGAAGATAAAAATTGAATTCAAATAGAATTGAAATTGTAAACTGAATCCAAATTAGATTGGAATTGTGAATTGAATTCAAATGAATTTGATAGGTAAAATTTAATGATAATGAATATGTAACTTCAATAGTAAAGTAAAAATGATATAAGAAGTATATATTGAAAATTTTGTAATAGAATTGCAAAATGATAAATTGAATGTTGTAACTAGATATTATGGCTAGTAGATATACAGGTGTTATAAAAGGAATTGGAATTTTGATTTTGAAAAGAATTTGAATTGCTCGGAAAAGGTATGTGTTTAAATTTGAATATGAGATTTGATGACTTATTTCTCTAGCCACTTGGCTTTTTCTTTTTTCTTTTTGAAATCTGAGAGTCCGTAGGGACGTTTTGTAGTCGTGCCGTATTAGCCGCGCAAAGGAGACGCTGGCGAAATTTTTCGGAAATTTAAGGTGTTAGAAAATTTTTGAGAAATTTTGAAAGTTTAAAATGTGAATTTAAACTTAAATTTGAATTGTTAAGTAAACAATGTTGTCTGGAACTTATAATTTGAGTTGGAAAAATTAGTTGAATTAATAACGAATCTTTAGTAGGAAGATTTGTTTTGAAAATTGATGAAACTATTTAGATTGTGAAAAATAGTAGACGAGTTAAGGACCATTTTTTCCTAACTTGTAATTTCGAGGACGAAATTCTTTTAAGGAGGGAAGTCTGTAACGACCCAGAAATACGGCGTAAATTTTTGAAAGTTGATTTGTTTTAAAAGATTGGACTTTTAATCGAACTCTGAATATTTCTAAGAAAATTTATATGAAATGATATTTCAAGTTTGAGTTTGGAATTGAAAATTAATTTGAAATTGAGATTTAATTAATTTGGAATTTAATTGAAATTCAAAGAAATTTGTGAATTGGACTAAATTGAAACTATTGAATTAAATTTGAAGATAAAATTGATTTGAATAGGATTTGAACTGAAATTGATTTGGAATGTAATACTTAAATGAATTCTTGAAATCCGAATGTTAATCTAAGTTTATTGAATTGGAATTATTCCAGAAATTAAGTAAACTACTTAATACGGATGTTTAATTTGAAGTATATTCTAATTTGAATACGAAATGGTTTTAAAGCGAATTGTAACAACCCACATATTTATCGATTTTATATTTAAATATTTTATTTAAATATTTCATCGTTCGTCAAATTGAAGTCCGAAAAGCTACTTTTTGCAAACAGTCGAATTAGGACTCGAGACCACCTCCATTGAGTTCAAAACGTCGTTTGCGACCTTTTTGAGTATAAACTTCGATATGTTTGGAGCTAGCTAAAATTTCGACCTTTTTCCACTTGAAGTTGAGTTTGGGTTCAACCCACTAGCCCACTAATACCCAAATCTGAACCACTTCTCCCTATTCTCCCTCACTTCCTCCTCATTTCAGTTCTAAAGCAAAAATGGTGGGAGAGATGGGAAATTAGAATTCCCAAACCCTAGTTCCTCTTGCAAACTCAAGTCCTTGCTCCAAATTCGAAGAGAACCCATTGGTAAGCATCTCCTTCTTCTTCTCCAACTCTTTCTCCTTCCAATTTCAGAAATTCCTAAACTTAACTTTGGGAATGTTCTTAATTTTAAGCTTTGAATTCAAGGTTGTTGAGTTGGAATTGAAGTGTGATTGCTCTTGCCATTGTTCTATAGCTTCTTCTTCATTTGTTTGGGTTCAAAGGTGAGATTTTTATCTCACATCTATGACTATAATTATCTTTGGTTGTTAGGTATGAATTCCTAACACCTCTTCATGTGTATTTGCCCTTGGTTTGGATTGGTTTTGTGAATATTCCAATTTTTGGGTTTCTAAATCAAATTTATGTGAAAATCCTTTTATGGATGTTTGATCATGCTTTTGGTGTTGCACCGAGGAGCATATAGGGCCGGGTTGCTGTTTGGCATAAACACTTAGAGCCAATGTTCGTCCGGTTGCATTTTGGAAGAGTTTTCTCTTCATTTTGTATAGGCTGAAAAACAGCCCAGGCATGATTCAGTCGACTGAATTCTCTGTTCAGTCGACTAAACCTGGAAACAGAAAGGTTCCTGAACCTGGAAAATTTCCAGGTACAGGGTCAGTCGACTGAATCCTCTGTTCAGTCGACTAAGCTGAAGTTCGAAATTTTCTGGACAGTGTTCAGTCGACTGAACAGGAATTTCAGTCGACTGACCTGCTCCTGTTTTCCTGTTTTGCCTATTTCAGCTCATTTTGATTGGTTTTCCGAATTTTATCGATTCAGGTTGGTTCTTAGTGGTTGTTATCATTTATTATGACTTTGATGACTCCTTTTTCGGGATTATTGAATATCCATTTCGATTAATTGTTTCTACAATCATTTTGATGACTCCTTTTTGTACAATCTGCGTAGGCAATCTTATCTGAAAAACATTCATCAGAATTTCTACTATGATGGTTTTGGGATTTATTTCTTTGGACTTTACTCACGTCTTTGAACGTGAATTGATGTGATTCGAATTGTTTCAACAATCGTTTGGTGATTTGTCACTTCAAAAATATAAAGGTTTCAATACTAGTAGTAAATATCAAAACTCTTTCATTAAAACAATTTCAACTCTATTTTCAATATCAAAGCTCGTTTCTTAAAACCGTTTTCCAATCTATTAGTATATACAAACCTTTACCTCATTCGTATGAGAAAATATAATTAAACGGCTTAGCAAAACAAGTGGTATGAAACGCTTGCGTTTACTTCGTCGGTTAATTGATGGACTTGTTCGATTGAAACCCTTGTGACAATTTTCTAGTGGAGATCTACAATCTGTTCGTAAATATTTATGTTAAGCAAGTGGTTATGGGACATGAAGCTAAACCCCGCTTGTGTGATGTTTCACCATCACATAGAAATGGGGTAGCGACCCATGGTCTTCGGGCCGTCCGTGTGTCAAAATTTAATGGATAGCTTCCATGAGATAGCGTCTCATCTTGTGTTACACGTGTTGGTGAGTTTCCATACTCCCGTCTTGTGATAGGCCTCCCCCTCCCTTCTTGTGATTTCTGGATTTCTTGTGATGATTTCTGGAATTTTGTGCTTCACCAATTTTCGTGATTTCTATTGATATGTTTATCAATTTTTGTGCATTGGTGAATTCGTGTGTCATTGACTTGTTATGAATACAAGTTTAGGGTATGATACCCTATTTTATCTTTGAGAAGATTCTTGTGATATTGATTAATCTCTTGTTGATTATCATTTACATACTTTTAGTAGTATGCCATTATAGTTATTACATGTTCATGCCATGTCATTTACTTTATACCATATCATCTGATATTTATAGCTAGACTGATCCGTTTATTATTTTCTTATAAATAATACTCGGGTCAGACCGAGATGTTACAGGTGCTTCTGCTTGACTTCTCTTCAGGACTATTCTGACTTTTGGCTAACTACATAGATTAGTAGTTTTTGGATGTACACATTTGAGATATAGACTCTATGTTGTGTACTTATTCTTTTGTATAGCACGTGTTGCTATTCTTTTTGTATTATCATGGATCTTTCTGACCACTACTCTGATGCACACTTTCATGTGTTGTATATTTATTTTCATATCTTCTTCCGCCTTTGTGATATGAATTGTCTGTGACTGATTTGTGTTACGTTTATTTCTATATTTGTTTCCGAAGATTATATATAGCCACTGTGTGATAGCTTTGTGTTTGTATCGGTATGTTGGATTTCCTCCTTAAAAGATATGCATTCTATTCTATCTGACATATCGGTGCTCGCACAAAGAAGTTACACGGATGGTCGCTCCTCAACAGCCTTATTCTCCGTGCTAATTGACAGCACTACATCGTAGTGTTCTTGGTTAGCGTGGGTATAGAGGTGGGGCATCACACGAATCTTATATTCTTATATAAATATATGAGCTGTTTTGAAATGTGAAATATTTAAAGTTTCGAAATATATTGAAAGTGAAATTGTTTATTTTGTGTTTTTAATATGTATTTGAAATTGATAATTTGAAATGGTTTATTGAGAAGCTGAATCGAGTTGAAATTGATGATTTGAAATTGGATTAAATTTTAAATTTTGGAATTCAAGTTTATGTGAATCGTTTTGTGGAAATTGAGGCGAAAAATGATTTTCAAATCGAAATGAGATATTGAGGCAAAAAATGATTTTGAAATCGAAATGAGATATTGAGGCGAAAAATGATTTTGAAATCGAAATGAGATATTGAGGAGAAAAATGATTTTGAAATCGAAATGAAATATTGAGGCGAAAAATGATTTTGAAACGGAATCTTACATCTTGAATAGATATGATGATATTCGAAATGGATTTGATTTTGAAGCGAATATGATATTTTGATATCAATTATGAATCGATTTGAAATGTAAAAGAGCCATCGGTGTAATAATACGTAGTTATTAAAGAGACCGGGATCGGATATGGACATACTCTATGTCGATACCGAAAACCACTTTAATAACTATTATATGCGGAGTGTTGATCCAGAATGAAGTGGATGGTTTTATGAACGCGTTGACTGAAGAAAGAGAACGATATTGGATGACCCCTGACATGACTAAAACAGGAGCCGCGCCGGGCCATTGAGGTTCGCCACCTCTAGCGGACACACTTCTTCGTTACCATATCTATTACTGTTGTGATTCGATTTGGGTGCACCCCTCGATTTTGGGAGTGTTGTTTCGCGGTGTTGGGGTAGTAGCTGCTATGCCCAACATCAGTCCGGATCACGCAACTACTAGTATCCTAGTTGGTATCGCCTCATGTACCTTGTCATACTGATTATCCTATTCGCGACCACTACATTTTGTTTTGTACCTTTAGTATATGGATTGCCCTCTGGTGACTTCCGGTTTTGGGGAAACTACGGTCTTGTATATGCTCTTGGGAATAAAAATGTGTTAAGGGTGGAATGAGCCATGGCTTAACGCTAGTTTGATATTTTACTTTATTATAGACATTATTGTATATAGCGTATTCTATTATATAGTAGATAGTTTAACGGATCCTTAGGAGATGGAAATCCCAAACATCTCTTAAGTTAATGCACACACGTTAAACACTGGATAGGAGGTGTCTAAAACCCGTAAACATCTCCGACGTCGTCACACTCATTTTACTTATTCGATTTAACTTACATGAGATATTTTAGTCCTGACTCGAGTGTTTTGTCTTTTCATTACGCTCGGGTCAGCCTGAGCATTTCAGATAAGGTTGAAGATCTATTCTGGAGGACGAAGACGGAGTTTGGTATTACATCATTTGTATTCTACTACTGTATTATTTTTCCGCTGCATTGTTGTATTATCTCTGATATGTATGTAACTCTGATTTATGATGTATAATAATAATCAAATTTATTTATTTAACAGCTTCATGAACTATTATTTTATTATTATATCTTGTTCCTTCCGCTGCGAGATTCTGAGTTGTTTCTGTTCTTTCCTTTCTTTTCTTATTTAACCCCAATAACTATCTGTATTTTGGATTGTTTGAGTCGGCATGTGTGTATGTTTTGTTGACTTGAACGGTCAAAATGCGGGTCGTTACAGATTTCGATGAAACCAGTTTCATCGGATCCGTAACGGTGAATTATAATAATGTTTCAAGTTTTGTAGCAATCGGACTTGTCGTTTGATCGTACGGACTCAAAACGCCTTGAAATTTATGCAATTGAAATCAATTTGAAAATATTGATTTTTGCATAACTTCTTCATACGACACAATTTGAACCTGAAACCTTTTCCATTGCATTTAAAATATTTTTAAACATCTATTTTGATATATGGGTTGACCCAATTTCGTTCCGGAGTCGAAACGGGCTTTTGGGCCATTCATCGTTCAGCGCGTTTATAGATCGGGTCCATCTATCCTATTTCGACTTTGCCTATATATATCCAGTTATAAACCCTAGCAGCCTCCATTCCTCATTTCTATACGTGCTATTTCATTTTCTCTTCCTCATTTCCAATGGCTGCAAACCCTAATCTTCCCAATCCAATTTCAATTTAAAAAAAATAAATAAATAAAGAGAAAAAAAATTTGTGGATCTGCAGCAACTTCGGGTCGCGCTTCGAGTTTCAGAGGCAAAAACGCTGCATCTACTTCGAGTTAGGAAGAAAACTACTCGGGTCTTCGGTCGTTTTCGCAAAAACTCCAAGCAAGCACCGGGATTCTTAGGCGCCGGACCAGAGTTAAACCCGAAGTTGACTCAGCACCAGAATTTTCCAGTCTTCAAATTTTCATAACTTTTGCATACGGACTCGGATTCATGCGCGGTTTGTTTTGCTGGGATCGTATTGAAATTCCGGACCTGATGACGCTAGTTTGGACGAATTCTGAGACGGTCAAATTTTTGGGTTTAAATTGGATTTGAATTCAATTTAAATTCAAAAGGTGAGTGTTTTAACCCACTCACAACTTCTAAGATTTCTTATGTTTGTTAAATTAAATTTTGATGTGATTTAAAATTTATCTATGATTGTTTGGGCATATATTTAATCATCATCTCAGTTAGATAGCATTTATTTAAATTAAATTGTTATTAATTTTATTATTGCATAAAATTTGCCAGTTAAATTTATTTATTATTGCATGTAAACTGCCAGTTAAACAGTTATTAATTTTTATTGAATATAAACCATTCGTTGATGCCTGTTATATGTTATATGTTTTATATTGATGTTTTGTTTAAATTGGATGATGATTGTAATAAATAGTTGTTTATTGATATTTGGATGAATGGATGCCATATTTTATATTGTATAAACTGCAAGTTATTATGCATTTTCATTTCATTCGGGATTGCGGTTTGAAATGATATATAACCGTAAAACTTTTATTTTTAAAATTACGGATTGAAATGATAAATATCTGTATCACTTGACCATAGGATAGATAATTATATACAGACACCGTGGTCTATATATATAAAATATTTTAAAGTGATTTTTCTATGGTTTGGAAAGAAATATACGGTTTAATAAATATTAAATTTTGATATTATATAAATATTATTTTATATATAGTTATATTCTAAAATTTAAGCTATGTGTAACTTGATGATGTTTTAAGTTTGATTTACGAATATTTCAAGTTTGAGTTTTATTTAAGTGATATTGAATTTATTAAATAAATATTTCTAAACTAAATAATAGTAAATTGAGTTAAGGTATATATAAGATTATCAGATTTGATTGGGAATTTTGGAATATTTTAAGACTTGAAATACATCAAAATTGAAATGTTTTATTGAAATTAAGGTATTATTGTTTTCAAAATATTGGTTTTCGAAATTGTTATAACTTTGAAAGTAATATGGTTTGAAAATGAATTTATTTGAAATAGAAATTATTTAAGAATTATCTTTGAATATATTGATTTGAAACCAATTGAAATTTTGAGATTTAGAATATGACTGCATTATGTGATTTGGGTTTAAGATGGTTTTAAAGAATATTTCGAGTTTTATAAATAAAAGTAAGAATTGTAACATCCCAGGATTTAGCTTCAATTTATAATCGTCATTAATCGATTAATGTGCTAGCATTGTGATTTTATTTAACGATTGTATTGGTTGTAAATTTCTAGTGGGATTTTATCTGGTATATTTTGGGTTAAATGTTGTTTGGGCTTTAAAGAAAAGCTTGGCCTATGTTCTTTTTGTTGCCGTGATAACCATGTAAACCCGTTCCTCCACTCGAGAATTCCATTCGAAAACCCTAATCAACAAACGAAAAGAAATTAAAAATGGTGGCGGCCTCGTTTTCCTCTTCGCTCCAATCAGGGCCCATGCCGAGTGACTTGATCGAAAGCATGGACGATCGGAGCTTCTACTTTTCGTGCTTGCTCGTAGAAGAAGGTGAGTTTACTCACATCTAATCCAATACTTCGTTACGGCAGTTCGATTTTGTTTGGTTGTTGGTAATTTCTGAGTTGGTTTGATTCGTTGATACTTCGGCTTTGAATTCTCTAGTACTGTGACTTTGGCCACTTTGATTTTGTGAATGTATTTTGGCTTCGGCCTCCGGTTGCCATGCGAACTTAATTTGGGTTTTTTCTGATGTTGATTTTGATTGAACTTGGCCAATTGAAGTAAATTTAAATTCTGAATGTCGTTCCATTTTGGGTTTGACTTTGGCACTGTCTTGTTTAATGTCGGCTTTAACGTGAAATTCATTTCAGTATTTGAGTGATGTTGAGTTGCATTCACTGTCCTTGTTATAACAGTGACATACTTTGAAATCTTCTCTGTCTTTTTCGAACACGCTGTGCCACTTGCTGGCTGCTACTGTTTCACTTGATCTGGAGTTGTTTTGTTGCATTCCCCCTCCACTAGTACATGTTGCCTCGAGTACATGCTTTCATTGTGCATACATATAACATTGCTCGGTCTATATACACTTAGTTAGTTCTCATAGGTACTGATACATTGTATTTGCATTTGTTGTTGAATCTGGGCACGTGTGCTTCATGAAGTCTTCACTTTTGCCTTTTGACTTCATGTAGCATTTTCTGATATCAGGTGGCTTATGATCTTGATGTGGTACTTCAATGTTGTTAACGATTCACTTTGAGAGTGTAGGTGATTTGATCTATGTTGTGTTTGTGTCTTGTTTACAAGCTTCGAGTCTGTCTGCAAATACTTTTATGATGCAATGTCCTCACTTTAGAACTTCATGTGTAAATCTGTCTACATCCATGCCTTGGTTACACTGCACAGATCATGTACAGTCTACATTTGTATCTGTTGTACCCAGTAATAGCCTTGCTTTACGCTGTTGCATACATGTGCCTATCTATTCATGCTGTCCAGACCTGACCTTGTTGTTTTCTTTGGTTTATTATCTTGATGTTTTGCTGCCATCATGTACAGTCTGTTGTCCATTGTTCTTCGAATTTGTGCATTGAGTCTTGATTCCTTGTAGTTCATATTGTATACCTGTATGTGCTAGTGGCTGTACACATTGTATATTGATCTCAGCGATGCATTTGTATCCACGGCAGTTTCTTGCATCTGTTGGTCTGCACTTCCATGTGTCTCTTATGTTTCATTTGTGCTTCTTCTATTGTTGCCTTTTTACTTGCGTACCATCTGGAACTTATTGTATATGATTTGTATGTTGGTTTGAGGTGTCATGTTGTTTCATGGTTACTGGATGGAGGCTGTGCTTGCTGACGCAGTTCCATCTGGTTCATTTTGTTTGAGTTGCTTCGGGTATTGACTGCGGTCATGGCTTGTCCGATATAAATTTCTGATGGTATTTTTGATCTGAAGCGTGAACTTGTTCACTGCTTCCTTTTTGCTTGAATTGGTTGAGTTTGGTTTATTGGTTCTTGATTGTTTCAGGTTGATTTGTGAGATTTTACAGCGAGTTGAATCCAGTCTCAAAGACTTGGGTTTGACCCTGTACACGAATGTAAACTTTCATTGTGCATTCGTGTGTAATTCATTCCTCTTGATTTGAGTTAGTGCCTGTTGTTTTGGTTCATTTATATTGACTCCTGTAGCTTTTATTGCTGTTTGTATTTACTGTCATGATGATTTCACGTACTGTGTGGCGAGGCAGTGCACGCGTGCGTGTACTGCAGTCACACAGAAATTTATATTGCTGTCTAGGCAATTCTGGAGTTTTCGTATTATCTTCATTGATAATTGTTTTATTCATCTTGCTGATGATTTGGATTGCTGATTTGTTGTTTAACACTGTTTAGTGTTATATCTGCTGCTATCCGACTCTCTTATCGAGAAGTAGGATATACGAGATTTCTGTGACTGTCGTCTATTTGATATTTGATTATTATTGCTTTTGTGCATTAATAACTGAGTTTGAATTAGACTGACCCGTGTATTATTTTCTTTTGAATGTAATACTCGGGTCAGACCCGAGTTATTTCAGGTTGTAGATATTCTGCTTTGAGTTGCTGATTGAGCTGTGAAGACTTTTCATATCATTTGAAGTGGTCTGCGTCTTTTTGTAGTAGTCAATGTACTGATTAGGTTGATATGTATTCGTGTACATTAGTTGATAATGTATTTGTATATACAACTTCCAGAGTCGACAGTTGTAGTTGTATCATATGTATTGTGTCAACTATATTGTAATTGACATCAGTTATATATATATGAGACTTTTTATTATCTATGTTCTGCATTCTTTTGTATCTGTGTTATTATATATATATTGTCCTAAACTATTATGAACCATCGTAGTTCATTTTATACTGGTAATTGGGTATGTCGATGGGAGTAAACAAATAAAAGATGAAAAATGAAAAATATATACCACTCCTATCGAGGTAACCAATACTAGTGTACGACCAACTACGGATGACCGCTCCTATCCAGCCTTATTCTTCGCAATAACAGACAGTATTCCTTTTAATACTCTTTGTTATTGTGAGCATAGAGGTGGGGCGTCACAGTTGGTATCAGAGCTTGGGGGTTTATGGACATAATATAAAACATAACTTAGACGGAACATATGTTACAACTATTGGTCGATGTTTTTTTTGTGCTTTGAGTCAAAACTAAAGTTTTGAAATTTGGATGAAATTTTTAAGTATCTTTATTTAAAAATAAAAGTGAAGCTGTGTTTTGTTGGTTTGATTGATTTGGGTACTGTTTATCAGAGTGCGCAGCGGAAATAGTGAAACTGTCTTTGCTGAGTACAACTGATAATCTTTTTGATTTAAAAATCGAAATATGAAATTGAAATAAATTTCATTTGTTGTTTACATAGCTGTATTTATTTTGTTTCTTTGAGAATTTCGAATCCGATTTGAGGATTCGAAACGATTGCAGTTATGTGATTTTTGTTGAGATCTTTGCTGGTTTTCTTTCATGCTAATCATATATTGATTAGATTTAGCTGTTTTGAATTATCTTCATTGAAGATGCATTCGAATGATTTCTTTGTTCATTTTGTAGTACGTGCAAATTTGAGTTGCACGTTACTGCATTAATTTTGCGTTGAACCGATGCTTGGTTATGAAACGTATTTTGTTGCCGTTATTTTATAACGGGATTTTTAAATCGATGCTAAATTTTAAGGCACGATGTTTGTTGGCAATTTTAATGAATGAAAATTCACTAGTGTTACATTTTGATGTAAATTATTTTGATGAGATTTTGACGTTTGAAAATTACTGTCACTTTGACTTCAGTAACAGTCAAATTTTTAAAAGTGGATTTTCAAGCGGTTATACCGCAATGCTGATTTGTGACCCGTTTTTACGGTATTTTGAGAAGTATAATTTCCTTATCGAAATTGTTACTGGTTTGTTGTTTTAATCACATGTACTGAAAATCGTTTTAAAATGAAAATTGTTTTATAAAATTTTTAACAGTTTGCGCTTTCAAAAGAATGAGGAAGAGACTTAAACGATTCAGCAAAATCGAGGACTATGACCCCTTTCTTTTACTGATTCGCTTAACTCCGGACTTGTTCAGTTGAGAATGTGAATTGTTATTTGTATAAAATAAATAAAAATTGTTTTCAGGAATTTTACAGTTTGCGCTTTCAAAAGAATGAGGAAGCGATTTAAACGTTTCAACAAAATTGAGGATTATGACCCCTTTCTTTTACTGATTCGCTTAATTCCGGACTTGTCCGTTTGATAATGTGAAATGTATTTTTACAAAATATACAATTTTGCACTTTCAAGGAAACGATGAAGAGAATCAAACGATTTAGTAAAACACGTGGTATGGGACATGTGCGTTTGCTATTTCGGTTAATTCCGGACTCGTTAATTGAAATATCTGCTGTTTTGATGATTTTGCACTTTCAAGAAAACGATGAAGAGAATTAAACGATTTAGTAAAACTCGTGGTTATGGGATAGGTGCGTTTACTATTTTGGTTAATTCCGGACTCGTAAATTGAAATATTTGATGATTTCGTGTGCTTTCGAGCCACTATGATGGACCTTCGGGTCATATGTTGGACCTTCGGGTCATATGATGGACCTTCGGGTCAAATACCAGTACTAGACCTTCGGGTCACTCTGCGGACCTTCGGGTCATTTGTTGGGCGCCAAAATTATGTTGAGTACTTGGTAGGCTTCGGCCATTTGTTGATGCACGTGCGGCGAACTAAAAACTCGCCATCTGATGGGATCGATCCAAGCTTTTATGTTGATTTTCTAGTCTTCTTAATTGATTTCTAGATATTTGTTGTTTCTAATTATCTGCAGGTAATTAGATATCTGATGTTATGAGATTTAATTATCGTATCGGTAATTAAATATTTGCTGTTATAAGATTTAATTATCGCTTGTGATAATTAAATATTTGTTGTTTCTGATTATCGTTTTGATAATCGGATATTTGTTGTTTCTAATTATCGCTTGTGATAATTAGATATTTGAGATTTAATTATCGCTTTTGATAATTAAATATTTGCTGATTTGAGATTTAATTATCGCTTTTGATAATTAAATATTTGCTGATTGAGATTTAATTATCGCTTTTGATAATTAAATATTTGCTGATTTGAGATTTAATTATCGCTTTTGATAATTAAATATTTGCCGATTTGAGATTTAATTATCGCTTTTGATAATTAAATATTTGCTGATTTGAGATTTAATTATCGCTTTTGATAATTAAATATTTGCTGATTTGAGATTTAATTATCGCTTTTGATAATTAAATATTTGCTGATTTGAGATTTAATTATCGCTTTTGATAATTAAATATTTGCTGATTTGAGATTTAATTATCGCTTTTGATAATTAAATATTTGCCGATTGAGATTTAATTATTGCTTTTGATAATTAAATATTTGCTGATTTGAGATTTAATTATCGCTTTTGATAATTAAATATTTGCTGATTGAGATTTAATTATCGCTTTTGATAATTAAATATTTGCTGATTTGAGATTTAATTATCGCTTTTGATAATTAAATATTTGCTGATTTGAGATTTAATTATCGCTTTTGATAATTAAATATTTCCTGATTTGGGATTTAATTATCGCTTTTGATAATTAAATATTTGCTGATTTGAGATTTAATTATCGCTTTTGATAATTAAATATTTGCTGATTTGAGATTTAATTATCGCTTTTGATAATTAAATATTTGTCGATTTGAGATTTAATTATCGCTTTTGATAATTAAATATTTGCTGATTGAGATTTAATTATCGCTTTTGATAATTAAATATTTGTTGATTTGAAATTTAATTATCGCTTTTAATAATTAAATAATTGTTGATTTGAGATTTGATTATCGTTTTTGATAATCGAATATTTGTGATTTGAGATTTGATTATCGTTTTTGATAATCAAATATTTGTTGATTTGAGATTTGATTATCGTTTTTGATAATCGAATATTTGTGATTTGAAATTTGATTATCGTTTTTGATAATCGAATATTTGTTGATTTGAGATTTGATTATTGTTTTTGATAATCGAATATTTGTCGATTTGAGATTTGATTATTGTTTTTGATAATTGAATATTTGTTGATTTGAAATTTGATTACCGTTTGTGGTAATTAAATATTTGTTGATTTGAAATTTGATTACCGTTTGTGGTAATTAAATATTTGTTGATTTGAAATTTGATTACCGTTTGTGGTAATTAAATATTTGTTGATTTGAAATTTGATTACCGTTTGTGGTAATTAAATATTTGTTGATGTGAAACTTGATTACCGTTTGTGGTAATTAAATATTTGTTGATTTGTTTTCTGACTATCGTTTGGATAATTGGTTGATTGCTGATTTTATTGATGTGAGAATTTCTAGTCTCTAATGGAGTCAAGATTATGTTGATTTTATTGAACTGCTATTTTCTATCTATCTCTGTTGATAGTTAGAGTTTGCTGATCATGAAGTTTATGTTTTCTAGTTAATTGTTGAATAACTACATATTGGCAGTTTTGCGAATTGTGATTTGTGCTTTCTAATCATCTTTGTTGATAATTAGATTTTGGCTGTTTTCTAATTATCGTATCGACAATTAGATATTGCTGTTTTGAGTTTTCTGTATTTCTGAATATCTAATTGATAAGGGAATATCGCAGATGATTGCATTTATTCAGTTTTGTTGCTTTCTGATTATCTATTGATAGTTAGATTTTGTTGAAAATTTGTGAATCTCTTTTATTGGGATTAAAAGATTTCTTTGGTGTTTGTGTTCTTGACCTTATTTTTCTACCTTAACCAGTTTTTGTTAGAAAAATAATTGTTATTGACGCCTTTGATTATGAAAATTGCGGGGACGCAATTTTTATAAGGAGGGGAGTCTGTAACAACCCGGGATTTAGCTTCAATTTATAATCGTCATTAATCGATTAATGTGCTAGCATTGTGATTTTATTTAACGATTGTATTGGTTGTAAATTTCTAGTGGGATTTTATCGGGTTTATTTTGGGTTAAATGTTGTTTGGGCTTTAAAGAAAAGCTTGGCCTATGTTCTTTTTGTTGCCGTGATAACCATGTAAACCCGTTCCTCCACTCGAGAATTCCATTCGAAAATCCTAATCAACAAACGAAAAGAAATTAAAAATTGTAGCGGCCTCGTTTTCCTCTTCGCTCCAATTAGGGCCACTGCTGAGTGACTCGATCGAAAGCATAGTCGATCGGAGCTTCTACTTTTCGTGCTTGCTCGTAGAAGAAGGTGAGTTTACTCACATCTAATCCAATACTTCGTTACGGCAGTTCGATTTTGTTTGGTTGTTGGTAATTTCTGAGTTGGTTTGATTCGTTGATACTTCGGCTTTGAATTCTCTAGTACTGTGACTTTGGCCACTTTGATTTTGTGAATGTATTTCGGCTTCGGCCTCCGGTTGCCATGCGAACTTAATTTGGGTTTTTTTTCTGATGTTGATTTTGATTGAACTTGGCCAATTGAAGTAAATTTAAATTGTGAACGTCGTTCCATTTTGGATTTGACTTTGGCACTGTCTTGTTTAATGTCGGCTTTAACGTGAAATTCATTTCAGTATTTGAGTGATGTTGAGTTGCATTCACTGTCCTTGTTATAATAGTGACATACTTTGAAATCTTCTCTGTCTTTTTCGAACACGCTGTGCCACTTGCTGGCTGCTACTGTTTCACTTGATCTGGAGTTGTTTTGTTGCATTCCCCCTCCACTAGTACATGTTGCCTTGAGTACGTGCTTTCATTGTGCATACATATAACATTGCTCGGTCTATATACACTTAGTTAGTTCTCATAGGTACTGATACATTGTATTTGCATTTGTTGTTGAATCTGGGCACGTGTGCTTCATGAAGTCTTCACTTTTGCCTTTTGACTTCATGTAGCATTTTCTGATATCAGGTGGCTTATGATCTTGATGTGGTACTTCAATGTTGTTAACGATTCACTTTGAGAGTGTAGGTGAATTGATCTACGTTGTATTTGTGTCTTGTTTACAAGCTTCGAGTCTGTCTGCAAATACTTTTATGATGCAATGTCCTCACTTTAGAACTTCGTGTGTAGTTCTGTCTACATCCATGCCTTGGTTACACTGCATAGATCATGTACAGTCTACATTTGTATCTGTTGTACCCAGTAATAGCCTTGCTTTACGCTGTTGCATACATGTGCCTATCTATTCATGCTGTCCAGACCTGACCTTGTTGTTTTCTTTGGTTTATTATCTTGATGTTTTGCTGCCATCATGTACAGTCTGTTGTCCATTGTTCTTCGAATTTGTGCATTGAGTCCTCATTCCTTGTAGTTCATATTGTATACCTGTATGTGCTAGTGGCTGTACACATTGTATATTGATCTCAGTGATGCATTTGTATCCACGGCAGTTTCTTGCATCTGTTGGTCTACACTTCCATGTGTCTCCTATGTTTCATTTGTGCTTCTTCTATTGTTGCCTTTTTACTTGCGTACCATCTGGAACTTATTGTATATGATTTGTATGCTAGTTTGAGGTGTCATGTTGTTTCATGGTTACTAGATGGAGGCTGTGCTTGCTGACGCAGTTCCATCTGGTTCATTTTGTTTGAGTTGCTTCGGGTATTGACTACCGTCATGGCTTGTCCGGTATAAATTTCTGATGGTATTTTTGATCTGAAGCGTGAACTTGTTCACTGCTTCCTTTTTGCTTGAATTGGTTGAGTTTGGTTTATTGGTTCTTGATTGTTTCAGGTTGATTTGTGAGATTTTACAGCGAGTTGAATCCAGTCTCAAAGACTTGGGTTTGACCCTGTACACGAATGTAAACTTTCATTGTGCATTCGTGTGTAATTCATTCCTCTTGATTTGAGTTAGTGCCTGTTGTTTTGGTTCATTTATATTGACTCATGTAGCTTTGATTGCTGTTAGTATTCACTGTCGTGATGATTTCACGTACTGTGTGGCGAGGCAGTGCACGCGTGCGTGTACTGCAGACACACAGAAATTTATATTGCTGTCTAGGCAATTCTGGAGTTTTCGTATTATCTTCATTGATAATCGTTTTATTCATCTTGCTGATGATTTGGATTGCTGATTTGTTGTTTAACACTGTTTAGTGTTATATCTGCCGCTATCCGACTCTCTTATCGAGAAGTAGGATATACGAGATTTCTGTGACTGTCGTCTATTTGATATTTGATTATTATTGCTTCTGTAAATTAATAACTGAGTTTGAATTAGATTGACCCGTGTATTATTTTCTTTTGAATGTAATACTCGGGTCAGACCCGAGTTATTTCAGGTTGTAGATATTCTGCTTTGAGTTGCTGATTGAGCTGTGAAGACTTTTCATATCATTTGAAGTGGTCTGCGTCTTTTTGTAGTAGTCAGTGTACTGATTAGGTTGATATGTATTCGTGTACATTAGTTGATAATGTATTTGTATATATAACTTCCAGAGTCGACAGTTGTAGTTGTATCATATGTATTGTGTCAACTGTATTGTAACTGACATCAGTTATATATATATGAGACTTTTTATTATCTATGTTCCGCATTCTTTTGTATCTGTGTTATTATATATATATTGTCCTAAACTATTATGAACCATCGTAGTTCGTTTTATACTGGTAATTGGGTATGTCGATGGGAGTAAACAAATAAGAGATGAAAAATGAAAAATATATACCACTCCTATCGAGGTAACCAATACTAGTGTAAAGCCAACTACGGATGGCCGCTCCTATCCAGCCTTATTCTTCGCAATAACAGATAGTATTCCTTTTAATACTCTTTGTTATTGTGATCATAGAGGTGGGGAGTCACAAGAATAGTGATTGAAAATTTGGATTTTATTTGAATGATATATTATTGAATTTGGTTTTAAAGTATATACTATTTTGAAGTAAAGGATATGTTTTGAAATGGCAAAAATATTTTGGTTTTAAAGTATATACTATTTTGAAGTAAAGGATATGGTTTTGAAATGGTAATAACTTTTTTTGGGTTTTTTTGAAGTATATACAATTTTGAAATAAAGAATATGTTTTGAAAGGGCAATGATTGTGTTTTAAAGTATATATATATTTTTAAATGACCATGGTGTTATAATAACGATTGGTTGTTAAAGAGACCGGGATCGGATATGGACATACTCTCTGTCGATACCGAAAACCACTTGGACAACTATGTACGCGGTGGAGTTTCCAGAATGAAGTAGGATGGTGGCGACGATCCTAAGGTATATACGTGGACCCAACTCCCATGAGTTGGCATAAGGTGGCTAAAACAGGAGCGATCGACGGGCCAAGGAGGTAGCACCTTTGATCGAACACACTTCTTCGATACCATTCTATTACTTGTGATTGATTTGGTGGCCATCCTTGATTTGGGAGTGTTGTTCGAGGTGGGCGGTAGTGGCTGCTATGCGTCACCACCAGTCCGGATGCGTAATTGGTATATCTACCCTGGCATTGCCTTGTGTGCCGTGTCACCTACCATATCGAGCTTTACTACGAGTTTCTATTTGTGTCGTACCTATGGAGTATCTTCTCGTAGCCTCTTGGGGTATGCAGGTACTGTATAGACTATTGGCATTATTTTGTGTTAAGGGCTATATGGGTAACCCCTTAATGCTATTTAAAAGTAAGTTTATTTTATGATTAGACATTATTATAATAGCGAATATTACTACATAGTATATAGTTTAACGGATCCTTAAGGGATGTGAATCCCGAGCATCTCTTAAGTCACTGCACTCACGTTAGACACTGGATAGGAGATGTCAAATCCCGTAAACATCTCTGACGCCGTTCCACTCATATATTTGTCATTGATTTAACTTACATAAGATCTTTTAGTTCTGACTCGAGTGTTTTGTCTTTTCAATTCGCTCGGGTCAGCCAGAGCATTTCAGGATTTGAAGGCCTTAATTCTGGAGGACGAAGACGAAGAATTATTATTACTATTTGTTATATATTCCACTATACCATTGTATTCCACTGCATTAATTTTCATTCTCTGGTATGTGTAACTCTGATATGTATTGTATAAGTATAATCAAATGTTTTGTAAAACAGCTTCATGAACTGTTATTTGATTATTATATTTTAACGTTCCGCTGCAAGATTCTATTTTGTTTCTTTTATTTCTCCACTTTTTCTTATTTACCCCATAACAATCCGCCCTTCTGTATGGTTTAAGTTGGCACGTATGTCTGCTTAAGCGTACAAAAAGGTGGGTTGTTACATCTGGTATCAGAGCTTTGGTTTAGCGAAAAACCTTAGCTTTGTGGGTCTCACTCTTTATTAATAGGGTAGTAATACCCTATGGGAGTCGTTGAGCGTATATATATGAGAGAGTGTAACGACCCGTATTTTAAAACATTTAAAAGTATTAAATTAAATAAGATTTTTTGAATAAAATTGTTAGGAATAAAAAAAATTAAGATTTTATTTATACAAATTAGATTATAATACAAATTATGAGCTTAATTAAAATTTCTATTAATGACATATGTTTGCAATGATATAAGGATGACAACAAATGTTAGTGTGTATTTTAATAATATTGGTTTGAATGATATTTGTAATTGTCTGAATGTAAATTTCCAATTGATTGGAATAATAAATGTTAATAAGAAATAATAAATGTTTCTTTATTAAAAAAAGAATCATATGTTTATTTATTTGAAATGTTTGGTAGCTGAAAGATTGATTGCAGAGATGAGAAACTATTATTTGGTAAGAAATGTATAATTCCTGTTTGTATCCAATAATGCATAAATATGTTTAAATCACTGTTTGATAGGAAATAATTGTTTTATTTCTCATTACATTTATTTTTTTTCCATTTTGAAATTCACCCTTGTAAATAATTGAAAATAATGTAATTGACTAATTTCAATTAATGATAGAGAGGACACCAAATTGTAAATTAATAGGTGTAATTAAACGTAGCTTATGTTTTGTGAAAATATAAGGAAAGTTGGTTTAATGAAAAGAACATTTATATCAAATAAAATGGATGTTTCATTTGTGAATGTAGGTTTAATTTCATTAAAATAAAGAATAGGATGATTGATTTAAAGGAAGTAAATATGTATATTTTTAGCATATAGATGGATTACAAGAGTAGAAAAATAATTTATTTAAGTAAGTTATTTATAGCTCTGCTGTATAAACAACAAATTTATAAACGTGTTTAAATGACTAAAGGAAACAATTATTCTATTTTTCATCCATTTTAGTTGTCTGTTTTGAAATTTAACTTTATAAGTAATTGTAATTAATGTAATTGAAATATTTCAATTAGAAGGGAAGAAAACGTTGATTGCAATTAATAGATTTTGTGACGCCCCACCTCTATGCTCACAATAACAAAGGTTATTATAAGGAATAACGTCTGCTATTGCGAAGAATAAGGCTTGTTAGAAGCGACCATCCATAGTCATGCCTTAGACGAGTATTGATTACATCGATAGGAGTTGTATGAATTACTCCCAAAGATATACATTCAATCCAAATCTAAAACGAAACTACGGTGGCTTAAGAAAAATTCAGAACAACTCATAATAACAACACTGAAAGTATAATCTCATCAGAACAGAAATATCAGATATATAGCGGAAGACTAGTCTGGAATACATGCTACAATAATCGATAGTTCACATGAACCGATACATATACATATCCATCAATACATACATAAGATGAGGACTAATAAACCAAAAGAACTCCTCGAAGGCTAGACAAAAGATGATGCGAAATCCCAAAAGCTGAAGCTGCAACTGAATCAGAGATAAAAATTTCCCTGAAATGACTCGGTCTGACCCGAGTATTATTTAAAAGAAAATAATAAACGGATCAGTCTAATTTATTCTCAGAAATAAGTGAATGATAAACAACACTTAAACAAATAATTATAGTCTCGAATGAGACTATACAGCATAAATAATCAGCATAGTTTAAATGAAGAAATCTCAATTTAAACTCCATCAAAATCAGTTTTCAAATTCACAATTGAATTTAAAACAGCAATATGCAAATTTATAATCTCAGATGAGATTATACACAAACTCAACTTCCAATTTCATAATTGAATTCAAAGCAGCAATTCACAAAATCTAGAAATCAAAATAGATAAATAGAAAATCGTCAGTCACAAAATCTAGAAATCAAAACAAGATAACTAGAAAATCAGCATAAAAGATGGATCGATCCCAGCAGATGGCGAGTTTTAGCTACGCCGCACGTGCATCTCAGATGGCCGAAGCCTACCAAGTACTATAAATTTTGGGCACCCATCAGATGACCCGAAGGTCCGCAGAGTGACCCGAAGGTCTAGTACTGGTAATTGACCCGAAGGTCCATCAGATGACCCGAAGGTCCAACAAATGACCCGAAGGTCCAGCAGAGTGGCTCGAAAGCCAAATAAAGTCATCAAACAGCAGATGTTTCAATTAACGAGTCCGGAATTAACCGAAATAGTAAAAGTGTGGTTCCATACTCCGCACTTTTGCTAAATCGTTTAAATCTCTTCATCGTTTCCTTGAAAGTGCAAAATTATGTATTTTATAAAATAACATTTTACGTTCTCAAACGGACAAGTCCGGAATTAAGCGAATCAGTAAAAGTAAGGGTTCATAGTCCTCAATTTTGCTGAAGCGTTTAAATCGCTTCCTCATTCTTTTGAAAGCGTAAACTGTAAAAATTTTGAAAACGATTTTATTTTAAAAACGATTTTGAAAACACGTGATTAAATCAGCAACAACTGTAGCAATTTCGACGAGGAAATTGCGCATCACAAAACACCGTAAAAATGGATACCAAATCAGTGTCGCGGAATAACCGCTTGCAAATCCACTTTAAAATTGACGGTTACTGAAGTTAAAATCGTCAAAAATGTCGTCAAAATAACATGCTTCAAAAAATATAATACCGGTGTAAAATTTCCGTTATAAAAATAACGGCATCAAAAATACGCTTTAAAACCGAACACCGATTCAACGGAAACTAAACACTGATAATTAAAACGTCTTCGTGCAATTCAACTTGCACGTGCACGTTGAAAAGTGATGGTCTACGCAATACTTTTGCTCGCACACAAATGATAAATTTAGCATAATCACAAATATATATACGCACAAAATAAAGTGTAACCTGGACCTTTCCTTTTTCATGCAAGCAGAAGTAAATTATTTGGGCAATATTGCACTGCACGTTACAAGATGTATGTGGACACAATTTCTACCAATACTTTATGACACGCACACATAAATAATGGCCAGGCAATCATGAAGACTTGTACACTTTGACTAGATATAAAGATGCAAATCCAGTTACCACAAAAAAAGGACTTGCCCTCGTCAAAAATAAACATTGGCAATTATTTTCATATATGGACGCAACAACTACATCTCAATTTTCCAGTGATCCTAATTCATCACTTATATATGCAAAAATATTACTTTAGACAAAGCTTATTTAGTGATGCAAGCATGAAAGAATTTTGCAATCTGGACAACATTTGCATACATGCTAGAATGAATGAATGACACAAACTGGATAAGAATGTACACTAAATACTACACCTACCTTATTCATAAACACGTGAGAATGGAAATACATGACTTTGAACTCAAGCTATGTGCACGTAACCGAATATTAAAAATGTGACCAAGTTTATACACTTTGCACGAATGATAATTTATAAAATAAGGCCTGTGAAATATATTAACGTGCTATTTATTTCATGCAACATGAATTAAAAATGACCAGGGCCACATTTTGCACGAAATATGATTTGTATGTAACAAGAATGTAAAGTTTTAAACTCTTGTATACAAAAATGAAATAGATAAAACAATTCCACTCAGACTACCCCTTTATACACACACGAAAAGAAATAAAGGTCAAGGCGAGCCTAGTTTTCACGCAAAGATAAAGTGATGAATAAATTAGAAATGTGAGTTTTACACTCACCTTTAATTTGTCTCCAATCAATTAGCAACAAGGATCCGAGTGGAGCAATGATATTTTGAACCACCATTAATTCGCTACCGAGCTATGAAAGCTAAACAAAATGATACCACCGAGAATCTCAAATGAAAATGAGGAAGGCCATTTGAAAAAGAGCAAAGAATGTTGCAGGCATTTTTTTTTTTCGAATTCTGCTAACAAGTTAAGGCAAAGGAGTGCTAGCAAACATTTGGGTACAATAGCATTTATGTGGACGTGCTTCAGAGGATAAAAAGGACACAGCCTATACATTTGCATTAAATGATGATAGCAAATGTTTAAATATTTTCTTTACAACCGGAAGTGACAGCACTACAATTATGAGAAGGGATAATATACGTAGTGTTCACATTTTTGGCTTTGAAATAGACCACCCCTCAAACGCGCGTGAAGGCAAAGCTTTTATTTCAACATGCTACTATTATAAAGACTACTGACTTTACAACATTATACTATTTTTTTTTCTAATTTAGAAATTTCTATTTAAATTATTTACTCCGACAGTAATTCGAAAATTACGGTCGTTATAGATTTTTAAAATATTTATTACGACGGCAATAAAGTCACGGTCGTTACAGACTCCCCTCCTTATAAAAATTGCGTCCCCGCAATTTTCATACTAGAAGCAGTCAATAACACGACAATTTATCAAATCAAAGATTAAAATAGAAAAGATGGATAAGAATGCTCACCCTCACCCGAAGAGGAGAGAAAACCCGGATAAGAATGCTCGATGAATTCTCTGGTCTCCCAAATGCAATCCTTGGGGTTTGCGGACCATTGAATTTTCACAAGCGGGACTTCTTTGTTCCGAAGGCGTTTAACCTCCGTAGCTAGCACACGAATAGGATTTTGTACAATAGACAAGTCGGGTGAGATCTCAAGATCTTGCAACACATAGGAATCAATAAAATAATCCGAATCTCGAAGGCATCGACGAAGTTGGGATACATGAAATACATCATGAATTCGCGAAAACTGAATAGATAGCAACACACGATAAGCAACTGGGCCAATGCGTTCCGTAATAGGAAACGGTCCAACATATCGAGGAGCCAATTTCCCGGAGTGACTAAAACGCACTACACCCTTCATCGGGGAAACACGAATGAATACGAGATCGCCAACAGAAAATTCCAAAGGCTTCCTACGATGATCGGCATAAGATTTCTGTCTATTCTAAGCCTCTTTCATTCTCTGTCGTATAATATCAATCCACTCTGAAGACTCACGAATATAATCGGGGCCGAGAACTAACTTTTCCCCCGATTCCAACCAACAAGATGGTGATCGACACGGCCTTCCGTAAAGAGCTTCGAAAGGAGCCATACCGATACTGGATTGAAAACTGTTGTTGTAAGAAAATTCAACAAGAGACAAGTGGTCTTCCCAACTACCACCAAAATCTAAAATACAAGCTCGAAGGGTGTCTTCCAAAACTTGATTCACCCTTTCAGTCTGACCGTCAGACTGTGGATGATAAGTGGTACTGAGATTGAGCTTAGTGCCCAAAGCTTTCTGAAGACTCCGTCAGAAACCACTAGTAAAAAGCGGATCTCTGTCACTAACAATTGAACTAGGCACGCCATGCAGTCGAACGACTTCTTCAACAAATAGCTTGGCCAACAAAGGAGCAGTCCGATTGGACTTGATAGGAATAAAATGGGCTGATTTAGTCAATCTGTCAACAATCACCCAAATACTAGTATGGCCCGACCTCGAACGAGGTAGACCATCAATGAAGTCCATGGAAATCTGATCCCATTTCCATAATGGAATCTCAAGAGGCTGCAAAAGACCACGGGGACGTTGATGTTCTGCTTTAACAAGTTGACAAGTCATGCAACGACTTATATAACTTGCAACATCACGCTTCATACCCTCCTGATAGTATAAGCGTTTCATATCAGCATACATCTTACTACTACCCGGATGGATAGTATACTTAGAACGATGACAATCCTCAAGAATGTCATTTCTAAGATCAGGAACACTAGGCACGATCAACTTACCGTTTTTCCGAATACAACCATGAACATCAATATCGGAATCCTTTAGATTGTCACTTCGAGATTCCGATTTACAACTCTGAATAAGATAAGAGAGATTTGGATCTTGTTCTTGGGCATCAGCAACACGATCCAACAAACTATGATGAACTTCCATGCTAAATAAAAACACGGGAGAATCAAAAACTGAAGGACAGTCTCTAATATCACAATAAGATAAAGCTTCCAATATATTCCACTCTGCTAGCATCATGGAAACACAACTCGCTGCTTGCGACTGAGCGCATCCGCAACTCGATTACCCTTATATGGGGTATACTGAATATCGAAAACATATAAAGCTAGAAATTTGAGCCAACTCTGTTGTCTCAAATTAAGTTCTTTATGAGTGAATAGATACTTCAGAGATTTGTGATCAGTGAAGAGAACAAAACGCCCGTCCAATAAATAATGTAGCCAAATCTTTAGAGTAAGGACTATAGCGACTAACTCCAATCATAGATAGCATAACGAATCTCGTTAGGCTTTAGTTGTCTAGAAGCATAGGCAACTACTCTATCTTTTTGCATGAGAACTGCACTGAAACCAATACGACTAGTATCGGTACAAATAATGAAGTCTTGGTTCCCTTCGGGAATCACAAGGATAAGAGTATCGGAAAAGAGTTCTTTCAAATAATATTCTGTCCTGAAAAGATAAAAATTCCAAAATTTTCAATTATCTTTACGAAATCATTTTCCAGAAAAATTTACTTTTTTTTAAAACAATTTATTATGTTAAATTGTCTCATCAAAGCGTTTAGGAGATTCCTATCGATAACGTTGATCAAGCGCATCGACCAGAATTCTTAAAGCACTCAATGGCCAATAAAATCACAAAATCATCTTCTAAATGATAAACACAAATCCAATTATACTTGTAAATAAATCTTATGAAAAAGGTTTGCAAAATTTTAAATTTCTGTTTTCATCCAAAATTGATAAATACACAAATAGAGTCATCGAGATATTCGTAGAATACTCGATTCATAAAATGGATGAAATAAGCTGGGGAAACTGAATGACCTAATCAGTCATTCCTAAGAATCACAACGCGTGCGGAATGCGGTAAGAGGAATGCTAACTTCCGCAACTCGTAGCCAAATGAAAACCGATGGTAAGGTCGAGTTGGGAGAAGAGCTAGAACGAATAAATTGCTTGGCTTCCAACTCAGATAATTGATGCTTGAGTTCCTCATTTTCCTTAACAGACATCCTCGTGGGAGGACGACTGACAAGACGAGCACCAGAGATAAGATTAATACGGAACTCAATTGCCCTCTTAGGTGGCAAACTCAAAATAGGCTCAAAAACAACAGAAAAATCACAAACAACTAGCTGTAACAGCCTCCGACTCGAAGGAAGAAAGGATAACATTCGAAGTATGATAGATAACTGCTCGATAGCATCGGGATGCTTGAGATATAAAGTTCTTTTGGGACATAGTGTGATATCCCAGGTTTTTGGGCAGTATAAATTTAATAATCAGTATTAATAATTTAATTGGATTGATAATCTTCCCTTATAATTCTAATTTAAATTGATAATTTAATCTTTTAAAAGTTAATAAATATTTAATCTGGCAATATTGATAAGATTTGATTGTTAAAATTAATAAAGTTTTAATCTATTTATAATATATGTTTTGTTATATATATTGTGAATAGAAATCTTTTTAACTAAAAGATGAATTTTTCAAATTGTAATTTATATGTAAGTATATGTTATAATTTGAAATTGTTTTGAAATTTAATTTAATGTATTAATAATATATATAGTAGGAATATATGTATGAATTGTAATTTTAAAAGCTTTGTTTTAAATTTAATATCTTTCAAAAGTTAAAGATTAATTCATTGTTTTCAAATATAAGATAATTGTTTGTTTTAAATATGATAGTTTAAATAAAGTTTTATTTTGTATTCTTTAAAATGTTTAAATTTAAAAGGCTATAAAAATATACGTATAAGAATTTATTGGTATTATAATTTGTTTTATAATATTTTCTCTAAAGAAATTTATATACATATATACTAAGATAAGTATTTATTAATTAGTAAATTAAGTATAAAAGCTTTATATTAACATTTAAATTAAATAAAATTTATTTAAAATACTTAGGACATGTGTTAATATTTTAACATATGGAAATAACATGTGGAAGCCTTGTATAATCCAATTTAACAAGTTGGACATTTGTCTAATGTATAAAAAATACAAGTGGCAAGGTTATATTTTCTCTAAAAAAAATTAGTTAATAAAATGTAGTTGTTAGAGAAACCTGGTCAATTTCTTTCCCGTTTAAAATTTCTTTCAGTTCAAAACATTGTTACTGTCTCTATTCTTTTCTTCTTCTTAAACTAAAAACTGAAACAAACAAAGAAAATCCTGGAAAGAAAATCTATCAACCTGAGATCAAACTAGCAAATTAACCTACTACAAATCAACCTGCAACAATTCAACAGCAAGTTCAACTTTAAACAACATCAAATTGAAGGCATGCAAAGGAGAATCAAAAGCTTTTCACAAATCAAATGCAAAAGCCTGGAAGTGATAAACTACTCTGTTTGTTCTCTGCTTCTTTAAAATATTGGTGAGTAAATATTTCTTTTAAAAACAGTTTTTTTAAATCTGTGACTTGGCCTTAATGATTGTGATGAATCTTTATAAAATATGATTGCATGTGTTTATATGTGTAAGTGCATGTATATAGATATATGTATATGAATTGCCTGTTCTCTGTTTATAACCTATGGGTAAATTCTAGTTTAAAAACAGTTTGATATAATCTATGATTAAACGTTGCATGCATATGAATTTGGCTTTGATGATGAATAATTGTTTATCTAAAAATATTTTTATTTATAAAATAAATAAATATTGAATTGCCTGTAGAACATTAGAATGGTCACTGTGATGTAAAAACAGACCCAAATCCTATAATATCTCAACAACTTGATTTTTAAAACAAGTTGGATTGTGATTTGTAGATGAAAATTGTTAGTTATTGTTTGATGAAGTTGTTAAAAATAGTTTCTGTAAATATAAATGTACGAATAGTTTTAAAAATGGAAAACACAGTAAACATCTAGTGCATGTTAAAAATCAATGAACTCAATTTATAGTTTATATAGTATAAATGGATTCGTGTTTGAAAATCACGAATTTTAATATTCAATTCGAAATTTTTAACTTGATATTCGTTTGGGAATTCTGGATTTTGTTCGATTGGGGTTTTTGGCAATTGCCGTCGATTGGAATGATGATTGTAGCTAGAATTTTGGTTGAAGCTCGTCTGCATGTTGAGGATGATGGGAAAAATGTCGTTGAATTTTTCCAATAGCCGTGATGATCGTAATCGATCTAACTAGGGTTTTAGGCTGCTTTGGGTAGGTGGAACTGTTGGGGAATTCGCGACTTGGATGATGATGCGGAGGCGATCGCGAGGTGTGGGTTTTGTTCGGCATGGAGTGGAGCGTCGTCAGGTAGGTTGGCGATGGTCAATGATGGAGGGAGGGTCGGCGGCGATGGTAGTAATGGGGTCGAGTGGTTCTGCAGTTTTCGAGCACGAGGTCGAATTTTTGTTTCGAGTGAATTGGTTCGATCTGGGTTGAGGAACGTACTGCCGAGATCATGCGTGGTTGGTCGACGATCAACTGGAAGGTCGGAGACATTTGGGTGAGTTGTACACGTACACGCGTGTACGCGGTGCACGTTGTTTCGTTCTGGGGTACTGTGGGTAGCGTTGGAGAAGAAGGGAACTCGGGAAGGTCTCGTGAGGTTGTGCTTATTGACTCGAAGCAGAAGACGTGTGTGTGGGTGTGTGTCTGGAAGTAGTTGTGATGATCGGGGAAGAGAGTGTTTCGGGTCGTACTCGAGTCTGGGCTAGGGATGACTCGAAGCAGTTGATTGGGTGTTTGTCTAGGGGCGGGCTCGGGTTTTAGTGAGGGTTAACTCGAGTATTTACGTTGTAGTGTTTATCTGATTAAGTAAAACAAATTTTTGTAAAAGGAAATCAAGTTGGAAGGGTTCTCAAAGATTTTAAATATTCAAATTTAAATGTTTAAATTGTTTTGTTCTTAAGTAAAATTATATATTTCAAGTATATAAATTAATTTCTATATTGGTTTTAAATGAAATAAAATGATAGAAATAAGTATTTAATTTAAATAATGAGTTTATCTTTAAAGATTGGAATTAATTAAAGATAATTAACAAGTAAAATAAATTAAAAGTTAATTACTTAATGTAATTAAGGATAATTACTAATGAAGTAATTAGTGGAAATGAATGTAATTAAGAAATAAATTAATTAAAGATTAAGTGATGATTAATTGATTAATTAATTAATGTAATTAATGTTAGGTTAATTAATTAGTCTAATTAATTAAAGATAAATCACTTATTGATTAATTAAATATAATTACTTAGTCAAGTAATTAATGGATAATTACTAAGGGTAATTAATTAAAATGGTAATTAATTAATAAAGTAATAAATTAAGGATTAAATGTTAATTTAAATTGATTAATAATTACTTAATGAAGTAATTAAAGATTAATTAATTAGATTAATTAATCAAGTTTAACATAATTAATTAAGAAGTAATTAATTAAGATAAGTAATTACAAATTGTTAATTACTGTTTATGATTAATTAAGACTAATTAATGAAGTGGTTGATTAAAATTAGTATTTAATTAATTAAAAGGTTAATTAATTAATAAGAGTTGTTTAATTAATGAATTAATCAAGTTGATTAATAAAAGTAATTAATTTGAGTATAATTAATTAATTGTAATTAATTGAAGATTAATATAATTAATTATAATTAATTAATAAATGAAGGTTCATTAATTATTGTAATTAATGATAGTAATTAAAAGTTAATTACTGTATATGGTTAAGAATAATTACTTGAATGTAATTAAAGATAATTAATCAAAGGAGATTAATTAAGGAAGATCATTTAGATGTTTAATTAATTAATTTGTAATTAATTAATGATAGTGAGCAGGATTAAGATAATCCAAGCAATTAAAGGATAGTAATTAATTTAATTAAAGGTTAATTAAATTGATTAGAGTTAATCAATTCTGTTTAGATAATTGATTAATACTGGATGTTTGATATTGGGTAATTGGTTGATATTGGATGATTTGAATATCTCTGATATATATATATGCTGCTTTGTGAGATGAATGTTGATATAAATTATCAATTGTGATAATATGATTTATCTATCTGTTTATATCATCCTGAATAAGTTTAAATGTTTAAACCTTTAAACAACTTGGCCTTAAAAGATACGTTTTGGATTTCGATGAGACCGGGATCGGGTTTGCTACATTACAGCGTGATAGGGGGTTCTCGCTTCGCGGTTTGGTGGCGAACGGGAGACTCTTACCCCTACATGTCCCTGAGAGGTAAAGGCCTTGTGAGGGTTGGTTGCGAGTCGAGAGGCTGGCCGTAAAAGCAAATTCGAGGTATCACTGTGTGCCACGGTGGGTCTGGGATGGTTGCAAAGCCTACCGGTCGCCGCTGCTTTCGGGTCGTTACAATTGGTATCAGAGCATAGGTTGAGCGAATACCTAAGCTATTTGTTAAGTAAATATCAGAACACTAGGTTGAGTGAATACCTAGGTTCGGAAGGATTGTTCATTAGAGATAGGATCTGTAGCAACCTGTTGAGTCTGAGTATATATATACGAGAGCGCGTATTTGTTAGTTATATAAAAATGATTTTATATTGTGTTAATTGATCGGTTGAGTGGTATATGGATTCTGGTCAATACGAGTAGCTAACGTTATTGATAGGAATCTCTAAACACTTGAACCAGGCCAACGGACACAATATTGTTTTAAAGAGGTAAATGAAATAATTTTACCCAGAAATAATTTCTATATAAAAAGTATCATTTTAAATATATATATATATATATATATTTCTACCTATTTGTTGGGTTACCTGTTCGGGTTTTCCAATATAAGTTATAAAAGTAGATAAGGTGGTAGTGTGAGTAACACGACTACCATTGGTTAAAATCTGAATGTTGAGGTTGGAAGAGTATCTGTCGAGACTGTAGACCTAATACCGTCTCGAGTAAGTTTGGGCAGTATGGTGTAAGGATTTCTCGGATCTCTGAAGGTTCAAGATTCCGAGTCCATTATTGAAGTGTGAGTTTGGTTGAGCTCGGGTGAGCAGATTTTCTAGAGTTGGATCTGTCGGAAGTGCAGAAGCAAGTGATGGTATCTTGGCAACTTCAGGAAGAAGCAGCTGTGTGATGAAACGCAGTATATATGGATGTTCCCGAAGGAGATGTTCTTTTTGGAACAAAATCAAGAAGGTATTGGAGGAACAGTTGATGTCTACCGCAGGAAAGACTCGGCTGTATAGGAATTCTCGGATATCGAGTAAGAGAGTTTTATCTATTTTGAAGTATGGGACTAAGGTCGATTAGTTGTTTCTTCGGACATGGTCTCATTGTTTCCCTTAAGAAGAGTAAGTTGTTGGTGTTGGTTTGGAGTCCCGAGATTCTTTTGGGATGTCTGCCATCTTGGAGGTCCGTTGTGAGGTTTGTTGATGGTCTTACTTTGAAAAGCCTTTGGATTAGAAGTTTTTGGTTAGCTGTGGTAGCAGTGCAACTCGAAGTGTTCGGTGTGCTGACGAGGAGGTCTTTTGCTTAGCAGTGTTCCAGAGATAGAGTTCAGAAGCAGCAGTGTGAATCATTTCTCCGATGGTTCAGAAATCTTTGTGGTTCTTCTATCAACAGTCCGGGTAGATGATGAAAGCTTTCTTGAAGGGTTAAGCTTGTTTGGAAAAGCTTAAGACTCTTTTTAATTAGTAAGAGAGAACAGTTTCTTTGGAATCTGAACTAGGTAGGATCGCAAAAGTGACTTGCGATTAGTTTGGGAATTTATCTTGGGTAATCTTTTGTGTGAGATGGAGGTTTCTCATGTGGAAGTAGGAGCTACTGAAGTAGTCAGAGATTTTCCGGATGTCTTCGAGGAAGTAGAAGTTTGTCTGCATCTAGAGTTTGAGTTCCGTATCGACTTGGTTCCAGAAGCGATACCGGTGGTTATTCTGGTAGTAGGATGGTTCCTAGAAAGAAGAGTTGGTGTAGCAGCTCAGAAATTTTTAAAAATGGGTTGGTCATATCTATTTTTCAAGTTTGGATTTCAGCAAATTTTGGAAGGATCATCTTGTTGATAGGATCTAGAGATCATTTTATTCTTGGTCCAGAATTGTTTCAAGAAGCATCAGCGAAGGTTAAGCTGATCAGGAAGAGATGAGGTAGCCCAGGAATCGTCTAGTGAGTTATGCAGATATGAGACAAGGAGTTTGGAATTCGGAGTTGGAGATTGGAAATTGTTTAAGTTTTTCTCCGATTATAAAGCTATAAGATTGGTAAGTCTGGAAGCTAGCACTGAAGTATTTTGGATTTTCCCTGTGTTCTCGAGAGGAGTAGTTCTTTGTCTACAGGATTGAATGGCCAGTTTGGATAGCTGGAATTCATTCTATTTCACGTATATCTGAGGGAATACGTGAATGATTCATCATTGATTGTTGAATTTGCAGTTCAGATGGATTTGGAAGATGAGCTATACTTGGGTGTGATCTGATATTTTGTTCAGATGAGTGAATCTTGAGAAGAGAGGAGCTCTGGATCATAGTGGTGTAGTTTGTTGAGCTTTTGTAAGAGCGAGTCTCCCGGTGATTTATATCCGGGGAAACTCTAGATAATGTTAGTAGATCTATCCTGATTTATAGTTAGTTAGGTTTGTTTGATTGGTTGCTTTGGTTGTTAGTAACTGGATGATAGGTATGCTTTGCTATTTGAAATTAAAATCTTTTGCTGGATTATTAAATTATCTTTGCTTTTAATTTCGGGGACGAAATTATTTTAAGGGGGAAGGAATGTGATATCCCAGGTTTTTGGGCAGTATAAATTTAATAATCAGTATTAATAATTTAATTGGATTGATAATCTTCCCTTATAATTCTAATTTAAATTGATAATTTAATCTTTTAAAAGTTAATAAATATTTAATCTGGCAATATTGATAAGATTTGATTGTTAAAATTAATAAAGTTTTAATCTATTTATAATATATGTTTTGTTATATATATTGTGAATAGAAATCTTTTTAACTAAAAGATGAATTTTTCAAATTGTAATTTATATGTAAGTATATGTTATAATTTGAAATTGTTTTGAAATTTAATTTAATGTATTAATAATATATATAGTAGGAATATATGTATGAATTGTAATTTTAAAAGCTTTGTTTTAAATTTAATATCTTTCAAAAGTTAAAGATTAATTCATTGTTTTCAAATATAAGATAATTGTTTGTTTTAAATATGATAGTTTAAATAAAGTTTTATTTTGTATTCTTTAAAATGTTTAAATTTAAAAGGCTATAAAAATATACGTATAAGAATTTATTGGTATTATAATTTGTTTTATAATATTTTCTCTAAAGAAATTTATATACATATATACTAAGATAAGTATTTATTAATTAGTAAATTAAGTATAAAAGCTTTATATTAACATTTAAATTAAATAAAATTTATTTAAAATACTTAGGACATGTGTTAATATTTTAACATATGGAAATAACATGTGGAAGCCTTGTATAATCCAATTTAACAAGTTGGACATTTGTCTAATGTATAAAAAATACAAGTGGCAAGGTTATATTTTCTCTAAAAAAAATTAGTTAATAAAATGTAGTTGTTAGAGAAACCTGGTCAATTTCTTTCCCGTTTAAAATTTCTTTCAGTTCAAAACATTGTTACTGTCTCTATTCTTTTCTTCTTCTTAAACTAAAAACTGAAACAAACAAAGAAAATCCTGGAAAGAAAATCTATCAACCTGAGATCAAACTAGCAAATTAACCTACTACAAATCAACCTGCAACAATTCAACAGCAAGTTCAACTTTAAACAACATCAAATTGAAGGCATGCAAAGGAGAATCAAAAGCTTTTCACAAATCAAATGCAAAAGCCTGGAAGTGATAAACTACTCTGTTTGTTCTCTGCTTCTTTAAAATATTGGTGAGTAAATATTTCTTTTAAAAACAGTTTTTTTAAATCTGTGACTTGGCCTTAATGATTGTGATGAATCTTTATAAAATATGATTGCATGTGTTTATATGTGTAAGTGCATGTATATAGATATATGTATATGAATTGCCTGTTCTCTGTTTATAACCTATGGGTAAATTCTAGTTTAAAAACAGTTTGATATAATCTATGATTAAACGTTGCATGCATATGAATTTGGCTTTGATGATGAATAATTGTTTATCTAAAAATATTTTTATTTATAAAATAAATAAATATTGAATTGCCTGTAGAACATTAGAATGGTCACTGTGATGTAAAAACAGACCCAAATCCTATAATATCTCAACAACTTGATTTTTAAAACAAGTTGGATTGTGATTTGTAGATGAAAATTGTTAGTTATTGTTTGATGAAGTTGTTAAAAATAGTTTCTGTAAATATAAATGTACGAATAGTTTTAAAAATGGAAAACACAGTAAACATCTAGTGCATGTTAAAAATCAATGAACTCAATTTATAGTTTATATAGTATAAATGGATTCGTGTTTGAAAATCACGAATTTTAATATTCAATTCGAAATTTTTAACTTGATATTCGTTTGGGAATTCTGGATTTTGTTCGATTGGGGTTTTTGGCAATTGCCGTCGATTGGAATGATGATTGTAGCTAGAATTTTGGTTGAAGCTCGTCTGCATGTTGAGGATGATGGGAAAAATGTCGTTGAATTTTTCCAATAGCCGTGATGATCGTAATCGATCTAACTAGGGTTTTAGGCTGCTTTGGGTAGGTGGAACTGTTGGGGAATTCGCGACTTGGATGATGATGCGGAGGCGATCGCGAGGTGTGGGTTTTGTTCGGCATGGAGTGGAGCGTCGTCAGGTAGGTTGGCGATGGTCAATGATGGAGGGAGGGTCGGCGGCGATGGTAGTAATGGGGTCGAGTGGTTCTGCAGTTTTCGAGCACGAGGTCGAATTTTTGTTTCGAGTGAATTGGTTCGATCTGGGTTGAGGAACGTACTGCCGAGATCATGCGTGGTTGGTCGACGATCAACTGGAAGGTCGGAGACATTTGGGTGAGTTGTACACGTACACGCGTGTACGCGGTGCACGTTGTTTCGTTCTGGGGTACTGTGGGTAGCGTTGGAGAAGAAGGGAACTCGGGAAGGTCTCGTGAGGTTGTGCTTATTGACTCGAAGCAGAAGACGTGTGTGTGGGTGTGTGTCTGGAAGTAGTTGTGATGATCGGGGAAGAGAGTGTTTCGGGTCGTACTCGAGTCTGGGCTAGGGATGACTCGAAGCAGTTGATTGGGTGTTTGTCTAGGGGCGGGCTCGGGTTTTAGTGAGGGTTAACTCGAGTATTTACGTTGTAGTGTTTATCTGATTAAGTAAAACAAATTTTTGTAAAAGGAAATCAAGTTGGAAGGGTTCTCAAAGATTTTAAATATTCAAATTTAAATGTTTAAATTGTTTTGTTCTTAAGTAAAATTATATATTTCAAGTATATAAATTAATTTCTATATTGGTTTTAAATGAAATAAAATGATAGAAATAAGTATTTAATTTAAATAATGAGTTTATCTTTAAAGATTGGAATTAATTAAAGATAATTAACAAGTAAAATAAATTAAAAGTTAATTACTTAATGTAATTAAGGATAATTACTAATGAAGTAATTAGTGGAAATGAATGTAATTAAGAAATAAATTAATTAAAGATTAAGTGATGATTAATTGATTAATTAATTAATGTAATTAATGTTAGGTTAATTAATTAGTCTAATTAATTAAAGATAAATCACTTATTGATTAATTAAATATAATTACTTAGTCAAGTAATTAATGGATAATTACTAAGGGTAATTAATTAAAATGGTAATTAATTAATAAAGTAATAAATTAAGGATTAAATGTTAATTTAAATTGATTAATAATTACTTAATGAAGTAATTAAAGATTAATTAATTAGATTAATTAATCAAGTTTAACATAATTAATTAAGAAGTAATTAATTAAGATAAGTAATTACAAATTGTTAATTACTGTTTATGATTAATTAAGACTAATTAATGAAGTGGTTGATTAAAATTAGTATTTAATTAATTAAAAGGTTAATTAATTAATAAGAGTTGTTTAATTAATGAATTAATCAAGTTGATTAATAAAAGTAATTAATTTGAGTATAATTAATTAATTGTAATTAATTGAAGATTAATATAATTAATTATAATTAATTAATAAATGAAGGTTCATTAATTATTGTAATTAATGATAGTAATTAAAAGTTAATTACTGTATATGGTTAAGAATAATTACTTGAATGTAATTAAAGATAATTAATCAAAGGAGATTAATTAAGGAAGATCATTTAGATGTTTAATTAATTAATTTGTAATTAATTAATGATAGTGAGCAGGATTAAGATAATCCAAGCAATTAAAGGATAGTAATTAATTTAATTAAAGGTTAATTAAATTGATTAGAGTTAATCAATTCTGTTTAGATAATTGATTAATACTGGATGTTTGATATTGGGTAATTGGTTGATATTGGATGATTTGAATATCTCTGATATATATATATGCTGCTTTGTGAGATGAATGTTGATATAAATTATCAATTGTGATAATATGATTTATCTATCTGTTTATATCATCCTGAATAAGTTTAAATGTTTAAACCTTTAAACAACTTGGCCTTAAAAGATACGTTTTGGATTTCGATGAGACCGGGATCGGGTTTCCGTATACCGGTATTCCAGGTTTGGAGACCCGAATACCACATCGATCCAAATTAACGATAGGTCGTGAATCTCAAGTGAAGGTGAAGATTCAGAGTGCAAGGGTTATTGTCGTTAACTCTGAGGGTGATTCCAAAACGAGTGTAACGAGATAATGCCTTCGGTTTCGTTCGAACCCGGAACGAACTTGTATGGATTGAATGCTTTCAGCACATCGTCAGGCGGACGATGAGCATTCTAAGTGATATGTTCTGATTAAAGGTAATCGTAACCTCAAGCCTCATCAACCGGGAATGGCTAAAACAGGGGAGGTGCAGCAAGGCTTCGTGGGTAGCACCCACTGAGAGCAAGATAGATCCCTGTCTAGAGGTCCCTTTTCTTTTCGGCTTAGTGTGTGGTTGGTCGCGCCAACTACGGGGTTATCTTGTTCGGGATTATCCAGTAAGGGATGGTTCCGGCTTTGTGTTGCAGGGGAGCGGGCGTACTCCTCGGTACGGTGATCTAGGCCACGTACTGTGACGGGCGGTACCCCAGTAGCCCTGCCATTGTATGGAATCCAAACTCCAATAAGTGCCGTACGTATTAGTTGTGCCCAACTATGTTGGAATGTGAGATGTAAGCATTTCAGCTATTTCTGTATTTTACTTGAAAACCCTAGACCCTATTATAATACAATCAGATTTCCTATCAAATGTTTTGGTTAGTGTAAGGTAAAAACTTTTCCATGTTTATGTGTGGGAAGTCTTACGTGATACCTTTGTTTTCAAAAGGTTTTGAAGTTAAACAATTTTAACCCGTTTACTCACACCAGACCCATGTCTGACCCAAGTGTTTATTTCTGTTTTATAAACTCTTGGGTACTCAAATTTTTACGAGTAGCCAAGGGATTCAGGTTTAGCTTTGACGAATTGTGGAGGAGCAATGGAGCAGGAGGCTTCGGCGTTCGTAGATATAGTATTCCGCTGTGTTGATATCTGTGTTAGAGTCTTGTATTGTATTTGAGTTGTAATATCTAGACAGATGTTTTATAACTGTCTAGTATGTGTTGTATAGTTGTGTAAACTCTGATAAGTGTTGTATACTATGTAATAGTTTATGTTATTAATATAATTTATTCGTTCCGCTGTGAGATCGTTGTTGTTGTTTCTTTCTTTCTTCTCTTCTTTTCTATTTTCTACCCCTTTCTTTCTTCATAATGATGCGACTTTCTGGGCATAGGAAGTCGGGTCGTTACACATAGGATCGAGCTTCATAACGGACGAGCCAATCCATTCCCAAAATCATATCAAAACTAAGATGATCTGTAACATGCAGATTTGCATGAAAGTAAAAACCACAAAGAATAATCTCAACACCAACACACAATAAACCAAGAGTAGCGGACCCACCAATAGGATTTAAATCCCCAAAGGGTCGCAAAGAGTAACAACATCCAAAGGAATAACACCAACAAGCTCCTTCGACACGAATGAATGCGATGCACCCGTATCCAAAAGAACTCTAATAGAACGGCCACGAAATAAAATAAAACCTTCCAAAACAGAAGGAAGAATACCCTTGGGCTGAGAAGAATCACCAGAAGCTTAAGCAACAATAAGCTTCCTAGATTCGAAACCCTTAGGAGCAGTTAAAACAATCAGAAACAAAGGACTTTCCTTGTTTTAATTCAAGGAAACTACAAGCAAGATTGATAAGGAATTTAACAAATGAAATACTACGAAAATATGAGATATATTCCTAGACATATTCCAACATGTTAAAGAGGACAAAAGCTTAAGGACAACAAAGGAATAGATTAGAAAGGCACGACTAAAACTCTCGAATAGTTGTAACACATGTTCCATTCTGCTTCTGTTCTGTGTATATTATAATTTGTTCTGAACCTCAGCTCTGATACCAAGCTGTGACGCCCCACCTCTATGCTCACAATAACAAAGGTTATTATAAGGAATAACGTCTGCTATTGCGAAGAATAAGGCTTGTTAGAAGCGACCATCCATAGTCATGCCTTAGACGAGTATTGATTATGTAATATCCCGGAAATTTGGGGCAATATCAATTTAATAATCTATTTAAATAATTAGATTGATTTGTTAATCTTTGATAAAAATATTTGAATTGGTTTAAAAATCTAATTAAATGAATATTTAATTAGTTAATTTTATACTTTAAAAATTTAAATAAAATGGAATTGATATTTCAAATTGAATATGTTGTTTTAAATTTATTTTAAATTGGATTTTTAAATATAATTTGAAATTGAATGTAAATTAATTTTGAAATTCAAAAGAGGTAATATTCAAATAGTTTTGGATTTTAAATTATATGGATAAGCTTTTATATATATATATATATATAATTGGTTTATTTCTTTAAAAATTATCTATATATAAATAAGTAATAAGTATTTAATAAATAAAGGAAAAGGTTTTTACATTTTAAATAAATATAAATTAATTAAAAAGACATGTGTAATTCTCTAAATACTTTGTTATGACAAGTGTTAACTAATTAACCACTATAATGACAAATGTCAAAGTTTGGTATTTTTGTTTTTCTTTTATTTGATAAATCATTTTAATCTATATAAACATATGTTCTCATCTATATTTCTTTTTCTATTTCTTATCTAAACTAAGAAGCTTTCAGTCTGAAAATTTAAACAAATCTGCAACTTAAATCCTCTTTTCAAAACAAATCTGATAATCATCTTCCTCAAAACAAAAACCAACAGCCTGTAAAACATCTTCTTCAAAACCATAATCATCTTTCTCAAATACCCTGTAATTCATATTCAAGGCTGTAACCCATCAATCTGGAATCAAAGCAAAAGCCTGTTATTCTTTTCAAAATCTGATCAAAAGCCTGCATTGTTCAAAATCAAAAAGGGGTGCATTTTTCTTTAATCTGGAAATTAGAGCATGCATGCAAGTTTCTTCAGAAACATTCAAGTTAAAAGTTTTTAAAGATCAAAAAGCAACTCAGTTTAAATCAAAGCAAGTATTCCAGTTCAAGTTTCCAGGATTTAATATGCTCTGTTCATTCTCAAATTGGTGAGTAACAATACTTTTAAAATTTAAGGATAAAATCTGGTTGCATGTTTACCTCTAAAAATAAGTTATCTGTGAATATATTTTTAGGAATATCTCTATGCATGTATGTATATATGTTGGTGTGCATATATGTTACCTGTGATAGCTCTGTTCTTCAAATCTTTTGCAAATCTGTGAATAACCTCATTATTGAACTTAAAGTATAAGTTAGTTTGAATATTATGGCTGTGATTAATACTGTGTTAGTGAAGTATGTTTGCATGATTATAATTGCTGAAGTATATTATATACAGGCATATGAATGTTTATAACTTTTCTGTTTACAGTGTCTCTGTTTATGTCTTGATTTAAATTCAAGTTCTTTCATTTAATCTTCGTTTAGACTTAAGACTTAGAAGAACATTATTTGTTTTATTCCAACCTCTAGTTTAGGATTGACTTAAGTTAAAAGGCATTATTAATGATTCAGGAACTCAAGAAAACAGTGCCAACTTTAAATATGACAAAATTCGAACTATATAATTTGCGAATTCCGGTGTGTAAATGGAATTCTTGTACTTCAATATGATTTTTAAAGGTTAAATCATCATTTTTAAAATGGGAATAAAGGAGCAGTTTGAGTTTGTTCGAATTTAGTATATTTGGCGAATCCTGGTGATTGAAGAATCAATGGAGATTGGGGTTTCACGTAGAGGTGGAGGGGCTTACGAGAATGCAGGGAAAAATACTGGGTGGTTGAACGAAGTGTGGGGGTGATGGCAGAAGACATTAGAAGTATGGTGACCTAGTTTGGACGGGGCTGATGTTTTCGCCTCGTTCATCGCCGTTCGTCGATCGAGTGGCTCTCACTGGTGGGGTTTGGTAAAGGGGTCGATGACGAGACCATGGCCGGAGGCGCTAGTGGTCTAATGGTCAAAACGACGAGTATTTGACGTGGACAGGTTTGTGGTGGGAGGCTACGAGTGTTTCCAGGCTTTGGGTTTTTGCGCGAAATTTCGTTCGAATTGAACTGGAGTGGATCGGAGGGTCGGAGGTGGAACTGGGAATGATCGTCGATAAGTTCGACGGCGTCGCGGCGACCGGAGCTGGCAGACGACCGTGTGCACGTGCACGGTGTACTTTCGTTTCTGCTGTAGTTCGATAGTTTTGGGAAGAAAGGATGAGCTGGGTCGTGACTCGAAGTCGAAGCGTGATTGTCTCGAGTGTTAGATCGAGTTGCCTCAGGTTACGCTCGAGTAAGTGGGAATGTTGTCTGGGTTTTAAGAGGGAAGGCTATACCAGTTTTAAAATAAGTAAAACCAGTTTTAAAATAAGTAAAACCAGTTTTAAAGTAAGTAAACCCATTTTTAAAGTATGTAAATGAATTTGGTTTTATAAGATAAGTTTTTCTTTAACATTTGATTTAAAAGTTTTTAATTGGTTAAATTTTTAATCTTTAAATGGAAATGAAATTTAAAGGAAAAATTTAAAAGCAAAAGGTTTCAATGTATTTGAAAATGATAATTAAGTCTTTTATAAGAAATTGATTTATCTTAAATATAATTAGGAATTAATGAGTTGATTCATTAAACCAATAAGGTAATAAAGGATAAATTTAATAATTTAAGTAATTAATGGTTTAGTGTTAATTAATTAAATAATTAGAGATTTATTAATTGATAATGAAGAATTAATTTGTAATTAATAATAGTTGATTTAAAGTTTAATTACTTAAATAAGTAAATAAATGAATGATTAATAATTAATGAGGGATCATTAATTAAGGATTGTTAGATAATTAATTAATATGATTTATTTTGATAATCAATTAGATTAATTAATCATTATGAAATCGGTTAAGTGTAAATTACTTAATGAAAGTAATTTAAGTAAATTAATTACTGAAGGTAATTAATTAAATAAATTTGATTAAGTTAAATTAATTAATTAAATTAATTTAGGATAATCATTTAGAGATGTGATAAATATAATTACTTAAATGTAATTAGTGAAGTGTAATTACTTAGGAAAGTAATTAAAGTTAATTAGTGGATGTAATTAACTAAAGATGGTTTAATGAAAGTAATTTGAGTTTAATTACTTTGTATAATTAATCAAAGGATTAATTGAGATAATTAATTAAAGGAGTAATTAATTTATTAAGTGAAGTAATTAAGAGTAGTTAATTACTGAATGGGATAAATCAAGACTGATTAATAAATGTGGTTTAGCAAAGTTTAATTACTTAATGTAATTAATTTAAATGGAATAATTAATTTAAAGAAATAACTAAGGATAATTAATAATGTAATTAAGGGTTGATTAATTTAATTTAATTAATCAAAAATAAGTGATTAAAGTAATTAATTAATTGTAATTAATTAAGGATTAATGTAATTAAGTATGGTTAATTAATTAATGAAGTAATTTAAGATTAATTACTGAAATGGTTTAAGATAATTAATATGTGAAATTAATTAGGGATTAATTACTTAAAGTAATTAAAGGGTAATTAATCAGGAATGATTAATTAAGATGGATACTTAGAGTAATGATTAATTAATTGGTTTAATTAATAATTAAGTAAGCAGGATTTATAGAATGAAGTAATTAGTTTAATTCACTTTAAATTAATTAGATGATATAAATCATTGCTTAAGGATGGATGAATGAGATTGAATGTATTTCATTGTTTGATATCTCTGATGAGATATGATTGATATATGATATGGATGTTTGGTTGAATTATAATGATAATGTGAATTATCTGTTTGGGATGATAATGTAGATTATCTATTGAATTATCTATCTTTGTGTATATAGATAAGAATTGAATTGTTTTAACCTTAAAACAACTTGGCCTTTAAAAGATACGCTTTGGATTTCGATGAGACCGGGATCGGGTTTCCGTATACCGGATTTCCAGGTCTGGAGACCCGAATACCACATCGATCCAAATTAACGATAGGTCGTGAATCTCAAGTGAAGATGAAAATTCAGAGTGCAAGGGTTATTGTCGTTAACTCTGAGGGTGATTCCAAAACGAGTGTAACGAGATAATGCCTTCGGTTTCGTTCGAACCCGGAACGAACTTGTATGGATTGAATGCTTTCAGCACATCGTCAGGCGGACGATGAGCATTCTAAGTGATATGTTCTGATTAAAGGTAATCGTAACCTCAAGCCTCATCAACCGGGAATGGCTAAAACAGGGGAGGTGCAGCAAGGCTTCGTGGGTAGCACCCACTGAGAGCAAGATAGATCCCTGTCTAGAGGTCCCTTTTCTTTTATTCGGCTTAGTGTGTGGTTGGTCGCGCCAACTACGGGATTATCTTGTTCGGGATTATCCAGTAAGGGATGGTTCCGGCTTTGTGTTGCAGGGGATTGGGAGTGATCCTCGGTACGGTGATCTAGGCCACGTACTGTGACGGGCGGTACCCCGGTAGCCCTGCCATTGTATGGAATCCAAACTCCAATAAGTGCCGTACGTATTAGTTGTGCCCAACTATGTTGGAATGTGAGATGTAAGCATTTCAGCTATTTCTGTATTTTACTTGAAAACCCTAGACCCTATTATAATATAACTGGATTTCCTATCAAATGTTTTGGTTAGCGTAAGGTAAAAACTTTTCCATGTTTATGTGTGGGAAGTCTTACGTGATACCTTTGTTTTCAAAAGGTTTTGAAGTTAAACAATTTAAACCCGTTTACTCACACCAGACCCATGTCTGACCCAAGTGTTTATTTTCTGTTTTATTAAACTCTTGGGTACTCAAATTTTTACGAGTAGCCAAGGGATTCAGGTTTAGTTTTGACGAATATTCTGGAGGAGCAATGGAGCAGGAGGCTTCGGCGTTCGTAGATATAGTATTCCGATGTGTTGATATCTGTGATAGTGTCTTGTCTTGTATTTGAGTTGTAATGTCTAGACAGATGTTTATAACTGTCTAGTAAGTGATGTATAAGTTGTGTACTCTGATTATGTAAAGACTATGTATTAGTTATGTGATATATTATAATTTGTTCCGTTTCCGCTGTGAGATTCTGATGTGTTGTTTCTTTCTTTCTCTTCTTTTCTATTTTCTACCCCTTTCTTTCTTCATAATGATGCGACTTTCTGGGCATAGAAAGTCGGGTCGTTACAGATTACATCGATAGGAGTTGTATGAATTACTCCCAAAGATATACATTCAATCCAAATCTAAAACGAAACTACGGTGGCTTAAGAAAAATTCAGAACAACTCATAATAACAACACTGATAGTATAATCTCATCAGAACAGAAATATCAGATATATAGCGGAAGACTAGTCTGGAATACATGCTACAATAATCGATAGTTCACATGAACCGATACGTATACATATCCATCAATACATACATAAGATGAGGACTAATAAACCAAAAGAACTCCTCGAAGGCTAGACAAAAGATGATGCGAAATCCCAAAAGCTGAAGCTGCAACTGAATCAAAGATAAAAATTTCCCTGAAATGACTCGGTCTGACCCGAGTATTATTTAAAAGAAAATAATAAACGGATCAGTCTAATTTATTCTCAGAAATAAGTGAATGATAAACAACACTTAAACAAATAATTATAGTCTCGAATGAGACTATACAGCATAAATAATCAGCATAGTTTAAATGAAGAAATCTCAATTTAAACTCCATCAAAATCAGTTTTCAAATTCACAATTGAATTTAAAACAGCAATACGCAAATTTATAATCTCAGATGAGATTATACACAAACTCAACTTCCAATTTCATAATTGAATTCAAAGCAGCAATTCACAAAATCTAGAAATCAAAATAGATAACTAGAAAATCGTCAGTCACAAAATCTAGAAATCAAAACAAGATAACTAGAAAATCAGCATAAAAGATGGATCGATCCCAGCAGATGGCGAGTTTTAGCTACGCCGCACGTGCATCTCAGATGGCCGAAGCCTACCAAGTACTATAAATTTTTGGCGCCCATCAGATGACCCGAAGGTCCGCAGAGTGACCCGAAGGTCTAGTACTGGTAATTGACCCGAAGGTCCATCGGATGACCCGAAGGTCCAACAAATGACCCGAAGGTCCAGCAGAGTAGCTCGAAAGCCAAATAAAGTCATCAAACAGCAGATGTTTCAATTAACGAGTCCGGAATTAACCGAAATAGTAAAAGTGTGGTTCCATACTTCGCACTTTTGCTAAATCGTTTAAATCTCTTCATCGTTTCCTTGAAAGTGCAAAATTGTGTATTTTATAAAATAACATTTTACGTTCTCAAACGGACAAGTCCAGAATTAAGCGAATCAGTAAAAGTAAGGGTTCATAGTCCTCAATTTTGCTGAAGCGTTTAAATCGCTTCCTCATTCTTTTGAAAGCGTAAACTGTAAAAATTTTGAAAACGATTTTATTTTAAAACGATTTTGAAAACACGTGATTAAATCAGCAACAACTGTAGCAATTTCGACGAGGAAATTGCGCATCACAAAACACCGTAAAAATGGATACCAAATCAGTGTCGCGGAATAACCGCTTGCAAATCCACTTTAAATTGACGGTTACTGAAGTTAAAATCGTCAAAAATGTCGTCAAAATAACATGCTTCAAAAAATATAATACCGGTGTAAAATTTCCGTTATAAAAATAACGGCATCAAAAATACGCTTTAAAACCGAACACCGATTCAACGGAAACTAAACACTGATAATTAAAACGTCTTCGTGCAATTCAACTTGCACGTACACGTTGAAAAGTGATGGTCTACGCAATACTTTTGCTCGCACACAAATGATAAATTTAGCATAATCACAAATATATATACGCACAAAATAAAGTGTAACCTGGACCTTTCCTTTTTCATGCAAGCATAAGTAAATTATTTGGGCAATATTGCACTGCACGTTACAAGATGTATGTGGACACAATTTCTACCAATACTTTATGACACGCACACATAAATAATGGCCAGGCAATCATGAAGACTTGTACACTTTGACTAGATATAAAGATGCAAATCCAGTTACCACAAAAAAAGGACTTGCCCTCGTCAAAAATAAACATTGGCAATTATTTTCATATATGGACGCAACAACTACATCTCAATTTTCCAGTGATCCTAATTCATCACTTATGTATGCAAAAATATTACTTTAGACAACGCTTATTTAGTGATGCAAGCATGAAAGAATTTTGCAATCTGGACAACATTTGCATACATGCTAGAATGAATGAATGACACAAACTGGATAAGAATGTACACTAAATACTACACCTACCTTATTCATAAACACGTGAGAATGGAAATACATGACTTTGAACTCAAGCTATGTGCACGCAACCGAATACTAAAATTGTGACCAAGTTTATACACTTTGCACGAATGATAATTTATAAAATAAGCCCTGTGAAATATATTAACGTGCTATTTATTTCATGCAACATGAATTAAAAATGACCAAGGCCACATTTTGCACGAAATATGATTTGTATGTAACAAGAATGTAAAGTTTTAAACTCTTGTATACAAAAATGAAATAGATAAAACAATTCAACTCAGACTACCCCTTTATACACACACGAAAAGAAATAAAGGTCCAGGCGAGCCTAGTTTTCACGCAAAGATAAAGTGATGAATAAATTAGAAATGTGAGTTTTACACTCACCTTTAATTTGTCTCCAATCAGTTAGCAACAAGGATCCGAGTGGAGCAATGATATTTTGAACCACCATTAATTCGCTACCGAGCTATGAAATCTAAACAAAATGATACCACCGAGAATCTCAAATGAAAATGAGGAAGGCCATTTGAAAAAGAGCAAAGAATGTTGCAGGCATTTTTTTTTTCGAATTCTGCTAACAAGTTAAGGCAAAGGAGTGCTAGCAAACATTTGGGTACAATAGCATTTATGTGGACGTGCTTCAGAGGATAAAAAGAACACAGCCTATACATTTGCATTAAATGATGATAGCAAATGTTTAAATATTTTCTTTACAACCGGAAGTGACAGCACTACAATTATGAGAAGGGATAATATAAGTAGTGTTCACATTTTTGGCTTTGAAATAGACCACCCCTCAAACGCGCGTGAAGGCAAAGCTTTTATTTCAACATGCTACTATTATAAAGACTACTGACTTTACAACATTATACTATATTTTTTTTCTAATTTAGAAATTTCTATTTAAATTATTTCCTCCGACAGTAATTCGAAAATTACGGTCGTTATAGATTTTTAAAATATTTATTACGACGGCAATAAAGTCACGGTCGTTACAGATTTAATAAAAGAAACGCACCTTTTGTGTTAAATAGAAATGATGTTTTAATGGAAATAAAAGATCATTTTGGGAAAACCAAATTGAACGTTTTCATTTTTATGGTAAGTAAATTTTATTTATTATGCATAGATAAGAAAAAAATAAAGGCATACAAATTTGAATATTATTTGAGTTAAAGAAGTTAATTTGGTTACGTTTCACAAATTGAATTTCAAAAAGGCTGTGCAATGTACATGGTCCCTTCATTTCTTTTGTTATTAATTGTTGCATGTTTTGAGATGTATAAAAATAAAACTTTCATTTTAAGAAAAATGATTTTGGATAAAAAAAATTGAATTTTAGAATAATACACACACACACACACATTAATATTCAAACTTTTAAATATATCAGAGGATTCATGGTTTTGTAAATATTGTGGAATCAATTAGAAATTACCTTTTATTAACAGTTGTTCATTAATACATAAGTTCATATATATTTATTTTTACATTTTATATATGGTTAAAACTTGTAAATTGGTTGCATTAATGTGACCGTTATAGTCATTAGAAAAGTAAAGTAAATCATTTTTATAGTGCACAGATAGATATATATTCATTAATTAATGAAATTGGTTTGAGTAACGTAAATAAATAATTGATTGATTGTTAATTGATTGATTGTGTTAATGTAGTATGTAGATATATTGACATAAAACGAATGTTTTAATATGGAATTAAATAATGTAAATATGTGTATATTTGGGCTTATTGATATGAATTAATTGGAGTAAGTTTTGGAATTTGGACTCCAAAGGTTTTTTTATAGGTTATAGGTGGTCCCTTCATTTGCTTTACATTATTATCACCTCGCATTCTCTCTCTTCCGTTTTCAAGTTCTCAACGTAGTCTCCACTTGTGCATCCATTTAATTATTAGCCTACTCATTCGTTTCTTATTAATTAGTAATAACCTCATTTGATTTATTTCTAATTAATAATTGCCTCATTCTTTTCATTTGTTTCTCCTTTATTCGTTTGCTCTTTTCAAATGCTTTACCTGAAGTTTTCTTCTCTTTTCTGTTTTTCCGTTTTTAATGTGAACATCCAAATTAATATTCATGCCATCTAATTAGCATTTACTATCCTCCGTTTCTGAAGTTTATTTTTGCTTATGCATCATTAGTTCTTGTAGCTTCCTTTCAATGGCAGTTCTTTCTCCTTAAACTTCATATTTAAAACGGAAGATTTATTTTTATCTTTATTGATATATTTATTCCTTTACTTCACCTCTTTCAATACTACCATTTTAAGGCTATTCATATTTTTACTTTATTTCAAATTCCTAGTTTGTTTATATATATTCTATTAGTTTTTCATTTGTTTCCATCATCATTTCTGTATCCTCGTTTCATTTTACAAATCTCATCTTCTGTAGCTTCATTTCTCCAAACAAACTTCCATCTCATTTTTTTCCCTCTCTTCATTTTCTTCCTTCTTCATTTTTTTTTCTTCTTGAAATCTCCTTCTTCTTCTTTTTTTCTTTCAAAGCTTTTTCTTATTCTTATTCTTCAAATCTTCTTCTTTTAAAGCTTCGTTTTCCTTTTCAATTCTTCATCTTCCTTGAATTCTCTTCTTCTTTTCCAAACATTCTTCTTTTTTCCAAATCCTTTTCTTCAAATTCAGATCTATACAAATTTCTCTGTCTCTTCCAAAAATTTCTATAAAAAAAGAAGATGATTAAGATAGCAAGGAAATAAATCAATAGGAGGAATTAGTAGCGGATCCAAACCCGACTAAGAAAGGGAAATCCATAAGGAGAGTGTTTAAACTCACTCACGAAATACTAAAGTTTTATTGCAAGTTAAACCAGGTCATATAGTGATAAAGTTTTGATTGTTGGTTTGGAATTTTTATTGATATTTAGTTTGAATAGCTAAATTCCACTATGTGATGACTAATAATTACTGTGACATGTTATTGAATTGGTTGATTTGTTGAATTGATTGATTTGAATGTTGATTGTATGTTGTGATGGATGCTATTGTGATTGAATGTGTATTTGTTTATTTATTTTGATTTATCCTTGTTATCACCTTATAGTTTACTGTAATCTTATAAATTTTCATATTGATTATTTGAACACTGAATAAAGATATAAAACCCATGAATTTCATGTTTTTACATGAGACGAAAAAAAACTAGTATGTTTAGATTTACTATTTGAACCACAAAAATGATTTTGGGAAATAAACCGTCGTCACCTTATTTGAAAGTTTCCAAAATTAAATTTTGAAACATTGGGAAGTTTCCATAAAATTGAATGTTGAAACTTTGAAACATTTTTATAAATCAAATCTCTTGAACTATGAAATTTAATTAGGAATTGTTCTGTAAATGTGTAAGTTACTAGAATGGATCTATTGTGAAATCTATTGTATTTTAAATATGGAAACAATAACATTCCCAGAAATTTGAACCTTAAAAAATGTAGTTATTTGCATACCTTATTACATCTAATTTTGATTTAATTTGCATAAGAATTTTAGTTCTGACTCGAGTGTTTTGTGTTTTCCTTTACGCTCGGGTGAGCCTGAGTATTTTCAGTGTATTGAAGACCATTTTATTTTGGAGGATGAAGACGGAGATGATTCTACTGTTTATTAGAATTATTCCACTACATCATGTGTTCCGCTGCATTATTTTTTTCTATTTCTGATGTATAACTCTGATTTGAATTATAAAAGTGTAATCAAATGATATTTATAAAACAGCTTCATGAACTGTTTATTTGATTATTATATTTTGTCGTTCCGCTGTGAGATTCTGTGTTTTGTTTTTTCTTTTTCTTTTATTTTCTTATTTACCCCATTAACAATCCTCCATTATGAATGGTTTGAGTCTGACATGTATGGTTTATTGTCGATTTGAACCGTCCAAAAATGGTGGGTCGTTACAGTTGGTATCAGAGCTTTGGTTTAGACACACCTTAGCCTATTAGGGTTAACTCATTAGAGATAGGATAGTAATATCCTAAAATGATTTTGTCTTAGTGTATATATATACGAGAGCGCGTATTTGTTAGTGTTATAAAAATGTTTTTTATAAGTTTTGAAATGAAATTATTTTTCCTAATATTATATGTTATATATATAGGAATAAAAATTTTATAACTCATATAGTTATTCGTAATGTGTATGTTTTATGAAATAATAATATATAATTATTATCATTTATGGTTGATGTTTTTGTATTTAGTTAGTTTATAAACATTGGCTATTATTGTTGATTGAATTTATGAACTAAACACTAGTTTAATAATAGTGTATTAAAGGACATAAAGTGAATAATTAGGATATTTGTTATGAAATTGAAATGTTTTGTTGTGTTAATCTTGTTGTTTCGCTGATTTGGTAGTTTCAACTATTGATATAAAATAGAATAACTGGATATTTTGGATAGTCGAAACTTCTGTATTAATATATATGTTAAAACTTCGTTACTGTGTTGAACTATGTAGTTGAATTTGGTAACCTTAATGTGAAAGCAAGTGAAATAAGGTTAAATTGTTAAACCAATGTTTAGTAAATGAATATAATTGTTGTATACATTATTGGCATGTAATGTAATAATATACAAGTGTGAACTTTAAGCCTTGAAATGTTTAAATTGAAACTGTGATTAAGGAAATGCTGTAAATGAGATTAAATTGAAGAAAATTTTGTTTATAAACTTAATTAAAATTTATGAAATATGTCATAAATAAATTGAAAACTAAAAGTGAAAACTAATTGAATAAAAAAATATGAACTAAAAGTGAAATGATTATAAATAAAATCCAGACTTGTAAATTGTTTATGAAATAAATGAATGTTGCAATAAGTGATTACAATTAAAGTTGTGATAACTGTAAAGTCGAATTATGTTTTATATAGGAAGTTAAGCTTTTTATAATGGGTTATAAACTTAAGAAATGATTTGTAAATAAATGTAGTATTAAATGAGAAATATTACATGTGAAAATGAATGTAATTTAAAAAGTTAAGAGAAAATAAGCAATGTTTGAGAATGATTAATGTTTATATTGAATGGAGAAATTATATGGAACAAATATTAAAGTATGAAGTGATATTTTTGTTAATCAACGAGATTAATAATGAATTTAAATTAAAATGTATTTGTGATGAATTTTTTCTGAAAAGATACGTATGTTGTACGTATGTTGTTTTATCCGTATAATTAATTTGATCCAGATTTGAGTACATAAGTTCGAGGTGGATTACACCATTTCTTGTTAGGATTTTTCATTTGATTCTTGATGGCGAATATTTGATATGGATTTTTGGCTTGATTCTAGAATTCTCTATCATAGTATATGGCTATGCAAGGAGAATGATGGCTTCTAGTCAATAAACCATATCGAAGTCCTCATTAGGGAAGTCGAATGGACAATACTAGTTCGAAAGCGAACTTGTGTGATCGAGCGAGCGATCGAATGTGATTTTACGAAATGATGACATATGTACATCTTATGTTCTAATATTATTGATATACTTTAACGCTAAATTGAAAGTTGTTGGGTTGAATATTTTTGTAATTTAAATTGGAATTTTTCTTTTATGCAAAACTACTATTAATTTAAAACCATTTTACAAAACTATTTTCTTTTATTTTTCTTAAACAAACTATTTTATTCTATTTTATTTACAAAACTACCTTACAAACTATTTTATTTACAAACTATTTTATATACAAAACTATTCTAAATTCAAACCCTTTTATAAAGCAAAGATGTTCAATCCCATAAGTCTCTTCATGCAGCGTAATTGATTTTAGAAAATTTTGATTCTTATATAATATTACTTTATGTAAGTATAAGATGATTTTGAAAACCATTGATTTTAGAAATGAATTGGTTGACTTAAATTATATTGATTTGGAAATTTGGATTTATGTTCTAAATTTATTATTTTGGAAACTTTGGAACTGAAGATATTTAATTTGAGAAGAAATAATTTGGTGGAATTGTAGATGATTTTGAAACTGAACTGATATTGAAACAAATTGAAATTTGAGAACCTTGTGTTACTAAATACTTGATTTGGGAGTTATCGAACTTATATAAAAAAATTAGTTTGTACAAGTATGAAATTGATTCGAAAACTATGGATTTGAAAAGGTACTCAATTTGAAAAGTGAAATCTTATATAATTGAAGTCTATATAAGTGTGATTTGATATACTTTTGATTTTGGAAAGGTATTTGATTTGAAAATAAAATCTTATATATAATGGACTTTATATAAGTATGATATTTGAAAGTGATTTGAAAAGGTACTATATGATACATATTTTCGAAGTAAAGATATGGAAAGTGCCTTCTGCTTGATATCCGCTTTGTGGCCACATTGTGGATTCATTCTATCGATATTCTCTGATTTTTGGTTTTCCGAATATGATACTCGAGTTTCCATCGAATTCCATGGCGTTACCCATGGTCTTACGAGCGCGGATGCATAGCGCAACAGCCTGGCTGAGATGGCCTAGGGGTACGGATTGTTTCCTGGGGGATCCAGGCGTAACCATTGTGTATCCTGCATCTATGTAGGTCGCATTAGTAGCGAAACCGCCTGGCTGAGATGGCCTGGGCGTACGGATTGTTTCCTGGGGGATCCAGACGTAACCATTGTGTATCCTGCATTCTACTAGTCATCATGGCGTAACTCGCAGGGCTGAGAAAGCTTATGGATATGGATTGTTTCCTGGGGGATCCAGGCGTAACCATTGTGTATATGCGAACCATGGTTAGACAAAGGTTTTGTTTGTTTTTTTGTTTGGATTGTACTTTCCATATCTGTTTTTAAAGGTTTTCCAGTATTTTCACTGGGTGTTGAAACAAGTCTACTAAGTACCTGAAGAATTCTAGCTTTGCGCCTGATCAACGTACTGCCAGAGTCTGCAGGAACGAGGATAAACTTGTTGAAACATCGAGTTATAAAAGTATTTTCTTATAAAGGTATTTTATTTTAAAAGTATTTCCAACAAAGAAATTTTGTATTAATATTTGAAGTTGAAATTCTTATGGTTTGAATTAATTATTCATGCCCGATACTATTCTTTTGAATCTACCTTATCTGCTCAGCTTTATTTATTCACTTATATTCTGTTTTTCCAAATCCTCCTTCTTTTCCTTGTTGACTATATCCTTTTTTAATGATTATTGATTTATTAAAGATGTTTGAAAAGTATTTTGAGATTTAAAACTAATAAATTTATAAATAATGGATTTAAGGTTTTCGAAGACTTTTAAATGGTATTTATAAAGGAAGCAGGAAATTTCATTGATGAATCTTTGTAAAGTGTTAAAGTATTAAAGATGATTGATTTGAAAATGAAGATTCAAATAAATATTTCGAGTAAAGTTATATGTGTTTCTTTGAATGTATAATTTTAAAGATATTAAATGATTTGGGAAATTTATTTTAGTAATATACTTGAAGAATAAATTGGAATTGCTATTTGGAAGTCATGTTCTGGAAAATTTACTTGATTTCGAAGTACTAATAGTTGTATGTGGTATATTTGTTTCATAGGAAGTGGAATTTGATAAATATTGATTGCAAAATAGTATTTATAAATAAAATGAATTTAATTGGAAATTTGAGAACTCAAGTCCCGGAATTTTGAAATTGTTTTTCAAGTGATTAATGAAATATATAAGAAATTGAAAATAACTTGTAAATATGAAAAATTTAGAAGATATAATTATTGAACATTTTGTTAACTGAAGTGAATAAGATATACTTGTGTAACATTCAAATTCATTCTATAAAACATATATATAACTTACCAAAATGTTAAAAGTTGAAAATGTTACAGAGGAATATGTAGTGGAATTATACAAGTAAAACTTAAGTAATGGAAGTGTTCAATGGAATTATTTCAAAATAAAAATTTTGATGTACAAGAAATGTTATAAACGTAAGTTAATATTGTGAAATAATTTATGTAAGTACATGAAAACAAGAAAAAGACATTGTATGAATGAATGAAAATAAATAAAAAGGTAAATAATGATGTGAAAAGAAATCAATTGAATAAACGTAAATAATATGTTAAAATTATTGGTTGTTTTGGCTTATGGGATGTTTATTTTTGAAATATGATACATATATTGTAATTATTGATATTAATGTTTTTCCGAACCTCTCTGTACAAAGGAGACTCTGTCGAAATAGTTCGAAAATTTAAGACTTAGAATTTTTTTTTGTAGAATTTGAGTTTTTTTTTCATTTTTATTAAACTTAAATTTGTAGGTTTAATTGTTTATAAATTGACTGTTTAAATAAAATATAACATATTTTTGGATTCCTTCTTGTTTCTTTTCGGGGACGAAAAGTTTTGAGTGGGGGAGATTGTAACGACCCGTATTTTAAAACATTTAAAAGTATTAAATTAAATAAGATTTTTTGAATAAAATTGTTAGGAATAAAAAAATTAAGATTTTATTTATACAAATTAGATTATAATACAAATTATGAGATTAATTAAAATTTCTATTAATGACATATGTTTGCAATAATATAAGGATGATAACAAATGTTAGTGTGTATTTTAATAATATTGGTTTGAATGATATTTGTAATTGTTTGAATGTAAATTTCCAATTGATTGGAATAATAAATGTTAATAAGAAATAATAAATGTTTCTTTATTAAAAAAAGAATCATATGTTTATTTATTTGAAATGTTTGGTAGCTGAAAGATTGATTGCAGAGATGAGAAACTATTACTTGGTAAGAAATGTATAATTCCTGTTTGTATCCAATAATGCATAAATATGTTTAAATCACTGTTTGATAGGAAATAATTGTTTTATTTCTCATTACATTTTTTTTTTCATTTTGAAATTCACCCTCGTAAATAATTGAAAATAATGTAATTGAATAATTTCAATTAATGATAGAGAGGACACCAAATTGTAAATTAATAGGTGTAATTAAACGTAGCTTATGTTTTGTGAAAATATAAGGAAAGTTGGTTTAATGAAAAGAACATTTATATCAAATAAAATGGATGTTTCATTTGTGAATGTAGGTTTAATTTCATTAAAATAAAGAATAGGATGATTGATTTAAAGGAAGTAAATATGTATATTTTTAGCATATAGATGGATTACAAGAGTAGAAAAATAATTTATTTAAGTAAGTTATGTTGATTCATGAGTTTTGATTCATGACACAAGTTTCAGAGATCATACGACGAGAATACTATATGAAAGCGACAAAAAGAGAACAAGTGCATACCGTGCACTACAAAGGAGATAATCTTACAATTCAGAGATTAGTATGGATATTTTATTTTATTTGAGTCTTAGAACAATGTTAAAATCATTCCTCAAATAATCACACACACAAAACATTTTATAGCAAAAACTATGTTCACTGTGCAGATAACACCAGGTCGGCCGACCGACCAGGATCCTCGGTCGACCGACCCTGTATCATGTGCACAGTAACTTTCTGTTTTGTATACGTTTTAAACTCAGCTGACCGGCCAGGTTTCCGGTCGACCGACCAGAGAAAAACGGCTAGTTTTCTGAAGAGACGCGATCATTTCATGAAGAGGAATGTCCTCTATTTCAAGAGGTATGGACACAACTGTTAACTAAAACTCGTCATGAAAGATTACAACTCTTCTACAACTATATAAACATATTCAATTCACTTCTACAATCACCGATTCTTGTTTATATTTCTGAAATCTAATCTCTATTCATTTCTGCAAATAAAAGTTTTCATTCTTATTTAATATCACTAGAATCCTTGAATTTATTCATATACTTCGATTCTACGTGATTATCTTCCTTCTAAATCTTCACACACATATATACTCTTGAGGATTTGATTATAGGAAAGTTGTACTATCAAAAGACAATCAGTGTTATTCAGAACACATTCGTCAACAAACTATTTGTATTAAGTTGAAGTCCTCTTCGGCTGTTGAGGCGGGAAAATTCCTGTTCGGCTGCTCAGGTGTCGTATACCTATTCCTCCGGGTTAAGTGAGGGGTTTAGTTTAAATCCAGAGGGTATTCTGGGACTGGACGTAGAACGGGAAGTTCGAACCAGTATAAAAATTCCTGGTGTGCTTACTTTAATTTGTACTTTACTGTTATTACTAGTTTCCGCATTAACATACCATATTACAAGATCCTTAGTACTACACGTGTACTTTCATTTGGTATCAGAGCAAGGTCATCCAATAACCATCACAAAGTTATTTGATATTTACTTTTAGTAATATGGCAACCACACAAATTAATGATGTTAACACTCACACTAATTCTAGTTTCACAGAAGGTCAATCGACTTCACGACCTCCACTTTTCAATGGTATAAATTACAATTATTGGTCAACTAGAATGAGAATATCTATGCAATCAAGTGGATTTGATATCTGGAATATTATACAAAGAGGGTATACAACTCCTACTGGAGAATACTCAACTTGGAGTAACACACAAAAACTAGATGCTACTTCAAATGCAAAAGCAATGAATATTTTATTTTGTGCATTAGATAGAAATGAATTCAATAGAGTTAGTATGTGCACTTTCGGTTATGAGATTTGGAGAACTCTTAAAGTTTCACATGAAGGAACGAACAAAGTTAAATTGAGCAAAATTTCTATGTTGAAACATCAATTTGAAAATTTTAAAATGAGGCCAAATGAATCTATAAATGACATGTACTCTAGATTTCAGGATATTTATCATGCTTTATTATCACTAGAACAAAAGTTTACTGATTTTGATGTTGTCACAAAAATCTTGAATTCTTTAACGGATGAATGGGAACGAAAAGTCCTAGCTTGTAACGACTCGGGTTTTGCCCGCTCGAAAATCAACATCCGTACTTCACATTGTACTAGAATGCCGCAGATTCGACCGTTCAAATCCGATTCGCCGGAGCTATAACACAATTAAGTAAATAACACAGCGGAAGAAAAGAATAATACATTGATATACAATATCTGATACAACAGAGTGATACAATGAATATCAATATACATCAGAGATATGATACAAGAAATAGCAGCGGAAAAGAAAAGATAACATCAGCAGCGGAACAATATCAATAGAAGTGATAACTCCAAAATGATCTTCAGACAAGAATGAATCCACAACTCCAAGATAAGCAACTCCGATGAATGAACTAGCTCCAGATAATCTACTAAACCTGAATATCTAAAAAGAAACCCAACTCTAGACTGCTCGTGTGGAAAATTATGAGCACCCAGAGTTTAGGAAGGGAACAATAAACTCCGGATCAGTCATGGGACTGGTGTGAGCAACAAAAACAGTTTATCTTTAAACAATCAACAAAAGATTTTAAACATTGAAATCCGCAATGCTTTTGGAAAATGAAACTACCATAAGACCTCCCGCCACACACACAATGCAAACGCAGAATTGGAGGAGATTTCTTCTTATGATAGTCAAAGATGCTTACTACGCAAATCATTGGATATTATTATTAGTGCATAGTGCAGAAAACATTTCGAAAGTATAATATTAATCTTAGCCAACATACGACCAGTATCGTATGCCTACTATAGCTACCATGTTCAATAGCAAGTTACCACCACATTCCATGGCAGGTAATACAACTAAAACCGTACAGGGCTCGTATTGTTTCTTTGGATTTTCCAACAAATGGTCAGGCTAAGGAACTTCCTTTCCGCCGCATGGGATCGCCTCTGGCGGGACGTCCCGAGAGACAAATTGCTCTCTGCCAAACAAGGCCGGGTTACCCCTGTAACAGGTAACTCACGAATATGCCACCTCCCGGTCCTTTGGGACCTTTATCCGAGCGCTCGATATCCAACATCACACATCATAAAGAAAGTGTATCCACATGAGTAAGTATCAGGGCTCCATACCATAATACCACCCCTTTCCAGAAGGAAATGACATACCCAAAAGGGCGCGACCCTCATAACCTTGCCGCAACATTCCTGTTTCGACCATTTCCGGGTTGTGAGGCCCTGACGAAGTCTCGTCCACAAAGCTACGCTTTTTCAAAAAGCCACGCTTTGGGTCAACAGATGATCAACCTATGATCACAAAGATAAATGATCAAACAAATGATCATATCACAAATGATCAAACACTGATCATCACACAGCAACACTCAGCATGCCACATTACCAAATTGGGAATATATCGCTGATAAATTTCAACTACATAACCTCTGAGCTCATACGTCTCAGAGAAGGGTGTTAAGCTAAGAGAATAAATTCTCCGCCACCAACAGATATGTATTTGAAAGAAATCAGCTTTATATCTCAAAGTGTAATGTCAGACATACAATCCATACAAGTCTGTTCCGGGATCGAACAGAACCGAAGGTACTTCTCACGAAGCCCTTGCAAATCCGGATAATTTCCAATCACGTCCGGACTTCCCGTCACTAAGGGTGATAAAACCTCTATATCGGGGATCAGCCGATGCAGAGTAACTCGACGGTAATCCTTCCGTTTTCAAAAATATCCAGTCTTCAACACCGGTCTTCAAATGCTATCCATATACGACGTATCACCTATTCGGAATGGGTTATACGACCCAAAGGTCCTCTCCCGGCTAAACCGAATAGTGAGCGTAATATTTAAAAACATATGGATATGGGATTTCAATTAAGTCACAACTTAAAACCCAAAATCTTTCTTTTCAAATGGTTTAACAAATTACCATTTTCAAATCTTTAAACAAAAAGATTCAATCTTTACGGTTTAAACAGTTTCCACACTTTAATCCTTTAAACAAAAGATTCATTCACAGATTTTCCAAATTAATTTCCATTTCAATTTGATTAACTCGTTAAACCTTTAAATCAAGATTTAACTTATAGCTTTCAAAACAATCCCATTTCAAATGATTTAAACCAATCATTATTTTAAATCTGTTAAAAATAACAGATTCAAATCATAGCTTTCAAAAAGAATTCATTCTTAACTTGGAAAACCATTTTCAATTCAATATTGAAATTCCTTTAATTAAACTGGAATTTCATTTCTTATCTGAAAGCTTTTATTATTTAAAAACAAACAGTTTCATTTCAGAAAATCTGATTCATTCATACGAGTTAAAGTCTTTGGGTTAAATCCAAATTCTCAAAATTATACTTTTAAATGGTTTAAATTCAGATAAACACATTTATAACATTTTCAATCCCTAGTTTCAAATCATAGGATTCAATTCCAAACTTGAATTCAAATTTAAATCAAATTATTTAAATTTCCAAAACTCGATTAAGTTGTTCAAAATAACTTTTGTCTTTGAAATTCCATTTCAAAAGCTTTTCACTTCAAACCCGAATTTCCAATTTCAAAATCAATTGAAATTAAAAATTCAATTTCAAAAACATCAAATTTAAATTATCTGTGACTTAACCGATTTCCACGTGAAATCCATATTTGTGTGTGTAAAAGTGTAGTCCAGGGGTTTCACACAGTAGTGCAACACAATGAATCATCACATATCAAAATACAGAGATATAGTTGATAAGCGATATAACTATAACGCTCATCTTCATTCACATATCACAGATATATATCACAGATAAGTAAATTATAGATCACAACATAAATCAGGATGTATCACAAAGCATCATATATCAGGGATATCAAGCAATTCAATCATCCAATGGAATCCAAACATTCATAAGTAAGGTCAGTTAATTGTCTGATTAATTTAAATCTGATTAATTTCTTATGAATAAATTACTCATCCTAGTTAATTAACATCAATAATTTACAAATCATTTTGATTAATTATTCTTTAATCATTTATTAATTTATCATTAATAATAAATTTATTAACCTTTAATTATTTGATTATCATTTAATTAAATTAATTTTTCTCAAATCATCCTAATTAATTTATTACATTATTCTTCAAGTAATTGTTGCTTAATCACTTGGTGTATCAACTTTAATCATTAATACTTGATTACAACATTTTAAATTTATAACTTATATTTTCTTTTCAAACCTAAGATTCAAATTTAAATTTGAATTCAGATCTAAAATTAAACTTGGATTTAAAATCCTATTCAATCCCCATTTTCAGATTTTTAAAACAGTTTATAAAAATACTTTAACCATTTAAATTGGTTAGAAACATTTAAAAAAAACTAGAATTAAAACCCTTGTTTTAATCTTGCTTTGCTTCTTTATTTAAATTTAGTTTTAAATTTCAAAACTGCACACTGACAGGTTTCAAAAACCTGAAAACTGTAACCTAAGTTTACTCGAGACAAGCTAACATTGCCCAGAGTCCAAAACCAAACATCTTCGAGTCACATGCTTGAGTTACTCGAGACAACCCGATGCCATTTCATTTTCCCAAAGCAAATAAGACCCTGTCACTCTTCTTCTTCCCTTCACCTTACTCCCATCATTCAACATACACACAGTGATACATATATACGTGCACAACCAATCGGAACGTCTCCGATCATCGCAGAGACCCTCGACGAGTCTCTGGTGACCTCCTCGTCACCCTCGACCAACCAACACCCTAAATTTCGCTGTGTTTCGAAAAACGAGTCGAACGACGAAAACTGGAACCACATTCAATCAGAAATCCTTCCCTCGCCGATAATTCTTGCCATCATTCACCACGCCATTTCAACAGAAACTTTGTCAAACTCCACAGCTTCGATTCCCATAGGTCCGGTGCGACTCGATTCCTCCACGCCAACAAACCACCTCTTCAAACTTCGACGAAAAACTGTGCCCTAAAAACCTAGATCGATCTCGCCGCGCCACCACGGCATTTCAGAAAATTCTTGACTATTTTTTCCACCATCCTCGACCCACGAGGCTCCTCTGACATGAACCACACGCCTCAAATCGTCTTCGATCAACGACAATTTACGATAAACCCAAAATTGATCAACCCCGAATATCTCATCAATCCCAAACTTAAAAAGCTTGAAACTATTATTAAAAATTCAAAATTTCCAAGTTTGAATCCAGCTATATATTCAAAACATAAATTTTAATTCATCGATTTACCTGACTTTAAATGATCATTACTGTAATTTATTGTTTCGGAAATAATTGCTTCATAATCCACTAGAAACCATTTTTAAAAATGATATTACATTGTTACAGTCATTTCTTCTTTAAAGGTCATAGCTTGATATTGATTGTATAAAGAGAAATCAAATTTTTGAACTTGATTCAAACCTGTAGATACCAAAACAGAGATGTCTATGTATACATAGACATGCATACTCAAATCTGCATATATGTATATACATGCAGGTATATTTTCCTTCATACAAACATCTTTCATTTAGAGGTTAAAGCCTATAATCATTTAGGTGGGATGATTTTTAAATTTTTCAAATAGGTATTAAAACCTGTAAACAAGACAGAGGCATATTTGCCTGAACACAAGCTTGCACACATCATTTGCATATATACATGCAGATATATTCACATTCATATAACATTCCCAAGTCATTATCATCACAGGCATCAGAATCAAAAGAAACTGGTTTAAAAATAAGGTTTGCTCACCTGAAATACTGAAACAGAGAGCACCTTTTCTTTTGTTTTTGAAATCTACAGTTAAGTCATGTTTTAAACTTGCTTGGTTTCCTTTGAAAAATGTTTTAAGTTGCCTTTGCTTTTTGATCTTCCTGCTTCCAGGTTAAAGCTTAAAATTTTCAAACTGAAAATGTTTCTTTGATTTGTTTTCTGTTTTGATGTTGGTTTTGGTTTGAAGTTTGTTTGTGTTTAAGAGGAGATGATGTTTACTTGATATATTCTCAGCTCGAACTGAAATGAGGAAATTGATATGTGAAAATGAAGCATACAGGGGATGATATATTTTTTTTTGTACAAGGTGATGATATTGCCATGTACAATATCAGAGATTTTTATCCAAAAAAAGAAGCTGGAAATGAAATGTCTTGTGTACTAGAGATATAGCATTAAATGCTTTGCTCCTTATCAAGTCTACAACAGCCCATACTTTATTCTTTTATGTACTTAGAAATCTTACACAAGTTTATTTTTGTTTGACTTAGATGTTAAGCATACTTACCCTACTCTATTCGTATGTACTGAAGTGATGGCCTGCAACATGTATTTTGTTATAGAGTATAAAATATTTTACTTAAGCTTTTACTTAAGAATTTTGGTTTTAAAGTAGTTATGGTTATTGTTATCATGTTAGCTTGCATATTCGTTTCTTATGTGTACATACTTAAATATATATTTTTGTTTTATTTTATTTTGCATTGATTTATTAATATTGAGATTTACTTTATATTGTATGAACTATAGAATTTATTTATTTCTCATTATCTTGTAATATTGATGATTTCTATTTTTATTTAGTTGTTAAAGTTTAGCAAATGTATTTACTTGATATTTTTATTATTTATCTTATATAATTTCGTATTTTTATTTCTAACTCATTTATTTACGACAAAAATTCAAATCAAATAAATACATTTAAATTTTTAAATTTTTTAAACGATTTATACAAATATACTTGGATATCGGGGAAACTCGCATCTCTTATCGATTTATTCCACAAATATTAATTCAAAAATCCAATTAATTATCATTTTAAATTTATAAAAATTCGGGGTCGTTACAGACTTCCCTCCTTAAAAGAATTTCGTCCTCGAAATTCACAGGCACGAAAACAAAGACAGATGAAGAATGTTTCATCTAATCAAACTGAACATTTATTCTGCATTTGGCTCACCAAATCAGAATATCAATAACAGATACGAGAACGAATCTGTTTGACACTTCACAAGATACTCGGGTTATCCAGATCTACGAAGTATGGAGTGTCATCGGTCGGTTCGAAGTGATAACTAACCATTCGTAAAATATACTGGGACCCAAAGAATAGATAGGTATATGGATATAATTTCAAAATTTTAGTTTAGAAACTAAATTATACCTATCAACCATAGCATACAAAGCAACCAATACATCCATACAAACAATTTTTGGTCTATCTGGAGTTTATGTCCCATATTAATATATCGAATTTCTTCCTGGATCTACCAGAAATAATCGAAGAATTGAGAAAAAGATGCTGAACAAAAGAGATTGATAGAGAAAAGATTGCTTCCTTGTTGTTACAGGATATTGACCATTTATAGTCGTATTCCCCTGTCCCCTATCTCGTCCTCTTCTTACACTCATACTCACTATCAGTGGATAGCAAGAGAATTTACTGAGGCATACGGACAGATATCTGAGAATTACTCATTCTAGAGTTTACTTCACTCTATCTCTAATGAGCTACTTAACGTGTTATACTCCTGAGCTAAAGTTCAACCTTAGCTCTGATACCACATGTGACGGCTCGAGACAGTGGGCACCGGTAGGCTTTTCAACCATCCCAGCCCCACCGTGGCTTACACTGGCACCTCGCAGTTGCTTTTACGGCCAGCCTCTCGACTGTCACGGCCTCCGCCTAACCAACCCATCCCTCTCAGGGACATGTAGGGGTAAGAGTCTCCCGTTCGCCACCAAACCGCGAAGCGAGAACCCCCTATCATGATGTAATATAGCAAATGCGATCCATATACGACGTATCACCTATTCGGAATGGGTTATACGACCCAAAGGTCCTCTCCCGGCTAAACCGAATAGTGAGCGTAATATTTAAAAACATATGGATATGGGATTTCAATTAAGTCACAACTTAAAACCCAAAATCTTTCTTTTCAAATGGTTTAACAAATTACCATTTTCAAATCTTTAAACAAAAAGATTCAATCTTTACGGTTTAAACAGTTTCCACACTTTGATCCTTTAAACAAAAGATTCATTCACAGATTTTCCAAATTAATTTCCATTTCAATTTGATTAACTCGTTAAACCTTTAAATCAAGATTTAACTTATAGCTTTCAAAACAATCCCATTTCAAATGATTTAAACCAATCATTATTTTAAATCTGTTAAAAATAACAGATTCAAATCATAGCTTTCAAAAAGAATTCATTCTTAATTTGGAAAACCATTTTCAATTCAATATTGAAATTCCTTTAATTAAACTGGAATTTCATTTCTTATCTGAAAGCTTTTATTATTTAAAAACAAACAGTTTCATTTCAGAAAATCTGATTCATTCATACGAGTTAAAGTCTTTAGGTTAAATCCAAATTCTCAAAATTATACTTTTAAATGGTTTAAATTCAGATAAACACATTTTCAATCCCTAGTTTCAAATCATAGGATTCAATTCCAAACTTGAATTCAAATTTAAATCAAATTATTTAAATTTCCAAAACTCGATTAAGTTGTTCAAAATAACTTTTGTCTTTGAAATTCCATTTCAAAAGCTTTTCACTTCAAACCCGAATTTCCAATTTCAAAATCAATTGAAATTAAAATTTCAATTTCAAAAACATCAAATTTAAATTATCTGTGACTTAACCGATTTCCACGTGAAATCCATATTTGTGTGTGTAAAAGTGTAGTCCAGGGGTTTCACACAGTAGTGCAACACAATGAATCATCACATATCAAAATACAGAGATATAGTTGATAAGCGATATAACTATAACGCTCATCTTCATTCACATATCACAGATATATATCACAGATAAGTAAATTATAGATCACAACATAAATCAGGATGTATCACAAAGCATCATATATCAGGGATATCAAGCAATTCAATCATCCAATGGAATCCAAACATTCATAAGTAAGGTCAGTTAATTGTCTGACTAATTTAAATCTGATTAATTTCTTATGAATAAATTACTCATCCTAGTTAATTAACATCAATAATTTACAAATCATTTTGATTAATTATTCTTTAATCATTTATTAATTTATCATTAATAATAAATTTATTAACCTTTAATTATTTGATTATCTTTTAATTAAATTAATTTTTATCAAATCATCCTAATTAATTTATTACATTATTCTTCAAGTAATTGTTGCTTAATCACTTGGTGTATCAACTTTAATCATTAATACTTGATTACAACATTTTAAATTTATAACTTATATTTTCTTTTCAAACCTAAGATTCAAATTTAAATTTGAATTCAGATCTAAAATTAAACTTGGATTTAAAATCCTATTCAATCCCCATTTTCAGATTTTTAAAACAGTTTATAAAAATACTTTAACCATTTAAATTGGTTAGAAACATTTTAAAAAAAACTAGAATTAAAACCCTTGTTTTAATCTTGCTTTGCTTCTTTATTTAAATTTAGTTTTAAATTTCAAAAATGCACACTGACAGGTTTCAAAAACCTGAAACCTGTAACCTAAGTTTACTCGAGACAAGCTAACATTGCCCAGAGTCCAAAACCAAACATCTTCGAGTCACATGCTTGAGTTACTCGAGACAACCCGATGCCATTTCATTTTCCCAAAGCAAATAAGACCCTGTCACTCTTCTTCTTCCCTTCACCTTACTCCCATCATTCAACATACACACAGTGATACATATATACGTGCACAACCAATCGGAACGTCTCCGATCATCGCATAGACCCTCGACGAGTCTCTGGTGACCTCCTCGTCACCCTCGACCAACCAACACCCTAAATTTCGCTGTGTTTCGAAAAACGAGTCGAACGACGAAAACTGGAACCACATTCAATCAGAAATCCTTCCCTCGCCGATAATTCTTGCCATCATTCACCACGCCATTTCAACAGAAACTTTGTCAAACTCCACAGCTTCGATTCCCATAGGTCCGGTGCGACTCGATTCCTCCACGCCAACAAACTACCTCTTCAAACTTCGACGAAAAACTATGCCCTAAAACCCTAGATCGATCTCGCCGCGCCACCACGGCATTTCAGAAAATTCTTGACTATTTTTTCCACCATCCTCGACCCACGAGGCTCCTCTGACATGAACCACACGCCTCAAATCGTCTTCGATCAACGACAATTTACGATAAACCCAAAATTGATCAACCCCGAATATCTCATCAATCCCAAACTTAAAAAGCTTGAAACTATTATTAAAAATTCAAAATTTCCAAGTTTGAATCCAGCTATATATTCAAAACATAAATTTTAATTCATCGATTTACCTGACTTTAAATGATCATTACTGTAATTTATTGTTTCGGAAATAATTGCTTCATAATCCACTAGAAACCATTTTTAAAAATGATATTACATTGTTACAGTCATTTCTTCTTTAAAGGTCATAGCTTGATATTGATTGTATAAAGAGAAATCAAATTTTTGAACTTGATTCAAACCTGTAGATACCAAAACAGAGATGTCTATGTATATACAGACATGCATACTCAAATCTGCATATATGTATATACATGCAGGTATATTTTCCTTCATACAAACATCTTTCATTTAGAGGTTAAAGCCTATAATCATTTAGGTGGGATGATTTTTAAATTTTTCAAACAGGTATTAAAACCTGTAAACAAGACAGAGGCATATTTGCCTAAACACAAGCTTGCACACATCATTTGCATATATACATGCAGATATATTCACATTCATATAACATTCCCAAGTCATTATCATCACAGGCATCAGAATCAAAAGAAACTGGTTTAAAAATAAGGTTTGCTCACCTGAAATACTGAAACAGAGAGCACCTTTTCTTTTGTTTTTGAAATCTGCAGTTAAGTCCTGTTTTAAACTTGCTTGGTTTCCTTTGAAAAATGTTTTAAGTTGCCTTTGCTTTTTGATCTTCCTGCTTCCAGGTTAAAGCTTAAAATTTTCAAACTGAAAATGTTTCTTTGATTTGTTTTCTGTTTTGATGTTGGTTTTGGTTTGAAGTTTGTTTGTGTTTAAGAGGAGATGATGTTTACTTGATATATTCTCAGCTCGAACTGAAATGAGGAAATTGATATGTGAAAATGAAGCATACAGGGGATGATATATTTTTTTTGTACAAGGTGATGATATTGCCATGTACAATATCAGAGATTTTTATCCAAAAAAAGAAGCTGGAAATGAAATGTCTTGTGTACTAGAGATATAGCATTAAATGCTTTGCTCCTTATCAAGTCTACAACAGCCCATACTTTATTCTTTTATGTACTTAGAAATCTTACTCAAGTTTATTTTTGTTTGACTTAGATGTTAAGCATACTTACCCTACTCTATTTGTATGTACTGAAGTGATGGCCTGCAACATGTATTTTGTTATAGAGTATAAAATATTTTACTTAAGCTTTTACTTAAGAATTTTGGTTTTAAAGTAGTTATGGTTATTGTTATCATGTTAGCTTGCATATTCGTATCTTATGTGTACATACTTAAATATATATTTTTGTTTTATTTTATTCTGCATTGATTTATTAATATTGAGATTTACTTTATATTGTATGAACTATAGAATTTATTTATTTCTCATTATCTTGTAATATTGATGATTTCTATTTTTATTTAGTTGTTAAAGTTTAGCAAATGTATTTACTTGATATTTTTATTATTTATCTTATATAATTTCGTATTTTTATTTCTAACTCATTTATTTACGACAAAAATTCAAATCAAATAAATACATTTAAATTTTTAAATTTTTTAAATGATTTATACAAATATACTTGGATATCGGGGAAACTCGCATCTCTTATCGATTTATTCCACAAATATTAATTCAAAAATCCAATTAATTATCATTTTAAATTTATAAAAATTCGGGGTCGTTACATAGCTATTGAAGAAGCAACTGATTTGTCAACATTAAAACCAGAAGAGTTGATAGGTAATTTAATGTCCTACGAAGTAAATTTGCAGGCAAAACGAAATGGAGCACAAGAAAAGAAAAATGTAGCATTCCAAGCAGAAAAAGATGATTCCGACTCAGATAATGAAGATATGGCTATGATCGCTAAAAATTTCAAAAAGTTTTTGAAATTCAACAGAAACAAATTCAAGGGAAATAAAAATAATTCCAACAACAATTCCAATAGCAGCAAACCATCATCTTCAACAATGGAATGTTATGAATGTCATAAGAAAGGACACATGAAGAAAGATTGTCCAGATCGTAAAAAGAATAATTTCAAGAAGGACAAAACCAAAAGAAAAGCTTTTTCAGTCACTTGGGACGACACTGACTCATCATCCTCATCAGAGAGCGAAAGTGATAATGAACAAGCAAATGTATGCTTCATGGCTTCATCAGACAATGTAAGTGATTTTACTTTTGAAGATTTAATTGAAATAAATTCTGAATTAGTAAATTTAACAAAACAACTTAAAAAGAAAAATAAAGAGTTGCAAAGAAAGTTAGATAGAACAGCTTTAGAAGTAGATATGTTAAAAGATGAGAAGGTAATATTGGAAGAAGAACTTGAAATCTCTCAACAATCGAATTCTAACTTATCTTCTCAAATTACGTCAATTTCTGAGGAACTAGAAACTCAGAAAAATAAAAATGATGTTTTACTTTTTGAAAATAATAGTTTAATATCTAAGATTAAGGATTTAGAGTTAGAAAAATCTAGTCTTAAAATAAAATTTGATAATATTTCTAAAAATGTTTCTAATTTCAATAAAGGAAGAGAAAATCTTTCTAGTATATTAGAAAACTCTCAAACTCCTAACAATAAATCTGGACTAGGATTTAAGAAACAAAATAATTTTGCTAAAAGTAAAACTAATAATAAAATTAAGAAAGATATTAGGAAAACAGTTTATTCAAATACTAAAACTATTAAGATATGGATTCTGTAACGACCACGACTTTCTCTCCACAGAAAGTCGCATCGTTAATAAGAAAGAAATGGGTGAGAAGTAGAAAAGAGAAGAAGAGAAAAGAAACAAACACAAATACTCACAGCGGAAACGAACAAAATATATTATATCACATAAATATTACATAGTATCATATACAACACTTATCAGAGTTACACAGATTACATATCATATACTAGACAGTTATAAACATCTGTCTAGTTATTACCTCTCAATACAATACAGAGATCTAAACAAGATCAACACAGCGGAAACTACTATCTATCTACAACGCCGAAGCCTCCTGCTCCATTGCTCCTCCACAATTCGTCAAGGCTAACCTGAATCCCTTGGCTACTCGTAAAAATTTGAGTACCCAAGAGTTTATAAAACAGAAATAAACAACTTGGGTCAGACATGGGTCTGGTGTGAGTAACAGGTTAAACTTGCTTAACTTCAAAACCTTTTGAAAGAAAAAGGTATCACGTAAGACTTCCCACACATAAACATGGGTAAGTTTTTACCTTACGCTAACCAAAACATTTGATAGGAAATTCGATTGTATTATAATAGGGTCTAGGGTTTTCAAATAAATATGAAATAGCTGAAATTGTTACATTATTAAATTCCAGCATACTAGCCACAAAGTGGGTTATACAATCAAGTCCGTTGGCACTTATTGGATTTTGGATTCCATACAATGGCAGGGCTACCGGGGTACCGCCCATCACAGTACGTGGCCTAGATCACCGTACCGAGGATCACTCCCAATCCCCTGCAACACAAGGTCGGAACATCCCTTACTGGATAATTCCCGCACAAGATACCTCACGGTTGGGATCAGCAACCGCACCACTAAGTCGAAAATAGAAAGGGACATCTAGACAGAGGTAACCTTGTCCTACTTGGGTGCTACCCACTAACCTTGCTGCACCTCCCCTGTTTTAGCCATTCCCGGTTTGTGAGGCTTGAGGTCACGATTACCTTAGAAAAGAACACATCACTTAGAATGCTCATCGTCCACCTGACGATGTGCTGAAAGCATTCAATCCATACAAGTTCGTTCCGGGTTCGAACGAAACCGAAGGCATTATCTCGTTACACTCGTTTTGGAATCACCCTCAGAGTTAACGACAATAACCCTTGCACTCTGAATCTTCATCTTCACTTGATTCACGACCTATCGTTAATTTGGATCGATGTGGTATTCGGGTCTCCAGACCTGGAAATCCGGTATACGGAAACCCGATCCCGGTCTCATCGAAATCCAAAACGTATCTTTTAAGGTCAAGTTGTTTTAAGGTTAAAACAATTCAATTCTTATATATACTACACATAGATAGATAATTTACAATAGATAATCTACATTATCATCCAAACAGATAATTCATATCATCATTTCAATTCAACCAAACATCTATATCATAGATCAACACATCTCTTATCAGAGATATTAACAATGCAAAGCATTCAATATCATTCATCCATTCTTAAGTAATGATTTATCATCTCTAATTAATTTAAAGTAAATTAAATTAATTACTTATTTTATAAATCCTTCTTACTTAATCATTAATTAAACTAATTAATTAATCATACTCTAGTATCAATCTTAATTAATCATTCCTGATAAATCAACCTTTAATTACTTTAAGTAATTAATACTTAATTATTTTCACAAATTAATTATCTTAAACCATTTTAGTAATTAGTCTTTAATTACTTCATAATTAATTAACCATACTTAATTACATTAATCTTTAATTAATTAATTACTTAATCCTTTATTATTGATTAATTAATCTTGATTAATCAATTCTTAATTTACATCATTAATTATATAAATAAATGATCCTTAATTACTCTTTAATTAATTACTCCATTTAAATTATTTAATAATTAATCTTTAATTAATTATATTTATTAATCACCTTTGATTAATCTCAATTAGTAATTAACTACCCTTAATTACTCTTCCCTTAATTAATTACTTCTTAATTAATTATCCTTTAATTAATCCCTTGATTAATTATTCAAAGTAATTAAACTCAAATTACTTTTATTAAACCATCTTTAGTTAATTACATCCCATAATTAACTTTAATTACCTTCCTAAGTAATTTATACTTCCACTAATTACATTTAAGTAATTATCAAATCACCAAGTGATTCCTTAAATTAATTAAACAAATTAATTTAAACTTATCAAATTTATTTAATTAATTACCTTAAGTAATTAATTCATTTTAATTACTTTCATTAAGTAATTTATACTTAACCAATATTAATTAATTAATCTAATCATTTATTAATAACTCATACTTAATTAAATTATTCTTAAATTACTTTATTAATTTAATGACTCCTATATCATTTAATCTTAATTACTATCTAAAATAAAGTACTTACCTTTAACTACTTTAATTATATCATTACAAAGACTTTAAAACATTTACTTTAAAATCTTTCTTTTAATTTATCTTAAATCACAGATTTAAAATAATTACAAATTTAACTTTTAATATGCAAAATCTTTTTTAAATTCAAATGTTAAGAAAAACACTTAACATTTATAAAAGAAGTTTATAAGATTTTTAAACAAATTCATTTATTCAAACCTTTTTAAAATTATTCTTTAAACATTTAAATTTGTTAAAACCTTTATTTTTATAAACTTTATTTATCTCAAATTCTAGGATACAAATTATAAACTTGAACTCGAATGAAAACTTGATTTAAAACTGGGTTTAAATCCTATTTTCAAAGTTTAAAACTCAATTTAAATTTAAAAACACTGTCTGTTTTAAAAACTGCAAATTTTACCTTTACCCGAGCCAACTCCATTTTTCCCCGAGTAAAAACCCAGTTTTCCCGAGACCAACTTCGAGTTCCTTCCCTCTTTTATTTTTATACTTTGTTATGTTTAATTTTAAAAACAGTTTAAAACTCTCGCGAGTTCCTCTGCACGAACCCGAGTCAGAACATCAAATACTCGAGTATGTCTTCGAGTAAATCATCTTCTTCCTTTAAATCACACTAGACATGTCTGCTACCTGGTGCACATGCACACCTATTTGCCTGAACTCCGGCCACCCACGACGATCTTTACAAGTCGACACTCAACCCCATATCCTAACTCGATCACTAGAACTTCAACAACCTCTCGAAATCGAAATCGAGTATCCCACTACTAACAAGAACAGGAACCCAAGCCTGGAAAGATGCTCGAACACAATCCTCTGATCATCAGAGAGTCTGAATTTCTGGCTATGACTTCGACAACGTCCCCACTCCTATTTCCCAAAATCTGGTGAAGCTCGATCCACCAGAGCTCCCTTGATCACCAAAACCTCGACCATGCCCAAAATTAGGTCTACAGATAATCTCGATCAATTCCCATCGCCACAGTCGTCTATCATTACTTCTACTATTTTTCCCGACCTCACCCATCATCCAACTATCTCCAGTGAGAACCACGTCTCCGAAAATCAACTAGATCATCAGAGATCACCCAGAATGCAAATTCTGGTCAAACCCAATCTGCTCCTAATATACCCCTCTAAAAATTGTGATTTCACTTTCAAAATTCATGTTTTAGGATAGGGTTTTAGATTATATGCCTGTCTTGATGAATTCAGATACTTAAATTTTCACCTAATTTAAACATGCACTGTATTTTCTAGTTCCTAGAGACATTTCTGTTTATTTTAACTTAATAAAACTTTAAACTCTAATCTATGATACACCAAACATGTTTTGTTCGAATTCTAAATCCTATCAGAGATTATATCAAAAGGATTTAAATTTTGATCATGACTTTAACTTCTAAAAGAAGAGCAGATAAGATCAGGGTATAATAATAGGCATGCATCTATACATCCATATACATACATAGAAATTCAATCATATACATATATTCAATACTCATTTTATCCTAGAATTTCACATGCAAACAGATACCTATGTACTAAAATTTTAAGAAAACTATTACTCACCAATTTAAAATGAAGAACAGAGCCCTCTTTGAAACTGCTTTAAACTTTAAAACTGAAGTGCTTTTGAAACTTTTAAAACTCGATTTAAAAACTTGAATGCTGGCTTTATTTCGGAAGGATTGCAGTTGCATGCAGAGATGCCTTGTTTGACATGCCTCCAGATTTGAAAAGAATTTGTAGTCTTTTGTTTCCAGATTGAAAATGCATTACAGGTCTGGGTTTTGAAAGTGATTTGCATGTTTGATGAAGAAGCATTTTAGAGGATATTGATTACAGATTTGTTTTGATTCCAGATTTGAAGAAAATGCAACCTTTTTGTTTTCAGATTGAAGAGAGGTTACAGGTTTTAAAGAAATGCAGGTTGAAGGCTTGATTATTGAAAATGAGTTACAGGTTATTTGAGATTATGGTTTGAGGATTACTGATTTTATTTGAGAACATTTCGGTTGAGAATTTGTTTGAGAATTTTGTTTTATTGAAAGAAATCTTGTTTCAGATTTTGTTTTGAGTATTCTTGTTACAGGCTGAAATCTCTTTAATTTTGAAAAAGAATTAGAAAAGAAAATGTAGATAAGAACATATGTATATATAAGTAAAAATGATATATTCAAATAAAAGAAAAACAAAAACTCAAAACTTGACATTTGTCATTACATTGGTTTATTAATGTACACATGTTATTTTAAAGCTTTAGGAATTTACACATGTCTTTTTAGTTAGTTTATATTTATTTTAAATATAGATAAAAGCTTTTTCTTTATTTTCTTAAACACTTATTACTTATCTATTTATATATATAAAGATAACTTTTTTTAAAGAACTAACCAATTATACTTATAAATAAAAGCTTATACATATATATTTAAAATCTAAAACTATTTAAATATTACCTCTTTTGAATTTCAAATTCAAATTCAAATTATATTCTTAAAATCCAATTTAAAGTAAATTTAAAACAACACATCCAATTTGAAAATAACAATCTTATTTTATTAAGGTCTTTTTATTATAAAAACAACACTCTATTAATATTGTTTGAAATTAACATATTTATCAATTTTAAAATAATTTATAAAGGAGATTATAAATTACTACTATTTATTAAATGAATTAACATATCATATTTATATATATATATATATATTCAATTCAAATCTTATTATCAAAAATTATCAATCAATTTAATTATTTAAACAGATTATTAAATTGATATTGCCCTAAATTTCCGGGATATTACATTCCTTCCCCCTTAAAATAATTTCGTCCCCGAAATTTAAAACAAAGGTAATTTAATAATCTATTTAAATCACAACCATAAATTATCATCCATATGCTAACAACCATAGCAAACAATTCACTCAATCAAACAATTTTAATTATCCAGACAAAATTTTGGATAAAAATTTCCCCGAGTTTCCCCAAGTATATATATACCGGGATACTCGCTTAACAGAATCCAACAATCAACACTACTAAACTATAGAGCTTCTACTCATCTAGATCTATAGAACTAAACAAGATATCAGACTACAGATGAGTCTGACTTAACAACCAGATCTTCCAGAACTGCTGGTTCCAAAACCAGAGATAGATTAAACACGTACTCCCTCAGAGATACGTAAAATATATTGAATTCCAGTTATCCAAACTGACAATTCAATCCAGTAGATCAAACTCTTACACAAATCAGAACACAGAAGAGATCCAAAATAACTCGGAGCTAACTTCCCAGACTTACCCAATCTGATAACTCCCGTTCACAAGAGGAAACTTCAACAACAACGAAGTCTCTAACTTCGAATTCCAAATTCCTCCATCTTTTATCCACAAAATCCTTCAAACGATCTTGGACTTCCTACAAATCCTTCCTGATCAGTTCAACTTTCGCCGATACTTCTAGAAACAAACTAGACTAAGAATAACTCCACACAATGATCTTCTCAAGATCAACCCAATCCAAAACAAAACTCTACTTTTCAAACATCAGAAGATTCCAAACTAACTTCTCCTATCTGGAAAAGAGGAACAGGAGCACTCGCCAAAACTGTTCCTGCTGCACCACTCTGATCTGGAGTAGAATGAAAATGCTGATGATGAACACAAGCACAGACTGGACAACCCATTCCAGAAAATATCGGATAACTCAAAAGAATACTCAAACTATCGCAAGTCACTTTTGCGATCCACCCAGCCAAAATCCAAATAAAACTGTTCTCTCTTTACCAATCAGAACAGCTCACACTTGACTATCCTATCCATCGAAGAAATGGATCCTCTCTGCTGCTTCTGAACTTCACCTTCAGAAAAACTGCTCAGCCAGAAAAACTTCTGCCGAAAACAGAACACTCCGAGCTACACTACTGCCACAGATGCCACAGACTTCTCAATCCAAGGTTCTTCGAGAAATTCGGACTTCAAACAGAACAAAAACATCTTGCTGAACTCAGCCACAACACCGAAACAGACACACTTCATTAACTTGTTCCAAAGAAAACATCTTCGGGAACATCCATAGTCACTGCATCTCATCACGCAGCTACTTCTTCCAGAAGTATCAAGATACCATCACTCGCTTCTGTCCTAACCAACAGATCCAACTTTACTCATCCAAACTACAAAGATAAAATCCGAACCATAACAGTTTCCTTCGAAGATCGATGAAATCCTTTACCACAGTAAAGTTTACTTGAGATGGTATTAGGTTTACAGTCTCGACAAATACACTTCCAACCTCAACACTCAGACTCCTAATTTTAGATGATAAATTATTATCATCTCAACCAATCATTATAAATACCATATACTTTTAAAATGATACTTTTTATATATAGAAAATATATCTAGGTAAAATTATTTCACCTTCCCTTTTTAAAACAATATTGTGTCCGTTGGCCTGGTCTAAGTGTTTAGAGATCCCTATCAATAACGGTAGCTACTCGTATTGACCAGAATCCATATACCACTTAACCGATCAATTAACACAATATAAAATCATTTTATATAACTAACAAATACGCGCTCTCGTATATATATATACATACACTCAGACTAAAATAGGTTGCTACAGATCCTATCTCTAATGAACAACCCTTCCGAACCTAGGTATTCACTCAACCTAGTGTTCTGATATTCACTTTACCAAAAGCTTAGGCATTCGCTCAACCTGTGCTCTGATACCACTGTAACGACCACGACTTTCTCTCCACAGAAAGTTGCATCATTAATAAGAAAGAAAGGGGTGAGAAGTAGAAAAGAGAAGAAGAGAAAAGAAACAAACACAAATACTCACAGCGGAAACGAACAAAATATATTATATCACATAAATATTACATAGTATCATATACAACACTTATCAGAGTTACACAGATTACATATCATATACTAGACAGTTATAAACATCTGTCTAGTTATTACCTCTCAATACAATACAGAGATCTAAACAAGATCAACACAGCGGAAACTACTATCTATCTACAACGCCGAAGCCTCCTGCTCCATTGCTCCTCCACAATTCATCAAGGCTAACCTGAATCCCTTGGCTACTCGTAAAAATTTGAGTACCCAAGAGTTTATAAAACAGAAATAAACAACTTGGGTCAGACATGGGTCTGGTGTGAGTAACAGGTTAAACTTGCTTAACTTCAAAACCTTTTGAAAGAAAAAGGTATCACGTAAGACTTCCCACACATAAACATGGGTAAGTTTTTACCTTACGCTAACCAAAACATTTGATAGGAAATTCGATTGTATTATAATAGGGTCTAGGGTTTTCAAATAAATATGAAATAGCTGAAATTGTTACATTATTAAATTCCAGCATACTAGCCACAAAGTGGGTTATACAATCAAGTCCGTTGGCACTTATTGGATTTTGGATTCCATACAATGGCAGGGCTACCGGGGTACCGCCCATCACAGTATGTGGCCTAGATCACCGTACCGAGGATCACTCCCAATCCCCTGCAACACAAGGTCGGAACATCCCTTACTGGATAATTCCCGCACAAGATACCTCACGGTTGGGATCAGCAACCGCACCACTAAGTCGAAAATAGAAAGGGACATCTAGACAGAGGTAACCTTGTCCTACTTGGGTGCTACCCACTAACCTTGCTGCACCTCCCCTGTTTTAGCCATTCCCGGTTTGTGAGGCTTGAGGTCACGATTACCTTAGAAAAGAACACATCACTTAGAATGCTCATCGTCCACCTGACGATGTGCTGAAAGCATTCAATCCATACAAGTTCGTTTCGGGTTCGAACGAAACCGAAGGCATTATCTCGTTACACTCGTTTTGGAATCACCCTCAGAGTTAACGACAATAACCCTTGCACTCTGAATCTTCATCTTCACTTGATTCACGACCTATCGTTAATTTGGATCGATGTGGTATTCGGGTCTCCAGACCTGGAAATCCGGTATACGGAAACCCGATCCCGGTCTCATCGAAATCCAAAACGTATCTTTTAAGGTCAAGTTGTTTTAAGGTTAAAACAATTCAATTCTTATATATACTACACATAGATAGATAATTTACAATAGATAATCTACATTATCATCCAAACAGATAATTCATATCATCATTTCAATTCAACCAAACATCTATATCATAGATCAACACATCTCTTATCAGAGATATTAACAATGCAAAGCATTCAATATCATTCATCCATTCTTAAGTAATGATTTATCATCTCTAATTAATTTAAAGTAAATTAAATTAATTACTTATTTTATAAATCCTTCTTACTTAATCATTAATTAAACTAATTAATTAATCATACTCTAGTATCAATCTTAATTAATCATTCCTGATAAATCAACCTTTAATTACTTTAAGTAATTAATACTTAATTATTTTCACAAATTAATTATCTTAAACCATTTTAGTAATTAGTCTTTAATTACTTCATAATTAATTAACCATACTTAATTACATTAATCTTTAATTAATTAATTACTTAATCCTTTATTATTGATTAATTAATCTTGATTAATCAATTCTTAATTTACATCATTAATTATATAAATAAATGATCCTTAATTACTCTTTAATTAATTACTCCATTTAAATTATTTAATAATTAATCTTTAATTAATTATATTTATTAATCACCTTTGATTAATCTCAATTAGTAATTAACTACCCTTAATTACTCTTCCCTTAATTAATTACTTCTTAATTAATTATCCTTTAATTAATCCCTTGATTAATTATTCAAAGTAATTAAACTCAAATTACTTTTATTAAACCATCTTTAGTTAATTACATCCCATAATTAACTTTAATTACCTTCCTAAGTAATTTATACTTCCACTAATTACATTTAAGTAATTATCAAATCACCAAGTGATTCCTTAAATTAATTAAACAAATTAATTTAAACTTATCAAATTTATTTAATTAATTACCTTAAGTAATTAATTCATTTTAATTACTTTCATTAAGTAATTTATACTTAACCAATATTAATTAATTAATCTAATCATTTATTAATAACTCATACTTAATTAAATTATTCTTAAATTACTTTATTAATTTAATGACTCCTATATCATTTAATCTTAATTACTATCTAAAATAAAGTACTTACCTTTAACTACTTTAATTATATCATTACAAAGACTTTAAAACATTTACTTTAAAATCTTTCTTTTAATTTATCTTAAATCACAGATTTAAAATAATTACAAAGGGAGGGAAGGGCAGAGCTTTTGGTTTTTGTTTGGGCTACTGGATTTATGTTCTTAATTTCCTGGCGGGATTTAACTTTTAATATGCAAAATCTTTTTTAAATTCAAATGTTAAGAAAAACACTTAATATTTATAAAAGAAGTTTATAAGATTTTTAAACAAATTCATTTATTCAAACCTTTTTAAAATTATTCTTTAAACATTTAAATTTGTTAAAACCTTTATTTTTATAAACTTTATTTATCTCAAATTCTAGGATACAAATTATAAACTTGAACTCGAATGAAAACTTGATTTAAAACTGGGTTTAAATCCTATTTTCAAAGTTTAAAACTCAATTTAAATTTAAAAACACTGTCTGTTTTAAAAACTGCAAATTTTACCTCTACCCGAGCCAACTCCATTTTTCCTCGAGTAAAAACCCAGTTTTCCCGAGACCAACTTCGAGTTCCTTCCCTCTTTTATTTTTATACTTTGTTATGTTTAATTTTAAAAACAGTTTAAAACTCTCGCGAGTTCCTCTGCACGAACCCGAGTCAGAACATCAAATACTCGAGTATGTCTTCGAGTAAATCATCTTCTTCCTTTAAATCACACTAGACATGTCTGCTACCTGGTGCACATGCACACCTATTTGCCTGAACTCCGGCCACCCACGACGATCTTTACAAGTCGACACTCAACCCCATATCCTAACTCGATCACTAGAACTTCAACAACCTCTCGAAATCGAAATCGAGTATCCCACTACTAACAAGAACAGGAACCCAAGCCTGGAAAGATGCTCGAACACAATCCTCTGATCATCAGAGAGTCTGAATTTCTGGCTATGACTTCGACAACGTCCCCACTCCTATTTCCCAAAATCTGGTGAAGCTCGATCCACCAGAGCTCCCTTGATCACCAAAACCTCGACCATGCCCAAAATTAGGTCTACAGATAATCTCGATCAATTCCCATCGCAACAGTCGTCTATCATTACTTCTACTATTTTTCCCGACCTCACCCATCATCCAACTATCTCCAGTGAGAACCACGTCTCCGAAAATCAACTAGATCATCAGAGATCACCCAGAATGCAAATTCTGGTCAAACCCAATCTGCTCCTAATATACCCCTCTAAAAATTGTGATTTCACTTTCAAAATTCATGTTTTAGGATAGGGTTTTAGATTATATGCCTGTCTTGATGAATTCAGATACTTAAATTTTCACCTAATTTAAACATGCACTGTATTTTCTAGTTCCTAGAGACATTTCTGTTTATTTTAACTTAATAAAACTTTAAACTCTAATCTATGATACACCAAACATGTTTTGTTCGAATTCTAAATCCTATCAGAGATTATATCAAAAGGATTTAAATTTTGATCATGACTTTAACTTCTAAAAGAAGAGCAGATAAGATCAGGGTATAATAATAGGCATGCATCTATACATCCATATACATACATAGAAATTCAATCATATACATATATTCAATACTCATTTTATCCTAGAATTTCACATGCAAACAGATACCTATGTACTAAAATTTTAAGAAAACTATTACTCACCAATTTAAAATGAAGAACAAAGCCCTCTTTGAAACTGCTTTAAACTTTAAAACTGAAGTGCTTTTGAAACTTTTAAAAATCGATTTAAAAACTTGAATGCTGGCTTTATTTCGGAAGGATTGCAGTTGCATGCAGAGATGCCTTGTTTGACATGCCTCCAGATTTGAAAAGAATTTGTAGTCTTTTGTTTCCAGATTGAAAATGCATTACAGGTCTGGGTTTTGAAAGTGATTTGCATGTTTGATGAAGAAGCATTTTAGAGGATATTGATTACAGATTTGTTTTGATTCCAGATTTGAAGAAAATGCAACCTTTTTGTTTTCAGATTGAAGAGAGGTTACAGGTTTTAAAGAAATGCAGGTTGAAGGCTTGATTATTGAAAATGAGTTACAGGTTATTTGAGATTATGGTTTGAGGATTACTGATTTTATTTGAGAACATTTCGGTTGAGAATTTGTTTGAGAATTTTGTTTTATTGAAAGAAATCTTGTTTCAGATTTTGTTTTGAGTATTCTTGTTACAGGCTGAAATCTCTTTAATTTTGAAAAAGAATTAGAAAAGAAAATGTAGATAAGAACATATGTATATATAAGTAAAAATGATATATTCAAATAAAAGAAAAACAAAAACTCAAAACTTGACATTTGTCATTACATTGGTTTATTAATGTACACATGTTATTTTAAAGCTTTAGGAATTTACACATGTCTTTTTAGTTAGTTTATATTTATTTTAAATATAGATAAAAGCTTTTTCTTTATTTTCTTAAACACTTATTACTTATCTATTTATATATATAAAGATAACTTTTTTTAAAGAACTAACCAATTATACTTATAAATAAAAGCTTATACATATATATTTAAAATCTAAAACTATTTAAATATTACCTCTTTTGAATTTCAAATTCAAATTCAAATTATATTCTTAAAATCCAATTTAAAGTAAATTTAAAACAACACATCCAATTTGAAAATAACAATCTTATTTTATTAAGGTCTTTTTATTATAAAAACAACACTCTATTAATATTGTTTGAAATTAACATATTTATCAATTTTAAAATAATTTATAAAGGAGATTATAAATTACTACTATTTATTAAATGAATTAACATATCATATTTATATATATATATATATTCAATTCAAATCTTATTATCAAAAATTATCAATCAATTTAATTATTTAAACAGATTATTAAATTGATATTGCCCTAAATTTCCGGGATATTACAGATTCCAAAAACAAATAATACATTGATAAGGAATAAACATATCAAAAGTTTTATGGAAACTGTTCATAATAACAAAAATTATGTCTATAAAGGGAATTCTCAACCCGTATGGGTTTGGCTTCCTAAGATCTAACTCTTAGGACCCTAAAAAGATAGGGTACCAACTTTTTATAAATTTTGCAGGTACCACATAAGAAGAGAGGAAAATGGATTTTAGATAGCGGTTGCTCAAAACACATGACTGGAAACAAAGAAATGTTATCAAACATTATATACTCAAATGGAGGAGCAGTCACCTTTGGAGATAACTCAAAAGGATATATCATCGGCAAATGCAATGTTAATAACAACGGTACATCTAATTTACCTCTCATTACTGATGTTTTATTAGTTAAAAATTTAAAACATAATTTATTAAGTATTAGTCAACTATGCGATAAAGGTTTTAATATAACTTTTTCAGAAAATAAATGTAACATTTTTGATAAAAATCACAACATCATTTTCGAAGGAAATAGAGATAAAAATATTTATATCCTAAATATGAATGTTAATAATGATTCAAATTTGTGTCTAGTAGCTAAAGAAAACGATTCTTGTCTTTGGCACAAAAGATTTTGTCACATAAATTTTAATACCATCAACAAACTTGCGAAAAATAAATTAGTTAAAGGATTACCCAATATAAAATTCGAAACTAACATATTTTGTGATGCATGTAAATTAGGAAAATTAACAAAATCTTCTTTTAAATCAAAGAAAGTAATATCTACAGAACAACCACTTGAACTTTTACACATGGATCTTTTTGGTCCAACTCAAGTACAATCTATTAACCATAATAGATATGTTTTTGTTATTGTAGACGATTTCTCTAGATATACTTGGATTTTCTTTTTGAAAAATAAAAGTGATACTTTTGATAATTTTAAAGTTTTTGTTAAAAGAATTCAAAATATTAAAACATTGAAGATTAAAAATATAAGAAGTGATCATGGAGGCGAATTTGAAAATGAAGTTTTTGAACAATTTTGTAACAAGAAAGGTATTAACCATAATTTCTCTTTTCCAAGAACACCACAACAAAATGGAGTTGTAGAAAGGAAAAATAGAACGTTACAAGAATGTGCAAGAACTTTACTAAATGGAACAACTTTATCGAAACATTTTTGGGCAGAAGCTGTAGCCACTGCTTGTTACGTACTAAATCGCGTTTCTATTCGTCCATTAACTAAAAATACACCATATGAACTTCTAAATGGAAGAAAACCAAATATTTCATATCTAAAAGTTTTTGGTTCGAAATGTTTTATTTTAAATACTAAAGATCAACTAGGTAAATTCGATCCAAAATCCGATGAAGGTATATTCGTTGGATATTCGGAACGAAGCAAGGCTTATCGAATTTATAATAAACGAACTCAAATTATTGAAGAAAGTTTACATGTTTCTTTCAACGAAAATTTTAAAAATATAAATCCAAGTGTTACTATTGGATTCTCGCCTTCGAAAAATTGATGGACGTTTCAAGAAGATCAAAGGCTTCTTCGTAAATTTATGGGATGCCTTATCATGCTCTTCTGAAGCCGGTGCTTCATTTGTTGCTCCTGGAAAAAGACTAGCACCAAATTTCTCTTGGTCTACATCCGAGAACACAAGTTCCAGCACATCGGCAACTCCCGCACCTACCACTCAAAGACGGGGTAAGGAACCGGCTCCTCTCGATGAAAATCTTCATCCAGAACAGTGGGATACCGACGATGATGAGGAGTAATTGTAGTATTTTTTTTACTTTCAAGAATTTCTTGTACTTTATTTGTTTTTTTTTAATTAATTGTTTTGTTATGTTCTATGCAAACATCTTTAAATTATTTCTAATTAAGCTCAAGAATGTACCATGTAAATTTAAATGTTTTGCATTACTTTAATCTGTTATAAGTATTCCTTTTTGTCGATGACAAAGGGGGAGAAATGTATGCAAACTAACGAATTTTTGCAGAAAAGTCGCCATATACTCAGGGGGAGAACTATAATATATATGTCAATATTACTTCGTCACATAAGTATTGTCATCAATCAAAAAGGGGGAGAATGTTGATTCATGAGTTTTGATTCATGACACAAGTTTCAGAGATCATACGACGAGAATACTATATGAAAGCGACAAAAAGAGAATAAGTGCATACCGTGCACTACAAAGGAGATAATCTTACAATTCAAAGATTAGTATGGATATTTTATTTTATTTGAGTCTTAGAACAATGTTAAAATCATTCCTCAAATAATCACACACGCACACAAAACATTTTATAGCAAAAACTATGTTCACTGTGCAGATAACACCAGGTCGGCCGACCGACCAGGATCCTCGGTCGACCGACCCTGTATCATGTGCACAGTAACTTTCTGTTTTGTATACGTTTTAAACTCAGCTGACCGGCCAGGTTTTCCGGTCGACCGACCAGAGAAAAACGGCTAGTTTTCTGAAGAGACGCGATCATTTCATGAAGAGGAATGTCCTCTATTTGAAGAGGTATGGACACAACTGTTAACTAAAACTCTTCATGAAAGATTACAACTCTTCTACAACTATATAAACATATTCAATTCACTTCTACAATCACCGATTCTTGTTTATATTTCTGAAATCTAATCTCTATTCATTTCTGCAAATAAAAGTTTTCATTCTTATTTAATATCACTAGAATCCTTGAATTTATTCATATACTTCGATTCTACGTGATTATCTTCCTTCTAAATCTTCACACACATATATACTCTTGAGGATTTGATTATAGGAAAGTTGTACTATCAAAAGACAATCAGTGTTATTCAGAACACATTCGTCAACAAACTATTTGTATTAAGTTGAAGTCCTCTTCGGCTGTTGAGGCGGAAAAATTCCTGTTCGGCTGCTCAGGTGTCGTATACCTATTCCTCCGGGTTAAGTGAGGGGTTTAGTTTAAATCCAGAGGGTATTCTGGGACTGGACGTAGAACGGGAAGTTCGAACCAGTATAAAAATTCCTGGTGTGCTTACTTTAATTTGTACTTTACTGTTATTACTAGTTTCCGCATTAACATACCATATTACAAGATCCTTAGTACTACACGTGTACTTTCAAGTTATTTATAGCTCTGCTGTATAAGCAACAAATTTATAAACGTGTTTAAATGACTAAAGGAAACAATTATTCTATTTTTCATCCATTTTAGTTGTCTGTTTTGAAATTTAACTTTATAAGTAATTGGAATTAATGTAATTGAAATATTTCAATTAGAAGGGAAGAAAACGTTGATTGCAATTAATAGATTTAATAAAAGAAACGCACCTTTTGTGTTAAACAGAAATGATGTTTTAATGGAAATAAAAGATCATTTTGGGAAAACCAAATTGAACGTTTTCATTTTTGTGGTAAGTAAATTTTATTTATTATGCATAGATAAGAAAAAAATAAAGACATACAAATTTGAATATTATTTGAGTTAATGAAGTTAATTTGGTTACGTTTCACAAATTGAATTTCAAAAAGGTTGTGCAATGTACATGGTCCCTTCATTTCTTTTGTTATTAATTGTTGCATGTTTTGAGATGTATAAAAATAAAACTTTCATTTTAAGAAAAATGATTTTGGATAAAAAAAATTGAATTTTAGAATAATACACACACACACACACATTAATATTCAAACTTTTAAATATATCAGAGGATTCATGGTTTTGTAAATATTGTGGAATCAATTAGAAATTACCTTTTATTAACAGTTGTTCATTAATACATAAGTTCATATATATTTATTTTTACATTTTATATATGGTTAAAACTTGTAAATTGGTTGCATTAATGTGACCGTTATAGTCATTAGAAAAGTAAAGTAAATCATTTTTATAGTGCACAGATAGATATATATTCATTAATTAATGAAATTGGTTTGAGTAACGTAAATAAATAATTGATTGATTGTTAATTGATTGATTGTGTTAATGTAGTATGTAGATATATTGACATAAAACGAATGTTTTAATATGGAATTAAATAATGTAAATATGTGTATATTTGGGCTTATTGATATGAATTAATTGGAGTAAGTTTTGGAATTTGGACTCCAAAGGTTTTTTTATAGGTTATAGGTGGTCCCTTCATTTGCTTTACATTATTATCACCTCGCATTCTCTCTCTTCCGTTTTCAAGTTCTCAACGTAGTCTCCACTTGTGCATCCATTTAATTATTAGCCTACTCATTCGTTTCTTATTAATTAGTAATAACCTCATTTGATTTATTTCTAATTAATAATTACCACATTCTTTTCATTTGTTTCTCCTTTATTCGTTTGCTCTTTTCAAATGCTTTACCTGAAGTTTTCTTCTCTTTTCTGTTTTTCCGTTTTTAATGTGAACATCCAAATTAATATTCATGCCATCTAATTAGCATTTACTATCCTCCGTTTCTGAAGTTTATTTTTGCTTATGCATCATTAGTTCTTGTAGCTTCCTTTCAATGTCAATTCTTTCTCCTTAAACTTCATATTTAAAACGGAAGATTTATTTTTATCTTTATTGATATATTTATTCCTTTACTTCACCTCTTTCAATACTACCATTTTAAGGCTGTTCATATTTTTACTTTATTTCAAATTCCTAGTTTGTTTATATATACTCTATTAGTTTTTCATTTGTTTCCATCATCATTTCTATAGCCTCATTTCATTTTTCAAATCTCATCTTCTGTAGCTTCATTTCTCCAAACAAACTTCCATCTCATTTTTTTTCCCTCTCTTCATTTTCTTCCTTCTTCATTTTTTTTCTTCTTGAAATCTCCTTCTTCTTCTTTTTTTCTTTCAAAGCTTTTTCTTATTCTTATTCTTCAAATCTTCTTCTTCTTCTTCTTTTAAAGCTTCGTTTTCCTTTTCAATTCTTCATCTTCCTTGAATTCTCTTCTTCTTTTCCAAACATTCTTCTTTTTTCCAAATCCTTTTCTTCAAATTCAGATCTATACAAATTTCTCTGTCTCTTCCAAAAATTTCTATAAAAAAAGAAGATGATTAAGATAGCAAGGAAATAAATCAATAGGAGGAATTAGTAGCGGATCCAAACCCGACTAAGAAAGGGAAATCCATAAGGAGAGTGTTTAAACTCACTCACGAAATACTAAAGTTTTATTGCAAGTTAAACCAGGTCATATAGTGATAAAGTTTTGATTGTTGGTTTGGAATTTTTATTGATATTTAGTTTGAATAGCTAAATTCCACTATGTGATGACTAATAATTACTATGACATGTTATTGAATTTGTTGATTTGTTGAATTGATTGATTTGAATGTTGATTGTATGTTGTGATGGATGCTATTGTGATTGAATGTGTATTTGTTTATTTATTTTGATTTATCCTTGTTATCACCTTATAGTTTACCGTAATCTTATAAATTTTCATATTGATTATTTGAACACTGAATAAAGATATAAAACCCATGAATTTCATGTTTTTACATGAGACGAAAAAAAACTAGTATGTTTAGATTTACCATTTGAACCACAAAAATGATTTTGGGAAATAAACCGTCGTCACCTTATTTGAAAGTTTCCAAAATTAAATTTTGAAACATTGGGAAGTTTCCATAAAATTGAATGTTGAAACTTTGAAACATTTTTATAAATCAAATCTCTTGAACTATGAAATTTAATTAGGAATTGTTCTGTAAATGTGTAAGTTACTAGAATGGATTATTGTGAAATCTATTGTATTTTGAATATGGATACAATAACATTCCCAGAAATTTGAACCTTCAAAAATGTAGTTATTTGCATACCTTATTACATCTAATTTTGATTTAATTTGCATAAGAATTTTAGTTCTGACTCGAGTGTTTTGTGTTTTCCTTTACGCTCGGGTCAGCCTGAGTATTTTCAGTGTATTGAAGACCATTTTATTTTGGAGGATGAAGACGGAGATGATTCTACTGTTTATTAGAATTATTCCACTACATCATGTGTTCCGCTGCATTATTTTTTTCTATTTCTGATGTATAACTCTGATTTGAATTATAAAAGTGTAATTAAATGATATTTATAAAACGGCTTCATGAACTGTTTATTTGATTATTATATTTTGTCGTTCCGCTGCGAGATTCTGTGTTTTGTTTTTTCTTTTTCTTTTATTTTCTTATTTACCCCATTAACAATCCTCCATTATGAATGGTTTGAGTCTGACATGTATGGTTTATTGTCGATTTGAACCGTCCAAAAATGGTGGGTCGTTACAGTTGGTATCAGAGCTTTGGTTTAGACACACCTTAGCCTGTTAGGGTTAACTCATTAGAGATAGGATAGTAATTTCCTAAAATGATTTTGTCTTAGTGTATATATATACGAGAGCGCGTATTTGTTAGTGTTATAAAAATGTTTTTTATAAGTTTTGAAATGAAATTATTTTTCCTAATATTATATGTTATATATATAGGAATAAATTTTTTATAACTCATATAGTTATTCGTAATGTGTATGTTTTATGAAATAATAATATATAATTATTATCATTTATGGTTGATGTTTTTGTATTTAGTTAGTTTATAAACATTGGCTATTATTGTTGATTGAATTTATGAACTAAACACTAGTTTAATAATAGTGTATTAAAGGACATAAAGTGAATAATTAGGATATTTGTTATGAAATTGAAATGTTCTGTTGTGTTAATCTTGTTGTTTCGCTGATTTGGTAGTTTCAACTATTGATATAAAATAGAATAACTGGATATTTTGGATAGTCGAAACTTCTGTATTAATATATATGTTAAAACTTCGTTACTGTATTGAACTATGTAGTTGAATTTGGTAACCTTAATGTGAAAGCAAGTGAAATAAGGTTAAATTGTTAAACCAATGTTTAGTAAATGAATATAATTGTTGTATACATTATTGGCATGTAATGTAATAATATACAAGTGTGAACTTTAAGCCTTGAAATGTTTAAATTGAAACTGTGATTAAGGAAATGCTGTAAATGAGATTAAATTGAAGAAAATTTTGTTTATAAACTTAATTAAAATTTATGAAATATGTCATAAATAAATTGAAAACTAAAAGTGAAAACTAATTGAATAAAAAAATATGAACTAAAAGTGAAATGATTATAAATAAAATCCAGACTTGTAAATTGTTTATGAAATAAATGAATGTTGCAATAAGTGATTACAATTAAAGTTGTGATAACTGTAAAGTCGAATTATGTTTTATATAAGAAGTTAAGCTTTTTTAAATGGGTTATAAAAATTTAAGAAATGATTTGTAAATAAATGTAGTATTAAATGAGAAATATTACATGTGAAAATGAATGTAATTTAAAAAGTTAAGAGAAAATAAGCAATGTTTGAGAATGATTAATGTTTATATTGAATGGAGAAGTTATATGGAACAAATATTAAAGTATGAAGTGATATTTTTGTTAATCAACGAGATTAATAATGAATTTAAATTAAAATGTATTTGTGATGAATTTTTTCTGAAAAGATACGTATGTTGTACGTATGTTGTTTTATCCGTATAATTAATTTGATCCAGATTTGAGTACATAAGTTCGAGGTGGATTACACCATTTCTTGTTAGGATTTTTCATTTGATTCTTGATGGCGAATATTTGATATGGATTTTTGGCTTGATTCTAGAATTCTCTATCATAGTATATGGCTATGCAAGGAGAATGATGGCTTCTAGTCAATAAACCATATCGAAGTCCACATTAGGGAAGTCGAATGGACAATACTAGTTCGAAAGCGAACTTGTGTGATCGAGCGAGCGATCGAATGTGATTTTACGAAATGATGACATATGTACATCTTATGTTCTAATATTATTGATATACTTTAACGCTAAATTGAAAGTTGTTGGGTTGAATATTTTTGTAATTTAAATTGGAAATTTTCTTTTATGCAAAACTACTATTAATTTAAAACCATTTTACAAAACTATTTTCTTTTATTTTTCTTAAACAAACTATTTTATTCTATTTTATTTACAAAACTACCTTACAAACTATTTTATTTACAAACTATTTTATATACAAAACTATTCTAAATTCAAACCCTTTTATAAAGCAAAGATGTTCAATCCCATAAGTCTCTTCATGCAGCGTAATTGATTTTAGAAAATTTTGATTCTTATATAAGATTACTTTATGTAAGTATAAGATGATTTTGAAAACCATTGATTTTAGAAATGAATTGGTTGACTTAAATTATATTGATTTGGAAATTTGGATTTATTTTCTAAATTTATTATTTTGGAAACTCTTGAACTGAAGATATTTAATTTGAGAAGAAATAATTTGGTGGAATTGTATATGATTTTGAAACTGAACTGATATTGAAACAAATTGAAATTTGAGAACCTTGTGTTACTAAATACTTGATTTGGGAGTTATCGAACTTATATAAAAAAATTGGTTTGTACAAGTATGAAATTGATTCGAAAACTATGGATTTGAAAAGGTACTCAATTTGAAAAGTGAAATCTTATATAATTGAAGTCTATATAAGTGTGATTTGATATACTTTTGATTTTGGAAAGGTATTTGATTTGAAAATAAAATCTTATATATAATGGACTTTATATAAGTACGATATTTGAAAGTGATTTGAAAAGGTACTATATGATACATATTTTCGAAGTAAAGATATGGAAAGTGCCTTCTGCTTGATATCCGCTTTGTGGCCACATTGTGGATTTATTCTATCGATATTCTCTGATTTTTGGTTTTCCGAATATGATACTCGAGTTTCCATCGAATTCCATGGCGTTACCCATGGTCTTACGAGCGCAGATGCATAGCGCAACTGCCTGGCTAAGATGGCCTAGGGGTACAGATTGTTTCCTGGGGGATCCAGGCGTAACCATTGTGTATCCTGCATCTATGTAGGTCGCATTAGTAGCGAAACCGCCTGGCTGAGATGGCCTGGGCGTACGGATTGTTTCCTGGGGGATCCAGACGTAACCATTGTGTATCCTGCATTCTACTAGTCATCATGGCGTAACTCGCAGGGCTGAGAAAGCTTACGGATATGGATTGTTTCCTGGGGGATCCAGGCGTAACCATTGTGTATATGCGAACCATGGTTAGACAAAGGTTTTGTTTGTTTTTTTGTTTGGATTGTACTTTCCATATCTGTTTTTAAAGGTTTTCCAGTATTTTCACTGGGTGTTGAAACAAGTCTACTAAGTACCTGAAGAATTCTAGCTTTGCGCCTGATCAACGTACTGCCAGAGTCTGCAGGAACGAGGATAAACTTGTTGAAACATCGAGTTATAAAAGTATTTTATTATAAAGGTATTTTATTTTAAAAGTATTTCCAACAAAGAAATTTTGTATTAATATTTGAAGTTGAAATTTTTATGGTTTGAATTAATTATTCATGGCCGATACTATTCTTTTGAATCTACCTTATCTGCTCAGCTTTATTTATTCACTTATATTCTATTTTTCCAAATCCTCCTTCTTTTCCTTGTTGACTATATCCTATTTTAATGATTATTGATTTATTAAAGATGTTTGAAAAGTATTTTGAGATTTAAAACTAATAAATTTATAAATAATGGATTTAAGGTTTTCGAAGACTTTTAAATGGTATTTATAAAGGAAGCAGGAAATTTCATTGATGAATCTTTGTAAAGTGTTAAAGTATTAAAGATGATTGATTTGAAAATGAAGATTCAAATAAATATTTCGAGTAAAGTTATATGTGTTTCTTTGAATGTATAATTTTAAAAATATTAAATGATTTGGGAAATTAATTTTAGTAATATGCTTGAAAAATAAATTGGAATTGCTATTTGGAAGTCATGTTCTGGAATATTTACTTGATTTCGAAGTACTAATAGTTGTATGTGGTATATTTGTTTCATAGGAAGTGGAATTTGATAAATATTGATTGCAAAATAGTATTTATAAATAAAATGAATTTAATTGGAAATTTGAGAACTCAAGTCCTGGAATTTTGAAATTGTTTTTCAAGTGATTAATGAAATATATAAGAAATTGAAAATAACTTGTAAATATGAAAAATTTAGAAGATATAATTATTGAACATTTTGTTAACTGAAGTGAATAAGATATACTTGTGTAACATTCAAATTCATTCTATAAAACATATATATAACTTACCAAAATGTTAAAAGTTGAAAATGTTACAGAGGAATATGTAGTGGAATTATACAAGTAAAACTTAAGTAATGGAAGTGTTCAATGGAATTATTTCAAAATAAAAATTTTGATGTACAAGAAATGTTATAAACGTAAGTTAATATTGTGAAATAATGTAACATCCCGAAAATTTTTGACTTTCGAAAATTCGACATCGATACTCACTTTATCGACTGCCGAGCAACGAATGCCGGGAACCCGAAAAGTTATGGCTTAAAAAGAAGAGGTAGGAGAAAAGATAGAAGAAAAAGAGAAGAAGAATAACAGAAAAACACAGAACAGAAACAATATCAGAATCTCACATTCGCAGCGGAACAATATATAATAGATAAATCAGTAATCTTTAAACAAAAGACTATATCAGTTTATACATACATCAATCAGAGTTTACAACAACAATACAACAATGGACAGTTATATAAACTTATCCTCATACAGAATACATAGCGGAATAAATACTATCAGATACAAATACTACGTCTCGTCATCCAGCTTATCTCCAAAGCTCCAGAATATCCAGAATATCCTGATAACCAAACTCTAGACTGCCCGTGTGGAAATTGGTGGGCACCCAGAATTTAGAAGGGAAACAATAAACTCCGAGTCAGTCATGGTGACTGGTGTGAGATCGTAAAAAAGTTATTTTTCATAAGGAAAATAAAACAGATTCGCAATGCTTTTGGAAAATGAAACTACCATAAGACCTCCCGCCACACACACAATGCAAACGCAGAATTGGAGGAGATTTCTTCTTATGATAGTCAAAGATGCTTACTACGCAAAATCAAATCATTTTTGATATTATTATTAGTGCATAGTGTAGAAAACATTTCGAAAGTATAATATAAATCTTAGCCAGCATAGGCATTCCGCACTTATGCCTACTATAGCTACTATGTTCAATAGCAGGTTACCGCCACATTCCATAGCAGGTAATACAACTAAAACCGTACAAGTCACGTATTGTTTCTTTGGATTTCCAACAAATGGTCAGGCCAAGGAACTTCCCATTGCCACATGGAAACGCCTCTGGAATGACGTCCCGAGAACCTAACCGGATCTCTGCCAACACAAGGCCGGGTTACCTCTGCAAAAATAGGTAATTACTGACACGCGTATGCCATCCCCCGATCGTAACCGATCTTTCCGAGGATCCTCGATTTCCAACAACCACAAAGTAATAAATTTGCAGCAACCACATAGGTTAAGTATCTGGGCTCCATACCATGATACCACCTCTATCCATAAGGAATGACATACACTAAGGGGCGCTACTCCCTAGAACCTTGCTGCATCTTTCCTGTTTTGACCATTTCCGGGGTGTGAGGCTCGACGAAGTCTCGTCCACAAAGCTACGCTTTGTCACAAAGCCATGCTTCGGGTCAAACAAATGATCAACCTATGATCACAAAGATATAAGATCAAACAAATGATCATATCGCAAATGATCAAACACTGATCATCACACTGCAACACTCAGCATGCCACGTTACCAAATTGGGAATATATCGCTGATAACCTTCAACTACATAACCTCTGAGCTCGTACGTCTCAGAGAAGGGTGTTAAGCTAAGAGAATAAATTCTCCGCCACCAACAGATATGTATTTGAAAGAAATCAGCTTTATATCTCAATTTGTAACGTCAGACATACAATCCATACAAGTCTGTTCCGGGATCGAACAGAACCGAAGGCACTTCTCATGAAGCCCTTGCATATCCGGATAAATTTCTAATCAAGTCCGGACTTCCCGTCACTAAGGGTGATAAAACCTCTAAACCGGAGATCAGCCGGTGTAGAGTAACTCGATGGTAATCCTTCCATTTTCAAAAATATCTGGTCTTCAACACCGGTCATCAAATGCAATTCATATCGACGTATCACATATTCAGAATGGGTTATACGACCCCATGGTCCTTTCCCGGCTAACCCGAATAGTGAGCGCTTATTTAAAAATAAGTGTGGCATTCAAATTCATCCAATTCACAACAAATACCCATTCAAGGTAATTATTGATAGTCGGTTATTTAACTATCAATAAAGATGCGCAACATCATCAGATTCCAAATAATTTTCCAAATTATTTATTTCCCAAAATATCTTTCTAGATATATAATTTCCACACTTCAAAAATAAATCGATATTTATTTTTCCAAAACGAATTCCCATTTCTTTTATAAATTCCATAGTGAATTTATATTTCAAAATATCTACTGATATACGATTTTCAATCGATTTCAATATTCACTTTCAATTTATCTTTAAGAAGATAAATTCTCAAAAACGTTTCGTTTCATATTGGAAAAGCATTTCCATACTTATTTAATAATAAGTATTTCACAAATATATTTATTTTCAACATTTGAAAGTATTCGATATACTTAAATCAAATTAAGTATATATTCATTCTTTAAGGAAAACATTTACTATATCAACATCTATTTGAGTCAAAACGAATGCTACGTAAAACATCGTTACGATGACTCAAAATCACTAGTATAGGGATTCGGATTTAGATAGATATATAAATCCCAATACTACATAAAAACATTTCCTTTTGGAAATCATTTACTATAACAACAATGTTATAGTCCACCATTTCCTTATTTTTCGAAAACGTCTATTTCAACAATAAAATGTTGAAATCTATGGTTTCGATAGTTAATACATATTTTAAAACATCGTTAAATCAATTAACTTCATTTTTAATATCCCTTTTCCAAAACATAACCATTTTACTTAATAATATATTCACTGTCCAAAATCGTGAATATACTTCACTAACCAAATCTAAATATTTTCTACACATTTTATTTCAAGAATTATCCACTATCCAAAATCGTGAATATATTTCCTTTAATAACCTTCTACATTTAATTTATCAAATTCAATTGATTTCGAATTTATAAAACAACGTTTATAAATTCTATTTCTATTTTATAACAACTTTGATTAATAAATTTTCTTTTATTAATTTCTATAATTCACTTATCAAAATAAGTGATTTCGGATTTATAAAACAACGTTTATAAATTTACCTTTATATTCCATAACAACTTTGATTTATAAATCTCCCTTATTAACAAATTCGATCAATATTCCATTTAAAGGCAAAAATCCAATTTATAAGTTAATTTCTTATAGATCTCCTATTCGACAGTTTCATCCATTTTATAACTTCACAATTTATAAATCTATAAATTTCATTTACTTACGAATTCCATAAATATTTCATTTTTAACACTTATAAAAACTCGTTTTAAAATTCCAATATTTTTTAATTTATAAATATCAATTTTGTACATCTTTTTTTATACAAATCGTTTATAGTTATTCAAAAATCCCAACTTAAACCATTTTATAAATAAATCGACTTTTATTTCAAAAACGACACTTTGGTTATATTCCACAAAAAATTATAACTTTTATAACTTTAAAATTTTAACGTTTATAAATCAATTCAAAAATTCCATAAAACGTATATTTTCAAAAATCACTTTAAAAATCCTTTTAAAGTAAAAGTCGTTAATTTTAAACTTCAAAACTTGAATCCGATGATGCAACAGCACCAATTAGTCAATCACAACAACAAACATCATATATCAATATGATAACAGAATATACCTCAATATCTGTAAATAAATAAATACTGGTGAGGAATCCAGTTGGATCCCTCCAACCTGTTTCCCTGCATCCACAGACGTTAGCACAATACCAATTCCACTTCGAGGTGGAATATCGCGGTATATGGGTTTTTATAAAATCATCCGCTTACTAACGGCGCAATAGGGTCTCATCCGCTATACGAGGCGGGAAATCAATCAATCCAATATATACATATGCCAATATGTATATATTGCTATATATATAGAGATATATCCTACTATATCTAATATCACATCCAAATAGCAATCAATCAGTCAATAAATAACTACAAAATCCAAATTTATTTGAGTGAGAAGATCTCACCTTAGCTTTAATTTGCCATCCATTCACTTTAATCCTGATTTGTTTTCTCGATTTCAGACCTTGTATAAATATTTTATACAATTTATAAATATTTGGAATAATCGAACAATTTATTTCGTTTTAACAATTTAATCAACTATTGATTTTATTTCAACTAATACCGGTATATTTCACATTTTAAAATCTTTATGTAAACTCCTCAACATTTTAAAATTTCACATTTTCGAACCTGTATATATATATTAAAACAAAATTGTTTTTACAAAAATAAATACTTTCTTTTCTGTTTTCAGTACATATATATTGAAATGACCCTCCTATATCTACACTAATTTCATGAGGAATTTTTTTTTTTAAGGTAAAGAGGATATATATATATATATATATCATCCATTGCAAATATAATTCTCAGGGTCAATATCTTTCTGCAATAAACCAAAATAAATCCAGGATCACAATAATCAACCAATATAAATATATCAGTACATTCACAAAGGTAAGCACATACATGTGAAGATGTATATGCCTCTCTTGTTTGAATCAGAGTTCTGGAAAACAAGAGGATGTTGGATTGCTAATAAAATTTTTGACTAAACAATCCACTGGAAACATACACATTAGTCTGTTTATACTAACTAAGAAGTGATCAAGTAATAATCAATAGTAAACAAGCTTTTAATATAGATGTTTGTGTTAAGTTCTGATTAGTGACAAATTCAGTATAAAAGAAAGTGGATCCTAAGGGAACACAAGCAACATCTAGGCGTAATGGAAACGCGCCTAACTTATACATGAATGGTCACGAGTTCGAGTACTATGCTGGTCGGTTCAAACACAATTTTTGGTTTTTCCTTTTTTTTTCACTTTTCTTTTGTGCAGTCTGGAATCTGTTATCTACCTATATCTGCACATGTGTATATTTTATTTTGCCTAAATTCCACCATACAAAACAATAATCCTTGCTTAATCATTTTTGAAACCCATCCCTATAACCTGGAAGGCTGCAGGATTGATATGGATTAAGAGTATGGTTCTTGGGTTTTGAGGATGATAAAAGTGTTTATCATTGTTCATGTTTGTATTTCTTCTTATAAGATCTGTCTGGCATTTTAATGTGCATTTGGTTAAAATCTGAGTGAAGTTCAGATTCCTAATTCAAGTGCAAAGGAAAAGGTGAGTTGATATTTGCACAAAACATGTTTATGTGCATATATATCTGCAACTATTTGAATCTGGCTTCCATCTACCCTTCTACAGATTCTTTCTTTATTTAAAAATAGGACATGAAACAATTTTATGAAACAAGTTAAATTATTAAAACCTTGCAGCCATATAAAAACATTCAACCTATGTCTATTTTCTTTTGTATACCTATGCTATAGTAGAAAATAAAACCATTTGATTTTCTGAGAATCAACTATCCTGATTATCCAAACTTAAATCCTTTTCAAAGGCTCAAGATTGACTAATACATGTATAAAATGTAATCATCAATTTTTAACATGGTGTTCTTGCTAAATCCACTTACAAGATTTGATCAAAATCTTTTTAAAACATAACAGATATTTAACTTAATTCATAATTTCCAGATACAAATCAATCTCTTAACAAAATGCCTAACAAAATATCCATCCAATATTCAATACTTAATACAAGTAGCAATTTAAATTGTCAATACATGCAGATTTCAACATTTAGGCTCTTATCTAACTAAGTTTTAGCATGCTATCTCTTCTTCTCAAGGCCTTGCTCCTACTCCTACTTAGTTGCTGCAAACCCTGAAAAAGCATTTGAAACTGCCTCATTTTAAATGAGACACCCCAGATGCCATTAGCACACTAGGGTCAGACACATGTCTGGTATGAGAAAATTCACAAAAGCAATTTGTTAATTAGGTTAAAATCAAATTAAGTACAAATACATAAGGTTCTGTCCTTTAGAATCAGGCAATTACTTGTGTGCATGCTCTGTGTCATTGTGCATGTGCACACTTTAACTTTCTTTCCAGAGACCACACATATGAATATGGCATATACAATCAAGCATACAACTCAATCATAGACAAACAATCATTCATACCAAACAGGAAAATAACTAATATGAGTTAAATCACTTAAGCAATCCTCATATTTCAAATCTGGGAAAAACTCTAGTTTTCTCTTCTGCTCAAGCATTATTTCCTTGGTATATTTATCTATCCTTGGTCTCATCTGCAATATTTATGAATCAATGGACACACTGTAATGAACTAATTCACTCCATTACACAAAGATCTCAGGACTTAAACAAGCCATGTGTCAACTTATGTTACTCAAGCACACAAGTCATTCCTGCAGTGTTCTTGACCCCAATTTCCTAATCAGATTTAAGTTAATAATAACTCTTTTGGTTTTACATGACAAAACCATTCAGTGATTCATTTTATTTAGCTAAAACATCCATATCATGGTATCTCCTATTATTCATGACCATACAGAAACAACAATCAAACAGCCATTGGTGACTACAAAATAAGGTTCTGTATATATATATAGATATTCATCCTGGTATTTTTAAAAGGAGTTTAGGCAGCTAACATTGGCTTATAGCTTCTGGGAGAGTTTTTCTTTTGCAAACATTTGTGCTTGAGTTAAACTCAGGATGACCTGGTTTCACTGAATCACAAAATTTTGTTTGTTATGCATTTTATTGAATCAGGAGCATCAGCACATAGGCAACCCTATTGCACCCCTAATTCCTTTCTATTTCAAGCCTCAGCACTTATACATGAGTATATTGCAGCTCAACATTATTTACATCTTTCTGGGTTGAGCCAAAACCAATACTACTTGCCTATTCTCAACATTTTATTTTCTGGGTATTTATTTATATCCCTAAACATTAACATATCAGAGATCTGAGTGTATAAAACAGACATGTATGCTAACAACACATAAAACTTTGTTATAATAAAACAAATGATCAACCAAAGAAAATCAAAACATATTTAGGTTTAAATTCACAGATAAACATTCATATATGAAAATACTCTTTGAATAAAAATACTTTTATCTGGCTGCCTACATTAGGACTTATTGCCTTAGATTTTTGGGTGAGTTTTCTCACCTAGCTCTCTCCTTTTGTTTCCTTAATTAACTGATGAACTCCTGCTCTTATCCTCAAGCTCTCTTTCTTCCCTTGTCTTATGATTTCTGTGGTATTGTTTTTCTTCTCTTTTTTTTTCAAAATTCTTTTCTGAGGAGAAGAGGAGGCTGCTGCATATACATGTATATATATACAGGGTCTCTCTCTTAGGGTTTTGGGTATTGGCTAAAGCCATTTTTGCCCACCAGAAGATCATGTTATCTGAATTTTAAACCCAAAGTTTTACCCCTTCCCGGCTTAATTTGGGTGAAGAGAAAAGTGGTTACACATTTTTTTTTCAGAAATTTGCTTTTCAGAAAATACTTTTCCCCTTTGTCTACAATCATGCTAAAAATGTGACTTGGTTTTGTTATTTATTAAATACTCTTTTCTATTTCTGCCTATACCAAGCACTTCTCTGTTTTATCTTATTTTCCTATTTTTAGTTTTCATGCAAATGGTATGTACTTCCTTTATTTATTTATAAGAGGATTAGTTCTTTTTATATCTTCATTCTTTTCATTTCTGCTTATATTAAAATGTGTCTATATATTTTATTTCACCAGTTTAAACTCTAGTATTTTATTAACACATATATATATTTATATATATATATATATATATCATTCTGTATTGACACACACTTACACATGTATGCTTAAGAAAAATATTCAGTAGCATACATATATTTATATTTACTTATGCATTCAGCTTTTAAAGATTTAATATATATATATATATATATATATATATGTTTATTCCCATACATATCAATATGTATTTATTCTTAAAGTTCAGAGATTTTTAGCTTTAGTTCATGTGTATACCCTGTGCACACATGTACACACATACTGATACACTATCAAGCCATAACAATCTCCTTCCAAAATTAATTTAAAAATTATTTTAAATTTATTTATATTTTCCAAAATGAATTCCTAAAATCTTGGGTCATTACATACACCCCTCCTTTTAGAAATTGTGTCCCACAATTTTCCTAAGCTTAAAATAAATTTTAAACTTATTTCAGAGAACAAGTATATTCTCTACCAAATAGATTCTTAGTTCTATACTAACTAAAAATATATTCATCCAAAATAAAGAAAACAATCAAAGATCAGAATTACCTTAATCTGAAAATAGCTTAGGATAATTCATCCTAACTTTGTCTTCTAATTCCCATGTGCAATCACTAGGATCTAGACTCCACTGAACCTTCACAAGTTTCAGAGATTTATTCCTCAACTTCTTCACATCTTTTGCCAAAATTCCCACTGGATCCTTTTCATAGATCAAATTAGGGTTTATCTGCACTTGGGTTGGGGTTTCAAGAATTTCTGCCTTGTCATGAACCCACCTTCTCAATTGTGATACATGAAAACATCATGTATGCCTTGCATGCCTTCTGGTAATTCCAACCTATATGCCAAGGGACCAATTCTCTCCAGAATTTTGTATGGTCTAATATATCTTGGGGTTAATTTGCCTTGTTTTCCAAACCTCAGCACATTTTTCATGGGTGAGATTTTGATGAAAACAAAATTTCCCACTTCATATTCTACCTGCCTCCTTCTTATGTCTGCAAATTTCTTTTGTCTATCTTGAGCTGCTGTCATTCTTCTTCTTATCATCTCAATTTTCTCCTTGGTTTCTTGTATGTACTCAGGTCCTAAAATAGACCTTTCTCCTGCTTCTACCTAGCAAACAGGTGACAAGCAGGGTTTACCATATAAGGCTTCAAATGGAGCCATTCCTATGGTGCTTTGGTAGCTGTTGTTGTATGTAAATTCAACTAGATGAAGATAATCTTCCCAGTTGCCCCCAAAATCCAGTATACATGCCCTCAACATGTCCTCCAAAACTTTGTTTACCACCTCAGTCTGCCCATCTGATTGAGGATGGTAGGCAGTACTTAAACATAGTTCACTTCCCATTGCTTCTTGAAAGCTTCTCCAGAATTTTGAAGTGAAGATGGTATCCCTATCACTCACAATGGTTTTGGGAATGCCATGTAACCTTACCACTTCTTTTATAAAAATTTGAGCTAGTTTTGGTGCTGTTCTTTCTGACTTGACTGGGATGAAGTGTGCTACCTTGGTTAGCCTATCAACTATCACCCATATGCTTGTATTACCTCTCTTAGATCTAGGCAGTCCATCTATGAAGTCCATAGATATGTCTTCCCACTTCCACTGTGGTACACTAAGAGGTTGCATCAACCCTGATGGTCTTTGAGTTTCAGCCTTGACTTGTTGGCAAGTCATGCATTTGGCAATGTACTTGGCTATATCAGATTTCATCCCCTTCCACCAGAAGTCTCTTTTCAAATTTTGGTACATTTTTGTGTTACCTGGGTGTATGGAGTATTTACTTCTGTGATATTCATTCAATATCTCCTTCTTCAATTTTATGTCCTCTGGTACACACATTCTATTCTGGTATCTCACATAACCATCTTTATCAATGTGGTGTTTCAATACTTCCTCCCCTCTTGAGAGGAGCATTCTCTTCTCTAATAAGTGAGCATCTTGTTCTTGCATTTTTCCTACCTTCAGAATTAAATCTGGTTGAAGTGTCATTAAGCTTAACTTCCCTTTACCTTCTTGTGCACCATACATCTGCACACAACCATTCTCCTCAATCTCTAACTCAGTTAGCAAAGACAAATCTTTAAATTCTGCTATCATTATCATAGCCAATTTAGCATGCTGTCTACTTAGAGCATCTGCAACTTTGTTTGCTTTGCCTGGTGTATAGAGTATGTCAAAATCATAGGCAGCTAAGAACTCCACCCATCTATGTTGCCTCATGTTCAAATCTTTTTGTGAAAACAAATATTTTAGAGACTTGTGGTCAGTGTAGAGTTCAAACTTTGTGCCTAATAAATAATGTCTCCAAAGTTTTAAAGCATATATCACAGCTGCTAATTCGAGATCATGTGTGGCATACCTTACTTCATGGGGTTTAAGTTGTCTGGATGCATATGCAATGACTTGGCCTTGTTGCATCAACACTGCACCCAAGCCAAATCCACTAGCATCAGTGTATACCACTAATTCTTCATTTCCATGTGGTACCTTTAGAATTGGAGCATTCACCAATGCCTCCTTCAATTGTTCAAAAGACTTTTCACATTTTTCTGACCAAACAAAAGCTTGGTTCTTCCTGGTTAGGTTAGTGAGTGGTGTAGAAATTTTTGAAAAATCTTTTATAAACCTTCTATAATACCCTGCCATCCCCATAAATGACCTCACTTCACTCACAGTGCTTGGCCTCTTCCATGCTTGAATAGCCACTACTTTATTGGGGTTCACAGAAATTCCTTTGGCAGATATAACATGGCCAAGAAAATGTACTTCCTCCTTCCAGAACACACATTTTGAAAATTTTGCCTTTAAATCTTTTTCCCTTAGCCTAGACAAAACCAGGTGCAAATGATGCTTATGTTCTTCCACTGTCTTGGAATAAATCAAAATGTCATCTATGAAAATAAGCACAAACTTGTCTAAACAATCTCTAAAGGTTCTGTTCATTAAATCTACAAAATAAGATGGTGCATTGGTCAAGCCAAATGGCATAACCAAAAATTCATACAACCCATACCTAGTGTTAAAGGCAGTGTACTTGATGCTTGATTCTTCCACCTTCATTTGATGAAAACCAGATGCTAAGTCTAGTCTAGAAAATACTTTTGCCCCTGCTAATTGATCAAAAAGATCATCTATTCTTGGCAATGGGTATTTATTTTTAATAGTTACTTTGTTTAATTCTCTATAATCTATGCAGAGTCTTAAGGAGCCATCTTGCTTCTTAACAAATACCACTGGTGCTCCCCAGCAAGAATTACTTGGTCTTATAAAACCCTTTTCTTCCAATTCTTCTAACTGTTTCTTTAATTCTTTTAGTTCATTTGGCCCCATTCTAGTTGGCTTTTTAATCACTGGGCTTGCTCCTGGAACTAGATTGATTTGGAATTCTACTGGTCTATGGTGTGGAATACCCTTGACCTCACCAAACACATCCAAATATTCATTGACTATGGGAATTTCTTCAATGGTTAGTTCACTGAAATCTTTTTCTGAGTCAACTAAGTGATATAGTTTTCCTTCCTTAGCTACCTCACATAAAACTGTGATTCTCTGGCCTCTAGAATTTTGCAATGATATGGTGGATGAGTCTAAATTAATTATGGCTTTAAATTGCCTTAACCAGTCTACCCCCAATATAACACCTATATTTGGGTAATTCAAAACATATAAATTGGAAATGAAAATATTTCCTCCTATGTTTAATTCCACATCCACACAAATCATATTTAAAACACTAGAACTCCCCAATGGACTTTGTATATGCAATGGGGTTTCAACTAATATGCAATTCAGTTTTAGCATTTTAACCAATTCATAAGAAATTAAGGAGTGTGTTGCCCCAGTATCATATACTACTGTTATGGGTATGGTACAAACAAGTAATGTACCTTCCACTTGGCTATGGTTTACAGTGTTACTCTCCACTGTGGCTTTGCCTTTTCCTTCCAAATTTGCCAATTTGCCTTGCTGTTTATACTCAGGACAATTCCTCTTCATATGCCCCTCTTTCCCACATAGATAGCATTTGAAAGCTCCTCCTTTCAATTCTGGACACTTTGGTTTGATATGGCCTTCCTTTCCACACTGATGGCACACAATTTTCTTCTTGTCTTCCTTAGCTTTGACATCTCCAGTGCTTTTGTTACTAGCCTCTTCTTTCTTCTTATCATAAGGGTGATACCTCCCCTTACCTTTCTTGTTATTATTGCTCTTAAAATTTCTGAACTTCTCCCTTTCCTTGTCATGCTGTTCCAACCTCAAAGCTAAGTCTATCACATGATCAAAAGTCTTGTCTGCATAGGGTAACATGGCTCTGCTAAGTCCTGGGTTCAGACCTTTTATGTACCTATCATTTTTAGATGCCTCATCTGCCACAAGCATTGCTCCATATGTGGAAAGCCCCTCAAACTTTTGAGTATATTCTGTGACAGTCATGGTTCCTTGTCTAAGTCTAATGAATTCTTCTAGCAAGGTAGTCTTTGCTGATGCTGGTACAAACCTTGCTTCCAACATCTCTTTGAATTGATTCCAAGTGATTTCATTCTCATTCCTTCCTGCAATGATTACTTCCCACCAGTCTAAAGCTACTCCTTTCAGCTGTCTTGAAGCCACTTGCCTCTTTCTTTGATCATCAAGTTGCATGTCATTGAAAATTCTTTCCAATGTTCTCAACCATGTTTGAATTTCCATGACACTCTCTGTCCCTTCAAAGCTTTTGCCTCCTAAATGAGTATATGTCTTAAGTAATTTTGAGAGTTCTTCATAGGGATTTTCTTGCCTTTGTCCTGCCCCATCCCTAAATGCTCTCACCAAGTCTTGCAGATTGACCATTGGTGGTGCATGGGAAGATCCTGCTCCCTGATTTGGTGGTCTCCCTACCATAGTTTGCTAATAATAATTTACATAGCTGGTTAGTTTGATTAGTAATTTTATTATTTCAGTGGTTTTTTTTTCTTCACACTGAGCACATTGTTATATATATATTTAGTTCCTTTTAATTTTATTTCTATCTAAGAACTTGATCCTTACTTCTACTATGTTAAATAACATAGCTCTGATACCAACTGAAATGACCCTCCTATATCTACACTAATTTCATGAGGAATTTTTTTTTTAAGGTAAAGAGGATATATATATATATATATATATATATCATCCATTGCAAATATAATTCTCAGGGTCAATATCTTTCTGCAATAAACCAAAATAAATCCAGGATCACAATAATCAACCAATATAAATATATCAGTACATTCACAAAGGTAAGCACATACATGTGAAGATGTATATGCCTCTCTTGTTTGAATCAGAGTTCTGGAAAACAAGAGGGTGTTGGATTGCTAATAAAATTTTTGACTAAACAATCCACTGGAAACATACACATTAGTCTGTTTATACTAACTAAGAAGTGATCAAGTAATAATCAATAGTAAACAAGCTTTTAATATAGATGTTTGTGTTAAGTTCTGATTAGTGACAAATTCAGTATAAAAGAAAGTGGATCCTAAGGGAACACAAGCAACATCTAGGCGTAATGGAAACGCGCCTAACTTATACATGAATGGTCACGAGTTCGAGTACTATGCTGGTCGGTTCAAACACAATTTTTGGTTTTTCCTTTTTTTTTCACTTTTCTTTTGTGCAGTCTGGAATCTGTTATCTACCTATATCTGCACATGTGTATATTTTATTTTGCCTAAATTCCACCATACAAAACAATAATCCTTGCTTAATCATTTTTGAAACCCATCCCTATAACCTGGAAGGCTGCAGGATTGATATGGATTAAGAGTATGGTTCTTGGGTTTTGAGGATGATAAAAGTGTTTATCATTGTTCATGTTTGTATTTCTTCTTATAAGATCTGTCTGGCATTTTAATGTGCATTTGGTTAAAATCTGAGTGAAGTTCAGATTCCTAATTCAAGTGCAAAGGAAAAGGTGAGTTGATATTTGCACAAAACATGTTTATGTGCATATATATCTGCAACTATTTGAATCTGGCTTCCATCTACCCTTCTACAGATTCTTTCTTTATTTAAAAATAGGACATGAAAAAATTTTATGAAACAAGTTAAATTATTAAAACCTTGCAGCCATATAAAAACATTCAACCTATGTCTATTTTCTTTTGTATACCTATGCTATAGTAGAAAATAAAACCATTTGATTTTCTGAGAATCAACTATCCTGATTATCCAAACTTAAATCCTTTTCAAAGGCTCAAGATTGACTAATACATGTATAAAATGTAATCATTCAATTTTTAACATGGTGTTCTTGCTAAATCCACTTACAAGATTTGATCAAAATCTTTTTAAAACATAACAGATATTTAACTTAATTCATAATTTCCAGATACAAATCAATCTCTTAACAAAATGCCTAACAAAATATCCATCCAATATTCAATACTTAATACAAGTAGCAATTTAAATTGTCAATACATGCAGATTTCAACATTTAGGCTCTTATCTAACTAAGTTTTAGCATGCTATCTCTTCTTCTCAAGGCCTTGCTCCTACTCCTACTTAGTTGCTGCAAACCCTGAAAAAGCATTTGAAACTGCCTCATTTTAAATGAGACACCCCAGATGCCATTAGCACACTAGGGTCAGACACATGTCTGGTATGAGAAAATTCACAAAAGCAATTTGTTAATTAGGTTAAAATCAAATTAAGTACAAATACATAAGGTTCTGTCCTTTAGAATCAGGCAATTACTTGTGTGCATGCTCTGTGTCATTGTGCATGTGCACACTTTAACTTTCTTTCCAGAGACCACACATATGAATATGGCATATACAATCAAGCATACAACTCAATCATAGACAAACAATCATTCATACCAAACAGGAAAATAACTAATATGAGTTAAATCACTTAAGCAATCCTCATATTTCAAATCTGGGAAAAACTCTAGTTTTCTCTTCTGCTCAAGCATTATTTCCTTGGTATATTTATCTATCCTTGGTCTCATCTGCAATATTTATGAATCAATGGACACACTGTAATGAACTAATTCACTCCATTACACAAAGATCTCAGGACTTAAACAAGCCATGTGTCAACTTATGTTACTCAAGCACACAAGTCATTCCTGCAGTGTTCTTGACCCCAATTTCCTAATCAGATTTAAGTTAATAATAACTCTTTTGGTTTTACATGACAAAACCATTCAGTGATTCATTTTATTTAGCTAAAACATCCATATCATGGTATCTCCTATTATTCATGACCATACAGAAACAACAATCAAACAGCCATTGGTGACTACAAAATAAGGTTCTGTATATATATATAGATATTCATCCTGGTATTTTTAAAAGGAGTTTAGGCAGCTAACATTGGCTTATAGCTTCTGGGAGAGTTTTTCTTTTGCAAACATTTGTGCTTGAGTTAAACTCAGGATGACCTGGTTTCACTGAATCACAAAATTTTGTTTGCTATGCATTTTATTGAATCAGGAGCATCAGCACATAGGCAACCCTATTGCACCCCTAATTCCTTTCTATTTCAAGCCTCAGCACTTATACATGAGTATATTGCAGCTCAACATTATTTACATCTTTCTGGGTTGAGCCAAAACCAATACTACTTGCCTATTCTCAACATTTTATTTTCTGGGTATTTATTTATATCCCTAAACATTAACATATCAGAGATCTGAGTGTATAAAACAGACATGTATGCTAACAACACATAAAACTTTGTTATAATAAAACAAATGATCAACCAAAGAAAATCAAAACATATTTAGGTTTAAATTCACAGATAAACATTCATATATGAAAATACTCTTTGAATAAAAATACTTTTATCTGGCTGCCTACATTAGGACTTATTGCCTTAGATTTTTGGGTGAGTTTTCTCACCTAGCTCTCTCCTTTTGTTTCCTTAATTAACTGATGAACTCCTGCTCTTATCCTCAAGCTCTCTTTCTTCCCTTGTCTTATGATTTCTGTGGTATTGTTTTTCTTCTCTTTTTTTTTCAAAATTCTTTTCTGAGGAGAAGAGGAGGCTGCTGCATATACATGTATATATATACAGGGTCTCTCTCTTAGGGTTTTGGGTATTGGCTAAAGCCATTTTTGCCCACCAGAAGATCATGTTATCTGAATTTTAAACCCAAAGTTTTACCCCTTCCCGGCTTAATTTGGGTGAAGAGAAAAGTGGTTACACATTTTTTTTTCAGAAATTTGCTTTTCAGAAAATACTTTTCCCCTTTGTCTACAATCATGCTAAAAATGTGACTTGGTTTTGTTATTTATTAAATACTCTTTTCTATTTCTGCCTATACCAAGCACTTCTCTGTTTTATCTTATTTTCCTATTTTTAGTTTTCATGCAAATGGTATGTACTTCCTTTATTTATTTATAAGAGGATTAGTTCTTTTTATATCTTCATTCTTTTCATTTCTGCTTATATTAAAATGTGTCTATATATTTTATTTCACCAGTTTAAACTCTAGTATTTTATTAACACATATATATATTTATATATATATATATATCATTCTGTATTGACACACACTTACACATGTATGCTTAAGAAAAATATTCAGTAGCATACATATATTTATATTTACTTATGCATTCAGCTTTTAAAGATTTAATATATATATATATATATATATGTTTATTCCCATACATATCAATATGTATTTATTCTTAAAGTTCAGAGATTTTTAGCTTTAGTTCATGTGTATACCCTGTGCACACATGTACACACATACTGATACACTATCAAGCCATAACAATCTCCTTCCAAAATTAATTTAAAAATTATTTTAAATTTATTTATATTTTCCAAAATGAATTCCTAAAATCTTGGGTCATTACATATATACATATAGGTTGAAATAAATCTGTATACATATACATTTCACTAAAATTCTTCTGTCCATATATATTGAAAACTAAATAGGCCTTACTGCTATTATCATTTTCATTATTCGAGAATTTTAAAATAGAATTAGCTTAACAAATTATAGATAGAGATTGAATGTTTACTACAATTCCGAGAACCAGTCGATCCCCTAAGACATTCGACTTCAACCTTGCCTCGTACGAACAACCAATGACGACTTGCTCCCCACCCCAAATGCCAGCACGTCACCACCAACAGCCTTCCGCCCCTCTCGAATCCACCATCAATCGACAAACGCGACCCAATACTCGAGAGCCTCCCTGCCTCCTACACGATTCGCGAACCCACGGCTATCGCGAACGCCTCCATTTATCTCGAAACCCCCAAGCCCTAGCTCGCCATCGAACTACTGCCGTCGCTTGCCTTGCGACCATGTTGCTCGAAATCGAGCTCCGCCTAACTCGCTGCAGTTGTTGCCACTGCGACTTCGTCGCGACTGACTTCTTCTCGAAGTCGTTTCCACCAGGCGCGCGCCTACCATCGGAGCACGCTATCGAAAATGAGCGGCCATTACTATTTTTTTCTTTCGTTTGGATTTTGAACTGAAAAGTGGAAGGAAGAGGGGAATTTAAAAATTAGAAGAGGCATGCTTCGCACGATTTTTGTTCGTGATTTCTGGCATGTTTCTCGGCGTGTTCAAAGGAAAAAATCGTGGTGATGTTAACTGATATAAATAAGAATTTTAAATTTTTAAAATTGAATTCAATTAAATTTCTACGCGTTTAACTATCGTGTGCTCTCAAAACAACTCCAAACGCTACGAAATTTGAAACCCGATAATAATACAATATTTCGGACCCAATGGAACTGGTTTCGTCGGATTCCGAGACTGTGCCTCGGACGACTATTTTCAAATATCGATTCGAACGATTAAATTTCAAAACTGATCAAATCATTTTCAAATTCGATTCTGAAGCTTCTAATATCTTCAGTAATATCAATACGAATTTTAAAAGCTTTTGAAATATTTTTAATCGGCTTAAATTTGAAGATTCAAATTTTAATTCAACATTCAATAGATTAAATTTTATAATTTAATCATCGAATTCAAAGTTATATTCGGGATTCAAATTAAATTATCGTTCAAATATTTAAAATTAATTAAATATTCTCAATTTAATTTGTTCAAAATTCTGGGTCGTTACAAATAATTTATGTAAGTACATGAAAACAAGAAAAAGACATTGTATGAATGAATGAAAATAAATAAAAAGGTAAATAATGATGTGAAAAGAAATCAATTGAATAAACGTAAATAATATGTTAAAATTATTGGTTGTTTTGGCTTATGGGATGTTTATTTTTGAAATATGATACATATATTGTAATTATTGATATTAATGTTTTTCCGGACCTCTCTATACAAAGGAGACTCTGCCGAAATAGTTCGAAAATTTAAGACTTAGAATTTTTTTGTAGAATTTGAGTTTTTTTTTTCATTTTTGTTAAACTTAAATTTGTAGGTTTAATTGTTTATAAATTGACTGTTTAAATAAAATATAACATATTTTTGGATTCCTTCTTGTTTCTTTTCGGGGACGAAAAGTTTTGAGTGGGGGAGATTGTAACGACCCGTATTTTAAAACATTTAAAAGTATTAAATTAAATAAGATTTTTTGAATAAAATTGTTAGGAATAAAAAAAAATTAAGATTTTATTTATACAAATTAGATTATAATACAAATTATGAGCTTAATTAAAATTTCTATTAATGACATATGTTTGCAATAATATAAGGATGATAACAAATGTTAGTGTGTATTTTAATAATATTGGTTTGAATGATATTTGTAATTGTCTGAATGTAAATTTCCAATTGATTGGAATAATAAATGTTAATAAGAAATAATAAATGTTTCTTTATTAAAAAAAGAATCATATGTTTATTTATTTGAAATGTTTGGTAGCTGAAAGATTGATTGCAGAGATGAGAAACTATTATTTGGTAAGAAATGTATAATTCCTGTTTGTATCCAATAATGCATAAATATGTTTAAATCACTGTTTGATAGGAAATAATTGTTTTATTTCTCATTACATTTAATTTTTTTTCATTTTGAAATTCACCCTTGTAAATAATTGAAAATAATGTAATTGAATAATTTCAATTAATGATAGAGAGGACACCAAATTGTAAATTAATAGGTGTAATTAAACGTAGCTTATGTTTTGTGAAAATATAAGGAAAGTTGGTTTAATGAAAAGAACATTTATATCAAATAAAATGGATGTTTCATTTGTGAATGTAGGTTTAATTTCATTAAAATAAAGAATAGGATGATTGATTTAAAGGAAGTAAATATGTATATTTTTAGCATATAGATGGATTACAAGAGTAGAAAAATAATTTATTTAAGTAAGTTATTTATAGCTCTACTGTATAAGCAACAAATTTATAAACGTGTTTAAATGACTAAAGGAAACAATTATTCTATTTTTCATCCATTTAAGGTGTCTGTTTTGAAATTTAACTTTATAAGTAATTGTAATTAATGTAATTGAAATATTTCAATTAGAAGGGAAGAAAACGTTGATTGCAATTAATAGATTTAATAAAAGAAACGCACCTTTTGTGTTAAACAGAAATGATGTTTTAATGGAAATAAAAGATCATTTTGGGAAAACCAAATTGAACGTTTTCATTTTTATGGTAAGTAAATTTTATTTATTATGCATAGATAAGAAAAAAATAAAGGCATACAAATTTGAATATTATTTGAGTTAATGAAGTTAATTTGGTTACGTTTCACAAATTGAATTTCAAAAAGGTTGTGCAATGTACATGGTCCCTTCATTTCTTTTGTTATTAATTGTTTCATGTTTTGAGATGTATAAAAATAAAACTTTCATTTTAAGAAAAATGATTTTGGATAAAAAAAAATTGAATTTTAGAATAATACACACACACACACACATTAATATTCAAAACTTAAATATATCAGAGGATTCATGGTTTTGTAAATATTGTGGAATCAATTAGAAATTACCTTTTATTAACAGTTGTACATTAATTACATAAGTTCATATATATTTATTTTTACATTTTATATATGGTTAAAACTTGTAAATTGGTTGCATTAATGTGACCGTTATAGTCATTAGAAAAGTAAAGTAAATCATTTTTATAGTGCACAGATAGATATATATTCATTAATTAATGAAATTGGTTTGAGTAACGTAAATAAATAATTGATTGATTGTTAATTGATTGATTGTGTTAATGTAGTATGTAGATATATTGACATAAAACGAATGTTTTAATATGGAATTAAATAATGTAAATATGTGTATATTTGGGCTTATTGATATGAATTAATTGGAGTAAGTTTTGGAATTTGGACTCCAAATGTTTTTTTATAGGTTATAGGTGGTCCCTTCATTTGCTTTACATTGTTATCACCTCGCATTCTCTCTCTTCCGTTTTCAAGTTCTCAACGTAGTCTCCACTTGTGCATCCATTTAATTATTAGCCTACTCATTCGTTTCTTATTAATTAGTAATAACCTCATTTGATTTATTTCTAATTAATAATTGCCTCATTCTTTTCATTTGTTTCTCCTTTATTCGTTTGCTCTTTTCAAATGCTTTACCTGAAGTTTTCTTCTCTTTTATGTTTTTCCGTTTTTAACGTGAACATCCAAATTAATATTCATGCCATCTAATTAGCATTTACTATCCTCCGTTTCTGAAGTTTATTTTTGCTTATGCATCATTAGTTCTTGTAGCTTCCTTTCATTGGCAATTCTTTCTCCTTAAACTTCATATTTAAAACGGAAGATTTATTTTTATCTTTATTGATATATTTATTCCTTTACTTCACCTCTTTCAATACTACCATTTTAAGGCTGTTCATATTTTTACTTTATTTCAAATTCCTAGTTTGTTTATATATACTCTATTAGTTTTTCATTTGTTTCCATCATCATTTCTGTAGCCTCATTTCATTTTTCAAATCTCATCTTCTGTAGCTTCATTTCTCCAAACAAACTTCCATCTTATATTTTTCCCTCTCTTCATTTTCTTCCTTCTTCATTTTTTTTCTTCTTGAAATCTCCTTCTTCTTTTTTTTTCTTTCAAAGCTTTCTTATTCTTCAAATCTTCTTCTTCTTTTTTTAAAGCTTCGTTTTCCTTTTCAATTCTTCATCTTCCTTGAATTCTCTTCTTCTTTTCCAAACATTCTTCTTTTTTCCAAATCCTTTTCTTCAAATTCAGATCTATACAAATTTCTCTGTCTCTTCCAAAATTTTCTATAAAAAAAAGAAGATGATTAAGATAGCAAGGAAATAAATCAATAGGAGGAAGTAGTAGCGGATCCAAACCCGACTAAGAAAGGGAAATCCATAAGGTGAGTGTTTAAACTCACTCACGAAATACTAAAGTTTTATTGCAAGTTAAACCAGGTCATATAGTGATAAAGTTTTGATTGTTGGTTTGGAATTTTTATTGATATTTAGTTTGAATAGCTAAATTCCAATATGTGATGACTAATAATTACTGTGACATGTTATTGAATTAGTTGATTTGTTGAATTGATTGCTTGGAATGTTGATTGTATGTTGTGATGGATGCTATTGTGATTGAATGTGTATTTGTTTATTTATTTTGATTTATCCTTGTTATCATCTTATAGTTTACTGTAATCTTATAAATTTTCATATTGATTATTTGAACACTGAATAAAGATATAAAACCCATGAATTTCATGTTTTTACATGAGATGAAAAAAAAACTAGTATGTTTAGATTTACCATTTGAACCACAAAAATGATTTTGGGAAATAAACCGTCGTCACCTTATTTGAAAGTTTCCAAAATTAAATTTTGAAACATTGGGAAGTTTCCATAAAATTGAATGTTGAAACTTTGAAACATTTTTATAAATCAAATCTCTTGAACTGTAACGACCCGGTATTTTCAACCATTCGCATCCATTATAAGTGTATAGGTAGACACTCATGCCGGAGTTGAATTGCTCAAAATACCGCGTTGTAATTAAAATTTGGCAAATCTCAAAATATACAGTAAATAAATATAATCACAGATCACAGACACAGAGTAAAATAATGCAGCGGAAGTAAAAGAAATAGTAGTTCATGAAGCTACTATATAAATATATCAGAGTACATAAGATACAATAGAAGAAATAGAGTACAACGGAAGTATAAATAAGATAACCAAGTACAAGCTGAACAGAGCAACATAACTGAAGTCGATAGAACAAGACTAGCAGATAATCTCCAGCGATTCAAATCTCCAGAAGGTGGAAATCCAAATCTGTGAATACTCAGGCTGACCCGAGCGTAAAGCAAAACACAAACACTCGAGTCAGGACAATATATACTTATATAATATAAACCAACTCAAGTGAACTGTAATAAGGTACAAGTAACTTAAAGAATGCTTGGGACCGCCCATTCTTTAAGGATCCGTTAAACTATCTACTATGTAGTAATATTCGCTATTATAATAATGTCTAATCAGTAAAGTATAATCATATAGAAAATAGCGTTAAGGGGATGGAGAACCTTAACGCGGTCGGATCTTAAAATCATAATCGTAGTAAAGCTCGATATGGTAGGTGACACGGCACAACTAGGCAATGCCAGGGTAGATATACCAATTACGCATCCGGACTAGTGGTGACGCATAGCAGCCACTACCGCCCACCTCGAACAACACTCCCAATCAAGGGTGGCCACCAAATCAATCACAAGTAATAGAATGGTATCGAAGAAGTGTGTCCGATAAGAGGTGCTACCTCATTGGTCCGTCAATCGCTCCTGTTTTAGCCACCTTATGCCAACTCACGGGAGTTGGGTCCACGTAACATACCTTAAGAACGTCGTCACCATCCTACTTCATTCTGGAATCTCCACCGCGTACACGGTTGTCAAAGTGGTTTTCGGTATCGACAGAGAGTATGTCCATATCCGATCCCGGTCTCTTTGCCAACCAATCGTTATTATAACCCGTGGTTATAACTTTTAAAAACAATACTTTACTTCAAAATAAGATATCATTTCAAAATCATGTCTTTATCAAAATAAAGATTTATCATTTCCAAATCATTTCAATATTCTAAAATATTGTATCCTTTCAAACTTCTTTTCAAATCATTTTAATACATCAAAATATTATATCTTTTCAAACTTTATTTCAAATCATTTTTATATATCAAAATATCATACCTTTGATAGTTATACTTCAAAACCAAAATCATTTTATTTCAAAACTATGTTCATTTCAAAACAACATCATTTCCATTTCAAACATATATTCACCTTTCAAATAGTCTATACTTTCAAAGTTATAACTCTTTTGAAACAAAACATTTGAAATCATTATACTTTGAAAATCACAGCATTTCGAAATCATATATTTAAAATCATCTTTTAATTCTATACATTTACAAACTTATTAAATTCAAACCATCAAATTTCAATTCAATTACAGTTTACCAACAAACTGTTTCAAATCTTATCAATTCCCAATATAGATTAAATCCACAAAATACAATATTCAATCTTTAGTATATTTCAAAACTTTAAATCTCCCACATTTCATAAATTCAGTATCATTTAAATAAACTCAATTAATATATACTTCAAATATTCATTTATCAAATAAATTAAATAAGTCAGAAATCAAGTATCATTTCAAATTCATTTCACAATATCAAAATATTATTCAAAACACCATTCATTTTTATTCATTTAAATACCATTTAAATCCATTCATTTTATTAAATTTAAATACCATTTTAAACTCACATTAGAAATCAAATTCTTCCACTTAAATATCTCTTCATTATCTTTAGAAATTTAACATTTAATTTCCCAAAATTATATCATTTTCCAGAGATTATTTTTCATTAAAATTAATTTAAAACAACAAAATATAGTTTCCGTAGCACTTATAAAATGCTACGTAAAGTTATAGTTTAAAACAGTTAATTAACAAAGGACAGCGTTAAATGCTGTAATAGATTTCTTTTAAGTTTCAATTAACTTACACGTTAAGTTTAACCACTATAGCACTTACAAAGTGCTATAATAGCCTTTATTTCAAATTAACCTTTTAGTTCATTTAAAACACTACAACATTTACAAAATGCTGTAATATCCTTTACATTACATTTCAAAATGCTGTTAAATCATATTCAGAGTTTTATTTACAATTCCACAAATAATTAACTTTTAATATAAATCATTTTAACTTATAAAATCATATATTTCACATTTAACACAATCATTTAAATACCTTTATTTCTACGATTTTATAAAGTCAAATTTCCATACAAAAATCAAATTTAATAACAATTAAATTTTCATTTCTTTAATTAAATTATTAACTTAACAACTAAGTTTAAATTTCCAAAAATATAGCTTATTTCCATTTATTTTACTTAATTAAAATTTCACTTTTAAACAAATTTCACAAAATTCAATTTAAGTTATATTTCCAAATTCAGCTTAAATGTTCATTTATTCCATATTTTAATTTATACAAAATCATTAACACCTTTAAAACATTATTATTACTTAATAAAAATCATTAAATTCATCTTTAAATCAAATTTGTCATATTTTCTTACTTTACAAAAATTCCATTTATAAACCAAATCATAAATTCCAAAATTAACTTATATTTCAAATTCTACTTCACCATTTACTTAATTCACTTATTTAATTTGTAGAAAATCACAAATACTTTATAGAAATCATTTTAATGAAATTTAAATCAAAATACCATAATATTTACATTAAAAAAGTATTTTAAAAATTTTAGAAAAATATATAAACCACGGGTCTGTATATAATTTTCTAGCCTAGGTCAAGTGATACGGATATGTATCATTTCAATCCGCAGTTTACAAAGAAAAACCGGGTTTTATCATTTCAAACCCGCAATCCCAAGTAATATAAATAAATAAATAAAAACCGTTCAGGCCTATCATTTCAGCCCATAACGATTTTTCCTTATTCTAAAGTCCGTTCGGGTATGTATCATTTCAACCCATAGTGATTCTAATCTACAGGGAACTTGCAGTGTGATAAACAGATATAAATAATAGAATAGCATGAAATAATAGTAACATATGATATAATAAGTGTAATAACAGGTGTGAACATCATATGATAATAATATAAACATATATAACATGATGATATACATTACAGATTCAAATGGTGTCGGTTTATCAGTTATATAGGTACATATTGTCTGGTGAGAATAACTCACCTGTTAAAGCTGGAGATTAGCGATCAAACACACAGAATAGATTCCAGAAAGCACAACAAGCACGATATAGCATGACTTTTGATTTGAATGAATAGAGAGCCTTGATATTTATCTTGTAAACAATAACCAAAACAAGGCAATATACACATGAGTATTCAACCAAACTACATTGAAATAAATTGGAATTAAAAAGCAACAAAGACAAGATAACTTGACCTTGCTACAACCATTCAAAAGCTCGACCAAGGGGGTTCATTTCTCAGCTATGATGATTATATAGCTCAGGTTTGGCACCATAACTCACGACTAGAAGGAGTATGGAGTGGTAGGGTTATAACATGAAGCATACAAATGGTCAAGGCAACATATATGAAGTTTTTTGAGCACAACAAGGCTCGGCCTTGGGTCAAGTGGGGCTTGGCCATACTTGTACAGGTTTGGACATGTCAGGTCAGATCTGAAACTGATGGTCAGAGGTGATGTGATGGCTGGAGGTGGTGGCTATGGGGTGGACAAAGTGATAGGTGAAGGGTATAGTGCAAACATTGGCTTCGCTAGCATGTTTTGTGGAGTTTTGGTCATCAAAGTGGTTCGGCTATGGGTCCTTGGGCTTGGTCAGTGGGTGCTACAGGTCTTTTCATTGCTGGAGTGGTGTGTGGTGATCAGGTTAGAGGTGGTGGATGTGGCCTAGGTGGTGGTTGAGGTGGATGAGCAAGTAGTGATCAATTTTGCATTGTTTTGGACATTGTTTGCATTTTTGGTGAAGTTTGGCTTCAAGGAGGGTTCGGCCATGGTCTAACCTGAAGTGGTGGGTGGTGATGATGCCAAGGAGGAGAGGTAGGGGATGGTGGCTGTGGCTATGGTGAGGAGGCCATGCAAATAGAAGAGAGAAATAAGGCAAAAGTATGAAAAAATGGAAGAAAAAGTGTAAAAAGAGGAGGCCATTACCAAGGAAGTTTGAAGAAGCCATGAGAAATGAGAAGTGCTGAAGTTTTTCACATGAAAAGTGAATGTAATGCACGGCAAAGAATGATAATGTACAGCAAATAATGCAAATGAATGAGGGGTTGTGAAATTTGAAGAGTTTTGAAGGTGAAAAGGCTTATGTTTTGCACTTTTTAAAACCTTTGGTATTTCCTTTTCTCTTTGGTTTTAAATACACAAAATAAACTCAGAAATGTTATTTACAACTGAAACAAAGTAGTAGGAAATAAAAATAAATAATTAAATTTAAAAGAAATGGAAAAGGAATTACAAAAATTGCTTAAAAATTGCAAATAGTGTCCAAAAATTAAAGAAAAATAACCATTGGCTTTGAAAAATTATTTGCTTCACTTTAAAAATATTTAAACCAAAACTTGAAATAAAAATGATTTTTAAAACATTTTTAAAGTGAAATAAATAATTAAATTTTAATTAAATAGGTTTTAAATCAAGAAAATGGCTTAAAATGCAAACTAGGCTTTAAAATAGAAAATAAATGCAATAAGCCTTGGAAAAATTCAAACATCACTTTAAATATTTTAAAAGACAAAAATATATGTAACATAACACATAATACAAATTATAATAACATATATCAAGTAAAAATATCATTTTTATAAATTAAAACAAAGAATATTGTTAAATGACTCAATATACACACAACATTGAAAATAGTATAACTTTCACAATTTAATTCTGTTTTCAACGAAACGAAAAGCAGTATTCATGTTATTAAATCTATTTTCATAATAAAAGATAAAACTTAAGATTTTAAATAATTTTAAATTTGATGTTTAAAAGTCAAAGTTTGAACAGTTGACCAGAAATTCACTTTTCTGGAAATATTTAAATTATACTAGTTTGAACTATAAATCACTTAATAGTCAACATTTATATTTAAAATGAAATGTTTGGAATAGAACAAGTTTAAAATAATTTAAAATAAAATAAAGTCAAAAATTAAAATATAGGCCAAAATCTAGGGTTGTTACACTCTCCCCCACTCAAAACTTTTCGTCCCCGAAAAGGAATGAAGTACGGGAAAACACAGGAAAGATAAAATTGAAATGAGATTAAGACAAGATGACAAAAGATTGAAATTATACCTGATAACTGTGGTTATAGGTAAGTTTAACAAGGTGGAGATGGTCTTCCCAAGATTCTCCAGAATTAGGAACACAAGTACGAAAAGATCCTCTAGAATCTGATTCACTCTTTCCGCTTGACCGACAGTGTGTGGGTGGAAAGCAGTGCTCAGATTTAAAATGAGTACCAAAGATTATGAAGATTATAGAAAGATTTCTAAGCAAAAAGATTATAGATAGATGCCTATACCAGTCTGTAGCAAGATAAGGAAAAATAAGGACAACTTACAGACAGTTTGAAAAACAAAATTAGGTAATAAGTTTGAAAAACAAAATAAGATAATAGGTTTGAAATTTCCATGGTTTCAGCTTAACTGATAATTAATTTTACACAAGTTAAATAAATCTTAACTATCTCTAATTTCATTATCTATCATCAAATTTTCTTAAACAAACAATCTCTAAAATCATGATTTGATTAAAATTAAGTGTATAACATTCAATAAATTTAATTCTTCTTTATTCCTAATTATAATTAAATTTATCCCTCTCAAATATTTTATCACATATGTTAAATATGCTTACACTTATTATAACTGTTTTAATTTATTCCTAATTCCCTTAACATCATTTGTATTGTAAATTATTCAATTAACCTTTTAGTCTATTTACCTGTGTTAATCTTTTTATAACTAAAATTTAAGTGTATAATATTTATTATAACCACTCAAATTTTATTTATAAAAATCTTTTTATATTGTATATTATCCAATTACATTGTTAACTTCTAAAAAATTAAGGTAAGTTATATTGGAATGCAATTGAGAATTATACAAATAAAACTTTCTAAAATTAATATACACTATAAACATCCTAATTCAATCATTTCAAGCTTGAATCATCTATTCAAAAATTTTGATTTTCTTTTTATACTTGAAGTTATTATTTAAGATAGAATTTAAGAATAAAATCTCCGATTCCTTTCAAACCATTTAGAGATAGATAAATGTATGTACATAATTTGTCAAATCAAATTTAAATCATATATCTATATATTTTATAAATCAATCATATTTTAGAAATTTATATCAATCAAGTTTCCCAAAACAAAGCTGTAGCAAGACTACAGAATGGTTTCTTCACTTCGAAACTCGAAAATGAACGTCGATGATGCTGCAGTCATCACCGAAATTATTTTCCAGCGACAAAGAGAAGAGCACTTAATTTTTAAACTTTAAAATCCTTTAGAGACAAAAAAAAAAAAAATTTATTCAAAAATACTTTAAATAATATCCTTTTAAAAATTTTAAACACAAGGTTTGAAATCCATCGGAAATTAAACTCTTTAAATTTCTTGTTTTAAATTCATTTCAGTTCCCAAATAAATTTATAAACAACTATTTATAAATTCCTTTGTAGAACAATAAATGATAAATCAAGTATTATCGTTTTAAATAATCAATTTAAACCAATTTATTAAGTTCCATAAATTTACTTATATATTAAAATTTATTTAATTAACCAAATTTTAAAATAATATTGTATCGGTTTGTTCTGTCAAAGTGTTTTAGAAATCCTATCGATAGCGTTGATCAGACGAATCGATCGGAAACCCAAATCGACATCAACAACTCAAACAACACAATATATAATAAAATATAGATTTAAAAGTACAATTCAAAATGTTGGAGATAGTTTAGAAACAAAGACAAGATGATTAATTAACAAAATATGAAGATGGATAAGCTTAGGTAAATCGTGGGCAACCTTAACCGGGTCAACCATGACTTAATGAATAAGAGCAAATGTGGATTTTCCTGGGGTAAATCTACATCCGATCTCAAGAGATAGAGTTTGGAATAACAAAAGATATTAGCATCTAAACCAAGGATAAGTATAAATCTCTGGTGAATCGATGCAAATTTGTAAAGGAGTTTTCCCCCTTTTACAAGTCATTAGAATATTGGCGAGACCACCAATTCACTATAAAGCTCATTCGAAGCGGAGTTATGGGATACTCCAGAATCAAAAGAAGATGAATAGTGAGGGACAAGAATGAATTTTGGAACCGCAGGGAACGTTCCAAAAATTAAAAGGAAATTCGAATCAAGAGGAAAAGATTCAAACTCGAACGAAAGTGATTCTGTAAATAAATCTACTCTATATGCTGAGTTTTGCCTCAAAGCCAAAGCTCTGATACCAACTGTAACGACCCGGTATTTGCAACCATTCGCATCCATTATAAGTGTATAGGTAGACACTCATGCCGGAGTTGAATTGCTCAAAATACCGCGTTGTAATTAAAATTTGGCAAATCTCAAAATATACAGTAAATAAATATAATCACAGATCACAGACACAGAGTAAAATAATGCAGCGGAAGTAAAAGAAATAGTAGTTCATGAAGCTACTATATAAATATATCAGAGTACATAAGATACAATAGAAGAAATAGAGTACAACGGAAGTATAAATAAGATAACCAAGTACAAGCTGAACAGAGCAACATAACTGAAGTCGATAGAACAAGACTAGCAGATAATCTCCAGCGATTCAAATCTCCAGAAGGTGGAAATCCAAATCTGTGAATACTCAGGCTGACCCGAGCGTAAAGCAAAACACAAACACTCGAGTCAGGACAATATATACTTATATAATATAAACCAACTCAAGTGAACTGTAATAAGGTACAAGTAACTTAAAGAATGCTTGGGACCGCCCATTCTTTAAGGATCCGTTAAACTATCTACTATGTAGTAATATTCGCTATTATAATAATGTCTAATCAGTAAAGTATAATCATATAGAAAATAGCGTTAAGGGGATGGAGAACCTTAACGCGGTCGGATCTTAAAATCATAATCGTAGTAAAGCTCGATATGGTAGGTGACACGGCACAACTAGGCAATGCCAGGGTAGATATACCAATTACGCATCCGGACTAGTGGTGACGCATAGCAGCCACTACCGCCCACCTCGAACAACACTCCCAATCAAGGGTGGCCACCAAATCAATCACAAGTAATAGAATGGTATCGAAGAAGTGTGTCCGATAAGAGGTGCTACCTCATTGGTCCGTCAATCGCTCCTGTTTTAGCCACCTTATGCCAACTCACGGGAGTTGGGTCCACGTAACATACCTTAAGAACGTCGTCACCATCCTACTTCATTCTGGAATCTCCACCGCGTACACGGTTGTCAAAGTGGTTTTCGGTATCGACAGAGAGTATGTCCATATCCGATCCCGGTCTCTTTGCCAACCAATCGTTATTATAACCCGTGGTTATAACTTTTAAAAACAATACTTTACTTCAAAATAAGATATCATTTCAAAATCATGTCTTTATCAAAATAAAGATTTATCATTTCCAAATCATTTCAATATTCTAAAATATTGTATCCTTTCAAACTTCTTTTCAAATCATTTTAATACATCAAAATATTATATCTTTTCAAACTTTATTTCAAATCATTTTTATATATCAAAATATCATACCTTTGATAGTTATACTTCAAAACCAAAATCATTTTATTTCAAAACTATGTTCATTTCAAAACAACATCATTTCCATTTCAAACATATATTCACCTTTCAAATAGTCTATACTTTCAAAGTTATAACTCTTTTGAAACAAAACATTTGAAATCATTATACTTTGAAAATCACAGCATTTCGAAATCATATATTTAAAATCATCTTTTAATTCTATACATTTACAAACTTATTAAATTCAAACCATCAAATTTCAATTCAATTACAGTTTACCAACAAACTGTTTCAAATCTTATCAATTCCCAATATAGATTAAATCCACAAAATACAATATTCAATCTTTAGTATATTTCAAAACTTTAAATCTCCCACATTTCATAAATTCAGTATCATTTAAATAAACTCAATTAATATATACTTCAAATATTCATTTATCAAATAAATTAAATAAGTCAGAAATCAAGTATCATTTCAAATTCATTTCACAATATCAAAATATTATTCAAAACACCATTCATTTTTATTCATTTAAATACCATTTAAATCCATTCATTTTATTAAATTTAAATACCATTTTAAACTCACATTAGAAATCAAATTCTTCCACTTAAATATCTCTTCATTATCTTTAGAAATTTAACATTTAATTTCCCAAAATTATATCATTTTCCAGAGATTATTTTTCATTAAAATTAATTTAAAACAACAAAATATAGTTTCCGTAGCACTTATAAAATGCTACGTAAAGTTATAGTTTAAAACAGTTAATTAACAAAGGACAGCGTTAAATGCTGTAATAGATTTCTTTTAAGTTTCAATTAACTTACACGTTAAGTTTAACCACTATAGCACTTACAAAGTGCTATAATAGCCTTTATTTCAAATTAACCTTTTAGTTCATTTAAAACACTACAACATTTACAAAATGCTGTAATATCCTTTACATTACATTTCAAAATGCTGTTAAATCATATTCAGAGTTTTATTTACAATTCCACAAATAATTAACTTTTAATATAAATCATTTTAACTTATAAAATCATATATTTCACATTTAACACAATCATTTAAATACCTTTATTTCTACGATTTTATAAAGTCAAATTTCCATACAAAAATCAAATTTAATAACAATTAAATTTTCATTTCTTTAATTAAATTATTAACTTAACAACTAAGTTTAAATTTCCAAAAATATAGCTTATTTCCATTTATTTTACTTAATTAAAATTTCACTTTTAAACAAATTTCACAAAATTCAATTTAAGTTATATTTCCAAATTCAGCTTAAATGTTCATTTATTCCATATTTTAATTTATACAAAATCATTAACACCTTTAAAACATTATTATTACTTAATAAAAATCATTAAATTCATCTTTAAATCAAATTTGTCATATTTTCTTACTTTACAAAAATTCCATTTATAAACCAAATCATAAATTCCAAAATTAACTTATATTTCAAATTCTACTTCACCATTTACTTAATTCACTTATTTAATTTGTAGAAAATCACAAATACTTTATAGAAATCATTTTAATGAAATTTAAATCAAAATACCATAATATTCACATTAAAAAAGTATTTTAAAAATTTTAGAAAAATATATAAACCACGGGTCTGTATATAATTTTCTAGCCTAGGTCAAGTGATACGGATATGTATCATTTCAATCCGCAGTTTACAAAGAAAAACCGGGTTTTATCATTTCAAACCCGCAATCCCAAGTAATATAAATAAATAAATAAAAACCGTTCAGGCCTATCATTTCAGCCCATAACGATTTTTCCTTATTCTAAAGTCCGTTCGGGTATGTATCATTTCAACCCATAGTGATTCTAATCTACAGGGAACTTGCAGTGTGATAAACAGATATAAATAATAGAATAGCATGAAATAATAGTAACATATGATATAATAAGTGTAATAACAGGTGTGAACATCATATGATAATAATATAAACATATATAACATGATGATATACATTACAGATTCAAATGGTGTCGGTTTATCAGTTATATAGGTACATATTGTCTGGTGAGAATAACTCACCTGTTAAAGCTGGAGATTAGCGATCAAACACACAGAATAGATTCCAGAAAGCACAACAAGCACGATATAGCATGACTTTTGATTTGAATGAATAGAGAGCCTTGATATTTATCTTGTAAACAATAACCAAAACAAGGCAATATACACATGAGTATTCAACCAAACTACATTGAAATAAATTGGAATTAAAAAGCAACAAAGACAAGATAACTTGACCTTGCTACAACCATTCAAAAGCTCGACCAAGGGGGTTCATTTCTCAGCTATGATGATTATATAGCTCAGGTTTGGCACCATAACTCACGACTAGAAGGAGTATGGAGTGGTAGGGTTATAACATGAAGCATACAAATGGTCAAGGCAACATATATGAAGTTTTTTGAGCACAACAAGGCTCGGCCTTGGGTCAAGTGGGGCTTGGCCATACTTGTACAGGTTTGGACATGTCAGGTCAGATCTGAAACTGATGGTCAGAGGTGATGTGATGGCTGGAGGTGGTGGCTATGGGGTGGACAAAGTGATAGGTGAAGGGTATAGTGCAAACATTGGCTTCGCTAGCATGTTTTGTGGAGTTTTGGTCATCAAAGTGGTTCGGCTATGGGTCCTTGGGCTTGGTCAGTGGGTGCTACAGGTCTTTTCATTGCTGGAGTGGTGTGTGGTGATCAGGTTAGAGGTGGTGGATGTGGCCTAGGTGGTGGTTGAGGTGGATGAGCAAGTAGTGATCAATTTTGCATTGTTTTGGACATTGTTTGCATTTTTGGTGAAGTTTGGCTTCAAGGAGGGTTCGGCCATGGTCTAACCTGAAGTGGTGGGTGGTGATGATGCCAAGGAGGAGAGGTAGGGGATGGTGGCTGTGGCTATGGTGAGGAGGCCATGCAAATAGAAGAGAGAAATAAGGCAAAAGTATGAAAAAATGGAAGAAAAAGTGTAAAAAGAGGAGGCCATTACCAAGGAAGTTTGAAGAAGCCATGAGAAATGAGAAGTGCTGAAGTTTTTCACATGAAAAGTGAATGTAATGCACGGCAAAGAATGATAATGTACAGCAAATAATGCAAATGAATGAGGGGTTGTGAAATTTGAAGAGTTTTGAAGGTGAAAAGGCTTATGTTTTGCACTTTTTAAAACCTTTGGTATTTCCTTTTCTCTTTGGTTTTAAATACACAAAATAAACTCAGAAATGTTATTTACAACTGAAACAAAGTAGTAGGAAATAAAAATAAATAATTAAATTTAAAAGAAATGGAAAAGGAATTACAAAAATTGCTTAAAAATTGCAAATAGTGTCCAAAAATTAAAGAAAAATAACCATTGGCTTTGAAAAATTATTTGCTTCACTTTAAAAATATTTAAACCAAAACTTGAAATAAAAATGATTTTTAAAACATTTTTAAAGTGAAATAAATAATTAAATTTTAATTAAATAGGTTTTAAATCAAGAAAATGGCTTAAAATGCAAACTAGGCTTTAAAATAGAAAATAAATGCAATAAGCCTTGGAAAAATTCAAACATCACTTTAAATATTTTAAAAGACAAAAATATATGTAACATAACACATAATACAAATTATAATAACATATATCAAGTAAAAATATCATTTTTATAAATTAAAACAAAGAATATTGTTAAATGACTCAATATACACACAACATTGAAAATAGTATAACTTTCACAATTTAATTCTGTTTTCAACGAAACGAAAAGCAGTATTCATGTTATTAAATCTATTTTCATAATAAAAGATAAAACTTAAGATTTTAAATAATTTTAAATTTGATGTTTAAAAGTCAAAGTTTGAACAGTTGACCAGAAATTCACTTTTCTGGAAATATTTAAATTATACTAGTTTGAACTATAAATCACTTAATAGTCAACATTTATATTTAAAATGAAATGTTTGGAATAGAACAAGTTTAAAATAATTTAAAATAAAATAAAGTCAAAAATTAAAATATAGGCCAAAATCTAGGGTTGTTACATGAACTATGAAATTTAATTAGGAATTGTTCTGTAAATGTGTAAGTTACTAGAATGGATCTATTGTGAAATCTATCGTATTTTGAATATGGAAACAATAACATTCCCAGAAATTTGAACCTTAAAAAATGTAGTTATTTGCATACCTTATTGCATCTAATTTTGATTTAATTTGCATAAGAATTTTAGTTTTGACTCGAGTGTTTTGTGTTTTCCTTTACGCTCGGGTCAGCCTGAGTATTTTCAGTGTATTGAAGACCATTTTATTTTGGAGGATGAAGACGGAGATGATTCTACTGTTTATTAGAATTATTCCACTACATCATGTGTTCCGCTGCATTATTTTTTTCTATTTCTGATGTATAACTCTGATTTGAATTGTAAAAGTGTAATCAATTGATATTTATAAAACAGCTTCATGAACTGTTTATTTGATTATTATATTTTGTCGTTCCACTGCGAGATTCTGTGTTTTGTTTTTTCTTTTTCTTTTATTTTCTTATTTACTCCATTAACAATCCTCCATTATGAATGGTTTTAGTCTGACATGTATGGTTTATTGTCGATTTGAACCGTCCAAAAATGGTGGGTCATTACAGTTGGTATCAGAGCTTTGGTTTAGACACACCTTAGCCTGTTAGGGTTAACTCATTAGAGATAGGATAGTAATATCCTAAAATGATTTTGTCTTAGTGTATATATATACGAGAGCGCGTATTTGTTAGTGTTATAAAAATGTTTTTTATAAGTTTTGAAATGAAATTATTTTTCCTAATATTATATGTTATATATATAGGAATAAAATTTTTATAACTCATATAGTTATTCGTAATGTGTATGTTTTATGAAATAATAATATATAATTATTATCATTTATGGTTCATGTTTTTGTATTTAGTTAGTTTATAAACATTGGCTATTATTGTTGATTGAATTTATGAACTAAACACTAGTTTAATAATAGTGTATTAAAGGACATAAAGTGAATAATTAGGATATTTGTTATGAAATTGAAATGTTTTGTTGTGTGAATCTTGTTGTTTCGCTGATTTGGTAGTTTCAACTATTGATATAAAATAGAATAATTGGATATTTTGGATAGTCGAAACTTCTGTATTAATATATATGTTAAAACTTAGTTACTGTGTTGAACTATGTAGTTGAATTTGGTAACCTTAATGTGAAAGCAAGTGAAATAAGGTTAAATTGTTAAACCAATGTTTAGTAAATGAATATAATTGTTGTATACATTATTGGCATGTAATGTAATAATATACAAGTGTGAACTTTAAGCCTTGAAATGTTTAAATTGAAACTGTGATTAAGGAAATGCTGTAAATGAGATTAAATTGAAGAAAATTTTGTTTATAAACTTAATTAAAATTTATGAAATATGTCATAAATAAATTGAAAACTAAAAGTGAAAACTAATTGAATAAAAAAATATGAACTAAAAGTGAAATGATTATAAATAAAATCCAGACTTGTAAATTGTTTATGAAATAAATGAATGTTGCAATAAGTGATTACAATTAAAGTTGTGACAACTGTAAAGTCGAATTATGTTTTATATAGGAAGTTAAGCTTTTTTAAATGGGTTATAAACTTAAGAAATGATTTGTAAATAAATGTAGTATTAAATGAGAAATATTACATGTGAAAATGAATGTAATTTAAAAAGTTAAGAGAAAATAAGCAATGTTTGAGAATGATTAATGTTTATATTGAATGGAGAAATTATATGGAACAAATATTAAAGTATGAAGTGATATTTTTGTTAATCAACGAGATTAATAATGAATTTAAATTAAAATGTATTTGTGATGAATTTTTTCTAAAAAGATACGTATGTTGTACGTATGTTGTTTTATCCGCATAATTAATTTGATCCAGATTTGAGTACATAAGTTCGAGGTGGATTACACCATTTCTTGTTAGGATTTTTCATTTGATTCTTGATGGCGAATATTTGATATGGATTTTTGGCTTGATTCTAGAATTCTCTATCATAGTATATGGCTATGCAAGGAGAATGATGGCTTCTAGTCAAGAAACCATATCGAAGTCCTCATTGGGTTGAATGTTTTTGTAATTTAAATTGGAAATTTTCTTTTATGCAAAACTACTATTAATTTAAAACCATTTTACAAAACTATTTTCTTTTATTTTTCTTAAACAAACTATTTTATTCTATTTTATTTACAGAACTATCTTACAAACTATTTTATTTACAAACTATTTTATATACAAAACTATTCTAAATTCAAACCCTTTTATAAAGCAAAGATGTTCAATCCCATAAGTCTCTTCATGCAGCGTAATTGATTTTAGAAAATTTTGATTCTTATATAAGATGACTTTATGTAAGTATAAGATGATTTTGAAAACCATTGATTTTAGAAACGAATTGGTTGACTTAAATTATATTGATTTGGAAATTTGGATTTATTTTCTAAATTTATTATTTTGGAAACTTTGGAACTGAAGATATTTAATTTGAGAAGAAATAATTTGGTGGAATTGTATATGATTTTGAAACTGAACTGATATTGAAACAAATTGAAATTTGAGAACCTTGTGTTACTAAATACTTGATTTGGGAGTTATCAAACTTATATAAAAAAAATTGGTTTGTACAAGTATGAAATTGATTCAAAAACTATGGACTTGAAAAGGTACTCAATTTGAAAAGTGAAATCTTATATAATTGAAGTCTATATAAGTGTGATTTGATATACTTTTGATTTTGGAAAGGTATTTGATTTGAAAATAAAATCTTATATATAATGGACTTTATATAAGTACGATATTTGAAAGTGATTTGAAAAGGTACTATATGATACATATTTTCGAAGTAAAGATATGGAAAGTGCCTTCTGCTTGATATCCGCTTTGTGGCCACATTGTGGATTCATTCTATCGATATACTCTGATTTTTGGTTTTCCGAATATGATACTCGAGTTTCCATCAAATTCCATGGCGTTACCCATGGTCTTACGAGCGCGGATGCATAGCGCAACTGCCTGGCTAAGATGGCCTAGGGGTACGGATTGTTTCCTGGGGGATCCATGCGTAACCATTGTGTATCCTGCATCTATGTAGGTCGCATTAGTAGCGAAACCGCCTGGCTGAGATGGCCTAGGCGTACGGATTGTTTCCTGGGGGATCCAGACGTAACCATTGTGTATCTTGCATTCTACTAGTCATCATGGCGTAACTCGCAGGGTTGAGAAAGCTTACGGATATGGATTGTTTCCTGGGGGATCCAGGCGTAACCATTGTGTATATGCGAACCATGGTTAGACAAAGGTTTTGTTTGTTTTTTGTTTGGATTGTACTTTCCATATCTGTTTTTAAAGGTTTTCCAGTATTTTCACTAGGTGTTTAAACAAGTCTACTAAGTACTTGAAGAATTCTAGCTTTGCGCCTGATCAACGTACTGCCAGAGTCTGCAGGAACGAGGATATACTTGTTGAAACATCGAGTTATAAAAGTATTTTATTATAAAGGTATTTTATTTTAAAAGTATTTCCAACAAAGAAATTTTGTATTAATATTTGATGTTGAAATTCTTATGGTTTGAATTAATTATTCATGCCGGATACTATTCTTTTGAATCTAACTTATCTGCTTAGCTTTATTTATTCACTTATATTCTGTTTTTCCAAATCCTCCTTCTTTTCCTTGTTGAATATATCCTTTTTTAATGATTATTGATTTATTAAAGATGTTTGAAAAGTATTTTGAGATTTAAAACTAATAAATTTATAAATAATGGATTTAAGGTTTTCGAAGACTTTTAAATGGTATTTATAAAGGAAGCAGGAAATTTCATTGATGAATCTTTGTAAAGTGTTAAAGATGATTGATTTGAAAATGAAGATTCAAATAAATATTTCGAGTAAAGTTATATGTGTTTCTTTGAATGTATAATTTTAAAGATATTAAATGATTTGGGAAATTTATTTTAGTAATATGCTTGAAAAATAAATTGGAATTGCTATTTGGAAGTCATGTTCTGGAATATTTACTTGATTTCGAAGTACTAATAGTTGTATGTGGTATATTTGTTTCATAGGAAGTGGAATTTGATAAATAATGATTGCAAAATAGTATTTATAAATAAAATGAATTTAATTGGAAATTTGAGAACTCAAGTCCCGGAATTTTGAAATTGTTTTTCAAGTGATTAATGAAATATATAAGAAATTGAAAATAACTTGTAAATATGAAAAATTTAGAAGATATAATTATTGAACATTTTGTTAACTGAAGTGAATAAGATATACTTGTGTAACATTCAAATTCATTCTATAAAACATATATATTACTTACCAAAATGTTAAAAGTTGAAAATGTTACAGAGGAATATGTAGTGGAATTATACAAGTAAAACTTAAGTAATGGAAGTGTTCAATGGAATTATTTCAAAATAAAAATTTTGATGTACAAGAAATGTTATAAACGTAAGTTAATATTGTGAAATAATTTATGTAAGTACATGAAAACAAGAAAAAGACATTGTATGAATGAATGAAAATAAATAAAAAGGTAAATAATGATGTGAAAAGAAATCAATTGAATAAACGTAAATAATATGTTAAAATTATTGGTTGTTTTGGCTTACCGGATGTTTATTTTTGAAATATGATACATATATTGTAATTATTGATATTAATGTTTTTCCGGACCTCTCTGTGCAAAGGAGACTCTGCCGAAATAGTTCGAAAATTTAAGACTTAGAATTTTTTTGTAGAATTTGAGCTTTTTTTTTCATTTTTATTAAACTTAAATTTGTAGGTTTAATTGTTTATAAATTGACTGTTTAAATAAAATATAACATATTTTTGGATTCCTTCTGTTTCTTTTCGGGGACGAAAAGTTTTGAGTGGGGGAGATTGTAACGACCCGTATTTTAAAACATTTAAAAGTATTAAATTAAATAAGACTTTTTGAATAAAATTGTTAGGAATAAAAAAATTAAGATTTTATTTATACAAATTAGATTATAATACAAATTATGAGCTTAATTAAAATTTCTATTAATGACATATGTTTGCAATAATATAAGGATGATAACAAATGTTAGTGTGTATTTTAATAATATTGGTTTGAATGATATTGTAATTGTCTGAATGTAAATTTCCAATTGATTGGAATAATAAATGTTAATAAGAAATAATAAATGTTTCTTTATTAAAAAAAGAATCATATGTTTATTTATTTGAAATGTTTGGTAGCTGAAAGATTGATTGCAGAGATGAGAAACTATTATTTGGTAAGAAATGTATAATTCTTGTTTGTATCCAATAATGCATAAATATGTTTAAATCACTGTTTGATTGGAAATAATTGTTTTATTTCTCATTAAATTTATTTATTTTCCATTTTGAAATTCACCCTTGTAAATAATTGAAAATAATGTAATTGAATAATTTCAATTAATGATAGAGAGGACACCAAATTGTAAATTAATAGGTGTAATTAAACGTAGCTTATGTTTTGTGAAAATATAAGGAAAGTTGGTTTAATGAAAAGAACATTTATATCAAATAAAATGGATGTTTCATTTGTGAATGTAGGTTTAATTTCATTAAAATAAAGAATAGGATGATTGATTTAAAGGAAGTAAATATGTATATTTTTAGCATATAGATGGATTACAAGAGTAGAAAAATAATTTATTTAAGTAAGTTATTTATAGCTCTGCTGTATAAACAACAAATTTATAAACGTGTTTAAATGACTAAAGGAAACAATTATTCTATTTTTCATCCATTTTAGTTGTCTGTTTGGAAATTTAACTTTATAAGTAATTGTAATTAATGTAATTGAAATATTTCAATTAGAAGGGAAGAAAACATTGATTGCAATTAATAGATTTAATAAAAGAAACGCACCTTTTGTGTTAAACAGAAATGATGTTTTAATGGAAATAAAAGATCATTTTGGGAAAACCAAATTGAACGTTTTCATTTTTATGGTAAGTAAATTTTATTTATTATGCATAGATAAGAAAAAAATAAATGCATACAAATTTGAATATTATTTGAGTTAATGAAGTTAATTTGGTTACGTTTCACAAATTGAATTTCAAAAAGGTTGTGCAATGTACATGGTCCCTTCATTTCTTTTGTTATTAATTGTTGCATGTTTTGAGATGTATAAAAATAAAACTTTCATTTTGAGAAAAATGATTTTGGATAAAAAAAAATTGAATTTTAGAATAATACACACACACACACACATTAATATTCAAACTTTTAAATATATCAGAGGATTCATGGTTTTGTAAATATTGTGGAATCAATTAGAAATTACCTTTTATTAACAGTTGTACATTAATTACATAAGTTCATATATATTTATTTTTACATTTTATATATGGTTAAAACTTGTAAATTGGTTGCATTAATGTGACCGTTATAGTCATTAGAAAAGTAAAGTAAATCATTTTTATAGTGCACGGATAGATATATATTCATTAATTAATGAAATTGGTTTGAGTAACGTAAATAAATAATTGATTGATTGTTAATTGATTGATTGTGTTAATGTAGTATGTAGATATATTGACATAAAACGAATGTTTTAATATGGAATTAAATAATGTAAATATGTGTATATTTGGGCTTATTGATATGAATTAATTGGAGTAAGTTTTGGAATTTGGACTCCAAATGTTTTTTATAGGTTATAGGTGGTCCCTTCATTTGCTTTACATTATTATCACCTCGCATTCTCTCTCTTCCGTTTTCAAGTTCTCAACGTAGTCTCCACTTGTGCATCCATTTAATTATTAGCCTACTCATTCGTTTCTTATTAATTAGTAATAACCTCATTTGATTTATTTCTAATTAATAATTGCCTCATTCTTTTCATTTGTTTCTCCTTTATTCGTTTGCTCTTTTCAAATGCTTTACCTGAAGTTTTCTTCTCTTTTATGTTTTTCCGTTTTTAACGTGAACATCCAAATTAATATTCATGCCATCTAATTAGCATTTACTATCCTCCGTTTCTGAAGTTTATTTTTGCTTATGCATCATTAGTTCTTGTAGCTTCCTTTCATTGGCAATTCTTTCTCCTTAAACTTCATATTTAAAACGGAAGATTTATTTTTATGTAATGACCCAGAATTTTGAACAAATTAAATTGAGAATATTTAATTAATTTTAAATATTTGAACGATAATTTAATTTGAATCCCCGATATGATTTTGAAATTGGCGATTAAATTATAAAATTTAATCTATGGAAAGTTGAATAAAAATTTGAACCTTCAATTTTAAGCTGGAGAAAAATATTTTGAAATCTTTTAAAATTTATATCAATGATACCGAAGATAATCGAACTTTCAGAACTGAATTTTAAACTATTTTGCTCAGTTTTGAATTTAATTGTTTGAACCGACGGTCCGTAATATTGTATTATTGAATTTAATTTTTTGAACCGAAGATAATCCAAATTTTTAGTCTCGGAATTCGACGAAACCAGTTTCATTGGGTCCGTAATATTGTATTATTACTGGATTTCCAATTTTGTATTTTTTGGAGTTAATACGTGAGCATACGGTTAGAAAACGCATTGATGTTTTAAAACGAATTCAATTTAAATTTAAAGTTAAAATTTAAAATTTGGTCAAAAGGTCAGCACGTTGTCTTCCCTCAATGTACTCCTTCAATCACGCAAAAAAAAAAACACGCCGAGCATCACGGAACAAAATCGTGCAAAGCATCCCTCTCTCAACTTTTAAATATCTCGTCCCCTTCTCCGTTCAAATCGAATTCGTGAAAAAGAAAACAATCATGGCCGATCAAATTTCGTTTTCCCTCTTCCTCTTCTCAGTTTTTTTTCTCTTCGTTCACAAATAAAAATCAAACAGAAGAAAACAAAAATTTAATGGCCGAAGCCTTCCTCCTCAGATGTGACGACCGCCCATGACCCCTGCACCGAATCTAAAGATAGAGCGCTGTAAAGTGTGCCAGGCAACCATGGACGATTGTCAAGGTAAGATTAAAACAACAGAATCTATCGTATTACTCACAGCGCATGGACAAAATACAATAGAACATATGTATAGTGAAGCTTTACAGAACAAAATGACATCGTATAAAACTCCATAATAGTTGAATACAAGCATCCACATAGTCAATACATCAAGCCTCACTACATATCTCTCAGAAAATACAAAACAGCGGAATATCCAGTACATATAATAAGAAGATAATATGCAACCCTCCAGCTCGTCTTCGATATCAGCATCGTGAGAAGAGAACAGCACCTGTCACCTGCTACCTAGTCTGCCCGTCCCAAAATGGACGAACAGCCCAAGGCAATAAGAATTAAAACATAAAGCCTTGAGTCAGACAACAGTCTTAGTGAGTAGTAAATTAACTAACAACATACCAAAAGAGCATAAAGGAAAAGGAATAGGAATACAACCCTCCCACTCCACCTCTTTCTACAGTGATAGCCCCCAGACACACACTAAGCAGAAGCAACATAGCAGAGCATACAACTTAAAGTAAAGTAATAATCATTCGAGTCAAGGACGATGTTTTCCAAGTACCAAGGCCTAAATCAGATAAGCACCCAGAAAATACCGCTCTTGAGTCCGAATGACGATACAACCAAACATCCATGACTCTGGCTATCACTGTTATCATTGCTTCGATATCACCGTTAATTGAATGACCGGCACATTCTTTCAGCCGTCCGTCAAGGGCTAATGGAAACCCCGGTTCTAGACATAACTCCCGCACGTCGTCGCAGCCCGTGCCTAGAACTATCGAATCTTCCCAGAGTACTCGACCATCAACAGTTGGCCGTTGGGACTATCGAATTTGCCCAAACGTACTCTTGCTTAGAGCATGCTAGAACCTTCAACAACGATGCTATCCAAGCCTCCTAGTCATCCTCCTCGACGACTATTCTCATATCCATTCATTATTCTCAACTCGAATCATATCACCGAGTTATCAACATGCTTGGAATGATCCCGTCTGGATTAGACCAAGTCTTCATCATATGATGCCTCGCTTCATTACATCCTCGCAAAGCCTCATCCCAACATCACATCATCAAATCTATGCATAAGAGCTTCATCATCCCGCTACATATGCCACGAGCAGCTTTCCCAATTCAAGAGCCTTTCCCTTAGCTTTTGAATCATCTTCGATCTAAATCTAATCATCAATCATCTAGTTCATAACAATCAATCAAATCAAACATCAATCCAAGCAATCAAGCATTCAAACATGACCTAAGTAGACAATTATAACAATAATGGCATTTTCGTAATTAAAGAGTTGAAAGTCCAATAAGCATGAAAACATGGATTATATCTCTACAAACTTGATGAATGAACTTGCATAGGTTAACATATGATAAAATGGATGTAACATCATCATGAACAATGGATCTACATGGATCTACACTTAGGATGAAGAAATTGCATGGAAATCACTATTTTAACACCAAATCGAGCCAACAATCCGATATACTCCTTTGGATCCGTGTGAGAGATAATCACCACTCACCAAATCACCTAAAGAACCTCAAATCAACACGCTTCAGATCTGGACAGCGAAGGATCAAGCTTGATCTATCACGAATCCGCTTCAAACGGAGAAATCTCTCTTGAAAAGATGAAGATCTTCAGTCTAAGCTCTTGAATCTTCAATCTTGATCTTCGATTTGGATGGATGAAAGCACTAGATTAGAGTGGAGAAAAGAAGTGAAGAAGTGTAGAAGTCGAGCTCTCAAAATGGCAGCACTTCGTTGCTTCAAAATCCGGATCCCAAAAAGTGAGAAAAACCCTCCTATTTATAGCTGAAATCCTTAACTCGGCTGCCTTCTTAAGTCGCTGCCGACTTAACACTATGCCGACCTACGACCTAAAGCTTTGCCATCCTACGACTTAACCAGAAGCATCTGCGACCTAACAACTGCTATCTCCTAAGTCGGTCACGACTTATAGCATGCGCGCCTACGACTCAACAAAACCCAAATCCCCTACGACTTAAGACTCATGCGCCTCTAGCGACTTACCACTAGTCACGACTTATAACTTGGCAGAAGATACGACTTAACAGATCTGTGCTTCTACGACTTAACAAACAACTGGGTTACGACTCAACCCCTAAGTCGTCTACGACTTAACACATAGGCTAACTCTTAAGGTCGCCAACACGTTAACTCCTTAGGTCGCTAACCCACCCAGTCGACTTAACTTGGTAACAACTTAACCCTTAGGTCGCTTACGACCTAACCAACCAAGCTACCAGACGACCTAACACATGGCGACCTATCCCTTAACTCGGTCACTACGACCTAACTCTAACCTTAAGTCGTCTACAATCATAAGTCGGTCAACCCACTAACTCGTCCAACCGACCTAACTTCTATACGCTCTAAGTCGTTGCCGACCTAACCACACTAACCCAGTAACCACTAGGTCGCTTACTCCACTAGGTCTGCCTACCCTTGAGTCACCATATCCTTAAGTCGGTCAGTTCTTTAGGTCGTTAACTCACCCTGCCGACCTAACACTTAACTAAATCCTAGGTTGCATAATTCTATAGGTCGCTCCAACTAACCCACGACCTAACACTAACTCGGACACGACTTAGCTCTTAGGTCGTTCACGACCTAGGACTTAGACAAATCTGCCTAAAAATCTGAAATGACTTAAAAATGCTAAAATTCCAGATTTTGACGAACTTTTCGATCCGTAAAAATACGGGTCGTTACATTCTCTCCCACTTAGGAATTTCGCCCCGAAATTCCAAGCAAACAAAGCAATCAAAGACTATTCTGTACGCCTACCATCCATAGCAATCAACAAACCATGCATCCAATTCTAACTTAGCGTACAGAATTCTAAGACTTAGAACAAGTTACAATATCGCGAGATGACACGACACCTTAGGGCCATACCTCGAAGAGTTCAGGATGAGCTGCCTTCATCCTCTCTTCCACCTCCCACGTACAGTCGTTATCATCATCACTCCATTGTATCTTGAGCAGCTTAACCACCTTCCTCCTAAGCTGTTTCGTGTCAGTTTCAACAACACGAAGCGGCTTACGAGGTCTTCTATCGACTGGATCAACTTCTAAGTCTTCACAGCTATCAGCAGAAACCACCATACTCGAGTCGTGCACAAACTTCCGTAGATATGATACATGAAAAACATTGTGCATACTCGACATCTTCTCTGGTAACTCCAATCCGTAAGCGAGCTTTCCAATTCGCTCGATAATCGGGAATGGTCCAACAAATCTCAGAGTCAATTTTCCTTTCTTCCCGAATCGAATAACATTCTTCAGTGGGGAAATCTTCACAAAAACCATATCTCCTACGTCAAATTCCAAATCCTTTCGACGCTTATCAGCATAACTCTTCTGACGGTCTTGGGCTGCCTTCATTCGTTGCCGAATGATCTCTATACAATCTGAAGTCTGCTGAATCATCTCTGGCCCAAGTATCAGCTTTTCTCCAGTTTCCAACCAACATGTCGGAGAGTTACACGGCCTTCCATACAATGCCTCATACAGTGCCATACCAATGCTTGACTGGTAACTGTTGTTGTATGCAAACTCCACCAAATGAAGGTGATCTTCCCATGATCCTCCGAAATCCAAAACACAAGCTCTGAGGAGATCTTCCAAAACTCGGTTGACTCTCTCGGTCTGACCATCTGTTTGAGGGTGATAAGCTGTACTCAAACACAACTCGGTTCCCAAAACTTCCTGGAAGCTCTTCCAAAATCCACTAGTGAACAATGAATCTCGATCGCTCACTATACTCTTCGGAATACCATGGAATCGAACTATCCACTTAACATACAACTCAGCCAACTTCGATGTCGTCCTAGTCGATCGAACAGGAATGAATCGTGCACTCTTAGTCAGACGATCCACAATGACCCAAATCCCTTCATTTCCCGTTCTGGTTCTAGGCAATCCATCAATAAAATCCATCGACACTTGTTCCCACTTCCATGTAGGAACTTCTAAGGGCTGAAGCAATCCACTTGGCTTCTTATGTTCAGCCTTTACCAACTGGCAGTTCATACACTTGGAAATGAAATTTCCAACATCCTTCTTCATGCCTTCCCAGTAGTAGGTTCTCTTCATATCCCGATACATCTTATTTCCACCTGGATGAATTGTCAACTTCGAGTGATGACTTTCCTTCAGAACTTCACTCCTCAATTCATCTATATCGGGAACAACTAGTCGTCCTTGCTTCCGAAGCCAACCCTCTCGATCGACCTCGAATCCTTTATCCCTTTCTGGTTCCAATACAGATTCCAAATCATGGATAATCTTGACAAGCTTATCATCTCGCTTTTGACTCTCGCCAATCCTTTCCACAAGAGTCGGTCTTATTGATAAGTTTGCCAACATCTCAGGTTCCAATTCACATCTAGGCCTGAAGTCAAATCCAGCTAAATACTCGAGACTCTTCCATTCTGAAAACATGGCTCCTAATCCTGCATGTCTTCGACTTAACGCATCTGCCACTGCGTTACCTTTTCCCGGAGTATAAGCTATACCAAAATCATATGATGCTAAAAACTCTAGCCAACGTTGCTGCCGAAGATTCAAATCCTTTTGGGAGAAAAGATACTTCAACGACTTATGATCCGTAAACAACTCAAATCGAACTCCCAATAGATAATGTCTCCACATCTTCAGAGCAAATACAATCGCCGCTAACTCCAAATCATGAGTCGGGTAATTCCTTTCATGCGGCTTCAGTTGTCGACTTGCATACGCAACAACTTTATCTCTCTGCATCAGCACTGCTCCAAGTCCAGTACCACATGCGTCGGTGTAAACCACCATCTCATCATTCCCACTCGGAATAGTCAAAACAGGAGCACTTGTCAATCGCTCTTTCAGGATTCCGAAAGCTTGCTCACACTTAGCCTCCCAACTGAACACTTGGTTCTTCTTCGTCAATCCTGTTAACGGTGCGGCTATCTTGGAGAAGTCTTTGATAAACCGTCGATAATATCCCGCTAATCCAAGAAAACTTCTCACATCAGATGCATTCTTAGGTCTAACCCAATCCTGGATTGCTACCACCTTAGCGGGATCAACCGCTATCCCATTTCCAGAAATCACATGGCCTAAGAACCTCACTTCATTCTTCCAGAAGTGACACTTCGAAAACTTAGCCTTCAGCTGATGTTTCCGCAAGATCTCCAAAACAATACGCAAGTGCGTCTTGTGCTCCTCTTCCGTTCTGGAATAAATCAGAATATCATCCACGAACACAAGTACGAACTTATTCAACTGATCTCTGAACACTCTATTCATAAGATCCACAAAATATGCTGACGCGTTAGTCAATCCAAACGGCATTACCAGCCACTCAAAGAAACCGGATGGTGTTCGAAAAGCAGTCTTCGGCACACTATCCTTAGCCACTCTCAACTGGTGAAATCCCGTTGCCAAATCCATCTGAGAAAACACCTTGGCTTCGTGAAGCTGATCAAACAAGTCATCTATTCTCGGCAATGGATACTTGTTCTTCTTAGTTACCTTATTCAGCTCACGATAATCCACACACAATCTCAATGATCCATCTGCCTTGGTTGCGAACACAACTGGTGCACCCCATTCGGACACACTACGCCGAATGAATCCTTTCTGCAAAAGATCATCAACTTGCACCCTCAACTCCTGCTGTTCCCTAGGCGCCATCCGCCTGAGAGGCATCACAACAGGTCTGGCTCCTTCAACTAGATCTATACGAAACTCGATCTCTCTATGCGGCGGTAACCCTTTGACTTCGTCAAAGACATCCTCGAATCCATTTGCGATTGGCACTAAAGACAGTCCATCCCGTGGAACAACTAGCGAATACATGAAGCTCATGAAGACGCCTTCCTCACGCTTACATCGTATCACAATCTTTCGCCCCTCCACATTCTCGACTGTCACCTCCAGCCTCTCACAATCAACCTTTGCCGCATACTTCCTAAGCCAGTCCATACCCAAAATAATTCCGAACCCCGCAAAGTTCAGAACAAAACAATCACAAACAAAAGAGCAACCATGACTCGATACAACTAGACCACGGCATAACATACACAAACAAGACGAACCCCCAACTGGATTAGTCACAACCAATGGCCTATCAACAATATCCGGTTCCAAACCTAACCGGCCTACGAGTTCATTACAAACAAACAAATGCGACGCCCCGGTATCAAACAGAACTCTAACTGGAACACCACATAAGAAAAGAGTACCTTGAACCACCACACTCTTTCCTTTCTCTTCAGCGGTAGGAGCTTTCGAAGACGACGGAACAGCTCCTAAAGCATGAACTTGCACAATCTGCTTGTCCCTCCTCGGTTCTGGACAATTCTTCCTGAAATGCCCCGGCTTGTCACAGTTGTGACACTTCATCGACACCTTAGGATTCTTACAATCCTTCGAGAAATGGCCCTTCTGCTGACAATTGTAGCAAGTCACCTCGCCTTTCGGCTTCTTCTGGCCATCCTTACCCTTCTGCTGTTGCTGCTTCCTCTTCTTATTTCCACCCTGCTGGGGTTTAGACTCTTCCCTGGTCACAGCAACAACAGATCCTTCTTTAGGAAACAGACTCTCATGCCTAAGAGCTTTCTCCACAAGCTTCTCAAATGAATCGTCCAAATGATCCACCAACTGTCTCACCAGATAACTGTCCAAGCCTGTCGTGAACTTCTCATTCTTCTGATAAGCAGATTCAATATACGACCGGGCATACTTGGACAAAGCTTCGAACTAAGAAACATACTCAAGAACAGATCTTCCACCCTACTTGAGCTCCACAAACTTCTTGAATAGAACAGACTCTGAGCTGTAGAAATGAACTTAGCTTCAAATCTAACTTGGAATTGCTCCCAAGTAATCTCTTCCTCCGGAATATTGATGGTAATAGAGTTCCACCAATCAGAGGCTCTTCCTTGAAGCTGCCTTGATGCCAACTTCCTCTTAGTTGCATCATCAATTCCCAAATCACCAAAGATCCTTCTACAAGCATCGATCCATCTCTGGACATCAATAGTTGATTCCGTTCCCAAGAAAACCTTCCCTCCAAGAGCAGTATAATCCTTGCACAACTTAGCAAAATCCACTGGTTTCGGAGTTTGGACTTGAACTCCAACATCTACTGCTGCCCCCGGAACTGGTATCCTCCTCATGATCGAAGTCATCATAGCTTCGAACATGGCTGCATAATCAGCAGTCTCTTCAGTAGCACGGCCTTCCCTAGCAGCTGGTCTCCCTCTTCGGCTCATTCTCAATATCTATAAAAAGGAATGATTAGAACATCTAGAGAAACAACTGCACAAAGGACTCAAATTATACTAAGCTACTATATTATATATAGTAATCATCCATCAAAATTACAATTACGTCTCTCATACGTAGTTACTTCAGCGAGCGTTGGGTAAAATCGATTAACCAATGCTCTGATACCAAATGTGACGACCGCCCATGACCCCTGCACCGAATCTAAAGATAGAGCGCTGTAAAGTGTGCCAGGCGACCATGGACGATTGTCAAGGTAATATTAAAACAACAGAATCTATCGTATTACTCACAGCGCATGGACAAAATACAATAGAACATATGTATAGTGAAGCTTTACAGAACAAAATGACATCATATAAAACTCCATAATAGTTGAATACAAGCATCCACATAGTCAATACATCAAGCCTCACTACATATCTCTCAGAAAATACAAAACAGCGGAATATCCAGTACATATAATAAGAAGATAATATGCAACCCTCCAGCTCGTCTTCGATATCAGCATCGTGAGAAGAGAACAGCACCTGTCACCTGCTACCTAGTCTGCCCGTCCCAAAATGGACGAACAGCCCAAGGCAATAAGAATTAAAACATAAAGCCTTGAGTCAGACAACAGTCTTAGTGAGTAGTAAATTAACTAACAACATACCAAAAGAGCATAAAGGAAAAGGAATAGGAATACAACCCTCCCACTCCACCTCTTTCTACAGTGATAGCCCCCAGACACACACTAAGCAGAAGCAACATAGCAGAGCATACAACTTAAAGTAAAGTAATAATCATTCGAGTCAAGGACGATGTTTTCCAAGTACCAAGGCCTAAATCAGATAAGCACCCAGAAAATACCGCTCTTGAGTCCGAATGACGATACAACCAAACATCCATGACTCTGGCTATCACTGTTATCATTGCTTCGATATCACCGTTAATTGAATGACCGGCACATTCTTTCAGCCGTCCGTCAAGGGCTAATGGAAACCCCGGTTCTAGACATAACTCCCGCACGTCGTCGCAGCCCGTGCCTAGGACTATCGAATCTTCCCAGAGTACTCGACCATCAACAGTTGGCCGTTGGGACTATCGAATCTGCCCAAACGTACTCTTGCTTAGAGCATGCTAGAACCTTCAACAACGATGCTATCCAAGCCTCCTAGTCATCCTCCTCGACGACTATTCTCATATCCATTCATTATTCTCAACTCGAATCATATCACCGAGTTATCAACATGCTTGGAATGATCCCGTCTGGATTAGACCAAGTCTTCATCATATGATGCCTCGCTTCATTACATCCTCGCAAAGCCTCATCCCAACATCACATCATCAAATCTATGCATAAGAGCTTCATCATCCCGCTACATATGCCACGAGCAGCTTTCCCAATTCAAGAGCCTTTCCCTTAGCTTTTGAATCATCTTCGATCTAAATCTAATCATCAATCATCTAGTTCATAACAATCAATCAAATCAAACATCAATCCAAGCAATCAAGCATTCAAACATGACCTAAGTAGACAATTATAACAATAATGGCATTTTCGTAATTAAAGAGTTGAAAGTCCAATAAGCATGAAAACATGGATTATATCTCTACAAACTTGATGAATGAACTTGCATAGGTTAACATATGATAAAATGGATGTAACATCATCATGAACAATGGATCTACATGGATCTACACTTAGGATGAAGAAATTGCATGGAAATCACTATTTTAACACCAAATCGAGCCAACAATCCGATATACTCCTTTGGATCCGTGTGAGAGATAATCACCACTCACCAAATCACATAAACAACCTCAAATCAACACGCTTCAGATCTGGACAGCGAAGGATCAAGCTTGATCTATCACGAATCCGCTTCAAACGGAGAAATCTCTCTTAAAAAGATGAAGATCTTCAGTCTAAGCTCTTGAATCTTCAATCTTGATCTTCGATTTGGATGGATGAAAGCACTAGATTAGAGTGGAGAAAAGAAGTGAAGAAGTGTAGAAGTCGAGCTCTCAAAATGGCAGCACTTCGTTGCTTCAAAATCTGGATCCCAAAAAGTGAGAAAAACCCTCCTATTTATAGCTGAAATCCTTAACTCGGCTGCCTTCTTAAGTCGCTGCTGACTTAACACTATGCCGACCTACGACCTAAAGCTTTGCCATCCTACGACTTAACCAGAAGCATCTGCGACCTAACAACTGCTATCTCCTAAGTCGGTCACGACTTATAGCATGCGCGCCTACGACTCAACAAAACCCAAATCCCCTACGACTTAAGACTCATGCGCCTCTAGCGACTTACCACTAGTCACGACTTATAACTTGGCAGAAGATACGACTTAACAGATCTGTGCTTCTACGACTTAACAAACAACTGGGTTACGACTCAACCCCTAAGTCGTCTACGACTTAACACATAGGCTAACTCTTAAGGTCGCCAACACGTTAACTCCTTAGGTCGCTAACCCACCCAGTCGACTTAACTTGGTAACAACTTAACCCTTAGGTCGCTTACGACCTAACCAACCAAGCTACCAGACGACCTAACACATGGCGACCTATCCCTTAACTCGGTCACTACGACCTAACTCTAACCTTAAGTCGTCTACAATCATAAGTCGGTCAACCCACTAACTCGTCCAACCGACCTAACTTCTATACGCTCTAAGTCGTTGCCGACCTAACCACACTAACCCAGTAACCACTAGGTCGCTTACTCCACTAGGTCTGCCTACCCTTGAGTCGCCATATCCTTAAGTCGGTCAGTTCTTTAGGTCGTTAACTCGCCCTGCCGACCTAACACTTAACTAAATCCTAGGTTGCATAATTCTATAGGTCGCTCCAACTAACCCACGACCTAACACTAACTCGGACACGACTTAGCTCTTAGGTCGTTCACGACCTAGGACTTAGACAAATCTGCCTAAAAATCTGAAATGGCTTAAAAATGCTAAAATTCCAGATTTTGACGAACTTTTCAATCCGTAAAAATACGGGTCGTTACATCAGATCAAATTCAAATTGGCAAGCGCGCGCAAACTAATGGAGGGCGACGAAACTAGGGTTTGCGAGCGCGTGGGAAGACTGGGGTCACGTGGTCCAACGCGAGGCTCCTCGCGAGCGCGAGGGGAAGTCGACGTTGCAGGCGGGGTTTGACGGCGGAGTACGTTTGCATGCTGGGGGAAATCGAGCAGCGTTCGCGACGAGATCGCGGTAATGTTCGCGAGTCGCCTGGTGACTACGGCAGGCAGTGTGGTTCGTGGCGCGTGGCACGAGCATCTCAGGGTTGGGTCTCGAGGGGATTCGCGGCGTGTTAGGTCGTGCGGCGCATCTTGGTTTAGGTATCAGTTATCTCATTTTAAATTTTACTGAAGTACAATTTATTTAGGATTTATACCAATAATATTCCAATAAAATTGATTATAGCTTAATTTACACATATATATAGATAGGGAATTGTTTACAGTGAAGGGAATGATTAAAACTAAATGGAAAAAAAATGTACTTTAAAATCAGAATTGTATTTTACAAGTAAATAGAGGTCATTATAGATTTTAGAAAATTTTTATACAGTAAAACAGAAAAGTTTGAAAGTTAGTTTTTAGTTGATATTTTATTTCAAGAAATTAGAACATTAGGTTATATAAGCAGTTGTTTATATAAAAGGAAAATAAATATGCAAGTATACATTTTCGAAATCAATTAAATTTGTTTAAATTAACTCATTTAATTTTTAGTGGTTAAAAATATTTTCAATAAGGAAATTTTGAGTAATTTCGTTTAATAGTTGGAGGGATTATTTAAGATACGTATTTTAAATGGATTAAAAGAGATAAAAGAATTTATTTAAGAAGAAATAAATTTAGAAATTAAAATTGGTTTAAATAAAACTATCAGTTAATTTAACTATTAAAATGAAATCACAGATGAATCAAAACTATAAAATGAAAGTTTATTATTCGATCTGTTCAAATATTAATAAATGGTGTAAAATATTTATACAAGGTATAAATCAAGACAATTGGATCGAGATTGGAAATGGACTGCAAAATAAATGCTAAGGTGAGATCTTTCTCACTCAAAATGATTTGCAGTTATTATTGAATTGATTGATTTGTTTGGATTTGTGATATTAGATATAGTAGGATATATATATAAAAATAGCAATATATACATATTGGCATATGTATATATTGGATTGATTGATTTCCCGCCTCGTATAGCGGATGAGACCCTATTGCGCCGTTAGTAAGCGGATGATTTTATAAAACCCATATACCGCGATATTCCACCTCGAAGTGGAATTGGTATTGTGCTAACGTCTTTGGATGCAGGGAAACAGGTTGGAGGGATCCAACCGGATTCCTCAACTGTATTTATCTATTTACATATATTGATGTATATTCTGTTATCATATGGATATATGATATTGAATGTTGTGATTGACTAATTGGTGCTGTTGCATCATTGGGTTCAAATTTTGAAGTTTTAAAAATAACGATTTTAACTTTAAAAGAGATTTTAAAAGTGATTACTTGAAAGTATACGTTTTATTTAAGTTTTTGAAGTGATTTATTTTAAATAAATAAACGTTCAAATTTTAAAGTTATAAAAGTTAAGACTTTTGTGAAATATAACCGAAGGGTGATTTTTGAAATAAATAGTTAAGTAATTTATAAAATAGCTTAAATTTGGATTTTTGAGTTATTATAAACAATGTATATAAAAGATGTACAAAAATGGATATTTACAAATTTAAAATATTGGGATTGTAAGACAAGTTTCTATAAGTGTTAAAATGAAGTATAAGTGGGATTTCATAAGTTAGTGAAATCTGAAAGTTTTAAATTTTGTAAAGTTTAAAAGAACGATTTCTTTTAAAATAAATGAATGATAAGTTATTAACTTATAATATGGACTTGTGATATTTATATCGAGTTATAAATTGAATTTGTTAATAAAAGAAGATTTATAAATCGAAGTTGTTAGAAAAATAGAATTGAAATTTATAAATGTTGTGTATAAATCCGAAATCACTTATTTTGATAAGTGAATTATAGAAGTTAATAAAAGAAGATTTATAAATCAAAGTTGTTAAAAAAAAAGAGAAATAGAATTTATAAACGTTGTTTTATAAATTCGAAATCAATTGAATTTGATAAATTAAATATAGAAGATTATTAAAGGAGATATATTCGCGATTTTGGATAGCGAATTTCTATTGAAATAAAAATGTGTAGAAATGATTGAAATTGGGTTAAGTGAATTATATTCACGATTTTGGACAGTGAATATATTATTGAATAAAATGGATTCATTTTTGAAGAAGTGATATTAAAAAAATGAAGTTAAACATTTTAAAGTTGTTTTAAAATGTATTATAAATCGAAAGCATAGATTTCAACATTTCTTGTTGAAATAGACGTTTTCGAGGAAGAAGGAAATGGTGGACTATAACACTGTTGTTATAGTAAATGATTTCCGAAAGGAAATATTTTTATCTAGTATTGGGATTTATATATCTATCTTAATTCCGAATCCCTATACTAGTGATTTTGGGTCGTCGTAACGATGTTTTACGCAACATTCGTTTTGACCCAAATAAATGTGTTAAAAGAATATTTTCCTTAAAGAATGAATATATACTTAATTTTTGATTTAAGTATATCGAATATTTTCAAACGTTGAAAATAAATAGATTTGTGAAATACTTATTTTTAAATAAGTATGGAAATGTTTTCCCAAAATGAAATGAAACGTTTTTGAGAATTTATCTTTGAAAAGATAAATTGAAATTGAATATTGAAAACGATTTGAAAATCGTATATCAGTAGATATTTTGAAATATAAATTCACTATGGAATTTATAAAAGAAATGATAATTCGTTTTAAAAATAAATATCGATTTATTTTTGAAGTGTGGAAATTTTATATCTAGTAAAGATATTTTGGAAGATAAAATAATTTGGAAAATTATTTGGAATCTGATGATGTTGCGCATCTTTATTGATAGTTAAATAACTGACTATCAATAATTACCTTGAATAGGTATTTGTTGTGAATTGGATGAATTTGAATGCCACACTTATTTTTGAATAAACGCTCACTATTCGGGTTAGCCGGGAAAGGACCATGGGGTCGTATAACCCATTCCGAATATGTGATACGTTGTTATGAATTGCATTTGATGACCGGTGTTGAAGACCGGATATTTTTGAAAACGGAAGGATTACCGTCGAGTTACTCTACATCGGTTGATCTCTGATTTAGAGGTTTTATCACCCTTAGTGACGGGAAGTCCGGACGTGATTAGAAAATTATCCGGATGTGCAAGGGCTTCGTGAGAAGTGCCTTCGGTTCTGTTCGATCCCGGAACAGACTTGTATGGATTGTGTGTCTGACGTTACAAATTTGAGATATAAAGCTGATTTCTTTCAAATACATTTCTGTTGGTGGCGGAGAATTTATTCTCTTAGCTTAACACCCTTCTCTGAGACGTACGAGCTCAGTGGTTATGTAGTTGAAATTTATCAGCGATATATTCCCAATTTGGTAACGTGGCATGTTGAGTGTTGCTGTGTGATGATCAGTGTTTGATCATTTGCGATATGATCATTTGTTTGATCTTATATCTTTGTGATCATAGGTTGATCATTTGTTTGACCCGAAGCATGGCTTTGGTGACAAAGCGTAGCTTTGTGGACGAGACTTCATCGAGCCTCACACCCCGGAAATGGTCAAAATAGGAAGGATGCGGCAAGGTTCTAGGGAGTAGCGCCCCTTAGTGTATGTCATTCCTTCTGGATAGAGGTGGTACCATGGTATGGAGCCCAGATACTTAACCTATGTTGATACTGCTTATTATGTAGTTAATTGCGAATCGGGGATCCTCGGGAAGATCGGTTACGATCGGGGGATGGCATACGCGTGTCAGTAGTTACCTATTTTTGCAGAGGTAACCCGGCCTTGTGTTGGCAGAGATCTAACCGTAATGTTAGGTTATTTCTCGGGACGTCATTCCAGGGGCGTTCCTTCGTGGAATAGGAAGTTCCTTAGCCTGACCATTTGTTGGAAATTCAAAGAAACAATACGTGACGTGTACGGTTTTAGTTGTATTACCTGCTATGGAATGTGGCGGTAACCTGCTATTGAACATAGTAGCTATAGTAGGCATACGATACTGGTCGTATGTTGGCTAAGATTAATATTGTACTTTCTAAATGTTTTCTACACTATGCACTAATAAAAATATCAAAAAGGATTTGATTTTGCGTAGTAAGCATCTTTGACTATCATAAGAAGAAATCTCCTCCAATTCTGCGTTTGCATTATGTGTGTGGCGAGAGGTCTTATGGTAGTTTCATTTTCCAAAAGCATTTCGAATTGACTTTAAAAATTATTTTGTTGTTATAAAGAATAACTGTTTTACGATCTCACTCCAGTCTTGCTATATTACAGCATGATAGGGGATTTGTAACATCCCGTATTTTTAAGCTATTGAATTAGAACATTTAATTCGTTTTAAATGTTAATGTGGATTCTTAATTGATTTTGAAATGGATGGATTTGGGTTCAATCAATGAAGGTGAGCTATAATTTTAATTTATAGCAATTCGGGTTGAATTTGATTAATGGAAAAATAATAATTAAATATTCGGGATTAGGATAAAAAGGTGAATTTGGGGTAAATGATTATAAAAATGGTGTTTAAATGTATTTTTAGGTTCGATTGGTTATAAATAATATTATTGGATTTTTAGATGAATTTTAAAGTTGATAAATTATTATTTGGAATTTTATATTAATTTAAAAATGAAATTAATATTATTAAAACGCAAATTAATCAGATTTTAGTCCGGAATGAGCCAGAACGATTTTTAATGTGTTTATAAATTTTATATGATTTATTGTTAAGTTAATAAAATTTTAAAAGTGAATTTTCAAGCGTTTCTGATAATTTCAGAAAATCGTCTGATTTAATAGACGAGTGGAAATAGCTTTCCGGGGGCACAGTCTCGGAATTCGACGAAACCAGTTCCATTGGATCCGTAATAATTAGTTAGTATCGGATTTCAATTTTCGTAGCAATCAGAGTTGTCGTTTGACCGTGGCAGCTCGAAAACGCCTAGAAATCGATTTAACCGATTTAATTTTAAATTGATCATTTAATTTCGTATCTCGCTCATATGACCGAATTAGCTTACGAAACCTGTTCCATTGTGTCCGGAACGCAGAAAAACCCTAGGATCGCCTGTCGGAACGCGTAATTTGGAGTCCGTTAGCGTAGACTGTTAACCTGAGAATTTTATAAATTAAATAATATTAAATTATATATATATACATTTGTCTCCATCTAAACCCTAATTTGTTCCCTCAGCCGCCATTCTTTTTCTATGGCCGAAAATCAAGTTCAATCCCCCTCGAAAATCTCTAAATCCAGGCGTTGATTCACGAAATTTCCAACTGGAAAATTGTAGTGCGCTTCGAGTACTATAGATCCAACGGTAGTGATGGGGTTTCATGGGTTGGATAAGGGGCTACGGCGGTTTGAGTGTTGTTCGTTCATGGGTGGATCTCGAGGAGCAGGGGCCGCCGCGTTCAACCAGGCCCTGGCCGATGCTAGAGTGGACAGTGGGCTTCCTTTTGGGGGTAATGGATCGAGATGTAGTGGAGTATAGGGGAAGCGGCACGCAACCCTAAGAAGCGATGTTGGGTTCTTCGTGCGTCTGGAGCTGGGTACGCACGCGAGAAGAGGGAGAAAGGGGTTGCGACCCTGATTCTCTGTTTTTGGTGAACGGCCAGATTTCTGTGGTAAGGAGATAAAATAAAATACTAATAGAAACCGTTTAAAAATTTGAATTCTGTTTTTAAAAGTTCATACCGTGTGCATACCTGTATCAGATTTTAACGTATCTGGAACCGTTGGAATCGCAGAGAGATGTACTACGTGATGGTGCAGATCCGGAGCCATTCTGGGCAAGTAGAAATTTGGGTTAAATCGGACGTCGTCCGGTTTAATTCAAAATTTCGAACGCTCGCCGGAACTCAAAGTGAGTTTTCTCACTCACATCTGGATGCTAGGCATTTTAAATAGTTAATATTTAAATATCTGTGTGGATGGCTGAATATAATTGTTATTATCAGTCTGGTTGATATTTATATTGCGATGTGCTAATATCTGTGATGCAGGGAGAAACAGGTTGGAGGGATCCAACTGGATTCCTCACAATGTAGCAATTATTTTATAATTGATAGTGATACCTGTTTATATGATGTGATTGATAAATCTGGAAATTTAGTTGTTCTGTGACATTGTGGTATAAATTGTAATCACAGAATTTAATTATAAATGGATAAATTGTGTTTTTACGAAATAAAATGAATTGTTAAATTTAGAATTTCAAAGAATAAAATTTGAAATCGGATTTGGAAAGAAAAATGTAAATTGGGCCAAATTGGGATTTTGAATATAATGGGAAGTTTATGAAATGAGTAAATGGAAAGTATAGTTTTCTGGAAATTAAATTTATGAAATTATAAATTGTTTAAAATAACGATGTTTATTTTAATAATGGCTAATGTTATCCGGAACGTAAAAATATGTTAAATGGAGTTTCCAACTATAAATTAACAAGTTCAAATGAAAAATAGAATGTTTTGAAATGCCGTATTTCATTGGAATTTAATTAAGTGAATTGGAAATTTGGCTTCCATTGAAAATTCACCAAAATGTTTAAACTATATTTAAAAATGAATTTCCGGAAATGGAAAATTGTGATTTAACTTCGGAGGAAGTTATAGTTAAGTATGGAATTGGAAATTTATGTTGAAATCATAAATTGACTTGAAATAAATCAGTGGATTTATATGAAAGAGTACTTTGGAATGTTTTGGAAACGGGAAAGTGTTTCCCTGGGAAAACCAAGTAAATGTTTATAAAAAGATTTTATTTGACTAAAGGTTAAGTTTTAAATCGTTTAAAAAGTATTTTTTTAGAAATCGTTATTTTTAAAGAAATAAATTAATAATTTTAATACCGTAATAATTTGGGAGTATATTAGCAATTATTTTTACAAATGGATTTATTTAAAAGTTGGTTTTGGCTTAAGTTGTTAAAATTAGCATTTTTCTTCTTATAACGCTATTTTGAATTTAGTTAAACTAAAACCCTTATTTTTAAAATCAAAGTTTATGTGTTAATAACTAGTTTTCTTCACATATTTTAAATTTATATTTTGAATAAATAAATAGAAGTAATTTTCATATTTTAAAGTATATTTCAGTATAAAGTATTTTTAACTGTTTTAAATGCAAATTGTTTTATACTTGGTTATTCCCGATGGGAATAAAGGGTAAAAGATTTACCTTGTAAAGGAAGAGTGGAAATTGTTTTCAAATGAGTTTTGAAAATGTGAAATATCTCTTTGAAAGATATTAGAAGAAAATAAATAATATGGAGATTATTTATTGTGTGATGGATGTGTATGGATGTTTGTGAACATTAATTGATAGTTAAATCACCGACTATCAATATTGGCCAAATGCGTGATCGTTTCGAAGAGACCGGGATCGAGTTTCCGTATACCGGGATTCTAGGTCTGGAGACTCGAATACCACTTCGATCCGGTTTGTACGTTTCGTGTAACGTGTTCGGAGTCGAAGATGGAGCAGTGAAGTGCAAGGGCTAGTCGCTACTAATCCTGAGGATATTTCCAAAATGGATGTAGTAGGAATAGTGCCTTCGGTTCCGTTCGGACCCGGGACAGACTTATATGGACGAATGCTTTCGTGACATCGTCAGGTGGACGATGGGCATTCTAAGGGATATGTGCTATAAAGGTATCGTTTAGCCTCAAGCCTCATCAACCGGGAATGACTGAAAATCAGGGGTTATGCAGCAAGGCTTCGTGGGTAGCCCCCACTTGAGAGTAAGGTCATCCCTGTCTAGATGTCCCTTTTATTTCGGCTTAGTGGTGCGGTTGCTGATCACAACCGTGGGGTGATTTTACTTGGAATTATCCAGTAAGGGATGATTCCGGCTTTGTGTTGCAGGGGAGCGGGCGTACTCCTCGGTACTGTGATCTAGGCCACGTACTGTGACAGGTGGTACCCCAGTGCCTAGTCATTCGTTGGAAATCCATTCTCCCTACGTGCCTGTACGGTTTTGATTGTGCCCAACTATTGTTGAAATGTGAGATGCAAGCATTTCAGCTAGATTCTATTTTACTTTCTATAGACACTATTATAATATCAGAGGATTTTAATATAAAAGTGTTTTAGCTATCGTAAGGTAAAAACCCGACATGTTTATTTGTGGCGTGGTCTTACGAGATGCTTTTGTTTTTAAAGAATTTTGAAACTTTAATAATCAATTGAGTGTATTTATGATGCGCTGGTATTCCAGACTGACTCGGGTGTTATTTTATTATAATGCTCGGGTCAGACCGAGTATATTTCAGGATAGGTTGCTATGGAGCTCAGGAGAGGAGCTGGAGTCCGAGACGTATTTCTCGTACTTGTATTATTCCGCTGCTGTGATTGTTGTATTGACTGATTGACTGGATATTGATGATTGTATTGATATACTCTGATGATGATGTATTGTATATAAACAGATATGGTTTCATTTTGTGTAAAGATCTGTTCTATATATTATATTTTATCCGCTGCGACTGTGAGGTTTTGATTTTGTTTAGTTCTTTCTTCTTCTATCTACTTTCTTATTCTTCTACAATCTGTCTTTCCGGCATTCGATCCTCGGCATATTATACTGTTGAGTATTTTGTGTCGATTTTCGAGGGCCGTGAAGGGCGGGTCATCACACTTGGTATCAGAGCTTAGTTTGGCGACAACCTAGGCTTTGGTGGGGAAATTTCTCATTTTCAATAGAGTCAATAGTACTCTATTATGAGTTGAGTGTAATAATAGCTATGAGAGCGTACTTGTTAGTGGATATAAAATTGTTTTTGTACTGTGTTGACTTATCGGTTGAGTGTTTATGAATTCTGGTCGGTGCGGGAAGTACAACCGTATCGATAGGGGTTTCTAAACTCTTAAACAAGATAAACCGACATAGTATTGTTTTTAAAGCGGGTAAATGAAATAATTTTACCCAAATTTATATTTTGATATAAAAAGAAATAATTTTCTAAATTATTATATGTATTGGGTGCTTGTTTGGTTGTTTCTTCTATAATCAAATAAGAAATTAAAACATGATCTAAAATTTGAAATGATATATACAAGAAAATAAGAAGTTAAAATATTAAAATGGTTTATAACCAAATGGAATTGATTGAATATGTTTAAATAAGAAGAAGTGAAATTAAAATTTGATTTAAACTAGAATTTTGACCCCGGAAATTTTTGAAAGGGATTTCAAATGAATTTAAACAAAGGTGTGGAAAAATTTAGAAACCTTGGGAATGTTGAAATGTTTTCCAAAGGTTTTGAAGTTAATGATGGAATATATTTTGGAAAATATTTTCGAATGGAAATTGATTTGAGGTGGATTTTGGAAGTGGAAAGCATTGAACTCACTTCAGTCGCTGGAAAATAATCCTGATGATGCTGGCCACATCATTAGAATTCATTTTCGAGTTTCTAAAGTGATGGATTGCTACCAAAATAGTTGGTTATGACATTGTTTGGGCTTGTTTGGGAAACAAGTGATTTTGGAATTTTCAAAGGAAAATTGTTTGATAAAAGCAGTCTGTTTTGGAATTTGGTATTTGATTTGGATATCAAATGGAAATGTGTTGATTTATATTTCAAAGTGGTTTTGAAATAAATCCGAGTAAATTGAATTATGGAAATCCTGTTTAAATAAAAATGTGAAGGTTGAAATGATTCAACTATATAACTTATAAAGGAAAGTTGATTTAAAGAAGAATTGAGTATATATGGAATGTAAATTTACTTTGAATAAATGAGGGTGTATGGAATATATCTGGATTTAACTTATGATAAGTTAAATAAAATTAAGAATTTGAAATTGAATTAAATCTAAATGAATTGGAATTAAAGGGAAGTTGATATAAAGGTGAAGTGTAAATGCTTATGATTGTGCAAATGAATTCATATTCTTAAGCTATTAAGTGTTAAAATTTGACATTGTGATTATAAAAATGTGGATTGGGTTGAAATGAGCAATATAAACTTACAAGTAAATAAGTTGGAGAACTTGAGAATGGAAGATTTGATTTTAACTCAAGTAAAATGGAATTATAATCACAAATAAAAATGGTTAAGTGGAATGGTGAATTCAAACTTAATTTTAAATGGAATGCAAGGTAAGGTGAAACAATTATAAAATATAAAAGAGGTAAGTGAACTGAAGTTAGTAAATAAGTTGAACTTGGATATGGAGAATTAAGATTAAATTGAATTTGGTTTAACTTCGACTAAGATGGAATTAAGCTGAATATTAAAATTCAGTTGTGTTATGGATAAAAATGAATGTAATTAAATTCTTATTTAAAGTAGTAAAGGAAATGATATAAATCCAAGTTGGCTAAATAAAACTTAGATGAACTTGAATTAATTCTGGAAAGGAATTAAATTGAAAATGCATATATAATCTAGTTAACCTTGAATTAAATTTGGATAAGAATTTAATTAAATGGAAATTTAATTTAGTTGAAGTGATGTTGAATGAAGTAAATGTTTACTCAACTAAATCCAAAATGATTGTTTGGAAATAAATCTTGTGTAAGCTAAATTAAATGGAATTTGTATTGCAATAAATAGGATTTTGATAGTTGGTCAAAGTTTGAAAGGTAAATAAAATCCAGTTTTGGGATGGAATTTAAGTTTGGCAATAAATGTTGGAAGTGAGAATGAATAATGGAATTAGCTATAATAATGATGAATTTGAATTGTAAATAAAATTCAAATGAGTGAAATAATTTAAATGGTCTCTTTGTTGATAAAATAAATCTAAAATGGATTGGATAAATAAACAAAGAGCATTAAAGTTGTAAATGAATTGAAATTTGATTTGAATGAGAATCAAATGAAAATAAAATAAAATTCATATAAGAAGATGATGAAAATGTTGTGAAAGAACTTAAGCAAATTGGAAGAGAAACAAATGATTGTGGATGAGCTTTATTAAGAAATTTGAATGGAATTTGTTGGATAATAAAATTGAATTGAAAGTGAAATGATATTCATTAATTATTGTGGTGAATTAAGAATGTATGAGTTGAATATAATCCAGGATCGAATGATATTAATATAAACTTGAATTTGGTTAATGGAAATAAAGATGTAAAGGAAATATTGAATTTAACAATTACATTCGGAAAAGAAAATACTTGGATTGTGAACAATGCAAAAATTGAATAAAATTAATACACATCCAAGTTGAAATTAATTTTGAATGGTGATAAGCCTAAGTGGCAATTATTTTTGTTGAAGGACATGAAATTAACATGTATTCAAAATTAAATTGTTTAACAAGCAATGGAATGAGTTTTGCATAAGTTAAACTGGATTGGAATCTAATTTAAAGAATTAGTATATGAATGCAAGTGAATTGGTTAAGAATAGCAAATGGAATTGATTTTGGATCAATTGGAATAAATTGTCGTTAAATAAATAATGTTTGCATATGAATGGAAATGGATCATAAAGGAAATGCAAATACTTCAAATTAAAATAAGAATTGGTTGGTGAATCAATTTGGGATTGAAGAAGAAAAGATCGACGTTGTAAAGCACATGTTAACCATATGTTAAATAGAAATGAATTGGAAGAAATAAATTTGGATTGTATGTAGTGAACTTGAATTTAAATCATTCAAATGAAATAAAATAGTTGGACTTGAATAAGTAACTTGAAAGGTGATTGAAAACTTGAATTTAAGGCATTCAAGTGAAATAAAATGAAGTAGACTTGAATAAGTGATTCGAAAGTGATTGAAATCTTTGGATTGTTGAAAATATGGTAACATTGTTAAACTATGAAATTTGAGTTTGTAAAGCGAGTTAAAATGATGTCAACATTGTGAAATTGGTTTATAAAGATGGTTAGCTTGCATTTATATTGGAAATACTAATGAAATGTTCTTATCTTTGAAATCTGATGAGTTTGTTGAGTATAGTACAGGTGCGGGAGGCGTTCGAGAGAGTTGGAGCGCGTATATGCGAGATATTAGCCGCTTGCTTTTAAAAATTTGCTAAGAGGTACGCCTACGCAAATATAATTGGGAAAATGATATATATATTGTGATATATTTTGGTTTCCGACCATGTGAGCCGATGTATATATATTTGTGTATCCTGCGATATCGCAGAAGCTCCTCCGTGCAGGGGAGACTCTGCCAAAAATTTTCGAAAATTTTGGGAGTTAGAAAATTTTTGGGGTTTTTGGGAAAATTTATTAATAAGTAAAGTTATTTTGAAAGCGAGTGTTAAAATAAAGGCTTTAAGGTAAATAAAGCAAATGGTTTTGAAATGGAGCTGAAACTTTTTGGGAAGTGAATATAAGCTTTTAACTAAGCAAATTGGGAAGTAAATAGGTTGGAGAGTATTTTCTACCTTAGCAAATTTCGAGGACGAAATTTTTATAAGGGAGGAGGAATGTAACATCCCGTATTTTTAAGCTATTGAATTTGAACATTTAATTCGTTTTAAATGTTAATGTGGATTCTTAATTGATTTTGAAATGAATGGATTTGGGTTCAATCAATGAAGGTGAGCTATAATTTTAATTTATAGCAATTCGGGTTGAATTTGATTAATGGAAAAATAATAATTAAATATTCGGGATTAGGATAAAAAGGTGAATTTGGGGTAAATGATTATAAAAATGGTGTTTAAATGTATTTTTAGGTTCGATTGGTTATAAATAATATTATTGGATTTTTAGATGAATTTTAAAGTTGATAAATTATTATTTGGAATTTTATATTAATTTAAAAATGAAATTAATATTATTAAAACGCAAATTAATCAGATTTTAGTCCGGAATGAGCCAGAACGATTTTTAATGTGTTTATAAATTTTATATGATTTATTATTAAGTTAATAAAATTTTAAAAGTGAATTTTCAAGCGTTTCTGATAATTTCAGAAAATCGTCTGATTTAATAGACGAGTGGAAATAGCTTTCCGGGGGCACAGTCTCGGAATTCGACGAAACCAGTTTCATTGGATCCGTAATAATTAGTTAGTATCGGATTTCAATTTTCGTAGCAATCAGAGTTGTCGTTTGACCGTGGCAGCTCGAAAACGCCTAGAAATCGATTTAACCGATTTAATTTTAAATTGATCATTTAATTCCGTATCTCGCTCATATGACCGAATTAGCTTACGAAACCTGTTCCATTGTGTCCGGAACGCAGAAAAACCCTAGGATCGCCTGTCGGAACGCGTAATTTGGAGTCCGTTAGCGTAGACTGTTAACCTGAGAATTTTATAAATTAAATAATATTAAATTATATATATACATTTGTCTCCATCTATACCCTAATTTGTTCCCTCAGCCGCCATTCTTTTTCTATGGCCGAAAATCAAGTTCAATCCCCCTCGAAAATCTCTAAATCCAGGCGTTGATTCACGAAATTTCCAACTGGAAAATTGTAGTGCGCTTCGAGTACTATAGATCCAACGGTAGTGATGGGGTTTCATGGGTTGGATAAGGGGCTACGGCGGTTTGAGTGTTGTTCGTTCATGGGTGGATCTCGAGGAGCAGGGGCCGCCGCGTTCAACCAGGCCCTGGCCGATGCTAGAGTGGACAGTGGGCTTCCTTTTGGGGGTAATGGATCGAGATGTAGTGGAGTATAGGGGAAGCGGCACGCAACCCTAAGAAGCGATGTTGGGTTCTTCGTGCGTCTGGAGCTGGGTACGCACGCGAGAAGAGGGAGAAAGGGGTTGCGGCCCTGATTCTCTGTTTTTGGTGAACGGCCAGATTTCTGTGGTAAGGAGATAAAATAAAATACTAATAGAAACCGTTTAAAAATTTGAATTCTGTTTTTAAAAGTTCATACCGTGTGCATACTGTATCAGATTTTAACGTATCTGGAACCGTTGGAATCGCAGAGAGACGTACTACGTGATGGTGCAGATCCGGAGCCATTCTGGGCAAGTAGAAATTTGGGTTAAATCGGACGTCGTCCGGTTTAATTCAAAATTTTGAACGCTCGCCGGAACTCAAAGTGAGTTTTCTCACTCACATCTGGATGCTAGGCATTTTAAATAGTTAATATTTAAATATCTGTGTGGATGGCTGAATATAATTGTTATTATCAGTCTGGTTGATATTTATATTGCGATGTGCTAATATCTGTGATGCAGGGAGAAACAGGTTGGAGGGATCCAACTGGATTCCTCACAATGTAGCAATTATTTTATAATTGATAGTGATACCTGTTTATATGATGTGATTGATAAATCTGGAAATTTAGTTGTTCTGTGACATTGTGGTATAAATTGTAATCACAGAATTTAATTATAAATGGATAAATTGTGTTTTTACGAAATAAAATGAATTGTTAAATTTAGAATTTCAAAGAATAAAATTTGAAATCGGATTTGGAAAGAAAAATGTAAATTGGGCCAAATTGGGATTTTGAATATAATGGGAAGTTTATGAAATGAGTAAATGGAAAGTATAGTTTTCTGGAAATTAAATTTATGAAATTATAAATTGTTTAAAATAACGATGTTTATTTTAATAATGGCTAATGTTATCCGGAACGTAAAAATATGTTAAATGGAGTTTCCAACTATAAATTAACAAGTTCAAATGAAAAATAGAATGTTTTGAAATGCCGTATTTCATTGGAATTTAATTAAGTGAATTGGAAATTTGGCTTCCATTGAAAATTCACCAAAATGTTTAAACTATATTTAAAAATGAATTTCCGGAAATGGAAAATTGTGATTTAACTTCGGAGGAAGTTATAGTTAAGTATGGAATTGGAAATTTATGTTGAAATCATAAATTGACTTGAAATAAATCAGTGGATTTATATGAAAGAGTACTTTGGAATGTTTTGGAAACGGGAAAGTGTTTCCCTGGGAAAACCAAGTAAATGTTTATAAAAAGATTTTATTTGACTAAAGGTTAAGTTTTAAATCGTTTAAAAAGTATTTTTTTAGAAATCGTTATTTTTAAAGAAATAAATTAATAATTTTAATACCGTAATAATTTGGGAGTATATTAGCAATTATTTTTACAAATGGATTTATTTAAAAGTTGGTTTTGGCTTAAGTTGTTAAAATTAGCATTTTTCTTCTTATAACGCTATTTTGAATTTAGTTAAACTAAAACCCTTATTTTTAAAATCAAAGTTTATGTGTTAATAACTAGTTTTCTTCACATATTTTAAATTTATATTTTGAATAAATAAATAGAAGTAATTTTCATATTTTAAAGTATATTTCAGTATAAAGTATTTTTAACTGTTTTAAATGCAAATTGTTTTATACTTGGTTATTCCCGATGGGAATAAAGGGTAAAAGATTTACCTTGTAAAGGAAGAGTGGAAATTGTTTTCAAATGAGTTTTGAAAATGTGAAATATCTCTTTGAAAGATATTAGAAGAAAATAAATAATATGGAGATTATTTATTGTGTGATGGATGTGTATGGATGTTTGTGAACATTAATTGATAGTTAAATCACCGACTATCAATATTGGCCAAATGCGCGATCGTTTCGAAGAGACCGGGATCGAGTTTCCGTATACCGGGATTCTAGGTCTGGAGACTCGAATACCACTTCGATCCGGTTTGTACGTTTCGTGTAACGTGTTCGGAGTCGAAGATGGAGCAGTGAAGTGCAAGGGCTAGTCGCTACTAATCCTGAGGATATTTCCAAAATGGATGTAGTAGGAATAGTGCCTTCGGTTCCGTTCGGACCCGGGACAGACTTATATGGACGAATGCTTTCGTGACATCGTCAGGTGGACGATGGGCATTCTAAGGGATATGTGCTATAAAGGTATCGTTTAGCCTCAAGCCTCATCAACCGGGAATGACTGAAAATCAGGGGTTATGCAGCAAGGCTTCGTGGGTAGCCCCCACTTGAGAGTAAGGTCATCCCTGTCTAGATGTCCCTTTTATTTCGGCTTAGTGGTGCGGTTGCTGATCACAACCGTGGGGTGATTTTACTTGGAATTATCCAGTAAGGGATGATTCCGGCTTTGTGTTGCAGGGGAGCGGGCGTACTCCTCTGTAACGACCCGAAATTTTCGAAGCCGAAAATTCCAGATAGTTATGAAAAAGAAGAAAGAGGTAGAAGAAGAAGAACAGAAACAACAGCATCTCACATTCGCAGCGGATAAAATATAATAATAAATAAATACAGTTTACAAGAATATTATATCTGTCGATTTCATTTTTATACATCAGAGTTTTACATATACTCAGTCACTGAATATATACAGATATCATGACAAAGATTAACAATAATATAAATACAGCGAAGATAGGCTAATACGCTATTGCCATCCAGCTCGCCTCCTGAGCTCCAGAACGTACCTACCTGAAAATCTGTAATACTCGGTCTGACCCGAGCATTACAGCAAAGTAACACCCGGGTCAGGCTGGAAACCAGCGTGAGTAAATCCAACTAACATGGAATACCAAAGCAATCAACTTATAAAAACCCGGGGTAACATATATCAATTTAACAAGTTCACGGTTTGCCATAGACCACACCTATTTCACACGTCAATTTCTAAGTTTCAAACTTAGATAAAACAATCCAACTCACTTAAATCATTTCATTCCGGTCTATTGATTTCACAAATCAATTTATAAAAATTCGAAGTGGTTTCGGGTATTTCCCCGATACCCGACCCCGGTCTCTTCGTAACTCATGTTATCCTAACCCAAGTTATTCAAATGAAATACACACATTTCATATCAGAGTTATCAACTCATTCAAACATCCAATACCATTCCATCATCCATCAGCAAAGCTGAATCATATACAAATCAATTCAATTGATTCAAATTGAATTTTAAACCATCAATCACTTAGATCCCTTCATTAGTAAAATTTCAAAACCAATTAATTAATCAACTCTTCCATATTCATCCATCTTAATTAATCGCCCTGGATTAATTATCTTTCAATTTCATTCAAGTAATTATCTTTAATTAATTATCACGATATTAATTATTCTTAACCAAATCAATAAGTGATCTTTAATCACCTCGTAAATTAATTAACTATATTAATTACATTAATCCTTAATTACTTACATTAATTAACTTTTCATAAGTCACTTATTATTGATTAATTTATCTTAAATTACATCCTTAATTAATTGTCTTGTTTAATCTCTTGATTTCTTCTACAAAGGAATTATATTTCATAAATTTCATTAAGCAATTTCTTGTCACCATTCAATTATTATTTTGATTTACTTACACTTAATTAATTAACTTAAACTTAATTAATTAATTCAACCCATCAATTACTAAATTAGTTAACCCAAATCATCGATTAATTGAATTAATAAATTATCCATTTTTAATTATCCTACAAATTTAATGGATTACAAATCATTAAATCCTTATTATCATTAAAATGGAAACAACTCTTATTTATGATTTAAGTTTTAAACAACTTAAAACCCTAATACTTCGAGTAAACCACAATTAACTCGAGAATACTCAAAACCAAAGTCACATTATCATCAGTGCACATCCAATCAATTTTAAACACTCAACCAATTATTTAAATTTAACCATTTAAATTTAAATAAATAAATAAAATCCAACAAAGTGAGATTTACTCACCTTTGATTTTTATTTGGCAATCCAACTCCATCTCGACCATTATCTCCCAATTTGAACCTTGTATAAATATTATATGGTTTGTTAATATTTGAACTAATCGAGAAAATAAATTTTCATTTAATATATTGAATCATCTAATTATTAAATTTAAAACTAAATTTCCTTTAATACATTATTTAAAATGACTAGTTAAGTGAAAATATGTATATATTTTTTTTTTTTTGAAATTATTTACTTATATAAAAATGTATCCATATAGATTACAAAAATCCAATTTTATATAAACTCTTCCCATTCAAATTTTTATTTCCAAATCTCATAAAATTTCCAGAATCTAAACCTTATATAACTTTTACAATTCAAAACATTTAAAACCACCGCCTACATAATCTTATATATATACATTTAAAAATCCAATCTACATATACTTCAGCCCATAGCATAACGATTTACAAAATCATCTTATAATTTACTGCAAATCTTGATAAGTGATGATAAAAATGATTTATTCACAAGCTTACTTAAGTACAAGTTAAATCAAGATGTATTAAGAGTTGAATTTTACCTTAATTCGAACAGGAATCCCACAGCCCTAGCTCGAGTTTCCCCTCTTCTAGCGCACCACTCACGAACCCCGTCACCATCGAGAAATCGCGGCCTCGTCGCCATCAAACTTAAGCACCGTCGACCAAAATGAAACCCTCGTTCTCGAGCCCGCGGCGACTCCAACAGCCACCTCTAACCCTAAATCGAAAAGTCGGCCTTTCCCACAACCCACGATCGAAACCTAGGACAGCGACACCTCATGTCGAAGCCTTCAAGCTTGGCCGAAGCAGACGTGGTCGATCGCTCCTCTCTACATCGAGTCACTCGATTCGATTATGCTCAGTCGCCATCCCTCGTTCTCGAGCTGCTGCGCGATTTGATGAGGTCAAGGAACTCGCGAATTGATTTAAACGAAAACACGTGGTCCTTCAAATTTTTTTTTTCTCTTTCGATTTTCTGTTAGAAGGTGAGAGAGATGTTCTCGAACTGGAAGAAGAAATGGGGATTTCGCAGAAAGAAGAAGGGTTATCGGCTTTCTTATGTGAAGAAAACAATTGCGCTTCCATTTTTTTTTATACAAGTTCGATTTCTGCTTGAAGCTTAGACAGGAAGACAAAATAAAATATCAGTTTTGGAGAAACTTCTCGAGTACGCGTTGGAAAATATCTCTGACTATATGTACCTCGTATTTGATTATATTATAAAATTTTCGAAACGTCTCGTTACATAACGCGAAATCCCAAACCCCGAATAAGACATTCCGACCGGTGTTCATAAGATTCTACCCATATTCCGAACACAACGTAACGTATTCCGGAGGCTAATTCGATCGTATGCGCGAGTTACAGAAGTAATTGATCAATTTTAAATTAAATCGATGAAAATAAATTCGAAGCGTTTGGGCTGCCAGGGTCAAACGACAACCCTGATTGCTACGACAATCGAAATCCGATAATAATTCAATATTATGGATCCAATGGAACTCGGTTCATCAACTTCCGAGACTGTGCCCCGGAAGCTATTTTTAATTTTAATTTAAACGATATGTTTTCAAAACGGAACAAAACACTTCCAAATTTGATTTTATCACTTTTACTATCTTCAGTATTATCATTATAAATTTTATAAGCCTCCAAATTATTTTAAACAGGCTTAGAAATTTCAAATTCAACAATTTACCAAATTCAATTATTAAATTCAATATTTAAACTATATAATTCAATGATTTAATTATCAAGTAAATATTGATATCTTGAATTCAGGTTAAATTATCTTTAAAATATTTTAAAATCAATTTATTATTCCATTTAAAATTATTCAAAATCCTGGGTCGTCACATTCCTCCTCCCTTAAAAGAATTTCGTCCCCGAAATTACCAATTAGGAAGAATGGTACTATACCATTTACCTTTTCCCAAATTCCACAACTCAACGTCCTACCAATTATCTTTTATAAAAGACCTCTTATCATTCTTATTAACTTCCCTAACTATCCCACAGTTTCAGACGATGCCCTTTTTGCTCAATCCTTTAAACTTTCAATTTAGAACCAAATTTGAATTATCAAAATTTCCTCAAAATTTTTCTAACACCCTAAATTTCCAAAACTTTTTGCCAGCGTCTCCTTTGCGCGGCTAGCTCGGTACAACTACAAAAGGCCTCTACAGGCTCCCAAATTCTCAAAAAGAAACAAAAGCCAAGTGGCTAGCTCAAAAACCCAATCCAATTTCATACAGAAATTAAATACTAACCTTTTAGTCGGGCAATTCAAATTTATCTTTTGAAATCAAATCCAATTTCTTTTCCCTTTAATACCTGCATATCCCACTTAGCAACAATATCCAATTGTAACTTTACAAATCATTTTATACCATTCCTTACAAGAGTTTTCGTATCTACTTCTATCAACTTGTTTCTCCCGTTTCCATATGATTTCAATTTGCCCTCAATTCTAAATATTGAATTTTATCCTCCATTGATATCTAATCCATATTAGTTTCATTTACTAATCTATTTAATTCTAATCTGTCATTAACATAAATTTTCAAAAAATTTCTAACTCCAAAATTTACGGAAAATTTTGGCAGAGTCCCCTCTGTACGGAGGGACTTCTGCGATATCGCAGGATGCACAAATATATATATACATCGGCCTCAGGCCGGAAATCACAATATATATCAATATGTGCAGTTCATATCTCCTATTTTGAATTCTTTTGCGTAGGCGTACCTTTATTTAGCATTTTTAAAGCAAGCAGCTTATTTATTTTAGCATTTATTGCATCCAAATCCAGCCAAACGGCCTTCAGGTACCTGTACCATCTCAATTTACAAATGTAAGTACTATATATAGGAAGTTCGTAACATTTCCCTTACTTTCAATAGCTAAACACATGTATTTTATAAGCAACAAGCATCAACGCTTTTCATAAATGATCTATATAACATTAAAGCCCATTCAATTTCCTTCAACCAATTTTATATGCCATTTCATCCCAGTTCAATGGTTTATCACTCTAGTGCTTACATTCAATTTATTTTTAAGCAAAACAACTCATAATCATATCAATTGGTTCCAAATCAATTATATTCGCATCCACTAATTTATAGAATTTAATTAAATCTCATTTACGTCAAACGACAATCATTTCTACGCAATTCGATGATATCCATGTGAATAAACAATTACTTAAGTTTTATAACCAATTCAAATTGATTCCGACTCAATTTTATTTTATTCCATTCCATTTTAATTTATTCACAACCATTTTATTTAGCTTGACACATTTAATTTTCGTATACCACTAGCCATTTCCAAACTAATTTAATCCGAGCTTTTATTTAATGGCTTTTACCCTTATTCGAAGCCAAGCTGCCATAAATTATAAACTTAAGTTAATTTACTTTAATTTATTCCAACATCAAACTTAAGTTTACTTCTATTTGATTCTCATTTAATCAAATCCCATTAAATTTAATTAGCCCATCCACTTAAATTTTGTTTTAATTCACTTCTCAATTCATTCGCGAATTCATTTTATTTATACAAAGCCATTCTCAATTTATTTCTATTTATTTCTATTTATTTGGCTTTGTTTGCAATTCAAACCATTTATATTATAATTTATTATCAAATCTAAGTCGAATTTTATTTACCATTCGAAGTTATTTTCAAACTCCATTATTAACTCAACATACTCTTCCCATTGATTATTTAGTTAATTAGCTTACTTCCAATTTTCATTACAAAGGAAATTACTTCATTAAATTTCCCGGAGTTCAAATTTGTTTTTATAATTCAAATTTGAAGTTTCTTTCATTTCCCAAAAATCCAACACTTTTATTTTAAAATTTAGAAATGCTTTTGAATTCAAATAATATTATTAAAATAGCTTTTTATAAAAAAATACTTTTTATAACTCGATGTCTCAACCAGTCCATCCTTGTTCTCACAGAAATTCAGTCATACGTTGATCAGGCGTAGGACTGAAAATCTATAAGTACTTAGCAGACTCATTTTCGACATCTAGTGAAAATACTTCGAAAGTAATTTTACTTGAAAATATCGAAAATAGTTTTTGAAAACAGTTTACTGAAAATATCTTTGGTGAGAATGCTCTGGAAATCATCACACCCATCTATGGGCACAGTTACATCCAGGGTTACGTTGCCGTCGCAGCAAAAGTCCATGTAACTGATTACACCATAGAACCCACGACAGATCGCAGTTACATCCAGGGTTACGTTGCCGTCGCAGCAAAAGTCCATGTAACTGCAGGCTCTCAGCGGCCTCACGATTACGCTGTCGAAATGAAACTTCTCCACTCCTACATAGGTCGCAGTCTATCGATGTAAAATCAAACATAGACTGTTGGCTCTCAGCGGCACACACGACTTTCGCTATGTTACCATAGTGTCACAGTCTACCGATATAAAATCAAACGCAGACTGCTGGCTCTCAGCGGCACACACGACTTTCGCTATGGTACACTACTCATAATCCTCAGGAACTAGTTTTGTCCGGACTCCTCACAGGATCAACTTTAGAACCTCCCCCTTAGAGGCTCAAGGCAGTGCCACCCAGTGGCACTCCTGAGAAGCTCATTTCAAGGGAGCGCCCTTTTCCCCAGAGCCAATCTCAAAACACTTTATACTATACACATATAGTATTTTCAAATCATACACCTAGTATGATTTCACATAGGTACCTTTACACAAAATCGATTTCCAAAATCGATAATTCACAAATCAGGCTTTTTCAAATTCCAATATTGATTTTACCCAAAAATCAAAAGCCTTTCAAATTCACAGGTTCCCAAAACCTTTTCCAAAATCCTCATAAGATCCTTTATATATATATACAGATATATATAATTTTTAAAACTTTGGATCATTTTCAAGCTTGTATAAAACTCCTTTTATACTTCAAACACTTTCAAAAATCCTTTTCTATTTACATTCACTTGAATTTCCATTCACATACTCACAATTGCTTTAATTACATGGGATTATCACTTCAATCCTTATCTCAATTGAGTATTTAACCAATAACAGTTTGAACTCCGACCGGTTTATATTTAGAAAATAGCTTGAAATTTTTAAAACGGATAAGTAGTTGAAAATAATTATTAGTTTGTAAAATAGCCATAAAATAATTAACTAGTTGCAAAATAATTAGAAAATAGTTAAATAGTTATAGAAATTTTAGATAATTGCAAAATAGTCGTAAAATAGTAATTAATTTATAAACCAGTTGAAAAATGGTTAAATAGCTCCAAAAATAATTGTAAAACAAGTATAAAATAATTTGTCTTAAGGAAGGAAGGTTGTATATATTTAATAGCTTGGAAAAATGAATTTATATTAAACAATTTATATTGAAAATAGTCCAGAGTCAAAACTGTTCACTTTCCCAACAATTCAATTTAAATTTCCACTTCCATTTAAATTGACCCAGTTCCAATTTAAATACTCCAATTTCCATTGGACTTGATTCATTCCCAATTCAACTTTAATTAATTCTCAAATTTCTTTCAAATTTCAAATCAAATTCCATTTGATTTTTTTTTTTACTTTCTCGACTTTATTTATAACTTCAATTTTACAACTTCTATTTATAATCAATTTCATTCACATTTTACTTTTAACTCGGAATTATACATTTTAATTAGCCAATATATTTTTATTATTCCATAAACATTTTAATCAAGATTCTAGAGTTTAACAAATTTCCAAAATTTCAGTATCACCTTAAAATTCAACTATATCCAAAATTCTTTGGAAAATTCAATTATCTCTTTGAATTTCAAAACCAAACCCAGTTCACAAGCAATTCCAATTTAAATCAATTTGTTAGCAATTTCTCTTCTAGAAACTCGAAAATGAACATCGACGATGCTGCAGTCATCACCGACGTTATTTTCCAGTGACCGAAAGAGTTCAATGCTTTAATCTCATTAAAACATTTTCAAATATTTTTAATTTCAAATCTCCCAGATTGCAAATTCAACACAAAAATATTTTTGAAATAATACTATTATTTCTCCAAAACCTTGGGAAACCACTTACAATCCAAAGGAATTTTAAATTTTCCCAAAAATTCCAAATTCTCAACCATTCCATTTCAAATTTAAACATTACTCTGGAATTTTCATCTTACTTTGTTTTCAAATATCCCCTGGAATTCTATTTCAATTTATAATCCCATTTATTTCAATTTATAAATTACATTTACTTCTATATTCCAAATTCCAATCAATTTGGACTGATACCACCCACTTCAGTTCCAATCACTTCAATTTAATCCAATTCAAATTGTCCATTTGAATTTTTAAACTTATCCATCTTCAATCACAAATCCAATTAATTCCAACCGGATTCAATTTAAATGAATTCAATTCCAACTTCAAATTTTACCCATCTCGAATTATCTAAATTTGAGTTATATCCTCAAAGGTTGGTTTAACTCTTTTAAACCAAATTTACCTTTATTTAAAGTTTTTATACAATTTAATTTCTGAGTTCAAATTCTAGAATTTCATTTTCGATCAATCTAAATTTTTAATTGATTCAAACCAATTTTAACTTGTACTAATTTAATTCAAAATTTCAAATTCAAATCGTCTCGAATTATATAAATTCGAGTTAAAATTTTAAATGTTGACCTAATTCTTTTTAGATCAAATTAACTTAGCTCTTTATACCATTTAATTCTGAATTCATTTCAACCTTATCTTCATTGAATTTTAATTTAGTTGTACTTCTAGTTTCACTTAATTTAATTCCAATACAAGATCTCAGTTTGGTTGTATTTTTGTTACCATTTAATTCGTTTCCAATTTGGTGTATCATATTACTTCTTAACATTTGATTTCCATAATTTAACAACCAATCACCTTAACATTTATTAACAGGAAATATTGCTTTAAATATCAAAACATACTTTTATATAAAATCATTTAAAATCCTTATATAAGAAAATAACAAGTACGCTCTCATATATATATATATATACTCGACTCATTCTAGAGTACTTCGGATTCTATTAAATGAGTAATCCCCACCAGAGCCAAGGTTCTCGCTTAACCTTTCAGCTCTGATACCAACTGTAACGACCCGAAATTTTCGAAGCCGAAAATTCCAGATAGTTATGAAAAAGAAGAAAGAGGTAGAAGAAGAAGAACAGAAACAACAGCATCTCACATTCGCAGCGGATAAAATATAATAATAAATAAATACAGTTTACAAGAATATTATATCTGTCGATTTCATTTTTATACATCAGAGTTTTACATATACTCAGTCACTGAATATATACAGATATCATGACAAAGATTAACAATAATATAAATATAGCGAAGATAGGCTAATACGCTATTGCCATCCAGCTCGCCTCCTGAGCTCCCGAACGTACCTACCTGAAAATCTGTAATACTCGGTCTGACCCGAGCATTACAGCAAAGTAACACCCGGGTCAGGCTGGAAACCAGCGTGAGTAAATCCAACTAACATGGAATACCAAAGCAATCAACTTATAAAAACCCGGGGTAACATATATCAATTTAACAAGTTCACGGTTTGCCATAGACCACACCTATTTCACACGTCAATTTCTAAGTTTCAAACTTAGATAAAACAATCCAACTCACTTAAATCATTTCATTCCGGTCTATTGATTTCACAAATCAATTTATAAAAATTCGAAGTGGTTTCGGGTATTTCCCCGATACCCGACCCCGGTCTCTTCGTAACTCATGTTATCCTAACCCAAGTTATTCAAATGAAATACACACATTTCATATCAGAGTTATCAACTCATTCAAACATCCAATACCATTCCATCATCCATCAGCAAAGCTGAATCATATACAAATCAATTCAATTGATTCAAATTGAATTTTAAACCATCAATCACTTAGATCCCTTCATTAGTAAAATTTCAAAACCAATTAATTAATCAACTCTTCCATATTCATCCATCTTAATTAATCGCCCTGGATTAATTATCTTTCAATTTCATTCAAGTAATTATCTTTAATTAATTATCACGATATTAATTATTCTTAACCAAATCAATAAGTGATCTTTAATCACCTCGTAAATTAATTAACTATATTAATTACATTAATCCTTAATTACTTACATTAATTAACTTTTCATAAGTCACTTATTATTGATTAATTTATCTTAAATTACATCCTTAATTAATTGTCTTGTTTAATCTCTTGATTTCTTCTACAAAGGAATTATATTTCATAAATTTCATTAAGCAATTTCTTGTCACCATTCAATTATTATTTTGATTTACTTACACTTAATTAATTAACTTAAACTTAATTAATTAATTCAACCCATCAATTACTAAATTAGTTAACCCAAATCATCGATTAATTGAATTAATAAATTATCCATTTTTAATTATCCTACAAATTTAATGGATTACAAATCATTAAATCCTTATTATCATTAAAATGGAAACAACTCTTATTTATGATTTAAGTTTTAAACAACTTAAAACCCTAATACTTCGAGTAAACCACAATTAACTCGAGAATACTCAAAACCAAAGTCACATTATCATCAGTGCACATCCAATCAATTTTAAACACTCAACCAATTATTTAAATTTAACCATTTAAATTTAAATAAATAAATAAAATCCAACAAAGTGAGATTTACTCACCTTTGATTTTTATTTGGCAATCCAACTCCATCTCGACCATTATCTCCCAATTTGAACCTTGTATAAATATTATATGGTTTGTTAATATTTGAACTAATCGAGAAAATAAATTTTCATTTAATATATTGAATCATCTAATTATTAAATTTAAAACTAAATTTCCTTTAATACATTATTTAAAATGACTAGTTAAGTGAAAATATGTATATATTATTTTTTTTTTTGAAATTATTTACTTATATAAAAATGTATCCATATAGATTACAAAAATCCAATTTTATATAAACTCTTCCCATTCAAATTTTTATTTCCAAATCTCATAAAATTTCCAGAATCTAAACCTTATATAACTTTTACAATTCAAAACATTTAAAACCACCGCCTACATAATCTTATATATATACATTTAAAAATCCAATCTACATATACTTCAGCCCATAGCATAACGATTTACAAAATCATCTTATAATTTACTGCAAATCTTGATAAGTGATGATAAAAATGATTTATTCACAAGCTTACTTAAGTACAAGTTAAATCAAGATGTATTAAGAGTTGAATTTTACCTTAATTCGAACAGGAATCCCACAGCCCTAGCTCGAGTTTCCCCTCTTCTAGCGCACCACTCACGAACCCCGTCACCATCGAGAAATCGCGGCCTCGTCGCCATCAAACTTAAGCACCGTCGACCAAAATGAAACCCTCGTTCTCGAGCCCGCGGCGACTCCAACAGCCACCTCTAACCCTAAATCGAAAAGTCGGCCTTTCCCACAACCCACGATCGAAACCTAGGACAGCGACACCTCATGTCGAAGCCTTCAAGCTTGGCCGAAGCAGACGTGGTCGATCGCTCCTCTCTACATCGAGTCACTCGATTCGATTATGCTCAGTCGCCATCCCTCGTTCTCGAGCTGCTGCGCGATTTGATGAGGTCAAGGAACTCGCGAATTGATTTAAACGAAAACACGTGGTCCTTCAAATTTTTTTTTTCTCTTTCGATTTTCTGTTAGAAGGTGAGAGAGATGTTCTCGAACTGGAAGAAGAAATGGGGATTTCGCAGAAAGAAGAAGGGTTATCGGCTTTCTTATGTGAAGAAAACAATTGCGCTTCCATTTTTTTTTATACAAGTTCGATTTCTGCTTGAAGCTTAGACAGGAAGACAAAATAAAATATCAGTTTTGGAGAAACTTCTCGAGTACGCGTTGGAAAATATCTCTGACTATATGTACCTCGTATTTGATTATATTATAAAATTTTCGAAACGTCTCGTTACATAACGCGAAATCCCAAACCCCGAATAAGACATTCCGACCGGTGTTCATAAGATTCTACCCATATTCCGAACACAACGTAACGTATTCCGGAGGCTAATTCGATCGTATGCGCGAGTTACAGAAGTAATTGATCAATTTTAAATTAAATCGATGAAAATAAATTCGAAGCGTTTGGGCTGCCAGGGTCAAACGACAACCCTGATTGCTACGACAATCGAAATCCGATAATAATTCAATATTATGGATCCAATGGAACTCGGTTCATCAACTTCCGAGACTGTGCCCCGGAAGCTATTTTTAATTTTAATTTAAACGATATGTTTTCAAAACGGAACAAAACACTTCCAAATTTGATTTTATCACTTTTACTATCTTCAGTATTATCATTATAAATTTTATAAGCCTCCAAATTATTTTAAACAGGCTTAGAAATTTCAAATTCAACAATTTACCAAATTCAATTATTAAATTCAATATTTAAACTATATAATTCAATGATTTAATTATCAAGTAAATATTGATATCTTGAATTCAGGTTAAATTATCTTTAAAATATTTTAAAATCAATTTATTATTCCATTTAAAATTATTCAAAATCCTGGGTCGTCACATCCTCGGTACTGTGATCTAGGCCACGTACTGTGACAGGTGGTACCCCAGTGCCTAGTCATTCGTTGGAAATCCATTCTCCCTACGTGCCTGTACGGTTTTGATTGTGCCCAACTATTGTTGAAATGTGAGATGCAAGCATTTCAGCTAGATTCTATTTTACTTTCTATAGACACTATTATAATATCAGAGGATTTTAATATAAAAGTGTTTTAGCTATCGTAAGGTAAAAACCCGACATGTTTATTTGTGGCGTGGTCTTACGAGATGCTTTTGTTTTTAAAGAATTTTGAAACTTTAATAATCAATTGAGTGTATTTATGATGCGCTGGTATTCCAGACTGACTCGGGTGTTATTTTATTATAATGCTCGGGTCAGACCGAGTATATTTCAGGATAGGTTGCTATGGAGCTCAGGAGAGGAGCTGGAGTCCGAGACGTATTTCTCGTACTTGTATTATTCCGCTGCTGTGATTGTTGTATTGACTGATTGACTGGATATTGATGATTGTATTGATATACTCTGATGATGATGTATTGTATATAAACAGATATGGTTTCATTTTGTGTAAAGATCTGTTCTATATATTATATTTTATCCGCTGCGACTGTGAGGTTTTGATTTTGTTTAGTTCTTTCTTCTTCTATCTACTTTCTTATTCTTCTACAATCTGTCTTTCCGGCATTCGATCGTCGGCATATTATACTGTTGAGTATTTTGTGTCGATTTTCGAGGGCCGTGAAGGGCGGGTCGTCACAGGATTCTCGCTTCGCAGTTTGGTGGCGAACGGAAGACTCTTACCCCTACATGTCCCTGAGAGGGATGGGTTGGTTAGGCGAAGGCCGTGACAGTCGAGAGGCTGGCCGTAAAAGCAAGTTTGGGGTACCAGTGTTAAGCCACGGTGGGGCTGGGATGGTTGAAAAGCCTACCGGTTGTGACCGCTGTCTTCGGACCTTGACAGTTGGTATCAGAGCATATGGTTAAGCGACAACCCTGCTCTGTTGGGTGTTACTCATTAGAGATAGAGTCAGTAGTACTCTAGAATGAGTTTGAGGGTAATAATAGATATGAGCGTGTATTTGTTATTTGAATATGAAATTGTTTTGTATTGTGTTGACTTATCGGTTGATTGTTTATGAATTCTGGTCGGAACAGTCTAGCTAACTGTAATCGATAGGGGTTTCTAAACTCTAAACAAGATAAACTGACACAGTATTGTTTTTAACGGGTAAATGAAATAATTTTACCCAAAACTATTTTTGTATAGAAAAGAAATGATTTCTATCAATTATCATAAATGGATGTTTGGTTATTAGGAAATAATAACATCGAATTATTATCATTGATTTATTGAAATTGAATGAGAAATTAAATGTATAACCAAAGATTTGAAGATGACTCCATTTAACAATTGAAACAAATAAATGTGAATTGAAATATAAAGAGTGAATTCATATATGATAAAATGGTGAATATAAATTGTAAATGAATTTATAAATGAAAATGGAATTCCAAGAAGATAATTGAAATTAAAACTCATTAATGGAATGAAATTGTAAATGTGAATGTATAAATGATTTGATAAAATCGAAATGTAAATAAGTTGATAACTTATAAAACATTTGAAAATTTGATAGAAATGAGATTTGAATCAAGTGGAACAAAATCCAAACCTGAGAAAAATGAAGTGGATCGAATTCAAATAAATTACTTTGATAATTTATTAATTCACGAAATACGGAATTGGAAGTTAAATTAGTGAAATTAAAACTTGAATTGTGAACTAAATAAAAGGATGGTTCGAAATTGCAAATATATGCAAGTAAGTGAAAATAAATTTCCGAATAAATGAATGGAATTTGCAGTTGCAAGTAAACAAAATTAAAGCTGAATGTTGGACTTTGTTTTGAAATTGTTAGTAAAAGAAATTCAAGCTAGATATTGAAAAAAAAATTGAATTTGATTTGTAATAAACAAAGTGTAATATTGAAATAAGAAAATTTGTAAGCGAAGCTAAGTGGAAAAAAAATAGTGATATGAATCGGCTATAATTGAAAGATAAAATTCAATATTTCAGAATTGAAAGTAAATTGAATCCAAATTTAGTTGAAATGGTAAACTAAATACAAATGAATTTGAAATGTGAAATTGAATGAAAATAGTTATGTAACTTCAATAGTAAAGTAAAAATGTATAAGCAGTTTATATTGGAAATTTTGTAATAGAATTTGCAAAATAGTTTGAACGTTGTAACTAGATATTATGGCTAGTAGGTTATACAGGTATAAAGGAATTGGAAATTTTGATTTCAAAGATAATTTGAATTGCTCGACAAAAGGTATGTATTTGAATTCCAATATGAGATTTGATGACTTTCTTGTCCAGCCGCTTGGCTTTTTCTTTTTCTTTTTGAAATCTGAGAGTCCGTAGGGAAGTTTTGTAGTTGTACCGCATTAGCCGCGCAAAGGAGACGCTGGCGAAATTTTTCTAAAATTTCAGGTGTTAGAAAATTTTTGAGAAAAAATTGAAAGTTTAAAATTTGAATTTGAATTTAAATTTGAATAGAGTAGTAAAACAATATTGTTTTGAAACTTATAATTGAAGTTGGAAAAAGCTAGTTGAATTGATAACGAATCTTTAATAGAAAGATTTGTTTTGACAAATTGATAAAACCATTGGATTGTGAAAAATAGTAGACGAGTTAGGGATCATTTTTCTTGACTTGTAATTTCGGGACGAAATTCTTTTAAGGAGGGAAGTTTGTAACGACCCAGAATTTTGAACAAATTAAATTGAGAATATTTAATTAATTTTAAATATTTGAACGATAATTTAATTTGAATCCCCGATATGATTTTGAAATTGGCGATTAAATTATAAAATTTAATCTATGGAAAGTTGAATAAAAATTTGAACCTTCAATTTTAAGCTGGAGAAAAATATTTCGAAAGCTTTTAAAATTTATATCAATGATACCGAAGATAATCGAACTTTCAGAACTGAATTTTAAACTGTTTTGCTCAGTTTTGAATTTAATTGTTTGAACCGATATTTAAAAAATAGCCGTCCGAGGCACAGTCTCGGAATTCGACGAAACCAGTTTCATTGGGTCCGTAATATTGTATTATTACTGGATTTCCAATTTTGTATTTTTCGGTGTTAATACGTGAGCATACGGTTAGAAAACGCATTGAAGTTTTAAAACGAATTCGATTTAAATTTAAAGTTAAAATTTAAAATTTGGTCAAAAGGTCAGCACGTTGTCTTCCCTCAATGTACTCCTTCAATCACGCAAAAAAAACACGCCGAGCATCACGGAACAAAATCGTGCATGTAAGGACCCGATTCTTCGACTTCCGAAAATCGACATCGATACGTCCACTGTATCAACTGCCGAGCAACGAATGCCGGAAAACCGAATTCTTAGGGTTTTAGAAAGAAGAAAACAGAAGAAAAGAGAGAAGAGAAAGAGAAGAACAACAGAACAACATCAGAACAGAAAACAATATCAGAATCTTACACATCGCAGCGGAACAATATACAATAGATAATTACTAGTCTTTTAAAACAAAGAACTATATCAGTTTATACATACATCAATCAGAGTCAATATACGACTCAATACAACACAGCACATCAATGGACAGTTATATAAACTTGTCCTCATACAGAATACACAACGGAATAAATACTATCAGATACAAATACTACGTCTCGTCATCCAGCTTATCTCCAAAGCTCCAGAATATCCTGATAACATAACTCTAGGCTGCCCGTGTGGAAATTGGTGGGCACCCAGAGTTTAGAAGGGAACAATAAACTCCGAGTCAGTCATGGTGACTGGTGTGAGATCGTAAAACAGTTATTTTTCACAAAGAAAATAAAACAAATTCGCAATGATTTTGGAAAATGAAACTACCATAAGACCTCCCACCACACACACAATGCAAACGCAGAATTGGAGGAGATTTCTTCTTATGATAGTCAAAGATGCTTACTACGCAAAATCAAATTCTTTTTTGATATTATTATTAGTGCATAGTGTAGAAAACAGTTCGAAAGTATAATATTAATCTTAGCCAGCATAGACATTTCGAACTATGCCTACTATAGCTACCATCCAAACAGTGGGGCGCCACCATAAGTGAATGATAGGTTCTACAACTAAAACCGTACAAGTCACGTATTGTTTCTTTGGATTTCCAACAAATGGTCAGGCTAAGGAACTTCCTTTTCCACGATGGGTACGTCCCTGGAATAGACGACCCGAGAACCTAACGTTACGGTTAGATCTCTACCAACACAAGGCCGGGTTACCTCTGCAAAAATAGGTAACTACTGACACGCGTATGCCATTCCCCGATCGTCACCGATCTTCCCGAGGATCCCCGATTCGCAACAACCACAAAGTAATAAATTTGCAGCAACCACAGAGGTTAAGTATCTGGGCTCCATACCATGATACCACCTTTATCCAGAAGGAATGACATACACTAAGGGGCGCTACTCCCTAGAACCTTGCCGCATCCTTCCTGTTTCGACCATTTCCGGGGTGTGAGGCTCGTCGAAGTCTCGTCCACAAAGCTACGCTTCTCAAAAAGCCATGCTTCGGGTCAAACAAATGATCAACCTATGATCACAAAGATATAAGATCAAACAAATGATCATATCGCAAATGATCAAACTCTGATCATTGCACAGCAACACTCAGTATGCCACGTTACCAAAGTGGGAGTATATTGCTGATAAATTTCAACTACATAACCTCTGAGCTCGTACGTTTCAGAGAAGGGTGTTAAGCTAAGAGAATAAATTCTCCGCCACCAACAGAAATGTATTTGAAAGAAATCAGCTTTATATCTCAAATTGTAACGTCAGACACACAATCCATACAAGTCTGTTCCGGGATCGAACAGAACCGAAGGCACTTCTCACGAAGCCCTTGCATTTCCGGATAATTTTCTAATCACGTCCGGACTTCCCGTCACTAAGGGTGATAAAACCTCTAAATCGGAGATCAGCCGATGTAGAGTAACTCGACGGTAATCCTTCTGTTTTCAAAAATATCCGGTCTTCAACACCGGTCTTCAAATGCAATTCATAACGACGTATCACATATTCGGAATGGGTTATAGGACCCCATGGTCCTTTCCCGGCTAACCCGAATAGTGAGCGTTTATTTAAAAACAAGTGTGGCATTCAAATTCATCCAATTCACAACAAATACCTATTCAAGGTAATTATTGATAGTCGGTTATTTAACTATCAATAAAGATGCGCAACATCATCAGATTCCAAATAATTTTCCAAATTATTTAATCTTCAAAAATATCTTTACTAGATATATAATTTCCACACTTAACCGTTTGAAAACAAATTTCAAATATTCACTTTTCAATTTATCTTTAAAAGATAAAGTTTCAAACCCTTCGTTTCATATTGGAAAATCAATTCCATACTTATTTAAAATAAGTAATTCACAAAACTATTTATTTTCAACATTTGAAAATATTCAATATACTTAAATCAATATTAAGTATATATTCATTCTTTAAGGGAATCATTTATTATAACAACATCTATTTGAGTCAAAATGAATGTTACGTAAAACATCGTTACGACGACTCAAAATCACTAGTATAGGGATTCGAAATTAAGATAGATATGTAAATCCCAATACTATATAAAAACATTTCCTTTCGGAAATCATTTACTATAACAACAGTGTTATAGTCCACCATTTCCTTATTTTTCGAAAACGTCTATTTCAACAATAAATGTTGAAATCTATGATTTCGATAGTCAATATATTTTAAAACATCTTTAAAACAATTAACTTCATTTTATAATATCGCTTTCCCAAACAATATCCATTTTACTTAACAATATATTCACTGTCCAAAATCGTGAATATACTTCACTAATCACATTTCACTATTTAATTCATCAAATTCAATTGATTTCGAATTTATAAAACAACGCTTATAAATTCCATTTTTGTTTTATAACAACTTCGGTTTATAAATCTCCTTTTATTAATTTCTATAATACACTTATTAGAATAAGTGATTTCAGATTTATAAAACAACGTTTATAAATTCAACCTTATATTTCACAATAACTTTGATTTATAAATCCCCTTTATTAACAAGTTCGATCAATACTCCCTTTAAAGGCAAAAATCCAGTTTTATAAGTTAATTTCTTATAAATCTTCCATTCTACAATTTCATTCATTTTAACTTCACAATTTATAAATCTATAAATTTCATTCTTTTTAACTTCACAATTTATACATCTATAAATTTCATATCGATTTTCCAAATTCGTTTCAATTTGCCAATTAAATTTCTAATTGGACTTCCCACTTATTTCTCTTTTTTTTTATAAATTCCTTTTAAAGAAAATAAATTTCTTTATCTCTTTCAATCTATTTAAAAATCCAAATTTAAATTAAATTCTTCAATTTATAATCACTGTTTTATGAAATCCATTTATTTAGCATTTTCACTTTATTCTGGAATTTATTCAATTAGATTATAAAAATTTACTTTTTATACTTTAAAATTCCTTTCTTCAAAATTTCTTCAATTTCAAAAATTGATTCACTTAGAAATTTTCTACTTGAATTTCAAAAATTCAACTTCTTTTATCTTTGGAATCCAATGATATCAAACATCCATTCAGCTAAATTTTAGCTTTCGAACAATTTCCAGACATCAATTCAATAACATCAATAATCATTCACAGATTATCACATCACAGTAGAAATAAATTCAATCAATGTGAGGGGTCCAGTTGGATCCCTCCAACCTGTTTCCCTGCATCCAAAGACGTTACCACAATACCAATTCCACTTCGAGGTGGAATATCGCGGTATATGGGTTTTATAAAAATATCCGCTTACTAACGGCGCAATAGGGTCTCATCCGCTATACGAGGCGGGAAATCATCAATCCAATATATACATATGCCAATATGTATATATTGCTATATATATATAGTTATATCCTATAATATCTAATATAACATCCAATAGCAAACAATCAGTCAAATCAATAACTGCAAAACACAATTTATTTGAGTGAGAAAAATCTCACCTTTGCTATTAATGTAACATCCCGGAATTTTCGACTTTCGAAAATTCGACATCGATACTCCCTTTATCGACTGCCGAGAAATCGAGTGCCGGAAACTCCAATAGTGAGGGTTTTAGAAAGGAGAAATAGGTAGAAGAAGAAGAAAAGAAGAAAAGAGAAAGAAGAAACAACAGAGAACAAGAGCAGAACAGAAACAATATCAGAATCTCACATATCGCAACGGAACAATATATAATAGATAACACTAATCTTTTAAAACAAAGAACTATATCAGTTTATTACATACATCAATCATCAGAGTCAATATACAACAATGGACAGTTATATAACTTGTCCTCATACAGAATACACAGCGAAATAAATACTATCAGATACAAATACTACGTCTCGTCATCCATCTTGCTTCCAAAGCTCCAGAATATCCTGATAACATAACTCTAGGCTGCCCGTGTGGAAATTTGTGGGCACCCAGAGTTTAGAAGGGAAACAATAAACTCCGAGTCAGTCATGGTGACTGGTGTGAGATCGTAAAACAGTTATCTTTAAAACAAACAACAGAAAAATTTTAAAGTCAATTCGCAATGCTTTTGGAAAATGAAACTACCATAAGACCTCCCACCACACACACAATGCAAACGCAGAATTGGAGGAGATTTCTTCTTATGATAGTCAAAGATGCTTACTACGCAAAATCAAATTCCTTTTGATATTATTATTAGTGCATAGTGTAGAAATCATTTCGAAAGTATAATATTAATCTTAGCCAGCATAGGCATTCCGCACTTATGCCTACTATAGCTACCATCCAAACAGTGGTGACCACCATAAGTGAATGATAGGTTCTACAACTAAAACCGTACAAGATCGTATTGTTTCTTTGGATTTCCAACAAATGGTCAGGCTAAGGAACTTCCTATCCACGATGGGTATGTCCCTGGAATAGACGACCCGAGAACCTAACTGGATCTCTGCCAACACAAGGCCGGGTTACCTCTGCAAAAATAGGTAACTACTGACACGCGTATGCCATCCCCCGATCGTAACTGATCTTCCCGAGGATCCCCGATTTCCAACAAACCACATAGATAATAATGCAGCAACCACATAGGTTAAGTATCTGGGCTCCATACCATGATACCACCTCTATCCAGAAGGAATGACATACACTAAGGGGCGCTACTCCCTAGAACCTTGCCGCATCCTTCCTATTTCGACCATTTCCGGGGTGTGAGGCTCGATGAAGTCCCGTCCACAAAGCTACGCTTTCTACAAAGCCCTGCTTCGGGTCAAACAAAATGATCAACCTATGATCACAAAGATATAAGATCAAACAAATGATCATATCACAAATGATCAAACACTGATCATTTCACAGCAACACTCAGTATGCCACGTTACCAAATTGGGATATATCGCTGATAAATTTCAACTACATAACCTCTGAGCTCGTACGTCTCAGAGAAGGGTGTTAAGCTAAGAGAATAAATTCTCCGCCACCAACAGAAATGTATTTGAAAGAAATCAGCTTTATATCTCAAATTGTAACGTCAGACACACAATCCATACAAGTCTGTTCCGGGATCGAACAGAACCGAAGGCACTTCTCACGAAGCCCTTGCATTTCCAGATAATTTTCTAATCACGTCCGGACTTCCCGTCACTAAGGGTGATAAAACCTCTAAATCGAAGATCAGTCGATGTAGAGTAACTCGACGGTAATCCTTCCGTTTTCAAAAATATCCGGTCTTCAACACCGGTCTTCGAATGCGATTCATAACGACGTATCACATATTCGGAATGGGTTATACGACCCCATGGTCCTTTCTCGGCTAACCCGAATAGTGAGCGATTATTCAAAAATAAGTGTGGCATTCAAATTCATCCAATTCACAACAAATACCATTCAAGGTAATTATTGATAGTCGGTTATTTAACTATCAATAAAGATGCACAACATCATCAGATTCCAAATAAATTTCCCAAATTATTTATCTCCCAAAATATCTTTACTAGACATATTATTTTCCACACTTAACCATTTGAAAACAGATTTCAAATATTCACTTTTCAATTTATCTTTAAAAGATAAAATCTCTAAACAGTTCACTTCATATTGGAAAAGCATTTCCATACTTATTTAAAAATAAGTAATTCACAAATCATTTATTTTCAACACTTAGAAAATATTCGATATACTTAAATCAAAATTAAGTATATATCTCATTCTTTAAGGAAATCATTCTTTAAACACATTTTATTTGAGTCAAAACGAATGTTACGTAAAACATCGTTACGACGACTCAAAATCACTAGTATAGGGATTCGAAATTTAGATAGATATATAAATCCCAATACTATATAAACATTTCCTTTCGGAAATCATTTACTATAACAACAGTGTTATAGTCCATCATTTCCTTATTTCTCGAAAACGTCTATTTCAACAATAAATGTTGAAATCTATGCTTTTGATTCATAATACATTTTAAATCTCATTTCTTTAAAATGTTTAACTTCATTTTTAATATCACTTCTTCAAAAATAAATCCATTTTATTTAATAATATATTCACTGTCCAAAATCGTGAATATAATTCACTTAACCCAATTTCAATCATTTCTACACATTTATTTCAAAGATAATTCGCTATCCAAAATCGCGAATATATTTTCTTTAATAACCTTCTATATTAAATTTATCAAATTCAATTGATTTCGAATTTATAAAACAACGTTTATAAATTTCACCTTTTATATTTTATACAACTTCGATTTGTAAATCTCCTTTATTAACAAATTTGATCAATATTTCATTTGTAGGCAAAAATCCAATTTATAAGTAAATTTCTTATAAATCTTCTATTCTACAATTTCATTCATTTTAACTTCACAATTTATATATCTATAAATTTAATTCATTTAACTTTACAATTTATACATCTATAAATTTCATTCATTTTTAACTTCAAAATTTATAAATCTATAAATTTCATTCATTTTTTTTAACTTCAAAATTTATAAATCTATAAATTCCATATCAATTTTCCAAATTCGTTTCAATTTGCCAATTAAATTTCTAATTGGACTTCTCACTTATTTCTTTTTAAATAAATTCCTTTTAAAGAAAATAAATTTCTTTGTCTCTTTCAATCAATTTAAAATCACTATTATACGAAATTCATTTATTTAACATTTTCACTTGATTCTGGGATTTATTCAATAAGATTATAAAAATTTACTTTTTATACTTTAAAAATTCCTTTCTTCAAAATTTCTTCAATTTCAAAAATTGATTCACTTAGAAAATTTCTACTTGAATTTCAAAAATTCAATTTCGTTAATCTTTGGAATCCAATGATATCAAACATCCATTCAGCTAAATTTTAGCTTTCGAACAATTTCCAGACATCAATATGATTAATAACATCAATAATCATTCACAGATTCATACCACAGTATAAATAAAATCAATCAATGTGAGGGGTCCAGTTGGATCCCTCCAACCTGTTTCCCTGCATCCAAAGATGTTAGCACAATACCAATTCCGCTCCAGTACGGAATTATCGCGGTATATGGGTTTTATAAAAATCCGCTTACTAACGGCGCAATAGGGTCTCATCCGCTATACGAGGCGGGAAATCATCAATCCAATATATACATATGCCAATATGTATATATTGCTATATATATAGATATATCCTACTATATCTAATATCACATTCAATAGCAATCATCAATAACTGCAAAAATTCCACTTTAAATTTTGAGTGAGAAGATCTCACCTTAGCTTTTAATTTGCCATCCCATTTTCCATCCAGTTTGTTTTCTTCACAATTAAGACCTTGTACAATATTACAGGATTTATTAATATTTGAACTTATTGAACAATTACTTTCTTTTGATAATTTTACTTAACCAATTATTTATTTATTTTTAAAATTCGACCACTAAATGAAAATATGTATATTTATATATACTATTTTTCTTCCTTGAAACTACTTATTCCAGAAATAACCCATATACATATATATATTAAATTTTAATTAAGAATAAATTTCCTTTTCAAACCTATATACATGTATTAATTAAAATAAAATAAACAAAACTGTTTAAAATTTTCTTTACTGTAAAATAAAATCTCACTTATATATTTATTCATTTATGAAATTAAATTAGGTAAAACGCAGGTACCTCGCTGCCCAGTCCCACTGCGTCGTCTTCTTCCACCACTCACGACGTACAGTCGCCGCACCCTACAGAGTCACAAGCGACGATTCATTCACGGCCATAGATCGATCGCGACACGAATCCTTAGGCGACAAATCGCCTGCCTTTAACTCGAACTGGCTCTACGCGCTTCCCTTCCACCAAGGCTGGCAGCTGCCTCGACCCCAACTACCCCATCACTTCACGCTGCCTCTTAACTTTGCCGACCCCAGTCGTCGAACCCTAACCATGCTCGCAGTCGCCACCCCATAATCGCGACTCTCCCCTTCGATACCCATCGATTTGGAAACGAGTTGAATTCGAATTCGTCTTCGAACAAAAGGGAACGAGCTGCTATTAATTTCTTTTTAAACGATGCGGCCATGATTGTTTTGAACGATGGGCATATTACTTTTTGATTAGCACGGCTATGATTTTAAAAGAAAGAAAGAGACGCGATTTTCCTAAGTCAGAGTATGATTTGGCTTCTAAGAGAAGACATACTAGATTTTTTCTTGAAACGAAAGGCTTCGGCCATTTCAAATTTTCTTTTAACTGAGAGGCTCGGTTGTTTTGATTTTTGGCTTCTGCTGGAAGACAAAGAGTGCATGATGAAGTAGGGAGAAGTAGGTCGGCTGAGATGAAATAGATCGGCTGTGTGAAGAGTTTGACAGATGAAAAGATGTATGATATTTTTAAATTGAATCGATAATTATCGTCTAAGCGTTTATACCTCGTATGCTCACACGTTAATTCCGAAAGCTACGAAATTTGAAATTCGGTAATAAAACAATATTCCGGGTTCAATGAGACTGGTTTCGTCGAATTCCGAGACTGCGCCTCGGACGGCTATTTTTAAATTCGGTTGAACGATATAAATTTCTAAACTGAACAAAATAGTTTTAAATTCGATTCTGAAGCTTTTATTATCTTCGGTATCATCAATATAAATTTTAAAAAGCTTCTGAAATATTTTTCTTCAGCTGAAAATTGAAGATTCAAATTTTTGTTCAACTTTCAATAGATTAAATTTTAAAATTTAATCGTCAGTTTCAAAGTTATATTCGGGATTCAAATTAAATTATCGTTCAAACATTTAAAATAAATTAAATATTCTCAATTTAATTCGTTCAAAATTCTGGGTCGTTACAGACTTCCCCCCTTAAAAGAATTTCGTCCTCGAAATTACAAGTTAGGAAAAATGGTCCTTAACTCGTCTACTATCTTTCAACATCTAATAGTTTTATCAAATTTTTCAAAAAAAATCTCTTTATTAAAGATTTGTTATCAATTCAATTAACTTTCTAAACCTTTCATAGTTTTCAAACATCATTGTTTTCCTTCAAAATTCAAATTCAATTCAAATTCAAATTTAAACTTCCAAAATTTTCTCAAAATTTTTTTAACACTCGAAATTTTCGAAAAATTTCGCCAGCGTCTCCTTTGCGCGGCTAATACGGCACGACTACAAAACGTCCCTACGGACTCTCAGATTTCAAAAAGAAAAAGAAAAAGCCAAGCGGCTAGAGAAATAAGTCATCAAATCTCATATTCAAATTGAAACACTTACCTTTTGTTGAGCAATTCAAATTCTCTTCAAAATTAAAATTCCAATTCCTTTACACCTGTATATCCTACTAGCCATAATATCTAGTTACATATATTCAAACCATTTTGCAAATTCTATTACAAAATTTTCAATATAAACTGCTTATATCATTTTTACTTCACTGTTGAAGTTACATATCTATTTCATTCAATTTTACATTTAAATTTCTCATTTGAATTTAGTTTACCATTTCAACTAAATTTGGATTCAATTTACTTTCAATTCTGAAATATTGAATTTTATCAATTATCTGTCATTTACAACTGCACTATCTTAAATTAGTTCCAATTACTAATTCAAATTGATATCAATTCAATTTATTTTAATTCTACTTCGATTAAATCTACTTACATTTTAAACTGGATTTCCAATTTCCATACGAATTTTAATTCATCTTTCATTTACAATTATTCAATTCAATTTATTTGCTTACGAATTCGAAATGAATTTCAACTTTCAATTTCATTTTCATTTATTTGATTCACTTATACTTGCTTTGATTTAACTTCATTCTTTTAAGTTAAATTCATTCTACCAGGATTCAATTGGTATAAGTTATCAACTTATTTATTATTCCCATAAATATTTTTATATAGTATTCCAGAGTCTTTTCAACCTTTCAAAACCATTTTGAAAACAATTCAAATTTATCTTTTGAATTTTCAAAACAAAACTCAATTCTCCAAACAACTTTCATTTAAAAACAATTTGGCAGCAATTTCTCTTTTGGAAACCCGAAAATGAACACCGGTGATGTCGCGATCATCATCGGAATTATTTTCCAGCGACCGAAAAGAGTTTAGAGCTTTTCATTTCTTCAAAACATTTTTCAAACCTTTGAATTCCATTTTCAAATCAAAAAGATTTTTAAACTTTCCAAATCTCCAAAATTTTCAAATTCTTTTCAAAATATTTCCAAAAACTTCTCTGGAATTCCTTTTTAAATTACAAATCACATTTATAATTTACATTCTTAAATTTCATTTGTATATGAATTTTATTTCTTAAATCTTGGAGTTACGGTTTCAATTCCTTATTCAGTTTCAATAATAATGATAACATTTCAATATTGTCACTTTCCTAACAACCAAACATCCATATACTATAATAATTCATAGAAAATTATTTCTTTTCTATACAAAAATAGTTTTGGGTAAAATTATTTCATTCACCCTATATTTAAAATCAATACTATGTCGTCTTGCCTCGTTTAAGTGTTTAGAAATCCCTATCGATAATATGGCGTCCCACATACCGACCAAAATTCATAAACATCTCAACGGATAAGCAAACACAATATAAAACATTTTTATATTCACTAACAAATACGCGCTCATATCTATTAATACACTCAACTCATTGTAGAGTACTACTGACTCTATCTCTAATGAGTAACACCCAACAGAGCAGGGTTGTCGCTTAACCATATGCTCTGATACCAAATGTAACATCCCGGAATTTTCGACTTTCGAAAATTCGACATCGATACTCCCTTTATCGACTGCCGAGAAATCGAGTGCCGGAAACTCCAATAGTGAGGGTTTTAGAAAGGAGAAATAGGTAGAAGAAGAAGAAAAGAAGAAAAGAGAAAGAAGAAACAACAGAGAACAAGAGCAGAACAGAAACAATATCAGAATCTCACATATCGCAGCGGAACAATATATAATAGATAACACTAATCTTTTAAAACAAAGAACTATATCAGTTTATTACATACATCAATCATCAGAGTCAATATACAACAATGGACAGTTATATAACTTGTCCTCATACAGAATACACAGCGGAATAAATACTATCAGATACAAATACTACGTCTCGTCATCCATCTTGCTTCCAAAGCTCCAGAATATCCTGATAACATAACTCTAGGCTGCCCGTGTGGAAATTTGTGGGCACCCAGAGTTTAGAAGGGAAACAATAAACTCCGAGTCAGTCATGGTGACTGGTGTGAGATCGTAAAACAGTTATCTTTAAAACAAACAACAGAAAAATTTTAAAGTCAATTCGCAATGCTTTTGGAAAATGAAACTACCATAAGACCTCCCACCACACACAATGCAAACGCAGAATTGGAGGAGATTTCTTCTTATGATAGTCAAAGATGCTTACTACGCAAAATCAAATTCCTTTTGATATTATTATTAGTGCATAGTGTAGAAATCATTTCGAAAGTATAATATTAATCTTAGCCAGCATAGGCATTCCGCACTTATGCCTACTATAGCTACCATCCAAACAGTGGTGACCACCATAAGTGAATGATAGGTTCTACAACTAAAACCGTACAAGATCGTATTGTTTCTTTGGATTTCCAACAAATGGTCAGGCTAAGGAACTTCCTATCCACGATGGGTACGTCCCTGGAATAGACGACCCGAGAACCTAACCGGATCTCTGCCAACACAAGGCCGGGTTACCTCTGCAAAAATAGGTAACTACTGACACGCGTATGCCATCCCCCGATCGTAACCGATCTTCCCGAGGATCCCCGATTTCCAACAAACCACATAGATAATAATGCAGCAACCACATAGGTTAAGTATCTGGGCTCCATACCATGATACCACCTCTATCCAGAAGGAATGACATACACTAAGGGGCGCTACTCCCCAGAACCTTGCCGCATCCTTCCTGTTTCGACCATTTCCGGGGTGTGAGGCTCGATGAAGTCTCGTCCACAAAGCTACGCTTTCTACAAAGCCCTGCTTCGGGTCAAACAAAATGATCAACCTATGATCACAAAGATATAAGATCAAACAAATGATCATATCACAAATGATCAAACACTGATCATTTCACAGCAACACTCAGTATGCCACGTTACCAAATTGGGATATATCGCTGATAAATTTCAACTACATAACCTCTGAGCTCGTACGTCTCAGAGAAGGGTGTTAAGCTAAGAGAATAAATTCTCCGCCACCAACAGAAATATATTTGAAAGAAATCAGCTTTATATCTCAAATTGTAACGTTAGACACACAATCCATACAAGTCTGTTTCGGGATCGAACAGAACCGAAGGCACTTCTCACGAAGCCCTTGCATTTCCGGATAATTTTCTAATCACGTCCGGACTTCCCGTCACTAAGGGTGATAAAACCTCTAAATCGAAGATCAGTCGATGTAGAGTAACTCGACGGTAATCCTTCCGTTTTCAAAAATATCTGGTCTTCAACACCGGTCTTCGAATGCGATTCATAACGACGTATCACATATTCGGAATGGGTTATACGACCCCATGGAACTTTCCCGGCTAACCCGAATAGTGAGCGATTATTCAAAAATAAGTGTGGCATTCAAATTCATCCAATTCACAACAAATACCATTCAAGGTAATTATTGATAGTCGGTTATTTAACTATCAATAAAGATGCGCAACATCATCAGATTCCAAATAAATTTCCCAAATTATTTATCTCCCAAAATATCTTTACTAGATATATTATTTTCCACACTTAACCATTTGAAAACAGATTTCAAATATTCACTTTTCAATTTATCTTTAAAAGATAAAATCTCTAAACAGTTCACTTCATATTGGAAAAGCATTTCCATACTTATTTAAAAATAAGTAATTCACAAATCATTTATTTTCAACACTTAGAAAATATTCGATATACTTAAATCAAAATTAAGTATATATCTCATTCTTTAAGGAAATCATTCTTTAAACACATTTTATTTGAGTCAAAACGAATGTTACGTAAAACATCGTTACGACGACTCAAAATCACTAGTATAGGGATTAGAAATTTAGATAGATATATAAATCCTAATACAATATAAACATTTCCTTTCGGAAATCATTTACTATAACAACAATGTTATAGTCCATCATTTCCTTATTTCTCGAAAACGTCTATTTCAACAATAAATGTTGAAATCTATGCTTTTGATTCATAATACATTTTAAATCTCATTTCTTTAAAATGTTTAACTTCATTTTTAATATCACTTCTTCAAAAATAAATCCATTTTATTTAATAATATATTCACTGTCCAAAATCGTGAATATAATTCACTTAACCCAATTTCAATCATTTCTACACATTTATTTCAAAGATAATTCGCTATCCAAAATCGCGAATATATTTTCTTTAATAACCTTCTATATTAAATTTATCAAATTCAATCGATTTCGAATTTATAAAACAATGTTTATAAATTTCACCTTTTATATTTTATACAACTTCGATTTGTAAATCTCCTTTATTAACAAATTTGATCAATATTTCATTTGTAGGCAAAAATCCAATTTATAAGTAAATTTCTTATAAATCTTCTATTCTACAATTTCATTCATTTTAACTTCACAATTTATATATCTATAAATTTAATTCATTTAACTTTACAATTTATACATCTATAAATTTCATTCATTTTTAACTTCAAAATTTATAAATCTATAAATTTCATTCATTTTTTTTAACTTCAAAATTTATAAATCTATAAATTCCATATCAATTTTCCAAATTCGTTTCAATTTGCTAATTAAATTTCTAATTGGACTTCTCACTTATTTCTTTTTAAATAAATTCCTTTTAAAGAAAATAAATTTCTTTGTCTCTTTCAATCTATTTAAAAATCCAAATTTTTAATTAAATTCTTCAATTTAAAATCACTATTATACGAAATTCATTTATTTAACATTTTCACTTGATTCTGGGATTTATTCAATAAGATTATAAAAATTTACTTTTTATACTTTAAAAATTCCTTTCTTCAAAATTTCTTCAATTTCAAAAATTGATTCACTTAGAAAATTTCTACTTGAATTTCAAAAATTCAATTTCGTTAATCTTTGGAATCCAATGATATCAAACATCCATTCAGCTAAATTATAGCTTTCGAACAATTTCCAGACATCAATATGATTAATAACATCAATAATCATTCACAGATTCATACCACAGTATAAATAAAATCAATCAATGTGAGGGGTCTAGTTGGATCCCTCCAACCTGTTTCCCTGCATCCAAAGATGTTAGCACAATACCAATTCCGCTCCAGTACGGAATTATCGCGGTATATGGGTTTTATAAAAATCCGCTTACTAACGGCGCAATAGGGTCTCATCCGCTATACGAGGCGTGAAATCATCAATCCAATATATACATATGCCAATATGTATATATTGCTATATATATAGATATATCCTACTATATCTAATATCACATTCAATAGCAATCATCAATAACTGCAAAAATTCCACTTTAAATTTTGAGTGAGAAGATCTCACCTTAGCTTTTAATTTGCCATCCCATTTTCCATCCAGTTTGTTTTCTTCACAATTAAGACCTTGTACAATATTACAGGATTTATTAATATTTGAACTTATTGAACAATTACTTTCTTTTGATAATTTTACATAACCAATTATTTATTTATTTTTAAAATTCGACCACTAAATGAAAATATGTATATTTATATATACTATTTTTCTTCCTTGAAACTACTTATTCCAGAAATAACCCATATACATATATATATTAAATTTTAATTAAGAATAAATTTCCTTTTCAAACCTATATACATGTATTATTTAAAATAAAATAAACAAAACTGTTTAAAATTTTCTTTACTGTAAAATAAAATCTCACTTATATATTTATTCATTTATGAAATTAAATTAGGTAAAACGCAGGTACCTCGCTGCCCAGTCCCACTGCGTCGTCTTCTTCCACCACTCACGACGTACAGTCGCCGCACCCTACAGAGTCACAAGCGACGATTCATTCACGGCCATAGATCGATCGCGACACGAATCCTTAGGCGACAAATCGCCTGCCTTTAACTCGAACTGGCTCTACGCGCTTCCCTTCCACCAAGGCTGGTAGCTGCCTCGACCCCAACTGCCCCATCACTTCACGCTGCCTCTTGACTTTGCCGACCCCAGTCGTCGAACCCTAACCATGCTCGCAGTCGCCACCCCATAATCGCGACTCTCCCCTTCGATACCCATCGATTTGGAAACGAGTTGAATTCGAATTCGTCTTCGAACAAAAGGGAACGAGCTGCTATTAATTTCTTTTTAAACGATGCGGCCATGATTGTTTTGAACGATGGGCATATTACTTTTTGATTAGCACGGCTATGATTTTAAAAGAAAGAAAGAGACGCGATTTTCCTAAGTCAGAGTATGATTTGGCTTCTAAGAGAAGCATACTAGATTTTTTCTTGAAACGAAAGGCTTCGGCCATTTCAAATTTTCTTTTAACTGAGAGGCTCGGTTGTTTTGATTTTTGGCTTCTGATGGAAGACAAAGAATGCATGATGAAGTAGGGAGAAGTAGGTCGGCTGAGATGAAATAGATCGGCTGTGTGAAGAGTTTGACAGATGAAAAGATGTATGATATTTTTAAATTGAATCGATAATTATCGTCTAAGCGTTTATACCTCGTATGCTCACACGTTAATTCCGAAAGCTACGAAATTTGAAATTCGGTAATAAAACAATATTCCGGGTTCAATGAGACTGGTTTCGTCGAATTCCAAGACTGCGCCTCGGACGGCTATTTTTAAATTCGGTTGAACGATATAAATTTCTAAACTGAACAAAACAGTTTTAAATTCGATTCTGAAGCTTTTATTATCTTCGGTATCATCAATATAAATTTTAAAAAGCTTCTGAAATATTTTTCTTCAGCTGAAAATTGAAGATTCAAATTTTTGTTCAACTTTCAATAGATTAAATTTTAAAATTTAATCGTCAGTTTCAAAGTTATATTCGGGATTCAAATTAAATTATCGTTCAAACATTTAAAATAAATTAAATATTCTCAATTTAATTCGTTCAAAATTCTGGGTCGTTACAGATTAATTTCTGTTTGCCATTCACTTTAATCCTGATTTGGTTTTCCCGGTTTGACCTTGTATAAATAATTTATACAATTCATTAATAATTGAACAGGTCAAAAAAAATAAATTTTCATTTGATAATTTAAATTATTCAATGATTTTATTTCAAACTAATTCTCTTTTAAATTTATTTAACTAGAAATTAAATTTAAAACTAATTTCTCCCTTAACAGATTATCTTGATATAAAACTTTCCAATGTTATTATATATATATAAAATTTAAAAACTGCTTATGTATACATACTTAACTTTTGCATAAATAAATAAAAATCTAGCTGTTTAAATAAATTATTTCCCTGTCTATCTCTACTGTAAAATCGTAATAGTATTTATTATAAAACAAAAATAAATTTCACTGTTAATACTTTTTTTTAATCTATATAAACTTTACTGCACATTTGACCTAATATATATATATATATATATATATATATATATATATATACCTGTATATAGCTGCAATTTAAATACTTCTCTATATTTTCAAACTATAAATTTCAAATGTATATACGTTTTCATTGATTGAATCAAAAATAAATTTTAAGAAATAAAGTTCAAATACCTTCACTGTCTTGATTTCACTGCCGATACCCTATTCGCGACCCAGCCCTGCTAAGCACGAACGACAACATCGCGACATCGCCTCCCTCTTGACTTCGCCTATTGCTCAAACAACTCGCGACCACGTCGCCTTCCAGCACACGCGCGCACACGCGGCCATCAACCATCCAGCCATCATCAGTTCACGAGCACGATGACTGACCTCCACTGCCTCACGTCTGCCTTTGGCCACGACCACCAGAACTGCCGAAGTATCCTCCTACTTCACGTCGCAAACCCTCGACCCTACCCCCAACCTACCTCCTGAAGCTCGCTACAGCTCGTCGCGATACGAACGGCAGTGGAGAATCGCGAGTACCCTTTTGCGTATCGACCCATAGAATAGAGGAAGGGAAGATGCCGTTCGATCTGCTTGTGGATTGAAATTGATTTCAAATCGATTTTGGAAAGAATGGAGGAAAAGAACTCGTGTTTCGCGAGCGAGAGGAAATTTGATTTCCGTTGATTTTGATCTGAGGAAGGATTTGAATTGAACGGGGGCAAGTTATTTTTTTTTTCTGAGATCAGAATGAAAGGCTCGAGGTGATTTAACAATGGAAGGAGCATGGTGGCATGATTTCTTTTTCGTGATTCCAGGCGAAATTTTAGGCATATTTCTAGGGATAACGTGCTGTATGTTGACTAACTATTTAAAATTTAAATTGAATTCAATTTAAAATCCAACACGTTTACTCACCGTACGGTCACATATCAACTCCGAAAAATACGAAATTTGAAATCCGGTAATAATACAATATTACGGATCCAATGGAACTGGTTTCGTCGAATTCCGAGACTGTGCCCCGGAACGCTATTTTCAAATATCGATACGAACGATATAATTTCAAAACTGAACGAAACAGTTTGAAATTAGATTCTGAAGCTTCTGTTATCTTCAGTATCATCAATACGAATTTTAAAAGCTTTTGAAATATTTTTCTTCAGCCAAAGATTGAAGATTCAAATTTTATTCAATTCAATAGATTAAATTTTAAAGTTTAATCGCAAATTTCAAAGTTATATCGGGGATTCAAATTAAATCATCGTTCAAATATTTAAAATTAATTAAATATTTTCAATTTAATTTGTTCAAAATTCTGGGTCGTTACAAACTTCCCTCCTTAAAAGAATTTCGTCCCGAAATTACAAGTTAGGAAAAAAGGTCCTTAACTCGTCTACAATTTTTCACATCTAATAGTTTTATCGAATTTTCAAAACAAATCTTTCTACTAAAGATTCGTTATTTATTCAACTAGCTTTCCAATTTTAATTATAAGTTTTCAAACAACATTGTTTACTTCAAAATTCAAATTCAAATTTAAATATTCAAAATTTTCTCAAAAATATTCTAGCACTCTAAATTTTTGAAAAATTTCGCCAGCGTCTCCTTTGCGCGGCTAATACGGTACGACTACAAAACGTCCCTACGGACTCTCAAATTTCAAAAAGAAAAGAAAACGCCAAGCGGTTAGACAAGAAATCATCAAATCTCATATCGAAATTTAAATACTTACCTTTTGTCGAGCAATTCAAATTTATCTTTGAAAGTCAAAATTTCCAACTCCTTTATAACCTGTATATCCTACTAGCCATAATATCTAGTTATAATATTCAAACCATTTTGCACAATTCTATTACAAAATTTTCAATATAAACCACTTATATCATCTTTTAATTTACTATTGAAGTTATATCCATTCTCATTCAATTTTACATTTCAATTCATAATTATTGAATTTAATTCATTTGCTTACAAATTCAAAATGAATTTCAACTTTCATTAAATCACAATTGTAAATTTATCTATTCATTCACAATTTACTTCCATAATTCAAATTTATTCACTTATACTTACTTTAATTTAACTCCATTCTTTAAGTTAAATTTATTCTATCAAAATTCAAATTGTATAAGTTACCAACTCATTTCTTGTTCCCATAAATATTTTAAATAGGATTCCAGAGTCTTTTCAACTTTTTCAAAACCATTTTTGAAAACAAATCAAATTACCCTTTTAATTTCCAAAACAAAACCCAAATTTTCAAACAACTTTTATTTAAAACAATTTGGCAGCAATTCTTCTTTTGGAAACCCGAAAATGAATTCTAATGATGTGGCCATCATCATCAAGATTATTTTCCAGCGACCTAAAAGAGTTTAGAGCTTCCATATCTCTAAAACAATTTTCCACAATATCAAATCCTTTGAAAAATCATTTTCAAACCAAAAAGATTTAAATTTTCATATTCATTTCAAAACATTTCCAAATACTTCTCTGGAATTCCGCTTCAAATTACAAATCACATTTACAATTTACATTCTTAAATTTCATTTGTATGTGAATTTATTTTCTTATATTCTTAATTTACATTTATAATTTCCATTTGTTAAATGGATTTATCTCCAAATCTTTGGTTATTATTTTAATTTCTCATTCAATCTCATATAACAATGATAATATTTCAATGTTATCATTTCCTAACAACCAAACATCCATATACTATGATAATTCATAGAAAATCGTTTCTTTTCTATACAAAAATAGTTTTGGGCAAAATTATTTCATTCACCCTATTTTAAAACAATACTGTGCCGAATTGTTCTATTCAAGTGTTTAGAAACCCCTTCTATCCAGTTGCGCAGACTGTGCCGACGAAGGTTCATATGCCACTCAATAAACCAATCATCACAATATAAAACAATTTTATATTCACCAACAAATACGCGCTCATATCTATTATTACACTCAACTCATTCTAGAGTTCTGCTGACTCTATCTCTAATGAGTAACACCCAACAGAGCAGGGTTATCGCTTAACCATATGCTCCGATACCACGTTGTAAGAACCCGATTCTTCGACTTCCGAAAATCGACATCGATACGTCCACTGTATCAACTGCCGAGCAACGAATGCCGGAAAACCGAATTCTTAGGGTTTTAGAAAGAAGAAAACAGAAGAAAAGAGAGAAGAGAAAGAGAAGAACAACAGAACAACATCAGAACAGAAAACAATATCAGAATCTTACACATCGCAGCGGAACAATATACAATAGATAATTACTAGTCTTTTAAAACAAAGAACTATATCAGTTTATACATACATCAATCAGAGTCAATATACGACTCAATACAACACAGCACATCAATGGACAGTTATATAAACTTGTCCTCATACAGAATACACAACGGAATAAATACTATCAGATACAAATACTACGTCTCGTCATCCAGCTTATCTCCAAAGCTCCAGAATATCCTGATAACATAACTCTAGGCTGCCCGTGTGGAAATTGGTGGGCACCCAGAGTTTAGAAGGGAACAATAAACTCCGAGTCAGTCATGGTGACTGGTGTGAGATCGTAAAACAGTTATTTTTCATAAAGAAAATAAAACAAATTCGCAATGCTTTTGGAAAATGAAACTACCATAAGACCTCCCACCACACACACAATGCAAATGCAGAATTGGAGGAGATTTCTTCTTATGATAGTCAAAGATGCTTACTACGCAAAATCAAATTCTTTTTTGATATTATTATTAGTGCATAGTGTAGAAAACAGTTCGAAAGTATAATATTAATCTTAGCCAGCATAGACATTTCGAACTATGCCTACTATAGCTACCATCCAAACAGTGGGGCGCCACCATAAGTGAATGATAGGTTCTACAACTAAAACCGTACAAGTCACGTATTGTTTCTTTGGATTTCCAACAAATGGTCTGGCTAAGGAACTTTCTTTTCCACGATGGGTACGTCCCTGGAATAGACGACCCGAGAACCTAACGTTACGGTTAGATCTCTGCCAACACAAGGCCGGGTTACCTCTGCAAAAATAGGTAACTACTGACACGCGTATGCCATTCCCCGATCGTCACCGATCTTCCCGAGGATCCCCGATTCGCAACAACCACAAAGTAATAAATTTGCAGCAACCACAGAGGTTAAGAATCTGGGCTCCATACCATGATACCACCTTTATCCAAAAGGAATGACATACACTAAGGGGCGCTACTCCCTAGAACCTTGCCGCATCCTTCCTGTTTCGACCATTTCCGGGGTGTGAGGCTCGTCGAAGTCTCGTCCACAAAGCTACGCTTCTCAAAAAGCCATGCTTCGGGTCAAACAAATGATCAACCTATGATTCCCGTCACCAAGGGTGATAAAACCTCTAAATCGGAGATCAGCCGATGTAGAGTAACTCGACGGTAATCCTTCCATTTTCAAAAATATCCGATCTTCAACACCGGTCTTCAAATGCAATTCATAACGACGTATCACATATTCGGAATGGGTTATAGGACCCCATGGTCCTTTCCCGGCTAACCCGAATAGTGAGCGTTTATTTAAAAACAAGTGTGGCATTCAAATTCATCCAATTCACAACAAATACCTATTCAAGGTAATTATTGATAGTCGGTTATTTAACTATCAATAAAGATGCGCAAAATCATCAGATTCCAAATAATTTTCCAAATTATTTAATCTTCAAAAATATCTTTACTAGATATATAATTTCCACACTTAACCATTTGAAAACAAATTTCAAATATTCACTTTTCAATTTATCTTTAAAAGATAAAGTTTCAAACCCTTCGTTTCATATTGGAAAATCAATTCCATACTTATTTAAAATAAGTAATTCACAAAACTATTTATTTTCAACATTTGAAAATATTCAATATACTTAAATCAATATTAAGTATATATTCATTCTTTAAGGGAATCATTTATTATAACAACATCTATTTGAGTCAAAACGAATGTTACGTAAAACATCGTTACGACGACTCAAAATCACTAGTATAGGGATTCGAAATTAAGATAGATATGTAAATCCCAATACTATATAAAAACATTTCCTTTCGGAAATCATTTACTATAACAACAGTGTTATAGTCCACCATTTCCTTATTTTTCGAAAACGTCTATTTCAACAATAAATGTTGAAATCTATGATTTCGATAGTCAATATATTTTAAAACATCTTTAAAACAATTAACTTCATTTTATAATATCGCTTTCCCAAACAATATCCATTTTACTTAACAATATATTCACTGTCCAAAATCGTGAATATACTTCACTAATCACATTTCACTATTTAATTCATCAAATTCAATTGATTTCGAATTTATAAAACAACGCTTATAAATTCCATTTCTATTTTATAACAACTTCGGTTTATAAAACTCCTTTTATTAATTTCTATAATACACTTATTAGAATAAGTGATTTCAGATTTATAAAACAACGTTTATAAATTCAACCTTATATTTCACAATAACTTTGATTTATAAATCCCCTTTATTAACAAGTTCGATCAATACTCCCTTTAAAGGCAAAAATCCAGTTTTATAAGTTAATTTCTTATAAATCTTCCATTCTACAATTTCATTCATTTTAACTTCACAATTTATAAATCTATAAATTTCATTCTTTTTAACTTCACAATTTATACATCTATAAATTTCATATCGATTTTCCAAATTCGTTTCAATTTGCCAATTAAATTTCTAATTGGACTTCCCACTTATTTCTCTTTTTTTTTATAAATTCCTTTTAAAGAAAATAAATTTCTTTATCTCTTTCAATCTATTTAAAAATCCAAATTTAAATTAAATTCTTCAATTTATAATCACTGTTTTATGAAATCCATTTATTTAGCATTTTCACTTTATTCTGGAATTTATTCAATTAGATTATAAAAATTTACTTTTTATACTTTAAAATTCCTTTCTTCAAAATTTCTTCAATTTCAAAAATTGATTCACTTAGAAATTTTCTACTTGAATTTCAAAAATTCAACTTCTTTTATCTTTGGAATCCAATGATATCAAACATCCATTCAGCTAAATTTTAGCTTTCGAACAATTTCCAGACATCAATTCAATAACATCAATAATCATTCACAGATTATCACATCACAGTAGAAATAAATTCAATCAATGTGAGGGGTCCAGTTGGATCCCTCCAACCTGTTTCCCTGCATCCAAAGACGTTACCACAATACCAATTCCACTTCGAGGTGGAATATCGCGGTATATGGGTTTTATAAAAATATCCGCTTACTAACGGCGCAATAGGGTCTCATCCGCTATACGAGGCGGGAAATCATCAATCCAATATATACATATGCCAATATGTATATATTGCTATATATATATAGTTATATCCTATAATATCTAATATAACATCCAATAGCAAACAATCAGTCAAATCAATAACTGCAAAACACAATTTATTTGAGTGAGAAAAATCTCACCTTTGCTATTAATTTCCGTTTGCCATTCACTTTAATCCTGATTTGGTTTTCCCGGTTTGACCTTGTATAAATAATTTATACAATTCATTAATAATTGAACAGGTCAAAAAAAATAAATTTTCATTTGATAATTTAAATTATTCAATGATTTTATTTCAAACTAATTCTCTTTTAAATTTATTTAACTAGAAATTAAATTTAAAACTAATTTCTCCCTTAACAGATTATCTTGATATAAAACTTTCCAATGTTATTATATATATATAAAATTTGAAAACTGCTTATGTATACATACTTAACTTTTGCATAAATAAATAAAAATCTAGCTGTTTAAATAAATTATTTCCCTGTCTATCTCTACTGTAAAATCGTAATAGTATTTATTATAAAACAAAAATAAATTTCACTGTTAATACTTTTTTTTAATCTATATAAACTTTACTGCACATTTGACCTAATATATATATATATATACCTGTATATAGCTGCAATTTAAATACTTCTCTCTATTTTCAAACTATAAATTTCAAATGTATATACGTTTTCATTGATTGAATCAAAAATAAATTTTAAGAAATAAAGTTCAAATACCTTCACTGTCTTGATTTCACTGCCGATACCCTATTCGCGACCCAGCCCTGCTAAGCACGAACGACAACATCGCGACATCGCCTCCCTCTTGACTTCGCCTATTGCTCAAACAACTCGCGACCACGTCGCCTTCCAGCACACGCGCGCACACGCGGCCATCAACCATCCAGCCATCATCAGTTCACGAGCACGATGACTGACCTCCACTGCCTCACGTCTGCCTCTGGCCACGACCACCAGAACTGCCGAAGTATCCTCCTACTTCAAGTCGCAAACCCTCGACCCTACCCCCAACCTACCACCTGAAGCTTGCTACAGCTCGTCGCGATACGAACGGCAGTGGAGAATCGCGAGTACCCTTTTGCGTATCGACCCATAGAATAGAGGAAGGGAAGATGCCGTTCGATCTGCTTGTGGATTGAAATCGATTTCAAATCGATTTTGGAAAGAATGGAGTAAAAGAACTCGTGTTTCGCGAGCGAGAGGAAATTTGATTTCCGTTGATTTTGATCTGAGGAAGGATTTGAATTGAACGGGGGCAAGTTATTTTTTTTTTCTGAGATCAGAATGAAAGGCTCGAGGTGATTTAACAATGGAAGGAGCATGGTGGCATGATTTCTTTTTCGTGATTCCAGGCGAAATTTTAGGCATATTTCTAGGGATAACGTGTTGTATGTTGACTAACTATTTAAAATTTAAATTGAATTCAATTTAAAATCCAACACGTTTACTCACCGTACGGTCACATATCAACTTCGAAAAATACGAAATTTGAAATTCGGTAATAATACAATATTACGGATCCAATGGAACTAGTTTCGTCGAATTCCGAGACTGTGCCCCGGAACGCTATTTTCAAATATCGATACGAACAATATAATTTCAAAACTGAACGAAACAGTTTGAAATTAGATTCTGAAGCTTCTGTTATCTTCAGTATCATCAATACGAATTTTAAAAGCTTTTGAAATATTTTTCTTCAGCCAAAGATTGAAGATTCAAATTTTATTCAATTCAATAGATTAAATTTTAAAGTTTAATCGCAAATTTCAAAGTTATATCGGGGATTCAAATTAAATCATCGTTCAAATATTTAAAATTAATTAAATATTTTCAATTTAATTTGTTCAAAATTCTGGGTCGTTACAGTGCAAAGCATCCCTCTCTCAACTTTTAAATATCTCGTCCCCTTCTCCGTTCAAATCGAATTCGTGAAAAAGAAAACAATCATGGCCGATCAAATTTCATTTTCCCTCTTCCTCTTCTCAGTTTTTTTTTCACTTCTTTCACAAATAAAAATCGAACAGAAGAAAACAAAAATTTAATGGCCGAAGCCTTCCTCCTCAGATCAAATTCAAATTGGCAAGCGCGCGCAAAGTAATGGAGGGCGACGACACTAGGGTTTGCGAGCGCGTGGGAAGACTGGGGTCACGTGGTCCAACGCGAGGCTCCTCGCGAGCGCGAGGGGAAGTCGACGTTGCAGGCGGGGTTTGGCGGCGGAGTACGTTTGCACGCTGGGGGAAATCGAGCAGCATTCGCGACGAGATCGCGGTAATGTTCGCGAGTCGCCTGGTGACTACGGCAGGCAGTGTGGTTCGTGGCGCGTGGCACGAGCAGCTCGGGGTTGGGTCTCGAGGGGATTCGCGGCGTGTTAGGTCGTGGGGCGCATCTTGGTTTAGGTATCAGTTATCTCATTTTAAATTTTACTGAAGTACAATTTATTTAGGATTTATACCAATAATATTCCAATAAAATTGATTATAGCTTAATTTACACATATATATAGGTTGGGAATTGTTTATAGTGAAGGGAATGATTAAAACTAAATGGAAAAAAAATGTACTTTAAAATCAGAATTGTATTTTACAAGTAAATAGAGGTCATTATAGATTTGAGAAAATTTTTATACAGTAAAACAAAAAAGTTTGAAAGTTAATTTTTAGTTGATATTTTATTTCAAGAAATTAGAACATTAGGTTATATAAGCAGTTGTTTATATAAAAGGAAAATAAATATGCAAGTATACATTTTCGAAATCAATTAAATTTGTTTAAATTAACTCATTTAATTTTTAGTGGTTAAAAATATTTTCAATAAGGAAATTTTGAGTAATTTCGTTTAATAGTTGGAGGGATTATTTAAGATACGTATTTTAAATGGATTAAAAGAGATAAAAGAATTTATTTAAAAAGAAATAAATTTAGAAATTAAAATTGGTTTAAATAAAACTATCAGTTAATTTAACTATTAAAATGAAATCACAGATGAATCAAAACTATAAAATGAAAGTTTATTATTCGATCTGTTCAAATATTAATAAATGGTGTAAAATATTTATACAAGGTATAAATCAAGACAATTGGATCGAGATTGGAAATGGACTACAAAATAAATGCTAAGGTGAGATCTTTCTCACTCAAAATGATTTGCAGTTATTATTGAATTGATTGATTTGTTTGGATTTGTGATATTAGATATAGTAGGATATATATATATAGCAATATATACATATTGGCATATGTATATATTGGATTGATTGATTTCCCGCCTCGTATAGCGGATGAGACCCTATTGCGCCGTTAGTAAGCGGATGATTTTATAAAACCCATATACCACGATATTCCACCTCGAAGTGGAATTGGTATTGTGCTAACGTCTTTGGATGCAGGGAAATAGTTTGGAGGGATCCAACTGGATTCCTCAACTGTATTTATCTATTTACAGATATTGATGTATATTCTGTTATCATATGGATATATGATATTGAATGTTGTGATTGACTAATTGGTGCTGTTGCATCATTGGGTTCAAATTTTGAAGTTTTAAAAATAATGATTTTAACTTTAAAAGAGATTTTAAAAGTGATTACTTGAAAGTATACGTTTTATTTAAGTTTTTGAAGTGATTTATTTTAAATAAATAAACGTTCAAATTTTAAAGTTATAAAAGTTAAGACTTTTGTGAAATATAACTGATGGGTGATTTTTGAAATAAATAGTTAAGTAATTTATAAAATAGCTTAAATTTGGATTTTTGAGTTATTAAAAACAATGTATATAAAAGATGTACAAAAATGGATATTTACAAATTTAAAATATTGGGATTGTAAGACAAGTTTCTATAAGTGTTAAAATGAAGTATTAGTGGGATTTCATAAGTTAGTGAAATCTGAAAGTTTTAAATTTTGTAAAGTTTAAAAGAACGATTTCTTTTAAAATAAATGAATGATAAGTTATTAACTTATAATATGGACTTGTGATATTTATATCGAGTTATAAATTGAATTTGTTAATAAAAGAAGATTTATAAATCGAAGTTGTTAGAAAAATAGAATTGAAATTTATAAATGTTGTGTATAAATCCAAAATCACTTATTTTGATAAGTGAATTATAGAAGTTAATAAAAGAAGATTTATAAATCAAAGTTGTTAAAAAAACAGAGAAATAGAATTTATAAACGTTGTTTTATAAATTCGAAATCAATTGAATTTGATAAATTAAATATAGAAGATTATTAAAGGAGATATATTCGCGATTTTGGATAGCGAATTTCTATTGAAATAAAAATGTGTAGAAATGATTGAAATTGGGTTAAGTGAATTATATTCACGATTTTGGACAGTGAATATATTATTGAATAAAATGGATTCATTTTTGAAGAAGTGATATTAAAAAAATGAAGTTAAACATTTTAAAGATGTTTTAAAATGTATTATAAATCGAAAGCATAGATTTCAACATTTCTTGTTGAAGTAGACGTTTTCGAGGAAGAAGGAAATGGTGGACTATAACACTGTTGTTATAGTAAATGATTTTCGAAAGGAAATATTTTTATCTAGTATTGGGATTTATATATCTATCTTAATTCCGAATCCCTATACTAGTGATTTTGGGTCGTCGTAACGATGTTTTACGCAACATTCGTTTTGACCCAAATAAATGTGTTAAAAGAATATTTTCCTTAAAGAATGAATATATACTTAATTTTTGATTTAAGTATATCGAATATTTTCAAACGTTGAAAATAAATAGATTTGTGAAATGCTTATTTTTAAATAAGTATGGAAATGTTTTCCCAAAATGAAATGAAACGTTTTTGAGAATTTATCTTTGAAAAGATAAATTGAAATTGAATATTGAAAACGATTTGAAAATCGTATATCAGTAGATATTTTGAAATATAAATTAACTATGGAATTTATAAAAGAAATGATAATTCGTTTTAAAAATAAATATCGATTTATTTTTGAAGTGTGGAAATTTTATATCTAGTAAAGATATTTTGGAAGATAAAATAATTTGGAAAATTATTTGGAATCTGATGATGTTGCGCATCTTTATTGATAGTTAAATAACCGACTATCAATAATTACCTTGAATAGGTATTTGTTGTGAATTGGATGAATTTGAATGCCACACTTATTTTTGAATAAACGCTCACTATTCGGATTAGCCGGGAAAGGACCATGGGGTCGTATAACCCATTCCAAATATGTGATACGTCGTTATGAATTGCATTTGATGACCGGTGTTGAAGACCGGATATTTTTGAAAACGGAAGGATTACCGTCGAGTTACTCTACATCGGCCGATCTCTGATTTAGAGGTTTTATCACCCTTAGTGACGGGAAGTCCGGACGTGATTAGAAAATTATCCGGATGTGCAAGGGCTTCATGAGAAGTGCCTTCGGTTCTGTTCGATCCCGGAACAGACTTGTATGGATTGTGTGTCTAACGTTACAAATTTGAGATATAAAGCTGATTTCTTTCAAATACATTTCTGTTGGTGGCGGAGAATTTATTCTCTTAGCTTAACACCCTTCTCTGAGACGTACAAGCTCAGATGTTATGTAGTTGAAATTTATCAGCGATATATTCCCAATTTGGTAACGTGGCATGTTGAGTGTTGCTGTGTGATGATCAGTGTTTGATCATTTGCGATATGATCATTTGTTTGATCTTATATCTTTGTGATCATAGGTTGATCATTTGTTTGACCCGAAGCATGGCTTTGGTGACAAAGCGTAGCTTTGTGGACGAGACTTCGTCGAGCCTCACATCCCGGAAATGGTCAAAACAGGAAGGATGCGGCAAGGTTCTAGGGAGTAGCGCCCCTTAGTGTATGTCATTCCTTCTGGATAGAGGTGGTACCATGGTATGGAGCCCAGATACTTAACCTATGTTGATACTGCTTATTATGTAGTTTGTTGTGAATCGGGGATCCTCGGGAAGATCGGTTACGATCGGGGGATGGCATACGCGTGTCAGTAGTTACCTATTTTTGCAGAGGTAACCCGGCCTTGTGTTGGCAGAGATCTAACCGTAATGTTAGGTTATTTCTCGGGACGTCATTCCAGGGGCATTCCTTCGTGGAATAGGAAGTTCCTTAGCCTGACCATTTGTTGGAAATCCAAAGAAACAATACGTGACGTGTACGGTTTTAGTTGTATTACCTGCTATGGAATGTGGCGGTAACCTGCTATTGAACATAGTAGCTATAGTAGGCATACGATACTGGTCGTACGTTGGCTAAGATTAATATTATACTTTCGAAATGTTTTCCACACTATGCACTAATAAAAATATCAAAAAGGATTTGATTTTGCGTAGTAAGCATCTTTGACTATCATAAGAAGAAATCTCATCCAATTCTGCGTTTGCATTGTGTGTGTGGCGGGAGGTCTTATGGTAGTTTCATTTTCCAAAAGCATTTCGAATTGACTTTAAAAATTATTTTGTTGTTATAAAGAATAACTGTTTTACGATCTCACACCAGTCACCATGACTGACTCAGAGTTTATTGTTTCCCTTCTAAACTCTGGGTGCCCACCAATTTCCACACGGGCAGCCTAGAGTTATGTTATCAGGATATTCTGGATATTCTGGAGCTTTGGAAGCAAGCTGGATGGCGAAACATATCATCCGTATTTGTTTATTTATTCCGCTGTGTATTCTGTATGAGGACAAGTTATATAACTGTCCATTGTTGTATTGAGTTGTATATTGACTCTGATTATTGTATGTAAAAACTGATCTAGTTCTTTGTTTATAAAAGACTAATGATTCTCTATTATATATTGTTCCGCTGCGATATGTGAGATTCTGATATTGTTTCTGTTTCTGATGTTGTTCTGTTGTTCTTCTTCTCTTTTCCTTTTATCTCTTCTTCTACTTTTTCTTGTTCTTAAAACCCCTCAGGGTTCGTATTTTCGTGCCTCTTGAGTTAATCAATGGAGATTAGTGTTTAATCAAGGAGTACGGATTTGCGGGTCTTGACATTTTATCTTTATTGATATATTTATTCCTTTACTTCACCTCTTTCAATACTACCATTTTAAGGCTGTTCATATTTTTACTTTATTTCAAATTCCTAGTTTGTTTATATATACTCTATTAGTTTTTCATTTGTTTCCATCATCATTTCTGTAGCCTCATTTCATTTTTCAAATCTCATCTTCTGTAGCTTCATTTCTCCAAACAAACTTCCATCTCATTTTTTTCCCTCTCTTCATTTTCTTCCTTCTTCATTTTTTTTTTCTTCTTGAAATCTCCTTCTTCTTTTTTTTCTTTCAAAGCTTTTTCTTATTCTTATTCTTCAAATCTTCTTCTTCTTTTTTTAAAGCTTCGTTTTCCTTTTCAATTCTTCATCTTCCTTGAATTCTCTTCTTCTTTTCCAAACATTCTTCTTTTTTCCAAATCCTTTTCTTCAAATTCAGATCTATACAAATTTCTCTGTCTCTTCCATAAATTTCTATAAAAAAAAGAAGATGATTAAGATAGCAAGGAAATAAATCAATAGGAGGAATTAGTAGCGGATCCAAACCCGACCAAGAAAGGGAAATCCATAAGGTGAGTGTTTAAACTCACTCACGAAATACTAAAGTTTTATTGCAAGTTAACCAGGTCATATAGTGATAAAGTTTTGATTGTTGGTTTGGAATTTTTATTGATATTTAGTTTGAATAGCTAAATTCCAATATGTGATGACTAATAATTACTGTGACATGTTATTGAATTGGTTGATTTGTTGAATTGATTGATTTGAATGTTGATTGTATGTTGTGATAGATGATATTGTGATTGAATGTGTATTTGTTTATTTATTTTGATTTATCCTTGTTATCACCTTATAGTTTACTGTAATCTTATAAATTTTCATATTGATTATTTGAACACTGAATAAAGATATAAAACCCATGAATTTCATGTTTTTTCATGAGACGAAAAAAAAATAGTATGTTTAGATTTACCATTTGAACCACAAAAATGATTTTGGGAAATAAACCGTCGTCACCTTATTTGAAAGTTTCCAAAATTAAATTTTGAAACATTGGGAAGTTTCCATAAAATTGAATGTTGAAACTTTGAAACATTTTTATAAATCAAATCTCTTGAACTATGAAATTTAATTAGGAATTGTTCTGTAAATGTGTAAGTTACTAGAATGGATTATTGTGAAATCTATTGTATTTTGAATATGGAAACAATAACATTCCCAGAAATTTGAACCTTCAAAAATGTAGTTATTTGCATACCTTATTACATCTAATTTTGATTTAATTTGCATAAGAATTTTAGTTCTGACTCGAGTGTTTTGTGTTTTCCTTTACGCTCGGGTCTGCCTGAGTATTTTCAGTGTATTGAAGACCATTTTATTTTGGAGGATGAAGACGGAGATGATTCTACTGTTTATTAGAATTATTCCACTACATTATGTGTTTCGCTGCATTATTTTTTTCTATTTCTGATGTATAACTCTAATTTGAATTGTAAAAGTGTAATCAAATGATATATATAAAACAGCTTCATGAACTGTTTATTTGATTATTATATTTTGTCGTTCCGCTGCGAGATTCTGTGTTTTGTTTTTTCTTTTTCTTTTATTTTCTTATTTACCCCATTAACAATCCTCCATTATGAATGGTTTGAGTCTGACATGTATGGTTTATTGTCGATTTGAACCGTCCAAAAATGGTGGGTCGTTACAGTTGGTATCAGAGCTTTGGTTTAGACACACCTTAGCCTATTAGGGTTAACTCATTAGAGATAGGATAGTAATATCCTAAAATGATTTTGTCTTAGTGTATATATATACGAGAGCGCGTATTTGTTAGTGTTATAAAAATGTTTTTTATAAGTTTTGAAATGAAATTATTTTTCCTAATATTATATGTTATATATATAGGAATAAAAAATTTATAACTCATATAGTTATTCGTAATGTGTATGTTTTATGAAATATTAATATATAATTATTATCATTTATGGTTGATGTTTTTGTATTTAGTTAGTTTATAAACATTGGCTATTATTATTGATTGAATTTATGAACTAAACACTAGTTTAATAATAGTGTATTAAAGGACATAAAGTGAATAATTAGGATATTTGTTATGAAATTGAAATGTTTTGTTGTGTGAATCTTGTTGTTTCGTTGATTTGGTAGTTTCAACTATTGATATAAAATAGAATAACTGGATATTTTGGATAGTCAAAACTTCTTTATTAATATATATATGTTAAAACTTAGTTACTGTGTTGAACTATGTAGTTGAATTTGGTAACCTTAATGTGAAAGCAAGTGAAATAAGGTTAAATTGTTAAACCAATGTTTAGTAAATGAATATAATTGTTGTATACATTATTGGCATGTAATGTAATAATATACAAGTGTGAACTTTAAGCCTTGAAATGTTTAAATTGAAACTGTGATTAAGGAAATGCTGTAAATGAGATTAAATTGAAGAAAATTTTGTTTATAAACTTAATTAAAATTTATGAAATATGTCATAAATAAATTGAAAACTAAAAGTGAAAACTAATTGAATAAAAAAATATGAACTAAAAGTGAAATGATTATAAATAAAATCCAGACTTGTAAATTGTTTATGAAATAAATGAATGTTGCAATAAGTGATTACAATTACAGTTGTGATAACTGTAAAGTCGAATTATGTTTTATATAGGAAGTTAAGCTTTTTTAAATGGGTTATAAACTTAAGAAATGATTTTTAAATAAATGTAGTATTAAATGAGAAATATTACATGTGAAAATGAATGTAATTTAAAAAGTTAAGAGAAAATAAGCAATGTTTGAGAATGATTAATGTTTATATTTAATGGAGAAATTATATGGAACAAATATTAAAGTATGAAGTGATATTTTTGTTAATCAACGAGATTAATAATGAATTTAAATTAAAATGTATTTGTGATGAATTTTTTCTGAAAAGATACGTATGTTGTACGTATGTTGTTTTATCCGCATAATTAATTTGATCCAGATTTGAGTACATAAGTTCGAGGTGGATTACACCATTTCTTGTTAGGATTTTTCATTTGATTCTTGATGGCGAATATTTGATATGGATTTTTGGCTTGATTCTAGAATTCTCTATCATAGTATATGGCTATGCAAGGAGAATGATGACTTCTAGTCAAGAAACCAAATCGAAGTCCTCATTAGGGAAGTCGAATGGACAATACTAGTTCGAAAGCGAACTTGTGTGATCGAGCGAGCGATCGAATGTGATTTTACGAAATGATGACATATGTACATCTTATGTTCTAATATTATTGATATACTTTAATGCTAAATTGAAAGTTGTTGGGTTGAATATTTTTGTAATTTAAATTGGAATTTTTCTTTTATGCAAAACTACTATTAATTTAAAACCATTTTACAAAACTATTTTCTTTTATTTTTCTTAAACAAACTATTTTATTCTATTTTATTTACAAAACTACCTTACAAACTATTTTATTTACAAACTATTTTTGTAACGACCCCAGATTTAATTTAATTTAAATTAATAATTAAATGAATTTTTGAATTTAAATAGAGTAATTAAATAAATTTTTGGATAAAAATTTGTAAAATTTATTTGATAATTGGAGCGAGTTTCCCCGGATCGTAATTAAAATTTGTTAAATCGTTTAAATTTAACAATATTGTAAATAATGTACATATATGTGAATATATATGTATATATGATATATAAGTGAATTTGAAAATAATAAATGGATATGAAAGTTTTCAAATCATAATAAAATATGTTAATAAATCAAGTAAATTTTAAAGTAACACATTAACGAATTTGAAACAACAAAATACACTCAACTCGAATATATATATGGAATAGCTTGTTTACAAGTTATAGAGAATACAAATTATAACAACATTTACATATATAGAAGAAACAAAGAAATCTTTAGCCCAAAACAAATGTATCAGCTGAACTAGAGTAGGAAAAATTATAAAATGTATATTAGTACAAGTCTTATTAATATCTTCTTTATTACCCTACACAATATATACCTCTCAGCCGAAAAGAAGGTCAAGCAAGTGTAAAATCAAACCATCATTTCTCAGCCGTATAAAAAAATAGTGTAAGTGGTACACTTACTAAAGGAAAGAAAAAAACACTTTCACATATGACCACTTGAAAACAAATAAGAAGACAGTGATACTCAACTATGAAACAAATATAAATATGTATGTAGTAGCTTGCAAAATGAACAATGTGAACACTTGAATAAGAAGAAATAATACAAAGCAAAACTGTACCTATATAAACAAATCTATGTATAAAGCAAACAAAAGAAAATACAACATACCTCAGTCGATTCAAGCAAGAAGGCAAGTAGAATAATGCCTGTAAAATAAAAATGTAAGCAAGCATAAACAAAGATAAAAGGACTTAAGCAAGTAAGGCAACCCATACCATATCTTTAGTAAAAACACTTCAGCCATACCTTTGTACAAATATATTTTGTCACCTGTACAAAATAATAATCCTTGTAAACTTCTTTTTCCTTTTATATCAACTCTCTCCCTTCAGCTCATTCCATCACAACTAAGCAAAGAAACAAAAGAAATTCAAACTTTAAGATCTGTAAAACAAAGGTCTGAAGGAATTCAACAATTTAGATCAAAGAAAAAGTTTGAGACAACTAAAACTTAACTACAACTAATCAACAAGAAAAAGAAAAGAGAATCTAGACAGCAAGCTTCAAACTGGAAATCAGATCCAAGTTATTAAGCAGCTGTTTCAAAAGCAAAGTAGAAGTTGCAAATCACCATTTCAAAAGTTCAAATATACTTCGAGTTCAAAGAAAACAGAGTAAGTAAAAAAAAAGGGAAAAATCAATATTTCAGCTTCCAAAACAACAACCCTCTGTTCTTTCTTCTTCCTGGAAATCAATGGTGAGTAACATTTTGTTTTAAGTATATGAACCTGGTTGCTTGAAAAATATCTGAGCTGAGTATGTTATGTGAAAATTGTCAAGTGTATCCTTCTGTGTATGTAAGTGAATGTAAATTTGTATGAGTATGTGTTCTGTTTCTAGGCCCCAGATTTAAACAAGAAATCACTATTTCTTGAACAAATCCTCGTCAGGTTTGAGGGTTCAAACGAAAAAAAAATAGTTTGTTTACCATAAATTTAAGTTTAAAATTTAGTTAAGTTAAAATTTAAACTTGATGGTCTCTGGAAGTATTATAATATCAGTACATGTTGATACAAATCAAAATTTAAATTGGAGTAATTTATAAAATTAGGATTTTTAGAATTAAAATGAAGGTGCGGTTTGGGTTTGAACTAAAATGGGAATATTGGGTTTTTCTGGTGATCTATGTATCTGGAAGGGGCGGGGTTCTTCTGGATGATGGAGGAGGGTTAGTGGTTGATGGGAAAAATACTGGATGGTGTTGAATGTCAGTGAGGAGGTTGCAGTAGTGGGATATTTTCTGGAACCCTAGTTTTAACTAGGAATGATGAATCGATCACCATAACAGTTTGGGTTGATCGAGTGCAGTGAGGCTTTGAGGGACGATAGCTTGGTCGTTGACGAAGGGTTGGTCGAAGTTGCGGAGTCTCCGGTGGTCGTGATGAGGAGAACGAAGCGTTGACAGGTGATGGTGTTCCCAGTTTTTACGTGTTCCAGGCTTTGGGTCGATCATCTCGAATTTGATTTCGAGGGGTCTGGGTGGTTTCGATGATCGTGGCAGAGTGCGAGGGGAGTTTGTGACTTGCGGTGATCATCGAAGATGATCGACGTCGTCGATCGCGACTGTGCACGTGCACGCACGAAGTTAAGTGCATCTGGGTTTGAGAAGGAATTGGGGAAGAAGGATGGTCTCGGGGCGTTCTCGCGTGGATGGGTGGGCGACTCGAAGCAGGTAATTTGCGTGATTACCCGAGAGTATCTCGGTGTCTTTGAGGGTTTTTCTCGGGTCTGTGATTTGAGGGTAAAAGCAGCTTTAACTTTTAAACAAAAATCAAGTTATTTAAACAAATTTTGTTAAACCCAGTTTCTTTGTAAATAAAAATGTTTATCTAAGTTTTCAAGTTGTTGGAAGGTTTTGAAATAACAATATTTCTAAAGTAAATTAAGTTTAATTAAAATGTTTTAAACTTAGATTTGAAAAGGGTTTATTTTAAATAAAACTTAATTAAGTAATTAAGAAATTGATTTAAATGTTTTAATGTGTTGACTTAAAAGTTAAGTTAATTTTATATTGATTAATGATTTATAATTAACTAAAGATCGATTAATTATAAATTTAAAGCTAATTAATTTATAAGAAAGGATAATTAATTAAATGGTAATAAATTAAAGGTTAATTTATTTATTGAAGACAATCAATTAAATGGTGAAATTAATAATTAAAGATTAATTATTTAAATAATTAAAGATTGATGAATTAAAATTAAAGGTTAATTAATTTATTATTAACGATTAATTATATAAATGATTAAAGAATAATTAATCAAAATGATTTGTAATTTATTTATGTTAATTAACCAGGATTAGTAATTTTCATAAGTAATTAAAACTGATTTGGATTACTCAACCAATTAACTGATCTTACGTATAGATGTTGGATATTTTATTACATGCTATGTGATGGATTGATATATCAGTTATGTGATGCGATGCTATGTTATGTTCTGTGCTTAGCTGTGATTTCTGTTTTTTGTGATATATTACTATGTGAATATGAAAACCCTTGACCCGTAAAACGACACTTGAATTTCGATGCGACAGGGAGTCGGATTCCAGTTGGTTATCCGAAACCCACATCGAATTGTAATTGTGAATCTTTGTGACTGATAAATTTATTTTATCTATGAACCTGTGAATGAAGATAAGCGTTATCGATTTTACCGCTTATCGATATATCTATGATGATTGTGTTGCACTATTGTGAAACCCCTGGACTACACTTTTACACACACAATTATGGATTTCATGAGGAAATCGGTTAAGTCACAGATAATTTAAATTAAATGTTTTTGAAATTGAAATTTTAATTTCAATTGATTTTGAAATTGGAAATTTGGGTTTTAAACTGAAAAGCTTTTGAAATAGAATTTCAAAAGATAAAAGTTATTTTGAATAACTTAATCGAGTTTTGAAAAATTTAAATAATTTGATTTAAGTTTGAATTCAAGTTTGAAAATTGAATCCTATGATTTGAAACTAGGGATTAAAGATGATATAAATGTGTTTATATGAAGTTAAACCATTTAAAAGTATAATTTTGAGAATTTGGAATTAACCCAAGGATTTCAACTCGTATGAATGAATCAGATTTTCTGAGATGAAACTGTTTGTTTTTAAATGATAAAAGCTTTCAGATAAGAAATGAAATTCCAATTTAGGTAAAGGAATTTCAAGATTAAATTGAAAAATGTTTTTCCAAGTTATGAATGAATTCTTTTTTTGAAAACTATGAATTAAATCTGTTTATTTTTAACAGATTTAAAAGGGTGGTTTATTTAAACCATTTGAAATGAAATTGTTTTGAAAGCTATTAGTTAAATCTTTGTTTTAAAGATTTAATGAGTTAATCCAATTGAAATGGAAATTGATTTGGAAAATCTATGAATGAATCTTTTGTTTAAAAGATAAAAATCTGGAAATTGTTTAAACCGTTGAAGGTTGTTTAAATAAATCTTTTTGTTTAAAGATTTGAAAATGGTAATTTGTTTTAACCATTCGAATGAAAAGTTTTGCTGTGATTTAACTGAGACCCCAGTTTCCATATGTTTTAAATGTTTCGCTCACTATTCGGGTTAGCCGGGAAAGGACCTTTGGGTCGTATAACCCATTCCGAATAGTGATACGTCGTATATGGATAGCATTTGAAGACCGGTGGTGAAGACCGGATATTTTCGAAAACGAAAGGACAACTCGTCGAATGTCTCTGCACCGACTGGTCCCCGGTATAGAGATTTGATCATCCTTTGTGATGGGAAGTCCGGACATGATTGGAAATTATCCGGATTTGCAAGGGCTTCGTGAGAAGTGCCTTCGGTTCTGTTCGAACCCGGAACAGACTTGTATGGATTGTATGTCTAACATTACAAATTGAGATATAAAGCCGATTTCTTTCAAATACATTTCTGTTTGGTGGCGGAGAATTTATTCTCTTAGCTTAACACCCTTCTCTGAGACGTACGAGCTTAGAGGTTATGTAGTTGAAATTTATCAGCAATATACTCCCAATTTGGTAACGTGGCATACTGAGTGTTGCTGTGAAATGATCGTTGTTTGATCATTTATGATATGATCGTTTGTTTGATCATTTATCTTTGTGATCAATTCTTTGATCATTTGTTTGACCCGAAGCATGGCTTTGTAGAAAGCGTAGCTTTGTGGACGAGACTTCGTCGAGCCTCACACCCCGGAAATGGTCGAAACAGGAAGGATGCAGCAAGGTTCTAGGGAGTAGCGCCCCTTAGTGTATGTCATTCCTTCTGGATAGAGGTGGTATCATGGTATGGAGCCCAGATACTTAACCTATGTTGATACTGCTTATTATGTGGTTTGTTGCGAATCGGGGATCCTCGGGAAGATCGGTTACGATCGAGGGATGGCATACGCGTGTCAGTAGTTACCTATTTTGCAGAGGTAACCCGGCCTTGTGTTGGCAGAGATCCGGTTAGGTTCTCGGGACGTCATTCCAGAGGCGTTCCTTCGTGGCATAGGAAGTTCCTTAGCCTGACCATTTGTTGGAAATCCATCTTCCAATACGAACTTTGTACGGTATTAGTTGTAGAACCTGCCATTTACGTACGGTGGTCACCACTGTTTAGATGGTAGCTATAGTAGGCATACGATACTGGTCGTATGTTGGCTAAGATTTATATTCTACTTTCGAAATGTTTTCTACACTATGCACTAATAATAATATCAAAAATGATTTGATTTTGCGTAGTAAGCATCTTTGACTATCATAAGAAGAAATCTCCTCCGATTCTGCGTTTGCATTGTGTGTGTGGTGGGAGGTCTTATGGTAGTTTCATTTTCTAAAAGCATTGCGAATTGACTTTAAAATTCTCTGCTATTTGTTTTTAAAGATAAACTGTTTTTGTTGCTCACACCAATCCCATGACTGATCCGGAGTTTATTGTTTCTTTCCTAAACTCTGGATGCTCAAAATTTTTCTACACGAGCAGTCTAGAGTTTGGTTTTTCAGATAGTCAGGATTAGTAGATTTATCTGGAGCTAGTTCAGTCTTTGGATCGGACTACACTTGCTTATCTTTGTGCATCGTTATTAAGAGTTCGAGCTATTTCTAGATTGGTGCTTTGAAGATGAAGATTATCCGCTGCTGATGTTATCGTTTTCTTTTCCGCTGTTATTTCTTGTATCATATCTCTGATGTATATTGATATTCATTGTATCACTCTGTTGTATCAGATATTGTATCGGATATTGTATATCAATGTATTATTCATTTATTCCGCTGTGTTATTTACTTAATGTTGTTATAAGCTCCGGCGACTCGGATTTGAACGATCGAATCTACGGCATTCGAGTACGATGTAAAGTATGGATGTCGATTTTCGAGCGCTCAAATCTGGGACGTTACAATTTTATATACAAAACTATTCTAAATTCAAACCCTTTTATAAAGCAAAGATGTTCAGTCCCATAAGTCTCTTCATGTAGCGTAATTGATTTTAGAAAATTTTGATTATTATATAAGATGACTTTATGTAAGTATAAGATGATTATGAAAACCATTGATTTTAGAAATGAATTGGTTGACTTAAATTATATTGATTTGGAAATTTGGATTTATTTTCTAAATTTATTATTTTGGAAACTTTGGAACTGAAGATATTTAATTTGAGAAGAAATAATTTGGTGGAATTGTATATGATTTTGAAACTGAACTGATATTGAAACAAATTGAAATTTGAGAACCTTGTGTTACTAAATACTTGATTTGGGAGTTATCGAATTTATATAAAAAAATTGGTTTGTACAAGTATGAAATTAATTCGAAAACTATGGATTTGAAAAGGTACTCAATTTGAAAAGTGAAATCTTATATAATTGAAGTCTATATAAGTGTGATTTGATATACTTTTGATTTTGGAAAGGTATTTGATTTGAAAATAAAATCTTATATATAATGGACTTTATATAAGTACGATATTTGAAAGTGATTTGAAAAGGTACTATATGATACATATTTTCGAAGTAAAGATATGGAAAGTGCCTTCTGCTTGATATCCGCTTTGTGGCCACATTGTGGATTCATTCTATCGATATTCTCTGATTTTTGGTTTTCCGAATATGATACTCGAGTTTCCATCGAATTCCATGGCGTTACCCATGGTCTTACGAGCGCGGATGCATAGCGCAACTGCCTGGCTGAGATGGCCTAGGGGTACGGATTGTTTCCTGGGGGATCCAGGCGTAACCATTGTGTATCCTGCATCTATGTAGGTCGCATTAGTAGCGAAACCGCCTGGCTGAGATGGCCTGGGCGTACGGATTGTTTCCTGGGGGATCCAGACGTAACCATTGTGTATCCTGCATTCTACTAGTCATCATGGCGTAACTCGCAGGGCTGAGAAAGCTTACGGATATGGATTGTTTCCTGGGGGATCCAGGCATAACCATTGTGTATATGCGAACCATGGTTAGACAAAGGTTTTGTTTGTTTTTTTGTTTGGATTGTACTTTCCATATCTGTTTTTAAAGGTTTTCCAGTATTTTCACTGGGCGTTGAAACAAATCTACTAAGTACTTGAAGAATTCTAGCTTTGCGCCTGATCAACGTACTGCCAGAGTCTGCAGGAACGAGGATAAACTTGTTGAAACATCGAGTTATAAAAGTATTTTATTATAAAGGTATTTTATTTTAAAAGTATTTCCAACAAAGAAATTTTGTATTAATATTTGAAGTTGAAATTCTTATGGTTTGAATTAATTATTCATGCCCGATACTATTCTTTTGAATCTACCTTATCTGCTCAGCTTTATTTATTCACTTATATTCTGTTTTTCCAAATCCTCCTTCTTTTCCTTGTTGACTATATCCTTTTTTAATGATTATTGATTTATTAAAGATGTTTGAAAAGTATTTTGAGATTTAAAACTAATAAATTTATAAATAATGGATTTAAGGTTTTCGAAGACTTTAAATGGTATTTATAAAGGAAGCAGGAAATTTCATTGATGAATCTTTGTAAAGTGTTAAAGTATTAAAGATGATTGATTTGAAAATGAAGATTCAAATAAATATTTCGAGTAAAGTTATATGTGTTTCTTTGAATGTATAATTTTAAAGATATTAAATGATTTGGGAAATTTATTTTAGTAATATGCTTGAAAAATAAATTGGAATTGCTATTTGGAAGTGATGTTCTAGAATATTTACTTGATTTCGAAGTACTAATAGTTGTATGTGGTATATTTGTTTCATAGGAAGTGGAATTTTATAAATATTGATTGCAATATAGTATTTATAAATAAAATGAATTTAATTGGAAATTTGAGAACTCAAGTCCCGGAATTTTGAAATTGTTTTTCAAGTGATTAATGAAATATATAAGAAATTGAAAATAACTTGTAAATATGAAAAATTTAGAAGATATAATTATTGAACATTTTGTTAAGTGAAGTGAATAAGATATACTTGTGTAACATTCAAATTCATTCTATAAAACATATATATAACTTAACAAAATATTAAAAGTTGAAAATGTTATAGAGGAATATGTAGTGGAATTATACAAGTAAAACTTAAGTAATGGAAGTGTTCAATGGAATTATTTCAAAATAAAAATTTTGATGTACAAGAAATGTTATAAACGTAAGTTAATATTGTGAAATAATTTATGTAAGTACATGAAAACAAGAAAACGACATTGTATGAATGAATGAAAATAAATAAAAAGGTAAATAATGATGTGAAAAGAAATCAATTGAATAAACGTAAATAATATGTTAAAATTATTGGTTGTTTTGGCTTATGGGATGTTTATTTTTGAAATATGATACATATATTGTAATTATTGATATTAATGTTTTTCCGGACCTCTCTGTACAAAGGAGACTCTACCGAAATTGTTCGAAAATTTAAGACTTAGAATTTTTTTGTAGAATTTGAGTTTTTTTTTTCATTTTATTAAACTTAAATTTGTAGGTTTAATTGTTTATAAATTGACTGTTTAAATAAAATATAACATATTTTTGGATTCCTTCTTGTTTCTTTTCGGGGACGAAAAGTTTTGAGTGGGGGAGATTGTAACGACCCGTATTTTAAAACATTTAAAAGTATTAAATTAAATAAGATTTTTTGAATAAAATTGTTAGGAATAAAAAAAATTAAGATTTTATTTATACAAATTAGATTATAATACAAATTATGAGCTTAATTAAAATTTCTATTAATGACATATGTTTGCAATAATATAAGGATGATAACAAATGTTAGTGTGTATTTTAATAATATTGGTTTGAATGATATTTGTAATTGTCTGAATGTAAATTTCCAATTGATTGGAATAATAAATGTTAATAAGAAATAATAAATGTTTCTTTATTAAAAAAAGAATCATATGTTTATTTATTTGAAATGTTTGGTGGCTGAAAGATTGATTGCAGAGATGAGAAACTATTATTTGGTAAGAAATGTATAATTCCTGTTTCTATCCAATAATGCATAAATATGTTAAATCACTGTTTGATAGGAAATAATTGTTTTATTTCTCATTACATTTATTTTTTTTCCATTTTGAAATTCACCCTTGTAAATAATTGAAAATAATGTAATTGAATAATTTCAATTAATGATAGAGAGGACACCAAATTGTAAATTAGTAGGTGTAATTAAACGTAGCTAATGTTTTGTGAAAATATAAGGAAAGTTGGTTTAATGAAAAGAACATTTATATCAAATAAAATGGATGTTTCATTTGTGAATGTAGGTTTAATTTCATTAAAATAAAGAATAGGATGATTGATTTAAAGGAAGTAAATATGTATATTTTTAGAATATAGATGGATTACAAGAGTAGAAAAATAATTTTTTTAAGTAAGTTATTTATAGCTCTGCTGTATAAACAACAAATTTATAAACGTGTTTAAATGACTAAAGGAAACAATTATTCTATTTTTCATCCATTTTAGTTGTCTGTTTTGAAATTTAACTTTATAAGTAATTGTAATTAATGTAATTGAAATATTTCAATTAGAAGGGAAGAAAACGTTGATTGCAATTAATAGATTTAATAAAAGAAATGCACCTTTTGTGTTAAACAGAAATGATGTTTTAATGGAAATAAAAGATCATTTTGGGAAAACCAAATTGAACGTTTTCATTTTTATGGTAAGTAAATTTTATTTATTATGCATAAATAAGAAAAAAATAAAGGCATACAAATTTGAATATTATTTGAGTTAATGAAGTTAATTTGGTTACGTTTCACAAATTGAATTTCAAAACGGTTGTGCAATGTACATGGTCCCTTCATTTCTTTTGTTATTAATTGTTGCATGTTTTGAGATGTATAAAAATAAAACTTTCATTTTAAGAAAAATGATTTTGGATAAAAAAAAATTGAATTTTAGAATAATACACACACACATTAATATTCAAACTTTTAAATATATCAGAGGATTCATGATTTTGTAAATATTGTGGAATCAATTAGAAATTACCTTTTATTAATAGTTGTACATTAATTACATAAGTTCATATATATTTATTTTTACATTTTATATATGGTTAAAACTTGTAAATTGGTTGCATTAATGTGACCGTTATAGTCATTAGAAAAGTAAATTAAATCATTTTTATAGTGCACAGATAGATATATATTCATTAATTAATGAAATTGGTTTGAGTAACGTAAATAAATAATTGATTGATTGATTGTTAATTGATTGATTGTGTTAATGTAGTATGTAGATATATTGACATAAAACGAATGTTTTAATATGGAATTAAATAATGTAAATATGTGTATATTTGTGCTTATTGATATGAATTAATTGGAGTAAGTTTTGGAATTTGGACTCCAAAGGTTTGTTTATAGGTTATAGGTGGTCCCTTCATTTGCTTTACATTATTATCACCTCGCATTCTCTCTCTACCATTTTTAAGTTCTCAACGTAGTCTCCACTTGTGCATCCATTTAATTATTAGCCTACTCATTCGTTTCTTATTAATTAGTAATAACCTCATTTGATTTATTTCTAATTAATAATTGCCTCATTCTTTTCATTTGTTTCTCCTTTATTCGTTTGCACTTTTCAAATGCTTTACCTGAAGTTTTCTTCTCTTTTCTGTTTTTCCGTTTTTAATGTGAACATCCAAATTAATATTCATGCCATCTAATTAGCATTTACTATCCTCCGTTTCTGAAGTTTATTTTTGCTTATGCATCATTAGTTCTTGTAGCTTCCTTTCATTGGCAATTCTTTCTCCTTAAACTTCATATTTAAAACGGAAGATTTATTTTTATCTTTATTGATATATTTATTCCTTTACTTCACCTCTTTCAATACTACCATTTTAAGGCTGTTCATATTTTTACTTTATTTCAAATTCCTAGTTTGTTTATATATACTCTATTAGTTTTTCATTTGTTTCCATCATCATTTCTGTAGCCTCATTTCATTTTTCAAATCTCATCTTCTGTAGCTTCATTTCTCCAAACAAACTTCCATCTCATTTTTTTCCCTCTCTTCATTTTCTTCCTTCTTCATTTTTTTTTCTTCTTGAAATCTCCTTCTTCTTCTTTTTTCTTTCAAAGCTTTTTCTTATTCTTATTCTTCAAATCTTCTTCTTCTTTTTTTAAAGCTTCGTTTTCCTTTTCAATTCTTCATCTTCCTTGAATTATCTTCTTCTTTTCCAGACATTCTTCTTTTTTCCAAATCCTTTTCTTCAAATTCAGATCTATACAAATTTCTCTGTCTCTTCCAAAAATTTCTATAAAAAAAGAAGATGATTAAGATAGCAAGGAAATAAATCAATAGGAGGAAGTAGTAGCGGATCCAAACCCGACTAAGAAAGGGAAATCCATAAGTTGAGTGTTTAAACTCACTCAAGAAATACTAAAGTTTTATGGCAAGTTAAACCAGGTCATATAGTGATAAAGTTTTGATTGTTGGTTTGGAATTTTTATTGATATTTAGTTTGAATAGCTAAATTCCAATATGTGATGACTAATAATTATTGTGACATGTTATTGAATTGGTTGATTTGTTGAATTGATTGATTGGAATGTTGATTGTATGTTGTGATGGATGCTATTGTGATTGAATGTGTATTTGTTTATTTATTTTGATTTATCCTTGTTATCACCTTATAGTTTACTGTAATCTTATAAATTTTCATATTGATTATTTGAACACTGAATAAAGATATAAAACCCATGAATTTCATGTTTTTACATGAGATGAAAAAAACTAGTATGTTTAGATTTACCATTTGAACCACAAAAATGATTTTGGGAAATAAACCGTCGTCACCTTATTTGAAAGTTTCCAAAATTAAATTTTGAAACATTGGGAAGTTTCCATAAAATTGAATGTTGAAACTTTGAAACATTTTTATAAATCAAATCTCTTGAACTATGAAATTTAATTAGGAATTGTTCTGTAAATGTGTAAGTTACTAGAATGGATCTATTGTGAAATCTATTGTATTTTGAATATGGAAACAATAACATTCCCAGAAATTTGAACCTTAAAAAATGTAGTTATTTGCATACCTTATTACATCTAATTTTGATTTAATTTGCATAAGAATTTTAGTTCTGACTCGAGTGTTTTGTGTTTTCCTTTACGCTCGGGTCAGCCTGAGTATTTTCAGTGTATTGAAGACCATTTTATTTTGGAGGATGAAGACGGAGATGATTCTACTGTTTATTAGAATTATTCCACTACATCATGTGTTCCGCTGCATTATTTTTTTCTATTTCTGATGTATAACTCTGATTTGAATTGTAAAAGTGTAATCAAATGATATTTATAAAACAGCTTCATGAACTGTTTATTTGATTATTATATTTTGTCGTTCCGCTGCGAGATTCTGTGTTTTGTTTTTTCTTTTTCTTTTATTTTCTTATTTACCCCATTAACAATCCTCCATTATGAATGGTTTGAGTCTGACATGTATGGTTTATTGTCGATTTGAACCGTCCAAAAATGGTGGGTCGTTATAGTTGGTATCAGAGCTTTGGTTTAGACACACCTTAGCCTGTTAGGGTTAACTCATTAGAGATAGGATAGTAATATCCTAAAATGATTTTGTCTTAGTGTATATATATACAAGAGCGCGTATTTGTTAGTGTTATAAAAATGTTTTTTATAAGTTTTGAAATGAAATTATTTTTCCTAATATTATATGTTATATATATAGGAATAAAAATTTTATAACTCATATAGTTATTCGTAATGTGTATGTTTTATGAAATAATAATATATAATTATTATCATTTATGGTTGATGTTTTTGTATTTAGTTAGTTTATAAACATTGGCTATTATTGTTGATTGAATTTATGAACTAAACACTAGTTTAATAATAGTGTATTAAAGGACATAAAGTGAATAATTAGGATATTTGTTATGAAATTGAAATGTTCTGTTGTGTGAATCTTGTTGTTTCGCTGATTTGGTAGTTTCAACTATTGATATAAAATAGAATAACTGGATATTTTGGATAGTCGAAACTTCTGTATTAATATATATGTTAAAACTTAGTTACTGTGTTGAACTATGTAGTTGAATTTGGTAACCTTAATGTGAAAGCAAGTGAAATAAGGTTAAATTGTTAAACCAATGTTTAGTAAATGAATATAATTGTTGTATACATTATTGGCATGTAATGTAATAATATACAAGTGTGATCTTTAAGCCTTGAAATGTTTAAATTGAAACTGTGATTAAGGAAATGCTGTAAATGAGATTAAATTGAAGAAAATTTTGTTTATAAACTTAATTAAAATTTATGAAATATGTCATAAATAAATTGAAAACTAAAAGTGAAAACTAATTGAATAAAAAAATATGAACTAAAAGTGAAATGATTATAAATAAAATCCAGACTTGTAAATTGTTTATGAAATAAATGAATGTTGCAATAAGTGATTACAATTAAAGTTGTGATAACTGTAAAGTCGAATTATGTTTTATATAGGAAGTTAAGCTTTTATAAATGGGTTATAAACTTAAGAAATGATTTGTAAATAAATGTAGTATTAAATGAGAAATATTACATGTGAAAATGAATGTAATTTAAAAAGTTAAGAGAAAATAAGTAATGTTTGAGAATGATTAATGTTTATATTGAATGGAGAAATTATATGGAACAAATATTAAAGTATGAAGTGATATTTTTGTTAATCAACGAGATTAATAATGAATTTAAATTAAAATGTATTTGTGATGAATTTTTTCTGAAAAGATACGTATGTTGTACGTATGTTGTTTTATCCGCATAATTAATTTGATCCAGATTTGAGTACATAAGTTCGAGGTGGATTACACCATTTCTTGTTAGGATTTTTCATTTGATTCTTGATGGCGAATATTTGATATGGATTTTTGGCTTGATTCTAGAATTCTCTATCATAGTATATGGCTATGCAAGGAGAATGATGGCTTCTAGTCAAGAAACCATATCGAAGTCCTCATTAGGGAAGTCGAATGGACAATACTAGTTCGAAAGCGAACTTGTGTGATCGAGCGAGCGATCGAATGTGATTTTACGAAATGATGACATATGTACATCTTATGTTCTAATATTATTGATATACTTTAACGCTAAATTGAAAGTTGTTGGGTTGAATATTTTTGTAATTTAAATTGGAATTTTTCTTTTATGAAAAACTACTATTAATTTAAAACCATTTTACAAAACTATTTTCTTTTATTTTTCTTAAACAAACTATTTTATTCTATTTTATTTACAAAACTATCTTACAAACTATTTTATTTACAAACTATTTTATATACAAAACTATTCTAAATTCAAACCCTTTTATAAAGCAAAGATGTTCAATCCCATAAGTCTCTTCATGCAGCGTAATTGATTTTAGAAAATTTTGATTCTTATATAAGATGACTTTATGTAAGTATAAGATGATTTTGAAAATGTAACGACCCAGGATTTTTCAATTATTTTATTATCGTTTTAGACGATTAATATAGTTGTTAATTGCTGAGTGAAGTTTTTAAATCATTTTGAAATTCTTTGTATTATATTATCAAGAGTTTATATGGGCTTTATGAGTTTAAATCTCGGGCCACATCTGTATTTTAAGGGCTGTGATAATTAGTAAAGCGGGGGACAAATTCTTTCTTTCTTCGTTCAAAATTCACTAGCCGATCCCTAATTACTTCAGCCCGATTCTTTGAGAAAAATGATGACCATACCTCAAGTACCAGGAATCACGTCTAAAGCCTTACCCTATACCACGTTTTCCTCTGTCAAACCCACGATTTTTCCCCTATCTCATTCATTCGTGAACCCAGAGCCAGAGCATACGAAAGGAGAAATAATGGCGGCTTCAAATTCCTTCGTTCGATCGTTCGTTTCAAAATCTAGGGCTTCGGCGATCGATCCTCTGGCGTTCGCAAATTAGGGCTTCTTCGCGTTCGTCTCTGCATCGTTCGACCTCCTTAGTCTCGCTCGCGACCTCTTCGAAAAAGGTGAGTGGTTAATTCCCTCACATCTAATTCATTCTGCAATCGTTGAATTTGTTAATTGGTTTACTTGGCAGTTCGTTTTGTTAGACGTTGATGATTTTTCACTTCATTCTCTGGTTTCATAAGTTTGTTGGCTTCGTCTTTGGCTTGAGTTTTCGTTTAACTGTGAATGGGTATTCGATTTTAATTCGAGAATGATGTTTTCTCTGATTTTAACAAAATTTGAAGAAAAATTGATATTGATGCTCTCGGTTTGGATCTTTGAGTTGATTGACCTTCTTGGCTATCACAGTATTGATTCTCAGTGACTTCGACATTGAATTTGACCTACAGTTGCCTTCGACTACAAACTTGATTTTGTGACGTCGATTTTGTTCGACTCTTACTGTACCATTCACTGCCTTTGGTAGCCCTTTCGACCTTGTTCATTTAACTCTATATTTATGTAACTTTTGTTGTCCATGATTGTATACCAATTCGATGGCATTATGTGGCCTGTTTTCATGAAGTTTGTTGTCTCATAGGCAGTGTGTACTTGGGTATACAGGCGCATTTTTGATGTTAAGGTTGAATTACTTCCCTGCTTGTTAGTGTATCACCATAGGGTTTGTAGTTACACATGTTTATATGGGCACTGCATATGCATGTTCACCGTGTTCATTTATCAGCGCTTGCATTGTTCACTTTGGCTTTGACTTTGAGTATTGAACTCTGCCGGCTATTCGAACTTAAATTGGGTTTTGTTGGTGTTGTTTTGACCGATTCTCTGACCTGTTGCATTCCATGGTCGCCAGTAGCATTACTTTGTATTCGAGTCTTATGTTTTTGCTGGGCTTGCACTGTCACCTGTTTCTGCCTATGTGTGCATATACACAAATATGTTTGTGTGTATGCATATATGGGTGGATTGACTCGATAAATCTAGTCCAAGTAATTACAGTGCCTGATAGTCACTGTCTTGAATTAATTAGGTTAGTTTTGCAATTGCTTTCGGTATTAATTTCGAAGTTGCTTCGTACTTGTGACATATAGGTTGTCCACAATCCCCTTTTGAATTTATCTTGACTTTGTTCATGATTCTGTTTATTCCTGAGTACTTTCTTGACCTTCAGATTGATCTGATGCTTCATGTTGTATATTTACTTGCTGCCTGGTTATATGATTTCGCCATTGAATTCACTGTGACTTCGAACTTATCTTTTGTTTGCCGAGTTTATTGTTTCACCACTGAGCCTTATGCTCTTCATACCATTCCTGTTGTTCATCACCTGTGATGTTGTTTGAACTTCTGTTGTTCATGATGTTGCATGTATCGTTGAGTCTCCATTTGAAATTACAGTCCTTATACATCACTGTTTCAGTTGCAGTTTCATTTTGCGGTTCCATTCGATTTGGACATGTATGTGCACTCGAGTATGTGCATACATGTACTTTCGTAGACTTTGATTATCCTATGGGATTTTAGACTCGAGCTTGCCTTAGTTTGAGTTTTGCTTCTGGAGTGCAAACACTTAACTGGGTTGCTTCAACATGTATATTGAGAACTGACACTCGACTGTTGTACTGGGTAGTTTTGTAGCACTTCCTACTGTCATGTTGGGAGCATTTGCCACTGTTCGATTTTGTGGTCTGGTTTCACTTCATATGTTTGACATTTAGCAACTCGGCATTTTAAATAAGTATTTCCTGACTTGAGTTTAATTTACACCAGTGCTTCATTCCTTTGAGTTAGGTGTTCAGGCACTAGAACTACTCCCCAACTTTCTAATTGCCGTCTTATACGCTGGCACTTGACTTACAGTCTATCTTGTTCTAATGATGTATTCATTGTACATCCCTTGCTGCCTCTTTTACTAGATGCACTGTTTCATTCATTGTCGCAATCTTGCTCTAAAACATTTGTGGTGGCTTCAGTGTTGTATTGTTGAGATTTTTCTTGTTGGGTTTCATTGCATTGATTCTCTGACTTTTATTTGCAGTTTTCCCCCTGTTGGGAATTGTTCTCGAATTCACTTGAGTTGAATCCGGTACTTCGGGGTTTGACCTGGCGATCATTTGTGACTTTCACTGAGCTTTTGTGTATCTCCTGCGATAGTGGCGAGGCAGTACACGCGTGCGTGTACTGCAGCCCTATCAGATTTGACAGTTTTAAAAATTGATTTAGTCGATTTGATAAATTGTTTATTTATCTCTGTTGATGATTTAAATCTGCTGATTTTTGTTAAACACTGTTAAGTGTTATATTGACCGTTATCCGGTTTCTTTGTTTAAAGAATCGGATGGACGGGAATTATTGTGACTGTCGTCTATTTAAATTATTACTGCCTATATGCACTAATAAACTGGTTTGAATTAGACTGACCTGGGTATTATTTTCTTTTGAATGTAATACTCGGGTCAGACCCGAGTTATTTCAGGTTGTAGATTTTCTTCTTTGAGTTGCTGTTCAGGATATGAAGACTTTTCACATCTTCTGAAGTTGTCCGTGTCATTTTGTAGTAGTCGTGTCATTATATAGAATGATATGTATTCATGTATATTAGTCGATAATGTACTTGTATATATAACTTTTAGAGTCGACAGTTGTAGTTGTATCATATGTATTATGTCAATTATGTATCAACTGACATCAGTTATATATATATGAGACTTTTGTTTTTATCTGTGTTCCGCATTTATATTATCTGTGTTACTGTTATATCTAATGTCCTAAACTATTATGAACTATCGTAGTTTGTTTTATATTGATAATTGGGTGTGTCGATGGGAGTAAATAAATGATAGATGAAAAACAAAAAGTATATACCACTCCTATCGAGATAATCAATATTAGTGTAAGGCAAATTACGGATGGTCGCTCCTATCCAGCCTTATTCTTCGTAATAATAGACAATATTTCTTTTAATACTCTTTGTTATTACGAGCATAGAGGTGGGGCGTCACAGTTGGTATCAGAGCTTGGGGTTTATGGACATAATATAAAACATAACTTGGATGGAACATATGTTACAACTATTGGTCGATGTTTTATCTGTGATTTGAGTCAAAACTAAAGTTTTGAAATTTGGATGAAATTTTAAATAACTTTATTTAAAAATAATAGTGAAATTGTGTTCTTATGATTTGATTGATTTGTGTTCTGTTTATCAGAGTGCGCAGCGGAAACAGTGAAACTGTCTTCGCTAAGTACAACTGATAATCTTTTTGATTTAAGAATCAAAATACGAAATTGATATGAATTCCAATTGTTGTTTACATAGCTGTAATTATTTGTTTCTTTGAGAATTTCGAATCCAAATTAAGGATTCGAAGAAATTGCAGATATGTGATTTTTGTTGAAATTTCCGCTGGCTTTCTTTTGTACTAATCATCTATTGATTAGATTTTGCTGTTTTGAATTGTCTTCATTGAAGATACCTTCGAATGGTTTCTTTGTTCATTCTGTAGTACGCGCAAAAATTTGAATTGCGCGTTACTGCATTTATTTTTACGTTGAACCGATGCTTGGTTATGAAACGTATTTTGTTGCCGTTATTTTTATAACGGGATTTTTACACCAATGCTGAATTTTTGAGGCACGGTGTTTTGTTGACAATTTTAATGAATGAAAATTCACTGATGTCACATTTTGATGTGAATTCTTTTGATGAGATATTTGATGTTTTAAAATTACTGTCGCTTTGACTTCAGTAACAGCCCAATTTTTAAAAGTGGATTTTCAAGCGGTTATTCCGCAATACTGATGTGTAACCGTTTTACGGTATTTTTAGAAGCACAATTTCCTTATCGAAATTGTTACTGATTTGCTGCTTTAATCACGTGATTGGAAAAATCGTTTTAAAATGAAAATTGTTTTATAAATTTTTAATAGTTTGCGTTTTCAAAAGAATGAGAAAGCGACTTAAACGATTCAGCAAAATCGAGGATTATGACCCCTTTCTTTTACTGTTTCGCTTAACTCCGGACTTGTCCAGTTGAGAATGCGAATTGTTATTTTTACAAAATAAATAAAATTGTTTTCAAAATTTTTACAGTTTACGCTTTCAAAAGAATGAGGAAGCGATTTAAACGCTTCAGCAAAATTGAGAACTATGAACCCTTACTTTTACTGATTCGCTTAATTCCGGACTTGTCCGTTTGAGAACGTAAAATGTTATTTTATAAAATACACAATTTTGCACTTTCAAGGAAACGATGAAGAGATTTAAACGATTTAGCAAAAGTACGGAGTATGGAACCACACTTTTACTATTTCGGTTAATTCCGGACTCGTTAATTGAAACATCTGCTGTTTGATGATTTTGATGATTTTATTTGGCTTTCGAGTCACTCTGCTGGACCTTCGGGTCATTTGTTGGACCTTCGGGTCATTTGTTGGGCTTTCGGGCCACTCTGCGGACCTTCGGGTCAAATACCAGTACTAGACCTTCGGGTCAATCTGATGGGCGCCAAAATTATGTTGAGTACTTGGTAGGCTTCGGCCACTCTGAGATGCACGTGCGGCGAATTAAAAACTCGCCATCTGATGGGATCGATCCAAACTTTTATGTTGATTTTCTAGTCTTCTTAATTGATTTCTAGATATTTGTTGTTTCCAATTATCTGCAGGTAATTGGATATTTGTTGATATGAGCTCTGATTATCGTTTTTGATAATCAGATATTTGTTGTTTCTAATTATCGCTTGTGATAATTAGATATTTGTTGATATGAGTTCTGATTATTGTTTTTGATAATCAGATAATTGTTGTTTCTAATTATCGCTTGTGATAATTAGATATTTGTTGATATGAGTTCTGATTATCGTTTTTGATAATCAGATATTTGTTGTTTCTAATTATCGCTTGTGATAATTAGATATTTGTTGATATGAGTTCTGATTATCGTTTTTGATAATCAGATAATTGTTGTTTCTAATTATCGCTTGTGATAATTAGATATTTGTTGATATGAGTTCTGATTATCGTTTTTGATAATCAGATAATTGTTGTTTCTGATTATCGCTTGTTTTTATTAGATATTTGTTGATATGAGTTCTGATTATCGTTTTTGATAATCAGATATTTGTTGTTTCTAATTATCGCTTGTGATAATTAGATATTTGTTGATATGAGTTCTGATTATCGTTTTTGATAATCAGATAATTGTTGTTTCTAATTATCGCTTGTGATAATTAGATATTTGTTGATATGAGTTCTGATTATCGTTTTTGATAATCAGATAATTGTTGTTTCTGATTATCGCTTGTTTTTATTAGATATTTGTTGATTTTAGATTTAATTATCGCCTGAGATAATTAAATATTTGTTGATTTGAGATTTAATTATCGCCTAAGATAATTAAATATTTGTTGAATTTGAAGTTTGATTATCGCTTGAGATAATCGAATATTTGTTAAATTTAAAATTTGATTATCATTTTGATAATTGAATATTTGTTGATTTGAGAAATTCAATTATCGTTTTGATAATTGAATATTTGCGATTCTTGAGATTTGAGCTTCGTCTTTTTCTCTGGCGATTCAGGTGAGTAATTTGATTTACTCACATTCAATTCGTGCTCTGTAGGGGATTTCTGCTCTGTTTTTTTTTTTTCTTCTCTTTTAGTTGCTGGAACTCGATTGTTCTTGCTTTTGTTAGTCGTCTGATTTTGATCCCTGATTCCCACGAGGTTGATTCTTTTGATTTGAAGCAGTCGAACCTTTTGATTTCTTATCTAATACTTTCCCACTGACACTTGCTTTGCTTGTACATTCGACATTGCCATGCTCTTTTGATTGTTACCTTGTATCCATTTATTCCCTATGATTGCGTGGACGCAATTCCTTTGATAATCGTGTTCTCAATTCTTATTTTTCTAGCATAACTAGTTTAGGTTAGAAGAAAATTGTTATGGACAATCTTGATTAGGAAAATTGCGGGGACGCAATTTTTATAAGGAAGGGAGTCTGTAACGACCCAGGATTTTTCAATTATTTTATTATCGTTTTAGACGATTAATATAGTTGTTAATTGCTGAGTGAAGTTTTTAAATCATTTTGAAATTCTTTGTATTATATTATCAAGAGTTTATATGGGCTTTATGAGTTTAAATCTCGGGCCACATCTGTATTTTAAGGGCTGTGATAATTAGTAAAGCGGGGGACAAATTCTTTCTTTCTTCGTTCAAAATTCACTAGCCGATCCCTAATTACTTCAGCCCGATTCTTTGAGAAAAATGATGACCATACCTCAAGTACCAGGAATCACGTCTAAAGCCTTACCCTATACCACGTTTTCCTCTGTCAAACCCACGATTTTTCCCCTATCTCATTCATTCGTGAACCCAGAGCCAGAGCATACGAAAGGAGAAATAATGGCGGCTTCAAATTCCTTCGTTCGATCGTTCGTTTCAAAATCTAGGGCTTCGGCGATCGATCCTCTGGCGTTCGCAAATTAGGGCTTCTTCGCGTTCGTCTCTGCATCGTTCGACCTCCTTAGTCTCGCTCGCGACCTCTTCGAAAAAGGTGAGTGGTTAATTCCCTCACATCTAATTCATTCTACAATCGTTGAATTTGTTAATTGGTTTACTTGGCAGTTCGTTTTGTTAGACGTTGATGATTTTTCACTTCATTCTCTGGTTTCATAAGTTTGTTGGCTTCGTCTTTGGCTTGAGTTTTCGTTTAACTGTGAATGGGTATTCGATTTTAATTCGAGAATGATGTTTTCTCTGATTTTAACAAAATTTGAAGAAAAATTGATATTGATGCTCTCGGTTTGGATCTTTGAGTTGATTGACCTTCTTGGCTATCACAGTATTGATTCTCAGTGACTTCGACATTGAATTTGACCTACAGTTGCCTTCGACTACAAACTTGATTTTGTGACGTCGATTTTGTTCGACTCTTACTGTACCATTCACTGCCTTTGGTAGCCCTTTCGACCTTGTTCATTTAACTCTATATTTATGTAACTTTTGTTGTCCATGATTGTATACCAATTCGATGGCATTATGTGGCCTGTTTTCATGAAGTTTGTTGTCTCATAGGCAGTGTGTACTTGGGTATACAGGCGCATTTTTGATGTTAAGGTTGAATTACTTCCCTGCTTGTTAGTGTATCACCATAGGGTTTGTAGTTACACATGTTTATATGGGCACTGCATATGCATGTTCACCGTGTTCATTTATCAGCGCTTGCATTGTTCACTTTGGCTTTGACTTTGAGTATTGAACTCTGCCGGCTATTCGAACTTAAATTGGGTTTTGTTGGTGTTGTTTTGACCGATTCTCTGACCTGTTGCATTCCATGGTCGCCAGTAGCATTACTTTGTATTCGAGTCTTATGTTTTTGCTGGGCTTGCACTGTCACCTGTTTCTGCCTATGTGTGCATATACACAAATATGTTTGTGTGTATGCATATATGGGTGGATTGACTCGATAAATCTAGTCCAAGTAATTACAGTGCCTGATAGTCACTGTCTTGAATTAACTAGGTTAGTTTTGCAATTGCTTTCGGTATTAATTTCGAAGTTGCTTCGTACTTGTGACATATAGGTTGTCCACAATCCCCTTTTGAATTTATCTTGACTTTGTTCATGATTCTGTTTATTCCTGAGTACTTTCTTGACCTTCAGATTGATCTGATGCTTCATGTTGTATATTTACTTGCTGCCTGGTTATATGATTTCGCCATTGAATTCACTGTGACTTCGAACTTATCTTTTGTTTGCCGAGTTTATTGTTTCACCACTGAGCCTTATGCTCTTCATACCATTCCTGTTGTTCATCACCTGTGATGTTGTTTGAACTTCTGTTGTTCATGATGTTGCATGTATCGTTGAGTCTCCATTTGAAATTACAGTCCTTATACATCACTGTTTCAGTTGCAGTTTCATTTTGCGGTTCCATTCGATTTGGACATGTATGTGCACTCGAGTATGTGCATACATGTACTTTCGTAGACTTTGATTATCCTATGGGATTTTAGACTCGAGCTTGCCTTAGTTTGAGTTTTGCTTCTGGAGTGCAAACACTTAACTGGGTTGCTTCAACATGTATATTGAGAACTGACACTCGACTGTTGTACTGGGTAGTTTTGTAGCACTTCCTACTGTCATGTTGGGAGCATTTGCCACTGTTCGATTTTGTGGTCTGGTTTCACTTCATATGTTTGACATTTAGCAACTCGGCATTTTAAATAAGTATTTCCTGACTTGAGTTTAATTTACAGCAGTGCTTCATTCCTTTGAGTTAGGTGTTCAGGCACTAGAACTACTCCCCAACTTTCTAATTGCCGTCTTATACGCTGGCACTTGACTTACAGTCTATCTTGTTCTAATGATGTATTCATTGTACATCCCTTGCTGCCTCTTTTACTAGATGCACTGTTTCATTCATTGTCGCAATCTTGCTCTAAAACATTTGTGGTGGCTTCAGTGTTGTATTGTTGAGATTTTTCTTGTTGGGTTTCATTGCATTGATTCTCTGACTTTTATTTGCAGTTTTCCCCCTGTTGGGAATTGTTCTCGAATTCACTTGAGTTGAATCCGGTACTTCGGGGTTTGACCTGGCAATCATTTGTGACTTTCACTGAGCTTTTGTGTATCTCCTGCGATAGTGGCGAGGCAGTACACGCGTGCGTGTACTGCAGCCCTATCAGATTTGACAGTTTTAAAAATTGATTTAGTCGATTTGATAAATTGTTTATTTATCTCTGTTGATGATTTAAATCTGCTGATTTTTGTTAAACACTGTTAAGTGTTATATTGACCGTTATCCGGTTTCTTTGTTTAAAGAATCGGATGGACGGGAATTATTGTGACTGTCGTCTATTTAAATTATTACTGCCTATATGCACTAATAAACTGGTTTGAATTAGACTGACCTGGGTATTATTTTCTTTTGAATGTAATACTCGGGTCAGACCCGAGTTATTTCAGGTTGTAGATTTTCTTCTTTGAGTTGCTGTTCAGGATATGAAGACTTTTCACATCTTCTGAAGTTGTCCGTGTCATTTTGTAGTAGTCGTGTCATTATATAGAATGATATGTATTCATGTATATTAGTCGATAATGTACTTGTATATATAACTTTTAGAGTCGATAGTTGTAGTTGTATCATATGTATTGTGTCAATTATGTATCAACTGACATCAGTTATATATATATGAGACTTTTGTTTTTATCTGTGTTCCGCATTTATATTATCTGTGTTACTGTTATATCTAATGTCCTAAACTATTATGAACTATCGTAGTTTGTTTTATACTGATAATTGGGTGTGTCGATGGGAGTAAATAAATGATAGATGAAAAACAAAAAGTATATACCACTCCTATCGAGATAATCAATATTAGTGTAAGGCAAATTACGGATGGTCGCTCCTATCCAGCCTTATTCTTCGTAATAATAGACAATATTTCTTTTAATACTCTTTGTTATTACGAGCATAGAGGTGGGGCGTCACAGAAAACCATTGATTTTAGAAATGAATTGGTTGACTTAAATTATATTGATTTGGAAATTTGGCTTGATTTTCTAAATTTATTATTTTGGAAACTTTGGAACTGAAGATATTTAATTTGAGAAGAAATAATTTGGTGGAATTGTATATGATTTTGAAACTGAACTGATATTGAAACAAATTGAAATTTGAGAACCTTGTGTTACTAAATACTTGATTTGGGAGTTATCGAACTTATATAAAAAAATTGGTTTGTACAAGTATGAAATTAATTCGAAAACAATGGATTTGAAAAGGTACTCAATTTGAAAAGTGAAATCTTATATAATTGAAGTCTATATAAGTGTGATTTGATATACTTTTGATTTTGGAAAGGTATTTGATTTGAAAATAAAATCTTATATATAATGGACTTTATATAAGTACGATATTTGAAAGTGATTTGAAAAGGTATTATATGATACATATTTTCGAAGTAAAGATATGGAAAGTGCCTTCTGCTTGATATCCGCTTTGTGGCCACATTGTGGATTCATTCTATCGATATTCTCTGATTTTTGGTTTTCCGAATATGATACTCGAGTTTCCATCGAATTCCATGGCGTTACCCATGGTCTTACGAGTGCGGATGCATAGCGCAACTGCCTGGCTGAGATGGCCTAGGGGTACGGATTGTTTCCTGGGGGATCCAGGCGTAACCATTGTGTATCCTGCATCTATGTAGGTCGCATTAGTAGCGAAACCGCCTGGCTGAGATGGCCTGGGCGTACGGATTGTTTCCTGGGGGATCCAGACGTAACCATTGTGTATCCTGCATTATACTAGTCATCATGGCGTAACTCGCAGGGCTGAGAAAGTTTACGGATATGGATTGTTTCCTGGGGGATCCAGGCGTAACCATTGTGTATATGCGAACCATGGTTAGACAAAGGTTTTGTTTGTTTTTTTGTTTGGATTGTACTTTCCATATCTGTTTTTAAAGGTTTTCCAGTATTTTCACTGGGCGTTGAAACAAGTCTACTAAGTACCTGAAGAATTCTAGCTTTGCGCCTGATCAACGTACTGCCAGAGTCTGCAGGAACGAGGATAAACTTATTGAAACATCGAGTTATAATAGTATTTTATTATAAAGGTATTTTATTTTAAAAGTATTTCCAACAAAGAAATTTTGTATTAATATTTGAAGTTGAAATTCTTATGGTTTGAATTAATTATTCATGCCCGATACTATTCTTTTGAATCTACCTTATCTGCTCAGCTTTATTTATTCACTTATATTCTGTTTTTCCAAATCCTCCTTCTTTTCCTTGTTGACTATATCCTTTTTTAATGATTATTGATTTATTAAAGATGTTTGAAAAGTATTTTGAGATTTAAAACTAATAAATTTATAAATAATGGATTTAAGGTTTTCGAAGACTTTAAATGGTATTTATAAAGGAAGCAGGAAATTTCATTGATGAATCTTTGTAAAGTGTTAAAGTATTAAAGATGATTGATTTGAAAATGAAGATTCAAATAAATATTTCGAGTAAAGTTATATGTGTTTCTTTGAATGTATAATTTTAAAGATATTAAATGATTTGGGAAATTTATTTTAGTAATATGCTTGAAAAATAAATTGGAATTGCTATTTGGAAGTGATGTTCTGGAATATTTACTTGAATTCGAAGTACTAATAGTTGTATGTGGTATATTTGTTTCATAGGAAGTGGAATTTTATAAATATTGATTGCAAAATAGTATTTATAAATAAAATGAATTTAATTGGAAATTTGAGAACTCAAGTCCCAGAATTTTGAAATTGTTTTTCAAGTGATTAATGAAATATATAAGAAATTGAAAATAACTTGTAAATATGAAAAATTTAGAAGATATAATTATTGAACATTTTGTTAACTGAAGTGAATAAGATATACTTGTGTAACATTCAAATTCATTCTATAAAACATATATATAACTTACCAAAATGTTAAAAGTTGAAAATGTTATAGAGGAATATGTAGTGGAATTATACAAGTAAAACTTAAGTAATGGAAGTGTTCAATGGAATTATTTCAAAATAAAAATTTTGATGTACAAGAAATGTTATAAACGTAAGTTAATATTGTGAAATAATTTATGTAAGTACATGAAAACAAGAAAAAGACATTGTATGAATGAATGAAAATAAATAAAAAGGTAAATAATGATGTGAAAAGAAATCAATTGAATAAACGTAAATAATATGTTAAAATTATTGGTTGTTTTGGCTTATGGGATGTTTATTTTTGAAATATGATACATATATTGTAATTATTGATATTAATGTTTTTCCGGACCTCTCTGTTCAAAGGAGACTCTACCGAAATTGTTCGAAAATTTAAGACTTAGAATTTTTTTGTAGAATTTGAGTTTTTTTTTCATTTTATTAAACTTAAATTTGTAGGTTTAATTGTTTATAAATTGACTGTTTAAATAAAATATAACATATTTTTGGATTCCTTCTTGTTTCTTTTCGGGGACGAAAAGTTTTGAGTGGGGGAGATTGTAACGACCCGTATTTTAAAACATTTAAAAGTATTAAATTAAATAAGGTTTTTTGAATAAAATTGTTAGGAATAAAAAAAATTAAGATTTTATTTATACAAATTAGATTATAATACAAATTATGAGCTTAATTAAAATTTCTATTAATGACATATGTTTGCAATAATATAAGGATGATAACAAATGTTAGTGTGTATTTTAATTGTAACGACCCTGAAATTTAAATTTATTTAAATTAATAATTAAATGAATTTTTGAATTAAATTGAGTAATAAATAAATTTTTGAATAAAAAATAGTAAAATCAATTGATAAATTGGAGCGAGTTTCCCCGACTCAAATGTGAGTGAATTTGAAAATAATAAATATATAGATAGATTTGACTTGATTTTAAATAGTAAATAAATAATTGATAATAATGTTAAATATTAAAAATTGATTGTTAATAATAATTTGAGATTACAAATTTAAAATAAGATAATAAATATTAGAGTAAAATAAATAGATAAATTGATTAAAAAATTTAGAAATAATAATAATAATAAGCATTAGCTTATAATACAAGACAACAACAACATTTATTTCATTTATATTGCATTGAAGAGATAACAAATAAATAAACATACAAAACAAAGTATAGAAACAAAATCTAAAACAAACCATAAACAACAAGTTAAGTAAAATATAGAATAACAAACATTAACAAATAAAGCAAGTGTAGCCTGTAGAACTTGGAAATGCAAAGTATAATAATAAGTAGGCAAGCATAAACAAAAGAAAAGTAAAATCAAGTATAAGTATGAACTGTAAAACATGCAAGTAAGGTAAGTTGCAAGTGGTATACATATGAAGTAAGGTAAGTTGCAAGTAAGGTAAGTATGAAGCAGTAGAACAACAATACAACATGGAATACAAACAAATACAAATAAATATAAGCAAGCTTGAAGAATAAGATAAAGTAAATATACCTATAAGTAAGTATGCAGGCATGTCTTATAAAAGTGAAGAGTACAAAATAAATAAAGTGTGAATTAACTTGTAAATACCAACAAGAAAACAAGGCAACAAAGTATAAATAACCTCAGCCGAAATAAAACAAGACAAAGATAAAATAAAATACAATACCAAAACAAATCAACACAAACATGTACAGCCGAAAGTAAGGGAACAAAAGACCATGGTAATTAATGCAACATGCTTCATGCATTTAATGCAAGCATACCAGCCATGTCCCTAGTACAAAACCAAACATCACCTTTACAACAAACATCACTTGTTGTAGCTTCTTGTATATGTCAACCTCTTCATTTCATCTCAGTTTTTATTCATTCGAAACTAAAAAGAGAAACTGAAGTAAAACATCTCAAAGCTTAAAAATAATAAGAAGTATATCAAAGAAAAGGAATGCTGTTCTACATCATTTCCAGTTATAAACAAATATTATCAAAAGTGAAGCCTGAGAAGAAGGGAAGGTTTCCAGTCTCAAATTCAAAACCAGAAAAGAAAAATGTAGATATCATCATCTACAAACTCAAAACATCGTTTAGCTTAAAGAAAACAAAAACAGGGCTAAAGACTGATCAAAGCTGTAGTTTTCAAACAACAAAGCAGTTCTCTGTTCTTCTCTGCTTCAACAAAAACAAGTGAGCAACTTTAATTGTTCCTTTAGACCTCTTTATTCTTTTATCTGTGAGTAACACTTTATTTTAAAAGGTTAACTTAAGTAAATATGATGCATGCTTTTCTTAGTGATGATGCATATTTTGTATATGTATTGTTTGTGCATATATCTGGATATACCTGTTTTTGCATACTCTGTTGCTTGATGACATTTCTTTGAGTAAAAATGTAAACAAACCTTCCTCTCTTGTTTGAATGACTGTTTGGATATAAGATGTAAATAACAATTGTTTGTTTAACCTTAATCGAGGTGTTAAAAATGTAAAAATGTTGAACCAACAGGTATGTGCCTCTGTAAAACCCAGAAAACATATACATCTTCAAATAAGTTCAAAAACAAATCTTTTATTTTAAAGATTCCGGTGTATAGGGTGAAACATTATACTAAAATAGAATTTTTAAAACAAGTTTCATAATTTTTAAGCAAGGGGGTGAAGAGCAGTTTAGTTTTGAATGTTTTGTACATTTCGAGTTGCCGTGGACGATCTAGTTCACTGGCGATGTCGTGGTTTGGTCTGGAGGTAGAGGGGTGACCAGGGGTTTAGCGAAAATTGTCGTGAGGGTCAGAAGATCAATGTGGAGGCGACGGCGACGAATTCTATTTTGTAGACCTAGTTTTGGGTGGCTCTGTGTTTTCGTCTCGTACGAGGTCGTTGAGTGATCGAGTGTTACGTGTTCGTGAGAGGGGGTAGGGGAGATGTTGACGAAGACGTGGTCGAGGTTTCGCGTGTTCAGATGATCGGAGCGTTTTGGGAACGACGTGTTTCCAGGTGAGGGGGTGTTTCCTGTATCTTGTTCCAGGCTTTCGAGTTCATACTCGAATTCGAGTTTGTTGGAGAATGGGTTTGATGTGGATCAGAGAATGGTTGGTAGGTGGTTGTCGGTGTGCTCGATGAAGTGGAGGCGACTGGAGTTGGTCGCTGGCGATGTGCACGTGCACGTTCATGCTCGTATATCTGGGTTGAAGGGAGTTTGGGGAAGAAGCTTCTGTCTCGGGAAAGATTCGTGAGTGACTCGAAGTGGTGGGGTGTTTGTCTCGAAGCAAAAATGGAAGGGGTTCGACTCGAAGCTGAGCTCGAGAAAAGGGACGATGGGCTCGAGTTGATTCGGGGGTGTTCGCGTAGGCAAGTGATTTCCAGATTTTAACTTGTTCCAGTAAACAATTTTAAACTGTTGGGTTTAAAATTTAAAGCAAAGGTTAAATTAAGTTTTAATTCCAGATTTAAATGAAAGTTCCAAGGGAAATTTGAAATAAATAATTATTGAATGTAACTAATTAAATGATGATTCGAAATTTGAGTTAATTATCTATTTATAAATTAAAGGATTAATTTATAACGGTGATTAATTAAGATTTAAATAAATAATTAAAGATCAACTAATTTATTAATTAAGAATGATTAGTTAATAATTAAGGGTTAACTAATAAATTTAAAAGAAAGATTTTCAAATAATTTGTAACTAAATTTTGATAATTAACCCGGATTAATAATTGATACATCCGATTTAAATTAATCAGTTGATTAATAAATTCACTTATGGATGTTTGGATTCTATTGAATGTTAAATTGTTTGATATCCCTGATATATGATGCTTTGTGATACATCCTGATTTTTGTTGTGATCTGTAGTTTACTTACCTGTGATATATATATGTGATCTGTGAATGAACGATAAGCGTTATAGTTATATCGCTTATCAACTATATCCTGTATTTTGTTATGTGATGATTGATGTTGCACTATTGTGTGTGAAACCCCTGGACCACACTTATACACACACAAAAATGGATTTCACGTGGAAATCGGTTAAGTCACAGATAATTTAAATCTGATGTTTTTGAAATTGAAAATTTTAATTTCAATTGATTTTGAAATTTGAAATTCGGGGTTAAAGTAAAAAGCTTTTGAAATGGATTTTCAAAGATAAAAGTTATTTTAAATAACTTAACCGAGTTTTGAAAATTTAAATAGTTAGATTTAAATTGGGATTCAAGTTTGAAATTAAGCTATGATTTGGAAACTAGGGAGTAAAGATGATATAAATGTGTTTATATGAATTTAAACCATTTTAAAAGTATAAGTTGGGAATTTGGATTTAACCCAAGAACCTTAACTCGTATAAATGAATCAGATTTCCAAAATGAAAACTGTTTGTTTTAAAGGAATAAAAGCTTTCAGATAAGAAGTGAAATTCCAATTTAGGTAAAGGAATTTCAAGATTTAATTGAAAAAAATGATTTTTCAAGTTATGAATGAATTCTTTTTGAAAGCTATGAATTAAATCTGTTTGTTTTTAACAGATTTAAAATGATGATTTATTTAACCATTCGAAATGAAATTGTTTTGAAAGCTATTTGTTAAATCTTTGATTTAAAGATTTAACGAATTAATTAAACTGAAATGGAAATCGATTTGGAAAATCTGTGAATGAATCTTTATGAAATTAAGTGAACTTTGTGAATTGAATCTTTTTGTTTAAAAAGATTAAAATGGTAATTTGTTAAACCATTTGAAAAGAAAGTTTGGGTTTAAGTTGTGACTTAATTGCAATCCCAGTATCCATATGTTTTTAAATATTTCGCTCACTATTCGGGTTAGCCGGGAAAGGACCTTTGGGTCGTATAACTCATTCCGAATAGTGATACGTCGTATATGGATAGCATTTGAAGATCGGTGTTGAAGACCGGATATTTTCGAAAATGAAAGGACAACCTGTCGAATGTCTCTGCACTGGGTAGCTCCCGGTATAGAGATTTATATCACTCTTTTTGTGACGGGAAGTCCGGACGTGATTGAAAGTTATCCGGATTTGCAAGGGCTTCGTGAGAAGTGCCTTCGGTTCTGTTCGAACCCGGAACAGACTTATATGGATACATGTCTGACATTACACTTTGAGATATAAAGCCGATTTCTTTCAAATACATTTCTGTTGGTGGCGGAGAATTTATTCTCTTAGCTTAACACCCTTCTCTGAGACGTACGAGCTCAGAGGTTATGTAGTTGAAGTTATCAGCGATATATCCCAATTTGGTAATGTGACATGCTGAGTGTTGCTGTGTGATGATCAATGTTTGATCATTTGTGATATGATCTTTTGTTTGATCATTTATCTTTGTGATCATAGGTTGATCATCTGTTGACCCAAAGCGTGGCTTTTTGAAAAAGCGTAGCTTTGTGGACGAGACTTCGTCGAGCCTCACAACCCGGTAATGGTCGAAACAGGAATCGTGCGGCAAGGTTTTCAGGGGTAGCTCCCCTAGGGTATGACCATTCCTTCTGGAAAAGGGTAGTATCATGGTATGGAGCCCAGATACTTACTCATGTGGATACACTTTCTTTATGATGTGTGATGTTGGATACCGAGCTCGGATAAAGGTCCCAAAGGACCGGGGGTGGCATATCTGAGGTTTATTTTATCCCTTGGGAAAAGGGGTTGCCGGCCTTGTTTGGCAGAGAACAGTTGGTTCTCGGAACGTCCCGCCAGAGGCGTTTCTTTCGTGGAATAGGAAGTTCCTTAGCCTGACCATTTGTTGGAAATCCAAACAAAACAATACGAGCCCTGTACGGTTTTAGTTGTATTACCTGCCATGGAATGTGGTGGTAACCTGCTATTGAACATGGTAGCTATAGTAGGCATAAGTGCGAAATGTCTATGCTGGCTAAGATTTATATTCTACTTTCGAAATTGTTTTCTACACTATGCACTAGTAATAATATCAAATGATTTGATTTTGCGTAGTAAGCATCTTTGACTATCATAAGAAGAAATCTCCTCCAATTCTGCGTTTGCATTGTGTGTGTGGTGGGAGGTCTTATGGTAGTTTCATTTTCCAAAAGCATTGCGAATTGACTTTAAAATTCTCTGCTATTTGTTTTAAAGATAAACTGTTTTTGTTGCTCACACCAGTCCCATGACTGATCCGGAGTTTATTGTTTCTTTCCTAAACTCTGGATGCTCAAAATTTTTCTACACGAGCAGTCTAGAGTTTGGTTTTTCAGATAGTCAGATTAGTAGGTTATCTGGAGCTAGTTCAGTCTTTGGATCGGACTGCACTTGCTTATCTTGGTGTATCGTTATTGGGAGTTCAAGCTATTTCTGGATTAGTGCTTTGAAGATGGAGATTATCCGCTGCTGATGTTATCGTTTTCTTTTCCGCTGCTATTTGTTGTATCATATCTCTGATGTATATTGATATTCATTGTATCATTCTGTTGTATCAGATATTGTATATCAATGTATTATTCATTTCTTCCGTTGTGTTATTTACTTAACTGTGTTATAAGCTCCGGCGACTCGGATTTGAACGCTCGAATCTACGACATTCGAGTACGATGTAAAGTATGGATGTCGATTTTCGAACGCGAAAATCTGGGACGTTACATTAATAGTATTGGTTTGAATAATATTTGTAATTGTCTGAATGTAAATTTCCAATTGATTGGAATAATAAATGTTAATAAGAAATAATAAATGTTTCTTTATTAAAAAAAGAATCATATGTTTATTTATTTTAAATGTTTGGTAGCTGAAAGATTGATTGCAGAGATGAGAATCTATTATTTGGTAAGAAATGTATAATTCCTGTTTGTATCCAATAATGCATAAATATGTTTAAATCACTGTTTGATAGGAAATAATTGTTTTATTTCTCATTACATTTATTTTTTTTTCCATTTTGAAATTCACCCTTGTAAATAATTGAAAATAATGTAATTGAATAATTTCAATTAATGATAGAGAGGACACCAAATTGTAAATTAATAGGTGTAATTAAACGTAGCTTATGTTTTGTGAAAATATAAGGAAAGTTGGTTTAATGAAAAGAACATTTATATCAAATAAAATGGATGTTTCATTTGTGAATGTAGGTTTAATTTCATTAAAATAAAGAATATGATGATTGATTTAAAGGAAGAAATATGTATATTTTAAGCATATAGATGGATTACAAGAGTAGAAAAATAATTTATTTAAGTAAGTTATTTATAGCTCTGCTGTATAAACAACAAATTTATAAACGTGTTTAAATGACTAAAGGAAACAATTATTCTATTTTTCATCCATTTTAGTTGTCTGTTTTGAAATTTAACTTTATAAGTAATTGTAATTAATGTAATTGAAATATTTTAATTAGAAGGGAAGAAAACGTTGATTGCAATTAATAGATTTAATAAAAGAAACGCACCTTTTGTGTTAAACAGAAATGATGTTTTAATGGAAATAAAAGATCATTTTGGGAAAACCAAATTGAACGTTTTCATTTTTATGGTAAGTAAATTTTATTTATTATGCCTAGATAAGAAAAAACTAAAGGCATACAAATTTGAATATTATTTGAGTTAATGAAGTTAATTTGGTTACGTTTCACAAATTGAATTTCAAAAAGGCTGTGCAATGTACATGGTCCCTTCATTTCTTTTGTTATTAATTGTTGCATGTTTTGAGATGTATAAAAATAAAACTTTCATTTTAAGAAAAATGATTTTGGATTAAAAAAAATTGAATTTTAGAATAATACACACACACACACATTAATATTCAAACTTTTAAATATATCAGAGGATTCATGGTTTTGTAAATATTGTGGAATCAACTAGAAATTACCTTTTATTAACAGTTGTACATTAATTACATAAGTTCATATATATTTATTTTTAAATTTTATATATGGTTAAAACTTGTAAATTGGTTGCATTAATGTGACCGTTATAGTCATTAGAAAAGTAAATCATTTTTATAGTGCACAGATAGATATATATTCATTAATTAATGAAATTGGTTTGAGTAACGTAAATAAATAATTGATTTATTGATTGTGTTAATGTAGTATGTAGATATATTGACATAAAACGAATGTTTTAATATGGAATTAAATAATGTAAATATGTGTATATTTGGGCTTATCGATATGAATTAATTGGAGTAAGTTTTGGAATTTGGACTCCAAAGGTTTTTTTATAGGTTATAGGTGGTCCCTTCATTTGCTTTACATTATTATCACCTCGCATTCTCTCTCTTCCGTTTTCAAGTTCTCAACGTAGTCTCCACTTGTGCATCCATTTAATTATTAGCCTACTCATTCGTTTCTTATTAATTAGTAATAACCTCATTTGATTTATTTCTAATTAATAATTGCCTCATTCTTTTCATTTGTTTCTCCTTTATTCGTTTGCTCTTTTCAAATGCTTTACCTGAAGTTTTCTTCTCTTTTATGTTTTTCCATTTTTAACGTGAACATCCAAATTAATATTCATGCCATCTAATTAGCATTTACTATCCTCCGTTTCTAAAGTTTATTTTTGCTTATGCATCATTAGTTCTTGTAGCTTCCTTGCATTGTTTCTCCTTAAACTTCATATTTAAAACGGAAGATTTATTTTTATCTTTATTGATATATTTATTCCTTTACTTCACCTCTTTCAATACTACCATTTTAAGGTTGTTCATATTTTTACTTTATTTCAAATTCCTAGTTTGTTTATATATACTCTATTAGTTTTTCATTTGTTTCCATCATCATTTCTATAGCCTCATTTCATTTTTCAAATCTCATCTTCTGTAGCTTCATTTCTCCAAACAAACTTCCATCTCATTTTTTTCCCTCTCTTCATTTTCTTCCTCCTTCATTTTTTTTTCTTCTTGAAATCTCCTTCTCTTCTTTTTTCTTTCAAAGCTTTTTCTTATTCTTATTCTTCAAATCTTCTTCTATTTTTAAAGCTTCGTTTTCCTTTTCAATTCTTCATCTTCCTTGAATTCTCTTCTTCTTTTCCAAACATTCTTCTTTTTTCCAAATCCTTTTCTTCAAATTCTGATCTATACAAATTTCTCTGTCTCTTCCAAAAATTTCTATAAAAAAAAGAAGATGATTAAGATAGCAAGGAAATAAATCTGTTTGCACAAAAAATGGACAAACACCTCAAAGTCGTATGATTTAGTAGATCTTATGTTGTTCTTAGTGATTTGGGTTATTTATGCAAATATGCAAAAAACAGGGACTAAACTGTAAAGAGACACACAGATTTATAGTGGTTCGGCCAGAACGTGCCTACGTCCACTTTATATGTTATTTCTCCTTTAGATCTCAGATTACAAGTACAAGGCTTTGATACAAGTATCTAAAAGTGTTTGAAAGTTCCTTCCGTGCTTGAGCTCTCAAACTTCTCCTCCTTTTTGTTGTACCCCTGCCCCTCTATTTATAGAGTGAGGTTGGGGGCAGGGGTCTTGGATGTATGTAGCTGCTGGTGGGCCTGGGCTGAAGCAATCTGGCCTGGCAGCGTTCCGGTTCGGCGAAGCTTTGGTTCGGCCGTGCTTGGAGAAGGTTGGGGTTCGGTAGGGATGTGGTCCGGTGATAGGTTGGTTCGGCATAGGGGTGTGAAGCAGTTGGTTCGGTGTTGTTTGGTTCGGTAGTTGTTGGCGAGGCCCCGGTCCGGTAGGAGATGGAAAATGTGCTGGTTCGGCAGGGCTGGTCTTGAGATCTGAATAGCCGAACGAACGTGTACTCTGGGTGCCGAATGGACTTGTACTCTGGTTGCCGAATGGACTTGTACTCTGGTTGCCGAATGGAACTTTATACCCTTGAATCATGAGTGAAATCCCAGACTTATATACGCTTGCTGGTTGCTTCTTCTTGGTTCGGTCGTGGAGGAAACGCACCCAACACTGATATTCCAGTTTTGACCAAAAATGGGATAACACTTTGCCCCCCAAAACATGACTTGCGGTAGGAAGACGTGTTTTGTAATACCATGAGCTGGATGTTCGTGTCCTGTCAACAACCTGTAAAGAGCTTGATAGTTTTATATGGCCCCAAATGACGACCGTTCGGGATCGAGCTACTTGGGATGAAGCGCGGCCGTTCATGGTCAAGCGCCTAACTTCAAATGACGACCGTTCGTGATCGAGTCATTTGAGGTGAAGTGCGACCGTTCGCGGTCAAGCATCTAAATCCATGCGACGATCGTTCGAGACCGAGTCATTTGTGGTGGAATGTGATCGTCCACGGTCAAGCGCTTTACTTCAAATGACGACCGTTCGGGGTCGAGTCATTCGAGGTAAAGTGCGACCGAGCCCGGTCAGAAGGCGGACCTCAAATGGCGACCGTTCGTGATCAAGCCACTTGGGGTAAAATGTGACCGTTCGCGGTCAAGCGCCTTACTTCGAATGACGATCGTTCGAGATCGAGCCATTCGTGGTAAGGTGCGACTGTTGGCGGTCAGGGGGTGGACCTCAAATGGCGACCGTTCACGATCGAGCCATTTGTGGCGAGAGGAGTTGTGCCGTTCGAGGCGAGTTTGTGACTGTTCGACGTCGGGTGCCGTTCGCGGCGAGTTGTGACCGTTCGAGGTCGGGTGCCGTTCGCGGCGAATTGTGACCGTTCGCGGTCGGGGTGCCGTTCGAGGCGAGTTGTGACCGTTCGCGATCGGGGTGCCGTTCGAGGCGAGTTGATGTGTGCCCGGGGGGGACTTAATACCATCCAAACCAGATTCACGTTCGGGTGAGTTTCTGGATTGTCTGTTGTGGCGGTTTATCACTATCTCGGAGCATGCCTAGGGATCGTTCGCGATCCCGTACATGTGTAAGTAGCTTAGCCATTTTAGAATTATCAAAACCAAATATCCATTCAACTGATGAAATTTAAAATAGAAATGTTCAGCAAAGTCAAATCCAAATTTAAGAAATAAAGAACAAAAGCAAAGCAGTGACGTCGGAGTGCAAACGCCTATATCGATGTGGTTTATAGTTGTATCAGAGCATGCCTGAGGATCGTTCGCGGTCCTGTACATGTGTAAATAACTTAACCGTATCAGTGTGGAGTTTGCTGCTCGTTCGTCGTTATCTTGATCAACGTATAATAAGATGACGTCTCGATCCTGAGCCGTCTTCGTCTTCAGTTGGTGCGGGCGGTGGTCGTTCTTGTCCCACCGTTGTGGCCCTCCTTCTCACATATTGTGATAGCAAACCATTCCTAATATGCCCCTCCACCTCATCTTTCAGGTGCCTGCAATCGTTGGTATGATGACCATTCAGGTCGTGGAACAAGCAATATCTGTCTGATTCCCTTTCGTTAATAGTCGGATCCCTTCGCATTGGCCTACGGTAGGGAACCTGCTCTCTTGTATCTTGATAGATTCGCTCCAAACTCTCATTCAGCTCGGAGTAAGTGGTGAATCGCGACTCTTTCCGTGGCCGCTTTGACCTGTCATCATTATCCTCAGCCCTTCTCTTTCCTTTACCAGTCTCCGCACCCCTTCCAGGTGGGTTTCCGCTCCTGATTGCGTAAACGTCAACTTCTTCCTCTCTTTCTGCACTAGCATCTTCCAAACGCAGAAACTTTTCAGCCTCATGATAGAACTCTCCCAGATTCATAGGCGGATCTTTAGTTAATGAATTCTTGAACTCCGTACTATCAGCTATTCCAGATACAGCCGCCATCATGACCATAGATGGATCTGGTCGATCCACTGATGCTGCTGCTGCATTAAATCGTGTTAGAAAACTCCTCAAAGTCTCTCCAGTTTTCTGCTTCAAGGTTGCCAAAGTCATCACATTCTTGGGTCTTGCAATATGAACCCTGAATTGCCTCATGAATCTCTCAGTTAAATCTGCCCACGTTCCTATGGAGCCGCTTTCCAGTTGTCTGAACCACAACGCCGCAATCCAAGTACAATGGAAAGCACCGGGCCATAACCTCCTCTGATGCCCCCAGCACTTCCATATGCCTTATATATTTTGTCAGGTGAACCGTGGGGTCTGTCCTTCCATTATACATATCCAATGATGGTAGCTTAAAATCTGGTGGGTTCCTAGCTCGCCTGATTGTTGTGGTAAAAGGACTCCTATTCACATCCTCCAGGTCCCTATTCACTAGTCCGCCTCTCATGGCTCGTCTGACCATCTCCGCCAGTCTGTCACTATCTCCAAGTTGTAGTCCTCGTTCACTGCCTTCGACCTGCCCCCTGAGTCCGTGGGAGCTTTCAGGTGTATGCCCCTCTGGCGGAGCGTTCATTCTTCTATTGTTACCAGGTTGTTCGGATGCCCCCGTCTCTCTTGTCGGGATTGGATCAACATGTTCTGCGCGTGTGCTCCCTAGCTCTGGTGCTACGCCAGATGGTCCTGCTCCGTTCTGAACTCCAGTTGCGCCTTGGTTCCGTGCTCCAAGTTGCCCAATCTGTTGAAGCAAGTTCTGGATCATCTCTTCTTGTCTTCTCATCATGGCCTCCATCTCATCCCTGGTGATGAAGACTGAAGCTTGGTTTGCTCCTGAGGAAGCCTCTTGACTCCCTTCCTGTTGACTTTGCTCTGGCCTCGGCCTTCTGCTTGATTGTCTTGCCATGATTCTCCCAATCTGAATCTTTAGACTTTCAAATTCAGCTTCCAAGCGGTAGAATCCTTGAGTTCAACTCTCAATGAAAGCACCAAAAATGTTTGCACAAAAAATGGACAAACACCTCAAAGTCGTATGATTTAGTAGATCTTATGTTGTTCTTAGTGATTTGGGTTATTTATGCAAATATGCAAAAAAACAGGGACTAAACTGTAAAGAGACACACAGATTTATAGTGGTTCGGCCAGAACGTGCCTACGTCCACTTTATATGTTATTTCTCCTTTAGATCTCAGATTACAAGTACAAGGCTTTGATACAAGTATCTAAAAGTGTTTGAAAGTTCCTTCCGTGCTTGAGCTCTCAAACTTCTCCTCCTTTTTGTTGTACCCCTGCCCCTCTATTTATAGAGTGAGGTTGGGGGCAGGGGTCTTGGATGTATGTAGCTGCTGGTGGGCCTGGGCTGAAGCAATCTGGCCTGGCAGCGTTCCGGTTCGGCGAAGCTTTGGTTCGGCCGTGCTTGGAGAAGGTTGGGGTTCGGTAGGGATGTGGTCCGGTGATAGGTTGGTTCGGCATAGGGGTGTGAAGCAGTTGGTTCGGTGTTGTTTGGTTCGGTAGTTGTTGGCGAGGCCCCGGTCCGGTAGGAGATGGAAAATGTGCTGGTTCGGCAGGGCTGGTCTTGAGATCTGAATAGCCGAACGAACGTGTACTCTGGGTGCCGAATGGACTTGTACTCTGGTTGCCGAATGGACTTGTACTCTGGTTGCCGAATGGAACTTTATACCCTTGAATCATGAGTGAAATCCCAGACTTATATACGCTTGCTGGTTGCTTCTTCTTGGTTCGGTCGTGGAGGAAACGCACCCAACACTGATATTCCAGTTTTGACCAAAAATGGGATAACAAAATCAATAGGAGGAAGTAGTAGCGGATCCAAACCCGACTAAGAAAGGGAAATCCATAAGGTGAGTGTTTAAACTCACTCACGAAATACTAAAGTTTTATTGCAAGTTAAACCATGTCATATAGTGATAAAGTTTTGATTGTTGGTTTGGAATTTTTATTGATATTTAGTCTGAATAGCTAAATTCCAATATGTGATGACTAATAATTACTGTGACATGTTATTGAATTGGTTGATTTGTTGAATTGATTGATTTGAATGTTGATTGTATGTTGTGATGGATGCTATTGTGATTGAATGTGTATTTGTTTATTTATTTTGATTTATCCTTGTTTTTACCTTATAGTTTACTGTAATCTTATAAATTTTCATATTGATTATTTGAACACTGAATAAAGATATAAAACCCATGAATTTCATGTTTTTACATGAGACAAAAAAAACTAGTATGTTTAGATTTACCATTTGAACCACAAAAATGATTTTGGGAAATAAACCGTCGTCACCTTATTTGAAAGTTTCCAAAATTAAATTTTGAAACATTGGGAAGTTTCCATAAAATTGAATGTTGAAACTTTGAAACATTTTTATAAATCAAATCTCTTGAACTATGAAATTTAATTAGGAATTGTTCTGTAAATTTGTAAGTTACTAGAATGGATCTATTGTGAAATCTATTGTATTTTGAATATGGAAACAATAACATTCCCAGAAATTTGAACCTTCAAAAATGTAGTTATTTGCATACCTTATTACATCTAATTTTGATTTAATTTGCATAAGAATTTTAGTTCTGACTCGAGTGTTTTGTGTTTTCCTTTAGGCTCGGTTCAGCCTGAGTATTTTCAATGTATTGAAGACCATTTTATTTTGGAGGATGAAGACGGAGATGATTCTACTGTTTATTAGAATTATTCCACTACATGATGTGTTCCGCTGCATTATTTTTTCCTATTTCTGATGTATAACTCTGATTTGAATTGTAAAAGTGTAATCAAATGATATTTATAAAACAGCTTCATGAACTGTTTATTTGATTATTATATTTTGTCGTTCCGCTGCGAGATTCTGTGTTTTGTTTTTTCTTTTTCTTTTATTTTCTTATTTACCCCATTAACAATCCTCCATTATGAATGGTTTGAGTCTGACATGTATGGTTTATTGTCGATTTGAACCGTCCAAAAATGGTGGGTCGTTACAGTTGGTATCAGAGCTTTGGTTTAGACACACCTTAGCCTGTTAGGGTTAACTCATTAGAGATAGGATAGTAATATCCTAAAATGATTTTGTCTTAGTGTATATATATACGAGAGCGTGTATTTGTTAGTGTTATAAAAATGTTTTTTATAAGTTTTGAAATGAAATTATTTTTCCTAATATTATATGTTATAGATATAGGAATAAAAATTTTATAACTCATATAGTTATTCGTAATGTGTATGTTTTATGAAATAATAATATATAATTATTATCATCTATGGTTGATGTTTTTGTATTTAGTTAGTTTATAAACATTGGCTATTATTGTTGATTGAATTTATGAACTAAACACTAGTTTAATAATAGTGTATTAAAGGACATAAAGTAAATAATTAGGATATTTGTTATGAAATTGAAATGTTTTGTTGTGTGAATCTTGTTGTTTCGCTGATTTGGTAGTTTCAACTATTGATATAAAATAGAATAACTGGATATTTTGGATAGTCGAAACTTCTGTATTAATATATATGTTAAAACTTAGTTACTGTGTTGAACTATGTGGTTGAATTTGGTAACCTTAATGTGAAAGCAAGTGAAATAAGGTTAAATTGTTAAACCAATGTTTAGTAAATGAATATAATTGTTGTATACATTATTGGCATGTAATGTAATAATATACAAGTGTGAACTTTAAGCCTTGAAATGTTTAAATTAAACTGTGATTAAGGAAATGCTGTAAATGAGATTAAATTGAAGAAAATTTTGTTTATAAACTTAATTAAAATTTATGAAATATGTCATAAATAAATTGAAAACTAAAAGTGAAAACTAATTGAATAAAAAAATATGAACTAAAAGTGAAATGATTATAAATAAAATCTAGACTTGTAAATTGTTTATGAAATAACTGAATGTTGCAATAAGTGATTACAATTAAAGTTGTGATAACTGTAAAGTCGAATTATGTTTTATATAGGAAGTTAAGCTTTTTTAAATGGGTTATAAACTTAAGAAATGATTTGTAAATAAATGTAGTATTAAATGAGAAATATTACATGTGAAAATGAATGTAATTTAAAAAGTTAAGGGAAAATAAGCAATGTTTGAGAATGATTAATGTTTATATTTAATGGAGAAATTATATGGAACAAATATTAAAGTATGAAGTGATATTTTTGTTAATCAACGAGATTAATAATGAATTTAAATTAAAATGTATTTGTGATGAATTTTTTCTGAAAAGATACGTATGTTGTACGTATGTTGTTTTATCCGCATAATTAATTTGATCCAGATTTGAGTACATAAGTTCGAGGTGGATTACACCATTTCTTGTTAGGATTTTTCATTTGATTCTTGATGGCGAATATTTGATATGGATTTTTGGCTTGATTCTAGAATTCTCTATCATAGTATATGGATATGCAAGGAGAATGATGGCTTCTAGTCAAGAAACCATATCGAAGTCCTCATTAGGGAAGTCGAATGGACAATACTAGTTCGAAAGCGAACTTGTGTGATCGAGCGAGCGATCGAATGTGATTTTACGAAATGATGACATATGTACATCTTATGTTCTAATATTATTGATATACTTTAACGCTAAATTGAACGTTGTTGGGTTGAATATTTTTGTAATTTAAATTGGAATTTTTCTTTTATGCAAAACTACTATTAATTTAAAACCATTTTACAAAACTATTTTCTTTTATTTTTCTTAAACAAACTATTTTATTCTATTTTATTTACAAAACTATCTTACAAACTATTTTATTTACAAACTATTTTATATACAAAACTATTCTAAATTCAAACCCTTTTATAAATCAAAGATGTTCAATCCCATAAGTCTCTTCATGCAGCGTAATTGATTTTAGAAAATTTTGATTCTTATATAAGATGACTTTATGTAAGTATAAGATGATTTTGAAAACCATTGATTTTAGAAATGAATTGGTTGACTTAAATTATATTGATTTGGAAATTTGGATTTATTTTCTAAATTTATTATTTTGGAAACTTTGGAACTGAAGATATTTAATTTGAGAAGATATAAATTGGTGGAATTGTATATGATTTTGAAACTGAACTGATATTTAAACAAATTGAAATTTGAGAACCTTGTGTTACTAAATACTTGATTTGGGAGTTATCGAACTTATATAAAAAAATTGGTTTGTACAAGTATGAAATTGATTCGAAAACTATGGATTTGAAAAGGTACTCAATTTGAAAAGTGAAATCTTATATAATTGAAGTCTATATAAGTGTGATTTGATATACTTTTGATTTTGGATAGGTATTTGATTTGAAAATAAAATCTTATATATAATGGACTTTGTATAAGTACGATATTTGAAAGTGATTTGAAAAGGTACTATATGATACATATTTTCGAAGTAAAGATATGGAAAGTGCCTTCTGCTTGATATCCGCTTTGTGGCCACATTGTGGATTCATTCTATCGATATTCTCTGATTTTTGGTTTTCCGAATATGATACTCGAGTTTCCATCGAATTCCATGGCGTTATCCATGGTCTTACGAGCGCGAATGCATAGCGCAACTGCCTGGCTGAGATGGCCTAGGGGTACGGATTGTTTCCTGGGGGATCTAGGCGTAACCATTGTGTATCCTGCATCTATGTCGGTCGCATTAGTAGCGAAACCGCCTGGCTGAGATGGCCTGGGCGTACGGATTGTTTCTTGGGGGATCCAGACGTAACCATTGTGTATCCTGCATTCTACTAGTCATCATGGCATAACTCGTAGGGCTGAGAAAGCTTACGGATATGGATTGTTTCCTGAGGGATCCAGGCGTAACCATTGTGTATATGCGAACCATGGTTAGACAAAGGTTTTGTTTGTTTTTTTGTTTGGATTGTACTTTTCATATCTGTTTTTAAAGGTTTTCTAGTATTTTCACTGGGTGTCGAAACAAGTCTACTAAATACCTGAAGAATTCTAGCTTTGCGCCTGATCAACGTACTGCCAGAGTCTGCAGGAACGAGGATAAACTTGTTGAAACATCGAGTTATAAAAGTATTTTATTATAAAGGTATTTATTTTAAAAGTATTTCCAACAAAGAAATTTTGTATTAATATTTGAAGTTGAAATTCTTATGGTTTGAATTAATTATTCATGCCCGATACTATTCTTTTGAATCTACCTTATCTGCTCAGCTTTATTTATTCACTTATATTCTGTTTTTCCAAATCCTCCTTCTTTTCCTTGTTGACTATATCCTTTTTTAATGATTATTGATTTATTAAAGATGTTTGAAAAGTATTTTGAGATTTAAAACTAATAAATTTATAAATAATGGATTTAAGGTTTTCGAAGACTTTTAAATGGTATTTATAAAGGAAGCATGAAATTTCATTGATGAATCTTTGTAAAGTGTTAAAGTATTAAAGATGATTGATTTGAAAATGAAGATTCAAATAAATATTTCGAGTAAAGTTATATGTGTTTCTTTGAATGTATAATTTTAAAGATATTAAATGATTTGGGAAATTTATTTTAGTAATATGCTTGAAAAATAAATTGGAATTGCTATTTGGAAGTCATGTTCTAGAATATTTACTTGATTTCGAAGTACTAATAGTTGTATGTGATATATTTGTTTCATAGGAAGTGGAATTTTATAAATATTGATTGCAAAATAGTATTTATAAATAAAATGAATTTAATTGGAAATTTGAGAACTCAAGTCCCGGAATTTTGAAATTGTTTTTCAAGTGATTAATGAAATATATAAGAAATTGAAAATAACTTGTAAATATGAAAATTTTAGAAGATATAATTATTGAACATTTTGTTAACTGAAGTGAATAAGATATACTTGTGTAACATTCAAATTCATTCTATAAAACATATATATAACTTAACAAAATATTAAAAGTTGAAAATGTTATAGAGGAATATGTAGTGGAATTATACAAGTAAAACTTAAGTAATGGAAGTGTTCAATGGAATTATTTCAAAATAAAAATTTTGATGTACAAGAAATGTTATAAACGTAAGTTAATATTGTGAAATAATTTATGTAAGTACATGAAAACAAGAAAACGACATTGTATGAATGAATGAAAATAAATAAAAAGGTAAATAATGATGTGAAAAGAAATCAATTGAATAAACGTAAATAATATGTTAAAATTATTGGTTGTTTTGGCTTATGGGATGTTTATTTTTGAAATATGATACATATATTGTAATTATTGATATTAATGTTTTTCCGGACCTCTCTGTACAAAGGAGACTCTGCTGAAATTGTTCGAAAATTTAAGACTTAGAATTTTTTTGTAGAATTTGAGTTTTTTTTTTCATTTTATTAAACTTAAATTTGTAGGTTTAATTGTTTATAAATTGACTGTTTAAATAAAATATAACATATTTTTGGATTTCTTCTTGTTTCTTTTCGGGGACGAAAAGTTTTGAGTGGGGGAGATTGCAACGACCCGTATTTTAAAACATTTAAAAGTATTAAATTAAATAAGATTTTTTGAATAAAATTGTTAGGAATAAAAAAAATTAAGATTTTATTTATACAAATTAGATTATAATACAAATTATGAGCTTAATTAAAATTTCTATTAATGACATATGTTTGCAATAATATAAGGATGATAACAAATGTTAGTGTGTATTTTAATAATATTGGTTTGAATGATATTTGTAATTGTCTGAATGTAAATTTCCAATTGATTGGAATAATAAATGTTAATAAGAAATAATAAATGTTTCTTTATTAAAAAAAGAATCATATGTTTATTTATTTGAAATGTTTGGTAGCTGAAAGATTGATTGCAGAGATGAGAAACTATTATTTGGTAAGAAATGTATAATTCCTGTTTGTATCCAATAGTGCATAAATATGTTTAAATCACAGTTTGATAGGAAATAATTGTTTTATTTCTCATTACATTTATTTTTTTTCCATTTTGAAATTCACCCTTGTAAATAATTGAAAATAATGTAATTGAATAATTTCAATTAATGATAGAGAGGACACCAAATTGTAAATTAATAGGTGTAATTAAACGTAGCTTATGTTTTGTGAAAATATAAGGAAAGTTGGTTTAATGAAAAGAACATTTATATCAAATAAAATAGATGTTTCATTTGTGAATGTAGGTTTAATTTCATTAAAATAAAGAATAGGATGATTGATTTAAAGGAAGTAAATATGTATATTTTTAGCATATAGATGGATTACAAGAGTAGAAAAATAATTTATTTAAGTAAGTTATTTATAGCTCTGCTGTATAAACAACAAATTTATAAACGTGTTTAAATGACTAAAGGAAACAATTATTCTATTTTTCATCCATTTTAGTTGACTGTTTTGAAATTTAACTTTATAAGTAATTGTAATTAATGTAATTGAAATATTTCAATTAGAAGGGAAGAAAACGTTGATTGCAATTAATAGATTTAATAAAAGAAACGCACCTTTTGTGTTAAATAGAAATGATGTTTTAATGGAAATAAAAGATCATTTTGGGAAAACCAAATTGAACGTTTTCATTTTTATGGTAAGTAAATTTTATTTATTATGCATAGATAAGAAAAAACTAAAGGCATACGAATTTGAATATTATTTGAGTTAATGAAGTTAATTTGGTTACGTTTCACAAATTGAATTTCAAAAAGGTTGTGCAATGTACATGGTCCCTTCATTTCTTTTGTTATTAATTGTTGCATGTTTTTTTTTTGCAAAGCAAGCGGGGTTGAATGGTCCCCTACCATTATTATTAAAAACCAATAATAAAGACACAGTGGATTACACCAAGCTGACCATCACAAAGGAAGCAAAACCAAACCTAAATGTTACTAGTAATAGAAAGGACCAATACATGTTTAGAGGTAGCTTGCCCTTTAAACACCCTATTGTTCCTTTCCAACCATACACAGTACAAAACTTTCTTCAAAATTCTTAACAGAAATCTACTTCTCTCATTCTTCCATCTAGTTGCTTTAAAGATGTTGTACCATTCCATACAAGAGCTTCTCTTAGGCCTGTGGTACCCATAGCGTTGCAGAATCGTGCTCCAGATATGTAAAGTGTAGTCACATTCGAAATATAAGTGCCCAATCGTTTCCACCTCAGTACTACGAAACAGACATTTATCACATTGAATAACCCCATATCCTTTGAGTTTACATAGAGATAGGATACCATTCTTCAGAACCTTCCACATGAATAAGTTTTCCTTAGGGATAGACCTAGAATCCCAAACACGAGAATACCAAGGAAAAGTTGAAAGTTGCATGGAAGGATCAAGAGCCTTGTACACAGTTTTAACAGAATGCAGCCTGTCATTCCAAGTCATATAACTGAGATTGTACTTCCTACTATGAATAGCAGACCACTCAGATCTAACCACTGCAGAGCTACAGTTTGGGAGAAAGACAGTATCATCAGCCCAGAACCTAGAAAGGGTAGCATTACAATCAATACCAGTGGATCTTCTCGTGTCATAATCTATTATGTTAGCTAAGGAGACACCTTTTGCCGACCATGGATCAAACCAAAAGGATATCTTGTTAATATCTTTCATTCTCTGTTGCACCATAGGGAGGAAAAATTGCCTACCTCTCAAGATATTCCTCCAAGACCAGCTACAGTCTGTTGGAAGAGCAATAAACCAAAAGTTGTTATGACGAATGAGATATTGCTTACACCAGGAAGCCCATAAATTTCTATCATTCCTTAATAACTTGTCAATTCTTGTAGATAGCATTGAGAAATTCCAATTCTTAATGTTTATAATACCAAGACCACCTTTTTCCTGAGGGCAGCAAATTTTACTAAAAGCAATTGGAATCATTTTCTTAGAGAAAGGATTACCATGCCATAGAAAATGATTCAGTGCCGAGTTGATCATGCTTATGAGTTTGGCTGGGAGAATGAAGATTCTGGCATAATAGACACACATAGAAGTTGTTATGGACTTGATAATTACAAGCCTACCAGCCATCGAAAAACGAGATACTTTCCAGCTAGCAAGTTTTCCAGTAATCTTTTCAAATAATTGTAAGCAGTGGAATGTTCTGATTCTAGAATCACAAAGAGGCATCCCTAGATAGTATTCATTATCACTGAATGGAGCAAGGCCAGACAGAGAGTAAATCATCTGTTTATCATCATCAGGGATACCAACAATCAGTAATTTAGATTTACCTCTGTTAATGACCAGACCAGATAAAGCTTTGAAAGAATGCAGCACATTAAGAACCCCAGTTATGGATTTAGAATTAGGCTTAGTGAATAAGAGTAAGTCATCAGCAAAAAGAAGAGAGGATATATTGTTCTGTCTGCATAGGGGATGATAATCAAGTAACTTATTTCGCATAGCTTCAGACATAATAGTATTGAGCAGCTCCATAACACATATGAAAAGGTAAGGAGAAACCGGGTCACCTTGTCTAATACCCTGAGTGGCACCAAAGTAGCCAAAAATATTACCATTAAGACTAAGCGAATAGTTGACAGAAGAAATGCATGTATATATCCAACACAAGAATGGGATAGGGAAGTTCATCTGATGCAAAATATAGATGATAGATTTCCACTGAACGGAGTCATAAGCTTTCTGAATATCAAGTTTAAGGACACACCTAGGAGAAATTACTTTCCTATTATACCCCTTCATAAGTTCTGAAGCAAGAAGAATATTATCAGTAATGTCCCTTCCAGGCAGAAAAGCACTCTGATTAGAGGAGATCAAACTGTTCAAAGGAGTTATCATTCTAGCTGCCAGTATCCTAGCAATGCACTTATATATGACATTGCAGCATGCAATGGGTCTGAACTGATCAACAGATATTGGATGGTTAGATTTAGGGATCAATGCAAGTTTAGTTGCATTAATACCAGAGTTAAGCTTACTATGTCTGAAAAAGTTCTTAATAGCCTTGATCAAGTCCCCACCAATAATATCCCAAGAGACTTTGAAAAAATGAGCATTAAAACCATCGGGGCCAGGAGAACTATTAGAGTTTAATCCAAAGATAGCCTGTTTGATTTCATTGTCTGAAATTTCTTTGATCAAGTCTGCACACATGTCATCTGGAATTTTTGGGAGTTGATAATGGAAAAATTGAGGAAGAGAGATAGAAGGAATCCGAGACTTCCCAAGATTATACTGAAAATACTCCATAAAGGCTTCTTGAATGGAGACAGAGGTATCACAAGGCTGGCCATGCATATCGAGAATAGAAAAAATATTTGTTGAAGATTGATGGATTTTTAATCTTTTATGGAAAGTGGAAGAATTTTTATCACCATTCAGTTGCCATTCACATTTAGTTTTTTGCTTTGCCATCTTATTTTCTTCAATGAGTGCTTTGGAGAGGTCTTTAAGAAGAGAGGTTTCAGTGATAATCAGCTGTGGTTGGTCAGGGCATCTTTGAATTTCCAGTTGAACCTGAAGTAATTTTTCACGACTTGACGAAGATAAGCTATTCCCATTACCATATGTGTGCTGAGCCCAGTCCTTTAGTTTAGTCTTCAGATGCTTGAGTTTAGCCTGCAAAACAAACATAGGGTTGCCAAAATAATGAATATTCCAACCATCTTTAACAATTTTTAAAAATTCAGGGTGTTTAGACCAGTTATTAAAAAATGAAAAGGAAGAGCGTCTTCTCACAGTGTCCTTGCCCCAGGATATGATGAGAGGGGAGTGGTCAGATAATGATGGCGGAGGGATTAGGGTTAAGAGGTTAGGCCATTTGAGAATAGAGGAGTAATTGACATAAACTCTATCAAGTTTACAATACGTTCTCTTTCCAGTTTTACAGCTATTATTCCAAGTAAAGAAAGCCCCTGAAGTGGTGGATGGAATTAGGTTAGCATCAAAGATAGCTTTGTTTAGAGGGCGAGTCTGATTATACGTTAATGGGGAACCCCCAGTCTTATCAGAAGATAGTTGCATGCAGTTCCAATCACCAAGACAGATCCAAGGAAGATTAGACTGCTGAAGAGATGGAAGGATGTCAAGAAAGAGTTGCCTTTGAGTAGCATTATTATCAGCATAAACAGTGGTAAAGTAAAAAGAAGATGAAGAGGGGATATGAATTATTTTCGAGTGAATGAACTTCCTGTGGACAGTGATAGGGGTTAAAGAGTAGATTTGAGGATTCCATAAAATTAACAATCTACCAAAAGGAGCTTGGGATAGATTGTGGATACTGTTCCAGTCATGTCTAATGTTGGAGATAGCGTTATGAGTAGTATTATGATTGAGTTTAGTTTCAGATATGGCCATAAGGTGAATGCTGTGTTGAGAAATAAGGTTAGATATTTCAAGTTGCTTGGCAATGGAGTTCGCACCCCTTACATTCCAAAAGCCTATATTTTCAATCATTAAGATAATGATGAGGATGATGCTCTAGTATGGACACCAGTGGAAGAGTTTCCTTTTTTATTATGAGTCAAAGCTTCAAGGCCAATTTGTTCTATGGAATAGTTGGTACCATTGTCCAAGTCAGTTGTGGGCATATTAGTCGGTTTCTTTGGCCTACCTTTCTTCTTTTTGGCTGAGGAATCTGGAATAAGTGGTTGAGAAGGGATGGGATTATTAGATGAATTTGAAGGAGAGAGGTTGATTATGTCATTGAAGATATGCTTTGGAAGAGAAAGGGATAAATAAGGAGAAACTGCATTGTTGGGCGGAGAGGTGATAGAAGGGGAAGTTGCATGTGAAGAAAGCTTGTGCATGTCAGAGCACAGTAAGTTGTTGTGCATATCATTATTTTGAGGAGAGAGCTGCTGAGTAGCCTCTTCATTTTCACTGATTTCCTGAAGCACTGAGAAGGCATTGCGTGTAGACACTTCACAATTATCAAGAATAGTATTCTCAAGAGCTGTTACATTATTAGCTGGACATCCTGTGACATTCTGAAATCCACCAACTATCTGATCAGATCTGCTTTGGTCAACTATAGAGATATTCACAGTTTGCTTCATAACATCCACAGTGGCCAACAGTTGCTGATTAATTTCAGAGACTTCATTTGCACTACTGTTATTTTCCAACACAGTTTCATTTATTGTTTCTTTTTGTTTCAATACTTGTTGATCAGCATCACCATCATTCCTTTTGCTTAGTTGACTCTCTTCAGTAGGACAACCTACCTGACCACCTTCCATTCCATTATTGATAGATGTTTTCATATTAACTTTCCTCCAAATTGTTTTTCCAGCTTTGAATCTCTTTTTGTTTTTTACAAACAAACCCCTTTTATCTTTATCAACTTGTATTTCATCAACATCCTTGACTTTAACATCAGCAGTAGTATTTCTTATTGTAAAGTTATCTGGCATTTCTCCATCTTGCCATTTATTATTCTTCTCACATTGGTCTGTAGCATGACCAAAGGCTTTACACACAACACAAATGAGTGGTTTCCATGAATATTCAATCTGAATATTAGGGCAGGAATCATCTCCAACAGATAAGAATTCAGGCAGTTCTTGGTCAGGAGACACTTCAATTAAGCATTTAGCATACTCAAATCTTTTCATCCTTTCTGTGTTCTCATCAAAGCAAACAAGTTTCCCAAGATGACACGCTATCCAATTAATACCCATCAATGACCATAACATTATTGGAATTCTATAAAAATGAATCCAGATTGGCACTAACCTCACTGCTGCCTGAGCAGAAGATAGGGTGGGATTCCATTTGGATATGATGAACATTTGACCTCTAATAAATATTGGGTCTCTTTGTAGAATATTGTTTTTGTCTTCCTCAGAGGCAAATTTGAAGTAATAATTTTGTTTATCAAAGAAGATGTCATATGAGACTTTAAGTTTCCATACTTTTTGAAGATGTGCTTTAACTGCCATATAACCAACATTTCCAGCCAAAAAGGATCCAACTAAGCAGTCAGACCAAGCCTTTATACCCTCATTCAACACTTCCTGAGGTGGTTCAATCGGGGATCCAGTGTAGGCTATGTCAAAGTGCTTAGGAATGTAAGCACCAGCATTCCTTGGTTTCGAGTTAAAAAGGGATGACCATGTAGTAGATGGTTTAGAGGAGGAGGAAGCTCCAAGGGGAGGAAAGTGAGCAGAATCGAGAGGTGAATCAATAGGCTTGGTTGAGTTAAGAGAAGGTAGATGGAGATCATCAGGTGGAGGAGGAGTAGGGGGAGGAGGTGGGGAATGGAGGTTAGTGGGGGTGGTGGAAGGGTTGGGAAGACCAGGAAACAAAGATGAACTGGAAGGAGACTCAGTCACAACTAAGGAAGGACTAAGGTCTACAGTAGGTGGGCCAGAAGGGAGCAGAGGAGTGGCACCGGGTGGTGGCAGAGGAGGAGGAGGTGGAAGAGAAGACTCAGAGTCAACTGAAGGACGTTGGGGAAGAGGACTGACAAGACCAGGAAGAATGGTGAAGGACGGGGAAGGTACAGAAGGGGATGGGTGAAGGACACCATGATGGACAATTTTCAAAATTTCAGTATTACTGAAAAAAACTTTGGGGCCATGGATACATTTGTATTCCATCGCCTTTGGTTAAGCCGGTTTTATAAGTGGCCGTGCACTATGTCTCATTATTGTGGCCGCTGGGTATCGAACCGGTGCCACTACAACACAATGTAGCAACTCCACTAAGTCTTTACCACTGGACCACTAGAACTTGACAAATTGTTGCATGTTTTGAGATGTATAAAAATAAAACTTTCATTTTAAGAAAAATGATTTTGGATAAAAAAAATTGAATTTTAGAATAATATACACACACACACACATTAATATTCAAACTTTTAAATATATCAGAGGATTCATGGTTTTGTAAATATTGTGGAATCAATTAGAAATTACCTTTTATTAACAGTTCTACATTAATTACATAAGTTCATATATATTTATTTTTACATTTTATATATGGTTAAAACTTGTAAATTGGTTGCATTAATGTGACCGTTATAGTCATTAGAAAAGTAAAGTAAATCATTTTTATAGTCCACAGATAGATATATATTCATTAATTAACGAAATTGGTTTGAGTAACGTAAATAAATAATCGATTGATTGATTGTTAATTGATTGATTGTGTTAATGTAGTATGTAGATATATTGACATAAAACGAATGTTTTAATATGGAATTAAATAATGTAAATATGTGTATATTTGGGTTTATTGATATGAATTAATTGGAGTAAGTTTTGGAATTTGGACTCCAAAGGTTTTTTTATAGGTTATAGGTGGTCCCTTCATTTGCTTTACATTATTATCACCTCGCATTCTCTCTCTTCCGTTTTCAAGTTCTCAACGTAGTCTCCACTTGTGCATCCATTTAATTATTAGCCTACTCATTGGTTTCTTATTAATTAGTAATAACCTCATTTGATTTATTTCTAATTAATAATTGCCTCATTCTTTTCATTTGTTTCTCTTTATTCGTTTGGTCTTTTCAAATGCTTTACCTGAAGTTTTCTTCTCTTTTCTGTTTTTCCGTTTTTAATGTGAACATCCAAATTAATATTCATGCCATCTAATTAGCATTTACTATCCTCCGTTTCTGAAGTTTATTTTTGCTTATGCATCATTAGTTCTTGTAGCTTCCTTTCATTGGCAATTCTTTCTCCTTAAACTTCATATTTAAAACGGAAGATTTATTTTTATCTTTATTGATGTATTTATTCCTTTACTTCACCTCTTTCAATACTACCATTTTAAGGATGTTCATATTTTTACTTTATTTCAAATTCCTAGTTTGTTTATTTATACTCTATTAGTTTTTCATTTGTTTCCATCATCATTTCTGTAGCCTCATTTCATTTTTCAAATCTCATCTTCTGTAGTTTCATTTCTCCAAACAAACTTCCATCTCATTTTTTTCCCTCTCTTCATTTTCTTCCTCCTTCATTTTTTTTCTTCTTGAAATCTCCTTCTTCTTTTTTTTCTTTCAAAGCTTTTTCTTATTCTTATTTTTCAAATCTTCTTCTTTTTTTAAAGCTTCGTTTTCCTTTTCAATTCTTCATCTTCCTTGAATTCTCTTCTTCTTTTCCAAACATTCTTCTTTTTTCCAAATCCTTTTCTTCAAATTCAGATCTATACAAATTTCTCTGTCTCTTCCAAAAATTTCTATGAAAAAAAAGAAGATGATTAAGATAGCAAGGAAATAAATCAATAGGAGGAAGTAGTAGCGGATCCAAACCCGACTAAGAAAGGGAAATCCATAAGGTGAGTGTTTAAACTCACTCATGAAATACTAAAGTTTTATTGCAAGTTAAACCATGTCATATAGTGATAAAGTTTTGATTGTTGGTTTGGAATTTTTATTGATATTTAGTTTGAATAACTAAATTCCAATATGTGATGACTAATAATTACTGTGACATGTTATTGAATTGGTTGATTTGTTGAATTGATTGATTTGAATGTTGATTGTATGTTGTGATGGATGCTATTATGATTGAATGTGTATTTGTTTATTTATTTTGATTTATCCTTGTTATCACCTTATAGTTTACTGTAATCTTATAAATTTTCATATTGATTATTTGAACACTGAATAAAGATATAAAACCCATGAATTTCATGTTTTTACATGAGACGAAAAAAAACTAGTATGTTTAGATTTACCATTTGAACCACAAAAATGATTTTGGGAAATAAACCGTCGTCACCTTATTTGAAAGTTTCCAAAATTAAATTTTGAAACATTGGGAAGTTTCCATAAAATTGAATGTTGAAACTTTGAAACATTTTTATAAATCAAATCTCTTGAACTATGAAATTTAATTAGGAATTGTTCTGTAAATGTGTAAGTTACTAGAATGGATCTATTGTGAAATCTATTGTATTTTGAATATGGAAACAATAACATTCCCAGAAATTTGAACCTTCAAAAATGTAGTTATTTGCATACCTTATTACATCTAATTTTGATTTAATTTACATAAGAATTTTAGTTCTGACTCGAGTGTTTTGTGTTTTCCTTTACGCTCGGGTCAGCCTGAGTATTTTCAGTGTATTGAAGACCGTTTTATTTTGGAGGATGAAGACGGAGATGATTCTACTGTTTATTAGAATTATTCCACTACATCATGTGTTCCGCTGCATTATTTTTTCCTATTTCTGATGTATAACTCTGATTTGAATTGTAAAAGTGTAATCAAATGATATTTATAAAACAGCTTCATGAACTGTTTATTTGATTATTATATTTTGTCGTTCCGCTGCGAGATTCTGTGTTTTGTTTTTTTTTTCTTTTATTTTCTTATTTACCCCATTAACAATCCTCCATTATGAATGGTTTGAGTCTGACATGTATGGTTTATTGTCGATTTGAACCGTCCAAAAATGGTGGGTCGTTACAGAGAGCGTATTTGTTAGTGTTATAAAAATGTTTTAATATTGTGTCAATCTGTTCCGTTTTGTATTTATAAATTCTAGTTGGTGCATGGGACGCTATGACATCAATAGGGATTTCTAAACACTTAATAGGACAGACCAACATAATATTTGTTTTAATATAGGTGAATGAAATAACTTTGCCTATTATATTTTCCATATATAAAAATATTTTATAAACATATATATTTGGGTGCTATAGATTGGGTGTTAGGTAATGAAAATATAAATAATAGTTGAAAATAAAATAAATGAAAACTGGAAATTTAGATTTTAAGTTCCGTTTTTTTGGAAGATTTCTTTCAATTGATTTTGGAATATAATAATAATATTGTTAGAAGTATTTTCTGATATAAATATTTCAATAGAATTTGAAAGCAATGTTTTAAAAGAAATTCCGCAAAGAAATAAGTTGTACTCCCCTCTCTGTCACTGGAAAATAATTTCGGTGATGGCGGCCGCATCATCGACATTCATTTTTGAGTTTCAAAGTGGGAAGGCCGCGGTAGTAGTTTTACTACAAGATTATTTTATTTTAAATTATTTTAAATATAATTGGATATATAAATTTTAAGTATATATATTTTCTATTATTTTAAATTGATTTTTGAATAAAACCCGGTATTTAATTCTTTAGTTTCCATAAATTAATAGTCCCAATTACTGTAGTGAATTGGAACGTAGGTAATTAATAAATTGAAACCTCTAAAGGAAATAAGAGATTTAATGCTAGGTTATAAACGGTATTAAATGAAATTTGAAACTGTAACCTATGAAATAAAGGAAATAATTATTGAACATTAAAATAATTAAAGGAAATGAGAAAACTTGTAAAACTTTCAATTTCATTCTTTAAAAGCATAAATATAACTTACCAAAAAAAATTTATAAAAGTTGAAAATGTTTAATAAGAAAATGTATAGTAAATTGTACAAGTAAACTTATGTAATGAAATATTCAGTAAATTTCTTTATTAATAAGAATTAAAGTATAACTGTTATGCCAAGTAACTAAAATTGAACATGAATATTATTAATAAATGAATAAATAAAATCAAGTAAATGAATAAATATGCAAAGTAAATTAATTTAAAAATGAATAAATGAAATTAATAATGTTCTAGTTGTTATGGACTTAAATGTTATATATAAATAATAATAAACTTAAGTAATAGGTTGAAGTTACCTTAGAATAAAAGATGAATACTGGAAAATGACCGTAAAACTTAAGAAATAAATTTACCTACCAAGGAATTTGGTTGAATGGATAAAAATAAATAATGAATAAAGAGGAAATTAAACAACAATATATGGAATGAAATTAATAATAATGAACTTGATCTATTGTTGAATTTATTGTTTGCTTGGCTTATGGTTGTTTGGGCAAGGATACTTTAATATTGTTTGGATGTAGGAATAATCTATTTAGTTTCACCTAAGACTGCTGAGTGAAGGGTACACTTAGTAGTTTATTCTTCATTCTGTACAATTTAAAGTTATGAACCTGAACAACTATTTGTTTTGTTTGATATGAATAAATGATTGATCTTATGGTTGTATGCCTTGTTGCAAGTGTTTGTGTATTGATTGTTGTTGTGATTGAAACAACCTTAAATATTTCATCTTATATAATTGTTAACCCTTTTAGATTATATAAGTAAAATGCAGGTTATGGAACCAATTGCTACTGCTTTTGGTTCCATAAATAAGCGTTAATTGCCCGACAAATAGGTACGTTTTCGGATTACGGTTTATAGCGCTATTATATTGTTTTTCCCGTGTTGGGATATTAAATTTTGGATATTATATGTTATATATTGTATATTTTGATATTATATTTTCTCCCGAGCCTCTCCGTACAAAGGAGACTCTACCGAAATTTTCCGTAAAATTTTGGACTTAGAAATTATTTTGTAATGTTTCCAAACTTTATAAAAAAGATTTAAGGGTTATAAATGGGTATATTTATTTAAAGTAATAAATTCTGTAAATTATTTGGTTATGAGATTATTATTTTGAATAAGACGTATTGTTTATTTAATCCACCTTTTCCTTTTTCCTTTTTGGGGACGAAAAGTTTTGAGTGGGGGAGAGTGTAACGACCCATAAATTTCGACCATTTAAATATGTTGATTTAAATTGATTTTTGTAATTTAATGTAAAAAGAAATGAAATCTTATAATGTATATTGGACCGAATGTTGGAAATTTAGTGTTGCATAGGTAAATATAATAAATTCTTGACAAATTGGAATGAAATCCAATTGAAGGAATAGTAGAAACCATTATAATTTGTTAATTAAATTAATTTATGCAATAAAACATTGTAACGGTAATTGTTCGTAAATTTAGGTAATAAGGTAGTACGTTATTTGGAAATAGAATTAATGATAGAATAACAACTATTATAAATTACCAAAGTAATTGGTCAATGAATATATTTGGAATTAAAGTTCATAAATATTAAGTAATTATGATGTTATTATTGATAATAAGCGTTACTAATTATTAATATAGTAACGGAAGAGTAAATGAAATGCAAGCGTAGAAACTTAAGCTAAGGATTAACAATTGAAATGAAATGTCTTTTAAATGGAGTACTATAAATTGTCATACTAAGCTAAGAATTGAATATAAGGAAATAAAGGCAAATAGTAAATCAATCAATGAATTTATATATATTGTAAAGTTATAATGATAAATGGTAATTGGATGTCTTGTACGAAGTTATAATATTGTGTGAATTTTTAATAAAGAATAACTAGAATGGGATTCAAATTTGTATATTAATGGAAAGTTGAATAAAATTCTAATGAATGATAATAATGAAAAACGTATACAATCAATGTAGGTAAGTTATTAAAACGTTGTTGTAATTAATAAACGTTTCTTTAATGGTGATTAATAACATAACGGAAGTGTGAATGTAAAGTAATTTATGAATATATTTGGTGATTAAATCAAATCAATCTATAGAATTAAATTTTAAATTAATTGGAAGGAAATATGTAATAATTGCACTTATTTGTAAGTGGATGAAATTTATTTCTATATAAATTGAATATTAGAATAAGATGATAATTGTTAATGTAATAAGAGTAGGCCAATAATAATTCTTCCCATAAATTGATAATCGACTCAATAATGTAATATTATCCATAATAAGGCAATTAGATTGATGATAGAATGGAAAGTCTATTAAATGGAAATATTAAAAATAAAATTTGTAATTTCTAAATTTTGGAAATTTGAAGCAAGGGTAGTAATTATTGTAATAATTAAATGGGAGTCAACTAGAACTTAATAAACCTTAATGTATATTAATGAAATTGTGGCAATAGTGCAAAACTTTAATCATTTACCCATTCATTTATGCATTGAATTAGGTCTCAATCAAATAGCAACATTGGGCTGGTTATTAATAGCTTTTAAGTGAAATTAAAACGTTAATGATAACAAGTATTTTAAGAATTTACCATCTATTTAGTATATTAAATTATAACTGATAACTAATTGCAATAAATAAAAATAATTATTACATTTACGTTAATTGAAGTAATATTTGAAATTTATGTAAATTCCATTTATAATATAACTATTGGTTGATATAGCATTTGTAAATCAAGATATATTAATATGTAAATTTTAGTAATTGGGTTTATTTCAAATAGATGAAATTTAATATTTAGATATTATGTAAACATAAATTTAGATGGAATTTAGAGATACTTACGTAATAAAGTATGAATCCAATGGTAGTCTCATCTATTGGATACTAATAGATTGAGAAATTGAATGAAAATCAAATAAAAAGACATTTTTGCAAATTAAATTTATAATTTGCGAATATAATGAAAATTGAAATTTAACGCTGAAATGAATAAAATTGTTAACTCTAAGTTTACATCTAGATTTGGTTTAAATTAATGTGAAGGATTAAGAAAGTAAAAATGATAAAGATTTTCAATTTCAGAATTTAAATAGGAAATTTGATTTAATTAATTTATTTTAAATTTATTTAATTAATATAAAAATAGCCATTTAGGCCACTAACTCGGATTTCGACGAAACCAGTTTCATCGGATCCGTAACGGTGAATTATAATAATGTTTCAAGTTTCGTAGCAATCAGACTTGTCGTTTGATCATACGGACTCGAAACGCCTTGAAATTTATGCAATTGAAATCAATTTGAAAATATTGATTTTTGCATAACTTCTTCATACGACACAATTTGAACCTGAAACCTTTTCCATTGCGTTTAAAATATTTTTAAACATCTATTTTGATATATGGGTTGATCCAATTTCGTTCCGGAGTCGAAACGGGCTTTTGGGCCATTCATCGTTCAGCGCGTTTATAGATCGGGTCCATCTATCCTATTTCGACTTTGCCTATATATATCCAGTTATAAACCCTAGAAGCCTCCATTCCTCATTTCTATACGTGCTATTTCATTTGCTCTTCCTCATTTCCAATGGCTACAAACCCTAACCTTCCCAATCCAATTTCAATTAAAAGAAAAAAAAAGAGAAATTTTTTTTGCGGATCTGCAGCAACTTCGGGTCGCGCTTCGAGTTTCAGAGGCAAAAACGCTGCATCTACTTCGAGTCAGGAAGAAAACTACTCGGGTCTTTGGGTCGTTTTCGCAAAAACTCCAAGCAAGCACCGGGATTCCTAGGCACCGGACCAGAGTTAAACCCGAAGTCGACTCAGCACCAGAATTTTCCAATCTTCAAATTTTCATAACTTTTGCATACGGACTCGGATTCATGCACGGTTTGTTTTGCTGGGATCGTATTGAAATTCCGGACCTGATGACGCTAGTTTGGACGAATTCCGAGACGGTCAAATTTTTGGGTTTAAATTGGATTTGAATTCAATTAAATTCAAAAGGTGAGTGTTTTAACCCACTCACAACTTCTAAGATTTCTTATGTTTGTTAAATTAAATTTTGATGTGATTTAAAATTTATCTATGATTGTTTGGGCATATATTTAATCATCATCTCAGTTAGATAGCATTTATTTAAATTAAATTGTTATTAATTTTATTATTGCATAAAATTTGCCAGTTAAATTTAATTATTATTGCATATAAACTGCCAGTTAAACAGTTATTAATTTTTATTGAATATAAACCATTCGTTGATGCTTGTTATATTTTATATGCTTTATATTGATGTTTTGTTTAAATTGGATGATGATTGTAATAAATGGTTGTTTATTGATATTTGGATGAATGGGTGCTATATTTTATATTGTATAAACTGCAAGTTATTATGCATTTTCATTTCATTCGGGATTGCGGTTTGAAATGATATATAACCGTAAAACTTTTATTTTTAAAATTACGGATTGAAATGATAAATATCCGTATCACTTGACCATAGGATAGAAAATTATATACAGGCACCGTGGTCTATATATATAAAATATTTTAAAGTGATTTTTCTATGGTTTGGAAAGAAATATACGGTTTAATAAATATTAAATTTTGATATTATATAAATATTATTTTATATATAGTTAAATTCTAAAATTTAAGCTATGTGTAACTTGATGATGTTTTAAGTTTGATTTACGAATATTTCAAGTTTGAGTTTTATTTAAGTGATATTGAATTTATTAAATAAATATTTCTAAACTAAATAATAGTAAATTGAATTAAGGTATATATAAGATTATCAGATTTGATTGGGAATTTTGGAATATTTTAAGACTTGAAATATATCAAAATTGAAATGTTTTATTGAAATTAAGGTATTATTGTTTTCAAAATATTGGTTTTCAAAATTGTTATAACTTTGAAAGTAATATGGTTTGAAAATGAATTTATTTGAAATAGAAATTATTTAAGAATTATCTTTAAATATATTGATTTGAAACCGATTGAAATTTTGAGATTTAGAATATGACTGCATTATGTGATTTGGGTTTAAGACGGTTTTAAAGAATATTTCGAGTTTTATAAATAAAAGTAAGAATAGTGATTGAAAATTTGGATTTTATTTAAATGATATATTATTGAATTTGGTTTTAAAGTATATACTATTTTGAAGTAAAGGATATGTTTTGAAATGGCAAAAATGTAACGACCCGTATTTTTACGGATCGAAACTTCGTAAAACAGTTGACATTTGGTCACACTTTTGATAAGTCGTTTATAGTTTAATTCCTAGGTCGTTTGGATTTAGGTCGGCAAGGGGTTAAGTCGGAGAAGTCTGGTAGGTTGTAAGTAAGCTTAGGCTTAGGTCGTAGCCGACTTAAGGAGAATAGGCGACCTAAGGATGTTGGGGTTGGCGGCCTAAAGATTTGGAGTTAGGTCGTATGATGGATGGTAAGGGTTTAGGTCGTAGACGACCTAAGAGATAGGAGACTTAAGGGTTTTTGGCGAGTTAAGGTTTTGAGCGACCTATAGGATGTTAGCGACCTAAGGGAAGTGCGAGCTAAGGAATGTACGACCTAGTGGTTATTGTGTTAAGTCGTAGACGACTTAGGTGTTAGTTGTTAAGTCGTAGAGTGGATAAAATCTTTAAGGCGTAACTCTATTGAGTTGTTAGGTCGGCTACTCTGTTAGGTTGCAAGGAAGTGCATGTGTGCTAGGTCGTAGGTCGTATGGATGCGGTTATCTACTAAGTCGTTAGGTCGTATACGCATGTGTTAGGCGGAGCTGCTGTTAAGTCGTAAGTCGTATACCCTGTTAAGGCGCGTGCTTTAGGTAGGGGATTTGTTAGGTCGTAGGTCGGAAGAGATAGGTCGCGGATGACCTAATTCCGAGTGTTCGACTTAGGGAGAATTTCAGCTATAAATAGGAGGGCTTTGTTCCATTTTTGGGATCCGGTTTTCGAAGCGACGAAGTGCTGCCATTTTGAGAGCTCGACTTCTACACTTCTTCACTTCTTTTCTCCACTCTAATCTAGTGATTCCTTCCATCCATATTGAAGATCAAATCGAAGATCGAAGAGCTTAGATTGAAGATCTACATTCTTCGAAGAGAGATTTCATCGTTTGAAGCGGATTGGTGATAGATCAAGTTAGATCCTTCGCTGTCTAGATCTGAAGCGTGTTGATTTGAGGTTGTTTAGGTGATTTGGTGAGTGGTGATTATCTCTCACACGGATCCAAAAGAGTATATCGGATTGTTGGCTCGATTTGGTGTTAAAATAGTGATTTCCATGCATTTTCTTCATCCTAAGTATAGATTCATATAGATTCATTGTTCATGATGATGTTACATCCATTTTACTACATAATAACCTATGCAAGTTCATTCATCAAGATTATAGAGATATTGTTCATGTTTTCATGCTTGTTAGACTTTCAACCCTTTAATTACGAAATTACCATTATTGTTATAATTGTCTACTTAGATCATATTCGAATGCTTGATTGCTTGGATTAATGTTTGACTTGATTGATTGCTATGAATTAGATGATTGATGATTTGATTTAGACCGAAGATGATTCAAAAGCTAAGGGAAAGGCTCTTGAATTGAGAAAGCTGCTTGTGGCATATGTAGCGGATGGTGAAGCTCTTATGCATAGATTCGATGATGATGGTGTTGAGATGAAGCTTTGCGAGGATGTGATGAAGCGAAGTATGATATGAGATAGCCTTGGTCTAATCCAGACGGGATCATTCCAAGCAGATGGATAACTCGGTGAAATGTTCGAGTTTGTGGATAATGGATGCTCGAGAGGCGCTTGAGCTAGTATGGAAATAGTCGTCGAGGAGGATGACTAGAAGGCTGAGATCTCATCGTTGTTGAAGGTTCTAGCATGCTCAAAGCAAGAGTACGTTGGGAAGATTCGATAGTCCCTGAAGGCTACAGATTGGTAGTCAAGTACTCTGGGCAGATTCGATAGTCCTAGGCACAGGTCACGATGACGTGCGGGAATTATGTCTAGAACCGGGGTTTCCATTAGCCCTTGACGGACGGCTGAAAGAATGTGCCGGTCATTCAATAAACGGTCGTATCAAAGCAATGATAACAGTGATAGCCAGAGTCATGGATGTTTTGTTGTATCGTCATTCGGTCTCAAGAGCGGTATTTTCTGGGTTCTTATCTGATCTTGGTTTAGGCCTTAGGGGTTTGTGCTTGGAAAACATCGCCCTTGACTCGAGTGATAATTACTTTACTTTAAATTGTATGCTCTGCTATGTTTGCTTCTGCTTAGTGTGTGTCTGGGGGCTATCACTGTAGAAAGAGGTTGGAGTGGGAGGGTTGTATTCCTATTCCTTTTTCCTTTGTACTCTTTTGGTATGTTGTTAGTTAATTTACCGCTCACTAAGACTGTTGTCTGACTCAAGGCTTTATGTTTTAATTCTTATTGCCTTGGGCTGTTCGTCCATTTTGGGACGGGCGGACTAGGTAGCAGGTGACAGGTGCTGTTCTCTTCTCACGTTGCTGATATCGAAGACGAGCGGGAGGGTTGCATATTATCCTCTTATATGTACTGGATGTTCCGCTGTTTGTATAATCTCTGAGTGTTATGTAGTGAGGCTTGATGTATTGACTATTTGGATGCTTGTATTCAACTATTATGGAGTTTTATATGATGGCATTTTATTCTGTAAAGCTTCACTATACATATGTTCTATTGTATTTTATCCATGCGCTGTGAGTAATACAATAGATTCTGTTATTTTGATCTACCCTGACAATCGTCCATGGTCGCCTTGCACACTTTACAGCGCACTACCTCTAGATTCGGTGCAGGGGTCATAGGCGGTCGTCACATTTGGTAAGAGAGCATTGGTTAATCGATTTTACCCAACGCTCGCTGATGTAACTACGTATGAGAGACGTAATTGTATTTTGATGGATGATTACTATATATAATATAGTAGCTTAGAAGGATTTGAATTCCTTATGCAGTTGTTTTCTCTAGGTGTATTAATCATTTCTTTTTATAGATATCGAGAATGAGTCGAAGAGGGAGACCAGCTGCTAGGGAAGGCCGAGCTGCTGAAGGGACTGCTGATTATGCAGCCATGTTCGAAGCTATGATGACTTCGATCATGAGAAGGATGCCAGCTCCAGGGCCATCAGTTGATGTTGGAGTTCAAGTTCAGGCTCCAAGGCCGGTGGATTTTGCTAAGTTGTGCAAAGACTATACTGCTTTTGGAGGGAAGGTTTTCTTGGGGACAGAACCAACCATTGAGGTCCAGAGATGGATAGATGCTTGTAGAAGGATTTTTGGAGATTTGGGAATTGAGGATGCGACTAAGAGGAAGTTGGCATCAAGACAGCTTCAAGGGAGAGCTTCTGATTGGTGGAACTCTATTACCATCAATACTCCGGAAGAAGAGATTACTTGGGAGCAATTCCAAGTCAGATTTGAAGCTAAGTTCATTTCTACAGCTCAGAAGTCTGTTCTGTTCAAGAAGTTTGTGGAGCTCAAGCAGGGAGGAAGACCAGTTCTTGAGTATGTTTCTGAGTTTGAAGCTTTGTCCAAGTATGCCCGGTCATATATTGAATCTGCATATCAGAAGAATGAGAAGTTTGTGACAGGCTTGGACAGTTATCTTGGGAGACAGTTGGTGGATCATTTGGACGATTCATTTGAGAAGCTTGTGGAGAAAGCTCTTAGGCATGAGAGTCTGTTTCCTAAGGAAGGATCTGTTGTTGCTGTGACCATGGGAGAGTCTAAACCACAGCAGAGTGGAAACAAGAAGAGGAAGCAACAGCAGCAGAAGGGTAAGGATGGCCAGAAGAAGCTGAAGGGTGAAGTGACCTGCTACAACTGTCAGCAGAAGGGCCATTTCTCCAAGGATTGTAAGAATCCGAAGGTGCCGATGAAGTGTCACAACTGTGACAAGCCGGGGCACATCAGGAAGAATTGTCCAGAACCGAGGAGGGACAAGCAGATTGTGCAAGCTTATGCTTTGGGAGCTGTTCCGTCGTCTTCGAAAGCTCCTACCGCTGAAGAGAAAGGAAAGAGTGTGGTGGTTCAAGGTACTCTTTTCTTATGTGGTGTTCCAGTTAGAGTGTTGTTTGATACTGGGGCGTCGCATTCGTTTGTTTGTAGTGAACTTGTGGGCCGGTTAGGTTTGGAACCGGATATTGTTGATAGGCCATTGGTTGTGACTAATCCAGTTGGGGGTTCGTCTTGTTTGTGTATGTTATGTCGTGGTCTGATTGTGTCGAGTCATGGTTGCTCTTTTGTTTGTGATTGTTTTGTTCTGAACTTTTCGGGGTTCGGAATTATTTTGGGTATGGACTGGCTTTGGAAGTATGCGGCAAAGGTTGATTGCGAAAGGTTGGAGGTGACAGTTGAGAATGTGGAGGGGCGAAAGATTGTGATACGATGTAAGCATGAAGAAGGCGTCTTCATGAGCTTCATGTATTCGCTAGTTGTTCCACGGGATGGACTGTCATCGGTGCCAATCGCGAATGGATTCGAGGATGTCTTTGACGAAGTCAAAGGGTTACCGCCGAATAGAGAGATCGAGTTTCGAATAGATCTAGTTGAAGGAGCCAGACCCGTTGTGATGCCTCTTAGGCGGATGGCGCCTAGGAAACAGCAGGAGTTGAGGGTGCAGGTTGATGACCTTTTACAGAAAGGATTCATTCGGCGTAGTGTGTCCGAGTGGGGTGCACCAGTTGTGTTTGCAACCAAGGCAGATGGGTCATTGAGATTGTGTATGGATTATCGTGAGCTGAATAAAGTGACTAAGAAGAACAAGTATCCATTGCCGAGGATAGATGACTTGTTTGATCAGCTTCACGAAGCGAAGGTGTTCTCTCAGATGGATTTGGCAACGGGATTTCACCAGTTGAGAGTAGCTAAGGATAGTGTGCCGAAGACTGCTTTTTGAACACCATCCGGTTTCTTTGAGTGGCTGGTAATGCCGTTTGGATTGACTAATGCGCCAGCATATTTTGTGGATCTTATGAATAGAGTGTTTAGAGATCAGTTGAACAAGTTCGTACTTGTGTTCGTGGATGATATTCTGATTTATTCCAGAACTGAGGAAGAGCACAAGACGCACTTGCGTATTGTTTTGGAAATCTTACGGAAACATCAGCTGAAGGCTAAGTTTTCGAAGTGTCACTTCTGGAAGAGTGAAGTGAGGTTCTTAGGCCATGTGATTTCTGGAAATGGAATAGCGGTTGATCCCGCTAAGGTGGCAGCAATCCAGGATTGGGTTAGACCTAAGAATGCATCTGATGTGAGGAGTTTTCTTGGATTAGCAGGATATTACCGACGGTTTATCAAAGACTTCTCCAAGATAGCTGCACCATTAACAGGATTGACGAAGAAGAACCAAGTGTTCAGTTGGGATGCTAAGTGTGAGCAAGCTTTCGGAATCCTGAAAGAGCGATTGACGAGTGCTCCTGTTTTGACTATTCCAAGTGGGAATGATGAGATGGTGGTTTACACCGACGCATGTGGTACTGGACTTGGAGCAGTGCTAATGCAGAAGGATAAGGTTGTTGCGTATGCTAGTCGACAACTGAAGCCGCATGAAAGGAATTACCCGACTCATGATTTGGAGTTAGCGGCGATTGTTTTTGCTCTGAAGATGTGGAGACATTATCTATTGGGAGTTCGATTCGAGTTGTTTACAGATCATAAGTCGTTGAAGTATCTTTTCTCCCAAAAGGATTTGAATCTTCGGCAGCAACGATGGCTAGAGTTTTTAGCATCGTATGATTTTGGTATAGCTTATACTCCAGGAAAAGGTAACGCAGTGGCAGATGCGTTAAGTCGAAGGCATGCAGGATTGGGAGCCATGTTTTCAGAATGGAAGAATCTCGAGTATTTAGTTGGATTAGACTTCAGGCCCAGATGTGAATTGGAACCTGAGATGTTGGCAAACTTATTGATAAGACCGACTCTTGTGGAAAGGATTGGCGAGAGTCAGAAGCGAGATGATAAGATTGTTAGGATTATCCGTGATTTGGAATCTGGATTGGAACCAGAAAAGGATAAAGGATTCGAGGTCGATCGAGAAGGTTGGCTTCGGAAGCAAGGACGATTAGTTGTTCCCGATATAGATGAATTGAGGAGTGAAGTTCTGAAGGAAAGTCACCACTCAAAGCTGACAATTCATCCAGGTGGAAATAAGATGTATCGGGATATGAAGAGAACCTACTACTGGGAAGGTATGAAGAAGGATGTTGGAAATTTTATTTCCAAGTGTATGAACTGCCAGTTGGTAAAAGCCGAGCAGAAGAAGCCAAGTGGATTGCTTCAGCCATTAGAAGTTCCTACATGGAAGTGGGAACAAGTATCGATGGATTTTATTGATGGGCTACCTAGAACAAGAACGGGAAATGAAGGGATTTGGGTCATTGTAGATCGTCTGACCAAGAGTGCGAGATTCATTCCTGTTCGATCGACTAGGACTGCATCAAAGTTGGCAGAGTTGTATGTTAAGTGGATAGTTCGATTCCATGGTATTCCGAAGAGTATAGTGAGCGATCGAGACCCATTGTTCACTAGTGGATTTTGGAAGAGCTTCTAGGAAGTTTTGGGAACCGAGTTGTGTTTGAGTACAGCTTATCACCCTCAAACAGATGGTCAGACCGAGCGAGTCAACCAAGTTTTGGAAGATCTCCTCAGAGCTTGTGTTTTGGATTTCGGAGGATCATGGAAAGATCACCTTCATTTGGTGGAATTTGCATACAACAACAGTTACCAGTCAAGCATTGGGATGGCACCATATGAGGCATTGTATGGAAGACCGTGTAACTCACCGGCATGTTGGTTAGAAACTGGAGAAAAGTTGATGCTTGGGCCAGAGATGATTCGACAGACTTTGGATTGCATAGAGATCATTCGGCAACGAATGAAGGCAGCCCAAGATCGACAGAAGAGTTATGCGGATAAGCGTCGTAAGGATTTGGAATTCGACGTAGGTGTTATGGTTTTTGTGAAGACATCTCCACTGAAGAATGTTATTCGATTCGGGAAGAAAGGAAAATTGACTCCGAGATTTGTTGGACCATTCCCGATCATCGAGCGAATTGGGAAGCTCGCCTACAGGTTGGAGTTACTGGAGAAGATGTCGAGTGTGCATAATGTTTTTCACGTATCGTATCTACGGAAGTATGTGCACGACTCGAATACAGTGGTTTCTACTGATAGCTGTGAAGATTTCGAAGTTGATCCAGTCGATAGAAGACCTCGTAAGCCGCTTCGTGTTGTGGAAACCGACACGAAACAGCTTAGAAGAAAGGTAGTTAAGTAGCTCAAGATACAATGGAGTGATGATGATAACGACTGTACGTGGGAAGTGGAAGAGAGGATGAAAGCAGCTCATCCTGAACTCTTCAAGGTATGGCCCTAAGATGTCGTGTCATCTAACGACGTTGTAACTTGTTCTAGTTTTAGAATTCTGCGCGCTAAGCTAGAATTGGATGCATGGTTTGTTGATTGCTATGGATGGTAGGCGTGCAGAATAGTCTTTGATTGCTTTGTTTGTTTGGAATTTCGGGGACGAAATTCCTAAGGGGGAGAGAATGTAACGACCCGTATTTTTACGGATCGAAACTTCGTAAAACAGTTGACATTTGGTCACACTGTTGATAAGTCGTTTATAGTTTAATTCCTAGGTCGTTTGGATTTAGGTCGGCAAGGGGTTAAGTCGGAGAAGTCTGGTAGGTCGTAAGTAAGCTTAGGCTTAGGTCGTAGCCGACTTAAGGAGAATAGGCGACCTAAGGATGTTGGGGTTGGCGGCCTAAAGATTTGGAGTTAGGTCGTATGATGGATGGTAAGGGTTTAGGTCGTAGACGACCTAAGAGATAGGAGACTTAAGGGTTTTTGGCGAGTTAAGGTTTTGAGCGACCTATAGGATGTTAGCGACCTAAGGGAAGTGCGAGCTAAGGAATGTACGACCTAGTGGTTAGTGTGTTAAGTCGTAGACGACTTAGGTGTTAGTTGTTAAGTCGTAGAGTGGCTAAAATCTTTAAGGCGTAACTCTGTTGAGTTGTTAGGTCGGCTACTCTGTTAGGTCGCAAGGAAGTGCATGTGCGCTAGGTCGTAGGTCGTATGGATGCGGTTATCTACTAAGTCGTTAGGTCGTATACGCATGTGTTAGGTGGAGCTGCTGTTAAGTCGTAAGTCGTATACCCTGTTAAGGCGCGTGCTTTAGGTCAGGGATTTGTTAGGTCGTAGGTCGGAAGAGATAGGTCGTGGACGACCTAATTCCGAGTGTTCGACTTAGGGAGAATTTCAGCTATAAATAGGAGGGCTTTGTTCCATTTTTGGGATCCGGTTTTTGAAGCGACGAAGTGCTGCCATTTTGAGAGCTCGACTTCTACACTTCTTCACTTCTTTTCTCCACTCTAATCTAGTGATTCCTTCCATCCATATTGAAGATCAAATCGAAGATCGAAGAGCTTAGATTGAAGATCTACATTCTACGAAGAGAGATTTCATCGTTTGAAGCGGATTGGTGATAGATCAAGTTAGATCCTTCGCTGTCCAGATCTGAAGCGTGTTGATTTGAGGTTGTTTAGGTGATTTGGTGAGTGGTGATTATCTCTCACACGGATCCAAAGGAGTATATCGGATTGTTGGCTCGATTTGGTGTTAAAATAGTGATTTCCATGCCTTTTCTTCATCCTAAGTATAGATCCATATAGATTCATTGTTCATGATGATGTTACATCCATTTTACTACATGATAACCTATGCAAGTTCATTCATCAAGATTATAGAGATATTGTTCATGTTTTCATGCTTGTTAGACTTTCAACCCTTTAATTACGAAATTTCCATTATTGTTATAATTGTCTACTTAGATCATATTCGAATGCCTGATTGCTTGGATTAATGTTTGACTTGATTGATTGCTATGAATTAGATGATTGATGATTTGATTTAGACCGAAGATGATTCAAAAGCTAAGGGAAAGGCTCTTGAATTGAGAAAGCTGCTTGTGGCATATGTAGCGGATGGTGAAGCTCTTATGCATAGATTCGATGATGATGATGTTGAGATGAAGCTTTGCGAGGATGTGATGAAGCGAAGTATGATATGAGATAGCCTTGGTCTAATCCAGACGGGATCATTCCAAGCAGATGGATAACTCGGTGAAATGTTCGAGTTTGTGGATAATGGATGCTCGAGAGGCGCTTGAGCTAGTATGGAAATAGTCGTCGAGGAGGATGACTAGAAGGCTGAGATGTCATCGTTGTTGAAGGTTCCAGCATGCTCAAAGCAAGAGTAGGTTGGGCAGATTCGATAGTCCCTGAAGGCTACAGATTGGTAGTCAAGTACTCTGGGCAGATTCGATAGTCCTAGGCATGGGTCACGATGACGTGCGGGAGTTATGTCTAGAACCGGGGTTTCCATTAGCCCTTGACAGACGGCTGAAAGAATGTGTCGGTCATTCAATAAACGGTGGTATCAAAGCAATGATAACAGTGATAGCCAGAGTCATGGATGTTTTGTTGTATCGTCATTCGGTCTCAAGAGCGGTACTTTCTGGGTGCTTATCTGATCTTGGTTTAGGCCTTGGGGGTTTGTGCTTGGAAAACATCGCCCTTGACTCGAGTGATAATTACTTTACTTTAAATTGTATGCTCTGCTATGTTTGCTTCTGCTTAGTGTGTGTCTGGGGGCTATCACTGTAGAAAGAGGTTGGAGTGGGAGGGTTGTATTCCTATTCCTTTTTCCTTTGTACTCTTTTGGTATGTTGTTAGTTAATTTACCGCTCACTAAGACTGTTGTCTGACTCAAGGCTTTATGTTTTAATTCTTATTGCCTTGGGTTGTTCGTCCATTTTGGGACGGGCAGACTAGGTAGCAGGTGACAGGTGCTGTTCTCTTCTCACGTTGTCGATATCGAAGACGAGCGGGAGGGTTGCATATTATCCTCTTATATGTACTGGATGTTCCGCTGTTTGTATAATCTCTGAGTGTTATGTAGTGAGGCTTGATGTATTGACTATTTGGATGCTTGTATTCAACTATTATGGAGTTTTATATGATGGCATTTTATTCTGTAAAGCTTCACTATACATATGTTCTATTGTATTTTATCCATGCGCTGTGAGTAATACGATAGATTCTGTTATTTTGATCTACCCTGACAATCGTCCATGGTCGCCTGGCACACTTTATAGCGCACTACCTCTAGATTCGGTGCAGGGGTCATGGGCGGTCGTCACAAAAAATATTTTGGTTTTAAAGTATATACTATTTTGAAGTAAAGGATATGGTTTTGAAATGGTAATAACTTTTTTTGGGTTTTTTTTGAAGTATATACTATTTTGAAATAAAGAATATGTTTTGAAAGGGCAATGATTGTGTTTTAAAGTATATATATATTTTTAAATGACCACGGTGTTATAATAACGATTGGTTGTTAAAGAGTCCGGGATCGGATATGGACATACTCTTTGTCGATACCGAAAACCACTTTGACAACTGTGTACGCGGTGGAGTTTCCAGAATGAAGTAGGATGGTGGCGACGATCCTAAGGTATATACGTGGACCCAACTCCCGTGAGTTGGCATAAGGTGGCTAAAACAGGAGCGATCGACGGGCCAAGGAGGTAGCACCTCTGATCGGACACACTTCTTCGATACCATTCTATTACTTGTGATTGATTTGGTGGCCACCCTTGATTTGGGAGTGTTGTTCGAGGTGGGCGGTAGTGGCTGCTATGCGTCACCACCAGTCCGGATGTGTAATTGGTATATCTACCCTGGCATTGCCTTGTGTGCCGTGTCACCTACCATATCGAGCTTTACTACGAGTTTCTATTTGTGTCGTACCTATGGAGTATCTTCTCGTAGCCTCTCGGGGTATGCAGGTACTGTATAGACTATTGGCATTATTTTGTGTTAAGGACTATATGGGTAACCCCTTAATGCTATTTAAAAGTAAGTTTATTTTATGATTAGACATTATTATAATAGCGAATATTACTACATAGTATATAGTTTAACAGATCCTTAGGGGATGTGAATCCCGAGCATCTCTTAAATTACTGCACTCACGTTAGACACTGGATAGGAGATGTCAAATCCCGTAAACATCTCTGACGCGGTTCCACTCATATATTTGTCATTGATTTAACTTACATAAGATCTTTTAGTTCTGACTCGAGTGTTTTGTCTTTTCAATTCGCTCGGGTCAGCCTGAGCATTTCAGGATTTGAAGGCCTTAATTCTGGAGGACGAAGACGAAGAATTATTATTACTATTTGTTATATATTCCACTACACCATTGTATTCCGCTGCATTAATTTTCATTCTCTGGTATGTGTAACTCTGATATGTATTGTATAAGTATAATCAAATGTTTTGTAAAACAGCTTCATGAACTGTTATTTGATTATTATATTTTATCGTTCCGCTGCAAGATTCTATTTTGTTTCTTTTATTTCTCAACTTTTTCTTATTTACCCCATAACAATCCGCCCTTCTGTATGGTTTAAGTTGGCACGTATGTCTGCTTAAGCGTAAAAAAAGGTGGGCTGTTACAAAAACAAATTCACATATCCAATTCAGTGTTAAATTGTTTTACTAATTATAGTGTTTAATTTCGACTGTAATTAAATCCAATTAATTATAATTTAATTCCAATAAATTGATTTAATTTGATTTCAATCTTTTTATTCAATCAATTATTACTTATAGACCTAGTTAACCTTTATTTACCTCTTATTACACTAATATTACACTAATACTCTACAATTTATCATCTTTTACCATATTAGTTGTAGCATTCCAACAATATTGAACCTTTGTTGATTTTGACACTAATTATAATTTAAAATCCCACAACTTCACTTATCTTGGTTTCATTTTTATTATTAAATCAATTTATTGTCTTATGACTGCAATTTACATTTCTATACATTTTGTTACATTCCCAGTTTGCAGTTATTGTATTAACTCACATTAATGTAACATTTAATTACATTTAATTGCAATTGATTAAATGGATTGGTAACAAATAACAATTGTCACCATTTCTCTATTTAATCACATTTGTATATTTGTTATCTTCATACAAATGTTATATTTATTTACACAAAATTCATTTGTTTCCAATTTACAATTTATTACATACTATTTAATTAATACAACATTTAAACTATCAATTGCTCTTTTAATCCAATATCAATTAATATGCACATTATTACAATTAATTTACAATCTATTACCAATTATAATTCTTTAATCCTTTTAATTAATTGTAATTAGATTTAAAGCAGTTATTAGTTACCTTAAATTAATACTATTACATTTCATTCCAATTATATTCTTATTATTAAATCACAAATGCTTATTTCTTCCAACATTAAATCACAATATCTTATTAAATTTACTATTTTAATTATCGAAAAATTACGGGTCATTCCACTCTCCCCCACTCAAAACTTTTCGTCCTCGAAAAGGGAAAAGAAGGAAAAAGAAGGAATTCAGCAATCAATATATCGTATTCAAAATATTAAATTTATAAACAATTAATTTACAAAATTAAATCATTTAAATAAAACATATCAATTTATACAATTAAATCCTTTTATATTCAGGTTAACAAAAGTTTGGAAAACATTTCACAAATTCTTCTAAGTCCAAAATTCACGGAAAATTTTGGTAGAGTCTTCTTTGTACGGAGAGGTATGGGGAAAATAATAATATCAATATTAACAATGTATATCATATATTTCAAAATAAAATATCCCAAACCAAGGGAAAACAATATAATATCGCTAGAAAATCGTAATATGAGAACGTACCTATTTGTCGCGCAAACAAACGCTAATTTATGAAACCAAAAGTAGTAGTTATTGCTTCCATTCCTGTATTTCACTTATATAATCCAAAAGAGTCAATAATTATATAAAAGAGAAATAATTTGAGTTGTTTTCAACTAATAACAAAACAAATCAATACAACATAACAACAATCATTTGCAAAAAAACAGTACAACATTATTTCAACAAAGAAAACAATCATTCATCCATAGCAACCAAAACAAATGGTTTGTTGGGGTTTAGAAATTCTAATCATACAAAATGATAAATAAACTATGAAGTAAACCATACACTAAACAGTCGTAGATAACTTTATAGATTATTCATACATCTCTATACAAAATAAAAGTATCTTTTCCCAACCAATCCATAAGCCCAACAAACAAAGAATTCAACACATTTTGAAGTTTACTCTATTTATTTTTTTTCACATCATTTATTGTTCATTTTTTCTTCCTTTCATACAATGATTTTCTTTAATTCACGTTCATTACTTACAAAATTTTAATTTTCATTCATTCATGTAAGGCTTGTTTCATTAATTTGCATTCATTACTTACATAAGTTATATCCATTTCGATTATTTGGATCATAAATGAATTCATTATTGAAGTATTATATACATTTTATTTCAATTTACTTCACATTTACAATTTAGTTTGATTTCCTTTTTTTTCTTTACTTTTTCCTTTCTCATTCATATAATGTTTATTTTCATTAATTCATATTTGTTATTACTTACAAAAGTTCATTTCTTCTTTATTCATATAATGACATTTCTTTCATTTTATTACTTTACATTCATTGCTTAAATAAGTTATTTTTATTTCAATTGTTGGATTATACATTATTAGATAAATTTCTTTACAAATTCAATTCACCATTTATATATTATTTTTTTCTCTTTTTCACATTCATTCTTCCACATATAGTATTATTGAATATCAACTCCATTTCTAAATCATTTCCAATGTTCTCTAAAGTTATAACCCTTTAATTTATATATAGTGCTCATTTTAATTATAGATGGCTTCAATATTAATTCAAGTTCATAATTATTTACTTACAGTATTCACCTTTAGCATTAAATCTGATTATAAATAGCTTAAAATGTTAATCTATGTTTACAATCATTTTTCTTACATTATTCACTTTTATTACATTTAATTAGTAGCATTTCAAACTATTAACTTCAGTTTATAACAATTTATAACATTAGAATTCTTATTTATAGAAGTAATTCCATTGAACACTTTCATTTTCCAAGTTTTTTACTTGTACAATATTCTATTACATATCCTATTTAACATTTCAACTTTTAAATATTTTAGTATGTTATATATAGATGTCTTTTAAAATGAAATAAAATGTTACACAAATTTTCATATTTATTTTAAATCAAAATGTTCAATAGTTACATTTTCTTATTTTCATTTCCTTTTTATTTACAGTTTACAAATTCCAATTTCTTATCTATTTCATTTATCATTTGGCATCTAGTTTCCAATTACACATATTAAAAGTTTCCAATTATTACAATAGTCAAAATTTCAGTTCATTATTATAATCTCAATTTCTAATTTACAGAAACTTAAGAACTAACCAACCGGGTTTCATTTCAATTCTTTTAAAATAATATATATATAATCATATCTTTTATACATATCATATCATATTTGGAATTCAAAATTAAGATTAATTTATCAAAACAATTGTGCACTAAAATTACTACAACGGTCTTCCCACTTTGAAACTCGAAAATGAACATCGATGATGCGTGCACTCATCACCGAAATTATTTTCCAACGATAGAGAGGGGAGTATAGAAATTGCTTTTTTATTACATACTATTTAATTAATACAACATTTAAACTATCAATTGCTCTTTTAATCCAATATCAATTAATACACACATTATTACAATTTATTTACAATCTATTACCAATTATAATTCTTTAATCCTTTTAATTAATTGGAATTACATTTAAAGTAGTTATTAGTTACCTTAAATTAATACTATTACATTTCATTCCAACTATATTCTTATTATTAATTCACAAATTTTTATTTCTTCCAACATTAAATCACAATATCTTATTAAATTAACTATTTTAATTTTCGAAAATTACGGGTCGTTACAATTTCCGTTAGTTGTGGTGATTCCTAAATCTAGACTTCCTCTTCTGTTTCTTGCCTCTGTATCTTCCTTTCTCGTTAATTGGCATACGATCTTTACACTACAACGAACATACCCTATTATAACATCAAAAAAACGTTGTAATATGTATTTCGCATCGTTTTTGCAAACGTAGTATTAGGTCGAGTCGTAATAGGATCGGCGTCTTTTACAACATTTTTTAAAAGTTGCAAAAAATGTTGTAATATATCTTACTACAATTATTTTTAAATGTTGCAATATTGTTTTTTACAACATTTTCTAAAAGTTGCAATACACCTTTTTCCAATATTTATTAAACATTGTAGTGTACTTTTTTACAACTTTTTTCAAACATGAAAATTTCAGGTTGTATTTAACCTGAAACTATATCCTCTTTATTATTGTTGCTGTTGTAAATATAGTATTTTAAAAATTTCAATGACACAAACTATTAGCAACACGTCTAAATTGCTTACATTCAAAATAAGTCAAAATTTTATTAACACAAACAAAATTTACATTAATTTCGAAGAAACATTCATATCAAAATTCAAACCTATATGAAATTCACAAAATCCACAATAACACAACTTCAGCATACATAACATAAAAATTTCACAATTAAAATGTTAATAAACTTACAACTAACGCAAATAATAATTGGGTTAAAGCTTCATAAAATTTTCGACTTCACTTCAAACCTTTGCCATTACTGTCCATCATCCTGCTTTTATGTCAGCAAATTGATCTACCAAGTCATTACCAGAAAGTATAGAAATATTGGAAGGAACTGGAGCAGTTCCTGCAACAACATTTACGCAAGACAGTAATAATATTAATAAGAAATTTAGTAAAAAAATTATACTGAGTTTATTAAATAACAGTAACGCATCGCATCAATTTAGAAACCGACTCATGGTATAGAGGACTAATATGATATATCTAAAAGTTGTGAAGCAACTGTAAAGCAACTTTGGGCCAAAAAATAATTCTTGGAAGCATGAATTGCCTATAGTAACCTTGCCAAAGGATTGCAAGAAACAATTTAGGACATTTATAATAAAATACTTCTTGATGATTCCATATTCTTGGGAGGAAAACTATGGCAGGGTGCATAATATTTTGTAGCAGTTAAAGCCAAAATGGAGTTGTTTGTCAAATATTAATTTATGGAGCACTCACCATTCTTAGAGTTTCCCAACGTTTGCAATTTTCAAGAAAATATAATAGTGAAATTGGTCAAAGCTATCTTTTAGACACATTTCATCACATAATTTGTTTACATACAAAAACTTTGCCCATTACATTTTATAAATTGGGCAGTCTTTGTATTGAATTATGATTTAGGCATCAATTGTAAAGTATGATAATACAAATAATGTTATATGTACATCCATACATTGTGCATTGTTTCTCGTGTATGCGGTATTCATTTAATGCTTTGTATCGTGCAACGACACAAAACCTCCTAAATGATTTCTTGAAGTAAAGATGAATGATGGATGAAAATGTCTATGTAAAGATGACTAGCGGTTTTATGCAATGTTTCAAAGCCTTCATTCATTTTAGGACTTTCAAATAATTGATGACTATCCTATAGCCAAGGAAACTGGTGTCTTTTCTTTTTCATATAGCTAATAGGCTCCACCTTTTTGAAAATTAATTCATTTTCGTAATGCAGTAGATGGTACTTTAAGTGAACTGTTTGTACGAGGAGATGGAATCATAATATTTACCCAATTATTACTACTATTTTCCTACTATTATTCTCCATGCAATCCACACAGAATTAAATTTAATTAAAGATATGACCCAAGGTGGGAAATTATGGAAGTCGAGAATTAATGTTGCTGACCGCCAACATTTAGGGAAAAGACATGGATGATAACAATGATCTGTATTTTTTTTCTTGGTATGATTGACAGTGTGCAACATGTGTCTGTGCACTCACACGTGTTGTACACACAAATCTCTTACAGAAATGTTCATAAGATATGTTAAATATAATCTTAAGTAGGTACTTGTGTTTGTTGGCCATTTATGCTACTTACGTCCCTAGACTTTAGAGAAAACTAAAATATGTATAAATGGATACCAAAACTTAGAAGATAAGGAAGCATGAGAAGAGGATCATATAAAGAAGGAAACTTTGCGCCATCAATATCTCCATACTGCATTAGCACTGTTCCATCAATCTGTTTCTCAATCATACCTAATCTGCAGTTTATTACATCTATAAAAAGAAGTAACACATTTCTAATTATAATATTGATGATGGATTTTATTAGTAAAACATTAATATATCTTAATTGGATTGCAAGAATACCAATACTTTAGCTTGCAAGCGTTAATGTTTCCACCAACAAAAGATCTTGACATTGGTCTCATTTCATCAGTGAAATCTTCTGCGCCAAGGTGTCTTCTAATACTAAAAGAATGCATGCCTTTGAAGCTAAGATAGGCTGATGGGATATAAAGGTTACATAAAAAAATAACTCCATCCTACAGTTAAAAGCAACACCTATTAATTCCACAACCACCCGCATAGATATCCAACAAACCATACATCATCACCTACAAATCAAAACTGAAACCTCTCCCTCCACCACCAGATATTACCACCAAGATCGGATACCTCGCCTCGCAACCCCCTAATCAGCAACAACCCCACAACATCCACCTCGCAACCCCCTAATTCGCAACAACCCCACAACATCGACCTCATGCATCCACTACCACCCAAATCTCCACCACCCCTAGATCTCCACCCAAGTCACCATCTCCACGCATAGACCCCATGAAAACATATGCGGTTGGGGAATTTCGAAGTTGGATGCAGGTATTGGCGATGAGGTGATTTCGTTGAGGATATTTGAGGGAGAGGTATTTGGATTTGGATTAGGGATTTGATTGAGCGAGTTTGGATTAGGGATTTATTGGTGGTTTGATTTTCGTGGAGTAAAAAGAGTATGGGCATTATAGGGAGAAGTAATATAAGACAAGGACGAAGGGAAAATGGTTCATATTGGAGCCAAAATGTGGTTAGGAGGGAAAATTTTCATTTTGAAGTCAAATTTTTTGTATTTAGGGCCAAAAATAAACTTGTATATGTCAAAGAAGAGGGTTACACAAAAGAGCCTCTAAATGCATATGGAAGTAATAATTTGCAACATAATATTTATATTTTTCAAATTTTTAATTTTTTAGAATATTTTGAAATTTTCTGAAATTTTGATTTGTATATGTCGTGGTTACAAAAGAAAGCCTACAGATGCATACGAAGTAATAATTTGCAAAGTACTATCAATATTTTTTAAAATTTTAATTTTTTTAAAACATTTCTGAATTTCTTGAAATTTTGAAGATTCTTTATGGTTTTAAATTTATTTTGAAGTTTTATTTTTTTAAAATTAAGTTTTATGAATATTTCAAAAAAAATTAAAATTTTATAAATATTTTAAATTTACTTTCAAAATTTTAATTTATTTGAAATACTAAATACTAAATAATCATCAATTATAATTATTAAAAACTAAATATAAATAGTTAATGACCTTTTTAGTTTCAATATGCTATCAAGTGTGTGTGGGGAAAATGAAGAAGAAAATAATGGTTTAGTTATTTATTGATCAAACCTTCTACAAGCCTAAACACACATAAACCAATACATAGAAAACGAAGAAGAAGAAGAAGAAGAAGAAGAAATTAATATATAACTTGTAATACTATAGATGTTATAATATTTTGGATTAAAAAAATCTTCTTCCATAGATTAGAAAGGTTAGTGGAGGCATCATTGGTTATAAGTTATAAATAATTACATATCTAAGTTTTCAGTTATAAATTATTAATTATAAACTACCATTTATAAATTGTTTAAGTAAGTGTGGTCAATACTTGTTATTAATTATTAATTATTTTAACAATTTAACCAATACTAAACATATTCAAAAAAATTAACGTAAACCTATGAGTAAAACTACTTTTAAAAAAATCATAATTAATTAATTTCAAGTTGTAAAAAACGATATTTTTACAACCTTTTAAAACTGTTGTTAATAGTGTGATGTAACAACCTTTTAAAAATGTTGTAAACTAGTTTTTTACAACTTTTCTTGTGAAAAGTTTGTGAAAAGTCATATTTTACAACTTTTACTGAAAACGTTGTAAAGAAGATGTCTTTTACAACGTTTTTTTAGAAAACATTGTAAAAGTTCATTTTTACAACGTTTTAAATAAAAACTTTGTAAAACAAACGTTGTATTAAGCTGTATTTGTTGTAGTGTTAGTAAGATACAAAAGAATGGTCTAAGAGAGAGGGCAATACGTACTTATATGTAACAATTGCAAGTACCTTACTATAGCATTAATCCAACCCGGTCTCATTTCTAATTCATTAGACCATATTTTGAAAATCATTTAGGTTTAAATTTATTTTTAAATTTACATAAATCTATGCTCTGATACCGACTTATAACATCCCCCATTTGGATGCCCAAACTAACTGCTACGGATGCTGTAGTCGTCCATAGTTATTAATTCTTAGTGACCAAATGCGGTAATGTTAGATATATTGATATAACATAAATACATGGATATGAAAAAAATTAAACTTAATTTAAAACAAAATTTTCATTCCACTTCAAATCGTATTACAATTTCAATACATAATCCCACTTCATAAACCACATTCAGAGAACTATAATTATTAAAAAATACACCAAGAGCGACATACAAAGATACCCCCTTGGTTGATCAAAGTCTAAATATGGGCAATTAAACAACTTTGCAATTCCATTAGAAATACAGAAAAATCAAACAGAAAGAACTCCTAATAGCTAGCTTGCCTCCTACACGTCTCCGGAAGCTTATTCGTCTAAAGGAGAACTTAAACCGTAACTCTCAAACCACTAAAAATCAATTGAGCACCCAAGAGTTAAAGGGGAAAACATACACTTCGAGTCAGAAAAAAAGTCTACTATGAATAATTACCTACCATCTCAAACCACATAGATATCTACTGAGACCATGCCGCTTAGCGGAACAGGTTTTCCCCTCACTAGCATCTTAACCCAATTTATAATAACCATATATTGTGCACATGCATTCACAATGGTTAAGACATAACATAATAAAGTATATGATGATGATATGCAAACATGTAATAAGCTCTGGATTTCCCATTCCCATTTCTTTGACTATCTGTCTTAAGTTGTAGTTTCTAGGGTAAATATTGACCTATTAGTTTTCATGGTGACTAATAACCTGTTCCAAACTTATGGACTATCAGTTTGGTTTTATAGTTTTCATGGGATTGCTAAGAATTTATTGGTATCTACCAATAACATCATCTAATCATAGTTTCCATGGGTCACTATGAACCTATTAGGTCCTCCAAAAACATCTTTCACGTCATAGTTTTTATGGGATCATTATGAACCTATTGATCTCTTTCCCTAACTTGTTCTGGACATAGTTTTCATGGGATCACTAAGAACCTACTGGCTCCTACTAATAACAATTTCCTTACATAGTTTTCATGGGCTTACTAAGAACATGTCTAAACCAATAATCTTTGATCAGCTTTTGGGCATCCTATACTCCGGTCTATCTAACCTCCTGGATGCAATTCTACTCACACAAGAGTTCATTCAAGATATATTCACTACTGGGTCAACCTAGCTGGTTAATCTGCCCTTTCCATCCCAAAATACAGTTATGGGTTCAAAATGAATTGAATATGATTACACCAACATACATGATAACTGATCAAATAACATAACAATATAAAGATCCATGGTTTAATTCCATGTAATCATTTTCTAAAACAATATGTTAATACCCTTAACTTACTATCCTTAACAAGGAAAGCTTCCTTTGAAATTTTAAAGTTAAATTTCCATTTCAAAAACTTTTTTACAATGCCAGGTTTTAGAAAAATGAGATTGGGTTCTTTAATTCGAAAGCTAAAGCTTTCGACTATATCCTTTGGATCATTATGACATCATGAGGAAACCTTCATCACCCTCCCCTTTTGTAAGCATTACTTTAAAAACTTTAGTCATTTCTTTTGAAAGCATTACTTAAAAACATACCTTTCGAAAGACTTAAAACATACCTTTTGAAACACTTAAAGCTTACCTTTTGAAATAGTTAAAACATGCTTTCGATACCTTTCAAAAGCATTAAGTTCAAGTAAGGTTTTATGGAAATATATCTTCTAAACCATTTAAAAGTGTTCTTCCGAAACCATTGGGTTTACCATTCAATACAACAAGTTAGTCAAAAGGAATAGAAGCGAAAGTACTCCATTCGAAATCATTGATCTTAAGTAAAAGAATTTGGGGAAGAGGATAGTTACGAAACCTCTTTCGAAACCATTGCCTCCATAACTCTTATTAAAAGTGGCTCAAACAACTCTTTCGAAAGCATTGAGAAGGCGGCTTCAAATTATATAAAGACGAAAGCTTCCCTTTTGAAAGCATCGATTTAAAGTGTGACGACCGCTCATGACCCCTGCACCGAATCTAGAGATAGTGCACTGTAAAGTGTGCCAGGCGACCATGGACGATTGTCAGGGTAGATTAAAAACAACAGAATCTATCGTATTACTCACAGCGCATGGACAAAATACAATAGAACATATGTATAGTGAAGCTTTACAGAACAAAATGACATCATATAAAACTCCATAATAGTTGAATACAAGCATCCAAATAGCCAATACATCAAGCCTCACTACATAACACTCAGAGAATACAAAAAAGCGGAACATCCAGTACATATAATAAGAAGATAATATGCAACCCTCCAGCTCGTCTTCGATATCAGCATCGTGAGAAGAGAACAGCACCTATCACCTGCTACCTAGTCTGCCCATCCCAAAAATGGACGAACAGCCCAAGGCAATAAGAATTAAAAACATAAAGCCTTGAGTCAGACAACAGTCTTAGTGAGCAGTAAATTAACTAACAGCATACCAAAAGAGCATAAAGGAAAAGGAATAGGAATACAACCCTCCCACTCCAACCTCTTTCTACAGTGATAGCCCCCAGACACACACTAAGCAGAAGCAAACATAACAGAGCATACAATGTACAGTAAAGAAATTATCACTCGAGTCAAGGGCGATGTTTTCCAAGCACAAACCCCCAAGGCCTAAACCAAGATCAGATAAGCACCCAGAAAACACTGCTCTTGAGACCGAATGACGATACAACCAAACATCCATGACACTGGCTATCACTGTTATCATTGCTTCGATATCACCGTTAATTGAATGACCGGCACATTCTTTCAGCCATCCGTCAAGGGCTAATGGAAACCTCGGTTCTAGACATAACTCCCGCACGTCGTCGCAGCCCGTGCCTAGGACTATCGAATCTGCCCAGAGTACTCGACCATCAACAGTTGGCCGTTGGGACTATCGAATCTGCCCAAACGTACTCTTGCTTAGAGCATGCTAGAACCTTCAACAACGATGCTATCCAAGCCTCCTAGTCATCCTCCTCGACGACTATTCTCACATCCATTCATTATCCTCAACTCGAATCATATCACCGAGTTATCAACATGCTTGGAACGATCCCGTCTGGATTAGACCAAGTCTTCATCATATGATGCCTCGCTTCATTACATCCTCGCAAAGCCTCATCTCAACGTCACATCATCAAATCTATGAATAAGAGCTTCATCATCCCGCTACATATGCCACGAGAAGCTTTCCCAATTCAAGAGCCTTTCCCTTAGCTTTTGAATCGTCTTTGGTCTAAATCAAATCATCAATCATCTAATTCATAGCAATCAACCAAGTCAAACATTAATCCAAACAATCAAGCATTCAAATATGATCTAAGTAGACAATTATAACAATAATGACATTTTCGTAATTAAAGAGTTGAAAGTCTAACAAGCATGAAAACATGAACAATATCTCTACAAACTTGATGAATGAACTTGCATAGGTTAACATATGATAAAATGGATGTAACATCATCATGAACAATGGATCTATATGGATCTACACTTAGGATGAAGAAAATGCATGGAAATCCCTATTTTAACACCAAATCGAGCCAACAATCCGATATACTCCTTTGGATCCGTGTGAGAGATAATCACCACTCACCAAATCACCTAAACAACCTCAAATCAACACGCTTCAGATCTGGACAGCGAAGGATAAATCTTGATCTATCACGAATCCGCTTCAAACGAAGAAATCTCTCTCGAAAAGATGAAGATCTTCAATTGAATCTTCAATCTTGATCTTCGATATGGATGGAAGGAATCACTAGATTAGAGTAGAGAAAAGAAGTGAAGAAGTGTAGAAGTCGAGCTCTCAAAATGGCAGCACTTCGTCGCTTCAAAATCCGGATCCCAAAAAGTGAGAACAACCCCCTCTATTTATAGCAGAAATCTTCCCTAGGTCGCTCGGAGTTAGGTCGTCCACGACCTACGACCTAAAACCAACCGACCTAAAGACTTGCCCAAACCTTACGACTTAACACATGGCCAAACCCAGCGACCTAACAATGCGCACGACCTAATAGACAACTGAAGCTTAGCGCACATACGACTCAACTTCTAGTTCGCTTTAAACCTAACACACAGCGACTTATCGCACGTGCGACCTAACAACTTACGCGCTTAGCGACCTAACAGAGCTCTCCATCCTACGACCTAACGAGGTTACGACCTAACACTTAACAAAACCCAGCGACCTAACAACTCACGCGACCTACCAACCTAGGGACTTACCAGTGTTACGACCTAACACTTAGACCCACGCGACCTAACACTTAAACTATCCTAGCGACCTAACAACTCTCGCGACCTACCAACCCATGCGACCTAACAACTTATGCGACCTAACTCCTTAGGTCGCCTAACGACCTAACTATGCTAACAAGCTATCCACTAGGTCGCAACATACTGGGTTGTTAACTCGCTAACCCTTAGGTCGCGTACTACTATAGGTCGCTCCTTGCCTATTCCCTAGCTTCCTTAGGTCGCTACCCCTATAAGTCGTCTACGACTTACCACTTAACTTCCCTAAGTCGTTAACTACTGGGTTTAACTTGCTACTCCCATAGGTCGCTCCAAACTGTCCACGACCTAAACCACCTCGCGACTTATCACCTGAACGACTTAACACTTAGGTGCGACTCAAGACAGTGCGACCTACCACTTAATCTGGCTACGACCTAACTCTCAACTCGCATATCCCCTTAGGTCGCAGACCTTCTCTAAGTCGCTCACGACTTATCTCCTAAGTCACCAACAACATTTAACTAACCTCTAGGTCGCGTACGACCTAGGACTTAGGAAAATTTCAACCGAAATCTGAAACAACTAGAAAATGCTGAAAATCCCAGATTTTGACAAACTTTTCGATCCGTAAAATACGGGTCGTTACATTCTCTCCCCCTTAGGAATTTCGCCCCCGAAATTCCAAGCAATCATAGCAATCAAAGACTATTCTGTACGCCTACCATCCATAGCAATCAACAAACCATGCATCCAATTCTAGCTTAGCGTACAGAATTCCAAAACTAGAACAAGTTACAATATCGCGAGATGAGACGACACCTTAGGGCCATACCTTGAAGAGTTCAGGATGAGCTGCTTTCATCCTCTCTTCCACCTCCCACGTACAGTCGTTATCATCATCACTCCATTGTATCTTGAGCAACTTAACTACCTTCCTCCTACGCTGTTTCGTGTCGGTTTCCACAACACGAAGCGGCTTACGAGGTCTTCTATCGACTGGATCAACTTCGAAATCTTCACAGCTATCAGCAGAAACCACCGTATTCGAGTCGTGCACGTACTTCCGTAGATATGATACATGAAAAACATTGTGCACACTCGACATCTTTTCCGGTAATTTCAATCTATAAGCGAGATTTCCAATTCACTCGATAATCGGGAATGGTCCAACAAATCTCGGAGTCAATTTTCCTTTCTTCCCGAATCGAATAACATTCTTCAGTGGAGAAATCTTCACAAAAACCATTTCACCAACGTCGAATTCCAAATCCTTACGACGTTTATCGGCATAACTCTTCTGATGGTCTTGGGCTGCCTTCATTCGTTGCCGAATGATCTCTATACAATCTGAAGTCTGTCGAATCATCTCTGGCCCAAGCATCAGCTTTTCTCCAGTCTCTATCCAACATGTCGGAGAGTTACACGGTCTTCCATACAATGCCTCATACGGTGCCATACCAATGCTTGACTGGTAACTGTTGTTGTACGCAAACTCTACCAAATGAAGGTGATCTTCCCATGATCCTCCGAAGTCCAAAACACAAGCTCTAAGAAGATCTTCCAAAACTCGGTTGACTCTCTCAGTCTGGCCATCTGTTTGAGGGTGATAAGCTGTACTCAAACATAACTCGGTTCCCAAAACTTCCTGGAAGCTCTTCCAAAATCCACTAGTGAACAATGGGTCTCGATCGCTCACTATACTCTTTGGAATACCATGGAATCGAACTATCCACTTAACATACAACTCAGCCAACTTTGATGCAGTCCTAGTTGATCGAACAGGAATAAACCGTGCACTCTTAGTCAGACGATCTACAATGACCCAAATCCCTTCATTTCCCATTATGGTTCTAGGCAATCCATCAATAAAATCCATCGACACTTGCTCCCACTTCCATGTAGGAACTTCTAATGGCTGTAGTAATCCACTTGGCTTCTTCTGTTCGGCTTTTACCAACTGGCAGTTCATGCATTTGGAAATAAAATTTCCAACATCTTTCTTCATACCTTCCCAGTAGTAGGTTCTCTTCATATCCCGATACATCTTATTTCCACCTGGATGAATTGTCAGCTTCGAGTGATGACTTTCCTTCAGAGCTTCACTCCTCAATTCATCTATATCGGGAACAACTAATCGTCCTTGCTTCCGAAGCCAACCCCCTCGATCGACCTCGAATCCTTTATCCTTTTCTGGTTCTAATCCAGATTCCAAATCACGGATAATCTTGACAAGCTTATCGTCTCGCTTTTGGCCCTCGCCAATCCTTTCCACAAGAGAAGGTCTTATCGATAAGTTTGCCAACATCTCAGGTTCCAATTCACATCTAGGCCTGAAGTCAAATCCAGCTAAATACTCGAGACTCTTCCATTCTGAAAACATGGCTCCTAATCCTGCATGTCTTCGACTTAACGCATCTGCCACTGCGTTACCTTTTCCCAGAGTATAAGCTATACCAAAATCATATGATGCTAAAAACTCTAGCCAACGTTGCTGCCGAAGATTCAAATCCTTTTGGGAAAAAAGATACTTCAACGACTTATGATCTGTAAACAACTCGAATCGGACTCCCAGTAGATAATGTCTCCACATCTTCAGAGCAAATACAATCGCCGCTAACTCCAAATCATGAGTCGGGTAATTCCTTTCATGCGGCTTTAGTTGTCGACTGGCATACGCAACAACTTTATCCCTCTGCATCAGCACTGCTCCAAGTCCAGTACCACATGCGTCGGTGTAAACCACCATCTCATCATTCCCACTAGGAATAGTCAGAACTGGAGCACTAGTCAATCTCTCTTTCAGGATTCCGAAAGCTTGCTCACACTTAGCATCCCAACTGAACACTTGGTTCTTCTTCGTCAATCCTGTCAACGGTGCAGCTATCTTGGAGAAGTCTTTGATAAACCGTCGATAATATCCTGCTAATCCAAGAAAACTTCTCACATCAGATGCATTCTTAGGTCTAACCCAATCCTGGATTGCTACCACCTTAGCGGGATCAACCGCTATTCCATTTCCAGAAATCACATGGCCTAAGAACCTCACTTCACTCTTCCAGAAGTGACACTTCGAAAACTTAGCCTTCAGCTGATGTTTCCGCAAGATTTCCAATACAATACGCAAGTGCGTCTTGTGCTCCTCTTCAGTTCTGGAATAAATCAGAATATCATCCACGAACACAAGTACGAACTTGTTCAACTGATCTCTGAACACTCTATTCATAAGATCCACAAAATATGCTGGCGCGTTAGTCAATCCAAACGGCATTACCAGCCACTCAAAGAAACCGGATGGTGTCCTAAAAGCAGTCTTCGGCACACTATCCTTAGCCACTCTCAACTGGTGAAATCCCGTTGCCAAATCCATCTGAGAAAACACCTTGGCTTCGTGAAGCTGATCAAACAAGTCATCTATTCTCGGTAATGGATACTTGTTCTTCTTAGTCACCTTATTCAGCTCACGATAATCGACGCACAATCTTAACGACCCATCTGCCTTGGTTGCAAACACAACTGGTGCACCCCACTCGGACACACTACGCCGAATGAATCCTTTCTGCAAAAGATCATCAACTTGCACCCTCAACTCTTGCTGTTCCCTAGGCGCCATCCGCCTAAGAGGCATCACAACAAGTCTAGCTCCTTCAACTAGATCTATACGAAACTCGATCTCTCTATGCGGCGGCAACCCTTTGACTTCGTCAAAGACATCCTCGAATCCATTAGCGATCGGCACTGATGACAGTCCATCCCGTGGAACAACCAGCGAATACATGAAGCTCATGAAGACGCCTTCTTCATGCTTACATTGTATCACAACCTTTCGCCCCTCCACATTCTCGACTGTCACTTCCAACCTCTCGCAATCAACCTTAGCCGCATACTTTCTAAGCCAGTCCATACCCAAAATAATTCCGAACCCCGCAAAGTTCAGAACAAAGCAATCACAAACAAAAGAGCAACCATGACTCGATACAACTAGACCATGGCATAACATACACAAACAAGACGAACCCCCAACTGGATTAGTCACAACCAATGGCCTATCAACAATATCTGGTTCCAAACCTAACCGGCCTACGAGTTCATTACAAACAAACGAATGCGACGCTCCAGTATCAAACAGAACTCTAACTGAAACACCACATAGGAAAAGAGTACCTTGAACCACCACACTCTTTCCCTTCTCTTCAGCGGTAGGAGCTTTCGAAGACGACGGAACAGCTCCCAAAGCATAAGCTTGCACAATCTGCTTGTCCCTCCTCGGTTCTGGACAATTCTTCCTAAAATGCCCCGGCTTGTCACAGTTGTGACACTTCATCGGTGCCTTCGGATTCTTACAATCCTTCGAGAAATGGCCCTTCTGCTGACAATTGTAGCAAGTCACCTCGCCTTTCGGCTTCTTCTGGCCATCCTTACCCTTCTGCTGCTGCTGCTGCTTCCTCTTCTTGTTTCCACCCTGCTGGGGTTTAGACTCTTCCCTGGTAACAGCAACGACAGATCCTTCCTTAGGAAATAGACTCTCATGCCTAAGAGCTTTCTCCACAAGCTTTTCAAATGAATCGTCCAAATGATCCACCAACTGTCTCCCAAGATAACTGTCCAAGCCTGTCACAAACTTCTCATTCTTCTGATAAGCAGATTCAATATATGACCAGGCATACTTGGACAAAGCTTCAAACTCAGAAACATACTCAAGAACTGATCTCCCTCCTTGCTTGAGCTCCACAAACTTCTTGAACAGAACAGACTTCTGAGCTGTAGAAATGAACTTAGCTTCAAACCTAACTTGGAATTGCTCCCAAGTAATCTCTTCCTCCGGAGTAGTGATGGTAATAGAATTCCACCAATCAGAGGCTCTCCCTTGAAGCTGCTTTGATGCCAACTTCCTCTTAGTTGCATCCTCAATTCCCAAATCACCAAAGATCCTTCTACAAGCATCTATCCATCTCTGGACCTCAATGGTAGATTCTGTTCCCAAGAAAACCTTCCCTCCAAGAGCAGTATAATCCTTGCACAACTTAGCAAAATCCACTAGTTTCGGAGTTTGGACTTGAACTCCAACATCTACTGCTGCCCCCGAAACTGGTATCCTTCTCATGATCGAAGTCATCATAGCTTCGAACATGGCTGCATAATCAGCAGTCTCTTCATTAGCTCGGCCTTCCCTAGCAGCTGGTCTCCCTCTTTGACTCATTCTCAATATCTATAAAAAGGAATGATTAGAAAATCTAGAGAAACAACTGCATAAAGGACTCAAACTCTACTAAGCTACTATATTATATATAGTATTCATCCATCAAAATACAATTACGTCTCTCATACGTAGTTACGTCAGCGAGCGTTGGGTAAAATCGATTAACCAATGCTCTGATACCAAATGTGACGACCGCCCATGACCCCTGCACCGAATCTAGAGATAGTGCGCTGTAAAGTGTGCCAGGCGACCATGGACGATTGTCAGGGTAGATTAAAAACAACAATTTCTATCGTATTACTCACAGCGCATGGACAAAATACAATAGAACATATGTATAGTGAAGCTTTACAGAACAAAATGACATCATATAAAACTCCATAATAGTTGAATACAAGCATCCAAATAGCCAATACATCAAGCCTCACTACATAACACTCAGAGAATACAAAACAGCGGAACATCCAGTACATATAATAAGAAGATAATATGCAACCCTCCAGCTCGTCTTCGATATCAGCATCGTGAGAAGAGAACAGCACCTATCACCTGCTACCTAGTCTGCCCGTCCCAAAAATGGACGAACAGCCCAAGGCAATAAGAATTAAAAACATAAAGCCTTGAGTCAGACAACAGTCTTAGTGAGCAGTAAATTAACTAACAGCATACCAAAAGAGCATAAAGGAAAAGGAATAGGAATACAACCCTCCCACTCCAACCTCTTTCTACAGTGATAGCCCCCAGACACACACTAAGCAGAAGCAAACATAACAGAGCATACAATGTACAGTAAAGAAATTATCACTCGAGTCAAGGGCGATGTTTTCCAAGCACAAACCCCCAAGGCCTAAACCAACATCAGATAAGCACCCAGAAAACACTGCTCTTGAGACCGAATGACGATACAACCAAACATCCATGACACTGGCTATCACTGTTATCATTGCTTCGATATCACCGTTAATTGAATGACCGGCACATTCTTTCAGCCGTCCGTCAAGGGCTAATGGAAACCCCGGTTCTAGACATAACTCCCGCACGTCGTCGCAGCCCGTGCCTAGGACTATCGAATCTGCCCAGAGTACTCGACCATCAACAGTTGGCCGTTGGGACTATCGAATCTGCCCAAACGTACTCTTGCTTAGAGCATGCTAGAACCTTCAACAACGATGCTATCCAAGCCTCCTAGTCATCCTCCTCGACGACTATTCTCATATCCATTCATTATCCTCAACTCGAATCATATCACCGAGTTATCAACATGCTTGGAACGATCCCGTCTGGATTAGACCAAGTCTTCATCATATGATGCCTCGCTTCATTACATCCTCGCAAAGCCTCATCTCAACGTCACATCATCAAATCTATGCATAAGAGCTTCATCATCCCGCTACATATGCCACGAGCAGCTTTCCCAATTCAAGAGCCTTTCCCTTAGCTTTTGAATCGTCTTTGGTCTAAATCAAATCATCAATCATCTAATTCATAGCAATCAACCAAGTCAAACATTAATCCAAACAATCAAGCATTCAAATATGATCTAAGTAGACAATTATAACAATAATGGCATTTTCGTAATTAAAGAGTTGAAAGTCCAACAAGCATGAAAACATGAACAATATCTCTACAAACTTGATGAATGAACTTGCATATGTTAACATATGATAAAATGGATGTAACATCATCATGAACAATGGATCTATATGGATCTACACTTAGGATGAAGAAAATGCATGGAAATCCCTATTTTAACACCAAATCAAGCCAACAATCCGATATACTCCTTTGGATCCGTGTGAGAGATAATCACCACTCACCAAATCACCTAAACAACCTCAAATCAACACGCTTCAAATCTGGACAGCGAAGGATAAATCTTGATCTATCACGAATCCGCTTCAAACGAAGAAATATCTCTCGAAAAGATGAAGATCTTCAATTGAATCTTCAATCTTGATCTTCGATATGGATGGAAGGAATCACTAGATTAGAGTAGAGAAAAGAAGTGAAGAAGTGTAGAAGTCGAGCTCTCAAAATGGCAGCACTTCGTCGCTTCAAAATCCGGATCCCAAAAAGTGAGAACAACCACCTCTATTTATAGCAGAAATCTTCCCTAGGTCGCTCGGAGTTAGGTCGTCCACGACCTACGACCTAAAACCAACCGACCTAAAGACTTGCCCAAACCTTACGACTTAACACATGGCCAAACCCAGCGACCTAACAATGCGCACGACCTAACAGACAACTGAAGCTTAGCGCACATACGACTCAACTTCTAGGTCGCTTTCAACCTAACACACAGCGACTTATCGCACGCGCGACCTAACAACTTACGCGCTTAGCGACCTAACAGAGCTCTCCATCCTACGACCTAACGAGGTTACGACCTAACACTTAACAAAACCCAGCGACCTAACAACTCACGCGACCTACCAACCCAGGGACTTACCAGTGTTACGACCTAACACTTAGACCCACGCGACCTAACACTTAAACTATCCTAGCGACCTAACAACTCTCGCGACCTACCAACCCATGCGACCTAACAACTTATGCGACCTAACTCCTTAGGTCGCCTAACGAACTAACTATGCTAACAAGCTATCCACTAGGTCGCAACATACTGGGTTGTTAACTCGCTAACCCTTAGGTCGCGTACTACTATAGGTCGCTCCTTGCCTATTCCCTAGCTTCCTTAGGTCGCTGCCCCTATAAGTCGTCTACGACTTACCACTTAACTTCCCTAAGTCGTTAACTACTGGGTTTATCTTGCTACTCCCATAGGTCGCTCCAAACTGTCCACGACCTAAACCACCTCGCGACTTATCACCTGAACGACTTAACACTTAGGTGCGACTCAAGACAGTGCGACCTACCACTTAATCTGGCTACGACCTAACTCTCAACTCGCCTATCCCCTTAGGTCGCAGACCTTCTCTAAGTCGCTCACGACTTATCTCCTAAGTCACCAACAACATTTAACTAACCTCTAGGTCGCGTACGACCTAGGACTTCGGAAAATTTCAACCGAAATCTGAAACAACTAGAAAATGCTGAAAATCCCAGATTTTGACAAACTTTTCGATCCGTAAAATACGGGTCGTTACATAAAGTTATAAAGAAGGCGACCTTTAACTAATTCGAAAGGTATGAACACGGTAGCTAGGTTTCAAATAGGTTCAAAAGCGGCTACCTTTTCGAAAGCTCCCTTTTTAATGAAAACAAAACTAGCGGCAACTCATTCGAAAGCTTCTTTTAAAATAAAGGCACATTAATTGATTCAAAAGCCATTTAAAATAACTTCAACCCCTTCGAAAGCAAGCCTTCGACACCATCCCTTTCACCTTCCTTCAATACTCTACGTACCAATTTCTTGATACCATGTGCATTGGTTTCAAATGGGTTCGAAAAGCCTACTAGGCATGGTTTTGGAAGCAAGCAAACATAGTGGCAAGGTTGTAATTAGGAACAAACTGATTTTGTGCCTTTAAAAGAATTTCCTTTTTATCAAACTTAACCAATTTGTCAAAATGTGATTGGTTGCCTAATTCTTTATTCAAAATCCTTTTCTAAAACGGCTGCCAAATTCACTAATTTATAATTGAAATTATTTTAACAAATAAGCTATTCCCTATAATAAAACATTTAAACATTTAAGTCCTTCAACTTAAATAATTTAATAACCATATTAAAGCACTTAGGAAAAATCCTCAAAAATCACCATAAGTCACTTTTAATATTAGTGTTTGCCCTATATGAAAAGGGTTCAAACTCCACTTCTTTGGATCATAAGGTACTATTTGTCTTTTCTTTTCTCCATAATTCTTAATGCCACTAAACATAACACCTACACCTCAAGAATTTGAGAGTCGTCGGTGGCTTTATAAACTGGCCTAATCATATAAGGCTCGAAAGATCCTTGCTCGGAGAGTTTAACTCGATTAGTTATCATGGCTAAACAAAATTTTGCCGACGTTTGGATTTAAGGGTAGGTTGGCTTGGAATAGGATATGGTTGGTGGAACAAGTTCTCTAAAAATAAATTATGCAGGCGAGGATAGTTCCACTTGGGATTTTAACGAAGTCATAGTTTCAGGCCCTCCTTCTAGTACCAAAAATGTTCACGAATAAAGTTGCTAACACCAAAAGTGTAACAAAATAGTGTAAATTCAAAGAGAGGCTTTATTGAGGCCATTCGAAGTCATCAAGTCGAAGAGATTTCCCATAACATTCCTTAGTGTAGTCATCAAAGCCGAATTCGTATGAGCTTATGTAAGTTCAAAGTTGAAGTCAAATATGATATTAAGGTTCAAGTTCAAAGTCAAGTATGTTATGCGAATAACAGTTCGAAGTCAATTTTATTATGTAAGTTCCAGTTTGAAGTCAAATATGCTAGGCCGGTACAAGTTCGAAGTCAAGTATGCTATGCAAGTTCCTAATCCACATAAATCAACTTCGAAGTCAAATGATCATATAAGTCACAAGTCGCAAGTTCGAATCAAAACAATATGCTATGTTATGCAATTGTTTGATATCCAAATCCTTAAGTGTGCAAGGTTCAATAAATACAGTAGACTTTGAGAATCTCCAAATCAATCTATGTTTTACAAAGTTGAAAATTGTAAGAAATGCGATGAGAGAATATCCCCTAAAATGGTACCCCTAGGTCCATATTTATAGTAGTGAGCGGCTCCATTTCGCCTTTCATTATTTTCGGGAGGCTCATCTTTGGCATGCTTGACTTCGTGGTGTCATCTTGGCATTAGTCTCTTTATTGTATAACATCAACAAAAGGCGGCTCCAAGCATTTTGGAAGAGCGATGACGTCATTAGCCAATGTTGTGAAGGAGAAACTTTTTAATATTAAAGTGTCGAAGTCGATGACTTACGGAATTGATGGTTGGCATCACAAGTAGAAGACATCACTAAACACAGATGAGAAACAGTGACAGTATAGTATTGCATTGGTACAAGATGGTTTTATTCCTTATGATGTCGATGTCGTCAATAAATTTGATGATTATAGATGAGTAATAGCAACGCTGATGAATAGTGGCATAAATGGTTGCTATGAGTAGAGACGATGTGCAGCATTGACCATTGTCGGAGGTTGATGTCACTAAGCATTCCCTCGAGGTTGATGATCCTTGGGATCTTCATAAGGAAATACCTTCGAATTGCCTGTAGGATGCAATACTGATAGGGTTTGGCATCAATTAAATGCGCTATTGGTCACTTCGACATTCATTGATGGTTTATGATGTTGATTGTCTGTGATACTTCTATCTCGTCGGTTGCATGCGACATTCTTCATTTTTCCTTATTGATATAATGTGACGCGAAGAGATATGATGCCGAAGTGATGAAGTGTGGCATTATTGATCATAGAACCTTATTCCTTCGACATTAATCATGAAAGGTAATATCGTCTCTACACCTCTCTTCTTGTTTATCTTTAGAGTCAATAAGAGTAGCACTAGTTAAGCATGAAGCGACATTGATGATGTGCAATGTCTTCGAGGATATTGATGGTGGTAAAAAATTTCATTGCCATTGACACTATTGTTTTGGCACTTGCTTAACAATATGAAACACCTCTAGGTTTCGTTTACTTCTAAAAAAACCCGAATTAAGTTAACGGGAAATTCATCGAATAGTTTTGAAGTGTTCAGGATCAGTAACTGTTTTACTTGCCGGATACTACTTCAAAACTACTATATGAGATATTCTGTTTGAGTAATGAAGATTCTTACGGAGATGTCGTATGTAGCCTCAACGTCGGAAAATGACTAAATCCAGAGTAAGATGCACGATCTCAGGTTTAGCTAATCCAAGGGGGTATATCAACTCCATTATCTACAATATGCTTATAGATGTTGCTAGCAGAAGTTGTTGATGCCTGGTTTATGCTGCTTACGGAAGTGTTCAGTGTTGGGCAGTTGTGTTTTTCATGTGGTATATTTTATTTGGAAATATACGATGCTTGGAAGGTAATTTATGATCCTTGTCATAGGAGATCGATCTCATTTTATGAGGAGGTCTTCTTAAAAATCTATATACGAACGTACCTTAGAGGATTTAAATGTACTCTAATATGCTGTGGTATGAACAATATAAGCACCATAACTATTTTTTTTATTTATATTACACATCTTAGACATTATCTATAATATCACCTAATGTAAATATTAATTATGTTGGGTTCTTTTAAGGAGAAAACTAATCCGATGATTTGGTTCGTTTCAAAAGTACCATTTGTGTTTATATGCATTTTTCAGTTTCTCATACTAGACTCACGTCTGACCCGTGGTTTCAATTTTTCCTAAAATCCTCATATACTCTTTCGAGTAGATAAAGGAAAGCTAGTTTTAGTTGGATGCCTCAATCTTATGGAGACAAGCTGGATGCTTCCACATATCTATCTGTTTACTTATTTTCATTTCCATTCACTGTTATGTATATAATCAGCATTGTGAGGAAAGGCGGTTATAATTGTCCATGTTGATAGTAATACTTAGTCAATTTGTAACTCTGAGATATCATGTATGTGGAGTAACTATTTATACTATACGTTTGAGATATTATATATTATCGTTCCATAGATGGGATTTTGATATTGTGTTCTTCTTTCTTGTTCTGTTTCATTTTTTACCTAACCTTCCTATCTTTTCGGGACTTAGGTAGTTGGTACATGAATACCGTGGATGTATTTAGTGTCGACATTCATGGGTCAAAAAGGTGAACTATTTCATTTAGTGTTAGAGTGAGGTTAGCGAAAAACTTGGATTTGGTTGGGTATGGCTCATTAGAGATAGGGTTAGTAATGCCCCAGAATGAGTCGAATGTATTATACATACGAGAGTGTATTTGTTATTGCAAATCTAACTTCAAAAATTTTTCTTAAAAATATCCCCATTTTAGAAATCTTCTCCTTTAAATAACTTCTTCATTGAAATAACGTTTTCTTAATAATCCTTTCCTTAAAATCCTTGCTTAATTATCCTTTCATAATAATTTTGTCTTAGTAATCCTTCCTTAATAACTCTATCTTGAAGTATTCTAAAGATATTGTGCTATATATTCAGGTAGAAAACTATGAGTACTCGTGCTGCTAATGCTAGAGGTGGTAGAGGCCATAGTGGTGGAGTTAGTACCATCACCAAACTTAGGACTTGAGCTCCCCGGAATGCTGCTCCCGTAGCTGAACTTAGGCAGAATGTCGAGGAGGAAGTGGTGCAAGTTCGGCTTCTAATGAACTTTGTTATGCCTTGTCGGGATTTCAGAAGGTTGATTGGTCATAGGTTCAGTGATGAATCGATTATTAAGGTGTAGACTTGGCAGAATTTGTGTGAAAGGATAGTTGGTGATTTGGATTTGGGCAATGCTACTAAGCGTCGCTTGGCTTGTCGTCGTCTTTCTGATTCGGCTATGGATTGGTGGAGTTCTATTACTATAGTTGTCCTAAAGGATGACTTCTCTTGGGTCTAGTTTAAGGAGGAGTTCGAGAGGAATTTTGTATCGGAGGCAGGTAGGACCTTTTTGTTTAAGAGTTTCTTAGATCTAAAGAAAGGCACTATGACTGTTATGGAGTATGAGAACAAGTTTAATGCATTGTCTTGTGTTAGGCCTGGTATGATAGACATACCTTGTAACACCTCTAATTTATGTTAACATTATTTAGAAGATTAAATTAGATAAATTAAGTAGAATAATATATATTAGTGTGATAAGGGGATTGAGATTTGAATAAATAATTGGAGGTCTTGCTTAACTACAAAAATGGGCTTCTAAATGGTTGTATATGTTAATTAATTAACGCAAGGGCACATTAGGAAATTTCAACACCTCTTATACATATTTACACCTCCCATTCACGTTCATTTTCTAAAAAAATAAAACAAAAATCAAAAGAAAGAGGAGCCCGCCATTATTTAGGAGAAAAGTGGAGATAATCAAACAAAAGCTAAGGAATTAAAGCAAGGGGATTAATCTCAATCAATTCTCAAAGTCCTTGTCATAATCAAGGTGAATAATCATCTAAATCATCTCTATTTTGTTTTATGATCATTTGATTTTCGGGTTTAAGATTAAATCTATTATTATGATGATTTTTGATTGATGATATGCTTGGATTTTGATATGTTTGATATAAACAAAATAGTTAATAATCATTTTACATGGTTTTAAGGGTGAAACTGATTATAATGAATTTTGAATGCCATTAGGAAATCATACGTTATGTAAAACATGATTTTGGAGGGGTTTTAATTTCTATGATTTTCCAAGCTATGGAAAATTTAATATGAATTTCTTAAAGAAAATATGAATAAATTGGGTTTAAAATTTATTTTGATTATTTTAGGAATAAATTGGGTCTGGAATTTTTATATGTTAGATAACATATTGAAAGTGAATTTCTGTAATTTTTGGGGATTTTTCCTAAGTAATTTACTATGGAAAATAAATTTATTTTAGATAAAGGACTTAAATGATTTATTGGTTTTGTTTAATGGAGGGGCTTATTTGTTAAATTAATCATTGATTTGGATCTGAAATTATGCGGCAGTTATTTTGAGAAAGAATTTGAAAATTTTAAGGCAACCAATTAAATGTTTACAAATATGCATGTTAATTATAAAGTAATTACTTTAAATAGCATTAATTTAGCCTTTACCCAGAAAAGTGGGTTTCGCCTCTTTCCGAAGCACTTTTTGACCCATTACTTCTGCTTCGACCAAGTCGAGACCAAACCAATCAATCCGAAACCAATACTCAAGGTATCATAAAGTTGGTACATACTGGATTGGAGAAAGGCGGAAAGCATGGTGTCGAAACCCTTGCTTTCGATCGGGTCGAAACCTTTGTTTACTCTCAAAAGATAGGCGCCCGCCTAATTTTTAAAAGGATAGATACGACCAAATTGAAACCTTTGCCTTCAAATCTGTTGCTACCTCTTTGTTTAAGTGGAGCTTTCGAATGAGTTCCTTTGTTTATAAATCAATGCTTTCGAGAACGGGTGGTTTCGACCTAGTCGAAACTCTACTGCTGATCCTATTCCTTTCTAATGTATTGAAGTCATCAATGCTTTCGAAAGATACCTTTTCTTTTAAACTTGTACTAAGCCACTTACTAAGCTTTCGAAAGAATTAAAGGGTTTCGAAGGCAATGGCAACGAAGGGGGGTTTCAATGCTATCCTTCATATGTATTACATAAACGATTGAGCTTTCAAAAGGATGGTTCCAAAGCCATCAAGTTTTCCCCAAACAATTTTTATAAAGATTAATGATTTAAAAAAGGGTACTTTCGTATGTATTCAATTTTACCCAAAAGATATTTGAAGGAAAGTCCCAATGGTTTCGAAGGGGATACTTTCAATGGTTTTGAAGCTATGTTTATAAGAAGTAATAAGTGATGCTTTAATAATTTAGAAAGGTTTTTAAGGTTTCGAAAGAGATATTTTAAAGCATTTTGAAAGGTATATGTTAGTGTTTTGAAAAGAAGACTTTAAATACTTTCACAGGAGGATATCCAAGGGTTTTGAAAGTAAAGTTTTAAGGTCTCGAATCCTTAGTTTTCAAAAAAGAACCCAATCTCAATTTTAAAGGGAAAACCATTGCATAGTAAAGGAGATTTGAAATGATTTTAACTATGGGTTTTTGAAGAAGTTTTCCTTGATAAAATAATAGGTTAAAGGGATTAACCATGTTTTAAATAAAATGATTTCAAGAATATTAAACCATAGGTGTAACAACCCGCAAATTTTGAAAATATTTTAAATGAAAATTTATTTGAAACTTTGAATTTAACTATTTTAATTTGATAAACTTGGAAAATTTAAAGTATAATTTTGAGTTTTGATGTGAATTTTTTTCCAAATTTAATAAAATAAAGATTTATCTTAAAATACAAATTTTGGTCAACTTTGGTCAAAGTTTGACTTTCTGTGAAAATTTTAAAAATTTGAATTTTTAACTTTTACTTTTTTCTATGAAGATGAATTTAATTCTAACCTTTTCCTTGTTTTCCGTTTTGTTAAATTTTGATTGCTACATTTCAAAACTTACAACTTTTGGCATAGTACACGTAGTTATTTTCCCTACAACTTCTATTTTATTTTTACTTTTATTTGCTTGGGCTTAGACCATTTGGGCTAGAAAACCTTTAGTTAGATGAGTAGCCTATATATAATCTCCTAGGGTTTTGGCTAGCCTCCACATCCATTCATTTGTGCCTCCACATAAAAGTGTAAGTCTTCTTCTCCATCATCTTCCTTCTCAAAACCCTAGACTTCTTCCCCTCTTCCTCTCCAATTTTCCTCCTCCTCCCCTCCTAAAATTTTGGCCACACCTATCTCCACCTTCCCAAATCACCAAACTCCAACCAAAACCCTTTCTCCTCTTCCTTTTCCCTTCTTCTTCTTCTTCACAATTTTCGGCCTCTACCTCCTCTCTTCCCACCACAAACTCCTATGGCCGGACTTCCTCAACACTTCCCCTTGCCTTGCCTTGGCTGTGACCATCTCCTACATCACCAAACCCTAGCCTACGTCCGAACACACCAAACAAAAAACCTAGCCTAACCCTAAACCTAGCTATGGCCGAACCCACCTAATCCAAATCTAGCCTAGACCAAACCAAAACCACCTCTAGACTAAGCCTATGCAACCCTTAGACAAGCCCTCTTATGTGTTTACAAATATATATTTTTCTATTTTTATTTTTCTATGTGAATTATTTATTTACGTATGGAATTTATTTTTATTTTGCAAAGCGACGGATTTGGATTCTTCTCTGACTCAAGCTTGTCCGTAATTTGTTGTGCTTATCTTAGTCGTTGTGTTGCGCTTTGAATCACTTTCTTAACCAAGGAAAGGTGAGAAATCACACTTGACATACGTACTTATTTATTTCACCTATGATTTTATCATGTTATTTCATGTGTTATATCTAGTTATTTCATATGTTTATATCATATTACTTCATATGTTTATATCATGTTATTTCATATGCTTATATTAAGTCATTCATATGATTTTATTTTGTTATTTCATATCATATTATGTCTGTTTGATCATATGTCATGATATGTTGAATATTTTTATGTTTATTTAATATTCTGGAATCACACTGCAAGTTCTTTCACTATGGGTTAAAATGATACATACCCGAACGATCTTTAGAGTAAGGAAAAATTGTTATGGGATGAAATGATAGGCTTGAGCAATTTTATTTGACTTGGGATTGCGAGTTTGAAATGATATAAAACCCAAAAAATTAATAAATTGTGAATTGAAATGATATATGTCCATAGTTACTTGACCCTAGGGTAGAGAATTTTATACGGACTCCGTGGTTAATTTAAAATGATTTTTCTAAAAATTATTAAGTATTTTGGATTTTTATATATGAACCTCAACTAAAATTTAATCTAAGAATTGCTGAAGAAAAATTTGTTTACCTGTGTTAAGATTTTATAAGAAATAAATAGTTGGAAATGTAAATTTTGGAATCTAATTTACAGTATGAAGGTTAATTGAAATTTTATAAGCCGATTTGACTTAATAATAGTATTTTATTCTAACCTATAAATTGTAAGTTTTAACTCATGTAATAGTGATTAAAATGATAAATGTTTTGTGAAAAGAAATGTAAGTTAAACTTACATTTGACATGTATGTTTTAACTAATGAGATGGTATGATTGTGGAATAAAAATGATAAATGTCATTTACTAAGAAGAAATTAAAATGTAAGTTAAAATACTTTTAACTTGGTAAAAAGATTTCTGTTTTAAAATTTGATGTTTAATAACAAAGTTATTAAATTTAAGGTGTGATTTCTTTAATGACTAAATAGATAAATTTGAGTAATATAATAGGAAAATAGGATGGCTATGATAAAAACTATAAATATATATACTATTTGGTCAAATAAAATATTGTAGTATGAAGTATTACAGTAACAATTCAAACTGCTGCGATTTCTTATGGTAGCAATTCAAAACTGCTGCAGTTTCTTACTGTGACAATTCTACACTGCTGCGGATTCTTACAGTAACACTTCTGCACTGCTGCGAATTCTTACCGTAACAGTTCTGCACTGCTGTGAATTCTTACAGTAGCACTTCTGTACTGCTACGTTTTCTTAAAAGTGACATTTTCTGAATGCTACAATTTTCTGAAAGGTTATAGTATGGTTCTAAACGTTACATTTTTAAAGTGCTATGATCTCTAAACTTTTATGTTTCAAAGGGGTTATAATTAAATGAATTTGAAGTGTAAGATTTTGGAAAATGAATATTATTTTAAAAGAATAATGATATGGAATTTATATGGTTTTGAAAGGAATATGTTTGATACGAAATATAAAACCATTTGAAATTTAACCACGAGTTATAATAACGATTGTTTGTTAAAGAGACTGGGATCGGATATGGGCATACCCTTTGTCGATACCGAAAACAACTTTAATAACTGTGTACGCGGTGGAGATTCCAGAATGAAGTAGGATGGTGGCGACGATCCTAAAGGTATATTTACGTGGACCTAACTCTCGTGAGTTAGCATAAGGTGGCTAAAACAGGAGCAATTGACGGGCCAATTAGGTAGCTCCTCTGATCGGACACACTTCATCGTTAGCCATTCTATTACTTTGTGATTGATTTGGTGCGCACCTTTGATTCGGGAGTGTGGATCAGTTGGGCGGTAGTTGCAGCTATGCGTTACCAACAGTCCGGAAGTGTAATTGGTATATCTACCATGGCACTGCCTAGTTTTGTCATGTCACCTAACCTAGCGCCCCTTCTACGAGTTTGTTTTGTACCATACCTATGGAGTGCCCTCTAACGACACCCAGTACGGGTGGGATTACGGTACTGTATAGACTATGGGAATATATAAAATGTGTTAAGGGGGATATGGGTAACGCCTTAACGCTATTTTAGTAGTTTACTTTACTTTAGGCATTATTATAATAGCGTATGTTACTACATAGTAGATAGTTTAACGGATCCTTAGAGGATGGGCGATCCCAAGCATCCTTTAAGTTACTGATGCATTTCCTTTACAGTTCACTTGAGTTGATTTACATTTTATAAGTATGTATGTCCTGACTCGAGTGTTTTGTGTTTTGCTTTAGATCCACCGGAGATTTAGCTGTCTACCTGATATTTCTATTCCAGTTATTTCCACTCAGCTTTTGCTTTTGTAGTAGAGAACTTATGTACCTTGAACTTTCCATTGTATTTGTTTTCAGACTTTGATATTATGTATTAGTTTTGAGACTTTGTATCTAGTAGCTTCATGAACTACTATGTTTATTTTATTCCGCTACGAGTTATTCTGATATTCTGTGTCTGTGATTCTGTGATTGATTTTATTTGCCCCAAAATTTATTAACAATCTGTTGTTTTGAATTATTCAAGTCTGACATGTGTGGATTTATTGTCGATTTGAATGTTCCAAAACGGAGGGATGTTACAACAGGTGTTGGTATTATTATGTTATTATCATATATATATATATATATTCACATTTTAATGGACCCATAACTGTATTTTCAGGAAAGAGGTCAGAATAACCAGCTATGTTGACCCAATAGTGAATATAAATTGAATTAACTCTAAAATGCTAGAATTACATCGAGGAGGTCAGACAGACTAGAATGTAGGATGCCTAAATATTGACTAAAGAATTTGTTAGGTAGACAAGTTCATAGTAAACCCATGAAAACTATGTATAGGAAAAGTTATTGGCAGGGGCCAATAGGTTCATATTAAAACTAGGAAAAATATGACAAGAAAGAGTTGTTGGCAGGGGCCAATAGGTTTATAGTGAACCCATGAAAACTATATCTGGATTAAATTATTGACAGAAGTCAATAGGTTTCTAGTCAACCCATGAAAACTAGGATAAAAGGGAAGTAATTGGAGTTACCAATAGGTTAAGGGAAAACCCATGAAACAATGAAGTTATTAGCAAGGGCCAATAGGTTCATAGCGATCCCATGAAAACTATCATGAAAACTATGAAACCGTCCATAAGCTTTAAACAGGTTATTAATCAGCCCATGAAAACTATTAGTGTAACATCCCGCCATTTTGGACCATTCAAATCGACGATAAAACCACATATGTCAGACTTGAATAATTCAAAACAACAGATTGTTAATAAAATTTGGGGCAAATAAAATCAATCATAGAATCACAAACACATAATATCAGAATAACTCGTAGTGGAATAAAATAACATAGGAGTTCATGAAGCTCCTAGATACAAAGTCTCAAAACCAATACATAATACCAAGTCTGGAAACAAATATACTTAATAATTTTTAGAAAAATCATTTTAAATCAACCACAGAGTCTGTATAAAATTCTCTACCTTAGGGTCAAGTAACTACGGACATATATCATTTCAATCCGCAATTTATTAATTTTCCGGGTTTTATATCATTTCAAACCCGCAATCCCAAGTCAAATAAAATTGCTCAAGCCTATCATTTCAGCCCATAACAATTTTTCCTTACTCTAAAGATCGTTCGGGTATGTATCATTTCAACCCATAGTGAAGGAACTTGCAGTGTGATTCTAGAATATTAAATAAACATAAAAATATTCAACCTATCATGACATATGATCAAACAGACAAAATATGATATGAATTAACAAAATAAAATCATATGAATGACATAATATAAACATATGAAATAACATGATATAAACATATGAAGTAATATGATATAAACATATGAAATAACATGATATAACACATGAAATAACATGATAAAATCATAGGTGAAATGTCAAACTTGCATATACATATCCTCAAAATTCAATTGTCATCAATTCATCAAATAAATAAGTACGTATGTCAAGTGTGATTTCTCACCTTTCCTTGGTTAAGAAAGTGATTCAAAGCGCAACACAACGGCTAAGATAAGCACAACAAATTACGGACAAGCTTGAGTGAGAGAAGAATCCAAATCCGTCGCTTTGCAAAATAAAAATAAATTCCATATGTAAACAAATAATTCACATAGAAAAATAAAAATAGAAAAATATATATTTGTAAACACATAAGAGGGCTTGTCTAAGGGTTGCATAGGCTTGGTCTAAAGGTGGTTTTGGTTTAGTCTAGGCTAGGTTTGGATTAGGTGGGTTCGGCCATAGCTAGGTTTAGGGTTAGGCTAGGTTTTTGGTTTGGTGTGTTCGGCCTTAGGCTTGGGTTTGGTGATGGAGGCTCGGCTTAGAAGTTTTGGTAAGGAGGATATGGTCACGACCAAGGAATGGCAAGGGGAAGTGTTGAAGAAGTTTGGCCATAGGAGTTTGTGGTGGGAAGAGAGGAGGTAGTGGCCGAAAATTGTGAAGAAGAAGAAGGGAAAAGGAAGAGGAGAAAGGGTTTTGGTTGGAGTTTGGTGATTGTGGAAGGTGGAGATAGGTGTGGCCAAAATTTGTGGAGGGGAGGAGGAGGAAAATTGGAGAGGAAGAGGGGAAGAAGTCTAGGGTTTTGAGAAGGAAGATGAAGGAGAAGAAGACTTACACTTTTCTATGGAGGCACAAATGAATGGATGTGGAGGCTAGCCAAAACCCTAGGAGATTATATATAAGCTACTCATCTAACTAAAGGTTTTCTAGCCCAAATGGTCTAAGCCTAAGCAAATCAAAAGAAAAATAAAATAGAAGTTGTAAGGAAAATAACTACATGTACTATGTCAAAAGTTGTAAGTTTTGAAATGTAGCAATCAAAATTTAACAAAACGGAAAATGTTAGAATTAAATTCATCTTCATAAAAAAAGTAAAAGTTAAAAATTCAAAATTTTAAATTTTTCACAGAAAGTCAAACTTTGACCAAAGTTGACCAAAATTTGTATTTTAAGAAAAAATCTTTATTTTATTAAATTTTGAAAACATTTCACATCAAAACTCAAAATTATACTTTAAATTTTCCAAGTTTATCAAATTTAAAATAGTTAAATTCAAAGTTTCATATAAATTTTCATTTAAAGTATTTTCAAAATTTTGCGGGTTGTTACACTCTCTCCCACTCAAAAATTTTCGTCCTCGAAAAGGAACGAGACCCAGAAATCAAAGAAGGATAAGGTAGGATAACGAGTAATACTTGGAACAAACAATTCCAGATTCGAAGCACGAATGCTCTCTTCCGTTTCCCAAGTACAATCCCTATCAACAGTGCTCTATTGCACTTTGACTAGGTTGACAGATTTTCTTCGAAGCTGCCTCGTACCTCTATCGATAATATGAAGTGGCTTCCTCTCGACAGTAAGGTTTGTCTCAATATCCAAACTCTGGAGAGCAGAAGGCTGAAAAATCAAGGATGGGTCATGGATACCGACGAAGATGCGAGACATGGAATACATTATGCACTCCAGAAAGTTTCTCAGGCAATTCCAAACGATAAGCTAAGGAACCCACTCTCTCTAAGATGCGGAAAGGACCAATAAACCTAGGAGCGAGCTTCCCTCTCCGACCATAACGAATCACATTTCTTAATGGAGAGACCTTATGGAAAACCTGATCATCAACAGAAAACTCCAAACTCCTTCTACGCCTGTCAGCATACTTCTTCTATCTATCCTGAGCACTCCTCATCTTCCTCCTAATCTCCTCAACCTTCTCAGATGCCTCTAGAATCATATTAGGACCAAGAACCAAACGATTACCGAATTCAATCCAGCAAGATGGGGATTTGCAAGGGCGTCCATAGAGAGCAGCAAATGGGGCCATTTCGATACTAGCCTGAATTCAAAAGATGGAATATGATAGATAAATGTTTAAGAAACCTTAAACAGATATTTGAGATTATACCTAATAACTATTGTTATAGGTGAATTCAATGAGATGGAGATGATCCTCCATAATCAAGGACACAGGCATGAAGAAGATCTTCCAGAATATGATTCACTCTTTCCGTTTGACCGTCGGTCTGCGGATGGTAAGCAGTGCTCAGATTCAGACGAGTACCTAAAGAATCCTGAAAAACTTTCCAAAACTGACTGGTAAAGATGGGATCTCTATCATAGACAATACTAACAGGAAAACCATGAAGACGAACTATCTATCTCATATAAATCTCAACCAAACTAGAGGCAGAACGGTTGGACCTAACCGGAATGAAATGAGCTGACTTGGTCAATCTATCCACAACTACCCAAATACTTTCATTGCCTCTCCTAGTCCTCGGTAATCCATCAATAAAATCCATAGAAACTTGTTCCCATTTCCAATTGGGAATCTTAAGAGGTTGCAACAATCCAGCGGTCTTCTGATGATCAGCCTTAACCTGCTGACAAGTTGCACATCTACTAACAAAAAGGGAGATATCACGCTTCATACCACTCCACTAATACAGCTTCTTCATATCATGGTACATCTTCGTCACACTTGGATGAATAGAAATTCTGGACCGATGATTTTCCCGAAGTAACTCTTGCCTCAATCCGTCGATATTCGGTACACAAATCCGATTATTAATCCTTAAAATCCCTTTATCATCAATCTGAGCTCCGCTACCATTTTGGCTATTACCACTAACTCTGCTACGAACATTTTCCTTAATAAGCCTAAGCATCTCATCCTCATCTTGCTTAGCAAAAATACGATCCATAAGAGGAGAAGAAACAACAAGCTGACATAACATCGCCTTCTTCCTACTTAAAGCATCAGCTACAACATTAGCTTTCCCTGGGGTATAGTTGATGTCGAGGTCATAAGAAGCTAGAAACTCAAGCCACCTAACTTGCCTCAGACTCAAGTCCTTCTGGGTGAAAATATATTTCAAAGACTTATGATCCGTAAAGAGCTCAAACTTAGTTCCCAATAGATGATGTCTCCAAAGCTTCAAGGCAAAAACTATGGCAAGCAATTCCAAATCATGAACTGCATAATTGGCTTCATGAGTCTTCAACTGAAGACTGGAATAAGCGATAAACTTTCCATCCTGCATCAATAGAGCTCCCAATCCTTCACGACTGGCATTAGTGTATACCGTTAGTCCCTCATTTCCATTTGGAACGGTAAGAACTAGTGCGGAAGTAAGCTTGCGCTTCAACTCATTGAATGCAGCTTCACACTTATCATTCCATCTAAACTTAGCATTCTTACGAATTAGAGCGGTGAAAGGTGTAGCAATCCGAGCAAAATTCTCAATGAATCTCCGATAATAATCGGCAAGGCCCAGAAAACTACGGATATCAGATGGAGTCCTAGGATTTTCCCAATCTTGAAATAGAATAGGGAAAAACAATAACTACAGAGAAAGATAAAATTACAAAAGAAAGAGGAGAAGAAAAGATAGAAGAAAGATTCAAACTAGAATTGAAATCCTTATCAAAGAATTCTATAAACAAGGTGGATTATAAAGGAAGGAAATTCTAAGAAAAAAAAATTGATTTTGAAATAAGAAAATTTTATATCCAAAATAATCCTTGAAAAATCAATTGAAAACCATTTTATACTTGAAAATACGTTCTCTCGCAATGAATGATTCTAAGATTGATTTTACTCATTCTAGGGTATTTCTACCCTATCTCTAATGAGTTTTTGCCCCGTAGGCTAAGGTTTGCCTAAAACCAAAGCTCTGATACCAATTGTAACATCCAGCTATTTTGGACCATTCAAATTGACAATAAACCACACATGTTAGACTTGAATAATTCAAAACAATCGATTGTTAATAAAATTTGGGGCAAATAAAATCAATCACAGAATCACAGACATAGAATATCAGAATAACTTGCAGCGGAATAAAATAACATAGGAGTTCATGAAGCTCCTAGATACAAAGTCTCAAAACCAATACATAATACCAAGTCTGTAAACAATATACTTAATAATTTTTAGAAAAATCATTTTAAATCAACCACGGAGTCTGTATAAAATTCTCTACCCTAGGGTCAAGTAACTACAGACATATATCATTTCAATCCACAATATATTAATTTCCAGGTTTTATAGCATTTCAAACCCGCAATCCCAAGTCAAATAAAATTGCTCAAGCCTATCATTTCAGCCCATAACAATTTTTCCTTACTCTAAAGATCGTTCGGGTATGTATCATTTCAACCCATAGTGAAGGAACTTGCAGTGTGATTCCATAATATTAAATAAACATAAATATATTCAACATATCATGACATATGATCAAACAGACATAATATGATATGAAATAACAAAATAAAATCATATGAATGACATAATATAAACATATGAAATAACATTATATAAACATATGAAGTAATATGATATAAACACATGAAACAACATGATATAACACATGAAATAACATGATAAAATCATAAGTGAAATGTCAAACTTGCATATACATATCCTCACAATTCAATTTTCATCAATTCATCAAATAAATAAGTACGTATGTCAAGTGTGATTTCTCACCTTTCCTTGGTTAAGAAAGTGATTCAAAGCGCAACACAATGACTAAGATAAGCACAACAAATTACGGACAAGCTTGAGTGAGAGAAGGATCCAAATCCGTCGCTTTGCAAAATAAAAATAAATTCCTTACGTAAACAAATAATTCACATAGAAAAATAAAAATATAAAAATATATATTTGTAAACACATAAGAGGGCTTGTCTAAGGGTTGCATAGGCTTGGTCTAGAGGTGGTTTTGGTTTGGTCTAGGCTAGGTTTGGATTAGGTGGGTTCGGCCATAGCTAGGTTTAGGGTTAGGCTAGGTTTTTGGTTTGGTGTGTTCGGCATTAGGCTAGGGTTTGGTGCTGGAGGCTCGGCCTAGGGGTTTTGGTGAGGGGGAGATGGTCATGGCCAAGGCAAGGCAAGGGGAAGTGTGGAGGAAGTTCGGCCATAGGAGTTTGTGGTGGGAAGAGTAGAGTGTTAACGTTGAAAAGTGAACGCTAACACCCGGTGTGTGTGGTAGTAACGTGAAAGCGCCACCCGTTGGTACGGGAACAGAATATAAGATGAAAATAGCAGAAAATGGTAAAGGGACAACAGATTTATAGTGGTTCGGCCCGTAATTGAGCCTACGTCCACTTTATAGTCTTTTATTGCTGATTCGGTCACAATTTGATAACATGCACTTTGAATACAATTCACTTCGATCACACAAACACTTCGGATTAGTAGCACAAGCTTTGACGATGAGATTTGTTGAATCCATGTCGGATGTGTAGAATCTCGTTCAAAGCTTGTTGTAGTATCTTCAATGTTTGGAGTTCTTCAAGTGTTGGATGAGTTGAGAATTCGGCAGAGTAACGGTGCTTCAGAAAATGATTGGCCCCCCCAAAAGTCCTTTTCACGTTCGGGGTAGGTTGGTATTTATAGAGAATTTGACCCCTTAGGTCGTAAGTCGTGGTCGACTTAAGGTAAGTCGTGGTCGACTTAAGGTAAGTCGTGGCCGACCTATCGAGTCCAGCTTGTGGCTTGGTAGAAGCTTACTTACCCATCTGGATCCATGTTACAAGTCCTAAGTTGTTTACGAGTCATCTTCCTCCGGCATAAGTATTGCGGCAGCGAACTACAACTCTGGCTTTAGGTCGTGGACGACCTAAGCTAAGTCGTGAGTCGCGGCTTAACTGGTAAACGAGCTAGGAGGTAAGTCGTAAGTAGCTTTAGGTCGTAGGTAGCCTTAAGTCGTAGACAACCTTAAGTCGTAGATAGCCTTAAGTCGTAGACCATCCACTTCCTTAAGTCGTTGCACATGTTAAGTCGCCAACTGGTTGAGTCAGCCAATATCTTTAAGTCGCCGAAGCCATTGAGTCGTTAACTCCTTAAACCGTTAAGTCGTAGACTTCCTTAAGTCGTCCAGACCTTAAGTCGTTAAGTCGTAGACTTCCTTAAGTTGTCCAGACCTTAAGTCGTTAAGTCACCCATTACTCTTAGGTTGCTTCATCCTTTAGATCGTACCATCCTTAAGTCGTTAGCTGGTAGCTTCCTTAAGTCGTAGGTCGTCCACTTCCTTAAGTCGCATAATCCTTAACTCGTTAAGTCGCATATCCTTCTTGAGTCGTGCAGTTCTTAAGCCGTAGGAAATTGAGGGTTAACATCTGCCCCTCGAAGTACACGCCTAAGTCGTAGGTCGTGTGCTTCGACTCATCTTAACTCGCATGTGCCGATTCGAGTTCCACTGCCCCGAGATATAAAAGGCTTGAGTCGTTCCTCCTACTTCCTTCTTCTTATTACCTATCTCTTAAGTCGCATCTGCCATTAGCATTTCCCCGAGCTTCCTCAAGACGATTCTTTTTTCTTGAAGAAAATAACCAATCACCGATCCTTGATCCTTCATTGCGTAAGTGCTCCTGCTTCCTTCTTGATCCCTGATCATCATTAATTCGTGAATCCCGCTCCTCGTTCTTAATCCATCTCCTTATGCAATGCTTCGTTGCAAATCTCGCTATATCGATAGTCTGCGAACTCGATTCAATTCGATTTAGCTTCAAACAATTGGGGCGATGAAGGCGATGGGTTGCAGTGTTTTGGACTTAACCGATTAGAATGGCAGGGCTTTGGATTTACGGCGATATTGAATTGGTTTTTTGGATGATTTAATAGTGTGGAAAAAATGATGGTTTTTGTTAGTGGAGGGGTTAACGGGTTAACGGGTTAGGAGGATAAAGGGTTAGGAGTTAAGGAGAAAAGTCAGTTGGTTACACGGAGCGAGGTATTAGCCTGGTCACGACTTTATGAACCCTCTCGACTTAAGTCTTTACCGACTTATCCACTTACGACATAAGCCCTGAGTCGTGGCCGAGTTAGGACTTGGGAAATTTACATCACTTTGAACTGAAGCCTTTTCCCTTCTTACTATGCCTTGCGACTTAAAGATTAACGACTCATAGGACAAACGTCTTGACAAGTTGACGACTTAACTTGACTCACTGTACATTCACTAAGTCGTAGACGACCTAGTACTTAACCGGCCTAAACAGTTACAGCATAAGCCTTAGGTTGCAGCCAAGTCAGTATTTGTATGCTCAATTCAAACTCACACTTCTAAGCATAATCTTGATTTAAGTGCTTAACTTGAATTACTGAAACAAACTGCCTGAATACTGAATTGTCCGGACTTTAATTTGTTAAACTTTGTTAAACTTTGTTGCATTTTTTACAGATCACCTTGACTCGCAAGCTAACAACCTGTTTAATACAAAATTTACAGAAAATTGGGACGAATATACTGCCACTGACTGCCCACATCAAATGACAGATTAGTTAATAATGGATGATCAACTTAACTAGATTGTGTGAACGAAGTGCTTTAAATCAACAAATTTAAGCAAAGTATTAAAGAAACATTGAAATAGTCAACTGAAAATGACCGGTTTGCACTAATACTGTACCTAAACTTTAAATTAACAAGTCCTGAAATTTGGTAATCGATCAATTGTCGACTAGCTTAATTCCGGTTATATTTACTTGTTATCTTTATTAGTTCTGCACAACACTTCACACCTTTTAGGAAACGTGCACCTTCATATTTGAATATCCAGTTGCTTGTGTAGAATGACTTCTCAGCAAGAAGATATAACAGTCCAGACTGGAGAGGCCACTCTTATTCCAGCTCCATTAGTCAATCCTCCCGAAAGATCCTCTACCACTTTATCGTACAAAGTTTTTCGTCAGTTGTGCACCCAGTTTGGCATTGCTGAAGCAGATGCCATTCTTCCTGAGAAAAGTAACACCGCTGATGCAACGCCTCCTGGCTTTGTAGCAGTTAATCGACAAATGTGCCTGAGCGGGGCCATTCCACCTTTCAAAAACTTTCTCCAGCATCTTCTTCGCCAACTGGCCATCTCCCCATTTCAGCTACATCCCAATAGCTATGCCATTCTAATGGGGTTGTGTGTATTATTTAGTAGAACGCTTGACCGTCTCCCTAGTTTTGACAAGATCTACTACTTATGTTCTTTTACCAGAACCAAAGATCATCCTTCGATCACTGTTGTAAGAAGCGCCCGAAATCGTAAATTGATTGTAGGCCTCCCTGACAGTGCCCATGGGTTCTTAACTCGGTACTTTTACGTTCGCTGTCCCTCGGGGTTTTATGCTGTGTGGAGGGAAGGAAGTAAGATTATATATCTTTACTTCTTCTATTCTCTGAGTTTTGTGAAGTCCAAATTGCCAAATGTTAATTTCGCTTTTTCATTTCAGCGCTCCCCCTCCTTCTAGGGATCCCAGCCACAAGCCAACTCTGGAGAGGCTCATGGCCGTACCAGCTGAAGAGAGGGACGCGAAATTTTTGTTGAAAGACGAATTTCTTCACCAGTTTGGACTTCTTCACCCTTCTCGCTCTTCTCAGCCTCATGAAGTTCCTGATTCTTTAGAAAAGATGTCTGATGCCCCAGCTTCTGTCGGAGAACTTATACTGCAAGAGCCTACCACTGAGGCTTCTCTAGTGAAGTGTTCTGCCTCTATTGACGTTGCGGGATCATCCGGCAAACCTACGCTCTCTCCAGTTATCGAAGAGGAGGAGCCTCTTCAATGCCCCGAGAAGGCATCCCATGAAGGGGTTGAGAAAGAGAGTTCCGCTCAGCATGACGGCGAAGACATTTTTGGGGGTCTTAGTGACTTAATGGTGACTTCATAGGAGTTATTCAAAAATGACACTTCAAAAGCTATTTCTCCTGCTGTCGAGGCGACTTCTTCCTTACAACAAGTTTCGACACCTTCTACACCAGTCGTTGTCGTTCCCACATTAAAGCGTGGTTTGTAGTTTGACGCGCGTAGTTTGCACGCCGCACACACTTAGGATTTTTCGGCACTTATACGCACTTATCCTCTTTTTCTGGAGATTTCTAAACTTCATTTCTTTTCCATTTTCAGATTCTCCGATGGGGCGCTCTGGCTCATATTACGACAAATTCCGGCGCCATGGAAGCTGTGAGAACTATGATTTTAGGAGCTATCTCACTGCCCCGAGGGAGACAGATGAAGAAAGAGCTGCTAGAAAAGCTCATGAAAGACGGACTTACGAGGAGCATCAAAGAAGAAGGGATGATCGATACGATTCTTCTTACAAAAGCGATGATTCCCATAAAAGGAAATCCCATGATGATAAGGGAAAAGGTCACATTGCTGAAGATCCGAGCAAACGGACCAAGCTTAGCGAAAAGGACGCGTATGCAATTTCTGAAAAGACCCCTGCTTCAATTCCTCTTGATATCCCCTTTGATTCTGCTGCTCTTGAGAAGTCTAACATCCAAACAATCATCAACAGACTCCAATATCAAGTTGGACAGGGTCCGCCAACTCTTCAAAGTCGGTTCCCGCAATGGTGCTTAAAGGGGGTACGCTTCGACCTTGACTTGGTCCCGATTGATAAACCGGCTATGCTGCGTAACCTTGATGCCGTCAAACTTGATTTCGGAAGGATGTCTGGATGGCAAAAACTTGTTGATGAGCTGCAAAGGGTCAATCGTGCGAATCTCGAAGCCATGCTGACCATGGAGAACGATAAGTCGGAGTGGGATAAAGTTTGCAAGCAGCACAACGCTGAGATGAAGAGCATCACTAACGATTATGGGAGGCTTGAAGCTGAAGTTGAAAGACTAAAGAGCGATCTTGCCACTTCTTCCACTTCTTATTCGCAAAAGGAAGAAATGCTCCAAAAACAAGTTCGAGATGCCCATGCTGCTCAGCGAGATGCTGAAGCAAAACTTGAAGCAGAGCAGCATGTTACTGGGAAATATCGTGATGACGCCGCTCAGCTTCAGGAGAAAATTAGCTCCCAAGACATGGAAATCACAAGGCTGCAGTCTCAGTTGTTAAAGGTTGAAAGAGAGCGCGATGAAGCTGTTGCTGGGAAAGTTGCAGCCAAAGAATCTCATGTGGCTACTAAAGCCAATATCAGCTCCACTTTGTTCGACTTCTATATCCACAGCGTCTTGGGACGCGGAAGTCTCTCATTTTTGGGGCCGGACTATGAAGTCACCTTGGCTGAAGTATGGGAGGCGATAATCGATATGTTTGGTGGTGCCGGTTATGCCGAAGCAGATCTTGAAGCAACTTATTTAGATGAAGATGCCCGTGCTGCACTTGTTAAGGGAAAGGAGCAACTTGCCCAAGCGCGAGCCGAAGCGACGGGAGAGAGGCGTTCTGAAAAAGAAGTACTTCCTACTGCCCCTGTTCGTGCTCCGGTTTCAGCTGATGTCGACATTATAGGTTCCAGTTCCCATTCCCCACCTCCTGCTAAGATCATAACTGAGATTACAACTGCACAAGGCGGAGATAAGGACAAAGAAAGCACCGAAGCATAAGATTATGAGATTGTCACCACAAAGCCAACTTCTCCAGGTAACTTCAAAGTTCAACCGGGTCAAGCGGATTACTTGTTCGCTTCAACTGACTTTGATGAATTTCTCTCCTATTACTTAAGTTCTGATGACCCAATGTCTTCTCTTTTTTCGGAGAATACTGATTTTAACTTCTTTTCTTCTGTAGTGGAGGCACCGAGCGCTATACACTCCTCCCCTCTTCCAGCTGTTCCTCCTCCAACCCTTCAAGTTACTCCTGCTTCTCAACCGGGTTTGCAGGAAGAGCAAATAGAAGCCCTTCGAGGCTTAGAGGATCCACCCGCTTCACAAGAACAGAAGGCAGAAGATCTTGAGGACAGTGAGAAGACTCCGGAGCAGTCTCTTGATGATAACACTAAGCTTTCTGTGCTACTTACTACTCCAGGAAGTGAGTCTTCCTCGAAGAGGAAAGGGAAGCGCGTCATGAAGAAGACTAAGAAAAACATTTCCGCTGGAGAAGATGAAGCAGAAGAAGATCCAGCTGCACCCTCTTCTCCTTCTTCTCCGACCCGTCCCCGCCAGATTCCGAAACTAGTCATCAAACCGGGCAAGGGTACTAAGGGTGGCAGAAAGAAGGAGTGACAATTTGGATTCTACTTTTCTTATTTTGCTTTTTGCTTGTATCGACCGGAGATTGTGCGGGTACCGGTCCCTGCTTTTTTGAGATCTGCACATGTAAAGAATTTTCACAGTATTGAATAAAATAATTCTTTTACTTGCATGAATTCTTGTATATGTAAGAATGCATCTATTTCTCATTTTAGCGTAGAATAAGCGATTCTTTTTACTTGTACAAACTTTTTGTTTGTGTTTGAGAATGCATTTATTCCACATCTTTTCCGCGTGATATTGTAATGTGCTTGTGGTATGTTGCTTGCATACTACTTTTATTGTTGTAGTTGTATTGTATGATATTGCCCCTATACCACAAGTGAATTGCAATATCTTTTTGCTTTGGCGAGACTTGTACTCTTATTTTTGGAGAATAACTATTCCGTCTTTGAGGAAACAATTATTCTACTTAAATGGAGCGTGTCTCGTTTTTGGAGAAGTTTTTACGCCTCAACCTTCGGAAATGGTCACTTCATATTTTTGAGAAGTGAATTCTCCTACGCGGTAAAGCGGGCCTCTAAAGAGGATGGCTTTCTTTCTCTTTCTTTTTTAAATAACACTTCTACTTTCAGGAACGATCACTTTTATTTTTTGAAAAGTGGATTCCCCTACGCAGTGAAGCGAGCTTTTAAAGAATGTTTTGATCTGTCGGACGTGCCTCGTTAGAGGGCTTTGTTTGATATGCCTTTGGGAAGGGCTTATTTGTTGTGCCTCGGGAGAGGGCTCCTCCGAAGAGTTGTGCCTCCGGAGAGGGCTTGTGCCTCGTCAGAGGGCTTTGACATTTCAACTCTGGTGAAGTGGGCCTCCGAAGAGAGATTTTTGCACTCCAACTCCGGTGAAATGTGCCTTCGAAGAGGTCTTTTTGGCATTTCAGCTCTGGTGAAGTGGACCTCCGAAGAGAGGTTTTTACACTTCAACTCCAGTGAAATGTGCCTCCGAAGAGGTCTTTTTGGCATTTCAGCTCTGGTGAAGTGGACCTCCGAAGAGAGATTTTTACACTTCAACTCCGGTGAAATGTGCCTCCGAAGAGGTCTTTTTGGCATTTCAGCTCTGGTGAAGTGGACCTCCGAAGAGAGATTTTTACACTTCAACTTCGGTGAAATGTGCCTCCGAAGAGGTCTTTTTGGCATTTCAGCTCTGGTGAAGTGGAACTCCGAAGAGAGATTTTTACACTTCAACTCCGGTGAAATGTGCCTCCGAAGAGGTCTTTTTGGCATTTCAGCTCTGGAGAAGTGGACCTCCGAAGAGAGATTTTTACACTTCAACTCCGGTGAAATGTGCCTCCGAAGAGGTCTTTTTGGCATTTCAGGTCTGGTGAAGTGGACCTCCGAAGAGAGATTTTTACACTTCAACTCCGGTGAAATGTGCCTCCAAAGAGGTCTTTTTGGCATTTCAGCTCTGGTGAAGTGGACCTCCGAAGAGAGATTTTTACACTTCAACTCCGGTGAAATGTGCCTCCGAAGAGGTCTTTTTGGACTCCGAAGAGTAGCAATTGTTGCTTGTGTCCTTTCATCATTTGCTCCTTAGCGATTCCTTGTTATCGCTTCAAGTACATGCCCCATTCTTTTGCAAGTTACTTTCTTTCTGCCAGAGAAATGTACTTTGTTGTTGAGTGATTTATGGGAATCGCTGAATCTGGTAACGTGTTGAATAAGTAAGCTTTGCTTTGATAGCCTGCAATATTAAATCGACATTTTAGCAATATATTAAAGATATTTGCATATCGACATGATATATGCATTATCTAGCAGTAGAACACAAGATTTAAAATTCTTTATTATTAATTCGCACTGATTTCTCAGTGGTTTACAATACAAGAGTTATACATCCATCAACATTTTACAAATTTAAGCAGTGCTGTTAAGTAAAAAATTGGATGCAAGTGATTGTTGTTCCAGAATCTCGGGATTGAATCTCCATTTCCGCTGGAATCATTGTTTCTGATCCAAATGCTAATCGGAATGGAGTGTAGTCAGACGCTGTCTGAGGACCCCCTGTGATAGCATTTATGATAAGCCTTTCTGATTCTTGCTCTGCAATTTTGTTGGCTGAGCCATATTGATGGTCGGGAAGTTGTTGCTCCTGAGTGGATGAGGATGGGTCATTCCTGTTTTTCTTGACATATTGTTGAAGTTTATTCTCTTTCAACAGCTCTTCAATCAAGTCCTTCAAGTGGCGGCACTCATTAGTGTCATGGCCAGGCTGATTGTGGAACTTACAGATTCTTCCACTCCCCATGGCATTTTTCCCAAGTCTCAACTTATGTGGTTTAGGATATTCAACAGTACTCTTAGTTGCGAAGAAAATATTCTCTGGAGTATCGGTCAAGGGAGTGAAATTTGAAGGTTCAAGGTAGCGAGGTTTCTTCTCATTCCCCTGCTTTCTTCCTCTGTCATTTTCCCTTTTCTGGTTTCCAGATTCTCTCTTGCTAGAAGCAACACTGTTATTCTTCACTTCGGCCACAATTACTTTCGCTGGCACAGAAAGGCTTTCTAGGCGCATGAATTCGTCGGCCTTCTTATAGAATTTCTCAAGTGAGTTTGGTTCTTTCATTTTCAACCATTTTCCGAACTCACTCGTCTTATCAATGGCGCGCATCAAGTATGTTAGAATCATTCGAGGCTCGGCATTATCTACTTCGGCCTGGGCTATGTTAAAGCGATTAAAGAAGGATTTAATAGATTCACCGGAGGCTTGTTCTAGACTGGACAGTGACATTATGTCCTTTGTAGCATACAACCTGAACTGATCCTTGAATTTACGGGTCAAATCGGAGAATTGATCCACAGATTGGACCGGTAGCTTTGTAAACCAGAGTAGAGCCACCCCTTCCAGATAAACAGGGAAATATCTGCATTTAATTTCATCTGTTGCCCTGGCACCTGTCATGTGCCAGTCGTATTGGTACAAGAACTGATTTGGATCATTCGTCCCCTGATAAGCTAGGATTGTAGGAGGAACGAACTTCTTTAGAAACTCTACTTTTAGAATATTTTCAGTGAACGGAGTTTTACTTGGAGCGAACCCCCAGTCGTTCTCGTTTTCATTCCTTTGCATACTTTCTTTCATAATCTGGCGAACCATTCCTGATAGATATTCTTCATCATTCAGAGACCTTGCCGGGTAGACGTCAGCCAACATTTCTGAAGTTTGTGTGAACAAACGTTCGCGGAGAGGCGGTTGCGGCCCTGATCCTTGAGCTTGGGGAGGTGGCGCTTCGGCAGTGCTAGTTGCTCTTTGAGGAATATCTTTTTCTTGGGAATTATGAGCATCTTCGGTGAAGACTGTTTCATAGTTTTCTGGTTGTCGATTTGCCCCAAGTAGAGCATTTAACCTGTCCATCATCAAAGCATTTTGGGTTTCCATTTGTTGGTATAATCCCGACACTACATCATCTAATTCAGCCCTTGTAACTCTGACGGTGGGAGTTGCTTGATCTGCTGTTGGGGAAGCGGAGGTTCCCTCATGATCATTTCCGGATTTGGTAGATCTACCCTTTCTTCTAGGAGCCATGATTTCAGATAAACATCTGGTCTTTAAGGAGATTCTTTCAACAATCTTTTGCGGAGCAATGGTGAGAATATTCCTGAGTTGGGTTCTCAGTGAAAGCACCAAAATGTTAATGTTGAAAAGTGAACGCTAACACCCGGTGTGTGTGGTAGTAACGTGAAAGCAACACCCGTTGGTACGGGAACAGAATATAAGCTGAAAATAGCAGAAAACGGTAAAGGGACAACAGATTTATAGTGGTTCGACCCGTAATTGAGCCTACGTCCACTTTATAGTCTTTTATTGCTGATTTGGTTACAATTTGATACAATGCACTTTGAATACAATTCACTTCGATCACACAAACACTTCGGATTAGTAGCACAAGCTTTGACGATGAGATTTGTTGAATCCATGTTGGATGTGTAGAATCTCGTTCAAAGCTTGTTGTAGTATCTTCAATGTTTGGAGTTCTTCAAGTGTTGGATGAGTTGAGAATTCGGCAGAGTAACGGCGCTTCAGAAAATGATTGGCCCACCAAAAGTCCTTTTCACGTTCGGGGTAGGTTGGTATTTATAGAGAATTTGACCCCTTAGGTCGTAAGTCGTGGTCGACTTAAGGTAAGTCGTGGTCGACTTAAGGTAAGTCGTGGTCGACTTAAGGTAAGTCGTGGCCGACCTATCGAGTCCAGCTCGTGGCTTGGTAGAAGCTTACTTACCCATCTGGATCCATGTTACAAGTCCTAAGTCGTTTACGAGTCATCTTCCTCCGGCATAAGTATTGCGACAGCGAACTGCAACTCTGGCTGTAGGTCGTGGACGACCTAAACTAAGTCGCGAGTCACGGCTTAACTGGTAAACGAGCTAGGAGGTAAGTCGTAAGTAGCCTTAAGTCGTAGGTAGCCTTAAGTCGTAGACAGCCTTAAGTCGTAGATAGCCTTAAGTCGTAGACCATCCACTTCCTTAAGTCGTTGCACATGTTAAGTCGCCAACTGGTTGAGTCAGCCAATATCTTTAAGTCGCCGAAGCCATTAAGCTGTTAACTCCTTAAACTGTTAAGTCGTAGACTTCCTTAAGTCGTCTAGACCTTAAGTCGTTAAGTTGTAGACTTCCTTAAGTCGTCCAGACCTTAAGTCGTTAAGTCGCCTATTACTCTTAGGTTGCTTCATCCTTTAGATCGTACCATCCTTAAGTCGTTAGCTGGTATCTTCCTTAAGTCGTAGGTCGTCCACTTCCTTAAGTCGCATAATCCTTAACTCGTTAAGTCGCATATCCTTCTTGAGTCATGCAGTTCTTAAGCCGTAGGAAATTGAGGGTTAACATAGAGGTAGAGGCCGAAAATTGTGAAGAAGAAGAAGGGAAAAGGAAGAGGAGAAAGGGTTTTGGTTGGAGTTTGGTGGTTGGGGAAGGTGGAGATAGGTGTGGCCGAAATTTTTGGAGGGGAGGAGGAGGAAAATTGGAGAGGAAGAGGGGAAGAAGTCTAGGGTTTTGAGAAGGAAGATGAAGGAGAAGAAGACTTACACTTTTCTTTGGAGGCACAAATGAATGGATGTGGAGTGTAATGACCCAGAATTTCCGTCATTTGAAATTCGTATATTTAATTGATTTTAAATATTAATAAGTAAGAATTTTAAGTCGAATTAATCTAATTTCGATATAGTGATTTAATTGGACGATTAAATTATTAATTTAATACTTGAAATTAGGTAAATAATTGAAATCTGAATTAAATGTGATTAAAAATGATTTATAAAGTTATATTAAATCATATTGGAGTTATAATGATGTTATAGAACTTTTAAAATTGAATTAAAAGTTAAATTGTAAAAATTGAATATTTTAATATTTAATTGACGAGTAAAAATGACCATTTTTCAAACAGTCTCTGATTTCGACAAAACCAGTTTCTTCGGATCCGTAATGTTAAATTATTGTATGGTTTCAAATTTTGTGTCAATCGGATGTACGGTTTGTCTGGGGCAAGCCGAAACGCATCGAAATCGTTTTAAATCGGTTTAATTTAAATTGATCGTTTAATTCCGTAACTCGCACATATGACCGAATTAGCTCCCGAAACATGTTCCATTGTGTCCGGAATGTGGGTAAAACCTTACGAATTCCTGGCGGCACGTTGGATTTGGAGTTCGTTTGTAAAGGCTCGAATTTGTGAAAATATATTATTAAATTAATATATATAACCTATATATATGAATAAATTTGCGTGAAAACGTTTAAACCCTAATTTTTCTTCATCGGCCGCCACAGATGATATCAATGGCCGAGAGTGAATAGATTTCTTCCTTATTTTTCCTTCCATCCACTCAACGATTGCCAAAAACTTCCTAAACGAAGATCGTAGAGCTCGAGGAGCTCTACATAGTCAACGGAGGAGATCGCCAACGAGTCGATGTGGAGGCCAGGATTTGCTCGTAAAGGCGGCGCGTTCGTGTGCAAATTCCGAGGCAACGATGGTGTTTGGCGGAGCCGCACTTGGCACGAACGTCGAGGAAGGTGAGGGGCTTCGTTTGGCACTTCCTGATCGAACTCCGGGTCAACGAGGTGGTCGCGATTTTTTTGGTTCGAGTAGCGGCTTTGGGTTTGTACTGGAGTGCGAATGAATGAAGGAGAAGGTATCGACCTCAATTTCAAAATCTTCGGCCTTGATTTTCGCTGTGGGATTGAACGGCTGAGATTGCAAAAAGGTTTAAAAATAATAAAAGGAATTGAAATTAAATTTTATAAAATGTGTGTAATCTTTAAAATACCATAACTTTGTCGTATATTATCAGAATTCGACGAAACTGGCGAAGCCGGAATCACAGTGACGTGCTCTACGCTGCAGCGCAGATCTGGGCGCGTTTGGGGGCAAGCAAGAATTTTTGATTAAATCGAACGGTTCGGTTTAATTTAAAATTTAATCGCTCGATATTTTAAAAAGCAAAGGTGAGAACTCCTCACTCAATCGAATATTTTGTTTCGATATAAATTTTAAATAGTTGTATTTAAAATTGCTTGATTGTGTGAATTGAATGATCATTGCTATTTATTGTATTAAATAGACCCTATACGCCGTATATTAAGCGGAGGTTATTTATTAAAAACATATACCGCGATAATTTCACTATAAAGTGGAATTGGTATTATATATGTATTTGGAGTTGATTTCCCGCATTATATAGCGAATGAGACCCTATTGCACTACATAATAGCGGATAATATTTATAAATCCCATATACCGCAATAATTTCACTGTGAAGTGGAATTGGTATTGTGCTAACATCTGTGGATGCAGGGAAACAGGTTGGAGGGATCCAACTGGATTTCTCAAACATTTGAATTTATTTCAATGTTGTGTGTTGATTTATTTATAATCGCCGTGTGATTATATTGTGATTGAAATTGTTGACGGCTATAATTTAGCCGAACATATTTTCAGTATCGTTCGATACCAGAAATAGATAAAAATTGGATTTTTGAAAATTTAAGTTGAAAATTGATCGAAAAATTTATTTTTGATAATTGGATAAATTTAAAAGGAGTTTAAAAGATAAAGTTTTATTTTTGAACTGTATTGAATTAAATTTCAAATTTGGAAAAAGGGCTTAATAAATGGATTTCGGAAATATTACCTATAAGTTGAAGAATTTATCTAAATTTGGGATTTTTAAATAGATTTGATGAGCTAAAGGAATTTATTTTTAAAAGGAAATAATTTTGAAAATGTTGGAAATTGATTTTTTGTTTTAAAATAAATTTGAAAATCAATTTGAAATTAATTGATTATTAATTTACTATAACTACTAAAATTGATTTATAGAAATTTATTTGATTTAAATTAATCAGACAATTTAATTAATCCTATCTATTGGATGTTTGGATTATATTGGATGTTGAATTGTTTGACATCTTTGATGTGTGATGCTTTGTGATATATTCTGATTTGTGTGTGATTTGTGATCTATTTATCTGTGATATATATATCTGTGATTTGTGAATGAAGATAAGCGTTATAATTTATACCGCTTATCAATTATATTGTTATATTTGATCTGTGATGGTTGAATGTTGTTGCACTATTGTGTTAAACCGTGGACTACACAATACACACACAAATGTGGATTTCACGTGGAAATCGTTTAAGTCACAGATTTTTATCAATTTTGAAAAGATTGAATTTTTGAATCCAAAATAGTTTGGAATTGGATTGAAAGCTTTTGAAATGAGTTTCAAAAATAAAAGTTATTTTAAATAACTTAATAGAATTGGAATTTAAATCATTTGATTTAAGTTTGAATTCGATATTTTGAAATTGAATTCAATGATTTTGGAATTTTGGTTTAAAAGATTTTATAAGTATAAAAGACGTTTATATGGGTTATTAATCATTTAAAAATATGGTTTTGGAAATTTAAACTTATAATTCAAGTTTTATACTTGAATGGTTTTAACCTGTATAATTGTAACCAGTTTTTCCCAAAACGAAACTATCTGTTTTCAAATAATAATAGCTTTCATAAAGTGAAAAGATTTCCAATTTGTATTGAAACATTTCAAGTTGAAATGAAATTGTAAATAGTTTGGAAAACTATGAATTAACCTTTATGAAGATGATTAAACTTTATTTTGAAATAAAAGAGTATTTCAAAAAGGTGTATCTTTTATATTATAAAAGACTTGAATTGTGAATGATTTTGAAAGCTATAAGTTAAATCTTGATTTAAAGATTTAAGGGGTTAATTCAAATTGAAATGGAAATTGCTTTGGAAATCTGTGAATGAATCTTTGTGAAACTGGGTAAACTTTGTGGAGTAAATCTTTTTGTTTAAAGATTTAAAATTGGTAATTTGTTAAACCATTTAAAGGAAAGGATTTGGGTAATAAGTTGTGACTTAATTTAAATCCCTATATCCATATGTTTTAAATATTGTGCTCACTATTCGGGTTAGCCAGGAAAAGACCTTTGTGTCATATAACCCATTCCGAATTAGTGATACGACGATATGGATCGTATTGAAGACCGGTGGTGAAGACCGGGTATTTGTGAAAATGATAGGATGACCTATCGATTGTCTCTACACCGTTAGCTACGGTATAGAGATTTCCTTTGTGATGGGAAGTTTTATCGGGATTGTGAATACTCGGATTGCAAGTGCTTCTTTTGAAGTGCCTTTGGTTCTGTTCGAACCCGGAACAGACTTGTATGGTTACATGTCTGACATTACATTTTGAGATATAAAGCTGATTTCTTTCAAATACATTTCTGTTGGTGGCGGAGAATTTATTCTCTTAGCTTAACACCCTTCTCTGAGACGTACGAGCTCAGAGGTTAAGTAGTTGAAATTTATCAATGATATACTCCCAATTTGGTAATGTGGCATGCTGAGTGTTGTTGTGTGATGATCATTTATTGATCATTTGTGATCAAAGCGTGGCTTTGTGAATAAGCGTAGCTTTGTGGACGAGACCTCTTCGGACCTCACAACCCGAAAATGGTCGAAACAGGAAAGATGCGGCAAGGTTATGAGGGTCGCGCCCTTTAGGGGATGTCATTTCCTTATGGAAAAGGGTGGTATCATGGTATGGAGCCCAGATACTTACTCATGTGGACACACTTTATTTATATTGTGTGATGTTGGTTACCGAGTGCTCGGATAAAGGTCCCAAAGGATCGGGGAATGGCATATTCGTGAGTTACCTAGTTACAGAGGTAACCCGGCCTTGTGTTGGCAGAGAGCAGGTTGTCTCTCGGAGCGTCCCGCCAGAGGCGTTCCTACGTGGCATAGGAAGTTCCTTAGCCTAACCATTTGTTGGAAATCCATCTTCCAATACAAACCTTGTACGGTTTTAGTTGTAGAACCTGCCATTTACTTATGGTGGCGCCCCACTGTTTAGATGGTAGCTATAGTAGGCATAGTTCGGAATGTCTATGTTGGCTAAGATTATTATTATACTTTCGAAATGTTTTTTGCGCTATGCACTAATAATACTAATCCAATGATTTTGCGTAGTAAGCATGTTTGACTATCATAAGAAGAAATCTCCTCCAATTCTGCGTTTGCATTGTGTGTGTGGCGGGAGGTCTTATGGTAGTTTTATTTTCCAAAAGCATTGCGGATATTTTTCTACTTCCTTGTTGTTGTTGTTGTTGTTTTAAAGATAAAAACTGTTTTAGTTCTCACACCAGTCACCATGACTGACCTGGAGTTTATTGTTTCCTTCCTAAACTCTGGGTACCCACCAATTTCCACACGGGCAGTCTAGAGTCATGTTATCAGGTCATTCTGGATTCAGGAGATGCTGTGGAGCTCAGGTGGCGAGCTGGATGACGAGGCGTAGCATTTGTATATGATATTATTATTCCGCTGTGTATTCTGTATGAGGACAAGTTTGTATAACTGTCCATTGATGTATTGTGTTGTATATTGTTGTTGTACACTCTGATAATGATGTAATGTATAAAATGATATAGTTCTTTGTTTTAAAGATTATTCATTGATCTATTATATGTTGTTCCGCTGCGAATGTATTCTGATATTGTTTCTGTTTCTGTGTTTTCCTGATGTTTCTTCTTTCTTTTTCTTCTGTCTTCTTTTTCTCCATAACAATTCGGTTTTCCAGCATTCGATTGCTCGGCAGTTGATACAGTGGACGTATTAATGTCGATTTTCGAGCGTCAAAAAATCGGAATTGTTACATTTGGTATCAGAGCATATGGTTAAGCGATAACTTTGGCTCTGTTGGGAATTACTCATTAGAGATAGATTCAGTAGTACCCTAGAGTGAGTGTGAGTGTAATAATAGATATGAGCGCGTATTTGTTAGTGAATATGAAATTGTTTTATATTGTGTTTGCTTATCCGTTGAGCTGTTTATGATTTCTGGTCGGTATGTGGGATGCAATATTATCGATAGGGGTTTCTAAACACTTAAACGAGGCAAGTCGACATAGTATCATTTTAAATTGGGTAAACGAAATAATTTTACCTCGATTATATTTTGTATATAAAGGAAATAATTTTTCAGAAATTATTAAAGTGTATATAAATTGATTGTTTGGTTGTTGAAAATGTGAATATATATAAATTAATGAAAGTTGTTTGAATAAATTATATAAAAGTAATAATTGTATAAGTATGAAATTATAATTAAGATGATTTACAATTATGAAATAATCTTGTATAAGTAAAAGTGAAATAGTGAAATTATATGAGAAAAAGACTTGTAAATGTGATTTATAAATATAAAGGGAAATTTTTGAAAAGAATTTAAATCAATGGATTCACTACTGTTGCTGGGAAATAATAAGGGTGATGACTGCAGCATCATCAGTATCATTTTCAAGTTTCTATGTGATGGATTTGCTACCATAATAAATTGAAAAATTGAAGTTTTGTTGTGATAAACAGATTTAAATTAAAATCCAAATTGTAGTTGATAATTATAAGTGAAATGAGTTTTATACTTATAATATGATTTGGAAGATAAATAATAAGTTGTATAACTTATAAAATGAGAAAAGGTAAGTAACACCAATTGTTAAAAAGGTTAAACAATTTTGTTAAGAAAAACAAAAATCTGAATTAGATTTATAAGTGGAAATTTGAAATGGAATATAACTTAAGTAATGATGAATGAAGTTGATTTTGATATCGAAGTAAATTAATAAGGTGAATTTATTAAATAGATGTGAACTTGAGTTACAAATAAAATTCAACTTTATTTGTTAAATGAATTAGCAATTGAATTGAACTAATGTTAATCAATCGAATATAAGTAAATTGATATGGAATAATGAATGTAAGTGTTAATTCATTAAAAGCTAATAAATTGGAAATTGAATGGAAGTCAATTTAATATTAAACCAATTGAAATAAAAAAAAATGTTGAACCCAATTGAATGTGAAGTAAAAAAAAGTGAATGAATTTGGTTGTGATTGAATGGCATTGGTTGTTATATGATTGTTAGTTGATTGTATATGATATAATTCATCAAGTATTAATGAAATTGAATTGATAAAAATTGAAAGCTATGTAATTAGATTTAAATTGAAAGTGAAGTAAATTTAAATAGAAATTGATTTGAATTGAAAGTGAACCAACTTGAATTTAAATTAGTGAATGTATACTAATTGAAAATGAATAAATGAATGTCGTTGTATATGAATTGGTTGTAAACAATTACAAGTGATGTCGAAATTATATAAGTTGCTTATAAACCTTGTTTAGTATGCATTTCTTTTAATGTGCATATGTTGTAGTTGTTTAAAAGAGTAAAATGTTAATAACTTTATATATATGTCACTTACGTGTTTAAATTGAGTAAGTACATGTGACGTGGCTGCCGTTCGGTTGGTTGGGTTGCGCTAAATTGCTTAATAAATAACTGCTTTGCTTAAAAATGCTAAAAAGGTACGCCTACGCAATAAAAATAGAAAATATGAACTGTTTTTCTGCTTTTCCGACCGGGTGGGTCGATGTATATATATTTATGTCTATTGTGATCCTACTACGATCGAATCGCGCAAAGGAGACGCTGGCGAATTTTTCTGAAAATTTAAGACATTAGAAAAAATTTTGAAAAATTTTTGGAAATTTTTTGTTAAGTGAAAGTCAATTTCTATATTGAAATGAAAGAGTTGGAATTGAACTAGAAAATGGAAACCATTGTTTTGGTTGAAGTTAAAGGTTTTGGAAAAAGAGTGAATATAAAATTTTCACTAAGTGGATTTTTGGAAAGTCGGTGAATTAGGGGCATTTTTCTTACTTTGCAATTTCGAGGACGAAATTCTTTTAAGGGGGGAAGTTTGTAACGACCCAGAATTTCCGTCATTTGAAATTCGTATATTTAATTGATTTTAAATATTAATAAGTAAGAATTTTAAGTCGAATTAATCTAATTTCGATATAGTGATTTAACTGGACGATTAAATTATTAATTTAATACTTGAAATTGGGTAAATAATTGAAATCTGAATTAAATGTGATTAACAATGATTTATAAAGTTATATTAAATCATATTGGAGTTATAATGATGTTATAGAACTTTTAAAATCGAATTAAAAGTTAAATTGTGAAAATTGAATATTTTAATATTTAATTGATGAGTAAAAATGACCATTTTTCAAACACTCTCGGATTTCGACGAAACTTGTTTCATTGGATCCGTAATGTTAAATTATTGTATGGTTTCAAATTTCGTGTCAATCGGATGTACGGTTTGTCCGGGGCAAGCCGAAACACATCGAAATCGTTTTAAATCGGTTTAATTTAAATTGATCGTTTAATTCTGTAACTCGCACATATGACCGAATTAGCTCCCGAAACACGTTCCATTGTTTCCGGAACGCGGGTAAAACCTTATGAACGCCTAGCGGCACATTGGATTTGGAGTTCGTTTGTAAAGGCTCGAATTTGTGAAAATATATTATTAAATTAATATATATAACCTATATATATGAATATATTTGCATGAAAACGTTTAAACCCTAATTTTTCTTCACCGGCCGCCACAGATGATATCAATGGCCGAGAGTGACTAGACTTCTTCCTTATTTTTCCTTCCATCCACTCAACGATTTCCAAAAACTTCCAAAACGAAGATCGTAGAGCTCGAGGAGCTCTACATAATCAACGGAGGAGATCGCCAACGAGTCGATGTGGAGGCCAAGATTTGCTCGTAAAGGCGGCGCGTTCGTGCGCAAATTCCAAGGCAACGATGGTGTTTGGTGGAGCCTCACTTGGCATGAACGTCGAGGAAGGTGAGGGGCTTCGTTTGGCACTTCCTGATCGAACTCCGGGTCAACGAGGTGGTTGTGATTTTTTTGGTTCGAGTAGCGGCTTTGGGGTTGTACTGGAGTGTGAACGAATGAAGGAGAAGGTATCGGCCTCAATTTCAAAATCTTCGGCCTTGATTTTCGCTGTGGGATTGAACGGCTGAGATTGCAAAAAGGTTTAAAAATAATAAAAGGAATTGAAATTAAATTTTATATAAATGTGTGTAATCTTTAAAATACCATAACTTTGTCGTATATTATCAGAATTCGACGAAACTGGCGAACCCGGAATCGCAGTGACGTGCTCTATGCTGCAGCGCAGATCTGGGCGCATTTGGGGCAAGCAAGAATTTTTGATTAAATCGAACGGTTCGATTTAATTTAAAATTTAATCGCTCCACATTTTAAAAAGCAAAGGTGAGAACTCCTCACTCAATCGAATATTTTGTTTCGATATAAATTTTAAATAGTTGTATTTAAAATTGCTTGATTGTGTGAATTGAATGATCGTTGCTATCTATTGTATTAAATAGACCCTATACGCCGTATATTAAGCGGAGGTTATTTATTAAAAACATATACCGCGATAATTTCACTGTAAAGTGGAATTGTTATTATATATGTATTTGGAGTTGATTTCCCGCATTATATAGCGGATGAGACCCTATTGCGCCGCATAATAGCAGATAATATTTATAAATCCCATATACCGCGATAATTTCACTGTGAAGTGGAATTGGTATTGTGCTAACATCTGTGGATGCAGGGAAACAGGTTGGAGGGATCCAACTGGATTCCTCAAACATTTGAATTTATTTCAATGTTGTGTGTTGATTTATTTATAATCGCCATGTGATTATATTGTGATTGAAATTTTTGACGGCTATAATTTAGTCGAATATATTTTCGGTATCGTTGGATACCAGAAATAGATAAAAATTGGATTTTTGAAAATTTAAGTTGAAAATTGATCGAAAAATTTATTTTTGATAATTGGATAAATTTAAAAGGAGTTTAAAAGATAAAGTTTTATTTTTGAACTGTATTGAATTAAATTTCAAATTTGGAAAAAGGGCTTAATAAATGGATTTCGGAAATATTACCTATAAACTGAAGAATTTATCTAAATTTGGGATTTTTAAATAGATTTGAAGAGCTAAAGTAATTTATTTTTAAAAGGAAATAAATTTGAAAATGTTGGAAATTGATTTTGTGTTTTAAAATAAATTTGAAAATCAATTTGAAATTAATTGATTATTAATTTACTATAACTAGTAAAATTGATTTATAGAAATTTATTTGATTTAAATTAATCAGACAATTTAATTAATCCTATCTATTAGATGTTTGGATTATATTGGATATTGAATTGTTTGACATCTTTGATGTGTGATGCTTTGTGATATATTCTGATTTGTGTGTGATTTGTGATCTATTTATCTGTGATATATATATCTTTGATTTGTGAATGAAGATAAGCGTTATAATTTATACCGCTTATCAATTATATTGTTATATTTTATCTGTGATGGTTGAATGTTGTTGCACTATTGTGTTAAACTGTGGACTACACAATACACACACAAATGTGGATTTCACGTGGAAATCGTTTAAGTCACAGATTTTTATCAATTTTGAAAAGATTGAATTTTTGAATCCAAAATAGTTTGGAATTGGAATTGAAAGCTTTTGAAATGAGTTTCAAAAATAAAAGTTATTTTAAATAACTTAATAGAATTGGAATTTAAATCATTTGATTTAAGTTTGAATTCGATATTTTGAAATTGAATTCAATGATTTGGGAATTTTGGTTTAAAAGATTTTATTAGTATAAAAGACGTTTATATGGGTTTTTAATCATTTAAAAATATGGTTTTGGAAATTTAAACTTATAATTCAAGTTTTATACTTGAATGGTTTTAACCTGTGTAATTGTAACCAGTTTTTCCCAAAATGAAAGTATCTATTTTCAAATAATAATAGCTTTCATAAAGTGAAAAGATTTCCAATTTGTATTGAAACATTTCAAGTTGAAATGAAATTGTAAATAGTTTGGAAAACTATGAATTAACCTTTGTGAAGATGATTAAACTTTATTTTGAAATAAAAGAGTATTTCAAAAAGGTGTATCTTTTATATTATAAAAGACTTGAATTGTGAATGATTTTGAAAGCTATAAGTTAAATCTTGATTTAAAGATTTAAGGGGTTAATTCAAATTGAAATGGAAATTGCTTTGGAAATCTGTGAATGAATCTTTGTGAAACTGGGTAAACTTTGTGGAGTAAATCTTTTTGTTTAAAGATTTAAAATTGGTAATTTGTTAAACCATTTAAAGGAAAGGATTTGGGTAATAAGTTGTGACTTAATTTAAATCCCTATATCCATATGTTTTAAATATTGTGCTCACTATTCGGGTTAGCCAGGAAAAGACCATTGTGTCATATAACCCATTCCGAATTAGTGATACGACGATATGGATCGTATTGAAGACCGGTGGTGAAGACCGGGTATTTGTGAAAATGATAGGATGACCTATCGATTGTCTCTACACCGTTAGCTACGGTATAGAGATTTCCTTTGTGATGGGAAGTTTTATCGGGATTGTGAATACCCGGATTGCAAGGGCTTCTTTTGAAGTGCCTTTAGTTCTATTCGAACCCGGAACAGACTTGTATGGTTACATGTCTGACATTACATTTTGAGATATAAAGCTGATTTCTTTCAAATACAATTCTGTTGGTGGCGGAGAATTTATTCTCTTAGCTTAACACCCTTCTCTGAGACGTACGAGCTCAGAGGTTATGTAGTTGAAATTTATCAGTGATATACTCCTAATTTGGTAATATGACATGCTGAGTGTTGTTGTGTGATGATCATTTATTTATCATTTGTGATCAAAGCGTGGCTTTGTGAAAAAGCGTATCTTTGTGGACGAGACCTCTTCGGACCTCACAACCCGGAAATGGTCGAAACAGGAAAGATGCGGCAAGGTTATGAGGGTCGCGCCCTTTAGGGGATGTCATTTCCTTCTGGAAAAGGGTGGTATCATGGTATGGAGCCCAGATACTTACTCATGTGGACACACTTTATTTATTATGTGTGATGTTGGTTACCGAGCGCTCGGATAAAGGTCCCAAAGGACCGGGGAATGGAATATTCGTGAGTTACCTAGTTGCAGAGGTAACCCGACCTTGTGTTGGCAGAGAGCAGGTTGTCTCTCGGAGCGTCCCGCCAGAGGCGTTCCTACGTGGCATAGGAAGTTCCTTAGCCTGACCATTTGTTGGAAATCCATCTTCCAATACGAACCTTTTACGGTTTTAGTTGTAGAACCTGTCATTTACTTATGGTGGCGCCCCACAGTTTAGATGGTAGCTATAGTAGGCATAGTTCGGAATGTCTATGTTGGCTAAGATTAATATTATACTTTTGAAATGTTTTCTGCACTATGCACTAATAATAATAATCCAATGATTTTGCGTAGTAAGCATGTTTGACTATCATAAGAAGAAATCTCCTCCAATTCTGCGTTTGCATTGTGTGTGTGGCGGGAGGTTTTATGGTAGTTTCACTTTCCAAAAGCATTGCGGATATTTTTCTACTTCCTTGTTGTTGTTGTTTTAAAGATAAAAACTATTTTAGTTCTTACACCAGTCACCATGACTGACCTGAAGTTTATTGTTTCCTTCCTAAACTCTGGGTGCCACCAATTTCCATATGGGCAGTCTAGAGTCAGGTTATCAGGTCATTCTGGATTCAGGAGATGCTGTGGAGCTCAGGTGGCGAGCTGAATGACGAGGCGTAGCATTTGTATATGATATTATTATTCCGCTGTGTATTCTGTATGAGGACAAGTTTGTATAACTTTCCATTGATGTATTGTGTTGTATATTGTTGTTGTACACTCTGATGATGATGTAATGTATAAAATGATATAGTTCTTTGTTTTAAAGATTATTCATTGATCTATTATATGTTGTTCCGCTGCGAATGTGAGATTCTGATATTGTTTCTGTTTCTATGTTTTCCTGTTGTTTCTTCTTTCCTTTTCTTCTGTCTTCTTCTACCTCTTCTTTTTCTCCATAAGAATTCGGTTTTCCGGCATTCGATTGTTCGGCAGTTGATACAGTGGACATATTAATGTCGATTTTCGAGCGTCGAAAAATCGCAATCGTTACATGGAGGCTAGCCAAAACCCTAGGAGATTATATATAGGCTACTCATCTAACTAAAGGTTTTCTAGCCCAAATGGTCTAAGCTTAAGCAAATCAAAATAAAAATAAATAGAAGTTGTAGGGAAAATAAGTGCATGTACTATGCCAAAAGTTGTAAGTTTTGAAATGTAGTAATCAAAATTTAACAAAACGGAAAACAAGGAAAATGTTAGAATTAAATTCATCTTCATAAAAAAAGTAAAAGTAAAAAATTCAAATTTTTAAAATTTTCACAGAAAGTCAAACTTTGACCAAAGTTGACCAAAACTTGTATTTTAAGAAAAAATCTTTATTTTATTAAATTTTGAAAACAGTTCACATCAAAAATCAAAATTATACTTTAAATTTTCCAAGTTTATCAAATTTTAAATAGTTAAATTCAAAGTTTCAAATAAATTTTCATTTAAAATATTTTCAAAATTTTGCAGGTTGTTACAATTAGGTTAATAGTGACCCTAGAAACTATAAATAGGACAGATAGTCAAATTGAATGGGGATGGGAAATCCATAATTTATTTACATGTTGGCATATCATAATAATATTTTGAACTGATGTGTTTTAACCATTGTGGATGCAGGAGCACAGTACATGGTTTTATAAAGTTTTGGACTAGGTACTAGTGAAGGGAAAACCCGTTGCGCTAAGCGACATGGTCTCAGTAGATATCTAAATGGCTTGAGATGGTAGACTATTATTCATACCAGGCTTTATGTCTGAATCGAAATTTATGTTTTCCCCATAAACTCTCGGGTGCTTAATTGATTCTGAGTAGTTTGAGAGTCAAGGTTTTCAAGTTCTCCTTAGATGAATAAGCTTTCGGAGACGTGCAAAAGGCAATCTAAATAGTAGTAGTTTCTTTTTGTTTATTTCCACTGTGTTTTTGTTGTAAAGGAAAATTTGTTTTATTGCCTAGTCATATACTCTGACCATCCAAGGGGGCATCTTCATATGTCGCTCTTGGCATATGTTGTAATAATTATATTTTATGTTAACGTGGTTCACGTATTGGGATTATGTAATGAACTTAAAATATTTTGAATTGGAATGTGAAAGTTGTTTGATGATTTTTAAATTTTTTACATATCAATGTGTTTTTGTTATATCAATGTATCTAACATTACCGTATTTGGTCGCCGAGGATTAATAACTATGGATGACTGCAGCATCCGTAGCCGTTAGTTTTGGGCCTCCAAGTGAGAGATGTTACAAGTTGGTATTAGTGTATAGGTTTATGAAAACTTAAAAGAAATTTAAACCTAAAAAGTTTTCAAAACATAATCCAATGAATCAGAAAACAAGATCGGGGTTTGGGTGAATGCTATAGTAACATACTTATATTTGATATATAGTTATATATAAGTATGTATTCCCCTATCTCTTAGATCGTTCTTTTGTATCATACTAAGTATGGTATACAGATATACGAGAAAGAAGATATGGAGGCAGGAAACGAAAGAGGAAATCTTGGTGGAGGAAGCACTACAACCCATGGAAATGCTCGACCCATAAAGAGGAACCTAGGTCAACAGGCTAATGCTAACCAAAATACCGATGCCAATATGGGTGCTGGAAATCCACCAGTAGATATGGGGACGATGTATCAGTTCTTCGTCAATCTGAAGCAAGCAGGAGCTGTTGCTAGAGTTGCTGGAAATGTTGGAAGAGCTAATCCTGTGGCTTCAGTTGGGAATAATTATGCTAAGCTGAGCAGAGATTACACTAGTCTTGGTGGAAAGCCATCTATGGGAACGGAGGATGCCATAGAGGTTGAGAATTGGTTGTTGCGTTATGACAGAACCTTTGTTGATTTGGGTTTGGATGATGAGCAGAAGTGGAGGCTGCCCTTTGGGCAGTTGCAAGGGGCAGCGCTTCATTGATGGAATAGTGTTACTGTCGGAGTTCCGGAGGAATAATTGACTTCGGCAGATTTCCAAAAGAGATTTGAACAGAGGTTTTTGTCGGAAGTTGCCAAGTCGGCATTGCTAAGAAAGTTTATGGATCTGGTGCAGGGAGAGATGTCGGTTATTAAGTATGCCACTAAGTTTGTTGAGTTGTCCCGTTATGGTTATGCTACTATTGACACCATCGTCAGGAGGAATGCGTAACAACCCAAGTTCCAGTGAGTTCGGAATTTTTGCAAGAAATGCTAAAACCCAAGCCCACTAAAGCCCGAGTTGGGTATCCGGTATCCTACAAATACGCAAAGACAAATATATCAAAGCTCGGATAAATATCTCACAGCGGAACTGACTAAAATATAATAGTAAGTAAATACTCATTAATAAAATAACACTTTCTAAACAAGTGTCTCAAAGCTGGAAAGTCTTTGCCATCTACCTAACCTGTAGGATGTTATGAGGAAGGGGTCAGAACTAAAGTTTCGGTGAATGGACAAATTATACACTTCTAAGCTTAATTCTACATATACTCTACATATTCCGTTTTATTTCCATTTACTGTTATGTAAGGTTCATTGGGTTTATAATACTCTCGTCTCTGTGCCCGAATCCTGCCTATCTACCCCTAGTAGATTAAAACCTAATAACCGATATATATATATATATATATATATATATAAGTAGCTATATACCCAATGACCACATTGGTCCTAGGTACTACCCATAGTACCTTCCGTATCCTCCTCGCAAAGGACTCCATCGTCTTGCTTCCATGGCGTACTGTGACTACATCTATAAAGGACTGCCTTATAAGTCCTACATACAGATGTTCCGTCGTCTACTATGAAATCGTAAAACGGCATCCGTACTAGTCTATACTATCGCTCGGACATCCTCAATATACCACCCAATGCGTACCTTAAGGACAATACATAATCATTATGTCTACTCTTTGAATCCCGCTTAACAAGGTCTACCTTGTACGGAATTCAATTGGGGATTTTCTATTTCTGTAAAGGACTGCCTCGTCAGGCCTATAATACAGATATTCTATTTCTGTAAAAGACTACCTCATTAGGCCTACAATACAGATATTCTATTTGGTCTATCTCTTTTCTTATCGTGGCTATCGCTCCACGCAGCTACCCCTCAACTAAACGAAAGACTTATAAAGAGATAAGTGGATGTGCCCTATTGCAAACAATCTAAACATCTAATTGGTTGCGCCCCTCATTCAATGTCTCGATATTGAAAGTATCATCGGACTGTTGGTTTAACTCTAGTCTTTCCCAAACTCGCTTGGTTTTGATGCTGGCACGATATCCACATGCGACTATCCTTTTGGGTCCTGCCCACTAAACTTATTTGCAAGTACTGGGACATACAAATATCCTACTCCAAACATCAACCCCTTTTGACTGCCTACAATGGTCCTGCCATGCAAAAAGCATTCAAGGCATACTCTTTTGATGAAACACCTACAGACCTACCTTTGGAGGACTGCTTCACTACGCCTACCCCAGAGGGCCATTCTAGAGTACTCTCACGTCCCGTTGAAGTCTCGTACTTCCTTCTAGCACAAAATAACTAACTTGAACGTGCTTCTTCTGTGCTAAAATCTATGATGAACTGCTTCTTTAGGCTCTTCATCATTTGGGCTGCTCCAAACGCATCTCACTCTTTCATTAGACCCTAAGTCTAATCTTTTAATTTGCGTTTTGTTTGCTTTTCTTATTTTTTTGGCTACTTATTTACCCTAATTAGCATAATTTTGTCCAAGCCTCACCTAACTGTTGTGAGACTATCATTCCTGACTGAAAGGGAATGCTGTTGGTATGGGCCACTTCTATTATCTTGTTTATTAACTTAATTTACGTCTTAAGTTTATTAAAATAAGCCTCTTCTGTTCTTTCTACTTAATTATAATCTATGGTATAATTTCACTTGTAATTGTCGCTTTTATTTTCTTTTATAACATGTACATTATAAATATAATTATAAGCGTCTCTTTTCTATTCTTGTATGTCTTCTTTTATTATAATGCTGAATTCTCTTTAATTCTCTTATATTATTTGACAAGCTTAGCTTTGGACTACGTCCACTTGTCACATATTTACTTATCATAATAACTACTTTACTTTTATTCTATTATCTGTGCAGTAAATGTTGATCTAGGTACATTTTTGTTTATAGCTTCTAGTCTTATCTAATAATTAACTTGATTCCTTCAAATCTTTGCTTTACCTTCTTATATTATAGAAGTGGTTCTATTCTATTTGATTGGTTACAAAAACTGTAATAAAAATTCATTTCTATATTTTTATACTAAATATTAATGCTATAAACAATAATCCGTAACTGTAAGATATTTCTTTTATTATCTCCTTACATTTTGGATAGTGCAAAATACAGTGGTTTCTCTATTTTACACTAATTCCCTTTTTCTTTCTTTTATTCTTGCAATTACGTTTATCGTTATCTTTTTAAATATTAAACTATAAAAATGTATTCTATTTTTAACCAACCAATTAATTTGTCACGTACTTCCAAATCAAGTTAGTAGATTTTTTTAAGTTATTACTCCCGTTTTAGCATAATTACTGTAAATTTTATCTTTCTCCTTTTATTTCAGCTTTTCTTTTTTTACATCTAATTTATGTAAATCTAGTATCTTATATTTTAGTCCGTATTTGCTAATTCTTCTCTTTACTATTTTATTCGTGTAAAAAGAAATATAAAAAAGCTAACATTTACATGCTAAATTTCTATTTTAAAATAGATGTAATCAACTGTAAACTTCTTACTTTTAGGCTTATGTCTTTCTCTAACTATCAAGCCTAATATTAATTAAATATAAGCTCTGTAACGACCCGCCATTTTGAACCATTCGCATCCATTATAAGTGTATATGTAGACACTCATGCCGGAGTTGAATTGCTCAAAATACCGCGTTGTTAATTTAAATTGGCAAAACTGAACATATACAGTAAATAAAATAATCACAGATCACAGACACAGAGTAATAAATGCAGCGGAAATAAAAGAGATAGTAGTTCATGAAGCTACTATATGAATATATAAAATACATCAGAGTTTACAACAGAAGAGTAATACGATACATCAGATACAAAGCAGAATACATCACTGAAATCATCGAATATCTAAAAGCTGGATAGATAGCTGGATCTCCAAGCGAAGCTCCAACTCCAAAGGTGAGTCTCGAAAGCTGAACCACTCAGTCTGACCCGAGCGTAAAGAAAAATACAAAACACTCGAGTCAGGATTAACATTCTTATATTAATAAATCCAACTCAAGTGAAATAGCAATTGAAATACAAGTAACTCAAAGGATGTTTGGAATAACCATCCTTTAAGGATCCGTTAAACTATCTACTAGGTAGTAATATACGCTAAGTAGATAATGTCTATCAGTAATATAAAAGATATCGAAATAGCGTTAAGTCATGGCCCATTCCACCCTTAACACATTTTTATTCCCAAAAGCATATACAAGACCGTAGTTTCCCCAAAACCGGAAGTCACCAGAGGGCAATCCATATACTAAAGGTACAAATCAAAATCGTAGTGGTCGCGTATAAATGGAATACAAGTATGACAAGGCACATGAGGCAATACCCAAGGTAGTGATACTACCGTTCGCCTGATCCGGACTGGTGAGAACGCAACGCCGCAGCGCCCGCAACACCGTGAAACAACACTCCCAAAAATCAAGGGTGCACCAATCGACAACAAGTATAAGTAGTTCGAAGAAGTGTGTCCACTTGAGGTAGCTAATCCTCCATTGGCCCGGCACAGCTCCTGTTTTAGTCATTTCCAATTTGACACAAGTGTCAAGGCTATCCATTATCGTTCTCTTTCTTCAGTCAACACGTACATCAATCCAACCACTTCATTCTGGATCATCACTCCGCGTATAGTTATTAAAGTGGTTTCGGTTTAGATAGAGAGTATATCCATTACCGATCCCGGTCTCTTTAATAACTTTCGTAATTATTACACCGATTGGTCGTTTATATATTTCAAAAACCAAATCAATTTCAATTTCAATTTCAATTCGTAAACCAACATTTCATTTGTCTTTCAAAAACCAATTTCCAAAATTTACGTTTCAAAACTTCAATTTACCATTTCAAAATCTTATAATTCAATTTCAATATCTAATTAAAACCATTCAAATATTGATTCAAGTTCGTATATAAGTTTCATTTCGAAATCATTTAAATTAATTTGATTTAACATTTAAATCAATTTAAATTCATTTATCGATCTCATTCAATATTCGTTAAGTTACTTTATCATTCAAAACAATTTCTATTAAATTTCCAAATCATTAAATCAATTACTTAAGTTCAACTCCATTATATCAAAACTTACAATTTTGAATTAAACTAAATTCGTCAAATCAATTCTTTCAATTACAAGTCTTACATTAATTCCAAAAATATCACATTTTCATTTCTTGTTAAAGAAATTCCATTTCACTTATTTACTTTCTTAAATAATTTTCCAAAACTTACTTAATCAAGAAAACTCAATTTCAATTATTTACGAAGTAAAATTCACTTATTTCAGAAGTTCAATTTTTTTCTTATTAAAGAATTCAATTCAATTTAATCATTAAATAATTCAATCTTATTTAATTATTAAATAATTCAATCTTATTTAATTATTAAATAATTCAAAACTTAATTATTAAATAATTTTCAAAGTTTAATAATTTCAAACTTAATTATAATTTCAAACCTAATTATTAAATCATTTCAAAGTTGAATAATTTCAAACTTAATTATAATTTCAAACTTAATTATTAAATCATTTCAAACTTAAATTCAATCATTTCTCAAATTAAACAACATTCTTCCATCAATTTCATTGTTAAGATTTTGTTTCAGATTATTAAATATTAACATTTTCCTTTCATTAAAATTCAAATTTCAACTTCATTTCAAAACCATATTATTTATTCAAATAAAATCTTCGTTTTATTTTTAAATCAAAATATTGACCAATCGGGTTTTATTTAATTTTCTATCCTACGTCAAAGTTCAATTTGGGTATTTATCATTTCAACCCGATTCCAATTCAATTCAAAATCAAAACATACAAAGGGAACTTGCAGTGTGATAACTGGGATGGTGTCAAAGTAAATAAATAAGCAATAACATCAATCAATATCAATCCAAAATCAATTCAAATAATCCTGAAATAACTGTATTAATTCGCATTGTTATTTGTACGAATTAATATAATTATTTCTAGAATCTACACTATCATTTCATGTAGATTAAAGATTATTACATCACGGTTTTCACTTGTCATTCAATTTCAATTTTCAAACATCATCAATTTAACAACATACATTCAGTGGTTCAAGGTGTAATTAAACAAATCCTACGTGTCAATAAATTCAACAGTTAAAGGGGTCATATTATACAATGTCATTAAATCAAATTTAACATTTAACTATCCTATATCAAGTTCAATTGCATACTATTTATCATTTTAACGTTAAAAATTTAACGTCCAATATAAACATCAACAATCAATAAATTATCAACCAAACTGTATTATCATCACATAAATAATTAACAGATAATGGAGTCAAATGTCAAAGGTGAACTGATACAGGCAATAGCATATATAACAGTGTAATTAACTAACAGCAGCATATTTCAATTATCGTTTCAATCGAAATCAAATTTAATAAATAAAAGAACGTTAATCGTGAGTGAGTGCTCACCTTTCGAGGCTAGAGAGATGAATAGACAATGAAGTCGAGTCATGGATCGCAAGCAGGACTTCCAGAATAAACTAGATTGGCACGAATCGTCGAGCAAAGCTGTTAAATAGGAATTGACGACGTCAAACCAAACTGGATTGATGAAGATAAAGGGTATCAGCGAACTTACACGTAACGAGATAAAAATCATATTTTATATTCAAATATATACAATTCATATAAATTTATATGTATAAAACTGACATAATATATTATAAAATCAAAAGATGTGATTTATAACCCAAAATGTACGAGTATAATTATACATTTCATATACAAGTACATGTTTCCAAATCAGTACCATTGATCTACGGAAGATGTGATTTATAACCCAAAATGTACGAGTATAATTTTAAATGATGAGTAGCTATTGCCTTAAAAGTTAGCAGACGCTTCTAAAAGGTAATGACCTAGAATGATTAGAAAAATGTAGCTCCCATTACTACTAGGTTTTTGTAACCCGTTCAAAATGACGCCATCTTATCTCAGTTTCTTATTGCTTCTCTTTTTTTTATCTCAATGTGAAATGTTTATGATTTGCTTCATAAGTCAACTGATGACTTTAGCGATATGGCGGGCGACTTAAGACAAATGTACATTAATGATTCTAGAAGTTAATAGTGTGCGTGTCAACTGTAAAAAAATAATAATCTATTTGTATGTTAAAATATAAAAATCAATATATATTGTATTGCAAACTCATTATCTAATTTAAACAATGACTAGTATAAACAAAAATATGGGTTGAAAACATAACTCACGTAGGTCATAAGTAGAGCAGGGAGCAAGATTCAGTTTCACGTAAGTAAGGCAAAATACAAGTTTAGGAGAACTGTAATATGCAGGTAGGCTTCAAGTCTCAATGCAATGCATACCTAATATTATTTAAAATGAATATAAAAAAAACAATACAACTTACTTTATTCTAATACCTATACGACATAGCAGTTCATATACACTTATAAAACTTATATATACGGACAAACAAGTTTTGTATAACTCGTATAAATAACAATTTATAGACATTTTATTTAACATGTTATAAATCGCTCAACTCTCATATATACATTTTAATATAGTTGTAAACAACATTTATATAAAATAAGCAGAACTTGTACACAAATAATATATCCATAAGAAGTGTCATAATATATGAATATATACACTACATAACTTAAATAACATATATTACTCACAATTATATGCAGCATATTATATACTTACGTATAAAATGAAGATTGCAAGCTAGATGGATGGACATGGTTTATAACAACACTAGGTGGTAGATCCTAGGAGGTTGGATCCAAGGCTGAGTGTGGTGGCGTGAACCGTGGGGAGAGCGAAGGGAAAGTGGGATTGAGAGGCTCGCTAGACAGAGCTGAGTGAGGAAGAATGGAGGCCAGAGGGAAAGTGAGGCGTTTGATGGTGGATAGGGGAGTGGAACGGGTTTTGCAGGGAAATGGATGAAATGGTGATGAGCCAATCAGTAAAGGAAAATGAGCAGTCGAAATAAATATAACAAAGTTTATGTTATGAAATTTTTGTGTCCCTTGAATACTAAAAGAACCGAGAAAAGAAAAAAAAATCAAATAAAACAAATAGATATAAATGCAACCACTAGGAATAACAAAAGTCAGGAATATTAAAAACAGGTGACTATCGGTCTTTACGATAGATAACGAAAGGATAGGAAACCAAAAGACTCAAATATGGAACCGGCACGGCAAATCGTATCGAGGTTTTGCCGCGCACCGGACTTCGAAATTGACAATGGAATATACCTTAGGGATCAGCACGACGAGACGGTCAAAATGGTATACAGATATCAGTGGTACGATCATCCGATCAAAAGTTGATAATCGGTACCGAAAATGCTGCTATTTTGCCGAAAATAAGATCGACGGAACAATAGATGTCCGAATTTGGAAAAACGACAAACTGACATCTTGCTCAAAAGATGGTTTAGAATTTTTCTATGAAAAAATATTTAGGTTTTGGAAATATTTTATTTTCATCGCTTTTTAACTGATTAAATTGTAGTAAATTTACGCGCGAAATAAACTTTCATATTTTCGGACGAAAATTTACCAGTTGCTATGTTTAACTAAACGCATTCCAAATATCAAATTTATATTTCAAAATTTTATCGTTTAAAATTTCACAAAATTTCAACTACTTACGTTATTAAAACAGTTGAAATTTACGGGTCGTTACACTCTCCCCCACTCAAAACTTTTCGTCCCCGAAAAGGAACGATGTAGGAGAATAGAAACAACCAGAAAGAAAAACAGATTTGAAATACAAAATAACAATTAATTTAAACCATATAAATTTAAATTTAAATTAATTGATATTTAATAATTGATTTAATCCATTTGATTTCACTAAAATCAATCTCAATTATTTCTGAATTCATTTCTAATTATCTTCAATTTACAATTTCTAAAACCATAAATTTGAATAGTCTTTTATTATAATCATATTTTTTCAGCAATTTAAATTCTTCTATATTCCAAATTACTGTCAAATTTAGTCTACTTAATATATCTACTCACATATATTTAACCCATATAAATTAATTTAAAACATAAAAGTTTCGATTTAAATTAATTTATATTTACTAATTGCTTTCAAATTCAAGTTATTTTCATAAGTTGATCAAATTTTAATTTATTAATTCTTTCAAAACAAATTTATTAATTCTTTCAATACAATTTATTAATTTATTAACTGAGTTTACTTATTATCCTATCTAACTCTATTAACATCTTTATAATCAAATTTAGTGTATAACATTTATTATAAACACTCAGATTTTATTTATAAATTCAATTTATCTTATATATTATCCAATTACATATTCAACTTCTGAATGATTTAGGTAAGTTGTATTATAATGCAGTTGAACAATATACAAATAAAATTTTCCCAATTAAATTATTCAAGTTCGAATATTAATTCCAAATTTTGATTTTATTTATAATTAAAATCATCCTTTAACAAAATTTAAGAATTAGATTTCCGATTAACTTTAAACAATTTAGAGATATATATAATATATTTATATCAAATCAAATTAAATTTTAAAATAAGATACCTATATATATAAATCAAATTATACTGAAGAAATTCAAATCAAAATACTTTTCAAAACAAAACCATAGCAAAGCTACAGGATGGTTTCTCCACTTCGAAACTCGAAAATGAATGTCGATGATGCGGCCGCCATCAGCGAAATTATTTCCCAGCGATAAAGAGAAGAGCACTGATTTCAACATTTTAAAAATTCTTTGAAATGATTTCTATTTGAAAATACTTTCAGTAATATATACTTTGAAATTATTTTAAAAACCAAAGTTCGAAATCACCGGAAACTAATAAATTCTCAAATTTCTGAATTAAATTCGTTTCAAATTCCAATCCATTTATAACCAAGTTTATAAATTCATTTATTTATATTATGCAATAGTCAATGGTTTACAAAACAATAAATGAAAATCACATATTATTTTTCAGACAACAAATTTATTAACAATTTAATTTCAGAAAACTTATATTTATATATAATATAATCATTCAAAACTATTTTGTTTATCAAATTTGAAAACAACATTTTCAATATAAATTTAGAAATACATTTCTTTGCTCGACGATACAGGAATGGATTTTCAAAATAAGGATAGGGATTCAAAATTTGATGGACTTAAATCAAAGAGAAATTTGATTCGAAGATAAGTTTGAAACAAGATATGATGATTAATAGCAAAGTAGGAAGATTGATAAGTTTATATAAATCGCGGGCAACCTTAACCGGGTCGACCGTGACTTCAAAAATAAGATCGGTGTAGAATTCCGAGGTAAATCGACATTCGATCTCAAGAAATAGAATTCAGGTATAGCAGGAGATAGATAGCATCGTAAACCGAGGATACAGAAATCTCCGGTAAATCCATGCCTATTGTAACGGAGTTTTGCTCCTTTACGAATTATTCGAAGATTGGCGAGACCGCCGATCTATTATAGATATCATTCACAATGGAGTTATGGGGTGCTCCAGAATTGAAAGAAGACGAATAGTGAAGGACACGAATGAATTTCAAAACCGGGGGAAACGTTCCAAAATTCAAAGGAACTGAATCGAAGGAAGAGATTGAAACTCGAATGAGAGTGATTCTGTAAATACATTTACCCTATATGTTAAGTTTTGCCTAGAGCTACCAAAGCTCTGATACCAACTGTAACGACCCGCCATTTTGGACCATTCGCATCCATTATAAGTGTATAGGTAGACACTCATGCCGGAGTTGAATTGCTCAAAATACCGCGTTGTTAATTTAAATTGGCAAAACTGAACATATACAGTAAATAAAATAATCACAGATCACGGACACAGAGTAATAAATGCAGCGGAAATAAAAGAGATAGTAGTTCATGAAGCTACTATATGAATATATAAAATACATCAGAGTTTACAACAGAAGAGTAATACGATACATCAGATACAAAGCAGAATACATCACTGAAATCATCGAATATCTGAAAGCTGGATAGATAGCTGGATCTCCAAGTGAAGCTCCAACTCCAAAGGTGAGTCTCGAAAGCTGAACCACTCAGTCTGACCCGAGCGTAAAGCAAAATACAAAACACTCGAGTCAGGATTAACATTCTTATATTAATAAATCCAACTCAAGTGAAATAGCAATTGAAATACAAGTAACTCAAAGGATGTTTGGAATAACCATCCTTTAAGGATCCGTTAAACTATCTACTAGGTAGTAATATACGCTAAGTAGATAATGTCTATCAGTAATATAAAAGATATCGAAATAGCGTTAAGTCATGGCCCATTCCACCCTTAACACATTTTTATTCCCAAAAGCATATACAAGACCGTAGTTTCCCCAAAACCGGAAGTCACCAGAGGGCAATCCATATACTAAAGGTACAAATCAAAATCGTAGTGGTCGCGTATAAATGGAATACAAGTATGACAAGGCACATGAGGCAATACCCAAGGTAGTGATACTACCGTTCGCCTGATCCGGACTGGTGAGAACGCAACGCCGCAGCGCCCGCAACACCGTGAAACAACACTCCCAAAAATCAAGGGTGCACCAATCGACAACAAGTATAAGTAGTTCGAAGAAGTGTGTCCACTTGAGGTAGCTAATCCTCCATTGGCCCGGCACAGCTCCTGTTTTAGTCATTTCCAATTTGACACAAGTGTCAAGGCTATCCATTATCGTTCTCTTTCTTCAGTCAACACGTACATCAATCCAACCACTTCATTCTGGATCATCACTCCGCGTATAGTTATTAAAGTGGTTTCGGTTTAGATAGAGAGTATATCCATTACCGATCCCGGTCTCTTTAATAACTTTCGTAATTATTACACCGATTGGTCGTTTATATATTTCAAAAACCAAATCAATTTCAATTTCAATTTCAATTCGTAAACCAACATTTCATTTGTCTTTCAAAAACCAATTTCCAAAATTTACGTTTCAAAACTTCAATTTACCATTTCAAAATCTTATAATTCAATTTCAATATCTAATTAAAACCATTCAAATATTGATTCAAGTTCGTATATAAGTTTCATTTCGAAATCATTTAAATTAATTTGATTTAACATTTAAATCAATTTAAATTCATTTATCGATCTCATTCTATATTCGTTAAGTTACTTTATCATTCAAAACAATTTCTATTAAATTTCCAAATCATTAAATCAATTACTTAAGTTCAACTCCATTATATCAAAACTTACAATTTTGAATTAAACTAAATTCGTCAAATCAATTCTTTCAATTACAAGTCTTACATTAATTCCAAAAATATCACATTTTCATTTCTTGTTAAAGAAATTCCATTTCACTTATTTACTTTCTTAAATAATTTTCCAAAACTTACTTAATCAAGAAAACTCAATTTCAATTATTTACGAAGTAAAATTCACTTATTTCAAAAGTTCAATTTTTTTCTTATTAAAGAATTCAATTCAATTTAATCATTAAATAATTCAATCTTATTTAATTATTAAATAATTCAATCTTATTTAATTATTAAATAATTCAAAACTTAATTATTAAATAATTTCAAAGTTTAATAATTTCAAACTTAATTATAATTTCAAACCTAATTATTAAATCATTTCAAAGTTGAATAATTTCAAACTTAATTATAATTTCAAACTTAATTATTAAATCATTTCAAACTTAAATTCAATCATTTCTCAAATTAAACAACATTCTTCCATCAATTTCATTGTTAAGATTTTGTTTCAGATTATTAAATATTAACATTTTCCTTTCATTAAAATTCAAATTTCAACTTCATTTCAAAACCATATTATTTATTCAAATAAAATCTTCGTTTTATTTTTAAATCAAAATATTGACCAATCGGGTTTTATTTAATTTTCAATCCTAGGTCAAAGTTCAATTTGGGTATTTATCATTTCAACCCGATTCCAATTCAATTCAAAATCAAAACATACAAAGGGAACTTGCAGTGTGATAACTGGGATGGTGTCAAAGTAAATAAACAAGCAATAACATCAATCAATATCAATCCAAAATCAATTCAAATAATCCCAAAATAACTGTATTAATTCGCATTGTTATTTGTACGAATTAATATAATTATTTCTAGAATCTACACTATCATTTCATGTAGATTAAAGATTATTACATCACGGTTTTCACTTGTCATTCAATTTCAATTTTCAAACATCATCAATTTAATAACATACATTCAGTGGTTCAAGGTGTAATTAAACAAATCCTACGTGTCAATAAATTCAACAGTTAAAGGGGTCATATTATACAATGTCATTAAATCAAATTTAACATTTAACTATCCTATATCAAGTTCAATTGCATACTATTTATCATTTTAACGTTAACAATTTAACGTCCAATATAAACATCAACAATCAATAAATTATCAACCAAACTGTATTATCATCACATAAATAATTAACAGATAATGGAGTCAAATGTCAAAGGTGAACTGATACAGGCAATAGCATATATAACAGTGTAATTAACTAACAGCAGCATATTTCAATTATCGTTTCAATTGAAATCAAATTTAATAAATAAAAGAACGTTAATCGTGAGTGAGTGCTCACCTTTCGAGGCTAGAGAGATGAATAGACAATGAAGTCGAGTCATGGATCGCAAGCAGGACTTCCAGAATAAACTAGATTGGCACGAATCGTCGAGCAAAGCTGTTAAATAGGAATTGACGACGTCAAACCAAACTGGATTGATGAAGATAAAGGGTATCAGCGAACTTACACGTAACGAGATAAAAATCATATTTTATATTCAAATATATACAATTCATATAAATTTATATGTATAAAACTGACATAATATATTATAAAATCAAAAGATGTGATTTATAACCCAAAATGTACGAGTATAATTATACATTTCATATACAAGTACATGTTTCCAAATCAGTACCATTGATCTACGGAAGATGTGATTTATAACCCAAAATGTACGAGTATAATTTTAAATGATGAGTAGCTATTGCCTTAAAAGTTAGCAGACGCTTCTAAAAGGTAATGACCTAGAATGATTAGAAAAATGTAGCTCCCATTACTACTAGGTTTTTGTAACCAGTTCAAAATGACGCCATCTTATCTCAGTTTCTTATTGCTTCTCTTTTTTTTTATCTCAATGTGAAATGTTTATGATTTGCTTCATAAGTCAACTGATGACTTTAGCGATATGGCGGGCGACTTAAGACAAATGTACATTAATGATTCTAGAAGTTAATAGTGTGCGTGTCAACTGTAAAAAAAAAAATCTATTTGTATGTTAAAATATAAAAATCAATATATATTGTATTGCAAACTCATTATCTAATTTAAACAATGACTAGTATAAACAAAAATATGGGTTGAAAACATAACTCACATAGGTCATAAGTAGAGCAGGGAGCAAAATTCAGTTTCACGTAAGTAAGGCAAAATACAAGTTTAGGAGAACTGTAATATGCAGGTAGGCTTCAAGTCTCAATGCAATGCATACCTAATATTATTTAAAATGAATATAAAAAAAACAATACAACTTACTTTATTCTAATACCTATACGACATAGCAGTTCATATACACTTATAAAACTTATATATACGGACAAACAAGTTTTGTATAACTCGTATAAATAACAATTTATAGACATTTTATTTAACATGTTATAAATCGCTCAACACTCATATATACATTTTAATATAGTTGTAAACAACATTTATATAAAATAAGCAGAACTTGTACACAAATAACATATCCATAAGAAGTGTCATAATATATGAATATATACACTACATAACTTAAATAACATATATTACTCACAATTATATGCAGCATATTATATACTTACGTATAAAATGAAGATTGCAAGCTAGATGGATGGACATGGTTTATAACAACACTAGGTGGCAGATCCTAGGAGGTTGGATCCAAGGCTGAGTGTGGTGGCGTGAACCGTGGGGAGAGCGAAGGGAAAGTGGGATTGAGAGGCTCGCTAGACAGAGCTGAGTGAGGAAGAATGGAGGCCAGAGGGAAAGTGAGGCGTTTGATGGTGGATAGGGGAGTGGAACGGGTTTTGCAGGGAAATGGATGAAATGGTGATGAGCCAATCAGTAAAGGAAAATGAGCAGTCGAAATAAATATAACAAAGTTTATGTTATGAAATTTTCGTGTCCCTTGAATACTAAAAGAACCGAGAAAAGAAAAAAAAATCAAATAAAACGAATAGATATAAATGCAACCACTAGGAATAACAAAAGTCCGGAATATTAAAAACAGGTGACTATCGGTCTTTACGATAGATAACGAAAGGATAGGAAACCAAAAGACTCAAATATGGAACCGGCATGGCAAATCGTATCGAGGTTTTGCCACGCACCGGACTTCGAAATTGACAATGGAATATACCTTAGGGATCAGCACGACGAGACGGTCAAAACGGTATACAGATATCAGTGGTACGATCATCCGATCAAAAGTCGATAATCGGTACCGAAAATGCTGCTATTTTGCCGAAAATAAGATCGACGGAACAATAGATGTCCGAATTTGGAAAAACTACAAACTGACATCTTGCTCAGAAGATGGTTTAGAATTTTTCTATGAAAAAATATTTAGGTTTTGGAAATATTTTATTTTCATCGGTTTTTAACTGATTAAATTGAAGTAAATTTACGCGCGAAATAAACTTTCATATTTTCGGACGAAAATTTACCAGTTTCTATGTTTAACTAAACGCATTCCAAATATCAAATTTATATTTCAAAATTTTATCGTTTAAAATTTCACAAAATTTCAACTACTTACGTTATTAAAACAGTTGAAATTTACGGGTCGTTACAAGCTCTCTTATACAATTTACAGTCTCAGCATAACTAATTAATGTAATAATTACTGAAATAAATACTAAATAAAATTATTCAACGGGAATCTAACGATAATACATCATAAAGGTAAAAGAGATATAATTAAATCCACTCACATGTCGTCCTTAGCTTCAATCTCTATCCCTTTTAATTTGCTACGCTTTTCTCCGCTCTTCCCCCTTTTAGATTCGCTGTAAATTCTCTGATTTGTTTGCGCAATTCTCTGATTTGTTTGTATGTATTTCCTTGCTTAATTTTATTTTTGGTTTGGGGAAAGATTTGATTAACAGAGTAGAAAGGAAGAGGGAGAAGAGAAGAAGGAGTTTGCTGTAAACGATGACAGCTGATTCAGAGAAAATAGTGTGGGCTAGAGTTAAGTTACGTTCAATTTATAGGTGCAGTGACAACTAGGAACCATCCGTTTAACCCTAAAAATAATCCTCACCATCAGAACTTAATTTGTTTACGTTAGCTTATAACGTATAACTCTCTAACGTTATTCATTAGTTCCTTTGTTATATGACCCTATTAATTCACGTTTCCTTTTAAATAAGATTCTCCCATTAATTATCCCATTAATTAGATCATATATATATATATATATATTTATATATCCAATATTAATTGATTCTTATACGTTATAATTTCTTACCTATTTGAACACGTCAACTAATACCTCTATTAATTGAATGCATATAAAAGTTATACTTTTTAATTTATTCTTATTAATTTACCTACATCATAAACTTAATTGCTTTGTTTGATTTTTGTACGCGTTCCAATTTTTTTAACTTGGAAAAAAATAATCCTTTAACTGGCATTTTCTTCTAGCTAATTTATTTACATTATTAGCTATTGTATAGATGGCGTATTCTTTGATTACTTGACACCCTTTTTAAAATGCTCAACTAATTGCCAATTAATTAATTGATTGACATGTTTTCCCATTTTAATCGATATCCAAATTAATTCCTATGCGTGACTCAATCACACATTTATTAGTTGTACATATTTAAACCACCAATTCATTACCCAATTAACTGAAATATAAGTTTCCCTCTTTTATTAATTGACGCTTACTTAACGTCTTTAATTAATTTCTCAATTATTTGATTGCATCAATTATAAATATATATATGTATGTTATTATTTAATTTATTCCCCACATACACTTCCCTTTATTAGAAGATCCCTTAATTAATCAATGTTATAAAAGTGACATATTTTCTGGCTAATTGATGCCTCTACATCTCTTAATTAATTCCTCTTTTAATTGATTGATGCATCAATTAATCACACACTCATTGGTTGCATATACCTATTTAACCTCTTAATTTTTAAATGCGTATATTTGACATGATTAATTTTCACTGTTTTGCAATAATGTTAATTCAATTGATTTTATTTATCATTAAAGCGCGGGGTGTTACATTCTCCCCCTTAGGAAATTTTGTCCCGAAATTTGATAAGGGTTCTATCATGCAAACCTTTGTGCACCCATTCTACACTAGCAATCATTTAGTGTACAACCAATTTTGCAACAATCCGTGCATAGTGCAAAGTGCAATACATCATAAAATATATGCATGTACAAGAATTTCTAAGCGGTACTTCCTATATGAATGCCTTTTCTTTTAGAAATTCCTTTTAAAACATAATGCACACATCCTAAATATACTTGCAATTTCTATATGAATGCAATCTTTTAAAAACTCAAAACATTTTTCATCCAATTTTTCCCACACTCCTACTGAATAGGAGCATAGTTCAACAAATTTTACGTCCAAACCTACAACACAACTTTTAATTTTCAAATTTTAGAAAATTCTAATTTTCCAAATTCAATTTCTTATGTCAGAAAGAAGGTAGAAAACTAAAAAACTTCACATTTCTCCGTTTTACTTTTGCGTATCTCTCTCTCCGTACTTGGAACTTATGTCGCTATCCTATAAAATCTCTATTTTCTTTCCCAAGTATGGTTTACATAATAAAGAATTTTATTTTCAAACTTTTTCCCAAGCTTAATTTCTAGGAAAGATGTATATTTCTTTTGCAATTCTCATTTATTTCTGTTGACGTTTCTGTTGCTTTCTTTAGATCTTACTATTTTTCTTTTAGTTACCTTATATCTGGTTTTACTCTTCTTTTAATACAACAACTAAACACATCTATCATCCAGGGCAAGGAGGTCTAGGACCATGTCCACTCTAACAGAGAAAGGTCCTACTCTAGGAATCCAAGTAACTCATAAGCTCCTCCTACCGTCTATTACCAACTTACGCTGTATTACTCATGAAGAATAAGATCTATTCATCTCTTTTATTCCATGCTCAAAAGGAATAATTAAGTCTCATTTACTGCAATGGATAAGGGTTTCAATCTATGCAGTCTCTATCTAAAAAGGCAACAAAGCTTGGGGAAATTCTCTCTTTAGCTTTCATCTTTCCCCAACAAAGGTCTACCTATCCCAACCACATGTGTCTTATCATCTCACTAATATCATTTCACCATTCTTCTATAGTCTACACAAGTGAAACAACATTTCTAGGTTTTCACTAATGTCTTATACACCTTACGGGAATTTTCATTATTACTACTAGGAGTAATTACTGCTATAGCCTTATACTTCTCCCATTACACCCATGAAATGTTTCATATTTACTCCATAGTTAAAAGTCTGGTTTGGTTTGGTATTTATCATTTTACTTCAAAAATTAAGGCTTCTAAATTTTATTTTTTCAAAAACTTATTTACTTTTCCACCAAACCATTTTGTTTTAAAACATGTCTCGCTTGTTCTTAAAACATTTTTCTTTTTTCTTGACTTTAAAAAAAATGTCCTCATATGTTTTCAAAATATCCTTATTTTTTTTATAGATTTTCAAATTTACTAAAACTTGAGTAAATAAGAACAATTATTTTATCAAAAATCTCTTAACTTTCCTACTCTTATAATTACTTAACCTTAAAGGAGTTACTAACTTATTACACTTAATGGTTTTATACCTCAATGTATTGGAATTACATACTCTTGTGAGAAACCATTAATGCTAAAACCTTCTATGAATCCTGTAAAGGAGGATTTCATGTTTATGTGAAATTATAAGGAATTTATTTTATATTTTATCAAAATAGGCTAAACAAAATATGGTGTTTTCCATACCTTGTACATCTCTTTCACGTATTCCTTATAACTTGCACAAAACATCTTTATTTGTGATTCATAGAAAATTATATCATTATTTATTTCATTCTAATAGATTGAGGTATGTTTACTCTATATTTACTTACATAAGATATTTCCTACTAAATTCATTAATTTATCGTACATTATTTTTCAAAAGAACTCATTTTTAAAACTTCTTTATAACTAGAAAATATTTTCATATACTTGTTTAAATAATAAATATACATACAAACCACTTTAGAGATTATCTCCAAAACTCATTTGGGTCAAAAAAGATGTTGCGTAAAACACCGTTACTACAACCCGAAAATACTAATATATGGATTCACTTAAAATAAATATTAATAAATCCCATATGTTATGTAAAAACATTTACTTTGGGAGTCACCTACTATAACAATAGTGTCATAGTCTATGCTTCCTTTATTTTTATTGAAAACATTTATTATAACAATAATGTTGTAACCTACTTTTTCGATACTTAACACACTCTAGGTTTTTATATTTAAAATCTTTGTTTACCTACAAAGAAACTAGCGAGCTATACATGCTCTATAATTCTTCAAAAAGAATTTCACTTTTAACAAAATTTACATCATATAAAAACCAATTTAAATTTCATACCACTTATTTTTTTCAAAAACCCAATATTTACTTCCTCAAATATATTAACAATTATATTTTTCAACTTTTCAATTCAAAAGTTTCATTTTATTGGTTTAGACATAAGGTGGATTTTCTTTTTACTAACCTCTTATTCCTTCCAAAATAAAAACACTCTCCCCGCTATCCCTAGGGGACTACCCTACTTCCTATAACATACGTTAACAGTTATATTTTTCAACTTTTCAATTCAAAAGTTTCAGTTTATTGGGTCAGACATAAAATGGATTTTCTTTTTACTAAAACCTCTTATTCCTTCCAAAATAAAAACACTCTCCCCGCTATCCCCAGGGGACTACCATACTTCCTATAACATATGGATATAAATTTCCTCTCAAAACATGGCTTATTTGTATACTATAAATCGGGAATAACATAGGGCTCAACATACTTGGGTCATCCCAAACCCAACTAGCAAACTAAGCACAAATATACTTCTAAAAACTTTCCATATGTTAAAATCTATAATTGGGGACTATTTTGATTTTAGTACATAATATATTTATATTTTATTCAAAAATACAAATACGTTCGCTCACTATCTACCTAGAATCCTAAACCTAGGCTCTGATACCAAATGTAACAACCCAAGTTCCAATGGGTCCGGATTTTTCGTAAAAAATGCTAAAACCCAAGCCCACTTGGGTATCTGGTATCCTGCAAATAGGCAAAGGCAAATATATCAGAGCTCAGATAAATATCTCACAGCGGAACTGACTAAAAAATAATAGTAAATAAATACTCCCCAATAAAATAACACTTTCTAAACAAGTGTCTCAAAGCTGGGAAGTCTCTGCCATCTACCTAACCTATAGGATGTTATGAGGAGAGGGTCAGAACTAAAATTCTGGTGCATGGACAAATTATACACTTCTAAGCTTAATTCTACTTATACCATTTTATTTCCATTTACTGTTATGTTAGGTTCATTGGGTTTATAATACTCTCGCCTCTATGTGTGAATCTTTCCCATCTACTCCCTAGTAGACTAAAACCTAATAACTGATATATATATATATATATATATATGTAGCTATATGCCCAATGACCGCATTGGTCCTAGGTACTACCCATAGTACCTTCCGTATCCTCCTCGCAAAGGACTCCATCGTCCTCTTTCCATGGCGTACTGTGACTACCTCTATAGAGGACTGCCTCATAAGGTCTATAATACAGATGTTTCGTCGTCTATTATGAGAATGTAAACCAGCGTCCGCACTAGTCTATACTAATGCTCGGACATCCACAATGTACCACCCAGTATGTACCTTGAGGACTATACGTGTAACGATCCGTATTTTTACGGATCGAAACATCGTAAAACAGTCGTTATTAGATTGTTAGTATTGTTAAGTCGTCTCGAGTTTAGATCGACTAGAGCTTAAGTCGTGTAGGAGTTAAGTTGTCTAGAAGTTAAGCCATGTTGTAGCTTAAGTCGTTTAGAAGTTGAGTCGTGGGGTAGGCTAGGTCGAGTGAACGACCTAAGGGATTGGAAGAAACTACAGTATTTGACCGACTTAAGGATTTAGACGACTTAAGGTAATGACCGACTTAGGAAATGGGAGACCTAAGGAGTTGGCGACTCAAGAATAGGCAGACTTAAGTAAGTGACCGACCTAGGGGAGATAACAACCTAGGGGGATAAGCGGGCTAACGACTTAAGAGTTTTGGCGAGTTAACGACCTAAGGGGTAGGTCGGCGATGACCTAAGGAAGCTGGGGTAGCAGTGAGCGACCTAAGGAAGTTAGGTCATAGAAGACTTAGGAGTTAGGTCATGGGTTGTTAGGTCGCATTGTCTTAAGTCGTGCCTAAGCATTAGGTCGCGTGTGTGTGTGTTAGTCGCAGGTTCGTTAGGTCGTAGAAGCGATCTGTATTAGGTCGCTAGACTGCATCCTTGTTAGGTCGTAGGTCGCGAGGAAGCGCGTGTGCGTTAGGTCGCGTAAGGGCTTAGCAGTTAGGTCGAGTGGATGCGCATGTGTTAGGTCGTAGGTTGGTATAGATAGGTCGTAAGTCGTAGAGGCTTGGGTTGTTGAGTCGGAGGTTGTTAGGTCGTGGGGTTTTTAGGTCGTGGACGACCTAACTCCGAGCGAACGACCTAAGGGGGATTTCAGCTATAAATAGGAGGGTTCCTCTCCATTTTTGGGATCCGGATTTCGAAGCGACGAAGTGCTGCCATTTTGAGAGCTCGACTTCTACACATCTTCACTTCTTTTCTCCACTTTGATTTAGTACTTCCTTCCATCCAAGATCGAAGATCCAAGAGCTAAAGTTGAAGATCTTCATCCATCGAAGAGAGATTTCATCGTTTGAAGCGGATTCGTGATAGATCGAGTTAGATCCTTCGCTGTCCAGATCTGAAGTGTGTTGCTTTTGGGTTGTTTAAGTGATTTGGTGAGTGGTGATTATCTCTCACACAGATCCAAAGGAGTATATCGGATCGTTGGCTTGATTTGGTGTTAAAGTAGTGATTCCCATGCATTTTTGTAAACCTAAGTGTAGATCCATATAGATCCATTGTTCATGATGATTTGACAACCATTTTACTACATGATAACCTATGCAAGTTCATTCATCAAGTTATAGAGATATTTCTTATGTTTCATGCTTGTTAGACTTTCGACTCTTTATTTTCCAAATTGCCATTATTGTTAATATTGTCTAGTTAGATCATATTTGAATGTTTGATTACTTGGATTAATGTTTGATTTGATTGATTGTTATGAATTAGATGATTGATGATTTGATTTAGACCAAAGATGATTCAAAAGCTAAGGGAAAGGCTCTTGAATTGGGAAAGCTGCTCGTGGCATATGTAGCGGATAATGAAGCTCATATGGATAGATTTGATGATGATGTTGAGATGAGGCTTTGCTATGATGATGATGAGGCGAAGCATGATATGAGATAGCCTTGGTCTAATCCAGACGGGATCATTCCAAGCATGTTGATAACTCGGTGAAATGGTTCGAGTTGAGGATAATGGTTTGCTCGAGAGGCGCTTGAGCTAGTATGGAAATAGTCGTCGAGGAGGATGGCTAGGAGGCTGAGATCTCATCGTTGTTGAAGGTTCTAGCATGCTCAAAGCAAGAGTACGTTGGGCAGATTCGATAGTCCCTGAAGGCTACTGATTGGTAGTCAAGTACTCTGGGCAGATTCGATAGTCCTAGGCACGGGTCACGATGACGTGCGGAGTTATGTCTAGAACCGGGGTTTCCATTAGCCCTTGATGGACGGATGAAAGAATGAGCCGGTCATTCAACTAACGATGATATTGAAGCAATGATAACAGTGATAGCCAGAGTCATGGATGTTTGGTTGTACCGTCATTCGGTCTCAAGAGCGGTATTTTCTGGGTGCTTATCTGATCTTGGTTTAGGCCTTGGGGGTTTGTACTTGGAAAACATCGCCCTTGACTCGAGTGATGATTGATTTACTTTAAATTGTATGCTCTGCTATGTTTGCTTCTGCTTAGTGTGTGTCTGGGGGCTATCACTGTAGAAAGAGGTTGGAGTGGGAGGGTTGTATTCCTATTCCTTTTCCTTTATGCTCTTTTGGTATGCTGTTAGTTAATTTACCGCTCACTATGACTGTTGTCTAACTCAAGGCTTTATGTTTTAACTCTTATTGCCTTGGGCTATTCGTCCATTTTGGGACGGGCAGACTAGGTAGCAGGTGACAGGTGCTGTTCTTGATTTCCACGGCGTTGATGTCGAAGACGAGCTGGAGGCTTGCATATTATCTTCTTACTATATGTACTGGATGTTCCGCTGCTTGTATATTCTCTGAGTGTTATGTAGTGAGGCTTGATGTATTGACTATTCAGATGTTTGTATTCAACTATTATGAAGTTTTATTGATGAGATTCTATTCTGTGAAGCTTCACTATATATATATTCTATTGTATTTTGTCCATGCGCTGTGAGTAATACGATAGATTCTGCTGTTTTAATTTACCCTGGCAATCGTCCATGGTCGCCTGGCACACTTTACAGCGCACTTTCTCTAGGTTCGGTGCAGGGGTCATGGGCGGTCGTCACAATACGTAATCGTTCTGTCTACTCCTTGAATCCCACTTAACAAGATCTACCTTGTACGTGATTGAGTCAAGGATTTTCTATTTCTGTAAAGGACTGCCTCGTCAGGCCTACAATACAGATATTCTATTTCTGTAAATGACTGCCTCGTTAGGCCTACAATACAGATATTCTATTTGGTCAGTCTCTTTTCTTATCATGGCCATGACCCCACGCAGCCACCCCTCAACTAATTGAAAGACTTCTAAAGAGCTAAGTGGTTGTGCTCTAATGCAAATAATCTAAACATCCAATTGGTTGCGCCCCTCATCCAATATCTCGATAGTGAAAGTATTATTGGACTGTTGGTTTAACGCTAGTCTTTCCCGAACTCGCTCTTGGTTTTGATGCTGGCCCAATATCCGCATGCGACTATCCTTTTGGTTCCATCCCACTAAACTTACTTGCAAGTACTAGGACATACGAATATCCTACTCTAGACATCAACTCCTTTTGACTGCTTACAATAGTCCTGCCATGCAAAAAGCAGTCAAGGCCTACTCTTTTGATGGGACACCTACAGACCTACCTCTGGAGGACTGCTTCACTACGCCTACCCCAGAGGGCCATCCTAGAGTACCCACACGTCCCGTTGAAGTCTCATACTTCCTTCTAGCCCAAAATAACTAAGTTGAACGTGCTTCTTCTGTGCTGAAATCTATGATGAACTGCTTCTTTATGCTCTTCATCCTTTGGTTGTTCCAAACGCATCTCACTCTTTCATCGGACCCTAAGTCTAATCTTTTAATTTTCGTTTAGTTTACTTTTCTTATTCTTTTGGCTACTTATTTACCCTAGCATAATCTTGTCCCAGCCTCACCTAACTGTTGTAAGATTATCAGTTCCTGACTGAAAGGGAATGCTGTTGGTATAGGCCACTTCTGTTATCTTGCTTATTAACTTAATTTACGTCTTAAGTTTATTAAAGTAAGCCTCTTCTGTTCTTTCTACTTAATAATAACCTATGTTATAATTTCACTTGTAATTGTCGCTTTTATTTTCTTTTATAATCTGTACATTATAAATATAATTACAAGCGTTTATTTTCAATTCTAGTATGTCTTCTTTTATTATGATGTTGAATTCTCTTTAATTCTCTTATATTATATAACAAGCTTAGCTTTGGACTACACCCACTTGTCACATATTTACTTATCATAATAACTACTTTACTTTTATTCTATTATCTGCACGGTAAATGTAGACCTAGGTAAATTTCTGTTTATAGCTTCTAGTCTTATCGAATAATTAACTTAATTCCTTCAATTCTTTGCTTTACCTTCTTATATTATAGAAAGTAGTTCTATTCTATTTGGTCGGTTATGAAAACTGTGCTAAAAATTCATTTCTATATTTTAATTCTAAATAATGCTATAAAAATAATCCGTAACTATAAGATATTTCTTTTATTATCTCTTTACTTTTTGGATAGTGCAAAATACAACGGTTTCCCTATTTTACACTAATTCCCTTTTTCTTTCTTTTATTCTTGCAATTACGTTTATCGTTATCTTTTTAAATATTAAACTATAAAATGTATTCTATTCTCTAAACCAACCAATTAATCTTTTACGTACTTCCAAATCAAGTTATTAGATTTTTCTTTAAGTTATTACTCCCATTTTAGCATAATTACTGTAAATTTTATCTTTCTCTTTTTATTTCAGCTTTTCTTATTTTACATCTAATTTCTATAAATCTATATTCTTCTATTTTAGTCTGTATTTGCGAATTCTTCTCTTTACTATTTTATTCACGTAAAAAGGAATAAAAAATGCTAACATTTAAAGGCTAAATTTCTACTTTAAAATAGATGTAATCAACTATAAACTTCTTACTTTTAGGCTTATGTCTTTCTCTAACTATCAAGCCTAATATTAATTAAATATAAGCTCTCTTAGACAATTTACAGTCTCAGCATAACTAATTAATGTAATTAATCACTGAAATAAATACTAAATAAAATTATTTAACGGGAATCTAACGATAATACATCATAAACGTAAAAGATATATAATTAAATCCACTCACATGTTGTCCTTAGCTTCAATCTCTATCCATTTTAATTTACTATGCTTTTTTCTATTTTTCCCCTTTTTGATTCGTTGTAAATGATCTGATTTGTTTGCGCAATTCTCTGATTTGTTTGTATATATTTCCTTGCTTAATTTTATTTTTGGTTTGGGGAAAGATTTGATTAACAGAGGAGAAAGGAAGAGGGAGAAGAGAAGAGGAGTTTGCTGTAAACAACGGCAGTTGATTCAGAGAAAATAGTGTGGGCTAGGGTTAACTACGTTCAATTTATAGGTACAGTGAACAACTAGGAGCCATCCGTTTAACCCTAAAAACAATCCTCACCATCAGAACTTAATTTGTTTACGTTAGCTTATAACGTATAACTCTCCAACGTTATTCATTTGTTCCTTTGTTATATGACCCTATTAATTCACATTTCCTTCTAAATAAGATTTCCCTATTAATTATCCATTAATTAGATCATATATATATATATACAATATTAATTGATTCTTATATGTTATAATTTCTTACCTATTTGAACACGTCAATTAATACCTCTATTAATTGAATGCATATAATATAAAAGTTATACTTTTTAACTTCTTCTTATTAATTTACCTATATAATAAACCTAATTACTTTGTTTGATTTTTGTATGCGTTCTAATTTTTTTAACTTAGAAACAAATAATCCTATAACTGGCGTTTTCTTCTAGCTAATTAATTTACATTATTAGCTATTATAAAGATGGAATTCTTTGATTAATTGACACCCTTTTTAAAATACTCAACTAATTGCCAATTAATTAATTGACACGTTTTCCCATTTCAATCGATATCCAAATTAATTTCTATGCGTCACTCGATCACACATTTATTAGTTGTACATATTTAAACCGCCAATTCATTACCCAATTAACTGACATATAAGTTTCCCTCTTTTATTAATTGACGCTTACTTAACGTCTTTAATTAATTTATCAATTAATTGATTGCATCAATTATAAATTAATATATGTATGTTATCATTTAATTTATTCCCCATGTACATTTCCCTTTATTAGAAGATCCCTTAATTAATTAATGTTATAAAAGTGACATATTCTTTAACTAATTGACGCCTCTACGTCTCTTAATTAATTCCTCTTTTAATCGATTGATGCGTCAATTAATCACACACTCATTGGTTCCATATACCTATGTAACCTCTTAATTTTTAAATGCATATATTTGACATTTATATTTTTCACTGTTTTGCAATTATGTTAATTCAATTATTTTATTTATCATTAAAACGTGGGGTGTTATAGAATGAGAAGTTTGTTAGGGAACTGACGCCTGAAATTGCTAGGGCAACCCTGCCACATCTCCGTGATCCTAGTAATGAAGTGGTGGAGATGGCAATCCGCCATGAGGAGATGGTTGCTATTTATGCTAGAGAGGAGCTAGTTGAAATCCAGGGTTCTCAGGAAAAGAAGAGAAAGTTGTTTAATAAGAAGGGAGCCCAGAAGGGAGATACTGTCAACAAGGAAAAAGCTGATTTAGCTTGTTTCAAGTGTGACAAAAAAGGTCATTATGCTCATGAGTGCCGATCAGGCAAGTGGAAGAAGACTATAGAAAACAAAGTTGTGAAGTGCTTCAACTCCGACGAGGTTGGGCATTGTAAGAATCAATGTCAAGAAACAGTTAGGGCGGACAAGGAGAAGGTCTTTGCTATTGAACCAGCATCAGCTAGGCCAACTACAGCTAAAAAAGAAAATAATGTGATGGAAGTATGTTTTTGATTTATAATATACTAATTAGGGTACTATTTGATATTGGTGCATCACATTCGTTTATATCTCAGTGTTTGGTTGATAGGTCACACTTAGAACCACATACCTTATTACTTCCTTAAGGATAGTGAATCCAATATGAGGATATGCAACTCTAGGGTTCAGATGTGATTAGTTAGAACTTGATTTGTTAGGTCATAAGTTTGCATACAGCCTGTACATTTTGATTTCGTAGATTTCGGGATCATATTTGGTATGAATTGGTTGGGTAAGTATGAGGCTAGAATATTTTGCTAGGATAGGGAAATATCACTAAGACACCCAGATAATCATAACCGAATCATATTCTTAGTGGAGAATTCTGAAATGTGTGTTTGTGCTTTGTTAAGTGCTATGGAAGTGTAAGAAGGGTTAAGTCAGGTTCGAGTAGCAAGAGAGTTTGCAGATATCTTTGAGCTGGTTACAGGATTACCACTAAAACGGACTGTCGAGTTTCAGATAGATCTTGTGCTAGGAAATGAAACTATGAGTAGACCACCTAGCAGGATGACACCAAATGAGATGAAGTAATTGAAGGTGCAGCTAGTGGATCTTGAAGGAAGAAATTTTATTAGACCAAGCAGTTCGCCTTGGGGAGCAGCCGCGGTGTTCGTAAAGAAATCAAATGGCTCGTTGAGGATGTGCATCGACTATCGTAAGTTGAACGAGAGGACGATTAAGAATAATATCTTTTGCCAAGAATAGATGATTTATTTTATCAGTTATGTGGAGCAAGAGTGTTTTCCCAGTTGGATTTGGTGACAGTTTAAGAGTGGCAGAGGATGGTATTCCTTTGATACATTTTGGACTAGGTATGGTTCGTATGAATGGTTAGTGATGCCATTCGTGTTAACAAATGCACCCGCTTTCTTCGTGGATTTGATGAATCGATTTTTTCAAGAGTACCTGGATGGTTTGTGTTGGTGTTTATAGATGTCATTTTAGTATATTTTGAGGATGAAAGAGAGCATGAGGATTATCTTAGAGTGGTGCTTGAGACGTTGAGGCAGCATTAGTTGAAGGCGAATTTTTCCAAGTGCCATATTTTGAAGAAGAGTTAAGTTTCTTGGTCATGTGGTTTTAGAGAAAGGGTTGTCAATTGATCTAGATAAGATCGAAGCTGTGAATAATTGTAAGAGATCATACATGGTGACTGACATCAGAAGTTTTCTTGGACTTGCTGGCTATTACCGAAGTTTCATTAAGGACTTCTTGCGGATAGCAGCACCTTTGACTAAGTTAACCAGAAAGGAGGTGGAGTTTGTTTGCTTCGACAAATGTGAGGAAGAATTCCTTAAGGTAAAGTATTTGTTGACCATTGCACTTGTGTTACTAGTTCTAGATGGAAACCAAGGGTTGGTGTGTATACTGATGCATGTAGGACTGGATTAGGAGCAGTGTTGATGCAGAAAGGTAAAGTTATTGCCTATTCCTTATGACAGCTTAGACAACATTAAGTGAGATATGCTACTCATGATTTGGAGTAGGCTGTTGTGATCTTCGCATTGAAGATTTAGAGACATTATCTCTTAAGAGAGAGGTTTAAGCTATACAGATATCATAAGTCTTTAAGATATTATTCTCTTAGAAGAAGTTGAATATGAGACATCAGAGGTGGCTGGAGTTTTTGGCTGCTTATTATTTTGTTATAGAGTATACACCTGGGAAAGGAAATAAGGTAGCAGATGCTCTTAGCAGAAACATCAGAATGTGGTGGAGCTATGTTGGTAGAATGGAATGATTTAGAATCTTTGACTACTTGTAGTGTGCAGTTAAGATCGACTACTAGTTCTAGGCAGAGTACCGCCATGTTGTCCTATTTGGAAGTTCGGCCAGTATTGACTAAAAGGATTGCTTCTAAGTAGAAAGAGGATCCAGTATTAGCCGAGAAGATTAGAAGACTTGAAGTTGGAACTGAGATAAATGGTCTAAAGAATTTTAGTCCTGACCAGAGAGGATGGTTAAGAAAGAAGGGACGGTTGTCTGTTCCGAATGTTGAGGGCCTAAGGAAAGAAGTTCTTGGAGAATGTCATCGGTCCAAGTTTACGATTCATCCTGAGGAACCAAGATGTATAGAGATATCAAGAAAAGCTTCTATTAGGAAGGTATGAAGAGGGGTTGGCTTGTGGGTTAGGCAGTGTGCAAACTGTCAATAATTGAAGACGAACATCAAAACCCGAGTAGGCTTCTTTAGCTTTAGAGATTCCAGTTTGAAAATGGGATTCTATATCCATGGATTTTATAAACGAGTTGCCAAGGTCAAATAGAGGAAATAAGAGTATATGACAGGTTGACCAAGAGTGCCCATTTAACTCCCATTAAGTTAACCAAGACGACACCTATTTTAGCTAAGTTGTTCATGAAGAACATAGTTAGACTACATGAAATTCCTAGTAGTATAGTTAGTGACAGAGATGCTTTGTTCATTAGTGAATTCTGAAAGAGTTTACAAGATGTATTAGGTACCAAGCTTGATATGAGTACTGCATATGACCCTCAGACGGATAGGCAAACAGAGAGAGTCAATAAATTACTCGAGGATTTGCTAAGAGCATGTGTATTAGAGTTTGGTGGATTGGTTGAGTTTTACTATAATAATAGTTATCAGACTAGTATAGGAATGGCGCCTTTTGAAGCTTTATATGGAAGGCCCTGCAAATTACTAGCATGTTGGTTGGAGACTAGGTACAGATTAGTCCGAGCTCCAGATCTTGTTAGAGAGGTGATAGAGAAGATTGAGTTGATCCGAGAAAGGATGAAGGAAGCTCAGTCTAAGTAGAAGAGTTACGCAGATAAGAGGCGTAAAGGCCTAGAATTCTCAGTTCGAGAGAGGGTTTTCATTAAGGTATCACTAATGAATGGTGTGTACAGTTTGGAAAGTCAGGAAAGTTAGCATCAAGATATGTTGGTCTGTTTCTAGTTCTAGAGAGGATCGGGAAGCTTGCATATAGAGTAGTGTTGCCGAGCAGTATGGCAGGTGTCCATAATGTATATCGTGTGTCTCATCTTCGCAAGTATGTGCATGATCTAGAGAATACTATTCCTTTGACAGGGTTGGAAGATTTGATCGTAGAGCCAAATTTGACTTTTTCTAGACAACCGGTTCGGGTTTTACTTTGTAGCGAGAGATGAGAAAAGATTTAGGAACAAGACAGTTAGGTTGGTGAAAGTTCAATGAAGCGACAACAAGAAGGACTGTACTTGGGAGATAGAAGATGGGATTAGAGATAATTATCCTGATCTACTTTGAGGGTATGTCTATATTAGATTTATATAGATAGTTGCTAGTCAGATAGGCTAGTATGGTTGTTAGGAGTTGTTATAGATGGTTGCTCTGTTTAGTGTTTAGTTCTTACTGAATTTCGAGGAGGAAATTCTTGAAGGAGGGAAGCCTGTAACACCCTTGATTTTTGATAACATTATTCAAGAGATTTAATTAGACAAATTAAATAGAATAATGTAAATATTAAAGTGATAAAGGGATTGAGTTTTGAATAAATAATTAGAGGCCGCGCTTAACTAGATAAATAGGCTTATAAATGGTTATATATGTTAATTAATTAATGCAACGTTACATTAGGAAATTGCCACACCTCTTATACATGGTTACAACTCCCATTCACGTTCATTTTCTAAAACCATAAAGCATAAATCAAAATAAAGAGAAGCCGACCATTATTTAGGAGAAAAGAGGAGATAATCAAACTAAAGCTATGGAATTAAAGCAAGGGGATTAATCTCAATCAAATCTTAAAGTCCTTATCCTAATCAAGGTAAATAATAATCTAAATCATCTCTATATTATTTTATGATCATTTGATTGCCGGGTTTAAGATTAAGTCCATTATTTTGATGAATTTTGATTGATGATATGCTTGGATTTTGATATGCTTGATTTAAACAAAATAGTTGATAATCATTTTACATGGTATTAAGGATAAAACCGATTAATGAATTTTGAATACCATCAGGAAATTATATGTTATGTAAAACATGATTTTGGAGATGAGTTTTAATTTTTATATTTCTCCAAGGTATGGAAAATTTAATATGAATTCCCAAGGAAAATATGAATAAATTGGGTATAGAATATATTTTAGATATTTTATGAAGAAATTAGGTTTAGAATTTTAATATGTTAGATAACATACTAAAAGTGAATTTCTGTAATTTTTGGGGATTTTTCCTAAGTTACTATGAAAATAAATTTATTTTAGATAAAGGAATTAATTGATTTATTGGTTTTGTTTAATGAAGGGGTTTATTTGTTAAATTAATCCTTGATTTGGATCTGAAATTATGCGGCGGTTATTTTGAGAAAGAATTTGAAAAGTTTAAGGCAACCAATTAAATGTTAACAAATAGGCAGTTTAGTTATAAAGTAATCACTTTAAATAGCATTGATTTAGCCTTTACCTAGAAAAGTGGGTTCCTCCTCTTTCAGAAGCACCTCTTGACCCATTACTTCTTCTTCGATCAAGTCGAAACTAAACTAATCAAGTTCAAACCAGTACACAAAGTATCATAAAGTTGGTATGTAGTGGATTGGAGAAAGCCGGAAGGCATGGTGTCAAAACCCTTGCTTTCGATAGGGTCGAAACCTTTATTTACTCTCAAAAGATAGGCGCTTGCCTTATTTTTAAAAGGATACTTTCGACCAAGTCGAACCTTTTTTTTCGAATTTGTTGCCGCCACTTTGTTTAAGTGGAGCTTTCGAATGAGTTCCTTTGTTTATAAATCAATTCTTTCGAGAAAGGCTGGTTTCGACCCAGTCGAAACCCTACTGCTGATCCTATTCGTTTCGAATGTATTGAAGTCATTAATGCTTTCAAAAGGTAATGTTTGTTTTAAACTTGTACTAAGCCGCTTCTTAAAACTTTTGAAAGGGTTCAAGGGCTTCGAAGGCAACGACATCGAAGGGGGGTTTCGATGCTATCCTTCAAATGTTTTTCTTAAACGATTCGAGCTTCTTAAAGGATGGTTCCGAAGCCATCAAGTTTTTACCTAAATAATTTTATAAAGATTAATGGTTTCGAAAGGGGTACTTTCGAGTGTATTCACTTTGACCCAATAGATATTTTTAAGGAAAAACCCAATGGTTTCGAAAGGGATACTTTCAATGGTTTCGAAGCTATGTTTCTAAGAGCTAGTAAGTAATGCTTTAATACTTTCGAAAGGTTTTAAAGGTTTCGAAAGAGATGTTTTAAAGTGTTTTGAAAGGTATGTGTCAGTGTTTTGAAAAGAAGATTTAAATGCTTTCGAAGGAGGTTATCCAAGGGTATTGATGCAGCTCAGGCTAGGGATGAAGGCATAAGTCGTTACCGACTTAAGGAAGTGACTATAAGTCGTCCACGACTTATAGGGGAAGATCGTGTACGACCTAAGGCTACAGGAGGAGCGTCACAAAATGCACAAGTCTTAAGTCGGCTACGACTTAAGGGAAATGTTTTAAGTCATCCACGACTTAAGGAAAAGGGGCTACGACTTAAAAGAAAGGATTTGAGTCGTCCACGACTCAACTGGGAACCAAAGGGAGAAGTTACTTGGAGTTCACGACTTAATAAAGAAACTATAAGTCGTCCACGACTTAACGAAACAATTATAAGTCGTCCACGACTTAACGAAGCAAGAAGTAAAGGGGCACGACCTAAGGAAGGAGATGTAAGTCGTCCACGACTTAACAAAAAGCAAGAAGAAGAAGCGGGTTACGACTTAGTTAAGTCGTCTAAGATCCTTAAGTCGTGAACTGGGCTAACTCGTTGAAGTTTTATTCCCTAAGTCGTCCAAGCTTAAGCCGCGTGAAGATGCTACTGGGATATGTGTCTAAGTCGTTACCGACTTAAGTTGAGTCATGTGTTGTTTGTATTTTTAAGTCGTACCAGGTTAGGTCGGCCATGTTTGTTGAGTCGTTGTATGGTGTTGTAACCTGTTTCTTGAGTCGTTTGTACATAAGTCGTATTTGCTAAGCCGGCTGAGGCGAGTTGTGTGTTGTAATCAGATAAGTCGTGAACGACTTATAGTAAGTCGTCTCTTTTGAGTCGTCTATGTTAAGTCGCAGGTTATAAGTCGGCAACGACTTAAGAGTTGTACAATTTTCAGCGTTGATTTGTAACTTCTATAAATAGGCCGGTGGTGTCATTTGTAATAGTTTAGTTGATTTGAAATAAAAACTTTGTTTTGTTAGCTTTGTGCTTTCACCCAATTGGTAGTTGAGTGTAATCTCCTATCTCCTCTTTCGGATAATCGAGTGCGCTCGATTCAACGATTGCAGAAGCCGATTCGCGGAATCAAGTGCGCTTGATCAACGCTTGAAGAATTGAAGATCTCTCCTCATGGTATCATGCGCGATCAACGTGTCAGAGATAGCTAGAATTCGGTATCTTCGGATCAACGAATTTGGGCATTTCAGTATTTATCAACTCACCGATCGCTACTTTCATCGATCTACATTGTTTTGTATAATCCGCTGCGTCAGTTTTGGTATAAGAGCTTGTTTTAGCCAATCATAGCTAAATCGAGTCTTGGAGCCGAGAATTTGAAGTTTGAAGTGATAGCCGAGCTTGAAGTGAGAAGCCGAGCTAAGTAGAAGTGTTGGAGATCAAATTTGCCTCATTTGAAGAAGTTGTGTTCATCGTGTTCATCGCGAATTTGCAACAAGTGTGGAGATTTCGATCCATATCATTTTGGATCAAAGTTCGAAAGGTGTTTGAATTTTGAAGTGTTGAAGAATTTGTGAAGTATTCAATCATGCCGCCAAGGAGAGCTAACCGTCATAAAAACGTTGAAGATTTGTATAAGCGGGAAGATGTCGAGCAAATGGAGCAACGTATAAGTGATAAATTCAATGATAAGTTGGATGAAGGCATTGGGAGGTTAGAGAAGCTTATAACGGAGATGAATCAAAACCGGAGAAGGGTTTCACCTGAATCTAACCACGAGAGAAGTAGAGTTTCACCACATTCTAATCAAGGGAGAAGTAACGACAATGATCATAGAAGTGTGAGCCGAGACAGTGAAAGAAATGTTGATGACCGAGATCGTGTTCGAAGGAATGTAGATAGAAGGGATGTTGGTGGTAGACGTGAAGGGAGTAGAGATGTTGGTGGTCAGAATCGACATCGATATACATCTGATTTTGAAGAGAAGTATGATGGTGGTAGTATTCAAGGACGAGGTCAAGGAAGAAATTACTCCGAGTATGATCACAAGTGGGAGTCGGGGATGAAGATTGAAATTCCTGAATTCAAAGGTGGTATGCAAGCGAAGGAGTTTCTAGATTGGGTAGCAAATGTTGAAGAGATTTTTGACTTCAAAGAAGTTCCAAAACATCGTAGAGTGAAGTTGGTTGCTACAAGGTTGAGGGGTAGAGCTTTGGCATGGTGGCAGCAAACCAAACTTACACGTGAACGAATGGGGAAGTCAAAAGTTGAATCTTGGGAGAAGATGAAGAAATTGATGAAAGCAACGTTCTTACCTTATAATTATCAATCGCTTAAGTATCAGAGGTTGCAAAACTTGAGACAGGGGACGAAATCTGTGAATGACTATGCTGACGAATTTTATCAACTGATTGCAAGGAATGATATTATGGAGACAGAGGAACAATTAACAGCTAGATTTGTTGGAGGGTTGCGAATGCAGATTCAAGATATGGTTAACATGTTTGATCCCAGATCTGTAGCGGAAGCACACCAGAAAGCGTTGGCTTGGGAGAAACAAGGAAGACGAGGAGGTGGTGTGTTTACAAGTTCCAACAATCCAGTGAAAGGTGTTAGTGGAAGTTCTAATGTTTCAAAAGTTGTTGCAAAGCCAGTTGTGAATGAGGTTGGGAAGACAAAGGTCAATAATGGTTTCAAGTGTTATAATTGCCAAGAGATGGGCCACAAGAGTAATGAATGTCCAAAGGCGAAGAAGAGAGCTATGATGGCGGAGGTTGAAGATGAGGATGAAGAAGCTGAATGTTCCAATTCACCACCTGATGAGGAGGAAGAAGAAGTGATGGGAGACGAAGGTTATAATCTAATGATGAGGAGGTCCTGTTTAACACCAAAGCTAGAGGAGGATTGTAGTTGGTTGAGGAGCAATATTTTTCAGTCGACATGTACTATTCTGGGGAAAGTTTGCAAATTTGTTATTGATGCTGGAAGCTGTGATAATATAATTTCTTCAGAAGCGGTGAAGAAATTGGCATTGAAGAATGAAAAACATCCGAAACCGTACAAGTTGGCTTGGTTGAGAAAAGGCGGGGAGGTGAAGGTTGGACGAAGGGCTTGTGTGAATTTTTCAATTGGGAAGAAATATAAAGACGAAATTTGGTGCGATGTGGTAGACATGGACGTATGCCATTTATTGCTGGGGAGACCGTGGCAGTATGATAGGGCGGTGCAACATGACGGGCGTACCAACAGTTATAGCTTTATGTTTGAAGGCACAAAGATCACGTTAGTTCCCAAGAAGCGACAACAAGAAGAAAACAAACTGGAGGAGATTGAAGAGCTGAAAACCTTATTATCCTTAAAGGAGTTTGTTAAATAAGTTGAAGAGGAGCCTGAGGTGTTTTTGTTGATTAGACGAGAGAGCAGTGAAGAGGTTGAAATTCCAGAAGAAGCAAAACCAGTATTGAAAGAATTTGAGGATGTATTCCCAGGGGAGTTACCGAAGGAATTACCGCCACTAAGAGACATTCAACATCAAATCGATCTTGTTCCGGGAACAGTGTTGCCACATAGACCACATTATCGAATGAGTCTAAAGGAACATGAAGAATTGCGGAGGCAAGTGGAAGAATTGCTTGAACAGGGGCGTGTGCAGGAGAGTTTAAGTCCTTGTGCTGTACCAGCTTTATTGGTACCCAAAAAGGATGGAACATGGAGGATGTGCACAGATAGTAGAGCATTGAATAAGATCACAGTCAGATACAGATTTCCGATGCCGAGGCTTGATGATCTATTGGATCAAATCAGTGGGTCCGTAATCTTTTCTAAGATTGACTTGAAGAGCGGTTATCATCAGATTCGCATTAGACCATGGGATGAATGGAAGACAGCATTCAAGACGAGGGAAGGATTGTATGAATGGCTGGTAATGCCGTTTGGTCTATCGAATGCACCGAGTACATTCATGAGGGTGATGAATCAAATTTTCAGACCGTACATTGGAAAATTTGTGGTGGTTTACTTTGATGATATTCTGATCTATAGTGCTAGTACAGAAGAACATGTTCAACATTTGAAGAAAGTGTTAATTATTCTATGTGAAGAACAATTCTATGCTGCTACAAAGAAGTGTGTTTTCATGGCGAGGAGTGTTTTATTTCTGGGGTATGTTGTGTCGGAAGAAGGAATACAGGTTGACCAAAGTAAAGTCGAAGCTATCAGAGATTGGCCGCAACCCAAGACGATAACGGAAGTTCGTAGTTTCCATGGGTTGGCTTCATTCTATTGAAGGTTTATTCCACACTTTAGTAGTGTGATGGCGCCTGTTACTGATTATATGAAGGGTAAGCAGTTTTCATGGTCGGAGGAAGCAGGGATTGCTTTTGAGCGAATCAAAGAACTCTTGACATCTGCACCAATTCTAGTATTGCTAGATTTTCAGTTGTTGTTTGAGCTACACACTGATGCATCAAAGGTTGGAATTGGAGGAGTGTTGAGTCAGAAGGGACATCCTATTTCATATTTCAGTGAGAAGTTATCAGGAGCAAAGATGAGATATAGTACATATGATGTAGAATTTTATGCTGTTGTGTAAGCTATTAAACACTGGAGACACTATCTATTTCAGAAAGAGTTCGTTCTGTATACGGATCATGAGGCATTGAAGCATTTACAAGGGCAAGAGAAGATTTCAGCGAGACATGCATCATGGATTGCATATCTGCAACAGTTTACTTTTGTTGTTAAACACAAGTCAGGAGTGACGAATCGTGTAGCTGACGCTTTGAGCCGAAGGAATCACTTGTTAACTACGATGAAAGTTGAAGTAACAGGATTTGATATGTTGCCAGAATTATTTGTTGAAGATCCTTACTTTGCAAAGTTTGTTGAGAAAGTCAAGGGAGGAGAGACTGATGAGTTTGTGATGGTAGATGGTTTTTTGTTCAAAGGAAATCGATTGTGCATACCTGATTGTAGTTTGAGAATGAAGATTGTAAAAGAGCTCCATGAAGAAGGACATGTTGGGAGAGACCGTACATTATAGTTGATTTCACAATCTTACTTTTGGCCATCGATGAGGAAAGAAGTGGGAAGGTTTGTGGAGAGATGTCATGTTCGCCAAGTTTCTAAGGGAACAGCGACAAATGCGGGACTGTATATGCCGTTACCCGTGCCTGTAAAACCATGGGTGGATATCAGTATGGATTTTGTTTTGGGTCTGCCTAGAACTCAAAGGGGGAATGATTCTATATTCGTTGTGGTGGACAGGTTTTCCAAGATGACACATTTCATCGCTTGTAAGAAGACAGCTGATGCCGTCCGGGTTGCTGAGTTATTCTTCAAAGAGATATATCGTTTACATGGTTTGCCGGAATCCATTGTTTCTGATAGGGATACTAGATTTCTAAGTCATTTTTGGCTAAGTTTGTGGAAGATGGTGGGAACGAAATTGAAATTTAGTAGTGCTTATCACCCGCAAACGGATGGACAGTCCGAGGTCGTGAACAGATCGTTGGGAAATTTGTTGAGGTGTCTTGTGCAAGACAATCTGAAGAGTTGGGATGTGAAGTTATGCCAGGCAGAGTTTGCTCATAATCATGTTGTAAATCGAAGTACTGGGTTCAGTCCATTCCAGATTGTTTATTCAAGCTTACCAAAGGGGCCGTTGGATTTAACGGTAATACCACACTCAAAAGGGACAATTAAGAAAGCTGCTGATTTTGTTGAGGGGTTGACGGAATGTCACAAAATCGTTCAGGAATGATTGGAGAAAGCAAATGAGAATTATAAACACTCTGCAGATCTGAAGCGAAGAAAGGTTGAGTTTAATGAAGGAGATTTGGTATATGCGGTGTTAACAAAAGATCGTTTTCCAGTGGGCGCTTATAACAAATTGAAAGCTAGGAAAATTGGTCCTGTAGAAGTCGTAAAATGGATTAATGAAAATGCCTATAAATTGAAACTGGCGGAGGATGTGTACACATCTGACGTCTTCAAAGTTAAGCATCTCGTACCATATCATGGGGATGAGTTTGTTGTGGAAGAAGAGGGTACAAATTCGAGGACAAATTTTTCTCAACCTAGGGAGGATGATGCAGCTCAGGCTAGGGATGAAGGCATAAGTCGTTATCGACTTAAGGAAGTGACTATAAGTCATCCACGACTTATAGGGGAAGATCGTGTATGACCTAAGGCTACAGGAGGAGCGTCACGAAATGCACAAGTCTTAAGTCGGCTACGACTTAAGGGAAATGTTTTAAGTAATCCACGACTTAAGGAAAAGGGGCTACGACTTAAAAGAAAGGATTTGAGTCGTCCACGACTCAACTGGTAACCAAAGGGAGAAGTTACTTGGAGTTCACGACTTAATAAAGCAACTATAAGTCGTCCACGACTTAACGAAACAATTATAAGTCGTCCACGACTTAACGAAGCAAGAAGTAAAGGGGCACGACCTAAGGAAGGAGATGTAAGTCGTCCACGACTTAACAAAAAGCAAGAAGAAGAAGCGGGTTACGACTTAGTTAAGTCGTCTAAGATCCTTAAGTCGTGAACTAGGCTAACTCGTTGAAGTTTTATTCCCTAAGTCGTCCAAGCTTAAGCCGCGTGAAGATGCTACTGGGATATGTGTCTAAGTCGTTACCGACTTAAGTTGAGTCGTGTGTTGTTTGTATTTTTAAGTCGTACTAGGTTAGGTCGGCCATGTTTGTTGAGTCATTGTATGGTGTTGTAACCTGTTTCTTGAGTCGTTTGTACATAAGTCGTATTTGTTAAGCCGGCCGAGGCGAGTTGTGTGTTGTAATCAGATAAGTCGTGAACGACTTATAGTAAGTCGTCTCTTTTGAGTCGTCTATGTTAAGTCGCAGGTTATAAGTCGGCAACGACTTAAGAGTTGTACAATTTTCAGCGTTGATTTGTAACTTCTATAAATAGGCCGGTGGTGCCATTTGTAATAGTTTAGTTGATTTGAAATAAAAACTTTGTTTTGTTAGCTTTGTGCTTTCACCCAATTGGTAGTTGAGTGTAATCTATTATCTCCTCTTTCGGATAATCGAGTGCGCTCGATTCAACGATTGCAGAAGCCGATTCGCAGAATCAAGTGCGCTTGATCAACGCTTGAAGAATTGAAGATCTCTCCTCACGGTATCGTGCGCGATCAACGTGTCAGAGATAGCTAGAATTCGGTATCTTCGGATCAACGAATTTGGGCATTTCAGTATTCATCAACTCACCGATCGCTACTTTCATCGATATACATTGTTTTGTATAATCCGCTGCGTCAGGTATCAAAAGTTAAGTTTTATGGTTTTGAAAGCCTTAGTTTCAAAACAAAGAACCCAATCTCAATTTTAAAGGGAAAACTATAGCATAATAAAGGAGTTTAGAAATGATTTTAAGTATGGGGTTTTGAAGAAGATTCCTTGATAAAATAATAGGTTAAGGGGATTGACAATGTTTTATATAAAATGATTTCAAGGATATTAAACCACGGGTGTTGGTATTATTATGTTATTATGATCACTTCTTCATATATATATATATATTCACATTTTAATGGACCCATTAGTGTATTTTGGGGAAATAAGGCAGAATAACCAACTAGGTTGGAATATAAATTGAATTAACTTCTGAATTAGTAGAATTACATCCAGGAGGTCAAATAGACCAAAATGTAAGATGCCTAAATATTGACTAAAAAAGCTGTCAGATAGACAGGTTCATAGTAAACCCATGAAAACATGTATAGGAAAAGTTGTTGGCAGGGGCCAATAGGTTCATAGTAAACCCATGAAAACTATGATTAGAAAGAATTATTGGCAAGGATCAATAGGTTGATAGTGAACCCATGAAAACTATATCCGGATTAAGTTATTGATAGAAGTTAATAGATTCCTTGTCAACACATGAAAACTAGGATAAGAGGGAAGTTATTGGAGTTACCAATAGGTTCAGGGAGACCCATGAAACAATGAAGTTATTGGCAGGGGCCAATGGGAACTAGTAAGGGGAAAACCCGTTCCACTAAGTGGCATGGTCTCACTAGATATCTAAATGGTTTGAGATGGTAGATTATTTGTGACGACCCGCCTCTTCGACCCTCGAAAATCATCATAAATATGCTCATTGTATAACATGTCGAACGATCGAGTGCCGGAAAGACAGATTGTTGTGGGAAAAGGAAAGTAGGTAGAAGAAAGAAGGAACTAAACAAAACAGAATCTCACAGCGGACAGATTAATATAATATAAATAGCTCTTTACACAAATCAAAAACTGTAATATACATATCTCAAATTAGAGTACATAAATCAAGAATTACTAGCCTGGACAGTTATAACAGCCTGTCCTCACAATTGCTGACAATTTCAACAAAACACTACAGTGGAATAAACAAGTACGAGAGTACATTTCAGTCTCCAGCTCGTCTCTTAAGCTCTAAAGCAATCCAACCTAAATTTGTAATATGCTCGGTCTAACCCGAGCATTATAATAAAATAGCACCCAAGTCAGTCTGGAAAACAAGCGTAGAAAACACACTCAATTTGAATTATTAAAGTTATCAAATCCTTTGAAAACAAAGGTATCTCGTAAGACCGCGTCACACATAAACATGACGAGTTTTTGCCTTACGATAACCAAAAACACTTTATATCAAAATCATATGATATTATAATAGTATCTAAGTACAAATACTTATTCAAATAGCCGAAATTGTTATATTAATTAAATTCCAGCATACTAGGTTCTACAACCAAAACCATAAAGGCATGTTTTGGAGAATGGATTCCATACAAATGACCAGGCACTGGGGTACCACCTATCACAGTACACATCTAGAAAAATGTACCGAGGACCTCGTCGGGATCCCATGCAACACAAGACCGGTCTACCCCTAACCTGGATAGACCGAATATGCTATCACCCCGGGTGTTCCCACCCTTCTGAGCTCTTTCGAGCACCATAGTAATAATATCCGACGGTATCTAGAAAGGTGATAAACATACCCTTATTGGGTGCGACCCACTTAGCCTTACTGCATCTCCTCTGATTTTTAGTCATTCCCGGTTGATGAGGCTAGAAGCTACGATTACCTTTTTAAGAAATTTTCACATAGAATGCTCATTGTCCTCCAATGACAATGTATTGATAGCATTCATCCATACAAGTCCGATCTGGGTCCGAACGGAACTGAAGGCATTATTCCTACCACATCCATTTTGGAATCATCCACGGGATTAGTAGCGATTAGCCCTTGCACTTCACTGCTCCATCTTCGATTCCATGCTCTTATTTTCATCTCGAAACGTACTCGTTGGATCGAAGTGGTTTTCGGATAACTTATCTGATCCCGGTCTCTTCGAAACAACGTTCGATATTTTCGGTAAACTCCACCCCAGTTCTTTAGGGAATAAACGGAAGAAAATAAGATCGAAGATCACCTCCTAACCGTTTGTAACGATCCTAGATTTTTATTTAATTTAAGTTAATAATTAAATAAATTTCTGGATAAAAATAGTAAAATAAATCGATAAAATGGAGCGAGTTTCCCCGGATTCAAGTATATTTTGGATGAATCATTTAAATTTAAATTATTGTGTATATATTGGATTTGAAAATAAGATCTTAAATAAATGATTTTGAAAATAAGTAAATAAACAATAAGTGTTTAAGTTAAAAATATATATATATATATATATACAAGATAACCATAAAGTAAATAAATTTGGAAAAATTTAACAATAAAATAAAATATGGAGATTCATCTATATTTATAAATAAATTTTATATATATATAGTTTTATACCAATTTAAATCTTAGTTACATATTTATGAACTAGTATAAAAATAGCACAAATGGAATAAATGAAACAAAGATAATAATAGAAGTAAAATAAAATTTAAATAGAAGTTACTTATATTTCAAAATACAAGGCAGCAAGTGTATAGGTAAGTAAGAAACAAGACACATATGCAAAAAAATCAAGACAACAAAAATATATTCAAATGTAAGCAAGCTACAACCTGGAAAAGTAAATTAATGAAACAAAGAAAAGCATAAAGAAATACAACATCACCTGTACCAGCATCATCTTCTCAGCCGAAATGCAATGTATAAAATAAAGTAATAAGGGAACAACAAGTACTTGGCAATTAAATGCCATATCCTCTAGCATACAAAAAGAAGATTTCCAGCCGAAGTCAACAAGCAAGCAATGGAAAAAATCTCTGACTTGAAGAAAAATAAATGTACCTGTATTGTACAAAAGGAAATAATATCACCTGTATAAAATTTTATCCCCTGTATGCTTCATTTTCACATATTAACTTCACCTCAGTTTCGATCATTCCAAGCCGTGAAAAAAAAAAAACTAAAGTATATCATCTCCTCTAAAACAAACAAAGTAAACAAGCTTCTGTTCAAATTCAAACCTGGAAGTTCAAGTTCAAATTCAAATGCAATTTCCAGTTTTTCAAACACATCATTTCCAGGCCTTACTTCTTTGTTTCCCGTCTTCTGTTCGAACTGTTCCAAGGTGAGTAACTTTCTTTTAAAAACCATAAGTATATTTGAAACTGTTTTTATGCTTGATGTTTGGAATGGATACTTCAAGTTGTTGTATATTTCTAAATTATTGAACCTGAATAGCTAGATGATGTACTGTGTAAGTTTGATAGCCTGTTCTTCCTGTTTTTGGCTTTCAGAGTAGAGTGAAGAGAAATCAAATAAACTTCACCAAAACATTTTAGCTAAGGATTGTTGGATAAAACAAGTTGTTTAAACTCAAACCACAGCTTAAAATTTGTTTCAAGCTAGATCATGAAGGGTTTACTCCTGTAACCAAAGTTTACAGTAAAGATAAAAATCTTATGCAAATTTCGAGTGTCTTAAATTTATGGTTTGATTTTATAACTTGAATAATCACACAAAGATACGATTTTTAAAAGCAATATAATGATTTTTACTTAAGTGGTTTAGGAGCAGTTTGTATTTAAACTAAAATTGCATTTTCCTCAATGTCTGATGAACGATCAAATTGTAAACCTTAAAAATTTGGATTGAAGCCTGTTTGAGCTTCGGAGATAATGGGAAAATTGTCGAGAAAATTTTCGTATGCAAGAATTAGTTGATCGAACCCAAAGTAGGGTTTAACAACCCAGTTTGGTCGATACGTTTAAATCTGGAAATTCGTCGCCGATGACGAATCGTGGTCGATCGGACCAAGGGGGATAGGCGCGTGGGGTCGTGGCGAAGTTCTGGTCAGGAGCGCGTGGTCTTCGGTGATCTGAGGAATGCTGGCGAGGTGGTTTTGTGGAGGTGTTTAGGTCTCAGTTTTGAACGGAGTGCTAATTTTCGATCCAGAGTTTGTAAGGTTGAATCGAATTTCGAAATCGAGTACTGGAAGGATTCGCGACTTGCCGACGTTGGTGGAGCTCGCCGGAGCAGCGGCGATGCGCGTGCACGTGCACGACAATGACGATGACGTGCTTGTCTGGGTTTTCGAATCGAGATACTCGAAGGGGTTCTCGAGTAGACAGTCGATTAGCTCGTGTTTGGACTCGAGTTCGCGAGAGTTTCATCGTGCGGATTATTTAAAACTTAGGAAAATAACTCAGTTAAATGTAGAAGAAAGGTTGGAGGCAGAGTCGAGTAGGAAGGCGGGTTGTCTCGAAGCAGGATTCGAGTGGAGCTCGGGTAGGACCCGAAGTAGGAGCTAAGCCCTGGTTTCCTTTATAAGTTTTAAAAACCCAGTTTTAAAATTTAAATAAATTAGTCTAAGACTTTTCTTAAAGTAAAATTCAAGTGTAAGTGAATTCTTTAACATTGATTTAATAAGATATGTATTTAGTTAACTTAAGTGTGTTAAGCTAAGATTATTTTATGTTAATATTGAAAACTTAATTTAGGTAAATTAATTAATGAATTTAAGTTTGATTAATTAAGAAATAATTAAAGGATAATTAAATAATTAAAGGTTGATTATTTAGTGATTAAAGATTGATTCAATTATACATTACGGTTGATTTATTATTAATTAAAGGTTAATTAATTTGTTATTAATGATTAATTAATAAATGACTAAAGAAATAAATAAATCGAAACGATTTGTAATTTATTAATGATTAATTAACCAGGATTAGTGAATAATCTGATTTAATTAAATCAGGTAATTAATTGATTTTATCTATGGATGTTTGGATTTTATTAGATGATTTGATTGTTTGATATCCTTGATAGATGATGCTTTGAGAAACATCCTGATTTATGTTGTGATCTGTAATTTACTCATTTGTGATATATATCTGTGATTTGTGAATGAACGATAAGCATATACTGCTTATCAAATTATATTTATGTATTCTGATCTATGATGACTGTATGATGTTGCACCATTGTGTGTTAAACCCTGGACCACACTTTTACACACATAAATATGGATTTCACGTGGAAATCGGTTAAGTCACAGATAATTTAAATCTGATGTTTTTGAAATTAAAATTTTAATTTCAATTGATTTTGAAATTAGAAATTTCGGTTTAAAGTGAAAAGCTTTTGAAATGGAGTTTCAAGGATAAAAGTTATTTTGAATAACTTAATCAAGTTTGGAAATTTAAATAATTTGATTTAAACTTAAATTCAAGATTTGAAATTGAATTCTATGATTTGAAACTAGGGATTAAAGATGTTATACCCGTTATATACGGGTTAAACCATTTTAAAAGTATTGATTTTGGAATGTGAATAAAATTCAAAGGCTTTAACTCGTGCAAATATAATTGGATTTTTCTGAAACGAAAACTATTTGTTTTCAAATAATAACAGCTTTCATATAAGAAGTGAACTTCCAATTTGTGTTGAAAGGTTTCAAATTTAAAATGAAATTGAAATGTTTGAAAGATTATGAATGAATTCTTTTTGAAAGCTATGAATTGAATCTGTGTATTTTTAACAGATTTAAAATGAAGATTTGTTTAAACCATTCGAAATGAAATTGTTTTGAAAGCTATAAGTTGAATCTTTGTTTTAAAGATTTAACGAGTTAATCCAATTGAAATGGAAATTGTTTTGAAATATTTGAATGGATTTTGGTTGAAACTGGGTGAACTTTGTAAATTGAATCTTTTTGTTTAAAAGATTGGAAATGGTAATTTGTTTTAACCATTCAAATGAAAAGTTTTTGGGCTTTAAGTTGTGACTTAATTGAAATCCCATATACATATGCTTTTTAATTGCGCTCACTATTCGGGTTAGCCGGGAAAAGACCTTTGGGTCATATAACCCATTCCGAATAGTGATACGTCGTATATGGATGGCATTTGAAGACCGGTGATGAAGACCGGATATTTTCGAAAATGAAAGGACAACCTGTCGAATGTCTCTGCACTGAGTTGCTCCGGTATAGAGATTTATATCACTCTTTTTGTGACGGGAAGTCCGGACGTGATTGGAAATTATCCGGATTTGCAAGGGCTTCGTGAGAAGTGCCTTCGGTTCTGTTCGATCCTGGAATAGACTTGTATGGTTACATGTCTGACATTACACTTTGAGATATAAAGCCGATTTCTTTCAAATACATATCTGTTTGGTGGCGGAGAATTTATTCTCTTAGCTTAACACCCTTCTCTGAGATGTACGAGCCCAGAGGTTATGTAGTTGAAGTTATCAGCGATATATCCCAATTTGGTAATGTGACATGCTGAGTGTTGCTGTGTGATGATCAGTGTTTGATCATTTGTGATATGATCATTTGTTTGATCATTTATCTTTGTGATCATAGGTTGATCATCTGTTGACCCAAAGCGTGGCTTTTTGAAAAAGCGTAGCTTTGTGGACGAGACTTCGTCGAGCCTCACAACCCGGTAATGGTCGAAACAGGAATCGTGCGGCAAGGTTTTCAGGGGTAGCTCCCCTAGTGTATGACCATTCCTTCTGGAAAAGGGTAGTATCATGGTATGGAGCCCAGATACTTACTCATGTGGACACACTTTATTTATGACGTGTGATGTTGGATTCGAGGCGCCTCGGTTAAAGGTCCCAAAGGACCGGGGGTGGCATATCTGAGGTTTCTTTTATCCCTTGGGAAAAGGGGTTGCCGACCTTGTTTGGCAGAGAACGGTGTGGTTCTCGAAGCGTCCCGCCAGAGGCGTTTCTTTCGTGGAATAGGAAGTTCCTTAGCCTGACCATTTGTTGGAAATCCATCTTCCAAATACGAACTTTGTACGGTTTTAGTTGTATTACCTGCCATGGAATGTGGTGGTAACCTGCTATTGAACATGGTAGCTATAGTAGGCATAAGTGCGAAATGTCTATGCTGGCTAAGATTTATATTCTACTTTCGAAATTGTTTTCTGCACTATGCACTAGTAATAATATCAAATGATTTGATTTTTGCGTAGTAAGCATCTTTGACTATCATAAGAAGAAATCTCCTCCAATTCTGCGTTTGCATTGTGTGTGTGGCGGGAGGTCTTATGGTATTCTCATTTTCCAAAAAGCATTGCGAATTGACTTTAAAATTCTTTTGTTGTTCGTTTTTAAAGATAAACTGTTTTTGTTGCTCACACCAGTCTTGCTATATTACAGCATGATAGGGGATTCTCGCTTCGCGGTTAGGTGGCGAACGGGAGACTCTTACCCCTACATGTCCCTGAGAGGGATGGGTTGGTTAGGCAGAGGCCGTGACAGTCGAGAGGCTGGCCGTAAAAGCAAGTTTGGGGTACCAGTTTAAGCCACGGTGGGGCTGGGATGGTTGAAAAGCCTACCGGTTGTGACCGCTTCTTTTGGGACGTTACATTTGGTATCAGAGCTAAGGTTGAACTTTAGCTCAGGAGTATAACACGTTAAGTAGCTCATTAGAGATAGAGTGAAGTAAACTCTAGAATGAGAAATTCTCAGATATCCGTCTGAACGTCTCAGTAAATTCTCTTACTATCCACTGATAGTAGATATGAGTGCTAGAAGAAGACGAGATAGGGGACAGGGGAATACGACTACAAATGTCAATACCCTACAACAGTGGAAATAACTTTCTTATCAAGCTCCTTTGATTCGATTCCAAATTCTTTTGATTTCTTTGTATCAGCTACAAGAAGAAGTTCCGGTGTGATGATGGCTCTACGAATCGTTGTAGAAAATTCTTACTTCGTATCTTCATCGATTTCTTATCAGCTTTTCGATTTAAACCTTAATGAATTTGAAATTGGAAATTTTAAATTGAATATAATTTATTAATAGAATATGAGGATAAAATTGAATCGAATCAATAAAACGATATTGTTTAAAATCAAATTTGAAATTCTATTATAATTTCTGGGGTATACCAAAGTCCGAAGAGGAACAAATTTGTATGTATTCTGAGATATTCCGATTTGAGTTTGGAATTCATATCTTAAGTTGAGGAATTATAGGAGATCGAATCTGTCTATCTTTGTTATTTTCGTGCCTGCGAATTTCGAGGACGAAATTCTTTTAAGGGGGGAAGTTTGTAACGATCCTAGATTTTTATTTAATTTAAGTTAATAATTAAATAAATTTCTAGATAAAAATAGTAAAATAAATCGATAAAATGGAGCGAGTTTCCCCGGATTCAAGTATATTTTGGATGAATCATTTAAATTTAAATTATTGTGTATATATTGGATTTGAAAATAAGATCTTAAATAAATGATTTTGAAAATAAGTAAATAAACAATAAGTGTTTAAGTTAATAATATATATATATATATACAAGATAACCATAAAGTAAATAAATTTGGAAAAATTTAACAATAAAATAAAATATGGAGATTCATCTATATTTATAAATAAATTTTATATATATATAGTTTTATACCAATTTAAATCTTAGTTACATATTTATGAACTAGTATAAAAATAGCATAAATGGAATAAATGAAACAAAGATAATAGTAGAAGTAAAATAAAATTTAAATAGAAGTTACTTATATTTCAAAATACAAGGCAGCAAGTGTATAGGTAAGTAAGAAACAAGACACATATGCAAAAAAATCAAGACAACAAAAATATATTCAAATGTAAGCAAGCTACAACCTGGAAAAGTAAATTAATGAAACAAAGAAAAGCATAAAGAAATACAACATCACCTGTACCAGCATCATCTTCTCAGCCGAAATGCAATGTATAAAATAAAGTAATAAGGGAACAACAAGTACTTGGCAATTAAATGCCATATCCTCTAGCATACAAAAAGAAGATTTCCAGCCGAAGTCAACAAGCAAGCAATGGAAAAAAATCTCTGACTTGAAAAAAAATAAATGTACCTGTATTGTACAAAAGGAAATAATATCACCTGTATAAAATTTTATCCCCTGTATGCTTCATTTTCACATATTAACTTCACCTCAGTTTCGATCATTCCAAGCCGTGAAAAAAAAAACTAAAGTATATCATCTCCTCTAAAACAAACAAAGTAAACAAGCTTCTGTTCAAATTCAAACCTGGAAGTTCAAGTTCAAATTCAAATGCAATTTCCAGTTTTTCAAACACATCATTTCCAGGCCTTACTTCTTTGTTTCCCGTCTTCTGTTCGAACTGTTCCAAGGTGAGTAACTTTCTTTTAAAAACCATAAGTATATTTGAAACTGTTTTTATGCTTGATGTTTGGAATGGATACTTCAAGTTGTTGTATATTTCTAAATTATTGAACCTGAATAGCTAGATGATGTACTGTGTAAGTTTGATAGCCTGTTCTTCCTGTTTTTGGCTTTCAGAGTAAAGTGAAGAGAAATCAAATAAACTTCACCAAAACATTTTAGCTAAGGATTGTTGGATAAAACAAGTTGTTTAAACTCAAACCACAGCTTAAAATTTGTTTCAAGCTAGATCACGAAGGGTTTACTCCTGTAACCAAAGTTTACAGTAAAGATAAAAATCTTATGCAAATTTCGAGTGTCTTAAATTTATGGTTTGATTTTATAACTTGAATAATCACACAAAGATACGATTTTTAAAAGCAATATAATGATTTTTACTTAAGTGGTTTAGGAGCAGTTTGTATTTAAACTAAAATTGCATTTTCCTCAATGTCTGATGAACGATCAAATTGTAAACCTTAAAAATTTGGATTGAAGCCTGTTTGAGCTTCGGAGATAATGGGAAAATTGTCGAGAAAATTTTCGTATGCAAGAATTAGTTGATCGAACCCAAAGTAGGGTTTAACAACCCAGTTTGGTCGATACGTTTAAATCTGGAAATTCGTCGCCGATGACGAATCGTGGTCGATCGGACCAAGGGGGATAGGCGCGTGGGGTCGTGGCGAAGTTCTGGTCAGGAGCGCGTGGTCTTCGGTGATCTGAGGAATGCTGGCGAGGTGGTTTTGTGGAGGTGTTTAGGTCTCAGTTTTGAACGGAGTGCTAATTTTCGATCCAGAGTTTGTAAGGTTGAATCGAATTTCGAAATCGAGTATTGGAAGGATTCGCGACTTGCCGACGTTGGTGGAGCTCGCCGGAGCAGCGGCGATGCGCGTGCACGTGCACGACAATGACGATGACGTGCTTGTCTGGGTTTTCGAATCGAGATACTCGAAGGGGTTCTCGAGTAGACAGTCGATTAGCTCGTGTTTGGACTCGAGTTCGCGAGAGTTTCATCGTGCGGATTATTTAAAACTTAGGAAAATAACTCAGTTAAATGTAGAAGAAAGGTTGGAGGCAGAGTCGAGTAGGAAGGCGGGTTGTCTCGAAGCAGGATTCGAGTGGAGCTCGGGTAGGACCCGAAGTAGGAGCTAAGCCCTGGTTTCCTTTATAAGTTTTAAAAACCCAGTTTTAAAATTTAAATAAATTAGTCTAAGACTTTTCTTAAAGTAAAATTCAAGTGTAAGTGAATTCTTTAACATTGATTTAATAAGATATGTATTTAGTTAACTTAAGTGTGTTAAGCTAAGATTATTTTATGTTAATATTGAAAACTTAATTTAGGTAAATTAATTAATGAATTTAAGTTTGATTAATTAAGAAATAATTAAAGGATAATTAAATAATTAAAGGTTGATTATTTAGTGATTAAAGATTGATTCAATTATACATTACGGCTGATTTATTATTAATTAAAGGTTAATTAATTTGTTATTAATGATTAATTAATAAATGACTAAAGAAATAAATAAATCGAAACGATTTGTAATTTATTAATGATTAATTAACCAGGATTAGTGAATAATCTGATTTAATTAAATCAGGTAATTAATTGATTTTATCTATGGATGTTTGGATTTTATTAGATGATTTGATTGTTTGATATCCTTGATAGATGATGCTTTGAGAAACATCCTGATTTATGTTGTGATCTGTAATTTACTCATTTGTGATATATATCTGTGATTTGTGAATGAACGATAAGCATATACTGCTTATCAAATTATATTTATGTATTCTGATCTATGATGACTGTATGATGTTGCACCATTGTGTGTTAAACCCTGGACCACACTTTTACACACATAAATATGGATTTCACGTGGAAATCGGTTAAGTCACAGATAATTTAAATCTGATGTTTTTGAAATTAAAATTTTAATTTCAATTGATTTTGAAATTAGAAATTTCGGTTTAAAGTGAAAAGCTTTTGAAATGGAGTTTCAAGGATAAAAGTTATTTTGAATAACTTAATCAAGTTTGGAAATTTAAATAATTTGATTTAAACTTAAATTCAAGATTTGAAATTGAATTCTATGATTTGAAACTAGGGATTAAAGATGTTATACCCGTTATATACGGGTTAAACCGTTTTAAAAGTATTGATTTTGGAATGTGAATAAAATTCAAAGGCTTTAACTCGTGCAAATATAATTGGATTTTTCTGAAACGAAAACTATTTGTTTTCAAATAATAACAGCTTTCATATAAGAAGTGAACTTCCAATTTGTGTTGAAAGGTTTCAAATTTAAAATGAAATTGAAATGTTTGAAAGATTATGAATGAATTCTTTTTGAAAGCTATGAATTGAATCTGTGTATTTTTAACAGATTTAAAATGAAGATTTGTTTAAACCATTCGAAATGAAATTGTTTTGAAAGCTATAAGTTGAATCTTTGTTTTAAAGATTTAACGAGTTAATCCAATTGAAATGGAAATTGTTTTGAAATATTTGAATGGATTTTGGTTGAAACTGGGTGAACTTTGTAAATTGAATCTTTTTGTTTAAAAGATTGGAAATGGTAATTTGTTTTAACCATTCAAATGAAAAGTTTTTGGGCTTTAAGTTGTGACTTAATTGAAATCCCATATACATATGCTTTTTAATTGCGCTCACTATTCGGGTTAGCCGGGAAAAGACCTTTGGGTCATATAACCCATTCCGAATAGTGATACGTCGTATATGGATGGCATTTGAAGACCGGTGATGAAGACCGGATATTTTCGAAAATGAAAGGACAACCTGTCGAATGTCTCTGCACTGAGTTGCTCCGGTATAGAGATTTATATCACTCTTTTTGTGACGGGAAGTCCGGACGTGATTGGAAATTATCCGGATTTGCAAGGGCTTCATGAGAAGTGCCTTCGGTTCTGTTCAATCCTGGAACAGACTTGTATGGTTACATGTCTGACATTACACTTTGAGATATAAAGCCGATTTCTTTCAAATACATATCTGTTTGGTGGCGGAGAATTTATTCTCTTAGCTTAACACCCTTCTCTGAGATGTACGAGCCCAGAGGTTATGTAGTTGAAGTTATCAGCGATATATCCCAATTTGGTAATGTGACATGCTGAGTGTTGCTGTGTGATGATCAGTGTTTGATCATTTGTGATATGATCATTTGTTTGATCATTTATCTTTGTGATCATAGGTTGATCATCTGTTGACCCAAAGCGTGGCTTTTTGAAAAAGCGTAGCTTTGTGGACGAGACTTCGTCGAGCCTCACAACCCGGTAATGGTCGAAACAGGAATCGTGCGGCAAGGTTTTCAGGGGTAGCTCCCCTAGTGTATGACCATTCCTTCTGGAAAAGGGTAGTATCATGGTATGGAGCCCAGATACTTACTCATGTGGACACACTTTATTTATGACGTGTGATGTTGGATTCGAGGCGCCTCGGTTAAAGGTCCCAAAGGACCGGGGGTGGCATATCTGAGGTTTCTTTTATCCCTTGGGAAAAGGGGTTGCCGGCCTTGTTTGGCAGAGAACGGTGTGGTTCTCGAAGCGTCCCGCCAGAGGCGTTTCTTTCGTGGAATAGGAAGTTCCTTAGCCTGACCATTTGTTGGAAATCCATCTTCCAAATACGAACTTTGTACGGTTTTAGTTGTATTACCTGCCATGGAATGTGGTGGTAACCTGCTATTGAACATGGTAGCTATAATAGGCATAAGTGCGAAATGTCTATGCTGGCTAAGATTTATATTCTACTTTCGAAATTGTTTTCTGCACTATGCACTAGTAATAATATCAAATGATTTGATTTTTGCGTAGTAAGCATCTTTGACTATCATAAGAAGAAATCTCCTCCAATTCTGCGTTTGCATTGTGTGTGTGGCGGGAGGTCTTATGGTATTCTCATTTTCCAAAAAGCATTGCGAATTGACTTTAAAATTCTTTTGTTGTTCGTTTTTAAAGATAAACTGTTTTTGTTGCTCACACCAGTCTTGCTATATTACAGCATGATAGGGGATTCTCGCTTCGCGGTTAGGTGGCGAACGGGAGACTCTTACCCCTACATGTCCCTGAGAGGGATGGGTTGGTTAGGCAGAGGCCGTGACAGTCGAGAGGCTGGCCGTAAAAGCAAGTTTGGGGTACCAGTGTAAGCCACGGTGGGGCTGGGATGGTTGAAAAGCCTACCGGTTGTGACCGCTTCTTTTGGGACGTTACATTTGGTATCAGAGCTAAGGTTGAACTTTAGCTCAGGAGTATAACACGTTAAGTAGCTCATTAGAGATAGAGTGAAGTAAACTCTAGAATGAGAAATTCTCAGATATCCATCTGAACGTCTCAGTAAATTCTCTTACTATCCACTGATAGTAGATATGAGTGCTAGAAGAAGACGAGATAGGGGACAGGGGAATACGACTACAAATGTCAATACCCTACAACAGTGGAAATAACTTTCTTATCAAGCTCCTTTGATTCGATTCCAAATTCTTTTGATTTCTTTGTATCAGCTACAAGAAGAAGTTCCGGTGTGATGATGGCTCTACGAATCGTTGTAGAAAATTCTTACTTCGTATCTTCATCGATTTCTTATCAGCTTTTCGATTTAAACCTTAATGAATTTGAAATTGGAAATTTTAAATTGAATATAATTTATTAATAGAATATGAGGATAAAATTGAATCGAATCAATAAAACGATATTGTTTAAAATCAAATTTGAAATTCTATTATAATTTCTGGGGTATACCAAAGTCCGAAGAGGAACAAATTTGTATGTATTCTGAGATATTCCGATTTGAGTTTGGAATTCATATCTTAAGTTGAGGAATTATAGGAGATCGAATCTGTCTATCTTTGTTATTTTCGTGCCTGCGAATTTCGAGGACGAAATTCTTTTAAGGGGGGAAGTTTGTAACGATCCTAGATTTTTATTTAATTTAAGTTAATAATTAAATAAATTTCTAGATAAAAATAGTAAAATAAATCGATAAAATGGAGCGAGTTTCCCCGGATTCAAGTATATTTTGGATGAATCATTTAAATTTAAATTATTGTGTATATATTGGATTTGAAAATAAGATCTTAAATAAATGATTTTGAAAATAAGTAAATAAACAATAAGTGTTTAAGTTAATAATATATATATATATATATACAAGATAACCATAAAGTAAATAAATTTGGAAAAATTTAACAATAAAATAAAATATGGAGATTCATCTATATTTATAAATAAATTTTATATATATATAGTTTTATACCAATTTAAATCTTAGTTACATATTTATGAACTAGTATAAAAATAGCACAAATGGAATAAATGAAACAAAGATAATAGTAGAAGTAAAATAAAATTTAAATAGAAGTTACTTATATTTCAAAATACAAGGCAGCAAGTGTATAGGTAAGTAAGAAACAAGACACATATGCAAAAAAATCAAGACAACAAAAATATATTCAAATGTAAGCAAGCTACAACCTGGAAAAGTAAATTAATGAAACAAAGAAAAGCATAAAGAAATACAACATCACCTGTACCAGCATCATCTTCTCAGCCGAAATGCAATGTATAAAATAAAGTAATAAGGGAACAACAAGTACTTGGCAATTAAATGCCATATCCTCTAGCATACAAAAAGAAGATTTCCAGCCAAAGTCAACAAGCAAGCAATGGAAAAAATCTCTGACTTGAAGAAAAATAAATGTACCTGTATTGTACAAAAGGAAATAATATCACCTGTATAAAATTTTATCCCCTGTATGCTTCATTTTCACATATTAACTTCACCTCAGTTTCGATCATTCCAAGCCGTGAAAAAAAAAAACTAAAGTATATCATCTCCTCTAAAACAAACAAAGTAAACAAGCTTCTGTTCAAATTCAAACCTGGAAGTTCAAGTTCAAATTCAAATGCAATTTCCAGTTTTTCAAACACATCATTTCCAGGCCTTACTTCTTTGTTTCCTGTCTTCTGTTCGAACTGTTCCAAGGTGAGTAACTTTCTTTTAAAAACCATAAGTATATTTGAAACTGTTTTTATGCTTGATGTTTGGAATGGATACTTCAAGTTGTTGTATATTTCTAAATTATTGAACCTGAATAGCTAGATGATGTACTGTGTAAGTTTGATAGCCTGTTCTTCCTGTTTTTGGCTTTCAGAGTAGAGTGAAGAGAAATCAAATAAACTTCACCAAAACATTTTAGCTAAGGATTGTTGGATAAAACAAGTTGTTTAAACTCAAACCACAGCTTAAAATTTGTTTCAAGCTAGATCACGAAGGGTTTACTCCTGTAACCAAAGTTTACAGTAAAGATAAAAATCTTATGCAAATTTCGAGTGTCTTAAATTTATGGTTTGATTTTATAACTTGAATAATCACACAAAGATACGATTTTTAAAAGCAATATAATGATTTTTACTTAAGTGGTTTAGGAGCAGTTTGTATTTAAACTAAAATTGCATTTTCCTCAATGTCTGATGAACGATCAAATTGTAAACCTTAAAAATTTGGATTGAAGCCTGTTTGAGCTTCGGAGATAATGGGAAAATTGTCGAGAAAATTTTTGTATGCAAGAATTAGTTGATCGAACCCAAAGTAGGGTTTAACAACCCAGTTTGGTCTATACGTTTAAATCTGGAAATTCGTCGCCGATGACGAATCGTGGTCGATCGGACCAAGGGGGATAGGCGCGTGGGGTCGTGGCGAAGTTCTGGTCAGGAGCGCGTGGTCTCCGGTGATCTGAGGAATGCTGGCGAGGTGGTTTTGTGGAGGTGTTTAGGTCTCAGTTTTGAACGGAGTGCTAATTTTCGATCCAGAGTTTGTAAGGTTGAATCGAATTTCGAAATCGAGTACTGGAAGGATTCGCGACTTGCCGACGTTGGTGGAGCTCGCCGGAGCAGCGGCGATGCGCGTGCACGTGCACGACAATGACGATGACGTGCTTGTCTGGGTTTTCGAATCGAGATACTCGAAGGGGTTCTCGAGTAGACAGTCGATTAGCTCGTGTTTGGACTCGAGTTCGCGAGAGTTTCATCGTGCGGATTATTTAAAACTTAGGAAAATAACTCAGTTAAATGTAGAAGAAAGGTTGGAGGCAGAGTCGAGTAGGAAGGCGGGTTGTCTCGAAGCAGGATTCGAGTGGAGCTCGGGTAGGACCCGAAGTAGGAGCTAAGCCCTGGTTTCCTTTATAAGTTTTAAAAACCCAGTTTTAAAATTTAAATAAATTAGTCTAAGACTTTTCTTAAAGTAAAATTCAAGTGTAAGTGAATTCTTTAACATTGATTTAATAAGATATGTATTTAGTTAACTTAAGTGTGTTAAGCTAAGATTATTTTATGTTAATATTGAAAACTTAATTTAGGTAAATTAATTAATGAATTTAAGTTTGATTAATTAAGAAATAATTAAAGGATAATTAAATAATTAAAGGTTGATTATTTAGTGATTAAAGATTGATTCAATTATACATTACGGTTGATTTATTATTAATTAAAGGTTAATTAATTTGTTATTAATGATTAATTAATAAATGACTAAAGAAATAAATAAATCGAAACGATTTGTAATTTATTAATGATTAATTAACCAGGATTAGTGAATAATCTGATTTAATTAAATCAGGTAATTAATTGATTTTATCTATGGATGTTTGGATTTTATTAGATGATTTGATTGTTTGATATCCTTGATAGATGATGCTTTGAGAAACATCCTGATTTATGTTGTGATCTGTAATTTACTCATTTGTGATATATATCTGTGATTTGTGAATGAACGATAAGCATATACTGCTTATCAAATTATATTTATGTATTCTGATCTATGATGACTGTATGATGTTGCACCATTGTGTGTTAAACCCTGGACCACACTTTTACACACATAAATATGGATTTCACGTGGAAATCGGTTAAGTCACAGATAATTTAAATCTGATGTTTTTGAAATTAAAATTTTAATTTCAATTGATTTTGAAATTAGAAATTTCGGTTTAAAGTGAAAAGCTTTTGAAATGGAGTTTCAAGGATAAAAGTTATTTTGAATAACTTAATCAAGTTTGGAAATTTAAATAATTTGATTTAAACTTAAATTCAAGATTTGAAATTGAATTCTATGATTTGAAACTAGGGATTAAAGATGTTATACCCGTTATATACGGGTTAAACCGTTTTAAAAGTATTGATTTTGGAATGTGAATAAAATTCAAAGGCTTTAACTCGTGCAAATATAATTGGATTTTTCTGAAACGAAAACTATTTGTTTTCAAATAATAACAGCTTTCATATAAGAAGTTGACTCGAGGAACGCGCGAGCCACGTCACCAAGCACATGCTCAGACGATCGATTCGACCCTATCAAGTCGAAGGGATCGATTCGAAGCAAGGGTGTCCCTCTGAAATGCAATCTTGAATCGATCATAACTTGGGATCTATAAGTCCAAATGCTATGAAATTTTCACAGTAGCTTACTGGAAACCTAAAGAATGTTCATGCAAAATTTCATCTCAATCGGAGCAAAACTTGGTCGATTCGAAGCAAGGGTCGAATCGATCCCAAAGTGGGCCCGGATTTCTAGAAAGTGGGCATGTGGGCCCCCTGACGTACAAGAACTGGTCTCCCTTCAATTTAGGCGAAATATCAGCCTCCTACACCTATAAATAGAGCCCCTGGTCATTCAGAAAAGAGGTCGGACAATTCTAAGAGCTAAAGAGCGCCCAGATTCTGCCAGATTTACTCCAGATCGCCACGGTTGCCTTAGATTCAGACTTAGCTCATAAAATCTGCTGTACTACGCGATAGGAAATTGTAATCTTCAAGTATCAAGCAATAAAATCATAAAAACCTTGAAGTGGACGTAGGCCGGAGATAGCCGAACCACTATAAATTGTGTGTCACTGTTCATTATTTCTGGATTGTTGTTTGTTGCTTACTTAGATCTGGTATTTGTGTTTGAATATTGCTGATTTTATTCATACACTGGTGCTTTCACAACACTTGGGGTTTGTGACCATTTTTGGCGCAAACAGTTATATTTTGTGTCCGGATTTGAATAGTCGGTTATTTAACTATCAAATAAACAATCATTCAACCAAATATTTCCTTTCGCACTGAAACACTAAATCTCTTTTTAATTTAATTTTAATAAATTAAATCTCTTATCAAAAGTCATGTAATTATCTTATCAAAGTAAGTACGTTTACTAACCATTCTTTCAAAATATTTGAAACTTTTTAAAATAAATATGGAAAGCACCACGCGGTATCAACCATGGATTCACAGCTCAATGGTCACGTCTCTATCCCAGAGAAATCCAAAACTTAATGCAGGCACTCACTGCCTCCGATTTCGCCATGAAAGTATACCATTACTTTTCGAAAACTTTATTAAATAATTTTCAAAATAATACTTATAAAATTTCTATACAAATTTTCAAGTTTATTTTAGGCAAATACCCTTTTATAAAAGTTATTATATAATATCAATATTGAATAGTTTATCCTTTTAAAATAATAATGCCGATTAATTCTTAAATAATAAATGACATAATATAAACTAACTTAATTAATAATTAAATATACTTAAACAATTTTAAACAACTAATAATTAATTTTCTAAAATATTCTTAAACACCTTTTTAAATTACCCAGTTAATAGTTAAAAATCCTCCTTTTTAAAACAAACTCAATTCCTCAATAAGAAAAAAAAATATTTCCAATTTCCAATATAACCAGTCTAACATTTATAAATTTCTCTCGATTTATTCCCAATTTGGTTTACGCCCCAATTCCATAAATCCCCTTTCCACATTTCTAAAAATAAATCTACCATTTACTTTTAAGGCGATTTACCCATCTCCTTATAAATCCTCACCGTTAAGTTATAATCCAATTTATCCGCTGATAATCACTTCACTTTATTTATAAACCTTGTTTATAAATTCCATAGTCTCATTTCCCGTTTATAACATTTTCATAGTACCTAATCGATTACAAATCCATTTCTAAATTGAATTCCATTTTTAAATCAATTTCCCAAATAACCCAACTATATTCCAAAACCCAACTAAATTCAGATTCCACTTCCTTTTCATAATTTAAAATCTTATTTAAAATCTAGTATAACAATTTCATATTTTATTTTCAGATTTCCTTTCTTTTTTCCCAAACTATTTTAAATCTCGATTTTAAAATATTTTTACACTTAAACAAATATTGCTTAAGTTTTATTATTTAAAATCCTTTCATTTACATTATTCCAAAATCTCTATTTACAATATCCCAAAATAGTTAAGTACAAATTTAAAACCATTTATTTTATCCAATCAATTAATCCAAAATTCTATATAAATATTTTACTTCAAAAATCCCTTTTTAATTCCTTTCAAAATTCAAATATTGTTTTATGGTGTCTTAAAATACCAAAACTTAGGTCAATGCTACCGTAGCATCCAATCAATTCAAATCACACTATAATCTACCATAGATTATTCAAACAAACCATACATCAATATATATATGAAAATTAAATTCAGCATTTTTAAGGAATCCAGTTGGATCCCTCCAACCTGTTTTCCTGCATCCACTGATGTTAATACAACATAAAAATACCAGTCCCACTTCGAGGTGAAATATCGTAGTATATACGGTCATCCGCTATTATGCGGGGCGCATAGGGTCTCATCCGCTCCAATCGGCGGGAAATATATCCAACTATTAATTTATACTACTATAAATATATATTATAACATCCAACTAATAATAATAATTATCAAATCATCCAATCAACTAATAATTAATTTTAACTATTTAAAATTAATGCGAATCACCCAAATGAGTGAGATTTACTCACCTTGAGTTTTCAATTTCGCCAACGTTCCAATTTTAAATTGAATCGAACACGTTCGATTCAACCTAAAATTTTAGCTAGCTCCAATCAACTCCAAATCGATTCCAAAATGTAGTACTCATTGCCATGATTCCATCGCCGCTTTTTTCGTCCAATTTCGACCTCGTATGTGAAAGATATGCATTTTATAAGATTTCATAATTTAAAAAAATAAATTTACAATTTCTTTTTATATATTATACCCTAATTTATCTTGACTGTCCATCACGCAAAGAGCAGATCACAGCCGCACATATCTTTCTTTCTCATTCATACACACATTCCTGGTAATGTTCGAACCTAACCCACTTGCCACCTACATCATCTTCATGTCGTGACCACCACACGTCGCCGTGACCCGATCCAACACCACCATTCGAACCCCCTTCACGAACTCCACCTTCGACCCAAACCCAGACATGCTCGGTCGCCCTAAAGTCTCGATAAACGAGCTCAAACTCCACGCCTTTGAATGGCCATAGCCATTGATCTGCTGCACCATCGACGATCATGGCCGTATGGCTACGGAGTGCTCGAGGAGCTTGACGTTTTCCTAGTTGAGAGTTTGGCCTAAATGTTTGTGGATGGAGAGGAATCGAGGGAGGAAGGTTATTGAATTTCGGCCATTGGGTTTAGATGGTGGCGGCCGTAAGAATTTAACTAGGGTTTATTGTTCCTGTAATGTATATATATATATATACGTGCATATAATATTTTATTATTATTTTCACAAATTCATGTGCTTTTTCAGACGAACTCCAAACGAAGCATGCCGCCTGGCGTTATACCATTTTACCCCTATTCCGAACACAATGGAACATGTTTCAAGGCCTAATTCGATCGTATGTGGAAGATAGCTTTTCGAATCGAATTAGAATATTAAATTTTCGATATTAATGTGATGCCCCACTCCGAGACCCACATTAGCAAAGAGTATTACTAGGTAACACCGTCTGCTAATGCGGAGAATAGAGATGGATAAGAGCGACCATCTATAACTTTGTCTTAATTATCTATTGAATACGCCGATAATTGCCACTTCTTACTCAAGTGGATCGACATCTCCAATAAATACTTAAAACAAAGCCATAGGTGGCTGAAGGATCTATCAGAATAAAATATAACAACTCAAATGTAATACACATCACAGAACAGTAGATCATCACATACATTTACACATATACAGATACATTATAGAGTTTACAAAATGATACATGTCATGTGGTAAAGCAAACCACAATATACAGACGAGTCAAAAGAATACATATCAGAGTTACAGCCAAAAAGGACTACACAAAAAGCTATAACAAAAAGGAGCTAGCGGAATAGTCTATGCGGAAGCAAAATAGGCTAAGTCCAATGTACCTAACCTGAAACATCTCGGTCTGACCTGAGTATAAAATACATGGGTCAGTCTAGCTAAACAAATCAGTTAGATAAACTAAATGATAATGAACATTCAAAGTCATAAAGTACCACAAATATCTCCAAAAGAGATAACCAAATCATCTAACATAAGATGAATCATAACAATCCTCATATCATAGGCAACTCAATAAACAAAGGACATACATATCCCAAAACAAGCGAAAAGGCAAATAACAAATACCAATAAAGGTAACACAAGTTTCCACAAGGTAATCGTTATATATCGTGTGGTTCAAAGAACCTACCCTGAAAAGCGATACACTAGGGAAATATAATTGTCAAAAAAACAAAAGATGCTCGAGCTTAGTACTGTATAACAAGTATCCATACGCCCGAAGGCAACGCCCGAAGGCAACGCCCGAAGGCAACGCACGAAGGCAACGCCAAAAGGCAACGCCCGAAGGCAACAAACCGTAGTGGCAGTACTGGACACCACTGTCCAGCGGGATGTGTCACAACTCTCAAAAAGGAACCCAGAAAATGTTAACGTGAGTCCCATACCCTATGTTCGCACTAAACGGTTTACTAACCGTTAGTCAATTTCACACTCAAAGCAGTACAAAGTTCACCTCATCTCATTGGTAAACTAGACCCAGAGGTCAAAATGGTCAAACGAATAGATTAGGAATTAACTGAAAAGATGAACACATGTGTTCATAGCACGCGTTTTATCTAATCATTTAATTCTCCTCCCTCTTCGCTCGGAGTGCAAAATTGTGTGTGTGTGTTTTATATAGAAATTATAAATTGGAAAAAACGAACTTTTAATACAATTTAAAAAGATCATTTTATAAAAACCCATGTGCGAAAACAAAAAGGAATCTTCAAAGTCAACTAAAGTGAAACAACTAATTGGAATCGACACGAATCGATTGAAATTGGAATCCCACACAAAATAGGCAAATTGGGCTGAGACAAGCAGATTCAGACGTCTGAATTGTATATTTCAGACGTCTGAAATTGGTGCTTAGGCTATACTTTGCCTAGGCCAAAGATGGCCAAATCATATCGGAAGCAATCAGATGAGTGATGATAGCTAGGGGTTTACGCCAAATGACTACCCAACCTTAGAGACTCACCAATACATTCCGACCAACATGCCCAAACAACCATATAAGGATTTTCATAGATTTTGACTTCAAACGCCAAAAATTGGAATATTCATCAAACCGATTCAATTCAACAACAAATGGACAAGGATTATATGTTAGGAATTGCTACCTAACACTATCAAAGATATAGGTGAAGATGTGAGTTCAAAAACTCACCTTTTAACCCAAAACTCAAGAGAGAAGCTATAGAGCAAGGCAAGAACAATCACTCTTCAATTATAACCCAAGGAGCTTCAATCTAAGCTCAAGAAAAAATATTTCCTAAGTTAGGGTTTAGGAGATTTCATAAATCGAAGAGGAATTGAGATGGAGAAGGAGAAGAGAATGCTCACCTAAGCTTCTCTTGGATTTTGGACTTGAATTTGAGTTTGCAAAAGAAACTAGGGTTTGGAATTTCTATTTCCCATTCTTTCCCCCATTTTTGCTAAAGCTTGAGTGTTTAGGAAATGAAATGAGAATGAATGGATGAAGAGAGGGGGCTGAGTTAGGGTATAGGATGAGTTGGGTGAAACCCAAACCCAAAAGCCCAAATAGAAAATAGAAAAATTCTACTCAACTCCAAACATATCGATGCTTATACTCAAAAAAGTCACAAACACTATTTTGAACTCAATGTAAGTGGTCTTAAGTTCAAATTGTTGATTCTCAACTTCATTCCTGATTCAGACGTCTGAAATTTCCAAACCAGACGTCTGAATCTGGAAAAATATAAGTTCTCTAACAGCATTCAGACGTCTGAAATGAACGATTCAGACATCTGAATCTGGAAAAATAGAAGTTGTCTAGAACAATATTCAAACGTCTGAATTGTCCATTTCAGACGTCTGAAAATGGAAATTTTGGCCTATTTCCTTTCTGGATTGATTCGAACAATTTCAGACGTCCGAATACTTCATTTCAGACGTCTGAATCCCTATGAGATAGTTTTTATCTATTTTTTTTCAAATAGACACCTCCGTAACACGATCTACAAAGACTTTTCACTATTTCGATTGTTCTTTGACGAATAGTGACTTCTCGGGCTAAAATCCGACTAACGATGCTATTCAAAAATTAAACATTCAAAATATACGAATCGTTAAATATGCGGGTTGTTACAATTAATTTCAATGCGTTTCTATCCCGTACGACCAAACGGTAACTCCAATTGCTATGAAATTTGAAATTCGATAATAATGCACTATTATGGATCCAATGGAACTAGTTTCATCAAATTTCGAGACTGTGCCCCGAAAGGCTATTTTAACGCGTTGATTAAATCGAGCGATTTTCATAATCGACAAAATTACTTTAAATTCCAATTTTAAAACTAACTCCAATATAATTAAAATAGAAATTATATTCATATAAGAACCATTTCGATTCATATTAAGTCAAAATTTCAATTATTTACACTATTACCATATATTAAATTTCATATATTAAAGAATATATATAAATTTTCAATTTTAATTATCGACTTTTAATTCCATTCAAAAGTCCATTATCATCACTCTAATTCGCATATAGTTTAAATCCACTTTAAAATCATTTCCATTTCCATTTAACTCAAGATCCACATATTTACCCAATTTCAAATATTAAATTTACGATGCACCAAATCCGTTTAGTCGTTATATTTGAAATTTTAACCATTTCACTAATTCAACCAAAATCTCCATATTCAAAACCAATTAATATTCCAAATTCAACATTTAAAATAAATTAAACGTTCAAAATCAAATGACCAAAATTCCGGGTCGTTACATTCCTACCTCCTTCAAAGAATTTCGTCCCCGAAATTGCTAAGGTAGGAAAAATGCTCCCAACCCCATTAACTTTTCTAAAACCCACTTAGTTAAAACCTTATATTCACTTCCCTAAACCCTTTAGTTTTATCCAAAACAGTTAGCTTTCATTTCTAATTCAAAAGCCTTGATTTCTAATACACTTCAAAAATCAACTTTTCTAGTTAATAAAAACTTCCAAAATTTTTCAAAATTTTTCTAACACCCTAGATTTTCGAAATTTTTTGGCAGAGTCTCCCTTGTATGGAGAGCCTTTTACAATATCACAAATATGATAAATATAATAAACATCGACCCACACGGTCGGAAACACAATATATAATAATATTTATTTCATTTTTGCTTTTAATGCGTAAGCGTACCTTATATTAGCATTATTAAGCGAGTTCGCTTAATTTATATGCAGTTACGCAACCTAAATCTATCCAAACAGCTCCTTGTACCTGTACTTACCAAAATAAGCACATAAGTTTCATAACCATGAAATTTTCATACATTTCATACTTTTAACGAATTTAAACACATGTTTTTCATTAAACAACATATTATAATATGTATATTTCGAATGCGTAAACAAGTACAAGGTTCAATATTCAACTATCCATTTCCAATCAATGTATATTCAGTTTCAAATTGATTAACAATCAATTCATTTGCATTTCATTCATATGCACTTCCATTATATGCAGATCCATTTTATTAACTTCAATTTATTCCTTTTTAAATTGATTCTAAATGAATTTTTCTATTTTCCATTTGGTTCCCATTCATATTATTCACCAAACTTTGTTCACTTCATGTTATATTAAACAACATTCCAATCCATGTTGATCTATTTATGAATCATTTCATAAATAATCGCTTAAGTTAAGTTTCCATGGAAATCAAGTTCCAATTCCCTTTAAATTGATTCTCATTCATTTTGTTCGCTTTCATTTACTTAATATATCCAATTTATACTATATCACTTGGGAATCATTCCATGTAAACCGATTCTTGAACAATTCATTATATCATAACATGGTTCATGCACTTGTACCCATATTAATTCCATTCCCAACTTACATCACATCCTTTCCATTTATAATTCAAAATTTTGAATTCACATTTCTTTACCATAATATCAAACCATTTTCATTTTCGTTTACCCTTTCATTTCTCAATTCATAAGTTCAAGGACTTATTTACTTAAAATCTCACATTGCTTACTTGAGTCCATTCACATCTTATAATCATAACTCTGGATTATTTTTATCACTTAATAGCTTAAGTTTATCCATTCCATTCAATAATCATAACTTATAGTTATATAATCTGTAACGACCAATAAAATTTTAGTGATTTTATTTATTAAATTAATTGGAATTTTGTGAAATTTTAAACAATAAAATTTGAAATTAAAAATTTATTATTTGGAATACGTCTATTTTAACATAGAAAATGGTAAATTTTCATCTGAAAATATGAAAGTAAATTTTATTGTGTAATTCTATTTCAATTTCAATCAGTTAAAAATTGATGGTAACAAAATATTTTTCAAACCTGAATATTTTTGCATAGAAAATTTGTAAATCATCTTTTGAGCAAGATGTCATATTTCGTTTCATCAAATTCGGACTGTTATTGCTCCGTTATCTTATTTTCAGCAAATTTGCAGCATTTTCGGTACCGATATCGATTTTTGATCGGATGATCGTACCGCTGATATCTGTATACCGTTTTGATCGTCTCGTCGTGATGATCTCTGCGGTATATCCAATTCTGTATTTTGAGGTCCAGTACGCGACGGAAACAATAAACTGTTCACCGTAGCGGTACCACATTTTGTCTTTACACTTTCCCTTGTGTACAAATCTATAACGTGCAGCCCAAACAAATAATTAATCGCTTTAGTAATTTGCACGAAATCAAAGGAATTGACTATTGAAATAAATTTTATTTCTTTTCTGTCCATTCAAATTTTACATCAGTACAAATCAATCAATTGCACTAAATTTCTTCAACTGTATCAGTGCGTGACCATTATTACATCAAATCGCTATGTAACTCTAGCCTATCCCTATTCTATTGCTGCTATTCATTTCACTGTGTATTTATTCTTGCCTTTCACTTTGCTCACCGGTTCACTGTATATTTTGTTCGTTTCTTTTATTTTGTTGCTTTCTTCTCTGTAACCCATCTTCTTCCCTATATATAATTCTTCCTTTTTCCTTCTTTCCAAACCCAAAGCAAAACCATCAGCCAAATTCCCTCATCGCTGCACCGACTTCACCCGCACCCCTATAACACGCATCCCCTCCGCTCACATCAACCATGTGCGAGAATCCTCCTCCGGCAACCCATCTTCTTTCCCCATTGTGTCAGCCCTCTCCACTTCGCAGCCTCCGAGCCCACCCGTCACCGTCCCTACCACCCACCTTCCTCCACACAGCCCAAACTATTGTTCGTTCGTTCCATTGGATCTGTTGCTATTGGAAAGGGTGATGAAGGTAGATCCATATATATATATATTATTCTTGTCCTTGTCCAGATTTTTGTAATAATATATATACGTGTATTATGTAGGTGTATATATATAATACTGTGAATGGTGATATATCTGTTTACCAAATAGTGATTTTAAAACTTGTTATATATATATATATATTGCGTATAAAAGATTTTCGGTATATATACAGTTCTGCTTATATACGAAGTATATTATATATACAATATATGAGTATCTTGCATTTTAAAATGTGTATTTTGTACTAGCTTTGAGTTGCATATGTGGATTTATAAGTAATACGTTTCAAGTTATATAAGAGTTAGTCTATATGCATGATTGTAGTTCGTTTGTTTTCGCACCTATACATATTTACTTATAATACATCTAGCATATGATATATATAGTTATTTAAGTTATATTATATGTAGTGTATACCTGTCAGTGCTTGTTTCGACACAAATATATATGTTGTTTTAAAATATGATAAGTATACAAGTTATATAGTAGTACGTAACATGTGGTCAATAGTTGTTTCTAAACTATTTATATTTTTGAAATCGTATGTATATAATTTTATTAAGTTTCAAAGTTAATATTAGTTAAAAATTTTGTACGTTTGGTTTATATATATTATAATGATGTTCATATTGGGCATTGAATTCTAAGTGAAATATAGGCATAGTATCATTATTTGTATAGATGAATCTGGTCTGTTGCATATACACTTTGGGTCTGCATAGATTCTGGTTATACACATAATTTAATAAACAGCTCTATAAGTATAGTAAGGGACAAAGTTAGTATATGATACAAAGTGATGATTAGGCTGTGAGTGAAGTTAAATATGTCTGTTTCACTTATAATGTCGTCTGCATAGTATATTAAATTTTGTAGGGTAGTGTGCCTACATTTATGCACTATTACCCTACATGCATGGGTCGGGTTTTATTATAATAATATGTGTTATTTCTAATGCATGTTTAAAATTGATTTATAAATACCAATTCTGAATATGGTAGTATAAATATAGTATTTTAAAGTATATACATGATATGTTAGATGAAATGAATATAATATATGTGTGGATTTTCTTTTTAAGTATATTATGTATATATACATATATTGAGTTTAATATATGTATTTTTAAAATTTAAACGATAGATTTTGAAACACACACACACACACACACACATATATATATTTTGAGTTGAAATGTATTTGAATTTAGGATATGATTTTTATCTATTTATAGTTATATATAGTTATATATATAGGTTCACCTATACCAATTATCTTCATCGATCCAATTCTGACTTGATTTCGTCCAATTCGATTTATCAGCTTTATTCGTTGATTCGTGCCAATCTAGCTTGGCCTTGGAATTCGTGTTCAGATGTGTAACTCGATTTCAGTGTTATCCTCTCTAGCCTCGAAAGGTGAGTAATCACCCACGATTTTACGTTCTTATATTATTAAATTTGATTTCAATTGAAACGGCAATTGAAATATGCTGTTGTAGTTATTTAAATTGTTATATATGCTATTATCTGTAACTGTTCACCTGTGGGATGTGACACCATATCATGTTGTTTATATTATATTGTTATTGATGATATATGCCTGTTGTTGTATTTTATATTATCTGTTATCACTCTGCAAGTTCCCTGTTAGTATAGAATTCACTATGGGTTGAAATGATACATACCCGAATGGACTTTAGAATAGGAGAAAATCGTTATGGGTTGAAATGATAAACCCAAGCAATTTTCATTTGAATTAAAATTGGGATTACGGGTTGAAATGATATCTACCCGTATGTATTTAAATTTACGGAGTGAAATGATAAATATCCGTATCACTTGACCATAAATAGAAAATTATATACAGACACCGTTGGTCCATATATAAATATTTTGAAATAAATTCTAAGGTTTTGGAAAGAAATATATGGTTTTAATAAAAGTTGATTCTTAAATTATTATATATAAATGGTAATGATATATATAGATTTAATAATGATATTTAATTTAATTAAGATGGATTTATACATATAATATGTTTAAGTATAAAACTTATATTTCAAAATAGATGTTGGTAATAATTTGAACAAGTTAAGGTTGGGAAGATAATTTGAATTTAGTTGAAATTGTATTCATTAAAGAATTTTATTTAATTAAACCGATTTGAAACTTATTGAAATTGAGATTTAAGATATGATTTATAACTTGGGTTTGATTTAAATAATTTGATGAAATATTTCTTGTTTAAATAAATTTAAGGAAATATTTAGTAAAAATGAAATTTAAGGCTAGTTAAATGATATTGAATTTATTAAGTGAATATTCCCTGATTAAATAATGATGAAGTTAAATCAAGAGCTATATGAAACTGTTAAATTTAACTTTGAAAATGTTGAATATTAAAGCTTTGAAATATATTGAAATTTAAATGGTCTACTGAGAACTGAATTGAATTGATGAAATGAGTTTTGTATAAATTTGAATTTGGAGTTTTAGTTGATTAGAATCGATTTGTGAGACTTGAGGAAATTATAAATTCTTTACTTTATAAATTATTTAGGAAAATAGATATATTTGAAATGAAATGATATTTGGGTTTGAAGAATAAATTAATTTGAAATGACCACGGTGTTATAGTGTATATTTCTGCCTTGTAGATAGTTCCGCAGATCCTTAGAGGATGGTTATCCCAAACATCCTTTAAGTTACTTGTATTTCAGTTGATATTTCACTTGAGTTGGATTTACTAATATAAGAATGTTAATCCTGACTCGAGTGTTTTGTTTTTCTTTACGCTCGGGTCAGACCGTGTGATACAGCATTTGAGACTCACCTTTGGAGTTTGGAGCTTCGTTTGGAGATCCAACCATCGATTCAGCTTTCAGCTTTCCAGTTGATTTGTTCAGGGAGGTCATCTGTTCGTACTGGAGACTTCACTGTATTTGAGATATTCTGTTGTATTTTATTTTTAACTCTGATGTTTATATAGTAGCTTCATGAACTACTATTTTATCTATTCCGCTGCGTATTATTGTATTACTCTGTGTCTGTGATTCTATGATTGATTTATTTATTGTATATGCTAAGTTTTGCCAAATTTTTATTACAGTCTGTTATTTTGAATTTTTCAAGTCAGATATGTGTGGATTATTGTCGATGCGAATGGTCCAAAATTCCGGGTCGTTACAGTTGGTATCAGAGCTTTGGCCTAGGCAAAGCTTAGCATATATAGTAAATTTATTTACAGAATCCCTTTCGTTCGAGTTTGAATATCTTCCTTTTGACTCGATTTCCTTTGAACTTTGGAAAGTTCCTTGTGGTTCCAAAATTCATTCTTGTCTCTCCCTATTTGTATTCTTTTGATTCTGGAGTATCCCATAACTCCACTTCGAATGATCTCTATAAGAATAGGCGATCCCGCCAATCTTTGAATGATTTGTAAAGGGGTTGAACTCCTTTACAATTGGCATTGATTCATCGGAGATTTATATATCCCTCGGTTTTGATGTTGCTATCTCTTGTTATGCCGAATTCTATTTCTGGCAATCGAATGTCGATTTGCCTCAGCATTCTGCACCAATTTTATTTTGAGGTCACGGTTGACCCTAGGGTCATCCGCGATTTATAAAAATATATCTATCTTGTATTTTGTAATTTAGTTATCTCATCTTCGTTCGAGCTTATCTTCGAATCATAATTTTATTTGATTAGAGCCCCTCTAATTTGAATCACTATCTTCATTTTGAAATATATTCTTAAATCATCCTTTGAAAAATTGGGTTTGTTTGTATTTTTTTTGAAATTGTTTTATATATATCAAAATTATTATTTTGATAAGTATGATTTTATTCTATATATAAAAGCGAAAATGTTTTCAATAAGAATTATATCCCTTTTAAAAAAAGACGAGAATTTGAAATTTCGAAAGGATTTGAAAATTTGAAAATTATATAAGAAATTGATTTATATAAAATGACTTATAACTGAAGAGTTGAATTTGAAATTTGAGAGATTGAATTCCGGTATTTTGAAATTGGTTTTAAGATTTTGAAATATATAATAATAACATGATTTAAAAGTATTTTCCGAATAAGAAATGTTTCAAATGATTTTAACGAGTTTCGAATGATTTCGAAGAAATTTCAAAAGAAGTTTGAGAAAATAGAAGTCCAGAACTCACTTATGTCGCTGGGAAATAATTTCGATGATGAGTGCACGCATCATCGACATTGATTTTCGAGTTTCAGAGTGGGGGATAGGCCACTTCAGTAGCTTTGCTATGCGAGTGATTTTGTGAAACCATTTTGATTTCAAATTCCGAAGTAAGATTTGATATTCGAAAGATATATGTATATATATATATATTTGAAATGATTTGAAGTAAGCCGGTGTTCAGTCCTCGAGTTTCAGATTTGACTTGGTATAACCCTATCTTTTGAAATTGATTTACTGATTTATTGCTGATTTCCAATTCTTGGATTGGAAATTTGATTTCTTCGACTATTTTGAAGGTTCGAGCACTTCCAAATCAAGGTTTAATTTTCAAAGCCAAGTAATTTTGAAAAGTATGAATTATTTGATAAAGTATATAAGTTTGTTTTGAATGTTTAAGTATGAAGTAATATGATTTAAATAAGTTGAAACTGTTTTGTTAAGTATATGAATAAGGCTATTTTGAATCTTTTCTAATATGAAATTTAGATTTGAAATGTTTTGAAAAGAATTTGGTCTTCAAAATATTTTGAATAAAATTTAGTTTAAATGTTTTAACTTAGTAACATCTTTATAAAACTATATATTGAACAAGTTGGAATAGATACATAAGTTGTACATATGCTGTTTTATTCGCATAATTAATTTGATCCTAGTTTGAGTACACAAGTTCGAGGTGAATTTCACCATTTCGTGTTAGGATTTTTCATTTGATTTTTGATGGCGAATATTTGATATGGATTTTGGGCTCGATTCTAGAATTCTCTATCATAGTATATGGCTATGCAAGGAGACTGATGGCTTCTAGTCGAGAAACCATATCGAAATCCGCATTAGGGAAGTCGAATGGACAATACTAGTTCGAAAGTGAACTTGTGTGATCGAGCGAGCGATCGAATGTGATGTTGCGAAATGATGACATATGTACATATTATGTTCTAATATCATTGAGATACTTGACGCTGAAATTGGAAGTTGTTGGGTTGGATATCTTTGTATTTTAATTGGAATTTTCTTTTATGAAAAACTACTATCAATTTAAAACCATTTTTCAAAACTATTTTTCTTTTATTTTCTTAAACAAATTGTTTTATTCTATTACATACAAAACTATTTTCAAAACTATTTTACAAAATTATTTATATACAAATCTATTTTTCAAAACTATTTTATTTACAAAACTATTCTAAATTCAAAACCTTTTATAAAGCAAAGATGTTCAATCCCATATGGCTCTCTATGCAGCGAAATATATTTTTTAAAATTTTAGATCCTGAGATAAGATGGACCTTATGTAGGTATAAGATTGATTTTGAAAACCATTGATTTTGGAAATGAATTGGTTGACTTAAATGATATTGATTTAAAAACTTGGATTATTTTCTAAATTTATTATGTTGGAAACTTTGAAACTAAAGATATTTAAATTGAGAAGAAATAATTTGGTGGGATTGTATATGATTTTGAAACCGAACTGATATTGAAACAAATTGAAATTTGAGAACCTTATTTTTACTAAATACCTGATTTGGAAGTTATCGAACTTATATAAAAATTTGGTTTGTATAAGTATGTTATTGATTCGAAAAATATGGATTTGAAAAGGTACTCAATTTGAAAAGTGAAATCTTATATAATTGAAGTCTATATAAGTGTGATTTGATATACTATTGATTTTGGAAAGTATTTGATTTGAAAATAAAATCTTATATATAATGGACTTTATATAAGTACGATATTTGAAAGTGATTTGAAAAGGTACTCTATGATGCATATTTTCGAAGTAAAGATATGGACAGTGCCTTCTGCTTGATATCTGCTTTGTGGCCACATTGTGGATTCATTCTATCAATATTTCTCTGATTTTTGGTTTTCCGGATATGATACTCGAGTGTCCATCGAATTCCATGGCGTTACCCATGGTCTTACGAGCGCGACTGCATAGCGTAATTCACCTGGCTGGATAGCCCAGGGGTACGGATGTTTCCTGGGGGATTCAGGCGTAACCATTGTGTATCTTGTGATCTATGTAGGTCGTATTAGTAGCGAAATCCGCAGGGCTAAGAAAGCTTATGGATACGGATGTTTCCTGGGGGATTCAGGCGCAACCATTGTGTATCTACGGTCTACTAGTCATCATGGCGCAATTCGCAGGGCTGAGAAAGCTTACGGATACGGATGTTTCCTGGGGGACCCAGGCGTAACCTTTGTGTATCTGCGATCCATGGTTAGACAAAGGTTTTGTTTGGTTTTTTTGTTTGGATTGTACTTTCCATATCTGTTTTTAAAAGTTTTCCAGTATTTTCACTGGGTGTTGAAACAAGTCTACTAAGTACATAGAGAATTCTAGCTTTGCGCCTGATCAACGCACTACCAGGGTCTGCAAGAATGAGGATAAACTTGTTGAAACATCGAGTTATAAAAGTATTTTCAAAAGGAAATTTGTTTCGTTATAAAGGTATTTTATCATAGAAGTATTTCCAACAAAGAAATTCTGTATTAACATTTGAAATTGAAATTCTTATGGTTTGAATTAATTATTCATGCCCGATACTATTCCTTGAATCTACCTTATCTGCTCAGCTTTATTTATTCACCTATATTTTGTTTTTCCAAATCCTCCTTCTTTTCCTTGTTGACTATATCCTTTTTAAATATTGTTTATTTATATACAGCATGGTTTAATAGTAAATTATTAGTGTTATAAATATTTTGGAAGTTATTAATTAAATAAAACATATTTAAAGTAAATATTATTATTAATAATATTTGAAAGGTATCTTGAGATAAAATGTATAAAAATTATGAATTATGGATTTAATGTTTTCAAAAGCTTCTTTGTAAATATATGTAATGATGTAAATAATTGTTTTCAAATCGTATATTTATAAAGGTGTTGTTTAAACATATAAATGGTATTTATAAAGGAAGCAAGAAATTTTACAAATGGGTTTTGAAAAGTATTAATGTATTAAAGATAATTGATTTGCAAGTGAAGTTTTTAAATAGATATTTCAAGTAATATATATATAGTTTTAAATTAATTGTTTATCTTGTCTTTCAATCTATTTTTCTTTCTGGTTGTTTCTATTCTCCTACCTCCTTCCTTTTCGAGGATGAAAAGTTTTGAGTGGGGGAGAGTATAACGACCCATAAAATTTTAGTGATTTTATTTATTAAATTAATTGGAATTTTGTGAAATTTTAAACAATAAAATTTGAAATTAAAAATTTATTATTTGGAATACGTCTATTTTAACATAGCAAATGGTAAATTTTCATCTGAAAATACGAAAGTAAATTTTATTGTGTAATTCTATTTCAATTTCAATCAGTTAAAAATTGATGGTAACAAAATATTTTTCAAACCTGAATATTTTTGCATAGAAAATTTGTAAATCATCTTCTGAGCAAGATGTCATATTTCGTTTCATCAAATTCGGACTGTTATTGCTCTGTTATCTTATTTTCAGTAAATTTGCAGCATTTTTTTCGGTACCGATATCGATTTTTGATTGGATGATCGTACCGCTGATATCTATATACCGTTTTGATCGTCTCGTCGTGCTGATCTCTGCGGTATATCCAATTCTGTATTTTGAGGTCTAGTATGCGATGGAAACAATAAACTGTTCATCGTAGCGGTACCACATTTTGTCTTTACACTTTCCCTTGTGTACAAATCTATAACGTGCAGCCCAAACAAATAATTAATTGCTTCAGTAATTTGCACGAAATCAAGGGAATTGACTGTTGAAATAAATTTTATTTCTTTTCTGTCCATTCAAATTTTACATCAGTACAAATCAATCAATTGCACTAAATTTCTCCAGCTATATCAGTGCGTGACCATTATTACATCAAACCGCTGTGTAACTCTAGCCTATCCCTATTCTAATGATGCTATTCATTTCACTGTGTATTTATTCTTGCCTTTCCCTTTGCTCACCGGTTCACTGTATATTTGGTTCGTTTCTTTTCTTTTGTTGCTTTCTTCTCTGTAACCCATCTTCTTCCCTATATATAATTCTTCCTTTTTCCTTCTTTCCAAACCCAAAGCAAAACCATCATCCAAATTCCCTCATCGCTGCACCGCCTTCACCCGCACCCCTACAACACGCATCCGCTCCGCTCACATCAACCGTGTGCGAGCATCCTCCTCCGGCGACCCATCTTCTTTCCCCATTGCGGCAGCCCTCTCTACTTCGCAGCCTCCGAGCCCATCTGTCACCATCCCTACCACCCACCTTCCTCCACACAACCCAAACTCTTGTTCGTTCGTTCCATTGGATCTGTTGCTTTTGGAAAGGGTGATGAAGGTAGATCCATATATATATTATTCTTGTCCTTGTCCAGATTTTTGTAATAATATATATATACGTGTATTATGTAGGTATATATATATAATATTGTGAATGGCGATATATCTGTTTACTAAATAGTGATTTTAAAACTTGTTATATATATTGCGTATAAAAGATTTTCGGTATATATATAGTTCTGCTTATATATGAAGTATATTATATATACAATAGATGAGTATCTTGCGTTTTAAAATGTGTATTTTGTACTAGCTTTGAGTTGCATATGTGGATTTATAAGTAATACGTTTCAAGTTATATAAGAGTTAGTCTATATGCATGATTGCAGTTCGTTTATTTTCGCACTTATACATATTTACTTATAATACATTTAGCATATGATATATATAGTTATTTAAGTTATATTATATGTAGTGTATACCCGTCAGTGCTTGTTTCGACACAAATATATATGTTGTTTTAAAATATGATAAGTATACAAGTTATATAGTAGTACGTAACGTGTGGTCAATAGTTGTTTCTAAACTATTTATATTTTTGAAATCGTATGTATATAATTTTAATAAGTTTCAAAGTTAATATTAGTTAAGAAATTATGTATGTTTGGTTTATATATATTATAATGATGTTCATATTGGGCATTGAATTCTAAGTGAAATATAGGCATAGTATCATTATTTGTATAGATGGTACTGGTTTGGTGCATATACACTTTGGGTCTGCATAGATTCTGGTTATACACATAATTTAATAAACAACTCTATAAGTATAGTAAGGGACAAAGTTAGTATATGATACAAAGTGATGATTAGACTGTGAGTGAAGTTAAATATGTCTATTTCACTTATAATGTCGTATGCATAGTATATTAAATTTTATAGGGCAGTGTGCCTGCATTTATGCACTATTACCCTACATGCATGAGTCGGGTTTTATTATAATAATATGTGTTATTTCTAATGCATATTTAAAATTGATTTATAAATACCAATTCTGAATATGGCAGTATAAATATAGTATTTCCCAAAACCTATGCTTGCTTGGATATACACTTGTATTTCAACATCTCATTTTTCCATACTTAGGAATGGATGTTCAAAAGGTTTTTTCAAAGGTTCTCAAGGGGTTCGGCAAGGTGATCCTATATCTGCATTTTTGTTCATAATTACCATGGAAGTTCTAAATTCTTTGTTTCTTAAGCAAGTGAAATCAAAGAAATTAGAACTACACCCAAAATGCAAGGAACCACTTATCACACATTTGCTTTTTGCTGATGATCTTGTTATCTTTACAAAACCTACATCCTCAAATATTACTGCTATTCTTGAGGTAATGGATAAATTCTACCAATTAACAGGGTTGAAGATAAATTTTAGTAAATCACATATTTTGGTTGCTGGTCTTAATGAAAGGTTGAAGGCTGATATTATCAATTGCTCTGGTCTCCAAGAAATGCAAAATAATACCAAATACCTTGGTTTACCTCTAATATGTGCTAGAATTACAAAGTCTGACTGCTTGCCTCTGTATGAAAAAATCACAAGCAAGCTATCCAAATGGCCAAATACAAAATTATCTCAAGCTGGAAGATTAGTTGTTATTCAAAGTATTGCAGCTGCTATGACAAATTATTGGATGAGACATTTTTTCCTGCCATGTAAACTCATTTCTATGATAAACAGTGCTCTATACAGATTCTTATGGCATGGTGATCCATTCTCAAAAAAATTAATTCCAATATCTTCCAACAAAATTCAAATACCAAAGGAATATGGGGGGCTGGGGATAATTAATCTTAAAATATGGAATTGTGCAGCTTTCTCTATCTATTTCAACAAGATTTTGTCAAGAAAAAAGGACTTATGGACACAGTGGACTCTTAAAAATCTGTTAAAAGGAAATGATTTCTGGTTAATGAAAGTTCCTAGCTTTTGTTCATGGAGTTGGCGAAATATTCTAAAATTTAGATATTCTTTCTTACCTATCATACAATGCAATCCAGCTGTGGATAATGATCTTCTTTTCTGGTCTTCACCATGGGCCAAACCTGGTCTGATTCTTCAAGAAATCCTACCTCATTCTTTAATTAAGCTGTCAGGTATCCCTGTCAAAGCCAAAGTATCTTCTTTTGATTCTGATGGAACTATTGTTTTGCCTTATTGTAGTTCTTTTCAAGTCCGGAGTTTATGGAAGCACATAACATCTCTGTCTCTCCCCTCTTCAAACCTTAAAGTATTATGGACAAATAAAAGGAAAAAGCATGAGGTTTCTTTAGTCTATAAAACTTTGTTAAATCAAACTGACAAATTTCCATGGGCGTCTAGAATTTGGATGGAAAAGTCTCCTGCAAAGGAAAATCTATTGTTATGGAAAGTCATGGAAAATGCAATTAACACAAAACAGAAATTAGCTAGTATGGGTATTATTAGCGATGAAGAATGTGTATTCTGTCAAAGGCATGCTGAAACTAATACTCATATCTTTTTTGAATGCAATTATTCATATGGAATTTGGTGCAGGCTACTATCTAATGGTGATTTTCATAAACCGAGTAAAAACTCGAAATTGGAATGGTTTAATATCTTCAAAGCAACAAGGTAGAAATCCCCGAAGACAGATATTCTAATGATTATGTTGAAGGCATATATATATGAAATCTGGAGGGAAAGAAATAGGAGAATTTTTGATTTGAAGATAGTATCTGTTGCAACTGTGTATAGTATCATTGATAAGAAAATTCGAAATAGGTTAGGAAGGCTGAGGTGATATATTCTTGCATAGTTCTATATTCTTTTTCTGATGTTTTTTATTATGTAGTTTCTGTAAGTATCATATATGTGATGTAATTGAATGTTGGTGTTGTAATTCACTCTATGTACATGTAACCATAATCAGTTATGAAATAATATTGGGCAGGGCTCCCTTAGCCCATTGCTTTTCAAAAAAAAATATAGTATTTTAAAGTATATACATGATATGTTAGATGAAATGAATATAATATATACGTGTGGATTTTCTTTTTAAGTATATTATGTATATATACATATACTGATTTTAATATATGTATTTTTAAAATTTAAACGATAGATTTTGAAACACACACACATACATACATACATACATACATACATACATATATATATATATATATATATATATATATATTTTGAGTTGAAATGTATTTGAATTTAGGATATGATTTTTATCTATTTATAGTTATATATAGTTATATATATATAGGTTCACCTATACCAATTATCTTCATCGATCCAATTCTGACTTGGTTTCGTCCAATTCGATTTATCAGCTTTATTCGTTGATTCGTGCCAATCTAGCTTGGCCTTGGAATTCGTGTTCAGATGTGTAACTCGATTTCAGTGTTATCCTCTCTAGCCTCGAAAGGTGAGTAATCACTCATGATTTAACGTTCTTATATTTATTAAATTTGATTTCAATTGAAACGACAATTGAAATATGCTGCTGTAGTTATTTAAATTGTTATATATGCTATTATCTGTAACTGTTCACCTGTGGGATGTGACACCATATCATGTTGTTTATATTATATTGTTATTGATGATATATGCCTGTTGTTGTATTTTATATTATTTGTTATCATTCTGCAAGTTCCCTGTTAGTATAGAATTCACTATGGGTTGAACTAATACATACTCGAATGGACTTTAGAATAGGAGAAAATCGTTATGGGTTGAAATGATAAACCCAAGCGATTTTCATTTGAATTGAAATTGGGATTACGGGTTGAAATGATATCTACCCGTATGTATTTAAATTTATGGATTGAAATGATAAATATCCGTATCACTTGACCATAAATAGAAAATTATATACAGACACCGTTGGTCCATATATAAATATTTTGAAATAAATTCTATGGTTTTGGAAAGAAATATATGGTTTTAATAAAAGTTGATTCTTAAATTATTATATATAAATGGTAATGATATATATAGATTTAATAATGATATTTAATTTAATTAAGATGGATTTAATACATTTAATATGTTTAAGTATAAAATTTATATTTCAAAATAGATTTTGGTAATAATTTGAACAAGTTAAGGTTGGGAAGATAATTTGAATTTAGTTGAAATTGTATTCATTAAAGAATTTTATTTAATTAAACCGATTTGAAACTTATTGAAATTGAGATTTAAGATATGATTTATAACTTGGGTTTGATTTAAATAATTTGATGAATATTTCTTGTTTAAATAAATTTAAGAAAATATTTAGTAAAAATGAAATTTAAGGCTAGTTAAATGATATTGAATTTATTAAGTGAATATTCCCTGATCAAATAATGATGAAGTTAAATCAAGAGCTATATGAAACTGTTAAATTTAACTTTGAAAATGTTGAATAATAAAGCTTTGAAATATATTGAAATTTAAATGGTCTACTGAGAACTGAATTGAATTGATGAAATGAGTTTTGAATAAATTTGAATTTGGAGTTTGAGTTGATTAGAATCGATTTGTGAGACTTGAGGAAATTATAAATTCTTTACTTTATAAATTATGTAGGAAAATAGATATATTTGAAATGAAATGATATTTGGGTTTGAAGAATAAATTAATTTGAAATGACCATGGTGTTATAGTGTATATTTCTGCCTTGTAGATAATTCCGCAGATCCTTAGAGGATGGTTATCCCAAACATCTTTAAGTTACTTGTGTTTGGTTGATATTTCACTTGAGTTGGATTTATTGATATAAGAATGTTAATCCTGACTCGAGTGTTTTGTTTTGCTTTACACTCAAGTCAGACCAAGTGATACAGCATTTGAGACTCACCTTTGGAGTTTGGAGCTTCGTTTGGAGATCCAACCATCGATTCAGCTTTCAGCTTTCCAGTTGATTTGTTCAGGGAGGTCATCTGTTCGTACTGGAGACTTCACTGTATTTGAGATATTCTGTTGTATTTTATTTTTAACTCTGATGTTTATATAGTAGCTTCATGAACTACTATTTTATCTATTCCGCTGCGTATTATTGTATTACTCTTTGTCTGTGATTCTGTGATTGATTTATTTACCTTATATGCTAAGTTTTGCCAAATTTTTATTACAATCTTTTATTTTGAATTATTCAAGTCAGATATGTGTGGATTATTATCGATGCGAATGGTCTAAAATTCCGGGTCGTTACATAATCATTTTACATTTCAAACTTTACATTCAATTCAAATCCAATTCAACTTTATTTATCTTATCTTAAGTTAAATTTCAACCCATATTATTCATTTAATCTTACCTAACTTAAACTTAAATTCCAGGATTAAAATTCACACTTTCCTTTCTTATCTATATCAACTTCAAATTTCCAGTTCAATAACCAATTTTTATCTGACTTTACAAATCATTTAAATGGAAATCCCAGAATTCAATCACCCGGTTTTATTTCAAATCACTTGAAATCATTAATATACATATATCCACTTTCATATATCAAATCATACCTTTGAGATTTTAAAACAACTTGGGTTTTCCCAAAACAATTTCCTTTTGAAATTTCTAAAACAAAACTTGTTTACCAAACAAGTCCATAGCAAATATTCATAGCCAATCACTATGGTAGCAATCCGTCACCTAGAAACTCAAAAATGAATACTGATGATGTGGCCGTCATCACCAGAATTATTTCCCAGCGACTGAAGTGAGTTCAGTGCTTCCTTACTTCCAAATCCATTTTAAAACAATTTCTATTCAGAAATATCTCCAAAATAATATCACCGTCCTTCCTCCGTCCTTCCTTTCATCCACTTTGGGAAACATTTCCAGAATCCATAAGATTTTAAATTCCAAAATACTTGGTTCAAATTCATTTTAAACATTTTCCAAAATTTCCGGGATTAAAAATTTTAAATTCTAGTTTAAGTCCAATTCTAGTTATAACTCCTTTATGTGTATCATACTTATACAATTTCTATCTGGTTATATGTATAACCATTTCAAATTTTATAATCTGTTTTGATTATAATATTAACAATCAAACATTCCAATTATATACACTATACATATAATAATTTCAAAAAATTATTTCTTTTATATCCAAAGTATAGCTTGGGTAAAATTATTTCATTTACCCTCTTTCAAACAATACTGTGTCGGTTTACCTTGTTTAAGAGTTTAGAAATCCCTACCGATACGGCTGTACTTCCCGTACTGACCAGAATTCATAAACACTCAACCGATAAGTCAATACAATATAAAACAGTTTATATTCACTAACAAATACACACTCATATCTATTAATACACTCAAACTCATTCTAGAGTACTTCTGACTCTCACTAATGAGTAATCCCCACCAAAGCCTAGGTATATCGCCAACCTAAGCTCTGATACCAACTGTGACGACCCGCCTCTTCGACCCTCAAAAATTGTCATAAATACGCTCATTGTATGACATGACGAACGATCGAGTGCCGGAAAGACAGATTGTTGAGTGAAAAGAAAAGTAGGTAGAAGAAAGAAGGAACCAAACAAAACAGAATCTCACACCGGACAGATTAATATATAATATCAATAGCTCTTTACACATATAAAAAGCTGTAATATACATATCTCAAATCATAGTACATAAATCAAGAATTACCAGCCTGGACAGTTATAACAACCTGTCCTCACAATTGCTGATAATTTCAACAAAACACTGCAGCGGAATAAACAAGTACGAGAATACGTCTCAGTCTCCAGCTCGTCTCTTGAGCTCCAAAGCAATTCAATATAAATCTGTAATATACTCGGTCTGACCCGAGCATTATAATAAAATAACACCTGAGTCAGTCTGGAAAACCAGCATGAGAAAACACACTCAATTTGAATTATTAAAGTTATCAAATCCTTTGAAAATAAAGGTATCCCGTAAGACCGCGTCACACGTAAACATGACGTGTTTTTTCCATACGATAACCAAAAACATTTTATATCAAAATCATCTGATATTATAATAGTGTCTAAGTACAAATACTTATTCAAATACCCGAAATTGTTACATTAATTTAATTCCAGCATACTAGGTTCTACAACCGAAACCGTAAAGGCACGTATTGGAGAATGGATTCCATACAAATGACCAGGCACTGGGGTACCACCTATCACGGTACAAATCTTGAAAAATGTACCGAGGATCTCGTCGGGATCCCCTGCAACACAAGACCGAACTACCCCTAACCTAGATAGACCGAATATGCAATCACCCCGGGTGTTCCCACCCTTCCGAGCTCTTCTGCGCACCATAGTAATAATATCCGAGGGTATCTAGAAAGGTGATAAGCATACCATATTTGGGTGCGACCCACTTAGCCTTGCTGCATCTCCCCTGATTTTCAGTCATTCCCGATTGATGAGGCTAGAGGCTACGATTACCTTTTTAAGAAATTTTCACTTAGAATGCTCATTGTCCTCCAATGACAATGTACTGATAGCATTCATCCATACAAGTCCGTTCTGGGTCCGAACGGAACCGAAGGCACTATTCCTACTACATTCATTTTGGAATCATCCTCGGGATTAGTTACGATTAGTCCTTGCATTTCACTGCTCCATCTTCGATTCCATGCTCTTGTCATCACTTCGAAACGTACTCATTGGATCGAAGTGGTTTTCAGATAACTTATCTGATCCCGGTCTCTTCGGAACAACGTTCGATATTTTCGGTAAACTCAACCCCGGTTCTTTAGGAAATAAACGGATGAAAATAAGATCGGAGATCACCTCCAAACCGTTAGTGGACGGATATCCTTATAATCGTCCTAGAAGAACGAAATGAGTTTACACGTACAGTATAGCACCTCGAACGGCAACTGTACCATTTAATTCCTGTGTTTCTATTTCCAAAGTTATATTTTGGGTCCAGATTTTGATAGTCGGTTATTTAACAATCAAATAAACAATCATTCAACCAAATATTTCCTTTTCCACTGAAATCACAAATCTCTTTTTAATTTAATTTTAATAAATTAAATCTCTTATTAAAAGTCGTGTACTTATCTTATTGAAGTAAGTACGTTTACTAACCATTCTTTCAAAATATTTGAAACTTTTTAAACTAAATATGGAAAGCACCACACGGTATTAACCATGGATTCACAGCTCAATGGTTACGTCTCTATCCTAGAGAAATCCAAAACTTAACCGCATGCACTAAATGCCTCCGATTTTGCCATGAAAGTATACCATTACTTTATGAAAACTTTATTAAATAATTTTCAAAATAATACTTATAAAATGCCTATACAAATTTCCAAGATTATTTTAGGCAAATACCTTTTTATAAAAGTTATTATATAATATCAATATTGAATAATTTATCCTTTTGAAATAATAATACCGATTAATTCTTAAATAATAATTGACTTAATATAAACTAACTTAATTAATAATTAAATATACTTAAAACAATTATAAACAACTAATAATTAATTTTCTGAAATATTCTTAAACACCTTTTATAATTACCCAGTTAACAATTAAAAATCCTCCTTTTTAAAACAAACTATTCCTCGATAAAAAAAATATTTCCAATTTCCACTATAACCAGTCTTACGTTTATAAATCTCTCTCAATTTATTTCCAATTTGATTAAGTCCCAATTTCGTAAATCCCCTTTCCACATTTCTAAAAATAAATCTACCATTTACTTTTAAGGAGATTTACCCATCTCCTTACAAATCCTCATCGTGAATTTATAACCTCAATTTATCCACTGATAATCACTTCACTTTATTTATAAACCTTTTTTATAAATTCCATAGTCTCATTTCTTGTTTATAATGGTTTCACAATACTTAATTGATTACAAATCGATTTCTAAATTGAATTCCATTTTTAAATCAATTTCCCAAATAACCCAACTATATGCTAAAACCCAACTAAATTCAGATTCCACTTCCTTTTCATAATTTAAAATCTTATTTAAAATCTAGTATAACAATTTCATATTTTATTTTCAAATTTCCTTTTTATTTTCCCAAACTATTATAAGTCTCGGTTTTTGAATATTTTTACACTTAAGTAAATATCGCTTAATTTTTATTATTAAAAATCCTTTTATTTACATTATTCCAAAATCTCTATTTACAATATCCTGAAATAGTTAAGTACAAATTTAAAACCATTCATTTTATCCAATCAATTAATCCAAAATTCTATATAAATATTTTACTTCAAAAATCCCTTTTTAATTCCTTTCAAAATTCAAATATTTTTTTATGGTATCTTAAAATACCAAAACCTAGGTCAATGCTACCGTAGCATCCAATCAATTCAAATCACACTAAAATCTACCACAGATTATTCAAACAGAACATACATCAATATATATGAAAATTAAATTCAACATTTTTGAGGAATCCAGTTGGATCCCTCCAACCTATTTTCCTACATCCACAAATGTTAATACATCATAAAAATACCAATCCCGCTTTGAGGTGAAATATCGCGGTATATAAGGTCATCCGCTCTTAAGCGGGGCGCATAGGGTCTCATTCGCTCCAATCGGTGGGACATATATCCAACTATTAATATGTAATACTATATATATATTATAACAGCCAATTGATAATAATAATTATCAAATCGTCCAATCAACCAATAATTAATTTTAACTATTTAAAATTAATGCCAATCATCCAAATGAGTAGATTTACTCACCTTGAGTTTTCAATTTCTCCAATGTTCCAATTTTAAATTAAATCGAACACGTTCGATTTAACCTAAAATTTTAGCTAGCTCCAATTAACTCCAAATCATTCCAGAATGTAGTACTCATCACCACGATTCCATCGCCGCTTGTTTCGTCCAATTTCGACCTCGCATGTGAAAGATATGCATTTTATAAGATTTCATAATTAAAAAAAATTACAATTTCTTTTTATATATTATACCCTAATTTATCTAGACCGTCCATCGCGCAGAGAGCAGATCACGGCCACACATCTCATTCTTTCTTATTCACACGTAGGTTCTAGGCAATGTTCGAACCCAACCCACTTGCCGCCTCCATCATCTTCAAGCCGCGACCACCACACGCCACGACCACCACACGCCGCCGTGACTCGATCCAACACCACCATTCGAACCCCCTTCACGAACTCCACCTTCGACCCAAACCCAGGTATGCTCGGTCGCCCTAAAGTCTCGATAAAAGAGCTTAAATGCGGTGCCTTTGAATGGCCATAGCCACTGATCTGCTGCGCCATCGACGATCGTGACCATATGGCTGCGGAGAGCTCGAGGAGCTTGACATTTTCCTAGTTGAGAGTTTGGCCTAAAAGTTCGTGATGGAGAGGAATCAAGGGAGGAAAGTTATTGAATTTCGGCCATTGGTTTTAGATGGTGGCGGACGTAAGAATTTAACTATGGTTTACTGTTCCCGTAGTGTGTGTGTGTGTGTGTCTCTGTGTGTGTGTGTGTGTATACATGCATATAATATTTTATTATTATTTTCACAAATTCACGTGCTTTTCCGGACGAACTACAAACGAAGGATACCGCCTGACGTTTATAATGTTTTACCACTATTTCGAACATAATGGAACATGTTTCAAGGCTTAATTCAATCGTATGTGGAAGATAGCTTTTCGAATCGAACTAAAATATTAAATTTTCGATATTAAATTCAATGCGTTTCTATCCCGTATGACCAAACGGTAACTCCAATCACTATGAAATTTGAAATCCGATAATAATACACTATTACAGATTCAATGGAACTGGTTTTGCTGAATTCCGAGACTATGTCCCGGAAGGCTATTTTAACGCGTCGATTAAATCGAGCGATTTTCAAAATCGACGAAATTACTTTAAATTCCAATTTTAGAAACTTACTAACTCCATTATAATTCAAATAGAAATTATATTCATATAAGAAAACATTTCGATTCATATTAAGTCAAAATTTCAGTTATTTACACTATTACCACATATTAAATTTCATATATTAAACAATATATATAAATTGTCAATTTTAATTATCGACTTTTAATTCCATTCAAAAGTCCACTATCATCACTCTAATTCGAATAGAGTTTAAATCCACTTTAAAATCATTTCCATTTCTGTTATCCCGCCTTTTGGTAAGGCCGCGACACCAAGAACTTGACCGGAGACCAAGGACAGTTCGTCCCGAAGGTCAGTTATACACAGATTCACTATGGATACTAACGAATTTTATTCGAGACCGGATCGAGCTACAATTGATATGACACGACAAGCAAAGCTGTGGAAGCCAACGTTCCAAATTTCAAGTCAATCCGAGGTTGTATGCTCAAGATATGATCGATGCAAACCAAGGGAATCAATTAGTTCACCTTCGTCTGTTCGCATCCATTTGTTTGTCTCTATCTGCTCGCCTCCATCTGTTTGTAGCCATCTGTTCGCATCCATCAAGCTTTATTTGTTTGTATCCATCAATTGTCTTTTGTTCGTATCCATCACGTACACTCAACTTTGTATCCATCAATTGGAGTCAATTCGTATCGATCCCAATTGCACAGCTCATATCGATTGATCAACGATCGATACGAGCAAAACATCAAAAGATCGATGTGAAATGGCCTCCAGCTATCGATACGAAGTAAGCCATTAAGCAATTGATACGAACAAAACGATGACAATCGATACGAACAAGGCAGAGCTGATCGATACGAACAAGGCCGAAATGCATCGATACGAACAAGATACACTCCAATGAAAGACGTAGTCACTCGACATGAAAAGTGGATCGATCCGAGGAGTTAGCGCCACGTCTACTTGTGAGCTCGTGCACAAAAAGTGATATGAACAGATCGATGCGCACGATATCGATATGAATTCGACAGCCTAGAGAAAACACAAGTTTGCATCGATCATAACTCACAATCTACAAGTCCAAATGCTACCAAATTTTCACAGAAGCTTGCGTACATCCTCAGCAACACTCACAATCGATCCCAACTCAATTGGATGAGGTTTTGATCGATACAAAGCTCGCTCATATCGATCCCAGATCGTGTGCAAATCACATGGGATCGATCGCATGGGCCCACCTACGTGAGAGAAAAGGTCTTCCGAGATCTGAGCGAGATATTTTCAGCCTACGCATATAAATAACAGCCCAGAACCTACAGAAAAGGGATCTTTTGGCTCTTTGATGTCCAGACTCTGCCAAAACCATTGTTGCACTCAAAAATCACCGTTGTACTCGAGATTTACTGTTGTAATTCGCTGTAACCAGCAAGCAAAAGTTAATAAAAGTCAATCATTTCATAGTGGACGTAGGCAACTCGCCGAACCACTCTAAATCTCTGTGTTCTTTTGCTGTTTTTCTGATTATTGTCTGGAGTGTTTGTCAGATAATCCTCTTTTTACATTTACTTTCTTCATTTTATCTCTTCAAACACTTTCGAAGAGTGTTTTTGGTACAAACACTTTGGTGCTTTCACCGAGAAAACCCAGTTTTTCTCCTGCTCGTTGGATCTACTATCGATATCAGATTGCATAATTCTAAGAAGAAGATCCAGATTCAAGTTAAAAGTTCTTCCATCCTATTCAGATTTGCATCAAGTCTAGGAAAGAGCTTCGCTATCCATCATGGTTAACACAAGAACTACCTTAACTACCGCAGATCCAGAAGAACGGGACAGACAGAATCCCGTACAACCACCTCTAGCCGACCAGAATGCTGCCGGACCATCAGATCCACAAGGCCCTGTTACCAAGGAAGAATTCCAGATGCTAATGCAAGAACTGACTCAGAGCCGCCAATAGCTCACTCAACAGCTCCGTGCTAATGCGGAACTGACCAACCAACTGAACCGTCAACGACGAAGGAGATCTAGGAGGGGTCAGGCTTCCTATTCCTCCAACGAGAGTTCAGCCTCTTCGAATTACCATCATAGATCCACACGCCCAAGGCTAGATGGGAGTTACACTCAAGCTACTGGACATCAACATGCACTGAACCTTGGGCAACCGAGAGTTGGCCCATCAACCAGCCATCAGACTGGAGCCTCCTCCCAAGGAGGTACTATTCCATATCATGTTACAGAAAACTGCACTAACACCACTGTTACTGAACCGGGAGTTGGTGCCCGAAATCAGACAGATCTGAACCATCACCAACATGAACATAGTCCTGAACCATATTTTCCAGAGAACTTTGAACCAAGGAGGCGAGATGTGGACCGTCGACCGTGACCGGTCCAACCTCGCATTGTGGAACCCGACCACACCTTGGCCCAGCGTGCTCAAAATGTGCAAATGCCGGACATCTCAATGATGATTTGTCAGATGATCCGAGAGAGTCAAGGCCTCACTAATGACGACTGGGGAATCTCTCGGAGTCATACTCCTTTTACAGATAAGATACTCCATGCTGAACCACCTCGGCAATTCAGGATGCCGACTTTACCGGTTTATGAAGGGAGCTATGATCCCAATCAACACATCTTAAAGTATGAGTGGCTGATGAATGCTGTACGAGCTGATGACGCAGTTAAGTGCCGAAGCTTCCCGATCTCTCTAGGGGGCATAATGACTATGTGGTTTACCCGACTGCCACCTCGATCTATCTCATGTTTTGATCAGTTGGCAACAAAGTTTATTGAGCAATTTCATATGCATGTCGCAAGGCCGAAGGACGTTAATACTTTATCTAGTGTCACTCAAGCTCCTGGAGAGACGCTCAAATGTTATTTAGAGAGATTTCATGCTGCATGCGGTGAGATCAGCAACCCTAATGATAACGCCATTCTAATGGCATTGACAAAAGTGATTGATCCCGAATCTGAGTTCGGCAACTGGTTGGCCGGAAAACCCCCTACATCATTGGACTGTTTCTATTCCAAGGCAGCCCAATTCTTGAGAAGGGAGGATGCGAAACAGTCTAGGAAGAAGGATGATACGGGGCCTAGTATGGAAGGAATTCAGAGCAATGTTTCTATTAAACAACCCGGGGAGAGCTCCGGGAATGTACAATTGAACATTCAGAATAAACAAAATCAGTAGAAAGGTAATGATAACCAAAATAGAAAACGGGATCAGAATCATGGTCCGCGGCGTAGGGCTCTTATGTTTGATAATTATACTCCTTTGAATACATCGTGGAGAATGTATACTTACAGACCTGCAATACTATTCAGTATAAGAAACCTGCTTCGAAACAGTCATCGGAGAAACAGATTCAGACAGGGAAGTTTTGCAGATTCCACGAAAGCTATGGCCATAACACGAATGAGTGCCGTCACTTGCAGGATCTCATCGAGAAGTTGATAAGAGAGAGAAAGTTGGAGCAGTTTGTACGGGCGCCACAGTCTGGATGTGCGGGCCCATCGAATCAGAAGCATATGCCAATTCAGGCAAGACAGGAGGAAACAACTCGTATTGGTGGGAGGTTGGTGATAAATACTATTAGTGGTGGTCCACATCCAACAGATCGAAGCTGAAAGGAAATAGAGTCGTATGCCAGCTCTATCAGGCATGTAGACTTTGAATGTTGTAGTAATTCAGAATATGGGGCTCCGGCCAAGCAACAAAGAACAATGGTAGACGACATCGTATTTCGAGGTCAGGATGCCGACAGGATCGTAGCCCCCACTATTGATCCACTTGTCATATCAGCTCAAGTAGGTCCTGCTTGGATGAAGAGGATCTTGGTAGACAATGGAAGTTCTGTGAATATATTGTTCAAGTGAGCCTATGACCAGATGAAAATGGAGACTAAAGACTTGAAGCCGTGTCAGTCCCGTATTCATGGCTTCAATAGGAGCGCAACCATACCCACTGGAGTAGTTGAATTGCTAGTAGAATTGGGAATCGAAGAACGCCGGAGAGTCCGGATATTACAGTTTGTTGTATTGGACATAGCCTCACCATACAATGCTTTCTTGGGCCGACCAACCCTGGCTGAATTTAGGGCAGCCATTGCCCCATGGTGTTTGACTTTGAAATTCCCTACCGACAATGGTGTCGGAAATGTTCAAGGGGAACAGACTACTGGACGAGCCTGTTATGGTACTGAGCTGCGAGAGGTGCAGCGAAAGGAAAAAGGAAAGGGCTTAGAGGAATCTCTCTACGTCCGCTTTGCTGAAAATTGACAATTGACGTTTGGGCCCAGGCCCGGGCACCCAAACCAATTCTAAAGAGATCTTGATCCGAGAGATACCAAAGGTGAAGACGGAAGTTGTTAACGCTAAAATTGGTTGAACGCTAACACCCGGTGTGAGTTGTGATAAAGCGAAAGCACCACCCGTTTGCACGGGAACTAAAGATAAACAGAAAATAGCCAAAACAGTAAAAAGACAACAGCTTTTATAGTGGTTCGGCTCAAAGTCGAGCCTACATCCACTTCATCTCTTCTTTATTGCTGATTTGATTACAACTTTTACAACTTTTACAATCAATCTTCAGATACAACACGAACAAGACAAGAAGCTATAATTTTAACGGTGAATTGCTCTTCGAATACTTGATCTCTTCTCTCGACTCTTTGAAGTGTTGTTGGCAAATGAAATGTTGTGAAGGTTGTAAAGGTAGCAGAGCTTCGACGCTTCCAAGTCCGGGAAAAGTCCCCCTTCAATATGGAGTAGGTGAGGTATTTATAGGGAAAATCTGGAGCAGGTTGGGTAGGTCGTAGGCGACCTAAGGGATAGGTCGTAGGTCATTGGCGACCTAAGGGATAGGTCGTAGGTCGTTGGCGACCTAATGGAGTTAATCTGGATAGGGTATAAGCTATGAGCAATCTAAAGGTAGGTCATTGGTTGTGAACGACCTAAAAGTTGGGTTAAGTCGTGGGCGACCCAATAAGCACTTAGCTCATAGGTCGCAGAATAATTGAGTCGCTAAGTCGCTCATGCTAGGTCGTTCTTCCTTTAGGTAGTAGGTCGCGGAGGATTTTAGGTCAAGGTGGTTACTAGGTCGCTGAGGATTTTAGGTCGCGGGGGATTTTAGGTCGTGGAGACTACTAGGTCGCTGAGGGTTTTAGGTCGTAGAGGATTTTAGGTCGCTGAGGATTTTAGGTCGCGGAGGATTTTAGGTCGCGGAGGCTACTAGATCGCTGAGGGTTTTAGGTCGCGGAGGATTTTAGGTCACTGAGGATTTTAGGTCGCGGAGGATTTTAGGTCGCGGAGGCTGTTAGGTCGCTGGAACCTTTAGGTCGTTGATCACTAGGTCGTTGAAGCTTTTTAGGTCGCTGGAACTTCTAAGTCGCTTCACACTTTAGGTCGTAGGTCGAGAACGACCTAACAAGGACTTGCTATGTTGAAGGCTAAGCTGACCAATCTTTGAGACGAACTATCTTTGGCTTCTCGGTCGATCTTTTGGTATCATGGCCTTGCGAAAAAGGCGGGATAACACTTGCCCCCCAAAACATGCCTTGCGGTAGGAAGGTGTGTTTTGTAATGCCATAAGCTGGGTGTTCATATCTTGTTGATGACCTGCAAAGGAACTGACAGTTTTATGTGGCCCCAAATGACGACCGTTCGGGATCGAGCTATTTGGGATGGAGTGCGGTCGTTCATGGTCAAGCGCCTGACTTCAAATGGCGATCGTTCGTGATCGAGCCATTCAAGGTGAAGTGTGACTGTGTGCGGTCAGGTGCCGTTCATGGTCAAGCGCTTTACTTCAAATGACGATCGTTCGGGATCGAGTCATTTGTGGCAAAGTGCCACCATGCGCGGTCATGTGGCAGAGCTCAGATGACGACCGTTCGCGGTCAAGCGCCTTACTTCAAATGACGACCATTCGGGGTCGAGCCATTTGCGGTAAAGTGTGACCGTGCGCGGTCATGTGGTGGATCTCAAGTGACGATCATTTGCGATCGAGGCGCTTGAGGTGAAGTGCGACCGTTCACGGTCAAGCGCCTAACTTCAAATGACGACCGTTCGGGATCATGCCATTTGAGGTGAAGTGCGACCGTGCGCGGTCAAGCGCTTATCTTCATATAATGATTGGTCGGGATTGAGTCATGTGAGATGAAATGTGACCATTCACGGTCAAGCACCTTACTTCAAATAGTGATCGTTCACGATCAAGCCATTTATGGGAAAGTGCGACCGTGCCCGGTTAGGGGCGGATCCTCAAATGACGATCGTTTAGGATCGAGCTATTCGAGGTGAAATGCAACCGCTTGCGGTCAAGCGCATTACTTCAAATGACGATCGTTCGAGATCGAGCCATTCGAGGTAAAGTGCGACCGTTGGCGGTCAAGGGGTGGGCCCCAAATGACGATCGTTCGGGATCGAGCCATTTGAGGCAAGTTGTGATCGCTCACGGTCAAGCACCTTACTTCAGATGATGATCGCTCAAGATCGAGCCATCTGAGGTAAAGTGTGACCGTTGGCGGTCAGGGGGTGGACCCCAAATGACGACCGTTCGAGATCGAGCCATTTGAGGCGAGTTTTTTGCCGTTTGAGGCGAGTTTTTTGCCGTTCGAGGCGAGTTTTTGCCATTCGAGGCGAGTTTTCCTGATCTCAAATGACGACCGTTCGGGATCGAGCCATTCGAGGTGAGGTGAGCTGATGTGTGCCCGGGGGGCATTTGAGGTGAGGAGATGTGTGCCCGGGGGGGCTTAATGTTGGAGGGACCTAGCGTTACCGATGCCAGATTCACGTTCAGGTGAGTTCCCGGATCATTGGTTATGGCAGTTCAACACCATCTCAAAGCATGCCTAGGGACCGTTCGTGTTCCCGTACATGTGTAAGCGGCTTAGCTGTTTTAGAATCACAAGTAGCATTCTTTTATTGAAAATGAGTTTTTAGCAGATATATAAAACAGAATCAAGTTCAATCATGAAAATAGAAAAACAAAAACAAAACAGGGACTTCCAAGTGCAAACATCTACACTGCTACGATTAAGAGTCATTTCAGAGCATGCCTGAGGATCGTTCGTGATCCTATACATGTGTAAAAAGACTTAATCGTGTTGGTGTAGGGTTTGCTACTTATTCGTCATTATCCCAATTATTCAATGACAAGTTGACGTCTCGATCCTGATACATCGTCAGCAGGTGCAGGTGGTGGCGGTTCCCTTTCCACAGCCGTCACTCCCCTTTTCACATATTTCGATAGTAGGCCATTGCGGACATGCCCTTCGATTTCATCCTTCAAGTGTCTACAATCATTTGTACTATGACCATTCATCTCATGGAATAAGTAGTACTTGTCCGATTTTCTTTCATTGCTGGACGGATCCCTCCTTATTGGCTTGCGATAAGAAATCTGTCCTTTAGTGTCTTGGTAAATTCATTCCAAACTTTCGTTTAATTCCGCATAAGTGGTGAAACGCGGCTCCCTTCGTGCTCGCTTTGACCTATCATCGTGAAGTGACCCACTTCTTTTGGATTCATATTTTTCAGTGATTTTCTGTTGAGTTTTATATATATATATATATATATATATATATCAATGGATCACCTTTCTTAACCAATTACCCAAGATCTAGAATTTTACCAATATAAAAATATTAGTACATAAGTCAATTCAAGTCATTTATATATGTGAAGATATATAAATGTTTTCTTGCTTATCAGAGTATTAAAATTTAACAAGGAAAATTCAATCACACAATATTTCTCATATTTCAGAGAATTGGTGTCACATAGCCTTTTCTGTTCATTTATTTTCTCCTTTTTGATCTCAAGCTTGATTAATATTAAATCCAAATATTTCCACTTATTATTTTCTTGCTTACTTCTCAAATTAATTGATTTCTGGGTTTACAAGACATACATTTAATTTCCGGAATTCTTTTGTAATTTGATACTTATCATTTGAATACTGAGGTGATAAACTAGGTTGAAGACCAAGCAGAGACAAACAATACATTTGGTCTAAATGCAATCACAACATGCACAAACCAATCATGACAGGCAAAATGCACATTTCCTGGTTAATAGAGCAAATAATCATCACATGAGTGATAGTGTTGTGATCTACTTTATAAATCATACAACTTCTTATATCTGGAGCTAGAAAAAGGTGTTGAATCTGGTTTTTGAAAGATCTTTGCACTCTTCTGGACTAAAACATATAGAAATGGTGTTCTGAACCTTTAAACACTTTACAACATTTCCCTGCCTATTTGTTGGTATACAAGTTGTCTACTCTTAATTTTTGTCTTGCCACTTAGTATCAGTTTTTGAAGTTCTAGTATCAGATTTTTCCTACTTAATATCAGTTCTGAAGTTATAGTATCAGATTTTTCCTACTTAGTATCAGTTCTGAAGTTATAGTATCAGATTTTTCCTACTTAGTATCAGTTCTGAAGTTATAGTATCAGATTTTTCCTACTTAATATCAGCTCTAACTTCATCACTGAAGTACCTCAAGCCTGCCAAGGAAAACATGTTCACATATCAGATTATATGGCATCTTCTCCTTCAGCATTATCTACTAAAACTATTCCAGACTTGTTACTTAAATCCACAGCTCACAAACACATATAACACTTAAGTTTCTTTTCTTCTTACATGCTATTTTCAAGATAACAAAGCAAAAAGGCACTCCTGAAAATACTTAGAACATATTAGAGTTTGTCTAGCTTATTTATTACAATAACACCGCTACTTTTCTTAAACTCTTTAAATTCCTCAAGATCTCCAAATATCCATGCAAGCAAGCAACTCATGCATCTTTCCCTGCAGCAGTACTTTGAACTGCCCCAATAAAATGAGACACCCCAAGTATTGCAAAGGCAATAAATAGGGTCAGAAATAAATTCTGGTGTGAGTGAAATCAGAATATAAGAACTGTTCTTTTTTTTTAAAAATTGTTGTGTAGAGTATTCATATGCTAAATACACTTTGGATTTATATTGTAACTGGGTATAATATATCTAAGCTCCTACTACACTCATGCACCTAAGCAACCATTCAAACATTCAGTACAGTATACATGTACATATACTCTTATGGAATTAACTCATTTTAATTCCATAGTTCAGCTCTAAATCTTGATTTTTCAATTTAATTTGGTCATATCTCTTTGCCATTGAACACCATGTGTGCATTGCAAGGGACTCAATTCTGTTAACCCCTGCACAAAGGCCTATAGGACTTAAACAAGTCATGCACATACCCATCATACTCCTTATGATGAATAGATCAAGGCTTCTCTCCTAGATTAGTTTTATAATCTAGTGACCAGTCTCATTTCTTATTTCAGGAAGATTTATTAACCCTTGAAATGCTTTTACTTCTTTCTTTCCTTTTCCCCATGAATCAGAGAGAGTTAGACTCACTCAGGGATTTCAACTGACCATATTTTCATTTATGAAAATAATGCTCTAATTCATTTTTCCAGATGTCTCATTCAAAATTTGTTTTATCACTTGCATATCTCCTATATTCAAGAGTATCATGATCTCTTAACAAATCCAGTAGAATTCTATAAAAGTTCTTATACTTAATTCTATTATGAACATAGGGTAAGGTTTATAGAGAAAAACCCATAAAATATTTTAGCTTTAGATATGAACAAATCAGCACATAAATAATTTATTACATTGTTCATTTCCAATTTAAAACAATCTAGACATAAGCATGAACCTCCTTTGTTCACACTGCCTAGCTTATCTTCCAGTATTACCCTACTTCATAATAAAATGTATTTAACTTACCAAACATATTTACAAACTGATGGTTTAAGGTTCTGGATCCATATCAGAGATCATGGTATTTTTCTTATCAAACAATCAAACAAACAATCAAAGCATCAACCAAAGATTTATTAAAACAATAACCATTCTCAGTATTAATCTATTCAGAGAAAAACAAATTGATCAAACACAAAAATAAATTGGCTGCCCTTAACTTGGGTCTTAATGCCTTAGCCTCATGAGATTGATTAATCACTCACCTTCCTCCTCTCTTCCCCGAGAATGCCTAAGCTTGAAAACAGGGTGAGCTCTCCTTTTTATTTCTTTTCAATGTGTTTCTGTTTTCCCTCAGAGCAAAAACCTCTGTTTCCTCTCTTGATTTAAATCATTTTTACTAGGGTTTTACTAAAGGAAAAACCCATTTATCCTCACATTACTCAGAGAATTATGTGTGTGTTGTTATGGCTAAATGTGCCATTTTCCCTTGGTTTCTATTTCTGGTAAAAGCAGTTATCCACTGCTTTTCCTGTGTGCATGCAATTTGCATGATTCACTTGTATATTATTTTCATGTGGCTTATTTTTTAATTTTTTTTAATACCTTTCATTATGCCCAAGTTATTTCCTATTCCTAGCTATTATTTCAGCCTATTTGTTTACTCTTGACTTATTTCAAAATTGTACTTATGTATGACTAATATTAAACTGGTTTTTAGGCATTTTAATTTACCAAAGAATATATCATTTTCTCCTTACCACTCAATTGTTGAAAACAATTTTCTCTTTACTGACTTATTTTATTTTCTTTATGTTAAACTGTAATATATATATGTATATCCTTTTATCAATTAACCCCTTGTTAATATCTCAAGCTATCTGTTTCTCTTGATATATAAATGTACTCATATTTTTAATTACCCTGGTGTTCTTTCCTTATTGTTTATTGTTTATGGGTATGTAAATACAACCTATGGTAATGCATAATCTATATATATACACTCAGCTATATTTCCTCTTCCCTCTGAAATACCATTTCCCTCTAACTATTTACATTCAAGATATATATACTCATATGAATATAAGACTTACTCATATTTAGTTATTATTATTTTTAACTCATTCTCAATATTTATCTTCAGACTATATTTTCTTTTCTTAAAAATTCTCCTTTTTCTGATTTTATTAAAATCATTTTTATCTCAATAATTCGGGTCTTCACATACTCTCCTCCTAAAAGGAATTGTGTCCCACAATTATTCTCTAATACATTTCCATCCAAATGTATACAAAGCATAATTTCAATTGAATGAAATTTCAAAAACTCATTCATTCCAAATCAATCAAACACACATAAATAATTTTCAAGGTTTCATTATAATTTTTAAACATACCTTCAAGCAGAAAATAGATTAGGATACCTATCCTTCATCCTATCTTCAGCCTCCCAAGTGCAATCATTCCCATCCAAACTCCATTGGATTTTAACTAGTTTAATTATTTTATTTCTCAGTTTCTTTTCTTCTCTAGCCACAATGCCCACTGGTTCCTTTTTATAAACCAGATTTTCTTGAATTTCAACTTGTGTAGGAGATTCAAGAATGGCCTCCTTATCATGCACCCATTTTCTCAATTGAGATACATGAAATACATCATGTATTTTGCTCAATTCCTCTGGTAATTTCAACCTATAAGCTAAAGTCCCTATTCTTTGAACAATTTCATATGGTCCTATATACCTTGGTGACAGTTTCCCTGCTTTGCCAAACCTCAATATTTTCCTCATTGGTGAAACTTTGAGAAACACATAGTCTCCCACCTCAAATTCTACTGGCCTCCTCCTTTTATCTGCATATGCTTTCTGTCTCTCTTGAGCTACTCTCATTCTTTGCCTCACCAATTCAATTCTTGCAGAAGTTTCTTTTATATTGTCTGGTCCAAGAAACACCCTTTCACCAGCCTCCATCCAACATGCAGGAGATAAACAAGGCTTTCCATACAAAGCCTCAAATGGAGCCATTCCTATGGTGGACTGGTAGCTATTATTATAAGCAAACTCAGCTAAATAAATATGATCCTCCCAGTTGCCTCCAAAATCAAGTATGCATGCTCTCAGCAAATCCTCTAAAACTTTATTAACAATCTCAGTTTGCCCATCTGTTTGTGGGTGGTAGGCTGTGCTTAGGCTTAGTTCTGTCCCCATAGCTTCTTGAAAGCTACTCCAAAACCTTGTAGTAAATAAAGTATCTCTATCACTAATGATAGTCTTGGGGATGCCATGCAATCTCACTATCTCTTTCACAAATAACTGAGCTAGTTTATGGGCATTTCTGTTTGAATTTATAGGAATGAAGTGTGCTGTTTTTGTAAGTCTATCCACCACTACCCAAATACTATCATTGCCCCTTCTTGTTCTTGGCAAACCATCCACAAAATCCATTGAAATGCTTTCCCACTTCCAGGTAGGCACTTCCAAAGGTTGCAATAGGCCTGAGGGTCTTTGATAGTCTGCCTTTACTTGTTGGCATGTTATGCAATTTGCCACATATTTTGCCACTGCTCCTTTCATCCCTGGCCACCAGTAATTTCTCTTGAGATCATGGTACATTTTTGTACCACCTGGATGGATAGTATATTTTGTTTTGTGATGCTCATCCATAACTTCTTACTTCAGTTCCTCTACATTTGGCAGACAGAGCTTCCCCTTTTTCCTTAAGTATCCTTTATCATCTACTTCATAATTCTCTACTATCATGCCTTGTGATAACATATCCTTTTTCTCCTTTAAATTTGTATCTTGATTTTGCATTTGTCCTATTTTATCAACTAGTGTTGACTTCAAAGAAATGAGGCTTAATTTACCATATTCAATCATATCACTGTGTGCCTTATCTGATACTCCCATTTCTTCTTTTATTTCCACTTCACTTAGGATTTTCAAATCCTTGAATTCAGTTATCATTATGCTTTCCAATTTGTCTTGATGCCTACTCAATGCATCTGCCACTTTGTTAGCTTTTCCAGGGGTATACAATATATCAAGATCATAGGCAGCTAGAAATTATACCCACCTATGTTGCCTCATGTTCAAGTCTTTTTGGGAAAACAAATATTTAAGTGACTTGTGATCAGTAAATAATTCAAACTTAGCACCTAATAAGTAATGTCTCCATAGTTTCAATGCATATACTACAGCAGCTAGTTCTAAGTCATGTGTAGCATACCTAGTTTCATTTGGCTTGAGTTGCCTTGATGCATATGCTATGACTCTACCATGTTGCATAAGCACTGCCCCTAATCCAGATCCACTAGCATATTTGTAAACCACTAGCCCTTCATTACCCTCTGGAACCTGTAAGACTGGAGCTTCCACCAGTGCCTTCTTTAGTGATGAAAAAGCTTGTTCACACTTCTCTGTCCACACATATGGTTGCTCCTTTTTAGTTAACTTGGTCAATGGGATGGCTATCCTTGCAAAGTCTTTTATAAACCTTCTATAGTAGCCTGCCATTCCCAAAAATGATCTCACCTCAGTCACTGATTTGGGTCTACTCCAAGATTGCACTGCCATCACCTTATTTGGATCTACACTAACCCCTTGTTGTGATACAATGTGCCCCAAAAATTTTACTTCATCCTGCCAAAATGTACATTTAGAGAATTTGGACAAAACCAGATGCAAGTGTTTTGCATGATCCTCTTCTGATTTTGAATATACTAATATGTCATCAATACAGACAACCACAAATTTGTCTAGAAAATCTCTAAATGTTCTATTCATTAAATCTACAAAATATGATGGTGCATTTGTCAATCCAAAAGGCATCACCAAAAGTTCATATAACCCATACCTTGTGTTGAAGGCAGTATACTTAATGCTTTCTTCCTCTACCTTCATCTGATGAAACCCAGAGGCTAAATCTAGCCTTGAAAAGATCTTTGCTCCATTTAATTGATCAAATAGATCATCAATTCTGGGGAGTGGGTATTTGTTCTTGATGGTGACTTTATTTAGTTCTCTATAATCAATACACATTCTTAGTGTACCATCATGCTTTTTCACAAACACCACTGGAGAACCCCAGTTTGAACTACTAGGCCTTATAAAGCCTTTCTGCTCCAGTTCTTCCAACTGATGTTTAAACTCTACTAATTCTTTAGGACCCATCCTAGTAGGCTTCTTGATGATTGGGCTTGCTCCTGGGATTAGTCTTATTTGAAATTCTACTTGCCCATTTTCTGGAACACCTATGATTTCACTAAAGACATCTGGGTATTCATTTATAATTTTTATATCTTCCAGTGTTAATTCTTTCTTAGTCATACCACATATTTGGTTAAGGTAATTGATTTTAGCAATTTCACTCATGACTATAGTATTTTTACCATTTTCTGTTTTCAGAGAAATAGTGAAATTTTCCAAATTCAAAATGGCTATGAATTTGCTCAACCAATCTACCCCTAAAATAATTCCTATTCCAGGGTATTTCAATACAAACAAATCAGATTTAAACACATTTCCTCCTATGTTTAATTCTACTCTCAAACATTTTAATCCTAGCAAACAAGAGCTACCCAAGGGACTTTGAATAAACAAGGGATTATCAACTAAATAGCATGTGAGAGTCAATTTATTCACTATGTCTTGGGATATTGGTGAATGTGTTGCTCCAGTGTCATATATAACTGAGATGGGGTAATCTTTAATTAGAAGTATACCTTCCAATTGTCCAGAACTTCCCACTGCAGTTGCTTTTTCTTTGCCCTCCAGTGCTCCTACCTTTGCTCCCTTTTTGAATTCTGGGCAGTTTCTTTTAATATGACCTTCTTTCCCACAGTTATAGCAGCTAAATGGTGCCTTCTTGGCTGCTTGACACCTATTACTCATGTGTCCTTCTTTGCCACAATTTTAACAAGTAACTTTCTTCTTAGCTTCCCCAGTGGCTGCTCCCTCCATTTTCTTATCCATGTTCTTTTTGTCATAGGGATGTGCTCTATTTTTCCCCTTCTTTTGATTATTAGCCCTCATGCTCCTAAATTTTTCCCTTGCATTATCATGTGTTCAAAAGAAAGAGCAAGGTCTATGACTTGATCAAATGTTTCATCCTTGTATGGTAACATTGCTCTACTCAGACCTGCATTTAGTCCTTGGATAAATCTTGAATTCTTTGATTCTTCATCTCCTATGAGCATAGTTCCATACTTGGACAAGCTCTCAAATTTTTGAGTGTATTCAGTCACACTCATTGGTCCTTGCCTCAGCCTTATAAATTCCTCAAGCAATGTTGCCTTAGCTATTGCTGGAACAAACCTTGCCTCAAGCATCTCCTTGAATTGATCCCATGTTATCTCATTTTCTGGCCTTCCTGTGATGATCACCTCCCACCAATCTAATGTTGCTCCTTTGAGTCTCCTAGAAGCTATCTGCCTCTTTCTTTGGTCATTAATTTGCATATCTACAAATATTCTTTCCAAAGTTCTCAACCATGTCTGCACTCCCATAACTCCCTCAGTGCCTTCAAAATCCTTGCCTCCTAAATTTGAAAATGTCTTCAATAGTTTGGCTAATTCATGAGGATTCTCTTCCCTCTGCACTGCTTCTTCCCTAAATGCCCTCACCAAATCTTGCAAATTGACCATTGGTGTTGTATTGGAGGGTCCTGCTCCATGACTTGGTGGTCTTCCTACCATGATTCACTATTCAATTGCATAGCTAGTTAGTCATATTTCTAATTTAATTATTTTCTGAAATTTATTTCTACTGTGGATATTTATTTCTATCATTACTATATTTTTTTTAGAATTTTATCCATACAAGAAGATTGGATAATATATTTATGCTATGTTTTAATAACATAGCTCTGATACCAACTAAAGTGACCCACTTCTTTTGGATTCATATTTTTCAGTGATTTTCTGTTGAGTTTTTTTTATATACATATCAATGGATCACCTTTCTTAACCAATTACCCAAGATCTAGAATTTTACCAATATAAAAATATTAGTACATAAGTCAATTCAAGTCATTTATATATGTGAAGATATATAAATGTTTCCTTGCTTATCAGAGTATTAAAATTTAACAAGGAAAATTCAATCACACAATATTTCTCATATTTCAGAGAATTGGTGTCACATAGCCTTTTCTGTTCATTAATTTTCTACTTTTTGATCTCAAGCTTGATTAATATTAAATCCAAATATTGCCACTTATTATTTTCTTGCTTACTTCGCAAATTAATTGATTTCTGGGTTTACAAGCCATACATTTAATTTCTGGAATTCTTTTGTAATTTGATACTTATCATTTGAATACTGAGGTGATAAACTAGGTTGAAGACCAAGCAGAGACAAACAATACATTTGGTCTAAATGCAATCACAACATGCACAAACCAATCATGACAGGCAAAATGCACATTTCCTGGTTAATAGAGCAAATAATCATCACATGAGTGATATTGTTGTAATCTACTTTATAAATCATACAACTTCTTATATCTGGAGCTAGAAAAAGGTGTTGAATCTGGTTTTTGAAAGATCTTTGCACTCTTCTGGACTAAAACATATAGAAATGGTGTTCTGAACCTTTAAACACTTTACAACATTTCCCTGCCTATTTGTTGGTATACAAGTTGTCTACTCTTAATTTTTGTCTTGCCACTTAGTATCAGTTTTTGAAGTTATAGTATCAGATTTTTCCTACTTAATATCAGTTCTGAAGTTATAGTATCAGATATTTCCTACTTAGTATCAGTTCTGAAGTTATAGTATCAGATTTTTCCTACTTAGTATTAGTTCTGAAGTTATAGTATCAGATTTTTCCTACTTAATATCAGCTCTAACTTGATAACTGAAGTGCCTCAAGCCTGCCAAGGAAAACATGTTCACATATCAGATTATATGGCATCTTCTCCTTCAGCATTATCTACTAAAACTATTCCAGACTTGTTACTTAAATCCACAGCTCACAAACACATATAACACTTAAGTTTCTTTTCTTCTTACATGCTATTTTCAAGATAACAAAGCAAAAAGGCACTCCTGAAAATACTTAGAACATATTAGAGTTTGTCTAGCTTATTTATTACAATAACACTGCTACTTTTCTTAAACTCTTTAAATTCCTCAAGATCTCCAAATATCCATGCAAGCAAGCAACTCATGCATCTTTCCCTGCAGCAATACTTTGAACTGCCCCAATAAAATGAGACACCCCAAGTATTGCAAAGGCAACAAATAGGGTCAGAAATAAATTCTGGTGTGAGTGAAATCAGAATATAAGAACTGGTCATTTTTTTTTAAATTGTTGTGTAGAGTATTCATATGCTAAATGCACTTTGGATTTATAATGTAACTGGGTATAATATATCTAAGCTCCTACTACACTCATGCACCTAAGCAACCATTCAAACATTCAATACAGTATACATGTACACATACTCTTATGGAATTAACTCATTTTAATTCCATAGTTCAGCTCTAAATCTTGATTTTTCAATTTAATTTGGTCATATCTCTTTGCAATTGAACACCATGTGTGCATTGCAAGGGACTCAATTCTGTTAACCCCTGCACAAAGGCCTATAGGACTTAAACAAGTCATGCACATACCCATCATACTCCTTATGATGAATAGATCAAGGCTTCTCTCCTAGATTTGTTTTATAATCTAGTGACCAGTCTCATTTCTCATTTCAGAAAGATTTATTAACCCTTGAAATGCTTTTACTTCTTTCTTTCCTTTTCCCCATGAATCAGAGAGAGTTAGACTCACTCAGGGATTTCAACTGACCATATTTTCATTTATGAAAATAATGCTCTAATTCATTTTTCCAGATGTCTCATTCAAAATTTGTTTTATCACTTGCATATCTCCTATATTCAAGAGTATCATGATCTCTTAACAAATCCAGTAGAATTCTATAAAAGTTCTTATACTTAAAACAATCTAGACATAAGCATGAACCTCCTTTGTTCACACTGCCTAGCTTATCTTCCAGTATTACCCTACTTCATAATAAAATGTATTTATCTTACCAAACATATTTACAAACTGATGGTTTAAGGTTCTGGATACATATCAGAGATCATGGTATTTTTCTTATCAAACAATCAAACAAACAATCAAAGCATCAACCAAAGATTTATTAAAACAACAACCATTCTCAGTATTAATCTATTCAGAGAAAAACAAATTGATCAAACACAAAAATAAATTGGTTGCCCTTAACTTGGGTCTTAATGCCTTAGCCTCATGAGATTGATTAATCACTCACCTTCCTCCTCTCTTCCCTGAGAATGCCTAAGCTTGAAAATAGGGTGAGCTCTCCTTTTTATTTCTTTTCAATGTGTTTCTGTTTTCCCTCAAAGCAAAAACCTCTGCTTCCTCTCTTGATTTAAATCATTTTTACTAGGGTTTTACTAAAGGAAAAACCCATTTTATCCTCACATTACTCAGAGAATTATGTGTGTGTTGTTATGGCTAAATGTGCCATTTTCCCTTGGTTTCTATTTCTGGTAAAAGCAGTTATCCACTGCTTTTTCTGTGTGCATGCAATTTGCATGATTCACTTGTATATTATTTTCATGTGGCTTATTTTTATTTTTTTAATACCTTTCATTATGCCCGAGTTATTTCCTATTCCTAGCTATTATTTCAGCCTATTTGTTTACTCTTGACTTATTTCAAAATTGTACTTATGTATAACTAATATTAAACTGGTTTTTAGGCATTTTAATTTACCAAAGAAAATATCATTTTCTCCTTACCACTCAATTGTTGAAAACAATTTTCTCTTTACTGAATTATTTTATTTTCTTTATGTTAAACTGTAATATATATATGTATATCCTTTTATCAATTAACCCCTTGTTAATATCTCAAGCTACTTGTTTTCTCTTGATATATAAATGTACTCATATTTTTAATTACCCTGGTGTTCTTTCCTTATTGTTTATTCTTTATGGGTATATAAATACAACCTATGGTAATGTATAATCTATATATATACACTCAGCTATATTTCCTCTTCCCTCTGAAATACCATTTCCCTCTAACTATTTACATTCAAGATATATATATATATACACATATGAATATAAGACTTACTCATATTTAGTTATTATTATTTTTAACTCATTCTCAATATTTATCTTTAGACTATATTTTCTTTTCTTAAAAATTCTCCTTTTTCTGATTTTATTAAAATCATTTTTATCTCAATAATTCGGGTCTTCACACATCGTCATCTTCAGCCTTTCGTTTTTCTTTATCTTTGCCAAGATCCTTTTCAAGAGGTTTTCCGCCTTTAAGTGCATAAATTTTTATTCCTTCTCCTTCTTCTCTTTCAGCTTTTGCATCTTGTAATCGTAAGAACCCTTCGGCCTCATGGAAAAATTCTCCTAAATCCATAGGGGGATCTCTGGTCAATGAATTCTTGAATTCTGTGCCGTCAGCTATACCCGACATGGCTGCCATTAGAACCATGGATGGATCTGGTCGATCCACCGATGCTGCAGCTGCGTTGAATCGCGTCAAAAAGCTCCTCAAAGATTCTCCAGTTCTTTGCTTTAGTGCTGTCAAACTCATAACATTCTTAGGCCTCGAGATGTGGACCCTGAATTGCCTCATAAACCTTTCAGTCAAATCATTCCATGTCCCGATAGATCCACTTTCCAGTTGTTTGAACCATAACGCCGCAATGTCTGTCAAATACAATGGAAAACACCAGGCCATAACTTCCTTTGATGCCCCCGGTACTTCCATATGCCTTATATATTTTGTTAGATGAACCGTAGGGTCTGTCCTTCCATTATACATATCCAACGATGGTAGCTTAAAATCTGGTGGGTTCTTAGCTCGCCTAATTGTCGTGGTGAAAGGACTCCTATTCACATCCTCCAAGTCCTTGTTTACCAAACCGCCTCTCATAGCCTTCTTGAACATTTCCACCAATCTGTCGTTGTCTCCTAGTTGTAGTCCTCGTCCATTGCATTCATCTTGCCCCCCGAGTTCACGAGGGGATGATGGAATCTGTTCTTCATGATGGGTTCCTGTTCCTCTTTGATTCTGTAATCCAAGTTGTCCAATCTGATGAAATAAATTCTGGATCAACTCCTCTTGCCTTTTCATCATCGCCTCCATCTCGTCCCCGGTAACAAAGGCTAAAGTTTGATTTGCTCTTGAGGAAGCCTCTCGACTTCCTTCATGCTGACTACTCTCTGGTCTTAGCCTTCTACTCGATCGCCACGCCATAATTTTCTAGATCCAAACCGGCAAATCCTCTGATCTAACCCTTAGCTGACAAAATTCCTGAGTTCGGTTCTCAGTAAAAGCACCAAAATGTTAACGCTAAAATTGGTTGAACGCTAACACCCGGTGTGAGTTGTGACAAAGTGAAAGCACCACCCGTTTGCACGGGAACTAAAGATAAACAGAAAATAGCCAAAACAATAAAAAGACAACAGTTTTTATAGTGGTTCGGCTCAAAGTCGAGCCTACATCCACTTCATCTCTTCTTTATTGCTGATTTGATTACAACTTTTACAAGTTTTACAATCAATCTTCAGATACAACACGATCAAGACAAGAAGCTAGAATTTTAACGATGAATTGCTCTTCGGATACTTGATCTCTTCTCTCGACTCTTTGAAGTGTTGTTGGCAAATGAAGTGTTGTGAAGGTTGTAAAGGTAGCAGAGCTTCGACGCTTCCAAGTCCGGGAAAAGTCCCCCTTCAATATGGAGTAGGTGAGGTATTTATAGGGAAAATCTGGAGCAGGTTGGGTAGGTCGTAGGCGACCTAAGGGATAGGTCGTAGGTCGTTGGCGACCTAAGGGATAGGTCGTAGGTCGTTGGTGACCTAATGGAGTTAATCTGGATAGGGTATAAGCTATGAGCGATCTAGAGGTAGGTCATTGGTTGTGAACGACCTAAAAGTTGGGTTAAGTCGTGGGCGACCCAATAGGCACTTAGCTCGTAGGTCGCAGAATAATTGAGTCGCTAAGTCGCTCATGCTAGGTCGTTCTTCCTTTAGGTAGTAGGTCGCGGAGGATTTTAGGTCGCGGCGGTTACTAGGTCGCTGAGGATTTTAGGTCGTGGAGGATTTTAGGTCGTGAAGACTACTAGGTCGCTGAGGGTTTTAGGTCGCGGAGGATTTTAGGTCGCTGAGGATTTTAGGTCGTGGAGGATTTTAGGTCGCGGAGGCTACTAGATCGCTGAGGATTTTAGGTCGCGGAGGATTTTAGGTCGCTGAGGATTTTATGTCGCGGTGGATTTTAGGTCGCGGAGGCTGTTAGGTCGTTGGAACCTTTAGGTCGTTGATTACTAGGTCGTTGAAGCTTTTTAGGTCGCTGGAACTTCTAAGTCGCTTCACACTTTAGGTCATAGGTCAAGAACGACCTAACAAAGACTTGCTATGTTGAAGGCTAAGCTGACCAATCTTTGAGACGAACTATCTTTGGCTTCTTGGTCGATCTTTTGGTATCACGGCCTTGCGAAAAAGGCGGGATAACAGAAGTAAAGACAGTCAAGCTTCTCCGGCCGAATTGACGATCGATGTCCCGATCGATGATAGCGATGATTCTAAAATGATAAAGGTTGGATCTCAGTTGAGCCAACAAATGCAAGAGGAATTGGTTGAATTTCTCCGGGCAAACCTTGACGTGTTTTCCTGGACCCACTCTGACATGCGTGGGATCTCGCCGGACATCGCGAGCCACACATTGAATATTAACACACGGCACGCCCCGGTCAAACAAAACATGCGTGGTATGGATCCAGAGAGATCTGCCGCCCTTAAAGAAGAGGTAGATAAGCTTAAAACGAATAGATTTATTCGAGATGCATTGTACCCGGAATGGGTATCCAATCCTGTACTTGTCCGAAAGCCAAATGGGTAATGGAGAACATGTATTGATTACTCAGACTTGAATAAAGCATGCCCCAAATACAGTTTTCCACTCCCTCGAATCGATCAACTTGTAGACTCAACGGCTGGACATGAATTCTTATCTTAAATGGATGCGTACTCTGGCTATAATCAAATACCCATGCACTTGCCCGACCAGGAGCATACCAGCTTCGTATCCAATATGGGACGCTACTTTTATAAAGTTATGCCTTTTGGACTCAAGAATGCTGGGGCCACTTATCAATGGTTAGTTAATCGAATGTTTGCTAACCAGATTCGAAAAACCATGGAGGTATACGTGGACGACATGCTAGTCAAGTCACAATTCTCTACTGATCATATCAGAGACCTGAAATCAATGTTTAATTTCCTCTAAGAATACAAAATGAAGCTCAACCCATTGAAATGTGACTTTGGGGTCGCATCCGGAAAATTCCTCGGGTTTATCGTCAATGCTCGAGGAATCGAAGCAAATCCCCAAAAAATCTGGGCAATCAGAAATCTTGAAACTCCGAGAACTATAAAGCAAGTCCAGAGCCTCAATGGGAAAGTAGCAGCACTGAGTAGGTTCATTTCAAAATCTACTGACAAATGCATTCCCTTCTTCGATCTGATCCGAAAAGGGAAACAAAACTTTGAATGGACTACAGGATGCGAGGGTACATTTCGAGCGCTAATTCACCACCTCTCCCCACCACCAATTTTGCCAAATCCTATCGATCACGGGAAATTGTATATTTACTTGGCGATATCTGTGACGCCCCACCTCTATGCTCATAATAACAAAGAGTATTAAAAGAAATACTGTCTATTATTACGAAGAATAAGGCTGGATAGGAGCGACCATCCGTAATTGGCCTAACACTAATATTGGTTATCTCGATAGGAGTGGTATATACTTTTTATTTTTCATCTATTATTTATTTACTCCCATCGACATATCCAATTATCAGTATAAAACAAACTATGATAGTTCATAATAGTTTAGGACATTAGATATAACAATAACACAGATAAAATAATTGCGGAACATAGATAAAAACAAAAGTCTCATATATATATCTGATATCAGTTAATACATAGTTGACACAATACATACGATACAACTACAACTGTCGACTCTAGAAGTTATATATACACGTACATTATCGACTAATATACATGAATACATATCGTTCTATACAATGACACGACTACTACAAAAGGACAATGACAACTTCAGAAGATGCGAAAAGTCTTCAAATCCCGAACAACAACTCAAAGAAGAAAATCTACAACCTGAAATAACTCGGGTCTGACCCGAGTATTACATTCAAAAGAAAATAATACACGGGTCAGTCTAATTCAAACTCAGTTATTAGTGCATAGTAGCAATAATAATCAGATAGTCAAATAGACAACAGTCACAGAAATCTCGTATATCCAACACTCGATACGAGAATTGGATAACGACAGATATAACACTAAGCAGTGTAAATCAACAAATCAGAAATCTCAAAAAGATCAATCAAATCAAATTTCTATGTGGCTGCAGTACACGCACGCGTGCATTGCCTCGCCACACAGTACATGAAATCATCACGATGGTGAAAAATAACAGCAATCAAAACTGTAGAAAAACTTACAGGGTCAAACCCAGGTCTTTGAGACTGGATTCAACTCGCTGTAAAATTTCACATATCAACTTGAAACAATCAAGAACCGACAAACCAAACTCAACCAACTCAAGCGAAAAGGAAGCGATGAACAAGTTCACGCTTCAGATCAAAACTGTGATATCGAACAAGCCATGACCGTAGTCAATAGCCAAAGCAACTCGAACAAGCCTGGTCAAGAAACCAGACTAGCCAACAAGACAGGTGTACCGAGCAGATAGTAAAGTGACATGAATAAGGTATACAAGTGAAACAGGCTACTTGAACACAGTGAAGTGTGGATACCAAGTGATACAAATAAAGTGCATAAGCACAACCAGGTCCAAACAGCAATTACATAGGGAGATAGATCATATCAGTAATCAGATGAACCAATATCACAAATGCAGACAGATGAATAATTTTCACGAGGACTATGCGGTGTAATGAGGACTATAAAGAGGTGTACCAAGAAGTGATATCAGTACCCAGTCGATGGTACAGATATAAGTAGTGCAACTTAAATTAAAAGCCATGCAGTGAAGACATAAACAAGTATATATGAAGACTACTTGAAGTATGTCAAACAGACTGCAAGAGAAACTCAAAAATGTGCATATGAAGTTCGAAGAAAATCAGTTCACCCAACAGTAAAGATGTCAAGGATGCAGCATGTACACATAAGTGTAGCAGTGCAAATAAGTGCACACTGACAAATCAGGTCACAAGTGCACCAGAAAGACAAAACAGCAAATGGAACTGCCAAATAGAATTGAATACAATGAAATAGAGGTGTGCACAGGGAACACTGGTCAGGGGATCAAGTACAGTGAACCCACATGTGTAGGGTCAACACATATACATGCACACATACAATGGTATGTATGCACGCATGTGAAACCACAAAAATAATCAAGCAGCAAGAAGAAAACCAAAGTGTCATAGAATTGTTTACACACTGAAACCAAGGCCAAAGCTAATTATTCAAGGAATCAACCAAACCACAGTTCAAATTACCTACTTACGAACTGGGACAGAAGCCTCAAAACATGAATGTACCAATTGCAACATATAATCAAAACACTCAGTGATGTCCAAATGACAAAACTCAAGCCCAGGTCAAGAAAGCAAAATTATCACTGCAGGCAAGAAGTATATACAAATGATCAAGCACTGGAAATGACCAGTGCAACCAAGACTGGCAACAGGGAAGTAAAGATCAAGAAATGCAAACGGGCAACCTGAAAGAAACAAACTACAAAGACCCTCGTAATCCCAGTGGAACAGTGCCAAGAAAACCCACCAGTAACCCAACTTCACAATGATACAACATATATGCAACTATAAAACTAGTCAGTGCAAAGATAAATGCATATATGGAGGTAGACATGCCAAAGTCCCCAAAATTCACGAAACAACAACTATAAAGCTAATAACCACAAAATATACTAATTCGAATGAATTCCAGAAATCATTTCAAATGGGCGAACTCACAAAAGAAATCAGCAGTAGCAAGCTCAACCACGAAAGCCAAAATCAACACATGAACAACATCACAAACTGAAGTTAAAAAGAATGGACTCAAACAGTTCAGGGTGGAAGCCATGGTGACAAAAATCAAGAAATCGAACCAAGTAAGAATTAGATGTGAGTGATGTGAGTGTAACTCACCTTTTTCGATGCGACTCGGAGGAATCTCGAACGAGCACGAGTTTGGGGATCGATCAGCTCCGAGTTGAAGCCGTGGCACACCTAAGTCGAACGAAGCCAAGCACGCAATCTCCCTCGACGAAAAGAAGCAGTTGAACGCATTCACGCGGATGAACGATGAAGCTCTAGGCGAATACCTACTGATTAGATCAAGCTAAAATCGGCACTTCACGATAAATCGTCAGAGAGGAGACGAACGAAGCAATCTGAGCATGCCCTAATTTCGTGAAAAAGGGACAAGGACGAGCCACCATTTTTTTCTTTATTCGACTTTCTTAGTTTTAGGGTGGAATGAGAAAAGGGGTCGGGTTTTTGAATATCATCATGGTTACAAACTAGTGGGCCAAGATTAATAATAAAACCCAAACACACTTAACAAATTTCCAGAAAAATTTAAACCGGATTCGAAACTCTCAATAGCAATTTACAACTAGATTTAATCGTCTAACGACGATATTAATCAATACAAAAATCCGAGTTGTTACAGACTCCCCTCCTTATAGAAATTGCGTCCCCGCAATTTCCATAATTAAAGTTGTCTATAACAATTAATTTTTTTTTTAACATAAACTGGTTATGCTAGAAAATAAGAATCGAGAATTCAAATGCCACAGTAATCTTTTAATTGCCAATTAGATAATCAAAATACCAAAATCCCAAATCAGTAACATCTAATTATCGATACGATAATTAGAAAACATCAAAAGTCTAATTATCGACAAAGATGGTTAGAAAGCACAAGTCAAAATTCGCAAACTGACAATATCCAGTTATTCAACAATTAACTGGAAAACACAAATTTCAAAATCATTAAAACTCTAACTATTAACAGAAATAGATAGAAAACAGTGATTCAATAAAATCAGCATATTCTAGAATCTGTTGGAGACTAGAAAATCTCATATCAAATAAAATCAGCAAACATCCAATTATCCAAATGATATTCAGAAAACAAACCAACAAATGTCAAATTATCGAAAACGAATATCACAAAACATCAAATTCAACAAATATTCGATTATCAAAAATGATAATCAAATTTCAATTTCAATAAATATTTGATTATCTCAAGCGATAATCAAATTTCAAATTCAATAAATATTTGATTATCACAATGATAATTAAATTTCGAAATCAACAAATATTTAATTATCTAACAGTGATAATTAAATCTCAAATCTACAAATATTTAATTATCTAATAGCGATAATTAAATCTCAAATCAACAAATATTTAATTATCTAACAGCGATAATTAAATCTCAAATCAACAAATATTTAATTATCTCAAGCGATAATTAAATCTCAAATCAACAAATATTTAATTATCTAACAGCGATAATTAAATCTCAAATCAACAAATATTTAATTATCTCAAGCGATAATTAAATCTCAAATCAACAAATATTTAATTATCTAACAGCGATAATTAAATCTCAAATCAACAAATATTTAATTATCTCAAGCGATAATTAAATCTCAAATCAACAAATATTTAATTATCAAAGACGATAATTAAATCTCAAATCAACAAATATTTAATTATCTGAGGTGATAATTAAAAGCAACAAATATCCGATTATCAAAAACGATAATCAGAACTCATATCAACAAATATCTAATTATCACAAGCGATAATTAGAAACAACAAATATCTGATTATCAAAAACGATAATCAGAACTCATATCAACAAATATCCAATTACCTGCAGATAATTGGAAACAACAAATATCTAGAAATCAATTAAGAAGACTAGAAAATCAACATAAAAGCTTGGATCGATCCCATCAGATGGCGAGTTTTTAATTCGCCGCACGTGCATCTCAGAGTGGCCGAAGCCTACCAAGTACTCAACATAATTTTGGCGCCCATCAGATTGACCCGAAGGTCCGCAGAGTGACCCGAAGGTCTAGTACTGGTATTTGACCCGAAGGTCCGCAGAGTGGCCCGAAAGCCCAACAAATGACCCGAAGGTCCGCAGAGTGGCCCGAAAGCCCAACAAATGACCCGAAGGTCCGCAGAGTGGCCCGAAAGCACACGAAAGCATCAAAATGTTTCAATTAACGAGTCCGGAATTAACCGAAATAGCAAACGCACATGTCCCATACCACGTGTTTTACTAAATCGTTTGATTCTCTTCATCGTTTCCTTGAAAGTGTAAAATTCATCAAAATCATCAAAACAACAGATATTCAATTAACGAGTCCGGAATTAACCGAAAAAGTAAAAGTGTGGTTCCATACTCCGCACTTTTGCTAAATCGTTTAAATCTCTTCATCGTTTCCTTGAAAGTGCAAAATTGTGTATTTTATAAAAATACACTTTACATTCTCAAACGGACAAGTCCGGAATTAAGCGAATCAGTAAAAGAAAGGGGTCATAGTCCTCGATTTTGCTGAAACGTTTAAATCGCTTCCTCATTCTTTTGAAAGCGTAAACTGTTAAATTTCTGAAAACAATTTTATTTATTTTGTAAAAATAACAATTCACCTTCTCAACTGGACAAGTCCGGAGTTAAGCGAAACAGTAAAAGAAAGGGGTCATAATCCTCGATTTTGCTGAATCGTTTAAGTCACTTTCTCATTCTTTTGAAAACGCAAACTGTTAAAAATTTATATAAAAAAAATTTCATTTTTAAAACGATTTTCCAATCACGTGATTAAAACAGCAAATCAGTAACAATTTCGATAAGGAAATTGTACTTCTCAAAATACCGTAAAAATGGTTACACATCAGTATTGCGGAATAACCGCTTGAAAATCCACTTTTTAAAAATTTGGCTGTTACTGAAGTCAAAGCGACAGTAATTTTAAAACATCAATATCTCATCAAAAGAATTCACATCAAAATGTGACATCAGTGAATTTTCATTCATTAAAATTGTCAACAAAACACCGTGCCTCAAAAATTCAGCATTGGTGTAAAAATCCCGTTATAAAAATAACGGCAACAAAATACGTATCATAACCAAGCATCGGTTCAACGTAAAATAAATGCAATGACGTGCAACTCAAATTTTGCACGTTCATTACAATATAAATAAAGAAATCATTCAAATATCTCTTCAACGAGAATAATTCAAAACAGCCAAAAATCTAATCAATATATGATTAGCTCAAAAGAAACCAGCCAAAAATCTCAACAAAAATCACATATCTGCAATTTTTTCGAATCCTCAATTTGGATTCGAAATTCTCAAAGAAACAAATAATTACAGCTATGTAAACAACAATTGGAATTCATATCAATTTCGTGTTTTGATTTTTAAATCAAAAGATTGTCAGTTGTACTCAGCGAAGACAGGTTCACTGTTTCCGCTGCGCACTCTGATAAATAGAACACAAATCAATCAAATCATCAGAACACAATTTCATCCAAACAACAAAACACAATTCCACTTTTATTTTTAAATAACGATATTTAAAAATTTCATCAAAATTTCAAAACTTTAGTTTTGACTCAAATCACAGATAAAACGTCGACTAATAGTTGTAACATATGTTCCATCCAAGTTATGTTTTATATTATGTCCATAAACCCCAAGCTCTGATACCAACTGTGACGCCCCACCTCTATGCTCATAATAACAAAGAGTATTAAAAGAAATACTGTCTATTATTACGAAGAATAAGGCTGGAAAGGAGCGACCATCCGTAATTGGCCTTACACTAATATTGGTTATCTCGATAGGAGTGGTATATACTTTTTATTTTTCATCTATTATTTATTTACTCCCATCGACATATCCAATTACCAGTATAAAACAAACTACGATAGTTCATAATAGTTTAGGACATTAGATATAACAAAAACACAGATAATATAATTGCGGAACACAGATAAAAACAAAAGTCTCATATATATATCTGATGTCAGTTAATACATAGTTGACACAATACATACGATACAACTACAACTGTCGACTCTAGAAGTTATATATACACGTACATTATCGACTAATATACATGAATACATATCGTTCTATACAATGACACGACTACTACAAAAGGACAATGACAACTTCAGAAGATGCGAAAAGTCTTCAAATCCCGAACAGCAACTCAAAGAAGAAAATCTACAACCTGAAATAACTCGGGTCCGACCCGAGTATTACATTCAAAAGAAAATAATACACGGGTCAGTCTAATTCAAACTCAGTTATTAGTGCATAGCAGCAATAATAATCAGATAGTCAAATAGACAACAGTCACAGAAATCTCGTATATCCAACACTCGATACGAGAATTGGATAACGGCAGATATAACACTAAGCAGTGTAAATCAACAAATCAGAAATCTCAAAAAGATCAATCAAATCAAATTTCTATGTGGCTGCAGTATACGCACGCGTGCACTGCCTCGCCACATAGTACATGAAATCATCACGACGGTGAAAAATAACAGCAATCAAAACTGTAGAAAAACTTACAGGGTCAAACCCAGGTCTTTGAGACTGGATTCAACTCGCTGTAAAATTTCACATATCAACTTGAAACAATCAAGAACCGACAAACCAAACTCAACCAACTCAATCGAAAAGGAAGCGATGAACAAGTTCACGCTTCAGATCAAAACTGTGATATCGAACAAGCCATGACCGTAGTCAATAGCCAAAGCAACTCGAACAAGCCTGGTCAAGAAACCAGACTAGCCAACAAGATAGGTGTACCGAGCAGATAGTAAAGTGACATGAATAAGGTATACAAGTGAAACAGGCTACTTGAACACAGTGAAGTGTGGATACCAAGTGATACAAATAAAGTGCATAAGCACAACCAGGTCCAAACAGCAATTACATAGGGAGATAGATCAGATCAGTAATCAGATGAACCAATATCACAAATGCAGACAGATGAATAATTTTCACGAGGACTATGCGGTGTAATGAGGACTATAAAGAGGTGTACCAAGAAGTGATATCAGTACCCAGTCGATGGTATAGATATAAGCAGTGCAACTTAAATTAAAAGCCATGCAGTGAAGACATAAACAAGTATATATGAAGACTACTTGAAGTATGTCAAACAGATTGCAAGAGAAACTAAAAAATGTGCATATGAAGTTCGAAGAAAATCAGTTCACCCAACAGTAAAGATGTCAAGGATGCAGCATGTACACATAAGTGTAGAAGTGCAAATAAGTGCACACTGACAAATCAGGTCACAAGTGCACAAGAAAGACAAAACAACAAATGGAACTGCCAAATAGAATTGAATACAATGAAATAGAGGTGTGCACAGGGAACACTGGTCAGGGGATCAAGTACAGTGAACCCACATGTGTAGGGTCAACACATATACATGCACACATACAATGGTATGTATGCACGCATGTGAAACCACAAAAATAATCAAGCAGCAAGAAGAAAACCAAAGTGTCATAGAATGGTTTACACACTGAAACCAAGGCCAAAGCTAATTATTCAAGGAATCAACCAAACCACAGTTCAAATTACCTACTTACGAACTGGGACAGAAGCCTCAAAACATGAATGTACCAATTGCAACATATAATCAAAACACTCAGTGATGTCCAAATGACAAAACTCAAGCCCAGGTCAAGAAAGCAAAATTATCGCTGCAGGCAAGAAGTATATACAAATGATCAAGCACTGGAAATGACCAGTGCAACCAAGACTGGCAACAGGGAAGTAAAGATCAAGAAATGCAAACTGGCAACCTAAAAGAAACAAACTACAAAGACCCTCGTAATCCCAGTGGAACAGTGCCAAGAAAACCCACCAGTAACCCAACTTCACAATGATACAACATATATGCAACTATAAAACTAGTCAGTGCAAAGATAAATGCATATATGGAGGTAGACATGCCAAAGTCCCCAAAATTCACGAAACAACAACTATAAAGCTAATAACCACAAAATATACTAATTCGAATGAATTCCAGAAATCATTTCAAATGGGCGAACTCACAAAAGAAATCAACAGTAGCAAGCTCAACCACGAAAGCCAAAATCAACACATGAACAACATCACAAACTGAAGTTAAAAAGAATGGACTCAAACAGTTCAGGGTGGAAGCCATGGTGACAAAAATCAAGAAATCGAACCAAGTAAGAATTAGATGTGAGTGATGTGAGTGTAACTCACCTTTTTCGATGCGACTCGGAGGAATCTCGAACGAGCACGAGTTTGGGGATCGAACAGCTCCGAGTTGAAGCCGTGGCACACCTAAGTCGAACGAAGCCAAGCACGCAATCTCCCTCGACAAAAAGAAGCAGTTGAACGCATTCACGTGGATGAACGATGAAGCTCTAGGCGAATACCTACTGATTAGATCAAGCTAAAATCGGCACTTCACGATAAATCGTCAGAGAGGAGACGAACGAAGCAATCTGAGCATGCCCTAATTTCGTGAAAAAGGGACAAGGACGAGCCACCATTTTTTTCTTTATTCGACTTTCTTAGTTTTAGGGTGGAATGAGAAAAAGGGGTCGGGTTTTTGAATATCATCATGGTTACAAACTAGTGGGCCGAGATTAATAATAAAACCCAAACACACTTAACAAATTTCCAGAAGAATTTAAACCGGATTCGAAACTCTCTGTAACAACCCATAATTTAATCACTTTGAACATGAATAGTTAATATGTTTTTAAATGATTAGATAATGGATTTTATATCTAAAAGTATTAACCCTGCCTAATAAAACAAGAGAGAATTATTAACCTTGCCTAATAAAACAGAATAGTATAATTACTTGTCTAATAAAACAAGAAAGAATTATTAACCTTGCCTAATAAAACAAAATAGCATAATGATTATTATATTCCATATGGATGGTTGCCATTGGACCAAAATCTGGTCGAATCAGGTTATGCCATTCGGATGGTTGCCATTGGACCAAAATCTGGTCGAATCAGGTTATGCCATGTGGATGGTTGCCATTGGACCAAAATCTGGTCGAATCAGGTTATGCCATGTGGATGGTTGCCATTGGACCAAAATCTGGTCGAATCAGGTTAGGCCATAGTTGATAAGGAGAATTCCTATTGGACCAAAATGTGGTCGAATCAAATTAAGCCACAAGGATGTGTTCTATTGGACCAAAATGTGGTCGAATCAAATTAGGCCATATGGCTAGTTTCTATTGGACCAAAATCTGGTCGAATCAGGTTAGGCTATAGGAAATTACTAAAGTACCCTTCTCTTCACCTATAAATAGCCATGTCCATATCTCATTTTAATTCATTCACAAACTAAAAGAAAAGAACTAAAATTCATTATCAAAGGTGAAGTATTTCAAGTCTTCATCAAAGAAATAGGATGTGAGTATATTCCTTATTTTCATAGTTTAGCGAGTATAACTTATTCTGTAAGTATATTCCTTATTTTCATAGTTTAGCGAGTATAACTTATTCTGTGAGTATATTCCTTATTTTCATAGTTTAGCGAGTATAACTTATTCTGTAAGTATATTCCTTATTTTCATAGTTTAGCGAGTATAACTTATTCTGTAAGTATATTCCTTGTTTTCATAGTTTAGTGGGTATAACTTATTCTGTGAGTATAATTCAATTATTTTACAGTGAGTGTAATCTTAATCTCTTTCCTTTGACTCATTCACATTTTAATAAATGTTGTGTTAACTATTGATTGTAAATTGTTAATAATAATGAGTCTGTTATTATTCTTGTTTGGTTGTTTGATTTGTGCTCGGCCAGTTTATAAGCAATAACTTTAATGTTTAGTTAAAGGGAACTTACACCACCTTTTAACTTAGGATTGACATTTAGTGACTTTTTGGTTAAAAGGAAATAACACCCCTTTTAGCTATCTCATTTGATTAAGAGGGAGCTTCACCCCTCTTGGTCGTATTCTCCTTTAAAGATGATGGGTTTAAGTTATGATTTGAATGCAAGTTTAAATCTTGGTTTAAAGTATTTTTAAGGAGCTTTGAAATTTATATAAAAGTAAGTAGTCCTATACTTGGCACTAAAAGCCGATGAGTAGATTGATTCTCTATCTGTGAGATCTAGAACCGAAGTGTCTAGGCAAGGCTAGGAGCAACCAGTGCCCTGACTTACCTGGCTTTGTTTCTGGGCGAGGGGTAGAGTAAGTCGAGAATATCGGAAACGTAACAAGTGTAGGAGATTTGATTTCCATAAATGATCTTTATAATTATTATGGAAAACATTCGCATTTCTTATAGATAATTGTTTTTGACCCATCTAAGTATGCTTTTGAAATATGAAATCCATCCAAATGTTTTGTGAATATACATACCGATGGGATAAGTATATGAATATTTTCCAAGCATTGAAAAAGTATAAGATTTAATTTCCATATACGGTCATTTTGTTATCCCCGATAGTTGATATCTTGACTATCAATTTCGATACCCTTCTTCCTTTTGTTTTTGTTTCGTCAATCTAAGACGATTTGTTGCTCATTTAGAGTATTGATATCCTTTATCGGAAATGACTAAATAAAGAGCGAGTGGGGGCCAAGCTATGTGGGGTTGCTCCCATTAGGGTATTTTCACATCCACTCTAGATTGGTTTCGGTTGTATGCGCACGGAGATGTGAAATACTCGGATACTCGGTAAGGTTGGCGGGGTCCGGCTTGGAGGTTTCCGAGAGCCATCGTAGTTCTCAAGTATATTTTCTAGAGGTATACTTTCGGTAAGGGGGGCGCACCCTCCTAGTCATTGTTGGAAAAATTCCTTTTCCTTATTTTCGATTCAAATCTTTGGGTTGATTCTTTCTTAATTGCATCGGGAAGCGTCTTGCGCTCTTCGCGATGTTTAATTATTTGTGTCCACTTTTATGCTTGGATGTTGTCCTTGTGAGGGGAAACCCGTTCTGCATTTTTGCGACGTGGTCTCACCGGTTATTTTGTGTGTTTTATTTTTTTTATTTGGAGTTTACTCATACCGGACTTATTGTCTGACCCGAATTGTTTGTTTTCCCTAAACGTTCGGGTACTCATTTATATTTGAGTAGTCCGGAAATGACAGGTTTCTTTGGGCTCTTTTGAAGATGGTGGATGACCAGGAGGCTCCTTATCTATCTAGCTATTTATTTCCGCTGTTATGGGATTTGGCTCTATGTATGTATGTTTAAAGGCAGGTTGTTATAACTGCCTAAACTGATAGTAGTACTTTTGTTGTAACTCTGATAACTCCATGTTGGGAGTAACCTTATGTACTATCTTATTTTTGTGTTATATTTAACCGTTTCATTGTGAGATTATTGTTCCTTTCTTATATTTTACCCCATGACAACCTGTCTTTCAGATACTTGGGCAACGACACATGAATACCATGGATGTATTAAGTGTCGTTCTCAAGGGTCAGAAAGGTGGGTCGTCACAGTTGGTATCAGAGCTTTGGTTGAGCGAACACCTTAGCCTGATTGGGGTACAACTCATTAGAGATAGGGTAAGTAATGCCCTAGAATGAGTTAATCTTCAGAGAGCGTATTTGTAATTTTTATAATAATAATATTTATCCTCTAAAATCTAGTTTTAGATCCTTTGGTGTTATTTCCTTCAACCATTTTAATCCTATTTTTGTATTCTAAAGATACATGTTATTTGTTCAGATAATAGAAAATGAATACAAGAAGAGGAGGAAGGAGAGGATCTGGAACTAACACGGCTACCAATGGCAGGGTACCTAGAAATGCTACTATGTCAGCTGTAGATCCGGTAGAGGAAATGGTAGCGCAAGTTCAAACCACTATGAACTTTGCAGCTTTGTGTAAGAATTTTACCACTTTGGGTGGGAAACCATTCTATGGGACTGAAGATATTCTTGGAGTGCAGATGTGGCTTCGAACTTGTGAAAGAATATTTGGAGACCTTCGGTTGGAGGATGCGGAGAAACGGCTGTTGGCATCGCGACAACTTCAAAAGTCGGCGATGGATTGGTGGGATTCAGAAACAGCTAGTACTCCAGAGGGGGAGTTTTCTTGGGCCCAATTCAAGGAAGTTTTTGAAGCACAGTTTATTCCAGAAGCTGGAAAAACTCAGTTATTTAGAAATTTCATTGACTTAAAGCAGGGTGATATGACTGTGTCGCAGTATGAGCATAAGTTCAATGCTCTGTCCCGTTTTGGACTTGGATTGATAGACACACCACTCAAGAAAAATGAAATGTTTGTGAATGGAATGCGACCTGAGTTCCATCGTGAAATGACCAATCATCTTATGGGTACATTCACTAACATTATTAGCATGGCTTTGAGGTTTGAGGCTCTTGATATTAAGGAAGGAGTCCAGAAGGGTGTAGTACCAGCAATAAGTGCCAAGCCTTTATCAGTTATACCAGTTGAAGGAAAGCCAAACTTCAAGCGTAAGTTTAAGGGAAAGAAGCAGAGTGTAGGGAAGAAACCCGAAGATGGCGCTCCAGCACAGAAGAAGCAGACCAACTTGGCCAACATTCTTTGTTTCAAGTGCAATAAGATGGGCCACTTTGCAAATCATTGCCCAATTGCCACATGTTTTAATTGCGGCCAGCCGGGACATATGAAGAATGAGTGCCCTTTTCCTAAAAAGGGATCTCAAGGACAGACTTTTACCATTGAAGAGATACCATCCACTTCTTCAGATCAAAAAGGGAAGCAAGTGTTACAAGGTACATTATCCATCTATGATATTCCTGTAAGGGTGCTATTTGATACAGGAGCTTCCCATAGTTTTATTTCTTATGATCTAATGGACAAACTAAACCTTAAATATGTTATCATAAGTAATTCTCTTTGTGTGTCAAACCCAATTGGAGGTCCGACAAATCTTGACACTGTGTGTCTAAATGTACCTATTTCTTATCGAAATCATCTCTTTCCTTTTGACTTGTTTGTTCTTGGGTTTATGGGTTTTGGAGTGTTGCTAGGAATGGATTGGTTATCTAAGTTTAAAGCTATCTTAGATTGTGGTAGAAGGCTCGTTAGAGTTAGTGATGCAGGAGATGTTGGTGTTGATATTAGTTGTGAAGAGCCTAAGAAGCTAATGAGAAGTTTTCTCTATTCACTCGAAGTAGCTAAAGCGGAGCTAGGAGATGTGCCGGTTGTTCGAGATTTCACAGATATTTTTGACGAGGTGCAAGGTTTACCTCCTCACCGTGAAGTCGAGTTCCGTATTGATTTGGTTCCGGGAACTAGACCTATTGTACAACCCTTACGAAGGATGGCTCCAAAAGAGAAGAGGGAGTTAGAAAGACAGACATATGATTTATTGCAGAAGGGCTTGATCCGACATAGTACCTCGAGTTGGGGATCGCCAGTCGTCTTTGTTACAAAGGCGGACGGTTCTCTAAGGTTATGCGTAGACTATCGAGAGTTGAACAAAAGGACTATTAAGAATAAATATCCTTTGCCAAGGATCGACGATATGTTTGACCAACTCCACGGTGCTCGGATATTTTCTCAATTAGATCTTGCCACTGGTTTCCACCAATTAAGAGTGGCAGAGGAGAGTGTTCCCTTAACGGCTTTTCGAACTCCTGAAAATTTCTACGAGTGGTTAGTTATGCCGTTTGGATTGACTAACGCACCCGCTTATTTTGTGGACTTAATGAATCGAGTATTTCGAGATATTCTTAATAAATTTGTTCTTGTCTTTATTGATGACATTCTTATCTATTCCAAGACAGAGGAGGAACATAAATATCATCTCCGTGTCGTACTCGATACCTTAAGAAGCCATGTGTTGAAGGCTAAGTTTTCCAAGTGCCATTTTTGGAAATCCGAAGTTAGGTTTCTAGGGCATGTTATTTCGGGAGAAGGCATATCGGTGGACCCAGCTAAAGTTGTGGCGGTTCAAGACTGGAAGAAGCCCGAAAGTGCGACGGAAGTTAGAAGTTTCTTGGGATTGGCTGGTTTCTACCGTAGGTTTATCAAGGACTTCTCGAAGATTGCTTCTCATCTGACGAAGTTAACAAAGAAAGATGTTAAGTTTGTTTGGACTTCTAAGTGTGATCAAGCATTCAACGGATTGAAAGAGAAGTTGACCAGTGCTCCTGTATTAACCATTCCAAATGGGAGCGAAGGTTTAACCGTGTATACAGATGCTTGTGGAATCGGATTGGGAGCAGTTCTGATGCAGCATGGGAAAGTTATTGCCTATGCGAGTCGACAGCTAAAGCCGCATGAGAAAAATTATGCTACACACGATTTGGAGCTTTTAGCTGTTGTCTTCGCACTAAAGATGTGGAGGCATTATCTTTTGGGTGAAAGGTTAGAATTATACACGGACCACAAATCCTTAAAATACCTTTTTACCCAGAAAGATTTGAATTTGAGGCAGCAGAGATGGCTGGAGTTTCTCGCCTCTTATAACCTAGAGGTTCTTTATACCCCTGGAAAAGCAAATGTTGTTGCTGATGCATTGAGTAGGAATGTAGCAATGGTTGCAAATTTAAAAGTTAAGCCAGTATTGTTAGAGAGAATTGCATCCAGTCAAGAGGCAGATCCTATTTTAGCTCGACTTAAGAAGGATGTTAAAGAAGGTGTTGTTTCTAGCTTTGAGATTGATCTCCGGGGCATATTGAAAATGAATAGGCGTATTTGTGTTCCAGACTTTGATGGACTTAGGCAAGAAGTGTTAGCCGAATGCCACCATTCAAAGTTATCTTTTCATCCAGGAGTGACCAAGATGTTCAAAGATATGAAGAGGGTATTCTGGTGGAAGGGGATGAAGCGAGATATTTCAATCTTTGTGAGTCATTGTGCAAACTGCCAGCAGATTAAGAGTGACCAGCAGAAGACAGCTGGATTGCTTCAACCACTTGAGATCCCAAAGTGGAAGTGGGAGCAGATCTCTATGGACTTTATTGATGGGCTTCCTAGGTCAAGAAGAGGTAACGATGGCATTTGGGTTATAGTCGATCGACTAACCAAGAGTGCCCATTTCATTCCTGTTAAGCTGACTAGGACTGCTACGAGTCTGGCGAGTTTGTATGTGAAGGAGATTGTGAGACTCCATGGGATTCCTCGTAGTATTGTAAGTGACCGAGACCCGATATTCACTAGTAGGTTCTGGGAGGGACTGCAGAATGCTTTAGGGACTGAGCTAAGTCTAAGTACAGCATACCATCCCCAAACAGATGGGCAGACGGAGAGAGTGAATCGGATCTTGGAAGATTTATTGCGAGCATGCATTCTAGACTTCGGGGGTTCTTGGGAAGATCATTTACCCTTAGTCGAATTCACTTATAACAACAGCTATCAAGCAAGCATTGGTATGGCCCCTTTCGAAGCTCTTTATGGTCGTCCATGTCGTTCTCCTTCGTGTTGGGTTGAATCTGGAGATAGACTTGTTCTTGGACCCGACATAATCTTAGAAGCCAATGAGAAGGTAGCTGATATTCGAAGAAAGATGAAGGAAGCGCAAGATCGGCAAAAGAGTTATGCAGATCAAAGGCGTAGGGATCTAGAGTTCTTAGTCGGGGACTTAGTATTTGTAAAAGTCTCTCCTCTGAGAAGTGTCGTGAGGTTTGGGAAGACAGGGAAGTTAGCCCCTCGATATATTGGCCCTTTTCCCATACTGGATCGGATTGGTAAACTTGCATATAAAGTAGAGTTACCAGATCAACTATCAGATGTGCACAACGTATTTCACGTATCTCATTTACGTAAGTATGTGCACGACTCTTCAATGATAGTAGAACCAGGACAACAAGTTGATTTGGAGGTTCAGCCTAACCTAACCATTCTTAGGCGGCCTATTCGTATTGTCGCTCGAGATATAAAGCGATTAAGGAAGAAGGCTGTGAATCTTGTTAAGGTTCAGTGGAGTGGAGATGTTAGAGATTGTACTTGGGAAACTGAGGACTATATTAGGGATTCTTATCCCGAGTTGATGTAGTTGTTGTTTGTATTTTGTTGTTTCTTTTTAGTGTACTCACCAGTTGTGTTAAAGTCACTTTCCTTGTATCTTTGTGTAGTATATATGATATCATTTGGGTTCTTTGATATCTAGAGTTTATCCGATTAATTTCGAGGACGAAATTTCCTTTAAGGAGGGGAGGATGTAACAACCCATAATTTAATCACTTTGAACATGAATAGTTAATATGTTTTTAAATGATTAGATAATGGATTTTATATCTAAAAGTATTAACCCTGCCTAATAAAACAAGAGAGAATTATTAACCTTGCCTAATAAAACAGAATAGTATAATTACTTGTCTAATAAAACAAGAAAGAATTATTAACCTTGCCTAATAAAACAAAATAGCATAATGATTATTATATTCCATATGGATGGTTGCCATTGGACCAAAATCTGGTCGAATCAGGTTATGCCATTCGGATGGTTGCCATTGGACCAAAATCTGGTCGAATCAGGTTATGCCATGTGGATGGTTGCCATTGGACCAAAATCTGGTCGAATCAGGTTATGCCATGTGGATGGTTGCCATTGGACCAAAATCTGGTCGAATCAGGTTAGGCCATAGTTGATAAGGAGAATTCCTATTGGACCAAAATGTGGTCGAATCAAATTAAGCCACAAGGATGTGTTCTATTGGACCAAAATGTGGTCGAATCAAATTAGGCCATATGGCTAGTTTCTATTGGACCAAAATCTGGTCGAATCAGGTTAGGCTATAGGAAATTACTAAAGTACCCTTCTCTTCACCTATAAATAGCCATGTCCATATCTCATTTTAATTCATTCACAAACTAAAAGAAAAGAACTAAAATTCATTATCAAAGGTGAAGTATTTCAAGTCTTCATCAAAGAAATAGGATGTGAGTATATTCCTTATTTTCATAGTTTAGCGAGTATAACTTATTCTGTAAGTATATTCCTTATTTTCATAGTTTAGCGAGTATAACTTATTCTGTGAGTATATTCCTTATTTTCATAGTTTAGCGAGTATAACTTATTCTGTAAGTATATTCCTTATTTTCATAGTTTAGCGAGTATAACTTATTCTGTAAGTATATTCCTTGTTTTCATAGTTTAGTGGGTATAACTTATTCTGTGAGTATAATTCAATTATTTTACAGTGAGTGTAATCTTAATCTCTTTCCTTTGACTCATTCACATTTTAATAAATGTTGTGTTAACTATTGATTGTAAATTGTTAATAATAATGAGTCTGTTATTATTCTTGTTTGGTTGTTTGATTTGTGCTCGGCCAGTTTATAAGCAATAACTTTAATGTTTAGTTAAAGGGAACTTACACCACCTTTTAACTTAGGATTGACATTTAGTGACTTTTTGGTTAAAAGGAAATAACACCCCTTTTAGCTATCTCATTTGATTAAGAGGGAGCTTCACCCCTCTTGGTCGTATTCTCCTTTAAAGATGATGGGTTTAAGTTATGATTTGAATGCAAGTTTAAATCTTGGTTTAAAGTATTTTTAAGGAGCTTTGAAATTTATATAAAAGTAAGTAGTCCTATACTTGGCACTAAAAGCCGATGAGTAGATTGATTCTCTATCTGTGAGATCTAGAACCGAAGTGTCTAGGCAAGGCTAGGAGCAACCAGTGCCCTGACTTACCTGGCTTTGTTTCTGGGCGAGGGGTAGAGTAAGTCGAGAATATCGGAAACGTAACAAGTGTAGGAGATTTGATTTCCATAAATGATCTTTATAATTATTATGGAAAACATTCGCATTTCTTATAGATAATTGTTTTTGACCCATCTAAGTATGCTTTTGAAATATGAAATCCATCCAAATGTTTTGTGAATATACATACCGATGGGATAAGTATATGAATATTTTCCAAGCATTGAAAAAGTATAAGATTTAATTTCCATATACGGTCATTTTGTTATCCCCGATAGTTGATATCTTGACTATCAATTTCGATACCCTTCTTCCTTTTGTTTTTGTTTCGTCAATCTAAGACGATTTGTTGCTCATTTAGAGTATTGATATCCTTTATCGGAAATGACTAAATAAAGAGCGAGTGGGGGCCAAGCTATGTGGGGTTGCTCCCATTAGGGTATTTTCACATCCACTCTAGATTGGTTTCGGTTGTATGCGCACGGAGATGTGAAATACTCGGATACTCGGTAAGGTTGGCGGGGTCCGGCTTGGAGGTTTCCGAGAGCCATCGTAGTTCTCAAGTATATTTTCTAGAGGTATACTTTCGGTAAGGGGGGCGCACCCTCCTAGTCATTGTTGGAAAAATTCCTTTTCCTTATTTTCGATTCAAATCTTTGGGTTGATTCTTTCTTAATTGCATCGGGAAGCGTCTTGCGCTCTTCGCGATGTTTAATTATTTGTGTCCACTTTTATGCTTGGATGTTGTCCTTGTGAGGGGAAACCCGTTCTGCATTTTTGCGACGTGGTCTCACCGGTTATTTTGTGTGTTTTATTTTTTTTATTTGGAGTTTACTCATACCGGACTTATTGTCTGACCCGAATTGTTTGTTTTCCCTAAACGTTCGGGTACTCATTTATATTTGAGTAGTCCGGAAATGACAGGTTTCTTTGGGCTCTTTTGAAGATGGTGGATGACCAGGAGGCTCCTTATCTATCTAGCTATTTATTTCCGCTGTTATGGGATTTGGCTCTATGTATGTATGTTTAAAGGCAGGTTGTTATAACTGCCTAAACTGATAGTAGTACTTTTGTTGTAACTCTGATAACTCCATGTTGGGAGTAACCTTATGTACTATCTTATTTTTGTGTTATATTTAACCGTTTCATTGTGAGATTATTGTTCCTTTCTTATATTTTACCCCATGACAACCTGTCTTTCAGATACTTGGGCAACGGCACATGAATACCATGGATGTATTAAGTGTCGTTCTCAAGGGTCAGAAAGGTGGGTCGTCACACTCTCAATAGCAATTTACAACTAGATTTAATCGTCTAACGACGATATTAATCAATACAAAAATCCGGGTTGTTACAATATCAGATAACGCAATCAGTGCTGCCCTAATTCGGGAGGAAGACCGAATACAAAAGCTGGTCTACTATATTAGCAAGCGACTAACTAAAGCCGAGAGAAATTATCCGAAGCTAGAGAAATTGGCTTACTATCTTGTTATTGCCTCAAGGAAGCTCCGTCTTTATTTCCAGTATAACAACCGAAGATTTTTCAAATATTTTTAAATTTGATTTTTTTTTTCAAAAATTTATTTTTTAAAACATTTTTAAAAGTGTAGTTGTAATTTTCCAATATTAGTTGTATTTTGTTTACAATTTTTAATTCTAGTTTCAATATAACAAACTATTTTCTTTATTTATTTTCTTACTTTCCTAAGACTATTTATTTATTTTCATTTCTACATTTATTTTTTTTTAACTTTTTTTTTATTTGATTTTTGATTGGTTTATTTTGAATAAATGAATTGGAAATTCAAAGAGACAAAGCTTTACACTTTAACTTGTGACTTTTCATTTCTAGTCTTCTCAATGTCTTGGCCGTCCTTTTTCTTTTGTTTAGCCGTGTATTTGCATAGTTATTCACGTGATAAACTTCTCATTTTCTTCATAATTCACAGCATTCTATTTTCTGAAAATTTTGTAAGTTAATGGCTTCTTCTTTTTTTCTATTTTCCTCTTCATTTTTTTCATTGATTTTTGCTTGATCTCTTCATATGCTCGGCCATAACCACCATCACCTTCACCGACCACCACCATCACCTCCTCCTCATCATCCATGGCAAACCACCCCTCTCCTCTATCCAGACCAGGCCGTGACCACCAAGTGAAGACAACACCACAAAACATTGAAAACCCTTTGAAAAATGCATAGCCGAGCCATATTCTCCCATCACCTTCATGTTTAGCCTCGGCCATCACCCTGGAACCACCACCACCCGCCGCCATCACCTCTGGCCGTCCCTTCACCACATCACCTGACCTATAGAAGACCATGACCGAGCCCATATGACCATAGGCCGAGCCTAGTTGTGCACCAAAGCCCCTTTCTTTTTCTTGTCCCTTTGTATACCATACTTGCAAACTCCAACCTCTTCAAATTCTCTTTCTAGTCGTGCATTGTGAGTCCATACCCAAGCCTTACCACCAATAAAACCTTCATGGCCGAGCCTATAAACATGTATGGCCGAGCAAAAGTTGAGTTGAGATCAAGAAATTTTGATTTAAAAGCTTGGTTAAGTCATTTGTCTATTCAAAATTCCATTTTTGTTTCAATTTAAATTTTGTTGAATATATATTAATTTTGCTTTGTTTTATTTGTTGTATACAAGATCAAAATCTTGGCTCTCTCTCCACTTAAATCTAAAGTCGTGCTGTATCGTGCTTTCTGGAATTTATTCGTGTATTTTGATTTGCTAACTCCAGCTTGAAAAGGTGAGTTATTCACGCTTGACATTCATACTTATAAAATTGTGAAGTAATAACAAGTGAATGTGTAGAATTGTTATATCATGTTATACCTGCCTGTGATATGAATTATATGATGTTAAACCCTGGTTAAAACTCGTCACATCATCTGATATGTTATATTCGGTTATTGTTTATTTTATTCTGTTTCTCACACTGCAAGTTCCATGTAGAATAGAATCACTATGGGTTGAAATGATACATACCCGAACCGACTTTAGAATAGGGAAAAATCATTACGGGCTGAAATGATAGGCCTGGGCGATTTTTATTTATTTTAATTGACTTGGGATTGCGGGTTTGAAATGATAGAACCCGGATTTTTCTTTTTAAATTACGGATTGAAATGATATATTATCCGTATCACTTGACTTAGGTTAGAAAATATTATACAGACCCGTGGTTATTTTATATATTTTTCTGGAAAAATTTTAAGTATTTTTTTAAAATGTAAAAATGATATTTTGATTTAAATTGAATTTAAAATGATTTAATAAAGTGTTGGTGATTTTTCTATGATTTAAAAGGTTAAATAAATAAATGGTAAAAATTTTATTTTGAAATATAACTAAATTTGAAATTGTGATCTTTGTTTTAAAAATGGAAGTTTAAGTAAAGAAAATAAAATGGAAATTAATTTTTATTTATGAAATGGAAATTTAATTTAAGTGTTAAGTTAATTGTTAAAAATGCAAAGAATAGGAAATGTAACAACCCTGTATTTTGTAATTATTTAAAATTGAATTTCCTGATTTAAAAACTTTATTTTATTTATTAAATGGAAAATTTTGTTATTTTTAAATATTAATTATAATTTGTATGTGAATTATAATTTCAAACATGAATAGATAGGGTATTTTTCCAAAAATGTGAATTTTGGTCAATATGGTCAAACTTTGACTTTTAATTTAAAAATTTAAAATGATGAAATTTTGAATTTTATCTTTTATGTTGAAAGCAAATAAAATTTCAAGAATACTGCTTTTCGTTTTGTTGAAATCTGATTTATAATGTGAAAGTTATGCCCTTTTAGATATTGTGTGTAATTTGCTGTATTTAACAAAATTGTTTATTTTAAATTATATAAACAATATTTTAGTTGGTCATGTAATTTATGTTTATACGGGTAAAATAACATGTTATGTATATATTTTAGTTTTAAAACATTTTAAAAGTGTAATTGACATTTTCCAGTGTCAGTTGTATTCTTTTTATAATTCCTAATTTCCAGTTTCATTTAATTAAAGAAATTCTTTATTTATTCCTCTATTTCCTTAAGAGCTTATTTTATTTAATTCCTACTTTATTTTGTTTCTCATCTTATTTTATTTATTGGACTTTTATTTATTTTAAAGTGAAATAGAAATTTTATAAGGCTAGTGACATTTATTTGTAATTTTCATGACCTATTTCAAATTTTTAAACATTTTCTTTAGTTATTTTTCTTTTTTCCCTAAATCAAATTATTTATTTCACACTGAAAATACTTTAGAAATTATTTTATTTCAAAGTTTTGCTTTAGAACATTTTTAAAATGAAGTAGATATTTTTCCAAAGCCAATGGTGATTTATTTGTAATTTCTAGACCCTGTTTTCAATATTTAAGCAATTTCTTTAATTCTTTTCCTATTTTCCTAAATTTATTTATTTATTTATTTTTATTTTGTTTTGTTTTCAGTTCTGTAATTCATTTACTTATTTTTATTTGTTTTATTTGATTTAAAAGAAAAGGAAATTTGAAGAGACTTAACTTTAAAACTCAAGACTTTTCATTTACCAAACCTTTTCATTTTCTTGACTTTTCACTTGCTTGCTTTTTTTGGCCGTATACTTTCTGATAGCCATGAGTTTTTATGTGTAATTCACGTGAAAAACCTTCCTCCTCACTCAATTTTCATGTCAAAAGCATTTGGGTAATGGCCTCCTCTTTTCTTCTACTTTTTCTTCATTTTCCCTTTTGAATTTTTAATGTTTTGGCCATGACTTCTCCTTGCCATGCTCCACCATCTCCACCATAGCCTCCACCACCTTCCTCCTCCCCTTCCATGGCTTCAAACCCCTCTCTTCCCATCTGACCAGATCAGGCCATGGCCTTTAAGTGAAGACAAACACCTCAAAAGTTGCACAAAACCTTCCAAATGTCATGTTAGCCTATCCTAGTTGCTTCATACCTTCATCCATCACCTTGGCCACCACCTTTAGCCGCCACCACCACCTTGTCTAGACCCCAACTCATCATTTAAACCACTGTCCAGACCTGAACTTGAATGGCCAAGCCAAACCACCCATGGCCGAGCCCAAAACATTGAACCAAAACCTTCCTATATTGCCTAGCCTCTTCACATTCCTATGTTGTAACTCCTCCACCATTCTAGCCTTGTAGCCGTGCATTTGTGAGCTCAAACCAAAGCCAAACCATGTTAGGGCTGAGCCATATCAACCCCTAGGCCGAGCATGTGAGTGTGGAAAGCATAGCAAAAGCATTCAATCCATTTTTGCTTTTAATTTCAAAGTTGTTTCAATTCAATGTTGCATTAAATTTATAATTTTTTTGTCATGTTCATGGGTTGTGTACAATATAAATAAGCTTGGTTCTCATCCACTTGAATCTATTGTTGTGTCATCGTGCCTCCTGGAATCCGTTGTGTCATTTGAATTGATATCTCCAGCACAAAAAGGTGAGTAAATCTCACACGACATTTTATACTTGTACAAATGTGAAGCGACAACAATTGAATGTGTAGAATATTATGATATGTTATAACTGCCTATGATAATTTAATTATATGATGTTAAACCTGTTAATTTACTTGTCATCTCATCTTTTACTGTTATATATTGTATACTGTTCATTTTATATATGTTTATCACACTGCAAGTTCCATGTAGATTAGATTCACTATGGGTTGAAATGATACATACCCGAACAAACTTTAGAATAGTGAAAAATCGTTATGGGCTGAAATGATAGGCCTGAACGGTTTTTATTTATTTTATTTTAACTTGGGATTGCGGGTTTGAAATGATAAAACCCAGATTTTTTCTTTTTAAACTGCGGATTGAAATGATACATATCCATATCACTTGACCTAGGTTAGAAAACTATATACAGGCCCGTGGTTATTTTTATAAAGTATTTTGAATATTTTAAATATTTTTAAAAGTGTAAAATTATGAAAATTTGATATAACTTGGATTTTTAATGTTTAAATAAAGAAATTTGGATTTTTCTAGAAGTTAAAAATGTAATTTAAATGAATGGTAAAAGTGAATTTTTGAAATATAACATAAGTTTGGAAATTTGGAATTTTAGTTTTAAAATGAAATTTAAGTTATATGAATAAAATGGAAATTTAATTATATTTGGAAAATGGTAAATATGATAATTTGATTTGAATTTGAATTTAAATGATTTAATAAAGTGTTATTGAGTTTTCTATGTATTAAAATGGTTAAATAAATGAATGCTTAAATGTGTAATTTTAAAATATAACTTACTTGGAAATGTGAAGTTGGTTTTTATTAAAGGTTTAAGTTAATTAAATAAAATTGAAATTTTAGTTTAATCTGTGAAATGGAAATAAAATATAAGTGTTAAGTTTATTTGTTAAAAATGTGAAGAAAAGAAAATTGTACATTTGGATTTTTGTTAAGTAAAATTATTGGAAATTTGGACTATATTGTAAATGTTTCTTATAAAAATCATAAATTAAAAGAGTAATTTTAATGAACATTTTTGAATGTCAAAATATGATTTTTATAATGTTTAAAAGGTTTAATATTAAAGGTTATTATTTGCTAGAAATACACCAAAATCTGGAAATTTCTTTTTATAGCATTCAGAAATGTTATGATTTCTGTAAATGAACTAAAACTTAAATAAGAGGCTATTACAGCAGTTCTGTAATGCTGTAGTTGCTGAAGTAAATTAAAATGCTAAAAACTTAATAAAGGCCTATTACAGCAGTTCTGTAAATGCTATAGTGGTCTGCTGTCTTTACTGTTTTAAACTATATTTCAACTAAACTGAGATTTAACACCAGTTTTAAAATGCTGTCTTTGCTGAATTAAAATGTGTTCAAGAATAACTTATAACAGCTTTTTCTGAATGCTGTGAAAGGCTGAAATTTTCAATGTTTATGGTTTTTAACTTAGTAAATGAACTCAGAATATTTTAAAACTTTGGAAATTGAATACTTGATTTGAAAGTATAATAATTACACTTTTAAATGGTTTAGATGAATTATTTTGATTGAAATGATAATAAATGAATGATATCTTTGAATTTAAAAGGTATTTAAAGTTGAATATTTGGATTTGAACTCAAATGATGATTTGATAATGAAGTTTTTGAAAGATATGATATTTTGATATATTAAATGATTTGAAATGAAGTTTTTGAAAGGATATGATATTTTGATATTTTAAAATGATTTGAAATGAAGTTTTGGAATGATTTGAAAAGAAGTTTTGAAATGATATTTTAAATATATTGAAATGGTTTGGAATTGATTTAATCTTTATTTGATAAAGATTTGGATTTGAAATGATATCCTATTTTGAAGTATAAAATATTGTTTTAAAATTATAACCACGGGTTATAATAACGATTGGTTGTTAAAGAGACCGGGATCGGATATGGACATACTCTCTGTCGATACCGAAAACCACTTTGACAACTGTGTACGCGGTGGAGTTTCTAGAATGAAGTAGGATGTGGCGACGATCCTAAGGTATATACATGGACCTAACTCCCGTGAGTTGGCATAAGGTGGCTAAAACATGAGCGATTGACGTACCAATGAGGTAGCACCTCTGATCGGACACACTTCTTCGATACCATTCTATTACTTGTGATTGATTTGGTGTGCACCCTTGATTTGGGAGTGTTGTTTGAGGTGGGCGGTAGTGGCTGCTATGCGTCACCACCAGTCTGGATGAATTGGTATATCTACCATGGCATTGCCTAGTTGTGCCGTGTCACCTACCATATCGAGCTTTACTACGAGTTTCTATTTGTGTCGTACCTATGGAGTATCTTCTCATAGCCTTTCGAGGTATGCAGGTACTGTGTAGACTATTGGCATTTTACGTGTTAAGGTGGAAAATGTAAATCCTTAACGCTATTTAAAAGTATGTTTATTCTATGATTAGACATTATTATAATAGCGAATATTACTACATAGTAGATAGTTTAACGGATCCTTAAAGAATGGGCGATCCCAAGCATTTTTAAGTTACTTGTACCTTTATTACAGTTCACTTGAGTTGGTTTACATTGTATAAGTATGTATGTCCTGACTCGAGTGTTTTGTGTTTTGCTTTACGCTCGGGTCAGATTGAGTGATACAACATTTGAGACTCACCTTTGGAGCTGGAGTTTCGCTTTGAAGAACCAGATATCTATTCATTTTGTTATCCAGTCGATTCCGGTTGTATTCTCAGTTGTACCTGATTATCATACTGTTACTCCTGTTGTATCTTGGTATTCCTATTGTATCTTAATTAAATCTGATGTATTTATATAGTAGCTTCATGAACTACTATCTCTTTTATTTCCGCTACATTATATTACTCTTGGTCAGTGATATGTGATTATTTATTTACTGTTTTTGATGAGTTTTCCAAATATAAAATAATAATTCGGTATTTTGAGCAATTCAAGTCCAACATGTGTGGATGCGAATGGCTAAAAATATCGGGTCGTTACATGTGGTATCAGAGCTCTGGTTTTAGGCAAACTCAGCATATAGAGTAAATTTAATTACAGAATCACTTTCGTTCGAACTTGAATTCCTTCTTCTTCGATTCGGTTTCCTTTGAATTTTGGAACGTTCCCTTCGGTTCCAAAGTCCATTCTTGTCCTCCCCTATTCGTGTCTTCTTGACTCTGGAGTGTCCCACAACTCCACTCCGAATAATCTTTCTAATGTATTGGCGGTCCCACCAATATTCTAATGACTGGTAAAGGGGCGAAACTTCTTTACAAAAAGCATTGATTCACCGAAGACTTTTATATCCTCGGTTTAGATGCTAGTATCTCTTATTATGCCTGAATTCTATCCCTTGGGATCGAATGTAGATTTACCCCAGAAATCCACATCGATCTTATTCTTTAAGTCACGGTTGACCTGGTTAAGGTTGCCCGCAATATGTATAGGCTTACCCATCTTCCTATTCTGTTGTTTAATCATTTTATCTTTTATCTCCAACTTATCTTCAAATCTGAATTCTCTTTGATTTGAGTCCATCAAATCTGAATCCCTATCCTTATTTTGAAAATTTATCTTGTAGTTGATTTTTTATTTATTTTAAAGGTGTTTTATATGTTGTGTTGTTTGAGTTGTTGATGTTGATTTGGGTTTCCAATCGGTTCGTCTGATCAACGCTATCGATAGGATCTCCAAAACACTTGAACAGAACAAACTGACACAATATGGTTTTTAAATTTAGTAGATGGATAAATTTTGTATAATTATAATATGTATAAGGTTAATTTTCTGAATTTTGATAATTAATGGAATTGGGTGTTAAGAAAATATATTTAACTTTGCATGTAATTTGTAACCATTGGCTTTAGTCTCATATCTAAATAATTAAACATGGTTATAAATTAATTTGGAAATTTAAATGGATTTAAATCAAGAATGTGTGAATTAAATTTCCGATGATTTCGAACTTTGTTTTGAAAGTTTTAAAAAGGATATATTATTTAAAGGTATTTCTGGTAGAAATTGTTTCAAAGGATTTTTAATTTGTAAATCAGTGCTCTTTTCTTTGTTGCTGGAAAATAATTTCGGTGATGACTGCAGCATCATCAACATTCATTTTCGGGTTTCGAAGTGAAAAGACCATTCTATAATTTTGCTATAGTATTGCTTTGAAATTTAATTAATTTGAATCTCTAAAGTATGACTTGATTATAATATATATTGATATATGATTTAAATTTGATTTGATATATATTGTGTATGTATATATATATTTATTTCTAAATAGTTTGAAGTTAATCGGAAATCAAATTCTTAAATTTTATCTTAAGGGATAATTTCAATTGTAAAAGGGAATCAAGGTTTGAATAAATATGTAAACTTGAATAATTGAAATTGAAGAATTTATTTGTATAATATTCTATTACATTCCAATATAACTTACCTAAATTATTCAGAAGTTGAATATGTAATTGGAAAATATACAAAATAAAGAGAAATTTTATAAATAAAACTTAAGTGGTTATAATAAATGTTATACACCTAAATTTTATTTATAAAGGATCAATAGAGGTAAATAGAGAAAAAGGGTTAATTTAATAATTTACAATATAATGATATTTAAAAGAAATTATAAATAAATTGGAATAGTTATAATAAGTGAAATACACTTAATATATATAGGATTTGATATATTAAGTGGAATAAAGAAGAATGAAATTTAATGAATAAAGATGAAATATAATAAATGATTGTTCAAATTCATGACTTTATAAATTGTTGATGAGATAATGAGATTTAAAAATAATTAAGATTTATTTTACTTAAGTGAAATTAAATGAATGAAATTAATTATTAATGTAAGTTGAAATTTTCATGGTTTTAAATTTATTATCTTATTCTGTTTTCCAATCTATTTTCTTTCTGGTTGTTTCCATTTTCCTACCTTCTAAGTAGGAAATCAAATTCGAATTGGTTGCCTGGGAGCTACTATTCTCTTTCAGCTTGACCTTGCCTCTGATTTTCACCAACTCGGTGTTGCTGAGGAAAGTATTCCCGAGACTGCTTTCTGTACTGAGAATGGTTTTTCTATGAATAGTTAGTCATGCCTTTTAGTTTGACTAATGCTCCTGCTCTCTTTGTTGATTTGATGAATCGTGTTTTTCGTATTGTGCTTAATAAGTTTGTTCTAGTATTTCTTTCTTTCTCGTTTTCCTTCATCATCTAACTTTTCTATCTCTTCTGTGGTTCTTACTTCTCCCTATTCTGAATCTGAGCACTGCCTACCATCCATGGACCGACGGTCAAACAGAAAGGGTGAATCAGATTCTCGATGATTTTTTGTGCTTGTGTTCTTGATTCTGGAGGATCTTGGGAAGATCATCTCCACCTTCTTAAACTTACCTATAACAACAATTATCAGGTATAATTTCAATCTTCTTGTCATCTTGTCTTAATCCTATTTCATTCTATCTTTTTCTGTGTTTTCCCGTACCTCATTCCTTTTCGGGGACGAAAAGTTTTGAGTGGGGGAGAGTGTAACAACCGTGTATTTTGTAATTATTTAAAATTGAATTTCCTGATTTAAAAACTTTATTTTATTTATTAAATGGAAAATTGTGTTATTTTTAAATATTAATTATGATTTGGATGTGAATTATAATTTCAAACATGAATAGATAGGGTATTTTTCCAAAAATGTGAATTTTGGTCAATATGGTCAAACTTTGACTTTTAATTCAAAATTTTAAAATGATGAAATTTTGAATTTTATCTTTTATTATGAAAGTAAATAAAATTTCAAGATTACTGCTTTTTGTTTTGTTGAAATCTGATTTATAATGTGAAAGTTATGCCCTTTTAGATATTGTGTGTAATTTGCTGTATTTAACAAAATTGTTTATTTTAAATTATATAAACAATATTTTAGTTGGTCATGTAATTTATGTTTATACGGGTAAAATAACATGTTATGTATATATTTTAGTTTTAAAACATTTTAAAAGTGTAATTGACATTTTCCAGTGTCAGTTGTATTCTTTTTATAATTCCTAATTTCCAGTTTCATTTAATTAAAGAAATTCTTTATTTATTCCTCTATTTCCTTAAGACCTTATTTTATTTAATTCCTACTTTATTTTGTTTCTCATTCTGTTTTATTTATTGGACTTTTATTTATTTTAAAGTGAAATAGAAATTTTATAAGGCTAGTGACATTTATTTGTAATTTTCATGTCCTATTTCCAATTTTTAAACATTTTCTTTAGTTCTTTTTCTATTTTCTCTAAATCAAATTATTTATTTCACTTTGAAAATACTTTAGAAATTATTTTATTTCAAAGTTTTATTTTAGAACATTTTTAAAATGAAGTAGATATTTTTCCAAAGCCAATGGTGATTTATTTGTAATTTCTGGACCCTGTTTTCAATATTTAAGCAATTTCTTTAATTCTTTTCCTATTTTCCTAAATTTATTTATTTATTTATTTTATTTTGTTTTGTTTTTAGTTTTTTAATTCATTTACTTATTTTTATTTGTTTTATTTGATTTAAAAGAAAAGGAAATTTGAAGAGACTTAACTTTATAACTCAAGACTTTTCATTTACCAAACCTTTTCATTTTCTAGACTTTTCACTTGCTTGCTTTTTTTGGCTGTAACGACCCAGAATTTTTGATAATTGAAATTCGAATATTTAATTGATTTTAAATATTAATAAATGGAATTTAGAAGTCGAATGATTTATTTTTCGAATATTGAGTTTAATTGGATAATTAAATCAATAATTTAATAATTGAAATTCCAGAGATAATTGAAAATCGAGTTTAAAATGATTGAAAATGATTTGGGAAATTTTATTTAATCATACTGGAGTTATAGAAATATTTTAGAACTCTTAAAATTGAAGTTGGAGTTAATCTGTGAAAATCGATTATTTTAATATTTAATTATTGACTGTAAAAATAGCCAATTTTCGAACAGTCTCAGAATTGGACGAGACTAGTTCCATTGGATCCGTAATAGTTAGTTATTATCGGATTTCAATTTTCGTATCAATCGGAGTTGTTGTTTGACCGTGGCAGCTCGAAACGCATCGATATCATTTTAATTTTAAATCGTCGAGTTAAAAATAGTCATTTTTCAAACAGTCTCGGATTTTGACGAAACCAGTTTCATCGGATCCGTAATGTGATATTATTGTAAGATTTCAAATTTCGTAATTTTTGGATTTACCATTTGTCCGGTACAAATTAAAACGCCTCAAAATCGATTTAAATCGGTTTAATTTAAATTGATCGTTTTTCTCCGTATCTCGCACAGATGTCCGAATTAGCTTCCGAAACACGTTCCATTGCGTTCGGAACGCGGGTTAAACCCTAGAAACGTCAGCCGGCACGCTCAATTTCGAGTTCGAAAAATCCGGATGAATAGTAAATTGGAAATTTTTTTATAAAAACCCCTACATCTTTTCATTTGCAAAGAAATTCAACCCTAGGGTTTCATCACGTTCAGCCGCCACCAACGAAACGAATGGCCAGAAAACTCTATCTTTCTCCCCTTATTTTCTTCAAATCCAAGCAATAATTCGAAAAACTTTCAACACGAAGATTGAAGAGATTCGCGAGCTCTTCGAATCCATACGGATGCGATCGAGTTTGGAGCTGTAAATCGATGGGATTTTGGTCAGGAAGGTAGGCCGTTCGTGTGCGATTTCAGAGGGCTATGCTCGACCGAGCTGCACGTGGTCATGGGCGTGGGTAGTGTTTGGATAGGCGAGTCGAATGGAAGCTTCTGATCATCGCCGAAGTGGTCGTGGTGGTCGCGTCGATTAGGGTTTCGTGGCGGCGTGGGTTCTTTCGCGACCTGGAGATGTTCTGGGGAAAGAAGGCGCGCGTGAGGAAGATGAAGAAATTCATGGCCCAGATTGTCTTGTTCAAAAACGAACGGTCCAGATGGCAGTGTGAGTTTGAAATTAAATAAAAGTGTAAATTTATTGTATAAACTTCTAAATGCAATATCTCTTTCATACGTTATTAGAAAAATACGAAACAAAGTGCGTTGGAATCGTCTCGACGAGCTCTTCGCGATGCAACTGATTTGGAAGCGATTGGAGTCAGTGAAAATTTTGGATAAAATTAAACGCGTGTTTAATTTTATTCGAAATAAACGCTGGAATCAGAATTAAAATCAAGGTGAGATCTTCTCACTCAAAATTTAAAGTGGAATTTACAGTTATTTATTGATTGACTGTTTGGATGTGATATTAGATATTATAGGATATATCTATATATATAGCAGTATATACATATTGGCATATGTATATATTGGATTGATGATTTCCCGCCTCGTATAGCGGATGAGACCCTATTGCGCCGTTAGTAAGCGGATTTATAAAAACCTATATACCGCGATAATTCCGTACTGGAGCGGAATTGGTATTGTGCTAACATCTTTGGATGCAGGGAAACAGGTTGGAGGGATCCAACTGGATTCCTCAACTGTATTTATTGTTTACAGATATTGTGATATTTGTTGATGATCATATGTTGATATATGATGTTTGGTTGTAGTGATGGACTAATTGATGCGTTGCATCATTGGATTCAAGTTTTTAATAACGACTTTGAATTTAAAAGGATTTTTAAAGTGATCTTTGAAATTATACGTTTTATTAAATTTTGAAGTGATTTATTTTAAATAAATAAACGTTCAAATATTAAAGTTATAAAAGTTAAGATCTTTGTGAAATATAATCGAAAAGTGATTTTTGGAATAAATAGTTGATTGATTTATAAAATGGGTTAAATTGAGATTTTTAAAATGTTATAAACGGTTTACTTAAAAAGGTTTATAAAGTTGACATTTTATAAATTAAGATATTGGAAGTATAAAACGAGTTTTTTTATAAGTGTTATAAAATGAAGTGATAATAAAAATCATATGTGAACGAGATTTATAGATTTATAAATGGTGAAGTATAAATTGTATAGAAGTTGTGGGATAGAAGATTTATAAGGAATTAACTTATAAATTGGATTTTTGCCTACAAAAGAAATATTGATCGAATTTGTTAATAAAGGAGATTTACAAATCGAAGTTGTTATAAAGTAGGAATAGAATTTATAAACGTTGTTTATAAATTCGAAATCAGTGGAATTTGAGAAATTAAATATATAAGATTTTTAAAGAAGATATATTCGCGATTTTGGATAGCGAATTTTTATTTAAATAAAATGTGTAGAAAATAGTGAAATGTAATTAGTGAAGTATATTCACGATTTTGGACAGTGAATATATTGTTAAGTAAAATGGATTTATTTTTGAAGAAGTGATCTTTGAAATGAAGTTAATTGTTTTAAAAGATGTTTTAAAACGTGTGAAATATCGAAATCATAGATTTCAACAGTTCTTGTTGAAATAGACGTTTTCGAGAAATTTAAGGAAATGGTGGACTATAACACTGTTGTTATAGTAAATGATTTCCGAAAGGAAATATTTTGATGTAGTATTGGGATTTATATATCTATCTAAATCCGAATCCCTATACTAGTGATTTCGAGTCGTCGTAACGATGTTTTACGCAACATTCGTTTTGACTCAAATAGATGTTGAAATTTATGATTTCCTTAAAGAATGAATATATACTTAATTTGATTTAAGTATATCGAATATTTTCTAAGTGTTGAAAATAAATGATTTGTGAAATACTTATTATTAAATAAGTATGGAAATGCTTTTCCAATATGAAATGAACTGTTTTAGAGATTTTATCTTTTAAAGATAAAATTGAAATGTGGAAATTGATTTGAAGTTGTTTTCAAATGGTTAAGTGTGGAAATTTTATATCTAGTAAAAGATATTTTGGAAGATGAAATAATTTGGAAAATTATTTGGAATCTGATGATGTTGCGCATCTTTATTGATAGTTAAATAACCGACTATCAATAATTACCTTTAGATAGGTATTTGTTGTGATTGGATGAATTTGAATGCCACACTTATTTTTGAATAATCGCTCACTATTCGGGTTAACCGGGAAAGGACCATGGGGTCGTATAACCCATTCCGAATATGTGATACGTCGTTATGAATCGCATTTGAAGACCGGTGTTGAAGACCGGATATTTTTGAAAACGGAAGGATTACCGTCGAGTTACTCTACATCGACTGATCTTCGATTTAGAGGTTTTATCACCCTTAGTGATGGGAAGTCCTGACGTGATTGAAAATTATCCGGAAATGCAAGGGCTTCGTGAGAAGTGCCTTCGGTTCTGTTCGATCCCGGAACAGACTTGTATGGATTGTGTGTCTGACGTTACAATTTGAGATATAAAGCTGATTTCTTTCAAATACATTTCTGTTGGTGGCGGAGAATTTATTCTCTTAGCTTAACACCCTTCTCTAAGACGTACGAGCTCAGAGGTTATGTAGTTGAAATTTATCAGCGATATATCCCAATTTGGTAACGTGGCATACTGAGTGTTGCTGTGAAATGATCAGTGTTTGATCATTTGTGATATGATCATTTGTTTGATCTTATATCTTAATGATCATAGGTTGATCATTTTGTTTGACCCGAAGCAGGGCTTTTTGTAGAAAGCGTAGCTTTGTGGACGAAACTTCGTCGAGCCTCACACCCCGGAAATGGTCGAAACAGGAAGGATGCAGCAAGGTTCTAGGGAGTAGCGCCCCTTAGTGTATGTCATTCCTTCTGGATAAAGGTGGTATCATGGTATGGAGCCCAGATACTTAACCTCTGTGGTTGCTGCACAGTTATTATTACTTTGTGGTTTGTTGGAAATCGGGGATCCTCGGGAAGATCGGTGACGATCGGGGGATGGCATACGCGTGTCAGTAGTTACCTATTTTTGCAGAGGTAACCCGGCCTTGTGTTGGCAGAGATCCGGTTAGGTTCTCGGGTCGTCTATTCCAGGGACGTACCCATCGTGGATAGGAAGTTCCTTTGCCTGACCATTTGTTGGAAATCCAAAGAAACAATACGAGCTTTGTACGGATTTAGTTGTAGAACCTATCATTCACTTATGGTGGCGCCCCACTGTTTGGATGGTAGCTATAGTAGGCATAAGTGCGGAATGTCTATGCTGGCTAAGATTTATATTATACTTTCGAAATGTTTTCTACACTATGCACTAATAATAATATCAAAAAGGATTTGATTTTGCGTAGTAAGCATCTTTGACTATCATAAGAAGAAATCTCCTCCAATTCTGCGTTTGCATTGTGTGTGTGGCGGGAGGTCTTATGGTAGTTTCATTTTCCCAAAAGCATTGCGAAATTTACTTTAAAATTATCCTGTTGTCTATTTTAAAGAATAACTGTTTTACGATCTCACACCAGTCACCATGACTGACTCGGAGTTTATTGTTCCCTTCTAAACTCTGGGTGCCCACCAATTTCCACACGGGCAGTCTAGAGTTATATTATCAGGATATTCTGGATATTCTGGAGCTTGGAGATAAGCTGGATGACGAGACGTAGTATTTGTATCTGATATACTTATTCCGCTGTGTATTCTGTATGAGGACAGGTTATATAACTGTCCATTGTTGTATATTGACTCTGATGATTGATGTATGTATAAACTGATATAGTTCTTTGTTTTAAAAGACTAGTGTTTATCTATTATATATTGTTCCGCTGCGATATGTGAGATTCTGATATTGTCTCTGCTCTGTATCTGTTGTTGTTTTGTTGTTCTTCTTCTTCTACTTTTTCTTCTTTCTTAAAACCATAACTTTTCGGGTTTCCGGCATTCGATGGCTCAGCAGTCGATAAAGTGAGTATCGATGTTGAATTTTCGAAAGTCGAAAAATTTCGGGATGTTACATTTGGTATCAGAGCATATGGTTAAGCGACAACCCTGCTCTGTTGGGTGTTACTCATTAGAGATAGAGTCAGCAGTACTCTAGAATGAGTTGAGTGTAATAATAGATATGAGCGCGTATTTGTTATTTGAATATAAAATTGTTTTATATTGTGATGATTGGTTTGTTGAGTGGTATATGGATTCTGGTCGGTATTGTCCGTACAACTCTATCGATAGGGATCTCTAAACACTTATATAGAACAATTCGGCACAGTATTGTTTTAAATAGGGTAAATGAGATAATTTTGCCCAAAGCTATTTTTGTATAGAAAAGAAATGATTTTTCTATGAATTTCTATAGTATATGGTTGCATGGTTGTTAGGAAGAAATAACATTGAAATATTATCATTGTTATATTGAAATTGAATTAAAGTAATAACCAAAGATTGAAGATAAATTCATTTAACAAGTGAAATTTATAAATGTGAATTGAAAAGTATAAGGAAATGAATTCATATATGAATAAAATTGAGAATGTAAATTATAAATGTGATTTGTAATTTAAAAACGGAATTCCAGAGAAGTATTTGGAAATGTTTTGAAAGGAGTTTGAAAATTTTGGAGATTTGGAAAGTTTAAATCATTTTTGATTTGAAAATGGATTTCAAGGGTTTTGAAAAATGTTTTGACGGAATGAAAAGCTCTAAACTCTTTTCGGTCGTTGGAAAATAACTTCGATGATGACCGCGGCATCGTTGGTGTTCATTTTTGGGTTTCCAAAAGAGAAATTGCTGTCCAATTGTTTTAAAATGGAAGTTGTTTGAAAAAAAATTTGGATTTTGTTTCGGAAATTCAAAGGATAATTCGAATTGTTTTCAAAATGGGTTTGAAAAAGTTGGAAAAGACTCTGGAATGCTATATAAAGATATTTATGAAATATTATTAAGTTGATAACTTATGGAATTTGAATATTGATAGAATAAATTTACAATTATGATTAAACAAAAATGAAATTGAAAGTTGAGATTCATTTTGAAGTTGTAAGCATTGAATTGAATTGAATAATTATAAATGAAAGGTAAATTGAATTCGAATTGGAAATCCAGTTTAAATGTAAATAGATTTAACCGAAAGTGGTAAATTGAAAATAAATATAATGTCTACATGGGATATTTATATTGAACCTGAGAAATGAAGAGCGAAATTCTTAAGTAAAATTTGAATATTGAAATTATTCTAAGTTGATGATTGAATGAAGATAAAACTGGAATTAGAACTGGATGTTGAAAATGAATGTGAATAAATGAATTAGTAACCGAAACTAATCTAAAAATAATCAGTTATGAATGAAAGCTGATAAAATTCAATATTCAGGAGATAAACCGAATCCAAATTAGATTGGAATGGTGAATTGAATTCAAATGAATTTGAAATGAAAATTGGATAAGAAATGAATATGTGTAACTTCAACAATGAAGTAAAAATGATAGAAGTAGTTTATATTGAAAATTTTGTAATTGAATGTGCAAAATGGTTTGAATATATGCAACTAGATATTATGGCTAGTAGGATATACAGGTGTAAAGGAATTGGAATTTAATTTCGAAGAAAAATTTGAATTGCTCGGAAAAGGTAAGTATTTAAATTTGAATATGAGTTTTTGATGATTTCTTGTCTAGCCGCTTGGCTTTTTCTTTTCTTTTTGAAATCTGAGAGTCCGTAGGGACGTTTTGTAGTCGTACCGTATTAGCCGCGTAAAGGAGACGCTGGCGAAATTTTTCGGAAATTTAGGGCGTTAGAAAATTTTTGAGAAATTTTGAAAGTTTAAAATTTGAATTTAAACTCGAATTTGAATTTAGAAGTTGAACAATGTTGTTTGAAACTTATAATTGAAGTTGGAAATTTAGTTGAATTAATAACGAATCTCTAGTAGAGAGATTTGTTTTGAAAATTTGACAAAACTATTAGATGTTGGAAAAATAGTAGACGAGTTAAGGACATTTCTTCCTAACTTGTAATTTCGAGGACGAAATTCTTTTAAGGGGGGAAGTTTGTAACGACCCAGAATTTTTGATAATTGAAATTCGAATATTTAATTGATTTTAAATATTAATAAATGGAATTTAGAAGTCGAATGATTTATTTTTCGAATATTGAGTTTAATTGGATAATTAAATCAATAATTTAATAATTGAAATTCCAGAGATAATTGAAAATCGAGTTTAAAATGATTGAAAATGATTTGGGAAATTTTATTTAATCATACTGGAGTTATAGAAATATTTTAGAACTCTTAAAATTGAAGTTGGAGTTAATCTGTGAAAATCGATTATTTTAATATTTAATTATCGACTGTAAAAATAGCCAATTTTCGAACAGTCTCAGAATTGGACGAGACTAGTTCCATTGGATCCGTAATAGTTAGTTATTATCGGATTTCAATTTTCGTATCAATCGGAGTTGTTGTTTGACCGTGGCAGCTCGAAACGCATCGATATCATTTTAATTTTAAATCGTCGAGTTAAAAATAGTCATTTTTCAAACAGTCTCGGATTTTGACGAAACCAGTTTCATCGGATCCGTAATGTGATATTATTGTAAGATTTCAAATTTCGTAATTTTTGGATTTACCATTTGTCCGGTACAAATTAAAACGCCTCAAAATCGATTTAAATCGGTTTAATTTAAATTGATCGTTTTTCTCCGTATCTCGCACAGATGTCCGAATTAGCTTCCGAAACACGTTCCATTGCGTTCGGAACGCGGGTTAAACCCTAGAAACGTCAGCCGGCACGCTCAATTTCGAGTTCGAAAAATCCGGATGAATAGTAAATTGGAAATTTTTTTATAAAAACCCCTACATCTTTTCATTTGCAAAGAAATTCAACCCTAGGGTTTCATCACGTTCAGCCGCTACCAACGAAACGAATGGCCAGAAAACTCTATCTTTCTCCCCTTATTTTCTTCAAATCCAAGCAATAATTCGAAAAACTTTCAACACGAAGATTGAAGAGATTCGCGAGCTCTTCGAATCCATACGGATGCGATCGAGTTTGGAGCTGTAAATCGATGGGATTTTGGTCAGGAAGGTAGGCCGTTCGTGTGCGATTTCAGAGGGCTATGCTCGACCGAGCTGCACGTGGTCATGGGCGTGGGTAGTGTTTGGATAGGCGAGTCGAATGGAAGCTTCTGATCATCGCCGAAGTGGTCGTGGTGGTCGCGTCGATTAGGGTTTCGTGGCGGCGTGGGTTCTTTCGCGACCTGGAGATGTTCTGGGGGAAGAAGGCGCGCGTGAGGAAGATGAAGAAATTCATGGCCCAGATTGTCTTGTTCAAAAACGAACGGTCCAGATGGCAGTGTGAGTTTGAAATTAAATAAAAGTGTAAATTTATTGTATAAACTTCTAAATGCAATATCTCTTTCATACGTTATTAGAAAAATACGAAACAAAGTGCGTTGGAATCGTCTCGACGAGCTCTTCGCGATGCAACTGATTTGGAAGCGATTGGAGTCAGTGAAAATTTTGGATAAAATTAAACGCGTGTTTAATTTTATTCGAAATAAACGCTGGAATCGGAATTAAAATCAAGGTGAGATCTTCTCACTCAAAATTTAAAGTGGAATTTACAGTTATTTATTGATTGACTGTTTGGATGTGATATTAGATATTATAGGATATATCTATATATATAGCAGTATATACATATTGGCATATGTATATATTGGATTGATGATTTCCCGCCTCGTATAGCGGATGAGACCCTATTGCGCCGTTAGTAAGCGGATTTATAAAAACCTATATACCGCGATAATTCCGTACTGGAGCGGAATTGGTATTGTGCTAACATCTTTGGATGCAGGGAAACAGGTTGGAGGGATCCAACTGGATTCCTCAACTGTATTTATTGTTTACAGATATTGTGATATTTGTTGATGATCATATGTTGATATATGATGTTTGGCTGTAGTGATGGACTAATTGATGCGTTGCATCATTGGATTCAAGTTTTTAATAACGACTTTGAATTTAAAAGGATTTTTAAAGTGATCTTTGAAATTATACGTTTTATTAAATTTTGAAGTGATTTATTTTAAATAAATAAACGTTCAAATATTAAAGTTATAAAAGTTAAGATCTTTGTGAAATATAATCGAAAAGTGATTTTTGGAATAAATAGTTGATTGATTTATAAAATGGGTTAAATTGAGATTTTTAAAATGTTATAAACGGTTTACTTAAAAAGGTTTATAAAGTTGACATTTTATAAATTAAGATATTGGAAGTATAAAACGAGTTTTTTTATAAGTGTTATAAAATGAAGTGATAATAAAAATCATATGTGAACGAGATTTATAGATTTATAAATGGTGAAGTATAAATTGTATAGAAGTTGTGGGATAGAAGATTTATAAGGAATTAACTTATAAATTGGATTTTTGCCTACAAAAGAAATATTGATCGAATTTGTTAATAAAGGAGATTTACAAATCGAAGTTGTTATAAAGTAGGAATAGAATTTATAAACGTTGTTTATAAATTCGAAATCAGTGGAATTTGAGAAATTAAATATATAAGATTTTTAAAGAAGATATATTCGCGATTTTGGATAGCGAATTTTTATTTAAATAAAATGTGTAGAAAATAGTGAAATGTAATTAGTGAAGTATATTCACGATTTTGGACAGTGAATATATTGTTAAGTAAAATGGATTTATTTTTGAAGAAGTGATCTTTGAAATGAAGTTAATTGTTTTAAAAGATGTTTTAAAACGTGTGAAATATCGAAATCATAGATTTCAACAGTTCTTGTTGAAATAGACGTTTTCGAGAAATTTAAGGAAATGGTGGACTATAACACTGTTGTTATAGTAAATGATTTCCGAAAGGAAATATTTTGATGTAGTATTGGGATTTATATATCTATCTAAATCCGAATCCCTATACTAGTGATTTCGAGTCGTCGTAACGATGTTTTACGCAACATTCGTTTTGACTCAAATAGATGTTGAAATTTATGATTTCCTTAAAGAATGAATATATACTTAATTTGATTTAAGTATATCGAATATTTTCTAAGTGTTGAAAATAAATGATTTGTGAAATACTTATTATTAAATAAGTATGGAAATGCTTTTCCAATATGAAATGAACTGTTTTAGAGATTTTATCTTTTAAAGATAAAATTGAAATGTGGAAATTGATTTGAAGTTGTTTTCAAATGGTTAAGTGTGGAAATTTTATATCTAGTAAAAGATATTTTGGAAGATGAAATAATTTGGAAAATTATTTGGAATCTGATGATGTTGCGCATCTTTATTGATAGTTAAATAACCGACTATCAATAATTACCTTTAGATAGGTATTTGTTGTGATTGGATGAATTTGAATGCCACACTTATTTTTGAATAATCGCTCACTATTCGGGTTAACCGGGAAAGGACCATGGGGTCGTATAACCCATTCCGAATATGTGATACGTCGTTATGAATCGCATTTGAAGACCGGTGTTGAAGACCGGATATTTTTGAAAACGGAAGGATTACCGTCGAGTTACTCTACATCGACTGATCTTCGATTTAGAGGTTTTATCACCCTTAGTGATGGGAAGTCCTGACGTGATTGAAAATTATCCGGAAATGCAAGGGCTTCGTGAGAAGTGCCTTCGGTTCTGTTCGATCCCGGAACAGACTTGTATGGATTGTGTGTCTGACGTTACAATTTGAGATATAAAGCTGATTTCTTTCAAATACATTTCTGTTGGTGGCGGAGAATTTATTCTCTTAGCTTAACACCCTTCTCTAAGACGTACGAGCTCAGAGGTTATGTAGTTGAAATTTATCAGCGATATATCCCAATTTGGTAACGTGGCATACTGAGTGTTGCTGTGAAATGATCAGTGTTTGATCATTTGTGATATGATCATTTGTTTGATCTTATATCTTAATGATCATAGGTTGATCATTTTGTTTGACCCGAAGCAGGGCTTTTTGTAGAAAGCGTAGCTTTGTGGACGAAACTTCGTCGAGCCTCACACCCCGGAAATGGTCGAAACAGGAAGGATGCAGCAAGGTTCTAGGGAGTAGCGCCCCTTAGTGTATGTCATTCCTTCTGGATAAAGGTGGTATCATGGTATGGAGCCCAGATACTTAACCTCTATGGTTGCTGCACAGTTATTATTACTTTGTGGTTTGTTGGAAATCGGGGATCCTCGGGAAGATCGGTGACGATCGGGGGATGGCATACGCGTGTCAGTAGTTACCTATTTTTGCAGAGGTAACCCGGCCTTGTGTTGGCAGAGATCCGGTTAGGTTCTCGGGTCGTCTATTCCAGGGACGTACCCATCGTGGATAGGAAGTTCCTTTGCCTGACCATTTGTTGGAAATCCAAAGAAACAATACGAGCTTTGTACGGATTTAGTTGTAGAACCTATCATTCACTTATGGTGGCGCCCCACTGTTTGGATGGTAGCTATAGTAGGCATAAGTGCGGAATGTCTATGCTGGCTAAGATTTATATTATACTTTCGAAATGTTTTCTACACTATGCACTAATAATAATATCAAAAAGGATTTGATTTTGCGTAGTAAGCATCTTTGACTATCATAAGAAGAAATCTCCTCCAATTCTGCGTTTGCATTGTGTGTGTGGCGGGAGGTCTTATGGTAGTTTCATTTTCCCAAAAGCATTGCGAAATTTACTTTAAAATTATCCTGTTGTCTATTTTAAAGAATAACTGTTTTACGATCTCACACCAGTCACCATGACTGACTCGGAGTTTATTGTTCCCTTCTAAACTCTGGGTGCCCACCAATTTCCACACGGGCAGTCTAGAGTTATATTATCAGGATATTCTGGATATTCTGGAGCTTGGAGATAAGCTGGATGACGAGACGTAGTATTTGTATCTGATATACTTATTCCGCTGTGTATTCTGTATGAGGACAGGTTATATAACTGTCCATTATTGTATATTGACTCTGATGATTGATGTATGTATAAACTGATATAGTTCTTTGTTTTAAAAGACTAGTGTTTATCTATTATATATTGTTCCGCTGCGATATGTGAGATTCTGATATTGTCTCTGCTCTGTATCTGTTGTTGTTTTGTTGTTCTTCTTCTAATACTTTTTCTTCTTTCTTAAAACCATAACTTTTCGGGTTTCCGGCATTCGATGGCTCAGCAGTCGATAAAGTGAGTATCGATGTTGAATTTTCGAAAGTCGAAAAATTTCGGGATGTTACATTGGCCGTATACTTTTTGATAGCCGTGAGTTTTTATGTGTAATTCACGTGAAAAACCTTCCTCCTCACTCCATTTTCACGGCAAAAGCATTTGGGTAATGGCCTCCTCTTTTCTTCTACTTTTTCTTCATTTTCCCTTTTGAATTTTTAATGTTTTGGCCATGACTTCTCCTTGCCATGCTCCACCATCTCCACCATAGCCTCCACCACCTTCCTCCTCCCCTTCCATGGCTTCAAACCCCTCTCTTCCCATCTGACCAGATCAGGCCATGGCCTTTAAGTGAAGACAAACACCTCAAAAGTTGCACAAAACCTTCCAAATGTCATGTTAGCCTAGCCTAGTTGCTTCATACCTTCATCCATCACCTTGGACACCACCTTTAGCCGCCACCACCACCTTGTCCAGACCCCTACTCATCATTTAAACCACTGTCCAGACCTGAAATTGAATGGCCAAGCCAAACCACCCATGGCCGAGCCCAAAACATTGAACCAAAACCTTCCTATATTGCCTAGCCTCTTCACATTCCTATGTTGTAACTCCTCCACCATTCTAGCCTTGTAGCCGTGCATTTGTGAGCCCAAACCAAAGCCAAACCATGTTAGGGCTGAGCCATATCAACCCCTAGGCCAAGCATGTGAGTGTGGAAAGCATAGCAAAAGCATTCAATCCATTTTTGCTTTTAATTTCAAAGTTGTTTCAATTCAATGTTGCATTAAATTTATAATTTTTTTTGTCATGTTCGTGGGTTGTGTACAAGATCAATAAGCTTGGTTCTCATCCACTTGGATCTATTGTTGTGTCATCGTGCCTCCTGGAATCCGTTGTGTCATTTGAATTGATATCTCCAGCACAAAAAGGTGAGTAAATCTCACATGACATTTTATACTTATACAAATGTGAAGCGACAATAATTGAATGTGTAGAATATTATGATATGTTATAACTGCCTGTGATGATTTAATTATATGATGTTAAACCTGTTAATTTACTTGTCATCTCATCTGTTACTGTTATATATTGTATACTGTTCATTTTATATATGTTTATCACACTGCAAGTTCCCTGTAGATTAGATTCACTATGGGTTGAAATGATACATACCCGAACGGACTTTAGAATAGGGAAAAATCGTTATGGGATGAAATGATAGGCCTGAACGGTTTTTATTTATTTTATTTTAACTTGGGATTACGGGTATGAAATGATAGAACCCGGATTTTTTCTTCTTAAACTGCGGATTGAAATGATACATATCCATATCACTTGACCTAGGTTAGAAAACTATATACAGGCCCGTGGTTATTTTTATAAAGTATTTTGAATATTTTAAATATTTTTAAAAGTGTAAAATTATGAAAATTTGATTTAACTTGGATTTTTAATGTTTAAATAAAGAAATTTGGATTTTTCTAGAAGTTAAAAATGTAATTTAAATGAATGGTAAAAGTGAATTTTTGAAATATAACTTAAGTTTGGAAATTTGGAATTTTGGTTTTAAAATGAAATTTAAGTTATATAAATAAAATGGAAATTTAATTATATTTGGAAAATGGTAAATATGATAATTTGATTTGAATTTGAATTTAAATGATTTAATAAAGTGTTATTGAGTTTTATATGTATTAAAATGGTTAAATAAATGAATGCTTAAATGTGTAATTTTCAAATATAACTTGACTTGGAAATGTGAAGTTGGTTTTTATTAAAGGTTTAAGTTAATTAAATAAAATTGAAATTTTAGTTTAATTTGTGAAATCGAAATGAAATATAAGTGTTAAGTTTATTTGTTAAAAATGTGAAGAAAAGAAAATTGTACATTTGGATTTTTGTTAAGTAAAATTATTGCAAATTTGGACTTTACTGTAAATGTTTCTTATAAAAATCATAAATTAAAAGAGTAATTTTGTGATATCCCGGAATTTTTGGGCAATATAAATTTAATAATCTGTGTTAAAAATTAAATTGATTTGATAATTTTTGTTAATAAATTTGAATTGATTTAATAATCCAATTAAATAAATATTTAATTAGTGATTTTATCTTTTAAAAGCTAATAAATAGGTTTCTATTTATAATGTAAATATAATGATATATTGTAAATAGATAAATCTTGTTTTTAAATTCTATTATTTTTGGTAATTTGGAAATTTTGATTTTATTTAATATTAAGCTTTTCAAAAGCTATTTAATAATATATAGTTTTAAATTGTTAAGTGTAAATTGTTTAAATTGATTTTAAATTGTATTAAAAAAAAAATTAAATTGAATTAAATTTATATTTGGATTTAAAAGTATGACATAAATGATTTTGTATAAATATAGTTTGTTTTATTCTATTTCTTTAAAAAGGATTCTTATTTATATAAATTAAAATAAATATTTAGTTATTAGGAAATTAATTAATAAAAGCTTTATTCACATTTATAAATTATTTTGCATGTAAAAGTTACAAATGTAAGATAATAAATCAATCTAAGCATATGTGTTAAATTTTAATCAACTAAAATGACAAATGTTGATATTTGGGACAAGTGTCATTAAATTTAGTTTTTCTTTTATTTTTATTTTTAAATCACTTTCAGTTTATATAAGCATTTGCCCTCTTCCTTCTTCCTTTTCTTTTCTCATTTCAATTCTATACTAAAGAAAATTTCTCGGCTGAACTTACTACTCTAAAAACAAACCTGTAAACCTTCTCAAATGCAAATTCTCTAAAAAAATCTGATATTCAGTAATCAATATTGCTCAAACCAAAAGTAACCGTAACCCAAATCAATAACCTGTAAACCAAGTTGCAAATCTAAAATCAAGTCTGTAGCCTGCCTGCATTCATTTGCAATCTGGAGGCAGCATTCAAAATTTAAAGATTTCAAATGCAACCTGGAAGCATGCAGCAGTGTTAAATCAAGCATAAGCAAACCTGCATGTATTCTTCAATTCTGAGATAAATCAAGACAAGCAACTCAAGTTTTAAAACAAGCATGCATGCAGTTTCAAAAGCAAAAGAAATTCATAGTTTCAGTTTTCAAAACCAAGCATTTCCAGTTCTCTGTTCAACAAAAACTGGTGAGTAAACTTTTGAATTTTAAAAACAGTTTTAAACCTATGTTTATATGTTGTTATGAATTTCTGAAAAATATGGATGCATGTGTTCATGGATATAGATGTATGTACATAGATATAAATAGTTCTATGAATATATATTCCTGCATGTATAAGTGATTCCTGTTGTTCAAAAACAAGAGCATCTCTGTTATTTAACCTCTGTTCAACATTCTATCCAGAGAAAAAAATTAACAAGTTTAAATTATTGTTTGATGGTCTGATGCTTGCTAAAATTCTTAAATCTATGATGTGATATAATGCTTGCATGTTTATTTTAAGTAGGATGGATGTATATGTTGTGCATGTTTGGATATCACCTCTGTAAAGCTACAGAGTTAAAATTTGATCAAATTTCATAATCTCGTCATCTAATCTCTGATAGGCCTAGGGATTCAAAAGAGTTATGTTTGTTTAAACTTGAATTAAGTCTAAAAATATAATTAAGTATAATAGTTTTGAAATTAATCTGGAATTTAGAAAATACAGTAAGAAACCAAAAACATTCAAATTTTAATTGTATTGATTTCTGAGTTCTTATACATCATCTGATTTAAATTCACAAGCCATGAATTTTAAAATGAGAATCCAGATTTTTAGTGTGGTTTTGAGGGAGGAAAACGAGGTTGATCGGGATTTGGGTTTTTAGGCTTTTCCGATGATCGGCATGGTGGATGGAGTCGATACCGTGGTCGAAGGTGGTTTGAAGGCTGACAATCATCAGAAAAATGAGTGAAGAATTTCCTGATGATTGTGGCGGCTCATCGGAGTCATTGTAGGGTTTAAGGGGTAGTTTTGATCATGTCGATGGTCGAGGTTACTGGGACGTCGGTGATGCTTCGTGTTCAATCGCAAGGGTAGGAATGGAAGCGTGGTGGCGTAGTGCTGCTCTGGACATGGTGGCAGGATTTCTGGTGGTGGGTTTCGTCATCGGCGAGATGTTTAGTCGATCGAGTTTTGGGTTCCTGTGTGTCGAAGTGTTCGATTTCGAATCGAAGGCGAGATCGTCGGAGCTAGGGTTTCGAGTGGGACGGCGAGGTCATCAGCAACTTGTCAAAGGCGGAAGGGTTGATCGGAGGAGCGGCGAGCTTGCGTACACGTGCACGTGTGCACGAGGTAATTTGGTTCTGGTTTCGCTTGTTTGGGGAAGAAGAGGAATACTCGGGTTTCTCGAGTCGTTTGGGTTTTTTACTCAAGGTGATGCTCGTGTGTTTGAGGGTGTGATTGGAGTGGAACTCGAGTAGATTGAAATTTTTAGCCTGATAACAGTTTAGTGGCTACAGGTTTTAAAATTTTAAAATTTAAACAAGTTTTGAAATAAAAGAAAGAAGAGAACTCGGTGGCTCTCAAGTAAATGATCGGATTTGACCAAAGTAAGTTTAGAAACAGTTTTCAAAAGTTTAAAGATTTTTATAAAAAGGAAGTTTTAAAATTTAAATTGAAACTAGATTTAAACTTTTACTTGAAAATGTTTAAAGCATTTAAGGTAAGTTATGTTTTGTAACTTTAATTTATCTAGTTAAATGAGTATTTTAGAAACTTAATTAATGATTTAATTAAGTAAAATTAATTATTAAGATAAAATGATTAATGGTAATTAAGGTATTAATAAGAGAATGTTTTATCTTAAAATAATTAAGATTTTTAATGTCTTGAAATTAATTAAGCTAATTAAGGTAAATTAAGTATAAGTAATTCATTTAATTAATAATGATAAAGAATTAATTAAGAAATTACTTAAGAATAATTAATTGATTTAATTAATTTATTTAAAATTAATAATTAAGGGTTAAGTTAATTAATTAGAGGTTAATTAATTTAAATTAAGGATAATTACTTAATATAATTAATAAGGTAGAATTACTTAGTATAAGTAATTAGTGGTTAATTAATGAATAAAGGATAATTATTTAATGAAGTAATTAGAGTTAATTAATGGAAGTAATTAAGGAATTAATTACTCAATGTAATTAATTAAGTTTAAATGAAATTTTTTTAAGTTAATTAATTAAGTTTAATTAATTTAAACACTCGATGATATGATAAATAATTACTTAATGTAATTAATGGAGTATAATTCTTTAGTAAAATAATTAATGATAATTACTGGAAGTAATTAATGAAAGATGATTTAAGGATGAAAGAAATTGGGATTAAATTACTTTGAAATTAATCAAGGGATTAATTAAAGATAATTAATTAAGGAATAATTAATTTATATAATGAAGTAATTAAGGGAAGTTAATTACTGAATGAGATTAATCAAAGGTGATTAATAAATGTGACTAATTAAAGATTAATTATTAAATGTAATTAATTTAAATGGAGTAATTAATTAAAGAAGTAATTAAGAAATCATTAATTAAATATAGTTAATGATGTAATTAAAAGTTGATTAATTAAGACTAATTAATCAAATAATAAGTAATTAAAAAGTAATTAATTAATGTAATTAATTAAGAATTAATGTAATTAATTATAGTTAATTAATTAATGAAATAATTAAAGGTTAATTACTTTATTTGATTAAGGATAATTAATTTGTGAAATTAATTTAAGGCTAATTACTTGAATGTAATTAAAAGATAATTAATCAAGGATGATTAATTGAAATGAAATATTAGAAGATATTAATTAATTAAATTGTAATTAATTAATGGTTAAGTAAGAAGGATTTATAAAATGAAGTAATTAATTTAATTCAATTTAAATTAATTAGAGATGATATAAATCATTACTTATGAATGGGTGTTAGTATTGGATACTTGACTTTGATTGATATCTCTGATGAGATATATGCTGTGTGATATGGATGTTAGTTGAATTGTATGGATTATCTGATAATGTTGATTATCTGTTGGGAATTATCTTTCTTTGTGTATAAAGGTAATGAATTAAATTGTTTTAACCTTTAAAAAAACTTGGCCTTAAAAGATACGCTTTGGATTTCGATGAGACCGGGATCGGGTTTGCTACATTACAACATGATAGGGGGTTCTCGCTTCGCGGTTTGGTGGCGAACGGGAGACTCTTACCCCTACATGTCCCATTGAGGGGTTGGTTGCGAGTCGAGAGGCTGGCCGTAAAAGCAAATTCGAGGTACCAATGTAAGCCACGGTGGGGCTGGGATGGTTGAAAAGCCTACCAGTTGAGGCCGCTGTCGATGGTTGAAAAGCCTAGACCATTACATTTGGTATCAGAGCATAGGTTGAGCGAATGCCTAAGCTTTTGGTTAATTGAATATCAGAGCACTAGGTTGAGTGAATACCTAGGTTCGGAAGGATTGTTCATTAGAGATAGGATCTGTAGCAACCTATGTGAGTCTGAGTATATCTATATACGAGAGCGCGTATTTGTTAGTTATATAAAATGGTTTTATATTGTGTTAATTGATCGGTTGAGTGGTATATGGATTCTGGTCAATACGAGTAGCTAACGTTATTGATAGGGATCTCTAAACACTTGAACCAGGCCAACGGACACAATATTGTTTTAAAGAGGTAGATGAAATAATTTTACCCAGAAATAATTTCTATATAAAAAAAATATATATATATCATTTTAAATATATATATTTATGTATTTCTACCTATTTATTGGGTTACCTGTTCGGGTTTTCCAATATAAGTTATAAAGGTAGATAAGGTGGTAGTGTGTGTAACACAATTACCAATAGTTGGAGTTTGAATGTTTGAGGTTGGAAGTATATATCGAGACTGTAAACCCAATACCGTCTCGAGTAAGCTTTGCTGTGGTGAAGGATTTCATCGATCTCCGAAGGAAACTGTAATGGTTCGGAGTTTATCTTTGAAGTGTGGATGAGTAGAGTTGGATCTGTCGATGAGGCAGAAGTGAGTGATGGTACCTTGATACCTTAGGTAATAGTAGCTGTATGATGAGATACAGTGACGATGGATGTTCCCGAAGATGTTTTCTTTGGAACAAGATTAAGGAAGTGTGTATGCTTTGGTATTGTGGCTGAGTTCAGCATGGTGTTTCTGCTTTGGTTTGGAGTTCGAGTTTCTCGAAGAGCTTTGGATAGGAGCATCAGTGTCAGCAGTGCTACTCGGAGTGTTCTGTGATGGCAAGAAGTTTTCTGGCTGAGCAGTTTTTCTGGAAGTGAAGATCAGAAGCAGCAGAGTGGATCCATTTCTTCGATAAATTGGATAAATAAGTGTAAGCTGTTCTGATTGGTAAAGAGAGAACAGTCTGTTTGGAATTAGGATGGGTTGATCGCAAAAGTGACTTGCGATTGCTGAGTGTTCTCTTGGGTTGTCAGAGTTTTTCTGGGTGTCTTCAGAAAAGTCAGAAGTTTGTCCGCATCTGAAGGTTGAGTTTTCTTATCGACTGGATTACAGGAGTGATACCGGTGGTTCAGTCTAGTGGAAGGATGTTTCCTAGAGATGGAGTTGGTGAAGCAGCTCAAGTTTTGCTGGAATATCTGAGTTTTCTGTATGGATCCGTGAACCTTATTTCTAGAAGTGAGTTGTCCAGTCTGTGCTTGTGTTCTACCTCAGATCAGAGTTGAGAAGCGAAAGCAGTTTGGAGTGTATCTCTGGATGGGAGAAGTAAGTTTGGAATCTACTATTGTGAAGTAGAGTTGTGTTTGGATCTCGTCTGTGTTCTGATTTGGATAAGTATTTGGTCTTCTGAATTGAATTGTCAGTTTGGATAACTGGAATTCATTGTGTTTTACGTATCTCTGAGGGAGTACGTGTTTGATCTACCTTTGGTTTTGGAATCTGCAGTTCAGGGAGGTTTGGTTGTTGAGTCAGACTCGTTTGTAGTCTGATAACCTGTTTAGTTTTGTAGATCTAGATGAGTAGGAGCTCTGTAGCTTCGTAGTTTAGATTATTTGTAGAGCGAGTATCCCGATATTTATACCGAGGAAACTCGAAGAAATTCTATCTAGAATTTTGTCTGGATAGTTAGAATTGTTTGTTTGGATGATTGGTTGCTATGGTTGAAAATATATGATTGTGTTTTAAAACTAAAATCTTTAAGGAGATTATTAAATTACCTTTGCTTTTAAATTTCGGGGACGAAATTATTTTAAGGGGGAAGGAATGTGATATCCCGGAATTTTTGGGCAATATAAATTTAATAATCTGTGTTAAAAATTAAATTGATTTGATAATTTTTGTTAATAAATTTGAATTGATTTAATAATCCAATTAAATAAATATTTAATTAGTGATTTTATCTTTTAAAAGCTAATAAATAGGTTTCTATTTATAATGTAAATATAATGATATATTGTAAATAGATAAATCTTGTTTTTAAATTCTATTATTTTTGGTAATTTGGAAATTTTGATTTTATTTAATATTAAGCTTTTCAAAAGCTATTTAATAATATATAGTTTTAAATTGTTAAGTGTAAATTGTTTAAATTGATTTTAAATTGTATTAAAAAAAATTAAATTGAATTAAATTTATATTTGGATTTAAAAGTATGACATAAATGATTTTGTATAAATATAGTTTGTTTTATTCTATTTCTTTAAAAAGGATTCTTATTTATATAAATTAAAATAAATATTTAGTTATTAGGAAATTAATTAATAAAAGCTTTATTCACATTTATAAATTATTTTGCATGTAAAAGTTACAAATGTAAGATAATAAATCAATCTAAGCATATGTGTTAATTTTTAATCAACTAAAATGACAAATGTTGATATTTGGGACAAGTGTCATTAAATTTAGTTTTTCTTTTATTTTTATTTTTAAATCACTTTCAGTTTATATAAGCATTTGCCCTCTTCCTTCTTCCTTTTCTTTTCTCATTTCAATTCTATACTAAAGAAAATTTCTCGGCTGAACTTACTACTCTAAAAACAAACCTGTAAACCTTCTCAAATGCAAATTCTCTAAAAAAATCTGATATTCAGTAATCAATATTGCTCAAACCAAAAGTAACCGTAACCCAAATCAATAACCTGTAAACCAAGTTGCAAATCTAAAATCAAGTCTGTAGCCTGCCTGCATTCATTTGCAATCTGGAGGCAGCATTCAAAATTTAAAGATTTCAAATGCAACCTGGAAGCATGCAGCAGTGTTAAATCAAGCATAAGCAAACCTGCATGTATTCTTCAATTCTGAGATAAATCAAGACAAGCAACTCAAGTTTTAAAACAAGCATGCATGCAGTTTCAAAAGCAAAAGAAATTCATAGTTTCAGTTTTCAAAACCAAGCATTTCCAGTTCTCTGTTCAACAAAAACTGGTGAGTAAACTTTTGAATTTTAAAAACAGTTTTAAACCTATGTTTATATGTTGTTATGAATTTCTGAAAAATATGGATGCATGTGTTCATGGATATAGATGTATGTACATAGATATAAATAGTTCTATGAATATATATTCCTGCATGTATAAGTGATTCCTGTTGTTCAAAAACAAGAGCATCTCTGTTATTTAACCTCTGTTCAACATTCTATCCAGAGAAAAAAATTAACAAGTTTAAATTATTGTTTGATGGTCTGATGCTTGCTAAAATTCTTAAATCTATGATGTGATATAATGCTTGCATGTTTATTTTAAGTAGGATGGATGTATATGTTGTGCATGTTTGGATATCACCTCTGTAAAGCTACAGAGTTAAAATTTGATCAAATTTCATAATCTCGTCATCTAATCTCTGATAGGCCTAGGGATTCAAAAGAGTTATGTTTGTTTAAACTTGAATTAAGTCTAAAAATATAATTAAGTATAATAGTTTTGAAATTAATCTGGAATTTAGAAAATACAGTAAGAAACCAAAAACATTCAAATTTTAATTGTATTGATTTCTGAGTTCTTATACATCATCTGATTTAAATTCACAAGCCATGAATTTTAAAATGAGAATCCAGATTTTTAGTGTGGTTTTGAGGGAGGAAAACGAGGTTGATCGGGATTTGGGTTTTTAGGCTTTTCCGATGATCGGCATGGTGGATGGAGTCGATACCGTGGTCGAAGGTGGTTTGAAGGCTGACAATCATCAGAAAAATGAGTGAAGAATTTCCTGATGATTGTGGCGGCTCATCGGAGTCATTGTAGGGTTTAAGGGGTAGTTTTGATCATGTCGATGGTCGAGGTTACTGGGACGTCGGTGATGCTTCGTGTTCAATCGCAAGGGTAGGAATGGAAGCGTGGTGGCGTAGTGCTGCTCTGGACATGGTGGCAGGATTTCTGGTGGTGGGTTTCGTCATCGGCGAGATGTTTAGTCGATCGAGTTTTGGGTTCCTGTGTGTCGAAGTGTTCGATTTCGAATCGAAGGCGAGATCGTCGGAGCTAGGGTTTCGAGTGGGACGGCGAGGTCATCAGCAACTTGTCAAAGGCGGAAGGGTTGATCGGAGGAGCGGCGAGCTTGCGTACACGTGCACGTGTGCACGAGGTAATTTGGTTCTGGTTTCGCTTGTTTGGGGAAGAAGAGGAATACTCGGGTTTCTCGAGTCGTTTGGGTTTTTTACTCAAGGTGATGCTCGTGTGTTTGAGGGTGTGATTGGAGTGGAACTCGAGTAGATTGAAATTTTTAGCCTGATAACAGTTTAGTGGCTACAGGTTTTAAAATTTTAAAATTTAAACAAGTTTTGAAATAAAAGAAAGAAGAGAACTCGGTGGCTCTCAAGTAAATGATCGGATTTGACCAAAGTAAGTTTAGAAACAGTTTTCAAAAGTTTAAAGATTTTTATAAAAAGGAAGTTTTAAAATTTAAATTGAAACTAGATTTAAACTTTTACTTGAAAATGTTTAAAGCATTTAAGGTAAGTTATGTTTTGTAACTTTAATTTATCTAGTTAAATGAGTATTTTAGAAACTTAATTAATGATTTAATTAAGTAAAATTAATTATTAAGATAAAATGATTAATGGTAATTAAGGTATTAATAAGAGAATGTTTTATCTTAAAATAATTAAGATTTTTAATGTCTTGAAATTAATTAAGCTAATTAAGGTAAATTAAGTATAAGTAATTCATTTAATTAATAATGATAAAGAATTAATTAAGAAATTACTTAAGAATAATTAATTGATTTAATTAATTTATTTAAAATTAATAATTAAGGGTTAAGTTAATTAATTAGAGGTTAATTAATTTAAATTAAGGATAATTACTTAATATAATTAATAAGGTAGAATTACTTAGTATAAGTAATTAGTGGTTAATTAATGAATAAAGGATAATTATTTAATGAAGTAATTAGAGTTAATTAATGGAAGTAATTAAGGAATTAATTACTCAATGTAATTAATTAAGTTTAAATGAAATTTTTTTAAGTTAATTAATTAAGTTTAATTAATTTAAACACTCGATGATATGATAAATAATTACTTAATGTAATTAATGGAGTATAATTCTTTAGTAAAATAATTAATGATAATTACTGGAAGTAATTAATGAAAGATGATTTAAGGATGAAAGAAATTGGGATTAAATTACTTTGAAATTAATCAAGGGATTAATTAAAGATAATTAATTAAGGAATAATTAATTTATATAATGAAGTAATTAAGGGAAGTTAATTACTGAATGAGATTAATCAAAGGTGATTAATAAATGTGACTAATTAAAGATTAATTATTAAATGTAATTAATTTAAATGGAGTAATTAATTAAAGAAGTAATTAAGAAATCATTAATTAAATATAGTTAATGATGTAATTAAAAGTTGATTAATTAAGACTAATTAATCAAATAATAAGTAATTAAAAAGTAATTAATTAATGTAATTAATTAAGAATTAATGTAATTAATTATAGTTAATTAATTAATGAAATAATTAAAGGTTAATTACTTTATTTGATTAAGGATAATTAATTTGTGAAATTAATTTAAGGCTAATTACTTGAATGTAATTAAAAGATAATTAATCAAGGATGATTAATTGAAATGAAATATTAGAAGATATTAATTAATTAAATTGTAATTAATTAATGGTTAAGTAAGAAGGATTTATAAAATGAAGTAATTAATTTAATTCAATTTAAATTAATTAGAGATGATATAAATCATTACTTATGAATGGGTGTTAGTATTGGATACTTGACTTTGATTGATATCTCTGATGAGATATATGCTGTGTGATATGGATGTTAGTTGAATTGTATGGATTATCTGATAATGTTGATTATCTGTTGGGAATTATCTTTCTTTGTGTATAAAGGTAATGAATTAAATTGTTTTAACCTTTAAAAAAACTTGGCCTTAAAAGATACGCTTTGGATTTCGATGAGACCGGGATCGGGTTTGCTACATTACAACATGATAGGGGGTTCTCGCTTCGCGGTTTGGTGGCGAACGGGAGACTCTTACCCCTACATGTCCCATTGAGGGGTTGGTTGCGAGTCGAGAGGCTGGCCGTAAAAGCAAATTCGAGGTACCAATGTAAGCCACGGTGGGGCTGGGATGGTTGAAAAGCCTACCAGTTGAGGCCGCTGTCGATGGTTGAAAAGCCTAGACCATTACATTTGGTATCAGAGCATAGGTTGAGCGAATGCCTAAGCTTTTGGTTAATTGAATATCAGAGCACTAGGTTGAGTGAATACCTAGGTTCGGAAGGATTGTTCATTAGAGATAGGATCTGTAGCAACCTATGTGAGTCTGAGTATATCTATATACGAGAGCGCGTATTTGTTAGTTATATAAAATGGTTTTATATTGTGTTAATTGATCGGTTGAGTGGTATATGGATTCTGGTCAATACGAGTAGCTAACGTTATTGATAGGGATCTCTAAACACTTGAACCAGGCCAACGGACACAATATTGTTTTAAAGAGGTAGATGAAATAATTTTACCCAGAAATAATTTCTATATAAAAAAAATATATATATATATCATTTTAAATATATATATTTATGTATTTCTACCTATTTATTGGGTTACCTGTTCGGGTTTTCCAATATAAGTTATAAAGGTAGATAAGGTGGTAGTGTGTGTAACACAATTACCAATAGTTGGAGTTTGAATGTTTGAGGTTGGAAGTATATATCGAGACTGTAAACCCAATACCGTCTCGAGTAAGCTTTGCTGTGGTGAAGGATTTCATCGATCTCCGAAGGAAACTGTAATGGTTCGGAGTTTATCTTTGAAGTGTGGATGAGTAGAGTTGGATCTGTCGATGAGGCAGAAGTGAGTGATGGTACCTTGATACCTCAGGTAATAGTAGCTGTATGATGAGATACAGTGACGATGGATGTTCCCGAAGATGTTTTCTTTGGAACAAGATTAAGGAAGTGTGTATGCTTTGGTATTGTGGCTGAGTTCAGCATGGTGTTTCTGCTTTGGTTTGGAGTTCGAGTTTCTCGAAGAGCTTTGGATAGGAGCATCAGTGTCAGCAGTGCTACTCGGAGTGTTCTGTGATGGCAAGAAGTTTTCTGGCTGAGCAGTTTTTCTGGAAGTGAAGATCAGAAGCAGCAGAGTGGATCCATTTCTTCGATAAATTGGATAAATAAGTGTAAGCTGTTCTGATTGGTAAAGAGAGAACAGTCTGTTTGGAATTAGGATGGGTTGATCGCAAAAGTGACTTGCGATTGCTGAGTGTTCTCTTGGGTTGTCAGAGTTTTTCTGGGTGTCTTCAGAAAAGTCAGAAGTTTGTCCGCATCTGAAGGTTGAGTTTTCTTATCGACTGGATTACAGGAGTGATACCGGTGGTTCAGTCTAGTGGAAGGATGTTTCCTAGAGATGGAGTTGGTGAAGCAGCTCAAGTTTTGCTGGAATATCTGAGTTTTCTGTATGGATCCGTGAACCTTATTTCTAGAAGTGAGTTGTCCAGTCTGTGCTTGTGTTCTACCTCAGATCAGAGTTGAGCAGCGAAAGCAGTTTGGAGTGTATCTCTGGATGGGAGAAGTAAGTTTGGAATCTACTATTGTGAAGTAGAGTTGTGTTTGGATCTCGTCTGTGTTCTGATTTGGATAAGTATTTGGTCTTCTGAATTGAATTGTCAGTTTGGATAACTGGAATTCATTGTGTTTTACGTATCTCTGAGGGAGTACGTGTTTGATCTACCTTTGGTTTTGGAATCTGCAGTTCAGGGAGGTTTGGTTGTTGAGTCAGACTCGTTTGTAGTCTGATAACCTGTTTAGTTTTGTAGATCTAGATGAGTAGGAGCTCTGTAGCTTCGTAGTTTAGATTATTTGTAGAGCGAGTATCCCGATATTTATACCGAGGAAACTCGAAGAAATTCTATCTAGAATTTTGTCTGGATAGTTAGAATTGTTTGTTTGGATGATTGGTTGCTATGGTTGAAAATATATGATTGTGTTTTAAAACTAAAATCTTTAAGGAGATTATTAAATTACCTTTGCTTTTAAATTTCGGGGACGAAATTATTTTAAGGGGGAAGGAATGTGATATCCCGGAATTTTTGGGCAATATAAATTTAATAATCTGTGTTAAAAATTAAATTGATTTGATAATTTTTGTTAATAAATTTGAATTGATTTAATAATCCAATTAAATAAATATTTAATTAGTGATTTTATCTTTTAAAAGCTAATAAATAGGTTTCTATTTATAATGTAAATATAATGATATATTGTAAATAGATAAATCTTGTTTTTAAATTCTATTATTTTTGGTAATTTGGAAATTTTGATTTTATTTAATATTAAGCTTTTCAAAAGCTATTTAATAATATATAGTTTTAAATTGTTAAGTGTAAATTGTTTAAATTGATTTTAAATTGTATTAAAAAAAATTAAATTGAATTAAATTTATATTTGGATTTAAAAGTATGACATAAATGATTTTGTATAAATATAGTTTGTTTTATTCTATTTCTTTAAAAAGGATTCTTATTTATATAAATTAAAATAAATATTTAGTTATTAGGAAATTAATTAATAAAAGCTTTATTCACATTTATAAATTATTTTGCATGTAAAAGTTACAAATGTAAGATAATAAATCAATCTAAGCATATGTGTTAATTTTTAATCAACTAAAATGACAAATGTTGATATTTGGGACAAGTGTCATTAAATTTAGTTTTTCTTTTATTTTTATTTTTAAATCACTTTCAGTTTATATAAGCATTTGCCCTCTTCCTTCTTCCTTTTCTTTTCTCATTTCAATTCTATACTAAAGAAAATTTCTCGGCTGAACTTACTACTCTAAAAACAAACCTGTAAACCTTCTCAAATGCAAATTCTCTAAAAAAATCTGATATTCAGTAATCAATATTGCTCAAACCAAAAGTAACCGTAACCCAAATCAATAACCTGTAAACCAAGTTGCAAATCTAAAATCAAGTCTGTAGCCTGCCTGCATTCATTTGCAATCTGGAGGCAGCATTCAAAATTTAAAGATTTCAAATGCAACCTGGAAGCATGCAGCAGTGTTAAATCAAGCATAAGCAAACCTGCATGTATTCTTCAATTCTGAGATAAATCAAGACAAGCAACTCAAGTTTTAAAACAAGCATGCATGCAGTTTCAAAAGCAAAAGAAATTCATAGTTTCAGTTTTCAAAACCAAGCATTTCCAGTTCTCTGTTCAACAAAAACTGGTGAGTAAACTTTTGAATTTTAAAAACAGTTTTAAACCTATGTTTATATGTTGTTATGAATTTCTGAAAAATATGGATGCATGTGTTCATGGATATAGATGTATGTACATAGATATAAATAGTTCTATGAATATATATTCCTGCATGTATAAGTGATTCCTGTTGTTCAAAAACAAGAGCATCTCTGTTATTTAACCTCTGTTCAACATTCTATCCAGAGAAAAAAATTAACAAGTTTAAATTATTGTTTGATGGTCTGATGCTTGCTAAAATTCTTAAATCTATGATGTGATATAATGCTTGCATGTTTATTTTAAGTAGGATGGATGTATATGTTGTGCATGTTTGGATATCACCTCTGTAAAGCTACAGAGTTAAAATTTGATCAAATTTCATAATCTCGTCATCTAATCTCTGATAGGCCTAGGGATTCAAAAGAGTTATGTTTGTTTAAACTTGAATTAAGTCTAAAAATATAATTAAGTATAATAGTTTTGAAATTAATCTGGAATTTAGAAAATACAGTAAGAAACCAAAAACATTCAAATTTTAATTGTATTGATTTCTGAGTTCTTATACATCATCTGATTTAAATTCACAAGCCATGAATTTTAAAATGAGAATCCAGATTTTTAGTGTGGTTTTGAGGGAGGAAAACGAGGTTGATCGGGATTTGGGTTTTTAGGCTTTTCCGATGATCGGCATGGTGGATGGAGTCGATACCGTGGTCGAAGGTGGTTTGAAGGCTGACAATCATCAGAAAAATGAGTGAAGAATTTCCTGATGATTGTGGCGGCTCATCGGAGTCATTGTAGGGTTTAAGGGGTAGTTTTGATCATGTCGATGGTCGAGGTTACTGGGACGTCGGTGATGCTTCGTGTTCAATCGCAAGGGTAGGAATGGAAGCGTGGTGGCGTAGTGCTGCTCTGGACATGGTGGCAGGATTTCTGGTGGTGGGTTTCGTCATCGGCGAGATGTTTAGTCGATCGAGTTTTGGGTTCCTGTGTGTCGAAGTGTTCGATTTCGAATCGAAGGCGAGATCGTCGGAGCTAGGGTTTCGAGTGGGACGGCGAGGTCATCAGCAACTTGTCAAAGGCGGAAGGGTTGATCGGAGGAGCGGCGAGCTTGCGTACACGTGCACGTGTGCACGAGGTAATTTGGTTCTGGTTTCGCTTGTTTGGGGAAGAAGAGGAATACTCGGGTTTCTCGAGTCGTTTGGGTTTTTTACTCAAGGTGATGCTCGTGTGTTTGAGGGTGTGATTGGAGTGGAACTCGAGTAGATTGAAATTTTTAGCCTGATAACAGTTTAGTGGCTACAGGTTTTAAAATTTTAAAATTTAAACAAGTTTTGAAATAAAAGAAAGAAGAGAACTCGGTGGCTCTCAAGTAAATGATCGGATTTGACCAAAGTAAGTTTAGAAACAGTTTTCAAAAGTTTAAAGATTTTTATAAAAAGGAAGTTTTAAAATTTAAATTGAAACTAGATTTAAACTTTTACTTGAAAATGTTTAAAGCATTTAAGGTAAGTTATGTTTTGTAACTTTAATTTATCTAGTTAAATGAGTATTTTAGAAACTTAATTAATGATTTAATTAAGTAAAATTAATTATTAAGATAAAATGATTAATGGTAATTAAGGTATTAATAAGAGAATGTTTTATCTTAAAATAATTAAGATTTTTAATGTCTTGAAATTAATTAAGCTAATTAAGGTAAATTAAGTATAAGTAATTCATTTAATTAATAATGATAAAGAATTAATTAAGAAATTACTTAAGAATAATTAATTGATTTAATTAATTTATTTAAAATTAATAATTAAGGGTTAAGTTAATTAATTAGAGGTTAATTAATTTAAATTAAGGATAATTACTTAATATAATTAATAAGGTAGAATTACTTAGTATAAGTAATTAGTGGTTAATTAATGAATAAAGGATAATTATTTAATGAAGTAATTAGAGTTAATTAATGGAAGTAATTAAGGAATTAATTACTCAATGTAATTAATTAAGTTTAAATGAAATTTTTTTAAGTTAATTAATTAAGTTTAATTAATTTAAACACTCGATGATATGATAAATAATTACTTAATGTAATTAATGGAGTATAATTCTTTAGTAAAATAATTAATGATAATTACTGGAAGTAATTAATGAAAGATGATTTAAGGATGAAAGAAATTGGGATTAAATTACTTTGAAATTAATCAAGGGATTAATTAAAGATAATTAATTAAGGAATAATTAATTTATATAATGAAGTAATTAAGGGAAGTTAATTACTGAATGAGATTAATCAAAGGTGATTAATAAATGTGACTAATTAAAGATTAATTATTAAATGTAATTAATTTAAATGGAGTAATTAATTAAAGAAGTAATTAAGAAATCATTAATTAAATATAGTTAATGATGTAATTAAAAGTTGATTAATTAAGACTAATTAATCAAATAATAAGTAATTAAAAAGTAATTAATTAATGTAATTAATTAAGAATTAATGTAATTAATTATAGTTAATTAATTAATGAAATAATTAAAGGTTAATTACTTTATTTGATTAAGGATAATTAATTTGTGAAATTAATTTAAGGCTAATTACTTGAATGTAATTAAAAGATAATTAATCAAGGATGATTAATTGAAATGAAATATTAGAAGATATTAATTAATTAAATTGTAATTAATTAATGGTTAAGTAAGAAGGATTTATAAAATGAAGTAATTAATTTAATTCAATTTAAATTAATTAGAGATGATATAAATCATTACTTATGAATGGGTGTTAGTATTGGATACTTGACTTTGATTGATATCTCTGATGAGATATATGCTGTGTGATATGGATGTTAGTTGAATTGTATGGATTATCTGATAATGTTGATTATCTGTTGGGAATTATCTTTCTTTGTGTATAAAGGTAATGAATTAAATTGTTTTAACCTTTAAAAAAACTTGGCCTTAAAAGATACGCTTTGGATTTCGATGAGACCGGGATCGGGTTTGCTACATTACAACATGATAGGGGGTTCTCGCTTCGCGGTTTGGTGGCGAACGGGAGACTCTTACCCCTACATGTCCCATTGAGGGGTTGGTTGCGAGTCGAGAGGCTGGCCGTAAAAGCAAATTCGAGGTACCAATGTAAGCCACGGTGGGGCTGGGATGGTTGAAAAGCCTACCAGTTGAGGCCGCTGTCGATGGTTGAAAAGCCTAGACCATTACATTTGGTATCAGAGCATAGGTTGAGCGAATGCCTAAGCTTTTGGTTAATTGAATATCAGAGCACTAGGTTGAGTGAATACCTAGGTTCGGAAGGATTGTTCATTAGAGATAGGATCTGTAGCAACCTATGTGAGTCTGAGTATATCTATATACGAGAGCGCGTATTTGTTAGTTATATAAAATGGTTTTATATTGTGTTAATTGATCGGTTGAGTGGTATATGGATTCTGGTCAATACGAGTAGCTAACGTTATTGATAGGGATCTCTAAACACTTGAACCAGGCCAACGGACACAATATTGTTTTAAAGAGGTAGATGAAATAATTTTACCCAGAAATAATTTCTATATAAAAAAAATATATATATATATCATTTTAAATATATATATTTATGTATTTCTACCTATTTATTGGGTTACCTGTTCGGGTTTTCCAATATAAGTTATAAAGGTAGATAAGGTGGTAGTGTGTGTAACACAATTACCAATAGTTGGAGTTTGAATGTTTGAGGTTGGAAGTATATATCGAGACTGTAAACCCAATACCGTCTCGAGTAAGCTTTGCTGTGGTGAAGGATTTCATCGATCTCCGAAGGAAACTGTAATGGTTCGGAGTTTATCTTTGAAGTGTGGATGAGTAGAGTTGGATCTGTCGATGAGGCAGAAGTGAGTGATGGTACCTTGATACCTCAGGTAATAGTAGCTGTATGATGAGATACAGTGACGATGGATGTTCCCGAAGATGTTTTCTTTGGAACAAGATTAAGGAAGTGTGTATGCTTTGGTATTGTGGCTGAGTTCAGCATGGTGTTTCTGCTTTGGTTTGGAGTTCGAGTTTCTCGAAGAGCTTTGGATAGGAGCATCAGTGTCAGCAGTGCTACTCGGAGTGTTCTGTGATGGCAAGAAGTTTTCTGGCTGAGCAGTTTTTCTGGAAGTGAAGATCAGAAGCAGCAGAGTGGATCCATTTCTTCGATAAATTGGATAAATAAGTGTAAGCTGTTCTGATTGGTAAAGAGAGAACAGTCTGTTTGGAATTAGGATGGGTTGATCGCAAAAGTGACTTGCGATTGCTGAGTGTTCTCTTGGGTTGTCAGAGTTTTTCTGGGTGTCTTCAGAAAAGTCAGAAGTTTGTCCGCATCTGAAGGTTGAGTTTTCTTATCGACTGGATTACAGGAGTGATACCGGTGGTTCAGTCTAGTGGAAGGATGTTTCCTAGAGATGGAGTTGGTGAAGCAGCTCAAGTTTTGCTGGAATATCTGAGTTTTCTGTATGGATCCGTGAACCTTATTTCTAGAAGTGAGTTGTCCAGTCTGTGCTTGTGTTCTACCTCAGATCAGAGTTGAGCAGCGAAAGCAGTTTGGAGTGTATCTCTGGATGGGAGAAGTAAGTTTGGAATCTACTATTGTGAAGTAGAGTTGTGTTTGGATCTCGTCTGTGTTCTGATTTGGATAAGTATTTGGTCTTCTGAATTGAATTGTCAGTTTGGATAACTGGAATTCATTGTGTTTTACGTATCTCTGAGGGAGTACGTGTTTGATCTATCTTTGGTTTTGGAATCTGCAGTTCAGGGAGGTTTGGTTGTTGAGTCAGACTCGTTTGTAGTCTGATAACCTGTTTAGTTTTGTAGATCTAGATGAGTAGGAGCTCTGTAGCTTCGTAGTTTAGATTATTTGTAGAGCGAGTATCCCGATATTTATACCGAGGAAACTCGAAGAAATTCTATCTAGAATTTTGTCTGGATAGTTAGAATTGTTTGTTTGGATGATTGGTTGCTATGGTTGAAAATATATGATTGTGTTTTAAAACTAAAATCTTTAAGGAGATTATTAAATTACCTTTGCTTTTAAATTTCGGGGACGAAATTATTTTAAGGGGGAAGGAATGTGATATCCCGGAATTTTTGGGCAATATAAATTTAATAATCTGTGTTAAAAATTAAATTGATTTGATAATTTTTGTTAATAAATTTGAATTGATTTAATAATCCAATTAAATAAATATTTAATTAGTGATTTTATCTTTTAAAAGCTAATAAATAGGTTTCTATTTATAATGTAAATATAATGATATATTGTAAATAGATAAATCTTGTTTTTAAATTCTATTATTTTTGGTAATTTGGAAATTTTGATTTTATTTAATATTAAGCTTTTCAAAAGCTATTTAATAATATATAGTTTTAAATTGTTAAGTGTAAATTGTTTAAATTGATTTTAAATTGTATTAAAAAAAATTAAATTGAATTAAATTTATATTTGGATTTAAAAGTATGACATAAATGATTTTGTATAAATATAGTTTGTTTTATTCTATTTCTTTAAAAAGGATTCTTATTTATATAAATTAAAATAAATATTTAGTTATTAGGAAATTAATTAATAAAAGCTTTATTCACATTTATAAATTATTTTGCATGTAAAAGTTACAAATGTAAGATAATAAATCAATCTAAGCATATGTGTTAATTTTTAATCAACTAAAATGACAAATGTTGATATTTGGGACAAGTGTCATTAAATTTAGTTTTTCTTTTATTTTTATTTTTAAATCACTTTCAGTTTATATAAGCATTTGCCCTCTTCCTTCTTCCTTTTCTTTTCTCATTTCAATTCTATACTAAAGAAAATTTCTCGGCTGAACTTACTACTCTAAAAACAAACCTGTAAACCTTCTCAAATGCAAATTCTCTAAAAAAATCTGATATTCAGTAATCAATATTGCTCAAACCAAAAGTAACCGTAACCCAAATCAATAACCTGTAAACCAAGTTGCAAATCTAAAATCAAGTCTGTAGCCTGCCTGCATTCATTTGCAATCTGGAGGCAGCATTCAAAATTTAAAGATTTCAAATGCAACCTGGAAGCATGCAGCAGTGTTAAATCAAGCATAAGCAAACCTGCATGTATTCTTCAATTCTGAGATAAATCAAGACAAGCAACTCAAGTTTTAAAACAAGCATGCATGCAGTTTCAAAAGCAAAAGAAATTCATAGTTTCAGTTTTCAAAACCAAGCATTTCCAGTTCTCTGTTCAACAAAAACTGGTGAGTAAACTTTTGAATTTTAAAAACAGTTTTAAACCTATGTTTATATGTTGTTATGAATTTCTGAAAAATATGGATGCATGTGTTCATGGATATAGATGTATGTACATAGATATAAATAGTTCTATGAATATATATTCCTGCATGTATAAGTGATTCCTGTTGTTCAAAAACAAGAGCATCTCTGTTATTTAACCTCTGTTCAACATTCTATCCAGAGAAAAAAATTAACAAGTTTAAATTATTGTTTGATGGTCTGATGCTTGCTAAAATTCTTAAATCTATGATGTGATATAATGCTTGCATGTTTATTTTAAGTAGGATGGATGTATATGTTGTGCATGTTTGGATATCACCTCTGTAAAGCTACAGAGTTAAAATTTGATCAAATTTCATAATCTCGTCATCTAATCTCTGATAGGCCTAGGGATTCAAAAGAGTTATGTTTGTTTAAACTTGAATTAAGTCTAAAAATATAATTAAGTATAATAGTTTTGAAATTAATCTGGAATTTAGAAAATACAGTAAGAAACCAAAAACATTCAAATTTTAATTGTATTGATTTCTGAGTTCTTATACATCATCTGATTTAAATTCACAAGCCATGAATTTTAAAATGAGAATCCAGATTTTTAGTGTGGTTTTGAGGGAGGAAAACGAGGTTGATCGGGATTTGGGTTTTTAGGCTTTTCCGATGATCGGCATGGTGGATGGAGTCGATACCGTGGTCGAAGGTGGTTTGAAGGTTGACAATCATCAGAAAAATGAGTGAAGAATTTCCTGATGATTGTGGCGGCTCATCGGAGTCATTGTAGGGTTTAAGGGGTAGTTTTGATCATGTCGATGGTCGAGGTTACTGGGACGTCGGTGATGCTTCGTGTTCAATCGCAAGGGTAGGAATGGAAGCGTGGTGGCGTAGTGCTGCTCTGGACATGGTGGCAGGATTTCTGGTGGTGGGTTTCGTCATCGGAGAGATGTTTAGTCGATCGAGTTTTGGGTTCCTGTGTGTCGAAGTGTTCGATTTCGAATCGAAGGCGAGATCGTCGGAGCTAGGGTTTCGAGTGGGACGGCGAGGTCATCAGCAACTTGTCAAAGGCGGAAGGGTTGATCGGAGGAGCGGCGAGCTTGCGTACACGTGCACGTGTGCACGAGGTAATTTGGTTCTGGTTTCGCTTGTTTGGGGAAGAAGAGGAATACTCGGGTTTCTCGAGTCGTTTGGGTTTTTTACTCAAGGTGATGCTCGTGTGTTTGAGGGTGTGATTGGAGTGGAACTCGAGTAGATTGAAATTTTTAGCCTGATAACAGTTTAGTGGCTACAGGTTTTAAAATTTTAAAATTTAAACAAGTTTTGAAATAAAAGAAAGAAGAGAACTCGGTGGCTCTCAAGTAAATGATCGGATTTGACCAAAGTAAGTTTAGAAACAGTTTTCAAAAGTTTAAAGATTTTTATAAAAAGGAAGTTTTAAAATTTAAATTGAAACTAGATTTAAACTTTTACTTGAAAATGTTTAAAGCATTTAAGGTAAGTTATGTTTTGTAACTTTAATTTATCTAGTTAAATGAGTATTTTAGAAACTTAATTAATGATTTAATTAAGTAAAATTAATTATTAAGATAAAATGATTAATGGTAATTAAGGTATTAATAAGAGAATGTTTTATCTTAAAATAATTAAGATTTTTAATGTCTTGAAATTAATTAAGCTAATTAAGGTAAATTAAGTATAAGTAATTCATTTAATTAATAATGATAAAGAATTAATTAAGAAATTACTTAAGAATAATTAATTGATTTAATTAATTTATTTAAAATTAATAATTAAGGGTTAAGTTAATTAATTAGAGGTTAATTAATTTAAATTAAGGATAATTACTTAATATAATTAATAAGGTAGAATTACTTAGTATAAGTAATTAGTGGTTAATTAATGAATAAAGGATAATTATTTAATGAAGTAATTAGAGTTAATTAATGGAAGTAATTAAGGAATTAATTACTCAATGTAATTAATTAAGTTTAAATGAAATTTGTTTAAGTTAATTAATTAAGTTTAATTAATTTAAACACTTGATGATATGATAAATAATTACTTAATGTAATTAATGGAGTATAATTCTTTAGTAAAATAATTAATGATAATTACTGGAAGTAATTAATGAAAGATGATTTAAGGATGAAAGAAATTGGGATTAAATTACTTTGAAATTAATCAAGGGATTAATTAAAGATAATTAATTAAGGAATAATTAATTTATATAATGAAGTAATTAAGGGAAGTTAATTACTGAATGAGATTAATCAAAGGTGATTAATAAATGTGACTAATTAAAGATTAATTATTAAATGTAATTAATTTAAATGGAGTAATTAATTAAAGAAGTAATTAAGAAATCATTAATTAAATATAGTTAATGATGTAATTAAAAGTTGATTAATTAAGACTAATTAATTAAATAATAAGTAATTAAAAAGTAATTAATTAATGTAATTAATTAAGAATTAATGTAATTAATTATAGTTAATTAATTAATGAAATAATTAAAGGTTAATTACTTTATTTGATTAAGGATAATTAATTTGTGAAATTAATTTAAGGCTAATTACTTGAATGTAATTAAAAGATAATTAATCAAGGATGATTAATTGAAATGAAATATTAGAAGATAATTAATTAATTAAATTGTAATTAATTAATGGTTAAGTAAGAAGGATTTATAAAATGAAGTAATTAATTTAATTCAATTTAAATTAATTAGAGATGATATAAATCATTACTTATGAATGGGTGTTAGTATTGGATACTTGACTTTGATTGATATCTCTGATGAGATATATGCTGTGTGATATGGATGTTAGTTGAATTGTATGGATTATCTGATAATGTTGATTATCTGTTGGGAATTATCTTTCTTTGTGTATAAAGGTAATGAATTAAATTGTTTTAACCTTTAAAAAAACTTGGCCTTAAAAGATACGCTTTGGATTTCGATGAGACCGGGATCGGGTTTCCGTATACCGGATTTCCAGGTCTGGAGACCCGAATACCACATCGATCCAAATTAACGATGGGTCGTGAATCAAGTGAAGATGAAGATTCAGAGTGCAAGGGTTATTGTCGTTAACTCTGAGGGTGATTCCAAAACGAGTGTAACGAGATAATGCCTTCGGTTTCGTTCGAACCCGGAACGAACTTGTATGGATTGAATGCTTTCAGAACATCGTCAGGTGGACGATGAGCATTCTAAGATAGATGTGTTCTTTTTAAAGGTAATCGTGACCTCAAGCCTCACAAACCGGAAATGGCTAAAACAGGGGAGGTGCAGCAAGGTTAGTGGGTAGCACCCAAGTAGGACAAGGTTACCTCTGTCTAGATGTCCCTTTCTATTTTCGACTTAGTGGTGCGGTTGCTGATCCCAACCGTGAGGTATCTTGTGCGGGAATTATCCAGTAAGGGATGTTCCGACTTTGTGTTGCAGGGGATTGGGAGTGATCCTCGGTACGGTGATCTAGGCCACGTACTGTGACGGGCGGTACCCCAGTAGCCCTGCCATTGTATGGAATCCAAACTCCAATAAGTGCCGTACGTATTAGTTGTGCCCAACTATGTTGGAATGTGAGATGTAAGCATTTCAGCTATTTCTGTATTTTACTTGAAAACCCTAGACCCTATTATAATACAATCGGATTTCCTATCAAATGTTTTGGTTAGCGTAAGGTAAAAACTTTTCCATGTTTATGTGTGGGAAGTCTTACGTGATAACTTTGTTTTCAAAGGGGTTTTGAAGTTAAGCAAGTTTAACCCGTTTACTCACACCAGACCCATGTCTGACCCAAGTGTTTATTTTCTGTTTTATAAACTCTTGGGTACTCAAATTTTTACGAGTAGCCAAGGGATTCAGGTTAGCCTTGACGAGTAATCTGGAGGAGCAATGGAGCAGGAGGCTTCGGCGTTGTAGATAGATAGTAGTTTCCGCTGTGTTGATTTTGTATTGATCTCTGTATTGTATTGAGATGTAATAACTAGACAGATGTTTATAACTGTCTAGTATATGATATGTAATCTATGTAACTCTGATAAGTGTTGTATATGATACCATGTAATATTTATGTGATATAATATATTTTGTTCGTTTCCGCTGTGAGTATTTGTGTTTGTTTTCTTTCTCTTCTTTTCTTTTCTACTTCTCACCCCTTTCTTTCTTACTGTCGATGCGATTTTCCGGGAGTGGAAAGCCGGGTCGTCACAAATTTTAATGAACATTTTTGAATGTCAAAATATGATTTTTATAATGTTTAAAAGGTTTAATATTGAAGGTTATTATTTGCTGGAAATACACCAAAATATGGAAATTTCTTTTTATAGCATTCAGAAATGTTATGATTTCTGTAAATGAACTAAAACTTAAATAAGAGGCTATCACAGCAGTTCTGTAATGCTGTAGTTGCTGAAGTTAATTAAAAGGCTAAAAACTTAATAAAGGCCTATTACAACAGTTCTGTAAATGCTGTAGTGGTCTGCTGTCTTTACTGTTTTAAACTAAATTTCAACTAAACTGAGATTTAACACCAGTTTTAAAATGCTGTCTTTGCTGAATTAAAATGTTTTCAAGAATAACTTATAACAGCTTTTTCTGAATGCTGTGAAAGGCTGAAATTTTCAATGTTTATGGTTTTTAACTTAGTAAATGAACTCAGAATAATTTAAAACTTTGGAAATTGAATACTTGATTTGAAAGTATAGTAATTACACTTTTAAATGGTTTAGATGAATTATTTTGATTGAAATGATAATAAATGAATGATATCTTTGAATTTAAAAGGTATTTAAAGTTGAACATTTGGATTTGAACTCAAATGATGATTTGATAATGAAGTTTTTGAAAGATATGATATCTTGATATATTAAATGATTTGAAATGAAGTTTTTGAAAGGATATGATATTTTGATAAATTAAAATGATTTGTAATGAAGTTTTGAAATGATTTGAAAAGAAGTTTTGAAATGATATGATATTTTAAATATATTGAAATGGTTTGGAATTGATTTAATCTTTATTTGATAAAGATTTGGATTTGAAATGATATCCTATTTTGAAGTATAAAATATTATTTTAAAATTATAACCACGGGTTATAATAACGATTGGTTGTTAAGGAGACCGGGATCGGATATGGACATACTCTCTGCCGATACCGAAAACCACTTTGACAACTATGTACGCGGTGGAGTTTCCAGAATGAAGTAGGATGGTGGCGATGATCCTAAGGTATATACGTGGACCCAACTCCCATGAGTTGGCATAAGGTGGCTAAAACACGAGCGATTGACGGACCAATGAGGTAGCACCTCTGATCGGACACACTTCTTCAATACCATTCTATTACTTGTGATTGATTTGGTGCAAACCCTTGATTTGGGAGTGTTGTTTGAGGTGGGCGGTAGTGGCAGTCCGGATGCGTAATTGGTATATCTAGCCTGGCATTGCCTAGTTATGCCGTGTCACCTACCATATCGAGCTTTACTACGAGTTTCTATTTGTGTCATACCTATGGAGTATCTTTGTAACGACCCATAATTTTCGTCATTTGAAATTCGTATATTTAATTGATTTTAAATATTAATAAGTAAGATTTGGAAGTCGAATTAATTTAATTTCGATATAGTGATTTAATTGGGCGATTAAATTATTAATTTAATACTTGAAATTGGGTAGATAATTGAAATCTGAATCAAATGTGATTAAAAATGATTTATAAAGTTATATTAAACCATGTTGGAGTTATAACGATGTTATAGAACTTTTAAATTCGATTTAAAAGTTAATCTGTGAAAATTGAATATTTTAATATTTAATTGACGACTGAAAATGACCATTTTTCAAACAGTCTCGGATTTTGACGAAACCAGTTTCATTGGATCCGTAATGTGATATTATTGTAAGATTTCAAATTTCGTGTCAATCGGATGTACGGTTTGTCCGGGGCAAGCCAAAACGCATCGAAATCGGTTTAAATCGGTTTAATTTTAAATTGATCGTTTATTTTCGTAACTCTCACATACGACCGAATTAGCTCCCAAAACATGTTCCATTGTGTTCGGAACGCGGGGTAAACCTTAGAAACGTCAGCCGGCACGCTTCGTTTGGAGTTCGGAAAATTTTCGATGAATAGTGTTTTGAGAAATTTTCTATATAAGGACCTCAACATTTCATTTTGCACTCAAGCCCTAGGGTTTCAACAGCAGCTGGCCCTAGATTTTAATGGCTGAGAATTTCGAAACTTCCTCCTCTATTATCTCCAAATCTACAAACAATTAGCAAAAATCGTCAACTACAAAGTTGTAGAGGGCATCAAGATCTAGCTATCCAACGGTGGAGATCGGAAACAGAGCCACGGATCGACGGCAATTTCAGTTAAAAGTTGCTGCGTTTTTCACGTCGTTCGAGGCTATGATGGGGCCGAGTTTTATGGTGCTCTGGCCGAGTGTAGTGCTTGTGACAAGCTTCGCGATGGAGGTGGCCGATCGTCTTCAAGTCGAGTGTGGAGGTCGCAATAATTGAAACCCTAGCGGCGGCTATGGGTTGTTGTACGTGAGTTTTAACATAAAGAAAGAAGAGGGAGAAGGACTGGAGGGCGGCCCAGATCTGAGATGGAGGGAGTGTGCGGCCACGATTGATTCCAGGGTTTGAAGATTTAAAATAAAAGCTGAAATTGTATATTTAAATTCGTGTAAACTTTAAAATAGCATAACTTTTTCATACGAGGTCCGTTTTGCGCGAAACAAGATGCGTTGGAATCGTATTGTCAAGCTCTTCGCAATGGAGCTAGCTTGGAGTCGTTTGGAGACAGTGAAAACTTTTAGTAAAATTAAACGTGTGTTTAATTTTATCCGAAATAAAACGCTGCAACCGTTATTAAAAACAAAGGTGAGAACTTCTCACTCAATCGAATGTTTTGTTTCGATTTTTAAATTTTAAATAGTTAGATTTTAAATTGTTGATTGTGTTGATTGTGTGAATTGAATGATGATTGCTATTTATTGTGTTAAATAGACCCTATACGCCGTATATTAAGCGGAGGTTATTTATTATGTTATCAGAATGAACATACGAAAATAATGAAAGAGGGAAAAAGCTACTCTACTATTCCAGACCACTACTAACAAACATATACAAACAAACTGAAAGATGAAAGAAAAATACACACAACACACAACACTCCCCCTCAAGTTGGAGCATACAAATTACATATGCCCAACTTGTCGCACAGAAATTTAATCCTATTGCCATGCAATGATTTCGTAAGTAAATCAGCTATCTGCTCCTCTGGCTTCACATAGCTTGTACAAATTACTCCTTGCTGAATCTTCTCCCTGACGAAGTGGCAATCCACTTCTATGTGCTTTGTTCTCTCATGAAAAACCGGATTCGAAGCAATATGAAGAGCTGCTTGATTATCACACCACAATCTCATAGGCAACTCACACTTCAATCCTATTTCATCCATCAAATGCTTAATCCACATCAACTCACAAACTGTGTTGGCCATTGACCTATATTATGACTCAGCACTTGACCGAGATACCACACTCTGTTTCTTGCTCTTCCATGAAACCAAATTACCACCCATCAGTACACAAAATCCCGTAGTAGATCTCCTATCCATCTTCGAACCAGCCCAATCAGCATCAGCAAATGCTTCAATTCTGTTATGCCCCTGGTTTGTGTATTCTATACATTGCCCAACAGTACTTTTAAGATAGCATAATATTTGTTTCAAAGAATTCCAGTGATCAACAGTGGGTGAAGCCATAAACTGACTAACCATGCTCACAGAGTACGCAATATCAGGCCTTGTCACAACCAAGTAATTCAGTTTACCAACCAATCTTCTATATTTCTCAGGGTCCTCAAACAATTCTCCTTCTTTTGTCAACACTGTATTAACTAACATAGGTGTATTACAAGGCTTAGCACCTAATTTCCCTGTTTCTTTCAACAGATCAAGAGTATATTTTCTTTGTGACAAGCATATTTTGCCATTCTCTCTAATCACCTCAATGCCTAAAAAATATTTTAACTCTCCCAATTCTTTTGTGTGAAACTGTGAGTGAATAAATGTTTTGAGTGCAGAAATTCCACTTCCATCATTACCAGTTATGATAATATCATCTACATACACAATTAATAAAATCAATATACCTTTCTCATTCCTATAGAAGACTGAATGATCAGCTTTGCTTTGCTTCATCCCAAACTTCTCTATTGCCTGACTGAATTTGCCAAACCATGCTCTGGGACTTTGCTTCAGACCATATAAACTCTTTTTCAATTTACACGCCTTCCCATACTCCCCCTGAGCAACAAATCCAGGAGGTTGCTCCATATACACCTCTTCAGCTAGATCTCCATGAAGAAAGGCATTCTTGATGTCCAATTGATGTAATACCCAGTCATTCTTTGCTGCCAAGGATATGAATATCCTTATTAAAGTCATTTTAGCTACTGGTGAGAATGTTTCAGAGTAGTCAATCCCATATGTTTGAGCATATCCTTTTGCAACTAAACGCGCTTTCAATCTTTCAAGAGACCCATCTGACTTTAATTTTACTGAGTACACCCATTTGCAACCTATTGCTTTTTTATTATCTGGTAAATGCACTAACTCCCATGTTTTATTTTGATCCAAAGCATGTATTTATTCTAGCATAGCATCATGCCATTCTTTATTTGATAGAGCTTCTTTAACTGTCTTTGGAGTAGAAATTGAATCCAGTGTAGATATGAATGCATGGGATTCAGAGGATATGTTATTATATGTCACACATGAGGAAATAGGGTAAGTACATTTCCTCTTCCCTTTATGTAAAGCAATAGGTAACTCAGTATCCTGTATTGGTAATTGAGTATTATCTGGTGCAGATACAGATGAGGATGGAGTATTTGAATTAGAATCCTCATTTTCACTATGTTCATGATTATGGGTAGACATAACAGGATATATCATAAACTCATCATCTTCTTATATAACTGATTCATCATTAATTTCTTGGATTGGAGAAATAACTGGTGATGAATAGAAAGGCTCATTTTCAACAAAGTGGACATCAATAGATACAATGTATTTGTTAAGTTTTGGAAAAAATATTTGTATCCCTTTTGAAGCCTTGAATATCCAAGAAAAATACATTTCAGTGATTTGGGATCTAGTTTTGTTAACTGTGGATTGACATCTCTAACAAAACAAGTACAACCAAATATTCTCAGTTTCACTGGATAAATCTGCTTGCTTGGACATAAAACTTGATAAGGTATTTGATAACCTAAAACAGTAGAAGGCATTCTATTAATCAAAAAACATGCAGTACTTATTGCCACTGCCCAGAAACTCTTTGGAACATTCATTTGAAAGAGAAGTGCCCTTGCAGTTTCTAGCAAGTGCCTATTCTTCCTCTCTGCTACTCCATTTTGTGCTGCTGTATCTACACATGAAGTTTCATGAAGAATGCCATGTTGTGCCATATATGAATGAAACTGATTACTTGTATACTCCTTAGCATGATCACTTCTCAATATTTTGATAGATGTATTGAATTGATTCTGTATTTCAGCACAAAAGACACTGAATATAGAAAACAATTCTGATCTACTTTTCATTAGAAACAACCAAGTTACATGTGTGTAATCATCAACAAATGTAACAAAATATCTATATCCTTGCTTTGACACAACTGTAGATGGACCCCAAATATCAGAGTGTACAACTTCAAAAAATGAACTAGACCTTTTATTGACACTAGGATATAGACTAACCCGATGATGCTTTGTATATTGACAAGACTCACAGTGTAATGTAGATAAAGAGCTAAACTATGGACATAATTTCTTGAGCAAAGGTAATGATGGATGTCCTAGCTGACAATGCATCTGAATTGCAGAAGAGGTTATACGTGAACAACTTATAGATTTTGATGGTATATTGTCAAACACATACAATCCTCCACATACTTCACCTTTACCAATAATCTTCCTCGTGGTTAGATCCATCAGCTAATGTAACCGCATGAGTAGATTGTTTATATTGTATATCTGAAATCAAATTACTATTACCTATCATATGATCAGTGGCTCCAGAATCTATGATCCATTTAGTTTGACTTATAGATTTAGCAATAGCTGAAACAGACGATCCTGATTCCTTCACTATTGATTCTTTCTTCAACAAACCTTGAATCTTCATATATTGCTCATAATCTTCTGCTGACATGAGAACAGACTTCATATCTTTATTCAACTGTGAATTCTTGTACTGGAGCTTCCTACATTCAAATTTCATATGCCCTGGCTTCTTGCAATATGTGCAGAATTTTCCTTGATTTGGATTTCTGAAATCTGGAGCATTCGGCCTCGGTGAATTGAAATTTGGTCTCACTGAATTATTTTGACCTTGACTTCCTTGTACATAACTTCTGTTACTACTAATCAAAGCACTCTCCACTTTATTTGATATTTGAGTAACATCAGAACGAAGTATTCTACTAAATACTTCTTGCAAAGAGAGAATATCAGAACCAGACAAGATCTGAGACTTAGCAGATTCAAATTCTGATGGTAAGCCAGCTAAGAAACTCATACAAGCCATCTGCTCACGTCGTTGTTGCTGAATCTTAATATCTGAACTAATTGGAAGAAGCATATTGAATTCTTCATATACCTTTTTGAAATTCATAAAATAACTCATAAGAGTTTGTTCTTGTTTCTCTGCTCGATAAAAAGACTTGCATACATCATACATTCGAGTTAAGTTCCCTTTTCCAGAATATAAGAATTCTAGGTATTCCATCAACTCCTTAACAAATTCACAATGATTTACTAGACCAATTACCTCGCTGTGATAACCCGGATTTTGGAACATCTGTTAATTGATAATTAACTGGGTTAATTAATAGAAATACTGATTTTATTTGGATTAATAAATGAAATTTTGATAATTAGAATATATCTGGATATGTATATAGATGAATTTGAACTATAATAAATACTGACTTATAAATATCTAGATAAATATTCATTTGATAATATTTGTTTAATGATCTTCTTTTATAAATATTTATTTGGTAAAATGTATCTTTTCAAAACTAATATAGTATATATATATATATAATATTAGTTTTATTTTTCAAAAGCTAATCAAAAATATATTCTATATATATATTGATATATCTTATAAATAGGAAGTTTTTAATATAATAAAAGCTTAATATTCAAATTGTAATATATATGAATATATATATTATGATTTGGTTTGTGTTTTAAAATTCAACACAGTAATTTTCTAATTTAATGTTAAAATGTTTTCCTATTTGAAATGTGTATATATATATATTTGTATATATATTTGAAATAGGAAAAATATTGATTTGAATTTAACAAGAGTTTTCAAACTTTAATATATATATATATAATTTGTAATTTGAAAGGTTAATTTGATTTAATGCTTTTGAAATGATATTTGAAATTTAAATTTTAATAACAAAGTTAATTTATTATTATTATAAACATATAGTTCAACTTGAGTTTTAGATAAGATTTAAATTTAAAAGTTCATTTGTTTAATATTCTTTCATTTTAATTTTAACACAAGATAAATTTGTTTTAAATTTTAAGAGTTAAATTAAAATAGATGTTTCAAACATATAAACATTAAATTGGATCAAAATATAATTTACTTGAATTCATATGAATATTTATTAAAGGATAAGTATACACATTTTATAATCATATGAATATTAAATAAATATTTGTATAAGGCTTAAATAGATTATTAAAAAGAAAATCACATTTTTAAACATTTAAAATAACACTTGTTAACTTTTTAAATGTATGTTAAGACACTTGTAAATCTTTGAGCATAGGTGTAAGAAAATTAAATCATACAAGGGACAAATGTCATATTCTTGACATTTTAATTTAAAATTAAAATTGTAAAATAATAATAAGTTGTACTCTCAGCTGAAAGATCATCTTCATCTCAACCAAAATGAAAATCGAAACATAGATCTAAGGAATGGAAACCTGGAAATTAAAATTCAAAGGAAATAAAGATTTGGAAATTTCAAATGCAAATCAGAGGAAGGAGATCAAGGCAAATTCAAATAGCAGCTTCAAATCTTCAAATACAACTTGAAGTTCAGAAAAGGGAAATCTATCAACTAGTAACCAGGGATCAAACAACAAGTTTAAAATTCAACTAAGCAAAAAGAAATCAAGTTCAAAACTGGAACAAGCCTGGAAACAAAAATATGTTATCTGCTTCTCTGTTCAAAACATTGCAGGTGAGTACTCCTACCTCATGAATGTAAACATGCTTGTATATGGAAAAATATGCAAATGTTTGTGTGTGTGCATGCCTGAACATAGATATATACTTCTCTGTTAAAACCCAAAACAGTGAGTAAACTTAAACCCTGGAATTTTGTTTAAACTGATGTTGAGTATTGTCTTGTGAAAATGTTATATTGTCTGTTATAATTTATGTATGCGTGCTCTAAAACATGTTGATATGAAGTATATGAACATGCATGTCTGTTTACCAGTAGATATATCTCTGTACATATCTCTGTTTTAAATTCAGAGACAAGATTTTGAAGAAAAATCTTGTTCTTTTTATTCATTCTTTTAGAACTTCAGCTTTTCCAACAAAATATGGTTGTTTAGGTATAATCTTGAATTTAAAAATAAGTTCAAACATTTTAAATTTTAGAACTGTCTGGAATCAAGAAAAATCAGCGAAATGTATAAATATGTTTAAATTCAAGTATTTCAATTCGATGATTCAATTATATAATTTGATTCAACTCAGAAAAATAAGATTTTTAAAACAAATATGGTGATTTTTCATTTAGTAATTTAAGAGCAGATTGGAGTTGAACTTGAAATGGGTTTTCACCATTTTCTGGCGATCGAGAGACATTGGGATCTCGGGGTTTTGATCGAATCTTGGTTGATGGCCAGGAATGTCGAGAAAAATAGCAAATGATTTTATCATCCATCGTGGCGTTGGGAATTTGATGAACTAGGGTTTAAGCATTTTATTTGGTCGTGGTGAAGAACGTGACGACTGGATCGTCTATGGTGGATCGAGCTTCACCGGAGCAATGGGGATAGATGCGGGGAAGTCTTGCGATGAGATGACCGGAGTTTCAGGAGGAATGGTGGTCGGAGACACGATGGCGAGGCGTTTTCTTCCAGGCGATGTCGAACTTTTGTTCGAATTGAAGACTCGTTTTCGTTTTAGACTAGATGCTGTCGTTTGAATGTTTGTAGTCGAATGTCGAGTTGTTTTACGACTTGCCGGAGGTGGTAAAGTTCATCGGAGGGTGGCCAGATCGTTGTGCACGTGCACAACGATGATCGCGTGTCAGGGGAGATGGATGCGTGGGCGACTCGAAGGGAGTATTGGGAATTCTGGGTTCAGACTCGAGCACTTGCTCGTGTTCGTTAGGATAGTATATTAGCAGTTTTAGTTTTATAAAAGAAGCTAAGGGAAGAAGAATAAGATTCAAGGGTAACTCGGGTCTGACTCGAAGGAAATTGCTAAATAACTCGAAGCAAGAGAAGATGGGGTTACTCGGGTTAGGGCTCGGGAAATTTATGAGTTTGACTCGGGAAAGGTTCCAGGTTGAACCCGAAGTAATAACAGTATAAAATTTATTTGAAAACAAGTTTTTAAATTTAAATAAATAAAGTTTAAATCTATTCTTTATATAATAAATGTGTTTAATAATTGATTTAAGTAAGTTATATAATTTGTTTAACTTGAATTTATTAAGTTAAGTTTTTAAGTTATTTTAAACTTTATTTAGAAATGTAATTAAGTAAAAGGATAAAATGTTTTAAATTTGTGTGTTAATCATAATTAAGCAATTAATAAGAACAATAGTTTATCTTAAAGTTAATTAAGACTATGAATAATTAAGGATTAATTAAACTAATGAAGTAATTACAGAGTAATTAATTACTTTAATTAATTAATGATTTAGGATTAAGGTTTATAAATTAATTAATTGGGAGATTAATTAATTGGAAATTTGAGATAAATTAATGGGTAATTAGAGAATAATTAATGTAAGTAATTACTTAAATGATAATTACTTAATGTAAGTAATTAAAGATTAATTTGTTGAGGGTTAATTAATTTAATTTTTTTAGAGGATAATTAATAAATAATTAAAGGTTAATTAATTAAGGATAATTAACCAATGGTATAATTACTTAATGAAGTAATTATGGATAATTAATTTAGATAGGTAATTAAAGAAGGATTAATCAATGGTTGTAATAAATTGAGCAGGATTAAGGTAATCCAAGTTATTTAAGTTGGTAATTAATTTAATTGGAAATTAATTAAATTAATTAGGAATTATATCTAATAAAATTTTGTTTACGTATGATTGAATGATGTTGAGTGCCTTGAATTATGTGATATCTCTGATATGTGATATGTGTTGCTTTGTGATATGAGATGAATGATTGTATATATTATATTTAAACCTTTGGTTAATGAATAATTGGATTCGAAGAGACCGGGATCGGGTACCAGTAAATACCCGAAACCACTTCGATTTGAATCTTCCATAATTCTTTATAGTTTGATATGTGAATTCAAATAGACCAGTTAGGGATGATATGGACCAGTTAAACTAAGTTGGATATTTAGAGATTGTTTTGTGAAAATAAGTGATGACTATATAAGTTATTTACTTATAGTAAAATATGAGTTACCCCGGGTTTGAATAAGTTCTATGAATTGAAATTTCATGTTAGATAAGTTTACTCACGCTGGTTTCCAGCCTGACCCGGGTGTTACTTTGATGTAATGCTCGGGTCAGACCGAGTATTACAGATTTCAGGTAAGGACGTTCTGGAACTCAGGAGGCAAGCTGGATGGCAGGAACGTATGGAGTATATTCCGCTGTGATATATTATAGTTGTTAGAGACATGTTAATTCTAACTATCTAGTATATTTGTAAATGTATAACTCTGATGTATAATGTATAAGTGTATTGATACAGTTCTTTTTGTAAAACTGTTGTTTATGTGATATTATATTTTGAGCCGCTGCGAATGTGAGGTTTCTGTGTTATGGTGTTTCTGTTTTCTTTTTTCTTTTTTTTTCTTTTTTCTTTTTTCTACCTCTTTCTTCTTTTTCTCTAACTATCTGGAATTTTCGGGTTCGAAAATTCCGGGTCGTTACATTTGGTATCAGAGCTAGGTTAAGCGAGAACCTTGGCTCTGTTGGGATTACTCGTTAAGGATAGGGTCAATGGTACCCTAGAACGAGTTGAGTGTATATATATATATAAGAGCGTAATTGTTATTTTCTTATATAAGGATTTTAAATGATTTTATATAAGAATATATTTTGATATATAAAATGATATTTCTTTCTAATAAATATTAAGGTAATTGGTTGTTAAAATATTGGAATTAAATTAAGTGGTAATAGAAATACAACCAAATTAAAATTGAATGAAGATAAGTTTGAAATGAATTTAAACTGAAATTAAATCTTGAATTTGTAGAAGTGTTATCAAGAATAAAAATAATAATGAATTGGTTTCCAGATATTATAATCTTGGTTATTATCATAAATGGTTGTTGTGTTTGATAATGAAATGTTGTTAATGATTAAGCAAAATGAAATGTTTAAGGAAGTAAACTTTAAAGTGAGTATGACTTATAAATTGGAAATAAAGATAATTTAAATTTGTGAAGTTTTAAATCTAAATCTAGAAAACTTGAAATTGTTTAAAAGAAATCTGTTTGAAATTAAAACCAAAGGTGGTTTAAAAATTTAAGGTATAACTTGGTGTGTAAAGAAAATGTATATATGAAGGATATACATAATATTAAGGATGATTTGAAATAAACTCTAAGTATTGAGTTTTAAATTTTCCTTGGAATATGAAAACCAAAGTAATAAGTTTTTAAACTTATAAGTGGAAACATTATTAATATAAAGTTTAAAATTTGAAATGGGAATTCAAATTAGGTAAAGTTGACTGAATTAAATTGAATTTAACTTAAGGAAAGTTAAATGAGTTTAGAATAAACAACTTGAATTGGAAATTTCAAGATGAAATTGAAATTTAACTCGGAAAGTTAAAAGGTTGATTTTAAATGGGGGTTATGAGTGATCTCAAAATGGGTTTGAGATTTGGAAATTGAAAATGGGTAATAAATTAGAATCTGAAGATTTAATTGTTTTTGAATTCTTATTTGAACTTTGTAATAAGTTAAGTAAAGATAATTTTAAAATGGAATTTGGAATTTAGATTCAGAATTTAATGGTTTAAAGATATAAGTTAATTTGATTTAAGGAATTAAATCAACATTTAGAAATTTAACTCGAATTTATATAAATTTGAGATAGCTTAAAATTGAGTTTTAAATTGAAATTTTTTCAAATGGGATTTGGTTTGAATTAATTAGAATTGTGATTAAAGTTGAATAGGTTTAAAATTCAAATGGAATTTGATTTGAATTAGGAAAGAAATTGAGGATTAATTCAACTTGAATTGAGGTTAAATCAATTTCAATGGAAATTGAAGTTATTTACAATTGGAATTGAGTTAATTTAAATGGAGGTGGAAATTTAAATTGAATTGATGAGAATTGAACAGTTTGACTTTGGTTTATTTTCAAAATAAATTGTTTTAGTACAAATATATTTTTCCAAACTATTTACTATACAATCTTTCTTCTTAAACCCCAAACTATCTTATACATATTTTACAATTATTTTGGAACTATTTAACTATTTTTAAATTGTCTTATAAACTAATTACTATTTTTTTTCAGTTACTTATATCTAATCACTATTTTAAAAATTATTTTGCAATTATCTAACTATTTTATACCTACTTAACTATTTTACATCTATTTTACAAACTAATAACTATTTTTCAACTACTTATCTATTTTAAAAATTTTCAAGCTATTTTTAAATTTAAATTGGTCAGAGTTCAAACTGTTTGTAATTGAAGTAATAACTCAATTGGAAATGGAAGCAATTGAGAATAAGTGAATGAATTAAAGGAAATGTGAATAGAAAAGAGAATTGATTTGGCTAATAACCAATAAAGATAAATACGTAGGATATACGTATATTATTCTATTCGCATAGTGATTTGATCCAGATTCGAACACAGAATTTCGAGATAGTATTATCGATTCGAGTTTGGATGAAATTGATATTGAAATTTGTGGATAAGGATTGTAAAATGGTCTTTGAAATGAAAAGTATATTTGTGAAATATAATGGAATTGGATATTTCTTTGGTTGAAAATTTACTTTATGGAGGTAAGTAAATGGTAAATAACTTTATAAAGAAATCAAACTTGAATATTTGATTTGACAATAAATAAAGTTATATTTTGTAATATGATAAACTTCCCTTATTGAATCTAGCCAGAATAAAAAGGGTTTTGAAATATTTGAAGTATAAAAAAAAGTTTTATACAAGTTTGAAATGATCCAAAGATTTTCAAAGTTATATATATCTATATCTATATCTATATATATATAAAGGATCTTATGAGAATGATTTTGGAAAAGGTTTTGGGAAACTATGAATTTGGAAAAAGGGCTTTTGATTTTTGGGAAATCAATTTTGGGATTTGGAAAGCCGAGTTTGGAACTATCGATTTTGGATATCGATTTTGAGTAAAAGATGATTTTGATATAAATCATAAAGGATATGATTTGAAGATACTATAAGTGTATAGTATAAAGTGTTTTGAAAATAGCTTTGGGGAAAAAGGCGCTTCCTTGAAATAAACTTCTCAGGAGTACCACTGGGTGGTACTACCTTGAGCCCCAAGGGGGGTTTCTAAAGTTGATCCTGTGAGGAGTCCGGACAAAACTAGTTCCTGAGGATTATTTGTGTAGCGAAAGTCGAGGGGCTGGTGCCCACAGAGGCATTTGGGTTATGCTGTGACGATGGTTTAACTCAATGTCACTGCGATCTACTGTAGACCATAGCGAAAGTCATGTGTGCCGTTGAGAGCCAACAGTCTACGTTTGATTTTATATCGGTAGACTGTGACACTATGGTAACATAGCGAAAGTCGTGTGTGCCGCTGAGAGCCAACTGTCTACGTTTGATTTTATATCGGTAGACTGCGACCTATGTGGAGAAGTTTCATTTTGACAGCGAAATCGTGTGTGCCGCTGAGAGCCAACAGTTACATGGACTTTTGCTGCGACGGCAACGTAACCCTGGATGTAACTGCGATCTGTTGTGGGTTCCATGGTGTAATCAGTTAAATGGACTTTTGCTGCGATGGCAACGTAACCCGTGATGTAACTGTGACCATGGATGGGAGTGATGATTTCCAGAGCATTCTCACCAAAGATATTTCCTCTATTTCAAAAACGTTTTCGATATTTTCAAATAAAGTATTTTCCAAATATTTTCACTGGGTGTTGAAAATGGGTCTGCTAAGTACTTATAGATTTTCAGTCTTACGCCTGATCAACGTATGACCGAATTTCTGTGAGAACGAGAATGGACTTGTTGAAACATCGAGTTATAAAAGTATTTTTATAAAAAACTAATTTAGTAATATTATAAAGATTTTTAAAGTGTTTTAAAAATATGTTCAAAAAGAAAATTTATCTGATAATAAGTAAATAAGTAAATTCTGGCTTCGTTCCTTTTTGAGGACGAAAAGATTCTAATGGGGGAGGAATGTGATAACCCGGATTTTGGAACATCTATTAATAGATAATTAACTGGGTTAATTAATAGAAATACTGATTTTATTTGGATTAATAAATGAAATTTTGATAATTAGAATATATCTGGATATGTATATAGATGAATTTGAACTATAATAAATACTGACCTATAAATATCTAGATAAATATTCATTTGATAATATTTGTTTAATGATCTTCTTTTATAAATATTTATTTGGTAAAATTTATCTTTTCAAAACTAATATAGTATATATATATAATATTAGTTTTATTTTTCAAAAGCTAATCAAAAATATATTCTATATATATATTGATATATCTTATAAATAGGAAGTTTTTAATATAATAAAAGCTTAATATTCAAATTGTAATATATATGAATATATATATTATGATTTGGTTTGTGTTTTAAAATTCAACACAGTAATTTTCTAATTTAATGTTAAAATGTTTTCCTATTTGAAATGTGTATATATATATTTGTATATATATTTGAAATAGGAAAAATATTGATTTGAATTTAACAAGAGTTTCAAACTTTAATATATATATATATATAATTTGTAATTTGAAAGGTTAATTTGATTTAATGCTTTTGAAATGATATTTGAAATTTAAATTTTAATAACAAAGTTAATTTATTATTATTATAAACATATAGTTCAACTTGAGTTTTAGATAAGATTTAAATTTAAAAGTTCATTTGTTTAATATTCTTTCATTTTAATTTTAACACAAGATAAATTTGTTTTAAATTTTAAGAGTTAAATTAAAATAGATGTTTCAAACATATAAACATTAAATTGGATCAAAATATAAGTTACTTGAATTCATATGAATATTTATTAAAGGATAAGTATACACATTTTATAATCATATGAATATTAAATAAATATTTGTATAAGGCTTAAATAGATTATTAAAAAGAAAATCACATTTTTAAACATTTAAAATAACACTTGTTAACTTTTTAAATGTATGTTAAGACACTTGTAAATCTTTGAGCATAGGTGTAAGAAAATTAAATCATACAAGGGACAAATGTCATATTCTTGACATTTTAATTTAAAATTAAAATTGTAAAATAATAATAAGTTGTACTCTCAGCTGAAAGATCATCTTCATCTCAACCAAAATGAAAATCGAAACATAGATCTAAGAAATGGAAACCTGGAAATTAAAATTCAAAGGAAATAAAGATCTGGAAATTTCAAATGCAAATCAGAGGAAGGAGATCAAGGCAAATTCAAATAGCAGCTTCAAATCTTCAAATACAACTTGAAGTTTAGAAAAGGGAAATCTATCAACTAGTAACCAGGGATCAAACAACAAGTTTAAAATTCAACTAAGCAAAAAGAAATCAAGTTCAAAACTGGAACAAGCCTGGAAACAAAAATATGTTATCTGCTTCTCTGTTCAAAACATTGCAGGTGAGTACTCCTACCTCATGAATGTAAACATGCTTGTATATGGATAAATATGCAAATGTTTGTGTGTGTGCATGCCTGAACATAGATATATACTTCTCTGTTAAAACCCAAAACAGTGAGTAAACTTAAACCCTGGAATTTTGTTTAAACTGATGTTGAGTATTGTCTTGTGAAAATGTTATATTGTCTGTTATAATTTATGTATGCGTGCTCTAAAACATGTTGATATGAAGTATATGAACATGCATGTCTGTTTACCAGTAGATATATCTCTGTACATATCTCTGTTTTAAATTCAGAGACAAGATTTTGAAGAAAAATCTTGTTCTTTTTATTCATTCTTTTAGAACTTCAGCTTTTCAAACAAAATATGGTTGTTTAGGTATAATCTTGAATTTAAAAATAAGTTCAAACATTTTAAATTTTAGAATTGTCTGGAATCAAGAAAAATCAGTGAAATGTATAAATATGTTTAAATTCAAGTATTTCAATTCGATGATTCAATTATATAATTTGATTCAACTCAGAAAAATAAGATTTTTAAAACAAATATGGTGATTTTTCATTTAGTAATTTAAGAGCAGATTGGAGTTGAACTTGAAATGGGTTTTCACCATTTTCTGGCGATCGAGAGACATTGGGATCTCGGGGTTTTGATCGAATCTTGGTTGATGGCCAGGAATGTCGAGAAAAATAGCAAATGATTTTATCATCCATCGTGGCGTTGGGAATTTGATGAACTAGGGTTTAAGCATTTTATTTGGTCGTGGTGAAGAACGTGACGACTGGATCGTCTATGGTGGATCGAGCTTCACCGGAGCAATGGGGATAGATGCGGGGAAGTCTTGCGATGAGATGACCGGAGTTTCAGGAGGAATGGTGGTCGGAGGCACGATGGCGAGGCGTTTTCTTTCAGGCGATGTCGAACTTTTGTTCGAATTGAAGACTCGTTTTCGTTTTAGACTAGATGCTATCGTTTGAATGTTTGTAGTCGAATGTTGTAATGACCCAAAAACTCGGCCTTCGAAAATCGGCATCCGTTCTTCAGTTTGTACTCAAAATGCCGTAGATTCAAACGCCGAATCTGGTTCATCGGAGCTTATAACACCATTAAGTATTACAACACAGCGGAATAAAAATAGATGATATCATATACAATCCAATGAATACAATATCCAGTATGATACACAACAATGATAACAATATGATACAACAATATGATACAACAAGAACGACAACGGAAAGCATAAATGATAACTCCAAAACATCAGTAAGAGAGAATGAATCCAATGACTCCAGCATCAAGCTCGAACCATAGAGAGAAGCAAGTGCAGTCCTGAACTCCAAGAACTGAACCAGCTCCAGATAATCTACTAAACCTGAATATCTGAGAAACCCAACTCTAGACTGCCCGTGTGGAAAATAGTGGGCACCCAGAGTTTAGGAAGGGAACAATAAACTCCAGGTCAGTCGTGGGACTGGTGTGAGCAACAAAAACAGTTTATCTTTAAAACAAACACAACAGAACTTCAAACATTGAAAACCGCAATGCTTTTGGAAAATGAAACTACCATAAGACCTCCCACCACACACACAATGCAAACGCAGACTTGGAGGAGATTGCTTCTTATGTTAGTCAAATATGCTTACTACGCAAAAGAAAACTATTTTGATATTATTACTAGTGCATAGTGTACAAGATCATTTCGAAAATACAATATTAATCTTAGCCAGCATAGGTACCATTATATTATGCCTGCTATAGCTGCCTCCTGAGGAGACAGGTTCTACAATTGCAATCGTAAAGGTTCGTATTGTTTCTTTGGATTTTCCAACAAATGGTCAGGCTAAGGAACTTCCTTCCGCCGCATGGGATCGCCTCTGGCGGGACGTCCCGAGAGACAAACTGCTCTCTGCCAACACAAGGCCGGGTTACCCCTATAACAAGTAACTCACGAATATGCCACCTCCCGGTCCTTTGGGACCTTTATCCGAGGCCTCGATAACCAACATCACACATAATAATAAAGTATGTCCACATGAGTAAGTATCTGGGCTCCATACCATGATACCACCCTTTTCCAAAAGGAAATGACATACCCTAAAGGGCGCGACCCTCATAACCTTGCTGCATATTCCTGTTTTGACCATTTCCGGGTTGTGAGGTCCGAAGAGGTCTCGTCCACAAAGCTACGCTTTGTCACAAAGCCATGCTTGGGGTCAACAGATGATCAACCTATGATCACAAAGATAAATGATTAAACAAATGATCATATCACAAATGATCAAACGATGATCATCACACAACAACACTCAGCATGTCACATTACCAAATTAGGAGTATATCGCTGATAACCTTCAACTACATAACCTCTGAGCCCGTACGTCTCAGAGAAGGGTGTTAAGCTAAGAGAATAAATTCTCCGCCACCAACAGATATGTATTTGAAAGAAATCTGCTTTATATCTCAAAGTGTAATGTCAGACATGTAACCATACAAGTCTGTTCCGGGTTCGAACAGAACCGAAGGCACTTCCAAAGAAGCCCTTGCAAATCCGGATAATTTTCTAATCACGTCCGGGCTTCCCATCACAAAGGATGCTAGAATCTCTATACCGGGGACCAGTCGATGCAGAGACATTCGACGAGTTGTCCTTTCGTTTTCGAAAATATCCGGTCTTCACCACCGGTCTTCAAATGCTATTCATATACGATGTATCATTATTCGGAACGGGTTATATGACACAAAGGTTCTCTCCCGGCTAAACCGAATAACGAGCGCAATATTTAAAACATATGGATATTGGGATTTCAATTTAAGTCACAACTTATTACCCAAAACTTTTCTTTCAAATGGTTTAACAAATTACCATTTTCAAATCTTTAAACAAAAAGGTTCATTTTAACAACCTTCAACGGTTTAAACAATTTCCACATTTTAATCTCTTAAACAAAAGATTCATTCATAGGTTTTCCAAATTAATTTCCATTTCAATTGGATTAACTCATTAAATCTTTAAAACAAAGATTTAACTTATAGCTTTCAAAACAATTCCATTTCAAATGGTTAAACAGTTCATCATTTTAAACCTGTTAAAAATAAACAGATTTAATTCATAGTTTTCAAAGAGAATTCATTTATAACTTGGAAAACATTTTTCAATTCAATCTTGAAATTCCTTTAATTAAGCTGGAATTTCATTTCTTATCTGAAAGCTTTTATCCTTTTAAAACAAACAGTTTTCATTTCGGAAAATTCAATTATATTTACACGAGTTAAAGCTCTTGAATTAATTTCAAATTCCCAAATCAATACATTTAAAATGGTTTAACCCACAAATAACTAGTATAACATCTTTAATCCCTAGTTTCAAATCACAGAATTCAACTTCAAATTTGAATTCAAATTTAAATCAAATTATTTAAATTTTCAAAACTCGATTAAGTTATTCAAAATAACTTTTATCTTTGAAATTCCATTTCAAAAGCTTTTCACTTAAAACCCAATCCATTTCCAAAATCAATTGAAACTAAAATTTCAATTTCAAAAATATCAAATTAAATCATCTGTGACTTAACCGATTTCCTCGTGAAATCCATATTTGTGTGTGTAAAAGTGTAGTCCAGGGGTTTAACACAGTAGTGCTACATCATTCAATCATCACAGATCAGAATATAGAAGTATGGTTGATAAGCGGTATATCATAACGCTTATCGTTCATTCACAGATCATAGATATATAAATATCACAGATAATAATTTACATTCATCTCAGATAAATGAACTACAGTAAAGATCACACACAAATCAGAATATAAGCAGAACAGATCAGGGATGTCAAATAATTTAAAATTCAATAGAATCTAAACATTCACAAGTGAATTTATTAATCAACTGATTAATTTAAATCAGATGTATTAATTATTAATCCGGGTTAATTATCGTGATTTAATTGCAAATTATTCTTAATTAATGAATCAATTAATCTTTAAGTATTAAATTAATCTTAATTGATCACCATTATTAATCGATCCTTTGATTTATTAACAAATCAATTCATTCAAATTTCAAATCATTATTCAATAAATTACATTAAGTAATCATCTATTAATTACTTTTCTAAGTAAATATATTTTCAAAATTATCAAGTGATTATTCTGAATAAGTTCACTTAAGAAGTTAACTTGAACAAATTCGATTAACTCGATTAATTTCATTGAATAATCAAATCCATAATTACTGTCATTAAGTAGTTCCACAATTTATTATCATTAAATTAATCTAAATTTATTGTTAAAAATTTAATCACATTCCTTAATTATCCAAATGATCTTAGTTAATGATTTTTTATTAACTATTAAATTTCTTTAATTACCTGTTTAAAGAAAACTCTTATTTTAATCATTTTAATTATAAATTGATTCATTCGTTAATGAAATAGAAATCATTAATTTTCATTACTTAAAGCAAAGTTCAGTCATATTTATAATTTAATTATTACTCACAATATGTTGAAACATTGTTTCAAATTTTCTTTTAAATTTCGATTTAGATTTTAAATTTATTTTAAACACTTAAGTTATAAAACTTAATTAAAGTTCAAAAATCTTGAAATCAAAGTTAATTTCAGATTTAACTTTTAGTTTCAGCTTGTTTAAATTTTCATTTAAATTCAAGCTACAGGCTGTTTTAAACGAACCTGTAACCAACTAGCCCAACCCAATTCTTTGAAGCATTCTGCTTCGAGTCGCGTCCTCCATTGCTTCGAGAATTAGCTCGAATAACACGAGAAATATCCCAAACAAAAACCCAGGTACCACAGCGCCAACGCGAGAACCCATCCTCCATCCCTTCGAGAAACTCCACCAGAAACTCGAGACGAAACCATTCTTACTCGAGAGATACACGAGCACCCACAACCCAAAAAAAAACCCACTGACACAAACTTACCTCCGTACACGTGCACAGTTGGAATCGTCACCTCCGGCTGAACTGCTGGTCGCCAACACGTCCACGATGATGCTCTCGAATCTCTCGAACACTCAAAAGCTCGAGGAAATCATGATTTCGAAATCTCGTCCTTAAACCCAAAACTGGAACGAATAGAACCCTCATCCAAACGCCTCGTCCTCCTCGCTCAGTTCACCAGAAAACCCACGATTCCGGCCATAGCACGTCGACACTTCATACTACCCTTTCCCAAAAGCATTTGCAACTCGATCGTTCTATGCTGACGAAATCACCATTCTTCCAACTCGCTGTAAAACTCAGGGTTAACCCTAAATTTGATTCGTTCAACAAATTCGTGCATTTAAAAAATTATTCAACAATTTTCTCAATATCGCAGATGTTTATACTAGCCTCAAACCAGATTTCAACATTTATTATTGATTCGATTGTCAGAAATTTGTAAAAATGAAATTTTTTGTTCAAATACAAACTGCTCTGCAAATACTCAATTAAAAATCATCATACTAATTTTGAAAATCATATTTTTGTATGTTCATTCAATTTATATAATCGAATCAAGAAAACTTGATTATTCAAATTTTGGGATGTGATTGAGTTTTCACTGTTTATTTATATTTCCAGATAATTTCAAAATAATTCTTCTCAGCAATATTTTTAGGACCTAAATCTTGATCTTACAAAATTAATTTATTTAGACGTCAAAGCCTTTAGATAATTATAGGGTGAGATTGTGATTTTTAAAACAGGTTTAAAACCTGTAAATGTTGAGCAGAGGCTTATCTGGAAATTTTCCTGACATGTATACAAAGCATACATACATGCAGTCAACATACCATTACCCAAACAAATTTTCACAACATAGGTCCACAATCTTATCCAATGCATCAAACAAACAAATTAAGTTTGATAGGGGTAGTGTTTACTCACATGCATTTCAAAACAAAGAAGGTGAAGTTTGCTCACAGGCAACAAAGTGTTAAAGGTGGAAAATTTGCTCACCTTATTTTTTTCCAGAATGAAAGAACAGAATTGCTTTCATGTTGACACAGGTTTTTAGATTTTTTGCTGTTGTAAACCCTTCTTCTTTAATCTACGGCTTTGAAGTTGATTTGTTGTTGTTTTAGTTTGGAGTTTTAAAGATGTTGCTTTTGTTTTTCTCAGTTTTGAAATGGAACGAACAAGAAAAAAAAATGAAAAAGTTGATAGATAAAAGAAGTTGACAGGTTATTCATTTTGTACAGGGTGTTATAATGTTTTGTACAAGGCAATGTATTTTTCTTTTCTTTCTAGTACAAATATGTGTACTATAGGCAGTGATATTTTTCTTTGCTTTGGTTTTGCTGGGAGGCTGCAAAAAGTTTTTATGCAATTCGAATAGACCTTGTTGGCTGCCAAGAAATGAGAGCATTAAATGTTATTGTACTTGATGTTTTTATTTTACACATATTTTATATTTTTACTTGCCTGAGTCTTCATTACAAGCTACAACATATTACATGTTTACTTTGCTTTGTTTTCTTGCAGCCTACATACCCCTTTGATTTGTTGTACTCACATCTGCATGCTTTCCCATATTCGAACTATTATGTACATATCACCTATACTTACTTAGTTAAAATTTCCTTGCATAAACCCATAATGCCACAGTATAAATTGTTAGACTGATTTGTTTTTAACTTGCTACTTGAATATGTTGACTGACTCCCTTTGCAAGCTTATGGATATACTTATACTTTCTTTTGTTTGCTTCATTTGTAAGCTTATAGATAGATATATATATATTTATTTGTTTCATACTTATAGTATTTATCCAATCTTGTTTCTTCATATTTAAATACGTTGTTAAAATTTATCTAAGGTATTTATTTACTTTGTAATTCAAATGAATTTCTATAATTATTAGGTAGTTAAAATTCTCTAATGTATTCACTTAATATTTTACATAATATATTAATACGTTGTTTGACTTTACAGTTTATGCTTTATTATTATATATATATTCTCACACATATATATACAATATTTTTAAATTTAAATGATTTATACAAAATTTCACTGAACTTGGGGAAACTCGCAAATCATTTTACCGTTTTTATTTCACAATTTCATTCAAAAATTAATTAATTATCATTTTAAATTTATATAAAATCCCGGGTCGTTACAGACTTCCCCCCTTAAAAGAATTTCGTCCTCGAAATTACCAGGGAGACACAAAGATAGATGAAGAATGTTTCATCAACTCAAACTGAATATCTATTCTGCATTTGGCTTACCAAATCAGAATATCAATAACAGATACAAGAACGAATCTGTTCTCACACTTCACAAGATACTCGGCTTATCCAGATTTACGAAATATGCAGTGGCGTCGGTCAGTTCGAAGGAATAACTAACCACTTGTAGAATATACTGGGACCCAAAAGAATAGATAGATCTATGAATACAATTTTCAAAACTCTCAGTTTAGAAACTAAATTATCTCTATCAACCATAGCAAACAATGCAACCAATATACCCAAACAAACAATTTTGGTCCATCCGGAGTTTATGTTCCATATTAATACATCGAATTTCCTTTCTGGATCTACCAGAAACTACCGAAGAATTGAGAAAAGATGACGAACAAAGAGATGGATAAACAAAAAGATTGCTTCCTCGTTGTTACAGAGTATTGACCATTTATAGTCGTATTCCCCTATCCCCTATCTCATCCTCTTCTTGCTCTCATACTTACTATCAGTGGATAGTAAGAGAATTTACTTAGGCATACGGATAGATATCTGAGAATTACTCATTCTAGAGTTTACTTCACCCTATCTCTAATGAGCTACTTAACATGTTATACTCCTGAGCTAAAGTTTTACCCTCAGCTCTGATACCACGTTGTAATGACCCAAAAACTCGGCCTTCGAAAATCGGCATCCGTACTTCACTTGTACTCAAAATGCCGTAGATTCAAACGCCGAATCTGGTTCACCGGAGCTTATAACACCATTAAGTATAACAACACAGCGGAATAAAAATAGATGATATCATATACAATCCAATGAATACAATATCCAGTATGATACACAACAATGATAACAATATGATACAACAATATGATACAACAAGAACGACAGCGGAAAGCAGAAATGGTAACTCCAAAAGATCAGTAAGAGAGAATGAATCCAATGACTCCAACATCAAGCTCGAACCATAGAGAGAAGCAAGTGCAGTCCTGAACTCCAAGAACTGAACCAGCTCCAGATAATCTACTAAACCTGAATATCTGAGAAACCCAACTCTAGACTGCCCGTGTGGAAAATAGTGGGCACCCAGAGTTTAGGAAGGGAACAATAAACTCCAGGTTAGTCGTGGGACTGGTGTGAGCAACAAAAACAGTTTATCTTTAAAACAAACACAACAGAACTTCAAACATTGAAAACCGCAATGCTTTTGGAAAATGAAACTACCATAAGACCTCCCACCACACACACAATGCAAACGCAGACTTGGAGGAGATTGCTTCTTATGTTAGTCAAATATGCTTACTACGCAAAAGAAAATATTTTGATATTATTACTAGTGCATAGTGTACAAGATCATTTCGAAAATACAATATTAATCTTAGCCAGCATAGGTACCATTATATTATGCCTGCTATAGCTGCCTCCTGAGGAGACTGGTTCTACAATTGCAATCGTAAAGGTTCGTATTGTTTCTTTGAATTTTCCAACAAATGGTCAGGCTAAGGAACTTCCTTCCGCCGCATGGGATCGCCTCTGGCGGGACGTCCCGAGAGACAAACTGCTCTCTGCCAACACAAGGCCGGGTTACCCCTATAACAGGTAACTCACGAATATGCCACCTCCCGGTCCTTTGGGACCTTTATCCGAGGCCTCGATAACCAACATCACACATAATAATAAAGTGTGTCCACATGAGTAAGTATCTGGGCTCCATACCATGATACCACCCTTTTTCAGAAGGAAATGACATACCCTAAAGGGCGCGACCCTCATAACCTTGCTGCATATTCCTGTTTTGACCATTTCCGGGTTGTGAGGTCCGAAGAGGTCTCGTCCACAAAGCTACGCTTTGTCACAAAGCCATGCTTGGGGTCAACAGATGATCAACCTATGATCACAAAGATAAATGATCATATCACAAATGATCAAACGATGATCATCACACAACAACACTCAGACATTACCAAATTGGGAGTATATCGCTGATAACCTTCAACTACATAACCTCTGAGCTCGTACGTCTCAGAGAAGGGTGTTAAGCTAAAAGAATAAATTCTCCGCCACCAACAGATATGTATTTGAAAGAAATCTGCTTTATATCTCAAAGTGTAATGTCAGACATGTAACCATACAAGTCTGTTCCGGGTTCGAACAGAACCGAAGACACTTCCAAAGAATCCCTTGCAAATTCGGATAATTTTCTAATCACGTCCGGACTTCCCATCACAAAGGATGCTAGAATCTCTATACCGGGGACCAGTCGATGCAGAGACATTCGACGAGTTGTCCTTTTGTTTTCGAAAATATCCGGTCTTCACCACCGGTCTTCAAATGCTATCCATATACGACGTATCATTATTCGGAACGGGTTATATGACACAAAGGTCCTCTCCCGGCTAAACCGAATAACGAGCGCAATATTTAAAACATATGGATATTGGGATTTCAATTTAAGTCACAACTTATTACCCAAAACTTTTCTTTCAAATGGTTTAACAAATTACCATTTTCAAATCTTTAAACAAAAAGGTTCATTTTAACAATCTTCAACGGTTTAAACAATTTCCACATTTTAATCTCTTAAACAAAAGATTCATTCATAGGTTTTCCAAATTAATTTCCATTTCAATTGGATTAACTCATTAAATCTTTAAAACAAAGATTTGACTTATAGCTTTCAAAACAATTCCATTTCAAATGGTTAAACAGTTCATCATTTTAAACCTGTTAAAAATAAACAGATTTAATTCATAGTTTTCAAAGAGAATTCATTTATAACTTGGAAAACATTTTTCAATTCAATCTTGAAATTCCTTTAATTAAGCTAAAATTTCATTTCTTATCTGAAAGCTTTTATCCTTTTAAAACAAACAGTTTTCATTTCGGAAAATTCAATTATATTTACACGAGTTAAAGCTCTTGAATTAATTTCAAATTCCCAAATCAATACATTTAAAATGGTTTAACCCACAGATAACTAGTATAACATCTTTAATCCCTAGTTTCAAATCACAGAATTCAACTTCAAATTTGAATTCAAATTTAAATCAAATTATTTAAATTTTCAAAACTCGATTAAGTTATTCAAAATAACTTTTATCTTTGAAATTCCATTTCAAAAGCTTTTCACTTAAAACCCAATCCATTTCCAAAATCAATTGAAACTAAAATTTCAATTTCAAAAATATCAAATTAAATCATCTGTGACTTAACCGATTTCCTCATGAAATCCATATTTGTGTGTGTAAAAGTGTAGTCCAGGGGTTTAACAGAGTAGTGCTACATCATTCAATCATCACAGATCAGTATATAGAAGTATGGTTGATAAGCGGTATATCATAACGCTTATCGTTCATTCACAGATCACATATATATAAATATCACAGATAATAATTTACATTCATCTCAGATAAATGAACTATAGTAAAGATCACACACAAATCAGAATATAAGCAGTACAGATCAGGGATGTCAAATAATTTGAAATTCAATAGAATCTAAACATTCACAAGTGAATTTATTAATCAACTGATTAATTTAAATCAGATGTATTAATTATTAATCCGGGTTAATTATCGTGATTTAATTGCAAATTATTCTTAATTAATGAATCAATTAATCTTTAAGTATTAAATTAATCTTAATTGATCACCATTATTAATTGATCCTTTGATTTATTAACAAACCAATTCATTCAAATTTCAAATCATTATTCAATAAATTACATTAAGTAATCATCTATTAATTACTGTTCTAAGTAATTATATTTTCAAAATTATCAAGTGATTATTCTGAATAAGTTCACTTAAGAAGTTAACTTGAACAAATTCGATTAACTCGATTAATTTCATTGAATAATCAAATCCATAATTACTGTCATTAAGTAGTTCCACAATTTATTATCATTAAATTAATCTAAATTTATTGTTAAAAATTTAATCACATTCCTTAATTATCCAAATGATCTTAGTTAATGATTTTTTATTAACTATTAAATTTCTTTAATTACATTTTTAAAGAAAACTCTTATTTTAATCATTTTAATTATAAATTGATTCATTCGTTAATGAAATAGAAATCATTAATTTTCATTACTTAAAGCAAAGTTCAGTCATATTTATAATTTAATTATTACTCACAATATGTTGAAACATTATTTCAAATTTTCTTTTAAATTTCAATTTAGATTTTAAATTTATTTTAAACACTTAAGTTATAAAACTTAATTAAAGTTCAAAAATCTTGAAATCAAAGTTAATTTCAGATTTAACTTTTAGTTTCAGCTTGTATAAATTTTCATTTAAAATTCATGCTACAGGCTGTTTTAAACGAACCTGTAACCAACTAGCCTAACCCAATTCTCTGAAGCATTCTGCTTCGAGTCGCCTCCTCCATTGCTTCGAGAATCAGCTCGAATAACACGAGAAATATCCCAAACAAAAACCCAGGTACCACAGTGCCAACGCGAGAACCCATCCTCCATCCCTTCGAGAAACTCCACCAGAAACTCGAGACGAAACCATTCTTACTCGAGAGATACACGAGCACCCACAACCCAAAAAAAAACCCACTGACACAAACTTACCTCCGTACACGTGCACAGTTGGAATCGTCACCTCCGGCTGAACTGCTGGTCGCCAACACGTCCACGATGATGCTCTCGAATCTCTCGAACACTCAGAAGCTCGAGGAAATCATGATTTCGAAATCTCGTCCTCAAACCCAAAACTGGAACGAATAGAACCCTCATCCAAACGCCTCGTCCTCCTCGCTCAGTTCACCAGAAAACCCACGATTCCGGCCATAGCACGTCGACACTTCGTACTACCCTTTCCCAAAAGCATTTGCAACTCGATCGTTCTATGCTGACGAAATCACCATTCTTCCAACTCGCTGTAAAACTCAGGGTTAACCCTAAATTTGATTCGTTCAATAAATTCGTGCATTTAAAAAATTATTCAACAATTTTCTCAATATCGCAGATGTTTATACTAGCCTCAAACCAGATTTCAACATTTATTATTGATTCGATTGTCAGAAATTTGTAAAAATGAAATTTTTTGTTCAAATACAAACTGCTCTGCAAATACTAAATTAAAAATCATCATACTAATTTTGAAAATCATATTTTTGTATGTTCATTCAATTTATATAATCGAATCAAGAAAACTTGATTATTCAAATTTTGGGACATGATTGAGTTTTCACTGTTTATTTATATTTCCAGATAATTTCAAAATAATTCTTCTCAACAATATTTTTAGGACCTAAATCTTGATCTTACAAAATTAATTTATTTAGACGTCAAAGCCTTTAGATAATTATAGGGTGAGATTGTGATTTTTAAAACAGGTTTAAAACCTGTAAATGTTGAGCAGAGGCTTATCTGGAAATTTTCTTGACATGTATACAAAGCATACATACATGCAGTCAACATACCATTACCCAAATAAATTTTCACAACATAGGTCCACAATCTTATCCAATGCATCAAACAAACAAATTAAGTTTGATAGGGGTGGTGTTTACTCACATGCATTTCAAAACAAAGAAGGTGAAGTTTGCTCATAGGCAACAAAGTGTTAAAGGTGGAAAATTTGCTCACCTTATTTTTTTCCAGAATGAAAGAACAGAATTGCTTTCATGTTGACACAGGTTTTTAGATTTTTTGCAGTTGGAAACCCTTCTTCTTTAATCTACGGCTTTGAAGTTGATTTGTTGTTGTTTTAGTTTGGAGTTTTAAAGATGTTGCTTTTGTTTTTCTCAGTTTTGAAATGGAACGAACAAGAAAAAAAATTGAAAAAGTTGATAGATAAAAGAAGTTTACAGGTTATTCATTTTGTACAGGGTGTTATAATGTTTTGTACAAGGCAATGTATTTTTCTTTTCTTTCTAGTACAAATATGTGTACTATAGGCAGTGATATTTTTCTTTGCTTTGGTTTTGCTGGGAGGCTGCAAAAAGTTTTTATGCAATTCGAATAGACCTTGTTGGCTGCCAAGAAATGAGAGCATTAAATGTTATTGTACTTGATGTTTTTATTTTACACATATTTTATATTTTTACTTGCCTGAGTCTTCACTTACAAGCTACAACATATTACATGTTTACTTTGCTTTGTTTTCTTGCATCCTACATACCCCTTTGATTTGTTGTACTCACATCTGCATGCTTTCCCATATTCGAATTATTATGTACATATCACCTATACTTACTTAGTTAAAATTTCCTTGCATAAACCCATAATGCCATAGTATAAATTGTTAGACTGATTTGTTTTTAACTTGCTACTTAAATATGTTGACTGACTCCCTTTGCAAGCTTATGGATATACTTATACTTTCTTTTGTTTGCTTCATTTGTAAGCTTATAGATATATATATTTATTTGTTTCATACTTATAGTATTTATCCAATCTTGTTTCTTCATATTTAAATACGTTGTTAAAATTTATCTAAGGTATTTATTTACTTTGTAATTCAAATGAATTTCTATAATTATTAGGTAGTTAAAATTCTCTAATGTATTCACTTAATATTTTACATAATATATTAATACGTTGTTTGACTTTACAGTTTATGCTTTATTATTATATATATATTCTCATACACATATATATACAATATTTTTAAATTTAAATGATTTATACAAAATTTCACTGAACTTGGGGAAACTCGCAATTCATTTTACCGTTTTTATTTCACAATTTCATTCAAAAATTAATTAATTATCATTTTAAATTTATATAAAATCCCGGGTCGTTACAGACTTCCCCCTTAAAAGAATTTCGTCCTCGAAATTACCAGGGAGACACAAAGATAGATGAAGAATGTTTCATCAACTCAAACTGAATATCTATTCTGCATTTGGCTTACCAAATCAGAATATCAATAACAGATACAAGACCGAATCTGTTCTCACACTTCACAAGATACTCGGGTTATCCAGATTTACGAAATATGCAGTGGCATCGGTCAGTTCGAAGGAATAACTAACCACTCGTAGAATATACTGGGACCCAAAAGAATAGATAGATCTATGAATACAATTTTCAAAACTCTCAGTTTAGAAACTAAATTATCTCTATCAACCATAGCAAACAATGCAACCAATATACCCAAACAAACAATTTTGGTCCATCCGGAGTTTATGTTCCATATTAATACATCGAATTTCCTTTCTGGATCTACCAGAAACTACCGAAGAATTGAGAAAAGATGACGAACAAAGAGATGGATAGACAAAAAGATTGCTTCCTCGTTGTTACATAGTATTGACCATTTATAGTCGTATTCCCCTATCCCCTATCTCATCCTCTTCTTGCTCTCATACTTAATATCAGTGGATAGTAAGAGAATTTACTGAGGCATACGGATAGATATCTGAGAATTACTCATTCTAGAGTTTACTTCACCCTATCTCTAATGAGCTACTTAACATGTTATACTCCTGAGCTAAAGTTTTACCCTCAGCTCTGATACCACGTTGTAATGACCCAAAAACTCGGCCTTCGAAAATCGGCATCCGTACTTCACTTGTACTCAAAATGCCGTAGATTCAAACGCCGAATCCGGTTCACCGGAGCTTATAGCACCATTAAGTATAACAACACAGCGGAATAAAAATAGATGATATCATATACAATCCAATGAATACAATATCCAGTATGATACACAACAATGATAACAATATGATACAACAATATGATACAACAAGAACGACATCGGAAAGCAGAAATGGTAACTCCAAAAGATCAGTAAGAGAGAATGAATCCAATGACTCCAGCATCAAGCTCGAACCATAGAGAGAAGCAAGTGCAGTCCTGAACTCCAAGAACTGAACCAGCTCCAGATAATCTACTAAACCTGAATATCTGAGAAACCCAACTCTAGACTGCCCGTGTGGAAAATAGTGGGCACCCAGAGTTTAGGAAGGGAACAATAAACTCCAGGTCAGTCGTGGGACTGGTGTGAGCAACAAAAACAGTTTATCTTTAAAACAAACACAACAGAACTTTAAACATTGAAAACCGCAATGCTTTTGGAAACTGAAACTACCATAAGACCTCTGTAACGACCCATAAATTTTGATTGGTTTTAATAACGTAGTTAATTGAAATTTTGTGAAATTTTAAACAATAAAATTTGAAAATAAAAATCTATTATTTGGAATACGTCTATTTTAATATAGCAACTGGTAAATTTTCATCTGATAATATTGAAGTTTATTTTCCTGTGAAATTTTATTTCAATTTAAACCGGTTAATAAAAGTTGAATTTAAAAGTTTTCCGAAACCAAAATATGTCAACAGGAGAAAATTTATTTAGAGCATTCTGAATCAGACTGCGAAATTCGTTTCACGAAATTTGGACTTCTACTGCTCTGTTTATCTTATTGTCTGCAAAATATTAGCATTTTCGGTACCGATTATCGACTTTTGATCGGATAATCGTACCACTGATATCTGTTCACCGTTTTGATCGTCTCGTCGTACCGAGCTCTGCGGTATATTCATTTCTATTTTTTGAGTTCGGTACGTAGTGAAATCTATGAAACGATTTATCGTATCGGTACGTTTGAACCTTTGAATTACTGGTGTCCATTCATTAGCTGCCGTGAATCTAATAGCCGTTACTTTTAGTTTTCCAAATTTAAGGTATGACAATTATTATCCCAACGTTCAATTTATTGTAAAATCTTTGCTATTGCTATCCCTTCCTTTCGTTTCAAAACTCAAATGTGTTGTCCAATTTGAGCCATTTATTGCTTTAAATTGTCTGCTAAATCGATAGGGGACCATTGCTACTAATTGCTTTCGTAACCTTCCAAAAACCCAACCTTTCACTTCTACAGTTTCTGACCTTTCCTTTTCACTGTTTCTTTTATTGTATATAACTATTCATTTTTTTTATTACCTGTCCACTGCTATTCCTCTCCTCTCACTTCTCTAAGCTACTACTCTAATAAACCTATTTATATAAAAATTTCCCTGTAGCATGTTTCTTCTATTCGCCTTCAGCATCCCTATTCGCCACCACCGCCCGCATTCGCATGAACTCGAACCACCAACAGCACATCGCGTGCAACACCCCTCCGCACTCGAGCTCCTCCAGCCGCCGCGAGCTGCTCCTCCTTTCCTTTTTCCTCCGCCACACAAGTACCCTCCCACCAACCTACATCCCATCATCCACCGATCCACCTCGACCGAGCCAGTGAGCCACCCTCTACCTCAACCAGACCCGCCTAACACAGAACCCGAGCTCACAAAATGCCAAAACCATCCATTCTTCCCTCTCCCATCCATCTTACACGCTCCTCCGTCCCCTCCCCGGCTCCACGACCTCCGCCAATCCACCACGCCACGACCGCCTGACCCAAGCTCCACTTTCCCCATCCCGACCTCGCCTCTGCCCTGACAGTGACGCAGCCTCCTCCAACCACTCGAACACAGCCCACCTAGCACCTCCGGTCTCTACACCAGCCGTGTGTCTCTTTTGTTTCCGTGCCTAGTTCCATTCCTATTTTACTTTATTAACAGGTTAGTTATATATATATGCTTTTATTTGTTTAGTTATAAAAGTTGTTTATGTATAATTTCTGACAGTACTATATATAAATGTTTTGCAAATCTATTTCACATATATTGGATACTATTTATGTTTGCTTTCGTATAACGTATATATGTTGTTTATATATTACGTATGAATATATATGTATAATTATATGTATAATATATTTCTGGTTATATAAGAGTTAGTTCATTTTATACATGAGCAGTCTGTTGTTTTATGCGTATATTATATATATAGTCTACTTTTGTTCTTTTGGGTTTGATATAGGTTATGTACAGTGATATATCATAAGGTATTGAGATATGTAAGTAGTATATAGTGATAGATTTGCTGTTGACATTTTATAAGTTGATTTTTTTTTTGTGTTTTAATGAGTATAAATAGTTATGTAACACTATAGTAAGTTATATTAGTATTCTATAATGTATTTGATGCTATATAGTATTTTACAATATATATATATTTTATGTTATATAATAGGATTTGTTATAAAATATATTTAGTTATAATATGTAAAGGTTAATATTTCAAGTTTATATACATTACTACCTGGTCTGTATTTTTGATAAAGTTGAAAATTTGACTTTTAAAAGAATATGCTCTGTTATATATAAAAATGTATAGCTGTATTAATATAAAAAGTTTGAACACTCTGTTATATATAAAATACTTATTTCAAGATATATAATGTATAAATGTTGATTTTATGTGTTTAATTAAAACTATGATTTTGTGTATATATATATTAATAATTGTTTTAAATTAAATATTGATTTCATGGGAATGACAATAATAATTTATATATATTTCCTATTTTCATCTAGATGATTCTGATTCCATTTCCATCAATCCCATCTTTCAGATTTGCCCGTCAAATCCACTCTTAGCTCACTTCGCTTGAGATTGTTGTTTGGATTTGTTCGATTGTCTAGGTCGTGATCCAATTCGTAGCTTTTTGTATGTTGAAACTCTCTCTCTAGCCTCGAAAGGTGAGCAATCACTCACGATTAACGTTCTTTTATTATTTAAATTTGATTTCATTTGAAATAGCAATTGAAATATGCTGCTGTAGTTATTTACATTGTTATATATGCTATTATCTATAACTATTCACCTGTGACATCTGACACCAGTATCTAGTATTATATGCCTGTTATTACTATTATTTGTATATGTTCACCTGTGACATCTGACACCCGTATCTATTATTTATACTGATGATATATGCCTGTTGTTATATATTTTTTTGTATCTGTTATCACTCTGCAAGTTCCCTGTTAGTATAGAAATCACTATGGGTTGAAATGATACATACCCGAACGGACTTTAGAATAGGAGAATTTCGTTATGGGTTGAAATGATAAACCCAAGCGATTTTCATTTGAATTGAAATTGGGATTTCGGGTCGAAATGATATCTACCCGTATATATTTAAATTTCGGATTGAAATGATAAATATCCGTATCACTTAACCATATGATAAATATATATACAGACACCGTTGGTCCATATATATAAATATTTTGAAATTGAATTCTATGGTTTTGGAAAGAAATATATGGTTTTAACAAATGTTGATTCTTAAGAATTTTATATACAAATGGTAATGGTATATATATATAGATTTAATAATGATATTTAATTTAGTTAAGATTGATTAAATACATATAATATGGTTGAGTATTTAAATTTATGTTTCAAAATAGATTTCAGTAATAATTTGAATAAGTTAAGGTTGAGAAGGTAATTTGAATTTAGTAAAGAATTTTATTTAATTAAACCGATTTAAAACTTATTGAAATTGAGATCTAAGATATGATTTATAACTTGGGTTTAATTTAAATAATTTAATGGATATTTCTTATTTAAATAAATTTAAGGAAATATTTAGTAAGAATGAAATTTAAGGCTAAGTTAAATGATATTGAATTTATTAAGTGAATATTCCCTGATTAAATAATGATAAAGTTAAATCAAGAGCTATATGAAACTGTTAAATTTAACTTTGAAAATGTTGAATATTAAAGCTTTGAAACATATTGAAAGTTTAAATGGTATATTTAGAACTGAATTGAATTGATGAATTGAGCTTTGAATAAATTTGAATTTGGAATTTGAGTTAATTTGAATCGATTTGTGAGACTTGAGGAAATTATAAATACTTTACTTTATAAATTAATTAATATATATACTATCTTGGAAAATAGTTATATTTGAAATGAAATGATATTTGGGTTTTGAAGTATAAATTAAATTGAAATGACCACGGTGTTATATTGTATATTTCCACCTTGTAGATAGTTCTGAAGATCCTTAGAGGATGGTTATCCCAAACATCCTTTAAGTTACTTGTATTTCAATTGATATTTCACTTGAGTTGGATTTATTTATATAAGAATGTTAATCCTGACTCGAGTGTTTTGTGTTTTGCTTTACGCTCGGGTCAGACTGAGTGATACAGCATTTGAGACTCATTCTTGGAGTTTGGAGCTTCCTTTGGAGATCCAACTTTTGATTCAGCTTCCAGCTTTCCAGTTGATTCGTTCACAGAAGTCATCTGTTTGGATTGGAGACTTCATTGCATCTGAGATGGTCTGTTGTATTTTATTTCTAACTTTGATGTTTATATAGTAGCTTCATGAACTACTATTTTATCTATTCCGCTGCATATTATTGTATTACTCTGTGTCTGTGATTATGTGATTGATTTATTTACTGCATATGCTGAGTTTTGCCAAATTTTTATTACAATCTGTTATTTTGAATTATTCAAGTCAGACATGTGTGGATTTATTGTCGATTTGAATGGTCCAAAATATCGGGTCGTTACAGTTGGTATCAGAGCTTTGGCTCTAGGCAAAACTTAGCATATACGGTAAATTTATTTACAGAATCACTTTCATTCGAGTTTGAATCTCTTCCTTTTGACTTGATTTCCTTTGAACTTCGGGACGTTCCTTACGGTTCCAAATTTCATTCTTATCTCTCCCTCTTTGTATTCTTGTGATTCTGGAGTATCCCATAACTCCACTTCGAATAACCTCTATAAGAATAGGCAATCCCGCCGATCTTTGAATGTTTTGTAAAGGGGTGAAACTCCTTTACAATTGGCATTGATTCACCGGAGATTTATCCCTCGGTTTTGATGTGGCCATCTCTTGTTATGCCGAATTCTATCTCTGGCGATCGAATGTCGATTTGCCTTTGATTTCCACATCGATTATATTCTTGAAGTTACGGTTGACACGGTTAAGGTCGTCCGCGATTTATATAAGTGTACCCATCTACTGTTTTGTAATTAATTATCTCATCTTCGTTCGAGCCTATCTTCGAATCAGAATCCTATTGATTAGAGTCCCTCTAAGTTGAATTTCTATCTTTGTTTTGAAATCCATTCTTGAACCATCATTTGAAAAATCAGGCTTGTTTATATTTTAGAAATTGTTTTATATATCGAAATTATTATATTCTATATAAAAGTGAAATGTTTTCGATAAAGATTATAAAGCCTTTAAAAATAAGAATTTGAGGTTTCGAAAGGATTTGTAATTTTGAAAAAAAACTATATAAGAAATTTGATTTATAACTGATGGATTTTAAATTTGAAATTTGAGAATTGAACCCCGGTGTTTTGAAATTGGTTTTAAGATTTTGAAATATATAATAATAATATGATTTAAAAGTATTTTTACGAATAAGAAATGTTTCAAATGATTTTAATGAGTTTCGAAGAAATTTCAAAAGAAGTTTGAGAAAATAGAAGTCCAGAACTCACTTATGTCGCTGGAAAATAATTTCGGTGATGAGTGCACGCATCATCGACATTGATTTTCGAGTTTCAGAGTGAGGGATAGGCCACTTCAATAGCTTTGCTATGCGAGTGATTTTGCGAAACCAATTTTGATTCCAAATTCCGAAGTAAGATTTGATATTCAAAGTATATATATGTATATATATTTGAAATGATTTGAAGTAAACCGGTGTTCATTCCTCGAGTTTCGGATTTGATATAACCCTATCTATTAAAATTGATTTACTGATTTATTGCTGATTTCCAACTCTTGAATTTGAAAATGATTTCTTCAACTATTTTGAAGGTTCGAGCACTTCCAAATCAAGGTTAACTTCAAAGCTAAGAAATTTTGAAAAGTATGAATAAATTAATAAAGTATATAAATTTGTTTCGAATGTTTAAGTATGAAGTAATATGATTTAAATAAGTTGAAACTGTTTTGTTAAGTAAATGAATAAGGCTATTTTGAATTTTTTCTAAATATGGAATTTAGATTTGAAATGTTTTGAAAGAATTTGGGCTTCAATATATTTTGAATAAAATTTAGTTAAATGTTTTAATTTAGTAACATCTTTATGAAACTATATATTTAACTAGTTGGAATAAATATATAAGTTGTACGTATGCTGTTTTATTCGCATAATTAATTTGATCCCGGTTTGAGTACACAAGTTCGAGGTGAATTACACCATTTCGTGTTAGGATTTTTCATTCGATTCTTGATGGCGAATATCTGATATGGATTTTGGGCTTGATTCTAAAATTCTCTATCGTAGTATATGGCTATGCAAGGAGACTGATGGCTTCTAGTCGAGAAACCATATCGAAATCCGCATTAGGGAAGTCGAATGGACAATACTAGTTCGAAAGCGAACTTGTGTGATTGAGCGAGCGATCAAATGTGATTGTGCGAAATGATGACGTATGTACATCTTATATTCTAATATCATTGATATATTTGACGCTGAAATTGAAAGCTGTCGGGTTAGAATATCTTTGCTTAATAAAAGAAAATTCCCAAAATAAATTACAAAGATATATAACCCATAAAAGCAAAGATATTTAATCCCATATGGCTCTTCATACAGCGAAAATTATTTTGAAAAATTTGATCCTTATATAAGATAGACCTTACGTAAGTATAAGATGATTTTGAAAACCATTGATTTTGGAAATGAATTGTTTGACTTAATTATATTAATTTGGAAATCTGGATTTATTTCCTAAATTTATTATTTTGGAAACTTTGAAGCTAAAGATAATTAATTTGAGAAGAAATAATTTGGTGAAATTGTATATGATTTTGAAATTGAACCGATATTGAAACAAATTGAAATTTGAGAACCTTATGTTACTAAATACTTGAGTTGGGAGTTGTCGAACTTATATAAAATTGATTTGTATGAGTATGAAATTGATTCGAAAACTATAGACTTGAAAAGGTACTCAATTTGAAAGTGAAATCTTATATAATTGAAGTCTATATAAGTATGATTTGATATACTATTGATTTTGGAAAGTATTTGATTTGAAAGTTAAATCTTATATATAATGGATTTTATATAAGTACGATATTTGAAAGTGATTTGAAAAGGTACTATATGATACATATTTTCGAAGTAAAGATATGGAAAGTGCCTTCTGCTTGATATCAGATTTGTGGCCACATCTTGGATTCATTCTATCGATATTATTCTCTCTGATTTTTGGTTTTCCGGATATGATACTCGAGTGTCCTTCGAATTCCATGGCGTTATCCATGGTCTTACGAACTCGACTGCATAGCGTAATTCGTAAGGCAGTGATTGCTTAAAAGGTACGGATGTTTCCTTGGGGATCCAGGCGGAACCATTGTGTATCTGCGATCTATGGTCGTGTTAGTGGCGTAATCCGCAAGGCAGAGATTGCTTACGGGGTATGGATGTTTCCTGGGGGATCCAGGCGTAACCATTTTTATGTATCCTGCGGTCCACCGTTTTGTTGCATGGCGAAATTCGCAAGGCAGTGAATGCTTAAAAGGTACGGATGTTTCCTGGGGGACCCAGGCGTAACCATTGTGTATCTGCGATCCATGATTTGATTCGTTTTGGTTTGGATTGTACTTTCCATATCTATTTTTAAAAGTTTTCCAGTATTTTCACTAGGTGTTGAAACAGGTCTACTAAGTACCTGGAGAATTCTAGTTTTGCGCCTGATCAACGCACTACCAGAGTCTACAGGAACAAGGATAAACTTGTCGAAACATCGAGTTATAAAAGTATTTTCGAAATGAAATTTGTTTCGTTATAAAGGTATTTTATTATAAAAAGTATTTTCAACAAAGAAATTCTATACTAATATTCGAAATTGAAATCCTCATGGTTCTAAATTAATTATTCATGCCCGATACTATCCTTTTGAATCTACCTTATCTGCTCAGCTTTATTTATTCATCTATATTCTGTTTTTCCAAATCCTCCTTCTTTTCCTTGTTGAATATATCCTTTTTAAATATTGTTATTTACATACTACATGGTTTAATAGAAAATTTTAGTGTTAAATATTTTAGAAGTTATTAATTTAATAAAACATATTTAAAGTAAATGATTATTTGTTTATTAATAATATTTGAAAAGTATCTTGAGATAAAAATTAATAAATTTATGAATTTTGGATTTAAATGTTTTCAATAGCTTCTTTGTAAAAATAAGTAATAATGTAAATAATTGTTTTTCAAATAGCTTGCATATATTTATAAAGGTGTTATTTAAACCTATAAATGATACTTATAAAGGAAACAAGAAATTTTACAAATGGATTGAAAAATATTAAGGTATTAAAAATAATTGAATTGTAAATGAAGTTTTTAAATGAATATTTCAAGTAAAATTTATATAGTTAAATTGATTATTTATCCTTGTCTTTTAATCTATCTTTTCTGTCTGGTTGTTTCTATTCTCCTACCTCCTTCCTTTTCGGGGACGAAAAGTTTTGAGTGGGGGAGAGTGTAACGACCCATAAATTTTGATTGGTTTTAATAACGTAGTTAATTGAAATTTTGTGAAATTTTAAACAATAAAATTTGAAAATAAAAATCTATTATTTGGAATACGTCTATTTTAGTATAGCAACTGGTAAATTTTCATCTGATAATATTGAAGTTTATTTTCCTGTGAAATTTTATTTCAATTTAAACCGGTTAATAAAAGTTGAATTTAAAAGTTTTCCGAAACCAAAATATGTCAACAGGAGAAAATTTATTTAGAGCATTCTGAATCAGACTGCGAAATTCGTTTCACGAAATTTGGACTTCTACTGCTCTGTTTATCTTATTGTCTGCAAAATATTAGCATTTTCGGTACTGATTATCGACTTTTGATCGGATAATCGTACCACTGATATCTGTTCACCGTTTTGATCGTCTCGTCGTACCGAGCTCTGCGGTATATTCATTTCTATTTTTTGAGTTCGGTACGTAGTGAAATCTATGAAACGATTTATCGTATCGGTACGTTTGAACCTTTGAATTACTGGTGTCCATTCATTAGCTGCCGTGAATCTAATAGCCGTTACTTTTAGTTTTCCAAATTTAAGGTATGACAATTATTATCCCAACGTTCAATTTATTGTAAAATCTTTGCTATTGCTATCCCTTCCTTTCGTTTCAAAACTCAAATGTGTTGTCCAATTTGAGCCATTTATTGCTTTAAATTGTCTGCTAAATCGATGGGGGACCATTGCTACTAATTGCTTTCGTAACCTTCCAAAAACCCAACCTTTCACTTCTACAGTTTCTGACCTTTCCTTTTCACTGTTTCTTTTATTGTATATAACTATTCATTTTTTTTTATTACCTGTCCACTGCTATTCCTCTCCTCTCACTTCTCTAAGCTACTACTCTAATAAACCTATTTATATAAAAATTTCCCTGTAGCATGTTTCTTCTATTCGCCTTCAGCATCCCTATTCGCCACCACCGCCCGCATTCGCATGAACTCGAACCACCAACAGCACATCGCGTGCAACACCCCTCCGCACTCGAGCTCCTCCAGCCGCCGCGAGCTGCTCCTCCTTTCCTTTTTCCTCCGCCACACAAGTACCCTCCCACCAACCTACATCCCATCATCCACCGATCCACCTCGACCGAGCCAGTGAGCCACCCTCTACCTCAACCAGACCCGCCTAACACAGAACCCGAGCTCACAAAATGCCAAAACCATCCATTCTTCCCTCTCCCATCCATCTTACACGCTCCTCCGTCCCCTCCCCGGCTCCACGACCTCCGCCAATCCACCACGCCACGACCGCCTGACCCAAGCTCCACTTTCCCCATCCCGACCTCGCCTCTGCCCTGACAGTGACGCAGCCTCCTCCAACCACTCGAACACAGCCCACCTAGCACCTCCAGTCTCTACACCAGCCGTGTGTCTCTTTTGTTTCCGTGCCTAGTTCCATTCCTATTTTACTTTATTAACAGGTTGGTTATATATATATGCTTTTATTTGTTTAGTTATAAAAGTTGTTTATGTATAATTTCTGACAGTACTATATATAAATGTTTTGCAAATCTATTTCACATATATTGGATACTATTTATGTTTGTTTTCGTATAACGTATATATGTTGTTTATATATTACGTATGAATATATATGTATAATTATATGTATAATATATTTCTGGTTATATAAGAGTTAGTTCATTTTATACATGAGCAGTCTGTTGTTTTATGCGTATATTATATATATAGTCTACTTTTGTTCTTTTGGGTTTGATATAGGTTATGTACAGTGATATATCATAAGGTATTGAGATATGTAAGTAGTATATAGTGATAGATTTGCTGTTGACATTTTATAAGTTGATTTTTTTTTGTGTTTTAATGAGTATAAATAGTTATGTAACACTATAGTAAGTTATATTAGTATTCTATAATGTATTTGATGCTATATAGTATTTTACAATATATATATATTTTATGTTATATAATAGGATTTGTTATAAAATATATTTAGTTATAATATGTAAAGGTTAATATTTCAAGTTTATATACATTACTACCTGGTCTGTATTTTTGATAAAGTTGAAAATTTGACTTTTAAAAGAATATGCTCTATTATATATAAAAATGTATAGCTGTATTAATATAAAAAGTTTGAACACTCTGTTATATATAAAATACTTATTTCAAGATATATAATGTATAAATGTTGATTTTATGTGTTTAATTAAAACTATGATTTTGTGTGTATATATATTAATAATTGTTTTAAATTAAATATTGATTTCATGGGAATGACAATAATAATATATATATATTTCCTATTTTCATCTAGATGATTCTGATTCCATTTCCATCAATCCCATCTTTCAGATTTGCCCGTCAAATCCACTCTTAGCTCACTTCGCTTGAGATTGTTGTTTGGATTTGTTCGATTGTCTAGGTCGTGATCCAATTCGTAGCTTTTTGTATGTTGAAACTCTCTCTCTAGCCTCGAAAGGTGAGCAATCACTCACGATTAACGTTCTTTTATTATTTAAATTTGATTTCATTTGAAATAGCAATTGAAATATGCTGCTGTAGTTATTTACATTGTTATATATGCTATTATCTATAACTATTCACTTGTGACATCTGACACCAGTATCTAGTATTATATGCCTGTTATTACTATTATTTGTATATGTTCACCTGTGACATCTGACACCCGTATCTGTTATTTATACTGATGATATATGCCTGTTGTTATATTTTTTTTTGTATCTGTTATCACTCTGCAAGTTCCCTGTTAGTATAGAAATCACTATGGGTTGAAATGATACATACCCGAACGGACTTTAGAATAGGAGAATTTCGTTATGGGTTGAAATGATAAACCCAAGCGATTTTCATTTGAATTGAAATTGGGATTTCGGGTCGAAATGATATCTACCCGTATATATTTAAATTTCGGATTGAAATGATAAATATCCGTATCACTTAACCATATGATAAATATATATACAGACACCGTTGGTCCATATATATAAATATTTTGAAATTGAATTCTATGGTTTTGGAAAGAAATATATGGTTTTAACAAATGTTGATTCTTAAGAATTTTATATACAAATGGTAATGGTATATATATATAGATTTAATAATGATATTTAATTTAGTTAAGATTGATTAAATACATATAATATGGTTGAGTATTTAAATTTATGTTTCAAAATAGATTTCAGTAATAATTTGAATAAGTTAAGGTTGAGAAGGTAATTTGAATTTAGTAAAGAATTTTATTTAATTAAACCGATTTAAAACTTATTGAAATTGAGATCTAAGATATGATTTATAACTTGGGTTTAATTTAAATAATTTAATGGATATTTCTTATTTAAATAAATTTAAGGAAATATTTAGTAAGAATGAAATTTAAGGCTAAGTTAAATGATATTGAATTTATTAAGTGAATATTCCCTGATTAAATAATGATAAAGTTAAATCAAGAGCTATATGAAACTGTTAAATTTAACTTTGAAAATGTTGAATATTAAAGCTTTGAAACATATTGAAAGTTTAAATGGTATATTTAGAACTGAATTGAATTGATGAATTGAGCTTTGAATAAATTTGAATTTGGAATTTGAGTTAATTTGAATCGATTTGTGAGACTTGAGGAAATTATAAATACTTTACTTTATAAATTAATTAATATATATACTATCTTGGAAAATAGTTATATTTGAAATGAAATGATATTTGGGTTTTGAAGTATAAATTAAATTGAAATGACCACGGTGTTATATTGTATATTTCCACCTTGTAGATAGTTCTGAAGATCCTTAGAGGATGGTTATCCCAAACATCCTTTAAGTTACTTGTATTTCAATTGATATTTCACTTGAGTTGGATTTATTTATATAAGAATGTTAATCCTGACTCGAGTGTTTTGTGTTTTGCTTTACGCTCGGGTCAGACTGAGTGATACAGCATTTGAGACTCATTCTTGGAGTTTGGAGCTTCCTTTGGAGATCCAACTTTTGATTCAGCTTCCAGCTTTCCAGTTGATTCGTTCACAGAAGTCATCTGTTTGGATTGGAGACTTCATTGCATCTGAGATGGTCTGTTGTATTTTATTTCTAACTCTGATGTTTATATAGTAGCTTCATGAACTACTATTTTATCTATTCCGCTGCATATTATTGTATTACTCTGTGTCTGTGATTATGTGATTGATTTATTTACTGCATATGCTGAGTTTTGCCAAATTTTTATTACAATCTGTTATTTTGAATTATTCAAGTCAGACATGTGTGGATTTATTGTCGATTTGAATGGTCCAAAATACCGGGTCGTTACAACCTCCCACCACACACACAATGCAAACGCAGACTTGGAGGAGATTGCTTCTTATGTTAGTCAAATATGCTTACTACGCAAAAGAAAATATTTTGATATTATTACTAGTGCATAGTGTACAAGATCATTTCGAAAATACAATATTAATCTTAGCCAGCATAGGTACCATTATATTATGCCTGCTATAGCTGCCTCCTGAGGAGACAGGTTCTACAATTGCAATCGTAAAGGTTCGTATTGTTTCTTTGAATTTTCCAACAAATGGTCAGGCTAAGGAACTTCCTTCCGCCGCATGGGATCGCCTCTGGCGGGACGTCCCGAGAGACAAACTGCTCTCTGCCAACACAAGGCCGGGTTACCCCTATAACAGGTAACTCACGAATATGCCACCTCCCGGTCCTTTGGGACCTTTATCCGAGGCCTCGATAACCAACATCACACATAATAATAAAGTGTGTCCACATGAGTAAGTATCTGGGCTCCATACCATGATACCACCCTTTTTCAGAAGGAAATGACATACCCTAAAGGGCGCGACCCTCATAACCTTGCTGCATATTCCTGTTTTGACCATTTCCGGGTTGTGAGGTCCGAAGAGGTCTCGTCCACAAAGCTACGCTTTGTCACAAAGCCATGCTTGGGGTCAACAGATGATCAACCTATGATCACAAAGACAAATGATCATATCACAAATGATCAAACGATGATCATCACACAGCAACACTCAGCATGTCACATTACCAAATTGGGAGTATATCGCTGATAACCTTCAACTACATAACCTCTGAGCTCGTACGTCTCAGAGAAGGGTGCTAAGCTAAAAGAATAAATTCTCCGCCACCAACAGATATGTATTTGAAAGAAATCTGCTTTATATCTCAAAGTGTAATGTCAGACATGTAACCATACAAGTCTGTTCCAGGTTCGAACAGAACCGAAGGCACTTCCAAAGAAGCCCTTGCGAATTCGGATAATTTTCTAATCACGTCCGGACTTCCCATCACAAAGGATGCTAGAATCTCTATACCGGGGACCAGTCGATGCAGAGACATTCGACGAGTTGGCCTTTCGTTTTCGAAAATATCCAGTCTTCACCACCGGTCTTCAAATGCTATCCATATACGACGTATCATTATTCGGAACGGGTTATATGACACAAAGGTCCTCTCCCGGCTAAACCGAATAACGAGCGCAATATTTAAAACATATGGATATTGGGATTTCAATTTAAATCACAACTTATTACCCAAAACTTTTCTTTCAAATGGTTTAACAAATTACCATTTTCAAATCTTTAAACAAAAAGGTTCATTTTAACAACCTTCAACGGTTTAAACAATTTCCACATTTTAATCTCTTAAACAAAAGATTCATTCATAGGTTTTCCAAATTAATTTCCATTTCAATTGGATTAACTCATTAAATCTTTAAAACAAAGATTTAACTTATAGCTTTCAAAACAATTCCATTTCAAATGGTTAAACAGTTCATCATTTTAAACCTGTTAAAAATAAACAGATTTAATTCATAGTTTTCAAAGAGAATTCATTTATAACTTGGAAAACATTTTTCAATTCAATCTTGAAATTCCTTTAATTAAGCTGGAATTTCATTTCTTATCTGAAAGCTTTTATCCTTTTAAAACAAACAGTTTTCATTTCGGAAAATTCAATTATATTTACACGAGTTAAAGCTCTTGAATTAATTTCAAATTCCCAAATCAATACATTTAAAATGGTTTAACCCACAGATAACTAGTATAACATCTTTAATCCCTAGTTTCAAATCACAGAATTCAACTTCAAATTTGAATTCAAATTTAAATCAAATTATTTAAATTTTCAAAACTCGATTAAGTTATTCAAAATAACTTTTATCTTTGAAATTCCATTTCAAAAGCTTTTCACTTAAAACCCAATCCATTTCCAAAATCAATTGAAACTAAAATTTCAATTTCAAAAATATCAAATTAAATCATCCGTGACTTAACCGATTTCCTCGTGAAATCCATATTTGTGTGTGTAAAAGTGTAGTCCAGGGGTTTAACACAGTAGTGCTACATCATTCAATCATCACAGATCAGAATATAGAAGTATGGTTGATAAGCGGTATATCATAACGCTTATCGTTCATTCACAGATCACATATATATAAATATCATAGATAATAATTTACATTCATCTCAGATAAATGAACTATAGTAAAGATCACACACAAATCAGAATATAAGCAGTACAGATCAGGGATGTCAAATAATTTAAAATTCAATAGAATCTAAACATTCACAAGTGAATTTATTAATCAACTGATTAATTTAAATCAGATGTATTAATTATTAATCCGGGTTAATTATCGTGATTTAATTGCAAATTATTCTTAATTAATGAATCAATTAATCTTTAAGTATTAAATTAATATTAATTGATCACCATTATTAATTGATCCTTTGATTTATTAACAAATCAATTCATTCAAATTTCAAATAATTATTCAATAAATTACATTAAGTAATCATCTATTAATTACTTTTCTAAGTAATTATATTTTCAAAATTATCAAGTGATTATTCTGAATAAGTTCACTTAAGAAGTTAACTTGAACAAATTCGATTAACTCGATTAATTTCATTGAATAATCAAATCCATAATTACTGTCATTAAGTAGTTCCACAATTTATTATCATTAAATTAATCTAAATTTATTGTTAAAAATTTAATCACATTCCTTAATTATCCAAATGATCTTAGTTAATGATTTTTTATTAACTATTAAATTTCTTTAATTACCTTTTTAAAGAAAACTCTTATTTTAATCATTTTAATTATAAATTGATTCATTCGTTAATGAAATAGAAATCATTAATTTTCATTACTTAAAGCAAAGTTCAGTCATATTTATAATTACTCACAATATGTTGAAACATTGTTTCAAATTTTCTTTTAAATTTCAATTTAGATTTTAAATTTATTTTAAACACTTAAGTTATAAAACTTAATTAAAGTTCAAAAATCTTGAAACCAAAGTTAATTTCAGATTTAACTTTTAGTTTCAGCTTGTTTAAATTTTCATTTAAAATTCAAGCTACAGGCTGTTTTAAACGAACCTGTAACCAACTAGCCCAACCCAATTCTCTGAAGCATTCTGCTTCGAGTCGCCTCCTCCATTGCTTCGAGAATCAGCTCGAATAACACGAGAAATATCCCAAACAAAAACCCAGGTACCACAGCGCCAACGCGAGAACCCATCCTCCATCCCTTCGAGAAACTCCACCAGAAACTCGAGATGAAACCATTCTTACTCGAGAGATACACGAGCACCCACAACCCAAAAAAAATCCACTGACACAAACTTACCTCCGTACACGTGCACAGCTGGAATCGTCACCTCCGGCTGAACTGCTGGTCGCCAACACGTCCACGATGATGCTCTCGAATCTCTCGAACACTCAAAAGCTCGAGGAAATCATGATTTCGAAATCTCGTCCTCAAACCCAAAACTGGAACGAATAGAACCCTCATTCAAACGCCTCGTCCTCCTCGCTCAGTTCACCAGAAAACCCACGATTCCGGCCATAGCACGTCGACACTTCGTACTACCCTTTCCCAAAAGCATTTGCAACTCGATCGTCCTATTGTGACGAAATCACCATTCTTCCAACTCGTTGTAAAACTCAGGGTTAACCCTAAATTTGATTCGTTCAACAAATTCGTGCATTTAAAAAATTATTCAACAATTTTCTCAATATCGCAGATGTTTATACTAGCCTCAAACCAGATTTCAACATTTATTATTGATTCGATTGTCAGAAATTTGTAAAAATTAAATTTTTTGTTCAAATACAAACTGCTCTGCAAATACTCAATTAAAAATCATCATACTAATTTTGAAAATCATATTTTTGTATGTTCATTCAATTTATATAATCGAATCAAGAAAACTTGATTATTCAAATTTTGGGATGTGATTGAGTTTTCACTGTTTATTTATATTTCCAGATAATTTCAAAATAATTCTTCTCAGCAATATTTTTAGGACCTAAATCTTGATCTTACAAAATTAATATATTTAGACGTCAAATCCTTTAGATAATTATAGGGTGAGATTGTGATTTTTAAAACCGGTTTAAAACCTGTAAATGTTGAGCAGAGGCTTATCTGGAAATTTTCCTGACATGTATACAAAGCATACATACATGCAATCAACATACCATTACCCAAACAAATTTTCACAACATAGGTCCACAATCTTATCCAATGCATCAAACAAACAAATTAAGTTTGATAGGGGTAGTGTTTACTCACATGCATTTCAAAACAAAGAAGGTGAAGTTTGCTCACAGGCAACAAAGTGTTAAAGGTGGAAAATTTGCTCACCTTATTTTTTTCCAGAATGGAAGAACAGAATTGCTTTCATGTTGACACAGGTTTTTAGATTTTTTGCTATTGGAAACCCTTCTTCTTTAATCTACGGCTTTGAAGTTGATTTGTTGTTGTTTTAGTTTGGAGTTTTAAAGATGTTGCTTTTGTTTTTCTAAGTTTTGAAATGGAACGAAAAAGAAAAAAAAATGAAAAAGTTGATAGATAAAAGAAGTTTACAGGTTATTCATTTTGTACAGGGTGTTATAATGTTTTGTACAAGGCAATGTATTTTTCTTTTCTTTCTAGTACAAATATGTGTACTATAGGCAGTGATATTTTTCTTTGCTTTGGTTTTGCTAGGAGGCTGCAAGAAGTTTTTATGCAATTCGAATAGACCTTGTTGGCTGCCAAGAAATGAGAGCATTAAATGTTATTGTACTTGATGTTTTTATTTTACACATATTTTATATTTTTACTTGCCCGAGTCTTCACTTACAAGCTACAACATATTACATGTTTACTTTGCTTTGTTTTCTTGCAGCCTACATACCCCTTTGATTTGTTGTACTCACATCTGCATGCTTTCCCATATTCGAATTATTATGTACATATCACCTATACTTACTTAGTTAAAATTTCCTTGCATAAACCCATAATGCCACAGTATAAATTGTTAGACTGATTTGTTTTTAACTTGCTACTTGAATATGTTGACTGACTCCCTTTGCAAGCTTATGGATATACTTATACTTTCTTTTGTTTGCTTCATTTGTAAGCTTATAGATATATATATTTATTTGTTTCATACTTATAGTATTTATCCAATCTTGTTTCTTCATATTTAAATACGTTGTTAAAATATATCTAAGGTATTTATTTACTTTGTAATTCAAATGAATTTCTATAATTATTAGGTAGTTAAAATTCTCTAATGTATTCACTTAATATTTTACATAATATATTAATACGTTGTTTGACTTTACAGTTTATGCTTTATTATTATATATATATTCTCATACACATATATATACAATATTTTTAAATTTAAATGATTTATACAAAATTTCACTGAACTTGGGGAAACTCGCAATTCATTTTACCGTTTTTATTTCACAATTTCATTCAAAAATTAATTAATTATCATTTTAAATTTATATAAAATCCCGGGTCGTTACAGACTTCCCCCTTAAAAGAATTTCGTCCTCGAAATTACCAGGGAGACACAAAGATAGATGAAGAATGTTTCATCAACTCAAACTGAATATCTATTCTGCATTTGGCTTACCAAATCAGAATATCAATAACAGATACAAGACCGAATCTGTTCTCACACTTCACAAGATACTCGGGTTATCCAGATTTACGAAATATGCAGTGGCATCGGTCAGTTCGAAGGAATAACTAACCACTCGTAGAATATACTGGGACCCAAAAGAATAGATAGATCTATGAATACAATTTTCAAAACTCTCAGTTTAGAAACTAAATTATCTCTATCAACCATAGCAAACAATGCAACCAATATACCCAAACAAACAATTTTGGTCCATCCGGAGTTTATGTTCCATATTAATACATCGAATTTCCTTTCTGGATCTACCAGAAACTACCGAAGAATTGAGAAAAGATGACGAACAAAGAGATGGATAGACAAAAAGATTGCTTCCTCGTTGTTACAGAGTATTGACCATTTATAGTCGTATTCCCCTATCTCAACCTCTTCTTGCTCTCATACTTAATATCAGTGGATAGTAAGAGAATTTACTGAGGCATACGGATAGATATCTGAGAATTACTCATTCTAGAGTTTACTTCACCCTATCTCTAATGAGCTACTTAACATGTTATACTCCTGAGCTAAAGTTTTACCCTCAGCTCTGATACCACGTTGTAATGACCCAAAAACTCGGCCTTCGAAAATCGGCATCCGTACTTCACTTGTACTCAAAATGCCGTAGATTCAAACGCCGAATCCGGTTCACCGGAGCTTATAGCACCATTAAGTATAACAACACAGCGGAATAAAAATAGATGATATCATATACAATCCAATGAATACAATATCCAGTATGATACACAACAATGATAACAATATGATACAACAATATGATACAACAAGAACGACAGCGGAAAGCAGAAATGGTAACTCCAAAAGATCAGTAAGAGAGAATGAATCCAATGACTCCAGCATCAAGCTCGAACCATAGAGAGAAGCAAGTGCAGTCCTGAACTCCAAGAACTGAACCAGCTCCAGATAATCTACTAAACCTGAATATCTGAGAAACCCAACTCTAGACTGCCCGTGTGGAAAATAGTGGGCACCCAGAGTTTAGGAAGGGAACAATAAACTCCAGGTCAGTCGTGGGACTGGTGTGAGCAACAAAAACAGTTTATCTTTAAAACAAACACAACAGAACTTTAAACATTGAAAACCGCAATGCTTTTGGAAAATGAAACTACCATAAGACCTCCCACCACACACACAATGCAAACGCAGACTTGGAGGAGATTGCTTCTTATGTTAGTCAAATATGCTTACTACGCAAAAGAAAATATTTTGATATTATTACTAGTGCATAGTGTACAAGATCATTTCGAAAATACAATATTAATCTTAGCCAGCATAGGTACCATTATATTATGCCTGCTATAGCTGCCTCCTGAGGAGACAGGTTCTACAATTGCAATCGTAAAGGTTCGTATTGTTTCTTTGAATTTTCCAACAAATGGTAAGGCTAAGGAACTTCCTTCCGCCGTATGGGATCGCCTCTGGCGGGACGTCCCGAGAGACAAACTGCTCTCTACCAACACAAGGCCGGGTTACCCCTATAACAGGTAACTCACGAATATGCCACCTCCCGATCCTTTTGGACCTTTATCTGAGGCCTCGATAACCAACATCACACATAATAATAAAGTGTGTCCACATGAGTAAGTATCTGGGCTCCATACCATGATACCACCCTTTTTCAGAAGGAAATGACATACCCTAAAGGGCGCGACCCTCATAACCTTGCTGCATATTCCTGTTTTGACCATTTTCGGGTTGTGAGGTCCGAAGAGGTCTCGTCCACAAAGCTACGCTTTGTCACAAAGCCATGCTTAGGGTCAACAGATGATCAACCTATGATCACAAAGATAAATGATCATATCACAAATGATCAAACGTTGATCATCACACAGCAACACTCAGCATGTCACATTACCAAATTGGGAGTATATCGCTGATAACCTTCAACTACATAACCTCTGAGCTCGTACGTCTCAGAGAAGGGTGTTAAGCTAAAAGAATAAATTCTCCGCCACCAACAGATATGTATTTGAAAGAAATCTGCTTTATATCTCAAAGTGTAATGTCAGACATGTAACCATACAAGTCTGTTCCGGGTTCGAACAGAACCGAAGGCACTTCCAAAGAAGCCCTTGCAAATTCGGATAATTTTCTAATCACGTTCGGACTTCCCATCACAAAGGATGCTAGAATCTCTATACCGGGGACCAGTCGATGCAGAGACATTCGACGAGTTGTCCTTTCGTTTTCGAAAATATCCGGTCTTCACCACCGGTCTTCAAATGCTATCCATATACGACGTATCATTATTCGGAACGGGTTATATGACACAAAGGTCCTCTCCCGGCTAAACCGAATAACGAGCGCAATATTTAAAACATATGGATATTGGGATTTCAATTTAAGTCACAACTTATTACCCAAAACTTTTCTTTCAAATGGTTTAACAAATTACCATTTTCAAATCTTTAAACAAAAAGGTTCATTTTAACAACCTTCAACGGTTTAAACAATTTCCACATTTTAATCTCTTAAACAAAAGATTCATTCATAGGTTTTCCAAATTAATTTCCATTTCAATTGGATTAACTCATTAAATCTTTAAAACAAAGATTTAACTTATAGCTTTCAAAACAATTCCATTTCAAATGGTTAAACAGTTCATCATTTTAAACCTGTTAAAAATAAACAGATTTAATTCATAGTTTTCATAGAGAATTCATTTATAACTTGGAAAACATTTTTCAATTCAATCTTGAAATTCCTTTAATTAAGCTGGAATTTCATTTCTTATCTGAAAGCTTTTATCCTTTTAAAACAAACAGTTTTCATTTCGGAAAATTCAATTATATTTACACGAGTTAAAGCTCTTGAATTAATTTCAAATTCCTAAATCAATACATTTAAAATGGTTTAACCCACAGATAACTAGTATAACATCTTTAATCCCTAGTTTCAAATCACAGAATTCAACTTCAAATTTGAATTCAAATTTAAATCAAATTATTTAAATTTTCAAAACTCGATTATATTATTCAAAATAACTTTTATCTTTGAAATTCCATTTCAAAAGCTTTTCACTTAAAACCCAATCCATTTCCAAAATCAATTGAAACTAAAATTTCAATTTCAAAAATATCAAATTAAATCATCTGTGACTTAATCGATTTCATCGTGAAATCCATATTTGTGTGTGTAAAAGTGTAGTCCAGGGGTTTAACACAGTAGTGCTACATCATTCAATCATCACAGATCATAATATAGAAGTATGGTTGATAAGCGGTATATCATAACGCTTATCGTTCATTCACAGATCACATATATATAAATATCACAGATAATAATTTACATTCATCTCAGATAAATGAACTACAGTAAAGATCACACACAAATTAGAATATAAGCAGTACAGATTAGGGATGTCAAATAATTTAAAATTCAATAGAATCTAAACATTCACAAGTGAATTTATTAATCAACTGATTAATTTAAATCAGATGTATTAATTATTAATCCGGGTTAATTATCGTGATTTAATTGCAAATTATTCTTAATTAATGAATCGATTAATCTTTAAGTATTAAATTAATCTTAATTGATCACCATTATTAATTGATCCTTTGATTTATTAACAAATCAATTCATTCAAATTTCAAATCTTTATTCAATAAATTACATTAAGTAATCATCTATTAATTACTTTTCTAAGTAATTATATTTTCAAAATTATCAAGTGATTATTCTGAATAAGTTCACTTAAGAAGTTAACTTGAACAAATTCGATTAACTCGATTAATTTCATTGAATAATCAAATCCATAATTACTGTCATTAAGTAGTTCCACAATTTATTATCATTAAATTAATCTAAATTTATTGTTAAAAATTTAATCACATTCCTTAATTATCCAAATGATCTTAGTTAATGATTTTTTATTAACTATTAAATTTCTTTAATTACCTTTTTAAAGAAAACTCTTATTTTAATCATTTTAATTATAAATTGATTCATTCGTTAATGAAATAGAAATCATTAATTTTCATTACTTAAAGCAAAGTTCAGTCATATTTATAATTTAATTATTACTCACAATATGTTGAAACATTGTTTCAAATTTTCTTTTAAATTTCAATTTAGATTTTAAATTTATTTTAAACACTTAAGTTATAAAACTTAATTAAAGTTCAAAAATCTTGAAATCAAAGTTAATTTCAGATTTAACTTTTAGTTTCAGCTTGTTTAAATTTTCATTTAAAATTCAAGCTAAGGCTGTTTTAAACGAACCTGTAACCAACTAGCCCAACCCAATTCTCTGAAGCATTCTGCTTCGAGTCGCCTCCTCCATTGCTTCGAGAATCAGCTCGAATAACACGAGAAATATCCCAAACAAAAACCCAGGTACCACAGCGCCAACGCGAGAACCCATCCTCCATCCCTTCGAGAAACTCCACCAGAAACTCGAGACGAAACCATTCTTACTCGAGAGATACACGAGCACCCACAACCCAAAAAAAAACCCACTGACACAAACTTACCTCCGTACACGTGCACAGCTGGAATCGTCACCTCCGGCTGAACTGCTGGTCGCCAACACGTCCACGATGATGCTCTCGAATCTCTCGAACACTCAAAAGCTCGAGGAAATCATGATTTCGAAATCTCGTCCTCAAACCCAAAACTGGAACGAATAGAACCCTCATCCAAACGCCTCGTCCTCCTCGCTCAGTTCACCAGAAAACCCACGATTCCGGCCATAGCACGTCGACACTTCGTACTACCCTTTCCCAAAAGCATTTGCAACTCGATCGTTCTATGTGATGAAATCACCATTCTTCCAACTCGCTGTAAAACTCAGGGTTAACCCTAAATTTGATTCGTTCAACAAATTCGTGCATTTAAAAAATTATTCAACAATTTTCTCAATATCGCAGATGTTTATACTAGCCTCAAACCAGATTTCAACATTTATTATTGATTCGATTGTCAGTAATTTGTAAAAATGAAATTTTTTGTTCAAATACAAACTGCTCTGCAAATACTCAATTAAAAATCATCATACTAATTTTGAAAATCATATTTTTGTATGTTCATTCAATTTATATAATCGAATCAAGAAAATTTGATTATTCAAATTTTGGGATGTGATCGAGTTTTCACTGTTTATTTATATTTCCAGATAATTTCAAAATAATTCTTCTCAGCAATATTTTTAGGACCTAAATCTTGATCTTACAAAATTAATTTATTTAGACGTCAAAGCTTTTAGATAATTATAGGGTGAGATTGTGATTTTTAAAATAGGTTTAAAACCTGTAAATGTTGAGCAGAGGCTTATCTGGAAATTTTCCTGACATGTATACAAAGCATACATACATGCAGTCAACATACCATTACCCAAACAAATTTTCACAACATAGGTCCACAATCTTATCCAATGCATCAAACAAACAAATTAAGTTTGATAGGGGTAGTGTTTACTCACATGCATTTCAAAACAAAGAAGGTGAAGTTTGCTCACAGGCAACAAAGTGTTAAAGGTGGAAAATTTGCTCACCTTATTTTTTTCCAGAATGAAAGAACAGAATTGCTTTCATGTTGACACAGGTTTTTAGATTTTTTGCTGTTGGAAACCCTTCTTCTTTAATCTACGGCTTTGAAGTTGATTTGTTGTTGTTTTAGTTTGGAGTTTTAAAGATGTTGCTTTTGTTTTTCTCAGTTTTGAAATGGAACGAACAAGAAAAAAAAATGAAAAAGCTGATAGATAAAAGAAGTTTACAGGTTATTCATTTTGTAAAGGGTGTTATAATGTTTTGTACAAGGCAATGTATTTTTCTTTTCTTTCTAGTACAAATATGTGTACTATAGGCAGTGATATTTTTCTTTGCTTTGGTTTTGCTGGGAGGCTGCAAGAAGTTTTTATGCAATTCGAATAGACCTTGTTGGCTGCCAAGAAATGAGAGCATTAAATGTTATTGTACTTGATTTTTTTATTTTACACATATTTTATATTTTTACTTGCCTGAGTCTTCACTTACAAGCTACAACATATTACATGTTTACTTTGCTTTGTTTTCTTGCAGCCTACATACCCCTTTGATTTGTTGTACTCACATCTGCATGCTTTCCCATATTCGAATTATTATGTACATATCACCTATACTTACTTAGTTAAAATTTCCTTGCATAAACCCATAATGCCACAGTATAAATTGTTAGACTGATTTGTTTTTAACTTGCTACTTGAATATGTTGACTGACTCCCTTTGCAAGCTTATGGATATACTTATACTTTCTTTTGTTTGCTTCATTTGTAAGCTTATAGATATATATATATTTATTTGTTTCATACTTATAGTATTTATCCAATCTTGTTTCTTCATATTTAAATACGTTGTTAAAATTTATCTAAGGTATTTATTTACTTTGTAATTCAAATGAATTTCTATAATTATTAGGTAGTTTAAATTCTCTAATGTATTCACTTAATATTTTACATAATATATTATACGTTGTTTGACTTTACAGTTTATGCTTTATTATTATATATATATTCTCATACACATATATATACAATATTTTTAAATTTAAATGATTTATACAAAATTTCACTGAACTTGGGGAAACTCGCAATTCATTTTACCGTTTTTATTTCACAATTTCATTCAAAAATTAATTAATTATCATTTTAAATTTATATAAAATCCTGGGTCGTTACAAATGTCGAGTTGTTTTACGACTTGCCGGAGGTGGTAAAGTTCATCGGAGGGTGGCCAGATCGTTGTGCACGTGCACAACGATGATCGCGTGTCAGGGGAGATGGATGCGTAGGCGACTCGAAGGGAGTATCGAGAATTCTGGGTTCAGACTCGAGCACTTGCTCGTGTTCGTGAGGATAGTATATTAGCAGTTTTAATTTTATAAAAGAAGCTGAGGGAAGAAGAAGAAGATTCAAGGGTAACTCGGGTCTGACTCGAAGGAAATTGCTAAATAACTCGAAGCAAGAGAAGATGGGGTTACTCGGGTTAGGGCTCGGGAAATTTACGAGTTTGACTCGGGAAAGGTTCCAGGTTGAACCCGAAGTAATAACAGTATAAAATTTATTTGAAAACAAGTTTTTAAATTTAAATAAATCAAGTTTAAATCTATTCTTTATATAATAAATGTGTTTAATAATTGATTTAAGTAAGTTATATAATTTGTTTAACTTGAATTTATTAAGTTAAGTTATTAAGTTATTTTAAACTTTATTTAGAAATGTAATTAAGTAAAAGGATAAAATGTTTTAAATTTGTGTGTTAATCATAATTAAGCAATTAATAAGAACAACAGTTTATCTTAAAGTTAATTAAGAATATGAATAATTAAGGATTAATTAAACTAATGAAGTAATTACAGAGTAATTAATTACTTTAATTAATTAATGATTTAGGATTAAGGTTTATAAATTAATTAATTGGGAGATTAATTAATTGGAAATTTGAGATAAATTAATGGGTAATTAGAGAATAATTAATGTAAGTAATTACTTAAATGATAATTACTTAATGTAAGTAATTAAAGATTAATTTGTTGAGGGTTAATTAATTTAATTTTTTTAGAGGATAATTAATAAATAATTAAAGGTTAATTAATTAAGGATAATTAACCAATGGTATAATTACTTAATGAAGTAATTATGGATAATTAATTTAGATAGGTAATTAAAGAAGGATTAATCAATGGTTGTAATAAATTGAGCAGGATTAAGGTAATCCATGTTATTTAAGTTGGTAATTAATTTAATTGGAAATTAATTAAATTAATTAGGAATTATATCTAATAAAATTTTGTTTACGTATGATTGAATGATGTTGAGTGCCTTGAATTATGTGATATCTCTGATATGTGATATGTGTTGCTTTGTGATATGAGATGAATGATTGTATATATTATATTTAAACCTTTGGTTAATGAATATTTGGATTCGAAGAGACCGGGATCGGGTACCAGTAAATACCCGAAACCACTTCGATTTGAATCTTCCATAATTCTTTATAGTTTGATATGTGAAGTCAAATAGACCAGTTAGGGATGATATGGACCAGTTAAACTAAGTTGGATATTTAGAGATTGTTTTGTGAAAATAAGTGATGACTATATAAGTAATTTACTTATAGTAAAATATGAGTTACCCCGGGTTTGAATAAGTTCTATGAATTGAAATTTCATGTTAGATAAGTTTACTCACGCTGGTTTCCAGCCTGACCCAGGTGTTACTTTGATGTAATGCTCGGGTCAGACCGAGTATTACAGATTTCAGGTAAGGACGTTCTGGAACTCAGGAGGTAAGCTGGATGGCAGGAACGTATGGAGTATATTCCGCTGTGATATATTATAGTTGTTAGAGACATGTTAATTCTAACTGTCTAGTATATTTGTAAATGTACAACTCTGATGTATAATGTATAAGTGTATTGATACAGTTCTTTTTGTAAAACTGTTGTTTATGTGATATTATATTTTGATCCGCTGCGAATGTGAGGTTTCTGTGTTATGGTGTTTCTATTTTCTTTTTTCTTTTTCTTTTTTTTCTTTTTTCTACCTCTTTCTTCTTTTTCTCTAACTATCTGGAATTTTCGGGTTCGAAAATTCCGAGTCGTTACATTTGGTATCAGAGCTAGGTTAAGCGAGAACCTTGGCTCTGTTGGGATTACTCGTTAAGGATAGGGTCAATGGTACCCTAGAACGAGTTGAGTGTATATATATATATATGAGAGCGTAATTGTTATTTTCTTATATAAGGATTTTAAATGATTTTATATAAGAATATATTTTGATATATAAAATGATATTTCTTTCTAATAATATTAAGGTAATTGGTTCTTAACATTTTGGAATTAAATTAAGTGGTAATAGAAATACAACCAAATTAAAATTGAATGAAGATAAGTTTGAAATGAATTTAAACTGAAATTAAATCTTGAATTTGTAGAAGTGTTATCAAGAATAAAAATAATAATGAATTGGTTTCCAGATATTATAATCTTGGTTATTATCATAAATGGTTGTTGTGTTTGATAATGAAATGTTGTTAATGATTAAGCAAAATGAAATGTTTAAGGAAGTAAACTTTAAAGTGAGTATGACTTATAAATTGGTAATAAAGATAATTTAAATTTGTGAAGTTTTAAATCTAAATCTAGAAAACTTGAAATTGTTTAAAAGAAATCTGTTTGAAATTTAAACAAAGGTGGTTTAAAAATTTAAGGTATAACTTGGTGTGTAAAGAAAATGTATATATGAAGGATATACATAATATTAAGGATGATTTGAAATAAACTCTAAGTATTGAGTTTTAAATTTTCCTTGGAATATGAAAACCAAAGTAATAAGTTTTTAAACTTATAAGTGGAAACATTATTAATATAAAGTTTAAAATTTGAAATGGGAATTCAAATTACGTAAAGTTGACTGAATTAAATTGAATTTAACTTAAGGAAAGTTAAATGAGTTTAGAATAAACAACTTGAATTGGAAATTTCAAGATGAAATTGAAATTTAACTCGGAAAGTTAAAAGGTTGATTTTAAATGGGGGTTATGAGTGATCTCAAAATGGGTTTGAGATTTGGAAATTGAAAATGGGTAATAAATTAGAATCTGAAGATTTAATTGTTTTTGAATTCTTATTTGAACTTTGTAATAAGTTAAGTAAAGATAATTTTAAAATGGAATTTGGAATTTAGATTCAGAATTTAATGGTTTAAAGATATAAGTTAATTTGATTTAAGGAATTAAATCAACATTTAGAAATTTAACTCGAATTTATATAAATTTGAGATAGCTTAAAATTGAGTTTTAAATTGAAATTTTTTCAAATGGGATTTGGTTTGAATTAATTAGAATTGTGATTAAAGTTGAATAGGTTTAAAATTCAAATGGAATTTGATTTGAATTAGGAAAGAAATTGAGGATTAATTCAACTTGAATTGAGGTTAAATCAATTTCAATGGAAATTGAAGTTATTTACAATTGGAATTGAGTTAATTTAAATGGAGGTGGAAATTTAAATTGAATTGATGAGAATTGAACAGTTTGACTTTGGTTTATTTTCAAAATAAATTGTTTTAGTACAAATATATTTTTCCAAACTATTTACTATACAATCTTTCTTCTTAAACCCCAAACTATCTTATACATATTTTACAATTATTTTGGAACTATTTAACTATTTTTAAATTGTCTTATAAACTAATTACTATTTTTTTTTCAGTTACTTATATCTAATCACTATTTTAAAAATTATTTTGCAATTATCTAACTATTTTATACCTACTTAACTATTTTACATCTATTTTACAAACTAATAACTATTTTTCAACTACTTATCTATTTTAAAAATTTTCAAGCTATTTTTAAATTTAAATTGGTCAGAGTTCAAACTGTTTGTAATTGAAGTAATAACTCAATTGGAAATGGAAGCAATTGAGAATAAGTGAATGAATTAAAGGAAATGTGAATAGAAAAGAGAATTGATTTGGCTAATAACCAATAAAGATAAATACGTAGGATATACGTATATTATTCTATTCGCATAGTGATTTGATCCAGATTCGAACACAGAATTTCGAGATAGTATTATCGATTCGAGTTTGGATGAAATTGATATTGAAATTTGTGGATAAGGATTGTAAAATGGTCTTTGAAATGAAAAGTATATTTGTGAAATATAATGGAATTGGATATTCCTTTGGTTGAAAATTTACTTTATGGAGGTAAGTAAATGGTAAATAACTTTATAAAGAAATCAAACTTGAATATTTGATATGACAATAAATAAAGTTATATTTTGTAATATGATAAACTTCCCTTATTGAATCTAGCCAGAATAAAAAGGGTTTTGAAATATTTGAAGTATAAAAAATTTTTTTATACAAGTTTGAAATGATCCAAAGATTTTCAAAGTTATATATATCTATATCTATATCTATATATATATAAAGGATCTTATGAGAATGATTTTGGAAAAGGTTTTGGGAACCTATGAATTTGGAAAAAGGGCTTTTGATTTTTGGGAAATCAATTTTGGAATTTGGAAAGCCGAGTTTGGAACTATCGATTTTGGATATCGATTTTGAGTAAAAGATGATTTTGATATAAATCATAAAGGATATGATTTGAAGATACTATAAGTGTATAGTATAAAGTGTTTTGAAAATAGTTTTGGGAAAAAGGCGCTTCCTTGAAATAAACTTCTCAGGAGTACCACTGGGTGGTACTGCCTTGAGCCCCAAGGGGGGTGTCTAAAGTTGATCCTGTGAGGAGTCCGGACAAAACTAGTTCCTGAGGATTATTTGTGTAGCGAAAGTCGAGGGGCTGGTGCCCACAGAGGCATTTGGGTTATGATGTGACGACGGTTTAACTCAATGTCACTGCGATCTACTGCAGACCATAGCGAAAGTCATGTGTGCCGTTGAGAGCCAACAGTCTACGTTTGATTTTATATCGGTAGACTGTGACACTATGGTAACATAGCGAAAGTCGTGTGTGCCGCTGAGAGCCAACTGTCTACGTTTGATTTTATATCGGTAGACTGCGACCTATGTGGAGAAGTTTCATTTTGACAGCGAAATCGTGTGTGCCGCTGAGAGCCAACAGTTACATGGACTTTTGCTGCGACGGCAACGTAACCCTGGATGTAACTGCGATCTATTGTGGGTTCCATGGTGTAATCAGTTACATGGACTTTTGCTGCGATGGCAACGTAACTCGTGATGTAACTGTGACCATGGATGGGAGTGATGATTTCCAGAGCATTCTCACCAAAGATATTTCCTCTATTTTCAAAAACGTTTTCGATATTTTCAAATAAAGTATTTTCCAAATATTTTCACTGGGTGTTGAAAATGGGTCTGCTAAGTACTTATAGATTTTCAGTCTTACGCCTGATCAACGTATGACCGAATTTCTGTGAGAACGAGAATGGACTTGTTGAAACATCGAGTTATAAAAGTATTTTTATAAAAAACTAATTTAGTAATATTATAAAGATTTTTAAAGTGTTTTAAAAATATGTTCAAAGAGAAAATTTATCTGATAATAAGTAAATAAGTAAATTCTGGCTTCGTTCCTTTTCGAGGACGAAAAGATTCTAAGGGGGGAGGAATGTGATAACCTGGATTTTGGAACATCTGTTAATTGATAATTAACTGGGTTAATTAATAGAAATACTGATTTTATTTGGATTAATAAATGAAATTTTGATAATTAGAATATATCTGGATATGTATATAGATGAATTTGAACTATAATAAATACTGACTTATAAATATCTAGATAAATATTCATTTGATAATATTTGTTTAATGATCTTCTTTTATAAATATTTATTTGGTAAAATTTATCTTTTCAAAACTAATATAGTATATATATATAATATTAGTTTTATTTTTCAAAAGCTAATCAAAAATATATTCTATACATATATTGATATATCTTATAAATAGGAAGTTTTTAATATAATAAAAGATTAATATTCAAATTGTAATATATATGAATATATATATTATGATTTGGTTTATGTTTTAAAATTCAACACAGTAATTTTCTAATTTAATGTTAAAATGTTTCCCTATTTGAAATGTGTATATATATATATTTGTATATATATTTGAAATAGGAAAAATATTGATTTGAATTTAACAAGAGTTTTCAAACTTTAATATATATATATAATTTGTAATTTGAAAGGTTAATTTGATTTAATGCTTTTGAAATGATATTTGAAATTTAAATTTTAATAACAAAGTTAATTTATTATTATTATAAACATATAGTTCAACTTGAGTTTTAGATAAGATTTAAATTTAAAAGTTCATTTGTTTAATATTCTTTCATTTTAATTTTAACACAAGATAAATTTGTTTTAAATTTTAAGAGTTAAATTAAAATAGATGTTTCAAACATATAAACATTAAATTGGATCAAAATATAATTTACTTGAATTCATATGAATATTTATTAAAGGATAAGTATACACATTTTATAATCATATGAATATTAAATAAATATTTGTATAAGGCTTAAATAGATTATTAAAAAGAAAATCACATTTTTAAACATTTAAAATAACACTTGTTAACTTTTTAAATGTATGTTAAGACACTTGTAAATCTTTGAGCATAGGTGTAAGAAAATTAAATCATACAAGGGACAAATGTCATATTCTTGACATTTTAATTTAAAATTAAAATTGTAAAATAATAATAAGTTGTACTCTCAGTTGAAAGATCATCTTCATCTCAACCAAAATGAAAATCGAAACATAGATCTAAGAAATGGAAACCTGGAAATTAAAATTCAAAGGAAATAAAGATCTGGAAATTTCAAATGCAAATCAGAGGAAGGAGATCAAGGCAAATTCAAATAGCAGCTTCAAATCTTCAAATACAACTTGAAGTTCAGAAAAGGGAAATCTATCAACTAGTAACCAGGGATCAAACAACAAGTTTAAAATTCAACTAAGCAAAAAGAAATCAAGTTCAAAACTGGAACAAGCCTGGAAACAAAAATATGTTATCTGCTTCTCTGTTCAAAACATTGCAGGTGAGTACTCCTACCTCATGAATGTAAACATGCTTGTATATGGATAAATATGCAAATGTTTGTGTGTGTGCATGCCTGAACATAGATATATACTTCTCTGTTAAAACCCAAAACAGTGAGTAAACTTAAACCCTGGAATTTTGTTTAAACTGATGTTGAGTATTGTCTTGTGAAAATGTTATATTGTCTGTTATAATTTATGTATGCGTGCTCTAAAACATGTTGATATGAAGTATATGAACATGCATGTCTGTTTACCAGTAGATATATCTCTGTACATATCTCTGTTTTAAATTCAGAGACAAGATTTTGAAGAAAAATTTTGTTCTTTTTATTCATTCTTTTAGAACTTCAGCTTTTCAAACAAAATATGGTTGTTTAGGTATAATCTTGAATTTAAAAATAAGTTCAAACATTTTAAATTTTAGAACTGTCTGGAATCAAGAAAAATCAGTGAAATGTATAAATATGTTTAAATTCAAGTATTTCAATTCGATGATTCAATTATATAATTTGATTCAACTCAGAAAAATAAGATTTTTAAAACAAATATGGTGATTTTTCATTTAGTAATTTAAGAGCAGATTGGAGTTGAACTTGAAATGGGTTTTCACCATTTTCTGGCGATCGAGAGACATTGGGATCTCGGGGTTTTGATCGAATCTTGGTTGATGGCCAGGAATGTCGAGAAAAATAGCAAATGATTTTATCATCCATCGTGGCGTTGGGAATTTGATGAACTAGGGTTTAAGCATTTTATTTGGTCGTGGTGAAGAATGTGACGACTGTATCGTCTATGGTGGATCGAGCTTCACCGGAGCAATGGGGATAGATGTGGGGAAGTCTTGCGATGAGATGACCGGAGTTTCAGGAGGAATGGTGGTCGGAGGCACGATGGCGAGGCGTTTTCTTCCAGGCGATGTCGAACTTTTGTTCGAATTGAAGACTCGTTTTCGTTTTAGACTAGATGCTGTCGTTTGAATGTTTGTAGTCGAATGTTGTAATGACCCAAAAACTCGGCCTTCGAAAATCGGCATCCGTACTTCACTTGTACTCAAAATGCCGTAGATTCAAACGCCGAATCTGGTTCACCGGAGCTTATAACACCATTAAGTATAACAACACAGCGGAATAAAAATAGATGATATCATATACAATCCAATGAATACAATATCCAGTATGATACACAACAATGATAACAATATGATACAACAAGAACGACAGCGGAAAGCAGAAATGATAACTCCAAAAGATCAGTAAGAGAGAATGAATCCAATGACTCCAGCATCAAGCTCGAACCATAGAGAGAAGCAAGTGCAGTCCTGAACTCCAAGAACTGAACCTGTGCCCATGACCCCTGCACCGAACCTAGAGATAGTGCGCTGTAAAGTGTGCCAGGCGACCATGGACGATTGCCAAGGTAAATTAAAACAGCAGAATCTATCGTATTACTCACAGCGCATGGAAAAAATACAATAGAACATATGTATATAGTGGAGCTTCACAGAATAGAATCTCATTAATAAAACTTCATAATAGTTGAATACAAGTATCTGAATAGTCAAGTCATCAAATACATCAAGCCTCACTACAACACTCAGAGAAAATACAAACAGCGGAACACCCAGTACATATAGTAAGAAGATAATATGCAACCCTTCAGCTCGTCTTCGATATCAACACCGTGGAAAGCAAGAACAGCACCTGTCACCTGCTACCTAGTCTGCCCGTCCCAAAATGGACGAACAACCCAAGGCAATAAGAGTTAAAACATAAAGCCTTGAGTCAGACAACAGTCTTAGTGAGCAGTAAATTAACTAACAACATACCAAAAGAGCATAAAGGAAAAGGAATAGGAATACAACCCTCCCACTCCAACCTCTTTCTACAGTGATAGCCCCCAGACACACACTAAGTGGAAGCAAACATAGCAGAGCATACGATTTAAAGTAAAGCAATTATCACTCGAGTCAAGGGCAATGTTTTCCAAGCACAAAACCCCAAGGCCTAAACCAAGATCAGATAAGCATCCAGAAAACACAGCTCTTGAGACCGAATGACGATACAACCAAACATCCATGACTCTGGCTATCACTGTTATCATTGCTTCGATTTCACCGTTAATTGAATGACCGACACATTCTTTCAGCCGTCCGTCAAGGGCTAATGGTAACCCCGGTTCTAGACATAACTCTGCACGTCATCGTGACCCGTGCCTAGGACTATCGAATCTACCCAGAGTACTCGACCATCAACAGTTAGTCGTTGGGACTATCGAATCTGCCCAAACGTACTCTTGCTTTGAGCATGCTTGAACCTTCAACAACGATGAGACTCAAGCCTCCTAGTCATCCTCCTTGACGACTATTCTCATATCCATCCATTATCCTCAACTCGAACCATTTCACCGAGTTATCAACATGCTTGGAATGATCCCGTCTGGATTAAACCAAGTCTTCATCACATGATTGCCTCGCTTCATCACATCCTCGCAAAGCCTCATCTCAACATCACATCTTCAAATCTATGCATAAGAGCTTCATCATCCCGCTACATATGCCACGAGCAGCTTTCCCAATTCAAGAGCCTTTCCCTTAGCTTTTGAATCATCTTCGGTCTAAATCAAGTCATCAATCATCTAATTCATAGAAATCAATCAAATCAAACATTAATCCAAGCAATCAAGCATTCAAATATGATCTAAGTAGACAATTATAACAATAATGGCATTTTCGTAATTGAAGAGTTGAAAGTCCAACAAGCATGAAAACATGAACAATATCTCTATAAACTTGATGAATGAACTTGCATAGGTTAACATGTGATAAAATGGATGTAACATCATCATGAACAATGAATCTATATGGATCTACACTTAGGATGAAGAAAATGCATGGAAATCACTATTTTAACACCAAATCGAGCCAGCAATCCGATATACTCCTTTGGATCCGTGTGAGAGATAATCACCACTCACCAAATCACCTAAACAAACCCAAATCAACACGCTTCAGATCTGGACAGCGAAGGATCTAACTCGATCTATCACCAATCCGCTTCAAACGATGAAATCTCACTTCAATGGGTGTAGATCTTCAATCTAAGCTCTTGAATCTTCAATTTGATCTTCAACTTGGATGGATGAAGCACTAGATTAGAGTGGAGAAAAGAAGTGAAGAAGTGTAGAAGTCGAGCTCTCAAAATGGCAGCACTTCGTCGCTTCGAAATCCGGATCCCTAAAAGTGAGAACAACCTTCCTATTTATAGCTGAAATTCACCTTAGGTCGCTCGGAGTTAGGTCATCCACGACCTACGACCTGGCAACATCTCCGACTTATCACCCACGCGACTTAACAAGGTTGCGACTTAAGCCTCTCAGCCCCACGACTTAATAGAACTGGGTTACGCCTTATCCCCATACGACCTAAAGTCTCTACGACTTAACACTTAGCGCCTAACAACCTAACGACTTATCACCCAGGCGCTTCAACGACCTAACGAGGTTACGACCTATGACTTAGCAGCGCTCGCGACTTAACAACCCTTAGGTCGCTCACGACCTAACACTCAGGCAAAACCCAGCGACCTAACGCAGACTGCTTCTACGACCTAACAACTCACGCGACCTAACAAGTGTGCGCGACTTAACACATGCCGACCTAAAACAACACGCGACCTAACTCTCACGCGACCTACCAACCTATGCGACCTAACAACTTATGCCAACACGCGACCTAACTAAAAACATAGCTCACGACCTAACTCTTAGGTCGTCTACGACCCACTATGCTAACCACTAGGTCGCTAACTACTGGTTTATTAACTCGCTAACCCTTAGGTCGCTAACCTATAGGTCGCTCCACCATACTAGGTTGCTATATTCTAAGTCACTAACTGCTATCACTAGTTCCTTAGGTCGTTAATCCACCCAATTTCTTAGGTCGTGCTATCTCTTAGGTCGTCTACGACCTAAACCACTACCCCTCTTCCTTAGGTCGCCAACCCCTATAAGTCGTCTATGACTTAACTGTTATACGACCTAAGCTCCAAACAATCTAAGTCTCAACATACGACTTATCCAAATCCTTAGGTCGCCTACGACATACTCCCCTTAAGTCGTTCACTACCTTAGATCGCTCCAACACCCTACGACCTAAGCTACCACGACTTATCTTTTAAAACAACTTATCACCTAACTCGTCGAATTCCTTAACTCGGTCACGACTTAGGACTTAAACTCAGGACGACTTATCACAAATGCGACCAAATGTCAACTGTTTTACGATGTTTCGATCCGTGAAAATACGGGTCGTTACATTCTCTCCCCCTTAGGAATTTCGTCCCCGAAATTCCAAACAAACAAAGCAATCAAAGACTATTCTGCATGCCTACCATCCATAGCAATCAACAACCCATGCATCCAATTCTAGCTTAGCATGCAGAATTCTAAAACTTAGAACAAGTTACAACGTCGTTAGATGACACGACACCTTAGGGCCATACCTTGAAGAGTTCAGGATGAGCTGCTTTCATCCTCCCTTCCACTTCCCACGTACAGTCGTTATCATCATCACTCCATTGTATCTTGAGTAACTTAACTATCTTCCTCCTAAGCTGTTTCGTGTCGGTTTCTACAACACGAAGCGGCTTACGAGGTCTTCTATCGACTGGATCAACTACGAAGTCTTCATAGCTATCGGCAGAAACCACTGTACTCGAGTCGTGCACATACTTTCGTAGATACGATACATGAAAAACATTGTGCACACCCGACATCTTCTCTGGTAATTCCAATCTGTAGGCGAGCTTTCCAATTCGCTCGATGATCGGGAATGGTCCAACAAATCTCGGAGTCAATTTTCCTTTCTTCCCGAACCGAATAACATTCTTCAGTGGAGAAATCTTCACAAAAACCATATCGTCTACGTCGAATTCCAAATCCTTACGACGCTTATCGGCATAACTTTTCTGACGGTCTTGGGCTGCTTTCATTCGTTGCCGAATGATCTCTATACAATCCGAAGTCTGTCGAATCATTTCTGGCCCAAGCATCAGCTTTTCTCCTGTCTCTAACCAACATGTCGGAGAATTACACGGCCTTCCATACAACGCCTCATATGGTGCCATACCAATGCTTGACTGGTAACTATTGTTGTATGCAAACTCCACCAAATGAAGGTGATCTTCCCACGATCCTCCGAAATCCAAAACACAAGCTCTGAGGAGATCTTCCAAAACTCGGTTGACTCTCTCGGTCTGACCATCTGTTTGAGGGTGATAAGCAGTACTCAAACACAACTCGGTTCCCAAAACTTCCTGGAAGCTCTTCCAAAATCCACTAGTGAACAACGGATCTCGATCGCTCACTATACTCTTCGGAATACCATGGAATCGAACTATCCACTTAACATACAACTCGGCCAACTTTGAAGCAGTCCTAGTCGATCGAACAGGAATGAACCTCGCACTTTTAGTCAGACGATCTACAATGACCCAAATCTCTTCATTTCCCGTTCTGGTTCTAGGTAGTCCATCAATAAAGTCCATCGATATTTGCTCCCACTTCCATGTAGGAACTTCTAATGGCTGAAGCAATCCACTTGGCTTCTTCTGTTCAGCCTTTACCAATTGGCAGTTCATACACTTGGAAATAAAATTTCCAACATCCTTCTTCATACCTTCCCAGTAGTAGGTTCTCTTCATATCCCGATACATCTTATTTCCACCTGGATGAATCGTCAACTTCGAGTGATGACTTTCCTTCAGAACTTCACTCTTCAATTCATCTATATCGGGAACAACTAGTCGTCCTTGCTTTCGAAGCCAACCTTCTCTATCGACCTCGAATCCTTTATCCTTTTCTGGTTCCAATCCAGATTCCAAATCACGGATAATCTTGACAAGCTTATCGTCTCGCTTTTGACTCCCGCCAATTCTCTCCACAAGAGTCGGTCTTATCGATAAGTTTGCCAACATCTCAGGTTCCAATTCGCATCTGGGCCTGAAGTCAAAACCAGCTAAATACTCGAGATTCTTCCATTCTAAAAACATGGCTCCCAATCCTGCATGTCTTCGACTTAACGCATCGGCCACTGCGTTACCTTTTCCCGGAGTATAAGCTATACCAAAATCATATGATGCCAAAAACTCTAGCCATCGTTGCTGCCGAAGATTCAAATCCTTTTGGGAGAAAAGATACTTCAACGACTTATGATCCGTAAACAACTCGAATCGAACTCCTAATAGATAATGTCTCCACATCTTCAGAGCGAATACAATCGCCGCTAACTCCAAATCATGAGTCGGGTAATTCCTTTCATGCGGCTTCAGTTGTCGACTTGCATATGCAACAACTTTGTCCTTCTGCATCAGCACTGCTCCAAGTCCAGTACCACATGCGTCGGTGTAAACCACCATCTCATCATTTCCACTTGGAATAGTCAAAACAGGAGCACTCGTCAGTCGCTCTTTCAGGATTCTGAAAGCTTGCTCACATTTATCTTCCCATCTGAACACTTGGTTCTTCTTCGTCAATCCTGTTAACGGTGCAGCCATCTTGGAGAAGTCTTTGATAAACCATCGATAATATCCTGCTAATCCAAGAAAACTTCTCACATCAGATGCATTCTTAGGTCTAACCCAATCCTGGATTGCTGCCACCTTAGCGGGATCAACCGCTATTCCATTTCCAGAAATCACATGACCTAAGAACCTCACTTCACTCTTCCAGAAGTGACACTTCGAAAACTTAGCCTTCAGCTGATGTTTCCGCAAGATTTCCAAAACAATATGCAAGTGCATCTTGTGCTCTTCTTTAGTTCTGGAATAAATCAGAATATCATCCACGAACACTAGCACAAACTTGTTCAACTGATCTCTGAACACTCTATTCATAAGATCCACAAAATATGCTGGCGCGTTGGTCAATCCAAACGGCATTACCAGCCACTCAAAGAAACCGGATGGTGTCCTAAAAGCAATCTTCGGCACACTATCCTTAGCTACTCTCAACTGGTGAAATCCCGTTGCCAAATCCATCTGAGAAAACACCTTAGCTTCGTGAAGCTGATCAAACAAGTCATCTATTCTCGGCAATGGATACTTGTTCTTCTTAGTCACCTTATTCAGCTCACGATAATCCACACACAATCTCAATGACCCATCTGCCTTGGTTGCAAACACAACTGGTGCGCCCCACTCGGACACACTACGCCGAATGAACCCTTTCTGCAAAAGGTCATCAACTTGCACCTTCAACTCATGCTGTTCCCTAGGCGCCATCCGCCTAAGAGGCATCACAACGGGTCTGGTTCCTTCAACTAGATCTATAAAAAACTCGATCTCTCTATGCGGCGGTAACCCTTTGACTTCATCAAAGACATCCTCAAATCCATTAGCGATCGGCACTGATGACAGTCCATCCCGTGGAACAACAAGCGAATACATGAAGCTCATGAAGACGCCTTCTTCATGCTTACATCGTATCACAATCTTTCGCCGATCCACATTCTGAACTGTCACTTCCAACCTCTCGCAATCAACCTTTGCCGCATACCTCCTAAGCCAGTCCATACCCAAAATAATTCTGAACCCCGAAAAGTTCAGAACAAAACAATCACAAACAAAAGAGCAACCGTGACTCGACACAATCAGACCACGGCATAACATACACAAACAAGACGAATCCCCAACTGGATTAGTCACAACCAATGGCCTATCAACGATATCCGGTTCCAAACCTAACCGGCCTACAAGTTCACTACAAACAAACGAATGCGACGCCCCAATATCAAACAACACTCTAACTGGAACACCACATAAGAAAAGAGTACCTTGAACCACCACACTCTTTCCTTTCTCTTCAGCGGTAGGAGCTTTCGAAGATGATGGGACAGCTCCCAAAGCATAAGCTTGCACAATCTGCTTGTCCCTCCTCGGTTCTGGACAATTCTTCTTAAAGTGTCCCGGCTTGTCATAGTTGTGACACTTCATCGGTACCTTCGAATTCTTACAATCCTTAGAGAAATGGCCCTTCTGCTGACAGTTGTAGCAGGTCACTTCGCCCTTTGGCCTCTTCTGGCTATCCTTACCCTTCTACTGCTGCTTCTTCCTCTTCTTGTTTCCACCCTACTGTGGTTTAGACTCTCCCCTGGTCACAGCAACAACAGATCCTTCCTTAGGAAACAGACTCTCATGCCTGAGAGCTTTCTCCACAAGCTTCTCAAATGAATCGTCCAAATGATCCACCAGCTGCCTCCCAAGATAACTATCCAAGCCTATCACAAACTTCTCATTCTTCTGATAAGCAGATTCAATATACGATCGGGCATACTTGGACAAAGCTTCAAACTCAGAAACATACTCAAGAACTGGTCTTCCTCCCTGCTTGAGCTCCACAAACTTCTTGAACAGAACTGACTTCTGAGCTGTAGAAATGAACTTAGCTTCAAATCTGACTTGGAATTGCTCCCAAGTAATTTCTTCCTCCGGAGTATTGATGGTAATAGAGTTCCACCAATCAGAAGCTCTCCCTTGAAGCTATCTTGATGCTAACTTCCTCTTAGTTGCATCCTCAATTCCCAAATCACTAAAGATCCTTCTACAAGCATCCATCCATCTTTGGACCTCAATAGTTGATTCTGTTCCCAAGAAAACCTTTCCTCCAAGAGCAGTATAGTCCTTACACAACTTAGCAAAATCCACCGGCTTTGGAGTTTGGACTTGAACTCCAACATCAACTTCTGTCCCCGGAACTGGTATCCTTCTCATGATCGAAGTCATCATAGCTTCGAACATTGCTACATAATCAGCAGTTCCCTCAGCAGCACGGCCTTCCCTTGCAACTGGTCTCCCTCTTCGACTCATCCTTAATATCTATAAAAAGGAATGATTAGCACATCTGGAGAAATAATTGCATAAAGGACTCACTTACTTCTAAGCTACTATATTATATATAGTAATCATCCATCAAAATACAATTACTTCTCTCATACGTAGTTACGTCAGCGAGCGTTGGGTAAAATCGATTAACCAATGCTCTGATACCAAATGTGACGACCGCCCATGACCCCTGCACCGAACATAGAGATAGTGCACTGTAAAGTGTGCCAGGCGACCATGGACGATTGCCAAGGTAAATTAAAACAGCAGAATCTATCGTATTACTCACAGCGCATGGACAAAATACAATAGAACATATGTATATAGTGAAGCTTCACAGAATAGAATCTCATTAATAAAACTTCATAATAGTTGAATACAAGTATCTGAATAGTCAAGTCGTCAAATACATCAAGCCTCACTACAACACTCAGAGAAAATACAGACAGCGGAACACCCAGTACATATAGTAAGAAGATAATATGCAACCCTTCAGCTCGTCTTCGATATCAACACCGTGGAAAGCAAGAACATCACCTATCACCTGCTACCTAGTCTACCCATCCCAAAATGGACGAACAGCCCAAGGCAATAAGAGTTAAAACATAAAGCCTTGAGTCAGACAATAGTCTTAGTGAGCAGTAAATTAACTAACAACATACCAAAAGAGCATAAAGGAAAAGGAATATGAATACAACCCTCCCACTCCAACCTCTTTCTATAGTGATAGCCCCCAGACACACACTAAGTGGAAGCAAACATAGCAGAGCATACGATTTAAAGTAAAGCAATTATCACTCGAGTCAAGGGCAATGTTTTCCAAGCACAAACCCCCAAGGCCTAAACCAAGATCAGATAAGCATCCAGAAAACACAGCTCTTGAGACCGAATGACGATACAACCAAACATCCATGACTCTGGCTATCACTGTTATCATTGCTTCGATTTCACCGTTAATTGAATGACCGGCACATTCTTTTAGCCGTCCATCAAGGGCTAATGGTAACCCCGGTTCTAGACATAACTCCGCACGTCATCGTGACCCGTGCCTAGGACTATCGAATCTGCCCAGAGTACTCGACCATCAACAGTTAGTCGTTGGGACTATCGAATCTGCCCAAACGTACTCTTGCTTTGAGCATGCTAGAACCTTCAACAACGATGAGACCCAAGCCTCCTAGTCATCCTCCTTGATGACTATTCTCATATCCATCCATTATCCTCAACTCGAACCATTTCACCGAGTTATCAACATGCTTGGAATGATCCCATCTGGATTAAACCAAGTCTTCATCACATGATTGCCTCGCTTCATCACATCCTCGCAAAGCCTCATCTCAACATCACATCATCAAATCTATGCATAAGAGCTTCATCATCCCGCTACATATGCCACGAGCAGCTTTCCCAATTCAAGAGCCTTTCCCTTAGCTTTTGAATCATCTTCGGTCTAGATCAAGTCATCAATCATCTAATTCATAGCAATCAATCAAATCAAACATTAATCCAAGCAATCAAGCATTCAAATATGATCTAAGTAGACAATTATAACAATAATGGCATTTTCGTAATTAAAGAGTTGAAAGTCCAACAAGCATGAAAACATGAACAATATCTCTACAAACTTGATGAATGAACTTGCATAGGTTAACATGTGATAAAATGGATGTAACATCATCATGAACAATGAATCTATATGGATCTACACTTAGGATGAACAAAATGCATGGAAATCACTATTTTAACACCAAATCGAGCCAACAATCCGATATACTCCTTTGGATCCGTGTGAGAGATAATCACCACTCACCAAATCACCTAAACAAACCCAAATCAACACGCTTCAGATCTGGACAGCGAAGGATCTAACTCGATCTATCACCAATCCGCTTCAAACGATGAAATCTCACTTCAATGGGTGTAGATCTTCAATCTAAGCTCTTGAATCTTCAATTTGATCTTCAACTTGGATGGATGGAAGCACTAGATTAGAGTGGAGAAAAGAAGTGAAGAAGTGTAGAAGTCGAGCTCTCAAAATGGCAGCACTTCGTCGCTTCGAAATCCGGATCCCTAAAAGTGAGAACAACCTTCCTATTTATAGCTGAAATTCACCTTAGGTCGCTCGGAGTTAGGTCGTCCACGACCTACGACCTAGCAACATCTCCGACTTATCACCCACGCGACTTTACAAGGTTGCGACTTAAGCCTCTCAGCCCCACGACTTAACAGAACTGGGTTATGCCTTATCCCCATACGACCTAAAGTCTCTACGACTTAACACTTAGCGCCTAACAACCTAACGACTTATCACCCAGGCGCTTCAACGACCTAACGAGGTTATGACCTATGACTTAGCAGCGCTCGCGACTTAACAACCCTTAGGTCGCTCACGACCTAACACTCAGGCAAAACCCAGCGACCTAACGCAGACTGCTTCTACGACCTAACAACTCACGCGACCTAACAAGTGTGCGCGACTTAACACATGCCGACCTAAAACAACACGCGACCTAACTCTCACGCGACCTACCAACCTATGCGACCTAACAACTTATGCCAACACGCGACCTAACTAAAAACATAGCTCACGACCTAACTCTTAGGTCGTCTACGACCCACTATGCTAACCACTAGGTCGCTAACTACTGGTTTATTAACTCGCTAACCCTTAGGTCGCTAACCTATAGGTCGCTCCACCATACTAGGTCGCTATATTCTAAGTCGCTAACTGCTATCACTAGTTTCTTAGGTCGTTAATCCACCCAATTTCTTAGGTCGCGCTATCTCTTAGGTCGTCTACGACCTAAACCACTACCCCTCTTCCTTAGGTCGCCAACCCCTATAAGTCGTCTACGACTTAACTGTTATACGACCTAAGCTCCAAACAATCTAAGTCTCAACATACGACTTATCCAAATCCTTAGGTCGCCTACGACATACTACCCTTAAGTCGTTCACTACCTTAGATCGCTCCAACACCCTACGACCTAAGCTACCACGACTTATCTTTTAGAACGACTTATCACCTAACTCGCCGAATTCCTTAACTCGATCACGACTTAGGACTTAAACTCAGGACGACTTATCACAAATGCGACCAAATGTCAACTGTTTTACGATGTTTCAATCCGTGAAAATACGGGTCGTTACAGAACCAGCTCCAGATAATCTACTAAACCTGAATATCTGAGAAACCCAACTCTAGACTGCCCGTGTGGAAAATAGTGAGCACCCAGAGTTTAGGAAGGGAACAATATATTCCAGGTCAGTCGTGGGACTGGTGTGAGCAACAAAAACAGTTTATCTTTAAAACAAACACAACAGAACTTTAAACATTGAAAACCGTAATGCTTTTTGAAAATGAAACTACCATAAGACCTCCCACCACACACACAATGCAAACGCAGACTTGGAGGAGATTGCTTCTTATGTTAGTCAAATATGCTTACTACGCAAAAGAAAACTATTTTGATATTATTACTAGTGCATAGTGTACAAGATCATTTCGAAAATACAATATTAATCTTAGCTAGCATAGGTACCATTATATTATGCCTGCTATAGCTGCCTCCTGAGGAGACAGGATCTACAATTGCAATCGTAAAGGTTCATATTGTTTCTTTAGATTTTCCAACAAATAGTCAGGCTAAGGAACTTCCTTCCGCCGCATGGGATCGCCTCTGGCGGGACGTCCCGAGAGACAAACTGCTCTCTGCCAACACAAGGCCGGGTTACCCCTATAACAGGTAACTCACGAATATGCCACCTCCCGGTCCTTTGGGACCATTATCCGAGGCCTCGATAACCAACATCACACATAATAATAAAGTGTGTCCACATGAGTAAGTATCTGGGCTCCATACCATGATACCACCCTTTTCCAGAAGGAAATGACATACCCTAAAGGGCGCGACCCTCATAACCTTGCTGCATATTCCTGTTTTGACCATTTCCGGGTTGTGAGGTCCGAAGAGGTCTCGTCCACAAAGCTACGTTTTGTCACAAAGCCATGCTTGGGGTCAACAGATGATCAACCTATGATCACAAAGATAAATGATCAAACAAATGATCATATCACAAATGATCAAACGATTATCATCACACAGCAACACTCAGCATGTCACATTACCAAATTAGGAGTATATCGCTGATAACCTTCAACTACATAACCTCTGAGCTCATACGTCTCAGAGAAGGGTGTTAAGCTAAGAGAATAAATTCTCCGCCACCAACAGATATGTATTTGAAAGAAATCTGCTTTATATCTCAAAGTGTAATGTCAGACATGTAACCATACAAGTCTGTTCCGGGTTCGAACAGAACCGAAGGCACTTCCAAAGAAGCCCTTGCAAATCCGAATAATTTTCTAATCACGTCCGGACTTCCCATCACAAAGGATGCTAGAATCTCTATACCGGGGACCAGTCGATGCAGAGACATACGACGAGTTGTCCTTTCGTTTTCGAAAATATCCGGTCTTCACCACCGGTCTTCAAATGCTATCCATATACGACGTATCATTATTCGGAACGGGTTATATGACACAAAGGTCCTCTCCCGGCTAAACCGAATAACGAGCGCAATATTTAAAACATATGGATATTGGGATTTCAATTTAAGTCACAACTTATTACCCAAAACTTTTCTTTCAAATGGTTTAACAAATTACCATTTTCAAATCTTTAAACAAAAAGGTTCATTTTAACAACCTTCAACGGTTTAAACAATTTCCACATTTTAATCTCTTAAACAAAAGATTCATTCATAGGTTTTCCAAATTAATTTCCATTTCAATTGGATTAACTCATTAAATCTTTAAAACAAAGATTTAACTTATAGCTTTCAAAACAATTCCATTTCAAATGGTTAAACAGTTCATCATTTTAAACCTGTTAAAAATAAATAGATTTAATTCATAGTTTTCAAAGAGAATTCATTTATAACTTGGAAAACATTTTTCAATTCAATCTTGAAATTCCTTTAATTAAGTTGGAATTTCGTTTCTTATCTGAAAGCTTTTATCCTTTTAAAACAAACAGTTTTCATTTCGGAAAATTCAATTATATTTACACGAGTTAAAGCTCTTGAATTAATTTCAAATTCCCAAATCAATACATTTAAAATGGTTTAACCCACAGATAACTAGTATAACATCTTTAATCCCTAGTTTCAAATCACAGAATTCAACTTCGTATTTGAATTCAAATTTAAATCAAATTATTTAAATTTTCAAAACTCGATTAAGTTATTCAAAATAACTTTTATCTTTGAAATTCCATTTCAAAAGCTTTTCACTTAAAACCCAATCCATTTCCAAAATCAATCGAAACTAAAATTTCAATTTCAAAAATATCAAATTAAATCATCTGTGACTTAACCGATTTCCTCGTGAAATCCATATTTGTGTGTGTAAAAGTGTAGTCCAGGGGTTTAACACAGTAGTGCTACATCATTCAATCATCACAGATCAGAATATAGAAGTATGGTTGATAAGCGGTATATCATAACGCTTATCGTTCATTCACAGATCACAGATCATAGATATATAAATATCACAGATAATAATTTACATTCATCTCAGATAAATGAACTACAGTAAAGATCACACACAAATCAAAATATGAGCAGTACAGATCAGGGATGTCAAATAATTTAAAATTCAATAGAATCTAAACATTCACAAGTGAATTTATTAATCAACTGATTAATTTAAATCAGATGTATTAATTATTAATCCGGGTTAATTATCGTGATTTAATTGCAAATTATTCTTAATTAATGAATCTATTAATCTTTAAGTATTAAATTAATCTTAGTTGATCACCATTATTAATTGATCCTTTGATTTATTAACAAATCAATTCATTCAAATTTCAAATCATTATTCAATAAATTACATTAAGTAATCATCTATTAATTACTTTTCTAAGTAATTATATTTTCAAAATTATCAAGTGATTATTCTGAATAAGTTCACTTAAGAAGTTAACTTGAACAAATTCGATTAACTCGATTAATTTCATTGAATAATCAAATCCATAATTACTGTCATTAAGTAGTTCCACAATTTATTATCATTAAATTAATCTAAATTTATTGTTAAAAATTTAATCACATTCCTTAATTATCCAAATGATCTTAGTTAATGATTTTTTATTAACTATTAAATTTCTTTAATTACCTTTTTAAAGAAAACTCTTATTTTAATCATTTTAATTATAAATTGATTCATTCGTTAATGAAATAGAAATCATTAATTTTCATTACTTAAAGCAAAGTTCAGTCATATTTATAATTTAATTATTACTCACAATATGTTGAAACATTGTTTCAAATTTTCTTTTAAATTTCAATTTAGATTTTAAATTTATTTTAAACACTTAAGTTATAAAACTTAATTAAAGTTCAAAAATCTTGAAATCAAAGTTAATTTCAGATTTAACTTTTAGTTTCAACTTGTTTAAATTTTCATTTAAAATTCAAGCTACAGGCTGTTTTAAACGAACCTGTAACCAACTAGCCCAACCCAATTCTCTGAAGCATTCTGCTTCGAGTCGCCTCCTCCATTGCTTCGAGAATCAGCACGAATAACACAAGAAATATCCCAAACAAAAACCCAGGTACCACAGCGCCAACGCGAGAACCCATCCTCCATCCCTTCGAGAAACTCCACCAGAAACTCGAGACGAAACCATTCTTACTCGAGAGATACACGAGCACCCACAACCCAAAAAAAACCCACTGACACAAACTTACCTCCGTACACGTGCACAGGTGGAATCGTCACCTCCGGCTGAACTGCTGGTCGCCAACACGTCCACGATGATGCTCTCGAATCTCTCGAACACTCAAAAGCTCGAGGAAATCATGATTTTGAAATCTCATCCTCAAACCCAAAACTGGAACGAATAGAACCCTCATCCAAACGCCTCGTCCTCCTCGCTCAGTTCACCAGAAAACCCACGATTCCGGCCATAGCACGTCGACACTTCGTACTACCCTTTCCCAAAAGCATTTGCAACTCGATCGTTCTATGGTGACGAAATCACCATTCTTCCAACTCGCTGTAAAACTCAGGGTTAACCCTAAATTTGATTCGTTCTACAAATTCGTGCATTTAAAAAATTATTCAACAATTTTCTCAATATCGCAGATGTTTATACTAGCCTCAAACCAGATTTCAACATTTATTATTGATTCGATTGTCAGAAATTTGTAAAAATGAAATTTTTTGTTCAAATACAAACTGCTCTGCAAATACTCAATTAAAAATCATCATACTAATTTTGAAAATCATATTTTTGTATGTTCATTCAATTTATATAATCGAATCAAGAAAACTTGATTATTCAAATTTTGGGATGTGATTGAGTTTTCACTGTTTATTTATATTTCCAGATAATTTCAAAATAATTCTTCTCAGCAATATTTTTAGGACCTAAATCTTGATCTTACAAAATTAATTTATTTAGACGTCAAAGCCTTTAGATAATTATAGGGTGAGATTGTGATTTTTAAAACAGTTTTAAAACCTGTAAATGTTGAGCAGAGGCTTATCTAGAAATTTTCCTGACATGTATACAAAGCATACATACATGCAGTCAACATACCATTACCCAAACAAATTTCACAACATAGGTCCACAATCTTATCCAATGCATCAAACAAACAAATTAAGTTTGATAGGGGTAGTGTTTACTCACATGCATTTCAAAACAAAGAAGGTGAAGTTTGCTTACAGGCAACAAAGTGTTAAAGGTGGAAAATTTGCTCACCTTATTTTTTTCCAGAATGAAAGAACATAATTGCTTTCATGTTGACACAGGTTTTTAGATTTTTTGCTGTTGGAAACCCTTCTTCTTTAATCTACGGCTTTGAAGTTGATTTGTTGTTGTTTTAGTTTGGAGTTTTAAAGATGTTGCTTTTGTTTTTCTCAGTTTTGAAATGGAACGAACAAGAAAAAAAATGAAAAAATTGATAGATAAAAGAAGTTTACAGGTTATTCATTTTGTACAGGGTGTTATAATGTTTTGTACAAGGCAATGTATTTTTCTTTTCTTTCTAGTACAAATATGTGTACTATAGGCAGTGATATTTTTCTTTGCTTTGGTTTTGCTGGGAGGCTGCAAGAAGTTTTTATGCAATTCGAATAGACCTTGTTGGCTGCCAAGAAATGAGAGCATTAAATGTTATTGTACTTGATGTTTTTATTTTACACATATTTTATATTTTTACTTGCCTGAGTCTTCACTTACAAGCTACAACATATTACATGTTTACTTTGCTTTGTTTTCTTGCAGCCTACATACCCCTTTGATTTGTTGTACTCACACCTGCATGCTTTCGCATATTCGAATTATTATGTACATATCACCTATACTTACTTAGTTAAAATTTCCTTGCATAAACCCATAATGCCACAGTATAAATTGTTAGACTGATTTGTTTTTAACTTGCTACTTGAATATGTTGACTGACTCCCTTTGCAAGCTTATGGATATACTTATACTTTCTTTTGTTTGCTTCATTTGTAAGCTTATAGATATATATATATATATATATATATTTGTTTCATACTTATAGTATTTATCCAATCTTGTTTCTTCATATTTAAATACGTTGTTAAAATTTATCTAAGGTATTTATTTACTTTGTAATTCAAATGAATTTCTATAATTATTAGGTAGTTAAAATTCTCTAATGTATTCACTTAATATTTTACATAATATATTAATACGTTGTTTGACTTTACAGTTTATGCTTTATTATTATATATATATTCTCATACACATATATATACAATATTTTTAAATTTAAATGATTTATACAAAATTTCACTGAACTTGGGGAAACTCGCAATTCATTTTACCGTTTTTATTTCACAATTTCATTCAAAAATTAATTAATTATCATTTTAAATTTATATAAAATCCCGGGTCGTTACAAATGTCGAGTTGTTTTACGACTTGCCGGAGGTGGTAAAGTTCATCGGAGGGTGGCCAGATCGTTGTGCACGTGCACAACGATGATCGCGTGTAAGGGGAGATGGATGCGTGGGCGACTCGAAGGGAGTATCGGGAATTCTGGGTTCAGACTCGAGCACTTGCTCGTGTTCGTGAGGATAGTATATTAGCAGTTTTAGTTTTATAAAAGAAGCTGAGGGAAGAAGAAGAAGATTCAAGGGTAACTCGGGTCTGACTCGAAGGAAATTGCTAAATAACTCGAAGCAAGAGAAGATGGGGTTACTCGGGTTAGGGCTCGGGAAATTTACGAGTTTGACTCGGGAAAGGTTCTAGGTTGAACCCGAAGTAATAACAGTATAAAATTTATTTGAAAACAAGTTTTTAAATTTAAATAAATCAAGTTTAAATCTATTCTTTATATAATAAATGTGTTTAATAATTGATTTAAGTAAGTTATATAATTTGTTTAACTTGAATTTATTAAGTTAAGTTTTTAAGTTATTTTAAACTTTATTTAGAAATGTAATTAAGTAAAAGGATAAAATGTTTTAAATTTGTGTGTTAATCATAATTAAGCAATTAATAAGAACAATAGTTTATCTTAAAGTTAATTAAGACTATGAATAATTAAGGATTAATTAAACTAATGAAGTAATTACAGAGTAATTAATTACTTTAATTAATTAATGATTTAGGATTAAGGTTTATAAATTAATTAATTGGGAGATTAATTAATTGGAAATTTGAGATAAATTAATGGGTAATTAGAGAATAATTAATGTAAGTAATTACTTAAATGATAATTACTTAATGTAAGTAATTAAAGATTAATTTGTTGAGGGTTAATTAATTTAATTTTTTTAGAGGATAATTAATAAATAATTAAAGGTTAATTAATTAAGGATAATTAACCAATGGTATAATTACTTAATGAAGTAGTTATGGATAATTAATTTAGATAGGTAATTAAAGAAGGATTAATCAATGGTTGTAATAAATTGAGCAGGATTAAGGTAATCCAAGTTATTTAAGTTGGTAATTAATTTAATTGGAAATTAATTAAATTAATTAGGAATTATATCTAATAAAATTTTGTTTACGTATGATTGAATGATGTTGAGTGCCTTGAATTATGTGATATCTCTGATATGTGATATGTGTTGCTTTGTGATATGAGATGAATGATTGTATATATTATATTTAAACCTTTGGTTAATGAATAATTGGATTCGAAGAGACCGGGATCGGGTACCAGTAAATACCCGAAACCACTTCGATTTGAATCTTCCATAATTCTTTATAGTTTGATATGTGAAGTCAAATAGACCAGTTAGGGATGATATGGACCAGTTAAACTAAGTTGGATATTTAGAGATTGTTTTGTGAAAATAAGTGATGACTATATAAGTTATTTACTTATAGTAAAATATGAGTTACCCCGGGTTTGAATAAGTTCTATGAATTGAAATTTCATGTTAGATAAGTTTACTCACGCTGGTTTCCAGCCTGACCCAGGTGTTACTTTGATGTAATGCTCGGGTCAGACCGAGTATTACAGATTTCAGGTAAGGACGTTCTGGAACTCAGGAGGTAAGCTGGATGGCAGGAACGTATGGAGTATATTCCGCTGTGATATATTATAGTTGTTAGAGACATGTTAATTCTAACTGTCTAGTATATTTGTAAATGTATAACTCTGATGTATAATGTATAAGTGTATTGATACAGTTCTTTTTGTAAAACTGTTGTTTATGTGATATTATATTTTGATCCGCTGCGAATGTGAGGTTTCTATGTTATGGTGTTTATGTTTTTTTTTCTTTTTTCTACCTCTTTCTTCTTTTTCTCTAACTATCTTGAATTTTCGGGTTCGAAAATTCCGGGTCGTTACATCGCTGTCAATTGAATTCCTAATTTGTAAGAATAGCCGAGCATCAGATCTAAACCACATCAAATCCTTCTCATCTTTTGAATCTGGCAAAGGTGGATCTTCGATTAGATGATTATCTTTATCTATACTGCGAAGATATAACCGAATCGTCTTACTCCAATTCAAGAAGTTCAGATTATTCAATTTGTGATCTGTAATTCTAGGCATCAACTGCATCGCATCCATCGTAACTTTATTCTTGCTTTCTTCAGTGGATTCTCCCATCTTTACAGATTTGAGCTAATTTCCTCAATAGATTTGAATTTAGGATTTTCGTGGCTCTGATACCATGTTATCAGAATGAACATACGAAAATAATGAAAGAGGGAAAAAGCTACTCTACTATTCCAGACCACTACTAACAAACATATACAAACAAACTGAAAGATGAAAGAAAAATACACACAACACACAACAAAAACATATACCGCGATAATTCTACTGTGAAGTGGAATTGGTATTATATATGTATATAGCAATATATATAATGGAATATGTATATATTGGAGTTGTTGATTTCCCGCATTATATAGCGGATGAGACCCTATTGCGCCGCATAATAGCGGATAATATTTATAAATCCCGTATACCACGATAATTTCACATTGAAGTGAAATTGGTATTGTGCTAACATCTGTGGATGCAGGGAAACAGGTTGGAGGGATCCAACTGGATTCCTCAAACATTTGAATTTATTTCATATGTTGTGTGTTGAATTATTTATAATCGCCGTGTGATTATTTATTTATAATCTGTGAATGATTATATCTATGATTGAATGTGTTGAAGGCTATAATCTAGCCGAATATATTTTTGGTATCGTTGGATACCAGAAATGAATGAAATTTGATTTTTGAAATTAAAGTGTGAAATTTTAAGTAAATTCTTTTGAAAGGATTGGTTGAATTTAAAAGAAAGGATTTTAAAGTATAAAGTTGATTTTTGAAATCTTATCGAATTATTTCTAAAATATGGAAAAAGGCTTTTATAAATAGATTTTGAATAGTATTAATTGAAAGTTGAAGAATTTATTTAAAATGTAATTTTAAATGGTTTGGAAGAGATAAATGAATTTATTTTAAAAGGTGATTAAAATTTAGAAATCAATTTATAATTGATTTGGTATTTGAAAATAAATCTTTGGGAAATCGATATGAAAATTTATTTGATGTTGAATGCAGAAATTGTTTTATGTTGGAATGAATTTTTGAAATCAATTTGGAATTTGATTCGGTGTTTGAATAAAGGTTTGAAAATCAATTTGGGTTTTGAAACAAATTTAGAAATCAATTTGAAAGTTGATTTGGAGTTAAAAATGGATATTTGGAAATTTAATTTCCCAATGGAATTTATAAAGGAAAGGGTAATTTGTTTTAAAAATAAACATTGATTTATTTTTGAAGTGTGGAAAATATGATTTGAAATTGGTTTTCAAAGTGATGAAGTGTGGAAATAAATTTACAGATTTGAGATGTTGTAACGATCCCAAAATTTTAGACTATTTTTAAATTGATAATTGAATTTAAATTTGTGAAATTGTTTGAATTGATCAAGTTTAAAATGAGAAATATATTTGAATCTAAATTTGAATCGGGATTTATATAATAATAAGGCAATTTGCTTTGAAATTTTAAAGTATGAAATCTTTGGATTTTAAAAATCGAATTTATCTTATTTACTAAAAATAAAAACACTACATTTTGATATGATAAGAAATATGCAAATAAATGTTATATAGAAAAGAAAAGTTATATCTACAAAAATTTAATGCCATAAGTAATTAAAAAGAAAAAAAGAAAAAAAATAATAATAACCCATACTTACCCCATACCAACCATACCTAAAACCATGCCTAGACATGATCTTCTCTGCAAACCCACTATCTTTTCCCCCTCTTCTCTGTTAAAACCACGACATCCCCATCCCCTCTCATTCATTCGTGCCCTAAAATCAATCGAAGAAAATAAAAATGGTGGCGACTTAAAAAACTAGGGCTTCGTCGATTTCTCGATTCTATGGAAAATCTGGATTGATCTTCATTCAAATTCAAAGGCGCCGGCTTCGATCGATCGCGCTCGTCTTCTTGAGGGCCACGACTTCAACTGCAGTAGCTAGGTCGTCCCTTGCTCGCGATTGTTTCAAACAACATGTGAGTGGTTTTCGCCCCTCACATCTAATTCATCTCTTAAATGTTACTTCTGCAATTCGATTTTTGTTTTAGTGATGGGTGACTTTCTTTTCTTTCTGACTTGGGTCGATTTTTCGTGATGTTGATAAATTTTATTATAGCTTCGGCAAATTATTGTCTTTGGGTGCGAATTGGGTTTGATCCGGTTGCTTCGATTTGTATTGCCTTGTGCTTTTATGATTTAATCGGTTGCTTGGAGTTTCTGATGTTGATTCACACGGCATTTAAAACTTTCCTATTTTTAAAACTTTGACCTTTGACGATTTCAAAAATAAAGATACGAACTTCGTATTTCCTTTTTCCCTGTTTTGTGAATTTTGCAACTTGCTTCTCTGCCACTTCCTATACCCTGGCTTGGCTTCATGAAATTTTTCTGTTGACTCGATTGCAGTATGCTTTGAATTGGTTTACCATGGGCCACGGTTTCGAATTCTTCTTGCATGACACTATGTTGATTTTACTGACTTGGATATACACTCATCTATGTGCATATATGCTAGAGTTTGCAGACTACCTCTTAGAGGCAACTGATTTTGGTGCACTACCTTCGTATTCTTCACTACTGTATGGTCTGCATTGTTTGTTTTTCATTGATGTTGTAGATGTTCTCTGGTCTGTTAGTATAACCTGATTGGTTGAGTGTGTTCGCCTGTCGCACTCAATCATGTTTACGTGACTTGTATTTGGTACTTGTACTTGCTGTATATGGCTTCAACCTGAGTCATATGAAGTTAGTGTGCATTTTGCTGAGGTCTGGTTCACTTGCTCAGTTGATTTTCACTGTTGCACTTGCATTTGATCAGCTTGCATTTGTAGATTTATCTTATTTGCACTCCTTTGTAGTCTACACCTCATATGCTTTTGTAGCCTGGTCTGATTACTTGTCTAATGGTTCTGTCCACGGTTCCATTTTGTTATACATTACCTCTGTTTATTCAAGACTATATATGTGCATACATACATATGTATGTGTGTATGCATATATTCTTGAATTTAGGCTAAGTCTCTGATGTTGATATCCACTCTGGTTTCATTGTAGACTTTTACTCTGACCATCTTTGTTTTAGTCTTGGCCTCGAGCTCTTTGTCATGTGCACACTGTATTTACTTCTGACCTTCGAGCGAGTTCGTTGTTGCATTTATTCACTGAACTTTGATGTTGTAGTCTGCATTCCACTAGAAATTCATTGAGTCGCGTTGTTATCTTCTCTGTTAACTGTTGTGTTGCTTCGACCCTGATCATTTGTTCATGATGCATTTATGCACACATTTATCTTGGATCCTGGGCAGTTGTACACTTGTTTATGCATTAATATTCATGTCTGCACTTGAAATTTCATTTACTCTTGTTGCTTGCTGTATGGTTCCTTGTAGTATTTCACTTGAGACTGCACTTGCCATGCTATAACTTGATCTCTGTTTCATGTGTGCATTCCAGTCATACTTGTTGTCATAGTAGTTTGCACTGACTTGTTGCACTACTGCATACATGCCCGGTTGCTCCATGTTGCATTGAACCCCCCTATTTTTCTACTTGCACTGCCTCTGACCTTTTGGCACGTATGTTGCATTTCATTTTGTTATTGGTTGGTCAACACTTATTGTGGTTGTCACTGTACAGTGCATTTTAGTCTTCATATATGTGTTGCCAGTTGCCTCTGTTAGGCACTGATTCTCTATGATTCTTGAACATTTTTGTTGTAGTGCCATGTTTTGGTGCTTTCACCCTCATTCTGCTGTCTTTATGTTGTACCACTGCCTTGTGCATGTGGCCATTCGATTTGAGTTGTTTGCAGTTGTGTTGAGTCTTGGTAACAATGACTTGACCCCTGCATTTTGTCAATATTTTGACCCCTGCAGTATTGATGTGCTGATTTATAGTTGGAGTTGTGATGACATTTTATACGTATTGGCGAGGCAGTACACGCGTGCGTGTACTGCAGCCACTCAGCCTTGATTTCAATTTATATTTTCATTGTTTTGATTCATCGATCTCTTTGCGTATTTCGTATGGTGTATTGGCGAGGCCGTACACGCGTGCGTGTACGGCAGCCAATCGAATTTTTGATGGTTTTAAAGTGACAATTTCAATTGTTTTGAATTGATTTAGTCGATTTGATAAATTGTTTATTTATCTCTGTTGATGATTTAAATCTGCTGATTTATTGTTTAACACTGTTTAGTGTTAAAAATTTCGTTATCCGATTTCTTTGTTAAAAGGATTGGATATACGGGAATTATTGTGACTGTCGTCTATTTGATTATTATTGCCTCTATGCACTCATAAACTGGTTTGAATTAGACTGACCTGTGTATTATTTTCTTTTGAATATAATACTCGGGTCAGACCGAGTATTTTACAGCTTGAAGATTTTCGAGCAGCGAAGTTAGAGAGAGAGAAAAGAATCACTTTAGTTTTCAGAAAAAAAATTGTATTTTAAGATATTCCGCTGTATCTGTATTAAAATTGTATAAACTCTGATGTATTCAAAAAGATCTATAGTAATGAAATAAAGATTCATTTGTTTTAAATTCATTGTTATTATTCTGTGTTTCTATGGCTGATTCTGTTTAAACCTTATAAACTAAATAACAATTCGCCTTTTTGAACGTTTCTAGTTGGTTTAATTACCGACTAGAGGCGGTCAGAAGGGGGAATGTTACAGAGTGGTATCAGAGCTTTGGTTTACACAAAGCTTAGTTTATGGTGTTTAATATGAATAGTTACTAGAAACACTTTAAAAGAAAATGTTTTTCAAATCCAAAGAAGTATAAAATTGTTTATGAAAATAAAGATTTTTAACTTAAGAAAAGTTAAATTGAATTGAGTTAGCATTAATAAATATACGATTTGAAATTTAACTAAAGGAGAGTTAAATAAATTGAACTTGATTAAGTAAACTATTGAGATGAAAAGTTAAACTTGAAAGATAAGTGATTATATAATATGAATTGGGAAGTTTAAATTTAATAAGTTGTATAACTTAAAAAAATGAGAAAATTTAAGTAAAACCAGTTGTTAAATGTTTAAACAGTTTTGTGAAGTAAAACAAAATCTGAATTTTGAATAGTGATATGAATTTGACTTTAGCAAATGCTAAATAAAATGATTTTAGAAAGAAAAATCTAAGTTAAGTTAAATAAAATAGAATTTCAAATAACTTAGAGGCGAACTTAAGCTGTATAGTGAAAATGATAAAGTGAAGATAAAATGAAATATGGCTTAAGTAATTTTGAATCAAATTGAATTTGATATCAAAAATGAATTAATAAAGCGAAGTAATGAATATGAATGAATATTAGTAAAATCCAATGTAAATAAATCAAATGTGATTTAATTGAAAATCAATTCAATGAATGATTTACTAAAGAACTAGTAGATTATTTTGGAAATGGAAAGTTGATAAATTTGTATAATAGTTTAAATTGGAATTTTTGAATTATTATAAATGGTTTATATTGAAGATTTGAAAAGGTTGATATTATATTGGAATTTTAAAATGAAATTGTATAAGTGTTGAAAATGAAATATTAATGGATTTCATAAATGAATGAAAAATTACAGAATTAAAAATTTGTGAAGTTATAAAATGAATCGAAGTTGTAAGATAAAAGAATTTATAAGTAATTTACTTATAAATTAAATTTTTGATATAAAACTGAGTTATAAAAGGAATGGTTAATAATGTGATGTTTATAAATTGAAGTTTTTATAAATAGAAATGGAATTTATAAACATTGTTTATAAATTCGAAACTGACTTATTTTGATAAGTAAATTCTTATAGCTTGTTAAAAGTAGTATATCCACAATTTTGGACAGTGGATAATCTTTTAAATGTGTAGAAGTGTTGTGAATATATTATTGAATAAAATGGACATGTTTGGGAAAGTGATATTTTAAAACGAAGTTAATTGTTTTAAAAGATGTTTTCAAAGGCATTGAATATCGAAACCATAGATTTCAACATTCATTGTTGAAATAGACGTTTTCGAATATAAGGAAATGGTGGACTATAACACTGTAGTTATAGTAAATGATTTCCGAAAGGAAATGTTTTGTATAGTATTGGAATTTATACATCTATCTAAATTTCGAATCCCTATACTAGTGATTTTGAGTTGTCGTAACGATGTTTTACGTAACATTCGTTTTAACTCAAATAAATGTGAAAGAGAATGATTTCCTTAAGAATGAAATATATACTTAATTTTGATTTAAGTATATCGAATATTTTCAAATGTTGAAAATAAAATGGATTCGTGAATTACTTATTTTTAAATAAGTATGGAAATGTTTTTTCCAAAAATGAAATGTTGTGAATATATTCCGTAAGGGATAAATGATTTGAAATTCATTTTTGAAGTCGAAGTTGAAAAGTTAAATGAGAAATTTGAACAATTTGTTCAATTTGAAATTTTTCAAAAAAAAAAAAGATTGAATCGTTGAGTTAAAATTGAGTTTAACTTTGACATCAAAGACAATATAAGTTGAGCTTTGAATTTCAGATGATGATTTGGATTGTATGTCTAACATTGTGAATTGATGACATAGCAATTGATCTCTATTAAATATATATCTGTTGGTGGCGGAGAATTTATTCTCTTAGCTTAACACCCTTCTCTGAGACGTACGAGCTCAGAGGTTATATATCAATAGACATCAATTCTGTGTTGAGAATTGACGATGTAAACGTGAAATCCAAATCGAATGTGAAAGTCGATAATAAAATGGAATTATGAATATGAATTAGGTTTGAGATAACCTTAAAATTCCAAATCGACTTAGAGGAAAATTTTGAAATCCTCTATTTTGTTATGAATATGAGATATGTAGGTTTTCAGAACTTATATATATAAATACGGTAAATTTGAAACCGTTAGTTTAGAAAGTCATTGTTATGGAAATCTTATGTAAGCTTACATAGATATGATATGTACAAAATGTGAAATGAAAGTACTACATATATATGACATTATGTTTTCTAAACTGAGGATATGGAAAAGTACCTTCCATTTATTATTTGAGAAGGTTTTGGAACTCTCAATGAGTGTCCATTTGAAATTCGTAGCTACGTAGAATTTCCATTTAGTCAGAGTGACTATTTGAATCGGAAATCCCTCGAGATGGATCATGTCGATGGGATTAGATTGATTGATTAGCGTAATTTGAGGGGCGAGATGCCCACAGTTACAAGCGATTCCACTGGGATAGTGGCGTAACCGCCGGGTAAACTGCAATCTAATGCCAAGCGAAATTTGAGGGGCGTGATGCCTACAGACACAAGCGATTCTACTAGGATAGTAGCGTAACCGCCGTGTGTACTGCAATCTATGGCGACAACCATGGCGAAATTTAAGAGGTGAGAAACCTACAGATTACGAGCGACTCTACTGGGATAGTAGCGTAACCGCCGGGTAAGATGTAATCCATGGGGGAACGTGCTTTCCATATCCATTTTTAAAAGAATTTTTAAAAGTATTTTCACTGGGAATTGAAGCAAGTATGTTTAGTACTTGGAGATTTTTAGACCTACGCCTGACCAACATATGCCTAATGTCTGTGAGAACGAAGATGGACTTGTTAAATTTCGAGTTAGCAAGTATTTTCAAACTGTAAATAGCAAATCAATAGTTTGAAAGTAAAATTACGAAATTCCAACTTAATGAACTAAGGAAGAAGATCTTTGAAATGTTTTGAAAGTTCACAGCTTTGGAAGAGATATATATTATATAAATCTCTAACATGACGGATTTTAAAGTTTAAATCTGAGTTTATAAATCAAGAAATTTGGTAGAAGATTTTTGTGTTTTGACTATAGAAATCATTGAACAAAAGAGAAGATAAACAAAACTAATGAGATTAAACAAATAGAATGAATCCTATATTCATTTATTTGTATTAAGTTTCAAGCTTAGAAAAATTGAGTAGAGTATAAATATTAATGAAATTTTAACAACTTTTCCTTTTCGTGGACGAAAAGTTTTTAAGGAGGGAAGTTTGTAACGATCCCAAAATTTTAGACTATTTTTAAATTGATAATTGAATTTAAATTTTGATTTAAATTTGTGAAATTGTTTGAATTGAACAAGTTTAAAATGAGAAATATATTTGAATCTAAATTTGAATCGGGATTTATATAATAATAAGGCAATTTGCTTTGAAATTTTAAAGTATGAAATCTTTGGATTTTAAAAATCGAATTTATCTTATTTAATAAAAATAAAAACACTACATTTTGATATGATAAGAAATATGCAAATAAATGTTATATAGAAAAGAAAAGTTATATCTACAAAAATTTAATGCCATAAGTTATTAAAAAGAATAAAAAGAAAAAAAAATATAATAACCCATACTTACCCCATACCAACCATACCTAAAACCATGCCCTAGACACGATCTTCTCTGCAAACCCACGATCTTTTCCCCCTCTTCTCTGTTAAAACCACAACATCCCCATCCCCTCTCATTCATTCGTGCCCTAAAATAAATCGAAGAAAATAAAAATGGTGGCGACTTAAAAAACTAGGGCTTCGGCGATTTCTCGATTCTATGGCAAATCTGGATTGATCTTCGTTCAAATTCAAAGGCGCCGGCTTCGATCGATCGCGCTTGTCTTCTTGAGGGCCACGACTTCAACTGCAGTAGCTAGGTCGTCCCTTGCTCGCGATTGTTTCAAACAACAGGTGAGTGGTTTTCGCCCCTCACATCTAATTCATCTCTTAAATGTTACTTCTGCAATTCGATTTTTGTTTTGGTGATGGGTGACTTTCTTTTCTTTCTGACTTGGGTCGATTTTTCGTGATGTTGATAAATTTTATTATAGCTTCGGCAAATTATTGTCTTTGGGTGCGAATTGGGTTTGATCCGGTTGCTTCGATTTGTATTGCCTTGTGCTTTTATGATTTAATCGGTTGCTTGGAATTTCTGATGTTGATTCACATGGCATTTAAAACTTTCCTATTTTTAAAACTTTGACCTTTGACGATTTCAAAAATAAAGATACGAACTTCGTATTTCCTTTTTCCCTATTTTGTGAATTTTGCAACTTGCTTCTTTGCCACTTCCTATACCCTGACTTGGCTTCGTGAAATTTTTCTGTTGACTCGATTGCAGTATGCTTTGAATTGGTTTACCATGGGCCATGGTTTCGAATTCTTCTTGCATGACACTATGTTGATTTTACTGACTTGGATATACACTCATCTATGTGCATATATGCTAGAGTTTGCAGACTACCTCTTAGAGGCAACTGATTTTGGTGCACTGCCTTCGTATTCTTCACTACTGTATGGTCTGCATTGTTTGTTTTTCATTGATGTTGTAGATGTTCTCTGGTCTGTTAGTATAACCTGATTGGTTGAGTGTGTTCGCCTGTCGCACTCAATCATGTTTACGTGACTTGTATTTGCTACTTGTACTTGCTGTATATGGCTTCAACCTGAGTCATTTGAAGTTAGTGTGCATTTTGCTAAGGTCTGGTTCACTTGCTCAGTTGATTTTCACTATTGCACTTGCATTTGATCAGCTTGCATTTGTAGATTTATCTTGTTTGCACTCCTTTGTAGTCTACACCTCATATGCTTTTGTAGCCTGGTCTGATTACTTGTCTGATGGTTCTGTCCACGGTTCCATTTTGTTATACATTACCTCTGTTTATTCAAGACTATATATGTGCATACATACATATGTATGTGTGTATGCATATATTCTTGAATTTAGGCTAAGTCTCTGATGTTGATATCCACTCTGGTTTCATTGTAGACTTTTACTCTAACCATCTTTGTTTTAGTCTTGGCCTCGAGCTCTTTGTCATGTGCACACTGTATTTACTTCTGACCTTCGAGCGAGTTCGTTGTTGCATTTATTCACTAAACTTTGATGTTGTAGTCTGCATTCCACTGGAAATTCATTGAGTCGCGTTGTTATCTTCTCTGTTAACTGTTGTGTTTCTTCGACCCTGATCATTTGTTCATGATGCATTTATGCACACATTTATCTTGGAGCCTGTGCAGTTGTATACTTGTTTATGCATTAATATTCATGTCTGCACTTGAAATTTCATTTACTCTTGTTGCTTGCTGTATGGTTCCTTGTAGTATTTCACTTGAGACTGCACTTGCCATGCTATAACTTGATCTCTGTTTCATGTGTGCATTCCAGTCATACTTGTTGTCATAGTAGTTTGCACTGACTTGTTGCACTACTGCATACATGCCCGGTTGCTCCATGTTGCATTGAACCCCCCTATTTTTCAACTTGCACTGCCTCTGACCTTTTGGCACGTATGTTGCATTTCATTTTGTTGTTGGTTGGTCAACACTTATTGTGGTTGTCACTGTACAGTGCATTTTAGTCTTCATATATGTGTTGCCAGTTGCCTCTGTTAGGCACTGATTCTCTATGATTCTTGAACATTTTTGTTGTAATGCCATGTTTTGGTGCTTTCACCCTCATTTTGCTGTCTTCATGTTGTACCACTGCCTTATGCATGTGGCCATTCGATTTGAGTTGTTTGCAGTTGTGTTGAGTCTTGGTAACAATGACTTGACCCCTGCATTTTGTCAATATTTTGACCCCTGCAGTATTGATGTGCTGATTTATAGTTGGAGTTGTGATGACATTTTATACGTATTGGCGAGGCAGTACACGCGTGCGTGTACTGCAGCCACTCAGTCTTGATTTCAATTTATATTTTCATTGTTTTGATTCATCGATCTCTTTGCGTATTTCGTATGGTGTATTGGCGAGGCTGTACACGCGTGCGTGTACGGCAGCCAATCGAATTTTTGATTGGTTTAAAGTGACAATTTCAATTGTTTTGAATTGATTTAGTCGATTTGATAAATTGTTTATTTATCTCTGTTGATGATTTAAATCTGCTGATTTATTGTTTAACACTGTTTAGTGTTAAAAATTTCGTTATCCGATTTCTTTGTTAAAAGGATTGGATATACGGGAATTATTGTGACTGTCGTCTATTTGATTATTATTGCCTCTATGCACTCATAAACTAGTTTGAATTAGACTGACATGTGTATTATTTTCTTTTGAATATAATACTCGGGTCAGACCGAGTATTTTACAGCTTGAAGATTTTCGAGCAACGAAGTTAGAGAGAGAGAAAAGAATCACTTTAGTTTTCAGAAAAAAATTGTATTTTAAGATATTCCGCTGTATCAGTATTAAAATTGTATAAACTCTGATGTATTCAAAAAGATCTATAGTAATGAAATAAAGATTCATTTGTTTTAAATTCATTGTTATTATTCTGTGTTTCTGTAGCTGATTCTGTTTAAACCTTATAAACTAAATAACAATTCGCCTTTTTGAACGTTTCTAGTTGGTTTAATTACCGACTGGAGGCGGTCAGAAGGGGGAATGTTACAGATGTAAATTTGAAATAAATCGATAAGGATTTATATAATTGGTTTAAATGAATGTGATTTGAAATTGTTTTCAAATGGTTGAAGTGTAAACCGTATCTTGCGAAGAGATTTAAAATTTAAAAATTTGGGAAAAATTATTTAAATTGGATATTTGTTGTGAATATTGTTGATAGTTAAATAACCGACTATCAATATTTGCCTTTGAAATGGCACTTGATTTGTTTTTTTAAACAAACGCGCACTATTCGGGTTAGCTGGGAAAAGACCTTTGTGTCATATAACCCATTCTGAATTAGTGATACGACGATATGGATCGTATTGAAGATCGGTGGTGAAGACCGGATATTTTTGAAAATAAAAGGACAACCTGTCGAATGTCTCTGCACCGAGTTGCTCCGGTATGGAGATTTATATCACTCTTCTTATGATGGGAAGTCCGGACGTGATTAGTGAATATCCGGATTGCAAGGGCTTCTTTGGAAGTGCCTTCGGTTCCGTTCGATCCCGGAACGGACTTGTATGGATGTGTGTCTGACGTTACACTTTGAGATGTAAAGCTGGTTTCTATCAAATACATTTCTGTTGGTGGCGGAGAATTTATTCTCTTAGCTTAACACCCTTCTCTGAGACGTACGAGCTCAGAGGTTATGTAGTTGATGGTTACTAGTGATACATTCCCAATTTGGTAATGTGGCATACGAAGTGATGTTGATCAATTGTTGATCAAAGTGTGGATTTGTGAAAAAAGCGTGGCTTTGTGAAAAAGCGTGGCTTTATGAAAAAGCATAGTTTTGTCGACGAGACTTCGTCGAGCCTCACGACCCGGTAATGGTCAAAACAGGAATGTTGGGCAAAGGTTTTTAGGGGTAGCGCCCCTAGGGTATGTCATTTCCTTCTGGATAAAATGTGATATCATGGTATGGAGCCCAGATATTTTACCTATGTTGATTATACTTTGTGATTGTTGCTTTTTGATTGAGGATCCTCAGATAAAGGTCGGTAACGACCGGGGGATGACATAGCTCGTGTGTTAGTTACCTAGTTACAGCTTTGTTAAAGCGTGAGGTAGCGTCGGCCTTGTGTTTGCAGAGATACGGTTAGGATCCGGGGAGTCTTTCTAGAGGCGTTTTCTATTTCGGTGTAAGGAAGTTCCTTAGTCTGACCATTTGTTGGAAATCCAAAGAAACAATACGAACCCTGTACGGTTTTAGTTGTATTACCTGCAATGGAATGTGGCGGTAACCTGCTATTGAACGTAGTAGCTATAGTAGGCATACAATAATGGTTGTATGCTGGCTAAGATTAATATTATATTTTCGAAATGATTTTTGACACTATGCACTAATGATAATAATATCGAATGATTTACGTAGTAAGCATTTTTGACTATCATAAGAAGAAATCTCCTCCAATTCTGCGCTTGCATTGTGTGTGTGGCGGGAGGTCTTATGGTAGTTTCATTTTCCAAAAGCATTGCGAAAATATTTTATTTTCTTTGAGATAAACTGTTTTAGTTCTCACACCAGTCACCATGACTGACCTGGAGTTTATTGTTTCCTTTCTAAACTCTGGGTGCCCACCAATTTCCACACGGGCAGTCTAGAGTCAGGTTATTAGGTCATTCTGGATTCATGAGATGCTGTGGAGCTGGATGGCGAGATGTATCACTTGTATATGATAGTATTATTCCGCTGTGTATTCTGTATGAGGACAAGTTTGTATAACTATCCAGTTGTGTTGTATATTGTTGCTGTAAACTCTGATGATGATGTAATGTACAAAATGATATAGTTCTTTGTTTTAAATATTATTCATTTATCTATTATATGTTGTTCCGCTGCAAATGTGAGATTCTGATATTGTTCTGTGTTCTTCTGTTGTTTCTTCTTTCTTTTTCTTCTGTCTTCTTCTACCTCTTCTTTTTCTCCATAACAATTCGGTTTTCCGGCATTCGATTGCTCGGCAGTTGATACAGTGAATGTATTAATGTCGATTTTCGAGTGTCGAAAAATCGCGTTCGTTACATTTGGTATCAAAGCATATGGTTAAGCGATAACCTTGGCTCTGTTGGGAATTACTCATTAGAGATAGAGCCAGTAGTACTTTATAATTAGTGTGAGTGTAATAATAGATATGAGCGCGTATTTGTTAGTGAATATAAAATTGTTTTATATTGTGTTTGCTTATCCGTTGAGTTGTTTATGAATTTTGGTCTGTATGTGGGACGCCATATAATCGATAGGGGTTTCTAAACACTTAAACGAGGCAAGTCAACATAGTATCATTTTAAATTGGGTAAATGAAATAATTTTACCTCGATTATATTTGGTATATGAAGGAGATAATTCTTTTAGAATTATTAAAGTGCATATAAATTCATTGTTGGCTGTTGAAAATGTAAGAATATATATGAATTAATAAAAGTTGTTTGAATAAATTATATAAAAACAACCATTGTAAAAGAATGAAGTATATAAGAAAATGAATTATTAAGTATGTAATTAATATGATTTGCAATTGTGAAATAATCTTGTATAAGTAAAAGTTAAAAAGTGAAATTTCATGAGAAAAAGATATATAAATGTGATTTATAAATAAAAGGAAAATTTTGAAAGAATTTAAGCACTGAATTCACTAGTGTTGCTGGGAACTAATAAGGGTGATGACTGCAGCATCATTAGTATCATTTTCGAGTTTCTGTGTGATGGATTTGCTACCATAGTAAATTGAAAATTGAAGTTTTGTTGTGATAAACAAAATTTAAATTAAAATCCAAGTTATAACCGATAAATATAAGTGTGACGACCGCCCATGACCCCTGCACCGAATCTAGAGAAAGTGCGCTGTAAAGTGTGCCAGGCGACCATGGACGATTGTCAGGGTAAATTAAAACAGCAGAATCTATCGTATTACTCACAGCGCATGGACAAAATACACTAGAACATATATATAGTGAAGCTTCACAGAATAGAATCTCATCAATAAAACTTCATAATAGTTGAATACAAACATCTGAATAGTCAATACAACAAGCCTCACTACATAACACTCAAAGTTATACAAACAGCGGAACATCCAGTACATATAAGAAGATAATATGCAACCCTCTAGCTCGTCTTCGATATCAGCATCGTGAGAAGCAAGAACAGCACCTGTCACCTGCTACCTAGTCTGCCCGTCCCAAAAAATGGACGAACAGCCCAAGGCAATAAGAATTAAAACATAAAGCCTTGAGTCAGACAACAGTCTTAGTGAGCAGTGAATTAACTAACAACATACCAAAAGAGCATAAAGGAAAAGGAATAGGAATACAACCCTCCCACTCCAACCTCATTCTACAGTGATAGCCCCCAGACACACACTAAGCAGAAGCAAACATAGCAGAGCATACAATTTAAAGTAAAGTAATTATCACTCGAGTCAAGGGCGATGTTTTCCAAGCACAAACCCCCAAGGCCTAAACCAAGATCAGATAAGCACCCAGAAAACACTGCTCTTGAGACCGAATGACGATACAACCAAACATCCATGACTCCGGCTATCACTGTTATCATTGCTTCGATTTCACCGTTAATTTAATGACCGGCACATTCTTTCAGCCGTCCATCAAGGGCTAATGGTAACCCCGGTTCTAGACAGTACTCCGCACGCCGTCGCAGCCCGTGCCAAGAATTTTCGCAACTACCCAGGGTACTCGACCATCAATTCATTGTCGTTGGGATTTTCGCAACTGCCCAAACGTACCCTTGCTTTGAGTCTGCTAGAACCTTCAACAACGATGCTATCCAAGCCTCCTAGTCATCCTCCTCGACGACTATTTCCATACTAGCTCAAGCGCCTCTCGAGCATCCATTATCCTCAAACTCGAACCATATCACCGAGTTATCAATCTGCTTGGAATGATCCCGTCTGGATTAGACCAAGACTATCTCATATCATGCTTCGCTTCATCACATCCTCGCAAAGCTTCATCTCAACATCATCATCAAATCTATGCATAAGAGCTTCATCATCCGCTACATATGCCACAAGCAGCTTTCCCAATTCAAGAGCCTTTCCCTCAGCTTTTGAATCATCCTCGATCTAAATCAAATCATCAATCATCTAATTCATAGCAATCAACCAAGTCAAACAATAATCCAATCAATCAAGCATTCAAATATGATCTAAGTAGAAAATATCACAATAATGGCAATTTCGTAATTAAAGAGTTGAAAGTCTTACATGCATGAAATCATAAGAAATATCTCTACAATCTTGATGGATAAACTTGCATAGGTTAACACTTAGTAAAATGGTTGTCAAATTATCATGAACAATGGATCTGCATGGATCTACACTTAGGATGAAGAAAATGCATGAAAATCACTATTTTAACACCAAATCGAGCCAACAATCCGATATACTCCTTTGGATCCGTGTGAGAGATAATCACCACTCACCAAATCACCCAAACAAACCCAAATCAACATGCTTCAGATCTGGACAGCGAAGGATCAATCTCGATCTATCACCAATCTGCTTCAAACGATGAAATCTCACTTCAAAAGATGAAGATCTTCAATCTAAGCTCTTGAATCTTCAATTTGATATTCAACTTGGATGGATGGAAGAACTAGATTAGAGTGGAGAAAAGAAGTGAAGAAGTGTAGAAGTCGAGCTCTCAAAATGGCAGCACTTCGTCGCTTCGAAATCCGGATCCCAAAAAGTGAGAAAAACCCTTCCTATTTATAGCTGAAAATTCACTAAGTCGTAACTCGGCTATCTCCATAAGTCGTCTCCGACTTACGACCTAAGAGACTCTTCGACCTAACAATGCGCACAACTCAACAGCTGCAGCTTAGCGCACAACTCAACAGCTGCAGCTTAGCGCACATTCGACACAACTACACAACTCCTAGGTCGCTCACGACTTAACACAGCTATCCTCCTTAGGTCGCTCATGACCTAACAGCTACGACTTAACTCCTCAGCGACCTATCGCTTGCGCCTCTTCGACCTAAAACTTAAGAGGATACGACTTAGCACAACAGCGCACCCAAGCGACCTAACAGATGCGCTTCCATGCGACCTATCAATCCAACGACTTAAAACAATGCGCGACTTAACTATGCGCGACCTAATTCTAGGCCAAAACCCAGCGACCTAACAACTCACGCGACCTACGACTTAACAAGTGCGCGACTTACGACTTAGAAATCACGCGACCTAACACTTAAGCTATCCCTACGACCTAACAACCCACACTACAAAACTACTCACGCGACCTAACTGGGTTATGTCCTAACTCCTTAAGTCGCCTAACTCTTAGGTCGCTAACACGCTAACCCTCTTAGGTCGCTAACCTATAGGTCGCTCCAAGATACTAAGTCGCTACATTCTATAAATCGCTGGCATTCTTAAGTCGTCTACGTCCTATCCCACGACTTACTCCCTTCACGACCTAAGCTTCCAAACGCTCTAACTCTTAAGTCGTTCAATCTATAAGTCGGTCACGACCTATCACTTAGGTCGTTCACGACCTAGGACTTAGCAAAATTCTGCCTAAAGTCTGAAACGACTTAAAATGCTGAAAATTCCAGATTTTGACGAACTTGTCGATCCGTAAAAATACGGGTCGTTACATTCTCTCCCCCTTAGGAATTTCACCCCCGAAATTCCAAACAAACAAAGCAATCAAAGCTATTCTGCATGCCTATCATTCATAGCAATCAACAAACCATGCATCCAATTCTAGCTTAGCATGCAGAATTCTAAAACTAGAACAAGTTACAATATCGTGAGATGACACGACACCTTAGGGCCATACCTTGAAGAGTTCAGGATGAGCTGCTTTCATCCTCTCTTCCACCTCCCATGTACAGTCGTTATCATCGTCACTCCATTGTATCTTGAGCAACTTAACTACCTTCCTCCTAAGCTGTTTCGTGTCGGTATCCACAACACGAAGCGGCTTACGAGGCCTTCTATCAACTGGATCAACTTCAAAATCTTCACAGCTATCAGCAGAAACCACCGTATTCGAGTCGTGCACATACTTCCGTAGATACGATACATGAAAAACATTGTGCACACCCGACATCTTCTTCGGTAATTCCAATCTATAAGCGAGCTTTCCAATTCGCTCGATAATCGGGAATGGTCCAACAAATCTTGGAGTCAATTTTCCTTTCTTCCCGAATCGAATAACATTCTTCAGTGGAGAAATCTTCACAAAAACCATATCTCCAACGTTGAATTCTAAATCCTTTCGACGCTTATCGGCATAACTCTTCTGACGGTCTTGGGCTGCCTTCATTCGTTGCCGAATGATCTCTATGCAATCCGAAGTCTGTCGAATCATCTCTGGCCCAAACATCAGCTTTTCTCCTGTCTCTAACCAACATGTCGGAGAGTTACACGGTCTTCCATACAATGCCTCATACGGTGCCATACCAATGCTTGACTGGTAACTGTTGTTGTATGAAAATTCCACCAAATGAAGGTGATCTTCCCATGATCCCCCGAAATCCAAAACACAAGCTCTGAGGAGATCTTCCAAAACTCGGTTGACTCTCTCGGTCTGACCGTCTATTTGAGGGTGGTAAGCTGTACTCAAACACAACTCAGTTCCCAAAACTTCCTGGAAGCTCTTCCAAAATCCACTAGTGAACAACGGATCTCGATCGCTCACTATACTCTTCGGAATACCATGGAATCGAACTATCCACTTAACATACAACTCTGCCAACTTTGATGCAGTCCTAGTCGACCGAACAGGAATGAATCTTGCACTCTTAGTTAGACGATCCACAATGACCCAAATCCCTTCATTTCCCGTTCTGGTTCTAGGTAGACCATCAATAAAATCCATCGATATTTGCTCCCACTTCCTTGTAGGAACCTCTAAAGGCTGAAGCAATCCACTTGGCTTCTTCTGTTCAGCCTTTACCAACTGGCAGTTCATACATTTGGAAATAAAATTTCCAACATCCTTCTTCATACCTTCCCAGTAGTAGGTTCTCTTCATATTCCGATACATCTTATTTCCACCTGGATGAATTGTCAACTTCGAGTGATGACTTTCCTTCAGAACTTCATCTCTCAATCCATCTATAACGGGAACAACTAGCCATCCTTGCTTCCGAAGCCAACCTTCTCGATCGACCTCGAATCCTTTATCCTTTTCTGGTTCCAATCCAGATTCCAAATCACGGATAATCTTGACAAGCTTATCGTCTTGCTTCTGACTCCCGCCAATCCTCTCAACAAGAGTCGGTCTTATTGATAAGTTTGCCAACATCTCAGGTTCGAATTCACATCTGGGCCTGAAGTCAAAACCAGCTAAATACTCAAGATTCTTCCATTCTGAAAACATGGCTCCCAATCCTGCATGTCTTCGACTTAATGCATCTGCCACTGCGTTACCTTTTCCCGGAGTATAAGCTATACCAAAATCATATGATGCCAAAAACTCTAGCCAACGTTGCTGCCAAAGATTCAAATCCTTCTGGGAGAAAAGATACTTCAACGACTTATGATCCGTAAACAACTCGAATCGAACTCCCAATAGATAATGTCTCCACATCTTCAGAGCAAAAACAATCGCCGCCAACTCCAAATCATGAGTCGGGTAATTCCTTTCATGCGGCTTCAGTTGTCGACTAGCATACGCAACAACTTTATCCCTCTGCATCAGCACTGCTACAAGTCCAGTACCACATGCGTCGGTGTAAACCACCATCTCATCATTCCCACTTGGAATAGTCAAAACAGGAGCACTCGTCAATCGTTCTTTCAGGATTCTGAAAGCTTGCTCACACTTATCATCCCATCTGAACACTAGGTTCTTCTTCGTCAATCCTGTTAACGGTGCAGCCACCTTGGAGAAGTCTTTGATAAACCGTCGATAATATCGTGCTAATCCAAGAAAACTTCTCACATCCGATGCATTCTTAGGTCTAACCCAATCCTGGATTGCTGCCACCTTAGCGGGATCAACCGCTATTCCATTTCCAGAAATCACATGGCCTAAGAACCTCACTTCACTCTTCCAGAAGTGACACTTCGAAAACTTAGCCCTCAGCTGATGTTTCCGTAAGATCTCCAAAACGATACGCAAGTGCGTCTTGTGCTCTTCTTCAGTTCTGGAATAAATCAGAATATCATCCACGAACACTAGCACAAACTTGTTCAACTGATCTCTGAACACTCTATTCATAAGATCCACAAAATATGCTGGCGCGTTAGTCAATCTAAACGGCATTACCAACAACTCAAAGAAACCGGATGGTGTTCGAAAAGCAATCTTCGGCACACTATCCTTAGCTACTCTCAACTGGTGAAATCCCGTTGCCAAATCCATCTGAGAAAACACCTTAGCTTCGTGAAGCTGATCAAACAAGTCATCTATTCTCGGCAATGGATACTTGTTCTTCTTAGTCACCTTATTCAGCTCACGATAATCCACACACAATCTCAATGATCCATCTGCCTTGGTTGCAAACACAACTGGTGCACCCCACTCGGACACACTACGCCGAATGAATCCTCTCTGTAAAAGGTCATCAACTTGCACCTTCAACTCATGCTGTTCCCTAGGCGCCATCCGCCTAAAAGGCATCACAACGGGTCTGGCTCCTTCAACTAGATCTATACGAAACTCGATCTCTCTATGCGGCGGTAATCCTTTGACCTCGTCAAAGACATCCTCAAATCCATTAGCGATTGGCACAGATTACAGTCCATCCCGTGGAACAACTAGCGAATACATGAAGCTCATGAAGACGCCTTCTTCATGCTTACATCGTATCACAATCTTTCGCCCCTCCACATTCTCGACTGTCACTTCCAACCTCTCACAATCAACCTTTGCCGCATACTTCCTAAGCCAGTCCATACCCAAAATAATTCCGAACCCCGCAAAGTTCAGAACAAAACAATCACAAACAAAAGAGCAACCATGACTCGATACAATCAGATCACGGCATAACATACACAAACAAGACGAACCCCCAACTGGATTAGTCACAACCAATGGCCTATCAACAATATCCAGTTCCAACCCTAACCGGCCTACAAGTTCACTACAAACAAACGAATGTGACGCCCCAGTATCAAACAGAACTCTAACTGGAACACCACATAGGAAAAGAGTACCTTGAACCACCACACTATTTCCTTTCTCTTCAGCGGTAGGAGCTTTCGAAGACGACGGAACAGCTCCCAAAGCATAAGCTTGCACAATCTGTTTGTCCCTCCTCGGTTCTGGACAATTCTTCCTGAAATGCCCCGGCTTGTCACAGTTGTGGCACTTCGCCGGCGCTTTCGGATTCTTGCAATCCCTGGAGAGATGGCCTTTCTGCTGACAGTTGTAGCAAGTCACTTCGCCTTTCGGCTTCTTTTGGCCATCCTTACCCTTCTGCTGCTGCTGCTTCCTCTTCTTGTTACCACCCTGTTGTGGTTTAGATTCTCCCCTGGTCACAGCAACAACAGATCCCTCCTTAGGAAACAGACTCTCATGCCTGAGAGCTTTCTCCACAAGCTTCTCAAACGAATCGTCCAAATGATCTACCAACTGTCTCCCAAGATAACTGTCCAAGCCTGTCACGAACTTCTCATTCTTCTGGTATGCAGACTCAATATATGATCGGGCATACTTGGACAAAGCTTCAAACTCAGAAACATACTCAAGAACTGGTCTACCGCCCTGCTTGAGCTCCACAAACTTCTTGAACAGAACAGACTTCTGAGCTGTAGAAATGAACTTAGCTTCAAATCTGACTTGGAATTGCTCCCAAGTAATCTCTTCCTCCGGAGTATTGATGGTAATAGAGTTCCACCAATCAGAAGCTCTCCCTTGAAGCTGCCTTGATGCCAACTTCCTCTTAGTTGCATCCTCAATTCCCAAATCTCCAAAGATCCTTCTACAAGTATCTATCCACCTCTGGACTTCAATGGTTGATTCTGTTCCCAAGAAAACCTTACCTCCAAGAGCAGTATAGTCCTTACACAACTTAGCAAAATCCATCGGCTTTGGAGTTTGAACCTGAACTCCAACATCAACTGCTGTCCCCGGAACTGGTATCCTTCTCATGATCGAAGTCATCATAGCTTCGAACATAGCTTCATAATCAGCAGTTCCCTCAGTAGCACGGCCTTCCCTAGCAGCTGGTCTCCCTCTTCGACTCATTCCCAATATCTATAAAAAGGAATGATCAGAACATCTAGAGAAACAACTGCATAAAGGACTAACTTACTTCTAAGCTACTATATTATATATAGTAATTATCCATCAAATTACAATTACGTCTCTCATACGTAGTTACGTTAGCGAACGTTGGGTAAAATTGATTAACCAATTGCTTTGATACCAAATGTGACGACCGCCCATGACCCCTGCACCGAATCTAGAGAAAGTGCGCTGTAAAGTGTGCCAGGCGACCATGGACGATTGTCAGGGTAAATTAAAACAGCAGAATCTATCGTATTACTCACAGCGCATGGACAAAATACACTAGAACATATATATAGTGAAGCTTCACAGAATAGAATCTCATCAATAAAACTTCATAATAGTTGAATACAAACATCTGAATAGTCAATACAACAAGCCTCACTACATAACACTCAAAGTTATACAAACAGCGGAACATCCAGTACATATAAGAAGATAATATGCAACCCTCTAGCTCGTCTTCGATATCAGCATCGTGAGAAGCAAGAACAGCACCTGTCACCTGCTACCTAGTCTGCCCGTCCCAAAAAATGGACGAACAGCCCAAGGCAATAAGAATTAAAACATAAAGCCTTGAGTCAGACAACAGTCTTAGTGAGCAGTGAATTAACTAACAACATACCAAAAGAGCATAAAGGAAAAGGAATAGGAATACAACCCTCCCACTCCAACCTCATTCTACAGTGATAGCCCCCAGACACACACTAAGCAGAAGCAAACATAGCAGAGCATACAATTTAAAGTAAAGTAATTATCACTCGAGTCAAGGGCGATGTTTTCCAAGCACAAACCCCCAAGGCCTAAACCAAGATCAGATAAGCACCCAAAAAACACTGCTCTTGAGACCGAATGACGATACAACCAAACATCCATGACTCTGGCTATCACTGTTATCATTGCTTCGATTTCACCGTTAATTAAATGACCGACACATTCTTTCAGCCGTCCGTCAAGGGCTAATGGTAACCCCGGTTCTAGACAGTACTCCGCACATCGTCGCAGCCCGTGCCAAGGATTTTCGCAACTACCCAGGGTACTCGACCATCAATTCATTGTCGTTGGGATTTTCGCAACTGCCCAAACGTACCCTTGCTTTGAGTCTTCTAGAACCTTCAACAACGATGCTATCCAAGCCTCCTAGTCATCCTCCTCGACGACTATTTCCATACTAGCTCAAGCGCCTCTCGAGCATCCATTATCCTCAAACTCGAACCATATCACCGAATTATCAATCTGCTTGGAATGATCCCGTCTGGATTAGACCAAGACTATCTCATATCATGCTTCGCTTCATCACATCCTTGCAAAGCTTCATCTCAACATCATCATCAAATCTATGCATAAGAGCTTCATCATCCGCTACATATGCCACAAGCAGCTTTCCCAATTCAAGAGCCTTTCCCTCAGCTTTTGAATCATCCTCGATCTAAATCAAATCATCAATCATCTAATTCATAGCAATCAACCAAGTCAAACATTAATCCAATCAATCAAGCATTCAAATATGATCTAAGTAGACAATTATCACAATAATGGCAATTTCGTAATTAAAGAGTTGAAAGTCTAACATGCATGAAATCATAAGAAATATCTCTACAATCTTGATGGATAAACTTGCATAGGTTAACACTTAGTAAAATGGTTGTCAAATTATCATGAACAATGGATCTGCATGGATCTACACTTAGGATGAAGAAAATGCATGAAAATCACTATTTTAACACCAAATCGAGCCAACATCCGATATACTCCTTTGGATCCGTGTGAGAGATAATCACCACTCACCAAATCACCCAAACAAACCCAAATCAACACGCTTCAGATCTGGATAGCGAAGGATCAATCTCGATCTATCACCAATCTGCTTCAAACGATGAAATCTCACTTCAAAAGATGAAGATCTTCAATCTAAGCTCTTGAATCTTCAATTTGATCTTCAACTTGGATGGATGGAAGAACTAGATTAGAGTGGAGAAAAGAAGTGAAGAAGTGTAGAAGTCGAGCTCTCAAAATGGCAGCACTTCGTCGCTTCAAAATCCGGATCCCAAAAAGTGAGAAAAACCCTTCCTATTTATAGCTGAAAATTCACTAAGTCGTAACTCGGCTATCTCCATAAGTCGTCTCCGACTTACGACCTAAGAGACTCTTCGACCTAACAATGCGCACAACTCAACAGCTGCAGCTTAGCGCATATTCGACACAACTACACAACTCCTAGGTCGCTCACGACTTAACACAACTATCCTCCTTAGGTCGCTCACGACCTAACAGCTACGACTTAACTCCTCAGCGACCTATCGCTTGCGCCTCTTTGACCTAAAACTTAAGAGGATACGACTTAGCACAACAGCGCACCCAAGCGACCTAACAGATGCGCTTCCATGCGACCTATCAATCCAACGACTTAAAACAATGCGCGACTTAACTATGCGCGACCTAATTCTAAGCCAAAACCCAGCGACCTAACAACTCACACGACCTACGACTTAACAAGTGCACGACTTACGACTTAGAAATCACGCGACCTAACACTTAAGCTATCCCTACGACCTAACAACCCACACTACAAAACTACTCACGCGACCTAACTGGGTTATGTCCTAACTCCTTAAGTCGCCTAACTCTTAGGTCGCTAACACGCTAACCCTCTTAGGTCGCTAACCTATAGGTCGCTCCAAGATACTAAGTCGCTACATTTTATAAGTCGCTGGCTTTCTTAAGTCGTCTACGTCCTATCCCACGACTTACTCCCTTCACGACCTAAGCTTCCAAACGCTCTAACTCTTAAGTCGTTCAATCTATAAGTCGGTCACGACCTATCACTTAGGTCGTTCACGACCTAGGACTTAGCAAAATTCTGCCTAAAATCTGAAACGACTTAAAATGCTGAAAATTCCAGATTTTGATGAACTTGTCGATCCGTAAAAATACGGGTCGTTACAATAAGTGAAATGAGTTTCATACTTATAATATGATTTGGAAGTTAAATAAATAAGTGTGTAACTTATAAAATGAGTAAATGTACGCAAAACCAATTGTAAAAGAAATGGTTAAACAATTTTGTTAAGTAAAAACAAAATCTGAATTGGAATTATAAGTGGAAATTTAAGTTAAGTCAAACAAATGATGATTAAAAGGAATATAACTTAAGTTGTATAGTGAAAGCAAAGATAAGTGGAAATTTGAAATGGAATATAACTTAAGTGATGTTAAATGAAATTGATTTTAGTATCAAAGTAAAATAATAAAGTGAATTTATTAAATGAATGTGAACTTGAGTTATATAAATAAAATTCAATTTTATTTGTAAAATGAATTAGCAATTGAATTAATAAATGAATTGAATGTTAATCAATCGAATGTGAATAAATTGATATGGAATAATGGATGTAAGTATTAATTCATTAAAAGCTAATAAATTAGAAGTTGAATAATTGAATGGAAGTTGAATAATTGAATGGAAACCAATTTAATATTGAACCAATTGGAATTAAAAGTGTTGAACCAAATTGAATGTAAGTAAAGTAAATTTGAATAAATTTGATTGTGTTGGTTATGCATTGGTTGCTAGATGATTGTTGGTTGATTGTATATAGTATAATTCATTAAGTATTAATGAAATTGAATTAGTGAAATTGAAAGCTATGTAATTAGATTTAAATTGAAGGTGAAGTAAATTTAAATAGAAATTGATTTGAATTGAAAGTGAACCAACTTGAATTTAAATTAGTGAATGTAAACTAATTGAAAACGAAGAATTGAATGCCGTTGTATATGAATTGGTTGTAAACAATTACAAATAGTGTCGAAATTATATAAGTTGCTTATAAACCTTGTATCTGTGCATTTCTTTTAAATATGCATATGTTGTAGTTGTTTAAAAATAGTAAATTGTTAATAACTTCATATATATGTCACTTACGTGTTTAAATTGAGTAAGTATAGGTACCGTGGCTGCCGTTCGGTTGATTGGGTTGCGCTAAAATGATAAATAAATAACTGCTTTGCTTAAAAATGCTAAAAAGGTACGCCTATGCAATAAAAATAGGAAATATGAACTGTTTTTCTGCTTTTTCGATCGGGTGGGTCGATGTATATATATTTATATCTATTGTGATCCTACTACGATCGACCGCGCAAAAGAGACGCTGGCGAATTTTTCTGAAAATTTAAGGCGTTAGAAAAAAAATTTGAAAATTTTGGAAAATTATTGTTAATGGAAAGTCAATTTCCAAATTGTAATGAAAATGTAGGAATTGAACTAGAAAATGAAAACCATTGTTTTGGTTGAAGTTAAAGATTTTGGAAAAGTGAATATAAAATTTTCACTAAGTGGATTTTTGAAAAGTTAATGGATTTGGGCATTTTTCTTACTTTGCAATTTCGAGGACGAAATTCTTTTAAGGGGGGAAGTTTACAACGACCCAGAATTTCTGTCATTTGAAATTCGTATATTTAATTGATTTTAAATATTAATAAGTAAGATTTGGAAGTCGAATTAATTTAATTTCGATATAGTGATTTAATTGGGCGATTAAATTATTAATTTAATACTTGAAATTGGGTAGATAATTGAAAGCTGAATCAAATGTGATTAAAAATGATTTATAAAGTTATATTAAATCATGTTGGAGTTATAACGATGTTATAGAACTTTTAAATTTGATTTAAAAGTTAATCTGTGAAAATTGAATATTTTAATATTTAATTGACGACTGAAAATGACCATTTTTCAAACAGTCTCGGATTTTGATGAAACTAGTTTCATCGGATCCATAATATGATATTATTGTAAGATTTCAAATTTTGTGTCAATCGGATGTACGGTTTGTCCGGGGCAAGCCAAAACGCATCGAAATCGGTTTAAATCGGTTTAATTTTAAATTGATCGTTTATTTTCGTAACTCTCACATACGACTGAATTAGCTCCTAAAACATGTTCCATTGTGTTCGGAATGCGGGGTAAACCTTAGAAACGTCAGCCGGCACGCTTCGTTTGGAGTTCGGAAAATTTTCGATGAATAGTGTTTTGAGAAATTTTCTATATAAGGGCCTCAACATTTCATTTTGCACTCAAGCCCTAGGGTTTCAACAGCAGCCGGCCCTAGATTTTAATGGCTGAGAATTTCGAAACTTCCTCCTCTATTATCTCCAAATCTACAAACAATTAGCAAAAATCGTCAACTACAAAGTTGTAGAGGGCATCAAGGTATAGCTATCCAACGGTGGAGATCGGAAATGGAGCCACGGATCGATGGCAATTTCAATTCAAAGTCGCTGCGTTTTTCACGTCGTTCGAGGCTATGATGGGGCCGAGCTTCATGGTGCTCTGGCCGAGTGTAGTGCTTGTGACAAGCTTCGCGATGGAGGTGGCCGATCGTCTTCAAGTCGAGTATGGAGGTCGCAATAATTGAAACACTAGCGGCGGCTATGGGTTGTTGTACGTGAGTTTTCACGTAAAGGAAGAAGAGGGATAAGGACTGGAGGATGGCCCAGATCTGAGATGGAGGGAGTGTGCGGCCATGATTGATTCCAGGGTTTGAAGATTTAAAATAAAAGCTGAAATTGTATATTTAAATTTGTGTAAACTTGAAAATAGCATAACTTTTTCATACGATGTCTGTTTCACGCGAAACAAGATGCGTTGGAATCGTATTGTCGAGCTCATCGCAATGGAGCTGGTTTGGAGTCGTTTGGAGAAAGTGAAAATTTTGATTAAAATTAAACACGTGTTTAATTTTATCCGAAATAAAACGCTGCAACCGTTATTAAAAGCAAATGTGAGAACTTCTCACTCAATCGAATGTTATGTTTCGATTTAAATTTTAAATAGTTAGATTTAAAATTGTTGATTGTGTTGATTGTGTGAATTGAATGATGATTGTTATTTATTGTGTTAAATAGACCCTATACGCCGTATTTTAAGTGGAGGTTATTTATTAAAAACATATACCGCGTTAATTCTACTGTGAAGTGGAATTGGTATTATATATGTATATAGCAATATATATATATTGGAATATGTATATATTGGAGTTGTTGATTTCCCGCATTATATAGCGGATGAGACCCTATTGCGCCGCATAATAGCGGATAATATTTATAAATCCTGTATACCGCGATAGTTTCACATTGAAGTGAAATTGGTATTGTGCTAACATCTGTGGATGCAGGGAAATAGGTTGGAGGGATCAAACTGGATTCCTCAAACATTTGAATTTATTTCATATGTTGTGTGTTGAATTATTTATAATCGCCGTGTGATTATTTATTTATAATCTGTGAATGATTATATCTGTGATTGAATGTGTTGAAGGATATAATCTAGCCGAATATATTTTTGGTATCGTTAGATACCAGAAATGAATGAAATTTGATTTTTGAAATTAAAGTGTGAAATTTTAAGTAAATTCTTTTGAAAGGATTGGTTGAATTTAAAAGAAAGGATTTTAAAGTATAAAGTCGATTTTTGAAATCTTATCGAATTATTTCTAAAATATGGAAAAAGGCTTTTATAAATAGATTTTGAATAGTATTAATTGAAAGTTGAAGAATTTATTTAAAATGGAATTTTAAATGGTTTGGAAGAGATAAATGAATTTATTTTAAAAGGTGATTAAAATTTAGAAATCAATTTATAATTGATTTGGTATATGAAAATAAATCTTTGGGAAATCGATATGAAAATTTATTTGATGTTGAATGAGGAAATTGATTTGTGTTGGAATGAATTTTTGAAATCAATTTGGAATTTGATTCGGTGTTTGAAATAAAGGTTTGGAAATCAATTTGGGTTTTGAAACAAATTTAGAAATCAATTTGAAAGTTGATTTGGAGTTCAAAATGGATATTTGGAAATTTATTTTCCCAATGGAATTTATAAAGGAAAGGGGAATTTGTTTTAAAAATAAACATTGATTTATTTTTGAAGTGTGGAAAATATGATTTGAAATTGGTTTTCAAAGTGATGAAGTGTGGAAATAAATTTACAGAGTGGAGATGTAAATTTGAAATAAATCGATAAGGATTTATATAATTGGTTTAATTGAATGTGATTTGAAATTGTTTTCAAATGGTTGAAGTGTAAACCGTATCTCGCGAAGAGATTTAAAATTTAAAAATTTGGGAAAAATTATTTAAATTGGATGTTTGTTGTGACTGTTGTTGATAGTTAAATAACCAACTATCAATATTTTCCTTTGAAATGGCACTTGAATTGTTTTTTTAAACAAACGCGCACTATTCGGGTTAGCCGGGAAAATACCTTTCTGTCATATAACCCATTCCGAATTAGTGATACGACGATATGGATCGTATTGAAGACCGGTGGTGAAGACCGGATATTTTCGAAAATGAAAGGACAACCTGTCGAATGTCTCTGCACCGAGTTGCTCTGGTACGGAGATTTATATCACTCTTCTTGTGATGGGAGTCCGGACGTGATTAGTGAATATCCGGATTGCAAAGGCTTCTTTGGAAGTGCCTTCGGTTCCGTTCGATCCCGGAACGGACTTATATGGATGTGTGTCTGACGTTACACTTTGAGATGTAAAGCTGGATTCTATCAAATACATTTCTGTTGGTGGCGAAGAATTTATTCTCTTAGCTTAACACCCTTCTCTGAGACGTACGAGCTCAGAGGTTATTTAGTTGATGGTTACTAGTGATACATTCCCAATTTGGTAATGTGGCATACGAAGTGCCGTTGATCAATTGTTGATCAAACCGTGGCTTTGTGAAAAAGTGTGGCTTTGTGAAAAAGCATAGTTTTGTGGACGAGACTTCGTCGTGACTCACAACCCGGTAATGGTTGAAATAGGAATGTTGCGGCAAAGGTTTTTAGGGGTAGTGCCCCTAGGGTATGTCATTTCCTTCTGGATAAAAGGTGATATCATGGTATGGAGCCCAGATATTTTACCTATGTTGATTATACTTTGTGATTGTTGCTTTTTGATTAAGGATCCTCAGATAAAGGTCGGTAAAGACCGGGGATGACATAGCTCGTGTGTTAGTTACCTAGTTACAGCTTGGTTAAAGCGTGAGGTAGCTTCGGCCTTGTGTTTGCAGAGATCCGGTTAGGATCCAGGGCGTCTTTCTAGAGGCGTTTTCTATTTCGGTGTAAGGAAGTTCCTTAGCCTGACCAGTTGTTGGAAATCCAAAGAAACAATACGAACCTTGTACGGTTTTAGTTGTATTACCTGCAATGGAATGTGGCGGTAACTTGCTATTGAACGTAGTAGCTATAGTAGGCATACAATAATGTTTGTATGCTGGCTAAGATTAATATTATATTTTCGAAATGATTTTTGACACTATGCACTAATGATAATAATATCGAATGATTTTACGTAGTAAGCATTTTTGACTATCATAAGAAGAAATCTCCTCCAATTCTGCGCTTGCATTGTGTGTGTGGCGGGAGGTCTTATGGTAGTTTCATTTTCCAAAAGCATTGCGAAAATGTTTTATTTTCTTTGAGATAAACTGTTTTAGTTCTCACACCAGTCACCATGACTGACCTGGAGTTTATTGTTTCCTTCCTAAACTCTGGGTGCCCACCAATTTCCACACGGGTAGTCTAGAGTCAGGTTATCAGGTCATTCTGGATTCAGGAGATGCTGTGGAGCTGGATGGCGAGACGTATCACTTGTATATGATAGTATTATTCCGTTGTGTATTCTGTATGAGGACAAGTTTGTATAACTGTCCAGTTGTGTTGTATATTGTTGCTGTAAACTCTGATGATGATGTAATGTATAAAATGATATAGTACTTTGTTTTAAAGATTATTCATTTATCTATTATATGTTGTTCCGCTGCGAATGTGAGATTCTGATATTGTTCTGTGTTCTTCTGTTGTTTCTTCTTTCTTTTTCTTCTGTCTTCTTCTACCTCTTCTTTTTCTCCATAACAATTCGGTTTTCCGGCATTCGATTACTCGGCAGTTGATACAGTGAATGTATTAATGTCGATTTTCGAGTGTCGAAAAATCGCGTTTGTTACAATCTTCTCATAGCCTTTCGAGGTATGCAGGTACTATGTAGACTATTGGCATTTTACGTGTTAAGGTGGAAAATGTAAAGCCTTAACGCTATTTAAAAGTATGTGTATTTTATGATTAGACATTATTATAATAGCGAATATTTTACTATATAGTAGATAGTTTAATGGATCCTTAAAGAATGGGCGATCCCAAGCATTCTTTAAGTTACTTGTACCTTTATTACAGTTCACTTGAGTTGGTTTACATTGTATAAGTATGTATGTCCTGACTCGAGTGTTTTGTGTTTTGCTTTACGCTCGGGTCATACTGAGTGATACAGCATTTTAGACTCACCTTTGGAGCTGGAGTTTCGCTTTGAAGAACCATATATCTATTCATTTTGTTATCCAGTTGATTCCGGTTGTATTCTCAGTTGTACCTGATTATCATACTGTTACTCCTGTTGTATCTTGGTATTCCTATTGTATCTTAATTAACTCTGATGTATTTATATAGTAGCTTCATGAACTACTATCTCTTTTATTTCCGCTGCATTATATTACTCTATGTCTGTGATCTGTGATTATTTATTTACTGTTCATGATGAGTTGTTAATTTATTTCAAAAACGATTATTTATTTCCAAAAACGATTATTTATTTCAGCAGTTTATAAATCCTGTCTTTGTTGAAATAAATTGTTTTCAAATATAACTTACCGCAACATTTTCTAAGTGTTGTGAAAGCTGAAATTTCAATGTTTTAAAGTATTTAAGTGAATAAATGAGCTCAGAAAAGGCTAAATTTTTGGAAATTGAGTATTTGATTTGTAAGTATAATGACTTTACTTTTAAATGGTTTAAATGATGTATTTTGATTTGAAATATAAACCAATTTAAAATGTATAACCACGGGTTATAAAAACGATTGGTTGTTAAAGAGACAGGGATCAGATATGGACATACTCTTTGTCGATACCGAAAACCACTTTAATAACTGTGTACGCGGTGGAGATTCCAGAATGAAGTAGGATGGTGGCGACGATCCTAAAGGTATATTTACATGGACCCAATTCCCGTGAGTTGGCATAAGGTGGCTAAAACAGGAGTGATTCTCGGGCCAATGAGGTAGCACCTCTGATCGGACACACTTCTTCGATACCATTCTATTACTTTTGTGATTGACTAGGTGCACCCTTTGATTTGGGAGTGTGGCTCGAGGTGGGCGGTAGTGGCTGCTATGCATTTCCACCAGCCCGGATGCGTAATTGGTATATCTACCCTGGCATTGCCTTGTTGTGCTGTGTCACCTACCCTAGAGAGCTTTACTACGAGTTTGGTTTTGTGCCGTAGCCGGTGGAGTATTGAGGGTAGCTCCTGATTTGGGGGTATGCTGATACTGGATAGACTACTGGGACTATTACGTGTTAAGGGCTATATGGGTAACCCCTTGATGCTATTTAAAAGTAAGATTATTTTATAATAGATATTATTATAATAGCGAATATTATTACATAGTAGATAGTTTAACAGATCCTTAAAGAATGGGCGATCCCAAGCATTTTTAAGTTGCTTGTGCTTTCTATTACAGTTCACTTGAGTTGGTTTACATTGTATAAGTATGTATGCCCTGACTCGAGTGTTTGTGTTTTATTTACGCTCGGGTCAGCCTGAGTATCAGCTTTGGATCTCACCTTCTGGAGCTAGGACTGTTGGAGATCATCCTTTATCTAGTTGCTATCTATTTCCATTCAGTATTTCTATGTCAGTTTATGTATTTGAGACATATGTATTTGGGATTTCTACTATAATTGTTTCAGAACTGTATTTTTTTTCAGACTATGTTTCTGTTTTTGAGACAATGTAATTGTAGTGGCTTCATGAACCACTATTTATTTTATTCTTCCGCTGCGAGTTATTCTGATATTCTATGTCTGTGATTCTATGATTGGTTTTTATTTGCTCTAAATTTATTTACAATCTATTGTTTTGTATTATTCAAGTCCGGCATGTGTGGATTTATTGTCGATTTGAATGGTCCAAATAGTGGGTCGTTACATTTGGTATCAGAGCCAGGTTTTAGGCAAACCTATAGCCTATGGAGCAAAAAATCATTAGAGATAGGGTAGAAATACCATAGAATGAGTGAAATCAACCTTAGAATCATTTCTTTGAGAGAGAACATATTTTCAAGTATAAAATGATTTTAAAATGTTTTTTTCAAAGGATTTTTCAATGATTACTTTGATATAAACTTTTCTTGTTTTAAAAGCAAATATTTTTCTAAACTTCCTTCCTTTCGTATCTACCTTGTTAGAAATTTCTTTAATTAGGATATTCATCCAAGTGAATTTATCTTGTCTTATCTTATCTTTGTCTTCTCTTTACCTTTGTCCTAAAAATTCATTCTTGATTTTTCAGGATGAATCATGGAAATGCCAGAGGTAGGGGTCGTGGTATTGCCCCAGCTCCTCAGCCTGCTGCACTTGTTAGGTTTACTGTTCTTGGCAAGGAATTCTCTCAACTTGGTGGAACCAAGTTTACCGGTTCAGAGAGCATTATTGAAGCCCAGCAATGGTTACGGAGTTTAGAGAGGATCTTTACCGGTCTCGAGATTTCTAATGCCCAGAAGCGTTAGTTAGCAGCTTGGCAGCTGTAAGAGTCAGCCTTGGATTGGTGGGAGTCTGTTACAGCTCACACTAACGAGGGTGATATTTCGTGGGAGCAGTTTAGGTATCCTTTGTGTTATCTTGAATTTTTCCCATATTTTCTTTCTTTTAAATCTATCTTAAGCTTATTTATCTTTTTCCAGGGAGGCTTTTGTGGAAAAATGGATGCCCGAAGCCAGGAAATCTCAGCTTTATCGTGAGTTTATGGATCTCAAGCAGGGTACCATGTCCTTTTCTGAGTATGAGCGGAAGTTCAATGAACTTTCCAAGTTTGGTCCTGGCCTTATTGACACCCAACTTAAGAAGAACGAGAAGTTCATAGCTGGAGCTCGCCTAGAGTTCCGTGATCGTTTCTCATGTTCATGGCACTTTCACCGAGCTTATGGATATGGCTATTCGTTATGAGAACCCTACTTCCAAGGGTCCTGCTGTTGCTAGTGCTCCTTCATCTCAGTCTTCTCTGCTAACTCTAAGAAGAGAAAGCCAAATTTTCATCAGCGGAAGAAGAATTGGCTTAAAATCCGGGTTTGGGATCTTTATCTTCTCCTTCTCAGAGGCACCCTATCGACCTATCTACCATTACCTGTTTCAAGTGTGATCGGAAGGGACACTATGATAATAGTTGCCCTAATTCAGTTGGTGCTATTGTTTTTCCACCTCAGAATACCAGGAACAACCTCTGTCATGTCTGTCTGCAGCCTGGTCATTTCAAGAATGATTGTCCTTTGTATCAGAAGGGCAAGCCATCTGGTATTTTTGCTGTTACCTCTACTTCTTCACTTGCTCCACCTGCACCTGCTCCTTCTCCTAGTGATAACCATGGTACTCTCCAGGGCACCTTTTATTTATTTAAGCATCCTGTTTGTGTTTTATTTGATACTGGAGCTTCGCATATTTTATTTCTATGCCTATTTGTGATAAGTTTGAGCATCGCCTTTCTCCTGAGTATGCTTCTGTTCCTTTATGGGTTTCTAATCCTATTGGGGGTCCCGCAAACCTTAGTAGGATTTGTAGAGGAGTGAAACTTCTCCATTCTGATCATCGCTTTAGTGGCGATTTCTATGTTCTTGGTTTTGATTCTTTTGATTTATTTCTTGGAGATGATTGGTTAAGAATCATGATGCTCACATCTCTTGTAAATCCTGAATTGTTTTTGTTGATGATCGGGGTAATCCTTTGGTTATTCAGTGTCGTATGCCTCATGATTATGCTGGCAGCTTTATTTATTCTCTGGATTCTCTCCTGTTGATCTTCAGTCGACTCGTGTGGTCAAAATTTATCCCGATGTATTTGGTGAAGTCACTACTTTATCCCCTAAGCGGGAAATCGATTTCCGTATTGATCTTATTCCTGGAGCTTGACCTGTAGTTCTTCCTCCAAGAAGGATGGCACTCCGTGAGAAGGTTGAGTTAAGGAAGTAAATTGAGGACTTGTTCTCCAAGGGTCTGATGAGACCTAGCTACTCCGAATGGGGAGCAGCGGTGGTTTTCGTCACCAAGTCCGATGGTTCTCTCAGGATGTTTGTTGATTATATGGAGCTGAAAAAGCTCACTATGAAAAACAGATATCCATTGCCTCGCATCAATGATATGTTCGATCAGCTTTATGGTGCCACTTTTTTCTCTCAGCTTGATCTTGCCTCAGGTTTTCACCAGCTCAGAGTTGCTGAGGAAAGTATTCCCAAAACTGCTTTCCGTACCGAGAATGGGTTTTATGAATGGTTAGTCATGCCTTTCGATTTGACTAATGCTCCTGCTTTCTTTGTTGATTTGATGAATCATGTTTTTCGTGATGAGCTTAATAAATTTGTTCTAGTCTTTGTTGATGATATCCTTGTCTTCTCTAAGACCAAGGAAGAGCATGAGTCGCATTTGAAATCTGTTCTGGAGACTCTTAGCAATCATCAGTTGAAGGCTAAATTTTCTAAATGCCATTTCTGGAAGGATGAAGTCCGATTTCTCGGACATATTGTTTCTGGTAATGGAGTTTTTGTCGATCCAGTCAAGATCGCTGCGATCAATGTAAGCCTTTCTCTCTTCTCTCTTTGCTAATTTATTCTATCTTTCCAGTTGTCCTTATTTATCCCTATTCTGTGCAGGATTGGGAACTCCTAGGACTCCAACTGATATTCGTAGTTTTCTATGCCTTGCCAATTATTACCGAAGATTCATTGAGAATTTTGCTCAGATTGCTGCACCTCTCACCGCTTTGACTCGTAAGAATGCTAAGTTTATTTGGAGTGATGAGTGTAAAGCTGCATTCAATGAGTTGAAGCACAAGCTTACTTCCGCACCAGTTCCTACCGTTCCAACTGGAAATGAGGGATTAACGGTATACACTGATGGCAGATGCTTGTCATGAAGGTTTGGGAGCTGTTCTGATGTAGGAGGGGAGGGTTATTGCTTATGCCAGTCGTCAGTTGAAGACCCATGAAGCCAATTATGCTGCTCATGATTTGGAATTGCTTGTTGTGGTTTTTTCTTTGAAGCTTTGGAGGCATCATCTTTTGGGTACTAAGTTTGAGCTCTTCACTGATCATCAGTCTTTGAAGTATATTTTCACCCAGAAAGACTTGAATCAGAGACAAGTTAGGTGGTTAGAGTTCCTTGCTTCTTATGACCTCGACATCAACTATACCCCTGGGAAAGCTAATGTTGTGGCAGATGCTTTGAGTCAGAAGAAGGCTATGTTGTGTCAGCTGGTTGTTTCTTCTCCTCTTTTGGATCGTATCATGGCTAAGCAGAATGAGGATTAGATGCTTAGATTGATGAAGGAGAGTATTCGTAGCAGAGTTGGTAGTAGTAGTCTTGATGGCAGTGGTGCTCAGATCGATGATAGAGGTATTTTGAGGATTAATAATCGGATTTGTGTCCCGAATCTTGATGGATTAAGACAGGAGTTACTTCGGGAGAATCATCGATCCAGACTTTCTATTCATCCTGGTGTGATGAAGATGTATCAGGATATGAAGAGGCTTTATTGGTGGAAAGGTATGAAGCGGGATATCTCTATCTTTGTTAGTAAGTGTGTGACTTGTCAACAAGTCAAGGCCAATAATCAGAAGACCCCTGGTTTGTTGCAGCCCCTTGAGATTCCCTATTGGAAGTGGGAACAGGTTTCCATGGATTTCATTGATGGATTACCGAGGACTAGGAGGGGTAATGAGAGTATCTGGGTTATTGTGGATAGACTGACCAAGTCCGCTCATTTCATTCCGGTTAAGTCTACCCGTTCTGCTTCTAGTTTGTCTGAGATCTATATGAGAGAGATTGTTCGTCTCCATGGTGTCCCTCTCAGTATTGTTTGTGATCGTGATCCTATCTTTACTAGTCAGTTTTGGAACGCTTTCCAGGAATCTTTGGGTACTCACTTGAACCTAAGCACTGCTTACCATCCACAGACCGATGGTCAAATGGAAAGAGTGAATCAGATTCTAGAGGATCTTCTTCGTGCTTGTGTGCTTGATTATGGAGGATCTTGGGAAGATCATCTCCATCTTGTCGAAATTACCTATAACAATAGTTATCAGGTATAATCTCAATCTTTTATTTTGAATCTTGTCCTAATCTTTTATCTACCTCATTCTATCTTTTATTCAGGCTAGTATTAAGATGCCTCCGTTTGCTGCTCTTTACGGAAGACCTTGTAGATCTCCCTCTTGTTGGATTGAATCCGATAATCGTTTGGTTCTTGGTCCTGAGATGATTTTTGAGGCTTCGGAGAAGGTTGAGGAGATTAAGAGGAAGATGAGGATTGCTCAGTATAGGCAGAAGAAGTATGTTGATCGTCGTAGGAGGAGTTTGGAGTTTTCTATCGGTGATTTGGTTTTCCTTAAGGTATCTCCCTTAAGGAATGTGATTCGGTTTGGTTGTAGAGGGAAGCTTGCTCCTAGGTTTGTTGGTCCTTTCCGCATTGTGGAAAGAATTGGTTCTTTAGCTTATCGTTTGGATTTGCCTGAGATGTTTTCTGGAGTGCATAATGTATTCCACGTTTCTCATCTTCGTCGCTATCTACATGATCCATCTCTTATTGTCCAGCCTTCTGCTCTTGATAGTTTGGATATTGAGCCTAATCTGACTGTTGAGAGGAAGCCACTTCGTATTGTCGATCGAGATACGAAGCAACTAAGAAGTAAATCTGTCAACTTGGTCAACGTACAGTGGAGTACTGATGATCAAGACTGTACCTGGGAGACGGAGGAGAGCATTCGTGCTTCGAATCCGGAATTGTTCGTTTCAGGTACTATTTGTTTTTCTATCTTACTTTTCCTTATTTTCCTTGTTTTGTTCTTTTCGAGGACGAAAAGATTTGAGTGGGAGAGAGTGTAACAACCCAAGATTTTGCAAATATTTTTAAATTTGATTTTTTTTCAAAATTTTATTGTTTATAACATTTTTAAAAGTGTAGTTGTAATTTTCCAATATTAGTTGTATTTTGTTTACAATTTTTAATTCTAGTTTCAATATAACAAACTATTTTCTTTATTTATTTATTTTCATTTCTACATTTATTTTGTTTTAACTTTATCTTTTTTTATTTGATTTTTGATTGGTTTATTTTGAATATACGAATTGGAAATTCAAAGAGACAAAGCTTTACACTTTAACTTATGACTTTTCATTTCTAGTCTTTTCATTGTCTTGGTCGTTCCTTTTCTTTTGTTTAGCCGTGTATTTGCTTTGTTATTCACATGAGAAACTTCTCATTTTCTTCAAAATTCATGGCATTCAATTTTCTGAAAATTTTGTAAGTTAATGGCTTCTCTTTTTTTTTCTATTTTCCTCTTCATTTTTTTCATTGATTTTTGCTTGATCTCTTCATATGTTGCTCGGCCATAACCACCATCACCTTCACCGACCACTACCATCACCTCCTCCTCCTCGTCATCCACGACAAACCACACCTCTCCTCTGTTCAGACAAGGCCGTGACCACCAAGTGAAGACAACACCACAAAACATTGAAAACCCTTTGCAAAAATGCATAGCCGAGCCATATTCTCCCATCACCTTAATGTTTAGCCTCGGCCATCACCCTAGAACCACCACCATCTGCCGCCATCACCTCTGGCCATCCCCTCACCACATCACATGACCTGTAGAAGACCATGGCCGAGCCCATATGACTATAGGCAGAGCCTAGTTGTGCAACAAAACCCCTTTCTTTTGCCTTGTCCCTTTGTATTCCATACTTGCAAACTCCAACCTCTTCAAATTCTCTTACTAGTCGTGCATTATGAGTCCATACCCAAGCCTTACCACCAATAAAACCTTCATGGCCGAGCCTATAAACATGTATGGCCGAGCAAAAGTTGAGTCAAGATCAAGAAATTTTGATTTAAAAGCTTGGTTAAGTCATTTGTCTATTCAAAATTCCATTTTTGTTTCAATTTAAATTTTGTTGAATATATATTCATATTGCTTTGTTTATTTGTTGTATACAAAATCAAAATCTTGGCTCTCTCTCTACTTGAATCTAAAGTCGTGTTGTATCGTTCTTTCTGGAATTTATTCGTGTATTTTGATTTGCTAACTCCAGCTTGAAAAGGTGAGTTATTCACGCTTGACATTCATACTTATAAAATTGTGAAGTGATAACAAGTGAATGTGTAGAATTGTTATATCATGTTATACATGCCTGTGATATGAATTATATGATGTTAAACCCTGGTTATAACCCGTCACATCATCTGATATGTTATATTCTGTTATTGTTTATTTTATTCTGTTTCTCACACTGCAAGTTCCCTGTAGAATAGAATCACTATGGGTTGAAATGATACATACCCGAACAGACTTTAGAATAGGGAAAAATCATTACGGGCTGAAATGATAGGCCTGGGCGATTTTTATTTATTTTTATTGACTTGGGATTGCGGGTTTGAAATCATAGAACCTGGATTTTTCTTTGTAAATTACGGATTGAAATGATATATTATCCGTATCACTTGACTTAGGTTAGAAAATATTATACAGACCCGTGGTTAATTTATATATTTTTATGGAAAATTTTTAAGTATTTTTTTAAAATGTAAAAATGATATTTTGATTTAAATTGAATTTAAAATGATTTAATAAAGTGTTAGTGATTTTTCTATGATTTAACAGGTTAAATAAATAAATGGTAAAAAAATTATTTTGAAATATAACTAAATTTGAAATTGTGAGATTTGTTTTAAAAATGGAAGTTTAAGTAAAGAAAATAAAATGGAAATTAAGTTTTATTTATGAAATGGAAATTTAATTTAAGTGTTAAGTTAATTGTTAAAAATGCAAAGAATAGGAAAATTGCACACTTGGATTGAATAAGTGAATTACTGAAAAATTGGATTTTATTTATAAAATTTTACTTTATAAAACCATGAGTTAAAGCGTATTTAAATGAACATTTTGAAGTGGGAAAATATGATTTTATAAGTTAAAATGGTTAAAATTGAAGTTTAATTGTTTCTGGAATTTTTGTATAAATTTGGAAATTTATTTAGTAGCACTTCAGAAATGCTATCGTTTTTGGAATTAACTTAAATTCTGAACTACTAGATACTGCAGCACTTTGTAAGTGCTGTGGTTGATGCAAATGAACTAAAGGCTAAATTAACTAAGGGCTACTGCAGCACTTGGCAAGTGCTGTGGTTGCAGAAAGAAAATCTAAATCTGAAATTTATTAAAAGAGCTACAGTAGCACTTGATAAGTGCTGTAGTTTGCCGAAATGAGATTTTCAAATGTAATTGAACTACTGCAGCAGTTTATAAATGCTGTCTTTGCTGAAATGAATTGTTTTCAAATATAACTTTCCGCAGCATTTTCTAAGTGTTGCGAAAGCTGAAATTTCAATGTTTTAAAGTATTTAAGTGAATAAATGAGCTCAGGAAAGGCTAAATTTTTGGGAATTGAGTATTTGATTTGTAAGTATAATGACTTTACTTTTAAATGGTTTAAATGATGTATTTTGATTTGAAATATAAACCAATTTAAAATGTATAACCACGGGTTATAATAACGATTGGTTGTTAAAGAGACCGGGATCAGATATGGACATACTCTCTGTCGATATCGAAAACCACTTTAACAACTGTGTACACGATGGAGATTCCAGAATGAAGTAGGATGGTGGCAACGATCCTAAAGGTATATTTACATGGACCCAACTCCCGTGAGTTGGCATAAGGTGGCTAAAACTGGAGCGATTCTCGGGCCAATGAGGTAGCACCTCTGATCGGACACACTTCTTCAATACCATTATATTACTTTTGTGATTGACTGGGTGCACCCTTTGATTTGGGAGTGTGGCTCGAGGTGGACGGTAGTAGCTGCTATGCGTTTCCACCAGCCCGGATGCGTAATTGGTATATCTACCCTGGCATAGCCTTGTTGTGCCGTGTCACCTACCCTAGCGAGCTTTACTATGAGTTTGGTTTTGTGCCATAGCCTGTGGAGTATTGAGGGTAGCTCCCGATTTGGTGGTATGTTGATACTGGATAGACTACTGGGACTATTAAGTGTTAAGGGCTATATGGGTAATTCCTTGACGCTATTTAAAAGTAAGATTATTTTATAATAGACATTATTATAATAGCGAATATTACTAAATAGTAGATAGTTTAACGGATCCTTAAAGAATGGGCGATCCCAAGCATTCTTTAAGTTACTTGTGACTTCTATTACAGTTCACTTGAGTTGGTTTACATTATATAAGTATGTATGTCCTGAATCGAGTATTTGTGTTTTATTTACGCTCGGGTCAGCCTGAGTATCAGCTTTGGATCTCACCTTCTGAAGCTAGGACTGCTCGAGATCATCATTTATCTAGTTGATATTTATTTCCATTCAGTATTTCTATGTCAGTTTATGTATTTGAGACATATGTATTTTGGATTTCTACTATACTTGTTTCAGAACTGTATTTGTTTTCAAACTATGTTTCTATTTTTGAGACTATGTAATTGCAGTGGCTTCATGAACCACTATTTATTTTATTCTTCCGCTGCGAGTTATTCTGATATTCTGTGTCTGTGATTCTGTGATTGGTTTTTATTTGCTCCAAATTTATTTACAATCTATTGTTTTGTATTATTCAAGTCCGACATGTGTGGATTTATTGTCGATTTGAATGGTCTAAAATAGTGGGTCGTTACATCCAGGCTCACCCAATCACCGTCTATACCGACCAGCCGTTACGACAGGTCCTTACGCGTCCTGAGACGTCTGGTAGGTTACTCAAATGGAATATCGAGTTAAGTCAGTTTGACCTTACTTACTTTCTAAGGGGTGCCATCCAGGGACAAGTCCTAGCAGATTTCATAGCTGAAATTACCATCCCAAAGGACTTGCCCGAAACAAGTGAATCTCCAAAGTATATCTGGAAGCTGCATACAGATGGTGCATCAAATGACCGTTGCTCAGGTGCAGGGGTTGTACTTGAAACTCTTGAAGGCCGATCTATATGCTATGCTTTAAAGTTCAACTTCCGTGCAACCAATAACGAAGCCGAATATGAAGCCCTACTGGTTGGATTGAAACTTGCCAGAGATTTAGGAATCATTGCTGTGGAAATTTATTGTGATTCGCAATTGGTCGTGTGTCAAGGTCGAGGGGAGTATCAAGCCAAAGATCGAAGACATGCCGCTTACCTTGTTCAGGTTCAAGAGACATTGAATCAATTTGATTATTATGCCATTTATTACATACCACGAGAGCACAATCATAAAGCCGATTCGTTAGCAAAGTTAGCCAGTACAGGTGAAGCACAACAAATGGGACTTGTTCCCATGGAGACATTGTCTTCGCCAAGCATTGATCAGATGGAAACCGATTGGATATTTGATGTCGTTTCCGAGAAGGAGTCATGGATGACTCCGTTCAGAAATTATCTTGAGCACGGAACCCTGCCAGAGCGCAGGAGTGAAAAGAGACAGATTCTTCGAAAAGCTTTGCGGTTCACTATTCAGAATGGAGTCGTGTATAGGAGAGGATACTCTGTTCCTTTACTCCGGTGCATCGCTCACGATGAAATTAAATGAGTGTTGCACGACGTACACAAAGGAGAATGTGGCGCTCACACCGGGGGGCAAGCCCTTGCCAAGAAAGTGCTTAGGTATGGATACTATTGGCCAACCGTAAATCGCGATGCATCGGATTATGCCAGAAAATGTGATAAATGTCAGAAGCACGCTCGAATTCCAAGAGCCCCACCTACCGAAATAACTCAGATGGTCAGTCCATGGCCATTTGCAGTATGGGTCATTGACATTATTGGCTCTTTACTGCTAGCCAAAGGTGGTGCGAAGTATGCCATCGTAGCAGTTGATTACTTTACCAAGTGGGCGGAAGCTGAACCCTTTGCTATAATTATAAAAGAAGGTGATCAACTTTGTAGTGCGTAACATCATCTGCTGATTTGGTCTCGCACATACTATCATCACTGATAACGGGACCTAATTCGACAGTGTTAAATTAAAAGACTTCTGTCAACGATTCCACATTCAGAAGAAATTCTCCGTAGTCGCACACCCTCAAGCGAATGGACATGTCGAAGCTATTAATAAAGTTATAAAGTCTATTCTGAAGAAACGACTAGAAAATGCCGGGGTCAAATGGGTCGATGAACTTCCTATGGCTTTATGGGCTTACCAAACAACCCACAAGTCCACGATCGGCCACACTCCGTTTTCTCTTTCTTATGGTTCGGAAGCTGTTATTCCAGTCGAATTAGAAGTGCCTTCTCATCGTGTGACATACTATGATCCGAAGACAAATGCCATATTACTTGCCTAATCTCTGGATTTATTGTATGAGAAGCGTGAAGAGGATGATTTGAGGGCAACCGCATACCGAAGTCAAGTCGCCCGATTATACAATGCCAAGGTCCGACCCCGAACCTTTTAACTCGGCGATCTCGTCCTTAAGAGAATTTACCCCGTCCCTTTGCATTTGAAGCCAACCTGGGAAGGGCCGTATGTTATTGAACAAAAGATCGGAGATGGCACATTCAAATTATCAACCGTTGACGGTCTCACTCTTCCAAGAGCCTGGAACAGCGAGAGTCTTCGTCGCTACTATACATAACAGGCTCTATTTATTTATTTAGTCTATTTTACATTTCCAATTTTTTTATGCATTTTGAAATTTGAATTTGTAATAAGGCAACCGATTTTGCCATATTGTCTTATTTCAGCAATAAAATGCAATCTCTTCGAGCTAGAGCTGTGAGTTATTGAATGCGTCATACAACTATCACTATGTACGGAGAGCTAAATTCCACCCGATGGTGGAATTTATTTAAATAGGGAGTGATTGTGATACGACCGGTTACTCGCTAAATGATACCCGAGCTTGGGAGCAAATCATCACACTGAAGTCAAAAAAGGATTGATTCATGACAATCCTCTAACCGACTCCAGATTCCCAGAGTGTGAACTGGAGTATAAACTTACAAATACGGTTTCGAAGAGGATGGATTCGTCCACCTAACGACTTCGCCTGTATCTTGACCAAGTTTGAGGAGGATGGATCCGTCCATCTAACAACCTCGCTTGTTAACTCAGGGTGGATGTGAATCGACCATCCATGATCCTGATAGATTCATCGTTCTCGGAGTGCGAACGAAATTCTGAAGCCTGAACAGATGTGACTGACCATTTATTGGCCGACTCCAAGTTCCCAGAGCGCGAACTGGAGTATAAACATCAACCAAATCCGAATTCCCGAAGTGCGAACCGGAGTGTCAACATAAACACTAACTCCAAATTCCCAGAGTGCGAATTGGAGTATAAACGTTAACTCTCAATCCCTGGAGAGTGGATTGGAGTTCAAACACTAACCAGATTGGAATCGAACGTCCGTAAAACAACTCCGAGTCCCCGGAGCGTGGTCAGAGTGTAAATGCAGATCGGGTGTGGCTGACCACTCTCGAATCCATCTAAAGTTCCCAGAGTGTGGACATGGTTACAAACATTAAACAGGTGTGACTGTCCACCCGTGAAAATGACTTAATTCCCTGGAGCGTGGACCGATCCTTGAAATTTAAGCAGGCGTGACCGACCGCCGACATACAAATTCAAATCCCCAGAGTGTGGATGCAATCGTCAATAAATGAGCGAGTGTGATTCGACCACCCGAACTTCCTTGTTTCAACATCAATTCAACGACATTAAGCTCGATGTATTGAAGGCGAAGAACAATTGCCACTTGATCTTTACAATTCATCCTTGAAACTGGGGGTAGAACTTAAGTGCCAATCACTGACTGCGACAGTGCAGCATCTAAGTCCAGCTTAACGCTCGATCATAACTCAGTCATGGTTTCATGGTTTAACGAATAAATTCAGATCCAATCCAAGGGTCGAAGCTTCACAAGCGTGTCGGACTGGAGTTCAATTGCTGAAACACTTAACCAAATAAAAAAATTTGAGTTGAAGACAAAACATAATTTCATTTCAACTATTTGTGGAAAAGAATTAAGTACAAGTTTATCCCAAAAAATCCTACTAGGAGGGGCCGAACCCGCATCTATACACGGCCTACAAAAGCTAAAGAAATTCCTATCTACTCAGAAACGAGCTGAAGAGACATATCTACTCTTTTTTCTTCTTTGGTTTCATCTTTGGTGTGGACCCGCTGGAGCTCTCACTCAGTTTTCTTTTTGAACCCTTTCTTTTCAGCGGTCGATCTCCAGTCAGAGGAATTATATCAATATCCTCCTTCGAACTCAAATGTATTGGAACTCTTCCTACATGCGGAGTTGGAGGGACAGGATCAATAGAAGGAGGTAGGGCAGGAGCGCTCGTCTCAACGACCGTTCCTCTTGGAGATATTATCTGCAAAGGGGCTGGACAAGGTCCAGCCATTCCACCGCCAAAGCCACTACCCCACGCGGCTGCCTCCATCTCAGCGTTGATTTCAGCTAGGATTTCCTCCTCGTGAAGTGTTTGCGCACCGTTGGAGACTCCCATAGTTGGGGCCGGGGAACTTGTCATTGGAATGCTTCCACCCATAACGAACGGCAAGTCTACAAAAGGGTCATTGTGATGACCGAGGAGTTCCTCCATCATCTTCTCATCAAAAATAAGTGTGCTCCCCTGTGCTCCATCAGTCGGTGCCATTGTCGTTGTGGTGGTCGCTTCAGTTATAATGGCTTCCTGCATATGATGTGGTTCTTGAGTTGCTGAAGGCACAACTGGTGTAGCATCAATCACTGGATAAAATCAAAAGAAGAACTGTTAATAATCACTTCATGTACACTTCCGGTTTTGGACAAACATACGAAATGTTCAGAGTACCTTCCTCAGTTTGACTCATGAGCGGCTGAACGGCCTTAGAGATTTGCTTGCCAGCTTGAGATAACTGCGACTGATACGGGTTGTAAGCAAGAACGGATTGAGAATCAACCACGGAAGTCGATTCACACTGGGTCGGCACAAAAGTTTCAGGACTTGTATCGTGGTGCTCAACACCAGAGCCTTCTCCAGCTTCCAAATGCTAAGTGCCAAGCTTCTCCTTCTCATATGAGATCATTGTATCGTGGAGGATTTTTTGCTCGTCTTCATTCAGCATTCGGTTTTCAAGCTCAAATTCATCAACTGATTCGCCCTGATGCGCAGCCTTTTTATCTCCTACTAATCGGCGCAAGGCATTATACAGATGTGTCAGATAATTATCAAGCCAGGCTAGGTTCCTATGCTTTAAGATGTTAGCGTTATAAGTAATGAGAAGATCCTCAATATCAGCCTCTAGCCTGGCCTCCGCCATCTTAACCTCATCTTCAACCTTAGCCTCCACTTCCCGGACCTTAGCCGTTGTCGCATCCCGTTCGCCCCGAAGCACTACGGCCTATTCACATGCCTCTTGAGCTGCTCTATTTGGATCATCCTTCTCCTTGGTGATTTTGGAAAATTTGGCTTTGAGCTCGTTTAGTTCTTTCAGAGCAGCGTCCCGCTCGGCTATGAAAGTTGTGTTTCAGTGGCCCATCTCCTCCACCAAAGCGAAATTCGTTTGTCGCATTCTCTTCATAGATTGGGTTGCCTCATCAGCTTTTTGGGTGGCCTTCATCTCGGATTTTCAGGAAGATTTGGCTTCATCATTGACCACCTGTATAATACGGTCCTTCTAAGCGAGTTCAGTTTCTAGTTTCTCAATTGCCTTTGCCCGCTCGTAGGCCACTGCCGATGCTTTGTCTGCGGCTTTCATCCAATCCTTATATTGGGTATAGATATCATGAATATTGTCATGCATCATGGTTTCTGCTTCCGATGGAATTTTCTTTAAGTGAAGGGGGAAGATGAAGCCATCAAAACATATGTTCGGGAAATCTTTTCTTAACTGGGCAATTCTGATAGCCCCTTCCTGTAACAACCGTGATTTTTGAATTAACTGTCGAAATAAATATTTAAAAAAAAATCTGTTGTAAGGTCAGCAGGAAATATAACTTAGTAAAGTTGTATTCTCATTTTTTCCTTCATGTGCATAGGTCCAACTCAAAGGCAAAATATGTGAACACTTTGTTGTAAACACAATATTTGTAAAGCAAGAGTGAACAATTGCTGTCACCAATTTCTAAAGCAAGTATGAACACTTTGTTTATACAGCCATCATCATTTATATGCTAGCTATGTACTTTTCTTCTATTGGGCACGTATGGATTTAAGGCTTGTGTACTAAAAAGGGTTGCCAGCATATTTTATTTGACTTATACACAAATTTTAGAGGAAAAGTAACGGCACAGTTGCATCATTCTTTCATTGCTCTCTTTTTTTCTAGTAGCTCGGTAGAAAATTAATGGCGGTTCATTTATTACTCCTTTTGGATCTTGCTTGCTAATCGGTTTTGAAACAAATTATTAGTGAGTGCAAACTCACACATCTATTTAAACTATGCTTTTCTGTTGTTTAAATTGGGTAGCACAAAACTGAGTCATTTATTTTGTTAAATTCATCACTGCGTGAAAACGTGTAGCATGAAATGTTGTCCAAGTTATTTAATTCTACCTATTTCACTTCGTACGTGTATGGGGATATATTGTCCAGGACATGTATTTTGCCAAATTCATTACGTGCATGCATATTGTAACTTTGCCCAGGTTACTATAAAATTTTGTTAATTTCATTTTTGTGCAAGAATAAATTTTAGCACGTCGGTAGTCTAGGAATTCCTCATTTTCGTTCCTTATTTTATTATGTGCGTGCATTAAAACGATCCTAGACCACATTATTTTCATTTCTTCATTATTGCGTAATATCTATGGCCATTTTGCATGGGAATTGCTTGTAGGCTACTTGCTTTGTCCTCTGTATTGAATTCAGTTTGCATTTCATCCCATTGCGTGCAAGTTGTAACACGCGAAACTAAGTCCAGGTTCGCATGTATTACTTTGTTAAGTCTAGTTCATTTCATTTTTTATGCATTTTGTGGCGTGCGTGTAAAAATGTTGTGCCAAAAAAAAGTAAGTCCTGTTATTTAGTTATTTCGAATGATGCATGCATATAATATTGTCCAGATAATTGGCTTCATTCATGCGCGCAAAGTTTATTGCCAGGCATCATATATATTACTTTTCGTGTGTGCAAAAACATGAATCAGGTCACGTTGTTTTTAATTAGCTTATTTTTCTACTTGATTACTGTGTACAAGTATATTGTGTAAGTTGCATGGCATAGAAATCAAGTTTCAAGCAGAGCAATATTATACGTAGATAAGTAGTGCAGTCCAATGTTTAATTTGCTTTGAATCGGTGTTTGATTTTAAAAAGAATTTTGTTACCGTTATTTTTATAACGGATTTTTACTTCGGTGATATATTTTTGAAGCGTGTTGTTTTGATGAGATTTTTGACGAATAAAAATTACTGTTGTTTTCACTTCAGTAACCGTCAATCTAAAGAGAATTTTAAGCGGCTATTCCGCAACGCTGATTTGATATCCGTTTTTACGGTGTTTTGTGAAGCGCAATTTCCTTGTCGAAATTGCTATAGATGTTGCTGTTTTAATCACGTGCTTTTTTAAAATCGTTTTAAAATAAAATTTGTTTCCAAAATTTTTACAGTTTACGCTTTCAAAAGAATGAGGAATCGATTTAAACGTTCCAACAAAATTAAGGACTATGAACCCTTACTTTTACTGATTCGATTAATTCCAGACTTGTCCATTTGAGGACGTAAAATGTTATTTATTTAAAATACACAATTTTGCACTTTCAAGGAAACGATGAAGAGATTTAAACGATTTAGCAAAAGTGCGGAGTATGGAACCACACTTTTACTAATTCGGTTAATTCCGGACTCGTTAATTGAAATATTTGCTGGAGATTTGCTGTTTGAAGATTTTGTTGGGCTATCGAGCCACTCTGCTAGACCTTCGGGTCATCTGATGGACCTTCGGGTCATCTGATGGACCTTCGGGTCATCTGATGGACCTTCGGGTCACTCTGTTGGGCGCCAAAAATTATGATGATAGTACTTGGTAGGCTTCGGCCATATGAGATGCACGTGCGGCGTAGCTTAGACTCGCCATCTGCTGGGATTGATCCACTTTTATGCTGATTTTCTAGTTATCTATTTTTGATTTCTAGATTTTGTGAATTGCTGTTTTGAATTCAATTGTGAATTTGAAAGTTGATTTGATGGAGTAATGAGATTTCTTCATTTAAGCTATGTTGATTAATTATGCTGAATAGTCTCATTCGAGACTTTGATTGATTTGCTTTGATGTTGTTTATGATGCATTCACTTCAAAGTTTAAATTAGACTGATCCATTTATTATTTTCTTTTAAATAATACTCGGGTCAGACCGAGTTATTTTAGGTTAATCGCTATCTCTGATTCAATTGCTGCTTCAGCTTTTGGGATTTCACCTCATCTTTTGTTTAGGCTTCGAGGTGTTACTTTTGGTGTATTGACTCTCATCTCATGTATGTATTGATGGCTATGTATATGTACATTTGGTTCATGTGAACCATCGATTGTTGTAGCATGTCTCCAGACTTGTCTTCCGCTATATCTGATATTTCTGTTCTGATGTGATTATACTTATCTGTGTTGTAATTATTATGAGTTGTTCTGAATTTTTCTTAAGCCACCGTAGTTTCATTTTAGATTTGGATGAATATATATCGTTGGGAGTAATTTATACAACTCCTATCGATGTAATCAATACTCATCTAAGGCATAACTTACGGATGGTCGCTTCTAACAAGCCTTATTCTTCACAATAGCAGACGTTATTCCTTATTATAACCTTTGTTATTGTGAGCATAGAGGTAGGGCATCACAGTTGGTATCAGAGCTGAGATTCAGAACAAATTATAATAAACACAGAACAGAAGTAGAATGGAACATGTGTCACAACTATTCGAGGGTTTTATTCGTGCCTTTCTAATCTATTCTTTCCACTTTAACATGTTGGAGTATGTCTAGGAATAAATCTCATATTCCGTAGTATTCCATTTGTTAAATTTCTTATAATTCTTGTATTGTTTAACTAATCCTTATCTTCTCTTGTTCTCTCAGCCTATGGCTGGAAGAGGTAGAGGGAAGCGTTCTTCTGCAGGCCCGTCTAGTGGTTCTCGTCCGGACGGAGTCTATATGTCAGCTGATCAGTTTATGGAGCTATTTAGGAGTACTCAGCCTTCTGTTGCTACTCCCGCAGCTCCTACTCACAAGTCTGCCTTCGCCCGCATGTGTAGTGACTATTCCCACCTTGGAGGCCAGCCTTTCAAGGGAACGGAAAGTGTATTGGAGGTTCAGACTTGGTTGCGCACTCATGAGCGCATATTTTCTCGGATGGATCTTTCTGATCATCATCGCGTTCTCGTGGCATCAAGCATGTTGCAAGAACGTTCGCTTGATTGGTATGAACTTTTGATTATGGAAGTTGATGAGTCCTCTCTCTCATGGAATCAGTTTAAGGAACGATTCGAACTTAAGTTCGTTCCTGAATCGGAAAAAGCTAATCTTGCTCGTAGTTTCCTTGAGTTAAAACAAGGAAAGTCCTCTGTTTCTGATTATGTTGCATCTTTCGAGGCCTTATCTAAATACGGAGTTGAGTTCATTAACACTCCGCGTAAGAAGAATCTTAGATTTGATGATGGTTTGAAGAAGTATTTAAAGAAAGTTCTTTTGCTTCAGCTTAAGCTCTCTTTTGAGGAACTTGTTGATTCGGCACTTTGCCTTGAATCTGTTGAAAAGGAACGTGATAGTGGTGATGAGGTTGAGGTTTCTAAGAACCCCAATAAGAAGAGGTTTCCATTTCATAAGCCTAATTCTTCCAACCAGAAGAAGAAGAAGCAAGCTACCTCTAGTTCTCAGGCTAGTAGTGCACCGTCTAATCAGAGGGTGTGCTATAATTGTGGTTCTCTGGATCATCTTCTTCGTAATTGTCCTAAGCCTCGCATTTGCCGTTATTGCAAGAAAGTGGGTCATTAGATTTATGATTGTCCTACTGCTTCTAAGGGTCTCAAATCTGGGAAGCTTAATGTTGCTAAAGCTTCTGGTGATTCTTCTCAGCCCAAAGGTATTACTCCTTCTGTTTTGGAAGGCTTTATTTTATTTCATGGCCGTTCTATTAGAGTTCTTTTCGATACGGGTGCATCACATTCATTCGTGTCAAAGGAGCTTGTTGATGTTATTCCTTTGGATGTTGTTAGTCTTTGTGACCCTTTGAGGATTGTGAATCCTATTGGTGGATCCGCTACTCTTGGTTTGTTATGTGTTGATGTTGAGATTATTCTTTGTGGTTTCTCCTTTCATGCGAATCATCATGTTATGGATCATCTTGGTTTTGATATGATTTTGGGCATGGATTGGCTCGTTCGTTATGAAGTTCAAATCCTATGTACCGAAAGAACTTTGTATCTCAAGCATCCCAATGCTATCGAGCAGTTATCTATTGTATTTCGAAGCATGGATCATACTTCGAATGCTCTCATTTCTTCCTTCGAATCGGAGGATGTCATAGCTAGTATTCCGGTTGTTTGTGATTTTTCTGATGTTTTCGAGCCTATTTCATGTTTGCCGCCAAAGAGGGCAATTGAGTTCCTATTGATCTTATCTCTAGTGCTCATCCTGTCAGTCGTCCTCCCACGAGGATGTCTACTAAGGAAAATGAGGAACTCAACCAACAATTATCTGAATTGGAAGCCAAGCATTTTATTCGTTCTAGCTCATCTCCTTGGGGCGCCGCCTTTGTCTTTGTTAAGAAGCCTGATGGTACTCTTAGGCTTTGCATTGATTATCGCAAGCTTAAAGAGCTCACTATCAAAAATAGGTATCCATTACCTAGGATCGACGACATGTTCGATCAGTTAAGTGGCGCTAAGATTTTCTCCTAACTCGATCTTGCTACCGGTTTTCATCAGTTACGAGTTGCGGAAGATAGCATTCCTCTTACTGCATTCCGTACTCGTTATGGTTCTTACGAATGGCTTGTTATGCCGTTCGGTTTGACGAACGCTCCAGCGTATTTTGTTGATATTATGAATCGGATATTCCAGGAATATCTCGATAAGTTCGTCTTGGTTTTCATAGATGATATTCTTATTTATTCCAAATCTGAAGCCGATCATATTCAGCATTTGGAGATTGTTTTGAGCACCCTTCGTCAGCATCTGCTTTATGCCAAATTCTCCAAGTGTCACTTCTGGGAGAATAAGGTGAAATTTCTCGGTCATATTGTTTCTTCCGATGGTATCTCTGTCGATCCTTCGAAGATCGAATCTATTCAGAATTGGAAGAGGCCCGAGACCATTACTGAGATTCGTAGTTTCCTTGGATTGGCGGGATATTATCGCCGGTTCATTAAGGACTTTTCTCGTATTGCTTTACAGCTTACCACTCTAACGAGAAAAGCTATTCCTTTTTTTTGGTCTGATAAGTGTGAGACTTCTTTCATGAAGTTAAAAGATCTCCTTACTCATGCTCCTATCTTAGTGGTTCCCGAAGGGAATCATGATCTTGTTGTTTATACCGATGCCAGTGGTTATAGACTCGGTGCTGTTCTCATGCAAAAAGATAGAGTAGTTGCCTATGCTTCTAGACAGCTAAAGCCTAACGAGATTCGTTATGCTACCCATAATTTGGAGTTAGCCGCTATAGTCTTTTCTCTAAAGATTTGGCGACGTTATTTATTGGGCGAGCGTTTTGTTCTCTTTACTGATCACAAATCTTTGAAATATCTATTCACTCAGAAGGAACTTAATATGAGGCAACAGCGTTGGCTCGAATTTCTTGCTTCATATGATTTCGATATTCAGTATACCCCTGGTAAGGGTAATCGAGTCACTGATGTGCTTAGTCGCAGGCAGCAAGTTGTTGTTTCCATGATGCTAACAGAGTGGAATATATTGGAAGCTTTATCTCATTGTGATATTAGAGACTGTCCTTCAGTTTCTGATTCTCCCGTGCTTTTATTTAGCATGGAAGCTCGTCCTAGTTTGTTGGATCGTATTGCCGATGCCCAGAAACAAGATCAAATATCTCTTATCTTATTTAGAGTTGTAAATCGGAATCCCGAAGTGATAATCTAAAGGATTTTGATATTGATATTCATGTTTGTATCCGGAAGAAGGGAAGGTTGATCGTGCCTAATGTTCGTAATCTTAGAAATGACATTCATGAGGACTGTCATCGTTCTAAGTATACTATCCATCCGGGTAGTAGCAAGATGTATGCCGACATGAAACGCTTATACTTTTGGGAAGGTATGAAGCGTGATGTTGCAAGTTATGTGAGTCGTTGCATGACTTGTCAACTTATTAAAGCAGAACACCATCGTCCTAGTGGTCTTTTGCAGCCTATTGAGATTCCATTATGGAAATGGGATCATATTTCCATAGACTTCATTGACGGTCTACCTCGTTCGAGGTCGGGCCATACTAGTGTTTGGGTGATTGTTGACCGATTGACCAAATCAGCCCATTTTATTCCTATTAAGTCCAATCGGACTGCACCTCTGTTGGCTAAGCTTTTTATTAAAGAAGTCGTTCGACTTCATGGTGTGTCTAGTGCTATTGTTAGTGATAGAGATCCGCTTTTTACTAGTGGTTTCTGGCAGAGTCTTCAGAAAGCTTTGGGTACTAAGCTCAATCTTAGCACAGCTTATCATCCACAGTCTGATGGTCAGACTGAAAGGGTGAATCAAGTTTTAGAAGATCTCCTTCGAGCTTGTATTCTTGATTTTGGTGGTATTTGGGAAGACCACTTATCTCTTGTTGAATTTTCTTATAACAACAGTTTTCAATCCAGTATCGGTATGGCTCCTTTCGAAGCTCTTTACGGAAGACCGTGTCGATCACCATCTTGTTGGTTGGAATCCGGGGAAAAGTTAGTTCTTGGCCCCGATTATATTCGTGAATCTTCTGAGAAGATTGATAATATTAGACAGAGAATGAAAGAGGCTCAGAATATGCATAAATCTTATGACGATCATCGTAGGAAGCCTTTGGAATTTTCTGTTGGCGATCGCGTGTTCATTCGTGTTTCTCCAATGAAGGGTATAGTGCGTTTTAGTAGTTTCGGAAAATTGGATCCTCGATATGTTGGACCGTTTCCTATTACGGAATGCATTGGCCCTGTTGTTAACTCCTCTTCGTTAACGACCTAAAGATGCAAAGCGACCTAAGGTATGAAGCGACCTAACAGGAATAAATACTGTGCGACCTAAAAGTTATCACTACTCAGCGACCTAAGAATGCTAACGACCTAACATAGGTAACGACCTAAAGGCAAGCGACCCAACTCCAGAAGGATATAACGACCTAAAAAAGGAAACGACCTAGCGACCTATAGCTCCAGCGACCTAAAGATGGAACAGCCTAAAGTTCCAGCAACTACTCCCTAGGTCGCTCACGACCTAAACAAACCCAAACAAATTCCTATGCCGCTCCTCTCTTAGGTCGCTCACGACCTACGACCTATTCTAGGTCATTCACGACCTAAGACTTACTACCCAGTTTGTATAAGCCAAGATAACTCCTTAAGCTGCTTTTCCCTAAGTCGCTCACCACTTCCACTAGGTCGCCAACGACCTATGCCTTGTCAATATGTTCAAATGATCCAGAGCAAACTATTAAGTCGTAGCCTATGCTTCTTAGGTCGCCCGCGACCTATGACTGTGGTGACCCTCACTCTAAAACACATAGATTTTTTTTAACATACAAAAGGAATTCACCACTAAACCCCATTTCTTCTATATTTGGATGTTTAAATAATTTCCAAATATTTTTCCCAAGACCCTGGATTTACCAATATAAACATATCAGTGCACAAAATAGATTTAGACAATTACATATTTGATGATATATAATTGTTTCCCTTTGCCATTCAGAGCTAACAAATTTGCAAAGAGAGATTGAATCAGACAGGAAACAAAATTACCATATGTGTTGACAACATAACCTTTTATTTCTTCCCTAATTTTTGTTCTACTTCAAAAGGTAGATTTTTGGCAATTATTATACTTATATATTTAATATTGCAATGCACAGTGCATTTCTCTTATGCTTTCTAGACTTTTTGCCTAAATAATTTTTATTAACACTAAAATGGCATTTAATAGTTATCAAGTACTTGTATAAAATCATTTTAAAAATTATACTTGCAGTCATGAACCATGGAACTAATTCCTATTTACCATTTCAGGTTGAACAATTGAAGTCATTTTGCATTTTTAAGTTTAACATGGTGCAGACTTGTGTACTTGGTGTTTTGTTGAAAATGCTTGGTGTTATTTGATAGTTGCTTGGAGTTTTTTTTGTACTGGAAACACTTACACTTCATGAGTTGGAATGAAATGGTTCCAAGCTACAAGAGTTTGACCCATGGCCATCTAGGCCGGCCATAGTCCCTCTTTTACCACTTGCAAACCCATATTTCTCATATCAACAAACTTCTACCAAGATCTATTCCCATCACTAGCATGTTTCTTCCTAAATTAATTTCCTAGAAATGCATATATATATATATATATTCAATCCATTAACCAATCAGTACAACTACTTCCAGGATTATTTCTTTCCATAATTTTTTTGTTTTGAAATCAAATACTCAAATACATGTTAATCAATTTTTATTCCAGAATTCATGCACACATGCCTGTATCACTTACCTGCCATGCACAGATTCCTCTCTCTTGAATACACCTACTCAAAATTTTGTGAGTTCATTTTTAAATCAACCACCTTAGCTCTTTAATTTTCATAAAATCATAATATAAGTTCAGGCAATAAAAATCAGAGATTATCATATACACATATCATATTTATATGATATGTCTATTCCCTTATTTCTCCAAATCAGGCATTCATAAAATCAATAGTTAACCAAACATCACCAATGGTCACTCACAACAGGTTTACTTAAGTACATATTTTTAATCCAAATACTTAGAAAATTTCCTACAAGTAACTTCAACTACAACATGAAATTTGACTAATAAATTCATTACAAAGCAACTGCAAATTTAAAACTGATATCTTTTATTTATACTAGCAGCTAATTGCCTTCTTCATCCATCAAGCCAACTTCAATTCCCTGCAAGCAATTCACTGAGCTGCCCCAATTTTAATGAGACACCCAGATGATTGCAAGGGCAACCAAAAGGGTCAGTTTTCACTGGTATGAGCATTTATCAAATTTGTATACATATTCATAATTTTTTGGTGATCTTGCAATGTCTTCCTAGTATAGCAGATTTCATACTTAACATGTTTTGGTTGATACCAAGTGATACAAAGACACATTCATTTTTTTTTAAACAATACCCAGCAAACAATCAAAATAAATATGTACATATAATTCTTGATTCATTTGTCTTCATTTCTGAAAAAGTAAACTCAGATTTTTTTTATGCTCCCAATTTCACCCAGTAATTAATCAAAGCACAAAATTTAACTTGATTAATTTATCTCCATGTCTGAATATTTATAATCCAGATTTTTAAACCCCATTCCCAATTTATTTTATGGTCTTTAACTCCTTGTCAAATGAACACCATGTATGCATTGTGAAGGAAACTCCCAGGTTATTTAATTTTATTCCAACACACAAAGGCCTCAGGGTGCAGTTGCACCATGCATATACTTGCTCCCACCTGAAGCAAGCAGATCATTGACTAACTCCCAAATGACCATTTTAATTTTCTTTGATAAATCCCCCTCCAGTTTTAGCTTATTTTATTAAGCTTCTCCTTATGAATTCAATCATAAAAACTCACAATTCATTCATGTTTCAGAAAGGCTTATCTTCTTTAATACTTTCTGGTTCAACCCCATGTTCCCCATTTATTTTCCTTATTACAGAAAATACTAGTTTGCCTATAATTTTTCCTAAGAATAGTTTAAGCATCATAGTCCTACTAACCCAGAAATTCTCCTCTAACTTATGATATGAACATTTAGTTTCATGCTTCATTATCCAAGAAATAAACATGAGCTAGATCACTGTCTTACTGCCTATTCCCTAAATAATTTATATCCATATTTAATAATGATAAAATAGAACAAAAATGCTCAAACCATTTTAACTTTAAAAGCCCACATACAGATTAAAACTCCAAACAAGAATGCACAAACAACATTCATCTCACCCATAACAAATCATTTCAGAGATTTTTAAACAACTTATAATCATTTTAGGCTGCCTACAAGAGGACTTAATGCCATAGCATACAAAGGGATAAATACTCACATAATGTTCTCCTTTTACTGCCTTAATCCCTTGAACAACAAATCCTCCAAAGTCTCAAGCTAATGTTTCTCCTATTTTATTTTATTTTTGTTTTGATCCCGAGAGAATGGTGGATATGGTCATGTGTAGGTATTTATAAAATCATTCTAGGGTTTAAGAAAAAATGGGTAATTTCCTTGATGCCCTTAGATGTTTATGCACAAATCATTTCCCTGTGTGGTCCTTAACTGGAAATGCACATTTTTAGTTACCTCAATTAGTTATTTCGGGAATCAAGCTTTTTAAACACTTCATACTATTTTCATGACTTTATTTTACTCATGCCATATGCATGTGACCCTTTGTTTATATATATTTTTTATAAGTTTAAAGAAACTGAAAATCCCCTTTGTGTTTTCTACCTATCTACCATCTCCATTCAATCATGCATACTATCATACATAATTATGTAATGTAAAATCATTCACACTATGTTATTTGCTTGAAATAAATATATAAGATATGGAAATTCTTATTTGATCCTGTATGTATATATTTTTCTACCTTTTGTCAAAACAGTAACTCCTCATACATCTTTATGTGTTAAAAAAAATCACATATGTTATGCTAATTATTTCTAGCACAAATATAAGACATTTAATCCTTTTTATTAATCTTTATTCTATCTTTAAATAAAACAGAAAACACCCCATATATTAAATGTATGTATTTATATAATTCTTTGGACATAGAACTATATTTATTTTGAGTTCCAATTTTTAATCACCTTAACTCCTTGTATTTTATCAAACAGAAGCTCCTATGCAATTTTATTTATTAACACATTTTCTTTTCTGTTTTAGTGCATTATATATCTATATATTTTATAATTTCAGAATTTCTTAAAATAAATGTAACTTTCATTTTATTTTCTTTTATTTTTAGGGTCATTACAATGACCTACTCTTAGGTCATTCACGACCTACGACCTAACTTAGGTCGTTCACGACCTAAGACTTGGAGATTTGGTTCTGCCTAGATTCCTCCCTATAAATACTAGAGCTATTCCAACGGCAAGGGGACTTTTGGCTGATCTTCTGAAGTGCCATTACTCTGTTGAATTCTTAACTCATCCAACACATCAGGCACTCCAAACATTCAAGACACTACAACAAGCTTCGAAAGAGATCTTGCACATCCGACATGGATTCAAAGAGCCTTATCACATCAAAGTTTGAGCTACTAGTCTAAAGTGTGTTGTAATCGAGGTGTATTGTAAAGATTTGTAATCGAAGCAGCAAGAAAAGAATTCAAAGTGGACGTAGGCTACATCTTGAGCCGAACCACTATAAAATCGTTGTCTTTTACTGTTTTCTGCTACTTTTCTGCTTATTTCTTATTCTCGTATCACGGGTGGTGCTTTCACATTACTACTACACACACCGGGGTGTTAGCGTTCAATTTTCAACGTTAACACTTTGGTGCTTTCATTGAGAACCCAACTCAGGAATATTGTCATCATTGCTTCACAAGAGTTTGTGGAAAAAATTTCTTTGAAAACCAGAAGTTTGTCGGAAATAATGGCTCTCGGAAGAAAGCGCAAGTCTACCAGATCCGTCAATACTCATGATAACACTATTACTTCTCCTTCTTCAAGTCAAGCAGCTCCAAGCATTGGGGTGACACGAGCGGAGTTAGATGCTGCTGTGTCTGGGTTATATCAGCAAATTGAAACCCAGAACACCTTAATGCTAGAAAGGTTGAATGCTATGCTCGGAGCTGACCGTCAACCAGCGAATAATGAGGAAAATTTTGCTGATGCTTTTCACAACTCTGAAGGGAGGAACATTCCTCAAAGGGCAGCTGACACTGCCGAAGGGGCACCTCCCCAAGCCGGAGTGACAAGGCCACAAGCAACTCTCCACGAACGTTTGTTTAAGCAAACTTCTGAGAAAATGGCTGATGACTGCCCCGCAGAGCCTCTGAACAACGAGGAATACCTCTCGGAAATGATACGACAGATCATGAAAGAGAGCATGCAAAGAAATGAAGATGAGAACGACTGGGGGTTCGCTCCAAGTAAGACTTCGTTCATTGAAAAAATTCTAAAAGCCGAATTTCCAAGAAAGTTTGTTCCTCCTACCATTCCAGCTTACCGAGGGACAAGCGACCCCAATCAATTTCTGTACAAATACGATTAGCACATGACGGGTGCCAAGGCAACGGATGAAATTAAATGCCGGTACTTTCCGGTGTACTTGGAAGGGGTGGCACTACTCTGGTTTACAAAGCTGCCGGCCCAATCTATAGACCAGTTCTCTGATTTAACTCAGAAGTTTAAAGAGCAATTCAGACTGTACGCTTCAAAGGAGAAAGACATAATGTCATTGTCTAGCCTTGAGCAGAATCCGGGAGAGTCTATTAAGTCCTTCTTGAATCGCTTCAATATAGCTCTGGCTGAAGTCGACAACGCAGAGCCATGGATGGTTTTGACTTATTTGATGCGGGCTATCGATAAGTCAAGTGAATTTGGGAAATGGCTGAAAATGAAGGAGCCAAATTCACTTGAGAAATTTTATAAGAAAGTTGACGAGTTCATGCGCTTGGAAAATCTTCCTGCTCCAGTGAAAGTGGTGGCGACAGGAGTGGAGAATAACATTGCTGCTTTAACTAAGAAAGATTCCGGAGGACAGAAGAGGGAGAATAATGATGGAAAGAAACAAAAGGACATAAAGAAACCTCGCTTCTTTAAACCCTCAAATTTCACCCCCTTAACCGACACTCCGGAAATATCTTCTTCGCCACCAAAGATGCCATGGAGTATCCTAAACCAGCTGAAATAAAGCCTGAAAAGAGTGCTATGCGAAATGGAAAATTTTGACAATTTCATAGCCAACCCGGCCATGATACCAATGAATGTCGTCATTTGAAGAGCTTGATTGAAGAATTGCTAAGACAAAACAAACTGCAACAGTATGTTAAGAAGAACAGGAATGACCCAACTTCATCTACTCAGGGGCAGCAACCCCCTACTCACCCATCTGGCTCGGGTGAGGGCACTACCGCACATGAATCTAAAAGGCCTGTTATCAATGTGATTACAGGAGGTCCACACCCAGCGGGCAGAAGCGGGGGTGAGATGGAAAGATATGCTCGTGCTTTGAAATATACCCCAACGGAGGAAGATGTTTTTGTTTTAGAAGACGCTGCACCCCTGAAACAGCAGAGAACTTCTAATGATGACATTATGTTTAAAGCTAGGGATTCTATGGGTATTGAAGCTCCAACCATAGATCCCTTGGTCATTTCTGCAGGAATTGGGCCAGCTATTGTAAGACGGGTGCTTGTTGATTGCAGCGCCTCTTGCAATATACTCTTCAAGAAGACGTTTGATCAAATGAAGATTCCAATAACTGACGTTCAGGCTTCATCGCAGAAGATTGTTGGGTTTACTAAGGAACCGCAGCAGCCAATTGGAACTATTGACTTGTTTGTGGAACTTGGAGATGGACAGAAAAAGGTGGTTCGGAAATAGACTTTTGTAATTGTTGATGGAATTTCTGCCTATAATGCCTTCCTGGGCCGGCCAACTCTAGCTGCGTTCAAAGCCATTCTCGCCCCGTGGTGCCTAACTATGAAATTTCCCATAGATAATGGTGTTGGTGTCATTAAAGGTGATCAAAACGCTGGGCGGGAGTGTTATCTTATAGAGCTTCGGGAGGCAAGGAAGAGAGAGATGGGAAAAGATGCGGCAGCCCCACTCCGCATCAAAAAACCAACCTTGTAGCAAGTACAGGGTGGCCCCTGCACTGGCGAGCATAGTGGTGCAAGGAGAGAAATAGACCCCAGAAAGGCCAATGCAGGGGAAAATAGAGTGGTGCCAATGGAAGTAACGGTACCCATATCTGTTGATCTTAAAGACCCAAACAAAGTGCTAAATGTGGGTTCGCAACTCAGTGTGGCAGTCCAAAATATGCTGATATCATTTTTGAAAGAAAATCTGGATGTATTTGCTTGGAGTCACGTCGATATGTGTGGAATATCTCCAGAAATTGCTGTACATACTCTAAATATTGATCCGAAATTTACACCTGTAAAACAGAAAAGGAGAACCCAGGGTCTAGAAAGGTCAGCAGCACTAAAAGAAGAAGTAGATCGGCTCATGGAAAATCATTTCATCAGAGAGTCCACCTATCCAAATTGGGTTTCAAATCCGGTACTGGTTAAAAAATAAAATGGAAAGTGGAGAGTATGCATCGATTTCTAAGATTTAAACAAAGCTTGCCCCAAAGACTGCTTCCCGTTGCCAAGGATTGATCAGCTGGTAGATGGAACAGCCGGGCACGAATTGTTGTCTTTTATGGATGCTTACTCCAGGTATAACCAGATTATGATGCATGAGCCAGATCAGGAGGATACGAGCTTCGTCACCGATGTTGGTCTTTACTGCTACAAAGTCATGCCCTTCGGACTGAAGAATGCAGGGGTGACATACCAAAGGCTTGTTAATGCAATGTTCAAATCACAGCTTCGGAAAACTATGGAAGTCTATGTTGATGATATGTTGGTGAAATCAAAGAAAGTAGTTGACCATATGAAACACTTAGCGGAAATGTTCGCAATTCTCCGAAAGTATGGAATGAAGCTCAATCCTTTGAAATGTTCATTCGGATTAGAATCCGGGAAATTCCTGGGATTTATCGTAAGCGCTAGGGGCATTGTAGCTAACCCTGCTCAAATTACTGCCCTGAGAGAAGTCAAAGCCCCTAGGACAAAGAAGGAATTGCAGAGCCTCAATGGGAAAGTTGCTGCTTTAAGTCGGTTTATTTCCAAAGCCACCGATAAATGCAACCCCTTCTTTGACGCTCTAAAGAAAGGAAAGAAAAACTTTGAATGGACCCCTGAATGCCAGAAAGCTTTCGATGAACTAATCCGTCACATGGAAACGCCTCCAATACTTTCCAAGCCCAACAATGGCAAAGACCTTCTCATATACTTGGTAGTTTCGTCTCATGCCCTGAGTGCAGCATTAGTGCGAGAGGATGCAAAAGTTCAGCGCCCGGTCTACTATGTCAGCAAAAGATTCAATGGGGCAGAAATGAATTATTCAAAGCTAGAAAAGCTCGCCTATTGTTTACTGATTGCTTCCAGAAAGTTGAGGCCATATTTTCAAGCTCACCCTATCAAAGTTCTCACTGACCAGCCCTTAAAGCAAGTCCTATTTCGCCCTGAAAGTTCGGGCCGTCTTCTGAAGTGGAATATTGAACTTAGCCAATATGATATCGCTTATCATCCCCGAAGAGCGATCAACGGACAGGCTTTAGCAGATTTCATTACAGAGTACACAGATAAGGGTGACAGTGAGGAAGAAGTTACAGTTGATATCCCAACCAGATGGAAGTTATATGTTGATGGCTCAAGAAATGATTACTATTCCGGAGTTGGGGTTGTGCTTGAAACCCCCGAAGGGCGATCATTATGTTACGCATTAAGATTGGAATTTCCTTCTACAAATAATGAAGCACAATATGAAGCTCTAATTGCTGGATTAAAGATTGCAAAGGAACTAAACATCAAAGCATTGCAGATCTTCAGTGATTCTCAGCTTATCGTATGTCAAGTCAAGAAGGAGTTTCAAGCTAAAGGAGGAAATCTGCCTACTTACTTGTCAAAGGCTTGTGAGCTTCTCGATGATTTTGATCACTATTCGATAAGCCACATACCTCGAGAGGAAAATATGAAGGCGGATTCTCTTGCAAAGTATTCAAGTTCCGGAGAAGCTCAATTATTGGGATTGGTTCTTGTGGAGGTCTTGTCAGCTCCAAGCACTAATGAGATGGATATCGACTGGATCATGCTTGTATCTCAAGAACAAGAGTTATGGATGACCCCGATCAAAGAATATCTACTCAACAGTTCCCTGCTGGAAAATTCTAAAGAACGTCGAAAGCTGTTAAGAAAGGCATCGAGATATGTAATTCAAGATGGCCGGTTATACAGGCGGGGATTCTCAATGCCATTACTCCGATGTGTAACCAAGGAGGAAGCCAAGACAATTTTAGCAGAGGTGCATGGAGGAGAATGTGGTGATCATTCAGGTGGCCAAACTCTTGCCAAGAAAGTTCTCCGGTATGGGTATTTTTGGCCAGATATTAATCGAGATGCTGCGATCTACTCCCGAAAATGCGACAAGTGTAAGAGATTTGCAAAAATTCCAAGAGCACCTTCCACCGAACTAACACAGATGGTCAGTCCATGGCCATTCGCCATTTGGGGGATAGATCTAATCGGACCTTTACCAATTGCCAAGTCGGGAATCAAATACGCTATTGTTGCTGTTGATTATTTCACTAAATGGGCTGAAGCTGAACCTTTGGCTACTATTACCTCTAAAAAGATGATAAATTTTGTGACTAAAAATATCATTTGCAGGTATGGTGTGCCACAGAAGATAATCACAGACAACGGTACTCAATTCGAAAGCGAAGAGTTCCAGGACTTTTGCAAGCGATTCAAAATCCGAAAAAGTTTCTCAGTAGTGGCTCACCCGCAGGCAAAGGGCAAGTGGAGGCAGTAAACAAAATTATCAAGTCAACCATCAAAAAGCAGCTGGAAAAGGCAAAAGGTGGATGGGTTGATAAGCTACCACTAGCACTATGGGCATACAGAACAACCCATAAAACTGCGACTGGGCACACTCCATTCTCATTGGCATACGGATCAGAAGCGATGATTCTAGTAGAAGTAGAATTCCCTTCACATAGGAGAATTTATTTCAACCAGGCTAAAATTGCAATTCGAAGCACTTGACTTCCTTGATGAAAGAAGGGAAGAAGCTAGGCTCAGAGTTGCGGCCCATCAACAAAGGATAGTAAGGCACTTCAACTCTAAAGTCCGTCAACGAAGCTTTGAAATCGGGGACTTAGTCTTGAAGAGGATAATGACAGCAACTGGAGTGTTTAGGCCAAATTGGGAAGGACCATATGTCATAGGCAATAAACTTCTTGATGGCACCTTCAAACTCACAACTATCGAAGGAGACCCAATCCCGAGAGCCTAGAACAACAACCATTTGCGTCCATATTTTACTTAAAAAGCTCTGCTTGAAATTGTAAAATGATAATGGATGTATCAGTTGTATTGTAAACCATTGTAAAATCAGTGATAATCAATAAAAGAGCTATAAAGTGGATGTAGGCCCAATTTTTGGCCGAACCACTATAAATTCTGTGTTCTTTATTATTATAAAAATGCCTGTTTCATTTTGATGTGTAAATACTCTAAATGTATTGCTAAATGTCGATTTAATATTGCAGGCCACTAAAACAAAGCTTACCCATCACAAGGCCAAGTGAGCCCCGTAAAACACTCGATAAACGAATTTCAAGCCACAAAAAGTTCCAGATTTAAATCCAACATAAGATGAACTTCATGCAAAAAAGTTGATGATTCTGTTGAAGGGGCACTTTTCCAAAGAAAAGTAACCAGACACTTGTTAACTAATTACGATCGTCTGTACAAATGGACATCTGATTAGATAGCTCGCGTCTGCCCCGTGGAATCACTTAACAATGAAGTTCACTTCTTCGGATGGAGCAAACTACTTACCAAAAAAAAGGAACACGGGCTCAGAGACGATAACAGGGGACCGCTAATGAGCTAACGACGGAGAGACATGGGCAAGCCAGTTAACAGAAGCCCTCTTCGGAGGCACAACTCCTCGGAGGATAAAGACCTCTACGGAGGCACAAGCCCTCTACGGAGGCACGCCAAAAAATGGGAGTGCTCTTCTCAACAAAAAGGTTGATGGAACCACCGAAGGGGCACCTTCCCAAGTGGAAGGCACAGGGCCTTTGTTAACTAGTTGTGATCGTTTGTGCGAACGAACATCCAACTAAGTGACTTGCGCCTGCCCCATGGATCCATTTAACTGTGAGAAAGTAACTTTCAGGCAATCAAATAAAGACTTCTCCGGAGGCACAAGACCTCTCCGGAGGCATAAGACCTCTCCCGAGGCACCAAAAGCCCTCTTCAGAGGCACAAGCCTTCACCAAAGGCACACACTGCCCTCTACGGAGGCAGAAGACCTTCCCTAAGGCACACAAGACCTCTCCGGAGGCACAAGACCTCTCTGGAGGCACAAAGCCCTCTAACGAGGCACAACTCTTCGGAGGCACATTTCACCGGAGTTGAAGTGCAAAATGCTCCTCTTCGGAAGCCCACTTCACCAGAGCCGAAATGCCAAAAATGCTCTTCTAACGAGACACAAAGCCTTCTTCAGAAGCACTAAACAGATAAAGCCCTCTAATGAGACACACCCAAAAACTTCGTTAATGGAACCACTAAAGGGGCACCTTCTCAAGAAAGAAGGTTCTAGGCCACAGCTGAATACTTACGATCATTTATACAAACAAGTATCCAGTAAAACAGCTAACGCCAGTCCCGTGGACCCATTCAGCGATAAAATACAACTTTCTGACAAACAGATCAAAACATTCTTCAGAATCCCGCTTCACTGCGTAGGGGAATCCACTTTTCAACAAGTAAAAGTGATCATCCCCGAAAGTTGAAGTGTTCTTTAGAAAGAAAAAACTTCTCCACTATAAGGCATACTCTATTAAAAGTAGAATAATATTTCCTCAAAACGGAAGAATTATTCTCTAAAATAAGAGTACAAGTCTTTTCAGAATACTGCAGTAAGCAGTGGTATGGGGGCACATAGCTATATTAATAATGCTCAGACATCATACCACGAGCTCACTACAGTATCACATAAAGTAAATAAAGAAACTTGTACAAAAACAAGGAATAAATGCGTTCACACATATATTGACAAGAAATTTTACAAGTAAAAAGAACCATTTTATTCCATACTATAAAGTTTTTGTACATATGTAGGTTTTAAGCGGGGGCCGGTACCTGCACATTCTCCGGTCAATACATGAAAAAAGCAAAAAGCAAAACAAAAGGCATAAAGTCCAGCTTATCATTCCTTTTTCCCGCCACCCTTAGAGCCCTTTCCCGGCTTGATAACTAGTTTTGGAAGCCGCTGTGGACGAATCGGGGGGGGAGGGGGGAGGAGAAAGAGGAGTAGTCGGATCTTCTTCTACTTTATCTTCTCCAGCTGAAGTGCTTTTCTTCTTCCTCCTCATTGCGCGCTTCCCTTTCCTCTTTGAAGAAGACTCACTTCCCAGAGTAACCAATGCTGAAAGTTTTGTATCATCATCATAAGACTGCTCCGGAGTCTTCTTACTGTCCTCAAATTCATCCGCCTTCTGCTCTTGCGAAGCGGGTGGATCCTCCAAGCCTTGAAGGGCTTCTATTTGCTCTTCCTGCGAACCCGGCTGAGAAGCAGGAGTGACTTGAAGGGATGGAGGAGGAACAGTTGGGAGAGGAGAAGTGTGCGCAACATTCAGTGTTTCCGCTACAGAAGAAAAGAAGTTAAAATCAGTATTCTCCGAAAAAAGAGAAGATATTGGTTCATCGAGACTTAAGTAATCAGCGAGAAATTCATCAAAATCAGGTGAAGCAAGCAAGTAATCCGCTCGACTTGGATCAAGATTGAAGTTACCTGGAGAAGTCGGCTTAATCACATCAATTTCAAATCTTTCAGCTTCAGCGTCATCCTAGGACTTCTCCTCGACTTGAACAGTGGGAGGCTCAGTAGTCGCGATTTTGACTTCGGTTTCTACAGGAGGTGAAGAATAGGAACTAGAGCCAATGTTATCAGGGTCGACCGAAGCCGGAGGACGAGCGGGGTCAGTTACAGTCGCTTTCTCTAAACACTCTCCTCCTGCTGCTTCGGCTCGCTCCTTAGCAAGCTGCTCTTTTCCCATGGCAAGGGCGGTACGTGTTTCATCATCCAGATAGGTCGCCTCGAGATCCGCTTCTGCATAGCCAGCGCCTCTGAATATGTCAATTATCGCTTCCCACACTTCGGCCAAAGTCACTTCATATGTCGGTCCCACAAATGAGAGGCTTCCGCGCCCCAAGACGCTATGGATATAAAAGTCAAATAAAGTAGAGCTGATTCTTGCCTTCGTCGCCTCGTGCGACTGCTCAGCCGCTTCTTTTTCGGCAATGGCTGCAACTTGGCCGGCAACTGCCTCATCCTGCTCTTTTTCAGCTTTAAGAAGTCGAGCTTTTAATGCTGCAATTTCCAGATCTTGCGAGCTAACTCTTTCCCGCAGCTGAGCGGTATCTTTGCGATATTTTTCAGTAACATGCTGCTCTGCCTCAAGTTTCATCTCAGCATCTCTTTGAGAAGCATGAGCATCTCTCACTTGTTTTTGGAAGACTTCTTCTTTTTGAGAGTGCGAAGCAGAAGAAGCGGCAAGATCTTCCTTGAGTTTCTTGACTTCGGACTCAAGTCTCGCATTGTCGTCAGCAATGCTCGCCATCTCTGCATCATGTTGCTTACAAATTTTATCCCACTCCGACTTGTCATTCTCCATAGTTAGCATGGCTTCAAGGTTCATGCGATTAACTCTTTGAAGTTCGTCGACAAGTTTCTACCAGCCAGACATCCTCTCGATATCAAGTTTGACTGCATCAAGGTTCCTCAGCATAGCCGGCTTATCAATCGGTACCAAGTCTAAGTCGAAGCGTACTCCCCTTAAGCACCAATTTGGGAATCGGCTTTGAAGTGTGGAAGGAGCATCTTTGACTTGATACTAAGGCCTGTTGATAATTGTCTGAATGTCAGATTTCTTAAGAGCAGGAGAACCGGAGGAGATGTCAAGAGGGTTAGGAGCATCGGTCTTTTCAAAAATTGCAGATGCTGATTGATCGCTAAGCCCGTTTGCTCGGATCGTCAGCAATGCGACTCTTCCCTTTATCATCATGGGATTTCCTTTTATGAGAGTCATCATCCCTTCTTCTTTGCCACTCCTCATAAGTTCGCCTTTCATGAGCTTTTCTGGCAGCTCTTTCTTCATCTGTTTCTCTCAGGGCAGTGAGATAGCGCCTATAATCATAAGTATCGCGGCTTCCATGGCGCTGGAAATTGTCATAGTACGAGCCAGATCGCCCCATCGGAGAATCTGAAAATGAAAAAAATAATATAATTTAGAAATCTCCAGGAGAAGGAAATTAAGTGCGAGTAACTGCTAAAGATTCTAAGTGTGTGTGGCGTGTAAGCTATGCGCGTCGAGCTACAAACCACTCTTCGGTTTGGGGGGAATGTCAACTTTTGCAGACGTTAACTCTTGGGTTGTTGGAGTTAGCTGCAAGGCGGATGTCACTTCAATTACTGAAGAAACAACTTTGGCAGTAATAGGGTCATCCTTGAAGAGCTCTTGTGAAGTTATCATTAAATCGCTTAGATCATCAAAAGTATCTCCACCGTCGTGCTCAGCGGAGTCGTCTTTTTCAACTCCTTCTTTGATCACTGGGGAGAGTGTGAGTTTACCAGATGACCCCGCAACATCAAAGGAAGTAGAACACTTCACCAATGCAGCCTCTACAGTAGGTTCTTCCGACGCAATTTCTTCTGCTGAAACTGGGGCATTTGATGTCTCTGCTTGAGAACCTAGGGCAGCTAATGTTTCGGTCTCAGAACTAGAAATTTCGTGAATCTGAGTAGATCGAGAGGAGTGTAAAAGCCCGAACTGGTGCAAAAACTCGTCTTTCAGCAAAAATCTAACGCTTCTCTCTTCAACAGCCACAGCACTTAGTGTTTCGAAGGTTGGCTTGTGGCTGGGATCTCTAAGCAGGGGAGGAAGTGCTACAAAAAATAAAGATTGAAGTTAAGTACTTGGCAATTCGAGTTCAAGAAATTCAGAGAAATGAAGTGAGCGGAGACAAGCAATCTTACTTCCGACTCTCCAGACGGCATAGAACCCTGGGGAGCAGCGAACGAAGAAAAATTGACTTAAAAATCCGTGTACGCTCTCAGACAAGTCTAGAATCAGTCTCCGGTTCCGTGCACTCCTCACAAGTATAATAGATGGATGATCTTTATTCTTTGCAAATGTGCACAAGTAGCAGACTTCTTCGAAGCTCGGAAGACGGTTAAGTGTCCTCCCGAATAGCACACACAACCCCATCAAGAAGGCGTAGCCATTGGGGTGTAGTTGAAAAGGAGAGATAGACAACGAAGAAGAAGCTGTCGAAGAAAGTCATTAAAAGGGGGAATCGATCTGTTCTGACACATTTGTCGATTTACTGCAACGAAGCCATGAGGAGGACTATCAGCAGTATCATGTATCCCGGGCAGTTGTGCGTCTGCTTCAGCGATTCCGAACTGAATACACAGCTAGTTAAAAACTCTATAGTTCAAAGTGGTCGAGGTTCTTTTCGGAGGATCGTTCAACACAACGGCAACTGGAAAGGTCTCTTCAACTTGTTCTATCTCTTCTGGTTGAGAAGTCATTCTACACAAGCAACTGGATATTCAAATGTGAAGGTGCACGTTTCCTAAAAAGTGTGAAGTGTTGTGCAGAACTAATAAAAATAGCAAGCAAATATAACTGGAATTAAACTAGTTGACAATCGGTCGATTACAAGATTTCAGGGCTTGTTAGTTTAAAACTCAAGTGCAGTGTTAGTGCAAACAGAGCAGCTTTAGTTGGCTATTTTAGTTTTGCTTTAATACTTCACTTAAATTTGTTGGTTTACAGTACTTCGTTCACACAACCTATTTAAATTGATTATTCTTTATCGACTGATCTGTCATCCGATGTGGGCAGTCAATGGCAGTATATTCGTCCCAGTTTTCTGCAAATATTGTGTTTAACAGGTTATTAGGATTAGAGATAATCTATAGAGAAGTTTAAATAGTTCAAAGTTCAAGTAGTTCATTCTAGCTATTCAAATTGAAAATTCAGTCAAGTTCTGCCAAAGCTTTGCAAATGTCCAAGGCAAATTTTCTTAGGTCGCATTGTTCAAGTCAAAGAGCTCAAGGCGTAGAGATTCAGGGCGAGGCGATGGAAATTTGGTTAAGTATTAGGTCATTCAGACATGCTCACGACCTAAAAGCTTAAGGCGTAGGAAGTTAAGCCACAACAAATGTCCAAGTGTTAGCTCGTCTGCGACCTAAAGTAGTGTTAGGTCGTCCACGACCTAAAGGGTATGTTGCGAGTTAAGTTAAGTCGTTGACTCTTTAAGTCGTAATGCATATGAAGGAAAAGGCCTCAAGTTAAAATAGCACAAATTTCTCCAAGTCCTAGCTCGGCCGCGACCTAAAGCCTATGCCACAAGCAAGTTAGGTCGGCAGTTTGTTAGGTCGTCCTGTATTAAACTTAAATGTTATTCCAGCAAGTTAAGTCGCAAGCTAGATAGGTCGCAAGTAAATTAGGTCGTGCAAATTACATCCAAATTGATAAGCCTATGGTCATCTGAAGCTCCTAAACTGGTCTTTTCTTAACTTTCTTTAACCCGTTCGCTCCTTCCCACTCAGCAAATCTAAATCCGATATCCCATTATCATCTCTACCATGGAGTCAATCGTCTCACCACACCACCAAATCATCCAAAATCGACTCAAATCACCTCAAATCCATCACGAAACCAGTATGCTGCGGTGTTTTCAAGAATTGCAATGACATCGCAACTAAAGGTAGTCGAGGATCGATTGCGACACGATTCATGATGAAGGATGGTATACAAACTTGGATTAGGGACGGCAAATAAGGGATTCACGATTCGATAATGGACATGGTTGAACATTGGTTGAATTCACTTACGTAATATGATGATGAAGATGATTAATGGCCGAGTAATCTAGAATCGCCTTCGAGAGCTCGGAGAATTGTTAATGGCAGGATGGAATGTTAGGGCAGATGAAGAAAAGAAGGAACGACCTAAGCTATTTATACCCCGGGGCAGTGAAATGTGAATCGGCACATACGACCTAGTTTCCTCGATAGGTCGCTTGCGACCTAACAACTCATCAGAGCACGAGTTAAGGGGATCGAAGCACACGACCTACGACCTAGGCGTGTACTTCGAGGGGCAAATGTTAACTCCTCTTCGTTAACGACCTAAAGATGCAAAGAGACCTAAGGTATGAAGCGACCTAACATTAATAAAGACTCTGCGACCTAAAAGTTATCACTACTCAGCGACCTAAGAATGCTAACGACCTAACATAGATAACAACCTAAAGGCAAGCGACCCAACTCCAGAAGGATATAACGACCTAAAAAAGGAAACGACCTAGCGACCTATAGCTCCAGTGACCTAAAGATGGAACAGCCTAAAGTTCTAGCAACTACTCCCTAGGTCGCTCACGACCTAAACAAACCCAGACAAATTCCTATGTCGCTCCTCTCTTAGGTCGCTCACGACCTACGACCTATTCTAGGTCGTTCACGCCCTAAGACTCACTACCCAGTTTGTATAAGCCGAGATAACTCCTTAAGCTGCTTTTCCCTAAGTCGCTCACCACTTCCACTAGGTCGCCAACGACCTATGCCTTGTCAATATGTTCAAATGATCCAGAGCAAACTATTAAGTCGTAGCCTATGCTTCTTAGGTCGCCCGCGGCCTATGACCTACTCTTAGGTCATTCACGACCTACGACCTAACTTAGGTCATTCACGACCTAAGACTTGGAGATTTGGTTCTGCCCAGATTCCTCCCTATAAATACTAGAGCTATTCCAACGGCAAGGGGACTTTTGGCTGATCTTCTGAAGCGCCGTTACTCTGCTGAATTCTTAACTCATCCAACACATCAGGCACTCCAAACATTCAAGACACTACAACAAGCTTCGAAAGAGATCTTGCACATCCGACATGGATTCAAAGAGCCTTATCACATCAAAGTTTGAGCTACTAGTCTAAAGTGTGTTGTAATCGAGGTGTATTGTAAATATTTGTAATCGAATCAGCAATAAAAGAATTCAAAGTGGACGTAGGCTACATCTTGAGCCGAACCACTATAAAATCGTTGTCTTTTACTGTTTTCTGCTACTTTTCTGCTTATTTCTTATTCCCGTATCACGGGTGGTACTTTCACATTACTACTACACACACCGGGGTGTTAGCGTTCAATTTTCAGCGTTAACACCTGTTGCTTATCGTGTATAGCTACCTGTTTAGTTTTCGAGAATTCATGACGTGTTTCATGTATCCCAGCTTCGTCGATGCCTTCGAGATTTAGATTCTATTATTGATCCTCATGTGTTGCAAGATCTTGAGATCTCACCCGACTTGTCTATTGTGAAAAATCCTATTTGTGTGCTAGCTTTGGAGGTTAAACGCCTTCGGAATAAAGAAGTCCCGCTTGTGAAAATTCAATGGTCCGCAAACCCCAAAGATTGCACTTGGGAAACCAAAGAATTCATCGAGCGTTATTATCCCGGTTTTCTCTCCTCTTCGGGTGGGGGTGAGCATTCTTAATCCATCTTTCTATTTTAAATCTTTGTTGTGATGAATAATTTGGGTTATAAACAACTTCTAATATGGAAATTGTGGGGACGCAATTTTTATAAGAGGGGGAGTTTGTAACAACCGTGATTTTTGAATTAACTGTCGAAATAAATATTTAAAAAAAATCTGTTGTAAGGTCAGTAGGAAATATAACTTAGTAAAGTTGTATTCTCATTTTTTCCTTCACGTGCATAGGTCCAACTCAAAGGCAAAATATGTGAACACTTTGCTGTAAACACAATATTTGTAAAGCAAGAGTGAACAATTGCTGTCACCAATTTCTAAAGCAAGTATGAACACTTTGTTTATACAGCCATCATCATTTATATGCTAGCTATGTACTTTTCTTCTATTGGGCACGTATGCATTTAAGGCTTGTGTACTAAAAAGGGTTGCCAGCATATTTTATCTGACTTATACACAAATTTTAGAGGAAAAGTAACGGCATAGTTGCATCATTCTTTCATTGCTCTCTTTTTTTCCAGTAGCTCGGTAGAAAATTAATGGCGGTTCATTTTTTACTCCTTTTGGATCTTGCTTGCTATCCGGTTTTGAAACAAATTATTGGTGAGTGCAAACTCACACATCTATTTAAACTATGCTTTCCTGTTGCTTAAATTAGGTAGCACAAAACTTAGTCATTTATTTTGTTAAATTCATCACTGCGTGAAAACGTGTAGCATAAAATGTTGTCCAAGTTATTTAATTCTACCTATTTCATTTAGTATGTGCATGGGGATATATTGTCCAGGACATGTATTTTTCCAAATTCATTACGTGCATGCATATTGTAACTTTGCCCAGGTTACTTTAAAAAAAAATTAATTTCATTTTTGTGCAAGAATAAATTTTAGCACGTCAGTAGTCCAGGCATTCCTCATTTTCGTTCCTCATTTTATTATCTGCATGCATTAAAATGTGCCCAAACCACATTATTTTCATTTCTTCATTATTGTGTAATATCTATGGCCATTTTGGATGGGAATTGCTTGTAGGCTACTTGCTTTGTCCTCTGTATTGAATTTAGTTTGCATTTCATCCCATTGCGTGCAAGTTGTAACACGCAAAACTAAGTCCAGGTTCGCATGTATTTCATTGTTAAGTCTAGTTCATTTCATTTTTTATGCATTTTGTGGCGTGCGTGTAAAAATGTTGTGCAAAAAAAAGTAAGTCATGTTATTTAGTTATTTCGAATGATGCATGCATATAATATTGTCCAGATAATTGGCTTCATTCATGCGCGCAAAGTTTATTGCCAGGCATCGTATATATTACTTTTCGTGTGTGCAAAAAAATGAATCAGGTCATGTTGTTTTCAATTAGTTTATTTTTCTACTTGATTACTGTGTACAAGTATATTGTGTAAGTTACATGGCATAGAAATCAAGTTTCAAGCAGTGCAATATTATACGTAGATAAGTAGTGCAGTCCAATGTTTAATTTGCTTTGAACCGGTGTTTGATTTTATAACGAATTTTGTTACCGTTATTTTTATAACGGATTTTTACTCCAGTGATATATTTTTGAAGCGTGTTGTTTTGATGAGATTTTTGACGAATAAAAATTACTGTTGTTTTCACTTCAGTAACCGTCAATCTAAAGCGAATTTTAAGCGGCTATTCCGCAACACTGATTTGATATCCGTTTTTACGGTGTTTTGTGAAGCGCAATTTCCTTGTTGAAATTGCTATAGATGTTGTTGTTTTAATCGCGTGTTTTTTTAAAATCATTTTAAAATAAAATTTGTTTCCAAAATTTTTACAATTTACGCTTTCAAAAGAATGAGGAATCGTTTTAAACGTTCTAGCAAAATTAAGGACTATGAACCCTTACTTTTACTGATTCGATTAATTCCAGACTTGTCCATTTGAGGACGTAAAATGTTATTTATTTAAAATACACAATTTTGCACTTTCAAGGAAACGATGAAGAGATTTAAATGATTTAGCAAAAGTGCGGAGTATGGAACCACACTTTTACTAATTCGGTTAATTCCGGACTCGTTAATTGAAATATTTGTTGGGGATTTGTTGTTTGAAGATTTTGTTGGTTTTGTTGGGCTATAGAGCCACTCTGCTGGACCTTTGGGTCATCTGATCGACCTTCGGGTCAATTACCCGTACTAGACCTTCAGGTCACTCTATTGGACCTTCGGGTTATCTGTTGGGCGCCAAAAATTATGATGATAGTACTTGGTAGGTTTCGGCCATATGAGATGCACGTGCGGCGTAGCTTAGACTCGCCATCTGCTGGGATCGATCCACTTTTATGCTGATTTTCTAGTTATCTATTTTTGATTTCTAGATTTTGTGAATTGCTGTTTTGAATTCAATTGTGAATTTGAAAGTTGATTTGATGGAGTTTAACAAGATTTCTTCATTTAAGCTATGTTGATTAATTACGCTGAATAGTCTCATTCGAGACTATGATTGATTTGCTTTGATGTTGTTTATGATGCATTCACTTCTAAGTTTAAATTAGACTGATCTGTTTATTATTTTCTTTTAAATAATACTCGGGTCAGACCGAGTTATTTCAGATTAATCGCTATCTCTGATTCAGTTGCTGCTTCAGCTTTTGGGATTTCACCTCATCTTTTGTTTAGGCTTCGAGGTGTTACTTTTGGTGTATTGACTCTCATCTCATGTATGTATTGATGGCTATGTATATGTACATTTGGTTCATGTGAACCATCGATTGTTGTAGCATGTATCCAGACTTGTCTTTCGCTATATCTGATATTTCTGTTCTGATGTGATTATACTTATCTGTGTTGTAATTATTATGAGTTGTTCTGAATTTTTCTTATGCCACCGTAGTTTCGTTTTAGATTTGGATTGAATATATATCGTTAGGAGTAATTTATACAACTCCTATCGATGTAATCAATACTCATCTAAGGCATAACTTACGGATGGTCGCTTCTAACAAGCCTTATTCTTCGCAATAGCAGACGTTATTCCTTATAATAACCTTTGTTATTGTGAGCATAGAGGTGGGGCGTCATGCTTCCCCAGTGGGCTCAGTGATGGCTTGTTCAGCAACAGTGGGAGGTTCGGCCTTAGTCCTACGACGCTGAGATTAAGACCTTGGAGCATGAGAAGATGGTTTTTGGCGTGGAGGCTTTGGGGGATGTGAGCTGTGAATAGAAGGTTGTGTAGAGAGCCGGGGAGGCGGAGAACGCGATCGGGATCGATATCTTTGTTCTCTGTCTCTACCTATATCCCTCTCGTAACGCTCTTGGCTGGAATAATTGCGATCGCGGTTTCTATCATCCTCCCTCCGATAGAACTCATAATACAAACTCGATGATTGGCATGCCAAGCGGAGACTTCCGAGCATTGAATCTCGCCTATTTATCGTATCTGTAAAGTAAAAGAAGAACAGAGTTAGTGAATTCCCGAAGCAGGCAACTTAAGACTGGAAACCGTGTAGTGCTGTGAAGTGTATATGCGTGTGCGACCCCCCGACCAACTAGTAATGTCGGCCGCACTGATGGGTAGAGACTCGCTTAAATCTAGAGCACTTTGAAGCCCCTCCAATCTGGTGTCGTGTTGAAGTGACACAAGCCCGAAATCGAAATATCAGCAAGTCCTTTAAAAGGATTCTCTACTAGCGAGGGAGGAGCCTTCGAAATTCTAACGTCGGAGGCTGACAGAGACACAACTACAGATTTCCATCTCGAAGATTTATGACGTTTGTGTGCAACTGCCTTGCCTTTTCTCCTTCCCTCTGAACCCTGAAAACTGTTAGAAGGCCCGGCCACAGGTTCGTCGTTCATGGGCGTGTGTTCTTCATCACCTTCCTCAGCGATTACGACCCTGGGCGCTTTGCGCTTTACCCGCTTCGTCGGAGCCACCCTAAGCACTCCTTTAAGTCTTATGCTTTGTTTTCATTCGATTAACCCAAGAATTCTTAAGTTCCTGTCGGTGAGTACCGACTCGATTTCTCTCATCTCGTCAGGAACTTCTTGGAGCACCCGTACTATTTCTTTAAAGTGTGCGCCATCAGGTCAAGGAATTGCGACTGTAAAGGAAGGAGAGTATTAGTCCTAATACCAGTTGCAACTATATTGTTAACTACTAGAATAGTCGAAGCACTTACGCCTAACCAACCATCGACTAGCAAACCCTAGTGGGCATCGAACATAGAACCACTCAGTTTTGAAGTAGCTTAATCTGGTCAAAGCACCAGTCATAACTTGACAGTTCCTGACTGCCCCCAGAAATGTGAAAGAAGGGCTATCTCCCCTACTCTTAACATTAAAAAGGTATCTGATTTCAATCAGTGTCGGTGGTCTGAAAAGATGCTCCATCAATACAACGAATAGATTGTTCAGCAACGCATATCCACTGGGATGTAAATGTGATGGGGCAATTCCAAAGAAGGACAACTGACGCAGCAGTGGAATTACAAAATGATGATTCTATGAAAGTAGCAATCGATGGAATGAATAATAATAAATGGCCCAAATTCGTTGACCGAAGATGCCGAATTCTAGCTATCCCAAACACGTTGATAGCGCACTATACCGTGTTTATAGATCTACGATTCTTCGTACGTTGATCTAGCGCACTAGATACCGTGAATCGGCTTCAGCAATCGTTGAATCGAGCGCACTCGATTAACCGAAAGTGGAGATAGGAGATTACACTCAACTACCAATTTAATGATAGCACAAAGCTAACAAACAAAAGTTTTCATTCAAATCAACTAAACTATTACAAATGGCACCACCGGCCTATTTATAGAAGTTACAACTCAACACTGAAATCTGTACAACACCTAGGTCGGTCACGACCTAAACATCACGACCTACGACTTAAAAGCAGACGACCTAAACAAAACAGTTACAACATTACAAGCCTTCACCGACCTAACATAGTTTCAACGACATACGACTTATAAAAGAAGGACCTAAAAACATACGACTTATCAATATGTACAACGACTTAAAAACAGCAGCGACAAAAAGAACATAGCGACTTAAGAAAACAGTTTCAGGAGAAACATTACGCGACTTATCTTTTTCAGCGATTTAACAGAGTTAACGACCTAAGGATTTCACGCGACCTAACTAGGTCGTAGGTCGTAGAACGACTTAACTTAGGTCGTGAGCGACCTAACTCCTTTTGAACAACTCTGCGTGCATCCTTCGTTAGACCGTACGCGACCTATCATAGGTCGTTGGTTTCCTTCTTCTGCTTAACTCGCTTCACCGCTTTGCTCCAGTACCTCGTTAGGTCGTGGCCGACCTAAAACTTCTCCCTTAGGTCGTGGCCGACCTAAACCTTTGATAAGCTGTAACTCCTTTTCTCTTGACTCGTTAGGTCGTTTGCATGTCGTAACATTGCCTCTGTTGACTCGTAGACGATCTTCCCTAGGTCATGAGCGACCTATCGATTCATTAGGTCGTGAGCGACCTAAAATGTCACTAGGTCGTGAACGACCGAAAATCCTCGAAAAATTCAAATCAGATGCGCCAGTAGATCGCGCTGCATCATCGTCCCCCGGTTGACAAAAATTCGACCTCGAATTTGCACCTTCCTCTTCCACAACAAGCTCCTCTCCATGATACAGAATCAAATATTTGACATTGAAAACATCAGAAGTATGAACATCATCCGGCAACTTCAACTGATATGCATTCTCATTAATTCTCTTCAAAATTTCCACTGGACCGATTTTTCGGGCTTTAAGTTTATTGTATGCTCCTACTGGAAAACGATCCTTCGTTAGTACAACATATACTAAATCTCCTTCATTAAATTCAACGTTTCTTCGCTTCAAATCCGCAGATCGTTTATACTTTTCATTTGCTTTCTCCAATCGTTCCTGAACGATTTTATGACATTCTGCCAATCCATCAACAAATTCAACAGCCCGTTTAACTGTCCCCTTCGGTTGTGGTACCGTCGTCAAATCCAACGGCCCTTTTGGTAAACTTGAATAAACAATATGGAATGGACTGAAACCCGTACTTCGGTTGATGGTATGATTATGAGCAAATTCTGCTTGACATAACTTCACATCCCAACTCTTCAGATTGTCCTTCACAAGACATCTCAACAAGTTTCCCAATGATCTATTAACCACTTCCGTCTGCCCATCTGTTTGCGGATGATAGGCGCTACTAAAATTCAGCTTTGTTCCAACCATCTTCCACAAACTTAACCAAAAATGGCTTAGAAATCTAGTATCCCGATCTGAAACAATAGATTCAGGCAGCCCATGTAATCGATACACCTCTTTAAAGAACAATTCGGCAACACGGACGGCATCAGCTGTCTTCTTACAAGCGATAAAATGTGCCATTTTGGAAACTCTATCCACCACAACGAATATAGAATCATTTCCCCTTTGAGTTTTAGGTAAACCCAAAACAAAATCCATGCTGATATCAATCCATGGTTTAATAGGTACGGGTAATGGCATATACAACCCCGCATTCGTCGCTGTTCCCTTCGAAACTTGATAGATATTACATCTCTCCACCAATCTTTCAACTTCTCTTCTTATAGTAGGCCAGAAATAAGATTGAGTAATCAATTGCAAGGTACGATCTCGGCCCACATGACCTTCCTCATGCAACTCCTTTACAATCTTCATACGTAAGCTGCACTCCGGTATACATAATCGATTTCCCTTAAAAAGAAAACCATCCACCATTACAAACTCATCCGTCTTCCCCTCCTTGACTTCATCTACATACTTCGCAAAGTAAGGATCATCAACAAATAGTTCTGGTAATACATCAAACCCCGTCACCTCTACCTTCATTGTAGTCAACAAATGATTTCTTCTGCTCAACGCATCCGCCACACGGTTTGTAACTCCAGATTTGTGTTTCACAACAAATGTAAACTGCTGCAGATATGCAATCCACGATGCATGTCTTGCTGAAATTTTCTCCTGTCCTTGCAGATGCTTCAAAGCCTCATGATCAGTGTATAGCACAAACTCCTTGTGAAATAAGTAATGTCTCCAATGTTTAATGGCTTGCACAACAACATAAAATTCCACATCGTATGTACTATATCTCATCTTTGCTCCTGATAACTTCTCACTGAAATATGAAATAGGACGTCCCCTCTGACTCAACACTCCTCCAATCCCAAGCTTGGATGCATCAGTATGTAGTTCAAATACTATCTGAAAATCTGGTAATATTAGAATTGGTGCTGACGTCAAGAGTTCTTTAATTTGCTCAAAAGCAACCCCCGCTTCCTCCGTCCATGTAAACTGTTTGCCTTTCATACAATCAGTAACAGGCGTCATCACACTGCTAAAGTGTGGAATAAACCTTCGATAAAATGAAGCCAACCCATGAAAACTTCGAACTTCTGTTATCGTCTTGGGCTGTGGCCAATCTCTGATCGCTTCAATTTTACTTTGGTCTACCTGTATTCTTGCTTTTGAAACAACATACCCCAGAAATAAAACACTCCTCGCCATAAAAACACACTTCTTTGTAGCTGCATAGAATTGCTCTTCATGAAGAATAATTAACACTTTTCTCAAATGCTGAACATGCTCCTCTGTACTAGCACTGTAAATCAAAATGTCATCAAAGTAAACCACCACGAACTTCCCAATGTACGGCCTGAAAATTTGGTTCATCACCCTCATGAATGTACTCGGTGCATTCGATAGACCAAACGGCATGACCAGCCATTCATACAATCCTTCCCTCGTCTTGAACGCTGTCTTCCACTCATCTCCCGGCCTAATTCGAATTTGATGATAACCACTTTTAAGATCAATCTTCGAAAAGATCGCAGACCCACTGATTTGATCTAACAGATCATCAAGCCTCGGCATCGGAAATCTGTATCTGATAGTTATCTTATTCAGCGCCCTGCTATCCGTACACATTCTCCATGAACCATCCTTCTTCGGTACGAGTAATGCTGATACAGCACACAGACTTAAACTCTCCTGTATTCGTCCCTGTTCAAGCAATTCCTCTACCTGCCTACGCAACTCTTCATGTTCTTTCGGACTCATTCTATAGTGTGGTTTATGTGGCAACACAGCACCTGGAACAAGATCTATCTGGTGTTGTATATCCCTCAACGGTGGTAACTCCGCTGGTAGCTCTTCAGGAAATACATCATCAAATTCTTCCAGTACTGGTTTTACTTCTTCAGGTATCTCAACCACTTCACTGCTCTCACGCCCAATTAACAAAAACACTTCAGGCTCCTTTTCAACCTCCTTAACAAACTCCTTCAAGGATAATAAAGTTTTCAGCTCTTCAATCTCCCCTAGTTTGTTTTCTTCTTGTTGTCGCTTCTTTGGAACTAGATTAATCTTCGTGCCTTCAAAAACGCCCATCATGTTGCACCGCCCTATCATACTGCCACGGTCTTCCTAGCAACAAATGACAGACATCCATATCTACCACATCGCACCAAATTTCACCTTTATATTTCTTTCCAATTGAAAAATTAACATAAGCTCGACGTCCAACTTTCACCTCTCCTTCTTTCCTTAACCAAGCTAACTTGTACGGTTTCGGATGTTTCTCAGTCTTCAATGCCAACTTCCTCACAGCTTCTGAAGAAATTATATTATCACAACTTCCAGCATCAATAACAAATTTGCAAACTTTTCGCAGAACAGTACATGTCGACTGAAAAATATTGCTCCTCAACCAACTACAATCCTCCTCTTGCTTTGGTGTCAAACAAGACCTCCTCATCATCAGATTACAACCTTCGTCTCCCGACACTTCTTATTCCTCCTCATCAGGTGGTGAATTGGAACATTCAGCTTCTTCATCCTCATCCTCAACCTCCGCTATCATAGCTCTCTTCTTCGGCTTTGGACATTCATTACTTTTGTGGCCCATTTCTTGGCAATTATAACACTTGAAACCATTATTGACTTTCGTCTTCCCAACCTCATTTACAACTGGTTTTGCAACAGCTTTTGAAACATTAGAACTTCCACTAACACCCTTCACTGGATTGTTGGAATTTGTAAACACACCACCTCCTCGTCTTCCCTGCTTCTCCCAAGCCAACGCCTTTAGGTGTGCTTCCGCCACAGATCTAGGATCAAACATGTTTACCATATCTTGAATCTGTATCCGCAACCCTTCAACAAATCTAGCTGTCAATTGTTCCTCTGTCTCCATAATATCATTCCTTGCAATCAGTTGATAAAATTCGTCAGCATAGTCATTCACAGATTTCGTCCCCTGTCTCAAGTTTTGCAACCTCTGATACATAAGCGACTGATAGTTATAAGGTAAGAAAGTAGCTCTCATCAGTGTCTTCATCTTCTCCCATGATTCAATCTTCGACTTCCCCATCCGTTCACGAGTAAGTTTAGTTTGCTGCCACCACGCTAAAGCTCTACCCCTCAACCTTGTAGCAACCAACTTCACTCTACGATGTTCTGGAACTTCCTTGAAGTCAAAAATCTCCTCGACATTAGATAACCAATCAAGAAATTCTTCCGCTACCATTCCACCTTTGAACTCCGGAATTTCCATCTTCATCCCCGACTCCCAACGTCGATCATCTTCAACATCCCGGTATGCATTTCTTACTTGGCCTCGATCTCGATAATGAACACTACCACCATCAAACTCCTCCTCGAAATCTGATGTATATCGATGTCGATCCAGACCACCAACATCTCTACTACCATCCTGTCTTCCACCAACATCCCTTCTATCTACATTCCTTCGATCACGGTCATTCACATTCCTATCACGTCTTCGATCATCATCACTTCTATAACAATCTCGACTCACACTTCTATGATCATTATCAACACTTCTTTCTCGATTGGAATGTGGTGAGACTCTACTTCCCCCATGGTTGGATTCAGGTGAAACCCCTCTCCGATTTGATTCATCTCTAACATCATCTTCTCTAATCGACCAATCCCTTCATTAAGCTTCTCACTAAAAATTTCATTAATTCTTTGCTCCATCTCATCAGCTTCTTCTCTTCTATACAAAGCTTCTACGTTCTGATGGCGATTAGCTCTTCTCGGCGGCATGATGTGAAATGTCACAAATACTTCAATTCTCGGCTTTGATGTACGATCTTCAATTTCCACACACAATCTCAAATCTTGGCGCGCAAACTTTCACGGCCAAATTCAACACCTTTCTTCTTTTGATCCAAAATGATACGGATCGAAATCTCCAAACTTGTTGCAATTTGTGATGAACACGATAAACAATCAACTCCTCAAAAATGCAAATCCGATCTCCAATACTTCAAAACAAAGATGAACACTTCAACTTGCTCTCGGCCTAGCTCAAGATCGTACAAATCAACACTTCAAACTTCAAATTCTCGGCTCCAAGACTCGATTTAGCTATGATTGGCTAAAACAAGCTCTGATACCAAATGACGCAGCAGCGGAATTACAAAATGATGATTCTGTGAAAGTAGCAATCAATGGAATGAAGAATACTGAATGGCCAAAATTCGTTGATCCGAAGATGCCGAATTCTAGCTATCCCAAACACGTTGATAGCGCACTATACCGTGTTTAAAGATCTACGATTCTTCGTACGTTGATCTAGCGCACTAGATACCGTGAATCGGCTTCAGCAATCGTTGAATCGAGCGCACTCGATTAACCGAAAGTGGAGATAGGAGATTACATTCAACTACCAATTTAATGAAAGCACAAAGCTAACAAACAAAAGTTTTCATTCAAATCAACTAAACTATTACAAATGGCACCACCGGCCTATTTATAGAAGTTACAGCTCAACACTGAAATCTGTACAACACCTAGGTCGGTCACGACCTAAACATCACGACCTACGACTTAAAAGCAGACGACCTAAACAAAACAGTTACAACATTACAAGCCTTCACCGACCTAACATAGTTTCAACGACATACGACTTATCAATATGTACAACGACTTAAAAACAGCAGCGACATAAAGAACATAGCGACTTAAGAAAACAGCTTCAGGAGAACCATTACGCGACTTATCTTTTTCAGCGATTTAACAGAGTTAACGACCTAAGGATTTCACGCGACCTAACTAGGTCGTAGGTCGTAAAACGACTTAACTTAGTTCATGAGCGACTTAACTCCTTTTGAACAACTCTGCGTGCATCCTTCGTTAGAACGTACGCGACCTATCATAGGTCGTTGGTTTCCTTCTTCTGCATAACTCGCTTCACCGCTTTGCTCCAGTACCTCGTTAGGTCGTGGCCGACCTAAAACTTCTCCTTTAGGTCGTGGCCGACCTAAACCTTTGATAAGCTGTAACTCCTTTTCTCTTGACTCGTTAGGTCGTTTGCATGTCGTAAAATCGCCTCTGTTGACTCGTAGACGACCTTCCCTAGGTCGTGAGCGACCTATCGATTCATTAGGTCGTGAGCGACCTAAAATGTCACTAGGTCGTGAACGACCCAAAAGCCTTGAAAAATTCAAATCAGATGCGCCAGTAGATCGCGCTGCATCAACAACACTTCCCAAATATATGATTGAACGGAGGAAGCGTCCCGGCTATACATGAATGCCTGTTGAAGGCAGTAAACCCTTCCGGGGGAGCATGCGGTCTATCATTCGGTCCCGGTAATAAGACGTCGTCCCACGGTTGACCATGCCTTAGACATATTCGTCCCAGCATATCGTCGTAGTCGTTGGATGGCACATAATCTTGTGGGTTCACGATAAACCTAGCACCAGGTAGCTCGTCCGGAGCTGGATCTATAACTTCGGCCGCGATGACTGGAATCTCTATGACTAAGGGAGATGAACTCTGAAGCTCCTGTTGTTGTGAGCTTGTAGACTCCATAACTAATCAACTTATTAAAAACCAACATTAGATGATAATAAGCCCGTGTCTTCCCTAGTGTGAAGTGCGTGGATGTGTTGTGTAGTGCAGTGCTACATAATACTTAGGAAATCTGCAGAATTTGAGAAAGTTTTCAAATGACAGGACTTTGAAATTCAACCAGAATGACCGTCATCGCTGACCGTCACAACTGTGCCATCCTGACTTTGGAAATCGATCCAAGTTAAAGTTCATCAAATTTTGTCAAGTTACAGTTCCATCGACGAGCTTCGAGAGGCAGTCAAATATGCGGTTAAACAGCTATGTCAAATTACGCAAGGCAGAAGCTCGTCGGAGTCAAGTATTCGAGAATGCAATTTGTATCGGTGAAAATTTAAAACTTGGATAAACCACCGAAGCCCACTTTGTTTCGGTCCGAGAAGCATCAATTCATATTAGGCTATAATTCGTATCGATCAAGAAGCTGTAATTCGTATCGATACTAAGTGACCTACTTTGTATCCATCTAGAGGAAACTTACTCGTATCGATCAAATTGCAAGCTTCCAGTCTCATGAATTCTAATCGATCGAAGCATATAGATACGAATGCTATTTATTGGGAATTGATACGAGCGGCATCGTTGGCTAACCGACACGAAGCATGTCCCCCTTTCGATACGAATTACTACCGGTCCAGATCGATACGAATCTCTTCCCTCAACTACCGATATGAATTCGAAACAGAGATTAAGCCAACCCTTCCGCAAATCACTTCGTATCCCTCTGCCTTCTTCCCTGAACGGCATAAACGCCATTCCTTCCTTCCTCGGCCTCGCCATGGCCTAACTTCGGCCTCGACACTACTTGATTTGGCCATAACTCTGGACATTAGAACTCTAGTCTCATCATTTTAATGTGAATTTATTGATTAATTACCTAATTTAAGTAATTCGTTCGAAAGATTAGCGGGTTGAACGACTTGGGAATGAAGACAGTTTCTGTTTGCACAAAAAATGGACAAACACCTCAAAGTCGTATGATTTAGTAGATCTTATGTTGTTCTTAGTGATTTAGGTGATTTATGCAAATATATGAAAAGCAGGGGCTAAACTGTAAAAAGACACACAGATTTATAGTGGTTCAGCCAGAATGTGCCTACGTCCACTTTATATGTTATTTCTCTTCTCGTTTAGATTACAAGTACAAAGCTTTGATACAAGTAAAAGAAAGTTGTTTGAAAGTTCCTTCCGTGCTTAAGCTCTCAAACTTGTCTGCCATTGTTGTACCCCTGCCCCTCTATTTATAGAGTGAGGATGTGGGTAGGGGTCTTGGAAGTATATAGATACTGGCGGGCCCGGGCTGAGGAAATCTGAATTGGTGATTCTGGTTCTGCAATGCTTTGATTCGGTAGCGCCCTGGAGACAGGTTGGTTTGGTGGTGAGGACGTAGCTTGGTCCGGTGGTGAGGACGTAGCTTGGTCCGGTGGTTGGAGAAGGTGGCTGGTCCGGTAATGGTTGGAGATGCTTCATTCGGTGATGAACTGGTCCGGTAGGGGCTATGGTTCGGTGGGTTGGTTCGGTAGGAGGTGGCCTGGACCGGTAGTTGTGGGAGGTGAGGCTTGGTTCGGTAGAGGTATGGAGACGGAGTTGGACCGGTGGTCTCCTTCTCCTGGATCGGTGGTAGATGCGGGGTATGGTTCGGCTATGGTTCGGTAGAGGTATGGAGATGGAGTTTGGTATTGCTTCCTTTTTCTTGGTTCGGTCGTGGTGGAAATGCACACAACACTTTCCCCCCAAAGTAGGGCATGTGCGTGCGCATGGCATGCTTTGCTTTGAGCTTGGGGGACTTTTCATCCGGTTTTCATTACCGAGCCAACTGGTTCGGTAGTCCGCCTTCATCTATAAGTAGAGGGCTAGGGCCTCCGTTTTTTTATCTGCCGAATCAGACTCAGGTTTGCCGAGCCAAGTAGCCTAGCCGGTCCAAATAATTTAGCCGAACCAGGTGAGAGATTTTTTTTTAACTACCTAATGATATTGGGAGTGTGAGTGCCGAATGGCACTGGTGATGCTGATTACCGAATGGAACTTTGTTCTTTACCACCGAATGGACATGAAAGTTGTGTTTTACCGAACGAGCTCGCGGCCCTGCTCTACCGAATGAACATGTGAGAGCGTGATAGCCAAATAAGTCTTCGTATTCGGAATGCCGAATGGGACATATGTTTTTGATTTTCCGAATGGAACCGATGGTTTCTAAGCACCAAATGAATCTAATACCGGATGAGCTTTTATACTTGTATTATCAGTGAAGTTCTAGGTTACATAATTCATGCATTTTAATGATGTACTTTCTGTGTTTGCAGATAATGTCTCGTAAAGCGGAAACTCGATCAGACAAAAAGAAATCTAGGGGCGAAGGAGGTTCCTCTGCCGTGCCCCCAGCTCAGCCGAATCAAGAACGTCACGGACCAACCCCGAGATCGCTAGTGGACGGGTACAGCCCTCAGGAACTTCTGAACTCCCCACCCGATTGCTTTCCTAGCTCCCTTAAGGAAGAGCAGCTTGATGTCATCTCTCGTTCTTTCGGAATTGATAGGGCGCGAATGTTGTTGCCAGGGAGAGATGTTATGCCATACGACCCTCCTGAAGGGTACTTTGCTTACAGCAGATACCACTGCATGTGTGGTGCCATTCCGCCTCTTCAGCTTGGGTAACCAGCTTCCTCACATATCTCAAGGTGGCCCCATTCCAGCTTCAACCCAACTCCTACGCTATACTGGTGAGCCTCTTCGTCATTTTCCAGAGGAAGTATGGTCGTGCTCCTTCTAACCGGGAGATCCGATACTTGTATAATCTGAGGGGCTATAAGAAGGGGTCCCCATACATTAGCTTGGAGTCAGCCGTGACCTTCAAGCCGGTCTTGGATCTGTATTCTAAATTCAGCATGTTCAAGAAGGAGTGGTTCTTTGTCAGGGACGACTCCGTTTCAATTCGGCGCTTTACTTCTGGATGTAAGTTGATGTTTTTACTTATAATTTCCATCCCGATTGCGATGCTTCTTCTCATACTTTCTCATTTTTGCTAGCGACAGGTGGCTTTGCGATTGTGGAGACTGACCGCCTGGTTCAGACGGCGGCTGAGATAGAAGCTATTCTCGGGAAATATAGATCATCTGCCTTCCTGATCAGAAATGCGATCCTTCTGGAGTATAACTTAATCCTTCCACAGCAGTCAGTAGTTAAGCTGAGAGAAACGACGGAGGAGAGGGCGGCTGCTCAGACCAAGGAAGGTGTTACGGTAGAGAGTAGCAAGAGGAAAACTTTCACGAAACCTCCAGCCGTCGGAGGTAAGAAACTCAAGAAGTCGGACGGTCCCTCCCCCAGCAATTGTCCACTTACCCAGGAGGAGGAAGACATAGAGGAGGAAAGAGGCGAGGGTGGAGATGGTCGGGAAGGTGATAAAGGTGGCGATGGCATCGGGGCCTTGCTTCCTGGGAAAGCGGGCGAGATTCAGGAGTGGACGGACGATGCGTTCCACCAGGCTTTCGTGGGGCTGGACGAAGATCCGGCTTTGGTAGAGAAAACTGGGAAAGCGGACAAGGCCGGGACCGGTGCAAGTGAGTCTTCTCAGACCATCCCAGCCAAGGTGGCTCCGACGACTCAAGGTGAACTTTTGATTCCTGCGGGCTCCATTTATGATAGGGACTTAGGAATATTTTATGACCCGCTCCCGTCCTGGAATGAAATCCAGGACTTATTGCAGTATCCTACTCCTCCCCAGGGTTTGTACAACCACAGATGTGTTTCTTTTCTTATTACCTTTTAGTTTGCCGTGTTTTCTCGAATTATAGATCAATATATGCTTGTGACACTTTTTCTTCATATCAGGAGCAGGTAAAACGGCCAAGGCCTCAGATCTTCGGCACAGGCTTGAACAGTACAAGTTTTCCAAAACTTCTGGCAAGCCGAAGCCTTCGACCCACCGCTCCGGGGATGTAGTCGGCTACCGTCCTCTTCTCGGGGTTATCGAAGAGGGTATTCAGCAAAGAAAGAGGAGTCGTCCTTTATCCGAATCTTCGCCCGGTCCTCAGCTCCCGGCTCAGCCTCTTCATGATATCACGGAGGAGGACAGCGAGTTCGCACCTTCTCCGCACCCGTCCGGAAACCCTTCTGTTACTCATATCGACCGTCCTGACTTGGCTCGTAACCCATTTGCGGGTCATCCTGATCTGGATCCAAGTTCCCACGACATCATCTTTGACGAGGTTACTGGTGAGCACCTTCTTCCCCGCAATCCCATGGTACGGGTGCTTGATGAGGCTAAGTCCTTAGATCTTGATCTACTTACCACTCGGATAGTTACCATGGGAGATGAGGCCAAGGCTAGTATTGATCGGGTGGCGGAGGAGACTAGGAAGCTGATGGGGCATCATGCCCGGCTGGTTAAGGCTGGAGAGGAGATTGGGAGTGCCAACATCCGACTAAGATTGATGGTTTCGGACCAGGCCAAATAGCTCGCTGACCAGGCCATTCAGATTTCTCAGCATGAGGCTGCCTCCGGGCGATTGAGGAAGGCTATGGAGGAGGCTAGTAAGGCAGAACTGCGGAAGATGGAGGCCGCCTGCAAGGAACAGATAAATATGGCCATCTCGACAGTGGATGAGGTTCGGAGGGCGGATCTTGAGCGGGTAGAGGAGCTGTCGGGGAAGCTTGAAGCCGCAGAGCTCGCTCAGGTTAGGCTGAAGGAGGAGATGGAGGCGATGTGGAAATCCCTTCAGGCTGACTGCTCGAGATACCGCTTGGAGAGAGAAACTGCTGTTGGAAGGTTGTCGGCTTCCGAGGCCCGGATGAGGGAGTTCGAGGAGAATGAGGGGATGATGGATGAAATGCTTCAGGACATGTACTTCCGAACTTGGAAGCAGGGCAACCTATCCTGGATGGATGACTATCCTAGGGTCATGGCTAAGATTTATCTTCGGGCTCTGGAGGAAGCTAAGGCGAATGCGGATAAAGAGGGTGGTGTGGCCTTCAACATGGATGTGGTCACTGCCCAGTTCACCAAGGAGGAGAAGGTGGCGGTGAAGGAGGGTATGCGGTTGCTTGCTGCTGAGGAGGAAGGTGTGCAAGTAGAGGATGACGACCAGGATAGTCAAGAAGCAGGTGCTGGTAAGTCTTCCTTTTTAGTCTCTCCATTAACTTTGGTTGCTTATCACTAATGAATCCTTTCTCTGACTGGACAGGTGGTCAACAGGACAAGGATAAAACTCCAATGCAGCCGGCCCCTTGATCAGACCTAGAAAATTCTTTTTGTAGACTTGACATGGCCGTATATGTTAGTCTTAAAACAGTAGAGTAACTTTTAAGTTGTAATTCTTTTGCTACTTGTAATAAACAGCTCTATTCTTGATGTGTAATTCTTTAACTTAAGCTGATTTTGTCGTCTTCCGAATGTTTTGTTGCTATTTTGACATGTTGTATGAGAAATATAGCTATGCATATTCTTGTAATTGAATTGTGTTTGATGTCAGGTTCTGGTTTTAAAACATAATTTCATGACGTGTAATATTAGTGTGTGGTGTGAACAAATTAAAGCCATGTATTTGTACATAAAGGAAGAAAATACCGCCTTTCATGTTCTGTTTGTAGATGGCAGTTTCGAATATCTTGTATGACCGAGCATGGAAAGCAGTTGAATGTCCTTCCATCCGATTGTGAATCCCTGTATCCATTGGCGAGTATCTCCTATTATGTATCTTGTACTTTATGGATTGTTATAGAGGATAGGAGGAAAGCTTTTTAAGTAAAATTGAAATATGTGAAATAGTAAAACTTCCAATCACGGAAGGCCTTCGATGTGCTTAAGTTTGTGGCAAACGGGTTTTGTAGTCACTTTCCCTAGCTGTGGGTCTTGGAGACATTTGTCACCCATCTTACGCCTCTGCGGGGAGTTAATTCTTTTTTACCACAGCCGCACTTAAGACACATCGGAGCCGAGATCGCGCACAGTAACTACCCGGGCCATTATGGCCCGTAATCGTGGGTATTATTTGATTTACTGTGGCCGGCTAGCGTGGGTGCCGATCGTCAACTGTGAACTGCCCCTGGTTGGCCACACCTTATGTTGGGGCTTATAGTCGGTTCACAGTTGCGGGCGAGCCTAACGCCGTAATTAGCTGCCTCGGCTATAGTCGGCCTTCTCGGTGGCTTATAATCGGCTCATTACAGTTGGCTTTAAGGACCGTCGCGAGCAATGAGTTAACCCACAGCAGAGGGATGCTGGAGCGAAAGTGTCTCATTGGCGAGGGCATAGATTCGCATAGTACCTGTTAGGTTTTGCCCAGGCGAAGTTGCGCCGTGGAGTGCTTTGAGTGGAAATGTTATGCGCATAGGATTTTGTTCAACAGAAAAGGATAAAGTTAACAAGTAGCCAAGATATAAAGGAACAAGTTAAAAAAGAGACAAAGTTTTTTAAAGTGGTTCGGCATGAAAAGGCCTACGTCCACTGATTCTCTTTGTTAATTCACTTCATATGGGCAATACAAGTTAAGAAAAGTATCGACGGAGGTGTTGGATGTTCCATGCCCTCTGGAACACCTCTCCGTCCACTGTTGACAAAATATAGGCTCCATTGTGGAGATCTTTATGAATTACATATGGTCCATCCCAGATTGGGTCTAGTGCTCCGGGGCGAGGGAAGATTCGCTTGAGGACAAGATCCCCTTCTTGTAAGGTACGATGCTTGACTTTGGAGTTGTATTGCGCTGCCACTTTCTGCTTGTGGGCTGCTGTTTTAAGGACTGCATCGTTTCTTCTCTCCTCAACTAGATCCAAAGACATGTGGAGGAGCTCTTCATTCTCTTCCGGGTTATAGTGGATCCTACGGTGGGAAGGCATAATGGTTTCAACTGGGAGCATAGCCTCCGATCCGTATGCCAAAGAGAAAGGAGTGTGCCCTGTTGATGTTCTGAAAGATGTGCGGTAGGCCCACAGTGCCGTAGGGAGTTCATCCACCCAAGCGCCCTTTGACTTTTCGAGCTTCTTTTTTATCAGAGTTTTCAGAATTTTGTTGACTGCTTCGACTTGTCCGTTTGCCTGGGGATATGCTACGGATGAGAAGCTTTTATGAATTCCTTGTTCTTGGCACCAGTTGGCGAATTCTTCGCTGTCAAACTAAAGTCCATTGTCTGATATGACTTTGAGTGGGACTCCGTACCTGCATAGAACATTTTTGATTAAGAAGTTAATAACTTTTGCTGAAGATACTTTATTCAGTGGTTCCGCTTCCACCCATTTGGTGAAGTAATCAACTGCCACTATAGCATATTTGGCCCCGCCTTGGCCCATCGGTAGCTCGCCGATTAAGTCAATTCCCCATATTGCGAAGGGCCAAGGGCTGGTCATTTGAGTAATCTCAGTTGTTGGTAGCCGTGGAATCTTAGCAAATTTCTGGCATCTGTCACACTTCTTGACGAAATCTAAGGCATCCTTGCTTAAGGTGGGCCAGAAATATCCGTATCGGAGTATCTTTTTTGCTAATGTTTGCCCTCCGGTGTGATCTCCGCAGCTCCCCTGATGGATGTTGGATAAGATTTCCTTGGCTTCTCTCCCGGCGACACACCTTAATAACGGGTTAGAGAATCCGCGACGATAGAGGATGTCTTCTTATATTGTGTAGCGGGATGCTTTCCTCAAGATTTTCTTGACTTCGTTACGCCCGTTGGGTAGAGTGCCACTTTGTAGGTAGTCTCAGATGGGAGTCATCCAAGTTGCTTCTTCGGTTGCAGCTATCAGATTTACTTGCTCAAAACTTGGGGCCAGTTGCTTTGAGATGGTTACTGCCCCGAAGATGGCGATGTCTCTCACACTTGCTTGCTTTGCTAATTCGTCGGCCTCTCGGTTCTCCTCCCGAGGGATATGTTTGACTAAGTAGTGGTCCAATCGGCTGAGAAGTAACTTGGTCTTCTTTAGATATGCTATGAGTCGTTCTTCTCGAGCTTGGAATTCTCCTAGTATTTGATAAACAATAAGTTGAGAATCGCTGTGAAGACACAAAGAATTGGCCCCGATTTCTATGGCAATTTCTAGTCCAGCTATCACTGCTTCATATTCTGCATCGTTGTTGGTGGCAGCGAACTCCAACCTTATAGCATAGTGCAGTTTATTTCCCCTGGGAGTGATTATTACCACACCTGCCCCCGAGCCTTGTTCATTTGATGCCCCATCCACAAAGAGATTCCACTTGACATCTTCTGTTATTTCCAGTCGCTCCTGATCTTCATTGGTAGTGAACTCTGCAATGAAATCAGCCATGGCCTGTCCCTTGATGGCGGTGCGAGGGTGATAGGTGATATCATACTGACTCAGTTCAATGCACCACTTAAGTAATCGCCTAGAAGTGTCGGGACGATTGAGTACCTGCCTCAGCGGTTGATCGGTCAGAACTTTGATGGAATGGGACTGGAAGTAGTGACGCAATTTCCGTGATGTGATTAGTAAACAGTATGCTAACTTCTCAAGTTTAGGATATCTGACTTCTGCCCCAGTAAACCTTTTGCTGACGAAGTAAACTGGTCGTTGCGTGCGGTTGTCTTCTCTTACCAAGGCAGCGCTTAGAGCGTGAGATGACACAGCAAGGTATAGGTATAATTCTTCGCCTTCGCTTGGAGTCGAGAGTACTGGTGGTTTCTGGAGGTGTTCGATTAGGTTAAGGAAAGCGGTTAAGCATTCGTCCGTCCATTCGAACTTTCCTTTATCTTTCTTTAGAGCTTCGAAAAAGGGGACGCACTTGTCCGTTGCCTTGGAGATGAATCGGCTTAGGGCGGCCACTTTTCCATTTAGGCTTTGCATTTCCTTTCGGGTGGAAGGTATCTTGATATCCCTTAGCGCTCGGACTTGTTCAGGGTTTGCTTCTATCCCTTTGGCATGAACGATGAATCCTAAGAACTTCCCAGATGACACTCCGAAGGAGCATTTCAGCGGATTCAACTTCATTCCATATTGTCGAAGTACTTGAAACATCTTGCCTAGGTGGCTTACGTGATCTTTGGCTTTCCTTGACTTTACCAGCATGTCATCCACATATACTTCCATAGTTTGTCCTATCAGCCCCGCAAACATCTTGTTGACGAGGCGCTGGTAGGTGGCTCATGCATTTTTAAGTCCGAAAGGCATTACCTTATAGCAGTATAAACCTCGATCGGTGATGAAACTAGTGTGGTCTTGGTCGGGAGCATGCATATGAATTTGGTTATATCCTAAGTATGCATCCATAAAAGATAGGAGTTCGTGCCCGGCTGTGCTGTCTACAAGTTGGTCGATTCTGGGAAGTGGGAAGCAATCCTTTGGGCAGGCGTCGTTTAGGTTGGAAAAGTCAATGCAGGTTCGCCACTTCCCATTAGCCTTTTTTACCAGCACCGGGTTGGCAATCCATTCTGGGTAAACAGCTTCTCGTATGAAGTCATTGGCGAGTAGATTCTTTACTTCTTCATCGAGGGCTGCTGATCGCTCTGCCCCCATACTTCTCTTTTTTTGTTTTACAGGCGCCTTGGTAGGATCAATGTTTAATACGTGGCAGGCTATGTCGGGGGAGATTCCAGTCATGTCAGCGTGTGACCATGCGAATACGTCCAAGTTGTGGCGGAGAAAATCGATGAGTTGTTCCTTCAATTCGGCTTTTAGTTGGGACCCAATTTTCAATAGTCTACTTGAGTCGTGCTTGTCTACAGATATAAACTCCATAGCCTCTGCAGGCTCGGCGGTGGTCTCCTCCTCTTTGTCCCTAGGGTCTAATTCATTGAAAGGGTCGCTGGTATATCGAAGAGGAGGGGCTTTCTTTAATTGCTATGCTTCTAGGCTTTTTGTGTAGAGGGCCATCTCTACACCCTTCCCTTTATCCTTCCTGTGGTTGTTGCGAAGTTCAGTTACATAGCAGTCTCGAGCAACGTCCTGGTCTCCTTCCACTTCCCCCACTCCATTGTCTGTTGGGAATTTCATCTTTAGGCACCATGGGGCTAAGACAATTTGGAAGTCAGACAAGGATGGCCTTCCTAAGAAGGCGTTGTAGGCCGACTGGTTTTCTATTAGCACAAACGTTTGTTTCCGTACAGCAGAGCGGGGATGGCTTCCAATTTCAACAAAAAGGTCCAGTTGCCCGAGGGGCATCTTCGCATCTCCAGTGAAGCCGTGCAGTGGTTTATCGCAGGGGGATACATCCTTCATTGATAGCTTCATTTTGTCGAATGCGTGTTTGAACAGGATGTTTACCGAGCTTCCAGTGTCTACCAGGATTCAGTATACTTCGGCGGGACCAAGTCGGGCAGAGATGACCATGGGATCCATGTGAGGGTACTGCCTTCCTTCTAGGTCACGCTTACCGAACGTGATGTCATTACTTTCTTTCCGCTTCGGGTGGCGCTCTTCTATAACCGAATTGACATAGTCTTTATTGTCTCTAAGCGACTTTCCGTATCTTTCCATCTCTTTCCAGCTTCTGTCTGCGATGTGTGGCCCTCCTGAGATGGTATGGACCACTATCTTTTCTTGTCTAGAGCTGCTAGCGTTGCGGTTTCCTCTATCGGTCCCCGGTGAGGGTAGCCTTGGGTTTTCATTGGCTGGAGCTGGGGTCCTGTCCTGACCTTTTACATAACGTTCCAGTTTCTTTCTTCTGATGTGTTCCTCAATCAGATCTCGGAGATGATGGCATTCGTTGGTATCATGCCCGTGAGATTCGTGGAAGCGGCAGAATTTTCCAGACTTCTATGCGTTATCTGATTCTTTCTTGTATGGTGGGCGTTTGTATCTAACTTCGCCTTGGGTGGCAAGGAAGATATTTTCGACGGTCTCGTTCAAAGGGGTGTAAGTGTCGAATCTTGGTCCTGGCCGATATAGGCGCTTTTCTCCCTTCTTGCCCCCAGCATTGTCTCTGGAATCATTTCTTCGAACGTCCCTTGCCACAACAGGGGCGTTGCCATGGGTAGTCTTATTTTGCTGTCCTGACTGCCCTTCAATGGCAGCATCCTCAAGCCTCATGTATTTCCCGGCTTCATGGAAGAAATCGGGTAAAGTAGCTGGTTTTTCTTTTGTCAACCTTCTAGCAAATTTAGTGTCCGGATGCACACCACTGCAGAGGGCCATTAGGATAAGCTTTTCATCGGCATCTTGGACTGCGGCTGCTGCGGCGTTGAATCTGGTTAGGTATTGCTGCAGCTTTTCTCCAGGTTTCTGTTTGACGCTGGATAAGGAATAAGCGTCCTTAGGTTGCTCCACATGAATGCGGAACTGACTGATAAATTTTTCTTTCAACATTTCCCACGAGCTGATGGAGCCTTGGGGTAGATGACAGAACCAGGAGGTAGCAAGATCTGCTAAGAAGAGCGGAAAGCATTTGCACAGTACTCCCTCTGTCGCTCCACTCATGAGCATATGCTGCGTGTACCTCTGTAAGTGGACATCGGGATCGGAGGTTCCTTTGTAGGGTTCCATTGTTGGCATCTTCCATTCTCGGGGGTGATAGCAATTTCGATATTGCGGGCGAAAGGGCTGGTTACCCTAGCGCCTATCCCTCGATCTCTTTGTTCCCGTTGGACACACTCTCTGAATAAGCGTGCCATCCTTTCATCAGAACTTGGAGCAGATAGAAATGAGTTTGGTTCTGTTCTGTGGGATTGATTCCGTCCAGATGACCTGTAGGGATGGTATCGTCTATCATTCCTCATATTTTCCAGAGGCTGCCTTTGATCTTCTGGGAGCATGCTCGGGTCAGCTACAGTTGGCCCTTGCCTCGATCTCCCCCTGCTGGGTTCTGATCTAAGCACTTCCTCGGGTCCAACTTCGGGCTGGACTCTAGCTCGGCCCCGTTCACTGGCGTTTCTGTGGTTAGGCAGCATGACAGGCTCAGCTACAGTTAACCTTCGCCCGGTACCTCCCCCGTTGGGTTCGGTACCAAACGTTTCCTCAGGCCTAACTTCGGGCAGTGCTCGGTCTCGGCTCCTACCATGGCTACTTCTACCGTTAGCTCCTTCGAAGAAGGAAGATCTTTGTTGTCTCTAAGATCCTCCTGACTGGGACTCGCCCCATGATTCAGTGTTGCGGTTGGATTCTTCAGCGTCCCTTAAGCGTGACATGAGATGGTCCACCAAGGCTTCCTGCTGGGACGTGAAGCGGTTAGTTACTTCAACCACAACTCTGTCCAGATCTGCTCTAGTAATTGCTGCAGGCTGTTCTGTGGCAGGAGTAGTTGGGTTAGCCTGTTCTTCATTTGTTACTGTTGCTGGAGGAGGATGATTTACTTGATTCGTGATAGCTGGATCTGGAAGACTGCTGGATGCGATGTTTTTTCCTTTGTTAACATCTTTTCTCTGTTTGGGAGGCATGTTTTCCAAGTGGCGGACGATGCTGTTAGGAAAACTCGTTTAAGTGGATGAAGCTGAAGCTTCGAGCTTCTAGCACTCAATGAAAGCACCAAAAATGTTTGCACAAAAAATGGACAAACACCTCAAAGTCGTATGATTTAGTAGATCTTATGTTGTTCTTAGTGATTTAGGTGATTTATGCAAATATATGAAAAGCAGGGGCTAAACTGTAAAAAGACACACAGATTTATAGTGGTTCAGCCAGAATGTGCCTACGTCCACTTTATATGTTATTTCTCTTCTCTTGTTTAGATTACAAGTACAAAGCTTTGATACAAGTAAAAGAAAGTTGTTTGAAAGTTCCTTCCGTGCTTAAGCTCTCAAACTTATCTGCCATTGTTGTACCCCTGCCCCTCTATTTATAGAGTGAGGATGTGGGTAGGGGTCTTGGAAGTATATAGCTACTGGCGGGCCCGGGCTGAGGCAATCTGAATTGGTGATTCTGGTTCTGCAATGCTTTGATTCGGTAGCGCCCTGGAGACAGGTTGGTTCGGTGGTGAGGACGTAGCTTGGTCCGGTGGTGAGGACGTAGCTTGGTCCGGTGGTTGGAGAAGGTGGCTGGTCCGGTAATGGTTGGAGATGCTTCATTCGGTGATGAACTGGTCCGGTAGGGGCTATGGTTCAGTGGGTTGGTTCGGTAGGAGGTGGCCTGGACCGGTAGTTGTGGGAGGTGAGGCTTGGTTCGGTAGAGGTATGGAGACGGAGTTGGACCGGTGGTCTCCTTCTCCTGGATCGGTGGTAGATGCGGGGTATGGTTCGGCTATGGTTCGGTAGAGGTATGGAGATGGAGTTTGGTATTGCTTCCTTCTTCTTGGTTCGGTCGTGGTGGAAATGCACACAACAGTTTCTCTTCTTCAAAGCTTTGGAACGTTACGAAAGCTAAGACATACAAATGAGAGCAAGTGAATTTTCTAAGTACAAAAAAGGCTTTTATACGAACACGAGAAGAAGGGAAATGTCGATTCGACTCCCTATTGCTCTGGCTAGTTAAAACAAGTACCCTCCCAGAGTGATGCGAAGAGAGTAGTTCACATCCATGCGCTCTTTATCTAAAGCAACGTTCATTCGTATCCATCCATCGATCAAACTGGAGTGCAAAGCTAGGGCTTACATGAACCATTCGAAACCATCAAGGATACACCGATACAAAATAACGAGTCCGTATCCATCAAATTAATATCCATAGAGGTTCACGTCCATCGATATGAGCTGCCCTGTTCGCAAAGCCCAAAAAGACTCGTATCCATCGATACGAACGACGATGAACCACCAGCAAAATTCATATCAATCACCATCGATGCACGGACAACTTTTTAACCTTTCACATCGATCCAGGAGAGGATCGATGCGAAGAGACACTCTAAAACAACTATCAAGTGTTGTTACAACTCAAATTCCACATCGATTCAGGAGAGGATCGATACGAAATTCGATGCAAGAAAACTGACAACGACTTGTGAACGTATAAACGTTAACGGGAGTCGGGTTAACACATATTTTTGTATGTGGCGGACTAACATTCAAATTTCAAAATTCACAGGAGTTGAATACTTACCTGGTGACAATTACAACAACGAACAACAGATTGCTATTGTTCAACACTCAGTCACAATAGTACATAGTACAACAACTGGTAGTCAACAGTTCATGATTTATATTACTGAAGAATCAATCAAAGGTCACGGCTTTCGACGAAAAAATGATAACCATTCAGACAGATCAAATAGAAATGTTTGAAATACAGATTGCAACTTTTCAAAGCACGTCATGTTCTCACAAGACGTACTTTGGGGGGAAAATGTTATCCCGCCTTTTGGTAAGGCCGTGACACCAAGAACTTGACCGGAGACCAAGGATAGTTCATCCCGAAGGTCAGTTATACACAGATTCACTATGGATACTAGCAAATTTTATTCGAGACCAGATCGAGCTACAATTGATATGACACGACAAGCAAAGCTGTGGAAGCCAACGTTCCAAATTTCAAGTCAATTCGAGGTCGTATGCTCAATATATGATCGATGAAAACTAAGAGAATCAATTCGTTCGTCTCCATCTGTTCGCATCCATCTTTTCGTCTCCATCTGTTCGCCTCCATCTGTTCATAGCCATCTGTTCGCATCCATCAAGCTTCATCTGTTCGTATCCATCAATTTTCTGTTGTTCGTATCCATCACGTACACTCAACTTCGTATCCATCAATTGGAGTCAATTCGTATCGATCCCAATTGCACAGCTCGTATCGATCGATCAACGATCGATACGAGCAAAACATCAAACGATCGATGCGAAATGGCCCACAGTTATCGATACGAAGTAAGCCATTAAGCGATCGATACGAACAAAACAATGACAATCGATACGAACAAGGAAGAGCTGATCGATATGAACAAGGCCGAAATGCATCGATACGAACAAGATACACTCCAATGAAAGACTTAGTCACTCGGCATGAAAAGTGGATCGATCCGAGGAGTTAGCACCACGTCTACTTGTGAGCACGTGCACAAAAAGCGATATGAAGATATTGATGCGAATGATATCGATACGAATTCAACAGCCTAGAGAAAACACAAGTTTGCATCAGTCATAACTCACAATCTACAAGTCCAAATGCTACCAAACTTTCACAGAAGCTTGCGTACATCCTCAGCAAAACTCACAATCGATCCCAACTCAATTGGATGAGGTTTTGATCGACACGAAGCTTGTTCGTATTGATCCCAAATCGTGTGCAAATCAAATGGGATCGATCGTGTGGGCCCACCCATGTGAGAGAAAAGGTCTTCCGAGATCTGAGCGAGATATTTGCAGCCTACGCCTATAAATAGTAGCCCAGAACCTACAGAAAAGGGATCTTTTGGCTCTTTGACGTCCAGATTCTGCCAAAACCATTGTTGCACTCAAAAATCACTGTTGTACTCGAGATTTACTGTTGTAATCCGTTGTAACCAACAAGCAAAAGTTAATAAAAGTCAATCATTTCATAGTGGACGTAGGCAACACGCCGAACCACTCTAAATCTCTTTGTTCTTTTGTTGTTTTTCTGGTTATTGTCTGGAGTGTTTGTTAGATAATCCTCTTTTTACATTTACTTTCTTCATTTTATCTCTTCAAACACTTCCGAAGAGTGTTGTGCCAATTTTGGTACAATCAATTTCCATTTAACTCTAGATCCACATATTTACCCAATTTCAAATATTAAATTTGCGATGCACAAAATCCGTTTAGTCGCTATATTTGAAATTTTAACCATTTCACTAATTCAACCAAAATCTTCATATTCAAAATCAATTAATATCCCAAATTCAACATTTAAAATAAATTAAACGTTCAAAATCAAACGACTAAAATTCTGGGTCGTTGCATTATTATTTATAACCGGCTTTATGTCTGACTCGAAGTTTATGATTTCCCCTAATACTCTCGAGTACTTAATTGATTTTGAGTGGTTTGAGAGTTAAGGTTTTCAGATTTTCCTTAGATGAATAAGCTTCTGGAGACGTGCAAGAGGTAATCTACCTAGTAGGAGTTTCTTTCTATTTATTTCCGCTTTTTTTTATTGTAAAGGAAAATTTGTTTTATTACCTAATCATATACTATGATCATCCAAGGGGGCATCTTCATATGTTGCTCTTTGTGTATGTTGTAATAATTATATTTTATCTGAACGTGGTTCTCGTGTAGGGATTATGTAATGAACTTGAAATGTTTTGAATTGGAATGTGAAAGTTGTTTGATGATTTTAAATTTTTTACATATCCATGTGTTTCAGTTATATCAAAGTATCTAACAATACCATATTTGATTATCGAGGATTAATAACTATGGATGACTACAGCATCTGCAGCCGATTGTTTTGGGCCTCCAAGTGGGGGATGTTACGTACCTTGGAAGAAAAATAAGATGTTCATATTTGGTATATTTCTTGAGTTTTAGGTTCGTTTGTTGATTTAGGAATGTAGGTTTGAGGTTCGAGAGTTTGGGATCAAAGCCTATTGTTACTGCACTGAAGCCTATTATTTCCACGACAGTTGGGTATAAGAAGCACAAGTTTCAGCAGATTAGGGCTAATATTGTTTGCGGCAAGTGTGGGAGAAGGGTCACTTTACAAAGGATTGTTGGTCAGGTAAAGGAGGACAAATGGTTAAGGCACCCATAGTGAAGTCACCTCAGTTTGCACTTAACGGTTGTTATGCTTGCCAACGGCTAGGTCATTTTGTTAAGGATTGTCCTATGCTCAAGATAGAGAGATGCCTAGGGTCTTTGCTATTACTAATGCACCTTCCACTTCAACAGAAGCTAAGGAGAAGGAGTTTCTACAAGTTATTCTATATATTTTTGGTATTCCTATTCATGTCTTATTTGATGTTGGTTCTTCCCATAGGTTTATCTGTATTAGCCTTGTTGATTGACATTGTCTATAACCAATTATGTTCCATGATTCTATTTGTGTGTCAAACTCAGTAGGGGGCTTGGCAAGTCTTCGTATAATATACCAAGAAGTTCCCTTTACTTGTTTTGATCGACTCCTTCCATGTGATATGTTCATTCTTAGTTTTCTTGGTTTTGAAGTTCTTCTGGGGATGGATTGGTCGTCTCATGATCATGCCATCTTGGATTGTGAGAAACGGACTCTGAGCTGTAAAGGGGAATGGAGATTCTTGTGGTATCTTGTGAAGAGCCTGGTTCTCAAATGGCTAGTTTTCTCTTCTCTCTCGAGGTGGTGGATGAAGCTTTGGAGTTGATTCCAGTTTTTTTAGGAATTTCTAGATGTCTTCGAGGAGGTTTTTGGTTTACCTCCTCATTGCAAAACCGAATTTCATATTGCTTTGGTCCCTAATGCCAAGCCTACTATATTGCCTGAGAAGAGGCTATCTTTGAAAGAAAAGGTAGAGCTTGCCATCTAGATTAGGGGCTTGTTACAGAAAGGTTTGATTCGACCTAGCCGTTCAAATTGGGAAGCGCCCATCATATTTTCCACTAAGTTGGATAGTGCCTTAAGACTTTGTGTCGATTACTGTGAGCTTAATAAGTGGATTATTCGAAACAATGATCCTTTTCCCAAAATTGATGACTTGTTTGATTGGCTTCATTGATCTCTTGTATTCTTTCAGCTTAATCTTGCCATCGGTTTCCATTAGTTGAGCGTAGTAGAGGAGAGTGTGCCCTTAATAGTTTTTAGATCAGATTGGTTTTATGAGTTGCTGCTTATGCCGTTCGGCCTAACTAATGCATGTTCTAGCTTTGTTCATGTGCTTAGGGGGTCAAGGTAGGAAGTTGTGTTTTGCTAGGTTGAGGTTGAAAGAGCTAGGTTGGATTCGGAGTAAAAAATGAGTTATCTCACTCCTTGAATGAATCTATATACTTGACGCTTTTTGCTTGCTATTTATAATAAAGTTAGATCCTAACTATTTGTAACGACCTGTAAATTTTAACGGCTTTATTAACGTAATTAACTGAAATTTTGCGTGAAATTAAATAGTAAATTTTTGAAATGAAAATTTGATATTTGAAATACATCTATTTAGACATAGCAAATGGTAAATTTTCGTTGATAAATATGGAAGTCAGTTTTATTGTGTAACTTTCAATTTCAATTTAAATCGGTTAATTTGATGATGATAAAATGTTTTTCAAACCTGAATATTTTTATACAATAAATTTTTTTATCATCTTCTAAGTGAGACGTCATATTTTGTTTCGTAAAATTTAGACTGCTATTGCTCCGTTTATCTTAATTCCGGCGTTTTAGCAGCATATTTTCGGTATCGAATATCGACTTTTGATAGGATGATCGTATCGATGATATTTTTGTACCATTCTGCTCGTCCCATCGTGCTGATCTCCGTAGTATATTCATCTGTGTGTTTCGAAGTTCGGTGCACAACGAAATATGCGGAATGGTCAGCCATATCGGTACCCGTTTTGGACCTTTGGTGTTCCTTTTTGTCCTCTCGTTTAATTGCAGAGACAACCAATACCCGGCTAGCTTATTGTATTCTCTGAATTCTAACCGTTGGCGTTTGCTATTCATATTGCTTCATTTTATTTTTGTTCGTTCATTCTTTGGTTCTATACATATTTATGTTAAAATATACAAGTTTTAATAATAGCTGTTACATGTTCATCTTTCTCCTTCAAGCTGTGCCCTCTCGCATCCTAGATCCTCCACTTCCAACACACGCGGCCATGTTTCCTCCCAAACCCATCCTCCTCCCCTACATGACCGAGCATGGCAACCACCAACAGCCAGCCTTCCTTTTGCTCTACCTCACTTCGCGAGCTCGGCCACCATTTTCTTCCATCCCACACCCATGCAGCTCGACTTCCCTAACCTCCATTCTCTGCTGCAACCACCGAGACCCCTAGACTCCACCGAGATGACAACCACCCTGACCGAGCACCATCTCTCCTCTTACCCCACCAAGGCTTCTCCTCCTCCACTGCTAGCAGCCCTCTTCCTCCAAGTCCCCACGTGTAGATCCCACCTTCCATCCTCCACCACGTCTCCATGTCCTCCCCTCTGTCATGATTCCTTCCACTGCCTTATCGACTCACCACAACTGTTCCTCCTCCCAGCCGAACTCCTCCACAACCCGTGCTCCTCACCTTCCACCCACCTGTCGCACGCAAGCTTCCACTCAGGGGGGCCGCATCCCACTTGCCTCAGCCTTATGCATATATATATATATGAAATCTTAATGGTAAATTAGTTTTTATTTTTATTGATTCTAAATTTATATATATATATATATATATTTTGTTGTATAGGTTTATATTAGTATTTTTATATTACCTGTTTGTATAAAATTATAATAGTATTATATATATAATCTGTTAACATAAGTTTATATTTGTTATATAAAGTGAATTTGGTATAATGTAGTTTGTTGTTGCTATATATATAGTAATGTGTAAGTTATACATATATGTTTTCCAAAGATTTGCATTGTGGCTGCCGTGTATTATATATATGTTGTAGTAATCTTGACTTTTAAAGTAATTATATTTTACGTTATTTGTTCAGATTTCTATATATTATGTTTATGGGTATAGATATATAGTATGTTATAGTATTTTCTTAAACTTATATTTATACGTTGATAGTTTATAATAGCTGTAATATATTATATACTCGATTTTGAATATATGCACTTTTAATTTTTCTATTGATATATATACTTTGATTTCGAATATATGAGGTTTTAAAATATAATATATTTATTTTATTTATGTGTGTTTTAAATTGATATTGATTTTTAAACAAATAATATATATCAAAGTTGTCCTAATATATGTGTCGAATTGAATTTCATAAATATTGATTTATAGATATAAAGATTTATTTTTATGTTGGTTTAAATATATGTTATAGAAATCTAAATTTATATTTTGTTTCATCAATTCTAGTCTGTCATGCCTAGTTTCTTCATCGAATTCGTGTCAATCTTGCTTTGCTTTGGAATTCGTGCTTAGATTCATAACCCACTTCATTGTCAAATATCTCTAGCCTCGAAAGGTGAGAAATCACTCACGATTAACATTCTTATATTTATTAAATTTGATTTCACTTGAAACGAAAAATTGAAATATGCTACAAAATTCAACTGTTATTTATATAATTGCTGTATATGATATGCCATTATATATAATTATTCACTTATGACATCTAACACCATGATCGGTTATTTATATTATATTTTATTATTACTGATGATATATGCCTGTTATTGATCTGTTAAATTATTATCATAATTGTTCTCACTCTGCAAGTTCCCTGTTAGTTTAGATTTCCCTATGGGTTGAAATGATACATACCTGAACGATCTTGTAGAATAGGAGGAAATCGTTATGGGTTTAAATGATAAACCCAAGCGATTTTTCATTAATTTGAAATTTGGGATCGTGGGTTGAAATAATATATACCCGTAGATATTTAAATTATGGATTGAAATGATAAATATTCGTATCACTTGACCATAGGATAGAGAATCATATACGGACACTGTTGGTCTATATTTTGAAACGATTTACAGAGTTTTGAAAGGAAATATATGGTTTTTAACAGATATTGATTTTTAAGATATAATACATATATTTTATATATGTATAAATTTTAGATTTTTAATATAATATGTTTTGGAAAGTTTAATGGATAAGTTAGTTCTAAAATTATACATTTTAAGATTTTCTTATAATTTTATTTTCTTAAAAATATATAAAATAAGATTTAATTTAATAAATTTAATTTAATTGGTTTATAATATGTTTAAGTATTTATTTAAGTTTATATTATTATTTTAAAAATAGATTCTTTATAACTTTAATAACAAAGGTTGGGAAGAAAAATTAATGTTGACTCGGAATTTAAATTGGTTAATAATTGAATTTAAATAAGAACTTATTTGAACTTATTGATTTTGATATTTTGAAATATGATTTATAACTTGATTTGATGAATATTCTCAAATTTAAATAAAATTGAGATTGGATATTTAATATTGATTTAAATTTATAAATCGGGATTTTTATAAATTGTTATTAAAACGATTAAGTGAATACTTTCCAATTTGAATAAAATTAAAGTTAAATGTTGAAATATAAATGAAAATTTTATTTTAGATGCTTGAATATTTAAAATTGAATCTTATTTGAATTGAAGTGATAGTTCAAACTTGGATTTGAAATCGATATAAATTGAAATGGTTTATTGAGAATTTGAATTGAATCTTTGACCTTTAAATTGAAATGGTTAAGCTAGAGTTAATATAAATTGAATTTCAGAATTTAAGATGATTTGAATTGACTTATGAAATTGGAGAAAACTATTTTTATTAGATAAATTATTTTAATATATAAACTATTTCTTTATAACTATTTTAAATATATATACTATTTTAAATATTTAAACTGTTTAAGTTGGAAGTATTATGATTTCAAAGGATTATGATTTCCAAAGTGTTATGATTTCAAAGTGTTATGATTTCCAAAGTGTTATGATTTCCAAAGTGTTATGATCTCCAAAGTGTTATGATGTCAAAGTGTTATAACTTTGAAAGTGCTATGATTCTGAGAATGAATATTATTTAAAGTGAATAATGATATCGAATTTGGTATGGTTTTGAAATGAATATGATATTTTTATATGAAGTATAAACTATTTGAATTGAAATGACCACTGTGTGAAATAAGCGTTTGAATGTTAAAGAGACCGGGATCAGATATTGTCATACTCTCTGCCAATACCGAAAACCACTTTAACAACTGTGTACATGGTGGAGATTCCAGAATGAAGTAGGATGGTTTGGTGACGATTCTTTATGGTATTTACGTAGCCCTGACTAACGTGAGTTAGCTTGATGTGGCTAAAACAGGAGCTATACCAGGCCAAGTGGGGTCATTCCCCCTATCGGACACATTTCATCAATACCATGCTATTGCTTTTGTGATTTGTTTGGGTGCACCTTTGATTTGGGAGTGTGTCACGAGTTGGGTGATAGTAGCTGTTATGCGTTACCTCCAGTCCAGGAGTGCAAATGGTATATCTACCCTGGCATTACCTCGAGTGCCTTGTCGCATGCCTTATCGCGCCTTCTACGAGTTTGTTTTTTATCGTACCTATGTGGTGTCTTCTGTGTAAACCACCGGTTTGGTGGAGCATACAGCATTGTATAGACTACGGGAATATATAAAATGTGTTAAGGGGGATATGGGTAATGCCTTAACGCTATTTTAGTAGCCTTACTTACTATAGACATATTATAATAGCGTATCTTACTACATAGTAGATAGTTCCATGGATCCTTAGAGGATGGAAATCCCAAACATCCTTTAAGTTACTTGTATTTCAGTTGACATTTCACTTGAGTTGAATTTATTAATATAAGAATGTTAATCTTGACTCGAGTGTTTTGTATTTTGCTTTATGCTCGGGTCAGACTAAGTGTTACAACATTTGAGACTCACCTTTGGAGTTAGAGCTTCTCTTGGAGATCAATCTGTATATATTCAGCCTTCAACTATCCAGTTGTTTTGTTCTGACTTGTCATATGTTTGTATTCGAGACTATATTGTATTTGAGATATTCTGTTGTATTTTATTTCAAACTCTGTTGTTTATATAGTAGCTTCATGAACTACTATTTATCTATTCCACTGATATTTTATATTACTCTGTGTTTGTGATTCTATGAATTATTTACTTACTGTATATGTTGAGTTTTGCCAAATATAAATTAACAATATGATATTTTGAGCAATTCAAGTCTGACATGTGCAGATGCGAATGGTTCGAAATAGCGGGTCGTTGCAGTTGGTATTAGAGCTCTCGTTTAGGAAAAACTTAGCATATAGAGTAAATTTAATTACAGAATCATGTTTTGTTCGAGCTTAAATTTCTTCCTCTTTGATTCGAATTTCCTTTGAATTTTGGAGCTTTCCCTCTGTTCTAAAATTCATACTTGTCTTTCCCTATTCATGTTCTTTTGATACTGAAGCATTCCATAGCTTCATTCTTTTTGGTGACTCATCCCATCGATGGTCCCGACAACCTCTGTATGATTTGTAAACGGGTGGACTCCTTTACAACAGGCGTCAATTCAGCGCAGACTTCTATATCCTCGGTTTCGAAGCTATTATTCCTTGCAAAGCCCGAACCGTTCTCTAGTGGACAACCCCGGTAATTCTCTTCTTACCGAATGTCAATTGCCTCAGATTTTGCAAGCAGTGCTATCTTTCGCTTAATTCTCAACCGAATGATTTTGATTCCTCCTCGATAGTCAGAGATTATCCTGATGTTTTGGTGAAGTTATTTCTCTTCTCTCCCAAGAGGGAAATTGAATTTCCGCACCAATTTTATTTCTGGAATCTCGGTTGACCCAGTTAAGGTCACCCGCGATTAATTTTAGTCCATCCATTCTTTCCTCTTTGTAATTCATTTATCTTACCTTCCTTTCGAGTCTATTTCCTTAGTTTGAATTTCTCATTTATGAGGTCCCTTTGAATTTGAATCTGCATCCTTGTTTTGAACTCCATTCAAAATCATCCTATGAGGGAGTGTATTTGAAAGTAGTATAAAAATATTTTATATTGTGTTGTTTGAGTTGTTAAGTTTGAATTTTGGGTTTCGATCGGTTCGTCTGATCAACGCTATCGATAGGACTTCCAAAACACTTGAACATAGCAAACTGGCACAATATTGTTTTCAAATTTGGTAAATGAAATAAATTTATATGATTATACAATATATATATATAAGTATATTTTCTAAAAATTAAATAGTTAAATAAATTGGTTGTTAGAAATGATATTATTTGATTTTCATTGACTATTCCAACATGTAAATAAATGAAATTATAAAGCTTGGCTATAAATTAATTTGGAACCGAAATGAATTTAAATTTAGAATTTGAGTATTCAATTTCCGGTATCTTAGAGAATTTGGCTTTTAAAATTTTAGAGTATATTATTTAAAAGTATGTTCGAATAGAAATCGTTTCCAAAAAGAATTTTAAAATTTTAAATCAGTACTCTCCTCTTTTGTCGTTGGAAAATAATTTCGGTGATGACTGCAGCATCATTGTTTGTACCAAAAATGGGCACAACACTCTTCGGAAGTTTTTGAAGAGATAAAAGTGAAGAATAAAAATTAAAACTGTGGATTATCTAACAAAAACTCCAAATAACAGAAAGTAAATTGCAAAGACAAGCGATTTAGAGTGGTTCGGCGTTTTGCCTACGTCCACAATGAAGTTTGATGATTTTATTGCTCGATTACTTGAAGGTTACAGTAGTTAATAATGTAATACAACTGAATTTAAATACTAAGTGTCAATCTAAAGCAGCGGCGGTGTTCTGGAGTAGATCTGGCAGAATCTGGGCGCTCTTCAGTACTTAGAATTCTCTGACCCCTTTTCTGAATGACCAGGGGCTCTATTTATAGGTGTAGGAGGCTGATATTTCGCCTAAAATGAGGGGAGACCAGTTCTGGTACGTCAGGGGGGCCACATGGCCGAAATCTGGAGATCCGGGCCCACTTTGGGATCGATTCGACCCTTGGTTCGAATCGATCAAGAAATCATCCAATCGAGCTGAAATTTGGTGTGAACATTCTTCATCATGTGTTTAAGCTTCTGTGAAAATTTCATGGCATTTGGACTTGTAGAACTCGAGATATGATCGATTCAAGTCGGTGTTTTTCGAACTCTGGAGTCATTCGAATCGATACGCTCGAATCGATTCGTTCGAATCGATCCTTCTGCAAATGAAGATGGTGACGTGGTGCGCCTTCTTCGTATCGATCCGCTTTGCACTCCGTATTGACTGGGTCGAATCCATGGTATCTGCCGCTTTGACTGGATGGATTCGTGGTAGCGGATTCGAAGGCATCCCTCTTCGAATCGAATGGGCGAAGGTCTGTTCGAATCGATCTAGGCGTGTTAAAGTTGATCGATTCGATGCTAACTCAAACAGTGTGGATTCGAGGGAACTTTCTTTGATGGAGTCGAAGGCAGAGATTGTTCTGATGGATTCGAAGCTTGAAGCATGTGCGTATGGATTCGAAGCATGGTTGCTTCTGATGGATACGAATCAATGCTCGAGAGATGGAGTCGAGGCAAACGTGATCTTCATGGATTCGAACACGAAGCTGTCCTCTCCATTTTCTGTTGGTGATATCTTGAGTATACGAACTCGGATTGACTTGAAACTTGGATCGTTGGTTCCCACGGCTTTGCTTGACGTGCCTTATCAATTGTAGCCCGATCCGGACTTTGAACAAATTTCATCGACATCCATAGCGATCCTTGCGTGTAACCGATCTCTGAGACGATTGGCCACCGGTATCTAGTCAAGTCCTTGGTGTCACGGCCTTGCCAAAAGGCGGGATAACATTTGCCCCCCAAAGTACGTCTTGTGTGAATATGACGTGCTTTGATAAGTTGTAATCTCTCACTGGACGGTTATGACATGCTTTACCGAAATTTGCGTTCTGTATCGCAGTAATCGACCGTCGTATAATTGTGACTGGCTGCTAGGTTCTTTGAGTCATGACGAGATGAACATTTGATTCCAGTAAACTATAAAGACTAAACATTAGTCAGAAATACGTGCACACGTGTATTATCTTGACTTTGGTTAATGTTGCGTGATCGCAAGTCGTTGTCAGTTTGGTTTGCTATCGAAATCTACATCGGTCCTCTCCTGAACCGGTTTGAGACTCGAGTTAAAACATCGCTTTTATGATTGCCTATTGATCATCCTCTTGTATTGATCCTCTCCTGAATCGGTACAAGAGTGGACAAGCAATTTTTCATATGGAAACGATTCGTCCATTTGACCGGTGGTATTTGATGGATTCGAAACTATGTTTCTTGATCCGCTTCGAGTTGAGGGTTTCGAAGTGGGTACTTTGAATCGATGGTTCTCCGAATCGATACTGCGTGGATTCGAAGTTCTCTGAGTTGGTGGAGTCGAAGTCGCGAGTGCTCGAATCGATGTCTTTTCGAAACGATGGTTCGTGGGGTTTGTGCTTCGAGTCGATGTTGCCTCGTATCGATGTTGCTGAAATGGATTCGATGTTGTAAAGGATTCGAAACCGGATGGATTCGAACTAAGGGATGGATTCGAACTGGTGGAACGACTCTGTGTCGTGATGGATTCGAACTAGTGGTCACAATGGATTCAAACATGCCGCAACGAATCGATTCGATTCGATTCTCTCACCTGTAGAAGCCGGTCAGGTATACCGGGAGGCGAATCGCCACATTTCCCCTATATATACCGGGGTCCTATTCACATCTCACTTTTTACCTTTCCCCATTGTTTCAGCTGTTTCTTCGAATCAATCCTCCAGACTAGGAACCCCCACGCCTTCGTTCGAATCGATAACATCCTCCCAAGCTTTTGTTTATAATCGAATCCAATCAGGTAAATATGGAACCGAGTCGAGTGTAGAACGTAAAAAATTGGAAGTCTTGGCAGTGACCCCATCTTATCTTCTGAAAACTTTGAAGGATCGTCAGATCTGGAATGGGTCGAATCGATAGACTTGGGGAAAGAAACTTGTCATGGTGGACATCGTTTTTGTTCACAGCTTCGCATCGATCTGGGAGCAATTTGTTCGAATCGATTCTAAGTGTCAGATTTCGAATCGATGATCATGAAAGAAAATTGTATCGAAGCGATCGATTCGAAGCAATGCTGCCATAATTGAGTCGAAGACGTGATATTCCGATCGATTCGAATCTGGACTAAATTCATGGATTCGAAGTATCTGTCCTCCCTTAGGCTCTATCGATTCGAACCGCATGGATTCGAACATCTGGACCTTGTTTCCCTCGAATCGATTCGTATCGATTCGATCCAATGGATTCGAACTTCTGGGTTTGAACGTTCTGATTTTCGAAACCTACATCCTTCTGATTTGCTCCAACATCCGAACTACGACCAATCTCAAGTTGAAATTTGACAAATTTAACGAGCTTTAGCACATTTGACTCCGACGAGCTTCGGCCTTGCATAGTCGAACACGACTGTAAAATTTGAACTTGAATTTCCTTTGAAGCTCGTCGATGGAACTATGACTCAACCAATAATACAACTGATTTATACACGAAGTTGGTCCGTAGCGTTTGGATGTTGTGGAAGTGACGGTCAGCGATGACGGTCATTTTCATTCTCAAATTCCCAAGATATGTTGTACGAACATCTTGCTTTATTCTGTAGAATCTGCTTAAGTAACGCATAGCACTTGCACTGCACGACACGTTCATACACACTACACCGGGGCATGCACGGGCTGTTTATGAACTTAACGTATCTTTCTGATGAGTTAGCTAATTATGGAATCTTCGAGCTCCCAACAACAAGAGGTACAGAGCTCGACTCCTCCGGTGCTTGAGATTCCTGACATCCCTGCCGATGTAATCGATCCGGCTCCACATGAATTGCCAGAGGCTATATTTATTGAGGACCCTGTTGATTCGGTTCAGTCTAACATCTCTGAATCCTTACTAGGCCGAATTTGCTTGAAGCACAACATATCTCTAGGTGACGTATTATTGCCTAGTGCCACTGATAGACCGCACAATCCGCCCGATGGATATACAGCTTTTTACCGCCATGCTTGCGCGGCCGGAACTCTTCCTCCTTTCAATCAATATATCAGAGGGATGCTATCATATTTAGGAATCGCTCCTTCACAACTTCATCCCAACGGTCACGCGTTGCTGAACAGTGCCTTTGTCATATTTATGGACTGTCTCTTTCGCCCGCCGAGGCCCTCCGAGATCAGACACATATTTAACTTCAAGAGTAGGGGTGATAGCCCGTCTTTTACATTTCTGGAGGCAGTTAGGAATTGCCAAGTTGTAGTTGGTGCTTGGACCCGACTGAGTTATTTCAAGAACGAGTGGTTCTATGTTCGGTGCCCTCCGGGTTTCGCTAGGCGATGGTTGTCTAGACGTAAGCGCCTTAACCTGTTTTCTTGACCAATAGCTCTTCGGTGTTAAAATTGACATTTCATTCCTTTTACAGCCATTATCTCCAGGCCCGATGGAGGGCGTTTCAAGGGTATCGTCCGGAGTCTTCAAGAAGTCCCAAGCGAGTTGAGGCATATTGATTCGGTGCTGAACGATTACAACTTAAGAGTTCTTGGTTTGATCGACATCAATCAAAGCATAGTCGTTGAGGGATTCGCAAAGCCCGCCTCCAAGAAGGAAGATAAGAAGAAACCCAAGAAGAGAAAAGCGAAGAAGTCACTCGGAATCAAAATAATCGAGGCGAGTGACGAAGAAAGAACCCATACGGATTCAGAGCCCATGGCTGACCTCTCGGGAAACTTGGAGGAGTCGGGAGAAAAACGGAAAGGCAAGGCCGCCGTCTCCAAAAAACTTAAGTCCAAGGGGGGAAAATCCGTAGATGTGTTTCTTCCCGCTTCCGGAGTCATGATTTCTGATGCCGCCCCTTCTCATTCGAGAGATTCTTTCAAAGGGCTTGACGATATTCCTATCCCAGATTATATATCGATTTCTCATAATCCTGGGTTGGAGGAATTTCAAGATGTTCTAAACATGAACGAGCCCTTTCCTTTAAGTGCGGTCAACACTTCCGGTCGGTTTGGGGGTTTACACATTTACACACACTTCCACAGCACTTCATGACTTTTGCATAGTAAACATTGCTTTATGGGATCCTAATCCGTAATTCTTTCTTATCGCAGGTGAGATGTCAGGACGTGGCTCTACTCTGGATAGGCTTCGGAATGTGCGCCAATCTTCTCCATTTTACGATTCCCGCAGGAGAGAAATAGATAGGGATCATGGGCGAAACTATTCAAGCCAAGAACGTTATGATAGAGACAGAGATTACTCGCGTGGCCGTTCCGGCTATGATTACTCTGACAGAGACCGGGGATACCAGTATCAACCCCGATCTCGCTCTCCTCCACCTCCCAGGGCCCCAGTAGACCTCCCAGGGCCATCTCATCAGCAGCAGCTGCCTTCTCAATCTTCTCGGCCTGATGCTCAGCGGCCAAGAATGGAACCGACAGCAGCCGCTATAATTGAACAAGCTCCGGCTGAGTTGACAAGCGAGGGGGCTGCTAAACTCGCTCAAATGAAAAATGACTACCCTGAAATTTGCATGGATGGCTATATCTTCCCTCCTAACTTTAAAAGAATTCCTCCGGAAGCTGAGACCACCGCTCATAATTATATCCACGACTTCTACGCTCAGTATAAGGAGTGGTACAAGGCAGCCGTGAAGGCTTCTAGAGTAGCTTTTGACAGGGCGAAGATCATTGTTGAACGTGATGCTGATATTGTTAAACAGAAACGCATCATTCAGGTTCTTCAATCCGAAGTGGAGACGTCCCGAAAGTCAGAGCTTGAAACACTTCAGAAACATGAAGATGTCGTGGCCAAGCTGGCGAGGATGCAGCAAGAACACTGCGCCACGGTGGAAGAGATGGGCCACCGCAACACCACCATTGCAGCTGAGCGAGACTTAGCCGTTAAAGAGCTGAATGAGCTCAAGGCCAAATTCGCTGAAATGGTGAAGGAGAAGGATGATGCGAACGCCACTGCTCAAGAGGCTTGCGACCAAGCAGTATCTCTCAGGACCGAACTTGCTGCGGCGGCGGTCAAGGCTAAGTCTGCGGAAGCAGAAATTCAGGAAAAGATCTTGGAGGAGAGGTCTAGGCTAGATGCTGAGTTTGATGATCTCTTAGTCACGTATAACGCTAATGTGCTGGAACACAGAAATTTAGCGTGGCTGGGAGATGACTCCATGATCTTGCACAATGCCTGGACCCGGCTGGTGAATGAGAAAAGAGCAGCGCATCCAGATGGAACACTTGACGACTTTGAACTGGAGATGCATTTGCTTACCGAGGATGAGAGGAAGACCCTTCATGAGGTGGTGATCTCTATGGCGAAAGAAAAGCTTGGCGTTCAATCTCTAGAGACAGGCGAAGGCTCGGGGATCGCGCATCACGAGACAAGTGTTGGAGCTGTAATTCCAACATTGCCCAAAGCCACTGGTGCGGTAGATCCCCAGTCTGTTCCTGCATATAATCCTGACCAACCATTATTATCTTCCGCCGAGGATTCTGCCCACGTTTCGGTCCAGACCAAGGAAGGTATTTGAACGCTTCTCGTAGTTTAGTCGTGAAGAACCTTAAGCAACACACTTGGCTAACAATCTTCGTTTTGTCGTGTTCCAGTGACTGAAGTTATTGTTTCTGCGCCCCTTGCTCTATCAGTTCCACTTCAAACACAAGGGGTTGTTTTTTCCGAAGCCATCACGACTTCTACCTTGATTGGCGAGGAGGGAGATGCAAATATGTTTTCTTTCAGCGCTCAAATGATTGAGGAGCTTCTCAATGAACCCATCGATCCCTCTGTCAACCCGTTTGATGCTGTGAGTGGGGCTGCTCCGGCCGTTAGTTCATCTATGCCAGCTATTGGCACATCTGATGCGGCCCAAGTATCTCGTGAGGACGACATTATTGCTGAAATTGATGCCGAGATGGCAGCAGGGAATGCTGGTACGAATCCGCCCGGGCCTGCCCCGTTAATGGTGATTTCACCGGGCGGTACTGTAGTGATTGAAACTGCTCCTGTCCCTCCTCCTGCTACTACTCCTATGCCTCCAGCTCGTCCTCCTAGAAGAATTTCCGTCGCCTCCAGCTCTGAGGAAGACGTTGACATTATATCGCTGCCGGAGGACAAGCCTGAAAAGAGTAAGCGATCGAGGAAAAAATCAGGCAGTGGATCTGGTGGGGCTACCCCGAAGAAGAAGATAAGGAAGAAGAAAGATTGAACTCTTTCTTTAAATCTTTGTTGCGTAGGGTAGCATTTTGTTGATTTCTCTATAGCCGTGTATAGATGTGGATTCGGCTCCCACTAGCAGAATTTTCTTTAAACACTTTGTAATCAGATTCTTTTTGTTGATAGTGGAAATGAAAATTTATTCCCTTTTTGTCTTCAACTTGTTACGTGTTATGGTTCTGCCCCCAGTATTGGGGATAAGTGTGGAGTTGATGTATGTTTATACCCCGTCTCGCGCTCTGGGAATACGGAGTTAAATGAATGTTTATACTCCGTCTCGCACTCTGGGAGTACGGAGTTAGATGAATGTTTATACTCCGCCTCGCACTCTGGGAGTACGGAGTTAGAAAAATGTTTATACTCCGCCTCGCACTCTGGGAGTACGGAGTTAGAAAAATGTTTATACTCCGCCTCGCACTCTGGGAGTACGGAGTTAGAAAAATGTTTATACTCCGCCTCGCGCTCTGGGAGCACGGAGTTTAGTAAAATGTTTATACTCCGCCTCGTGCTCTGGGAGCATGAAGTTTAGTAAAATGTTTATACTCCACCTCGCACTCTGGGAGTACGGAGTTAGAAGAATGTTTATACTCCGCCTCGCGCTTTGGGAGCACGGAGTTTAGTAAAATGTTTATACTCCGCCTCGCACTCTGGGAGTACGGAGTTTAGTGAAGGGCTGTCGTGTATCAACCCATTTCGTGGCCTGATGTGATGGCTTGCCCCCGAGCTCGGGTTTCATTTAGTGAGTGGTTGATTGCTTCACAGCCACTCCCTACTTGAATAAATTCCACTAAGTGATGGAACTTAGCTCTTCGTGCATCGTGATGTTGTACATTGTATTTAATGAATCACAGCTCTGGCTCGAACAGATGGCATTTTATTGCTGAAATAAGAAAATATGGCAAATCAGTTGCCTTATTACAAATTCTAATTTCGAAATGCAAAAGTAAATTGCTGAATAAAAAACATAATGAAATAAATGAAGCCTGTCATATGTAGTAGCGACGGAGACTCTCGCTGTTCCAGGCTCTTGGTAAAACTAGACCGTCCACGGTTGATAGTTTGAATGTGCCATCCCCAAGTCTTTGTGTAATCACGTACGGTCCTTCCCAATTTGGTTTCATGTGTGAAGGAACCGGGTAGATTCTTTTGAGGACCAGATCACCGAGTTCAAAGGTTCGGGGTCGAACTTTGGTGTTATATAACCGGGCGACCCGACTTCGGTATGCGGCCGCTCTTAAATCAGCTTCTTCCCGTTTCTCGTCCAACAGATCCAAAGATTCAGCGAGTAATATAGCATTTGTTTTTGGATCATAATAAGTTACGCGGTGAGAAAATACTTCTGTCTCAACTGGAATAACGGCCTCCGAGCCATAGGATAAGGAGAATGGGGTGTGTCCAGTTGCGGTCTTGTGAGTTGTTCGATAAGCCCATAATGCCATAGGAAGTTCATCGACCCATTTGCCCCCAGCCTTTTCCAGTCGTTTCTTTAAGATGGATTTGATAACTTTGTTAACAGCTTCGACCTGACCGTTTGCTTGTGGATGTGCGACTGCAGAGAACTTTTTATGAATATGAAATCGTTGGCAGAAATTCTTGAACTCCGAACTTTCGAATTGGGTCCCATTATCGGTGATGATGGTATGCGGGAGTCCAAATCGGCAAATGATATTGCGGACCACAAAGTTTATTACTTTCTTCGACGTAATCGTTGCGAGAGCTTCGGCCTCGGCCCATTTCGTGAAGTAGTCAACTGCGACGATGGCATACTTCGCACCACCTCTTGCCAGAGGTAAAGCGCCAATGATATCGATACCCCACATAGCGAACGGCCAGGGACTGACCATTTGAGTTATCTCGGTAGGCAGGGCTCTTGGAATTCGAGCGTGTTTCTGGCACTTGTCGCACTTTCTGGCATAATTGGCTGCATCTCGGTTCACTGTCGGCCAGTAATATCCATATCGGAGTATCTTCTTAGCAAGCGCTTGTCCACCGGTGTGATCGCCACATTCTCCCTCGTGCACATCATGTAACACTCGTTTGACTTCGTCGTGAGCGATACACCGGAGGAGTGGAACAGAATAACCTTTTCTATACATGATCCCGTCCTGAATGATGAACCGCGAAGCTTTTCGTAGAACTTGCCTCTTCTCATTTCGGTGTTCAGGCAATATCCCATTCTCAATATAATTTTGATACGGAGTCATCCATGATTCTCTGCTGGGAGAGGTTTCCAACACATCATTCGTTTTGATTTGATCGATGCTTGGGAAGGACAAAGTTTCGACCGGGACAAGTCCCATTTGCTGTGCTTCACCTGTGCTGGCCAACTTTGCCAATGAATCGGCCTTTTGATTGCGATCTCGTGGTATGTAGTAAATAGCATAATAATCAAACTGATCCAGTGCTTCCTGAACTCGGGCTAGATAAGCAGCTAACCTTCGATCTCTTGCTTGATATTCTCCCCGTACCTGACACACAACCAACTGTGAATCACAATAAACTTCTATAGCGATAATTCTCAGATCTCTGGCAAGCTTTAACCCAGTCAACAGGGCTTCATATTCGGCTTCATTGTTGGTTGCGTGAAAATCAAACTTCAAAGCATAGCATATGGATCGACCTTCGGGGGTTTCTAGTACAACTCCAGCGCCCGAACACCGATTGTTTGATGCACCGTCTGTATAAAGTTTCCAGACATATTCAGGAGACTCGCTGGTTTCGGGTAAGTCGTCTGGAACAGTAAATTCAGCTATGAAGTCAGCTAGGACTTGCCCTTGAATGGCTCTCCGCGGAGCATAAGTAATGTCAAATTGACTCAGTTCGATATTCCACTTGAGTAACCTTCCAGACGTCTCAGGCCGCGTGAGGACCTGTCGTAACGGCTGATCGACATACACAGTAAGCGGATGAGCTTGGAAATAAGGACGAAGCTTTCTCGAGGCAATGACCAAGCAGTAAGCCAGTTTCTCCAACCTGGGGTAATTTCTTTCAGCTCCGGTCAATCGTTTACTAGCATAATAGACCGGTTTCTGCACTCGATCCTCTTCCCAGACCAAAGCAGCACTGATCGCATGCTCTGATACCGCCAGATAAAGGTATAATTGTTCGTGATCAATTGGTTTCGACAAGATCGGTGGCGTAGAGAGATGCTGAACCAGCGATCGGAATGCGCCTTCACATTCCATGGTCCATTCAAAGTTTCGTTTTCCCTTCCGGATTAGATCAAAGAAAGGAATGCATTTATCAGTGGATTTTGAGATGAACCTGCTTAGCGCTGCTACCTTCCCGTTGAGACTCTGGACTTGCTTTATGGTCTTTGGAGTTTGCAAATTCCTTATTGCCCAGATCTTTTCTGGGTTTGCCTCTATCCCACGAGCGTTGACGATGAAACCTAGAAACTTTCCGGATGCGACGCCAAAGTGGCACTTTAACGGGTTAAGCTTCATTCCATATTCACGTAGGATGCGGAACATTGAATCTAAATCCCTGACATGATCTGTGGAAAATCGGGACTTAACTAACATGTCATCCACATAGACTTCCATGGTCTTCCCGATCTGATCAGCGAACATTCGATTAACCAAGCGTTGGTAAGTTGCTCCGGCATTCTTTAAACCAAAAGGCATGACTCTGTAACAGTAGAGTCGCAGATCGGTCACGAAACTAGTATGTTCTTGATCGGGTAGATGCATGGGTATCTGATTATAACCGGAATAAGCATCCATAAAGGATAACAATTCGTGGCCTGCAGTTGAGTCTACGAGTTGGTCAATTCGGGGAAGTGGAAAACTATCTTTTGGACAAGCTTTGTTTAAGTCGGAGTAGTCGACACATGTTCTCCATTTCCCATTCGGTTTTCGAACCATTACCGGATTTGACATCCACTCTGGGTATAGAGCATCTCGGATGAAACCATTTGATTGCAACTTGTCAATTTCTTCTTTAAGGGCGGCAGATCTCTCTGGATCCATACCACGCCTCTTTTGCTTGACCGGAACATGTCGCGGATCAATATTCAAAGAGTGACTTGCAATGTTCGGTGAGATTCCGCACATGTCAGAGTGCGTCCAGGCAAAGACATCGAGATTCGCTTGAAGAAATTCAACCAATTCCTGTTGTATCTGTTTTCCCAGTTGAGATCCAACTTTTAGTACTTTCGAGTCGTCATCCTCACTGACTGGGACGTCCACAGTCAGTTCGGCTGGAGACGCTTGATTCTCTTCTACTTCATCTTTATCTTCGTTATCTCTAGGGTCAAGATCTCTAAGGAATTGGTAGTGGTGCCCGGGCCGAGGCCCGGGCGCTAGTTGTCAATTATCAGTAAAACGGACGCAGAGAGATTCCTCTATGCCCTTTCCTTTCTCCTTCTTCTGTGCTTCACGCAACTCAGCAACATAACATGCTCTTCCTACTGCCTGATCTCCTTGAACGATTCCTATACCATGGTCAGTTGGGAATTTTAAAGTCAAACACCACGGGGCAATGGCTGCCCTGAATTCAGCAAGGGCTGGTCGACCCAGGAATGCATTGTACGGTGAAGCGATGTCAAGAACAACGAATTACAGCAATCGGACTCTCCTGCGTTCTCCAATCCCCAGTTCCACTGGTAGTTCCACTATCCCAGTAGGTATTGTTGCACTCCCATTGAAGCCATGAACTCGGGATTGGCAGGGTTTCAAGTCTTTCGCTTCCATCTTCATTAAATCGTAAGCTCGCTTGAATAGAATGTTTACAGAACTCCCACTGTCAACCAGGATCCTCTTCATCCAAGCAGGACCAAATTGGGCAGATATGACCAGTGGGTCAATTGTTGGAGCTTCGATTTTATCAGCATCTCTGCTTCTAAATATGATATCGTCAGACATCGTCTTTTGTTGCTTAGCCGGGGTTCCATCCTCACAATTACTGCAGCATTCGAAGCTCGCATGCCTGATAGAGCTAGCATACGACTCCATTTCCCTCCAGCTCCTGTCCGCTGGATGAGGACCACCACTTATGGTATTGATAACTAGCCTCTCGCCTGTACGAGCGGGTTCCTCTTGTCTTTCTTGGTCTTGCGCACGGTTTGGGTTCGATGGGCCCGCACCACTAGACTGCGGCGCCCGCACGAACTGATCTAACTTCCTCTCCCTGATCAACTTTTCTATGAGATCCTGCAAATGGCGACAGTCATTAGTATTGTGGCCATAACTCTCATGAAACCTACAAAACTTTCCTGTCTGAATCTGCCTCTCTGATGACCGCTTCCGAGAGGGTTTCTTATACTGTTCAGTGTTGCAAGTTTGCAGGTACACATTTTCCAGCGAAGTGTTCAATGGTGTATAACTTTCGAATATCGGAGCCCTACGCCGTGGGCCTGGATTCGGATCTCTCTTCTTATTTTGACCATTGCTACCTCTTGGCTGAGTTTGTTTGTTCTGTATGTTTAACTGAACTTTTCCGGAACTGTCACCGGATTGTTTAACTGCTACATTGCTTTGTATTCCCTCATTTCCAGGTTTCGCATCGTCCTGCTTCCTAGACTGTTTCGCGTCCTCTTGCCGTAAGAATTGAGCGGCTTTGGAGTAGAAACGGTCCAACGATGCGGGTGGTTTTCCGGCTAACCAATTTCCAAATTCAGAATCGGGATCAATTCCCTTTGTCAATGCCATTAAAATTGAGTTGTCGTTGGGATTACTAATTTCCACACAGGCCGCATGGAATCTCTCCAAGTAACGCCTTAATGTTTCCCCACGAGCTTGGGTAACATTGGACAGGGTGTTAACATCTTTGGGTCTAGCGACATGCATACGGAATTGTTCAACAAATTTCTTAGCCAATTGGTCAAATGAAGAGATAGATCTTGGAGGTAATCTTGTAAACCACATTGTTGCAATTCCTCCCAGTGAGATGGGGAAGCTTCGGCATTTTACTGCATCGTCGGCCCTTGCGGCGCTCATTGACCATTCGTATTTCAATATGTGCTGATTGGGATCAGAACTTCCTTCGTACATAGGGAGAGTTGGCATTCTGAATCGTCGAGGAGGTTCAGCGTATAGTATCTCGTCCGTGAAAGGAGTATGGCTTCGAGAAATCCCCCAATCGTCATTGGTAAGACCTTGGCTTTCGCGGATCATCTGACGTATCATAGTCGAGATGTCTGGCATTGCTACATTTTGAGCATGCTGAGCTAAGGTGTGGTCGAGTTCCACAGTGCAAGTTTGGACCGGGCGCTGTCGACGGTCCAAGTTTCGCCTCCTTAGCTCAGCGTCTTCCGGGACGTATGGTTCAGAAGTACGTCCCTGTTGTTGATTACTCGAATCCGGAAGATGTCGGGTATCAACCCTTGTTTCTATTGTGGCAGCTGTGACATGATTGTCCATAGTATATTCTGGAGTACGACCACCTCGTGCTGATGGCCCAGCCTGGAAGCTGGTTGACGGTCCTGCCCTCAACTGCCCGACAGTCAGGGCGGGTTGATATCCAGCAGTTTGAGTATGATCTCCGTCTAATCAGGGACGGGTAGATCTATGATGATAGTCAGATGAGGCAGAACTTTCAGTGGATGAGCGGGAAACATCATCCCTTCTGGACCTCCTACGGCCCTGGCGGTTCAGTTGGTTTGTCAATTCAATATTGGCACGCAACTGTTCGGCTAACTGCTGCCGACTCTGAGTCAACTCTTGAAGCAATACCTGAAATTCTTGTCTAGTGACTGCCCCGGACGGATCCGAGTGGGCAGTGTTGTCTTGGTTGGATGGCTGCTGTTGAGCAGGATTCTGTCCATCCCTACCTTCTTGTCCAGCAGCTGTAGAAGTGGTTCTCGTGCTAACCATTTTGAATGGTGAATCCTTTTCCTAGATTTTATGCAAATCTGAGTAGAATGGAAGGATTGTGAATTAAAGATCTGGATCTTCCTCTTGGATTTGTGCAATCCGGTATCGATGGTAGATCCAAGGAGCAGGAGAAAAAAGCTGGTTTTTTCTCAGTGAAAGCACCAAAGTGTTTGTACCAAAAATGGGCACAACACTCTTCGGAAGTTTTTGAAGAGATAAAAGTGAAGAATGAAAATTAAAACTGTGGATTATCTAACAAAAACTCCAAATAACAGAAAGTAAATTGCAAAGACAAGCGATTTAGAGTGGTTCGGCATTTTGCCTACGTCCACAATGAAGTTTGATGATTTTATTGCTCGATTACTTGAAGGTTACAGTAGTTAATAATGTAATACAACTGAATTTAAATACTAAGTGTCAATCTAAAGCAGCGGCGGTGTTCTGGAGTAGATCTGGCAGAATCTGGGCGCTCTTCAGTACTTAGAATTCTCCGACCCCTTTTCTGAATGACCAGGGGCTCTATTTATAGGTGTAGGAGGCTGATATTTCGCCTAAAATGAGGGGAGACCAGTTCTGGTACGTCAGGGGGCCCACATGGCCAAAATCTGGAGATCCGGGCCCACTTTGGGATCGATTCGACCCTTGGTTCGAATCGATCAAGAAATCATCCAATCGAGCTGAAATTTGGTGTGAACATTCTTCATCATGTGTTTAAGCTTCTGTGAAAATTTCATGGCATTTGGACTTGTAGAACTCGAGATATGATCGATTCAAGTCGGTGTTTTTCGAACTCTGGAGTCATTCGAATCGATATGCTCGAATCGATTCGTTCGAATCGATCCTTCTGCAAATGAAGATGGTGACGTGGTGCGCCTTCTTCGTATCGATCCGCTTTGCACTCCGTATTGACTGGGTCGAATCCATGGTATCTGCCGCTTTGAATGGATGGATTCGTGGTAGCGGATTCGAAGGCATCCCTCTTCGAATCGAATGGGCGAAGGTCTGTTCGAATCGATCTAGGCGTGTTAAAGTTGATCGATTCGATGCTAACTCAAACAGTGTGGATTCGAGGGAACTTTCTTTGATGGAGTCGAAGGCGGAGATTGTTCTGATGGATTCGAAGCTTGAAGCATGTGCGTATGGATTCGAAGCATGGTTGCTTCTGATGGATACGAATCAATGCTCGAGAGATGGAGTCGAGGCAAACGTGATCTTCATGGATTCGAACACGAAGTTGTCCTCTCCATTTTCTGTTGGTGATATCTTGAGTATACGAACTCGGATTGACTTGAAACTTGGATCGTTGGTTCCCACGGCTTTGCTTGACGTGCCTTATCAATTGTAGCCCGATCCGGACTTTGAACAAATTTCATCGACATCCATAGCGATCCTTGCGTGTAACCGATCTCTGAGACGATCGGCCACCGGTATCTAGTCAAGTCCTTGGTGTCACGGCCTTGCCAAAAGGTGGGATAACAATCATCGACATTCAATTTCGAGTCTCAAGGTAAAGAGACCACTCAGTAGCTTTGCTACACTTTTGTTTTGGAAAATGAATTTGATTTGAATTTTCTTGAGTAAGGCTTGATACACAAAATATTATATGTATATATTTATTTCAAGATGATTTGAAGTGAAACCGAAAATGTATTCTTAAATCCTGTGTAAAGTGATGGTTTTCAAATTATTGAAACAAAACAAAATTTTGACTAATTTAAGTATTTAAAATAAGAAATGGAATTTGAAATAACTTGAAACTAGGAAATTTTGTTTGTATAACACTTAATTTCACTCTAAAACATATATATAACTCACCTGAAATATTCAAAGAGTCAAAATGTTTATGTGAATTGAACGTTATACACGAGAAACTTAAGTAATAGAAATGTTCAAACTAAATTATTACTTAATAAAATATTGTAAATAAAAGGCAAAATTGTATAGTATTCAACTACATTCAGAAAATATTAATAAAACTTAACTGGGAAAGGTTTGAATGTAATTGAATAATATATGATATAAAATATATGGAATAAAATGTTCCTAGAATGAATTTTGATAAGAAAATGTATAAATAAAATTTGGTAGTTATAATAGAAGTTTATATACTTAATTTATGATTATAATCATAAGAAATGTTAAATGAGATAAATTGAATAATAAAAGGAAGATACTATTTGAGTAAATAAATATGAACTCAAGAATAGTTGAGGTTTAATTTTTTAAGTGAAATCAACTTAAGGAAGTCAAATGGATTTAATAAATGGGTTAATTAAAATAAATTTTGTTCTGAAAAGAAAATTTTGTAACAAATGCTAATAAATTGAAATCAAATCTATTGATTGAAATACATTAAATTGAATCAACAAAATATGGATATAATAAATAGTTATTGAATAAAATGGATTGAACCCAAATTTGTTTAATAGTTGAAATTATATTTTTAAGAGGAATCAACTTAACTGAAGATCAATTAGATTTAGTAAATGAGTTAAATAAAACAAATTTTGTTGAATTTTTTTTGTAATAAATGTTAATAAATTGAAGACAAATCAATTGAATGATATATGGAATTGAAATCAATTAAATGTGAACACGATAAATTTGATTGATTAAATAAAATGAATTGAAATCAATTAGTTGAATATAAACCAATTTAAAAATAAATGAAATTTATATGGCTTGAATCAACAGTTTGAACTAACAATTTTTGAATTTAATGACTATTTATTGGTTGAATAAAATGGATTAAACCAAACTGTTGAATATTAATTAATATAAAATTGAAATTTATATGGGTTTTTAATTAATGGTTGTTTTTTGTATTTTTAATCTATCTTTTCTTTCTGGTTGTTTCTAATCTTCTATCTCCTTTCTTTTCAGGGATGAAAAGTTTTGAGTGGAGGAGAGTGTAACGACCCGTAAATTTTTACGGCTTTATTAACGTAATTAACTGAAATTTTGCTTGAAATTAAATAGTAAATTTTTGAAATGAAAATTTGATATTTGAAATACGTCTGTTTAGACATAGCAAATGGTAAATTTTCGTTGGTAAATATGTAAGTCAGTTTTATTGTGTAACTTTCAATTTCAATTTAAATCGGTTAATTTGATGATAATAAAATGTTTTTCAAACCTAAATATTTTTATACAATAAATTTGTTTATCATCTTCTGAGTGAGACGTCATATTTCGTTTCGTCAAATTGTACTGCTACTGCTCCGTTTATCTTAATTCCGGCGTTTTCGCAGCATTTTTTCGGTACTAAATATCGACTTTTGATAGGATGATCGTATTTCTGATATCTTTGTAACGTTCTATTCGTCCCATCATGCTAATCTCCGTAGTATATTCATCTTTGTGTTTCAAAGTTCGGTGCACAGCGAAATATGCGAAACGGTCAGCCATATCGGTACCCGTTTTCGACCTTTGGTGTTCCTTTTTGTCCTCTCGTTTAATTCTAGAGACAACCAATAGCTAGCTGGCTTACTATATTCTTTGAATTCTAACCATTGGCGTTTGCTATTCATATTGCTTCATTTTATTTTTATTCGTTAATTTTTGATTCTGTACATATTTATGTTAAAATATACCAGTTTTAATAATAGCTGTACCTGTTCACCTTTCTCCTTCAAGCTTTGCCCTCTCGCATCCCAGATCCTCCACTTCCAACACACACGGCCATGTTTCCTCCCAAACCCATCCTCCTCCCCTCCATGACCGAGCATGGAAACCACCAACAGCCAGCCTTTCTTTTGCTCAAACTCACTTCGCGAGCTCGGGCACCATTTTCTTCCATCCCACACCCATGCAGCTCGACCGCCCTAACCTCCATTCTCTGCCGCAACCGCCGAGACCCCTAGACTCCACCGAGATGACAACCACCCTGGCCGAGCACCATTTCTCCTCTCATCCCCACCATGGCTTCTCCTCCTCCACTGCTAGCAGCCCTCTTCCTCCAAGGCCCCACGTGCAGATCCCACCTTCCATCGTCCACCACGTCTCCATGTCCTCCCTTCTGGCACACTTCCTTCCACCGCCTTGTCGACTCACCACAACCGTTCCTCCTCCTAGCCGAACTCCTCCACAACCCGTGCTCCTCACCTTCCACCCACCCACCGCACGCAATCAGCCACGCATGGGGGACCGCATCCCACTTGCCTCAACCGTATGTATATATATATATATGTAATCTTAAAGGTAAATTATTTGTTTATTCTAAACTTTATATATAAATATATATATATATATAGTTGTTTATGTTGTATAGGTTTATATTAGTATTTTTATATTACCTGTTTGTATAAAATTATAATAGTATTATATATATAATATGTTAACATAAGTTTATATTTGTTATATAAAGTGAATTTGGTATAGTGCAGTTTGTTGTTGCAATATATATATTGTAATGTGTAAGTTATACATATATGTTATGTTTTCTAAAGATTTTCATTATGGCTGACGTGTATTATATATATGTTGTAGTAATCTTGACTTTTAATGTAATGATATTACACGTTATTTGTTCAGATTTCTATATATTATGTTTATGGGTATAGATATATAGTATTTTATAGTATTTACTCAAACTTATATTAGTACGTTGATAGTTTATAATAGTTGTAATATATTATATATACTCGATTTTGAATATATGCACTTTTAATTTTTTTATTGATATATATACTTTGATTTCGAATATATGAGGTTCTAAAATATAGTATATTTATTTTATTTATATGTGTTTTAAATTGATATTGATTTTTAAACAAATAATATATATCAAAGTTGCCCTGATATATGTGTCGAATTGAATTTCATAAAATATTGATTTATAGATATAAAGATTTATTTTGATTTTGGTTTAAATATATGTTATAGAAATCTTAATTTATATTTTGTTTCATCAATTCTAGTCTGTCGTGCCTGCTTTCTTCATCGAATTTGTGTCAATCTTGCTTTGCTTTGGAATTCGTGCTTGGATTCGTAACTCACTTCATTGTCGAATATCTCTAGCCTCGAAAGGTGAGAAATCAATCACAATTAACATTCTTATATTTATTAAATTTGATTTCACTTGAAATGAAAAATTGAAATATGCTTCTAAATTTAACTATTAATTATATATTTGTTGTATATGATATGCCATTATCTATAATTATTCACTTGTGACATCTGACACCATGACTGGTTATTTATATTATATTTTATTGTTACTGATGATATATGCCTGTTATTGATCTGTTAAATTATTATCATAATTGTTCTCACTCTGCAAGTTCAGTGTTAGTTTAGATTTCCCTATGGGTTGAAATGATACATACCCGAACGATCTTGTAGAATAGGAGGAAATCATTATGGGTTGAAATGATAAACCCAAATGATTTTTTATTGATTTGAAATTTGGGATCACGTGTTGAAATGATAGATACCCGTAGATATTTAAATTGCGGATTGAAATGATAAATATCCGTATCACTTGACCATAGGACGGAGAATTATATACGGAAATCGTTGGTCTATATTTTGAAATGATTTCCATAGTTTTGAAAGGAAATATATGGTTTTTAACGGATATTGATTTTTAAGATAGAATACATATATTTTATATATGTCTAAATTTTAGATTTTTAATGTAGTATATTTTGGAAAGTTTAATGTATAAGTTAGTTTTGAAATTATACATTTTAAGATTTTCTTATAATTTTATTTTCTTAAAAATATATAAAATAAGATTTAATTTAATAAATTTAATTTAATTGGTTTATAATATGTTTAAGTATTTATTTAAATTTATATTAATATTTTAAAAATAGATTCTTTATAACTTTAATTATAAAGGTTGGGAAGAAAAATTAATGTTGACTCGGAATTTAAATAGGTTAATAATTGAATTTAAATAATAACTTATTTGAACTTATTGATTTTGAGATTTTGAAAATATGATTTATAACTTGATTTGATGAATATTCTCAAATTTAAATAAAATTAAGATTGGATATTTAATATTGATTTAAATTTATAAATCGGGATTTTTATAAATTATTATTAAAACGATTAAGTGAATACTTTCCAATTTGAATAAAATTAAAGTTAAATGTTGAAATATAAATGAAATTTTCATTGTAGATGCTTGAATATTTAAACTTGAATCTTATTTGAATTGAAGTGATAGTTCATACTTGGATTTGAAATCGATATAAATTGAAATGGTTTATTGAGAATTTGAATTGAATCTTTGACCTTTAAATTGAAATGGTTAAACCAGAATTGATTTAAATTGAATTTTGGAATTTAAGATGATTTGAATTGACTTTTGAAATTGGAGAAAACTATTTTTATTAGATAAATTATTTTAATATATAAACTATTTCAATTCATGACTATTTTAAATATATATACTATTTTAAATATTTAAACTGTTTAATTTAGAAGTATTATGATTTCAAAGTATTATGATTTCAAAAGTGTTATGATTTCCAAAGTGTTATGATCTCAAAAGTGTTATGATTTCAAAGTGTTATAATTTTGAAAGTGCTACGATTCTGAAAATGAATATTTTTTTAAAGTGAATAATGATATCGAATTTGGTATGGTTTTGAAATGAATATGATATTGTGATATGAAGTATAAACTATTTGAATTGAAATGACCACGGTGTGAAATAAGCGTTTGGTGGTTAAAGAGACCGGGATCGAATATTGTCATACTCTCTGCCAATACCGAAAACCACTTTAACAACTGTGTACGTGGTGGAGATTCCAGAATGAAGTAGGATGGTTTGGTGAAGATTCTTTATGGTATTTACGTAGCCCTGACTCCCGTGAGTCGGCTTGATGTGGCTAAAACAGGAGCTATACCGGGCCAAGTGGGGTCATTCCCCTAATCGAACACATTTCTTCGATACCATTCTATTGCTTTTGTGATTTGATTGGGTGCACCTTTGATTTGGGAGTGTGTCACGAGGTGGGCGGTAGTAGCTACTATGCGTTACCAGCAGTCCGGGAGTGCAAATGGTATGTCTACCCTAGCATTGCCTCGAGTGCCTTGTCGCATGTCTTATCGAGCCTTCTACGAGTTTTTTTGTACCGTACCTATGTGGTGTCCTCTGTATAAACCACAGGTTTGGTGGAGCGTACAACATTGTATAGACTACGGGAATATATAAAATGTGTTAAGGGGGATATGGGTAATGCCATAACTCCATTTTAATATATTTACTTTACTATAGACATAATATAATAGCGTATGTTACTACATAGTAGATAGTTCCACGTATCCTTAGAGGATGGAAATCCCAAAAATCGTTTAAGTTACTTGTATTTCAGTTGACATTTCACTTGAGTTGAATTTATTTGTAACGACTGGTAAATTTTAATGGTTTTAATAACGTAATTAACTGAAATTTTGTTAAATTTTGAATAATTGAATTTGGAAATAAAAATTTAATATCTGGAACATGTCTATTTAAACATAGTAAATGGTAAATTTACATCAGAAAATATGGAAGTTTATTTTGTTGTGTAATTTTATTACAATTTAAATCAGTTAATATTTGATGATAATAAAATGTTTTTCAAACCTGAATATTTTTATATAATAAATTTGTAAATCGTCTTCTAAGTGAGACGTAATCTTCTATTTCATCAAATTTGGACTGCTATTCCTCCGTTTATCTTATTTTCTGCATTTTGGCAGCACTTTCGGTAGCGAAAATTCGAGTTTTTATAATTCGATCACATCACTGATATTTGTGTACCGTTCTATTCACCTCGTCGTGCTGATCTCCACAGTATATGTATTTCTGTATTTTGAGGTCCGGTACGCGACGGAAACGATAAAACGGACGTCGTATCGGTACCATAAATTATGACCGTTGGTTTTCCTTTGCCTTTCAAATTTGAACGTGCAGCCCAAGCAATCTAATAAATTGCTTTAATGGTGTTACCTGAAATTGATAGTTTGCCTTCATTATCCTATAGCTTTGAAAAAATATTAATTTTTGGTCCGTTCATTTTCTTCACTTCGTTTGGACCGTTGCTTATATAAAGTTATATAAAAGCATTGCTTGTCACTTTACTTTTGCCTGTATATTCTTGCCATCTCCTCTCCTCCTCATTTCTCCTTCTTCTTTGAGATCTGCTCCGCAACCACCTTCCCTCTGCCATGAACCCATATCTTCAACTGATCCACAACCTTCAGCCTATGACCGCCATTCCCAGATTTCCTCCACAATGTAAATTCGCCGATCATCTCCGCCATCTTTTGGCTTCCACCCTCTCCAGATTTCACCACCAAACTGTCGCCACCCCAAAACCCATGCAACCGAGCGCCACATTAGCACCTCTTTTTTCACCTTGCAATTGCCGCCTCACCATCCATTCGAACAAGCCGAGCCCACCACCTCCTGACACCGAACCACCGACCTTCGCCACTTACCTCCCCTGACCCCGAGCATCTCTACAATAGCCGCAGCCTGTGCACCCTCGCCTCTGCCTCCCTGTGCACCACTTGTCCATCCCGCTCATCAATCACCCACTATCTCTCTTTTCCAGACCCCGCGACCCTGACAACCTCTCTCCATCCCGCCGTTCTTAGACCTAGCCGCACCAAGTCACCCCTTCGTTCACCCGAGTATAGCAGCACATCTGTTGTGTTTTATATATAAAAATTATATATTATGTTTTGTCTACAATATAATTATATAAATATATATATATATATATATATATTATAAACATGATTTGCATACGTTTGTTTACAGGATGGTTTTTATATATATTTGTTTATAAATATGTTTTGCATATATTGTGTTTATAGTCTAATTCATACATATATCTGTTTATAAAAATATTCTGCACATAATTGTTGTTTATAGTCTATATATATTATAATATGTTGTTTATATTGATTTTATAATAAATATTGATTTTAAAATGTAATAAGTATATAAGTTATATATTTTATAAGAGTTATACAAAAACTTGTTGTTGTATATATAAGTTTTATAAGTATATATATTAACTGTCGTATGTAGGTATTGTTTTATAATAAGTGTTGATTTTGAACTATATTAGGTACGTAAGTGTTTGCACAAAAAATGGGCAAACACCTCCAAGTCTTATGATTTTGTTGATTTTATGTTGTTTTTAGTGATCTGGATGATTTATGCAAATATGTAAAAAGCAGGGACTAAACTGTAAAAGACACACAGATATATAGTGGTTCAGCCAGAATGTGCCTACGTCCACTTTATATATTATTTCTCCTTTCTTGTTCGGATTACAAGTACAAAGCTTTGATACAAGTATATGAAAGTTGTTTGAAAGTTCTATCCGTGCTTGAGCTCTCAAACTTGTCCCCCATTGTTGTAGCCCTGCCCCTCTATTTATAGAGTGAGGCTGGGGGTAGGGGTCTTGGATGTATATAGTTATTGGTGGGCCTGGGCCGATGCAATCTGGCCTGGCAGTGTTGGTTCGGCAACACCTTGGTCCGGTGATGAGAGGGACGTGGATTGGTTCGGTGGTGAGACTTTGGGTTTGGTTCAGTGGGCAGTGGAGTGGCTGGTTCGGTAGTGTGGAGCAAAGGATGGAGTTTGATTCGGTGAAGGCTGGTCCGGTGAGGCCTTGGATCGGTGGAGGTTGGTCCGGTGAGGCCTGTGATCGGATGGAGTTCGATTCGGTGAAGGCTGGTCCAGCTATGTAGGGGAAGTGGGTTGATTCGGTTATGTATGGAAGTAGCATTGATCCGGTAGTAGGTGGAAACAAGATTGGTTCGGCTGTGTGGGGAAACTGGTTTGGTTCGGTGAAGGGTGGAAACATACGGGTGGAAAAACACCCAACATTTGCCCCCCAAAGTGGGGCGTATGCTCGTATATGCCGCACTTTGTTCATTTGGTCAACCATATTCGGCCCGAGAACCGAACCGGCGGGTCCGGCTATCCAACTTTCCTCTATAAGTAGGAGCCCCATGCCTTCGTCGTTCCTTACCGATCAAAATAGCCAAATCAAAATTTGAACTGCCGAATCAATTGGAGTGCCGAATCAACTATTGTGCCGATCCAATCTTAGCTGCCGGACCAGGTAAGCTCTCTTCTGCCGAATGACTTTTTTAGGTCGAATTTCTTTGTTTTGCCGAACGAACCGAATGAACTTAAAAACTTTCAGTACCGAATGGACTTAATACCGAATGAACGTGAAAGCTTTGATTTACTGAATGAACTTGAGTTTGAGTCGTGAGTGAAACTCTTGCTTGTTTTATATCTATACATCCTTACGACGTACTTGTTTGTGTTTTGCAGATAATGTCTCATAAAGTTGAAACCCGATCGGAAAAGAAGAAATCCTAGGATAGAGAAGATCCTTCCGCAGTGCCCCCAGCTCAGTCAGGACCGGGATGTCATGGGCCCACCTCGAGGTCACTAGTAGATGGGTACGGCCCTCAGGAGCTTCTGAACTCACCTCCTGACCGTTTCCCTAGCTCTCTCAAAAGCGAGCAGCTTGATGTTATTTCTCGCTCCTTTGGGATTGACAGAGCGCGCATGCTATTACCGGGGGAGGTAGTGATGCCATATAATCCCCCCGAATGATATTTCGCCTATAGTAGGTACCATTGTATGTGTGGGGCCATTCCCCCGATCAATGCTTGGATAATCAGCTTCATCACCTACTTGAAGGTGGCTCCACTTCAGCTTCAACCTAACTCCTACGCCATCCTGGTGAGCCTGTTTGTCAATTTCCAGAGGAGATACGGGCGTCCTCCCTCCAATCGGGAGATCCGGTATTTGTACAATTTGAGAGGCTATAAGAAGGGGTCTCCATACGTCAGCTTGGAATCAGCCGTATCTTTCAAGCCGGTCCTGGATTTATATTCGAAGTTCAGCATGTTCAAGAAAGAATGGTTTTTTATCAAGGATGACTCTGTTTCCATCCGTCGCTTCACCTCTGGCTGTAAGTTGAAGCTTATTTATGATTTTCGTTCTGACTGCAATGCTTCTTCTTATGTGCTTTTATTTCTTGATAGCGACATGTGGCTTTGCAGTCGTGGAAAACGATCGCTTGGTTCAGATGGCTATGGAAATAGAAGCCATTATGGGAAGGGATAGGTCGGCTTCTTACTTGATCAGGAACGCTACACTTCTGGGGCACAACCTGATTCTAGCACATCAGTCCGTGGTCAAGCAGAGAGATACGGCGGAGGAGAGGGCTGCCAAAGCTACAGGAGGGGCCAAGACGAAGAGCAGCAAAAGGAAACCCTTCTCGATACATCCAGTCGCTGGGGGGAAGAAACTCAAGAAGTCCGATGAACCCTCTCCCAGCGCACATCCAGATGTTCAGGAGGAAGAAAATGTGGAGGGGGAAAAAGGAGAGGATGAAGGAGGTGAGGCGGAGAGTGGAAGTGGTGGAGAAGGTGACGGTGATCGTCATGGCAATGATGGTGGCGAAGGACAGAGCGGTGATGGCACCGGGCTTTACCTCCTGGGCAAGCAGGCGTGGTTCAAGAGTGGACAGATGACGCTCTCCGCCAAGCCTTCGAAGAGTTGGAGGAACGACCGGCCTTGGTGGAGAAGCCCAAGAAAATTGGTAAGGCCGGGACCGGCGCCGATTTATCTTCCAGGAGTGCTTCTACTGAGGCAACTTCTACGATTCAAGGTGAATTTCTCTTTATTCTTTTTAATTCTTGAATGATGGCTCAATGCATGCTGGTGACACTCAGTTTTCATTCCAGGAGCGGATAAAACGGCCAAGACCTCAGATCTTCGGCACAGGCTTGAACAATACAGACTTCTCAAAGCTTCTGCCAAACCGAAGCCTCCTACTAACCGCCCTGGAGACGTAGTCGGCTATCGTCCTCTTCTTGGAGTTATTGAAGAAGATATACAAAAGAGGAAGAGGAGTCGATCTTCTTTTGGATCTCCTCCTGGCCCTCCGGCCCCACTCCAGCCTATTCACGATATCACGGAGGAGGATACTGAGTTTAGGCCTTCCCCACATCCGTCTGAGAATCCAACCGTCACCCCCGATAGATCACCCTGGCTTGGTTCGTTATCTGTTTGCGGGTCATCCGGACCTGGACTCGGTCTCTCATGACATCTCCTTCGATGAGGCTACTGGTGAGCATCTTCTCTCTCGCAATCCTATGGTACGGGTGCTTGACGAAGCTAAGTCCCTGGACCTTGATTTGCTTACCACCCGGGTTGTAACTCTAGGGGATGAAGCTAAGGCGAACATCGACCGGGTTGCCGAGGAGACCAGGAAATTGATGGGGCATCATGCCCGATTAGTCAAGGCCAGGGAGGAAATTGGGAGTGCCAACATTCGGTTACGGTTAATGGTTTCCGACCAGGCTAAGAAACTTTTCGATCAATCTATTCAAATTTCTTAGCACGAGGCCGCATCCAGGCAACTGAAGAAGATTATGGAAGAGGCCAGCAGGGCAGAGTTGCGAAAAATGGAGGCCGCCTGCAAGGAGCGGATTGACATGGCCATTGCGACGGTGGATGAGGTTCGACAAGCGGACCTCGAGCGGGTACAGGAATTATCGGGGAGACTTGAGGCCGCGGAGCTTGCTCAGTCCAGGTTGAAGGAGGAGATGGAGGCGATGAGGATATCCCTTCAGGCTGACCGCTCACGATATCGATCGGAGAGGGATGATGCCATTGCAAAGCTGCGTGCTTCTGAGGCCCGGATGAGGGAGCTTGAGGAAAACGAGGGGATGATGGATGAGATGCTCCAGGATATGTATTTCCGCACTTGGAAACAGGGTAACTTATCCTGGATGAATGATTACCCCCGAGTTATGGCCAGGATTTATCTCAGGGCTCTGGAGGAGGCTAGGGCTGATGCGGATAAAGAGGGTGGCACGGTCTTCAGAATGGATGCAGTCACTGCCCAGTTTACCAAGGAGGAGAAGGCGACGGTGAAGGAGGGTATGCGGCTGCTTGCCGCTGAGGAGGCAGGTGTGCAAGTAGAAGATGATGATCAGGATGGCCAGGAAGCAGGCGCTGGTAAGTCTTCCCTTCTAGTCTTTCCGTTAACTTGGTTGCTTATCACTAATGAATTCTTTCTTTGACCGGACAGGTGGGCAACATGACAAGGGTAAAGCTCCGACGCAGCCGGCTCCTTGACTTGACCTGGATATCTTTTTGTTGACGTGACATTATTGTATATGTTAGTCTCAAAACAGTAACGTAACTTTTAGGTTGTCATTATGTTACTTGTAATAAACAACATTATCCTTGACGTGCAATTTTTTAACTTAAGCTGATTCTGTTGTTTTTGAATGTTTTCGCTATTTTGACACGTTGTGTGAGAAATATAGCTGTGCGTGTGCTAGTAATTCAATTGTGTTTGATGTTAAGTTCTTGCTTAAAACATAATGTATGAATAAATTATAGCCATGTATTTGTACACAAAAGAAGAAAATACCGCCTTTCATGTTCTAATTGTAGATGGCAGTTTTGAATATCTTGTATGACCGAGTATGGAATGCAGTTGAATGCCCTGCCATCCAATTGTGAGTTCCTACTCCCATTGGCGAGTATCTCCTACTCTGTATCCTGTACTTTAGGGATTGTTATAGAGGATAGGAGGAAAGTTTTTTAAATAAAATTGAAATATGAGAGATAGTAAAACTTCCAATCACGGAAGGCCTTCGATGTGCTTAAGTTCGTGGCAAACGGGCTTTGTAGTCACTTTCCCTAGCTGTGGGTCTTGGAGATATTTGTCACCCATCTTACGCCTCTGCGAGGAGTTAATCTTTTTTACCATAGCCGTACTTAAGACACATCGGAGCCGAGATCGCGCACAGTAACTACCCGGGCCATTATGGCTTGTAATCGTGGGTATTATTCGATTTACTGTGGCCGACTAGCGTGGGTGCTGATCGTCAACCGTGAACTACCCCTGGCTGGCCACACCTTATGTTGGGGCTTAAAGTGGGTTCACAGTTGCTGGCGAGCCGAACGCCGTAATGAGCTGCCTTGGCTATAGTCGGCCTTCTCGGTGGCTTATAATCGGCTCATTACAGTTGGCTTTAAGGGCCGTCGCGAGCAATGAGTTAACCCGCAGCAGAGGGATGCCGGAGCAAAAGTGTCTCATTGGCGAGGGCATAGATTCGTATAGTACCTGTTAGGTCTTGTCCAGGAGAAGTCGCGCTGTGGAGCGCCTTGAGTGAAAATTCTATTTGCACAGGATTTTGTTCAACAGAAAAGGATAAAGTTAACAAGCAGCCAAGATATAAAGGAACAAGTTAAAAAAGAGACAAGGTTTTTAAAGTGGTTCGGCATGAAAATGCCTACGTCCACTGATTCTCTTTGTTAATTCACTTCATATGGGCAGTACAAGTTAAGAAAAGTATCGACGGAGGTGTTGGATGTTCCATGCCCTCTGGAACACCTCTCCGTCCACTGTTGACAAAATATAAGCTCCATTGTGTAGATCTTTATGAATTACATATGGTCCATCCCAGATTGGATCTAGTGCTCCGGGGCGAGGGAAGATTCGCTTGAGGAAAAGATCTCCTTCTTGTAAGATACGATGCTTGACCTTGGAGTTGTATTGTACTGCCACTTTTTGCTTGTGGGATGCTGCTTTGAGGGCTGCATCATTTCTTCTCTCCTCAATTAGATCCAAATACATGTGAAGGAGTTCTTCGTTCTCTTCTAGGTTATAGTGGATCCTACGGTGGGAAGGCACGATGGTTTCAACTGGGAGCATAGCCTCCGATCCATATGCCAAAGAGAAAGGAGTATGCCCCATTGATGTTCTGAAAGATGTGCGATAGGCCCACAGTGTCGTAGGGAGTTCATCCACCCAAGCGCCCTTTGACTTTTCAAGTTTCTTTTTTATTAGAGTTTTCAGAATTTTGTTGACGGCTTCGACTTGTCCGTTTTCCTGGGGATAAGCTACGGATGAGAAGCTTTTGTGAATTCCGTGCTCTTGGCACCAGTTGGCGAACTCCATGCTGTCAAACTGAAGTCCATTGTCCGATATAATTTTCAAGTGGACTTCGTACCTGCATAGAACATTTTTAATCAAGAAGTTAATAACTTTCACTGAAGATACTTTATTTAGGGGTTCTGCTTCTACCCATTTGGTGAAATAGTCGACTGCCACTATAGCATATTTGGCCCCGCCTCGGCCCATTGGCAGTTCGCCGATCAAGTCAGTTCCCCATACTGCGAAGGGCCAAGTGCTGGTCATTTGAGTAATCTCAGTTGTTGGTAGCCGCGGAATCTTAGCGAACTTCTGGCATCTGTCACATTTTCTGACAAAATCTAAGGCATCCTTGCTTAAGGTGGGCCGGAAATATCCATATCGGAGTATCTTTTTTGCCAAAGTCTGCCCTCCAGTGTGATCTTCGCAGCTTCCTTGATGAATGTTGGATAAGATTTCCTTGGCTTCCCTTTCAGCGACACACCTTAATAAGGGGTTAGAGAAGCTGCGTCGATAGAGGGTGCCCTCTTGTATTATGTAGCGGGAAGCTTTCCTCAAGATTTTCTTGACTTCGTTATGCCCGTTGGGCAGCATGCCACTTTGTAAGTAGTTTCGGATGGGATTCATCCAAGTTGCTTCTTCGGTTGCAGCTATCAGATTTACTTGCTCAAAACTTGGGGTCAGTTGCTTTGAGATGGCTACTGCTACCGAAATAGCGTCGTCTCTCATGCTAGCTTGCTTCGCCAATTCGTCGGCCTCTTGGTTCTCTTCCCGAGGGATGTGTTTGACTAAATAGTGGTCCAATCGGTTGAGAAGTAACTTGGTTTTCTTTAAATATGCTATGAGTCGTTCTTCTCGAGCCGGGAATTCTCCTAGTATTTGATTTACAATAAGTTGAGAATTGCTATGAAGACACAAAGAATTGGCTCCGATTTCTAAGGCAAGTTCTAATCCAACTATCACTGCTTCATACTCTGCATCGTTGTTGGTGGCAGCGAATTCCAACCTTATAGCATAGTGTAGCTTATTTCCCCTGGGAGTGATTATTACCACACCTGCCCCCGAGCCTTGTTCGTTTGACGCACCATCCACAAAGAGGTTCCACTTGATGTCTTCTGCTATTTCCGATTGCTCCTTACCTTCGCTGGTAGTGAATTCGGCAATGAAATCGGCCAGGGCTTGCCCCTTGATGGCGGTGCGAGGGTGGTAGGTAATATCATATTGACTTAGTTTGATGCACCATTTAAGTAGTCGCCCAGAAGTGTCGGGACGATGGAGTACCTGCCTCAGCGGTTGATCGGTTAGAACTCTGATGGAATCGGATTGAAAATAGTGTCGCAGTTTTCGTGATGCGATTAGTAGACAGTATGCTAGCTTCTCAAGTTTAGGATATCTGACTTCTGCCCCCGTAAACCTCTTACTAACAAAGTATACTGGCCGCTGCGTGTGGTTGTCCTCCCTTACCAAAGCAGCGCTTAGACCATGAGATGATACAACAAGGTATAGGTATAACTCTTCGCCTTCGTTTGGAGTCGAGAGTACCGGCGGTTTCTAGAGGTGTTCAATTAGGTTAAGGAAAGCTATTAAGCATTCGTCAGTCCATTCGAACTTTCCTTTGTCTTTCTTTAGAGCTTCGAAGAAGGGGACGCACTTGTCTGTTGCTTTGGAGATGAATCGGCTTAGGGCGGTCACTTTCCCATTCAGGCTTTGCATTTCCTTTCGAGTGGAAGGTATCTTGATATCTTCCAGAGCTTGGACTTGTTCAGGGTTTGCTTCAATTCCTATGGCATGGACGATGAATCCTAGGAACTTTCCTGATGATACTCTGAAGGAGCACTTTAGAGGATTCAGCTTAATTCCATACTGGCGAAGTACTTGAAACATTTCACCTAGGTGGCTTACGTGATCGTCGGCTTCCCTTGACTTTACCAGCATGTCATCCACATAAACTTCCATAGTTTGTCCTATTAGCCCCACAAACATCTTGTTGACGAGGTGCTGATAAGTGGCTCCTGCGTTTTTAAGTCCGAAAGGCATTACCTTGTAGCAGTACAATCCCCGGTCAGTGATGAAAATAGTGTGGTCTTGATCGAGAGCATGCATAGGAATTTGGTTATATCCTGAATATGCGTCCATAAAAGATAAGAGTTCGTGCCCGGCTGTGCTGTCTACAAGCTGATCGATTCGGGGAAGTGGGAAGCAATCCTTCGGGCAGGCGTCATTTAAGTTGGAGAAGTCAATGCATGTTCGCCACTTCCCATTAGCCTTCTTTACCAGCACCGGGTTGGCGATCCACTCTGGGTAGATGGCTTCTCGTATGAAGTCATTGGACAGTAGGTTCTTTACTTCTTCATCGAGGGCTGCCGATCGTTCTGCCCCCATACTTCTCTTTTTCTGTTTTACTGGCGCCTTGGTAGGATCAATGTTTAGTACGTGGCATGCTATGTCAGGGGTGATTCCGGTCATGTCAACGTGTGACCATGCAAATACATCCAAGTTGTAGCGGAGAAAGTCAATGAGTTGTTCCTTCAATTCTGCTTTTAGTTGGGACCCGACTTTCAATAGTCTACTCGAGTCATGTCTGTCTACAGATACTAATTCCATAGCCTCTGCAGGCTCGGCGGTGGCCTCCTCCTCTTTGTCCCTGGGGTCGAACTCATTGAAAGGGTCGCTGGTATATCGAAGAGGAGGGGCTTTCTTTAGTTGCTATGCTTCCAAACTTTTTTGTACAAAGGGCAATCTCTACACTTTTCCCTTTATCCTTCCTGTGGTTGTTGCGAAGTTCAGTTACATAGCAGTCTCGAGCAACATCCTGGTCTCCCTCTACTTCCCTTACTCCATTGTCCGTTGGAAATTTCATCTTTAGGCACCATGGGGCCAGGACAATTTGGAAGTCAGACAAGGCTGGCCTTCCTAAGAAGGCGTTGTAGGCCGAGTGGTTTTCTATCAGCACAAATGTTTATTTCTGCACAACGGAGCGGGGATGACCTCCAATTTCAACAAAGAGGTCCAGTTGCCCGAGGGGCATCTTCGCATCTCCAGTGAAACCGTGTAGTGGTTTATTGCAGGGAGAAACATCCTTTATTGATAGTTTCATTTTGTCGAATGCGTGCTTGAATAGGATATTTCTTGAGCTTCTAGTGTCTACTAGAATTCGGAAAACTTCGGTTGGACCGAGCCGGGCAAAGATAACCATGGGTTCCATGTGAGGGTACTGCCTTCCCTCTAGGTCACGCCTATTGAATGTGATGTCATCACTCTCTTTCCGCTTCGGGTGGCGTTCTTCTATAACAGAATTAACGCAGTCTTCATTGTTTCTAAGTAACTTTCAATATCTTTCCATCTCTGCCCAGCTTCTGTCGGCGATGTGTGGTCCTCCCGAGATGGTATGGACCACTATCTTCTCTTGACTGGAGCCGCTAGTGTTGCGATTTCCTCTGCCTATCTCTGGGGAGGGTAGCCTTGGGTTCTCATTGGCAAGAGCTGGAGTCCTGTTCTGACCTTCTACATAGCATTCCAGTCTCTTCCTTCTGATGTGTTCTTCAATCAAGTCCCGGAGATGATGGAATTCATTGGTATCATGCCCATGAGATTCGTGGAAGCGGTAGAACTTTCCAGATTTTAGTGCGTTATCTGATTCCTTCTTGTATGGTGGGCATTTGTATCTAACTTCGTCTTGGGTGGCAAGGAAGATGTTTTCGATGGTTTCATTCAAAGGAGTGTAAGCGTCGAATCTCGGTCCTGGCCGATATAGGCACTTTTTTCCCTTCTTGCCCCCAGCATTGTCTCTAGAATCATTTCTTCGAACGTCCTTCGCTACAGCGGGTGTGTTGCCGTGAGCTGCCTTACTTTGTTGCCCTGACTGCCCCTCAGTGGCAGCGTCTTCAAGCCTCATATATTTTACGGCTTCATGGAAGAAATCGGGTAAAGTAGCTGGTTTTTCTTTTGTCAATCTTCTAGCAAATTTAGTATCCGGATGCACATCACTAAAGAGGGCCATTAAGACAAGCTTCTCATCGGCATCTTGGACTGCGGCCACTGCGGCATTGAATCTGGTTAAATATTGCTGCAGCTTCTCTCCAGGTTTCTGTTTGATTCTGGATAAGGAATAAGCGTCCTTGGGTTGTTCCACATGAATGCGGAACTGGCTGATAAACTTTTCCTTCAACATCTCCCATGAGCTGATCGATCCTTGGGGTAGATGGCAGAACCAGGAGGTAGCTAGATCTGCTAAGAATAGTGGAAAGCATTTGCACAGTACTCCCTCTGTTGCCCCGCTCATGAGCATATGCTATGTGTATCTCTGTAAGTGTACAACGGGGTCAGAGGTTCCTTTGTAAGGTTCCATTGTTGGCATTTTCCATTCTCGGGGGGTGATAGCAATTTCGATATTGCAAGCGAAAGGGCTGGTTACTCTAGCGCCTACCCCTCGATCTCTTTGATCCCGTTGGACGCACTCTCTGAACAAGCGTGCCATACTTTCATCAGAATTTGGAGTAGATAGAAATGAGTTCGGTTCTGTTCTGTGGGATTGATTCCATCCAGATGACCTGTAGGGATGGTATCGTCTATCATTCCTAATATTTTCCAATGGCTGCCTTTGGTCTTCTGGGAGCATGTTAGGGTCAGCTATAGTTGGCCCTTGCCTTGATCTTCCCCTGCTGGGTTCTGATCTAAGCACTTCCTCGGGTCCAACTTCGGGCTGGACTCTAGCTCGGTCCCGTTCATTGGTGTTTCCGTGGTTAGGTAGTACGACGGGCTCGGCTACAGTTGACCTCCTCCCGGTACCTCTCCCGTTGGGTTCGGTTCCAAGCGTTTCCTCAGGCCTAACTTCGGGCTGAGCTCGGTCTCGGCTCCTACCATGGCTGCTTCTGTCGTTAGCTCCTTCGAAGAAGGATGATCTTTGTTGTCTCTGAGATCCTCCAGACTGGGACTCACCCCATGATTCAGTGTTGCGGTTGGGCTCTTCAGCATCCCTTAAGCGTGACATGAGTTGGTCCACCAAGGCTTCCTGCTGGGATGTGAAGCGGTTAGTCACTTCAGCCATAACCCTGTCTAGATCTGCCCTAGTAATTGCTATCGGCTGTTTTGTGGCAGGGGTGGTCGGATTTGCCTGACCTTCATTTGGTACTGCTGTTGGAATGGGACGATTTACTTGATTTGCGACCACTGGATTTGGAACACTGCTAGTTGCGATGTTCTTTCCTTTGTTAACGTCTTTTTTCTGCCTCGGAGGCATGTTTTCCAAGCAATGAACGACGCTGTTAGGAAGAAGGTTAAGTGGGAGAAGCTGAAGCTTCGAGCTTCTCGTTCTCAGTGAAAGCACTAAAAATGTTTGCACAAAAAATGGGCAAACACCTCCAAGTCGTATGATTTTGTTGATTTAATGTTGTTTTTAGTGATCTGGATGATTTATGCAAATATGTAAAAAGCAGGGACTAAACTGTAAAAGACACACAGATTTATAGTGGTTCAGCCAGAATGTGCCTACGTCCACTTTATATATTATTTCTCCTTTCTTGTTCAGATTACAAGTACAAAGCTTTGATACAAGTATATGAAAGTTGTTTGAAAGTTCTATCCGTGCTTGAGCTCTCAAACTTGTCCCCCATTGTTGTACCCCTGCCCCTCTATTTATAGAGTGAGGCTGGGGGTAGGGGTCTTGGATGTATATAGCTGTTGGTGGGCCTGGGCCGATGTAATCTGGCCTGGCAGTGTTGGTTCGGCAACACCTTGGTCCGGTGATGAGAGGGACGTGGATTGGTTCGGTGGTGAGACTTTGGGTTTGGTTCGGTGGGCAGTGGAGTGGCTGGTTCGGTAGTGTGGAGCAAAGGTTGGAGTTTGATTCGGTGAAGGCTGGTCCGATGAGGCCTTGGATCGGTGGAGGTTGGTCCGGTGAGGCCTGTGATCGGATGGAGTTCGATTCGGTGAAGGCTGGTCCAGCTATGTAGGGGAAGTGGGTTGATTCAACTATGTATGGAAGTAGCATTGATCCGGTAGTAGGTGGAAACAAGATTGGTTCGGCTGTGTGGGGAAACTGGTTTGGTTCGGTGAAGGGTGGAAACATACGGGTGGAAAAACACCCAACAGTAAGTCTTTATTCATCAGAAGCTTTGTACGCTTACTATATGAATATTATATAAGAGAAGTATTATAGATATTATATTGCAAAGCAGCTGTACCAGTCTTGTTTAAGTATATGTATACCAAGGATATAAATATTGATATTTTCGGTATATGTATTGTATAGAGAATTATTTGACTTTAAGATAGAAATATAGATATGTTCAGTTTATATATATTGATATTTTGATTCTTTTAATATGTATAGAATTTTAAATTATAATTGTATATATTGGGTTATATAAGATATGTAGGATCTGGAAGCTTAAATATACCAGTGTATATAGGGATTTTGGCTTTCCATGTAAAATGAAACCGTTTATGTTAAAGAAAAATCATATATGGATTTAATCTAATAGGTGTTTAAAATTAGAATATAACTTTATATAGTTTATATATATATATATATATATCATTTGATTTCAAAACAGTTATATACATGTTTATACTTTAGTTTATATTCATAAGTGTATATATATATATATATATATTCCATTCAGATCAAACTGATTAGATTTGTTCCCATCAATTCTTATCTATCAACTTTGTCGAATTCGTGCCAATCTAGCTTTGCTTTGGAATTCGTACCTGGATTTGTAAGTCATTCCATTCTCGTTCATTTCTCTAGCCTCGAAAGGTGAGAAATCACTCATGATTAATGTTCTTATATTTATTAAATTTTATTTCATTTGAAACGACAATTGAAATATGTTGTTGCTAGTTATTTAACTACTATATATATGATATGCCATTTTCTGTAACTTTTCACCTGTGACATCTGACACCATGATCTGTTATTTATATTTTATCTGTTATTGATGATATATGCCTGTTGTTGATATGTTATATTATATTATCATCACTGTTCTCACACTTCAAGTTCCCTATTAGTATATAATTCCCTATGGGTTGAAATGAAACATACCTGAACGATCTTGTAGAATAGGAGAAAATCGTTATGGGTTGAAATGATAAACCCAAGCGATTTTCATTGAATTAAATTTTGGATTACGGGTTGAAAAGATATATAACCGTAGATATTTAAATTACGGATTGAAATGATAAATATCAGTATCACTTGACCATAGGATAGAAAATTATATACAAACATCGTTGGATTATATATATATATATATATATATATATTGAAAATGATTTCCAAGGTTTAGAAAGGAAATATATGGTTTAATAAATATTGATTTTAAGATATTATATATATAAATGTTATTTTTATAAAGATTTATTTTTTTTAAAATTTTATGTTTGGAAATTTTAAATTTATAAGCTAGTTTTGAAATTATAAATTTTAAGAATTTACTTATAATTTTACTATTTTTAAATATATAAAATAATATTTAATATAAATATACATTTAATAATAAGATTTAATTTAATAAAAATTAATTTAATTAGTATATAATATGTTTAAATATTTACTTAAATTGGTATAAATATTTTTAAAATAGATTTTATAACTTTAAAAATAAAGGTTGGGAAGATAAATTATTATGGACTTGGAATTTAATTTGTGTAATAATTGGATTTAAATAAGAATTTATTTGAACTTATTGATTTTTAGATGTTGAAATTATAACTTGTAACTTGATTTGATAAAAAGTGATTAAATGAATATTCGCAACGTTAAATAAAATTGAGACTGAATATTTAATCTTGATTTAAATTTATAAATTGATATTTTATTTAATTGTTATTTAAATTGATTAAGTGAATGTTTTCCCATTTGAATAAAATTAGAGTTAAATGTGGAAATATAAGTAAAATTTATATTGTAAATGTTTGAATATTTAAACTTGGATCTTTGAACTTTAAATTGAAATGGTTAAACTAGAATTGATTTAAATTGAATTTTTGAATTTAAGATGATTTAAATCGATTTGCGAAATTGGAGGAAACTAATTTTATTATATAAAGTATTTTATTATATATATATATACTATTTTAATTTATAAAGTATTTTAATACATATACTATTTTTCAATACTAAACTATTTAAGTCGGAAGTGTTATGATTTCCTAAGTGTTATGGTTTCAAAAGTGTGACGATCTCAAAAGTGTAATGATTTCAAAAGTACTATGATTTCGAAAGTGCTATAAAATTTGAAAGTGTTACGGTTTTGGAAATGAAAATTATTAAAAGTGAATAATGATATCGAATTTGATATGGTTTTGAAATGAATATGATATTTTGATTTGAAGTATGAACTAGTTGAATTGAAATGACCACGGTGTGAAATAAGCGTTTGGTTGTTAAAGAGACCGAGGTCGGATATTGTCATACTCTCTGCCAATACCGAAAACAACTTTAACAACTGTGCACATGGTGGAGATTCCAGAATGAAGTAGGATGGTTTGGTGATGACTGTATATGGTATTTACGTAGCCCTGACTCCCATGAGTCAGCTTAATGTGGCCAAAACAGGAGCCATGCCTGGCCAAGTGACGTCATTCGTCCGATCGGACACATTTCTTCGATACCATTCTATTGCTTTTGTGATTTGATTGGGTGCACCCTTTGATTTGAGAGTGTGTTACGAGGTGGGCGGTAGTAGCTGCTATGCGTTACCACCAATCCAGATCCGCAAACGGCATATGTACCCTGGCGTTGCCTCGAGTGCCGTGTCACATGCCCTATCGCGCCTTCTACAAGTTTGTTTTGTGTCGTACCTATGGAGTGCTCCCTGCTAGCCCACTTGCGAGTGGAGTTTACAGTATCTGTATAGACTACGGCATTATAAAAATGTGTTAAGGGGGATATGGGTAACACCTTAATGCTATTTTAATACCTTTACTTTACTATAGACATTATTATAATAGCGTATATTACTACATAATAGATAGTTCCACGAATCCTTAGAGGGTGGAAATCCCAAACATCCTTTAAGTTACTTGTATTTCAGTTGATATTTTACTTGAGTTGAATTTATTGATATAAGAATGTTAATCCTGACTCGAGTGTTTTGTGTTTTGCTTTACACTCGGGTCAGACTGAGTGTCACAACATTTGAGACTCACCTTTGGAGTTGGAGCTTCACTTGGAGATCCATCTGTATCTATTCAGCTTTCAACTATCCAGTTGTTTTGTTCGGACTTGTCATCTGTTGTATTCGAGACTAATTGTATTTGAGATATTCTATTGTATTTTATTTTAGACTATGATGTTTTATAGTAGCTTCATGAACTACTATTTATCTATTCCGCTGCTTATTACTGTAATACTCCGTGTCTGTGATTCTGTGATTGATTTTATTTACTGCATATGCTGAGTTTTGCCAAATATAAATTAACAATCTGATATTTTGAGCAATTCAAGTCCGACATGTGCGGATGCGAATGACATGAAATACAGGTTCGTTACAGTTCGTATCAGAGCTCTGGTTTAGGAAAAACTTGGCATATAGAGTAAATTTAATTACAGAATCACCTTCGTTCGAGCTTGAATTTCTTCCTCTTCGATTCGGATTTCTTTCGAACTCTGGAACCCTCCCCTTTGTTCTGAAATCCATTCTTGTCTGTCCCTATTCGTGTTCTTCTGGATACTGGAGCATCCCATAGCTTCATTGGCATTCCCGCCAACCTCAATATGATGTGTAAAGGAGTGAAACTCCTTTACAACAAGCGTCGATTCATCAGAGATTTATACGCCCTCGGTTTAGATGCTATTATTTCTTGCAAATCCCGAACCATCTCTAGTAGACGATCGGGGTAATTCCCTTGTAATCTTGAATCCACTCCGATAATCAGAGACTATCCTAATAGTGGGTGAAGCCATTTCTCGTCCCTTTAAGAGGGAAATTGAATTTTCACATCGAACTTATTTCTGGAATCTCGGTTGACCCGGTTAAGGTGACCCGAGATCAATATAAGTCTATCCATCTTCCTCTTTTGTAGTTTAGTTATCTTATCTTCCTTTCGAGTCTATCTCGTTTGTTAAAATTATCTTTGATTTGGATCTCTCTATATGTGAATCTTTAACCATTCTTGAATCATCGAGTAAGGGAGTGTATTTGTATAAAAAAATGTTTTATATAGTGTCGTTTGAGTTGCTAAGTTTGAATTTTGGGTTTCGATCGATTCATCTAGCTAACACTATCGATAGGAATTCCAAAACACTTGAACAGAGCAAACCGACGCAATATTGTTTTCAAAAATTTGTAAATGAAAATAAATTATATGATTATATTATATATATAAAGGTATAATTTTCTGAAATTAAATAGTTAACTGAATTGGTTGTTAGAAATGATATTACTAGATTATCATTTATTGTTTTGTCAACATTTCTAAACCATTAACTATTGTTGTTATAAGAGATGAATTTGATAAAATGGTTCATAAATTTGATTTAAATTTTGAAATGAATTTAATTTAAGAATTTGAGAATTAAACTTCCGGCGCTCTTCAAAATTTGGTTTCAAAGGTTTTGAAAATAAATTATTTGAAGTATTATTGAATGGAAATTGTTTTTAAAGAATTTTTAAAGCAGAAAATCAGTACTCTCCTCTTTTGTCGTTGGAAAATAATTTCGGTGATGACTGCAGCATCATCGACATTCATTTTCGAGTTTTAGAGTAGAGAGACCACTTAGAAGCTTTGCTACACTTTTGTTTTGGAAAAAGAATTTGATTTGAATTTCTTGAATACGAGTTGAGTTATAAAATATATATGTATATAATTATTTCAAAGTAGTTTGAAGAGAAACCGGAAATTTGAATCTTAAGTTTTATACTAAGAAATGATTTTAATTATTGAAATAAAGTGAAATTTTTGAATAATTGGAATATCTAAGATGATAAATGAAATTATATCAACTTGGAATAGTTGAATTTGAATAAAACTTATTTGTGTAATACTAAATTGCATTCTCATATATAAATTGCCTAAAATATTCAAAAAGTTAAAATGTTGGGGTGAATATATAATTAAAGGTCATACAAGAGGAAACGTAAGTAATAAATTGTTCAAACTAAAATTTGGTTTAATATAAATGTTGTAAATAAAAAGGAAAATTTGTATAGTATTTAATTACACTCAAAACCTTAATATAACTTACCTAGAAATAGTTAAATGTCAATGAGAATAGGTAATTGAATACTATACAATACAAATGAGAGCAATAAGGTTGTCCAAATGATATTTTGTTAAGGGAATTTATAAATAATGAGTTGAACAATAAAAAGAGAATAAATGGAATTAATAATAAATGGGTATAACAAATGTGTACACCTAATATATGTTGCAAAATATGTTAAGGAAATAAATTAAATAAATAAAAAGAAGACTATTTAAGCAGACAAATATGAACTTAAGAATAGTGAACTTGAATTTTTGTGGAATACTCTTAGCAGAAGATAAATGAATAAAATAAATGAGTTAATCTAAAAATGAATTTGTTTGAAAGAAATGTCGATAAAATGAAAGAAAATCAATTTTAAATTGAATGACTATTGTAACAACCCGCATATTTCACGATTATATATTTAAATGTTTTATTTAAATATAGCATCGTTAATCGGATTAAAGTCCAAAATATTACTTTTTGTAAACATTCAAATTAGGACTCGAGACCACTTCCATTGAGTTCAAAACGACGTTTACAACTTTTTGAGTATAAACATCAATATTATTGGAGTTGAGTAGAATTTTGCTATTTTTCTATTTTGGGCTTTGGGTTTCAGCCCACTAACCCAACTTAATATCCTAACTCCTCTACTCTTCATTCATTCTACTCCTCATTTCCTAACACTCTCAAGCTAAAGTAAAAATGGGGGAAACGATAGGAAATTATAATTCCTAAACCCTAGTTTGATTAGGAAATACAAATTCAAGTCCAAAATCAAAGAGAAGCTTAGGTAAGCATCCTTTTCTTCTTCTTCTTCACCTCAATCTCTCTCCAATTTCCGAAAATTCCTATAACCTAATTTAGGAAATATTTGCCTTTGATCATAGATTGGAGCTTCTAGAGTTGAAGTTGAAGAGTGGTTGATCTTTCCTTTGTTTTAAAAGCTTCTTATTCGTTGTTTTTGGGTTTAAAGGTGAGTTTTTGAACTCACATCTATGTCTATAGTTTTCATTGTTGTTAGGTATGAATTTCTAACATTCATTAATGTTCATTTGCTTTTGATTTGAATTGATTTGGTGAATTTTCCAAATTTTGGTGTTTTGAAGTCAAAATCTTAAAAGATCCTATCTTGGACATTTGGATGTGTTATTGGGGGTGTATCGAAGAGCTTATAGGACTAGGTTGTCGCTTGGCATAAATCCCTAGCCTCCGTCGCTCGTCCGATCGCTTCCGAATCATTTTGTCCATCATTGGCCTAGGCAAATTGTTGCCCAGATAAGGTAACCAGACGTCTGGTTAGAAGGTCCAGACGTCTCGTTAGGGCAGCAGATGAAAAAAAATGCAGAGAATAGAATCAGACGTCTGGTACACCCTTTCAAACATCTGATACAACTTGTGAGACGTCTGATACAACCTTTCAAATGTCTTATACAACTTATCGAAAGTCTGAAACAACCTTTCAAACGTCTGGAAGGTTTTTGAAAATTTCTAGAATCTAAATCCAGACATCTGGATGAACCCCCAGACGTCTAGAACTGCCAATTTTGCCTATTTTGGCCGTTTTTGATTGGATTTCCAATTTTAATCGATTTTTGTTGATCCGATTAGTTGTTATCACTTATTATCGACTTTGATAACTTCTTTCTTTGGATTATTTTGGGAATATCCATTTGATGGATTTGATATCGATTTTTATGGATTTAATTCACATTGTCGTATGTGAATTTTTGGTGATTGATTGTTTTTACAATCATTTTTGTGATTTGTCACTTAAAACTACAAAGGTTTCTATACTAGTAGTAAATACTAAAACTCTTTCATTAAAATGATTTCGACACTATTTTAAATATAAAGCTCGCTTTTAAAACTGTTTTCCAATCTATTAGTATATACAAACCTTTACCTCATTCGTATGAGAAATCTAATTAAACGGCTTAGCAAAACAAGTGGTATGAAACGCTTGCGTTTACATTGTTGGTTAATTCTTAGACTTGTTCGATTGAAATCTTGTGACAATTTTCGAGTGGAAATCTACAATTTGTTCGTAAATATTTAAGTTAAGCCAGTGGTTATGGGACATGAAGCTAAACTCATTTATTTACTAGCTTAGTGTAATCTACACTTTTCATTGATCAATGGTGATCATTTTATGGTTTAAACTAGCGATATGCGATGTCTCTTTGTCCACGTGGGGGACTGTACCTCGTTTTATGGAGCTTCGTCTCAATTTTTATAGGCTAGCGACCTATGGTTTTAAGGAGTTTGGTTCATCGGGCGTACCGTTGTTGTACTACGTCGTTGTTCCAACTTATCAGGTTCATCGGGCATACCGCTATTGTACTATGTCGTTGTTCCGAATTATTTGAGTTTCAGGTTCCTCGGGCCTACCGTTATTGTACTACGCCATTGCACCGGCTCTATGATAGCGACCATGGGATAACGACCCGTTTGTGATACACGTGTTGGTGAGTTTTCATGCTCCCGTTTGTGATAGGCCTCCCCCTTTATATTTTCTGGATTTCTAATTCTTGATTTTGGAATTTGTGTTTCACCAATTTTTGCGATTGGCATTATTGTGTTTTGTCAATATTTGGGGTTTGGTGAATAATTTAAAGAATGTGACATTCTTTTCGGATATTTGAGAATATTTGAGATATTGTATGATTTTTGTTGTTATCAAATGCATACTTGTCACAGTATGGCATTATTATTATCATACGTTTTTTTCGTATCTCTTATCCCATCTCATTTTATATGATATTTATAGCTAGACTGATCCGTTTATTATTTTTCTTCTTAAATAATACTCGGGTTAGACCAAGGTATTTCAGGTGCTTCTACTTGACTTCTTATCAGGGACCATCATCTAATTTTTGGCTAACTACTTTAGATTAGTAGTTTTTGCTTTTATACATTCGAGATAGAGACTCCTTGATGTATCCTTATTCTTTTGTCTAGCACTTGTACCTATTCTTTTGTGATGTAGTGTATCTTGTATGACCACTACTTTGATGTACACTTCTATGTGTTATATTCATATCTGTTTCCGACTTCGTGATATGAATATCTGTGACTGATTTGTATTATGCTTATTTCTATATTTGTTTTCGAAGGCCACATAGCCACTGTGTGGTAGCTTTGAGTTTTTATTTGATATGTAGGATTTCCTCTTAAAATGAAATGCACGTCATACTATCTGACATATCGGTACTCGCACAAAGCAATTACACAGATGGTCGCTCCTCAACAGCCTTATTCTTCGCGCTAGTCGACGACATTACCTCGTAGTGTCCTTGGCTAGTGTGAGTATAGAGGTGGGGCATCACAGCTTGGTATTAGAGCCAAACTTCGGAACAATATAGAATAATCTAGCAAGGATCATTGTCCTAAGTCTCTCTTAGGAATCGTGCCTTAGGATTAATTCGAGTCATTAGACCCGTTCTATCCTATTTTCTTTTATGATGCCTTCTTTTATCAACCAAGTTTGTTTGATACTCATTCTAAGAATAACCTTTTTCCACTTCTTTCTTTCTTTCTTAAAGAAGAGAAATGGTTAGATCTGGCCGTCCCAGCGCCGGTCAATCCAGTGCTACTCCTTAGGATGGAGTATTCATGTCTGCTCAATAACTTTTAGATCTTGTAAAGAATGCTCAAGATGCCGGACCCATTTTAGAGCCTACTCATCCTAAATCTGGGTTTGCATGCTTGTGCAACGATTATACCAATTTGGGTGGAAGGCCATTCATGGGTTCTGAAAGCGTTATAGAAGTCCAAGCTTGGCTTAGATCGTGCGACTACATTTTTTCTCGCATGAATCTTATTGATCTTCATTGTGTCCAAGTGGCTTCTAGCATGCTCCAAGGGAGAGCATTAGATTGGTATGAGCTTTTAATTTTGGAAATTATTGAAGCGGATCTTATTTGGGAGCAATTCCGAGAAAGGTTCGAGTTAAAGTTTGTGCCGGAAGCTGAAAAGGTAACTTTAGCTCGACGCTTCATTAACCTTGTTCAAGGTGAATGTAACGACCCCAAATTTCATAAGTATTTAAATTAATAATTAAATGAATTTATGAATTAAATTGACAATTAAATAAATTTTTGGATAAAAATTGTGAAATTAAATTGATTAAATGGAGCGAGTTTCCCCGAAATCCAAGTATATTCTGAATAAATCATTTGAGATTAAAATATTGTAAATAGTGTATATGTGAGTATATGTGTGTATATTGAATGTATATATATATATATATTTAGGTATATACGAGTAAATTTAATATATATATGTAGATATATATATTTCTATTTGAATTTAAAACTTAAATAAATGGTTTAATAATGATTGATAATAAATATTAAGTTATAAATAGAATTTAAATGAGTAAGATAAATTATATAGTATACAATAGAAACTTATTTACATTTTCAAAGTGATAGGATTATAAAGACAATAAAAATTTAAGTAAAAAAATAAATATTAAAGTAAATTTAATAATTGAATTATAAATAGAAATAAATAAATAAATTGATTTAACTAGGACTTCACTTTAATTTCAAAGCCAAGACAAAAGATAAGATAAGTATAAACTAATACGAATAACTAAAACAACATTTTAAAGTAAATACCATTGTTACAAACTTAACGACAAAGTAAGATAGAAATTCATTTTTAATTATAAAATAATAAAAAGCAAAACAAATACAAAGAATCTTCAGCCGAGATAAAAAAATGCAGCCCCCATAACATTCTTGTATCAACCACCATACCCTATCACATCTCAGCCCATACATGTTGTACAAGTAGATAAATCCCTGTAAGCTTCTTTTTCCTTTGTATCAACTCTCTCTCTTCAGCTCATTCTATTCGAACTGAAAGCATATTTTAAAAACTAAAACAAAACTGAAATGATAAGAAAGAAGCAACATCTATTTGCAACCAGAGATGCTCTTCATCAAAACATTGAAAAAACCAGAAAATAAGCATCACTGTTTTCAACCTCAAGTTCATTCAATCAGGAAAGAAAAAAAGAAAGAAAAGCAATTGCAAATTTTCACAAGCCAGTGATATATCAAACTCTGTTGTTCTTCTCTGCTTCAACAAAACCAGGTGAGCAACTTTAATTTTTCTTTTAGACCTCTTTGTTCTTTTATCTGTGAGTAAACTTCTTTCTAAAAAGCTTAAACTTGTTTCATCTGTGATACCTGGGATTTTCTTTGAATTTATGTTGTGAATGATGTTTGCACGTATGAAATGAATGGAATGTATGTATATAGGTAGTACTTGTTTGTGCATGTCTGTATACCAGGCTCTGTTCTAAGTTTACAGGATTAAGACATGTTCAAAAAATCAAATACACTTCCTCCAATTCTTGTTAGGCCTTGAACTTCAAACAAAATATGACTGGTTGAGTATAAGGTAGATTTTAAAATTTAACTCATGCTAAATAAAGTCGATCTGCTCTGGGAAAACTCAAGAACAGTACCAAGTTAGTATATGTGACATTTTCGAACATCTCGAATTGTCCATTCAAGTTTGCAAACAGATTTCTAAAACAAAAATAGGATTTTTAAAACTAAAATCACAATTTTTAGTGGAGTGGTCGAGTAGCAGTTCGAGATGGTCGGATTTGGGCATTTTGGGTTGCCGTGGGTGGTCGAGTTGATTGGAGACGTCGAGTCTTGGTCTGGGGATAGAGGAGTGAACGGGGAAGCTAGGAAAAATGGGGCGGTGGTCGATAGTCAACGGTGGTGGCGGCAGCGAGGCTTTCTTTTCTGTAGACCTAGTTCTAGTGGGCTGTGTTTTCTCGTCTCGTTCAACGTCAAGGATCGATCGAGTGTCGCGATGATCTGGGGTTTGGTAGAGGGGAGTTAGACGAGGCTATGGCCGGTGGTGGCGGTCCTCAGATGGTCGGAGGATGGGAAATGAGATGTTGACAGGTTAGTGGAGTTCGAGCTTATTTTGTTCCAGCTTCGAGATTGGAGACTCGATTTCGATCCCGAGTTTAGGATGATGATCTGGGGTTTGGGATAGGACGTGGAAGTGATCGCCGATACGAGGAGATGGTCGTGGTTGATCGGAAGAGGCGGCATCGCGTGTGCACGTGCATGCGAGCGTTTCCGTGCATCTGGGTTTGGGGAAGAAAGTACTCGAGAATGTCTCGAGTAGGATCTGGTTTTGGTCGAGTAAATGCATGTTTTACTCGAAGCAAAAGGAGGGGAAACTCGAGTAGTTTTTTTGTTTCCAGATTTTAACTGGTTCCAGTAAACAATTTTAAACTGTTGGGTTTAAAATTTAAATCAAAGGTTAAATTAAGTTTAAATTCCAGATTTAAAATGAAAGAAAATTTTAATTTAAATACTTTTAAATAAGTTTAAATATTTAGAATTTAAGGAAAATTTGGTTTAAAAATTCCTTTCATAACAAAGAATTGTTTTTAATTTATAATTTAAATGGATTTTAAAGAAAAAGTAAAATATATGTTTTTCAAACATATTGAGAGTGAAAATTGAATAAAGAATGAAAATGAGTTTCTTTAAGTAATTAAGATTAAGGATTACCTTCATTTACTATAGAAATAATTAGAATGATATTTGGTAAATTGATATTGATTAAATGTAAGTAAATGTAATCAATTAAGTTTAAATAATGAATTAAGTAATTATCATATAATTAAAGATCATAGATTATCTTATAATTAATTAATGTAATTGATTTTTAATAATTGATTAGATTAATTTATTTAATAATAAACATTTGTAATTGATTAAGAGTAATTAATAAATTGGTAAACAAATAATTAAGCAATGTAATTTATTAAGAATTAAAGATTGTTAATGAAAATTAATTACAGAGATGATTAATTTAAGAATAATTGAATGATTAAGGGTTGATTAATTATGTAATTGGTTTAAAGATTAAATAATTAATATGATTTATTAATTAAGGTAATAAATCGGAGAATAATTAATTAAAGGTTAATTAATTAATGAAGGTGATTAAGGAATGATAATTAATTAAATGGAGAATTAAATAATTAAAAGTTAATTATTTAATAATTAAAGGTTAATTAATTTATTTTTAAAAGTTAATTTATAAGTGATTAAAGATTAATTAGTTGAAATGGTTTATAATTGATTAATGATTAATTAACCAAGATTTGTAGTTTATTCATAATAAATTAATCTGATTTGAATTAATCAGACAATTAACTGATCTTACTTATTGATGTTTGAATTCTATTGAATGATTGTTGAATTGTTTGATATCCCTGATATATGATGCTTTGTGATACACCCTGATTTATGTTGCGATCTGTAGTTTACTTACCTGTGATATATATCTGTGATCTGTGAATGAACGATAAGCGTGTAGTTTATATCGCTTATCAACTATATCCTGTATTTTGTTATGTGATGATTGTATGATGTTGCATTACTGTGTGAAACCCCTGGACCACACCTTTACACGCACAAATATGGATTTCACGTGGAAATCGGTTAAGTCACAGATAATTTAAATTTGATGTTTTGAAATTGAAATTTTAATTTCAATTGATTTTGAAATTAGAAATTCGGGTTTAAATGTGAAAAGCTTTTGAAATAGAATTTCAAAGATAAAAGTTATTTTGAATAACTTAAATCGAGTTTTGAAAATTTAAATAATTTGATTTAAATTTGAATTCAAGTTTGAAATTAAATCTATGATTCAGAAACTAGGGATAAAAGATGATATAAATGTGTTTGTATGAATTAAACCATTTTAAAAGTATCAGTTGGGAATTTGAATTTAAACCAAGGATTTCAACTCGTATAAATGAATCAGATTTCCAAAATGAAAACTGTTTGTTTTCAAAGAATAAAAGCTTTTAGATAAGAAATGAAATTCCAATTTAGGTAAAGGAATTTCAAGTGAATTGAAAAATGGTTTTCCAAGTTATAAATGAATTCTTTTCGAAAGCTAGGAATTAAATCTGTCTAGTTTAACAGATTTTAAAATGATGTTTTGTTAAACCATTCGAAATGAAATTGTTTGAAAGCTATTTGTTAAATCTTTGATTTAAAGATTCAACGAATTAAATTAAATTGAAATGGAAATCGATTTGGAAAATCTGTGAATGAATCTTTGTGAAATTAAGTGAACTTTGTGAATTGAATCTTTTTGTTTAAAAAGATTAAAATGGTAATTTGTTAAACCATTTGAAAAGAAAGTTGGGTTTAAATTGTGACTTAATTGAATTCTCAATATCCATATATTTTTGAATATTACGCTCACTATTCGGGTTATCCGGGAAAAGACCTTTGGGTCATATAACCCATTCTGAATAGTGATACGTCATATATGGATAGCATTTGAAGATCGGTGTTGAAGACCGGATATTTTCGAAAATGAAAGGACAACCTGTCGAATGTCTCTGCACTGGGTAGCTCCCGGTATAGAGATTTATATCACTCTTTTGTGATGGGAAGTCTGGACGTGATTTGAAAATTATCCGGATTTGCAAGGGCTTCGTGAGAAGTGCCTTCGGTTCTGTTCGATCCCGGAACAGACTTGTATGGATACATGTCTGACATTACACTTTGAGATATAAAGCCGATTTCTTTCAAATACATATCTGTTGGTGGCGGAGAATTTATTCTCTTAGCTTAACACCCTTCTCTGAGACGTACGAGCTCAGAGGTTATGTAGTTGAAATTTATCAGCGATATATCCCAATTTGGTAATGTGGCATGCTGAGTGTTGCTGTGTGATGATCAGTGTTTGATCATTTGCGATATGATCATTTGTTTGATCTTATATCTTTGTGATCATAGGTTGATCATTTGTTTGACCCGAAGCATGGCTTTGTGACAAAGCGTAGCTTTGTGGACGAGACTTCGTCGAGCCTCACACCCCGGAAATGGTCAAAACAGGAAGGATGCAGCAAGGTTCTAGGGAGTAGCGCCCCTTAGTGTATGTCATTCCTTCTGGATAAAGGTGGTATCATGGTATGGAGCCCAGATACTTAACCTCTGTGGTTGCTGCAAATTTATTACTTTGTGGTTGTTGCGAATCGGGGATCCTCGGGAAGATCGGTGACGATCGGGGGATGGCATACGCGTGTCAGTAGTTACCTATTTTTGCAGAGGTAACCCGACCTTGTGTTGGCAGAGATCTAACCGTAACGTTAGGTTCTCGGGTCGTCTATTCCAGGGACGTACCCATCGTGGATAGGATGTTCCTTAGCCTGACCATTTGTTGGAAATCCAAACAAAACAATACGAGCCTTGTACGGTATTAGTTGTAGAACCTGCCATTTAATATGGTAGCTATAGCAAGCATACTATAATGGTACCTATGCTGGCTAAGATTTATATTCTACTTTCGAAATTTCTTTCTACACTATGCACTAATAATAATACCAAAATGATTTGATTTTGCGTAGTAAGCATCTTTGACTATCATAAGGAGAAATCTCCTCCAAGTCTGTGTTTGCATTGTGTGTGTGGCGGGAGGCCTTATGGTAGTTTCATTTTCCAAAAGCATTGCGAATTGACTTTAAAATTCTTTTGCTGTTGTTTAAAGATAAACTGTTTTTTTGTTGCTCACACCAGTCCCATGACTGATCCGGAGTTTATTGTTTCTTTCCTAAACTCTGGGTGCTCAAAATTTTTCTACACGAGCAGTTTAGAGTTGGGTTTTTCAGATAGTCAGGTTTAGTAGATTTTCTGGAGCTAGTTCAGTCTTGGGATATGGACTGCACTTGCTTATTCTTGGTGTATCGTTATTGGGAGTTCGAGCTACTGCTAGAGTTCTCTCTTGAAGACTATCTTAGAGTTATTTGTTCCGCTGCTGATATTATCGTTTTTTTTTCTTTTCCGCTGTGTTATTTACTTAATGTTGTTATAAGCTCCGGCGACTCGGATTTGAACGATCGAATCTGCGGCATTCGAGTACGATGTAAAGTATGGATGCCGATTTTCGAGCGCGAAAATCCGTATCGTTACATTTGGTATCAGAGCTAAGGTTGAACTTTAGCTCAGGAGTATAACACGTTAAGTAGCTCATTAGAGATAGAGTGAAGTAAACTCTAGAATGAGTGTATTCTCAGATATCCGTCTGAACGTCTCAGTAAATTCTCTTACTATCCACTGATAGTAAGTATGAGTGCTAGAAGAAGACGAGATAGGGGACAGGGAATACGACTATCAATGGTCAATACCCTACAATAGTGGAAACAATCTTTCTCTATCAATATTCTTTGATTCGTTTCCAAATTCTTTTGATTGCTTCGTATCAGCTACAAGAAGAAGTGGTAGAAAATTTTTACTTCGTATTTTCATCGGTTTCTTATCAGCTTTTTGATTTAAACCTTAATGAATTTGAATTGGAAATTTTAATTTGAGGTAAATCGATTAATAGAATATGAAGGATAAATTTGAATTGTATCGGTAAAATGATTTCGTTTGAAAACCAAATTTTGAAATTCTATTGAAATTTCTTTTGAATACCAAAGTCCGAAGAGGGATAAATGGGTATGTATTCTGAGATATTCCTACTTGTATTCGGAATCCGTATCTTGTGTTCGAGGAGTTATAGGAGATCGAATCTGTCTATCTCTGTTGTTTTCGTGCCTGCGAATTTCGAGGACGAAATTCTTTTAAGGGGGGAAATTTGTAACGACCCCAAATTTCATAAGTATTTAAATTAATAATTAAATGAATTTATGAATTAAATTGACAATTAAATAAATTTTTGGATAAAAATTGTGAAATTAAATTGATTAAATGGAGCGAGTTTCCCCGAAATCCAAGTATATTCTGAATAAATCATTTGAGATTAAAATATTGTAAATAGTGTATATGTGAGTATATGTGTGTATATTGAATGTATATATATATATATATAATTAGGTATATACGAGTAAATTTAATATATATATGTAGATATATATATTTCTATTTGAATTTAAAACTTAAATAAATGGTTTAATAATGATTGATAATAAATATTAAGTTATAAATAGAATTTAAATGAGTAAGATAAATTATATAGTATACAATAGAAACTTATTTACATTTTCAAAGTGATAGGATTATAAAGACAATAAAAATTTAAGTAAAAAAATAAATATTAAAGTAAATTTAATAATTGAATTATAAATAGAAATAAATAAATAAATTGATTTAACTAGGACTTCACTTTAATTTCAAAGCCAAGCCAAAAGATAAGATAAGTATAAACTAATACGAATAACTAAAACAACATTTTAAAGTAAATACCATTGTTACAAACTTAACGACAAAGTAAGATAGAAATTCATTTTTAATTATAAAATAATAAAAAGCAAAACAAATACAAAGAATCTTCAGCCGAGATAAAAAAATGCAGCCCCCATAACATTCTTGTATCAACCACCATACCCTATCACATCTCAGCCCATACATGTTGTACAAGTAGATAAATCCCTGTAAGCTTCTTTTTCCTTTGTATCAACTCTCTCTCTTCAGCTCATTCTATTCGAACTGAAAGCATATTTTAAAAACTAAAACAAAACTGAAATGATAAGAAAGAAGCAACATCTATTTGCAACCAGAGATGCTCTTCATCAAAACATTGAAAAAACCAGAAAATAAGCATCACTGTTTTCAACCTCAAGTTCATTCAATCAGGAAAGAAAAAAAGAAAGAAAAGCAATTGCAAATTTTCACAAGCCAGTGATATATCAAACTCTGTTGTTCTTCTCTGCTTCAACAAAACCAGGTGAGCAACTTTAATTTTTCTTTTAGACCTCTTTGTTCTTTTATCTGTGAGTAAACTTCTTTCTAAAAAGCTTAAACTTGTTTCATCTGTGATACCTGGGATTTTCTTTGAATTTATGTTGTGAATGATGTTTGCACGTATGAAATGAATGGAATGTATGTATATAGGTAGTACTTGTTTGTGCATGTCTGTATACCAGGCTCTGTTCTAAGTTTACAGGATTAAGACCTGTTCAAAAAATCAAATACACTTCCTCCAATTCTTGTTAGGCCTTGAACTTCAAACAAAATATGACTGGTTGAGTATAAGGTAGATTTTAAAATTTAACTCATGCTAAATAAAGTCGATCTGCTCTGGGAAAACTCAAGAACAGTACCAAGTTAGTATATGTGACATTTTCGAACATCTCGAATTGTCCATTCAAGTTTGCAAACAGATTTCTAAAACAAAAATAGGATTTTTAAAACTAAAATCACAATTTTTAGTGGAGTGGTCGAGTAGCAGTTCGAGATGGTCGGATTTGGGCATTTTGGGTTGCCGTGGGTGGTCGAGTTGATCGGAGACGTCGAGTCTTGGTCTGGGGATAGAGGAGTGAACGGGGAAGCTAGGAAAAATGGGGCGGTGGTCGATAGTCAACGGTGGTGGCGGCAGCGAGGCTTTCTTTTCTGTAGACCTAGTTCTAGTGGGCTGTGTTTTCTCGTCTCGTTCAACGTCAAGGATCGATCGAGTGTCGCGATGATCTGGGGTTTGGTAGAGGGGAGTTAGACGAGGCTATGGCCGGTGGTGGCGGTCCTCAGATGGTCGGAGGATGGGAAATGAGATGTTGACAGGTTAGTGGAGTTCGAGCTTATTTTGTTCCAGCTTCGAGATTGGAGACTCGATTTCGATCCCGAGTTTGGGATGATGATCTGGGGTTTGGGATAGGACGTGGAAGTGATCGCCGATACGAGGAGATGGTCGTGGTTGATCGGAAGAGGCGGCATCGCGTGTGCACGTGCATGCGAGCGTTTCCGTGCATCTGGGTTTGGGGAAGAAAGTACTCGAGAATGTCTCGAGTAGGATCTGGTTTTGGTCGAGTAAATGCATGTTTTACTCGAAGCAAAAGGAGGGGAAACTCGAGTAGTTTTTTTGTTTCCAGATTTTAACTGGTTCCAGTAAACAATTTTAAACTGTTGGGTTTAAAATTTAAATCAAAGGTTAAATTAAGTTTAAATTCCAGATTTAAAATGAAAGAAAATTTTAATTTAAATACTTTTAAATAAGTTTAAATATTTAGAATTTAAGGAAAATTTGGTTTAAAAATTCCTTTCATAACAAAGAATTGTTTTTAATTTATAATTTAAATGGATTTTAAAGAAAAAGTAAAATATATGTTTTTCAAACATATTGAGAGTGAAAATTGAATAAAGAATGAAAATGAGTTTCTTTAAGTAATTAAGATTAAGGATTACCTTCATTTACTATAGAAATAATTAGAATGATATTTGGTAAATTGATATTGATTAAATGTAAGTAAATGTAATCAATTAAGTTTAAATAATGAATTAAGTAATTATCATATAATTAAAGATCATAGATTATCTTATAATTAATTAATGTAATTGATTTTTAATAATTGATTAGATTAATTTATTTAATAATAAACATTTGTAATTGATTAAGAGTAATTAATAAATTGGTAAACAAATAATTAAGCAATGTAATTTATTAAGAATTAAAGATTGTTAATGAAAATTAATTACAGAGATGATTAATTTAAGAATAATTGAATGATTAAGGGTTGATTAATTATGTAATTGGTTTAAAGATTAAATAATTAATATGATTTATTAATTAAGGTAATAAATCGGAGAATAATTAATTAAAGGTTAATTAATTAATGAAGGTGATTAAGGAATGATAATTAATTAAATGGAGAATTAAATAATTAAAAGTTAATTATTTAATAATTAAAGGTTAATTAATTTATTTTTAAAAGTTAATTTATAAGTGATTAAAGATTAATTAGTTGAAATGGTTTATAATTGATTAATGATTAATTAACCAAGATTTGTAGTTTATTCATAATAAATTAATCTGATTTGAATTAATCAGACAATTAACTGATCTTACTTATTGATGTTTGAATTCTATTGAATGATTGTTGAATTGTTTGATATCCCTGATATATGATGCTTTGTGATACACCCTGATTTATGTTGCGATCTGTAGTTTACTTACCTGTGATATATATCTGTGATCTGTGAATGAACGATAAGCGTGTAGTTTATATCGCTTATCAACTATATCCTGTATTTTGTTATGTGATGATTGTATGATGTTGCATTACTGTGTGAAACCCCTGGACCACACCTTTACACGCACACATATGGATTTCACGTGGAAATCGGTTAAGTCACAGATAATTTAAATTTGATGTTTTGAAATTGAAATTTTAATTTCAATTGATTTTGAAATTAGAAATTCGGGTTTAAATGTGAAAAGCTTTTGAAATAGAATTTCAAAGATAAAAGTTATTTTGAATAACTTAAATCGAGTTTTGAAAATTTAAATAATTTGATTTAAATTTGAATTCAAGTTTGAAATTAAATCTATGATTCAGAAACTAGGGATAAAAGATGATATAAATGTGTTTGTATGAATTAAACCATTTTAAAAGTATCAGTTGGGAATTTGAATTTAAACCAAGGATTTCAACTCGTATAAATGAATCAGATTTCCAAAATGAAAACTGTTTGTTTTCAAAGAATAAAAGCTTTTAGATAAGAAATGAAATTCCAATTTAGGTAAAGGAATTTCAAGTGAATTGAAAAATGGTTTTCCAAGTTATAAATGAATTCTTTTCGAAAGCTAGGAATTAAATCTGTCTAGTTTAACAGATTTTAAAATGATGTTTTGTTAAACCATTCGAAATGAAATTGTTTGAAAGCTATTTGTTAAATCTTTGATTTAAAGATTCAACGAATTAAATTAAATTGAAATGGAAATCGATTTGGAAAATCTGTGAATGAATCTTTGTGAAATTAAGTGAACTTTGTGAATTGAATCTTTTTGTTTAAAAAGATTAAAATGGTAATTTGTTAAACCATTTGAAAAGAAAGTTGGGTTTAAATTGTGACTTAATTGAATTCTCAATATCCATATATTTTTGAATATTACGCTCACTATTCGGGTTATCCGGGAAAAGACCTTTGGGTCATATAACCCATTCTGAATAGTGATACGTCATATATGGATAGCATTTGAAGATCGGTGTTGAAGACCGGATATTTTCGAAAATGAAAGGACAACCTGTCGAATGTCTCTGCACTGGGTAGCTCCCGGTATAGAGATTTATATCACTCTTTTGTGATGGGAAGTCTGGACGTGATTTGAAAATTATCCGGATTTGCAAGGGCTTCGTGAGAAGTGCCTTCGGTTCTGTTCGATCCCGGAACAGACTTGTATGGATACATGTCTGACATTACACTTTGAGATATAAAGCCGATTTCTTTCAAATACATATCTGTTGGTGGCGGAGAATTTATTCTCTTAGCTTAACACCCTTCTCTGAGACGTACGAGCTCAGAGGTTATGTAGTTGAAATTTATCAGCGATATATCCCAATTTGGTAATGTGGCATGCTGAGTGTTGCTGTGTGATGATCAGTGTTTGATCATTTGCGATATGATCATTTGTTTGATCTTATATCTTTGTGATCATAGGTTGATCATTTGTTTGACCCGAAGCATGGCTTTGTGACAAAGCGTAGCTTTGTGGACGAGACTTCGTCGAGCCTCACACCCCGGAAATGGTCAAAACAGGAAGGATGCAGCAAGGTTCTAGGGAGTAGCGCCCCTTAGTGTATGTCATTCCTTCTGGATAAAGGTGGTATCATGGTATGGAGCCCAGATACTTAACCTCTGTGGTTGCTGCAAATTTATTACTTTGTGGTTGTTGCGAATCGGGGATCCTCGGGAAGATCGGTGACGATCGGGGGATGGCATACGCGTGTCAGTAGTTACCTATTTTTGCAGAGGTAACCCGACCTTGTGTTGGCAGAGATCTAACCGTAACGTTAGGTTCTCGGGTCGTCTATTCCAGGGACGTACCCATCGTGGATAGGATGTTCCTTAGCCTGACCATTTGTTGGAAATCCAAACAAAACAATACGAGCCTTGTACGGTATTAGTTGTAGAACCTGCCATTTAATATGGTAGCTATAGCAAGCATACTATAATGGTACCTATGCTGGCTAAGATTTATATTCTACTTTCGAAATTTCTTTCTACACTATGCACTAATAATAATACCAAAATGATTTGATTTTGCGTAGTAAGCATCTTTGACTATCATAAGGAGAAATCTCCTCCAAGTCTGTGTTTGCATTGTGTGTGTGGCGGGAGGCCTTATGGTAGTTTCATTTTCCAAAAGCATTGCGAATTGACTTTAAAATTCTTTTGCTGTTGTTTAAAGATAAACTGTTTTTTTGTTGCTCACACCAGTCCCATGACTGATCCGGAGTTTATTGTTTCTTTCCTAAACTCTGGGTGCTCAAAATTTTTCTACACGAGCAGTTTAGAGTTGGGTTTTTCAGATAGTCAGGTTTAGTAGATTTTCTGGAGCTAGTTCAGTCTTGGGATATGGACTGCACTTGCTTATTCTTGGTGTATCGTTATTGGGAGTTCGAGCTACTGCTAGAGTTCTCTCTTGAAGACTATCTTAGAGTTATTTGTTCCGCTGCTGATATTATCGTTTTTTTTTCTTTTCCGCTGTGTTATTTACTTAATGTTGTTATAAGCTCCGGCGACTCGGATTTGAACGATCGAATCTGCGGCATTCGAGTACGATGTAAAGTATGGATGCCGATTTTCGAGCGCGAAAATCCGTATCGTTACATTTGGTATCAGAGCTAAGGTTGAACTTTAGCTCAGGAGTATAACACGTTAAGTAGCTCATTAGAGATAGAGTGAAGTAAACTCTAGAATGAGTGTATTCTCAGATATCCGTCTGAACGTCTCAGTAAATTCTCTTACTATCCACTGATAGTAAGTATGAGTGCTAGAAGAAGACGAGATAGGGGACAGGGAATACGACTATCAATGGTCAATACCCTACAACAGTGGAAACAATCTTTCTCTATCAATATTCTTTGATTCGTTTCCAAATTCTTTTGATTGCTTCGTATCAGCTACAAGAAGAAGTGGTAGAAAATTTTTACTTCGTATTTTCATCGGTTTCTTATCAGCTTTTTGATTTAAACCTTAATGAATTTGAATTGGAAATTTTAATTTGAGGTAAATCGATTAATAGAATATGAAGGATAAATTTGAATTGTATCGGTAAAATGATTTCGTTTGAAAACCAAATTTTGAAATTCTATTGAAATTTCTTTTGAATACCAAAGTCCGAAGAGGGATAAATGGGTATGTATTCTGAGATATTCCTACTTGTATTCGGAATCCGTATCTTGTGTTCGAGGAGTTATAGGAGATCGAATCTGTCTATCTCTGTTGTTTTCGTGCCTGCGAATTTCGAGGACGAAATTCTTTTAAGGGGGGAAATTTGTAACGACCCCAAATTTCATAAGTATTTAAATTAATAATTAAATGAATTTATGAATTAAATTGACAATTAAATAAATTTTTGGATAAAAATTGTGAAATTAAATTGATTAAATGGAGCGAGTTTCCCCGAAATCCAAGTATATTCTGAATAAATCATTTGAGATTAAAATATTGTAAATAGTGTATATGTGAGTATATGTGTGTATATTGAATGTATATATATATATATAATTAGGTATATACGAGTAAATTTAATATATATATGTAGATATATATATTTCTATTTGAATTTAAAACTTAAATAAATGGTTTAATAATGATTGATAATAAATATTAAGTTATAAATAGAATTTAAATGAGTAAGATAAATTATATAGTATACAATAGAAACTTATTTACATTTTCAAAGTGATAGGATTATAAAGACAATAAAAATTTAAGTAAAAAAATAAATATTAAAGTAAATTTAATAATTGAATTATAAATAGAAATAAATAAATAAATTGATTTAACTAGGACTTCACTTTAATTTCAAAGCCAAGACAAAAGATAAGATAAGTATAAACTAATACGAATAACTAAAACAACATTTTAAAGTAAATACCATTGTTACAAACTTAACGACAAAGTAAGATAGAAATTCATTTTTAATTATAAAATAATAAAAAGCAAAACAAATACAAAGAATCTTCAGCCGAGATAAAAAAATGCAGCCCCCATAACATTCTTGTATCAACCACCATACCCTATCACATCTCAGCCCATACATGTTGTACAAGTAGATAAATCCCTGTAAGCTTCTTTTTCCTTTGTATCAACTCTCTCTCTTCAGCTCATTCTATTCGAACTGAAAGCATATTTTAAAAACTAAAACAAAACTGAAATGATAAGAAAGAAGCAACATCTATTTGCAACCAGAGATGCTCTTCATCAAAACATTGAAAAAACCAGAAAATAAGCATCACTGTTTTCAACCTCAAGTTCATTCAATCAGGAAAGAAAAAAAGAAAGAAAAGCAATTGCAAATTTTCACAAGCCAGTGATATATCAAACTCTGTTGTTCTTCTCTGCTTCAACAAAACCAGGTGAGCAACTTTAATTTTTCTTTTAGACCTCTTTGTTCTTTTATCTGTGAGTAAACTTCTTTCTAAAAAGCTTAAACTTGTTTCATCTGTGATACCTGGGATTTTCTTTGAATTTATGTTGTGAATGATGTTTGCACGTATGAAATGAATGGAATGTATGTATATAGGTAGTACTTGTTTGTGCATGTCTGTATACCAGGCTCTGTTCTAAGTTTACAGGATTAAGACCTGTTCAAAAAATCAAATACACTTCCTCCAATTCTTGTTAGGCCTTGAACTTCAAACAAAATATGACTGGTTGAGTATAAGGTAGATTTTAAAATTTAACTCATGCTAAATAAAGTCGATCTGCTCTGGGAAAACTCAAGAACAGTACCAAGTTAGTATATGTGACATTTTCGAACATCTCGAATTGTCCATTCAAGTTTGCAAACAGATTTCTAAAACAAAAATAGGATTTTTAAAACTAAAATCACAATTTTTAGTGGAGTGGTCGAGTAGCAGTTCGAGATGGTCGGATTTGGGCATTTTGGGTTGCCGTGGGTGGTCGAGTTGATCGGAGACGTCGAGTCTTGGTCTGGGGATAGAGGAGTGAACGGGGAAGCTAGGAAAAATGGGGCGGTGGTCGATAGTCAACGGTGGTGGCGGCAGCGAGGCTTTCTTTTCTGTAGACCTAGTTCTAGTGGGCTGTGTTTTCTCGTCTCGTTCAACGTCAAGGATCGATCGAGTGTCGCGATGATCTGGGGTTTGGTAGAGGGGAGTTAGACGAGGCTATGGCCGGTGGTGGCGGTCCTCAGATGGTCGGAGGATGGGAAATGAGATGTTGACAGGTTAGTGGAGTTCGAGCTTATTTTGTTCCAGCTTCGAGATTGGAGACTCGATTTCGATCCCGAGTTTGGGATGATGATCTGGGGTTTGGGATAGGACGTGGAAGTGATCGCCGATACGAGGAGATGGTCGTGGTTGATCGGAAGAGGCGGCATCGCGTGTGCACGTGCATGCGAGCGTTTCCGTGCATCTGGGTTTGGGGAAGAAAGTACTCGAGAATGTCTCGAGTAGGATCTGGTTTTGGTCGAGTAAATGCATGTTTTACTCGAAGCAAAAGGAGGGGAAACTCGAGTAGTTTTTTTGTTTCCAGATTTTAACTGGTTCCAGTAAACAATTTTAAACTGTTGGGTTTAAAATTTAAATCAAAGGTTAAATTAAGTTTAAATTCCAGATTTAAAATGAAAGAAAATTTTAATTTAAATACTTTTAAATAAGTTTAAATATTTAGAATTTAAGGAAAATTTGGTTTAAAAATTCCTTTCATAACAAAGAATTGTTTTTAATTTATAATTTAAATGGATTTTAAAGAAAAAGTAAAATATATGTTTTTCAAACATATTGAGAGTGAAAATTGAATAAAGAATGAAAATGAGTTTCTTTAAGTAATTAAGATTAAGGATTACCTTCATTTACTATAGAAATAATTAGAATGATATTTGGTAAATTGATATTGATTAAATGTAAGTAAATGTAATCAATTAAGTTTAAATAATGAATTAAGTAATTATCATATAATTAAAGATCATAGATTATCTTATAATTAATTAATGTAATTGATTTTTAATAATTGATTAGATTAATTTATTTAATAATAAACATTTGTAATTGATTAAGAGTAATTAATAAATTGGTAAACAAATAATTAAGCAATGTAATTTATTAAGAATTAAAGATTGTTAATGAAAATTAATTACAGAGATGATTAATTTAAGAATAATTGAATGATTAAGGGTTGATTAATTATGTAATTGGTTTAAAGATTAAATAATTAATATGATTTATTAATTAAGGTAATAAATCGGAGAATAATTAATTAAAGGTTAATTAATTAATGAAGGTGATTAAGGAATGATAATTAATTAAATGGAGAATTAAATAATTAAAAGTTAATTATTTAATAATTAAAGGTTAATTTATTTATTTTTAAAAGTTAATTTATAAGTGATTAAAGATTAATTAGTTGAAATGGTTTATAATTGATTAATGATTAATTAACCAAGATTTGTAGTTTATTCATAATAAATTAATCTGATTTGAATTAATCAGACAATTAACTGATCTTACTTATTGATGTTTGAATTCTATTGAATGATTGTTGAATTGTTTGATATCCCTGATATATGATGCTTTGTGATACACCCTGATTTAGTTTGCGATCTGTAGTTTACTTACCTGTGATATATATCTGTGATCTGTGAATGAACGATAAGCGTGTAGTTTATATCGCTTATCAACTATATCCTGTATTTTGTTATGTGATGATTGTATGATGTTGCATTACTGTGTGAAACCCCTGGACCACACCTTTACACACACAAATATGGATTTCACGTGGAAATCGGTTAAGTCACAGATAATTTAAATTTGATGTTTTGAAATTGAAATTTTAATTTCAATTGATTTTGAAATTAGAAATTTGGGTTTAAATGTGAAAAGCTTTTGAAATAGAATTTCAAAGATAAAAGTTATTTTGAATAACTTAAATCGAGTTTTGAAAATTTAAATAATTTGATTTAAATTTGAATTCAAGTTTGAAATTAAATCTATGATTCAGAAACTAGGGATAAAAGATGATATAAATGTGTTTGTATGAATTAAACCATTTTAAAAGTATCAGTTGGGAATTTGAATTTAAACCAAGGATTTCAACTCGTATAAATGAATCAGATTTCCAAAATGAAAACTGTTTGTTTTCAAAGAATAAAAGCTTTTAGATAAGAAATGAAATTCCAATTTAGGTAAAGGAATTTCAAGTGAATTGAAAAATGGTTTTCCAAGTTATAAATGAATTCTTTTCGAAAGCTAGGAATTAAATCTGTCTAGTTTAACAGATTTTAAAATGATGTTTTGTTAAACCATTCGAAATGAAATTGTTTGAAAGCTATTTGTTAAATCTTTGATTTAAAGATTCAATGAATTAAATTAAATTGAAATGGAAATCGATTTGGAAAATCTGTGAATGAATCTTTGTGAAATTAAGTGAACTTTGTGAATTGAATCTTTTTGTTTAAAAAGATTAAAATGGTAATTTGTTAAACCATTTGAAAAGAAAGTTGGGTTTAAATTGTGACTTAATTGAATTCTCAATATCCATATATTTTTGAATATTACGCTCACTATTCGGGTTATCCGGGAAAAGACCTTTGGGTCATATAACCCATTCTGAATAGTGATACGTCGTATATGGATAGCATTTGAAGATCGGTGTTGAAGACCGGATATTTTCGAAAATGAAAGGACAACCTGTCGAATGTCTCTGCACTGGGTAGCTCCCGGTATAGAGATTTATATCACTCTTTTGTGATGGGAAGTCTGGACGTGATTTGAAAATTATCCGGATTTGCAAGGGCTTCGTGAGAAGTGCCTTCGGTTCTGTTCGATCCCGGAACAGACTTGTATGGATACATGTCTGACATTACACTTTGAGATATAAAGCCGATTTCTTTCAAATACATATCTGTTGGTGGCGGAGAATTTATTCTCTTAGCTTAACACCCTTCTCTGAGACGTACGAGCTCAGAGGTTATGTAGTTGAAATTTATCAGCGATATATCCCAATTTGGTAATGTGGCATGCTGAGTGTTGCTGTGTGATGATCAGTGTTTGATCATTTGCGATATGATCATTTGTTTGATCTTATATCTTTGTGATCATAGGTTGATCATTTGTTTGACCCGAAGCATGGCTTTGTGACAAAGCGTAGCTTTGTGGACGAGACTTCGTCGAGCCTCACACCCCGGAAATGGTCAAAACAGGAAGGATGCAGCAAGGTTCTAGGGAGTAGCGCCCCTTAGTGTATGTCATTCCTTCTGGATAAAGGTGGTATCATGGTATGGAGCCCAGATACTTAACCTCTGTGGTTGCTGCAAATTTATTACTTTGTGGTTGTTGCGAATCGGGATCCTCGGGAAGATCGGTGACGATCGGGGGATGGCATACGCGTGTCAGTAGTTACCTATTTTTGCAGAGGTAACTCGGCCTTGTGTTGGCAGAGATCTAACCGTAACGTTAGGTTCTCGGGTCGTCTATTCCAGGGACGTACCCATCGTGGATAGGAAGTTCCTTAGCCTGACCATTTGTTGGAAATCCAAACAAAACAATACGAGCCTTGTACGGTATTAGTTGTAGAACCTGCCATTTAATATGGTAGCTATAGCAAGCATACTATAATGGTACCTATGCTGGCTAAGATTTATATTCTACTTTCGAAATTTCTTTCTACACTATGCACTAATAATAATATCAAAATGATTTGATTTTGCGTAGTAAGCATCTTTGACTATTATAAGGAGAAATCTCCTCCAAGTCTGCGTTTGCATTGTGTGTGTGGCGGGAGGCCTTATGGTAGTTTCATTTTCCAAAAGCATTGCGAATTGACTTTAAAATTCTTTTGCTGTTGTTTAAAGATAAACTGTTTTTTGTTGCTCACACCAGTCCCATGACTGATCCGGAGTTTATTGTTTCTTTCCTAAACTCTGGGTGCTCAAAATTTTTCTACACGAGCAGTTTAGAGTTGGGTTTTTCAGATAGTCAGGTTTAGTAGATTTTCTGGAGCTAGTTCAGTCTTGGGATATAGACTGCACTTGCTTATTCTTGGTGTATCGTTATTGGGAGTTCGAGCTACTGCTGGAGTTCTCTCTTGAAGACTATCTTAGAGTTATTTGTTCCGCTGCTGATATTATCGTTTTTTTTCTTTTCCGCTGTGTTATTTACTTAATGTTGTTATAAGCTCCGGCGACTCGGATTTGAACGATCGAATTTGCGGCATTCGAGTACGATGTAAAGTATGGATGCCGATTTTCGAGCGCGAAAATCCATATCGTTACCCCTTTTGACCGCCTCCAGTCGGTAATTAAACCTACTAGAAACGTTCAAAAAGACGAATTGTTATTTAGTTTATAAGGTTTAAACAGAATCAGCCACAGAAACACAGAATAATAACAATCAATTAAAACAAATGAGAATTTATTTCATTACTATAAATCTTTTTTATATACATCAGAGTTTATACAATTTTTAATACAGATACAGCGGAATTTCTTAAAATACAATTTTCTTCTGAAACTAAAAAAATGGTTCTTTACTCTCTCTCTAACTTCGCTGCTCGAAAATCTTCAAGCTGTAGAAATACTCGGTCTGACCCGAGTATTATATTCAAAAGAAAATAATACACAGGTCAGTCTAATTCAAACCAGTTTATTAGTGCATAAAGGCAGTAATAATTTAAATAGACGACAGTCACAATAATTCTCGTCTATCCGACTCTTAAAACAAAGAAACCGGATAACGAAAATCTTAACACTAAACAGTGTTAAACAATAAATCAGCAGATTTAAATCATCAACAGAGATAAATAAACAATTTATCAAATCGACTAAATCAATTTAAAACAATTGAAGTTGTCACTTTAAAAACCGAAGATTTGATTGGCTGCCGTACACGCACGCGTGTACGGCCTCGCCAATACAGCATAAAAATCAATGCATCACGACGCAAAGAAATATCAATTCGAAACTGTCGAGTTGGGTGGCTGCAGTGCACACGTACGCGTGCGCTGCCTCGCCACCACCAAAGGTAAAGTCATCACATAGAAACAAGGGTAAAACTGCAACAAAACTACAAGCCACAGAGCTTTCAACTTGAAGTCAACATACATGCAACAGAGAAATGAATAATGCAAGCAAGACCAAAATGAATCTTCTGTAACGGATTACGTTGCATCTTTTGAACCTCTCTCTAAATATGGGGTCGAGTATATTAATACCCCATTGAAGAAAAATCAGAGGTTTGTCTATGGGTTGAAAAAGAACCTCAAAAAGCCTTTACTTCTGAAACTAGAAGTTTCTTTTGATCAGCTTGTAGATATCGCTCTTCGACTTGAAGAGGCCGATAAAGAAAGTGATGTTGAAGTTGTGGGTGCCAAACAGAACTTCAACAATAACATGAAGAGGCCTATTAAGTTCAAAGGCCCTAATCCCGATAAGAAAGGGAAGCAAGAAACTTCGGTAGCAAAGACTTCTACCTCTAGTCATGGACAATGCTACAATTGTGGTTCTATGGACCACTATGCAAATGAGTGTCCGAAACACCTTTTTTGTCATTATTGCAAAAGTTTGGGCCATCTTATATCTACATGTCCCATACTCCAAAGTAGGAGAGAAGGAGAGTTGAATGCTGTGCAAGCCCCTAGTAACACTTCTCTTGGCCAAGGTATTTCTCATTCTATCCTTGATAGTATTATTTTGTTTCGTGATTATCCTATTCGAATTCTTTTGATACGGGTGCATCTCATTCTTTTTTATCAAAAGAACTTGTTGATACTTTTTCTTTAATATTATGGGTTTGATGACTTCATTGAGAATTGCGAATCCGGTTGGTGGATCTGCAACACTCAGTTTAATTTGTAAAGATGTCGAGATTATTTTATGTAATTGTGCTTTCCGATCCGATCTACATGTTATGTGCTACTTAGGCTTCGAAATTGACTTTTGGGAAAGGATTGGATTAATCATTATGAAGCCCATATCCCATGTCCCGTGAGCACTATCCATATTCGACATTCTCAATCTATTAAGTAGGTTTTTATTTTTTCTTAACGATTTTGATTCCAATTCGGTGGCATCATTTTATTCTTTAAACCCACATGATGAGAAAAATGTTATTTCTCTCATTCAAGTAGTTTGTGAATTTTCCGGTATTTTTGAGCTTGTCTTAGGATTACCACCTAAGCGATCTATTGAGTGGTGCTAAGGTCTTTTCAGCTTGACCTTGCCACCGGTTTTCATCAGCTACAAGTTGCGGAGGGTAGCATCCCATTTACTGTATTCCGCACTCGTTATGATTCTTATGTGTGACTCGTGGTGTCATTCGGTTTGTTCAGCTTATTTCATCCATCTTATGAATCGAGTATTCTGCGAATATCTCGATGAGACCATCCTTGTATTCGTTGATTATGGATGAAAACAACATTTTAAAGTTTGCAAATCTTTTTAATAAGATATTTATAAGTACGATTGGATTTTGTTCTTAAAACGAGCAAAGAATATTCGTAAATTTTTTAAGAGACATGTTTACCATATAGAAGATGATTTTGTGTTGTTTTGCCCATTGAGTGCTTTAAGAATTCTGGTCGATGCGCTTGATCAACGTTATCGATAGGAATCTCCTAAACGCTGTGATGAGACAGTCAGACACATTAAATCGACTTGTAAAAAGTAAATTTTTCTAAGAGGATGATCACACAGAGTTAATTATAATTTTGAAAGTCTTAGCTTTTCGGGAAAGAGGATCAATTAAAAGAATTCCTTTCCGATGCTCCTATTCTTGTGATTCCCGAAGGGAATCAAGACTTTATTGTTTGTACCGATGTTAGTCGTATTGGTTTGGGTGTCGTTCTCATGTAAAAAGGGAATGCGTTATCGCTTATACTTCTACACTATTAAAGCTACCGAGACTGGATAAGCCGCCCATAATCTAGTGTCCGCGACCATTGTTTCCGCCCTTAGAAATTTGGTGTTCATTGGTGTTTCCCCTATGATGGGTGTTGTGCATTTCAGTTGATCAGGAAAATTAGCACCCCGATATGTTGGTCCATTCCCCATCACCGAACGTATTGGTTCCGTGGCTTATCGCCTTTTATTACCGGCTCAATTTTATGCTATTCATGACGTGTTCCACGTTTCACAACTACGGAAATGCCTTAGGGATTCTGATTCTATTCTTGAGCCCGGTGTTAATGAAGAAATTGAGGTTTCATCTATTGGCTTATGAGCAACATCCTATTCGTAACTTTATTTCGAAGGTTAAACGCCTTCGAAATAAAGAAGTTCATCTTATGAAAGTTCAATGGTCCTCAAATCCTAAGGATTGCTCTTGGGAATCCAGAGAATTCATCGAGCGAACACATCCGGACTTACTCTCTCTTGCTCCTTAGGGTGAACTTTTCATTTCAAAATTTAATCTTTTGTGTTGTTATGCCTTCGTATGGTTGTTACTTTTTATTTTCCTCTTAATTATTGCGAGGACGCAGTTTCTTTAAGGAGGGGAGTCTGTAACAACCCGCATATTTCACGATTATATATTTAAATGTTTTATTTAAATATAGCATCGTTAATCGGATTAAAGTCCAAAATGTTACTTTTTGTAAACATTCGAATTAGGACTCGAGACCACTTCCATTGAGTTCAAAACGACGTTTACCACTTTTTTGAGTATAAACATCGATATTATTGGAGTTGAGTAGAATTTTGCTATTTTTCTATTTTGGGCTTTGGGTTTGGGTTTCAGCCCACTAACCAAACTTAATACCCTAACTCCTCTACTCTTCATTCATTCTACTCCTCATTTCCTAACACTCTCAAGCTAAAGTAAAAATGAGGGAAAAGATAGGAAATTATAATTCGTAAACCCTAGTTTGATTAGGAAATACAAATTCAAGTCCAAAATCAAAGAGAAGCTTAGGTCAGCATCCTCTTCTTCTTCTCCACCTCAATCTCTCTCCAATTTCCAGAAATTCCTATAACCTAATTTAGGAAATATTTGCCTTTGATCATAGATTGGAGCTTCTAGAGTTGAAGTTGAAGAGTGGTTGATCTTTCCTTTGTTTTAAAAGCTTCTCATTCGTTGTTTTTGGGTTTAAATGTGAGTTTTTGAACTCACATCTATGTCTATAGTTTTCATTGTTGTTAGGTATGAATTCCTAACATCCATTCACGTTCATTTTCTTTTGATTTGAATTGATTTAGTGAATTTTGTAAATTTCGGTGTTTTGAAGTCAAAATCTTTAAAGATCCTATCTTGGATATTTGGACGTGTTATTTGGGGTGTATCGAAGAGCTTATAGGACTGGGTTGTCGCTTGGTATAAATCCCTAGCCTCCGTCGCTCGTCCAATCGCTTCCAAATCATTTTGGCCATCACTGGCCTAGGCAAATTGTTGCCCAAAAAAGGCAATCAGACGCCTGGTTGGAAGGTCCAGACCTCTGGTTAGGGCAACAGATGAAAAAAAATGCAGAGAACAAAATCAGACATCTAGTACACCCTTTCAGACGTTTGATACAACTTGTCAGACGTCTGATACAACCTTTTAGACGTCTGATACAACTTTTCAGACGTGTGATACAACCATTCAAACATCTGGAAGGTTTCTAAAAATTTCCAGAATCTAAATCCAGACGTTTGGATGAACCCCCAGACGTTTGGAATCGCCAATTTTGCCTATTTTGGCTGTCTTTGATTGGATTTCCAATTTTAATCGATTTTTTTTATCTGGTTAGTTGTTATCACTTATTATCGACTTTGATGGCTTCTTTCTTTGGATTTTTTTTGGGAATATCCATTTGATGGATTCGATATCGATTTTTACGGATTTAATTCACATTGTCGTATGTGAATTTTTGGTGATTGATTGTTTTTACAATCATTTTTGTGATTTGTCACTTAAAAATACAAAGGTTTCTATACTAGTAGTAAATACTAAAACACTTTCATTAAAACGATTTCAACACTATTTTAAATTTAAAGCTCGCTTTTAAAACCGTTTTCCAATCTATTAGTATATACAAACTTTTACCTCATTCGTATGAGAAATATAATTAAACGGCTTAGCATAACAATTGGTATGAAACACTTGCGTTTACTTTGTCGGTTAATTCTTAGACTTGTTCGATTAAAATCTTGTGACAATTTTCGAGTGGAAATCTACAATTTGGTCGTAAATATTTAAGTTAAGCCAGTGGTTATGGGACATGAAACTAAACTCATTTATTTACTAGCTTAGTGTAATCTACACTTTTCATTGATCAATGGTGATCATTTTATGGTTTAGACTAGCGATATGCGATGTCTCTTTGTCCACGTGGGGGACTGTACCTCGTTTTATGGAGCTTCGTCTCAATTTTTATAGGCTAGCGACCTATGGTTTTATAGAGTTTGGTTCGTCGGGTGTACCGTTGTTGTACTACGTCGTTGTTCCAGCTTATCAGGTTCATCGGGCGTACCGTTACTGTACTACGTCATTGTTCCGAATTATTTGAGTTTGAGGTTCCTCGGGCGTACCGTTATTGTACTACACCGTTGCACCGGCTCTATGGTTAGCGACCATCGGATAGCGACCCGTTTGTGATACACGTGTTGGTGAGTTTTCATGCTCCCGTTTGTGATAGACCTCCCCCTTTATGTTTTCTGGATTTCTAATTGTTTATTTTTGGAATTTATGTTTCACCAATTTTTGTGATTGGCATTATTGTGTTTTGTCAATATTTGGGGTTTGGTGAATAATTTAAAGAATGTGACATTCTTTTTAGATATTTGAGAATATTTGAGATATTGTAAGATTTTTGTTGTTATTAAATGCATACTTGTCACAGTATGGCATTATTGTTATCATACGTTTTTGTCATATCTCTTATCCTATCTCATTTTATATGATATTTATAGCTAGACTGATCCGTTTATTATTTTTCTTCTTAAATAATATTTGGGTCAGACCGAGGTATTTCAGGTGCTTCTACTTGACTTCTTATCTGGGACCATCATCTGTTTTTTGGTTAACTACTTTAGATTAGTAGTTTTTGCTTTTATACATTCGAGATAGAGACTCCTTGATGTATACTTATTCTTTTGTCTAGCACTTGTACCTATTCTTTTGTGATGTAGTGGATCTTGTATGACCACTACTTTGATGTACACTTCTATGTGTTATATTCATATCTGTTTCCGCCTTTGTGACATGAATATCTGTGACTGATTTGTGTTATGCTTAGTTCTATATTTGTTTCCAAAGGCCACATAGCCACTGTGTGGTAACTTTGAGTTTGTATTTGATATGTCGGATTTCCTCTTAAAATGAAATGCATGTCATACTATCTGACATATCGGTACTCGCACAAAGCAATTACATTGATGGTCGCTCCTCAACAGCCTAATTCTTCGTGCTAGTGGATGACATTACCTCGTAGTGTCATTGGCTAGTGTGAGTATAGAGGTGGGGCATCACAACTATTTATTAGTTGAATAAAATGGATTAAACCAAATTGTTGAATATTAATTTATTTAAAATTTAAATCTATATGGTTTCGAATAGTTGAAGTTGAATGTTGAGGTGGAATTAACTATGGTTGATCAAATAGATTTAATAAATAATAAAACACATTTTGTTGTGAAAGTTTTGTGATAAAGGTTAATAAATTGATTAAGTGAAATCAACTTATCTAGGGTCAAATGGATGTAATAAATAAGTATAATCAAATAAAATGTTGTTTTGAAAGAAATTTTATAATAAATGTTAAAATTTGAAACAATTCAATCGAATAAAAATATATGGAAATGAAATCAATCAAATGTGAACATAATAAAGTTGATTTATTAAATAAAATGAATTGAAATCAATTAATTGAGTATAAACCAATTTTAAAACAAATGAAAATTTATGGTTTGGAATTGGTTGTGGTATTTGGTATTTCAATCTATTTTCTTCTGGTTGTTTCTATTCCCCTATCTCTTTCCTTTTCGGGGACGAAAAGTTTTGAGTGGAGGAGAGTGTAATGACCCGTAAATTTTAACGGTTTTAATAACGTAATTGATTGAAATTTTGTGAAATTTTGAATAATTGAATTAGGAAATATAAATTTAATATTTGGAATACATCTATTTAAACATAGCAAATGGTAAATTTTCATCAGAAAATATGAAATTTTATTTTGTTGTGTAATTTTATTTAAATTTAAATTAGTGAATATTTGATGATAATAAATATTTTTCAAACCTGAATATTTTTATATAATAAATTTGTAAATCATTTTTTAAGTGAGACGTCATCTTCCATTTCATAAAATTTGGACTGCCATTGCTCCGTATATCTTATTTTCTGCATTTTAGCAGCACTTTCGGTAGCGAAAATTCGAGTTTTTTTAATTCGACCGTATCGCTGATATCTGTGTACCGTTCTATTCTCTTCGTCATGCTGATCTCCACAATTTGTTTATTTCTGTATTTTGAGGTCCGATAGGCGACGGAAACGATAAAACGGTACGTCGTATCAGTACCATAAATTATGACCGTTAGCTTTCCTTTGCCTTTCAAATTTGAACGTGCAGCCCAAGCAATCTAATAAATTGCTTTAATGGTGTTACCTGAAATTGATAGTTGGCCTTCACTATCCTATAGCTGTGAAAAAATATTTATTTTTGGTCCGTTCATTTTCTTCACTTCGTTTGGCCCGTTGCTTATAAAAAGTTATATAAAAGCATTACCTGTCACTTTACTTTTGCCTGTATATTCTTGCCATCTCTTCTCCTCCTCATTTCTCCTTCTTCTTTGAGATCTGCTCCGCAACCACTTTCCCTCCGCCGTGAACCCACATCTTCAACTGATCCATAACCTCCAGCCTATGACCGCCATTCCCAGATCTCCTCCACCATGCAAATTCACCGATCATCTCCGCCATCTTTTGGCTTCCACCCTCTCTAGATTTCTCCACCAAACTGTTGCCACCCCAAAGCCCGCGCAACTTAGTACCATGTCAGCACCTCTTTTTTCCCCCGCAACTGCCGCCTCACCACCCATTCGAACAGGCCGAGCCCACCACCTCCTGACACCGAACACTGACCTTCGCCACTCACCTCCTCTGACCCCGAGCATCTCCACCATAGCCGCAGCCTGTGCACCCTCGCCTCTGCTTCCCTGTGCACCACTCGTCCATCCCGCTCATCAATCACCCACTATCTCTCTTTTCCAGACCCAGCAACCCTGACAACCTCTCTCCATCCCGCCGTTGTCAGACCTAGCCGCACCAAGTCACCCCTTCCTTCACCCGAGTATAGCAGCACACATGTTGTGTTTTATATATAAAAGTTATATATTATGTTTTGTCTATAGTATAATTATATATATATATATATTATAAACATGATTGCATACGTTTGTTTACAGGATGGTTTTTATATATATTTGTTTATAAATATGTTTTGCATATATTGTGTTTATAGTCTGATTCATACATATATCTGTTTATAAAAATATTCTGCACATAATTGTTGTTTATAGTCTATATATATTATAATATGTTGTTTATATTGATTTTATAATAAATATTGATTTTAAAATGTTATAAGTATATAAGTTATATATTTTATAAGAGTTATACAAAAACTTGTTGTTGTATATATAAGTTTTATAAGTATATATATATATATATATGAACAGCCATATATAGGTATTGTTTTATAATAAGTGTTGATTTTGAACTATAATAGGTACGTAAGTCTTTATACATCAGAAGCTTTGTACGCTTACTGTATGAATATTATATAAGAGAAGTATTATAAATATTATATTGCAAAGCAGCTGTACTAGTATTGTTTAAGTATATGTATACCAAGGATATAAATATTGATATTTTCGGTATATGTATTGTATAGAGAATTATTTGACTTTAAGATAGAAATATAGATATGTTCAGTTTATATATATTGATATTTTGATTCTTTTAATATATATAGAATTTTAAATTATAATTGTATATATTGGGTTATATAAGATATGTAGGATCTCGAAGCTTAAATATATCTGTGTATACAGGGATTTTGGCTTTCCATGTAAAATGAAACCGTTTATGTTAAACAAAAATCATATATGGATTTAATCTAATAGGTGTTTAAAATTAGAATATAACTTTATATAGTTTATATATATATATATCATTTGATTTCAAAACAATTATATACATGTTTATACTTTAGTTATATTCATAAGTAGATATATATATATATATATATATATATATATATTCCATTCATATCAAACTGATTAGATTTGTTCCCATCAATTCTTATCTAACAGCTTTGTCGAATTCGTGCCAATCTAGCTTTGCTTTGGAATTCGTGCTTGGATTTGTAACTCATTCCATTCTCATTCATTTCTCTAGCCTCGAAAGGTGAGAAATCACTCACAATTAACGTTCTTATATTTATTAAATTTGATTTCATTTGAAACAACAATTAAAATATGCTGTTGCTAGTTATTTAACTGCTATATATATGATACGCCATTTTATGTAACTGTTCACCTGTGACATCTGACACTATGATCTGTTATTTATATTTTATTTGTTATTGATGATATATGCCTGCTGTTCGTATGTTATATTATATTATCATCACTGTTCTCACACTACAAGTTCCCTGTTAGTATAGAATTCCCTATAGGTTGAAATGATACATACCCAAACGATCTTGTAGAATAGGAGAAAATCGTTATGGGTTGAAATGATAGACCCAAGCGATTTTCATTGAATTGAATTTGGGATTGCGAGTTGAAAAGATATATACCCGTAGATATTTAAATTGTGGATTGAAATGATAAATATCTGTATCACTTGACCATAGGATAGAAGATTATATACAGAAACCGTTGGTTTATATATATATATATATATATATATATATTTTGAAAATGATTTCCAAGGTTTTGAAAGGAAATATATGGTTTAATAAATATTGATTTTAAGATATTATATATATAAATGTTATTTTTACAAAGATTTAAATTTCAGATTTTTTTTAAATTTTATGTTTGGAAATTTTAAATTTATAAGCTAGTTTTGAAATTATAAATTTTAAGAATTCACTTATAATTTTACTATTTTTAAATATATAAAATAATATTTAATATAAATATACATTTAATAATAAGATTTAATTTAATAAAATTCAATTTAATTAGTACTAATATGTTTAAGTATTTACTTAAATTGATATTAATATTTTTAAAATAGATTTTATAACTTTAAAAATAAAGGTTGGGAAGATAAATTTATGTTGACTTGGAATTTAATTTGGGTTATAATTGGATTTAAATAAGAATTTATTTGAACTTATTGATTTTTAGATGTTGAAATTATAACATATAACTTGATTTGATAAAAAGTGATTAAATGAATATTCGCAACTTTAAATAAAATTAAGATTGAATATTTTATTGATTTAAATTTATAAATTGAGGTTTTATTTAATTGTTATTTAAATTGATTAAGTGAATGTTTTCCAATGTGAATAAAATTAGAGTTAAATGTGGAAATATAAGTAAAATTGATATTGTAAATGTTTGAATATTTAAACTTGGATCTTTGAACTTTAAGTTGAAATGGTTAATCTGGAATTGATTCAAATTGAATTTTGGAATTTAAGATGATTTAAATCGATTTGTGAAATTGGAGGAAACTAATTTTATTATATAAAGTATTTTATTTTATATATACAATATTTTAATTTATAAAGTATTTTAATACATATACTATTTTTAAATATCTAAACTGCTTAAGTTGGAAGTGTTAAGATTTCCTAAGTGTTATGGTTTCAAAAGTGTGATGATCTCAAAGTGTTATGATTTCAAAAGTACTATGATTTCGAAAGTGCTATAAAATTTGAAAGTGTTACGGTTTTGGAAATGAATATTATTAAAAGTGAATAATGATATCAAATTTGATATGTTTTTGAAATGAATATGATATTTTGATTTGAAGTATGAACTATTTGAATTGAAATGACCACGGTGTGAAATAAGCATTTGGTTGTTAAAGAGACCGGGATCAGATATTGTCATACTCTCCGCCAATATCGAAAACCACTTTAACAATTGTGCACGTGGTGGAGATTCCAGAATGAAGTAGGATGGTTTGGTGATGATTCTATATGGTATTTACGTATCCCTGACTCCCGTGAGTCAGCTTGATGTGGCTAAAACAGGAGCCATGCCGAGCCAAGTGAGGTTATTCCTCCAATCGAACACATTTCTTTGATACCATTCTATTGCTTTTGTGGTTTGATTGGGTGCACCCTTTGATTTGGGAGTGTGTCACGAGGTGGGCGGTAGTAGCTGCTATGCGTTACCACCAGTTCGGATCCGCAAACGGTATATCTACCCTGGCATTGCCTCGAGTGTCGTGTCACATGCCCTATCGCGCCTTCTACGAATTTGTATTTTGTCATACGTATGGAGTGCTCCCTGATAGCCCACTTGCGAGTGGAGTTACAGTATCTGTATAGACTACGGCATTATAAAAATGTGTTAAGGGGGATATGGGTAACCCCTTAACGCTATTTTAATACATTTACTTTACTATAGACATTATTATAATAGCTTATATTACTACATAGTATATAGTTCCACGGATCCTTAGAGGGTGGAAATCCCAAACATCCTTTAAGTTACTTGTATTTCAGTTGATATTTCACTTGAGTTGAATTTATTGATATCAGAATGTTAATCCTGACTCGAGTGTTTTGTGTTTTGCTTTACGCTCGGGTCAGACTGAGTGTCATAGCATTTGAGACTCACCTTTGGAGTTGGAGCTTCACTTGGAGATCCATCTGTATCTATTCTGCTTTCGTCTAACCAGTTGTTTTGTTCAGACTTGTCATCTGTTGTATTCGAGACTACATTGTATTTGAGATATTCTGTTGTATTTTATTTCAGACTCTAATGTTTTATAGTAGCTTCATGAACTACTATTTATCTATTCCGCTGCTTATTATTGTAATGCTCTATGTATGTGATTCTGTGATTGATTTTATTTACTGTATATGCTGAGTTTTGCCAAATATAAATTAACAATCTGATATTTTGAGCAATTCAAGACCGACATGTGCGGATGCGAATGACATGAAATACCGGTTCGTTACATATTAATATAAGAATGTTAATCCTGACTCGAGTGTTTTGTGTTTTGCTTTATTCTCGGGTCAGACTGATTGTTACAGCATTTGAGACTCACCTTTGGAGTTGGAGCTTCACTTGGAGATCCATCTGTATCTATTCAGCCTTCGGCTATCCAGTTGTTTTGTTTTGACTTTTCATTTGTTTGTATTCGAGACTATATTGTATTTGAGATATTATGTTGTATTTTATTTCAAACTCTGGTGTTTATATAGTAGCTTCATGAACTAATATTTATCTATTCCACTTCTTATTGTATATTACTCTGTGTCTTTGATTGTGATTGATTTACTTACTGTATATGCTGAGTTTTGCCAAATATAAATTAACAATCTGATATTTTGAGAAATTCAAGTCTGACATGTGTGGATGCGAATGGTTCGAAATAGCGGGTCGTTACACTATTAAAGTTATAAACTCATATTTATGTGCTTTGAATAACATGTGAGTTGTTTATTTATTGTGCCTTGCAACGCCTTGATTGTGTCGTTTATGTGAACATATGTAATGGCATATGTAATTGGAAGTTTGGACATTTAATTTGGATATGATATTTGTGCATATGTAATAGACTTTGGACATTAGACTTGGACTCTTAATATTAGCATATTTAATGGCATATGAGGTGGTTTTGGGCTTAGATATCTAATATGTAACAAATGGTTAGTGTATTTCCTTTATAGCGATCGCTATAGAAGCATTTTGTTGTTATTGTTTATATCTTGCTTTTACTTATGTTTTTCTTGCTTTTTTGTTACATATTTTGTACCATGCCTATTTGTGATATGATATGGATTAGAGAACCATACATGTTTATATAATTAAATGATGTTGAATATGTATTGAATATGGAATTGTCTACATGGCAATAGTCGCTATAAATGCACTCTGAGTCCTTTTCTTCTATCTCACTTTTTAAAATGATCTTTTGGATATTTTTAAATGGGATGTTTTCTATATTTATTTTAGTATAAATGATGGTAAGAAATAAAGTTTAAAAGCTATTTTGTTTATAAAAAAAAGTTAGTGAAGTTATGGTCAATATAATGATAGTCGTTGTGGATTCACTTTAAATAAACATGTTTTTTGTTAATTTTAAAATGCTATTACTTGGATATTTTTATGACATCATTTGAAAAGAGTTCTATAAAGAAATATAAGTGTTTTATAATAAGTTTGCAGTTTAAATATAGTTTTAAATTATTTATTTTGTAGATTAAAAATATAGGTATTCTTATTTTATATATACAAAACTTATTTATTTTGCTAAAGTAAGTTAACGTTTTCAAATCAATATTAAGTATTTATTTTTAAAGTAATATTTCATATAACTATTTATAACTTATTTTATAAGTATTTTCAAAATCTATTTTGTTCATATATAATTATTTCAAGGTATTTCTAACTTATTTATACAAGTAATTTCAAAAGGCTATTGTTTTAGAGGAAGGGATGAAAAGTAATATTTGTTAAATGAATGTGTAGTTCAATTATTTATAGAATGTTAGTGTTTCTATGCTTAACACTAAAAGCCGGGCGAGGTAGGCTTCTCTTTTTGTGAGAGTTAAGATTGATGTTTGAGTAGAGATGGAGCAATAGAGCTCTAACCTACCGACTTCCTTTTTGACCGATGAATAATTAAGCTAGAATGTCAAAAATGTGTTAAGTATATGAACCCTGATTTCTAAAAGCAAGCGCTTGAACTCGATAGTCGATTAGTCGACTATCGAACTTGACCAAACTTAACTTAAGAAGTACCGAAAGCTTTGTAGATTTATACCAATAAGAACCCTTGGATGGAGCATTGGTATGAAACGCCTTCAACTTCTATTTACTTCTAAAAATCCCGAAATTGAGTTAATTCGAAATTCATCGATTAGTTTTGCAGAGTCCGGATATGTAAGTGTTTTACTTGTCGAATACCACTTCAAAACTATTACACGCAATATTCTGTTCAAAAAAATGAAGATTCTTGTTAAGATGTTGTATGTAGCCTCAACATTGAAAAATGACTGAAACCAGAGTAGACTGCATGATACAGGGTTTAGCTAACCCAAGAGGATATATCAACTATATTATCTAGAGTATACTTATAGATGTTGCTAACTTGAGTTGTTGATCCTTGGTTCATATTGTTTACGAAAGTGTTCAGATGTTGGGCCAGTTGTGTTTTTCTTATTTTACTTTTTATAAAAAGAGTGATACTTTATTCAAGCAGAGCACTCATTATGATGTCTCGGAGGCTCGAAGCAATGACATTTAGAACCTTTGTCTAAAGAGACATACCTCTAACCGCTTAAGCTAGAAGTCCTTGACAACTATATTTTCCTTATGGTATATTTTATCTAGAGATATACTGTAACAACCCGCATATTTTACGATTATATATTTAAATATTTTGTTTAAATATAGCATCATTTGTTGAATTTAAAGTCCGAAATGTTACTTTTTGTAAGCAGTCGAATCCGGACTCGATACCACTTCCATTGAGTTCAAAACGACATTTTACAACTTTTTTGAGTAAAAACATATATATGTTTGGAGTTGATTAGGATTTTGGTATTTTCATTTAGGCTTTGAGTTGTGTTCTAGCCCACTAACCCAACAAGGTAACCCAACTCCTCTCACTACAACAAATATACCCTATTACAACGCCCTTTTTACAACGAGCATTGGCTGCCCATTGTAATAGAAGGCTATTACAACGGTCCATTCAGGCCCGTTGTAATAGATGCCCTATACAACGCCCTTTTTACAACGGGCGATGATAGCCTGTTGTAATAGAAGGCTATTACAACGGTCCATTCAGGCCCGTTGTAATAGATGCCCTATACAACGCCATTTTTACAACGGGCGATGATAGCCCGTTGTAATAGAATGCTATTACAACGGTCCTTTCAAGCCCGTTGTAATACATGTCAAATTTACAACGTTCACAAAATGCCCGTTGTAATAGACGACAATTTTACAACGGTCACAAAATATTTAATGTTAAATAATTGCTATTACTATAAATATTTAATAATTAGTAATTAACTATTAGTAATAAATATAAATATTTAATAATTACTATTGGTATTTAATACTTAATTTAATAATTAATAATTAATAATATTACATAATTAATTATAAAATTAATATTTCATGTTTAAAAATTGATAATTAATAATAATATTTAATGATTAGGAAGTAATATTTATTATTTAGTATTAAAATTTTAATAATTGTATCTAATATTTAAAGAAAATTGAAATTTATAAAAAATTAGAAAATATTTATAGAACTTAAAGACAAAATTTTAAAATTTTCTGTAAAAGTTTAAAAATATTCATAATATTTGAAGACAAAGTTTATTGCAAAATGTATTGCAACTTTGTATTGCAACAAAGTATACAATTTTCATTTAGTCTCCAAACCAAATTTTTTGGCTCCAACTATGAAATTTTGGCTCTAAACAAATTTTATTTTCATCCCTCCCAAATTTTAACTGATGTTCGTTTTTTTTATTTATTACCGATCCTTTCCTCCTCGCAAACCCTAATTCCCAAATCCCTAAAACTCGTATGCTGGGCCTCCTAATCTCTCCCTCCTCCCTCTCTCCTCCACCAGATCTACTCCAAAACCCTAGTCGCCTCCCTCTTCCTTCCTTCCGTTCCCCTTTCCTCCCATTCCCCCATCAACATCTACCACATCACCCAATCGGAAACCCTACTCCCCGGCTTCAACTGCCCGGTTCCATCCTGCCAATCCAAAGCGGTTCGCAGACGATGTTTTAGGTGAACTACCAGGAATGTGAGCACCCTCAGCAAGCACACCTTCAGATTCTTGTATGCTTTCATCCTTATTCTGATGGGGGAGTGTCTGAACATGAGGAGAGGGCGAGGAAACATTGACAGCAATTGATTGCAATTCTTTGTTGCTTTAACTGGTTTGCATATGCAGACTATCTGATGCATTATCACCTAGTTTGGGAGAGTTATCTGGCCATGTATTGAAAGGTATTTTCATTGAATGTATTAATCTGGACTGAACAGTCTCAGAGTGAATGTTGTTATTTTTTCCCTTTGTTTCTGTCTAATTTCTGATATTTTATCGAATATGTCGTGTTATTGTCATGATGAAATTGAACATTATTAGGCGGCCATTCTTTTAACGGCTCCAAAAGATTATCTTGTCGTGTCTAAATAATTGTTGGTTCTCTTTCATCCACTTGCATATCATTGTTATTAATTTGACCATCTACCCATTGCTTGGGAACCCTTGATTTCTGAATGCCACATTTCTTCTTTGTATGTCCAAAACCCGAGCAATTACTACATGTAATAGGATGCCACTCATACACAACGTTTTTACATATAATATTATCGTTAATATCTAAAATTGACCATATACTTTGGTGATTGGGAAAATTTATTTTTGGGTTTTGCCATATAATATTATCGTTAATATCTAAAATTGACCATATAATATTATCTTCACCGATGTTTGAGCGCTCATACTAGCTCAGATACTCCCAAAAATATATGTAAAGTGACTGCTAAAATTATTAAAATATTTGCGATGATGTGCATGGCAAAAAAATGGTATTAAATGGATAACATATGTATTCTATAGCGTGCACAATTAAAACAAGTATGACTAATAAGTAAGTGCATTTCTTTCAGGAAAAACAAATTGAAGTCCAACATATAGATTCAGAGATTTCTAATAAGGAGGATGTCAATCCATTAGAAATAGGTGGACCAGAGGTTGAAACTGAAGTTGCAACAGTTACCATGCCAGTTTCTAAAGCTGAAGTGGTGACAACTACTATATCAATTCATGAAGCTGCACCAAAAACCGTGACAACTACTTTACCACATCCTGGAACTGCATCTGTAGTAGTAACAAAAACTGTGACACTTCATAAAGCTGATTCTACTCCTAAAGTTTCTTTGCCAGACAAACAAATTGAAAACAATGACAAAAAGAAAAAGAATACACCTACATCAGTGGTTCAAGACAATGGCTCCAAGAAGTCTTATGCATCAATTGTGAAAGTTGTGGGAATCCCAACTGAGAAAATTACTGCTCCCTTTGATACTTTGAAAGCGAAGACAGTAATTTTTAGTAGCTCTGTGAATTCTGCATTTGATTCAAAGGCATCAAGATCGAAGGAGTCTAATGATAACTCTCTAGATGTGGAGGGATACTCTATTCATATTCGAAATTTGCCTTTTGATACAACCGCTGAAGAAGTTGAGGAAGTGTTTGGGAAATTTGGACCTATTAGGCCTGGTTGTGTTCAAGTCAGACATAAGTTTGATAATTTTTGTTTCGGCTTCATCGAATTCGAATCTCCCTCTTCCATGCAAGTAGCAATAGAGGCATCAACCATTATATTTGGTCACCATAAAGTTTATGTTGATGAGAAGAGGACAACTACTCGAGTTGTTAATGGAGTTGTGATCAATGGTGATAACCGTAGAGGCCGGGGCCAGCCAACGAGGGGTAACTACCACAATGATAACTTCAGGAGAAACGGTAATTTCCAAGGGCAGAATGGGTATTTCACAAGTCGTGACGGACGCCGTGGTGGCCCACAAGGTTACTACAGAGATGTTCACTACTAGCAACAGCGCCCATTTCAGAATGGTGGTGGCAGGAAAGTGCTTGCTGTTAACTAATTGGAGGTGCATATAGTTCTCGTTTGTTGTGGCTGTTTTGGTGAAATAGAAGAAATATGGGGGGTTTATTTAGGTATAGCGGTATAGGATTTATGGGCATTGACCTTTTCTTTTCCTTTTTTGGGATTTTTTAATTTTAGACTAGTGACGGTTTTTTCGTTTTCAAAATTCAAATGAAACTTGAAAATTATGAAGGTGAAATGAAATTGCTGTTATTCTGGTTTAAAAAAAAAGTAAGTGCATTTCTATGATATATAAAAGAACATCACAAAGATTTATTAGACTAACTTATCTTTAATTACTATTATCTTTAATTACTATGAAATTATCTAAGATATATTTGAGAATCGACAGCAAGGGTCAAATGGATTACATGTCACGGTCTTAATGTTAATAAGGTACCTAACTAAGCATAAATTAAACAATAATAATGCCACTGTCCTGATTAATTCATCATTATTGTATTACTGCATACAGATAAGATATTTAGCCCTACCAAGTCGATTGACATAATCTACAGGCTCATATTATCTGCAAGTGACATTGACAAATTAAGATAAATAATTAAACGGGGTATCCGTGTAGATATGTTAGTGTCATAACAGAGCATGCTTTCTTTTAATTATACGGTGCCAACATATGTTCATCCTTAGATAATCCATCCATGCAAACTGAAACTCATCTAAGCATGCTTGTGCTGTGTTTTTATGAATATCCCGTTAAAGTTGCTGTAAGTAATCCAATTAATTCTCTTCATGTCTATGTTAACATTATAAAATTTTGCCCCTAGTAATATGTAAACATAATTATCTTAGTGAATTTGCAGTTTGTTTGGATGGAAGCCCGCTTGTTTATCATTTTTCTCCTGGATCTGGTTCGGGTATAAATAACTGGTTGGTTCATATGGAGGTAAGCAATTCACACAGACAAGCGCACATACTAATATATGAATGTATATGTATAAATTTGACTGCAAAATTTACTTCATGGATAATGATTTATTTATTTTTTACCAGGGAGGTGGCTGGTGTCGCACTAATAACTGGTTGGTTCATATGGAGGTAAGCAATTCACACAGACAAACTAGAACTTTCATTTACATCTTTAATAATCACTCCATCATGTTCTAGGATTTCATGTGCAGCTTCCTGTTTGAGGCCAATGCATCTGACCAGCTTGCATCAGTCAGGCTTATTCGTTTCTAATATCTGATAGCATGGGGGATGACACATAGCTCTTCTCAAAGGATAGATATTGCAAACTAGTAAACCACTGCTAAAGTACGTATTTCAAAGTACCTTTTTCTCGAATCTGCTACTATCAAAGAACTGAAACTCCAAACATTTTAACACGTAGAATATAACATTTACATGGAAAGAGGAATAAAGTAAATTAATAAATTGTGGAATGTAACGTTTAACTTCATTCACGCCAGAAGAAAGAGTGAACTTACAGAATTGCACATAAAAATAGAATTTGAAAAATCCAATCTAACATAAAATTTACAATTGCTAAATGCACTCAGCTCATATCAGAACTGTAGCTCTGCATCGCAATATTCAAAAATAGAATAATGTAATGCTATAGACCTAAACTCGACCCCTTTTCTGAATACTTTACATTGAAGACAAATGGTTTTTCAAAAGCTTTTACAGATGTTGTACACCCAGTTGTGTTTACTGTAACCCAAGTCCAATGCATATCCAGGAAATGATTCACCCCTCCAGAAAATGATCACTGCCAAATGATAACAATAAAAATAGTATCTCATTTAAAATATACAATAAATTGCACATTAGGTTTATAACCTGCATCTTAAAAAAGAATATACTTTTAGATAATTTTGTGCATGTTCTCCAACTGTAAGTAGAGTTTAATAACAAATCCATAGCTTAACTCATGTGTTCACTTAACTACAAATCAAAGGTCTATGCTTTTACTTATACTGCGCATGTAACTGTGGTACCTACTTCGGCTTCAGGAAAAGAAAAAAAACATAATGCTGTCATCAATTTGTAGGCAATCAAAAGGATTATGCAACGGGATTTTACTATGTTGCTGTGCAGGTCCCTTCCCATTTTTCATAGATGGTCTTTGTTGAAGAGTAGGTGCGTCTATATAAACATTTGTCTCTGATCTATTGCGTGAATTCACCCTGTTTTTATCTTTTCAATTGTAGTCTGATTTTCTTTTCCTTTTGTATTTTTAGTTACCGTAGTAGTCTATCAAAGTTGCCAAATTCAGATATGCAGACTATCAAAGAGGCCGTTGGATCAACCGTCGCGTGGCATAAAGACTTCATCTCTGTGGTATAGTATGATTGTACTTAGAACATGATATTTGTAGCGGACTGTTATGTGTTAATGCTTTATGTATTTGGCATGTAAACTTATCTAACTTTTTGGAGTGTTAGAATTCTATGACTCTAGCTTTTAGTCTTTTCGTATGTGATTTTAATTATTTTACGACAATATTTAGTATTAGTATGTATGTATTGCATGGATGCTGCTGTCATTTTTTTTTAAATTTGCATTTATTTTGCAACGGGCAATGTGCGTTGTTATATGAGCTTCTTACAATGGTCACTGCACGTTGTTATATAAGATTTTTACAACGGTCACTGCACGTTGTTATATAAGATTTTTACAACGTGCTTTGCCCGTTGTAAAATGTGGTGGATCTATTACAACGAGGCCTATTACAACGGGCACATGCCCGTTGCGAAAACCATATTACAATGGGCATTGCACGTTGTAAAAAGACTATTTTGTTGTAGTGTCTACTAAATACCCTAACTCCTCTACTCTTCATTCATTCTACTCCTCATTTCCTAACACTCAAGCTAAAGAGAAAAATGGGGAAAAGAAGGGAAATTAAAATTCCTATGTCCTAGATTCTTAGGAAATTCAAGTTCTAGTTCTAAAATCAAGGAGAAGCTTAGGTAAGCATCTTCTTCATCTTCTCCAACTCAATCTCTCTTCAATTTTCAGAATTTCCTATAACCTAACTTAGGAAATCTTTGCATGTGATAATAGATTGAAGATTCTAGAGGAGTAGTTGAAGAGGAATTGATCATTCCTTGTTTTAAGAGCTTCACTTGTTGTTTTTGAGTTTAAAGGTGAGTTCTTAAACTCACATCTATGTCTATAGCTTTGTTGTTAGGTATGAATTTCTAACATCTATTTCATGTTCAATTGCTTTTGAATTGAATTGGTTTGGTGAATTTTCCAAATTTTGGTATTTTGAAGTCAAAATCTATGAAAATCCTACTATGGATGTTTGGACATGTTATTTTGTAATGACCCGTAAATTTTAACGGTTTCAATAACATAATTAATTGAATTTTTGTGAATTTTTAAATAATTAAATTTGGAAACAAAAATTGATATTTGGAATACGTCTATTTAAACATAGCAAGTGGTAAATTTTCATCAGATAATATGGAAGATTATTTTATTGTGTAATTTTATTTAAATTTAAATCAGTTAATATTAAATGATAATAAAATGTTTTCCAAAACTGAATATTTTTATATGATAAATTTGTAAATCATCTTTTGAATGAGACGTCATATTTCGTTTCGTCAAATTTGAACTACTATTGCTCCGTTTATCTAAATTCCGGCGTTTTAGCAGCATATTCGATACCGGTTATCAACTTTTGATAGGATGGTCGTACCACTGATATCTGTATACCATTTTGATCGTCTCGTCGTGCTGATCTCCACGGTATATTCATTTGCTTGTTTCGGCATCCGGTGGACAACGGAATCTGTGAAACGGTTCACCGTATCGGTACGTTTCGAGCCTTTTTAATTTCTTATGTCCATTCTTTTTCTACCGTATAGATCAAGCAGCCACTTGCTTCTATTATTCTTGAATTCAATAGTGTAACTTTTGGTCATCCAACTTTCTATTTATAATTCTTAAGTTGATAGTTCAGGTATACATTCTCCCTTTCCCTTTCAATTTACTGCTGCTTTCATCTTTTCATCCTCCCACTTGTTCACGTTCACCCTTTCTCTCCCTATGTCTTCTCTTCCTTTCTTTCCTTTTGAATTTCTAAAATAATAATACATAACTTATAATTTATATATATTTGCTTTGTGAATCTTGCTCATACTAGTGAATGTGTTGGCTCTTTGAAGCCCGTATGTGTATCTTCAATTTTGGTTCACTCTCCTGACGCTCGTTCGGCCATAAAAAAAACGCAGACAGGCCTGCTCTTCCACGTAATCTAGCATCTCTAGCCCCTCTTCCACTTCCTGCCCCGGCAGCCTTCGCCAAGCACTCGACTTGCTTCAGCCACCTCCGTCCGATCCCTGACCACCTTGTCCCGCTACCGGCCTATCACCACTTTGCAGTAGCTTGTAAGCATTCTTTTGTCTTGGGTTCTTTTGTCCTATATATACATATAATTTCGTACAGTTATGTATTCGAGCATATTCGATCTGTTATATATATTGGTTTTGTTATTGATTTTTGGTTAGTTCCATGCTTGTATTTTCTCCTGAAGCTTAATTTTATATATATCAGGTACTTATATATCTATATGCTTAAATTTATGTTAATATTTTATGTATTATCTATTCGTATAAAATTTTATAATAGTATTATATATAATCCGTTACATAAGTTATATTTGTTATATAACGAAAATTAGGTACAGTGCAGTTTGCGGTGGTTATATATATATATAGTAATGTGTAAATTAAATATATATGTTTTCCAAAGATTTGTTTGTGGTTGATGTGAGTTATGTATATTATTATCTGTTTGATTTTTTATACACAAATTATATAAGTTATATAAATATTATAATATGTTATATTATATGTTGGAGTATGTATGTATGTAGTCTATATGTATTTTGATGTGCTCAGTTTGTTATAAGTATATATATATATATATATGAAGTATAATTATAATATGTTTAATGAGTTATATATAGTAGTTTATATGTATATATTTATATAACGAAGTGTACCCGAGTTATAGTGATTATTTAATATACATTTTGATAGATATAGAGTGCATGCCATTAGTACATAGTACATATGAGCTGTTGGGTTTATTGTATATGTCTACAAGAGTCTTATATGTATATAAGGTATGTTTATATGTAAAAGCTATATAAGTTCTGTATATATATGTTATATATTTTATATAAGTCTACTACTATCTATATATGTACATTAGTATATAAGTCTTCTTATATATGTGTTTGATTTCAAGTTATATAAGCTGTTCAACTGTGTAAGTTATACATGTATATACTATATATTTTATATGTGTTATACATTGTGATATAAGTTGTATAGTGGTATTCTTGAGTTTTGGATAATCTGTTGTGAATATATAAGTTTATAAAGTTTATGACCTATATATATAAATTTTATAAGTTATATTCTGTAATTGATATTAAAAGTATATATATAGTTTATATAAGATTATGTTTTATGTTGTATATATATACATGGGATACGTTTATATAAATATAAGTATTTATTTCAAAATATATTAGGTATATATGTTTGATTTTAACATCTGTGTTTTTAATTTAGAACAATGGTTTTGAAATACATATATATTTTATTTTAAAATGTGTTTGGATTTAGAATATGATTTTTATATATGTAAATAGTTATACATAGTTATATATATAAGTTCACTTATACCATTTATCTTCATCGATCCAATTCTAATTTGATCTCGTCAATTTCCATTTATCAGCCTTGCCGTCAAATTCGTGTCAATTTTGCTTCGCTTTGGAATTCGTGCTTGGATTCGTAACTCATCTCATTCTCGTTCATCCCTAGCCTCAAATGGTGTGCAATCAATCATGATTAACGTTCTGATATTTATTAGATTTTGTAACGACCCGGTATTTTGGACCATTTAAATCGACAATAAATCCACACATGTCGGACTTGAATAATTCAAAATAATAGATTGTTAATTTAAATTTGGCAAACTCAGCATATACAATAAATAAATCAATCACAGAATCACAGAGTAATACAATAATACGCAGCGGAATAGATAAAATAGTAGTTCATGAAGCTACTATATAAACATCAGAGTTAAAATAAAATACAACAGAATATCTCAAATACAGTGAAGTCTTCAGTACGAATAGATGACCTCTCTGAACAAATCAACTGGAAAAGCTGAAAGCTGAATCGATAGTTGGATCTCCAAATGAAGCTTCAAACTCCAAGGGTGAGTCTCAAATACTGTATCACTCAGTCTGACCCGACCGTAAAGCAAAACACAAAACACTCGAGTCAGGATTAACATTCTTATACTAATTCTTTACTAAATTCAAATTATCTTCCCAGCCTTAACTTATTCAAATTATTACTGAAATCTATTTTGAAACATAAATTTAAATACTCAACCATATTATATGTATTTAATCAATCTTAATTAAATTAAATATCATTATTAAATCTATATAAATCATTCCCATTTATATATAATAATTTAAGGCTCAACATTTATTAAAACCATATATTTCTATCCAAACCATAGAATTTATTTTCAAAATATTTATATATATGGACCAACGGTGTCTGTATATATATCTATCATACGGTTAAGTGATATGGATATTTATCATTTCAATCTGAAATTTAAATATATATAGGTAGATATCATTTCAACCCGTAATCCCAATTTCAATTCAAATGAAAAATCGTTTGGGTTTATCATTTCAACCCATAACGATTTTCTCCCATTCTAAAGTCCGTTCGGGTATGTATCATTTCAACCCATAGTGAATTCTATACTAACAGGGAACTTGCAAAGTGATAACAGATACTAATATAAAATACAACAACATCCATATATCATCAATAACAATATAATATAAATAACAGGATATGGTGTCATATCCCATAGGTGAACAGTTACAGATAATTAGCATATATAACAATTTAAATAACTACAGCAGCATATTTCAATTGTCGTTTCAATTGAAATCAAATTTAATAAATATAAGAACGCTAAATCGTGAGTGATTACTCACCTTTCGAGGCTGGAGAAATTTGACAAGGAAACGAGCTACGAATTGCAAAGCAACGCTGGATGGATATGATTCGATGAAGAAAACAGGCACGACGGATAATTGATAATGAGGAATCGATGGAACGATTAGGGTCAGTTTGACATAAATTGAAAAAAGACATCAAAATAATATAAAAATTTCTAAATCATCATTCTTAACTCAAGCATTAAAAATCAAAGTTTTTTTTATATATACTTAAACTATTTCCCACATCAATTTCTTAAACACATATTATATCTATATACACACACATTCCAAAATCCATTGTTTTAGAATAAAACACAATTTATCTCAAACACCTACATTTACCTAAAGTCAGTACTCATCTTATATACAAGCTTTTAAGCATACTTAAAAATATACTGAATACATATCTTAGAATATGAACAACTTAACAAGTATAAAATATGCAGACCTAAAAAAAATTCATGCTGACGCCTAAAAAAATAAGATGGCGTTTTAAAACAAACCAAATATATAATACTTAAAATAGCCGATCAAAACAAAATAACTATATATTTTAACTTTAACAATGAGTTACAACACTAACAAAAAGTTTGTTTTTTCTATTTAAACCAATGTTTATAAAACTCCTCACTAACTCAAACAAAATAAAAGTTTAAAGCAAAATTTTACACAAATTTCTTTACACGACAAAAGACTACTGCTCCCTAATATATACATATATTTATTAAAGAATCAAAACATTGATGTATAATAAAAATCAAAACTGTTATATATATCTAATTAAACACATTACTAATATAAAACTATAACCAATTTTAATATAACATACTATAACATAATTAATATATGCATGACTGGTAAAATTTGTATAACAGACATATTTAAAATTTATATAAGTTTATATATATTATATTAAAACGTGTATATAAAAAAAATCAGAAAGCAAAGTATTGATATAAACGAAAATAGAATATATACTACCTTTATATATATAACAGATAGAACTCATAAGCAAAACAAAATATAAGTTTGTACATATATTAACCCAAAATAGAAAGCTCTGAGTTATATCTATATATACTAATGTATTTTGATCCAAAACTAACATATACATACAGTAAATTATATATGTGTACTTTAAAATCATAAACAACAGTGATAAAATATACTATGATATAATATACTATACTATTGTATGTAACACACGCATCATACAAAAAAAAAGAAGCGACTTATAACACCATATAAAATGATTTGATAAAAAGAAATATATTATAACAAAACCATGCAAATCTTGATAACAAAACTGCATATTAACCCAAAATAAGTTTTAAAACAACTTACTTACTTATATAAGTATATAAATGAAGGGAAGGAAGCAGAAGGCTTGTTCTGGAATTGGCGAAGGCAACGAGATCCAGGCGGCAAAAGATGAAGCAGCGATGCTTTTATTTTTATAATTTTTTTTTGTCGAGTGAAAATATGAAGGTGGATTTGGCAAATTTATATTGAAAGTGGAGAACAGGGAGAGGTGGAAGAAAAGAAATATATAAAATGGGTAGAGTGGAAAAACTGAACTGTCAAAAGGTTAAAAATGTTTTAGCGGTTAAAACAAGTAATGTAGGAAAAACGAATAGGCACAAATTGGGAAACGTATCACATAAATAATAAATATAAAGTAGCGGGTGAGGATTTTAGGCAATAAATATTCACGTTGATTTATACACGCAAATAAAATATGAGCTGCAGCCAAATCAAATAATGAAAAAAGGAAAAACGTACGTACGTTATACGTAGAACAAAAGATAAAGGGAGTAATAAATCTAGATGACCATTTGAATTTGTACTGTTGGCAATCAAATAAATGAGAAGTAACATAAACACTTGATTGACGCAGTTTATTAAGCAATTAATAAGCGTGTGCAGCACGTTTCAAAATTTAAAACCGAAGGGAAATTAACTGTCACAATTAAAGGTACTGATATAAATGTAAAGTAATGAATGATTTGCTGCAATGAAATAGCAACGATTAGAAGCATTGATTCAGGAAAGATTTTTAAAGCAATAAATTTGATTGGACAAGAAGTTTTGAATTTTTTTTTTAAAACGGAAGGAGATTGAAGAGTCAAAATAAATGCTTCAGGTAAGAGAAAAGAGAAATAATAGAAACGCATGCTAAAATTAAGCAGGTGGAATAATACACAAAGAAGGCAACGTATATTTCCTTCCGAAAGCAACAGAGGACCTGAAATATATAAACAAAATAATGGCAACGGTTCAATCCCCTTGATTTCAGCTGAAAAGCTATTTAATGCACTTTATAATTTGCTTGTAAAGAAGAGGAGCAGACAAAGAAAAGACACAGGTAAGGTAAGGAATATATATATAAAATTTGTACTAAATATGATACGTTTGTTGAAGCCAATAGCACCAAAAATCAAGGAATGAAAAAGGCAACAGGGAAAAGAACGGAACAAATAGAAATTAAACGTACCAAATTAAATATGAGCAGTTTTAAAAGCAATGGTCACCCATTGATTTAGCTGACAAATATTACAATTTTATTTTAAAATATTATTGTTTAAAATTTCTCAAAAATCAAATTAAATGTGTTATAAAATTTATTAAAATCTACGGGTCGTTACAGATTTGATTTCAATTGAAACGATAATTGAAATATGCTGCTGTTAGTTATTTAAATTGCTACATATATGCTATAATCTCTATCTGTTCACCTGTAACATCTGACACCATGATTTGTTAGTTATTTATCACTGATGTCATATGCCTATTGCTGATTGTTATATTTTATCACATATGTTATCATTCTGCATGTTCCCTGTTAGTATAGAATTCCCTATGGGTTGAAATGATACATACCCGAACGATCTTGTAGAATAGGAGAAAATCGTTATGGGTTGAAATGATAAACCCAAGCGATTTTCATTGACTTTGAATTTGGGATTGCGGGTTGAAAAGATATATACTCGTATATCTTTAAATTGGGGATTGAAATGATAAATATCTATATCACTTGACCATAGGATAGAAAATTATATACAGACACCGTTGGTCTATATATATTTTGAAATGATTTCCAGGGTTTAAAAAGAGATATATATGGTTTTATATAAATATTGATTTTTAAATATTATATATATATGTTATTTTATATATGTTTAAATTCTTGAATTTAAAATATGTATAAATTAGTTTAATATAAATTAGATTTAATAATAAGCTTTAATTTAATAAAGTTTAGTTTAATTAGTATATAATATGTTTTAAGTATTTATTTAATATTATATTTTAAAAATAGATTTTATAATAATTTTAATAAATTGACGTGGGGAGGATGAATTTAAATTGATTTGAAATCGTATTCTTTTAAGAATTATATTAATTTAAAAATCGATTTGAAACTTATTGAATTTGAGATTTTAAAGATGTCATTTTATAACTTGATTTTAATTTAAAGTGATTAAATTAATATTTCAAGTAAATAAATTGAAGGGAATATTTAGTTTATTTAACTTGTAATTTAAGGTTTTATTTAAATGATATTGAATTGACTAAGTGAATATTTCAATATTTAATGATGGTAAAGTTAAATTTGAAATATAAATGAATTTATCAAAATTGAGTTATTTTAATTGTTTGAATATTTAAAATTTTGAAATCGGAATGGTTTAGATTGTAGTTTATATCTATATTTGAAATCGATAGAAAATGGTTTATTGAGTTTGAATTGAATTGAAATGGAAGAATTGAGATTTGATTTAAAATAGCATTTTGGAATTTGAGTTGATTGAATCGATTTGTGAACTTTGAGGAAACTATTTTTATTATATAAAGCATTTTAATATATATTTTTTAAATATAAACTATTTTAATATAGTAATTATTTTAATATAAACTATTCTATTATATAAACTATTTTACTATATAAACTATTTTAATATATATATATATATATTATTTTCTATATCTAAACTGTGTAAGTGGAAGTGTTATGAATTTCAAAGCATTATGTTTTCAAAGTGATATGATTTCCAAAGTGTTATAATTTCTAAGTTTTATAATTTCGAAAGTGTTACAACTTTGAAAGTACTATGATTATTGGAAATGGATATATTTTAAGTGAGTAATGATATCGAATTGATACGGTTTTGAAATAATATGGTATTTTGGTTTTGAAGTATGAACTATTTGAAATGAAATGACCAAGGTGTTATAATAACGTTTGGTTATTAAAGAGTCTGGGATCGGATATTGTCATACTCTCTACCGATACGGAAAACCACTTTAACAACTGTGTACGTGGTGGAGAATCCAGAATGAAGTAGGATGGTTTGGTGACGATTCTATATGGTATTTACGTAGCCCTAACTCCGGTTATTCAGCTTGATGCGGCTTAAACAGGAGCCATGCCGGGCCAAGTGAGGTCATTCCTCCTATCGGACACATTTCTTCGATACCATTCTATTGCTTTTGTGATTTGATTGGGTGCACCCTTTGATTTGGGAGTGTGTCACGAGGTGGGCGGTAGTAGCTGCTATGCATTACCACCATTCCAGATCCGCAAACGGTATATCTACACTAGCATTGCCTCGAGTGCCTTGTCGCATGCCATATCGCGCCTTCTACGGGTTTGTTTTGTACCGTACCTATGTGGTGTCCTCTGGGTAAACCTCCAGTTTACGGAGCAGCATTCGGCATTGTATAGACTACGGGGATATATAAAATGTGTTAAGGGGGATATGGATAACGCCTTAACGCTATTTTAATACCTTTACTTTACTATAGACATTATTATAATAGCATATATTACTACATAGTAGATAGTTCCACGGATCCTTAGAGGATGGTTATCCCAAACATCCTTTAAGTTACTTGTATTTCAATTGATATTTTACTTGAGTTGGATTTATTGAAATAAGAATGTTAATCCTGACTTGAGTGTTTAATGTTTTGCTTTACGCTCGGGTCAGACTGAGTGTTATAGCATTTGAGACTCACCTTTGGAGTTGGAGCTTCGCGTGGAGATCCATCTATATCTATTCAGCTTCCAGTCATTCAGTTGACTCCAGTGATATACTTTGATCTTGTATTGACTATTGTATTGAGACTTCTATGTATTCGAGACTTCTGTTGTATCTTGTTTTAACTCTGTTATATATATATATAGTAGCTTCATGAACTACTATTCATTTGTCTCCGCTACTTATTGTTATATTACTCTGTGTCTGTGATTCTGTAATTATTTATTTACTGTATATGCTGAGTTTTGCCAAATATAAATTAACAATCTGATATTTTGAGCAATTCAAGTCCGACATGTGCGGATGCGAATTGCACGAAATACTGGGTCGTTACATGTTTAGAGTGTATTGATGAGTCTATAAGGCTGGGTTGTCGCTTCGCATTAACCCCTAGCCATCGTCGCTCATCCGATCGCTTCCGAACCGATTTGGCCATTAACGGCCTAGGCAAATTTTGCCTTGAGCTTCAGCTCAGACGTCTGGTAAAATACTCAAACGTCTGAGGCAAAGGAACAAATGTTCCAGATCTTAAGCTCAAACATCTGAGTGGTCTGGAAAAATTCCAAACCTTCAGCTCAGAAGTCTGGGGAGAATCACTAGACGTCTAGCGCTGTTAAAATCTAGCACTTTGCCTATTTTTATGCGAATTTACATTTTTATCGATTTGTGTCGATCCGGTTGGTTGTTGTCATTTATTATCGACTTTGATGACCTCTTTTCTAGATTTTTGGGAATATTCATTTGATGGATTTGATATCAATTTCTATTGTTTTGATTCACGTCGTCGAATGTGAAATTTTGGTGATAGATTGTTTTTACAATCGTTTCTGTGATTTGTCACTTTAAAATACAAAGGTTTCTATACTATTAGTAAATACTCAAACTCTTTCACATAAATGATTTCAACATTTACTTTTAGTACAAAGCACATTTTTAAAACCATTTTCCAATCTATTAGTATATACAAACCTTTACCTCATTCGTACGAGAAATCTAATTAAACGACTTAGCAAAACAAGTGGTATGAAACGCTTGCGTTTACTTCGTCGGTTAATTCCTAGACTTGTTCGATTGAAATCTTGTGACAATTTTCGAGTGCAAATCTACAATTTGTTCGTAAATATTTAAGTTTAACCAGTGGTTATGGGTTACGAAGCTAAACTCATTTACTTACTAGCTTGGTGTAATTTACACTTTTATTGATCAATGATAATCATTTTGTGATTTAGACTTGCGATGTGCAATGTCTCTTTGTCCGCGTGGGTGACTGTACCCCATTCTGTTGAGCTTTATCTCATTTTTTTGTAGGCTAGCGACCTATGTGTTTTATGGAGTTCGGTTCATCAGGCGTACTGTTGTACTACGTCGTTATTCCGGCTTATTTGAGTTTTAGGTTCCTCGGGCGTACCGTTGTACTATGTCATTGCACCAGCTCTATGGGTTAGTGACTCATGGGATAGTGTCTCGTTTGTGATACATGTGTTGGTGAGTTTTCATGCTCCCGTTTATGATAGGCCTCCCCCTTTTTGTGGTTTCTGGATTTCCAATTGATGATTTCTGGAATTTGTGTTTCACCAATTTTTTTGATTTGTATTGATAAGCCCTATCAATATTTGTAGTTTGGTGAATAAAAATAAAGAATATGACATTCTTTTTGGTGTATGACAAAATTTGAGATATTGTATGATTTTTGTGGTTATCATATATATTTGTCATATCTTTTATCCTATCTCATCTTATCTGATATTTATAGCTAGAATGATCTGTTTATTATTTTTCTTCTTAAATAATACTCGGGTCAGACCGAGGTGTTTCAGGTGCTTCCACTTGACTTCTTATCAGGGATCACCATCTAACTTTTGGCTAACTACTTTAGCTTAGTAGTTTTTGTTTTTATACATTCGAGATAGAGACTCCTTGATGTATACATATTCTTTTGTCTAGCACTTGTATCTATTCTTTTGTGATGTAGTGGATCTTGTATGACCCCTACTTTGACGTACACTTCTATGTGTTGTATTCATATCTGTTTCCGCCTTTATGATATGAATATCTATGACTGATTTATGTTATGCTTATTTTATATTTTTTCCCGTAGGCCACATAGACACTGTGTAGTAGCTTTGAGTTTGTATTTGATATGTCAGATTTCCTCTTGAAACGAAATGCATGACATACTATCTGACATATCGGTACTCGCCCAAAGCAATTACATAGATGGTCGTTCCTCAACAGCCTTATTCTTTATACTAATTTATGGCATTACCCGGTACTGTCCTTGGTTAGTGTGAGTATAAAGGTGGGGCGTCACATCTTGGTATCAGAGCCAAACTTCAGAACAATGTTGAATAATCTAACAAGGATCATTGTCCTAAGTCTCTCTTAGGAATCGTGCCTTAGGATTTAATTCGAGTCATAGGACCCGTTCTATCCTATTTTCTTTTATGATGCCTTGTTTTATCACACAAGTTTGTTTAATATTCATTCTGAGAATAACCTTTTCCTCTTCTTTCTTTCTTAAAGAAGAGAAATGGTTAGACCTGGCCGTCCCAGCGCTGGTCAATCTAGGGCTACTCCTCAAGATGGCGTATTCATGTCTGTCCAACAGCTTTTGGATCTTGTAAAGAATGCCTAAGCTGCCAGACCCATTCCTGAGCCTACTCATCCTAAATTCGGGTTTGCATGCTTGTGCAATGATTATACCAATTTGGGTGGAAGGCCATTCAAGGGTTCCAAAAGCGTCATAGAAGTCCAATCTTGGCTTAGAACATGCGATCGCATCTTTTCTCGCATAAATCTTGTGGATCTACATCGAGTCCAAGTGGCTTCTAGCATGCTCCAGGAGAGAGCATTAGATTGATATGAGCTTTTGATCTTGGAAATTATTGAAGCAAATCTTACTTGGGAGCAATTCCGGGAAAGGTTCGAGTTGAAGTTTGTGCCGGAAGCTTAAAAAGTTACTTTAGCCCGACGCTTTATTGACCTTGTTCAAGGTGAATCTTCTATGACCGACTATGTCACATCTTTTGAATCCCTCTCTAAATATAGGGTCGAGTATATTAATACCCCATTGAAGAAAAATCAGAGGTTTATATATGGGTTGAATAAGAACCTCAAAAATCCTTTACTTCTGAAACTAGAAGTTTCTTTCGATCAGCTTGTAGATATCGCTCTTCGACTTGAAGAGGCCGATAAAGAAAGTGATGTTGAAGTTGTCGATGCCAAACATAACTTCAACAACAACAAGAAGAGGCCTATTAAGTTCAAGCCTAATCCTTATAAGAAAGGGAAGTAAGCAACTTCGGTAGCAAAGACTCCTACCCCTAATTGTGGAGAATGCTACAATTGTGGTTCTAAGGACCACTATGCAAATAAGTGTCCAAAACCCCTTTATTGCCGCTATTGTAAAAGTTCGGGTCATCTTATATCTTCTTGTCCCAAACTTCAAAGTAAGAAAGAGGGAAAGCTGAATGTTGTGCAAGCCCTTAGTAACACTCTCTTGGTCAATGTATTTCTCATTCTATCCTTGATGGCATTATTATGTTTCGTGATCATTCTATTCGAGTTCTTTTTAATACGAGTGCATCTCACTCTTTTATATCAAAGGAACTTGTTGATACTTTGTCTTTAAATGTTATGGGCTTGATGACTTCGCTGAGAATTGCGAATCCGGTAGGTGGATCTGCAACACTCAGTTTACTTTGTAAAGATGTCGACATTATTTTATGTGATTATGCTTTCCGTACCGATTTGCATGTTATGCGTTACTTAGGTTTCGGAATGATTTTGGGAATGGATTGGCTTAATTGTTATGAAGCCCACATCCTCTGTCCTGAGAGGACTATCCATCTTCGACGTCCCCAATCTGTTAAGCAAATTTCTATTGTTCTTAAAGATTCGGATTCCAATTCGGTAGCATCCTTATATTCTCTAGACCCGCATGATGAAGATAATGATGATGTCATTTCCCTCATTCACGTTGTTTATGAATTTCCCGACATCTTTGAACCAGTTTTAGGATTACCACCTAAGCGACAATTGAGTTCAGAATTAATCTAATCCATGGAGCTCTACCTACCACTCGTCCTCCTTATCGCATGTCCAATAGGGAAAATGAAGAGATGCGTAAACAATTATCTGAATTGGAAGCAAAACAGTTTATTCATTCTAGTTCCTCTCCATGGGGAGCTTCAGTTATCTTTGTGAAGAAATCCGATGGTACACTTAGGCTTTGCGTTGACTACCACAAGCTTAATGATCTCACCATCAAGAATAAATATCCCTTACCTTGGATTGATGATCTATTCGATCAACTTAGCGGTGCTAGACTCTTTTCACAGTTAGACTTAGCAACCGGTTTTCATCAGCTTCGAATTGAAGAGGATAGTATTCCTTTGACATCGTTCCGTACTCGTTATGGATCTTATGAATGGCTTGTTATGCCATTTGGTTTAACGAATGCTCCAACTTATTTCGTTGACCTTATGAATCGAGTTTTCAAAGACTTCCTCGATAGATTTGTTCTCATCTTTATCGATGATATTCTTGTTTATTCTAAAACCGAAAAAAGCATGAAAAACATCTTCAGATTGTGTTGGAAACCATTAGGAGTAATCAATTGAAAGCAAAATTTTCTAAGTGCCACTTTTGGCAATCTCGTGTGAAATTTTTAGGACATATTATTTCTGAATCTGGAATTTCCGTGGATCCTTCAAAGATTGAGGCGATTCAAAATTAGAAGAGACCAGAGAGTGTGACGGAAATTCGTAGCTTTCTTGGATTGGCGGGCTATTACCGTCGGTTCATAAAAGACCTTTCTAAAATTTCGGTACCTCTTACTAGTTTGACAAAGAAGGGAGTAAAGTACATTTGGTCAGACAAATGTGAAACTGCTTTTCAGAAATTAAAAGAACTCCTTTTCGATGCTCCTATTCTTGTGATTCTCGAAGGGAACCAAGACTTGATTGTTTATACCGATGCTAGTCGCGTTGGTTTGGGAGCCGTTCTCATGCAAAGGGAACGTGTTATCGCTTATGCTTCTAGGCAATTAAAGTCTGCCGAGACTATATATTCCACTCATGATTTAGAGCTCGCAACTATTGTTTTCGCCCTTAGAATTTGGCGTCATTATCTTTTGTGAGAGAAATTTGTTCTCTACACCAATCATAAATCTTTGAAGTATTTGTTCTCTCAAAAGGAACTTAATTTACGTCAACAACGTTGGCTCGAATTCCTTGCATCTTATGATCTTGATATTCTTTATACACCTGGAATGGGAAATCGTGTTGCCGATGCCCTTATCGTAAGGAACAAGCAGTTGCTTCCATGATGATATCCGAATAGAATGATCTCAAGACTTTGTCCACTTGTGAGATTCGAGATCGTGAATCCAATTCAAGTTCATCTCTTGTTTTATGTAGCCTTGAGGCTCATCCTTCTCTTTTAGACCGCATCCTTGAAGCTTAAAAGCAATATCTCAAATTGGCTCTTCTTAGCCAAATTTGTAGGGATAAAAATAAGGTTGATGGTTTGAAAGACTTTGATATTGATACTCGCGGAGGCATTCGAAAATTTAGTAGACTAATCGTGCCAAATATTAGTGATCTTCGTAAAGACATTTTAGAAGATTCTAATCATTCTAAATTTACCATTCATCCCGGTGGGATGGAATGAAATCAGATATTCTAAATTTACCATTCATCCCGGTAAAATGTATGCAGACGTGAACGACTTTATTATTGGGATGGAATGAAATCAGATATTGCTAACTTCGTTAAGCGTTGTATGACTTGCCAACTTGTAAAGGCCGAGCATCAAAGGCCCGGTGGGTTATTGTAACCTTTAGACATTCCCGTTTGGAAGTGGGATCAAATTTCCATGGACTTTATTGATGGTCTTCCCCGTTCTTGTTCGAGTCATGATAGTCTATGGGTGATTGTAGATAGACTTACAAAATCCACCCATTTTATTCATGTTCGGTCCAATCGGACCGTATTTCTTTTGGCCAAACTCTATGTTAAAGAAATCGTTAAATTGCATGGAGTTCCTACTTCTACAGTTAGCGATCGTGATCCATTATTTACTAGTGGATTTTGGAAGGGTCTTCAAAAAGCTTTGGGAACGAAGCTTAATTTTAGCACCGCTTATCATCCTCAGTCCGATGGGAAAACAGAGCGTGTGTATCAAACTTTTGAAGATCTACTTCGTGCATGTGTTCTTGATTTTGGTGGAAGTTAGGAAGATCATATTTCTTTTGTTGATTTTTCTTATAATAATAGCTTCCAATCTAGTATTGGTATGGCACCTTTCGAGGCACTCTACGGAAGGCCATGCCGATCTCCTTCGTGTTGGCTTGAAGCCGGTGAGAAGCTGGTTTTAGGTCCAGATTTTATTCGTGATGCCACAGAAAAAATCGACCTTATTCGTCATAGCTTGAGAGAAGCTCAAAGTAGACAAAAATCCTATGCCGATAACCGAAGAAGGAATTTGGAATTTTCTGTCGGATTTGGTATTTATTTGTGTTTCACCTATGAAGGGTGTTGTGCGTTTCAGTCGATCGGGAAAATTAGCACCTCGATATATTGGTCCATTTCCCATCACCGAACGCATTAGTTCTGTGGCTTATCACCTTTCATTACCGGCTCAGTTTTCTGCTATTCATGACCTTTTTCACATTTCTTAACTACGGAAATGCCTTAGAGATTCTGATTCTATTCTTGAGTGGTGTTATTGAAGAAATTAAGGTTTCACCTAATTTGACTTATGAACAACATCCTATTCGTGTCATTGCTACGAAGGTTAAACGCCTTCGTAATAAAGATGTTCCACTTGTGAAAGTTCAATGGTCCGCAAATCCTAAGGATTGTTCTTGGGAATCCAGAGAATTCATCGAGCGAACACATCCGGACTTACTCTCTCGTGCCCCTTAAGGTGAACTTCTCACTTCAAAATTTTCTTTTGTGTTGTTATGCCTTAGAGTGGTTGTTACTTTTTATTTTCTTCTTAATTATTGTGAGGACGCAATCTCTTTAAGGAGGGGAGTCTGTAACAACCCGCATATTTTACGATTATATATCTAAATGTTTTGTTTAAATATAACATCATTTGTTGAATTTAAAGTCCGAAATGTTACTTTTTGTAAACAGTCGAATCCAGACTCGAGACCACTTCCATTGAGTTCAAAACGATGTTTGCAACTTTTTTGAGTATAAACATCAATATGTTTGGAGTTGATTATGATTTTGGTATTTTCATTTGGGCTTTGGGTTGTGTTCTAGCCCACTAACCCAACAAGGTAACCCAACTCCTCTACCAAATATCCTAACTCCTCTACTCTTCATTCATTCTACTCCTCATTTCCTAACACTCAAGCTAAAGAGAAAATTGGGGGAAAGGAGGGGAAATTAAAATTCATATGTCCTAGATTCCTAGAAAATTCAAGTTCTAGTTCTAAAATCAAGGAGAAGCTTAGGTAAGCATCCTCTTCATCTTCTCGAACTCAATCTCTCTTCAATTTTTAGATTTTCTTATAACCTAACTTAGGAAATCTTTGCATTTGATAATAGATTGAAGATTCTAGAGGTGTAGTTGAAAAGGAATTGATCTTTCCTTGTTTTAAGAGCTTCACTTGGTGTCTTTGAGTTTAAAGGTTAGTTCTTGTACTAACTTCTATGTCTATAGCTTTCATTGTTGTTAGGTATGAATTCCTAACATCTATTTCATGTTCAATTGCTTTTGAATTGAATTGGTTTAGTGAATTTTCCAAATTTTGGTATTTTAAAGTCAAAATCTATGAAAATCCTACTATGGATGTTTGGACATGTTGTTTGGAGTATATTGATGAGTCCATAGGGCTGGGTTGTCGCTTGGCATAAACCCCTAGCCATTGTCGCTCATCAGATCGCTTCCGAATTGATTTGGCCATTAATGGCCTAGGCAAATTTTGCCCTTAGCTTCAGCACAGTCGTCTGGTAAAATACTCAGATGTCTGAGGAAAAGGAACAAACGTTCCAGACTTAAGCTCAGACATCTGAGTGGTCTGGAAAATATTCCGGACCTTCAGCTCAAACGTCTGGGGAGAATCACCAGACGTCCGAAGCTATTAAAATCTGGCACTTTGCCTGTTTTTATGCGAATTTCCATTTTTATCGATTTGTGTCAATCCGATTGGTTGTTGTTATTTATTATCGACTTTGATGACTTCTTTTCTGGATTTTTGGGAATATCCATTGGATAGATTTGATATCGATTTCTATGGTTTTGATTCACGTCGTCGAATGTGAAATTTTGGTGATAGATTGTTTTTACAATCGTTTCTGTGATTTGTCACTTTAAAATACAAAGGTTTCTATACTAGTAGTAAATACTCAAACTCTTTCACATAAATGATTTCAACATTTACTTTTAGTACAAAGCACATTTTTAAAACCATTTTCCAATCTATTAGTATATACAAACCTTTACCTCATTCGTACGAGAAATCCAATTAAACGACTTAGCAAAACAAGTGGTATGAAACGCTTGCGTTTACTTCGTCGGTTAATTCCTAGACTTGTTCGATTGAAATCTGGTGACAATTTTCGAGTGCAAATCTACAATTTGTTCGTAAATATTTAAGTTTAACCAGTGGTTATGGGTTACGAAGCTAAACTCGTTTATTTACTAGCTTGGTGTAATTTACACTTTTATTGATCAATGATAATCATTTTGTGATTTAGACTTGCGATGTGCAATGTCTCTTTGTTTGCGTGGGGGACTGTACCCCGTTCTGTTGAGTTTCATCTCATTTTTTTTGTAGGCTAGCGACCTATGTGTTTTTTGGAGTTCGATTCATCGGGCTTACTGTTGTACTACATCGTTGTTTCGGCTTATTTGAGTTTCAGGTTCCTTGGGAGTACCATTATACTACGTCGTTGCACCGGCTCTATGGGTTAGCGACTCATGGGATAGCGTCCCGTTTGTGATACACGCGTTGGTGAGTTTTCATGCTCCCGTTTATGATAGGCCTCTGCCTTTTTGTGATTTCTGGATTTTTAATTGATGATTTCTGGAATTTATGTTTCACCAATTTTTGTGATTTGTATTGATAAGCCCTATCAATATTTGTAGTTTGGTGAATAAAATTAAAAAATATGACATTCTTTTTAGTGTATGAGAAAATTTGAGATATTTTATTATTTTTGTGGTTATCATATATATTTGATATATATTTTATCCTATCTCATCTTATCTGATATTTATAGCTAGACTGATCCGTTTATTATTTTTCTTCTTAAATAATACTCGGGTCAGACCGAGGTGTTTCAGGTGCTTCCACTTGACTTCTTATCAGGGATCGTCATCTGACATTGGGCTAACTACTTTAGCTTAGTAGTTTTTGTTTTTATACATTCGAGATAGAGACTCCTTGATGTATACATATCCTTTTGTCTAGCACTTGTATCTATTCTTTTGTGATGTAGTGGATCTTGTATGACCCCTACTTTGACGTACACTTTTATGTGTTGTATTCATATCTGTTTTCGCCTTTGTGATATGAATATCTATGACTGATTTATGTTATGCTTATTTTATATTTGTTCCCGAAGGCCACATAGTCATTGGGTAGTAGCTTTGAGTTTGTATTTGATATGTCAGATTTCCTCTTGAAATGAAATGCATGACATATTATCTATCATATCGGTACTCGCCCAAAGCAATTACGCAGATGGTCGCTCCTCAACAGCCTTATTCTTCATACTAATTGACGGCATTACCCAGTAGTGTCCTTGGTTAGTGTGAGTGTAGAGGTGGGGCGTCATAGAGATATACGAAGCTTGGAAGGTGATTTTTGATCCTTGTCAAAGAAGATCGATCTTAGTTTACTAAGGAGTTATTCGTTGAAAATCCATATACGAACATACCTTAGTGGTTTCAAATGTACTCTAATATGTATTGGTGTGACCAATGTAAGCACCATAGGTATTTTCTGATTTATATTTCATACCTTTGTAACGACCCATAAATTTTCGGTAATTAAAATAGTTAATTTAATAAGATTATTGTGATTAAATATTGGAAGAAATAAAATTTGTAATTTATTTAATGAAATAATAACCAAAATGAAACGTAACAATGTTAATTAAAGTTAATAATTAACAATTTGAATGAAATTCCAATTAATTGAAGTGATTTAGATGTTATACTTGGTTATAAAATTGAAACAAGAAAACAAATGTAAATATTGAATTAATTAATGAAATGGTATAGTTAATGGTAAATTAATAAAAATTAGTGTTATGAAAGCAATTGTAACATTTGTTGCGAATAATAAACCTAAATGTGGTTGACAGTCAATGGTGACAATTATTATATGTTACCTATTTATTTAGGCTATTAAATTTAATTCGAAATCTATCACAATAAATCTAATTAAATATTACGTTAATGTAAATTAAGGTAATAATTGGAAATAATGTTAATTTTATTCATAATATGAAAATTGGTTGAATATAAGAATGGAAATCAAGATTTATCAATTTATGGGAATTTAAGTTATAACAATTGGATTAATTGCAAGTATATGAAATTAAATATTTAAATATTACGTTAATGGGAATTAAGATGAAACTGGAGAATTTTTTTTTGAGAAAAATGTGTGATCCTCTTTTAAAAGAGGAGAGCACACATGCGAATATATATATATATATATATATATATATATATATATATATATATATATCACTAATATAAAGTGCTGCCAACATGCCTGGCAGGTAACAAAAAACCAAAAACAAATATATATCAAAACTCAAGTACTCCTAAGATGAGTTCCGGCAAGGCCACCACCCATCACACCCCGATATCAAGCTCCGGCATGGCCACCGCCCGATATTGAGGTGTTAGAAGTACCTAAAAAACAAGAGGAAATACAAAAAACTACTGGAAGACGTCCCAGACTAATGAGGAAGCTCCAATCTGCTGGAAAGTGAATAAGCATCTGCTCTGAAGTGGATCTGCTGAAAAGAGAAACCGCTCTGAAGCCACTGAAACAAGAGAAAGGGGGACCCTCTCTACTCTCGTGTACTCTCTACCATCTGGTGTCTAAATGATCTAAAGAAATGAAAAACGTGCAAAGTGAACCTGATATCCTATCTCCCATACCTGTATCTGGAAAAAAAAACTAAAGAAAAAATTAGAATGATACATATATATGTATATTTATATAATAAATATACATATATATGTATTAATAAGGAAGGAAAAACAAACCTAAATAAGACTAATCTGGACAATAACAGAATAAACTAAAAAACCTAAAAGCCAAAACCAAACAGAGACAAGTACAACTTTTAAGACGGATCTATCTTATGAACCTTTAATCAAAAGTAAGTTATGATTAGAAGTGAAGACATTATCTAAATTAGAGAAAATATTAATAATACTATTATTATTGTTAAAAAAATTATTGTTGTGTTTAAATAAATTAATATTATGATTAACCCTATTAAGATAACTTTTGAAAAGGATATTTTTAGCTAATTTATATTTGGGATTAGAGATCCAATTAAAACAAAATGAAGAAATTGTAAAAATCAATTTGTTAAAATGACAATTATTATTATTGAAAATTCTTTGATTTCTTTCAAACCAAATAAACCAACTAATACTAATGAATAATGTGTCTAGTAAAAATCTAATATTCTTTTTGAACTTGAATCTATAAATATTCCAGTAAAATTCGCAATCCGAAATTTTAGTTGTTATATTAAAGTTAAAATTTTTAAGAGTGTTAATTAGATTGTAGTTAGAATCCATACAATTATAGTATATATGATTAATGTCCTTAAGATACTGATTACAAAAATAACATTTATTGTCATTTTGAATATTTTTTTTCTTTAAAAATTCGATTGTATTACGTTTTTCATGAAGAATTAACCACATGTGAATTTTGGATTTAGGAGGAGCATTAGATTTCCTCATATATTTGAAAGAGTTATTTATTGTACCTGAAAAATTGATGAATCTGTAGAAAGAATTAGAAATATATTTCTTACTTTTATCCCATTCCCAACTAATAAAATCATTGACATTATCAATATTATAAAGATTTAATCTGGCATAAAGCAAAGAAAGTTGTCTAAAAGTTGTATCAACTAAAATTCTGTTAAAACTGAAATTCCAAGGAGGATCATTTTCAAGAGAATAAACTTCTTTAATTAAAGCATACTTAAAGTTACAAATATCATAAAGATCCTTAAATTCAATCTTAAGAGGCAAGATCGAAATCCAGCGGTCATGCCAAAACGAAGTACGATTACCAGAGTGAACAATTATATTTATTCCTAAATTAAATATCTCATTACATTTTAATATGTTTTTCCAAAAGCTAGATATATTTTGAGCGGCTGGAGAAGCAATTTGATATAAATTGCTATTTCCATTATAGTAATATTTAGAAATGATCTCTTTCCAAATAGCATTATCACTTATATCAGTGAACTTCCAAAGCCATTTACCTAACAGATACAAATTCATATTACGCAAATTAATAACACCTAATCCACCTTCCTTTTTGGCCTTACAGACAGTTTCCCAATTAACAAGACATTTAATACTATTATTAGAATTTTCACCATCCCAAAGAAAATTTCTTCTAATCCTATCAATTTTATCAATAACCCAATCCGGGAATAAATGCAAGGTCATCCAATAAATCGGAAGGGCTGATAAAACCAAATTTATTAAAACTAGTCTACCAGCTCTAGAAAGAAATCTCCCATTCCAGTTTGAAATCTTATTTTTAATTTTATCAATGATAATAATCCAATCGTCATGTTTGAGTTTGGTGGGTCTAATCACAAAACCGAGGTAGTCAAAAGGAAATTTCATGGTTTTGCAATTAAGAGTATTAGCAACTAAGTTTACAACTTTATCAGAATCATTTAAAACTAATACAGAACTTTTGTCAAAATTTATTCTTAAACCAGATAAAAGTTCAAAACTGTAAAGGATAAACTTTAGGGTAATGATGTGTCTAGGAAGATGGGAAGAAAAAAGTAAGGTATCATCAGCAAATTGAAGAACCGATAAACCATTACGCGAGATCTCATTGCCTACACGCCCGAGAGATCCATTATCCACTGATCTTTTAATAATTTTAGCAAAAACATCCGCAGCTAAGTTAAATAATAAAGGTGATAAGGGATCCCCTTGCCTTAAACCTCTCTTAGATTGAATTCTATTACCTAATATACCGTTAACCATAATGCTAGAGTTTCCAGTTCTAAGCAAATTCAAAACCCAAGAGATCCATCTATGACTAAAACCTCTAGCATGAAAAATATCTACAAGAAAATCCCAATCTACTGAATCAAAAGCTTTAGCAAAATCAAGTTTTCAAATCGCAGAAGTAATGTTATTCTTACAACAGAAATTGATATATTCTTGAACCACTGCCACTCCATGAGAATGTTAGTTTACTAAACTATAAACCAAGATTAATTATACCATAAGATGATAATTGATTGAATAACAAAATTTGAAAATTTAATAAATGAATTTATTGGAATTTTTATTTAAAATTACTGAAATTAAAATTAAACACTGAAATTGGTAAATTAATCAACTTTAAATTGATATCTAAATTTGTTTAAATTATCATAAATGACTAAGAAATCTAAAATGATAGAAGTTGTAAATTATTAAATTTGAATTTGAAAAAAAAGTGATTTAATTGATTTAATATTAATTTATTTAGTTAATGTGAAAATAGCCATTTTGGCCACTGTCTCGGATTTTGATGAAACCAGTTTCATCGGATCCGTAACGGTGAATTATTGTATGGTTTCAAGTTTTGTAGGGATCGGACTTGTCGTTTGATCGTACGGACTCGAAACGCCTGAAATCAAAGTTATTGAAATCAATTGAAATCAATTTGAAATAATCTGATTTTAACATAACTTCTTCATACGATGGAATTTGGACTTGAAACCTGTTCCATTGAGTTTGAAAATATCGAAAACATCTATTTTGATATATGGGATGTCACATTTTCGTTTCGGAGACAGAATGGGCTTTTCGGGTCATTTATCATTCAATTTCCAAACCAAATCCGATCCATTCATTTTTATTTCAGCTACACCTATAAATAGCCCTTTATAAACCCTAGCTCCTTATTTTTCATTTGTTTGTACGTACAATTCTCTTCGACTTCTTCTTTTCAATGGCAGACAAACCAAACAAATTCCAAACTCAATTGCAAATCAAAAAATTCAAACTCCTCCAACCCAAACAAATTATATATCAATTTGAAGCTCTCGACGAGCGCAAGTCAATTCTACTGTTAGTTTTTCGATTGGAGTTTCTGTGTGGCCAGAACTAGGCGAATTATTCTCAGCCGTCCATCGATCGTCGATCAACTTCGACCGATCGTCGACCGGAGTGTACCGGGTCGTAAAGATTCACGAGTGGGGTTCATCGGTGTAGGTGGTTCGTTGATTCAACGGCTAGATAAACGGCAATAATTCAATTAGGTCAAAAGTTAACCGGCGGCGGCTGGGTTATCGGTTATCGATCGGCGACGTCGTGGAGGTCGGGGGGTCTTGGGATGGTGGCTCGGCAACTAGGGTGGACCGCGATAGCCAGGCGTAGGGCGGCAATGTACCAGATGCGGCGGTGGTGTGATTTTGATGCGAACAAACGATGCTAGGGTTGCCTGGGTTTCAGTGAGCGTGGAAGATAGGTGAGGTGTCCTTCTTTTTTCCTTTTTTTTTTAAATTTTGAAATTCAATCTTCCAATTGTATAACTTCTAACTCACATATCTTTTGGATACGAACTCCAATTCACGAGTGGGTTTTTTCGCTGGGATCGTATCGAAATTCCGGAAACTTTGACACTGGTTTGATCGAATTCTGAGATCGTTGGAATTTGGGCCCTAATTTGGATTTAAATTCGATTTAAATTCAAAGGTGAGTGTTTTGACCCACTCACAACTTCTAAAATTTCTTATGTTAGTTAAATTTAATTTATAATGTGATTAGGAATTTATTTATGGCTGTTTGGTAGATTTAAATTGCTATTCCTGTTAATTTGAATTTATCTTGAATTAAATTGTCATTTAATTTATTATTGAATTTAAATTGCCAGTTAATTACCTGTATATAATAATCTGTTAATTGTTGATTTTATTGATTGAATTGAATGATGATTATGATGGATGCATAATTGTTGATATTGGATGATTGGATGTCATGTTTGATTTATATATTTTATCACTCTATAAGTTCCCCTAGATATTATCAGCAAAATCACAATGGGTTGAAATGATATATACCCGAACGATCTATAGATTTGGGAAAACATTTTATGGGTTAAAATGATAGACTCGAGTGATTTTATGGATTTTATTTAATTCGGGATTGTGGTTTGAAATGATATGTAACCGTAAAATTTTAAATTTCGGATTGAAATGATAAATATCTGTATCACTTGACCTTAGGGTAGAGAATTATATACGGACACGGGATTAGTTAAATTTAATGATTTTAAATCCTTAATTTTCTTGAATTTAGTTAAATGATATTTTGAAATGAAATTTGATTATATAAATCGAATTATTATCAAATCCAAGCATATGTTAAAATTGGAATTGATTTAAAGGAATTGTTTAAAGGAATTAAATTGAAATCTTAAAGTCGGTTTTGAAGTATAATGGAATTTATTGGAATTGGATTATTAAAATTTTTTGGACTATAAATTTGGGATATATTGAAATTTGAGTAATTTAAATTGACATTTTAAACATGGATTGAATCGATATAGAAATTTTTTAATGGGAATTTGAATTAGAAGTTTTGAAATGAGGCTTTGTTGATTTGGAAATTGAAATGGTTCAAATATGTTGGAATAAAATAAATAGTTAAATTGATATTAATTTCAAACTCATATTTTAATATAAACTGTTTAAAAATATATTATTTTAAAATTTCTAAATTATTAAGATTTTAAAACTATTAAACTATTTTAACATATATTAACTATATTAAATCATTTTAACCTATTTTAAACCATTTGATTTATTTAAAAATTAATTAACCCATTTTAACTTATTTTAAATCTAACTAAATCTATTTTAAAAGCTATTTAATTTATTTTAATTATATTAAATCTATTTCAAATCTATTTAACTATCTTAAATCAATTTAATAGTATCTTTAATTTTAATTAAACTATTTTAGAGTAATTTAACTATTTACAACTATGTCAAACTATTTATAACTATCTAAACTATCTTTCTAAATTTCAAACTAAATTAAGCGGATGTGTTTATATTTTAAATCCTCGATTTTAAAGTGAATAAGGTTAAACGATATTATAACCTAAGTTGGGATTTAAATTACATATTGATCTGAATATGAAGTTTGAAATGAGGGTTGTAAACTATATTGAAAATGTGACTTTTTTAAAGTGAATATAACTTCAAAAGAGATATGATTTGGAAATCGAATATGATATTTTGATATAAATTTGTGAATTGACTTTTTGAAATGTAAAAGAACCCCCCGGTGTGTAATAAGCGTTTGGTTGTTAAAGAGACCGGGATCGGATATTGTCATACTCTCTGCCAATACCGAAAACCACTTTAACAACTGTGTACGTGGTGGAGATTCCAGAAATGAAGTAGGATGGTTTGGTGAACGATTTCTATATAAGGTATGGCGTGACCCTAACTCCCGTGAGTTAGCTTAGTTGTGACTAAAATCAGGAGCCACGCCGGGCCAAGTGAGGTCATTTCTCCAATCGGGCACACTTCTTCGATACTATATTCTGATTTTTTTGATTGATTTGGTGGCCACCCTTGATTTTTGATTTGGGAGTGTGTTCCGAGGTGGGAGGTAGTATCTGCTATGCGTTACCACCAGTCCGGATAGACAAATGGTATATCTACCCTGACATTTCCTCGTGTGCCATGTTCACAAACCCTAGAGCGCCTTCTACGAGTTTGTTTTGTACCATACCTATGGGGTGCCCTCTAGGTAAACCTCCATTTTACGGAGGAGCTTACGATACTGTATAGACTATGGGAATATATAAAATGTGTTAAGGGGGATATGGGTAACGCCATAACGCTATTTTAATACTTTTACTTTATTGTAGACATATTATAATAGCGTATTGTACTACATAGTAGATAGTTTAACGGATCCTTAGGAGATGGTAATCCTGAACATCTCTTAAGTTATTGCACTCATGTTGACACTGGATAGGAGATGTCAAACCCCGTAAACATCTCTGACGCCGTCACACGCATATTTAGCATTGATTTGACTTACATAAGATCTTTTAGTTCTGACTCGAGTGTTTTGTCTTTTCAATTTGCTCTGGTCAGCCTGGGCATTTCAGGATTTGAAGACCTTATTTCTGGAAGATGAAGACGAATATTTGTTCTATTATTATTTATCATATTATTCCACAGCATCATGTTGTTCTGCTGCATTTATTGATTCTTGTTGTATGTAACTCTGATCTGTATTATAAAGATATAATTAATATTATTTGTAAACAGCTTCATGAACTATTTGTTTGATTACTATATTTTGTCATTCAACTGCGAGATTCTGTATTTGTTTTTTTTATTTCTTTCTCTCCTTTTTCTTATTTACCCAATAACAATCTGCCTTTTTGAATTGTTTGAGTCTGACGTGTATCTGCTTAAAACGTCCAAAAAGGCAGGTCGTTACAGTTGATATCACAGCTTTGGTTTAGTGATAACCTTATCTTTGTGGGGTCAGACTCGTATTAAATAGGGTAGTAATACCCTAGAATGAGTCGCTGAGTATATATATATGTGAGAGCGTATTTGTTAGTGTTGTAAAAGGTTTTATATTGTGTTAATTTGTTTCATTTTGTATTTATAAATTCTGGTTGGTACATAGGACGCTATGACATCGATAAGGATTTCTAAACACTTAATAGGGCAGATCGACACAATATTTGTTTTGAAATATAGGTAAATGAAATAATTTTGCCCATTATATATTTTTTATATAAAATAATAATTTTATAAATGATATATTTGGTTGTAATGTATTTGTTCGTTAGGTAGTGAAATTTATAAATATTGGTTGAAAATAAGATTTGTAAATAAAATAAACATAAATTGTAGAATTTAGAACTTAAGTTCCGGGATTTTTGAAAACTTCTTTCAAAGGATTTTGGAATATAATAGTAGTATTTAGAAGTATTTTCTGATAAAAAAATTTCCAGATGATTTGAAAGAAATGTTTTAACAAATTTTAAAGGAAATAAGTTTTGTACTCCCCTCTCTCTCGCTGGAAATAATTTCGGTGACGAGTGCATGCATCATCGGCGTTCACTTTCGGGTTTAAAAGTGGGAAGACCGTTGTAGTAGTTTACTACACATTGTTTTGATAAATAAATATTAAATTTTTATTTTCCAATATGATTATATATATATATATATATGACATGTATATTTTTTTTAAATGATTTGAAAATGGAACCCCGTATTTAGTTCTTAAGTTTCTGTTAATTAATAGTTTCAATTATTGGAATGAAATGAAATTTTAACTATATTTAATAATTGGAACTTCTAAAATGAAAATAAGAAACTAAATGCTGAGTTATAAATGACATATACAAGGAATTTGAAATTTGTAAACTAAATCAAAAGAATATGAAATTCTAGAAGATGTAATTTGTGATATCCCGGGTTTTTGGTCAGTATAAATTTAATAATCTGTATTGATAATTTAATCTTTTAAAAGTTATCGAAGAGGTTAAAGATTTAGATTATATCGATTTGGTTCCTAGAGAAGGATTTGGTGAAGTATCTTAGAATTTTATGGAGTATCTGTGTTTTCTCTTCTGTTTCTAGTTTTATTAAATGGAAAAATGTGATATCCCGGGTTTTTGGTCAGTATAAATTTAATAATCTGTATTGATAATTTAATCTTTTAAAAGTTATCGAAGAGGTTAAAGATTTAGGTTATATCGATTTGGTTCCTAGAGAAGGATTTGGTGAAGTATCTTAGAATTTTATGGAGTATCTGTGTTTTCTCTTCTGTTTCTAGTTTCGAGTTTCCTCTAGCCAAGGATAGCTGAAGACAGTACCCTTGACCGAGGACTCGAAACTAGAAACAGAAGAGAAAACACAGATACTCCATAAAATTCTAAGATACTTCACCAAATCCTTCTCTAGGAACCAAATCGATATAAACTAAATCTTTAACCTCTTCGATAACTTTTAAAAGATTAAATTATCAATACAGATTATTAAATTTATACTGACCAAAAACCCGGGATATCACATAATTATTGAACATTTATTTACTAAAATGAAATAAGATAAACTTGTGTAACTTTCAATTGCATTCTTAAAAACATACACACACACACACACAGATATATATATATATATATATATAACTTACCAAAATATTAAAAGTTGAAATGTTTAATAAAGAAAATGTAATAGAATATTATACAGGTAAAACTTAAATAAATGAAAGTGTTCAATGTAATTTCTTTTATATATAAGAATTTTGATATAAATATTTGTTATAAACTTAAGCTATAATTGAAATGCTACTAAGTAAAATATAATAATAAAGTGAGCATTGTAAGTAGAAGATTATAAACTTAAGTTAATGTTTGAAGATATTGATAATTTAAGTGAATAATTAAAACGAATACTATATTAAAATTTAATGGCTATAACTTCAGAAAAGTTGAAATTGTTTAAAGAATAGATTTAATATTCAATGACACTAAATAAGGAAATGAATGAAAATAAAAGGTAAGAAATTTAAGTATGAACTTCTACTCTAATGAATATTAATATCTAACAGAAATTAAGTATATAAATTAATAAATATGAACTAAACTGTAATAAAATGTATGAAATACTTAAATAATGAATTCATTGATTTTATAATAAACTGAATGGAAATAACTGATGTAGGAAATGAGTATAAAGAAATGAAAATAAATTTTCATTAAATAAAGAAATGGAATGAATTTTGTAAGTAGTGAATGAAAATAAATGAAAATAAGTACTGAATGAATGAATGTGAATTTATTTACAAAGAAACCTAGATAGTACTTTAAGAAGTGATTTTGCATAATTATATATGAGTAACATAGGTAAGAAAATGTAAATAACATATGTAAGTAAATGAATGTAAATAGATGAAATTAAGTAATGAATGAATGAATGGAAATTTAGTTTTTGAAAGAATTAAATGTAAATTAAAGAAATAATCATTGAGAAAAGAAACTAATAAGAATAAACTTAAACAATATTTGGAATGTGTTGTTTGTTTTGGCTTTTGGGTTGTTTAGGAAAGGATACTTCTAATTGTTTGGATGTATAAATAATCTATTGAGTTTTATCTAAGACTGTTGAGTATATGGTATACTTAGTAGTTACTTTTCATTTTATACAATTAAAGGTTTTGAATTCGAACAAACCATTTGTTTTACTTGATATGGATGTATGGTTGTTTACTTTGATTTCATGTGATGATTGTATGCTCTTGGATGCAAATGATTGTTGTTATGTTATATTGATTGTTTCTTAGTAATTGAAACAACATAAACATTTCATTTTATATGATTTTTAACTTCTTTGGACTATATAAGTGAAATACAGGTTATGGAAGCAATTGCTAGTGCTTTTGGTTTCATAAAATAAGCGTTATTTGCCCGACGAATAGGTACGATCTCGGATTTTGGTTTCTAGCGATACTATATTATTTTTCCGTGGTTGGGAAATATTATTTTCAACAATTATGATATATATTGTTATTATTGATATTACTATTTCTCCCAGACCTCTCCATACAAAGGAGACTCTACCAAAAAAATTCGTAAATTTTGGACTTAGAAAATTTTGTAAAATGTTTTCCAAACTTTATTTAACTTATGTATAAAAAGGATTTAATTGTTATAAATTGATATATTTCATTTAATTTATTTAATTATGTAAATTAATTGTTTATAAATTTAATATTTTGAATAAGATATATTGATTACTTAATTCCTTCTTTTCCCTTCTTTTTCCTTTTCGAGGACGAAAAGTTTTGGGTGGGGGAGAGTGTAACGACCCGTAAATTATCAGTAATTAAAATAGTTAATTTAATAAGATTCTTGTGATTAAATATTGGAAGAAATAAAATTGGTAATTTATTTAATGAAATAATAACCAAAATGAAACGTAACAATGTTAATTAAAGTAAATCATTAACAATTTGAATGAAATTCCAATTAATTGAAGTGATTTAGATGTTATACTTGGTTATAAAATCGAAATGAGAAAACAAATGTAAATGTTGAATTAATTAATGAAATGGTATAGTTAATGGTAAATTAAAAAAAATTAGTGTTAGGAAAGCAATTGTAACATTTGTTGTGAATAATAAACCTAAATGTGGTTGAAAGTCAATGGTGACAATTATTACATGTTACCTATTTATTTGGGCTATTAAATTTAATTGGAAATCTATTGCAATAAATCTAATTAAATATTACGTTAATGTAAATTAAGGTAATAATTGGAAATAATGTTAATTTTATTCATAATATGACAATTGGTTGAATAAAAAGAATGGAAATCAAGATTTATCGATTTATGGGAATTTAAGTTATAACAATTGGATTAATTGCAAGTATATGAAATTAAATATTTAAATATTACGTTAATGGGAATTAATATGAAACTGGAGAATGTTAGTGTACTAAACTATAAACCAAGATTAATTATACCATAAGATGATAATTGATTGAATAACAAAATTTGAAATTTAATAAATGGATTTATTGGAATTTTTATTTATAATTACTGAATTTACTGAAATTGAAATTAAACACTGAAATTGGTAAATTAATCAACTTTAAATTGATATCTAAACTTGTTTAAATTATCTTAAATGATTAAGAAATCAAAAATGAAAGAAGTTGTAACTTATTAAATTTGAATTTGAAAAAAAAGTGATTTAATTGATTTAATATTAATTTATTTAATTAATGTGAAAATAGCCATTTTGGCCACTATCCCGGATTTTGACGAAACCAGTTTCATCGGATCCGTAACGGTGAATTATTGTAAGGTTTCAAGTTTTGTAGCGATTGGACTTGTCGTTTGATCGTACAGACTCAAAATGCTTGGAAATCAAAGTTATTGAAATCAATTGAAATCAAATTGAAATAAGTTGATTTTAACATAACTTCTTCACACGATGGAATTTGGACTTGATACCTGTTCCATTGAGTTTGAAAATATCAAAAACATCTATTTTGATATATTGGATGATCCATTTTCGTTTCGGAGACAGAACGGGCTTTTCGGGTCGTTTATCGTTCAATTTCCAAACCAAATCTGATCCATTCATTTCTATTTCAGCTACACCTATAAATAGCCCATTATAAACCCTAGCTCCTTCTTATTTTTCATTTGTCTGTACGTACAATTCTCTCCGACTTCTTCTTTTCAATGGCAGACAAACCAAACAAATTCCAAACTCAATTGCAAATCAAAATCAAATCCAAAATTTCAAACTCCTCCAACCCAAACAAATTATATATCGATTTAAAGCTCTCGATGAGCGCAAGTCAATTCTGCTGTTAGTTTTTCGATTGGAGTTTCTGTGTGGCCAGAAATAGGCGAATTATTCTCGGCCGTCCATCGATCGTCGATCAACTTCGACCGATCGTCGACCGGAGGGTGCTGGGTCATAGAGATTCACGAGTGGGGTTCATCGGTGTAGGTGGTTCGTCGATTCAACGCCTAGATCAACAGCAATAATTCGATTAGGTCAATAATTAACCGGCGGCGGCTGGGCTATCAGGTTTCGATCGGCGACGCCGTGGAGGTCGGGGGGTCTTGCGATGGTGGCGCGACAACTAGGGTGGATCGCGATGGCCAGGCGTAGGGCGGCGACGTACCAGATGCGGCATCGGCGTGATTTGGATGCTAACGAACGATGCTAGGGTTGCCTGGGTTTTGGTGAGCATGGAAGATAGGTGAGGTGTCCTTTTTTTAAATTTTGAAGTTCAATCTTATAGTCGTACAACTTCTAACTCACATATCTTTTGCATACGAACTCCAATTTACGCGTGGGTTTTTTTGCTGGGATCGTATCGAAATTTTGGACACTTTGACACTGGTTTGATCGAATTCTGAGATCGTTGGATTTTTTGCCCTAATTTGGATTTAAATTCGAGTGTTATGACCCTCTCACAACTTCTAAAATTTCTTATGTTAGTTAAATTTAATTTATGATTTGATTAGGAATTTATTTATGGATGTTTGGTAGATCTAAATTGCTATTCCTGTTAATTTGAATTTATCTTGAATTAAATTGTCATTTAATTTATTATTGAATTTAAATAGCTAGTTAATTACCTGTATATAATAATCTGTTAATTGTTGATATTATTGATTGAATTGAATGATGATTATGATGGATGCATGATTGTTGATATTGGATGATTGGATGTCATGTTTGATTTATATATTTTATCACTCTACAAGTTCCCTTAGATATTATCAAGAAAATCACTATGGGTTGAAATGATATATACCCGAACGTTCTATAGATTAGGGAAAAATCGTTATGGGTTGAAATGTAAAACTCGAGCGATTTTATGGATTTTATTAATTCGGATGGCGGTTTGAAATGATATATAACCGTAAAATTTTAAATTGCAGATTGAAATGATAAATATCTGTATCACTTGACCCTAGGGTAGAGAATTATATACGGACACCGGATTGGTTAAATTTAATGATTTTAAATCCTTAATTTTCTTGAATTTAGTTAAATGATATTTTGAAATGAAATTTGATTATATAAATCGAATTATTATCAAATCCAAGCTTATGTTAAAATTGGAATTGATTTAAAGGAATCGTTTAAAGGAATTAAATTGAAATCTTAAAGTCGGTTTTGAAGTATAATGGAATTTATCAGAATTGGATTATTAAAATTGTTTGGACTATAACTTTGAGATATATTGAAATTTGAGTAATTTAAACTGACATTTTAAACATGGATTGAATCGATATAGAAAATTTTTAATGGGAATTTGAATTGGATGTTTTGAAATGAGGCTTTGTTGATTTGGAAATTGAAATGATCCAAATATGTTGGAATAAAATAAATAGTTAAATTGATATTAATTTCAAACTCATATTTTAATATAAACTTTTTAAAAATAAATTATTTTAAATTTTCTAGATTATTAAGATTTTCAAACTATTAAACTATTTTAACCTATATTAACTAAATTAAATCATTTTAACCTATTTTAAAACATTTGATTTATTTAAAAATTAATTAACCCATTTTAACTTATTTTAAATCTAATTAAATCTATTTTAAAAGCTATTTAGTTTATTTTAATTATATTACATCTATTTAACTATCTTAAATCAATTTAATAGTATCTTTAATTAAACTATTTTAGAGTATTTTAACTATTTACAACTATGTCAAACTATTTATAACTATCTAAACTATCTTTCTAAATTTCAAACTAAATTAAGCGGATGTGTTTATATTTCAAATCCTCGATTTTAAAGTGAGTAAGGTTAAATGATATTATAACCTAAGTTGGGATTTAAATTACATATTGATCTGAATATAAAGTTTGAAATGAGGGTTGTAAACTATTTTGAAAATATGACTTTTTGAAAGTGAATATAACTTCGAAAGAGATATGATTTGGAAATCGAATATGATATTTTGATATAAATTTGTTAATTGACTTTTTGAAATGTAAAAGAACCATCCGGTGTGTAATAAGCATTTGGTTGTTAAAGAGACCGGGATCAGATATTGTCATACTCTCTGCCAATACCGAAAACCACTTTAACAACTGTGTACGTGGTGGAGAATCCAGAAATGAAGTAGGATGGTTTGGTGAACGATTTCTATATAAGGTATGACGTGACCCTGACTCCCGTGAGTCATCTTAGATGTGACTAAAATTAGGAGCCACGCCGGGCCAAGTGAGGTCATTCTTCCAATCGGGCACACTTCTTCGATACTATATTCTGATTTTTGTGATTGATTTGGTGGCCACCCTTGATTTTTGATTTGGGAGTGTGTTCCGAGGTGGGCAGTAGGAGCTGTTATGTGTTACCACCAGTCCGGATACGCAAATGGTATATTTACCCCGGCATTTCCTCGTGTGCCATGTTTACAAACTCTAGAGTGCCTTCTACGAGTTTGTTTTGTACCATACCTATGGGGTGCCCTCTGGGTAAACCTCCAGTTTACGGAGGAGCTTACATGTAATGCCCCACTCTGAGACCCATTGTAACAAAGAGTATTACGGGAGTAATACCGTCTGTTAAAGCGGAGAATAGAGTATAGTGGAAGCGACCATTTGTAATCAAGCTATAACTATCTACTGAATACGTCGAAAGGGTGGTATCTATTTTTTTTCAAGTGGTTCGACATATTCAATAAATATTTATAACGAAATTACAATGGCTAAAGATCTATCAGAATAAGCATAGTAATAAAATGATAAAACATCACAGAACAGAATCACATAACAGATATAAAATCCCAGGACAATACATCGTCAATACAGATCCAAATACTATAAGTGGATACAAAGCCACTGCCCACACATGTTAGTCAAAAATATGTACATATCAAAGTCTGAATAATAACAGAGTAGCGGAATAGTGGACAAATAAAAGCGCTATCTATCAGCATAACATATAATGTCCAAAGCGGAAGCACAGAAGCTAAGTCCAGAGACCTAACCTGAAACAACTCGATCTGACCCGAGAGAAAACACTCGGGTCAGGCTAGCTAAACAATCAGTAATAACTGAGATATATAATAATGCGGTACATAAATAAAACAGTACGTTTCCTAAGAGAAGAGTATTTTGGACCACATGAATATAATGACGATCTCTAATCATCAATCAACAGTAAAAATCTCCAAAGAGAATATCAGCACCAAAGTGTTGAATAAATAAAATCGCCTCATATCATCGGCGTAGCCAAAGCTATAACACGTTGCCCATAGGCAATAATCCCAAGAATGACCAGAGTCTGTAATCAATGCCCAAGCAAAGATCGATGCTCCAAAGAGCAATGGGGATATACTGAAAAGTCAATGAAATCAAACACTGGAAAGTAGTGCCCAGAGACACTGTGAATCCACAAGGTAATCTCACTTACATCGTATGGTTCTATAGAACCAACACCGAATGGCGGTACTCGAATGGATATAAAAATCATCAGATAATACAAGTATAGCACGTGCACCGACCGGAGTCGTTATTGCCAAGTACTGTAGAGTTGTGATCGATCACTCGCACAGATGCGGAACGCGCGAGACGGCGAGATCCTTCCCAGAAGGATAAAGGCCCAGAGGCACATGTCGAAAAAGAAACTGCTCCATAGAATAGGTGTCCAGAGACGGTTTCCCAGAGGCGTGGTGACCCAGAGGTCCAGTACTGGCTGCCCAGAGGCTAATGTGTCACAAACTTCTTGGAGAGGAACCCGTAAAGTGTTAACGATGAGTCCCATACCCCATGTTCGCACTAAATGGTTTACTAACCAATAGCAAGCTCACACTCCAAACAATAAAAAGTCTACCTCGTATCATCGGTAAACTAGACCCAAAGGTCAAAACGATCAATCGAATAGGTCGGGGATTAACCGGAAAGAAAATACACATGGTTCCATAGGCCAGAGATTTCCTAACCGTTTAAGCACCTTTCCACTTCGCTTGACGTGCTAAAAAGTGAGTGTGAGATTTTTATTATAGAAAATAATGGTTCGAAACGGATTTATAATTGATTTTGAGAACACTCTAAAACAGCTTTTGAAAACTCTCCTATTATGGAGTAAATAGTCTACTAATTAAAAATAATATTATATAATAATTTCGAAAGCCATTTCGGAGTGAAAAATCCTTTTAAAACCTTTTTGTAAGGCCCTTGTACAAAATCCAGAGACAAATCTCAAAGAAATCGATAAAACCAGAAAATCACTGAAAATATTCTAAGTGTTGGAAAATAGTCCAAAACTGACGCGAATCCAAGTTCGGAAAATTATTCGGACCAACAGACTGAATCCGAATGGCATGAAAATTTGTAGGAACGTAGTCCGACATTCCTACTTCAGAACGCAAAAAGAATTACTCGATTTTGACTTGAAACGAAGGCGTAGCGACGTTCCAAAGTCGGACACAGAAACATGAAATGCACTGTTTTGCACAGCGATCTGGGTTCAACTCTGACAGGAAATTCGAAGGGTCTAATAAACTCAGATGATGACCAAACTTTCCAGATATGGTGTTCATAACTCCATCTTTCCAACGAGACCAAAATCGTCAAATTCCGACTAGCGGCTCAAAAGTTATGACCAAAATAGTTTCAGTTTCATCCACAGAGCTAATATGTGTATCGCTCTCGGGAAGATAGTAGAAAAATCAATTTTTGACCTAGTTAGACTCAAAATTACAGAAAACCCACTGAACAAAAATTGTATCTTATGTTTTAAGCTTTTCGGAACATCCAAAATTATCTAATTCGGATCAAAAACGAGAGAGATACATGCAAAACAATATCAGATTGAAACTCAAGATAACTTGTTAAAGACAGAATTGGTCTTCTGTCTTTGAATGCAGTTCAGGTCATCTAAATGGCAAAATTACAGAAAATCACTGAACAAAAGTTGTAGAATATGTTTTAAGCTTTCCGGAACATCCAAAATTATCTAATTCGGATAAAAAACGAGAGATATACATGCAAAACAATATCAGATTGAAACTCAAGATAACTTGTTAAAGACAGAATTGGTCTTCTGTCTTTGAATGCATTTCAGGTCATCTAAATGGTAAAATTACAGAAAACTCTCTGAACAAAAATTGTAGCATATGTTTTAAGCTTTCCGGAACATCCAAAATTATCTAATTCGGATCAAAAACGAGAGAGATACATACAAAACAATATCAGATTGAAACTCAAGATAACTTGTTAAAGACAGAATTGGTCTTCTGTCTTTGAATGCATTTCAGGTCATCTAAATGGCAAAATTACAGAAAACTCACTGAACAAAAATTGTAGCATATGTTTTAAGCTATCCGAAACATCCAAAATTATCTAATTCGGATCAAAAACGAGAGAGATACATGCAAAACAATATGAGATTGAAACTCAAGATAACTTGTTAAAGACAGAAATGGTCTTCTGTCTTTGAATGCATTTCAGGTCATCTAAATGGCAAAATTACAGAAAACTCACTGAACAAAAAGTGTTCCTTATTGAATCTAGTTTGCAGCGAAAAAAACCTGACCAAAAACAGATGAGAAATGAAGAAGTTATGCCTGATTTTGTTTCAGCTACAATTCCAAAACGAAAATTATAGAAGCATCAAGTAAAAAAAGGATTTAGCTAGCAATTTTACCTCAACCAATATAGCAAGCAACTTGTGTGCACATCCAAAATGAAAGCAAAGAGGATCAAAGAGCTTGATTTACATGTTGCATAATAAAACATGTGTTACTAAATGATTACTGAAATCAAAAGATGATTAAACACATATTAGAAGAGGTTTTTAGCAATATACCTCTCACAAAAGCAACAAAGACTACTATAGCATCAACCCAAGTTAGCAAAAGATGATTAGGAGGCTATAAGATCAAAAAAACACATAAAACATGTGTTACCAATTAAATTTCAGAAATTAGAGAGATATAAAAATGAATTTGAGGTGGGTATTTGCATTACCTTTGCATAGAATGACTTGCATAAGCAAAAACTAGAAGGAGATGAAGATAGAGGCCATTTTTGTTATGAAAGCTTTAGAAAATGATTAGGGTTTTGATTAGGGATGAATGAATGAGGTTAGGAGAGTTTGAGATAATTTATAGAGGAGGTTTAGGGTGGGTTATTGGGCTAGGTTTAGTAACCCAATAAGAAGAGAGTTATTTACATGTTTTTCCAAAAATTAGTCTAAGTGTTCATATAGGTTTATAAAACTCATTTTTTTCTCTTACCCAAACCCGTTTTAAAACTTCTCTTAAAATATTTAACTTTCCAAAAATAACATTTTATCCTCATTTTAAAATCCCATATTTCCCCTTTAATTAAAATAGCCTTTTTCAAATAAATTTTGTTATTCCAAATCCTTTTATGCTTCATTAAAATAAATAAAAATCCTAATTTTTATTTATTAATTGGTAATGCCAATTCCGGGTTGTTACATTACGATACTGTATAGACTATGGGAATATATAAAATGTGTTAAGGGGTATATGGGTAACGCCTTAATGCTATTTTAATACTTTTACTTTATTGTAGACATATTATAATAGCATATTGTACTACATAGTAGATAATTTAACGGATCCTTAGGAGATGGTAATCCCGAACATCTCTTAAGTTATTGCACTTACGTTGACACTTGATAGGAGATGTCAAACCCCATAAACATCTCTGACGCCATCACACGCATATTTACCATTGATTTGACTTAAGATCTTTTAGTTCTGACTCGAGTGTTTTGTCTTTTCAATTCGCCTGGGTCAGCTTGAGCATTTCAGGATTTGAAAACCTTATTTCTGAAGGATGAAGACGAAGATTTGTACTATTATTATTTATCATATTATTCCTCTGCATCATGTTGTTCTACTGCATTTATTTATTTATTTATTCCTGTTGTATGTAACTCTGATCTATATTATAAAGGTCTAATTAATGTTATTTGTAAACAGCTTCATGAACTGTTTATTTGATTAATATATTTTGTCATTCCGTTGCGAGATTCTGCATTTGTTTTTTTCTTTCTTTCTCTCCTTTTTCTTATTTACCCAATAACAATCTACCCTTTTGAATGGTTTGAGTCTGATGTGCATCTGCTTAAAACGTCCAAAAAGGCAAGTCGTTACAATTGGTATCAAAGCTTTGGTTTAGTGATAACCTTAGCATTGTGGGGTCAGACTCATATTAAATAGGGTAGTAATACCCTAGAATGAGTCGCTGAGTGTATATATATATGAGAGAGTGTATTTGTTAGTCTTATAAAAGGTTTTATATTGTGTTAATTTGTTCCATTTTGTATTTATAAATTCTAGTTGGTGCATAAGACGCTATGACATCGATAAGGATTTCTAAACACTTAATAGGGCAGACCGATACAATATTTGTTTTGAAATATAGGTAAATGAAATAATTTTGCCTATTATATATTTTTGTATATAAAATAATAATTTTATAAATGATATATTTGGTTGTAATATATTTGTTTGTTAGGTAGTGAAATTTACAAATATTGGTTGAAAATAAGATTTGTAAATAAAATAAACATAAATTGGAAAATTTATGTGACGACCGCCCATGACCCCTGCACCGAATCTAGAGATAGTGCGCTGTAAAGTGTGCCAGGCGACCATGGACGATTGCCAGGGTAAATTAAAACAACAGAATCTATCGTATTATTCACAGCACATGGACAAAATACAATAGAATATATATATAGTGAAGCTTCACAGAATAGAATCTCATCAATAAAACTCCATAATAGTTGAATACAAACATCTGAACAGTCAATACAACAAGCCTCACTACATATCACTCAGAGAATACAAAGCAGCGGAACATCCAGTACATATAGTAAGAAGTAATATGCAAGCCTCCAGCTCGTCTTCGACATCAGCATCGTGGAAAGCAAGAACAGCACCTGTCACCTGCTACCTAGTCTGCCCATCCCAAAATGGACGAACAACCAAGGCAATAAGAGTTAAAACATAAAGCCTTGAGTCAGACAACAGTCTTAGTGAGCAGTAAATTAACTAACAACATACCAAAAGAGCATAAAGGAAAAGGAATAGGAATACAACCCTCCCACTCCACCTCTTTCTACAATGATAGCCCCCAAACACACACTAAGTAGAAGCAAGCATAGCAAAACATACAATTTATAGTAAAGCAATTATCACTCGAGTCAAGGGCGATGTTTTCCAAGTACAAACCCCCAAGGCCTAAACCAAGATCAAATAAGCATCCAGAAAATACCGCTCTTGAGACTGAATGACGATACAACCAAACATCCATGACTCTGGCTATCACTATTATCATTGCCTCGATATCATCGTTAATTGAATGACCGGCTCATTCTTTCATCCGTCTGTCAAGGGCTAATGGAAACCCGGGTTCTAGACATAACTCTGCACGTCATCGTGACCCGTGCCTAGGACTATCGAATCTGCCCTGAGTACTTGACTACCCAATCAGTAGCCTTCAGGGACTATCGAATCTGCCCAATGTACTCTTGCTTTGAGCATGCTAGAACCTTCAACAATGATGATATCTCAGCCTTCTAGTCATCCTCCTCGACGACTATTTCCATACTAGCTCAAGTGCCTCTCGAGCAAACCATTATCCCCAAACTCGAACCATATCACCGAGTTATCAATCGTGCTTGGAATGATCCCGTCTAGACTAGACCAAGACTATCTCATATCATGCTTCACCTCATCTCAACGTATCAAAGCCTCATCTCAACATCATCATCAAATCTATCCATATGAGCTTCACCATCCGCTACATATGCCACGTGCAGCTTTTCCAATTCAAGAGCCTTTCCCTTAGCTTTTGAATCATCTTCGGTCTAAATCAAATTATCAATCATCTAATTCATAGCTATCAATCAAATCAAACATTAATCCAAGTAATCAAGCATTCCAATATGATCTAACTAGACAATATTAACAATAATGGCAATTTCGTAAATAAAGAGTCGAAAGTCTAACAAGCATGAAACATGAGAATTATCTCTACAATCTTGATGAATGAACTTGCATAGGTTAACATGTAGTAAAATGGTTGTCAAATCATCATGAACAATGAATCTATATGGATCTATACTTAGGTTCGCAAAAATGCATGGAAATCACTACTTTAACACCAAAACAAGCCAACGATCCGATATACTCCTTTGGATCCGTGTGAGAGATAATCACCACTCACCAAATCGCCTAAACAACCCAAAAGCAACACACTTCAGATCTGGACAGCGAAGGATCTAACTCGATCTATCACGAATCCGCTTCAAACGATGAAATCTCTCTTCGAAGAATGTAGATCTTCAATCTAAGCTCTTCGATCTTCGATTTGATCTTCGATATGGATGGAAAGAATCACTAGATTAGAGTGGAGAAAAGAAGTGAAGAAGTGTAGAAGTCGAGCTCTCAAAATGGCAGCACTTCATCGCTTCGAAATCTGGATCCCAAAAATGAAGAAATGGACGAGTATTTATAGGCTGAAAACCCCCTTAAGTCGTCCGCCTTCTTAAGTCGTTGCCGACTCAACTCTCTCTCCGACCTAATACTCCAGAAGACCTACGACCTAACAGACCTCACGACCTAATATTTGTGCGACTTAACACTTACGCGCGACTTACGACTTAACAGGTATACGACATAATACGTGCGCGCGACTTAACACGGTAGCCGACCTACGACTTAACTGGGTATACGACACAACGACTCAATCAACAGTTGCGACCTAACCGTATACGACTTACGACCTAATTCTGGCCGACTTAACACACACGCGACCTAACGTTCACGCGACTTATCATGATACGACCTAACGAATGTGCGACCTAACACCTGCCTCGACTTAGCAACTCGCACGACCTAGCTGGGTTATGACCTAACACTTAGGCAAAACCCAGCGACCTAACGCAGAAACTTCCTCGTGACCTAACCACTCAACAGAGTTACGACCTACGACTTAAGACGCGACCTAACTAATCTTAGGTCGTCTACGACCTAACAAACCTGCGACCTTACTAACTTAGCCAGGATACGACTTAACTTCCATACGACCTATCCCAATCCCTAGGTCGCCTACGACATAACTTCCCACATGACCTAAGCTATCCTACGACCTAACTCTTAAGTCGCTCCACTGCTATCCCAGCTTCCTTAGGTCATCGCCGACCTACCCCTTAGGTCGTTATCTCCCCTAAGTTGGTCATTACCTTAAGTCTCCTATCTCTTAGGTCGTTAACTCGCCCAGTCGACTTATCACTTAACTCGTCCAATCTTCTTAGGTCGCTCCTATCCTTTAAGTCGGTCATGACTTAGGACTTGAACAAAATTCTACCCAAAATCTGAAACGACTTAACAACGCTAAAAATTCCAGATTTTTACGAACTTTTCGATCCGTAAAAATACGGGTCGTTACATTCTCTCCCCCTTAGAAATTTCGCCCCCGAAATTCCAAACAAACAAAGCAATCAAAGACTATTCTGCACACCTACCATCCATAGCAATCAACAAACCATGCATCCAATTCTAGCTTAGCGTACAGAATTCTAACACTAGAACAAGTTACAATATCGTGAGATGACACGACACCTTAGGGCCATACCTTGAAGAGTTCAGGATGAGCTGCCTTCATCCTCTCTTCCACTTCCCACGTACAGTCGTTATCATCATCACTCCATTGTATCTTGAGCAACTTAACTATCTTCCTCCTAAGCTGTTTCGTGTCGGTTTCCACAACACGAAGCGGCTTACGAGGTCTCTTATCGACTGGATCAACATCGAAATCTTCACAGCTATCAGTAGAAACAACTGTATTCGAGTCGTGCACATACTTCTGTAGATACGATACATGAAAAACATTGTGCACACCCGACATCTTCTCTGGTAACTCCAACCTGTAGGCGAGCTTTCCAATTCGCTTGATGATCGGGAATGGTCCAACAAATCTCGGAGTCAGTTTTCCTTTCTTTCCGAATCGAATGACATTCTTCAGTGGAGAAATCTTCACAAAAACCATATCGCCTACGTCGAACTCCAAATCCTTACGACGTTTATCGGCATAACTTTTCTGACGGTCTTGGGCTGCCTTAATTCGTTGCCGAATGATCTCTATGCAATACGAAGTCTGTCGAATCATTTCTGGCCCAAGCATCAGCTTTCTCCTGTCTCTAACCAACATGTCGAAGAGTTACACGGTCTTCCATACAATGCCTCATACGGTGCCATACCAATGCTTGACTGGTAACTGTTGTTGTACGAAAACTCCACCAAATGAAGGTGATCTTCCCATGATCCTCCGAAATCCAAAACACAAGCTCTGAGGAGATCTTCCAAAACTCGGTTGACTCTCTCGGTCTGACCATCTGTTTGAGGATGATAAGCTGTACTCAAACATAACTCGGTTCCCAAAACTTCTTGGAAGCTCTTCCAAAATCCACTAGTGAACAATGGATCTCGATCACTCACTATACTCTTCGGAATACCATAGAATCGAACTATCCACTTAACATATAACTCAGCCAACATTGATGCTGTCCTAGTCGATCGAACAGGAATGAATCTTGCGCTCTTAGTCAGACGATCTACGATGACCCAAATCCCTTCACTTCCCGTCCTGGTTCTAGGTAATCCATCGATAAAATCCATCGACACTTGCTCCCACTTGTAGGAACCTCTAATGGCTGAAGCAATCCACTTGGCTTCTTCTGCTTGGCTTTTACCAACTGGCAGTTCATGCACCTGGAAATAAAATTTCCAACATCCTTCTTCATACCTTCCCAATAGTAGGTTCTCTTCATATCCCGATACATCTTATTTCCACCTGGATGAATTGTCAACTTCGAGTGATGACTTTCCTTCAGAACTTCACTCCTCAATTCATCTATATCGGGAACAACTAGTCGTCCTTGCTTCCGAAGCCAACCCTCTCGATCGACCTCGAATCCTTTATCCTTTTCTGAGTCCATTCCAGATTCTAAATCACGGACAATCTTGACAAGCTTATTGTCTCGCTTTTGGCTCTCGCCAATCCTTTCCACAAGAGTCGGTCTTATCGATAAGTTTGCCAACATCTCAGGTTCCAATTCACATCTAGGACTGAAGTCAAATCCAGCTAAATACTCGAGATTCTTCCATTCTGAAAACATGGCTCCCAATCCTGCATGTCTTCGACTTAACGCATCTGCCACTGCGTTACCTTTTCCTGGAGTATAGGCTATACCAAAATCATATGATGCCAAAAACTCTAGCCAACGTTGCTGCCGAAGATTCAAATCCTTTTGGGAGAAAAGATACTTCAACGACTTATGATCTGTAAATAACTCGAATCGAACTCCCAATAGATAATGTCTCCACATCTTCAGAGCAAAAACAATCGCCGCTAACTCCAAATCATGAGTCGGGTAATTCCTTTCATGCGGCTTTAGTTGTCGACTTGCATACGCAACAACTTTATCCCTCTGCATCAGCATTGCTCCAAGTCCAGTACCACATGCGTCGGTGTAAACCACCATCTCATCATTCCCACTTGGAATAGTCAAAACAGGAGCACTTGTCAATTGTTCTTTCAGGATTCTGAAAGCTTGCTCACACTTATCATCCTATCTGAACACTAGGTTCTTCTTTGTCAATCATGTTAACGGTGCAGCCACCTTGGAGAAGTCTTTGATAAACCGTCGATAATATCCTGCTAATCCAAGAAAACTTCTCACATCAGATGCATTCTTAGGTCTAACCCAATCCTGGATTGCTGCCACCTTAGCGGGATCAACCGCTATTCCACTTCCAAAAATCACATGGCCTAAGAACCTCACTTCACTCTTCCAGAAGTGACACTTCGAAAACTTAGCCTTCAGCTGATGTTTCCGCAAGATTTCCAAAACAATACGCAAGTGCGTCTTGTGCTTTTCCTCAGTTCTGGAATAAATCAGAATATCATCCACGAACACTAGCACGAACTTGTTCAACTGATCTCTGAACACTCTATTCATAAGATCCACAAAATATGTTGGCGCGTTAGTCAATCCAAACGGCATTACCAGCCACTCAAAGAAACCGGATGGTGTCCTAAAAGCAGTCTTCGGCACACTATCCTTAGCCACTCTCAACTGGTGAAATCCCGTTGCCAAATCCATTTGAGAAAACACCTTAGCTTCGTGAAGCTGATCAAACAAGTCATCAATTCTCGGCAATGGATACTTGTTCTTCTTAGTCACCTTATTCAGCTCACGATAATCCACGCACAACCTCAGCGATCCATCTGCTTTGGTTACAAACACAACTGGTGCACCCCATTCGGACACACTACGTCGAATGAATCCTTTCTGCAAAAGATCATCAACCTGCACCCTCAACTCCTGCTGTTCTCTAGGCGCCATCCGCCTAAGAGGCATCACAACAGGTCTGGCTCCCTCAACTAGATCTATACGAAACTCGATCTCTCTATGCGGCGGTAACCCTTTGACCTCGTCAAAGACATCCTCAAATCCATTAGCGATTGGCACAGATGACAGTCCATCCCGTGGAACAACCAGCGAATACATGAAGCTCATGAAGACGCCTTCTTCATGCTTACATCGTATCACAATCTTTCGCCCCTCCACATTCTCGACTGTCACCTCCAACCTTTCACAATCAACCTTTGCCGCATACTTCCTGAGCCAGTCCATACCCAAAATAATTCTGAACCCCGCAAAGTTCATAACAAAGCAATCACAAACAAAAGAGCAATCATGACTCGATACAATCAGACCATGGCATAGCATACACAAACAAGACGAACCCCCAACTGGATTAGTCACAACCAATGGCCTATCAACAATATCCGGTTCTAAACCCAACCGGCCTACAAGTTCATTACAAACAAATGAATGTGACGCCCCAGTATCAAACAACACTCTAACTGGAACACCACAAATGGAGAGAGTACCCTGAACCACCACACTCTTTCCTTTTTCTTCAGCGGTAGGAGCTTTCGAAGATGATGGAACAGCCCCCAAAGCATAAGCTTGCACAATCTGCTTGTCCTTTCTTGGTTCTGGACAATTCTTCCTGATATGCCCCGGCTTGTCACAGTTGTGACACTTCATTGGCACCTTCGGATTCTTACAATCCCTAGAGAAATGGCCCTTCTGCTCACAGTTGAAGCAGGTCACCTCGCCTTTCGGCTTCTTCTGGCCATCCTTACCCTTTTGCTGTTGCTGCTTCCTCTTCTTATTTCCACCCTGCTGTGGTTTAGACTCCTCCTTGGTAACAACAACAACAGATCCTTCCTTAGGAAACAGACTCTCATGCTTGAGAGATTTCTCCACAAGCTTCTCAAATGAATCGTCCAAATGATCCACCAACTGCCTCCCAAGATAACTATCCAAGCCTGTCACAAACTTCTCATTCTTCTGATAAGCAGATTCAATATACGACCGGGCATACTTGGACAAAGCTTCAAACTCAGAAACATACTCAAGAACTGGTCTTCCACCTTGCTTGAGCTCCACCAACTTCTTGAACAGAACAGACTTCTGAGCTGTAGAAATGAACTTAGCTTCAAATCTGGTTTGGAATTGCTCCCAAGTAATCTCTTCCTCCGGAGTATTGGTGGTAATAGAGTTCCACCAATCAGAGGCTCTCCCTTGAAGCTGTCTTGATGCCAACTTCCTCTTAGTTGCATCCTCAATTCCTAAATCACCAAAAATCCTTCTACAAGCATCTATCCATCTTTGGACCTCAATAGTTGATTATGTTCCCAAGAAAACCTTTCCTCCAAGAGCAGCGTAGTCCTTACACAACTTAGCAAAATCCACCGGTCTTGGAGTTTGAACTTGAACTCCAACATCAACTGCTGTCCCCGAAATTGGTATCCTTCTCATGATCGAAGTCATCATAGCTTCGAACATAGCTGCATAGTCAGCAGTCCCCTCAGCAGCACGGCCTTCCCTAGCAGTTGGTCTCCCTCTTCGACTCATTCTCAATATCTATAAAAAGGAATGATCAGAACATCTTAGAGAAACAACCGCATAAAGGACTCAAACTCTACTAAGCTACTATATTATATATAGTAGTCATCCATCAAAATACAATTACGTCTCTCATACGTAGTTACGTCAGCGAGCGTTGGGTAAAATCGATTAACCAAAGCTCTGATACCAAATGTGACGACCGCCCATGACTCCTGCACCGAATCTAAAGATAGTGCGCTGTAAAGTGTGCCAGGCGACCATGGACGATTGCCAGGGTAAATTAAAACAACAGAATCTATCGTATTACTCACAGCGCATGGAAAAAATACAATAGAATATATATATATAGTGAAGCTTCACAGAATAGAATCTCATCAATAAAACTCCATAATAGTTGAATACAAACATCTGAACAGTCAATACAACAAGCCTCACTACATATCACTCAGAGAATACAAAGCAGCGGAACATCCAGTACATATAGTAAGAAGTAATATGCAAGCCTCCAGCTCGTCTTCGACATCAGCATCGTGGAAAGCAAGAACAACACTTGTCACCTGCTACCTAGTCTGCCCGTCCCAAAATGGACGAACAGCCCAAGGCAATAAGAGTTAAAACATAAAGCCTTGAGTCAGACAATAGTCTTAGTGAGCAGTAAATTAACTAACAATATACCAAAAGAGCATAAAGGAAAAGGAATAGGAATACAACCCTCCCACTCCACCTCTTTCTACAATGATAGCCCCCAAACACACACTAAGTAGAAGCAAGCATAGCAAAGCATACAATTTAAAGTAAAGCAATTATCACTCGAGTCAAGGGCGATGTTTTCCAAGTACAAACCCCCAAGGCCTAAACCAAGATCAGATAAGCATCCAGAAAATACCGCTCTTGAGACCGAATGATGATACAACCAAACATCCATGACTCTGGCTATCACTGTTATCATTGCCTCGATATCATCGTTAATTGAATGATCGGCTCATTCTTTCATCCGTTCATCAAGGGCTAATGGAAACCCCGGTTCTAGACATAACTCTGCACGTCATCGTGACCCGTGCCTAGGACTATCGAATTTGCCCAGAGTACTTGACTACCCAATCAGTAGCCTTCAGGGACTATCGAATCTGCCCAACGTACTCTTGCTTTGAGCATGCTAGAACCTTCAACAACGATGATATCTCAGCCTTCTAGTCATCCTCCTCGACGACTATTTCCATACTAGCTCAAGTGCCTCTCGAGCAAACCATTATCCCCAAACTCGAACCATATCACCGAGTTATCAATCATTCTTGGAATGATCCCGTTTGGACTAGACCAAGACTATCTCATATCATGCTTCACCTCATCTCAACGTAGCAAAGCCTCATCTCAACATCATCATCAAATCTATCCATATGAGCTTCACCATCCGCTACATATGCCACGTGCAGCTTTTCCAATTCAAGAGCCTTTCCCTTAGCTTTTGAATCATCTTCGGTCTAAATCAAATTATCAATCATCTAATTCATAGCAATCAATCAAATCAAACATTAATCCAAGTAATCAAGCATTCCAATATGATCTAACTAGACAATATTAAAAATAATGGAAATTTCGTAAATAAAGAGTCGAAAGTCTAACAAGCATGAAACATGAGAATTATCTCTACAATCTTGATGAATGAACTTGCATAGGTTAACATGTAGTAAAATGGTTGTCAAATCATCATGAACAATGAATCTATACTTAGGTTTGCAAAAATGCATGGAAATCACTACTTTAACACCAAAACAAGCCAACGATCCGATATACTCCTTTGGATCCGTGTGAGAGATAATCACCACCACCAAATCACCTAAACAACCCAAAAGCAACACACTTCAGATCTGGACAGCGAAGGATCTAACTCGATCTATCACGAATCCGCTTCAAACGATGAAAACTCTATTCGAAGAATGTAGATCTTCAATCTAAGCTCTTCGATCTTCGATTTGATCTTCGATATGGATGGAAAGAATCACTAGATTAGAGTGGAGAAAAGAAGTGAAGAAGTGTAGAAGTCGAGCTCTCAAAATGGCAGCACTTCGTCGCTTCGAAATTCAGATCCCAAAAATGAAGAAATGGACGAGTATTTATAGGCTGAAAACCCCCTTAAGTCGTCCGCCTCCTTAAGTCGTTGTCGACTCAACTCTCTCTCCGACCTAACACTCCAGACGACCTACGACCTAACAGACCTCTCGACCTAATATTTGTGCGACTTAACACTTACGCACGACTTACGACTTAACAGGTATACGACATAATACGTGCGCGCGACTTAACACGGTAGCCGACCTACGACTTAACTGGGTATACGACACAACGACTCAATCAACAGTTGCGACCTAACCGTATACGACTTACGACCTAATTCTGGCCGACTTAACACACACGCGACCTAACGTTCGCGCGACTTATCATGATACGACCTAACGAATGTGCGACCTAACACCTGCCTCGACTTAGCAACTCACACGACCTAGCTGGGTTACGACCTAACACTTAGGCAAAACCCAGCGACCTAACGCAGAAACTTCCTCACGACCTAACCACTCAACAGAGTTACGACCTACAACTTAAGATGCGACCTAACTAATCTTAGGTCGTCTACGACCTAACAAACCTGCGACCTTACTAACTTAGCCAGGATACGACTTAACTTCCATACGACCTATCCCAATCCCTAGGTCGCCTACGACATAACTTCCCACACGACCTAAGCTATCCTACGACCTAACTCTTAAGTCGCTCCACTGCTATCCCAGCTTCCTTAGGTCGTCGCCGACCTACCCCTTAGGTCGTTATCTCCCCTAAGTCGGTCATTATCTTAAGTCTCCTATCTCTTAGGTCGTTAACTCGCCCAGTCGACTTATCACTTAACTCGTCCAATCTTCTTAGGTCGCTCCTATCCTTTAAGTCGATCACGACTTAGGACTTGAACAAAATTCTGCCCAAAATCTGAAACGACTTAACAACGCTAAAAATTCCAGATTTTTACGAACTTTTCGATCCTTAAAAATACGGGTCGTTACAATTTAGAACTTAAGTTCCGGGATTTTTGAAATTTTCTTTCAAAGGATTTTGGAATATGATAGTAGTATTTAGAAGTATTTTCTGATATAAAAATTTCCAGATGATTTGAAAGAAATATTTTAATGAATTTTAAAGGAAATAAGTTCTGTACTCCCCTCTCTGTCGCTGGAAAATAATTTCGGTGATGAGTGCACACATCATCGGCGTTCATTTTCGGGTTAAAAAGTGGGTAGACCGTTGTAGTAGTTTACTACACATTGTTTTGATAAATAAATATTAAATTTTATTTCCCAATATGATTTTATATTCATACATACATATATATGATATGTATATTTTTTTTAAATGATTTGAAAATAGAACCCGGTATTTACTTCTTAAGTTTCTGTTAATTAATAGTTTCGATTATTGTAATGAAATGAAATTTTTACTATATGTAATAATTGGAACTTCTAAAATGAAAATAAGAAACTAAACGCTGAGTTATAAATGAAATATACAAGGAATTTGAAATTTGTAAACTGTAAATCAAAAGAATATGAAATTCTAGAAGATGTAATTATTGAACATTTATTTACTAAAATGAAATAAGGTAAACTTGTGTAACTTTCAATTGCATTCTTAAAAACATATATATATATATATATATATATATATAACTTACCAAAATATTAAAAGTTGAAATGTTTAATAAAGAAAATGTAATAGAATATTATACAGGTAAAACTTAAATAAATGAAAGTGTTCAATGTAATTTCTTTTATATATAAGAATTTTGATATAAATATTTGTTATAAACTTAAGCTATAATTGAAATGCTACTAAGTAAAATATAATAATAAAGTGAGTATTGTAAGTAGATGATTATAAACTTAAGTTAATGTTTGAAGATATTGATAATTTAAGTGAATAATTAAAATGAATACTATATTAAAATTTAATGGCTATAACTTCAAAAAAGTTAAAATTGTTTAAAGAATAGATTTAATATTCAATGACACTAAATAAGGAAATGAATGAAAATAAAAAGGTAAGAAATTTAAGTATGAACTTCTACTTTAATGAATATTAATATCTAACGGAAATTAAGTATATAAATTAATAAATATGAACTAAACTGTAATAAAATGTATGAAATACTTAAATAATGAATTCATTGATTTTATAATAAATTGAATGGAAATAACTGATGTAGGAAATGAGTATAAAGAAATGAAAATAAATTTTCATTAAATAAAGAAATGGAATGAATTTTGTAAGTAGTGAATGAAATAAATGAAAATAAGTACTGAGTGAATGAATGTGAATTTATTTACAAAGAAACCTAGATAGTACTTTAAGAAGTGATTTTGCATAATTATATATGAGTAACATAGGTAAGAAAATGTAAATAACATATGTAAGTAAATGAATGTAAATAGATGAAATTAAGTAATGAATGAATGAATGGAAATTTAGTTTTTGAAAGAATTAAATGTAAATTAAAGAAATAATCATTGAGAAAAGAAACTAATAAGAATAAACTTAAACAATATTTGGAATGTGTTGTTTGTTTTGGCTTTTGGGTTGTTTAGGAAATGATACTTCTAATTGTTTGGATGTATAAATAATCTATTGAGTTTTATCTAAGACTGTTGAGTATATGGTATACTTAGTAGTTACTTTTCATTTTATACAATTAAAGGTTTTGAATCCGAACAAACCATTTGTTTTACTTGATATGGATGTATGGTTGTTTACTTTGATTTCATGTGATGATTGTATGCTCTTGGTTGCAAATGATTGTTGTTATGTTATATTGATTGTTTGTTAGTAATTGAAACAACATAAACATTTCATTTTATATGATTTTTAACTTCTTTGGACTATATAAGTGAAATACAGGTTATGGAAGCAATTGCTAGTGCTTTTGGTTTCATAAAATAAGCGTTATTTGCTCGACGAATAGGTACGTTCTCGGATTTCGGTTTCTAGCGATACTATATTATTTTTCCGTGGTTGGGACATATTATTTTCAAAAATTATGATATATATTGTTATTATTGATATTACTATTTCTCCCAGACCTCTCCGTACAAAGGAGACTCTGCCAAAAAATTTCGTAAATTTTGGACTTAGAAAATTTTGTAAAATGTTTTCCAAACTTTATTTAACTTATGTATAAAAAGGATTTAATTGTTATAAATTGATATATTTTATTTAATTTATTTAATTATGTAAATTAATTGTTTATAAATTTAATATTTTGAATAAAATATATTGATTACTTAATTCCTTCTTTTCCCTTCTTTTTCCTTTTCGAGGACGAAAATTTTTGGGTGGGGGAGAGTGTAACGACCCGTAAATTATCGGTAATTAAAATAGTTAATTTAATAAGATTCTTGTGATTAAATATTAGAAGAAATAAAATTTGTAATTTATTTAATGAAATAATAACCAAAATGAAACATAACAATGTTAATTAAAGTAAATCATTAACAATTTAAATGAAATTCCAATTAATTGAAGTGATTTAGATGTTATACTTGGTTAAAAAATTGAAATGAGAAAACAAATGTAAATGTTGAATTAATTAATGAAATGGTATAGTTAATGGTAAATTAAAAAGAATTAGTGTTAGGAAAGCAATTGTAACATTTGTTGTGAATAATAAACCTAAATGTGGTTGAAAGTCAATGGTGACAATTATTACATGTTACCTATTTATTTGGGCTATTAAATTTAATTGGAAATCTATTGCAATAAATCTAATTAAATATTACGTTAATGTAAATTAAGGTAATAATTGGAAATAATGTTAATTTTATTCATAATATGACAATTGGTTGAATAAAAAGAATGGAAATCAAGATTTATCGATTTATGGGAATTTAAGTTATAACAATTGGATTAATTGCAAGTATATGAAATTAAATATTTAAATATTACGTTAATGGGAATTAAGATGAAACTGGAGAATGTTAGTGTACTTAACTATAAACCAAGATTAATTATACTATAAGATGATAATTGATTGAATAACAAAATTTGAAAATTTAATAAATGGATTTATTGGAATTTTTATTTATAATTACTGAATTTACTGAAATTGAAATTAAACACTGAAATTGGTAAATTAATCAACTTTAAATTGATATCTAAACTTGTTTAAATTATCTTAAATGATTAAGAAATCAAAAATGAAAGAAGTTTTAAATTATTAAATTTGAATTTGAAAAAAAAGTGATTTAATTGATTTAATATTAATTTATTTAATTAATGTGAAAATAGCCATTTTGGCCACTATCTCGGATTTCGACGAAACCAGTTTCATCGGATCCGTAACGGTGAATTATTGTAAGGTTTCAAGTTTTGTAGCGATTGGACTTGTCGTTTGATCGTACGGACTCGAAATGCTTGGAAATCAAAGTTATTGAAATCAATTGAAATCAATTTGAAATAAGTTGATTTTAACATAACTTCTTCACATGATGGAATTTGGACTTGATACCTGTTCCATTGAGTTTGAAAATATCGAAAACATCTATTTTGATATATTGGATGACCCATTTTCGTTCCGGAGACAGAACGGGCTTTTCGGGTCGTTTATCGTTCAATTTCCAAACCAAATCTGATCCATTCATTTCTATTTCAGCTACACCTATAAATAGCCCGTTATAAACCCTAGCTCCTTCTTATTTTTCATTTGTCTGTACGTATAATTCTCTCTGACTTCTTCTTTTCAATGGCAGACCAAACAAATTCCAAACTCAATTGCAAATCAAAATCAAATCCAAAATTTCAAACTCCTCCAACCCAAACAAATTAAAATCGATTTGAAGCTCTCAATGAGCGAAAGTCAATTCTGCTGTTAGTGTTTCGATTGGAGTTTCTGTGTGGCCAGAAATAGGCGAATTATTCTAGGCCGTCCATCGATCGTCGATCAACTTCGACCGATCGTCGACCGGAGGGTGCGGGGTCATAGAGATTCACGAGTGGGGTTCATTGGTGTAGGTGGTTCGTCGATTCAACGCCTAGATCAACGGCAATAATTCGATTAGGTCAATAATTAACCGGCGGCGGCTGGGCTATCGGGTTTCGATCGGCGACGTCGTGGAGGTCGGGGGGTCTTGCGATGGTGGCGCAACAACTAGGGTGGACCGCGATGGCCAGGCGTAGGGCGATGACGTACCAGATGCGGCATCGGCGTGATTTGGATGCGAACGAACGATGCTAGGGTTGCCTAGGTTTTGGTGAGCATGGAAGATAGGTGAGGTGTCCTTTTTTTAAATTTTGAAATTCAATCTTACAATCGTACAACTTCTAACTCACATATCTTTTGCATACGAACTCCAATTCACGCGTGGGTTTTTTCACTGGGATCGTATCGAAATTTTGGACACTTTGACGCTGGTTTGATCGAATTCTAAGATCGTTGGATTTTGGGGCCTAATTTGGATTTAAATTCGAAGGTGAGTGTTATGACCCTCTCACAACTTCTAAAATTTCTTATGTTAGTTAAATTTAATTTATGATTTGATTAGGAATTTATTTATGGCTGTTTGGTAGATCTAAATTGCTATTCCTGTTAATTTGAATTTATCTTGAATTAAATTGTCATTTAATTTATTCTTGAATTTAAATTTCTAGTTAATTACCTGTATATAATAATATGTTAATTGTTGATATTATTATGATGATTATGATGGATGCATGATTGTTGATATTGGATGTCATGTTTGATTTATATATTTTATCACTCTACAAGTTCCCTAAGATATTATCCGGAAAATCACTATGGGTCGAAATGATATATACCCGAACGTTCTATAGATTAGGGAAAAATCGTTATGGGTTGAAATGATAGACTCGAGCGATTTTATGGATTTTATTTAATTCGGGATTGTGGTTTGAAATGATATATAACCGTAAAATTTCAAATTGCGGATTGAAATGATAAATATCCGTATCACTTGACCCTAGGGTAGAGAATTATATACGGACACCGGATTGGTTAAATTTAATGATTTTAAATCCTTAATTTTCTTGAATTTAGTTAAATGATATTTTGAAATGAAATTTGATTATATAAATCGAATTATTATCAAATCCAAGCTTATGTTAAAATTGGAATTGATTTAAAGGAATCGTTTAAAGGAACTAAATTGAAATCTTAAAGTCGGTTTTGAAGTATAATGGAATTTATCAGAATTTGATTGTTAAAATTGTTTGGACTATTACTTTGAGATATATTGAAATTTGAGTAATTTAAATTAACATTTTAAACATGGATTGAATCGATATAGAAATTTTTTAATGGGAATTTGAATTGGATGTTTTGAAATGAGGCTTTGTTGAATTGGATGTTTTGAAATGAGGCTTTGTTGATTTGGAAATTGAAATGGTCCAAATATGTTGGAATAAAATAAATAGTTAAATTGATATTAATTTCAAACTCATATTTTAATATAAACTTTTTAAAAATATATTATTTTAAAATTTCTAAATTATTAAGATTTTCAAACTATTAAACTATTTTAACATATATTAACAATATTAAATCATTTTAACCTATTTTAAACCATTTAATTTATTTTAAAATTAATTAACCCATTTTAACTTATTTTAAATCTAATTAAATCTATTTTAAAGCTATTTAATTTATTTTATTATATTAAATCTATTTAACTATCTTAAATCAATTTAATAGTATCTTTAATCTTTAATTAAACTATTTTAGAGTATTTTAACTATTTACAACTATGTCAAACTATTTATAACTATCTAAACTATCTTTCTAAATTTCAAACTAAATTAAGCGGATGTGTTTATCTTTTAAATCCTCGATTTAAAGTGAGTAAGGTTAAACGATATTATAACCTAAGTTGGGATTTAAATTACATATTGATATGAATATAAAGTTTGAAATGAGGGTTGTAAACTATTTTGAAAATATGACTTTTTGAAAGTGAATATAACTTCGAAAGAGATATGATTTGGAAATCGAATATGATATTTTGATATAAATTTGTTAATTGACTTTTTGAAATGTAAAAAAACCATCCGGTGTGTAATAAGCGTTTGGTTATTAAAGAGACCGGGATCAGATATTGTCATACTCTCTGCCAATACCGAAAACCACTTTAACAACTATGTACGTGGTGGAGAATCCAGAAATGAAGTAGGATGGTTTGGTGAACGATTTCTATATAAGGTATGATGTGACCCTGACTCCCGTGAGTTAGCTTAGATGTGACTAAAATTAGGAGCCACGCCGGGCCAAGTGAGGTCATTCTTCCGATCGGGCACACTTCTTCGATACCATATTCTGATTTTTGTGATTGATTTGGTGGCCACCCTTGATTTTTGATTTGGGAGTGTGTTCCGAGGTGGATAGTTGTAGCTGTTATGTGTTACCACCAGTCTGGATATGCAAATGGTATATTTACCCTGGCATTTCCTCGTGTGCCATGTTCACAAACTCTAGAGCGCCTTCTACGAGTTTGTTTTGTACCATACCTATGGGGTGCCCTCTGGGTAAACCTCCAGTTTACGGAGGAGCTTACGATACTGTATAGACTATGGGAATATATAAAATGTGTTAAGGGGTATATGGGTAACGCCTTAACGCTATTTTAATACTTTTACTTTATTGTAGACATATTATAATAGCATATTGTACTACATAGTAGATAGTTTAACGGATCCTTAGGAGATGGTAATCCCGAACATATCTTAAGTTATTGCACTTATGTTGACACTTGATAGGAGATGTCAAACCCCGTAAACATCTCTGACGCCGTCACACGCATATTTACCATTGATTTGACTTACATAAGATCCTTTAGTTCTGACTCGAGTTTTTTGTCTTTTCAATTCGCTTGGGTCAGCCTGAGCATTTCAGGATTTCAAAACCTTATTTCTGGAGGATGAAGACGAAGATTATTACTATTATTATTTATCATATTATTCCACTACATCATGTTGTTCTACTACATTTATTTATTTATTCTTGTTGTATGTAACTCTGATCTATATTATAAAGGTATAATTAATGTTATTTGTAAACAGCTTCATGCACTGTTTATTTGATTACTATATTTTGTCATTCCGTTGCGAGATTCTGCATTTGTTTTTTTCTTTCTTTCTCTCCTTTTTCTTATTTACCTAATAACAATCTACCCTTTTGAATGGTTTGAGTCTGATGTGCATCTGCTTAAAACGTCCAAAAAGGCAGGTCATTACAATTAGTATCAAAGCTTTGATTTAGCGATAACCTTAGCATTGTGGGGTCAGACTCATATTAAATAGGGTAGTAATACCCAAGAATGAGTCGCCGAGTGTATATATATATATATATATATATATATGAGAGAGTGTATTTGTTAGTCTTATAAAAGGTTTTATATTGTGTTAATTTGTTCCATTTTGTATTTATAAATTCTAGTTGGTGCATAGGACGCTATGACATCGATAAGGATTTCTAAACACTTAATAGGGCAGACCGACACAATATTTGTTTTGAAATATAGGTAAATGAAATAATTTTGCATATTATATATTTTTGTATATAAAATAATAATTTTATAAATGATATATTTGGTTGTAATATATTGTTAGGTAGTGAAATTTATAAATATTGGTTGAAAATAAGATTTGTAAATAAAAAAACATAAATTGGAAAATTTAGAACTTAAGTTCCGGGATTTTTGAAAATTTCTTTCAAAGGATTTTGGAATATAATAGTAGTATTTAGAAGTATTTTCTGATATAAAAATTTCTAGATGATTTGAAAGAAATATTTTAATGAATTTTAAAGGAAATAAGTTCTGTACTCCCCTCTCTGTCGTTGGAAAATAATTTCAGTGATGAGTGCACACATCATCAGCGTTCATTTTCGGGTTTAAAAGTGGGAAGACCGTTGTAGTAGTTTACTACACATTGTTTTGATAAATAAGTATTAAATTTTATTTCCCAATATGATTTTATATTCATACATACATACATATATATATATGATATGTATATTTTTTTAAATGATTTGAAAATGGAACCCGGTATTTACTTCTTAAGTTTCTGTTAATTATTAGTTTCAATTATTGTAATGAAATAAAATTTTAACTATATGTAATAATTGGAACTTCTAAAATGAAAATAAGAAACTAAACGCTGAGTTATAAATGAAATATACAAGGAATTTGAAATTTGTAAACTGTAAATCAAAAGAATATGAAATTCTAGAAGATGTAATTATTGAACATTTATTTCCTAAAATGAAATAAGGTAAACTTGTGTAACTTTCAATTGCATTCTTAAAAACATATATATATAACTTACCAAAATATTAAAAGTTGAAACATTTAATAAAGAAAATGTAATAGAATATTTTACAGGTAAAACTTAAATAAATGAAAGTGTTCAATGTAATTTCTTTTATATATAAGAATTTTGATATTAAAATTTGTTATAAACATAAGCTATAATTGAAATGCTACTAAGTAAAATAAAATAATAAAGTGAGTATTGTAAGTAGAAGATTATAAACTTAAGTTAATGTTTGAAGCTATTGATAAGTTAGTGAATAATTAAAACGAATACTATATTAAAATTTAATGGCTATAACTTCAGAAAAGTTGAAATGATTTAGAGAATAGATTTAATATTCAATGACACAAAATAAGGAAATGAATGAAAATAAAAAGGTAAGAAATTTAAGTATGAACTTCTACTCTAATGAATATTAATATCTAACGAAAATTAAGTATATAAATTAATAAATATGAACTAAACTGTAATAAAATGTATGAAATACTTAAATAATGAATTCATTGATTTTATAATAAATTGAATGGAAATAACGGATGTAGGAAATAAGTATAAAGAAATGAAAAGAATTTTTCATTAAATGAAGAAATGGGATGAATTTTGCAAGTAGTGAATGAAAATAAATGAAAATAAGTACTGAATGAATGAATGTGAATTTATTTACAAAGAAACCTAGATAGTACTTTAAGAAGTGATTTTGCATAATTATATATGAGTAACATAGGTAAGAAAATGTAAATAACATATGTAAGTAAATGAATGTAAATAGATGTAATTAAGTAATGAATGAATGAATGGAAATTTAGTTTTTGAAAGAATTAGATGTGAATTAAAGAAATAATCATTGAGAAAAGAAACTAATAAGAATAAACTTAAACAATATTTGGAATGTGTTGTTTGTTTTGGCTTTTGGGTTGTTGTAACAACCCGCATATTTTACGATTGTATATTTAAATGTTTTATTTAAATATAGCATCGTTAATCGGATTAAAGTCTGAAAAGCTACTTTTTGTAAACAGTCGAATTGGGACTCGAGACCACTTCCATTGAGTCCAAAATGACGTTTACACATTTTTGGACTATAAACATCGATAGGTTTGGAGTTGAGTGAAATTTTGATATTTTCATTTAGGGCTTTGGGTTTGGGTTTCAGCCTAATAACCTAACACCCAACCCATCTAATACCCTAACTCCCACTCCACTCCTCTTCATTCCTTCATAACATTTCCTAACACTTAAGCTAAAGTAAAATGGGGGAAGAGAAAAGAAATCAAAATTCCTAAGCCCTAGTTTCTATTAGGAATTCAAGCTTTAGGTCCAAAATCAAAGAGAAGCTTAGGTAAGCATCCTCTTCATCTTCTCTATCTCAATCTCTCTTCAATTTCAGAAATTCCTAAACCCTAACTTAGGAAATATTTGCTTATTAGCTTATATTGGAGCTTCTTGAGTTGAAGTTTAAGAGGAATTGGCCTTTCCTTTGTTTTAGAGCTTCTCGTTCGTTGTTTTTGGGTTTAAAGGTGAGTTTTTGAACTCACATCTATGTCTATATCTTTGATAGTTGTTAGGTAGTAATTCCTAAAATCTATTCCTTTTCCATTTTACTTTGAATTGAATGGGTTTGATGAATATTCCAATTTGTGCTGTTTTGAAGTCAAATCTTTAAAAATCCTATCTTTGATGTTTGAACACGTTGTTGGGGTGTATCGAAGAGCCTATAAGGCTGGGTTGTCGCTTGGCATAAATCCCTAGTCTCCGATGCTCGTCCGATCACTCCTGTTTGGATTTTTGCCCCTTTTGGGGATTACACTGAGAATACTGGAAACTACAATTCAGTCGACTGAACTGCAGAGTCAGTCGACTAAATCTAGGCCAGAAAACTCTCTGGCTCTGTGTCAGTCGACTGACTATATAGTTCAGTCGACTGAACTGGGGACAGAAATGTTTCTGTCCCTGTATCAGTCGACTGAACTGCAGAGTCTATCGATTGAACCTGAAACCCAAGAGTTTCTAGGCTTGTTTCAGTCGACTGGCCCTACAGAACAGTTGACTGAATCAGTGATGTTTGCTTTTTGCCTATTTCAGGCTGTTTTGTGTGGATTTTCCAGTTTTTAATCCATTTTTGATGATCCGAATTGTTGTTATCATTTATCGACTTTGATGACTTCTTTCTTTGGATTTTTTGGAATATCCATTTGATGGATTTGATATCGATTTCTATGGTTTTGATTCACGTCTTCGAATGTGAATCTTTGGTGTTTGATTGTTTCTATAATCATTTTTGTGATTTGTCACTTTAAAATACAAAGGTTTCTATACTAGTAGTAACTACTCAAACTCTTTCACAAAGATGATTTCAACTCTATTTTTAATATAAAACTCGTTTCTAAAACCGTTTTCTAACCTATTAGTATATACAAACCTTTACCTCATTCGTATGAGAAATCTAATTAAACGGCTTAGCAAAACAAGTGGTATGAAACGCTTGCGTTTGCTTTGTCGGTTAATTCTTAGACTTGTTTGATTGAAAATCATGTGACAATTTTCGAGTGGAAATCTACAATTCGTTCGTAAATATTTAAGTTAAGCCAGTGGTTATGGGACATGAAGCTAAACTCATTTATTTACTAGCTTAGTGTAATCGACACTTCTTGATGATCGATGATGATCATTTTGTGGTTTAGACTAGCGATATGCGATGTCTCTTTGTCCGCATGGGGGACTATACCCCATTCTTTTGAGCTTCGTCTCATTTTTATAGGCTAGCGACCTATGGGATCATTGGAGTTCGGTTCATCGGGTGTTCGCTGTACTACGTCGTTGTTCTGTATTATTTGAGTTTGGTTCATCGGGCGTTCGCTGTACTACGTCGATGATCCTGATTATTTGTGTTCAGGTTCATCGGGCATTCGCTGTACTACGTCGTTGTGCCTGATTATTTGAGTTTGGTTCATCAGGTGTAACGCTGTACTACGTCGATGTTCTGGATTATTTGAGTTTCTGGTTCCTCGGGCATTCGCTTTACTACGTCGTGGCACCGACTCTATGGTTAGTGACCATGGTATAGCGACCCATTTGTGATACACGTGTCGGTTAGTTTTCATGCTCCCGTTTGGGATAGGCCTTCCCCTTTTAGTGATTTCTGGATTTCTAGCTGATGATTTCTAGAATTTGTGTTTCACCGACTTTTGCAATTGGCATTGATAATTTTTGTCAATATTTGTGTTTGGTGAATAATTTAAAGAATATGACATTCTTTTTAGTGTTTGAGAATATTTGAGATATTGTATGATTTTTGCTGTTACCATATGTATACTTGTCACAGTATGGTATTTTTGTTATCATACGATTTTGTCATATCTCTTATCCTATCTCATTTTATTTGATATTTATAGCTAGACTGATCCGTTTTTTGTTTTCTTCTTAAATAATACTCAGGTCAGACCGAGGTATTTCAGGTGCTCCTGCTTGACTTCTTAACAGGGTCCTTCACCTGACTTTTGGGCTAACTACTTTAGCATAGTAGTTTTTTGTTAGTATACATTTGAGATAGAGACTCCTTGTTGTATACTTATTCTTTTGTCTAGCACTTGTATCTATTCTTTTGTGATGTAGTTATCTTATATGACCACTACTTTGATGTACACTTCTATGTGATATATTCATATCTGTTTCCGCCTTTGTGATATGAATATTTGTGACTGATTTGTGTTATATTTATTTCTATATTTTTTTCTGAAGTCCACCTAGCCGATGTGTGGTAGCTTTGAGTTTGTATTTGATATGTTGGATTTCCTCTTGAAATGAAATGTAAGTTATATTATCTGACATATCGGTACTCGCACAAAGCAACTACACAGATGGTCGCTCCTCAACAGCCTTATTCTTTGTGCTAGTCGACGACATTACCCAGTATTGTCCTTGGCTAGCGTGAGTATAGAGGTGAGGCGTCATAGCTTGGTATCGGAGCCAAACTTCGGAACAATGTAGAATAATCTAGCAAGGATCATTGTCCTAAGTATTTCTTAGGAATCGTGCCATAGGATTTAATTCGAGTCTTCATACCGTTCTATCCTATTTTCTTTAGGGATGCCTTGTTTTATCAATCAAGTTTGTTTGATATTCATTCTGAGAATAACCGTTTTCCTCTCCTTTCTTTCCTTCTTAGAGAAGAGAAATGGTTAGACGAGGCCATCCTAGCGCCGGTCAATCTAGTGCTACTCCTCAGGATGGAGTATTTATGTCTGCTCAACAACTTTTAGATCTTGTAAACAATGCCCAAGCTGTCGGACCCATTCCAGCGCCTACTCACCCTAAATCCGGGTTTGCACGCTTGTGCAGAGATTATACCGCTTTGGGTGGAAGGCCATTCAAGGGTTCCGAAAACGTTATAGAAATCCAAGCTTGGATTAAATCATGCGATCGCATCTTTTCCCACATGAATCTTATTGATCTACATCGAGTCCAAGTGGCTTCTAGCATGCTCCAGGAAAGAGCATTAGATTCGTATGAGCTTTTGGTTTCTGAGATTATTGAAGCGGATCTTACTTGGGAGCAATTCCGGGAAAGGTTTGAATTGAAGTTTGTGCTGGAAGCTGAAAAAGTAACTTTAGCTCGACACTTTATTGACCTTGTTCAAGGTGAATCTTCTGTGATCGACTACGTCGTATCTTTTGAATCTCTTTTTTAATATGGGTCAAGTATATTTGTAACGACCTGAAATTTTCAGCCATTCGTATCCACATATGTCGGAAATTGAATTGCTCAAAATATTAGATTGTTAATTTAAATTTGGAAAAACTCAGCATATACAGTAAATAAATAATCATAGAATCACAAACACAGAGTAATATTACAATAATGCAGCGGAAACAAAAGAATAGTGGTTCATGAAGCTACTATATATATAACAGAGTTAAACAAGATACAACAGAAGTCTCGAATATATAGATGTCTCAATAAAATAGTCAAATACAAGATCTGAATACATCACTGGAATCAACTGAATAACTGATAGAAGAATCGATATAGCTGGATCTCCAAGCGAAGCTCCAACTCCAAAGATGAGTCTCAAATATTGTATCACTCGGCCTGACCCGAGCGTAAAGCAAAACACAAAACACTCGAGTCAGGATTAACATTCTTATATCAATAAATCCAACTCAAGTGAAATATCAACTAAAATACAAGTAACTCAAAGGATGTTTGTGATAACCATCCTCTAAGGATCCGTTAAACTATCTACTATGTAGTAAGATACGCTATTATAGTAATGTCTAATAGTAAAATAAACTTACTTTTAAATAGTGTTAAGGCTTTACATTTTCCACCTTAACACATAATAGTCCCAGTAGTCTATCCAGTATCAGCGTACCTCCAGATCGGGAGCTACCCTAAATACTCCATAGGCTACGGCACAAAACCAAACTCGTAGTAAAGCTCGATATGGTAGGTGACACGACACAACTAGGCAATGCCAGGGTAGATATACCAATTACGCATCCGGGCTGGTGGTAACCCATAGCAGCCACTATCGCCCTCCTCGGAACACACTCCCGAATCAAAAATCGAGGATGGCCATCAAATCAATCACAAAGTAATAGAATAGTATACTATGGAATGCAACCAATCAGAGGAGCTACCTCATTGGCCCGTCAATCTCTCCTATTTTAGCCACCTTATGCCAACTCATGGTAGTTGGGTCCACGTATATACCTCAATAGGAATCGTCGCCACCATCCTACTTCATTCTGGAATCTCCACCGCGTACACAGTTGTTAAAGTGGTTTTCGGTATCGACAGAGAGTATGCCCATATCCGATCTCGGTCTCTTTAACAACCAAATGTTATTATAACACCGCGGTCATTTCAAAATAGTTTATACTTAAAACCCAAATATCATTTTCATTCCAAAACCCAAATCAATACGATATCGTTTTCACTTCAAATATATCCATTTCCAAAATCATATCGCGTTCCAAATTATAATTCTATCGAAATCATAGTCTTTTAAAATCAAAACACTTTGGAAATCAAAAACTTTGAAATTCATAACACTTTGAAATCATAGCATTTTGGAAATCATAACACTTTTGAAATCATAGCATTTTGGAAATCATAACACTTTCCTCTTAAACAGTTTAGATATTAAAATTAGTGTATATAATAAAATAGTTTATAAAATAAAATAGTTTATATAAAATAGTTATAAGTTAAAATAGTTTATAATAAAATAATTTATTTTGAAAATGATTTATATTAAAATAGTTTATATTAAAATAATTTATAAAGTAAAATATAAATAGTTTTAGATATAGTTTAAAAATACTTTATATAAAAATAGCTTCCTCAAATTTCACAAATCGATTCAAATCAACTCGGATTACAAAAGTAAAATTTAATCAAATCTCAAATCATCAATTTCAACTCGATTCAGCTTCTCAATAAACCATTTCAAATTATCGATTTCAAATACAGATTTGAACCACAAAAATAAACCTTTTCATTCAATATATTTCAAAGCTTTAAATATTCAACATTTTAAAACTAAATTCGATAATTCCATATATATATCAAATTCACTTTACTTTTATCTAGTTTTAAAATATTTACTTAATCATTTCAATAACATCTAAATACAACTTCAGTTTACAAATTTAAATAAACAAAATATCCCATTTAAATATGTATAAGTTTGAAATATTCATTTAAGTCACTTTTAATCAAATTCAAGTTATAAAACATATCTTTAAAATTTCAGATTTAATAAATTCCAAATCAAACTTATTTAAGTATAATTCTCAAATAAATATAATTTCAAATCAATTTCAAATTTATCTTTCCAACCTGAATCATTATAAACTCTATATTTAAAAACATAGATATTAAATAAATACTTAAACATATTATATATAGACTTTATTAAATCAAATTTAAATCTTTAAAACCAATATTTATTAAAATCATATTTTTCTTTTCAAAACCATAGAAATCATTTTCAAAGTATTTATATATATAGACCAATGGTGTCTGTATATAATTTTCTATCATATGGTCAAGTGATACAGATATTTATCATTTCAATCTACAATTTAAATATATACGGGTATATATCTTTTCAACCCGCAATCCCAAATTCAATTCAAATGAAAATCTCTTTTGTTTATCATTTCAACCCATAACGATTTTCTCCTATTCTACAGATCGTTTGGGTATGTATCATTTCAACCCATAGCGAATTCTATACTAACAGGGAACTTGCAGAGTGATAATGGATATGATAATAACATATCATGCATATATCATCAATATAAACAACAGATAATGGTGTCAGATGTCACAGGTGAATAGATACAGATAATGGCATATATAGCAATGTAAATAACTATTAGCAACATATTTCAATTGTCGTTTCAATTGAATTAAAATTTAATAAATATAAGAACGTGAATCGTGAGTGATTGCTCACCTTCCGAGGCTAGAGATGAACGAAAATGAGATGGGTTACGAAATCCAAGCACGAATCTCAAAACAAGGCAAGATTGAACTCGAATCGACGAACGAAGCTGATAAATGAGAGTTGACGAAATCAAATCAGAAGTTGATCGATGAAGATAATTGGTATATGTAAACTTATACATAACTATATATCTCTATATATAAAATCATATTCTCAATTCAAATATATATTAATTTATATATATATATATACGGTTTTCAAAAATCATTGTTTTAAATTAAAGCACACATAAAAATCAAACATATATACATTATATATCTTGAAATCAATACATATATATTCTTATATTCTCTTATTCAATGCAAAGATAAAATTTAAAAGTCCAAACAAATATATTAATGCTTAACCAAATACATTTAAACGTTACATATATATACCAAACTATATGCCTACATATGATATACTACATATAAAATATAAAATATACCTACTAATATTTATAAGTTTAGCACCAAAAATCAAATGCAGTCAGACCCATATATATATATATATATATATATATATATATCCAACAGATTGTATAACTAATGATATAACAGTATAACTTAATATACTTTTTATTACTTTTTATTATTTGCAACAGACTATAACTTATGGTATAACACTGACAAAAGAAACAAAGTACCAAGTAGCTTCCAGATTGAAAAAAAATGTATATACAACTACACATCATATGTATACTAACTACAACAAACATATATATATATATATACACACACACACACTTACTTAAACCCATACCTATACATAATATAAAGTAATATAGCTTAAATATATACTGTTTCTTCTCAAGACAACACACACGAACGAACTAAAAAATACATATATACATAATATAGAGATATTTTATACAATAGGAAAAAACATTTCTAATATATAAAATTATGTATACATCTACAAGTATGGTCTGACATTGGAAAATATAGATATACGTTAAAATATGGTATACGGTCCTTAATATTCACACAGCACATAGCTTAAAAAAACCCATATATCATAACATATAACGAATATAAATTTACATATATTAACTAAAATATCTACACACTGCCTAACCAAGATAAATGAATATAAAATATGCAGACTTACAATATGCAAACTATACTTATATACATATATAATGTGAAATAACACTTATATAAATTTTATATATACATACAAACTTATATAACACCAATTATATGTATAAAATATTATCAAAGAGGAAACAAAAATGCTCGACTTGACCAAATATATATGTACATAACTATATATGTATTATTCCCACATACGACTATATATATCGACCTATATATGGTATACTTAGATCACTGTAGGCTTACAAAAGTTTAGTACTACACTTACATCATATACTTACATAATATATTTTATTTACTAACAGATCAATAAACAATACACCTATAAACTATAACATAACTATGCCATTACCAGTTCAATGAAGAAGTGAAGGCTGAGGGGAAGAGGAGAAAAGGCATCTCGAGTTGCTAGAGGGTGAAAAAAAGGCAGTGCGGCTGCCGAGGTGGCTGTGCTCGGCGTTGGTGGTGTGGCAGACAGGGTGTGATGGCGAGTAGTTCGGAAGAGATGATGAACGGACAAGGACACGAGCGGGGAGGCTAATGGTTGAGGACAGTCAGATGGTGGAGGGGAAGTGACGTGTGATGGAAGAAGAAGGGATGGATCGGCACTTGAAAATGCATGAGGTCGAGGAGAAATGAAAAATGGGTGAGCAGGCAATGATTTTGAGGGAAAAGAATGAGACGCACAGAGATGGAAATGTAACTTCATATCTCATTATTATATTTCTCAACGCACCAGTTTCCAAGAGCAAGATACGAACCATCATAATAAATGAAAATAGGGAATAGCAAAAGTTACAGGTTGTATTTCTAGGCATCATAAAGTTTTGGCTATTGGTTTATGCACGGTGTGCAATTGAATGGTCATGAGAGGTTTAAAAGCTAAAATTTTGAAACCGATACGGTTGACTGTTTCACAGTTTCCGCTACATATCGGATTTCAAAACACAGAATTGTATATACCGTAGAGATCAGCACGACGAGACGATCGAAACGGTATACAAATATCAGCGGTACGATCATCCGATCAAAAAGTCGATACAGACACTAATATACGTTGCTGTTCCGTACGGAAAAATCCAAACGGAGCTAGAAACGTCCGAAATTTGTGAAACGAATTACGTAGTCTTATTCAGAGTGTTCTAAATAAATTTTCTCATATTGACATATTTAGGTTTCGAACACTTTTAAATTCAACTGTTATTAACTGATTTAAATTGAAATAAAATTACACAAGAAAATAACTTCCATATTATCTGACGAAAATTTACCAGTTGCTACGTTTAATTAGACGTATTCCAAATGCCAAATTTATATTTCAAAATTTTATCGTTTAAAATTTCACAAAATTTTGATTAAATATATTAATAAAACAAATAAAATTAATTAAAATTTATGGGTCGTTACACTCTCCCCCACTCAAAACTTTTCTTCCCCGAAAAGGAACGAAGTAGGAGAATGGAAACTACCAAAAAGAAAAAAAATGAAAATAAAATAAAACAATTAGTTCAAACCATATAAATTTCAATTTAAATTGATTAATTACTCAATAATTGGTTTTAAATTCAAGGTGTTTCATAAAGTGGACCAAATTTCAATTTATTAATTCCTTCAAAACAAAGTTTTATTTAATTTATCTTATTTATTCATTATCTTATTATCCAACTATCCTCAATTAACAATTTTCTAAAATCATAAATTTGAATAGTCATTTATTATAATCATATTTTATTCAACAAATTTAATTCTTCTTTATTCCAAATTATTAATAATTTATTCCACTTAATATATCCTATCACATATATTAAGTATATTGCACTTATTATAACTACTAAAATTTATTTAAAATTCCTTTATCATCATTTTATATTGTATAATATTCAGTTACATAGGTAACTTCTTAATAATTAAGGTAAGTTATATTGAAATGTAATTGAGTATTATACAAGTAAAATTTTCTCATTCAACTCATTTCAAGTTTAAATATTTATTCAAAATTTTAAGCTTTATTTATAATTAAAATCACCTTTAACATAAATTCAAGAATTAAATTTCTGATTAACTTCAAACAATTTCATAGATAAACATATATATATATATCAAATCAGATTAAATTTGAAATAATATTCCTATATATATATAAATCAAATCATACTTAAGAAATTTAAATCAAATTAAATTCTAAAACAAAAGTGTACCAAAGCTACCGAGTGGCCTCAACTCTTCGAAACTCAAAAATGAAAGTCGATGATGCTATAGTCATCACCGAAATTATTTTCCAGCGACAAAAGAGAAGAGTACTGATTTAAATTTTAAAAAAATTCTTTTGAAACAATTTACATTTGAAAATACTTTAAATAATATACATTTTAAAACTTTAAAACCAAAGTTTAAAATCACTGGAATTTAAATTCTCGAATTCTTAATTTAAATTCATTTCAATTCCCAAATCAATTTATAAACCATGTTCATAAATTCATTTATAGAACAATAAATGATAATCAACTATTATCAGTTCAAACAACCAATTTAATTCACTTATCAAATTCCATAAAAAATTTACTTATATATATAATATACGAAAATTTTATTTTATTTACTATATTTGAAAATAATATTGTGTCAGTTTGCTCTGTTCAAGTGTTTTGGAATTCCTATCGATATCGTTGATCAGACGAAACGATCGAAAACCCAAATCAACATCAACAACTCAAACAACACAGTATAAAACATTTTAGTATATATACAAATACACTCCCTCACTCGATGATTCCAGAAAATGGATTTCAAATTAAGGATAGAGATTCAAATTTAGAGGGATCCTAACCAAAAGAGAATTTTAACTAAAATAGATGGGCTCGAAACGAAGGTTAGATGATTGAATTTCAAACAGGAAGATGGATAAACTTGTATAAATCACGGGCAACCTTAACCGGGTCAACCGTGACTTCATAGATAAGATTGATGCAGAATTCTGAGGCAAATCGACATCCGATCGCCAGAGATAGAATTCAGGTATAACCAAAGATAACAGCATTGTAAACCGAGGGTTCAGAAATCTCCGGTAAATCAATGTTGGTTGTAAAGGAGCTTCACTATTTTAGAAATAATTCATAGATTGGCGGACCCGCCCATTTTTTTATAGAGATCCTTCGAAGTGAAGTAATGGGATACTCTAGAATCAAGAAGACACGAATAGGGAAGACAAGAATGGACTTTGGAACCGAAGGGAACGTTCCAGAATTCCAAGAAACTAAGTCAAAGAAGAAGGAATTCAAGCCCGAACAAAAGTGGTTCTGTAATTGAATTTTACTCTATATGCTGAGTTTTGCCTAAAAACAGAGCTCTGATACCACATGTAACGACCTGAAATATTCAGCCATTCGTATCCACATATGTCAGAAATTGAATTGCTCAAAATATCAGATTGTTAATTTAAATTTGGCAAAACTCGGTATATACAGTAAATAAATAATCACAGAATAATAGACACAGAGTAATATTACAATAATGCAGCGGAAACATAAGAATAGTAGTTCATGAAGCTACTATATATATAACAGAGTTAAACAAGATACAACAGAAGTCTCGAATATATAGATGTCTCAGTAAAATAGTCAAATACAAGATCTGAATACATCACTGGAATCAACTGAATAACTGATAGCAGAATCGATATAGTTGGATCTCCAAGCGAAGCTCCAACTCCAAAGGTGAGTCTCAAATGTTGTATCACTCATTCTGACCCGAGCGTAAAGCAAAACACAAAACACTCAAGTCAGGATTAACATTCTTATATCAATAAATCCAACTCAAGTGAAATATCAACTGAAATACAAGTAACTCAAAGGATGTTTGGGATAACCATCCTCTAAGGATCCGTTAAACTATCTACTATGTAGTAATATACGCTATTATAATAATGTCTAATAGTAAAATAAACTTACTTTTAAATAGTGTTAAGGCTTTACATTTTCCACCTTAACACATAATAGTCCCAGTAGTCTATCCAGTATCAGTGTACCACCAGATCTGGAGCTACCCTAAATACTCCACAGGCTACGGCACAAAACCAACTCGTAGTAAAGCTCGATATGGTAGGTGACACAGCACAACTAGGCAATGCCAGGGTAGATATACCAATTACGCATCCTGGCTAGTGGTAACGCATAGCAGCCACTACCGCTCACCTCGGAACACACTCCCGAATCAAAAATCGAGAATGTCCATCAAATCAATCACAAAGTAATAGAATATTATATGATGGAATGCGTCCGATCAGAGGAGCTACCTCATTGGCCCGTCAATCGCTCCTGTTCTAGCCACCTTATGCCAACTCACTGGAGTCGAGTCAACGTATATACCTTAACAGGAATCGTCGCCACCATCCTACTTCATTCTGGAATCTCCACCGCGTACACAGTTGTTAAAGTGGTTTTCGGTATCAACAGAGAGTATGTCCATATCCGATCCCGGTCTCTTTAACAACCAAATGTTATTATAACACCGTGGTCATTTCAAAATAGTTTATACTTCAAAACCAAAATATCATTTTCATTCCAAAACCCAAATCAATACGATATCATTTTCACTTCAAATATATCCATTTCCAAAATCATATTGCTTTCCAAAGTTATATTGCTTTCGAAATCATAGTCTTTTAAAATCAAAACACCTTGGAAACCAATACTTTGAAATTCATAACACTTTGAAATCATAGCATTTTGAAAATCATAACACTTTTGAAATAATAGCATTTTGGAAATCATAACACTTTCCTCTTAAAAAGTTTAGATATTAAAATTAGTGTATATAATAAAATTGTTTATAAAATAAAATAGTTTATATAAAATAGTTATAAGTTAAAATAGTTTATAATAAAATAATTTATTTTGAAAATGATTTATATTAAAATAGTTTATATTAAAATAATTTATAAAGTAAAATATAAATAGTTTTAGATATAGTTTAAAAATACTTTATATAAAAATAGCTTCCTCAAATTTCACAAATCGATTCAAATCAACTCGGATTCCAAAAGTAAAATTTAATCAAATCTCAGATCATCAATTTCAACTCGATTCAGCTTCTCAATAAACCATTGCAAATTATCGATTTCAAATACAGATTTGAACCACAAAAATAAACCTTTTCATTCAATATATTTCAAAGCTTTAAATATTCAACATTTCAAAACTAAATTCGATAATTCCATATATATATATATATATATATCAAATTCACTTTACTATTAACTACTTTTGAAATATTTACTTAATCATTTCAAAAACATCTAAATACAACTTCAGTTTACAAATTTAAATAAACAAAATATCCCATTTAAATTTGTATAAGTTTGAAATATTCATTTAAGTCACTTTTAATCAAATTCAAGTTATAAAACATATCATTAAAATTTAAGATTTAATAAATTCCAAATCAAACTTATTTAAGTATTATTCTCAAATAAATATAATTTCAAATCAATTTCAAATTTATCTTTCCAACCTGGATCATTATAAACTCTATATTTATAAACATAGATATTAAATAAATACTTAAACATATTATATATCAACTTTATTAAATCAACTTTAAATCTTTAAAATCAATATTTATTAAAATCATATTTTTCTTTTCAAAACCATAGAAATCATTTTCAAAGTATTTATATATATAGACCAACGGTGTCTGTATATATTTTTATATCCTATGGTCAAGTGATACAGATATTTATCATTTCAATCCGTAATTTAAATATATACGGGTATATATCTTTTCAACCCGCAATCCCAAATTCAATTCAAATGAAAATCGCTTGGGTTTATCATTTCAACCCATAACGATTTTCTCCTATTCTACAGATCGTTCGGGTATGTATCATTCAACCCATAGTGAATTCTATACTAACAGCGAACTTGCAGAGTGATAACAGATATGATAATAACATAACAGGCATATATCATCAATATAAACAACAGATAATGGTGTCAGATGTCACAGGTGAATAGATAAAGATAATGGCATATATAGCAATGTAAATAACTATCAGCAACATATTTCAATTGTCGTTTCAATTGAAATAAAATTTAATAAATATAAGAACGTTAATCGTGAGTGATTGCTCACCTTCCGAGGCTAGAGATGAACGAAAATGAGTTGGGTTACGAAATCCAGGCATGAACCTCAAAACAAGGCAAGATTGAACTTGAATCGACGAACGAAGCTGATAAATGAGAATTGACGAAATCAAATCAGAACTTGATCGATGAAGATAATTGGTATATGTAAACTTATACATAACTATATATCTCTATATATAAAATCATATTCTCAATTCAAATATATATTAATTTATATATATACAGTTTTCAAAAATCATTGTATTAAATTAAAGCACACATAAAAATCAAACATATATACATTATATATCTTGAAATCAATACATATATATTCTTATATTCTCTTATTCAATGCAAAGATAAAATTTAAAAGTCGAAACAAATATATTAATGCTTAACCAAATACATTTAAACGTTACAAATATATACCAAACTATATGCCTACATATGATATACTACATATAAAATATAAAATATACCTACTAATATATATAAGTTTAGCACCAAAAATCAAATGCAGTCAGACCCATATATATATATATATATATATCCAACAGATTGTGTAACTAATGATGTAACAGTATAACTTAATATACTTTTTATTACTTTTTATTATTTGCAACAGACTATAACTTATGGTATAACACTGACAAAAGAGACAAAGTACCAAGTAGCTTCCAGATTGAAAAAAAAATTATATACAACTACACAGCATATGTATACTAACTACAACAGACATATATATATAAATATATATACACACACACACACACTTACTTAAACCCATACCTAAACATAATATAAAGTAATATAGCTTAAATATATACTATTTCTTCTCAAGACAACACACCCGAACAAACTAAAAAATACATATATACATAATATATAGATATTTTATACAATAGGACAAAACATAGAACTTTCTAATATATAAAATTATGTATACATCTACAATTATGGTCTGACATTGGGAAATATAGATATACTTTAAAATATGGTATACGGTCCTTAATATTCACACAGCACATAGCTTAATAAAACCCATATACCATAACATATAATGAATATAAATTTACATATATTAACTGAAATATCTACAGACTGCCTAACCAAGATAAATAAATATAAAATATTCAGACTTATAATATGCAAACTATACTTATATACATATATAATGTGAAATAACACTATATAAATTTTATATATACATACAAACTTATATAACAGCAATTATACGTATAAAATATTATCAGAGAGGAAACAAAGATTAAATGCTCGGCTTGACCAAATATATATGTACATAATTATATATAAATTATTCCCACATACGATTATATATATATCGACCTATATATGGTATACTTAGATCACTGTAGGGTTACAAAAATATAGTACTACACTTACATCATATACTTACATAATATATTTTATTTACTAACAGATCAATAAACAATACACCTATAAACTATAACATAACTATGCCATTACCAGTTCAACAAAGAAGTGAAGGCTGAGGGGAAGAGGAGAAAAGGCTTCTCGAGTTGCTGGAGGGTGAAAAAAAAAGGCAGTGCGACTACCGAGGTGGCTGTGCTCGGCGTTGGTGTTCTGGCATACAGGGTGTGGTGGCGAGTAGTTCGGTAGAGATGATGAACGGACAAGGACACGAGCGGGGAGGCTAATGGTGGAGCACAGTCAGATGGTGGAGGGGAAGTGATGTGTGATGGAAGAAGGGATGGATCGGCACTTGAAAATGCATGAGGTCGAGGAGAAAAGAAAAGTGGGTGAGCAGGCAATGATTTTAAGGGAAAAGAATGAGATGCACAGAGATGGAAATGTAACTTCATATCTCATTATTATATTTCTCAATGAACCAGTTTCCAAGAGCAGGATACGAACCATCATAATAAATGAAAATAGGGAATAGGAAAAGTTATAGGTTGTATTTCTAGGCATCATAAAGTTATGGCTATTGGTTTATGCACGGTGCGCAATTGAATGGTCACGAGAGGTTTAAAAGCTAAAATTTTGAAACCGATACGGTTGACCGTTTCACGGTTTCCGCTGTATACCAGACTTCAAAACACAGAATTGTATATACCGTAGAGATCAGCACGATGAGACGATCGAAACGGTATACAGATATCAGCGATACGATCATCCGATCAAAAAGTCGTTACAGACACTGATATACGTTGCTGTTCCGTACGGAAAAATCCAAACGGAGCTAGAAACATCCGAAATTTGTGAAACGAATTATGCAGTATTATTCAGAGTGTTCTAAATAAATTTTCTCATATTGACATATTTAGGTTTCGAACACTTTTAAATTCAACTTTTATTAACTGAGTTAAATTGAAATAAAAGTACAGAAGAAAATAACTTCCATATTATCTGATGAAAATTTACCAGTTGCTATGTTTAATTAGACGTATTCCAAATGTCAAATTCATATTTCAAAATTTTATTGTTTAAAATTTCACAAAAATTCGATTTAATATATTAATAAAACAAATAAAATTAATTAAAATTTATGGGTCTTTACAATATTAATACCCCATTGAAGAAAAATTAGAGGTTTGTCTATGGGTTGAATAAGAACCTCAAAAAGCTTTTACTTCTAAAACTGGAAGTTTCTTTCGATCAACTTGTAGATATCGCTCTTCGACTTGAAGAGGCCGATAGAGAAAGTGATGATGAAGTTGTGCGTGCCAAACAGAACTTCAACAAAAACATGAAGAGGCCTATTAAATTCAAAGGCCCCAATCCCAAAAAGAATGGGAAGCAAGAAACTTCGGTAGCAAAGACTCCTCTAGTCGTGGACGATGCTACAATTGTGGTTCTACGGACCACTATGCAAATGAGTGCCCAAAACCATTTTTTTGTCGTTATTACAAATGTTTGGGCCATCTTATATCTACATGTCCCATACTCCAAAGTAGGAGAGAGGGAGAGTTGAATGTTGTGCAAGCTCCTTGTGACACTTCTCTTGGTCAAGCTATTTTTCATTCTACCCTTGATGACATTAATTTGTTTTGTGATTATCCTATTCGAGTTCTTTTTGATACAAGTGCATCCCACTCTTTTATATCAAAAGAACTTGTTGATTCTTTTTCTTTAAATATTATGGGCTTGATGACTTCACTGAGAATTGCGAATCCAGTTAGTGGATCCGAAACACTCAGTTTACTTTGTGAAAATGTCGAGATTATTTTATGTGATTATTCTTTTCGAGCCGATTTGCATGTTATGCGTTACTTAGGCTTCAAAATTGATTTTTGGGAAAGGATTGGCTTGATCATTATTAATCCCACATCCTATGTCCTGAGCGGACTATATATCTTCGACATCCTCAATATGTTAAGCAGATTTCTATGGTTCTTAATGATTTTGATTTCCATTTCGGTGACATCATTTTATTCTTTAAACCCACTTGATGAGGAAGATGTTATTTATCTCATTCAAGTAATTTGTGAATTTTCCAGGGTATATTTGAGCTTGTCTTAGGATTATCACCTAAGCAATCTATTGAGTGGTGCTAAGGTCTTTTCAGCTCAACCTTGCCACCGGTTTTCATCAGCTACGAGTTGTGGAGGATAGCATTCCACTTACCGCATTCCGCACTCGTTATGATTCTTGTGAGTGGTTCGTTATGTCATTCGGTTTGATGAACCTTCTACCTTATTTCATCCATCTTTGAATCAAGTATTCTGCGAATATCTCGATGAGTCCGTCCTTGTATTTATTGATTTTGGATGAAAACAACAATTTAAAATTTGCAAATCTTTTTAAAAAGATATTTATAAGTATGATTGGATTTTGTTCTTAAAACGAGCAAAGAATATTTGTAAATTTTATAAGAGGCATGTTTATCGTATAAAAGATGATTTTTGTGTTATTTTGCCTATTGAGTGCTTTAAGAATTCTGGTCGATGCGCTTGATCAACGTTATCGATAAGAATCTCCTAAACGCTATGATGAGACAGTCAGACACAGTAAATTGACTTGTAATAAATAAATTTTTAATGCTAAGATAATTACATAAAGTTAATTGTAATTTTGAATATCTTAGCTTTTCGGGAAAGAGGATAAGAACTCTTTTCCGATGTTTTTATTCTTGCGATTCCCGAAGGGAATCAAGACTTTATTGTTTATACCGATACTAGTCGTATTGGTTTGGGTGCCGTTCTCATGCAAAAGGGAACGTGTTATCGCTTATGCTTCTAGGCAATTAATGCCTGCCAAGACTAGATATGCCACTCATGATCTGGTGCTCGCGGCCATTGTTTTCGCTTTTAGAATTTGGCATCGTTATCTTTTGGGAGAGAAATTTGTTCTCTACACCGATCATAAATCTTTGAAGTATTTATTTTCTCAAAAGGAACTTAATTTGCGTCAACAACGTTGGCTCGAGTTCCTTGCATCTTATGATTTTGATATTCTTTATACTCTCGGAAAGGGCAATCGAGTTGCCGATGCCCTTAGTCGTAAGCAACAAGCGGTTGTTTCAATAATGATATCTGAATGGAATGATCTCGAGACTTTATCCACTTGTGAGATTCGAGATCGTGAATCCAATTTATGTTCATCTCTTGGTTTGTGTAGCCTTGAGGCTCATCCTTCTTTTTTGGACCATACCTCTTTTGGCTAAACTCTATGTCAAAGAAATTGTTAAATTGCATGGAGTTCCTACTTCTACTGTTAGCGATCGTGATCCATTAGTTACTAGTGGATTTTTGAAAGGTCTTCAAAAAGATTTGGGAACAAAGCTTAATTTTAGCACCGCTTATCATCCTCAGTCCGATGGACAAACCGAGCGTGTGAATCAAACTCTTGAAGATCTCTTTTGTGCATGTGTTCTTGATTTTGGTGGAAGTTGGGAAGATCGTATTCTTGTTGAGTCTTCTTCCTATAATAGCTTCCAATCTAGTATTGGTATGGCATCTTTCGAGGCACTCTACGGAAGGCCGTGCCGATTTCCTTCGTGTTGGCTTGAAGCCAGTGAGAAGCTGGTTTAGGTCCACATTTTATTGGTGTTCATTTGTGTTTCGCCTATGAGGGGTGTTGAGCGTTTCAGTCGATCTGGAAAGTTAGCACCTCGATATGTTGGTCCAATTCCCATCACTGAACGTATTAGTTCCGTGGCTTATCATCTTTTATTACCGGCTCAGTTGTCTGTTATCCATGACGTATTCCACGTCTCTCAACTACGGAAATGCCTTCATGATTCCGATTTTATTCTTGAGCCCGGTGTAATTGAAGAAATTGAAGTTTCACCAAATTTGACATATGAGCAAACACATCCGGACTTACTCTTTTGTGCTCTTTATGGTGAACTTCTCATTTCAAAATTTCTTCTTTTGTGTTGATATGCTTTTATGGTTGTTACTTTTTATTTTCCTCTTAATTATTGCGAGGACGCAATTTCTTTAAGGAGGGGAGTCTGTAACAACCCGCATATTTTACGATTGTATATTTAAATGTTTTATTTAAATATAGCATCGTTAATCGAATTAAAGTCCGAAAAGCTACTTTTGGTAAACAGTCGAATTGGGACTCGAGACCACTTCCATTGAGTCCAAAATGACGTTTACAGCTTTTTTGAGTATAAACATCGATAGGTTTGGAATTGAGTGAAATTTTGATATTTTCATTTAGGGCTTTGGGTTTGGGTTTCAACCCAATAGCCTAACACCCAACCCATCTAATACCCTAACTCCCACTCCACTCCTCTTCATTCCTTCATAACATTTCCTAACACTCAAGCTAAAGTAAAAATGGGGAAAGAGAAAAGAAATCAAAATTCCTAAGCCCTAGTTTCTATTAGGAATTCAAGCTTTAGCTCCATAATCAAAGAGAAGCTTAGGTAAGCATCCTCTTCATCTTCTCTATCTCAATCTCTCTTCAATTTTAGAAATTCCTAAACCCTAACTTAGGAAATATTTGCTTATTAGCTTAGATTGGAGCTTCTTGAGTTGAAGTTGAAGAGGAATTGGCCTTTCCTTTGTTTTAGAGCTTCTCGTTCGTTGTTTTTGGGTTTAAAGGTGAGTTTTTGAACTCACATCTATGTCTATATCTTTGATAGTTTTTAGGTAGTAATTCCTAACATCTATTCCTTGTCCATTTGCCTTTGAATTGAATTGGTTTGATGAATATTCCAATTTTTGGTGTTTTGAAGTCAAATCTTTAAAAATCCTATCTTTGATGTTTGAACACGTTGTTGGGGTGTATCGAAGAGCCTATAAGGCTGGGTTGTCGCTTGGCATAAATCCCTAGTCTCCGATGCTCGTCCGATCACTCCCGTTTGGATATTTGCCCCTTTTGGGGGTTACGCTGAGAATACTGGAAACTACAATTTAGTCGACTGAACTGCAGAGTCAGTCGACTGAATCTGGGCCAGAAAACTCTCTGGCTCTATGTCAGTCGATTGACCCTACAGTTCAGTCGACTGAACTAGGGATAGAAATGTTTCTACCCCTGTATCAATCGACTGAAAATCAGAGTCAGTCGATTGAACCTAAAACTCGAGAGTTTCTAGGCTTGTTTCAGTCGACTGACCCTACAGAACAGTCGACTGAATCTGTAAAGTTAGCTTTTTGCCTATTTCAGGCCGTTTTGTATGGGTTTTCCAGTTTTAATCGATTTTTTATGATCCGAATTGTTGCATTTATCGACTTTGATGACTTCTTTCTTTGGATTTTTGGGAATATCTGTTTGATGGATTTGATATCGATTTCTATGGTTTTGATTCATGTCTTCGAATGTGAATCTTTGGTGTTTGATTGTTTCTACAATCATTTTTGTGATTTGCCACTTTAAAATACAAAGGTTTCTATACTAGTAGTAACTATTCAAACTCTTTCACAAAGATGATTTCAACTCTATTTTTAATACAAAACTCGTTTCTAAAACCGTTTTCCAACCTATTAGTATATACAAACCTTTACCTCATTCGTATGAGAAATCTAATTAAATGGCTTAGCAAAACAAGTGGTATGAAACGCTTGCATTTACTTTGTCGGTTAATTCTTAGACTTGTTCGATTGAAAATCTTGTGACAATTTTCGAGTGGAAATCTACAATTCGTTCGTAAATATTTAAGTTAAGCCAGTGGTTATGGGAATGAAGCTAAACTCATTTATTTACTAGCTTAGTGTAATCGACACTTCTTGATGATCGATGATGATCATTTTGTGGTTTAGACTAGCGATATACGATGTCTCTTTGTCCGCGTGGGGGACTGTATCTCGTTCTTTTGAGCTTTGTCTCATTTTTAAAGGCTAGCGACCTATGGGATTATTGGAGTTCGGTTCATCGGGCGTTCGCTGTACTACGTTGTTGTTCCGTATTATTTGAGTTTGGTTCATCGGGCGTTCGCTGTACTACGTCGATGTTCCGGATTATTTGTGTTCTGGTTCATCAGGAGTTCGCTGTACTACGTCGTTGTGCCTGATTATTTGAGTTTGGTTCATCGGCCGTAACGTTGTACTACGTCGATGTTCTGGATTATTTGAGTTTCTGGTTCCTCGGGCGTTCGCTGTACTACGTCGTGGCACCGGCTCTATGGTTAGCGACCATGGGATAGCAACCCATTTGTGATACACATGTCGGTGAGTTTTCATGCTCCCGTTTGTGATAGGCCTACCCCTTTTTGTGATTTCTGGATTTCTAGCTGATGATTTCTAGAATTTGTGTTTCACCGACTTTTGCGATTGGCATTGATATGGTTTGTCAATATTTGTGTTTTGGTGAATAATTTAAAGAATATGACATTCTTTTTAGTGTTTGAGAATAATTTAGGTATTGTATGATTTTTGTTGTTACCTTATGTATACTTGTCATGGTATGGCATTTTTGTTATCATACGATTTTGTCGTATCTCTTATCCTATCTCATTTTATCTGATATTTATAGCTAGACTGATCCGTTTATTGTTTTCTACTTAAATAATACTTGGGTCAGACTCCTTGTTTTCTACTTTAGCATAGTAGTTTTTTGTTAGTATACATTTGAGATAGAGACTCCTTGTTGTATACTTATTCTTTTGTCTAGCACTTGTATCTATTCTTTTGTGATGTAATGGATCTTGTATGAGCACTACTTTGATGTACACTTCTATGTGATATATTCATATTTGTTTTCGCCTTTGTGATATGAAAATCTGTGACTGATTTGTGTTATGTTTATTCTATATTTATTTCCGAAGTCCACATAGCCACTGTGTGGTAGCTTTGAGTTTGTATTTGATATGTCGGATTTCTTCTTGAAATGAAATGTAAGTTATATTATCAGACATATCGGTACTCGCACAAAGCAATTACACAGATGGTCGCTCCTCAACAGCCTTATTCTTCATGCTAGTCGACGGCATTACCCAGTAGTGTCCTTGGCTAGCGTGAGTATAGAGGTGGGGCGTCATAGTTATTTAGGAAAGGATACTTTTAATTGTTTGGATGTATGAATAATCTATTGAGTTTTATCTAAGACTGTTGAGTATATGGTATACTTAGTAGTTACTTTTCATTTTATACAATTAAAGGTTCTGAACCCGAACAAACCATATGTTTTACTTAATATGGATGTATGGTTGTTTACTTTGATTTCATGTGATGATTGTATGCTCTTGGTTGAAAATGATTGTTGTTATGGTATATTGATTGTTTGTTAGTAATTGAAACAACATAAACATTTCATTTTATATGATTTTTAACTTCTTTGGACTATATAAGTGAAATACAGGTTATGGAAGCAATTGCTAGTGCTTTTGGTTTCATAAAATAATCGTTATTTGCCCGATGAATAGGTACGTTCTCGGATTACGGTTTCTAGCGGTACTATATTATTTTTCCGTGGTTGGGACATATTATTTTCAAAAATTATGATATATATTGTTATTATTGATATTACTATTTCTCCTAGACTTCTCCGTACAAAGGAGACTCTGCCAAAAAATTTCGTAAATTTTGGACTTAGAAAATTTTGTAAAATGTTTTCCAAACTTTATTTAACTTATGTATAAGAAGGATTTAATTGTTATAAATTGATATATTTTATTTAATTTATTTAATTATGTAAATTAATTGTTTATAAATTTAATATTTTGAATAAGATATATTGATTACTTAATTCCATCTTTTCCCTTCTTTTTCCTTTTCGAGGACAAAAATTTTTGGGTGGGGGAGAGCGTAACGACCCGTAAATTTTCGGTAATTAAAATAGTTAATTTAATCAGAGTCTTGTGATTAAATATTGGAAGAAATAAAATTTGTAATTTATTTAATGAAATAATAACCAAAATGAAATGTAACAATGTTAATTAAAGTTCATCATTAAAATTTGAATGAAATTCCAATTAATTGAAGTGATTTAGATGTTATACTTGGTTATAAAATTAAAATAAGAAAACAAATGTAAATGTTGAATTAATTAATGAAATGGTATAGTTAATGGTAAATTAATAAAAATTAGAGTTATGAAAGAAAATGTAACATTTGTTGTGAATAATAAACCTAAATGTGGTTGAAAGTTAATGGTGATAATTATTCTATGTTACCTATTTATTTGGGCTATTAAATTTAATTGGAAATCTATTGCAATAAATCTAATTAAATATTACGTTAATGTAAATTAAGGTAATAATTGGAAATAATGTTAATTTTATTCATAATATGACAATTGGTTGAATAAAAAGAATGGAAATCAAGATTTATCGATTTATGGGAATTTAAGTTATAACAATTGGATTAATTGCAAGTATATGAAATTAAATATTTAAATATTACGTTAATGGGAATTAAGATGAAACTGGAGAATGTTAGTGTACTAAACTATAAACCAAGATTAATTATACCATAAGATGATAATTGATTGAATAACAAAATTTGAAAATTTAATAAATGGATTTATTGGAATTTTTATTTATAATGACTAAATTTACTGAAATTGAAATTAAACATTGAAATTGGTAAATTCATCAACTTTAAATTGATATCTAAATTTGTTTAAATTATCGTAAATGATTAAGAAATCAAAAATGATAGAAATCGTAAATTATTAAATTTTAATTTGAAAAAAAAATGATTTAACTGATTTAATATTAATTTATTTAATTAATGTGAAAATAGCCATTTTGGCCACTCTCTCGGATTTCGACGAAACCAGTTTCATCGGATTCGTAGCGGCGAATTATTATAAGGTTTCAAGTTTTATAGCGATTGGACTTGTCGTTTGATCGTACGTACTCGAAACGCCTAGAAACCAAAGTTATTGAAATCAATTGAAATCAATTTGAAATAAGTTGATTTTAACATAACTTCTTCACACGATGGAATTTAGACTTGAAACATGTTCCATTGAGTTTGAAAATATCGAAAACATCTATTTTGATATATGGGATGACCCATTTTCGTTCCAAAAACAGAACGGGCTTTTTGGGTCGTTTATCGTTTAATTTCCAAACCAAATCTAATCCGTTCATTTCTATTTCAGCTACACCTATAAATAGCCAGTTATAAACCATAGCTCCTCTTATTTTTCATTTGTCTGTACGTACATTTCTCTCTGACTTCTTCTTTTCAATGGCAGACAAACCAAACAAATTCCAAACTCAATTGCAAATCAAAATCAAATCCAAAAATTCAAACTCCTCCAACCCAAACAAATTATATATCGATTTGAAGCTCTTGACGAGCGCAAGTCAATTCTGCTATTAGTTTTTCGATTGGAGTTTCTATGTGGCCAGAACTAGGCAAATTATTCTCAGTCGTCCATCGATCGTCGATCAACTTCGACCAATCGTCGACCGGAGGGTACTGGGTCGTAGAGATTCACGAGTGGGGTTCATCAGTGTAGGTGGTTCGTCGATTCAATGGCTAAATCAACGGCAATAATTCAACTAGGTCAAAAATTAACCAGCGGTGGTTGGGCTATCGGGTTTCAATCGGCGACGTCGTGGAGGTCGGGGTGTCTTGGGATGGTGGCGCGGCAACTAAGGTGGATCGCGATGGCCAGGCATAGGGCGGCGACGTAATAGATGCGGAAGCGGTGTGATTTGGATGCGAACGAAAGATGCTAGGGTTGCCTGGGTTTTGGTGAGCGTGGAAGATAGGTGAGCTGTCCTTTTTTTAAAAAAAATTTGAAATTCGATCTTCCAATCGTATAACTTCTAACTCACATATCTTTTGCATACGAACTCAAATTCACGCACGGTGTGACGACCCGGATTTTCAACGATTGTTAATTGGGTAATTAACCGATTTAAATCATTAGGATATTGATTCTACATGACGGGTAGATGAGTTTCTGGTAATTAAAAATATCTAGGTATATATAATAGTGATGTATCGACCCGATATTTTGACCCATTCGCATCCGCAGATGTCGAACTTGAATTGCTCAAAATATCAGATTGTTAATTTATATTTGGCAAAACTCAGCATATACTGTAAAGACCCGCAAATCCGTCTTCCGAAAACCCGACAATGCTACGTCCACTGTAGCAACTGTCGAACAATCGGATGGAGGAAACGCGAACTTTAATGTTTAAAAGAAGAGGTAGAAGAAAAGATAGAAGAAAAGGAGAAGAAGAACAACAGAACTACATCAGAAACAGAAACAATATCAGAATCTCACATATCGCAGCGGAACAATATATAATAAATAATCACTAGTCTTTTAAAACAAAGAACTATATCAGTTTATACATACATCAATCAGAGTCAATATACAACTCAATACAACAATGGACAGTTATATAAACTTGTCCTCATACAGAATACACAGCGGAATAAATAATATCAGATACAAATACTACGTCTCGTCATCCAGCTTGCTTCCAAAGATCCAGAATATCCAGAATATCCTGATAACATAACTCTAGGCTGCCCGTGTGGAAATTGGTGGGCACCCAGAGTTTAGAAGGGAAACAATAAACTCCAAGTTAGTCATGGTGACTGGTGTGAGATCGTAAAACAGTTTATCTTTAAAAGACAACAGAGGAATATTTTAAAATAGATTCGCAATGCTTTTTGGAAAATGAGACTACCATAAGGCCTCCCGCACACACACACAATGTAAACGCAGAATCAGAGGAGATTTCTCCTTATGATAGTCAAAGATGCTTGATACGCAAAATCAAATCATTTTTGATATTATTATTAATGTCTAGTGTAGAAAACATTTCGAAAGTATAATAAATCTTAGCCAGCATAGGCATTTCGCACTTATGCCTACTATAGCTACCATCCAAACAGTGGGGCGCCACCATAAGTGAATGATAGGTTCTACAACTAAAACCGTACAAGTGTCGTATTGTTTCTTTGGATTTCCAACAAATGGTCAGGCTAAGGAACTTCCTATGCCACGAAGGAACGCCTTTGGAATGACGTCCCGAGAACCTAACCGGATCTCTGCCAACACAAGGTCGGGTTACCTCTGCAAAAATAGGTAACTACTGACACGCGTATGCCATCCCCCGATCGTAACCGATCTTCCCGAGGATCCCCGATTCGCAACAAAACACATAATAAGCAGTATCAACATAGGTTAAGTATCTGGGCTCCATACCATGATACCACCTCTATCCAGAAGGAATGACATACACTTTGGGGCGCTACTCCCTAGAACCTTGCCGCATCCTTCCTGTTTTGACCATTTCCGGGGTGTGAGGTTCGACGAAGTCTCGTCCACAAAGCTACGCTTTCTACAAAGCCATGCTTCGGGTCAAATAAATGATCATAGAAATGATCACAAAGATATAAGATCAAACAAATGATCATATCATAAATGATCAAACAACGACCATTTCACAGCAACACTCAGTATGCCACGTTACCAAATTGGGAATATATTGCTGATAAATTTCAACTACATAACCTCTGAGCTCGTACGTCTCAGAGAAGGGTGTTAAGCTAAGAGAATAAATTCTCCGCCACCAACAGAAATGTATTTGAAAGAAATCAGCTCAATATCTCAAATTTGTAACGTTAGACATACAATCCATACAAGTCTGTTTCGGGATCGAACAGAACCGAAGGCACTTCTCACGAAGCCCTTGCACATCCGGATAATTTTCTAATCACGTCCAGACTTCCCGTCACTAAGGGTGATAAAAACCTCTAAATCGGAGATCAGCCGATGTAGAGTAACTCGACAGTAATCCTTCCGTTTACAAAAATATCTGGTCTTCAACACCGGTCATCAAATGCGATTCATAACAACGTATCACATATTCGGAATGGGTTATACGACCCCATGGTCCTTTCCCGGCTAACCCGAATAGTGAGCGATTATTCAAAAATAAGTGTGGCATTCAAATTCATCCAATTCACAACAAATACCTATTCAAGGTAATTATTGATAGTCGGTTATTTAACTATCAATAAAGATGCGCGACATTATCATATTCCAATAATTTTTCCCAAATTATTTTATCTTCCAAAATATCTTTACTAGATATAAAATTTCCACACTTCAAAAATAAATCAACGTTTATGTTTCCTAAACAATTTCCATTTCCTTTATAAATTCCATATGAATTTATATCTTTCAAAATATCTACTGATATACGATTTTCAATCGATTTCAATATTCATTTTCAATTTATCTTTACAAAGATAAATTCTCAAAACGTTCATTTCATATTGGAAAAACAATTCCATACTTATTTAATAATAAGTAATTCACCAATCTATTTATTTTAAACATTTGAAAATATTCAACATACTTAAATAAATGTTAAGTATATATTTCATTCTTTAAGAAAGATATTCTTTTAACACCTTTATTTGAGTCAAAACGAATGTTACGTAGAACATCGTTACGACGACTCAAAATCACTAGTATAGGGATTCGGAATTAAGATAGATATATGAATCCCAATACTAGATAAAAACATTTCCTTTCGGAAATCATTTACTATAACACAGTGTTATAGTCCACCATTTCCTTATTTTTCGAAAACGTCTATTTCAACAATAAAATGTTGAAATCTATGGTTTCGATATTTCCCACATTTTAAAAACATCTTTAAAACGTTTAACTTTATTTTTAATATCACTTCTTCAAAAATAAATCCATTTTATTCAATAATATATTCACTGTCCAAAATCGTGAATATAATTCACTTAACCAAATTTCAATCATCTCTACACATTTATTTCAAGAATTATCCACTATCCAAAATCATGGATAATTTTCCCTTCTTAACCTTCTTCATTAAATTTATCAAATTCAATTGATTTCGAATTTATAAAACAACGTTTATAAATTCTATTTCTATTTTATAACAACTTTGATTTATAAATCTTCTTTTATTAACTTCTATAATTCACTTATCAAAATAAGTGATTTCGGATTTATAAACAACATTTATAAATTTCAATTCTATTTTTCTAACAAGTTCGATTTATAAATTCCTTTTATTAACAAATTCAATTTATAACTCGATATAAATACCACAAGTCCATATTATAAGTTAATAACTTATCATTCATTTATTTTAAAAGAAATCATTCTTTTAAACTTTACAAAATTTAAAACTTTCAGATTTCGTTAACTTATGAAATCCCATTTATACTTCTTTTTAACACTTATAGAAACTTGTCTTACAATCCCAATATTTTAAATTTATAAATATCCATTTTTGTACATCTTTTATATACATTGTTTTTAATAACTCAAAAATCCAAATTTAAGCTATTTTATAAATTACTTAACTATTTATTTCAAAAATCACCCTTCGGTTATATTTCACAAACATTATAATTTTCATAACTTTAAATCTATAACATTTATTTATTTAAGATAAATAAATTCAAAAATTTAATAAAACGTATACTTTCCAAAAATCACTTTAAAAATCTCTTTTAAAATCAACATCGTTATTTTTTTTTGACTTTCAAAATTGGATTCGATGATGCAACGCACCAATTAGTCCATCACAACATTCAATATCATATATATCAATATGATAATCAACAAATATCACAATATCTGTAAATAAATAAATACTGGTGAGGAATCCAGTTGGATCCCTCCAACCTGTTTCCCTGCATCCAAAGACGTTAGCACAGTATCCATTCCACTTCGAGGTGGAATATCGCGGTATATGGGTTTTATAAAAATCATCCGCTTACTAACGGCGCAATAGGGTCTCATCCGCTATACGAGGTGGGAAATCATCAATCCAATATATACATTGTACCGATGGTTTACTTAGTAGTAGGATGGTTTGTGAGGAACTTCTGAGTTTATTTTGGATTTGTTAAACCATATTTTCGGAATAGTTGGGAGGCTTACCAGTTGTGACTACTGACTGATGGTTGCAAAGCCTAGGTCCGTCACAGTTGATATCAGTGGAAGGTTTTTGCTTGTGTGCATCATCTATATTTTCATCTACCTCTATCAGAGTTGTGTAGCGGAAGCAGTTGGGAGTGCGACTGTTTTTCTTTTCTGGAGAAGAGAAGTTATTTCTACGGCTGATGGTAGGGTTATGTTCTTGATTTTGGTTAATTTCGAGAAGATCGTTCTACTAGATTGTTTTTGGATTCAGATTGTTCTGAAAGGCATCAGCAGAGGTTTAGCTGATTTATAGTGATGAAGGCAGATTTGGATCGTCCGAAGAGTTTGGTAGATAAGAGACAGAGGAATTTGGATTTCAGAGTCGGAGATTTGATTCTGGATGAGTTTCTCTGATTAAAGGAGCTGTATAGTTTGGTAAGTCCGGGAAATTAGCTCCGAGGTGTTCTGGATTTTTCTCTGTGTTCTGGAGAAGTTAGTGTTTGTTCTTCTGGAGTGAATTGCCAGTTTAGATAGCTGTGATCCGTTGTGTTTCACGTATCTCTGAGGGAGTACCTGTGAGATTTTATTTCTGGTTTTGGGAACCAGCAGTTCAGGAAGTTTTGGTTGTGAGTCTGACTCATCTGTAGTCTGATATCCTATCTTGTTTTATAGATCTAGAGGAGTAGGAGCTCTGTAGCTTAGTGATATTGACTGTTTGGATTCTATAGAGCGAGTAACCTGGTATTTATATTCGGGAAAACTCGAGAGAATCCTATTCGGAATTTTTGTCTGGATAGATAGATTGTTTGATTGGATGCTATGGTTGTTAGCATTGATTGATATATGCATGTGTTTTAAAAATTAAATTTTAAATAAATTATTAAATTACCTTTGTTTTAAATTTCGGGGACGAAATTCTTTTAAGGGGGGAGGAATGTGACGACCCGGAATTTCGAGCAATATCAATTTAATAATTTATGTTAAATATTAAATTGATTTGATATATTTTTGAATTATAAACTTGAATTGATATTTTCTTCTGAGAAATATCATATTTGTAACAACCCGCATATCTATCGATTTTATATTTAAATATTTTATCGTTAGTCGGATGTTAGTCCGAAAAGCTACTTTTTGCATACGGTCAAATTAGGACTCGAGACCACCCCCATTGAGTTCAAAATGACGTTTGCGATCTTTTTGAGTGTAAACTTCGATATGTTTGGAGATAGTGAAATTTTCAACACTTTTTCCCGCCTTTGACTTTGGTTTGGACTGCACCCCTTTAGTTCAGCCTAACCATCTTCCTCACTCTATCAAAACACTTCAAGCTTTGTCAAAAATGGTGGTGGGAAGTGGAAATTAAAACTCCAAACACAAATTCTATTGCAAATCCGAGATTCAACATCAAATTCACGTGAAGACCATTGATTCAAGCTTGTTGGTGTTCTTGCTTTGCTCTCAAATCTCCATCTTCATAAAATTCCGTGAAAAGGTGAGATTTTTGATCTCACATCTTACCTATATCTATCTTGGACTGTTGGGAATGATCCTCTATTGCATTTGTATGAATATCTGCCTTTGGATTGCATTGGATTGGAGAAAAACTATAAATTTTGGCGTTTTGGTGAGTTTCTGGCCTTAAGTCGTTTCTGGCCATCGTTGAGTCGTTCGTGAGTTAAAGTGATGAGCCGTTCACGAGTTACTGGCTTGAGTCGTTCGCGAGTTAAAGTGATGAGTCGTTCACGAGTTACTGGCTTGAGTCGTTCGCGAGTTAAAGTGATGAGTCGTTCACGAGTTACTGGCTTGAGTCGTTCGCGAGTTAAAGTGTTAAGTCGTTCTGGGTGTTCTGCCTTCGCTAGGTCGTTCGCGAGTTAAGTGCTAAGTCGTTCGCGAGTTAAGTGATAAGTCGTGCGCGAGTTAAGAGTTAGGTCGTTGCCTTCTGCTACCTCGTCCTAGCTTAGGTCGTACTGGGATAAGTCGTTAGGTCGTATAGACCTTAGCTCGTAGCTCGTATTTGAGCTTAAGTCGTAGCTCGTATGGCTCTTAAGTCCTAGGTCGTTGGCTTTTAAATCGTTAAGTCGTAGGTCGCTGCTTCTACTAAGTCGCTAGGCCATGCCAACTCCGCTAGCTCGCAACTGTTAAGTCGTATGACCTTAAGTCGTAGGTCGTCCCCGACCTAACTCCACTAGGTCGTTCCAGCCTTAGCTCGCAGCTCGAATTGGAGCTTAAGTCGTTAAGTCGTTCGTTCCACTAAGTCGTTCAAGGCTTAGGTCGTTAAGTCGTTCGTTCCACTAAGTCGTTCAAGGCTTAGGTCGTTAAGTCGTTCAAGGCTTAAGTCGTAAGTCGTTCGCGAGTTAGTACTTGGTCGTTTGACCTGTTTTCCCTTAGGTCGTTCGACCTGTTCTTCTGCTAAGTCGTGTGGCATTCTTCCCTTAGGTCGTTTGGCTTCTCGAGACCGCTTGCCTTCCCTTAGGTCGAACCCCGTATTACTCTGCGTAGGCAATCTCTTCTGAAAAACATTGATCAGAATTTCTACTTTGATGGTTTTGGGATTGACTTCTTTGGACTTTACTCACGTCTTCGAACGTGAATTGATTTGTTCTACAATCGTTTTATGACTTGTCACTTTAAAGATATATGAAGGTTTCAATACTAATAGTAAATATCAAAACTCTTTCATCAAAGCGATTTCAACACTATTTTAAATATCAAAAGTTCTTTTTCTCAAACCGATTTTTCAATCTACTAGTATATACAAGCCTTTACTTCACTCGAATGAGAAATCGACTTAAACGACTTAGTAAAACGAGTGGTATGAAACGCTTGCGTTCACTTCGTCGGTTAGCTCTTGGACTTGTTCGATTGAACCCTTTTTGTGACAATTTCCTAGTGAAGATTTACAGCTTGTTCGTAAATATTTAAGTTAAGCAAGTGGTTATGGGACATGAAGCTAAACTCATGTATTTACTAGCTTGGTGTGATTGACACTTCCTTATGATCATGACGATCATTTTTGTGATTTAGACTAGCGATTGAGCGATGTCTCTTTGTCTACGTGGGAGACTATACCCCGATTATGTGATGTTTCGCCATCACATTTCTAGGGTAGCACCCTACGGTCTTCGGGCCATTCCTGTGTGAAAATTTAATGGATAGCTTCCATGAGATAGCTTCTCGTCATGTGTTTACGCGTAGGTGAGTTTTCATGCTCCCATTCATGTGTTAGGCCTCCCCCCTTTTTATGTGTTTTCTGGATTTCTGATGATGATTTCTGGAATTTTGTGCTTCACCAATTTTCATGATTTTCATTGATATGATATCAGTTTTTGTGCATTGGTGAATTCATGTGTTATTGACTTGTTATGAATACAAGTTTAGGGTATGATACCCTACCTTATCTTTGAGAAGATTCTTGTGATATTGATTAATCTTTTGTTGATTATCATTTACATACTTATAGTAGTATGTCGTAATAGTTATTTCATGTTCATGTCATGCCATTTACTTTATACTATATCATCTGATATTTATAGTTAGACTGATCCGTTTATTATTTTCTTATAAATAATACTCGGGTCAGACCGAGATGTTACAGGTGCTTCTGCTTGACTTCTCTTCAGGATATTTCTGACTTTTGGCTAACTACATAGATTAGTAGTTTTTGGATGTACACCTTTGAGATATAGACTCTATGTTGTGTACTTATTCTTTTGTATAGCACGTGATGCTATTCTTTTGTATTATCGTGGATCTTTCTGACCACTACTCTGATGTACACTTTCATGTGTTATATATTTATTCATATCTTCTTCCGCCTTTGTGATATGGATGTCTGTGACTGATTTATGTTATGATTATTTCTATGTTTGTTTTCCGAAGATTATATATAGCCACCGTGTGATAGCTTTGTGTTTGTATCGGTATGTCGGATTTCCTCCTTAAAAGATATGCATTCTATTCTATCTGACGTATCGGTGCTCGCACAAAGAAGTTACATGGATGGACGCTCCTCCACAGCCTTATTCTCCGCGCTAATTGACAGCACTACATCGTAGTGTTCTTGGTTAGCGTGGGTATAGAGGTGGGGCGTCACAATATTGGTGAGTTATATCTTTTAAAACTAATAAATGATTTTTCTGTTTATAACGGATATACTGGTATATATCGTAGACAGGTAAGTTCTGTTTTAATTTTAATTGATAAATTTTGTTTTCAAATTTCTTATATGTATTCTAGAGATTTGGAAATTATTATTTATTTTGGAATGACTTTTCAAAGCTATTTAATAAATATATATATGGTTTTAAATATTCAGATAAATCGTTAAATTGTTTTAAGCTTATTCTAATTTGGTTCAGATTTATATTTATTAATAAAGAATTTAATTTTTCTTTTCTTTACAAAAGTATAACTTGTTAAATTTTAGTTGAAGAATATATATGAGTTTTTAATTCAATTTGTCAAATGTTACTTTGGGTATATTATAAAATAAATGATTTCTTTTGTTTAATCTTTTTAAATGTTGATAAACGAACTTTTATAGTATTAATAAAAATATAATTTCTTTATGAACCGTTTCAAATTTATAAGTTGTAATTTATTTGGATGATATTTATAAGTAAAAATAGTATAAAATATTCATCTCGAAATACAATACAATGTTACAAATAACAAATCTACATATTTAAAATAACAAGTTAACAACAATACAAATAAAACAAGTAAAATTTGATAAATTATAAAACAACATACTAAAATACCTAAACAAACATTTATTTACATTCTACCATCGAACTGGAAAGTATAATGTATACGAGTAGATTTCATAGCTTTATAAATTATAAAACAAATACACTAACTAATAAAACATCATACTAGGATAACAGAACATTTACACTACATAATCAAACTAGAGAAAATAATAATTAGGCAAATGAACAATGAGACTGACATTCACTTATATTTCAACTACACTTTAAAATGTAAGCAAGAAAACATAGCACTAAAGAAGATTTCCAGCCTTTATAAAATCTGCATAGTTGAAGAAACAAATAGCAAAGCTGGCATAGTATAAAACTGATGGTTCGAAGATATGTGTGCAGGCAACCAGAATCAAAAGAATACAAAGTATAATATTTGTAGCTTGTAGATGAAGCCAGGCATGTAGAAAAGAAAAATAGGATAAGTATGAAAATGGAAGTATCATGGTACAAAGCATTTAATGCTAGTCATGCAAACATCTCCTCTAGCTCACAATATGTATTCTCAGCCTCCATTCTTTACAAAAATCTCTGACAATAGAAAAGAAAGAAAAAAAAATACAAACCCTGTTTAAACTTCAGCCTGTAAACAACTTTCCTCTATCACCTTTTCATTTCCATTCGAGCAAAGTGAAAACTGAAATGAAGCTTCCATTTTAAAAACCTAAACAACATTCTACCATCAAGCAACTACAACTAATTCAAAAAGCAAGACAGTTGAAGATCAAGGGTAGAAACACTTGTCAGTTTCCAGTTTCCTCAAAGAATTCCAAAACTGTTTGCAAATGAGTTCTGTTCTTTTATCAACCTGGTGAGTAACATTTTTTTTAAAAAAAATTTAATAACTCAAGTTATGTGGCATACTTTCCTTGTGATATGTATCTGGTATTGGTATATATGTGCAAGTATCTGTTTATCATGCTCTGTTTTTATTTCATGTTCTGGTTGATATTAAAATTCAAAATCTCACCCTAGAATCTATATATGACTTGGTATTGTATATAAAAGTTGTCTGGAATCAATTAGGCTATCATCTAAAAATAATGACAAGTTTTTAAATGGAATAATTTGATATAAATCTTTGAATTTACAGTAAAATCTAAATTTGGTCAAAAATTTATGATTTCAAATTTAGGTTTTGATTTCATAATTGGATTTAACATAGGAAGCCATGATTTTTAATGATAGTATCATGATTTTTAGTTTGGTAATTCGTGTGATATTTGGGTTTGTTCATCTTGAGAATTTTTGGCATTTGCCGTTGATCGGCATGGAGATTGGGGTTGAAATTGTGGTTGAAGCTTGCTTGTGGGTTGTAGATGAAGGGAAAAATGTTGTAGGATTTTTCCTATGATCGATTTCCTCGAAATCGAAGAAGTTAGGGTTTTAGTTGGTTGCTGTTTGGGTTGAACTGTCGTGGCATTCGCGACTGGGTTATAGGACCGGAAGCGTTCGCTTTTGGGGAGAAGGTGGCTCATGGTCGTGGGGTTCGATGGTGGGGACGGCGAGGTTCATCGGCGTGAGGTTGGCCGGTGGCGATGGGTTTTGTGGTTCGTATTTCAGCAGTTGTTCGAGTTGGTTGTTCGAATTTCGATTCGAACGTGTTTCGTTCGATCTGGGGTTGTAATCGTATTCGCGCATGATAGTGTGGTCGGAGAGGAAGGTCGCGATGATCGTATCTGGCCAGGGCTGAGGGGAGACGTGCACCGTGCACGTTCGTATGCACGTTTGGGTTCAGGCGAATTTTGTTTTGGAGAAGACGAGTTTGACTCGGGGAATATTCGTGCGATTGGAGCTACGACTCGAAGCAGACGAGGGTGGAAAGGAACTCGGGACAGGCACGGGGATTTGTGGTGATTTACTCGGGTTGTTTGGTTTGAGTAACCTGGGTTTTAAATTTTAACAGTATATCATATTTTAGCCTTAAATTTTTAAGCATTAACAAAAAAAAAATTTAAAACGTATTTAAACAAGTTAAGTAAATGATTGTTTAATTTAACAAGTTTGAAATGTTTTTCCAAAGACTTTAAATATATTAATATTAAATGTTGAATTGTTTTGTTAAATAAATTTTATTTCAAATTTGATTCTAAATTTGGTTTAATGAAATAAATGATTTAAGTAAGTATTTAATATAAATACAAGTTTATTTTAAATTAGATATGTTGAGATTAATTAAGGATAATTAATCAATAAATTAAAAATTAAAGGTTAATTACTATTTGTAATTAAGGATAAATTAATAAATGAAATAATTAGTGGGAATGAATGTAATTTAGAAATTAATTAATTAAAGATTAAGTGATGGTTAATAGAGTAATTAATTTATGAAATTAAAGATGATCACTTATAGTTAATTAAGTATAATCGCTTAGTGAAGTGGTTGATATATTATTAAAGTCACAGACGAGACTTAACTTAATTTATAAATGGTAAATTTAAACTTATTAATAATTGATAAGTTAATTACTTAGAATAGTGATTAAATAAATGTTAATGAAGGTCATTAACTGAATTATTTTATAATTAATCAATATAATTGATTTTAATAAATTGACGGGATAAATTGATGTATTAATCAACATTTTAATTGTTTAAGTGTAAATGAATAAATGGGAAGTAATTAAGGAGTTAATTACTCATTTTAATTAATTGAGTAATTTGATTATTTGGGTTAATTAATTTATTTTAATTAATTTGGATAAATTAAATTGATGATGTGATAATTATAATTACTTAGAAAAGTAATTGATGTTTAATTACAGAGTGTAATTAATAGAATGAAGTTGTTAATAAAGTAATTTGAGTATAATTACTTTGTATAATTAATCAAAGGATTAATTAGAGATAATAAATTATTGAGCAATTAATGAAGTAATTAAAGGAGTTAATTACTAGATTGGGATTAATCAAAGGTGATAAATATTTTGGTTCAAATTAAAGGTTTAATTACTTTGATGTAATTAACTTAACTGGAAATGTAATTTGAGATTATTGGAATTTAAAATAGATTTATTTGGAATAATTAATAAATGAAGAAATTTATTAATAATTAATTGAGTAATGTAATTAACTTTAGTTAATTAAGAAATGAAGTAATGTAAAGATGCATTTCTATATTGGATCAAAGTAATTAATCCGTGGGAATAATCTAAAGATAATTACTTAAATGTAATTAAAGAAAATTAATAAGGGATGATTAATTAAATGAATAACGGGATGATGATTAATTAATTGATTGATAATTAATTAATAGAAGTATAAGCAGGTTTAATAATGATGTGATGATTAATTTAATTAACTTTAAATTAATTAAGAATAAGGTAATTGATTTAATTCATTTTAAATTAATTATCAATAGTGTGATTTATTATCCTTGCTTATGTATGATGATTGATATTGACATCCCATTGATTGATTGTAATATCAGATATGAGATGAGTGATATTGTTGTGATATGAATGCTTTGATGATATTGATTATCCATTTATGATGTTATGTGAATTATCCATCTGTGATGTTGTGTTTTATCTATCGGTGTTGATATAGATAATTGAATTGAATTGTTTTAAACCTTTAAAACAACTTGGCCTTAAAAGACACGTTTTGGATTTCGATGAGACCGGGATCGGGTTTCCGTATACCGGGATTCCAGGTCTGGAGACCCGAATACCACATTGATCCAAAATAACGTTAGGTCGTGAAATTTCAAATGGAGAAAGTGAAGACTCGAGGTATAAGAACTATACGTCAGTATAACTCTGTGGGTGATTCCGTAATGAGTTTGACGAAGATAGTACTTATAGATTCGAGATGGTGATTCAGAATGCAAGGGTTATTGTCGTTAACTCTGAGGGTGATTCCAATACGAGTGTAACGAGATAATGCCTTCGGTTTCGTTCGAACCCGGAATGAACTTGTATGGATTGAATGCTTTCAGAACATCGTCAGGAGGGCGATGAGCATTCTAAGGGATGAATTCTATAAAGGTAATCATGACCTCAAGCCTCATCAACCGGGAATGGCTAAAACAGGGGAGGTGCAGCAAGGCTTCGTGGGTAGCCCCCACTTGAGAGTAAGGTTTACCCCTGTCTAGATGTCCCTATTTATTTCGGTTTAGTGTACGGTTGGTCGCGCCAACTTTGGGGTGATCTTATTTGGAACTGTCCAGTAAGGGATGGGTCCGGCCTTGTGTTGCAGGGGAGCGGGCGTACTCCTCGGTACGGTGATCTAGGCCACGTACTGTGACGGGCGGTACCCCAGTAGCCCAGCCATTGTATGGAATCCAAAATCCAATAAGTGCCATCGGATTTGATTGTAAACTTAGTATGCTGGAATTTAATCATGTAACAATTTCGACTATTTTCTATTTACTTGAAAACCCTAGACACTATTATAATATCACTGGATTTCCTAAAAATGTTTTGGTTAGCGTAAGGTAAAAACTTTTCCATGTTTATTGGTGGGAAGTCTTACGTGATACCTTTTGTTTCCAAATGATTTTCAAAGTTAAACAATTTTAACCTGTTACTCATACCAGACCCATGTCTGACCCGAAGTTTATTTCTGTTTTTCATAAACTCTCGGGTACCCAAATTTTTACGGGTAGTCAAGGGATTCAGGTTTAGCTTTGACGTATTCTGGAGGAGCAATGGAGCAGGAGGCTTCAGCGTGTAGATATATAGTGGTTCCGCTGTGTTAGTGATTATTTTGTATTTCCACTGTGTTGTATCTCTGTGATGTGTGAGTTGTATTAACTAGACAGGTGTTTATAACTGTCTAGTATGTGTTGTATTATCTGTGTACTCTGATGTATATGATACTATGTATTAATTTATGTGATATATTATATTTTATTCGTTCCGCTGTTGAGATTCTGTTATTGTTTTCTTCTTCTTCTCTTTCTTTTCTACCTTCTCACCTCTTTCTTTTCTTCAAAACGATACGACTTTCTGGGCATAGAAGGTCGGGTCGTCACAGGTGGTATCAGAGCACTAGGTTGAGCGAATACCTAGGCTCTTAAGTGATTTCTTTCTTGAGAGAGCGTATTTGTATTTTTGATATATATATATATGTATAATTTTATATATTTCTACCTATCGGTTGGGTTACCCGTTCAGGTTTCCCCAATACTAATTATAAAGGTAGATGGAGTAGTGGTGGATGTGTAGCACAACTACCACTAATAGGAGAAGCCCATATGTTGAGGTTGGAGGTATATTTGTCGAGACTATAAACCCAATACCGTTTCGAGTAAGTTAGGCAGTATGGAGTGTGGATTTCTCTGATCTCCGAAGGAAATCTTTTTAAAGGAATTCGGAGTAACTCTTGGAAGTGTAAGTTGGTTGTGCTCGGTAAGTAGATTATTTGGAATTTGGATCTGTTGGATGAGCAGAAGTGAGTAATGGGATCTTTGCAACTTCAGAAGGGAGTAGCTGTATGGTGAGATGCAATAACCATAGACGGTGCTGAAGATGTTTCTTTGGAGCAAGTTAAGGAGTTATGGGGTGGACAGTTGATGTCTACCGCAGGGAAGCTTTATCTGTGTTGGAGTATGAGACTAAGGTCGGTAAGTTGTTACTTTCGGATGTGGTCTCATTTTCACCCTTAATAAGAGTTAGTTGTTGGTGCTTGGCTTGGAGTCCGAATTTTTGAGAGATATCTGCTTGTCTCAACCTCTTTGTGAAGTTGGCTGAAGACTATGAAGTTCGAGAAGCCTTTGGAATAAAGAAGTCTTCTGGTTAAGCAGTGACCTGGAGTGGAGTGTGGAAGCAGCAATGTTAATCTTTTTCTACAATGGATCAGGAGATGTGAGATTCTACGGTCAGTAGTTCGAGTAGATGTTAAAGACATATCCATTTCTTCTGGAAGCCCAGCAGGTCAGGATATCTGTTTTGAGGAGGAACTATCAGTTTTCTGGCAGATAAGATGTTTCTAAAGGAGTAATTTTATTTGGATATGCTGTTTGGGTTGGTAAAGGAAGAACAGTTTCTTCGGAATCTGAATCGGATAGGATCGCAAAAGTGACTTGCGATGGTTTGAGTGTTCCTTTGTGTTTCAGAAATTTTCTGGATGTCTTCAGGAAGTCAGTGTTTTGTTAGCATCTGGAGATTGAATTTGGTATCGACTGTATTCCAGGAGGGTACCGATGGTTTAACTTAGTAGTAGGATGGTTTGTGAGGAACTTCTGAGTTTATTTTGGATTTGTTAAACCATATTTTCGGAATAGTTGGGAGGCTTACCAGTTGTGACTACTGACTGATGGTTGCAAAGCCTAGGTCCGTCACAGTTGATATCAGTGGAAGGTTTTTGCTTGTGTGCATCATCTATATTTTCATCTACCTCTATCAGAGTTGTGTAGCGGAAGCAGTTGGGAGTGCGACTGTTTTTCTTTTCTGGAGAAGAGAAGTTATTTCTACGGCTGATGGTAGGGTTATGTTCTTGATTATGGTTAATTTCGAGAAGATCGTTCTACTAGATTGTTTTTGGATTCAGATTGTTCTGAAAGGCATCAGCAGAGGTTTAGCTGATTTATAGTGATGAAGGCAGATTTGGATCGTCCGAAGAGTTTGGTAGATAAGAGACAGAGGAATTTGGATTTCAGAGTCGGAGATTTGATTCTGGATGAGTTTCTCTGATTAAAGGAGCTGTATAGTTTGGTAAGTCCGGGAAATTAGCTCCGAGGTGTTCTGGATTTTTCTCTGTGTTCTGGAGAATTTAGTGTTTGTTCTTCTGGAGTGAATTGCCAGTTTAGATAGCTGTGATCCGTTGTGTTTCACGTATCTCTGAGGGAGTACCTGTGAGATTTTATTTCTGGTTTTGGGAACCAGTAGTTCAGGAAGTTTTGGTTGTGAGTCTGACTCATCTGTAGTCTGATATCCTATCTTGTTTTATAGATCTAGAGGAGTAGGAGCTCTGTAGCTTAGTGATATTGACTGTTGGATTCTATAGAGCGAGTAACCTGGTATTTATATTCGGGAAAACTCGAGAGAATCCTATTCGGAATTTTTGTCTGGATAGATAGATTGTTTGATTGGATGCTATGGTTGTTAGCATTGATTGATATATGCATGTGTTTTAAAAATTAAATTTTAAATAAATTATTAAATTACCTTTGTTTTAAATTTTGGGGACGAAATTCTTTTAAGGGGGGAGGAATGTGACGACCCGGAATTTCGAGCAATATCAATTTAATAATTTATGTTAAATATTAAATTGATTTGATATATTTTTGAATTATAAACTTGAATTGATATTTTCTTCTGATAAAGATCATATTGGTGAGTTATATCTTTTAAAACTAATAAATGATTTTTCTGTTTATAACGGATATACTGGTATATATCGTAGACAGGTAAGTTCTGTTTTAATTTTAATTGATAAATTTTGTTTTCAAATTTCTTATATGTATTCTAGAGATTTGGAAATTATTATTTATTTTGGAATGACTTTTCAAAGCTATTTAATAAATATATATATGGTTTTAAATATTCAGATAAATGGTTAAATTGTTTTAAGCTTATTCTAATTTGGTTCAGATTTATATTTATTAATAAAGAATTTAATTTTTCTTTTCTTTACAAAAGTATAACTTGTTAAATTTTAGTTGAAGAATATATATGAGTTTTTAATTCAATTTGTCAAATGTTACTTTGGGTATATTATAAAATAAATGATTTCTTTTGTTTAATCTTTTTAAATGTTGATAAACGAACTTTTATAGTATTAATAAAAATATAATTTCTTTATGAACCGTTTCAAATTTATAAGTTGTAATTTATTTGGATGATATTTATAAGTAAAAATAGTATAATATATTCATCTCGAAATACAATACAATGTTACAAATAACAAATCTACATATTTAAAATAACAAGTTAACAACAATACAAATAAAACAAGTAAAATTTGATAAATTATAAAACAACATACTAAAATACCTAAACAAACATTTATTTACATTCTACCATCGTACTGGAAAGTATAATGTATACGAGTAGATTTCATAGCTTTATAAATTATAAAACAAATACACTAACTAATAAAACATCATACTAGGATAACAGAACATTTACACTACATAATCAAACTAGAGAAAATAATAATTAGGCAAATGAACAATGGGACTAACATTCACTTATATTTCAACTACACTTTAAAATGTAAGCAAGAAAACATAGCACTAAAGAAGATTTCCAGCCTTTATAAAATCTGCATAGTTGAAGAAACAAATAGCAAAGCTGGCATAGTATAAAACTGATGGTTCGAAGATATGTGTGCAGGCAACAAGAATCAAAAGAATACAAAGTATAATATTTGTAGCTTGTAGATGAAGCCAGGCATGTAGAAAAGAAAAATAGGATAAGTATGAAAATGGAAGTATCATGGTACAAAGCATTTAATGCTAGTCATGCAAACATCTCCTCTAGCTCACAATATGTATTCTCAGCCTCCATTCTTTACAAAAATCTCTGACAATAGAAAAGAAAGAAAAAAAAAATATACAAACCCTGTTTAAACTTCAGCCTGTAAACAACTTTCCTCTATCACCTTTTCATTTCCATTCGAGCAAAGTGAAAACTGAAATGAAGCTTAATTTTAAAAACCTAAACAACATTCTACCATCAAGCAACTACAACTAATTCAAAAAGCAAGACAGTTGAAGATCAAGGGTAGAAACACTTGTCAGTTTCCAGTTTCCTCAAAGAATTCCAAAACTGTTTGCAAACGAGTTCTGTTCTTTTATCAACCTGGTGAGTAACATTTTTTTTTTAAAAAAAGTTTAATAACTCAAGTTATGTGGCTTACTTTCCTTGTGATATGTATCTGGTATTGGTATATATGTGCAAGTATCTGTTTATCATGCTCTGTTTTTATTTCATGTTCTGGTTGATATTAAAATTCAAAATCTCACCCTAGAATCTATATATGACTTGGTATTGTATATAAAAGTTGTCTGGAATCAATTAGGCTATCATCTAAAAATAATGACAAGTTTTTAAATGGAATAATTTGTTATAAATCTTTGAATTTACAGTAAAATCTAAATTTGGTCAAAAATTTATGATTTCAAATTTAGGTTTTGATTTCATAATTGGATTTAACATAGGAAGCCATGATTTTTAATGATAGTATCATGATTTTTAGTTTGGTAATTCGTGTGATATTTGGGTTTGTTCATCTTGAGAATTTTTGGCATTTGCCGTTGATCGGCATGGAGATTGGGGTTGAAATTGTGGTTGAAGCTTGCTTGTGGGTTGTAGACGAAGGGAAAAATGTTGTAGGATTTTTCCTATGATCGATTTGCTCGAAATCGAAGAAGTTAGGGTTTTAGTTGGTTGCTGTTTGGGTTGAACTGTCGTGGCATTCGCGACTGGGTTATAGGACCGGAAGCGTTCGCTTTTGGGGAGAAGGTGGCTCATGGTCGTGGGGTTCGATGGTGGGGACGGCGAGGTTCATCGGCGTGAGGTTGGCCGGTGGCGATGGGTTTTGTGGTTCGTATTTCAGCAGTTGTTCGAGTTGGTTGTTCGAATTTCGATTCGAACGTGTTTCGTTCGATCTGGGGTTGTAATCGTATTCGCGCATGATAGTGTGGTCGGAGAGGAAGGTCGCGATGATCGTATCTGGCCAGGGCTGAGGGGAGACGTGCACCGTGCACGTTCGTATGCACGTTTGGGTTCAGGCGAATTTTGTTTTGGAGAAGACGAGTTCGACTCGGGGAATATTCGTGCGATTGGAGCTACGACTCGAAGCAGACGAGGGTGGAAAGGAACTCGGGACAGGCACGGGGATTTGTGGTGATTTACTCGGGTTGTTTGGTTTGAGTAACCTGGGTTTTAAATTTTAACAGTATATCATATTTTAGCCTTAAATTTTTAAGCATTAAAAAAAAAATTTTAAAACGTATTTAAACAAGTTAAGTAAATGATTGTTTAATTTAACAAGTTTGAAATGTTTTTCCAAAGACTTTAAATATATTAATATTAAATGTTGAATTGTTTTGTTAAATAAATTTTATTTCAAATTTGATTCTAAATTTGGTTTAATGAAATAAATGATTTAAGTAAGTATTTAATATAAATACAAGTTTATTTTAAATTAGATATGTTGAGATTAATTAAGGATAATTAATCAATAAATTAAAAATTAAAGGTTAATTACTATTTGTAATTAAGGATAAATTAATAAATGAAATAATTAGTGGGAATGAATGTAATTTAGAAATTAATTAATTAAAGATTAAGTGATGGTTAATAGAGTAATTATTTTATGAAATTAAAGATGATCACTTATAGTTAATTAAGTATAATCGCTTAGTGAAGTGGTTGATATATTATTAAAGTCACAGATGAGACTTAACTTAATTTATAAATGGTAAATTTAAACTTATTAATAATTGATAAGTTAATTACTTAGAATAGTGATTAAATAAATGTTAATGAAGGTCATTAACTGAATTATTTTATAATTAATCAATATAATTGATTTTAATAAATTGACGGGATAAATTGATGTATTAATCAACATTTTAATTGTTTAAGTGTAAATGAATAAATGGGAAGTAATTAAGGAGTTAATTACTCATTTTAATTAATTGAGTAATTTGATTATTTGGGTTAATTAATTTATTTTAATTAATTTGGATAAATCAAATTGATGATGTGATAATTATAATTACTTAGAAAAGTAATTGATGTTTAATTACAGAGTGTAATTAATAGAATGAAGTTGTTAATAAAGTAATTTGAGTATAATTACTTTGTATAATTAATCAAAGGATTAATTAGAGATAATAAATTATTGAGCAATTAATGAAGTAATTAAAGGAGTTAATTACTAGATTGGGATTAATCAAAGGTGATAAATATTTTGGTTCAAATTAAAGGTTTAATTACTTTGATGTAATTAACTTAACTGGAAATGTAATTTGAGATTATTGGAATTTAAAATAGATTTATTTGGAATAATTAATAAATGAAGAAATTTATTAATAATTAATTGAGTAATGTAATTAACTTTAGTTAATTAAGAAATGAAGTAATGTAAAGATGCATTTCTATATTGGATCAAAGTAATTAATCCGTGGGAATAATCTAAAGATAATTACTTAAATGTAATTAAAGAAAATTAATCAGGGATGATTAATTAAATGAATAACGGGATGATGATTAATTAATTGATTGATAATTAATTAATAGAAGTATAAGCAGGTTTAATAATGATGTGATGATTAATTTAATTAACTTTAAATTAATTAAGAATAAGGTAATTGATTTAATTCATTTTAAATTAATTATCAATAGTGTGATTTATTATCCTTGCTTATGTATGATGATTGATATTGACATCCCATTGATTGATTGTAATCTCAGATATGAGATGAGTGATATTGTTGTGATATGAATGCTTTGATGATAGTTTGATGATATTGATTATCCATTTATGATGTTATGTGAATTATCCATCTGTGATGTTGTGTTTTATCTATCGGTGTTGATATAGATAATTGAATTGAATTGTTTTAAACCTTTAAAACAACTTGGCCTTAAAAGACACGTTTTGGATTTCGATGAGACCGGGATCGGGTTTCCGTATACCGGGATTCCAGGTCTGCAGACCCGAATACCACATCGATCCAAAATAACGTTAGGTCGTGAAATTTCAAATGGAGCAAGTGAAGACTCGAGGTATAAGAACTATACGTCAGTATAACTCTGTGGGTGATTCCGTAATGAGTTTGACGAAGATAGTACTTATAGATTCGAGATGGTGATTCAGAATGCAAGGGTTATTGTCGTTAACTCTGAGGGTGATTCCAATACGAGTGTAACGAGATAATGCCTTCGGTTTCGTTCGAACCCGGAATGAACTTGTATGGATTGAATGCTTTCAGAACATCGTCAGGAGGGCGATGAGCATTCTAAGGGATGAATTCTATAAAGGTAATCGTGACCTCAAGCCTCATCAACCGGGAATGGCTAAAACAGGGGAGGTGCAGCAAGGCTTCGTGGGTAGCCCCCACTTGAGAGTAAGGTTTACCCCTGTCTAGATGTCCCTATTTATTTCGGTTTAGTGTACGGTTGGTCGCACCAACTGTGGGGTGATCTTATTTGGAACTGTCCAGTAAGGGATGGGTCCGGCCTTGTGTTGCAGGGGAGCGGGCGTACTCCTCGGTACAGTGATCTAGGCCACGTACTGTGACGGGCGGTACCCCAGTAGCCCAGCCATTGTATGGAATCCAAAATCCAATAAGTGCCATCGGATTTGATTGTAAACTTAGTATGCTGGAATTTAATCATGTAACAATTTCGGCTATTTTCTATTTACTTGAAAACCCTAGACACTATTATAATATCACTGGATTTCCTAAAAATGTTTTGGTTAGCGTAAGGTAAAAACTTTTCCATGTTTATTGGTGGGAAGTCTTACGCGATACCTTTTGTTTCCAAATGGTTTTCAAAGTTAAACAATTTTAACCTGTTACTCATATCAGACCCATGTCTGACCCGAAGTTTATTTCTGTTTTTCATAAACTCTCGGGTACCCAAATTTTTACGGGTAGTCAAGGGATTCAGGTTTAGCTTTGACGTATTCTGGAGGAGCAATGGAGCAGGAGGCTTCAGCGTGTAGATATATAGTGGTTCCGCTGTGTTAGTGATTATTTTGTATTTCCGCTGTGTTGTATCTCTGTGATGTGTGAGTTGTATTAACTAGACAGGTGTTTATAACTGTCTAGTATGTGTTGTATTATCTGTGTACTCTGATGTATATGATACTATGTATTAATTTATGTGATATATTATATTTTATTCGTTCCGCTGTTGAGATTCTGTTGTTGTTTTCTTCTTCTTCTCTTTCTTTTCTACCTTCTCACCTCTTTCTTTTCTTCAAAACGATACGACTTTCTGGGCATAGATGGTCGGGTCGTCACAGGGACGAAATTCTTTTAAGGAGGGAAGTCTGTAACGACCCAGAATTTTGAACAAATTAAATTGAGAATATTTAATTAATTTTAAATATTTGAACGATGATTTAATTTGAATCCCCGATATAACTTTGAAAACTGACGATTAAATTATAAAATTTAATCTATTGTAAGTTGAATAAAATTTGTATCTTCAATTTAAGCTGAAGAAAAATATTTCAAAAGCTTTTAAAATTCGTATTGGCAATACTGAAGATAATAGAAGCTTCAGAATTGAATTTGAAAATGATTTGTTCAGTTTTGAAATCATATCGCTTGAATCGATATTTGAAAATAACGTTTCGGGGCGCAGTCTCGGAATTCGACGAAACCAGTTTCATTGGATCCGTAATATTGTATTATTATCGGATTTCAATTTTCGTAATGTCCGGAGTTGTTGTGTGAGCGTACGATAAGCAAACGCACTGAAATTAAATCGAAATTTTAATTTAATAACTGGTCCAAAAAGCTATCTCCTCCATACGATCAAATTTGGACTCGAAACTTTTTCCATTGTGTTCGGAATAGGCGTATAACATTACGAACGCCTAGCGGCACGCCTCGATAGGATATCGAGATTTTTGATTTGCATTTTCGTGACGACTTGAATTTGAATTTGAATTGGGAAAGTAGTCAACTGCCGTTGATATTATTTCACATCAACCGTCCTATTCAGCCACCCTATTCTGATAAGCAGACCTTTCTCGGTTAATCGCGTACTTCTTGTCTCCTCCCCATTTCTTTTTAATATCATCACGCAATCTTCCTCTACCTTTTATAAACAGCCGAGCATTTCTAAACAAAGAAAATAAAATGGCGACCACTTCTCCTCAGTTCGTTTTCTCGTATTAAATTCGAAACTTCTCCAGACGAAATCAAATTCGATTTCATATCGTGATCGCGAGGTCAAGCGCGATGCGGCGGCATGTCTGAGAGGATGGCGACGAGACGAGGCTTCCAAGTGCAGCCTCGCGATTTAGGGCATGCCAATCGAGTGATGGTGAGCGAAATTGAATTGGGTTCAGATCTTGATTTCGCGAGGTAGTATCGCGACTGGAGTGGGGGAACGAGGCCGGTTGGAAGACGAGGGGATAGGCGAGGCATTCGTAGCTCGCAGGATGATCGAAGCTAGGGCTGTTAGGTTGGGAAATCGCGATGGGGCCGGTGACCTAGGGTGGCAGCAGCTAGGAGATGTTCAAGGCTGCGTTCGTGGACTGTGGGCGGGTTTGTGGCCAACTCGTTGATTTGGGGAAGACGTGTTAGTGGGATAACTTCTTTTTCCAGTAAATATGTTAACAATAATTTACTTTTGCCTTCGGTTTTGAAAAGAAATAATAGTATGAGAACTGTATATTCACGTTTTGATAAGTATATACTTTTGCAAAAGGACTGGATTAGTTTGAAAGGCAGTTAGTTTATAGTAAATTGGAAATTGTTTGATGGACTGGTATGTAAAATGTGAGCTAGCGGGTCTGTTATAAGGAAAGTACATAAAATAAATCTTGAATTTAAAAAGTAGTGATGTTTAAATAAAAAAAAATCGGGTCTTATATATCGGATAATTTATTCGTGCGAGGTTTAAAGCGGGGAATGGGATCAGCCGTTTAAATTCGTAGCTGGAATGTACGGAATGGAATTAATTTGGTTGGATTGCAAAATAAAAGCTAAGGTGAGATCTTCTCACTCAAATGAAAGTGGATTTTCTTTTACAGTTATTGATTGATGATTGACTGTTTGGATGTGTATTAGATATAGTAGGATATATCTATATATATAGCAATATATACATATTGGCATATGTATATATTGGATTGATTGATTTCCCGCCTCGTATAGCGGATGAGATCCTATTGCGCCGTTAGTAAGCGGATTATTTTTAAAAACCCATATACCGCGATATTCCACCTCGAAGTGGAATTGGTATTGTGCTAACATTTGTGGATGCAGGGAAACAGGTTGGAGGGATCCAACTGGATTCCTCACCAGTAGTTATTTATTTACAGATATTGATGTATATTCTGTTATCATATGTTGATATATGATGTTTGTTGTTGTGATTGACTAATTGATGCTGTTGCATCATCGGATTCAAGTTTTGAACTTTAAAAATAACGACTTTTACTTTAAAAGGATTTTAAAGTAATTTTTGAAAGTAGACGTTTTATTGAATTGTTGAATTGATTTATTTTAAATAAATAAACGTCTAGAATTTTAAAGTTATAAGAGTTAAGATTTTTGGTGAAATATAACCAAAGTGTCGTTTTTGGAAATAAAAGTCGATTTATTTATAAAATGGTTTAAGTTGGGATTTTTGAATAACTATAAACGATTTGTATAACAGATTTATAAAATTGATATTTATAAATCAAAGTATTGGGATTATAAAATGAGTTTTTATAAGTGTTAAAAATGAAATATTATGGAATCCGTAAGTGAATGAAATTATAGATTTATAAATTGTGAAGTTATAAAATGAATGAAACTGTAGAATAAAAGATTTATAAGAGATTAACTTATAAATTGGATTTTTGCATTTAAATGGAATATTGATCGAATTGTAAATAAGGAGATTTATTAAATTGAAGTTGTTAGAAAATAGAAATAGAATTTATAAACGTTTTATAAATTCAAAATCAATTGAATTTGATAAATTAAATATAGAAGGTTATTAAAGAAGATATATTCGCGATTTTGGATAGCAAATTATCTTTGAAATAAATGTGTAGAAAAGATTGAAATTTGGTTAAGTGAAGTATATTCACGATTTTGGACAGTGAATATATTATTGAATAAAATGGATTCATTTTTGAAGAAGTGATATTAAAAATGAAGTTAAACATTTTAAAGATGTTTTAAAATGTATTGTGAATTAAAAGCATAGATTTCAACGTTCATTGTTAAAATAGGCGTTTTCGAAAATATAAGGAAATGATGGACTATAACACTGTTGTTATAGTAAATGATTTTCGAAAGGAAATGTTTTTATGTAGTATTGGGATTTATATACCTATCTTAATTTCGAATCCCTATACTAGTGATTTTGAGTCGTCGTAACGATGTTTTACGTAACATCCGTTTTGACTCAAATAGATGTTGTTATAATAAATGATTTCCTTAAAGAATGAAATTTATACTTAATATTGATTTAAGTATATCGAATATTTTCAAATGTTGAAAATAAATGATTTGTGAATTACTTATAATTAAATAAGTATGGAAATGCTTTTCCAATATGAAATGAACGTTTTGAGAATTTATCTTTGTAAAGATAAATTGAATTTGAGTATTGAAAACGATTTGAAAATCATATATCAGTAGATATTTTGAAATATAAATTCACTATGGAATTTATAAAAGAAAGGGGAATTGTGTTAGAAAAATAAATATTGATTTATTTTTGAAGTGTGGGAATTTTATATCTAGTAAAGATATTTTTGAAGATGAAATAATTTGGAAAATTATTTGGAATCTGATGATGTTGCACATCTTTATTGATAGTTAAATAACCGACTATCAATAATTACCTTGAATAGGTATTTGTTGTGAATTGGATGAATTTGAATGCCACACTTATTTTTGAATAAGCGCTCACTATTCGGGTTAACCGGGAAAGGACCATGGGGTCGTATAACCCATTCCGAATATGTGATACGTCGTTATGAATTGCATTCGAAGACCGGTGTTGAAGACCGGATATTTTTGAAAACGGAAGGATTACCGTCGAGTTACTCTACATCGGCTGATCTCCGATTTAGAGGTTTTATCACCCTTAGTGACGGGAAGTCCGGACGTGATTAGAAATTTATCCGGATGTGCAAGGGCTTCGTGAGAAGTGCCTTCGGTTCTGTTCGATCCCGGAACAGACTTGTATGGATTGTATGTCTGACGTTACAATTTGAGATATAAAGCTGATTTCTTTCAAATACATATCTGTTGGTGGCGGAGAATTTATTCTCTTAGCTTAACACCCTTCTCTGAGACGTACGAGCTCAGAGGTTATGTAGTTGAAATTTATCAGCGATATACTCCCAATTTGGTAACGTGGCATACTAAGTGTTGCTGTGAAATGATCAGTGTTTGATCATTTGCGATATGATCATTTGTTTGATCTTATATCTTTGTGATCATAGGTTGATCATTTTGTTGACCCGAAGCAGGGCTTTGTAGAAAGCGTAGCTTTGTGGACGAGACTTCGTCGAGCCTCACACCCCGGAAATGGTCGAAACAGGAAGGATGCAGCAAGGTTCTAGGGAGTAGCGCCCCTTAGTGTATGTCATTCCTTCTGGATAGAGGTGGTATCATGGTATGGAGCCCAGATACTTAACCTATGTGGTGGCTGCATTATTACTATGTGGTTTGTTGGAAATCGGGGATCCTCGGGAAGATCGGTTACGATCGGGGGATGACATACGCGTGTCAGTAGTTACCTATTTTTGCAAAGGTAACCCGGCCTTGTGTTGGCAGAGATCCGGTTAGGTTCTCGGGTCGTCTATTCCAAGGACGTACCCATCGTGGATAGGAAGTTCCTTAGCCTGACCATTTGTTGGAAATCCAAAGAAACAATACGTGACTTGTACGGTTTTAGTTGTAGAACCTATCATTCACTTATGGTGGCGCCCCACTGTTTGGATGGTAGCTATAGTAGGCATAGTTCGAAATGTCTATGTTGGCTAAGATTTATATTATACTTTCGAACTGTTTTCTACACTATGCACTAATAATAATATCAAAAATGATTTGATTTTGCGTAGTAAGCATCTTTGACTATCATAAGAAGAAATCTCCTCCAATTCTGCGTTTGCATTGTGTGTGTGGCGGGAGGTCTTATGGTAGTTTCATTTTCCAAAAGCATTGCGAATTTGTTTTATTTTCTTTGTGAAAAATAACTGTTTTACGATCTCACACCAGTCACCATGACTGACTCGGAGTTTATTGTTCCCTTCTAAACTCTGGGTGCCCACCAATTTCCATATGGGCAGCCTAGAGTTATGTTATCAGGATATTCTGGAGCTTTGGAGATAAGCTGGATGACGAGACGTAGTATTTGTATCTGATATTATTTATTCCGCTGTGTATTCTGTATGAGGACAAGTTTATATAACTGTCCATTGTTGTATATTGACTCTGATTGATGTATGTATAAACTGATATCGTTCTTTGTTTTAAAAGACTATGATTATCTATTATATATTGTTCCGCTGCGATGTGTAAGCTTCTGATATTGTTTCTGTTCTGATGTTGTTCTGTTGTTCTTCTTTTTTCTTTCTGTTCCTTCTTTCTTCTTCTTCTTCTATCTTTTCTTCTGTTTTCTTCTTTTAAAACCCTCACTATTGGAGTTTCCGGCACTCGATTTCTCGGCAGTCGATAAAGTGAGTATCGATGTCGAATTTTTGAAAGTCGAAAATTTCGGTACGTGACATACAAATGCCAATATGTATATATTGCTATATATATATATAGATATATCCTACTATATCTAATATCACATCCAAATAGCAATCATTTCAAATCAATAACTGCAGAACAAAATTTTCCTTCGAGTGAGAAAATCTCACCTTAGCTTTTTATTTGCAATCATTTCCATTTTGATCATTTCTTCATTGTATTAACCTTGTAAGACAATTATACAATTTATTAATATTTAAATTAATCGATTAATTAATTCTTAATACATTGGTTTTAACTATTAAATTTGTTATAAATAAATTCCCTTTTTAAATAAATTTTCAGTAACTGAAATAATTATATAAGTCAATTTAACAAATTAATCTCCCTGAATTCATTATTTTAAAATTATATAAGTTAGAAAATAAATGTATAACTTAGTAATTTATTTCACAGTAAAGTAGATTCCTTTTTAAAACTCTTTTAACAGTTGAATTCTTAATTTAAAATAGGCATGTGAAAATATCTATTTTATAACATACTTTAAAATTGAACAGTTCATTCATATATTTTCTCCTATAAACATATAGATTTATATGAAACTAAAATTTGACTTTACTGTAAATTCTTCTTTCTAATCTATATTTACAAATAAACCAGTAAGTGAAGATATCTATTTTTATAAAAATTTCATATCATCATCTTCATTTTCCCTTTACTGTAAATTAAAATTTTATTTACACATATATATTTGCATTCATATATTCATTGAATTTGAAAAAGAAAATAAATTCTACCTTACAGAGTTCACGAACCCAGGCTCGCCTCCGTGAACTTCTCTTGCCCAAATCGAACGACGCCAACTCGACTGCCCTAGTTTTAATAGTCCTCCACGATTCGCGATCGAGCACAAGTCCCCGTGGCGACAGTGCCACGCTTTCCTAGTCGCGAGCTCCACCGTGAACGCCTCGTTAGCTGCTCGCGAAGTCATCGCCACTGCTCGTAAAACTCGCGAGTGCCTCCTCCCTCATGCGATTAGTCGTGACCCCCAATTCACGGCGCCAAGGCGAGCGCCTCCGCCTTCGTTGCCCACGCGACCCAGTGCCGCCGCCTTGTTCGAGTTCCCAGCCTCGATTTCAATTCGAATGCGGCCACTAACATTATTATTTTTCTTCGATTTGAAATTTGGGGGGGGGGGAGAAACGCGGTTATGGGTTTTGAATTTAAGGAGAGAGCGGCCATTGTTTTGCTTTAGAACGAGAGGTATTTAGTTCTATTTGTTCGGCCATTTATTTTTCTTCTCTGGCAATTAAATTTTGAACGAGGGTATGGGTTTCGATATTTAAAATAGAGGGAAGCGTGATTTTAGGCGTGAGTAAAGGGGAAGAACGTGCTTGCACGATTTCGTATCGTGATTGTCTGCGTGATTGTAGGCGTGGTGGAAAGGAAGAGAACGTGGCTGATGTTTGACAAATTTAAATATTAAATTTAAATTGAATTTGATTTGATTTCAATGCGTTTGCTCGCCGTACGATCACATATTAACTCCGAAAAATACGAAAATTGAAATCCAACAATAATTCAACGTTACGGACCCAATGGAACTAGTTTCGTCGAATTCCGAGACTGCGCCTCGGACGGCTATTTTTAAATATCGATTCAAACGATATGAATTTCAAAACTGATCAAATCAATTCGAAATTAGATTCTGAAGCTTCTGTTATTTTCAGTATTATCAATATGAATTTTAAAAGCTTTCGAAATATTTTTCTTCAACTTAAAATTGAAGATATAAATTTTTATTCAATTCAATAGATTAAATTTTAAAGTTTAATCGCAAAATTCACAGTTATATCGGGGATTCAAATTAAATCATCGTTCAAATATTTAAAATTAATTAAATATTCTCAATTTAATTTGTTCAAAATTCTGGGTCATTACAAACTTCCCTCCTTAAAAGAATTTCGTCCCGAAATTACAAGTCAGGAAGAAAAAGTCCTTAACTTGTCTACTATTTTTCAACATCCAATAGTTTTATCAAATTTCAAAACAAATCTTTCTACTAAAGATTCGTTATCATTCAACTAAATTTCCCACTTCAATTATAAGTTTCAAAACATCATTGTTTACTTCAAAATTCAAATTTAAATTTAAATTCAAATTTAAACTTTCAAAATTTTCTCAAAAATTTTCTAACACCCGAAATTCTCGAAATATTTCGCCAGCGTCTCCTTTGCGCGGCTAATACGGTACGACTACAAAATGTCCATACGGACTCTCAAATTTCAAAAAGAAAAGAAAAAGCCAAGCGGCTAGACAAGAAAATCAGTAAATCTCATATTGAAATTCAAATACATACCTTTTGTCGAGCAATTCAAATTTATCTTTGAAATCAAATCCAATCCCTTTAATACACCTGTATATCCTACTAGCCATAATATCTAGTTACAATATTCAATCCATTTTGCAAATTCAATTACAAAATTTTCAATATAAACTGCTTCTTATACATTTTTACTTCCCTATTGAAGTTACATACATCTTCATTTTCATTCAATTTTTACATTTCATATCTCGTTTGAATTCAATTTACCATTTTAATTCAATTCGGATTCTATTTATCTCTGAATATTGAATTTTATTTACTACCAAATTCAAAACAAAGTTTAACATCCAGTTTTATCTTTATTCAATCATTAACTTAGAATAATTTCAATATCCAGTTTTACTTAAGAATTTCACTCTTCGTTTCTTAGGTTCAATATAAATATTCCATATACACGTTATATTTATTTTTAATTTACCACTTCGGTTAAACCTACTTTCATTTAAACTGGATTTCCAATTCGAATTCAATTTACTTTCCTTTTATAATTATTGAATTTAATTCGTTCAAACCTTATTCATTTGGTCAATATTCAATTAGCTTCACTTACTAATTTTTAGTTTAATACTTCACAAATTAAATTAAATTCATTCTTACTTACTTACAAATTCAAAATGAATTTTAACATTTCAATTTCATTTTCTGGCACTTGCAATTGTAATTTATTCATTCATTCACTAATTCATTCGTTTTCAATTTGAATTTCATTCCAATCAGATTTCAAACATTCTATAAGTTATCAACTTATTGACATCTTGATGTATACAATCATTTTATACATTCACAATTTTATTCATATATGAATTTATTTCCTTATATTTCCAATTCATATTTATAAATTTCATTTGTTGAATGAATTTATCTCCAAATCTTTGGTTGTTATTGTTTTAATTTCTCATTGCAATTCCATATAATAATGAGAATATTTCAATGTTATTACTTCCTAACAACCAAACATCCATATACTATGATAATTCATAGAAAATCGTTTTTTTTCTATACAAAAATAGTTTTGGGCAAAATTATATCATTCCCCCTATTCAAAAACAATACTATGCTGAATTGTTCTATTTAAATGTTTAGAAACCCCTTCGATACAGTTTTGCAGACTGTGCCGACGAAGGTTCATATGCCACTCAATAAACCAGCCATCACGATATAAAACAATTTTATATTCACTAACAAATACGCGCTCGTATCTATTATTACACTCAATTCATTCTAGAGTACTACTGACTCTATCTCTAATGAATAACACCCAACAGAGCAGGGTTGTCGCTTAACCATATGCTCTGATACTACCTGTAAAGACCCGCAAATCCGTCTTCCGAAAACCCGACACTGCTATGTCCACTGTAGCAACTGTCGAACAATCGCATGGCGGAAACGCGAACTTTAATGTTTAAAAGAAGAGGTAGAAGAAAAGATAGAAGAAAAAGAGAAGAAGAACAACAGAACTACATCAGAAACAGAAACAATATCAGAATCTCACATATCGCAGCGGAACAATATATAATAAATAATCACTAGTCTTTTAAAACAAAGAACTATATCAGTTTATACATACATCAATCAGAGTCAATATACAACTCAATACAACAATGGACAGTTATATAAACTTGTCCTCATATAGAATACACAACGGAATAACTAATATCAGATACAAATACTACGTCTCGTCATCCAGCTTGCTTCCAAAGCTCCAGAATATCCAAAATATCCTGATAACATAACTCTAGGCTACCCGTGTGGAAATTGGTGGGCACCCAGAGTTTAGAAGGGAAACAATAAACTCCGAGTCAGTCATGGTGACTGGTGTGAGATCGTAAAACAATTTACCTTTAAAAGACAACAAAGGAATATTTTAAAATAGATTCGCAATGCTTTTTGGAAAATGAGACTACCATAAGGCCTCCCGCACACACACACAATGTAAACGCAGAATCGGAGGAGATTTCTCCTTATGATAGTCAAAGATGCTTGATACGCAAAATCAAATCATTTTTGATATTATTATTAATGTCTAGTGTAGAAAACATTTCGAAAGTATAATATAAATCTTAGCCAGCATAGGCATTTCGCACTTATGCCTACTATAGCTACCATCCAAACAGTGGGGCGCCACCATAAGTGAATGATAGGTTCTACAACTAAAACCGTACAAGTGTCGTATTGTTTCTTTGGATTTCCAACAAATGGTCAGGCTATGGAACTTGCTATGCCACGAAGGAACGCCTCTGGAAGGACATCCCGAGAACCTAACCGGATCTCTGCCAACACAAGGTCGGGTTACCTCTGCAAAAATAGGTAACTACTGACACGCGTATGCCATCCCCCGATCGTAACTGATCTTCCCGAGGATCCCCGATTCGCAACAAACCACATAATAAGCAGTATCAACATAGGTTAAGTATTTGGGCTCCATACCACGATACCACCTCTATCCAGAAGGAATGACATACACTAAGGGGCGCTACTCCCTAGAACCTTGCCGCATCCTTCCTGTTTTGACCATTTCCGGGGTGTGAGGTTCGACGAAGTCTCGTCCACAAAGCTACGCTTTCTACAAAGCCATGCTTCGGGTCAAACAAATGATCATAGAAATGATCACAAAGATATAAGATCAAACAAATGATCATATCATAAATGATCAAACAACGACCATTTCACAGCAACACTCAGTATGTCACGTTACCAAATTGGGAATATATTGCTGATAAATTTCAACTACATATGTGACGACCGCCCATGACCCCTGCACCGAATCTAGAGAATAAGCGCTGTAAAGTGTGCTAGGCGACCATGGACGATTGTCAAGGTAAGATTTAAAACAAAAGAATCTATCGTATTACTCACAGCGCATGGACAAAATACAATAGAACATATGTATAGTGAAGCTTTACTGAACAAAATGATATCATATAAAACTCCATAATAGTTGAATACAAGCATCTACAAAGTCAATACATCCAGCCTCACTACATATCTCTCAGAGAATACAAAACAGCGGAATATCCAATACATATAATAAGAAGATAATATGCAACCCTCCAGCTCGTCTTCGATATCAGCATCGTGAGAAGAGAACAGCACCTGTCACCTGCTACCTAGTCTGCCCGTCCCAAAATGGACGAACAGCCCAAGGCAATAAGAATTAAAAACATAAAGCCTTGAGTCAGACAACAGTCTTAGTGAGCAGTAAATTAACTAACAACATACCAAAAGAGCATAAAGGAAAAGGAATAGGAATACAACCCTCCCACTCCAACCTCATTCTACAGTGATAGCCCCCAGACACACACTAAGCAGAAGCAAACATAGCAGAGCATACAATTTAAAGTAAAACTACTATCACTCGAGTCAAGGGCGATGTTTTCCAAATACCAAGGCCTAAATCAGATAAGCACCCAGAAAATACCGCTCTTGAGTCCGAATGACGATACAACCAAACATCCATGACTCTGGCTATCACTGTTATCATTGCTTCGATATCACCGTTAATTGAATGACCGGCACATTCTTTCAGCCGTCCGTCAAGGGCTAATGAAAACCCCGGTTCTAGACATAACTCCCGCACGTCGTCGCAGCCCGTGCCTAGGACTATCGAATCTGCCCAGAGTACTCGACCATCAACAGTTGGCCGTTGGGACTATCGAATCTGCCCAAACGTACTCTTGCTTAGAGCATGCTAGAACCTTCAACAACGATGCTATCCAAGCCTCCTAGTCATCCTCCTCGACGACTATTCTCATATCCATTCATTATCCTCAACTCGAATCATATCACCGAGTTATCAACATGCTTGGAATGATCCCGTCTGGATTAGACCAAGTCTTCATCACATGATTTGCCTCGCTTCATTACATCCTCGCAAAGCCTCATCTCATCATCGCATCATCGAATCTATGCATAAGAGCTTCATCATCCCGCTACATATGCCACGAGCAGCTTTTCCAATTCAAGAGCCTTTCCCTTAGCTTTTGAATCATCTTCGATCTAATCTAATCATCAATCATCTAGTTCATAACAATCAATCAAATCAAACATCAATCCAAGCAATCAAGCATTCAAATATGATCTAAGTAGACAATTATAACAATAATGGCATTTTCGTAATTAAAGAGTTGAAAGTCCAATAAGTATGAAAACATGGATTATATCTCTACAAACTTGATGAATGAACTTGCATAGGTTAACATATGATAAAATGGATGTAACATCATCATGAACAATGGATCTATATGGATCTACACATAGGATGAAGAAAATGCATGGAAATCACTATTTTAACACCAAATCGGGCCAACAATCCGATATACTCCTTTGGATCCGTGTGAGAGATAATCACCACTCACCAAATCACCTAAACAATCCAAAAGATAACAACTTCAGATCTGGACAGCGAAGAACTAAGCTAGATCCGACAAGATCTCACTTCAAACGATGAAATCTCTCTTGAAAAGATGAAGATCTTCAATCCAAGCTCTTGAATCTTCAATCTTGATCTTCGATTTGGATGGAAGGAAACACTAGATTAGAGTGGAGAAAAGAAGTGAAGAAGTGTAGAAGTCGAGCTCTCAAAATGGCAGCACTTCGTCGCTTCAAAATCCGGATCCCAAAAAGTGAGAACAACCCCTCCTATTTATAGCTGAAATCTGTCCTTAAGTCGAAATCTGGCTATCTCCCTAGGTCGTTTCCGACCTAAGACTCTCCGACCTAAGCTTCTCCGACCTAACGACTTAGCCAGACCCAGCGACTCATCGCACGCGCGACCTAACCTCTTACGCGCTTAGCGACCTAACAGGCCTCCCCATCTTACGACCTAACGATGTTACGACCTAACACTTAACTCCTAGGTCGCTTTCGTCTTAAAGCATAGGCTACGACCTAACACTTAAACTATCTAAGCGACTTAACAACCTACGACTCAGTTGGGTTGCGACCTAACAACTTAGGCTCCTACGCGACCTAACACATGTCGACCTAAAACAACATACGACCTAACAGTTAGATCCACGCGACCTAACACTTAAACTATTCTAGCGACCTAACAACTCACGCGACCTACGACTCAGCAAACTCGCGACCTAACACACACGCGACCTAACCATCTTAGGTCGCCTACGACCTAACTCAACACAGATCTAACGACCTAACTACGCTAACACTTAGGTCGGTCAATCCCATAGGTCGCTAACTCTTATAGGTCGCAAACTGCTTATTCCCCTAAGTCGTTAACTCTACTAGGTCGCTAACAAGCTAACTCCTTAGGTCGCTAACAAGCTAATACCACTAGGTCGCTAACTCGGCAACTACTAGGTCGCTAACTTTCCCAGCCGACCTAACACTTAACAAAACTTAGGTCGCTCACAACATTTCTTAAGTCGCAGACCTTCTCTATGTTGCCAACAACCCTTAGGTCGCGTACGACCTAGGACTTAGACAAATTTGCCTAAAAATCTGAAAGTGCTAAAATTCCAGATTTTGACGAACATGTCGATCCGTGAGAAATACGGGTCGTTACATTCTCTCCCCCTTAGGAATTTCGCCCCCGAAATTCCAAGCAAACAAAGCAATCAAAGACTATTCTGTACGCCTACCATTCATAGCAATCAACAAACCATGCATCCAATTCTAGCTTAGCGTACAGAATTCTAAGACTTAGAACAAGTTACAATATCGTGAGATGAGACGACACTTTAGGGACATACCTTGAAGAGTTCAGGATGAGCTGCCTTCATCCTCCCTTCCACCTCCCACGTAAAGTCGTTATCATCATCACTCCATTGTATCTTGAGCAACTTAACTACCTTCCTCCTAAGCTGTTTCGTGTCGGTTTCAACAACACGAAGCGGCTTACGAGGTCTTCTATCAACTGGATCAACTTCTAAGTCTTCACAGCTATCAGCAGAAACCACCGCATTCGAGTCATGCACATACTTCCGTAGATACGATACGTGAAAAACATTGTGCACACCCGACATCTTCTCCGGTAATTCCAATCTATAAGCGAGCTTTCCAATTCGCTCGATGATCGGGAATGGTCCAACAAATCTCGGAGTCAATTTTCCTTTCTTCCCGAATCTAATAACATTCTTCAGTGGAGAAATCTTCACAAAAACCATATCCCCTACGTCGAATTCCAAATCCTTTCGACGCTTATCGGCATAACTCTTCTGACGGTCTTGGGCTGCCTTCATTCGTTGCCGAATGATCTCTATGCAATCTGAGGTCTGACGAATCATCTCTGGCCCAAGTATCAGCTTTTCTCCAGTTTCCAACCAACATGTCGGAGAGTTACACGGTCTTCCATACAATGCCTCATACGGTGCCATACCAATGCTTGACTGGTAACTATTGTTGTACGCAAACTCCACTAAATGAAGGTGATCTTCCCATGATCCTCCGAAGTCCAAAACACATGCTCTGAGAAGATCTTCCAAAACTCGGTTGACTCTCTCGGTCTGACCATCTGTTTGGGGATGATAAGCTGTACTCAAACACAACTCGGTTCCCAAAACTTCCTGGAAGCTCTTCCAAAATCCACTAGTGAACAATGGGTCTCGATCGCTCACTATACTTTTCGGAATACCATGGAAACGAACTATCCACTTAACATACAACTCAGCCAACTTTGATGCAGTCCTAGTCGATCGAATAGGAATGAATCGTGCACTCTTAGTCAGACGATCCACAATGACCCAAATCCCTTCATTCCCCGTTCTGGTTCTAGGCAATCCATCAATAAAATCCATCGACACTTGTTCCCACTTCCATGTAGGAACTTCTAAGGGTTGAAGCAATCCACTTGGCTTCTTCTGTTCAGCCTTTACCAACTGACAGTTCATACACTTGGAAATGAAATCTCCAACATCCTTCTTCATGCCTTCCCAGTAGTAGGTTCTCTTCATATCCCGATACATCTTATTCCCACCTGGATGAATTGTCAACTTCGAGTGATGACTTTCCTTCAGAACTTCACTCCTCAATTCATCTATATCGGGAACCACTAGTCGTCCTTGCTTTCGAAGCCAACCTTCTCTATCGACCTCGAATCCTTTATCCTTTTCTGGCTCCAATCCAGATTCCAATTCACGGATAATCTTGACAAGCTTATCATCTCGCTTTTGACTCTCGCCAATCCTTTCCACAAGAGTCGGTCTTATCGATAAGTTTGCCAACATTTCAGGTTCCAATTCGCATCTAGGCCTGAAGTCAAATCCAGCTAAATACTCGAGATTCTTCCATTCAGAAAACATGGCTCCCAATCCTGCATGTCTTCGACTTAACGCATCAGCCACTGCGTTACCTTTTCCTGGAGTATAAGCTATACCAAAATCATATGATGCCAAAAACTCTAGCCAACGTTGCTGCCGAAGATTCAAATCCTTTTGGGAGAAAAGATACTTCAACGACTTATGATCCGTAAACAACTCGAATCGAACTCCCAACAGATAATGCCTCCACATCTTCAGAGCAAATACAATCGCCGCTAATTCCAAATCATGAGTTGGGTAATTCCTTTCATGCGGCTTCAGTTGTCGACTGGCATACGCAACAACTTTATCCTTCTGCATCAGCACTGCTCCAAGTCCAGTACCACATGCGTCGGTGTAAACCACCATCTCATCATTCCCACCTGGAATAGTCAAAACAGGAGCACTCGTCAATCGCTCTTTCAGGATTCCGAAAGCTTGCTCACACTTAGCATCCCAACAGAACACTTGGTTCTTCTTCGTCAATCCTGTTAACGGTGCAGCTATCTTGGAGAAGTCTTTGATAAACCGTCGATAATATCCTGCTAATCCAAGAAAACTTCTCACATCAGACGCATTCTTAGGTCTAACCCAATCCTGGATTGCTGCCACCTTAGCGGGATCAACCGCTATTCCATTTCCAGAAATCACATGGCCTAAGAATCTCACTTCACTCTTCCAGAAGTGACACTTCGAAAACTTAGCCTTCAGCTGATGTTTCCGTAAGATTTCCAAAACAATACGCAAGTGCGTCTTGTGCTCTTCTTCAGTTCTGGAATAAATCAGAATATCATCCACGAACACAAGTACGAACTTGTTCAACTGATCTCTGAACACTCTATTCATAAGATCCACAAAATATGCTGGCGCGTTAGTCAATCCAAACGGCATTACCAGCCACTCAAAGAAACCGGATGGTGTCCTAAAAGCAGTCTTCGGCACACTATCCTTAGCCACTCTCAACTGGTGAAATCCCGTTGCCAAATCCATCTGAGAAAACACCTTAGCTTCGTGAAGCTGATCAAACAAGTCATCTATTCTCGGCAATGGATACTTGTTCTTCTTAGTCACCTTATTCAGCTCACGATAATCGACGCACAATCTCAACGACCCATCTGCCTTGGTTGCAAACACAACTGGTGCACCCCACTCGGACACACTACGCCGAATGAATCCTTTCTGCAAAAGATCATCAACTTGCACCCTCAACTCCTGCTGTTCCCTAGGCGCCATCCGCCTAAGAGGCATCACAACAGGTCTGGCTCCTTCAACTAGATCTATACGAAACTCGATCTCTCTATGCGGCGGCAACCCTTTGACTTCGTCAAAGACATCCTCGAATCCATTTGCGATTGGTACTAAAGACAGTCCATCCCGTGGAACAACTAGCGAATACATGAAGCTCATGAAGACGCCTTCTTCATGCTTACATCGTATCACAATCTTTCGTCCCTCCACATTCTCGACTGTCACTTCCAACCTTTCGCAATCAACTTTAGCCGCATACTTCCTAAGCCAGTCCATACCCAAGATAATTCCGAACCCCGCAAAGTTCAGAACAAAGCAATCACAAACAAAAGAGCAACCATGACTCGACACAACTAGACCACGGCATAACATACACAAACAAGACGAACCCCCAACTGGATTAGTCACAACCAATGGCCTATCAACAATATCCGATTCCAAACCTAACCGGCCTACTAGTTCATTACAAACAAACGAATGCGATGCTCCAGTATCAAACAAAACTCTAACTGGAATACCACATAGGAAAAGAGTACCTTGAACAACCACACTCTTTCCCTTCTCTTCTGCAGTAGGAGCTTTCAAAGACGACGGAACAGCTCCTAAAGCATAGGCTTGCACAATCTGCCTGTCCTTCCTCGGTTCTGGACAATTCTTCCTGAAATGCCCCGGTTTGTCACAGTTGTGACACTTCATCGGTACCTTAGGATTCTTACAATCCTTAGAGAAATGGCCCTTCTGCTGACAATTGTAGCAAGTCACCTCGCCTTTCGGCTTCTTCTGGCCATCCTTACCCTTCTGCTGCTGCTGCTTCCTCTTCTGGTTTCCACCCTGCTGTGGTTTAGATTCTCCCTTGGCAATAGCAACAACAGGTCCTTCCTTAGGAAACAGACTCTCATGCCTAAGAGCTTTCTCCACAAGCTTCTCAAATGAATCGTCCAAATGATCCACCAACTGTCTCCCGAGATAACTATCCAAGCCGGTCACAAACTTCTCATTCTTCTGGTAAGCAGATTCAATATACGACCGGGCATACTTGGACAAAGCTTCGAACTCAAAACATACTCAAGAACAGATCTTCCATCCTGCTTGAGCTCCACGAACTTCTTGAACAGAACAGACTTCTGAGCTGTAGAAATGAACTTAGCTTCAAATCTAGCTTGGAATTGCTCCCAAGTAATCTCTTCCTCCGCAGTAGTGATGGTAATAGAGTTCCACCAATCAGAGGCTCTCCCTTGAAGCTGCCTCGATGCCAACTTCCTCTTAGTTGCATCATCAATTCCCAAATCACCAAAGATCCTTCTACAAGCATCTATCCATCTCTGGACCTCAATGGTAGATTCTGTTCCCAAGAAAACCTTCCCTCCAAGAGCAGTATAATCCTTGCACAGCTTAGCAAAATCCACCGGTTTTGGAGTTTGGACTTGAACTCCAACATCAACTGCTGCCCCCGGAACTGGTATCCTTCTCATGATCGAAGTCATCATAGCTTCGAACATGGCTGCATAATCAGCAGTCTCTTCAGTAGCACGGCCTCCCCTAGCAGCTGGTCTCCCTCTTCGACTCATTCTCAATATCTATAAAAAGGAATGATTAGAACATCTAGAGAAACAACTGCATAAAGGACTCAAACCCTACTAAGCTACTATATTATATATAGTAATCATCCATCAAAATACAATTACGTCTCTCATACGTAGTTACGACAGCGAGCGTTGGGTAAAATCGATTAACCAATGCTCTGATACCAAATGTGACGACCGCCCATGACCCCTGCACCGAATCTAGAGAATAAGCGCTGTAAAGTGTGCTAGGCGACCATGGACGATTGTCAAGGTAAGATTTAAAACAAAAGAATCTATCGTATTACTCACAGCGCATGGACAAAATACAATAGAACATATGTATAGTGAAGCTTTACTGAACAAAATGATATCATATAAAACTCCATAATAGTTGAATACAAGCATCTACAAAGTCAATACATCCAGCCTCACTACATATCTCTCAGAGAATACAAAACAGCGGAATATCCAATACATATAATAAGAAGATAATATGCAACCCTCCAGCTCGTCTTCGATATCAGCATCGTGAGAAGAGAACAGCACCTGTCACCTGCTACCTAGTCTGCCCGTCCCAAAATGGACGAACAGCCCAAGGCAATAAGAATTAAAAACATAAAGCCTTGAGTCAGACAACAGTCTTAGTGAGCAGTAAATTAACTAACAACATACCAAAAGAGCATAAAGGAAAAGGAATAGGAATACAACCCTCCCACTCCAACCTCATTCTACAGTGATAGCCCCCAGACACACACTAAGCAGAAGCAAACATAGCAGAGCATACAATTTAAAGTAAAACTACTATCACTCGAGTCAAGGGTGATGTTTTCCAAATACCAAGGCCTAAATCAGATAAGCACCCAGAAAATACCGCTCTTGAGTCCGAATGACGATACAACCAAACATCCATGACTCTGGCTATCACTGTTATCATTGCTTCGATATCACCGTTAATTGAATGACCGGCACATTCTTTCAGCCGTCCGTCAAGGGCTAATGAAAACCCCGGTTCTAGACATAACTCCCGCACGTCGTCGCAGCCCGTGCCTAGGACTATCGAATCTGCCCAGAGTACTCGACCATCAACAGTTGGCCGTTGGGACTATCGAATCTGCCCAAACGTACTCTTGCTTAGAGCATGCTAGAACCTTCAACAACGATGCTATCCAAGCCTCCTAGTCATCCTCCTCGACGACTATTCTCATATCCATTCATTATCCTCAACTCGAATCATATCACCGAGTTATCAACATGCTTGGAATGATCCCGTCTTTATTAGACCAAGTCTTCATCACATGATTTGCCTCGCTTCATTACATCCTCGCAAAGCCTCATCTCATCATCGCATCATCGAATCTATGCATAAGAGCTTCATCATCCCGCTACATATGCCACGAGCAGCTTTTCCAATTCAAGAGCCTTTCCCTTAGCTTTTGAATCATCTTCGATCTAATCTAATCATCAATCATCTAGTTCATAACAATCAATCAAATCAAACATCAATCCAAGCAATCAAGCATTCAAATATGATCTAAGTAGACAATTATAACAATAATGGCATTTTCGTAATTAAAGAGTTGAAAGTCCAATAAGTATGAAAACATGGATTATATCTCTACAAACTTGATGAATGAACTTGCATAGGTTAACATATGATAAAATGGATGTAACATCATCATGAACAATGGATCTATATGGATCTACACATAGGATGAAGAAAATGCATGGAAATCACTATTTTAACACCAAATCGGGCCAACAATCCGATATACTCCTTTGGATCCGTGTGAGAGATAATCACCACTCACCAAATCACCTAAACAATCCAAAAGATAACAACTTCAGATCTGGACAGCGAAGAACTAAGCTAGATCCGACAAGATCTCACTTCAAACGATGAAATCTCTCTTGAAAAGATGAAGATCTTCAATCCAAGCTCTTGAATCTTCAATCTTGATCTTCGATTTGGATGGAAGGAAACACTAGATTAGAGTGGAGAAAAGAAGTGAAGAAGTGTAGAAGTCGAGCTCTCAAAATGGCAGCACTTCGTCGCTTCAAAATCCGGATCCCAAAAAGTGAGAACAACCCCTCCTATTTATAGCTGAAATCTGTCCTTAAGTCGAAATCTGGCTATCTCCCTAGGTCGTTTCCGACCTAAGACTCTCCGACCTAAGCTTCTCCGACCTAACGACTTAGCCAGACCCAGCGACTCATCGCACGCGCGACCTAACCTCTTACGCGCTTAGCGACCTAACAGGCCTCCCCATCTTACGACCTAACGATGTTACGACCTAACACTTAACTCCTAGGTCGCTTTCGTCTTAAAGCATAGGCTACGACCTAACACTTAAACTATCTAAGCGACTTAACAACCTACGACTCAGTTGGGTTGCGACCTAACAACTTAGGCTCCTACGCGACCTAACACATGTCGACCTAAAACAACATACGACCTAACAGTTAGATCCACGCGACCTAACACTTAAACTATTCTAGCGACCTAACAACTCACGCGACCTACGACTCAGCAAACTCGCGACCTAACACACACGCGACCTAACCATCTTAGGTCGCCTACGACCTAACTCAACACAGATCTAACGACCTAACTACGCTAACACTTAGGTCGGTCAATCCCATAGGTCGCTAACTCTTATAGGTCGCAAACTGCTTATTCCCCTAAGTCGTTAACTCTACTAGGTCGCTAACAAGCTAACTCCTTAGGTCGCTAACAAGCTAATACCACTAGGTCGCTAACTCGGCAACTACTAGGTCGCTAACTTTCCCAGCCGACCTAACACTTAACAAAACTTAGGTCGCTCACAACATTTCTTAAGTCGCAGACCTTCTCTATGTTGCCAACAACCCTTAGGTCGCGTACGACCTAGGACTTAGACAAATTTGCCTAAAAATCTGAAAGTGCTAAAATTCCAGATTTTGACGAACATGTCGATCCGTGAGAAATACGGGTCGTTACAACATAACCTCTGAGCTCGTACGTCTCAGAGAAGGGTGTTAAGCTAAGAGAATAAATTCTCCGCCACCAACAGAAATGTATTTGAAAGAAATCAGCTCAATATCTCAAATTTGTAACGTCAGACATACAATCCATACAAGTCTGTTCTGGGATCGAACAGAACCGAAGGCACTTCTCACGAAGCCCTTGCACATCCGGATAATTTTCTAATCACGTCTAGACTTCCCGTCACTAAGGGTGATAAAAACCTCTAAATCGGAGATCAGCCGATGTAGAGTAACTCGACGGTAATCCTTCCGTTTTCAAAAATATCCGGTCTTCAACAGCGGTCATCAAATGCGATTCATAACGACGTATCACATATTCGGAATGGGTTATACGACCCCATGGTCCTTTCCCGGCTAACCCGAATAGTGAGTGATTATTCAAAAATAAGTGTGGCATTCAAATTCATCCAATTCACAACAAATACCTATTCAAGGTAATTATTGATAGTCGGTTATTTAACTATCAATAAAGATGCGCGACATCATCAGATTCCAATAATTTTTCCCAAATTATTTTATCTTCCAAAATATCTTTACTAGATATAAAATTTCCACACTTCAAAAATAAATCAACGTTTATGTTTCCTAAACAATTTCCATTTCCTTTATAAATTCCATATGAATTTATATCTTTCAAAATATCTACTGATATACGATTTTCAATCGATTTCAATATTCATTTTCAATTTATCTTTACAAAGATAAATTCTCAAAACGTTCATTTCATATTGGAAAAACAATTCCATACTTATTTAATAATAAGTAATTCACCAATCTATTTATTTTCAACATTTGAAAATATTCAACATACTTAAATAAATGTTAAGTATATATTTCATTTTTTAAGGAAGATATTCTTTTAACACCTTTATTTGAGTCAAAACGAATGTTACGTAAAACATCGTTACGACGACTCAAAATCACTAGTATAGGGATTCGGAATTAAGATAGATATATGAATCCCAATACTAGATAAAAACATTTCCTTTCGGAAATCATTTACTATAACACAGTGTTATAGTCCACCATTTCCTTATTTTTCGAAAACGTCTATTTCAACAATAAAATGTTGAAATCTATGGTTTCGATATTTCCCACATTTTAAAAACATCTTTAAAACGTTTAACTTTATTTTTAATATCACTTCTTCAAAAATAAATCCATTTTATTCAATAATATATGCACTGTCCAAAATCGTGAATATAATTCACTTAACCAAATTTCAATCATCTCTACACATTTATTTCAAGAATTATCCACTATCCAAAATCGTGGATAATTTTCCCTTCTTAACCTTCTTCATTAAATTTATCAAATTCAATTGATTTCGAATTTATAAAACAACGTTTATAAATTCTATTTCTATTTTATAACAACTTTGATTTATAAATCTTCTTTTATTAACTTCTATAATTCACTTATCAAAATAAGTGATTTCGGATTTATAAACAACATTTATAAATTTCAATTCTATTTTTCTAACAACTTCGATTTATAAATTCCTTTTATTAACAAATTCAATTTATAACTCGATATAAATATCACAAGTCCATATTATAAGTTAATAACTTATCATTCATTTATTTTAAAAGAAATCGTTCTTTTAAACTTTACAAAATTTAAAACTTTCAGATTTCATTAACTTATGAAATCCCATTTATACTTCTTTTTAACACTTATAGAAACTTGTCTTACAATCCCAATATTTTAAATTTATAAATATCCATTTTTATACATCTTTTATATACATTGTTTTTAATAACTCAAAAATCCAAATTTAAGCTATTTTATAAATTACTTAACTATTTATTTCAAAAATCACCCTTCGGTTATATTTCACAAACATTATAATTTTCATAACTTTAAATCTATAACATTTATTTATTTAAGATAAATAAATTCAAAAATTTAATAAAACGTATACTTTCCAAAAATCACTTTAAAAATCTCTTTTAAAATCAACATCGTTATTTTTTTTGACTTTCAAAATTGGATTCGATGATGCAACGCACCAATTAGTCCATCACAACATTCAATATCATATATATCAATATGATAATCAACAAATATCACAATATCTGTAAATAAATAAATACTGGTGAGGAATCCAATTGGATCCCTCCAACCTGTTTCCCTGCATCCAAAGACGTTAGCACAATACCCATTCCACTTCGAGGTGGAATATCGCGGTATATGGGTTTTATAAAAATCATCCGCTTACTAACGGCGCAATAGGGTCTCATCCGCTATACGAGGCGGGAAATCATCAATCCAATATATACATATGCCAATATGTATATATTGCTATATATATATAGATATATCCTACTATATCTAATATCACTTCCAAATAGCAATCATATCAAATCAATAACTGCAGAACAAAATTTTCCTTCGAGTGAGAAAATATCACCTTAGCTTTTTATTTGCAATCATTTCCATTTTGATCATTTCTTCATTGTATTAACCTTGTAAGACAATTATACAATTTATTAATATTTAAATTAATCGATTAATTAATTCTTAATACATTGGTTTTAACTATTAAATTTGTTATAAATAAATTCCCTTTTTAAATAAATTTTCAGTAACTGAAATAATTATATAAGTCAATTTAACAAATTAATCTCCCTGAATTCATTATTTTAAAATTATATAAGTTAGAAAATAAATGTATAACTTAGTAATTTATTTCACAGTAAAGTAGATTCCTTTTTAAAACTCTTTTAATAGTTGAATTCTTAATTTAAAATAGGCATGTGAAAATATCTATTTTATAACATACTTTAAAATTGAACAGTTCATTCATATATTTACTCCTATAAACATATAGATTTATATGAAACTAAAATTTGACTTTACTGTAAATTCTTCTTTCTAATCTATATTTACAAATAAACCAGTAAGTGAAGATATCTATTTTTATAAAAATTTCATTTCATCATCTTCATTTTCCCTTTACTGTAAATTAAAATTTTATTTACACATATATATTTGCATTCATATATTTATTGAATTTGAAAAAGAAAATAAATTCTACCTTAAAGAGTTCACGAACCCAGGCTCGCCTCCGTGAACTTCTCTTGCCCAAATCGAACGACGCCAACTCGACTGCCCTAGTTTTAACAGTCCTCCACGATTCGCGATCGAACACAAGTCCCCGTGGCGACAGTGCCACGCTTTCCTAGTCGCGAGCTCCACCGTGAACGCCTCGTTAGCTGCTCGCGAAGTCATCGCCACTGCTCGTAAAACTCGCGAGTGCCTCCTCCCTCATGCGATTAGTTGCGACCCCTAATTCGCGGCGCCAAGGCGAGCGCCTCCGCCTTCGTTACCCACGCGACCCAGTGTTGCCGCCTTGTTCGAGTTCCCAGCCTCGATTTCAATTCGAATGCGGCCACTAACATTATTATTTTTCTTCGATTTGAAATTTGGGGGGGGGGGAGAAACGCGGTTATGGGTTTTGAATTTAAGGAGAGAGCGGCCATTGTTTTGCTTTAGAACGAGAGGTATTTAGTTCTATTTGTTCGGCCATTTATTTTTCTTCTCTGGCAATTAAATTTTGAATGAGGGTATGGGTTTCGATATTTAAAATAGAGGGAAGCGTGATTATAGGCGTGAGTAAAGGGGAAGAACGTGCTTGCACGATTTCGTATCGTGATTGTCTGCGTGATTGTAGGCGTGGTGGAAAGGAAGAGAACGTGGCTGATGTTTGACAAATTTAAATATTAAATTTAAATTGAATTTGATTTGATTTCAATGCGTTTGCTCGCCGTACGATCACGTATTAACTCCGAAAAATACGAAAATTGAAATCCGACAATAATTCAACGTTACGGACCCAATGGAACTAGTTTCGTCGAATTCCGAGACTGTGCCTCGGACGGCTATTCTTAAATATCGATTCAAACGATATGAATTTCAAAACTGATCAAACCAATTCGAAATTAGATCTGAAGATTCTTTTATTTTCAGTATTATCAATATGAATTTTAAAAGCTTTCGAAATATTTTTCTTCAACTTAAAATTGAAGATATAAATTTTTATTCAATTCAATAGATTAAATTTTAAAGTTTAATCGCAAAATTCAGAGTTATATCGGGGATTCAAATTAAATCATCGTTCAAATATTTAAAATTAATTAAATATTCTCAATTTAATTTGTTCAAAATTCTGGGTCGTTACATATACAGTAAATAAATAATCACAAAATCACAGACACAGAGTAATATAACAATAGTGCAGCGGAAACAAAAGAATAGTAGTTAATGAAGCTACTATATATATATAACAGAGTTAAATAAGATACACCAGAAGTCCCGAATACAATAGTCAAATACAAGATCAGAATACATCACTGGAATCAACTGAATATCTGAAAGCTGGATAGATAGCTGGATCTCCAAGCGAAGCTCCAACTCCAAAGGTGAGTCTCGAATACTGGTGCACTCAGTCTGACCTGAGCGTAAAGCAAAACACAAAACACTCGAGTCAGGATTAACATTCTTATATCAATAAATCTAACTCAAGAGAAATAACAATTGAAAATACAAGTAACTCAAAGGATGTTTGGGATAACCATCCTCTAAGGATCCGTCAAACTATTTATATATAGTAGTGTACGCTAAGTAGATAATCCCTATCAGTAATATAAAGTATCAAAATAGCGTTAAGGCGTTACCATTATCCCCCTTAACACATTTTATACAAACATCATAGTCTATACAGCACTGTAAACTCCACCGTAAACTAGTGGGCTATCAGAGAGTACTCCATAGGTATAACACAAAACAAATCGTAGTGGTCGCGCATAGGGATACAAGTATGAAAAGGCACATGAGGCAATACCCAAGGTAGTGAAACTACCGTTTGCCTGATCCGGACTGGTGAGAACGCATCACCGCAATGATCGCAACACCGCGAAACAACACTCCCAATTCAAGGGTGCGCACCAATCAAAAACAAGTAATGAGTAGTTTACGAAGAAGTGTGTCCGCTAGAGGTAGCTAACCTCACTGGCCCGGCACGGCTCCTGTTTAAGTCATTTCCAATTTGACACAAGTGTCAAGGATATCCATTGTCGTTCTCTTTCTTCAAATCCAGCAACGTCATCATTCCAACCACTTCATTATGGATCACACTCCGCGTATAATAGTTATTAAAGTGGTTTTCGGTTCGAAAAGAGAGTATGTCCCTAACCGATCCCGGACTCTTTAATAACTACGTAATTATTACACCGATTGTACGCTAAGTAGATAATGCCTATCAGTAATGTAAAGTATCAAAATAGCGTTAAGGCATTACCATTATCTCCCTTAACACATGTTATACAAGCGTCATAGTCTATACAGCACTGTAAACTCCACCGTAAACTAGTGGGCTATCAGGGAGTACTCCATAGGTATAACACGAAACAAATAGTAGTGGTCGTGCATAGGGATACGAGTATGACAAGGCACATGAGGCAATACCCAAGGTAGTGAAACTACCGTTTGCCTGATCCGGACTGGTGAGAACGCATCGCCGCAACGATCGCAACACCGCGAAACAACACTCCCAATTCAAGGGTGCGCACCAATAAAAAACAAGTAATGACTAGTTTATGAAGAAGTGTGTCCGCTAGAGGTAGCTAACCTCACTGGCCGGCACGGCTCTTGTTTAAGTCATTTCCAATTTGACATAAGTGTCAAGGCTATCCATTATCGTTCTCTTTCTTCAAATCCAGCAACGTCATCATTCCAACCACTTCATTCTGGATCACACTCCGCGTATAATAGTTATTAAAGTGGCTTTCGGTTTGGATAGAGAGTATGTCCCTAACCGATCCCGGACTCTTCAATAACTACGTGATTATTACACTGATTGTTCATTTAATAAACTTTCAAAATAGTTTATATTTCAAAACCAAAATATCATTGCCATTTCAAAACCATATCCATACGATATCATTTTCACTTCAAATAAATCCATTTCCAAAATCATATCACTTTCCAAAGTTATATCGCTTTCGAAATCGTAAGTCTTTTAAAACCAAAACACTTTGGAAATCAAAACCTTGAAATTCATAACACTTTGAAACCATAGCTTGAAATCGTAACATTTTGGAATCCATAACACTTTCCTGTTAAACAGTTTAGATATTAAAATTAGTGTATAAAATAAGATAGTTTATAAAATAAAAATAGTTTATATAAAATAGTTATAAGTTAAAATAGTTTATAATAAAATAATATATATTGAAATGATTTATATAAAATAGTTTATAAAGTAAAATATAAATAGTTGTAGATATAGTTTAAAAATACTTTATAAAATTAAATAGCTTCCACAAATTCACAAATCGATTCAAATTAACTCGACTTCCAAATTCAACTTAATTCAATCTCAATTCATAAATTTCAACTCAATTCAATTTCTCAATAAATCATTTCGAATTATAACAATTTCAAATACAGATTTGAAACACAAAATAAACCATTAAATTTCAATATATTTCACAGCTTCAAATATTCCACATTTCAAAACTAAATTCGATAATTATATATATATATATATATATATCAATTCACTTTTCTATTATTTTATTTTTGAAATATTTACTTAATTTTTTTTAGTATCATTTGAATACAACTTCAATTTACAAAATATCCCATTTAAATTTATATAAGTTTGAAATATCCATTTAAGACACCTTTAATTAAATTTCAAGTTGTAAAACACTTCTTTAAAATTTCAAATTCAATAAATTTCAAATCAAACTTATTTAAGTATAATTCTTAAATAAATATAATTTCGAATCAATTTCAAATTTATCTATACAACCCGAATCATTACAAACTCTATATTCGAAAATATAAATTTTAAATCAATACTTAAACATATTATATATCAACTTTATTAAGTCAACTTTAATAAATCTTTAAAATCAATATTTATCAAAACTATATATTTCCTTTCAAAACCATAGAAATCATTTTCGAAATATTTATATATAGACCACCGGTGTCTGTATATAATTTCTACCCTATGGTCAAGTGATACGGATATTTATCATTTCAATCCGCAATTTAAATATATACAGGTATATATCTTTTCAACCTGCAATCTCAAATTCAATTCAATGAAAATCGCTTGGGTTTATCATTTCAACCCATAATGATTTTTTCATATTCTACAGATCGTTCGGGTATGTATCATTTCAACCCATAGTGAATTCTATACTAACAGGGAACTTGCAGAGTGATAACAGATATGATAATAATATAACAACAGTAACAGGCATATATCATCAGTGATAAATAATAGACAATGCTATCAAATGTCACAAGTTAACAGATAGCATATATATAGAATGTAAATACTTAACAGCAGCACATTTCAATTGTCGTTTCAATTGAAATCAAATTTAATAAATATAAGAATATTAATCGTGAGTGAATGCTCACCTTTCGAGGCTAGAAAGATAGGCAAATGAAGTTGAGTTACAATCCAGGCACAAATTTCAAAGCAAAGCACGATGGATCTGAATTTGACGAACACTGATAAATAGGAATCAATGAAAACGATCAAAACCGGCTTGGGATAAACTGAAACAAAATGCATATATATGTATTTTCAAAACAATATTAAATTTTAAAACAAATAAAAAAATCGTTATATGTATTTCAAATCAATATTAAATTTAAACATATGTAAAACATAGTCATTATTTATATACATATTCCAAACTCGTTTCTTTCCTAACCACAAAACAAAAACAAAAAATCAAAGCTTCTACATATATGCTATTTTAAATCCATACTTTTTAAAAGAGAGAATCAAATATCCAAAATGTCTATATTTTTATATTTTAGATGTCAACACTAATAACCATGTTTTACGCGTATACTTTACAAAATTAACATTTTCGCAGGCAAGTATAAAGTAACAGCAACTTTAAAATATAGTATATATACCGCTCTTTCAAAATTTTAATATATTGACTTATATCTACAAACTGTAAAACATATAAACTAATAGACATATTCTTAAAAATCAAATATGTTATATATATAAATATTGAAAAAAAATATAAGCTGTCAACAATATTATAACTAACACATATATGACTTGCCTAAACATACTGACATAATATATAACTTCTTTTTTTTTAAATAAAATATATAGCAAACATTTATACAGCAAACTATAATAATATATATATACCTTTATATATTTTACAAGCTATTGTATAAGTACAGGAAACACGAAAATATAATTAAAATAGAGCTTACCCAATATATATTGATAAGCTAAAATTATATAACTTGCAAACAATTCGAAAATCGGCACCCGTACTTCACTTGTACTCAAATGTCGTAGATTCAAATGCCAAATCTGGCTCCCCAGAGCTTATAACACAATTAAGTATAACAACACAGCGGAAGAAAGAAACGGATAATATCATATACAACTCCAATGAATACAATATCCAGAATGATATACAACAATGATATCAATATGATACAACAATATCAGAGATAAATAATGATACAGCGGAAATAACAGAAGTGATAACTCCAAATGATTAGTCAGAGAGGCTGAGTCCAACCACTCCAACATCAGCTCGAGCCACCATCACGTTGCACCAAGAGAAGCAACGTCAGTCATCATTGAACTCCAAAACTGAACTAGCACCAACTAGTCTACTAAACCTGACTATCTGAAAAACCCAACTCTAGACTGCCGGTGTGGAAAACTGTGGGCACCCAGAGTTTAGGAAAGGATCAATAAACTCCAGGTCAGTCATGGGACTGGTGTGAGTAACAAAAACAGTTTATCTTTAAACAACAACAAAAGAATTTTAAACATTGAAACCCGCAATGCTTTGGAAAATGAAACTACCATAAGACCTCCCGCCACACACACAATGCAAACGCAGAATTGGAGGAGATTTCTTCTTATGATAGTCAAACATTCTTACTACGCAAAATCATTGGATTATTATTATTAGTGCATAGTGGAAAACATTTCGAAAGTATAATATTAATCTTAGCCAGCATAGACATTTCGAACTATGCCTACTATAGCTACCATCTAAACATTGGTGACCACCATAAGTAAATGGCAGGTTGTACAACTAAAACCGTACAGGGTTCGTATTGGAAATTGGATTTCCAACAAATGGTCAGGCTAAGGAACTTCCTACTGCCACATGGGTACGCCTCTGGATGGACGTCCCGAGAACTAACTAGCTCTCTGCCAACACAAGGCCGGGTTACCTCTTACACTAGGTAACTACTACACGAATATGCCACCCCCCGGTCCTTTGGGACCTTTATCCGAGGGCCCTCGATCACACAGCAACAATCACATAGTAAATGAGATTGGAGCAACCACATAGGTAAATATCTGTGCTCCATACCATAATATCATCTTTTTCTGGAAGGAAATGACATACCCTAAAGGGAGCGACCCTCATAACCTTGCCGCATCTTTCTTGTTTCGACCATTTTCGGTCTGTGAGGTTCGATGAGGTCTCGTCCACAAAGCTACGCTTTTTTTTCACAAAGCCATGCTTTGATCAACAAATGATCAGCAAATGACCATCAACACACATCAACACTCAGCATGCCACACTACCAAATTGGGAGTATATCACTGATAACCTTCAACTACATAACCTCTGAGCTCGTACGTCTTGGAGAAGGGTGTTAAGCTAAGAGAATAAATTCTCCGCCACCAAACAGAAATATATTTGAAAGAAATTAGCTTTATATCTCAAAGTGTAATGTCAGACATACAACCATACAAGTCTGTTCCAGGTTTAAACAGAACCGAAGGCACTTCCAAAGAAGCCCTTGCAATCCGGGTATTCACAATCCCGATCGAACTTCCCATCACTTAGGGAATCTCTATACCGGGCGCTACCCAGTGCAGAGACAATCGATAGGTTATCCTATCATTCTCGCAAATACCCGGTCTTCAACACCGGTCTTCAATTGCTATCCATATACGAAGTATCACTTATTCGGAATGGGTTATATGACACAAAGTCCTCTCCCGGCTAAACCAAATAATGAGCACAATATTTTAAAACATATGGATATTGGGATTTCAGTTAAGTCACGACTTATTATCCAAAACTTTTCTTTCGAATGGTTTAAACACATTACCATTTTAAATTTGTTAAAAATAAACTGGTTTATCTCACAAAGTTCACCCAGTTTCACAAAGATCTATTCATAGATTTTCCAAATCAATTTCCATTTCAATTGGATTAACTCATTAAATCTTTAAATCAAAGATTTAATTCATAGCTTTCAAAACAATTTCATCTCGACCTTTTATACAAAAGGTACACCTTTCCAATTTCAAAACAGAGTTCAACAATCATTCAAAAAGATTTATTCATAACTCGGAAAACCATTTTCCTTTCAAACTTGAAATTCTTTTGACACAAATTGGAAATTCATTCCTTATATGAAAGCTTCTATTATTTGAAAACAAATAGTTTTCGGTTTGGAAACTCTAATTACAATTTCATAGGTTAAAGCCATTCAAGTATAAAACTTGGATTTAAATTTAGATTTCCAAAACACACCTTTTAATGGTTTAAAACCCATATGAACACCTTTTATAACTTGTACAATCTTTTAGACCATAGTTCCAAAATCATTGAATTCAATTTCAAATATTGAATTCAAATTAAATTAGATTATTTGAATTTCAAATTTCATTAAGTTATTTAAAAATAACTTTCATTTTAAAAACTCATTTTCAAAGCTTTCAATTTCAATTCCAAAACTATTTTGGATTCAAGAGTTCAATCTTTACAATTGTCAATAAAATCTGTGACTTAACCGATTCCTCGTGAAACCCATATTTGTGTGTGTATGGTGTAGTCTAGGGGTTTCACACAGTAGTGCAACATCATTCAATCATCACATATTAATATACAAAAATATAGTTGATAAGCGGTATAAACTATAACGCTTATCTTTTGTTCACAGATCACAGATAATATATTACATTCATCCTAGATAAATAAGCTACAGTACATATCACACACAAATCAGAATATATCACACAGCATCATAGATCAGGGAATATCAACAATTCAATCATTCAGTCAAATCCAACATTCACCAGTAAATTTTATTAATCAACTGATTAATTTAAATCAGATGTATTACTTATGAAAAATCATTAATCCGGGTTAATTATCATGAGTTAATTACAAATTATCTGAAATAAATTTCCCTTTTAAATTCATTAGTTAATCTTTAATTATTAACTAATCAATCTTAATTAATGAATCAATTAATCTTTAATTATTAAATAAATCTTAATTAATCACCATTATTAATTAATCCTTTAATTACTAACAAATAATTATACTCAAGTTACTAATCATCATTCAATTAATTACACTGGATAATTAATTCCTTAATTACTTTTATTAAGTAATTTTACTTGAGTAATTTCACAAATGATTACCTCTAATTAATTAATATAATTAATTATTGAAATTAATCACATTAATCTCAAGTTATTGATCTTCATTAACTATTAACAAACCTTTAATTACTTCTCCTAAGTAATTAATTTTAGATTTATCATTTTTTAATTACAAGTTAATTAATCTTTAATTACCCATTAATTAATCTCTAATTATTAAATTATCATTAACAATATAAATTAACTTAACTTTTAAGTTAACAAATTAAAACACATTTGATTTATTCCTTAATTATTAATTTATTAATCCTTAATCATTAATTAATTAAATTATTTATTCACTCCTTAATTATCTTTAATTAATTAAATATTAAATCATTTAAACTAAATTAACTTTAAGATAAATCATTTATCCCATTAATTTCTTAATTTCCATTATCATCTAGATTTAACATCTTATCTTGATTTACACTTAATTATATTACTAAATTAAAATAAAATAATTTTAATTTAACAAATTTAAGTTAACCAGTTACATAACTTCTTAAATCAAATGTTTAAAGAATACATTTACAAATGAATTTTTATTTTAAGAAAAGTCTTAAACTAAATTTATTTAAATTTCAGAACTTTGATTTAAAAACTTTTAAAACTGGTTTTAGAGTCTACTTCGGGTCCTACCCGAGTCTTACTCAAAACCTGCTTCGAGTCCAACACTGGAGGCCTTCGAGAAAAAATGCGAGTTACTCGAGACAAACACGCTAGTTCACCCTGCCCACAAACTAAACAAACCCAGATCACCAGAAATTAGTGCACAGTGCACGTGCACAACGCCGGCGATCTCCTCCAGACGACACTACACGTCGAGCACGTCGACGATCACCCTCACTCATCTTCCCGACCATCAAAACTCCATTATCCCCTCGAAATCGAATTCGAGTTCAATATCCCAAACTTGGAACAGATGGTAAGGAACCACCCCCAAACCTGGAACTCCGCCGCTCCTCAAATTCCGACCACCAGATCATCAAAGACTCCGGCCATAGCTTCGACTACCTCTCCTCTACCATTCCCCAAAACCTCGCCACACTCGATCGCCTGTCGATGATGGACGAAACAAAACACTAAGCCTCAACGAAAATTAGGTTTACGAACTAAAACTTGTCACCGCCGCTTCCACGTTCAACTGCTCACCACCATAGTATTTTTCCCATCAACACTGATCGCTACTCCACCTCCAGGAGGAAGCTCGACCTCTCCGATCAACGAGATCAACCGTGACGACCAAAAATGCACGATTCAAACAAACCCAAACTGCTCTTCATTCCTCAATCTAAAAATTATGATTTTAACTTTAAAAATCATGTTAAATTATAAGGATTCCATTTACATACCTGAATTCGTTAATTGAAATGTTTTAAATTTGACTTATTTAAAGTTTGGTTCAGTTTTCTTGATTTCTAGAAATATTGCTAAGTTGTTTTGGCTTGAATAAATTTTTAAAACTTAGATCAAAATCAAACAATTAACTTTTGTTTATATTCCAAGTGCTAACAGTGATTGGAACAAAAGATAAGAATTTGTTTTGCAAATCTGGACTGGGAAAACAAAACAGAGATATCCCAAATTTGTACAGGCATGCATATATTCACACATTCACAACATAAACATTTTCCAGATACATATGCAACTAATTCAAAGACTTAAGTTTTTTTTAAAAATGAATGTTACTCACATTGTTTTAGAAGAAAGAACAGAGCTTCTTTCATGTTGAAACAGGCTTGTAAACTGCAAGCTGAAACCCTTTCTTGATTCTCTGGCTTGAGTTGATTTAATTGTTGTTCAAGTTGAAGTTTTGTTTTAAAGTGAGTTGTGGTTTAATTCAGATTTCTTATCTTTGAATAAACGAAACTGAGATGAAGTTGATATATATAAAAAATGAGTTACAGGGTGTTATTATGTGTTGTACAGGGTAATATAATTTTTGTTTGTACAATTAAGAGCAGAGATTTTTTATATGAAGGCTGATATCTTGTTTTAGCGGCTGATATAAATTTATGTTGTGTACTAAGGAGGCTAGCATTAATTGCCTTGTCTTGTTTTATAAGCTTATACTTATCATTCTTTTATTGGTTTGTACATAGATATTTAGATTTTTTTGTTTTGTTTTGTTTTGTTCATACTTATCTTCATTTGCTTGTTTTTTTTCTACTTGCTTGTACATGAATATATATATATTTGATGTCTTATTACTTTGTCTTATGCTTTGTAATATAAATTAAATTCTATATTTATTATGTTGTTAGAATTTTAGCTAATATGTTTACTTTATATTTCACAAAGTTTATTAACATGTTGTTTTAATTTATCTAATTTATTTCTATTTATAATTTCAAATTATTTCTAAACCATTCACTTAAAATTTAAAGTCAAATCCAATATATATATATATATATATATAAATTCAAATCTACTCATATATGCACATATACATATATATTCACATATATATAAGATTTCAATTTCGATGAGTTAACACATATTTTATTTGAATTTGGAGAAACTCAAATCGATTTACCAATTAATTTCACAATTTTTATTCAAAGATTAAATTAATTATCAATTTAAACTTAGCAAAAATCCGGGATCGTTGCATATATAAAATTTCCTTCTAAAATAAAATAAAAATACCTTTATTCAAAAGCTTGAAGGAGATGGACGTGATGTTCCAGGTAGTGCCAATGTTCGAGGCGGAGCAAGTTCCGGCATGGGTGGGTTGTTGGGTCAGGGAGAGTGCGGCATGCGGGGAGAAAGTAACAGAGCGAAGGGAGGAAGGTGCGGAGAAGTTCGGTTGTGAGCGGCTTCACGAAGGCGGGAGGGGATGATGGCCGATGAGGTGAGTTCAGCCATGGTGGCCATGGCGCTGATGTCGTAGGGACAAAATGGGTAGCAGGCGAAGAGATGGTGATGGAGATGAAGATGCACGTGCTATGGTGATCGGTTGCTAGTTAAGCATTGGCATGAGATCTCGTGAGGGAAAAATCAAAATGAAAAATGGAGTGTGAAAGAAGATTGCAAGCATGGGAGAGAGGATGAGCAATATTCTTTGGTGACAGAGAAAAATATGAACCAACGTATCATATTGATTTTGGGAATAGTAAAAGGGCAGTAGTATGTTGAATTCAGAGATAAATTAAATGCTAATGTCAGTTTGGTTTAACACAGCAGAAAACGAATGGTCAAAGAATTCAAAAGTTCAATAAAACAAAAATCACAAATTCTGGTACCGATACGGTCCAACGTATTACAGATTCCGCTGTGTATCGGACTTCAAAATAAAGAATTGAATATACCATAGAGATCAGCACGACGAGACGATCAAAACGGTATACAGATATTGATGGTACGATCATTCGATCAAAAATCGATATCGGTACCAAAATGCTGCTATTTCGCCGAAAATAAGATCGACGGAGCAATAACAATCAAAATTTGGAGAAACAAAATATGAAGTCTTGATCAGAAGATGATTTACAATTTTTCTATATAAAAATATTCAAGTTTAGAAAATATTTTATTACCATCAATTTTTAACTGATATAAATTAAAATAAAATTACACAAGAAAATAAACTTCTAAATCATCTGATGAAAATTTACTAGTTGCTATATTAAAATAGACGCATTTCAAATATCAAATTTTTATTTCAAATTTTTATTATTTAAAATTTCACAAAATTTCAATTTATTAAATAAATAAAACCACTAAAATTTACAGGTTGTTACACTCTCCCCCACTCAAAACTTTTCGTCCCCGAAAAGGAAGGAGGTAGGAGAATAGAAATAACCAGAAAATATAGACTTGAATTACAAATAAAATAATTAATTTAAAACCATATAAATTCCAATTTAAATTAATTAATATTCAACAATTGATTTAAATTCAAGATATTTTATTAAGTTGATTTAATTTTTGATTTATAAATTCCTTCAAACAAAATTTATTTAATTCATCTTATTTATTCATTATCCTATTATCCAATTTATCTTAATTAGCATTTCTATAATCATAAAATTAAGTATGAAACATTATTATAACCACTCAAATTTATTTATAAATTCTTTTAACATCATTTTATATCATTTTATATCTTGAATTTAATTTCAATTTATTAATTCCCTCAAAACAGAATTTATTTTATCTATCTCATCACTTATTATTCTATTTATCTCTAATAACATTTTTATAATTAAAATTTAAGTATATAACATTTGTTATAACTACTCAAATTTTATTTATAAAATCAATTTATATTGTATATTATCCATTTATCCTAAATCAACAATTTCTAAAATCATAATTCGTTTTAGTCATTTATTATACTCATATTTATTCAACAAATTTAATTCTTCTTTATTCCAAATTATTAATAAATTTATTCCACTTAACATATCTTATCACACATATTAAGTATATTTACACTTATTATAACTACTCAAATTTATTTAAAATCTCTTTTAACACCATTTTATATTGTATATTATTCAATTACATAGTTAACTTCTAAGTAATTTAGGTAAGTTATATTTTAGAATGCAATTGAGTATTATACAAATAAAATTTCCTAATTCCATTTATTTCAAGTTTAGATATTTATTCAAAAATTTTGATTTCATTTTATAATTGAAACAATCCATTAACAAATTTTTAAGAATTACATTCCGATTAACTTCAACCATTTTAGAGATAAATATATATATACACTATATATATCAAATCAAATTTATAATCCTATACCTATATATTATAAATCAAGTCATACTTTAGAAATTCAAATCTATTTAACTCTTAAAACAAAGTGTAGCAAAGCTACAAAATGGTCTCTCCACTCTGAAACTCGAAAATTAATGTCGATGATGCGGCCGCCACCACCGAAATTATTTTCCAGCGACAATGGAGGAGAGCACTGATTTCAACATTTAAAATTCTTTGAAAACAATTTCTATTCGAAATTACTTTATATAGTTTACACTTTAAAACTTAAAAACCAAAGTTTGGAGTCACCGGCAATTAAATTCTCAAATTCCAATTTAAATACATTTAAAATCTAAATCAATTTATAAACCATGTTTATAAATTCATTTAGAACAATAAATGATAATCAAATATTATCATTTCAACAACCAATTTAATTTAAAATATTAAATTCTAGAAATTTTCTTATATATTTATAATATAATCATACAAATTTATTTCATTTACCAAATTTGAAAATAATATTGTGTTAGTTTGCTTTGTTCACGTGTTTTGGAAATTCTATCGATAGCGTTGATCAGATGAATCGATCGAAAACCCAAATCAAAATCAACAACTCAAACAACACACTATAAAACATTTTAATATTGATACAAATACACTTCCTCACTCGATGATACAGAATGGATTTCAGAACAAGGATAGAGATCCAATGTGACGCCCCACCTCTATACCCAAGCTAGCCAAGAACACTACGGAGTAGTGTTGTCAACTAGCGCGGAGAATAAGGTTGTTGAGGAGCGACCATCCGTGTAATTGCTTTGTGCGAGCACCGATATGTCAGATAGAGTAACATGCATTTTTATTTCAGGAGGAAATCCGACATACCGATGCAAACTCAAAGCTACCACACAGTGGCTATAATAGTTTAGGACAATAGATATAAAAATAACACAGATAACATAAATGCGGAATACAGATGGAACGAAAAGTCTCATATATACAATAACTGATATCAGTTACAATACATTTGACACAATACAAATGATACAACTACAACTGTCGACTCAAGAAGTTATATATACAAGTACATTATCGACTAATATACATGAATACATTATCATCTTAAAACAGACACACTGACTACTACAACAATACGAAGACCACTTCAAATGATATAAAAAGTCTTCATAGCTCTAGCAGCAACCCAAAGCTAAAAATCTACAACCTGTAAATACTCGGTCTGACCCGAGTATTAAATTCAAAAGAAAATAATACCCGGGTCAGTCTAATTCAAACTCAGTTATTAATGCACGGAAGCAATAATAATCAAATATCAAATGGACGATAGTCACAGAAATCTCGTATACCCAACTTCTCGATAAGAGAACTGGATAACGGCAGATATAACACTAAACAGTGTTAATCCACAAAACAGAAATCCAAAGCAGTTTAAACAATTGAAATGTCAATTTAAAAACATCAATGCTAATTGGCTGCAGTACACGCTAACGTGTACTGCCTCGCCAATACAGCCTACGAATTACGCAACAGGTCGATGAATCAAGAACAAAAGAAATATCAATTAAAATCTATCAATTTATTGTGGCTGTAGTGCACGCACGCGTGCACCGCCTCGCCACAACAGAATATAAAGTCACCACAAGGGACAGGGGTAAAACTGCTACGAAAATGCAGCCACCACTTGTATTTAAGGGCAAGGCTGCATCAGTGAAATGAAACAGTGTATCCAGTGAAAGAGGCAACAAGTGAAACAAGTTCAACATGTCGCAAAGCAAGGCACAGGGAAATAGCAAACTGAAGGCGAGAGCACCAAAGATATGGCACTACAACACTCAACAGAAAAGACGCAGATCAGCCTCCTTAGAAGATAAGGTCATCAGTGAAGCAAAATGACAAAATGCAAATGATACAAGGCATCAATGCAATGTATCAGATTCGAGAACAAGGCAGCTGAAGACAGTAACAAGAAAAGGGCAGACATGACTCAACATGTATGAATGGCCTCAACGTCAAAGATAGAGAGACCAAAATGAAACTGCACATGCCTCAATAACAACTACAAGGAACTGGAGATTGCGACTTAAATAGAAAATGCACGTGAACCTCATGGCAACAATTCAAGGCAACAGTGACAACTCAAATACAAACCAAATGCCATCAGTGAATATGATAACACTGCAACAACTACGCTGCAAGTACCACAGGCACATGGAGATGCAGTGAAGCCAATATGGCAAATAATGATGAAGTATATAAGTGCAGGCAACGAAAATTAGAGAAGTACAAAATGGTCAAGCTGTAAAACCAAGACTACAGGCACATGGTCAAGTGCACTAGTTCAAAAAGGCACAAGAGAGTCGAAGTGCACAAGAGATACAAGTGCAGACACAACTGAACAAGTTCAAGTGACGAACAGAGGGAAGCAGTGAAGCACAACAGTGAAGGCTACAGGTTCAAGTGACTCAAACTAAATGCACAAATTACTTACAACATGAGTGCAGCAGTCCAACAACTCAAGTGAAGCTACAGATCAACAGGGAAGAACTCAGTGATTAAACTATGAAGGCAACATGCAAGTACAAATTCAACAAGGCAAGTACAAACTGGACAACAACAAAAGCTACCAAGCAGGCAATCTCAAGTGATCAAGTCTGTCAACATGATACTGCTATGGACAGTGCAATCAAAAGCACATATATGCAGCAGCTAACTGGCATATGAACAAGTGAAACAATGACAGTTCAAGTATGCAGAGAACAAGATGAAGCACTGCAATACAAGTATACGCAAGCAAACAGTGACATCAACTACAGGAAATGAATGTACAGGGTAATGCAAAGACTAGTGATGAACAAATGGTCAAAAGTACCAAGTCTGGACAATAAGAATGCAGACTCAACAAATATCACTAGTGAAAGCAGGCAACAGACTCAAGAGTATACAAGTCCGGATGCACATGAGCAACAGGTCATATATGAATACAAACTCCAAGTGACAGTTCGAATCACAACGACAATTCGACTGCCGAGCATAGTACTGACCGGTGGATAAACAACTTCGAAGACAACATTCTCAGAAGCCAAAGTCAGAGAATATCGACTTGAAGCAGAAAACGGAATTCACGTCAATGCCGAAAACAATAAGAATTGAAATCGAGTGACAAACAAATTGTTTTCCAAAGTAACTGGTCGAGTTTAATTTACAAAAGAACAAATCTAGGCAACAGCCGAAATTACAAAGATGAAAATCAAACCCGTGGCAAGCTTCGAGTTCGAACTAGTACAGATCGAAGCCAGATATGAATGAACAAATCAAAGTCAACAACATCCATACGAAATCGAACAAGTCCAGAAACCCAAACAAGCAAAGAAACGAACTATATCTCAGTTCTAAATCGCATAAAAATTTCAGAGAAACCAACAACATTCGACGAGGGGAATTGAATTAGAAGTGAGTGCTGAACACTCACCTTTGTCGGAGCGAAGACGAGCGCGGCGAAGGCACAGTCGAACTACAGAGCAGCGAACCTTCGATCGAGCTTCAATGTCGGCCGAAGCCCTAGTTTCGCGGCTGCCATTATTTCGTGTTCTTGTTCGATTTGTTATTAGGGTTAGAAAGATGAGAAAATGATAAGGGATCGGGTTATATGCCTTAGTAACTTTATCTCTACAAATAGCAAAATAAAATATAAACAAAAATTCACCTACAAAAGCCCAATAACATTTTACCCATTTTACTTAAATCAATTTATATAATAGAGAATTTTGCCAATACTAAAAAGACTTTCAAATTTGATTTAAAATCCCAAACAACGATTAACAATTTTATTAAAGAATTTTAAATACGATTTAAAACTCAATATCAATTGTCAACTAGATAAAATCGTCATTTTATCGATAATTAAAATTAACAAAAACTTGGGTTGTTACATCCAAATATAGAGGGATCCTAACCAAAAGAATTCAACTAGAAGATACGCTCGATAGGGAGATAGATAGATTTCAAAGAGAGAGAAGAATGGATACACTTATATAAATCGCGGTCAACCTTAACCGGGTCAACCGCGACTTCAAAATAAGATCGAGGTAGAATCCAGAGGCAACTCGAAATCTGATCGATAGAATTAGGCATAGCAAGAGATATCAACATCTAAACCGACGATACAAAATCTTCGGTGAATCAATGCCTGTGGTAAAGGAGTTTCACCCCTTTACAGTCATTCAAAGATTAGCGAGACCGCCCATTTATTATAGAGATCATTCGAAGTGGAGTTATGGGATACTCCAGAATCAAGAAGCATGGATAGGGGAGACAAGGATGGATTTTGGAACCAAGGGGAACGTTCCAAAATTCAAAGAAAAACCGAGTCAAGGAAGAAGGAATTCAAGCTCAAACGGAAGTGATTCCGTAATTAAATCTACTCTATATGCTGAGTTTTGCCTAAAACCAGAGCTCTGATACCACATGTAACGACCCGATATTTTGACTCATTCGCATTCGCACATGTCGAACTTGAATTGCTCAAAATATCAGATTGTTAATTTATATTTGGCAAAACTCAGCATATACAGTAAATAAATAATCACAAAATCACAGACATAGAGTAATATAACAATAGTGCAGCGGAAACAAAAGAATAGTAGTTCATGAAGCTACTATATATATATAACAGAGTTAAACAAGATACAACAGAAGTCCCGAATACAATAGTCAAATACAAGATCAGAATACATCACTGGAATCAACTGAATATCTGAAAGCTGGATAGATAGCTGGATCTCCAAGCAAAGCTCCAACTCCAAAGGTGAGTCTCGAATACTGGGGCACTCAGTTTGACCCGAGCGTAAAGCAAAATACAAAACACTTAAGTCAGGATTAACATTCTTATATCAATAAATCTAACTCAAGTGAAATAACAACTGAAAATACAAGTAACTCAAAGGATGTTTGGGATAACCATCCTCTAAGGATCCGTCAAACTATTTATATATAGTAGTGTACGCTAAGTAGATAATCCCTATCAGTAATATAAAGTATCAAAATAGCGTTAAGGCGTTACCATTATCCCCCTTAACACATTTTATACAAACATCATAGTCTATACAGCACTGTAAACTCCACCGTAAACTAGTGGGCTATCAGAGAGTACTCCATAGGTATAACACAAAACAAATCGTAGTGGTCGCGCATAGGGATACAAGTATGAAAAGGCACATGAGGCAATACCCAAGGTAGTGAAACTACCGTTTGCCTGATCCGGACTGGTGAGAACGCATCACCGCAATGATCGCAACACCGCGAAACAACACTCCCAATTCAAGGGTGCGCACCAATCAAAAACAAGTAATGAGTAGTTTACGAAGAAGTGTGTCCGCTAGAGGTAGCTAACCTCACTGGCCCGGCACGGCTCCTGTTTAAGTCATTTCCAATTTGACACAAGTGTCAAGGCTATCCATTGTCGTTCTCTTTCTTCAAATCCAGCAACGTCATCATTCCAACCACTTCATTCTGGATCACACTCCGCGTATAATAGTTATTAAAGTGGTTTTCGGTTCGAAAAGAGAGTATGTCCCTAACCGATCCCGGACTCTTTAATAACTAAGTAATTATTACACCGATTGGTCATTTAATAAACTTTCAAAATAGTTTATATTTCAAAACCAAAATATCATTGCCATTTCAAAACCATATCCATACGATATCATTTTCACTTCAAATAAATCCATTTCTAAAATCATATCACTTTCCAAAGTTATATCGCTTTCGAAATCGTAAGTCTTTTAAAATCAAAACACTTTGGAAATCAAAAACTTGAAATTCATAACACTTTGAAACCATAGCTTGAAATCATAACATTTTGGAATCCATAACACTTTCCTCTTAAAAAGTTTAGATATTAAAATTAGTGTATAGAATAAGATAGTTTATAAAATAAAAATAGTTTACATAAAATAGTTATAAGTTAAAATAGTTTATAATAAAATAATATATATTGAAATGATTTATATAAAATAGTTATATTAAAATAGTTTATAAAGTAAAATATAAATAGTTGTAGATATAGTTTAAAAATACTTTATAAAATTAAATAGCTTCCACAAATTCACAAATCGATTCAAATTAACTCGACTTCCAAATTCAACTTAATTCAATTTCAATTCATAAATTTCAACTCAATTCAATTTCTCAATAAATCATTTCGAATTATAACGATTTCAAATACAGATTTGAAACACAAAATAAACCATTAAATGTCAATATATTTCAAAGCTTCAAATATTCCACATTTCAAAACTAAATTCGATAATTATATATATATATATATATCAATTCACTTTCTATTATTTTATTTTTGAAATATTTACTTAATTTTTTTCAGTATCATTTGAATACAACTTCAATTTACAAAATATCCCACATAAATTTATATAAGTTTGAAATATCCATTTAAGACACCTTTAATCAAATTTCAAGTTGTAAAACACTTCTTTAAAATTTCAAATTCAATAAACTTCAAATCAAACTTATTTAAGTATAATTCTTAAATAAATATAATTTCAAATCAATTTCAAATTTATCTATACAACCCGAATCATTACAAACTCTATATTCGAAAATATAAATTTTAAATCAATACTTAAACATATTATATATCAACTTTATTAAGTCAACTTTAATAAATCTTTAAAATCAATATTTATCAAAACTATATATTTCCTTTCAAAACCATAGAAATCATTTTCGAAATATTTATATATAGACCACCGGTGTCTGTATATAATTTTCTACCCTATGGTCAAGTGATATGGATATTTATCATTTCAATCCGCAATTTAAATATATACGGGTATATATCTTTTCAACCCGCAATCACAAATTCAATTCAATGAAAATCGCTTGGGTTTATCATTTCAACCCATAACGATTTTTTCATATTCTATAGATCGTTCGGGTATGTATCATTTCAACCCATAGTGAATTCTATACTAACAGGGAACTTGCAGAGTGATAACATATATGATAATAATATAACAACAGTAACAGGCATATATCATCAATGATAAATAACAGATAATGGTGTCAAATGTCACAGGTGAACAGATAGCATATATATAGAATGTAAATACTTAACAGCAGCATATTTCAATTGTCGTTTCAATTGAAATCAAATTTAATAAATATAAGAATATTAATCGTGAGTGAATGCTCACCTTTCGAGGCTAGAAAGATAGGCAAATGAAGTTGAGTTACAATCCAGGCACAAATTTCAAAGTAAAGCATGATGGATCTGAATTTGACGAACACTGATAAATTGGAATCAATGAAAATGATCAAAACCGGCTTGGGATAAACCAAAACAAGATGCATATATATGTATTTTCAAAAAAATATTAAATTTTAAAACAAATAAAAAAAATCGTTATATGTATTTCAAATCAATATTAAATTTAAACATATGTAAAACATAGTCTTTATTTATATACATATTCCAAACTCGTTTCTTTCCTAACCACAAAACAAAAACAAAAAATCGAAGCTTCTACATATATGATATTTTAAATCCATACTTTTTAAAAGAGAGAATCAAATATCCAAAATGTCTATATTTTTATATTTTAGATGTCAACACTAATAACTATGTTTTATGCGTATACTTTATAAAATTAACATTTTCGAAGGCAAGTATAAAGTTACAGCAACTTTAAAATATAGTATATATACTGCTCTTTCAAAATTTTAATATACTGACTTATATCTACAGACTGTAAAACATATAAACTAACAGGCATATTCTTAAAAATCAAATATGTTATATATATAAATATTGAAAAAAAATATAGGCTGTCAACAATATTATAACTAACACATATATGACTTGCCTAAACATACCGACATAATATATAACTTCTTTTTTTAAAAAAATAAAATATATAGCAAACATTTATACAGCAAACTATAATAATATATATATACCTTTATATATTTTACAAGCTATTGTATAATACAGGAAACACGAAAATATAATTAAAACAGAGCTTACCCAATATATATTGATAAGTAAAATTATATAACTTGCAAACAATTCGAAAATCATGTAAACCCATATGTATATCACCTTTACTCAGACATTTCCATTTGGTGCCTGCTACCAGAATTTGTTATAAATCCATTTCCAACAGACCTAACACATCTTATATCTACAAATTTTATAAACTGACAGATATATATAAAATTTCCTTTTAAAATAAAAAAATACCTTTATTCAAAAGCATGAAGGAGACGGACGTGATGTTCCAGGTGGTGCCAATGTTCGAGGCGGAGCAAGTTCCGGCATGGGTGGGTTGTTGGGTCAGGGAGACGGCGGCACGCGGGGAGAAAGTAACAGAGCGAAGGGAGGAAGGTGCGGAGAAGTTCGGCTGTGAGCGGCTTCACGAAGGCGGGAGGGGATGATGGTCGATGAGGTGAGTTCGGCCATGGTGGCCATGGCGCTGATCTCGTGGGGACAAAATGGGTAGCAGGCGAAGAGATGGTGATGGAGATGAAGATGCACGTGCTGTGGTGATCGGTTGCTGGTTAAGCATCAACATGAGATCTCGTGAGGGAAAAATCAAAATGAAAAATGGAGTGTGAAAGAAGATTGCAAGCATGGGAGAGAGGATGAGCAATATTCTTTGGTGATAGAGAAAAATATGAACCAACGTATCATATTGATTTTGGGAATGTTAAAAGGGTAGTAGTACGTTGAAGTCAGAGAGAAATTAAATGCTAATGTCAGTTTGGTTTAACACAGCAGTAAACGAATGGTCAAAGAATTCAAAAGTTCACTAAAACAAAAATCACAAATTCTGGTACCGATACGGTCCGACGTTTTACAGATTCCGCCGTGTATCGGACTTTAAAATAAAGAATTGAATATTGTAACGACCCATAAATTTTTTTTGGCAAGGCCGACGGGGGACGACCCATAAATTTTTATTGGTTTTAATAATGTATTTAACTAAATTTTTGTGAAATTATTAATAATAAAATTTTGAAAAAAAAAATTATTTGGATTACGTATAATTAAATATAGCAAATGGTAAATTTTCAATTAATTATATGAAAGTTTATTTATTATGTAATTCTATTAAATTCAAATCAGTTAAGAATTGTTGAAAATAAATTTGCATGAAATCAAGGGAATCGACTGTTACCATAAATTTTATTTCTTTCCTGTCCATTCAAATTTTACATCAGTTACAATCCAATCAATACCATACCTTTATTACTCCCTGTATTCGTGCTGTAGCTCTTTAATTTTCTATCCGTTGCTATTTTATTTCGGGTTTGTTCCTTCCCTATTTATTCAATTTCAAACATTTTCTCTTCTCTCTGGTAGAAACATAATATTTTACATCATTTATATATACATATATATATATATATATATCTGTAGCTTGCATTCATTCGTTTATTGACTTTTACATTTCTCACACTTTCTACTTTATTGTCCTTAATTCCCGTGCTTGACGTTATCATTTCAGTTTCTTTCCATTGAATGTGGCACGTTTCATTGTTAACATTTTATTCCATTTATATGTGTGGCTTTCCTTTTGCAACCTGTTCCATTTCTATTTTCTTCGTTTTCAAAATTTGAAACGTACAGGCCGGACCACAGTATTAATTGCTTTCCAATTCACGTTCAAACGTTGCTATTCCTAGCTACTAATAAATTTAGAAATCAGTGTCTGTTACTTAATTTATGGCATACGTTCAAAGCATTGGCTTTTATTATTCAGCTCAATTAAGGGTGACCGTTGCCATCACATAACCGGTAAAAGATTTGTATACGTTTTATTTGTTTATGTGGCAACGATTCACATTTACACTATTATTGCCTTTTTAACTTCACTGGTTTTCATTTATTTGTGTACGTTTTCATTTCAATTATTGTACACATCATGGTTCCTTTTATAAATTCATCGCCCATAAATAGTTTATTTCTTTCCCCCTTCATCTTCATTTGTCCCATATTCATTTATTTGTGTATATTTTCATTTCAATTATTGTACACATCATGGTTCCTTTTATAAATTCATCGCCCATAAATAGTTTATTTCTTTCCCCCTTCATCTTCATTTGTCCCATATTCATTTATTTGTGTATATTTTCATTTCAATTATTGTACACATCATGGTTCCTTTTATAAATTCATCGCTCATAAATAGTTTATTTCTTTCCCTCTTCATCTTCATTTGTCTCATATTCATTTATTTGTGTACGTTTTCATTTCAATTATTGTACACATCATGGTCCCTTTTTTAAATTCAACGCCCATAAATAGTTTATTTCTTTCCCCCTTCATCTTCACTTGTCCCATATTCATTTATTTGTGTACGTTTTTTTTATATTGATTAGGCAAAGGCTCATATTTCAATTGCGTTTATAAATCAATTTCCACTTTTGCAACTTCATTTTGCTTTCACTTTCCACCTCATACTTGCATCCTTCTTTTACTCACCTGCTCTCATTTTTCTCCCTCTACATATATTGCTCCCTTCTCTTTTGAAACCCAGCAACAAAAAAAAGGAGAGAGAAACGAACACACTCCTCCGCCTTTGGCTTGCACCCTTAGCCTCTCCGCCTCAATTGTCGTACCTCCATTTGATCATCTCCGCCCTCCATCTCCTCCTTTTCCATGCTGACGTTGTTCGGCGAACCACTACCTTGCCGTGGTGAGTTTTGTTGTCCTCTTCCTTGATTCTTCTCTGGTTCTATATCTTGTTCGCATATATATATATATATGTAGTGTTTTCTATATGCGTTTTGTATAAGGTGTGTGTGTTTTTATTTTATTTTGTTTTACTGTATATAATTGTTTTACAGTACTATGTATATTTTGTATAGTTGCAGTGCTAGCATGTTTAAAGTATTGTAAAGTATAGAAGGTGTTGAGTTTATTTATGTACTGACTTTAACTAACATATATTACTGTTAGTATTATATATTGGTTTATTTTATATATATAATCTGTTTTAATAACATATAGATTTTTATAAAGTTTACATGGGTTTATATTAGTTTACATATACCGGAGTTAGATTTGGTATTGATATATAATATATGGACTTTATGTTATATGTTTTAATATTGATTTTAATATTTTATTTATAAAGGTTACTTTTATAAAGATTTAAATTTTAGATGTTGTTTGGATATTGGTTTGTATATGGGTTTAAACATATACATTATTTCAAACTATACTACATATAGATATGTTTTGTTTAAACCAATGATTTTTTAAAATATATATATAATTTAATATATGTTTAAATTTAGAATACAGTTTTATTTATATATAGTTATATATACAACTATATACAGCTCACTTATCCTATTTATCTTCCTCGACCCAACTCTGATTTGATTTCGTCAATTCTTCTTTCTCAGCTTTGATCGTTAAAATTCTTGCCAATATTGCTTTGCTTCGAAATCTATGCTTGGATTCGTATCTCTTCTCATTCCACCCTCTCCTCTAGCCTCGAAAGGTGAGTAATCACTCACGATTAACGTTCTTATATTTATTAAATTTAATTTCAATTGAAATGACAATTGAAATATGCTGTTGTAGTTATTTAAATTGTTATATATGCTATTATCTATAACTGTTCACCTGTGGGATATGACACCATATCCTATTGTTTATATTTTATTGTTATTGATGATATATGCTTGTTGTTTATTTTATATTATCTGTTATCACTCTCAAGTTCCCTATTAGTATAGAATTCACTATGGGTTGAAATGATACATACCCTAACGGACTTTAGAATAGGAGAAAATCATTATGGGTTGAAATGATAAACCCAAGCGATTTTCATTTGAATTGAAATTGGGATTACGGGTCGAAATGATATCTACCCGTATATATTTAAATTTCGGATTGAAATGATAAATATCCGTATCACTTAACCATATGATAAATATATATACAGACACCGTTGGTCCATATATATAAATACTTTGAAATTGAATTCTATGGTTTTGGAAAGAAATATATGATTTTAACAAATGTTGATTCTTAAAATTTTATATATAAATGGTAATGATATATATAGATTTAATAATGATATTTAATTAAGATGGATTTAATACGTATAATATGTTAAGTATAAAATTTATATTTCAAAATAGATTCTGGTAAAAATTTGAATAAGTTAAGGTTGGGAAGATAATTTGAATTTAGTAAAGAATTTTATTTAATTAAACCAATATAAAGCTTATTGAAATTGGAATTTAAGATATGATTTATAACTTGAGTTTGATTTAAATAATTTAATGAATATTTCTTGTTTAAATAAATTTAAGGAAATATTTAGTAAAAATGAAATTTAAGGTTAATTAAATGATATTGAATTTATTAAGTGAATATTCCCTGATTAAATAATAATAAAGTTAAATCAAGTGCTATATGAAACTGTTAAATTTAACTTTGAAAATGTTGAATATTAAAGCTTTGAAATATATTGAAAATTTAAATGGTATATTTAGAACTGAATTGAGCTTTGAATAAATTTGAATTTGGAATTTGAGTTAATTTGAATCGATTTGTGAGACTTGAGGAAATTATAAATACTTTACTTTATAAATTATTTAATGAACATACACTATTTTGGAAAATAGATATATTTGAAATGAAAATGATATTTTGATTTTGAAGTAAATAAATTTAAAATGACCATGGTGTCATAGTGTATATTTCTACCTTGTAGATAGTTCCATGGATCCTTAGAGGATGGTTATCCCAAACATCCTTTAAGTTACTTGTATTTCAGTTGATATTTCACTTGAGTTGGATTTATTGATATAAGAATGTTAATCCTGACTCGAGTGTTTTGTGTTTTTCTTTACGCTCGGGTCAGACCGAGTGATACAGCATTTGAGACTCACCTTTGGAGTTTGGAGCTTCATTTGGAGATCCAACTATCGATTCAGCTTTTAGCTTTTCCAGTTGATTTGTTCAGAGAGGTCATCTATTTGTACTGAAGACTTCACTGTATTTAAAATATTATGTTGTATTTTATTTTAACTCTGATGTTATATAGTAGCTTCATGAACTACTATTTTATCTATTCCGCTGCGTATTATTGTATTACTCTGTGTCTGTGATTCTGTGATTGATTTATTTACTGCATATGCTGAGTTTTGCCAAATTTAAATTAACAATCTGATATTTTGAATTATTCAAGTCAGACATGTGTGGATTTATTGTCGATTTGAATGGTCCGAAATACCGGGTCGTTACAGTTGGTATCAGAGCTTTGGCTCTAGGCGAAACTTAGCATATATTGTAAAATTTATTTACAGAATCACGTTCGTTCGAGTTTAATCTCTTCCTTTTGACTCGATTTCCTTTAAACTTTGGAACGTTCCTTGCGGTTCCAAAATTCATTCTTGTCTCTCCCTATTTGTATTCTTTTGATTCTGGAGTATCCCATAACTCCACTTCGAATGATCTCTAGGCGATCTCGCCAATCTTTGAATGATTTGTAAAGGGGTGGAACTCCTTTACAATTGGCATTGATTCATCGGAGATTTATATATCCCTCGGTTTGATGTTGCCATCTCTTGTTATGCCGAATTCTATCTCTGGCGATCGAATGTCGATTTGCCTTAGATTTCCGCATCGATTATATTCTTGAAGTCATGGTTGACCCGGTTAAGGTCGCCCGCGATTTATATAACTATATCGATCTATTGTTTTGTAATTAATTATCTCATTTTCGTTCGAACTTATCTTCGAATCAGAATCCTAATTGATTAGAGTCCCTCTAATTTGAATTTCTATATTTGTTTTGAAATCCATTCTTGAACCATCCTTTGAAAAATCAGGCTTGTTTATATTTTAGAAATTGTTTTATATATTGAAATTATTATATTCTATATATAAAAGTGTAATGTTTTCGATAAAGATTATAAACCCTTTAAAATAAGAATTTGAGGTTTTGAAAGGATTTGTAATTTTGGAAAAATTATATAAGAAATTTAAGTTATCTAAAAAGGATTTATAACTGAAGGATTTTAAATTTGAAATTCGAGAACTGAACTCCGGTATTTTGAAATTGGTTTTAAGATTTTTAAATATATAATAATAATATGATTTAAAAGTATTTTCCGAATAAGAAATGTTTCAAATGATTTTATAAGTTTCAAATGATTTCGAAGAAATTTCAAAAGAAGTTTGAGAAAATAGAAGTCCAGAACTCACTTATGTCGCTGGAAAATAATTTCGGTGATGAGTGCACGCATCATCGACATTGATTTTCGAGTTTCATAGTGGGGGAGAGGCCACTTTAGTAGCATTTCTACTCGAGTGATTTTGCGAAACCGATTTTGATTTCAAATTCCAAAGTATGATTTGATATTCGGAAGATATATGTATATATATACTTGAAATGATTTGAAGTAAGCCGGTGTTCAGTCCTCGTGTTTCGAATTCGATATAAACCTATCTTTTGAAATTGACTTACTGATTGTTGTTGATTTCCAACTCCTGAATTTGAAAATGATTTCTTCAACTATTTTGATGGTTCGAGCACTTCCAAATCAAGGTTAACTTTTCAAAGCTAAGAAATTACGAAAGGTATAAAGTATATGAGTTTGGTATGTATGCTTAAAGTATGTAGTAATATGATTTAAATAAGCTGAAACTGTTTTGTTAAGTAAATGAATAAGGCTATTTAAAATTTTTCTAATATGAAATTTAGATTCGAAATGCTTTGAAAAGAATTTGGTCTTCAAAATATTTTGAATAAAATTTAGTTTAAATGTTGTAACTTAGTAACATCTTTATGAAACTATATATTTAACAAGTTGGAATAAATATATAAGTTGTACGTATGCTGTTTCATTCGCATAATTAATTTGATCTAAGTTTGAGTACACAGGTTCGAGGTGGATTACACCATTTCGTGTTAGGATTTTTCATTCGATTCTTGATGGCAAATATTTGATATGGATCTTGGGCTTGATTCTAGAATTCTCTATCATAGTATATGGCTATGCAAGGAGACTGATGGCTTCTAGTCGAGAAACCATACCGAAGTCCGCATTAGGGAAGTCGAATGGACAATACTAGTTCGAAAGCGAACTTGTGTGATCGAGCGAGCGATCAAATGTGATTCTGCGAAATGATGACGTATGTACATCTTATATTCTAATATCATTGATATATTTTGATGCTGAAATTGAAAGCTGTCGAGTTAGAATATCTTTGCTTACTAAAAGAAATTTCCAATTTAAATTACAAAGATATATAACCCATAAAAGCAAAGATATTCAATCCCATATGGCTCTTCATACAGCGAAATTTATTTTGAAAAATTTGATCCTTATATAAGATAGACCTTACGTAAATATAAGATGATTTTGAAAACCATTGATTTTGGAAATGAATTGGTTGACTTAAATTACATTGATTTGGAAATTTGGATTTATTTTCTAAATCTATTATTTTGGAAACTTTGAAACTAAAGATAATTAATTTGAGAAGAAATAATTTGGTGAAATTGTATATGATTTTGAAATTGAACTGATATTGAAACAAAATTGAAATTTGAGAACCATGTGTCACTAAATACTTGATTTGGGAGTTGTCGAACTTATATAAAATTGATTTGTATGAGTATGAAATTGATTCGAAAACTATGGATTTGAAAAGGGTACTCAATTTGAAAAGTGAAATCTTATATAATTAAAGTCTATATAAGTGTGATTTGATGTACTTTTGATTTTGGAAAAGTATTTGATTTGAAAATTAAATCTTATATATAATGGATTTTATATAAGTACGATATTTTAAAGTGATTTGAAAAGGTACTATATGATACATATTTTCGAAGTAAAGATATGGAAAGTGCCTTCTGCTTGATATCCGATTTGTGGCCACATCTTGGATTCATTCTATCAATATTATTCTCTCTGATTTTTGGTTTTTCGGATATGATACTTGAGTGTCCTTCGAATTCCATGGCGTTACCCATGGTCTTACGAGCGCGACTACATAGCGCAACTGCCTGGCTGAGTCTTGCCTAGGGGTACGGATTGTTTCCTGGGGGATCCAGGCGTAACCATTGTGTATCCTGCAATCTGTGTAGGTTGCGAATAGTAGCGCAACTGCTTGGCTGAGTCTTGCCTGGGGGTACGGATTGTTTCCTGGGAGATCTAGGCGTAACCATTGTGTATCCTGCATTCTACTAGTCATCATGGCATAACTCGTAGGGCTGAGAAAGCTTACGGATATGGATTGTTTCCTGGGGGATCCAGGCGTAACCATTGTGTATCTGCGAACCATGGTTAGACAAAGGTTTTGTTTGTTTTCTTTTGGATTGTACTTTCCATATCTGTTTTTTAAAAAAAAGTTTTCCAGTATTTTCACTAGGTGTTAAAACAAGTCTACTAAGTACCTGGAGAATTCTAGTTTTGCGCCTGATCAACGCACTACCAGAGTCTGCAGGAACGAGGATAAACTTGTTGAAACATCGAGTTATAAAAATATTTTATTATAAAAGTATTTCCAGCAAAGAAATTCTGTATTAATATTCGAAATTGAAATCCTTATGGTTTGAATTAATTATTCATGCTCGATACTATTCTTTTGAATCTACCTTATCTGCTCAGCTTTATCTATTCACCTATATTCTGTTTTTCCAAGTCCTCCTTCTTTTCCTCGTTGACTATATCCTTTTAAATATTGTTTATTTATATACCATATGGTTTAATAGAAATTTTTAGTGTTATAAATATTTTAGGAGTTATTAATAAATTAAAACATATTTAAAGAAATGATTATTGATTTATTAATAATGTTTGGAAAGTATCTGGTGATAATTAATAAATTTATGAATCATAGATTTAATGTTTTTCTTTGTAAATATAACTAAGGATGTAAATAATTGTTTTTTAATAGTTTACATATTTATAAGGGTGTGACGCCCCACCTCTATACCCACGCTAGCCAAGAACACTACGGTGTAGTGCTGTCAACTAGCACGGAGAATAAGGCTGTTGAGGAGTGACCATCTATGTAATTGCTTTGTGCGAGCACCGATATGTCAGATAATAAAACATTGCATTTCATTTTTAGAGGAAACCCGACATACCGATACAAACTCAAAGCTACTACACAGTGGCTATAATAGTTTAGGACAATAAATATAAAAATAACACAGATAACATAAATGCGGAATACAGATGGAACGAAAATTCTCATATATATAATAACTGATATCAGTTACAATACATTTGACACAATACAAATGATACAACTACAACTGTCGACTCAAGAAGTTATATATACAAGTACAATATCGACTAATATACATGAATACATTATCATCTTAAAACAGACACACTGACTACTACAACAAGACTAAGACCACTTCAAATGATATAAAAAGTCTTCATAGCTCTAGCAGCAACCCAAAGCTAAAAATCTACAACCTATAAATACTCGGTCTGACCCGAGTATTAAATTCAAAAGAAAATAATACACGGGTCAGTCTAATTCAAACTCAGTTATTAATGCACAGAAGCAATAATAATCCAATATCAAATAGACAACAGTCACAAAAATCTCGTATATCCAACTCTTCGATAAGAGAATCAGATAACGGCAGATATAACACTAAATAGTGTTAATCTGCAAATCAGCAAATCCAAATCAGAACATAACTTCAAAACATTGAAATTAACCAACGAAACAATTTAACAAATCGAAACATCAATTTAAAACTATCAAAACTAGTAGGGCTGCAGTACACGCACGCGTGTACTGCCTCGCCACTATCGCAAGAGATACACAAAAGCTCAGTGAAAGTCAAAATGATCACCAGGTCAAACCCCGAAATCGGGTTCAACTCAAATGTGATTTCGTCGATCAACATGAAATAATCAAGAACCAACAAAGTCAATAACACAAGCAAGACCAGAACCCAACAAAGGGCAGAAGTACAAAATAGCCAAGCAGGTGCATCACTAAATCACAACCAAGATCAAAAGCAAATCAGTAAAACGAATTAACAAGAGAGGCAAGTGCTGCACTGCTAACAAGACGAATGAATTGCAACCACAAATGTACATGGTTGAACAACAGTTCAGATATGAAGCAATGTCGAAGTCAAGCATGCTACAGGACCAGACCAACATAATACAAACATGAAGTGAATGCAACTCCAGGTGAACAACCAAGGGTCGAGCACTGATATATGCTAACGAATGGAATGCAACTACAATGATCAGATAGACTGCAGGAACAGACTACAGTGATCACGAACACATCAAACTTAATGAAACATGAACTACAAATACCAGTTGCCAACCTATAAACAACTAAACATGCAGCTCGAAGTGATAAAACAACAATGTATGTAACATACGAACAATAGATATACAAGCTGAAACTTCAGAAGAATCGGGTTGAACAACTACAAGTACAAGTACCATAAAATGCAGACTCAACGCCTCAAATGACCAAGTGCAACTGGAATCAAGAAATGCCACTTAAGTTAAAAGCTATGCAATGGAGACATAAATAATTATATATATGAAGACCACTTGAGGTATGTCAAACAGACTGTAGGATAAATCCCAAAACTATGCATATGAATCAAGTAGAAGTGCACACGTGCTGGCAACTATGGCTACCAGTGGACAACTGCCATAACAAAGTAATGACATACGGATGCCACCAAGTCACAGTGTCCAGACTCAATCAAATGAAACAACAAGGGATATACAAATGTGCACAGCAGCTAGCAACGGTAAGATACGAGTGTAGTGAAGTCAAAGAAATGCAACTGGACAACAAGTATGCCAGGAATGTACAGAGGTAAGCAAAGAGAAGAAACATGTATATGCAAGGTACTCGTAAAACTGGACAGTGATTGAAGTAACAGGGCAACAAATAAACCAAGGCAAAACATCGTCAAGGCCGAAAACAACTGCAATTCCAAATCATTAAATTCCCAAAGTCAGTGATATCAACTTCAAGGCCAAGCAATACAAATATATACATGTACACACATATATATCTGTATCAAATGAAACAACAGAAGCAACAAACATAGCATATACATGAAGACTAAATGAAATAATGCAGGTAGATCAAATGAGGTGCTCAATGTAACATGGGGCAATAGAGCATCAATGGTACTACACAGCAACGGGTAGTCGCAAATAATCAAGATCAGTTGAATGAAATCTCAAGCCAAGGCAGTTGGTAGCAGAAATTCATGTCATCAGAAAAATGAATTCACAAAATAAAATCGTGTTAACCCAGTAACATGAAAAAGAACGAAAGTCAGTGAAATCCTCAACATCGAACAATAATCACATAATCATAGCAAAACAAATCGAATGGCAGAGATTAATCAAGAACCTCGAATTAAGTTCAAACAATAGAATGAATAGAGGTGAGTGAAAAAGATCACTCATCAGCAAAACCCAATTCGAATTCGCAAGCAAAAGGAGAGCGAAGACAAAGATTACCACAAAATCACGTATATAAAGTTGAATTAGATGTGAGCAAATTACTCACCTTCAATTCGAGATCACAAGCAAATAAGCTACAGCGAAGCCGAAGCCAGATCTACAAAAATCAACGAAGGCGAAGTCCAAATCTCAGAGGAACGGGCTAACTGGAAGCAACCGCAAGTAACAATCAAAGAACGACCAGAAATCGATCGAAGAGCCAAAGCCCAAATTTTCAGATCGAAGGAACGAGCAAAGAAGCGGCCGCCATTGTTTTCTTTTCTTTCGTCTAGGTTTTTTTTTGAAAATGGAAGAATGAAATAGAGGGGATCGGGTTTGCCCCTGATATCATCTCGGTAAAGCCAAGAAACATGGGCCAAGATTCAAATTGTAAAGCCCGGTCAACATTTTTATAAAAGAATTTCAAATTGATTTTAAATTTCAATAGCAATAACAATCGTTTGATGACGATAATCAATTGATGCAAAATACTGGGTTGTTACAGACTCCCCTTCTTAAAGAAATTGCGTCCTCGCAATCATAAGGAATAAATGGACAAAAGGTAACAACCAAAAGAGCATGGCAATGTCGAATGCAAAAGCAAAGCAAAGGTCAACAGGGAAGTATTGGAATTATGGAAGTATCAGATATAAAATCAAAAGGTTTGACTGATTCAAATCAAAAGAATCAACATCGTGGGGATCAAGGAATCAAAATAAGACGACTATCAAAAGCAAGAATCAATCGAGTTCCAGCATTTAAAAGAAAAGGAAAACAGAGCAGAATTCACGTACTGCACGGATTGAGTGTGAGTAAATCAAATTACTCACCTGAATCGCCAGAGAAAAAGACGAAGCTCAAATCTCAAAATCGCAAATATTCAATCATCACAAACGATAATCGAATTTTCAAATCGCAAATAGGTTTAACTATCAAAAATGATAATCAAATTTCACAAATATCTGATTATCAAAAACGATAATCAGAAACACAAACATTCGATTAATCAAATCGAAAAAAATATTTAATTATCTTAAACGATAATCAAATTTCACAAATATCTGATTATCAAAAACTATAATCAGAAACACAAACATTCGATTAATCAAATCGAAAAATATTTAATTATCTCAAACGATAATCAAATTTCACAAATATCTGATTATCAAAAACGATAATCAGAAACACAAACATTCGATTAATCAAATCGAAAAATATTTAATTATCTCAAACGATAATCAAATTTCACAAATATCTGATTATGAAAAACGATAATCAGAAACACAAATATCCGATTATCAAAAACGATAATCAGAACACAAATATCCGATTATCAAAAACGATAATCAGAAGTCACAGATATTCGATTAATCAAATCGAAAAATATTTAATTATCTCAAACGATAATTAAATCGAAAAATATTTAATTATCACAAATGATAATCAAATTTCACAAATATCTGATTATCAAAAACGATAATCAGAAATCACAAATATTCGATTAATCAAATCGAAAAATATTTAATTATCTCAGACGATAATTAAATTGGAAAATATTTAATTATCACAAATGATAATCAAATTTCACAAATATCTGGTTATCAAAAACGATAATCAGAAATCACAAATATTCGATTAATCAAATCGAAAAATATTTAATTATCTCGGATGATAATTAAATCGGAAAATATTTAATTATCACAAATGATAATCAAATTTCACAAGTATTTGATTATCAAAAACGATAATCAGAAACACAAACATCCGATTATCAAAAACGATAATCAGAAGTCGTAAATATTCAATTAACGAGTCCGGAATTAACCGAAGTAGTAAAAGTATGGTTCCATACTCCTTACTTTTGCTAAATCGTTTAAATCTCTTTATTGTTTTCTTGAAAGTGCAGAATTGTGTGTTTTAAAAATAACATTTCACATTCTCAAACGGACAAGTCCGGAATTAAGCGAATCAGTAAAAGAAAGGGGTCATAGTCCTCGATCTTTCTGAAACGTTTAAATCGCTTCCTCGTTCTTTTGAAAATGTAAGCTGTAAAAATTTTGAAAACAATTTTAATTTATATTTTTGAAACAACTTTTAAAAATAAAGAATTTTGAAAACACGTGATTAAATTAGCAATATCAGTATTGCGGGAGAACCGCTTGTAAATCCATTTCAAAATTGACGGTTACTGAAGTTAACACGTCAAAATCTCATCAAAATAACTGGCATCGAAATATAATACCAAATGAATTTTTATTCATCAAAAATGTCACAAGAATCTTCTCAAAGATAGAAAGGGATATCATACCCTAAACTTGTATTCATAACAAGTCAATATCACATGAATTCACCAATGCACAAAAACGGATATCATATCACTGAAAATCATAAAAATTGGTGAAGCACAAAATTCCAGAAATCATCACAAGAAATCCAGAAAACACAAATTCTAGAAATCGACATACGAAAACCAGAAATCACAAAGAGGGGGAGGCCTATCACAAGACGGTCCGAAGACCATGGGGAGCTACCCCATATGTGTGAGTCGGAATCACACAGATTGAGGTCTAGGCTAACCAAAAAGCAAAAAGGTATGTGTGAGTGGAATCACACAAGTGGTGTCTAGCCTAACCTCGCAAACAAAAAGATAAGTGTGAGTGGAATCACACAAATTAAGGTCTAGACTAACCAAAAAGCAAAAAGGTATGTGTGAATGGAATCACACAAGTGGTGTCTAGTCTAACCTTGCAAACAAAAAGATATGTGTGAGTGGAATCACACAAATTAAGGTCTAGACTAACCAAAAAGCAAAAAGGTATGTGTGAATGGAATCACACAAGTGGTGTCTAGTCTAACCTTGCAAACAAAAAGATATGTGTGAGTGGAATCACACAAATTAAGGTCTAGACTAACCAAAAAGCAAAAAGGTATGTGTGAATGGAATCACACAAGTGGTGTCTAGTCTAACCTTGCAAACAAAAAGTTATGTGTGAGTGGAATCACACAAATTAAGGTCTAGACTAACCAAAAAGCAAAAAGGTATGTGTGAATGGAATCACACAAGTGGTGTCTAGTCTAACCTTGCAAACAAAAAGATATGTGTGAGTGGAATCACACAAATTAAGGTCTAGACTAACCAAAAAGCAAAAAGGTATGTGTGAATGGAATCACACAAGTGGTGTCTAGTCTAACCTTGCAAACAAAAAGATATGTGTGAGTGGAATCACACAAATTAAGGTCTAGACTAACCAAAAAGAAAAAAGGTATGTGTGAATGGAATCACACAAGTGGTGTCTAGTCTAACCTTGCAAACAAAAAGACATCGCACAATGGCTAGTCTAAATCATAAAATGATCGTCATGATCAACGAGAAGTGTCAATTACACTAAGCTAGTAAATATAAAAGTTTAGCTTCATGTCCCATAACCACTTGCTTAACTTAAATATTTACGAACAAACTGTAAATCTACACTAGAAAATTGTCACAAAAGGTTCAATCGAACAAGTCCAGGAGTTAACCGATGAAGTAAACGCAAGCGTTTCATACCACTTGTTTTACTAGGCCGTTTAATTCAATTTCTCATACGAGTGAAATAAAGGCTTGTATATACTAATAGATTGGAAAACGGTTTAAGAAAAAGAGCTTTGTAGTAAAATAGTTTTGAAATCGTTTGGAGAAAAAGGATTTTAATATTTACTACTAGTATAGAAAACCTTTATATTTTTAAAGTGACAAATCACAAAAATGATTGTAGAAACAATCAATCACAAGAATTCACATACAAAGATGTGAATAGAATCCAAAGAAATCGATACTGAATCCATCAGAAAGTATGTTCACAAAAATCCCGAAGAAAATGTCATCAAAGTTGCTAATCAATGATAGCAACAAATCGGGGAAATAATCAAGAATCGATTAAATTTGGAAACCAAGTCAATTCACTAAAATTTCACATTCGAAGACGTGAATAAAATCCAAAGAATTCGATTCCAAATTCATCAAAGTAGGAATACACAAAAATTCCAGAAATAGAAGTTATCAAAATCGACAAAGGTGATAACAACTAATTAGAAAAGAAGAATCGATTATCAACTGGAAAAACAAAGCAAAACGAGTAGAAATGCATAAATGACTTCAACAAAAGTAAGAATCAAGTCACTGTCGAACACAAAATGAATCAATATCATCATCAAAGAATCCAACGGCAAACAAAATCAGAGTCTTGGAAATCAAGAAATCGGCAATTTCTCAAAAGCAAAGTGACCGAAGTCAAATGGAATTCAAGCAGAGGAAAACACAAAATATCAAGTTCAAAATTGCTGAGATTCGAACAAAATCAACATTGGCTAAATCAATTCAAAGCCGAAAACACAAGAATAAGCGTTAGGAATTCATACCTAACAGTCAAAAATAATCATATGTAAAGATGAGAGATAAAACATCGACAAATAGTTGTAACACATGCTCCATCTAAGTTATGTTTTATAATTGTCCTAAACCCCAGGCTCTGATACCAAGCTGTGATGCCCCACCTCTATACCCACGCTAGCCAAGAACACTACGGTGTAGTGCTGTCAACAAGCACGGAGAATAAGGCTGTTGAGGAGCGACCATCTATGTAATTGCTTTGTGCGAGCACCGATATGTCAGATAATAAAACATTGCATTTCATTTTTAGAGGAAATCCGACATACCGATACAAACTCAAAGCTACAACACAGTGGCTATAATAGTTTAGGACAATAGATATAAAAATAACACAGATAACATAAATGCGGAATACAGATGGAACGAAAATTCTCATATATATAATAACTGATATCAGTTACAATACATTTGACACAATACAAATGATACAACTACAACTGTCGACTCAAGAAGTTATATATACAAGTACATTATCGACTAATATACATGAATACATTATCATCTTAAAACAGACACACTGACTACTACAACAAGACGAAGACCACTTCAAATGATATAAAAAGTCTTCATAGCTCTAGCAGCAACCCAAAGCTAAAAATCTACAACCTGTAAATACTCGGTCTGACCCGAGTATTAAATTCAAAAGAAAATAATACACGGGTCAGTCTAATTCAAACTCAGTTATTAATGCACAGAAGCAATAATAATCCAATATCAAATAGACAACAATCACAAAAATCTCGTATATCCAACTCTTCGATAAGAGAATCAGATAACGGCAGATATAACACTAAATAGTGTTAATCTGCAAATCAGCAAATCCAAATCAGAACATAACTTCAAAACATTTAAATTAACCAACGAAACAATTTAACAAATTAAAACATCAATTTAAAACTATCAAAACTGGTAGGGCTGCAGTACACGCACGCATGTACTGCCTCGCCACTATCGCAAGAGATACACAAAAGCTCAGTGAAAGTCAAAATGATCACCAGGTCAAACCCTGAAATCGGGTTCAACTCAAATGTGATTTCATCGATCAACATGAAATAATCAAGAACCAACAAAGTCAATAACACAAGCAAGACCAGAACCCAACAAAGGGCAGAAGTATAAAATAGCCAAGCAGGTGCATCACTAAATCACAACCAAGATCAAAAGCAAATCAGTAAAACGAATTAACAAGAGAGGCAAGTGCTGCACTGCTAACAAGACGAATGAATTGCAACCACAAATGTACATGGTTGAACAACAGTTCAGATATGAAGCAATGCCGAAGTCAAGCATGCTACAGGACCAGACCAACATAATACAAACATGAAGTGAATGCAACTCCAGGTGAACAACCAAGGGTCGAGCACTGATATATGCTAACGAATGGAATGCAACTACAGTGATCAGATAGACTGCAGGAACAGACTACAGTGATCACGAACACATCAAACTTAATGAAACATGAACTACAAATACCAGTTGCCAACCTATAAACAACTAAACATGCAGCTCGAAGTGATAAAACAGCAATGTATGTAACATACGAACAACGGATATACAAGCTGAAACTTCAGAAGAATCGGGTTGAACAACTACAAGTACAGGTACCATAAAATGCAGACTCAACGCCTCAAATGACCAAGTGCAACTGGAATCAAGAAATGCCACTTAAGTTAAAAGCTATGCAATGGAGACATAAATAAGTATATATATGAAGACCACTTGAGGTATGTCAAACAGACTGCAGGATAAATCCCAAAACTATGCATATGAATCAAGTAGAAGTGCACACGTGCTGGCAACTATGGCTACCAGTGGACAACTGCCATAACAAAGTAATGACATACGGATGCCACCAAGTCACAGTGTCCAGACTCAATCAAATGAAACAACAAGAGATATACAAATGTGCACAGCAGCTAGCAACGGTAAGATACGAGTGTAGTGAAGTCAAAGAAATGAAACTAGACAACAAGTATGCCAGGAATGTACAGAGGTAAGCAAAGAGAAGAAACATGTATATGCAAGGTACTCGTAAAACTGGACAGTGATTGAAGTAACAGGGCAACAAATAAACCAAGGCAAAACATCGTCAAGGCCGAAAACAACTGCAATTCCAAATCATTAAATGCCCAAAGTCAGTGATATCAACTTCAAGGCCAAGAAATACAAATATATACATGTACACACATATATATCTGTATCAAATGAAACAACAGAAGCAACAAACATAGCATATACATGAAGACTAAATGAAATAATGCAGGTAGATCAAATGAGGTGCTCAATGTAACATGGGGCAACAGAACATCAATGGTACTACACAGCAACGGGTAGTCACAAATAATCAAGATCAGTTGAATGAAATCTCAAGCCAAGGCAGTTGGTAGCAAAAATTCATGTCATCAGAAAAATGAATTCACAAAATAAAATCGTGTCAACCCAGTAACATGAAAAAGAACGAAAGTCAGTGAAATCCTCAACATCGAACAATAATCACATAATCATAGCAAAACAAATCGAATGGTAGAGATTAATCAAGAACCTCGAATTAAGTTCAAACAATAGAATGAATAGAGGTGAGTGAAAAAGATCACTCATCAGCAAAACCCAATTCGAATTCGCAAGCAAAAGGAGAGCGAAGACAAAGATTACCACAAAATCACGTATATAAAGTTGAATTAGATGTGAGCAAATTACTCACCTTCAATTCGAGATCGCAAGCAAATAAGCTACAGCGAAGCCGAAGCCAGAGCTACAAAAATCGACGAAGGCGAAGTCCAAATCTCAGAGGAACGGGCTAACTGGAAGCAACCGCAAGTAACAATCAAAGAACGACCAGAAATCGATCGAAGAGCCAAAGCCCAAATTTTCAGATCGAAGGAACGAGCAAAGAAGCGGCCGCCATTGTTTTCTTTTCTTTCGTCTAGGTTTTTTTTTGAAAATGGAAGAATGAAATAGAGGGGATCGTGTTTGCCCCTGATATCATCTCGGCAAAGCCAAGAAACATGGGCCAAGATTCAAATTGTAAAGCCCGGTCAACATTTTTATAAAAGAATTTCAAATTGATTTTAAATTTCAATAGCAATAACAATCGTTTGATGACGATAATCAATTGATGCAAAATACTGGGTTGTTACAAAGGGTGTTATTTAAACATATAAATGGTATTTATAAAGGAAGCAAGAAATTTTACAAATGGGTTTTGGAAAGTATTAAAGTATTAAAGATAATTGAATTGCAAATGAAGTTTGCAAATGAATATTTTAAGTAAAATTTATATAGTTTAAATTAATTGTTTATCCTTGTCTTTTAATCTTTTCTGTCTGGTTGTTTCTATTCTCCTACCTCCTTCCTTTTCGAGGACGAAAAGTTTTGAGTGGGGGAGAGTGTAACGACCCATAAATTTTGATTGGTTTTAATAATGTATTTAACTAAATTTTTGTGAAATTATTAATAATAAAATTTTGAAAAAAAAAATTATTTGGATTACGTATAATTAAATATAGCAAATGGTAAATTTTCAATTAATTATATGAAAGTTTATTTATTATGTAATTCTATTAAATTCAAATCAGTTAAGAATTGTTGAAAATAAATTTGCATGAAATCAAGGGAATCGACTGTTACCATAAATTTTATTTCCTTCCTGTCCATTCAAATTTTACATCAGTTACAATCCAATCAATACCATACCTTTATTACTCCCTGTATTCGTGCTGTAGCTCTTTAATTTTCTATCCGTTGCTATTTTATTTCGGGTTTGTTCCTTCCCTTTTTGTTCCATTTCAAACATTTTCTCTTCTCTCTGGTAGAAACATAATATTTTACATCATTTATATATACATATATATATCTGTAGCTTGCATTCATTCGTTTATTGACTTTTACGTTTCTCATACTTTCTACTTTATTGTCCTTAATTCCCGTGCTTGACGTTATCATTTCAGTTTCTTTCCATTGAATGTGGCATGTTTCATTGTTAACGTTTTATTCCATTTATATGTGTGGCTTTCCTTTTGCAACCTGTTCCATTTCTATTTTCTTCGTTTTCAAAATTTGAAACGTACAGGCTGGACCACAGTATTAATTGCTTTCCAATTCACGTTCAAACGTTGCTATTCCTAGCTACTAATAAATTTAGAAATCAGTGTCTGTTACTTAATTTATGGCATACGTTCAAAGCATTGGCTTTTATTATTCAGCTCAATTAAGGGTGACCGTTGCCATCACATAACCGGTAAAAGATTTGTATACGTTTTATTTGTTTATGTTGCAACGATTCACATTTACACTATTATTGCCTTTTTAACTTCACTGGTTTTCATTTATTTGTGTACGTTTTCATTTCAATTATTGTACACATCATGGTTCCTTTTATAAATTCATCGCCCATAAATAGTTTATTTCTTTCCCCCTTCATCTTCATTTGTCCCATATTCATTTATTTGTGTATATTTTCATTTCAATTATTGTACACATCATGGTTCCTTTTATAAATTCATCGCCCATAAATAGTTTATTTCTTTCCCCCTTCATCTTCATTTGTCCCATATTCATTTATTTGTGTATATTTTCATTTCAATTATTGTACACATCATGGTTCCTTTTATAAATTCATCGCCCATAAATAGTTTATTTCTTTCCCTCTTCATCTTCATTTGTCTCATATTCATTTATTTGTGTACGTTTTCATTTCAATTATTGTACACATCATGGTCCCTTTTTTAAATTCAACGCCCATAAATAGTTTATTTCTTTCCCCCTTCATCTTCACTTGTCCCATATTCATTTATTTGTGTACGTTTTTTTATATTGATTAGGCAAAGGCTCATATTTCAATTGCGTTTATAAATCAATTTCCACTTTTGCAACTTCATTTTGCTTTCACTTTCCACCTCATACTTGCATCCTTCTTTTACTCACCTGCTCTCATTTTTCTCCCTCTACATATATTGCTCCCTTCTCTTTTGAAACCCAGCAACAAAAAAAAGGAGAGAGAAACGAACACACTCCTCCGCCTCTGGCTTGCACCCTTAGCCTCTCCGCCTCAATTGCCATACCTCCATTTGATCATCTCCGCCCTCCTTCTCCTCCTTTTCCATGCTGACGTTGTTCGGCGAACCACTACCTTGCCGTGGTGAGTTTTGTTGTCCTCTTCCTTGATTCTTCTCTGGTTCTATATCTTGTTCGCATATATATATATATATATATATATGTATATGTAGTGTTTTCTATATGTGTTTTGTATAAGGTGTGTGTGTTTTTATTTTATTTTGTTTTACTGTATATAATTGTTTTACAGTACTATGTATATTTTGTATAGTTGCAGTGCTAGCATGTTTAAAGTATTGTAAAGTATAGAAGGTGTTGAGTTTATTTATGTACTGACTTTAACTAACATATATTACTATTAGTATTATATATTGGTTTATTTTATATATATAATCTGTTTTAATAACATATAGATTTTTATAAAGTTTACATGGGTTTATATTAGTTTACATATACCGGAGTTAGATTTGGTATTGATATATAATATATGGACTTTATGTTATATGTTTTAATATTGATTTTAATATTTTATTTATAAAGGTTACTTTTATAAAGATTTAAATTTTAGATGTTGTTTGGATATTGGTTTGTATATGGGTTTAAACATATACATTATTTCAAACTATACTACATATAGATATGTTTTGTTTAAACCAATGATTTTTGAAAATATATATATAATTTAATACATGTTTAAATTTAGAATATAGTTTTATTTATATATAGTTATATATACAACTATATACAGCTCACTTATCCTATTTATCTTCCTCGACCCAACTCTGATTTGATTTCGTCAATTCTTCTTTATCAGCTTTGATCGTTAAAATTCTTGCCAATATTGCTTTGCTTCGAAATCTGTGCTTGGATTCGTATCTCTTCTCATTCCACCCTCTCCTCAAGCCTCGAAAGGTGAGTAATCACTCACGATTAACGTTCTTATATTTATTAAATTTAATTTCAATTGAAATGACATTTGAAATATGCTGTTGTAGTTATTTAAATTGTTATATATGCTATTATCTATAACTGTTCACCTGTGGGATATGACACCTATCCTATTGTTTATATTTTATTGTTATTGATGATATATGCCTGTTGTTTATTTTATATTATCTGTTATCACTCTGCAAGTTCCCTGTTAGTATAGAATTCACTATGGGTTGAAATGATACATACTCGAACGGACTTTAGAATAGGAGAAAATCGTTATGGGTTGAAATGATAAACCCAAGCGATTTTCATTTGAATTGAAATTGGGATTACGGGTCGAAATGATATCTACCCGTATATATTTAAATTTCGGATTGAAATGATAAATATCCGTATCACTTAACCATATGATAAATATATATACAGACACCGTTGGTCCATATATATAAATATTTTGAAATTGAATTTTATGGTTTTGGAAAGAAATATATGATTTTAACAAATGTTGATTCTTAAAATTTTATATATAAATGGTAATGATATATATAGATTTAATAATGATATTTAATTAAGATGGATTTAATACATATAATATGTTAAGTATAAAAATTATATTTCAAAATAGATTCTGGTAAAAATTTGAATAAGTTAAGGTTGGGAAGATAATTTGAATTTAGTAAAGAATTTTATTTAATTAAACCAATATAAAGCTTATTGAAATTGGAATTCAAGATATGATTTATAACTTGAGTTTGATTTAAATAATTTAATGAATATTTCTTGTTTAAATAAATTTAAGGAAATATTTAGTAAAAATGAAATTTAAGGCTAGTTAAATGATATTGAATTTATTAAGTGAATATTCCCTGATTAAATAATAATAAAGTTAAATCAAGTGCTATATGAAACTGTTAAATTTAACTTTGAAAATGTTGAATATTAAAGCTTTGAAATATATTGAAAATTTAAATGGTATATTTAGAACTGAATTAAGCTTTGAATAAATTTGAATTTGGAATTTGAGTTAATTTGAATCGATTTGTGAGACTTGAGGAAATTATAAATACTTTACTTTATAAATTATTTAATGAACATACACTATTTTGGAAAATAGATATATTTGAAATGAAAATGATATTTTGATTTTGAAGTAAATAAATTTAAAATGACCACGGTGTCATAGTGTATATTTCTACCTTGTAGATAGTTCCACGGATCCTTAGAGGATGGTTATCCCAAACATCCTTTAAGTTACTTGTATTTCAGTTGATATTTCACTTGAGTTGGATTTATTGATATAAGAATGTTAATCCTGACTCGAGTGTTTTGTGTTTTGCTTTACGCTCGGGTCAGACCGAGTGATACAGCATTTGAGACTCACCTTTGGAGTTTGGAGCTTCATTTGGAGATCCAACTATCGATTCAACTTTTAGCTTTTCTAGTTGATTTGTTCAGAGAGGTCATCTATTTGTACTGAAGACTTCACTGTATTTGAAATATTCTGTTGTATTTTATTTTAACTCTGATGTTATATGGTAGCTTCATGAACTACTATTTTATCTATTCCGCTACATATTATTGTATTACTCTGTGTCTGTGATTCTGTGATTGATTTATTTACTGCATATGCTGAGTTTTGCCAAATTTAAATTAACAATCTGATATTTTGAATTATTCAAGTCAGACATGTGTGGATTTATTGTCGATTTGAATGGTCCGAAATATCGGGTCGTTACAAATATACCGTAGAGATCAACACGACGAGACGATCAAAATGGTATACAGATATTGATGGTACGATCATCCGATCAAAAATCGATATCGGTACCAAAATGCTGCTATTTCGCCGAAAATAAGATCGACGGAGCAATAACAATCAAAATTTGGAGAAACGAAATATGAAGTCTTGCTTAGAAGATGATTTACAATTTTTCTATATAAAAATATTCAGGTTTAGAAAATATTTTATTACCATCAATTTTTAACTGATATAAATTGAAATAAAATTACACAAGAAAATAAACTTCTAAATTATCTGATGAAAATTTACCAGTTGCTATATTAAAATAGACGCATTTAAAATATCAAATTTTTATTTCAAATATTTATTATCTAAAATTTCACAAAATTTCAATTTATTAAATAAATAAAACCACTAAAATTTACGGGTCGTTACAAGTGAATTGAAAGCTATATTGAGTATTGCATTATAAAATCTCTGAATTCTAAAGAAAATATATACAAGCTTTAATTGTTGACAATATATAAATATATATAAGCATATATGACCATAGGAATATAATGTATATGAAGAAATTGGAAACAATGCTTATGAAATAATAAAATATCTTTACATGTATATAAGCACGTGTACTCAAATATATATAGTAGAAGATGTGAGCAAATACATAGGTTATGCATATAAGATCTTTATATATGTAAGTGCAGGTTAAAAGCTTCATGATGGAGGATAGAATAAATATCTATGTATACATAAGCTTGATGATAATTAAAAATATACTAGTAAATAAGTAGATATATGTGCCTATATGAAGAAATGCGTATAGAGAGTATGTTTACAGGTTATAAAGAAATAAATATGAGATATCAGTTCATATAGAAGTTTTTGTAAACAAAAAGGGGGAACAACATCAAATCCTAGCTTACAAAACATTGAATCAATGTCAAAATAGAAATCAAGTCATGTAAAAATCAAAGCTTTTTCATATAAAATCAAATCAGTTCATAGCAAAGGCTGACAAAAGAAAAGAAAAAATAAAAATGGAAAGAAAAAAAGAGAGGAGCTGAAGCTTGCTGTGTACAACAAAGAGCAGCAGTACACTCTTTCATATATATACCTCCACACTTTTCTCCATTTTCAATTATTCGAGCTAAGTAAACAACAGAAATATCACTACCATTTCACAAACCAAAGAGAATCAAACAAACTCAACTAAAACAAAAGGGCAGAGCTAAACAAGTGTCAAGACAGAAGAAGCAAAGAAGCAGTGTTCGTCTTCTTTAAACGGTGAGTACAACCTAAAAAAAATTCTGCCTACTGGAAACTATATACACATCTATATGCTTGAAAATTTGGATGAACCCTTGTATTTTGGCGCAAATTCATATAGTATCATACCCTATGTTTCTCATATATGTATGTTAAACATGACTGGTACTCTGTAAACAAAAGAAAATTGGTACAACAACCTTGAACAAGGAACATCCCTTAACTTGAAAAATCACTACCGCCCTATCCGCTTAGTTTTAGGCTCTGTTTCAAAAAGGAAATTTACTTGTTTTCAGATGTAATTTATTTTAAAAATCATTTCTTTGTTTATCACGATGTATAGAGGGAGAAAACACATTTTGCAGTAAGTAATCAGGTTATAGCCGAGTTTGGACTATCATGATTTAACGAATAGATTATATGTATGATATCGTCATTGAAAATCATGATTTTGGAATTAGTTTGGTAATTTTTAGTGGGGTTGTAACATCCCACCTTTTTGTACGCTTAAGCAGACACACGTGCCAACTTAAATCATACAGAAGGACGGATTGTTATGGGGTAAATAAGAAAAAGTGGAGAAATAAAAGAAACAAAATAGAATCTTGCAGCGGAACGATAAAATATAATAATCAAATAACAGTTCATGAAGCTGTTTTACAAAACATTTGATTATTCTTATACAATACATATCAGAGTTACACATACCAGAGAATGATAATTAATGCAGCGGAATACAATGGTGTAGTGGAATATAATAAATAGTAGTAATAAAATCTTCGTCTTCGTCCTCCAGAAATAGAGACTTCAAATCCTGAAATGCTCAGGCTGACCCGAGCGAATTGAAAGGACAAAAAACTCGAGTCAGAACTAAAAGATCTTATGTAAGTTATATCAATGATAAATATATGAGTGGAACGGCGTCAGAGATGTTTACGGTATTTGACATCTCCAATCCAGTGTCTAACGTGAGTGTAGTAACTTAAGAGATGCTCGGGATTCACATCTCCTAAGGATCCGTTAAACTATATACTATGTAGTAATATTCGCTATTATAATAATGTCTAATCATAAAATAAACTTACTTTTAAATAGCATTAAGGGGTTACCCATATAGCCCTTAACACAAAATAATGCCAATAGTCTATACAGTACCTGCATACCCCGAGAGGCTACGAGAAGATACTCCATAGGTACGACACAAATAGAAACTCATAGTAAAGCTCGATATGGTAGGTGACACGGCACACAAGGCAATGCCAGGGTAGATATACCAATTACGCATCTGGACTGGTGGTGACGCATAGCAGTCACTACCGCCCACCTCAAACAACACTCCCAAATCAAGGGTGGCCACCAAATCAATCACAAGTAATAGAATGGTATCGAAGAAGTGTGTCCGATCAGAGGTGCTACCTCCTTGGCCCGTCGATCGCTCCTGTTTTAGCCACCTTATGCCAACTTACGGGAGTTGGGTCCACGTATATACCTTAGGATCGTCGCCACCATCCTACTTCATTCTGGAAACTCCACCACGTACACAGTTGTCAAAGTGGTTTTCGGTATCGACAGAGAGTATGTCCATATCTGATCCTGGTCTCTTTAACAACCAATCGTTATTATAACACCGTGGTCATTTAAAAATATATATACTTTAAAACACAATCATTGCCCTTCAAAACATATTCTTTATTTCAAAATAGTATATACTTCAAAACCAAATTCAATAATATATCATTTAAATAAAATCCAAATTTTCAATACTATTCTTACTTTTATTTATAAAACTCGAAATATTCTTTAAAACCATCTTAAACCCAAATCACATAATGCAGTCATATTCTAAATCTCAAAATTTCAATCGGTTTCAAATCAATATATTCAAAGATAATTCTTAAATAATTTCTATTTCAAATAAACTCATTTTCAAACCATATTACTTTCAAAGTTATAACAATTTCGGAAACCAATACTTTGAAAACAATAATACTTTAATTTCAATAAAACATTTCAATTTTGATATATTTCAAGTCTTAAAATATTCCAAAATTCCCAACCAAATCTGATAATCTTATATATACCTTAATTCAATTTACTATTATTTAGTTTAGAAATATTTATTTAATAAATTCAATATCACTTTAATAAAACTCAAACTTGAAATATTCGTAAATCAAACTTAAAACATCATCAAGTTACACATAGCTTAAATTTTAGAATTTAACCATATATAAAATAATATTTATATAATATCAAAATTTAATATTTATTAAACCGTGTATTTCGTTCCAAACCATAGAAAATCCCTTAAAATATTTTATATATAGACCACGGTGCCTGTATAAAATTTTCTATCCTATGGTCAAGTGATACAGATATTTATCATTTCAATCCGTAATATTAAAAATAAAAGTTTACGGTTATATATCATTTCAAACTGCAATCCCGAATGGAATGAAAAATGCATAATAACTTGCAGTTTATACAATATAAAATATAGCATCCATTCATCCAAATATCAATAAACAACCATTTATTACAATCATCATCCAATTTAAACAAAACATCAATATAAAGCATATAAAATATAACAGGTATCAACGAACAGTTTATATTCAATAATAAATTAATAACTGTCAAATTAGAAGTTTATATGCAAAATAAATAAATTTAACTATCAAATTATATGCAATAATAAAATTAATTAACAGTTAAATTAAATAAATGCGGTTTAACTGAGATGATGAATAAAACATGCCAAACAGTCATAAATAAATTTCTATTCATATCTTAAGTCAATTTAACAAACATAAACCTTTGAGATTTAAATCGAATTTAGATCCGATTTAAACCCAAAAATTCGACGGTCTCCAAATTTGTCCAAACCTGCGTCAAAAGATCTGGAATTTGTTACGATTCTAACCAAAAAAAATCGCGTGTGAAACAGAGTTCGTATGAGAAAGATATGCGTGTTTGAATGATTTGAAATAAAAATTAAAAATAAATAAAACAACAAAAAAAAACAACGAACCAATTTCGGCTATACAGAAAACTCAAATCCAAGAACGAACTGCAGATCTGAGATGCATACATCAAGAGTTTCATCATATTTATTTTTTTTAGGAATTTTCTAAGAAGTTTGAATTTTTTGACTTTGATTTGATTTTGAAATGAAAATAGATGTAGGGTTTGCACCCATTGAGGAAGAGGAGGAGTTGATGAAAAATAAACGCACAAATAAATGAGAATAGATGGAGGCTAGGGTTTATAATTGGGTTTATATAGATAGGTTAGAATTAGAGTAGATGGATCTGATAAACAAACGCACTGAACGATAATTTAAATTAACGTAATAATTACATGTTTAATTTCAAATTAATTGCAATAAATTCAAATAAATACATAAAGCTTGATTCCCGTTTAAACACTTAACTCATTTGATTGCAATCAACCCTTTTATAGTAAATTAAATTCCGATATATTAAATAAACTTTATTTCCATTCTTTATATACACTAACCATCATTTAATGAAGAATTCATTTACGTTATTTCCCATTTATGACCTTAATTTATTTAACGTAACATTAAATTTACATCTATTGCAATGATTTCCAATTTAGTTGAATGAACTAATTATATATAACTCCTAATAATTGTTGTAAGACTCTCAATCCCACATTTATAAGTATATTATTTCCACTCAAATATTATAGATATATACAGAGTATCGGTTTTCATTAAATCATTATTTATTATATATTTTAATTAAATAAATTCACTATTTAAGTCCGTTCAAATTTATTACCAAATATCCATTTACCTTTCCCATTAAATTTGAATTCCCTTCAATTAATCTAACCAATCAAATTTCCATCCACACTTTATTATAGACCTAAAATATGCAATTCATTATCTTGTATTGATTTTATACAATTACCATTAACTTTACATTCCATCACTATTCCATATATATTTATTCATCAATCAATTAGGGAATTTCTATAACAGCTGTTAGCTACTTTTATATTAATTAAATAAATTCAAAATAAATAAATTAAATCAAATTTATCACTTCAACTCTAAATTATCAAAAAAAATTATCAGTTTGGATTACTTGGTAAATCTAGAATCTTTTAATAAATCTCTACATTCATTTATCGTTAAAAATTCCAAATTCACAACATTTTGTTTTAAATTTTCAATTTATCCAGTAATTAAATTTAATTGCCCATGAAATCCATTTATTTGGTTGTTAAATTCTTTTATTCACTCCATTATCACCAAGTAGATAAATTGGCATTGGTTAATGGTCTGATATATTGTTATTCTAGATTTCCAACTAAAACTCCACTAACGTAATATTTAACATTAAATTCCCATTTAATTGAAATAACCCAATTTCATAATTTAACCTCAAATAAATAAACAACCTTTTATATTCCTAAATCAATTATAATAGTTTAACAAATTTGAAAGTAAATTGAAAGTTGCTAAATTTATCGATTTCAGAAATTTCCCTTAAATCCATTTAAATTCAGAGACTATCTATTAAATTAACGAATCTTTAAATTTGAATTAGATGGATTAAATATTGGACTCACACTATTGCATTCATATTTTCCGTTTCACTTTTATCCGTATTAACTATTTCAATTTTACTTATTGTAACACTAACAAAATTTCAATATATAACGCCGATTTATTTCCTTGCATTAACATACCCCTATCCACATTTATTATTAAAGTAATGCTTGAAATCAATAACTACATTGAAATTACTCACATTCAAATGATCGTTATTTCAAATAAATTTATCAACCAATTAATTAGCGAATTCATAATAGTTGTTATCTACCCTTATATTTATTTCCTAATAAGGTACTACCTACTCTCCTCTAATTGTGATTTGAATTCCAACCTTTATTTCATACTAAATAAAATAACAACATATAAATTGTTACCTATTTCCCTACATGCCTATATAGGTTTATTACTTAACAATCACCGTTTAAAATCCCGTTTATACACAAATTATTACTTAACATAAGTCTATTCTTTTATTACTTTACGTTCACACTTTACTCTATAATAAATCACTAAGTAACGCTATCATCAAACCAACATTAATTAATATATAAAATGCTTACATTTATTTCTCTACATCCAATTTGTTCCAACTTAATTTATATTAATGCCATTCCCTTATGCTAACTTTTATTACCTAAATTTTTCGTTGTTGTAAGCCTTTAATATTTCCATTTAAATTAAATATAAATTTCAATTCAATCAACCCTTTCGACATGCAACTTATAATAACTGCTTACAAGTATGAATAGAATTTTCATTTATTTCAATGTTTTCTAACTTTACATTAACATATTAGTTAATTCCCTTAAATGAAATTTATATCCAGGTATAATACTTACCCATTTAATTTATTAAAATTTAATCAAATTGCTAGTAAATAGGTTTTAAATCACCACTTATATTTTATTAGCGTTCATTTCATTATCCCTTTTCTTTTCTTTTTTCTTCTACTAAATTAAATTTACACAACTCATTAATTCAACCAAATTAAATCCACGAAATTTACGGGTCATTACACTCTCCCCCACTCAAAACTTTTCGTCCCCGAAAAGGAAAAAAGGAGAAGGAAGAATTAGATAAACAATACATCTTATTCAAAATATTAACTTTATAAACAATAATTTACAAAATTTATTACTTTAAATAAAATATACCCATTTTAATCATTATATCTTTTTATACTTAAATAAATAAAGTTTGGAGAAGCATTTCAAAATAATTTTCTAAGTCCAAAAATTTACAAATAATTTTGGCAGAGTCTCCTTTGTACGGAGAGCTCGGGAGAAAATATAATATCCAAAATATAACAATTATATTACATATATTATCCAAAATATTATATCCCAACTAGGGGAAATATATATAAAATAGAGCTATAAACCGTAATCTGAAACGTACCTATTTGTCGGCAATTTACGCTTATTTATGGAACCAAAAGCAGTAGCAATTGCTTCCATAACCTGCATTTCACTTATTAAATCCAAAGAGTTAACAATTTATATAAAGTGAAATATTTAAGTGGTTTTAATCATTAACAACAAATCAATACAACAACCATCAATTTCAACAAACAACATACACACACAAAACAAAGCAACCATTTAATCCAACAACAAATAGTTGTTCGGGTTCAAAACTTTTAAATTGTACGAAATGAAGAATAAACCATCAAGTGCATCATTTACTCAACAGTCTTAGATTTAACACAATGGATTATTCATCCCTCCCAACAAAATTAAAGTTCTCTTACCCAACAACCACAACCACGACAAACAACAATTTCAGCAATAGTTTTAGTCTATTCTTATTCATTCAATTCATACATTTGTTGTTTGATTCTTTTTATTCACATAACGGCCTATCCTTTTATTTATTTTCATTTATTCCTTTCGATTTTATTTTCAAATAACTTCAATCCTTTTCTTAAGTTAACAATTTATCTTTATTATATTTCATTCATTTATTATTGCATGATCTTATTTATTCACACTTTAATTACTTAAGTTTAAAATCATCCATTTGTCATACTTACCTTTAATTGTATTTACTTGGTAAAACTTCAGTTATAACTTAAGTTTATAGCATTAAATTATCATTTAACAGCAATTTCATTGAATACTTTCACTATTTCAAATTTCTACTTGTATAATATTCTATTCCAATTTCTTATTTAACATTTCAACTTTTAATATTTGGTAAGTTATATATGTTATTTAAAGGTGTAATTGAAAGTTATACAAGTTTCTCATTTCTTTTAATTAATTCATTGTTCAATAATTATTTCCTTTATTTCATAGGTTACAATTTCTTTCATTTAATACCATTTATATCCTAGCATTAAATCTCTTATTTCCTTTAGAGGTTTCAATTTATTAATTACCTACATTCCAATTCACTTCAGTAATTAGGACTATTTATAATGGAAACTTAAGAATTAAATACCGGGTTTTATTCAAAAATCATTTTAAGATAATAGATAATATATATACTTATAATTTATATATCCAATTATATTTAAAACAATTTAAAATAAAATAATCTTGTAGTAAAACTACTACCGTGGCCTTCCCACTTTGAAACTCGAAAATGAATGTCGATGATGCGGCCGCCATCACCGAAATTATTTTCCAACGACAACGAGGGGAGTACAACTTATTTCTTTGCAGAATTTCTTTTAAAACATTTCTTTCAAATTCTATTGAAATATTTATATCAGAAAATACTTCTAACAATATTATTATTATATTCCAAAAGATTTTGAAAGAAAGTTTTAACCCCGGAACTTAATTCTAAATTTCCAAATTTCGTTTATTTTATTCTTCAATCTTATTTCTATTATTATTTATACACTTTATTACCTAACAACCAATCTATTGCAGCCAAATATAGATATCATTTGAAACATTTTATTTTATATATAGAAAATATAATAGGCAAAATTATTTCATTCACCTATATTAAAAACAAATATTATGTCGGTCTGTCCTATTAAGTGTTTAGAAATCCCTATTGATGTCATAGCGTCCCATGCATCAACCAGAATTCATAAATACAAAACGGAACAGATTAACACAATATTAAAACCTTTTTATAACACTAACAAATACGCTCTCTCATATATATACTCTCAACGACTCCCATAGGGTGTTATTACCCTATTAGTAAAGAGTCAAACCCCACAAAACTAAGGTTTATCGCTAAACCAAAGCTCTAATACCAACTGTAACATCCCACCTTTTTGTACGCTTAAGCAGACACACGTGCCAACTTAAATCATACAGAAGGGCGAATTGTTATGGGGTAAATAAGAAAAAGTGGAGAAATAAAAGAAACAAAATAGAATCTTGCAGCGGAACGATAAAATATAATAATCAAATAACAGTTCATGAAGCTGTTTTACAAAACATTTGATTATTCTTATACAAACATATCAGAGTTACACATACTAGAGAATGATAATTAATGCAGCGGAATACAATGGTGTAGTGGAATATAATAAATAGTAGTAATAAAATCTTCGTCTTCGTCCTCCAGAAATAGAGCCTTCAAATCCTGAAATGCTCAGGCTGACCCGAGCGAATTGAAAGGACAAAACACTCGAGTCAGAACTAAAAGATCTTATGTAAGTTAAATCAATGATAAATATATGAGTGGAACGGCGTCAGAGATGTTTACGGGATTTGACATCTCCTATCCAGTGTCTAACGTGAGTGCAGTAACTTAAGAGATGCCGGGATTCACATCCCCTAAGGATCCGTTAAACTATATACTATGTAGTAATATTCGCTATTATAATAATGTCTAATCATAAAATAAACTTACTTTTCAATAGCATTAAGGGGTTACCCATATAGCCCTTAACACAAAATAATGCCAATAGTCTATTAAGTACCTGCATACCCCGAGAGGCTACGAGAAGATACTCCATAGGTACGACACAAATAGAAACTCGTAGTAAAGCTCGATATGGTAGGTGACACGGCACACAAGGCAATGCCAGGGTAGATATACCAATTACGCATCCGGACAGGTGGTGACGCATAGTAGCCACTACCGCCCACCTCGAACAACACTCCCAAATGAAGGGTGGCCACCAAATCAATCACAAGTAATAGAATGGTATCGGAGAAGTGTGTCCGATCAGAGGTGCTACCTCCTTGGCCCGTCGATCGCTCCTGTTTTAGCCACCTTATGCCAACTCACGGAGTTGGGTCCACGTATATACCTTAGGATTGTCGGCACCATCCTACTTCATTCTGGAAACTCCACCGCGTACACAGTTGTCAAAGTGGCTTTCGGTATCGACAGAGAGTATGTCTATATCCGATCCCGGTCTCTTTAACAACCAATCGTTATTATAACACCGTGGTCATTTAAAAATATATATACTTTAAAACACAATCATTGCCCTTTCAAAACATATTCTTTATTTCAAAATAGTATATACTTCAAAACCAAATTCATTAATATATCATTTAAATAAAATCCAAATTTTCAATCACTATTCTTACTTTTATTTATAAAACTCGAAATATTCTTTAAAACCATCTTAAACCCAAATCACATAATGCAGTCATATTCTAAATCTCAAAATTTCAATCGGTTTCAAATCAATATATCCAAAGATAATTCTTAAATAATTTCTATTTCAAATAAACTCATTTTCAAACCATATTACTTTCAAAGTTATAACAATTTCGGAAACCAATACTTTGAAAACAATAATACTTTAATTTCAATAAAACATTTCAATTTTGATATATTTCAAGTCTTAAAATATTCCAAAATTCCCAACCAAATCTGATAATCTTATATATACCTTAAATCAATTTACTATAATTTAGTTTAGAAATATTTATTTAATAAATTCAATATCACTTAAATAAAACTCAAACTTGAAATATTCGTAAATCAAACTTAAAACATCATCAAGTTACACATAGCTTAAATTTTAGAATTTAACCATATATAAAATAATATTTATATAATATCAAAATTTAATATTTATTAAACCGTGTATTTCATTCCAAACCATAGAAAATCCCTTAAAATATTTTATATATAGACCATGGTGCCTGTATAAAATTTTCTATCCTATAGTCAAGTGATATAGATATTTATCATTTCAATCCGTAATTTTAAAAATAAAAGTTTACGGTTATATATCATTTCAAACTGCAATCCCGAATGGAATGAAAAATGCATAATAACTTGCAGTTTATACAATATAAAATATAGCATCCATTCATCCAAATATCAATAAACAACCATTTATTACAATCATCATCCAATTTAAACAAAACATCAATATAAAGCACATAAAATATAACATGTATCAACGAACAGTTTATATTCAATAATAAATTAATAACTGTTAAATTAGAAGTTTATATGCAAAATAAATATTTTAACTGTCAAATTATATGCAATAATAAAATTAATTAACAGTTAAATTAAATAAATGCGGTTTAACTGAGATGATGAATAAAACATGCCAAACAGTCATAAATAAATTTCTACTCATATCTTAAGTCAATTTAACAAACATAAAAATTCCTAAAAGTTGTGAGTGGGTTTAAAACACACACCTTTGAGATTTAAATCGAATTTAGATCCGATTTAAACCCAAAAATTCGACGGTCTCCAAATTTGTCCAAACCCGCGTCAAAAGATCTGGAATTTGTTACGATTCTAACAAAAAAAATCACGTGTGAAACGGAGTTCGTATGAGAAAGATATGCGTGTTTGAATGATTTGAAATCAAAATTAAAAATAAATAAAACAACAAAAAAAACAACGAACCAATTTCGGCTATACAGAAAACTCAAATCCAAGAACGAACTGCAGATCTGAGATGCATACATCAAGAGTTTCATCATATATATATTTTTTAGGAATTTTCTGAGAAGTTTGAATTTTTTTACTTTTATTTAATTTTGAAATGAAAATAGGTGTAGGGTTTGCACCCATTGAGGAAGAGGACGAGTTGATGAAAAATGAACGCACAAATAAATGAGAATAGATGGAGGCTAGGGTTTATAATTGGGTTTATATAGATAGGTTAGAATTAGAGTAGATGGATCTAATAAACAAACGCGCTGAACGATAATTTAAATTAACGTAATAATTACATGTTTAATTTCAAATTAATTGCAATAAATCCAAATAAATACATAAAGCTTGATTCCCGTTTAAACACTTAACTCATTTGATTGCAATCAACCCTTTTATAGTAAATTAAATTCCAATATATTAAATAAACTTTATTTCCATTCTTTATATACACTAACCATCATTTAATGAAGAATTCATTTACGTTATTTCCCATTTATGACCTTAATTTATTTAACGTAACATTAAATTTACATCTATTGCAATTTCCAATTTAGTTGAATGAACTAATTATATATAACTCCTAATAATTGTTGTAAGACTCTCAATCCCACATTTATAAGTATATTATTTCCACTCAAATATTATAGATATATACAGAGTATTGGTTTTCATTAAATCATTATTTATTATATATTTTAATTAAATAAATTCACTATTTAAGTCCGTTCAAATTTATTACCAAATATCCATTTACCTTTCCCATTAAATTTGAATTCCCTTCAATTAATCTAACCAATCAAATTTCCATCCACACTTTATTATAGACCTAAAATATGCAATTCATTATCTTGTATTGATTTTATACAATTACCATTAACTTTACATTCCATCACTATTCCATATATATTTATTCATCAATCAATTAGGGAATTTCTATAACAGTTGTTAGCTACTTTTATATTAATTAAATAAATTCAAAATAAATAAATTAAATCAAATTTACCACTTCAACTCTAAATTATCAAAAAAAATTATCAGTTTGGATTACTTGGTAAATCTAGAATCTTTTAATAAATCTCTACATTCATTTATCGTTAAAAATTCCAAATTCACAACATTTAGTTTTAAATTTTCAATTTATCCAGTAATTAAATTTAATTGCCCATGAAATCCATTTATTTGGTTGTTAAATTCTTTTATTCACTCCATTATCACCAAGTAGATAAATTGGCATTGGTTAATGGTCTAATATATTGTTATTCTAGATTTCCAACTAAAACTCCACTAACGTAATATTTAACATTAAATTCCCATTTAATTGAAATAACCCAATTTCACAATTTAACCTCAAATAAATAAACAACCTTTTATATTCCTAAATCAATTACAATAGTTTAACAAATTTGAAAGTAAATTGAAAGTTGCTAAATTTATCGATTTCAGAAATTTCCCTTAAATCCATTTAAATTCAGAGACTATCTATTAAATTAACGAATCTTTAAATTTGAATTAGATGGATTAAATATTGGACTCACACTATTGCATTCATATTTTCCGTTTCACTTTTATCCGTATTAACTATTTCAATTTTACTTATTGTAACACTAACAAAATTTCAATATATAACGCCGATTTATTTCCTTGCATTAACATACCCCTATCCACATTTATTATTAAAGTAATGCTTGAAATCAATAACTACATTGAAATTACTCACATTCAAATGATCGTTATTTCAAATAAATTTATCAACCAATTAATTAGGGAATTCATAATAGTTGTTATCTACCCTTATATTTATTTCCTAATAAGGTACTACCTACTCTCCTCTAATTGTGATTTGAATTCCAACCTTTATTTCATACTAAATAAAATAACAACATATAAATTGTTACCTATTTCCCTACATGCCTATATAGGTTTATTACTTAACAATCACCGTTTAAAATCCCGTGTATACACAAATTATTACTTAACATAAGTCTATTCTTTTATTACTTTACATTCACACTTTACTCTATAATAAATCACTAAGTAACGTTATCATCAAACCAACATTAATTAATATATTAAATGCTTACATTTATTTCTCTACATCCAATTTGTTCCAACTTAATTTATATTAATGCCATTCCCTTATGCTAACTTTTATTACCTAAATTTTCCGTTGTTGTAAGCCTTTAATATTTCCATTTAAATTAAATATAAATTTCAATTCAATCAACCCTTTCGACATGCAACTTATAATAACTGCTTACAAGTATGAATAGAATTATCATTTATTTCAATGTTTTCTAACTTTACATTAACATATTAGTTAATTCCCTTAAATGAAATTTATATCCAGGTATAATACTTACCCATTTAATTTATTAAAATTTAATCAAAATTGCTAGTAAATGGGTTTTAAATCACCACTTATATTTTATTTGCGTTCATTTCATTATCCCTTTTCTTTTCTTTTTTTTCTTCTACTAAATTAAATTTACACAACTCATTAATTCAACCAAATTAAATCCACGAAATTTACGGGTCGTTACAAGGGAATTTTGTTATGTAAAGGGGAATGATCGGATTTGGGCGAATGGCCAAATTCCAGCCATTAATTTGATTTCGTGACCTGAGGTTGGCTAAGAAGGAAGCGCGGAGGAAGGCGCGCATGAGAAAAATAGCTTAGTGATTTTTAGAGGCTTGTGGTGGCTGGTCGAGGGTGGTTTAGGGTTCGGGGTAGTGATTTGTATGGGTTCAGTGTCGAGTTAACGGCGACGGCGTGGGGCCATTAGGAAGGTGCGGTTATGGTGGAAAAGAAGGAGTGGATGGTTGCGGAACTCCAGGCGAACTTTGGGGTCTGATGATGGTCGGTGGTGCCGTGGTCAAGGGTTTCCGGTAAGTGAGGTGGTGCCTGGAATTGGTTTGAAGTGGGAAAAATTCGAACAGTGGGTTTGGACGAATTCCAAACGAATGATCGAGATGGCGGGGTCAGGGGTGATCGGCAAGGAAGGTCTGTGGTGAGGGATGTTGGTCGGGGGCGTGGGCATGTACACGGTATCGTGCACGGTTGAGTGGATCAGAAGGGAAACAAGGTGTAAGATACGTAAGTAAGAAGAACTGGGCCAGCTAGTCCAATCATCCAGAGGACTACCTATATATTATTTGAGTCCAGTATTCTATTTTGTAGACTCGAACTTTGTATAAGTTATGAAAATTATTATTCCGATGTGATCTGTGTTTCTCTGATATTTGTTTCATATTTTATTCCATTCTGAATACTATTAAATCGGTGTGTTTATTACTTTGTATTGATACTGTATACTTCCAATTTAAATTCAGATATTAAGAAAAAGGTATAAATGACGTGTCAGTGTTAGTATAAAGATATATTCACATTCGATCACCCTTCAACAGCCGTATTCTCCGGATTAGCGAACGATATTACTTTTAATATCCTTTGCTAAACTGGTCATAGCGGTGGGGTTGTTACAACTAAGAAGGAAGGGGATAGGAGTATGGGCCGGGTTGGGCTTTGATAGGAAGAATAAGATAGAATAAGAGTAAAGATAAGAAAAAGGGAAAAAGAAAGAGTGGGATTTCACATACATATTTTTGGAATTTACATACATATTTTTATGATAATTTATATTATTACTGAATGGGATTTACATACGTATTTTATGGTATATTATAATATTAATTGATTTTGAAACTTGATATGAGTTACCAAGTTGGGTATTAGATAGATGTTAAATTTTAATTAACCAAGAATAAAAAAATTTAAATTAATTTGGATTTAAAAATAAATGAGTATGGTAAATCAAGGAAAATTGAACTATGACGAGTGAATTGTGATTGGTCGTTAATTTATCAAATGATCTATATCTCGTCGTAACTCTATTGGATATTCGTTTCAATTGTTCTTATCTGTACTATCGAGTGGTCAAATAGATTAAAAGAATGGAATTAAAGTGATGATACGTTTTATTTTTGAAATAAAATCTGTAATAAATTCCCATATTAGAATATGGTCACCCTAATTAATAGATTTGTTATCTTAAACAATTTACCTTTTTAATTTATTTTTGGATTCGAAGAGGCCGGGATCGGGTTTCAGCAATATCCAGAACCACTTCGATCTAATAATTTTTTACAAATCTTTGCGGTTTGATTATAGGGTCTAATAGGCTGGAATTGAATGAATTAAGTAAATCTGACTATCTCAAATAAGCAACCGCATTTGGATATTATTTTATAATATCAATGGATTTCTGCAACAGTGTTGATTATAACAAGATAAAAACTCGTAGTGTTATATGAGTTACCTAGGTTTTCAAATGAAGTTTTATAACCTTAGTATTTTAAACATAAATTGGTTTTACTCATGCTGGTTTCCATCCTGACTCGGGTGTTACTTTATTGTAATGCTCGGGTCAAACCGAGTATTACAGATTTTCATGTTATGACGTTCTGGAGCTCAGGAGACGAGCTGGATGGCAGAGACGTATTGAACATATTCCGCTGTGTAATAGAGACTGTATAGACAGTAGTTGGGGACAAGTTATTATAACTGTCCAGTTTTGTTGTTCACTGAAATCATGTATGTATATTGACAGTTACAGCTTTTCTTGTATAAAATGCTTCTATTTGTATATTATATTTTGTTCCGCTATGATTGTGAGATTCTGTGCTATTGTTTCTATTCTTATTCTATCTCTTTTTCTTCTTACCCTAACAGTCTGGGATTTCCAGCACTCGATTGCGCGGCACTCTATACAGTGAACGTATTAGTGCCGATTTTCGGGATCGAAAATCTTTGGGCCGTTACATTTGGTATCAGAGCTGAAAGGTTAAGTGAGAACCTTAGCTCTGGTGGGGATTACTCAATAGAGATAGGCTCAGTAGTACCCTAGAATGAGTTGAGTGTATTATATGAGAGCGTACTTGTTATTTTCTTATATAATGATTTTAAAAACGGTTTTAGAAATGATTTTTACAGGCTTATATTTTTGTAACGACCCCAAATTTCATAAGTATTTAAATTTATAATTAATTGAGTTTTTGAATTTAAAATTGTTAATTTATTTTATTCTGAATAAAAATAGTAAAACAAATGGTTTAAAGTGAAATTAATCGATTTATTTATTGCGAGTTTCCCCGATATCCAAGTATATTCTGTATAAACCATTTGAGATTAAAATATTGTAAATAGTGTATATGTGAGTATATGTGTGTATATTGAATGTATATATATATATATTTAGGTATATACGAGCAAATTTAATATATATATTTGAATTGATGGTTAAAGATGGTTTGAGTTTATAAAATAAATATAAGACAATAAATATTAAGTAAATAATGATAATTAATATTTGAACTAGAAATTGAAATTAATATAAGGTAAGTTTTAATAAAAATAGAAGTAGAATATTTGTTAAAAATTCTAACAACAATTTAGAATAGAAATTTATTTACATTTCAAAGTGGTAAGAAAAAAAGATAAAACAAAATATCTCCAAGCTTGAAGAATAAGATAAAGTAAATATATACATATGTAAGTATATATGTAAGCATGAAAGCTGCCAGCCGAAATCATGTATGGCTAAAGCAAATAAGGGTAAGTATGTTGTACAAAGCAATAAATACCCATACCTTAGTACACTACAACATCTCATGTCAGCCGAGCTAAATAAGCAAAGCAAAGAAAAGATCTCTGTCCTTGATTGTATAAACAAATACAATTCCCCCCTGTACAAAGCATGATATCAGCCACTATACAAGGAAGAAAAAAACTGAGATATCACTTGTACCAGTTTTGTATACCCTGTATACTTCTATCCCAATATACTTCTTTCTTTATATCTTCTTCATCACCACTTCGTTTCAATTAAAAATAAAGCTAAGAAAGAAACTGAGAAAAAGAACATCATTCAAAACTCAAGCAAAACAATTCAACACTTCAACTCAAAAAGAGAAGATCAAGAAAAGCTTCAGCCTATAGTTTTTCAATACAGAGAAGCTCTGTTTCTTCTGGAAAAATAAGGTGAGCAACTTGTTTTTTTTTTCCAAACTTCTTTTACCTGTGAGCAAACCCTTTCCTTTTGATCCCAAACTTGAATATCCTGATTTCTGTGCTTGATACTTGAAGGATTTTTTTTTAATAACTGTTTATTCAGTTGTTAAGATATGCTTACATGTATATATACACATGAGAATGACTGGGCATGACAATGTTTTGACCCTCTGTTTGAATAACAGGCATGATCATTAAATATAAATTCACATCTTCTCTATTAATTTCTTGTAGATTTAGGATTTTCAAACAAGTTATCCTTGTTTAAGCTCAAACTAAGAATTTAAAAAAAAAAATTATTTTTAGGTATGATTGTTTATACATTATCTGGAAAAAAATCAAGAGATACAGCAGCAAAACAAATACCATGATAAACCAATTGTTGAGATCATCTGTTTCATGTGTATAACTCGAATTGATTTGGGAAAATACAATTTTTAAAACATAAATCATAATTTTTAGTTGAAGATTTTGTGAGCAATTCTGGGTTAACTAGAAATTGAGTTTTGAGGGAATTCTGGTGGTCAACGTTACTGGGGGCGTCGGGGTTTCACGTGGAGTTGCATCGATGATCAGAGGCTTCGGCAAAATTGCCCTGATGGTGACCAAAGCCTTGTGGTGTCGGCGGTGATGAATTTTCTCCTGTAACCCTAAATTTTTGTTGGGCTGAGAACTTTGATCGGCATGGATTTTCTGGTTGATCGAGTGTAGGGGTACTCGAGGAGGTGTTAGTTTGGGGTTGGCCAGAGACGTGGCCGGAGGGTAGTGACGTTCAGGTGGTCAGAGGAGGAGGAGCATGCGATTTCGTGATGATGGCAGTTCCTCCAGTTTCGCATCGGTGGCTCGATTTCGATTTAGCAATGACTTTGGGTTTTGGGGTGTGCGAATCGAGGCTGGGGATCGTTTGTGACTTTCTGGTGAGTTCGCCGTCGATCGGCGAGGGTGATCATGTTTGTGCACGGATACGCGTGTCGTTTGTGCCTGTTGGTTACAGGAATTGGGGAAGAAGAAGAAGATGGGTTTCGTATAGGGAGAGCTCGGGGAAATGAAGATTTGGCTCGGGTTCGTTGTCTGAGTCGTTCGAGAGTGATTATAACAAGTTTAAAATTTTTAAACGTAACAAGTTTCAAAAAGAAATGGCTCGGGGGTTTTGAGATTTTACACGAGGAAGGTCTCGGGGAAACTGGGTTGTAGCTCGGGGATTTTGAATATTGTCTAGGGTCATGTTTTTAGTAAACAGTTTTCAAAACAGAAGAAGAAAGAAAAAAGTGTTTTAAGTTTGAATCAAAAAAACTTGTGTTTTTAAATGTTTCTAAGTTTGAAACAAAGTTTTAACTAAGTTTTAAAATGATTTAAAAATATACGTAAACTTTTATTTTAGAAAGTTTAACTCAATAATATTAAGGATTTATTAAAGAATGTTGAAGTGGTTAATTAACTTTTAAAAAGTTTTAGTTAAATTTATTCGTTAAACAAAATTAATTACTTGGAGTTAATGACCTAATAAAAGTGATTAAGATTAATTTTAATTAAGGATACTCATTTATTAATTAAGAATAATTAATTAAAATGATGACCAATTACGGTTAATTTATTAATAATTAAAGGTTAATTAAATTGTTATTAATGATTAATTAATAAATGACTAAAGAATAATAAATCAAGATAATTTGTAATTGATTAATAGAAATTAATCTGTTTAAATTAATCAGACAATTAACTGACCCTACCTATGGATGTTTGGATTATATTGAATGTTCAATTGTTTGATATTTCCTGATATGTGATGATTTGTGATATACCCTGATTTGTGTTTTAATCTGTGATGTAATTTATTATCTGATACATATCTATGATCTATACGATAAGCGTTATAGTTATATCGCTTATCAACTATATTTCTGTATTTTGATATGTGATGATTCATTGTGTTGCACTACTGTGTGGAACCCCTGGACTACACTTTTACACACACAAATATGGATTTCACGCGGAAATCGGTTAAGTCACAGATAATTTAAATTTGATGTTTTCGAAATTGAAATTTTAATTTCAATTGATTTTGAAATTAGAAATTCGGGTTTAAAGTGAAAAGCTTTTGAAATGAAATTTCAAAGATAAAAGTCATTTTGAATAACTTAACCGAGTTTTTGAAAATTTAAATAATTAGATTTAAATTTGAATTCAAGTTTGAAATTAAATCTATGATTTGGAAACTAGGGATAAAAGATGATATAAATGTGTTTGTATGAATTAAACCATTTAGAGTATTAATTTGGGAATTTGAATTTAAACCAAGGATTTCAACTCGTATGAATGAATCAGATTTCCAAATTGAAACTGTTGTTTTCAAATGATAAAAGCTTTTAGATAAGAAAAGAAATTCCAGTTTAAATTAAAGGAATTTCAAGTGAATTGAAAAATGGATTTTCCAAGTTATGAATGAATTCTTTTTGAAAGCTATGAATTAAATCTGTTTGTTTTTAACAGATTTAAAATGATGATTTATTTAAACCATTCGAAATGAAATTGTTTTGAAAGCTATTAGTTAAATCTTTGATTTAAAGATTTAGTGAATTAATCAAATTGAAAGGGAAATTGATTTGGAAAATCTATGAATGAATCTTTGTGAAATTAAGTGAACTTTGTGAATTGAATCTTTTTGGTTTAAAAAGATTAAAATGGTAATTTGTTAAACCATTTGTAAAGAAAGTTTGGGTTTAAGTTGTGACTTAATTGAAATCCCAATATCCATATGTTTTTAAATATTTCGCTCACTATTCGGGTTAGCCGGGAAAGGACCTTTGGGTCGTATAACTCATTCCAAATAGTGATACGTCGTATATGGATCGCATTTGAAGACCGGTGTTGAAGACCGGATATTTTTCGAAAATGAAAGGACAACCTGTCGAATGTCTCTGCACTGAGTCGCGCCGGTATAGAGATTTATATCACTCTTTTTGTGACGGGAAGTCCGGACGTGATTGAAAGTTATCCGGAATTGCAAGGGCTTCGTGAGAAGTGCCTTCGGTTCTGTTCGAACCCGGAACAGACTTGTATGGATACATGTCTGACATTACACTTTGAGATATAAAGCCGATTTCTTTCAAATACATTTCTGTTGGTGGCGGAGAATTTATTCTCTTAGCTTAACACCCTTCTCTGAGACGTACGAGCTCAGAGGTTATGTAGTTGAAATTTATCAGCGATATATCCCAATTTGGTAATGTGACATGCTGAGTGTTGCTGTGTGATGATCAGTGTTTGATCATTTGTGATATGATCATTTGTTTGATCATTTATCTTTGTGATCATAGGTTGATCATCTGTTGACCCAAAGCGTGGCTTTTTGAAAAAGCGTAGCTTTGTGGACGAGACTTCGTCGAGCCTCACAACCCGGTAATGGTCGAAACAGGAATTGTGCGGCAAGGTTTTCAGGGGTAGCTCCCCTAGGGTATGACCATTCCTTCTGGAAAAGGGTAGTATCATGGTATGGAGCCCAGATACTTACTCATGTGGACACACTTTATTTATGACGTGTGATGTTGGATTAGAGGTACCTCGGTTAAAGGTCCCAAAGGACCGGGGGTGGCATATCTGAGGTTTCTTTTATCCCTTGGGAAAAGGGGTTGCCGGCCTTGTTTGGCAGAGAACGGTGTGGTTCTCGGAGCGTCCCGCCAGAGGCGTTTCTTTCGTGGAATAGGAAGTTCCTTAGCCTGACCATTTGTTGGAAATCCAAACAAAACAATACGAGCCCTGTACGGTTTTAGTTGTATTACCTGCCACGGAATGTAGTGGTAACCTGCTATTGAACATGGTAGCTATAGTAGGCATAAGTGCGAAATGTCTATGCTGGCTAAGATTTATATTCTACTTTCGAAATTGTTTTCTACACTATGCACTAGTAATAATATCAAATGATTTGATTTTGCGTAGTAAGCATCTTTGACTATCATAAGAAGAAATCTCCTCCAATTCTGCGTTTGCATTGTGTGTGTGGTGGGAGGTCTTATGGTAGTTTCATTTTCCAAAAGCATTGCGAATTGACTTTAAAATTCTCTGCTATTTGTTTTAAAGATAAACTGTTTTTGTTGCTCACACCAGTCCCATGACTGATCCGGAGTTTATTGTTTCTTTCCTAAACTCTGGATGCTCAAAATTTTTATACACGAGCAGTCTAGAGTTTGGTTTTTCAGATAGTCAGATTAGTAGGTTATCTGGAGCTAGTTCAGTCTTTGGATCGGACTGCACTTGCTTATCTTGGTGTATCGTTATTGGGAGTTCAAGCTATTTCTGGATTAGTGCTTTGAAGATGGAGATTATCCGCTGCTGATGTTATCGTTTTCTTTTCCGCTGCTATTTGTTGTATCATATCTCTGATGTATATTGATATTCATTGTATCATTCTATTGTATCAGATATTTTATATCAATGTATTATTCATTTCTTCCGCTGTGTTATTTACTTAACTGTGTTATAAGCTCCGGCGACTCGGATTTGAACGCTCGAATCTACGACATTCGAGTACGATGTAAAGTATGGATGTCGATTTTCGAACGCGAAAATCCGCAGTCGTTACATTTGGTATCAGAGCTAAGGTTGAACTTTAGCTCAGGAGTATAACACGTTAAGTAGCTCATTAGAGATAGAGTGAAGTAAACTCTAGAATGAGTAATCCCTAAGATATCCGTTTGAATGTCTCAGTAAATTCTCTTACTATCCACTGATAGTGAGTATGAGAGCAAGAAGAAGACGAGATAGGGGACAGGGAAGTATGACTATAAATGGTCAATACCCTGCAACAGTGAAAACAATCTTTCTCTATCAATTTTCTTTGATTCGTTTCCAAATTCTTTTCATTTCTTCGTATCAGCTACAAGAAGAAGTTTCGGTGTGATGATGGCTCTACGAACCGTTGTAGGAGATTCTTATTCCGTATCTTCATCGACTTCTTATCAGCCTTTTGGATTTAAACCTTAATGAATTTGAAATTGGAATTTTAAATTGAATTAAATTGACTAATAAAATATGAGGGTAAATTGAATTGAATCAATTAAAACGATATCGTTTAAAACCGAATTTGAAATTCTATTGTAATTTCTTTTGAATACCAAAGTCCGAAGAGTGACAAATTGGTATGTATTCTGTGATATTCCGACTTGAGTTTGGAATTTATATCGTAAGTTTGAGGAGTTATAGGAGATCGAATCTGTCTCTGTTGTTTTCGTGCCTGCGAATTTCGAGGACGAAATTCTTTTAAGGGGGGAAATTTGTAACGACCCCAAATTTCATAAGTATTTAAATTTATAATTAATTGAGTTTTTGAATTTAAAATTGTTAATTTATTTTATTCTGAATAAAAATAGTAAAACAAATGGTTTAAAGTGAAATTAATCGATTTATTTATTGCGAGTTTCCCCGATATCCAAGTATATTCTGTATAAACCATTTGAGATTAAAATATTGTATATAGTGTATATGTGAGTATATGTGTGTATATTGAATGTATATATATATATATATATTTAGGTATATACGAGCAAATTTAATATATATATTTGAATTGATGGTTAAAGATGGTTTGAGTTTATAAAATAAATATAAGACAATAAATATTAAGTAAATAATGATAATTAATATTTGAACTAGAAATTGAAATTAATATAAGGTAAGTTTTAATAAAAATAGAAGTAGAATATTTGTTAAAAATTCTAACAACAATTTAGAATAGAAATTTATTTACATTTCAAAGTGGTAAGAAAAAAAGATAAAACAAAATATCTCCAAGCTTGAAGAATAAGATAAAGTAAATATATACATATGTAAGTATATATGTAAGCATGAAAGCTGCCAGCCGAAATCATGTATGGCTAAAGCAAATAAGGGTAAGTATGTTGTACAAAGCAATAAATACCCATACCTTAGTACACTACAACATCTCATGTCAGCCGAGCTAAATAAGCAAAGCAAAGAAAAGATCTCTGTCCTTGATTGTATAAACAAATACAATTCCCCCCTGTACAAAGCATGATATCAACCACTATACAAGGAAGAAAAAAACTGAGATATCACTTGTACCAGTTTTGTATACCCTGTATACTTCTATCCCAATATACTTCTTTCTTTATATCTTCTTCATCACCACTTCATTTCAATTAAAAATAAGCTAAGAAAGAAACTGAGAAAAAGAACATCATTCAAAACTCAAGCAAAACAATTCAACACTTCAACTCAAAAAGAGAAGATCAAGAAAAGCTTCAGCCTATAGTTTTTCAATACAGAGAAGCTCTGTTTCTTCTGGAAAAATAAGGTGAGCAACTTGTTTTTTTTTCCAAACTTCTTTTACCTGTGAGCAAACCCTTTCCTTTTGATCCCAAACTTGAATATCCTGATTTCTGTGCTTGATACTTGAAGGATTTTTTTTTTATAATAACTGTTTATTCAGTTGTTAAGATATGCTTACATGTATATATACACATGAGAATGACTGGGCATGACAATGTTTTGACCCTCTGTTTGAATAACAGGCATGATCATTAAATATAAATTCACATCTTCTCTATTAATTTCTTGTAGATTTAGGATTTTCAAACAAGTTATCCTTGTTTAAGCTCAAACTAAGAATTTTAAAAAAAAAATATTTTTAGGTATGATTGTTCATACATTATCTGGAAAAAAATCAAGAGATACAGCAGCAAAACAAATACCATGATAAACCAATTGTTGAGATCATCTGTTTCATGTGTATAACTCGAATTGATTTGGGAAAATACAATTTTTAAAACATAAATCATAATTTTTAGTTGAAGATTTTGTGAGCAATTCTGGGTTAACTAGAAATTGAGTTTTGAGGGAATTCTGGTGGTCAACGTTACTGGGGGCGTCGGGGTTTCACGTGGAGTTGCATCGATGATCAGAGGCTTCGGCAAAATTGCCCTGATGGTGATCAAAGCCTTGTGGTGTCGGCGGTGATGAATTTTCTCCTGTAACCCTAAATTTTTGTTCGGCTGAGAACTTTGATCGGCATGGATTTTCTGGTTGATCGAGTGTAGGGGTACTCGAGGAGGTGTTAGTTTGGGGTTGGCCAGAGACGTGGCCGGAGGGTAGTGACGTTCAGGTGGTCAGAGGAGGAGGAGCATGCGATTTCGTGATGATGGCAGTTGCTCCAGTTTCGCATTGGTGGCTCGATTTTGATTTAGCAATGACTTTGGGTTTTGGGGTGTGCGAATCGAGGCTGGGGATCGTTTGTGACTTTCTGGTGAGTTCGCCGTCGATCGGCGAGGGTGATCATGTTTGTGCACGGATACGCGTGTCGTTTGTGCCTGTTGGTTACAGGAATTGGGGAAGAAGAAGAAGATGGGTTTCATATAGGGAGAGCTCGGGGAAATGAAGATTTGGCTCGGGTTCGTTGTCTGAGTCGTTCGAGAGTGATTATAACAAGTTTAAAAATTTTAAACGTAACAAGTTTCAAAAAGAAATGGCTCGGGGGTTTTGAGATTTTACACGAGGAAGGTCTCGGGGAAACTGGGTTGTAGCTCGGGGATTTTGAATATTGTCTAGGGTCATGTTTTTAGTAAACAGTTTTCAAAACAGAAGAAGAAAGAAAAAAGTGTTTTAAGTTTGAATCAAAAAAACTTGTGTTTTTAAATGTTTCTAAGTTTGAAACAAAGTTTTAACTAAGTTTTAAAATGATTTAAAAATATACGTAAACTTTTATTTTGGAAAGTTTAACTCAATAATATTAAGGATTTATTAAAGAATGTTGAAGTGGTTAATTAACTTTTAAAAAGTTTTAGTTAAATTTATTCGTTAAACAAAATTAATTACTTGGAGTTAATGACCTAATAAAAGTGATTAAGATTAATTTTAATTAAGGATACTCATTTATTAATTAAGAATAATTAATTAAAATGATGATCAATTACGGTTAATTTATTAATAATTAAAGGTTAATTAAATTGTTATTAATGATTAATTAATAAATGACTAAAGAATAATAAATCAAGATAATTTGTAATTGATTAATAGAAATTAATCTGTTTAAATTAATCAGACAATTAACTGACCCTACCTATGGATGTTTGGATTCTTTTGAATGTTGAATTGTTTGATATTTCCTGATATGTGATGATTTGTGATATACCCTGATTTGTGTTTTAATCTGTGATGTAATTTATTATCTGATACATATCTATGATCTATACAATAAGCGTTATAGTTATATCGCTTATCAACTATATTTCTGTATTTTGATATGTGATGATTCATTGTGTTGCACTACTGTGTGGAACCCCTGGACTACACTTTTACACACACAAATATGGATTTCACGCGGAAATCGGTTAAGTCACAGATAATTTAAATTTGATGTTTTCGAAATTGAAATTTTAATTTCAATTGATTTTGAAATTAGAAATTCGGGTTTAAAGTGAAAAGCTTTTGAAATGAAATTTCAAAGATAAAAGTCATTTTGAATAACTTAACCGAGTTTTTGAAAATTTAAATAATTAGATTTAAATTTGAATTCAAGTTTGAAATTAAATCTATGATTTGGAAACTAGGGATAAAAGATGATATAAATGTGTTTGTATGAATTAAACCATTTTAGAGCATTAATTTGGGAATTTGAATTTAAACCAAGGATTTCAACTCGTATGAATGAATCAGATTTCCAAATTGAAACTGTTGTTTTCAAATGATAAAAGCTTTTAGATAAGAAAAGAAATTCCAGTTTAAATTAAAGGAATTTCAAGTGAATTGAAAAATGGATTTTCCAAGTTATGAATGAATTCTTTTTTAAAGCTATGAATTAAATCTGTTTGTTTTTAACAGATTTAAAATGATGATTTATTTAAACCATTCGAAATGAAATTGTTTTGAAAGCTATTAGTTAAATCTTTGATTTAAAGATTTAATGAATTAATCAAATTGAAAGGGAAATTGATTTGGAAAATCTATGAATGAATCTTTGTGAAATTAAGTGAACTTTGTGAATTGAATCTTTTTGGTTTAAAAAGATTAAAATGGTAATTTGTTAAACCATTTGTAAAGAAAGTTTGGGTTTAAGTTGTGACTTAATTGAAATCCCAATATCCATATGTTTTTAAATATTTCGCTCACTATTCGGGTTAGCCGGGAAAGGACCTTTGGGTCGTATAACTCATTCCGAATAGTGATACGTCGTATATGGATCGCATTTGAAGACCGGTGTTGAAGACCGGATATTTTTCGAAAATGAAAGGACAACCTGTCGAATGTCTCTGCACTGAGTCGCGCCGGTATAGAGATTGATATCACTCTTTTTGTGACGGGAAGTCCGGACGTGATTGAAAGTTATCCGGAATTGCAAGGGCTTCGTGAGAAGTGCCTTCGGTTCTGTTCGAACCCGGAACAGACTTGTATGGATACATGTCTGACATTACACTTTGAGATATAAAGCCGATTTCTTTCAAATAAATTTCTGTTGGTGGCGGAGAATTTATTCTCTTAGCTTAACACCCTTCTCTGAGACGTACGAGCTCAGAGGTTATGTAGTTGAAATTTATCAGCGATATATCCCAATTTGGTAATGTGACATGCTGAGTGTTGCTGTGTGATGATCAGTGTTTGATCATTTGTGATATGATCATTTGTTTGATCATTTATCTTTGTGATCATAGGTTGATCATCTGTTGACCCAAAGCGTGGCTTTTTGAAAAAGCGTAGCTTTGTGGACGAGACTTCGTCGAGCCTCACAACCCGGTAATGGTCGAAACAGGAATTGTGCAGCAAGGTTTTCAGGGGTAGCTCCCCTAGGGTATGACCATTCCTTCTGGAAAAGGGTAGTATCATGGTATGGAGCCCAGATACTTACTCATGTGGACACACTTTATTTATGACGTGTGATGTTGGATTAGAGGTACCTCGGTTAAAGGTCCCAAAGGACCGGGGGTGGCATATCTGAGGTTTCTTTTATCCCTTGGGAAAAGGGGTTGCCGGCCTTGTTTGGCAGAGAACGGTGTGGTTCTCGGAGCGTCCCGCCAGAGGCGTTTCTTTCGTGGAATAGGAAGTTCCTTAGCCTGACCATTTGTTGGAAATCCAAACAAAACAATACGAGCCCTGTACGGTTTTAGTTGTATTACCTGCCATGGAATGTGGTGGTAACCTGCTATTGAACATGGTAGCTATAGTAGGCATAAGTGCGAAATGTCTATGCTGGCTAAGATTTATATTCTACTTTCGAAATTGTTTTCTACACTATGCACTAGTAATAATATCAAATGATTTGATTTTGCGTAGTAAGCATCTTTGACTATCATAAGAAGAAATCTCCTCCAATTCTGCGTTTGCATTGTGTGTGTGGTGGGAGGTCTTATGGTAGTTTCATTTTCCAAAAGCATTGCGAATTGACTTTAAAATTCTCTGCTATTTGTTTTAAAGATAAACTGTTTTTGTTGCTCACACCAGTCCCATGACTGGTTCGGAGTTTATTGTTTCTTTCCTAAACTCTGGATGCTCAAAATTTTTATACACGAGCAGTCTAGAGTTTGGTTTTTCAGATAGTCAGATTAGTAGGTTATCTGGAGCTAGTTCAGTCTTTGGATCGGACTGCACTTGCTTATCTTGGTGTATCGTTATTGGGAGTTCAAGCTATTTCTGGATTAGTGCTTTGAAGATGGAGATTATCCGCTGCTGATGTTATCGTTTTCTTTTCCGCTGCTATTTGTTGTATCATATCTCTGATGTATATTGATATTCATTGTATCATTCTATTGTATCAGATATTGTATATCAATGTATTATTCATTTCTTCCGCTGTGTTATTTACTTAACTGTGTTATAAGCTCCGGCGACTCGGATTTGAACGCTCGAATCTACGACATTCGAGTACGATGTAAAGTATGGATGTCGATTTTCGAACGCGAAAATCCGCAGCCGTTACAATTTTGATATATAAAGAAGTAGTTTTTCTAAGTATTATATATATTATGGTAATTGGTTGTTGATTATTGAATTTAAATAAGATTATAAGATTTAATTGGTAAAACATATAACCGAATAGAAATTTGGACAAGGATTAACTATACAAATAAGTTAATCTAGAAATGGAGTTAAACCTGAATTTAAAATTCCAAAATTTGCAGAAGTGTTTTCAAGGTGTTTTGAAACGAAATAAGTTACCCTGATTATATTCTTCCGGTAAATCATGATAAAATATATGGTGTGTTTGGTTTCTAGATATGATATTATCATAAATTGGTTGTTGTATCTTAATAAAGGATATTTATTGTAGAATAAATAATGATAAAACATGGTGCAATGTTCATGGAGGTAAAATTATATGAGTTGAATTTATAAGAATGACTTATAAAATGAAATGTATTTAAAATTATGAAATTTTAAATCTAAGCACAGAAGAAGTTTGGAATTGTTTTAAAACATTAAATGAAATAATAAATAATATTACTCAGAATATTTTTGAATATAGGAATCTTCTTTAAAAACAAGAGTTGTTTTGAAAATTTCAAAGGAAATTGTTTTGAATTAAAACCCAGGATGGTTTAAATTTGAAAAGAGGACTTGGTGTGCAAATGAAATAAATATGTATATTTGTGGATATACATAATATCAAAAGTTGATTTGAGATAAACACTAAGTGTTGAATTCTAAATTCCCTTGAAATGAGAGTGTAGCCCAAGGAGAAATAAGTTTTGAACTTATAAGTGGGAAGGGATATTGATAAGAAAATTTAAATTTGGAATGGAAAAATTAAATTGAGTAAGGTTGAATGGATTAAATGAATTGGAAATTTAACTCAGGGCAAATTAAATAAGTTTGGACCTATAATCTGGAATTGGGAAATTTCAAGATGATTGAGATTTAACTTAGGGAAGTTAAATGGGTTAAATTGAAAAAGGAGTTATGTGTAATCTCAAAACGGGTTTGAGTACTAGAAATTGGAAATGAATGCTATTGATTGGTGCTTTAGATAATTGGGATGTTTATTTACTTTGACATATCCTGCTATCATTCTGTTTGTTATTGATAATATATATAAAACGGTAAGTTGGATTATTTTGAATGAATTAAGAAGTAGATTGAAATGATATATATATCCATTGCTGAAATTAAGTGGAATTAAAACTTTATTTTGAAACTATTTAAATGATTTTGATTTTTATAAATAAAATTGAAAATTTGGAAATGGAATCACTTTGAACATAAGATGGAAACGTTGAAAAAAAAATGAACTTGTTAACTGGAATTGGTTAAGAAATTGGTTTTAGAGTTTGAAGTATAATTGGGAAATCAATTGAATTTTGAAAATTGATTTGTTTAAAAAGATTTGAACTCGCACTCGAACCTTGAAATAAGTTTAAGTAAAGGTAATTTAAAATGAATATTTAAATTTTTACTCAGAATTGAATTATTAAAGACTTCGGTTGTTAAATTAAATGCTAAAGGTTAATTTGATTTAAGTAATTAAATCGGTATTTTGAAATCGAACCTGAATTTATATAAATCAAGATGGTTGGAAATTGAGAATGGAATTGAGACTAATTTGAAATTGAATTGAACTAATTAGGAGTGTAATCGAAGTTGAATAAGTTTAAATTCAATGGGAATTGTTTGGAATTAGAATGGGATTCGAAGTTAATTCAAATTGGAACTTGGATTGAATCAATTTAAGTGGGAATGGAAATTGAAGTTGATTGAAGTGGAGATTGGAAATTGAACCAGTATGACTCTGAAACTATTTTCAAACAAATTATTTTAATATAAATTGTCTTAGATCTCATTTTCCAAGCTACTTACTATACAAACCATTCTTTTTAATACTCGAACTATCTTATAATAACTATTTAACTATTTCTCAACTATTTTACAACTATTTAACTATTCTACCACCATTAAACTATTTTAAAACTATTCAAGCTATTTTCTAAATTTCAAACTGGTCAGAGTGGAAACGGTTAATATCTAAAAACCAATTGAGATAAGAATTGAAGTTAACTCAAATGGAAGTTGAAGAAATTGGGAAGTGAAAGCGAAATCGGATATTGAATCAGAATTGGTAGTAAGGTGGAAAGTATATTTTGAGAAATATACGAAGGATAAAATTGAAAGTTAAATAGCACAATATCTGAAACTCACCTTATAATGAGTAAGAAATGTGACAAATAACTTTATAAAGGAAATCGAACTTGAATGTTGATTTGGCGTAAATAAAGTTACATATATATATTTGTTATATATGATAAACTACCCTTATTAGAATTATAACCAGAAGATGTGATCTTTAAAAGATACTTGAAATATAAAGGGGAATCTATATAAGTATGATGTGATCCAAAAGATTTTTCAAGTTGAAAGAAAAGCTTATATATATATGGAGGAATGATTTTATGAGAATGGAACTGAAAAGGATTTTGGAACCCATTGATTTTTAAAGGCTTTGATTTTGGAAAAAATCAATTTTGGGAATTTGGAAAGCCAAGTTTTAGAACTATCGATTTTGAGATATCGATTTTTGTGTAAATGGGATGTATATGTGATACATATAAGAGTATGATTTGAAAGATACTATATGTGTATAGTATAAAGTGGTTTGAGAATGCTGTGGGAAAAAAGGCGCTCCTATTTAGAGTTGAAACTTATAGTAGGAGATCCACGGGGTGGTTCTACCTTGAGCCCTAAGGGGGGTTCTAAATTTTGATCCCAGAGGACATCCGAACTAAACTGTAGTTCCTGTGGATTGTGATTGGGGTAGAAAAAGTCGATGGCGCTGATGCCTACAGATACATTGGGGTTATGCTGTGATGGCAGTGTAACTCTGGTGTAACTGCGATCTACTACATTTCCATAGCGTAAGTCGAGGGGCAGTGATTGCCTAAAGTCTACGTTTGATTTCGCTGAGAGAGCGACGTAACATCGGTAGATTGCGATCTATGTGGTCCATAGCGAAAGTCGTGTGGCAGTGAGTGCCTACAGGCTACATTGGGACTCGACTGATGTAGTCTGCGATCTATGTGGTGAAGTTTCATTTGGCAACGAAATTCGAGGGCGTTGATGCCTATAGTTACATGGTTTTTGCTGCGATAGCAACGTAACCCTGGGTGTAGCTGCGATCTGTGGCAGTTCCATGGTGTAATCGATGTGTGCGGATGCCTACAGTTTTCTATGGTTTTCGCCGGGATGGCGACGAAATCATCGGGCTAACTGCGATCCATGGAGGGGGTGATGATTTCCAGGGCATTCTCACAAAAAGGAGAAAAAAATTGTTTTCCAAGTATTTTCACTAGGTGTTGAAACGGATTTACTAAGTGCTTACAGATTTTCAGTCTTGCGCCTGATCAACGTTTGACTGAATTTCTGTGAGAACAAGGATGGACCTGTTGAAACATCGAGTATGAAAAAGTATTTTTATATAAAGCTAGTCTGGTAATACTATAAATTTTAAAGTGTTTTAAAAATTTAAAATAAAAGAGTAAAAGAGTTAAAAGTGTTTAAAGAATAATTTAACTAAAATAAACATTAAATTAAAATTCTCGGTTAGTTCCTTTACGAGGACGAAAAGTTCTAAAGGGGGGAGGAATGTGACAACCCAGATTTTCAATGATTGTTAATTGGGTAATTAACCGATTTAAATCATTAGGATATTGATTCTACAAGACGAGTAGATGAGTTTCTGGTAATTAAAAATATCTAGGTATATATAATAGTGAATTGAAAGCTATATTGAGTATTGCATTATAAAATCTCTGAATCCTATAGAAAAATATATACAAGCTTTAAATGTTGATAATATAAATATATATATAAGCATATATGACCACAGGAATATAATGTATATAAAGAAATTGGAAACAATGCTTATGAAATAATAAAATATCTATACATGTATATAAGCACGTGTACTCAAATATATATAGTAGAAGATGTGAACAAATACATAGGTTATGCATATAAGATCTTTATATATGTAAGTGCAGGTTAAAAGCTTCATGATGGAGGATAGAATAAATATCTATGTATGCATAAGCTTGATGATAATTAAAAATATACTAGTAAATAAGTAGATATATGTGCCTGTATGAAGAAATGCGTATAGAGAGTATGTTTATAGGTTATAAAGAAATAAATATGTGATATCAATTCATATAGAAGTTTTTGTAAACAAAAATGGGGAACAACATCAAATCCTAGCTTACAAAACATTGAATCAATGTCAAAATAGAAATCAATTCATGTAAAAATCAAAGCTTTTTTATATAAAATCAAAACAGGTCATAGCAAAGGCTGACAAAAGAAAAGATAAAATAAAAATGGAAAGAAAAATAAAGAGGAGCTGAAGCTTGATGTGTACAACAAAGAGCAGCAGTACACTCTTTCATATATATATCTCCACACTTGTCTCCATTTTCAATTATTCGAGCTAAGTAAACAACAGAAATATCACTACCATTTCACAAACCAAAGAGAATCAAACAAACTCAACTAAAACAAAAGGGCAGAGCTAAACAAGTGTCAAGACAGAAGAAGCAAAGAAGCAGCGTTCATCTTGTTTAAACGGTGAGTACGACCTAAAAAAAATTCTGCCTACTGGAAAATATATACACAGCTATACGCTTGAAAATTTGGACGAACCCTTGTATTTTGGCGCAAATTCATGTAGTAGCATACCCTATGTTTCTCATATATGTATGTTAAAGATGACTGGCACTCTGTAAACAAAAGAAAATAGGTACAATAGCCTTGAACAAGGAACATCCCTTAACTTGAAAAATCTCTACTGCCCTATCTGGTTAGTTTTAGGCTCTGTTTCAAAAAGGAAATTTACTTGTTTTCAGATGGAATTTATTTTAAAAATCATATCGTTGTTTATCACGATGTATAGAGGGAGAAAACGCATTTTGCAATAAGTAATCAGGTTATAGCCGAGTTTGGACTATCATGTTTTAACGAATAGATTATATGTATGATATCGTCATTGAAAATCACGATTTTTGGAATTAGTTTGGTAATTTTTAGTGGGGTATTTAGTTATGTAAAGGGGAATGATCAGATTTGGGTGAATGGCCAAATTCCGGCCATTGATTTGATTTCACGACTTGAGGTTGGATAAGAAGGAAGCGTGGAGGAAGGCGTGCATGAGAAAAATAGCTTAGAGATTTTTAGAGGCTCGTGGTGGCTAGTCGGGGGTGGTTTAGGGTTCGGGGTAGTGATTTGTATGGGTTCAGTGTCGAGTTAACGGCGACAGCGTGGGGCCATTAGGAAGGTGCAGTTATGGTGGAAAAGAAGGAGTGGATGGTTGTGGAACTCCAGGCGAACTTTGGAGTGATGATGGTCGGTGGCGCCGTGGTCAAGGGTTTCTGGTAAGTGAGGTAGCGCCTGGAATTGGTTCGAAGTGGAAAAAATTCGAACAGTGGGTTTGGAGGAATTCCAGACGAATGATCGAGATGGCGGGGTCATGGGTGATCAGCGAGGAAGGTCTGCGGTGAGGGATGTTGGTCGAGGGGCGTGTGCATGTGCACGGTATCGTGCATGGTCAAGTGGATCAGAAAGGAAACAAGGTGTAAGATAAGGAAGTAAGAAGAACTGGGAAGAAGGAAGGGGATAGGAGTATGGGCCGGGTTGAGCTTTGATAGGAAGAATAAGATAGAATAAGAGTAAAGATAAGAAAAAGGGAAAAAGAAAGAGTGGGATTTCTCATACATATTTTTGGGATTTACATACATATTTTATTAATAATTTATATTATTACTGAATGGGATTTACATACGTATTTTATGGTATATTATAATATTAATTGATTTTAAAACTTGATATGAGTTACCAAGTTGGGTATTAGATAGATGTTAAAATTTTATTAACCAAGAATAAATGTTTTTAAATTGATTTGGATTTAAAAATAAATGAGTATGGTAAATCAAGGAAAATTGAACTATGACGAGTGAATTGTGATTGGTCATTAAATTATCAACCGATCTATGTCTCGTCGTAACTCTATTGGATATTCGTTTCAATTGTTCTTATCTATACTATTAAGTGGTCAAACAAATTAAAAGAATGGGATTTAAGTGATGATACGTTTTATTTTTGAAATAAAATCGATAATAAATTCCCATATTTGAATATGGTCACCCTAAGTAATAGATTTGTTATCTTAAACAATTTACCTTTTTAATTTATTTTTGGATTTGAAGAGGCCGGGATTGGGTATCAGCAATATCCGGAACCACTTCAATCTAATAATTTTTTACAAATCTTTGCGGTTTGATTATAGGGTCTAATAGGCTGGAATTGAATGAATTAAGTAAGCAACCGCATTTGGATATTATTTTATAATATCAATGGATTTCTGCAACAATGTTGATTATATCAAGATAAAAACTCATAGTGTTATACGAGTTACCTAGGTTTTCAAATGAATTTTTATAACCTTAGTATTTCAAATTAAGTGGTTTTACTCACGCTGGTTTCCAGCCTGACTCGGGTGTTACTTTATTGTAATGCTCGGGTTAGACCGAGTATTACATATTTTTAGGTTATGACGTTCTGGAGCTCAGGAGACGAGCTGGATGGCAGAGACATAATGAGTATATTCCGTTGTGTATTAGAGACTGTACAGACAGTAGTTGGGGACAAGTTATTATAACTGTCCAGTTTTGTTGTTCACTGAAATCATGTATGTATATTGACAGTTATAGCTTTCCTTTTATAAAATGCTTCTATTTGTATATTATATTTTGTTCCGCTGCGATTGTGAAATTCTGTGCTATTGTTTCTATTCTTATTCTATCTCATTTTCTTCTTACCCTAATAGTCTGGGATTTCCGGCACTCGATTACGCGGCACTCTATACAGTGAACTTATTAGTGTCGATTTTCGGGGTCGAAAATCTTCGGGCCGTTACACGCGGGTTTTTTCGCTGGGATCGTATCGAAATTTCAGACATTTTGACACTAGTTTGATCGAATTCTGAGATCGTTGGAATTTGGGCCCTAATTTGGATTTAAATTCGATTTTGATTCAAAGGTGAGTGTTTTGACCCTCTCACAACTTCTAAAATTTCTTATGTTAGTTAAATTTAATTTATGATGTGATTAGGAATTTATTTATGGCTTTTTGGTAGATTTAAATTGCTATTCCTGTTAATTTGAATTTATCTTGAATTAAATTGTCATTTATTTATTATTGAATTTAAATTGCCAGTTAATTACCTGTATATAATAATCTGTTAATTGTTGATATTATTGATTGAATTGAATGATGATTATGATGGATGCTTGATTGTTGATCTTGGATGATTGGATGTCATGTTTGATTTATATATTTTATCACTCTACAAGTTCCCTTAGATATTATCAGGAAAATCACTATGGGTTGAAATGATATATACCCGAACGATCTATAGATTAGAGAAAAATCGTTATGGGTTGAAATGATAGACTGAGCGATTTTATGGATTTTATTTAATTCGGAATTGCAGTTTGAAATGATATATAACCGTAAAATTTTAAATTATGGATTGAAATGATAAATATCTGTATCACTTGACCCTAGGGTAGAGAATTACATACGGACACCGGATTGGTTAAATATAATGATTTTAAATCCTTAATTTTCTTGAATTTAGTTAAATGATATTTTGAAATGAAATTTGATTATATAAATCGAATTATTATCAAATCCAAGCTTTTGTTAATATTGAAATTGATTTAAAGGAATTGTTTAAAGGAATTAAATTGAAATCTTAAAGTCAGTTTTGAAGTATAATGGAATTTATCGGAATTGGATTATTAAAATTGTTTGGAATATAACTTTGAGATATATTGAAATTTGAGTAATTTAAATTGACATTTTAAACATGGATTGAATAGATATAGGAAATTTTTAATGGGAATTTGAATTGGAAGTTTTGAAATGAGGCTTTGTTGATTCGGAAATTGAAATGGTCCAAATATGTTGGAATAAAATAAATAGTTAAATTGATTTTAATTTCAAACTCGTATTTTAATATAAACTGTTTAAAATATATTATTTTAAAATTTCTAAATTATTAAGATTTTCAAACTATTAAACTATTATAACCTATATTAAATATATTAAATCATTTTAACCTATTTTAAACCATTTAATTTATTTTAAAATTAATTAACCCATTTTAACTTATTTTAAATCTAATTAAATCTATTTTAAAGCTATTTAATTTATTTTAATTATATTAAATCTATTGAACTATCTTAAATCAATTTAATAGTATCTTTAATCTTTAATTAAACTATTTTAGAGTATTTTAGCTATTTACAACTATGTTAAACTATTTATAACTATCTAAACTATCTTTCTAAATTTCAAACTAAATTAAGCGGATGTGTTTGTATTTTAAATCCTCGATTTTAAAGTGAATAAGGTTAAACGATATTATAACCTAAGTTGGGATTTAAATTACATATTGATTTGAATATGAAGTTTGAAATGAAGGTTGTAAACTATTTTGTAAATATGACTTTTTGAAAGTGAATATAACTTCGAAAGAGATATGATTTGGAAATCGAATATGATAATTTGATATAAATTTGTGAATTGACTTTTTGAAATGTAAAAGAACCCTCCGGTGTGTAATAAGCGTTTGGTTGTTAAAGAGACAGGGATCGGATATTGTCATACTCTCTGCCAATACCGAAAACCACTTTAACAACTGTGTACGTGGTGGAGATTCCAGAAATGAAGTAGGATGGTTTGGTGAACGATTTCTGTATAAGGTATGACATGACCCTGACTCCCGTGAGTCAGCTTAGATGTGACTAAAATCAGGAGCCACGCTGGGCCAAGTGAGGTTATTCCTCCGATCGGGCACACTTCTTCGATACTATATTCTGATTTTTGTGATTGATTTGGTGGCCACCCTTGATTTTTGATTTGGGAGTGTGTTCCGAGGTGGGCGGTAGTAGCTGCTATGTGTTACCACTAGTCCGGATACGCAAATGGTATATCTAACCTGGAATTTCCTCGTGTGTCGTGTTCACATGCCCTAGAGCGCCTTCTACGAGTTTGTTTTGTACCATACCTATGGGGTGCCCTCTAGGTAAACCTCAAGTTTACGAAGGAGCTTACGGTACTGTGTAGACTATGGGAATATATAAAATGTGTTAAGTGGGATATGGGTAACACCTTAACGCTATTTTAATACTTTTACTTTACTGTAGACATATTATAATAGCGTATTGTACTACATATTAGATAGTTTAACGGATCCTTAGGAGATGGTAATCCTGAACATCTCTTAAGTTATTGCACTCACGTTGACACTGGATAGGAGATGTCAAATCCCGTAAACATCTCTGACGTCGTCACACGCATATTTACCGTTGATTTGACTTACATAAATCTTTTAGTTCTGACTCGAGTGTTTTGTCTTTTCAATTCGCTCGGGTCAGCCTGAGCATTTTAGGATTTGAAGACCTTATTTCTGGAGGATGAAGACGAAGATTTGTACTATTATTATTTATCATATTATTCCCTTGCATACTGTTGTTTTGCTGCATTTATTTATTTATTTATTCTTGTTGCATGTAACTCTGATCTGTATTATAAAGGTATAATTAATGTTATTTGTAAACAGCTTCATGAACTGTTTATTTGATTACTATATTTTGTCATTCCACTGTGAGATTCTGTATCTTTTTTCTTTCTTTCTCTCCTTTTCTTATTTACCCAATAACAATCTGCCCTTTTGAATGGTTTGAGTTTGACGTGTGTCTGCTTAAAACATCTAAAAAGGCAGGTCGTTACAACCTTAGACATTATCTATAATATCACTTAATGTAAATATTAATTAAGTTGGGTCCTTTTGAGGAAAAAACCAATCTGGTAATTCGATTGGTCTCAAAAGTACCATTATGTGTTTATACTCAATTTTGAATTTCTAATACCAAACTTATGCATGACACATGGTTTTTGTTTTCTCTAAAATCCTAGAGTGCTCTTTCGAGTAGATTAAGGAAAGCAGTTTTCAGTTGGATGCCTCAAGCTTACGTAGACGAGTTGGATGCTTCCACCTATCTATCTACCCACCTATTTACATTTTCTTTCACTATTATGTATGTATTTAGCATTTTGTGGGCAAACAGTTATAACTGTCCAGGTCGATAGTATGCTTAGTCATTTTGTAACTCTGGGATATCATGACTATTTATATGCATATTTCTCATTTTATTTGAACTCATATACTCATTCCTCCTTAAATAAGCAGTCAATTGTCTACTCTAATTTTTCATAATCATGATCCATCTAACCATTTTATTTGATGACTAATTGTATTTTTTCCACATCCATTCTTAGTTCATATTCATATTATTCACCTTAATTTAAGGTATTCTTCAGTGTTTCAATATTTTCTCATTTATTTAACATTGAATTGTTATTCTAAATTTCTTATTTATGAATAGCAAAAGCAGAATTATGAATCTAAGGCTTTGTGAATTCTCAAAATTATAAATTTTGTTATGCTTACATTCTATTTAGTGTAAGTAGGTGATAACTTTTTATATAATAAAAAAGTTAATTATAATTTTGTAAGTCCAACAATTTATTCCTAATTTATGACTTGAGTTTTATAAATTGATAATTCTATATAAAGATATATTATGGTTTATTGATTGTATAATATTTTCTATCATATGTGCAGTTAAATTTTTTACTTTGATTTTTGCTTCATTGTAGCTACTCTTAATGTAATGACCCGGTATTTTCAACCATTCGCATCCGCACATGTCGGAATTGAATTGCTCAAAATATCAGATTGTTAATTTATATTGGCAAAACTCATCATACAGTAAATAAATAAATCACAGAATCACAGACACAGAGTAATGTAACAATAAGCAGCGGAAACAAAAGAATAGTAGTTCATGAAGCTACTATATATATATATAACAGAGTTAAATAAGATACAACAGAAGTCTCAAATACAATAGTCAAATACAAGATAAGAATACATCACTGGAATCAACTGAATAACTACAAGCTGAAAAGATGTAGATGGATCTCCAAGCGAAGCTCCAACTCCAAAGGTGAGTCTCAAAAGTTGTATCACTCAGTCTGACCTGAGCGTAAAGCAAAACACAAAACACTCGAGTCAGGATTAATATTCTTATATCAATAAATCCAACTCAAGTGAAATATCAACAGAAATACAAGTAACTCAAAGGATGTTTGGGATAACCATCCTCTAAGGATTTGTGGAACTATCTACTATGTAGTAATATACGCTATTATAATATGTCTATAGTAAAGTAAACTAGTAAAATAGCATTAAGGCGTTACCTATATCCCCATTAACATATTTTTATAATGCCGTAGTCTATACAGATACTGTAAAATCCACTCGCAAGTGGGCTATCAGGGAGCACTCCATAGGTATGACACAAAACAAACTCGTAGAAGGCGTGATGGGCATGTGACACGACACTCGAGGAAATGCCAGGGTAGATATACCGTTTGCGGATCCGGACTGGTGGTAACGCATAGCAGCTACTACCGCCCACCTCATGACACACTCCCAAATCAAAGGCTACTACCGCCCACCTCGTGACACACTCCCAAATCAAAGGGTGCACCCAATCAATCACAAAAGCAATAGAATGGTATCGAAGAAATGTGTCCGATCGGAGGAATGACCTCACTTGGCCCGGCATGGCTCCTTTTTTAGGCACATCAAGCTGACTCATGGGAGTCAGGGCTACGTAAATACCATATGGAATCGTCACCAAACCATCCTACTTCATTCTGGAATCTCCACCACGTACACAGTTGTTAAAGTGGTTTTCGGTATTGGCAGAGAGTATGACAATATCTGATCTCGGTCTCTTTAACAACCAAACGTTATTATAACACCGTGGTCATTTCATTTCAAACAGTTCATAATTCATATCAAAATATCATATCATATCATTTCAAACTATATCAATTTAGTATCATTATACACTTTAAATCATATTCATTCCCGAAATCGTAACACTTTCAAAATTATAATACTTTCGAAATCGTAACACTTTTGAAATCATAACATTTGGAAATCATAACACTTTGAAAATTCATAGCACTTTGAAATTCATATTACTCCCACTTAAACAGTTTAAATATTAAAATAGTATATATAATAAAATAGTTTATATAAAATAAAATAGTTTATATAACAAAATAGTTTATAAAATAAATAATTAGTATATTAAAAATAGTTAAAAATTAAAATAGTTTATATTTAATTAATTTATAAAGTAAAATATTAAATAGTTTTAAATATATTTTAAAATACTTTATATAATAAATAGTTTCCTCAAATTTCACAAATCGATTAATATCAACTCGAATTCCAAAATTCAATTTAATTTAATCTCAATTTACCAATTTCAATTCAGTTCAAACCATTTAAAATTTATATCGATTTCAAATACATATATAAACTATAATTTAAACCATTTCAATTTCAATAGATTTCAAAGCTTAAATTCATTTGTATTTCAAATTCAACCTTACTATTATTTAATATTGAAAAAAATTCACTTAGTCAATCCAATATCATTTAAATAAAACCTTAAATTACAATTTATGTAAACTACATATTCCCTTCAATTTATTTACTTTAAATATTCATTTAATCACTTTAAATCAAAATCAAGTTATAAATCATATCTTTAAAATCTCTAATTTAATAAGTTTCAAATCGGTTTTGTTTAAGTAAAATTCAAATAGATTTCAAATTAATTTCTATTTCTCTTTCCAACTTAATTTATAAAACTTATTATAAAATCTATATTAAGATATAATATCTTAAAATCCGTATTTATTAAAAACCACGTGTATTTCTTTTCAAAACCTTAGAAATCATTTTCAAAAAAAAATATAGACCAATAGTGTCTGTATAAAATTTTCTATCCTATGGTCAAGTGATACGGATATTTATCATTTCAATCCGCAATTTAAATATCTACGGGTATATATCTTTTCAACCCGCAATCCCATATTCAATTCAATGAAAATCATTTGGGTTTATCATTTTAACCCATAACGATTTTCTCCAATTCTACAATATCGTTCGGGTATGTATCATTTCAACCCATAAGGAATTCTTTACTAACAGGGAACTTGCAGTGTGAACCAATTATAATAATAATATAATATATCAACAACAGGCATATATCATCAATAAAAAATTTAAAAAAATATAAACAATATGATATGGTGTCATATCCCACAGGTGGACAATTTCAAACAATAACATATCATATATGGCAATTAAAATTAACAGTTCAATTAAGCAGCATATTTCAATTGTCGTTTCAATTAAAATCAAATTTAATAAATATAAGAATGTTAATCGTGAGTGATTGTTCACCTTTCAAGGCTAGAGATATTTGACAACAAAATGGGATACGAATCCAAGCAAGAAACCCAAAACAAAGCTAGATTGGCATGAATTCGTTGAACAAAGCTGATAAATAGAAATCGATGAAAACGAATCAGAACCATCTTGATAAAACTGAAACGAAGAGTATATTATATTATTATTTTATTATTCTCTTTCATAAACTCAATGTTAAATCAAAATACATGTATATATTATGATACAAAATCTATACATTTATTTAAGTTTAACTCAAACATACATTTTCCATAAAGTCAATATTCGAATTTAAACATAATATATATATAATAAAACTTATACACGATTCAGATGGAAAGTGCTTGCATCTTATGATTCAGTAGGACAATACACATATATTTCAATACACTTACATACGATTCCATTGGTCATAATATACAAGTACCATTATATGTATAAGCTCAAACCGATTATATATACAACTCATAGTTTCCTATGTTTACAAATAACAAGTTTATATTACCTACAAAACTTATGTTTATAAACTATCGTATATATAACCTACTTAACTATATACATAAGCTGGCATATATATATATATATATACACACACACACACACACACAACTTACATAAAACAACATATATATATTAGATCTATACGTATATAACAATTTAAAATCAATATTTTATAAAACAATTATATTACCATTTTAAAACTTCTCACGAATGCACGTACATAACAGCAAACAAAAATTCTTATCATTGTATATAAGTATGTAAAGTTATTTCAGAATCTATTTTAAAGTATTAACATACATTCAAATAAATACTTTACCATATATACTTACCCAGAACATATTATAAATTTATAAAAGAAAAAAAACAACTTGGCTGACAACTTCTTAGATAAAATATATATATAAGCTTATACATAAACTCTAACAGATCATAGTATGTAAACTATTGTATATTATATGTATAAAATTTAAAACCAACCTATATTTTCAAGATGCGTGAATTAAAAACAAAAGTATATCATATGTAAAAAGGAAGGCTGGGCGAAAAAAGAAAAAACACGGCAGATGCTAAAAAAACACATGAATTACAAACCAACATTATATATTACAACACAAAGTATTTATCATATATTTAAATCTAAAACCTGGCTTCGTGTGCAAGGGGAAGGGTGAGGTCGGGTTCCGCGTAGAGTTGCTCGGCCTGAAGAGGAGGCGAATGAAGGCAAGGTGATGTGGGTGCTTGGTTGTGCTCGGGGTTTCGGGTGTGGAGGTGGAAATGGCTGCGCGAGAGGTCAAGGGGGCGGAGGCCGATGTGGCGAACAGCGGAAAGGAAGAGGAGGGAGGTCGATTGTGGGATTCGGCACCGAGGTGATGGTTTGCGAGAGGGAGCGGAAGGCACAGAATAAAGGAAAAGATAAAGTGGGAAGAGAATAAAAATGGAGGAAGGAGATTTGTTTATCACAGATGGATTTTACAAGACAAGAAGGGAGAGGAAAATGAACAGTGCAGAGATATATATAAATTATACGTTATATGTTTTCCTCTGAACCAATAGGAAGGTAGAAACGAACCATCACAGGCAAATGTCAAGCATGAGAATTCAGGGATCATTAAAGCAATTAATTGTTGCTTGGATGACACGGCTGTAGTTTGAAAGGCAATAGAAAGCAAAAGGTTGCAGATACGGTATCGATACGACACATGTTTTTGTCGTTTCCATCGCGTACCGAATTTCAAAACGCAGAAATAAATATACTACGAAGATCAGCACGATGAGACGAACAGAACGGTACACAGATATCAGTGATAGGATCATCCGAGCAAAAGTCGATAATCGGTACCGAAAATGCTACTAATTTGCCGAATATAAGATAAACGGAGCAATAGCAGTCAAAATTCGACGAAACGGAAGATGACGTCTCACTCAAAAGATTATTTACAAATTTTCTATATAAAAATATTCAGGTTTGGAAAATATTTTATTATCATCAAATATTAACTGATTTGACTTTAAATAAAATTACACAAGAAAATAAACTTTTGTATTATTAGATGAAAATTTACCATTTGCTATGTTTAAATAGACGTATTCCAAATATCAAATTTTTTTCCAAAATATTAAAAAAAATTCACAAAAATTCAGTTAAATATATTATTAAAACTAATAAATTTACGGGTCGTTACACTCTCCCCTACTCAAAACTTTTCGTCCCCGAAAAGGAAGGAGGTAGGAGAATAGAAACAACCAGAAGAAAAATAGATTGAAATATAAAATACTAGACACCCCAACCAATTCCAAACCATATAAATTTCTTTTATTTTAAAATTGGTTCTTATTCAATTAATCGATTCCAATTCATTCTATTTAAATCAATCAAATTTATTGTATTCACATATGATTGGTTTCATTTCCATATATTTTTACTCAATTGATTGGTTTCAAATTTATTAACATATAGCAAAAGCTTTCACAACAAAATTTTGTTTTATTTTACTTTTTTGTTAAATCTATTTGATTAACCATAGTTAATCCCACCTCAACATTCAGCTAATAGATAGTCATTCAAATTTAAAATTGATTTTCTTTCATTTTATCAACATTTCTTTCAAATAAATTCATTTTTAAATTAACTCATTTATTATATCCATTTATCTTTAGTTGGGTTGATTCCACAAAATTCAATTGCACTATTCTTAAGTTCATATTTACCTGCTTAAATAGTCTTCTCTTTATTTGTTTAATTTATTCCACTTAACATATTTTGCAACATATATTAGGTGTATACATTTGATAACCATATATTATTCAACAAATAAAATTTCCTTTTTATTATCCGCAAATTCCCTTAACAAAATATCATTTTTGATATCCTATTACTTATTACTTATATCATAGTGTATATTATCTAATTACATTCTAATTACATTTAAACTTTCTGGGGAAGTTATATAAATGTTTATGAGTGCAATTAAATACTATACAAATTTTCCTTCTATCTACAACAATTTATATTAAACCAGATTTTAGTTTGAACAATTTATTACTTAAGTTTTCTTCTTGTACAACTCTTTATTATACCCTAACATTTTAACTTTTTGAATCTTTTAGGCAAGTTACATATATTAGAATGTAATTTAGTGTTATACAAATAAGTTTGTTCAAATTCATTATTTCAGGTTGGTTTAATTCCATTTATCATTTTAGATATTCCAATTATTCAAACATTTCACTTTATTTCAATAATTGAAACCATTTCTTAATATAAAACTTAAGATTCACATTTCCGGTTTCACTTCAAACTATTTTGAAATAATTTCATACATATATATTATATAAATCAAATCATATTCAAAAAATTCAAATCAAATTCTTTTTTTTTCTCAAAACAAAAGTGTAGCAAAGCTACTAAGTGGTCTCTCTACTCTGAAACTCGAAAATGAATGTCGATGATGCTGCAGTCATCACCGAAATTATTTTCCAGCGACAAAAGAGGAGAGTACTGATTTAAAACTTTTAAAATTCTTTAGAAACGATTTCTATTCAAAATATACTTTTAGATAATGTACTCTAAAATTTAAAGTCAAATTTTCTAAAAATACCAGAAAATTAATTCTCAAATTCTTAATTAAATTTCATTTCAAATTTCAAATCAATTTATAAACCATGTTTTTATAAATTCATTTATTTATATCATGTTGCAATAGTTAATGGTTTACAAAACAATAAATGATAATCAAATATTATCATTTCTAACAACCAATTCATTTAACTATTCAATTTCATAAAATTTACATATATATAAGATAATCATACAAAATTATTTCATTTACCAAATTTGAAAATACTATTGTGTCAGTCTGCTCTGTTCAAGTGTTTTGGAAATCCTATCGATAGCGTTGATCAGACGAATTGATCGAAACCCAAAATTCAAACTTAACAACTCAAACGACACAAATAAAACATTTTTATATTAATACAAATACACTCCCTTACTCGATGATACACAATAGATTATAGAACGATGATAGAGATTCAAATTCAAGGGAACCCTAATCAAAGTGAATTCTAACTAGAAGATAGGATCGAACGAAGATAAGATGATTAAATAGGAAAAGAGAAAAGATGGATATACTAATATTAATTGCGGGTAAATTTAGCCGGGTCAACCGTGAATTCAAGAATAAGATTGATGCAGAATTCTGAGGCAATCGTCATCCGATCACAATTCGATAGAATTCAGGCCTAGCAAGAGATAGCAGCATCGTAAACCGAGGATATAGAAATCTACGGTGAATCAATGCATGTTGTAAAGGAGTTTTCACCCCTTTACTCATATAGTGGAGCTATGGGATGCTCCAGAATTAAGGAAACACGAATAGTGTAACAACCTGTGTCACATACCGAAATTTTCGACTTTCGAAAATTCGACATCGATACTCACTTTATCGACTGCCGAGCAATCGAGTGCCGGAAACTCCAATAGTGAGGGTTTTAAGAAAAAGAAAAAGTAGAAGAAGAAGAAGATAGAAGAAAAAGAGAAGAAAGAAAGAAGAAGAACAACAGAAAACACATCAGAACAGAAAACAATATCAGAATCTTACACATCGCAGCGGAACAATATATAATAAATAAACACTAGTCTTTTAAAACAAAGAGCTATATCAGTTTATACATACATCAATCATCAGAGTCAATATACAACAATGGACAGTTATATAACTTGTCCTCATACAGAATACACAGCGGAATAAATATATCAGATACAAATACTACGTCTCGTCATCCAGCTTATCTCCAAGCTCCAGAATATCCAGAATATCCTGATAATCTAACTCTAGACTGCCCGTGTGGAAATTTGTGGGCACCCAGAGTTTAGAAGGGAAACAATAAACTCCGAGTCAGTCATGGTGACTGGTGTGAGATCGTAAAACAGTTATTTTATCTTTAAAATAAACAACAGAAAATTTTTAAAGTAAATTCGCAATGCTTTTGGAAAATGAAACTACCATAAGACCTCCCACCACACACACAATGCAAACGCAGACTTGGAGGAGATTTCTTCTTATGATAGTCAAAGATGCTTACTACGCAAAATCAAATCATTTTGGATATTATTATTAGTGCATAGTGGAAAACATTTCGAAAGTAGAATATTAATCTTAGCCAGCATAGGTACCATTATATTATGCCTGCTATAGCTGCCTCCTGAGGAGACAGGTTATACAATTGAAATCGTAAAGGCTCGTATTGTTTCTTTGGATTTCCAACAAATGGTCAGGCTAAGGAACTTCCTATCCACGATGGGTACGTCCCTGGAATAGACGACCCGAGAACCTAACCGGATCTCTGCCAACACAAGGCCGGGTTACCTCTGCAAAAATAGGTAACTACTGACACGCGTATGTCATCCCCCGATCGTAACCGATCTTCCCGAGGATCCCCGATTTCCAACAAACCACATAGATAATAATGCAGCAACCACATAGGTTAAGTATCTGGGCTCCATACCATGATACCACCTCTATCCAGAAGGAATGACATACACTAAGGGGCGCTACTCCCTAGAACCTTGCCGCATCCTTCCTGTTTCGACCATTTCCGGGGTGTGAGGCTCGACGAAGTCTCGTCCACAAAGCTACGCTTTCTACAAAGCCCTGCTTCGGGTCAAACAAAAATGATCAACCTATGATCACAAAGATATAAGATCAAACACTCAGTATGCCACGTTACCAAATTGGGATATATCGCTGATAAATTTCAACTACATAACCTCTGAGCTCGTACGTCTCAGAGAAGGGTGTTAAGCTAAGAGAATAAATTCTCCGCCACCAACAGAAATGTATTTGAAAGAAATCAGCTTTATATCTCAAATTGTAACGTCAGACACACAATCCATACAAGTCTGTTCCGGGATCGAACAGAACCGAAGGCACTTCTCACGAAGCCCTTGCAATTCCGGATAATTTTCAATCACGTCAGGACTTCCCGTCACTAAGGGTGATAAAACCTCTAAATCGGAGATCAGCCGATGTAGAGTAACTCGACGGTAATCCTTCCGTTTTCAAAAATATCCGGTCTTCAACACCGGTCTTCGAATGCAATTCATAACGACGTATCACATATTCGGAATGGGTTATACGACCCTATGGTCCTTTCCCGGCTAACCCGAATAGTGAGCGCTTATTCAAAAATAAGTGTGGCATTCAAAATTCATCCAATTCACAACGAATACCTATCTAAAGGTAATTATTGATAGTCGGTTATTTAAATATCAATAAAGATGCACGACATCATCAGATTCCAAATAATTTTCCAAATTATTATTTTTCCAAAAATATCTTTACTAGATATAAAATTTCCACACTTCACTATTTGAAAACAATTTTCAAATCAATTTCCACATTTCATTTTATCTTTGAAGATAAAATCTCAAAACAGTTCATTTCATATTCGAAAAGCATTTCCATACTTATTTAAAATAAGTATTTCACAAATCTATTTATTTTCAACATTTGAAAATATTCGATATACTTAAATCAAATTAAGTATACATTCATTCTTTAAGGAAATCATTTATTCTAACATCTATTTGAGTCAAAACGAATGTTACGTAAAACATCGTTACGACGACTCGAAATCACTAGTATAGGGATTCGAAATTTTAAGGTAGATATATGAAAATCCCAATACTACATAAAACATTTCCTTTCAGAAATCATTTACTATAACAATAGTGTTATAGTCCACCATTTCCTTAAATTTCTCGAAAACGTCTATTTCAACAAGAACTGCGGAAATCTATGCTTTCGATTCATAATACATTTTAAAACATCTTTAAAATGTTTAACTTCATTTTTAATATCACTTCTTCAAAAATAAATCCATTTTATTTAATAATATATTCACTGTCCAAAATCGTGAATATAATTCACTTAACCCAATTTCAATCATTTCTACACATTTTTATCTCAATAAAAATTCGCTATCCAAAATCACGAATATACCTTCTTTAAAAATCTTCTATATTTAATTTCTCAAATTCAACTGATTTTGAATTTATAAACACGTTTATAAATTCTATTCCTATTTTAGTAACAACTCGACTTATAAATCTTCTTTTTATCAACTTCTATATTTTACTTATCAGAATAAGTGATTTCGGATTTATAAACAACTTTTATAAATTCCAAATCTATTTATAAAAAACTTCAATCCCAAATCAATTTCGATATTGATTTAAAAATTTATTTATCACTACTAAGTAAATTCCTTATTTTCCTCAAATTATTCAATATTCTGTTTTTAACAATGGATTCTTCAATTTGAAATCATTTTACATTGATTTCCCAATTTGTTTCAATTTACCAATTAAATTTCTAATAGGATTTCCAACTTATCTTCTCTTAAATAAATTCCTTTTTAAGAAAATAAATTTCAATCGTTTCTTTCAATCTATTTTAAAAATCCAAATTTTAAATTAAATTCTTCAATTTAAAATCACTATTTTACGAAATCCATTTATTTAACATTTTCACTTTATTCTGGAATAAATTCGATAATACTATAAAAATCAACTTTTATACCTTTAAATTCTTTTCTTCAAATTTTATTCAATTTCAAAAAAATCAATTCACTTAAAATTTTCTGCTTGAATTACCAAAAATTCAATTTCGTTTATTTTTGGAATCCAATGATATCAAACATCCATTCAGCTAAATTTTAGCTTTCAACAATTTCCAGATATCAATATGATTAATAGCATCACTATAATCATTCACAGATTCATATCACAATAGAAATAAATTCAATCAATGTGAGGGGTTCAGTTGGATCCCTCCAACCTGTTTCCCTGCATCCAAAGACGTCAGCACAATACCAATTCCGCTCCAGTACGGAATTATCGCGGTATATGAGTTTTATAAAAATCCGCTTACTAACGGCGCAATAGAGTCTCATCCGCTATACGAGGCGGGAAATCATCAATCCAATATATACATATGCCAATATGTATATATTGCTATATATATATAGATATATCCTACTATATCTAATACAACAGCAATCAATCAGTCAATCAAAACCCAACTTCATTTGAGTGAGAAAAATCTCACCTTAGCTTTTATTTGCAGTCCATTTTTCTTCCAGTTTGGTTTCTCCAAATCTTGACCTTGTATAAATAATTTTATACAATTTGTAAGTATTTGAATCAATTGACCATAAATTATCATCTGTTAATTTATTTAAACCAAAAATTTAATTTTATCGAATGATTTAATTTTAAACCAATTTCTTTATAAATAAATTTATTTAACCCACATTTTAATTTCAAACTAACTTTCCTTCTAAATAATTTTCTTGAAAACTAAAATAAATTTAACAAGTTATTATTTCCCCAAAATTTCATATACATACTTATAAAATAATCTATGCCAGTTTAAAAATCTATTTTCTTTTATATAAATTTATCTAACAAAAGTTTAAATCAAAACTATTCTTCCTTTTAAATAAATATTTCACTTAATAACCTATATTGGTGTTGATTTATAAATAACTACTTAACATTTTAAAATTCCTAAATCTTCCCAACATCACATTTGTTAAATTAAACAAACTGTTTAGTCTAGTTTCATAGAACTCTTCTATATTCAATCCCCTATATATATACACACTTAACTATAAAATAATTTATGTTTGTAAATTTTCTTTTAAACAAGTTTTACAGATCCTTTCACTATTTAGATAAAATATTTATTCGCTTGAACTAAATGAAAGTCGTTACCTTCATGTCGATCTCGGCCAAAATTTTATAACTGTAAATCAAAAAAAATACAGTAATACCTTTACTGCCCAAGACCACCACTACCCACCAGCGTCTCCCCCATCATCGAGGACCACGCGCTGCCTCTGGCATCAACTCGCGAAATCCCCTCCTTGCCGAGCCTCACGAGTGCCACTTTACCTTGCAACACCTCGTCTGAGAGCTTCCATCGCCGTTGTTACGTGAACGCCCACCCTAAATTGCTTCGAGCTCGCGATTTCACCCAGTTTCATCCCTCCTCGCAAGATCGCGACTCACTTCCATTGACGTGCCTCCACCATCGACGCTGCTTCGTTCGCTCGACGATTCACTTCTTTCTTATCGCGATCGATTTGGCATACCAGAGGACAAGAGGGACGAGAGAGCGTGATGGCCATTTCGATTCGATTTCTTTTATTCGCCTGCTCAAAACGATTTCGAGCATCGGCCGTTTGATTTTGATTACGTGAGGGGGAAATAAAATCTCGAACGAGAGAGAAACCTACACACTCGGCCATTGTTTTATTTGACTACGAGATTTAAACGAGGCTTCGGCCATTGATTGTTTTTATCTTAAACGAGAACGAACAGATAAAAGAAGAGGAGGACGAGATATTTAAAATCGAATGAAGTATGGCCTCCATGATTTCTTTACGTGATTTTAGGCGTGATCAAAGGGATGCTGTCTTTTGTTTAAATTTTTTAAATTTAAATTTAAATTCAATTTGTTTCGGTACAATTTTTAACGCGTTATTGTGTCGTATTCTTACCCAACAACTCCGAAAAATACGAAACTTGAAATCTGACAATAATTCAACGTTACAGACCCAATGGAACTAGTTTCGTCGAATTCCGAGAATGTCTGAAAATTGACTATTTTTAAATATCGATTCGAACAATTAAATTCAATACTGCACAGAACAGTTTCAAATTCAATCCTGACAGTTCGATTAGCTTCGGTATTATCAATACGAATTTTAAAAGCTTTCGAAATAATTTCTTCAACTTAAAATTGAAGATATAAATTTTTATTCAACTCTCAATATATTAAATTTTATACTTTAATCGTCAAATTCAAATGTATATCGGGGATTCAAATTAAATCATCGTTCAAATATTTAAAATTAATTAAATATTCTCAATTTAATTTGTTCAAAATTCTGGGTCGTTACAACCTGCATATTTTACGATTTAATATTTAAATATAGAATCGTTAATCGGATTAAAGTCCGAAAAGCTACTTTTTGCAAACAGTCGAATTAGGACTGGAGACCACTTCCATTGAGTCCAAAATGGCATTTGTGACTTTTTTAAGTATAAGCATTGATATGTTTGGAGTAAGTTGAATTTTGCTATTTTCTAAGTGGGCTTTGGGTTTGGGTTACACCCCAACTCACTCTATAACCTAGTTCAGCCCCCTCCTCTCCTCTTCACTTCATTTCTATTTTCTTAAACACCTAAGCACAACTGAAAATGAGGAGAGGAATGAGAAATTAGAAAACTTCAAGCCCTAGATTCATTTCAAACACAAATTCTTGCTCCAAATTCCAAAAGAAGCTTTGGTAAGCATCCTCTTCATCTTCTCCAACTCATTCCTTCTTCAATTTCAGAAATCTCCTAAACCTAACTTAGGGAATGTTCTTCTTTTGAGCTTAGATTCAAGCTACTTGGGTTGAAGTGAAGAGTGTTGATCTTTCCTTTGTGATTAAGCTTCTCCCTTGTGTTTTTGGGTTTAAAGGTGAGATTTTTATCTCACATCTATGCCTATAACTATCTTTGATTGTTAGGTATAAATTCCTAACATCTTTACATGTTCATTTGATTTTGATTTGGATTGATTTGGGGAATATTCCAATTTTTGGTTTTAGTCCAATTTTGTGAAAATCCTTTTACGGATGTTTGAACATGTTTTTGGTGAAGCATCGATGAGCCTATAGGGCTAGGTTGCCGACTGGCATAAACCCTAGCACCCGTGGCTCGTCCGATCACGATTTGTTGGATTTTTGCCCCACAAGGGGGCTAGGCTGAATATGCTCCTGAAGCAGGTTCAGTCGACTGAACCAGAACATGAAAAATGCTTCGGAGCAGGTTCAGTCGACTGAACCAGTGGGTCAGTTGACTGAACCAGACCCAGGAAATTGCCTGGGTCTGTATCAGTCGACTGACCATCTGGGTCAGTCGACTAACTCTGGGGATACCAAATATGTATCCCTGTGTCAGTCGACTGACCACCTGGTTCAGTCGACTGACCTGCTTGCTTCAGCCCCATTTGATTATTTCGCTTGAGATTCCAATGTTAATCGATTCGTGATTATCCGATTTGTTGTTATCATTTATTATCGATTTTGGTGACTTCTATTTCGGGATTTTTGGGTATATCCGTTTTGATGGATTCGACATCGATTTCTATGGATTTGATTCACGTCTTCGTATGTGAATTTTTGATGATTGATTGTTTCTACAATCATTTCTATGACTTGTCACTTTAAAAATACAAAGGTTTCTATACTAATAGTAAATACTCAAACTCTTTCATCAAAATGATTTCAACAATACTTTTAAACACAAACCTCGTTTATAAAACCGTTTTCTAATCTATTAGTATATACAAACCTTTACCTCATTCGTATGAGAAATCTAATTAAACGGCTTAGTAAAACAAGTGGTATGAAATGCTTGCGTTTACTTCGTCGGTTAATTCTTGGACTTGTTCGACTGAACTCTTGTGACAATTTTCGAGTGGAAATCTACAATCTGTTCGTAAATATTTTAGTTAAGCTAGTGGTTATGTGACATGAAGCTAAACTCTTATATTTACTAGCTTAGTGTAATCGACACTTCTTGATGATCGATGATGATCGTTTTATGGTTTAGACTAGCAATGTGCGATGTCTCTTTGCCACGTGAGGGACAGTACCTCGACCTAATGAGCTTCGTCTCATTTTTATGGGCTAGCGACCCATGGTCTTTGGACCATTCGTTGAGCAATCGGCTCAATAAGTCGTAGCATGGGGCGTATCTTTCTAGGTGCGTCGATGTTCGTCTATGCATGGGGCGTATCTTTCTAGGTGCGTCAAAGTTCGACTTTGCATAGGGCGTATCTTTCTAAGTGCGTCGATGTTAGACTTTACATGGGGTGTATCTTTCTAGGTGCGTCGATGTTTATTTATGCATGGGGCGTATCTTTCTAGGTGCATCGATGTTCGACTGTGCATGGGGCGTATCTTTCTAGGTGCATCGATGTTCAGTTTATGAGATAGCGTCTCATTTGTGATACACGTGTTGGGAGTTTTCATGCTTCCGTTTGTAATAGGCCTCACCCTTTTGTGATTTCTGGATTTCTCGTTGTGATTTCTAGAATTTGTGTTTCACCAACTTTTGCGATTGGCATTAATATGTTTGTCAATATTTATAGTTTGGTGAATAAAATAAAGAATATGATATTCTTTTTGGTGCTTTGAGATTTTTGAGATATTGTATGATTTTGTTGTTGTTTAAATCATATTTGTTCTAGTATGACATTATTGTTATCATACGTTCTTATTATATCTCTTCTTATATCTCATTCCTTTATCTGATATTTATAGCTAGACTGATCCGTTTATTATTTTCTTCTTAAATAATACTCGGGTCAGACCGAGGTATTTCAGGTGCTTCTGCTTGACTTCTTATCAGAGTTATCATCTGCTTCTTTTGGCTAACTACTTTAGATTAGTAGTTTTTGTTATTATACATTTGAGATATGGACTCCTTGATGTATAATTATCCCTTTGCCTAGCACTTGTATCTATTCTTTTGTGATGTAGTGGATCTTATATGACCACTATTTTGATGTACACTTTTATGTGATATATTCATATTTGATTCCGCCTTTGTGATATGAATATCTATGACTGATTTGTGTTATGTTTATTTCTATATTTGTTTCCTAAGACTACTTAGCCATTGTGTGGTAGCTTTGAGTTTGTATTAGATATGTCGGATTTCCTCCAGAAATGAAATGTAAGTTATATTTTCTGACATATCGGTACTCGCACAAAGAAATTACACAGATGGTCACTCCTCAACAGCCTTATTCTTCGTGCTAGTCGACGGCATTACCCCGTATTGTCCTTGGCTAGCATGAGCATAGAGGTGGGGCGTCACAGCATGGTATCAGAGCCAAACTTCGGAACAATGTAGAATAATCTAGCAAGGATCATTGTCCTAAGCCTTTCTTAGAAATCGTGCCATGGGATTTGATTCTAGTCTTCATACCGTTCTATCCTATTTTCTTTTGTAATGCCTTGTTTTGTCAATCAAGGTTGTTTGATATTCATTTTGAGAATAACCTTTTTCCTCTTCTTTCTTTCTTTCTTAGAGAAGAGAAATGGTTAGACCTGGCCGTCCCAGCGCCGGTCAATCTAGTGCTAATCCTCAGGATGGAGTATTTATGTCAGCTCAACAACTATTAGATCTTGTGAACAATGCCCAAGCTGCCGGACCCGTTCCAGTGCCTACTCACCCTAAATCCGGGTTTGCACGCTTGTGTAGGGATTATACCGCTTTGGGTGGAAGGCCATTCAAGGGTTCCGAAATCGTTACAGAAATCCAAGCTTGGCTTAGATCATGCGATCGCATCTTTTCCTACATGAATCTTATTGATTCACTTCGTGTCCAAGTGGCTTCTAGCATGCTCCAAGAAAGAGCATTAGATTGGTATGAGCTTTTGATTTCTGAAATTATCGAAGCGGATCTTACTTGGGAGCAATTCCAGGAAAGGTTCGAATTGAAATTTGTGCCGAAAGCTGAAAAGGTAACTTTAGCTCGACACTTTATTGACCTTGTTCAAGGTGAATCTTCTGTGACGGATTACGTTGCATCTTTTGAATCTCTCTCTAAATAAGGGGTCGAGTATATTAATACCCCATTGAAGAAAAATCAGAGATTTGTCTATGGGTTGAATAAGAACCTTAAAAAGCCTTTGCTTTTGAAACTAGAAGTTTCTTTTGATCAGCTTATTGATATCGCTCTTCGACTTGAAGAGGCCGATAATGAAAGTAATGTTGAAGTTGTGGGTGCCAAATAGAACTTCAACAATAACATGAAGAGGCCTATTAAGTTCAAAGGCCCCAATCCCGACAAGAAAAAGAAGCAAGAAACTTCTGTAGCAAAGACTCCTACCACTAGTCGTGGACGATGCTACAATTGTGATTCTATGGACCACTATGGAAATCAGTGTTCGGAACCCCTTTATTGACGCTATTGCAAAAGTTCGAGTCATCATATATCTGCGTGTCCCATACTTCAAGCAAGAAGGAGAGAAAGCTAAATGTTGTGCAAGCCTCTACTAGCACTTCTCTTGGTCAAGGTATTTTCCCTTCAATCCTTGATGACATTTGTTTTGTGATTATTTTATTCGAGTTCTTTTTGATTTGGGTTCATCTCATTATTTTATATCAAAAGAACTTGATGATTCTTTCTCTTTTTAATTTTTGGGCTTGATGACTTCATTGAGAATTGCAAATTCAATTGATGGATCCGAAACACTCAATTTACTTTGTGAAATTGTCGAGATTGTTTTATGTGATTATTCTTTTCGAGCCGATTTGCATGTTATGCGTTATTTGGGCTTCGAAACTGATTTTTGAGAAAGGATTGGCTTAATCATTATGAAGCCCATATCCTATATCCAATGTGGACTATTTATCTTCGACTTTTTCAATCTGTTAAGCGGATTTCTTTTGTTCTTAATGATTTTGATTTCCAAATTCGGTGATATCATTTTAGTTCTTTAAACTCACTTGATGAGGAAAATGTTATTTCTCTCATTCAAGTAGGTTGTGAATTTTCCGGTATATTTGAGCTTGTCTTAAGATTATCAGCTAAGCAATCTTTTGAGTGGTCCTAAGGTCTTTTCAGCTCGACCTTGCCACCGGTTTTCATCAGCTACGAGTTGCGGAAGATAGCATCCTCTTACCGTATTCCGCACTCGTTGTGATTTTTGTGTTTGGTTTGTTATGTCATTCGGTATGACGAACCTTCTACCTTATTTCATCCATTTTTTTTTGAATTGAGTATTCTACGAATACCTCGATTAGTTTATCCTTATATTTATTGATTATGGATGAAAATAAAAAATTTAAAATTTGCAAATCTTTTTAATAGTTTGGGATATATAAGATGATTTTGTGTTGTTTTGCCCATTGAGTGCTTTAAGAATTCTGGTCGGTGCGCTTAATCAACGTTATCGATAGGAATCTCCTAAATGCTATGATGAGACAGTTAGACACAATAAATTGACTTGTAATAAGTTAATTTTTTCTAAAAAGATGATTGCAAAAAGTTAATTATAATTTTGAAAGTCTTAGCTTTTCGGGAAAGAGGATCATTTAAAAGAACTCTTTTCCGATATTTTTATTCTTGCGATTCCTTAAGTGAATCAAGACTTTATTGTTTTTTTTTCGATACTAATCGTATTGGTTTGGGTGCCATTCTCTTGCTAAGGGAATGTGTTTTATCATTTGCTTTTTGACAATTGAAGCTTGTCGAGATTAGGTATGCCATTCATGATCTAGAGCTCGCGGCTATTGTTTCGCTCTTAGAATTTGGCTCATTATCTTTTGGGAGAGAAATTGTTCTCTACCCTGATCATAAGTTTTTGAAGTATTTATTTTCTCAAAAGGAACATAATTTGCGTCAACAATCTTGGCTCGAGTTCCATGCATCTTATGATCTGGATCTTCTTTGTACCCTGGAAAAGGGTAATCGAGTTGTCGATGCCCTTAGTTGTAAGCAACAAGCATTTGTTTCTTCGATGATATCCGAATGGAATGATCTCGAGAATTTATCCACTTGTGAGATTCGAGATCGTGAATCCAATTCATGTTCATCTCTTGTTTTGTGTAGCCTCGAGGCTCGTCCTTCTCTTTTGGACCATACCTCTTTTGGCTAAACTCTATGTCAAATTAAATTGCATAGAGCTCCTACTTATATTGTTAGCAATCGTGATCCATTATTTTACTAGTGGATTTTGTAAGGTCTTCAAAAGCTTTGGGAACAAATCCTAATTCTAGCACCGCTTATCGTCCTCGATCCGATGGACAAATAGAGCGTGTGAAATCAAATTCTTGAAGATCTTCTTTGTGCATGTGTTCTTGATTTTGGTGGAAGTTGGGAAGATCATATTTCTCTTGTTGAGTTTTCTTCCAATAATAGCTTCCAATCTTGTATTGGTATGGTACCTTTCGAGGCACTCTACGAAAGGCTATGCCAATTTCCTTCGTGTTGGCTTGAAGCCGGTGAGAAGCTGGTTTTAGGTCCAGATTTTATTGGTATTCATTTGTGTTTCACCTATGATGGGTGTTGTGCGTTTCATTTAGTCGGGAAAGTTAGCACCTCGTTATGTTGGTCCATTTCCCATCACCGAACGCATTGTTCCGTGGCTTATCGCCTTTTATTACCGGTTCAATCTTTTGCTATTTATGACGTTTTCCACGTCTCTCTACTACGGAAATACCTTAGGGATTCCGATTTTTATTCTTGAGCCTGGTGTAATTGTAGAAATTGAAGTTTCACCAAATTTGACTTATGATTAACATTCTATTCGTATCATTACTTCGGAGGTTAAACACCTTCAAAATAAAGATGTTCTCCCTGTGAAAGTTCAATGGTCCTCAAATCCTAAGGGTTTCTCTTGGGAATCTTGAGAATTCATCGAGCAAACACATCCGGACTTACTCTTTCATGCTCTTTATGGTGAACTTCTTATTTCAAATTTTGTTTTGTGTTGATATGCTTTTATGGTTGTTACTTTTTATTTTTTTTCCTCTTAATTATTGCGAGGAGGCAATTTTTTTAAGGAGGGGAGTCTGTAACAACCCGCATATTTTACGATTTAATATTTAAATATTTTATTTAAATATAGAATCGTTAATCGGATTAAAGTCCGAAAAGCTACTTTTTGCAAACAGTCGACTTAGGACTCGAGACCACTTCCATTGAGTCCAAAATGGAATTTGTGACTTTTTTAAGTATAAGCATCGATATGTTTGGAGTAAGTTGAATTTTGCTATTTTCTAAGTGGGCTTTGGGTTTGGGTTTCACCCCAACTCACTCTATAACCTAGTTCAGCCCCCTCCTCTCCTCTTCACTTCATTTCTATTTCTTAAACACCCAAGCACAACTGAAAATGGGGAGAGGAATGAGAAATTAGAAAACTTCAAGCCCTAGATTCAATTGCAAACACAAATTCTTGCTCCAAATTCCAAAAGAAGCTTTGGTAAGCATCCTCTTCATCTTCTCCAACTCATTCTCTCTTCAATTTCAGAAATCTCCTAAACCTAACTTAGGGAATGTTCTTCTTTTGAGCTTAGATTCAAGCTACTTGGGTTGAAGTGAAGAGTGTTGATCTTTCCTTTGTGATTAAGCTTCTCTCTTGTGTTTTTGGGTATAAAGGTGAGATTTTTATCTCACATCTATGCCTATAACTATCTTTGATTGTTAGGTATAAATTCCTAACATCTTTACATGTTCATTTGATTTTGATTTTGATTGATTTGGGGAATATTCCAATTTTTTGTTTTTAGTCCAATTTTGTGAAAATCCTTTTACGGATGTTTGAACATGTTTTCGGTGAAGCATCGATGAGCCTATAGGGCTGCGTTGCCGACTGGCATAAACCCCTAGCGCCCGTTGCTCGTCCGATCGCGTTTTGTTGGATTTTTGCCCCACAAGGGGGCTAGGCTGAATATGCTCCTGAAGCAGGTTCAGTCGACTGAACCAGAACATGAAAAATGCTTCGGAGCAGGTTCAGTCGACTGAACCAGTGGGTCAGTCGACTGAACCAGACCCAGGAAATTGCCTGGGTCTGTATCAGTCGACTGACCATCTGGGTCAGTCGACTGACTCTGGGGATACCAAATATGTATCCCTGTGTCAGTCGACTGACCACCTGGTTCAGTCGACTGACCTACTTGCTTCAGCCCCATTTGATTATTTCGCTTGAGATTCCAATGTTAATCGATTCGTGATTATCCGATTTGTTGTTATCATTTATTATCGATTTTGGTGACTTCTATTTCGGGATTTTTGGGTATATCCGTTTTGATGGATTCGGCATCGATTTCTATGGATTTGATTCACGTCTTCGTATGTGAATTTTTGATGATTGATTGTTTCTACAATCATTTCTATGACTTGTCACTTTAAAAATACAAAGGTTTCTATACTAGTTGTATACTCAAACTCTTTCATCAAAATGATTTCAACAATACTTTTAAACACAAACCTCGTTTATAAAACCGTTTTCTAATCTATTAGTATATACAAAACTTTACCTCATTCGTATGAGAAATCTAATTAAACGGCTTAGTAAAACAAGTGGTATGAAACGCTTGCTTTTACTTCGTTGGTTAATTCTTGGACTTGTTCTACTGAACTCTTGTGACAATTTTCGAGTGGAAATCTACAATCTGTTCGTAAATATTTTAGTTAAGCTAGTGGTTATGGGACATGAAGCTAAACTCTTATATTTACTATCTTAGTGTAATCGACACTTCTTGATGATCGATGATGATCATTTTATGGTTTAGACTAGCAATGTGCGATGTCTCTTTATCCACGTGGGGGACAATACCTCGTCCTAATGAGCTTCGTCTCATTTTTGTGGGCTAGCGACCCATGGTCTTTGGACCGTTCGTGGAACAATCGGCTCAATAAGTCGGAGCATGGGGCGTATCTTTCTAGGTGCGTCGATGTTCGACTGTGCATGGGGTGTATCTTCCTAGGTGCGTCGATGTTCAGTTTATGGGATAGCGTCTCATTTGTGATACACGTGTTGGGAGTTTTCATGCTTCCGTTTGTAATAAGCCTCCCCCTTTTGTGATTTCTGGATTTCTCGTTGTGATTTCTAGAATTTGTGTTTCACCAACTTTTGCGATTGGCATTAATATGTTTGTCAATATTTATAGTTTGGTGAATAAAATAAAGAATATGATATTATGTTTGGTGCTTTGAGATTTTTGAGATATTGTATGATTTTGTTGTTGTTTAAATCATATTTGTTCTAGTATGACATTATTGTTATCATACGTTCTTATTATATCTCTGCTTATATCTCATTCCTTTATCTGATATTTATAGCTAGACTGATCCGTTTATTATTTTCATCTTAAATAATACTCGGGTCAGACCGAGGTATTTCAGGTGCTTCTGCTTGACTTCTTATCAGAGATTATCATCTGCTTCTTTTGGCTAACTACTTTAGATTAGTAGTTTTTGTTATTATACATTTGAGATATGGACTCCTTGATGTATAATTATCCCTTTGCCTAGCACTTGTATCTATTCTTTTGTGATGTAGTGGATCTTATATGACCACTATTTTGATGTACACTTTTATGTGATATATTCATATCTTATTCCGCCTTTGTGATATGAATATCTGTGACTGATTTGTGTTATGTTTATTTCTATATTTGTTTCCAAAGACTACTTAGCCACTATGTGGTAGCTTTGAGTTTGTATTAGATATGTCGGATTTCCTCCAGAAATGAAATGTAAGTTATATTTTTTGACATATCGGCACTCGCACAAAGAAATTACACAGATGGTCGCTCCTCAACAGCCTTATTCTTCATGCTAGTCGACGGCATTACCCCGTAGTTTCCTTGGCTAGCATGAGCATAGAGGTGGGGCGTCACAAATAGGGAGAGGAAAGAATGGATTTTGGAACCGAGGGAACGTTCCAAAATTCAAAGGAAATCGAGTCAAAGAGGAAGCGATTCGAGCTCGAACGAAGGTGATTCTTTAATTAAATCTACTACATATGCTAAGTTTTGCGTAAAACCAGAGCTCTAATACCAACTATAACGACCCGGTATTTTCAACCATTCGCATCCGCACATGTCGGACTTGAATTGCTCAAAATATCATATCGTTAATTTGTATTGGCAAAACTCATCATACAGTAAATAAATAAATCACAGAATCACAGACACAGAGTAATGTAACAATAAGCAGTGGAAACAAAAGAATAGTAGTTCATGAAGCTACTATATATATAACAGAGTTAAATAAGATACAACAGAAATTTCAAATACAATAGTCAAATACAAGATAAGAATACATCACTGGAATCAACTGAATAACTGCAAGCTGAAAAGATGTAGATGGATCTCCAAGCGAAGCTCTAACTCCAAAGGTGAGTCTCAAAAGCTGTATCACTCAGTCTAACCCAAGCGTAAAGCAAAACACAAAACAGTCGAGTCAGGATTAACATTCTTATATCAATAAATCCAACTCAAGTGAAATATCAACATAAATACAAGTAACTCAAAGGATGTTTAGGATAACCATCCTCTAAGGATCCGTGGAACTATCTACTATGTAGTAATATACGCTATTATAATATGTCTGTAGTAAAGTAAACTATTAAAATAGCGTTAAGGCGTTATCCATATCCCCTTTAACACATTTTTATAATGCCGCAGTCTATACAGACACTGTAAACTCCACTCGCAAGTGGGCTATCAGGGAGCACTCCATAGGTACGATACAAAACAAACTCGTAGAAGGCGCGATAGGGCATGTGACACGGCACTTGAGGCAATCCATGGTAGATATACCGTTTGCGGATCCGGACTGGTGGTAACGCATAGCAGCTACTACCGCCCACCTCGTGACACACTCCCAAATCAAAGGCTACTACCGCCCACCTCGTGACACACTCCCAAATCAAAGGGTGCACCCAATCAATCACAAAAGCAATAGAATGGTATCGAAGGAATGTGTCTGATCGGAGGAATGACCTCACTTGGCCCGACATGGCTCCAGTTTTAGCCATATCAAGCTGACTCACGGGAGTCAGGGCTACGTAAACACCATATGGAATCGTCACCAAACCATCCTACTTCATTTTGGAATCTCCACCACGTACACAATTGTTAAAGTGGTTTCGGTATTGGCAGAGAGTATGACAATATCCGATCCCAGTCTCTTTAACAACCAAACGTTATTATAACACCGTGGTCATTTCATTTCAAACAGTTCATAATTCATATCAAAATATCATATCATTTCAAACTATATCAATTTGGTATCATTATAAACTTTAAATCGTATTCATTTCCGAAATCGTAACACTTTCAAAATTATGATACTTTCGAAATCGTAACACTTTTGAAATCATAACATTTGGAAATCATAACACTTTGAAAATTCATAGCACTTTGAAATTCATATTACTCCCACTTAAACAGTTTAGATATTAAAATAGTATATATAATAAAATAGTTTATATAAAACAAAATAGTTTATATAATAAAATAGTTTATAAAATAAATAATTAGTATATTAAAAATAGTTAAAAATTAAAATAGTTTATATTTAATTAATTTATAAAGTAAAATATTAAATAGTTTTAAATATATTTTAAAATACTTTATACAATAAATAGTTTCCTCAAATTTCTCAAATCGATTCAGATCAACTCGAATTCCAAAATTCAATTTAATTTAATCTCAATTCACCAATTTCAATTCAGTTCAAACCATTTAAAATTTATATCGATTTCAAATACATATATAAACTACAATTTAAACCATTTCAATTTCAATAGATTTCAAAGCTTAAATTCATTTGTATTTCAAATTCAATCTTACTATTATTTAATATTAAAAAAATTCACTTAGTCAATCCAATATCATTTAAATAAAACCTTAAATTAGAATTTATGTAAACTACATATTCCCTTCAATTTATTTACTTGAAATATTCATTTAATCACTTTAAATCAAAATCATGTTATAAATCATATCTTTAAAATCTCTAATTTAATAAGTTTCAAATCGGTTTTATTTAAGTAAAATTCAAATAGATTTCAAATAAATTTCTATTTCTCTTTCCAACTTAATTTATAAAAATTATTATAAAATCTATATTAAGATAAAATATCTTAAAATCAATATTTATTAAAAACCACATGTATTTCTTTTCAAAACCTTAGAAATCATTTTCAAAAAAAAATATAGACCAATGGTGTCTGTATAAAATTTTCTATCCTATGTTCAAGTGATACAGATATTTATCATTTTAATCCGCAATTTAAATATCTATAGGTATATATCTTTTCAACCCGCAATCCCAAATTCAATTCAATGAAATTCGTTTGGGTTTATCATTTTAACCCATAACGATTTTCTCCAATTCTACAATATCGTTCGGGTATGTATCATTTCAACCCATAAGGAATTCTTTACTAACAGGGAACTTGCAGTGTGAACCAATTATAATAATAATATAATATATCAACAACAGGCATATATCATCAATAAAAAATTTAAAAAAATATAAACAATATGATATGGTGTCATATCCCACAGGTGGACAATTTCAAACAATAACATATCATATATGGCAATTAAAATTAACAGTTCAATTAAGCAGCATATTTCAATTGTCATTTCAATTAAAATCAAATTTAATAAATATAAGAATGTTAATCGTGAGTGATTGCTCACCTTTCAAGGCTAGAGATATTTGACAATGAAATGGGTTACGAATCCAAGCACGAATCCTAAAGCAAAGCTAGATTGGCACGAATTCGTTGAACAAAGCTGATAAATAGGAATCGATGAAAACGAATCAGAACCATCTTGATAAAACTGAAACGAAGAGCATATTATATTATTATTTTATTATTCTCTTTCGTAAACTAAATGTTAAATCAAAATACATGTATATATTATGATATATAATCTATACATTTATTTAAGTTTAACTCAAACATACATTTTCCATAAAGTCAATATTCGAATTTAAACACAAAAAAATATAAATATAAAATAAAACTTATACACGATTCAGATGGCAAGTGCTTGCATCTTATGATTCAGTAGGACAATACACATATATTTCAATAAACTTACATATGATTCTGTTGGTCAGAATATACAAGTACTATTATATGTATAAGCTCAAATCGATTATATATACAACTCATAGTTTCCTATGTTTACAAATAACAAGTTTATATTACCTACAAAACTTATGTATATAAACTATCGTATATATAACCTACTTAACTATATACATAAGCTGGCATATATATATATATACACACACACACACACACCTTACATAAAACAACATATATATATATTAGATCTATACGTATATAACAATATAAAATCAATATTTTATAAAACAATTATATTACCATTTTAAAATTTCTCACGAATGCACGTACTTAACAGCAAAAAAAAATTCTTATCACTGTATATAAGTATGTAAAGTTATTTTAGAATCTATTTTAAAGTATTAACATACATTCAAATAAATACTTTACCATATATACTTACCCAGAACACATTATAAATTTATAAAAGAAAAAAAACAACTTGGCTAACAACTTCCTAGATAAAATATAAATATAAGCTTATACATAAACTCTAAACAGATCATAGTATGTAAACTATTATATATTATATGTATAAAATTTAAAACCAACCTATATTTTCAGGACGCATGAATTAAAAATCAAAGTATATCATATGTAAAAAGGAAGCCTGGGCGAAAAAAGAAAAAAAAACACAGCAGAGGCTAAAAACACATGAATTACAAACCAACATTATATATTACAAATCAAAGTATATATCATATATTTAAATCAAAAACCTGGCTTCGTGTGAAAGGGGAAGGGTGAGGTCGGGTTCCGCGTAGAGTTGCTCGGCCTGTAGAGGAGGCGGATGAAGGCTTGGTGACGTAGGTGCTTGGCTGTGCTCGGGGTTTTGGGTGTGGAGGTGGAAATGGCTGCGCGAGAGGTCAAGGGGGCGGAGGTCGATGTAGCGAATAGCGGAGAGGAAGAGGAGGGAGGTCGGTTGTAGGATTTAGCAGCGAGGTGATTGTTTGCGAGGGGGAGCGGAAGGCACATTGTAACGACCCGATATTTTGGACCATTCGCATCCATTATAAGTGTATAGGTAGACACTCATGCCGGAGTTGAATTGCTCAAAATACCGCGTTGTAAATAAAATTTGGCAAATCTCAGAATATACAGTAAATAAATATAATCACAGATCACAGACACAAAGTAAAATAATGCAGCGGAAGTAAAAGAAATAGTAGTTCTTGAAGCTACTATATAAATATATCAGAGTTACATAAGATACAACAGAAGAAATAGAGTACAACAAAAGTCTCAATAAAATAACCAAGTACAAGCTGAGTAGAACAACTGAACTGGAATAGATAGGACATGACAAGCAGATAATCTCCAGCGATTCAAATCTCCAAGAGAGTGGAAATCCAAATCTGTGAATAACTCAGGCTGACCCGAGCGTAAAGCAAAACACAAAACACTCGAGTCAGGACAATATATACTTATATAATGTAAACCAACTCAAGCGAACTGTAATAAGGGTACAAGTAACTTAGAAGATGCTTGGGACCGCCCATCCTCTAAGGATCCGTTAAACTATCTACTATGTAGTAATATACGCTATATACAGTAGTGTCTAATCAGTAAAGTATAATCATATAGAAAATAGCGTTAAGGGGATGGAGAACCTTAACGCGGTCGGATCTTAAAATCATAATCGTAGTAAAGCTCGATATGGTAGGTGACACGGCACAACTAGGCAATGCCAGGGTAGATATACCAATTACGCATCCGGACTGGTGGTGACGCATAGCAGCCACTACCGCCCACCTCGAACAACACTCCCAAATCAAGGGTGCGCACCAAATCAATCACAAGTAATAGAATGGTATCGAAGAAGTGTGTCCGATCAGAGGTGCTACCTCATTGGTCCGTCAATCGCTCCTGTTTTAGCCACCTTATGCCAACTCACGGGAGTTGGGTCCACGTATATACCTTAGGATCGTCGCCACCATCCTACTTCATTCTGGAATCTCCACCGCGTACATGGTTGCCAAAGTGGTTTTCGGTAAGAAAGAGAGTATGTCCATATCCGATCCCGGTCTCTTTAACAACCCAACGTTATTATAACCCGTGGTTATAACTTTTAAAAACAATACTTTACTTCAAAATTAAATATCATTTCAAACCATATCTTTATCAAAATAAAGATTAAATCAATTCCAAACCATTTCCATATATTTAAATTTTCATATAATTTCAAAACTTCATTTCAAATCATTTTAATATAATAAAATATCATATCCTTACAAAACTTCATTTCAAATCATTTTAATAAAATAAAATATCCTATCAGTTCAAATCCAATATTCAACTTTAAATACCTTTTAAATTCAAAGATATCGTTCATTTACTATCATTTCAAATCACCTTTAAATAGTTTATATTCCAAAAATAATTCATTTAAACCTTTTAAAAGTGTAATTATTATATTTTCAAATCAAGTATTCAATTTCCAAAGTTTCAAACCATTCTGAGTTCGTTTACTAAGTCAAAAACCCTAATTATTAAAATTTCAGCATTTCACAGCATTTAAAAACAACTGCTATAAGTTATATTTGAAAACATTTTTAATTCAGCAAAGACAGCACTTAAAACTGCTGTTAAAACTCAGTTTTAGTTGAATTATAGTTCAAAACAGAAAAGACAGCAATTCAGAAGTGCTGCGGTAGTTCAGATTTCAAAACAAGGGTTAAATTTAGTTTCAGCAAAGACTGCAGACCATTATAGCATTTCCAGAGAATGCTATAATAGACCTGGGTTCAATATTAGCCTATAAGTTCAACTGCAGCAACTGCAGCATTTCAGAAATGCTGTAGTAGCCCTTTTATTCAAATTTTAGTGTAATTCAGAATCATAGCATTTCTGAATGCTATTAAAAGTGATTTCCAGCTTTTTAGTGTATTTCCAGCAATTAAATAACTTCATTTTAAACTCTTTAAACATTTTAAAAATCATAATTTAATATTTAAAATGTTTATTTACATATCATTTAACATGTATCTTTTTCACAATAAATTTCTTATAATTAAATCCAATTTTCAACAATTTACTTAATAAATTTAAGTGTAAAAGTTTCCAATTCTTCACATTTCAACAAATAACTTAACACTTCAAATTTAAATTACCATTTCACAAATTTAACTAAATTTCCAATTTTATTTAATTAACTAAAACCTCTAATTAAAACCAAATTTCACATTTCCAAGTCAAGTTATATTTTAAAAGATCACTTTTAAACATTCATTTATTTAACCACTTAAATTCATAGAAAAAATCAATAATACTTTAATAAATCACTTAAATTCACATTTAATCAAATTATCATATTTACCATTTCCAAATAAAATTTAATATCCATTTTATTTATATAACTTAAATATCATTTTTAACCAAATTCCAAATTTCCAACTTAAGTTATATTTCAAAAATCCAGTTAAACCATTCATTAATTACATTTTTAACACATAGAAAAATCATAATTTCTTTATTTTAAACATTTCAAAATCTATTTAAATCAAATTTCATAAATTTATATTTTTAAAATACTTAAAAATATTCAAAACACTTTATAAAATAACCACGGGCCTGTATATAATTTTCTAACCTAGGTCAAGTGATACGGATATGTATCATTTCAATCCGCAGTTAAAAAAGAAAAATCCGGGTTCTATCATTTCAAACCCGCAATCCCAAGTTAAAATAATTTAAATAAAAATCATTCAGGCCTATCATTTCAGCCCATAACGATTTTTCCCTATTCTAAAGTCCGTTCGGGTATGTATCATTTCAACCCATAGTGATTCTAATCTACAGGGAACTTGCAATGGTGATAACAGATATAAATAACAGAATAACATTAAATAATAGTAACATATGATATAATAAGTGTAATAACAGGTGTGAACATCATATGATAATAATATAAACATATATAACATGATGATATACATTACAGATTCAAATGGTGTCGGTTTATCAGTTATATAGGTACATATTGTCTGGTGAGAATAACTCACCGTTTTGTGCTGGAGAAACGACGACGACTGCACGAATGGGATCCAAACAAGCACGATAACACAAATATGATTTGATATGGGAGAGCCAAAGATAAATTCCCTTGTCACATTCAAACAAAACAAATACAGACAACATGAGTTTTTAACTCAAAATTCAATAAAACAATGTTAGAAATGAATGCATGAACCAAAGCCAAAGTGATTGCACATGCTTTCTACCATCTATGCTTCAGCTCCAGATCTGAAATGCATGGCTAAGGGGTGGGTTTGGATCTGGTTTTGGGTTCCATAGGGTTGGCCAAACATGTATGGTGATGGTGCAAAGATATGTGAGCATGAACTACAACACAAAGGCAAACTACATGGTTTCTAAGCCACATAAGGTCACGGCTAAGGCAATACAAGTCATGGTCAGGTCTGTAGTGGGTTAGGTACAGGTGTGGCAGTGGTGTCAGGGTCCACTATGGCAGGTGGTGGTGATGTAGGTGGCGGCCAAGGAGGAGTTGGAGGTGGTGGTGATGTATGGTGCTCGACTAGGAAGATATAGGTGAAGTTTGCTCATTTTTGTGTGGATCAACATCATGGGAGGCCACGGCTTGGGCTTGGGGTTGGGCTGGAGGAGGTAGTGATAGGTTCAGGTGGTGGTGGAGGAAGCCAAGGTGCTGGAGTTGAGAGGAGCCGAGCCTAAAAGGAGAAGAGAGCAAGTGCAAAATCAACAAAACAAGTAGAAAACAATGGAAAAGAAAGGGAATTTTACCAAATCTTTGAACAAGGGAGAGGCCGTCATTTTTTTTCAAGTTAGAGGTGAGAATTCACGTGAAAAATGAGGAAGATGTTGCTGGAAAAGAAAAGAAAAGCACGGCAAAAAAAATCATTAAGGTGGAGGTTGAGAAAATGAAAGGTCGGAAGATTAAAGGACCTTAAGCAACTAAAGAGACATAAACTTTTCAAATTTCCATTATATATTTATATATATTTATAAATATGAAAATAGCTGAAATTAAAGATAAATAAACTCAGAAATAAAGTAAATAAGAAAAATTAATAAATAAATTTTATATTAATTAAATTAAATGAAGAAAAATAACACTATATACAAACTAGGTTAAATAAACTGAAACAAATTCAAATAATCTTTGGAAAAATCTATTCTAATCTAAATACATGTAAAGTGAATATTAATAAAGTAAAACAAAGAAAATAAAGTGAATGTATAAAATAAATAAATAAATTTTAATTATATATAGTTAAATTAAGAAAATAGCAAAGAAAATAGAAATTAGGCTTTAAAATTACAAAATAAATTCAACAAGCTTTGGAAAATTTTTATAATCACTTTAAAATTATTAAAAGACAAAATTATACATAAAATAAAATATTAACATATATTAGAACAAAATATGACAAATAAAATATAATTTATATGTTTTAAAATAAATAATATTGCAAAATAAACAGTTTATACACAAAATTGAAAATTACATAACTTCTACAATATAAGTCCGTTTTCAACGAAACGAAAAGCAGTATTCGTGGAATTAAATCTATTTTCATAATAAAAGATAAAATTTAAGAATTTTAAATATTTAAATTTAAAGTTTAAAAGTCAAAGTTTGACCAGTTTGAACAGAAATTCACTTTACAGTAAAATATCCAATTTTTACCAGTTTGAAATTATAATTTACATAACAATCAAAATATATATTTAGAAATGAAATATTTGAAACAAAACAAGTTTAAAATAATTTCAAATTAAAATAAAGTTTTTCAATCAGGAAATTCAATTTAACAGAAATAAAATATAAAATAAAATAAGCCTAAAATGTAGGGTTGTTACACTCTCCCCCACTCAAAACTTTTCGTCCCCGAAAAGGAATGAGGTACAGGAAAGCACAGAAAAAGAAAAAAAATGAAATAGAATTAAGACAAGATGATAAGAAGATTGGAATTACACCTGATAACTATTGTTATAGGTAAGTTTGACAAGATGGAGGTGATCAAATCAAGAATATAAGCACGAAAAAAATCCTCTAGAGTCTGAATCTCCCTTTTCACTTGACTGACGGTCTATGAATGGAAAAACAGTGTTCAGATCCAGATGAGTAACAAAGGTTATCAAAGATTACAGAAAGATTTCTAAACAGACTAGTATAAGCAATAGCCTTCCCATTCTGTAACAAGATAAGAGAAATAAGGACAACCAAAAGGTAGTTTGAAAAACAAAATAAGATAATAGATTTGTAACCATAATGTTTTGAATCATAACAATTTAGAGATGTTATCATTTAGAAATCGTACTACTTAAAATCATAACACTTTGGAAATGTTATTCTAAAAAAAACATAATACTTTGAAAATCATAACACCTTTTTAAAAATAATCTTCATTTAAACCATTTAAATCCAATGTCAAATAATATTCATTTCAAAGCTGTAACATTTCTAAGTTCATTCAATTATAAAAATTTCCAAAACATTGTATTTTCAAAACAGCAGCACTTATAAAATGCTACAGTAGATATATTAATATTTCAAATCACTTTAATTTCAGAAATATTCATTTGGATATCATTTAACTTATGACTTATTAAAACAAACCTTTATGAATGAAATATCCAAATAAACTATACTTCATTTATTAAGTCAAAAGCTCACTATTTTAGTTAGCTCTTAATTTAACACATAACCTAACACTTATTTAAAATACCCATTTCATAAATAGATATTCCTTTAATAAGTTACACTTAAAATTCCATTTGAAAACCAAATTTTCAATTATCAAATTTTAGTGATGTTAAAATACATTTTAACTATTTAAATCATAATTATTCAATTTCCAAGACATATCTATTTCATAAATAAACATTTATATAGCAAATATAACAATCAAATTTCTTTACACATTTATTCATTTAGACATCAATTAAACTATGAATTCAAGTTAAATAAACTTTATTACCAAAAGTCCAATTCAAATGTATTTTATTTTATCTATTCAAAGATACATTATTTATTATACAACATATTCATTTCAGGAAATAACCTTTATTAAAATTCCTAGGTTAGACTTAAGGTTCCATATTAAATCAATTTGATTATTAAGTTATTTAAATAAAATCTCTTTAAATTCCTTTTTCACTATTTACCTCTGTTAATCTTTTATAACTAATATTTAAGTGTATAAAATCCTTTTTATATTGTATATTATCCAATTACATTGTTAACTTCTAAAAAAATTTAAGGTAAGTTATATTTGAATGCAATTGTAATATACAAATAAAACTATCCAATTCAATTATCTCAAGTTTGAATCATTTATCCAAAATTTTGATTTTTCTTTTTATAATTGAAATTATTCTTTAAGAAAAAATTTAAGAATTTGAATCTTCGAACATCTTCAAACCATTTGGAGATAAGTAATTATATATACATAATATGTTAAATCAAATTTAAATCATATATCTTTATATATATTATAATCCAGTCATATTTTAGAAATTCAAATCAATCAGATTTTCCAAAACAAAGCTGTAGCAAGACTACAGAATGGTTTCTTCACTTCGAAACTCGAAAATGAACGTCGATGATGCTGCAGTCATCACCGAGATTATTTTCCAGCGACAAAGAGAAGAGCACTAAATTTTTAAACTTTAAAATTCTTTAGAGACAAATTTTTATTCAAAATACTTTAAATAATATCCTTTTAAAAATTTTAAACACAAGGTTTGAAACCATCGGAAATTAAATTCTTTAACTTTCTTGTTTTAAATTCATTTCAGTTCCCAAATAAATTTATAAACAACTATTTATAAATTCATTTGTAGAACAATAAATGATAAATCAAGTATTATCATTTCAAATTATCAATTTAAATCAATTTATTAAGTTCCATAAAATTATATATCCAAATTTATTTCATAAACCAAATTTTAAAATAATATTGTGTCAGTTTGTTCTGTCAAAGTGTTTTAGAAATCCTATCGATAGCGTTGATCATACGAATCGATCGGAAACCCAAATCAACATTAACAACTCAACAACACAATATAAAACAAAACATTAATTTACAAGTACAGTTCAAAATGTTTGGAAGATAGATTGGAACAAAAGACAAGATGATTAAACAGAGTAGAGAGATGGGTAAGCTTAGATAAATCGCGGACAACCTTAACCGGGTCAACCGTGACTCAATGGATAAGATCAAATGTGGATTTTCTGGGGTAAATCTACCTTCAATCTCAAGAGATAGAGTTTGGAATAATAAAAGATATTAGCATCTAAACCAAGGATAAATATAAATCTCTGGTGAATCGATGCTGATTATAAAGAATTTTCACCCTTTTACAAGAAAATTAGAATATTGGCGAGACCGCCAATTCACTATAAAGATCATTGGAAGTGGACTCATGGGATACTCCAGAATCAAAAGATGATGAATAGTGAGGGACACGAATGAATTTCGGAACCGCAGGGAACGTTCCAAAATTCAAAGGAAAACGAATCAAAGGAAGAGATTCAAACTCGAACGAAAGTGATTCTGTAAATAAATTTACCATACATTCTAAGTTTTGCCTCAAAGCCAAAGCTCTGATACCAACTGTAACGACCCGATACTTTCAACCATTCGCATCCATTATAAGTGTATAGGTAGACACTCATGCCGGAGTTGAATTGCTCAAAATACCGCGTTGTAAATAAAATTTGGCAAATCTCAGAATATACAGTAAATAAATATAATCACAGATCACAGACACAAAGTAAAATAATGCAGCGGAAGTAAAAGAAATAGTAGTTCTTGAAGCTACTATATAAATATATCAGAGTTACATAAGATACAACAGAAGAAATAGAGTACAACAAAAGTCTCAATAAAATAACCAAGTACAAGCTGAGTAGAACAACTGAACTGGAATAGATAGGACATGACAAGCAGATAATCTCCAGCGATTCAAATCTCCAAGAGAGTGGAAATCCAAATCTGTGAATAACTCAGGCTGACCCGAGCGTAAAGCAAAACACAAAACACTCGAGTCAGGACAATATATACTTATATAATGTAAACCAACTCAAGCGAACTGTAATAAGGGTACAAGTAACTTAGAAGATGCTTGGGACCGCCCATCCTCTAAGGATCCGTTAAACTATCTACTATGTAGTAATATACGCTATATACAGTAGTGTCTAATCAGTAAAGTATAATCATATAGAAAATAGCGTTAAGGGGATGGAGAACCTTAACGCGGTCGGATCTTAAAATCATAATCGTAGTAAAGCTCGATATGGTAGGTGACACGGCACAACTAGGCAATGCCAGGGTAGATATACCAATTACGCATCCGGACTGGTGGTGACGCATAGCAGCCACTACCGCCCACCTCGAACAACACTCCCAAATCAAGGGTGCGCACCAAATCAATCACAAGTAATAGAATGGTATCGAAGAAGTGTGTCCGATCAGAGGTGCTACCTCATTGGTCCGTCAATCGCTCCTGTTTTAGCCACCTTATGCCAACTCACGGGAGTTGGGTCCACGTATATACCTTAGGATCGTCGCCACCATCCTACTTCATTCTGGAATCTCCACCGCGTACATGGTTGCCAAAGTGGTTTTCGGTAAGAAAGAGAGTATGTCCATATCCGATCCCGGTCTCTTTAACAACCCAACGTTATTATAACCCGTGGTTATAACTTTTAAAAACAATACTTTACTTCAAAATTAAATATCATTTCAAACCATATCTTTATCAAAATAAAGATTAAATCAATTCCAAACCATTTCCATATATTTAAATTTTCATATAATTTCAAAACTTCATTTCAAATCATTTTAATATAATAAAATATCATATCCTTACAAAACTTCATTTCAAATCATTTTAATAAAATAAAATATCCTATCAGTTCAAATCCAATATTCAACTTTAAATACCTTTTAAATTCAAAGATATCGTTCATTTACTATCATTTCAAATCACCTTTAAATAGTTTATATTCCAAAAATAATTCATTTAAACCTTTTAAAAGTGTAATTATTATATTTTCAAATCAAGTATTCAATTTCCAAAGTTTCAAACCATTCTGAGTTCGTTTACTAAGTCAAAAACCCTAATTATTAAAATTTCAGCATTTCACAGCATTTAAAAACAACTGCTATAAGTTATATTTGAAAACATTTTTAATTCAGCAAAGACAGCACTTAAAACTGCTGTTAAAACTCAGTTTTAGTTGAATTATAGTTCAAAACAGAAAAGACAGCAATTCAGAAGTGCTGCGGTAGTTCAGATTTCAAAACAAGGGTTAAATTTAGTTTCAGCAAAGACTGCAGACCATTATAGCATTTCCAGAGAATGCTATAATAGACCTGGGTTCAATATTAGCCTATAAGTTCAACTGCAGCAACTGCAGCATTTCAGAAATGCTGTAGTAGCCCTTTTATTCAAATTTTAGTGTAATTCAGAATCATAGCATTTCTGAATGCTATTAAAAGTGATTTCCAGCTTTTTAGTGTATTTCCAGCAATTAAATAACTTCATTTTAAACTCTTTAAACATTTTAAAAATCATAATTTAATATTTAAAATGTTTATTTACATATCATTTAACATGTATCTTTTTCACAATAAATTTCTTATAATTAAATCCAATTTTCAACAATTTACTTAATAAATTTAAGTGTAAAAGTTTCCAATTCTTCACATTTCAACAAATAACTTAACACTTCAAATTTAAATTACCATTTCACAAATTTAACTAAATTTCCAATTTTATTTAATTAACTAAAACCTCTAATTAAAACCAAATTTCACATTTCCAAGTCAAGTTATATTTTAAAAGATCACTTTTAAACATTCATTTATTTAACCACTTAAATTCATAGAAAAAATCAATAATACTTTAATAAATCACTTAAATTCACATTTAATCAAATTATCATATTTACCATTTCCAAATAAAATTTAATATCCATTTTATTTATATAACTTAAATATCATTTTTAACCAAATTCCAAATTTCCAACTTAAGTTATATTTCAAAAATCCAGTTAAACCATTCATTAATTACATTTTTAACACATAGAAAAATCATAATTTCTTTATTTTAAACATTTCAAAATCTATTTAAATCAAATTTCATAAATTTATATTTTTAAAATACTTAAAAATATTCAAAACACTTTATAAAATAACCACGGGCCTGTATATAATTTTCTAACCTAGGTCAAGTGATACGGATATGTATCATTTCAATCCGCAGTTAAAAAAGAAAAATCCGGGTTCTATCATTTCAAACCCGCAATCCCAAGTTAAAATAATTTAAATAAAAATCATTCAGGCCTATCATTTCAGCCCATAACGATTTTTCCCTATTCTAAAGTCCGTTCGGGTATGTATCATTTCAACCCATAGTGATTCTAATCTACAGGGAACTTGCAATGGTGATAACAGATATAAATAACAGAATAACATTAAATAATAGTAACATATGATATAATAAGTGTAATAACAGGTGTGAACATCATATGATAATAATATAAACATATATAACATGATGATATACATTACAGATTCAAATGGTGTCGGTTTATCAGTTATATAGGTACATATTGTCTGGTGAGAATAACTCACCGTTTTGTGCTGGAGAAACGACGACGACTGCACGAATGGGATCCAAACAAGCACGATAACACAAATATGATTTGATATGGGAGAGCCAAAGATAAATTCCCTTGTCACATTCAAACAAAACAAATACAGACAACATGAGTTTTTAACTCAAAATTCAATAAAACAATGTTAGAAATGAATGCATGAACCAAAGCCAAAGTGATTGCACATGCTTTCTACCATCTATGCTTCAGCTCCAGATCTGAAATGCATGGCTAAGGGGTGGGTTTGGATCTGGTTTTGGGTTCCATAGGGTTGGCCAAACATGTATGGTGATGGTGCAAAGATATGTGAGCATGAACTACAACACAAAGGCAAACTACATGGTTTCTAAGCCACATAAGGTCACGGCTAAGGCAATACAAGTCATGGTCAGGTCTGTAGTGGGTTAGGTACAGGTGTGGCAGTGGTGTCAGGGTCCACTATGGCAGGTGGTGGTGATGTAGGTGGCGGCCAAGGAGGAGTTGGAGGTGGTGGTGATGTATGGTGCTCGACTAGGAAGATATAGGTGAAGTTTGCTCATTTTTGTGTGGATCAACATCATGGGAGGCCACGGCTTGGGCTTGGGGTTGGGCTGGAGGAGGTAGTGATAGGTTCAGGTGGTGGTGGAGGAAGCCAAGGTGCTGGAGTTGAGAGGAGCCGAGCCTAAAAGGAGAAGAGAGCAAGTGCAAAATCAACAAAACAAGTAGAAAACAATGGAAAAGAAAGGGAATTTTACCAAATCTTTGAACAAGGGAGAGGCCGTCATTTTTTTTCAAGTTAGAGGTGAGAATTCACGTGAAAAATGAGGAAGATGTTGCTGGAAAAGAAAAGAAAAGCACGGCAAAAAAAATCATTAAGGTGGAGGTTGAGAAAATGAAAGGTCGGAAGATTAAAGGACCTTAAGCAACTAAAGAGACATAAACTTTTCAAATTTCCATTATATATTTATATATATTTATAAATATGAAAATAGCTGAAATTAAAGATAAATAAACTCAGAAATAAAGTAAATAAGAAAAATTAATAAATAAATTTTATATTAATTAAATTAAATGAAGAAAAATAACACTATATACAAACTAGGTTAAATAAACTGAAACAAATTCAAATAATCTTTGGAAAAATCTATTCTAATCTAAATACATGTAAAGTGAATATTAATAAAGTAAAACAAAGAAAATAAAGTGAATGTATAAAATAAATAAATAAATTTTAATTATATATAGTTAAATTAAGAAAATAGCAAAGAAAATAGAAATTAGGCTTTAAAATTACAAAATAAATTCAACAAGCTTTGGAAAATTTTTATAATCACTTTAAAATTATTAAAAGACAAAATTATACATAAAATAAAATATTAACATATATTAGAACAAAATATGACAAATAAAATATAATTTATATGTTTTAAAATAAATAATATTGCAAAATAAACAGTTTATACACAAAATTGAAAATTACATAACTTCTACAATATAAGTCCGTTTTCAACGAAACGAAAAGCAGTATTCGTGGAATTAAATCTATTTTCATAATAAAAGATAAAATTTAAGAATTTTAAATATTTAAATTTAAAGTTTAAAAGTCAAAGTTTGACCAGTTTGAACAGAAATTCACTTTACAGTAAAATATCCAATTTTTACCAGTTTGAAATTATAATTTACATAACAATCAAAATATATATTTAGAAATGAAATATTTGAAACAAAACAAGTTTAAAATAATTTCAAATTAAAATAAAGTTTTTCAATCAGGAAATTCAATTTAACAGAAATAAAATATAAAATAAAATAAGCCTAAAATGTAGGGTTGTTACACACATAACAAAGGAAAAGATAAATTGGGAAGAGAATGAAAAAGGAGGAAGGAGATTTGTTTATCACAGATGGATTTTACAGGACAAGAAGGGAGAGGAAAATGAATAGTACAAAGATATATATAAATTATACATTATACGTTTTCCTTTGAACCAATAGGAAGGCAGAAACGAACCATCACTTGAATAGAAAGGGCAGATGTCAAGCATGAGAATTCAGGGATCATTAAAGCAATTAATTGTTGCTTGGATGACACAGCTGTAGTTTGAAAGGCAATAGAAAGCAAAAGGCCGCGGATACGGTATCGATACGACACATGTTTTTGTCGTTTCCATCGCATACCGGATTTCAAAACACAGAAATAAATATATTGCAAAGATCAGCACGATGAGACGAATAGAACGGTACACAGATATCAGCGATAGGATCATCCGATCAAACGTCGATAATCGGTACCGAAAATGCCGCTAATTTGCTGAAAATAAGATAAACGGAGCAATAGCAGTCAAAATTTGACGAAACGGAAGATGATGTCTCACTCAAAATACGATTTACAAATTTTCTATATAAAAATATTCAGGTTAGGAAAATATTTTTTTATCATCAAATATTAACAGATTTGAATTTAAATAAAATTACACAAGAAAATAAACTTTCGTATTATTAAATGAAAATTTACCATTTGCTATGTTTAAATAGACTATTCCAAATATCAATTTTTTTTCCAAAATATTAAAAAAAAATCACAAAAATTCAGTTCAATATATTATTAAACCTAATAAAATTTACGGGTCGTTACACTTAACCATTATCCATTTATGTTTATTGGTTGTAACAGATGACTACAAAGGTTCATCCAAATCTTGAATTAAAATTCTTATATTAAATTATGAAAAACAAGCATGTAAATCAAATGTTTCTTTTTCTAATTTGAAGATTTAATTATCTTTGCTTTATAAAATTTATGAAATCAAATGAATAATCACGATAGAAATTCAAATGTTATTTGGTAAGTGGTTTATGCTTTAATTTTTATGATTTGATAATTGTGTATTGAAAATTATAAGATTTGTTCGTGATTGCATTCCATTTTTATCATTGACTTTGTAATTTGTTATGTGTTAACCACATTTAAATAATTTATATTTATATTTATATTATTTAGTTGTAACCAAAAATATACCTTGGTTTTAATAGATGCCTATAAATTTTAGTTGCTCATAAGTTGTGTATTATAACTTTTATGTTCAAACTTTGTATTTTTATTTATAATTTGGTAATCATATGTAATGCTATTTGTTGATAAATTACTAATGTGTTAACTATTTTCAAATAGTTTACATTTATATTATAAATAGGTTACATTTATATTACTAAGTTATAACCAAAAATATATCCTGATTGCAATAGATGCCTATAAATTTTAGTTGCTCATAAGTTGTGTATTATTATAACTTTTATGTTCATACTTCATATTCTTTGTTTATCATTTGGTTATCATATTTATTTGTTATTTGTTGATAAATTATAAACTGTTTTGGTCTATTACAATACTTACATATGCTTAAGGTTGAGACATCTTTGACACATAACTTACTTATTCTTACTATTATATATTTTGTATGACTGAATTTATTTCCTAAAAAAAATTCTTTTTTATTTACTTAATTTAGGTTGTATGTGTGTGACGCCCCACCTCTATACTCACGCTAGCCAAGGACGCTACGGAGTAATGCCATCGACTAGCACGAAGAATAAGGCTATTGAGGAGCGACCATCTGTGTAATTGCTTTGGGCGAGTACCGATATGTCAGATAATATAACTTACCTTTCGTTTCAAGAGTAAATCTGACATATCAAATACAAACTCAAAGCTACCACACAGTGGCTATAAGATCTCTGGAAACAAATATAGAAATAAACATAACACAAATCAGTCACAGACATTCATATCACAAAGGCAGAATCAGATATGAATATATGAAATAAAAGTGTACATCAAAGTAGTGGCCATATAAGATCCACTACATCACAAAAGAATAGGTACAGGTGCTAGACAAAAATAATCAGTATACAACAAGAAGTCTCTATCTCAAATGTATACTAACAAAAACTACTATGCTAAGTAGTTAGCCAAAATCAGAAGATGGTCCCAGATAAGAGGTCAAGTAGAAGCACCTGAAATATCCCGGTCTGACCCGAGTATTATTTAAGAAGAAACTAATTAATGGATTAGTCTAGCTATAAATATCAGATAAGATAAGATAGGATAAGAGATATGACAAAAACGTATGATAATAACAAAATGCCATATAGTGTCAAGTATACATTAAATAACAACAAAAATCATACAATATCTCAAAACATCTCGAAGCACCAAAAAGAATCACATTCTTTAATAATTCACCAAAACACAAATATTGACAAAACGAATCAATGCCAATCCACGAAAATTGGTGAAACACAAATTCTAGAAATCACATCCAGAAATCCAAAAATCCAGAAATCACAAAGGGGGAAGACCTATCACAAACGGAACGCTATTCCATGGTCGCTAACCATAAACCGAACATCGACGCACCTGGAATGATACGCCCCATGCACAGTCGAACATCGACGCACCTGAAAAGATACGCCCCATGTATAAACTAACATCGACGCACCTAAAAAGATACACACCATGTATAGTCGGACATTGATGCACCTAAAATGATACACCCCATGCACCGACTTATCGAGTCGAATGCTCCACGAACGGTCAAAAGACCAAGGGTCGCTAGCCCATAAAAATGAGACGAAGCTCAACAGAACGGGGTATAGTCCTCCACGTGGACAAAGAGACATCGCACATCGCTAGTCTAAATCATAAAATGATCATCATCGATCATCAAGAAGTGTCGATTACACTAAGCTAGTAAATAAATGAGTTTAGCTTCATGTCCCATAACCACTAGCTTAACTTAAATATTTACGAACAAATTGTAGATTTCCACTCGAAAATTGTCACAAGAGTTCAATCGAACAAGTCCAAGAATTAACCGACAAAGTAAACGCAAGCGTTTCATTCCACTTGTTTACTAAGCCGTTTAATTAGATTTCTCATACGAATGAGGTAAAGGTTTGTATATACTAATAGATTGGAAAACTATATTAAAACGAGCTTTGTATTTAAAAGTAGTGTTGAAATCGTTTTGATGAAAGAGTTTGATTATTTACTATTTGTATAGAAACCTTTGTATTTAGAAGTGACAAGTCACAAAAATGATTGTAGAAACAATCAATCACCAAAATCCACTTACGAAGACGTGAATCAAATCAATAGAAATCGATGCCGAATCCATCAAAATGGATATACCCAAAAATCCCGAAATAGAAGTCATCAAAATCGATAATAAATGATAACAACAAATCAGATAATCACTAATCAATAAAAATTGGAACATCAAGAAAAATAGGTAAATTGGGCTGAGACATGCAGATTCAGACGTCTGAATTGTTTATTTCAGACGTCTGAAACTAGGGCTCAGGCAATACTTTGCCTAGGCCAATTGTAACAACCCTAGATTTTTATTTAATTTAAGTTAATAATTAAATAAATTTTTGGATAAAAATAGTAAAATAAATCGATAAAATGGAGCGAGTTTCCCTGGATTCAAGTATATTTTGTATAAATCATTTAAATTAAAAATATTGTAAATATGTGTATATTTGTATTTGGGCATATACGAGTGAATTTGAAAATAATAAATATATAGATATATATATTTTGACTTGAATTTAAAATTGTAAATGAATGGTTTAATAATATTAAATGATAATAATAAATATTGTAATTAGAGTGATAATAATAATTTGAATTTATAAATTAAATATAAGATAATAAATACTAAAGTAAAATCAAATATTTATGTACAGGCAAGACAAAGAAGATAAGTAGAAACAAGACACATATGCAAACATCAAGACAACAAAAATATATGCAAGTATAAAACCAGATATTCAAGTATGCAAATAAAAGAAGAAAAGTGAAGCCATATCAAATATCTCACAAAAACATTTCAGCCGAGACCAATGCAAGACAAGGAAATGAGAAAAAATCTAAGTACAAAGCAAATCGATTTGCTGTAAATAAAATGAGGAACACAAAGTACTTAATAATAAATGCAGCCTCCACAAAGAAAATATCACTGATCAAAACTTGTACAACAATATATCACCCTGTACAATATTTATCACTTGTAAACTTTTTATATACTTCAGCTTCTCTTATCCATTCGTTCACCAAAAAGAAAACTTAGCATTTTTCATTTTAAAGTTTTCAAAGACATACAAACTAAAGCTTTAATTCAACTCAAAGCCAAAATGAAGATCAGATTAAAGAGTGATTTTTGTTAGCAGATTTCCAGTTTTAAAAAGCTTTTCCCAAAACAATAATGTGCTCTGTTCTTTCAAAATACAAGGTGAGTAACTTTTGTTTTGATTAAATTTATAAGAATAATCTGTTGTATATATCTGTGAATGAAGATCTTAACATATATATATTTATATCTAAATGTTGTGTGAATATTTACATGATTTAAGTATGGGAAGCAGGCTGTTGATTTCATATGTCCTCTGTCTTAGCTTTTAAAACAAAGATTTCAATTCAAGAATCTTTTCTGCACAATCCACTCATGGTTTGGATTAAGATCAAACAACAAGTGTTTGTTTGACCATAAACTAAATTTTAAAAAATCAATTTAGATTCAAACAGTTTGTAAATATCTCTGGGAAGCAAGAAATCTGAGCTAGCCTCCACATTCGTCAAAATACAAACATTTTTATTTTCGAATTCAGGTACAAAATCTAAAATTCTTATACCTTGATAGGATTTTTAAAGCAAAATTTAGAATTTTTAGAAGAAGTATTTAAGAGCAGTTCGATAGTGTCGAGATTGCTTCTTTTTGGCAATATCTGATGATTTCTTGGCTCGGGATGGTCGGGTTTGTTTGTGGTGATAGATGAGGCTATGGAGATGATGAGAAAAATAGGCGGAGGTGGCCATGGCCACGGTAGCGACAGCGGCGAGCACTTAAAATTTCTAACCCTAGTTTTGAGGAGGGTTTGTGTTTTGATTCGTTCGCCGTCATCAATTGATCGAGCGTGGCGAGGTTTCTGGGGGTGGAAGAGGAAGTGTCGACAAAGTGAAGGCCGGAGTTTGAGGCGTTCTAGTGGTCGAGGTTGCGGGGGCGACGAGTTTTCCAGGTTTGATGGTGAACCTGAACATGTCTCCAGGTTTCGTTTTTTTTAGTTCAAATTTTGATTCGATGATCTTCTCACGCGTTTGGATGGTTGCGGGGTTTCAAGGCGACGACGTCGACTTGTTGATGATCGAAACGGTGGCTGGAGGAGCTTTGGGTTCGTGTGCACGTGCACGTGCATCTTCGAGTATCAGGGTGAATGTGGAGTTTGGGGAAAAAGGGGGAGACTCGGAGCCAAGCACGGGAAATTTGCCAGTTTTCTCGAAGAAGATGAAGTTGGATGGGAAGAAGAAAGGTCTCGGGGAAAAGGGGTGTTCGACTCGAAGTAATACTCGAGCATCATAGGGATGGAAAAGGGGTTTTCTCTTGTTATGATATCCAGTTTAAAATAAAGCAAAATAACAAGTTTAAATGAAAACATAAGTTGGTTAACAAGTTTTTAATAAATTTTAAAGTCATATGGGTTGAAATTTAATTTGTTTTTATTTGAAAATTTTATATTAGGTTAATTAATCGAACTAATATGGAATTGTTTTCAAATTGAAATAATTTAATTAAGTGATTAATTAAGATAATGATTATCTTAAAGCTGATTAAGGTTTTGATGATTAATGATTTAATTAATAAAGCGATTAAAAGATTAATTACTTAATATAATCAATTTCAAGGGGTTTATTAATTAAAGGAGATTAATTAATTAAAGATAATTACTTACTTAAAAGTAATTAATTTATGATCAAAGTGATTAATTTAAAGCCTAATTGATTAATAGGGTTAATTAATTAAAGAGATTTAATTTGAGGGTAAGTAATTAATTAAGATTAATTAATTAAGGGAAGTAATTAAAGTTAATTAATTAAGGACAATTAAATCAGATAATTAAATTGGTCTTACTTATGGATGTTTGGATTCTAGTGAATGTTGAATTGTTTGATATCCCTGATATATGATGCTTTGTGATACATCCTGATTTGTGATTGTGATGCTTTGTGATATAAATTACTTTGTGTTATGTTTCTGTGATATATTACTATGTGAATATGAAACCCTTTGACCTCTAAACGACATTTGAATTTCGATGCGACAGGGAGTCGGATTCCAGTTGGTTATCCGAAACCCACATCGAATTGTAATGATGGATCTTCGTGATTGATAAATTTATTTTATCTATGAATCTATGAATGAAGATAAGCGTTATCGATTATACCGCTTATCGATATATCTGTGACGATTGATGTTGCACTATTGTGTGTAAAACCCCTGGACCACACTTATACACACACAAATATGGATTTCACGTGGAAATCGATTAAGTCACAGATCAATTTAAATTTGATGTTTTTGAAATTGGAAATTTGGGTTTGAAGTGAAAAGCTTTTGAAATGGAATTTCAAAGATAAAAGTTATTTTGAATAACTTAATCGAGTTTTGAAATTTTAAATAATTTGATTTAAATTTGAATTCAAGTTTGAAATTGAATCCTATCATTTGAAACTAGGGATTAAAGATGCTGTACAAGTTATATATGGGTTAAACCATTTTAAAGATATTGATTTGGGAACTTGAATTTAATTCAAGGGTTTTAACTCGTGTAAATATAACTGGATTTTTCTGAAACGAAACTATTTGTTTTCAAATAGTAAAAGCTTTCACAAAAGTAATGAACTTCCAAATTGTGTTGAAAGAATTTCAAGTTTGAAATGGAATTGAAATGTTTTGAAAGTTATGAAATGAGTCTTTGATTTCAAAGACCGGATGGGTTAATCTAACTTGAAATGGAATTGTTTTAAAAGGCTATGAATGAATCTTTGGAAACCAATTTTGAAAGCTATAAGTTAAATCTTGATTAAAGATTTAACGAGTTAATCAAATTGAAATGGAAATCGATTTGAAAATCTATGAATGAATCTTTGGGAACGGGGTAAACTTTGTGAATTAAATCTTTTGTTTAAAAGATTAAAAGTGTGGAAATTGTTTAAACCAGTGAAGGTTTTTGAAATGAATCTTTTTGTTTAAAAGATTGGAAATAGTAATTTGTTTTACCATTCGAATGAAAAGTTTTGGGCTTTAAGCTGTGATTTAACTGAGACCCCAGTATCCATATGATTTTTAATTGCGCTCGTTATTCGGTTTAGCCGGGAGAGGACCTTTGTGTCATATAACCCATTCCGAATAGTGATACGACGATATGGATAGCATTTGAAGACCGGTGGTGAAGACCGGGTATTTGCAAGAGCGATAGGATGACCTATCGATTGTCTCTGCACTGAGTAGCTACGGTATAGAGATTCCCTAAGTGATGGGAAGTCCGATCAGGATTGTGAATACCCGGATTTGCAAGGGCTTCTTTGGAAGTGCCTTCGGTTCTGTTCGAACCCGGAACAGACTTGTATGGATGTGTGTCTGACATTACACTTTGAGATGTAAAGCCGGTTTCTATCAAATACATTTCTGTTGGTGGCGGAGAATTTATTCTCTTAGCTTAACACCCTTCTCTGAGACGTACGAGCTCAGAGGTTATGTAGTTGATGGTTACTAGTGATACATTCCCAATTTGGTAATGTGGCATACGAAGTGCTGATGATCATTTGTTGGTCAAAGCGTGCTTTGTGAAAAAGCGTTGCTTTGTGGACGAGACTTCGACGAGCCTCACAACCCGGTAATGGTCGAAACAGGAATGTTGCGGCAAAGGTTTGTAGGGGTAGCGCCCCTAGGGTATGTCATTTCCTTCTGGATAAAGGGTGGTATCATGGTATGGAGCCCAGATACTTAACTCGTGTGGACACGGTAATTTATTACTGTATGATGTTGCTTTGTTGGTTTTCGGGATCCCGGGATAAAGGTTGGTTACGACCGGGGGATGACATAGCTCGTGTGTTAGTTACCTAGTTACAGCTGTACAGCGTGAGGTAGCGTCAGTGTGTTAGTTACCTAGTTACAGCTGTACAGCGTGAGGTAGCGTCGGCCTTTTGTTTGCAGAGATCCGGTTAGGATCCGGGGCGTCTTTCCAGAGGCGTTTCTATTTCGGTAAGGAAGTTCCTTAGCCTGATCATTTGTTGGAAATCCAAAGAAACAATACGAACCCTGTACGGTTTTAGTTGTATTACCTGCTATGGAATGTGGCGGTAACCTGCTATTGAACGTAGTAGCTATAGTAGGCATACGATGAAATGTTGTATGCTAGCTAAGATTTATATTATATTTTCGAAATGGTTTTCGACACTATGCACTAATGATAATAATATCGAATGATTTTGCGTAGTAAGCATTTTTGACTATCATAAGGAGAAATCTCCTCCAATTCTGCGATTGCATTGTGTGTGTGGCGGGAGGCCTTATGGTAGTTTCATTTTCGAAAAGCATTACGGATTTCAATGTTTAAAAGCCTTTTGTGTTTGTTTAAAGATAAACTGTTTTTGTTGCTCACACCAGTCCCATGACTGATCTGGAGTTTATTGTTCCCTTCCTAAACTCTGGGTGCCCACCATTTTCCACACGGGCAGTCTAGAGTTGGGTTTTTCAGATATTCAGGTTTAGTAGATTATCTGGAGCCAGTTCAGTTCTTGGAGTCCATGGACTGACGTTGCTTATCTTGGAGCATTCTATTGGAGACATTCTATCCGCTGCTGGTGTTATCTATTTTCTTTCCGCTGCTATTTCTTGTATCATATCTCTGATGTATATAGATATTCATTGTATCATCATTATATCTGGATATTGTATCAGATGTTGTATATCTATATTCTTTTTCTTTTCCGCTGTGTTGTTTACTTAATGTTGTTATAAGCTCCGGCGACTCGGATTTGAACGGTCGAATCTATGGCATTCGAGTACGATGTAAAGTATGGATGTCGATTTTCGAACGTGAAAAATCCGGACCGTTACATGTGGTATCAGAGCTAAGGTTGAACTTTAGTTCAGGAGTATAACACATTAAGTAGCTCAGTAGAGATAGGGTGAAGTATACCCTAGAATGAGTAATTCTCAGATATCTGTCCGAATGCCTCAGTAAATTCTCTTGCTATCCACTGATAGTGAGTATGAGTGCAAGAAGAAGACGAGATAGGGGACAGGGGAATACGACTATAAATGGTCAATACCCTGCAACAGTGGAAACAATCTTTTCTCTATCAATCTCTTTTGTTCGTCATCTTTACCAATTCTTCGGTATTTCCTGGTAGATCCAGGAAGAAGATTCGATATATTAAAATGGGACATAAACTCCAGATAAACCAAAATTGTTGGTTTGGATGAATTGTTTGTTTTGGTTGTTATGTTTGCTAGGTATACTTTAGTTTTAAACTAAAGTTCTAAAATCGTATCCATGTATCTATCTATTCTTTAGGATTCCGAATATATTCTACGAATGGTTAGTTATCCCTTCGAACTAACCGATGCCTCTGCATATTTCGTAGATCTGGATAACCAGAGTATCTTGTGAAGTGTTAAAACAGATTCGTTCTCGTATTTATTATTGATATTCTGATTTGGTAAGCCAAATGCAGAATCAATGTTCAGTTTGATTAGATGAAACATTCTTCATCTGTCTTTGTTTTCGTGCCTGTGAATTTCGAGGACGAAATTCTTTTAAGGGGGGAAGTTTGTAACGACCCTAGATTTTTATTTAATTTAAGTTAATAATTAAATAAATTTTTGGACAAAAATAGTAAAATAAATCGATAAAATGGAGCGAGTTTCCCTGGATTCAAGTATATTTTGTATAAATCATTTAAATTAAAAATATTGTAAATATGTGTATATTTGTATTTGGGCATATACGAGTGAATTTGAAAATAATAAATATATAGATATATATATTTTGACTTGAATTTAAAATTGTAAATGAATGGTTTAATAATATTAAATGATAATAATAAATATTGTAATTAGAGTGATAATAATAATTTGAATTTATAAATTAAATATAAGATAATAAATACTAAAGTAAAATCAAATATTTATGTACAGGCAAGACAAAGAAGATAAGTAGAAACAAGACACATATGCAAACATCAAGACAACAAAAATATATGCAAGTATAAAACCAGATATTCAAGTATGCAAATAAAAGAAGAAAAGTGAAGCCATATCAAATATCTCACAAAAACATTTCAGCCGAGACCAATGCAAGACAAGGAAATGAGAAAAAATCTAAGTACAAAGCAAATCGATTTGCTGTAAATAAAATGAGGAACACAAAGTACTTAATAATAAATGCAGCCTCCACAAAGAAAATATCACTGATCAAAACTTGTACAACAATATATCACCCTGTACAATATTTATCACTTGTAAACTTTTTATATACTTCAGCTTCTCTTATCCATTCGTTCACCAAAAAGAAAACTTAGCATTTTTCATTTTAAAGTTTTCAAAGACATACAAACTAAAGCTTTAATTCAACTCAAAGCCAAAATGAAGATCAGATTAAAGAGTGATTTTTGTTAGCAGATTTCCAGTTTTAAAAAGCTTTTCCCAAAACAATAATGTGCTCTGTTCTTTCAAAATACAAGGTGAGTAACTTTTGTTTTGATTAAATTTATAAGAATAATCTGTTGTATATATCTGTGAATGAAGATCTTAACATATATATATATATTTATATCTAAATGTTGTGTGAATATTTACATGATTTAAGTATGGGAAGCAGGCTGTTGATTTCATATGTCCTCTGTCTCAGCTTTTAAAACAAAGATTTCAATTCAAGAATCTTTTCTGCACAATCCACTCATGGTTTGGATTAAGATCAAACAACAAGTGTTTGTTTGACCATAAACTAAATTTTAAAAAATCAATTTAGATTCAAACAGTTTGTAAATATCTCTGGGAAGCAAGAAATCTGAGCTAGCCTCCACATTCGTCAAAATACAAACATTTTTATTTTCGAATTCAGGTACAAAATCTAAAATTCTTATACCTTGATAGGATTTTTAAAGCAAAATTTAGAATTTTTAGAAGAAGTATTTAAGAGCAGTTCGATAGTGTCGAGATTGCTTCTTTTTGGCAATATCTGATGATTTCTTGGCTCGGGATGGTCGGGTTTGTTTGTGGTGATAGATGAGGCTATGGAGATGATGAGAAAAATAGGCGGAGGTGGCCATGGCCACGGTAGCGACAGCGGCGAGCACTTAAAATTTCTAACCCTAGTTTTGAGGAGGGTTTGTGTTTTGATTCGTTCGCCGTCATCAATTGATCGAGCGTGGCGAGGTTTCTGGGGGTGGAAGAGGAAGTGTCGACAAAGTGAAGGCCGGAGTTTGAGGCGTTCTAGTGGTCGAGGTTGCGGGGGCGACGAGTTTTCCAGGTTTGATGGTGAACCTGAACATGTCTCCAGGTTTCGTTTTTTTAGTTCAAATTTTGATTCGATGATCTTCTCACGCGTTTGGATGGTTGCGGGGTTTCAAGGCGACGACGTCGACTTGTTGATGATCGAAACGGTGGCTGGAGGAGCTTTGGGTTCGTGTGCACGTGCACGTGCATCTTCGAGTATCAGGGTGAATGTGGAGTTTGGGGAAAAAGGGGGAGACTCGGAGCCAAGCACGGGAAATTTGCCAGTTTTCTCGAAGAAGATGAAGTTGGATGGGAAGAAGAAAGGTCTCGGGGAAAAGGGGTGTTCGACTCGAAGTAATACACGAGCATCATAGGGATGGAAAAGGGGTTTTCTCTTGTTATGATATCCAGTTTAAAATAAAGCAAAATAACAAGTTTAAATGAAAACATAAGTTGGTTAACAAGTTTTTAATAAATTTTAAAGTCATATGGGTTGAAATTTAATTTGTTTTTATTTGAAAATTTTATATTAGGTTAATTAATCGAACTAATATGGAATTGTTTTCAAATTGAAATAATTTAATTAAGTGATTAATTAAGATAATGATTATCTTAAAGCTGATTAAGGTTTTGATGATTAATGATTTAATTAATAAAGCGATTAAAAGATTAATTACTTAATATAATCAATTTCAAGGGGTTTATTAATTAAAGGAGATTAATTAATTAAAGATAATTACTTGCTTAAAAGTAATTAATTTATGATCAAAGTGATTAATTTAAAGCCTAATTGATTAATAGGGTTAATTAATTAAAGAGATTTAATTTGAGGGTAAGTAATTAATTAAGATTAATTAATTAAGGGAAGTAATTAAAGTTAATTAATTAAGGACAATTAAATCAGATAATTAAATTGGTCTTACTTATGGATGTTTGGATTCTAGTGAATGTTGAATTGTTTGATATCCCTGATATATGATGCTTTGTGATACATCCTGATTTGTGATTGTGATGCTTTGTGATATAAATTACTTTGTGTTATGTTTCTGTGATATATTACTATGTGAATATGAAACCCTTTGACCTCTAAACGACATTTGAATTTCGATGCGACAGGGAGTCGGATTCCAGTTGGTTATCCGAAACCCACATCGAATTGTAATGATGGATCTTCGTGATTGATAAATTTATTTTATCTATGAATCTATGAATGAAGATAAGCGTTATCGATTATACCGCTTATCGATATATCTGTGATGATTGATGTTGCACTATTGTGTGTAAAACCCCTGGACCACACTTATACACACACAAATATGGATTTCACGTGGAAATCGGTTAAGTCACAGATCAATTTAAATTTGATGTTTTTGAAATTGGAAATTTGGGTTTGAAGTGAAAAGCTTCTGAAATGGAATTTCAAAGATAAAAGTTATTTTGAATAACTTAATCGAGTTTTGAAATTTTAAATAATTTGATTTAAATTTGAATTCAAGTTTGAAATTGAATCCTATCATTTGAAACTAGGGATTAAAGATGCTGTACAAGTTATATATGGGTTAAACCATTTTAAAGATATTGATTTGGGAATTTGAATTTAATTCAAGGGTTTTAACTCGTGTAAATATAACTGGATTTTTCTGAAACGAAACTATTTGTTTTCAAATAGTAAAAGCTTTCACAAAAGTAATGAACTTCCAAATTGTGTTGAAAGAATTTCAAGTTTGAAATGGAATTGAAATGTTTTGAAAGTTATGAAATGAGTCTTTGATTTCAAAGACCGGATGGGTTAATCTAACTTGAAATGGAATTGTTTTGAAAGGCTATGAATGAATCTTTGGAAACCAATTTTGAAAGCTATAAGTTAAATCTTGATTAAAGATTTAACGAGTTAATCAAATTGAAATGGAAATCGATTTGAAAATCTATGAATGAATCTTTGGGAACGGGGTAAACTTTGTGAATTAAATCTTTTGTTTAAAAGATTAAAAGTGTGGAAATTGTTTAAACCAGTGAAGGTTTTTGAAATGAATCTTTTTGTTTAAAAGATTGGAAATAGTAATTTGTTTTACCATTCGAATGAAAAGTTTTGGGCTTTAAGCTGTGATTTAACTGAGACCCCAGTATCCATATGATTTTTAATTGCGCTCGTTATTCGGTTTAGCCGGGAGAGGACCTTTGTGTCATATAACCCATTCCGAATAGTGATACGACGATATGGATAGCATTTGAAGACCGGTGGTGAAGACCGGGTATTTGCAAGAGCGATAGGATGACCTATCGATTGTCTCTGCACTGAGTAGCTACGGTATAGAGATTCCCTAAGTGATGGGAAGTCCGATCAGGATTGTGAATACCCGGATTTGCAAGGGCTTCTTTGGAAGTGCCTTCGGTTCTGTTCGAACCCGGAACAGACTTGTATGGATGTGTGTCTGACATTACACTTTGAGATGTAAAGCTGGTTTCTATCAAATACATTTCTGTTGGTGGCGGAGAATTTATTCTCTTAGCTTAACACCCTTCTCTGAGACGTACGAGCTCAGAGGTTGTGTAGTTGATGGTTACTAGTGATACATTCCCAATTTGGTAATGTGGCATACGAAGTGCTGATGATCATTTGTTGGTCAAAGCGTGCTTTGTGAAAAAGCGTTGCTTTGTGGACGAGACTTCGACGAGCCTCACAACCCGGTAATGGTCGAAACAGGAATGTTGCGGCAAAGGTCTGTAGGGGTAGCGCCCCTAGGGTATGTCATTTCCTTCTGGATAAAGGGTGGTATCATGGTATGGAGCCCAGATACTTAACTTGTGTGGACACGGTAATTTATTACTGTATGATGTTGCTTTGTTGGTTTTCGGGATCCCGGGATAAAGGTTTGTTACGACCGGGGGATGACATAGCTCGTGTGTTAGTTACCTAGTTACAGCTGTACAGCGTGAGGTAGCGTTAGTGTGTTAGTTACCTAGTTACAGCTGTACAGCGTGAGGTAGCGTCGGCCTTTTGTTTGCAGAGATCCGGTTAGGATCCGGGGCGTCTTTCCAGAGGCGTTTCTATTTCGGTAAGGAAGTTCCTTAGCCTGATCATTTGTTGGAAATCCAAAGAAACAATACGAACCCTGTACGGTTTTAGTTGTATTACCTGCTATGGAATGTGGCGGTAACCTGCTATTGAACGTAGTAGCTATAGTAGGCATACGATGAAATGTTGTATGCTAGCTAAGATTTATATTATATTTTCGAAATGGTTTTCGACACTATGCACTAATGATAATAATATCGAATGATTTTGCGTAGTAAGCATTTTTGACTATCATAAGGAGAAATCTCCTCCAATTCTGCGATTGCATTGTGTGTGTGGCGGGAGGCCTTATGGTAGTTTCATTTTCGAAAAGCATTGCGGATTTCAATGTTTAAAAGCCTTTTGTGTTTGTTTAAAGATAAACTGTTTTTGTTGCTCACACCAGTCCCATGACTGATCTGGAGTTTATTGTTCCCTTCCTAAACTCTGGGTGCCCACCATTTTCCACACGGGCAGTCTAGAGTTGGGTTTTTCAGATATTCAGGTTTAGTAGATTATCTGGAGCCAGTTCAGTTCTTGGAGTCCATGGACTGACGTTGCTTATCTTGGAGCATTCTATTGGAGACATTCTATCCGCTGCTGGTGTTATCTATTTTCTTTCCGCTGCTATTTCTTGTATCATATCTCTGATGTATATAGATATTCATTGTATCATCATTATATCTGGATATTATATCAGATGTTGTATATCTATATTCTTTTTCTTTTCCGCTGTGTTGTTTACTTAATGTTGTTATAAGCTCCGGCGACTCGGATTTGAACGGTCGAATCTATGGCATTCGAGTACGATGTAAAGTATGGATGTCGATTTTCGAACGTGAAAAATCCGGACCGTTACACCAATGATGGCCAAATCATATCGGAAGCAATCGGATGAGTGATGATGGCTAGGGGTTTACGCCAAACGACTACCCGACCTTAAGTGACTCACCAATACACTCCGACCAACATGCCCAAACAACCATACAAGAATTTTCATAGATTTTGACTTCAAATGCCAAAAATTGGAATATTCATTAAACCAATTCAATTCAACAACAAATGGACAAGGAATATATGTTAGGAATTGCTACCTAACACTATCAAAGATATAGTCGTAGATGTGAGTTCAAAAACTCACCTTTAAACCCAAAAACGATGAAGGAGAAGCTTGAAAGCAAAGGAAGATCAACTACTCTTCAACTTCAACTCTAGAAGCTCCAATCTAAGTTTAGAAGCAATAATTTATCAAATTAGGTTATAGGAAATTTCTGAGATTGGAGAGAGATTGAGATGGAGAAGAAGAAGGAGATGCTCACCAAAGCTTCTCTTTGAATTTTGGAGCTAGAACTTGAATTTGCAAAGAAGATTAGGGCTTAGGATTTCTAATTCCTTTTCTCTTCCCCCATTTTTCTAAAGCTTGAGTGTTAGAAAATATTATGAAGGAGTGAAGAGAAGTGGAGTGGAGTTGGGTTGATATGTTGGGTTAATGGGCTGAAACCCAAACCCAAAGCCCTAGTTGAAAACTTCAAAATTTTACCCAACTCCAATCATATCGATGGTTATACTCAAAAAAGTCGAGAACACCATTTTGAACTCAATGGAAGTGGTCTCGAGACCAAATTGGTGATTCTCAACTTCCTTCTTCATTCAGACGTCTGAAATGTCCAAACCAGACGTCTGAATCTGGAAAAATAGGAGTTCTCTAACTTCATTCAGACGTCTGAAATTAACAATTTAGATGTCTGAATCTGGAAAAACAGATGTTGTCTAGAACAATATTCAGACGTCTGAATCATTTATTTCAGACGTCTGAAAATGACAATTTTAGCCTATTTCCTTTCTGGTTTGACTCGAGCAATTTCAGACATCTGAACGACCCATTTCAGATGTTTGAATTTTTGCTTGAAGGTGTTTTCAATTTGGCACTTCCAAAAAGCACGATCCACATAGACTTTTCACTAATTCGACTGTTCTTCTACGAATAGTGACTTTTTCGGACTAAAATCCAGCTAACGATGCTATATTTAAATTAAACATTTAAATATACGAATCGTAAAATATGCGGGTTGTTACAGACTCCCCTCCTTAAAGAAATTGCGTCCTCGCAATAATTAAGAGGAAAATAAAAAGTAACAACCATAAAAGCATATCAACACAAAAGACAATTTGAAATAAGAAGTTCACCACAAAGAGCACGAAAGAATAAGTCCGGATGTGTTTGCTCGATGAATTCTCAAGATTCCCAAGAGAAGTTCTTAGGATTGAGGACCATTGAACTTTCACAAGAAAAACATCTTTATTTCGAAGGCATTTAACCTCCGAAGCAATGATACGAATAGAATATTGCTCATAAGTCAAATTTGGTAAAACTTCAATTTCTTCAATTACACCGGACTCAAGAATAAAAATCGGAATCCCTAAGGTATTTCCGTAGTAGAGAGACGTGGAAAACGTCATAAATAGCAAAAGATTGAGCCGGTAATAAAATGCGATAAGCCACGGAACAAATACGTTTGGTGATGGGAAATGGACCAATCATATCGAGGTGCTAACTTTTCCCGATCGACTGAAACGCACAACGCCCATCATAGGTGAAACACAATGAATACCAATAAAATTCTGGACCTAAAACTAGCTTCTCGCCGGCTTCAAGCCAACACGAAGGAAATCGGTATGACCTTCCCTATAATGCCTCAAAAGGTGCCATACCAATACGAGGTTGGAAGCTACTATTGGAAGAAAACTCAACAAGAGAAATATAATCTTCCCAACTTCCATCAAAATGAAGAACACATGCACGAAGGAGATCTTCGGGAGTTTGATTCACACGCTCAGTTTGTCCATCGGACTGAGGTTGATAAGTGGTGATAAAATTAAGCTTTGTTCCCAAAGATTTTGAAGACCTTACAAAAATCCACTAGTAAAATAATGGATCACGATTTGCTAACAATAGAAGTAGGAACTCCATGCAATTTAACAAGACATAGAGTTCAGCCAAAAGAGGTATAGTCCAAAAGAGAAGGACGAGCCTCAAGGCTACACAAAACAAGAGATGAACATGAATTGGATTCACGATCTCAAATCTCACAAGAGGACAAAGTCTCGAGATCATTCCATTCAGATATCATCATGGAAACGACCGCTTGTTGCTTACAACCAGGGGCATCGGCAACTCGATTACCCTTTTCCAGAGTACAAAGAATATCAATATCATAAGATGCAAGGAACTCGAACCAACGTTGTTGACGCAAATTATGTTCCTTTTGAGAAAATAAATGCTTCAAAGATTTATGATCGGTGTAGAGAATAAATTTCTCTCCCAAAAGATAATGTCGCCAAATTCTAAGAGCGAAAACAATGACCGCGAGCACTAGATCATGAATGGCATATCTAGTCTTGACAAGCTTTAATTGTCAAGAAGCATATGTAATAACATATTCCCTTTACAAGAGAATGACACCCAAACCAATACGACTAGCATCGGTACAAACAATAAAGTCTTGGTTCCCTTCGGGAATCGCAAGAATAAAAGTATCGAAAAGGAGTTCTTTTAATTGAACCTCTTTCCCAAAAAGTTAAGACTTTCAAAATTATAATTAACTTTATGTAATCATCTTTTAAAAAAATTAACTTATTATAAGAATATACTGTGTTTAATTGTCTCATCATAGCGTTTAGGAGATTCCTATCGATAACGTTGACCAAGCGCATCGACCAGAATTCTTAAAGCACTCAATGGGCAAAACAACACAAATTCATCTTATATATGATAAACATGTCTCTTATAAAAATTTACAAATATTCTTCGCTCGTTTTAAGAACAAAACCCAATCATACTTATAAATATCTTATTCAAGAGATTTGCAAATTTTAAATTTGCTATTTTCATCCATAATCAATAAGTATTAGGATAAACTAATCGAGATATTCGTAGAATACTCGATTGACAAAATGGACGAAATAAGGTAGAAGGTTCGTCAAATCGAATGACATAACGAACCACTCACAAGAATCATAACGAGTGCGGAATGCGGTAAGTGGAATGCTACCCTCCGCAACTCGTAGCTGATGAAAACCGGTGGCAAGATCGAGCTGAAAAGACCTTAGCACCACACAATAGATTGCTTAGGTGGTAATCCTAAGATAAACTCAAAAATACCGGAAAATTCACAAACTACATGAATGAGAGAAACAACATTCTCCACATCATGTAGATTTAAAGAATAAAATGATACCACCGAATTTGGAAATCAAAATCATTAAAAACAAAAGAAATCTGCTTAACAGATTGAGGATGTCGAAGATGAATAGTCCACATTGGACATAGGATATGGGCTTCATAATGATTAAGCCAATCCTTTCCCAAAAATCAATTCTGAAGCCTAAGTAACGCATAACATGAAAATCGGCTCGGAAAGAATAATCACATAATATAATCTCGACATTTTCACAAAGTAAATTGAGTGTTGCAGATCCATCAATCGAATTCGCAATTCTCAATGAAGTCATCAAGCCCATAATATTAAAAGAGAAAGAATCATCAAGTTCTTTTGATATAAAATAATGAGATGATCCCAAATCAAAATGAACTCGAAAAAAATAATCACAAAACAAATATCGTCAAGGATAGAATGATAATTACCTTGACCAAGGGAAGTGCTAGTGGAGGCTTGCACAACATTTAGCTTTCCCTCCTTCTTGCTTGAAGTATGGGACACGCAGATATATGATGACTCAAACTTTTGCAATAGCGACAATAGAGGGGTTGCGGACACTCGCTTGCATAGTGGTCCATAGAACCACAATTGTAGCATTGTCCACGACTAGAGGTAGGAGTCTTTGCTACAGAAGTTTCTTGCTTCCCTTTCTTGTCGGGATTGGGGCCTTTGAACTTAATAGGCCTCTTCATGTAATTGTTGAAGTTCTATTTGGCACGCACAACTTCAACATCACTTTCTCTATCAGACTCTTCAAGCCGAAGAGCGATATCAACAAGCTGATCGAAAGAAACTTCCAGTTTCAGAAGTAAAGGCTTTTTAAGGTTCTTATTAAACCCATAGACAAATCTCTGATTTTTCTTCAGTGGGGTATTAATATACTCGACCCCATATTTAGAAAGAGATTCAAAAGATGCGACGTAATCCGTCACGGAAGATTCACCTTGAACAAGGTCAATAAAGCATCGGGCTAAAGTTACTTTTCAGCCTTTGGCACAAACTTCAATTCGAATCTTTCCCAGAATTGCTTCCAAGTAAGATCCGCTTCGATAATTTCGGAAATCAAAATCTCATACCAATCTAATGCTCTTTCTTGGAGCATGCTAGAAGCCACTTGGACTCGAAGTGAATCAATAAGATCCATGCGGGAAAAGATGCGATCGCATGATCTAAGCCAGGCTTGGATTTCTATAAAATTTTCGGAACCTTTGAATGGCCTTCCATCCAAAGCGGTATAATCTATGCACAAGCATGCAAACCCGGATTTAGGATGAGTTGGCGTTGGAAAGGGTCCGACAGCTCGGGCATTGTTCACAAGATCTAAAAGTTGTTGAGCTGACATAAATACTCCATCCTGGGGAGTAGCACTAGATTGACCGGCGCTGGGACGGCCTGGTCTAACCATTTCTCTTCTTTAAGAAAGAAAGAGGAAGAAAAAAAGTTATTCACAAAATGAATATCAAACAATCCTGATTGATAAAACAAGGCATCATAAAAAGAAATAGGATAGAACAGTACAGAGACTTGAATGAAATCCTATAGCACGATTCCTAAGAAAGACTTAGGACAATGATCCTTGCTAGATTATTCTACATTGTTCCAAAGTTTGGCTCTGATACCATGCTATGATGCCCCACCTCTATACTCACGCTAGCCAAGGACACTACGGGGTAATGCCGTCGACTAGCACGAAGAATAAGACTGTTGAGGAGCGACCATCTGTGTAATTTCTTTGGGCGAGTACCGATATGTCAGATAATATAACTTACTTTTCGTTTAAAGAGGAAATCAGACATATCAAATACAAACTCGAAGCTACCACACAGTGGCTATAAGATCTCCGGAACAAATATAGAAATAAACATAACACAAATCAGTCACAGACATTCATATCACAAAGGCAGAATCAGATATGAATATATGAAATAAAAGTGTACATCAAAGTAGTGGTCATATAAGATCCACTACATCATAAAAGAGTAGGTACAGGTGCTACACAAAAAGAATCAGTATACAACAAGAAGTCTCTATCTCAAATGTATACTAACAAAAACTACTATGCTAAGTAGTTAGCCAAAATCAGAAGATGGTCCCAAATAAGAGGTCAAGCAGAAGCACCTGAAATATCCCGGTCTGACCCGAGTATTATTTAAGAAGAAAATAATAAACGGATCAGTCTAGCTATAAATATCAAATAAGATGAGATAGGATAAGAGATATGACAAAAACGTATGATAATAACAAAATGCCATAATGTATCAAGTATACATCAAATAACAACAAAAATCATACAATATATCAAAACATCTCGAAGCACCAAAAAGAATCACATTCTTTAATAATTCACCAAAACACAAATATTGACAAAACGAATCAATGCCAATCCACGAAAATTGGTGAAACACAAATTCTAGAAATCACATCCAGAAATCCAGAAATCACAAAGGGGGAAGGCCTATCACAAACGTAACGCTATTCCATGGTCGCTAACCATAAACCGAACATCGACGCACCTGGAAAGATATGCTCCATGCACAGTCGAACATCGACGCACCTGAAAAGATACGCCCCATGTATAAACTAACATCGACGCACCTGAAAAGATACGCCCCATGTATAGTCGGACATTGATGCACCTAAAAAGATACACCCCATGCACCGACTTATCGAGCCGAATGCTCCACGAACGATCAAAAGACCATGGGTCGCTAGCCCATAAAAATGAGATGAAGCTCAACAGAACGGGGTATAGTCCCCCACGCGGACAAAGAGACATCGCACATCGCTAGTCTAAATCATAAAATGATCTTCATCGATCATCAAGAAGTGTCGATTACACTATGCTAGTAAATAAATGAGTTTAGCTTCATGTCCCATAACCACTAGCTTAACTTAAATATTTACTAGCAAATTGTAGATTTACACTCGAAAATTGTCACAAGAGTTCAATCGAACAAGTCCAAGAATTAACCGACAAAGTAAACGCAAGCGTTTCATACCACTTGTTTTACTAAGCCGTTTAATTAGATTTCTCATACGAATGAGGTAAAGGTTTGTATATGCTAATAGATTGGAAAACGGTATTAAAATGAGCTTTGTATTTAAAAGTAGTGTTGAAATCGTTTTGATGAAAGAGTTTGAGTATTTACTATTAGTACAGAAACCTTTGTATTTAGAAGTGACAAGTCACAAAAATGATTGTAGAAACAATCAATCACCAAAATCCACGTACGAAGACGTGAATCAAATCCAAATCGATGCCGAATCCATCAAAATGGATATACCCAAAAATCCCAAAATAGAAGTCATCAAAATCGATAATAAATGATAACAACAAATCAGATAATCACTAATCGATAAAAATTGGAACTCAGGCAATACTTTGCCTAGGCCAATGATGACCAAATCATATCGGAAGCAATCAGATGAGTGATGATGGCTGGGGGTTTACGCCAAACGACTACCCGACCTTAAGTGACTCACCAATACACTCCGACCAACATTCCCAAACATATAAGAATTTTCACAGATTTTGACTTAAAACGCCAAAAATTGGAATATTCATTAAACCAATTCAATTCAACAACAAATGGACAAGGAATATATGTTAGGAATTGCTACCTAACACTATCAAAGATATAGTCGTAGATGTGAGTTCAAAAACTCACATTTAAACCCAAAAACGATGAAGGAGAAGCTTAAAAGCAAAGGAAGATCAACTACTCTTCAACTTCAACTCTAGAAGCTCCAATCTAAGTCTAGAAGCAATAATTTCCCAAATTAGGTTATAGGAAATTTCTAAAATTGGAGAGAGATTGAGATGGAGAAGAAGAAGGAGAAGCTCACCAAAGCTTCTCTTTTAATTTTGGAGCTAGAACTTGAATTTGCAAAGAAGATTAGGGCTTAGGATTTCTAATTCTTTTTCTCTTCCCCCATTTTTCTAAAGCTTGAGTGTTAGGAAATATGATGAAGGAGTGAAGAGGAGTGGAGTGGAGTTGGGTTGATATGTTGGGTTAATGGGCTGAAACCCAAACTCAAAGCCCTAGTTGAAAACTTCAAAATTTTACCCAACTCCAATCATATCGATGCTTATACTCAAAAAAGTCGCAAACACCATTTTGAACTCAATGGAAGTGGTCTCGAGTCCAAATTGGTGATTCTCAACTTCCTTCTTCATTCAGACGTCTGAAATGTCCAATCCAGACGTCTGAATCTGGAAAAATAAGAGTTCTCTAACTTCATTCATACGTCTGAAATTAACGATTTAGATGTTTGAATCTGGAAAAACAGATGTTGTCTAGAACAATATTCAGACGTCTAAATCATTTATTTCAGACGTCTGAAAATGGCAATTTTAGCCTATTTCCTTTCTGGTTTGACTCGAGCAATCTCAGACGTCTGAACAACCCATTTCAGACGTTTGAATTTCTGCTTGAAGGTGTTTTCAATTAGGCACTTCCAAAAAGCACGATCCACATAGAATTTTCACTAATTCGACTGTTCTTCTACGAATAGTGACTTTTTCGGACTAAAATCCGGCTAACGATGCTATATTTAAAATAAACATTTAAATATACGAATCATAAAATATGCGGGTTGGTACAATGTGATTCTTATTCAGACTCTTCTTCCATTTTCCTTCATTATAAATTTTGAATTTAAATTTTGGTTGATTTTCATCAGTTGTGTATTGGTTTGTTTGCTAAAGGGAGGGATAAAGAGTGATGTTTAAGAGAATTAGAATTCAAATTTATACATTAAATATAAAAGATAACGGTACTCACAAATAGTAACACCATTATCATTCATTGTAATTTATTATAATTTAATTAATTTATTTATTTGTAATAAATATGTTAGCTCATTTTTACAGTAATATATATATATATATGTGTGTGTGTGTGTGTGTTTCATAGTAATGCGTTAGTTATATTTTGTTACATAAAATTTTTAATCTTTGACTATATATATTCCTTTTGCTTATAAGTTTGATAATAATTCATAACTTTCTAGCATTTTAACTCTTTATTTCACATATTTCCCCTTTTAGCTTTTTTATTTCCATCTATCCTACATCCTAAATTCATTATACTACATAATCAAATCGAGTTGTCTTCTTCTTCTTAGCACATACAATACTAAACGAAAACTCTTATTTCTTACGTTTCTTCCTTATTTCAGGCATAACGTAAAAATATTCATCCTAAATCAAAATTATATTAATTTTTTTTCAAATAATTCATTTATCAATCTCATAATTTGTTTATCATGATTATAATTGATCGAATTTATCATTATTCTTCACTTTTGTATTCACCTTAAATTTTATTTTATTTTATTAATATTATGTTATTTTTGTATTTCTACTTGTTGCTAGGTAAGGATTATCATTGATAAATTGTCTATATGTTGAGACTTTGACTTACTGGATGAATAAATTCGATTTCACGGTTAGAACTTTATTTTGATTTATGTCGTTTCTTACAATTCTAGGTTATATTGTTGTTTTTGATATTAAATCATGATTTTTTATCTTGATTCTAATTTTTTGTCCCAAAGTTATGTTTTCCTCTGATTTTGTTTTGAGTATTATGATTACCATCTTGGTTTTCTTCATTAATTTGCAGGAATGTATTGGATTAATCGATTCACTAGTACCATAGAAGCTTTTGATGTTCAATATGATTTATTATTGGTAGAGTTTGAAGTATTACTTATTTCTCATGTTTTATATGAGTTATGTTTCAATTTTTTGCTTCTATTGGCAAGGTTATGGGTTTAGGTTCCATTATTTATTTTGTATGAAGTTAGGTTTATTAATACGAAGTTGTGCAGTTAAAGCGCTTAGTAGGTCCACGGCGGTAGAGGTGCAAAAAGTTACATCGGGAATAAAGCAGGGATATAGCAGAAAATAATGGGGTGCAAAAAGGTTCATTAGATATAAAACTAAATATTTAAATTTAATTTATTCTTATTGTCACTTCATTTATGTAGGAAAAATAAATGTTGTTTAATCTTATATAACAAAACCAAAGAACAGCATGATTTATGCAGTCCGGATTTGACGATTACAATAGATTTTTAACTTATATTGACCACTTATGCATTAAAATTAAGTCTTTATCCTTACTTTGTTGAACGGTTTAAAAAAGAACTAGTCAAATCAATTTATTTATATTAATATTACTAACAAGGAAGCTAGAAAGCCTTGATTTAGCGGGTGTAGCGGAGCTTAAAGTGCATCTACTATACATCAGCGCTACATTGAAAAAGCGTAACGGTTGAAAAATGTTATGCGCAATAGCGGGGATTTTGCAGGGCTTTAACTGGGCTTTAACTGTACAAATATAAAGAAACCAAAATGACCTTCAATTTTTCTCTATAACAATAAAATAGAGATAAAGTTGATCTTTAGTTCATTCGCAATGTAGTTATACAAGAAAATAAAGTTGGATGTATAAGTGTATATTTCTATAGTGCCCTCAATAGTTGAATTTAAATTTTGTTTACGCAGCCTCAGTAAATTTGAACTTTTTTGTAAATTCTGATATATTCTCCTTAATCAATCTTGCATTCTAATATTTGTATATCATTAATAGACTATGAGATGTGAATACAACACGCATTCATGATTATCATTAAAGTCTTGATGATCATACGAAACATTCAATTGTTTTGAATTATATCAAACATTTTTACTGTACGATAAATAAATAAAAGTTACAGATTACTTTTAATTTAAGTCAATTGTAATTCACAGTAATTTGACAACTAAACCATGATTTAATGTACCGGAGAATTAATTACATATAAAGTCAATTGTAATTCTGATATACTCTCTTTTAAGTTACTAATTACTTTTTTTATTGTGTTATTTAATGGACTATGAAATGTCTGAAGGAAACACTCAAACAATGAGGTAATTAGTTACGATTTTTTTATGAACTAGTTTTATGTTACATTAATTGAATTTTTGCTGTTTGAAAGTGGTTATAGTTAACTACTAGGTATATCACTATTCATAATGGTTCCAAGTGAACTATCTTAGGTAAAAAAGACAAGGATTCGCTGTCAAGTCCCTGGAATTGAAAGATGATGTAAGAAAAGTCCCTCTCGAATAAGTTATGGAAATTAGGTCCCTACTTTTAGATATTGGCTAATTTATACCGCTTTTGCCCCTGAGAAGAATGCTAAGTCGATTTTCTAAAAGAGTACAATTTGGTAAAAAATAACAAAATATGGACCTAATTTACATGTGTTCAAGGAATCGCTGTCAAGTCCCTGTAATTGAAAGATGATGTAAGAAAAGTCCCTCCCGGATAAGTTATGAAAATTAGATCCTTAGATTTTGGCTAATTTATACCGCTTTTGTCCCTGAAAAGAATGCTAAGTCGATTTTCTAAAAGAGGACAGTTTGGTAAAAAAAATAACAAAATAGAAACCTAATATACATGTGTTTATGAGCAGGGACTTTTTGTGCATGAGCTTTGAAAATAGGGACCTTTGGTCCAAAATCCCAAAGATGAAACTATCACGCAATAAATAAAAGAAATTAATTGCCTTTAATTTTGATTGTCTGGAATTCAAACTACAAATATTAATTCAATGAATGAAATAATTAATTGTATTAATTCTCTTTAATGCTAATCAGTTATAAAATTAATATGTAATCAATTAATCCTTTTTATAAGCAACATTTTAGATGTATATAGCAGTGAAGTAGCATGTAAAATGAAGCATTCTGTAAATTTTATAACTCTTTCATCGATGTAAGAAATATGTGTAGCAAACAAAAACAGTACCGTTGGAACCTACTATTAATTTGTAACAAATTGTTTCCTTTTATTTGACAAGGTCAATATAAAATTTAAATGATTGGATAGAAATATATTTATAGAAACTTTTCTTCGACCGGCTTACCAAACTAATATTATGGTGAAACATATGCTTTAAAGGCCATGTGATAATTTTAATATATTTATTTATGCTTGAAATGAAACATTATATGTTCCATATACTTAAAAACAATTATAATATTTAGTTTGCATGCGTAACAATTGTATTGTGTATAAATAGTCGGTGTTGAATGTACATACAATTTTCTTCACAGCCATTCGTAATGAATATAATTGCATGGTGATGGTAGCTTATTTGGTCATTGCTTATCTAAATTACCAGAGCATTAAAAAAAAATACACTATACATATTCATAATTTATGTTTATTTCTCATGCAATATTATGCGCAGGTGTTTGAAAATCTAACGTCTCAAGCTACTGAATATTAGTTTAATTCAATTAGTAAGAAATGCCACTGATGCAAATTTTATAATACCTTTCATTTAAGTAAAATTTAAAACAGTGCTTCCCCTTGATCAGGAAAAAATTACTCTACATAAACATTCATGCACCAATAATAGTAGTAGTAGGGGGTGATGGTGGTGGTAATAATAATAATAAAATATAATTAAATTAAAAAATAAAAAATAAAATGAATGAACGGTTGAACAAATTATATGACGAATACGTGCGCACGTAAGGGGGATTCCCACTAGTTTGATATTAATTTAGCAACATCGCAAAATTTTACGTTTAAGTAAAAAACTTAGTTCACATTATTATTATTGTTGCTTGCGTTCAATCGGGCATAGAGATCTAAGAAACATAAAGAAATCCCCAGTCACAAAAGTATATTAGTTTTTCCCTTCCCCAGTTGTAAAGAAACAAAAATCAAACAAAAGCACCATAGATCATACACCGCAAACAGGGTAATCGATAAGCACATGATTAATCATTTAAAAAGAAAGAAACGCAAAACACAGTACATTCATCATTATCTGGGAAGTATGAATTAGGAAACATAGTAAAAAACATCATATGCATAACCAAACAGTTGCAGTCCCCATAAATATAATATATCTTATTACAAAGTCATCAGAGCAAAGATGAAAAATAAGAAGTCGCATCTTGTGTTTTGCAAAATATTAGGGAAAAAGATAGCTGTAGGAAAGAGAGTGTAAATTGTATTCCAACAACTCACCCCATGTTGCTTAAGAGGGGGGAATGTGCACAGCTTGTCCTACCTCACAACCACAAATCAAACAACCCTCAAAAGAATCAGAGCAGTCGCAAAACTCGCAATTGCTACATTCTATCCAATAGCCAGGCACAACCGCAGTCCCTTTTGGGATAGCATTCTTCATGGAGCAAAAGGTACCATAAGTGCCTGTGTGCGTGCCTTCTCCATTGCAAAAATCACATATTTCTGCAGCTTCTTTTTGCAGACGACTAATTACCTCCTCATCATCTTCATACTCTAATCTTATCACTCTCTTCTCGTATAGTACATAAGCAAACAACTTCCATGGCAAAACACTACATAGTTTGGGGATAATATCATAGTACTTCACCATTCTAATGCGGTCAGATAAATTCCTACCGGCGTATGAATCCAGTGCAGACAACAGCACCATAGCAAAAGCTTTGGTAGGCCATTTCTCATATAATTCCCTGATGTCAGCCCTATTTGCGTGCTCTATACTGCATAGCATTACTCTCACTGTATTAAGTGCCTTCTCATCCCAATCTTCATTGTCTGCTCCACCAAACAAACGATGTTCCCATTATATATATATAGAGAGAGAGAGAGAGAGTCCAAAAAGTTATTTCAAAACAAAAAACACAAAAATGGTTGACTGCAAAAACCTTCATCTCCATCATCGCCGCTTCTCTTTCCTTGGCTTGCTTCCAAAGCCAGACTCATGATCTCATCCGCATTCAAATGATTGATAATCTCCTCCATGTCCTTTTTGCTCAGCTTCTTCGGGTCATCTGCAAACAATCCACGTAGTCTCTCTAACTTATTATTCACCTCCTCTTCTTCTGTTCCATCAACTGCCGTTTCTCCTTCCACTTTCGTTCTTTTAGCTGGACGGGCATCCTTGTCCTTGTTGACTCTTTTCCTCCCTGCCACACTCATTATCATTAGACGCCCCCTCATTTTCAGTAGACAATTTTCTGCAGCTTACTAAGTGCAATTTGCAAAACATGACTAGTATTAAAAAAGGTTTAATAAATTAGAAATCAAATACATCACGCAACTTTATAAAATCTAGCTATAATGTACACGCTGATCCTTAAATACATGCAATTGGAATCACAGGTAATTGGTATAAGGCAGCGAGACATGCATATGCTGTAACAGTGAAAACCTAGTATTATTATAATTTCACTGTAAAAGATAGAGGCGGCAAACAACTACCAAAAACCAAGCAGTACCAGTATATAATGCTCAATATTATAGCACCTCACATCAAAATGAAACAAATAGCGGAGCTCAAGGACTAGATCAACCTAAATTCAATTGTATATGAAAACCCATGACTGCAGATTTGGTGCCGTTTGCAGACAATTATGAAAACTGAAACAAATAGTGCCGTTTCCAGAAGAAAAAATAATTTAGTGAAATTCCCAGACAATTACGCTATTCAATTCAGTAAACAAAACGGTGCAATCAAGAGATAGCAAATCGTGATCAACAACTTTTAGTAAACACGTCACCTCCTATTTCTTTATGACCGTCAACAATCTCTTCTTCGCCCTTCGTCCCGGCCATGCCTTCAAATCTGGTCTGCTTAAAAATTCGTTACTTGGGGCTTCAAATTTAGGGAACTCGGTGCAGGTGCAATTACCTACGTAGATGAAGAATCGGTTGACAATTGAAGGCGGTTCAATTCCTTGCGTTTGGTCGAGAAGAAGAAACGCGCTTATTCGATTTAGGGTTTCTTAGAAATTATAAATAACGACAGACGAATATTCTGGATTTAAGGCCGAGGTTGTAGTTTGAGCATCGGAGGAGCCTGGCCCAGGTGCTTTTGGAATTATGCGCTGCTGCCAAGAAAAATAAAAGCCGGAGGTAGTTAAACTACAAGCGATAAGTCAATTTAATGCAAACATTTGAGTTATGTACCAAGCTTATCATTGGTAACTACCTATCTTTTAGATTAATTCTATTCACACAAAATAAATTACTTTACCTACACCGTTAACTTTTGTAAGAAAAGTTAGAACAAAAACACCATTTCATCTCAATAGTTTTTAGTTTGAAGTTTCTGTTAGGTAACTTTTTAATTCAAAAGTGCACATTCAAACTATTTTAATATCAGTTGTTCCAATTTTATTTTATTTTGCAATTTTGAATTCAAAGTTCAACTCAAAATGCTAACATGAAATCATAATTCAAGTCAAAGTTAGAAATTCAATATAAGAATTTATCTTCATTTAAAATCAGAACTCATCAAAGCTTAGAATTAGATTTTACTTCAAAATTTAAAATTTAATTTGCAAATTTATATTATGCGATTTATGCGATTTATGCGTATGAATCGAAAGTGCCTATTTTATACTATGTGATTTAAATATGCGTTTTCATATCCATGTAAAAATAAACTGTTTTTTATTTAAAATTAATATTTTATCCCTTTCAATTGATAAATATTTATGTGTACAGATTTTGATTTTTAACATTTTGCTTTTAATAAACGAGTGCCAGCACGCGCTTCGCATTTGAGTTATTATTTTTTTACAAATTTGATATGTTTAATTCAAAAGAAAATATTTTACATAAATATATAGTCATATATTTGCGTTGAAATCGTGTATATTTAGTTCGAAAACTTTACGTTGCAACATTTAGTTTTCATGTTAGTTTGAATTTTAATATGTCAAATCCTAATTTTACATGATATTAAGATTTAATACTATTTATAGGTATAGTGAATTTGTAAAAATAATAATTTGTTACATTCTATTTTTAAGTAACATTAAGATTTGATAATATCGAAGGGCATTTTTGGTAGTTCAAGTTAATATCTAAAAATGTGAACCAAATATATTTCAACTATTATTAAAGAAGATTTCTCAAAAAATAAATGATTTTTTTTTAAAAATAGGGCAATTAGGTTATAGTACATATTAGTATCACAAGTCCAGGGTAGTATACAATGTATATACTATATGTCAATATATGTTTGAATCACGCAACACAAGTTTTGAACGTATGACCTCTCACACCAAAGTCGGAGAGTTTAACCACTAGGACAATGGTGCTAGTCAAAAAAAGGTCACGAGTTTAAAGGTCACAAGTTCGATCCTCAAGAACGACACTTGTTGATATTAATGAACCATGTTCAAAAAAAACATTAAGATAGACGTGGAAGAAAATTCAAAAAATAAACGATATATAGATTGAACCTCCGATATTACTCGATAGAATGAATAATTACCTTAAAATGAAAACTAAAATGAATGAATCAGTATATTTAATTACTTAAAACTTTTTGTAGTTGATATCAACATAAAAAATAAGTATATTGCATTATCAAACTGATAATTAAAATATTTATTTAACGACTAAAATAAATGTCAATTAAAAAATGCTACAAATCTTATTCTTATTATTTTAATTATGTAAACTGATAACTTAGATTTTAAACCATTTTTTGTACCTCAATAATTTTATTTATAACAAGAAATTCAAAAAAAAATTAATATCTGCCTCATAAAGACATTGTAATACAAAAGAAAAATATTTCTAATCAGAATATCCTATATCTTTATCCATTAGTTAATGTAGATTACAAATGTAAATTTTTAAAATTTAACATTTTAATGGAATTTCTTAACTTAATATATTCATTATTTTTCAAAATTACAAAGTACAATATTCATTATCATTAATTTGGTATCATTCTTAACATTTTTTTGTATTAATGATAATTAAGAATTCACTTACTGTATAAAATATAAAAAGAAAACACGTGTATATGTCAAATAACATGTTTTAGAAAGGAAAATTTGTTTATAGGTCTGTTTAACGCGAAACACCAACTTTAGAGGAAATTTTAGGTATTTTTTTTATAAAGACCCATATTTTTAACAATATGATATATGAATAATTGATTTAAATTTCAAATAATTAATAAATTAAAGGTCCAAAAATATAATTTTCGCATACGGTCGAATCAGGACTCAAGACTACTTTCGTTTAGTTCAAATCGATGTTGCGGATTAAAATGAGTATAAATATTGTTATATTTGGAGATCGGACGATCCGATAGCCAAAACGGTCTGGAAATGCATGAAATTATCATCTTGGAGCTATTTGGATAGTGATGAAATTTATACAATTTGGATCAAAAAAATGAGATGATATACGTTGCGATCGGACATATGCCGTGTGATCGTATGAGCTCGGAGCGTACGGCGATTTATTTGAGAATTCAAATAGATTACATATAATATTATTCAAATAACACCTCTATCTCTCTCTCATTTCTACTGTTGCATTGCCCATAGAGAAAAATTGGCCACCTCCTCTCTCACACCCTTTAAAAAAATTAAATCTAGCGCTTCTCTCAGCGATAAATCACAAAACCAAATACGTTGAACTCGTACGGAGAAGCTTCACGTCGATGGTGGCACACTGGGTTGCAGTTCCGTTTGGGATGATGGTCGTACGTTACATGAAAATTAGGGTTTCACTTTAGCGACGCTTGGGGAGGAGTTAGATGATGTAGATAGCACCATTGGTTTCTCTTTGCGAAGCGCACCTTTCTACGAATTCTCAAAAACTCCGATCAAGAGAAGCAAAATGCGACATAAAGGGGGTCGTGCATGCTGCCCTTATCGTGAATTATATGGGGGTAGCTGAGCATAACTTCGTGGTATAACACCCCGTATTTTTATATAATTAAATAATCAAATAATTATGAGCAGTAAAAATATGCATTTTTGGAATTATCAGAATTTGGCCTTTAAACTTATTAGATTGTGTTCGTGGCGATTTTTTGATCAAATTACATATATAATATGTCTCGAACGGAGTTCGTATGAAAAAGTTATTGACGTTCGAAGTTTTGTATCGAGAAATAATTATACATGTAAATGTACGTAAATATATTTGTTATAAATAAATATATGTGCGTATGAAATTCCAGAAATAACGCGCATTTGAATTTTAAAATAGAGGCGTGTCATAAAGTTAATTAATTAACATTGTCATCATAAAGCAAATTAATTGATATCAGTAATTAAAGGCAATAAATTAACATTAGCAGGCAATGTAATCAAATCAGCTATGGGAGGAAATTAGTTTACATTAATTGGTCATATGTGAAATTCAAAATATACAAGTTTTATATTGGGAAATTAATCAAGCAATTGATGGTGATTATTTAGAATAAACAAGCAAGATAAAATAAACGTTTATAATTTATAACATTTAAAAGTTAACGTTTATAAATAGCATTTAATAAAACAAATAAGGCACGTTTAAAATCCAAAATAGACGTGCGTTATAGAGAGCATTAAATCAGAGAACTAATGAGAGTTAATAATAATTAACAGCAAACGTTTAAACGTTAAACGTTTATAATAAATAAAATGTTTAAAAACAAATCAGATGCGCTTATTATGCACCCTTTTGAACGGCCTGATTTGCATCATTTTAAGCGTACGGACGACACTGTTTTGAATCTCTATAAATAGAGGCAAGGCGAGCCTTCAAACTCATATTTTTATAAATGGGTGCGAAAGCCCTATTGCTCTTCTTTCTCCTCCAATTCTTCATAAATTAGCTATTTTAGGATTACGCCTTCTGAATTATAAGTTGGAGATAGAAATTATAGGTCTAAAATAGAGATGTTCAAATAATGTCGTCCGAATAAGGTAAAGTTCTCAGATTTGGTTTACTAGTTTAGTTTTTTTTTTTTCATTTAGATTCGGATTTCGAAATCCATATGAATCCCAATTTGTGGATCCAAATAGGGTTGCAATAGGGAAGGCTATGGATAATAAAACTGGGTTAAAAATCAGATTTGGAACTTAGAGTGTTTTCTTTCTAGGTGGGTGAATTTAATTATATATCGTTTACGTTTATGATATATTATCATTAGACTCATGTTAAATAATTTTATACAGTATTTATTTAAGTAATCAATTCTATTAATTAGTTATGCTGAGACTGTGAACTGTATAAGAAAGCTTAGATTAATTATTATTAGGCTTGACAGTTAGAGAAAGGCATAAGCCTAAAATTAATAAATTTACGATTATTTACATCTATTTAAAAGTTGAAATTTAGCTTGTAAATGTTAGATTCTTTTTATTCCTTTTACACGAATAAGTTAGTTAAAGAGAAAAATTCGCAAATACGGCTAAATTGGAATGAATACTAGATTTATAGAAATTAGATGTAAAATAAGAAATGCTGAAATAAAAAGAGAAAAATAGAAACTTGCAGTAAATTATGCTAAAATCGGGAAAAATAAATAAAAAAAGTAAATCTAATAACTTGATTTGAAAGTAAGTGATAGATTAATTGGTTGGTTTAAAAAAGAGAATACATATCCATAGTTTAATATTTAAAGATAAGATAAATGTAATTGCAAGAATAAAGGAAAGAAAAAGCGAATTAGTGTAAAATAGAGACACTACTATATTTTGCACTATCCAAAAAAGTAAAGAAATAATAAAAAGAATATCTTGAAATTACGGATTATTGTTTGTAGCATTATTTAGTATTAAAATATGGAAATGGATTTTAAGTATAGTTTTCGTAACCAACCAAATAGAATAGAACTATTTTCTAGAATATAAGAAAATAAAGTAAAGAATTGAAGAAATCAAGTTCATTATTAGATAAGACTAGAAGCTATAAACATAAATGTACCTAGATCAGCATTTACTACGCAAATAATAGAATAAAAATAAAGAAGTTATTATGATAGTAAATTTGCGACAATCGGACGTAGTCCTAAGACAAAATTTTCATATAATATAAGAGAATTAAAGAGATTTCAATGTCATAATAAAAGAAGACAGACTAGAATAGAAAAGAGACGCTTGTAATATATTTATAATGTACAGATTATAAAAGAAAATAAAAGTGACAATTACGAGTAAAATTATAACATACGTTATAATTAAGTAGAAAGAACAGAAAAGGTTTATTTTAAGACTTAAATGAAGTTAATAAGAAAATAGAGCAGAAATAATAGAATATGCTTATTTTAATAAACTTAGATCATGGATTAAGTTAATAAGCAAGATAATAGAAATGGCCCATACCAACAGCATTCCCTTTCAGTCATGAACTGATGGTCTCACAATAGTTAGGTGAGGCTGGGACAAGATTATGATAATTAGGGTAAATAAGTAGCCTAGAGAATAAGAAAAGTAAACTAAACGTAAAATAAAAGATTAGACTTAGAGTCTAATAAAAGAGTAAGATGCGTTAGGAGCAGCCTAAAGGATGAAGAGCCTAACGAAGCAGTTCATCATAGATTTCAGTATAGAAGAAGCACGTCCAACTTAGTTATTTTAGGCTAGAAGGCAGTACGAGACTTCAACAGGACATGAGGGTACTCTAGGATGGCCCTCTGGGGTAGGCATAGCGAACCAGTCCTCTAGGGGCAGGTTTGTAGGTATTCCATCAAAAGAGTATGTCTTGATTGCTTTTTGCATGGCAGGACAATGTAGGCAGTCAAAAGAGGTTGATGTTTGGAGTAGGATATTCTTATATCCCCGTACTTGCAAGTAAGTTTTAGTAGGCAAGACCTAATAGGATAGTCGCATGCGGATATCGGGCCAGCATCAAAACCAAGAAGCGAGTTTAGGGAAGACCAGAGTTAAACAGACAGTCCAATGAACCTTTCATTATCGAGACATTGGATGAGGGGCACCGCCAATGGATGTTTAGATTGTTTGCAGTAAGACACAACCACTTAGCTTTTTAGAGATCTTTCGATTAGTTGAGGGGTGGCTGCATGGGGCCATAGCAGTGATAAAAAAAGGGATAGACCAAGTAGAATATCTGTATTGTAGGCCTAACAAGGCACTCCTTTATAGAAATAAAAAATCCCTGACCGAGTTTTGTACAAGGTAGACCTTGTTAAGCGGGATTCAGGGAGTAGACAGAACGATTACGTATAGTCCTCAAGGTACGCGTTGGGTGGTACGTTGTGGATGTTCGAGCATTAGTATAGACTAGTGCAGACGCAGTTTTACTTTTTCATAGTAGATGACGGAACATCTGTATTGTAGGTCTTACGAGGCAATCCTTTACAGTCGTAGTCATAGAACGCTATAGGATCAAGATGATGGAGTCATTTGCGAGGAGAATACCGAAGTTACTATGGGTAGTACCTAGGACCGATGCAGTCATTGGGCATATAGCTACATATATATCGGTTATTAGGTTTTGATCTACTACGGAATAGATGGGCACGATTCAAGCACGGAGGCAAGAGCATTATAAACCCAATAAACCTAATATAACAGTAAATGAAATAAAACGGTATATGTAGAATTAAGCTTAGAAGTGTATAATTTGTCCATTCACCAAAACTTTAGTTTCGACCCCCTCATCATAACATCCTACAGGTTAGGTAGATGGTAGAGACTTTCCAGCTTTGAGACACTTGTTTAGAAAGTGCTATTATATTGGTGAGTATTTACTTACTACTATATTTTAGGCAGTTCCGCTGTGAGATATTTATTTGAGCTCTGATATATTTGCCTTTGCTTATTTGCAGGATACCGGTAACCCAACTCGGACTTCAATGGGCTTGGATTTTAGCATTTTTGCGAAAAAATCAAAAATCCAGACCCAATGGAATTCGAGCTGTTACATTTGATATCAGAGCGAAGGTTTCGGATTCCTAAGTAGATAGGGAGTGAACGTATTTGTATTTTTGAATAAAATATAAATATATTATGTACTAAAATCCAAATAGTCCCCCATTATAGATTTTAACATATGGAAAGTTTTTAATAGTTTGCTAGTTTGGTTTGGGATGACCCAAGTATGTTGAGCCCTATGTTCATTACCGATTTATAACATATATTGAAGCCTTGTTTTGAGAGAAGATTGGTATCCATATGTTATAGGATGTAGGGAAGTTCCCTAGGGATAGTAGGGAGAGTGTTTTTATTTTGGAAGGAATAAGAGGTTTTGGTAAGAAGGAAATCCACTTTATGTCTAGCCCAATAAAATGAAACTTTTGGAATTGAAAAGTTGAAAAATATAATTGTTAATAAATTTGAGGAAGTAAATATTGGGGTTTTAAAAAAAAAAGTGGTATGAAATTTAAATTGGTTTTTATATGATTTTGTTAAAAGTGAAATTCTTTTTGAAGAATTGTAGAGAATGTATAGCTCGCTAATTTCCTTGTAGGTGAACAAAGATTTTAAATATAAAAACCTAGAGTGTGTTAAGTATTGAAAACGTAGGTTACAACGTTTATTGTCGTAATAGATTTTTTCGGTAAAAATAAAGGAAGCATAGACTATGACACTATTGTTATAGTAGGTGACTCCCAAAGGAAATGTTTTTACATAGCAAATGAGATTTTTTAGTATTTATTTTAATTGAATCCATATATTAGTATTTTTGGGTTGTAGTAAGTGTGTTTTACGCAACATCTGTTTTGACCCAAAAGAGTATTGGAGATAATTTCTAAAGTGGTTTGTATGTACACTTATTATTTAAATAAGTATATGAAAATATTTTCTAGTTATGAAAATATTAAAGCTGTTTTGAAAATGAGTTCTTCTGAAAAATAATGCACGTTAAATTAATGAATTTCGTAGGAATATCTTATGTAAGTGAATATAGAGTAAACACACTTTAATCTATTGGAATGAAACGAATAATGATATAATTTTCTATGAATCACAAATAAAGATGTTTTGTGCAAGTTATAAGGAATACGTGAAAGAGATGTACAAAGTATGGAAAACATCATATTTTGTATAGTCTATTTCGAAAAAAATATAAAATAAATTCCTTATAATTTCACATAAACTTGAAATCCTCCTTTAAAGGATTCATAGAAAGTTTTAGCGTTAATGGTTTCTCATAAGAGAAAGTAATTCCAAAACATTAAGGTATAAAACAATTAAGTGTAGTAAGTTAGAAACTCCTCCAAGGTCGAGAAATTGGAAGAGTAGAAAAGTTAAGGGATTTTTAATAGAATAATTGTTCTTACCTACTCCCGTTTTAGTAAATTTGAAAATCTATGAAAAGTAGATTTTTTGAAAACATATGAGGACATTTTTTTTAGTCAAGGAAAAAAATGTTCCGATAGAATACTTGGGTGCGACCCACTTAGCCTTGCTGCATCTCCCATGTTTTAGTCATTCCCGGTTGATGAGGCTCGATACTAACCGTTACCTTTCAAGAACAATTTTACTTAGAATGCTCATCGTCCACCAATGACGATGTTCTGATAGCATTCGTCCATACAAGTTGTCCTAGGTCTGGACAAACTGAATCACCGTCTTCATCATCTTTACGGTATCCATTCGTAACATTCAAATCGGATCGAAGTGGTTTTCGGATAATTAAATCCGATCCCGCTCTCTTCGAAACGATTAACGAAATTGGCCAATTATTGATAGTCGGTTATTTAACTATCAATAAAACATCCATAAGCAGTCACTAGGCCTTATTATAACTTTTCCCAAACATTTGTTCCAAAAATATCTTTACTAAGATATATATTCAAATCCCTTTCCATATTCTAATATTTGAAAACAGTTTCAAATACTTAAATCCATAACAGGATATTTTCAAACCATCTCAACATTTAGAAATATTTCCAAACTACCATTTTTATACTTAGGAAAATATTATAAGCCTTATTTCCAAATCATGTCAAATATCAACACTTCAGAGAATATTTCGTAACTTATTCCATAAGTCTTCGAAATCACTAATAAATTTCTTTTTTTTTTCAATTTCCAAACTCTGTATACTTATTTATAACCCCATTCAACAATTTATAGCTTCTTTTATAAGTTTAGATTTCATTTCAAAATTACTATATTCATACATTTTTAAATTCCATTTCTTCTGAATCCCTTATAAAATTCCCTCCCTTAAAACATATCCATTTTAAAACCCCATTTATGCATCCCGAGAGAATTTACAAATAAAAATTTTCAATCACTTCAAAACTCTATATATATGTAAAATAAGTATTTTGAAGGATAATAATTTGTTTTATAACATGTTCAAATAATTATTTAAAATATCGAAAACCTTTATAAACATTAGTAAATCATTTTTAGTTAAGCAAATAAATTTTTAAAGACGATTTTTAAAAGTTAGAATTTACTAAAATAAATACTTAATATTTAAAAATCCACTTCCCCAAGTATTTCAGTCTTAACTAGCTTAGAATTTCATAGTTTAAATTATAAAATTTTCATTTCAAAAACAAACTTACATCATAAAATAAAAAAATATTTTTATAACCTCAATAACCAAATCAACTTATAAATTCCACTCGATTTCCATCACATCACTTCCATTCTGATTTCCTTAACCATTTTCACGTTTTAAAATAGTATCTACTATTTCCTCACTATATTTCCATATTTTAATATAAATTTACCCTATGAATGTATATTCCAAATTATCATCTGATATCGAATTTCCTTTATTTATAAACATCGTTTATAAATTTCTATAACTCCTTTGGTTTTACCTTTTTATAAAACAAATCTTATTTATAAAACCCCCTTATATAAATTCATATCTTATAAATTCCATTTATACCTCCAATCTATTTTTAATATTGATTTTTGCTCCTTTTCACATTTAAGAATACCATTTACAACTCCTTTATATAATTAATTTTTAAAGTCTCTATTTAAATCCATTCACAAATCGTTACGTACAATCCAAAATTAATATATATTATTCCCAATTCAATTTCCTTAAAAATAATTCAATTTCCAATATAAATATTCTTATATCAAAAATCCCTTTTAATTTCTTAAATATTAAAAATATATTTATGGTATTTTAAAATATTAAAATTCAGGCCAGTGCTACAGTAGCATCCAATAATTTCAATCACTACAATAATCTATACTAGATTTGTGACGACCCGCCTTTCATATACAGAAAGACGCATCATCCTTAAGAAAGAAATAGATAGAAATAGAAAGAAAGAAGAAAGAACAACACAATTCAGAATCTCACAGCGGAAACGGAACAAAATATAATACATCACATAACTATTACATAGTCTTACATATATCAGAGTTACACACATCATTCAAACAAGACAGTCATATATATATATGTATATGTCATTACATACATCCCAAAATACCCATACATGAACTAACACAGCAGACTAGATAGATAGATACGTCTGGACTTCTGCTCCAAGCTACTCCTTACTTCAACAATCCAAGACCTGATCACTTGGCTACTCATAAAAATTTGAGTACCCAAGAGTTTAGGAAAAATAGAAATAAACTCCGGGTCAGACATGGGTCTGGTGTGAGTAAACGGGTTAAAGTTGCTTAAATTTGAAAACCATTTGAAACAAAGGTATCACGTAAGACTTCCCACACATAAACACGGGTAAGTTTTTACCTTACGCTAACCAAAACATTTTATAGGAAACCTGGTGATATTATAATAGTGTCTAGGGTTTTCAAGTAAACTAGAAAATAGCTGGAATGCTTACATCTCACGTTCCAACATAGTTGGGCACAATCAAAACGTACAGCGGTTATTGGAGATTGGATTCCATACAATGGCAGGGCTACTGGGGTACCGCCCATCACAGTACCTGGCCTAGATCAGAGTACCGAGGATCACGCCCGACCCCCTGCAACACAAGGCCGGAACCATCCCTTACTGGACAGTCCCGAACAAGACAACCCCGCAGTTGTGGCCAACAACTGCCCACTAAGCCGAAATAAAAAGGGACATCTAGACAAGGGTATATCTCGTCCTACTTGGGTGCTACCCACTTAACCTTGCTGCACCTCCCCTGTTTTAGCCATTCCCGATTGATGAGGCTTGAGGCTACGAGTACCTTTAGAGAATACATCTCTTAGAATGCTCATCGTCCACCTGACAATGTGCTGAAAGCATTCAATCCATACAAGTTCGTTTCGGGTTCGAATGAAACCGAAGGCATATCTCGTCCTACTTGGGTGCTACCCACTTAACCTTGCTGCACCTCCCCTGTTTTAGCCATTCCCGATTGATGAGGCTTGAGGCTACGAGTACCTTTAGAGAATACATCTCTTAGAATGCTCATCGTCCACCTGACAATGTGCTGAAAGCATTCAATCCATACAAGTTCGTTTCGGGTTCGAATGAAACCGAAGGCATATCTCGTTACAGTCATTTTGGAATCACCCTCAGAGTTAACGACAATAACCCTTGCACTCTGAAAACTCCATCTCGATCTTCACTTAAGATATCACGACCTATCGTTCAACTTAGATCGATGTGGTTTTCGGATAATCATAACTGATTCCCGATCCCGGTCACATCGAAATCCAAACGCCATTTTAAAGGTCAAGTTGTTTAATAGTTTAAAAAATTCAATTCAACACTTTGAATTCACATAGCATTTATTACAGATAAATCATACACAATCATCACTGAGTATCATAGAATATCACCCAATAGATATCACAAATCCAGATATTCTACTCATATAACATCCCTAAACAGGAATTATTAATCCATGTTATAATTAATTTAATTAACTTAAATTAAATTAATTATTGAATAATTAATCACTAAACAACCTTAAGTATTAATTAAACACCTAATTATTAATACCAATCTTTAATTACAAATTTGATTTATCTCAAATCACTTAGTTAATTACAATTATTAATTAACATTCTGAGTTACCTTACAAATAAATTAATTAAGTAAAAATCCTTTATCTTACATTTTAAAATCTTCCTTAACTAACTTTGAAATCAAGTTATTACTAGCTTAAAAAGCTTTGATGTTAATTAAATTTCAACACTTAACTTAAATTTATTACTTAATTAAGATATTAATTAAGATTTAAAACGTTCTTAAGTATTCACTTAATTAATTAAAATTTAAAATTAACTCTTAACTTAAATTGTCAAACATTCATTACTTCATCAATACTTAAAATTGTATAAGATGAATTAACTTAATTTTATTAAACTTAAAATTTTGAAAAACCCAAATACCCGAGAAAATCTCAAGTTTACTCGAGTTACCACTCGAGTTTCTTCCCACCATTTCCCGAGTTCTTCTCTTCTTCCTCACATATATATATATATATGTATATGTATATATATATGTATGTATGTATGTTTAAGTTTAAATTTTTCAACAGGAAAAAAAACAAGCTCACGAACTCGGGTTCCAACCCGAAGCAGCCCTTCACTTTCTCGAGCGTCCACCCAAGTCGCTCTCCACCCAACCTCCTGACACCATATCGAGGCCGTGCACGTGTACAGCGCCTCACCGACGTTCCGGCGACCCACGCATCCTCTGGCAATTCATGAATCACCCCTACATTCGGTTACAATGATCAACTCGATGCCAAAAATTCCAGATCGAGATTTAGCCTTTCGTTCGAAAACCTGAAACTCGACTCCACCCAGTAAATCACTTCGCCCCACTCGCTCCGACCATCGGAGATGCTACAACCCCGGTCTCACCTCGTCTATCCCCCATACTACCATCCCCTTGAATGCTGTGCAACTCGATCAAACAGAGGTGACGAAATCTCCTCGTCTCCGACCACGTCCAAACTCGAGTGTTAAACCCTAAATCGGCCAATACTCGACGCCATGACGAACTGGAACGACTCCGGCTATTTTTCCCGACTTCGTCGTTCCTTCCTCCTCCTCCAGTCGAAAACCCGACTTCCAAAACTTCACCCATCGCCGGAAATTTGTTAAAATCCATTTCCAGTTCAACTATGAACTGCTCCTAGTATACACAACTTAAAATCACCATTTTTGTTTTAAAAATATTATTTTCAGATGATGATTCAAGATATATAGTTGAATTATTAATTTATAACATTCGATTTTAACATATATTTAGATTTTTCTCTGTAAAACTAACTTTACATAGGCAATACATCACCATCATGCCTTAAACAATTTTTATATCTTGAATTATGTTTAAGCAAACCTAATTTGTTTAAAACTCTAAGCCTATCAGTGCCTTGATGAAAATATATGGAATTCTTTTGTTAAATTTTCAATTCTGTAGCAAAACAGAGAGGAACGGGCATATCCCATATACACAGAACAATCACATATATATACAGAGTTAAAACTGAAAAGAAAATACTCAAGCAAGCACAATATTATTCTTAAATCATACACAAAGATTTGAATATACTTAGATCCTAAGATAACTTGTTTACTCACATGAGAACAAGTTTGAACAGAGAACACTTCTGTTTTGAAAAGCTATTAGCCTGATCTTCTTAAATCTTCTTGCTTGTTAACTCGAGGTATTAATTAAGCTTTAGTGGTAAGATGGTACTATCTACTTTTTTTTCTTCTGGTATGCTAAGTTTTAATGAACGAAAATCGAATAAAAAGAGATATATAAATAGAAAAGAGTTTATAGGAATGGGTGTTTACTGGTGCAAACATTTTCTTCTGGTCAGAGATTTTTTTATCTTTCTTTGACCAGACAAGATTTTTGTGGAAAATGAAATGATTTATAAACATTTCGAAATGACCTGGTTTTGTGCTAGAAATGATAGCATTAAATGCAATTGTCCCTTTTCATGTTACATACTTGTCCACTTTGATTTTGTATTAACATATATATTATTTTTTTTCTTGCATATACATGTATTCCTATAGTTAATATATATTTTACTAGAATGATCTTGAGTGTTTACTTTATGTTTTTATATAACCATATAATTTATTACTAACATAAATCCTTATTTTTATTTCTATTTTAAGCTTAACTATCAAACACTTAATTTATATTCATATATTTTCGTACTTATATTTAGTGTTGATAAGATTGATTTTATTTTAAATATCTTTGAAAGATTTTATTTAAAATTTTCAATTCATAGTTTCCTTCACAAATACACATATGTATATATAAATAAATGGTAAATGGCCAAAAGTCTTATTTGTTTTTAAAATGATAAGTTTGTATTTTAATTAATAAGATTAGATGCTTATTAAAATAATATTGCTAAAATCCTGGGTCGTCACATTCCTCCCCCCTTAAGAATTTCGTCCCCGAAATTTAAAGCAAAAGATAATCCAAAAGCTTTTATATTAACAACCCAAGCATACATATCATGCATACATTAACACCCAAGCAACAATTCATCCAAAGAAACATCACTAGCTATCCGGACACAAATTCGGATAAGCTTTCCTAAACCTATCCAGAGTTTCCCAAGTACAGTCTCTGGGATCCTCACTCCACTGCACTTTGACCAGTTTCACAACCTTATTCCTGAGCTGCTTCTCATCCCGATCTACAATCTGGATTGGATTCCTGACTACAGTCAAGTTCAGCTCGATCTCCAAATCTTCCTGGACTGCTGGTTCTACAACCAGTGATGGATCATGGACAAACTTCCTTAGATGGGATACATGAAATACATTATGAATTCCAGACATCCGTTCTGGCAGTTCAATTCTGTAGGCCACAACACCAATCCTTTCCAGCACTCGGAATGGACCAATATATCTCGGGGCAAGTTTTCCCGTCTTTCCAAATCTTATAGCTCCCTTGATCGGGGAAACTTTGACAAAGACTAAATCTCCAATCTCAAATTCCAATTGTCTTCTCCTCTTATCTGCATACTTCTTCTGACGGTCCCGAGCAGCTTTCATTCTCTTCTTGATAAGCTCAACTTTCGCAGATGCTTCACGAATCAAATCTGGTCCAAGCACAAGACGATCTCTTGACTCGATCCAACAGGATGGGGATCTACAAGGTCTTCCATATAAAGCTTCATAGGGTGCCATCTTGATGCTCGCCTGATAACTATTATTGTAGGAGAATTCCACTAAATGAAGATGGTCTTCCCAAGATCCACCAAAATCCAAAACACAAGCTCTCAGCATATCTTCTAGAATACGTTCATCCTTTCCGTCTGTCCGTCGGTCTGGGGATGATAGGCTGTACTCAATCTCAAACTCGTTCCCATAGCTGATTGTAAAGCCTCCCAAAACTTGCTGGTGAAGATAGGATCTCGGTCACTTACTATGCTGACTGGGACTCCATGTAACCTGACTATCTCCTTCAAGAAAATCTCAACCAACGATGCTGCAGTACGGGTCGCCTTGACTGGAATGAAATGGGTGCTCTTAGTTAACCGGTCCACTATAACCCATATTCCTTCATTTCCTCTCTTGGTCCTTGGTAAACCGTCGATGAAATCCATAGAGATAATTTCCCATTTCCACTGAGGAACTTCCAAAGGCTGCAACAATCCGGCTGTCTTCTGTTGAGCACCTTTAACCTGCTGGCAGATCGCACATCCATTCACGAAAGCAGCAACGTCCTTCTTCATACCCGGCCACCAGAAGACACTCTTCATATCCTTATACATCTTTGAAATTCCTGGGTGGACACTCAGCCTGGAGCGATGACTCTCTGCCAAAACTTCTTGCTTCAAATCCTTGAAATTCGGAACACAAATCCTTCCGCTGATCCTCAAAGCTCCTTGGTCATCGATCTCAAAACTAGAACACTGACCATTCTTGACTCCTTTGATGATTTTCCTCAACTTTTTATCAGATCCTTGCTTACTCGCGATCCTTTCCATAAGAGATGGAACAACTTCCAAGATAGACAGAACCGCATTCCTACTTAGAGCATCTGCTACCACATTCCCCTTCCCTGGAGTATATAGAATATCCAAGTCATAGGAGGCTAAAAACTCAACCCACCTATGCTGCCTCAGATTAAGATCCTTCTGAGAGAAAAGATACTTCAATGGTTTGTGATCCGTGAATAACTCAAACTTCTCTCCTAAAAGATAGTGTCTCCAGATCTTCAAAGCAAAAACAATGGCTAACAACTCTAGATCATGCGTAGCATAGTTTTTTTCATGTGGCTTCAATTGCCGACTCGCATTCGCAATTACTTTTCCATTCCGCATCAGAACTGCTCCCAGTCCAACAATACAAACATCTGTATAAACCTCAATCTTGCTTTTCCCATCCGGAATAGCTAGCACAGGTGCACTGGTCAGCCTCATTTTCAACTCTTGAAAAGCCTCTTCACATTGGGGTGTCCACTTAAACTTTGCTCCCTTCTGAGTCAACTTGGTTAGGTGCGAAGAGATCTTGGAATAATCCTTGATAAACTTCCTGTAGTAACCAGCTAATCCCAGAAAACTGCGGACTTCAGTCGGAGTCTTCGGTTGCTTCCACTCCAGAATAGTAGCTACCTTGGTTGGATCTACAGAAATACCTTCACCATAAACAATGTGCCCCAAAAATTTGACTTCTGATTTCCATAAATGACATTTGGAGAATATCGCCTTCAGAACATGCCTCCTCAGAGTCTCCAAAACTATCTCTAAATGTTGCCTATGCTCCTCTTCTGACTTGGAGTAAACCAGAATATCATCGATGAACACCAGAACAAACTTATTCAACACATTCCAAAAATCTCGGTTCATCAGGTCAACAAAATAGGCTGGAGCGTTGGTTAATCCAAAAGGCATAACCAACCACTCATAAAAATAGTTAGGTCCCCTAAACGTAGTCAAGGGGATATTGTCCTCAACTACCCTTAACTGATGGAAACCTGATGCTAAATCCAACTGAGAGAAAACTGAAGCTCCATGCAACTGATCAAAGAGATCATCTATACGAGGTAATGGATATTTATTTCGGATAGTCACTTTGTTCAATTCACTATAATCCACACAGAACCTTAGCGATCCATCCGACTTTGGTACAAAGACAACGGCAGAACCCCAACTGGAAAAACTAGGCCGGATCAAACCTTTCTCTAAGAAATCTTGGGTTTGCTTCACCAACTCTTCTCTCTCCTTCGGTGTTATCCTTCTACTGGGCTGAACAACAGGTACTGCCCCCGGAATCAGATCAATCTGAAACTCTATCTCTCGATGTGGAGGTAAACACTTGACTTCCTTGAAAACATCAGGAAAATCTTTAACCACAACAATATCACCTCCCTTCTCTTGAGAAGTCTCAACTCCATGTAAAAGACTACTCAAGTGAACTCCAGAAATATCACACGTTACTTTAGCAATCCTACCTAGATCAGTTTCCAACGAAACTGTTCTCTCTTCAAATTCAGGACAGCTTTATGCTTATCAAGCCAATCCATTCCGAGAATGAGGTCAAATCCTTTAAAATCTAATACATAAGGCTCACACGAAAAACTATGGGAAAGATAAGTAATTCGCAAGCCTTTGCAAATCATATTAAGTCGGGTTACTCCCCTTATGGGATTAGAGACGCCAATAGAATTTTCCACGACACTAGGGACAAGGTGAAAATTTACTACCGTCTTCAAAGAAATAAAGCTAAGAGAAGCGTCAGAATCAAATAATACTTTAACATAAACATCATTTATAAGCATAGTACCTTCCAAAACTCCCTTGCCCTTAGAAGAGGTTGATGGTGCACCTTCCAAAGCAAATACCTTATTCGGCTGGACTTTTTGAAGAAGCGGGCAATCACTGATCATGTGACCTGGTTGGTGACAGTTGAAACACAACAATTTCTGAACCAAAGCTGAACCCGGACCACTCTGATGCTGCTGCTGAGATCCTCTCCTGGGACATTTATTAGCCAAGTGACCCTCTTGCTGACAAATATAACACTTGCGAGGTCCGTTGCTCCCTCCTGGTTTCTTCCCTTTGCCTTGTTTTTTCCAATGTGGATTGAACTTTCTCTTATTTGGATTAGCAGAATTCCCTCCTGATGCTGTTACAGGTGCCACTGGTTTCTTGTTCATCAAATCCTCATATCTAAGTGCCATATCAATCAACTGCACAAAAGATCCTTTCAAATGTGCTGTCATCCTTTCGTGAAATTCTGGCCTTAATCCCTGCACAAACATCTCATTCTTTTTTAGGGAAGTGTCAATGAGTCTTGGACCATAGCGAGATAGCTCATTGAATTTGGTCTCATATTCAGCTATAGTCATGCTTCCCTGCTTCAATTCCAGAAAATCCTGGTACAGACGAGTTTTCCCTGCTGTTGGCATGAATTGCTCCTCAAACAGCTCTTTAAATCTACTCCAAGAAATATTGTCTTCTGAAACATTCGCTGTAATTGCATCCTACCAAGCTACAACACCTCCTTGTAATTGCCACGATACCATTGCCCTCTTCTGTTCATCAGACAATTCAAGACTCTTAAAGATCCGCTCGCATGAGCGTAGCCAAGCTTGAACCTCAATTATAGTCTCTGACCCTTTAAAAGGCTTTCCTTCGAGATTTGCAAAGTCTTTGCATAGCGTTGCAAAGTTCACCCGAGGCGGTATTGGGGTCACACCCTCGACAGTTACTCTACCACCTTCAACATTTTGGCCCCTTCCATTTGTGGTTGTCGTGCTACTCGTACCTCTGCCTCTCCTTCCCCTGGTACTCATGTTGACAACCTGGACAGGTAACCCAACAAATTTAGATAGGTATATAGTTATATATAAAAATACAAATACGCACTCTCAAGATAGATACTATTCCAAAGCCTAGGTATTCACTCAACCTAGTGCTCTAATACCAACTGTGACAACCCACCTTTCATATACAGAAAGACGCATCATCGTTAAGAAAGAAATAGAAAGAAAGAAGAAAGAACATCACAATTCAGAATCTCACAGCGGAAACGAAACAAAATATAATACATCACATAACTATTACATAGTCTTACATATATCAGAGTTACACACATCATTCAAACAAGACAGTCATATATATATGTATGTGTCATTACATACATCCTAAAATACCCCATACATGAACTAACACAACAGACTAGATAGATAGATACGTTTGGACTTCTGCTCCAAGCTACTCCTTACTTCAACAATCCAAGACCTGATCACTTGCCTACTCATAAAAATTTGAGTACCCAAGAGTTTAGGAAAAATAGAAATAAACTCCGGGTCAGACATGGGTCTGGTGTGAGTAAACGGGTTAAAGTTGCTTAAATTTGAAAACCATTTGAAACAAAGGTATCACGTAAGACTTCCCACACATAAACACGGGTAAGTTTTTACCTTACACTAACCAAAACATTTTATAGGAAATCCGGTGATATTATAATAGTGTCTAGGGTTTTCAAGTAAACTAGAAAATAGCTGGAATGCTTACATCTCACGTTCCAACATAGTTGGGCACAATCAAAACGTACAACGCTTATTAGAGATTGGATTCCATATAATGGCAGGGAAACTAGGGTACCGCCCGTCACAGTACTTGGCCTAGATCAGAGTACCGAGGATCATGCCCAACCCCCTGCAACACAAGGCTGGAACCATCCCTTACTGGACAGTCCCGAACAAGACAACCCCGCAGTTGTGGCCAACAACTTCCTACTAAGCCGAAATAAAAAGGGACATCTAGACAGGGGTATATCTCGTTCACTTGGGTGCTACCCACTTAACCTTGCTGCACCTCCCCTGTTTTAGCCATTCCCGGTTGATGAGACTTGAGGCTATGATTACCTTTAGAGAACACATCTCTTAGAATCCTCATCGTCCACCTGACGATGTGCTGAAAGCATTCAATCCATACAAGTTCGTTCCGGGTTCGAACGAAACCGAAGGCATTATCTCGTTACAGTCGTTTTGGAATCACTCTCAGAGTTAACGACAATAACCCTTGCACTCTGAAAACTCCATCTCGATCTTCACTTAAGATATCATGACCAATCGTTTAACTTAGATCGATGTGGTTTTCGGATAATCATAACTGATTCTCGACCCGGTCTCATCGAAATCCAAACGCCATTTTAAAGGTCAAGTTGTTTAATAGTTTAAACAATTCAATTCAACACTTTGAATTCACATAGCATTTATTACAGATAAATCATACACAATCATCACAGAGAATCATAGAATATTACCCAATAGATATCACAAATCTAGATATTTTACTCATATAACATCCCTAAACAGGAATTATTAATCCACGTTACCATTAATTTAATTAACTTAAATTAAATTAATTATTTAAGAATTAATCACTAAACAAACTTAAGTATTAATTAAACACCTAATTATTAATACCAATCTTTAATTACAAATTTGATTTATCTCAAATCACTTAGTTAATTACAATTATTAATTAACATTCTGAGTTACCTTACAAATAAATTGATTAAGTAAAAATCATTTATCTTACATTTTAAAATCTTCCTTAACTAACTTTGAAATCAAGTTATTACTAGCTTAAAAAGCTTTGATGTTAATTAAATTTCAACACTTAACTTAAATTTATTACTTAATTAAGATATTAATTAAGATTTAAAACGTTCTTAAGTATTCACTTAATTAATTAAAATTTAAAATTAACTCTTAACTTAAATTGTCAAACATTCATTACTTCATCAATACTTAAAATTGTTTAAGATGAATTAACTTAATTTTATTAAACTTCAAATTTTGAAAAACCCAAATACCCGAGAAAATCTCAAGTTTACTCGAGTTACCACTCGAGTTTCTTCCAACCATTTCCCGAGTTCTTCTCTTCTTCCTCATATATATATATATATATATTAAGTTTAAGTTTAAACTTTTCAACAGAAAAAAAAACAAGCTCACGAACTCGGGTTCCAACCCGAGGCAGCCCTTCACTTTCTCGAGCGTCCACTCGAGTCGCTATCCACCCAACCTCCTGACACCATATCGAGGCCGTGCACGTGTACAGCGCCTCGCCGACGTTCCGGCGACCCACGCATCCTCCGGCAAGTCACGAATCACCCCTACATTCGGTTACAATGATCAACTCGATGCCAAAAATTCCAAATCGAGATTTAGCCTTTCGTTCGAAAACCTGAAACTCGACTCCACCCAGTAAATCGCTTCGCCCCACTCGCTCCGACCATCGGAGATGCTACAACCCCAGTCTCACCTTACCGATCCACCATACTACCATCCCCTTGAATTCCGTGCAACTCGATCAAACAGAGGTGACGAAATCTCCTCGTCTCCGACCACGTCCAAACTCGAGTGTTAAACCCTAAATCGGCCTATACTCGATGCCACGACGAACTGGAACGACTCCGGCTATTTTTCCCGACTTCGCTGTTCCTTCCTCCTCCTCCAGTCGAAAACCTGACTTCCAAAACTTCACCCATCGCCGGAAATTTGTTAAAATCCATTTCCAGTTCAACTATGAACTGCTCCTAGTATACACAACTAAAAATCACCATTTTTGTTTTAAAAATCTTACTTTTAGATGATGATTCAAGATATATAGTTGAATTAATAATTTATAACATTCGATTTTAACATATATTTAGATTTTGCTCTGTAAAACTAACTTTACAAAGGCAATACATCACCATCATGCCTTAAACAATTTTTAGATCTTGAACTATGTTTAAACAAACCTGATTTGTTTAAAACTCTAAGCCTATCAATGCCTTGATGAAGATATATGGAATTCTTTTGTTAAATTTTCAATTATGTAGCAAAACAGAGAGGAACATGCATATCCCATATACACAGAACAATCACATATATATACGGAGTTAAAACTAAAAAGAAAATACTCAAGCAAGCACAATATTATTCTTAAATCATACACAAAGATTTAAATATACTTAGATCCTAAGATAACTTGTTTACTCACCTGAGAACAAGTTTGAACAGAGAACACTTCTGTTTTGAAAAGCTATTTGCCTTATCTTCTTAAATCTTCTTGCTTGTTGAGTTGAGGTATTAATTAAGCTTTAGTGGTAAGATTGTAGTGTCTACTTATTTTTTTTCTTCTGGTATGCTAAGTTTTAATGAACGAAAATAGAATAAGAAGAGATATATAAATAGAAAAGAGTTTACATGAATGGGTGTTTACTGGTGCAAACATTTTCTTCTGGTCAGAGATTTTTTTATCTTTCTTTGACCAGACAAGATTTTCGTGGAAAATGAAATGATTTATAAACATTTCGAAATGACCTGGTTTTGTGCTAGAAATGATAGCATTAAATGCAATTGTCCCTTTTCATGTTTACATACTTATCCACTTTGATTTTGTATGAACATATATATTATTATTTTTTTCTTGCATATACATGTATTCCTATAGTTAATATATATTTTACTAGAATGATCTTGAGTGTTTACTTTATGTTTTTATATAACCATATAATTTATTACTAACATAAATTCTTATTTTTATTTCTATTTTAAGCTTTACTATCAAACACTTAATTTATATTCGTATATTTTCATACTTATATTTAGTGTTGATAAGATTGATTTTATTTTAAATATCTTTGAAAGATTTTATTTAAAATTTTCAATTTATAGTTTCCTTCACAAATACACATATGTATATATAAATAAATGGTAAATGGCCAAAAGTCTTATTTGTTTTTAAAATGATAAGTTTGTATTTTAATTAATAAGATTAGATGCTTATTAAAATAATATTGCTAAAATCCCGGGTCGTCACAAGATTATTCTATATAATCCATAAATCACTATATATGAAAAATAGACAACATATTTGAGAAATCCAGTTGGATCCCTCCAACCTGCTTCCTGCATCCACAGATAATACAACATAAAATAATACCTATCCCACTTCGAGGGGGATATCGTGGTATATAGGGTCATCCGCTATTATGCGGGCGCATAGGGTCTCATCTGCTATAATGTACGGGAATATCACTCCAAATACTAATATATATACTACTATATATATATTATAACATCCCATGATAATAATAATTATTGAATCATTCAATCAACCAATAATTTAAATTTTCAACATTTTAAATTAAACTGGCAATCCAGAAATGAGTGAGATTGGCTTACCTTGATTTTTAATTTCAATCTATTCCAATTTTCTTCCATTGTGGTGTTTGTAATTTTTGAACCTCGCACGAATAAATTTCACATTATGTAAATTAATAAATATTATTATTATTATTATCATCATACTTACAGATTTAACGTAAATTAAACTTAATTAAAATTAACCGTCCTATACCTTCATTGCTTTCAAATCCATTTTATTTAGCTCGAAAACATTCCATGCTATTTTATTTAATGGTCATTTTAGAAATTTATTTGTGTCAAGCTTTTATTCAAAATATTTACTTAAGTTAACGTATTTACTTCAATTATTTCAACTCCATACTTAAGTTTATTTTTCTGGTAAACAATTTCCAATTCAAATTACTAATTTGATTTTTATTCAATCAAATTTCATTCTGTTTAGTATTTAATTTAATTAGTTCATTCATCTAATCCACTTCAATTTTAATTCCGAACTCAATTCATTAAAATAATATCCAAGGCCATATTTAATTCATTCATATTCAAATTGGATTTATTTGCAACTCAACCCATTTCTATTTCCATTCAATTCCATTTTATTCGACACATTTTCCAATTGTATTTAATTCACTTACAATCCAAGTTGAATTTTATTTATAACTCAAGTTTCATTTTCAAATTCCAATTTTAATTGACAATCCAAATTTATTCGACCCAGTTAATATCCATTTTATAACCAATTAACTAATTAATAATCTAATTAGTTCATTTCCACTTCATAATTCAATATCTAATTTCTATTTCAAAAAATCACTTCAATAAATTTACTCAAGTTCAAATTTATTTTACAATTCAAGTCTGGATTTTTGTTTCATTTCCAAAATATCAAACTCTTTTATTTTCGGTTTTTCTATCCCATTTTTTTTCAATTTCATAAGTCACACAACTCTTTTTTTATTATAAAACTTTTCCATCAATTCTATACTCGAGCACATTCACATTTTATTTTTAACTCAAGATCTACATTACTTAATAGCTTAATATGTACTTTTATTTCATAAATTCCAAATTCTATAAGCTTTTGAAATTTATTTATTCCAATTCAAATTTTATTTAACTTAAGTTAAATTTAAACTTCATACCATTCCTTTTAATTTATTTAAGTAAGAATTCAATTCCATTCAATATCATCTATAACTCAATTCAATTTTATTTAACTTAGCTTAAGTTAGATTTCATCCATACCATTTTCTTTTACCAATTAAATTTATTTAACTTACACAAGGTTTAATTTCATCTGAAACTCACATTTTTCTCTTCCTTACTTATATTTAGTTAACCTCATTGCATTTTACTCATTTCATTTTGTTTATCCCAATCATCTCATTATTGATTACTTTAACTTTGCTAAGTTAATTCACCATTTCATTAATTATATTCAAATCACAACCAATTAATTTTTTCAAATTTAATTCCTTCAACTTAATCCAAGTTAAATTCCATTTTAACCCTTTTAACTTTTAATTTTAATTTCAAAATTCAATTTTCATATTTTTCTTCAAAATCATTCTACATTTTATAAGTTCATAACTTATTTCCTGATATTTTATAAAGATTTAAAAATTCAAATACCCGGTATTTATTTCAAATCAGTTCAAAATCTCAATATTCCAAATCACACTTTTTAAATATATAAACCAACCATGGCAAAACAAATTCCCTTCGGAATTTCCAAAACAAAACTGATTTGCCTAACCCATCTGTAACGACTCGCATTTTTCCGATAATTAAAATATTGAATTAAATAAGATTTGTAATTTAACGTTGGAAGAAAATAAAATTTATGATGTAGGAATGAGAAAACTAACTAGAATGAAGTTTAATAATGTAATTAATATGATAAATGACTATTTGAATGTAATCTCAAGTAATTGTAATAATTGAAAGTTATAATTGGTTATAAATTAAAATAAGAAAATAAATTTAAACGTTATATTAATTGATTATATAATATGTAGTAAATTGAAATTGGATAAAAAAATTGTTGTGTTAGTAGTTATAACATTTGTGTGTAGACAACAAACTTGTAAATGTGAATAAATTAAGAAAAGATAACAATTGTTATTTATTACCAATTTATTTAATATATTGAATTAAGTTGGAAATCAATTGCAATTAAATGTAATTAAATATTACGTTAATAGGAGTTAAGACGACAACGGTAAAATGTGAAGGTAATAAAACGTTTAGAAATGTCAACTAAATTCTTAAGGAAATAATTTATTTAATATAAAAAGTGAAACTAAGATAAATGAATTTATTGGGGCTTTAAATTATAATTAATGTGAAAATCAATAAAAATTCAATATAATTGGAATATTGCAACTAATATAAGAAAAGATGTTAACTATATAGTTGAGTGAAATAAAATGAAAACTTATGTTGAATAGACTCATAAGGTAATAGTCGATTTAATATGAGAACATTTAAGTCTAAAATAAAAGAATAAAATGCAATAGAAACAATAATGGAGTAAACATATGTTTATTTGTTTGAAATATATTTTAGCTTATTACAGGAATAAGAAATCAATGAGTTAATAAGAAATTAATAGCTTTTGGTTTGTATACAATACAATCGTTAAATTACTATAAAAGGAATTGAATTATCTCATTTCTCTTTTAAAATTTAACTGAGAAATCAATGACAATTAATGTGATTCGAATCTTTTAATTTAAAAAGAGAGAAGACATTAATTGTAGACGTACATTGAAATAAATTTAAATTGGGTGATTTATTTCCAATTAATTCGGTTCATGTTTCAAACTTAGTGTTGGTTTACTGCATATATGTTTGTATCTAAATATAAATTTATGTTTCAGATCCAATTATATCAAAAAAAGGATTATTAAGGAAGCAGAAACAATGTATTATGGAGTTAGTCAACAGATAATTGAGTTGGATTACAATGACTTCTAACAAACGGTTATTTCTTGTGATTGGATAAAGATCGAAGCTAAGGTCAATGGTTGTATCCCATTTTAAACTTGATTATAGTTAACTTAGAGAAATTAAAGACCAAAGATGGAGTGAATGATGAGCCATTTATTCTTGCATCAGAAACGAGTCAAGTGTTCTACTCAGAACATCTAAAAAGTAACGGATGGTTTGTAGTTTTTCATACACTAAAACGGTTGACTACAACTATGCATGACACTGAGTTTCCTATTGTCTATCAATCAGCTTTCGAAGACAATAAAAAATTAGAAGGCCTTACCAAATGCATATGTTAATATAAGATGTATCTCTTAATTGAAATGAGTTGAATTTCAAGTGTGATTGAATTTAGAATTTCTTCACTATGGGTATTCAGCGATGTAATGTTTGTTGTGTATGGATTCTTTAAAACTGAAGGTGTATTTAAACCTATAACAATTTTGTTACTATTGTACTTGCTTATTTCATATGCTTAGCATCGGAAGTTGATTTGTTAATATTTCGATCTTAGAAATTGTGTTCGCCCTTCCTAGGATCTAAGTGATTGATATCGGCTCTTCTCACATTTGGTGATTAAGTTTATCTTTTTATTTTATACTGTTGTATGTGTCTGTTTATTGATTCCACTATGTACTTTAAGATCTACTAACTACTCTTATAGAAATAGAATTTCAGTTTAGGAAGAGTCTACACATGTATTCTATTATTAATTTTTTTCTAGTAATAAGTTTACATTCAAAAAATGATTAATGTGAGAATATTGTATATTATTTGATTTGAGCACTGATTTATAATGAGCTTTATTTGTATGTCTGCTAGTATTGTTTGAACTATATATGATTTGTTATTGAAGTTTGAAGAATCAACTATTTTCAATTTGATTGCGTTTGTCACTACACTTGATAAACAAATTTATATTGGTACTTTATTTGGCAGTGCCACCTGACGTATAGTTGTCGGACACGCTTCAAAAATAATCGTCTGAATTTTTTGTTGTTGAGAAGACTATATTAGGTTTAGTTATTCACTATTTCATAATGATTGTTAGCGAGAACAGGGAAAATAATGGTTAATCTACACTGCTGCCTAAAGAGAAAATTTACAAAAAAATACTAGTAAAAAACATGTAACCGGAACAAGACATTTAAACTTCACTGAAATAAAAGCAAGAAAGTGCAAAGCAAGGAAAACTAAATTAGCACACTGTATTTCACATAGTTTTGTGCATATTTTTCAAATATGCTTTATTATTAATTCATCATCTCCAATTCATGACTGAACCATATTGGATAATAATCAATCTACAAATTAGCATTGAGTTTCATTTTTTTTCTTTTGAATAATAAATCAAGGAACCATGTATATAAAACAAGTTGAAACATATAATTCTTAAACCATGCAACTTTCACCTTCTCTGAATAATTACCTTTATATATAATATCAATAGTATGTATGTTTACAACAAAATTTTCTGTTAACAAGCAATCTTTTTTAAGTAATTTTGGTTGACATCGATTTACATGCTGAAACTAAAGCTTACGTTACTATTGCAAAAAATGTATTATCAAAATAGCTCTTTTACAAGAAAATTTTTGCTAATAAAAGTAAATTTAAGCATTGGGCCTGCCTCTTTATCTGTTTTTGGAGTTGTAAATCATTTCAGTCTACATTGCACCATTATAAATTGATCCATGTATCATTTACCAAACTAAGTTAAATTATGTTTCTTTCACATGTGATGGTTGATATAGTTTGAGTATCTTTGAATTGGTTAATGGTTTTCAATGGGTAAATATAAATTATATCTACCATGAGATGGGTGTTGGAATTTACAAAAATAATATAGCATAGTTTTTGCAATATTGTTATCTTATTTTTTCCCCTAAATATTTAATTCTCAGAATACTGCTGTAAAAAAATTGATCAAAGATTTTTATTTATCTCACATGCTCAACATCCTTTTAAGAAATAGTTTTTATGGGTTCATCTCTTGTTTTTTGTGACGAATGGCTACTTTATGCCATACAAATATCTAGTTCAATGAAAGTAAAATTCTATAATAGTTACAAATATCTAGATGAATGGTATTTGGTATTTCATTCATTTGTGCATTAGTCATTTTCAAACTTTCATGTTTGGTAAATTGTAGTTTTGTAGTAATGTTCAATTACATTATAATTTAATATTTCTAAGTTACTATATTGGTACACTAAACAGAGATTAGTTAACATCTGATTAAATTGTCTCTATTTGTAATGCTGATGATATCCAGAAGGTTTCATATTTCGTAAAATTGAGAACAATTATAATGCTGAATTGGATTAAGCTTTTAATAGAAGCAAACTTTTAAAACCTAAAAGATTATCATTGGTAACACAGGTGTTATACTGAACCAGTTTTTGATGTATAGTGTCGCTCTTTACTCTTAAATAATTTCATTTTTTGTAGGTCAGTGTCATCGTTGCACTGGTCTTGTGAAGACCCGGATTTTTAGCGTATGTTAATAGGGTAATTGATTGGATTAAATTATTGAAATATTGATTTTGCATGGATGTATATAAGCAAGCCTCTGTGTATATATGAAGTGTGCATATCTGTTGATTTTAAACACCTCTGTTCTTAGTTCAAAACCTATGGTTTTGATCAAAAATTCAAAATCTTCTCACCTGATCTTTGTCAGACTTTGAGATTCAAACACAATATGATTATTTAAACATAGATTAAAGTTTAAAATTTGCATTCAAGAAAATAGGGTTGAAATTCTTCTGAAAATTAGGTTAATACAGTAAGATCTTTGAAATGATAAAAATCAAACAATTTAATTTGTTGATTCAAGTATGAAACTTGAATCGTCTCTGGAAAACTTGATTTTTAAAACAAAAGTCATGAATTTTAGTTTGGGTTTGGTGTAGCATTGCGGTAATGACCAGAAATGTAATTTTGAGCAAATTCTGGTGACCGGAGAATTTCTGATGGTCAGGGTGTCGACTGGAGGTGGAGGAAGGTTCGCCGAGTTGGGAAAAAATAACAGGAAGGTAGATAAACCACCGTGGCGTCGGCGGTAGGTCGATTGGGTTTTTAGCCCGAGTTTTTGTCAAGGTCAGAAGTATGGTCACCGTGGCATCTCTAGTGAATCGAGCTGCACGGGATTCAAGGAAAGGGTGGCGTGGAGGATTAGCAAGGTATGGCCAAATTTTGGGAAGCTCGGGTGGTCGGCGTTGCCTGTACAAGGCGAGTTTGGTCGGAGTTCTTTGTTCCAGGTGGCTCGAATATGTTCGATTTCGATCGTGGACTTGTATGGATGCTTGGGTGATCGGAATTCATTGTTGAGACGTTCGTCGATGTGTCGGAAGGTTCATCGGAGGACAAAGGCGACTCTGGTGATGGTGCATGTGCACGGTGGTTTTGCTTGTGTTAGTGGGTTGTTGAGGAGGTTGTCTCGAAGGGGAGCATGAGTGTTTGGGGTAGTGACTCGAGTAGTTCGTGAGTGATTTGCTAGCAGGATTTAACTTTAAAAATAAACTAAGTTTTTTTTAAATAATAGGAAAGGAGAAGGAAACTCAGGGCTTGACTCGAGTGATATTCGGGTTCGACCCAAAGCAGAATTTTAAAACAGTTTTTAAAAAGTTTTCAGGTTTTTATAAAAACAAGTTTTTAAATTTAAATAAAGTAAGTTTTAAATTTCAAATGAATCTTGTTTTAAAATCTATTCTTTATAAAATAAATGTTTTTGGGTAAATGATTAGAGAATATTATGTAAAGTGTTTAACTTGAATTTGTTAAGTTATATTTTAACTTATTTTAAATCTTAATTAAAAAGATTTAATAAAGGAAGATAATTTTTAAAGTTAAATGTTTAAGGTGTTAATGATAATTAAGCCATTAATAAGATAATGTTTTATCTTAAGATAATTAAGGTTTTAATGATTTGAGATTAATTAAGTTAATTAAGAAATTTAAGTATAATTAATTAATGTAATTAATTAAGGATCATTAATTAATGAAAGTAATGAGAGTCATTAAAGGTTAATTACTGTAAATGGTTAAGAATAATTAATTTGAGTAATTAATTAAGGATTAATGTAATATGTAACATCCCGGAATTTTCGACTTTCGAAAATTCGACATCGATACTCACTTTATCGACTGCCGAGCAATCGAGTGCCGGAAACTCCAATAGTGAGGGTTTTAAGAAAAAGAAAAAGTAGAAGAAGAAGAAGATAGAAGAAAATGAGAAGAAAAAGAAAAGAAGAACAACACATCAGAACAGCAACAGAAACAGAACAATATCAGAATCTTACACATCGCAGCGGAACAATATATAATAGATAAATGAGTAATCTTTAAAACAAAGAACGATATCATTTTATACATACATCAATCATTAGAGTCAATATACAACTCAATACAACAATGGACAGTTATATAACTTGTCCTCATACAGAATACACAGCGGAATAAATACTATCAGATACAAATACTACGTCTCGTCCTCCAGCTTATCTCCAAAGCTCCAGAATATCCAGATAACCTAATAATCTAACTCTAGACTGCCCGTGTGGAAATTGGTGGGCACCCAGATTTTAGAAGGGAACAATAAACTCCGAGTCAGTCATGGTGACTGGTGTGAGATCGTAAAACAGTTATTTATCTTTAAAATAAATAGCAGAGAATTTTAAAGTCAATTCGCAATGCTTTTGGAAAATGAAACTACCATAAGACCTCCCGCCACACACACAATGCAAACGCAGACTTGGAGGAGATTTCTTCTTATGATAGTCAAAGATGCTTACTACGCAAAAATCAAATTCTTTTTGATATTATTATTAGTGCATAGTGGAAAACATTTCGAAAGTAGAATATAAATCTTAGCCAGCATAGGTACCATTATATTATGCCTGCTATAGCTGCCATATTAGATGGCAGGTTCTACAACTAAAACCGTACAAGTCGCGTATTGTTTCTTTGGATTTCCAACAAATGGTCAGGCTAAGGAACTTCCTATCCACGATGGGTACGTCCCTGGAATAGACGACCCGAGAACCTAACCGGATCCCTGCCAACACAAGGCCGGGTTACCTCTGCAAAAATAGGTAACTACTGACACGCGTATGCCATCCCCCGATCGTCACCGATCTTCCCGAGGATCCCCGATTTCCAACAAACCACATAGATAATAATAATGCAGTAACCACAGAGGTTAAGTATCTGGGCTCCATACCATGATACCACCTTTATCCAGAAGGAATGACATACACTAAGGGGCGCTACTCCCTAGAACCTTGCCGCATTCTTCCTGTTTCGACCATTTCCGGGGTGTGAGGCTCGATGAAGTCTCGTCCACAAAGCTACGCTTTCTACAAAAAGCCCTGCTTCGGGTCAAACAAAATGATCAACCTATGATCACAAAGATATAAGATCAAACAAATGATCATATCGCAAATGATCAAACACTGATCATTTCACAGCAACACTCAGTATGCCACGTTACCAAATTGGGATATATCGCTGATAAATTTCAATTACATAACCTCTGAGCTCGTACGTCTCAGAGAAGGGTGTTAAGCTAAGAGAATAAATTCTCCGCCACCAACAGAAATGTATTTGAAAGAAATCAGCTTTATATCTCAAATTGTAACGTCAGACACACAATCCATATAAGTCTGTTCCGGGATCGAACAGAACCGAAGGCACTTCTCACGAAGCCCTTGCATTTCCGGATAATTTTCTAATCACGTCCGGACTTCCCGTCACTAAGGGTGATAAAACCTCTAAATCGAAGATCAGTCGATGTAGAGTAACTCGACGGTAATCCTTCCGTTTTCAAAAATATCCGGTCTTCAACACCGGTCTTCAAATGCGATTCATAACGACGTATCACATATTCGGAATGGGTTATACGACCCCATGGTCCTTTCCCGGCTAACCCGAATAGTGAGCGCTTATTTAAAAATAAGTGTGGCATTAAAATTCATCCAATCACAACAAATACCTATCTATAGGTAATTATTGATAGTCGGTTATTTAACTATCAATAAAGATGCGCAACATCATCAGATTCCAAATAATTTTCCAAATTATTTCATCTTCCAAAATATCTTTTACTAGATATAAAATTTCCACACTTCTAAAATAAATCGATATTTATTTTTCTAAACAGTTTCCCTTTCTTTTATAAATTCCATAGTGAATTTATATTTCAAAAATATCTACTGATATACGATTTTCAAATCGATTCCAATATTCAACTTCATTTTATCTTTAAGAAGATAAAATCTCAAAACGGTTCATTTCATATTGGAAAAAAACATTTCCATACTTATTTAAAAATAAGTATTTCACAAATCTATTTATTTTCAACACTTGGAAAATATTCGATATACTTAAATCAATATTAAGTATACATTTCATTCTTTAAGGAAATCATTCTCTATAACAACATTTATTTGAGTCAAAACGAATGTTACGTAAAACATCGTTACGACAACTCAAAATCACTAGTATAGGGATTCGAAATTAAGATAGGTATATAAATCCCAATACTATATAAAACATTTCCTTCCGGAAATCATTTACTATAACAACAATGTTATAGTCCACCATTTCCTTAAATTTCTCGAAAACGTCTATTTCAACAAGAACTGTTGAAATCTATGCTTTCGATTCATAATACATTTTAAAACATCTTTAAAATGTTTAACTTCATTTTAAAAATATTACTTCTTCAAAAATGAATCCATTTTACTTAACAATATATTCACTATCCAAAATCGTGAATAAAATTCACTTAACCCCCTTTCAATCATTTCTACACATTTTTATTTCAAATAAAAATTCGCTATTCAAAATCGTGAATATATCTTCTTAAATAATCTTCTATATTAAATTTATCACATTCAATCTATTTCGAATTTATAAGCACGTTTATAAATTCTATTTCTCTTTTTAATAACAACTTCGACTTATAAACCTTCTTTTATCAACTTCTATATTTAACTTATCAACATAAGTGACTTTGGGTTTATAAACAACTTTTATAAATCCCAATTCTATTTATAAAAACTTCAATACCAAATCAATCTCAATATTGATTTCTAATTTTATTTATCACTACTAAAATAAATTCCTTATTTTTCTCAAATTATTCAATATTCTGTTTTAAAATGGATTCTTCAAATTGAAATCATTCTACATTGATTTCACAACTTATTTCAATTTACCAATTAAATTTCAAACTGAATTTCCAACTTATCTTCTTTTAAATAAATTCCTTTTTAAGAAAATAAATTTCATTTCAATCTTTTTAAAAATCCAAATTTAAATTAATTTCTTCAATTTAAAAATCACTGTTTTATGAAATCCATTTATTTAGCATTTTCACTTTATTCCAGAATTTATTCGATAAGATTATAAAAATTAACTTTTTATACTTTAAAATTCCTTTCTTCGAAATTTCTTAAATTTCAAAAATTGATTCACTTAGAAATTTTCTTCTTGAATTTCAAAAATTCAATTTCGTTTATCTTTGGAATCCAATGATGTCAAACATCCATTCAGCTAAATTTTAGCTTTTCAAACAATTTCCAGATATCAATTTAACAACATCAATAATCATTCACAGATTATCACATCACAGTAGAAATAAATTCAATCAATGTGAGGGGTCCAGTTGGATCCCTCCAACCTGTTTCCCTGCATCCAAAGATGTTAGCACAATACCAATTCCGCTCCAGTACGGAATTATCGCGGTATATAGGTTTTTATAAATCCGCTTACTAACGGCGCAATAGGGTCTCATCCGCTATACGAGGCGGGAAATCATCAATCCAATATATACATATGCCAATATGTATATATTGCTATATATAGATATATCCTATCATATCTAATAGCACATCCAATAACAATCATCAATCAATAATAACTGTAAATTCAAATTTCCTTCGAGTGAGAAAATCTCACCTTAGCTCTTTAATTTGCCATCCAATTTCCAAACTTGACTCGATTTCCTTGATTAATACCTTGTATAAATATTTTACACAATAAATTAATATTCGAATCAATTGAATAAATTAATTTTCATTTGATAAGTGTACATTTCCAAGTGGTTTTATTTTGAACAAATTCTCCTTTTAATAAATTGATTCAACCAGAATTTAAATTCGAAACTATATTTTCTTTTATTCACCAGAGATTTTATTTTAAACCAAATTCCTTTTAAATAAATTTATCCAACTAAACCTTTTAATTTCAAACTAACTTTCCTTTTTCTTTAAACCAAAATCTCATCTTCATAAATATTCCAAACATTTTGCTTATATAAATTTGTTTTAAACCTTATATATCATTATACAATTTACTAAAATTCGAAATAGATCGAACATTTAAATTCTTCGTTAATGATTTAATTAATTTAAATATTAATTTAACTATCGATTTAGTCCTAAACAAATGATTTCATTTCAAACCCATTTCTTTTAAATCCCCTTTGAAAATTCTATTCCTATACATTATAAAAACCAAATTTCAATATTTATTCTACTTCGGAAATACATTTTTTTTTTATACCTTTACTGTAAAATAATATAGCTTGCAGATATCTATTTTCAGTTTTTTTATATAACCCAAATTCGTTAAAATAAATAAAAATAGAACATCGAATTACCTTACTGTAAATTGATATCCCAGATGCGACACGAGCTCGAACCCAATCTCCTCGACATCGCCCACGCCATCATCGCGAATTCAAGTACGCCGCCACGTTCGCATCCCCTCCGCGATACCTCCCACTCGTCGTTCGAATCGCGAAACCCCAGATTCGCCACCACGACACGTGCCATCGACTATCCTTGCGAACACTCCACCACGAACTCGACGAACCTCCTGCCTCCATCGCGCGACATCGCCTTATCTAAATCTACTCCTGTCATCGAGAAGCCCAGGGAACCCCAATTCGCGAGTTCCCCCACTTGACAGCGCCGCCGACTCAACTCGCGTACGCCTCCTTCGATGCCGACCCCTCCTTCGATCGAACAAGTCGTTCTCGCGATCTATTCGTGCGTTCGAGCACGCGAAATCTCAGGCGCCGATCGTTGGTTCGAACCCCACGATTTCGATTTGCTTTGAATATGAGGGATTTGATTTTGAACGAGGGAAAGGGAAGCGAGCCTTAACTGTTTTGATTTAATTAGCTCGGCCATTGTTTTGTTTGAATTGAGAAAAAGGATATGCGGCCATTTTTCTTTTGATTACGAACGAAATTGATTTGAACAGAAGGGGAACGAGATATTTAAAAATCGAACGGAGAATAATTTGCACGATTTCTCTCCGGGATTTTCTGCGTGATACTGGGCGTGGTTTAAGGCATGATTTTAGGGATGAAAGTGTCTGATGTTGATCCATTTCAAATTTTAAATTTAAGTTGAAACCGTTCAAAATTTCAATGCGTTTGCCTGTCGTATTCTCACATATCAACTCCAAAAAATACGAAATTTGAAACCCGGTAATAATACAATATTACGGATCCAATGGAACTGGTTTCGTCGAATTCCGAGACTGTGCCTCGGAACGCTATTTTTTAAATATCGGTTAAACGATATAAATTTCAAAACTGATCAAATCAATTCGTAATTGGATTCTGAAGCTTCTGTTATCTTCAAAATCATCAATACGAATTTTAAAAGCTTTTGAAATATTTTTCTTCAACTGTAAATTGAAGATTTAAATTCTTATTCAACTTCAATAGATTAAATTATAAAATTTAATCACCAAATTCCAAGTTATTTTCGGAATTCAAATTAAATCGTCGTTCAAATATTTAAAATAAATTAAATATTTTCAATTTAATTTGTTCGAAATTCTGGGTCGTTACAGACTTCCCTCCTTAAAAGAATTTCGTCCTCGAAATTACAAGTCAAGAAAAAATGTCCTTAACTCGTCTACTATTTTCCACAATCTAATAGTTTTATCAATTCATCAAAACAAATCTTTCTACTAAAGATTCGTTATTAACTCAACTCGTTTTCCAACTTCAATTATAGTTCAAAACAACATTGTTTTACTTCAAAATTCAAATTCGAGTTTAAATTCAAATTTAAACTTCCAAAATTTCTCAAAAATTTTCTAACACTCGGAATTTTCAAAAAATTTCGCCAGCGTCTCCTTTGCGCGGCTAATACGGTACGACTACAAAACGTCCCTACGGACTCTCAGATTTCAAAAAGAAAAAGAAAAAGCCAAGCGGCTAGAGAAACAAGTCATCAAATCTCATATTCAAATTTAAACACGTACCTTTTTCGAGCAATTCAAATTCTCTTCAAAATTAAAATCCCAATTCCTTTACAATACCTGTATATCTACTAGCCATTATATCTAGTTGCATATATTCAACTATTTTGCAAATCTAATTACAAACTTTTCAATATATGCTTATATCTTTACGGTTGAAGTTACATTCGTTTTTAAACAAAATGAATTCATATCCATTCTAGTTTATAACCAATTCAAATTGATACAAATTCAATTTATTTTAATTCTACTTCATTTGCAATTGATTCCATTCAATTTAATTTGCATTTCATATTTTCATTCGGTTTATTCTATTAACCAACCAACTTTCATTCATAATTGCTCTTTTAGCTTAGTTTCAACTACTAACTTATTACAAATTCCAATTCACTTAAAATTCCAAATTTGTCTTCAATTTCATTTACAATTGCAAATTATTCATTCATCCACTAATTCATTCATTTTCAATTTGAATCTCATTTCTATCAAATTACCAAATTCTATAAGTTATCAACTTATTAATATTTCGTAAGTATTTTAAATAGGATTCCAGAGTCGTTTCAACTTTTTCAAAAACCATTTTGAAACAATTCAAATTATCCTTTGAATTTCCAAAACAAAACCCAAATTTTCAAAACAACTCCCATTTAAAACAATTTGGCAGCAATTCCTCTTTTGGAAACCCGAAAATGGACATCGATAATGCTGCAGTCATTGCCGAAGTTATTTTCCAGCGACCGAAAAGAGTTTAGAGCTTTTCATCTCTTCAAAACATTTTTTTTTAAACCTTTGAAATTCATTTTCAGACCAAAAAGAATTTAAACTTCCAAATCTCAAAAATTTCAAATTCCTTTCAAAACATTTCCAAAAACTTCTCTGGAATTCCGTTTCAAATTATAAATCACATTTATAACTTATATTCTCAAATTCTACTTGTATATGGATTCATTTCTTAATTTTGGAGTTACAATTTGAATTTCTTATTCAGTTTCAATAGTAATGATAACATTTCAATATCATCACTTTCCTAACATCCTTGCAACCATATACTATAGTAATTCATAGAAAATCATTTCTTTTCTATACGAAAATAGTTTTGGGCAAAATTATCTCATTTACCCTATTTTAAAACAATACTGTGCCGAATTGTTCTATTCGAGTGTTTAGAGATCCCTATCAATGATCGTTAATTACTCGTATTGACCAGAATCCATATACCACTCAACAAATCAATCATCACAATATAAAACAATTTTTATATTCACTAACAAATACGCGCTCATATCTATTATTACACTCAACTCATTCTAGAGTACTACTGACTCTATCTCTAATGAGTAACACCCAACAGAGCAGGGTTGTCGCTTAACCATATGCTCTGATACCAAATGTAACATCCTGGAATTTTCGACTTTCGAAAATTCGACATCGATACTCACTTTATCGACTGCCGAGCAATCGAGTGCCGGAAACTCCAATAGTGAGGGTTTTAAGAAAAAGAAAAAGTAGAAGAAGAAGAAGATAGAAGAAAAAGAGAAGAAAAAGAAAAGAAGAACAACACATCAGAACAGCAACAGAAACAGAACAATATCAGAATCTTACACATCGCAGCGGAACAATATATAATAGATAAATGAGTAATCTTTAAAACAAAGAACGATATCATTTTATACATACATCAATCATCAGAGTCAATATACAACTCAATACAACAATGGACAGTTATATAACTTGTCCTCATACAGAATACACAACGGAATAAATACTATCAGATACAAATACTACGTCTCGTCCTCCAGCTTATCTCCAAAGCTCCAGAATATCCAGATAACCTAATAATCTAACTCTAGACTGCCCGTGTGGAAATTGGTGGGCACCCAGAGTTTAGAAGGGAACAATAAACTCCGAGTCAGTCATGGTGACTGGTGTGAGATCGTAAAACAGTTATTTATCTTTAAAATAAATAGCAGAGAATTTTAAAGTCAATTCGCAATGCTTTTGGAAAATGAAACTACCATAAGACCTCCCGCCACACACACAATGCAAACGCAGACTTGGAGGAGATTTCTTCTTATGATAGTCAAAGATGCTTACTACGCAAAAATCAAATTCTTTTTGATATTATTATTAGTGCATAGTGGAAAACATTTCGAAAGTAGAATATAAATCTTAGCCAGCATAGGTACCATTATATTATGCCTGCTATAGCTGCCATATTAGATGGCAGGTTCTACAACTAAAACCGTACAAGTCGCGTATTGTTTCTTTGGATTTCCAACAAATGGTCAGGCTAAGGAACTTCCTATCCACGATGGGTACGTCCCTGGAATAGACGACCCGAGAACCTAACCGGATCTCTGCCAACACAAGGCCGGGTTACCTCTGCAAAAATAGGTAACTACTGACACGCGTATGCCATCCCCCGATCGTCACCGATCTTCCCGAGGATCCCCGATTTCCAACAAACCACATAGATAATAATAATGCAGTAACCACAGAGGTTAAGTATCTAGGCTCCATACCATGATACCACCTTTATCCAGAAGGAATGACATACACTAAGGGGCGCTACTCCCTAGAACCTTGCCGCATTCTTCCTGTTTCGACCATTTCCGGGGTGTGAGGCTCGATGAAGTCTCGTCCACAAAGCTACGCTTTCTACAAAAAGCCGTGCTTCGGGTCAAACAAAATGATCAACCTATGATCACAAAGATATAAGATCAAACGAATGATCATATCGCAAATGATCAAACACTGATCATTTCACAGCAACACTCAGTATGCCACGTTACCAAATTGGGATATATCGCTGATAAATTTCAATTACATAACCTCTGAGCTCGTACGTCTCAGAGAAGGGTGTTAAGCTAAGAGAATAAATTCTCCGCCACCAACAGAAATGTATTTGAAAGAAATCAGCTTTATATCTCAAATTGTAACGTCAGACACACAATCCATATAAGTCTGTTCCGGGATCGAACAGAACCGAAGGCACTTCTCACGAACCCCTTGCATTTCCGGATAATTTTCTAATCACGTCCGGACTTCCCGTCACTAAGGGTGATAAAACCTCTAAATCAAAGATCAGTCGATGTAGAGTAACTCGACGGTAATCCTTCCGTTTTCAAAAATATCCGGTCTTCAACACCGGTCTTCAAATGCGATTCATAACGACGTATCACATATTCGGAATGGGTTATACGACCCCATGGTCCTTTCCCGGCTAACCCGAATAGTGAGCGCTTATTTAAAAATAAGTGTGGCATTCAAATTCATCCAATCACAACAAATACCTATCTATAGGTAATTATTGATAGTCGGTTATTTAACTATCAATAAAGATGCGCAACATCATCAGATTCCAAATAATTTTCCAAATTATTTCATCTTCCAAAATATCTTTACTAGATATAAAATTTCCACACTTCTAAAATAAATCGATATTTATTTTTCTAAACAGTTTCCCTTTCTTTTATAAATTCCATAGTGAATTTATATTTCAAAAATATCTACTGATATACGATTTTCAAATCGATTCCAATATTCAACTTCATTTTATCTTTAAGAAGATAAAATCTCAAAACGGTTCATTTCATATTGGAAAAAAACATTTCCATACTTATTTAAAAATAAGTATTTCACAAATCTATTTATTTTCAACACTTGGAAAATATTCGATATACTTAAATCAATATTAAGTATACATTTCATTCTTTAAGGAAATCATTCTCTATAACAACATTTATTTGAGTCAAAACGAATGTTACGTAAAACATCGTTACGACAACTCAAAATCACTAGTATAGGGATTCGAAATTAAGATAGGTATATAAATCCCAATACTATATAAAACATTTCCTTCCGGAAATCATTTACTATAACAACAATGTTATAGTCCACCATTTCCTTAAATTTCTCGAAAACGTCTATTTCAACAAGAACTGTTGAAATCTATGCTTTCGATTCATAATACATTTTAAAACATCTTTAAAATGTTTAACTTCATTTTAAAAATATTACTTCTTCAAAAATGAATCCATTTTACTTAACAATATATTCACTGTCCAAAATCGTGAATAAAATTCACTTAACCCCCTTTCAATCATTTCTACACATTTTTATTTCAAATAAAAATTCGCTATTCAAAATCGTGAATATATCTTCTTAAATAATCTTCTATATTAAATTTATCACATTCAATCTATTTCGAATTTATAAGCACGTTTATAAATTCTATTTCTCTTTTTAATAACAACTTCGACTTATAAACCTTCTTTTATCAACTTCTATATTTAACTTATCAACATAAGTGACTTTGGGTTTATAAACAACTTTTATAAATCCCAATTCTATTTATAAAAACTTCAATACCAAATCAATCTCAATATTGATTTCTAATTTTATTTATCACTACTAAAATAAATTCCTTATTTTTCTCAAATTATTCAATATTCTGTTTTAAAATGGATTCTTCAAATTGAAATCATTCTACATTGATTTCACAACTTATTTCAATTTACCAATTAAATTTCAAACTGAATTTCCAACTTATCTTCTTTTAAATAAATTCCTTTTTAAGAAAATAAATTTCATTTCAATCTTTTTAAAAATCCAAATTTAAATTAATTTATTCAATTTAAAAATCACTGTTTTATGAAATCCATTTATTTAGCATTTTCACTTTATTCTAGAATTTATTCGATAAGATTATAAAAATTAACTTTTTATACTTTAAAATTCCTTTCTTCGAAATTTCTTAAATTTCAAAAATTGATTCACTTAGAAATTTTCTTCTTGAATTTCAAAAATTCAATTTCGTTTATCTTTGGAATCCAATGATGTCAAACATCCATTCAGCTAAATTTTAGCTTTTCAAACAATTTCCAGATATCAATTTAACAACATCAATAATCATTCACAGATTATCACATCACAGTAGAAATAAATTCAATCAATGTGAGGGGTCCAGTTGGATCCCTCCAACCTGTTTCCCTGCATCCAAAGATGTTAGCACAATACCAATTCCGCTCCAGTACGGAATTATCGCGGTATATAGGTTTTTATAAATCCGCTTACTAACGGCGCAATAGGGTCTCATCCGCTATACGAGGCGGGAAATCATCAATCCAATATATACATATGCCAATATGTATATATTGCTATATATAGATATATCCTATCATATCTAATAGCACATCCAATAACAATCATCAATCAATAATAACTGTAAATTCAAATTTCCTTCGAGTGAGAAAATCTCACCTTAGCTCTTTAATTTGCCATCCAATTTCCAAACTTGACTCGATTTCCTTGATTAATACCTTGTATAAATATTTTACACAATAAATTAATATTCGAATCAATTGAATAAATTAAATTTCATTTGATAAGTGTACATTTCCAAGTGGTTTTATTTTGAACAAATTCTCCTTTTAATAAATTGATTCAACCAGAATTTAAATTCGAAACTATATTTTCTTTTATTCACCAGAGATTTTATTTTAAACCAAATTCCTTTTAAATAAATTTATCCAACTAAACCTTTTAATTTCAAACTAACTTTCCTTTTTCTTTAAACCAAAATCTCATCTTCATAAATATTCCAAACATTTTGCTTATATAAATTTGTTTTAAACCTTATATATCATTATACAATTTACTAAAATTCGAAATAGATCGAACATTTAAATTCTTCGTTAATGATTTAATTAATTTAAATATTAATTTAACTATCGATTTAGTCCTAAACAAATGATTTCATTTCAAACCCATTTCTTTTAAATCCCCTTTGAAAATTCTATTCCTATACATTATAAAAACCAAATTTCAATATTTATTCTACTTCGGAAATACATTTTTTTTATACCTTTACTGTAAAATAATATAGCTTGCAGATATCTATTTTCAGTTTTTTTATATAACCCAAATTCGTTAAAATAAATAAAAATAGAACATCGAATTACCTTACTGTAAATTGATATCCCAGATGCGACGCGAGCTCGAAACCAATCTCCTCGACATCGCCCACGCCATCATCGCGAATTCAAGTACGCCGCCACGTTCGCATCCCCTCCGCGATACCTCCCACTCGTCGTTCGAATCGCGAAACCCCAGATTCGCCACCACGACACGTGCCATCGACTATCCTTGCGAACACTCCACCACGAACTCGACGAACCTCCTGCCTCCATCGCGCGACATCGCCTTATCTAAATCTACTCCTGTCATCGAGAAGCCCAGGGAACCCCAATTCGCGAGTTCCCCCACTTGACAGCGCCGCCGACTCAACTCGCGTACGCCTCCTTCGATGCCGACCCCTCCTTCGATCGAACAAGTCGTTCTCGCGATCTATTCGTGCGTTCGAGCACGCGAAATCTCAGGCGCCGATCGTTGGTTCGAACCCCACGATTTTGATTTGCTTTGAATATGAGGGATTTGATTTTGAATGAGGGAAAGGGAAGCGAGCCTTAACTGTTTTGATTTAATTAGCTCGGCCATTGTTTTGTTTGAATTGAGAAAAAGGATACGCGGCCATTTTTCTTTTGATTACGAACGAAATTGATTTGAACAGAAGGGGAACGAGATATTTAAAAATCGAACGGAGAATAATTTGCACGATTTCTCTCCAGGATTTTCTGCGTGATACTGGGTGTGGTTTAAGGCATGATTTTAGGGATGAAAGTGTCTGATGTTGATCCATTTCAAATTTTAAATTTAAGTTGAAACCGTTCAAAATTTCAATGCGTTTGCCTGTCGTATTCTCACATATCAACTCCGAAAAATACGAAATTTGAAACCCGGTAATAATACAATATTACGGATCCAATGGAACTGGTTTCGTCGAATTCCGAGACTGTGCCCCGGAACGCTATTTTTTAAATATCGGTTAAACGATATAAATTTCAAAACTGATCAAATCAATTCGTAATTGGATTCTGAAGCTTCTGTTATCTTCAAAATCATCAATACGAATTTTAAAAGCTTTTGAAATATTTTCTTCAACTGTAAATTGAAGATTTAAATTCTTATTCAACTTCAATAGATTAAATTATAAAATTTAATCACCAAATTCCAAGTTATTTTCGGAATTCAAATTAAATCGTCGTTCAAATATTTAAAATAAATTAAATATTTTCAATTTAATTTGTTCGAAATTCTGGGTCGTTACATAATAAATCATTGTTAATTACTTTATAAGAGTAATTAAGGGATTATTTAATGTGATGGGTAAAGGTTAATTAATTTGTGTAAGAGTAAATTACTTATTGTAATTAAAGGATAATTAGTCAAGGATGATTAATTAAGATGGATAATTAAAGGATGATTAATTAATTAGGTTGTAATTAATTAATGTTAAGTAAAGGTAATTTAAGTGATTAAAGTTAGTAATTAATTTAATTAGAGAAAAATTAAATTAATTTTGGAAGTGATCAATCTTGCTTATGAATGATTTAAATGCCTTGAATTGGTTGATATATCTAATATGAAATGTTTTACGATATGATATGTTTGGGTGGGCAGTGATAATGTGGTTATATATCAATGATGAATTGCTGTGTAAAAAGTGACATCCTGTATTTAAAGTTGAATTGTATTTAATTGAATAACTTGGGTTAAGATGACTTGAGATTCGAAGAGACCGGAGTCGGGTATTAGTAAATACCCGGAACCACTTTGATTTGTAATATACAATTTTTTTATAAACTGGATATGTGGTATTAAACAGGCTGGAATGGAATGAATTGTGTAATATGGATATTTAACCTAAAATTGTTGTGTGATAAATGATTGACTATGAGAACTCGTAAAAGGGTACGAGTTACCTTGATATTCACATATGTATAGCTTGGTATTTCATGTTATATGGGTTTACTCATGCTGGTTTCCAGCCTAATCCGGGTGTTACTTTGATGTAATGCTCGGGTCAGACCGAGTATTACAGATTTTAGGTAAGGACGCTCTGGAGCTCAGGAGGCGAGCTGGATGGCAGGAACATATGGAGTGTATTCCGTTGTGATATATTGTTATTTATCCGGGACATGTTGTTTTACTGTCCAGTGATTGTGAATGTTGTAACTCTGATGTATTAAAATGTAATTGACTGATACAGCTTTCTTTGTGTAAAGAATATTATTTGATATTATATTTTATCCGCTGCGAATGTGAGAATCTATGTTTTGGTGTTTATGTTTCTTCTTCTTCTTCTTCTATCTCTTTCTTCTTTTCCCTAACTATCTGAAATTTTCGGGATCGAAAATTTCGGGTCGTTGCATTTGGTATCAAAGCGAAGGTTAAGCGAGAACCTTGGCTCTGGTGGGTTTACTCATCAAAGATAGGGTTAGCAGTACCCTAGGATGAGTTGAGTATATATATATATATATATATATGAGAGCGTACTTGTTATTTTCTTATATAAAGGTTTTACAAATGGTTTTAAAACTGGATGATTTTATAAAAGTTTATATCATATTTATAAAGCAATAATTGGTTATTAAATATGAAATTAAGTAATATATATATATACATATCCAAATAAAGATTGGATAAAATGAACTAATACAAATAAGATGAATTAAAATGGTTTCAAACCAGAAAATAAATGGTTATTGAGTTTAAATAGGATGATTGTTTTCCAATAAACACATAAATGTTTTAAGGAAGTAACCCTTAGATGTGAATAACTTGTAAATTAGGAAGGATGTAAATCGAAAAGTTTTGAAATTGTTTCAAATGTTAATAGAAATAATAAAGAGTATTATTCAGAATATTTTGAAGGTGATCTTAATTTAAAATAAGAGTTGTTTGAAAGCATTAAAGAAAACTGTTTTGAACTAAAACCAAAGATGATTTAAAATTTAAGGATAACTTAGTGTGTAAAGGAAATAATATGTATATATATGAGGAATATTCATATTATCAAAGATGGTTTGAAATAAACTCTAAATGTTGAGTTTTTAATTTGGAATGAGATGCGATACCCAAGGTGATAAGTTTTTGAACTTATAAGATTATTAATATGAAGTTTAAAGTTTGAAATGGGAATTCAAATTGGGTAAGGTTGTCTAGATTAAGTAAATTAAATTTAACTTTGGGAAAGTTAAATAAGTTAACAAACAACCTGAATTGGGAATTTCAAGATGAAATTGAGATTTAACTTAGGGAAGTTAAATAATTGGTTTAAATGGGAAGTTATGAGTGATCTCAAAATGGGTTTGAGATTTGGAAATTAAAAATGGGTGTTTGGATAAATTTGGATGTTTATTTATCCTGATATCATTCCATTATTATAAATAATATATGAAACTGAGAATTGGTTTTAAAAATGGATAATAAATTAGAATCTGAAGATTTAATTGTTTTTGAGTTTTGAAATATGTTAAATAAAGATAATTTAAAATGGAATTTTGAGAATTGGACTCAGAATTAAATTCTTTAAAGATTGGGATTATTGATTTAAAAATAAAGGTTAATTTGATTTAAGGGGTTAAATCAACATTTGAAGATTTAACTCGAATTTATATAGTTCGAGATGGTTTAAAGTTGAGATTCAGATTTCATTAGCTCAAATTGAATTTAGTTTGAATTAACTAGAATTGAAGATGGATAAGTATAAAATTCAAATGGAAAATTTGAATTGGATTAATTTGAAATAAAATTTAAGATTGAATAAGTTCAAATTCAAATGGGAATTGGGATTAATTCATATAGAAATTGAAATGATTTGAAATTGAAGTGGATTCAATTTTAAATTAGTCTAAATTAATTTGAATATTTTGAAATTGTAATTAAAGTGAATATGTTTAAAATCAAATGAAATTTGATCTGAATTTGGAAAGAAATTGAGGTTAATTCAACTTGAATTGGGGATAAATCAAGTTCAAGGGAAATTGAAGTTATTCAAATTAGAAGTGAGTCAATTTAAATGGAAGTGGAAATTTAAATTGAATTGATAGGGAATTGAACAGTTTGACTCTGGACTATTTTCAAAATAAATTGTTTTAATATAAATCTATTTTTCCAAACTATTTACTATACAACTTTTCTTTTTAAACCTAAAACTATCTTAAACTTGTTTTACAATTACTTTTGGGAACTATTTAACAATTTTACAACTGATTTATAAACTAATTACTGTTTTTCAATTGTTTTATAAATAATTACTATTTTTCAACTATTTACAATTACTTAACTGTAACAACCCGGCATTCCGTACCCATTTTCTTATCGTCTCTTGACGATTTAATCTGGGAACGAATAGCTTCTGGCATTTTAATCAAATTGAAATTCTGGGATAAAATTTTGTTATTCGCTATTTGGAATTTTAAAGCCGTTCTAAATGTTAAACGAGCTTTAGAAAGATTCGTTAAGTGTCGTTTGGGTTTAAGCAATAATCTTGGCCCATGATCTTTTGTTTTGAAACCGTGATTTCACTCAACACCCAAACAACCCATCCCCATTCCCCTCTTCATTCAATCGCGTTTCAAACCCTAACCAAAAATAAAGCATACGAGAGAAATAAAAGAAATGGCGGTCGCGATTGCTCTTCCTTCGATCTGGAAAACTAGGGCTTCGGCGATGCTTCGACTCTCTGGCGATCCAACTACTTCTCTCGAGTTCGCCTCCGCTTCGAACAAGGTGAGTGGTTTCTTCCCCCCGCTCACATCTAATTCATGTTTTGAGTTATTAGAGTTCGAAGCTCTGTTCGATTTTCATGCTTTTGGGGTTTCTCTGATTAGTGTTCTGTTGCTTTTTCCTTTGATTCATGCTTGAACTCGATAGTTCTTGCTTTGCTCTGTTGTCCACCCCGCAGTCTATGATGATCTCTGGGTTTATATGGATACGATATCCTTTATTTGCGATGGTACGACTTTATTTGAATTCGCCAATTAATTTTCTCGGCCGTTCGATTATTGTTTGGATGTTGATGATGAATTCTGACCTTTTCAATTTCGTATATTTGATTGCTTGGTTACTTGATAATCTCGGCTTTGAATTTTTCTTGCTCGATTCTTGACCACATTGTCTCTGACCTGTTCAACTTCATATATTTTGATCACGCTGGCTTTGACTTGGTTACATACGGCTATGTACACGCTTTGACTTCGCTATGACAATCTATTCCTGGTCTGGTTCTCGGCTTATTGTGCATTTGACATTGCTCTTGGTCATGTTGGTTTCATCTGAGTGTTGCATATCGTAGCCTTGGTTCCTGTTGCACTTCACCTGTGATATTCTGTTCGGTCATTGCATTTGGTCTTTGATTCGTGTTTAAACTGATCGAGTCTGGTTTCTGTTGCATGTATTGCTGTTGTAGATGTTGATGTTGTACACATGCTCGACCTGGCAATGTTGTGCTTTATGTATACTTTGACTCTGATTTTGAACTCCCCTGTGACTTTATTTGATTCTGAACATCACCTGATTTTGTTCAACATTTTGAACTGAGCATTGAGTATCATGTTTTCTGGTCTGTAGCTTGGTTACTTGTTCTTGTACAGTGACCAATTTTTGCTTTTGCCTTGTGCATTGTTATTTACTTGACCAGTTCACTGTGTTGTTGTGCACTCTGGTTTGTATTTTTGTTTGTACAATCATATTGTTCAAATTTGCATCATGTTGTTTCAGTCTGGATTAGTTTCTGGTTTGGGTGATGATATATGACTTTCTGAAGTTTTGCGATGCATTGCCTTGTAGCCAGTTCCTTGGACAGTTTCATTTGCGTCTGGTCTCACTTGACATCTTTGATTAGTCTGTTACTTTGTAGCTTCAAGTCTGGCATGCTTCACGCTTCATGTTTCAATGCTGTTGACATTTGAACTTGTAGCTTGTATTCACTTGAGTCTGCACATTCATATTGGAGTTGTTCATTGTAGTTGCAGTTTTTTTTCTTCCTTTACCTTGAACTCATATGTATACTAAACATTCCTCCTCAGTGACATTCCTCTTGCATTCTTATGCTTAAATGATTTAGTCGTTGCTGCGGCCTTATTTGGGTGCACATACTCGTTCATTTGTAAATGTTTATCCTCGAGTTGTCCATCTCAGTTGAACTGCACTTGGTTCTGCTTCACGATGTACTCGAATTCGTCTCTATTGCTGTATATGCTTGAACTGTTGATGACTTTTCTGCAGTTTAGTTGCAGCCTGCCTTTGTCCTTATACCTGTTTGCCACTGAAGATTCATTGTGGTGGTGACTTTATATTCGGCGGTGGCGAGGCAGTGCACGCGTGCGTGCACTGCAGCCACCCAGAATTGACAAATTTTAATCGATCTCTCTTTTATTCTTAATTCATCGACCTGTTGCGTAGTTCGTAGGCTGTATTGGCGAGGCAGTACACGTTAGCGTGTACTGCAGCCAATTAGCATTGATATTTTTAAATTGACATTTCTATTGCTTAAACTGCTTTGGGTTTCGGTTTTGTGGATTAACACTGTTTAGTGTTATATCTGCCGTTATCCAATTCTCGTATCGAGAGTTGGATATACGAGATTTCTGTGACTGTCATCTATATTGAGATTGATTTTTATTGCTTATATGCTCTAATAACTGATTTTGAATTAGACTGATCCGAGTATTATTTTCTTTTGAATGTAATACTCGGGTCAGACCGAGTATTTACAGGTTGTAGATTTTTAGCTTTGGGTTGCTGCTAGAGCTACGAAGATTTTTTATAGCATTTGAAGTGGTCTTCGTCTTGTTGTAGTAGTCAGTGTGTCTGTTTTAAGATGATAATGTATTCATGTATATTAGTCGATAATGTACTTGTATATATAACTTCTCGAGTCGACAGTTGTTGTATCATTTGTATTGTGTCAAATGTATTGTAACTGATATCAGTTATTGTATATATGAGACTTTTCGTTCCATCTTTATTCCGCATTTATGTTATCTGTGTTATTTTTATATCTATTGTCCTAAACTATTATAGCCACTGTGTATTAGCTTTGAGTTCGTATCGGTATGTCGGGTTTCCTCTAAAAATGAAATGCAATGTTTTATTATCTGACATATCGGTGCTCGCACAAGGCAATTACATAGATGGTCGCTCCTCAACAGCCTTATTCTCCGTGCTAGTTGACAGCACTACACCGTAGTGTTCTTGGCTAGCGTGGGTATAGAGGTGGGGCGTCACAGCTTGGTATCAGAGCCTGGGGTTTAGGACAATTATAAAACATAACTTAGATGGAGCATGTGTTACAACTATTTGTCGATGTTTTATCTCTCATCTTTACATATGATTATTTTTGACTGTTAGGTATGAATTCCTAACGCTTATTTTTGTGTTTTTCTAATCTGGATTTCCCTTCGACTTCGGTCACTCTGTTTTTGGGAAATTGCTAATTTCTTGATTTTCAAAACTCTGATTTTTTTTGCCGTTGGTTTCTTTGATAATGATGATTGATTCATTTTGTACTCGACTGCGGCTATTAATTGTTGACTTCGACATTGACTTGATTCTTACTTTTGTTGAAGTCAATTATGCATTTCTACTCGTTTTGCTTTGTTTTTCCAGTTGATATCGATTCTTCTTTCCTAATTAGTTGTTATCACCTTTATTGATTTTGATAACTTCTATTTTCTGGAATTTTTGGGTGTTCCTATTTTAATAAATTCAGTATCGATTTCTTTGGATTCCATTCACATCTTCGAATGTGAATTCTTGTGATTGATTGTTTCTACAATCATTTTTGTGATTTGTCACTTTAAAAATATAAAGGTTTTCTATACTAGTAGTAAATATTAAAATCCTTTTCTCCAAACGATTTCAAAAATTATTTTACTACAAAGCTCTTTTCCTAAATCGTTTTCCAATCTATTAATATATACAAGCCTTTATTTCACTCGTACGAGAAATTGAATTAAACGGCCTAGTAAAACAAGTGGTATGAAACGCTTGCGTTTACTTCGTCGGTTAACTCCTGGACTTGTTCGATTGAACCCTTTTCGTGACAATTTCCTAGTGAAGATTTACAGCTTGTTCGTAAATATTTAAGTTAAGCAAGTGGTTATGGGACATGAAGCTAAACTCATATATTTACTAGCTTGGTGTGATTGACACTTCTTTATGATCATGACGATCATTTTTATGATTTAGACTGGACCTCATCGGTGTGATTTCGTCTCACACATATCTCATGGGCTTTGAGGATTGTCTAGACACCAGTGTGTGATTTCGCCTCACACATATTGCACGGTTAGACTAGGCCTCATCGGTGTGATTTCGTCTCACACATATCTCTTGGGCTTTGAGGGTTGTCTGGATACTCTTTGTGTGATTTTTGTGATTTAGACTAGCAACTGTGCGATGTCTCTTTGTCTGCGAGGGAGACTAAACCCCGCTTTGTTGTAGGGTAGCGCCCTACGGCCTTCGGGCCATTCCTGTGTGAAAATTTAATGGATGGCTTCCATGAGATAGCGTCTCGTCATGTGATACCGGTCGGTGAGTTTTCATACTCCCATTTTTGTGATAGGCCTTTCCCCTTTTCTTTTTGTGATTTAGACTAGCAACTGTGCGATGTCTCTTTGTCTGCGAGGGAGACTAAACCCCGCTTTGTTGTAGGGTAGCGCCCTACGGTCTTCGGACCATTCCTGTGTGAAACTTTATTGGTTAGCCACCAAGAGATAGCGTCTCGTTCATGTGATACCGGTGTTTTGGAGTTTTCATACTCCCATTTTTATGCTAGGCCTTCCCCCCTTCATGTGTTTTCTGGATTTCTTGTGATGATTTCTAGAATTTGTGCTTCACCAATTTTCGTGATTTCTATTGACGAGTTTCGTCAATTTTTGTGTATTGGTGAATTCATGTGTTATTAACTTGTTATGAATACAAGTTTAGGGTATGATATCCCTTTCTATCTTTGAGAAGATTCTTGTGACATTTCTGATGAATGAAAATTCATTTGGTATTATATTTTGATGCCAGTTATTTTGATGAGATTTTGACGTGTTAACTTCAGTACTCGTCAATTTTGAAATGGATTTACAAGCGGTTCTCCCGCAATACTGATATTGCTAATTTAATCACGTGTTTTTAAAATTTTTTTATTTTTAAAAGTTGTTTCAAAAATATAAATTAAAATTGTTTTCAAAATTTTTACAGCTTACATTTTCAAAAGAACGAGGAAGCGATTTAAACATTTCAGAAAAATCGAGGACTATGACCCCTTTCTTTTACTGATTCGCTTAATTCCAGACTTGTCCGTTTGAGAATGTGAAATGTTATTTTTAAAACACACAATCCTGCACTTTCAAGGAAACGATAAAGAGATTTAAACGATTTAGCAAAAGTACGGACTATGAAACCATACTTTTACTACTTCGGTTAATTCCGGACTCGTTAATTGAATATTTGTGTTTCTGATTATCGTTTTTGATAATCAGATATTTGTGAAATTTGATTATCGTTTGAGATAATTAAATATTTTTCGATTTTATAATCGAATATTTATGTTTCTGATTATCGTTTTTGATAATCAGATATTTGTGAAATTTGATTATCGTTTGAGATAATTAAATATTTTTCGATTTGATTAATCGAATATTTATGTTTCTGATTATCGCTTTTGATAATCAGATATTTGTGAAATTTGATTATCGTTTGAGATAATTAAATATTTTTCGATTTTATAATCGAATATTTATGTTTCTGATTATCGTTTTTGATAATCAGATATTTGTGAAATTTGATTATCGTTTGAGATAATTAAATATTTTTCGATTTGATTAATCGAATATTTATGTTTCTGATTATCGCTTTTGATAATCAGATATTTGTGAAATTTGATTATCGTTTGAGATAATTAAATATTTTTCGATTTAATTAATCGAATATTTGTGTTTCTGATTATCGTTTTTGATAATCAGATATTTGTGAAATTTAATTATCGTTTGAGATAATTAAATATTTTTCGATCTGATTAATCAAATGTTTGTGTTTCTGATTATCGTTTTGATAATCAGATATTTGTGAAATTTGATTATCCTTTGTGATAATTAAATATTTTCCAATTTAATTATCGTTTGAGATAATTAAATATTTTTCGATTTGATAATCGAATGTTTGTGTTTCTGATTATCGTTTTTGATAATCAGATATTTGTGAAATTTAATTATCGTCTGAGATAATTAAATATTTTTCGATTTGATTAATCGAATGTTTATGTTTCTGATTATCGTTTTTTTTTTGATAATTAGATATTCGTGAAATTCGATTATCATTTTTGATGATTGAATATTTGCGATTTTGAGAATTGAGCTTCGTCTTTTTCTCTGTCGATTCAGGTGAGTAATTTGATTTACTCACATTCAATTCGTGCAGTACGTAAATTCTGCTCTGATTCCTTTTCTTTTAAATGCTGGAACTCGATTGATTCTTGCTTTTAGATAGTCGTCTGATTTTGATTCCTTGATCCCCACGATGTTGATCCTTTTGACTTGAAACAGTCGAACCTTTTTGATTCTATGTCTGACACTTCCTTGATTTCAATACCTTCCTGTTGGCATTTTCTTTGCTTATGCATTCGACATTGTTATGTTCTTATGGTTGTTACCTCTTTCCCACTTATCCCTTAGGATTGCGAGGACGCAATTTCTTTAAGAAGGGGAGTCTGTAACAACCCGGCATTCCGTACCCATTTTCTTATCGTCTCTTGACGATTTAATCTGGGAACGAATAGCTTCTGGCATTTTAATCAAATTGAAATTCTGGGATAAAATTTTGTTATTCGCTATTTGGAATTTTAAAGCCGTTCTAAATGTTAAACGAGCTTTAGAAAGATTCGTTAAGTGTCGTTTGGGTTTAAGCAATAATCTTGGCCCATGATCTTTTGTTTTGAAACCGTGATTTCACTCAACACCCAAACAACCCATCCCCATTCCCCTCTTCATTCAATCGCGTTTCAAACCCTAACCAAAAATAAAGCATACGAGAGAAATAAAAGAAATGGCGGTCGCGATTGCTCTTCCTTCGATCTGGAAAACTAGGGCTTCGGCGATGCTTCGACTCTCTGGCGATCCAACTACTTCTCTCGAGTTCGCCTCCGCTTCGAACAAGGTGAGTGGTTTCTTCCCCCCGCTCACATCTAATTCATGTTTTGAGTTATTAGAGTTCGAAGCTCTGTTCGATTTTCATGCTTTTGGGGTTTCTCTGATTAGTGTTCTGTTGCTTTTTCCTTTGATTCATGCTTGAACTCGATAGTTCTTGCTTTGCTCTGTTGTCCACCCCGCAGTCTATGATGATCTCTGGGTTTATATGGATACGATATCCTTTATTTGCGATGGTACGACTTTATTTGAATTCGCCAATTAATTTTCTCGGCCGTTCGATTATTGTTTGGATGTTGATGATGAATTCTGACCTTTTCAATTTCGTATATTTGATTGCTTGGTTACTTGATAATCTCGGCTTTGAATTTTTCTTGCTCGATTCTTGACCACATTGTCTCTGACCTGTTCAACTTCATATATTTTGATCACGCTGGCTTTGACTTGGTTACATACGGCTATGTACACGCTTTGACTTCGCTATGACAATCTATTCCTGGTCTGGTTCTCGGCTTATTGTGCATTTGACATTGCTCTTGGTCATGTTGGTTTCATCTGAGTGTTGCATATCGTAGCCTTGGTTCCTGTTGCACTTCACCTGTGATATTCTGTTTGGTCATTGCATTTGGTCTTTGATTCGTGTTTAAACTGATCGAGTCTGGTTTCTGTTGCATGTATTGCTGTTGTAGATGTTGATGTTGTACACATGCTCGACCTGGCAATGTTGTGCTTTATGTATACTTTGACTCTGATTTTGAACTCCCCTGTGACTTTATTTGATTCTGAACATCACCTGATTTTGTTCAACATTTTGAACTGAGCATTGAGTATCATGTTTTCTGGTCTGTAGCTTGGTTACTTGTTCTTGTACAGTGACCAATTTTTTCTTTTGCCTTGTGCATTGTTATTTACTTGACCAGTTCACTGTGTTGTTGTGCACTCTGGTTTGTATTTTTGTTTGTACAATCATATTGTTCAAATTTGCATCATGTTGTTTCAGTCTGGATTAGTTTCTGGTTTGGGTGATGATATATGACTTTCTGAAGTTTTGCGATGCATTGCCTTGTAGCCAGTTCCTTGGACAGTTTCATTTGCGTCTGGTCTCACTTGACATCTTTGATTGGTCTGTTACTTTGTAGCTTCAAGTCTGGCATGCTTCACGCTTCATGTTTCAATGCTGTTGACATTTGAACTTGTAGCTTGTATTCACTTGAGTCTGCACATTCATATTGGAGTTGTTCATTGTAGTTGCAGTTTTTTTTCTTCCTTTACCTTGAACTCATATGTATACTAAACATTCCTCCTCAGTGACATTCCTCTTGCATTCTTATGCTTAAATGATTTAGTCGTTGCTGCGGCCTTATTTGGGTGCACATACTCGTTCATTTGTAAATGTTTATCCTCGAGTTGTCCATCTCAGTTGAACTGCACTTGGTTCTGCTTCACGATGTACTCGAATTCGTCTCTATTGCTGTATATGCTTGAACTGTTGATGACTTTTCTGCAGTTTAGTTGCAGCCTGCCTTTGTCCTTATACCTGTTTGCCACTGAAGATTCATTGTGGTGGTGACTTTATATTCGGCGGTGGCGAGGCAGTGCACGCGTGCGTGCACTGCAGCCACCCAGAATTGACAAATTTTAATCGATCTCTCTTTTATTCTTAATTCATCGACCTGTTGCGTAGTTCGTAGGCTGTATTGGCGAGGCAGTACACGTTAGCGTGTACTGCAGCCAATTAGCATTGATATTTTTAAATTGACATTTCTATTGCTTAAACTGCTTTGGGTTTCGGTTTTGTGGATTAACACTGTTTAGTGTTATATCTGCCGTTATCCAATTCTCGTATCGAGAGTTGGATATACGAGATTTCTGTGACTGTCATCTATATTGAGATTGATTTTTATTGCTTATATGCTCTAATAACTGATTTTGAATTAGACTGATCCGAGTATTATTTTCTTTTGAATGTAATACTCGGGTCAGACCGAGTATTTACAGGTTGTAGATTTTTAGCTTTGGGTTGCTGCTAGAGCTACGAAGATTTTTTATAGCATTTGAAGTGGTCTTCGTCTTGTTGTAGTAGTCAGTGTGTCTGTTATAAGATGATAATGTATTCATGTATATTAGTCGATAATGTACTTGTATATATAACTTCTCGAGTCGACAGTTGTTGTATCATTTGTATTGTGTCAAATGTATTGTAACTGATATCAGTTATTGTATATATGAGACTTTTCGTTCCATCTTTATTCCGCATTTATGTTATCTGTGTTATTTTTATATCTATTGTCCTAAACTATTATAGCCACTGTGTATTAGCTTTGAGTTCGTATCGGTATGTCGGGTTTCCTCTAAAAATGAAATGCAATGTTTTATTATCTGACATATCGGTGCTCGCACAAGGCAATTACATAGATGGTCGCTCCTCAACAGCCTTATTCTCCGTGCTAGTTGACAGCACTACACCGTAGTGTTCTTGGCTAGCGTGGGTATAGAGGTGGGGCGTCACATTAACTATTTTACAGCTTTTCACAGTTAATAATTATTTTTCAACTACTTATTTATTTTAAAAAAATTCAAGCTATTTTCTAAATTTAAGCTGATTAGAGTACTGACTGTTTATGATTAAATACCCAATTGAGATAAGAATTAAAATGGTAATCCAAGAGAGGATTGAAGCAAAGGTGAATAAGTGGATATAGATTAAAAGGAATGTGAATAGAAAAGGAGAAATTGATTTAGCTAATAATCAATGAAGATATATACGTAGGATGTACGTATATTATTCTATTCGCATAGTGAATTGATCCAGATTCGTGCACAGAATTCCGAGATAGGTATATCGATCCGAGTTGGAATTTTCCACTCAATTTTCGACGGCGAACCTGGATATGGATTTTTGATTGGTTCTGGATATTCTCTATCATAATTTTGACTATGCAAAGAGAATAACGGTTTCTGATCAAGAAACCAAATCTGAGTCTGCACTAGGAAGTCGGTTGGACAATACAAGTTCGGAAGTAAAATTGTGTGATCGAGTGAGCGATCAGATTGATATAGCGTACAGATGATATATGTATATCGTACGGGTTTGAATGAAATTGATATTGAAAATTTATGGATAAGAATTGCAAAATGGTCTTTGAAATGAAGAGTATATTTTGTGAAATATATGATGGGGTAAAATGGAAATTGGAAATTTCTATGATTAAAGATTCACTTTATGAAGAAAAGTAATGTGGTTAATAACTTTATAAAAGAGTAATCAAATTTGAATATTTGATTTGGGATAAACAAAGTTATATATCTGGTTATATATGGTAGACTCCCCTTGTTGAATCTATTGCCAGAAGAAAAGGGTTTTGAAAGTATTTGAAGTATAAAATGGAAATTTATACAAGTATGAAGTGATTCAAAAATTTCCCAAGGTTATTATATATATATATATGTATATGTATATATATAAAGGATTTTGTGGAAATGATTATGGGAAAAAGTTTTGGGAACCTATGGATTTCTAAAAAGGCTTTTGATTTTTGAGGAAAATCAAATTTGGAACTTGGAAAGCCTAGTTTGTGAATTATCGATTTTGGGATAATCGATTTTGAGAAAGGAGATTTATATGAGATTCATACTTGGTGTATGATTTGGAAATACTATATATATAGTATAAAGTGTTTTAAAGTGGCCCTGGGGGAAAAGGCGCTCCCTTGAATGAACTTCTCAGGAGTGCCACAAGGTGGTACTGCCTTGAGCCCTAATAGGGGGTTCTAAAGTTGATCCTATGAGGAGTCCGGACAAACTAGTTCCTGAGATTGTTGGGTAGCGAAAGTCGAGGGCGCTGATGCCTACAGGGGCATTTGGGTTATGCTGTGACGACAGTGTAACTCGTTATCGCTGCGATCTACTATGTGGACCATAGCGAAAATCGTGTGGAGGATGAGTGCCAACAGTTTACACTTGATTTTGCCGGGATGGCAACGTAACATCGGTAGAATGCGATCTATGGTCAAGTGGAGAAGTTTCATTCTTTTGGCAGCGAAATTCGAGGGTGCTGATGCCTACGGTTATATGGGCTTTTGCTGTGATAACAACGTAAAGCCCGGGTATAACTGCGATCTGTAGCGGGATCCATGGTGTAATCGAGGGGCACGGAGGCTTACAGTTATCTATGGATTTTGCCGGGATGGCAACGTAACCATCGGGTTAACTGCGACCATGGATGGGGGTGATGATTTCCAGAGCATTCTCACCAAAGATATTTGCTCTATTTTCAAAAATGTTTTCGATATTTTCAATAAAATTATCTTTTCAAGTATTTTCACTAGATGTTGAAATGGGTCTGCTAAGTACTTATAGATTTTCAGTCCTACGCCTGATCAACGTATGACCGAATTTCTATGAGAACAAGGGTGGACTTGTCAAAACATCGAGTTATAAAAGTATTTTTATAAAAACTATTTTAGTAATATTATATAGATATTAAAAAGTGTTTTAAAAATGAACAAAAAAATATATATCTGATTTTAAGCATTTTCATAAATTCTGGTTTCGGTCCTTTTTGAGGACGAAAAGATTCAAAGAGGGGAGGAATGTGACGACCCGAATTTTTAGCGTATGTTAATAGGGTAATTGACTAGATTAAATTATTGAAATATTGATTTTTATATGTCGAATGAATAAATTTATGATAATTTAAAATATTGGGAATATATATGAATTGATTCAAAACTATAATAAATATTGAATTACGAAATCCTTGGGATATGATGGACCATATGGAAGGAAAAATAAAAATAAATTCATAGGAACTCCACCTTATAAATTAAGATAAATTATCCTTAAATAAATATATAAATATAGACAGGCTTTACGATAACTAAAAATATAAAGTATGTAAGTAGTATATTTATGCCATAAGAATTATGTGTATTAGAAGTAGGTATAAATGTAAATATATATACATATATGGTGACGAGTACATGCAAATAGATTGGTATACAAATAAATGTAAACATAGATGTATATATAACTTTATATAAGTAAGAATGTAAATAGTATATATATGATGGAAGATATATATATATAGTGAATATATATGTGAGGCATATATGTATTTATACAATAGGAAATGGCAAGTATATACATAATGACATATATACATAAATATATTTCAATTAATATAAATGTTTGTAAACAAAAAGGGAGGCAAAATTCAACTCAAGTAGACAAAAATTTTCATCAATACCAGGCATTTATTGTTCAAGCATATAATATTTCATATCAACATAAAACATCAAATCCTAGCGTACAAAACAATTAATCAAAATCAAGTCAGGTCAAGCAAGTTTCTGACCAAAGAAAATTAAATGAAAAAAAAGAAGAGAAAAGAAGCTTGTTGGGTACAACAAAGAGCAGCAGTATACTTTCTCTTATATACCTCAGTACCTCTGCCTTTGTTTCATTTTCTTCCATTCGAGAACAAGCTAAGTAAAACAAAGAAAAATATATACCAAGTCCTGCCATTTCACAACTTAAAACAAATCAAACAACTCAAGCAACAGACAAGATCTTCAAAAGCAAGCTAGCAGTTTCAAAAGCAGTGTTCTATGTTCTTCCAAGATTTGTGAGTAAACATTTTAAATTAAAAAACTTAAGTAGATAAATTTCTGTTGCATGTGAATTTCTGTGATGATGATTGCTTTGCATGGATGTATATAAGTAAGCCTCTGTGTATATATGAAGTGTGCATATCTGTTGATTTTAAATACCTCTGTTCTTAGTTCAAAACCTATGGTTTTGATCAAAAATTCAAAATCTTCTCACCTGATCTTTGTCAGACTTTGAGATTCAAACACAATATGATTATTTAAACATAGATTAAAGTTTAAAATTTGCATTCAAGAAAATAGGGTTGAAAATCTCTTGGAAATTGGGTTAATACAGTAAGATCTTTGAAATGATAATCAAACAATTTAATTTGTTGATTCAAGTATGCAACTTGAATCGTCTCTGGAAAACTTGATTTTTAAAACAAAAATCATGAATTTTAGTTTGGGTTTGGTGTAGCATTGCGGTGATGACCAGAAATGTGATTTTGAGCTAATTCTAGTGACCGGAGAATTTCTGATGGTCGGGGTGTCGACTGGAGGTGGAGGAAGGTTCGCCGAGTTGGGAAAAAATAACAGGAAGGTGGATAAACCACCGTGGCATCGGTGGTAGGTCGATTGGGTTTTTAACCCTAGTTTTTGTCAAGGTCAGAAGTATGGTCACCGTGGCATCTCTAGTGAATCGAGCTGCACGGGATTCAGGGAAAGGGTGGCGTGGAGGATTAGCAAGGTGTGGCTGGATTTTGGGAAGCTCGGGTGGTCGGCGTTGCCTATACAAGGCAAGTTTGGTCGGAGTTCTTTGTTCCAAGTGGCTCGAATATGTTCGATTTCGATCGTGGACTTGTATGGATGTTTGGGTGATCGGAATTCATTGCTGAGACATTCGTCGATGTGTCGGAAGGTTCATCAAAGGACGGAGGCGACTCTGGTGATGGTGCACGTGCACGGTGGTTTTGCTTGTGTTAGTGGGTTGTTGAGGAGGTTGTCTCGAAGGGGAGCACGAGTGTTTGGCGTAGTGACTCGAGTTTATACTCGAGTAGTTCGTGAGTGATTTGCTAGCAGGATTTAACTTTAAAAATAAACTAAGATTTTAAAAAAAAAAATAGGAAAGGAGAAGGAAACTCGGGGCTTGGCTCGAGTGATATTCGGGTTTGACCCAAAGCAGAATTTTTAAACAGTTTTTAAAAAGTTTTCAGGTTTTTATAAAAACAAGTTTCTAAATTTAAATAAAGTAATTTTTAAATTTCAAATGAATCTTGTTTTAAAATCTATTCTTTATAAAATAAATGTTTTTGAGTAATTGATTAGAGAATATTATGTAAAGTGTTTAACTTGAATTTGTTAAGTTAAATTTGAACTTATTTTAAATCTTAATTAAAAAGATTTAATAAAGAAGATAATTTTTAAAGTTAAATGTTTAAGGTGTTAATGATAATTAAGCCATTAATAAGATAATGGTTTATCTTAAGATAATTAAGGTTTTAATGATTTGAGATTAATTAAGTTAATTAAGAAATTTAAGTATAATTAATTAATGTAATTAATTAAGGATCATTAATTAATGAAAGTAATAAGAGTCATTAAAGGTTAATTACTGTAAATGGTTAAGAATAATTAATTTGAGTAATTAATTAAGGATTAATGTAATAAATCATTGTTAATTACTTTATAAGAGTAATTAACGGATTATTTAATGTAATGGGTAAAAGTTAATTAATTTGTGTAAGAGTAAATTACTTATTGTAATTAAACGATAATTAGTCAAGGATGATTAATTATGATGGATAATAAAAGGATGATTGATTAATTGGGTTGTAATTAATTAACGTTAAGTAAAGGTAATCTAAGTGATTAAAGTTAGTAATTAATATAATTAGAGAAAAATTAAATTAATTTTGGAAGTGATCAATTTTGCTTGTGAATGATTTAAATGCCTTGAATTGGTTGATATCTCTAATATGAAATGTTTTATGATATGATATGTTTGGGTGGGCAGTGATAATGTGGTTATATATCAATGATGAATTGCTGTGTAAAAAGTGACATCCTGTATTTAAAGTTGAATTGTATTTAATTGAATAACTTGGGTTAAGATGACTTGAGATTCGAAGAGACCGGAGTCGGGTATCAGTAAATACCCAGAACCACTTCGATTTGCAATCTACAAATTTTTTTATAAACTGGATATGTGGTATTAAATAGGCTAGAATGGAATGCATTGTGTAATATGGATATTTAACCTAAAACAGTTGTGTGATAAGTGATTGACTATGAGAACTCGTAAATGGGTACGAGTTACCTAGATATTCACATATGTATAGCTTGGTATTTCATGTTATATGGGTTTATTCACGCTGGTTTCCAGCCTGACCCGGGTGTTACTTTGATGTAATGCTCGGGTCAGACCGAGTATTACAGATTTCAGGTAAGGACGTTCTGGAGCTCAGGAGGCGAGCTGAATGGCAGGAACATATGGAGTGTATTCCGCTGTGATATATTGTTATTTATTTGGGACATGTTGTTTTACTGTCCAGTGATTGTGAATGTTGTAACTCTGATGTATTAAAATGTAATTGACTGATACAGCTTTCTTTGTGTAAAGAATATTATTTGATATTATATTTTATCCGCTGCGAATGTGAGAATCTGTGTTTTGGTGTTTCTGTTTCTTCTTCATCTTCTATCTCTTTCTTCTTTTCCCTAACTATCTGAAATTTTCGGGATCGAAAATTTCGGGTCGTTTCAGGTCTCATATTTCATTTTGTACATTGCCACACTTTCAATATCCTACGGTTAAACAAAAGAAAAGAAATAATCTATTGGAGGTTATAGTACCATTATGGTTTATTGATTTATGATGATTATGGTTCTTTCATTTTGAAGTGATGAACATATTTTGTCAACAAAGATAGGTACAACGTATGTAGCAAAGTCATAATTTACTCACATGGTTTGACTACATTTTCAACATTCATATTATCTGTTGTTTTAAAACATCTGTCAAAATAACATGTGAATGACGTACTGAATACAGATTTTTCTTTTGAGTATTTTGCTATTTTCCCCTTCTAAATTTTGACTGTTGATCTCAGCATTTAACTTTCCCCTCCTTTTGGTGTGATTTAGAAGCGGAAGAATTAAATGATAAAAGGACCAAAGGATAATTCAACTTATATTCTGAAGAAAATAATAATATTGTTAACCCTTAATTATCTACGACTTAAGAACTGCACGACTCAAGCAAGGTATGCGACTTAACGAGTCAAGGACTGGATGACTTAACGACTTAAGAAAGTTAAGACCTAATGACTCAAGAGATGGCACGACCTAACAAGGAAACGAGTTAACGATTTAAGGCAATCCGCGACTTAACGACCTAAGCTACTAACCCGTTCAGGGAGGTCAGGTGTGAGCAGGTTGAACGGTAATTCATATCCCTTAAGTCGCAATCTTTGACTTACGGCCTAACTTGGGTCGTGAGCGACTTAAACAAACAAACGAGATGCCACTTCTTATTTAACACGATGACTTCCTAGCTCGTCAGCGAGTTAGGGCTTGTGTTATTATTCGAGATGAGCAAGCCTACCAGTTGAACCACGACCCACGACTTAGTTTGAGTCGGCCACGGCCTAAGGCTATCGAGTTAAAATCCAGTGCCGTGACACTTATGCCGTTTGACTGATACTGTTACCTGCTAAGTCGGCCACGACTTACGACTTATCTTAAGTCGGCCACGACTTAGGACTTGGCAAAAATTCTTGTCCAGGCTTCTCTATAAATACAACGCTACCTTCAACATGAAGAGGACTTTTGGCCAATAATTTTCTGAAGCGCCATTACTCTGCCGAATTCATAACTCATCCAACATTTGAAGAACTCCGAACACTCAAGACATTACAACGAGCTTTGAGAGAAATCTACTGTGCTTAATATGGATTCGAGAAGATCTTCAACATCAAAGCTTGAGCTAATAGTCTAAAGTGCTTAGGAATCGAAATATATTGTATTTTCAAGAGCATTGTATCATCTTGTAACTGAAATCAGCAATAAAGGAATTCAAAGTGGACGTAGGCTTGATCTCAAGCCGAACCACTATAAACTGCTGTCTTTTACCGCTTTTTCACTATTTTACTGCTTATATCTTGTTCCCGTCACACAGGTGGTGCTTTCACAACTCTATTACACACACCGGGTGTTAGCGTTCAATTTTTAGCGTTAACATTTTGGTGCTTTCACTGAGAACTGGACTCAGGAATATTGCCGTCATTGCTTCACGAAAGTTTGTTGAAAAAGTTTCTTTCAAAACCAGAAGGCTATCAGATATAATGGCTCCTGGAAGAAAACGTAAATCTATTAGATCTGATGATGCTCACGATAACACTGCGACTTCTCCTTCTCCAAGTCAAGCAGCTCCAAGCGTCGGGGTGACGCGGGAAGAATTAGATGTTGATGTGTCTGGACTGTATCAGCAGATCGAAACTCAGAATAATCTGATGATGGAAAAGTTGAATGCTTTGCTCGGGGCTAATCAAAGACCAGTAAATAATGAAGAAAACTTTGCTGATGCTGTTCACAACTCCGAAGGGAGAAATATTCCTCAAGGGGCATCAGGTGCTGCTGAAGAGGCACCTCCCCACGCTGAAGCATCCAGACCACCACCAGTTCCCCGTGAACGTTTTCCCGGGCAAACTTCCGAGAAAATGGCCGATGTCTGCTCTGCAAAGTCGCTAAACAATGAGGAGTATCTCTCCGGCATGATTCGGCAGATAATGAAAGAAAGCATGCAGAGAAATGAAGATGAGAATGATTGGGGATTTTCTCAGAGTAAAACTCCATTTACTGAGAGGATTCTAAATGTTGAGTTTCCCAGAAAATTCGTTCCTCCTACCATTCCTGCTTATCGAGGAACAAGTGACCCGAATCAATTCCTGTACAAATATGATTGGCACATGACTGGCGCCAGAGCAACTGATGAGATTAAATGCCGGTATTTCCCAGTATACTTGGAAGGAGTGGCACTACTTTGGTTTACCAAGCTTCCTGTATGATCTGTTAATCAATTTTCCGATCTGACTCGAAAATTCAAGGAACAATTCAGATTATACACTTCAAGAGCAAAGGATATAATGTCTCTTTCAAGTCTCGAACAAAACCCTGGAGAACCCATCAAATCCTTTTTGAATCGCTTTAATATAGCCTTAGCTGAAGTTGATAACGCAGAAGGGCGAATGGTTTTAACCTACTTAATGCGGGCTATTGACAAGTCAAGCGAATTTGGAAAATGGTTGAAAATGAAGGAACCAAATTCGCTTGAAAAGTTCTACAAAAAGGCTGATGAGTTCATGCGCCTAGAAAATCTCTCCGCGTCAGCTAAAGTTGTGACAATAGTGGTGGAAAATAATGCTACTACTCAGAACAAAAAGGAATCTGCAAATCAAAAGAGGGAGAGTAATGGTGGAAAGAAGCAGAAGGACCTCAAAAAACCCCGTTTTCTCAAGCCCTCAGATTTTACCCCTCTAACTAATACACCGGAGAATATTTTCATTGCTACTAAAGATGCTGTTGATTATCCGAAGCCAGCGGCAGTAAAAGTTGGAAAAAATGCTGCTCAAAGTGGGAGATTTTGCCAATTTCATATCCAACCAGGCCATGATACCAACGAGTGCCGCCACTTGAAAAGCTTGATTGAAGAATTGTTAAGAGAGAATAAGTTGCAGCAGTATGTTAAAAGGAATAGAAAAGACCCGTCTTCATCTAACCAGGGGCAGCAACTTCCCTCTCATTCATCTGGTTCAGGAGAGAAGCCTGCTGCACAAGAAACAGAAAGACCTGTTATCAATGTGATCACAGGAAGACCCCATCCAGCTGGCAGGAGTTGGGGTGAGATGGAAAGGTACGCTAGAGCTTTGAAATATGCCCCAGCTGAAGAAAGTGTTTTGGTCTTGGAAGATGCTGCGCCCCTGAAGCAGCAGAAGACTTTTCATGATGATATCATATTCAGAACCAGGGATTCTGCCGGTGTGGAGGCTCCTACTGAGGATCCTTTGGTTGTTTCTGTCGGTATTAGGCTGGCTATTGTAAGGAGGGTGCTGGTTGATAGCGGCGCCTCATGCAACATACTCTTTAAGAAGACATTTGACCAAATGAAAATTCCAATGGCAGACGTACAAGCTTCATCTCAGAAGATTGCCGGATTTACAGGGGAGCCGAAACAGCCAATTGGAACAGTGGACTTGTTTGTTGAATTGGGAGAAGGGCATAAGAAGGTGGTTCGGAAACAAACTTTTATAATTGTTGATGGATTCTCCGCCTATAATGCCTTCTTGGGTCGGCCTACTCTTGCTGCCTTCAAGGCCGTCCTTGCCCCCATGGTGCTTGACAATGAAATTTCCCACTGATAATGGGGTTGCTGTCATTAAGGGAGACCAGAGCGCAGGGCGAGAATGTTATCTTGTAGAGCTCCGAGAGGCCAGGAAGAGAGAGATGGGAAAAGATGCTGCAGCTCCGCTCCGCATCAAGGAACCAACTTTGTAGCAACTACGGAGTGGCCCCTGTACTGGCGAACACAGCAATGTAGGGAAAGAAATGGACCCCAGGAAAGCCAGTACAGGGGAGAATAGAGTGGTACCCATGGAAATAACGATACCAATACCCGTTGACTCGAAAGACCCAAACAAAGTACTCAATGTGGGTTCACAATTAAGCATAACAGTTCAAAGCACGCTGATATCATTTTTAAAAGCAAATCTGGATGTGTTCGCTTGGTGTCATGCTGATATGTGTGGGATCTCTCCGGAAATTGCTGTGCATACTCTGAATATCGATCCAAAGTTCACACCAGTGAAACAGAAAAGAAGAGCTCAAGGTCCAGAAAGGTCAGCAGCATTAAAAGAAGAAGTCGATCGGCTTATGGAGAATGGTTTCATCAGAGAATCCACTTATCCAAATTGGGTTTCAAATCCAGTACTGGTTAAGAAGGCAAATGGAAAGTGGAGAGTATGCATCGACTTTTCGGATTTAAACAAAGCTTGCCCCAAGGACTGCTTCCCGCTGCCTAGGATCGATCAATTGGCAGATGGAACAGCTGGGCATGAGTTGTTATCTTTTATGGATGCTTACTTCGGATACAATCAGATTATGATGCATGAGACAGATCAGGAAGACACAAGCTTTATCACGGATGTGGGTCTCTACTGCTACAAAGTTATGCCTTTCGGATTAAAGAATGCTGGGGCAACCTACCAAAGACTTGTCAATGCGATGTTCAAACCTCAGATTGGCAGAACTATGGAGGTTTATGTTGATGATATGTTGGTAAAGTCAAAGAAAGCAGTAGACCACATGGATCACTTGGCAGAAATGTTTGCAATTCTTCGAAAGTATGGAATGAAGCTCAATCCGTTGAAATGTTCATTCGGGGTAGAGTCCGGAAAATTCTTGGGTTTCATCGTGAGCGCTAGGGGCATCGAGGCCAATCCTGCTCAAATCGAAGCTCTAAGAGAGGTCAAAGCTCCTAAAACAAAGAAAGAACTGCAAAGCCTTAATGGAAAAGTCGCTGCTCTAAGTCGTTTCATTTCCAAGACCACAGACAAATGCATTCCCTTCTTTGACGCTCTAAAGAAAGGAAAGAAATTTTTTGAATGGACTCCCGAATTCTAGAATGCTTTCGATGAACTAATTTGTCATATGGAAACACCTCCAGTTCTTTCCAAGCCCAGTGATGGTGAAGACCTTTTCATCTATTTAGCAATTTCGTCTCATGCTCTCAGCGCAGCGCTTGTACGGGAAGATATAAAAGTACAGCATCCAGTCTATTACATCAGCAAACGGTTCACTGGGGCAGAGATGAATTATTCAAAGATAGAAAAGCTTGCCTATTGTTTGCTAATTGCTTCTAGGAAGTTGAGGCAATACTTTCAAGCTCATCCTATCAAGGTTCTTACTGATCAACCTCTAAAGCAAGTCCTGTTTCGTCCTGAAACTTCGGATCGTCTTTTGAAATGGAACATTGAACTCAGCCAATATGATATCACTTACCATCCCCGAAGAGCAATCAACGGACAAGCTTTAGCAGATTTCATTGCGGAATTTACTGACAAAAGTGACAGTGAGAAAGAAACGACTGATGGCATTCCAATCCAGTGGAAGTTGTATGTTGATGGCTCGAGAAATGATTATTGTTCTAGGGCAGGGGTTGTGCTTGAAACCCCCGAAGGACGATCATTGTGTTATGCATTAAGATTGGAATTTCCTTCAACGAATAATGAAGCAGAGTATGAAGCTCTCATTGCCGGTTTAAAAATTGCCAAGGAACTGAACATCAAAGTGTTACAAATCTTCAGCGACTCCCAACTTATTGTTTGCCAGATAAAGAAAGAATTTCAAGCTAAAGGTGGAAATCTGCCCACATACTTGTCAAAGGCATGTGAACTTCTCGAAGATTTTGATCATTACACGATAAGTCACATTCCTCGGGTAGAAAATATGAAGGTGGATTCTCTAGCAAAATACTCAAGTTCTGGAGAGGCTCAATTATTGGGATTAGTCCCTGTGGAAGTCTTGTCGGCTCCAAGCATTGATGAGATGGATATTGATTGGATTATGGCTGCGTCTCAAGAGCATGAATCGTGGATGACTCCAATCAAAGAATATCTACTCAATGGTTCCCTGCCAGAAAGTTCTAAAGAACGCCGAAAGCTGTTAAGGAAAGCGTCAAGATATATAATTCAAGATGGCCGATTATACAGACGGGGATTCTCAATGCCATTACTCCGATGTGTCACTAAGGAAGAAGCCAAGACGATTCTAGCTGAGGTACACGATGGAGAATGTGGGGATCATTCGGGTGGCCAAACTCTAGCCAAGAAAATTCTCCGATATGGGTATTTCTGGCCAGACATTAATCGAGATGCTGCTATTTACTCTCGAAAGTGCGACAGATGCCAAAGATTTGCAAAAATCCCAAAAGCACCTTCCACCGAACTCACGCAAATGGTCAGCCCATGGCCGTTCGCCATTTGGGGAATAGACTTGATTGGACCTTTACCGATCGCTAAATCTGGAATCAAATATGCTATTGTTGCTGTTGATTATTTCACTAAATGGGCTGAAGCTGAACCCTTGGCCACTATTACCTCTAAAAAGATGATAAATTTCGTAACTAAAAATATCATTTGCAGGTATGGTGTGCCGCAGAAGATAATCACAGACAACGGTACTCAGTTTGAAAGCGAAGAATTCCAAGACTTTTGCAAACGGTTCAGATTCGAAAAAGTTTTTCAGCAGTGGCTCATCCGCAGGCAAATGGGCAAGTGGAAGTAGTGAATAAAATTATCAAGTCAACCATCAAAAAGCAACTCGAAAAAGCAAAAGGTGGTTGGGTCGATAAGTTTCCACTAGCACTATGGGCATACAGAACTACTCACAAAACTGCGACTGGGCATACTCCATTTTTGCTGGCATACGGATCAGAAGCAATGATTCCAATAGAAATAGAAGTCCCTTCACACAGGAGAATTCATTTCAACGAGGCTGAAAACGAAAAACTACAACTTGAAGCACTTGATTTTCTTGATGAAAAAAGGGAAGAAGCTAGGCTCAGAGTTTCAGCTTATCAGCAAAGGATAGCCAGGCACTTCAACTCTAAAGTTTGCCAACGCAGCTTTGAGGTCGGAGACTTAGTCCTGAAAAGGATCATGACAGCAACTGGGGTGTTTGAGCCAAACTGGAAAGGGTCGTATGTCATAGGCAATAAACTTCTTGATGGCACTTTCAAACTCATAACTGTCGAAGGGTATCCAATTCCAAGAGCCTGGAACAGCAACCATTTGCGTCCCTATTTTACTTAAAAAAGCTTTGCTCAAAATTGTAAAATGGCGATAGATGTATCAGTTGTATTGTAAGACATTGTAAATCAATGCAAATTAATAAAAGCTATAAAGTGGATGTAGGCCCAATTCTTGGCCGAAGCACTATAAATCTTGTGTTCTTTATTATTGTATAATGCCTGTTTTATTTCGATATGAAAATACTTTAAATGTATCGCTAAAATGTCGATTCAAAATTGCAGGCCATCAAAACAAGGCTTACCCGTCACAAGGTCAAGCGAGCCCTATAAATCACTTATTAAGCAAATACCAAGCAACAAAAATTCCAGATTCGAATCCCATACAAGAAGAACTTCACATAAAAAGTTGGCGACTCCACTGTATCAAGCTCTCGTTAACTGGTTGCGATCGTCTGTATAAACAGACATCCAACCAAGTAACTTGCGTTTGCCCCGTGAAGTCATCCAACAGTGAAGTCTACTTCTTCGGATAAAGCAATTTACTTGCAAAAGAAAGGAAGATGCATTTGGAAACGATAATAAAGGATCGCTGGCAAATAGATGATGAGAAAAACATGGGCAGGCAAATAGAAACGCAACCACCCTGGAACACCAACCAAAGCCCTCTAATGAGGCATGCAAAAAAAATGAAAAGTGCTTTCCTCAATCAAACAAGATTGGTGGAACCACTGGAGGGGCACTTTCCCAAGCTGAAGGAACAGGGCCCTTGTTAATTGGGGACGTTTGTACAAACGAACCGCCAATCAAGCAACTTGCGTCCGCCCCGTGGATCCATTCAACCATGAGAAAGTAACTTCCAGGCAATCAAAAAGCCCTCTTCGGAGGCACAAGCCCTCTTCGGAGGCACATGCCCTCTTCGGAGGCAAAAGCCCTCTCCCGAGGCACCACAAGCCCTCTTCGGAGGCACATGCCCTCTTCGGACGCAAAAGCCCTCCCCCGAGGCACCACAAGCCCTCTTCGGAGGCACATGCCCTCTTCGGAGGCACAAGCCCTTTTCGGAGGCACAAGCCCTCTTCGGAGGAGCCCTCTTCGGAGGCATGTCCCAAAATAGAATGCTCGAACGAAAATGCCCTCTCCAGAGGCACATTTCAACTCTCAAAGGAAGGTTAACTTATTTATCTTAAAAAGTTCTTCCTAAAAAGTTGAAATGCTACATAAAGTCCTCTTCAGAGGCCCACTTTACCGCATAAGAAATTACACTTCTCAGAAATATAAAGTGGCTATCTCCGAAGGTTGAAGCGTAAAACCTCTCCCAAAAACGAGATACGCTCTATTAAAGAAGAATGATTCTTCCCTTAAAAGTGGAATAGTTATTTTCCAAAGTAAGAGTATCAGTCTTGTCAAAGCAAAAGATATTGCAGTGCACTTGTGGTATGGGGGCAATATTATACAATTAGCTACATTAATAAAAGTAATATACAAGCAACATACCACGAGTTCATTACAATATCACGCAAAGAAGATGTGGAGTAAATGCATTCTCAAACACAGACAAAAAAGTTTGTACAAGTAAAAAGAATTGTTTATTCTACACTAAAAATGAGAAACAAACGCATTCTTACAAACACCATAATTTGTACAAGTGAAAGAATTATTTTATTCAATACTATGAAAATTCTTTACATGCGCAGATATAAAAAAAGCGAGGACCGATACCCGCACAATCTTCGGTCAATACATTCAAAAAGCAAAACAAGAATCATAAAGTCCAGCCCGTTACTCCATCTTCCCGCCACCCTTAGAGCCCTTTCCCGGCTTGATAGTTAGTTTCGAAAGCCGTTGTGGACGGGTCGGGAGGGAAGGAGAAATAGGAGCAGCTGGATCTTCTTCAACATTTTCTTCATCAGCCAAAGTGCTCTTCTTCTTCTTTTTCATTGCACGCTTCCCTTTCCTCTTCGAAGAAGACTCACTTCCAGGAGTAGTAAGCAGTGTGGAAAGTTTCGTGTTATCATCAAGAGACTGCTCCAGAGTCTTCTCGCCTTCTTCAAGTTCCACAGTCTTTTGCTCTTGCGAAACAACCGGATCATCCAAGTCTTTGAGGGCTTCTATTTTCTCTTTTTGCGATCCTGGTTGAGAAGCAGAAAGAGGAGAAACTTGAGAAGAAGGAGGAATAGCAGCTAAAGAAGGAGAAGTTTGCACAACTTTCGGTGCTTCCGCTACAGAAGAAAAGAAGTTAAAGTCAGTACTCTCCGAAAAAATAGAAGATATTGGATCACCAGGACTTAAGTAATAAGCAAGAAATTCATCAAGATCAATTGAATCGAATGAATAATCCACTTGAGGCAGATCTGAATCGAAGTTACCTGGAGAAGTTGGTTTGATTACGTCAATTTCATACTTTTCAGCTTCGGCGTCGTCTTGGGTCTTTTCCTCAACTTGAATAGTGGGAGGCTCGGTAGTTGTGGCCTTAACGTCGGCTTTTACGAGGGGTGGAGAATAAGAACTAGAGCCGATAATGTCAGGGTCAACCGAAGCCGGAAGATGAGCAGGGTCGGTTAAAGGCGCTTTCTCAAAATGCTCTTCTCCTGCCACTTCGGCGCGTTCCCTAGCAAGCTGCTCTTTCCCTCTAGCAAGCGCAGCACGTGCTTCATCATCTAGATAAAGCGCTGAAAGATCTTCCTCCGCGTAGCCAGCAAACATATCAAGTATAGCCTCCCAAACTTCGGCTAGTGTAATCTCGTATTTAGGACCCAAGAATGAAAGACTACCGCGACCCAGAACGCTGTGCATATAAAAGTCAAATAAAGTAGAGTCGATGTTGGATTTGGTTGCCTCGTGAGACTCTTCGGCTGCAACTTGTCCGGCAACCGCATCATCGCGCTCTTTCTCAACTTTAAGAAGTCGAGCTTTTAGCATTTCTATCTCCGCGTTCTGGGAGTTAAATGTTTCCCGCAGTTGAGCGTTTTCTTTGCGGTATTTTTCGGTGATATGCTGTTCAGCTGCAAGTTTCATCTCGGCGTCCCTTTGCGCAACGTGCGCGTCCCGCACTTGTTTCTGAAAAACTTCCTCTTTCTGGGAATGCGAGGCGGAAGATGTAGCAAGATCCTCCTTGATCTTCTTAACTAAAGACTCAAGTCTTGTATTATCGTCGGCAATGCTCGACATTTCTGCATCGTGTTGCTTGACAATTTTCTTCCACTCCGCGTGATCGTTTTCCATTGTCAGCATGGCCTCAAGATTCATGCGGTTGACCCTTTGAAGTTTATCAACCAGTTTCTGCCATCCAGACATTCTCTCAATGTCGAGCCTAACAGCATCTAGATTCCTCAGCATGGTCTGCTTATCGATGGGGACCAAATCTAAGTCAAAGCGCACTCCTTTTAAGCACCAATTCGGAAATCGGCTTTGAAGTGTTGAAGGGCCGTCTTTGACTTGATACTGAGGCATATTTATTATTGCCTGGATGTCAGAATTTTTTAAGGCAGGATAGCCAGATGGGATATCAGAAGAGATAGGAGCGTCAGTCTTTTCAGAAATTGCAGATGCGTCCTTTTCACCAAGTCTAACCCGTTTACTCGGGTCTTCGGCAGTATGGCTCTTCCCTTTATCATCGTGATATTTTCTTTTATGGGAATCCTCGTCCCTTCTTCTATGCTGTTCCTCATAAGCTCGCCTCTCTTGAGCTTTCCTACTTGCCCGCTCTTCATCAGATTCCCTACGAGCGGGAAGATAGCGTCCGTAATCATAAGAGTCGCGCCCTCCATAACGCCGAAAGTTGTCATAATGAGAGCCGCTTCGCCCCATCGAAGAACCTGAAATTAAAGAAAAGGGACAAGTCTTAGAAATCTTCAAATTGAAATAGCTAAGTGCATATAAGTGCCAAAAATCCTAAGTGTGTGCGGTGTGCAAACTACGTGCGTCAGACTACAAACCACTCTTGGGTGTGGGAATGGCAATGACTTGTGTGGTAGGTGTTGTAGTTTGTTGCAAAGAAGAGGTCGCTTCAACAACAGGAGAGATCGCTTTTGAAATATCGTCTTTAAAAAGCTCCTGAGAAGTTATCATTATATCGCTCAAGTTATCAAAAGTGTCATCGCCGTGACACCCAGCAAAACTCTCTTTTTCAACTTCCACATCGACCATCTTTTCAGAAATTCGAGGATTTTCTTCCTCTTCAATAACGGGAGAAAGTGTTAACTTGCTGGACGACCCCACAATGCCAGTAGAAGTAGAACACTTCACCAGTGAAGTCTCATTGGTGATTTCTTTCAGTATAAGATTTTCGGCAGGGGCTGGGGCATCTGATGTCTTTCCTGGAGAATCGGGAACTTCGTGAGGCTGAGTAGAGCGAGAAGGGTGAAGAAGTCCAAACTGGTGCAGAAATTCGTCTTTCAACAAAAATTTCGCGTCCCGCTCTTCAGCTGGTACAGCCATAAGTCTCTCCAGAGTTGGCTTGTGGCTGGGATCACTTGAAAGAAGGGGGAGCGCTGAAATGAAAAAGCGAAATTAACACTTGGCAATTTAGACTTCACAAAACTCAGAGAATAGAAGGAGTGAAGATAGATGATCTTACTTCCTTCCCTCCACACAGCATAAAACCCCGGGGGGCAGCGAACGTAAAAGTACTGAGTTAAGAACCCATGGGCACTGTCGGGGAGGCCGATAATCAATTTACGATTTCTGACGCTTCTCACAACAGTGATCAAAGGATGATCTTTAATTCGGGTGAAAGAACATAAGTAGCAGACCTCGTCAAAACTAGGAAGGCGATCAAGCGTTCTACTAAATAATACACACAACCCCATTAGAATGGCATAGCTATTGGGATGTAGCTGAAATGGGGAGATGGCCAGTTGACGAAGAAGATGCTGGAGAAAGTCGTTGAAAGGGGGGATGGCCCCGCTCAGGCACATTTGTCGATTGACCGCTACAAAGCCAGGAGGCGCTACATAAGCAGTGTTGCTTTTCTCAGGAAGAATAGCATCAGCTTCAGCAATGCCAAACTGAGCTCACAACTGCCGGAAAACTTTGTACGATAGAGTGGTAGAGGCTCTTTCTGGAGGATTGATTAATGGAGCTGGAATAAAAGTGGCTTCTTCAGCCTGGACTGTTATATCTTCTTGCTGAGAAGTCATTCTACACAAGCAACTGGATATTCAAATATAAAGGTGCACGTTTCCTAAATAGTGTGAAGTGTGGTGCAGAACTAATGAAGATAACAAGTAAATATAACTAGAATTAAGCTAGTCGACAGTTGATCGATTACCAAATTTCAGGACTTGTTAATTTGAAGTTCAGGTACAGTATTAGTGCAAACCGGTCATTTTCAATTGACTATTTCAATGTTGCTTTAATACTTTGCGTGAATTTGTTGATTTAAAGCACTTCGTTCACACAATCTATTTATGTTGATTATCTGCTATTAACTAATCTGTCATTTGATGTGGGCAGTCAGTGGCAGTATATTCGTCCCAATTTTCTGTAAATGTTGTATTAAACAGATTGTTAGCTTACAAGTTAAAGTGGTCTGTGAAAGAATGCAACAAAGTTCAACAGTTCAAAGTTCAAGCAATGATTCAAAGTTCTAGCAAAGCTTAAAAGTACAAGTGCTAAGTCGCCAACGGCTCAAGTGCTAACTCAACTACGACTTAAGAAATTTTCCAGCGGGTTAAGTTATGCCATTAGTTCTCTGGCTAACTCGTCCACGACCTGATTATGAGGCAAGTTAAGTCGCTTCAATTTTAAGTCGTTGAGGTTTTAAGTCGGTAGTACTTTGAGTCGTAAGTCGTGGAAAAGAGGAAAAGCTTCAGTTTAAAGCAGTGAGAAATTCTCCAAGTCTTAACTCGGACACGACTCAAGGCTTAAGCCGTAAAGGTTGCTAGGTCGTACCCGAGGCAATATCCCACTCTATTTGGCCAACTTACCACCTAACTCTAAACCCGTTAACCCAATAACCTCACAATCATCAACCCTAGTTCTATAACACCACTAAATCGCCACCAATCACGAATCACCGCAAGTCAGATCAAGCCGCCTTAAGTCCATCGATGTCCAATATAACAATATTCGTAAGGCTTAAGGGGGGTAAATCAGAGACGAAGATTGACGATGATCGACGATTGGAAAAGAGGCAAAATCGCTTACGCAGCGTGATGCTAGAGATGATCAGAGAATGAATCTAAGTCGAAATCGCCTTTGAAAGCTTGGAGAAGTATTAATGGCAGATGCAGCTTAGAGATTAAGTAATCAGAAGAAGGAAGTAAGAGGAACGACTCAAGCTTTTATATCTCAGGGCAATGGAACTCGAATCGGCACACGCGAGTTAAAATAAGTCGAAGCACACGACCTACGACTTAGGCGTGTACTTCGAGGGGCAAATGTTAACCCTTAATTATCTATGACTTAAGAACTGCACGACTCAAGCAAGGTATGCGACTTAACGAGTCAAGGACTGGACGACTTAACGACTTAAGAAAGTTAAGACCTAATGACTCAAGAGATGGCACGACCTAACAAGGAAACGAGTTAACGATTTAAGGCAATCCGCGACTTAATGACCTAAGCTACTAACCCGTTCAGGGAGGTCAGGTGTGAGCAGGTTGAACGGTAATTCATATCCCTTAAGTCGCAATCTTTGACTTACGGCCTAACTTGGGTCGTGAGCGACTTAAAAAAACAAACGAGATGCCGCTTCTTATTTAACACGATGACTTCCTAGCTCGTCAGTGAGTTAGGGCTTTTGTTATTATTCGAGATGAGCAAGCCTACCAGTTGAACCACGACCCACGACTTAGTTTGAGTCGGCCACGACCTAAGGCTATCGAGTTAAAATCCAGTGCCGTGACACTTATGCCGTTTGACTGATACAGTTACCTGCTAAGTCGGTCATGACTTACGACTTATCTTAAGTCGGCCACGACTTAGGACTTGGCAAAAATTCTTGTCCAGGCTTCTCTATAAATACAACGCTACCTTCAACATGAAGAGGACTTTTGGCCAATCATTTTCTGAAGTGCCATTACTCTACCGAATTCACAACTCATCCAACATTTGAAGAACTCCGAACACTCAAGACATTACAACGAGCTTTGAGAGAAATCTACCGTGCTTAATATGGATTCGAGAAGATCTTCAACATCAAAGCTTGAGCTAATAGTCTAAAGTGCTTAGGAATCGAAATATATTGTATTTTCAAGAGCATTGTATCATCTTGTAACTGAAATCAGCAATAAAGGAATTCAAAGTGGACGTAGGCTTGATCTCAAGCCGAACCACTATAAACTGCTGTCTTTTACCGCTTTTTCACTATTTTAGTGCTTATATCTTATTCCCGTCACACGGGTGGTGCTTTCACAACTCTATTACACACACCGGGTGTTAGCGTTAATAAATATAAGTTTTCCTTGATAACTGAGGTAGAAACAAAATGCATTGCATATATGCGATGCATTGGATTAGATTCGTTAATACTAAGAAAGTTTTCCTTGAAGAAAGATAATAAAGCTCATCTCCTCTTGATTGAACTCTTTGATCATCAGATCATGACCAACCTATAAGGTGTACTATTGAGTTTAGAATGTAGAATCAGGCACTGAAAAATTACCTTAAAGTCAATACAAATTTTCATGTTCTCTCTCTGACTTGTTCAACACTGAACACATTATTTTAAGTTTGTTCCTATTTGAACAAGCACCAAAATATCATATTTTCACAACCAATAAATTCATACTTCCGATGTTATAATTTAATCCACTTCCATGAAAGCTATGCCTACAAATTTCATATCATTTCATAATATTGAGTTCCTCTACTATATTTCTTATAATCCTCTTCATGATTTATCATCTCAGGTTTTCAAATGTATATGTTTTGAATGCACACTCATAGAGTAACCTGGTAGGTTTAGCTTCCAGTTAATATACTAACGCCAATTCATGAACCTAGACTGTCTAACAGGTTGTAATGCTCAATCCAATATAAGCATGATAGTGTCTAAATGGGCTCTGAGAAGAATATACCACAAAAAATAGAACGATCATGCCTTCAAGAGAGTCATTTGAGTCGCCGAAACATCAAATGGTATACAGTCGTGTATAAAGTTTTCTGCTGCTACCATTGAACACATAGTGTTCATATCCACTAGTATAATTTCTTCTTCCTAGTCTATGTTTTAGCTCTTTAGTACAACATGGATATTACTTTTGATGGCTCTATAGAGTATTCCTATTCATCTGTATCATCAATCATACGAAACATGGGAATAAGAACATATTTAATCATACTTTCTCTTGTTGCAGTACACAGCATTTACAATAGTTTTGGAGAACTTTTTACTGCATAAAAGAATGCAAAAGAAAACATTAACAAATACATTCTAAATTATGGATGAGAGATATCACAAAACCAATATCTATAATCAGTGTTTCGGGTCTGGGCCTATAAGTGCAGCCAATACTATATTTATCAAAATACTAATGTATGCTGTACAATATAAATGCAAGTACACAGACTATTGTATTGTAACAGGTGAAACAGAAAATCTTTCTCAGTTTTATCATTTAAATCAACTTTTCTATCATGGTATCAGAGCACAAAACTGTCAAACGACGGTAATCAATTCCTGATCATCTATAAATCTCATCATAGAATTTCAGCCTCATCATCTAACCATCCAGAGGTGGTGTCAGGTCAGTATCATCATCTACCATCCTCTGTTGCTCTCAGTTATAGACATTCTCATCATTTGAGAGTGCAGTATGATCTCTCTTATCGTGTTTTTAATCAAGAACCTCTAATTGAAGTGCCACGCCAAGGGTCTTGCATCAAGATTCGTAGGTTTGGCTGCACCACAATGCATCCAATATCAAGAGCCTCAACATCACTTTCAAACACTCCACCATGGCAGGAAATGATGATGTATCATCCACAACATCAAGTGGAATCAATAATCAGGAAGGGTCAAGACCAAATAATCAAGAAATATCAACCATCGAAACAAATTCCTGCAATATCATCAAACCAAAGAATAACTTAGTAACCACTGCACTTGATGAAAACAACTTCATATTGTTGAAATATCAAGTTGAAACCAACATAAGAGGCTATGGTTTAGAAGATTATCTGTATGAAACTGCAGATATTCCTGCAAGAATGGTCACCAACAGCAAAGGAGAAAAAATCATCAACAAAGAATTCACCAGCTATCAAAGACAAGACAGCCTATTAGCAGCATGGCTGATATCTTTTGTTAGTCCACCCCTGCTATAACTAAGCTTGTTGGATGCAAAACATCATACGAGATATGGACTGCAATACAACAAATATTCAACACACAATCAGCCGCAAGAATCATGTATTACAAGCGACAATTGCAAAACTTAAAGAAAGATAATATGACAATGCAAGAATATCTGACAAAGATAAAGTCATACTGCGATCTTCTTGATAAAGCTGGTCACACAGTGTTGGAAACAAAGCAAATTCTTACTGTACTGAATGGTTTAGATGCAGAATATGAATCTGTTATTGCAATCATCTCATCACAACAAAATCTACCTAATATGCAATATGTTCACTCAATTTATTATCACATGATGGAATGGTGGAAAAGAGGAAAGAAAAAGAACTGTCATTCAACTATGCATCAGGTTCAAAAAACAAGGCATAAGAAAAAAGACAAGAAAATCAAAATGTCACACAAGACTCATATTATCAAAGAGGTGGTGGCAGTCAGAGAGGAAGAGGTAGGAATAATAGATGGAATAACAATAGAATATAGTGTCAGATTTTTGAGAAACCTGGTCACACAGCAAGGCAATGCTACTTCAGACTCAACACTGAATATTACCATAGTCATCAAAAAAATGGTGAATAAGGGGCAAATATAGCACACATTGACCAAAGATCAAGCAATCAGTCAGAAGGTACAAGAATGCAGCAGTTAAGTTCAGAAAGGCTTACCAGAACATAAGACTTAACAAATGAAGACTGGTATCCAGACTCAAGTGCTACCAACCACCTCACAAGTAATCTTCAAAACCTTAATCTTGGCAATAAAAAATACACAGGTATGCATACTATACATATGGATAATGGTGAAGCTATAAACATCACCTTAATAACTTGTTAAGAGTTCCTCAAATTAAGAAAAATTTGATGAGTGTATGTCAATTTGCTAATGACAACAATGTGTGAGTTTCAGCCAAAATTATGTGTAGTTAAAGACATATTGAATTAAGAAATATTACTACAGGGTAAACTGGACAAGGGTTTATACAAGTTCAACTTTGGAAATGCAGAAAAAGGCAAAATTAGAAATATGTGGTGAAACAGTTCTGTATCAAATGCTAAGAAAGGCAAAGAAACTTTTGACTTGTGGCACTGTAAACTTGAACATCCTAGTGTGAATGTTGTAAAACTAGCACTCAATAATAATAACATTTCTTTTGATGTATCTATACCATATATATGTACCTACTGCCAATTAGGCAAAAGCCATAAGTTACCATTTGCAAATTCCAATACTATAATCAGTAAACCACTTGAACTGGTGGCCACAGATCTATGGGGACCTGCACCAGTAAGTTCTAACTATGGATACATGTATTATACATCTTTTGTTGATGCCTACTCTAGATATACATGGATATTTTTTTTTGAAATCAAAGGCAGATACATGCAAAGCTGTGGTGCAGTTTATAACACAACCAGAAAAGCAAATAAACAATGAACTCAAAATAATACAAACTGATGGAGGTAGTGAATATAAACCACTAAGGGAATACTTTCAAAAAAGGGGAATTGTTCATAGAACTACTTGCCCGTATACTTCAGAACAAAATGGGCTAGTTAAAAGAATACACAGACACATAGTAGAGACAGGGCTAACTCTACTAGCTCAAGCCTCTCTGCCCATAAAATTTTGGCCAGACGCATTCAACACTACAGTTTATCTGATTAATAGACTTCCTACCAAAGCACTGAAACACCCAAATCCCATTGAAGTACTACTTAGGGTTAAACAAGACTATCAAACTCTAAAGACATTTGGATGCTTATGCTTCCCATGCCTTAGACCTTATAACAATCATAAACTAAGTCTAAGGTCCACCCCTTGTACATTTCTTGGATATGGAAACAATCAAAAGGGATATAGATGTTTGAGTAATGATGGTAGAATATTTGTCTCAAGACATGTTGTATTTAATGAAAATATTTTTTCTTTTGCAGATGAAAATATCAGAACCACAAAGAAAGTGTATGACAAAAGCAATACATCATTATCATCAATACCTATTATATCAGACTGGAGTACCATCCAACTGAAGGAGGCATACTGAGAAACAATGAATCACAACTCACTGTACCCGGAGAAGATACTGGATCAGGTCATGATTTTCAAGAGATCTCAAATCCTCCTAATAATACAAGCCAGAACAATGATATAGGCTTAGAGGAAGAATAGTCTCCATCTAAGTCTCAATATACAGATGATAACATCAGTGCACATGAGCCTCAATCTACAAAAACAGGACATCATATGATCAGAAGATCAAAGAGTGTAATATATAAGCCAAAAGTGTACAATGCTCAATTAGATCAGACTGAACCAAGCAACTATAAGGATGCTGTTACAAACATCAACTGGAAACAAGCAATGGATTAGGAATATAAAGCACTCATTAAAAACAAAACTTAGAGTCTTATAACCTGAACTAAAAACAGCATTGTAGTTGGCTGCAAATGGACATACAAGATTAAAAGAAATCCCGATGGAAGCATTTCCAAATATAAAGCAAGACTTGTAGCTAAGGGGTACAATCAATAGTATGACTTTGATTTTAATGAGACATTTTCTCCTGTGGTTAAACCAACTACAATAAGAGTCATACTGAACATTGCACTATACAAGAAATGGAGAATCAGACAATTGGATGTAAACAATGCATTCCTCAATGGAGATCTAAAGGAGGTTGTATTTATGGAACAGCCAGAAGGGTATGAAAAAGGGGACAACATCAGACTTTTGTGCAAGCTACATAAAGCTATCCATGGTCTAAACAAGCTCCACGAGTATGGAATGAATAACTCAAGACAGCACTGATCGAGCAAGGCTTTACACCAACAAAATCAGACAACTCCCTTTATATACAATGCAAGCATGACAGAATTAGATATATACTGGTATATGTTGATGATATTATTATTACAGGAAGTGACAAAAAATCATAGATCAGACAATAAAGCATTTGGATCAAGACTTCTCCATCAAGGATCTAGGTGATCTAAGATACTTTCTGGGTATAGAAGTCATATAGAAATCAAGTACAGAACTATTCTTACACCATAAAAAATACATTCTAGAAATACTAAAAAGAGCAAACATGGATAAGGCTAATTCATTACCTACCCCTATGACTAGCAATCTTCGACTCTCAAAAGACATAGGTGAAGCCATTGAAAATGAAAAGCAATATAGAAGCATCGTGGGAGCATTATAATACGTTACTATAACCAGACCAGATATAGGCTATAGCATAAATAAAGTATGTCAATACATGCATAAACCTCTCAATGAACACTGGAAAGCAGTTAAATGCATCTTATGATACCTGAAAGGGACTTTGAATCACGGTCTGACATTTAACAACACAAAACAATTAAATATACAGGCTTACTCCGATGCAGACTGGGCCTCCGACCCTGATGACCGAAGATCGACATCAGGGTATTGTATTTACTTGGGCGGCAACTCAATTTCCTGGAGCTCCAAGAAACAAGCTATTGTGTCTCGTTCTAGCATAGAATCTGAGTACAGATTCATAGCCAGCACAGCAATAGAAATCACTTGGATAGAATCACTATTGTAAGAAATCAAAATTGATCTCAAAAGTACACCGATTGCCTGGTGCGACAACCTCAGTTCAGTTTCCCTCACTGCAAACCCTATCTTACATTCACGAACGAAGCATATCGAAATCAATCTTTACTTCGTTTGTGAGAAGGTTATAAGTGATAAAAGTAAACCACATTCTAGCCTTCTATCAAAGAGCAGACATCCTTACGAAGCCGCTGTCTACAACAAATTTCATTAGATTGAAGGAGGAACTTAGAGTTAGTAGTGGTGGCGAAGAGACGGAGAAGAAGAGAGAAACCCTAGATCTAATTGAAGGGGCAAATTATGGATGAGAGATATCACAAAACCAATATCTATAATCAGTGTTTCGGGTCTAGGCATATAAGTGCAGCCTAATACTGTATTTATCAAAATACTGATGTATGTTGTACAATATAAATGCAAGTACACAGACTATTGTATTGTAACAAGCGAAATAGAAAATCTTTCTCAGTTTTATCATTTAAATCAACTTTTCTATCATTGTAGTTGAATTTTTATAAATGCTCTTGGTTCTTAACTTCGATATTGATGCATTTAAATATATAATACATTTGAAGTATACCTTTTATTTTGGTACGAAGTCAAACGTCTTCTATAGAAAACTAATGATCAGGTAAGTAGTACTATGATGCCACATAACAAAGAAAGAAAACTTGATCAGTTAAGATAGAATTCCCCCTACTCCTATTACTTGTTTCCTGATTTCATGGTTTCTTTGCCAATTTTTACCATAGTGACTTTAATGTTACAATTATATACATTTCATTACCTCATCATTAAAATTTTGCAAAACTGAATATGCACAGAACACATACATAAAAAAACCTTAGCTTTCACAACAAAAATATATGGAAGTTTATACTATTTTGGACCATCTTCAGTCCAAATGATCTTCCTTATTTAATTAATTTGTTGATTATTGTCTCATCATGCAATTCTTATAACATAATATTTATATTATAAGTGTTAAGATGTATATAAAATTGCCCTAATGATCATTTTCATTTATGAAAGCAGACGCCTGGTGTATACAAAATTACAAATACTAAATCATGCAATCAAAGTAGTGGGCAAATGAAATTACAGAAGCGTCAATCCATTCAATTACACAATCATCCTCTACACAACCCGAAAAAGTTAAGATAAATGCATTAGGTGCTCCTATTTCAAAAAACGCTGGAAAAGTAAGCAGTCGAGTTGGTAAATTGGTACGAATTCATGTGCCGATCTTATATGAAAGTTGTGATAAAGTACCTAAAAAATACAAGACTGGTTCATGTGCCGATCTTATATGATATTTGGAATGACTTGCTGGTAAGCTATAATTGATTTGTACCACTTTCAATTTTCTCTATAAATATATATTTTGCCACATAATTTCTTTTTTTATATAAACACCTCTTAACTTTACAGACATTTTACGATGTAGAGTCAGATTCAAAGAACTTTTTTTAAAAAAAAATGGCCGAGTCATTTAGGAAACACAAGAGTGAATTGAGGATAAATTATTATGATAAACACGATAATGATGAAGATAGGTTGAAAAACTGTCCACCAATAATCGCCCAAGAAGATTGGAATGAGTCTGTGAAAAAAAAAGCAAAACCCGGTGCAAGGAAAAGAAGAGATATAGGCAAAACGAACAAATCGCTGTTTAAGTATGGTCATCATACTGGACATACAAGTCATGCTGTAGTAGAACAGGAAATGGTATGTTTGTTTCACTTTTTTTATTAAATATAAGTAACAACACCCTAAAAAAACTCACACTTCAAAGTTTTTTTCTCTCTTTTATTATTAAACATGGTTTTAGGACCTTAGAAAATTGGGTTGGAAGAAAGATTACGAATTGTTTTGTTTATTAGTACACAAGGTTATTTTTATCTTAAATTTCAATAAAAATTACAGTGTATGTAAAGTATTTTCTCTGTTTTCTGGCGAATGAATAAATTAATCTATGTAGTATCATATTTGACTAGATTGAAGAAACGGTTCTGAAGTCATGGAGATTTAATAAATTAATTTAAAATATCTTGAAAATATCACACCATTGGTTTCGAAGTAGTTAATGTGTGTGCCCATAATAGTAAGATCACATACTAGGAACTGTTAAATTTGGATGATTCAAATATTTATTGAGGAGGAAAGAAATTGATTAATTGGTTCAATCAATCAATTAATTAGGCTTGCATATGGAATATGAGAGAATATTTTGGAAGGAAACTAATTAATTACCCAATTAATTAATTAGTCAGTGCATTTGTTATATGAAGAAATATATGATTAGTCATGGAGAATCAATCAATCAAAGAAATGATATGGAAACCAAGATTACGCCATCTATTTGTACTAAAATCAAATCATACAATTTGGAAAGATATTTGGGTAATCAGAAAATTGGTTTTCTTAATCTTCAAGCAACCTTCATTATCAAGTCTATTTATATGAAGGAATTTCATCTTCATATGTATGTGAATGAGTGAGAGCATTCACCATTATTCTTCTCTTTCTTTTGTACTCTTTTTTTAGTGGAATAAAAGAAGTTGTTGGGTCTCCGTGGACGTAGGATATTCATATTTGAACCACGTTATATCTTCTATGTCTCTTATTTCTGCTATTGTGTCTGTGAGATTGCATAATTGATTTTCTAAGTTCCATTGATATATAAATAGATAATACTAGATCCTGATTAAATAATTCGCTTCCACTCAAATTAAAACAAATTTCACTACAAGAACCCCCCTTCCTTTTTTTCCCTTCGTTCTTAATTTAGATTTTCGTTACCATATTCATTTTCAAAGATGAATATGAAAGCTATCAACATGTGTTTATATGACTAGATTGGATTCGCATGTTTGATTATATAACATTGACATCATGCGAAATATTTACAATGTTTCAACGTGAAGAAACATGAGAACAAACTTTGATTCGACCTCATGGCTATGCTACTTGTTTTAATACTTATATGATTTGTCATTGTTCAATTGAATGGCATACTTTTTGATTCAATGGTTGGGAAGTTCAATTGGATATTCATCTTCTATTTTGATATGAATCGTCCATCATAGTTTTGAATCACATAATGGTATGTGCTCAAGCATGGTATCATGTAGAAAAAAAATTGTTCCTCTAGTTAGAAGTGGAAAACTAATTCTTCAATTTTATTGGTTGCCATATATGCATTTTTTATTCATTAATATGTCTACATGCATGTAAAGTTCTTTCAGATTTGGTGTAATCCGGAAAAGAAGTGCACATATAACCGTTGATGAAGGTTGAAAGAAGGATTTTTGTCAACCAACCAGAGAAGCAATTTTCTCTCTCTCCTTTTTGTAAAATAGTTGGGATAAAACTGACTTACAACCACCTGTATTAAACAATCGATGCATACCATTTTCATGGATGACGGATAGATTATTAAATTGGTTACACATTAAAATTGTTCTAGGTATCAACTGGTAACAAATCCAGTTATGGATTTTCATTTTTACTGTTATAATAATAAGACAAATCCAGTTTCCATATTTTTTTTCCAACAGCTCCTAAGTATAATTAATTTTTTATTTTTGAAGCAATTAAATTAATGTAAAACTGATAACATAAAGAACAAGTGTTTCACATGATTATGTTTTGTTGCACAGTTAAAGAATGGTTCTTTTTTGTTGCAGGCGAGTGCAAATCCGACAAAAGAAATCACACGTCATCAAGTATGAGAGAAGACTCACACCAAAAAGGACGGTACCGTATCAGATTCGGCATCTTCATACTTCGTAAGTTAAACACATAATAATTCAGCTATTCTATAAAGTTTTCGTAATAAATAACATCTCAAGTATTATCAAATTTTAGGAAAAAGTTGCAAAAGCAAAGGAATCAATTATTGATAGCGATGAAAAAGACTTTCCATTGGATGAAGATATCTTATCACAAGTGTTTGGTAAGGATAAAAGAGGTCGGACTCGAAGTATAGAAGCCAAGATATCAAGGATCCAAGTTAAGGCTTCTAATATTGCATGTGAATAACTCAAAAAGGCTTAAGGAGGCTTAGAAGACTTGAAAGCTAGAAGAGATAATATGGAGGGTACATTGAATTCATTGGTCGACTTGTTAAAGAGACAATATTTTGGTCAAAGAAATCATTTACCCGACATTGCTTCAAATGAAGGATGAAGTGGTACACCATGTGGAAGTGTTGGAAGAATGTCGAATAATGACTTTGCCAATTCATTGAATTTGTCCGGCCAAAATATTCAAAAATGTGAAATCATGAACATTGATCTAGAGGTCATTGCAATAGCCACTGTCTGCAGAGATTCGACAGCATCCATTATACATGGAAAACGTTTACCTCCAACACATGAGAAGTTAGTTGTGGACAATATAATGCTACCTGAAGAGAAAACATGCAAATAAAATCATCCTCTTGCTATGACCTTTGGTGAAGTTGAAATCGGTGGTTATATATGTCATCCAAAGAGTAATATTCGATGTTTGTAGACCTAGAAGTAGGTATGTATGTATTATTATACTTTGACATATGAATCAATTACTTGGCATATGAATACTACTGAATTACTTGGCATATGAACCAATACTTGGTATATAGAACCGATCAACACCTCAAAAGAGTATATTACTAAAGTTAGCCAGCTTTTTGTAACAATATTTCCATTTTATAATATTTTTACTAACACCTGCAATGCATTTGGTCCTTCATCGAATCAAAATATATAGTACTGGTAAAATATTAATGGTCCAATTCCTCAGGTTTAAGGAAATTTATATAGCACGATTGTATGTACAGTTTCAATGTAATTCAGTTATATGTCTCTCATAATTAATTTAATGAACTAGGATATTGCAACCATAAAATATTACAACTAATTTACAAAAAGTTTCAAAGAATTTCCTGAACTTCAATTTCCTGAACATCGTTCTTGTTATCATGTATCAAAACATCATCTACAATACTGATAAAAAGTTATAATACCTTTTTCTTACATACATCATTTTTCTTCTTAAAAATAACATTAAAGTATCTTTACTATCATTATGTATATAAATTTGGTAGAAAAGTATTATCATTTATGTGGAGCATAAAATAAACATACAACTCATAGAAAAAGTCCCATATTGCTAAATAATGTTAATGAAAAAGGGAAAAATTATTTATGATATCGACAACATATGTGGTACCAAATGTAATATCATCTATTGGAGAAAAGTCTCACTAACAATTTTTAGTATATATATGGCAAAATTATGTCAGATGCATAAGTTTGAATTACTAAATTATTTGATACTCTAGTTATACATTATTGTGTATTGAAATGCAAGATGTATACACAATGCGCAAGCATTGGTTGCTTCATGTTTTTCCATTAAATCAAAGGATTTTATATATGATGTTTACGTGCAAGAGAATAATAGAAACTATAAAAGAATTTATGTGTCACTAAATGGCAGCTGAAATGGTAACCATGGTTAAAATTCGCTATATACATTCGGTTTTTCTCATAAAAACCTCTATTGAAAGAAAACAAAATAGTGCTCCCACAATTCAGCTTTATAATACTAGTGTTTTCAATTTTCCTCGTAATTATTTTTATTTTTTACACAAACAGTGGACAAATTATTTTCATATTGTCATCTTATTTACACAATCATTTTTCCCCTCATAATTGCGATGTGAAGAAAGATGCTTTGGACAATGAAGAACATAATGATGCTGGTATAATTGTGTGGGCAGTATACATGAGCATATAAATTGACTCAATATTCTTCATGTGTTACATCCGTACGTGTTCATTTCGAATTGTAAATATAAAATGGTTATATGTTCAGTAACATTAAATTATTGTGAATATGTTACATTATATCTTTCTTTCTTGCAGGTGTGAGGTTGCACTTCTTTACTGGAGTTCGGTGTTTCTAGTTAGCACTCGGGCTCAACTCAGAGTTGTTTCAAACTTGTTATAATACTTAATTTCCCTGTTGGCAAAAACATAGATTTGTACTTGTTATGATATTTTGACTTGAGACTGTGTGTATGTATGTTTGGTTCAAAATCAAAGCTTGTTTCTCTTAAATATATCCTCTCTACTTATTTTTTTTTGCAAACAACAGTCCTTATGCCCATTTATTTTGTTTTCGAGACTTTTATATGGAACTTTTCTATTGAAATGGACGTTCTTCTATGGTGATGTATGTGCTCCTGTTTTTTGTTGTCATATCTCTGTGTATAGTTATTCTTAATTCTAGCTTGCTTGTGCACTCTAAAGCTTATATACAGAGCCATGGCTAATTTTATTGTATTGTCTGAAGTTTATTGGTGATGTATTACAGCTTTTATTGTGATGTTTGTGCTTTATTCATTCAGCCATAGCTCGGAGTCGTGGCTAATTTTTATGAAATAAAAAATTGCCGTGGTAAAATTTTATTCAGCCACAGCTTAGAGCCGTGGCTAATATTAATTTGTCATGGCTCAGAGTCGCGGCTGAATAAAAGTTTGCCACCGCTCGGAGCCTTGGCAAACTTTTTGCCACTCCCTATTTTGCCACGGCTCTGGACAGTGGCAAAATAGCTTTTCTGGTGTAGTTCGACCAGCCTCCACAATCGTCGCATATATGTTGGTCTAAAGTGGTTTTTAGATATATCTGATTTCGGTCTCTTCGCACCAACAACGCAAAAGCATTTCTCAACCTCACACATGTAAAGACCCGGAAATTTTCACGATTTTAAATAATGTAATTAACTAAATTTTTCTTGAAAATAAACAATTAAATTTGTGGAATGAAAATTTGATATTTGTAATACGTTTATTTAAATATAGAAAATGGTAAATTTTTATTCGAAAATATGAAAGTTTGTTTATTTGTGAAATTACAACATTTATATTTAAATTGGTTAATTCATTGAAAATTAAATATTTTTGAAATCTGAATATTTTTATATAATAAAAATGTAAATCATTTTCTAAGTGAGACGTCGTATTTCATTTCGCCGAATTTGGACTACACTTGTTCAGTTTATCTTTATTTTCGGTGTTGTAGCAGCATTTTCGGCAGCGAAAATCGAGTTTTGACAGCTTAGTCGTGTCGCTGATATCTATGTACCATTCTATTTGTCTCGTCGTGCTAATCTCCGCAATATATTCATTCCTGTGATTCGGCGTCCGAAACGCGGCGAAATCGGTGTAATGATTAGCCATATCGGTTTTGTATTTGAGCTTCTAGTTTCCTTGGTCCTTTCAATTATCCAACGTATAATTCCAAAAGCCATTTGCCTTTACTAATTTCAGAAACCAACGTTTGACCTTTTATGTTCCTTGATTTTGATATTTATCCTGTGCGTCCTTTTATCATTTCTCTTCTTTGTTTTGAAAAGAAAAAAAGCATAGCACAGTATCGGTTTCATATTGCTTCGAGAACTGCTCGTCTCTATCTCTAGGTCACCATTCTTTTGCTTTGAGAATTTTTTTATCTAAGTTTTATATGTAACAGCTCGATATTTTCAACCATTCGCATCCACACATGTCAGACTTAAATTGCTCAAAATTTCAGATTGTGAATTTATATTTGGCAAAACTCAGCATATACAGTAAATAAATCAATCGCAGAATCACAGACACAGAGTAAAATAACAATAAGCAGTGGAAACAAATGAATAGTAGTTCATGAAGCTACTATATATATATATATATATCAGAGTTAAAACAAGATACAATAGAAGTCTCGAATACATAGAAGTCTCAATACAATAGTCTATAACAAAATCTGAATATATCACTGGATCAACTGAATAACTGGATAGATGAATAGATGATGGATCTCCAAGCGAAGCTCCAACTCCAAAGGTGAGTCTCAAATGCTGTGACACTCAGTCTGACCCGAGCGTAAAGCAAAACACAAAACACTCGAGTCGGGATTAACATTCTTATATCAATAAATCCAACTCAAGTGAAATATTAACTGAAATACAAGTAACTTAAAGGATGTTTGGGATAACCATCCTCTAAGGATCCCTGGAACTATCTACTATGTAGTACAATACGCTATTATAATATGTCTATAGTAAAGTAAACTATTAAAATAGCGTTAAGGCGTTACCCATATCCCCCTTAACACATTTTATATATTCCCATAGTCTATACAGTACCGTAATCTCCCCCGTACCGGGCGTCGTCAGAGGGCACTCAATAGGTATGGTACAAAACAAACTCTTAGTGGTCTCGATAAGGTAGGTGACACGGCACAACTAAGCAATGCCAGGGTAGATATACCAATTACACATCCGGACTGGTGGTAACGCATAGCCGCAATTTATGCCCACCTCGAGCCACACTCCCAAATCAAAGGTGCGCACCAAATCAATCACAAAGTAATAGAATAGCAATCGAAGAAGTGTGTCTGATCGGAGGAGCTACCTCACTTGGCCCGTCAATTGCTTCTGTTTTAGCCACCTTATGCTAACTCAAGGGAGTCAGGTCCACGTATATACCTCATATAGGATCGTCGCCACCATCCTACTTCATTCTGGAATCTCCACCACGTACATAGTTGTTAAAGTCGTTTTCGGTATTGGCAGAGAGTATGACAATAACCGATCCCGGTCTCTTTAACAACCAATCGTTATTATAACACCAGGGTCATTTTATTTCAAAATATCATATCAATTTCAAAACAAAAACATTATATCTATTTCAAAACCATATCAACACGATGTCACTTTCACTTAAAATATATTCATTTCTAAAATCATAGCACTTCAAAGTTATCGCACTTTCGAAATTATAAAGCTTAGAATTTGTAACACTTTGGAAATCATAACACTTGATAACATAATACTTTGAAATTCGTAACTATGAAATCATAACTTCCCACTTGAACAATTTAGATCTTAATAATAGTATAAATAATAAAATAGTTTATAAAATAAAATAGTTTATATAAAAACAGTTAATAAAATAAAATAGTTTATATAAATTAAAATAGTTAATAAAATAATATAGTATATGTAAATAAAATGGTTTTATAATAAAATAATTTATATGTATATTAAAAATAATTAGTATATTAATAACAGCTTTATATTAAAATAATTTATAAAGTAAAATATTTATATATATACATTTAAAATACTTTATAAAATAAATAGTTCCCTCAAAGTTCGCAAATTGATTCAAACCAATTCAAATTCAAAAATTCAATTTAATTCATTCTCAATTCATCAATTTCAATTCAATTCAGTATCTCAATAAACCATTTCAAATGCAGATTTGAACCACCAAATATACCTTTCAATTCAATATATTCCAAAGTTTTAAGTGTTCAAACATTTACAAAGCTAAATTTGCCAATTTTATATATATTTCAAATTCACTTTATTTTTATTTAATTTTGAAATACTTACTTAATCATTCCAATAACATATAAATAAAACTTCAAATTACAAATCTAAACAAACTAAATATTCCATTTCAATTTATGTAAATTTGAAAATATTCATTTAAATCACTTTTAAATAAAAATCAAGTTATAAAATCATATCTTTAAAATCTTAAATTTAATAAATTTCAACCCAGACTTATTTAAGTAAAATTCTTAGTTAAATACAATTTCAAATAAATTTCAAATTATCTTTACATCCTTAATTTATTAAAATTTATTATAAAATCTATTATATATATTTAAAAGAATATCAATTAGATATAATATTTAAACCTTTATAAAATAACTTTTGATTATACATAATATTTAAAATCAATATTTAATAAAACTGTATATATATATTTCCTTTTTAAAATCATGGAAATCATTTTAAATTATATATATATATAGACGAACGGTGCCTGTATATAATTTTATATCCTATGGTCAAGTGATATGGGTATTTATCATTTCAATCCGCAATTTAATTATCTACGGGTATATATCTTTTCAACCCGCAATCCCAAATTCAATTCAATGAAAATCGCTTGGGTTTATCATTTCAACCCATAACATTTTTCTCCTATTCTACAAGATCGTTCGGGTATGTATCATTTCAACCCATAGGGAATTCCATACTAACAAGGAACTTACAGAGTGAGAACAGTGATAATAATAATATAACACGTCAATAACAGACATAATTCATCAATATAAATAAAAGATAATGGTGTCAGGTGTCATAAGTGAACATTTACAGAATAATGGCATATATATAGCAATTTAAATAACTAACAACAGCATATTTCAATTGTCGTTTCAATTGAAATTAAATTTAATAAATATAAGAACGTTAATCATGGGTGATTGCTCACCTTTCGAGACTAGAGAGATTCGACAATGAAATGAGTTACGAATCCAAGCACGAATTCCAAGGCAAAGCAAGATTGGCACAAATTCGACGAACAGAGCTGATAATAGAAATCAATGATAACAGATCAAAATTAGTTTAATATAAACTGAAACAAAAATAAATATTGTATCCATATATATCTCTAAAATTTAATATAAAATTTTAAACTCATATTTAAAATAATATATATATATAACTTAAGCGGTAATTGAGAAATTTAAAATCTATATATTACATAATATATAACTCTTTAAAATTAACATTAAATAACATAAGTTAACAAAACATAAAATAACTACCACATACATATATACTGATAACATATGCATACTAAAATAAACAAACTACAACTGATATAAACTGTCAAGACCCGCAAATCCGTACTCCCTGATTAAACACTAATCTCCATTGATTAACTCAATGTATATACCAAAGGTCCATTTTATAAGTTAATAACTTACAATTCATTTATTTTAAAAGAAATCGTTCTTTTAAACTTCACAGATTTTAAATCTTATTACTTATAAGATTTCATTTATAACCTTATTTTCAACCATAACCGAACTACTTTTATACTATTTATAAATCTCATCTATTAACCATTCATACTTGTTCAAAAATCTCAATTAAAATGCCGAAATCCAATTTATACTTCATTTTAACACTTATAAAAAACTCGTTTTATAATTCCAACATTTGATTTATAAATATCAATTTGTATAAATCTTTTTATACAAATCGTCTATAGTTATTCAAAAATCCCAACTTAAACCATTTTATAAATAAATCGATTTTTATTTCAAAAATGACACTTTGGTTATATTCCACTAAAAAATTATAACTTTTATAACTTTAAAATTTTAACGTTTATAAATCAATTCAAAAATTCCATAAAACGTATATTTTCAAAAATCACTTTAAAAATCCTTTTAAAGTAAAGTCGTTATTTTTAAACTTCAAAACTTGAATCCGATGATGCAACAGCACCAATTTGTCAATCACAACAACAAACATCATATATCAATATGATAACAGAATATACATCAATATCTGTAAATAAATAAATACTGGTGAGGAATCCAGTTGGATCCCTCCAACCTGTTTCCCTGCATCCACAGACGTTAGCACAATACCAATTCCACTTCGAGGTGGAATATCGCGGTATATGGGTTTTATAAAAATATCCGCTTACTAACGGCGCAATAGGGTCTCATCCGCTATACGAGGCGGGAAATCAATCAATCCAATATATACATATGCCAATATGTATATATTGTTATATATATAGATATATCCTACCATATCTAATATCACATCCAATAGCAATCATCCATCAATGACTGTAGAATCAAATTTCATTTGAGTGAGAAGATCTCACCTTTGCTTTTTATTCGCAATCCATTTCCATTTCAGTTTGTTTTCTTCCATTCTTAACCTTGTATAAACAATGTATAAAATTTATTAATATTCGAATTTAATCGAATCAACAATTTTCGTTTTGATAGTTTTAATCAGTTAATGGTTTTATTTCAAACCAGTTTCATTTAATAAAATTCGCTAAACTAGAAATTTACTTTAAAACTAAATTTCCTGCTAATATACATACTTATTTCTTTATAAATTAAAAATAGATATTTCTTAACTTATATTAGTATTTTTAATTTTAAACAAATCCCTCTTAAATAAATTTATTTAACCAAAAATTTAAATTCAAAACTAACCTTCCTTTAAAAATCTAAATTATCCAATTCTGTTTAATAAGTTTATCTAACTATTTAAAATCTTTTTACCTACGTATATATGAATTTAAACTTTGCGAATTGAAACTAGACAGTCTAAAAAAAAAATTTTCTCTGAAAATTTAAACTCTTATTTATATTTATCGATTCGTTTATTTTCTGTAACCAATATATCATATTAACAGAATTAACCAAAATACCTCATTGACAAAATCGAAGTCGACTTCCCCACTGACTTGCCTTGCTCGACTTCGAGCTACATGCTGCCGCGTTCACTAACCTCGAAGTCGAACTCGTTGACTCCTTGCCGAGGTCGAGAGTCTCCACGTTGTCGCCTGCCTGTATCGCCTATCGCGAACGTCGCTCCGCTCCTGCCATCACGCTCGACTCGAGCCTCCGCGACTTCCAAGCCCTAGCCCACATGCCAGCGTCGCCGCCATCGACGCTCGAACCCCCAAATCATCGTCGCCTCTTTCCCCCTACGGCCTCGCGATTGCGACTGCTACCATCGACGATTTTAAGCAATCGCGAGATCCTTCCTTTTCCTCGACAAGTCGTACGTGACCTCGAGCTCGCGGTTGATTTCGTGAATTTGATTTTCGAACGAACTGCCATTTTTATTTCGTTCAATTTCATTTGTTTCTAAAGATGGAAAGAAAGACTCGGTTGTTTTTAATTGTTTAGAACGAGATAGTTTTTAGTTTTGCTTTCGATTGAATTGCTTTTGAACTAGGAAGAAGAGGACGTATTTAAAATTGAAGATGGCATGTTCCTCATGATTTCTCCCGTGATGCTCGGCTGGAACAAAGGGCGCGATTTAAGGCGTGTTTTAAGGGAAGAAAATATGCTGATGTTAATTAATAAAATTTTAAATTTTAAATTTGAATTTGATAAAGATTCAACGCGTTTACTCTTCGTACGGTTACACGGCAACTCCGTTTAATACGAAATTTGAAATCCGGTAATAACAAACTATTACGGACCCAATGGAACTGGTCTCGTCGAATTCCGAGACTGCGCCTCGGACGGTTATATTTTAAATATCGATTCGAACGATAAATTCAAAACTGAGCAAAACAGTTTCAAACTCGATTCTGAAGCTTCTATTATCTTCAGTATCATCAATATAAATTTTAAAAGCTTTCGAAATATTTTTCTTCAACTTTAAATTGAAGATTTAAATTTTTATCCAGTTTCAATAGATTAAATTTTATAATTTAATCGGCAAATTCAAAGTTATATTCGGGATTCAAATTAAATCATCATTCAAATATTTAAAATTAATTAAATATTTTCAATTTAACTTGTTCAAAATTCTGGGTCGTTACAAACTTCCCTCCTTCAAAGAATTTCGTCCCGAAATTACAAGTTAGGAAAAAATGTCCTTAACTCATCTACTATTTTTCACAATCCAATAGTTTTATCAAATTTATCAAAACAAATCTTTCTATTAAAGATTCGTTATTATTCATACTAACTTTCCAACTTCAATTATAAGTTTCAAACAGCACTGTTTACTTCAAAGTTCAAATTTAAATTCAAATTCAAATTTTAAACTTTCAAAATTTTCTCAAAAAATTTCTAACACCCGAAATTTTCGAAAAATTTCGCCAGCGTCTCCTTTGCGCGGCTAATACGGCACGACTACAAAACGTCCCTACGGATTCTCAGATTTCAATAAGAAAAGAAAAAGCCAAGCGGCTAGACAAGAAAGTCATCAAATCTCATATTGAAATTTAAATACTTACCTTTTTGTCGAGCAATTCAAATTTATCTTCGAAATCAAAATTCCAATTCCTTTTATAACACCTGTATGTCCTACTAGCCATAATATCTAGTTACATATAATCAAACTATTCTGCAAATTTAATTACAAAATTTTCAATATAAACTGCTTATACATTTCTAGCTTACTATTGAAGTTATACATTCTTTTCATTCAATTTTTACATTTCAAATTCATTTGAATTTAATTCACAATTCCAATCTAATTTGGATTCAGTTTACAATTTCAATTCTATTTGAATTCAATTTTGTCTTCTATTTTGAATATTGAATTTTTTTATCGATTATCTTTAGTTCACTTCATTTGCAATTGATTCCATTCAATTTATTCATTCACTAATTCATTTACATTAGACTGATTCAACATTCAATTAGTTCAATAGCTTAATTCATTTATCAATCCAATTCAGATTCTCAATTTTATTTAACTTTACCAAGGTCAAATTTCATCACTTAATCAAAATCACATTTTATTTTGCTTAATAAAATTGTTTAACCACTTTTTAACAATTCGTCTCACTTCTATTTTCTCATTTTATAAGTTATATAATTTATATTCAAAATTACCACTTGGATTTTTTTATTTTATTGATTCACTTATACTTACTTTAATCCAACTTAAAATTCCTTAAGTTAAATTTATTCAATCTAAATTCACAACAAATTGTATAAGTTATCAACTCATTTATTATTCTCATAAATATTTTTATATAGCATTCCAGAGTCTTAATAACATTTCAAAGCCATTTTGAAAACAATTCAAATTATCCTTTGAATTTCCAAAACAAACCCAAATTTTTCAAACAACTTCCATTTAAAACAATTTGGCAGCAATTCCTCTTTTGGAAACCCGAAAATGAACACCGGTGATGCCGCGGTCATCATCGAAGTTATCTTCCAACGATCGAAAAGAGTTTAGAGCCTTTCATTCCTTCAAAACATTTTTCCAAAATCTTTTGAAAATCATTTTCAAATCAAAAGGAATTAAACTTTCCAAATCTCCAAAATTTCCAAATTCTTTTCAAAACATTTTCAAAAACTTCTCAGGAATTCCGTTTCATTTATAAATTCATTTACAATTTATATTCACAAATTTTTATTCATATATGAATTCATTTCTTAACTTTGGAGTTACAATTTCCATTTCGTATTCAATTTCATATAATAATGATAACATTTCAATATTATCACTTTCCTAACAACCATGCAACCATATACTGTAATAATTTACAGAAAATCATTTCTTTTATATACAAAAATAGTTTTGGGCAAAATTATTTCATTCACCCTATTTAAAACAATACTGTGTCGGTTTATCTTGTTTAAGAGTTTAGAAACCCCTATCGATTACAATTAGCTAGACTGCACCGACCAGAATCCATAAACAATCAACCGATAAGTCAACACAATACAAAACAATTTCATATTCACTAACAAATACGCGCTCATATTTATTATTACACTCAACTCATTCTAGAGTACTACTGACTCTATCTCTAATGAGTAACACCCAACAGAGCAGGGTTGTCGCTTAACCATATGCTCTGATACCACGCTGTCAAGACCCGCAAATCCGTACTCCCTGATTAAACACTAATCTCCATTGATTAACTCAATGTATATACCAAATGTCCATTTTATAAGTTAATAACTTACAATTCATTTATTTTAAAAGAAATCGTTCTTTTAAACTTCACAGATTTTAAATCTTATTACTTATAAGATTTCATTTATAACCTTATTTTCAACCATAACCGAACTACTTTTATACTATTTATAAATCTCATCTATTAACCATTCATACTTGTTCAAAAATCTCAATTAAAATGCCGAAATCCAATTTATACTTCATTTTAACACTTATAAAAAACTCGTTTTATAATTCCAACATTTGATTTATAAATATCAATTTGTATAAATCTTTTTATACAAATCGTCTATAGTTATTCAAAAATCCCAACTTAAACCATTTTATAAATAAATCGATTTTTATTTCAAAAATGACACTTTGGTTATATTCCACTAAAAAATTATAACTTTTATAACTTTAAAATTTTAACGTTTATAAATCAATTCAAAAATTCCATAAAACGTATATTTTCAAAAATCACTTTAAAAATCCTTTTAAAGTAAAGTCGTTATTTTTAAACTTCAAAACTTGAATCCGATGATGCAACAGCACCAATTTGTCAATCACAACAACAAACATCATATATCAATATGATAACAGAATATACATCAATATCTGTAAATAAATAAATACTGGTGAGGAATCCAGTTGGATCCCTCCAACCTGTTTCCCTGCATCCACAGACGTTAGCACAATACCAATTCCACTTTGAGGTGGAATATCGCGGTATATGGGTTTTATAAAAATATCTGCTTACTAACGGCGCAATAGGGTCTCATCCGCTATACGAGGCGGGAAATCAATCAATCCAATATATACATATGCCAATATGTATATATTGTTATATATATAGATATATCCTACCATATCTAATATCACATCCAATAGCAATCATCCATCAATGACTGTAGAATCAAATTTCATTTGAGTGAGAAGATCTCACCTTTGCTTTTTATTCGCAATCCATTTCCATTTCAGTTTGTTTTCTTCCATTCTTAACCTTGTATAAACAATGTATAAAATTTATTAATATTCGAATTTAATCGAATCAACAATTTTCGTTTTGATAGTTTTAATCAGTTAATGGTTTTATTTCAAACCAGTTTCATTTAATAAAATTCGCTAAACTAGAAATTTACTTTAAAACTAAATTTCCTGCTAATATACATACTTATTTCTTTATAAATTAAAAATAGATATTTCTTAACTTATATTAGTATTTTTAATTTTAAACAAATCCCTCTTAAATAAATTTATTTAACCAAAAATTTAAATTCAAAACTAACCTTCCTTTAAAAATCTAAATTATCCAATTCTGTTTAATAAGTTTATCTAACTATTTAAAATCTTTTTACCTACGTATATATGAATTTAAACTTTGCGAATTGAAACTAGACAGTCTAAAAAAAAATTTCTCTGAAAATTTAAACTCTTATTTATATTTATCGATTCGTTTATTTTCTGTAACCAATATATCATATTAACAGAATTAACCAAAATACCTCATTGACAAAATCGAAGTCGACTTCCCCATTGACTTGCCTTGCTCGACTTCGAGCTACATGCTGCCGCGTTCCCCAACCTCGAAGTCGAACTCGTTGACTCCTTGCCGAGGTCGAGAGTCTCCACGTTGTCGCCTGCTTGTATCGCCTATCGCGAACGTCGCTCCGCTCCTGCCATCACGCTCGACTCGAGCCTCCGCGACTTCCAAGCCCTAGCCCACATGCCAGCGTCGCCGCCATCGACGCTCGAACCCCCAAATCATCGTCGCCTCTTTCCCCCTACGGCCTCGCGATTGCGACTGCTACCATCGACGATTTTAAGCAATCGCGAGATCCTTCCTTTTCCTCGACAAGTCGTACGTGACCTCGAGCTCGCGGTTGATTTCGTGAATTTGATTTTCGAACGAACTGCCATTTTTATTTCGTTCAATTTCATTTGTTTCTAAAGATGGAAAGAAAGACTCGGTTGTTTTTAATTGTTTAGAACGAGATAGTTTTTAGTTTTGCTTTCGATTGAATTGCTTTTGAACTGGGAAGAAGAGGACGTATTTAAAATTGAAGACGGCATGTTCCTCATGATTTCTCCCGTGATGCTCGGCTGGAACAAAGGGCGCAATTTAAGGCGTGTTTTAAGGGAAGAAAATATGCTGATGTTAATTAATAAAATTTTAAATTTTAAATTTGAATTTGATAAAAATTCAACGCGTTTACTCTTCGTACGGTTACACGGCAACTCCGTTTAATACGAAATTTGAAATCCGATAATAACAAACTATTACGGACCCAATGGAACTGGTCTCGTCGAATTCTGAGACTGCGCCTCGGACGACTATATTTTAAATATCGATTCGAACGATAAATTCAAAACTGAGCAAAACAGTTTCAAACTCGATTCTGAAGCTTCTATTATCTTCAGTATCATCAATATAAATTTTAAAAGCTTTCGAAATATTTTTCTTCAACTTTAAATTGAAGATTTAAATTTTTATCCAGTTTCAATAGATTAAATTTTATAATTTAATCGGCAAATTCAAAGTTATATTCGGGATTCAAATTAAATCATCATTCAAATATTTAAAATTAATTAAATATTTTCAATTTAACTTGTTCAAAATTCTGGGTCGTTACATAAACTAACATATAATAAACTATAACACATATCTTATTACACATAACTTAATATATATATATAGCATATAATAACTAAACTTATATAAACTTAATATATGTACAAATATATAAAACTGCCACCATTATATAGGACCGTCAAAACAATATATATATATATATATAAACAAAAATACACACACACACACACCTTTACACCAGATATGCAGCCTTTACATTGTAACCATGTAATATTTACAGTAAACATATTATATATAACAAATACAACCTATATATGCAGAACATATACATATATAGTAATCTATTAAAAATATATAACCTATGTACTTATAACATTTAAAAATCACTGTTATATACATATAAAATTAAAAGCTGCAAATATTATATACTATAAATATATATATCCTATACAAAGTAGACATACATTTCATTTCTTATATATATACTATTAACATATAACATATTCTTAACAATATCAGCAAACTATTTTATATATATACCTAAAACATATATGCAGTTGTAAATTTATATATACGTCTTTATACAATATATACTGAAATCATAATATATATACAATTTTTTTCACAAACTGATATATATATACACACACACACACACACAATGGAAGTGCGGCAGTAGCAAGTCAGAGTGCAAGCATAAATATAAATGCAAACAATATATATACACTTATTAAAATGCAAGATACCTATATCTGTTATATATATTATTCACTACAAAAATCAACATAACAGTATACATAAATCTTTCCTCTTGTAATATATATACTATATATAAGAACTTACACTATATATAGTAAATACCATAACATATATACTCAACTTAACATATATATATATATATATATTAATATAACAGAGAAGGCCAAAAAATATATCAAAACAAGGCAAGAATTTATACCTATAGAGAAAGAAGGAGAGATGGAAGGAAGATTTCTACGGCAACAAGGTGGTCTCGGGTTGAGGCTGGGTGGCGGAGACGAAGCTCGGGCATACGGCTGATGAAGGAAGGTCGGAGGCAAGCATGGATAGACTTGGACGATGCTGTCAGGTCGGAGGGCTTGTGGAGGGGAGGTGAGGCTAACTTGTGGCCATGGACGGCGGTGACTGTTGGAAGGTCTCGACCTTGGTGGTCAGGAGATGGATGTGCATGAACTAGGAAGGTGTGCGTTGGCAGGGGGTGGGTGAGGTCAGGGTTATTGCGGCCAAGAGATTTGTTGTGGTATGCTGCAGGAGGAGTAGAGTTTGAGCTAAGAGGAAGGCAGGTGCATGGATCAATAAGAGGGAGGAAGGCGGAGGGGAGTAGATGCGGGAGGCTGTCAGGGGAGGTTCGGCTATGGGTTGTTGACGGCGTGAAGAAATGGGTTTACAGGCAAAGGAAGAAGAACGAAAACAATATGTACAACTAAATATATATTCAAACGTATATTATTTATCCTTCCAATGAACTAGTGAAGAGAAACGGACCAGAGGATATAAATTGAAATCTGGGAAAAGCAAAAGCCACTTGTTGAACACAAATAATATTAATAGCTAGTGACTGTTGGGTTTAACCCAGTGGATAATGAATCAACAAGGAATTCATAAAGGTTCAAAAATGCGGAACCGATATGGAAATCGTTCCGTAGAATTCGTTGTCACCCGGACTCCGAAACACACAAACGAATATACTGCGGAGATCAGTACGGCGAGACGATCAAAACGGTATATAGATATTAGTGGTACGATCATCTTATCAAAAGTCGATAATCGGTATTGGAAATGCTGCTAATTTGCCGAAAATAAGATAAACAGAGCAATAGCAGTCAAAATTTGGAGAAACGAAAGATGACGTCTCACTCAGAAGATGATTTACAAATTTATTATATAAAAATATTCAGGTTTGGAAAATATTTTATTATCATCAATTTTAACTGATTTGAATTTAAATAAAATTACACAATAAAATAAACTTTTATATTATCAGATGAAAATTTATCATTTACTATGTTTAAATAGACGTATTTCAAATATCAAATTTTTATTGCCAACTTCAAATATTTAAAAATTTTACAAAAATTCAGTTAAATACATTTAAACCATATAAATTCAGGAAAAGGAAGGAGGTAGGAGAATAGAAACAACCAGAAAGAAAATTAGATTAAAATACAAAATAAAACAATTAATTTAAACCATATAAATTTCATTTATTTTTAAATTGGTTTATTTAATTAGTTGATTTAAATTCATTTGATTTAATTAAGTTAATTTCATTTATAATTCAATCTTAACTATTCCTAAATTCATATTCATTTATTCATTATCTAATATTCAATTTATCTCAATTAACATTTTCTATATCATAGATTTAGTGTAGAATCATTTATTATAACCATTCAAATTTATTAATAAATTCCTTTTAACATTATTGTATACTATTCAGTTACATAGATAACTTCTGAATAATTTAGGTAAGTTATATATTTTGGAATGTAATTTAGTATTATACATGAAATTTCCAAATTCAATTGTTTCAAGTTTACATATTTATTCAAGAATTTATGTGACGCCCCACCTCTATACTCACACTAACCAAGGACACTACTGGGTAATGCCATTAATTAGTACGAAGAATAAGGCTGTTGAGGAGCGACCATCTGTGTAATTGCTTTGTGCGAGTATCGATATGTCAGATAGTATGTCATGCATTCATTACAAGAGGAAATCTGACATACCAACGACAAACTCAAAGCTACTACATAGTGGCTATGTGGTCTTCGGAAACAAATATAAAATAAGCGTAACAAAAATCAGTCACAGATATTCATATCACTAAGGCGAAAACAGATATGAATATAACACATAGAAGTGAACATCAAAGTAGTGGTCATACAAGATCCAATACATCACAAAAGAATAGGTACATGTGCTAGTTAAAAGAATATGTATACATCAAGGAGTCTCTATCTCGAATGTATAAAAACAAAACTACTAAGCTAGAGTAATTAGCCAAAAGTCAGATGACGATCCCTGATAAGAAGTCAAGTAAAAGCACCTGAAACACCTTGGTCTGACCCGAGTATTATTTAAGAAGAAAAATAATAAACGGATCAGTCTAGCTATAATTATCATATAAAATGAGATAGGATAAGAGATATAACAATTATATACGATAACAAAAAAAATCATACAATATTTCAAATCTCTCAAACACCAAAAAGAATGTCATATTCTTTATTTTTATTCACCAAACCACAAATATTGACAAATCATATTAATGCCAATCGCAAAAATTGGTGAAACACAAATTCTAGAAACCATCAAATAGAAATCCAGAAATCATAAAAAGGGGGGAGGCCTATCATAAACGGGAGCATGAAAACTCACCAACCCGTGTATCACAAACGGGACGCTATCCCTTGGTCGCTAACCATAGAGCCCGTACAATGACATAGTACAATAATGGTACGCCCGAGGAACCTGATACTCAAGTAATACGAAACAACGACGTAGTATAATAACGGTATGCCCGATGAACCTGATAAGCTAGAACAACGACGTAGTACAATAACGGTACGCTCGATGAATCGAACTCCATAAAACCATAGGTCGCTAGCCTATAAAAAATGAGACGAAGCTCCATAAAACGAGGTACAGTCCCCCACGTGGACAAAGAGATATCGCATATCGCTAGTCTAAACCATAAACTGATCACCATTGATCAATAAAAAGTGTAGATTGCACTAAGCTAGTAAATAATGATTTTAGCTTCATGTCCTATAACCACTAGCTTAACTTAAATATTTACGAACAAATTATAGATTTCCACTCAAAAATTGTCACAAGATTTCAATCAAATAAGTATAAGAATTAACCCACGAAGTAAATTAAAGCATTTCATACCACTTGTTTTGCTAAGTCGTTTAATTAGATTCCTCGAACAAATGAGGTAAAGGTTTGTATATACTAATAGATTGAAAAACGGTTTTAAAAACGAGCTTTGTATTAAAAGAAATGTTGAAATCATTTTTGTGAAAGAGTTTAGCATTTACAACTAGTATAGAAACCTTTATAATTTTAAAGTGATAAATTACAGAAATGATTGTAGAAACAATCTTTCACCAAAAATTCACATTCGACGACGTGAATTAAAACCATAAAAATCGATATCAAATCCATCAAATGGATACTCCTAAAAATCCAGAAAAGAACTCATCAAAGTTGATAATAGTTGATAACAACTAATCGGATCAACCAAAAATCGATATAAATTGGAAGCACACATAAAATAGGCAAATTGGCTGCATTTAATAGCTCCAGACGTCTGGTAGTTATCCCAGACGTCTGAGCTGAAAGATTGGAAATTTTATTCTAGATCGCCTAGATGTCTGGGATGTAAGCTCAGACGTTTGAGCTGAAAGACTGGAATTTTTATTCCGATGACCCAGACGTCTAATCTTATTACCAGACGTCTAAGCTGAAGCTCAGGGCAAAAAATCAGCATAGGCCATTAATGGCTAAATTGGTTTGGAAACAATCGGATGAGCACGGAGGCTAGGGATTTACGCTAAGCGACAACCCAGCCCTATATGCTCTTCGACACGCTCGAAACAACAAGTCCAAACATCAATAACAAGATTATCATATATTTTGACTTCAAAATACCAAAAATTGGATAATTCACCCAACCAATTCAAATCAAAAGCAATTGGACAAGAAGTAGATGTTAGGAATTCATACCTAATAACAATGAAAACTATGGACATAGATGTGAGTTCAAAAACTCACCTTTAAACCCAAAAACAATGAATGAGAAGCTCTAAAAAAAAGGAAAGATCAACCTCTCTTCAACTTCAACTCTAGAAACTCCAATCTATGATCATAGACAAATATTTCCTAAATTAGGTTATAGGAAATTTCTGAAAATTGGAAAGGAATTGAGATGGAGAAGATGAAGAGGATGCTTACCTAAGCTTCTCTTTGATTTTGGAGCTTGAATCTTGAATTTCCTAGTAATCTAGGGTTTAGGAATTTTAATTTCCTCTTCTTTCCCCCATTTTCCTTTAGCTTGAGAGTGATAGGAAAATAGAATGAATAAATGAAGAGGGGGGTGGAGTTAGGGTATTTTGTTGGGTTAGTGGGCTGAAACCCAAACCCAAAACCCAATAGAAAAATAGCAAAATTCAACTCAACTCCAAACATATCAATGTTTATGCTCAAAAAGGTCCCAAACGCCATTTTGGACTCAATGGAAGTGGTCTCGAGTCCGGATTCGACCGTTTACAAAAAGTAGCATTTCAAACTTTAATCCGACTAACGATGCTATATTTAAATAAATCATTTAAATATATTATCGTAAAAATATGTGGGTTGTTACAGACTCCCCTCCTTAAAGAAATTGTGTCTCGCAATACTTAAGAAGAAAATAAAAAGTAACAACCATACTAAGGCATAATAACACAAAAGAAAAATTTGAAATGAGAAGTTCACCTTGAGGAGCACGAGAGAGTAAGTCCAGATGTGTTCGCTCGATGAATTCTTTGGATTCTCAAGAACAATCCTTAAGATTTTAGGACCATTGAACTTTCACAAGCGGAACATCTTTATTACGAAGGCGTTTGACCTCCGTTGCAATGATACGAATAGGATGTTGCTCATAAGTCAAATTAGGTGAAACTTCAATTTCTTCAATAACACCAGGCTCAAGAATAGAATTGGAATCCCTAAGGCATTTCCGTAGTTGAGAAACGTGGAACACGTCATGAATTGCAGAAAATTGAGTCGGTAAGCCAAGGAACCAATACGTTCGGTGATGGGAAATGGACCAATATATTGAGGTGCTAATTTTCCCGAACGACTGAAACGCACAACACCCTTCATAAGTGAAACACGAATAAATACCAAATCTCCCACAGAAAATTATAATTTCCTTGTAACAACCCGCATATTTTACGATTTTATATTTAAATGATTTATTTAAATATAGCGTTGTTTGTCGGATTTAAGGTCCGAAATGTTAATTTTTGCAAACGGTCGAATTAGGACTCGGGATCATTTCCATTGAGTCCAAAATGGCATTTGCGACATTTTTGAGTATAAGCTTTGATATGTTTGGAGTAAGTTGAATTTTGCTATTTTCTGTTGGGCTTTTGGGTTTGGGTTTCACCCAACTCATCATATGCTCTAACTCTCTAACTCTTCATCCATTCACTCTCCAAACACTTTAGTTTAGCTGAAAATGGGGGAAGAGAAAAAGAATTAGAAATTCCAAACCCTAGATTCATTTGCAAACTCAAAATTCTTGCTCCAAATTCAAGGTGAAGCTTTGGTAAGCCTCCTCTTCATCTTCTCCATCTCATTTCCTCTTCAGTTTCACAAAATTCCTAAACCCTAATTTAGGAAATACTTGTTTTGATCTTAGATTGAAGCTTGTGGAGTTGAAGTGAAGAGTGGTTGATCTCTTCCTTGTGTTTGTGCTTCTCATCTTTGTTTTTGAGTTAAAAAGGTGAGTTTTGAACTCACATCTACTTCTCTTGATATCATTGATGTTAGGTATGAATTCCTAACACGTATTCATGTTCATTTGCTTTTGGTTTGAATTGATTTGGCGAACATTTAAACTTTTGGTGTTTTGAAGTCAAAAACTCTAAAAATCATAGCTTTGATGTTTGAACATGCTTTTGGTGTTGTATTGAAGAGCCAATTGGGCTGGGTTTTCGATTGGCATAAACCCCTAGCGCCCATTGCTCGTCCGATCGAAAATTGGAAGAATTGCTCATCATTTGATAGGCTGAAAAACAGCCCCACTGCCAATCAGTCGACTGACCCTCTGCAGTCAGTCGACTGGCTGTAGCAAATAAATGATTCTGGGGCTGTCTGTAGAAACAGGGAGTCTCTGTTTCCTACAGTCAGTCGACTGGGTCTCTGCAGTCAGTCGATTGACTGAAGGAAATGGAATTTTCGAGTTTCTGGACCAGTCAACTGACCCCCTGCAGTCAATCGACTGACCTGCTTGTTTTTGCCAGAATTGCCTATTTTACTTGGTTTCCAATTTTAATCGATTCGTGTCGATTCCAATTAGTTGTTATTGCATATTTGATTTTGATAATTCCTTTTTGATTTCATACACGGATTTTTTTAAAATGATCTTTTCAAATTGTATTAAAAGCTCGTTTCTCCAATTTATAATTTCTATTCAAAACACACACACAATTTTGCACTTCGAGCGAAGAAGGAGGATAATTAAATGATTAAATAAAACGCGTACTATGAACATGTGCGTTTATCTTTTCAGTTAATTCCTAATCTATTCGTTTGACCATTTTGACCTTTGGGTCTGGTTTACCGATGATATGAGGTGAACTTTGTACTGCTTTGAGTGTGAAATTGACTAACGGTTAGTAAACCGTTTAGTGCGAACGTGGGGTATGGGACTCACGTTAACATTTTTCGGGTTCCTTTCTGAGAGTTGTGACACATTCCGTCGGACAGTGGTGTCCAGTACCGCCACTACGGTTCGTTGCCTTCGGGCGTTGCCTTCGGGCGTATGGATCCTTGTTACAGTACTGAGATCGAGCACCTTTTGTTTGTTTGACAATTATATTTCCCTATTGTATCGTCTTACGGGGTAGGTTCCTTGAACCACACGATATATAGTGATTACCTTATGGAAACTTGTGTTACCTTTATTGGTATTTGTCATTTGCCTTTTGGCTTGCTTTGGGATATGATATCCTTTGTCTATTGGGAATGCCGATGATATGAGGCTTATTTTGATTCATCTTATGTTAGATGATTTGCTTATCTCCTTTGGCGATATTTGTGGTACTTTATGATCTTGTATGTTCATTATCAGTTAGTTTATCTGACTGATTTGTTTAGCTAGACTGACTTGTGTATTTTATACTCGGGTCAGACCGAGATGTTTCAGGTTAGGTACATTGGACTTAGCCTATTTTGCTTCCGCATGGACTATTCCGCTAGCTCCTTTTTGTTATATCTTTTTGTGTAGTCCTTTTTGTCTGTAACTCTGATATATACTCTACTGACTTGTCTGTATATTGTGGTTTTCTTTACCACTTGACATGTATTATTTTGTATACTCTGTAATGTATCTGTATATGTGTAAATGTATGTGATGATTAATTGTTCTGTGATGGGTATTACATTTGAGTTGTTATATTTGTTTTGACAGATCCTTCAGCCACCTATGGCTTTGTGTTAAGTATTTATTGGATATGTCGATCCACTTGAGAAAATATAGATATTTGCTACCTTGTCGACGTATTCAGTAGATAATTAAGGCAAGGCTATAGATGGTCGCTCCTAACCAACTTTATTCTCCGCATTAGCAAACGGTGTTACCTTGTAATACTCTTTGCTAATGTGGGTCTCGGAGTGGGGCGTCACAGCTTGGTATCAGAGCTGAGTTCAGAACAAAATATGATAAACATAGAACAGAGACACATATTACGGTACATCAAAGAGTAGTACGAATGGTACGAATTTTTGAATCATCGTGCCTTTATTCTTTCCGTTCCTTTGGGGTAGGTAGAATTTTAGGGAATACGTCTAGGAATGCATTTTATTCCATAGTACTCTATGTTTGAATTAATGATATCTACCTTGTGAATTATCTTTATCTTATCTTATCTTTCAGATAATGGCCGGAAGAGGCAGAGGACGATGCACGGATGCTGGGAAATCCAGTGGCTCGCATCCGGACGGCGTTTATATGTCTGCCGATCAGTTCTTGGAGCTATTTAGGAGCACTCAGCCTCCGGCTCCTATTCGTGCATCTCCTCCTTGCAAGTCTACCTTTGCACGTCTGTGCAGTGATTTTTCTCATCTTGGTGGAAAGCCATTCAAAGACTCCGAGTTCGTTCTTGAGGTCCAAGCTTGGATTCGCACATGCGAACGTATCTTCTCTTGCATGGAGCTTTCTGACCATGATCGAGTTCTTTTAACTTCTAGCTTATTGCAAGAGCGTTCCCTTGATTGGTACGAGCTTTTTATATCTGAACTTGATGAGTTTGTTCTTTCTTGGACTCAGTTCCGGGAGCGATTCGAACTCAAATTCATTCCTGAATCTGAGAAAGTTTTGTTAGCACGTCGCTTCCTTGAGTTGAAGCAAGGGAAGTCCTCCGTTTCTGATATGTTGCATCATTTGAGGCCTTATCTAAGTATGGTCTTGAATTCATTAGCTCTTCTTATAAGAAGAATATGAAGTTTGTCTCTGGTCTTAAGAAATATCTTAAGAAGTCTTTAATGCTTCAGCTTAAGCTTTCTTTTGAGGAGTTGGTTGACTCGGCACTTCATCTCGAAGCCATCGAGAGGGAGTGTGATAGTGGTGATGATGTTGAGGTTCGCAAAAACTCCAATAAGAAGAAGTTTCCATTTCATAAGAAGGGATTTCTCCCTTCCAAGAAGAAAAAGCCTATTGAATCGGGTTCTAACTCTCAATCTGCTGGAACACCTTCCATTCGGAAGTGTTTCAATTGTGGTTCTCCTGATCATATGATTCGAGCTTGTCCTAAGCCTCTCTTCTGCCATTATTGCAAGAAGGAAGGTCACCGTGTTTCCACCTGCCCTACGGCTCCTGCTAGTGCCAAGTCTGACAAGCTTTATGTTGCTAAGGCTTCTGGGGATTCTTCTTAGCCCAGAGGTATATCTCCATCTATTTTGGAAGGTTATATTTTATTTCATGACCGTAGTATTCGAGTTCTTTTCGATACAGGTGTTTTGCATTCATTCGTATTAAAGATGCTCGTCGATGATTTGTCTTTGGATGTTTCTTGTATGGTTACTTCGTTGAGGATTGCAAATCCTATTGGGGGATCCGCAACCCTTAGCATGCTTTGTGATGATGTTGAGATTGTTTTATGTGGCTTTTCTTTTCGTGCGAATCTGCACGTTATTTCTTATTTGGGATTTGATATGATTTTGGGTATGGACTGGCTAGTGAGATACAATGCCGGGATTATTTGTTCTAAAAGAATTTTGTATCTTCGACATTCGGATTCGTCTTCTCAGCTATCACTTGTTCTTCAGAATTCCGAAATGGCTTTATGTTCCCTTGACTCACGAGGTGATGATGATATATCTCATATTCCTATTATTTGTGACTTCTCTAATGTTTTTGAGCCGGTTTCGGGTTTTCCACCCAAGCGGGCGATCGAGTTCCGCATTGATCTCATTCCAGGCGCATAGCCAGTTGCCGTCCTCCCACGAGGATGTCTACAAAAGAAAATGAGGAAATCAAGAAGCAGGTTTTAGAGCTTGAGTCCAAACAGTTGATTCAGTCTAGTTTTTCACCATGGGCTACCGCGGTCGTCTTCGTGAAGAAATCCGATGGAACTCTTAGGCTTTGCATCAACTATCGCAAGCTTAACGAGTTGAACATCAGGAATAGGTATCCATTGCCTAGGATCGATGATATGTTCGATCTATTGAGTGGCGCTAAGGTCTTCTCTCAGCTCGACCTTGCCACTAGTTTTCATCAGCTCCGAGTCGCGGAAGATAGCATACCTCTTACAGCTTTCCACACTCGATATGGTTCTTTCAAGTGGCTCGTTATGTCGTTCGGTTGATGAACGCTCCTGCTTTCTTTGTTGATCTTATGAATCGAGTATTTCGGGAATATCTCGATAGGTTCGTCCTTGTGTTCATTGACGACATTCTTGTTTATTCTAAGTCTGAAGATGAGCATGCTAATCACTTGAGAATTGTGTTGAGTAATCTTCGTCACCATTAGCTTAAAGCCAAATTCTCCAAGTGCCATTCTTGGGAGAATGAGGTTAAGTTCTTAGGCCATGTTGTATCTTCTGACGGCATTTCGGTCGATCCCTCAAAGATCGAAGCTATCCAGAATTGGAAGAGGCCTAAGAATGTTCATGCGATTCGTAATATCCTTAGATTGGCAGGTTATTACCGTCGGTTCATTAAGGATTTTTCCCGTGTTGTGCTTCCTCTCACCAGCCTTACTCGGAAAGGCATTCGTTATATTTGGTCTGATAAGTGTGAAGCTTCCTTTCTAACATTAAAGGAACTTCTCACTAATGCTCTTATTCTTGTGGTTCCCAAGGGGAATCATGATCTTGTTGTCTACACCGATGCTTGTAGTAGTGGTCTCGGTGCCGTGCTTATGCAGAAGGATCGGGTAGTTGCTTATGCTTCTAGGCAACTACGTCCGAATGAGGTTCGCTATGCCACTCATGATCTTGAGTTAGCCACTATTGTCTTCGCCTTGAAGATTTGGCGACACTATTTATTAGGCAAGCGCTTCATTCTCTATACCGATCATAAATCCTTGAAGTATTTGTTCACTCAGAAGGAACTCAATATGAGGCGACAACGTTGGCTCGAGTTTCTTGCCTCCTATGACTTTGATATCAGGTATACCCCTGGTAAGGGTAAACGTGTTGCTGATGCGCTTAGTCGCAGACATTCGATTGTCGTTTCTATGATGCTTGCCGAATGGGATATTCTTGAGACTCTATCTTTTTGTGCTATTCGTGATCGAGCTCCATCCTCTGATTCTCCGATAGTATTATTCAGTTTGGAAGCTCGACCCTCTCTATTGGATCGTATTGCCGAAGCTCAGCGGCATGATCCTGATCTTGTGCATCTTATTCAGCTTTGCGAGACTGAATCCCATGATGAGGCGTTGCGGGATTTCAGCATTGATTTTCATGGGTGTCTTCGCAAGAAGAACCGTCTTGTTGTGCCTGCTGATTCTGCACTTAGGCATGACATTCTTGATGACTGCCATCGTTCTAGGTATACCATTCATCCTGGCAGTAGTAAGATGTATGCCGATATGCATCGCCTTTATTATTGGGAAGGCATGAAGCGCGATGTGGCGAGTTATGTGAGTAATTGCATGACTTGTCAGTGTATTACACTACTACAAAACAGGCCATTTGCATCGCCTCATTTGAATCGGTTGAAGTAAAAACTGATGCAAATAGAACTATTTGCATCAGTTCTGTCTTAATAACCGATGCAATTGGTACGTAGAAAGCAATAGGGTAATCAAAAATCAAATTTGCATCAGTTGTCTCCAACAACCGATGCAAATAGGTCGATGCAAATAGTTGTAGTTGCATCGGTTTTAAAGTCAACCGATGCTACTAAATTAATTTGCATCCCTTCCGTTGTCCACTTTTGTTAATTCCCGCCATCCCAATTTTTTCTGCCGCCGCTTATTTTCCCATTCGTTTCCAATATTTCGCTTGCTTCCGAAAAGAAAAAAAAACCCTAGACCTTAACCAAATCCATGATTTAATCAACTGAATTCCTCTCCCATTTTCTCCTTCACCTTCTTCTCCTCTCTCTCATCTCAAACCCTAATTTCCTCTCAAATGGTGCCTACTCCACTCTATAAATTGCCCTTGCCTCCTAACGCTGTTGCAATAACGATTGACTTCGACTAATTGCAAAATCGCCTACGGTAGCTTCCCCCTCTCTCTTTTCTGATTTTCGTTAGCCCTTATTTCGAAGTATGCTGCAGGCATTGAGGTAAATCACATACCCATAATTTCATTGCCTAATACCCTCATTCATTTTCATTAACCTAATGACACTTATCCATTCGAATCACTCCTATTTATCTTGTAGAAATATGAAGGCTGCTAGGGAAGTTAAGGAAGCAACCCTAAATCAAATTAGCTTCCATTTTCGTCCTCAAATCCAGAAGCAAATGAAGAAAATAAAGAAGAGCAAAGCCAAAAGATCTCAGTAAAGTTCATTTTAGCACTTTCGTGCTTTTGGGATCTCTGCAATTGTTAGGTAAGTAAACTTTATTATCTCCAGCTGATTTCTAAAATTAAGTGCCAATAATTCGTTGCTATATACGTTTTGGAGTTCGATTGTTGGCTTTGAAGTTGTTTTTGGTTCAGTTAGCAAGTAATAAAAGGGTAATAAAGATAGTTTGGCAGCCTACTGAGTGATGATGATATGCGTTTCAGTTTAGCTTACTGAGTGTATTAAGTTCTGGTGTTCACTTTGTAATTTGTTTGGTTTGTGTGGCAGCAATATTGATGACTTGAGACACGATCCTTTGCTTTGGAAATGTCCGTGTTATTATTACATTGGACAGTAATGTGTATGCTTGCTTTGGAAATTATAATACACTCCAGCATGTTTTCATGTTTATGTCATACAGTAGCATGTTTTCATGTCTAAATCATACAGTAGCTAAGTTACAAAGCAACATATTTTCATGCTTTAACTCACACAGCAGCATGGTTTCTGCTTTAAATTAAATAGCAGATCGAATTTAATATTTTCAATGGATTATATAATATGGATATGGGATATTTATAAGTATATTAGTGATATGAGTTGTATGGGCAATTTATATCGATGATATAGTCATACCTTATTTGTTAGATATTTTTCTGACGTGGTTGTATGGGCGATCTGCGTTAGCGGTCTACCTTCAGTATAAACATGTTTTATATCCTTTTCGTTCGTTTTTGAATTAAAAATCCATTGGTTGATAAATGTGTATAATAGATGAGTATGTATATTCAGACACATTATACTGATTACTTTGAAGCCATTAAAGGTGTATATATAGTTGTAGTATATTTAGACACATAAATGGCCTAATATTGAATTTTACCCTTGCTTTATGATATGAGATCTTTATTATTGAGATAGGGTAACTTAATGTAGTATGTTCAAATACTTCATTATTTGACCTGGAAATCTAGATAGCCATAGGCCCATAGATGCCTTTAAATAAATAAATAAAGGAAAAAACGGTAACTTTTTAAAGCTGTGGACAGTGAAAAAGAAAGAAGAGAAAACAAGAGTGCATTTATCTTTGTTGATACAAGGCTAACAACACAGGAAAGAAACGAAGAATCGCAACCTCCCTGACTGCAGAATAAGGAAAAGAAGACAAATAAAGAGCACTTAGTTTTCAAACTTCAAACCTGATTAGAGGGGTCGGCATATTCATCTGCCTCATCGTTCTACTTATATTATATCATATTACACGATATAAATCTTTTTGTCAAGGCGATTAATGATGATAGCGGAGTGGGGGGCCACAGTAAGCACGTTTATGGCTCTGCTATCATTGCAGCAGCTGCCATTTATGTTTCTTTGTCTAATTGTCCTCTTATTATTATCTTCAAAGGGAAATCATTTTCTTCTGTAAAAAAAGAGGGTTCCGAATTGATTAGATAACAGGGAAATTTGTCGTTTTCATATTGAGAGTTGTTATAGCCAGATATAGCAATAAAAACTCCTGAGCTAAAGCTTTAATATCATTTTCATAGAAATTTGCTCATTTGGCTGTATTGTCTCTAGATGGAATATTTGCTTAAACATAGACATCTCAAGTTGAGATTCTCAACAGTAACAATACTAGTGTAAGGAGTTTTTAGAATAGACATATATCAATGAAGGACCAAGTTATATCAGAAATTCTACCTGAATGCCTATACGAAGATTTAGAATAGACATATAGCTAAGCACACTCTCCTCTAGGAAGCGTATGTTTAGCATTACACTATAATCGATAATATTGTGCAATCGAGTCACTATTATGTGTAATCGAGTCACTATTATGTTTAATTATTTCGTCACTATTGTGCAATCGAGTCACTATTATGTGTATGCATTTGCATTATTTTAGTACATTTGAGTTTCCCATTTTCATGAAACTGGAAATATGATAATTGTAGCCTTTTGTTTTCCATACCATTACCATGATACAAAATGCATTTTAATTGTTTGGGATCACCATTCAATCCTTCCAAGGAATATAACAGGAAACCAAGGATACTATCATTAACACATGCCAGTTCTAAATTTGTGGGTCGAAAAAGTTGAACAGTGTATAATTTTGTCAGTGTACGTCGATGAGAGTCCTGAAAATGGAATCAACTATGTACTATCGATTTGATAACTTTTGGTTATTTTGGTCAAAATTATGTTAATTTGGATTTTAAACTCTTCTAATTTGTGGTATTGTATCATTTAATTTGCATCTCACCATCGTTGACGAGCACATTTTCGTTGTGTTTTTGTAGAGTGGGAAAACAGTTACCTTTTGTAGTCACAAAGGACGTCCACTTTATTAGGCATTAGTCTAGAAATTGAAGTCTGACTATTTTACAGTTTAAGAAGATCATAATGAACATATGGTACAAATCAATCTCGGTGATGTGCACCAATTACCTGATGACTTTGCCAATATAAGCTCATGATTTATAGTAATTATATTGTATATCTGTCTCCTTTAGATTCGCCAACATAAAAATGTGTCCAACCCTGTTTTTGGTTGGATACATCTTGTTTGCAACTTATTAATACAAAATACGAACCATGCTGAATTTTATAACTGATTTCCCCCAATTTTCATTTATTGCAGGCACGGTTAACTACCATCTCTTTGTCCATTTGTAAGGTCAGTTAAGCCTTATTGCTGATAATATTTTATCTTATGCAGAGCACTGTGGTGGAAGTGGTGGCTGCGTTGTGGTGGAAGTTGGTTAATGGGTAGTGAAGGTTGAGCGATGAAGGAAGTAATTATGTTGGCTGTAGTGGAAGGATAAAATGTTGGAGCTCTGACAAAGGTGAGGGAAGTGTCAGGCTGTGTTCATGCATGAAGAGATTAGTGTGCTGGCATTTGAAAAGGGAAGAAGATTAGGTACCATAAATGTTTAAAAGTGGGGAGAAGGCCTGTACACGTTTTAAGAATAAAGGAGGGGGAGGTGCGTTCAAGGAGAAGTTGCAAGGCTCGGATTGATGTTTGTGCTGGCCTTCTGGGCTTTGCATATTTCTGGTTGGGTGAGATTGTTTATAAAGTTAGTTGCTTTGATTTAGTAAATTAAAAGGCTTAAATTTAAACATGTTTTTCTTCTCCATACGAAGTCCATTTAACCCGCAGTCTTCGACGTTAGATTTGTATTAACGAATAAAACACGCTAGTATGATTTATTGACACTTTTAGAAAAGTATAAAATACTGATAAAATATTAATGACATTTTATTAGTAGAACAAATCATGAAATCAAGCACATATTAAAAATTAGAACAAAACCTATATATATAATATATTTTTTCAATACCTAAACAGTAATCAAATACTCTTATAAACTGTTAAAAGAAAAATATAAAACAAATAATTGTGATCTCACCTTAAACCATTGGAAAGTTGGGAAACAAAATATATAAAAGAAGGCAGGGTTCCTCAAACTATATATATGCGCACTGTATATACTGTAAAGGAGGGAAAGGCTAAGGCTGTAGCTCCAGTCAGGCAAAGCAAGGAGGGGAAGCGGATCAAGGTTGATTGGCGAGTGGTGTTTGAATCGTGTAGAGGTCCGCAGAAAGTGGGTATGGTCGACAAATGGAGTTTGGTTGCGGTGGGAGGTGTGAGGTAAGATGGCGGGGTCAACTGTCAGGGGAATGGTGGGTCGGAACCGAGGGCAGCGGGTAGGCGTGGTGTTGTGTGGTGGTGAGAAGGCTGTGGGCGTGCTGGAAGTCTCGGTGTGGGGTTTGCTGCGATCTGGTGGGCTGTGGAGTTTAGAAGGGATGGTGAGGTGGATGAAGTGTGTGTGGATATTTTTATCTACATTAACCCTATTCCATGTACTAGGATGATACCGCCATCAGTAATCTTCATTAATCCTATGTTGATACCATCAATTATGTTGCAAATTCTTAGAGGGAGATTAGACGTACTATGATTCCACCTTAATTCTGAAATAAGGGTATCTACCTTTTTATTACCCTTTACTAACAAACAGTTTAGACTTTGGTCATTAATCGCTAGACAAAGTTGTATTCCAATTAATGCATAATTTTCTTATAGTCAATGCATTATTTGTTTCTACTTTGGCAAATATCAGAAGATCATCAACATAACATAGATAATGTGGTCAATAACTGGGCTGCGTTTATAAATAGGGGATAAACTGACTTTAATATGTTCCGATTCAATCATTTATAGACAAGTATTCCATAGCTATAACTAATAGGTAGGGAGACAAAGGGTCTCACTACCTCAATCCCCTCTTGCTTTTTATAACTCCACAGGGACTACCCCCAATCAAAATAAAAAAGCAAGGGATTGGAATACAAGTATGTATTAGGCAAACTAGTTTATGTGGGAAACCCATATACAGTAACATGTGAAACACGAAACCTCTATCAATTCTGTCATAGACTTTTTGCAAATCTATCTTTAAACCCATATACAGTAACATGTGAAACACGAATCTATTCTGTTTTTATGATTTTCTATTTCATTTTTCCTATGTTTTTCATTTTTTAATACGCTTATGTCACCTTACTTAGAAGTAGATATTGCTTTGTGAAATTGTTTATGTCATTGATAAGTAAAGGTGTTAATATTTTATATTGACATGTGATTTTATAAGTTAGTTGATATTCCAATTTGATTTTTGTTTTTTGGGCAAATTTAAAAATATAGCCGTCTTCAAAAGCAATTTATATGAAACTTTCGTATGGCTTTCACAGCGACTGCTTACTTTTAGGTTGAGTATAATTTGCTTGATTTAGAGGTCAAATGTTCCTTCTAATATTTTATTTTATTTTTAGTTTGCTAAATTCTAAATTGATTATCCTTTTTGGCTGATTGATTTTAGTTGCTGTAAAGTGATTACACTCAGATTGTTAATTGCAAATTATAAACTATATTGTCAATGGCTAATTCAGTTTAATGATTGACAATTAAAAGGCACCAATAATGCAGGACTAGTTATCAATTTATTTACTAATACAGAAATCTAACCATGAACTTTATCGAAAATAATGGGACCAAAATTTCCTAGACTCGTCTTTGAAATATAAACTATGTATTAATTATGGTAGAACGCTTAAATTGCTTAAGGAATTGATTACTAATTTTTGTCAACTTAATTGGCGATGATAAATTACCACATGGGATCCACCAATTGCATTTGGCAGTTTTACATGGGTGCATTACTATTTGCTTTCTAAATTAACAATTGCTTTAGTAGTTTATTCACTAGTGCAAGAGCTCTTAAATGTCAAATATTTCTCTTGACTAATTATTTAGTTATAGGCTTTAAAAAAAATTATAGTGTTTTGGCCCAGCACGGTACCTGCATTCGCTTCTTCTAATTATTGCTAATATCTCCTCTCTATATTTCTTTTACAGCTAAGTGTAGAGGAGTGACCATAAAGGAGTCTATAAGCATAATAATGAAGTTGAAGACCAGGGTCGACCATAAAGGAGTCTTCAGCAATTCATCACAGTTAGTAAGTGAGAATTCAATTTCTCCATACCGTTCTTTGGTTGTTTTGAATTCACCAATCTTGACCAAGGTCCACTTTTCCAGCTTCACTTCATCAAGGGACGCTTTTCTTTCTTGTTTCACCACATTTGGTGCTCGTAGAGTAAATGTGACCTCACAGCCGTCAAAACAAGAATTATTTTTCATCATAATCAAAAAGAATGCTTCGTACTTAACGTTTGGTTCAAGTAAGTTCATATTCAACTTCCCTTTAACCTCAAGCCAATGAACCTTTACTAGTTCTGCGGCTTCAACCTCCTTGTCACTGTGGTATTTTACAATAATAATGTCAGATATTGTTAGGTAAATTTGCTTATTACAAACAAAATTATATTCTTACTTTTGCAGAGTAATCCATTGCCAGGTTTTTGGACAGTTTCCATTAGCAATCCAAAGGGATCTTGCATTTACAGTGTAATTGGTAATCTGTGATACCAGGATTAAATAATCAACAAGTTTTATATGTTGACTACTCTTTTACAGTCTTAGTTGTATTTCTCATTATGTATTTTCTGTAGGAAAAAATTTCAGTACTTCTTCCATCGCCATTTCAATCTCTACCTCGCTCAGAGTGGCGATGATTCATTCCTTCTCTCACAATACTATGTAGCATTTAGAATTCTATTTTAGACATCCAAATGTTCAGAAATCTATTAGCACTATGGAGCCGTCAAAAAATATTTTCTATGGTTCAATAACCGTTCAGGTTTCAATTATACTTTCTCATCTTGTGTGGTTATTAGCTATAGGCTTTGAAAAATATTTTTATAGTGTTTTGGCCCAGCACGGTACCTGCATTCGCTTCTTCTAATTATTGCTAATATCTCCTCTGTATATTTCTTTTACAGCTAAGTGTAGAGGAGTGAGCATAAAGGAGTCTATAAGCAAAATAATGAAGTTGAAGACCAGGGTCGACCTCAAGCACCTCTACTTGTTTCAAGAAGTCGATAGCTTAATTCCAGCGATATGTATTCAGAGTGAGCTACGAGTAAATCATTGAGTATTAGGAGTTGATTTCGAGCAATATGAGTTTAAGGTAATTTTTTTGAATACTACTTCAATTCACTCAGATACTATGAAATCTTGATTTCTATGTTTTCTTTTCGTCATTTCTAAGCACCTTCTTGATTGAATTTCTGATGCAATTTCTTTGATATTTATCTAATTCTTTAAACTAGTTATTCGCAAAATGATTTTCCTCAATGCAAAGAACAAATATAACAATTCCTAAGAATGAAAACCCAAGTTTAGTTAGTTAATTCATGATTATATCATGTTGGAAGTCGCTTACAAGAGCATTCCTAAAAATCTCTCTACCAGGCTTAAATATGTTCCTTTAACTTGATATCTACCAATTAGGCTACTTCATTGCTTATGATATGAATTAAACGTAATATAATACTTACTCAAGAGGTACTTCTCGGTTACAAAAAGAGGAACATCTCTCCCAAATGTATGATAAAGAAAGACTTGCAATAGGATTTTGATTCGGTTCAATGGTATACTATCTCCTTTATCCTCTCCAAATGAATTTACCAGGTCTAGTTTTTAATTGAGCCTGAAACAATAATTTTCTTACTTTTAGGAGTTTACTTTGAAAAAATGTCCTTAAAATAATCTTTTACTAATCCGTTTGGTTGTCGCTTTTGCGCACTATCCCAAAAACATAAGAAAAGTAATGCATGCATGTGAGAAGCACATCAGTTCATGATTCCATTGAATATATTAGAGTCTTTAGATTATATGTTACCATTTATCCTTTATTTTTCAAAAAAAAGATCTAAAGCTACTCGTACAACAACACAGCAAATACACGTTATGGTACATACACACTGAAAATAACATTGATGCAAAAGGCATTCAGGTTCATGAGAATCAAACCACAGTAGTATAATTTCTGAAGCTATATCATATATTTCACATAATATAATCGTCTATTACTAGAATGTACAGCTGAACGCAAAATCATGATCAAACGTGCAACTTTCCGTTATATAGGCACACTTGGTAACTATCTTCTTTGTCATTTGTTTGCAATATCCTTCCTAGTTTTAATTAAATAGCTCAGGATCACAGTTTAATAACTTGAAACATAATGTACAAATATGATGGGGTTGGTAACTGCACTGACAATTTGCATAAGGTATAAAAGCGATTTTTATACAAAAATCGCCTGGAAGTACATTTGGGTTAAAATTGATGCAATACGTACCGATAAGACTAGCCAAAAGACCAAGTATTCATTAACATAATTCTGGAAAAGAGCATACAGCAGCCATCTCCTTTAAGCAATAAAATGTGTTTGGTTTTCTATGCAACTAAAATTAGAATTTGTTATGTTTTATTAAATAGTGTTGTGCTAGTAGCTAGTAGCACTAGCATGCCATTGAATGGATGTTGAAAAGTTTAAGCAATCTCTCTTATTTTCCTGCTTTTCCTTCATGCTCCAAGGAGTTGCAGCAAGCACTAGGAACATGGCAGCATATCCCAATCATAACCCACACACTCATTTACATTCAGAATAGTTAATACTAAATATTTCTAACAATAATCTATCAACCTTACAAACTACAGTCAAAAACTGCAGAGTGAAAAATAATATTTGTTAATTTTGTACCAATCCTTTGTATGATTTAATATAACATAAAAGTCTAAATATAAGTAAGCATTCAATGCATCACAGCTTGTCTGCAGGTGCCAGCTTAGCAATGACAAGATAACACCTTTGCTATGAGGATCATATGCATATGCAGATTGCACTATTAGCTCAACTTCAGGTAGCTCAAGTACAAAATAGGATGAAGGTTTGTGCATTTGAAGACCATCTTCTGCTTAATTTATCCATTGTCAACGATACATTCTCTTCTCTGTATATATGTATTTTTGTGTGTCTACATATAACACGCTACATTTATTTTTTACTACTGACTGTCTGATTATGTACTGTGGAATTTATTTATGTTTTTCATTCTTTTGTCGAATTATTAAATCTGATTAAGTATTTGCCATCAAATTTTATTTTGAATGAGTAATATTGCATGCAATAATTGTTTGTTATAATCAATAATATATATACAGTCTATTTGAGTACTGTAATAATAGTTTCTGAGAATTGCTTTTTTGCATCAGGTATAAATAGCTGATGCAATAGAGGGATTAGTTTGCATCAGTTATAAAAATCTGATGCAATAGAGGGATTAGTTTGCATTGGTTGTTATAAAAAACCGATGCAACAAAGGAACTTGTTGCATCGGTTTTTTATAACAACCGATGCAACATGGGCTGTGTTCAAACAACCAACCACGATATTTTGCATCGGTAGTAACTAACAACCGATGCAAAATGGACCTTTTTGCATCGGTTTCAGAACTGATGCAAAAGTGTTAAGCCTGTTGCATCGGTTACATATGCATCGGTTGTTGAACTGATGCAAAAGGGTGGTAAAGACCCGACTTCCTATGCCCAGAAAGTCGCATCATTATGAAGAAAGAAAGGGGTAGAAAATAGAAAAGAAGAGAAGAAAGAAAGAAATAACAACAACAATCTCACAGCGGAACGAATAAATTATATTAATAACATAAACTATTCCATAGTATACAACACTTATCAGAGTTTACACAACTATACAACACATACTAGACAGTTATAAACATCTGTCTAGATATTACAACTCAAATACAATACAAGACTCTAACACAGATATCAACACAGCGGAATACTATATCTACGAACGCCGAAGCCTCCTGCTCCATTGCTCCTCCACAATTCGTCAAAGCTAAACCTGAATCCCTTGGCTACTCGTAAAAATTTGAGTACCCAAGTGTTTATGATGCAAATGGCATGTTTTGTAGTAGTGTTAAAGCCGAACATCAGCACCCTTATGGTCTCCTTCAGCCTCTAGAGATTCCATTGTGGAAATGGGATTAGATTTCGATGGATTTAATTGATGGCCTACCTCGTACGAGATCGGGCCATTCTAGCATTTGGGTTATTGTTGATCGCCTCACCAAGTTTGCTTATTTTGTTCCTATTAAATCTAATAGGACTACTTCTCTTTTGGCTGAGTTATTTATCAAGGAAATCGTGAGACTTCACGGTGTTCCTAGTTCGATTGTGAGTGACCGTGATCCTTTATTCACCAGTCATTTCTGGCAGAGTCTTCAGCAAGCCTTGGGAACAAAGCTTAATTTCAGCACAGCTTATCATCCACAGTCTGATGGACAGACTGAACGGGTGAATCATATCTTGGAAGATCTCCTCCGTATCTGTATTCTTGATTTCGGAGGTAGTTGGGAGGATCATATACCCCTTGTAGAGTTCTCCTACAATAATAGTTTTCAGTCCAGTATCGGTATGGATCCTTTCGAAGCTTTATACGGAAGGCCATGTCGATCACCTTCTTGTTGGTTGGAATCCGGGGAGAAGCTTATTCTTGGCCCAGATTTTGTTCATGATTCTTCTGAGAAGATTGTTCTTATTTGTCAGAGAATGAAAGAGGCACAAAGCCGCCAGAAATCCTACGCGGACAACCGTAGGAAGCCTCTCGAGTTCTCGGTTGGTGATCTCGTCTTTATTCGTGTTTCTCCTATGAAAGGGGTTATGCGCTTCAGTGTGACAGGGAAACTGGCTCCTCGCTTTGTAGGACTATTTCCTATTACTGAACGTATTGGCCCTTTGGCTTATAGAGTTTCACTTCCAGCTCATCAATCCGGAGTTCACGACGTGTTTCACGTCTCTCAGCTTCGGAAGTGACTTCGAGAATCGGATTCTGTTATCGACTCTCCTGATTTGCTAGAGCTTGAGATCTCACCAGACTTATCTATTGTACAGCAACCTATTCGCGTACTTGCCACGGAGGTGAGACACCTTCGAAACAAGGACGTTGCGCTCATTAAAGTTCAATGGTCCGCTAATCCCAATGATTGTACTTGGGAAACCAGAGAGTTTATCGAGCAATCCTATCCGGGTTTTCTATCTTTGCTTGGCAATGGTGAGAATATCCTTTTATCTCAAGCTTATTTTTCTTGTCTTCTTGGTTGTAAGTATGTAGTTATCACAAATTCTTCTCTAGGAATTGCGAGGATGCATTTTCTTTAAGGAGGGGCGTCTGTAACAACCCGCATATTTCACGATTTTATATTTAAATGATTTATTTAAATATACCATCGTTTGTCGGATTTAAGGTCCGAAATGTTACTTTTTGCAAACGGTCGAATTAGGACTCGGGACCATTTCCATTGAGTCCAAAATGGCGTGTGCGACTTTTTTGAGTATAAGCTTCGATATGTTTGGAGTAAGATGAATTTTGCTATTTTTTGTTGGGCTTTTGGGTTTGGGTTTCACCCAACTCATCATATGATCTAACTCTCTAACTCTTCATCCATTCACTCTCCAAAAACTTTAGTTTAGCTGAAAATGGGGGAAGAGGAAAAGAATTAGAAATTCCAAACCCTAGATTCATTTGCAAACTCAAAATTCTTGCTCCAAATTCAAGGTGAAGCTTTGGTAAGCCTCCTCTTCATCTTCTCCATCTCATTTCCTCTTCAATTTCAGAAAATTCCTAAACCCTAATTTAGGAAATACTTGTTTTGATCTTAGATTGAAGCTTGTGGAGTTGAAGTGAAGAGTGGTTGATCTCTTCCTTGTGTTTGTTCTTCTCATCTTTGTTTTTGAGTTAATAAGGTGAGTTTTGAACTCACATCTACTTCTCTTGATATCATTGATGTTAGGTATGAATTCCTAACACATATTCATGTTCATTTTCTTTTGGTTTGAATTGATTTGGCGAACATTTAAATTTTTGGTGTTTTGAAGTCAAAAACTCTAAAAATCATAGCTTTGATGTTTGAACATGCTTTTGGTGTTGTATTGAAGAGCCAATAGGGCTGGGTTGTCGATTGGCATAAACCCCTAGCGCCCATTGCTCGTCCGATCGAAAATTGGAAGAATTTCTCTTCATTTGATAGGCTGAAAAACAGCTCCAGTGCAAGTCAGTCGACTGACCCTCTACAGTCAGTCGACTGGTTGTAGCAAATAAATGATTCTGGGGCTGTCTAAAGAAACAGGGAGTCTCTGTTTCCTGCAGTCAGTCGACTGGGTCTCTGCAGTCAGTCGACTGACTGAAGGAAATGGAATTTTCAAGTTTCTAGATCAGTCGACTGACCCCATGCAGTCAATCGACTGACCTGCTTGTTTTTGCCAGATTTGCATATTTTACTTGGTTTCCAATTTTAATTGATTCGTGTCGATTCCAATTAGTTGTTATTGCATATTTGATTTTGATAATTCCTTTTTGATTTCGTACACGGATTTTTTTAAAATGATCTTTTCAAATTGTATTAAAAGCTCGTTTTTTCAATTTATAATTTCTATTCAAAACACACACACAATTTTGCACTTCGAGCGAAGAGGGAGGAGAATTAAATGATTAAATAAAACGCGTGCGTTTATCTTTCAGTTAATTCCTAATCTACTCATTTGACCGTTTTGACCTTTGGGTCTGATTTACCGATGATATAAGGTGAACTTTGTACTGCTTTGAGTGTGAAATTGACTAATGGTTAGTAAATCGTTTAGTGCGAACGTGGGGTATGGGACTCACGTTAACATTTTTCGGGTTCCTTTCTGAGAGTTGTGACACATTCCGTCGGACAGTGGTGTCCAGTACCGCCACTATAGTTCGTTGCCTTCGGGCGTTGCCTTCGGGCATATGGATCCTTGTTACAGTACTGAGCTCGAGCAACTTTTGTTTCTTTGACAATTATATTTCCCCAGTGTATCGTCTTTTGGGGTAGGTTCCTTGAACCACACGATATATAGTGATTACCTTGTGGAAACTTGTGTTACCTTTATTGGTATTTGTCATTTGCGTTTTGGCTTGCTTTGGGATATGGTATCCTTTGTCTATTGGGATTGCCGATGATATGAGGCTTGTTTTGATTCATCTTATGTTAGATGATTTGGTTATCTCCTTTGGGGATATTTGTGGTACTTTATGATCTTGTATGTTCATTATCATTTAGTTTATCTGACCGATTTGTTTAGCTAGACTGACCCGTGTATTTTATACTCGGGTCAGACCGAGATGTTTCAGGTTAGGTACATTGGACTTAGCCTATTTTGCTTCCGCATGGACTATTCCGCTAGCTCCTTTTTGTTATAGCTTTTTGTGTAGTCCTTTTTGTCTGTAACTCTGATATATACTCTATTGACTCGTCTGTATATTGTGGTTTGCTTTACCACTTGACATGTATCATTTTGTATACTCTGTAATGTATCTGTATATGTGTAAATGTATGTGATGATTAACTGTTCTGTGATGTGTATTACATTTGAGTTGTTATATTTGTTCTGATAGATCCTTCAGTCACCTATGGCTTTGTGTTAAGTATTTATTGGATATGTCGATCCCCTTGAGAAAATATAGATATTTGCTACCTTGTCGACGTATTCAGTAGATAATTAAGGCAAGGCTATAGATGGTCGCTCCTAACCAGCTCTATTCTCCGCATTAGCAGACGGTGTTACCTTGTAATACTCTTTGCTAATGTGGGTCTCGGAGTGGGGCGTCACATTCCTTCTTCGGTTATCGACATAGGATTTTTGTCTACTTTGAACTTCTTTCATCCTATGATGAATAAGGTCAATCTTTTCTGTGGCATCACGAATAAAATCTAGACCTAAAACCAACTTCTCACTGGCTTCAAGCCAACACGAAGGAGATCGACATGGCCTTCCGTAGAGTGCCTCAAAAGGTGCCATACCAATACTAGATTGGAAGCTATTTTTATAAGAAAACTCAACAAGGGAAATATAATCTTCCCAACTTCCACCAAAATCAATAACACATGCACGAAGAAGATCTTCAAGAGTTTGATTCACACGCTCTGTTTGTCCATCGGACTGAGGATGATAAGCGGTGCTAAAATTAAGCTTCGTTCCCAAATCTTTTTGAAGACCCTTCCAAAATCCACTAGTAAATAATGGATCACGATCGCTAACAATGGAGGTAGGAACTCCATGCAATTTAACAATTTCTTTAACATAGAGTTTGGCCAAAAGAGGTACGGTCCGAATGGACCGAATAGGAATAAAATGGGCGGATTTTGTTAGTCTATCTACAATCACCCATAGACTGTTATGACCCGAACGAGAACGGGGAAGACCATCAATAAAGTCCATGGAGAATTGATCCCACTTCCAAACTGGAATGTCCAAAGGTTGCAATAACCCACCAGGCCTTTGATGCTCGGCCTTTATGAGTTGGCAAGTCATGCAACGCTTAATAAAGTTAGCAATATCAGATTTCATTCCATCCCAATAACAAAGTCGCTTCATGTCCGCGTACATTTTACTACTACTGGGATGAATGGTAATTTTAGAACGATGAGAATCTTCTAAAATATCTTTACGAAGATCACTAATATTTGGCACGATAAGTCTACCAAATTTTCAAATACCTCCACGAGCATAAATATCAAAGTCTTTCAAACCTTCAATATCAATTTGATCCCAACAACTTTGGCTATGAAGAGCCAATTCGGGATCGTGCTTTTGAGCTTTGAGAATGCGGTCTAAAAGAGAAGAATGAGCCTTAAGGCTACATAAAACAAGAGATGAACATGAATCGGGTTCACAATCTCGAATCTCACAAGTGGACAAAGTCTCGAGATCATTCCACTCGGATATCATCATAGAAACAACCGCTTGTTGCTTTCGGTTAAGGGAATTGGCAACACGATTTTCCTTTCCGAAAGTATAAAGAATAGTAAGATCATAAGATGCAAGGAATTCGAGCCAATGTTGTTGATGCAAATTAAGTTCCTTTTGAGAAAAAAAGTACTTCAAAGACTTATGATCGGTGTAGAGAACAAATTTCTCTCCCAAAAGATAATGAATCCAAATTCTAAGGGCGAAAACAATGGTCGCGAGCTCTAAATCATGAGTGGCATATCTAGTCTCGGCAGGCTTTAATTGCCTAGAAGCATAAGCGATAACACGTTCCCTTTGCATGAGAACGGCTCCCAAACCTGTTGATATGCTATATTTTGATCAATAACAATGTGCTTCAACAAAAAGGAAGAGATATGTGCAAAGCTAAAGAGAGAACTATGAAGACCAAAGATACCATAAGTATGATTTAAATATAGGTCTTAGTCTTAGTTTTATTGTTAAAATCTATCCTCAAGAAGCTTGCCCAAACACAAGAACACATTTTCATAACTTAATTTTTTAGTCAAGTGTTCACTGTGCAGAAACTACCAGTTCAGTCGACTGAACAGGAAATTCCAGTCGACTGAACCTGTTACAGAATTACAACATGCACAGTTTCAGTCGACTGAAATTCCCTGTTCAGTCGACTGAATTTGAACCTGCGAATATTTTATGAAAAGACACCTTCTTCTTCCCAAGAGTTGCAACCATTCTCCAATGGTAATGGATGCATCTCTTGCCTGAATCTTTTGCAAATAGATACACCTCTTCTACACCTATAAATACATGTTTCTATCATTTGCAAATCACCAATTCTAATTGCTTTAATCTCTCTATTATCTTGAATATACTTTCAGATTTCTTAAGTTTTTCAAAAGCAATCACAAACCACTTCAATTGCTTGAATCTCTGATTTGTCTTAAATACTCTTTTGATTCATAGCAATTTATATTTCCTAAATCTTCATAAACACATTTCATACTCTTGAGGATAAGATTATAGGAAAGTTGTACTCAATTGACTCATTAGTGTTATCAAGAACACAACAAGTCAGAAATACGTTTTGTATCTAGTTGAAGTCCTCTTCATTAGTCGAGGCAAGAAATCCCGTTCGGTTTTTCAGGTAAGTTGTAAACCTATTCCTCCGAGTTAAGTGAGGGTTGTTGGTTAGTCGAATTCCTAAGAGGAGCTTAGGGACTGGACGTAGGACAAGAGGTCCGAACCAGTATAAAGTCTTGGTGTCTACTTTACTTACTGCTTATTACTATCTACCTAGACCATTCCACTATTCCATATTATACGATCTTACCGCATAGCTTCTTTCAAAACCAACACGACTAGCATCGGTATAAACAATGAAGTCTTGGTTCCCTTCGGGAATCACAAGAATTGGAGCATCGGAAAGGAGTTATTTTAATTTTTGAAATGAAACTTCACATTTGTCTGACCAAATGAATTTAACTCCCTTCTTTGTCAAACTAGTAAGAGGCACAGAAATTTTAGAAAAGTCTTTTATGGACCGATGGTAATAGCCCCCCAATCCAAGAAAGCTACGAATTTCCGTCACACTCTCCTGTCTCTTCCAATTTCGAATCGCTTCAATCTTTGAAGGATCCATGGAAATTCCGGATTCAGAAATAATATGTCCTAAAAATTTCACACGGGATTTCCAAAAGTGGCACTTAGAAATTTTTTCTTTCAATTGATTGCTCCTAAGAGTTTCCAACACAATCAAAAGATGTTTTTCACGCTCTTCCTCGGTTTTAGAAAACAAGAATATCATCAATAAAGATGAGAACAAATTGATTGAGGAAGTCTTTGAAAACTCGATTCATAAGGTCAACGAAATAAGCTGGAGCATTCGCTAACCCAAATGGCATAATAAGCCATTCATAAGATCCATAACTAGTACGGAACGATGTCAAAGGAATACTATCCTCTACAATTCGAAGCTGATGGAAACCGGTTGCTAAGTCTAACTATGAAAAGACTCTACCACCGCTAAGTTGATCAAATAGATCATTAATCCGAGGCAAGGGATATTTATTCTCTATGGTGAGATCATTAAGCTTGCGGTAGTTAACGCAAAGCCTAAAAGCCGTAAACGAATTATGCGATATCTTAATAATACTAAGGACTTTGGTCTTTTCTATCCAAAAGATTGTACATTCGAGTTAGTGTCATTTAGTAATGCTGATTTTGGTGGATCTTGAATTGATAGAAAAAGTAAAAGTCGTACATGCCATTTCATTGGAAAATCACTTGTATCATGGTTTAGTAAGAAACAAAATTGTGTTTCACTTTCAACTTGTGAAGCGGAATATATATCTGCTGCTCTGGCTTGTACCCAAGTCATATATATGCAACAAACACTTAAAGATTTTAATATAAATTTAACAAATTCTACAATATATTGCGACAATACAAGCACAATAAATTTGTCTAAAAATCCGATAAATCACTCTCGTACTAAACAAATTGATATCCATCACCATTTTCTACGTGACAATATCGAAAAAGGAATTATCAATTTAGAGCATATTTCTACCGAAAACCAAATTGCCGATATATTTACTAAACCATTACTAGAAAACTCATTTATAAAATTACGAAGAGAACTAGGAATAATTTCTTTCAAAGATATTTAATAGCAAATATGATAATAAACATAATATTTAAATATACTTCATCTAACAAAAGTTAAACAAAAATTGAGGTCACTTAAAGACCATTCATTTCAAAGTAAAAATGAACCAATAATATAATTTCTGGTCCTAAATCGCTATTAAAACTATACCACACATTTTTAAAACCACTAATTATATATATATACATGCTCATATGATTTCACAGAAATTTAATATTTCAAACTTTGTAGAAAAATGTCTTCCAACAAATCAAACTCTCCAATCAACATTACCTCCTCATCCAATAACTCACCTACATCACCACATCTTCCCACTCCAACACCAAAACACGAGCCGGTTCATAAATGGGAAAATTATCGAACTGGCTATACACCGGATTCGAAGAAGGCCAAACGTGGATTATTTACCTCTCCTGATACAAAAAGGAAAATTGATGAAATTCATCATTTTCAACAGCAGCAAATTGATCTTCAACGTGAATTATATTTTGAACAAAAAGTAACTGCTAGACGCTTGAGCTTTCTTGAGCAAATTGGTTTACGATTTTGTAGCTCGAAGAAAAATGATGTGAGTGAGCCGCTACCTCGACCAGTTAGTTCGTTTGATCCATCTTCATCATATCGTACACCAAACGATCCGATAAATCCTTGGGTGTCGCCAAAACTCCTCAATATAGTCCAAATTCATGGGACATGAACTATATGGCGAATGAAGGAAATAAAACACCGAAGAACATTAGTCTTTCTCCAAAGAAATCATTTTTTTAATGTGTTATATTGTAATATGTTTGTACGATTGTAATCATTTCTTTCAATAAAATATTTGCATTCAAAAAGTTAAGAAAAACCAAAAATGCAAAATTCAATCGACTGAATAGTTCTGCACAGTCGACTGAATATATGGCAGAAACTTTCAGCAAATAGTTCAGTCGACTGAAACTCTCTGTTCAGTCAACTGAATTTTACCCAGAAAACTTTTGGATTCCAATTCAGTCGACTGAACAGATAATTTCAGTCGACTGGACGCATTTTACCAGGATTTTTTACCCTACTTATCCACTTTTTTCACTTTTACTCTTACTTTTTACCGATTCCAAACTTCATCTTCCACTTCTCAAAGAAAACCCTAGCCCCTAATTTTTATTATTTTCACAATTTCTTCCTCGAATTTCCACAATTATGCCTCCTAAACGTTCTAGAGCTTCATCTTCAACCTACTCCGACTCTATTGATGCTCAAATTGCTCAATGGCTTTACAATGATGTTGCGGTTACTCGGTGGAACAAGATGAAGAATTCAAGGATCTTTGAGCACTCTTTTGTAGATTTCCAAGGTCTTCAATCCTACAATATTCAAGCTTTAACAGACCAGGCAAGTTTGACATCACTTTTAGACATTAATCGGAATGACCATGCTATCAACCATATTATAATTAAATTATTCTATGCCAACCTCAATCTCGGACATCAAACTCCACAAAATCCGAACGATAGTATTTGGAGTATAGTATGCGGGAAAAATGTATGGTTTTATGCGGGAAAAATGTATGGTTTTCACTTGATCGCATTGCTCATATTCTAGGATCTCCAAACATTGGTATAAAGCTTGAAGACATAGATTTCAATCCTCAAATTCATGATAATATAAATCATCAATTCTTAGACGATGAGATCAATGTCCTAGACATTAAATCCACCTCCTTAAGACCAAGAGCTAGGCTTCTACACAAAGCACTTATGAGGACCATTACCCCCCGCACCGGCTCCTATGAAATAGTATACCCGAATAACTACCGGGCACTATATGCAATATGGGGAAACATTAAAGTAAATTGGGTGCAATTGATACTTGATGAATTTCTTTCCTTCAACAATGGTAAAATGAGAACGATATATTTTGGTGAATACATAATAAAACTTCTACTAGACGTTGATACGCCACTGCCGGACTCAGAAAATACGATGGTTCATCAAATCAACCATCGGACTATAAGTCTCATGCAACTACCAGTAAGGCCTCCTCGTATCATGTCTCTAGCCGAATGGGAAGCACGTCATCAAGAACCTCATCAACCTCAACCTCAACCACCACAACAAGAACCTCGTTATCACGATGATGAAATCCGTCTTGTTCAACCAGACTTTACTACAAATCAATCATTGGGAATTATATCAAGAAATCAACAAATTCTTGATACTCGTCTCAAAAAGGTTGATCACAAACTTGATAAGGTAAAAGGGCTCTTCACCAAACTATGGGATGCTATTTCATGCACCAGTACCACTTCTGTTTCAACCTCACGCGGCAAGCGCCCAGCTCCAACGTTCACGTGGACATCTTCCAAGGAGAATCCGAGCAGCAGCACTAGTGGTAACAATGATGGTCAAGAAGGAAGAGCTTCTAGACAACCAACCGGTGGCCCTATTATTCGTGAACCAGAAGGAGATCGTGAAGGCTCTTATGATTGGGACAGGGATCTTTGATCATTATGATGGTTTGCTTTCCGAAACTCTTTATTAATTTTTAAAAACTACTTCTAAAAAGGCTTGTATAAATAGCCTTGTTTTATTTATGATACTCTGTGGTTTGTATGATTCACAATGTGGTTTTATATGCATGTGGTTGCTTTGTTGCTTGCCAATTATATACTTCTACATATTCTTATTTCCTTTTTGTCGATGACAAAGGGGGAGAAAAGTCTATGTCACTAACTTTGTTTTGTAGGAAAGACAGTGCATATATTCAGGGAGATGAAATAATTACACACATAAGTATTGTCATCAATCAAAAAGAGGGAGAATGTTGATACGCTATATTTTGATCAATAACAATGTGCTTCAACAAAAAGGAAGAGATATGTGCAAAGCTAAAGGGAGAACTATGAAGACCAAAGATACCATTAGTATGATTTAAATATAGGTCTTAGTCTTAGTTTTATTGTTAAAATCTATCCTCAAGAAACTTGCACAAACACAAGAACACATTTTCATAACTTAATTTTTTAGTCAAGTGTTCACTGTGTAGAAACTACCAGTTCAGTCGTCTGAACAGGAAATTCCAGTCGACTGAACCTGTTACGGAATTACAACATGCACAGTTTCAGTCGACTGAAATTCCCTGTTCAGTCGACTGAATTCGAACCTGCGAATTTTTTATGAAAAGACACCTTCTTCTTCCCAAGAGTTGCAACCATTCTCCAATGGTAATGGATGCATCTCTTGCTTGAATCTTTTGCAAATAGATACTCCTCTTCTACACCTATAAATACATGTTTCTATCATTTGCAAATCACCAATTCTAATTGTTTTAATCTCTCTATTATCTTGAATATACTTTCAGATTTCTTAAGTTTTTCAAAAGCAATCACAAACCACTTCAATTGCTTGAATCTCTGATTTGTCTTAAATACTCTTTTGATTCATAGCAATTAATATTTCCTAAATCTTCATAAACACATTTCATACTCTTGAGGATAAGATTATAGGAAAGTTGTACTCAATTAGACTCATTAGTGTTATCAAGAACACAACAAGTCAGAAATACTTTTTGTATCTAGTTGAAGTCCTCTTCAGTAGTCGAGGCAAGAAATCCCGTTCGGTTGTTCAGGTAAGTTGTAAACCTATTCCTCCGGGTTAAGTGAGGGTTGTTGGTTAGTTGAATTCCTAAGAGGAGCTTAGGGACTGGACGTAGGACAAGAGGTCCTAACCAGTATAAATTCTTGGTGTCTACTTTACTTACTGCTTATTACTATCTACCTAGACCATTCCACTATTCCATATTATACGATCTTACCGCATAGCTTCTTTCAAAACCAACACGACTAGCATCGGTATAAACAATGAAGTCTTGGTTCCCTTCGGGAATCACAAGAATTGGAGCATCGTAAAGGAGTTCTTTTAATTTTTGAAATGAAACTTCACATTTGTCTGACCAAATGAATTTAACTCCCTTCTTTGTCAAACTAGTAAGAGGCACATAAATTTTAGAAAAGTCTTTTATGGACCGACGGTAATGGCCCGCTAATCCAAGAAAGCTAAGAATTTCCGTCACACTCTCCGGTCTCTTCCAATTTCGAATCGCTTCAATCTTTGAAGGATCCACGAAAATTCCGGATTCAGAAATAATATGTCCTAAAAATTTCACACGGGATTGCCAAAAGTGACACTTAGAAAATTTTTCTTTCAATTGATTGCTCCTAAGAGTTTCCAACACAATCAAAAGATGTTTTTCACGCTCTTCCTCAGTTTTAGAATAAACAAGAATATCATCAATAAAGATGAGAACAAATTGATTAAGGAAGTCTTTGAAAACTCGATTCATAAGGTCAACGAAATAAGCTGGAGCATTCGCTAACCCAAATGGCATAACAAGCCATTCATAAGATCCATAACTAGTACAGAACGATGTCAAAGGAATACTATCCTCTACAATTCGAAGCTGATGGAAACCGGTTGCTAAGTCTAACTATGAAAAGACTCTACCACCGCTAAGTTGATCAAATAGATCATCAATCCGAGGCAAGGGATATTTATTCTCTATGGTGAGATCATTAAGCTTGCGGCAGTCAATGCAAAGCCTAAGTGTACCATCAGATTTCTTCACAAAGATAGCTGAAGCTTCCCATGGAGAGGAACTAGAACGAATAAACTGTTTTGTTTCCAATTCGGATAATTGTTTATGCATCTCCTCATTTTCCTTATTGGACATGCGATAAGGAGGACGAGTGATAGGTAGAGCTACAAGGATTAGATTAATTCTGAACTCAATTGCTCACTTAGGTGGTAATCCTAAAACGGGCTTAAATATATCGAAAAATTCACGAACAACATGAATGAGGGAAATGACATCTTTCTCGTCATCATTATCGTCATCATGTGGATTTAGAGAATATAAGGATGCCGCTGAATTGGAATCTGAATCTTTTAGAATAATAGAAATCTTCTCAACAGATCGGGGATGTCGAAGATGGATAGTCCTCTCGGGACATAGGATGTGGGCTTCATAACGGTTAAGCCAATCCATTCCCAAAATCATTCCTAAACCTAGGTAACGCATAACATGCAAATCGGCTCGAAAAGCATAATCACATAAAATAATCTCGACATCTTTACAAAATAAACTGAGTGTTGTGGATCCCCAACCGGATTCGCAATTCTCAGTGAAGTCATCAAGGCCATAACATTCAAAGAAAAAGTATCAACAAGTTCTTTTGATATAAAAGTGTGGGATGCACCCGTATTAAAAAGAACTCGAATAGGATGATCACGAAACATAATAATGCCATCAATGACAGAATGAGAAATACCTTGACCAAGAGAAGTATTACTAGGAGCTTGCACCACATTTAGTTTTCTCTCTTTCTTGCTTGGAAGTTTGGGGCATGAAGATAGAAGATGGCCCAAACTTTTGCAATAACGATAAAAAAAGGGTTTCGAACACCTGTTAGCATAGTGGTCCTTAAAACCACAATTGTAGCATTTTCCATGACTAGGGGTAGGAGTCTTTGCTACCGAAGTTGCTTGCTTCCCTTTCTTGTTGGGATTAGGTTTGAACTTAATAGGCCTCTTCTTGTTGTTGTTGAATTCTGTTTGGAACCCAAAACTTCAACATCACTCTCTTTATCGGCCTCTTCAAGTCGTAGAGTGATATCTACAATTGATCAAAATAAACTTCTAATTTCAGAAGTAAAGGCTTTTTGAGGTTCTTATTCAACCCATAGATAAACCTCTGATTTTTCTTCAATGGGGTATTAATATACTCAACCCCATATTTAGAGAGAGATTCAAAAGATGCGACATAATCTATCATAGAAGATTCACCTTGAATAAGGTCAATAAAGCGTCAAGCCAAGGTTACTTTTTCAGCTTCTGGCACAAACTTCAACTCGAACATTTCCTGGAATTGCTCCCAAGTAAGATCCGCTTCGATAATTTTCGAAATCAAAAGCTCATACCAATCTAATGCTCTTTCCTCGAGCATGCTAGAAGCCACTTGGACTCGATGTAGATCCACATGATTCATGCGAGAAAAGATGCTGTCGCATGATCTAAGCCAGGCTTGGACTTTTATAACACTTTCGGAACCCTTAAACGGCCTTCCACCCAAATTGGTATAATCACTGCACAAGCATGCAAACTCGGATTTAGGATGAGTAGGCTCTGGAATAGGTCTGAAAGCTTGGGCATTCTTTACAAGATCCAAAAGCTGTTAGGCAGACATGAATACACCATCCTTAGAAGTAGCACTGGATTGACCGGCGCTGGGACGGCCAGGTCAAACCATTTCTCTTCTTTAAGCAAGAAAGAAGAGGAAAAATGTTATTTTTAGAATGAATATCAAACAAACTTGATTGATAAAATAAGGCATCATAAAAGAAAATAGGATATAATGGGTCCTACGACTCGAATTAAATCCTAAGGCATGATTCCTAAGAGAAACTTAGGACAATGATCCTTGCTAGATTATTCAATATTGTTCCAAAGTTCGGCTCTGTGACGACCCCACCTCTATACTCACACTAACCAAGGACACTACTGGGTAATGCCGTCAATTAGTACAAAGAATAAGGCTGTTGAGGAGCGACCATCTGTGTAATTGCTTTGTGCGAGTATCGATATGTCAGATAGTACGTCATGCATTTCATTTCAAGAGGAAATTTGACATATCAAAGACAAACTCAAAGCTACTACATAGTGGCTATGTGGTCTTCAGAAACAAATATAAAATAAGAGTAACACAAATCAGTCACAGATATTCATATCACTAAGGAGAAAACAGATATGAATATAACACATAGAAGTGAACATCAAAGTAGTGGTTATACAAGATCCACTACATCACAAAAGAATAGGTACAGGTGCTAGACAAAAGAATATGTATACATCAAGGAGTCTCTAATTCGAATGTATAAAAACAAAACCTACTAAGCTAGAGTAGTTAGCCAAAAGTCAGATGACGATCCCTGATAAGAAGTCAAGTAGAAGCACCTGAAACACCTCGATATGACCCAAGTATTATTTAAGAAGAAAAATAATAAACGGACCAGTCTAGCTATAATTATCCTATAAAATGAGATAGGATAAGAGATATAACAATTATATATGATAACAACAAAAATCATACAATATCTCAAATCTCTCAAACACCAAAAAGAATGTCATATTCTTTATTTTTATTCACCAAACAACAAATATTGACAAATCATATTAATGCCAATCGCAAAAATTAGTGAAACACAAATTCTAGAAACCATCAAATAGAAATCCAGAAATCATAAAAAGGGGGGAGGCCTATCATAAACGGGAGCATGAAAAATCACCAATACGTGTATCACAAACGGGACGCTATCCCTTGGTCGCTAACCATAGAGCTGGTGCAATGACGTAGTATAACGATCCTAAAATCTAACGCTCGAAAATCAACATCAAACACCTTACTTGTATTCGACTGTCAGATATTGAAACGTCAAACTTCAGTTCGCAGGAGCTTATAACAACATCAGATGAATATAAACAGCGGAAATAAACTGAATATCATACATTACATCATAGATACAACATCATCATAATATCCAGTGCTACATCAGAGTATCATAATACATATGTCTTCCATACAAGAGCACTACATATAGATACAATAACAGAAGATAATAACTCCACAACATAACAACAACAGAGTCTTCCAAAAAGTTCCAACATACATCTACTTGGATAAAGTCTTCAGAACTCTAAGAACTTCAAAAGATATCCAAGACAAAAGCTTCCCAAAATCTGATAGCTCCTAAACCCAAAAAGACTCCATAATCCAGCTAACACCAAAGCACGGAAAACCTGCTACTAGGCTGCCCGTGTGGAAATAATGGGCACCCAAAGTTTAGAAAAGAAACAATAAACTCCGGGTCAGTCATGGAACTGGTATGAGTAAAAAAAACAGTTATTTGAAATAAAACAGTTCAAAAGAGGAATCCGATATACTTTTAGAAAAATGAAACTACCATAAGACCTCCCGCCACACACACAATGCAAACGCAGAATTGGAGGAGATTTCTTCTTATGATAGTCAAAGATGCTTACTACGCAAATCATTGGATTATTATTATTAATGTCTAGTGTGGAAAACATTTCGAAAGTATAATATTAATCTTAGCCAACATACGACCAGTATCGTATGCCTACTATAGCTACCATCTAAACAGTGGTGACCACCATAAGTAAATGGCAGGTTCTACAACTAAAACCGTACAAGTTTCGTATTGGGAAATGGATTTCCAACAAATGGTCAGGCTAAGGAACTTCCTCCTACCACATGGGATCGCCTCTGGCTGGACGTCTCGAGAGACAACTGCTCTCTGCCAACACAAGGCCGGGTTACCCCTGTAACTAGGTAACTCATGAATATGCCATCCTCCGGTCTTTTGGGACCTTTATCCGAGGCGCCTCGATACACATAATCACACAAAAAATGAGATCGGAGTATCCACATAGGTAAATACCAGGGCTCCATACCTGATACCACCCTTTTCCAGAAGGAAATGACATACCCTAAAGAGCGCGACCCTCATAACCTTGCTGCATATTCCTGTTTCGACCATTTCCGGGGAGTGAGGTCTGACGAAGTCTCGTCCACAAAGCTACGCTTTTTCACAAAGCCACGCTTTGATCACAAATGATCAATAAATGATCAACACACAGCAACACTCAGCATGCCACATTACCAAATTGGGAGTATATCGCTGATAACCTTCAACTACATAACCTCTGAGCTCGTACGTCTCAGAGAAGGGTGTTAAGCTAAGAGAATAAATTCTCCGCCACCAACAGAAATGTATTTGAAAGAAATCTGCTTTATATCTCAAAGTGTAATGTCAAACATGTAACCATACAAGTCTGTTCCGGGTTCGAACAGAACCGAAGGCACTTCCGAAGAAATCCTTGCAATCCGAGTATTTACAATCTCGATCGAATCTCCCATCACTTAGGGAATCTCTATACAGGAGCAACTCAATGCAGAGACAATCGATAGGTCATCCTATCGTTTTCATAAAAACCCGGTTTTCAACACCGGTCTTCAAATGCTATCCATTACGACATATCACTATTCAGAATGGGTTATATGACACAAAGGTCCTCTCCCGGTTAAACTGAATAGTGATCAATAAATTTTTAAAACACATGAATATGACAATCACAAAGATTTATATTCAGGGTTCGATGTGGGTTTCGGATAACAAACTGAAATCCGACTCCTTGTCGCATCGAAGTTTAAATGTCGTTTTACGGGCAATAGGGTTTTCACATCAATATAGAACAAAGCTTAAACACAGTGTAGTACATAGCAATCTACATTACATAGTATCGCAATCAGAACAGAAATATCAATACAGTGCACAACAATAGTTAATTATTTTCCAATGGGGTTTAGATAAATTTACCACACAATTATTTGTAGTGATGTTTAAAATCAATGATCCAAAATTTGGATAAATAAATTAAATCTTAATTAACTCGATTTATTGTTTCAAAATTATTTATTTTAATTAACTGCCAATTAAAATTAATTAACTTAATTCATCTAATCAACAAATTCTTAATTACAAATTTATTTAAATACTTAATTGTTTATTAATCAATTTTAGTTACAAATTTTAAATCATTCTTAATTTCTTTTCAAAATTATTAATTAATAAAAATTATTTACCTTAATCATTTGAAAATCTTCTTTATACTTTGAAAATCAATTTATTACAGTTATAGAAAGTTTTAATGTTATTTAACTTAACTTAAATTAAATTACTTAATTTAGATATTAATTAAGGTTTTATAAAGCATTGATATATATATACTTACTTAGTCGATAACTTAAACAAATTCTCAACTTAAAAATAGTCAACATTGTTCAATTTAACATTATAAACTTTAATAATTTGGGCATAACCCATTTTTAAGGCAACCCGAGTAACTCAGATGTTTACTCGAGTCTCTTCTCGAGTTTATTTCCATTCTTTCTCGAGCCATCCTCCTTTCTTCCCCATGCACTCTTCTTCTCTGTTTCTTTTTTATTTATTATAACTTATGTTTTCAAACTAGAAACAGCAGGGAGGCTACTCGCATGCTCGAGTTATACACCGAAGCCAAACGTCACTTTCCTCGAGTCTCATCTCGTGTTGACCATCGACAACACCCAGACACTAAAGTGATGACGTGCACGTGCACATCAACGCGTCGCCGTTCTGGCGAACGTCGCGACCCTTGACAAGTTGAAAAACTCACAGACACTCGAATTCAAACATCAATTCGAAGCCATCGTCTCGAAATCAAAATGTAGCAATTCACTCGACCTTGTAACTTAACTTACCGACACGAAAACGGCTCGCCGCCACTTCTCAGGTCAGCGGAGAAGCTCGAACTCCGTCCACCCCACATCAACATCCAAACCTTCCATCCCCTCGAGTTTCATGAAACTCGATCAACCCTTGGTGATAGAATCACCATGTTTACAGACCATTGCAAAACTTAACCTTAAACCCAAAATTCGAATCGACCCCAATATTTACGCATTAGAAAAATTCTTCAACATTTTTCTTGGATTCGTGGATGATTAAACTTGCTATATAACAAATTTCAGCATTTATAATTGATTCAATTATCAGAAATTCGAAAAAATGCAATTTTTGTTCATATACGAATTTCTCTGAGAATACTAAACTAAAAATCTAAACTTTTGTTTTAAAATTTATGCCTTGCAGTATAGATTCAATAAATATTCTTGAATTAATATTTTGCAACAATTTATTTTTATCAAATATTTGTTGAATGCCTATAAACAGAGTTACAGTGGGAATAATTTACTGTATGTTTAAATAAACTTTGCAAAACCTTGTTTGAGAATTTAAACATCTTGATTATTAAAAAAACACAAAGCTTGTCAGTGATTAACAACAAATGGACTTTAGTTTTGAAACAAACATAAACTCTGTATGAATTTTCAAAGAACTCAGAACAGCACTATCATATTCTTTTTTTTTACTGAGGCATGAACAAACAGTTTATAAATGAAGTTTGAACTGTTTTAAATAAATTTAAAACTTTTTAAAGATATGTTTACTCACCTTGAAACAAGTTTTGAAACAGAGACTTTATTGGTTTTGAAACTGCAGATTTGAATCTTCCTCTTTGCTTTGTTTCTTCAGTAAATTTCTTTCAACTTTGAATATAAGGTGATGTTTGCTTTTCTTTTTAATTTCTGTTCTTTGTTAGGTTTTAGCATTCGAATAAATTGGAACAAGGAGTCTTGTATATAAAGAGATGTGCAGGTTAATATAGTACTGAGCATCATTCTTTTGTAAAATTATTTTATACAGGCTTTGTACTCTTTGTATGGGTGAATTTGAAAGCATTTAATGAAAGTATGTAGTGTATACTTACAGCAATGCTTCTTGGCTCCCTTGTACTTACAGCAATATGCTGTTTTATAGTGGCTGATAAGATTTTGTGAAGGCTTGCATTTATTGCTTTGTCTCATTTCATCATGTCTACACTTATCTCCTTGTACAAATCTTCATGCTTTATTAACCTGTTGTTTTGAATTTCAGCTATGTATATATATTTTGTTTTGTTATCTTGTTGCATGCTTAATTCATATACATACATAAGTCTAGTTTTGTTTCGTACTTTATGCTTGAGTTAAAATGGTTATAGTTATTGATATGTATTTAACTTATGTTGCCATAAAAATCTTATTTATTTATTGTTTATTATTATTTATTTATTTAATTCTATACATCTTTATAATATTTAATATTAACAATAATTTTTATTTCTTTTGAAACTCTCAAATTTAAATTCAAAAAATTTACCAAATTTTATATTCAAAATTTTCGGGATGTTACAATATCCCCTCCTTAAGAAAATTTCGTCCTCGAAATTGAAAGAGAGAGAAAAGTAAACAAAGAATATACGAATTTAGAAAAATAAAGAAATGGCTTACCAGTTTAAGCCGAGATGTCTATTCTGCAGTTGGGATATGATTTCTGCATATTATCTTCAGTTTCCAAAGCACAGTCCTTTGGATCGCCACTCCATTGAACTTTGACCAGCTTCACAACTTTGTTTCTTAATCGCTTCTCATCGCGATCTATAATTTTTATCGGCTCTCTTTTTACTGCCAAGTTAGGAGTGATTTCGAGATCCTGTTGAGAAGCTTCTTCAATAATACTATTTGGATCGTGCACATACTTCCGAAGATTAGAAATGTGGAACACATCATGCACGCCAGACAACCAGTTGGGTAGCTGCACTCGATATGCCAGAGGACCAATCCTTTCCAGAATAGGAAAAGGACCAATATAACGCGGTGCTATCTTTCCAGTTTTCTCGAATCTCAATACACCCCTCATCGGAGACACTTTCAGAAATACAGAATCTCCAACTTGAAATTCCAAATCTCTTCTTCGGCGGTCATAATAACTCTTCTGACGACTTTGAGCAGTTATTAATTTCTTTCGGATAAAATCAACCTTTTCCGTGGCTTCTTTAATCATATCCGGTCCAAGGACGAGTCTATCACCTGATTCGATCCAGCATGTAGGTGATCGACACGGACGACCATATAAAGCTTCAAAAGGAGCCATTTCTATACTGGCCTGATAGCTGTTGTTATAAGAAAACTCGACCAGATGTAAATGGTCCTCTCAAGAATCACCAAAATAAAAAATGCAAGCACGCAATAGGTCTTCTAAAATTCGGTTAACCCTTTCAGTCTGCCCATTAGACTGTGGGTGATAAGCAGTGCTGAAATTCAGCTTGGTTCCCAATGCGTCTTGAAATGCCTCCCAAAATCTACTAGTAAAGATCGGGTCACGATCACTCACTATGCTGCTGGGAATACCATGGAGACGAACAATTTCTTTTATATATAGCCCTGCTAAGCTTACTGCAGTCCGAGTGGATTTTACTGGAATAAAGTGAGCAGTTTTGGTTAGACGGTCCACTATAACCCAAATCGCTTCATTTCCCTTCTTGGTTCGTGGCAATCCGTCGATGAAATCCATCATACTTGATCCCATTTCCACTTCGGTACTTCCAAAGGTTGAAGTAAACCGGCCATTTCTTTTGATCGCTTTTGATTTGTTGGCAAGTAGCACAGCGACTTACGTATATAGATATATCTCTTTTCATTGTCTTCCACCAGAAAGTTCTTTTGATGTCACGGTACATCTTATTGACTCCTGGATGGATGCAAAGTTTAGACTTGTGACATTCATCTAAAACTTCTCGTCTTAGCTCCGGAATATCAGGGACACAGATCCTGCCTTTTAATTTTAGAACCCCATATTTATCAATTTCAAAACTGGAATCTTCACCACAACCTATTCTTCTATACATTTCTCGAAGAAACTTGTCTTCCATCTGTTGTCTTGCAATCTTTTTAAGGAGAGTAGGAGCAATAACTAGATGAGCAAGAATAGCGTGTTTCCTACTCAAGGCATCAACAACTATATTGGCTTTTCTGGATGTATACAGAATATCTAAGTCATAAGATGCCAGAAATTCTAACCAACGTTGTTGTCGCAGATTTAGATCTTTCTGAGTAAAGAGATATTTCAAAGATTTGTGGTCGGTGAATAATTCGAATTTTTCACCTATAACAAATAAATTTATTAAGTATAAGCATATGTTAAGTTAATTTGAACTTAAAATTTCTTTTAGAAAGCTGAAGGAGATTCTTACCCAGAAGGCGAAAATAACAGCTAAAAGCTCCAAATCATGCGTTGGGTAGTTTCTTTCATGTGGGCGTAATTGTCTACTCGCATAGGCAATCACCTTCCCATTCTGCATTAATACTGCACCTACCCCATCACCACAAGCATCGGTATAAACAGATAAACCCTGGTTTCCGTTGATAATCGCGAGAACAAGAGCGGTGGTTAATCTCTTCTTTAATTCCTGAAAAGCTTCATCACATTTCGAAGTCCAGTTAAATTTTGCTTTCTTCATTGTTAGCTTAGTCATTGGACTAGCTATCTTGGAAAAGTCCTGAACGAACTTCCGATAATAACCCGCTAAACCAAAAAGCTTCGAACTTCTTTCGGAGTAGTAGGTTGCTTCCAGTCTAGAATAGAAGAAATCTTGCTAGGATCAACGGAAATTCCTTCTTCATTAACAATGTGGCCAAGAAATATAACTTCTTTGACCCAAAAATGGCATTTAGAAAATTTGGCGAATAAGACGTTCCTTCTTAATATCTCCAAAACAATTCTGAGATGTTCAGAATGCTCCTCCTCAGTTTTGGAATAAATTAGGATATCATCAATAAATACAAGCACAAATTCATTCAATACTTCCCGGAATACACGAGTCATAAGATCTACGAAGTATGCTGGAGCATTGGTTAGCCCGAAAGGCATAACTAACCATTCATAGAACATATTAGGACCCCTGAAAGCGGTAAAATGAACGCAATCTTCGACGATTCGTACTGATGGAATCCCTGAGCTAGATCCATCTTCGAGAAGAAACGAGCGCCGTGCAATTGATCAAATAGGTCGTCAATTCTAGGTAGAGGAAATTTATTCTTGAGAGTCTGCTTATTGAGATCGTGGTAGTCAACACACAATCTCAAAGATCCATCCGATTTAGCAACAAATACTACGGCTGAACCCCATTCAGAAACACTGGGACGAATTAATCCTTTGCTTAGCAGATCATTAGTTTGCTTGACTAATTCACCCTTCTCTCTGGGCGCCATCCTGCGACTTGCATGAACTACAGGACGAGCATTTGGAATTAAGTCAATTCTGAATTCTATTTCTCGATGTGGAGGTAAGGATTTTACTTCTTCGAACACGTCTGGAAAATCTCTAACAATAGGTATAGACTCCAAACTAAGTTCAGAATATCCCAAATTATACATCAACCCTTCTCTTTTAGGACTAGGGTCCTCACAAGAAATCTCAATAAAATCTCCAGATTCGGTTTTAATCGAAATCAATCGATTGTTACAATCCAATTTGGCTTCGTATTTCGTTAGCCAATCCATTCCGAGTAAGATTTCAAATTCATTAAAATCAAGGACAAAGAGACCAATAGGGAATTGGTAACAAGAATATGAGATAGGAACATTTCAACATCGAAGACAAAGGTTTGCTGGGCCTCCTACTGGATTCTTTACGCATATAGGCTCCTCAACGAAATCAGGTTCAAGATTTAGTTCATTTACAGTTTGCTGAGAAATAAAACTATGTGTAGCACCAGTGTCAAACAGAACTCGAACAATTTTATCATAAATAGTAAGGTTACCTTCCAGAACTCCCTTCCCCTTTCCTGCTTTAGAGTTTGTAGGTTGATCTTTGACTGCGTATACCTTTGCTACCTGTGCTTTCTTCCTCATTGGGCAGTCTTTGACTTCATGTCCCTCATCCTGACAAGCATAACATTTCTTAGACTTCGCTGGAACGAATTGATTCGCTTGTTTCTTAGGTTTCGTACAACTAGTTGAGTAGTGGCCTTTCTCTTGACAATTATAGCAAGTAACATTCTCTGTTGTGTTTCCCTGGTCGTTCTCCTTTTTCTTCTTACCCTGCCGTGGTTTCTTACCTCCAAACTACCGCTTTTTCCAATTTGGATTGCTCGTATTTACTCCCTCCTTCAGGACCTCTTGCATATCCAAAGTAGCATATCTATACCCCATATCAGTAAGATCAGAAAAAGACTCTTTGACGTGGCCAGTCATCCTTTCGTGGAACTTCTTATTCATCCCCCGAATAAACTTTTCATTCATCTTCAAAGGTGTGTTTACCAACTCTGGACCGAAACGAGACAATTCATTGAATTTGTTTAGATACTCCTCAAATGACAAACTTCCTTGCTTCAAGTCCATGAACTCCTGATACATACGAGAAATCCCAGCTGATGGCATATAGCGCTTCTCAAATACTTCTTTAAATTTCTCCTAAGAAAACTCGTCTTCTGGCTTATCCACAGTGACTGTCTCCCACCATGCTAAAGCTTCTTCTTGAAGTTGCCAAGAAGCTATTAGTCGCATTTGATCATCTTCCAACTTTAGCCCTCTAAAGATTCTTTCACAAGATCTGATCCATGCTTGGGCCTCAACAACAGACTCCTTGCCGGTGAACGGCTTACCACCAAGCTTCGAGAAATTCTTATATAAGTCAGCCAGATTCGGCTGATGCTGAGTAGGTAAAGCTGCTTCTGCTATTGGGGGAATTTGATTAGCTGTTGTGGCATTTCCTTGACCCCTAGTTCTTCCTCTTCGTCCGCTCATTCTTACTATCTATAATTAGTAAGAAAACAGGATTTAGATCCACGGACAAAATATCTCAAGGAATATTAGCAGTAAAAAGAAATAGACTAGGAAAATTCAAGGTTTCGGGTTATACTCATTCGAGGGTATACTTTTCCCTATCTCTGATGAGCCATCTAATGTGTTATACTCCATAGCTAAAGTTCTTACTCAACCTTCAGCTCTGATACCAAATGTAACGATCCTGAAATCTAACGCTCGAAAATCAACATCAAACACCTTACTTGTATTCGACTGTCAGATATTCAAACGTCAAACTTCAGTTCGCCGGAGCTTATAACAACATCAGATGAATATAAATAGTGGAAATAAACTGAATATCATACATTACATCATAGATACAACATCATCATAATATCCAGTACTACATCAGAGTATCATAATACATATGTCTTCCATACAAGAGCACTACATATAGATACAATAACAGAAGATAATAACTCCACAACATAACAACAACAGAGTCTTCCAAAAAGTTCCAACATACATCTACTTGGATAAAGTCTTCAAAACTCTAAGAACTTCAAAAGACATCTAAGACAAAAGCTTCCCAAAATCTGATAGCTCCTAAACCCAAAAAGACTCCATAATCCAGCTAACACCAAAGCACGGAAAACCTTCTACTAGGCTGCCCGTGTGGAAATAATGGGCACCCAGAGTTTAGAAAAGAAACAATAAACTCTGGGTCAGTCATGGGACTGGTATGAGTAAACAAAACAGTTATTTGAAATAAAACAGTTCAAAAGAGGAATTCGATATGCTTTTAGAAAAATGAAACTACCATAAGACCTCCCGCCACACACACAATGCAAACGCAGAATTGGAGGAGATTTCTTCTTATGATAGTCAAAGATGCTTACTACGCAAATCATTGGATTATTATTATTAATGTCTAGTGTGGAAAACATTTCGAAAGTATAATATTAATCTTAGCCAACATACGACCAGTATCGTATGCCTACTATAGCTACCATCTAAACAGTGGTGACCACCATAAGTAAATGGCAGGTTCTTCAACTAAAACCGTACAAGTTTCGTATTGGGAAATGGATTTCCAACAAATGGTCAGGCTAAGGAACTTCCTCCTACCACATGGGATCGCCTCTGGCTGGACATCTCGAGAGACAACTGCTCTCTGCCAACACAAGGCCGGGTTACCCCTGTAACTAGGTAACTCACGAATATGCCATCCCCGGTCCTTTGGGACCTTTATCCGAGGCGCCTCGATAAACACACAATCACACAATAAATGAGATCGAAGTATCCACATAGGTAAATACCAGGGCTCCATACCTGATACCACCCTTTTCCAGAAGGAAATGACATACCCTAAAGGGCGCGACCCTTATAACCTTGCCGCATATTCCTGTTTCGACCATTTCCGGGGAGTGAGGTCTGACGAAGTCTCGTCCACAAAGCTATGCTTTTTCACAAAGCCACGCTTTGATCACAAATGATTAATAAATGATCAACACACAGCTACACTCAGCATGCCACATTACCAAATTGGGAGTATATCGCTGATAACCTTCAACTACATAACCTCTGAGCTCGTACGTCTCAGAGAAGGGTGTTAAGCTAAGAGAATAAATTCTCCGCCACCAACAGAAATGTATTTGAAAGAAATCTGCTTTATATCTCAAAGTGTAATGTCAAACATGTAACCATACAAGTCTGTTCCGGGTTCGAACAGAACCGAAGGCACTTCCGAAGAAATCCTTGCAATCTGGGTATTTACAATCCCGGTCGGATCTCCCATCACTTCGGGAATGTCTATACCGGAGCAACTCAGTGCAGAGACAATCGATAGGTCATCCTATCATTTTCATAAAAACCTGGTTTTCAACACCGGTCTTCAAATGCTATCCATTACGACGTATCACTATTCGGAATGGGTTATATGACACAAAGGTCCTCTCCCAGTTAAACTGAATAGTGATCAATAAATTTTTAAAACACATGAATATGACAATCACAAAGATTTATATTCAGGGTTCGATGTGGGTTTCGGATAACAAACTGAAATCCCACTCCCTGTCGCATCGAAGTTTAAATGCCGTTTTACGGGCAACAGGGTTTTCACATCAATATAGAACAAAGCTTAAACACAGTGTAGTACATAGCAATCTACATTACATAGTATCGCAATCAGAACAGAAATATCAATACAGTGCACAACAATACTTAATTATTTTCCAATGGGGTTTAGATAAATTTACCACACAATTATTTGTAGTGATGTTTAAAATCAATGATCCAAAATTTGGATAAATAAATTAAATCTTAATTAACTCGATTTATTGTTTCAAAATTATTTATTTTAATTAACTGCCAATTAAAATTAATTAACTTAATTCATCTAATTAACAAATTCTTAATTACAAATTTATTTAAATACTTAATTGTTTATTAATCAATTTTAATTACAAATTTTAAATCATTCTTAATTTCTTTTCAAAACTATTAATTTATAAAAATTATTTACCTTAATTATCATTTGAAAATCTTCTTTATACTTTGAAAATCAATTTATTACAGTTATAGAAAGTTTTAATGTTATTTAACTTAACTTAAATTAAATTACTTAATTTAGATATTAATTAAGGTTTTATAATGCATTGATATATATATATATATATATATATATATATATACTTACTTAGTCGATAACTTAAACAAATTCTCAACTTAAAAATAGTCAACATTGTTCAATTTAACATTATAAACTTTAATAATTTGGGCATAACCCATTTTTAAGGCAACCCGAGTAACTCAGATGTTTACTCGAGTCTCTTCTCGAGTTTATTTCCATTCTTTCCCGAGCCATCCTCCTTTCTTCCCCGTGCACTCTTCTTCTCTGTTTCTTTTTTATTTATTATAACTTATGTTTTCAAACTAGAAACAGCAGGGAGGCTACTCGCGTGCTCGAGTTATACACCGAAGCCAAACGTCACTTTCCTCGAGTCTCATCTCGTATTGACCATCGACAACACCCAGACACTAAAGTGATGACGTGCACGTGCACATCAACGCGTCGTCGTTCTGGCGAACGTCGCGACCCTTGATAAGTTGAAAAACTCACAGACACTCGAATTCAAACATCAATTCGAAGCCATCGTCTCGAAATCAAAATGTAGCAATTCACTCGACCCTGTAACTTAACTTACCGACACGAAAACGGCTCGCCGCCACTTCTCAGGTCACCGGAGAAGCTCAAACTCCGTTCACCCTACATCAACATCCAAACCTTCCATCCCCTCGAGTTTCATGAAACTCGATCAACCCTTGGTGACGGAATCACCATGTTTACAGACCATTGCAAAACTTAACCTTAAACCCTAAATTCGAATCGACCCCAATATTTACGCATTAGAAAAATTCTTCAACATTTTTCTTGGATTCGTGGATGATTAAACTTGCTATATAACAAATTTCAGCATTTATAATTGATTCCATTATCAGAAATTCGAAAAAATGCAATTTTTGTTCATATACGAATTTCTCTGAGAATACTAAACTAAAAATCTAAATTTTTGTTTTAAAATTTATGCCTTGCAGTATAGATTCAATAAATATTCTTGAATTAATATTTTGCAACAATTTATTTTTATCAAATATTTGTTGAATGCCTGTAAACAGAGTTACAGTGGGAATAATTTACTGTATGTTTAAATAAACTTTGCAAAACCTTGTTTGAGAATTTAAACATCTTGATTATTAAATAAACACAAAGCTTGTCAGTGATTAACAGCAAATGGACTTTAGTTTTGAAACAAACATAAACTCTGTATGAATTTTCAGAGAACTCAGAACATCACTATCATATTATTTTTTTTACTGAGGCATGAACAAATAGTTTATAAATGAAGTTTGAACTATTTTAAATAAATTTAAAACTTTTTAAAGATATGTTTACTCACCTTGAAACAAGTTTTGAAACAGAGACTTTATTGGTTTTGAAACTGCAGATTTGAATCTTCCTCTTTGCTTTGTTTCTTCAGTAAATTGCTTTCAACTTTGAATATAAGGTGATGTTTGCTTTCCTTTTTAATTTCTGTTCTTTGTTAGGTTTTAACATTCGAATAAATTGGAACAAGGAGTCTTGTATATAAAGAGATGTGCAGGTCCATATAGTACTGAGCATCATTCTTTTGTAAAATTATTTTATACAGGCTTCGTACTCTATGTATGGGTGAATTTGAAAGCATTTAATGAAAGTATGTAGTGTATACTTACAGCAATGCTTCTTGGCTCCCTTGTACTTACAGCAATATGCTGTTTTATAGTGGCTGATAAGATTTTGTGAAGGCTTGCATTTATTGCTTTGTCTCATTTCATCATGTCTACACTTATCTCCTTGTACAAATCTTCATGCTTTATTAACCTGTTGTTTTGAATTTCAGCTATGTATATATATTTTGTTTTGTTATCTTGTTGCATGCTTAATTCATATACATACATACGTCTAGTTTTGTTTCATACTTTATGCTTGAGTTAAAATGGTTATAGTTATTGATATGTATTTAACTTATGTTGCCATAAAAATCTTATTTATTTATTGTTTATTATTACTATTATTATTATTATTATTTATTTAATCTATACATCTTTATAATATTTGATATTAACAATAATTTTTATTTCTTTTGAAACTCTCAAATTTAAATACAAAAGTTCAAAAAATTTACCAAATTTTATATTCAAAATTTTCGGGATGTTACAATAATGGTACGCCCGAGGAACCTGATTCTCAAGTAATTCGAAACAACGACGCAGTACAATAACGGTATGCCCGATGAATCTGATAAGCTAGAACAACGTCGTAGTACAATAACGGTACGCTCGATGAACCGAACTCCATTAAACCATAGGTCGCTAGCCTATAAAAAATGAGACGAAGCTCCATAAAACGAGGTACAGTCCCCCACGTGGACAAAGAGACATCGCATATCGCTAGTCTAAACCATAAAATGATCACATTGATCAATAAAAAGTGTAGATTACACTAAGCTAGTAAATAAATGAGTTTAGCTTCATGTCCCATAACCACTAGCTTAACTTAAATATTTACGAACAAATTGTAGATTTCCACTCAAAAAATGTGACAAGATTTCAATCGAACAAGTATAAGAATTAACCGACGAAGTAAATGCAAGTGTTTCATACCACTTGTTTTGCTAAGTCATTTAATTAGATTCCTCGAACGAATGAGGTAAAGGTTTGTATATACTAATAGATTGAAAAACGGTTTTAAAAACGAGCTTTGTATTAAAAGAAATGTTGAAATCATTTTTGTGAAAGAGTAGCATTTACAACTAGTATAGAAACCTTTATAATTTTAAAGTGACAAATTACAGAAATGATTGTAGAAACAATCTATCACCAAAAATTCACATTCGATGACGTGTATTAAAACCATAAAAATCGATATCAAATCCATCAAATGGATACTCCCAAAAATCCAGAAAAGAACTCATCAAAGTCGATAATGGGTGATAACAACTAATCGGATCAACCAAAAATCGATATAAATTGGAAACTCACATAAAATAGGCAAATTGGCTACATTTAACAGCTCCAGATGTTTGGTGGTTATCCTAGACGTCTGAGCTGAAAAATTGGAAATTTTATTCCAGATCGCCCAGACGTCTGGGAAGTAAGCTCAGATGTCTGAGCTGAAAGAATGGAATTTTTATTCCGGTGCCCCAGACGTCTGATCTTATTACCAGACGTCTGAGCTGAAGCTCAGGGCAAAAAATCAGCCTAGGCCATTAATGGCCAAATTGGTTTGGAAACAATCGGACGAGCACAGAGGCTAGGGATTTATGCCAAGCGACAACCCAGCCCTATAGGCTCTTCGATACACTCCAAACAACAAGTCCAAACATCCATAACAAGATTATCATATATTTTGACTTCAAAATACCAAAAATTGGATAATTCACCGAACCAATTCAAATCAAAAGCAATTGGGCATGAAGTAGATGTTAGGAATTCATACCTAACAATAATGAAAGCTATAGACATAGATGTGAGTTCAAGAAATCACCTTTAAACCCAAAAACAATGAATGAGAAGCTATAAAACAAAGGAAAGATCAACCTCTCTTCAACTTCAGCTCTAGAAGCTCCAATCTATGATCATAGACAAATATTTTCTAAATTAGGTTATAGGAAATTTCTGAAAATTGGAGAGGAATTGTGATGGAGAAGATGAAGAGGATGCTTACCTAAGCTTCTCTTTGATTTTGGAGCTTGAATCTTGAATTTCGTAGTAATCTAGGGTTTAGGAATTTTAATTTCCACTTCTTTCCCCCATTTTTCTTTAGCTTGAGAGTGATAGGAAAATAGAATGAATGAATGAATGAAGAGGGGTGGAGTTAGGGTATTTTGTTGGGTGAGTAGGCTGAAACCCGAACCCAAAGCCCAATAAAAAAATAGCAAAATTCAACTCAACTCCAAAAATATCGATGTTTATGCTCAAAAAGGTCGCAAACGCCATTTTGGACTCAATGGAAGTGGTCTTGAGTCCGGATTCGACCGTTTACAAAAAGTAGCATTTCAAACTTTAATCCGACCAACGATGCTATATTTAAATAAATCATTTAAACATATTATCGTAAAAATATGCAGGTTGTTACAATTTAAGAGTTAAATTTCCGATTTCGGTTCAAACCCTCTAGTGATATATATATATATATATCAAATTAAATCTATAATGATATATCTATATATAATACATCGGATCATACTTAAGAATTTCAAATAAAATTCGTTTTTCCAAAATAAAAGTGTAGCAAAGCTAATGAATGGTCTTCCTGTGACGCCCCACCTCTATACCCACGCTAACCAAGAACACTACGGTGTATTGTTGTCAATTAGCACGGAGAATAAGGCTGTTGAGGAGTGACCATCCATGTAACTTCTTTGTGCGAGCACCGATATGTCAGATAGAATAGAATGCATATCTTTTAAGGAGGAAATCCGACATACCGATACAAACACAAAGCTATCACACGGTGGCTATATAAAATCTTCGGAAAAAAAACATAGAAATAAACGTAACACAAATCAGTCACAGACAATTCATATCACAAAGGCGGAAATAGATATGAATATAACACATGAAAGTGTACATCAGAGTAGTGGTCAAATAAGATCCACAATAACACAAAAGAATAGATACAAGTGCTAACCAAAAGAATATGTATACATCAAGGAGTCTAATCTCAAATGTATACGAACAAAAACTACTAAACTAGAGTAGTTAGCCAAAAGTCAGAAGATGGCTCCAGATAAGAAGTCATGAGGAAGGACCTGTAAATCTCAGTCTGACCCGAGTATTATTTAAGAAGAAAATAATAAACGGATCAGTCTAGCTATAAATATCAGATAAAGTGATATAGAATAAGAGGTATGACAAAAACGTATCATAACCATAATACCATACTGTGATAAGTACGTGATTGAAAATCAACAAGAGATTAATAAATATCACAAGAATCTTCTCAAAGATTAAAAAGAATGTCATATTCTCTATTTAATTCACCAAGCCACAATAAATGACATACATATCAATGCCCATCGTAAATGCTGGTGAAACATAAATTCCAGAAATCAATATCCAGAAATCAAATAATCCAAAGCAACGACGTCGTACAGCGTAACGTCCGATGATCCAGAGACAAAAATAAATAGGAACAACGATGTCGTACAGCGTAACATCCGGTGAACCAAAGCATAGGAAAATGGAACAACGACGTCGTACAGCGTAACGTCCGATGAACCAAAACACAATAAAAAATAAATAGGAACAACGATGTCGTACAGCGTAACATCCGGTGAACCAAAGCATAGGAAAATGGAACAACGACGTCGTACAGCGTAACGTCCGATGAACCAAAACACAATAAAAAAGAAAAGGAACAACGATGTCGTACAGCGTAACATCCGATGAACCAACACGTAGCGAAATGGAACAACGACGTCGTACAGCGTAACGTCCGATGAACCAAATCACCATAAAAAGAAAAGGAACAACGACGTCGTACAGCGTGACGTCCGATGAACCAAAACACAGTAAAATGGAACAACGACGTCGTACAGCGTAACGTCCGATGAACCAAATCACGATAAAACGGAACAACGACGTCGTACAGCGTAACGTCCGATGGACCGAATTAAAGAGACATCGCACATTGCTAGTCTAAATCACAAGAATGATCGTCATGATCATAAGGAAGTGTCAATTACACTAAGCTAGTGAATATAAGAGTTTAGCTTCATGTCCCATAACCACTTGCTTAACTCAAATATTTACGAACAAACTGTAGATTTCCACTAGAAAATTGTCACAAGAGAGTTTCAATCGAACAAGTCCAAAAATTAACCGACGAAGTAAACGCAAGCATTTCATACCACTTGTTTTGCTAAGCCGTTTAATTATATTTTCTCATACGAATGAGGTAAAGGTTTGTATATACTAGTAGATTGAAAAACAGTTTTATAAACGAGTTTGATATTGAAAATAGAGTTGAAATCGTTTTGATGAAAGAGTTTTGATATTTAATACTAGTATAGAAAACCTTTATATTTTGAAGTGACAAATCATAGAAGTGATTGTAGAAACAATCAATCATAAAAATTCACGTTCGAAGACGTGAGTAAAGTTCAAAGAAATCAATCCTCAAAACCATCAAAGTAAGAAGTTCGGTTAAATGGCTTTCGGATAAGATTGCTTACGCAGAGTTGTACGGGGTTCGACCTGCCCGGTCAGGTCGCGGGGGTCCAGGGGGCAGCGCCCCGTCTAAACGGTACGACCTAGAGAGGACAAAATGAGGTCTAACGACCTAAGGGAGGTAGGGTCGAGCGACCTAACGAGGTACCATCTCGAAAGAGGAGTCATCAAAGTCTTAAGAAATGATAACAACAAATAGGAGACAACACGAATCGATTAAAGTTGGAATTTCAAACCAATAGGCAATATAGGAAAAACTGGCAAATAGGAGCAGGTCGGTCAACCGGACTCCCTGAGTCGGCTGACCGGACCAGAGACAGAAGTGCTCGGGTAGCAGGTCGGTCGACCGGACACTGAGGTCGGTCGGCCGAAGCCTGTAACCTGCACTTCCAAACAGAGGCAGGGAGATGCTAGAGTAGCAGGTCGGTCGACCGGACTCTGAGGTCGGTCGACCGGAGCCTGTTTCCAGCACTCCCATGCCAAATCAAATGAGTGCCAATTCCTTCCGAAATGCAATCGGACGAGCAACGACACTAAGGGTTTACGCCCATCGACTACCCGGCCATATACGCTCTTCGATTCATCACCAAAAACGTGATCAAAACATCAAAGTTAGGATTTTCAAAGAATTGAACTCAAAACACTAAAAATTGGAATATTCACCAAATCAATCCAAACCAAAAGCATTTGCACAAGAATAAGTGTTAGGAATTCATACCTAACAATCGAAGATAAATATAGATTAAGATGTGAGATAAAAATCTCACCTTTGAACCCAAATCAATGAAGAAGAAGCTTGAAAGCAATGGCAATGGCAATCACTCTTCAATTCCAACACAACAAGCTTGAATCAAAGCTTAAAAGAAGAACATTCCCAAAGTTAGGTTTAGGAATAAACTGAAATTGAAGAGGAGAAGAAGAAGGAGATGCTTACCAATGGGTTCTCTTCGAATTTGGAGCAAGGACTTGAGTTTGCAAGAGGAACTAGGGTTTGGAATTTCTAATTTCCCATCTCTCCCACCATTTTTGCTTTAGAACTGAGCAAGAGGAGGAAGTGAGAGTGAATGGGGAGGGATGGTTTAGTTTGGGGGTTTAAGTTGGCAAAGGGGCTGAACCCAAAACCAAACCCAAAGTGAAAATGGTCAAATTTTGACTAGCTCCAAACATATCGAAGTTTACACTCAAAAAGATCGCAAACGACATTTTGAACTCAATGGAGGTGGTCTCGAGTCCTAATTCGACTGTTTGCAAAAAGTAGCTTTTCGGACCTCAATCCGACGAACGATGAAATATTTAAATAAAATATTTAAATATAAAATCGACAAATATGCGGGTTGTTACACTTCCACTCTGAAAGTCGAAAATGAATGTCGATGATGCGGCCGACATCACCGAAATTATTTTCTAGTGACAAAAGAGAAAAGTACTGATTTAAAAACTTTTAAAATCCTTTGGAAACGATTTCTATTCGAAAATATTTTTGAATAGTATACCCTTAAAATTTTACAACAAATTTTCAAAATATATCGAAAATTTAATTTTCAAATCCTTGATTTAAAATTATTTCAATTCTAAATAAATTTATAAACCATGTTTATATTTTCATTTATTTATAATGTGGCAATAATCAATGGTTTACTGAAGAATAAATGAAAGTCAAATATTACCATTTTTAAGAACCAATTCAGTTAACCATTAAATTTCAAAAAAATTTATACTTATATAATACAATCATAAAATTTTTATTGTGAAGTGTTTTAAAATTCCAATCGATATCGTTGACCAGACGAATCGATCGAAACCCAAATCAACATTAACAACTCAAACAACTCGATATAAACAATTTATATAAATTACAAATACGCTCCCTCACACGATGATTCCAGAATAAATTCTAGAACAAGGATAGAGATTCAAATTCAAGGGAACTCTAACCAAAGAGAATTCTAAATAGAAGATAGTCTTGAATGGGAGATAAGATAATTAAATTCCAAAAGAGAAAAGATGGATATACTAATGTTAATCGCGGACGACCTTAGCCGGGTCAACCGTGATTTTAAAAATAAGATTGATGCAAAATTCTGAGGCAACTTGGAATCAGATTACAAGAGATAGAATTCGAGGATGACAAGAGATAGCAGCATATAAACCGATGATACAAATCTTCGGTGAATCGATGTCTGTTGTAAAGTAGTTTCTCCCCGTTACAATTCATACAGTGGAGTTATTGGATGCTCCAGAATCAAGAAAATACGAATAGGGAGAAGAAAGAATGGATTTCAGAATGAAGGGGGAAGTTCCAAAAATTCAAAAGAAACCGTGTCAAAGAGGAAGGAATTCAAACTCGAACGAAGGTGATTCTGTGATTAAATTTACTACATATGCTAAGTTTTGCCTAAAACCAAAGCTCTGATACCAATTGTAACAACCCGATATTTTCAACCATTCGCATACACATATGTCAGACTTGAATTGCTCAAAATATCATATTGTTAATTTATATTTGGCAAAACTCAGCATATATAGTAAATAAATCAATCACAGAATCACAGACACAGAGTAATATAACAATAAGAAGCGGAAACAAATGAACAGTAGTTCATGAAGCTACTATATATATATATATATGAGTTAAAACAAGATACAACAAAAGTCCCGAATACATAGAAGTCTTAATACAATATTCAAATAACAAAATCTGAATATATCACTGGATCAAATGAATAACTGGATAGATGAATAGATGGATGGATCTTCAAGCGAAGCACCAACTCCAAAGGTGAGTCTCAAATGCTATGACACTCAGTCTGACCCGAGCGTAAAGCAAAACACAAAACACTCGAGTCAGGATCAACATTCTTAAAAATAGTATATATAATAATAGTATATATAATAGTATATATATACAATTTAGATCTTAATAATAGTATATATAATAAAATAGTTTATAGAATAAAATAGTTTATACAAAAATAGTTAATAAAATAAAATATTTTATATAAGTTAAAATAGTTAATAAAATAAAATAGTATATGTAAATAAAATGGTTTTATATTAAAATAATTTATATATATTAAAAATAATTAGTATATTAAAAATAGCTTTATATTAAAATAATTTATAAAGTAAAATATTTATATATATATATACATTTAAAATACTTTATAAAATAAATAGTTCCCTTAAAGTTCACAAATGGCTTCAAACTAATTCAATTTCAAAAATTCAATTTAATTCATTCTCAATTCATTAATTTCAATTCAATTCAGTATCTCAATAATCCATTGCAAATTATAACGATTTCAAATGCAGATTTGAACCACCAAATATACCATTAATTTCAATATATTCCAAAATTTTAAGTATTCAAACATTTACAAAGCTAAATTTGCCAATTTTATATATATCTCGAATTCACTTTATTTTTATTTAATTTTGAAATACTTACTTAATCATTCCAATAACATATAAATAAAAATTCAAATTACAAATCAAAATAAACTAAATATTCCATTTCAATTTATGTAAATTTGAAAATATTCATTTAAATCACTTTTAAATAGAAATCAAGTTATAAAATCATATCTTTAACATCTTAAATTTATTAAATTTCAACCCAAACTTATTTAAGTAAAATTCTAGTTAAATACAGTTTCAAATAAATTTCAAATTATCTTTACATCCTTGATTTATTAAAATTTATTATAAAATCTATTATATATAGATTTAAAAGAATATCAATTACATATAATATTTAAACCTATATAAAATAAATTTTGATTATATATAATATTTAAAATTCAATATTTAATAAAACCGTATATATGTATTTCCTTTTTAAAATCATGGAAATCATTTCAAATTATATATATATAGACCAACAGTGCCTATATATAATTTTCTATCCTATGGTCAAGTGATATAGATATTTATCATTTCAATCCGCAATTTATTTATCTACGGGTATATATCTTTACAACCCGCAATCCCAAATTCAATTCAATGAAAATCGCTTGGGTTTATCATTTCAACCCATAACGATTTTCTCCTATTCTACAAGATCGTTCGGGTATGTATCATTTTAACCCATAGGGAATTCTATACTAACAGGGAACTTGTAGAGTGAGAACAACGATGATAATAATATAACACGTCAATAACAGGCATATATCATCAATATAAATAACAGATAATGACGTCAGATGTCACATGTGAACAGTTACAGATAATGGCATATATATAGCAATTTAAATAACTAACAACAGCATATTTCAATTGTCGTTTCAATTGAAATTGAATATAATAAATATAAGAACGTTAATCGTGGGTGATTGATCACCTTTCAAGGAAAGAGAGATTCGACAATGAAATGTTATAAATCCAAGCACGAATTCCAAAGCAAAGCAAGATTGGCACGAATTCGACGAATAGAGCTGATAATAGAAATCGTTGAGAACAGATCAAAATTAGTTGAACATAAACTGAAACAAAAATAAATATTGTATCCATATATATCTCTAAAATTTAATATAAAATTTTAAACTCATATTTAAAATAATATATATAACTTAAGTGGTAATTGAGAAATTTAAAATCTATATATTACATAATATATAACACTTTAAAATTAACATTAAATAACATAAGTTAACAAAACATAAAATAACTACCACATACATATATACCGATAACATATGCATACTAAAATAAACAAACTACAACTGATATAAACTAACATATAATAAAATATAAGACATATCTTATAACACATAACTTAATATATATATATAGCATATAATAACTAAACTTATATAAACTTAATATATGTACAAATATATAAACTGCCACCATTATATAGGACCAGCAAAACAATATATATATAAACAAAATATATATACCTTTATACCAGATATGCAGCCTTTACATTGTAACCATGTAATATTTATAGTAAACATATTATATATAACAAATACAACCTATATATGCAGAACATATACATATATAGTAATCTATTAAAAATATATAACCTATGTACTTATAACATTTAAAAATCACTGTTATATACATATAAAATTAAAAGCTGCAAATATTATATACTATAAATATATATCCTATACAAAGTAGACATAAATTTCATTTCTTATATATATACTATTAACATATAACGTATACTTAACAATATCAGCAAACTGTTATATATATATACCAAAAGCATATATGCAGTTGTAAATTTATATGTACGTCTTTATACAGTATATACTGAAATCATAATATATATACAATTTTGTTCACAAATTGATATATATATATATATACAATGGAAGTGTGGCAGTAGCAAGTCTGTGTGCAAGCACAAATATAAAAGCAAACAATATATATACACTTATTAAAATGCAAGATACCTATATCTGTTATATATATATATATTATTCACTGCAAAAAATCAACAAAACAGTATACATAAATCTTTCCACTTGTAATATATATACTGTATATAAGAACTTACACTATATATAATAAATACCATAACGTATACTCAACTTAACATATATATATATATATATTAATATAATAGAGAGGATAAAAAAAATCAAAACAAGGCAAGAATTTATACATATAGAGAAAGAAGGAGAGATGGAAGGAAATTTCTATGGCAACAAGGTGGTCTCGGCTTGAGGCTGGGTGGTGGAGAAGAAGCTCGGGGATACAGTTGATGAAGGAAGGTCGGAGGCGAGCATCGATAGACGTGGACAATGTTGTCAGGTCGGAGGGCTTATGGAGGGGCGGTGAGGCTAGCTTGTGGCCGTGGATGGGCGGTGGCTGCTGGAAGGTCTTGACCTAGGTGGTCAGGAGATGGATGTGCGTGAACCAGGAAGGTGTGCGTTGACAGGGGGTCGGTGAGGTCAGGGCTATTGCGGCCAAGAGATTTGTTGTGGTACGCTACAGGTGGAGTGGAGGCCGAGGTTAGGGGAAGGCACGTCACGGTGCATGGATCGGTGAGAGGGAGGAAGGCGGAGGGGAGTAGATGCGGGAGGCTGTTAGGGGGGTTCGGCTATGGGCTGTTGATGGCGTGAAGAAATGGGTTTACAGGCAAAGGAAGAAGAATGAAAACAATATGTACAACTCTATATATATTAAAACGTATATTATTTATCCTTCCAATGAACCAGTGAAGAGAAACAGACAAGAGGATATAAATTGAAATCTGGGAAAAGCAAAAGCCACTTGTTGAACACAATTAATATTCATAGCTAGTGACTGTTGGGTTTAACCCAATGGATAACGAATCAACAAGGAATTCAAAAAGGTTCAAAAATGCGGAACCGATACGAAAATTGTTCCATAGATTTCGTTGTCACACGGACTCCGAAACACACAAATGAATATACTGCGGAGATCAGCACGGCGGGACGATCAAAACGGTATATAGATATTAGTGGTACGATCATCCTATCAAAAGTCGATAATCGGTAACGAAAATGCTGCTAATTTGCCGAAAATAAGATAAACAAAGCTATAACAGTCAAAATTTGGAGAAACGAACGATGACGTCTCACTCAGAAGATGATTTACAAATTTATTATATAAAAATATTCAGTTTTGGAAAATATTTTATTATCATCAATTTTAACTGATTTGAATTTAAATAAAATTACACAATAAAATAAACTTTCATATTATCAGATGAAAATTTACCATTTACTATGTTTAAATAGACATATTCCAAATATCAATTTTTTATTGCCAACTTCAAATATTTAAAACTTTCACAAAAATTCAGTTAAATACATTATTAAAACTATTAAAATTTACGGGTCGTTACACTATACTTATAATATATGCTTCATATTTTTCCCGAAGCTAACCTACTTGTTGCCCGAGTTTCCATCTTCCCTGACCCAAAACCAGACCCAAGCTCTTCGTCTTCGCTACTCTAAACCTTAGCTGAGAACGCCTTGCACTGCTCCTCTATTTTCACCCGAGTACTGCTCGTGCTCCACCAATTTTTTCCCGAAGCCAACTCATAGCCCTCTCACCTGCTCATGCCTATCCACTTTTCCCCCACCAAAACCTGAAGCAGCTCACCCACCGACCCCAAGCACAGCCCGATCCACCCCGCCACCCTCTCACCTTCCGAGCGCCATCTCCACTCATCCCACTACCACACCATGACCTGCTACTGCCAAACACCACCACCCATCTTCTCGAACTTCCCTTGCCTTCAACTCACCCAATCGAACCCTGATATCCTTCGCAACCTTCCTCCCTCCGCTTCAAGCAGCTGAGCATAGCCACACGATAATTTTCCCCGAACCCACCTCTGCTTTGCACTGTAGCAGACCTAAACTTCTCATCTGCTTATCTATATGAAAATATATATATGAGAAGTTATGTGTTGAATAAATATATATATACATATATATACATACATATATATATATATACATATATATACATATACATATATATATATATGTATATATTGTTTCCTTTAGTATATATATTTGCTGTGTGCTTCAAAATAAAGCTTATATAAGTGTGCTTGTTTATCTTAATCCAGTGAAGCATAGATAGTTTGTTTTGTGCTGTCCTTCTCCTCTTTTTTATATTAAAAAAATGTGTATATTATATATATATATATATATTTGTTTTCATCGAATTCTCGAGCTAAATCTGCTTTTGTGCTTGTCGCAGATCTTTGACTTGTCGTGCCCGATTTCGTATCCGTGTCAGGTGCATCGTTCCTCGTCGTCGTTATTTTCCATTGCCACGAAAGATGAGCAATCACTCACGATTAACTTTCTTATGCTTAGTAAATTTATATTCACATGAAATGATGATTGAAATATGTTGTTAAATGTGAACTGTTAGTTATTTAATTGTTAACCTATGTTAATTGATATATGACACCATAACCTGTTAGTATATATATTAAATTTAAATTGTTAATGGTTATACATGCTTGTAATTGACATATGGCACGCTTGTAATCCCAACATCCTTTAAGTTATATTGCATTTCACTTGACATTTCATTTGAGTTTGATTTACTTACATAAGAATGTTAATCCTGACTCGAATGTTTTGTGTTTTTCTTTACGCTCGGGTCAGCCTGAGTGTTACAGCTTTTGAGACTCACCTTTGGAGCTTGGAGTTTGCTTGGAGATCTATTTGTTATCTATTTCAATTTTTTAGTTATTCCAGTTATTTCCAGTGTGTATGTTTCAAACTTGTCATTTAGTTTTGTATTAGAGACTTCTGTGTATTTGGGATTTCTATTGTATTTGTTTTGGACTCTATTATTTCTGTAGTAGCTTCATGAACTACTATTTATCTATTCCACTGCTTATTGTTGTAGAACTCTGTGTCTGTGATTCAATGTTTAATTTATTTATTGTATGTGCTAAGTTTTTCCAATTATAAAAATTAACAATCTTTTGTTTTGAGCAATTCAAGTCTGACATATGTGGATTATTGTCGATTTGAATGGTTCGAAATAGCCGGCCGTTACAACACAGGAACTAAGTCTCATAGACTTATCATGCCTCCAACTTTCAACTTGCTATCCTTCGGCCAAGAAGGATGCTCGATAGATTGGAGTAATCACTCTGCACTACACGAATCAACATTCTCAACACAAACGATAATCAAGCCAAAATTGATGTTTTGAATTTCTATAAAAATAATATTTATCTTATATAAAAACTATTTAAAACTTTGTAAATATACTTGAATATAATTGAAATTCATAAGTAAATATAAAGAACAATATATACATAATTTAACTATAATTTTATATTTAAATCTAAGTATAAATATTTAAAAATCAAATATATTATTTGAAAAGATAGTTTAAAATCAAAAGAAAATTTGACTCTGAAAATAAAGATGTTTTGAGGCTAAAATTATTTAAAATCAAGATAGAGAGTTTTGGATCTTTTAGAAGGAAAGTTTTGAAATCATTTTGAAAACAAGATAATTTTGTAAAATCATTTGAATTAAAATTATTGGATACAAAACAATGTCCCACTAGATTTTCGTAGGTTCCATCCTACTTAGGGTTCCATCCCTTTAACGGGCTCGAAGTGGATTCCATTCCACGAATAAATTGGATATTAAGATGCCAGTGCTTTTCTACGAGTTTTAACAAATATTATTAATAAAACAAACTTGACCTTGAACTCTTGAACTCTTGATAATCTTAATACTCATGAGTCTTCTATCTCTGTATCTTGAATCTCTATACTGTACAGTCTTCATTCTTGATACCTGCATGGTTAGATCCTGCAAATACATATATATCTAAACTTGTAATGTTAGTATTTTTATATTTTATAATCTATTCTAAGGTTGTTGTCATCAAAACCATCATCTCAAGGACTAACAATCTCCCCCTTTTTGATGATGACAACCTTTGTTTATAAAATATCACTTCTATCCTAATAACTCCCCCTAAAACTAACAACTCTCCCTTTATCTATGCCTAACTACCCTATTTTATATTTCTCCCCCTTTGTCATCAAAATTTTTTTACTCCCCCTTACTCTTGGACTTTAGTACCTGCATTGATAAACTATACAACGGAATATATAATATATAGATTAAGAAATAATGATACTTATGAGCATAATAACTTAATTAAAGACTATATTCATTTCAGTGTATATATATATGTTTCACACACCAAACTTCAAACCAAATAAAATCAATCCACACAAAGTATCAATTCAAACCAAATTAAATCAAACAAATTAATTAAGACAAATCAATCAAAGAAAGAAAATTAAACGTTACGAGGAACATCAACTCATCCTTCTTCTCCAAAGATAGGTTCTTGTTTGATGGCATCCCAATTCTCATTATCGACAGATAGAGAAACGGGAGGATGTGCTTCATTATCATCCTTGTGCAGGGGGGAGATCATCCAACGAATTGCATCGAAGTGTCTCTCTTGTTCCTTGATCATCTGCATTTGACTCAATTCTAAGTGACGTTGATTACGGAGGATGATAGAGAGAATATTCTTGAATGAATTGAGTGTTTCTTCAAGATTTCAAATAGATTGTGAATAGGATTGGCCATAATTGAATTAGAGAAAGAAATGAAGGATATAGATAAAGAGAAATAAATTTCAATGAAGATTTTTGGAAGAAAAAGGTATATATAGGAGTAGAAATTCGTTTGAAATGAATAGACATTTGGTAGTTATTCAAATTTCAAATTCAAAATCAATAATCACTTCTGACCAGTACATGTCGACATGGTCAAGGGGGGTATGTCGACATACTTCAGTGAAAATTTATGACAACTTTGAGTTTGTGAATAATTGTGTATATGTATATATTTATATAATATACAAACATTTATTCTAGAGATAAGATAAGATAGATGACAGGAAGGAAATTCAATTTCATTGCATAATAGGATAATACAATGATTAAACATAAAGAACTACACGAACATTCGAAATAAAACAAACTAAGACAAATACAATAATATACTAAAAGATAAAACTAGTTAGAAGATGAAGATGATGAAGATAGTCCAAGTTTCTTGCTGACTTTTGAAAAGAAATTGTTCATCTTCGAAGACATGTTATCCAACTTCTTACTGACGGATCGTTTTAAAATCCATTGATTCTCCACAATTATCTTTTGGTTTTTGAGAAGGGTTTTGTTGGATGGATTGGAAGGATATTCAATACTTTCTAAGGATGTTTCACCTTCTTCTTCTTCTTCTTCTTCTATTTCCATTTCATCCCTTTCTTCTTCTTCTTCTTCTTCTTCTTCTTCCTCTTCCATTTCTTCATGAGCCAAACGCTCTTCCTTTTCGGTAAGAGTCTCATAAGGTTGAAAAACATATGCGATTTTCATGAGAGAAATGTTTGAGATATTAAAAACTTTTCTAGAGACAAATTCTTCACCTTTGAAATCCACTCCAAAATAGTTGAAAATCCGAGTAAGGTAAATTCCATGATATAAAGTGTTTTCTCCCATTTCAAAATTTTTAGGACGAAGTTCATCCAAAATAACTTGCGCCCAATTGATATCATAATTTCCGAAAATAGCAAAGAGTGCTTTGCACACTTTTGAAGTGGGATTGTTAAAATTTCCTGATCTTGGGGTCAAAGTATGTTGTAAGAGAAGATTGAGTATTCTTGCTTTAGGATGAAAGTTTCGGTTTTTAAATTCAAAGTTTTCATCTCCTTCAAAAATATGATAAAATGTCTCATGATCATGTTCATCGATTTTAAAATTAGAAAGATCCATTCCCGTGCTTTTGCAATTAAGAATGGTACCCAAAAGATCACAATTCAAAACAATTTGAGTGCCTTTGACACTACTCCAAATTTCATTTTCATTTCCATTATAAAAACCACGGTTTAAATTAGCATAGAAGATTTTGACAAGATTAGGATAGCAAACAAAATCATTTTGAGAAGAGTCAATAAGACTTAAAACACCATTGTTTGCAAAAAGAGAATCAATTTCATAAGAAGAAAAATCTTGAATAATAGCAAATTTTCCGGGATGGACTTTGGCATAATTAGCATAATTGATGTATGCTTTAATTGCCTCCGGATCATTGAATAATTTCTCTTTGATTTTTCTGGAAATTCTCATGGTTGAGGGGTTGCTTGAAGAAGCCATTAGAGTAGAGAGTAGGGAGCTTGAAGATATGAAGAGAGAGTTTGAATTTGAAAATGAAAGTGAAAAGATAGTGGATAAATAGACTTTCAAAGGACATATTCTCTGGTCAAAAGGTATCTTTTCAAAGAAATAAATGAAGTGAAAAGATGGAGAGAAAATTCAAACATTTGAATTCAAAATTTGAAATTCAAATTCAGGTAGGCATGTCGACATCGTGGTAGGGGCCATGTCGACATGTGCCTTTGAATTTTCATGACATGATTTTTCCTAAGTTATCTAATATACATATATATATATATATATATTATTATTATTAATGTCTATATTTCTGGAATATTATTATACTTATAATATATTTCAGAATGTGTCAAAAATAATAAAAATAATAATAAAATAATAGTAAAAATAGAAAATAAATTTTTAAAATTCAAACAGCATATCAATTCAAAATCAATCAATCAAACAATTAAGCAACTAATTCTATGCAAGCAATTTCAACCAATTGTATTGGAAACGTGTACCTTTTTCTGAATCCGTTTCTTTGAATTCATCAGAGTCGTGAACTGCAGTGAAACACAAATTCAAATTATCCGTCTTCTGATCATCATCACTTGAGGACGAGTCTGAGTCATCTAGAGTAGCAGTAAATGCATGCTTCCATTTCTTTGCTGGTTCATTGTTCATAGGAGGATTATGTCTTTCTGGATACGGACAGTCTCTTTTGATATGACCTGATTCATCACAATTGAAGCATTTGATAAAGTTTGGTACTGTAGTCTGATTACTGGAATTCTTAAAGTGGTTTCTCTTGGAACTATTCAATTTTCTGTACTTCAAAAATTTCCTAAAATTCCTGGTCATAAATGCTATCTCTTCATCATTGTCACTGTTTGAGTCTGATCCATCGGTCAATGCATTGAATGCCATTGATTTCTTTTCAGATGCTTTGCTTTCTCTTCTCCCGATCATTTGAACTTCAAACGACATTAGATTTCCAATCAATTCTTCTATCTTTAAAGTACTGATGTCATTTTCCTCTTCAATTGCAAGTGTCTTTTGATCCCATTCTGGAGTGAGAGAATTTAAAATTTTTCTGACTTGATCTTCTTCCAAAAATTCCTTTCCCAAAGATAATAAAGAATGCATAATATTTTGAAATCGACTATACATATCTGAAATAGACTCATTTGTATTCATTTTAAATAACTGAAACTGATTTGTGAGCATGGAAATTTTGGTCTGTTTAACTTTGCTTGTTCCTTCGTGAGTTACTTGCAAAGTTTTCCAGATTTCATATGCAGACTTACAAACTGACACTCTATTAAATTCATTGCTTTCAAGTGAACAAAACATAATATTCATTGCTTTAGAATTATTTTATGCAACAGTTTTTGCTCAGTGGTCCACTGTGCAAAATTAGTTGTGGGTTCAGAATATTCAGTTTGTGTGATATTCCAAGTATATAATCCTACAGATTGTAAATATATTTTCATCCTACATGCCCAATATGCATAGTTACTGCCATTAAAAAGTGGTGGTCTGGCAGTAGACTGACCTTCTACAAATGAACTAGTGTTGGTGGTAATAGCAATACTAGTGTTAGTAGCCATTTTGAAATTTTTCAAAATTCAGATAATGAAACTTTTGAAAACAAAGCTCTGATACCAAATGTGAGAAATGCAGATTAAGGGTCTTAAGGCTAGAATTAACACTAGAGGAGGGGTGAATAGTGTTTTAAGAAATTTGTTAATCGTTTTGAGTTTATCTTACTTTGTTAACAATGTATACACTAATCAGACACAAATATGAACATAGAATCAAACATAGATGCAAATATAAAGTAAAAGCAGTAAAGGAAAGAACACACCGGATTTTATACTGGTTCGGAGTTACCCTACATCCAGTCCCGCAACACAAGTACAGATTTCCTTTCAACAACAATTCAACAATTACAACCCTCGGTTTCAAGGCTACGAGGTACACCCTCCAGAATGACAATCCTCTGGGTAGAGATACTTGATTTCCGGGGCAACAAGTTCACCCAATTGATTTCCAGGGCTACAATCACACCTTTTCTCGCTTAATTGATTTCCAAGGCTACAATCACACCTTTTCTCGCTAATATATTACAAAGAAGTCTATAACTCTGAATAGCACTGAGAATCTTGTAAAGATAGTGATGTAGAATCAAACTAGAAGTAATCGAGTATGATTCGATGTTGATTTCGGCAGAGTAATGGTATGATTTTGTATTAAGAAATGTGGAAGAAGAAGAGGAGTGAAAACCAGAAAAAAGTGATTAAAAATTCGTTGAAACTGACCCCTATTTATAGAAAATCAACAGCCATGACCAATCATGAAGAGTTATGGCGAATAGACACTTCTTTTGAAATTTGAATTTGAACTTCAACTGTCACTATGTCGACATAGTACCTAGGGGCATGTCGACATCCCTCGGCCAAAATTGATGTTTTGAATTTCTATAAAAATAATATTTATCTTATATAAAAACTATTTAAAACTTTGTAAATATACTTGAATATAATTGAAATTCATAAGTAAATATAAAGAACAATATATACATAATTTAACTATAATTTTATATTTAAACCTAAGTATAAATATTTAAAAATTAAATATATTATTTGAAAAGATAGTTTAAAATCAAAAGAAATTTGACTCTGAAAATAAAGATGTTTTGAGGCTAAAATTATTTAAAATCAGGATAGAGACCCGCCGTTCGTAGCTCGGTTGGTTTGGGAGCTGGGAGATAGGAACCAAAGGACTGTGTTCGGGCAGGTTCGAATCCCAACGCCAAACCATCAGTGGGAGTTTCAACGTTAAGCATCCGTGTGTGACGACTAAATAAAAGCGGGGTAGACACACGGCGTGGTTTACTTAAGTGAGTATCAATGAATACCATGATCTTAAGGTTTCCCATGTTCTTAAAAAAAATCAGGATAAAGAGTTTTGGATATTTTAAAAGGAAAGTTTTGAAATCATTTTGAAAACAAGATAATTTTGTAAAATCATTTGAATTAAAATTAGTGGATACAAAACAATGTCCCACTAGATTTTCGTAGGTTCCATCCCTTTAACGGGCTCGAAGTGGATTCCATTCCACGAATAAATTGGATATTAAGATGCCAGTGCTTTTCTACGAGTTTTAACAAATATTCCTAATAAAACAAACTTAACCTTGAACTCTTGAACTCTTGATAATCTTGATACTCATGAGTCTTCTATCTCTGTATCTTGAATCTCTATACTGTACAGTCTTCATTCTTGATACCTGCATGGTTAGATCCTGCAAATACATATATATCTAAACTTGTAATGTTAGTATTTATATTTTATAATCTATTCTAAGGTTGTTGTCATCAAAACCATCATCTCAAGGACTAACAATTTTTATTAATCATTTATAAAACATATCACTTTCCAATTATTCACTTCAAAATATCTTTAAAAGGATAATATTCACAACCATTTCACTTATTGGATATTTGGAAAACATTTTTATATACTAATTTTAATAATAAGTAAATTTACAAATCATTTTATTTTCAAACAATTTAAACTCCATTTTATAATATTACTTTCCAAAACATTCATTTTATTTAAAGGATTATTCACTATCTAAAATCGTGAATATAATTCTCTTACCAATTTTTTTACTTCTACACCTTTAATTTAAAGGATTATTCACTGTCCAAAATTGTGAATATAATTCCTTTAATAAAAATCCATAGTTAGCTTATCAAATTAAATTGATTTCACATTTATAAAACAGTGTTTATAATTCACATTTCTATTTTATAAAAACTTCCATTTATAGAATCCCTTTATTAACGAATTTCCCGTTTATCTCATTTATATATCAAAATCCCATTATAATTCTCTTTATTACAAATTCATTCTATTTTGATCTCATTATTTATAAAGTCCATTATAAATTTATTTCTAAATTTTAATTACAAATCCATATACAAATTTGATTACAATCCCATTTCTAATATTTATAAAACACCTCTTATAAAATTTATTTCATTAAATCTATTTATTAGTAGCATTCTTTACTTTATACATCTCATTTAAACAATTATAAAACTCGTTTAATGTTCCATTGCTTTTATTTATAAAATATAAATCTTATAAATCTTATATATAAACCATTTATAATACGTTCAAAATTCTTAATTTAACTTATTTTACAAAATAGTTAACTTTAAATTTAAAAAATCATATCTAAGTATATTCTACAAAGCTATAATTTTTACAACAAAAAAATTATAGCTTTTTATTTATTTAAAATAAATCTATTTCTTTAACAATTCAAAATTTATTAAAACATATATTTTAAAAATCACATTGAAATCCTATTTAAATTAAAACCATCATTTTAATATTTTAAATTTCCAAAAATGTGGCCCAATGCTACAAAAGCGCTAAATAAGGGGATTTACATCAAACATCACATAATACAACATATATCACATCAAACATCACATAATACAACATATTCAACAATATGTGTAAATAAACATCAAACACAGTGAGGAATCCTGTTAGATCCCTCCAACTTGTCACTTGCAACAAATATACATATGAGAAAATATGTATAATGTCTGCTTCGAGGCAGACGCACGTACAAAGGGTCATCCGCTCATACACGGAAATGTATAGGGTCTCATCTGCTCCAATCGGCAGGACTATATCCAACTGCTAACTACTATAGTATAACATCCAAACAATCATCAAACAACATAAAATAAATTTATTCTCACTTATATAAAAATATAAGCGAGTCAGAAAGAGAGTTGTACACACTTTGCTTCCAATAGATGTTGTAGTGTTTTATTTGGAATATGTTTAATTTTACCCAAAATTCCTAATGGCTCCAAATCCATCCATCCAGCTCTAAAATGTAGTGCTCGTCAATACGAACCCAACACTGTTTGTTTCGTCCAATTTCGACCCCATATGCATAAGTTATACAATTTTAAACATTGGAATACAATTTATATAAATAAATTTTATTTTTTAATTTTACCATCCATTAAATCACAGTCATTCATTCCTACTTCTTCAAATTTGGGCCGCATACCTTCTTCTTCTTCCTATTGCATACACGATCAAAGAAAAGAGAAACCCATCACGCCTCGTCCATTTGTTTTCCGCGCCCACACCATCGATCGAGACGACGATCAAACAACGCCACTACGAAGCCCTCCACGTCTAGCACTAACGCTTGCAATGTTGAAGAGCTCGACCCCCTTAAGCTCCAGAAATCATGCTCGAACGCGTGCCCTATACCATCAAATTGCCGCCGATCCACTCTACTATATTCGATCATCGCCGTTTGATTGATAGAACTTGATGCCCTCTACGTTTTTGCTTTAGAAGTTGTTGGCTATTATTGCATTGATGGAGAGATCAAAGTGAGGGAAGTTGGGATGTTTCTGCCAATTGAAATTTTATGCCGGCTAGGGTTTCATAGTTTTTAGGGTTTGCAAATTAGAGAATCTTGTGGCCTTATATAGAAAATTTTCGTGCACTATTCATTCAAAAATATTTCTAACTCCAAACGAAGCATGCCTCCTGGCGTTTATAATGTTTTACCCCTATTCTGAACACAATGGAATATATATGGGGGCCAATTCCATCATATTTGGAAGATAGGTTTTCGAATCGAATTATTTTAATTAAATTTACTTAAATAAATTTCTATGTGTTTCAGCTTCGCACGACCAAACTGTAAGTCTGATTGATGCGAAATTTGGAATCCTATAATAACTACCTATTACGGATCCAATGAAACTCGTTTCACCGAAATCCGAGACAGTGTAACGACCTGCTATTTCGAACCATTTGCATCCGCACATGTCGGACATGAATTGCTCAAAACAACAGATTGTTAATTTATATTTGGCAAAACTTAGCATGTATAGTAAATAAATCAATCATAGAATCATAGGCACAGAGTAATACAAACATAAGCAACTGAAAGAATAAATAGTAGTTCATGAAGCTACTATATAAACAACAGAGTTTGAAATAAAATACAACATAATATCTCAAATACAATGTAGTCTCGAATACAAACAGGTGACAAGTTTGAACAAAACAACTGGAAAGCTGAATAGATACGATATATCTTTAAGCAAAGCTCCAATCTCCAAAGGTGAGTCTCAAATGCTGTGACACGCAGTCTAACTCGAGCATAAAGCAAAAAAAACACTCGAGTCAGGATTAACATTCTTATATTAGTAAATTTTACTAAAGTGAAATGTTAACTGAAATACAAGTAACTTAAAGGATGTTTGGGATTTCCATCATCTAAGGATCCGTGGAACTATCTACTATGTAGTAATATATGCTACTATAATATGTCTATAGTAAAGTAAACTATTAAAATAGTGTTAAAACGTTACCCATATCTCCCTTAACACATTTTATATATTCCCGTAATCTATACAATGCCGTACGCTCCACCAAATCGGTGGTTTTCCCAAAGGACACCACATAGGTACGGTACAAAACAAACTCGTAAAAGGCACGATAAGGCATGCGACAAGGCACTCGAGGCAATGCCAGGATAGATATACCTTTTGCACTCTCGGACTAGTGGTAACGCATAGCAGCTACTACCGCCCACCTCGTGACACACTCCCAAAACAAAGGTGCACCCAAATCAAATCACAAAAGCAATAGAATGGTATCGAAGAAATATGCCCGATCGGAGGAATGACCTCTCTTGGCCCGGTATAGCTCCTGTTTTAGCCACATCAAGCTGACTCACGGGAGTCAAGGTTGCGTTAATACCTCATACAGAACGTCGTCAGAACGTCATCAGACCATCCTACTTCATTCTGGAATCTCCACCACGTATACAGTTGTTAAAGTGGTTTTCGGTATTGGTAGAGAGTATGACAATATCGATCCCGGGCTCTTTAACAACCAAACACTTATTTCAAAACGTGGTTATTTCATTTTAAATAGTTCATACTTCATATCAAAATGTCATATTCATTTCAAAACCATATCAATTCGATATCCTTATTCACTTTAAATAAATTTCATTTCCAGAATCGTAACACTTTCAAAATTATAACCCTTTCGAAATCATAACACTTTTGAAATCATAACACTTTGGAAATCATAACACTTTTGAAATCATAACACTTTGGAAATCATAACACTTTCGACTTAAACAGTTTAGATATTTAAACAGTATATACATTAAAATAGTTATAAATTAAAATAGTTTATATATATAAAAAATACTTTATATAATAAAAATAGTTTGCTCCAATTTCACAAAATCGATTCAAATCAGCTTAAATTCCAAAATTCAATTTAAATCAATCCCTGTTCAACACTTTAAATTTAAAAGGTTTAAGAATCAATTCAAATTCTTAATAAACCATTTCAATCTTTATCCATTTCAAATCCAGGTTTGAACTATCATTTCAATTCCAATATGATTCAAGTTTAAATATTCAAACAATTTCGATATAAGTTGCATTTATATTTCAACATTTAACTTTAATTTTATTCAAATTGGAAAATATTCACTTAATCATTTTAAACAATTAAATAAAATCTCAATTTATAAATTTAAAACAATATTAAATATTTAGCCTCAATTATATTTAAAATTTAGAATATTCATTTAATCACTTTTTATCCAATCAAGTTTTAACTCATATCTTTCAAAATCTCAAAAAAATCAATAAGTTCAAATCAATTCTTATTTAAATTCAATCATTAACCAATTTAAATTCCAAGTCAACATTAATTTATCTTCGCAACCTTTATTATTAAAGTTATAAAAATCTATTTTTAAAATATTAATATAAATTTCAAATAAATACTTAAACATATTATAAACCAATTAAATTAATTTTTTATTAAATTAAATCTTATAACTAAATGTATTTTGTATTAAATCTCATTTTATATATATTTAAAATAATAAAATTATAAGAAAATCTTAAAAATTATATTTTCAACAACTTATAAACTAAAATTTCCCAAAACATATTATTTTAAAAACTAAATTTTATACATATGGAAATTGCATTCATATATTATATTTTTAAAAGTCAATATTCAATAAAACCCATATATTTCCTCTCAAACTTTGGAAATCATTTTTCAAATATAGACCAATGGTGTCCGTATATAATTTTCTATCCTATGGTCAAGTGATATAGATATTTATTATTTCAATCTGCAATTTAAATATCTACGGGTATGTATCATTTCAACCCGCAATCCCAAAATTCAAAATCATTGAAAATCGCTTGGCTTTATCATTTCAACCCATAACGATTTTCCCCTATTCTAGAATATCGTTCGGGTATGTATCATTTCAACCCATAGAGAGTTTTAAACTGATAGGGAACTTACAGAGTGAGAACAAATAATACAACATATCAACAACAAGCATATATCATCAGTAAAAAATTAAAATACAATACATACAACCGGGTTATGGTGTTATATTTCATAGGTGAACAATTGCAGATAATAGCATATCAGATTTTACAATTTAAATAACTAACAATTCAAATTTAACAGCATATTTCACTTATCGTTTCAAGAGAAATCAAATTTACTAAATATAAGAATGTTAATCGTGAGTGATTGCTCACATTTCGAGGCTAGAGAACAACGAGAATTGGAAGCACAAACACAGATGTGCACAAACAAGCTAGAGTTCGAAATAATCTCCGGACCGCAACGGAACAAGCAAAGCAGGGTAGACGAACTTGGATTTGATGGAAATAAAATATATGTACATTATATTTGAAAATCAAAATTAAATTTGAAAACGCATATTAAAAGTAAGATATATATATACACTTTACAATCAATATCAAATTTTTAAACACATAAAAATGAAGTATATATATAAAATCATTATTCCTTACAACACCCATTTTTCCCAAAATCAAAATACACACACATTATCCTTTAAAACCAATACTTGAAATCAATATTGAATTCAAACCCATACATAAAATAAAATATATGTATAACATATTACAAAATCATCACTTAATTTAAAACATGCATTTTAAAATAACATATATATATATATATATATTAAAGTTTACTCTAAAATCAAAGCATATACTGAAAAATCAATATATATTTATAGGCTATAACTTTATGAAAACAATACATGCATGCTACTCAAAATGTATTTAGCTATATTTAAATACATACATGCTACAAAATAATATATATATGAGACTATAAAAATAGGCAGACTAAATTTTACACGTATCTGTAAAAAGAATCATGAAGAAATAGTATAAAGCCAATATATATATTTATAAAAAGAAGAGGGGAGCAGTTGCAAAATAGGATACAAATAAAAAAAACAAACTTGTATAAATATGAAAGGAAACTGCTAGGCTCGGCTAGGCTTCTGCTCAGCAAAATGAAGCAGGGCCGTGGAAAGAGTGACTGGAGGTAGGCGAAATATAAGTGCCGACGTGGGTAGTAGCCTAGAAAAATGGAGGCCAATGTGAGATGAACAGACCTGGGCAGTGGGAGTTGGCTGTCGAAGCAAGGTGTCGCGTTTGAGGAGATCGCGTCCGTGCTTGGTGTTGTGGTCGAAGGCACTTGGGTTGGAGGCAGATGAAGAAACTGAGGCTGTTCGGTGGTGGTTGCTGGCCTCGGCACAACAGTAAGGTAGAGAGAGGGGAAGTATGGTAGGGGATCGGGTCGATTGTATGTGGGAGGTTTAGAGGGTCGTTGGATTGATCGACGAGTGGAAGAAGGCGTGGAGGGTCTGTGATGACCTGGAATTTTGGCAAAAATTATTTGATAATCTTCTTTTATAATTATTTAAATTGGCAATATTAATTTGATAATCTTCTTATTAAAACTTGGAAAAATGTATTCTTTTCAAAGCTAATAAATATGTTTTCTAATTATAATGTATATACATATATATACATTGTGAATAGAAAGCTTGGGTTTGAATTTAATATAATACTTTTCAAAAGTTATTTAAGGATAAATTCTATATTTTCAAAACATAAGATAAATATTTATTTATTTAAAAAGTATGGTAGCTTAATTTTAAAATGCGATTTAAGTAAAGTATCATTTCTTTTGCTTTTATATACTTCTTTTAAATTATACATGATTTGTATATAAAGATATAAACATAGATTAATAAAAATAAATTATAAAAACATAAACATATATTAATATAAAAACATAAGAAATACTTTGTAAAATAATAAATTCATGCATTAAACATGTGTAAACTTAGTAACATGCAAATTAACAAATGGCCATATGGTTTTTCTTTTAAAGATTTATTTATATAATAAGGTGTTTGAGGAAGCCTGGTTGTTTCCAGTTCAAACACATTTTCATACTTTTTTTCTCAATTTTCTTCTCTTCTTCTAAAAACCAAACCTGAAAAGAAAATCAAACTGAAAACTTTCAATTTGAAATCAAGCAAATATTTTAAAGCTTTTAACCTGAGCAATTCAAGATCAACTCAAATTCAAACATCAAGTAGAAGATTCAAATCAAAATCAAGTGCAGTCCAGTTTTTCAAAGCCTGTTAGCCTGTCCTCTGTTTTTTTTTCAAATATCTGTGAGTAAACTTCTTTTTCTAAAAACTAAATCCGTGTTATATCTTGAACATGCTTGAAGTAAAGTTGTAAAATGATTGCAAGTATGAATTTATATGTTGCATGTATAAAATTGTGAAGAATGTCTGTGCATGTCAGTGTATACATTTATTAAAACACTTTGTTTGATGTTAACAGACTAATCCAGTTTCAAAAATCCATTGCTCCTTCTCTGATCTCTTTTAGGTTAGGATTCTTAAAGGAAAATGGTTAGTAATAGCCAGATTCAATTTTTTATAATAATTTTAACTGATGTTAACAAATAGGATTTCTGGAAACTAGAAAAGGCAGTGATGATCAACTTAAGACAGAAAATCAAATGATTTAATTTCACGTTTTGATTTTATAACCTGATTAGTATTTGGAAATGATGAATTTAGATAAAGATTTCATGATTTTTAAGTTAGGGGATGTTGTGTATTTGCGTAATGATCGGTATGGGGAGTTTCGTCGATTCTAGGCGATCAACGGAGAGTGGGATGTCGTGCTTGAAGCTGAAGGTGGCGGGAAGCCTGGGGATCATTGGAAAATGCTCGGTGGATTTATTGACCATCGTGGTGGCCGAACGACGGCGATTTAGGGTTTTCGAGCTGATTTGGTCGTCGATGATTTCGAGAAGCATTGCGGCATCGAGGATGAACTAGAGGTGATCAGTGGAGGGGGAATCGGAGTGTGGGAGTCCTAGGGCTGCACAAAGTATGGGTTGGGTCGGGTCAGACCAAATATTTCATTTGACCCGCTTAGGTATGGGTTTAAGGTAGCTCAACCCGTATCCGACCCTGTAACAACCCGCATATTTATCGATTTTACATTTAAATATTTTATTTAAATATTTCATCGTTCGTCGGATTTTGGTCCGAAAAGCTACTTTTTGCAAACAGTCGAATTGGGACTCGAGACCACCTCCATTGAGTTCAAAATGTCGTTTGCGATCTTTTTGAGTGTAAGCTTCGATATGTTTGGAGCTAGTCAAAAATTTGACCATTTGCACTTTGGGTTTGGTTTTGGGTTCAGCCCCTTTGCCAACTTAAACCCCAAACTGAATCATCCCTCCCCATTCACTCTCACTTCCTCCTCTTGCTCAGTTCTAAAGCAAAAATGGTGGGAGAGATGGGAAATTAAAACTCCCAAACCCTAGTTTCATCTTCAAATCAAGTTCTAGCTCCAAATTCTAAGAGAACCCATTGGTAAGCATCTCCTTCATCTTCTCCAACCCGTTCTCCTTTCAATTTCAGAAATCCTAAACCTAACTTTAGGAATGTTCTTCTTTTTTGAGCATAGATTCAAGCTCATTTGGGTTGTGTTGAAGAGTGGTTGATTCTCCCTTTGCTTTCAAGCTCCTTCTTCATTGTTTTTGTGAAAAGGTGAGATTTTTATCTCACATCTAAGTCAATAATTATCTTCCATTGTTAGGTATGAATTCCTAACACTTATCCTTGTGCAATTCCTGAGTCGTTGTGGCTCGACCGATCGTTATCGATGTCGTTTGGCCATTTTTTGGCCTAGGTTCAGGGAATGCCCTGAATAACAGTTTCAGCCGTCTGAACGTATGGTTCAGACGTCTGAATGGAATACTGGGAATTTTCTTCTCCCAGCATTTAGACGTCTGAATCAAAATTTCAGACGTCTTAATTGGTTCGTTTTGAACCAGAAAAGGAATAGGCTAAAAAGTGCCTATTTCAGACGTCTGAAATCTAGGATTCAGACGTCTGAATTCTGTTCTGGAAAATAGTTTATTTTCCAGATTCAGACGTCTGAATTCTTGATCTCAGACGTCTGAATCTGCTGTGTTTTGCCTAGTTGTTTTTTTAGCTTGAATATCCAACTCTAATCAAATCGGGTTGATTCCCTTTTTGTTGTTATCATTTATTATCGGCCCCCGTATAACTCTGCGTAGGCAATCTTATCCGAAAACCATTCAACGGAACTTCTTACTTTGATGGTTTTGGGAATTGATTTCTTTGGATTTTATTCACGTCTTCGAATGTGAACTTTTATAATTGATTGTTTCTACAATCACTTCTATGACTTGTCATTTTAAAAATATAAAGGTTTCAATACTAGTAGTAAATATCAAAACTCTATCATCAAAACGATTTCAACTCTATTTTCAAATATCAAACTCGTTTATAAAACCGTTTTCCAATCTACTAGTATATACAAACCTTTACCTCATTCGTATGAGAAAATATAATTAAACGGCTTAGCAAAACAAGTGGTATGAAACGCTTGCGTTTACTTCGTCGGTTAATTTATGGACTTGTTCGATTGAATCTCTTGTGACAATTTTCTAGTGGAGATCTACAATCTGTTCGTAAATATTTGAGTTAAGCAAGTGGTTATGGGACATGAAGCTAAACTCTTATATTTACTAGCTTAGTGTAATTGACACTTCCTTATGATCATGACGATCATTCTTGTGATTTAGACTAGCAATGTGCGATGTCTCTTTGTCCGTGTGAAGGACTGTACTTCATTTTATTGAGCTTCGACTCAATCAGGAGGAGCTTCGGCTCAAAGTCCGCAATTGGGGACTATACCCAGTCAGGAGGAGCTTCGGCTCAAAGTCCGCAATGGGGGACTATACCCAGTCAGGAGGAGCTTCGGCTCATCAGGAGGAGCTTCGGCTCAAAGTCCGCAATGGGGGACTATACCCAGTCAGGAGGAGCTTCGGCTCATCAGGAGGAGCTTCGGCTCAAAGTCCGCAATGGGGGACTATACCCAGTCAGGAGGAGCTTCGGCTCATCAGGAGGAGCTTCGGCTCAAAGTCCGCAATGGGGGACTATACCCAGTCAGGAGGAGCTCCGGCTCATTTTTATAGGATTGGCCATCCTCTTTCTTGTGATTTCTGGATTTCTAATTATTGATTTCTGGAATTTTATGTTTCACCAGCTTTTACCATTGACATTGACGAGTATGTCATTTATTGTGGCTTGGTGAATTAAATTAAGAATATGACATTCTTTTCTCTGTTTTGAGATTATTGAGATATTGTATGACTTTTGTGGGATTTCTAATGTATACTTATCATAGTATGACACCTTTTTGTTATCATACGCTCTATTATCATATCTCATATTCTATCTCATTTTATCTGATAATTATAGCTAGACTGATCCGTTTATTATTTTCTTAAATAATACTCGGGTCAGACCGAGATGTTACAGGTGCTTCTGCTTGACTTCCTCCCGGGATTTGCTACTCTGACTTTTGGCTAACTACTCTAGTTTAGTAGTTTTTGTTTGTATACATTTGAGATTAGACTCCTTGATGTATACATATTCTATTATCTTGCACTTGTATCTATTCATTTGTGTTATTGTGGATCTTATTTGTCCACTACTCTGATGTACACTTTCATGTGTTATATTCATATCTATTTCCGCCTTTGTGATATGAATTGTCTGTGACTGATTTATGTTACGTTTATTTCTATATTTGTTTCCGAAGATTATATATAGCCACCGTGTGATAGCTTTGTGTTTGTATCGGTATGTCGGATTTCCTCCTTAAAAGATATGCATTCTATTCTATCTGACATATCAGTGCTCGCACAAAGAAGTTACACGGATGGTCGCTCCTCAACAGCCTTATTCTCCGTGCTAATTGACAGCACTACATCGTAGTGTTCTTGGTTAGCGTGGGTATAGAGGTGGGGCGTCACAGACCCTATATGAGGTTGGATATGGGTTGGGTCGAAGTATGGGTTGGGTCGGGTTTAGTAGGGTTGGGTTGGGTTGCATGAATCTAATAAAAAATGAGAATATAAGGGAATATTTTCAAAAAATAACATTAAAATGTTCAACATAATATATTAGATTTTAGCTAGCATAACGCACTTAAACTAACTAATTCATTATAACATATATTTTATTAAAATTTCATTGTAAAACACATCATATGAAATTTGTTCACTACATAGTAGAACAAGTGTTTCATTTTAAAATACATTAAAATGCCCTTTGGAATATCTTTGCCAAATTCTATCTTGTTTGGGTTGACATAAAATATGCTTTTTCGTATATTTACTATAGAATACATAAACATTACTCTAGGATTAGACTATTCTAATTTTAAGTGTATTGATATTAAATTAGGTTTTTAATATAGGGTTGAGTTGGGTTAAAGTAGGGTTGGGTTGAACAAAATAACACACCCGACCCATATATATTATGGGTTACAAATTGTAACCCATATCCGACCCGAACTGGGATGGGTTGGGTTGGGTTTATGTGGGTTGGGTCGGGTTGGTGGGTTGGGTCGGGTTGGATATGGGTTGTGTGCAGCCCTATGTGGGACAGTGACGCAGCTTCGGGTGTGACGGCGTGAATTTCGATGATCGGGATTGGCGGCTCGAGGAGTTTTCATCGATCGGCTTGAGTTCCTAGAAGATGTCGACTTGCTCGATTTTGGGTTACGACGAGATTGTTGGTTCTGGGTGGTCAGAAGGTTCGAGTAGATCATCGTCGACTTGTAGGCGATGACAAAGATAATCGGAGGGGTGGAGGGCTCGTGTGCACATGCACGTGTATCCTCATGTACATTGTTTCTGTGTTGTTGGTGGTCGGAGAAGAAGTGATTTTAGCTCGGGGACGTGCGCGGGTAGTTGAGTGGTTTGCTCGAGTGTTTGTTCGGGGAGTTTGTGGTGGGCTCGGGTTTGTTGTTGATAACAGTTTTTTCAATTATGGAAGTAAATTTGTACCAGGTTTTTAAAAATATATAGAAATGATGAAAATAGTTTTCACGCCTAGTATTAACAAGTTTTAAAAAAAACAAAGTGAATGCTTTAACTAAGTTTTAGTAAATGATTTAATCAAGTTTTAAAAGTATATGAAAGTAAAAGAAATAATAACCAGGTTTTAAAAAAAAGCAATAGAGAATGGAAGTTTTCAAATAAGTTTCAAATATAAATTTTAAGTCAATTGTGTTTTGAAATTTTAATTGTTTTGTTTATGTTAGGTTAATTAATTAAATTAATTCCTAAATTTTTTCAAATGAAATTTAAAATTATGTAATTAGGTAATTAATTAAGCAATAAAGGATTAATTAATTAATGTAATAATTAAAGGGTTAGTTAGTTAATGTAAGTAATTTAAGGATAATTAATGAATGTGATTAATAAAAGAGAATTAATTCATGTAAGTGATTATAGGATAATTAATTAATGTAATTAATTAAAGGATTAATTACGTAATTAATTAAAGGATTAATTAATTAATGTAATTAATTAAAGGGTTAGTAATTAATTAAAAGATAATTACTGAATGTAAGTAATTAAAGAATGATTAATTAATGTAATTAATTAAGGGATAATTAATTAATATAAGTAATTAATTAAGGATAATTAATTAAGATAAGTAATTACAGGATGATTAATTAATTTCATAAATTAATTAAAGTAATAATAAATGGTTTGTAATTAATTAATGTCAATTAAGCAGGAATTAAAAGTAATTAATTTAATTTATTTGGAGATTAAATTAAAATAATTAGGAATTGAACAACTAATTAATCTTGCTTATGGGTGATTGAATTATATTGAATTCCTTGGATTACTTGATATCTCTGATATGTGATTGTGATGCTCTGCGATATGAGATGCTTTGGATGAATTGTGATAATGTAAGTTATCTATCTATGATGGATTTACTATGTCAATATGATATTCTGAATATAAATTGAATTGTTTAAACTTAAAAGAACTTGGACTTTACGACGGCGTTTTGGATTTCGGTGAAACCGGGATCGGATATCAAATTTTTATCCAAAAACCACATCGATCCAAATTAAACGATAGGTCGTGAAATCTCAAGTGAAGGTCGAGATGAAGATTCATAATGCAAGGGCTATTTGTGGTTAACTTTGAGGGTGATTCCAAAATGAGTGTAACGGAGATAGTGCCTTCGGTTTCGTTCGAACCCGGAACGGACTTGTATGGATGAATGCTATCATACCATCGTCATGGGACGACGGTGAGCATTCCAAGATATGTGTTCTAAAAAGATAATCGTAGCCTCAAGCCTCATCAACCGGGAATGGCTAAAACAAGGGAGGTGTAGCAAGGCTAAGTGGGTAGCACCCAAGTAGGATGAGATTTTCCCCGTCTAGAGGTCCCGTTTTATTCGGCTTAGTGGGCGGTTGGTCGCGCCAACTGTGGGATTGTCTTATTCGGGATTATCCAGTAAGGGGTAGTTCCAGTCTTGTGTTGCAGGGGATCAGGGTGGATCCTCGGTACTCTGATCTAGACCAGGTACTGTGACGGGCGGTACCCCAGTAGCCCTGCCATGGCATGGAATCCAATCTCTAATAAGTGCCGTATGTTTTGATTATGCCCAACTATGTTGGAACGTGAGAAGTAAGCATTCCAGCTATTTCCTATTTTACTTGAAAACCCTAGACACTATTATAATATCATTGGATTTCCTATGAAATGTTTTGGGTTATCGTAAGGTAAAAACTTATCCGTGTTTATGTGCGGGAAGTCTTTCGAGATACCTTTAATTTCAAATGATTTTCAAAGTTAAACAACTTTAAACCGTTTACTCACACCAGACCCATGTTTGACCCGGAGTTTATTTTCTGTTTTTCTTAAACTCTTGGGTACTCAAATTTTTATGAGTAGCCAAGTGATCCAGGTTGGCTTTGACGAATTTTGGATGAGACTTGGAGCAGGAGGCTTCAGCGTATCTAGATATTTGTGGTTCCGTTGTGTTGTGTCTTGTTTGGCATTTTGGGATGTATGATTGACAGGTCTGCACGACTGTCTAATATGTGATGTATTAAGCTATATGATTCTGATGTATGATGACTATTATGTAATAACTATGTGATGTATTATATTTTATTCGTTCCGCTGTGAGATTCTGATATTGTTTAGTTTTTCTTTTCTATTTATTCTTTTTCTACCTATTTCTTTCTTAATGATGATACGTCTTTCTGTGGAAAGAAGGGCGGGTCGTTACAAGGTCGGAGATTGAAGGTGGCTCGTGCTGGTTCGAAGGAGGGGTCAACATGGAGGGTTGTTTTGCTCGGTTGCGTGGGCTTTGGGGTTGCGTGCTAGAGGGCACAAGGTCGAATGGGGGAGAAGGATGTTCCACTATCAAGCTGTTATATAATCTTTGTTATGAAATTATTGTATTCACCTTTTTTTGACTAAAGGCTAGTAGAGCACAAAAATGATGGAGAAGAGAAAGAATGGGACAAGCTTTCAGGATAAGCAGGTTTTAAGATATAAAACTTTAATATATATATATATATATATAAAATTTCAATTCACAAATGGCGACAGCTCTCGCTTCTACTGGAAACCCTAATGGTGAAATCTCCGTAACTCCTGACGTCGACGACACAGGTTGGCAACAAGTTACATATAAAAATAAAGGCAAGCGTCCTATTGGGGAATTTCCACAGCAGCCTAGGAGAGAGAATCCAAATCAACGTGTTCCATTGGTGGGCGCTAGAATCAATAAACCAGAATTCAAAGAAGGGAAAAGAACATGGGCTGATGCAATAGCAGGTAATACGCGTATTGAAGGTGGGGTTAATAATTTTGAACCCTTAGAAGATGTTGAGGGTCCCTTTGCAGATCTGGATGAAGAGGTATTTATTTCAGCTAAAAGTATGTGGGGTACATCCATTTATATCTATGTTGCTGGGAAAAGACCTTATTATATACATTTGAATGCCTATATTAAAAGAGAATGGAAACCTGCTGGTAAGTGGGATGTATTCCCAAGAGAGAATGGCTTTTACCTTATTAAATTTAGTAGTGAATTGGATTGTAAGAAGGTATTGGAAGGAGGTCCTTGGTTTATTGATAGTAAACTCATCTTCACTAAGAAATGGGAACCTAATCTAAGACTAGAAAGGGATATGTTGGAAACTTATCCTGTATGGGTAAAACTGATGAATTTAGACCTATCCTTGTGGAATGCGCGTGGTATTAGTAAAATAGCAAGTCTTATAGGTACCCCCTTGGCTATGGATGACTGTACAAGAAATGTTAAAAGACTGAAATATGCCAGAGTCCTAGTTGAAATTAAAGCTAGTGATCCTATCAAAAAACAAGTGCGTGCCAAAGATAGAAGTGGTAACATATATTTACAAGAGATAGAGTATGATCATATACCACCTGTCTGCAACAACTGTAAGTGTTTTGGACACTCCACATATCAGTGTGAGACTGTAATAGGACCTGTTAAGCAGGTGTGGAGGCAAAAACAAATGCAAGATACTAATCATACTGAGCCTACACAAAATATACAACCAAAAGAGTTTCAGACAGAACCTACTGAAGAAGTATCACTTATACACATAGAACCTTCAAATTTAGTAGCTAGTGTCCAAAAGGAAACAGATATGGTAACCCCGGTTGACCTGGCAAATGAGGAAAGGCTGTCTGACCCAACATTGGCAAATACTGTGGAAACTGCAATTGTCCATACCCCTGATGGGAAGTCGCCAGAGACAGTGCCTGAATCAACACATGAAATTGATGAGCTTAATAAAATTGAACTGGATAATTTGGATTCAGACACAGATACAGAGGAAAACTCTCCTAATAAGTTCACAAAGACCAACTTAGAATATTCCAAACAATTCCAGAACCAAGAGGTTAAAGGTAAGGCGAAGTTGAATCGCGAGGGCTCTCATATGAAACTAAGGAGTAGGCCTTCAAACTCTAAATATCGATAATAAGTTGGAATGTAAGGGGTCTAAATAATGACATTAGACGTTTAGACCTCTTAAATTTGAGGAGATCTTATTCTCTTGCTATCATAAGTATTTTAGAAAATAAATTCAATGATGAAAATTTATCCTTTTTTACTGATTCTCTGGGAGAGGAATGGTCATATATGCATAACAATGATGTAGGAGGCAAAGGTCGCATTCTATTATTATGGAATAAACTAAGTTGGAATATTAGCCTTCAACAGAAAGATGATCAACATATAACAGTAGAAGCTATCAATATGGGTGGTCTAAAATTAACTCTAAGTTGTGTTTATGCCAGCAACTTGGCATCTCAAAGAACTAAGCTGTGGCAAGCTTTCAAGGATATAGGTAAACACAATAACAACCCTTGGATTGCACTAGGTGATTTCAATTCAGTACTTAGAGCTGAGGAGAAAAAAGGAGGTCTTACCATGAGAGTATCCCAGCTTAAGGAATTCAACAATTGCATATTAGAAGCAGGGTTGCTCGAACCTGTCCACAGTGGCCTGAAATACACATGGAGAAGTGGTGAAAACAAAAAAAATTCCTGCAGGTTAGATAGAGTGCTGGTTAATGTCAAGTGCATCACTATGTTGTCTAATATTAAAGTAAGCATTCTTCCTCCATCAACTAGTGATCACAGCCCTATACTTGTTGACCTGGTAGATAAAGGGTTGGTCATCAAAGGTAAGCCTTTCAGATACTGCAATCATTGGCATGGTATTGAAGGATATAAAGAAGCTATAAAATTCAATGAATTATCAATGGTTGAGGGTTCTCAATGCTATAAATTGATTCATCTCATTAAAAAGGCTAAAATCCACTTAAAGAATTGGAACAGATGTAGACCGAAGGAAGGAGATCTGATACCCAAGCTCCAGGGGAATAGTGAAGATTTACTGGTTATGATAGAGAATGGTGTAAATGATGATAACACGTGGCATAACTACTATCTAAATCAAAACAACTTAAAAGAAGCTCTCAGAAATAAAGCTACTGAACTCAAGCAAAAAGCAAAGGAAAAATGGCTCACTGAAGGGGATGAATGCACTAAATTCTTTTATGCAAAAATGGCCATTCGTAATAACAAGAATAATAATATTCATATCATTAATCAGGATGGCAAATCAACAATTAATGATGCAGAGTTTGAAGAACAAACAATCAAGTACTATAATGATTTGTTTAATGGTGAAGTTTGTACTAACTTACCAACCGTACATTGCAGGAGGCAGGTTAATTCCTATGGAAAAAGGATGCTGACAAGGCAGATTGCTGAAGCTGAGATTTTGGAAGCTCTGCATTCCATCCACATTGATTCCAGTCCAGGACCCGACGGATTCGGCTCCAAATTCTTCATTCACCACTGGTGCGACCTGAAAGATCAAATTGTTTTAACAATGTAGGAGATTATACAAACAGGAAAATTTCCCAAAGAAATCAATCACACATTCATCTGCCTCATTCCTAAAGTAGATAATCCTTCAAGAATAGAAGATTACCGGCCTATAGCCTGCTGTAATGTGATATACAAAATTCTAAGCAAGATTCTATGCAATAGGATGAAGTTGATTTTACCTGATCTCATTTCCGAGTGTCAAAGTGCTTTCATAAAGGGTAGGAGCATCTCTGAAAATTCGCTCATGGCTCATGAATTGGTAAGGAATTTCAATAAACCAGGCACTAACAAATTCTGTCTAAAGGTTGATCTTCACAAAGCATATGATAGAATTAGTAGACAATTTATTATCCACATGCTCAAAGCTATGGGATTTCCCCTAAAATTTGTGAATCTAATAAATGAATGTATATCTACACCTACCTTCTCTATCCTGATTAAGGGCATACCAAAAGGATTCGTTGGATCCAACAGAGGCATTCGACAGGGTGATCCTCTTTCCCCTTATTTGTTTGCAATTGCCATGGAATATTTTACCTTACAAATGGAGTTGGCTTCTCATCACAAGATAATTCAGACATATTTAATTTCCAGCCTATAGTAAGTCACTTACTATATGCAGACGACTTGCTCATCTGTATCAAATCCAGCAAAGAAGCAGCTACAGCTATCAAAGAAATCTTCAATAAATTAGACAAGTGTGCTGGATTAAAACTGAATGAACAGAAAACCAAGTGTTATTTTAACAAAACTTGTAGAAGTAGAGCAGAGGTGATGGATATCCTAAAAGTGAAGGAAGGAACATTGCTAGTCAAATATTTAGGGATCCCGCTATCTTCTAATAAGATTACAGACAGGGAATGCGCAGTTCTCATCTCCTTCATTAGGGACAGAATGCAGGGATGTAGCTCCAGATTGCTATCTCTTGCAGGACGTATAGGGCTAGTTCACACTGTGATTCATTCTAAAGTCAACTTCTGGATGCAAACATTCCAACTTCCTGATGCTTCCATTCAAAAAATTGAAAGGGTTTGTGCTGATTTCATTTGGAAGGGTGGCTTACACAAAATAAAATATGATAAATTATGTAGGCCAAAAGATGAAGGGGGTGTGGGTCTCAGAAGACTTAGGGATATGAGAGCTGTTCATACTCTCAAGCAAGCCTGGAAAATTATTAATGGTAAAGGTTTATGGGGAAATTGGATGAGAAGGAGGTACATCAAAGGAAATTTCTGGCAAATGTCTATTGATAATAATGCTTCAGCAAATTGGAAGGCAATCTTAAAGATCAGAGAAACATTAGCTTCACTGTGCACTCGAGAAATAGCTAATGGATAGGAAACTGATTTGTGGAGTGATCCTTGGATACAAGGTGAATCACTTATTGATATACTGGGCATACATACTTTCTCTGATTTTGGTTGTCCGAAGACTAAAGTGAAAGACTTGATAAAGAATAATGGTTGGGATTGTTCTTCCCTGCCAATAACCCAAGATAAAAAGTAAGTCATCCAATATATGCCTATCTACTATGGCAGAGAAATGGATGTTTGGGTCTGGAAGCCTACTGGCAACGATTTTTCTACCAAGTCTACTTGGGAAGAAATTAGGCTTAAAGACAGTAAGGCATCATGGTGCAAAATCATATGGGATCATGTTAACAGCCCGAAAATGGCTTTCACAGTGTATAAAGCAATTTTGAAACAATTGCCGACAAGAGATAGATTATCGAAATGGGGAGTGATCAATGAAACTGAATGTACTCTATGCAATCAGAGTTTAGAAACGCATGAACATTTATTCTTTGAATGTAACTTCGCTAAGTCGGTGTGGATCTCGTGCAATAAGTACTTAAATATAACTCCTCATTCTAACAACTTAGCTGAACAAGTAGAATACCTGACTCGGAGAGGAAGCGATAAAGACGTTGAATCCAAGCTGAACAAAATTGCCATCACTGTGACTGCTTGGAGCGTATGGAAGGAGAGGAATCGTAGAATTTTCCAGAGCAAGCACAGAAATCAAACGGAAGTAAATAAATTAGCAATTGGGGACATGCAGATAATACTTAAGAGGATTAAAGGGAAGCTTACTACCATGCAGGCAAAAGACGTAGTTCGTGCCGCAGGAGTGGATCGGAGTTCTCCAGAGCAAGAAATCCTAGGTACGAGCTATCAGCATCAGCCGCCATGATCTTTCGTTAAAGAGGAAGATGTTTACATTGTATTTGGAAAGGGTTCAGTTACTGTTGGAATGTTTTGTACTTTGTACTCTGTATCGATCAGCGTGAGCTGGTTTTGGATCTGGGCTGTAATGCCTTAATAAAATTTACCCATTTACAAATATATATATATATATATATATATATAATTTCAAATTAGGTAGAGAAGAGTATACGGATTAGAAAAGGGGCCACTAATAAATTAAAGAATAACAACCGTCATGAACATTGAATTCTGCAAATAATAAATGCCAGTGGCCGTTTATTTTTATGGTTTGAAATTTAAATGGACACAGAATATCAAAAGCTAAAAACGGGGTACTTCTACGTCTAACCGTTTTACGGATTTTTCCACGTACCGGACTTCGAAATGCACAATTGAATATATTGCAGAGATCAGCACGACGGCACGAACAAAATGATATATAGATATCAGCGATGTGACCAAGTTATAAAAACTCAATTTTTCGCTGCCGAAAATGCTACTAAATACCGAAAATAAGATAGACGGTGCTAGAGAAGTCCAAATTTGATGAAACGAAATATGGCGTCTCACTCAAAAGATGATAAACAAATTTATTGTATAAAAATATTTAGGTTTCGGAGACATTTTATTTAGGACAATTTTAAACGATTTAAATTGAAATTGAAATTACACAACAAAACTAACTTCCATATTTTTGGATGAAAATTTTCCATTTGCTACGTTTAAATAGACGCATTCCAAATATCAAATTTTCATTACAAAATTTTATTGTTTATTTTCAAGCAAAAATTTAGTTAATTACGTTATTTAAAACTATTAAAATTTTACTGGTCATTACACTCTCCCCTACTCAAAACTTTTCGTCCACGAAAAGGAACAAGATAGGAGAATAGAAGCACCCAGAAAGAAAGATAGATTTGAAGTACAAAATACCAAAACCACAATAAATTCCAAAACCATATAAATTCGTTTATTTTTAAATTGGTTTATATTCAGCTAATTGATCTCAATTCATTTTATTTAATCTATATAATTTATTGTGTTCACATTTGATTGATTTCAATTCAATATATTTTCATTCAATTGGTTTGATTTCAATTTATTAACATTTGTTACAAATTTTCTTTCAAAACAAAATTTATTTGATTTAACTCATTTATTAAATCTATTTATCTTCAGCTGAGCTGATTCTACTAAAAATTCAAGTTCACTATTCTTAGGTTCATATTTGTTTACTTAAATAGTATTTCCTTTTATTATTTATTTTATTTCACTGACATATCTTGTAATATAGGTTAAGTGTATAACTTTTATTATAATTACCTAAATTTTTATTTATAATTTCCCTAACAATATTCATTCTGGACATCTTATTTATTATTGTATATTATTCAATTACATTCAAACCCCTCCAAGTAAGTTTTATTAATGTCTTTGAATATAATTGGACACTATAAAAATTTACCACTAATTTACAATACTTTTATTAAGCAAGATTTTTAGTTTGAACAATTTATTACTTTAAGTTTTCTCTTGTATAATCTTCAATTTAATATTCACCCTAACCTTTTAACTTTTTGAATATTTTAGGTAAGTTATATGTGTTTTGTAATGCAATTGAGTATTATACAAATAACTTTTTTTCTAGTTCAATTATTTCGAGTTTTAAATTTTCAATTCTCATTTTAACACTCTAATTATTCAAAATTTTGCTTCATTTTGATAATTGAAAACCATTACTTAACATGAACTTAAGAGTTAAATTTCCGGTTTCACTTCAAACCATTTTAAAATAAAAATATATACATATATATTGCATACCTCAAATCACACTCAAGGAATTCTAATCAAATCCATTTTACAAAACAAAATTGTAGTGAAGCTACTAAGTGGTTTCTCCACTTTGAAACTCAATAATGAATGTCGATGATGCAGCAGTCATTACCGAAATTATTTTCTAACGAGAAACGAAGAGAGTAAATAGACATAATTCTTTTAAACTTATTCTTTTGAAACAATTTTCATTCGAAAATACTTTCAAATAATTTATTCCAAAACTTTAAAAACCAATTTTTTTTGAAAATACCGGAATTTGAATTCTCAAATTCTTGATTTGAATTCATTTCAAATTCCAAATCAATTTATAAACCATGTTTTATAATTTCATTTGTTTATACCATGTTGCAATAGTCGATGGTTTACAAAACAATAAATGATAATCAAATATTATCATTTCTATCAACCAATTCGTTTAAATATTTAATTTCATGAAATTATATCTTTATATATGTAATATAATCATACACAAAATTATTTCATTTACAAATTTCAAAAACAATATTGTGTCAGTTTGCTTCGTTCAAGTGTTTTGGTATTCCTATTGATAGTATTAGCTAGACGAATCGATCGAAACCCAAAATTCAAACTTAACAACTCAAACAACACAATATAAACATTTTTATATTAATTACAAATACACTCCCTCACACGATGATTCAAGAATAGATTTAGAACAAGGCTAGAGGTTCAATTTAGAGAGACCCTATTCAAGAAAATTCTAACTAAGAAGATAGGTCGAAAGAAAGATAAGATGATTAAATTTCAAAGAGGAAAGAATGGATAGACTAATATTAGTAGTGGGTGACCTTAACCGGGTCAACCGAGATTCCAGGAATAAGATCGATGTAGAAATTCAATTTCCCGCTTGAAGGGAAGAGAAGTGACTTTACCACAATGTCAGGATAATCCTTGACTACCTGGGTAGAGTCGAGATTACTAGGCTGAGAATCAAGCAAAAGATAGAACTGTCTGCAAATCTTGAGACATTCAAAGTCGATGAGAGAAGAATTACCCTAGTCGTCTACTAGCGAAACGATTCAATCTTACGAGAAATAACAGCATCTAAACCGAGGATATAGAAATCTCCAGTGAATCGATGCTTGTTTTAAAGGAGTTTCACCCCTTTTCAAATCATTCTAAGATTGGCGGGACCGCCGATGGATAAGTCACACAAAAGGATGAAGCTATGGGATGCTCCAGTCAAAAGAATACGAATAAGAAAGGTCACGAATGGATTTCAGAACAAAGGGGGAAAGTCCCAAAATCCAAGAGAAATTCTAATCTAGGAGGATCCTAATAAAGAATTCTTAAGCTCGAACGAATATGATTCTGTAATTGAATTACTCCATATGCTAAGTTTTGCCTAAACCAGAGCTCTGATACCAACTATAAAGACCCGCTATTTTGAACCATTCGCATCCGCACATGTCGGACATGAATTGCTCAAAACCACAGATTGTTAATTTATATTTGGAAAAACTTAGCATATACAGTAAATAAATCAATCACAGACACAGAGTAATACAAACATAAGCAGCGGAAAGGATAAATAGTAGTTCATGAAGCTACTATATAAACAACAGAGTTTGAAATAAAATACAACAGAATATCTCAAATACAATGTAGTCTCGAATATAAACAGATGACAAGTTTGAACAAAACAACTGGAAAGCTGAATAGATACTATAGATCTTCAAACAAAGCTCCAATCTCCAAAGGTGAGTCTCAAATGTCGTGACACTTAGTTTGACCCGAGCATAAAGCAAAACACAAAACACTCGAGTTAGGATTAACATTCTTATATTAGTAATTTTAACTCAAGTGAAATGTTAACTGAAACACAAGTAACTTAAAGGATGTTTGGGATTCCATCCTCTTAGGATCCATGGAAGTATCTACTATGTAGTAATATACGCTATTATAATATGTCTATAGTAAAGTAAACTATTAAAATAGCGTTAAGGCGTTACCCATATCCCCCTTAACACATTTTATATATTCCTATAGTCTATACAATGTCGTATGCTCCACCAAACCGGTAGTTTACCCAGAGGACACCACATAGGTACGGTACGAAACAAACTCTTAGAAGGCGCGATAAGGCATGCAACAAGGCACTCGAGGCAATGCCAGGGTAGAGATACCATTTGCACTCCCTGACTGGTAGTAACGAATAGCAGCTACTACCGCCCACCTCGTGACACACTCCTAAATCAAAGGTGCACCCAAACCAAATCACAAAAGCAATAGAATGGTATCGAAGAAATGTGCCCGATCGGAGGAATGACCTCACTTGGCCTAGTATAGCTCCTGTTTTAGCTACATCAAACTGACTCACGGGAGTCAGGGTTGCGTTAGTACCTCATACAGAATCGTCGTTAGACCATTCTACTTCGTTCTGGAATCTCCACCACGTACACAGTTGTTAAAGTGGTTTTCGTTATTGGCAGAGAGGATGACAATATCCGATCCTGGTCTCTTTAACAACCATAGCTTATTTCACACCATGGTCATTTCATTTCAAATAGTTCATACTTCATATCAAAATGTCATATTCATTTCAAAACCATATCAATTCGATATCCTTATTCACTTTAAATAATATTCATTTCTAGAATCGTAACACTTTCAAAATTATAACCCTTTCGAAATCAAACACTTTGGAAATCATAACACTTTGGAAATCATAACACAATAAAACTTTGGAAATCATAACACTTTTGACTTAAACAGTTTAGATATTGGAATAATATATATATTAAAATAGTTATAAATTATAGTTTATATATTAAAATAATTTATATATTAAAATAGTTTATATATATTAAAAATACTTTATATAATAAAAATAGTTTCCTCCAATTTCACAAAATCGATTCAAATCAGCTTAAATTCCAAAATTCAATTTAAACCAATCCCTATTCAACACTTTAAATTTAGGAGGTTAAAGATTCAATTCAAATTCTTAATAAACCATTTCAATCTTTATACATTTCAAATCCAGGTTTGAACTATCATTTCAATTCCAATAAGATTCAAGGTTTAAATATTCAAACAATTTCAATATAAGTGCATTTATATTTCAACATTTAACTTTAATTTTATTCAAATTGGAAAATATTCACTTAATAATTTTAATAACAATTAAATAAAATCTCAATTTATAAATTTAAATCAATATTAAATATTTAGCCTCAATTGTATTTAAAACTGAGAATATTCATTTAATCACTTTTTATCCAATCAAGTTATAAATCAATCTTTCAAAATCTCAAAAAAAATCAATAAATTCAAATCAATTCTTATTTAAATTCAATCATTAACTAATTTAAATTCCAAGTTAACATTAATTTATCTTCCCATCCTTTATTATTAAAGTTATAAAAATCTATTTTTAAAATATTAATATAAATTTTAAATAAATACTTAAACATATTATAAACCAATTAAATTAAATTATTATTAAATTAAATCTTATTATTAAATGTATTTTGTATTAAATCTCATTTTGTATATTTTTAAAATAATAAAATTATAAGAAAAATCTTAAAAATTATATTTTCAAAACAACTTATAAATTAAAATTTCCCAAAAATATTATTTTAAAATCTAAATTTTATACATATGGAAATAACATTCATATATTATATTTTTAAAAGTCAATATTCAATAAAACCCATATATTTCCTCTCAAACTTTGGAAATCATTTTTCATATATAGACCAACGGTGTCCGTATATAATTTTCTATCCTCTGGTCAAGTGATATGGATATTTATCATTTCAATCTGCAATTTAAATATCTACGGGCATGTATCATTTCAACCCGCAATCCCAAAATTCAAAATCAATAAAATCACTTGGGTTTATCATTTCAACCCATAACGATTTTCCCTTATTCTAGAACATTCGGGTATGTATCATTTCAACCCATAGGGAGTTTTAAACAAACATGGAACTTGTAGAGTGAGAACAAATACTACAACATATCAACAACATGCATATATCATCAGTAAAAAATTAAAATACAATACATACAACAGGGTTTTGGGGTCATATTTCATAGTGAACAATTGCAGATAATAGCATATCAGATTTTACAATTTAAATAACTAGCAATTGAAATTTAATAACATATTTCAATTGTCGTTTCAAGTGAAATCACATTTACTAAATATAAAAATGTTAATAGTGAGTGATTGCTCACGTTTCGAGGCTAGAGAACAACGAGAATTAGAAGTACAAACACGGATGTGCACAAACAAGCTAAAGTTTTGGACAGCAATGGAACAAGCAAAGCAGGGTAGACGAACTTGGATTTGATGGAAATAAAATATATGTATATTATATTTGAAAATCAATATTTAATTTGAAATGCATATTAAAAGTAAGACACACACTCACACACACTTTACAATCAGTATCAAATTTTTAAACACATAAAAATGAAGTCTATATATAAAATCATTATTCCTTACAACACCCATTTTTCCAAAATCAAAATATATATACACCCACACACTATCCTTTAAAACCAATACTTGATATAAATATTGAATTCAAACCTATACATAAAATAAAATATATGTATAACATATTACAAAATCATCACTTAATTTAAAACATGTATTTTAAAATAACATATGTATATATTATAGTTTTGTAATGACCCTCCTTTGTGGACGTTTTAAGCAGACACACGTGCCAGACTTAAACCATTCAAAAAGGCAGATTGTTATGGGGTAAATAAGAAAAGAGAAAGAAATAAAACAAATATAGAATCTCACGGTGGAATGACAAAATATAATAATCAAATAACAGTTCACGAAGCTGTTTAAACATACATTTGATTTTTCTTTACAACACAAAACATCCGAGTTACATAAACAAGAATAAATAAATAAATTCTGTGGAACAACATGATGTAGTGGCATAAATATCATAAATAATAATAGTATAAATCTTCGTCTCCGTCCTCTAGAAATATGGTCATCAATACTAAAATGCTCAGGCTGACCCGAGCGAATTGAAAAGACAAAACACTCGAGTCAGAACTAAAAGATCTTATGTAAGTCAAATCAATAGTAAATAAATATGAGTGTAAACGATGTCGGAGATGTTTACGGGGTTTGACATCTCCTATCCAGTGTCTAACGTGAGTGCAATAACTTAAGAGATGTTCGGGTTACCGTCTCCTAAGAATCCGTTAAACTATCTACTATGTAGTACAATATGCTATTATAATATGTCTATAGTAAAGTAAAAGTATTAAAAAAGCGTTAAGGTGTTACCCATATCCCCCTTAACACATTTTATATATTCCCGTAGTCTATACAATGTCGTAAGATCCACCAAACCGGTGGTTTACCCAGAGGGCACCCCATAGGTACAGTATAAAACAAACTCGTAGAAGGCGCTCTAGGGCATGTAAACACGGCACTCGAGGCAATGCCAGGATAGATTTACCAATTGCAGAACCGGGCTAGTGGTAATGCATATCAGCTACTACCGCCCACCTCAGAACACACTCCCAAAACAAAAATCAAGGGGTGGCCACCAAATCATCACAAATGTCATAATATGGTATCGAAGAGGCATGTCTGATCGGAGGAATGACCTTACTTGGTCCAGGTATAGCTCCTGTTTTAGTCACATCTAAGCTGACTCACGGGTGTCAGGGTCACGCCATACCTTATACAGAAATCGTTCGCCAAACCATCCTACTTCATTTCTGGAATTTCCACCACGTGCACAGTTGTTAAAGTGGTTTTCGGGATTGGCAGAGAGTATAACAATATCCGATCCTGGTTTCTTTAACAACCAAACGCTTATTTCACACCAGATGGTTCTTTTACATTTTAAAAAGTCAATTCACAATTTTTATCAAAATATCATATTCAGTTTCAAACAATATCTCTTTCGAAATCATATTCACTTTCAAACTATATTTACTTCCAAAATCATATTCACTTTTCAAATCATATTCACTTTTCAAATTCACATTCACTTTGAAATTATCGATAAGTTATGTAAATTAATTCTTTAATTCAAAATCATCTTATTTACTCAAATATGTCATTTCACAAAAAATTATCAATTCCAAATTCCAACTTAGGTTGTATCATCATCAAGGATTTAGGTATAAATATTTCAGCTTTTCACAGTTTGAAATTTTAGAAAATAATTTAGGTAATTATAAATAGTTTATATAGTTAAAAATAGATTTAAAATAGTTTAATGGTAAAAATATTTTAAATAGATTTAAATTGGAATTTAATTAGGTTTAAAATGATTTAAATAGATTGATTATAGATTAAATAAATTTAAATTATATTAAGTAGATTTTAAAATACATTAAATAATTTTAAAATAGATTAAATAGATTTAAATTATATTAAATAGATTTAAAATAGATTAAATAAATTTAAGTAGTTTAAAATAGATTAAATAGATTAAATTGGATCAAAAAGGTTGTAACAGATTAAAATAAATTAAAATAGTTTTAATTGGTTAAAATACTTTAAATTAATTTAAATAGATTTTAAAGTTATCCAAACATTTCAATAACTCGATTACAATAAATTCATTTATATTTGGCACTCCAACTTTGAAATTTCAATTTAATCCTTTGAACAATTCATTAAATAAAGTCCCACTTTCAGCACTTACACTTGGATTAACAAAATAATTCAGTTTATAGAAATCAATTCTATTTCAAAATGCCAGTTAACTGAATTCAAATTTCAAAGATTCAAAATCATTTAATTTAACTTATCCGGTGTTCGTATATAATTTTCTACCCTGGGGTCAAGTGATACGAATATTTATCATTTCAATCTGCAATTTAAAATTTTACGATTATATATCATTTCAAACCGCAATCCCGAATCAAATAAAATTCATAAAATCGCTCGAGTCTATCGTTTCACCCCATAACGATTTTTTCCTAATCTATAGATCAATCGGGTATGTATCATTTCAACTCATAGGGAACTTGCAATATTATAACAATATAAAATACAACATCCAGTCATCCAATATCAATAATCAAACATCCATCACAATCATCATTCAAATCAAATTAATAAACATCAATAGACAACTGACAATCAATAACAAGTATTAAATTGACAATTTAAATTCAATATTAAATCTAATGATGATTAAATGCAGTACGAGTCAAATTTAATAAAAATGACAAATTTAAATATACCAAACATCGATCAATAAATTTCTAATCACATCATAAATTTAATTTAACTAACATAAGAAATTTTAGAAGTTGTAAGTGGGTTAAAACAATCACCTTCGATTTAAATCGAATAAAAATCAAATTTAGGGCCCAAATTCAAACAGTCTCAGAATTCGTCCAAACAATATCAAAATGTCTGGAATTTCGATACGATCCCAGCGGAACAAACCGCGCATGAAACAGACCTCGTATGTAAATGTAATGCGTGTTAGAACGATTTGAAAATTAAATTTAAAAAAAACTAAAAATAAACAAAAAGGACAATATAGTACACATCACTTACTTCCGTTCTATTCCAGAAACCTAGCATACACGAGAAACCTCGACCACGCAACCTTTAGCCGCCAGCATCATGCCGTCGCACGTCCCATGTTCATCTCCGTTCAACTCGCCACCTAAGGCTGTGCCTCCAATATGCTCGCGACCACCTCAAGTGACGCCGAAGACCACCACGATCACATCATGACGATAGCCGCCACCCAATAATTCGAACCCTAATCAATTTTATCGGCCGATCCAGCCGTTGACTCCCCCCACGAACCACAAAGATGAACTACACGCGACACTTTCCTCCCATCCATACCACCCAATCGACGATCCATCCAAGTTGATCGCGACACAACGACCAGTCGAGAATTATCACCCAATTCTAGCCACACAGCAACCCAGATCAAATAACAAACTGCAGATCTGATTTGCGCTCGTCGAAAGCTTCAAACCGATATATAATTTTATATAGTTTGAGGAGTTTTATTTTTGATTTGATTTTGATTTGCAATTGAATTTGGAATTTGTCTGCCATTGAGAAGAAGAAGCCAGAGAGAATTGTACATACAGACAAATGAAAATAAGAAGTAGCTAGGGTTTATAACGGCCTATTTATAGGAAGATCTGAAATAGAAATGAATGGACAAGATTGATTTGAAGGTTGAACGATAGATGACCCGAAAAGCCTGTTTCGTTCCCGAAACGAAAATGGGTCATCCCATATATCAAAATAGATGTTTTCGGTAATTTTAAACTCAATGGAACAGGTTTCAGGTCCAAATTCCATCGTATGAAGAAGTTATGTTAAAATCAGCTTATTTTAAATTGATTTCAATTAAATGAATTTCTACGCGTTTCGAGTCCGTACGATCAAACGACAAGTCGGATCGCTACGAAACTTGAAATCCTATAATAATTGACCGTTACAGATCTGATGAAACTGGTTTCATCGAAATCTGAGTTAGTGGCCAAAATGGCTATTTTCACGTTAATTAAATAAATTAATATCAAATTAATTAAACCACTTCTTCAATTCAAATTCAATAATTTGCAATTTCTATAATTTTAAATTACTCAGTACTTTATAACCTTTTAAAACAAATTTCTATATCAATTCAATATTGTACAAATTACAATATTTAATTTCAATTTCAAATAATTCAGTAATTATAAATTTAAATGTCAATAAATCCATTTATTTTATTGTCAATCTTGTTATTCAATCAATTATCACCTTATGGGTAAAATTAACTTTGGATTTATACCTTAGTACATTAATATTCCCCAGTTTCATCTTAATCCCTATTAACGTAATATTTAATTTCATTTAATTACAATTGGTTTTCAGTTTAATTAATAGACCAAATAAATTGGTAACATATAATAATCATTACCATTAACTTTTAATCACACTTACAAGTTCATTATTTACAAACAAATGTTACAATTTCTTACCTAACACTAATTTTATTCAATTACCATTAATTATATATTAGTTCATTGATTTATACAACATTCACATTTATTTACTTATATCCAAATTATACCTAAGTATGAAATTTAAATTATTTCAATTGATTGGACTATCGTTAAAATATTTAATAATTGACTTAAATTTACATTATTGCATTTCACTCTAGTTATTATCTTAACTCACATTAATGTAACATTTATTTGTAATTGGTCAATCAAATTGGTAACAAATAACAATTGTCGCAATTTTTATGTTTAATAACCTCTACAAGTTTATTATTTACAACCAAATGTTATAACAACTCACATTACACAAATTTTATCCAATTCAATCTATTACACATTATTTCATTAATTAATCAACATCTATATTATTAATTAATTTTTAAATCCAATGATCAATTAATACACATATTATTTCAGTTAATTTACAATCTATACCAATTATAACTCTTTAATCCTTTTAATTAATTGGAATTACATTTAGAATCATCATCAATTTATCTTAAATTAATACTATTTCATTTTATTCTAATTACATTCTTATTATTAAACCACAAATTTTTATTTCTTCAACATTAATCACAAAACTTTATTAAATTAACAAATTTTAATTATCGAAAATTACGGGTCGTTATAAGTTTTCTCTAAAATCAAAGCATATACTGAATAATCAACATATTTACAGGCTATAACTTTATGAAAACAATACATGCATGCCACTCAAAATGTATGTAGTTGTATTTAAATAAGTACACGCTTCAAAATAATATATATATGCAGACTATAAAAATATGCAAACTACATTTTAAATGTATCTGTAAAAAGAATCTTAAAGCAACTGTATAACGCCAATATATATTTTTATAAAAAGAAGAGGGGATGTCACGACTCGGATTTTTGACGTCCGAAAATCGACATCAATACGTTCACTGTATTACATGCCGAGCAATCGAATGCCAGAAATACCAGACCGTAAGGGAAGGAAGAAAGAGGTAGAAGAAGAAGATAAAACAACAACACAAATCTCACAATCGTAAGACCACGCCATAAATAAACATGCCGAGATTTTACCTTACGTTAACCAAAACATTTTATATCAAATCCTCTGATATTATAATAGTGTCTAAGCACAAATACTTATATTCAAATAGCCGAAATTGTTACATTCACTAAATTCCAGCATAATAGGTATATAAACAAGTCCGAAGGCACTTATTGGAGATTGGGTTTCCATACAATGGCAGGGCTACTGGGGTACCGCCCGTCACAGTACCTGGTCTAGATCAGAGTACCGAGGATTCCTCCCGATCCCCTGCAACACAAGACCGGAGCTACCCCTGATTGGATAGTCCGAATAAGATCACCGTGCAGTTGGGATCAGCAACCGCCCACTAAACCGAAATAAAAAGGGACATCTAAACAGGGACGACCTTACCCTAATTGGGTGATGCCCACTTAGCCTTGCTGCACCTCCTCTGTTTTAGCCATTCCTGGTTGATGAGGCTTGAGGCTATGTGTTACCTTTTTAGCACACATTCACTTAGAATGCTCATCGTCCTCTAATGACGATGGTCTGATAGCATTCATCCATACAAGTTGCCCTGGGTCTGGACAAACCGAATCACCATCTTCATCATCTTCATGGTATTCATTTGCTACGTTCAAAACGGATCGAAGTGGTTTTCGGATAATTAAATCCGATCCCGGCCTCTTCGAAACGATCAGCGCATTGACCAATATTGATAGTCGATTATTTAACTATCAAATTAAACAATCATTCAACCAATTGTTTTATTTCCCCTGAAAGCACCAAGTCTCTATAAATTTAGATTTTAAATAATTTAAATCACTTTATCCAAAATATACACTTTAAACATTTAAGATAAAACTACTTAAAAGACTTTATTCAAAATAATAGTTATGAAATTTTATACTAATTCCTCAATAAACTTTAGCCAAAAACTATCTTTAAATACAAAAGTTGTTTTATAAAATATAAATATTTAATAATTATCCTTTTAAAATCATAATACTACTTTAACATTTTAAAAATAATTGACCACTACAATTTACTTAATTACTATTTACTTTAATAATTTAAAACAACTAAATGATAAATTTTCTAAACATTCTTTTAAAAACACTTTTAAAACTTCTAACTTATACTTAACAAATTTTCTTTGAAAATACCCTTGCCTTTCTGGAGAATACACTTCCCATTCCAATATAACCCGTCTCATCACTTATAAATCCTTCTCGATTTATTCCAGTTTAATTTACGTCCAAAACCCGTAATTTATTTTAACACTTTTAAAAATAAAACCACTATTTATTTTTAAAACAAACTACCATCTCCTTATAAATTCCTACCGTGAATTTATACTTCCAAATTATTTTATGATAAATATTTCACTTTTATTTATAAACCCAATTTATAAATCCCGTAGTCTTATTCTTCTTTTAAATCACCCTTTTCAAAACATTTAATCGATTTTCAAACGATTTGCTGAATTAAATTCTCTTTAAAAATTATTGCTCGATTTTTCCCAAATTTATTCCAATATCCATTAATTCTAGTTTTACTCCTTTATTTTGATTTAATACCTTATTTAAATCCGAAATATCAATTTCGCACCTTATTTCAAAATTCACTTTTTTTATATTTTCCCAACTGTTTTAGATCATGAATTTTAAAATAAATCCTTTAATTCTTAAACCATATCGCTTAAGTCTTCGAAATTCTTTTACTTCCATTTATTCAAAATCTCATTTCTTATATCGGAATTTATTTAATAGGATTTTTTTTTAAAATCAGACTTTTTATTCTTTCCCAATTTCATTCTTTCAATTTATTCAAATTCACTATAATTCTTTTACTTAAAATCCTCTTTTTATTTTCCTTCAAAAATCCGATCTTTATATTTTTGAAAACTCTAAATATCAAAATATATTCAACCAAAACATCGCATTCAATAATTAAATTTCCAGTATAATCTATCATAGGTTATCAAATAAATCGCATCACTGAATACGAAATAAATTCAACAACTTTGAGGAATCCAGTTGGATCCCTCCAACCTGTTTTCCCTGCATCCACAGATGTTAGCATAGTATAAAAATACCAATCCCACTTCGAGGGGGATATCACGGTATAAAGGGTCATCCGCTATTATGCGGGGCGCATAGGGTCTCATCCGCTATATAATGTGGGAATATCAATCACTCTAATATATATATATACTACTATATATAATATCACATCCAGACATATAATAATTATCACATTCAATCAATCATCTAATAATTAAATTTTAACCAATTAGATTAACTAGTAATCCAATTTGAGTGAGATTAACTCCTTTTTGGTTTTTAACTTGCAGCCCATCCAAACCGGCTTGTTTCCTTCACGATTTCAAACCTTGTATAACATTATATAAATTTATTAACATTCGAAATGATCAGACAATTAATTACCATTTGTTTATTTAATTAACTATTAATTTAATCTTAAACAAATTTTCCTTTAATAAAATGTTTTTAGCGACTAAAATAATTAAATAAGTTAGTTGACAATTTAATCTCCGTAATACATTATTTAAAATAACAAGTAGGTTCGATATGTGTATATATATTTTTATATGGATAATTTATATTCATATATATTTTCTTTTTCCTTTTTTTTTCTCTTTCTTTCGAAACTACATATATATACTTATAAGATAATCAATATAGATTTAAAATTTTGATTTTATATAAACTCCTTAAACATTTAAATTTCCTATATATTTTCAAAAACCTTATATACATATATTAAATTCAAATAAAATCCAATTCCTTTCAAACCTATATATTAAATTAAAAACGGAGTTGTTGTATATACTGCTTATTGTAAAATATTTAGTTATTATATTTTCTTTCTTCTTTTCCCTTTCTGCTTCCTTAACTGTAAGTATTCATATATTAAATTTAATTAAAAAAACTATACCTCACTGCCTACCATGCACAGCGTCTCTGACTCAACTCAAACCCACCATCGATCCCTCACCCAGAATCATCAGGCAAACCCCTCACGAGTCTGGCCTTCCCACGTCGACCATCCACCACCCAACGTCCCCTGAGCAGTCCTACACTCCATGCCCAAACTCCATCGTCGCCCTCACGCGTCACTGAGCCCCTTGCTTTGCCGACCATGCTACTGTTGCGCCTGACCTTCCCCTCGCGACTCGCCTCGTCGCTCATGATTCATCACCCAACTACCCACTTCCCTGCTGCCACCGGTCAACACCCCCGGGTCCTCTCGCCTACGAAGACGACGCCAGAACCCCAAAATCGAATGTGCCTCGCCATCAAGAACTGACGCCACGCGAGCGCCACACAGTTTGAACCATCGACGAGCAACTCGAAATGAACCCTCTTCTCCCTTGCACAATTTTTAGGTAGGTTTCATTCTTCTCAGATTTCGAGAATTATAAACTGGATGAGGATGGGATCCTACGTGATTTTGGTTTTTCAAATTTTGATTTCATTTTCGTTTTTGATTGAAGGTAGAAAAAGGTAAGGAGGTACGCAGTTTTAATTTGAGGAGGAAGAAACATGGATTCGCAACTTTTAATCGCCTGTCATTTTTTTCTGTTTTGATTTTTGAATGTGAATGAAGGCTCGGCTGATAAAAAGATGAAGAAAGGAGGGAAACGTGTGTGAATAGGCTTGCATGTTTGAACCAACATGCTACAGTGATGATGAATTGAAAGGAACGAAAAAGTGCTGACGTGAATGGCATTATTGACCAGTCAAATATATATATTGTTTAAATTTTAATCATCTCGAATTTGCAACTCAAAATCTCGACCTCCTATCAAGGCGTGCCGCTAGGCGTTCATACTGTTATACCCCTATTTCGAACGAAATGGAAAAGGTTTCGAGTCCTAATTCGATCGTATGAAGAAGATAGCTTTTGAACCCAGTTATTATATTGAATTCGATTAATTATTTCTAGGCGTTTATATACCGTATGATCACATGATAACTCCAAACGCTACAAAATTTGAAATCCGATAATAATACACTATTACGGATCCAATGGAACTAGTTTTGTCGAATTCCAAGACTGTGCCTCAGAAGGCTATTTTTAAATATCAATTTAAACAATACATTTTTCAAAACTGAACGAATTACTTCCGAATCCAATTTTAAAAACTTATTATCTTCAGTATTATCAATATAAATTTTACAAGCCTTCAAATTATTTTTAACAAGCTTAAAACTCCAGGTTCAACATTTTACCCAATTTTCAATTATCAAATCCAATAATTAAATCACCCTATAAATAGTGATATTCGAAATTGAAGTCAAAATTATCCTTTTAAATATTTAAAATCAATTAAATATTCCAATTTCAAATATCTAAAAATTCCAGGTCGTCACATTTCTCCCCCCTTAAAATAATTTCGTCCTCGAAATTACTAGTTAAGAAGAATGGTCCAATACCCGTTATCTATTTTTCCCAAAACCAAACAGTTTCAAATAACTTTCCAAAACAATCTTTTTATTAAAGCCACATTATCACTCTACTAACTTCCCAACTCATCCATAGTTCCCAAACAATATTATTCACCCAAACACTCAAATTATAGTTTAAACCAAAATTTAAACTTATCAAAATTTTCTCAAAATTTTTCTAACTCTTTAAATGTCGAAATTTTTTGCCAGCGTCTCCTTTGCGTGGCTAGATCGGAACAACTACAAAACGCCTCTACGGGCCCCAAATTTTCAAAAGAAAACAAAAGCCAAGTGGCTAGATCAGAAAATCATCAAATTTCATATGATAATTTAAATACATACCTTTTAATCAGGCAATAAAAATTTATCTTCTGAAATTGGAAACATCAATTTATCCTTTGCTTTTAATTTCCTGTACCTTATCTACCAATAATATCCAATCGTACAGTTCAAAATTATTTTACTTATCACTTTTCAAAATTTTCAATATTAGCTTTTCTTAAGCCCGTACAATGTACATATATCATCCGTATGCAATATAAAATCCGATCGCTCACTCGATCACAGAATTTCACTTCCAAACTAGTATCGTTCACCCGACTCCCAAGTGCGGACTCGGATCTGGTTTCTTGATCAGAAACCGTCATCCTCCTTGCATATCCACATACTATGATAGAGAATTTCCAGAATCGATCAAAAATCCATATTCAGGGTTCGCCGTCGAAAATCGAGTGAAAAATCCCAACTCGGATCGATATGACTATCTCGAAATTCTGTGCTCGAATCTGGATCAAGTCGTTATGCGAATAAAATAATATACGTATATCCTACGTATTTATCTCAATTGATTATTAGCTATATCACTTTTCTTTTTATTCATATTTATTTTGATTTCCATTAACTTATCCACACTTATCATTTCACACGCATTTATTAACTCTTCATTCATATACTAACTTAGTATATTTCTCAATTCCAATTTTACTTAAGAATTTCACCATCCATTTTTCTTAAGTTTATTATAAATATTTTATATAACTTCTTATATTTATTTTCACCTTATCACTTAAGCCTTTATATCCACTTTTATTCAATTTATATTTCAATTCCCTTTGAATTCAATTTACCTTACATTTTTAAATATTGAATTCTATTCACCTTATTCCAAACCATATTTAATTAACCTTTTTTTCATTAGTTCCACCCACTAATTTATTCCTATCTCAAACAATTTTTCTATTTCCAAACTTATTATTATTATATTATTTTTCCACTTCGAATTAATTCTCCAACTTTACTTTACTTTACACAATTTAAATTAATACCAACCGAACATTCAATTTCAATTCCATTTACTTACAAATCAACTTATTTTGTTCATCCACAAATTTTATTTCAAACTTAATAAATTTTATTTCAATGGCCATTCATTTAGCCCACTTAGGCTTATCTTCCACAAAGTTTCCTTTTATTTAACTTAACTCAAGTTAAACTTCACCCCATAAAATTAGATTTTTTTCAAAATTTCATAAGTTATCGACTTACTAATATCTTATCCACCAATTTTATTTAATTCACTTCATTCAATTGGTCTGCTTCCCTAGCTTATTTCGTTTTCACACTTACTTTAGTTTAACTCTTTTTCCCAAGTTAAATTTTATTTTAACACGTTTCAAATTTTATAAGTTCCCAATCTCATTTATATCCCATAAACATTTTAATTAAACTCCCAAAGTTTTAAACAATTGCTTGAACATTCAAAAACATTTTTGAAATCAACTATAACCAAATCAAACTATTTCAAAATCAGACCCAATTTCGCAACAAATCCCAATTCAAAACATCCAGGCAGTAATTCCTCTCTTGGAAACTTGAAAACGAACATCGATGATGCTGTAGTCATTACCGAAGTTATTTTCCAGGGACCGAAAAGAGTTCAGTGCTTTTATTTTTTTAAAAACATTTTCAAATATTTTAAATTCCAAATCCGGCCAGATTTCATTTCCAGTTCAAAAATATTTCCCAAATAATATCACCATTACTCCTCCAAAATCTTTGAAAATCATTTTCAAACCCAAAGGAAATTAAATTTTCCTAAATTTCAAAATTTCAAATCCTTTCAATCTATTTTCAAATATTGCTCTGGAGTTTTATCCCTTTTCAATTATAAATCTCATTATAATTCACATTTACAAATTTCATTTTTTTATATGAATTTGTTTCCTTAACTTTTGATTATAATTTTATTTCTTATTTCAGTTTCCACCCAACACTGATAATAATTTAATATTATCATTTCCTAACAACTAAGCATCCATATATACTTATAATAATTTACGAAAATTATTTCTTCCATATATAAAAATAATTTTGTATAAAAATAATTTTGGGCAAAATTATTTCACTTACCCTATTTTAAAACAATACTATGTCGAATTGTTCTATTCAAGTGTTTAGAGATCCCTATCAATAACGTTAATTACTTGTTTTGACCAGAATCCATAAACTACTCGACAAGCCAACTAACACAATATAAAACAATTTTATATTCACTAACAAATACACGCTCATATCTATTAATACACTCAAACTCATTCTAGAGTACTATTGACTCTATCTCTAATGAGTAATCCCCACCAGAGCCAAGGTTCTCGCTTAACCTTCAGCTCTGATACCACAATGTCACGACTTGGATTTTCGACGCCCAAAAATCGACATTAATACGTTCACTGTATTGCATGCCGAGCAATCGAATGCCGGAAATACCAGACCGTAAGTGAAGGAAGAATAAGGTAGAAGAAGAAGATAAAACAACAACACATAATCTCCCAATCGCAGCGGAACAACATATAATATATAACAATAGATTTTTACACAAAAGAATCTGTAACTGTATTATACTTACAATCATCAGAGTACAACACAATCAATAGCATAATACTGGACAGTTATAATAACTTGTCCTCACAAAAAATGACTATACAGCTTACACTATATAGTAGATTATACGTTAGATACGCGATATACGTCTCGCTATCCAGCTCGTCTCCTGAGCTCCACAACATCCTATCATGTATCTGTAATACTCGGTCTGACCCGAGCATTATAATAAAATAACACCTGAGCCAGTCTGGAAAACCAGCGTGAGAAAACACGCTCAATTGAATTATTAAAGTTTTCAAAATCCTTCTGAAAATCAAAGGTATCTCGTAAGACCACGCCACAAATAAACATGCCAGGTTTTTACCTTACGATAACCTAAACATTTTATATCAAATCCTCTGATATTATAATAGTGTCTAAGCACTAATACTTATTCAAATAGCCAAAATTGTTACATTCATTAAATTCTAGCATATAGGTATATAAACAAGTCCGAAGGCACTTATTGGAGATTAGGTTTCCATACAATGGCAGGGCTACTAGGGTACCGCCCGTCACAGTACCTGATCTAGTTCAAAGTACCGAGGATCCCTCCCGATCCCCTACAACATAAGACCGGAGCTACCCCTTACTGGATAGTCCGAATAAGATCACCACGCGGTTGGGATCAGCAACCGCCCACTAAACCGAAATAAAAAGGGACATCTAGACAGGGATGACCTTACCCTAATTGGGTGCTACCCAATTAGCCTTGCTGCACCTCCCAATATAATTTTATATTTAAATTTGAGTATAAATATATTATATTTAAAAGATAGTTTAAAATAAACGAAGTTTAAAAACAAGAATATTCAAGGCTAAAACATCTTTTTGAAAATCATTTGAAAAGATAATTTTTAAGGCTAAAACATTTTGAAAAACAGTTTTGAAAATCATTCCGAAGTAGTTTTGAAAATCATTTTGAAGTAGTTTTGCAAGCTTCTTCCTGCAGAATATCTCATCATGTCAGGACTCGAGAACTTGTACAAAACCAGGATGTTCGTCGGTTTGTAAGCCACTTGTCATAGGTTTGTAAGCTACTTGTCGTGGGTTTGTAAGCCACTAAAAAGGTAGAAATGGGTTCCATCCCAAAAGAAAAATGGAGTGAAGATTTCAGTGCTATTATGAAGTTTTAACAAAACTCTAGACTCAATACTTATCTTGAAATCTTGAACTCTTGATAATCTTGATACTCATGAGTCTTCAATCTTGATATCTTGAATCTCTATACTGTACAGTCTTCATTCTTGGTACCTGCATGGTTAAATCCTGCATATACATATATATATAAACTATATTGTTAGTATTTATATTTTATAATCTTATTCTAAGGTTGTTGTCATCAAAACCATCAACTCATGGACTAACAATATTTATTTAAATAGAGCACTTGTAACGACCCAGAATTTTGAACAATTTAAATTGAAAATATTTAATTAATTTTAAATATTTGAATGCTGGTTTAGTTTGAATCCCCAGTATAACTATGAATTTGGTGATTAAAATTTTAAAATTTAATCTATTGAAAGTTGAATAATAATTTGAATCTTCAATTTTAAGCTGATTAAAAATATTTCAAAGACTTGTAAAAATTCATATTGATAACACTGAAGATAATAGAAGCTTCAGAATTGAATTTGAAGGTGATTTGTTCAGTTTTGAAATTACATCGTTTGAATCGATATTTAAAAATAGCCTTCCGAGGCACAGTCTCGGAATTCGAAGAAACCAGTTCCATTGGATCCGTAATATTGAATTATTACCGGATTTCAAATTTCGTATTGATCGGAGTTGTTATGTGACCGTATGGTAAGTAAACGCGTTGAGATTTAATCGGATTCAATTTGAGTTTAAATTTAAATTTGGTCAACATCAGCTTTTGCTTTTCAGAGTGCTGAAGCAAAGTAAAGCAAACACGACCTATTCTCCTTGAAACACGCCTAAAATCACGAAGGGCATCGTGCAAAGCTTACCCCTTTCATTACAAAGTAATGGCCGATGCTTTAATATTTATCTCACTCTCCCTCTTTAAAATTTTATTCTTTACGAAGAAAAACTATCTCGTCCAAAATTTAAAACAATGGCCGCCTTCTCTCAGGAAAAAAAAAATCTCGTTCCTTTTACATTGCATTCGTTTTCTTCTTCCTACCAGTTTGTACCAAAAATAAAAAGGGGAGAATGAATTTAAATCGCGAGAATCAGTTCGAACGAAAAATGGGGCGAGCTTCTATCTCTTCTGGGATTCGAAAATCTCGAGCACTCCCTCGATTTTCGCAGAAGACGAAGGCGTGAGACACTCGAAATCAAGGCGCATCGTTTAGTGCAGTTTCGTGAATCGTGGTGACTGTACGTCGAGATGATGGAGGAGCAAGCGAAATCGAATCGGAGGGAGGCAAGAGTCGCGCGCGCGCTCGGGGACGTGGCGGCCGCGTTCGGTTGCAAACGTTTGCGTGAGGGCTAGGGCTTAGTCGCGTTGACCTGAGATGATCGATGCCGTGATAATCTCGTCAGTGAGTTATTTTCTTCGTAATTTTTTTCAGTGAAACGAAAGTAATATATATACCTGTTTTTAATTTACTAGAAATATATACATTCACATACATATTTAAAACAGTATATGTATGTACAAGGATAAGATTTAGAAATAGAAATTTTGAATCCAGACTCATTTTATTTTACAAATGTATGTATACATGCAGAAAGTAAATCTTTACAGTAAAAGGAAATATAAGAAATTTTATGTGCATATATATTTTTTTTAAGTAAAAATGATTTACTATCTAGTTCAAATTATAAAATTTTAATATGTACAGAGAAAATTTTTTGATACAGTAAAATAAATTTGGTTATTTTAAAAGGGAATCAGTTTGATTACAGAAAGTAAAGTATAAATGTATTGTTTAATTGATTTATCTAAAACTATTTAGGTTACTAGAGAAAAATTTATATAAAGGGGATTTATTTTTAAATATAAAATTTTGAGTTAAATAAATTTATTAAAAGTAATTGGTTTAAAATAAAATCATTGAATAATTAAATTTTCTAAATAAAAATTTATTATTCGATTATTTCGAATATTAATCAACTGTATATAAATTGTTGTTACAAGGTCCAAAATATTTGGAGGAAATAATCTGGAAAATAAAATAAAATGGATGCTAACAAAGCAAAGGTGAGATCCTCTCACTCAAATTTAAAAGTGGAATTTTCAGTTATTGATTGCTATTGGATGGGATAGTATATATAGTATTATATATAGCAATATATACATATTGGCATATGTATATATTGGAGTTGATTGATTTCCCACACTATATAGCGGATGAGACCCTATTGCGCCGCATAATAGCGGATTGATATTTTATAAATCCCATATACCGCGATATTCCACCTCGAAGTGGAATGGGTATTGTGCTAACGTCTGTGGATGGAGGGAGACAGGTTGGAGGGATCCAACTGGATTCCTCACCAGTATTTATTTGATTACAGATATTGTGATATTTGTTGATCTTCGTATCGATATATGATGTTTGTTGTCGTGATTGAATAATTTGTGTGTTGCTTCAATGGATCCATTTTTGGAAGTTAAAAATAACGATTTTGATTTTAAAAGGATTTTTAAAGTGATTTTTGAGATTATACGTTTTATTAAAATTTTGGATTGATTCATCCTAAATAAATAAACGTTAAAATTTTAAAGTTATAAAAACTAAGATTTTTGTGAAATATAACCAAAGTGTGATTTTTGAAGTAAATAGTTGATTGATTTATAAAATGGTTGTAATTGGGATTTTTGAATTATTAAAAAACGATGTATATAAAAGATGTACAAAATTGATATCTATAAAATTTAAAAATATTGGAATTATAAAACGAGTTTTTATAAGTGTTAAAATGAAATATTAATAGAATTCGTAAGTGAATGAAATTTATAGAATTATAAATCGTGAAGATATAAAATGAATGAATTTGTAGAATAAAAGATTTATAAGAAATTAACTTATAAATTGGATTTTTGCCTTTAAATGGAATATTGATCGAATTTGTTAATAAAGAAGATTTATAAATCAAAGTTGTTATGAAATATAAAGGTGAATTTATAAACGTTGTTTTATAAATCCGAAATCAATTAAATTTGATAAATTAAACATAGAGGTTTATTAAAGGGGATATATTTGCGATTTTTGATAGCGAATTATTCTTTATATAATATGGGTAATAAAAATGTTTGGTTGAGAATTTTATCCACGACTTTAGATAGTGGATAAATTCTTGAAATTAAATGTGTAGAAAATATTGAAATTTGTCTAGTGAGGTATATTCACGATTTTGGACAGTGAATATATTTTTAAATAAAATGGATATGTTTCGGGGAAGTGATATTACGAAATGAAGTAATTGTTTTAAAAGATGTTTTAAAACGTGTTAAGTATCGAAAACATAGATTTCAACATTTATTGTTGAAATAGACGTTTCGAGAAATAAGGAAATGGTGGACTATAACACTGTTGTTATAGTAAATGGTTTCCGAAAGGAAATGTTTTATATAGTATTGGGATTTATATATCTATCTTAATTTTGAATCCCTATACTAGTGATTTTGGGTCATCGTAACAATGTTTTACGTAACATTCGTTTTGACTCAAATAAAATTTGTGAAAGGGAATAATTTCCTTAAATAATGAAATATATACTTAATTATGATTTAAGTATATCGAATATTTTTCAAATGTTGAAAATAAATAAGATTTGTGAATTTCTTATTATTAAATAAGTATGGAAATATTTTCCAATATGAAATGAAAGGTTTGAAATTTTATCTTTTAAAGATAAATTGAAAAGTGAATAATTGAAATTTGGTTTCAAATGGTTAAGTGTGGAAATTATATATCTTGTAAAGATATTTTTGGAAAATAAATAGTTTGGAAAATTATTTGGAATCTGATGATGTTGTGCAGACCTATTGATAGTTAAATAACCGACTATCAATAATTACCTTGAATGGTTATTTGTTGTGATTTGTTTGAATTTGAATACCACACTTATTTTTGAATAAGCGCTCACTATTCGGGTTAGCCGGGAAAGGACCATGGGGTCGTATAACCCATTCCGAATATGTGATACGTCGTAATGAATTGCATTTGATGACCGGTAATGAAGACCGGATATTTTTGAAAACGGAAGGATTAACGTCGAGTTACCCTGCATCGGCTGATCTCCGATATAGAGGTTTTATCACCCTTAGTGACGGGAAGTCCGGACGTGATTTGAAAATTATCCGGATTTGCAAGGGCGTCGTGAGAAGTGCCTTCGGTTCTGTTCGATCCTGGAACAGACTTGTATGGATTGTGTGTCTAATGTTACAGATTGAGATATAAAGCTAATTTCTTTCAAATACATATCTATTGGTGGTGGAGAATTTATTCTCTTAGCTTAACACCCTTCTCTGAGACGTACGAGCTCAGAGGTTATGTAGTTGAAATTTATCAGCAATATATTCCCAATTTGGTAACGTGGCATGCTGAGTGTTGCTGTGAAATGATCATTGTTTGATCATTTGTGATATGATCATTTGTTTGATCATTTATCTTTGTGATCATTACTTTGATCATTTGTTGACCAAAAGCATGGCTTTGTGACAAAGCGTAGCTTTGTGGATGAGACTTTGTCGGACCTCACACCCCGGAAATGGTCAAAACAGGAAGGATGCGGCAAGGTTCTAGGGAGTAGCACCCCTTAGTGTATGTCATTCCTTCTGGATAGAGGTGGTATCATGGTATGGAGCCCAGATATTTAACCTATGTTGTTACTGCAAATTTATTATGTGGTTGTTGGAAATCGAGGATCCTCGAGAAGATCGGTTACGATCGGGGGATGGCATACGCGTGTCAGTAGTTACCTATTTTTGCAGAGGTAACCCGGCCTTGTGTTGGCAGAGATCTAGTTTGGTTCTCGGGTCGTCTTTCCAGGGGCGTACCTATGTGGCAATGGGAAGTTCCTTGGCCAGACCATTTGTTGGAAATCCAAAAAAACAATACGTGACTTGTACGGTTTTAGTTGTATTACCTGCCATGGAATGTGGCGGTAACCTGCTATTGAACATGGTAGCTCTAGTAGGCATAAGTGCGGAATGTCTATGCTGGCTAAGATTTATATTATACTTTCGAAATATTTTCTACACTATGCACTAATAATAATATCAAAAATGATTTGATTTTGCGTATCAAGCATCTTTGACTATCATAAGGAGAAATCTCCTCCGATTCTGCGTTTGCATTGTGTGTGTGTGCGAGAGGCCTTATGGTAGTTCCATTTTCCAAAAGCATTGCGAATAAATTTTATTTTCTTTGTGAAAAATAACTGTTTTACGATCTCACACCAGTCACCATGACTAACTCGGAGTTTATTGTTTCCCTTCTAAACTCTGGGTGCCCACCAATTTTCCACATGGGCAGCCTAGAGTTATGTTATCAGGATATTCTGGAAATTCTGGAGCTTTGGAAGCAAGCTGGATGGCGAAACGTATCACCTATACTTTGTATTATTCCGCTGTGTATTCTGTATGAGGACAAGTTTATATAACTGTCCATTGTTGTATTGAGTTGTATATTGACTCTGATTGATGTATGTATAAACTGATAAAGTTCTTTGTTTTAAAAGAATAGTGATTATCTATTATATATTGTTCCACTACGAATGTGAGATTCTGATATTGTTTCTGTTTCTGTGTTTTCTGTTGTTCTTCTTTTCTTTCTTCTATCTTTTCTTCTACCTCTTCTTTCTTAAACCCTAAGTATTCGGTTTTCCGGCATTCGATGGCTCGGTAGTCGATACAGTGGACGTATTGATGTCGATATTCGGAAGTCGAAGAATCGGGTCCTTACAACGTGGTATCAGAGCATATGGTTAAGCGACAACCCTGCTCTTTTGGGTATTACTCATTAGAGATAGAGTCAGCAGTACTCTAGAATGAGTTGAGTGTAATAATAGATATGAGCGCGTATTTGTTAGTGAATATGAAATTGTTTTGTATTGTGATGACTTATCGGTTGATTGTTTATGGATTTTGGTCGGTGCAGTCTAGCTAACTGAAATCGATAGGGCTTTCTAAACTCTTAAATCAGGTAAACCGACACAGTATTGTTTTAAAATAGGGTAAATGAAATAATTTTATCCAAAATTATTTTTGTATATAAAAGAAATGATTTTCTGTAAATTATTACAGTATATGGTTGCATGGTTGTTAGAAGTGATATTATTAAATTATTATCATTGAAATTAAATAAGAAATTGAAATCATAACTCCAAAGTTAAGAAATAAATTCACATACAAATGAAATTTGAGAATGAAAATTATAAATGTGATTTGTAATTTGAAACGGAATTCCAGAGAAGTGTTTGGAAATGTTTTGAAAAGAATTCGAAAATTTTGGAGATATGGAAAGTTTAAATCCTTTTTGGAGTTGAAAATGAATTTCAAAGGTTTTGAAAAGTATTTTGGAGAGATGAAAGCTCTAAACTCTTTTCGGTCGCTGGAAAATAATTCTGATGATGATCGCGACATCATTGGTGTTCATTTTCGGGTTTCCAAAAGAGGAATTGCTGCCAAATTGTTTTAAATGGAAGTTGTTTGAAAAATTTGGGTTTGGTTTTTGAAATTCAAAGGATAATTTGAATTGTTTTCAAAAATGGTTTTGAAAATGTAACAACCCGCATATTTATCGATTTTATATTTTTATATTTAAAATCGTTAATCGGATGTTAGTCCGAAAAGCTACTTTTTGCATACGGTCAAATTAGGACTCGAGACCACTCCCATTGAGTTCGAAATGTCGTTTGCAATCTTTATAAGTGTAAACTTCGATATGTTTGGAGCTAGTCAAAAATTCGACCATTTTCACTTTGGGTTTGGGTTTGGTTCAGCCCTATGTTTTAACTTAACACTCCAAACTGAAACCCCCTCTTCATTCACTCCCTCCTCCTCTTTATTTCAGTTCTAAAGAGATTAATGGTGAGTGGAATGGGAAATTAAAACTCTAAAACCCTAGTTTCCATCTACAAATCAAGTTCTAGCTCCAAATCAATAGAAGAAGCTTTGGTAAGTCTCCTCTTCTTCTTCCCCAACTCACTCTCTTATCAATTTCAGAAATCCCTAAACCTAATTTAGGAAATGTTTCTCTTTTTAGTTTAGAATCAAGCTTGTTGAGTTGGGATTGAAAAGAGATTGTCATTGCCATTGCTCTATAGCTCCTTCATACTTGTGCTTGTGTATAAAGGTGAGATTTTTATCTCACATCTAAGTCAATAATTATCTTCGATTGTTAGGTATGAATTCCTAACACTTATCCTTGTGCAATTCCTGAGTCGTTGTTGCTCGACCGATCGTTATCGATGTCGTTTGGCCATTTTTGGCCTAGGTTCAGGGAATGCCCTGAATAACAGTTTCAGCCGTCTGAACGTATGGTTCAGACGTCTGAATGGAATACTGGGAATTTTCTTCTCCCAGCATTCAGACGTCTGAATCAAAATTTCAGACGTCTTAATTGGTTCGTTTTGAACCAGAAAAGGAATAGGCTAAAAAGTGCCTATTTCAGACGTCTGAAATCTAGGATTCAGACGTCTGAATTCTGTTCTGGAAAATAGTTTATTTTCCAGATTCAGACGTCTGAATTCTTGATCTCAGACGTCTGAATCTGCTGTGTTTTGCCTAGTTGTTTTTTTAGCTTGAATATCCAACTCTAATCAAATCGGGTTGATTCCCTTTTGAGCTGATTTCCTTGGATTTTATTCACGTCTCCGAATGTGAATTTTTGTGATACGTTTTACGACTTGTCACTTTAAAAATATAAAGGTTTCAATACTAATAGTAAATATCAAAACTCTTTCATCAAAGCGATTTCAACACTATTTTAAATATCAAAAGTTCGTTTTCTCAAACCGATTTTCAATCTACTAGTATATACAAGCCTTTACTTCACTCGAATGAGAAATCGACTTAAACGACTTAGTAAAACGAGTGGTATGAAACGCTTGCGTTCACTTCGTCGGTTAGCTCTTGGACTTGTTCGATTGAACCCTTTTTGTGACAATTTCCTAGTGAAGATTTACAGCTTGTTCATAAATATTTAAGTTAAGCAAGTGGTTATGGGACATGAAGCTAAACTCATATATTTACTAGCTTGGTGTGATTGACACTTCCTTATGATCATGACGATCATTTTTGTGATTTAGACTAGCGATTGAGCGATGTCTCTTTGTCTACGTGGGAGACTATACCCCGATCATGTGATGTTTCTCCATCACATTTCTAGGGTAGCACCCTACGGTCTTCGGGCCATTCCTGTGTGAAAATTTAATGGATAGCTTCCATGAGATAGCTTCTCGTCATGTGTTTACGCGTAGGTGAGCTTCATGCTCCCATTCATGTGTTAGGCCTCCCCCCCTTTTTTATGTGTTTTCTGGATTTCTGATGATGATTTCTGGAATTTTGTGCTTCACCAATTCTCATGATTTTCATTGATATGATATCAGTTTTTGTGCATTGGTGAATTCATGTGTTATTGACTTGTTATGAATACAAGTTTAGGGTATGATACCCTACCTTATCTTTGAGAAGATTCTTGTGATATTGATTAATCTTTTGTTGATTATCATTTACATACTTATAGTAGTATGTCGTAATAGTTATTTCATGTTCATGTCATGCCATTTACTTTATACCATATCATCTGATATTTATAGTTAGACTGATCCGTTTATTATTTTCTTATAAATAATACTCGGGTCAGACCGAGATGTTACAGGTGCTTCTGCTTGACTTCCTCCCGGGATTTGCTACTCTGACTTTTGGCTAACTACTCTAGTTTAGTAGTTTTTGTTTGTATACATTTGAGATTAGACTCCTTGATGTATACATATTCTATTATCTTGCACTTGTATCTATTCATTCGTGTTATTGTGGATCTTATTTGACCACTACTCTGATGTACACTTTCATGTGTTATATTCATATCTATTTCCGCCTCTGTGATATGAATTGTCTGTGACTGATTTATGTTACGTTTATTTCTATATTTGTTTCCGAAGATTATATATAGCCACCGTGTGATAGCTTTGTGTTTGTATCGGTATGTCGGATTTCCTCCTTAAAAGATATGCATCCTATTCTATCTGACATATCGGTGCTCGCACAAAGAAGTTACATGGATGGTCGCTCCTCAACAGCCTTATTCTCCGCGCTAGTTGACAGCACTACCCCGTAGTGTTCTTGGCTAGCGTGGGTATAGAGGTGGGGCGTTACAGAAAAAGTTGAAAAGACTCTGGAATCCTATTTAAAATATTTACGGGAATAATAAATGAGTTGATAACTTATACAATCTGAATTTTGATAGAATAAATTTAACTTAAAGAATGGAGTTAAATTAAAGTAAGTACAAGTGAATCAATTAAATGAAAGTGAGATTGAATGTTGAAATTCGTTTCGAATTTGTAAGCAATAGAATTGAATTGAATAATTATAAATGAAAGACGAATTAAAATTCATATGGAATTGGAAATCCAGTTTAATATAAGTGGTTATAAACCAAAATAGTGAATTGAAAATAAATTTTGGGAATGAACAAATGAATAAAACTGGAATTGAAACTGAATGTTGAAAACAAATTTGAATAAGTGAATTGGAATTTGTAATGAATTAGTAACTGAAACTAATTTAAAATAGTGCAGTTGAATGAAAGATAGTTGATGAAATTCAATATTCAGAAGGTAAAATTGAATCCAAATTAAATTGAAATTGTAAATTGAATTCAAATGAAATTTGAAATGTAAAATTGAATGATAATGGATATAACTTTAATAGTAAACTAAAACTGTATAAGAAGTATATATTGAAGATTTTGTAATAAAATGTGCAAAATGGTTTGAATATTGTAACTAGGATATTATGGCTAATAGGATATACAGGTGTTATAAAGGAATTGGAAATTTTGATTTCAAAGATAAATTTGAACTGCTCGGAAAAGGTAAGTATTTGAATTTCAATATGAGATTTGATGATTTTCTTGTCTAGCCGCTTGGCTTTTTCTTTTCTTTTTGAAATTTGAGAGTCCGTAGGGACATTTTGTAGTCGTACCGTGTTAGCCGCGCAAAGGAGATGCTGGCAAAATTTTTCGAAAATTTGGGGTGTTACGAAATTTTGAGAAAATTTTGAAAGTTTAAAATTTGAATTTAAATTTAAAATTGAATTATTAAGGAAAACAATATTGTTTGAAAACTATGAAAGTGTTTAGAAAGTTAGCTGAAGTGATAACAAATCTTTAATAGAAAGATTTGTTTTGAAATTTGATAAAACTATTTGGTTTTGGTAAATTAGTTAACGGGTATTGGAGCATTCTTCTTTACTTGTAATTTCGGGATGAAATTCTTTTAAGGAGGGAAGATTGTAACGACCCAGAATTTTGAACAATTTAAATTGAGAATATTTAATTTATTTTAAATATTTGAATGATGGTTTGACTTAAATTTCAATTTATCAGAATGAATTGGCGATTAAATTATAAAATTTAATCTATTGAAAGTTGAATAAAAAAATTGAATCTTCAATTTTAAGCTGATTAAAAATATTTCAAAAGCTTGTAAAATTCCTATTGATAACATTGAAGATAATAGAAGCTTCGGAATTGAGTTTGAAAATGATTTTTTCAGTTTTGAAATTATATCGTTTGAATCGATATTTAAAAATAGCGTTCCGGGGTGCAGTCTCGGAATTCGACGAAACTAGTTCCATTAGATCCGTAATATTGTATTATTATCGGATTTCAAATTTCGTATCTTTCGGAGTTGTTATGTGAGCACACGGTAAGTAAACGCGTTGAAATTAAATCAAATTCGATTTAAAATTTAAAGTCTAAATTTCGTCAACATCAGCTGAAAATCTTTCTCCATCAACACGTTTCAAAACACTACTTCAACACTCAACCCGTCCTTCTCCCTTCTTTCCGCCAGAAATCACGATACCAAATCGTGCAAGCATGCCTCCTCTCGATTTAAATATTCCTCTCCTTCCTCAGTTCAAAATCATATGAGATAAAATATAATGGCCGAGCTTCTCCTTTCCATTCAAAAATAAAAACAATGGCCGCTGTTTTCAAAATCCCTAGCCGAGCTCTCATATTTTTTTCGATCCCCTCTCCACTTCTCCTTTCCGTTCGAATCAATGAAATCTCGTCCTCCTCAAAACATTCGATCAAGCTTCATCTAAAAAGAAAAAAAAACACAGATCGAATTGGAATCTCAAGTTCACGACAATGGCTACAGTTTCCCCTCGAACGAAAGTCACTTCGTTGAATCTGCGAGGCATCGCGAGTTAATAATCGTTCGCATTCAAATCGACATCGCCTGTTCGAAAATTGAGACGAGTTTGGGTGTCGCGCGCGTTTGGGTAAAGCGAAGGCGGAGGCACGTTCTTGAGTGCGACTGGAAGGCGTGGCCTGTGTCACGATGTAGGGGAGGAGTTCGAATCGAAGCCGGGGATTGTTGCATCGATCGGTTGCTGGTAATTTCTTTATTTCTATTTTTACCTGAGCATATAATTTTCATAGGAAAATATAAGTTGTTAACTCATCAATATTTTAATTTGTTCATACAAAGAAATATATGCAGTTTTCTATATATATATATATTCAGAAGGTAGAAAAAAAAATTATTTCAGATAGGTATAAAAACATTTCTATTTGAATATATCTATATATATATAAAGTGTTTAAAACAGAAAATATATTCGTATACACATAATAAATGAGTTTGAATAAAGTTATTTAAAATAAATTGTTAATTTATTAAAATTATCAAATGGAAATTTAAACTGTTCGATTATTTCGAATATTTATAGAATTGTATAATTATTTATACAGGGTTAAAAATGGAGAAATGGTCAAAATGGAAAATGGGATTGCAAAATAAAAGCAAAGGTGAGATCTTCTCACTCAAAAAAATGAAAAGTTGGATTTTGCAGTTATTGATTTGATTGACTGTTTGGATGTGATACTATATATATATAGTAGTATATAGCAATATATACATATTGGCATATGTATATATTGGAGTTGATTGATTTCCCGCATTATATAGCGGATGAGACCCTATTGCGCCGCATAATAGTGGATAATATTTTATAAATCCCATATACCGCGATATTCCACCTCGAAGTGGAATTGGTATTGTGCTAACGTCTGTGGATGCAGGGAAACAGGTTGGAGGGATCCGACTGGATTCCTCACCGTATTGATTTATTTACAGATATTGTGATATATTCTGTTATCATATGATGATATGTGATGTTTTGTTGTCATGATTGATGATTGGTGTTGTTGCATCATCGGATCCATTTTTGAAGTTTAAAAATAACAATTTTTATTTTAAAGGGATTTTTAAAGTGATTTTTGAAAGTATACGTTTTATTAAATTTTGGATTGATTCATCCTAAATAAATAAACGTTAAAATTTTAAAGTTATAAAAATTATGATTTTTGTGAAATATAACCAAAGTATGATTTTTGGAAATAAATAGTTGATTGATTTATAAAATGGTTTAAATTGGGATCTTTGAATAATTATAAACGGTTTATATAAAAGATTTATAAAATTGATATCTATAAAATTAATAATATTGGAATTATAAAACGAGTTTTTATAAGTGTTAAAAATGAAATATTAATGGAATTCGTAAGTGAATAAAATTTATAGATTTATAAATTGTGAAGTTATAAAATGAATGAATTTGTAGAATAAAAGATTTATAAGAAATTAACTTACAAATTGGATTTTTGCCTTTAAATGGAATATTGATCGAATTTGTTAATAAAGGAGATTTATAAATCAAAGTTGTTATGAAATATAATGTGAATTCATAAACGTTGTTTTATAAATCCAAAATCAATTAAATTTGATAAATTAAACATAGAGGTTTATTAAAGGGGATATATTCGCGATTTTTGATACCGAATTATTCTTTATATAATATGGGTAATAAAAATGTTTGGTTGAGAATTTTATCCACGATTTTAGATAGTGGATAAATTCTTGAAATTAAATGTGTAGAAAATATTGAAATTTGGCTAGTGAGGTATATTCACGATTTTGGACAGTGAATGTATTGTTAAATAAAATGGATATGTTTTGGGGAAGTGATATTTTGAAAATGAAGTAATTGTTTTAAAAGATGTTTTAAAACGTGTTAAGTATCGAAAACATAGATTTCAACATTCATTGTTGAAATAGACGTTTTCCGGAAATAAGGAAATGGTGGACTATAACACTGTTGTTATAGTAAATGGTTTCTGAAAGGAAATGTTTTATATAGTATTGGGATTTATATATCTATCTTAATTTCGAATCCCTATCCTAGTGATTTTGAGTTGTCGTAACGATGTTTTACGTAACATTCATTTTGACTCAAATAAAATTTGTGAAAGAGAATGATTTCCTTAAAGAATGAAATATACTTAATTATGATTTAAGTATATCGAATATTTTCTAAGTGTTGAAAATAAATGATTTGTGAATTACTTATTATTAAATAAGTATGGAAATATTTTCCAATATGAAGTGAATTTTTTTTTTGAGATTTTATCTTTTTAAGATAAATTGAAAGTGAATATTTGAAATTTGTTTCAAATGGTTAAGTGTGGAAAATTATATATCTTGTAAAGATATTTTTGGAAATTAAATAATTTGGAAAATTATTTGGAATCTGATGATGTTGCGCATCTTTATTGATAGTTAAATAACCGACTATCAATAATTACCTTGAATGGGTATTTGTTGTGATTTGTTTGAATTTGAATGCCACACTTATTTTTGAATAAGCGCTCACTATTCGGGTTAGCCGGGAAAGGACCTTTGGGTCGTATAACCCATTCCGAATATGTGATACGTCGTAATGGATTGCATTTGATGACCAGTGTTGAAGACCAGATATTTTTGAAAACGGAAGGATAACCGTCGAGTTACTCTGCATCGGCTGATCTCCGATATAGAGGTTTTATCACCCTTAGTGATGGGAAGTCTGGACGTGATTTGAAAATTATCCGGATTTGCAAGGGCTTCGTGAGAAGTGCCTTCGGTTCTGTTCGATCCCGGAACAGACTTGTATGGTTGTGTGCCTGACGTTACATATTGAGATATAAAGCTGATTTCTTTCAAATACATTTCTGTTGGTGGTGAAGAATTTATTCTCTTAGCTTAAAACCCTTCTCTGAGACGTACGAGCTCAGAGGTTATGTAGTTGAAATTTATTAGCGATATACTCCCAATTTGGTAACGTGACATGCTGAGTGTTGCTGTGAAATGATCATTGTTTGATCATTTGTGATATGATCATTTGTTTGATCATTTATCTTTGTGATCATTACTTTGATCATTTGTTTGACCCGAAGCATGGCTTTGTACCCAAAGCGTAGCTTTGTGGACGAGACTTCGTCGGACCTCACACCCCGGAAATGGTCAAAACAGGAAGGATGCGGCAAGGTTCTAGGGAGTAGCGCCCCTTAGTGTATGTCATTCCTTCTGGATAGAGGTGGTATCATGGTATGGAGCCCAAATATTTAACCTATGTTGTTACTGCAAATTTATTATGTGGTTGTTGGAAATCGAGGATCCTCGGGAAGATCGGTTACGATCGGAGGATGGCATATGCATGTCAGTAGTTACCTATTTTTGCAGAGGTAACCCGGCCTTGTGTTGGCAGAGATCTAACCGTAATGTTAGGTTATTTCTCGGGTCGTCTTTCTAGAGGCGTACCTATGTGGCAATGGGAAGTTCCTTGGCCTGACCATTTGTTGGAAATCCAAAGAAACAATACGATCCTTGTACGGTTTTAGTTGTATTACCTGCCATGGAATGTGGCGGTAACCTGCTATTGAACATGGTAGTTATAGTAGGCATAAGTGCGGAATGCCTATGCTGGCTAAGATTTATATTATACTTTCGAAATGTTTTCTACACTATGCACTAATAATAATATCAAAAATGATTTGATTTTGCGTATCAAGCATCTTTGACTATCATAAGGAGAAATCTCCTCCGATTCTGCGTTTGCATTGTGTGTGTATGCGGGAGGCCTTATGGTAGTTTCATTTTCCAAAAGCATTGCGAATAAATTTTATTTTCTTTGTGAAAAATAACTGTTTTACGATCTTACACCAGTCACCATGACTGACTCGGAGTTTATTGTTTCCCTTCTAAACTCTGGGTGCCTATAATTTTCCACACGGGCAGCCTAGAGTTATGTTATCAGGATATTCAGGATATTCTGGAGCTTTGGAAGCAAGCTGGATGGCGAAACGTACATCCGTACTTGTTTATTTATTCCGCTGTGTATTCTGTATGAGGACAAGTTTATATAACTGTCCATTGTTGTATTGAGTTGTATATTAACTCTGATTGATGTATGTATAAACCGATATAGTTCTTTGTTTTAAAAGACTAGCGATTATCTATTATATATTGTTCCGCTGCGAATGTGAGATTTTGATATTGTTTTCTGTTTCTATGTTTTCTATTGTTCTTCTTTTCTTTTCTTCTGTCTTTTCTTCTACCTCTTCTTTTAAACCCTAAGAATTCGGTTTTCCGGCATTCTTTGCTCGGCAATTGATACAGTGGATGTATTGATGTCGATATTCGGAAGTCGAAGAGTTGGGTCCTTATAATCGCTTGGTAGCGTAATCAGTAGGGGCTGCGAGAGCCTAGGGTACGGATGTTTCCTGGGAGATCCAGGCGTAACCATTGTGTATCTGCAGTACTACCAGTCTTCATGGCGTAATCGCAAGGTTGGGGAGCGGCCTAAGGGTACGGATGTTTCCTGGGGGATCCAGGCGAAACCATCGTGTATCCGCGATCCATGATCGACATATTTTGTTTTTTTTGGATTGTACTTTCCATATCTGTTTTTTAAAGTTTTCCATTATTTTCACTGGGTGTTGAAACAAGTCTACTAAGTACCTGGAGAATTCTAGCTTTGCGCCTTATCAACGCACTGCCAGAGCCTGCCGGAACGAGGATAAACTTGTTAAGACATCGAGTTATAAAAGTATTTTGATAAAATATTATATAAATGATACTTTGATCAGTTATTTCCTTTTTTAAAGGATTTTAAAGTGTTTTAAATATTTTTCCTCTTTAACCAACAATTTTAAATAATGGTTCATTCTTCTCTTTCAACCTGCTTTCCCTCCTAGCTACTTTTCTTCCCTACCTTCTTTCGGGATGTCTTCCAACCTATTATTCTTTCTAGTTGTTTCTCCCCTCTCTTCCTTTTCGAGGACGAAAAGATTTGAGTGGGGGAGAGTGTAACAACCCTAGATTTTTATATATATTTTTAATTTTGACTTTATTTTTATTTTGAAATTACTTTAAACTTGTTTTATTTCAAACATTTCATTTTAAATATAAATGTTGATTATTATGTGAATTATAATTTCAAACTGGTATAAATTGAATATTTTCCCGAAAAGTGGATTTTTGGTCAATCTGGTCAAACTTTGACTTTTAAATTTAAAATTTAAATATTTTAATTCTTTAATTTTATCTTTTATTATGAAAATAAATTTAATTTCAAGAATACTGCTTTTTGTTTCGTTGAAATCTGATTTATGTTGTGAAAGTTATGCTTTTTACCATATTGTATGTAAATTGATTTATTTAACAAAATCATCTATTTTAATTTATATAAACAATATTTTTATTTGTCAAATCATGTTCTAATATGTGTTATATGACATATTAGATATATATTTTATTTTAAAACATTTTTAAAGTGATGTTATAATTTTTCCAAAGTTTACTGTGTTGATTTCCTATTTTTATAGGCTGTTTTCTTATTTTCTGCTATTTTCTTCATTAAAATTATATTTAAATTAAATTTTATATATTTATTTTGTGAATGTACTTTTATTTTATGTTATTATTTATGTTTAAAAATATATTACAAGCTCATATGAATTTTCTAAAATTTATTTCATTTAATTTCAAATTTTCTAGACTAGATTACTGTTTTTAGCTATTTTCCTTAATTTAACTTTATATAATTAATAAATATTATATATAATTTTATATTTTGATAAATTTTCGAAATTTTATCTGGTATTATTATTATTACCAGAAATATAAAGTTATAAAAACAAAATAAAGAAATATGAAAGGGTTTGGACTTTTGAATTGCCATTTGACTTTTTGAATTCCACCTTTTCATTTTCAACCAACATTTGCTTTCAATTTTTGGCCGTTCCTTATACTATCTTCAGCCGACTTCTTTTCTTCATTTTCACGCATATCATAAGGCTTCTCAACCCTAAAATTCATGGCCATCAACCTGAAGCAAAGTGGTGGTAAACTTCTTCTTCTTTTCTATGAAATTTCTTCTTGTTTTCTACTAGTTTATGTTGTTTTTCACTTGCTTTCTCACCTTCTATGCTCAGCCCCTTGCTCCTCCTTCACCATGGCCATCTCCTCCATCACCTGAACCACCGACCACCTCCTCCAGTCCAGCCCCAAGCCACTGGTCTTACACTATAGTTGCACCAAAACTTGAACAAACTTCACCCTTTATGCCTAGCCGAGCACCATACATCACCACCACCTCCAAACCTTCCTTTGGCCGCCACCTACTCCACCTCCACCACCCATAGATGACCTGAAACCCACTGCCACACCTGTACCTGACTCACTACAGACCTGGCTGTGCCTAAGATTTCCTTGGCTGTGACCTTTGGTTGCATGAAATCATGTTTGTTTGCCTTGTAGTTGTAGTTCCATGCACACATACCTTTGCATCATCTTTTCCTATGTATGGCCGACTTGTTGAACCCAAAACCTGATCCAAACCTGATCCAAAACCATCCCATTACAGTGCTTTTACAGCCCATTACTGAAGCATATGCGGTAGAAAGCAAGTGCAGGCACTTTGGAGATGTTTTGTGCATTCATTTCTAGCTTTGTTTAATTGAATTTGGGTTGAAACTTATGTTATTTGTTTTGTTTTGTTTGAATGTCTGCTAGAGGCTATTAGCTTTGTCTCTCCCACACTCAAATCATCGTCGTGTTATCGTGCCTTTGAAGATCTCAGTTTGTGTGTTTCAGTTGTCATCTCCAGCTTATACCAGTGAGTTATTCTCACCAGACAATATGTACATATATAACTAGTGAATTGACCCCTTTTGAATCTGTAAAATGCATTATCATGTTACACTTGCTATGTTATGATTTTATGATGTTCACCCATGCTTAAACACCTATTATATTATATGTTACTGTTATATTATGCTATTCTATTATTTTTATCAGTTTATCACACTACAAGTTCCCTTTAGATTAGAATCACTATGGGTTGAAATGATACATACCCGAACGGACTTTAGAATAGGAGAAAATCGTTATGGGCTGAAATGATAGGCCTGAATGATTTTCAATTATTTTCATTTACTTGGGATTGCGGGTTTGAAATGATCAAACCCGGGTATCTTTGTAAATTACGGGTTGAAATGATAAATTACCCGTATCACTTTACCTAGGCTAAAAAAATGAAATACAGACCCGTAGTTAAAATATGTTTTTCTAAAATTTTTAAATTATTTTAGAAATGTAAATATTATTATATTTTGATTTAAATTTGATTAAAAATGATTTCTGTAAAGCATTATTGATTTTCTGAAAGTTTATAAGTGAAATAAATTAATGGTAAAGTTAGAAAATCTGAAATGTAAGTTATTTTGGGAAATTTTAATTTGGTGATATTTGGAATTTAAATTAAATATGAAATATGATAAATTCATGAAAATTTGGATTAAAGTGAATTTAAATGATTTTATAATATATTAATGATTTTTGAATAAAGTTAAAATGTGAAATGAATGAATATTTAAGTTGAAATTTTGACATATAACTAAAATTGGAAATTTATGAATTTGGCTTAAAAGTGAATTTTAAGTTAAGTAAATAAAAATGAAATTAAGTTATATTTGAAAATTTAAACTTAAGTGTTAAGTTAAATTTAATTTAATGAATTTAAAATTTAATGTTGGAATTTAATAAGTGAATTATTATTAAATTTTGATTTTTGAATGGAAATTTAACTTTATAAAATCATGAATATAAGGGTATTTAATGATGACTGTAAAAGTGAAATTATATGATTTTAAAATGTAAAAAAAATGATTTATATAAAAATATAATTGTTTGAGAAATTATACTGAATATTTGAATTTAATTAACTGCATTTCTGAAATGCTATTAATTCTAATGTAAATGATAATACAACATTTGTAAATGCTGTAGTTGATAATAATGAACCAAATGGCTAAATTTAATTAAAGGCTATTATAGCATTTTTGTAAATGTTATAATGGTTGAATTTAACTAAGTTTATTTGAAACTAATGTAACCCTATTCCAACATTATAAATGCTGTCTTTTGTTAAATTAAACTGTTTTAAATGTGACTTTCCGTAGCATTTTCTAAATGCTGCGAAAGTTGAATTTTCATTGTTTTAATTAATTTAAGTGAACAAATGAACTTTGAAAGATTAAAATTTTGGAAATTTAATAATTTAATTATTAAATATAATAACTTCATTTTTATGATTTAAAATGAAGTAATTTGTTTCGAAATATAAACTATTTTGAAATATGATATTTTGATATTTTGAAATGGATTTTTGAATGATATTGAATTTTGAAATGATATTTGATTTCGAAGTATAAAATACTATTTTGAAATTTTAACCACCGGTTGTATTTAATTTATGGTTTAACTGATCCTTAAAGATTGGGCGATCCCAAGCATCTTTTAAGTTATGGTGCATTTCTACTACAGTTCACTTGAGTTGGTTTACATTATATAAGTATATATTGTCCTGACTCGAGTGTTTTGTGTTTTACTTTACGCTCGGGTCAGCCTGAGTATTTACAGCTTAGCTTTGGATTTCTTTTCTGGAGCTAGGAATCGCTGGAGATTCTGCTTGTCTAGTTATCTGTTCCTTTCAGTTCAGTTGTTCTATTTCAGTTCTGGTATTCATAAACTTCTATTTATTTGAGATTTCTATTGTATATGTTTTCAAACAGATATTATGTATTATGTTTTGAGAGTTTGTTATAGTAGCTTCATGAACTACTATGGTTTTTATATTCCGCTGTGAGTTATTCTGATATGTTCTATGTCTGTGATTCTGTGTATTTGATTTCATTTGCTCCAAATTTATTTACAATCTGTTATTTTGAATTATTCAAGTCAAACATGTGTGGATTATTGTCGATTTGAATGGTCCAAAATAGTGGATCGTTACAGCCGCCTTCACCTTTGTCAAACGGCGACTTTTAGATCAACCTTCGATCTAAGTGTACTTTTTTTATACCCCGAAGTTTGGAATATGGAATATAAAATTATAAACCACTTTAAGCTAGTTTAAAGTTTCAAAATTTACGCCAGTTTAAATTTAAGTCTATGATGTAAATTTAAGTTAAGTTTTAAGTTTTGATTTTGAATTGAATTTGAAGTTTTAATTTTAAATTGATCTTTAATTATAAAATTATGAATTAAAATTAAACTGGATTTTAATTGTAAAATTTCAAGTTTTAATTTTAAATTGAATTTTGTGTTCAAAATCTAAAGTTTTAAAGTTTTAAGTTTTTATTTTAAATTGAATTTAAATTTACATTTTAATTTTAAAGTTTTAAGTGAAAATTTTAAATTTAAACTTAAACTTTAAAGTTAAAAATATTAAATTGAATTTTAATTTATAGTTTTAAGTTTTTAATTTTAAGTTGAATTTAAATTTTAAAGCTTTACGTTAAAATTTGAAGTTTTAATCTTAAATTGAATTTTTAAGTTTAAAGTTTTGACCTAAAAATTTTTAATGAATTTAAAGTTTTTAACAATATTGCATGTATTTGCAGTTTTTTTGAAGTCCAAAGTTTAATTTTAGCAGCACTTTTGAAGTACAGTTTTTGTTTACTGAAATCGGAAAAAAGCTCTAGGCCTAGGGCCTTTTCGCCTTGACAACCTTGCTTCAAACAGATTTTTGTAGTTTTGGTTCTATATAAAAGCAATTATCTTTATTCAAGGTCATAATAATGTATTATAATGTATAAAAATTTAATCGAGGGAAAAATCCAAAATTATTTGGAGTAATTTATTGATAACACCATGTTTTTTGTACTTTCATATTGAAACACCTTAGGATCATTGTTAAACTTGACACCTAAAAGTTAGTAAATGTTTACAGATTTAAGGAAAAAACTATATGTGGAATCCACATGAGTTCTGAGCTGTTTTTAATAGCGTCTGCCAACTTTTGGTTAAGAAAATTGCAAATTCAGGAGAAACTGCTGAAATTAGGTAGGGGATTCTTATGCTTATCCATTTTATAAAATTTGAGGTACGGGCGAGCTTAAGTTTAGCCTACAAATTTGGTTGCGTATACTAAAATAAACCACTTGTCTAAATATTCTTTAAGTACAACAAATTAAATAGTGCTACCTCATATGTGACTCTAACGTCGCTCCTACATGTTGTAGTTTGACCGGCCACTTAGCTCTAATTTCATTCTTATGATATAAATGAATTCAAAATTACTGTATATATGTTTGTGTGTGTATGTGTGAATTGTATGATATAAATTTCAAAAATATTGGCTTAGGAAAGTGGATTGTCCAAGTTCTTGGACTTGATGTACTGCTTCACTTGGTTGGATCTAGTTAAAATTGATTCGATTCACTTATTATACATGGAATTATAGGTACTTTCTTGTGCTTGTGTATTTTTTGATTTTAGGTTCGAAGAGAAAGCTTGAATTTTCTTTTCTAAAATTAAGTCCTAGTCGTATACTATTTATTTATTAAATATAAATAATAAGATGTAAAACTAAATCGATGCTTGAGTTATTGTTCTGGGTATGAAGACATTAGAGGAATCCATATGGCCGACTATTAACTAACCGTTATACCAATACACAGTTAAGACTTAAGAATACGATACCATTTTAAAGGTAACGACAATTCAAACATTCATAACCAAAAATGGTGGTACTAACATCGGTAAGGACTGCACTTACAAAGAAAGGATGGTCAATTGGATATGAATAGGGTATGTACATAGAATCCTTATTTCATACTGTTCTGTTTCAGACTATTGTATTCACAAAGACCAATTGTCATACATCGTCAGAGTATTAGATACTTTTAGTTCTTTACCAAAACATTTCATAGCATTATAAGCATGAGTAATGTCTTTCTGCATAAAATATAGAGAGATATTATAGATTTAATTCAAATTTCTCAATGTCTATACAAATTGGAAGAAAAGAATCACGCTCTGATAGTTCTAAAAGAAGGAATTATCACAAACTCTTCTTAAAACATCAGTTGATCCTAGAGTTATATATGAAGTTTCGCTTTTATACTTATATTTTCGTCTATCTTCACGCTCTGTCTGGTCAAACTTTTTGTATATCTCATTTGCCCCTTCATTCAAGATCACACGATATAGAGCAACTTCTTTTCTTGCAACTAAACAAGAGATTATTGCCTGTTTATGAATCTTGTGTTCATAAAGCCTGTGAAAGCAAATCATATATTAGTAAACTTAGTATTTTAATTCTTTATCCATTAACATTAATGCATCATTAATGTACATACCCTTCACGTATATTTTTATGTAGGCTGCATAGAAGGTCAGGAGTTGTTTCAGTTGTAGGGTTCTTCAAAATGACGAACAAATTATTATCCCACTCTCCTTCAATAGTGGATTGTTGACATAACATATCCAAGGCATGCTTATTTACTACTCTGGTTTCCTTTTCCTTAGAGAATGCCACTGTTTGAATTAGAAAACGATTCAAATCTATTGTCAATTTTTGATAAATAAATAAAAATCACAATAACACTCAAAATTATATTGTTATTAATTTACAATCTTTTCTATCATCAAAGTTACAAGGTCTTAAGGTACCAACTATTCCATAATTATTAGTCATATAATTTTGACGAATTCTGATGCTGGTATTTATTAGCTATAATGTATTGATTATTTATTGGTCAAATTGTGTGACTGAAGTATTCGTTATTTGGATTATTATTGTGTCTAGGACTGAACATTTGTATATGATACTTGATTAAATTAACCGTAGGATTTGTAAAGATTGGATCATACTATGTTATCATAAATTAAAACCTCTTTAGCAATAGGTCTAGAATCGGTCAAACGAACATAAATCATAATGCAAATGTAACGTATCGGGTTTTGCCCGCTCGAAAATCAACATCCGTACTTCACATTGTACTAGAATGCCGCAGATTCGATCGTTCAAATCCGATTCGCCGGAGCTATAACACAATTAAGTAAATAACACAACGGAAGAAAAAAATAATACATTGATATATAATATCTGATACAACAGAGTGATACAATGAATATCAATATACATCAGAGATATGATACAAGAAATAGTAGCGGAAAAGAAAATGATAACATCAGCAGCAGATAGAATATCTCCAATAGAATGCTCCAAGAAAAGCAACGTCAGTCCATGAACTCCAAGAACTGAACTAGGTCCAGATAATCTACTAAACCTGAATATCTGAAAAACCCAACTCTAGACTGCTCGTGTGGAAAATTATGAGCACCCAGAGTTTAGGAAGGAAACAATAAACTCCGGATCAGTCATGGGACTGGTGTGAGCAACAAAAACAGTTTATCTTTAAAACAAACAACAACAGAATTTTAAAGTCAATTCGCAATGCTTTTGGAAAATGAAACTACCATAAGACCTCCCACCACACACACAATGCAAACGCAGAATTGGAGGAGATTTCTTCTTATGATAGTCAAAGATGCTTACTACGTAAAATCATCTTGATATTATTATTAGTGCATAGTGCAGAAAACATTTCGAAAGTATAATATTAATCTTAGCCAGCATAGGTACCATTATACTATGCCTACTATAGCTACCATATTAGATGGTAGGTTCTACAACTAAAACCGTACAAGTTCCGTATTGGAGAAATGGATTTCCAACAAATGGTCAGGCTAAGGAACTTCCTTCCGCCGCATGGGATCGCCTCTGGCGGGACGTCCCGAGAGACAAACTGCTCTCTGCCAAACAAGGCCGGGTTACCCCTGTAACAGGTAACTCACGAATATGCCACCCCCCGGTCCTTTGGGACCTTTATCTGAGGCCTCGATAACCAACATCACACATAATAAAGTGTATCCACATGAGTAAGTATCTGGGCTCCATACCATGACACCACCCTTTTCCAGAAGGAAATGACATACCCTAAAGGGCGCGACCCTCATAACCTTGCCGCAACGATCCTGTTTCGACCATTTCCGGGTTGTGAGGTCCTGACGAAGTCTCGTCCACAAAGCTACGCTTTGTTACAAAGCCATGCTTTGGGTCAACAGACGATCAACCTATGATCACAAAGATAAATGATCAACCAAATGATCATATCACAAATGATCAAACACTGATCATCACACAGCAACACTCAGCATGTCACATTACCAAATTGGGATATATCGCTGATAAATTTCAACTACATAACCTCTGAGCTCATACGTCTCAGAGAAGGGTGTTAAGCTAAGAGAATAAATTCTCCGCCACCAACAGAAATGTATTTGAAAGAAATCGGCTTTATATCTCAAAGTGTAATGTCAGACATACAATCCATATAAGTCTGTTCCGGGATCGAACAGAACCGAAGGCACTTCTCACGAAGCCCTTGCAAATCCGGATAATTTCCAATCACGTCCGGACTTCCCGTCACTAAGGATGATAAAACCTCTATATCGGGGATCAGCCGATGTAGAGTAACTCGACGGTAATCCTTCCGTTTTCAAAAATATCCGGTCTTCAAATGCTATCCATATACGACGTATCACATATTCGGAATGGGTTATGCGACCCAAAGGTCCTCTCCCGGCTAAACCGAATAGTGAGCGCGATATTTAAAAACATATGGATATTGGGATTTCAATTAAGTCACAACTTATTACCCAAAAATCTTTCTTTTCAAATGGTTAAACAAATTACCATTTTCAAATCTTTAAACAAAAAGATTCAACCTTTACGGTTTAAACAGTTTCCACACTTTAATCTTTCAAACAAAAGATTCATTCACAGATTTTCCAAATTAATTTCCATTTCAATTTGATTAACTCGTTAAACCTTTAAATCAAGATTTAACTTACAGTTTTCAAAACAATTCCATTTCAAATGATTTAAACCAATCATTATTTTAAATCTGTTAAAGATAACAGATTCAAATCACAGCTTTTCAAAACAATTCATTCATAACTTGGAAAACCATTTTTCAATTCGATATTGAAATTCCTTTAATTAAACTGGAATTTCATTGCTTATCTGAAAGCTTTTATTCTTTTAAAACAAACAGTTTCATTTCAGAAAATCTGATTTATTCATACGAGTTAAGGTTCTTGGGTTAAATTCAAATTCTCAAAATTATACTTTTAAATGGTTTAACTTTATATAAACACATTTATAACATTTTCAATCCCTAGTTTCAAATCATAGGATTCAATTTCAAACTTGAATCCAAATTTAAATCTAACTATTTAAATTTTCAAGACTCGGTTAAGTTATTCAAAATAACTTTTATCTTTGAAATTCCATTTCAAAAGTTTTTCACTTTAAACCCAAATTTCAAATTTCAAAATCAATTGAAATTAAAATTTCAATTTCAAAAACATTGATTTGAATTATTTGTGACTTAACCGATTTTCCCGTGAAATCCATATTTGTGTGTGTAAAAGTGTGGTCCAGGGGTTTCACACAATAGTGCAACACAATGAATCATCACAGATCAAAATACAGGATATAGTTGATAAGCGATATAAACTATAACGCTTATCGTTCATTCACAGATCACAGATATATATCACAAGTAAGTAAACTACAGATCACAACATAAATCAGGGTATATCACAAATCATCACATATCAGGAAATATCAAACAATTAAATCATCCAACGAAATCCAAATATTCATAAGTAAGGTCAGTTAATATCTGATTTTAATTAATTTATACCAGGTTAATTACTTATGAATAAACTACAAATTTTGGTTAATTAACATCAATAAATTACAAATCGTTTTGATTAATTATTCTTTAACCATTTATTAATTAACCATTAATAATTAATTAACCTTTAATTATAATTCATCAACCTTTAAGTATTAAATAATTACTCTTTAATTATTTAATTCACCATTTAATTAATTATCTTTAATTAATTACTTTGATTAATTATTCCTCAATTAATTATCATTCTTTAATCACCTTCATTAATTAATTAACCTTAAATTTTCATAATTAATAAATTCCCAATTCATTTATCTCTAATTTATTAGTTAATCAATTATAACCATTAATTAATTAAATTACTTAATTATTCTTACATAAATCACTTAATTAACCTTTATCTTTAATTAATTAAATTAACCAATTATACTTAATTTCCTAATTAACTTAAGTAATTTCCAAGATAATAAAACTCCTTTTAACTTAAGCTGCATTATCTTGTAAATACACTAATTACCATTTACATTTAAAACCCCTTTAATTCTTTAAAATTAACTTAAACGAATTTTAGATTAAATAAATTCTAAAACTCTTTAACAACTGTTAATAAACCATTTGATATTCATAAAGTAATGTTTTAAAGAAAGTTTTAACAAAATTTGTTTAAATTTCGAAAATAACATTTTTAAACTTTTTATAAAAACTGGGTTCTTCCTTCACTTCGGGTCATACCCGAATGATACTCGGACCATCTCTGAGATTCTCTACTTCTTTCCCTTATCTTCAAAACTTAGTTAAACTACTGTTTTAAAAACTGAAGCTCTAACACCTTCAAATCACTCGAGTTCGTACTCGCGTTATACCCCAAAACCTTTCTTTTAACCATAGCCTGTTTTCTGAAACCTGGCAACAGGCCTAGCAACCCGATCCTCCTTAACAACTTCCCCGAGCCCAAAAGCGAAAATCCCGCGTTCGACTTCGAGTTTCACACTTCCTAGTTTCTTCGAGTAAACCCATAGCCTGCTACGATTCGAATTCGAGAAAAAACTACGTCTCCCCCCACTCATACTCTCGCTGATACGAAGGTCACCGCGTGCACGTGCACATCGACGTTGGCCAACTCCAGTCGCCACCACGACCACCTTCTAGTCTCTCATGGCCTCGCTGAAAGTTACGAGCACCCAGTTCGACGAAATCAACCGCCAATCGAAATATCGACCCTTGATCGAAAATCTGGAGCAACCACTCGACAAAAATCCTTTCGCCAACGACGAACTAGACCACCGGGCAACTCACCATCCATGTTAAAGACGCATCACAGCCTTCTCGCCGCGTTCCCCCTCCTGCGATCGCCTGAATCGCGTCGACGACGACGTAATTCTCACACGACTTCGACCTCCAAAATATAGACATTTAACCCTAAATCGTTCTCGTCCTCAAATTTCTTGCATTAGATATTTTTTTTTCATTTTTTCTGGGATCCATGAGGATCAAGCAAGCTTCAAACAAAATTTTAACATCTAAAAATTCTTTGGTTACCAGAAATCGATCAAAATGTATTTCCAGTTCATTTAAAAATTACTGATGATACACTCCATGAAAAATCACGAATTTTGTTTTAAAAATCATGTTTCTGGTTATTGATTTAATTTGCATGCTTGAATTGATGAATAACAATGTTTGAATTTTGACAAAGTTTTGAGTATTCCTGTTCTTATGCTTTCCCAGAGCAACATTTAGTTTAGTTTAATTTAAACACAATTTAAATCTTTATTCTATCCTTTAACAAACACGTATTGTTTATAGTTTAAAGACTAACTTCAATTATGATAAGAGAATATGAATTCTATTCTAAATTTTTGTTGGGAAAATTTGAACAGAGATGCACAGATAACCTCAGGTATACATACACCCATACATTCACATAATCATCTATATTTTCCAGAAAACTCATACATATACATATATATCTATAAATACCACCATACTTATTCACTGATATGCAAGCAACAGAATTTATTTTTAAATTTCAAAAGATGAGGTTACTCACAGTGTTGTTTCCAGAAGAAAGAAAACAGAGTTGTTTTTTTCTTTTGAACCAAGCTTTGATCTTCCAGTTGAAAGTTGAAGTCTTTTAAATTTGCAAAGTTGAAATCTTCACTTGATCCTCTGGTTTTGTTTTGATTTTATGATCTTGACTTTGAAATATGGTGATACTTATATTTTTTTCTTTCTCTCAGTTTTACTATATTGTGTTTTGAACGAACCAGAATATGGAAGTTGATATGAATCAAAATTGTGTACAGGCTGATGAATATAGAAGTACAAGGTATTTTCTTATTTTTGGAGGCTGATGTCTGGCTTTTGTGCTAGTATTCATTGCCAAGGTACTTTATACCTTTTATATGTTTACTTGTTTTGACCATGCTGAGATAAATCTCGGCTGATATGATTTGTACTATGCATGCTAAGATATTAGCATTAACTCCTTTGGTACAATATGTTATAATGTTGTTTGTACTAAGGCATGGGTGAAGTGATCTTGTATTTGTTAATTTCGGCTGATAGATGATATAGGGTTGGTTTGCATACTTGTTCATTTATATGTTTACTAAATATATGTTTAAAATGTGTGGTCTGGTTTGTTGTTATGCTTTTGGAAGCTAACCCATATTTGTATGTGTTTACACTTATCTTTATTTGCTTTAGTTTGATTACTTTCTTATCTTATGGCTTTGTAATAAAATTGATATTCTATTTTAATATGTTGTTAAAATTGTTCTAGTTCTATTTACTTTACAATAATTTTAAATTTAAATGATTTATACAAAATTTGATGAGATCCGGGGAAACTCGCAATCTATTTACCGTTTTATTTTACTATTTTAATTCAAAAATTCATTTAATTATCAATTAAATGTAATTAAAATTCGGGGTCGTTACAGACTTCCCCCCTTAAAAGAATTTCGTCCTCGAAATTCACAGGCACGAAAACAAAGACAGATGAAGAATGTTTCATCTAATCAAACTGAACATTTATTCTGCATTTGGCTTACCAAATCAGAATATCAATAACAGATACAAGAACGAATCTGTTTTAACACTTCACAAGATAATCGGGCTATCCAGATCTACGAAATATGCAGTGACATAGGTTAGTTCAAAGTGATAACTAACCACTCGTAGAACATATCGAGACCCAAAGAATAGATGGATATAAGGATACGATTTCAAAACTTTCAGTTTAAAAACCAAAATGTACCTATCAACTATAGCAAACAAAGCAACCAATACATCCAAACAAACAAGTCTGGCCTATCTGGAGTTTATGTCCCATATTAATATATCGAATCTTCTTTTCCTGGATCTACCAGAAATTATCGAAGAATTGAGAAAAGATGTCGAACAAAAGAGATTGATAGAGAAAAGATTTCTTCCTTGTTGTTACAGAGTATTGACCAATTATAGTCGTATTCTTCCGTCCCCTATCTCATCCTCTTCTTGCACTCATACTCACTATCAGTGGATAGTAAGAGAATTTACTGAGGCATATAGACAGATATCTGAGGAATACTCATTCTAGAGTTTACTTCACTCTATCTCTAATGAGTTACTTAACGTGTTACACTCCTGAGCTAAAGTACAACCTTAGCTCTGATACCACATGTAACGTATCGGGTTTTGCCCGCTCGAAAATCAACATCCGTACTTCACATTGTACTAGAATGCCGCAGATTCGATCGTTCAAATCCGATTCACCGGAGCTATAACACAATTAAGTAAATAACACAGCGGAAGAAAAAAATAATACATTGATATATAATATCTGATACAACAGAGTGATACAATGAATATCAATATACATCAGAGATATGATACAAGAAATAGTAGCGGAAAAGAAAATGATAACATCAACAGCAGATAGAATATCTCCAATAGAATGCTCCAAGAAAAGCAACGTCAGTCCATGAACTCCAAGAACTGAACTAGGTCCAGATAATCTACTAAACCTGAATATCTGAAAAACCCAACTCTAGACTGCTCGTGTGGAAAATTATGAGCACCCAGAGTTTAGGAAGGAAACAATAAACTCCGGATCAGTCATGGGACTGGTGTGAGCAACAAAAACAGTTTATCTTTAAAACAAACAACAACAGAATTTTAAAGTCAATTCGCAATGCTTTTGGAAAATGAAACTACCATAAGACCTCCCACCACACACACAATGCAAACGCAGAATTGGAGGAGATTTCTTCTTATGATAGTCAAAGATGCTTACTACGTAAAATCATCTTGATATTATTATTAGTGCATAGTGCAGAAAACATTTCGAAAGTATAATATTAATCTTAGCCAGCATAGGTACCATTATACTATGCCTACTATAGCTACCATATTAGATGGTAGGTTCTACAACTAAAACCGTACAAGTTTCGTATTGGAGAAATGGATTTCCAACAAATGGTCAGGCTAAGGAACTTCCTTCCGCCGCATGGGATCGCCTCTGGCGGGACGTCCCGAGAGACAAACTGCTCTCTGCCAAACAAGGCCGGGTTACCCCTGTAACAGGTAACTCACGAATATGCCACCCCCCGGTCCTTTGGGACCTTTATCCGAGGCCTCGATAACCAACATCACACATAATAAAGTGTATCCACATGAGTAAGTATCTGGGCTCCATACCATGACACCACCCTTTTCCAGAAGGAAATGACATACCCTAAAGGGCGCGACCCTCATAACCTTGCCGCAACGATCCTGTTTCGACCATTTCCGGGTTGTGAGGTCCTGACGAAGTCTCGTCCACAAAGCTACGCTTTGTTACAAAGCCATGCTTTGGGTCAACAGACGATCAACCTATGATCACAAAGATAAATGATCAACCAAATGATCATATCACAAATGATCAAACACTGATCATCACACAGCAACACTCGGCATGTCACATTACCAAATTGGGATATATCGCTGATAAATTTCAACTACATAACCTCTGAGCTCATACGTCTCAGAGAAGGGTGTTAAGCTAAGAGAATAAATTCTCCTCCACCAACAGAAATGTATTTGAAAGAAATCGGCTTTATATCTCAAAGTGTAATGTCAGACATACAATCCATATAAGTCTGTTCCGGGATCGAACAGAACCGAAGGCACTTCTCACGAAGCCCTTGCAAATCCGGATAATTTCCAATCACGTCCGGACTTCCCGTCACTAAGGATGATAAAACCTCTATATCGGGGATCAGCCGATGCAGAGTAACTCGACGGTAATCCTTCCGTTTTCAAAAATATCCGGTCTTCAACACCGGTCTTCAAATGCTATCCATATACGACGTATCACATATTCGGAATGGGTTATGCGACCCAAAGGTCCTCTCCCGGCTAAACCGAATAGTGAGCGCGATATTTAAAAACATATGGATATTGGGATTTCAATTAAGTCACAACTTATTACCCAAAAATCTTTCTTTTCAAATGGTTAAACAAATTACCATTTTCAAATCTTTAAACAAAAAGATTCAACCTTTACGGTTTAAACAGTTTCCACACTTTAATCTTTCAAACAAAAGATTCATTCACAGATTTTCCAAATTAATTTCCATTTCAATTTGATTAACTCGTTAAACCTTTAAATCAAGATTTAACTTACAGTTTTCAAAACAATTCCATTTCAAATGATTTAAACCAATCATTATTTTAAATCTGTTAAAGATAACAGATTCAAATCACAGCTTTTCAAAACAATTCATTCATAACTTGGAAAACCATTTTTCAATTCGATATTGAAATTCCTTTAATTAAACTGGAATTTCATTGCTTATCTGAAAGCTTTTATTCTTTTAAAACAAACAGTTTCATTTCAGAAAATCTGATTTATTCATACGAGTTAAGGTTCTTGGGTTAAATTCAAATTCTCAAAATTATACTTTTAAATGGTTTAACTTTATATAAACACATTTATAACATTTTCAATCCCTAGTTTCAAATCATAGGATTCAATTTCAAACTTGAATCCAAATTTAAATCTAACTATTTAAATTTTCAAGACTCGGTTAAGTTATTCAAAATAACTTTTATCTTTGAAATTCCATTTCAAAAGTTTTTCACTTTAAACCCAAATTTCAAATTTCAAAATCAATTGAAATTAAAATTTCAATTTCAAAAACATTGATTTGAATTATCTGTGACTTAACCGATTTTCCCGTGAAATCCATATTTGTGTGTGTAAAAGTGTGGTCCAGGGGTTTCACACAATAGTGCAACACAATGAATCATCACAGATCAAAATACAGGATATAGTTGATAAGCGATATAAACTATAACGCTTATCGTTCATTCACAGATCACAGATATATATCACAAGTAAGTAAACTACAGATCACAACATAAATCAGGGTATATCACAAATCATCACATATCAGGAAATATCAAACAATTAAATCATCCAACGAAATCCAAATATTCATAAGTAAGGTCAGTTAATATCTGATTTTAATTAATTTATACCAGGTTAATTACTTATGAATAAACTACAAATTTTGGTTAATTAACATCAATAAATTACAAATCGTTTTGATTAATTATTCTTTAACCATTTATTAATTAACCATTAATAATTAATTAACCTTTAATTATAATTCATCAACCTTTAAGTATTAAATAATTACTCTTTAATTATTTAATTCACCATTTAATTAATTATCTTTAATTAATTACTTTGATTAATTATTCCTCAATTAATTATCATTCTTTAATCACCTTCATTAATTAATTAACCTTAAATTTTCATAATTAATCAATTCCCAATTCATTTATCTCTAATTTATTAGTTAATCAATTATAACCATTAATTAATTAAATTACTTAATTATTCTTACATAAATCACTTAATTAACCTTTATCTTTAATTAATTAAATTAACCAATTATACTTAATTTCCTAATTAACTTAAGTAATTTCCAAGATAATAAAACTCCTTTTAACTTAAGCTGCATTATCTTGTAAATACACTAATTACCATTTACATTTAAAACCCCTTTAATTCTTTAAAATTAACTTAAACGAATTTTAGATTAAATAAATTCTAAAACTCTTTAACAAATGTTAATAAACCATTTGATATTCATAAAGTAATGTTTTAAAGAAAGTTTTAACAAAATTTGTTTAAATTTCGAAAATAACATTTTTAAACTTTTTATAAAAACTGGGTTCTTCCTTCACTTCGGGTCATACCCGAATGATACTCGGACCATCTCTGAGATTCTCTACTTCTTTCCCTTATCTTCAAAACTTAGTTAAACTACTGTTTTAAAAACTGAAGCTCTAACACCTTCAAATCACTCGAGTTCGTACTCGCGTTATACCCCAAAACCTTTCTTTTAACCATAGCCTGTTTTCTGAAACCTGGCAACAGGCCTAGCAACCCGATCCTCCTTAACAACTTCCCCGAGCCCAAAAGCGAAAATCCCGCGTTCGACTTCGAGTTTCACACTTCCCAGTTTCTTCGAGTAAACCCATAGCCTGCTACGATTTGAATTCGAGAAAAAACTACGTCTCCCCCCACTCATACTCTCGCTGATACGAAGGTCACCGCGTGCACGTGCACATCGACGTTGGCCAACTCCAGTCGCCACCACGACCACCTTCTAGTCTCTCATGGCCTCGCTGAAAGTTACGAGCACCCAGTTCGACGAAATCAACCGCCAATCGAAATATCGACCCTTGATCGAAAATCTGGAGCAACCACTCGACAAAAATCCTTTCGCCAACGACGAACTAGACCACCGGGCAACTCACCATCCATGTTAAAGACGCATCACAGCCTTCTCGCCGCGTTCCCCCTCCTGCGATCGCCTGAATCGCGTCGACGACGACGTAATTCTCACACGACTTCGACCTCCAAAATATAGACATTTAACCCTAAATCGTTCTCGTCCTCAAATTTCTTGCATTAGATATTTTTTTTTCATTTTTTCTGGGATCCATGAGGATCAAGCAAGCTTCAAACAAAATTTTAACATCTAAAAATTCTTTGGTTACCAGAAATCGATCAAAATGTATTTCCAGTTCATTTAAAAATTGCTGATAATACACTCCATGAAAAATCACGAATTTTGTTTTAAAAATCATGTTTCTGGTTATTGATTTAATTTGCATGCTTGAATTGATGAATAACAATGTTTGAATTTTGACAAATTTTGAGTATTCCTGTTCTTATGCTTTCCCAGAGCAACATTTAGTTTAGTTTAATTTAAACACAATTTAAATCTTTATTCTATCCTTTAACAAACACGTATTGTTTATAGTTTAAAGACTAACTTCAATTATGATAAGAGAATATGAATTCTATTCTAAATTTTTGTTGGGAAAATTTGAACAGAGATGCACAGATAACCTCAGGTATACATACACCCATACAATCACATAATCATCTATATTTTCCAGAAAACTCATACATATACATATATATCTATAAATACCACCATACTTATTCACTGATATGCAAGCAACAGAATTTATTTTTAAATTTCAAAAGATGAGGTTACTCACAGTGTTGTTTCCAGAAGAAAGAAAACAGAGTTGTTTTTTTCTTTTGAACCAAGCTTTGATCTTCCAGTTGAAAGTTGAAGTCTTTTAAATTTGCAAAGTTGAAATCTTCACTTGATCCTTTGGTTTTGTTTTGATTTTATGATCTTGACTTTGAAATATGGTGATACTTATATTTTTTTCTTTCTCTCAGTTTTACTATATTGTGTTTTGAACGAACCAGAATATGGAAGTTGATATGAATCAAAATTGTGTACAGGCTGATGAATATAGAAGTACAAGATATTTTCTTATTTTTGGAGGTTGATGTCTGGCTTTTGTGCTAGTATTCATTGCCAAGGTACTTTATACCTTTTATATGTTTACTTGTTTTGACCATGCTGAGATAAATCTCGGCTGATATGATTTGTACTATGCATGCTAAGATATTAGCATTAACTCCTCTGGTACAATATGTTATAATGTTGTTTGTACTAAGGCATGGGTGAAGTGATCTTGTATTTGTTAATTTCGGCTGATAGATGATATAGGGTTGGTTTGCATACTTGTTCATTTATATGTTTACTAAATATATGTTTAAAATGTGTGGTCTGGTTTGTTGTTATGCTTTTGGAAGCTAACCCATATTTGTATGTGTTTACACTTATCTTTATTTGCTTTAGTTTGATTACTTTCTTATCTTATGGCTTTGTAATAAAATTGATATTCTATTTTAATATGTTGTTAAAATTGTTCTAGTTCTATTTACTTTACAATAATTTTAAATTTAAATGATTTATACAAAATTTGATGAGATCCGGGGAAACTCGCAATCTATTTACCGTTTTATTTTACTATTTTAATTCAAAAATTCATTTAATTATCAATTAAATGTAATTAAAATTCGGGGTCGTTACAGCAAACATACATGTTTTTTTCTTTTTCATCATATCTTCATATTGTAATATAAGCAATGATATGGTTTCAGAATATGAAAGCTTTATTTCCTATTACGTGTGATAGGACTTATGATGGTTTTGAAAATTTGTATGTATCAATAATTTTAGCTACAGTAAGTTTTTTGTTCCCGAAGGCAACATGTAACGACCCCAAAATTTAATTTTTATTTAAATTGATAATTTAAATTAATTTTTGAATAAAACTGTGAAATAAATTGATTAAGTGATGCGAGTTTCCCCGATTCAAATCTGAGTGAATTTGGAAATAATAAATATATAGATATATTCGACTTGAGTTTAAATTATAAATAAATGATTGATAATAATATTAAATATTAAAATTTATGATTAATAATAAATTGAATTTACAAATTAAATATAAGATAATAAATATTAAAGTAAGATAACAATAAATATTTAAACTAGGAATAGAAGATAAATTTGACAAATTCAAATAGATATATATATATATATAATAAGATAAATTACAAAAATATAAAGTAACATATAGTTAAAATTAAAACAACATTTAATTCATTTATATTTGTACAAAACAAATAAAGTAAACATGTTAAATAAAATCTAACAATATAACAATAAAAGAAACTCCATTAGATTTCAAAGTATATGACCAAAGAAAATATATCAACATATATAGACTTGCAAAACAAGAAAATGCAAACAAAGTAACAAACAAACAAAAAAATAAGTATGAATTAATTTGTAAAAAGAAAACAAGAAATATACATGTACAGCCGAAGTCAACAAGTGTATATTCAAACATAAAGTACACAATGTAAAAATATAATATGAAACATAAAGGACTCTAGCAATTAATGCTATATCTTCTCAGCCGAAACAAAGTAATGCAGCCACCATAGGAAGGAAATATCCCTGTATTGTTGTACAAACAAATGCAAATATCACCTACATTGTACAAAATAATAATATACCCTGCTGTACAAAGATGATATCAACCTATACAACAACTCTTTTATATATATCAATATCAAGCTTCACATTTTCAGTCTCGTTCATTTTAAAAGCTGAAGAAAGAAAAAAAAATATAGAAGCACATATCATTAAAACTTTGGTATAAGCAACAATAAAAACAAATCAAACCAGAGAATCAAAGAGAAGGCTTTAACTTGCATTTTCAAAGACTGTTTCAAAAGGAGCTCTGGCATTTCTAAAACATGATTAAGGTGAGCAAACTACCTTTTTAATATTGAAATCTGTTTATATGTTGTGATGAATACTTCAAATTATTGTGAAGGATGCATTGAACTGTATTGTTCTGTGAGTAACCTATTTTTAAACTCTGTTTCATCCCCTCTGGAAACAATATAGTGAGTGAACACTTTGTTTTAAAACTTTTTAAAAGTATGAATGATTCAAATGCCTGAGTTGATCTGATATATGATATTGATGAGTTTGCATTATGTATAAGTGTGTAAGTTGTCTGTATTTATATTTATATACCCTGTTTTCCTGTGTTCCAGTTCTTGCCTTGCCTTCAAAAATTCAAAGCTTCCAATAGAATTAAAATTAGACCTTGATGTTTAAATGAAAGATGGTTGTTATTGTATGATAGTGTGTATAAAAATAGTTTCAAGGTTTTAGATTTAACAAGTAGGTTTAAAAAGAGAAATAACAGTAAGATTATACATATAAGTTGAAAATCAACAAAATCAAATTCTGTTATGAATTACATATATGTATTTGCTATCGGAAATTATGATTTTTGATATACATTTTGTAATTTTTAGTGTGATAATCAATTGGAAATTTTTGAAATTCGTTTTGGGGCGTTTTTGGCAATTGCCGTTGATCGGCGTGGTGATGGTAGGCGAGATTTGGCATGGAGGTGCTGGAATGATCGAGAATCATAGGAAAAATGTTCAATGATTTTTCTATTGCAACAAATGATCGAACGAATGGAAGCTAGGGTTTAACGTTAAGTTTGGTGGTGGTCTGTAAACATGACGATTTCATCATCACGAGTTGACCGAGTTGCACGTGGTTCAAGGGGAAGGTAGAGGGGGCTACGGCGAAGGTTCTGGTAGGGGGGGTGTAACATCCCGAAAATTTTCGACTTTCGAAAATTCAACATCGATACTCACTTTATCGACTGCTGAGCCATCGAATGCCGGAAACCCGAAAAGTTATGGTTTTAAGAAAGAAGAAAAAGGCAGAAGAAGAAGATAGAAGAAAAAGAGAAGAAGAACAACAAAACAACAACAGATACAGAACAGAGACAATATCAGAATCTCACATATCGCAGCGGAACAATATATAATAGATAAATGAATAATCTTTAAAACAAAGAATTTTATCAGTTTATACATACATCAGTCATCAGAGTCAATATACAACAATGGACAGTTATATAACTTGTCCTCATACAGAATACACAGCGGAATAAATACTATCAGATACAAATACTACGCCTCGCCATCCAGCTTATCTCCAAAGCTCCAGAATATCCAGAATATCCTGATAATCTAACTCTAGGCTGCCCGTGTGGAAATTGGTGGGCACCCAGAGTTTAGAAGGGAACAATAAACTCCGAGTCAGTCATGGTGACTGGTGTGAGATCGTAAAACAGTTATTTATCTTTAAGATAAATAGCAGAGAATTTTAAAGTCAATTCGCAATGCTTTTGGAAAATGAAACTACCATAAGACCTCCCACCACACACACAATGCAAACGCAGAATTGGAGGAGATTTCTTCTTATGATAGTCAAAGATGCTTACTACGCAAAAATCAAATCATTTTGATATTATTATTAGTGCATAGTGTAGAAATCATTTCGAAAGTATAATATTAATCTTAGCCAGCATAGGCATTCCGCACTTATGCCTACTATAGCTACTATGTTCAATAGCAGGTTACCGCCACATTCCGTAGCAGGTAATACAACTAAAACCGTACACGTCACGTATTGTTTCTTTGGATTTCCAACAAATGGTCAGGCTAAGGAACTTCCTATCCACGATGGGTACGTCCCTGGAATAGACGACCCGAGAACCTAACCGGATCTCTGCCAACACAAGGCCGGGTTACCTCTGCAAAAATAGGTAACTACTGACACGCGTATGCCATCCCCCGATCGTCACCGATCTTCCCGGGGATCCCCGATTTCCAACAAACCACATAGATAATAATAATGCAGTAACCACAGAGGTTAAGTATCTGGGCTCCATACCATGATACCACCTTTATCCAGAAGGAATGACATACACTAAGGGGCGCTACTCCCTAGAACCTTGCTGCATTCGTCCTGTTTCGACCATTTCCGGGGTGTGAGGCTCGACGAAGTCTCGTCCACAAAGCTACGCTTTCTCAAAAAGCCCTGCTTCGGGTCAAACAAAAATGATCAACCTATGATCACAAAGATATAAGATCAAACAAATGATCATATCACAAATGATCAAACACTGATCATTTCACAGCAACACTCAGTATGCCACGTTACCAAATTGGGATATATTGCTGATAAATTTCAACTACATAACCTCTGAGCTCATACGTCTCAGAGAAGGGTGTTAAGCTAAGAGAATAAATTCTCCGCCACCAACAGAAATGTATTTGAAAGAAATCAGCTTTATATCTCAAATTGTACCGTCAGACACACAATCCATATAAGTCTGTTCCGGGATCGAACAGAACCGAAGGCACTTCTCACGAAGCCCTTGCATTTCCGGATAATTTTCTAATCACGTCGGGACTTCCCGTCACTAAGGGTGATAAAACCTCTAAATCGAAGATCAGTCGATGTAGAGTAACTCGACGGTAATCCTTTCGTTTTCAAAAATATCCGGTCTTCAACACCGGTCTTCAAATGCAATTCATAACGACGTATCACATATTCGGAATGGGTTATACGACCCCATGGTCCTTTCCCGGCTAACCCGAATAGTGAGCGATTATTCAAAAATAAGTGTGGCATTCAAATTCATCCAATTCACAACAAATACCTATCTAAAGGTAATTATTGATAGTCGGTTATTTAACTATCAATAAAGATGCGCAACATCATCAGATTCCAAATAATTTTCCAAATTATTTTATCTTCCAAAAATATCTTTACTAGATATATAATTCCACACTTAACCGTTTGAAAACAATTTCAAATATTCACTTTTCAATTTATCTTTAAAAGATAAAAACTCAAACAGTTCATTTCATCTTGGAAAAGCATTTCCATACTTATTTAAAAATAAGTATTTCACAAATCTATTTATTTTCAACATTGGAAAATATTCGATATACTTAAATCAATATTAAGTATATATTCATTCTTTAAGGAAATCATTCTCTTTAAACACATTTATTTGAGTCAAAACGAATGTTACGTAAAACATCGTTACGACGACTCAAAATCACTAGTATAGGGATTCGAATTTAGATAGATATATAAATCCCAATACTACATAAAAAAACATTTCCTTTCGGAAATCATTTACTATAACAACAGTGTTATAGTCCACCATTTCCTTAAATTTCTCGAAAACGTCTATTTCAATCAATAAATGTTAAAATCTATGTATTCGATACTTAACACGTTTTAAAACATCTTTTAAAACAACTTCATTTAACAATATTCCTTTTCCCAAAACATATTGATTTTATTCAATAATATATATTTACTGTCCAAATTCGTGAATATAATCACTATCCCAATTTTAACAATTTCTACACATTTAACTTAAAAGATAATTCGCTGTCCAAAATCACGAATATATCTCCTTTAATAACTTCAATGTTAAATTTATCAAATTCTATTGATTTTGAATTTATAAAACAATGTTTATAAATCCCATTTTCTATTTATAAAACTTCGATTTCTAAATTATCCAATTCAACTTATATAACTCAATTATATACCGGAAGTCTATATTATAAGTTAAGAACTTATAATTCATTTATTTACAACATCTATTCATTTCTCATCTAAATGTCAAAATCCGATTTATAAGATAATTGCTTATAAATCTCTTTTTGTTTTACAAAAATCTATTCATTTAATAACTTCACAATTTATAAATCTATAAATTTCTATCCACTTATGGAATCCATTTTATTTGACTTTAACATTTAATAAAACTCATTTCAGAATTCCAATATTTTTTTATTTATAAAAATATCAATTTTTATAAATCTTTTTATATGAATTGTTTAAAATACTTCAACAATTCCAATTTAAACTATTTCATAATCTTTATCAATTGTTTATTTCAAAAATAACATTTTTTGTCGTATTTCACAAAAATCACAGTTTTACTAACATTTAAAATTTTAACATTTATTTATTTAAAATAAACCAATTCAAAAATTTCAATAAAACGTATATTTCTACAAATCACTTTAAAAATCCTTTTAAATTAAAAGTCGTTATTTTTACATTTCAAAACTGAATCCGATGATGCAACAACACCAATCAGTCCATCACAACAGTCAAATATCATATATCATCATATGATAACAGAATATATCACAATATCTGTAAATAAATAACTATGGGTGAGGAATCCAGTCGGATCCCTCCAACCTGTTTCCCTGCATCCACAGATGTTAGCACAATACCAATTCCGCTCCAGTACGGAATTATCGCGGTATATGGGTTTTTATAAATCCGCTTACTAACGGCGCAATAGGGTCTCATCCGCTATACGAGGCGGGAAATCAATCAATCCAATATATACATATGCCAATATGTATATACTCCTATATATAGATATATATCCTATAATATCTAATAGCACATTCAAACAGTCAATCATATCAGTCAAATCAATAACTGTAACAGAAAATCCACTTTCATTTGAGTGAGAAGATCTCACCGTGATTTTAAATTCTGATTTCAGCGTTTATTTCGAATGAAATTAAACAGCCGTTTAATTTCACTCAAAATTTTCACTGACCCCGATCACTTCCAATTCAGTTCCAGCGCGTAGCATTCGACGATACGATTCCAACGCATTTTGTTTCATCAATTTCTGATCTCGTATGAACAAAATACAACATTTTAAACATCACACGATTTTAAATATAAATTAATTTACAAATCTATTTTTAAATTTTAACCTAACACGATCTGGACCCTTCATTTCTCTAACTGCAGATCACGGCCACCCTCCCCATCTTCTCACGCGCGTGTTCCATCTCCAGGTTAATGTCACGTACGAGACCCATAGCCGCCCTAAAACCCTAAACGATGCGACCATCATCAAGCATCGAGAGGACGATCAAGTACTGCCGCAGCGAAGCCCTACCCCACGCCGACCCCCGCTCCAAGTCCGGTCAGACTCGGTGGCCCCCTCTTCGCGAAAAACGGTGATGAACGGCGCGCGTTTCCGCCTCGATTTCTCCCCCCACGTTGCGCCGTAGACGATCATACCCGTTGAGAACATAGAGCTCTTGATGCTCTACATCTTTCTAGTTGATGACTTTGCGTGGATGTTGACGGATTGGAGGGAAATTGGAGGAGAACGTGGTGATTTTCTGGCCGTGGGTTATAGAAGTGGCGGCTGGAGGAAGTAGATTAGGGTTTCTTGAATTGTGAAGAGGATGGGTTGCTTTTATAGAGAACCGACGAACACTATTCATCCCGGTTTTTCGAACTCCGATTTACGCGCGGTGACTAGCGTTTCTGGGGTTTACCCCGCGTTCCGAACGCAATGGAACAGGTTTCGGAAGCTAATTCGATCGTATGTGCGAGATATGACAATAAACGATCAATTTAAACTAAACCGATTTAAATCGATTTCGAGGCGTTTTAATTTGTACTGGACAAATGGTAAATCCAAAAATTATGAAATTCGAAATCTTACAATAATATCACATTACGGATCCGATGAAACTGGTTTCGTCGAAATCCGACACTGTTTGAAAAATGACTATTTTAACTCGCCGAATTAAAATTAAAACGATATCGATGCGTTTCGAGTTACCACGGTCAAACGACAACTCCGATGGATACGAAAATTGAAATCCGATACTAACTAACTATTACGGATCCAATGGAACTAGTCTCGTTCAATTCTGAGACTGTTCGAAAATTGGCTAATTTTACAGTCGATAATTAAATATTAAAATATTCAATTTTCACAATTTAACTTTAAATTCGATTCTGAAAGTTCTATAACCTTTCTATAACTCCAGTATGATTAAATAAAATTTTACAAATCATTTTAAATCATATTAAACTCGTTTTTCAATTATTTCTGGAATTTAACTATTAAATTATCGATTTAATTAACCAAATTAAATCCAATATTCGAATAATAAATTATTCGACTTCTTAAATTCATTTATTTATATTTAAAATCAATTAAATATTCGAATTTTAATTATCAAAAAATCTGGGTCGTTACAGGGGGACGTGGTCGCTGGTGGTCGAGATAGTCGGGACGAGGTGGTTTAGACGAACTAGGACATTGCAGTTTTTCGATCGAAAGACTCGATCTCGAAATTTGCTCGAGTTCAACGATCTGAGTTGTCGATGGGGTTGAGATGATCGTGGTTGACTTGCCGATGATCGCGATGGTGGCCGCAGGAGATCGGGGTACGTGTGCACGTGCACGCGAGAAATTCGTATATCTGGAAAAGGAGTTGGTTTGGGGAAGAAGGCTTGTCTCGGGTTAGGTCTCGTGCAAGTGGAGTTTCGACTCGAAGCAGGCAGGCGACCTTGTAGACTCGGGGGAAGATGGGAAGAAACCCGAGTGAATACTCGGGTAATACCAGGGGAATTCTCGGGGTTTGTTTCCAGGAAGAGATTAAGCTTATAAATTTAAAATCAATGATGTAGAAAAATTTAATTAAAGTCTTATAAGTTAAAAATAAATTGATTTTAAAGTTTAAGGAAGTTTTTCAAAATATTAATTAAGACAAATAATCTTTATTAATTGTTTAAAAAGGTTTATTAAGAAAAGTTAATTAAATTGTAATTTTAATTAACTAAGTGATAAAGATTAATCAATTTGAAATTTAAAGATGGGTTAGTTAGTAATTAAGTGCTTAACTAATTTGTAATTAAAAATTGTAAATTAGATAATTGAAGTTAATTAATTTACAATTAGTAGTTGGTTAAGATAATTTATTAAAGATTAATTAATTTTTGTGATTAATTATAGGTTAATTAACTTATTATTAATGGTTAATTAATAAATAATTAAAGGATAATAAATCAAATGATTTGGAATTTATTAATGATTAATTAACCAGGATTAGTAATTTATTCATAAGAAATTTATCTGATTTAAATTTATCAGATGATAAAATTTGACCTTACTTATGAATGTTTGAATTCTATTGAATAATTCGTTTGTTTGATATCCCTGATATATGATGCTTTGTGATACGTCCTGATTTATGTCGTGATTTGTGATTTCTGTTTCTATGATATACTGCTATGTGAATATGAAAACCTTGACCCGTAAAACGACACTTGAATTTCGATGCGACAGGGAGTCGGATTCCAGTTGGTTATCCGAAACCCACATCGAATTATAATAATGAATCTTTGTGATTGATAAATTTATTTTATCTATGAATCTGTGAATGAAGATAAGCGTTATCGATTATACCGCTTATCGATATATCTGTGATGATTGATGTTGCACTATTGTGTGTTAAACCCCTGGACCACACTTTTACACACACAAATATGGATTTCACGTGAAAATCGGTTAAGTCACATATAATTTAAATTTGATGTTTTGAAATTGAAATTTTAATTTCAATTGATTTTGAAATTAGAAATTTCGGTTAAAATATGAAAAGCTTTTGAAATGGAGTTTCAAAGATAAGACTTATTTTTGAATAATTTGAAGTTTAAATAATTTGATTTAAACTTTAAATCAAGATTTGAAATTAAATTATATGATTTGAAACTAGGGATTAAAGATGTTATACCCGTTATATAAGGGTTAAACTATTTTAAAAGTATTGATTTTGAAATGTGAATATAATTCAAAAGCTTTAACTCGAGCAAATATAATTGGATTTTTCTGAAACGAAAACTATTTCCTTTCAAATAATAACAGCTTTCATATAAGAAGTGATCTTCCAATTTGTGTTGAAAGGTTTCAAATTTAAAATGAAATTGAAATGTTATGAAAGGCTATGAACGAATTCTTTTTGAAAGCTATGAATTGAATCTGTTTATTTTTAACAGATTTGGAAATGATAATTTGTTTAAACCATTCGAAATGAAATTGTTTTGAAAGCTATAAGTTGAATCTTTGTTTTAAAGATTTAACGAGTTAATCAAATTGAAATGGGAATTGATTTGGAAAAATCTATAAATAAATCTTTTTGTTTAAAGATTGAAATGGTAATTTGTTTAAACCATTTGAAGAAAAGTTTTTGGGTAATAAGTTGTGACTTAATTGAAATCCCAATATCCATATGTTTTTAAAGATTGCGCTCGTTATTCGGGTTAGCCAGGAAAAGACATTTGTGTCATATAACCCATTCTGAATAGTGCTACGTCGTATATGGATAGCATTTGAAGACCGATGGTGAAGACCGGATATTTGCGAAAACGAAAGGACAACTCGTCGAATGTCTCTGCACCGACTGGTCCCCGGTATAGAGATTTTATCACCCTTTGTGATGGGAAGTCTGGATGGGATTGTGAATACCCGGAATTGCAAGGGCTTCGTAAGAAGTGCCTTCGGTTCTGTTCGAACTCGGAACAGACTTGTATGGTTACATGTCTGACATTACACTTTGAGATATAAAGCCGATTTCTTTCAAATACATTTCTGTTGGTGGCGGAGAATTTATTCTCTTAGCTTTGTGACGCCCCACCTCAATACCCACGCTAGCCAAGGACACTACGATGTAGTGCTGTCAACTAGCACGGAGAATAAGGCTGTTGAGGAGCGACCATCCATGTAATTGATTATCACACGGTGGCTATAAAATAATCTTCGGAAACAAACATAGAAATAAACATAACACAAAGCAGTCACAGACATCCATATCACAAAGGCGGAAGAAGATATGAATATATAACTAACACATGAAAGTGTACATCAGAGTAGTGGTCAAAAAGTTCCACAATAATACAAAAGAATAGCAACCTGTGCTATACAAAAAGAATACAACTATGAGTCCATATCTCAAGTGTATACAACAAAAACTGCTAAACTAAATAGTCAGCCAAAAGTCAGAGCAGCAAATCCCGGAAGGAAGTCAAGCAGAAGCACCTGTAACATCTCGGTCTGACCCGAGTATTATTTAAGAAAATAATAAACGGATCAGTCTAACTATAAATATCAGATGACATGATATAGAATAAAAGATATGGCATAAACATATAATATCCATACTGACATACCACTATAAGTATGAAAATGATGATCAACAGGAGATCAACCGATGAGAAATGATCAATATCACAAGAATCTTCTCAAAGATCCAAAGAGGGCATCATACCCTAAACTTGTACTCATAACAAGTCAATGACATAAAAATCCAGAAATCAAAACAAGAAATCCAGAAATCATAAAAAGAGAAAGAGGCCTATCACATGATGGTCCGAAGACCATGGGGAGCTACCCCATATGTGTGAGTCGGAATCACACTGATTGAGGCCTAGGCTAACCAAAAAGCAGAAAGGTATGTGTGAATGGAATCACACAAGTGGTGTCTAGCCTAACCTCGCAAACATAAAGATATGTGTGAGTCGGAATCACACTACTGCGGCCTAGACTAACCTTGCGGACAAAGAGATGTGTGTGAGTCGGAATCACACTATTGCGGTCTAGTCTTACCTTGCAAACAAAGAGACATCGCACAATTGCTAGTCTAAATCATAAAATGATCATCATGATCAGCGAGAAGTGTCAATCACACCAAGCTAGTAAATATATGAGTTTAGCTTCATGTCCCATAACCACTTGCTTAACTTAAATATTTACGAACAAGCTGTAAATCTTCACTAGGAAATTGTCACGAAAAGGGTTCAATCGAACAAGTCCAAGAGCTAACCGACGAAGTGAACGCAAGCGTTTCATACCACCCGTTTTACTAAGTCGTTTAAGTCGATTTCTCGTTCGAGTGAAGTAAAGGCTTGTATATACTAGTAGATTGAAAATCGGTTTGAGAAAACGAACTTTTGATATTTAAAATAGTGTTGAAATCGCTTTGATGAAAGAGTTTTGATATTTACTATTAGTATTGAAACCTTCATATATCTTTAAAGTGACAAGTCATAAAACGATTGTAGAACAAATCAATTCACGTTCGAAGACGTGAGTAAAGTCCAAAGAAGTCAATCCCAAAACCATCAAAGTAGAATTTCTGATAAATGTTTTTCAGAAGAGATTGCCTACGCAGAGTAATACGGGGTTCGACCTGCCCGGTCAGGTCGCGGGGGTCCAGGGGGCAGCGCCCACGGCGGGGTGCGGGGCAGCGCCCCGTCACGGTACGACCTAGTGAAGGCATGCGGTCACGAGAAGCCAAACCGGTCAAATGACCAAGTACTAACTCGCGAACGACCTAGGGGAAAAACAGGTCAAACGACCAAGTACTAACTCGCGAACGACTTACGACTTAAGGGAGGCAAGCGACTTACGACTTAAGGGATAAGGTCATACGACCTAAGTGGAGAATGCCACGCGACTTAGCAGAAGAACAGATCGAACGACCTAGGGGAAAAACAGGTCAAACGACCAAGTACTAACTCGCGAACGACTTACGACTTAAGCCTTGAACGACTTAGTGGAACGAACGACTTAACGACTTAAGCTTCAATTCGAGCTACGAGCTAAGGCTGGAACGACCTAGTGGAGTTAGGTCGGGGACGACCTACGACTTAAGGTCATACGACTTAACAGTTGCGAGCTAGCGGAGTTGGCATGGCCTAGCGACTTAGTAGAAGCAGCGACCTACGACTTAACGATTTAAAAGCCAACGACCTAGGACTTAAGAGCCATACGAGCTACGACTTATCACTTGACTCGCGAACGACTTAGCACTTAACTCGCGAACGACTCAAGCCAGTAACTCGTGAACGACTCATCACTTTAACTCGAGAACGACTCAAGCCAGGCGAACAGAAATACACGCGCGCGACTTAAACCCTTAACTCGTGAACGACTCAGGCCTTTAACTCGAGAACGACTCAAGCCAGGCGAACAGAAATACACGCGCGCAACTTAAGCCCTTAACTCGTGAACGACTCACGACTTAGGCTTAACTCGTGGACGACTCAGCGAAGGCCAGAAACGACTTAAGGCCAGAAAAATCACCAAAACGCTGAAAATTGAAGTTTTTCGCCAATCCAATCCAAACCAAATGCAAATGTTGATGCAAATACAATAGGGGATCATTCCCAACAGTCCAAGATAGATATAGGCAAGATGTGAGATCAAAAATCTCACCTTTTCACGGAATTTGATGAAGATGGAGATTTGAGAGCAAAGCAAGAACACCAACAAGCTTGAATCAATGGTCTACACGTGAATTTGATGTTGAATCTCGGATTTGCAATGGAATTTGTGTTTGGGAGTTTTAATTTCTCTTTCCCTCCACCATTTTTGAAGAAGCTTGAAGTGATGAAGAGAAGAGGGGGTGGGCTGAGTTAAGAAGGTGCAGTCCAAACCAAAGTCTCAAGCGGGAAAAGTGACGAAAATTTCACTATCTCCAAACATATCGAAGTTTACACTCAAAAAGATCGCAAACGTCATTTTGAACTCAATGGGGGTGGTCTCGAGTCCTAATTTGACCGTATGCAAAAAGTAGCTTTTCGGACTAACATCCGACTAACGATAAAATATTTAAATATAAAATCGATAGATATGCGGGTTGTTACAGCTTAATACCCTTCTCTGAGACGTACGAGCTCAGAGGTTATGTAGTTGAAGGTTATCAGCGATATATTCCCAATTTGGTAATGTGACATGCTGAGTGTTGCTATGTGATGATCATTGTTTGATCATTTGCGATATGATCATTTGTTTGATCTTATATCTTTGTGATCATTTGTTTGACCCGAAGCATGGCTTTGTGACAAAGCATAGCTTTGTGGACGAGACTTCGTCGAACCTCACACCCCGAAATGGTCAAAACAGGAAGGATGTAGCAAGGTTCTAGGGAGTAGCGCCCCTTAGTGTATGTCATTCCTTCTGGATAAAGGTGGTATCATGGTATGGAGCCCAGATACTTAACCTATGTGGTTGCTGCAAATTTATTACTTTGTGGTTGTTGGAAATCGAGGATCCTCGGGAAGATCGGTGACGATCGGGGGATGGCATACGCGTGTCAGTAGTTACCTATTTTTGCAGAGGTAACCCGGCCTTATGTTGGCAGAGATCCGGTTAGGTTCTCGGGACGTCATTCCAGAGGCGTTTCCATGTGGCAATGAGAAGTTCCTTGGCCTGACCATTTGTTGGAAATCCAAACTCCAATACGAACTGTGTACGGTTTTAGTTGTAGAACCTGCCATCTAATATGGTAGTTATAGTAGGCATACTATAATGGTACGTATGCTGGCTAAGATTTATATTCTACTTTCGAAATGTTTTCCACTATGCACTAATAATAATATCAAAAATGATTTGATTTTGCATAGTAAGCATCTTTGACTATCATAAGAAGAAATCTTCTCCAAGTCTGCGTTTGCTTTGTGTGTGTGGCGGGAGGTCTTATGGTAGTTTCATTTTCCAAAAGCATTGCGAATTGACTTTAAATTCTTTTGTTGTTCGTTTTTAAAGATAAACTGTTTTTGTTGCTCACACCAGTCCCATGACTGACTCGGAGTTTATTGTTCATTTCCTAAACTCTGGATGCTCATAATTTTCTACACGAGCAGTCTAGAGTTGGGTTTTTCAGATAGTCAAGATTTGTAGATTTACCGAAGCTAGTTCAGTCTTTGGATATGGCCTGCACTTGCTTATCTTTGTGCATCGTTATTGGGAGTTCGAGCTATATCTGGATTGGTGCTTTGAAGATGGAGATTATCCACTGCTGTTGTTATCTATTGTTTTCTTTTCCGCTGCTATTTGTTGTATCATATCTCTGATGTATATTGATATTCATTGTATCACTCTGTTGTATCAGATATTGTATCAGATGCTGTATATCAATGTATTATTCTTTTATTCCGCTGTGTTATTTACTTAACTGTTGTTATAAGCTCCGGAGAACCAGATTTGGCATTTGAATCTACGGCATTTTGAGTACAAGTGGAGTACGGGTGCCGATTTTCGAAGGCCAACTTTTGGGTCTTTACATTTGGTATCAGAGCTAAGGTTGAACTTTAGCTCAGGAGTATAACACGTTAAGTAGCTCATTAGAGATAGAGTGAAGTAAACTCTAGAATGAGTAATTCTCAGATATCCGTCTGAACGTCTCAGTAAATTCTCTTACTATCCACTGATAGTGAGTATGAGTGCAAGAAGAGGACGAGATAGGGGACAAGGGAATACGACTATAAATGGTCAATACCTGTAACAATGAGGAGGAGGCAATCTTTTCTCTATCAATCTCTTCTGTTTGTCAGAATTATCTGTCTAGATGCATTGATTTCTTTGTGTGTCCTGATTTCTGTGAATGACCAACATACTTTAATTTTAAACCGAAAATTTTAAAATCTAGAATAATTGACTTATAAAATTTTAAGACCTTAGGATCTTATATTTTGATTTTTGATTTTAATTGTAGAGAACCCGTAGCATAAATAGAGGTGGAGGAATTTTCAAAGCCCGAAGAGTTGGTGACTATGGTTCGTCGAGTAGGACTCAAGATGATTTAGGTGAGTCATCAGTACGTGGGGGAATACCGGAGGAGCCCATGGTGCAGCCGCAACCCGAAGTGGAAAAACCCAAAGAGGGAGTAGTTGTAGAGCCTGAGGAGGAAGAAGAACCCGAAGAGGAATTTGAGGAGGAAGAAGAACCCGAAGAGGAATTTGAGGAGGAAGAAGAACCCAAAGAAGAATTTGAAGAGGAAGAAGAACCCGAAGAAGAATTTGAAGAGGAAGAAGAACCTGAAGAAGAATTTGAGGATGAGGAACAGGTGGAGCCAGAAAATGACAATGCAGTCATTTGGGATTTAGATGATGGAGTGGAAGATCAGGAGGGGATAGGATATATTCTGGTGGAGTCTGACCCGGAAGATGTTTTTGTGATGGACGATGAGGCAGAGGTTATAGAGCTATCAGGACCTGAGAGGGAGAGTTCTGATAGCGATGATATGTAGTGGACTGGATTGATTTTCTTTTGGATAGGATATATTTATGGATACGTTTTGGACTTAGAATGTAGTTGATGTTGAACGTTAATATGGTAAGTTATGATCATAATCTATGTAAGAATATTATAAGTGATGCTTAATATAAGATATATTGTGAGTTACCTTTAAGAATCTATGTGTTCATCAATATCATTTGAATTGTTATTAGTCCATTCTCAGTGTGTATAATTCATGAAACGTGTCGGCAATTTCGAGGACGAAATTCTTTTAAGTGGGGAAATTTGTAACGACCCCGAAATTTAATTTTTATTTAAATTGATAATTTAAATTAATTTTTGAATAAAACTGTGAAATAAATTGATTAAGTGATGCGAGTTTCCCCGATTCAAATATGAGTGAATTTGGAAATAATAAATATATAGATATATTCGACTTGAGTTTAAATTATAAATAAATGATTGATAATAATATTAAATATTAATATTTATGGTTAATAATAAATTGAATTTACAAATTAAATATAAGATAATAAATATTAAAGTAAGATAACAATAAATATTTAAACTAGGAATAGAAGATAAATTTGACAAATTGAAATAGATATATATATATAAATATAATAAGATAAATTACAAAAATATAAAGTAACATATAGTTAAAATTAAAACAACATTTAATTCATTTATATTTGTACAAAACAAATAAGGTAAACATGTTAAATAAAATCTAACAATATAACAATAAAAGAAACTCCATTAGATTTCAAAGTATATGACCAAAGAAAATATATCAACATATATAGACTTGCAAAACAAGAAAATGCAAACAAAGTAACAAACAAACAAAAAAATAAGTATGAATTAATTTGTAAAAAGAAAACAAGAAATATACATGTACAGCCGAAGTCAACAAGTGTATATTCAAACATAAAGTACACAATGTAAAAATATAATATGAAACATAAAGGACTCTAGCAATTAATGCTATATCTTCTCAGCCGAAACAAAGTAATGCAGCCACCATATGAAGGAAATATCCCTGTATTGTTGTACAAACAAATGCAAATATCACCTACATTGTACAAAATAATAATATACCCTGCTGTACAAAGATGATATCAACCTATACAACAACTCTTTTATATATATCAATATCAAGCTTCACATTTTCAGTCTCGTTCATTTTAAAAGCTGAAGAAAGAAAAAAAATATAGAAGCACATATCATTAAAACTTTGGTATAAGCAACAGTAAAAACAAATCAAACCAGAGAATCAAAGAGAAGGCTTTAACTTGCATTTTCAAAGACTGTTTCAAAAGGAGCTCTGGCATTTCTAAAACATGATTAAGGTGAGCAAACTACCTTTTTAATATTGAAATTTGTTTATATGTTGTGATGAATACTTCAAATTATTGTGAAGGATGCATTGAACTGTATTGTTCTGTGAGTAACCTATTTTTAAACTCTGTTTCATCCCCTCTGGAAACAATATAGTGAGTGAACACTTTTTTTTAAAACTTTTTAAAAGTATGAATGATTCAAATGCCTGAGTTGATCTGATATATGATATTGACGAGTTTGCATTATGTATAAGTGTGTAAGTTGTCTGTATTTATATTTATATACCCTGTTTTCCTGTGTTCCAGTTCTTGCCTTGCCTTCAAAAATTCAAAGCTTCCAATAGAATTAAAATTAGACCTTGATGTTTAAATGAAAGATGGTTGTTTTTGTATGATAGTGTGTATAAAAATAGTTTCAAGGTTTTAGATTTAACAAGTAGGTTTAAAAAGAGAAATAACAGTAAGATTATACATATAAGTTGAAAATCAACAAAATCAAATTCTGTTATGAATTACATATATGTATTTGCTATCGGAAATTATGATTTTTGATATACATTTTGTAATTTTTAGTGTGATAATCAATTGGAAATTTTTGAAATTAGTTTTGGGGCGTTTTTGGCAATTGCCATTGATCGGCGTGGTGATGGTAGGCGAGATTTGGCATGGAGGTGCTGGAATGATCGAGAATCATAGGAAAAATGTTCAATGATTTTTCTATTGCAACAAATGATCGAACGAATGGAAGCTAGGGTTTAACGTTAAGTTTGGTGGTGGTCTGTAAACATGATGATTTCATCATCACGAGTTGACCGAGTTGCACGTGGTTCAAGGGGAAGGTAGAGGGGGCTACGGCGAAGGTTCTGGTAGGGGGGGACGTGGTCGCTGGTGGTCGAGATAGTCGGGACGAGGTGGTTTTGACGAACTAGGACATTGCAGTTTTTCGATCGAAAGACTCGATCTCGAAATTTGCTCGAGTTCAACGATCTGAGTTGTCGATGGGGTTGAGATGATCGTGGTTGACTTGCCGATGATCGCGATGGTGGCCGCAGGAGATCGGGGTACGTGTGCACGTGCACGCGAGAAATTCGTATATCTGGAAAAGGAGTTGGTTTGGGGAAGAAGGCTTGTCTCGGGTTAGGTCTCGTGCAAGTGGAGTTTCGACTCGAAGCAGGCAGGCGACCTTGTAGACTCGGGGGAAGATGGGAAGAAACCCGAGTGAATACTCGGGTAATACCAGGGGAATTCTCGGGGTTTGTTTCCAGGAAGAGATTAAGCTTATAAATTTAAAATCAATGATGTAGAAAAATTTAATTAAAGTCTTATAAGTTAAAAATAAATTGATTTTAAAGTTTAAGGAAGTTTTTCAAAATATTAATTAAGACAAATAATCTTTATTAATTGTTTAAAAAGGTTTATTAAGAAAAGTTAATTAAATTGTAATTTTAATTAACTAAGTGATAAAGATTAATCAATTTGAAATTTAAAGATGGGTTAGTTAGTAATTAAGTGCTTAACTAATTTGTAATTAAAAATTGTAAATTAGATAATTGAAGTTAATTAATTTACAATTAGTAGTTGGTTAAGATAATTTATTAAAGATTAATTAATTTTTGTGATTAATTATAGGTTAATTAACTTATTATTAATGGTTAATTAATAAATAATTAAAGGATAATAAATCAAATGATTTGGAATTTATTAATGATTAATTAACCAGGATTAGTAATTTATTCATAAGAAATTTATCTGATTTAAATTTATCAGATGATAAAATTTGACCTTACTTATGAATGTTTGAATTCTATTGAATAATTCGTTTGTTTGATATCCCTGATATATGATGCTTTGTGATACGTCCTGATTTATGTCGTGATTTGTGATTTCTATTTCTATGATATACTGCTATGTGAATATGAAAACCTTGACCTGTAAAACGACACTTGAATTTCGATGCGACAGGGAGTCGGATTCCAGTTGGTTATCCGAAACCCACATCGAATTATAATAACGAATCTTTGTGACTGATAAATTTATTTTATCTATGAATCTGTGAATGAAGATAAGCGTTATCGATTATACCGCTTATCGATATATCTGTGATGATTGATGTTGCACTATTGTGTGTTAAACCCCTGGACCACACTTTTACACACACAAATATGGATTTCACGTGAAAATCGGTTAAGTCACATATAATTTAAATTTGATGTTTTGAAATTGAAATTTTAATTTCAATTGATTTTGAAATTAGAAATTTCGGTTAAAATATGAAAAGCTTTTGAAATGGAGTTTCAAAGATAAGACTTATTTTTGAATAATTTGAAGTTTAAATAATTTGATTTAAACTTTAAATCAAGATTTGAAATTAAATTATATGATTTGAAACTAGGGATTAAAGATGTAACGACCCGCCATTTTGGACCATTCGCATCCATTATAAGTGTATAGGTAGACACTCATGCCGGAATTGAATTGCTCAAAATACCGCGTTGTTAATTTAAATTTGGCAAAACTGAACATATACAGTAAATAAATATAATCACAGACCACAGACACAGAGAAATAAATGCAGCGGAAATAAAAGAGATAGTAGTTCATGAAGCTACTATATGAATATATAAAATACATCAGAGTTAAACCAGATACAACGGAAGAGTAACCCGATACATCAGATACAAATCAGAATACATCACTGGGATCATCGAATACTGAAGCAGAATAGATGGCTGGATCTTCAAGCAAAGCTCTAACTTCAAAGGTGAGTCTCGAATACTGGTACAATCAGTCTGACCCGAGCGTAAAGCAAAAACACAAGACACTCGAGTCAGGATTAACATTCTTATATCAATAAATCCAACTCAAGTGAAATAGCAATTGAAATACAAGTAACTCAAAGGATGTTTGGAATAACCATCCTTTAAGGATCCGTTAAACTATCTACTAGGTAGTAGTGTACGATAAGTAGATAATGTCTACAAGTAATATAAAGATATCAAAATAGTGTTAAGTCATGGCCCATTCCACCCTTAACACATTTTTATTCCCAAAAGCATATACAAGACCGTAGTTTCCCCAAAACCGGAAGTCACCAGAGGGGAATCCATATACTAAAGGTACAAATCAAAATCGTAGTGGTCGCGTATAAATGGAATACAAGTATGACAAGGCACATGAGGCAATACCCAAGGTAGTGATACTACCGTTCGCCTGATCCGGACTGGTGAGAACGCAACGCCGCAGCGCCCGCAACACCGTGAAACAACACTCCCAAAATCAAGGGTGCACCAATCGACAACAAGTAATAAGTAGTTCGAAGAAGTGTGTCCACTTGAGGTAGCTAATCCTCCATTGGCCCGGCACAGCTCCTGTTTTAGTCATTTCCAATTTGACACAAGTGTCAAGGCTATCCATTATCGTTCTCTTTCTTCAGTCAACACGTACATCATTCCAACCACTTCATTCTGGATCATCACTCCACGTATAGTTATTAAAGTGGTTTCGGTTCAGATAGAGAGTATATCCATTACCGATCCCGGTCTCTTTAATAACTTTCGTAATTATTACACCGATTGGTCGTTTATATATTTCCAAAAACTAAATCAATTTCAATTTCAATCAGAATTCGTAAATCAACATTTCATTTGTCTTTCTAAACCAATTTCCAATATTTACGTTTCAAAACTTCCAAATTACCATTTTAAAATCTTATAATTCAATTTCAATTTCTATTTAGAACAATTCAAATATTGATTCAAGTTCGTATATAAGTTTCATTTCGAAATCATTTAAATCAATTTAATTTAACATTCAAATCAATTTTAAATTCATTTATCGATTTCATTCAATATTCGTTAAGTAAAATTTTCATTTAAACAATTCTATTAAATTTCCAATTCATTAAATCCAATATTCAAATTCAACATCATTATATCAAAACTTACAAATTGAATTAAATTAAATTCGTCAAATCAAATTCTTTACATTTCAAATCTTACATTAATTTCAATAAAACACCCTTTATTTCTTATTAGGGAAATTCAATTTCACATATTAATTTACTTAGATAATTTTCCAAAACTTAATTAATAAAGAAACTCAATTTCAATTATTTACGAAGTAAAATTCACTTATTCAAAAGTTCAATTTTCTTATTAAAGAATTTCAATTCAATTTAATCATTAAATAATTCAATCTTATTTAATTATTAAATAATTCAAAACTTAATTATTAAATAATTTCAAAGTTTAATAATTTCAAACTTAATTATAATTTCAAACTTAATTGTTAAATCATTCCAAAGGTTTAATAATTTCAAACTTAATTATAATTTCAAACTTGATTATTAAATTATTTCAAACTTAATTCAATCATTTCTCAAATTAAACAACATTCTTTCATCAATTTCTTTATAAATATTTCATTTCAGATTACTAAATATTCACATTTAAATTTCATTGAAATTCAATTTCCAACTTCGTTTCAAAACCATATTATTATTCAAATAAAATCTTCATTTTATTTTTAAATCAAATTATTGACCAATCGGGTTTTTATTTAATTTCCTATCCTAGGTCAAAGTTCAATTTGGGTATTTATCATTTCAACCCGATTCCAATTCAATTCAAAATCAAAACATTCAAAGGGAACTTGCAGTGTGATAACTGGGATGGTGTCAAAGTAAATAAACAAGAAATAACAACAATCAATAACAATTCAATAATCAATTCAAATAATCCCGAAATAACCGTATTAATTCACATTGTTATTTGTGCGAATTAATATAATTATTTCTAGAATCTACACTATCTTTTCATGTAGATTAAAGATTATTACATTACGGTTTTCACTTGTCATTCAATTTACAATTTCATGCATCATCAATTTAACAATATACATTCAGTGGTTCAAAATGTAATTAAACAAATCATATGTATCAATAAATTCAACAGTTAAAGGGGTCATATTATACAAGTGTCAGTTAAATCAAATTTAACATTTAATTATCCTATATCAAGTTCAATTGCATACTATTTATCATTTTAACATTAACAATTTAACGTCCAATATAAACAGCAACAATCAATCAATTATCAGCCAAACTGTATTATCATCGCATAAATAATTAACAGATAATGGTGTCAAATGTCACAGGTGAACTGATACAGTTAATAGCATATATAACAGTGTAATTAACTAATAACAGCATATTTCAATTGTCATTTGAATTGAAATCAAATTTAATAAATAAAAGAACGTTAATCGTGAGTGATGGCTCACCTTTTGAGGTCAGAGAAGTTTGATGGCGGAGAAAACTACGAATTCCAAAGCAAAGCGAAATGGGCACGAATTTGACGGTTAAGCTGACAAATGGGAATCGACGAAGTCTAATCAAAACTGGATTCATGACGATAAATGATATGAGTGAACTTCTATATGTAACTATATATATAAAGTTATATTCTATATTTAAACAAATATTAAATTGAATACATACATATATATATTAAAAAAAATCATTGGTTTAAAATTGAACACATATATAAATCAATCTATATTCATTATATAAATTGAAATTAATACTTATGTATGTATATATGCTTAATGAAATGCGAAATATGTACATATATGATGTATTTAATTTGAAAATATCTATATATATACAAAAGAATCAATTCAACATCTCTCAAAATTAATACTTAAATTTAATCACATAAAACAAGGTCTCAATATTATGTAAAATTTGAAAACAAACAAATGCATACACATTAATAATTAAACTCTGTTTAAACACAGTACCTAACTAATTGAATATATATACAACAACTATACATTATTTACTCTTCTATCATAAAATGTTGTAGCCCTGTATAACACTGTAACATATATATAGTACTGTGCCATATAAACATATTAATATAAACTAATCTTATCTTCTCGACTATTATTTCAAGGCAGGATAATGAAAAAAAACAATGCAGTTTCAGTAACATTATTGCCACATGAAGTGGAGTCCAACCCATTTTACATTACTTTGGTTTAGTGTTACCTTACACTTATATATTCTGTTCGTTCCTTTAAAACATATATTAACTTGTTCTTCTGGTATATATATAACATATAAATATATGATTAATATAACCAGCTTTTGCTTCTAACCAATATGTATCATACTGTAAAAATAAAATAAAAGGTAACCATAGATAAAATAGGTATATACTTTTACAAAAGTCTACTGGAATACGGAAATCAATATTTAGTAAATAGTATATATGTATATTACCTTTATATATATAAGAGAGTGGAGAGGAGCAACTACAGAAAGACTCGGCAACATACGAAGGTGGGCAGCGAGTTGACGGAGAAGGCGGAGGCTGGAGAAAACTCGGCTTCGGCAGATGTCAACGTGGGCTAGGTGAGTCGGCTCGCTCTTGGTAGAGAGGCTCGGCCATGGTGAGCTTGAGGAAGAGGAGACGTGGGTATTTTCTTTTCGGCATGGCTATTCTTGGGTGGCCGTGACCGAGAGGGTGTGAGTTGGACATGGTTGGCGGCCGAAGGTGGATTTGAGGATGGGTTGTTGGTGCAGCGGTTGGATGTGCTGCCTTCGGCTTCCAGGTGGAGGGTTTCGGTGTTGGTGCGCTGCACCAGTGAGAGGGAGGGAAGGAAGGTGGATCTGGGGTGGTTCACGGCTGCAGGCGGGGCAGAGGCTGGTTAGCACGGCGGTTGGTCGCGTGCGGCAGTGGTTCGAGGAGGATGCGTACTTGGCTATTGTCTCGGAGGAGAAGGGAATGGTGGCCGCGGGAAGGCTTGGTCGGTGGAGAAGAGCTGTCGTGGGGAGGAGGAAAGTGGCAGCAAGTGGAGCTTGGTTGAATGTTGCCAAGCTTTGGTTTTGGTGTAGAGACAGAGGCAAAAGGTTTTGAGTCAGCGGCATGGGGTTACGTGGTCGAGCACGCTTGCAAAGAGGGGTGAAAAAGTTCGGCAGAGAGGCATGGGCAAGGGTGGAGACACATGCGTTATATGATGAACAAAAGAAAGATGGAGGAGAAGAATAACCTGTAGCCTTGTTAACATATGTTATATTACTTTACATATATTAAATATTGCTATTATTATTTTGGGGAGGTGAGCAGGCTACAAATTTATGAATGGGTGAGGACGTTTGGCTTTTCTAGTATAATGAATGAAATCATATATTATCTATTTGCACAGTAAAATGAAAAGGACCATAAATTATAAAGTAAAGAGTCACGAATTGAATTTTGAAGTGGTGGGATATTAACAATCAAGTAATGCTTAATTCAATGAATAAAATATCAGCTGGCTATTGGATTATGCACGGTGAGCAAATGAATGGTCACGACAAGTTTAAAAGCTAAAATTTTGAAACCGATACGGTTGACTATTTCACTATTTCCGTTATGCACCGGACTCAAAATATAGAAATAAATATACCATACAGATCAGCGCGACGATACGATCAAACCGGCATATAAATATCAGTGGTATGATTGAATTATAAAAATTTGAATCTTCTACTATCGAAAATGCAAGAAAAACGCAGAAGATTAAGATCGACGGAGCCAAAGATATCCGAATTTGGAAAAACGACAAACTGACATCTTGCTCAGAAGATGTTTTAGAATTTTTCTATGTAAAAATATTTAGGTTTCGGAAACATTTTATTTTCATCGCTTTTTAACTGATTAAAATGAAGTGAATTTACGCGCGAAATAAACTTTCATATTTTCGGACGAAAATTTACCAGTTTCTATGTTTAATTAAACGCATTCAAATATCAAATTTATATTTCAAAATTTTATCGTTTAAAATTTCACAAAATTTCCACTAATTACGTTATTAAAACAGTTGAAATTTACGGGTCGTTACACTCTCCCCCACTCAAAACTTTTCGTCCCCGAAAAGGAACGAGGTAGGAGAATAGAAGCAACCAGAAAGAAAAACAGATTTGAAATACAAAATAACAATTAATTTAAACCATATAAATTCAAATTTAAATTAATTGATATTCAATAATTGATTTAATCCATTTGATTTCACTAAAATCAATCTCAACTATTTTCTAAATTCATTATCTTATTATCCCATTTCTTCAATTTACAAAAAAAAATTTAACCATAAATTTGAATAGTCTTTTATTATAATCATATTTTCTTTAACAATTTTAAATTCTTCTTTATTCCAAATTACTGTTAAATTTATTCTACTTAATATATCTACCCACATATATTTAACCCATATAAATTAATTTAAAACATAAAAGTTTCGATTTAAATTAATTTACATCTATTAATTTCTTTTAAATTCAAGGTATTTTCATATGTTGATCCAATTTCAATTTATTAATTCTTTCAAAACAAATTTATTAATTCTTTCAAAACAAATTTATTTCATTATTAACTGAGTTTACTTATTATCCTATCTAACTCTATTAACATCTTTATAATCAAAATTTAGTGTATAACATTTATTATGAACACTCATATTTTATTTATAATTTCAATTTATCTTATATATTATCCAATTACGTATTCAACTTCTGAATGATTTAGGTAAGTTGTATTAGAATGCAGTTGAACAATACAAAATTTTCCCAATTCAATTATTCAAGTTTAAATATTTATTCCAAATTTTGGTTTTATTTATAATTAAAGTCATCCTTTTACAAAATTTAAGCATTAAATTTCCGATTAACTTTAAACAATTTAGAAATATATATAATATATTTATATCAAATCAAATTAAAATTTTAAAATAAGATACCCATATATAGGTAAATCAAAATATACTGAAGAAATTCAAATCAAAATATTTCTTTTTTTTTCAAAACAAAACCTTAGCAAAGCTACAGAATGGTTTCTCCACTTCGAAACTCGAAAATGAATGTCGATGATGCGGCCGTCATCACCAAAATTATTTTCCAGCGACAAAGAGAAGAGCACTGATTTCAATATTAAAATTTCTTTAAAAACGATTTCTATTCGAAAATACTTTCAATAATATATACTTTAAAATTTTAAAAACCAAAGTTCGAAATTACTGGAAACTAATAGATTCTCAAATTTCTGAATTAAATTCATTTCAAATTCCAATCAATTTATAACCAAGTTTATAAATTCATTTATTTATATTATGCAATAGTCAATGGTATACAAAACAATAAATGAAAATCAAATATTATCATTTCAGACAACAAATTCATTAACAATTTAATTTCAGAAAACTTATATTTATATATAATGTAATCATACAAAACTTTTATTTTATTTATCAAGTTTGAAAACGATATTGTGTCAGTTTGCTCTGTTCAAGTGTTTTGGAAATCCTATCGATAGCGTTGATCAGACGAATCGATCGAAAACCCAAATCAACGTCAACAACTCAACAACACAATATATATCAAAACATTTTGATATTAATTTATAAATACACCTCCCCGCTTGACGATACAAGAATGGATTTTAAAGCAAGGGTAGAGATTCAAATTTTTGCAAGACTCAAATCAAAGAGAATTGTGATTCGAAGATAAGTTTGAAACAGAAGATAAGATAATTCAATTATCACAATCGAGAGATGGATGAGTTTATTTAATTCACGGGCAACCTTAACCGGGTCGTCCGTAACTTCGAGAATAAGATCGATGCTGAATTCCGAGGTAAATCAACACTCGATCACAAGTGATGGAATTCAGGTATAGCATGGAATAGATAGCATCGTAAACCGAGGATACAGAAATCTCCGTTAAATTGATGCCTATTATAAAGGAGTTTTGCTCCTTTATGAATCATTCGGAGTTTGGCGAGACCGCCGATCTATTATAGATATCATTCAAAATGGAGTTATGAGGTGCTCCAGAATTGAAAGAAGACGAATAGTGAAGGACACGAATGAATTTTGAAACCGCAGGGAACGTTCCAAAATTCAAAGGAATCGAACCAAAACGAAAGAGATTGAAACTCAAAGTGATTCTGTAAATACATTTACCCTACATGTTGAGTTTTGCCTAGAGCTACCAAAGCTCTGATACCAACTGTAACGACCCGCCATTTTGGACCATTCGCATCCATTATAAGTGTATAGGTAGACACTCATGCCGGAATTGAATTGCTCAAAATACCGCGTTGTTAATTTAAATTTGGAAAAACTGAACATATACAGTAAATAAATATAATCACAGACCACAGACACAGAGAAATAAATGCAGCGGAAATAAAAGAGATAGTAGTTCATGAAGCTACTATATGAATATATAAAATACATCAGAGTTAAACCAGATACAACGGAAGAGTAACCCGATACATCAGATACAAATCAGAATACATCACTGGGATCATCGAATACTGAAGCAGAATAGATGGCTGGATCTTCAAGCAAAGCTCTAACTTCAAAGGTATATAATTCGAAGGCTTTAACTCGAGCAAATATAATTGGATTTTTCTGAAACGAAAACTATTTCCTTTCAAATAATAACAGCTTTCATATAAGAAGTGATCTTCCAATTTGTGTTGAAAGGTTTCAAATTTAAAATGAAATTGAAATGTTTTGAAAGGCTATGCACGAATTCTTTTTGAAAGCTATGAATTGAATCTGTTTATTTTTAACAGATTTGGAAATGATAATTTGTTTAAACCATTCGAAATGAAATTGTTTTGAAAGCTATAAGTTGAATCTTTGTTTTAAAGATTTAACGAGTTAATCAAATTGAAATGGGAATTGATTTGGAAAAATCTGTAAATAAATCTTTTTGTTTAAAGATTGAAATGGTAATTTGTTTAAACCATTTGAAGAATAGTTTTTGGGTAATAAGTTGTGACTTAATTGAAATCCCAATATCCATATGTTTTAAAAGATTGCGCTCGTTATTCGGGTTAGCCGGGAAAAGACATTTGTGTCATATAACCCATTCCGAATAGTGATACGTCGTATATGGATAGCATTTGAAGACCGGTGGTGAAGACCGGATATTTGCAAAAACGAAAGGACAACTCGTCGAATGTCTCTGCACCGACTGGTCCCCGGTATAGAGATTTTATCACCCTTTGTGATGGGAAGTCCGGACGGGATTGTGAATACCCGGAATTGCAAGGGCTTCGTAAGAAGTGCCTTCGGTTCTGTTCGAACCCGGAACAGACTTGTATGGTTACATGTCTGACATTACACTTTGAGATATAAAGCCGATTTCTTTCAAATACATTTCTGTTGGTGGCGGAGAATTTATTCTCTTAGCTTAACACCCTTCTTTGAGACGTACGAGCTCAGAGGTTATGTAGTTGAAGGTTATCAGCGATATATTCCCAATTTGGTAATGTGACATGCTGAGTGTTGCTGTGTGATGATCATTGTTTGATCATTTGCGATATGATCATTTGTTTGATCTTATATCTTTGTGATCATTTCTTTGATCATTTGTTTGACCCGAAGCATGGCTTTGTGACAAAGCATAGCTTTGTGGACGAGACTTCGTCGAACCTCACACCCCGAAATGGTCAAAACAGGAAGGATGCAGCAAGGTTCTAGGGAGTAGCGCCCCTTAGTGTATGTCATTCCTTCTGGATAAAGGTGGTATCATGGTATGGAGCCCAGATACTTAACCTATGTGGTTGCTGCAAATTTATTACTTTGTGGTTGTTGGAAATCGAGGATCCTCGGGAAGATCGGTGACGATCGGGGGATGGCATACGCGTGTCAGTAGTTACCTATTTTTGCAGAGGTAACCCGGCCTTATGTTGGCAGAGATCCGGTTAGGTTCTCGGGACGTCATTCCAGAGGCGTTTCCATGTGGCAATGAGAAGTTCCTTGGCCTGACCATTTGTTGGAAATCCAAACTCCAATACGAACTGTGTACGGTTTTAGTTGTAGAACCTGCCATCTAATATGGTAGTTATAGTAGGCATACTATAATGGTACGTATGCTGGCTAAGATTTATATTCTACTTTCGAAATGTTTTCCACTATGCACTAATAATAATATCAAAAATGATTTGATTTTGTGTAGTAAGCATCTTTGACTATCATAAGAAGAAATCTTCTCCAAGTCTGCGTTTGCTTTGTGTGTGTGGCGGGAGGTCTTATGGTAGTTTCATTTTCCAAAAGCATTGCGAATTGACTTTAAATTCTTTTGTTGTTCGTTTTTAAAGATAAACTGTTTTTGTTGCTCACACCAGTCCCATGACTGACTCGGAGTTTATTGTTCATTTCCTAAACTCTGGATGCTCATAATTTTCTACACGAGCAGTCTAGAGTTGGGTTTTTCAGATAGTCAAGATTTGTAGATTTACCGAAGCTAGTTCAGTCTTTGGATATGGACAGCACTTACTTATCTTTGTGCATCGTTATTGGGAGTTCGAGCTATATCTGGATTGGTGCTTTGAAGATGGAGATTATCCACTGCTGTTGTTATCTATTGTTTTCTTTTCCGCTGCTATTTGTTGTATCATATCTCTGATGTATATTGATATTCATTGTATCACTCTGTTGTATCAGATATTGTATCAGATGCTGTATATCAATGTATTATTCTTTTATTCCGCTGTGTTATTTACTTAACTGTTGTTATAAGCTCCGGAGAACCAGATTTGGCATTTGAATCTACGGCATTTTGAGTACAAGTGGAGTACGGGTGCCGATTTTCGAAGGCCAACTTTTGGGTCTTTACATTTGGTATCAGAGCTAAGGTTGAACCCTAGCCGCAGCGCAGTGCCTCCGGATAGTGAGTTCAAAACTCAACTTAATAAAGGAACATTCTATCCACTTCCCTGACATCCCATGATTGACCAGGGCATAGAGGATCTAGCGGCAGCTTATGAACGACATCAAGGGAACGGACAAGCAACCGCTATTGAAATGGTACTCCTAAATGTTGGAGAACATAGATGATGTGACTCTAGCAAACGTCAAGATGACTCCAAGCAAACCAATGCTCTAAGCAATTTATTCCAAATACTAACAAGGATATCATACTGATCGCGTTTGAGGAAAGTCGACCTCCAGATATATTTTGACAGCTAGTTGGCTAAAGAGCCTCCTACGACTATGGATCGTTTCTTTTACAAAATGAATCAGAACTAAAGTGAGGAGGAGTGGAGCAGACTAAGAAAAATAACAATGAAGGCCCGTTGGCTAAGGATGTAGATCCCAGTAGCCGAAACAAGACTTCAGAATTTAGCTCATATGCTCTTTGAAAGGTTCAATTGACAACCTCTACTTGAAGACTCACGACTCGGAGTGGTACTGGAAACCAACCTCGAGAGAGTACACCAAAGTCTATAGAAAATCAGGGGAATGTTGTATATTCCCAAATTCTCACTGATACTAACACGGGCGATTACAAACATCTCCGAGGTATGATCGAAGAGATGACCTGGAAAGGAAAGCTTCAATAGTATGTACAAGTCCTGCAGAATGGCGGGCAGCGAATATCCGATGCCTATTAATAAAGGGCTATGATTATCAATTGGACGGTTGACGGCCAACATCCCTTTGAAAGGAGCCAGGGGCGGCGTCGAATAGCGAGCACACGATGCTGCTTCACATATCAATGAGACTTACCATAATCTTCTTTGAATTATTTCCATTTCCATCTCTATTTCAATTGCTCTATGAACTACGACTAGCTTGAACTAAACTACTTTCAAAACGATGCAGGTGTCCAAGTACTCAGATTTGGTTGCCAACCAATCTACGCAGACCATGATCGGACGTGTGGAGTTACATCTGGACGAGAATAATTCTATTGCTCATCATCAACCATATGCCTTTGATTTGGGACTATGGATTAAATACAATGTACAACATCACGATGCACAGAGAGATGAATTCCATCCTATAAGTGGAATTTATTCAAGTAGAGAGCGGCTGCGATACGACCAGCCACTCGCTAAGTGAAACTCGAGCTCGGGGGCAAGCCATCACATCAAGGCTAAAAATGGGTTGATACACGACGATCCTTCGCACAACTCCGTACTCCCAGAGTGCGAGACGGAGTATAAACATCTACTTAACTTCTGTACTCCCAGAGTGCGAGACGGAGTATAAACATTTACTTAACTCCGTACTCCCAGAGTGCGAGACGGAGTATAAACATTAATTAACTCTGTACTCCCAGAGTGCGAGACGGAGTATAAACATTGATCAACTCCGTACTCTCAGAGTGCGAGACAGAGCATAAACATTAATCAACTCCGTACTCCCAGAGTGCGAGACGGAGTATAAACATCTACTTAACTCCGTACTCCCAGAGTGCGAGACGGAGTATAAACATTAATCAACTCCGTACTCCCAGAGTGCGAGACGGAGTATAAACATTCGCTTAACTCCGTACTCCCAGAGTGCGGGACGGAGTATAAACATTAATCAACTCCGTATTTCCAGAGTGCGAGACGGAGTATAAACATCTACTCAACTCCGTACTCCCAGAGTGCGAGACGGAGTATAAACATACATCAACTCCATACTCATCCCCAAAACTGGGGGCAGAACCAAAGCGAAGCACGCTAGTTGAACATTTGTCTAAAAGAAGATTGCAACGAAACGATTAAAAGACGACTGTCAAGCAATCAACTGAACGGAAATATTCAGCATAAAAGACTGCGGTTTTTCAAAGCACGTCATGTTTACACAAGACGTCCTTTGGGGGGCAAATGTTATCCCGCCTTTTGGCAAGGCCGTGACACCAAGAACTTGATTAGAGACCAGTGACAGTTCGTCTTGGAGATCGGTTACACAAAGGCTCACTATGGATATCGATGGATTTTGTCCGAGTCTGGATCGAGCCACGATTAACAAGACATAACAATCAAAGCCAGGGAAGCCAATGTTCCAAGTTTCAAGATGATCCGAGTTCGTATGCTCAACTTATGATCGATTCGAACAACCGACCATCCATCCATCAACCTCCACATTTGACTTGGAGACCTAAACTGCTTGGAATGAATATGGCCCGATCATCCACTCCAATCGAGTCATAGAACAAAGTTCGACAAAATACCCCTCATGAAGCTCAGTGACGCCGGGATCCGTCTAAAGTGGACGTGATTTGATCATCTACACATCAAATCCTACCCTGAACACGAAAGGTTGTGCGAAAGCCCAACTTGAAGTAGCTATGGTAGACTGCGTACTCGCTAACCATCGCTGTCAATATATGGACACGACTGCACCTTGGAACATATGCAACTTACTTTGTCTACTCAACAATCTAATATCCTTATTTTCTAGAAGGAGATACAGAGCAAATTGTAAGAGATTTGGCTATCTAACCCAACATGGATGTGATTCAACCATCTGCCATATACCTCCTTCCTTGACTTGATTGGAAGAGCTATAATCACCAAGCGAACGAGAATCGATCGTCCATTTTTCAAATTCCGTCCCTCATCCTGGGGGGCAGAATCCCATTCCGTGAGCAAACGTGGTTCGATTGTTCATTCGACGACATTAGCCTCGATACAGTAGATGAATACAAATTAAAGAGTGGAAATACGACTGCTCTCAACTAAAACCTCCAAGTCCTCAGAGTGTGGACTGGAGTACTCTAAGTCCCCAGAGCGTGGACTAGAGTATAAACGACTTAAACCTCCAAGTCCCCAGAGCGCGGACTGGAGTACTCTAAGTCCCCAGAGCGTGGACTAGAGTATAAACAACTTAAACCTCCAAGTCCCCAGAGCGTGGACTGGAGTACTCTAAGTCCCTAGAGCATGGACTAGAGTATAAACGACTTAAACCTCCAAGTCCCCAGAGCGTGGACTGGAGTACTCTAAGTCCCCAGAGCGTGGACTAGAGTATAAACGACTTAAACCTCCAAGTCCCCAGAGCGCGGACTGGAGTACTCTAAGTCCCCAGAGCGTGGACTAGAGTATAAACGACTTAAACCTCCAAGTCCCCAGAGCGCGGACTGGAGTACTCTAAGTCCCTAGAGCGTGGACTAGAGTATAAACGACTTAAACCTCCAAGTCCCCAGAGCGCGGACTGGAGTACTCTAAGTCCCCAGAGCATGGACTAGAGTATAAACGACTTAAACCTCCAAGTCCCCAGAGCGCGGACTGGAGTACTCTAAGTCCCTAGAGCGTGGACTAGAGTATAAACGACTTAAACCTCCAAGTCCCCAGAGCGCGGACTGGAGTACTCTAAGTCCCCAGAGCGCGGACTAGAGTATAAACGACTTAAACCTCCAAGTCCCCAGAGCGCGGACTGGAGTACTCTAAGTCCCCAGAGCGCGGACTAGAGTATAAACGACTTAAACCTCAAAGTCCCCAGAGCACGGACTGGAGTACTCTAAGTCCCCAGAGCGTGGACTAGAGTATAAACGACTTAAACCTCCAAGTCCCCAGAGCGCGGACTGGAGTATTCTAAGTCCCCAGAGCGTGGACTAGAGTATAAACGACTTAAACCTCCAAGTCCCCAGAGCGCGGACTGGAGTACTCTAAGTCCCTAGAGCGTGGACTAGAGTATAAACGACTTAAACCTCCAAGTCCCCAGAGCGCGGACTGGAGTACTCTAAGTCACTAGAGCGTGGACTAGAGTATAAACGACTTAAACCTCCAAGTCCCCAGAGCGCGGACTGGAGTACTCTAAGTCCCCAGAGCGCGGACTAGAGTGTAAATGAGTTAAACCTCTAAGTCCCCAGAGCGCGGACTAGAGTATAAATGACTTAAACCTCCAAGTCCCCAGAGTGCGGACTGGAGTACTCTAACTCCCCAGAGTGCAGACTCGAATATAAGCGAATCGGATCTCCAAGTTCCCTGAATATGAACTATGACACAGATGACTTGAATTTGTCAAATCCCTGACATACGGGCTAAAAAGTATTCTAAGTGCTCGAAGCACAGAATGGAAGTTCGACGACTCCCGAAGAATTTCCGAGTTATATGAAGATGGACTGAGAAGTCTATGTTACTCACAACTGCTTGGATTAAAGTCACAATCACAAAGAAAACTGAACAATAAGAGTCTTTTGTAAGACAGAAAAAGGAACTAAACCTTATTCAGAAATGAGTTTCTATTACAACCCCTCCAAAGTTCGGAGTCGATATTTTATTTATAAGGACTAAGGAAATAGATGAAAATAATTACATGACTTAAACTAACTCTCGTTGAACGAGGATAGTAGTCACTTCTTGTGCTTCTTCAACTTCTTTCCAAACGGCTCCTCTCCAGAGCATTTACCCTTGGTACTCTTCTTTGATAGAGGGGTAGCAACTGAAGGAGTACAGGGGCCTTCCATGGGCTTGGACCCACCAGGAAGGATGACCTTCAGCGGCTTGTTCAAAGGATCGTCCAAGTCCACAACTCGGGGCTTTACTATTACCTTGACTGTCTCCTCCTTCTCTATCTCGAGCCGTTCCTCCATGCTCAATTCGGATGTGTGCTCAGAGGCGCTTGTAATTTCTACTTCATAACCCCCGTCGGTAGGAGAGGAGGTTTCAGACTTGTCTTCATCAAGCGCTCCGATCACCTGAGCGTATGGACCAGGAGCCTCCTCTGCGTGAGTGGCTTCACTTGTTTGCTTCCCCACTTCCTTGGCGACATCGCTCCTCGGAGTGGGCTCGGGGTCAGAACGGCCTGCACAAAATCGTGGAAAACAAGCATTAGAATGCAATAGTCCTGCATAAAGAATAACGACTTTCGAAATCTTAAAGAGAAGGATTATCTACCAGGTTTAGGCAAACTCTCAGCCATCCGGGGGGTCTCACCCTCTGGAACGGGAGACAGAATGCGGACTAAAGTACTCTAAGTCCCTGAGTGCGGACTAGAGTATAAATGACTCAAAAACCTCTACGTCCCCAGAGTGCGGACTATAGTACTCTCAGTTCCCAGAGCATGGACTAGATTATAGACAACTTCAGAAAAATCCCTAAATCCCAGAACCGGACCAGATTACTCTAAGCTCCCAGAGTGCGAACTAGAGTATAAACGAGTTGACGAAAATCTGTGCATCTCGAACTATGGACTAAAGCATAAACCGTTCGACAAATCTCTAAGTCCCCGGAGCATGGACCGAAGCATGAACAAAAATTGGGTGCGAGTCAACCGGAGGGAGAATAACACTAAGTCACCAGAATGCAGACGGTGTATAAACATCGATAAATAGACGAGTGGATCCTGACCATTTTCTATTCCGTAAACTTCAGCCTGGAATCGACAGGAGGATTATTAACCTGCTGAGGATGGAGTTCGACCATCCAACTAGTGACCTGGCTAAATCAATGCTGGGGGCAGGGGTACAAAATACTAAAAAGCCGAATACGATAGCTTACTATAGCCCTAGCATGGCGTTCTTTATAACTTGAGGCAGCGACTGCAGGGAGGCCTCAATAAAGAACCAATTGAAATGGCATCCAAAGCTATGAGCAACCTACTATATCATACCTCAGACCAAGGGTCAATGCTGATCCGCACCAAGCACATACGAATGTGACTCGAATGTTTGTTTTTTTTGAAAAACTATGACCCCCAGAGTATGGAAAGGAGGGTAAACCACGAATACTTGGTCAAAAAATTCTCCAGCACCCTCGTTCAATTCGTCAGGAGGAGTATGAAACTGGATGAGCATAACCCGACTGCATTTGTAGCCAACTTTACCCCGAGATCTGATTACAGAGCATGAACCAAAGTGGACGTGGATGACCATCCACTGTCCAAATTACGCCCTAAAACTTACGTGGCATCGAAGTATTCCTCTTGGAATGAAAAACCACGATAAAATCCAAGATAGGCGAGACCTAGTCTCCTATCGACTGACATGATCCCACGATTCAACGGGAAAGAGAGCAAAGCTTGTGGGCAACTGACTGTCACTCCAACTCGAAGGGCGAGTGAAGGATCATGAATACATTGAATAGAAAATGCGTTACTCGAATATACAAGAAAATTCAAACTCATAGCAAGATCCAGCTATGCAGTTGCACGCAACTCGAGGCTGGCCCCTACTCGACATTTCCTTCAACGTGCTTTTAAGCTTGATCTTTGGCCATTTGCAGTAATTAATTAGAGAATTCAGAGCCCTTCATTATTTGACTTAACAACTCATGACAAGACTCTAGGATTCGACCAGAATAACCATCAACATTGACCGTCTCAACCATATTTCACATTGAATGTTATGCAAAATAGTTACATCTTTACTCAAAGAATCTGGGATGGCACCTGCTAAGCTGACGGTCGACATTACCGCCAGCCATGGCGACCCTTTCCGGGTGCTGAATATCGGATCACAGCTCAGTGCAGTGATGATAAAAGAATTAGTTGGATTTTTCTGAATAAATGATGATATGTTCCCTTGGACCCATTCTGACATGCATATATGATTTCATTAACTATCGCGAGCCATGCATTGGATATCAACCCGAAGCTACAAAAGCTAGCACAATCCTATTGATTTCATCATGAAAGCTACACTCTTACTTTTAGGCTCACCCCATCAACGTCTATGCCTACCAGCCGTTGCGACAGGGCATACAATGACCTGAGACGTCTAAAAGACTACTTAAATAGAATATCGAACTAAGCTAATTCGATATCACTTATTTCCCACGAAGGGCTATCCAAGGACGGAAATTAGCAGACCTCACACCCAAATTCACTACCTCAGATGACTACTCGAAGAGTAGCAGAGAACCAACCATGAGATGGAAAATGTACGCGGATGGAGCATCCAATGATCAGTGTTATGGCATAGGAGTCATGATAATGACTCCTGAGGAACGATCAATCTGCTACGTCCTAAAACTCGATTTACCTGTAACAAACAACGATGCTTAGTATGAAGCCTTGACTGTCAGCCTCAAACTTGCTAGAGGATTTGAAGTGAAAACTTTACATACCTTTTGTGGTATACAAATTTAAGGAAGTTGATCTTGCTAGGGGGCATTGTCTTGCTCCTTATCTCGGCCAAGTCCAAGAGCTACTAACCGACTTCACGTATTACATCATTACACATGTACTCAGCGAGCAAAATGAAAAGGTGTCATGGTTGACTCCTATCAAAGACTATCTACAATGAGGAATTCTTACTGAACGGAGGAATGGAAAACGACAGATCCTCCTTAAAGCTTCACGCCAAATCATCTAAGAATAAGTCGTGTGTCAAAAGGAGTTTATCCATCCCCATGCTTCGGCATATCGCCCATGATGATATCTTGAGCAAATTCTATGAAGAAGAATGCGGTAATAACATCGGGGGGAAAACCATGATAAAGAAGATACTCCGCTACAGGTATTACTGGCTAACTATCAACCCAGAAGCGGTTGATCATGCTAGACAACGTGACGAGTGCAAGATGTTTGCAAAAAATCCGGGAACCCCGCCGATGGAAATTATTCAAATGGCTAGTTCATAGCCATTTGCCACTTGGGGGCACTGAAATCATCTTCTTGTCGATCATAAAGGTGGTGCGAAATACACCATCATAACAGTTGATTACGTCACCAAATGGGCAGATGAAGAACTCTTAACCACGACCAAGATGAAGAAAATAATCAACTTCTTTATCCGTAAAGCCATCTGTCCTTATGACCTTCCATGAAACTGCAAATGGACAGGTTGAAGCTGTGAACAAAATCATAGTCTATACTGAAGAGAGGTTTGGAAAACTCCTCAAGTGGCTGATTGCAACCCTTATTTCACAGAAAATACAAACAAGGAATCGCGATTGAATTGCAATTAAACTAGATGGAGTTGGCGACGACTTATGAGCATATAAAACGCATCCGAGAGCCAATGGCAAGAACATGTACCCGAACGTGCATGTGTACGTCCGAAAAAGTTCGACTTCTTGAAATCAACAGAAATTGAATTCTCACTAAGGGTTATTAAGAGAAGACTAGATCAGATAGCCGAAGCCTATTAGCTCTGCAGAATCAGACACGGATGACCACTGATATTCTCAAGAAGGCATCTCCATTAGAATTTAGTCAAGGATTTGAAACGAGACATGGAGGATACATAGTTCAAAGCGTATTACGTGCAGTCACATAACACACTTTGGGGGGCAAGTGTTTCCTGGAGATTTGGCCAGGCAACTAGTACTCGGCTTCTAGTGGAACACAGCGTCACAAGAGTGTTCGGCATAATGTAGACCTCGGCAGCAGGAGCACTCGGCATCCAACAGGAGTACTCGGCATCAGGTAGCACTCGGCATCAGAGAGTGTTCGGCATCTAGGAGTACTCGGCGAGGTACTCGGCATCCAGTGTACCCGACATCCATGATACTCAGCACCAAAATTGATCACTAACCTCGTTGAGAAAGATTGTGTAGAGATGTAAGTGATGAAGTTAAATTAAATAAGGAAGAATATGCTAATTTAAATGCAGAAAGTAAGAACACCGGATTTATAGTGGTTCAGCGTAATTGCCTACGTCCACTTTGAGTTTTGATCTTTATTTCTTTCACAAGTAGTTGAATACAGATACAATCCATATATTGATGACTTGAATACAAGTTTGAATTAAAAAGAGGAGAGTATAAAAAATGGCAGAGTCTCCCCAGTGTTCTCCAAAAAAAGATCCATTTCATTGTGCCCCTGCCCTTCTATTTATAGAGGAAGATGGGTTGGACTTCCTTCATGGGCTTAGGAGCAAGGTGCCTCTGCCCATAGTGGGTGAATCTGCGCACCAGGCCAGGCAGGCCGAGTGCTCTTGCTTTATTGTGGGCCTGACAACTTGCTACCACCTCCAGTCTCTCCTTGATCAGAATCTTGTCTAGTGCTAATGATAATTTCTTCAACCGTCGTTTTGTAACCGGGCCAAGATGCCGGTTAACACTTGCCCCCCAAAGTGTGTCGTGTGAAGCAACACAACACGCTTTGAATCAGCGAGTATTCCTTGTCTTCAGAAAGAAATCCACCATGTTTCTTGAATAGTCATTATCCTCCAATTTATCCTCCCAAGGTGTTGTATCCTTCTTTGGTCATCGTGATGCTCGGTCGATTCCCAATATTATAAATCCAGGGTTGTAGTTCATTAGTGGCCATCCGTGTCTGATTCTGCAGAGCTAATAAGCTTCGGCTATATGATCTAGTCTTCTCTTAATAACCCTTAGTGAGAATTCAATTTCTGTTGATTTCAAGAAGTCGAACTTTTTAAGATGTACACATGCACGTTCGGGTACATGTTCTTGCCATTGGCTCTCGGATGCGTTTTATATGCTCATAAGTCGTCGCCAACTCCATCCAGTTCAATTGTAATTCAATCGCGATTCCTTGTTTGTATTTTCTGTGAAATAAGGGTTGCAATCAGCCACTTGAGGAGTTTTCCAAACCTCTCTTCAGTACAGACTCTATGATTTTGTTCACAGCTTCAACCTGTCCATTTGCAGTTATAATGGATCATGGAAGGTCATAAGGACAGATGACGTTACAGATAAAGAAGTTGATTATTTTCTTCATCTTGGTCGTGGTTAAGAGTTCTTCATCTGCCCATTTGGTGACGTAATCAACTACTATGATGGTGTATTTTGCACCACCTTTAGGATCGACAAGAAGATTATTTTAGTGCCCCCAAGTGGCAAACGGCTATGAACTAGCCATTTGAATAATTTCCATCGGCGGGGTTCCCGGATTTTTTGCAAACATCTTGCACTCGTCACATTGTCTAGCATGATCAACCACTTCTGGGTTGATAGTTGGCCAGTAATACCTGTAGCAGAGTATCTTCTTTATCATGGTTTTCCCCTTGATGTTATTACCGCATTCTTCTTCATAGAATTTGCTCAAGATATCATCATGGGCGATATGCCGAAGCATGGGGATGGATAGACTCCTTTTGACACACGACTTATTCTTAGATGATTTGGCGTGAAGCTTTGAGGAGGATCTGTCGTTTTCCATTCCTCCGTTCAGTAAGAATTCCTCATTGTAGATAGTCTTTGATAGGAGTCAACCATGACACCTTTTCATTTTGTTCGCTGAGTACGTGTGTAATGATGTAATATGTGAAGTCGTTTAGCAGCTCTTGGACTTGGCCGAGATAAGGAGCAAGACAATGCCCCCTAGCAAGATCAACTTCCTTAAATTTGTACACTACCAATCAAGAATCACAAAAGATATGTAAAGTTTTCACTTCAAATCCTCTAGCAAGTTTGAGGCTGACAGTCAAGGCTTCATACTAAGCATCGTTGTTTGTTACAGGTAAATCGAGTTTTAGGACGTAGCAGATTGATCGTTCCTCAGGAGTCATTATCATGACTCCTATGCCATAACACTGATCATTGGATGCTCCATCCGCGTACATTTTCCATCTCATGGTTGGTTCTCTGCTACTCTTCGAGTAGTCATCTGAGGTAGTGAATTTGGGTGTGAGGTCTGCTAATTTCCGTCCTTGGATAGCCCTTCGTGGGAAATAAGTGATATCGAATTAGCTTAGTTCGATATTCTATTTAAGTAGTCTTTTAGACGTCTCAGGTCATTGTATGCCCTGTCGCAACGGCTGGTAGGCATAGACGTTGATGGGGTGAGCCTAAAAGTAAGAGTGTAGCTTTCATGATGAAATCAATAGGATTGTGCTAGCTTTTGTAGCTTCGGGTTGATATCCAATGCATGGCTCGCGATAGTTAATGAAATCACATATGCATGTCAGAATGGGTCCAAGGGAACATATCATCATTTATTCAGAAAAATCCAACTAATTCTTTTATCATCACTGCACTGAGCTGTGATCCGATATTCAGCACCCGGAAAGGGTCGCCATGGCTGGCGGTAATGTCGACCGTCAGCTTAGCAGGTGCCATCCCAGATTCTTTGAGTAAAGATGTAACTATTTTGCATAACATTCAATGTGAAATATGGTTGAGACGGTCAATGTTGATGGTTATTCTGGTCGAATCCTAGAGTCTTGTCATGAGTTGTTAAGTCAAATAATGAAGGGCTCTGAATTCTCTAATTAATTATCTGCAAATGGCCAAAGATCAGGCTTAAAAGCACGTTGAAGGAAATGTCGAGTAGGGGCCAGCCTCGAGTTGCGTGCAACTGCATAGCTGGATCTTGCTATGAGTTTGAATTTGCTTGTATATTCGAGTAACGCATTTTCTATTCAATGCATTCATGATCCTTCACTCGCCCTTCGAGTTGGAGTGACAGTCAGTTGCCCACAAGCTTTGGCATCGATTTAATGATTCTATCTCTAGGCATCCTTTCGGTCGTTGCCTTGAGTAGCTGTAAGCACTATATATAAGTTTTAATACTGAGCTATCGTAGCCAGTTTTTGAATGACCATGCGTCTTCTCCCAGTCTCGGGTTAATAAATGTACTGCATGGACGGTTGAGTCTCGTCCTAGCTACATTTATGCTTTCGCCTAAACTCCAAAGACATAAAGGTGATTGGTGAATAGTCGGTTCACATTCATCTTGCTTCTTGCTCGTGCCCCCAGGTCTGGGGCATATACCGATAAGTAGAAAGGCCAGCCACGCCCACTTTAGCTTTACTCTCTTTCCCGTTGAATCGTGGGATCATGTCAGTCGATAGGAGACTAGGTCTCACCTATCTTGGATTTTATCGTGGTTTTTCATTCCAAGAGGAATACTTCGATGCCACGTAATTTTTAGGGCGTAATTTGGACAGTGGATGGTCATCCACGTCCACTTTGGTTCATGCTCTGTAATCAGATCTCGGGGTAAAGTTGGCTACAAATGCAGTCGGGTTATGCTCATCCAGTTTCATACTGCTCCTGACGAATTGAACGAGGGTGCTGGAGAATTTTTTGACCAAGTATTCGTGGTTTACCCTCCTTTCCATACTCCGGGGGTCATAGTTTTTCAAAAAAACAAACATCCGAGTCACATTCGTATGTGCTTGGTGCGGATCAGCATTGACCCTTGGTCTGAGGTATGATATAGTAGGTTGCTCGTAGCTTTGGATGCCATTTCGATTGGTTCTGTATTGAGGCCTCCCTGCAGTCGCTGCCTCAAGTTATAAAGAACGTCATGCTAGGGCTATAGTAAGCTGTCATATTCGGCTTTTAGTATTTTGTACCCCTGCCCCCAGCATTGATTTAGCCAGGTCACTAGTTGGATGGTCGACAACTAGTACTTGGCTTCCAGTGGAGATTTGGCCAGGCAACTAGTACTCGGCTTCCAGTGGAACACAGCGTCACAAGAGTGTTCGGCATAATGTAGACCTCGGCAGCAGGAGCACTCGGCATCCAACAGGAGTACTCGGCATCAGGTAGCACTCGGCATCAGAGAGTGTTCGGCATCTAGGAGTACTCGGCGAGGTACTCGGCATCCAGTGTACCCGACATCCATGATACTCAGCACCAGATAGTACTCGGCGTAGTACTCGGCGCCAGGTAGTGCTCGGCATCGTTTGGAGCTCGGCGTCAATTAGTATTCGGCGCCCAGTAGAACTCGGCGACATAAGAGCTCGGCATCCAGAAGACGTTCAGTGTGCATAACTACTCAACGTAACAGTATTGTTCGGCCTGCATGCATTGCTCGATCAAGAGCTTCGTACAGTGATACGTTCGGCTTCAACTGCAACCATCCTGCACTGCCCACACATCGAATATGCCGTTCGGCATAGAGAGGACTGTTCGGCATCATAGTGTTCGGCATACCTGGTTCGGCATGCAGCGACCACTACACCTGGGCTAGAGTGTTCGGCTACCAAGCCCACTTGGGAAGTCCAGCCCATCTTTGTCTATAAATAGAGGGGCAGGGTCATAGTGAAATGGACCTTTTTTGGAGAACACTGGGGAGACTCTGCCATTTTTTATACTCTCCTCTTTTTAATTCAAACTTGTATTCAAGTCATCAATATACGGATTGTATCTGTATTCAACTACTTACAAAAGAAATAAAGATCAAAACTCAAAGTGGACGTAGGCAATTACGCTGAACCACTATAAATCCGGTGTTCTTACTTTCTGCATTTAAATTAGCATATTCTTCCTTGTTTAATTTAACTTCATCACTTACATCTCTACACAATCTTTCTCAACGAGGTTAGTGACCAATTTTGGTGCTAACACATATGCTAAATATAAAAATAACAGCAGTGTAAACGTATATCATCATTAACTATCGTGTATAATAATAAAATTGAAATTAGTCGAATATTTTACTTCTGTTACATTATTAAAATAGAATTCTATTTAGTCATTATTCTATTTATTTATTAAATATGTTATTAACATTAATTCTCAATGAAATCGAATTTATATGAAAAAGAAAAGGACCAATTAATTCATTACATGAAACAAAATTACTACGCATCAAATTTATTGATGAGTCGGAAAAAAAAATTGAAAAAACATTTTGGATACAACATTTTATCATATAAATACATAAATTTTGAGCATTTTCAAATCAACAAACAAAATTTTAACTAAATACACTGATAATGATAAAACAAATCAGGAAGGAATTGAAAAGACAAATCAAATAATAATGAACTTATTTCGACTATAAAAAAGTCATTTGTAATATTTTTTATAATACTAATTTTAGTATTAGCAACAAAAATTCTAATATTTATTGGGACTTATAGAACGAAATAATTAAGTTAAAAAAATGGACAATTCTATTTACACATCAAATATTACCTAGCATAGACCAAAAATTGTAAAGTACCTGTATACACACGAAATTACTTTACATACACCATTCTTTTTACAGGTTAACCTTTGTATTCATGTTCTCTCATTCTCATTCAAACTTAGAACCCACTAATGCAAAATTAATTTTTTTAAGCATTAAGCTAAGGCAAAATCGTACGAAATGACCTTTAATTTCTAACACTAATATTGTAACTTCTTTATTATTTCTTATAATTTAATTGAAAAAAACTTACACATTTTAAATTAAACTAGGTAGTGGTAGAAGTTTTCTTAGTATTTTTGGTTTCATGATAAAAGTTCATTAAGTTCTTCATCAATATTGGTTTGGTCAAATCTCATTAATTTTAAGGTTTCAATTTAATGAGATAAAAGGAATATGTAAAGATAAATTAAGAGATGGGTAATTTAGTAATAAATTTTCTTAGAAAAAATATCGATGTAAAGAAAATTTTGGTGTGTAAATAAAATCTGCCTTAAAAAATTTCTTTGGCCCAATTATCGATTAGAAAATTTAGCTTGTATAAATCGTTGTTTGTTTGATATCAATAAGGGCAATAATTACATTATATCCATGATTTAGAATTCTTTAAATTATTTAATTATACTAGTATCTTATATCTATTTTTCTTTATCGAAAAAATATTTTCTTTCCTGAATGGGAAAATCTTGAAAAAAAAGGAGCGTTCCTTTTTAAACATATCAAATTGAAAATTTGATTTGAATAGAAAAAATGTAGCTGTTGAATAATATTCGAGAACTTGCACTGATTAAGGATCAAGTATGAATCTCCGTCTTTTAGCTGATTAAATTGTAATCATCTTTGCAAATATCATGCATCATTCTATAACTGTGTGCCGATTTAGCAAATTTTTATATACCATTGAAAGAAGATTAATTATTAGAGTCCTTTTGGAATCGCCCTTGTTATTAATCATAACTACTACTGTGTAATCTATGTGTTGCACGTGGTACGTTTTAGAAGAATAATTTTATAAATATCTTTAAGAAGTTGAATTTATCGTGTAATATTTGGTGAATTTGTTAAGATAGTCGAGTTATGTACTGCAGTTTTTATGTTTCCAAAAGTATGTAAATTTTTGCTGTAAGATTTATGTATTTTTATATTTGTATACAAATTAAATTGTCATTTCTGGAGAGAATGAAAAAAAATATTCTAATTTAACTGTAATAGTAACGAATCGGTATATTTTTATGCATTCAATGCTTTTACGATTAATCTCAACATCAGAATTTATTATATTATCAAAGTGAACAAAATATTTTTAACGACTAAAGTAAATGTTGATTAAAAGACACTACAAATCCTATTGTTATTTTAATTGTGTGTTTAATAAACTTGTTTCCAAGTCATTATTTCACACCTTAATAATTTTAATGTCTGATAAAACTATTCAGAAATTAATGATATCTACCTAAAAAGGACAATAAAATCCAGGAGATAGATATTTCTAATCATACCATATATTTTTATCAATTAATTAACATAAATTAATATGCATAATTAAAATTTAACATTTTCATAACATGTATTAACCAAAAATATTCATTATCTTTGAAAATTACAGATTTTAGTATTCATCAGTTATCATTAGTTTAATGTCATTCTAAATAAGGATACATTTTATCACTGATAAACTTAATGTACCTATTTTAAAAAGGAGAACAACATTGTATAAGTTTTGTAACGACCCGATATTTTCAACCATTCGCATCCGCACATGTCGGACTTGAATTGCTCAAAATACCGCGTTGTAAATAAAATTTAGCAAATCTCATAATATACAGTAAATAAATAATCACAGACACAGAGTAAAATAATGCAGCGGAAGTAAAAGAAATAGTAGTTCATGAAGCTACTATATAAATATATCAGAGTGTTAAATAAGATATAACAGAAGAAATAGAATACAACAGAAGTCTCAATAAAATAACCAAGTACAAACTGAGTAGAACAACAGAATCGAAATAGATAGGACAAGACAAGAAGATAATCTCCAGCGATTCAAATCTCCAAGAGAGTGGAAATCCAAATCTGTGAATAACTCAGGCTGACTTGAGCGTAAAGAAAAACACAAAACACTCGAGTCAGGACAATATATACTTATATAATGTAAACCAACTCAAGTGAACTGTAATAAAGATACAAGTAACTTAAAGAATGCTTGGGATCGCCCATTCTTTAAGGATCCGTTAAACTATCTACTATGTAGTAATATTCTCTATTATAATAATGTCTAATCATAAAATAAACATACTTTTAAATAGCGTTAAGGCTTTACATTTTCCACCTTAACACGTAATATGCCAATAGTCTACACAGTACCTGCATACCCCGAGAGGCTACGAGAAGATACTCCATAGGTACGACACAAATGGAAACTCGTAGTAAAGCTCGATATGGTAGGTGACACAGCACACAAGGCAATGCCAGGGTAGATATACCAATTACGCACACGGACTGATGGAAACGCATAGCAGCCACTACCGCTCCACCTCGAACAACACTCCCAAATCAAGGGTGCGCACCAAATCAATCACAAGTAATAGAATGTTATCGAAGAAGTGTGTCCGATAAGAGGTGCTACCTCACTGGTCCGAGATCGCTCCTGTTTTAGCCACCTTATGCCAACTCACGGGAGTTGGATCCACGTATATACCTTAGGATCGCCGCCACCATCCCACTTCATTCTGGAAACTCCACCGCGTACACAGTTGTCAAAGTGGTTTTCGGTATCGACAGAGAGTATGTCCATATTCGATCCCGGTCTCTTTAACAACCAATCGTTATTATAATCCATGATTATAATTTAAAAACAGTTTATACTTTAAAATAGAATATCATTTCAAATCCAAATCTTTATTTACCATTTCAATATATTTAAAATATCATATCATTTCAAAACTTCTTTTCAAATCATTTCAATATATCAAAATATCATATCTTTCCAAAACTTCATTTCAAATCATTTATATATACCAAAATATCATTTGAGTTCAAATCTAACTATTCAACTTTAAATACTTTTTAAATTCAAAGCTGTGCAGTTAATGCCCCGCTATATCCCCGCTATAACTCCGATATATCTTATAGCGGATTCCTACCGCTACGATTTTTCTATATATCCCCAACATATAGCCTTTCCGCTTTAATCCCCGCTATTTCCGCTATATCCCGTTATTTCCGCTATATTCCGCTATTTCCTTTATATCTTCTATAAAAAAATTGGATTGAAAAATGATATTTATACGCTATAAAAATTATGAAATTAACTAAATTCATTGAATTTCTGATATATGTTTAGAAATGATAATACTCTAATATTCTACTAAATTAAATTAAGTTATATAACAGTTTTACGTTCATTTACAATGCATTTGCACATATTTTTATTTAAAATTATTTTTGTATTAATTATAATTCAATTGAATGTTAATTTTTCACATAATTACTATCTATATATTTGTAAAAACAACAAGTATGGGATTTATATGCTATTTTAGAGTAATCCGATATATCCCGCTATATCTTCGCTACATCCCCGCTATGACTTTTTGCACCTCTGCCGCATTGAATCCACCGAGCGCTTTAACTGCACAGATTCAAAGATACCATTCATTTATTATCATTTCAAGCCACCTTTTAAATAGTTTATATTTCAGTCAAAATAATTCATCTAAACCATTTAAAAGTGTAAGTATTATATTTCAAATCAAATATTAAAATTTCCAAAGTTTCAATTCTATTCAATCATTTATTTCAATTAAATTTCCATAGACCACTTCAAATCTTATAAATTTCAAATATAGATTTAATCCACAAAATAACTATTCAAATTATAAAATAGATTTCGAAGCTTTAATATCCTATATTTCGTAAGTCCAATATCTTTTAAATAGATTCAACTTATAGGTAAATCAAATAATTTTCATACTAATATAAACTTCAATTATTCATTCAAATATTTAATATCATTTATTTAATTTATATTTAAATACCATTTAATCACATTTTCAAAATAGTTGTATTTCCCAAATCAACTATTCCATTTAAATCATTTAAGTCAATTCATTATATTTAATAATTAAATATTTAATTTCCAAAATTTAATCTTTTTCAAATATCATTTATTCATTTAAGTTTATTAAAACAATGAAAATTCAACTTTCGCAGCACTTAGGAAATGCTACGAAACGTTATGTTTTAAAACAGTTCATTAACAAAAGACGGCATTTAGAATGCTGTAATATCTTGATTTAGTTTCAATTAAAATTTTAGTTAAATTTAACAACTATAGCACTAACAAAGTGCTATAATAACCCTTAGTTCAAATTTGTAATTTAGTTCATTTAAAACAATTACAGCATTTTCCAATGCTGTAATATCTTTACATTACACTTCAAAAATGCTGTCAAATCAAATTCAGAGTTTTATTTACAATTTCACACATAATTAACTTTTAATATAAATCATTTTAACTTATAAAATCATATATTTTCACATAAAAAACAATCATTTAAATTGTAACGACCCGTATTTTCACGGATCGAAAAGTTCGTCAAATCTGGGATTTTCAGCATTTTCTAGTTGTTTCAGATTTTGGTTGAAATTGCCTAAGTCCTAGGTCGTACGCGACCTAAATGTTGTTGGCAACTTAGGAGATAAGTCGTGAGCGACTTAGGGAAGATCTGCGACCTAAGGGGATAGGCAAGTTAAGGGATAAGTCTGGGTCGAGTTGCCGACTTAAGGTAGTGACCGACCTAAGTGATGAGTCGTGACCGACTTAAGAGGTTTAGGCGACCTAAGGAAGAGTAGTAGGCGACCTAAGTATTCTGGGGTAGAGTTAGGTCGGCAACGACCTAAGGAAATGTTGTGAGCGACCTAAGTGTTTGGGTGAGTTAAGTGTTAGGTCGGCAGTTCGAGTTAGCGACCTATGGGATTGACCGACCTAAGGAATAAGTTAGTTAACGACTTAATAGTTAAGTCGTAGATGACTTAGGAGTTAGTGGTTAGGTCGTCTAGATGACTTAGTAGTTAGGTCGTATCCCAGTTTGTTCGCGACTTATAAAATTTAATTATTCAATATTATTATTTTGGAATAGTGTATGTGCACGCACGCTCATGTGTCTGTGTGTACTATCGAGAGTTGACCCAAATTAGCTTCATAAATCTCCCTGATATATCCAAATTTTTTAATAACAAGGAACTATATATTGTCTGATTGTACGATATATGATTGAGGAGCTATAACTTTTGAAATATTACTTAGAAATTAGTGTGATAAGTAAATATCAATAACATACATGTAAAACCCCTAAAAATGATTTTGTAAGTACAGTATGCAAATGACATAATGTAAAAAGCTAATAGAAGGCATGATAATAAGAACTAATTATAGAAAACTCAGACTAAGCTTTTGGTAATTTTTATATTATTCTGCTTTAGTAACCCAAAGAAAAGAGAAACATGTTTGCATCCTACCTAGAAAAATAAGAAAAACAAATTGTTGATTAATATATTCAATTTAAGTTGGGTTCTTATTTGATTTATTCATTATTGATGTTTAAGTTTTTTGTCTACTTTTTTTACAGACTAATCTTTTAGATATTTGGTTTTTACCCCTACCTGGATTATATAAACTAAGTACTGCTCTAATTCACTACATACAAATCTTTGTCAAAGTAGTCAAATAAAAACACTAAAATACCCCATACATAGAAGTTTCTTTTATTATTTTGTGTCACTTCTTTGTTAACTACGCCGTACCATACCAATACTGTCATTCTGATGGATATATTTAATCATAAATTTTTCACAAATATCATGCATTATATACATATTTTCATTGTGCTCAAAATTTTGGCAGGTAGACACCACAGTCATGCACATTATAAATGCAGAGACATTCATTTTAATGCATGGTGATGATAATGGAGTTATATACCTTCCTCGAATATAAATGTAGTAGGTTTCTTTTAGCGATCAATAATAACTCTTTGTTTTTTCTATACAGCAGAAGGTACACTAGGATATGGCAACAAGAAACAGGTTTATTAATCTGTTGCAACATCAAAGTTCTTTGTACAGATAATTACAATTACATATGTATCAAGAATTGGCAAGGTCGGAAAGTCTTTTGCATGATAGAAGTGTCAGCAAGTGCCACGAAACAATGTTGCAATCAAGAAAAGATAGATGGCTCATACTGTAGGTACATGTTACAAGCATCTTGGCCTGGAGTTCCTATTGTGATGTGTTGTGAAAGATGGTTAATGAATTCCAGTAGAAATTCATAAATTATATGTTTCATATTTGTATGTATAATAATTATTTATATTAGACGTGTTTGTAATGAATTTTATGTTTAGTTTTAACTGTGATTAATTTTTGTAAGGTGTAGTTAACTGTCAGGAGAAATTATATAACAGCAAACATGGAACTTACATATAAAATAGTATACAATTATATGAAATAACCCATGACATTTTCACCTGTACATGATTGGAATATGAACATAAATAGCATTATATCGCACACAGTATTACCCATTATCAATCAGTTTTATAAATTGTTTTGAGAACTAATATATACATATCTTCCATCGTTGTTCAATCAGTCAGTTTGCTTCTTTTTATTTTTTATTAATTTCTTATTTGATGTGCCTATCTGTTGTAAGTGAACTAACGGTTCATTCAAGTTATGCATGAGTTACTTTGAACAGCACAGGTATTTTCGATTTGTATTAGACGCGGTATTACAGTTAAGCAAGCACAAAAAAACACACACCACTCCTACATGTATGTGTTATATATGCACTGTCGCATGTTTAAATTCACGCACACTTATATGAATGCACACTAAATCACACTTACTAACCCAACAATGCACACGTTCTAACAAATACACACACATGCACAAAACAATACTCCACCTAAACGCTTACACGCGCATCCCTGGAACAACACACAAGCACAAGCACGCAAAACAAATATTACAAGCTCACACCTTCTTGCGTATATAAGCTCACGTACACACACTCTACAGCACACGCACTCACATGCATATCTAATATTTATCAAAGAAAACTATTGTTCAATATTTATTTAAAATATTAAGTATGTATTAAATATTCGTACAAACTCACACCAAATGATACGCACATATGCATAAAGTAACCACTCAGCAATTTGCAGTATATAACAGCGTGTTTATAATAGCAAGATAATAGAATTAATAGGACCAAAACAACATGAAAGTAATTTCATTAATTTTCTCCACTACTAACAGTAGTTTCTACCGGTGTTTTAAAAACCCAACCCAACATCGGTTCGACCACGGTTAACCTTCGACCTTAGAGCGCTATGGTTCTGAAAATAAAATAATCCTGTGCGTACATGAATCAGTGATTTAACCTCAAAACCTTAAAAATACCTCTAGACCGACCTCTTTTAACCACACAGCTCTTCAAATTTGAGAAAAATTATCGTTTCATTCTTCATTTTTTCACATAATTAATTTGACAAATAGTTTCATAACCGTAGCCACTAAATTATTGAATTATCTTATTAATTTTGGACGATATTATATATTATTAGTGTACATCTTGCGAATTATCGTTGACTAAACCTTTTCCGTCTTAAAAAAATTACAAATTTACGCTAAAAAGTGTTATAGAATTGTTCCCAATATTTATTACGAAATGTTTCAAAATAATTGTTTTAAATTTCGATATATTAATTGTAATTGTTAAATTTTAACAATGATTAAAATAATTAACATTTAAATCAATAAAATAAAAATTAACGATCAACGCAAATCTCACGGTCTGACCGGTTGAACGGTTAGAACCTTTGACCTCGCATCAACACTATCTGACCCATGATTCGTTCTTTGAAACTAGGGTATCTACACAACCATCCTTGCGTTGCCTAAAAAAACAAAGTATCATACAATACCCAAGCAATAATAAAGAAAATAAAAAATGGTAAAGACAACAGTGGGGTTTATAATAAATACTTCAAAAATATAAACCCCACTACTCCAACTCACTTTCGGTTCACATAAAAATTCCCTTAAAAACCGTTTTTAACTCTGCCATTAACTTACTACTGATGCCGGTCTCAAGCCCGTAACAAGGAGGAGAGAAAACGATTACGACAACTACACTTACTACCTACAATTTACTATCAAATAGTTTCTTAGGTGCAACAACTCATTCTGTTTCCCTATCCCCACAAAATGCATTCATATCTATCTCTGATCACCTACTATACGTAACGAAGACCATATTCTATTTCCATTAAGTTATTCTTTACGGTTTGCATGAACATGCGTTAATAATTCGTTACACCATATGTATATTACATTTCTTCCTACCCACCCAATGTCAGTCTGATCTAACGCTTCTTCCCATTTTCGATACAAATTTTCTACGTCCACGTGCATCTGCCGTAGATTCATTCTACATGTCAATATCCAAAATATTCAACAATACATGTACGTCATAGTCATTTTGTCGCATTCAACAACTCTCATACACATTGTTTCTTAACACCAGCTCCTTCTGCGCACGTGCATCGCACGTGCCAATCTACTCGTTATAATAATGTCTAATCATAAAATAAACATACTTTTAAATAGCGTTAAGGCTTTACATTTTCCACCTTAACACGTAATATGCCAATAGTCTACACAGTACCTGCATACCCCGAGAGGCTACGAGAAGATACTCCATAGGTACGACACAAATGGAAACTCGTAGTAAAGCTCGATATGGTAGGTGACACAGCACACAAGGCAATGCCAGGGTAGATATACCAATTACGCACACGGACTGATGGAAACGCATAGCAGCCACTACCGCTCCACCTCGAACAACACTCCCAAATCAAGGGTGCGCACCAAATCAATCACAAGTAATAGAATGTTATCGAAGAAGTGTGTCCGATAAGAGGTGCTACCTCACTGGTCCGAGATCGCTCCTGTTTTAGCCACCTTATGCCAACTCACGGGAGTTGGATCCACGTATATACCTTAGGATCGCCGCCACCATCCCACTTCATTCTGGAAACTCCACCGCGTACACAGTTGTCAAAGTGGTTTTCGGTATCGACAGAGAGTATGTCCATATTCGATCCCGGTCTCTTTAACAACCAATCGTTATTATAATCCATGATTATAATTTAAAAACAGTTTATACTTTAAAATAGAATATCATTTCAAATCCAAATCTTTATTTACCATTTCAATATATTTAAAATATCATATCATTTCAAAACTTCTTTTCAAATCATTTCAATATATCAAAATATCATATCTTTCCAAAACTTCATTTCAAATCATTTATATATACCAAAATATCATTTGAGTTCAAATCTAACTATTCAACTTTAAATACTTTTTAAATTCAAAGCTGTGCAGTTAATGCCCCGCTATATCCCCGCTATAACTCCGATATATCTTATAGCGGATTCCTACCGCTACGATTTTTCTATATATCCCCAACATATAGCCTTTCCGCTTTAATCCCCGCTATTTCCGCTATATCCCGTTATTTCCGCTATATTCCGCTATTTCCTTTATATCTTCTATAAAAAAATTGGATTGAAAAATGATATTTATACGCTATAAAAATTATGAAATTAACTAAATTCATTGAATTTCTGATATATGTTTAGAAATGATAATACTCTAATATTCTACTAAATTAAATTAAGTTATATAACAGTTTTACGTTCATTTACAATGCATTTGCACATATTTTTATTTAAAATTATTTTTGTATTAATTATAATTCAATTGAATGTTAATTTTTCACATAATTACTATCTATATATTTGTAAAAACAACAAGTATGGGATTTATATGCTATTTTAGAGTAATCCGATATATCCCGCTATATCTTCGCTACATCCCCGCTATGACTTTTTGCACCTCTGCCGCATTGAATCCACCGAGCGCTTTAACTGCACAGATTCAAAGATACCATTCATTTATTATCATTTCAAGCCACCTTTTAAATAGTTTATATTTCAGTCAAAATAATTCATCTAAACCATTTAAAAGTGTAAGTATTATATTTCAAATCAAATATTAAAATTTCCAAAGTTTCAATTCTATTCAATCATTTATTTCAATTAAATTTCCATAGACCACTTCAAATCTTATAAATTTCAAATATAGATTTAATCCACAAAATAACTATTCAAATTATAAAATAGATTTCGAAGCTTTAATATCCTATATTTCGTAAGTCCAATATCTTTTAAATAGATTCAACTTATAGGTAAATCAAATAATTTTCATACTAATATAAACTTCAATTATTCATTCAAATATTTAATATCATTTATTTAATTTATATTTAAATACCATTTAATCACATTTTCAAAATAGTTGTATTTCCCAAATCAACTATTCCATTTAAATCATTTAAGTCAATTCATTATATTTAATAATTAAATATTTAATTTCCAAAATTTAATCTTTTTCAAATATCATTTATTCATTTAAGTTTATTAAAACAATGAAAATTCAACTTTCGCAGCACTTAGGAAATGCTACGAAACGTTATGTTTTAAAACAGTTCATTAACAAAAGACGGCATTTAGAATGCTGTAATATCTTGATTTAGTTTCAATTAAAATTTTAGTTAAATTTAACAACTATAGCACTAACAAAGTGCTATAATAACCCTTAGTTCAAATTTGCAATTTAGTTCATTTAAAACAATTACAGCATTTTCCAATGCTGTAATATCTTTACATTACACTTCAAAAATGCTGTCAAATCAAATTCAGAGTTTTATTTACAATTTCACACATAATTAACTTTTAATATAAATCATTTTAACTTATAAAATCATATATTTTCACATAAAAAACAATCATTTAAATTGTAACGACCCGTATTTTCACGGATCGAAAAGTTCGTCAAATCTGGGATTTTCAGCATTTTCTAGTTGTTTCAGATTTTGGTTGAAATTGCCTAAGTCCTAGGTCGTATGCGACCTAAATGTTGTTGGCAACTTAGGAGATAAGTCGTGAGCGACTTAGGGAAGATCTGCGACCTAAGGGGATAGGCAAGTTAAGGGATAAGTCTGGGTCGAGTTGCCGACTTAAGGTAGTGACCGACCTAAGTGATGAGTCGTGACCGACTTAAGAGGTTTAGGCGACCTAAGGAAGAGTAGTAGGCGACCTAAGTATTCTGGGGTAGAGTTAGGTCGGCAACGACCTAAGGAAATGTTGTGAGCGACCTAAGTGTTTGGGTGAGTTAAGTGTTAGGTCGGCAGTTCGAGTTAGCGACCTATGGGATTGACCGACCTAAGGAATAAGTTAGTTAACGACTTAATAGTTAAGTCGTAGATGACTTAGGAGTTAGTGGTTAGGTCGTCTAGATGACTTAGTAGTTAGGTCGTATCCCAGTTTGTTCGCGACTTATGTTAGGTCGCGTGGGTGCTAAGTTGTTAGGTCGCAGGGTTTTGTAAGTCTTAGGTCGTAGCTTAGTAAGTTGTTAGGTCGCAGGTTGGCTTAAGTGTTAGGTCGCGTGGGAGTCTAAGGTATTAAGTCGTAACCTCGTTATGTCGTAGGTCGCGCGAGATTGTTAAGTCGCGTAAGTTTTAAGGTCGCGTGCCTGCGTTGTTGAGTTATTAAGGCACGCTAAGTCGTAAGTCGCTAAGTCGCGCATAGGCTAAGTCGTAGGTCGAAGAAAAGCGCATTGCGTTAGGTCGTAGGTCGCTGGGTGTTTGGATGCGCAGAAGGGTTAGGTCGGAGAGGCTTAGGTCGTAAGTCGGAAGCGACTTAGGGAGATAGCCAGATTTCGACTTAAGGAATTTCAGCTATAAATAGGAGGGGTTGTTCTCACTTTTTGGGATCCGGATTTTGAAGCGACGAAGTGCTGCCATTTTGAGAGCTCGACTTCTACACTTCTTCACTTCTTTTCTCCACTCTAATGTAGTGCTTCCTTCCATCCAAATCAAAGATCAAGATTGAAGATTCAAGAGCTTAAGTTGAAGATCTTCATCTTTTCAAGAGAGATTTCATCGTTTGAAGCGGATTCGTGATAGATCAAGCTTGATCCTTCGCTGTCCAGATCTGAAGCGTATTGATTTGAGGTTGTTTAGGTGATTTGGTGAGTGGTGATTATCTCTCACACGGATCCAAAGGAGTATATCGGATTGTTGGCTCGATTTGGTGTTAAAATAGAGATTTCCATGCATTTTCTTCATCCTAAGTGTAGATCCATATAGATCCATTGTTCATGATGATGTTACATCCATTTTATCATATGTTAACCTATGCAAGTTCATTCATCAAGTTTGTAGAGATATAATCCATGTTTTCATGCTTATTGGACTTTCAACTCTTTAATTACGAAAATGCCATTATTGTTATAATTGTCTACTTAGATCATATTTGAATGCTTGATTGTTTGGATTGATGTTTGATTTGATTGATTGTTATGAACTAGATGATTGATGATTAGATTTAGACCGAAGACGATTCAAAAGTTAAGGGAAAAGCTCTTGAATTGGGAAAGCTGCTCGTGGCATATGTAGCGGGATGATGAAGCTCTTATGCATAGATTTGATGATGTGAAGTTGAGATGAGGCTTTGCGAGGATGTAATGAAGCGAGGCATCATATGATGAAGACTTGGTCTAATCCAGACGGGATCATTCCAAGCATGTTGATAACTCGGTGATATGATTCGAGTTGAGGTTGATGAATGGATATGAGAATAGTCGTCGAGGAGGATGACTAGGAGGCTTGGATAGCATCGTTGTTGAAGGTTCTAGCATGCTCTAAGCAAGAGTATGTTTGGGCAGATTCGATAGTCCCAACGTCCAACTGTTGATGGTCGAGTACTCTGGGCAGATTCGATAGTCCTAGGCACGGGCTGCGACGACGTGCGGGAGTTATGTCTAGAACCGGGGTTTCCATTAGCCCTTGACGGACGGCTGAAAGAATGTGCCGGTCATTCAATTAACGGTGATATCGAAGCAATGATAACAGTGATAGCCAGAGTCATGGATGTTTGGTTGTATCGTCATTCGGACTCAAGAGCGGTATTTTCTGGGTGCTTATCTGATTTAGGCCTTGGTACTTGGAAAACATCGCCCTTGACTCGAGTGATAGTAGCTTTACTTTAAATTGTATGCTCTGCTATGTTTGCTTCTGCTTAGTGTGTGTCTGGGGGCTATCACTGTAGAATGAGGTTGGAGTGGGAGGGTTGTATTCCTATTCCTTTTCCTTTGTGCTCTTTTGGTATGTTGTTAGTTAATTTATTGCTCACTAAGACTGTTGTCTGACTCAAGGCTTTATGTTTTTAATTCTTATTGCCTTGGGCTGTTCGTCCATTTTGGGACGGGCAGACTAGGTAGCAGGTGACAGGTGTTGTTCTCTTCTCACGATGTTGATATCGAAGACGAGCTGGAGGGTTGCATATTATCTTCTTATTATATGTACTGGATATTCCGCTGTTTTGTATTCTCTGAGAGATATGTAGTGAGGCAAGATGTATTGACTATGTGGATGCTTGTATTCAACTATTATGGAGTTTTATATGATGTCATTTTGTTATGTAAAGCTTCACTATACATATGTTCTATTGTATTTTGTCCATGCGCTGTGAGTAATACGATAGATTTTGTTGTTTTAAATCTTACCTTGACAATCGTCCATGGTCGCCTGGCACACTTTACAGCGCTCTATCTTTAGATTCGGTGCAGGGGTCATGGGCGGTCGTCACATTTGGTATCAGAGCATTGGTTAATCGATTTTACCCAACGCTCGCTGTCGTAACTACGTATGAGAGACGTAATTGTATTTTGGTGGATGATTACTATATAAATATAGTAGTTTAGCAGTAAGTTAGTCCTTTATGCAGTTGTTTCTCTAGATGTTCTAATCATTCCTTTTTATAGATATTGAGAATGAGTCGAAGAGGGAGACCAGCTGCTAGGGAAGGCCGTGCTACTGAAGAGACTGCTGATTATGCAGCCATGTTCGAAGCTATGATGACTTCGATCATGAGAAGGATACCAGTTCCGGGGGCAGCGGTTGATGTTGGAGTTCAAGTCCAAACTCCGAAACCAGTGGATTTTGCTAAGTTGTGCAAGGATTATACTGCTCTTGGAGGGAAGGTTTTCTTAGGAACAGAATCAACTATCGAAGTCCAGAGATGGATAGATGCTTGTAGAAGGATCTTTGGTGATTTGGGAATTGATGATGCAACTAAGAGGAAGTTGGCATCAAGGCAGCTTCAAGGGAGAGCCTCTGATTGGTGGAACTCTATTACCATCAATACTGCGGAGGAGGAGATTACTTGGGAGCAATTCCAAGTCAGATTTGAAGCTAAGTTCATTTCTACAGCTCAGAAGTCTGTTCTGTTCAAGAAGTTTGTGGAGCTCAAGCAAGGTGGAAGATCTGTTCTTGAGTATGTTTCTGAGTTTGAAGCTTTGTCCAAATATGCCCGGTCATATATTGAGTCTGCTTATCAGAAGAATGAGAAGTTTGTGACCGGCTTGGATAGTTATCTTGGGAGACAGTTGGTGGATCATTTGGACGATTCATTTGAGAAGCTTGTAGAGAAAGCTCTTAGGCATGAGAGTCTGTTTCTTAAGGAAGGATCTGTTGTTGCTGTGACCAAGGGAGAATCTAAACCACAGCAGGGTGGAAACCAGAAGAGGAAGCAGCAGCAGCAGAAGGGTAAGGATGGCCAGAAGAAGCCGAAAGGCGAGGTGACTTGCTACAACTGTCAGCAGAAGGGCCATTTCTCGAAGGATTGTAAGAATCCTAAGGTGCCGATGAAGTGTCACAACTGTGACAAGCCGGGACATTTCAGGAAGAATTGTCCAGAGCCGAGGAGGGACAAGCAGATTGTGCAAGCTTATGCTTTGGGAGCTGTTCCGTCGTCTTCGAAAGCTCCTACTGCTGAAGAGAAGGGAAAGAGTGTGGTGGTTCAAGGTACTCTTTTCCTATGTGGTATTCCAGTTAGAGTTTTGTTTGATACTGGAGCATCGCATTCGTTTGTTTGTAATGAACTAGTAGGCCGGTTAGATTTGAAGCCGGATATTGTTGATAGGCCATTGGTTGTGACTAATCCAGTTGGGGGTTCGTCTTGTTTGTGTATGTTATGCCGTGGTCTAGTTGTATCGAGTCATGGTTGCTCTTTTGTTTGTGATTGTTTTGTTTTGAACTTTGCGGGGTTCAGAATTATCTTGGGTATGGACTGGCTTAGGAAGTATGCGGCAAAGGTTGATTGCGAAAAGCTGGAAGTGACAGTCGAGAATGTGGAGGGGCGAAAGGTTGTGATACGATGTAAGCATGAGGAAGGCGTCTTCATGAGATTCATGTATTCGCTGGTTGTTCCACGGGATGGACTGTCATCAGTGCCGATCGCTAATGGATTCGAGGATGTCTTTGACGAAGTCAAAGGGTTGCCGCCGCATAGAGAGATCGAGTTTCGTATAGATCTAGTTGAAGGAGCCAGACCTGTTGTGATGCCTCTAAGGCGGATGGCGCCTAGGGAACAGCAAGAGTTGAGGGTGCAAGTTGATGACCTTTTACAGAAAGGATTCATTCGGCGTAGTGTGTCCGAGTGGGGTGCACCAGTTGTGTTTGCAACCAAGGCAGATGGGTCGTTGAGATTGTGTGTGGATTATCGTGAGCTGAATAAGGTGACTAAGAAGAACAAGTATCCATTGTCGAGAATAGATGACTTGTTTGATCAGCTTCACGAAGCAAAGGTGTTTTCTCAGATGGATTTGGCAACGGGATTTCACCAGTTGAGAGTAGCTAAGGATAGTGTGCCGAAGACTGCTTTTAGGACACCATCCGGTTTCTTTGATTGGCTGGTAATGCCGTTTGGATTGACTAAACGCGCCAGCATATTTTGTGGATCTTATGAATAGAGTGTTCAGAGATCAGTTGAACAAGTTCGTACTTGTGTTCGTGGATGATATTCTGATTTATTCCAGAACGGAAAAGGAGCACAAGACGCACTTGCGTATGGTTTTGGAAATCTTGCGGAAACATCAGTTGAAGGCTAAGTTTTCGAAGTGTCACTTCTGGAAGAGTGAAGTGAGGTTCTTAGGCCATGTGATTTCTGGAAGTGGAATAGCGGTTGATCCCGCTAAGGTGGCAGCAATCCAGGATTGGGTTAGACCTAAGAATGCATCTGACGTGAGAAGCTTTCTTGGATTAGCAGGGTATTATCGACGGTTTATCAAAGACTTCTCCAAGGTAGCTGCACCGTTAACAGGATTGACGAAGAAGAACCAAGTGTTCAGTTGGGATGCTAAGTGTGAGCAAGCTTTCGGAATCCTGAAAGAGAGATTGACGAGTGCTCCTGTTTTGACTATTCCAAGTGGGAATGATGAGATGGTGGTTTACACCGACGCATGTGGTACTGGACTTGGAGCAGTGCTGATGCAGAAGGATAAAGTTGTTGCATATGCCAGTCGACAACTAAAGCCGCATGAAAGGAATTACCCAACTCATGATTTGGAATTAGCGGCGATTGTATTTGCTCTGAAGATGTGGAGGCATTATCTGTTGGGAGTTCGATTCAAGTTGTTTACGGATCACAAGTCGTTGAAGTATCTTTTCTCCCAAAAGGATTTGAATCTTCGGCAGCAACGTTGGCTAGAGTTTTTGGCATCATATGATTTTGGTATAGCTTATACTCCGGGAAAAGGTAACGCAGTGGCAGATGCGTTAAGTCGAAGACATGCAGGATTGGGAGCCATGTTTTCAGAATGGAAGAGTCTCGAGTATTTAGCTGGATTTGACTTCAGGCCTAGATGTGAATTGGAACCTGAGATGTTGGCAAACTTATCAATAAGACCCACTCTTGTGGAAAGGATTGGTGAGAGCCAAAAGCAAGATGATAAGCTTGTCAGGATTATCCGTGAATTGGAATCTGGATTGGATCCAGAAAAGGATAAAGGATTCGAGGTCGATCGAGAGGGTTGGCTTCGGAAGCAAGGACGACTAGTTGTTCCCGATATAGATGAATTGAGGAGTGAAGTTCTGAAGGAAAGTCATCACTCGAAGCTGACAATTCATCCAGGTGGAAATAAGATGTATCGGGATATGAAGAGAACCTACTACTGGGAAGGCATGAAGAAGGATGTTGGAAATTTTATTTCCAAATGTATGAATTGCCAGTTGGTAAAAGCCGAACAGAAGAAGCCAAGCGGATTGCTTCAGCCATTAGAAGTTCCTACATGGAAGTGGGAACAAGTGTCGATGGATTTTATCGATGGGTTGCCCAGGACCAGAACGGGAAATGAAGGAATTTGGGTCATTGTGGATCGTCTGACTAAGAGTGCACGATTCATTCCTGTTCGATCGACTAGGACTGCATCAAAGTTGGCTGAGTTGTATATTAAGTGGATAGTTCGTTTCCATGGTATTCCGAAGAGTATAGTGAGCGATCGAGATCCATTGTTCACCAGTGGATTTTGGAAGAGCTTCCAGGAAGTTTTGGGAACCGAGTTGTGTTTGAGTACAGCTTATCACCCTCAAACAGATGGTCAGACTGAGAGAGTCAACCGAGTTTTAGAAGATCTCCTCAGAGCTTGTGTTTTGGATTTCGGAGGATCAGAGGAAGATCACCTTCATTTGGTGGAGTTTGCGTACAACAACAGTTACCAGTCAAGTATTGGTATGGCACCGTATGAGGCATTGTATAGAAGACCTCGTAAGCCGCTTCGTGTTGTTGAAACCGACACGAAACAGCTTAGGAGGAAGGTAGTTAAGTTGCTCAAGATACAATGGAGTGACGATGATAACGACTGTACGTGGGAGGTGGAAGAGAGGATGAAGGCAGCTCATCCTGAACTCTTCAAGGTATGGCCCTAAGGTGTCGTATCATCTAACAACATTGTAACTTGTTCTAAGTCTTAGAATTCTGTACGCTAAGCTAGAATTGGATGCATGGTTTGCTGGTTGTTATGGTTGGTAGGCGTACAGAATAGTCTTTGATTGCTTTGTTTGTTTGGAATTTCGGGGGCGAAATTCCTAAGGGGGAGAGAATGTAACGACCCGTATTTTCACGGATTGAAAAGTTCGTCAAATCTGGGATTTTCAGCATTTTCTAGTTGTTTCAGATTTTGGTTGAAATTGCCTAAGTCCTAGGTCGTACGCGACCTAAATGTTGTTGGCAACTTAGGAGATAAGTCGTGAGCGACTTAGGGAAGATCTGCGACCTAAGGGGATAGGCAAGTTAAGGGATAAGTCTGGGTCGAGTTGCCGACTTAAGGTAGTGACCGACCTAAGTGATGAGTCGTGACCGACTTAAGAGGTTTAGGCGACCTAAGGAAGAGTAGTAGGCGACCTAAGTATTCTGGGGTAGAGTTAGGTCGGCAACGACCTAAGGAAATGTTGTGAGCGACCTAAGTGTTTGGGTGAGTTAAGTGTTAGGTCGGCAGTTCGAGTTAGCGACCTATGGGATTGACCGACCTAAGGAATAAGTTAGTTAACGACTTAATAGTTAAGTCGTAGATGACTTAGGAGTTAGTGGTTAGGTCGTCTAGATGACTTAGTAGTTAGGTCGTATCCCAGTTTGTTCGCGATTTATGTTAGGTCGCGTGGGTGCTAAGTTGTTAGGTCGCAGGGTTTTGTAAGTCTTAGGTCGTAGCTTAGTAAGTTGTTAGGTCGCAGGTTGGCTTAAGTGTTAGGTCGCGTGGGAGTCTAAGGTATTAAGTTGTAACCTCGTTATGTCGTAGGTCGCGCGAGATTGTTAAGTCGCGTAAGTTTTAAGGTCGCGTGCCTGCGTTGTTGAGTTATTAAGGCACGCTAAGTCGTAAGTCGCTAAGTCGCGCATAGGCTAAGTCGTAGGTCGAAGAAAAGCGCATTGCGTTAGGTCGTAGGTCGCTGGGTGTTTGGATGTGCAGAAGGGTTAGGTCGGAGAGGCTTAGGTCGTAAGTCGGAAGCGACTTAGGGAGATAGCCAGATTTCGACTTAAGGAATTTCAGCTATAAATAGGAGGGGTTGTTCTCACTTTTTGGGATCCGGATTTTGAAGCGACGAAGTGCTGCCATTTTGAGAGCTCGACTTCTACACTTCTTCACTTCTTTTCTCCACTCTAATCTAGTGCTTCCTTCCATCCAAATCAAAGATCAAGATTGAAGATTCAAGAGCTTAAGTTGAAGATCTTCATCTTTTCAAGAGAGATTTCATCGTTTGAAGCGGATTCGTGATAGATCAAGCTTGATCCTTCGCTGTCCAGATCTGAAGCGTATTGATTTGAGGTTGTTTAGGTGATTTGGTGAGTGGTGATTATCTCTCACACGGATCCAAAGGAGTATATCGGATTGTTGGCTCGATTTGGTGTTAAAATAGAGATTTCCATGCATTTTCTTCATCCTAAGTGTAGATCCATATAGATCCATTGTTCATGATGATGTTACATCCATTTTATCATATGTTAACCTATGCAAGTTCATTCATCAAGTTTGTAGAGATATAATCCATGTTTTCATGCTTATTGGACTTTCAACTCTTTAATTACGAAAATGCCATTATTGTTATAATTGTCTACTTAGATCATATTTGAATGCTTGATTGTTTGGATTGATGTTTGATTTGATTGATTGTTATGAACTAGATGATTGATGATTAGATTTAGACCGAAGACGATTCAAAAGTTAAGGGAAAAGCTCTTGAATTGGGAAAGCTGCTCGTGGCATATGTAGCGGGATGATGAAGCTCTTATGCATAGATTTGATGATGTGAAGTTGAGATGAGGCTTTGCGAGGATGTAATGAAGCGAGGCATCATATGATGAAGACTTGGTCTAATCCAGACGGGATCATTCCAAGCATGTTGATAACTCGGTGATATGATTCGAGTTGAGGTTGATGAATGGATATGAGAATAGTCGTCGAGGAGGATGACTAGGAGGCTTGGATAACATCGTTGTTGAAGGTTCTAGCATGCTCTAAGCAAGAGTACGTTTGGGCAGATTCGATAGTCCCAACGGCCAACTGTTGATGGTCGAGTACTCTGGGCAGATTCGATAGTCCTAGGCACGGGCTGCGACGACGTGCGGGAGTTATGTCTAGAACCGGGGTTTCCATTAGCCCTTGACGGACGGCTGAAAGAATGTGCCGGTCATTCAATTAACGGTGATATCGAAGCAATGATAACAGTGATAGCCAGAGTCATGGATGTTTGGTTGTATCGTCATTCGGACTCAAGAGCGGTATTTTCTGGGTGCTTATCTGATTTAGGCCTTGGTACTTGGAAAACATCGCCCTTGACTCGAGTGATAGTAGCTTTACTTTAAATTGTATGCTCTGCTATGTTTGCTTCTGCTTAGTGTGTGTCTGGGGGCTATCACTGTAGAATGAGGTTGGAGTGGGAGGGTTGTATTCCTATTCCTTTTCCTTTGTGCTCTTTTGGTATGTTGTTAGTTAATTTATTGCTCACTAAGACTGTTGTCTGACTCAAGGCTTTATGTTTTTAATTCTTATTGCCTTGGGCTGTTCGTCCATTTTGGGACGGGCAGACTAGGTAGCAGGTGACAGGTGCTGTTCTCTTCTCATGATGTTGATATCGAAGACGAGCTGGAGGGTTGCATATTGTCTTCTTATTATATGTACTGGATATTCCGCTGTTTTGTATTCTCTGAGAGATATGTAGTGAGGCTAGATGTATTGACTATGTGGATGCTTGTATTCAACTATTATGGAGTTTTATATGATGTCATTTTGTTCTGTAAAGCTTCACTATACATATGTTCTATTGTATTTTGTCCATGCGCTGTGAGTAATACGATAGATTTTGTTGTTTTAAATCTTACCTTGACAATCGTCCATGGTCGCCTGGCACACTTTACAGCGCTCTATCTTTAGATTCGGTGCAGGGGTCATGGGCGGTCGTCACATAAATACCTTTATTTCTATGATTTTATAAAGTCAAATTTTCATACAAAAATCAAGTTAAATAACAATTAAATTTTCATTTCTTTAATTAAATTCTTAACTTAACAACTAAGCTTAAATTTCCAAAATATAACTTATTTCCATTTATTTTACTTAATTAAATTTTTACTTTTAAACAAATTTCACAAAAATTCAATTTAAGTTATATTTCCAAATTCAGCTTAAATATTCATTTATTTCACATTTTATTTATACAAAATCACTAACACTTTTAAAAATTATTATTACTTAATAAAATCATTAAATTCATCTTTAAATCAAATTTGTCATATTTTCTTACTTTACATAAATTCCATTTATAAACAAAATCATAAATTCCAAAATTAACTTATATTTCAAATTCTACTTCACCATTTACTTAATTCACTTATTTAATTTGTAGAAAATCACAAATATTTTATAGAAATCATTTTAATAAAATTTAAATCAAAATATCATAATATTTATATTTTTTAAAATAATTTAAAATTTCAGAAAAATATATAAACCACGGGTCTGTATATAATTTTCTAGCCTAGGTCAAGTGATACGGATATGTATCGTTTCAATCCACAGTTTACAAAGAAAAACCGGGTTCTATCATTTCAAACCCACAATCCCAAGTTAAATAAATAAAAACCGTTCAGGCTTATCATTTCATCCCATAACGATTTTTCCCTATTCTAAAGTTCGTTCGGGTATGTATCATTTCAACCCATAGTGATTTCTATACTAACAGGGAACTTGCAGTGTGACAAACTGATAAAATAACAGAATAGCATTATATAATAGTAACAATTGATATAACAAGTGTAATAACAGGTGTAAACATCATATGATCATAATATAAATAGATATAGCATGATGATATACATTACAGATTCAAATGGTGCCAGTTTATCAACTATATAAGTATATATTAGTATGGTGAGATTTACTCACTTGTATAAGCTGGAGACAACGATCAAAAGCACAAACTGAGATCCTCAAAAGCACTATGGCACGACAACACAGATATGACAAGAGAGTGGAGAGCCAAAGCTAATAGCCTTGTTCAAACATTTACACAAAACAATACAAATATATGTAAGTTTCAACACGATTTAAACATCAAATAACATTAGAATTCAAAGCCCAAAACAACATCGAATGAATTGCACTTGTTCTCAACCTCATGTACTTCAGCTAGGCAGTGATTAGGCTCAGCTAACACAGGTATTGGGTCTGGTTTGGGTGTGCAAGAGGTCGGCGTACATGGTGTTAAATGGTGAAGAGGTATAGGTGCATCAATCTACCACTACAAAGCAAAGTTCATCATTTTCTAGGCTACAACTAGGTTCAGCCATGGGTTATGTGGGCCCAACCAGAGGTGCAGGTGGTGGTGGGTGATGTGGCAGGGGTGGAGGTCAGGTTAGAGGTGGTGGTGGTGGAGGAAGTGGCGGCTAGAGGTGGTAGAAGGTGATGGTGAACAAACTAGGTCTAGATTTGCATGTAGGTGATGGATTCTTGGATTTTTGTGGAGATGCAAGCCATAGGGGTGCTCGGCCTGGGGATGAGGGTGGTCTAGGGAGGTTGCTGGTCGGAAATTCAGGTGGTGGAGGTCGTGTCAGAGCTGGAGGAGGAGGAGCCAAGCCTAGAAGAAGAGAGCAAGTGCAAAAATCAATGTAAACAAGTAGAAAAAGAATAAGAAAAAGTTGAAAATCATTACCCAAACTTTTCTCAATAGCCATGGCTGAAATTCTTTTGTTTCAGAAATGAAAATGAATGTACGTGAATAGAAAATAGAGTATGCAGCTGAAAGATGTGGATAGTAAAGGCTAATTGATGAAAAGATAAGTTACAAATGTGAAAGGTTGGAAGATAAAAGGCCTTAGGCAAATCAAAAGTCATAACCTTTCAAATTTCTTTTAATTTCTTTATATAAGTTTATATTACTAAAAATAAATTTCAGTCACAAATTCGAAAATATAACAAAATATAAAATATATATATATTTATTAATTATATAAGGTTAAAATAAGAAAATAACACAAAATTGCAAGCTAGTCTAGAAAATTTGAAAATAAACAGAATAAACTTTGGAAAAATTATATGGATTTGGGAAAATCTTTATAAATAAAGATAAGAACATAAAATAAAAATGCATTCACAAAATGAATAAATAAATTTTAATTAAATATAATTTAATTGAAGAAAATAGCAGAAAAATAGAAACTAGCGTTTAAAAATAGAAAATAAATTCAATAAGCTTTGTAAAAATTATATAATCACTTTAAATTATTAAAAGAAAAAATTATACATAAAATAAAATATTAACAAATATTAGAACAAAATATGACAAATAAAACAAAATTTAAAATAGACAATGTTGCTAAATAATTTGTTTACACACAATATTGAAATATACATAACTTTCACAATTTAACTCCATTTCCAACGAAACGAAAAGCTGTATTCAAGTTATTAAATCTATTTTCATAATAAAAGATAAAATTTAAGAATTTGAATATTTAAATTTTAAAGTTAAAAGTCAAAGTTTGACCAGTTTGAACAGAAATTCACTTTTCAGTGAAATATCCAATTCATACTAGTTTGAAGTTATAGTTCACATAATAATTAACATTTATTTTTAAAAATGAAATGTTTGAAATCAAACAAGTTTAAAATAGTTTGAAAATAAAATAAAGTCAAATTTTAAAATATAGGCCAAAATCTAAGGTTGTTACACTCTCCCCCACTCAAAACTTTTCGTCCCCGAAAAGGAATGAGGTACGGGAAAGCATAAGAAAAAGATAGAGTGAAATAAGATTAAGACAAGATGACAAGAAGATTTGAATTATACCTGATAACTGTTGTTATAGGTAGGTTTAACAAGGTGGAGGTGATCTTCCCAAGATCCTCCAGAATCAAGAATACAAGCACGAAAAGATCCTCTAAAATCTGATTCACTCTTTCCGCTTGACCGACGGTCTGTGGATGAAAGCTATGCTCAGATTCAAAATGAGTAGCAAAGATTATTAAAGATTATGGAAAGATTTCTAAACAGAAAGATTATAGGAAGAGGCCTATACCAGTCTGTTTCAAGATAAGGAAAAATAAGAACAACCAAAAGATAGTTTGAAAAACAAAATTAGGTAATAAGTTTGAAAAACAAAATAAGATAATAGGTTTGAAATTTCTATGGTTTTAGCTTAAACTGATAATTAATTTTACACAAGTTAAATAAATCTTAACAACCTCTAATTACATTATCTTATCATCCAATTTTCTTAAACTAACAATTTCAGAAATCATGGATTGGAAAAATCATTATTATACTCATAATGTACTTAATAAATTTAATTCCTCTTTATTCCTAATTAAAGTTAAATTTATTCTTCTCAATATATTTTATCATCTATGTTAAATATACTTACACTTATTATAACTGTTTTAATTTATTTTTAGTTCCTTTAACATCATTTTGTATTGTAAGTTATTCAATTAACCTTTTAGTCTATTTACCTCTGTTAATCTTTATAACTAAAATTTAAGTGTATAATATTTATTATAACCACTCAAATTTTATTTATAAAATCTTTTTATATTTTATATTATCTAATTACATTGTTAACTTCTAAAAATTAAGGTAAGTTATATTTGAATGCAATTGAGTATTATACAAATAAAACTTTCCAATTCAGTCATTTCAAGTTTGAATCATCTATTCAAAATTTTGATTTTCTTTTTATACTTGAAATTATTATTTAAGATAGAATTTAAGAATAAAATTTCTGATTCCTCTCAAACCATTTAGAGATAAATAAATGTATGTACAAAATTTGTCAAATCAAATTTAAATCAATATCTATATATATAATAAATCAAATCATCTTTTAGAAATTCAAATCAATCAAATTTCCCAAAACAAAGCTGTAGCAAAACTACAGAATGGTTTCTTCACTTCGAAACTCGAAAATGAACGTCGATGATGCTGCAGTCATCACCGAAATTATTTTCCAGCGACAAAGAGAAGAGCACTAAAATTTTAAAACTTTAAAATTCTTTGGAAACAAATTTCTATTCAAAAATACTTTAAATAATATATCCTTTTAAAGCTTTAAACACAAAGTTTGGAACCATCGGAAATTAAATTCTCAAATTCTTGATTTAAATTCATTTCAGTTCCCAAATCAAATTTATAAACAACTATTTATAAATTCATTTATAGAATGATAAATCAAGTATTATCATTTCAAATAATCAATTTAAATCAATTTATTAAGTTCCATAATTTTACTTATATCAAAATTTATTTCATTAACCAAATTTTAAAATAATATTGTGTCAGTTTGTTCTGTTAAAGTGTTTTAGAAATACTATCGATAGCGTTGATCAGACGAATCGATCGGAAACCCAAATCAACATCAACAACTCAAACAACACAATATATAAAACAAACATAGATTTACAAGTACAATTCAAAAATGTCTAGAGATATTTTGGAAACAAAGACAAGATGCTTAATTGACAAAATATGAAGATGGATAAGCTTAGATAAATCGCGGGCAACCTTAACCGGGTCAACCGTGACTTAATGAATAAGATCAAATGTGGATGTTTCTTGGGTAAATCTACATCCGATCTCAAAAGATAGAGTTTGGAGTAACAAAAGATATTAGCATCTAAACCAAGGATAGATATAAATCTCTGGTGAATCGATGCTAATTGTAAAGGAGTTTTCCCCCTATTACAAGTCATTAGAATATTGGCGAGACCGCCAATTCACTATAAAACTCATTCGAAGCGGAGTTATGAGATACTCCAGAATCACAAGAAGATGAATAGTGAGGGACAAAAATGGATTTTGGAACCGCAGGGAACGTCCTAAAATTCAAAGGAAATTCGAATCAAGAGGAAAAGATTCAAACTCGAACGAAAGTGATTCTGTAAATAAATCTACTCCATATACTAAGTTTTTCCTCAAAGCCAAAGCTCTGATACCAACTGTAACGACCCGATATTTTCAACCATTCGCATCCGCACATGTCGGACTTGAATTGCTCAAAATACCGCGTTGTAAATAAAATTTGGCAAATCTTAGAATATACAGTAAATAAATAATCACAGACACAGAGTAAAATAATGCAGCGGAAGTAAAAGAAATAGTAGTTCATGAAGCTACTATATAAATATATCAGAGTGTTACATAAGATATAACAGAAGAAATAGAATACAACAGAATTCTCAATAAAATAACCAAGTACAAGCTGAGTAGAACAACAGAACCGAAATAGATAGGACAAGACAAGCAGATAATCTCCAGCGATTCAAATCTCCAAGAGAGTGGAAATCCAAATCTGTGAATAACTCAGGCTGAACCGAGCGTAAAGCAAAACACAAAACACTCGAGTCAGGACAATATATACTTATATAATGTAAACCAACTCAAGTGAACTGTAATAAAGATACAAGTAACTTAAAGAATGCTTGGGATCGCCCATTCTTTAAGGATCCGTTAAACTATCTACTATGTAGTAATATTCTCTATTATAATAATGTCTAATTATAAAATAAACATACTTTTAAATAGCGTTAAGGCTTTACATTTTCCACCTTAACACGTAATATGCCAATAGTCTACACAGTACCTGCATACCCCGAGAGGCTACGAGAAGATACTCCATAGGTACGACACAAATGGAAACTCGTAGTAAAGCTCGATATGGTAGGTGACACGGCACACAAGGCAATGCCAGGGTAGATATACCAATTACGCACACGGGCCGATGGAAACGCATAGCAGCCACTACCGCTCCACCTCGAACAACACTGCCAAATCAAGGGTGCGCACCAAATCAATCACAAGTAATAGAATGGTATCGAAGAAGTGTGTCCGATAAGAGGTGCTACCTCACTGGTCCGAGATCGCTCCTGTTTTAGCCACCTTATGCCAACTCACGGGAGTTGGGTCCACGTATATACCTTAGGATCGCCGCCGCCATCCTACTTCATTCTGGAAACTCCACCACGTACACAGTTGTCAAAGTGGTTTTCGGTATCGACAGAGAGTATGTCCATATCCGATCCCGGTCTCTTTAACAACCAATCGTTATTATAATCCATGGTTATAATTTAAAAACAGTTTATACTTTAAAATAGAATATCATTTCAAATCCAAATCTTTATTTACCATTTCAATATATTTAAAATATCATATCATTTCAAAACTTCTTTTCAAATCATTTCAATATATCAAAATATCATATCTTTCCAAAACTTCATTTCAAATCATTTATATATACCAAAATATCATTTGAGTTCAAATCTAAATATTCAACTTTAAATACTTTTTAAATTCAAAGATACCATTCATTTATTATCATTTCAAGTCACCTTTTAAATAGTTTATATTTCAGTCAAAATAATTCATCTAAACCATTTAAAAGTGTAAGTATTATATTTCAAATCAAATATTAAAATTTTCAAAGTTTCAATTCAATTCAATCATTTATTTCAATTAAATTTCCATAGACCACTTCAAATCTTATAAATTTCAAATATAGATTTAATCCACAAAATAACTATTCAAATTATAAAATAGATTTCAAAGCTTTAATATCCTATATTTCATAAGTCCAATATCTTTTAAATAGATTCAACTTATAGGTAAATCAAATAATTTTCATACTAATATAAACTTCAATTATTCATTCAAATATTTAATATCATTTATTTAATTTATATTTAAATACCATTTAATCACATTTTCAAAATAGTTGTATTTCCCAAATCAACTATTCCGTTTAAATCATTTAAGTCAATTCATTATATTTAATCATTAAATATTTAATTTCCAAAATTTAATCTTTTTCAAAGATCATTTATTCATTTAAGTTTATTAAAACATTGAAAATTCAACTTTCGCAGCACTTAGGAAATGCTACGAAACATTATGTTTTAAAACAGTTCATTAACAAAAGACGACATTTAGAATGCTGTAATATCTTGATTTAGTTTCAATTAAAATTTTAGTTAAATTTAACAACTATAGCACTAACAAAGTGCTATAATAACCCTTAGTTCAAATTTGCAATTTGGTTCATTTAAAACAATTACAGCATTTTCCAATGCTGTAATATCTTTACATTACACTTCAAAAATGCTGTCAAATCAAATTCAGATTTTTATTTACAATTTCACACATAATTAACTTTTAATATAAATCATTTTAACTTATAAAAACATATATTTTCACATAAAAACAATCAATTAAATACCTTTATTTCTATGATTTTATAAAGTCAAATTTTCATACAAAAATCAAGTTAAATAACAATTAAATTTTCATTTCTTTAATTAAATTCTTAACTTAACAACTAATCTTAAATTTCCAAAATATAACTTATTTCCATTTATTTTACTTAATTAAATTTTTACTTTTAAACAAATTTCACAAAAATTCAATTTAAGTTATATTTCCAAATTCAGCTTAAATATTCATTTATTTCACATTTTATTTATACAAAATCACTAACACTTTTAAAAATTATTATTACTTAATAAAATCATTAAATTCATCTTTAAATCAAATTTGTCAAATTTTCTTACTTTACATAAATTCCATTTATAAACAAAATCATAAATTCCAAAATTAACTTATATTTCAAATTCTACTTCACCATTTACTTAATTCACTTATTTAATTTGTAGAAAATCACAAATATTTTATAGAAATCATTTTAATAAAATTTAAATCAAAATATCATAATATTTACATTTTTTAAAATAATTTAAAATTTCAGAAAAATATATAAACCACGGGTCTGTATATAATTTTCTAACCTAGGTCAAGTGATACGGATATGTATCGTTTCAATCCGCAGTTTACAAAGAAAAACCGGGTTCTATCATTTCAAACCCGCAATCCCAAGTTAAATAAATAAAAACCGTTCAGGCTTATCATTTCAGCCCATAACGATTTTTTCCTATTCTAAAGTCCGTTCGGGTATGTATCATTTCAACCCATAGTGATTTCTATACTAACAGGGAACTTGCAGTGTGACAAACTGATAAAATAACAGAATAACATTATATAACAGTAACAATTGATATAACAAGTGTAATAACAGGTGTAAACATCATATGATCATAATATAAATAGATATAGCATGATGATATACATTACAGATTCAAATGGTGCCAGTTTATCAACTATATAAGTATATATTAGTCTGGTGAGATTTACTCACTTGTATAAGCTGGAGACAACGATCAAAAGCACAAACTGAGATCCTCAAAAGCACTATGGCACGACAACACGGATATGAGAAGAGAGTGGAGAGCCAAAGCTAATAGCCTTGTTCAAACATTTACACAAAACAATACAAATATATGTAAGTTTCAACACGATTTAAACATCAAATAACATTAGAATTTAAAGCCCAAAACAACATCGAATGAATTGCACTTGTTCTCAACCTCATGTACTTCAGTTAGGCAGTGATTAGGCTCAGCTAACATAGGCATTGGGTCTGGTTTGGGTGTGCAAGAGGTCGGCGTACATGGTGTTAAATGGTGAAGAGGTATAGGTGCATCAATCTACCACTACAAAGCAAAGTTCATCATTTTCTAGGCTACAACTAGGTTCAGCCATGGGTTATATGGGCCCAACCAGAGGTGCAGGTGGTGGTGGGTGATGTGGCAGGGGTGGAGGTCAGGTCAGAGGTGGTGGTGGTGGAGGAAGTGACGGCTAGAGGTGGTAGAAGGTGATGGTGAACAAACTAGGTCTAGATTTGCATGTAGGTGATGGATTCTTGGATTTTTGTGGAGATGCAAGCCATACGGGTGCTCGGCCTGGGGATGAGGGTGGTCTAGGGAGGTTGCTGGTCGGAAAGTCAAGTGGTGGAGGTCGGGTCAGAGCTGGAGGAGGAGGAGCCAAGCCTAGAAGAAGAGAGCAAGTGCAAAAATCAATGTAAACAAGTAGAAAAAGAATAAGAAAAAGTTGAAAATCATTACCCAAACTTTTCTCAATAGCCATGGCCGAAATTCTTTTGTTTCAGAAATCAAAATGAATGTACGTGAATAGAAAATAGAGTATGCAGCTGAAAGATGTGGATAGTAAAGGCTAATTGATGAAAAGATAAGTTACAAATGTGAAAGGTTGGAAGATAAAAGGCCTTAGGCAAATCAAAAGTCATAACCTTTCAAATTTCTTTTAATTTCTTTATATAAGTTTATATTACTAAAAAAAAAAATTTCAGTCACAAATTCGAAAATATAACAAAATATAAAATATATATATATTTATTAATTATATAAGGTTAAAATAAGAAAATAACACAAAATTGCAAACTAGTCTAGAAAATTTGAAAATAAACAGAATAAACTTTGGAAAAATTATATGGATTTGGGAAAATATTTATAAATAAAGATAAGAACATAAAATAAAAATGCATTCACAAAATGAATAAATAAATTTTAATTAAATATAATTTAATTGAAGAAAATAGCAGAAAAATAGAAACTAGCCTTTAAAAATAGAAAATAAATTCAATAATCTTTGGAAAAATTATATAATCACTTTAAATTATTAAAAGACAAAATTATACATAAAATAAAATATTAACACATATTAGAACAAAATATGACAAATAAAATAAAATTTAAAGTAGACAATATTGCTAATAATTAGTTTACACACAATATTGAAATATACATAACTTTCACAATTTAACTCCGTTTCCAACGAAACGAAAAGCTGTATTCAAGTTATTAAATCTATTTTCATAATAAAAGATAAAATTTAAGAATTTGAATATTTAAATTTAAAAGTTAAAAGTCAAAGTTTGACCAGTTTGAACAGAAATTCACTTTTCAGTGAAATATCCAATTTATACTAGTTTGAAGTTATAGTTCACATAATAATTAACATTTATTTTAAAAAATGAAATGTTTAAAATCAAACAAGTTTAAAATAGTTTCAAAATAAAATAAAGTCAAATTTTAAAATATAGGCCAAAATCTAAGGTTGTTACAAGTTTGCAATAATGAAGATTTGAGGTTTCGACTGAAATACTGATATTTCAATAATTCCATTTAGATTTCAATAAGGATCAAAACAAAACCAAGTCAAAACACCGGTTTAATAGTTTATTTCTTGAACTTCATATTTTACACAAGAAACTCAAAAAAAATATTAATTTTAGTTGTATATTTTTATTGTTTTAATTAATCAAGCTAGTTCTAAAATCTAATGTTTCATAGGGCTAAAAAAATTATAATCCACCGGAAAAATATCTTAATACAATAATACTGAACCATACAAGTATGATGTATGCATAGATGAAATGTTCAATACAAAACCAATTATATAACCACATATGCATTTAAAAAACAAGTATGAAGTTTAATTATACGATGGACTTTAAATTGGAGGATACTTTTTATAATTATTTGAAGTACATGTGTAATAATTTAAACATTATTTTATCCAAGATGTATTTTGTTATATATTTATTTATTTATTTATTTATTTAACATTTCGGACCAAATATGCATATATAACAAAATTGCATTTGTCACACAAATAAAAATTGTTTTATGGATGTAAATATTATCATGGATGGTGTTCAAGTGTTTCAAACATCTATATAATCCGTCTTGTGCATGCAGCAATAAGCACTTAATAAATATGATTTCAATGCGACATTACATTAAATAATAAAAAAATTCATACCGCTAATTATCCCACCACATGATTCAATTTTTAAAGTTGTCTGAAATATGGTCATCTTCAAGTAATCAATTACATTTGGTGAAATACATGGTTGACAAAACATTTTTCTGTAATCACTGTTGAAAAAATAATTTATTTTAATAAAATATATTGAAATACATATTTAAATTTGTTATATATATGTGTAATATTGTGTTTTTTCAACATACCTTGTACACCTTCATAGAACCTTAGCTCTTGCACCCATTTTGTACAAAAATGGATGTTGGCAAGCTGATTTGTAATCATCTCTTTTTTTTCGACCATTTCTAATTTTCTTCTCTTGTTGGTATTTTCTTTATTCTCTTATTTAAGAATTGCATTGTATGCTTCTTGAAACATATATTCATGGAGGTCTTTGATGTCTATGCGTTCTGTGCCTTCAGTCAGAATGTACATTGTCGGCGTCTATCATTAATCAAAAGGAAAACATAATTAAACAAACCTTTGAATAAAAATATTCCTATTATATTAATATGAAAAAAAAATCTTAAAAAATACATAATACTACATACCTTGTTTGAATAACCTACAATTACAAGTTGAGCTCCTCGGCTATGTTTGTTATCATTTTTGATCAACGACCCTTTGCCGCCTCTTTCATAGCAAAAGGATCGTGATAACTTTCGTCCTGAGTGATAAGCAAGTAAAAATAATTAAAAAAATTTCTTCTTAGTATGCACAATGCATTAAAAAAAATTCTTTCTTACTAGTGTTTTCAAATATTCACATAGTTGATCGGATCTTCCAACACTGCCGCATTTTGCAATGATTACACCTCCAATTTGAATCAACTTTTTCGCTTCGTCGGTTGTAACAAAATGAACATTATTACCATCTATAATTGAAACATGAAAATAAAATTACAAGTACATACGTATTGAAATATAAAATTGAATTTAAGAATAAATATAATACATTTTACGGTTACTCTTCCCTCCACGCCTAAGGCAAATTCGTCTTCGAATAGCAGACAATAATAGATGTTCCTTGAACTTGTATCTGTCAAAATTTAATATTTATTTTCAGTTAAACATAAAATTAGATGGACTTAAATGTAAATTATACGTGAAAATTGAAAACATTGAGAATAGTAGTAAAACAATTCAAAAAAAGTGTAGCTTTTTGAATGCAAAATGATAGTGGAGAATTAATAAAGTATCATAGACAGTGGCGAAAACTATTACTTGTAAATATCATTGCCTGCAAGTTGGCAGTACTTTAACTTATCAAACAGTTAAGTCTTCTGGTTCAAAAGCAGCAAGTTGTCAAGTGCTAAAACAACCAGAATTTATTGAAATGTGGGGATCTGAAAATAAAAGGGTGATGTTTGCTGCAATGGCCGCGATGTAAGCATTAAAAAAAATACTGACGATTGAAGTGGAATTTCGATTAGCAAAATAACAATAATTTACTGTAGTCCGGCATTAAAAAAAAGCATCATTTCCAGGTAATATAGATATAAAAGCAAGCTATAATAAGGTATCACCTATTTGAGGATGTAAAAGTAAGTTAGAATTAGGTAATATAGATAATGTTCGGTTTATACGCACGCGCGCACACAAAAAAACAATAAACCACATATATTAGCATCCACAAAATTTGGGCGGCACATAAGAAAAACCGAAAAATAATTTGCCTGAAACAATAAAGTTGAAATCACCGTCAGTCTGTCAACTTTATACTATTTGTTTGATTATAGAATATATTTACATCTCAACAAAACTCTCGCCAAGTTGCAGCAGCAGAAAAATTGCCAAGTTAACCTAAAGAATATCAGAGGTAACATACCCGAAACTTAAAATGAATAAGTTTTTTTTTCAAAAAGTTACCAGATTACTATAAACTCACAGCATTCAGATGCGATGTAATTTTTACTGTGGAATAATGCAAGCACAGATTTGAGAAACGAGAAACGGGAGTTGCAGTTGTTTACTTATGTGGAAATTTGTAGTGTTGGAATATATCTTCTGATTTTAATCAAAAACTTCACCATGGCATTGTACATGTAAAGATCTGATTACTGTCATTTTTTACCTTTTTTTCCCTTTCTTATGTGTAGTAAATCTTCCCTAAAATAATGCAGATACAGATTTGAGAAAGGGGAGCTGTAGTTGTCATGAGAAAGAAACGCATGTACTTATTTGAGAGAGGGGAACTTGTAGTTGTTTAGCACACACCTTAAATTACTCAAAAAAGACAGATAACACAAAAAACATACCTTGGACATCCAGTAAGTTTGATTAAGAGAGCAGAGGTGATCGAGAAGAAAATTAACAGACTTTTATTTTTTATGCCCCGTTATTTTTTCTGTCTGCATTAACGTGATGTTTGTTCTTATATAAAGGCTTGTAGTATGGGGGGTTATGGTATATTTGTAGGTAATTACGGTATATTTGTAATTATGGTAATATATTGTTAATTATGGTAATGTTCTATGTGGATTTTTGACAATTTGTTTTATAGTATGGTAATTATTGTATATTTGTAGGTAATTATGGTATGTTTTTAATTATGTTCATATTGTTAGCTATGGTAATCTTCTATACTATGTCATTTCGGGTTCTTAAACCGACCAGAAATCTCCTTTTATTACGTACGTAGGAAATTCCTTCTCACATTGATCTCAAGTTGAAGTCACACTACAAGAAAAACCATTTATAGTTGCAAAAATCGGTGGCATTTTATTGTAAATGCAACAAAAAATAGATTACCAAATAATATAAACGTGGCAAAAAATAATTCACGTTTCCCGCTTCTAAAAAAAGAGTCCGCGCGAACTAAATAAACGTAACCTATCATTTTACTCTCGTACTTAACAAAATTCTCGTCACTAATTTGCTTTCTTCTTCAAAAAAAAAATTCCCCTTTTAATCGTGTTAAATTTTCATCGCACACAAGTATCATCGTCAACTCCGTCGTTCCCCCTTACTCAACATCGAGTCGCGGCAGCCAGAAGATCTAGGTATATTTAGGTATGAATCTTTTAAATCGATTAGGTATATTTAGGTATGAATCTTTTAAATCAACTTTGTGATTCTATTTGGATTTTATATGAATTTGAATGCATCTTATTTTCGTATTTTTTCCTAAACTATTACTGAAATGGTTGATTTAAAGGTGGAAACGATCACTCTATATCATTTGTAGCTTGGAATCCATGGAAATAAAGAGCTCTGTACTCTGATTAATTGAATCGTTGCTAGAGGCAAAGTATCATGATATCAATAAATCACTTATTAATAATTCTGCCAAATAAGGAAATCTTAATTCCAGTTTTCATAGTTTTTGTTAGGATTATATTTTTTTGTGAACTGCTATCTTTGTTCGACTGATTTTATATGGTGCATTGATATGCTTGGTATTTGTTTTCTTAAAAGAAATGGGTATATTAGATCATGCATTTTAATGTTGGTCTTTGTTTGTCAACTGATTCAATGGCTGGTGTTGTAATATTAATTTGAGTTTTCGCATTTCTTATTAAGATCTCTTTCTATAGTTACAAAACAATTGGACCAAGCATTCAGGACTCTCAATTGTTGTGGGTTCCTAATCCTACTCTCTCTCAGGCCTAAGAATCTTACTGTGGTGTAACCATGGACAAGGAATAAGGATATTTTCTCTCAAAAAATCCTTTTTAAAGGTCCATTTAAGATGAACTGTTTAATACAATAAAAATATATCATAAATGAGTATGTGATTCTTATGACTTATTAACTTCTAACTATTATTTCATATTATAATAAATTATTGGTGAACATACCTTTCTAAATAAGTATAATTGTTGAATTTTGATTAAATTAGTTGTGTAGATGTGAGGTAGTGAAGAGGATGCGGTGAAGTTGACTGTTGGTTTGGTAAGAGGAAACTATTGGTTTGTACATTCTGAGGCTTTGAATTTATATGCAGTAATTCTATAATTTGTTAGACTTAAGCTTTGAATTCATGCATGGATTAATTATAAATACATGTAAATCTGAGGTTAAATGCAAAATATAAGTGTAAAATTTATATTTTTGGAAAAGTATTCTTTGCCTTTGTCTACTAAACCATAATGGTTATATGCAGTAGTGCTACAAGTATTTGTACTTCAACGTCTAGTTATTTTTTTGATTACAACAGATAACCAATTTATACGTCAAAGATTGGAAACTTATTTGCCTTCAAATGTCGATAATGGAAAAAGGCTGGGTTTTTTTAAACAGGTGATAAAATCATGATTAACTTAATATGTATTTTGAGAATTAGAACATATAATCTAATACTAAAGCTCACTTTTTTTACTTTTTTCATAGAACTAGTATAGAATACCGACAAGGAGCAATGAATTTCATGCATGCTGCAAAGAGGAATGTAAGAAGTGTAGAAAAATTTTTATGCCCTTGCAAGGATTGTCGGAATCTTAGTCATCATGATGACCAAATCATCGTTGAACATTTAATTATAAAAGGAATGGATCCTAAATACATTGACGGTGTATGGTTTAACCATGGTGAAGAGATAAATGTAGAGAATAAAACAAATACGTTTGACGTATATGAACTATTCAAGATTGTAACGACCCCGAAATTTAATTTAATTTAAATGGATAATTAAAAGAATTTTTGAATAAAAAATTGTAAAATTAATCGATAAATGAATTCGAGTTTCCCCAAAACGAATAAATGTTTGTTTTGAACAAATATTTTAAACAAATTTATAGTTATATAAAATAATAAAAGCAAATACAAAATACTTAAGCTAATAAATATGAAGTAAAATAATTATAGAATCTCATTTAAACTAATAGAACAAAAGTATAGAAATAAACCAAAATAAAACATATTCAAGTAAGTATAAAGACAAGTATGCAACCTAAGTTAAATAACTAAAACAACATAACAATATATAACATTTCAAAGTAATAAAACAAATAAACATATCTATGAACACAAACAAAATTATCTCAGCCGAAAACAAGGCATAAAACAAAACAAATGGGAACTGGAAAAGCAAGATTTCAGCCAACAATTTGAAACAAATATCTCTGCCTATTGTACATACATAATTCAAACAGCATAAGTTGTGAACAAGAAAGGACTTTTGCATTTAATGCACGCACGAAAGGTATCACTTCAGCCTCCAAAGGAAAAGATCTTTGATCTTATAGTGTACAAGCAAGAAAATATACCCTGTACAACTCTTCCTCTATATCAACTACTCATTTCATTTTAGTCTCGTTTATCTTCAAAGCTAAGTGAAACCTGAAAGTAAAAATATCAGTTCAAAACTCAAACAAACAAACAACTTGAACCAATTCAAACTAAAGATCAAAAGGAAGAACTTCAACTTGCAATTTCAAAACCAGTGTCAAAGAACTCTGTTATTTTCATGGAAACCACGGTGAGCAACTCTTATTTTTAGAAGCTTAATCTGTTTTGATTTTTCTTGATGCTAGTGAGTAACTTTTCTTTGAAACCATAAGTATGTTTGAATCTGTTTGTATGCAGTGTTTGGAATAGGGAAAGCAAGTCTCAGTTTAAATAACAGGTTCTTAAGAATTGAATCAAATTTCAAATCCACTCATCCAAGCGATATTAGGATTTGATCTGTAGATAGAAAGTGATTATAAAGATGTAATTCAAATTCTAAAAGAAAAATATGATTACCAATATATCAACTGAGTAAATAAATTGAACAGAATATTACAAAAGAAAATTTTGGTCAAATCTCGAATGGCATCGATTGTTGATTCAGGTATTTAGTTAGAACCTATATCAAAAACGATGATTTTTAAGATGAGATTCGTGATTTTTAGTGTAGTGATTTGGTAGCAGTTCGAGGTTGAACGGAGACGACATTTTGATTGATTTTCGGCGATGTGATGATCTAGGGGGGTCGAGTTGCCTCGTGGGGATGGAGGGGCCTAGGGTGGTCACAGGAAAAATATAGTGATGGTTGAACGTTGACCAGGGTGGCGGCGGAAGACGTTCGAAGTATGGTGACCTAGTTTTGGAACAGGGCTGATGTTCGATTCGTTCTTCACCGATGATGGATCGAGTTTGTTCAGTTTTGGTAGGGTTGATGTTCTTGGGTGTGGCGACTCGGTGGTGGGGTTGGCAAGTGTCAGTAGCGACGAGATGATCGGCGGCGATGGTGTTTATGGGTTCGAGCTGCTACTGGTTTTGGGCTCGAATTGGTCGAGATGACTCGATTCCATTCTCGATGTCGATTCAAGTTTCTGGGTGGTCTGGAGGTTTGGGGTGATCAACGGCGACATGGTGGTGGTCGAAGACTTGGCCGGAGGTGGTTGCGGTGATCGTGCACGTGCACATGCACGTTTGGGTTTGCTTCGTTTTGCTGCAAGTTGTATTTAGGGGAAGAAGGATGGTCTCCGAGTTGTGCTCGCGTGGATGAGTGGGCGACTCGAAGAAGGTGGGTGTTTGAGAGGAACTCGGGGAAGACTCGGGGTGTTTCAGGGGAAGGCTCGAGTAGTTTGGATTCAGAGTTTAAAACCTGTACCAGTTAACAATTTTTAAAATTTTAGTTTTTAAATTAAATCAATTTTAAACTGAGTCTAAATAAAGTTTAAGTATATAAATTCAAGTTAGATTAGAAAATCAGATTTTGATAAAGTAAAGTTTGTTTTAACTCAAATTTGTTCAAGGCATTAAGTAGTTAAGTAAGAAAGAAGAAAAAAAAAGAGTTGATTAACCAAGTGGTCAAACAATAAATAAATTAAAGGATAATTAATTTATTTAAATTTTAATAAATTAATGGAGAATGCTAATTAATTAATGATTAGAAGTTAATAAATCAAAAAATTAAAGGATGATTACTCAAAGTAATTGATTTGTGATTTTTAATATAAGTGATTAGGATGATCGCTTATTGTAATTAATTATGAATAATAAATTAATGTTAATTAACCATGATTGATGACTTATCTGATTTAAATTTATCGGATAATAAATTTGACCTTACTTGTGAATGTTTGGATCCTATTGGATGACTTGATTGTTTGATATCCCTGATATATGATGCTTTGTGATATACCCTGATTTATGTTGTGATCTATAATTTACTTATCTGTGATATATATCTGTGATCTGTGAATGAAGATGAGCGTTATAGTTATATCGCTTATCAACTATATCCTGTATTTTGCTTTGTGATGATTCATTGTGTTGCAGCTTTGTGTGAAACCCCTGGACTACACTATACACACACAAATATGGATTTCACGTGGAAATCAGTTAAGTCACAGATAATTTAAATTTGATGTTTTTGAAATTGAAATTTTAATTTCAATTGATTTTGAAATTGGAAATTTGGGTTTAAAGTGAAAAGCATTTGAAATAGAATTTCAAAGATAAAAGTTATTTTGAATAACTTAATCGAGTTATGAAAATTTAAATAATTTGATTTAAATTTGAATTCAAGTTTGAAGTTGAATCCTATGATTTGAAACTAGGGATTGAAAATGTTATAAATGTGTTTGTATGAATTTAAACCATTTAAAAAATGAAATTTTGAGAATTTGGATTTAACCCAAAGACTTTAACTCGTATGAATGAATCAGATTTTCTGAAATGAAACTATTTGTTTTCAAATGATAAAAGCTTTCATATATATAAGAAATGAAATTCCAATTTAAAGGAATTTCAAGTACGAATTGAAAAATGGTTTTTCCAAGTTATGAATGAATTCTTTTTGAAAGCTATGAATTAAATCTGTTTATTTTTAACAGATTTAAAATAATGATTGGTTTAAATCATTTGAAATGGGATTGTTTTGAAAGCTATAAGTTAAATCTTGATTTAAAGGTTTAACGAGTTAATCAAATTGAAATGGAAATTAATTTGGAAAATCTGTGAATGAATCTTTTGTTTAAAGGATTAAAGTGTGGAAACTGTTTAAATCGTAAAGATTGAACCTTTTTGTTTAAAGATTTGAAAATGGTAATTTGTTTTAACCATTTGAAAAGAGAAGATTTTGGGTAATAAGTTGTGACTTAATTGAAATCCCATATCCATATGTTTTTAAATATTTCGCTCACTATTCGGTTTAGCCGGGAGAGGACCTTTGGGTCGTATAACCCATTCCGAATATGTGATACGTCGTATATGGATAGCATTTGAAGACCGGTGTTGAAGACCGGATATTTTTGAAAACGGAAGGATTACCGTCGAGTTACTCTGCATCGGCTGATCCCCGATATAGAGGTTTTATCATCCTTAGTGACGGGAAGTCCGGACGTGATTGGAAATTATCCGGATTTGCAAGGGCTTCGTGAGAAGTGCCTTCGGTTCTGTTCGAACCCGGAACAGACTTGTATGGATTGTATGTCTGACATTACACTTTGAGATATAAAGCCGATTTCTTTCAAATACATTTCTGTTGGTGGCGGAGAATTTATTCTCTTAGCTTAACACCCTTCTCTGAGACGTACGAGCTCAGAGGTTATGTAGTTGAAATTTATCAGCGATATACTCCCAATTTGGTAATGTGGCATGCTGAGTGTTGCTGTGTGATGATCAGCGTTTGATCATTTGTGATATGATCATTTGTTTGATCATTTATCTTTGTGATCATAGGTTGATCATCTGTTGACCCAAAGCGTGGCTTTTTGAAAAAGCGTAGCTTTGTGGACGAGACTTCGTCAGGGCCTCACAACCCGGAAATGGTCGAAACAGGAATGTTGCGGCAAGGTTATGAGGGTCGCGCCCTTTAGGGTATGTCATTTCCTTCTGGAAAGGGGTGGTATCATGGTATGGAGCCCAGATACTTACTCATGTGGATACACTTTATTATGTGTGATGTTGGTTTAGAGGCGCCTCGGATAAAGGTCCCAAAGGACCGGGGGATGGCATATTCGTGAGTTACCTGTTACAGGGGTAACCCGGCCTTGTGTTTGCAGAGAGCAGTTTGTCTCTCGGGACGTCCAGCCAGAGGCGATCCCATGCGGCGGAAGGAAGTTCCTTAGCCTGACCATTTGTTGGAAATCCAAAGAAACAATACGTGACGTGTACGGTTTTGGTTGTATTACCTGCTATGGAATGTGGCGGTAACCTGCTATTGAACATAGTAGCTATAGTAGGCATACGATACTGTTCGTATGTTGGCTAAGATTAATATTATACTTTCGAAATGTTTTCTGCACTATGCACTAATAATAATATCAAGATGATTTGGCGTAGTAAGCATCTTTGACTATCATAAGAAGAAATCTCCTCCAATTCTGCGTTTGCATTGTGTGTGTGGCGGGAGGTCATATGGTAGTTTCATTTTCCAAAAGCATTGCGGTTTTCAATGTTTAAAATCTTTTGTTGTTGTTTAAAAATAAACTGTTTTTGTTGCTCACACCAGTCCCATGACTGATCCGGAGTTTATTGTTCCTTTCCTAAACTCTGGGTGCTCATAATTTTCCACACGAGCAGTCTAGAGTTGGGTTTCTTTTCAGATATTCAGGTTTAGTAGATTATCTGGAGCTAGTTCATTCATCGGAGTTGCTTATCTTGGAGTTGTGGATTCATTCTTGTCTGAAGATCATTTTGGAGTTATCATTTCTATTGATATTGTTCCGCTGCTGTTGTTATCTTTTCTTTTCCGCTGCTATTTCTTGTATCATATCTCTGATGTATATTGATATTCATTGTATCACTATGATGTATCAGATATTGTATATCAATGTATTATTCTTTTCTTCCGCTGTGTTATTTACTTAATTGTGTTATAGCTCCGGCGAATCGGATTTGAACGGTCGAATCTGCGGCATTCTAGTACAATGTGAAGTACGGATGTTGATTTTCGAGCGGGCAAAACCCGAATCATCACATGTGGTATCAGAGCTAAGGTTGAACTTTAGCTCAGGAGTATAACACGTTAAGTAGCTCATTAGAGATAGAGTGAAGTAAACTCTAGAATGAGTATTCCTCAGATATCCGTTCGAATGTCTCAGTAAATTCTCTTACTATTCCGTGATAGTGAGTATGAGTGCAAGAAGAGGATGAGATAGAGGACAGGAGAATACGACTATAAATGGTCAATACCCTGTAACAATAGTGGAAAAAATTTTCTCTATCAGTCTCTTTTTGTTGGTCATCTTTTCTCAATTCTTCGATAGTTTCTGGTAGATCCAGGAAGGAAATTCGATATATTAAAATGGGGACATAAACTCCGGATGAGCCAAAATTGTTTGTTTGGATGAATTGGTTGCTTTGTTTGTTATGGTTGATAGGTATACCTTAGTTCTAAAAAAAAAATTTGAAATTGTATCCATATGTCTATCTATTCTTTGGGTCCGGATATATTCTACGAATGGTTAGTTATCACTTCAAACTGACCGATGTCACTCCATATTTCGTAGATCTGGATAACCCGAGTATTTTGTGAAGTGTTAAACAGATTCTTTCTTGTATCTATTGTTGATATTCTGATTTGGTAAGCCAAATGCAGAATAGCTGTTCAGTTCGATTTGATAAGATATTCTTCATCGATCTTTTTGTCTCCTTGGTAATTTCGAGGACGAAATTCTTTTAAGGGGGGAAGTTTGTAACGACCCCGAAATTTAATTTAATTTAAATGGATAATTAAAAGAATTTTTGAATAAAAAATTGTAAAATTAATCGATAAATGAATTCGAGTTTCCCCAAAACGAATAAATGTTTGTTTTGAACAAATATTTTAAACAAATTTATAGTTATATAAAATAATAAAAGCAAATACAAAATACTTAAGCTAATAAATATGAAGTAAAATAATTATAGAATCTCATTTAAACTAATAGAACAAAAGTATAGAAATAAACCAAAATAAAATATATTCAAGTAAGTATAAAGACAAGTATGCAACCTAAGTTAAATAACTAAAACAACATAACAATATATAACATTTCAAAGTAATAAAACAAATAAACATATCTATGAACACAAACAAAATTATCTCAGCCGAAAACAAGGCATAAAACAAAACAAATGGGAACTGGAAAAGCAAGATTTCAGCCAACAATTTGAAACAAATATCTCTGCCTATTGTACATACATAATTCAAACAGCATAAGTTGTGAACAAGAAAGGACTTTTGCATTTAATGCACGCACGAAAGGTATCACTTCAGCCTCCAAAGGAAAAGATCTTTGATCTTATAGTGTACAAGCAAGAAAATATACCCTGTACAACTCTTCCTCTATATCAACTACTCATTTCATTTTAGTCTCGTTTATCTTCAAAGCTAAGTGAAACCTGAAAGTAAAAATATCAGTTCAAAACTCAAACAAACAAACAACTTGAACCAATTCAAACTAAAGATCAAAAGGAAGAACTTCAACTTGCAATTTCAAAACCAGTGTCAAAGAACTCTGTTATTTTCATGGAAACCACGGTGAGCAACTCTTATTTTTAGAAGCTTAATCTGTTTTGATTTTTCTTGATGCTAGTGAGTAACTTTTCTTTGAAACCATAAGTATGTTTGAATCTGTTTGTATGCAGTGTTTGGAATAGGGAAAGCAAGTCTCAGTTTAAATAACAAGTTCTTAAGAATTGAATCAAATTTCAAATCCACTCATCCAAGCGATATTAGGATTTGATCTGTAGATAGAAAGTGATTATAAAGATGTAATTCAAATTCTAAAAGAAAAATATGATTACCAATATATCAACTGAGTAAATAAATTGAACAGAACATTACAAAAGAAAATTTTGGTCAAATCTCGAATGGCACCGATTGTTGATTCAGGTATTTAGTTAGAACCTATATCAAAAACGATGATTTTTAAGATGAGATTCGTGATTTTTAGTGTAGTGATTTGGTAGCAGTTCGAGGTTGAACGGAGACGACATTTTGATTGATTTCCGGCGATGTGATGATCTAGGGGGGTCGAGTTGCCTCGTGGGGATGGAGGGGCCTAGGGTGGTCACAGGAAAAATATAGTGATGGTTGAACGTTGACCAGGGTGGCGGCGGAAGACGTTCGAAGTATGGTGACCTAGTTTTGGAACAGGGCTGATGTTCGATTCGTTCTTCACCGATGATGGATCGAGTTTGTTCAGTTTTGGTAGGGTTGATGTTCTTGGGTGTGGCGACTCGGTGGTGGGGTTGGCAAGTGTCAGTAGCGACGAGATGATCGGCGGCGATGGTGTTTATGGGTTCGAGCTGCTACTGGTTTTGGGCTCGAATTGGTCGAGATGACTCGATTCCATTCTCGATGTCGATTCAAGTTTCTGGGTGGTCTGGAGGTTTGGGGTGATCAACGGCGACATGGTGGTGGTCGAAGACTTGGCCGGAGGTGGTTGCGGTGATCGTGCACGTGCACATGCACGTTTGGGTTTGCTTCGTTTTGCTGCAAGTTGTATTTAGGGGAAGAAGGATGGTCTCCGAGTTGTGCTCGCGTGGATGAGTGGGCGACTCGAAGAAGGTGGGTGTTTGAGAGGAACTCGGGGAAGACTCGGGGTGTTTCAGGGGAAGGCTCGAGTAGTTTGGATTCAGAGTTTAAAACCTGTACCAGTTAACAATTTTTAAAATTTTAGTTTTTAAATTAAATCAATTTTAAACTGAGTCTAAATAAAGTTTAAGTATATAAATTCAAGTTAGATTAGAAAATCAGATTTTGATAAAGTAAAGTTTGTTTTAACTCAAATTTGTTCAAGGCATTAAGTAGTTAAGTAAGAAAGAAGAAAAAAAAGAGTTGATTAACCAAGTGGTCAAACAATAAATAAATTAAAGGATAATTAATTTATTTAAATTTTAATAAATTAATGGAGAATGCTAATTAATTAATGATTAGAAGTTAATAAATCAAAAAATTAAAGGATGATTACTCAAAGTAATTGATTTGTGATTTTTAATATAAGTGATTAGGATGATCGCTTATTGTAATTAATTATGAATAATAAATTAATGTTAATTAACCATGATTGATGACTTATCTGATTTAAATTTATCGGATAATAAATTTGACCTTACTTGTGAATGTTTGGATCCTATTGGATGACTTGATTGTTTGATATCCCTGATATATGATGCTTTGTGATATACCCTGATTTATGTTGTGATCTATAATTTACTTATCTGTGATATATATCTGTGATCTGTGAATGAAGATGAGCGTTATAGTTATATCGCTTATCAACTATATCCTGTATTTTGCTTTGTGATGATTCATTGTGTTGCAGCTTTGTGTGAAACCCCTGGACTACACTATACACACACAAATATGGATTTCACGTGGAAATCAGTTAAGTCACAGATAATTTAAATTTGATGTTTTTGAAATTGAAATTTTAATTTCAATTGATTTTGAAATTGGAAATTTGGGTTTAAAGTGAAAAGCATTTGAAATAGAATTTCAAAGATAAAAGTTATTTTGAATAACTTAATCGAGTTATGAAAATTTAAATAATTTGATTTAAATTTGAATTCAAGTTTGAAGTTGAATCCTATGATTTGAAACTAGGGATTGAAAATGTTATAAATGTGTTTGTATGAATTTAAACCATTTAAAAAATGAAATTTTGAGAATTTGGATTTAACCCAAAGACTTTAACTCGTATGAATGAATCAGATTTTCTGAAATGAAACTATTTGTTTTCAAATGATAAAAGCTTTCATATATATAAGAAATGAAATTCCAATTTAAAGGAATTTCAAGTACGAATTGAAAAATGGTTTTTCCAAGTTATGAATGAATTCTTTTTGAAAGCTATGAATTAAATCTGTTTATTTTTAACAGATTTAAAATAATGATTGGTTTAAATCATTTGAAATGGGATTGTTTTGAAAGCTATAAGTTAAATCTTGATTTAAAGGTTTAACGAGTTAATCAAATTGAAATGGAAATTAATTTGGAAAATCTGTGAATGAATCTTTTGTTTAAAGGATTAAAGTGTGGAAACTGTTTAAATCGTAAAGATTGAACCTTTTTGTTTAAAGATTTGAAAATGGTAATTTGTTTTAACCATTTGAAAAGAGAAGATTTTGGGTAATAAGTTGTGACTTAATTGAAATCCCATATCCATATGTTTTTAAATATTTCGCTCACTATTCGGTTTAGCCGGGAGAGGACCTTTGGGTCGTATAACCCATTCCGAATATGTGATACGTCGTATATGGATAGCATTTGAAGACCGGTGTTGAAGACCGGATATTTTTGAAAACGGAAGGATTACCGTCGAGTTACTCTGCATCGGCTGATCCCCGATATAGAGGTTTTATCATCCTTAGTGACGGGAAGTCCGGACGTGATTGGAAATTATCCGGATTTGCAAGGGCTTCGTGAGAAGTGCCTTCGGTTCTGTTCGAACCCGGAACAGACTTGTATGGATTGTATGTCTGACATTACACTTTGAGATATAAAGCCGATTTCTTTCAAATACATTTCTGTTGGTGGCGGAGAATTTATTCTCTTAGCTTAACACCCTTCTCTGAGACGTACGAGCTCAGAGGTTATGTAGTTGAAATTTATCAGCGATATACTCCCAATTTGGTAATGTGGCATGCTGAGTGTTGCTGTGTGATGATCAGCGTTTGATCATTTATGATATGATCATTTGTTTGATCATTTATCTTTGTGATCATAGGTTGATCATCTGTTGACCCAAAGCGTGGCTTTTTGAAAAAGCGTAGCTTTGTGGACGAGACTTCGTCAGGGCCTCACAACCCGGAAATGGTCGAAACAGGAATGTTGCGGCAAGGTTATGAGGGTCGCGCCCTTTAGGGTATGTCATTTCCTTCTGGAAAGGGGTGGTATCATGGTATGGAGCCCAGATACTTACTCATGTGGATACACTTTATTATGTGTGATGTTGGTTTAGAGGCGCCTCGGATAAAGGTCCCAAAGGACCGGGGGATGGCATATTCGTGAGTTACCTGTTACAGGGGTAACCCGGCCTTGTGTTTGCAGAGAGCAGTTTGTCTCTCGGGACGTCCAGCCAGAGGCGATCCCATGCGGCGGAAGGAAGTTCCTTAGCCTGACCATTTGTTGGAAATCCAAAGAAACAATACGTGACGTGTACGGTTTTGATTGTATTACCTGCTATGGAATGTGGCGGTAACCTGCTATTGAACATAGTAGCTATAGTAGGCATACGATACTGTTCGTATGTTGGCTAAGATTAATATTATACTTTCGAAATGTTTTCTGCACTATGCACTAATAATAATATCAAGATGATTTGGCGTAGTAAGCATCTTTGACTATCATAAGAAGAAATCTCCTCCAATTCTGCGTTTGCATTGTGTGTGTGGCGGGAGGTCATATGGTAGTTTCATTTTCCAAAAGCATTGCGGTTTTCAATGTTTAAAATCTTTTGTTGTTGTTTAAAAATAAACTGTTTTTGTTGCTCACACCAGTCCCATGACTGATCCGGAGTTTATTGTTCCTTTCCTAAACTCTGGGTGCTCATAATTTTCCACACGAGCAGTCTAGAGTTGGGTTTCTTTTCAGATATTCAGGTTTAGTAGATTATCTGGAGCTAGTTCATTCATCGGAGTTGCTTATCTTGGAGTTGTGGATTCATTCTTGTCTGAAGATCATTTTGGAGTTATCATTTCTATTGATATTGTTCCGCTGCTGTTGTTATCTTTTCTTTTCCGCTGCTATTTCTTGTATCATATCTCTGATGTATATTGATATTCATTGTATCACTATGATGTATCAGATATTGTATATCAATGTATTATTCTTTTCTTCCGCTGTGTTATTTACTTAATTGTGTTATAGCTCCGGCGAATCGGATTTGAACGGTCGAATCTGCGGCATTCTAGTACAATGTGAAGTACGGATGTTGATTTTCGAGCGGGCAAAACCCGAATCATCACATGTGGTATCAGAGCTAAGGTTGAACTTTAGCTCAGGAGTATAACACGTTAAGTAGCTCATTAGAGATAGAGTGAAGTAAACTCTAGAATGAGTATTCCTCAGATATCCGTTCGAATGTCTCAGTAAATTCTCTTACTATTCCGTGATAGTGAGTATGAGTGCAAGAAGAGGATGAGATAGAGGACAGGAGAATACGACTATAAATGGTCAATACCCTGTAACAATAGTGGAAAAAATTTTCTCTATCAGTCTCTTTTTGTTGGTCATCTTTTCTCAATTCTTCGATAGTTTCTGGTAGATCCAGGAAGGAAATTCGATATATTAAAATGGGGACATAAACTCCGGATGAGCCAAAATTGTTTGTTTGGATGAATTGGTTGCTTTGTTTGTTATGGTTGATAGGTATACCTTAGTTCTAAAAAAAAAATTTGAAATTGTATCCATATGTCTATCTATTCTTTGGGTCCGGATATATTCTACGAATGGTTAGTTATCACTTCAAACTGACCGATGTCACTCCATATTTCGTAGATCTGGATAACCCGAGTATTTTGTGAAGTGTTAAACAGATTCTTTCTTGTATCTATTGTTGATATTCTGATTTGGTAAGCCAAATGCAGAATAGCTGTTCAGTTCGATTTGATAAGATATTCTTCATCGATCTTTTTGTCTCCTTGGTAATTTCGAGGACGAAATTCTTTTAAGGGGGGAAGTTTGTAACGACCCCGAAATTTAATTTAATTTAAATGGATAATTAAAAGAATTTTTGAATAAAAAATTGTAAAATTAATCGATAAATGAATTCGAGTTTCCCCAAAACGAATAAATGTTTGTTTTGAACAAATATTTTAAACAAATTTATAGTTATATAAAATAATAAAAGCAAATACAAAATACTTAAGCTAATAAATATGAAGTAAAATAATTATAGAATCTCATTTAAACTAATAGAACAAAAGTATAGAAATAAACCAAAATAAAATATATTCAAGTAAGTATAAAGACAAGTATGCAACCTAAGTTAAATAACTAAAACAACATAACAATATATAACATTTCAAAGTAATAAAACAAATAAACATATCTATGAACACAAACAAAATTATCTCAGCCGAAAACAAGGCATAAAACAAAACAAATGGGAACTGGAAAAGCAAGATTTCAGCCAACAATTTGAAACAAATATCTCTGCCTATTGTACATACATAATTCAAACAGCATAAGTTGTGAACAAGAAAGGACTTTTGCATTTAATGCACGCACGAAAGGTATCACTTCAGCCTCCAAAGGAAAAGATCTTTGATCTTATAGTGTACAAGCAAGAAAATATACCCTGTACAACTCTTCCTCTATATCAACTACTCATTTCATTTTAGTCTCGTTTATCTTCAAAGCTAAGTGAAACCTGAAAGTAAAAATATCAGTTCAAAACTCAAACAAACAAACAACTTGAACCAATTCAAACTAAAGATCAAAAGGAAGAACTTCAACTTGCAATTTCAAAACCAGTGTCAAAGAACTCTGTTATTTTCATGGAAACCACGGTGAGCAACTCTTATTTTTAGAAGCTTAATCTGTTTTGATTTTTCTTGATGCTAGTGAGTAACTTTTCTTTGAAACCATAAGTATGTTTGAATCTGTTTGTATGCAGTGTTTGGAATAGGGAAAGCAAGTCTCAGTTTAAATAACAAGTTCTTAAGAATTGAATCAAATTTCAAATCCACTCATCCAAGCGATATTAGGATTTGATCTGTAGATAGAAAGTGATTATAAAGATGTAATTCAAATTCTAAAAGAAAAATATGATTACCAATATATCAACTGAGTAAATAAATTGAACAGAACATTACAAAAGAAAATTTTGGTCAAATCTCGAATGGCACCGATTGTTGATTCAGGTATTTAGTTAGAACCTATATCAAAAACGATGATTTTTAAGATGAGATTCGTGATTTTTAGTGTAGTGATTTGGTAGCAGTTCGAGGTTGAACGGAGACGACATTTTGATTGATTTCCGGCGATGTGATGATCTAGGGGGGTCGAGTTGCCTCGTGGGGATGGAGGGGCCTAGGGTGGTCACAGGAAAAATATAGTGATGGTTGAACGTTGACCAGGGTGGCGGCGGAAGACGTTCGAAGTATGGTGACCTAGTTTTGGAACAGGGCTGATGTTCGATTCGTTCTTCACCGATGATGGATCGAGTTTGTTCAGTTTTGGTAGGGTTGATGTTCTTGGGTGTGGCGACTCGGTGGTGGGGTTGGCAAGTGTCAGTAGCGACGAGATGATCGGCGGCGATGGTGTTTATGGGTTCGAGCTGCTACTGGTTTTGGGCTCGAATTGGTCGAGATGACTCGATTCCATTCTCGATGTCGATTCAAGTTTCTGGGTGGTCTGGAGGTTTGGGGTGATCAACGGCGACATGGTGGTGGTCGAAGACTTGGTCGGAGGTGGTTGCGGTGATCGTGCACGTGCACATGCACGTTTGGGTTTGCTTCGTTTTGCTGCAAGTTGTATTTAGGGGAAGAAGGATGGTCTCCGAGTTGTGCTCGCGTGGATGAGTGGGCGACTCGAAGAAGGTGGGTGTTTGAGAGGAACTCGGGGAAGACTCGGGGTGTTTCAGGGGAAGGCTCGAGTAGTTTGGATTCAGAGTTTAAAACCTGTACCAGTTAACAATTTTTAAAATTTTAGTTTTTAAATTAAATCAATTTTAAACTGAGTCTAAATAAAGTTTAAGTATATAAATTCAAGTTAGATTAGAAAATCAGATTTTGATAAAGTAAAGTTTGTTTTAACTCAAATTTGTTCAAGGCATTAAGTAGTTAAGTAAGAAAGAAGAAAAAAAAAGAGTTGATTAACCAAGTGGTCAAACAATAAATAAATTAAAGGATAATTAATTTATTTAAATTTTAATAAATTAATGGAGAATGCTAATTAATTAATGATTAGAAGTTAATAAATCAAAAAATTAAAGGATGATTACTCAAAGTAATTGATTTGTGATTTTTAATATAAGTGATTAGGATGATCGCTTATTGTAATTAATTATGAATAATAAATTAATGTTAATTAACCATGATTGATGACTTATCTGATTTAAATTTATCGGATAATAAATTTGACCTTACTTGTGAATGTTTGGATCCTATTGGATGACTTGATTGTTTGATATCCCTGATATATGATGCTTTGTGATATACCCTGATTTATGTTGTGATCTATAATTTACTTATCTGTGATATATATCTGTGATCTGTGAATGAAGATGAGCGTTATAGTTATATCGCTTATCAACTATATCCTGTATTTTGCTTTGTGATGATTCATTGTGTTGCAGCTTTGTGTGAAACCCCTGGACTACACTATACACACACAAATATGGATTTCACGTGGAAATCAGTTAAGTCACAGATAATTTAAATTTGATGTTTTTGAAATTGAAATTTTAATTTCAATTGATTTTGAAATTGGAAATTTGGGTTTAAAGTGAAAAGCATTTGAAATAGAATTTCAAAGATAAAAGTTATTTTGAATAACTTAATCGAGTTATGAAAATTTAAATAATTTGATTTAAATTTGAATTCAAGTTTGAAGTTGAATCCTATGATTTGAAACTAGGGATTGAAAATGTTATAAATGTGTTTGTATGAATTTAAACCATTTAAAAAATGAAATTTTGAGAATTTGGATTTAACCCAAAGACTTTAACTCGTATGAATGAATCAGATTTTCTGAAATGAAACTATTTGTTTTCAAATGATAAAAGCTTTCATATATATAAGAAATGAAATTCCAATTTAAAGGAATTTCAAGTACGAATTGAAAAATGGTTTTTCCAAGTTATGAATGAATTCTTTTTGAAAGCTATGAATTAAATCTGTTTATTTTTAACAGATTTAAAATAATGATTGGTTTAAATCATTTGAAATGGGATTGTTTTGAAAGCTATAAGTTAAATCTTGATTTAAAGGTTTAACGAGTTAATCAAATTGAAATGGAAATTAATTTGGAAAATCTGTGAATGAATCTTTTGTTTAAAGGATTAAAGTGTGGAAACTGTTTAAATCGTAAAGATTGAACCTTTTTGTTTAAAGATTTGAAAATGGTAATTTGTTTTAACCATTTGAAAAGAGAAGATTTTGGGTAATAAGTTGTGACTTAATTGAAATCCCATATCCATATGTTTTTAAATATTTCGCTCACTATTCGGTTTAGCCGGGAGAGGACCTTTGGGTCGTATAACCCATTCCGAATATGTGATACGTCGTATATGGATAGCATTTGAAGACCGGTGTTGAAGACCGGATATTTTTGAAAACGGAAGGATTACCGTCGAGTTACTCTGCATCGGCTGATCCCCGATATAGAGGTTTTATCATCCTTAGTGACGGGAAGTCCGGACGTGATTGGAAATTATCCGGATTTGCAAGGGCTTCGTGAGAAGTGCCTTCGGTTCTGTTCGAACCCGGAACAGACTTGTATGGATTGTATGTCTGACATTACACTTTGAGATATAAAGCCGATTTCTTTCAAATACATTTCTGTTGGTGGCGGAGAATTTATTCTCTTAGCTTAACACCCTTCTCTGAGACGTACGAGCTCAGAGGTTATGTAGTTGAAATTTATCAGCGATATACTCCCAATTTGGTAATGTGGCATGCTGAGTGTTGCTGTGTGATGATCAGCGTTTGATCATTTGTGATATGATCATTTGTTTGATCATTTATCTTTGTGATCATAGGTTGATCATCTGTTGACCCAAAGCGTGGCTTTTTGAAAAAGCGTAGCTTTGTGGACGAGACTTCGTCAGGGCCTCACAACCCGGAAATGGTCGAAACAGGAATGTTGCGGCAAGGTTATGAGGGTCGCGCCCTTTAGGGTATGTCATTTCCTTCTGGAAAGGGGTGGTATCATGGTATGGAGCCCAGATACTTACTCATGTGGATACACTTTATTATGTGTGATGTTGGTTTAGAGGCGCCTCGGATAAAGGTCCCAAAGGACCGGGGGATGGCATATTCGTGAGTTACCTGTTACAGGGGTAACCCGGCCTTGTGTTTGCAGAGAGCAGTTTGTCTCTCGGGACGTCCAGCCAGAGGCGATCCCATGCGGCGGAAGGAAGTTCCTTAGCCTGACCATTTGTTGGAAATCCAAAGAAACAATACGTGACGTGTACGGTTTTGGTTGTATTACCTGCTATGGAATGTGGCGGTAACCTGCTATTGAACATAGTAGCTATAGTAGGCATACGATACTGTTCGTATGTTGGCTAAGATTAATATTATACTTTCGAAATGTTTTCTGCACTATGCACTAATAATAATATCAAGATGATTTGGCGTAGTAAGCATCTTTGACTATCATAAGAAGAAATTTCCTCCAATTCTGCGTTTGCATTGTGTGTGTGGCGGGAGGTCTTATGGTAGTTTCATTTTCCAAAAGCATTGCGGTTTTCAATGTTTAAAATCTTTTGTTGTTGTTTAAAAATAAACTGTTTTTGTTGCTCACACCAGTCCCATGACTGATCCGGAGTTTATTGTTCCTTTCCTAAACTCTGGGTGCTCATAATTTTCCACACGAGCAGTCTAGAGTTGGGTTTCTTTTCAGATATTCAGGTTTAGTAGATTATCTGGAGCTAGTTCATTCATTGGAGTTGCTTATCTTGGAGTTGTGGATTCATTCTTGTCTGAAGATCATTTTGGAGTTATCATTTCTATTGATATTGTTCCGCTGCTGTTGTTATCTTTTCTTTTCCGCTGCTATTTCTTGTATCATATCTCTGATGTATATTGATATTCATTGTATCACTATGCTGTATCAGATATTGTATATCAATGTATTATTCTTTTCTTCCGCTGTGTTATTTACTTAATTGTGTTATAGCTCCGGCGAATCGGATTTGAACGGTCGAATCTACGGCATTCTAGTACAATGTGAAGTACGGATGTTGATTTTCGAGCGGGCAAAACCCGATTCGTTACAAAGATGATTCACTATGAAGATGAAGATTTTTTGAATCAAGATTTTTTTGATGATGATAAAGACGATGTTGATTCTCGAAGAAAAGAGGATGAGTTAGTCAAGAACTTGGAAGATGCAGAAACTCCATTATATCCTAGTTGCACAGATCACACAAAATTATCTGCCATCACCGTCTTGTATAATCTTAAATGCTAGACTGGCTTGTCCGATAGTGGTTTTTGATAAGCTTTTAGCTGTGCAACATCTATTTCTGCCGAAGGATAACGTGCTTCCCAAAACCTTATATGAAGTCAAGAAATTTCTTAAAGCATTCGACATGGGTTTTGAAAAGATACATGCTTGTGAGAATGATTGTTGCCTTTTCAGAAAAGAATACAAAAATTTAGAAAGTTGTCCAAAATGTGGTTCCTCGAGATGGAAGAAAAATCAAGATACTGAAGAGGTTATACAAGGTATTCCAGTTAAAGTATTGAGATATTTCCCAATCATTCCGAGGTTTAGACGAATGTATAGATCTCAAAAGATGGCTGAAGAATTAAGATGGCATTTTAATAATAAAAGTAACGATGGAAAAATGCGTCATCCCGTGGATTCTATGACATGGAAAATGGTGGATGAAAAGTATAAATCTTTTTCATCTGATCCACGCAATCTTAGGCTTGGTCTTGCTACAGATGGATTCAATCCATTTTCCATGTTGAGTTCGAAATATAGTTGCTGGCCGGTAATGCTTGTGACATACAATCTCTCGCCTATGTTGTGTATGAAGAAAGAAAATATTATGTTAACTTTACTTATTCCAGGCCCGAAGCAACCCGGGAATGATATTGATGTATATTTGGCGCCTTTGGTGGAAGACTTGCATCACTTGTGGTCTAATGGAGTTACTGCTTATGATTTTTTTTTTGAAATGGTACTTAGATACAACATGTCACTGGGACAACATAACACAAATCACATGTCGATATACGTTCGAATCACGCTACGCAAGTTTCGAACTTGTGACCTCTCGCACCAAAGTCGAATCACTTAACCACTGGGACAATGATGCTTGTAGTTATTGCTTATGATGCATTTAGTAAAACTTTATTTAAACTGAATGCAATTTTGTTATGGACGATTAATGATTTTCCGGCTTATGGAAATCTTGCTGGATGTCGTGTGAAAGGGCAAAAAGCTTGCCCATTATATGGTGTCAATACCCCTTCTCGTTGGTTGAAACATAGTCGAAAGTTCGCCTACATGGGTCATAGAAGATTTCTACCTCCTTCAGATTCACGGAGGAAACAAAAGGCATTGTTTGATAATACCATAGAGACAGATGGTGCTCCTAGAATGCTTTCTGGGAGAAACATCTATGCATTATTGAAGGATTATCCAAATGATTTTGGAAAAGGAATAGAGGAGAAAAGTAAGAAGAGAAAGCATGTCTATGATAAAGAAGATGAATATGATGATATTAACAGTTCTACTGAAGTAGAGCTATCAAGGTGGAAAAAACGATCAATTTTCTTTGATTTGCCTTATTGGGAGGTTAGTGGTTAATTTATTTATTTTTCATTGTTTTAATACAAGAAAAACCCAATAATGCATTATTGTTTTGGTTTTCATAGGAACTTCCATTACGTCACAATTTAGATGTGATGCATGTGGAGAAGAACATTGGTGAAAGCCTATTGGGCACAATGTTGCATGGAAATAAATCCAAAGATGGAACCAACTGTAGAAAGGATTTAGAGGATTGGGGAATTCGAAGTGAGCTTCATACACAACCTCGTGGGAATAAAACATATCTTCCACCGGCTCCATATATGTTGTCAAAATCCAAGAGAAAAATATTTTGCAAAAGACTGTATGATTTCAAAGGACCAAATGGCTACTGTTCAAATTTAAAAAATCGGATTTCGTTGTCGGATTGCAAAATTAGTGGATTGAAGTCACATGATTACCATGTATTAATGCAACATTTATTGCCAGTAGCATCGAGAGGGTTCATGGCAAAGAAGGCAAGAAAAGCGATAATTCGCTTATGTTCTTTTTTCAACAAATTATGTCAACGTGTTCTTGATAGAGAGAAGGTAGAACAAATCAATGTTGAAATTATTGACGTTTTATGTGAGCTTGAAATTTTTTTTCCACCATCTTTCTTTGATATAATGATACATTTATCCATTCATCTTGGAAAAGAAGCACAAATGTGTGGACCTATTCATTTTCGATGGATGTACCCATTCGAAAGATATATGAAGACACTCAAAGATTATGTCAGAAACTATGCACGACCAGAGGGATGTATTGCAGAATCGTATCTTGCAACAGAATGCATATTGTTTTTCAATGAATTTTTGAAGAAATCAGGACATATAGAGGAGAAAGGAGCTCGAAATGAAGATTATGAAAGTAGTAGAATATTAGAGGGACGTCCAATTTTAGTATCGAAGACAATTAAATTGCCAGTTAATGAGAAAGAAAGTGCTCATTTAGCTGTGTTAATGAATATGGCCATGGTGGAACCGTTTATAGAGTAAGTTTATGTTATATTGTTTTAAATATTTTGATGTGTTCGCAATGATATATATAACTTATAATCAATTGTTCAATACTAGTTTGCATTTGGAGGAATTAGAAAATTCAGACCAACGCATGACAAAAAATGCGACCTTACTTTGGGAAACACATACAAAAAGTTTTGTCGATTGGATTAAAAGGAAGGTTAGTTAGATTTCAAATATATTCTCATTCAACTATCAATATTACTATATAAATTTACATGCTAAATGAAATTTGTTGTAGATACCTATTACCTTCAAGGATCATAATGACATGTTAAAATGGATTGCTTATGGTCCGAAGGATGATGCCATGTCTTTCAAAGGATATATCATCAACGAGCAACGTTTTCATGTAAAAGATTTAGGGAGAGAAACTCAGAATTGTGGGGTGACTTTTGATGCAACTACTATGTGTAGAGCAAGTGCTAAAGATATGTCCCAAGTGGTTGATGTGGTCACTTATTATGGAATATTGACAGATATAATTTTATTAGATTATCATTTGTTTTATATTCCAGTTTTCAAGTGTCATTGGACGTATAAAGGAAATGGAGTAAAAGTTGATGATGATGGGTTCACTCTTGTTAATTTACATCAAGCATCATTTTCACAAGACCCATACATACTTGCATCTCAAGCAAAAGAAGTATTTTATTCAAGAGAGAACGATGTTTCTAATTGGTACGTTGTAATGAAAGCACCATCAAGAAGTTATAATGATATAGAGGAGCACGATTGCATCGAGGAAGATATTCAAGTGGTGGAAGATGAAATAACTGAAGCGGATGATGAAGATGTTTGCTATGTTAGAGAGGATTGCGAGGGCATAATTGAGTAGATTATATGTTCTACTTGAGCATAGTTGTTCATTTGCTTTAGTGATGGTTGAACTTATATATTAAATCAGGGCTATTTGGAAATTTCATTGAACTTGTATTGATTTTCTTTAGTGATTGTTGTTCATTTGCTGCACTAATGCTTTGTTTTTTTAATGTTGCGAATGGCTGTTAGTTTGCACCATTTAATTTTCTAATCCATTGCAAATGCATGTACCATTCAATTTTTGTTCTTTGTGTTTTGATCTTTGTATACTTCCATAGACAAAGCATTATATGTTCTTATCAATTCTGTTTGCATATATTGCTTGATAATGAGTAGTGTTCTTATCAATTTTGTTTGCATTACATGTACATTTTCTCATAAAATTACAAATCTGTTCATCATCTCAAGGCTTTTAGGCCTGCTTGTTTGGTTTGCAAACTGCCACATCTCTTTTCAGCTACATGTTGATGATATTTAAGTGTTGTTTGTTAATATTTATCGCTGCTTATTGTTTACATGTGCTTATTGGTTTATACTGTGTTTTCTGTCACTTGTAGAAAAATATGTCTACAACATCTTTACGTACCCGCTTGCAGAGAAAGGCTGAAGAACAAATAGTCAAAGCTAAGAACAAATAGTCAAAGCGAAAACGTAAAGTTCCAGCTAGTATAAATGAAATAGAAGAACAACCAGACAATGCTAAGAAGCAAGCCACTGTTCACAATGAAGAAGACGAACAACCACTAGATGATATCCCCTCTGACCCAAATGAAGGACTCCGCTCAGAAAATGAAACCCGTCCTGAACAAACTGCTGATGCCGAGCTGGAAATTGGGAAACAAAGTGAAGCTGAAATCGGAAGTACATCTCGGAAAGGAGGCGGTAGAGGTCCAGCAAAAGCAAAAAGACTCCCGTCATGCAGTCAGGATCGAATTGAAGTTGAGTTCAATGATCTAGGTATACCAGTAGGGCAAGGGTTGGTATATTTATCCTCTTTTCTTGGACCGCTTGTGCGGGAGCAGGTTCCATACACCATTGATGATTGGAGGAATATTAGTGATGACTTAAAAGAAGTTTTGTGGCAGTCGGTTCTGGTATGAAGCAGGCATCTATTATTTAACATTCTGACTCTAATATGTTTTGAAAATGACTTCTAATATTGCATGGTCTTGCCAATTATATATTGAAATTGCCATCTAATAACTTCTGGATAAATTGAAAAATAGTTCTTGTCAATTATAAATTGAAATTGCCCTCTAATAACTTCAGAAAACCTTTCAGATTTAATTAAATCTGTCGTATTTAAATTAAATAAATTTTACTAATATCATGTTTTGATGTATTGTTGCAGATTAGATTTAAATTGGTAGAGGAATGGCAAAGAAAAGCTATATTTCAACAAATGGGAGTACTTTGGAGATCGTCAAAAAGAAAATTGGTTCGAAATTTGCAAAAAGAGGAGAACGATGAGGAAAGACTTAAACTGAAACCTACGAACATAAAAAGCATAACCGATTGGAGGAAGTTTGTGAAGGCGAAAACAAGTCCGGAGTTTAAGGTAAATCATTCCTACTGAACTCGTCTGGCATGTTTCTGCAAATCCATCTACATAGTTAGCAACCGATAAATTTCTTTAGAAGTGAAGTCCAAGTGTTGGTGGATGCTGAGGGTTCCTGTTTAGGTATTAGCTGCAGGAATCTATGACAGTACAAAATACAAATGCATTATGACAAGCACAGGAACATTTTAAATGAAGTAAAAAAACACTTTGCAAGTTAGTTCAATCTATAAATATTATTAGTAGATATGGAATGTTGTATATGTCACTGAGTTATCCAACATTAATAATACCAAATAAGTATATGACCATGATGAATTGATTTTCAAATAAATTGCAATCCTCACCATACATATTTACCCTGCATTATAAATATTAGATAGTTTTTCTTTTTATGATTTTGGTTGTTAAATTCTAGCATCTTTCAATATTTTCAGCAAAAAAGTGAGAAATATTAAGCCCTTAGGTACACACAACTTCCGCATACAACCGGTCGTAGGGGAATGGCTAGAAAGACCGAAGACATGGTAAGTTAATTAACCATAGCATTATTTAACATTATTTTATACCTGTCAGTTTATTAATTTAATGTTATTCAATTTTTAGAAAAAAGAAAGTGCAGATACATCGTCCATAAGTAGAGCTGATGTGTGGATTAGATCTCACATTTAAAAAAATGGTGAACCAGTGAACATGGAAGCTGCGAATACTATTGTAAAATTGTTTTTAATTTTATTGGTATATTTTTTTTTGAAACTATGATATTTTTACCATTGTACATTATCTATGTGTATTTATTTATATAGGAGGAGATCAAAAAATATGGTAGCCTATCCTAATCCGGCTCGACACAGAATGATATTGGAAAAGATGCTCTTGTACATGTACTAGGACAAGATAAACCGGGACGGTTAAGGGCACTGGGTAGGGGTTGCACTTTAACCAAGCTAGCTTTGGCCCAGTCCAAAGATAAACAAGTGTCTCGGTGTCGAGAGGAAATAGCAGAATTGAAGGGAATGATACAGACTCTGATGGACCAGAAGGTAAATTTTTGGAAATTAATTTATATTCGTAAAATATTAATTTATATTCGTGCTTCGTTGCAGGGTAAAGAAAGTTCGAGAAGGAACTCACCTGATTCACCTGATTCGGTAAAAATAATATTTATATTACTCAATAAATGAAATTTATATTTTAATTTTTTAATCCAGTAATTGATTTAATTTTCGGTTGATTAATTGTAGAGCGACAACGAAGTATGTTTGCTGTTGAATTGGGATGGAACCTCTGGAGTTGTTGCCCATGGGAGGCTGTTGTCCATGGACCCAGATGACATTGTCAATGGCATTCGTCTTAGACCAAATGTTGGGAGCGTTGTTATAGATTCAGTGGATAAAGCAGATACTTATTTATGGAGGCCTACACCTGAAATGGCAGTCTTAGCAGACGCTAAGAATAAGGTAGTTGCTTGGCCATCAGTTTGCATCAAGGTCCCGCTGCGAACACGGTTGAACTGTAGTGCAGCCAGTACGGTAATTTTTTTCACGTTAAGTATATTAATGTAATATGCTGCGAGCTTATTGATGTCTAAAATGCAGCGAGCACACCCCCCATCTGAATAAAAATTTAACACATATTCGTTGTTTTTGTATAGCATACTAAAGTCTTGAATTTCACTTCTCATTTTTAGAGTACCAGCATCATCGAAGACACTTGCAAGAGGTACGGTTGGACTGAGGGTGAAGGTGTAGTTGCCGAAGGAAGAATCCACGCCACTGATCCAAAATATACTGTTAATGGTATTCCACTCGGTTCGTCTGCTGTTGTGATTTGGGTGGACAAAGTAGTAAATAAAGATGCTTATTTGCGGCAACCCACATCTGATATGTCGTGCATTGGAGATGCAGTTGGTAGGAAAGTAGCATGGCCAAGATCAAAAGTAGAAGCTGATCAAGAAAAACTAGATGAGAGTCGTGATGATACTAAAAATGTTGTGAATTCTCCCATGAAATCCGCACATATGGTCATGAATAAATCGCAAAATGTAAGTATTAATTTTCAAATTTGAAGAAGTTAACTGTGTATGATAGTTTATTTAATGTGCATGTATACATTGTGCATAATAATCTCTTTCCTTTCAGCCGATTGCAACCATGCAAAAGGATGCCAAATGCCAGTTGATCGATTTGGGTGGAGCAGACGTAGTGGCTGAAGGAAGTATTGCATCAACTGATCCGATAACGATGGTCCATTGTCGTCCATTGGGACGTAATGCTGTAAAAGTTTGGATTGAACTAGTGATAGTTCCAGATGCAGAGATATGGAGACCAACATTGGGTCTGACGTGCATGGATGATTGCTTTGGCGTTCCCATAGCTTGGCCAATGGAAAAAATAATTATTAAGTCAAAATGAAAGGTATATAATTTTTTTATATATACATTAGGAATGCTAGCAGCTAAAGTGCAGATAGATTTTTGGTAAAATGATAAAAGTACATAAGTAGGGGTGTTATATTCGAATTGTGATTGAATGATTGTGATTGGTGGTTCAGGTTCAGGGGAGGGAAAATAATTGATGGTGAGGAGTTATGTGTGGATTGTGGTGGAATGTTAGTTGAATTGATGGTGAGGAGTTATGTATGAATTGATGGTGAGCAGTACAGTGATAGTGTAGGAAGAAGTGGCAAGGTAGTTGAGTGTTGTGGCAGTGTAGAGAAGTGGTCGATTGTCGTCCATATGTTTTGTTTCAGTACATTGCTTATTTAAGCAGTTTTAAGTTCAGGTTTTGTTTTCTCACTCTTTTGTTCTGTTCTTTGTTGACAGGTAGTTCAGGTTTTGAAGACATCAGCAATGATAGGTAGTTCAGGTTTTTATGGTGGTTCAGGTTTTGCTCGGTACTTTGGTTATTTCAAACGTTTATTTCAGATGTATATGTACGGTTATGACACTTATGGTAGTTTGGTTATAACACTTATGGTAGTTTGGTTGTGTATGTGTACGGGTAGCTTTTTGTCGACACCTATGTATGTGGATGTATGAATGTCTATGTATCTTGTGGATCTTCAATGTGTATACGTATTTTGTAGTAGTTTAATATATTGTGTTCAAAAGTGTATGTGCTTGCGTATTCTGTTATTATATAATTGGATGCTAGATCAGGGGTAAATCTAAAGTAGCAGGTGGAGGGAAATAAATGCTACTGGATATTATTTATTTTGGTAGCGTTAAAATGTCACTATAAAAGAGTGATTAAAAATTCAAGTACACTTATGCTGGCGTTTATTAAGCGCTACAAAAAATGTATATAACGCCATGAAAAGGTAACGTGGAGGAGAAAGCCCTTTCGGTGGCATTAAACAGGCGCTACAAAAAATTTAGATAACGCCATAAAAAAGTATCATGGAGGAGAAAACCTTTTCGGTGGCGGTAAATAGGCGCTACAACAAAGGAATTCTATGGCGTTATAAAAACGCTATCAAAAAAATAAATTTGGTGGCGTTTAAAAAAGTGCAACTAATACTCGAGGATTTTTAGTGGCATGTTTTCTCGTAACGATTATCGGAACGCCACTAAAAATACGTAGTGGCGGTTTTTGGGCGCTACAAAAAATCAGTTTTCTTGTAGTGTCAATATATATTCTACCATATAATAACTTCAATAAAGAAGCCATATTCACATCCGCTCATTAATTTCATTCTAATTGCGTAATCCTCATAATATCCTACTTTCTTTATTATTATTATTTTCTTCCCTCATAATATCCTATTTTATTTATTTTTTATTTTTCTGTAAGCTACATGGCAGCGTAAATTCTCTTTTGATGAGGGTAAAAGAGTAATTCTCACGATTGTTCCATTTATCATATCCATTTCATAACAAATTTACTTTCGGACAAAGTCGTCGTATATAAAATTCTCTTTTAATGAGGGTAAAATAGGATGTTGCGGAATTCTCTTTTAGTGAGGTAAAATAGTAATTCTTCCAAATTTTCCATTTATCTTGTCCATTCCATAACAAATTTTAATTTACTTTCGGATGAAGTCCCTATAAAATTATACTCTCCCCATCTAAAAGTGGAGTTTCTTTAACAATTCTCTTTTACCAAAGAATATTGTAACGACCTACTTATCTGTACAGTTTAAAAGGTCAATAAACCACACATGACGCACTCAAATTGAACGGAAATGCGGATAGTTAGGGGAAAGGAAGAAGAAAGAAGACAAGAAGAAATTAAATAACACAGAATCTCACAGCGGAATAAATAATCTATAATATAAAACAAATCTCTATACAAAAATAAACTGTAATATAAGTATATGCATACATCAATAAGAGTTTACTAACCTATTTCAGCCCAGACAGTTATAACAACCTATCTTTACAATTGCTGATAAATACAACAATGAATGCAATGGGAAAATAACAATGTATGTGAATACGTCTTTGGCCTCCGATGAAGCTCCAAAATATCTAACTAAACCTAGAAATATGCTCGGTCTAACCCGAGCATTATAGAAAAACACCCGGTGTAATGACTGGGGTTTTCGACCCTCGAAAATTGACATCAATACGTCCACTGTATTACATGCCGGGAAATCGAATGCTGGAAAACCCGATTGTTAGGGGAAAGAAGAAGAAAGAAAGAAAGAAGAAACAAAAACAATAACACAGAATCTCACAATGGCAGTGGGAAAATATATAATAAATAATAACAGATCTTTATACAAAAGAAACTGTAACTGTTCATATACATACCATCATTAGATTACAATAATCAACAAATCAATATGGACAGTTATAATAACTTGTCCTTACAAGTGCTGAATATACAAAATAACACTTGAGTCGGTCTGAAAAACCAGCGTGAGAAAACACACCCAACTGAAATCAGAGATATCACGTAAGACCACGCCACACATACGTAAGTTTTGAACTTGTGACCTCTCGCACCAAAGTCGAATCACTTAACCACTGGGACAATGGTGGTTGTCAATAGCTGAAATGTTTGCATCTCACATTTCAACATAGTTGGGCACAATCGGCACTCATTGGAGAATGGATTCCATATAATGAATATGTATTGGGGTACCACCTATCACGGTACATGTCTAGAAAATGTACCAAGATCGAACCTATCGATCCTTGCCAACACAAGGCCGGCCTACCCCTTACTGGATAATACAGAATATGTCATTACCCCGGTTGCTTTGTAACCCTTTGAGATCTCATGCACAACTAATTCATAAGTATGTAGATGTAGGATATCTAGAAAGGTGACAACATACCCTAATGATTGCGACCCACTTAGCCTTGCTGCATCTCCCCTGATTTTCAGTCATTTCCGGTTGATGAGGCTTGAGGCTACGATTACTTTTCAAGAAATTTACACATAGAATGCTCATTGTCCTCCAATGACAATGTGCCGATAGCATTCATCCATATAAGTTGTTCTGGGTCTGAACAAACAGAATCTCCAAAATCACACTACTAGAAAAAGGTCAAATACCGACGGGTGGGAGCGACGACTTCCGACGGCTTTCGACGGGCCGTCGGAAGCCGTCGGAAAATATTGAGATACAGCTCCCAGCCGAGCCTTTCTTCCTCATTTTCCAGCCACCTCAAAATTTCGAAAAAACCCCCAAATCACCATTTTCGACCTCCAATCGCTGATTTCGTGCTTTTTCCTCCTCCCTGCTGTGAATTCAACACCTCTTGCTCTCCAGCTAAGGTATAATCTCTTATTTTCGAGAAAAATTGAGTTTTTACCCTAATTCTAGATTTGCATAAATTGATAAATTAGGGCTAATTGGTGATTGAAATTATTTCCAATTGTGTTATAATTGTTTCTAGCATTCCATGATATACCTATTTCATCTTTTATTGTGAAATTGTGAAAAACATGTATAATTTGGGGTTGTTCGTGTATATGGAAATCGTTGTGTATGCCTTGGTTGTACCATTGTATATGTGTGTAGCGCTGCTATCATTGTATTGTGTTAGTTGGACTAAGATAAAATGAATGCACGAGCTAGGAATATTATATTGTGCACGTATTGACTTATGCAACAACAAAAAATGCGTCGAACGAGCCTTAAGTTGATGGAATACGTCGAATAAATATGTTAAATTAAAATATATTTTTGTAAATGTGAACAGTTAGTAAAACTGTATTTTTTCGTAAAATGCGCACATTTAATTAACTAGTGTCCCTTAGACAGTTTTTGGCCCCGTCTGACGAGTGTTGTACATGATCGTTATATAAATAGTCGTTTTTTTTTCAAAAAACGACCATTTATATTCATCTGGTATAATGTTTGTTGGATTTGTCCCTGTATTGGACAAGTTATGAACACAGTAAGCATTTACATTTTGTATACTACTTTGTCTCAAACGGTTCATAAAATTTTGGCCTAACTCTTCTTTTTAGTTTTCTGCGTACACGCATTTGTGTACAATGCAGGGAACAAAAGTGAAATGCTGCAGAAATTTTATTGAATCGTTTGAGACGAAGTAATATACGAAATGTAAATGCTTACTGTGTTTGTAATGGGAAGTAGGATGCCTGACCATGGAAAAAAATTATTTATACAATTTTTTATATCGATACGTTAAAAAATAAAATGTGCCCTATTTGAAAATATTTTTAAATTTGTGAAGTTGTTCTTTAAATTCAAATATTATACGACCATGAAAATAATCTTTTTCGAATTTGTATTCTTGAAAATAAATATTAAATTTTGAACTTCTAATTTTCTCAAATAGGAAAAATGATTGATTATTTTGTTGATCGGAGGAGATAGATGTACCAAAGAAAAGGACTGAGGGGCTCAATAAAAGAAGATTTTTATAATGGTATAAACGTGTTTGTTGAATTCGCTTTAAATAATAACGAAAACGATCTAGAAATTCGTTGTCTGTGTAGTAGGTGTAGACATTTGAAGTATTTGTTACCAGATATTGTGAAAGTTCATTTGTGCAAAAATGGTTTCGTACCCGAGTATTATGTTTGGGATCGGCATGGAGAAGTTGTAGCAAATACTTAATTTTTTTGAATTATTAATTTGACATGATCGAAAAATAATGTATCAAATTTTGAATGTACAGGCAGAGTCGGATAGAAACTCTGCAAACAGAAATAAAAATCCTGTCACTCATCGCGGAGGGTCGAAGTCATTTCAGCAGTATCTGTAGGAGTTGGTAAATTAACTAAATGATAATTGTAAATAGTTTATGCTATATAATTTTAAATGTATATAATTGTATGTAAAAATCAACTTCAAGAAGCTGAGGCGCATGGTCCCGTGGGCTATATGGACGTGTTCACTCGTATGCATGTTGTCGAGCATGTAAATCCGGACGAAACTGTTTCGTATACATGGCAGGACGATAAATCCAGCAAGAGCCATGTAAGCATATTTCATTTTATGCAGTATTAGTAATTGTTCTGCTTGTTAAACTATAATGAAATAAGATATGATGTTATTTATTTGTTAATGCAGGAAAAGTTTATGGAGCAGCGTCAAAAACTTCTTGCTGATACGGGTTGAGAACAGCTGACGACTGATGAGGAGGATGTTATTTTTGAGTCCGTTATGGATCTAGCAGAGCATGGCAGACGATACGGATTTGGCAATCAAGTGGTAAATAATTTATTTTACTGCTAATTTGATATTTAAGTCAAAATTCTATGTTGGAATATATAATTTTATCTTGAATACTTCAAATATGCTATTTGGACCTTTTCAAAACAATAAACTTGAATTTTATTCATTTACAGAGATATGCACATACACTTACAGAGATCACACAGCTAAATTTAATATTTATTGCAGGCCAGCAGTCAGAGACGGGGTCGGCGGAATAGAGCTCAAAGCGATCTAGCCGATATAGAAGAATTGCGGACTAGAGTGTCCCAGCTGGAGGAGTAGAACCGCCAACAGGCCATGCAGACCACACAGTTGTTAGAGTACATGCAGCAGTTTGGTGGCCGCTTCCCTTCCTCTTCAGGCTCTGGATCTGGAGGAGATTGATTCATTGCTTTCTTGATTTTTCAGGTATTATTTTTTTAGTTTTGTATGATTATTTTTGATACACTTGGTTGTGTGGTTGTATAATGTTGTGGATGTTGATGATTTTGTGTATGTATAACATGGTATAACACTTATTGTTAGGGTTGTTGGAATGGTTATGTATATTATGTATTTTATTTTGATGTTATTTGATAAATTTGTGTGTGTGATTAATTTGTGTACTTTGGGTTTTGATATTTGGTTGGTACATTGTATATTGGATTGTGCAGTATTGGTGTAATAGTATTTGGAAAAGAAATGTGGATGGAAGGCTATATTTGCAGCAGTATAAAAAAAAACAGTAGATTTCTGACGGTTTCCGACGGCTTCCGACAGTTTACAGGGTGCCAATTTCCGACGGCTTCCGACAGTCTATAGGACTTTTTTTTCGACGGGTCCCAACACGTGTCGGAAGCCGTCGGGAATATGTACGGCGACTTTCGTCGGAAGCCGTTGGAAGTACTGCTCCCCGACGACGTATGTTCCGACGGCTTTTTCCGACGACCGCCGACGGTTTCCGATGGTCGCCGACGGTTTTCAGCCGTCGGAAATCACTGTTCTCCTTGTAATGTCACCATCTTCATTATCTTCATGATATCACAATTCGTAACGCTCAAATCGGATCGAAGTGGTTTTCGGTTAATCTGATCACGGTCTCTTCGAAACAATCAATGATTTTGGCCAGATTTGAGAGTCGGCTATTAACTATCAAATTACACACATAAGCAGTGACTAGGCCCATATTATAAATTTTTCAAAACATTTATTTCAAAATATCTTTACAAACCCGATTTACAAATCTCGAAAGTATTTATAAACAACTTCAATCAATTTCCAAAACTCTATATTATAAAATAAGTATTTTTAAAGAATAATAATAAAATTTCAAACCATTTAAATGATTATTTAAAATATAAAAACGGTTTTAAATAGACAACGATAACAAATTTCCAATTTATAAATACAACTAATCGATTTACAAGCTTATTTTAAAATTAGAATTCATTTCAATTAAGATTAAATATTTGAATAATCAACTTTCCAAAATATTTCAATACTAAAAACAGTTTTTAAACTATACAGTCTTATAAGTAAATAAAATCTCTTTTTAAAACAAAACTTCTCGATAAAAATTTATTTTTAAAATTTAATCATAACAAATTTACATTTATAAATCTTTCACGATTTATCACAAATCGATTTTCATCACCAATTTCGCAACTATTTCCAATTTCCAAAACAAGATTCGCTATCTTTTCCTAAACCGATTTTCATAACTCGATATAAATTCATATTGTGAATTTATATTCTCAATTCATCGAGTGATAATCACTTCACTTTATTTATACCATCGTTATAAATTTTATAAACTCATTTCCAGTTTCACCTGTTTATAAAATAATCTCATTTATAAGGTTTTGTTTATAAACCCATTTCTTCATAAAGTTTTTTTATTTTTCAAACCTATTTTAAATATCGATTTTGATTCCTTTCCCATATTTCAAAAATACCACTTTAAATCCATTGTTCAACTTTCTTTATATAAATTATTTTAACATCTCTATTTAAGATATCTTCCAAAATAAATAAGTACGAATCCCGAAATCAAATAATTTATTTTATCCAAATCAAATCCTTTTTAAATAATCCAAAATTCAATATAAAAATTTATCAATTCCAAAATCACCTTTGAATTTCCCTTTTAAATTCAAAAATATTATTGATGGTATTTAAAATACCAAAATTAGGACCAGTGCTACTATAACATCCAATATATCAAACCACACAACAACCCATGATAGATTATTCAATCATATCATATACCACTACATATGAAAAATAATCAATATATTTGGGGAATCCAATTGGATCCCTCCAACCTGTTTTCCCTGCATCCACAGATGTTATATAACATAAAATACCAACCCTGCTTCGAGGCGGGATATCGCGGTAATATAGGGTCATCCGCTATTATGCGGGGCGCATGGTGTCTCATCCGCTCCAATCGGCGGGAATATATCCAACTACTAATATAAATATATAATATAATATCCAACTGAAAATAATTTATCAATCCATCCAATTAACCAATAAATAATTTTAACTATTTAAAATAAACCAATTATCCAAAATGAGTGAAATTTACTAACAGAAATTCCAGTTGTCGCTTCTGCGTTCCGGCTCCAGCTAAATTCGACTAGCATTCGAATTAAGTTAAAAAATTCTGGAAGCTCCAAATCACTATAATCCAATTCCATAACGAAGCTTATGTTGACATGAGACTAATGCGACTGACCGCGTTGGATTTGGACCTAAAACGAGTGAGTTATGAATTTATAACCTTTCGAATTTATTAAAACAATTTATATTCATTTAATTACATTTAAATTTCACTAACCACTCACTCAAACCCAGCCCATCACGCAACCCGACCCACTAACTGTTTCTCCCCCCTCCCCAAATCGTGATCTTCTCCTTCCTCCCTTTTTTCCTCTGAACGAAGACAATCGTGCATGCGCTGCACCGTGCACGCGCCTGTACTCCACCATTGCCCAAACGGAAACCATCCACGACGTGCACTTCGCCTCATCCTTAGCCTGCACCATCCACCGCACCTCCGCAACCCTTAAACAAAACGCGACCAGCTGTGTTCCAAATGCGACTATAGTAATGTCGCAATTGGTCCTAATCCATCGCGCCTCGTCCAACTCAGGCTGCCGATGCGCCTTTCTCCTCCGAGCTCGAATACCTCATCGAGTTGATCCAAAACTCCACCAAAGTCAAGAATTTGCTAATCGTAGCCTTCAACCTACTCATGACACCACTATCGATCACCCAATACATCGCTGCATCCTCTAATACTTGGCCAAGAGCTAGATTCCACTCGAATATGGATTTTAAAACTTGTTTGAGAATTTTTCGTCACGTAAATTTTGAAAAATTGATTTTTGAATTCAAGCCTTTGTTTTCTTTTCTTGCTCTGCTTTAAAATGAAGAAAAAGGGGGAGCGCGTTTAAAAGGAAAGAAGTGGGTACATCATAGGGCGGCTAATGTAGGGTGGCTGAACGTAGGGTAGGATGGTGGATGATGAGATGTCTTAGGGTATATAAAGTCAAATAAATTATATATATATATATATAATTTAAATGCAAAATATCTAGATATTAAATCCGAACCCCGATCGAGGCGTGCCGTCTGGCGTTCCTATTGTTATACCCTTATTTCGAACGCAATGGAACAACTTTCGAGCCTAATTCGATCATATGCAGAAGATAGCCGTTTGAACCCAATTATTATATTAAATTTCCGATATTAAGTTCAACGCGTTTCTATCCCGCACGACCAAATGGTAACTCCAAACGCTACAAAATTGGAAATCGGATAATAATACACCATTATGGATCTAATGGGACTGGTTTCATCGAACTCTAAGACTATGCCCCGGAAGGCTATTTTTACTCGTTAATTAAAACGAGTTATTTAGCTAAATCACTTTTAAATCCAATTTAAAAGTTCAATTACCTTCATTCTTGTTAATAGAAATTAAATAAGCCTTCAAATCCTTTTTATCCAGCTTAAACCCAATATTCAGTTATTTAAACGATTTTCAATTATTAAATTCAACAATTAATCTAGACTTGCAGGTTGGAAAGCGAACTCCCTATCGACAGCTGGCAGACTCGTCTTGGTAAAAGCGGTACTCTCTGCAATCCCTCTCTACTGGCTCTCCTTTCACAAAATTCCTAGTTGGGTATCCAAAAAATTGATTCTATTAGACGATCTTTTCTCTGGAATGGTGGGAGAGCCAAAAGCCTGGTCAGCTGGAAAATCATCTGTTTACATACGGAACATGGCGGCTTAGGCGTATCTAACTTGATTACCTTCAACCAATCTCTTCTTGCCAAATGGCTTTGGCGTCTCCTCACTCCGGGTTAGTTTATCTGGAAAGACTGGATCCTGGCCTATTACTATAATGCGGACCCTTCCCTTGCCCTCCACTTCGCCCCACTCTCCAAACCCTCACCTTTTTGGTCAGGTGTTCTCGCTTCAGTTAATCGCATCAAACCGCTCCTTCATGTGGAACTTGGAGCTGGCACCAACTGCCTCTTCTGGTTCGATCACTGGCACAACCTCTCCCCACTTCACCGCTCCCTCCCTTCCCTCTTCTCCTCCTCCAATCGACCTCTCTTATCAGTAGCGGACGCTGTCAACCTCGGCCTACCCGGCCTCTGCCCCCCATCTCTTTTCGACACTGACACCCTCTCTGAGCTCCTCTCCGCCCTTAGCATCCTGCGTTCGGCTGTCCTGACCCCTACCCTGCCTGATCTTCACTCCTGGGCCCTTGCTCCTTCCAGTGGCTTCTCTGTCTCCCAATGCTACTCCTTCCTAAACCACCCCGGTAGACTTTTTGCCTTCCCCCGTGTCTGGAAATGTCATATCCCTCCCCGAATCAAATTCTTCCAGTGGTGTCTCATTCATGGCCGGATTAACACCAAGGATCGCCTCTCCCGCTTCAACATCACTTCAGATCAGATCTGCGTCTTCTGCAACACTGAAATCGAATCTATCAGACATCTATTCCTTGATTGCGATTTATCCTTCTACATTTGGGTTTCGGTCTGTGTCCACAATCTTGGGATAATCTACTTCTTAGAAGACTTCTTCGAACACTGGCAGTATGGCTCACCTAACCCTCATCTCGACTCTCTTCTGGCTATCTTCTGCTGGGTCATCTGGAAAGAGAGAAACGCTATCATTTTCAACAAACCCACTAGCTCGCGTCTGGCATTATGCATTAAAATCTCTAATCTGTTCGATTATTGGGCAGGTCCCTCATCTTCGGCGCCCTTCAGATTTCGCCTTCCAGCGGTGAGGTCCCCCTCGGAAGAATCGGTGGGCAGCGCTTCCTCCGCCGCACCGACAGGACCGCATGGAGCAGACTAAGGGATCGACTGTCCTCTCTCTCTCGCTTGAACCTACTTTTACTTTTCGCTGCAGTCATTTTAATAATCACTGGCTTAGTATGTATATTAATCTTTACCTATAACCTGATGCAATGTCTGCAATCTAAACACTTTTTTGCTGTAATGCCGCTTTAGCTATCGATCAGGCATGTTGATCGAACTATCACTATATATTTATATTTAGCCTAATCGGCTGTGTAGTCACCTGCTACACAACCGTTCTTCTCAAAAAAAAAAATTCAACAATTAAATTACCCAATAAATCGTTATATTTGAAATTCAAGTTATTAAATCAAAAAATAAACTTTCAAATATTTAAAATCAATTAAATTTCCAATTTCAATTAACCAAAATTCTGGGTTGTTACACCCGGGTCAGTTTGGTAAAACCAGTGTGAGAAGCTCAAATCACAAGGAATTTTATTTATTATAGCTTGTAAATCCTTTAAAATCAAAGGTATCTCATAAAACCACATCGCATATAAACACAGACGGGTTTTTATCCTACGATAACCAAAACCTTATATCAGAAAATCTAATGATATTATAATAATGTCTAAGGTGAAAATTATAATAAACAAGTAGCTGTGATGCTCGTGAGTGTACATCACAACAATACTAGGTATATAATCAAAAACTGATAAGGCTCGTTAGCTAATTATGTCGGATTTCCATGGAGGTGTCTCAGTACTTCGAGAACGGTCCTCCTGTACAAGGATCAGAGATATCCTTCCAAAGCAGCATACATCCCTAGTGATGTACCATAGGAAAAACATAGCTGGTCTCACTAAGACCGAGTGCATTGCCCCATGCATGCATAACAACTGTAGGTAACATCTAGGAGGAGTTTACTACACCTTATGTGTTTGCCAACCCTACTGGTTATGCCTCCTATCTTTGGTTTTAGTCATTGCCGCATGTAAGGCTACATCCGGCATTCCAGCTCACGCACCGCCATCAAAAATCATGGAATCCCACATGGATTTCATACCCCAATGGATCTCGAAATCACATATAGATTCACATATCTCAAATAGACCTTGGAATCACTCATGGATTGCAACATTTCAATATATCACGAAACTCCTCCATATGACCGTATATGTTTTCAGAGTAGTAATGATTTTTGAGTCATCTCTTAGAAGCATGCTCTTCCTCTTCCTGGGCGCTCCAAAAACCAATCGTCGATTTTTCGGAATGCTTAATACTGGTTCTTCATGAAATAATCAAACAATACATAAGGGCGGGGATCACCTCATAATCGTTTAAGTGGACGGATCTCCTTATTGTAGCGATCCATCGTTCCATGCCCTTTGAGCTGACATTAAATTACGCTCGTCCAACCCAAATTGTACGAAAAGGCAAATAACTAAGAGAAAGAAGAGGATAGAAGAAGAAACAAAAACAATAACACAAAATCTCACAATCACAGCGAAAAAATATATAATAAATAATAACATATCTTTATACAAAAGAAACTGTAACTGCTAATATACACACCATCATCAGAGTACAACAATCAATAAAATAATCTGGACAGTTATAATAACTTGTCCTCACAAGTGCTGAATATACAACATACACACACAGCGGAATACAATCAAGTCTGTGGAATACGCCTAAGACTCCTCCAGCTCGTCTCCTAAGCTCCATAGCATACTAACCTGAATCTGTAATACTCGGTCTCACTCGAGTATTATAATAAGATAACACCCGAGCCAGTCTGGAAAACCAGCGTGAGAAAACACACTCAATTTGAATTATTACTGTTATCAAATTCCTTTAAAAACAAAGGTATCTCGTAAGATCGCCACGCCACACATAAAGACGACGGGTTTTTACCTTATGATAACCAAAATATTTTATATCATAATCATCTGATATTATAATAGTGTCTATAGAAAATAAACTATGAAATAGCTGAAATGCTTGCATCTCACCTTTCAGCATATTTGGTATACAACTAAAATTGTTCAGGCTCGTAGTGGACATTGGATCCCACACAATGACAGGGCTACTGGGGTACCACCCGCCACAGTACACCTCTAGAAAAATATACCGAGATTGAACCTATCGATCCCTGCCAACACAAGACCTGCCTACCCCTTACTGGATAATATCGAATATGATCACCACTAATGGCCCCGAAACGCATACAAATGAAAGTGATGATAAATGTCCACTCTAGATGAGTGATGATCACACCCTAATGGGAGCGACCCACATAGCCTTGCTGCATCTCCCCTATTTTACTCATTCCCAGTTGATGAGGCTTGAGGCTACGTATTACCTTAAAAATAGCATTTATTCTTGGAATGCTAGCACTGCCTTCCAAGCGACAATGCAATGATAGCATTCATCTATACAAGTTGTTTTGTGACCGAGCAAACCCAATCACCATCAAGATCACCATCTCCATTATCTTCGAAATATCACAATTCGTAATGCACAAATCAGATCGAAGTAGTTTTTAGATAATTAAATTCGATCCCGGTCTCTTTGAAACGATCAATGAATTTTGGTCAGATTTGATAGTTGGTTATTTAACTATCAAACTACATAGTCACTAGGCCCATATTTTATTAGATCTTTTCAAGGCATTCATTTCAAATATCTTTACACGGATATATATCCAAATATCTTTCAGTATTCCAACGTTTGAAAACAATTTCAAATCCTTATATCCTTAACGGGATATTTTCAAATCATACCATACTTCAATACTTAGTGAAATATTATCAAATTCGATTTATAATCCATTACTTAGAAAAAATATCTTTGTATAAATCTTTTAAGTGCTAAAATATTTCCAAAAACCTTTCATTTCAAAACTTAGGAGAATATTATAAGTTTATTTTCCGAAATCATTTCTAATATCAATACTTAGGAAATATTTCATAACTTATCTCCTAAATTCCTGGAATTTTATTACTTCCATTTACAATTTCCAGAAATCGATTATACTTATTTATAATCTCAACTAACAGTTTATAACTTCTTTTATGAATTTAGATTCATTTTCGAAGTTTCCATATCTAACATTTTTGAAATTTTCCTAAAGTCTTTAGAATTCCATTATAAGATTTCTCTTAGAAAATCTCATTCCTTAAATAAAACCCGATTTACAAATCTCGAGAGTGTTTACAAATAACTTCAAACAATTTCCAAATTCTGTATTTATAAAATAAGTATTTTAAAGAATAATAATAAATTTTCAAAACATTTAAGTAATTATTTAAAATATCAAAACCCCTTTTAAATAAACAACGATAACTAATTTCCAATTCATTTATAAATAATACTAATCGATTTACAAAGCTTGTCCATAAACTTAGAATTAATTTCAACAAATTTAAATGTTTAAATAACGAACTTTTCGAAATATTTTAATCTAAATAATAGTTTTTAAACTGCATAGTTTAATAAATAAAAATCCTTTTCTGAAAACAAAACTTACCTCTTGGAAGAAAACTATTTTTAAAATTCAACATAGCTGATTTTATACTTATAAATCTCTCTCGATTTATCACAAATCAATTTACATTTCCAATTTCACAACTATTTACAAATTCCAAAATAGAATCCACTATTTCTTTCTAAACCGATTTCTATATTTCATTTTAAATTCACACTATGAATTTATATTCCCAATTTATCAAATGATAATCATTTCACTTTATTTATAAACATTGTTTATAACTTTATAAACTCATTTTCAGTTTATAACCAATTTATATTACTAAAATCCATCTATAAATCGATTTCTATTTAAAATTCCATTTGAAAATCTATTTCTCAATAAATCTAATTATAATTCCAAATCTATTCGAAACTCGATTTCAACTTCTATTTATAATTTACGACATATTATTAAAATCTATTGTTCCAAATTCCTTGTATAAATTAATTTCAAAATATTTATCTGAACTACTTTACAAAATAGTTAAGTGAATTCCAAATCAAATCTTTTATTTAATCCAAATCCCTTTGTAATTCAATATTCCAATTTCCATACAAATATTTTTACTTCCAAAAAATCACCTTTGAATTTCTTTTAAAATTCAAAAAATATTATTTATGGTATATTAAAATACCAAAATTTGGGCCAGTGCTTCTATAGCATCGAATAAGTCGAATCACACAATAATCTATAACAAGTTATTCAATCACATCATATATCACTATATATGAAACAAACCAATATATTTTTTAGGAATTCAGTTGGATCACCCCAACCTGTTCCCCTACATCCACATATGTTGTATAACATAAAATACCAATCCCGCTTCGAGGATGGATATCGCGGTAAAGTAGTGTCATCCGCTATTATGCGGGGCACATAGTGGCTCATCTGCTCCAACATTGGAAAACATATCCAATTACTAATATATACTATTATATATAATATAACATTCAAATGATAATAATATATCAACTCAAACAATCATCCAATAATTAATTTCAATTATTATAAATTAAATCCAGTAATCCAAAATGAGTGAGATTTACTCACCTTGATTTTCGAATTTGTTAATCGTTCCAATCCCAAATTTTGTTCCATTGCATAGTGTTTGTCGCTACGATCCAACATTGCTCGTGTTTGTAATTTTTTGAACCTTGCATGGATAAGATATGAAATTTATAAGATTTGATTATTAAATAAGATCTTAAGTTTTCTAATTACAATATTAAAATTTCAATTGCCCTAATTAAATTTAAACCACTTCTTCCTCACTGAAATCCTACTTCACACTCCAGGTGCTCCTCCTCACCATTTGCCGTGAGTTCTCCTATCTCCCCTTCATCATCCTTCCGAAACACTCATAGGCTTCGCCAATGCTCTCCCTTCGCGTGCACTTTTCGGCCGTCTCCTCGATTTGAAGCCCACGCCAGTACTCCGAAACACAACGTCAGCCTCAACCATGACCCTCGAGGTGTCGCACTTTTTCCCTTCCTCTTTCGTAGCTGCTACACGACATGCTCAGCCCAAATATCCACTCCACTCCTTCAATCGATGTTCACAACCCCAAATCCCTTAAGCCCTTTCTTCATTTGATTTACTACAAACATTCGAAATCCCCTCCCCTTCAAACATAGCCGCGCACTGCAACTCGAGCCTAGATGAGAAGCTCTTGGCAACACGAGATTCAGGGATTCAACTTTTGTTTTAAAGTTTGAACCGGTCTCGTTTGAAAGAAGAAGAAGGAACAAGATTTTTAAATGGATGAGAAGGCGACTATGTAGGCGATAGGGTGGCGTTTTACAGGGTTATGGTCCGGCTAATGTAGGGGTTGACCTTTTTATATTTTACTTATTTTATATCTAAAATATCTCGAATAACATTTCCTGAAATCGCGAACTCCTATTGTGGCATGCCGCCCGGCATTCCTAATGTTATGCCCCTATTCCAAATGCAATGGAACAAGTCTCGAGGCCTAATTCGATCGTATGTAGAAGATAGCTTTTTGAACCCAATTATTATATTATGTTTCAATATTAATTTCAATGCGTTTCTATCTCGTACGACCAAACGGTAACTCCAAATGCTACGAAATTTAAAATCCAATAATCATACACTATTACGGATCCAATGGAACTAGTTTCATTGAATTCTGAGACTAGCCAGGATCACTATTTTAACGCATCGATTAAATAAACGATTTCAAAAATTAATGAAATCACTTGAAATTCCAGTTTTAAAAACTAACTAACTCAATGCTAATTCAAATAGAATTTATATCAACATTAGAAATCATTTCGATTCATATTCAACTCAAATTTCCATTATTCACCATTTCCGTATTACGATAAATCGTTATATTTGAAATTTAAATTCATTCCATAATTTCAACCAAAATCTTCATATTCAAAAATTAATTTATATTCCAAATCCAATATTTAAAACCATTTAGATATTCAAAATCAAATGACGAAAAATCCGGGTCGTTACATTCCTTCTCCCTTGAAAGAATTTCGTCCCTGAAATTCCGAGGTAGGAAAAATGCTCCAAACCCATTAACTCATCAAAAACCATTTAGTTAAAACTCAATATTTCACTTTGCTAAATCCTTTAGTTCCTTACAAAACATTTTGTTTCCAATTCTAAACCAAAATCCCCTATTTCAATTACAATTCAAAATCAAATTTTGGTTAACAAAAATTTACAAAATTTTTATAACACCCTAAATTTTCAAAATTTTTTGACAGAGTCTCTCTTATACGGAGAGCGTTTTGCAATATGACAAATATAATAAAAAGATATACGTCGACTCTCATGGTCTGTAACAACCCGAATTCCAGTGGTCCGGATTTTTCGTAAAAATGCTAAAAACTAAGCCCACTGAAGCCCGAGTTGGGTATCTGGTATCCTGCAAATAGGCAAAGACAAATATATCAGAGCTCAATAATTTATCTCACAGTTGGATTGACACTTTCTAAGCAAATAGTAAGTAAATACTCACCTAAATGATAACACTTTCTAAGCAAGTGTCATAAAGCTCAGAAGCCTCTGCCATCTACCTAACCTGTAGGATGTTACAAGGAGGGGGTCAGAACAAAAGTTCTGGTAAATGAATAAATAATATATACTTCTAGGCTTAATTCTACATATATCATTTTATTTCCATTTACTCTTATATTAGGTTCATTAGGTTACAATACTCTCGCCTCTTCGTGAACCGTGCCCATCTACTCCATAGTAGATTAAAACCTAATAACTAATATATACATATATGTAGCTATATGCTCAATGACCATATTGGTCCTAGGTACCACCCATGGTACCTTCCGTATCCTCCTTGAAAAGGGCTCCATCGTATTGCTTCGAGAGCGTTCCGTAACTACATCTGTAAAGGACTGCTTCGTAAGGCCTACAATACAAATGCTCCATCGTCTTGCTCCGTAGCTATATCTATAAAGGACTGCTTCGTAATGCCTACAATACAGATACTCCATCGTCTTGCTTTGCGAGTGTTCCATGGCTACATCTGTAAAGGACTACTTCGTAAGGCCTACAATACAGATGCTCCACTACTTACTGTGAAAACGTAAATCGCGTCTGCACTAGTCTATGCCTATGCTCGAACATCCACAATGTACCACCCAGTGCGTACATTGAGGACTACATAATCATTCCGTCTACTATCTGAATCCCGCCAACAAGGTCTACCTTGTACGGAATTCAATCGGGGATTTTCTATATCTATGAAGGACTGCTTCGTTAGGCCTACAATACAGATATTCTAGTTGGTTTGTCTCTTTTCCATCATGGCTATGGCCCCACACAGCCACCCCTCAACTAACCGAAAGACTTCTAAAGAGTTAAGTGGCCATGCCCTACTGCAAACAATTTAACATCCAATTGGCGGTGCCCATCACCCACTGTCTCGATGGTGAAAGAATCATTGATCTGTTTGTTTAACTTTAGTCTTTCCCGAACTCGTTCTTGGTCTTGATGATGTCCGATATCCGCATGCGACTATCCTTAAACTTACTTGCAAGTACTGGACATATGAATACCCTACTCCAAACACCAAGCCCTTCTGATTGCCTACAAAGGTCTGCTTCGTTAGGCTTACAATGCAAATGCAGTCAAGTCATACTCTCTTGATGGAACACCTACAGACCTGCCTTCGGGGGTGCAGCTTCGTTAGGCCTACCCAGAGGGCCATCCTAGAATATCCGCACGTCCCGTTGAAGTCTCGTACTTCCTTGAAGCCCAAAAATACTAAGTTGGATGTGCTTCTAAATGTCTATATGGACCATATATAGTATATGACAAGTAAGTGCATGATAGTATGGATCGCACAATATGATAAAGCAGATAAAAATAGAAGTAATCACACCATAGTTTTTATACCGATTCGGACCTCCCGTCCTACGTCCAGTCCCGAAGCTCCCTTTTGGAATTTCACTAACCAATTGCCCTCGCTTCGCCCGGAGGAATAGGCTTTTGATACAAGAGCATTTCTTTGAGAAGTGCGTGTTCTAAGTAACACTGATTTTGTCTACAAGTACAATTTCTTCCTATAATCTCCTTGAGTAATGTATACGTGTATGTGCTTTTGAATATAGAAGGGTTTATATCAAAATGAATATAATTTTGATTGTATACTTTGAAAGCAAGAAGGCAAAAGTAAGAATTGAAATTTAGAGATAGAGAAGATCGGTTGGATTAAAATATCTCAGTCTTGTTCTACATATTTATAGTTGTAAAAGGTTGCGATAAATCATTGCTTCCGTTTCTTTTCTACTCTAGAGTTGCTTCTATTCAGATACAAAAAGTTTTAGAGAAGAGACATAGAAGCATCCTTTCAAATTTGACAGTTATGCCTTTTAAAAAAATCCCGAGTCCAGTTTCAGACGTCTGGTAAGGAAGGTCAGACGTCTGGCCTGGTATATTTTTATAAAATCAAAACAAAACTCAGACGTCTGGTATTTTGCATCCAAACATCTGACTCTGGTAGTTTTTGAAGTTTTGTGCATTTGTGTGTATATGTACTTAAGGAGAATTTACATAACTACTCTACGACCATATATTTACATACAAATAACTTAATACTCGTGCTTTGCCTTATGTCTTCAGAATTGTCTTCTTACTTGTTGTGAATTATCCCTGCATAAAGATATTTGAAATATATATATGATTTTATAGTTGTTGTCATCGAAACTATAGAATAGAGGTTCTAACATTCTCCCCCTTTTTGATGATGACAGCTATACAATGTAAATAGATAATTTATTAATTAAAAAAATAAATGAATTTACTCCCTGTGTTGAAGCATTTATGATTTCCCCCTGCATATATGAACTCCCCCATATTTGAGTCAATGAGTCCGGATTTGCCATAGTCGTAAATTCGTGAACTTTTGTCCCTTGTCGGCATTCAAAACCTTATGATCCAACATTCTCCCTTTTTTTGATGATGAAAACTCCATTTGCTACGAGTGCAATAAGATTTGTTAAAATATCTCTCCCTCTGAGTATATGCTTGCCACTTTGATATTGTATTCTCCCCATAAATCTATGCTATATTTATCTTCCAGTTTCCTCCCCTGCATCTTTGCTTATACTTCCCTGAAAATAGTAATTAAGCAATATCTTTCTTCCCTTTTTTCATCGACAAAAAAGAGAGTTTATATGATGACATAAATTATATTCCACATAAGTGATAACCTAGAACAATATAAAACAAAATAACTACTACTTATAATGTAAGGTATCAAAAAAAAACATTTAAAGCATGTGATACCCAAGGTTCTTTTAATTTCCTAATTTTTAGGAAACCATACCCATTTGGGTGTGGTTGAATCTTTATAGATATAGTTTTCAGTACAAATCACATACTTATAACTATTTAAAATGAATTACTATCATTTGAAAAAACAATTATTTAAATCATTAAATCTTAATTATAAATTCGTAAATCAATTATTAAATATAAGGGCATCACTATATATTCATTTAATTTCCAAAAATAAAATAAATAATTTTATTTGTTCAATTATATAAATAAGTTTATATATCCATCTTTGTGCGCAATGTTTTACAATTTTAGATTTGTTTATCGATAAAACGATTTTCGCCATTTTATCGATAAATTTCAAAAGGAAATATTTTCGTAAATATTTATTCAAAATAAGATTACCATTATTATTTATTGTTCAAAACATCATAACCTGTGTTAAAAAATCTTATATTTGAATATTTTAAAAATAAATATAATTTATCATATTGATAAATTTGCGGGTCGTTATAGAACCTGAAGCTTCATCCAAAATATCAGCAGCAAGTCATTATCTGCATAACACAAACAAAATATAATAAGTCAAATACAAATGCCTTGCGTTCGGTGATAAAAATAATATGAAGGGCATGCCAGACAGTAACCATAAGAATATTACAAGAGGGGTTAAAATATGACAACGACCATATAATAGTTCACATGCTCGTCTGCAAACAGTACTCCATTATGCACCATTACTTCTATAACTCCAAACCAACCCCTGAACTTCAATATATGCTTTTACGTAGTAGCAATTCATTATCTTAAGTGGTTTCTATTTCTGACCCATCATATAAACTTTTTATTTTTCTTTGGCTAATTTTTACCACAATTTTCCACTTATTTTTTGTATTCAGATGTTGAAGGAACAAATGATGTCCAACAGGATCATTTCTTACAATTTCTAAGCTAATCACGACCGATTATAAGGTAAGTATCCATTATGCGCTCTATATCTCTACCATTAACTATATATATTTAAGTTATAACCATATGTTAATTAAATTTTACAACATTATGTTATTTTTAATCAACTTTTTAGTGTATTCTTGCACTTAAAAGAATTTTTTCTATCAAAATCATGTTTTCAAACATTGCCTACATATACTGCCAGAAAATCATTTACTCTGATATAGTATGGCCTAAGTTCAGACTCCTCTCATTTCTGAACATTCAATTTAATGACTTCATACTATTTTAAATCAATATTATGACATAAACCGACAGGAACCAAAATATTTCTAGTGCATACAGAATTGCATACCTTTCATTGTGTTTTCTTAATTACTTTTCCAATTGGCCAGGCTATGGGAACGCCAAAGACATCCCCATGTACGTCAACTTTGATGTAGGTCTCCATAGCTTTAAATTTGGAACTCTCATTGTTTCAACCAAACCTTAATAGCATCACGTCCCATGGACGACGATGAACCATCGTTATTGGATCGGTTGAAGCGATGGTCCCTTCAGCCACTACTTCATTTATTCCACCAACATCGATTAACTTGGTTAATTTTATAAAACTTGTTTAATTTTAACAAAACTTGGTTAATTTTTATTAACTTGGTTAACTTAGTTAATTTATTATTATTGTTATTGTTAGTTGTTGTTATTTATAAAACTCGATTAATCTAGTTATATTATTATTATTATTTATAAAACTTAGTTAACATGGTTATCTTACTATTATAAATGTTTGAACAACAGCAGATAAAACAATATGAATGATGAATGTTTGAATATCTAGATTATAATACAAGCACCAGAATTATGAATTAAAAAGGACATACCTTGAAAGAAAAGGGACACATATAAATTTCCATGTAAAAGGGAAAATAATATTCTATCAAACTGCATCTAATACTCACCCACATTTGGACAGACTGATGCAAATTAATTTCAGCAAGATATTCTAAATGAAAATTTACATGTGTCCCTTTTCTTTCAAGGAATGTCCTTTTGTATTCATAATTCAGAAAAGGAATAAATAAATTAATCAAATTACGAGAAGCTTCATAAAGTGCTGGTGCTTGTATTATAATCTAGATATTCAAACATTCATCATTCATATTGCTTTACCTACTATTGTTCAAACATTTATAATAGGAAGATAACCAAGTTAACTAAGTTTTATATTTAATAATAATAATAATAATAATAACAGCATCACGTCCCAATGTTTTCAAACATTGCCTACATATATAGTTAACTTGGTTATCTTACTATTACAAATGTTTGAACAACAGAAGATAAAACAATATGAATGATGAATGTTTGAATATCTAGATTATAATACAAGCACAAGAATTATGAATAAAAAAGGACATTCCTTGAAAGAAAAGGGACACATGTAAATTTCCATGTAAACGGGATAATATTATTCTATCAAACTTCATCTAATACTCACCCACATCTAGACAGGCTGATGCAAATTAATTTCAGCAAGATATTCTATAATAGGGTCCACTCTAATCCACAACAATAGTGAATCCATGCTGTAACATAAATTGGTTGCCAATATTTAGTTTAGAAGAACAAGACGAATAAAACATAAATAACACCAAAACTTACATTACCTCACACGCATATATAAATTTTCAAAACGTGTCTACATTATCAACGATCCTTCAGCTCTTGATCCCATTTTAGGCTTTATAATGCGCATTAAACCTAATTTAGAATGGCATCGTATGTCAAGTAGTTTCCAGATATCCCCAATTAAACGTAAACATGGATGATCAAACATCCCCTCGATTTCATGAACTTGAATGCTCATCATTCTAGGCCAGCCAACTTCCCCGAGTTCCACTGTCAACATTGCCACTAGTAACACCAGTAGACTTGGTAGTGCAGCTTCTCATAATAGCAAATTCAACCAAAATTTTCTTTTTGCTATAAGACAAGCCCATCCTATAAGAAATATCAAAATGTAGAAAACTTTTTATACATAAAAGTGGTGATAAGCAACTAAGAAGCCAAAACTGAACCTCAAAATTGGGCATCCACAAGATTCAATATCACTTGTTTTGCATTACCTATATTATAAGCTAACAAAATTAAACTCAAATAAGTGCATTATGGTGAAATCCTAAAAACATGATAAGAACACAACTCACCTCTGATAACATTTGAGAAAGAGTGGAGCAAAAAATTATTTACACACTATGATGCATATGCAGGATGCACATTAATAGAAGAATGTCAATTGAAAGATCTATGAATAGATAAAATACTATATGTTTATTTAATACATGATTTCCATATAAACCAAAAAGTTTAGCTAATGAAGTCAAAATATTACTTGCCCGGTGCACCACCACTATCAAAATCACAATATCTCTTCATCAACTGCATGAACTCTAAATTATCAAGAGGCCTCCCTTTTATAAGCTTATTCACCTCAATGTACTAGAACAAGGAGAGGAAATTGAAATCGTGTCATTTTTGATTGGTATTAGACTAAATAACAGTACTTGAAAAGTATAGAAGTCGACTAAAGTTCTAATGATGCTAACTAATGTTCTCAGATTGACTTGCTAAAAAATGGTCTAGACAACCATGTTAATGAAATCAAACTTATTCAAACATTTGTTCTAGTTTTCTATTTACTTTAAGAAATAAAAATATATGCAATCACTATTTCTAGGTGCAAAAAGGTGAAAAAGGGTTAGGGGTAGAATAAGTTAGGTTCACTGAATCGTGACTGGAGGCGGACTGAACATAGATTAAAACTATGCATTAATTGTTTCTAAAATATCTCCATTACAAAGGATTATAGCAATCAATAAACAGAATTTGACTAGAAAATGCCTAACAACTTTGTGGGCTCATCTTTGAAATTTTACCCAAGGCATCAACTTCACGTAGATCTAACCAAAATACAAAGTGAAAACAAAAGTCAACTTGATGATCTTCAGCTTGTTAAACAAGGAATATAGTATACACACACCTATACCTGATAATACACATGATCACTAAATGTAACGACCCACTATTTTGGACCATTCAAATTGACAATAATCCACACATGTCTGACTTAAATAATTCAAAATAACAGATTGTAATAAAATTAGGAGCAAATAAAATCATTCACAGAATCACATACATAGAAATATCAGAATAACTCGCAGCGGAAATAAAATACCATAGTAGTTCATGAAGCTACTATATACAAACTCTCAAAACATATACAAAATCTCATAGTCAAAATAGATGCTACAGAAGTTAGGATACATAAATCAATAATACAGAGACAATACCGAATAGTAAATAACTGGATTAGATGATAAGAAATAATAGATGGACAAATAAGCACTAGCAAATCTCTAGCTCCAGAAGATAAATTCCAAAGCTATGATTCTCAGGCTGACCCGAGCGTAAAATAAAACACAAAACACTTGAGTCAGGACATATATACTTATACAATGTAAACCAACTCAAGTGAACTGTAATAACAATGCATAATAACTTAAAGGGTGCTTGGGATTGCCCATCCTTTAAGGATCCATAAAACCATCAATTAAACGGTAGTGACAATATCACATAAATGTCCATATCGAAGTAAACAATGCAACTAACAATGTTAATGTGCATCACAGCCATCATCAGGAAATCAAATGACATACAGAGAAGTATACCCGTGGTTATAATATTTCAGAACAATATTTTATACTTCAAAATTAAATATCATTTCAAATCCAAATCTTTATCAAAATAAAGATTAAATCATTTCCAAACCATTTCAATTTATCAAAATATCATATCTTTTCAAAACTTCCTTTCAATCATTATTTGAATACAAATCCAATTTATCAAATAAAATACCTTTTAAAATTCCAAAATATCATTCATTTATTTTTCTATCAAATCACCCTTTAAATAGTTTATATTCCAATTAAATTAATTCATTTAACCATTTAAAAATGAAGTTATTATTCTTTCAAGTCAAGTATTAAATTTCCAAAGTTTTGAACCATTTTGAGCTCATTTACTTAGTTAAAAACCATAAACATTGAAAATTTCAGCCTTTCACAACATTTAGAAAAATCTGTTATAAGTTATACTTGAAAACATTTTTATTCAGAAAAGACAGCATTTAAAACTGCTGAAAAATCTTAATTTTAGTCAAAAATTAGTTCAATTTAGCAAAGACAGCATTTCCAGAAATGATGTAATAGCTCAGGTTTCACATTAAAGGTTTTCATTAAATTCAGCAAAGACAGCAGGCAACTACAGCATTTACAGAACTGCTGTAATAGCCCTTTATTAAGTTTTTAGCCTTTTAGTTACTTCAGCAACTACAGCATTTACAGAACTGTTGTAATAGCCTCTTATTTAAGTTTTAGTTCATTTCAGAAACGAATTTCTGAAGTGCTATTAAAAGTATTTCCAGATTTTAGTGTATTTCCAACAAACAATCAATCCCAATTTACACCATTAAACATTATAAAAATCATACTTTAACATTCAAAATGTTCATTTAGAATGCTTTTAACTTATGATTTTATAATAAATTTTCTTATAAATAAAACCAATTTTCAAGAATTCACTTAATAAAATTTAAGTGTAAAATTTCTATTCTCTTCAATTTAACAATTAAATTTAACACTTAAATTTTTATTTCCATTTTTCCAATATAATTAAATTTCCATTTTTATTTATATAACTCAAATTTTCTTTTAAACCCAAAAATCCAAATTTCCAGACCTAAGTTATATTTCCATAATTAAAATTTAACCATTCATTTAATTACATTTTTAACTTATAGAAGAATCAAAATTTCTTTATTTAAACATTAAAAATCCAATTTAAATCAAATTTTCATAACTTTACACACTTAAACATATTAAAAATATTCAAAATACTTTATAAAATAACCACGGGTATGTATATAGTTTTCTAATCTAGGTCAAGTGATACAGATATATATCATTTCAATCCGCAGTTTACAAAGAAACATTCAGAATCTATCATTTCAAACCAGCAATCACAAGTAAAATAAAAAAATAAAAATCGTTCAGGCCTATCATTTCAGCCCATAACGATTTTCCCCTATTCTAAAGTCCATTCGGGTATGTATCATTTCAACCCATAGTGATCTAATCTACAGGGAACTTGCAGTGTGATAAACAGATATAATGAACAGTTTAACAACATATATTAGTAACAGATGAGATGACAGGTAAATAAACAGGTTTAACATCGTATAATAAATAATCACAGACAGGGATAACATAACATTATAGTACTACACATTCAATTGTTGTCAATTCACATTTGCATAAGTATAAATGTCAAGTGAGATTTACTCACCTTTTTGTGCTGGAGTTAGCGAATCAAATGACACAAATGGATTCCAGAAAGCACGATGACACAACAATAGATTCAAGTGGAAAGAGAACCAAGCAATTGATCTTGTACACAACCCATAAACAAGACAATAAAACATGAATCAATACAACATTGGATTGAGACAGCTTTGAAAATAAAAGCAAAAATGAATTGAATGCTTTTGCCATGCTTTCCACACTCACATGCTCGGCCTAGGGGTTGATATGGCTCGGCCATAACATGGTTTTGGTTCAGGTTTGGACCTAAAAGGCATGGCTACTAGGAATAGGAAGTGGAAGAGGTTACATAACATGAATATGAAGAGGCTTATGCAAATAGTGGAGTTTGGTTCAACTTTTGGCTCGGTCTATGTCCCATCTAGGTTCGGTCATTTCATGTACAGGTCTGGACAGAGGTAGGAGGTGATGGTTAGGGGTGTGTCAAGGTGGTGGTGGAGCAATAGGATGTGGCCAAGGTCATCTAAGGTGATGGTGACTAGGTGGCTAGGCATGCTTTTAAGGAGTTTTTGCATTGTTTGGTGAAGTTTTGTTCAAGGGGAGGTCATTGCACTTTCAGGTCAGAGGAGTGAGATGGTTTGGCCGTGGATTATATGGGAAAGAAGTGGTGATGGTTGGTGGAGGTGATGGAGAGGCTATGGCCGAGCAAACACATGAAGAAGTCAAGGCAATTCAAGTGGAAAACAAGGCAAATTCAAGGAAGAAAAGTAGAAAAGAATGGAGGAAGCCATTACCATTTTTGTTCTAGCCGTGAAAAAATGAGATGGAGGATAGTTTCTCACATGAATTACAAATTAAAACTCACGGTTACAAAGCAAAATGCACGACCAAACTTGAATTAATGAAAGGTTATGGAAATGAAAAGTTTTAGGCAATGAAAGGTCTTAGGTTTAAAGCCTTTAGTCTCTTCAATTTCCATTCTTTTTAAATTAAATAAAAACAAATGAAATTTTCAGTAATTGAATTTAAAACTGAAACAAAGTAAAATAAAATGAAAATATATAATTAACTTTAGAGAAAATAGAAAAAGGATTAAAGAAATTGCTTAAAAATTCAAAACAGGGTTCACAAATTACAATTAAATCATCACTAGCTTTAGAAAAATATCTACCTCACTTCAAAATATTTTAAAACAAATAAAATAAGTAAATAAAATTAAAAAAACTGAAATAAAGTGAAAAAAGAAAAATAAATACTTATATTTTAGGAAAATATGAAGATAAATAAAGAAATAGCTTAATATATTGAAACTAGCTTAAGAAAATTGCAAACACAATCCACTTGACTTTGGAAAATTATAACAACACTTCTAAACAAATAAAAAGTCAAGTAAATAAGCTAAATGCTGAACAAGATAAAGTGGAAATGAAAATAGAATAAGGTTTTAAGAAAATAGAAAAATAAATAAATAATTTCTTTAAATAAATTGAAACTGGAAATCAGAAATTATAAACAAAATACAACTAACACTGGAAAATGTCAATTATACTTTTAAAATGTTTTAAAACCAAAATATATACATAACATGTTATTTACCCATATAAACATAAATTAAAACATTACATGACCAAATAAAATATTATTTATATAATTTAAAATAAACAATTTTGTTAAATACAGCAAATTACACTCAATAGTTAAAAAGGCATAACTTTCACAATATTAATCAGATTTTAACGAAACGAAAAGCATTATTCTTAAAATTTTATTTATTTTCATAATAAAAGATAAAATTTCAAACTTTCAATTCTTTAAATTTAAAAGTCAGAGTTTGACCATATCGACCAAAATTCACTTTTCTGGAAAATATTCTATTTAGTCATGTTTGGAATTCTAATTCACATCAAAATAAAAATTTATATTTAAACTAACAAAAATTATCAAAATAATTAAAATAAAGTTTTCAAATCAGGAAATTCAATTTAAAATAATTAAGATATACAATTAAAATAATCACAAAATACAGGGTTGTTACGCTCTCCCCCACTCAAATCTTTTCGTCCTCGAAAAGGAATGAGGTACGGAAAACATAGAAAAGATTGAATGGAATAGAATTAAGACAAGATGACAAGAAGATTAAAATTATACCTGATAACTGTTGTTACAGGTAAGTTTAACAAGGTGGAGAATAGGAATAACTAGAAGGGAAAATAGGACGAAAGACAAGGATGAGCCATTAATTTAAAACCATAAAAATTTCAATTGGAATTCTTTAATACTTAATAATTTGGTTAAATCCATTATATTATATCCATAAAAGTCATTTAAATTCAACTTGTTAGTTAATAAGTAAACAATATTTAAAACACCTTAAAATCTTTTAGAAAAGAAATAACTGATCAAAATATCCTTTATATAATATTTTATCAAAATACTTTTATAACTCGATGTCTTAACAAGTTTATCCTCGTTCCTGCAGACTCTGGCAGTGCGTTGATCAGGCGCAAAGCTAGAATTCTCCAGGTACTTACTAGACTTGTTTCAACACCCAATGAAAATACTAGAAAACTTTTAAAAATAGATATGGAAAGTACAATCCAAACAAAAAACAAACAAAACCTTTGTCTAACCATGGATCGCAGATACACAAAGGTTACGCCGGGATCCCCCAGGAAACATCCGTATCCGTAAGCTTTCTTAGCCCTGCGGATTTCGCTACTAATACGAACTACATAGATCACAGGATACACAATGGTTACGTCTGAATCCCCCAGGAAACATCCGTACCCCTGGGCCATCCAGCCAGGTGAATTACGCTATGCAGTCGCGCTCGTAAGACCATGGGTAACGCCATGGAATTCGATGGAAACTCGAGTATCATATCCGGAAAACCAAAAACCAGAGAAATATCGATAGAATGAATCCACAATATGGCCACAAAGCGGATATCAAGCAGAAGGCACTTTCTATATCTTTACTTCGAAAATATGTATCATATAGTACCTTTTCAAATCACTTTCAAATATCATACTTATATAAAGTCCATTATATATAAGATTTTATTTTCAAATCAAATACCTTTCCAAAATCAAAAGTATATCAAATCACACTTATATAGACTTCAATTATATAAGATTTCACTTTTCAAATTGAGTACCTTTTCAAATCCATAGTTTTCGAATCAACATCATACTTACACAAACCAATTTTTATATAGGTTCGATAACTCCCAAATCAAGTATTTAGTCAAATACAAGGTTCTCAATTCAATTTGTTTCAATATCAGTTCAGTTTCAAAATCATATACAATTCCACCAAATTATTTCTTCTGAATTTAAATATTTTTAGTTTCAAAGTTTCCAAAATAATAGTTTTGGAGAATAATCCAAGTTTCTAAATCAATATAATTTAAGTCAAACAATTCATTTCCAAAATCAATGGTTTTCAAAATCATCTTATACTTACATAAAGTTCATCTTATATAAGGATCAAAAAATTTCAAAAATAATAAATTTCGCTGCATGAAGAACCATATGGGATTGAACATCTTTGCTTTATAAAAGATTTTTAATTTAGAATAGTTTTGTATATAAAATAGTTTGTAAAATAGTTTGTATGTAAAATAGAATAAAATAGTTTGTTTAAGAAGAACAAAAGAAAAATAGTTTTGAAAAATGGTTTTAAATTGATAGTAGTTTTTCATAAAAGAAAATTTCCAATTAAATTACAAAGATATCCAACCCAACAACTTCCGATTTCAGCGTCAAGTGTATCGATGATATTAGAATATAAGATGTACATATGTCATCATTTCACAACATTACATTCGATCGCTCGCTCGATCACACAAGTTCGCTTTCAAACTAGTATTGTCCATTCGACTTCCCTAATGCGGACTTCGATATGGTTTCTCAACTAGAAGCCATCAGTCTCCTTGCATAGCCATATACTATGATAGAGAAATCTAGAATCAAGCCCAAATTCCATATCAAATATTTGCCATCAAGAATCAAATGAAAAAAATCCTAACATGAAATGGTGTAATTCACCTCGAACTTGTGTACTCAAACCTGAATCAGATTAATTATGCGAATAAAAAAGCATACGTACAACTTATGTATATATTCCAACTTGTTCAATATATAGTTTTATAAAGATGTTACCCAGTTAAAACATTTAAACTAATTTTTTTTCAAAATATTTTGAAGACCAAATTCTTTTCAAAACATTTCAAATCTAAATTTCATATTAGAAAAATTCAAAATAGCCTTATTCGTTTACTTAACAAAACAGTTTCAACTTATTTAAATCATATTACTACATATTTTAAACCTACATACCAAAGTTATATACTTTATACTTTTCAAAATTTCTTAGCTTTGAAAAAGTTAACCTTGATTTGGAAGTGCTCGAACCTTCAAAATAGTTGAGGAAATCATACTTCAATCCAAGAGTTGGAAATCACCAACAAATCAGTAAATCAATTCCAAAAGATATGGTTATATCAAATCAAATCCAAAACTCAAGGACTAAACACCGGCTCATTTCAAATTGTTTCAAATATATATACATATATCTTTCGGATATCAAATCATACTTCGGAATTTGAAATCAAAAATTAGTTTCACAAATCAATCACATAGCAAAGCTACCGAAGTGGCCTCTCCCCCATTTAGAAACTCGAAAATCAATGTCGATGATGCATGCATTCATCATCGAAATAATTTTCCAACGACATAAGTGGGTTCTGGACTTCTATTTTCTCAAACTTCTTTTGAAATTTTTTCAAAATCATTTGAAACTCATTAAAATTATTTGAAACATTTCATATTTGGAAAATACTTTCAAATCATATTATTTATTATTTCAAAATCTTAAAACCAGTTTCAAAAAATGTCGGAGTTCAATCACTCAAATTCAGATTCAAAACCTTCAGTTATAAATCATTTTATATGAAACCATTTCTTATATAATTTTCAAAATTCCAAATCCTTTCGAAACTTCAAATTCTCATTTTAAAAGGGTATATAATCCTTATCGAAAACATTTCACTTATATATATAAAATATGGTCATCCTTATCAAAATAACAACTTCGATGAATACACAATTTCAAAAGACAATCAACCACAAATTTTCCCATGGATGATTCAAGGATGGATTTCAAAACAAACAGAGATTCAAATTTAGAGGGACTCTAATCAAATAGAATTCTGATTCAAAGATAAGCACAAACGAAGATAAGATCATTAAATTATCAAATAGAAGATGGATAAGCTTATATAAATCGTGGGCGACCTTAATAGGGTCAACCGTGACTTCAGGGATATAATCGATGCGAAAATCTAAGGCAAATCGACCTTCGATCACCAGAGATAGAATCTAAATATAGCAGAAGATAGAAAACATCGTAAACCGAGGATATAGAAATCTCCGGTGAATCAATGCCAATTGTAAAGGAGTTTCACCCCTTTACAAATCATTCAAAGTTTGGCGGAATCGCCGGTCTTTATAGAGGTCATTCAAAGTGGAGTTATGGAATGCTCCAAAAATCAAAAGAATACAATTAGGGGAGACATGAATGGATTTCAGAACAAGTGGGAGCGTTCCAAAATTCAAAGGAATCCTAATCGAAGAAATCCCAACTAAGATAGAAGTCCAGAATTTTAAGGAAATCCTAATTAAAGAAATTACTAACAAGGTGGATACGAAAGGGATAAAGTTCAAAAAAATTTCTTTCAAAACAAGAAAATTTTATATCAAAATAATCTTTAAAAATCCTTTAAAAATCATTTGAAAATCATTTCATACTTCGAAAATACATTCTCTCACAAAGGAATGATTCTGATATTGATTTCACTCATTCTAGCTTATTTCTACCCTATCTCTATTGAGTTTTTTTTTGCTCCGCAGGCTAAGGTTTGCCCAAAACCAATGCTCTGATACCAAATGTAACGACCCACTATTTTGGACCATTCAAATTGACAATAATGCACACATGTCTGACTTGAATAATTCAAAATAACAGATTGTAATAAAATTTGGAGCAAATAAAATCATTCACAGAATCACATACATAGAAATATCAGAATAACTCGCAGCGGAAATAAAATACCATAGTAGTTCATGAAGCTACTATATACAAACTCTCAAAACATATACAAAATCTCATAGTCAAAATAGATACAACAGAAGTTAGGATACATAAATCAATAATACAGAGACAATACAGAATAGTAAATAACTGGATTAGAAGATAAGAAATAACAGATGGACAGATAAGCTCCAGCAAATCTCTAGCTCTAGAAGATAAATTCCAAAGCTGTGATTCTCAGGCTGACCCGAGCGTAAAGTAAAACACAAAACACTCGAGTCAGGACATATATACTTATACAATGTAAACCAACTCAAGTGAACTGTAATAGCAATGCATAATAACTTAAAGGGTGCTTGGGATCGCCCATCCTTTAAGGATCCATAAAACCATCAATTAAACAGTAGTGACAATATCACAGAAATTTCCATATCGAAGTAAACAATGCAACTAACAGTGTTAATGTGCATCACAGCCATCATCAGGAAATCAAATGACATACAGAGAAGTATACCCGTGGTTATAATATTTCAGAATAATATTTTATACTTCAAAATTAAATATCATTTCAAATCCAAATCTTTATCAAAATAAAGATTAAATCATTTCCAAACCATGTCAATTTATCAAAATATCATATCTTTTCAAAACTTCCTTTCAATCATTATTTGAATTCAAATCCAATTTATCAAATAAAATACCTTTTAAAATTTCAAAATATCATTCATTTATTTTTCTATCAAATCACCCTTTAAATAGTTTATATTCCAATTAAATTAATTCATTTAACCATTTAAAAGTGAAGTTATTATTCTTTCAAGTCAAGTATTAAATTTCCAAAGTTTCGAACCATTCTGAGCTCATTTACTTAGTTAAAAACCATAAACATTGAAAATTTCAGCCTTTCATAATATTTAGAAAAAGCTGTTATAAATTATACTTGAAAATATTTTTATTCAGCAAATACAGCCTTTAAAACTGCTGAAAAATCTCAATTTTAGTTAAAAATTAGTTCAATTCAGCAAAGACAGCATTTCCAGAAATGCTGTAATAGCTCAGGTTTCATATTAAAGGTTTTCATTAAATTCAGCAAAGACAGCAGGCAACTACAGCATTTACAGAATTGCTGTTATAGCCCTTTATTAAGTTTTTAGCCTTTTAGTTTACTTCAGCAACTACAACATTTACATAACTGCTGTAATAGCCTCTTATTTAAGTTTTAGTTCATTTCAGAAACGATAGCATTTCTAAAGTGCTATTAAAAGTATTTCCAGATTTTAGTGTATTTCCAGCATACAATCAATCCCAATTTAAACCATTAAACATTATAAAAATCATAATTTAACATTCAAAATGTTCATTTAAAATTCTTTTTAACTTATGATTTTTATAATAAATTTTCTTATAAATAAAACCAATTTTCAAGAATTCACTAAATAAAATTCAAGTGTAAAATTTCTATTCTCTTCAATTTAACAATTAACTTAACACTTAAATTTTTATTTCCATTTTTCCAATATAATTAAATTTCCATTTTTATTTATAAAACTCAAATTTTCTTTTAAACCCAAAAATCCAAATTTCCAGGCCTAAGTTATATTTCCATAATTAAAATTTAACCATTCATTTAATTACATTTTTAACTTATAGAAGAATCAAAATTTCTTTATTTAAACATTAAAAATCCAATTTAAATCAAATTTTCATAACTTTACACTCTTAAACATATTAAAAATATTCAAAATACTTTATAAAATAACCACGGGTCTGTATATAGTTTTCTAATCTAGGTCAAGTGATACAGATATATATCATTTCAATCCGTAGTTTACAAAGAAAAATCCGGAATCCATCATTTCAAACCCGCAATCACAAGTAAAATAAAATAAATAAAAATCGTTCAGGCCTATCATTTCAGCCCATAACGATTTTTTCCTATTCTAAAGTCCGTTCGGGTATGTATCATTTCAACCCATAGTAATCTAATCTACAGGAAACTTGCAGTGTGATAAACAGATATAATGAACAGTTTAACAACATATATTAGTAACAGATGAGATGATAGGTAAATAAACAGGTTTAACATCGTATAATTAATAATCACAGACAGGGATAACATAACATAATAGTACTACACATTCAATTGTTGTCAATTCACATTTGCATAAGTATAAATGTCAAGTGAGATTTACTCACCTTTTTGTGCTGGAGTTAGCGAATCAAATGACACAAATGGATTCCAGAAAGCACGATGACACAACAATAGATTCAAGTGGAAAGAGAACCAAGCAATTGATCTTGTACACAACCCATAAACAAGACAATAAAACATGAATCAATACAACATTGAATTGAGACAACTTTGAAAATAAAAGCAAAAATGAATTGAATGCTTTTTCCATGCTTTCCACACTCACATGCTCGGCCTAGGGGTTGATATGGCTCGGCCATAACATGGGTTTGGTTCAGGTTTGGACCTAAAAGGCATGGTTACAAGGAATAGGAAGTGGAAGAGGTTACATAACATGAATATGAAGAGGCTTATGCAAATAGTGGAGTTTGGTTCAACTTTTGGCTCGGTCTATGTCCCATCTAGGTTCGGCCATTTCATGTACAGGTCTGGATAGAGGTAGGAGGTGATGGTTAGGGGTGTGTCAAGGTGGTGGTGGAGCAATAGGAGGTGGCCAAGGTCATCTAAGGTGACTAGGCATGCTTTTTAAGGAGTTTTTGCATTGTTTGGTGAAGTTTTGTTCAAGGGGAGGTCATGGCACTTTCAGGTCTGAGGAGTGGGATGGTTTGGCCGTGGATTATATGGGAAAGAAGTGGTGGTGGTTGGTGGAGGTGATGGAGAGGCTATGGCCGAGCAAACACATGAAGAAGTCAAGGCAATTCAAGTGGAAAACAAGGCAAATTCAAAGAAGAAAAGTAGAAAAGAATGGAGGAAGCCATTACCATTTTTGTTCTAGCCGTGAAAAAATGAGATGGAGGATAGTTTCTCACATGAATTACAAATGAAAACTCACGGTTACAAAGAAAAATGCACGACCAAACTTGAATTAATGAAAGGTTATGGAAATGAAAAGTTTTAGGCAATGAAAGGTCTTAGGTTTAAAGCCTTTAGTCTCTTCAATTTCCATTCTTTAAATTAAATAAAAACAAATGAAATTTTCAGTAATTGAATTTAAAGCTGAAACAAAGTAAAATAAAATGAAAATAAATAATTAACTTTAGAGAAAATAGAAAAAGGATTAAAGGAATTGCTTAAAAATTCAAAACAGGGTTCAAAAATTACAATTAAATCATCACTAGCTTTAGAAAAATATCTACCTCACTTCAAAATATTTTAAAACAAATAAAATCAGTAAATAAAATAAAAAAAACTGAAATAAAGTGAAAAAGGAAAACTAAATAATTATATTTTAGGAAAATATGAAGATAAATAAAGAAATAGCTTAATATATTGAAACTAGCTTAAGAAAATTGCAAACACAATCCACTTAACTTTGGAAAATTATAACAACACTTTTAAACAAATAAAAAGTCAAGTAAATAAGCTAAATGCTGAACAAAATAAAGTGGATATGAAAATAAAATAAGGTTTTAAGAAAATAGAAAAATAAATAAATAATTTCTTTAAATAAATTGAAACGGGAAATCAGAAATTGTAAACAAAATACAACTAACACTGGAAAATGTCAATTATACTTTTAAAATGTTTTAAAACCAAAATATATACATAACATGTTATTTTACCCATATAAACATAAATTAGAACATTACATGACCAAATAAAATATTATTTACATAATTTAAAATAAACAATTTTGTTAAATACAGCAAATTACACTCAATAGTTAAAAGACATAACTTTCACAATATTAATCAGATATTAACGAAATGAAAAGCATTATTCTTAAAATTTTATTTACTTTCATAATAAAAGATAAAATTCAAAATTTCAAACTTTCAAATCTTTAAATTTAAAAGTCAGAGTTTGACCATATCGACCAAAATTCACTTTTCTGGAAAATATTCTATTTAGTCATGTTTGGAATTCTAATTCACATCAAAATAAAAATTTATATTTAAACTAACAAAAATTATCAAAATAATTAAAACAAAGTTTTCAAATCAGGAAATTCAATTTAAAATAATGAAGATATACAATTAAAATAATCACAAAATACAGGGTTGTTACACTAAAGCTATTCAACCTACACTCGCACTTACCCGACCCAGTCTGAAATACACACTCATATAAAAACACTAAATACGCGCAAAATCTCAACCATTTTAAAGTATATACAAGTCATAACAGAGTATGAAATAGCAATGACACAAACTAGTGATATAACCAGGCAAACATATAACAACAATGAAAGATATTCTCCAAGATTGATTGCATACTCGTGTATATTAAAGAAAAGCAAGAATGACACATAACCAAGACTTTTGCAATTGTATTGTGAACTTTATCTCTACAGGTTATAACTGGAAGGCATAAATAAGCTCAACTATACCATTGTAATCATGCTTATTAAATTAAAAGATTATCTTTACTTTAGAGGTGTTAGAGAAGGGCTGCATGATTCACTACATTACAATATAAGGCTCAGTGGTGATTTCACAATTCAATAATGTTTGATTATTCAATGATGATAGCTTTTGAAATTTCTTTTTTACTTTTCATTCAAAGTTAAGTGTTAAGTGAAAAAATAATCTAATAACATGGACTAAAAATGTGAGTGTTATAAACGTCTCCTCTCCCAATGTTGTTACAAACATCCACATCCCCATTTACCACCTGATTATCCTTAACCTCAACTAGCCTCATCTCAACATCACTCACTGTCTTACAATATAGCACTCAAAGTGGTGGTATTGAACAATCTTTGATAGGGGAAAGCAGCATAATCAATAACCATGTATAGGTATGAAAGAATAACAAAAAATCTACAAAGAACGTGTATAAATAGCACAATTATGATATAGTCTAACCAAATAAATTTCCAAATTTTAAAAACATCCCCACATGAAAAGAAGTATCTAACATATATTTCTGAAACCGTAACGAAAAATTACAATTGTCAGAGTGTTGTGTGTGTGGATACAGAGATTAAAAATAGAGAATAAATACCGTAATTTGAATTTTGTTATTCGGCAAAGAACTCTCAGTTATATGGCAAAGAACCGGCGACGACCCACATTTCAAAAGGTTTAAATCGACAATAAATCCACACATGTCAAACTTAAACAATCCAGAACATAGCTAATCAATGAGTTTATTTAAGAAAATAAGAAAGAAAAAGAAAACAAACACAGAATCTCCCAGTAGAAACGATAAAATATAATAATCAAATAACAGTTCATGAAGCTGTTTACTATATATTTGATTATAATCTATACACATTTATCAAAGTTTTATATATATATACACACACATCAGGGATAAATAATCAGTATAGTAGAATAGCATGATTCAGGGGATAATAATAATAGCAATATATCAAAATCCTCGTCTTCTTCCTCCAGAGAATAATCTTCAATACGCTGAAAAAAACTCAGGACAGACCCGAGCGTAATGAAAAGAAAAAACACTCGAGTCAGGACTAAAATACTCTTATGTAAGTCAAATCAATATCACAATTATAAAACTTAAGAGATGCTACGGGTATTTCCATCTCCTAAGGATCCGTTAAACTATTTATATATAATAGTATACACTATAATAGATAATGTCTATCAGTAAAATATATATCAAAATAGCGTTAAGGCTTTACATTGATCCACCTCAACACATTTGTACAGTTCTAAACCAAAGACGTAATGGGCTCATATAGGGATAAATATGACAAGGCACGTGAGGCAATGCCCAAGGTAGGATTCTTCGAGTTTACCCTTTCGGGCTAGTCGTAACCCATCTGTGGCCGACCGCGACAATCAATCCAACCGACAAAAGATGCACCCATCGAATACGAAATCACAATAGTAATACGATGGATCAACGTCTCTAGAGGTAGCTAACCTCATTGGCCAGACATAGGCTCCTGTTTTAGTCATTTTAATTATGACATGAGTGTCAAGGCTATCCATCTTAGTTCCCTTACTTCATTCAGTAAACGTCTCCAATTCAACCACTACATTCTAGATATCATCCACCGCGTGCATAGTTGTTAAAGTGGTTCCAATATTGACAGAGAGTATGCCAATAAGTGGCCCAGGTCTCTTTAACAATCAAACGTCATTTTACACACCGATTGGTTCTTTTACATTTCGAAAACAGTTCGTACTTGATATCAAAATATCATATTCGCTTCAAAATCAAATCCATTTCGAAATTACCATATTTGCTTCAAAAATCTAATTTTACTTCAAAATGTCAAGTCTGTCCGATATATCGATTTCACTTCAAAATTTGATTCGAATTACAATTTAGGTTATAACTTCACTTTAACCCAATTTGCATTTAAATCCAAGATTTAAATATAAACATTCCACCCCTTTAACCAGTTAGGATTTTAGAAAATAGTTTAAATAGTTTTAAAATAGTTAAATAGTTAAAATAGTTTAATAGAAAATAATTTGAGTATTAAAAATGATTTATATGGTAAAATAGTTTGGAAAATCAAAATAATTTGAATATTTTAAAGAATATAGATTTTAAACCGTTTATACTAAAATAATTTATTTAAAATAGTTTCAAAGTCAAACCGATTCAATTCCAAGTTTCTCAATTCAAATCAATTCCAATTTCCATTTCGATTTAATCAATTCAATTCCGATTTCAATTCGCATTCAATTTCAATTCCAAATTAAATTCAATTTCAATTCCAAATTAATTTCTCTTCCAATTCCAAATTATTTTCAATTCCAATTCCAAATTAATTTAAATTCCAATTTCAAATTAATTTTAATTCCAATTCCAAATTAGTTTAAATTCCAATTCCAAATTAATTTCAATATTAATTCCAAATTAATTTCAATTTTAAACCATTTCGATTTATATCAATTCTAAGTTCGATTTCCAAAATACCGTTTCAAAACACTTAAATCAAATTTATCCTCAATATTCAATTAAAAATCCAAACCTTCAAATATAATTCAATTTCGAGCTCAATTTAGAAATATCGTTTTATATCACTTTTACTTATCAATATTCAAAGTTCGAATAAAAGTCCAATCTTTTAAAACAATTCAATTTTTTCAATTCACGTTATATTTTGATTATATCTTCAAAATCTCAACTTCAATTACTTAAACAATTTCGTTTACCAAATTTAAATTCAACATTTCAAGCTCAAATTCGAAAATAATTCAATTTCCATAAATCCAATTTTTATTTCTTTAAACCAAATCATTTAAATAATTTCAAATCAAAATTTTAAAATCATTTAATTTAACCAATCTGGTGTCCGTATTTAATTCTCTATCCCATGGCCTAGTGAATCAATTATTTCAATTTAATTCCAGGGATGGATATATATCATTTCAATCCAAAATAAATGTCATGGGTATATATCATTTCAACCTACTTCTTAATTTATTCGAAATAATTCAATTTAGAGTTTTATATACTGCAAATAATATATAGGGAAATAACGTGACATATCAAAATAAATAAACATCCAATCATCCAAAATATCAATCAAATTTCCATCAAAATCAATCATCCAAACAATTGAAAATTCACAATAATTAACCAATTCCAAAAATCGGGAGTTTTTTGTTTTTACTAGCAGTTAAATTCTAATTCAATTTAACTATCAATTCAAATCCTATTAATTAATTTATATGTTAATTTAAATGTCAATTAAATTTATCAAACAACTATCAATAAATTTAAATCACTTCACGATATAAATTTAACTAACATAAAAAAATTCAATCAATTGTGAGCGTATAAAACACTCACCTTTTATTTGAAACTGAAAATATTTCAGCTTCAAATAAATTCCAGTTCCACTCTAAGTCGAAGATGACTTCGATAAGATCCCAATGAAATTTTCCTCCCCCAAATCGAACCTCGTTTGAAAGAGTAATGATTTAATTAATATAATGATAATTTAAAAGTTTAATTAACATAATAAATAAATAAATAAATAAAAACCAAAACAAAGCCGATACCTCTTTTCTCATTCACGCAGAAGAGTCCATCTCTGCTTCCTCCAGGCAAACGCGCTCTCGACTTCATCATTTTTTTTATGAAAAGGCTACCTCAGCCACGCACTCGAACCACCGCCAGCGCCTCTTCCCCCACCGCATCAAGCCGTAGTCGCCTCGACCTGGACCACCATCAACATGCAATACGCGAGCACGTGAAACCCTAGTCAACGCGATTTCACTTGACTACGTTGAAACCCTACCCTCGATCGAACGCCGAGCCTTCCCTCTTGTGCTCAAGCGCCATCGCGATCGATTCTTTCTATCGTTTTTTTATATAAAGTTTGATCTACATTGTTTTTTTTTATGTTTCTCGATTTACACAGAGATGGGAGAAAGAAGAGGGGTACAGGGAAAGAATAAGGCCTGATGTACGGTCTGATTTTTTGTTATTATATATATTATTATTATATTAGAAAATATCTCGCCTATAACCACCTGAAATTCTCGAGTTCCAAACGAAGCGTGCCGCTTGGCGTTCCTAATGTTTTACCCACATTCCGAATGCAATGGAACTAGTCTCAAATCCTAGTTCGATCGTATGCAGAAGATAGCTTTTCAAATCGAATTATTTTAATCGAATTCCTTATATTCATTTCTACGTGTTTCAAGCTCGCACAGTCAAACGCCAAGTCTAATCGCTATGAAAATTGAAATTCCTCAATAATTCACCATTACAGATCCGATGAAACTAGTTTCGTCGAAATCCGGGACAGTGACCAAAATGGCTATTTTATTCGTCAATTAAAATTTCAAATTTCAAATTTTTAACTGTTCACTTTTAAATCCAATTTTTAAATGTTGAAAATCTTCATTCATATTTCAATAAAATTTGAATCAATTTCCTATACCATTTTTAATCATATTAATCCATTATTCAATTATTCAAATAATCTCCAATATTAAATTTAAAAAATTAAATTATCTAATAAATTAATATTAACAAATCATTAAATTTCGAATAAATTTTAGTTATCAACGCCATTTTATTTCTATCTAAAATATTCACATTTATTGTTCAACTCTAATTATTGATTATAAACACAGTCAATATGTGATGCCCCACCTCTATACCCACGCTAGCCAAGAACACTACTGTGTAGTGTTGTCAACTAGCACGGAGAATAAGGCTGTTGAGGAGCGACCATCTATGTAATTGCTTTGTGCGAGCACCGATATGTCAGATAATAAAACATTGCATTTCATTTTTAGAGGAAACCCGACATACCAATACAAACTCAAAGCTACTACACAGTGGCTATAATAGTTTAGGACAATAGATATAAAAATAACACAGAAAACATAAATGCGGAATACAGATGGAACGAAAAGTCTCATATATATAATAACTGATATCAGTTACAATACATTTGACACAATACAAATGATACAACTACAATTGTCGACTCAAGAAGTTATATATACAAGTACATTATCGACTAATATATATGAATACATTATCATCTTAAAACAGACACACTGACTACTGCAACAAGACGAAGACCACTTCAAATAATATAAAAAGTCTTCATAGCTCTAGCAGCAACCCAAAGCTAAAAATCTACAACCTATAAATACTCGGTCTGACCCGAGTATTAAATTCAAAAGAAAATAATACCCGGATCAGTCTAATTCAAACTCAGTTATTAATACACAGAAGCAATAATAATCCAATATCAAATAGACGACAGTCACAGAAATCTCGTATACCCAACTTCTCGATAGGAGAACCGGATAACGGCAGATATAACACTAAACAGTGTTAATCCACAAAACAGAAATCCAAAGCAGTTTAAACAATTGAAATGTCAATTTAAAAACATCAATGCTAATTGGCTGCAGTACACGCTAACATGTACTGCCTCGCCATTACAGCCTACGAATTACGCAACAGGTCGATGAATCAAGAACAAAAGAAATATCGATTAAAATCTGTCAATTCAGTGTGACTGCAGTGCACGCACGCGCGCACCGCCTCGCCACAACAGAATATAAAGTCACCACAAGGGACAAGGGTAAAACTTCTACAAAAACACAGCCACCACTTGTATTTAAGGGCAAGGCTGCATCAGTGAAATGAAACAGTGTATCCAGTGAAAGAGGCAACAAGTGAAACAAGTTCAACATGTCGCAAAGCAAGGCACAGGGAAATAGCAAACTGAAGGCGAGAGCACCAAAGATATGGCACTACAACACACAACAGAAAAGACGCATATCAGCCTCATTAGAAGATAAGGTCATCAGTGAAGCAAAATGACAAAATGCAAATGATACAAAGCATCAATGCAATGTATCAGATTCGAGAACAAGGCAGTGCAGCAGTGAAAAAACTTCAACTAAGAGAATACGAAATTTGGACACAAGTGATGGTATATAACAAACTGCACATGGCAAATGAATCAGGGTATAACGGTGAAACAGATCTAGTAACATCAAGTAAAGAACTCGACCAGTGAACATTAACAAGTAAGTGGTCCAGTTTCAAAATGAAGTGCATTAGTATGCAAAGAGCTCAAGCACAAGGCAGGCAACTGACTCAAGATCAAACAGAAACAATGAATGAACCAAATGTCTAGTGAATGACTAAAATGTACAGCAGTTATAAAAAAAAGTATCAGTGACATGTCAAAGTCAATTCGAACAATATCAAGAACCCATCATAAACAAATGCAGACAACAGTGATTGCAACTACTGAAATGGCAAAGATTGTGAACACAACAGCTACAAGTGTACAAAAGATACAACTGCAGACCAGTGCATCAAGCTACAAGTAAAAAGAGATTCAAAATATGGCAACAGTGAATGCATGAACCAGAATGCAAGTTCAAGTGACTACTGGAATGAATGCCACTTCAAATGACCAGTGGATACTACAAATGTTCAAATGAAACTGCAAAGTGAAGACTAGGATATTAGAGCAACTACAAAAACTAGTGCCGACATGAACTACTACAGATGAACATCAGTGCAGACCAGAAAAGTGCACAAAGCATAGACTCAATATCACAGTACACACATGCATCATGAGATCAGGTTCAAGTAATTTCAGAAGTGGGTGCAGACAACATAAGACTGAGACTAGAATGAATGATTCAAGTGAACAAGTGACTCATGGATGAACTAATAATGCATCAGCGGGAAAAGAGCTCGAACACAAATCATGGCAACTACACTAATGCAAATGAATCATACTCAAATCTACAAGCTACAGTCCAAAACAGTAGAGATACAAGTAGAAAGAACAAGTCTCGAACTCAAAACAGAGCCAATGAATGCACAGGGATGAATAAAATGCCAACAAAGCACCTCAGTATGCAAGAATAAACAACCCAGTGCCTAAATCCAATACAACTGCAATCATGATCATTCAAAGACAGAAGCTACACTTATCATAGTGTAAACTGCAACTACATACATGCAACAGAGAAGATGGCCAGAGTCGAAATACATAGGGTCAACATCCACCAGATAAAAGGATACCAACATGATAAAGTCAGCGCCAACAATAATGACAGCGACTCAATCATCTCAAGTTACCAAGGTCAAAATCAAGACAATGTCGAATTCGACATAAAGGAAATCGCTAGAAACAAAATCGAAGCGACCGAAGTCAATATAAATTCAATTGCCCGGGATTTGAAACAAGTGAACCAGTAAATCGTTTTACAACAAAACTGTTTTGCAAATCAAAGATAACAAAACGCCAAACAAATTCAACGATTGCAGAATGAATTAGATGTAAGAGGGGGGAAACCACTCACCTTTGCCATCGAAGCGCGAACGATCGACCGAGCGACCTCATTCGATCGATTATTTGAGGATGGCGCCTTCGATTTTTGAACGTGACCTAGCTTCAAAAGGGGGACGACGAGAATGAGCAGCCCTAAATCGCCGCAGCCCTAATTTGGAGATGACGATACCGCCATTTGTTTCGCTCGTTTGTTTTGATTAGGGTTATCCAAAATGATAAGGGGGATCGGTTTTCACGAGTGAACGAATACAAGGAAAAAGGCATAGATAAACATCACAGCATAAGTATGGGCCACAATTTAAATTTTCACGGCCCACAATTTCTTCTAACCAAATTTTATTCCCTGAATTTCAATTCGATCAAAATGCCAATAGCTATTAGCAACCAGATTAGATCGTCAAGAGGCGATAATTAATTGGGTATGAAATGCCGGGTTGTTACAGACTCCCCTCCTTAAAGAAATTGCGTCCTCACAATCCTAAGGGATAAGTGGGAAAGAGGTAACAACCATAAGAACATAACAATGTCGAATGCATAAGCAAAGCAAAGGTCAACAGGGAAGTATAGGAATTATGGAAGTATCAGATATAGAATCAAAAGGTTCGACTGATTCAAATCAAAAGAATCAACATCGTGGGGATCAAGGAATCAAAATCAGACGACTATCAAAAGCAAGAATCAATCGAGTTCCAGCATTTAAAAGAAAAGGGAAGCAGAGCAGAAATCACGTACTGCACGAATTGAATGTGAGTAAATCAAATTACTCACCTGAATCGCCAAAGAAAAAGACGAAGCTTAAATCTCAAAATCGCAAATATTCAATCATCACAAACGATAATCGAATTTTCAAATCGCAAATAGGTTTAACTATCAAAAATGATAATTCAAATTTCACAAATATCTGATTATCAAAAACGATAATCAGAAATCATAAATATTCGATTAATCAAATCGAAAAATATTTAATTATCTCAAACGATAATCAGAAAACAAATATTTAATTATCACAAATGATAATCAAATCTCACAAATATCTGATTATCAAAAATGATAATCAGAAATCATAAATATTCGATTAATCAAATCGAAAAATATTTAATTATCTCAAACGATAATCAGAAAACAAATATTTAATTATCACAAATGATAATCAAATCTCACAAATATCTGATTATCAAAAACGATAATCAGAAATCAGAAATATCCGATTATCAAAAACGATAATCAGAAACACAAATATTCGATTAATCAAATCGAAAAATATTTAATTATCTCAAACGATAATCAAATTTCACAAATATCTGATTATCAAAAACGATAATCAGAAGACAAATCAAATATCTAATTATCTCAAACGATAATCAGAAAACACAAATATCTGATTATCAAAAACGATAATCAGAAACACAATCATCCGATTATCAAAAACGATAATCGGAAGTCGTAAATATTCAATTAACGAGTCCGGAATTAACCGAAGTAGTAAAAGTATGGTTCCATACTCCTTACTTTTGCTAAATCATTTAAATCTCTTTATAGTTTCCTTGAAAGTGCAGAATTGTGTGTTTTAAAAATAACATTTCACATTCTCAAACGGACAAGTCCGGAATTAAGCGAATCAGTAAAAGAAAGGGGTCATAGTCCTCGATTTTTCTGAAACGTTTAAATCGCTTCCTCGTTCTTTTGAAAATGTAAACTGTAAGAATTTTGAAAACAATTTTAATTTATATTTTGAAACAACTTTTAAAAAAATAACGAATTTTAAAAATACGTGATTAAATTAGCAATATCAGTGTTGCGGGAGAACCGCTTGTAAATCCATTTCAAAATCGACGGTTACTGAAGTTAACACGTCAAAACTTCATCAAAATAACTGGCATCAAAGTATAATACCAATGAATTTTCATTCATAAAAAAAATGTCACAAGAATCTTCTCAAAGATAGAAAGGGATATCATACCCTAAACTTGTATTCATAACAAGTCAATAACACATGAATTCACCAATACACAAAAATTGACAAAACTTGTCAATAGAAATCACGAAAATTGGTGAAGCACAAATTCTAGAAATCATCACAAGAAATCCAGAAATCACAAATAGAGGGGGGAGGCCTAGCATAAAAACGGGAGTATGAAAACTCCAAAACACCGGTATCACAAGACGAGACGCTATCTCATGGTGGCTAACCATTAAAGTTTCACACAGGAATGGTCCGAAGACCGTGGGTCGCTATCCCACACGTGTGAGTCGGAATCACACAGATTGAGGTCTAGGCTAACCTCGCAGAGAAAGAGACATCGCACATTTGCTAGTCTAAATCATAAAAAGGAAAAGGGAAAGGCCTATCACAAAATGGGAGCATGAAAACTCCAAAACACCGGTATCACAAGACGAGATGCTATCTCATGGAAGCCATCCATTAAATTTTCACACAGGAATGGTCTGAAGACCGTGGGTCGCTATCCCACATGTGTGAGACGGAATCACACAGATTGAGGTCTAGGTTAACCTCGCAGAGAAAAAGATATGTGTGAGTGGAATCACACAAATTAAGGTCCAGACTAACCAAAAAGCAAAAAGGTATGTGTGAATGGAATCACACAAGTGGTGTCTAGTCTAACCTCGCAAACAAAAAGATATGTGTGAGTGGAATCACACAAATTAAGGTCCAGACTAACCAAAAAGCAAAAAGGTATGTGTGAATGGAATCACACAAGTGGTGTCTAGTCTAACCTCGCAAACAAAAAGATATGTGTGAGTGGAATCACACAAATTAAGGTCCAGACTAACCAAAAAGCAAAAAGGTATGTGTGAATGGAATCACACAAGTGGTGTCTAGTCTAACCTCGCAAACAAAAAGATATGTGTGAGTGGAATCACACAAATTAAGGTCCAGACTAACCAAAAAGCAAAAAGGTATGTGTGAATGGAATCACACAAGTGGTGTCTAGTCTAACCTCGCAAACAAAAAGATATGTGTGAGTCGGAATCACACTACTGCGGTCTAGACTAACCTTGCGGACAAAGAGATATGTGTGAGTCGGAATCACACCACTGCGGTCTAGTCTAACCTTGCAAACAAAGAGACATCGCACAATTGCTAGTCTAAATCATAAAATGATCATCATGATCAGCGAGAAGTGTCAGTCACACCAAGCTAGTAAATATATGAGTTTAGCTTCATGTCCCATAACCACTTGCTTAACTTAAATATTTACGAACAAGCTGTAAATCTTCACTAGGAAATTGTCACGGAAAGGGTTCAATCGAACAAGTCCAGGAGTTAACCGACGAAGTAAACGCAAGCGTTTCATACCACTTGTTTTACTAGGCCGTTTAATTCAATTTCTCATACGAGTGAAATAAAGGCTTGTATATACTAATAGATTGGAAAACGGTTTAAGAAAAAGAGCTTTGTAGTAAAATAGTTTTGAAATCGTTTGGAAAAAGGGATTTTAATATTTACTACTAGTATAGAAAACCTTTATATTTTTAAAGTGACAAATCACAAAAATGATTGTAGAAACAATCAATCACAAGAATTCACATACGAAGATGTGAATGGAATCCAAAGAAATCGATACTGAATCCATCAGAAAGTATGTTCACAAAAATCCCGAAGAAAATGTCATCAAAGTTGCTAATAAATGATAGCAACAAATCGGGGAAATGATCAAGAATCGATTAAATTAGGAAACCAAGTCAGTTCACTAAAATTTCACATTCGAAGACGTGAATAAAATCCAAAGAATTCGATTCCAAATTCATCAAAGTAGGAATACCCAAAAATTCCAGAAATAGAAGTTATCAAAATCGACAAAGGTGATAACAACTAATTAGAAAAGAAGAATCGATTATCAACTGGAAAAACAAAGCAAAACGAGCAGAAATGCATAAATGACTTCAACAAAAGTAAGAATCAAGTCAATGTCGAAGCCAACAATTAATAGCCGCAGTCGAGTACAAAATGAATCAATCATCATTATCAAAGAAACCAACGGCAAACAAAATCAGAGTCTTCAAAATCAAGAAATTAGCAATTTCTCAAAAACAAAGTGACCGAAGTCGAAGGGAAATCCAGATGAGGAAAACACAAAATATCAAGTTCAAAATCGCTGAGATTCAAACTAGATGTGAATGAGAAATCAAAATCACTCAATTTGCAACTGGTCCAACTATTTTTCATCACAGTGTAACAGGTACACAATGACACTCATAGCATAGAACAAAAGTGGAACAAAGTCCAAAAGTCAAAATGGCTTTAATTTGCCAAATTAAAACAAAATCAACATCGGCTAAATCAATTCAAAGCCGAAAACATAAGCATAAGCGTTAGGAATTCATACCTAACAGTCAAAAATAGTCATATGTAAAGATGAGAGATAAAACATCGACAAATAGTTGTAACACATGTTCCATCTAAGTTATGTTTTATAATTGTCCTAAACCCCAGGCTCTGATACCAAGCTGTGACGCCCCACCTCTATACCCACGCTAGCCAAGAACACTACTGTGTAGTGTTGTCAACTAGCACGGAGAATAAGGCTGTTGAGGAGCGACCATCTATGTAATTGCTTTGTGCGAGCACCGATATGTCAGATAATAAAACATTGCATTTCATTTTTAGAGGAAACCCGACATACCGATACAAACTCAAAGCTACTACACAGTGGCTATAATAGTTTAGGACAATAGATATAAAAATAACACAGAAAACATAAATGCGGAATACAAATGGAACGAAAAGTCTCATATATATAATAACTGATATCAGTTACAATACATTTGACACAATACAAATGATACAACTACAATTGTCGACTCAAGAAGTTATATATACAAGTACATTATCGACTAATATACATGAATACATTATCATCTTAAAACAGACACACTGACTACTGCAACAAGACGAAGACCACTTCAAATAATATAAAAAGTCTTCATAGCTCTAGCAGCAACCCAAAGCTAAAAATCTACAACCTGTAAATACTCGGTCTGACCTGAGTATTAAATTCAAAAAAAAAATACCCAGATCAGTCTAATTCAAACTCAGTTATTAATACACAGAAGCAATAATAATCCAATATCAAATAGACGACAGTCACAGAAATCTCGTATACCCAACTTCTCGATAGGAGAACCGGATAACGGCAGATATAACACTAAACAGTGTTAATCCACAAAACAGAAATCCAAAGCAGTTTAAACAATTGAAATGTCAATTTAAAAACATCAATGCTAATTGGCTGCAGTACACGCTAACATGTACTGCCTCGCCATTACAGCCTACGAATTACGCAACAGGTCGATGAATCAAGAACAAAAGAAATATCAATTAAAATCTGTCAATTCAGTGTGGCTGCAGTGCACGCACGCGCGCACCGCCTCACCACAACAGAATATAAAGTCACCACAAGGGACAAGGGTAAAACTGCTACGAAAATGCAGCCACCACTTGTATTTAAGGGCAAGGCTGCATCAGTGAAATGAAACAGTGTATCCAGTGAAAGAGGCAACAAGTGAAACAAGTTCAACATGTCGCAAAGCAAGGCACAGGGAAATAGCAAACTGAAGGCGAGAGCACCAAAGATATGGCACTACAACACACAACAGAAAAGACGCAGATCAGCCTCATTAGAAGATAAGGTCATCAGTGAAGCAAAATGACAAAATGCAAATGATACAAAGCATCAATGCAATGTATCAGATTCGAGAACAAGGCAGTACAGCAGCGAAAAAACTTCAACTAAGAGAATACGAAATGTGGACACAAGTGATGGTATATAACAAACTGCACATGGCAAATGAATCAGGGTATAACGGTGAAACAGATCTAGTAACATCAAGTAAAGAACTCGACCAGTGAACATTAACAAGTAAGTGGTCCAGTTTCAAAATGAAGTGCAATAGTATGCAAAGAGCTCAAGCACAAGGCAGGCAACTGACTCAAGATCAAAGAGAAACAATGAATGAACCAAATGTCTAGTGAATGACTAAAATGTACAGCAGTTATAAAAAAAAAGTATCAGTGACATATCAAAGTCAATTCGAACAATATCAAGAACCCATCATAAACAAATGCAGACAACAGTGATTGCAACTACTGAAATGGCAAAGATTGTGAACACAACAGCTACAAGTGTACAAAAGATACAACTGCAGACCAGTGCATCAAGCTACAAGTAAACATAGATTCAAGATGTGGCAACAGTGAATGCATGAACCAAAATGCAAGTTCAAGTGACTACTAGAATGAATGCCACTTCAAATGACCAGTGGATACTACAGATGTTCAAATGAAACTGCAAAGTGAAGACTAGGATATTAGAGCAACTACAAAAACTAGTGCTGACATGAACTACTACAGATGAACATCAGTGCAGACCAGAAAAGTGCACAAAGCATAGACTCAATATCACAGTACACACATGCATCATGAGATCAGGTTCAAGTAATTTCAGAAGTGGGTGCAGACAACATAATACTGAGACTAGAATGAATGATTCAAGTGAACAAGTGACTCATGGATGAACTAATAATGCATCAGCGGGAAAAGAGCTCGAACACAAATCATGGCAACTACACTAATGCAAATGAATCATACTCAAATCTACAAGCTACAGTCCAAAACAGTAGAGATACAAGTAGAAAGAACAAGTCTCGAACTCAAAACAGAGCCAATGAATGCATAGGGATGAATAAAATGCCAACAAAGCACCTCAGTATGCAAGAATAAACAACCCAGTGCCTAAATCCAATACAACTACAATCATGATCATTCAAAGACAGAAGCTACACTTATCATAGTGTAAACTGCAACTACATACATGCAACAGAGAAGATGGCCAGAGTCGAAATACATAGGGTCAACAACCACCAGATAAAAGGATACCAACATGATAAAGTCAGCGCCAACAATAATGACAGTGACTCAATCATCTCAAGTTACCAAGGTCAAAATCAAGACAATGCCGAATTCGACATAAAGGAAATTGCCAGAAACAAAATCGAAGCGACCGAAGTCAATATAAATTCAATTGCCCGGGATTTGAAACAAGTGAACCAGTAAATCGTTTCACAACAAAACTGTTTTGCAAATCAAAGATAACAAAACGCCAAACAAATTCAACGATTGCAGAATGAATTAGATGTGAGAGGGGGGAAACCACTCACCTTTGCCATCGAAGCGCGAACGATCGACCGAGCGACCTCATTCGATCGATTATTTGAGGATGGCGCCTTCGATTTTTGAACGTGACCTAGCTTCAAAAGGGGGACGACGAGAACGAGCAGCCCTAAATCGCCGCAGCCCTAATTTGGAGATGACGAGACCGCCATTTGTTTCGCTCGTTTGTTTTGATTAGGGTTATCCAAAATGATAAGGGGGATCGGTTTTCACGAGTGGACGAATACAAGGAAAAAGGCATAGATAAACATCACAGCATAAGTATGGGCCACAATTTAAATTTTCACAGCCCACAATTTCTTCTAACCAAATTTTATTCCCTGAATTTCAATTCGATCAAAATGCCAATAGCTATTAGCAACCAGATTAGATCGTCAAGAGGCGATAATTAATTGGGTACGAAATGCCGGGTTGTTACACAATACATAGAATTTATTTCAATACTTGTTATCGCCAAAATCTTCGAAATTAGTTTTGTCAAAGTTTTATTCAAATTCATATCTAATAACTTACATTCAAAATCATTAAACATTTATTTTTAACCATTTTTATTCAATAATTATATCAAATTCTATAATTTAAAATAGATGAAAATATGGGTTGTTACATGGTCGTTACATACTCTCCCACTCAAAACTTTTCGTCCTCAAAAAGGCGTTAAGTACAGAATTTTACATACAATATATTTTCTCAAAATAATTAACTTATAAACATAAACATCTTATTTGCAAAACTATTACTATGCTTCTACTATGCCACTCCGATATTGGTTTTACGGAAAATATAACTTATATATATAAAACAAGTTATAAAATTGTAAAACTTCAAAAAAAATTCGAACTTTCGGATTTACGGAAAATTTCGGCAGATTCTCCTTTGCGCGGCTCGATCGGAAAAATTTTACAACTCAATAAAACATAAATATAACCAATATATATCAAATATACTTCTCATCTCAATGATGAGGCATCCCGAAGGGCAAAAATATAAAATCCTTGTATGTAATCCGAGATACATATCTTATTATTAATATATGAGCGAGTTCGCTCATATTAAGCAAGCAAAGCATGTAAAAACCCGCGTACATGCCCAAACGGTCTTCGTATGTACCTCTCTCAACTCAAATTTACAATATTAGTTAACCTACAACGATATAGAAGCTTGTATAAGACTAATATAACCATATAACATGGATTCTAAATTTAAACAATAAATACAAGTACAAATACACAACAAGCAACAATCATATGCAATCAAAATGGTAATAACAATGATTTGCAACAAAAGAAACCATCCAGCCATCAATATCCGTCCAGTTAATCCAATTAATTTATAACCATGTGAATTTACGTTATCAAATGTAAATTTTTAATTTATACCCTTCATTTCTTATTAACATTCATTTCATTAACATTTTAATTGATTCATTTCAATTTATTTGCATTCGACCAACCTTTATTCAATTAGATTCACGTTTAATTGATTTTTCATTCAATTTATTTACTTCCAATTGATTTGCATGCACTTGTCAACATTAATAAATTTACATTCTATTAATTTACACTCGTTTATAGTTACATTCATTATTATTTTTCTTCCATTATTTCATTTCAATAATTCATATAATTAATTTCAATTAAGTAATTTAATTCCATACCACAATCCATATATTTTAAATTGATTCACATTCGCTTATTAAAATTCATTTCGTTAATCATACAATGGATTTATATTCAATTCATTCTCTTTTAATTGATTTACATTCAAATAATTTGGTTTCAATTCATTCTTATTCAATCAACCAATATTCATTTCATTCACATTTGATTGATTACAATTTAATGTATTTGCATTCGACCAATTTGTTTCAATTATTTACATTTGTTTCATCCACATTTAATTGGTTTACACTACATTGATTTCTTTCAATTTATTAACGTTCGTTACAAATTCATTATATTCAATTTTATTCAATTCAATTTGTGCTCCAATTGTTTCACTTCTTGTTTGACCTATTTCATATAAATTCATTGGTGAATCATTTATCAAATTATTCCACTTAACCTTGCTTAAGTTAAATTTTGTTTCCACTTAGTTTATTCTCTCTCCTTTTTTTACTAACATCATTTATAAACCATCTAAATTCATTATAAATAATTTATAAACCACAATCACATTTGTTATTATTACTTCATATCTTACGTTATTATTAACTCATCAATTTACTTCATTTATTCAAATTCATATTATTAATTTACTAAAGTAAATTTTATTTTATACTCAATTCATATGAATAAAAAAAATTCACAATCAATTCATTTAACATCTCTTAAGTTAACTTCAATTTATAATTTATTCTAATAACTTATTCTATATTATATTTGTTAACATTCAAATTTTATTTAAACTACTCCACTTGCAATTTATTTATTTATATCCAATTTTAAATCAAATCCAATTGATCGTGCTAATTTTTTTCTTACATTAAATTTTATTTTTTGTTCAATTTCTTACACATTTAAATTACATTTCGTTTAAAAATTCAAATCCGTATTCATTTTTAATTCATTTCATAGCTTAAATGAAATTGATCCACTTTACTCATTTATCTAGTTCAATTCAAATCCAATTCAACTCATCTAATATTAAGTTAAACTTCTTTTCATTTTAATCTATTACTCATTTATTTAGTCTTATTTAAGTTAAATTTCTCATCATTCACATTCAACAATTTAAATTTGTTTTAGCTTACTAATTCTCAAATCTATAAGTTATTCAAATTAACTTCTTAAAATTTCATTTCGTTATTTCATCTACTTTATTTCAAATGCAATTCACTTTTATTTAAGCTTTCTTGAGTTAAATTTTAATTTATTTACTTAATTTCACTAACTCCATTTAATTAACATTTCTTAGTTTAATCATTTTATTTCATTTCTTGAATTCAAACTTCTTTTATCTGCTTCATTAAAAATATTCACCGGTTCAAATTTTAATTTTACTTTCCTGTTCAAATTTACAAGTTATAACAATTTTTTTCACATTCAAATTTATAAGTTACAAAGTCATTTCTTATATACTATTTTCAATTATAAGTTCCAAACTATTTTCACATATTTATTAATTCATCCTTAGAATGTTATTTTTTTCAAAATCAAAACTTGTTTTAATCAAAAATAAATTTCTTTCGATAACAATTCTCACTCAGAACTCGGAAATGAATACTGACGAAGCTATAGTCATCCCCAGAATTATTTTCCAGCGATCAAAGCGAGTTTAATGCTTTATTTCCTTCCAAAATATTTTCAAAATATTTTTCTAGTCTAAACTCTTTCAAATAATATTGATATTAATTTTAAAGTCTTCGAAACAATTTTTGAAAACAGAAGGATTTTAAATTCTAAATTTCTCAAAAATTATTTCTATATATAAGCTATATTATAAATATACTTATACAAATTTCCTTACCTTATTACCAAACTATTTCATTAATTTACAACTTGGTCATTTTAACCAATTCTTGTTTTAATTGATTTCAATTCAATTTAATTATCGAATGTTTCATAAAATAAATTTACAAAGTATCCATTTTATTTTAATTCAACCAATAATCGATGATAACTAAATATTATCATCTCCTAATAACAATTTCATTAAAAATTTCTCGTTTTATTTATAAAATATAATTTAGTTAAAATTATTCTATTTACTCGATTTTAAAACAATATTATGTGCCTCGTTTAAGTGTTTAGAAACCCCTATCGATAACACGGCGTCCCACGCATCGACCAGAATTCATAAACAACTCAACGGATAAGTAAATACAATATAAAATATTTTATAACACTAACAAGTATGCTCTCTCATATATATATATATATATATATATATACGCTCAAATAGACTCATTCTAGGGTATTACTACCCTATCTCTAATTAGTCAAACCCCCACAAAGCCAAGGTTATCGCTAAACCTCGCTCTGATACCAACTGTGATGACCCACATTTCGGAAGGTTTAAATCGACCGTAAATACACACATGTCAAACTTAAACAGTCCAGAACGTAAATAATCAATGAGTTTATTTAAGAAATTAAGAAAGAAGAAGAAAAAACCCAGAATCTCGCAGTGGAAACGATAAAATATAATAATCAAATAATAATTCATGAAGCTATTTACAATACATTTGATTAAAATCTATACACATTTATCAAAGTTATATATATACACATCAGGGATAAATAATCAATACAGTAGAATAACATGATGTAGGGGATAATAATAATAGCAATATACCAAAATCCTCGTCTTCTTCCTCCAAAGAATAACCTTCACTACGCTGAAAAAAAATCAGGACTGACCCGAGCGTAATGAAAAGACAAAACACTCGAGTCAGGACTAAAATACTCTTATGTAAGTCAAATCAATTCATAAATATAAGTGCGATAACTTAAGAGATGTTATGGGTTTTTCAATCTCCTAAGGATCCGTTAAACTATTTATATATAATAGTACACGCTATAATAGATAATGTCTATCAGTAAAATAAATATCAATATAGCATTAAGGCTTTACATTGATCCACCTTAATACATTTGTACAGTTCTAAACTAAAGTCGTAATGGGCTCGTATAGGGATAAATATGACAAGGCACGTGAGGCAATGCCCAAGGTAGGTTCTACTAGTTTACCCTTTTTTGGCTGGTCGTAACCCATCCATGACCGACCGCGATAATCAATCCAACCAACAAAAGGTGCACCCATCGAATACGAAATCACAGTAGTAATATGAGGGATCAACGTCTCTAGAGGTAGCTAACCTCATTGGCCATACATAGGCTCCTGTTTTAGTCATTTTAATTATGACACGAATGTCAAGGCTATCCATCATCGTTCTCTTACTTCATTCCAGTAAACGTCGCTAATTCAACCACCACGTTCTGGATATCATCCACCATGTACACAGTTGTTAAAGTGGTTCCAATATTGACAGAGATTATGCCAATAAGAGGCCCCGGTCGCTTTAACAACCAAACGTCGTTTTACACACCGGTTGGTTCTTTTACATTTTGAAAATGGTTCATACTTGATATCAAAATATCAAATTCGCTTCAAAACCAAATCCATTTCGAAATACCATATTCGCTTCAAAAATCTTATTTTACTTCAAATTGTCAAGTCAGTTCGATATATCGATTTCACTTCAAAATTTGATTCGAAATACAATTTAGGTTATAACTTCACATTAACCCAATTCACATTTAAATCCAAGATTTAAATATAAACATTCCACCCCTTTAACCAGTTAGAATTTTAGAAAATAGTTTTAAAATAGTTAAAATAGTTTGAGTATTAAAAATGGTTTATACGGTAAAATAGTTTGGAAAATCAAAATAATTTGAATATTTTAAAGAATATAGATTTTAAACCGTTTATACAAAAATAATTTATTTAAAATAGATTCAAAGTCAAACCGATTCAATTCCAAGTTTCTCAATTCAAATCAATTCCAATTTCCATTTCGATTTAATCGATTCAATTTCCATTTCAAGTCGCATTCAATTTCGATTCCAAATTAAATTCAGTTTCAATTCCAAATTAATTTCTCTTCCAATTCCAAATTAATTTAAATTCCAATTTCAAATTAATTTCAATTCGAATTCCAAATTAATTTAAATTCCAATTCCAAATTAATTTCAATTCAAAATTAATCCCAATTTTAAACTATTTTGATTTATACCAATTCTGAGTCTGATTTCCAAAATATCGATTCAAAACATTTAAATCAAATTTACCCTTAATATTCAATTAAAAATCTAAACCTTCAAATAAAGTTCAATTTCGAGCTCAATTTCGAAATATCGTTTTATATCACTTTTACATAGCAATATTCAAAGTTCGAATAAAAGTCCAGTCTTTTAAAATAATTCAATTTCTGCAATTCACGTTATATTTCGATTATATCTTCAAAATCTCAACTTCAATTACTTAAACAATTTCGTTTACCAAATTAAAATTTAACATTCCGAGCTCAAATTCGAAGATAATTCAATTTCCATAAATCCGAATTTTATTTCTTAAAACAAAATCAATTAAATAATTTCAAATCAAAATTTTAAAATCATTTAATTTAACCAATCCGGTATCCGTATATAATTCTTTATCCTACGGCCAAGTGAATCAATTATTTCAATTTAATTCCAGGGATGGATATATATCATTTCAATCCAAAATAAATGCCATAGGTATGTATCATTTCAACCTATTTTTTAGTGTATTCGAAATAATTCAATCTAGAGTTTTATATACTGTAAATAATATACAGGGTGATTACGTGACATATCAAAATAAATAAACATCCAATCACCCAAAATATCAATCAAATTTTCATCCATCAAAATCAATCATCCAAAAAATAAAAAATTCACAACAATTAACTAATTATCAAAAATCATGAGTTTTTTTACTAGCAGTTAAATTCTAATTCAATTTAACTATCAATTCAAATTCTATTAATTAATTCATATGTCAATTTAAATGTCAATTAGATTTATCAAACAATTATCACTAAATTTAAATCACTTCACGATATAAATTTAACTAACAAAAAAAATTAAGTCAATCGTGAGCATATAAAACACTCACCTTTTATTTGAAAATGAAAATATTTCAGCTTCAAATAAATTCCAGTTCCACTCCAAGTCAAAGATTGTTGAATCATGAGTTTTTGATTCATGACAGAAAGCTTAAACAATCGGTGATGAATATGGTTAAGTGATAAAAAGAGAATGAGATATGCTATTAAACTACAAAGTAGACAAGACTTCAAACCTAAGTATAGTATGTTTATTCATCATAGTTTTAAGTCTTAGATATAGTTTGAAATTGTTAAAATCTATCCTCAAGTATTTTACACAAAATCTAAGTGGTTTTTAAAATTCAATTTTTTAAGAAAATAGGAAATTGTGCACTGACAACCAGGTCAGTCGACTGACCGAAAACAGCCAGTCGACTGACCATGGTCAGTATACAGATATGCACTGTTTTTCACTATCTTTGAATTTTCAGTCAACTGATCGTTTTTCCCCAGTCGTCCGACCGACTCTAACAGTCATTTTTCCTGAAGAGACACTTCTATCTACGAAGAGTTACGATTCAAATTGAAGAGATATGGCTGCATCTTTTGATTGAAACTCTTCGTGAATAGTTGTAACTATTTGTTCACTATATAAACATGTTAGAATCACTTCTCAAATCACGAATTTTTATTTTGATTTCTCGATATATTTTCTATCTATCTATATCTGCATTCTAGAAGCAATCACAATATATATATTGCTTGAATCTCTGAATTAATTAACATATTCTTCGATACAAAGCAATATCTTCCTTTCTAATCTTTACACACACAATATATACTTGAGGAAAAGATTATAGGAAGGGTGTATTATCAAAGACAAATCAGTGTTATCAAGAACACAAAGTGTCAAACAACTTTATTGAAACTGTAGAAGTCCTGTTAGTTTGTATCGGGCGGAAAAGTCCTCTTCGGTTGTTGAGGCGGAAAAATCCTGTTCGGCTGCTCAGGTGTTGTATACCTATTCCTCCGGGTTAAGTGAGGGGTTATTGAGTTTAAATTCCAGAAGGAAGTTTGGGACTGGACGTAGAACGTGAAGTTCGAACCAGTATAAAAACTCCTGGTGTGCTTATTCTTATTTGCTTTATTATTATTATATGTTTCCGCATTTAGATTATAATACATTTCATATTACACGATTCTAAGTGGTAACTAGCCACACAGCAGTCACTTTCATTTGGTATCAGAGCAAGGACATCCTATAACCGTAACACAGTTATTTGGTATATTTTAGTAATATGGAAAATAACACTAACAACGGTTTTATAGAAGGCCAATCCACTGCACGACCACCACTATTCAATGGCATGAATTACTCTTATTGGGCTACACGTATGAGAATTTATATGCAAGCAAATGGTTTTGATTCATGGAATATCACACAATCTGAATAGCATATACCCACAACTGAATATTCTACATGGTCAAACACACAAAAATTAGATGCTACGGCAAATGCTAAAGCTATGAATATGTTGTTTTGTGCCTTGGACAAGAATGAGTTTAATCGTGTAAGCATGTGCAATACCGCATATGAATTATGGCGAACACTGAAAATAACTCATGAAGGTACTAACAAGGTTAAACAAAGCAGGATACCTATGCTTAAAAATCAATTTCAAATTTTAGAATGAAAGAAAATGAGTCCATTAATGATATGTATTCTAGATTCCAAGATTTTTATCATTCATTATTAGGACTAGGAGAAAATTTTTCTGATTTTGATATATCAAAAATCCTAAACTCTTTAACGGATGAATGGGAAAGAAAGGTCTTAGCTATTGAAGAAGCAAACGATCTTTCCACTATGAAACCAGAAGATTTAATAGGAAATCTAATGTCATATGAAGTGAATTTGCAGGCCAAGAAAGTCCAAGCATAGGATAATAAGAATATAGCATTTCAAGCAGAAGAAGATGATTCTGATTCAGATGAAGAGAATACGGCACTTATTGCTAAAAATTTCAAAAAGTTTTTGAAATTCTAAAAGAATAACAATTTAAAGAGTTACAAAAAATAACTCTAACAACAATAATAATAGCAATAAACCATCATCCTCTGTCATAGAATGTTATGAATGTCATAAAAAGGGTCATATGAAGAAAGATTGTCCAGAGAAAAAGAAAAATAAATTCAAGAAGGACAAATAGGAGAAGAAAGCATTTTCGGTAACATGGGATGATTCAGATTCTCCTTCATCATCGGAGAGTGACAGTGACACAGAGCAAGCAAATGTATGCTTCATGGAAACAAGTGATGATGTAAGTGAACTAAGTTTTGAAGATTTGGTTGAAATTAATTCAGAACTAGTCGACTTTGTAAAACAAACTAAAAAGCAAAATAAAGAGTTACAAGGAAAATTAACAAGATCTGAATTAGAAATTAGTATGCTAAGAGATGAAAAGAAAATTCTAGAAGAAGAACTTGAAATATCTCAAGAATCTAATTCTAATTTAACATCTCAACTTTCTATGATAACTCAAGAATTAGAAATTCAAAAAAATAAAAATGATGATTTATCAGCAGAAATTAATGATTTAAAATCTAACACTAAAGTATTAGAGTTAGAAAAATCTAGTCTCAAAACTAAGTTAGAAGATATTAATAAAAATATTTCTAACTTCAATAAAGGACGAGAAAATCTTTCTACACTAATAGAAAATTCTCAGTCTACTTTAAATAAAATGGCACTAGGATATAAGAAAATTGAAAATCCAAAGAAATCTGGAAAGTTTAAAAAAAGTTTAAAAACAAAATTAAGAAAGATATTAGGAAAACAGTTTCTAACGATCTTAAAACTATTAAAATATGGATTCCTAAAACAAATAACAATTTAATTAGGAATAGACATATCAAAACATTTATGGAAACTGTTCATAAGAATAAGAATTATATTTATAAAGGGAATTCTGAACCCGCTTGGGTTTGGTTTCCTAAGACCTAACTCTTAGGACCCTAAAAAGAAAGTGGGTACCAACTTAATCCTTATTTTTTGCAGGTACCACTTAAAAAGAGAGGAAAATGGATTTTAGACAGTGGTTGCTCGAAACACATGACTGGTAATAAGGACATGTTAACTAACATTGTCTACTCAAATAGAGGATCGATCACTTTTGGAGAGAATTCAAAAGGTTATATCATCGGCAAAGGTAAGTCAATTATGTGATAAAGGTTTTAATATATCCTTTTCGGAAAATAAATGCAATATTTTTTACAAAAACCAAAATTTAATTTTTGAAGGTAAAAGAGATAAAAATATTTATATTTTAAATATTGTTAATGAGTTCGGATCTAAACAAGAATAAGAAAAAGAAAAGGATGAATCAAGAATTTAGAAGCCATTAATCTGATCTGAGTTTCTTTCATGTTATTTCATTATTCCTTGTAAAAGAAGATACACTGATTTATATATGTATCAGTGATACATGTACAGGCTAATTTAGGAAAGGAACTAAATCACCAATGAAGTAACCAGCAAGCATAGCATATGAGGTCCATAACCCAAACTGACTCCAAGTTAACTCCAAGCAAACTCAATCCCGACTGCAAGCAGATCTACCAAAACACCAAGCACACTGTCCGGACCAGCAACCAGATATATACATATAGGTGTTTCATTACACTCCTCCTCAAGTTGGGTTATATATATCTATTAAACCCAACTTGCTTTTCAGGTATTTAATTCTATCTCCATTTAATGCCTTGGTTAGAAGATCAGCTGGTTGCTCTTGAGTATGGACATAGTGTGTAATTACTTCTCCCTCTTGAATTTTGTCTCGAATAAAATGGCAGTCAACTTCTATATGCTTGGTCCTCTCATGGAATATAGGGTTCGATGCAATGTGAATGGATGCCTTATTGTCACACCATAGTCTTGCAGGTTGCTCAAACTCAAGTTTACACTCTTTCATTAAGTGTTTAATCCACATACTTCACACACTGCCTTGGACATTGCTATATACTTAGATTCTGCACTTGATCTTGATACAATATGTTGTTTCTTACTTTTCCATGATACTAAATTCCATTTAGTGTATACACAGAATCCAGTGGTTGATCTTCTATCATCCTTTGATCCAGCCCAGTCAGCATCAGCAAAACTTTCAATCCTCATATGACCATGGTTGGCATATATGATACCTTGGCCAGTAGATCCTTTCAGATATCCTAATATATGTTCCAGTGCTTGCCTGTGTTGTTTTGTTGGTGAAGCCATGTATTGGCTCACCATACTCACAGCAAAGGCAATATCAGGCCTAGTTATGGTTAGATAGTTCAACTTGCCTACAAGTCTCCTATATCTTTCTGGATCATCAAATGGTTCTCCTTCAAATGTTAGATAACTATTGGGCAAGATAGGGGTGCTTTATGGTATAGTGCCTAGTTTTCCAGTTTCTGATAACAAGTCCAAGGCATATTTTCTCTGGCATAATAAAATTCCTTTACTACTTCTTAGAACTTCTACCCCTAGGAAATATTTTAACTCTCCTAAATCTTTAGTCTGGAATTTATTGTGGATAAATTGCTTAAGTGAAGCAATTCCTTGTTCATCATTTCCTGTTATGATGATATCATCTACATACACAATCTTATAAAACACTGAATGATCACTCTTGCATCTGGTTACTCCAAATTCTTCTAGAGTTTGACTGAATTTTGCAAACCAAGCTCTTGGACTTTGCTTAAGTCCATAGAGAGTTTTTTTCAATTTGCAAACAAGCCCACTTTCTCCTTGTGCAATAAATCCAGGTGGTTGAGTCATATAGATTTCTTCTTTGAGATCACCATGTAGAAATGCATTCTTAATATCCAGTTGATGAAGATTCCAATTAAAATGTGCTGCTAATGTTATGAATAATCTAATAGAAGTCATCTTAGCCACTGGAGAGTAAGTTTCTGAGTAATCCATACCATATACTTGTGCATATCCTTTAGCCACGAGTCTTGCCTTGAATCTATCAACTATTCCATTTGGATTTATTTTAACTGAATATATCCATCTACATCCAATTTCCTTTTTATTCTTTGGTAGCTTGACCAGATCCCATGTATTATTCTTTTCTAAAGCATTCATTTCATCAATCATATCTTCTTTCCATTCTTGTTTGGATAGAGCTTCAGCAACAGTTTTAGGAGTATAGATAGAGTCTAGGGAAGTGGTGAACATGTAAGATGATGGTGAGAGATTATCATATGACATGTAATTAGAGATGGGATAGGTGGATTTCCTTTTCTCTTTTCTAAGAGCAATGGGGAGATACAGACTTGGATCTACTGGTGTAGAGCTTTCACTAATGGTTCCAGAAGTTGTATCACTCTCAGTATCTGGTTCAGATTCTTGAGATGGAAAAGTGGAGTAGACCATATACTCACCAATCTCCTCCTGACTTGGTGTGTGTGGTGCTTGATAGAATGTTCTTTCTTCCATGAAATTTACATCTATTGATATTATATATTTTTTTAGACTTGGGCAGTAACATCTATATCCTTTCTGCAGTCTTGAAAATACCCAACAAATATACATTTTAAAGACTTAGGATCCAGTTTTCCTACTTAAGGATTTACAATTCTCACAAAATAGGTGCACCCAAATATCCTTGGTTTAATGGGATATACTTCTTTGTTAGGACATAACACTTTGTAAGGAATCTTGAAATTAAGAACTGTTGAAGGCATTCTATTAATAAGGAAACAGGAGGATATCACTGCATCGGCCCAGTAGACTTTTGGAACATTCATTTGAAATAATAGTGCTCTAGCAGTTTCAGGAAGGTGTCTATTCTTTCTTTCAGCCACCCCATTTTGTGCAGCAGTATCTACACATGATGTTTCATGTAGAATGCCATGTTGACTCAGGTATGAGCTAAAGGTATGGGCAGTATACTCCTTAGCATTATCACTCCTTAGTGTTTGAATACATGTTTTAAACTGGTTTTGAATTTCTACATGAAAAGTACAAAAAATAGAGAAGAGTTCAGATCTATTTTTCATTAAGAATAACCAAGTAACTGGAGAGTAGTCATCCACAAATGTCACAAAATATTTATAACCAGATTTAGAAACAACAGATGATGGTCCCCATATATCAGAATGTACAAGCTCAAATGGTGCACTTGCACATTTATTTATTCTAGGTTTTAAGCTACTCCTATGTAGTTTAGCATATTAACAAGGCTCACAGTCAAGAGTAGATATATAGTTATACTGAGGATAGAGATGCTTGAATAAAGTGAGAGATGGATGACCAAGTTGTTGATGAAGTTTGATGGCAGCATTCATACTTGAGCAAGCTACTAGTGGATTTTCCAAAACATAGAGTCCCCTGATTCATATCCTTTACCAATAATCTGTTTTGTTGTAAGATCCTGAAATATACATGTTTCAGTAGAGAATACTACACTACAATTCATGTCTTTAGTAAGTTTGCTCATATACAACAGATTGTATGATAAGGAGGGTATGAATAATACTGATTTTAATGGAAAAGTAGTATCAATATTACCAAATCCATGAACATTAGATTGTGACCCATCTGCCAAAGTGACTGCTTGACTTTCTCCATGTTTTTTAAAATCTATAAATAATTTAATGTTACCTGACATATGGTCTGTGGCTCCTGAATCAATGATCCACTTTGAAGTTGGTTTTTCTGAGTTGGCAATTGTAGAAACAGCTGGTTTGTTTTGAGATTCCTGATATTTTGAGTACTTATCAAATTCCTTAGTGGTCATCAGAACAGTTTTATGAGTATTGTTATTATTACTGGATGCTCCTTGATTCTTGAGTTGATTGTTGTATTGTAATTTCCTACATTCAATGATCAAATGTCCAGGATTTTTGCAGTATGAACACACTTTGTTATTTGGTCTCCCTCCACTTCTTTGAGCCCTCCAAGACTGAGATGGTGGTGGTCTCCATGATTCAGGTCTATGTGAAGGATTCCATGGTGGTCTAATGTCAGATGGGGGTCTCCACGCAGTAGGGGTGTGTTAGAGCTTATTAGTGCACTATTATTAATGTTTATACTTGGTGATACATTCTCAGTTCTGAGAACACGACTAAAGACCTGAAGAGATGTTATTGTGGATCCAGATAGTATTTGTGACTTGGCTGACTCAAACTCCGGTGGTAAACCAGCAAGGAAGGACATTATGGCCATTTGTTCTCGTTGAAGTTGCTGAACCTTCACATCTGGGCTCATAGGTAGTAGAACATTGAATTCTTCGTAAGTTCTTTTAAAGTTCATGAAGTAATTTGTGAGAGATTGATCTTGTTTCTCAGTTCTATAGAATGATTTGCATACTTCAAACATACGAGTGAGATTGCCTTTTCCAGAATATAAGAATTCGAGATATTCAATTAATTCCTTTACAAATTCACAGTGATTTATCAGGCTAATGACTTCATCATCAATTGAGTTTCTGATTTGCAAGAACAGTCGAGCATCTTCCCTTAACCAGATAAGATCCTTTTCTTCTGTAGTTAATGGTGGATTTGTGGTTAAGTGATCATCCTTATCAATGTTTTGAAGATACAATCAGATTGTCTTAATCCATTCTAGGAAATTTGTATGGTTTAACTTGCGATCTGTGATTTTTGACATTATTGGAAGAACATCGACCATAGTAGAATTTTTGCTTTCAGACATATTTCCAGATTTAAGAAATTAGTGGATCTGAGTCAATTTTGAGAAGCGCGATGTCGAGAAGCCCTAGATCGATATCAGATGCTTTGATACCATGTTAATGAGTTTGGATCTAAGAAAGAATAAAAAAAAAGGATGAATCAAGAATTTAGAAGCCATTAATCTAGTCTGAGTTTCTTTCATGTTATTTCATTATTCCTTGTAAAAGAAGATACACTAATATATATATGTATCAGTGATACATGTACAGGCTAATTTAGGAAAGGAACTAAATCACCAATGAAGTAACCAGCAAGCATAGCATATGAGGTACATAACCCAAACTGACTCCAAGTTAACTCCAAGCAAACTCAATCCCGACTGCAAGCAGATCTACCAAGTTATGTTGAACAACCAGATCTGTGTTAAAATTGCTTTTCTAAATGGATATATAAAAGAAAATGTTTATGTTGAACAACCTCCTCTTTTTACTCATGAAAAATTTTCAGATCATGTTTATAAACTTAAGAAAGCATTATACGGTTTAAAACAGGCACCACGTGCTTGGTACGACCGACTTAAAAGCTATCTAATAGACTCTGGTTTTGAAATTGGAAAAGTTGATCAAACTTTATTTATTAAGAAATCTAATCAAGATATTTTAATTATACAAATATATGTTGATGGTATTATATCTGGTTCAACTAATGACAAATTATGTCAGGAATTTTCGACTATCGTGACAAATGAATTTGAAATGTCACATATGGCAGAACTAGCATATTTTCTTGGACTACAACTCAAGCAATTGCAAAATGGCATTTTTATTAATCAAGAAAAGTATTGTAATAATCTAATTAAACGTTTTGGTATGGAAAACACTTCTGCCAAACCAACTCCTATGAGTACAACTATACATCTCGACAGAGATGAAGATGGTAAGAGTGTCGACCAAAAACTATATCGTAGCATGATTGGACCATTACTTTACTTAACTACAAGTCGACCTGAGATTATGATGAGTGTTTATTTATGTGCTCGATTTTAAGCAAATCCTAAAGAATCACATATGCGAGCAGTAAAACGTATAATTCGTTATCTTAGCAAGACCAACGATTTAGGACTATTTTATCCTAAAGAATGTCCTTTTGAACTAGTATCCTATAGTGATGCTGGTTTTGGAGGAAGTCGGATAGATAGAAAAAGTACAAGTAGGACTTGTCATTTCATGATCCTTAGTATCTTGGTTTAGCAAGAAACAAAACTACGTTTCACTATCGACATATGAAGCAAAATATATATCTGCAGCTTTAGCATGTGCTCAAGTAATCTACATGCAACAAACACTGCAAGTTTTGAAATAAAATTAAATAAATCTATAATATATTGTGATAACACCAGTGCAATAAATTTATCTAAAAATCCTGTCAATCACTCACGAACTAAACATATTGAAATACGTCATCATTTTCTTCGTGATAATAGTGAGAAGGATATAGTAAATTTAGAATTTGTAAATTCTGAAAATCAGTTAGCTGATATTTTCACTAAACCACTTAATGAAAATTGTTTTATAAATCTAAGAAGAGAACTAGGTATAATTTCCTTAAAAGAATTATAAAACTTTCAATAATAAATTTAAAATTTTTTTCTTCTTTTCTAGTACTTGAACTCAGCACCTCTACCTTGGAAATTCTATGTCTTTACCATTTCACTACTTTTTGTTTCACAACTGATTTTATAATACATTATCTTTACTTATTTCACTCTTCTCTTGGATAATTCTCAACCATGAAAATTCTAATTAGTTTTCCTCCTCTAATTCCTTTTCTGGTTATCCTTTATTTCATCTATCTTTTACTATTTTTTCAATTATATATACCGCAAGAGTTTCTGTTTATCTTTCCATCTCATTTGCCTTAATCATATATTATTTCCTTCTTTCTACAATGTCCTCCCAAGAAAACTCATCACATGGCTCTGCATATTCCTCTATCAATTTCTCCACACCTTCCTCTAGATCTTCAAATTTGCCTACACCTACTCCATGTCATGAACCGGCCAGACCATCCAACTATCATATTGGCCATACTCCAGAAAAAAAGAAGGCGCGTCATTTTTTATTCTTTGGTTCTCCATTAACAAAACAAAAGATTGATGACTTACATCATTATCAATGGGAATCAATAGCAATTTAACATGAAATGTACTATGAACAGAAGCTAAATTCAAAACAACGTAGTTTTCTGGAGCAACTTGGATGGAAATTTTGCGGAACATCTTCATCAAATATTCATCAACCCATAATGTCTTCTTATCATCAGTCACCACAACCTCCTCCTGTGTCTCCAAATTCATGGGAACGAGGAAATCACTGGTCTCCATTAAGACCATACAAAGAAAAGACTAAGGTTGAACCAGAAGACTGCAAGACTCCGCATTCATCCACTTCTTCTTCATCTCACTAAGCTCTATTTTTTTATTTTTTTATTTGTTTTGTATGCTTCGTTGATTAATATATTTAATATATTCATATCTATTTGTTAACACATGCAAAAAGACTGATAATACCGCAAAAGAGCATTCAGTCGACTGACCATATATGACCAGTCGACTGAATCTGGAAACCAAGTGTTTCAGGAGGTTGATCAGTCGACTGACCATATACGACCAGTTGACTAAATCTGGAAACCGAGTGTTTAAGGAGGTGGATCAGTCAACTGACCATATACGACCAATCGACTGAATCTGGAAACCGAGAGTTTCAGGAGGTTGATCGGTCGACTGACCATATACGACCAGTCAACTGAATCTGGAAACAGAGAGTTTCAGGAGGTTGATCAGTCGACTGACCATATATGACCAGTTGACTGAATGACTAATCTGGACGTACTAACTTCTGTTTCACCTACCTTTTTACCCTTTTTAACCTATCTTCTTCTTTTTACTTTTCACTTTTACTGTCCCTCATCAGAATTTCAAAACCCTAGCTTTCAAAGTTTTCAAATTTCTTTACTCGATTATAAATTCAAATGGCTCCTAGACAATCTAAACGATCTAGACAAGCCTCATCCTCTTCCTTTGAGCCTATTGACACCCAAATCGCTCAATGGCTTTATGATGCCACAGCTGTCCAAAGATGGAACAAAATGAAGGAAGCACGCTTTCTCGAAGGATCTTTTGTTGTGTTTCCTGACTTCTCTGCATACAGAATTCAAGAGCTTGCAAGGAGAAGTCGTCTAGAATCTCTTCTTGACCACAATCAGAACAATCTCAAAATTAATCATACAATGGTAAAACTCTTTTACGCGAACTTAAATTTGGGTCATCAAAATCCACGAAATCGTGATAATTGCGTATGGAGTTTAGTTTGCGGTCAACAAGTATTCTTGTCATTAGATAGAATTGGACACATTTTACACACACCAACAAATGGTATTTCGTTAGAAGATTTAAATGTTCCTATAGGCGAAAGAGATGAAGTAAGTCATAGGTTTTTAGAAGATGACATGACAGATTTAAATTCTATTGCCTTACGCCCTACAGCTCGAATTATGCATTGAGCCTTAATGCATACAATTCTTCCTCGTACTGGTTCTTATGAGCTTGTATACCCAGAGAATTATAGGGCTTTATATGCAATTTGGGGAGATGTTCAAATCAATTGGCCTAAGCTTATTCTTGATGAATTCTTATCCTACAACCAAGGTCGAATGAACATCATCTATTACAGAGAGTATATTATGCGGCTACTTATGAACCTACAAGTTCCTATTCTAGAATCTGATACCTCTGCTACTAAAACTCTAAATAGCCGCACAATTAGTCTGATGAAATTGCCTCCTAGACCTCTTACTATCATGACTTTCCAAGATTGGCAATCAAGACCACTTCAGCAAGCTACTACTCCACAGTAACAAACAGATGACATTCGTACCCCAACCCCATCCCAAAGCACCCGAGAGTCCATTGATCTACTTGCACGTAATCAAGTCATTTTGGATTCTCGCATCAAAAATCTCGACAGGAAGATCGACAAAAAGTTTGACAAGATCAAAAGCTTTTTCGGGATTTTATGGGATGCAATCTCTTGTTCCTCCTCCACAACTGCGGACACTTCACATTGGGATCCAGGCAAACGTCCAGCACCTTGTTTTACTTGGTCTACATCCGAAGAACATACAAGTTCTGACACTAGTGGAAATGGGGGTGGCAGACAATTTGTGGAAAGTTCTTCACGAGGCAAAGGACTAATGCAAGTCGAAGAAGAAACTGATTCAGACTCTGATGAGTGATGTTGATTTTTCTTGATTGATGGTAGTAAGTTATTTTAATTTCATGAACATTCTACTGTTGTTTATTTTTTTTATGAGCTTGTATAAATAGCTCGGTAAGATTTGAAACAATACTTTGTTTGTGATTGTTATGCTGTTAAGCTCACAATGCTAATATTATTGTTTATTTCCTTTTTTTCGATGACATAGGGGGAGAAATTTGTATGACTAACCAATTTTTTGCAGGATTAGATATGTCGCCAGATATTCAAGGGGAGTTATATATAACTTCCGTTATATAGTTCTTAAAATATAGTATCATCTAAAATAGGTTGTCATCAATCAAAATGGGGGAGAATGTTGAATCATGAGTTTTTGATTCATGACAAAAAGCTTAAACAATCAGTGATGAGACTATATGATCAATCGACAAAAAGAGAATCAGATATGCTATTAAATAATAAAGGAGATAAGACTTCAAACCTAAGTATAGTATGTTTATTTATCATAGTTTTAAGTCTTAGATATAATTTGAAATTGTTAAAATCTATCCTCAAGTAGTTTACACAAATCAAAGTGGTTTTTAAAATACAAATTTTTAAGAAAATAGGCAAATTGTGCACTGACAACCAGGTCAGTCGACTGACCGAAAACAGCCAGTCGACTGACCATGGTCAGTACATAGATATGCACTGTTTTTCACTGTCTTTGAATTTTTAGTCAACTGATCGTTTTTCCCCAGTTGACTGACCGACTCTAACAGTCATTTTTCCTGTAGAGACACTTCTATCTACGAAGAGTTACGATTCAAATTGAATAGATATGGCTGCATCTTTTGATTGAAACTCTTCGTGAATAGTTGTAACTATTTGTTCACTATATAAACATGTTAGAATCACTTCTCAAATCACGAATTTTTATTTTGATTTCTTGATATATTCTCTATCTATCTATCTCTGCATTCTACAAGCAATCACAATCAATATATTGCTTGAATCTCTGAATTAATTAACATATTCTTCGATTCAAAGCAATATCTTCCTTTCTAATCTTTACACATACAATATATACTTGAGGAAAAGATTATAGGAAGGGTGTACTATCAAAGACAAATCAGTGTTATCAAGAACACAAAGTGTCAAACAACTTTATTGAAACTGTAGAAGTCCTGTTAGTTTGTATCAGGCGGAAAAGTCCTCTTCGGTTGTTGAGGCGGAAAAATCATGTTCGGCTGCTCAGGTGTTGTATACCTATTCCTCCGGGTTAAGTGAGGGGTTATTGAGTTTAAATTCCAGAAGGAAGTCTGGGACTGGACGTAGAACGGGAAGTTCGAACCAGTATAAAAACTCCTGGTGTGCTTATTCTTATTTGCTTTATTATTATTATCTGTTTCCGCATTTAGATTATAATACATTCCATATTACATGATCCTAAGTGATACTAGCCACATAGTAGTCACTCTCAAAGATGACTTCGATAAGATCCCAACGAAAGTTTTCTTGTCCAAATCGGACCTCGTTGGAAAGAGTAACGATTTAATTAATATAACGATAATTTAAATGTTTAATTATCATAATAAATAAATAAATAAAAACCAAAACAAAGCCGATACCTCTTCTCTCGTTCACGCAGCAGAGTCCATCTCTACTTCCTCCAGGCAAACGCGCTCTTGACTTCATCATTTTTTTTATAATAAAAACGCTGCCTCAACCACGCACTCGAACCACCGCCAGCGCCTCTTCCCCCACTGCCTTAAGCCGTAGTCGCCCGAACTGGACCACCATCAACATGCAATACGCGAGCACGCGAAACGCTAGTCAACTCAATTTCACATGACTACGCTGAAACCCTACCCTCGATTGAACGTTGAGCCTTCCCTCTTGTGCTCAAGCGCCATCGCGATCGATTCTTTCGATCGTTATTTTTTTATATAAAGGTCGATCTGCATTGTTTTTTTTAATGTTTGCCCAATTTAAACTGAGATGGGAGAAAGAAGAGGGGTACGGGGAAAGAATAAGGCCTGATGAACGGTGTGATTTTTTACTATTATATATATTATTATTATATTAGAAAATATCTCGCCTATAACCACCTGAAATTCTCGAGTTCCAAACGAAGCGTACCGCCTGGCGTTCCTAATGTTTTAACTCTATTCTGAACGCAATGGAACTAGTCTCAAAGCCTAGTTCGACGGTATGCAGAAGATAGCTTTTCAAATCGAATTATTTTAATCGAATTCCTTAAATTCATTTCTATGCGTTTCAAGCTTGCACGATCAAACGATAAGTCTGATCGCTACGAAACTTGAAATCCTATAATAATTCACCATTACAGATCCGATAAAACTAGTTTCATCAAAATCCGACATAGTGGCCAAAATGGCTCTTTTACTCGTCAATTAAAATATAAAATTTTAAATTTTAAATTATTCACTTTTAAATCCAATTTTTAAATGTTAAAAATCTTCATTCATATTTAAATAAAATTTGAATTAATTTCCTATACCATTTTAATCATATTAATCCATAATTCAATTATTCAAATAATCTTCAATATTAAATTTAAACAAATTAAATAATCTAATAAATCAATATTAACAAATCATTAAATTTCAGATAAAGTTTAGTTATCAACATCATTTTATTTCTATCTAAACAGTTCACATTTCTTATTCAACTCCAGTTATTGATTGTAAATACAGTCAATACATAGAATTTATTTCAATACTTGTTATCGCCAAAATCTTCGAAATTAGTTATTTCAAAGTTTTATTCAAATTCATATCTAATAACTTACACTAAAAATTAAACCTTTATTTTTAACCATTTTTATTCAATAATTATATTAAATTCTATAATTTAAAATAGTTAAAAATACGGGTCGTTACGTAGTCGTTACAAAACCAAGTAAACTATATAAGAGCAACAAATTTCAAATTAACAAAGAACACAAAGTACTCTCAGTTATGCTCCTAGTTAGTCGTATGTATTCATATGCTTTGTTATGATATGAGTACAATAAAGCTTGGTGATTATGCTTCCAGAAAACTTATAACTTACATATTATGTGTTTTGTTTTACTGTGCATATATAAGTGTTTGTGCCCTCAATTTATATCTGTATAAAGCTTACATCTAAATCTATGGCTATTCTTTAACTATTCATGGTGCATATATAAGTGTTTGTGCCCTCAATTTAAATCTGTATAAAGCTTACATCTAAATCTATGGCTATTCTTTTAACTATTCACTGTGCATATATTATATTTTATACCGAGAATAGTTTCTTAAAATAGTAGATCAGAAACTCAAATCCTTGTGCATTCAAGACTTTAATGAAAATCCTGCGATAATGGGTAGTAGAAATCTTGTGTTGGAATGGTGATTTTATCATCTAGTGTGGTAATGGACTGTTCCTAAAGAAAATAATAAGGCAATTCTTATATTCTGTTAGGATATTGTTAAAGGAAAAAAGTGAATGGAAATTGGGACAGTGAGCAGAAATTACATTGCATTTTAACCTTAGAACATAGACACTCAACTAATTGATTAGTTTTAGTCCTGCCTAATTATACTTCTAGTTCTAATTAACATCAACTGTCGACTGCTATAGTCTTGTTGTTTTTCCTTTTCTTTTTCTCGTTCTTTCTCTATTGCCACTTTCCTCTTCTCCTTACCAGTTTCTTTATCTCTCTTTCATGTCTTTCTCCTTGTTGCGTCCATCTCCATGCTCCAGTATTAGTTTATTTTTCTCATCTTTTATGATATTTTGCAACTCGGACACATATTTTGTGATAATTTCCAAAGGTTGTAAATGTGAATATTCATCACTTTCGAGAGGATTATATTAGCCTATAATTCTAAAACAAATATATGTTAATCACAAATTTTTGGTACATCTTCTTTGCATGTACCAAAATATTTTGATGGAAAACATAAAACAAGGCATGCATCAGTCAAAAAAGGAACACTTACATCATCAAAGTTTGCTTCTAATTCAATGTATTGAAGACCTTTTTGTACAATGGTAATAGAGCACCCGAAGGAATTAAATTTTCATCAATATGACTTTTGTTGATTCCTCCTTCACATCCTAAAGCAAATGACGTATGCGTGAAACCTGATACAATGCATGAACATGTTACCGCATTAATGAGGATAATAACTTTGTAAATAACAATGTTAGAAGTATTGATGCTAAATTTCACATAATGGTCACATCTCACAGGTTTACACGCTTCCTTTGGATACCAAAGAACTTTCTACCTCTAAGCAGACTAAAATCCAATGCCATATAGTAGTAAGGTCATATGGTTACACAAAATATACATGCATTCATCCTTATGTTTACATATAACAAAGTCCAGCCCTGCTTCTAGATTTTAAGCAACTTTTTCTAACAAGTGATTGGTAACAACTCAAAAAAATAAAAAACTATTGAGCTTCATAGAATAAAAAAAATGTTGTACTTTTTCCTTTTATAGAACTCTTGAAATAAATGTTTAGAAGAAAAAAAAACATTTTTTAGGCATTGCATTGTTTCAGCAACAAGTTTATCAAACCATAAATAACTTAAGTTTTCCTGTAATCATTTATTCATCCGAAAATAGAGGATATATATTTGGTGTAAACACAGTAAACCAATTATCAGTAAATCAAAACCGAAAGCAGCTGTAATAACAAACTCTTAGGAAACCAATTCTGATACATGAGGAAATTGATCCCTAGGCTACATGGCAACTGATATATAAGAGCTTCTATAAATCAAATCTAAATCTAGTAATGCAACTTTAAATAGTTTTTTCTACTATAAATTATTAGTTCCTTATTCACAACAACAACTCATCATTACAAACTAAAGTTAAAATCAATACCTAGGTTGAGTTGGCCGATTGACAAGCCCGCCAACGCTGGTGAGATGACGATTTGGCTTTTAGAGTGTAATTTGCCAGTCAATCGTAGCCAAATAGATCGTTAAAAATCGATTTAGGTTTCTGTGCTTTGTCAGTAGATCGATGGCAAAGAGGAAAGATTTGGAAGATGAAGACGAGTGATTTTGTGATGATGAAGACGGGTGAGTTGGAAAATGAAAATGAGAGAGAGATAGGAGATAAGGAGCGGCCATGGAATTTCAGCTACGAGGGAAAAAAATTTAATTATTGAAAAGAGAAAAGGAGCAGCCACGTAAAATTTAAGGAAATTTTCATATATCGTTGGGGGAAACCAATTGGCCTCATTTATTTGTTCATTTTTATGAGTTAACTTGACCAATGGTTGCATAAGCCTTGAAGCGCTATTAGTAAATGCTACTAAAAGTTAGTTTTCTTGTAGTGTAGCTATTGCGTCCTTACAACCAAACCTAAAAAACAAAATCATTCATCTACTCACCGCCTATCATGCCGTTGTCAACTTCCAGATCATAACAGTATGTTGTTCACCTCGTTTGGCTTGTCAATCTTCAATTACTAGAAAAATACCAACATTTAAAAAATGAAATTGTGCGATATCATTATATGAGGAATTGATGTTAAAATAGATAAAGCAAGTACAACATGCTACCAAGTTGTATCATTTAACAAAATAAATGATATCATTAAGTAATGCCAACTATTACACGATTAAACTGAAATATAATTGTTGCATTCTTGTTTTCAGTTCGGGAAATACAAAATCGATACTACACGGCAGCATAAATAATTTACAAAAAATAGCACTACAAAAATGATGCTGCAATTCATTAACAAACTACAAATCAAAGAAATGTTACTATATTTCATTAACTAATACTAGAATTCAGAATGCTATTATAAAATAATGTTGTGAGATACAACAAATGTAGAAGGTTTTTAAAAATTGCAGTGGCAGTTTATAAACAATTGTTGTTTCTTTTTTAAATAAATATGGTTTTGTATATTTATGTTCATAACCGCTACTGCAATTCATAAACTGCTACTAATATTCATAAAATACTACTACAAAGTAGCATTATGAACAGAAATATACAGATACCTTTGATTTCATTGGATTTATGTTCTAAAATACTACAGTTCTGTACATTTATGTTCATAACTGCTACTACAATTCATAAACTTGTAACGACCTGGAATTTTGGTCGTTAGACTTTGAACATTTAATTCATTTTAAATGTTGAATGTGGATTATAATTTGATTGAAATATAAAGATCTGGTTGAATCGATAAGTTTAGTTATAATTTCAAATATGGTAAATTCAATTTGATTTGAATAGTAATAATTAAATATTTGAAATTGGATAATTTGTGAATCTGGATGTCAATGAGTATGAAAATGGTTTCAAAAATTTATTTAAGTTTAGTTTGGTTTGAATTTTAATGTTGGACTTTTGGATGGAATCCAAAGTCGATAAGTTAAATTTGGAATTTTATATTAATTTAATAATGGAATTTAATAATACAATAATGCAAATAATTAGATTTTGATTCGGAATGAATCAGAATGATGTGTAATGTGAATATAAATTCTATATGATTTATAATTGAGTTAGTAAAATTTTAAAAGTGAGATTTTAGATGATTTCGACGATTTTGGAAATCGGTCGAATTAATCGACGAGTTAAAATAGCCTTCCGGGCACAGTCTCAGAATTTAACGAAACCAGTTCCATTGGATCCGTAATAGTGTATCATTATCGGATTTCAATTTTCGTAGCGTTTGGAGTTACCGTTTGCTCATACGGGTGGGAAACGCGTTGGAATTTAAATCGATAATTAAATATTTTAAATCGATTCAAAAAGCTATTTTCCGCATACGACCAAATTAGCTTCCGAAACATGTTCCATTGTGTTAGGAATGTGGGTAAAACCTTATAATCGCCTGGCGGCATGTCTTATTCGGAGTTCGTGAGAAAAAGTTGTTTTAAAAGGATTTAATATTAAAATATTATTAATAAAGGTATATATATACACGTTCAGGGCTGAAACCCTAGTTCTTCCTTCTTGAGCCGCCGGCTAACATATTTCAATGGCCAGAAAGCATCGAACCTTTTTCCCCTAAATCTCTCGATCCAGGCTTCAATTTCGAAAACTCTCTAAATGAAAGTCGTAGAGCGTGGAATGATCTACACATCCAACGGGCACGATCATTAATAGTGGAGCGAATCAGCAGTAGGGCGGCCGCGTTCATTGGTCGTTCGGAGGCGAATCTCTCGGCCATAGGAGCGTCGAGTTCGATGCCGTTCAAGGCGTAGGTGCGGCACGCGAGGGGCTTTGACGTGGGCTTGGTCGATCTCGTTCTCGGCGATTGTAGGAGGTGCGGTTCGTAACCCTAGTCGGAGATGTTGGGTTTCGTTTACGTTGTATCGTCCTGGGAGCACGCGTGTAGAAGAAGAAGGCTACGGCCTTGATTTCATCTCAGTTTTCAACGGCCACGATCTCCTGTTGGTAAAAATAAAAAGAAAATTTGTTTTAAATTTATATACAAACTTTATAAATCGATAACTCTTGCATACGTTGTCAGATTCTGAAAAATTTGGTAGCGCCGGAATCGCAGCGACATGATCTACGCTGTAGTACAAGTTTGGAGACGATCGGAGTTAGCGGAAATTTTAGATTAAATCGAACGGACTCGATTTAATTTAGAATTTTAAACGCTCGACGTTTTAAATTCAAGGTGAGTTAATCTCACTCACATCAGGATGCCATTTAATTTAAATAGATAATATTTAAATAATTGTGTGATTGGTTGAATATGAATATTAATATCAGTTTGGAATGGATATTTGCTGTTGTGCTAACATCTGTGAATGCAGGGAAAACAGGTTGGAGGGATCCAATTGAATTTTGTTATGCTGTGTTATGATTGGACAATATAATTTGGTATTTTAAAATATCAATAAAATGAATTGGGATTAAAAGGGAAACGAAAGGAATTTTTAAGTGATGAATTTAAAGGGATTAAATTTGGGAAATTGGTTTGAAATTTGTTAAGAGTTTTTATTTGAAACTGTGGTTTAAAGAGGGAAAATAAGAAATGGGAATTTATAAACCGGGTTTATAAATAAATTGGGATATTTATCGGAGGATAAATTTAGAAGTATAGATTTCCGGAGGGATTTTCTATAAGAAGTGCAAATTGTGTTAAAAGAAATAGTGGAATCACTTTTAAGGTGGAAAGAGTATTTTCTTTTCCTAGGAAATGTAGTAAGTTTCAAAGGAAAGCTTTCAAAGTGAAAAATAGAAGTTTAAAAATGTGTTTGGAATGTTTTAGATAAATAATTATTTTAATTTTTTTTAAGAGATAGGTAAATATTTATTAAGTAAGTATGGTATTTAACTAATTTAAAGATAAATCAGTATTTTGATTTCTAAGGAAATTTTATTATAAGCATTTGATATAATATCTTTATATTAAAGGAAATCTTTGATTTAAGTTACCCAATAGAAACTTTATAGATTTTCAAAAGTATATTTTTAATAAAGAATTTGGAAACATATTTTAAATAATGGAAGCATATAATTTGGAAATGAATTTCCAGGAATGGAAAATGTGTTAAAGATAAAAGGTGTTTGTTTTTAAAGTGTTGGAAGGAATTTACGGGATTTAACGTAAACATGAATTGAGATAAATCCAGCGGGATTTATAAAAAGAATTCTTTAGGTTATTATGGAATGGAAGTGTATTTCCCTGAAAAGCCAAGTACGTTTTAAAGCAGATTTTTAAATAAAAGTAAAAGCTTTAAATTTTTTTTTAAAAGGATGTTTCCAAGAACTTATTATTTAAGTTGTAAGAATTTTAAATTAAATATTTACTATATTAGTGATAGTAGTAATTCTTTTAAAGGATAAATTGGTATTATGTTTTAAAGAAATATTATTATTATGTATATTTATAAAATGGATTTATTTAAAGACAGTTTGGTTAAAGTTTTATTTGAAACTTATGTAGCAGTTTGTAACTCTTATTTTAAAATTTAGATCGACCTAACTTTTATTTTAAAATTAGTTTTTATATTTTATAAAAATAGTTTACCTTAAATATTCTTAAATATATTTTGGATAAAGTGATTTAAATTATTTTAAAATATTAAGTGTTTGTACTTGGTGATTTCAGTGGGGAAATAGTAAATGTTGGGAAATTTATTTTCGTAAAAGGAAGTGGGTTTAAACTGTTTTCAAAAGTGGTTGAAAATAGAAATATATCTTGTGAAGATATTTTGAGAAAACATAAATTTGAGGAATTAATTATGTTTGATGGATGTTTGTGAATGTTAATTGATAGTTAAATCACCGACTATCAATATTGGCCAATGCGCTGATCGTTTCGAAGAAACCGGGATCGAGATTAATTTCTCGAAAACCACTTCGATTTGGTTTGTACGTTTTCGTGAAAAAACGAGTTTGGAATCGAAGATGGAGCAGTGAAGTGCAAGGGCTAGTCGCTACTAATCCTGAGGATATTTCCAAAATGGAAGTAGTAAGAGTAGTGCCTTCAGTTCCGTTCGAACCCGGAACGGACTTGTATGGATGAATGTTTTCGGAACATTGTCAGGTGGACAATGGGCATTCTAAGTGATATGTTCTATAAAGGTAACGCTTAGCCTCAAGACTCATCAACCGGGAATGACTGAAAATTAGGGGATATGAAGCAAGGCTTCGTGGGTAGCCCCCACTTGAGAGTAAGGTCATCCCTGTCTAGATGTCCCTTTTTATTTTGGCTTAGTGGTGCAGTTGCTGATCACAACCGTGGGGTGATTTTACTCGGAATTATCTAGTAAGGGATGGTTCCGGCCTTATGTTGCAGGGGAGTGGGCGTACTCCTCAGTACTGTGATCTAGGCCACGTACTGTGACAAGTGGTACCCCAGTGCCTAGTCATTGATGGAAACCCATTCTCCCTACGTGCCTTGTACGGTATTTGTTTGTATTACCCACTTTGTGGCTAGTATGCTGGAATTTAATCATGTAACAATTTCAGCTATTTGAATAAGTATTTGTATATAGACACTATTATAATATCAGAGGATTTGATAAGAAAGTGTTTTGGCTATTGTAAGGTAAAAACCCGACATGTTTATTTGTGGCATGGTCTTACGAGATGCTTTTGATTTCAAAGGATTTTTGAAACTTTAATAATCAGTTTGGATGTATTTCTCTTACGCTGGTATTCCAGACTGACTCGGGTGTTATTTCATTATAATGCTCGGGTCAGACCGAGTATTTCAGGTTCAGGATTGGATACTTTGGAGCTCAGGAGAGGAGCTAGAGTTCGAGACGTATTATTCGTACTTGTTTATTCCGCTGCTATGGTTGTTTGAAATTTCCAGCAAGTTGTGAGGCAGGTTTATATAACCGCCAGGCTGGTAATTGTTGTTCACTTATGATATACTCTGATGATGTATTGTATAAAACAGATATAGTTTTCATTTTGTGTAAAGAGCTGTTATTATTTATTATATTTGTTCCGCTACGATTGTGAGATTCTGATGTTGTTTAGTTCCTTCTTTCTTCTATCTTCTTTCTTTTTCCTCAACAATCTGTCTTTTTCGGCACTCGATCATCGACATATTATACAGCGGTGTATTTTTTATCGATTTTCGAGGGTCGAGAAGGGCGGGTCATGATAGTTGGTATCAGAGCTTAGGTTAGCGATAACCTAGGCTTGTTGGGGAAATTACTCATTAGAAATAGAGTCAATGGTACTCTAGAATGGGTTGAGGGTAATAATAGATATGAGAGCGTACTTGTTAGTGAATATAAAATTGTTTTTATACTTTGTTGACTTATCGGTTGAGTGTTTATGAATTCTGGTCGATACGGGAAGTACAACCGTAATCGATAGGGGTTTCTAAACTCTTAAACAAGATAAACCGACATAGTATTGTTTTTAAAGTAGGTAAATGCAATAATTTTACCCCAAATTATATTTTGATATAAAAGAAATGATTTTTCTGAAATTATTATATATATATGGATGTTTGGTTGTTAATACTATAATCAAATAAGAATCTAAAATTTTAAATGGTTATAATCAAAGAAATTCTATAAGTATGACTTATCCAAAGAGATATAACTAAAATTTGATTTAAACCAGAATTTAAATCCCAGAAATTTTAGAAAATGTTTTAAATGTATTTAAAACAAAGGTTTGGGAATTTGAGGTCTTGGAAATGTTTGAAATGTTTTCCAAAACATTTGAAGGCAATAATGAAGTATTATTTTGGGAATTATTTTTGAATAGAAATTGTTTGAAAGGAATTTATAGAAGAAAAGAAGCAATGAACTCACTTCAATCGCTGGAAAATAATCCTGGTGATGATGGCCACATCATCAGAATTCATTTTCGAGTTTCTAAAGTGATGGATTTGCTACCATGGTGATAGGTTATGATATTTGTTTGGACTTGTTGGATATACAAGTTGTTTTAGAAATTTCAAAAGGAAAATTTGTTTTGGTAAAACCAAGTATTTTGGAATCCGAAGATTTGATTTGATGTACCAAGTGTATATGTATTGATTATTATTTCAAATTGGTTTTGAAATAAATCCGGGCAATGGAATTCTGGAAATTATATTTAAATAATGTGAAAAGTTAAGGTGAACCAACTATTGAAATTATAGTGAAATTGATATAAATAAGAAAGGAAATTGGAAATTTTAATACTGGAATTAAAAATTTAACTTGAGTAAATGGAAGTGAATAAGATATATTTGAATTTAACTCAAGATAAGTTAAATAAAATATGAATTGGAGTTGAATTAAATTGGATGTAAAGTTGAAATAGAAAATGATTTTTATAATTGTGTAATGAAAATTTATATCCGGAAGCCATTAAGTGTTATATATAATATGGAATTGTGATTATAAGATGAAAATGACTCAAATGAGCAATATAAGCTTTTAAATAATAAGCTGTTGAACTTATGAATAGGGAAATTGTAATGACCCAAGATTTTAGGAATTTATTTTGAAAATATAAATAAGTTTAAAATAAATTTTTAAACCAATTTTAAAAGAAAAGGGGGGAATTGATATGGCTTGATATGGTGTAACTGTATGTGTGTACATGTGTGCATAGGAAATACACATGAATTGAAGCTTAATCCCTGAATGATATGAATGAACATATGTTGATGTGTGGAAAAAAAAAATATATATAGATAAATAGATTAAATCCTTAAAAGCAATATGCATAAATATATATGGATGCCACTGATTGTATTTGAGTGTACATGTGCATATGTGTTCAGTAAAAATAATGTATAGATATATATATATATATATATATATATATGTGTACTAATTATTTCTGTAAGACTTATATATATATATATGTATGCTAATCAAATACCAGAGTTCAAATCAGTAATAAAAATACATAAATATATTTTAAATTATAGGCAGAAAGAAAAGAATGAAGATATAAAAGGAGTAATTCTTTTATAAATAAATAAGGGAAGTACATGCTATTTAAGTGAAAGCTAAAAATAGAAAAATAAGGTAAAACAAAGATATGTTTTGTATAGGTAGAATTAGGAAGAACCTTTGATATATATATATATATATATATATATATATATATATGATAAATAATGGAAATCAAGTCACACTTTTAGCACGATAGTAGACAAGAGAAAAAGCATTTTTTTGGAAAAGCAAGATATCTGAAAATAACCAAAATGATAAAACTACTTTTTCTTTCCACAAACTTGAGCCGGGGAGGGTAAGATTTTGGGTTTAAACTAAATGCAAATGACATGATTTCTGATGGGCAAAAATGACTTTAGCTAACACCTTAAACCCTAAGAAGAACCCTGCATAAATAAGCAGTGGTATGAGGAACCTTCTCTTCTTCCCTGATAGCTCTTGAGAAAAATATATATATCACATAAATATAAAACAAGTGAAGAAAAGAGTTTGAGGGCAGAAGCTCATCAATCAACTAAGAAGTAAAAGAGAGCTAGGTGAGAAAACTCACTCAAAAACCTAAGGCACTAAGTCCTAATGAAGGCAGCCAGTTTATAAGTTGATTTTTCTTTAAAATGTATTTTCATATGTGGATGTCTTTCTTTGATTTCTAAGATGAGAATGCTTTGATCTTTAGTTGGTTGTTCTGCTTGTTTTATGATATGAAAGTTCTAAGTATCATTAGTATATATGTTTTAAAAACCCAGATCTCTCTGATATGTTAATATTTAGAAAAATGAGTAAATACCCAGAGAATCAAATGAGGAATATAGGCAAGTAGTGTTGGTTTTGGCACAACCCAAAAAATATAAACATGCTGAGCTGCAATATACTTGTGTATAAGTGCTGAGGCTTGAGACAAAAAGGAATTAGGAGTGCAATAGGGTTGCCTATGTGCTGATGCTCCTGATTCAATGAAAATATATAAATAATCATATACATAGCAAATATATTTTGTGATTCAGTGAAACTTGGTCATTCTGAGTTTAACTTAAGCACAGATGTTTGCAATAAAGAAAAACTCTCTCAAAAGCCATAAGCCAATGTTAGTTGTCTATGCCCCTTTTAAAATGCAAGAATATATATATATATATATATATATGCAGAATCTTATTTAATAGACACCTATGTTTAATTGCTTGTTTGTCTCTGTTTGGTTATGAATAATATGGAATGCCATGACATGAATGTTTGCATTTGTGAAATGATTCACTGAATGGTTTAGTCATGAAAAATCAAAAGTGTTATTATTAACTTAAAACTGATTAGGAAATGGGGTCAAGAGCACTACAGGAATGACTTGTGTTCTTGAGCAATACAAGTTGACACATGGCTTGCTTAAGTCCTGAGATCTTTGTGTAATGGAGTGAATTAGTCCATTACAATGTGTCCATTGATTCATATAATTGCAGATGAGACCAAGATAGATAAATATATCAATGTAAGAAAATTTGATATAAGGAGGAACTAGAGTTTTCCTGGAATGAAATCTGAGTAGGGAATAAATGATTTAATTCATTTTGGTGATTTCCCTATTTTGTATGGATGCTTATTTGATTTATGACTGAGTGTATGAATGTATGACTGTACCATATCTTTTTAAGGTTTCTGAAAAGGAAGACTAAGGTGTGCACCTGCACACTGACACAGAACATGCACACCATGATTTATTTGTTTTCTAAAGGCAGGATATATATATATATATACATGTTTCAACTTTAACTTGATATACAAATTGTTTTAGTGGATTTTCTCATACCAGACATGTGTCTGATCCTAGTGTGCTCATGGCATATGGGGTGTCTCATTTAATATGGGGCAGCTTCAAATGCATTTTCAGGGACTGCAGCAACTAAGTAGGAGTAGGAGCAAGGCTTTGAGAAGAAGATTATAGCATGCTAAAATTAGTTAGATAAGAGCTTAAAAGATGAAATCTGCATGTATTGATATTTTTAAATTATCACTTGTATTAAGTATTGAATGTTGGATGGATATTTTGCTAAGTGTTTTGCTAAGGAATTGGATTGTAATTGGAGTTTATAAATTTGGTGATTATCTGAAAAGTTGAAGAAGCTAACCAATGATTTTGTAAGCAAATCTGAGTAAGAACACTATGATAAATGGGATAGTTATATTTTGTAATGTATTAGTCAATCTTGAGTCTTTGAAAAGGATTAAGTTTTGGGAAATCTGGATAGTTGAGTCTCAGTAAATTATATGATTTATTCTTCCACCATGACATTTGCATACAAGAGTGGCTAGGCACAGGGAAAATGTATTTATGTGTCTGCAATGTTTTCATAATACAATTTGTCCTACGCAAATTTTTTATACCTTGTTCTTGATAAAGGAAGAATCTGTAATATAGGAGATGGAAGCCATGTCCATGATAGTTGCATATATGCAAATTTAAATAGATTTTGTTCAGATATTAGCACACCAGTTATCCTTGTATTTTAACATGGATCTGAATTCCTTTTCACTAAGGCTTTGATCAAAATGCATTTTTATGATCCTATGGCTTATACTAGAACAAAGAGTCTGGTTGAACCATGTTTTGGATACCCAGGTTCTCAGGAAACTCAATCATGTTTGCATTTGATTTAGCTCAGCATCCTGGCATCAAAGAATTAAGTTTTTGGAATATGATATCTCACTTAAAAGTATTCCAGAAAAGAGTTTGTACTCTAGGCAGATTTTAAAGAAAATCAAATATAGATAATGATATAAACTTATATCATTTTTCAGAGCATAAACACTACACCATCAATTTAAAGGCAATCATAACACAATTATAATGTTTTTAGGAACTACACTTCATTGAGAATACAGCAAATAATCAAGGGTTAAAAATCACATTGTTACCTACATGGATGGAATTTTATTGCATGAATTAAATTGAACTATGTGTGGATTGATTAAATTTAATCAATCAAATTATCCTCTTGTTTACCATAACTCTGATTTAAATAAGAGAGGCACATGCATCTTCACATGTATGTGCATTTCCTTATGAATACACTGATATATTTATATTGGTAAAGATTTTGATCCTGGATAAGTTGTTTTGATAAAAAGAAAAAAAAGACTCTAGGCTTCAGAAATATATATATATATATATATATATATATATATATGAAAATGAATATATATATCTCTATGTAAAAAAAAATCCTTACAAATTAAGGTAGAAAAGAGAGGGTCTATTCAGAAATGGAATGGTGAAACCAAAGTAAGATGGTTGGTCTTTTATGGAAAATCCAAATTTTACAACCCTACATGAAATGTAAAATGGGATAAGGCAAAGAAGAATATATAAATGTGGATGGACTTAGGTTAATAAATCAGTGTTGAAGCTTATATATTGAGAAGTAAAATTTAGTTGAGTTGGGTAAAATTGAACTGAAATCAAAATTTTCAGTCGTGTTATAAATAATATTGAATGAAATCTAAATTCTTACTTAAATTTGTGAGGGAATGGTAAGAATTTAAATTGGCTAAATAAAATTTAGTTGGACTTGAATTAAATTTGGGTAAGAATTGAATTGAGAGGAAATTTAATTTAGTTGAAATGATATTGAATAATTAAATTTTCACTCAACTGAATTCAAAGAATTGTATGAGGATGAATTTAGCGTAAGTTAAATTAAATAAAGACAAGTTTGAAGGTGGATCTAGAGTAAACTAAATTAAAATGAAAATAGAATTGATGTAAGAAGAAATGGAGTTATTATGGAATTGAAATAACTTAAGTAAATCGTGAAATGATTGTTGTTGAACTTTATGAAATGATTTTGAATGGAACTTGTTTGGATAATGAATTGAAATGCAACTGAAGGGGTTTATATTAATAATGTAATGGAAATGAGAATGTTGGGTTGTGAATGATCCAGAATGGGATAATATTAATATAAATTTAAGTTGGAATTAATTTAAAATGGTTATAAGCTTAAGAATTGGTTACTTGTTTGGATAACAACAAACTTGCATAGGAATTGGCCGTTTTGTTGTTAACGAAAGTGAATTAATTTGTAGAAGCTAATAAAGTTGGTTTTGAATTAATTGGTATAAGTGCGATATAATTAAGTGGTTTTGCATATAAATGGAAGTGAACTGTAAAGAAATGCAAATATATCAAATTGAAAATAAAAGTTTGATTGTGAATCAATTCGAAATTGGGTAGAAGTTAAATAAATTGATTTTTTGAGATCAATTGAATTAAACATGAGTTGTTTTGCTTAAAAATGAATTGAATGTAAGTAAGGCATATGAACCGATTTGGTGTAAATATGAATTGTATATAGAAAAATTGAATGTAAACCATTCGAGTGAAATAAAATGAAGTTTAAATGTGTAAAAGAAAGTAAAATGATGTTGAAACCTTGTGATATAGCCTTTAAAATATGGTTTGCATGTAAGATTATGCAAATTTGTTGAATATGCTAGGTAATTGATGTGTTTGGCTAAGATTTATGAATGGAATGTTGTTAAAATCTCATATTATTGAAAACTCATGTGTTTGTTGAGTAAGTACAGGTGTGGAAGGCAATCGATTGAGTTGGAGCACGTAAATGTAATATTAATTAGCCACTTGCTTTAAAATGCTAATAAAAAGGTACGCCTACGAAATAAAATAGGAAATATGAACTGTTTTTGTTTTTCCGACCGTGTAGGTCGATGTATACATATTTATATCTATTGTGATATTGTAAAACGCTCTCCGTACAAAGGAGACGCTGTCAAAAATTTTCAAAAATTTTGGGAGTCAGAAAATTTTTGGGGAATTTTGAAAATTTTGGTTAACTAGGAAAGTTGTTTAGCATGATGTTGAAAACAAACTTTTGAGTTAAAATAAGCAAAGGGTTTTGGAATTGAGCTAAAGGTTTTGGTGAAGTGAATATAAGTTTTTAATTAAGTGAGTTTGGGTAAGTTAATTGAGTTTGGAAGCATTTTCTTACCTTAGCAAAATTCGGGGACGAAATTTTTATAAGGGGGGAGGAATGTAACGACCCGGAATTTTGGTTGTTAGACTTTGAACATTTTAAATGTTGAATGTGGATTAAAATTTGATTTTGAAATATAAAGATCTGGTTGAATCGATAAGTTTAGTTATAATTTCAAATATGGCAAATTCAATTTGATTTGAATAATAATAATTAAATATTTGAAATTGGATAATTTGTGAATCTGGATGTCAATGAGTATGAAAATTGTAACAACCCGCATATTTATCGATTTTACATTTAAATATTTTATTTAAATATTTCATCGTTCGTCGGATTTTGGTCCGAAAAGCTACTTTTTGCAAACAGTCGAATTGGGACTCGAGACCACCTCCATTGAGTCCAAAATGTCGTTTGCGATCTTTTTGAGTGTAAGCTTCGATATGTTTGGAGCTAGTCAAAAATTTGACCATTTGCACTTTGGGTTTGGTTTTGGGTTCAGCCCCTTTGCCAACTTAAACCCCCAAATCTGAACCACTCCTCCCCATTCTCCCTCACTTCCTCCTCATTTCAGTTCTTGAGCAACAATGGTGAGTGGAATGGGAAATTAGAATTCCCAAGCCCTAGTTTCCATTTGCAAATCAAGTTCTAGCTCCAAATTCAAAGAGAACCCATTGGTAAGCTTCATCTTCTTCTTCTCCAACTCTTTCTCCTTTCAATTTCAGAATTTCCTAAACCTAACTTAGGAAATATTTCTCTTTTAAAGCTTGTTGAGTTGGAATTGAAGAGTAGTTGCTCTTGCCATTGCTCCATAGCATCTTCTTCATTCGTTTGGGTTCAAAGGTGAGATTTTTATCTCACATCTAAGTCAATAATTATCTTCGATTGTTAGGTATGAATTCCTAACACTTATCCTTGTGCAATTCCTGAGTCGTTGTGGCTCGACCGATCGTTATCGATGTCGTTTGGCCATTTTTTGGCCTAGGTTCAGGGAATGCCCTGAATAACAGTTTCAGCCGTCTGAACGTATGGTTCAGACGTCTGAATGGAATACTGGGAATTTTCTTCTCCCAGCATTCAGACGTCTGAATCAAAATTTCAGACGTCTGAATTGGTTCGTTTTGAACCAGAAAAGAAATAGGCTAAAAAGTGCCTATTTCAGACGTCTGAAGTCTAGGATTCAGACGTCTGAATTCTGTTCTGGAAAATAGTTTATTTTCCAGATTCAGACGTCTGAATTCTTGATCTCAGACGTCTGAATCTGCTGTGTTTGGCCTAGATGTTTTTTAGCTTGAATATCCAACTCTAATCAAATCGGGTTGATTCCCTTTTTGTTGTTATCATTTATTATCGGCCACTTTGTTAGTCGCCCACCTATTTTTCCTTAGGTCGCTGGACAGCTTGCCTTCACTAAGTCATACCGTGACGGGGCGCTGCCCCGCACCCCGCCGTGGGCGCTGCCCCCTAGACCCCCGCGACCTGACCGGGTAGGTCGAACCCCGTATTACTCTGCGTAGGCAATCTTATATGAAAAGCATTCATCAGAACTTCCATTTTGATGCATTTTGAGCTGATTTCCTTGGATTTTATTCACGTCTCCGAATGTGAATTTTTGTAATTGATTGTTTCTACAATCACTTCTATGACTTGTCACTTTAAAAATATAAAGGTTTCAATACTAGTAGTAAATATCAAAACTCTATCATCAAAACGATTTCAACTCTATTTTCAATATCAAACTCGTTTATAAAACTGTTTTCCGATCTACTAGTATATACAAACCTTTACCTCATTCGTATGAGAAAATATAATTAAACGGCTTAGCAAAACAAGTGGTATGAAACGCTTGCGTTTACTTCGTCGGTTAATTTATGGACTTGTTCGATTGAATCTCTTGTGACAATTTTCTAGTGCAGATCTACAATTTGTTCGTAAATATTTGAGTTAAGCAAGTGGTTATGGGACATGAAGCTAAACTCTTATATTTACTAGCTTAGTGTAATCGACACTTCTTTATGATCAATGACGATCATTTTTATGATTTAGACTAGCAATGTGCGATGTCTCTCGTCCGTGTGTTCGGACTTGCCTTTCTCGTCCGTGTGTTCGGACTTGCCTTTCTCGTCCGTGTGTTCGGACTTGCCTTTCTCGTCCGTGTGTTCGGACTTGCCTTTCTCGTCCGTGTGTTCGGACTTGCCTTTCTCGTCCGTGTGTTCGGACTTGCCTTTCTCGTCCGTGTGTTCGGACTTGCCTTTCTCGTCCGTGTGTTCGGACTTGCCTTTCTCGTCCGTGTGTTCGGACTTGCCTTTCTCGTCCGTGTGTTCGGACTTGCCTTTCTCGTCCGTGTGTTCGGACTTGCCTTTCTCGTCCGTGTGTTCGGACTTGCCTTTCTCGTCCGTGTGTTCGGACTTGCCTTTCTCGTCCGAGTGCTCGGACATTATTTTTAATCTTTGAGAAGATTCTTGTGGTATTGATTAATCTCTTGTTGATTTTTAATTACGTACTTATCACAGTACGCTATTATGGTTATGATACGTTTTTGTCATATCTCTTATTCTATATCACTTTATCTGATATTTATAGCTAGACTGATCCGTTTATTATTTTCTTATAAATAATACTCGGGTCAGACTGAGATTTTACAGGTGCTTCCTCATGACTTCCTATCTGGAGCCATCATCCGACTTTTGGCTAACTACTCTAGTTTAGTAGTTTTTGTTTGTATACATTTGAGATTGGACTCCTTGATGTATACATATTCTATTATCTTGCACTTGTACCTATTCTTTTGTGTTATTGTGGATCTTATTTGACCACTACTCTGATGTACACTTTCATGTGTTGTATATTTATTCATATCTATTTCCGCCTCTGTGATATGAATTGTCTGTGACTGATTTATGTTATGTTTATTTCTATATTTGTTTCCGAAGATTATATATATAGCCACCGTGTGATAGCTTTGTGTTTGTATCGGTATGTCGGATTTCCTCCTTAAAGATATGCATTCTATTCTATCTGACATATCGGTGCTCGCACAAAGAAGTTACATGGATGGTCGCTCCTCAACAGCCTTATTCTCCGTGCTAATTGACAGCACTACACCGTAGTGTTCTTGGTTAGCGTGGGTATAGAGGTGGGGCGTCACAAAAATGGTTTCAAAAATTTATTTAAGTTTGGTTTTGTTTGAATTTTAATTTTAGACTTTTGCATGGAATCAAAAGTCGATAAGTTAAATTTGGAATTTTATACTAATTTAATAATGGAATTTAATAATACAATAATGCAAATAATTAGATTTTGATTCGGAATGAATCAGAATGATGTCTAATGTGAATATAAATTCTATATGATTTATAATTGAGTTAGTAAAATTTTAAAAGTGAGATGTTAGATGATTTCGACGATTTTGGAAATCGGTCGAATTAATCGACGAGTTAAAATAGCCTTCCGGGGCACAGTCTCGGAATTCGACGAAACTTGTTCCATTGGATCCGTAATAGTGTATTATTATCGGATTTCAATTTTCGTAGCATTTGGAGTTACCGTTTGCTCATACGGGTAGGAAACGCGTTGGAATTTAAATCGATAATTAAATATTTTAAATCGATTCAAAAAGCTATCTTCCGCATACGACCAAATTAGCTTTCGAAACACATTCCATTGTGTTCGGAATGTGGGTAAAACCTTATAATCGCCTGGCGGCATGTCTTATTCAGAGTTCGTGAGAAAAAGTTGTTTTAAAAGGATTTAATATTAAAATATTATTAATAAACGTATATATATATATACGCGTTCAGGGCTGAAACCCTAGTTCTTCCTTCTTGAGCCGCCGGCTAACATATTTCAATGGCCGGAAAGCATCGAACCTTTTTCCCCTAAATCTCTCGATCCAAGCTTCAATTTCGAAAACTCTCTAAATGAAAGTCGTAGAGCGTGGAATGATCTACAGATCCAATGGGCACGATCAATAATAGTGGAGCGAATCAGCGGCAGGGCAGCTGTAACAACCCGCATATTTTACGATTGTATATTTAAATATTTTATTTAAATGTAGAATCGTTAATCGGACTAAAGTCCGAAAAGCTACTTTTTGTAAACAGTCGAATTGGGACTCGAGACCACTTTCATTGAGTCCAAAACGGCGTTTGCGACCTTTTTGAGTATAAACATCGATATGTTTGGAGTAAGTTGAATTTTGACATTTTCTTTTTGGGCTTTTGGGTTTGGGTTCAGCCCATTAACCTTCTTATTACCCAAACTCAGTCCTCTCCTCTCCACTTATTCATTTCATTTCTTTTTCTCAAGCTCAAAACTGAAAATGGGGAGAGGAATGAGAAATTAGAAACTCCAAGCCCTAGTTTTCATTTGCAAAACCAAATTCTTGCTCCAAATTCAAAGAGAAGCCAAGGTAAGCATCCTTTTCATCTTCTTCAACTCATTCTCTCTTTAATTTCAGAAATTTCCTAAACCTAACTTAGGAAACTTTCTTTGTCTGAGCTTAGGTTCAAGTTTCTAGAGTTGGGGTTGAAGAGAAGTTGATCTTCCTTTGCATTCAAGCTTCCCCTTCATCATTTTTGGGTTTAAAGGTGAGATTTTTATCTCACGTCTTTGTCTATAACTATCTTTGATTGTTAGGTATGGATTCCTAACATCCTTACATGTTCATTTGATTTTGGTTTGGATTGATTTGGTGAACATTTCAATTTTTGATGTTTTGAAGTCTAAAACTCTAAAAATCTTAGCTTTGATGTTTGATCATGTTTTTGGTGGTGAATCGGAGAGCCTATAGGGCTGGTTTGTCGATGGGCAAAAGCCCCTTAAGTCCATTGCTCGTCCGATCGCGAATTGGAAGAGTTTGCGCTTCGTTTGAATAAGCTGAAAAACAGCTTCAGTGACAGTCAGTCGACTGACCCCTGTAGTCAGTCGACCGGCTGTAGAGATTAGGCCAATCTGGGTCTGTCTGCAAAGAACAGAAATTTCTGTTTTCTGTAGTCAATCGACCGACCCTTTGTAGTCAGTCGACTGACTGCAGGAAAAGAAACATTCTGGTTTCTGGATCAGTCGACTGACCCCCTGCAGTCAGTCGACTGACCTGCTTCATTTTGCCTATTTTGCCTAATTAGTTTGAGAATCCAACTTTTATCGATTCGTGACTATCTGATTTATTGTTATCATTTATTATCTTCTCTGATGACTTCTTTTTCAGGATTTTTGAGAATGTCCATTTTTATCAAATTGGTATCGATTTCTTTGGATTTGATTCACGTCTTCGAACGTGGATTTTGGTGATTGATTGTTTCTACAATCATTTCTGTGATTTGTCACTTTAAAATATAAAGGTTATCTATACTAGTAGTAAATATTCAAACTCTTTTACAAAGATGATTTCAACTCTATTTTAAATATAAAGCTTGTTTTCAAAACCGTTTTCCAATCTATCTATTACTTAAAAAGGAAAGCAGAAACCAAATCATTTATACGGTGACATGTGTCATTTTCAAACAACAATTTCACAATGACATCTGTCTTTTTTTTTACAGCCACGGTTATTCCACTACTTACCACATTTATTTCTCTTCGGTTCCTCTCAGTCGATATACGCACACCTTTTCCCACCAACACGTTCTCATCTTCCCCAAATCTTCATCCACGTCATAGATCAGATGTCGCGCCATGATTAAATTTGCCACACACGCATTCGATCCACACAGTAGACTGCATCGGCGATCTCCAAAGATTGATTTGTCGACAAGTCGCAAAAAAGGGGTTTGTCAGATCTTTAATTTGCGAGTTTTTGGTATTTTTTAGATTTAAGCGAATTTTTACTCTATTTTTTTTACAATTTGTTTCTGATGAATTACAGTTTTCCAATTTCACTCTCCGACATATTTTCTTCATTGATTAATAATTTGAAATATACTTTAACCTTTTTCTTACCCTAAAAGTATCTGAGTAAATATTGCTTTAACATATCCATGTGCAATTTGTACAAATAGTTCTGTTTACTGACATATGTTGGTGGTCTGAATTGCTGCTATACTTCAACATCCTATTAATTCATTTTAGAAAAATGAATTTAGTCCATTGCGCATTCCCTATATTCATAACTTCGGATTCTCAGATGCATAACCAGTTGTGTTTCAAAAAGCAATTCTTTTATGTTGACAACCACAACTATAATTCAAGACGCTAATCGATTTTTAAAGTATAATTGAAGTTTTATCCAAATGTAGGCTTCATTCATACACACACACACACCACAACTATGTTAAAACAAACTAACAGAACGAGGGAGTTACTAAATTAATCATAATGGATTTGATTCTATATAATTTTGAGAGATACTATATTTCTAATTAGATTATGCCATAACAACCGTGGTATTCAACCCATTACAGATTTTCTTTCCATCTCCAAGAACTATGTGAAATTGCTTCCAAATGAACAGTGACACGGTTATTAATTACATTAGCATAACCATTAACAAAATGATTTTCCTTAACCATTTTGCCGATAAAAAATGCATTACAAACACAATCAATTATCACAAAAAATATTACAGCTTTTACCTTGACTGATTTTTATAACTTATAAGCACTTAAGGTATAATTATGTATTAACTTGCGAACTTCTAAACTATACGAGTCTAATATTGTTATCCCTTAATTGAAATTTTAATGCATGGATAAACAATTACTTTTTAGTAATTTTTATTTTCCAGATTATATAAAGTACCAATTGCTCTACCTTTTTTTGACACAATTCAACCTTTATATTTGCACTAATTATGCAACCTTATGTCTAAATTGCAACGATGTAACCCCCTTTGTTTTTTTTATGAGAAACAATTGTTAAACGGATTTGTAATCCTCACATTTTAGGTGCTAATTTTATCTATTATTGTTTTTTAAATAATAATAATAAATAAGAAAACAAAATACGTCTTCTATTAACTCTTTATACACAATTTCTTACATGGTCCAAATTTAGTTATTTTTGATTTGTTTAAGGATTTATGTTGACCATCGCTGCATTATTTTATTCGTGTTTCGTTTAGAAAAAACAAGGAAAGCAGGTCAACACCATATGTGATTTACATTCAGTTTCTAGCAAGAACTAATCTTATGTAAACTAGAAAAAAAATGTAAACCCTATGATACCATTTCACCGAGCATTATATTTTTAAATGTGAGATAAGTAGAGTAATTTGGATTTATTTTTGTAACTAATAATGTGCAATCTTCTCACTTCTAACCTTAGGCATGGTTACAGACATTACGCTCCTAGGAATACTTAAGTTATAAGCTATTACTAAACCAAAAAAACTATAAAACCTTCTTTGTATGATGACTCATGTTATTAAAAGCAACTTTTTGTATAATTTGGAATTATGTGATTTTTGACTTTTTCCCATGGTGTACATTTTTTCATTACAACAATTCATCCCTTATAATTTTGCATTTTATGTGATAGGCTTTGTTTTAAACCAGTATATTTTCAGTTCAAACAACATTGGGCAAGATCATGCCATGTTTGAACAGGGTGCTTTAGCTTGACATGCGAGCAATGATTAATTAGGTAAGAACACGATCTTTTGAGGAAAAAAGAACAAAAAGTGAGATGCTTAATATTTTTGACTTTCTCACTCTACGTCGAAAGAAAGACAGTTTTACTTTTTTTCTGTAGTTCATATAGCCTGTCACTTATGTTATGTTTAAGTAGTATGCCATTGAATAATATGTTTGGTTTGTCTAATTCAAGTATTGTTTAATAATGTATTCATTGTTTCACAAGCATCTCCATTTATTAGTTGTTTATCTTTATGTTACAACAAAAACAATGTTTGAAGAAGTTACCTATAACTAGATTTGTCCCGCAAATCTAACAAGAACTATGATTTTCAATAAGTTTACTCTACGGTGGAAGCTATATTTTGTGTGACATATATGATTTTCTTTTTCTTTTCTTTTTTACCCTTTTAAAGATATATTCCATAATTTTACACCAATTTGGCTGAACCGGCATAAAAACCTTGCGAATCTTTAAAATTAACCATATTCCAAAGTATGACAGGTTTAATGTATAAGGGTTAGTCAAGATATAAAGTTAATTATTTAGCCTGGAATGTGAAGAAAAAATGAAAAAGAGAAGCAACTTTGAAATAATATAGAAAATATGCGAGTGTTTACTAAAATTATCGACATGTCAATCCTTTTCTATTTGTAGTCTAAGTCTAAATAGGTGACAGTGAGATGCTACTAAAATTCAACCTTGCGGGTGGTCAAAGAAAGTATGATTATGAGAAAAATAATAATGTAATAAGTGGAAAACTCAAATTCCAGATTAAACTGAAAATTTGCTGATTTCTTTCTATGGTTATTACACACAAAAGGGTTATTACCAAGCAAAGACCTTTGCGAATTGCATTTCTGTTGTGACTGTGTGTTATTTTGGAGTTGGTTTAGGTAAAATAGATGCATCGAAAATTCTTTCAGAAACAAAGATATGCACAAAAGTAGTTTCAGATAGTTAATTCATTAAACCCAACTGTTTAGATTCTCCGTTATCTCACCCTTAGAGAGGTCTTTTGTTTACTATACCTTAAGACTTAATTTTTTTAATTTTTATTCATATTTTTCCTTACCTATTCCATATACTGATTCTCATTTTATTACAGTAATGAAATTTTTATTAAATGACTTAAGGTCTACCTTCAAAGTTGTAGATTATTACTTCACACTTGGTGGTGCTGTCTCATGCACATATTTCATTTTGTTGATAACTTTTTGTACATTTTTACATTTTGAATGTACCAATTTCACATTTTCCATTTACATGTCGTAACATTTACCCAAAACTGTTACTTTGAATTCCAAAACTGTTTCGTTTCTGTACTTCCCACTTCGTTATCCACGCTCTACAAACCCTACACTCCTCTTTCTTTCTTTTTCTATCGACTAATCTTGCCCCAAGACATTCCACATTAGAGAGATTATACAGTTGGTGAAATTACGAAGTCAAATCGGGGATTTATTCGAATTAGGTCGGTAATTTGTTGATTTTTATTTCTCGAATTAGGGATTTTATATATTTGAAGACACAGTTGGTAGGATTTGCAGTTAAACTTAATTTGATTATCTGTTATTCCAATTCTAACCTACATCCCTTTTATCTATTTCAAATAAATGGTTTTAGGTCACTAATTTGCTAATCCTTTTCACTCGAGTTGGATATCATGCATATAACTGACCGCACAGTTGGTAGGTTGGGTCATAAAACTTGATTTGATCATAAATTGTTCTGATATAAGGTACATACACCTTTTTTTTTTGCTACATACCCTTTTTTAGTAAAATTTGATAAAGGTGGATAAATCTTACAATTTTGCAGCAACTTTTTCTTTCGCCTAAAATGTATTTAGTACGTAAACTGGTAAATGCGTATACTTCTTTTTCTGATAGTGGTTGTTTCAAATCTTCATTAATATTTGTTTTACGCCTCAACTCTCAACATGTATTTGTATATGCTCTCTGAAGGTTTCACTATCATGAATTTATATGTTCTTTTAATTAGTCACAGTCAGAGCTACACCTAATTATGTATTTTTTGTTACATTTCCCAAATCAATCCAACTACGTTAGATTCACAATAATTGTATTACACGTGTTTGGGGAATTGGTATCATGCTGGCCAGGATTTATTTGATAACTCTGTTCAAAAAAATTAATTCATCTCTAACTGATTACAGGTTCCCTAGAAGCCACGCATTTTTATTACGTCTGATATTGAGCATTTGAATTTTATTTATTTCTCATGTTTCATTGGTAGATATAACTTGATTACCTGTTGTACCTACTGTCTCCTACACGACATTCTTTCTCAATCTTTGATAAATATGAAACTTTACATGTTATAATAATTTGTGACTAGGTTGCAATTTCAGGAGTAGTTAGGAAAAGGTTGGTCCACTTTTCCAACTCTGAACAGTCTAATCTCGAGGAAAGATACGAGCAACATTGCTTTTGTTGGGTATAGGTCATGTTCAGTGAGAAGATCAATCTGTTTGTCTGTGATTGCCTAATCGACTACTCCATCAAAGGTTAAACAGTATGAAACTTTGTTTTTCTCTATTATTTTCCTCTTTGTTATTTTTAGTCGCAAAAGAATGAATATGTTAGGAAGTGGGAATGAGATTCTTTTCAAATATATCTATACAGATATCAAAAACACGTTGAAAGTTTCAAGAATTATTCCCGACGTAACCAGTGATCTAGGATGGTATACGGGGATGGGGATTTTAAGTTTTTTCCTTTAAAAAACTAATTTCTTTAGTTATAAAAAATTGATGTGTAAATAAAATATATAACTGATCTTGCTGCTTTAAACTATATTGGTATAATTAGTCCACCAAAATAAGTATACATATAAAGTCACTAAGTAAATAGCAAACTGGGCACGTAATAAGCAATGACAAAGGTAACATGAATTGGAACTGAGAAAAAAATGAGTGAAGTTATTTGTAATCTGGAATCGTGATATGATTAAACTTGCACATCTTAATATGATTAAATAGTCCAGTTTCTATAGATTTGATGTCTCAAATTCTCGATTCAGATAATATTGAATTATCAGTTGGTAAATAGAGTATTTTTGAAATGAAAATGGATATGCTAAAATATGATGACATTACTAAAGGGTTTAGGTTTCAGTAGAGGTTTTCGGTTGAAATGAACGGTAATGCAAAACATTTCATAATTTACTAACATTATGTTTCAAATGTACTTCAAAATACTGCTAAAATGTTGATTTCAACTTTTGATTGCTCCAAAATGATGTTAACATACTGATTACGACTTCTGATTGCTCCAAGGTACTATTAACATGTTGATTACAACTTCTGATGGAAGGTAACAAAAACTATAGCCGATTCAAACAACCCAAATACCGGAATCGATAACCACCTCATTATTGACACTTCCAGTTAACTTTTTTAAATCACCTCTTTCACCTCTCACTGCATTCAACGACCACTATGAGTTCATTAAATTTTCATTTTTGGCCTATTGCCATATGATAATCATACAGTCACAACATACGGTTGCAGTATCCATTACATGTACAAATATTGTAGTGTTGTTTCGACAATCTCCTTTAGTATGTGATAACGAATAAATACCTAGAGCCTATAAAAGATGAAGTAGATTAATTTCCTTGCAAACCATAACCTAGATTAAGTGAATTAAGTAGTAAATGGTTAATGATACATGTGCTGCACCGATGTTTCATGAGGAGGGACATAAGAAATAAAAATTCATAATTTTATAACTACTTCATAGTCATTTGGCACACAAACTATGGATTCTACTTCTACACATCCAAGATTTATGATGTCAATTGAGTATTAAATATGTTTAGTATCCTGCATACTAAGAATTTTATATGCGGTTTCTAGATTTGATAAAGTTGGTTATCTTTTATTCCTCTTTCCTATAATTTTTTATAAGAAATATATGTGAACTTTTTACGGTCCATGGACCTCAATAATAGAAAACTATACTACCAGTATCTTCATGCTTTCCACTACGATAACTCTTTTTAAAAGATTTTAAATGATTGCTAAAGACTATTAATATGTATTTTGGATAGTTGGTAGAACTCACTTCAAAGATTGAAGTTAAACTTGGTATCAATGTTTCTCAATAATGTTTCAATCAAAAGTTATAGATAGTTTATTCACTCCAAATTAGAATACCAGCTGAATACATAACATCTCTAAAGCATATCATGAAACAGTTGGTAAAGAGAAAGATAGATTTGTGGTGTTTCATTTGGCCCTTAATTGCCCAGGTTATTATTTCAGATATTATGTGGGGGGAATATTCCTGTTTCCCTGAAATGAGGAGGAAAGGTCTACTGATTTAGGAGAAAAAACAAGGAAACGAGCCCCTTCTTCATGGAGGAAAAACTTAGACATGTTATGCTATTACTGATTGCATGATTAAAGATGAAGAGATTCTAAGGTAGGTTAAACTTTCATTCATGATAGTTGGAAATTTAACGGTTAATGAATTTGATTATTATAACCTCTTTATATTTAAAGAAAGCTAGACAGTCCATTTTTTGGTTACATTTGCATGTATTTTCCTTGAATATTAAAACAACGTGTATTTATTTGATTTTATGTTTTTCAATTTTAGATAATTATTGAGATAGAAACAAGTTCTATTAATTATTTTGTTTGCAGTTCAATTTTTGTACATGGCTTAAAAAAATGGTGAAATGTGGATCTTTTTCCCAATCACTGATATAATAAAACAATATATACTGAATGAATAATGTACGTGCATGAATCCTACGATTTTCTAGGTTGTTATGTATTTTATGCATCCTTCATTAACGTCACATTACTGATTGTGTATATTGTGCATCGAAGGTGATGTGAAACATCAATGACAAATAAACTGTAGAATCCTACAATAAATGTTTAACTCAGTTACCATCAAATTATAACCAAGTTTTTGTCAGATTAATACTGGTCAAAATTAAAATGAAGGAGCTAAGGAAGGGTACTTCAGTAATTCGATGAGTAAAAAATGGAGCTAACATGAGCAGTAACTGTAAAAGTGAATCAAGGAAAGCTATTAAATGCAGGAGGAATAGTAAAACTACAAAGAAAAGTTTGGTGAAGACGAGCTCGAGTTCGTTGGCGAGCTCAGTTAGTTCATCGGTGATGGAGTGGGCAAGTCCAGAGGAGAATGAGCTGAGAAATAATTGAGGTTTTTCTCCATTAATTTCTGCATGGAAACGATGAACAAAGGTGGATTTTTTTCTTTAGATTTACTGTATTATGTGTGAGTTTGTTAGTACAATTTTAATGATATAAAAAAACAATATACCTTATAGTTTTATTGCTGAAAATATTTTATTGAATTTTAAAGCAACAGTCATAGGCTGTATATACTAGAATACATTTTTCAACTATTGAATCATTTATGGTTAGACGAGAATTTTATGTATTTCTCTGAAATTGAGCATGCTTTTTCAAGTTTATGCATAGCTGGCCATGATGGAAGGCCATTAAGATGGTGACCTTTTTTGTTTGATAATAATGCATCTTGGAATCTTTGTAGCAATGTTTTAAAGACGCAAAGCCCGGTAGGACCATGGAAAAAGCAGGTCATGGCTGTTTGTCATAAAATGAACATTACATCAGAGCATAAACAAAGGGCAACCAAATGTATGGTTTGTATTTCCATTCTAGGATATTCTATCTCTATTTTTTATACTTTAAACAATGGTTTTGTAAAGAGAATGAAGACATCAACTTTTACTAACAACCTATTATATTAATAAACTAACACACATACGCATTACATTTGCGCACACTGGAAGCATAATACAAACACACATTTCCCTCCTACATAAAATTCCTTTTTTTACATATGATATAATATTCTAAGTAACTTTTAGCATCGACTTAATAACCAACAATGCCCGTGTGCGTAGCATGGGCCACACACTTTTACACTGTCCAATTATGTGCCGTGTATATACACTTTTACAACTATATTTAAAGATGTGCACTACTGTTTGTACAACTATATTTTCAACCAGTGTAATAAATGACACACTTTTACACTGTCCAATTATGTACCGTGTATATACACTTCCGTTTACTCTTAACCACTGTTAATATAAACATTCTACAATACTTACACTTCCGCTATTCTTCCTTTCGCTACTACATTTATATTTCGTACGCAAGTCAATGCAATAAAGTTTGGTAAGTAAAATATTGTACAGATATTTATTTTTCACTCCTTTCCATCTTATTTCTACACTAAGTTTCCATGAATCCTGTGAGTACTCACAACGTACATAAGATAATTACTCACTATTATATATATCATAAAGTTTTTATTATATACTTCTCTCTGCTGTACAGAAAGTAGATGGTGACAAGGTCCACTATATATGGGTGCTTCCTACAACTTCGTACTACAAAATTTCAAAGAAGGGATGTCACTGTGCTAAACAAACTAAATTGGCAATGAACTGTCATCTCAATCGTTCTGAATGAATCAAAGTGCAGTATGAGCTATCAATTTTGTCCACCATTATCATATGTGTCACTTGCTATCTCCCTTTACCATTTTAGGTGGTTTTTATCACAATTATATATTACGCGACGTGGACTTCATTTGGAAACTTTTTTTTGCCAAAAATGAAATGTACATTGACAAAAGTCGACGTATTTATTATTGATAACATTCAGCTCTTTACTTTAATTACAATTGAAAAACAACGGCCATCATATTCTCCACTGCCTTTGATTGACGGTGCATCTTCGTTAGGTTTCAACGCACCAATAAATGTTAACAATTCATTTTAACTTCTTCAACGCCTTCTTTGATTTTCACTGTCATTTACACAATGTATAATTATCCATCTTCACTCGGTTACAAAACGTAAACTTAGTTATTTTCAAAACCAAAGATTTTTCTCACCGCTTTGTGTTTACCAAACGTTTTAATTTCCACAAACTTGAGACTAATATATTTTTTCAAAAACCAAACACTAAACAACTAAAGGCCCAACTTATTCGTACATATTTTTTCACTTTTCCAACATTAATTTTCAAATCATACAGCATGGTATAACAAAGTGGCACGGTGGGAATAAAGAGGAGATGAGAGGACGAATAACGAGTTTTTAAAAACAAAATTTTATTAATCCCCACTTTTTCAGGACTAAAAAAATCTGTCTCTAACGCATTCCACGTTCCTTACTCTCCAACCACTCTTCCACACCAAAATACAAAACATAAACTCATAACTTAATTACCAACAAAACGGGCCATAAAAAATTATACCTTAACCACTTAACAACTACGCATAAAAGGATTTAGACTAAATAAATTTAATTCAAAGAAGATAGGTTGATTTTCCTAAACAAGGTTTTCCCTTTTTGATTACAATACCCCGTTCCTGCAAATGAATAACTGGAGATACACTATTCTGCACTTTGGTTATGTCCCTACTTCAAATATTGAACACTATTTTATTTTCTCACTAACATTTTCCAACTACCTCAAGACTGAACATAAAGCTGAAGGGGTTAAGAACCAACACTGCACATGACCTCTACATACTGCTTTAACATACAATCGGACTACATCCAATTGGACCTACAATTACAGGGAATTACCAGCACTGCCCGTGTGCGTAGCACGAGCCACGCACTAGTTAGTATATAGAAACCTTTACCTCATTCGTATGAGAAAGTATAATTAAACGGCTTAGCAAAACAAGTGGTATGAAACGCTTGCGTTTACTTCGTCGGTTAATTTTTGGACTTGTTCGATTGAAACTCTTGTGACAATTTTCGAGTGGAGATCTACAATTTGTTCGTAAATATTTAAGTTGAGCTAGTGGTTATGGGACATGAAGCTAAACTCATATATTTACTAGCTTAGTGTAATTCACACTTTTTATTGATCGATGATGATCATTTTGTGATTTGGACTAGCGATGTGCGATGTCTATTTGTCTGCGAGGGAGACTAAACCCCGTTTCTGTGGAACTTTGGTTCAATTTGGCGGGGTAGCGACCTGTGGTCTTCGTACCGTTTATGGAGCTTCAGCTCAATTTTTATGGTTGACCATGGAATAGTGTTCCATTTGTGATACACGTGTTGGTGAGTTTTCATGCTCCCGTTTATGATAGGCCTCCCCCTTTTTTGATTTTTGGATTTCTAATTGATGATTTCTAGAACTTGTGTTTCACCAACTTTTGTGATTGGCATTAATATGTTTGTCAATATTTGTAGTTTGGTGAATAAAATAAAGAATATGATATTCTTTTTGGTGCTTTGAGATTTTGAGGTATTATATGATTTTGATGTTGATTAAATCATATTTGTTCTAGTATGAAATTATTGTCATCATTCGTTCTTATATCATCTCTGCTTATATCTCATTCCTTTATCTGATATTTATAGCTAGACTAATCCGTTTATTATTTTCTTATTAAATAATACTCGGGTCAGACCGAGATGTTACAGGTGCATCTGCTTGACTCCTTGTCTGGGATCATCTTCTGACTTTTGTCTAACTATAGTATATTTGTAGTTTTTGTTGTTATACATTTGAGATATAGACTCCTTGATGTATACTTATTCTTTTGTCTAGCACTTGTAACTATTATTTTGTGATATTGTGGATCTTGTTTGACCACTACTCTGATGTACACTTTTATGTGTTATATTCATATCTGTTTCGCCTTTGAGATATGAACATTTGTGACTAATTTATGTTATGCTTATTTCTATACTTGTTTCCGAGGTCCACTTAGCCACTGTGTGGTAGCTTTAAGTTTGTATCGGTATGTCGGATTTCCTCTTGAAACGAAATACATGATTATACTATCTGACATATCGGTACTCGCACAAGGCAATTGCAAAGATGGTCGCTCCTTAACAGCCTTATTCTTCGCGCTAGTCGACGGCATTACCCCGTAGTGTCCTTGGCTAGCGTGACCATAGAGGTGGGGCACCACAGCATGGTATCAGAGCCAAACTTCGGAACAATATAGAATAATCTAGCAAGGATCATTGTCCTAAGTCCTTCTTAGGAATCGTGCCATAGGATTTAATTCGAGTCTTCGTACTGTTCTATCCTATTCTTTTTATGATGCCTTGTTTTACCAATCAAGTTTGTTTGATATTCATTCTGAGATTAACCTTATTCTCTTTTCTTTCTTTCTTAAAGAAAAGAAATGGTTAAACCTGGCCATCCGAGCGCCGGTCAATCTAGTGCTACTCCCCGGGATGGAGTATTTATGTCTTCTCAACAACTCCTTGATCTTGTAAGAAATGCTCAAGCTGCCGGACCTATTCCTGAGCCCACACATCCTAAATCTGAGTTTGCATGCTTATGCAGTGATTACACCAACTTGGGTGGAAAGCCATTCAAAGGTTCCGAGAGTGTTATAGAAGTCCAGGCTTGGCTTCGAACATGCGACCACATCTTTTCTCGCATGAATCTTATTGATCTTCATCGAGTCCAAGTGGCTTCTAGTATGCTCCAAGGCAGAGCATTAGACTGGTACGAGCTTTTGACCTCTGAAATTATTGAAGCAGATCTTACTTGGGAGCAATTCCGGGAAAGGTTCGAGCTGAAATTCGTGCCAGAAGCTGAAAAAGTAACTTTAGCTCGACGCTTCATTGAAAGGTGAATCTTCCGCGACCGACTACGTCGCTTCTTTCGAATCTCTTTCCAAATATGGGGTCGAGTACATTAATACCCCATTGAAGAAAAACCAGAGATTTGTTTATGGCTTGAACAAGAGCCTCAAAAAGCCATTACTTATGAAATTAGAAGTTTCTTTTGATCAACTTGTTGATATTGCTCTTCGTCTCAAAGAGGCTGATAAAGATAGCGATGCTGAGGTCAAACCAAACATCAACAAGAAGAGACCTTTCAAATTCAAGCCTAATCCCAACAAAAAAGGAAAGCAGGCAACTCCGGTAGCAAATACTCCTACCCCTCATCGTGAAGAGTGTTACAATTGTGATTCTAAGGACCATTATGCGAACAAGTGCACGAAGCCTCTTTTTTGCCGCTATTGCAAGAGTTCGGGTCATACTTTATCTTTGTGTCCCAAACTTCAAGGCAAGAAGGAGGGTAAGCTAAATGTTGTACAAGCCCCTTCTAATACTTCTCGTGGTCAAGGTATTTCTCATTCTATCCTTGATGGCATTATTATATTTCGTGATCTTCCTATTAGAGTTCTTTTTGATACGGGTGCATCTCACTCTTTTATATCAAAAGAACTTGTTGATGCTTTGTTTTGAATGTTATTGGCTTGATGACTTCTTTGAGAATTGCGAATCCGGTGGGTGGATCCGCAACACTCAGTTTACTTTGTAAAGATGTCGAAATTATTTTATGTGATTACTCTTTCCGTGCCGATTTGCATGTTATGCGTTACCTTGGTTTCGGAATGATTTTGGGAATGGATTGGCTTAACCGTTATGAAGCTTATATCCTATGTCCTGAGCAGACTATATATCTTCGGCATCCCCAATCTGTTAAGCAGATTTCTCTTGTTCTGAAAGATCCAGATTCCAATTTGAAAGCATCCTTGTATTCTCTAAATCCTCATGATGACGATAATGATGATGAGGAAGATGTCATTTCTCTCATTCACATTGTTCGTGAATTTCCCGACAAATTTGAGCCCGTTCTAGGATTACCACCTAAGCGAGCAATTGAGTTCAAAATTAATCTAATCCCTGGAGCTCTACCTATCACTCGTCCTCCTTATCGTATGTCTAATAAAGAAATGAGGAGATGCGTAAACAATTATCCAAATTGGAAGTGAAACAATTTATTCAATCTAGTTCCTCTCCATGGGGAGCTTCGGCTATTTTTGTAAAGAAATCTGATGGTACACTTAGGCTTTGCGTTAACTGCCGCAAACTTAATGACCTCACCATCAAGAATAAATATCCCTTACCGCGGATTGATGATTTATTCGATCAGCTTAGTGGTGCTAAAGTCTTTTCACAGTTAGACTTAGCAACCGGTTTTCATCAGCTCCGTATTACAGAGGATAGCATTCCTTTGACATCGTTCTGTACTCGTTATGGATCTTATGAATGGCTTGTTATGCCATTTGGTTTGACGAATGCTTCAGCTTATTTCGTGGACCTTATGAATCGAGTTTTCAAAGAATTCCTCGATCGATTTGTTCTCATCTTTATAGATGACATTCTTATTTATTCTAAAACCGAAGAGGAGCATGAAAATCATCTTCGAATTGTGTTGGAAACTCTTAGGAGCAACAAATTAAAAGCAAAATTTTCTAAATGCCACTTTTGGCAATCTCGTGTGAAATTTTTGGGACATATCATTTCTGAATCCGGAATTTCTGTAGATCCTTCAAAGATTGAAGCGATTCAAAATTGGAAGAGACCGGAGAGTGTGACGGAAATTCGTAGCTTTCTCGGATTGGCGGGCCATTACCGTCAGTTCATAAAAGACTTTTCTAAAATTTCCATACCCCTCACTAATTTGACAAAGAAGGGAGTTAAATACATTTGGTCAGACAAATGTGAAGCTGCTTTTCAGGGATTAAAAGAACTCCTTTCCGATGCTCCTATTCTTGTGATTCCCGATGGGAACCAAGATTTTATTGTTTATACCAATGCTAGTCGTGTTGGTTTGGGTGTCGTTCTCATGCAGCGGGAACGTGTTATCTCTTATGCATCTAGGCAATTAAAGCCTGCCAAGACTAGATATGCCACCCATGATTTGGAGCTCGCGGCTATTGTTTTCGCCCTTAGAATTTGGCGTCATTATCTTTTGGGAGAGAAATTTGTTCTCTACACCGAACACAAATCTTTGAAGTATTTATTTTCTCAAAAGGAACTTAATTTGCGTCAACTGCGTTGGCTCGAGTTTCTTGCATCTTATGATCTTGATATTCTTTATACTCCCGGAAAGGGAAATCGAGTTGCCGATGCCCTTAGCCGTAAGCAACGAATAGTTATTTCCATGATGGTATCCGAATGGAATGATCTCGCGACTTTATCCACTTGTGAGATTCGAGATCGTGAATCCGATTTATGTTCATCTCTTGTTTTATGTAGCCTTGAGGCTCATCCTTCTCTTTTAGACCGCATTCTTGAAGCTCAAAAGCATGATCTCGAATTTGTTCTTCTTAGCCAAAGTTGTAGGGATAAAATCGATATTGAAGGTTTGAAAGACTTTGATATTGATGCTCGTGGTGGTATTCGAAAAGTTGGTAGACTTATTGTGCCAAATATTATTAATCTTCGTAAAGATATATTAGAAGATTCTCATCGATCTAAATTTACCATTCATCCCGGTAGTAGTAAAATATACGCGGATATGAAGCGACTTTATTATTGGGAGGGAATGAAATCTGATATTGCTAACTTTGTTAAGCGTTGCATGACTTGCCAACTCGTTAAGGCCGAGCATCAATGGCCCGGTGGGTTATTGCAACCATTGGAAATTCCAATATGGAAGTGGGATCAAATTTCCATGGATTTTATTGACGTTCTTCCCCGTTCTCGTTCGGGTCATGATAGCCTTTGGGTGATAGTAGATAGACTTACAAAGTCCGCCCATTTTATTCCCGTTTGGTCCAATCGGACCGTGCCTATTTTGGCTAAACATTTTGTCAAGGAAATTGTTAGATTTCATGGAGTTCCTACTTCTATTGTTAGTGATCGTGATCCATTGTTTACTAGTGGATTTTGGAAAGGTCTTCAAAAAGCTTTGGGAACGAAGCTTAATTTTAGCACCGCTTATCATCCTCAATCCGATGGACAAACCGAGCGGGTGAATCAAACTCTTGAAGATCTTCTTCGTGCATGTGTTCTAGATTTTGGTGGAAGTTAGGAAGATCATATTTCTCTTGTTGAATTTTCCTATAATAATAGCTTCCAATCTAGTATTGGTATGGCACCTTTCGAGGCACTATACGGAAGGCCATGCCGATCTCCTTCGTGTTGGCTTGAAGCCGGTGAGAGGCTGGTTTTAGGTCCAGATTTTATTCGGGATGCCACAGAAAAGATTGATCTTATTCGTCATAAGATGAAAGAAGCTCAAAGTAGACAAAAATCCTATGTCGATAATCGAAGAAGGAAATTAGAATTTTCTGTGGGAGATTTTGTGTTTATTCGTGTTTCACCTATGAAGGGTGTTGTGCGCTTCAATCGATCGAGAAAACTAGCACCTCGATATATTGGCCCATTTCCCATCACCGATCGCATTGGTACCGTGGCTTATCGCCTTTTGTTACCGGCTCAATTTTCTGCTATTCATGACGTTTTCCACGTCTCTCAACTACGTAAATGCCTTCGAGATTCCGATTCTATTCTTGAGCCCGGTGTTATTGAAGAAATTGAAGTTTCTTCTAATTTGACTTATGAGCAACAACATATTCGTATTATTGCTTTGGAGGTTAAACGTCTTCGAAATAAAGATGTTCCTCTTGTGAAAGTTCAATGGTCCTCAAATCCTAAGGATTGATCTTGGGAATCCAGAGAATTCATCGAGCGGACACATCCAGACTTGCTCTCTTGTGCTCCTTAAGGTGAACTTTTTATTTCAAATTTCTTCTTTTTGTGTTGATATGCTTTTATAGTTGTTACTTCCTGTTTATTTCTTGGAGATTGCGGGACGCAATTTCTTTAAGGAGGGGAGTCTGTAACAACCCGCATATTTTACGATTGTATATTTAAATATTTTATTTAAATGTAGAATCGTTAATCGGATTAAAGTCCAAAAAGCTACATTTTGTAAACAGTCGAATTGGGACTCGAGACCACTTTCATTGAGTCCAAAACGGCGTTTGCGACCTTTTTGAGTATAAACATCGATATGTTTGGAGTAAGTTGAATTTTGACATTTTCTTTTTGGGCTTTTGGGCTTGGGTTCAGCCCATTAACCTTCTTATTACCCAAACTCAGTCCTCTCCTCTCCACTTAATCATTTCATTTCTTTTTCTCAAGCTCAAAACTAAAAATGGGGAGAGGAATGAGAAATTAGAAACTCCAAGCCCTAGTTTTCATTTGCAAAACCAAATTCTTGCTCCAAATTCAAAGAGAAGCCAAGGTAAGCATCCTCTTCATCTTCTCCAACTCATTCTCTCTTTAATTTCAGAAATTTCCTAAACCTAACATAGGAAATGTTCTTTGTCTGAGCTTAGGTTCAAGTTTCTAGAGTCGGGGTTGAAGAGAAGTTGATCTTCCTTTGCATTCAAGCTTCTCCTTCATCATTTTTGGGTTTAAAGGTGAGATTTTTATCTCACATCTTTGTCTATAACTATCTTTGATTGTTAGGTATGGATTCCTAACATCCTTACATGTTCATTTGATTTTGGTTTGGATTGATTTGGTGAACATTTCAATTTTTGATGTTTTGAAGTCTAAAACTCTAAAAATCTTAGCTTTGATGTTTGATCATGTTTTTGGTGGTGAATCGGAGAGCCTATAGGGCTGGTTTGTCGATGGGCAAAAGCCCCTTAAGTCCATTGCTCGTCCGATCGCGAATTGGAAGAGTTTGTGCTTCGTTTGAATAAGCTGAAAAACAGCTTCAGTGACAGTCAGTCGACTGACCCCCTGCAATCAGTCGACCGGATGTAGAGATTAGGCCAATCTGGGTCTGTCTGTAGAGAACAAAAGTTTCTGTTTTCTGCAGTCAGTCGATCGACCCTCTGCAGTCAGTCGACTGATTACAGGAAAAGAAACATTCTGGTTTCTGGATCAGTCGACTGACCCCCTGCAGTCAGTCGACTGACCTGCTTCATTTTGCCTATTATGCCTAATTAGCTTGAGAATCCAACTTTTATCGATTCGTGACTATCCGATTTATTGTTATCATTTATTATCTTCTCTAATGACTTCTTTTTCGGGATTTTTGAGAATGTCCATTTTTATGGAATTGGTATCGATTTCTTTGGATTTGATTTACGTCTTCGAACATGGATTTTGGTGATTGATTGTTTCTACAATCATTTCTGTGATTTGTCACTTTAAAATATAAAGGTTATCTATACTAGTAGTAAATATTCAAACTCTTTTACAAAGATGATTTCAACTCTATTTTAAATATAAAGCTTGTTTTAGAAACCGTTTTCCAATCTATTAGTATATAGAAACCTTTACCTCATTCGTATGAGAAAGTATAATTAAACGGCTTAGCAAAACAAGTGGTATGAAACGCTTGCGTTTACTTCGTCGGTTAATTTTTGGACTTGTTCGATTGAAACTCTTGTGACAATTTTCAAGTGGAAATCTACAATTTGTTCGTAAATATTTAAGTTAAGCTAGTGGTTATGGGACCTAAAGATAAACTCATATATTTACTAGATTAGTGTAATTCACACTTTTTATTGATCGATGATGATCATTTTGTGATTTGGACTAGCGGTGTGCGATGTCTATTTGTCTGCGAGGGAGACTAAACCCCGTTTCTGTGGAACTTCGGTTCAATTTGGCGGGGTAGCGACCCATGGTCTTCGGACCGTTTATGGAGCTTCGGCTCAATTTTTATGGTTAGCGACCATGGAATAGCGTTCCATTTGTGATACACGTGTTGGTGAGTTTTCATGCTCCCGTTTATGATAGGCCTCCCCCTTTTGTGATTTCTGGATTTCTGATTGATGATTTCTAGAACTTGTGTTTCACCAACTTTTGTGATTGGCATTAATGTGTTTGTCAATATTTGTAGTTTGGTGAATAAAATAAAGAATATGATATTCTTTTTGGTGCTTTAAGATTTTGAGGTATTATATGATTTTGATGTTGATTAAATCATATTTGTTCTACTATGAAATTATTGTTATCATTCGTTCTTATATCATCTCTGCTTATATCTCATTCCTTTATCTGATATTTATAGCTAGACTGATCCATTTATTATTTTCTTATTAAATAATACTCGGGTCAGACCGAGATGCTATAGGTGCATCTGCTTGACTCCTTGTCTGGGATCATCTTCTGACCTTTGTCTAACTACAGTATATTTGTAGTTTCTGTTGTTATACATTTGAGATATAGACTCCTTGATGTATACTTATTCTTTTGTCTAGCACTTGTAACTATTCATTTGTGATATTGTGGATCTTGTTTGACCACTACTCTGATGTACACTTTTATGTGTTATATTCATATGTGTTTCCGCCTTCGAGATATGAACATCTGTGACTGATTTATGTTATGCTTATTTCTATACTTGTTTCTGAGGTCCACTTAGCCACTGTGTGGTAGCTTTGAGTTTGCATCGGTATGTCAGATTTCCTCTTGAAACGAAATACATGATTATACTATCTGACATATCGGTACTCGCACAAGGCAATTGCACAGATGGTCGCTCCTCAACAGCCTTATTCTTCGCGCCACAGCGGCCGCGTTCATTGGTCGTTCGGAGACGAATCTCTTGGCCATAGGAGCGTCGAGTTCGACGTCGTTCAAGGCGTAGGTGCGGCACGCGAGGGGCTTTGACATGGGCTTGGTCGATCTCGTTCTCGGCGATTGTAGGAGGTGCAGTTCGTAACCCTAGTCGGAGATGTTGGGTTTCGTTTACGTTGTATCGTCCTGGGAGCACGCATGTAGAAGAAGAAGGCTACGGCCTTGATTTCATCTCAGTTTTCAACAGCCACAATCTCCTGTTGGTAAAAATAAAAAGAAAATTTGTTTTAAATTTATATACAAACTTTATAAATCGATAACTCTTGCATACGTTGTCAGATTCTGACAAATTTGGTAGCGCCGGAATCGCAGCGACGCGATCTACGCTGCAGTACAAGTTTGGAGATGATCGGAGTTAGCGGAAATTTTGGATTAAATCGAACGGACTCGATTTAATTTAGAATTTTAAATGCTCGACGTTTTAAATTCAAGGTGAGTTAATCTCACTCACATCTGGATGCCATTTAATTTAAATAGATAATATTTAAATAATTGTGTGATTGGTTGAATATGAATATTAATATCAGTTTGGAATTGATATTTGCTGTTGTGCTAACATCTGTGGATGTAGGGAAAACAGGTTGGAGGGATCCAACTGGATTCCTCGTAATATATAAATTTTATCCATATTCTATGATATTGTAACGACCCGGAATTTCCGATCCCGAAAATTACAGATAGTTAATAAAAGAAGAAAAGAGATAGAATAAGAAGGAAACAGAAACACCAAAACACAAATACTCACATTCGCAGCAGATCAAAATATAATATTAATTAAAATAGCAGTTATACAAAGGGAAACTATATCTGTTAATTTACAACAATACATCAGAGTTACAACATTTACACATACACTGGACAGTTAAAATCAACATGCCTCAGATAAATAACAACATATCACAACGGAATACACTCCATACGTTCCTTCCATCCAGCTCGTCTCCTGAGCTCCGGAACGTCCTTACCTGGAAATCTGTAATACTCGGTCTGACCCGAGCATTACATCAAAGTAACACCCGGGTCAGGCTGGAAACCGGCGTGAGTAAACCCATCCAACATGGAATACAACAGCATAAAACTTACATAAAACCCGGGGTAACTCGTGTCATTTTACAAATTCACAATTTGTTAGAGACATCACTTATTTCACACATCAATTTCTAAGTACCAAAACTTAGATTAAATGGTCAAATTTACTTAAATCATCCCATTCCAGCCTATTGATATCACATATAAAGAATTATTGCAAATTTCTAATCGAAGTGGTTTCGGGTATTTACAAATACCCGACTCCGGTCTCTTCGAATCCATGACATCTTAACCCAAGTTATTCAAATGAAATACAATTCAAACTTTAATTGCAGGATGTCACTTTTACCTAGTATTTCATCATCAATAGATAACCACATTTTTACTGTTCAACCCAACATATCATATCACAAAACTTTTCATATCAGAGATATCAATCAATTCAAGTCACCTAATAATATTCCAACCTCCATAAGCAAGATTGATTAATTCATAATCAACTTAATTAATTCTCCAATTAGTTTTATTACCACCTTAAATCACTTGGTTTACCTTAACCTTGCTTACTTAATATTAATTATTTACAAAACAATTAATTAATCATTCTTAAATTATCCATCTTAATTAATTATTCTCTAATTACACTTAAGTGATTAACCTTTAATTACTCTTACTGACTAATCAATTATAATTACATTGATTAATTACATGAATTAATAAATCTTAAATTAATCATATTCATTAATTAACCTTAATTAATCACAATCAGTAATTACTATTCCTTAATTACTGTCATTAATTAACTATTTCTTAATTACTTAATAATCAATTAGTTATCCTTACTTAATTACACTAATTAATTACATTGATTAATTAACCACAATTAATCATCCCTTAATTATTTACTTTAATTAATTAACTTTACTTACTTAACTTAATTAATTAATCTTTAATTACTTTAATTAATTATTCTTATTCCAAACCATTCAAACAAACAAATTTAATTCAAAACCTTCGTTTTAAAAAAACAATTTATATTGAAAACTCGTGCAATATTTCCTTTGAAACTTGTTTAATAAACTTATTAGATATTATACTTACCTTGAAACTTGTTAACATTTCATCTTCATTCACAATTATTTGTTTAAAGATAAGCCTGGAAACTAACACATCAAATCAAACGACCCGAGCCAAACGAGATAAAACCCGAACCAACCCCGAGTAACACTCGAGCCATATTCTTGCACAACCTCGGTTCAATCACAAATGAGCCTGAGTAAAATCTCGAGCAACTTTGCTTCTTCCCCCAAGCACGATCTTTCCAACATCATCAGATACACCACTGATACCGGTGTACATGCACATGATGTCGGTGCCACTGCGACCAACTCCAACGACCTTCCCAAGTTGCCTCCGATCTCCCCGATCCACCAAGCTACCCAGATCTCTGAATTCGCCAGAGAAACAAAATCTGGCCCACGACCACACTCAGGAACCCATCATCATCAGACAAATCGACACGCGCCACCCAAATCGTTCACCAGAATGCCTGCCTTTCCAACCAGAGATGCACCACAAACCCATCTTCGATTTCCTCCATATGCGATCCATCCCGGTGCGCCACCGTTGCCGTACCAGCCTCGTCAACTACGACCACCAAAACTTATCCCAAAACCCTACTTCTCCATTCGTCGTCGCCTTGACGATTGAAAAATCCAACGAGCATTTTTCCCATGCTCCCCTACTTCCTCGCCACCTTCGGTAGCAAACCCGACCCCTCCGAACTCACCGATCATCAGGAAAGACTCAAAACCCCTTTTCTGAACAACCCCAAATATCTCGTTCGATACTAACTTAAAAATTTTGATTCAGCTTTTAAAATTCCTAGTTTTCGAAGGCAATTCAGACTATATAAGTGAATTCGAAAATCATCATGTTTGAAATTTACCAATTTTCTGATTTCCACTGTATTCTTAAATTTTACAGAGTATTAACTAAATACATTCACTTGAAATTATTTTTAAAAACAAGAATACAATGTTATTAACATTTTCCTTTCAGTAATCAAAGTCTAATTTTGATTTTACAAGGAGATAGAAATTATTTTGTGATTGAAGCTTAGCCTGTTACTAATAACATAGCACACTATAAATATATATACAGATATACACACTGGTAAACAAGAAATTTCATACATTGTCAAGATGAAATAAATCATGCAAGCCATATCACAACTTTATCACATAAGATCATCACTTGCGATACTTAAAAACTGTTTTTAAATAAAAGATTTACTCACCTGCTTTGAACAGAGAAAACTGGGAGGTTTTGGAATCTGAAAATGTTTTAAAAACTGGAAATTGATCTTGTCACTTGATTTGCTTACTGATATGAGTTATTGAATTGATCTTGCTTTTTAAACTGAAATGAAGTTGCTTTGGTTGCTTGATGATCTTTGAAACTGGAAATCTTTGTTGAGTTTAGTTTTCAGGTGGTTAATTTTCTTAATGAACGAACTGGAACTAAAAGATGTTCATATATAGAAAGAAAAGGTGGTACAGGTACACGATTTTTTTTCCTTTCATTTGGTCAGAGATATTTCTTGTTTGGAGGCTGAAATGATTTTTGTAAGGTTGAGAAATGACTTAATTTGTACTAGAATTGATAGCATACTTATCCTATGTTCATAGATATTTTTTTTAGTTTAACTTATGTAGTATACACACGAGAATCACTTATATTTATATATTTCTAAAATTATCTTAAGTGTTTACCTTATATTTTTACATAACCATATAATTTACTTTATATATATTTATTTCTATGCCCAATTTAAGCTTAAACTATCACCACTTAATTTATATTCATATATTTTGTTATACTTATATTTAATATTGATAAGATTTTATTTTATTTCAAACATTATTATTACATCTATATATATATATATATATTTCTTTACTTATATGTATAGTTATATACAAATCTATGTATGGATATTTTTATATTGAATTTAAATGGTAAAGTTTACCTATACAAAAAGTTTATTTTTCTTATCTATAGGATTTATCATACCCAGAGATTTTAAAAATGAAATCTCTAATATAGTTTTTAAACCAATTTATGTATGTCCTAATACTTTAATTATCAGAATTTATTTGTTCGATTTATAAAATCAGTATTTTCAATGATTTGATTCAGTTAACCACACGTTAAAAATTCGGGTCGTCACAGATATATTCATTTATATCCTGTGATAAAATAATTTGGAATTTTGTTATGCTGTGTTATGATTGGACAATATAATTTGGTATTTTAAAATATCAATAAAATGAATTGGGATTAAAAGGGAAATGAAAGGAATTTTTAAGTGATGAATTTAAAGGGATTAAATTCGGGAAATTGGTTTGAAATTTGTTAAGAGTTTTTTTTTTAAAAACTGTGGTTTAAAGAGTGAAAATAAGAAATGGGAATTTATAAACCGGGTTTATAAATGAATTGGGATATTTATCGGAGGATAAATTTAAAAGTATAGATTTCCGGAGGGATTTTCTATAAGAAGTGCAAATTATGTTAAAAGAAATAGTGGAATCACTTTTAAGGTGGAAAGAGTATTTTCTTTTCCTGGGAAATGTAGTAAGTTTCAAAGGAAAGCTTTCAAAGTGAAAAATAGAAGTTTAAAAATGTGTTTGGAATGTTTTAGATAAATAATTATTTTAATTTTTTTAAGAGAAAGGTAAATATTTATTAAGTAAGTATGGTATTTAACTAATTTAAAGATAAATTAGTATTTTGATTTCTAAGGAAATTTTATTATAAGCATTTGATATAATATCTTTATATTAAAGGAAATCTTTGATTTAAGTTACCCAATAGAAACTTTATTGATTTTCAAAAGTATATTTTTAATAAAGAATTGGGAAACTTATTTTAAATAATGGAAGCATATTATTTGGAAGTGAATTTCCAGGAATGGAAAATGTGTTAAAGATAAAAGGTGTTTATTTTTAAAGTGTTGGAAGGAATTTACGGGATTTAACATAAATTTGAATTGAGATAAATCCAGCGGGATTTATAAAAAGAATTCTTTGGGTTATTCTGGAATGGAAGTGTATTTCCCTGAAAAGCCAAGTACGTTTTAAAGCAGATTTTTAAATAAAAGTAAAAGCTTTAAATTTGTTTTTAAAAGGATGTTTCCAAGAACTTATTATTTAAGTTGTAAGGATTTTAAATTAAATATTTACTAAATTAGTGATAGTAGTTATTCTTTTAAAGGATAAATTGGTATTATGTTTTAAAGAAATATTATTATTATTATGTATATTTATAAAATGGATTTATTTAAAGCCAGTTTGGTTAAAGTTTTATTTGAAACTTATGTAGAAGTTTGTAACTCTTATTTTAAAATTTAGATCGACCTAACTTTTATTTTAAAATTAGTTTTTTATTTTATAAAAATAGTTTTACCTTAAATATTCTTAAATATATTTTGGATAAAGTGATTTAAATTATTTTAAAATCTTAAGTGTTTGTACTTGGTGATTTCGGTGGGGAAATAGTAAATGTTGAGAAATTTATTTTCGTAAAAGGACGTAGGTTTAAACTGTTTTCCAAAGGGGTTAAAAATAGAAATATATCTTGCGAAGATATTTTGAGAAAACATAAATTTGAGGAATTATTTATGTTTATTGGATGTTTGTGAATGTTAATTGATAGTTAAATCACCGACTATCAATATTGGCCAATGCGCTGATCGTTTCGAAGAGACTGGGATCGAGATTAATTTCTCGAAAACCACTTCGATTCGGTTTGTACGTTTTCGTGAAAAAATGAGTTTGGAATCGAAGATGGAGCAGTGACGTGTAAGGGCTAGTCGATACTTATCCTATGGATATTTCCAAAATGGATGTAGTAGGAGTAGTGCCTTTGGTTCCGTTCGAACCCGGAACTGACTTGTATGGATGAATGTTTTCGGAACATCGTCAGGTGGACGATGGGTATTCTAAGTCATATGTTCTATAAAGGTAACGCTTAGCCTCAAGACTCATCAACCGGGAATGACTGAAATCAGGGGATATGCAGCAAGGCTTCGTGGGTAGCCCCCACTTGAGAGTAAGGTCATCCCTGTCTAGATGTCACTTTTTATTTTGGCTTAGTGGTGCGGTTGCTGATCACAACCGTGGGGTGATTTTACTCGGAATTATCCAGTAAGGGATGGTTCCGGCCTTGTGTTGCAGGGGAGCGGGCGTACTCCTCGGTACTGTGATCTAGGCCACGTACTGTGACAAGTGGTACCCCAGTGCCTAGTCATTGATGGAAACCCATTCTCCCTACGTGCCTTGTACGGTATTTGTTTGTATTACCCACTTTGTGGCTAGTATGCTGGAATTTAATCATGTAACAATTTCAGCTATTTTAATAAGTATCTGTATATAGACACTATTATAATATCAGAGGATTTGATAAGAAAGTGTTTTGGCTATTGTAAGGTAAAAACCCGACATGTTTATTTGTGGCGTGGTCTTACGAGATGCTTTTGATTTCAAAGGATTTTTGAAACTTTAATAATCAATTTGGATGTATTTCTCTTACGCTGGTATTCCAGACTGACTCGCGTGTTATTTCATTATAATGCTCGGGTCATACCGAGTATTTCAGGTTCAGGATTGGATACTTTGGAGCTCAGGAGAGGAGCTGGAGTTCGAGACGTGTTATTCGTACTTGTTTATTCCACTGCTATGGTTGTTTGAAATTGCCAGCAAGTTGTGAGGCTGGTTGATATAACTGCCAGGCGGGTAATTGTTGTTCACTTATGATATACTCTGATGATGTATTGTATAAAACAGATATAGTTTTCATTTTGTGTAAAGAGCTGTTATTATTTATTATATTTGTTCCGCTGCGATTGTGAGATTCTGATGTTGTTTAGTTCCTTCTTTCTTCTATCTTCTTTCTTTTTCCTCAACAATCTGTCTTTTTCGGCACTCGATCGTCGACATATTATACAGTGGTGTATTTTGTATCGATTTTCGAGAGTCGAGAAAGGCAGGTCATGACAAAACTGGTACTATTATTCATAAAATGCTACTGCACGGTAGCCTTGACCTCTAGACATTATTATAATATCATTGGATTTCCTATAAAGGTGTTTTGGTTATCGTAAGGTAAAAACTCGTTCGTGTTTATGTGCGGCGAGGTCTTACGAGATATTTTTGATTCAAAGGATTTTTCAAGTTAATAAATCAATAAAGTTTTTTTTTGTGATTTGACTTTACTCACGCTGGTATTCCTGACTGACCTAGACGTTATTTCCTTATAATGCTCGGGTCAGACCAAGCATATTTGCTAAGTTAGCTTTAGATGCTTTGGAGCTATGGAGTCGAGTTGAAAGCCCATGACGTACGCTCGTATTTTGGATATCTCCCATTGTGTGTGTTATGTGTAGTTTGCCTGTTGTTGTAAGGACATGTGTTATAACTGTCCAACTCTGATATGTATATGTAAGAAAAATAAATCTTTGATTTTGTAAAGATTTGATTATATAATATATCGTTCCGTTGCGTTATGAGATTCCGTGTTGTTTAGTTTCTCCTTATCTTTCCTTTCTATTTTTTTTCCTAACAATCTGTCTTTCCGGCACTCTGGTGGTTCGGCATATGAATACCGAAGATGTATTAGTGTCGAATTCTAAGGGTCGAAAAGCCAGGTTCGTTACATACTCATTGCAATTTTAGGAGAATGGCTGATAGAGTGAGGCACTTGAAGTTATCAACCATTAAGATTAGGCTTTTCATTAAGAGGAAGTGGAATAGGGACGTTAATATCTGTTTGGAGGATGAGGAAGAAGTGGAGTGTTAGGTATGAATAAAAGGAAAATAAAATTTGCGATCGTTCATTTTAGAAAATACTTCGTGGCTCGTGCGCTCTTGAAGTGCAACTCGATAATAACATAATAGTATAAACAACTTGATTAGTCTTAGATGCTTCCTTTTTCTAACTATTCTATTGTAATTATTGGTAATTCAAAGAGAAATATATAGTAAGAATGCTTAATAGTGGACGTATGAAACTTCGCTGAATCACTCTATATTTCCTGTCACTTACATTTCAACTACGCACCGTACCTCATATTTTTCACTTTTAAGCATAGGTGATTAGCAAGTGCCCTTTTCTCTTCATAACGTATTAGCCTAATTTCGATGTTGAGTAGAAATATAGCCAACAAAGTGTATCCAACAAAATAATGTTAAAAATATCTCAAACATAAAAAGACATATGTTAGACAAACAAATCCTGAAAAATAAAAACAATATAAAGGAGAATGAGAATTTTTTTCGTTTGACAACAGGGGTCATGCTTTAAAAAACACCAAATAAGATGTCTTAGGGGCTCGAACTATGACTTTTAGAACTATTGTTGAAAATGCCATACCTTTAACGAGGTCTTTAAAAGGAGAATAAGAATTTTATTTTGCGAAATAAAAAAAAATGAATTAGTAAAATGAGTAAATCATTAATTTGGTGGAGAATATTTTAAAAAAATTACAAATAATTTGTTGTAAAATATAAGGCAAATTTACTGAATTGGAGAAGAATACATGTACACATAAATAATAATATATTAAGGACCACTACCTCAACTGTTTAGTGATGTCGCTCTAGACATAAGTTCTAGAAGCTATGGGTATGAAACCTTAAGACATGTGTTGTGGTTGATTAAAGTACCACTCTTACACTATAAGAGTAATTTTATTTAAAAGAAAAACTTCTAATGTTTTTTGGCTCGTAGGACCAGCTTCAAAATTTAGCCATAATGACACATTTCTACGCGCATGACAAATCCCGGTTTTCCGTGCCACCACAGCTCACGCCGTCGCATCCCACGCTACTGCACTCTTCGCACCGCAATATACCTCCACTTCATCGTTGCTCATAATGTAACAACCCGCATATTTTACGATTGTATATTTAAATGTTTAATTTAAGTATAGCATCGTTAGTCGGATTTTAGTCTGAAAAAGTCACTATTCGTCAAAGAACGGTCGAATTAGTGAAAAGTCTTTGTGGATTGAGATTCGGAGGTGTCTATTTAAGAAAAACTGTCAAACAGGGATTCAGACGTCTGAAATGAAGCATTCAGACGTCTGAAATGAAGCATTCAGACGTCTGAAATTGTTCAAGTCAATCCAGAGAGGAAATAGGCCAAAATTGCCATTTTCAGACGTTTGAAATATACGATTCAAACGTCTGAATATTGTTCTAGAAACTCATATTTTTCCAGATTTAGACGTCTGGTTTGGAAATTTCAGACGTCTGAATCAGGAATGAAGTTGAGAATCCACAATTTGAAATTGAGACCACTTCCATCGAGTTCAAAATGGTGGTTGCGACTTTTTTGAGTATAACCTTCGATATGTTTGGAGTAAGTTGAATTTTGCTATTTTCTATTTGGGCTTTGGGCTTTGTGTTTGGGTTTCACCCAAACTCATTATATACTCTAACTCAGCCCCCTCTCCTCTCCATTCACTCATCTCATTTCCTAAAAACTCAAGCTCAACTGAAAATGGGGGAAGAGAATGGGAAATAGAAATTCCAAGCCCTAGATTCAATTGCAAACTCAAATTCTTGCTCCAAAATCCAAGAGAAGCTTAGGTAAGCATCCTCTTCTCCTTCTCCATCTCAATTCCTCTTCGATTTCTGAAATTTCCTAAACCCTAACTTAGGAAATATTTGTTCTTGAGCTTAGATTGAAGCTCCTTGGGTTATATTGAAGAGTGGTTGTTCTTGCCTTGCTCTATAGCTTCTCTCTTGAGTTTTTGGGTTAAAAGGTGAGTTTTTGAACTCACATCTACATCTATATCTTTGATATTGTTAGGTAGCAATTCCTAACATATCATCCTTGTCCATTTGTCTTTGAATTGAATTGGTTTGATGAATATTCCAATTTTTGGTGTTGAAGTCAAAATCTATGAAAAATCCTTATATGGTTGTTTGGGCATGTTGGTGGGAGTGTATTGGTGAGTCACTAAGGTTGGGTAGTTGTTTGGCATAAACCCCTAGCCATCATCACTCATCTGATTGCTTCCGATATGATTTGGCCATCATTGGCCTAGGCAAAGTATTGCCTGAGCCCCGGTTTCAAACGTCTGAAATATACGATTCAGACGACTGAACCTGCTTGACTCAGGCCAATTTTCCTATTTTGTGTGGGGTTCCAATTTTTAATCGATTCGTGTCGATTCCAATTAGTCGTTATTGCATTTGACTTTGATGATTCCTTTTTGATTTGATACACGAGTTTTTATAAAATGATCTTTTTAAATTGTATTAAAAGCTTGTTTCTCCAACTTATAATTTCTATTTAAAACACACACACAATTTTGCACTTCGAGCGAAGAGGGAGGAGAATTAAATGATTAAATAAAACGCATGCTATGAACACGTGTGTTTATCTTTTCAGTTAATTCCTAATCAATTTGTTTGACCATTTTGACCTTTGGGTCTAGTTTACCGATGAGATGAGGTGAACTTTGTACTGCTTTGAGTGTGAAATTGACTAACGGTTAGTAAACCGTTTAGTGCGAACGTGTGGTATGGGACTCACGTTAACATTTTTCGGGTTCCTTTCTGAGAGTTGTGACACATTTTGCAAGTTAGTGGTGTCCAGTACTGGGCCTTCGGACCATCGCCACTACGGTTTGTTGCCTTCGGGCGTTGCCTTCGGGGTTTGTTTCCTTCGGGCTTGAGCCTTCGGGGTTTGTTGCCTTCGGGCGTTGCCTTTGAGGTTTGTTGCCTTCGGGCTTGAGCCTTCGGCGTTTGTTGCCTTCGGGTGTTGCCTTCGGGGTTTGTTGCCTTCGAGCTTGAGCCTTCGGGGTTTGTTGCCTTCAGGGTTTGTTGCCTTCGAGCATGAGCCTTCGGGCGTTGCCTTTAGGCGTGTGGATCCTTGTTATATAGTACTAAGCTCGAGCATCTTTTGTTTCTTTAACAATTATATTTCCCTAGTGTATCGCCTTTCGGGGTAGGTTCTTTGAACCACACGATATATAGCGATTACCTTGTGGAAACTTGTGTTACCTTTATTGGTATTTGTTAATTGCCTTTTTGGCTTGTTTTGGGATATGGTATCCTTTGTTTATTTGAGTTGCCTATTATATGAGGCTTGTTTTGATTCATCTTTTGTTAGGTGATTTGGTTATCTCTTTTGGAGATATTTGTGGCACTTTATGATCTTGTATGCTCATTATCATTTAGTTTATCTAACCAATTTGTTTAGCTAGGCTGACCTGTGTATGTTATACTAGGGTCAGACCGAGATGTTTCAGGTTAGGTGCATTGGACTTAGCCTATTTTGCTTCCGCATAGACTATTCCGCTAGCTCCTTTTTGTTATAGCTTTTTGTGTAGTCCTTTTTGTCTATAACTCTGATATGTACTCTATTGACTCACATGTATATTGTGGTTTGCTTTACCACTTGACATGTATCATTTTGTAAACTCTGTGATGTATCTGTATATGTGTAAATGTATGTGATGATCCATTGTTCTGTGATATGTATTACATTTGAGTTGTTATATTTTATTCTGATAGATCCTTCAGCCACCTTTGGCTTTGTATTAAGTATTTATTGGATATGTCGATCCATTCGAGTAAGAAGTGGCAATTGTCGGTGTATTCAATAGATAATTAAGACAAGGCTATAGATGGTCGCTCATATCCAGCTCTATTCTCCGCATTAGCAGACGGTGTTACCTAGTAATACTCTTTGCTAATGTGGGTCTCAGAGTGGGGCGTTACTGCTTGGTATCAGAGCTGAGTTCAGAACAAAATATGATAAACATAGAACAGAGACACATATTACGGTACATCAAAGTGTAGTACGAATGTTACGAATCTTTGAATCATCGTGCCATAGGAATTAATTCGAGTCTTCGTACCATTCTATCCTATTTTCTTTTGTGATGCCTTATTTTATCAATCAAGTTTGTTTGATATTCATTTTGAGAATAACCTTTTTCCTCTTCTGTCTTTTTCTTTCTTTCTTAAAGAAGAAGAGATGGTTAGATCTGGCAGTCCCAGCGCCGGTCAATCCAGTAGTCCTTCTCTGGATGGCATATTTATGACTGCTCAACAACTTTTGGATCTTGTAAAGAATCAAAGGTTTATCTATGCTTTAGAAAAGAACCCCGAAAGTGTTTTACCTCTGAAATTAGAAGTGCCTTTCGACCAGTTTGAAGATATCGCTCTTCGACTTGAAGAGGCCGATAAAGATAATGATGTTGAAGTTGTGGATGCCAAACAAAACTTCAACATCAACGGAAAGAGGCATATTAAATTCAAAAGTCCTAATCCCAACAAAAAAGGGAAGCATGAATTTTTCCCTTCCAAGAAGAAAAAGCCTGTTGAATCTGGTTCTAACTCTCAATCTGCTGAAACACCTTCCATTCGGAAGTGTTTCAATTGTGGTTCTCCTGATCATATGATCCGAGATTGTCCTAAGCCTCTCTTCTGCCGTTATTGCAAGAAGGAAGGTCATCGTATTTCCACCTGCCCTACTGCTCCTGCTAGTGCCAAGCCTAGCAAGCTTTATGTTGCTAAGGCTTCTGGAGGTTCCTCTCAGCCCAGAGGTAATTCTCCTCCTATCCTTGATGGCGTTATTTTATTTCGTGATCTTTCTATTTGGTTTCTTTTGATACGGATGCGTCCCGCTCTTTTATGTCAAAAGAACTTGTTGATTCTTTTTCTTTAAATATTCTTGGGCTTGATAACTTCACTGAGAATTGCGAATCCGGTTAGTGGATCCGCAACACTCAGTTTGCTTTGTAAAAAAAGGTCGAGATTATTTTTGTGATTATACTTTTCGAGCCGATTTGCATGTTATGCGTTATTTAGGCTTCGAAATTGATATTTTTTTGGAAAGGATTGGCTTAATTATTAGGAAGCCCATATCCTAAGTCCAATGTGGACTATTCATCTTCAACATCTTCAATTTGTTAAGCAGATTTCTTTTGTTCTAATATTTTGATTTCCAAATTCGGTGATATCATTTTAATTCTTTAAACCTACGGGATGAGGAGAATATTATTTCTCTCATTCAGGTAGTTTGTGAAGTTTCCGGTATGTTTGAGCTTGTCTTAGAATTATCACCTAAGCAATCTATTGAATGGTGCTAAGGTCTTTTCAGCTCAACCTTGCCACCGGTTTTCATCAGACGAGTTGCGGAGGGTAGCATTCCACTTACCGCATTCCGCACTCGTTGTGATTTTTGTGTTTGGTTCGTTATGTCATTCAGTTTGATGAACCTTCTACCTTATTTCACCCATCTTATGAATTGAGTATTCTACGAATATCTCAATGAGTTTATTCTTATATTGATTGATTATGGATGAAAGTAACCAATTTAAAATTTGCAAATCTTTTAATAAGATATTTAAAAGTATGATTGGATTTTGTTCTTAAACGAGCAAAGAATGTTTGTAAAATTTTTAAGAGGCATGTTTATCAAATAAAAGATGATTTTGTGTTATTTTTCCCATTGAGTGCTTTAAGAATTCTGGTCGATGCGCTTGATCAACGTTATCGATAGGAATCTCCTAAACGCTATGATGAGACAGTGAAACACAGTAAATTCTTGTAAAAAGTAAATTTTTCTAAAAAAGATGATTACCCGAAGTTAATTATAATTTTGAAAGTTTTAGCTTTCCGGGAAAGAGGATCAATTGAAAGAACTCTTTTCCGATGCTTTTATTCTTGTGTTTCCCTAAGGGACCAAGACTTTATTGTTTGTACCAATACTAGTCGTATTGGTTTTGGTGGCATTCTCTTGCAAAGGGAATGTGTTATCGCATTTGCTTCTAGATAATTAAAGCTTGTCGAGACTAGATATGTCATTCATGATCTGGTGCTCGCGGCTATTGTTTTCGCTCTTAGATTTGGGCATCATTATCTTTTGGGAGAGAAATTTATTCTCTATACCAATCTTAAATCTTTGAAGTATTTATTTTCTCAAAAGGAACTCAATTTGCGTCAACAACGTTGGCTCGAGTTCCTTGAATCTTATGATCTTGATGTTTATTTTTATACTTTCGGAAAGGGCAATCGAGTTGCCGATGCCCTTAATCGTATGCAACAAGCGGTTGTTTCCATGTTGATATCCGAATGGAGTGATCTCGAGACTTTATCCACTTGTGAGATTCGAGATCGTGAATCTAATTCATGTTCATCTCTTTTTTTGTGTAGCCTTGAGGCTCGTCCTTCTCTTTTTGACTATACCTCTTTTGGCTGAACTCTATATCTTATTATATTGCATGGAGTTCCTACTTCTATTGTTAGCAATCGTGATCCATTATTTTTCTAATGGATTTTTGTAAGGTCTTCAAAAGCTTTGGGAACAAAGCTTAATTTTAGCACCGCTTATCGTCCTCAATCCGATGGACAAATAGAGCGTGTGGATCAACTCTTGAAGATCTCTTTCGTGCATGTGTTCTTGATTTTGGTGGAAGTTGGGAAGATCATATGTCTCTTGTTGAGTTTTCTTCCAATTATAGCTTCTAATCATGTATTGGTATGGCACCTTTCGAGGTACTCTACGGAAGGCCATGCCGATTTCCTTTGTGTTGGCTTGAAGCCGGTGAGAAGCTGGTTCTAAGTCCAAACTTTATTGGTGTTCATTCGTGTTTCACCTATGATGGGCGATGTGTGTCTCAGTCGATCGGGAAAATTAGCACCTCAATATGTTGGTCCATTCCCATTACTGAACGCATTGTTTCCGTGGCTTATCGCTTTTTATCACCGGCTCAATTTTCTGCTATTCGTGACGTTTTCCACGTCTCTCAACTATGGAAATACCTTAGGGATTCCGATTCTATTCTTGAGCCCGGTGTAATTGAAGAAATTGAAGTTTCACCAAATTTAACTTATGAGCAACATTCTATTCGTATCGTTGCTTCGGAGGTTGAACGCCTTCGAAATAAAGATGTTCTTCTTGTGAAAGTTCAATGGTTTTTAAATCCTAAGAATTGCTCTTGGGAATCTAGAGAATACATGGAGCGAACACATCCGGACTTACTCTTTCGTGCTCTTTATGGTGAACTTCTTATTTCAATTTTTTTTGTTGATATGCTTTTATGGTTGTTACTCTTTATTTTCTTCTTAAGTATTGCGAGAATGCAATTTCTTTAAGGAGGGGACTCTGTAACAACCCTCATATTTTACGATTGTATATTTAAATGTTTAATTTAAGTATAGCATCGTTAGTTGGATTTTAGTCCGAAAAAGTCACTATTCGTCAAAGAACAGTCGAATTAGTGAAAAGTCTTTGTGGATCGTGATTCGGAGGTGTCTATTTGAGAAAAACTGTCAAACAGGGATTTAGACGTCTGAAATGAAGCATTCAGACGTCTGAAATTGTTCGAGTCAATCCAGAGAGGAAATAGGCCAAAATTGCCATTTTCAGACGTCTGAAATATATGATTCAGACGTCTGAATATTGTTCTAGAAACTCATATTTTTCCAGATTCAAACGTCAGGTTTGGAAATTTCAGACGTCTGAATCAGGAATGAAGCTGAGAATCCACAATTTGAACTTGAGACCACTTCCATTGAGTTCAAAATGGTGTTTGCGACTTTTTTGAGTATAACCTTTGATATGTTTGGAGTAAGTTGAATTTTGCTATTTTCTATTTGGGCTTTGGGTTTGGGTTTCACCCAAACTCATTCTATACTCTAACTCAGCCCCCTCTCCTCTCCATTCACTCATCTCATTTCCTAAAAACTCAAGCTCAACTGAAAATGGGGGAAGAGAATGGGAAATAGAAATTCCAAGCCCTAGATTCAATTGCAAACTCAAATTCTTGCTCCAAAATCCAAGAGAAGCTTAGGTAAGCATTCTCTTCTCCTTCTCCATCTTAATTCCTCTTCGATTTCTGAAATTCCCTAAACCCTAACTTAGGAAATATTTGTTCTTAAGCTTAGATTGAAGCTCCTTGGGTTATATTGAAGAGTGATTGTTCTTGCCTTGCTCTATAGCTTCTCTCTTGAGTTTTTGGGTTAAAATGTGAGTTTTTGAACTCACATCTACATCTATATCTTTGATAGTGTTAGGTAGCAATTCCTAACATATCATCCTTGTCCATTTGTCTTTGAATTGAATTGGTTTGATGAATATTCCAATTTTTGGTATTGAAGTCAAAATCTATGAAAAATCCTTATATGGTTGTTTGGGCATGTTGGTCGGAGTGTATTGGTGAGTGACTAAGGTTGGGTAGTTGTTTGGCGTAAACCCCTAGCCATCATTACTCATCCGATTGCTTCCGATATGATTTGGCCATCATTGGCCTAGGCAAAGTATTGCCTGAGCCCTAGTTTCAGACGTCTGAAATATACGATTCAGACGTCTGAACCTGCTTGTCTTAGCCCAATTTGCCTATTTTGTATGGGATTCCAATTTTTAATTGATTCGTGTCGATTCCAATTAGTCGTTATTGCATTTGACTTTGATGATTCCTTTTTGATTTCATACATGGGTTTTTATAAAATGATCCTTTTAAATTGTATTAAAAGCTTGTTTCTCCAACTTATAATTTCTATTTAAAACACACATACAATTTTGCACTTCGAGCGAAGAGGGAGGAAAATTAAATGATTAAATAAAACGCGTGTTATGAACACGTGTGTTTATCTTTTCAATTAATTCCTAATCTATTCGTTTGACCGTTTTGACCTTTGGGTCTGGTTTACCGATGAGATGAGGTGAACTTTGTACTGCTTTGAGTTTGAAATTGACTCACGGTTAGTAAACCGTTTAGTGCGAACGTGTGGTATGAGACTCACGTTAACATTTTTCGAGTTCCTTTCTGAGAGTTGTGACACATTCTGCCAGTTAGTGGTGTCCAGTACTGGGCCTCCGGACCTTCGCCACTACGGTTTGTTGCCTTCGGGCGTTGCCTTCGGGGTTTGTTGCCTTCGGGCTTAAGCCTTCGGGGTTTGTTGCCTTCGGGGTTTGTTGCCTTCGGGCTTGAGCCTTTGTGGTTTGTTGCCTTCGGGCGTTGCCTTCGGGAGTTGCCTTCGGGGTTTGTTGCCTTTGGCTTGAGCCTTCGGGGTTTGTTGCCTTCGGGGTTTGTTGCCTTTGGGCTTGAGCCTTCGGGATTTGTTGCCTTCGGGCGTGTGGATCCTTGTTATACAGTACTAAGCTCGAGCATCTTTTGTTTCTTTGACAATTATATTTCTCTAGTGTATCGCCTTTCGGGGTAGATTCTTTGAACCACACGATATATAGCGATTACCTTGTGGAAACTTATGTTACCTTTATTGGTATTTGTTAATTGCCTTTTTGGCTTGTTTTGGGATATGGTATCCTTTGTTTATTTGAGTTGCCTATGATATGAGGCTTGTTTTGATTCATCTTTTGTTAGGTGATTTGGTTATCTCTTTTGGAGATATTTGTGGTACTTTATGATCTTGTATGTTCATTATCATTTAGTTTATCTAACTAATTTGTTTAGCTAGACTGACCCGTGTATTTTATACTCGGGTCAGACCGAGATGTTTCAGGTTAGGTGCATTGGACTTAGCCTATTTTGCTTCCGCATGGACTATTCCGCTAGCTCCTTTTTGTTATAGCTTTTTGTGTAGTCCTTTTTGTCTATAACTCTGATATGTACTCTATTGACTCGCCTGTATATTGTGGTTTGCTTTACCACTTGACATGTATCATTTTGTAAACTCTGTGATGTATCTGTATATGTGTAAATGTATGTGATGATCCACTGTTCTGTGATGTGTATTACATTTGAGTTGTTATATTTTATTCTGATAGACCCTTCAGGCACCTATGGCTTTGTATTAAGTATTTATTGGATATGTCATCCATTCGAGTAAGAAGTGGCAATTGTCGGCGTATTCAATAGATAATTAAGACAAGGCTATAGATGGTCGCTCCTATCCAGCTCTATTCTCCGCATTAGCAGACAGTGTTACCTAGTAATACTCTTTGCTAATGTGGGTCTCGGAGTAGGGCGTTACACATAACCTCAGGCTTCCTTAGCCACCATCTTCGTAGCTGTCGCCTCCTTAAAACCAAACCTTAAAAAACAAAATCATGCATCTGATCGTCGCCTACCATACTGCCTTTAGTCTCCAGAGCATAACAATATCATTGTTCACCTCGTTTGGCTTGGCAATCATCAATTACTGGAAAAATACCAACATTTAAAAAATGAAACTGTACGATATCATTATATGAGAAATTGATGCTAAAATAGATAAAGCGAGTACAATATGCTAATGAGTCATATCATTTAAACAAAAAAATGATATCATTAAGCAATGTCAACCATTGCACGATTAAATCGGAATATAATTGTTGCATTTTTTTTCAGTTCGGTAAATAAAAAACTGATACTACACGGTAGCATAAATAAGTTATGAAAAATAGCACTACAAAGTTGATACTGCAATTCATTAACCAAACTACAAATCAAAGAAATGTTAATATATTTTGTAAACTAATACTAGAATTCATAATGCTATTATAAGATAATGTTGTGAGATACAACAATTATAGAAGCTTTTTGAAAATTATAGTAGCAGTTTATAAACAACTGTTGTTTCATTTTTAAATAAATACAGTTATGTATATTTATGTTCATAATTGCTACTATAATTCATAAACTGCTACTAATATTTATAAAATGCTACTCTAAAGTAGTATTATTTACAGAAATATACAGATCTACATCTATTTAAAAAACAAAAAACGATAGTACACGGCGTCGTAACTACAAACATCTAAAAAAGGCTACAATTATTTAAAAGCTGCTACTACAATTTTAAAAGACATACTACAATTTAGAAACTTCTACCGAATTAATAAAATGTTACAACAATGAACAGAATTTACATAGTTGTATTTACTCAAAAAACAAAAAATGATACTGTACAATATCATTACTACACAGATTTAAAATGAAGCTACAATTATATATAATCTACTGCTACAATTTTAAAAAAGATATTACAGTTCATAAACTGCCACTATAATTCATAAAATACTACTATTAAATAACACTACGAATAGAAATATGCATGATTTTTTTTAGCAAAGCTAACCGGTTTTAAAGTGGGTCGGGCCACTATATATATAGAGGGAAAACAGGTTTTTTCCACATACACAGAACAACTAAATGGGAGGAGCCCAAACAAGCAAGAAAAATAAGGCACAGGAGATAGGCAAAAGGGCCTATACTACTAAAATAATAACTACTACGAGCCCTCCAAGGAAGGACTAGTAGAGACTACATCAGACGACAGACCAATAACATTCACGAACCTAGAGAAAATAGTAGCAAGATTCGGGTCATAACCTTCAGATGAAGGAGAGTAAATAATTCATTCCCAAGTGATGTCATCAAACTTGCTTTTATTCACCTCGTCAATCTCACCAACTCTAGTAGGGGAGAGACCGTCACCGTCTATATGGTAAAAAAGAGAACGATCCCCACCCACAACATCACTGATAAAGACGTAGTAAGTGTCAGTCCCCGGTGAGTACCGCATATCCGAAGGATCATGAATCCAGGCATGCTCCTCCGTATTCCAACAAATAGTATCAGATAACTTCGCACTACCAGGCAAGGTTGGTCTAGCAGGAGCATCATCAGTAGGAGCATCTGCAGTAGTAACAATTTCTGACAGGACCGAACAGGCAGGAGCATGATCAGAATGGGCAATCTCAGGCTGGGCCGGACAAACAAGAGTGTCAACGGGCGAAACAACAACATCAGAAGCATCATCATGAGGGGAATATGCAAGATTTAATTATTATAAAAACAAATAATGGAATTACATAGTAGCATCAATACACATATCCAAAAAGATGTTGCAAAATTATATTGCAAAATGATTAAATGATACTAGAAAATATACATTTTTTATCTACAAAATTTTACTACAAAGTAGCATTAGGAGTAAAAATATGAATAATTATTCTATTTTCAGAAAAATAGAAAAGATACTACTCAGTGTCATTATCAAGGGTTATCTTCTTCTTTCTCAATTCCATGTTATTTCTCCACCACCTTCAGCTCCGATCACATAAAACATCACTCCTTCACCACCCTTGCAACATGTTAAATCTCCGACCATCTTTGTATCGATCTACCTCATAACCTCCTCCTTCTATCATCGTCAAATTCGTCAAGCTTTTCTCCATCATCATTGTCTCCAAGCACGAGTCCGTCATCATCGAGAGCTAATGCACCGTCGTCGAGGTCTACCACCTGTCTTTGTCTAGTCTAGACTCCACTATATGGAAAAACGCAGCCTTAACTTAGCATGTTCTTACGACTAAAAGCTTTGTTCTTCAGTTTTATTATGTAACAAAACGTTGTTATTCACGTATAAGGACAAAACGTACGTCCAAAAATCTAGAAAATGTTGAAAATTTGCCCTTCTTACTATTTTTGTGATATAAGAAACATAAAATAATAATAGACTATTTTACAGGGTTTAAACTGAAAATAAAAGAAATAAGTTGACATGTCGGATTAATGATGATAAGGTTCGTTTGGCATCATTTCATTTGTCTCCACCGAACCCAGTCCTCTCATATTTTCAGAAAATAAAAAAAATGAGTGGGTGGGGGCAAAAAAAAGGAAAATTTTCAAACATAGGCCTGGTTTGGTAAACAATAACACAAATAACCTAGTTTTAATTATAATTACAAACATAGGCCTGTTTTTGCCAGCTAGACGATGGCGAATTTTCAAAATGCGCCTTTGGCGAACTTTCAAAATGCACCAACAGGCGACTTTCGAAAATTCGCCCAAAGGCGCATTTTGAAAATTCGCCTCGAAAAAACCCTGCATATAAACAAGTTATGTTGGTCCATTTAACAATCACATACATATATAATTTCTTATCTAACAACTTTTGTAGATATCAACTTGCAAATCTAACAATTGCGAAGTTCATTTAAGTTCGACACATAACTAGTTGATTCGATACATAGAAATTACATTCTTTTAAAATTGAAAACACAAAAATCTAAATTCGTTACGTAGTCATACATCTGATAATGGAAGTTTAGGTCGCTGCAGTACATCGCTTTCTGTTATGGCCCTGTGATCCACATTTGCTGCACCTGTTTGATTTAGGCGTTTGATGCTCGTCCATAATATTTTTTATCCTCGTAGATTTAGGTCGTCCAGGTTGTCTTCTTGTAGGTGGAGGCAATATATGTGGACCGGTGTATGGTCTCCAGTATCTCTTATCACGCACGGGATGAAACTCTTCCTGATATGAAGCTTTGTAACTTCGAACAGAGTACCACTCTGATGCGAACTCATGATGTGCTCTGTTAGCACCGTAATCCTGTGCCGAACAAGCCGCCATTACATGGGCACATGATATTTTTTGCAGTAGGGGGATGTTGCATGTACATGAGTAGTTAGGACCATCAATTAACACTTTAAATTCATCGCCGTAGTAATGAATAACTTGACATTCTGTTCGACTAAAGCGAACTAGTTTACAACGACGTGCTTCAATAGCTCGATCTGCTATTTTAGCTTCCCATTTTGGAGTCAAACGTGTTGTGATAGCATCTGCCGTCTCTCGTCTCTTACAAAAATATTCAACCGATCGAAAGAAGGTTCGTGCAACCAACGCCTTTATAGGTAATGATCGAGCACCTTTCAGCACACCATTAAAACTTTCGGATGCATTGGTGGTCATAACATGAAAGCGTCCTCCATCGTCTTTGCAAAGGGCCCAATTCTCTTCAAAATTCCCTAAACTTCTTTCAATCCATTCATGAGCCCGTGAATTTGTAGCTTTAATTTCTTCTCTGGTTTTGTTGTACTCAACTACTTCTGAAGCACATGCAGCTGAATAAAATAAAGCTGTAAGTCGGTTATCCCTAAAACCCGCTGTTTGAAAATTAGCTTTAAGATGTCGTGCACAGAACCTATGTTTGTGTGGTTCTCGCCACTTCTCCTGTAAAGCCTTCGAAATTCCTTTTATCCGATCCGATATGAAAGTAATACGACGATTGCAAACACTGAGAATGAATTCACACATGCAAGAAAAAAACCAACCCCAGCTATCATATGACTCGGATTCGACAACCGCATAAGCTAATGGAAACAGACAGTCATCCGCATCTACAGCAGTAGCAACAAGCAACGTCCCTTTGTATTTACCATACAAATGTGTCCCGTCAATACATAGCAATGGCTGGCAGTGTAGAAAACCTGTAATGCAAGGGCCAAATGCCCAAAACGCACGATCAAATACGCCAACTTCATCGTGGGTCACATGTCCAACAGTACCCGGATTACTTCTCTTTATTTCCTCAAAATATTGAGGCAAAGTCGCATACGATTCGGCCCAGTCACCATAAATTCTTTCTATTGTTTTGTTTAATGCTCGCCAAGCTTTCATGTAACTAATTTTGATGAACAATTGGTCGTCGACAAGCACTTGAACTGTACCTGCTGTGATATCCAAATCGGCCTTCACAAATGACATGATTTTTGACACAAGAAAATTAGAAGTGGCTTGTTTGTGGTTGGAATTAACTGTAGGATTGACACAGGTATGTTCGCTAGGCAACTTTCTGATTTCCCACCAGCCAGACTGCGATTTCTTTGAGACTATTGCATGTATTCTCCATGATCAGTTAGTGTCAACATTACATATAGCAGTGTATATAGTTTTATTCGACTTGACCGGCTTGTACGAAACTCCATGTAGAATTGACCATTCGGTTAATTGGTGTAGCATGTTTTGCTTACTTTCAAATACCATTCCAACAGCAAATCCATTTTGTATGCACGCGGTTGAAAATTTTTCCCCAGCAAATTGCAGGTTTGCAACGACCGATCTTGCCATCATTTGTGCAGTACATAGATCATCATCCAATGGTACTTCCATTTGAGCTTCTTCACCATCACCTTCAGCATCATCTACGCTTGGAAAATTGTAGTTTAACGATTCATTGTTCACCTGCATACGTTCTACCCAACACGCATCATTATTAGTGGTTGCAACAGCCATACTATCAATTTGAGGAACATGTTCGGTGTCTCTATCTATATTAACATCCATATTAGTGGCAATATTGGAATCATGTGAGTGTTGTGACGGTCCAGCACCACATTCTGCAGCAGTATCCTCAAGACTTGTACATCTGTTTACAACCGTATCTTAGTACGAAGCTAGAGTAGATAGGAAACATTACCCAAATAAATTGCTAAACAAACCTTTGACTTATAGCATACATTTGTGATGGAGTAGGATATACCGGTTGCGACAAATGAATATTTTGTTGTTCAACATGGACATTTTGTAGATGCATTTGTTGTTGGAAGCTGAATGTGTTAGAAGAAAGTATTAGGCAATTGTAATTGAGAAAGGTACATGCAAAATACCAATGTTAACAACGATACCTTGGATGCATCGTTGGTGGTGTATAGTACGGAAAGTACTGTTCTGGAGTTGGTTGCGACATCATGTAATGCATGAAACCATAGTTTATGGGAGGAGGACCATGACCCCCAGCATGTACATATGGATTACTGTAAGTAGGAGAACCTAAGCTTGCTGAAGGAATATCAGTTTCCAACATTTCTGTAAAATGCCTTAATCCTGTGCTAACGATAGGAGATTGTACATGTTCTTGTAGATTTTCTTTTGCAACTTTCCCAACGTACAACTCAATGGATTTGGTAACCACAGAAAACATAACTTCAACATCCTCATCGTCTGAAAGTGTTATTGCTTTTGAACCCGAATCCGTTGGCCAGTTAACGACCAACTCAATATCAAATTCGATTGCGCTTATTTTTGTCGCTTTGTAAACAGATTCTTTCAACTCAAATAGTGTGCAACATTTGCGTACTCTTCCTGGTTTACAAAAACCGCTGACATACTTCCCGTTTTTCTGTTCGTCGACGATCATTTCACCGTCGAAGTAGCAAAGTGTGGGAATGAGATTTCTAGCCATTCTACAAACATAAAGTTTTTATTTGACCAACCACTTTCTGTCCATTAATATGAAAATATTTTAATGGATCTAACAAAGCTAGGGTTTGTAATTTTCTTACCAATTTCTGTGCAGGGATATAGTGAAGACGTTTGCGTAGACCAGCAACGACTCTATGGCAACAACTAACCGATTATCGAAAGAAATTGAGGCTTGGTGTTTGGGAATGTAAGCTGAAAGAAAATGGGTTCTTCAGATCTGGAAAAAACTTGGGGTGTGTTATGAGGAGGTGAGTGCTAAAGCTGACTAGATATAAAGAAGTTTTTTAATTGGCGACTTTTCAAAAGTCGCCTTTGTGCGCATTTTCAAAAGTCGCCCAAAGGCGAGTTTTGAGAATTCGCCCAAAGGCGACTTCTGAAAAGTCACCAATTAAAAAACAGCCTAAAACACGATATAAAACAGATTATTAGTCTGTTGAACTACAGAATACCTCTCAATAGAAAATACAGGACGGATAGACGATAAAAAGCAAGTATATACAAACAACAACCACCGGATACTACTTTACTACCAATACATCAAAACATACAGTCAATCACATGGTAACCGGTAGCACCCTGCAAGCATTTCATTGCGAATTACAATATTCATCCTCTCCAAGCGACTAACCTTAACTTGCATCTCAAGCACGTATTGGACCCCCCTTTCTGTCAGTGGAGGATCGAACCATTCAAAAAAATTACAACTATGCACCCCCTGATGCGTCTGTGCATCGATATACGCTTTACAGCCGTAAAACCGACGTCCTGCATTTCTCTGACTTTTGGAAACAATAACGTTACATTCAACTCCGCAATAGCAAAGTATTGAACGTCCCATGATGCTAGAACTTGATCTATCAGGGTTTTGATGAGCAAGTACAGTCATCAATCTGGAATGCATTGATTTTTGAACCGGTTGGGGATTCTCGAGTACGACATTCTCCTACGTAGCACAAACAAGTTCGGTCTCTACTTATTCATTTGTCTCTGTAGCATCCACTGTTGGTAGATCTTCCACTTGGGTCTCCGGAACAAAATCGACCTCATCGTCTGCGCCCTTGTTCCGCTCGTAATCGTCATATATTTTCATCATCGTTTGATCATCGATCTCCCAATCATCCATTTACACCTAGAATGTATGATGGTGGGCTCCCTCTCAATCTGGGTAGCTGTATGACGCTCATTCCACAACTGAATGTAGGATCCATACTCCTCTGCATTGTACGTAGACGTGCAGGGTGGCGCATCATCCGGTATATGCTGCATCATGCCAAACTGTCTCATAACCCTATCCGGTATGTGAAATGCATTCTAGGTGTAAGATATGAGTGGTACTCTTGCAGTCCACAAGTATCTAGCAGTTGTACACATGGCTGGAAGCTGTGCTAGCACATCCTGCGTGTACGGTGTCCATGTCACCACTTCATCCTCCAGCACATCTAACTCGTTGCGGTAGAACTTCACACTCCGTCTTGGGGTTTGGCGCGTTTTTTTGGGTCCTACCCAGCTGTTATAAGATGTTAACAATTGAATATTACACATGAAAATTGCATTGTTTAAGTAATTTAAAAGGATAAAAATATACCGAGACCCAAGCGGCATCGACTGATCGACAACAACGTTTGTCACTAACAATCTTCCGATCGGAAGATAAGTCCACGACCAAAGCTGCATTTATAAGAAAAAATTACGATAAAAAATGAGACAAATCATGTAAAACAGTAAACTATTGAAGTTTGTTTCAAACCTGTACTAGTGTCAGACATCCACCAATAGATTTATTCTCCAAAAGAGAAAGCCTGGATAACTCCATATATGTATAAGATAACACAGCACTGCCCCAAGAGAACTTACCACACTCCCCTAAATCAGCAATATACGGTAGCCATTTCAGATCTACCCGAGTCTTTGTATGGTCGCACATCAATCGGGAAACAATGATGTGCAAAATAATAGCACGTGCTCGCTGCTGAATCTGAGCCTCTATAGCATCAGTAGGAATATCGTGCGACAATTGACGTCTATATCACATGACTTCCACAAACTCATTGCCCCTTGTTTGTTCGGGGGGGGTGGGTCAAGACCAAGTAAATCATGACACAATTGCATATAGTCATATGCCACTTCTACATAAGCCACTGAATTTCCTTCAATAGGCAAACCTAACAACACGGCTACATCTCCTAATGTAATCGTCATCTCACCAACAGGGAAATGAAAAGTGGAGGTCTCCAGTCGCCATCTGTCTACCAAAGTAGTGATAAGATAGTGGTCAAGCTGGATATATCCTAACTTCATTATGTGTAAAAAAACCGGCCCTCTCAATCTCAGCCAATACTCCTGGATGGTTTGAAGTCACTTTCTTCACTGACGTGGAGTGATCTATAGTTGTATCTGGATCGTCACGCTGATCAAATGATAAATATAATTAAAAAGCAGGAATTATACCACCTGACACAAAATTATATTTTTTTCAAAACCACCTGCATCCATATGTCGTTAGAAGTACGATGCTGTGCTTGAAGAAATAATACACTTCCATCAACGGGTCCGGCCTCCATCTCAACATACTCTACAAAATACAAATATTAAAAATCATTTCATTTCGATAAAAAATATACACTAACTAAAAATTGACAACCTCCTAACCCACAAAGTAGTATGAATGCACGTAAAATCCTTGTTGTTCATATAGATTTCTTATAACAATAATCTTCAGTTGCTTTTAAGAACCTTTTTTATTATGGTTTTTATACTCTACTTCTAACTTAGTTCAAAATCTAACACTAAAATGTGTACAAATACTTGTAATGATAGTGTTGTAAATGCTTTATCAATGGTGATGGTAAAATGATTTACTTTACAAGCACAATTTTTTTTCTTGAACAACAAATTATAAGATAACATTGACTTCAAGCCCTAAATTATAAACAACAAATTATGGGTCTAGATTCATACCTATTTCTTGTTCTATACCTGATGTGCTTGCCATTGACTAATTTGTGAAAGAATTTGAATAAAAAATAAAGAAATGGAAGTGGAGGAAGGTTTTGAGGAGTTTGTGTCTTTTGGGTTTTGGTTGGAAGAGTTAGGAGAGAGTGAATGTTAAAAGGGGGGCTGCTGTCTGGTTAATATGTGTGCAGGGTTTTTTCGAGGGCGAATTTTCAAAATGCGCCTTTGGGCGAAATTTCGAAAGTCGCCTGTAGGCGCATTTTGAAAGTTCGCCAAAGGCGCATTTTGAAAATTCGCCATCGTTAGCTGGCAAAAACTAGCTTATGTTTGAAAATTAATCGAAATCCCAAAAATGGCGTCAGGCGAGGGAAAAAAAAACAAAAACAGAAAAAATATCGCATACGAGGAGTCGCCCATCCTCGACGAAAATTTGGAGGGCGCGCAGGATGCGGTGAGGCCAGAGGAGTGGCGGGCGACGGAAGAGGAGGGCTTGAAATTAGGATCTCGAACGAGCAGGATGGGGTGAGGCCAAAGGAGTGGCGGGCGACGGAAGAGGAGGGCTTGACAATTAGGAGCTCGAACGAGCTCAGGAGGAGGCCGACGCGCTAGTTTTACAGGCGGATATGCTGGAGGTCGCGGTTGTGGTGGAGGGCGTGCACGAGTGGGAGGCGGATCCGAAGTGGTGTCGACCATTCAACGCGGTGGCGATGTTGGTGAGCGATATCTTTAGTCCTCTACTTTTGTATAATATTTCCATTTTTAATCTGATTATGATTCTCCAAGCATACATGGAAAGTCGAACTTGATTGTGTGTATTTATTTCATTGTCAAATTGGCATCGATATTTTTTTCTTAAAATATCTGCTAATGAATTATACATAGGAAAAATATATAATGGTAAATATGAGTTTATATGCTTAATTAGTATTATTGAATTGATTTGTTCGGCATTCAATAATCATATACAAATGCACATATGTATAAAGCAGCGCTAAAGGAACCATCAACCTTGCTATTTCAAATTGGTATCAATTGTTTTTAAATATCCGTTAATGAATTATACTTAGGAAAAAAATATAATGGTAAAATATGAGTTTATATGCTTAATTAGTATTATTGAATTGATTTGTTCGGCATTCAATAAACATATACAAATGCACATATGTATAAAGCAGCGCTAAAGGGACCGTCAACCTTGCTATTGGCACTGTAGAAATTTTTATTTTACGCTGCGGTCGGTGGTAAACGGTCGACCAAACATTGTGTTCGACTGGCGGTTTACCACCGCCCGTGGTGCCACCCGCAAAAAGAACCTTGCCATTAGCAACGCTCTATGTATATACAAACCGAATTAATTTTTTGTTATCTTTATTCAGGAATATTTTGAGGAAAGAAAATGAATTGTTGAATATATTTGATAAATTGGTTGAGTTGAAAATATACTCCATATGAGTATAAATTTTGATTTGATGCATGAACATGAATGATTTTTTGAATGGTTGAAATATGAGGTGGAGTGTATTCCCGTGAATGTAATGTAGAATTGTATGACGAATCAATATTTTGCTGCTAGTTGGGTATTTTGGATTATATTTATTAATTTCTTTGAATCAGTAATACTCATAAATATTTGAAGTAAAGAAATTAGGATAAAAAGTATAGTTGAAGGATCATAAGTAATGTATTAAAAATAATTGAAGTAAGATTTTAAAATGGAGATATGTTTATAAATGTTTAAAGCAAAGTATTTGAATATATCATGAATGATTCGAAGTATATACGTTTATAGATATTTGACGTAAATAATATATGATGAATGATTTGAAGTAAATATGTTTATAAATATTTAAAGTAAATAATTTTGAAGCTTGGTGTTATATTTATAAATATTTGAAGTGTGAGTTAAAAAGTAAAAATATTTATAAAAATTCGAAGGAAGGATTTTGACTTGAAAACAAATTGCAGAATTATTATATCTATTATTTTGAATATTTATTTTTGAATATGTTACTTGATAACTTTGGTTTGTGAAATAAAGTATATTTTGAAGTGAGGATTTTGACAAAAAAAAAGTATTTATAGAGTTATGCAGGACTTTAATTATTTTAGCTATTTTTAGACAATTGGTTTTCGAGTATATTATCTATTAAAGAATTTTATCAAAGTATATTACAAAGGGGTTTCTATAGAAATGTAAAAATTTATTTTTATAAATACTTAAGTAACTTTATTTTACAACCGATTTTTAAACATGAAGTCAATATGCGATCGAACATTCTTGTATCGATCTAGAGTATTGCTGAGTTGATGTGTTTAGTATATTGAGTGATTTGAATATACGAAGCTCTAAAACCTAACTGTATGGGATGTTCATGTGATTTTTCTATTTTATTCTCTGCCCACTTTATATCCAACTTCAACAATATCTATTACAAAGGGGTTTCCATAGAAATGTAAAATTTTATTTTTATAAGTACTTAAGTGAATATATTTTAAAAGTGATTTTTAGATATGAAGGCAATACGTGATTGAAAATTCTTGCATCAATCGAGAGTATTTTTGAGTCGATATGTTTTAGTATATTAAGTGATTTGTATATACGAAGTTCTGACACCTAACTGTATGGGACGTTCGTGTGATTTTTCTTTTTTTGTTCCTCTGTACACTTTATATCCAACTTCAGTAATATCTATTGGAGTAGCATGATGTTCTACGTATTTTGAATAAACGAATTAACATCACCAAATGGTATGAGACATTCACGCAATGTTTCATCTGTTATTCCCTTTTCATATCATATCGTTATCATGATTGATATAGCGAACGGATCAATGATTATACTTATTTCTCCCTCATAGGAGGGAGTAGTATATTTAATTTGATTTTTCCTTAAATATTTGCGAGTATAGATATTGGTCATCTCGTATGTGTTACTCAGCAAAGATGATATCAAGATGGGTTGATGAATATACATATGTTATTCTCTTTATGGAGAGCAGTCGATGTTAGTTTTTCTCGAAATAGAGTTGGAATTTTATTACCTTCTCGTGTGGATAACTTAAGAAAAGATATATTTTATATGTTATATTTTGTGACGACTGAGTTATAGTTGATAATTGTGACCTGTTTAATACATATGTGTATGTTGTTGCCAAAAAGGTTCGTGAGGTAGATTGTTATTCGAAATAATACATTAGGAATGGAGAGGTGATCGGTGTGTTAGATTGAACATGCTAATATCCATCTTAGTTGTCTGATTTGAGCCCGCAACCTGGATTTCATGACATCTTATTGATGCCTTAATATCACATGTAGTCAAGTATGCACGACTAACTCTAAATTTGCCCGAGGGCAAATTTAGAGTTAGTCGTGTGTGTATAGTTGATGGATAGGGAGTAGAGTCACATTGATCGAAAGGGGTTACCGAGAAACTGTCTAAGTGGTATAGGTATAAATGTAGTGCTATTGTTCAATTCCCGTTGGACCTTAGCATTATATTTATATCGGTAAGGCTCCTCGTTTGATAGTTGAATATTAGTTTTGATCAATGATGGTCGTTATGTATATCTCCTCTATTAATATTGGATTTAAATCTTTATTTTTTGTGTTGATCATTCATGGATAATTATACTTGTGCGTATAAGGTTGGTAATGTTGTGTTTATATCCACTATGAATGATTATTGTGGATGTTGATCCATTATGTGCAGTTGTTGTTGATGTTGATATTGTATATAATATTCTTTTGTGAGCTATTTGGTGGTTTACTCATCTTATGAATTTATAAACAATACCATGGCTTAAACATAGTCCAATGTATTGATTGCTGATGGTGATTTTATTGTAAGTAAACAATATATGTCATACCATCATTGATGTTCGTACGTTATAGTCATAATTAACATCATGTGTGTTGTGATGTTATTATATATGTGTTATTTGACTTGATCCACTTTGCGTATTTTCACAAATGATTCGGTATAACCTTAAGCCCGTTTGGAAGGTGAAACTTAACATCTTTAATAATAATTGTATAAATAGCAAATCCTTAAAAAGCTCGTGTACGGTAAAGTAGAAAAGCTCGTGCAGTATTGTATAAATAGCAAATCCTTCATTAGGTAAGTGCATTTTAAAATAATATCATGGAACAAGCATTTACTTCATATGTAGTTTTGCAAAAAATCCTTAAAATTAAAATTCCAAATGTTCGATGTCATATGACAATTGTTTAACTTTATATGTTAAGCTTCGGGCCTTATTGTATTATATTGGATGCTCAAAGTTTAAAAGCTAAGTCAGCTCATTATTTTCGTTACTGGTTTTTGATAATTCAATTCACATTGAAATAATTTATAATAATAGAAGGATTCAAAAAATTGATTTTGATATTCCAAAGTTAGTCGAAACATGACCTAACATAAAATTTTATTATTATGCATTTGTGTATGGATTTATATGCGTGTGTTAAAGTTAAGTGTAGGTACACAAAGGTGTTTGTTTTGCTTTTGGCATGCTTGTAGTTCACATCATGTAACGACCTGGAATTTCACCACATTAATTTTCAAACATTTAATTAATTTTAAATATTCAAATAATTAGTTTACAAAAATATTTAGTTCGATGAAAAACCGAAAATGTGATCGAAAATCGTTTTCCAAATTTTCGACGTGTTATCGTATAAAAGCTGTTTTGAAATGTTGCGAGCCTTGTTTATATTTGAAACAACATTTAAAAATGGTTAAGAATGTAAAGTCAGAAGGTATAGCTGCAAATCATTATATGTAGTACTTTTGTTTAACTCCGATAGCTTCATGTAAGGAGTAACATTTTGTATTATATGTAACCATTCGCCGTGAGGTCTTTCTTTTATGTTCTTTCTGTATTATATCTTTACTACTAATAAAGAGAATTCAATGACTAGCATTTTCACGGCGTCTTTTTGAAATTTCAAAAATACCCTCATCCATCAACGGAAACTCACCATTAGTTTGCAACATCTACCAGCATCCCTTCTCAACGACGTATCAACGGATTTTACTGCCAATTTGTCACTGACACCACTGACAAAACAACTTGAAATAAAAGCGCTGTGATTACCAACACTTTTGCATTTACAACATATATCTGCTTTAGCTACTAGATGCACGTATGTGCAGTTTATACTAGTGTATTATATGTACTTATTTTTCGGATGTTTGGACAACGACACACGAATATCGAGAATATATTAAGTGTCATTCGCAGGGGTCAGAAAAATGGGTCGTCACACATTAAAGATGGTAAATGCACTCACTAAATTGCTAATGTGATGCGTGTTTTATGCTTTTTTCACGTGTATACTATGTGGCATACATGTTATTGTAGTATGTATGATATTATACCCATGGGGTGATTTATTTCAAGATTTATTGTGAATTCATTCCTGTTTTCATCTCATGTGTGTATAGGTATTTATCGTCATATAAGTAGCGATATTTTGTTATGCAGTAATATTATACATATATACTGTATGTAATTTCTCCCTTTTTGATAACATGACTGATATTTATTTAAATAGAGCACTTTTTGGATGTTTAAGTGACTCGAACACATGATTTTTAGAACATCTGTCTAAACCACTTGAGCTAGAGATTCTAGACGTATAATTCTCTCTTTATATGGAACTGCGAGGGCACTTCTTTTAAGGAAGGGAGTTTGCGACTCTAATAACAGCTCTTTGTAATAAGCCTTTGTTAATGGGACTGGTTCAACATGTGACTTGCATTATTTGTAATAGGTCTATTCGGGAAGCTCTACGATCTTAATGGTTAGTTGATCATTTGTATTCGAGACCAAAGCTTCGTTCAAGTACACAACAATCCCATGCACATTCCATAGTTGAGAAACATCGGTTGTCACTATGTTTGGTTGCGAATTAGACTCCACAGTTCCTCCTCCTATGATGTAGCTTTTAGGTGGTTGTGATGATCATGCTGCTCATTTTCCTATTCTTCTAGGCCTCGTTAATGAATAAAATATATCTGGAAGTAAGAAATCTTTTTAAAAAGAAGATTGAATTGCAAGAATGTTACCATGTTTCCTAGTGAAAGCACTAAAGTGATTTTTAGTTACTGTCAATATGTAGATCCAGTAGACTTGAGTGGTCCTTTTTAATATTATAATTTTTTTTACATGGATTATAAAACTGGAGAGAGTAAGAGAAATCGTACGCTGATAATATTCTGCATGTAAAAATAAAAGTTCACATAAGTAATCTGTTATCCACACCAACTGTCAAATGTACTTTTGAAGTCAGCAAAACAAAAAGAAGCACGACAAGATGTGGAAACATGCCAAAAAGCAGGTATCGAGCCAATAGGTGCATGGTGGTATGGTGAACCAATAAACCTATGATGATAAATTGGGTTTCGAGTCAATAATGTAGCGAACCTCTAATAGTACTTTATCAGCAAGAAGATATCGAGTATTTGATATAAAAGAAATTGTCGAGCTCCTACCCAAAAGTAAGCAGCTTAAAGGAATCAGTGAATGGTTGAAATATCGAATCGCTAGGGGTATCGAAGTTGAATATAATAGGATTGTATGGTGTCGAGCTTCTACAACAATAGGGATGTCAAGTACATAGAAATAGAAGATAATACCGAGCCTCAAGTGGATAACAAGCAATAAAGAGGTACCGAACCTATGAGGGGTAACGAGCTTATACAACAGGACAAGTTGTCGAGTATTTAACAATCAAAAAGAGAAATCGGGTACTCGAAATAAACCAATATGTCGAACCTCCACTAGAGTATTGTAGAATACATAGCGAAGGAAGGATACCACATCACTAGCAGATGTCGAACATTTGATCACAAACTAAGAATATCGACGTTTCTATGGGAAAAACGCTATTGGCACATTGACAGTTATCGAGCGTTTACAACATTAGAGCATCTATAAATAGCCAACATTATTGAGTTTCTACTAAAATAACGAGCTTGATACTTGCACGGGGTTTTGAGTTTTTACAAACAATGAATGATGCCGAACCTCAAAATATGAAGAGGATGTCAAATATTAGAAATACAAGGAGGATGTCGAATATTGAGAATGCAAGGAGGATGCCAAATATTAGCAACGCAAGGAGGATGTCGAGTATCAACAATGCGGGTAGATAGCGAGCATCTAGCTGGATGGACACATGGCAGTTGTCCCACCTACCACTACCTCTATAAATAGATCCCCTCTGCCACTTAGGAGTGGGTGATCAATTTCTTTCCCTCTTTCTGAAATTAAAAGTTGTAAAATCTTAAATTGATCTAGGGGTATTGAGAATTGATTGTAACTATTGAAACTTATGTGAACAATGACTTGGACAATTAATTTTGCATAGCCTATTTCATTTGATTGTGCAAATTTAACTACTATCAAATAATGAACGTGCATATGCCTAATTTTTGGACTTGGGTTTAGATTGGGACTTACGTATTGAACAAGGCCACTTAAGCCTCTCTAAAATAAAGTATACTTTGCATAACTACTATCATGTCTATTGACATATGAACAAAAGGATGTGATTTATGTGAATTGCCTATTTTGTTCATTAACAAACAATTAATGAACTATTGCACATTTATGTAAATCGCATATTTTACCGTTGGACATGTGACTTGAACTTTTAAACAACTTTATAACTATACCAAAAGTTCATGGGCATTATAGTGTCATTTTGAATATTATTATCTTGTACGTCTTGGATGTTGAGCCAATTTTTGGTTTAACATAATCGAAAATGCAAGTACTAAAAAGTAAATAAAGTAAGAATTTAAAATGTCTACATTCACTGTAGGGAGACAATGTTTTTTCCATTATTCAACTTGTATCTTGAAGCAGGAACTAAGATGCATTGTAAAGGATTATGAGTAATTTTTGATTAAAGAAGATAATACATTCTATTGCCATGAATTCTCAACACGAACAGTTTCAGTAATTTGGAAGGATCTATCTTTGTAAAAAATTACCTTCCTTTTTTATTTGTGAGTGAGCTATAAATACCTACAAGGTTTGTCTTTGATCTTGACTACTTCAGCATATTTTCAGAGTTAATAACATTCGAATGGGTAGATCGTAGACCTTGACAAAATGGATATGATTTGAGCTATTTGAATATTTAAATGAGTCAACTATAACCATGAGTTATCTGAGATGTTGTGTTGACTAAGTCTCGGTAACGAGTGCGCACTCTATATTTGAACATGTATACACAACAATCAATTTTTAAAGGGGGGACAAACACGAGAGGGTGCGAAAAGTACCTGTAACACGCTACCTTAAATGTGGAACTAAAATGACATAACTTTGTTTCCTACTACCAATGAGGATGATCCTATCATTCTAGAGGATCGATCCCTTTGAGAATGTCGCTGTCAACATCTTTTTATCTTTTATTGATTAATAATTACCTAAAATTACGAGTGCTCTACTCAAACCGAGGATCACTCTTACGAAATAATTACATCAAATTACAAAAAACATAAAATAATTTACTAGGTAAAATAAATTAACTAATCTACATAACGAATTAACTTTTGTAGATTTTGATAAAAAGATTTGCACTAACAAACAAGTTGAAGAACAAAATCAAAAACACAAATCTTATGTCTTGTGTTTTTTTCTAAAACTTAATACCATTATTTTATGCCCTTAAACACACACTCATTTTGACAAGGGGTATATTTAGCGATAACTTTTAAAAGTTACCTTCAAACCAGTGTTATTAAAGTGTTCGCTTAGGCGCCAAAAAGCCCTAGGCACCGATCTAGGGTTTATCTATTCTTCCTCAAGGCGTCGACGATGCGCAAGATGCCGAAAAAGCGCTTCAGGTGCTAAAGCGTCAAAAAATCAAGGCGTCAATAAAAGCATGCTTAGTTATAGGTTGAAAATTACAGGGCTTCAGCCCTAAATCGAGTATGATTGTGGCATATTGTGGCTATTGTTGAATAGATTAAGGTATCAATTTCTCGCATAACATGCAAAATAATCTCGAACGACGTCGACTTCAGATCCACTGTCGACCCGGGTCCATTGTCAACCATGGACAACCCTGCCGCCTTCACCTTTGTCGACTTTTAGATCAATCTTCGATCTAAGTGTACTTTTTTTATACCCCGAAGTCTGGTATATGGAATATAAAATTATAAACCGCTTTAAGCTAGTTTAAAGTTTCAAAATTTACGCGAGTTTAAATTTAAGTCTATGATGTAAATTTAAGTTAAGTTCCAAAGGTTTAAGTTTTGATTTTGAATTGAATTTGAAGTTTTAATTTTAAATTGATCTTTAATTATAAAATTATGAATTAAAATTAAACTGGATTTTAATTGTAAATTTTCAAGTTTTAATTTTAAATTGAATTTTGTGTTCAAAATCTAAAGTTTTAAAGTTTTAAGTTTTTATTTTAAATTGAATTTAAATTTACATTTTAATTTTAAAGTTTTAAGTGAAAATTTTAAATTTAAACTTAAAGTTTAAAGTTAAAATATTAAATTGAATTTTAATTTATAGTTTTAAGTTTTTAATTTTAAGTTGAATTTAAATTTTAAAGCTTTACGTTAAAATTTGAAGTTTTAATCTTAAATTGAATTTTAAGGTTTAAAGTTTTGACCTAAAAATTTTAAATGAATTTAAAGTTTTTAACAATATTGCATGTATTTGCAGTTTTTTTGAAGTCCAAAGTTTAATTTTAGCAGCACTTTTGAAGTACAGTTTTTTTTTACTGAAATCGGAAAAAAGCTCTAAGCCTAGTGCCTTTTCGCCTTGACAACCTTACTTCAAATAGATTTTTGTAGTTTTGGTTATATATAAAAGCAATTATCTTTATTCAAGGTCATAATAATGTATTATAATGTATAAAAATTTAATCGAGGGAAAAATCCAAAATTATTTGGAGTAATTTATGGATAACACCATGTTTTTTGTACTTTCATAATGAAACACCTTAGGATCATTGTTAAACTTAACACCTAAAAGTTAGTAAATGTTTACAGATTAAAGGAAAAAACTATCTGTGGAATCCACATGAGTTCTGAGTTGTTTTTAATAGCGTGCCAACTTTTGGTTAAGAAAATTGCAAATTCAGGAGAAACTACTGAAATTAGGTAGGGGATTCTTATGCTTATCCATTTTATAAAATTTGAAGTATGGGCTGTGCAGTTAATGCCCCGCTATTACCCCGCTATAACTCCGCTATATCTCATAGCGGATTTCTACCGCTACGATATTTTCATATAGCCCCAAATATATCCTTTCCGCTTTAAGCCCCGCTATTTCCGCTATATCCCGTTATTCCCGCTATATTCCGCTATTTCCGCTATATCTTCTTTAAAAGAAATGAATTGAAAAATGACATTTATACATTATAAAAATTATGAAATTAATTTATTTAATTGAATTTTTAATATATTTTCAAAAACGAAAATACTCTAATATTCTACTAAATTCAATTATGTTATATAATAGTTTTACGTTTATTTACAATATATTCGCACATGTTTTTATTTAAAATTATTTATGTATTAATTAATTATAATCCAATTGAATGTTAATTTTTCATTTAATTACCATTTATATATTTATAAAAACATTAAGTATGAGTTTTATATGCTATTTTAGAGTCATCCGCTATATCCCACTATATCCTCGTTGTATCCCCGCTATGACTTTTTGCACCTCCGCCACATTAAATCTGCCGAGCGCTTTAACTGCACAGGGTATGGGCGAGCTTAAGTTTAGCCTACAAATTGGGTTGCGTATACTAAAATAAACCACTTGTCTAAAAATGCTTTAAGTACAAAAAATTAAATAGTGCTACCTCATATTTGACTCTAACGTCGCTCCTACATGTTGTAGTTTGACCGGCCACTTAGCTCTAATTTCATTCTTATGATATAAATGAATTCAAAATTACTGTATATATGTTTGTGTGTGTATGTGTGAATTGTATGATATACATTACAGAAATATTGGCTTAGGAAAGTGGATTGTCCAAGTTCTTGGACTTGATGTACTGCTTCACTTGGTTGGATCTAGTTAAAATTGATTCGATTCACTTGTTATACATGGAATTATAGGTACTTTCTTGTGCTTGTATATTTTTTGATTTTAGGTTCCAAGAGAAAGCTTGAATTTTCTTTTCTAAAATTAAGTCCTAGTCGTATACTATTTATTTATTAAATATAAATAATAAGATGTAAAACTAAATCGATGCTTGAGTTATTGTTTTGGGTATGAAGACATTAGAGGAATCCATATGGATGGCTATTAATTAACCGTTATACCAATACACAGTTAAGACTTAAGAATACGATACCATTTTAAAGATAACGACAATTCAAACATTCATAACCAAAAATGGTGGTACTGACATCGGTAAGGACTACACTTACAAAGAAAGGATGGTCAATTGGATATGAATAGGGTATGTACATATAATCCTTATTTCATGCTGTTCTGTTTCAGACTATTGTATTCACAAAGACCAATTGTCATACATCATCAGAGTATTAGATACTTTTAGTTCTTTACCAAAACATTTCATAGCATTATAAGCATGAGTAATGTCTTTTTGCGTAAAATATAGAAAGATATTATAGATTTAATTCAAATTTCCCAATGTCTATACAAATTGGAAGAAAAGAATCATCAAGTCACAGTTCTAAAAGAAGGAATTATCACAAACTTTTCTTAAACCATCAGTTGATCCTAGAGTTATATATGAAGTTTCGCTTTTATACTTATATTTTCGTCTATCTTCACGCTTTGTCTGGTCAAACTTTTTCTATATCCTATTTGCCCCTTCATTCAAGATCACACGATATAGAGCAACTTCTTTTCTTGCAACTAAACAAGAGATTATTGCCTGTTTATGAATCCTGTGTTTATAAAGCCTATGAAAGCAAATCATATATTAGTAAACTTAGTATTTTAATTCTTTATCCATTAACATTAATACATCATTAATGTACATACCCTTTACGTATATTTTTATGTAGGCTGCACAGAAGGTCAGGAGTTGTTTCAGTTGTAGGGTTCTTCAAAATGACGAACAAATTATTATCCCACTCTCCTTCAATAGTGGATTGTTGACATAACATATCCATGGCATGCTTATTTACTACTCTTGGTTTCCTTGTTCTTAGAGAATGCCACTGTTTGAATTAGAAAACGATTCAAATCTATTGTCAATTTTTGATAAATAAAAAAAATCACAATAACACTCAAAATTATATTGTTATTAATTTACAATCTTTTCCATCATCAAAGTTACAAGATCTTAAGGTACCAACTATTACATAATTATTATTAGCTATAATGTATGGATTATTTATTGGTCAAATTGTGTGACTGAAGTATTCGTTATTTGGATTATTATTGTGTCTAGGACTGAACATTTGTATATGATACTTAATTAAATTAACCGTAGGATTTGTAAAGATTGGATCGTACTTTGTTATCTTTAAATTACAACCTCTTTAGCAATAGGTCTAGAATCGATCAATCGAACATAAAGCATAATGCAAACAGACATGTTTTTTTCTTTTTCATCATATCTTTCATATTGTAATATAAGCGCCCATGATATGGTTTCAGAATATGAAAGTTTTATTTCCTATTACATGTGATAGGACTTATGATGGTTTTGAAAATTTGTATGTATCAATAATTTTAGCTACAGTAAGTTTCTTGTTCCCGAAGGCAACATCTTTATCAGTAATCTAATTTTTTTTTCACATACTAGTGTAAATTGCACGTCCGTGCATCTAATAGCTAGAAATGTTTATTTTTTATATAATAATAAAGTTTATGGATGGATGTGTGCTATAAGTGTAAAAGTTTTGATTATTGCAACTCTTTCATTTCAAGCAAATTGGTAGTGAAATTTCGTGGTGGGTGGTTGGGAAGGGAATGGTGATGAAGGATGCAAAAGTGAGATTCCGTTAATGGATGTTGGACAATTTGGAAATTCCAAAAAGTCACCGTGGAGATTCTATTCATTGAATTCTCTTTATTAATAGTAGAGATATGTATAATTTACCTATATATACATGTTATAATTTTCAGATTGTTCCTAAATTAATTTAAAAAAATTCTTTAAAATGAAAACTTATTTTTAGGTAAATTGATTGCGAAATGTTTCTATAGAGTGTCTAATATCTGTTTTACATATGCTAAATATAAAAATAACAGCAGTGTAAACGTATATCATCATTAACTATCGTGTATAATAATAAAATTGAAATTAGTCGGATATTTTACTTCTGTTACATTATTAAAATAGAATTCTATTTATTCATTATTCTATTTATTTATTAAACATGTTATTAACATTAATTCTCAACGAAATCGAATTTATATGAAAAAGGACCAATTAATTCATTACATGAAACAAAATTACTACGCATCAAATTCATTGATGAGTTAGAAAAACAAATTAAAAAAACATTTTGGATACGACATTTTCTCATATAAATACATAAATTTTGAGCATTTTCAAATCAACAAAGAAAATTTTAACTAAATACACTTATAATGATAAAACAAATCAGGAAGGAATTGAAAAGATAAATCAAATAATAATGAACTTATTTCGAATATAAAAAAGTCATTTTGTAATATTTTTTATAATACTAACTTTAGTATTAGCAACAAAAATTCTAATATTTATTGGGACTTATAGAACGAAATAATTAAGTTAAAAAAATGGACGATTCTATTTACACATCAAATATTACCTAGCATACACCAAAAATTGTAAAGTACCTGTATACACACGAAATTACTTTACATACAACATTCTTTTTACAGGTTAACCTTTGTATTCATGTTCACTCATTCTCATTCAAACTTATAACCCACTAATGCAAAATTAATTTTTTTACGCATTAAGCTAAGGCAAAATCATACGAAATGACCTTTAATTTCTAACACTAATATTGTAACTTCTTTATTATTTCTCATAATTTAATTGAAAAAAACTTACACATTTTAAATTAAACTAGGTAGTGGTAGAAGTTGTCTTAGTATTTTTGGTTTCATGATAAAAATTCATTAAGTTCTTCATCAATATTGGTTTGGTCAAATCTCATTAATTTTAAGGTTTCAATTTAATGAGATAAAAGGAATATGTAAAGATAAATTAAGAGATGGGTAATTTAGTAATAAATTTTCTTAGAAAAAATATCGATGTAAAGAAAATTTTGGTGTGTAAATAAAATATGCCTTAAAAAATTTCTTTGGCCCAATTATCGATTAGAAGATTTAGCTTGTATAAATCGTTCTTTGTTTAATATCAATAATGGCAATAATTACATTATATCCATGATTTAGAATTCTTTAAATTATTTAATTATATTAGTATCTTATATCTATTTTTCTTTATCGAAAAAATATTTTCTTTCCTGAATGGGAAAATCTTGAAAAAAAAGGAGCGTTCCTTTTTAAACATATCAAATTGAAAATTTGATTTGAATAGAAAAAATGTAGCTGTTGAATAATATTCGAGAACTTGCACTGATTAAGGATCAGGTATGAATCTCCGTCTTTTAGCTGATTAAATTGTACTCATCTTTGCAAATATCATGCATCATTCTATAACTGTGTGCCGATTTAGCAAATTTTTACATAACATTGAAAGAAGATTAATTATTAGAGTCCTTTTGGAATCGCCGTTGTTATTAATCATAACTACTACTGTGTAATCTATGTGTTATTTAATGCTTTTACGATTAATGTCAACATCAGAATTTATTATATTATCAAAGTGAACAAAATATTTTTAACGACTAAAATAAATGTTGATTAAAAGACACTACAAATCCTATTGTTATTTTAATTGTGTGTTTAATAAACTTGTTTCCAAGTCATTATTTCACACCTTAATAATTTTAATGTCTGATAAAACTATTCAGAAATTAATGATATCTACCTAAAAAGGACAATAAAATCCAGGAGCTGGATATTTCTAATCATACCATATATTTTTATCAATTAATTAACATAAATTATGAATATGCATAATTAAAATTTAACATTTTCATAACATGTATTAACCAAAAATATTCATTATCTTTGAAAATTACAGATTTTAGTATTCATCAGTTATCATTAGTTTAATGTCATTCTTAATAAGGATACATTTTATCAGTGATAAACTTAATGTACCTATTTTAAAAAGGAGAACAACGTTGTATACGTTTGCAATAATGAAGATTTGAGGTTTCGACTGAAATACCAATATTTCAATAATTCCATTTAGATTTCAATTGGGATCGAAACAAAACCAAATCAAAACTCCGGTTTAATAGTTTATTTCTTGAACTTCATATTTTACAGAAGAAACTCAAAAAATATATTAATTTTAGTTGTATATTTTTATTGTTTTAATTAATCAAGCTAGTTCTAAAATCTAATGTTTCATAGGGCTAAAAAAATTATAATCCACCGGAAAAAATATCTTAATACAATAATACTGAACCATACAAGTATGATGTATGCATAGATGAAATGTTCAATACAAAACCAATTATATGACCACATATGCATTTAAAAAACAAGTATGAAGTTTAATTATACGATGGACTTTAAATTGGAGGATACTTTTATAATTATTTGAAGTACATGTGTAATAATTCAAACATTATTTTATCCAAGGTGTATTTTGTTATATATATATATATATATAACAAAATTGCATATATAACAAAATTGCATTTGTTACACAACAAAAAATGTTATATTTATTTATTTAACATTTCGAACCAAATATGCATATATAATAAAATTGCATTTGTCACACAAATAAAAATTGTTTTATGGATGTAAATATTATCATGGATGGTGTTCAAGTGTTTCAAACATGTATATAATCCGTTTTGTGCATGCAGCAATAAGCACTTAATAAATATGATTTGAATGCGACATTACATTAAATAAGAAAAAAATTCATGCCGCTAATTAGCCCACCACATGATTAAATTTTTAAAGTTGTCTGAAATATGGCAGTCTTCAAGTAATCAATTACATTTTGTGAAATACATGGTTGACGAAACGTTTTTCTGTAATCACTGTTGAAAAAATAATTTATTTTAATAAAATATTGAAATACATATTTAAATTTGTTATATATATGTGTATTATTGTGTTTTTTCAACATACCTTGTACACCTTCGTAGAACCATAGCTCCTGCACCCATTGTGTACAAAAATGGATGCTGGCAAGCTGATCTGTAATCATCTCTTTTTTTATCCACCGTTTCTAATTTTCTTCTCTTGTTGGTATTTTCTTTATTCTCTGATTTAAGAATTGCATTGTATGCTTCTTGAAACATATATTCATGGAGGTCTTTGATGTCTATGCGTTCTGTGCCTTCTGTCACAATGTACATTGTCGGCGTCTATCATTAATCAAAAGGAAAACATAATTAAACAAACCTTTGAATACAAAATATTCCCTATTATATTAATATGAAAAAAGATCAAAAATACATAATACTATATACCTTATTTGAATAACCTGCAATTACAAGTTGAGCTCCTCGGCTATGTTTGTTATCATTTTTGATCAACCACCCTTTTGCCGCCTCTTTAATAGCAAAAGGATCGTGATAACTTTCGTCCTGAGTAATAAGCAAATAAAAATAATTAAAAAAAATCTTCTTAGTATGCACAATGCATTAAAAAAAAATTCTTTCTTACTAGTGTTTTCAAATATTCACATAGTTGATCGAATCTTCCAACACTGCCGCATTTTGCAATGATTACACCTCCAATTTGAATCAACTTTTCCGCTTCGTCGGTTGTAACAAAATGAACATTATTACCATCTATAATTGAAACATGAAAATAAAATTACAAGTACATACATATTGAAATATAAAATTGAATTTAAGAATAAATATAATACATTTTACGGTTACTCTTCCCTCCACGCCTAAGGCAAATCCGTCTTCGAATAGCATGACAATAATAGATGTTCCATGAACTTGTATCTATCAAAATTTAATATTTATTTTCAGTTAAACATTAAATTAGATGGACTTAAATGTAAATTATACGTGAAAATTGAGAACATTGAGAATAGTAGTAAAAAAATTCAAAAAAGTGTAGGTTTTTGAATGCAAAATGATAGTGGAGAATTAATAAAGTATCATAGACAGTGGCGAAAACTATTAGTTGTAAATATCATTGCCTGCAAGTTGGCAGTACTTTAACTTATCAAACAGTCAAGTCTTCTGGTTCAAAAGCAGCAAGTTGTCAAGTGCTAAAACAACCAGAATTTATTGAAATGTGGGGATCTGAAAATAAAAGGGTGATGTTTGCTGCAATGGCCGCGATGTAAGCATTAAAAAAAATACTGACAATTGAAGTGGAATTTTCGATTAGCAAAATAACAATAATTTACTGTAGTCCGACATTAAAAAAAAGCATCATCTCCAGGTAATATAGATATAAAAGCAAGCTATAATAAGGTATCACCTATTTGAGGATGTAAAAGTAAGTTAGAATTAGGTAATATAGATAATGTTCGGTTTATACACACACGTGCAGGCACACAAAAAACAATAATAAACCACATATATTAACATCCACAAATTTGGGCGGCACATCAGAAAAACCGAAAAATAATCTGCGTGAAACAATAAAGTTGAAATCACCGTCAGTCCGTCAACTTTATATAAGTTTTTTTTTCAAAAAGTTACCAGATTACTATAAACTCACAGCATTCAGACGCGATGTAATTTTTACTGTGGAATAATGCACGCACAGATTTGAGAAACAAGAAACGGGAGTTGCAGTTGTTTACTTATGTGGAAATTTGTAGTGTAGGATGATTTTAATCAAAAACTTCACCATGGCATTGTACATGTAAAAGATCTGATTACTGTCATTTTTTACCTTTTTTTTTCCTTTCTTATGTGTAGTAAATCTTCCCAAAAATAATGCAGATACAGATTTGAGAAAGGGGAGCTGTAGTTGTCATGAGAAAGAAACACATGTACTTATTTGAGAGAGGGGAACTTGTAGTTGTTTACCACACACCTCAAATTACTCAAAAAAGACAGATAACACAAAAAACATACCTTGGACATCCAGTAAGTTTGATTAAGAGAGCAGAGGTGATCGAGAAGAAAATTAACAGACTTTTATTTTTTATGCCCCGTTATCTATTCTGTCTGCATCAACGTGATGTTTGTTCTTATATAAAGGCTTGTAGTATGGGGGGTTATGGTATATTTGTAGGTAATTACGGTAATTTTGTAATTATGGTAATATATTGTTAATTATGGTAATGTTCTATGCGGATTTTTGACAATTTGTTTTATAGTATGGTAATTATGGTATATTTGTAGGTAATTATGGTATGTTTTTAATTATGTTCATATTGTTAGCTATGGTAATCTTCTGTAATATGTCATCTCGGGTTCTTAAACCGACCAGAAATCTCCTTTTATTACGTACGTAGGAAATTCCTTCTCACATTGATCTCAAGTTAAAGTCAAAATATATTCTACCATATAAGAACTTCAATAAAGAAGCCATATTCATATCCCCTTCATTAATTTCATTCTGATTGCGTAATCCTCATAATATCCTACTTTCTTTATTAATATTATTTTTTTCCCTCATAATATCCTATTTTATTTATTATTATTTTTTCTCCTTATAGCTACATGGCAGCTTTAATTACTCTGTTTTATGTTAATCCTTCCCTTAAAATTGTTACTAATAAATACCCTACTGTTGCCTAAAGTATTTTAGCTTTAATTTTAAAAATCTAGACAAGAGCTAAAGATTCCTGTTTTTGATGTTGTTGCAGGGAATTTCTTGAAAAGCGCAAGGTAACTTGCAATTTCTATTAGAAAACTGCAAGCTAGTTTGCGCTTTCTAATTTAGAAAAAACATATTTAATTTACAAATTCATTTCTATAAGGACTTTTCTTATAAGAATATCAGAAATAAAGACCTTATATGCAAATTTCCTTTATAAATTCCGTTTAAGGTCTTCTACAATATGTAATTTATTCTATACATCTTCTAACCATTTTTCCACTTGTCAAGCAAGTGGTGTTACCTCTATTTCTTTGTCAAGATCTACGCTCTACAATGTTTTAGTCATTCTTGCAACTATTTTTCACTTGATGAGATTTGTTAAATATTACATTATTATTTTATTTATTTTTTTAGCATAGACCTATTTTCGAAATTGTCTTGGATTGTTAAACAAACTCCGGTTTTGAATAAGGAACGACGTTTTTTCCTTGGATCTCTACCATTTTATGATTTTCTTTTCGATCAAACCCTTTCAAGTTTAGTTTCTAGTGGACCATCACCGTTTTTCTTTTCATTTCTCAGTAAGGTATATATTGTCGAATTTGCTTTGGACGAGGGTACAATTCTAAATCATTTTATTTTATTTTACTTATTTATCATGTTCCTTCCATTACAATTTTGTTTTAAGATGGAATCGCCCTAGAATTATATTTCTTTTATTCGAAACTAACGTCCCTTTAACCATGCTCTTTCATAGACAATTAACAATTTTTGGATGCAAATCGAACAAAGTAGCAAAAAGGCATCCAAATACTAACAATGATTAAATGGGCCTAAGCCTGCACCATTAACGTATCTGAGGTCAAAATGACAAATATATCTATGAAACAATAGGGCATTGTTAAATGGACATCGGTTTTGAATATGATGGGTCATTTTGTCAATATTCTTAAAGTTACTAGGAGTGGTCCCAAAAATATTTGCCTCCTCATAACAGATCAAAAATCATACCGTCGTTACCCATGTCATATAATTATTCGATGGGCTTTTATGATTTTCTTTTCGATCAAACCCCTCCGAATTTTGTTTACAGTAGACCATCATAGTTCCACTTTTCATTTTTCAATAGGATGTCGCGGAATTCTCTTTTAATGAGGGTGAAATAGTAATTCTTCCAATTTTTCCATTTATCTTGTCCATTCCATAACAAATTTTAAGTCCCCATAAAATTATACTCTCCTCATCTAAAAGTGGAGTTCCTTTAACAATTCTGTTTTACCAAAGAATATTGCAACGACCTACTTTTCCGTACAGTTTAAGTGGTCAATAAACCACACATGACACACTCAAATTGAACAGAAATGCGGATAGTTAGGAGAAAGGAAGAAGAAATTAAATAACACAGAATCTCACAGCGGAATAAATAATCTATAATATAAAACAAATCTCTATAGAAAAACAAACTGCAATATAAGTATATGCATACATCAAATAGAGTTTACTAACCTATTTCAACCCGGACATTTATAACAAACTATCCTCACAATTGCTGATAAATACAACAATGAATGTAATGGGAAAATAACCATGTATGTGAATACGTCTCTGGCCTCAAGTAAAGCTCCAAAATATCTAACTAAATCTGGAAATATGCTCGGTCTAACCCGAGCATTATAGGAAAACACCCGGTGTAACAACCGGGGTTTTTGACCCTCGAAAATCGACATCAATACGTCCACTGTATTACATGCCGGGAAATAGAATGTTGGAAAACCCGATTGTTAGGGGAAAGAAGAAGAAATAAAGAAAGAAGAAACAAAAACAATAACACAGAATCTCACAATCGCAGCGGAAATATATATAATAAATAATAACAGATCTTTATACAAAAGAAACTGTAACTGTTAATATACATACCATCATCAGATTACAACAATCAACAAATCAATATAGACTATTATAATAACTTGTCCTCACAATTGCTGAATATATAGCGCGCGCACACACACACAGCGGAATATAACCGAGTACGTGAAATACGTCTGAAATCCTTCAGCTCGTCTCCTGAGCTCCATAGCATCCTAATCTGAATTTGCAATACTCGGTCTGACTCGAGCATTATAATAAAATAACACCTGAGTCAGTTTAAAAAACCAACATGAGAAAAAAAACACCCAACTGGATTTAGAGTCATAAGATTATTTTTTTGAAATCAAAGGTATCACGTAAGACCACGCCACACATAAACACGATGGGTTTTTACCTTACGATAACCAAAACTCTTTTATATAAAAATTCTGTGATATTATAATAGTGTCCGAGTAAAAATACATATTAAAATAGATAAAATGTTTCTTTTTTGAATCGGGTACTTAGATACAACATATCACAAATCATTTGTCAAATATATGTTCGAATCACACTATGCAAGTTTCAAACTTGTGACCTCTCGCACCAAAGTCGAATCACTTAACCACTAGGACAATGGTGCTTGTCAATAGCTGATATGTTTGCATCTCACATTTCAACATAGTTGGGCACAATCAAAACCGTACGGCGCTTATTAGAGAATGAATTCCATACAATGACTAGGTACTGGAGTACCACCTATCATGGTACACGTCTAGAAAATGTACCGAGATCGAACCTATCGGTCCCTACCAACACAAGACCGACCTATCCCTTACTGAATAATACCGAATATGTCATCATCCTGATTGCTTTGCAACCCTTTGAGATCTCATGCATAACTAATCCATAAATATGTAGATGTAGGATATCTAGAAAGGTGACAACATACCCTAATAGGTGCGACCCACTTAGCCTTGCTGCATCTCCTCTGATTTTCAGTCATTCCCGGTTGATGAAGCTTGAGGCTACAATTACCTTTCAAGAAATTTACACATAGAATGCTCATTGCCCTCCAATGACAATGTGCTAATAGATTCATCCATATAAGTTGTTCTGGGTCTGAACAAATCGAATCTCCAAAATCACCATCTTCATTATCTTCATGATATCACAATTCGTAACGCTCAAATCGGATCGAAGTGGTTTTCGGATAATTAAGTCTGATCCCGGTCTCTTCGAAACAATCAACGGCCCATATCAACACTTAGAAATGCTTTCAAATCCAACTTATAATTCATTACTTATAAAAATACTTCTATATAAATCATTTCGTCACTAAAATATCTCCAAACCTTCTAATTCCAATACTTAGGAAGATATTATAAGTTTATTTCCCAAAATCATTTAGAATATCCATACTTAGGAAATATTCCATACTTATCTCATAAATCTCCAGAGTTTTATTAATTCCATTTACAATAGCCAAAAATTATCAATTATACCTATTTATAATCCAACTAATAATTTATAACTCCCTTAATGAATTCAGATTCATTTTCAAAGTTCCCGTATCTAAACAATTTGGAAATTTCCTTTTCTCAAATTTTCTTAAGTTTCCGAATCCCATTATAAGATTTTCTCTTATAAGATCACATCCATTAAATAAAACCCGATTTACAAATCTTGAAAGTATTTATAAACAACTTCAATCAATTTCCAAAACTCTATATTATAAAATAAGTACTTTTAAAGAATAGTAATAAAATTTCAAACCATTTAAATGATTATTTAAAATATAAAACAGTTTTAAATAAACAACGATAACAAATTTCCAAATTATAAATAAAACTAATCAATTTACTAGCTTATTTTAAAATTAGAATTCATTTCAATTAAGATTAAATATTTGAATAATCAACTTTCCAAAATATTTCAACACTAAAAACAATTTTTAAACTATACAGTTTGATAAATAAATAAAATCTCTTTTTAAAACAAAACTTCTCGATAAAAATTGTTTTTAAAATTTAATCATAACAATTTTACATTTATAAATCTCTCTCGATTTATCACAAATCGATTTTCATTACCAATTTCGCAACTATTTCCAATTTCCAAAACAAGATTCACTATCTCTTCCTAAACCGATTTTCATAACTCGATATAAATTCATATTGTGAATTTATATTCTCAATTCATAGAGTGATAATCACTTCACTTTATTTATACCATCTTTATAAATTTTATAAACTCATTTCCAGTTTCACTTGTTTATAAAATAATCTCATTTATAAGGTTTCATTTATAAACCCATTCCTTCATAAATCCTTTTTATTTTTCAAACCTATTTTAAATATCGATTTCGACTCCTTTCCCATATTTCAAAAATACCACTTTAAATCCATTGTTCAAATTTTCTTATATATATTTTTTTTAAATCTCTATTTAAGATATCTTCCGAAATAAATAAGTACAAATCCCAAAATCAAATAATTTATTTTATCCAAATCAAATCCTTTTTAAATAATCCAAAATTCAATATAAAAATTTATCAATTCCAAAATCACCTTTGAATTTCCCTTTTAAATTCAAAAATATTATTGATGGTATTTAAAATACCAAAATTAGGGCCAGTGCTACTATAGCATCCAATATATCAAACCACACAACAATCCATAACAGATTATTCAATCATATCATATATCACTATATATGAAAAATAATAAATATATTTTAGGAATCTAGTTGGATCCCTCCAACCTGTTTTCCCTGCATCCACAGATGTTATATAACATAAAATACCAACCCCGCTTCGAGGCGGGATATCGCGGTCATCCGCTATTATGCGGGACGCATAGTGTCTCATCCGCTCCAATCGGCGGGAATATATCCAGCTAATAATATATATAATATAATATCCAACTGACAATAATTTATCAATCCATCCAATCAACCAATAAATAATTTTAACTATTTAAAATAAACCAATTATCCAAAATGAGTGAAATTTACTTACAGAAATACCAACTGTCGCTTCTGCGTTCCGGCTCTGACTAAATTTGACCAGCGTTCGAATTTAGCTAAAAAATTCTGGAAGCTCCAAATCGCTATAATCCAATTCCATAACGAATCTTATGTTGACACAAGTCTAACGACTGACCGCGTTGGATTTGGACCTAAAACGAGTGAGTTATGAGTTTATAAGCTTTCGAATTTATTAAAACAATTTATATTCATTTAATTACATTTAAATTTCACTAACCACTCACTCAAACCGAGCCCATCACGCAACCCGGCCCACTAACTGCTTCTCCCCCTCCTCAAATCGTGATCCTCTCCTACCTCCCTTTTTTTCTTTTTCTCTGAATGAAGACAATCGTGCACGCTGTGTACCATGCACACGCCTGTACTCCATCATTGCCCAAACGGAAACCATCCACGACGCGCACTTCGCCTCATCCTTAGCCTACACCATCCACCGCACCTCCGCAACTCCTAAACAAAACGCGACCAGCTGTGTTCCAAATGTAACTATAGCAATGTCGCGATTGGCCCCAATCAACCGCGCCTCGTTCAACTCGGGCTGCCGATGCGCCTTTCTCCTCCGAGCTCGAATACCTCGTCGACTTGATCCAAAACTCCACCAAAGTCAAGAATTTGCTAACCCTAGCCTTCAACTTGCTCACGATGCCATTGTCGATCACCCAATACAACGCTGCATCCTCCAATACTTGGCCAAGAGCTAGATCCCACTCGAATATGGATTTTTCGAATATGGATTTTAAAACTTGTTTGAGAATTTTTCATCATGTAAATTTTGAAAAATTGATTTTCGAGTTCAAGCCTTTTTTCCTTTTTTTGCTTTGCTTGAAAATGAAGAAAAATGGGGAGCGCATTTAAAAGGAAAGAAGCGGGTACATCGTAGGGTGGTTGAACGTAGGGTAGGATGGTGGGTGATGAGATGTGTTAGGGTATATACAGTCAAATGAATTATATATATATATAACTTAAATGCAAAATATCTAGATATTAAATCCGAACCCCGATCGAGGCGTGCCGCCTGGCGTTCCTAATGTTATACCCCTATTTTGAACGCTATGGAACAAGTTTCGTGCCCTAATTCGATCATATGCAGAAGATAGCCTTTGGAACCCAATTATTACATTAAATTTTCGATATTAAATTCTATGCATTTCTATCCCGTACGACCAAATGGTAACTCCAAACGCTACAAAATTTGAAATCCAATAATAATAATACACCATTACGGATCCAATAGGACAAGTTTTATCGAAATCCGAGATTGTGCCCTGGAAGGCTATTTTTACTCGTTAATTAAAACGAGTTATTTAGCTAAATCACTTTTAAATCCAATTTAAAAGTTCAATTACCTTCATTCTTGTTAATAGAAATTAAATAAGCCTTCAAATCATTTTTATCCAGCTTAAACCCAATATTCAGTTATTTAAACGATTTTCAATTATTAAATTCAATAATTAAATTACCCAATAAATTGTTATATTTGAAATTCAAGTTATTAAATCAAAAAATAAACTTTCAAATATTTAAAATCAATTAAATTTCCAATTTCAATTAACCAAAATTCTGGGTTGTTACACCCGGGTCAGTCTGGTAAAACCAGCGTGAGAAGCTCAAATCACAAGGAATTTTATTTATTATAGCTTGTAAATCCTTTAAAATCAAAGGTATCTCGTAAAACCACATCGCATATAAACACAGACGGGTTTTTATCTTACGATAACCAAAACCTTATACCAGAAAATCCAATGATATTATAATAATGTCTAAGGTGAAAATTATAATAATCAAGTAGCTGTGATGCTCGTGAGTGTACATCACAACAATACTAGGTATATAATTAAAAATTGATAAGGCTCGTTAGCTAATTATGTATAATTTCCATGGATGTGCTCTCAGTACTTCGATAATGGTCCTCCTGTACAAGGATCAGACATATCCTTTCGAAGCAGCGTGCATCCCTAGTGATGTACCATAGGAAAGACATAGCTGGTCTCACTAAGACCAAGTGCATTGCCCCATGCATGCATAACAACTGTAGGTAACGTCTAGGAGGAGTTGACTACATCCTATGTGTTTGCCAACCCTACTGGTTATGCCTCCTATCTTTGGTTTTAGTCATTACTGCATGCAAGGCTACATCCGGCATTCCAGCTCATGCACCGCCATCAAAAAATCATGGAATCGCACATGAATTTCAATACCCCAATGGATCTCGGAATCACATGTAGATTCACATATCTCAAATAGACCTTGGAATCACTCATGGATTCCAACATTTCAATAAATCACGAAATTCCTCCATAGGACCGTATATGGTTTCGGATTAGTAATAATTTTAAAGTCATCTCTTAGAAGCATGCTCTTCCTCTTCCTGGGTGCTCCAAAAACCAATTGTCAATTTTTCGGAATGCTCAATACCGGTTCTTCAGGAAATAATCAGACAATACATAAGAGCGTGGATCACCTCATAATCGTTTAAGTGGACGGATCTCCTTATTGTAGCGATCCATCGTTCCATACCCTTTGAGCCGACATTAAATTACTCTTATCCAACCCAAATTGTACGAAAAGATAAATAACTAAGAGAAAGAAGAGGATAGAAGAAGAAACAGAAATAATAACACGGAATCTCACAATCGCAGCGAAAAAATATATAATAAATAATAAAAGATCTTTATAAAAAAGAAACTGTAACTGCTAATATACACACCATCATCAGAGGACAACAGTCAACAGTATAATCTGGACAGTTATAATAACTTGTCCTCACAAGAGATGAGTATACAACATACACACACAGCGAAATACAATCAAGTATGTGGAATACGCCAAAGACTCCTCCAGCTCGTCTCCTGAGCTCCATAGCATCCTAACCTAAATCTGTAATACTCGGTCTGACCGGAGTATTATAATAAAATAACACCCGAGTTAGTCTGGAAAACCAGCGTGAGAAAACACACTCAATTTGAATTATTACTATTATCAAAATCCTTTAAAAACAAAGGTATCTCGTAAGATCACCATGCCACACATAAACACGACAGGTTTTTACCTTACGATAAACAAAACATTTTATATCAAAATCATCTGATATTATAATAGTGTCTATAAAAAATAAACTATGAAATAGCTGAAATGCATGCATCTCACATTTCAGCATATTTGGTATACAACTAAAACCGTATAGGCTCGTAGTGGATATTGGATTCCACACAATGACAGGGCTACTGGTGTACCGCCCGCCACAGTACACCTCTAGAAAAATATACCGAGATTGAACCTATCGATCCCTGATAACACAAGACCGGCCTACCCCTTACTAGATAGTACCGAATATGATCACCACTAATGGACCCGAAACGCATACAAATGAAAGTGACGATAAATGTCCACTCTAGATGATTGATGATCATACCCTAATGGGAGCGACCCACATAGCCTTGCTGCATCTCCCCAGTTTTAGTCATTCCCAGTTGATGAGGCTTGAGGCTACGTATTACCTTAAGAATAGAATTCATTCTTGGAATGCTAACACTGCCTTCCAAGCGACAATGCAATGACAACATTCATCCATACAAGTTATTTTGGGACTGAACAAACCCAATCACCTTCAAGATCACCATCTCTATTATCTTCGAAATATCACAATTCGTAAAGCGTAAATCGGATTGAAGTAGTTTTTAGATAATTAAATTCGATCCCGGACTCTTTGAAACGATCAACGAATTTTGGTCAGATTTGATAGTCGGTATTTAACTATCGAACTACATAATCACTAGGCCCATATTTTATTAAATCTTTTTAAGACATTCATTTCAAATATCTTTACATGGATATATATCTAAATCTCTTTTAGTATTCCATCGTTTGAAAACAATTTCAAATCCTTATATCCTTAACGAGATATTTTCAAATCATACCATACTTCAATACTTAGTGAAATATTATCAAATTCAATTTATAATCCATTACTTAGAAAAAATATCTCTATATAAATCTTTTCATCGCTAAAATATTTCCAAAAACCTTTCATTTCAACACTTAGGAGAATATTATAAGTTTGTTATCCGAAATCATTTCTAATATCAATACTTAGGAAATATTTCATAACTTATCTCCTAAATTCCTGGAATTTTATTACTTCCATTTACAATTTCTAGAAATCGATTATACTTACTTATAATCTCAACTAACAGTTTATAACTTCTTTTATGAATTTAGATTCATTTTCGAAGTTCCCATATCTAACATTTTGGAAATTTTCTTAAGTCTTCAGAATTCCATTATAATATTTCTCTTAGAAAATTCATTCCTTAAATAAAACCTGATTTACAAATCTCGAGAGTGTTTATAAATAACTTCAACCAATTTCCAAAATTCTATATTTATAAAATAAGTGTTTTAAAGAATAATAATAATTCTTCAAAACATTTAAGTAATTATTTAAAATACCAAAACCCCTTTTAAATAAACAACGATAACTAATTTCCAATTCATTTATAAATAATACTAATTGATTTACAAAGCTTGTTCATAAACTTAGAATTCATTTCAACAAATAAATGTTTGAATAACTAACTTTTCGAAATATTTTAATCTAAATAACAGATTTTAAACTACATAGTTTAATAAATAAAAATCCTTTTTTGAAAACAAAACTTACCTCTTGGAAAAAACTATTTTTAAAATTCAACATAGCCGATTTTATACCTATAAATCTCTTTCGATTTATCACAAATCAATTTACATTTCCAATTTCACAACTATTTCCAAATTCCAAAATAGAATCCACTATTTCTTTCTAAATCGATTTCCATATTTCATTTTAAATTCACACTATGAATTTATATTCCCAATATATCAAATGAAATCATTCCACTTTATTTATAAACATTGTTTATAACTTTATAAACTCATTTCCAGTTTATAACCAATTTATATTACTAAAATCCATTTATAAATCGATTTCTTTTTAAAATTCCATTTTGAAATCTATTTCTCAATAAATCCAATTATAATTCCAAATCTATTCGAAACTCGATTTCAACTTCCATTTATAATTTATGACATATTATTAAAATCTATTGTTCCAAATTCCTTGTATAAATTAATTTCAAAATATTTATCTGAACTACTTTACAAAATAGTTAAGTGAATTCCAAATCAAAACTTTTATTTAATCCAAATCCCTTTCTTATTCAGTATTCCAATTTCCATACAAATATTTTTATTTCCAAATAATCACCTTTGAATTTCTTTTTAGAATTCAAAAATATTATTTATGGTATATTAAAATAACAAATTTGGGCCAGTGCTTCTATAGCATCCAATAAGTCGAATCACACAAAAATCTATAACAAATTATTCAATCACATCATATATCACTATATATGAAACAAATAATTATAATTTTGAGGAATCCAGTTGGATCCCTCCAACCTGTTTCCCTGCATCCACAGATGTTGTATAACATAAAATACCAATCCCGCTTCAAGGTTGGATATCGCGGTAATGTATGGTCATCCGCTATTATGCGGGACGCATAGTGTCTCATCCGCTCCAACGGTGGAAAATAAATCCAACTACTAATATATATACTATTATATATAATATAACATTCAACTGATAATAATATATCAACTCAACCTATCATCCAATAATTAATTTCAATTATTATAAATTAAATCCAGTAATCGAAAATGAGTGAGATTTACTCACCTTGATTTTCGAATTTGTTAATCGTTCCAATCCCAAATTTTGTCCCATTTCATAGTGTTTGTCGCTACGATCCAACATGGCTCGTGTTTGTAATTTTTTGAACCTTGAATGGATAAGATATAAAATTTATAAGTTTTGATTATTAAATAATATCTTAAGTTTACTAATTACAAAATTAAATTTTAATTGCCCAAATTAAATTTAAAATTCTTCTTCCTCACTGATATCCTACCTCACACTCCAGGTGCTCCTCCTCACCATTTGCCGCGAGTTCTCCTATCTCCCCTTCATCATCCTACCGAAACACTCATAGACTTCACCAATGCTCTCCCCTCGCATGCAGTTTTCAGGCGTCCCCACGATTTGAAGCCCGCACCAGTACTCCAAAACGTGACATCAGCCTCAGCCGTGACCCTCGAGGTGTCGCACTCCTTCACTTCCTCCTTCGTAGCTGCTACTCGACATGCTCAGCCCAAATATCCACTCCACTCCTTCAATCGATGCTCACAACCTCAAATCCCCTAAGCCCTAGCTTCGTTTGATTTACTACAAACATTCAAAATCCCCTCCCCTTCAAACATAGCTGCACACTGCAACTCGAGCCTAAACGAGAATCTCTTGCCAACACGAGATTCAGGGATTCAACTTTTTTTTTAAGTTCGAACCAGTCTCATTTGAAAGAAGAAGAAGGAACACGATTTTTAAATGGATGAGAAGGCGGCTATGCAGGCGATAGGGTGGCGTTTTACAGGGTTATGGTCCGGCTAATGTAGGGGTTGACCTTTTTACATTTTACTTATTTTATATCTAAAATATCTCGAATAACATATCCTGAAATCGCGAACTCCTATTGTGGCATGTCGCCCAACATTCCTAATGTTATACCCCTATTCCGAATGCAATGAGACTAGTCTCGAGGCCTAATTCGATCGTATGTAGAAGATAGCTTTCTGAACCCAATTATTATATTAAATTTCCGATATTAATTTCAATGCGTTTCTATCTCGTACGACCAAACGGTAACTCCGAATGCTACGAAATTTGAAATCCGAAAATCATACACTATTATGGATCTAATGGAACCAGTTTCATCGAATTCCGAGACTATGCCCCGGATCGCTATTTTAACGCGTCGATTAAATAGACGATTTCAAAAATTGACGAAATCACTTGAAATTCCAGTTTTAAAACTTACTTACTCAATGCTAATTCAAATAGAATTTATATCAACATTAGAAATCGTTTCGATTCGTATTCAACTCAAATTTCCATTATTCACCATTTTCGTATTACGATAAATCGTTATATTTGAAATTTAAATTCATTCCATAATTTCAACCAAAATCTTCATATTCAAAAATTAATTTATATTCTAAATCCAATATTTAAAACCATTTAAATATTCAAAATCAAATGACGGAAAATCCGAGTCGTTACAATCTATCCCCCTTAAAAGAATTTCGTCCCTGAAATTGCCAAGGTAGGAAAAATGCTCCAAACCCATTAACTCATCAAAAACCATTTAGTTTAAACTCGAAATTTCACTTTTCTAAATCATTTAGTTCCTTACAAAACATTTAGTTTCCATTTCTAAACCAAAATCCCCTATTTCAATTACAATTCGAAATCAAATTTTGGTTAATAAAAATTTTCAAAATTTTCTAACACCGCAAAATTTTGAAATTTTTTGGCAGAGTCTCCCTTATACGGAGAGCCTTTTGCAATATGACAAATATAATAAAAAGATATACATCGACTCTCATGATCTGTAACAACCCGAATTCCAGTGGTCCGGATTTTTCGCAAAAATGCTAAAAACCAAACCCACTGAAGCCCGAGTTAGGTATCTGGTATCCAGCAAATAGGCAAAGGCAAATATATCAGAGCTCAATAATTTATCTCACTGCGGGATTGACTAAAACATAATAGTAAGTAAATACTCACCCAAATGATAACACTTTCTAAGCAAGTGTCATAAAGCTGAGAAGTCTCTGCCATCTACCTAACCTGTAGGATGTTATGAGGAGGGGGTCAAAACAAAAGTTCTGGTGAATGAATAAATTATATACTTCTAGGCTTAATTCTACATATATCATTTTATTTCCATTTACTCTTATATTAGGTTCATTAGGTTACAATACTCTCGCTTCTGTTCGTGAACTGTGCCCATCTACTCCATAGTGGATTAAAACCTAATAACTAATATATACATATATGTAGCTATATGCCCAATGACCATATTGGTCCTAGGTACCACCCATGGTACCTTCCGTATCCTCCTCGAAAAGGGCTCCATCGTATTACTTTGAAAGCGTTCTGTAAATACATCTGTAATGGACTGCTTCGTAAGGCCTATAATACAGATGTTCCATCGTCTTGCTCCGTAGCTATATCTGTAAAGGACTGCTTCATAAGGCCTACAATACAGATACTCCATTGTCTTGCTCAGTGAGCATTCCATAGCTACATCTGTAAAGGACTGCTTCGTAAGGCCTACAATACAGATGCTCCACTACTTACTATGAAAGCTTAAATCACGTCCGCACTAGTCTATGTCAGTGCTCGGACATCCACAATATACCACCCAGTGCGTACATTGAGGACTACGTAATCATTGTGTCTACTATCTGAATCCCGCCAACAAGGTCTACCTTGTACAGAATTCAGTCGGGGATTTTCTATATCTGTGAAGGACTGCTTCGTTAGGCCTACAATACAGATATTCTAGTTGGTCTGTCTCTTTTCCATTATGGCTATGGCCCCACACACCAACCCCTCAACCAACTGAAAGACTTTAAAAGAGTTATGTGGCCGTATCCTACTACAAACAATCTAACATCCAATTGGCGGTGCCCCTCACCCAACGTCTTGATAGTGAAAGAATCATTGGTCTGTTGGTTTAACTTTAGTCTTTCCCGAACTCGTTCTTGGTCTTGATGTTGGCCGATATCCGCATGCGACTATCCAGAAACTTACTTACAAGTACCGGACATACGAATACCCTACTCCGAACACCAAGCCCTGTTGACTGCCTACAAAGGTCTGCTTTCTTAGGCCTACAATGCAAATGCAGTCTAGGCATACTCTCTTGATGGAACATCTACAGACCTGCCTCTGAGGGTGCAGCTTCATTAGGCCCACCTAGAGGGCCATCCTAGAGTATCCTCATGTCTTGTTGAAGTCTCGTACTTCCTTGAAGCCCAATAATACTAAGTTGGATGTGCTTCTCCATTTCTGAAATCCATGATGAACTGCATCGTTGGACGCTTCATTCTTTGGACTGCTCCAAACGCATCTCAATTCTTTTATTAGACCCTAAGTCTAATCTTTTAATTTGCGTTTAGTTTACTTTCTTATTCTGTTGGCTACTTATTTACCATAATTAGCATATTCTTGCCCTCGTCTCACTTCTATCTATTGTGAGATTTCCATTTATTTAATAGGGAATGCTGTTGTTATGAGCCACATTCATTATCTTGCTTATTTAACTTAATATAAATCTTAAATTCATTAAAATAAACCTCTTTTATCATTCCTGCTTTATTTTTATTTTTTGAGAGAGACGGGTGTGTAGCGTGATACTACACAGCCGGTTAAGTAGTTATATTAAATATTTGTAAGAGGTCGATCGACAAGCCCGATCGATGGCCAAAATATAGTCATAGAGCAACGAAATACAATTACAGTGCTAGAGTATCATAAACACAAGATATTACAAAATTTAGCTAACTACTAGCCCACAGTAGACGAAGACTATCTGCACTGTGATGCGTTGGTACTACCCTGAGATTCTGCCGGCTGGGCGCTGCATGGCGGGAGGGTCAGTCGGAACGGCGTGGAGGAGCTCTGACCTGTTAGAGAGGAGAAAAAATGAGTGATACTTCTATAGGTTCCTCTAAAAAGTCTTACAGGTTTCCCAAACACGTGTGCATTCCTCTCTTTCCAAATGCACCAACTAAAGATTGATATGTAGGTGTCCAACCACAAGTTCTGCTGATTAAACTGCCAATAGTCGAAGAAGGGTGTCGAGGCGGGGATATACCCCAGTAGATACGCACTGGTTGCAGCCCAAATAGAGTAAGAGAAGTCGCATTTGAAGAAAAGGTGGGTGATAGATTCGTCGTGTGTGGAACAAAAGACGCAGCGTGGGTCGACAGGGATGTTAAGTCGGTTGAGTCTATCCTTGGTGTTAATTCTTCTAGAAATTAGACACCACTGGAAAAAAGCTATGCGAGGTGGAAGATTGCATTGCCAAATCCTGGGAAAGGAGAAAAGGCGGCCGGGGTTAATTAGGTAATGATAACAGGATGCTACTGTGAAGCCGGGGTTATTTGCTTATTGACTTAATACAAATTATTTAAATAAGCTTCTACCATTATTATTGCTCATTAATTTATTCAAAGTCTCAAAATAATCTTTTCCGTTTTTATTACTTAATTATAACCTATGTTATAATTCTACCTGTAATTGTCATTTTCTCTTCTTTTATAGTCCGTACATAATTCCAACATTTCTTTTCTGTTCTATTCTACCTTCTTTTATTATGATATAGAATATTCTTTTATTCTCTTATATTATATAATTCACTTATCATAATAACTATCTTCTTAAATAGTCTGTGCAGTGAATGCAGACCTAGGTTCATTATCGTTTATAGCTTCAAGTTCTTATCTAATAATTTACTTGATTCATGTCATAGTTTGCTTTATTTTCTTCTATTCTAGGAAGTTCTTATCTATTTTATTTGGTTGGTTATTAAAACTACATTTTAAAAATCCATTTCCATATTTTAATATTAAATAATACTATAAACAATAATCCGTAACTGCTAGATATTTCTTTTACTATTTTGGAATAGTGTAAAATACAGTCGTTTCTCTATTTTACACTAATTCTCATGTTCTTTCTTTTATTCTAGCAATTACGTTCAATGTTGTCTTTTAAATATTAAATTATAGAAATGTATCCTATTTTCTAAACCAACCAATTAACCTCTTAGTTACTTCAAATCAAGTTATTAGATTAATTAACTTTTCTCATTTTAACGTAATTTATTACAGTAATTCCATTCCTCAAAATTTTATTACTTTACATCGTATTTCCTTCATTTCAGTTTTCTTAATTATTTAATCCATATTCACGTTTAATCTATTCTAATCATACACGAAGAAAGAGGAGAAAATAGAAGAAGAATGACGCTTCATAGAAATCCAAAATGTAGAAACAGATGTAAATAAATACTAGTATTGTAAATAAACTACAAATTCCTTATAGTTCAGCATAACTTAATTAATAGGATTAATCATTGAATAAAATTATCTAAACGGGAATTTAACGATAATATATCTTAAACTTTAAAGATATATAAATAAATCCATTCACATGTCGTCCTTAGCTTTAATCTCTATCCCTTTTAATTTGCTATGCTTTTCTCTGCTTTTTAATTCGCTGTAAATTCCGTGATTTGTTTGCGCAATTCTCTTATTTGCTTGTCTGTATACCCTTGCGTAATTTTATTTTTTTGTTCGGGGAAAGATTTGATTGATAGAGGAGAAAGGAAGAGGGAGAAGAGAAGAGGAGTTTGTCAGTAGTTGATTCAGAGAAAATAGTGTAAGCTAGGGTTAAGTTACGTTCAATTTATAGGTGTAGTGAACAACTATGAACCATCCGATTAACCCTAAAAACAATCCCCACCATCATTTATTGATTTGTTTATGTAAGCTTATAACATATAATTCTCCAATGTTATTCATCTATTCCTTTGTTATACGACCCTATTAATTCACGTTTCCTTCTAAATAAGATTCTCCCTTTAATTATCCAATTAATTAGATCATATATGTATATATATATATATATATTGTAATGACCGGGAGATTTTCGACCCCTGAAAACCGACACTAATACGTCCGCTTTATAGAGTGCCGAGCAACTAAGTGCCGAAAATACCAGGTTGTTAGGGTTAAGAAGAAAAAAGATAGAAGAAGAACAGCAACAACAGCACAGAATCTCAAAATCGTAGTGGAACAAAATATAATATACAATAACAACATTTTTATACAAAGAAAAGCTGTAACTGCTAATATACATACAAGTTATCAGAATACAATCATCAACAAATAAACCTGGACAGTTATAATAACTTGTCCCTAAATGCTGACTATACAGCCTATCACACAGTGGAATATAACCAAGTACGTGCAATACGTCTCTACCATCCAACTCGTCTCCTGAGCTCCAAAAGCGTCCTAACTTTCTATAATACTCGGTCTGACCCGAGCATTACAATAAAGTAACACACGAGTCAGGCTGGAAACCAGCGTGAGTAAACCCACTTAATTTGAAATACTTAAGTTATGAAAATATTTGAAACCAAGGTAACTCGTACAACACGACGAGTTTTATCTGATTACAATCAAAACAATTTTACAGAAATCCATTGATGTTGCAATAGTGTCTAAAGTACAATACTTATTTAAAATAGTTGAATTTGTGAAAATTAATCCAATTCCAGTCTATTAGGATGAAAAATCAAAACCGTAAAGGTTCGTAGTGGTTTTCAAGTCGAAGTGGTTCCAGATAACACTAATATCTGATTCGGGTCTCTTCGAAAATAATCGATAAATTTAAAGGAGTAAATTATTTAAAATAAATAATTTATATTCGGGTGACAATATTCACATAGGTCAATTTATCACAAATTTTTATTTCTGATATTTGGTCATATTTTCACTTCTTAGTTAAACTATATATATTGGTAAACAAAGTTTGAAAATAATATTTCTATTATTATTTAATATAAAATGGGCCTCATTTGATTTTAAAATAATTATTAAATCATTTAAACTCAATTTAAATTTAAAAATCAATTATTTGAAAATGATTATATCATTGATTATATCATAAAAACATTTTATTCTCAAAATAAAATAAATAATTTTATTACATACTCTTACTTATGTGGATAAATAAGTGTGTATATCTAGACTCGTGTGCAATTTTTGATGGTCAAAAAGCAGTTTATCGATAAAATGATTTTCTATTACTTTATCGATATTTTTCCAAAGAGTATATTCTTGTAATTACTTATTTAAATAAGATTACCATTATTAATCATTGTTCCAAATAGTATAATTTGTGTTATAAAACCTTATATTTGAATATTTGTAAATTAAATATTATTTTTCAAAGTGATAAATTCACAGGTCATTACAAGTGCTATAAATGTGATAAGATGGGTCACATAAAGAGAGACTGCCCCAACAAATGATGAATAAAATCAAGAATAAGAGCGAGAAATTTCAAAAACAAAAGAAGCGGGTTTTTTCAGTAATTTAGGATGATTTAGACTAATCTTCTTCGTCAGATAGTGATAGTGACTCCGAACAAGCGAATGTATGTTTCATGGCTACTAATGACGATGTAAATGAACTTTCATTCGATTATCTAGTTGAAATAAATTCTGAAATTATTAGATAAACTAAAAGATTTGAGTAGAAAATATAAAGATACATTAGAAAATTGAATAGAAATGAGCTAGAAGTTGATATGCTAAAAGATGAGAAGAAAATACTAGAAGAGGAATTAGTAAAATCTTAAAATACCCATCGTAAAATATCATCACAACTTACTATATTAAGAAGTGAAATAGAAAGTCAAAAAAATAAAAATGATGTATTAACTAAAGAGAATCACAATTTGAATTCTAATAATAAAATATTAGAATTAGAAGTAGTTGGTCTTAATGTTAGAAAGCATTATCAAAAATGTTTCTAATTTTAATAAAGGTAGACAGAATCTTTCCAAAATTATAGAAAAGTCACAATCTACTTATGATAAAAAAGGTTTAGGATATAACAAACCTAGAAAAGAGGTTAAGACTAAATCTAAACAATATAGTTCACTATATACTAATTTCAAAAAGAAAAATTTAGTTAAACGAAATAAATTAAGTCTAAGACTATAAAAATTTGGGTTTCGAAGACTAACAACCATTTGATAAGAAATAAGTATATAAATAAATTTATTTCAAATGTTCATAAGAAGTCAAATTTTATTTTCAAAGGGAATTCTAAATCCTGTTGGGTTTGGCTTCTTAAGACCTAACTCTTAGGACCCTAACAGAGGAAAAGTGTACCAATATCGTTTCAATATTTTTTGTAGGTACCAAATAAAATGAGAGGAAAATGGATTATAGATAGTGGTTGCTCCAAGCATATGACTAGGAATAAAGACATGCTAACAAATAATATCTATCGATTGAGGTTCCGTCACTTTTGGAGATAACTCTAAAGGATACATCATTAAAAAAGGAGACATGAGAAACAATGGAATATCTAATTCACTTCTTATTACTAATTTTTTATTAGTTAAAAGTTTAGAACATAATTTATTAAGTATCGGTCAATTATGCAATAAAGGTTTTAGTATATCCTTCTTAAAAGATAAATGAGAAATTTTCAATCAAAATAAAAATCTAATTTTCGAAGGAATTAGAGAAAGAAATATTTATATTTTAGATATGAAAATTAACCACAATATTGATATGTGTTTAATAGCCAAAGATAATGATCCATGGCTATGGCACAAAAGATTTTATCACATAAATATTAAAGCAACTGATAACTTATCTAAAAACGATTTGGTAAAAGGCCCACCAGAAATGAATTATAAAGTAAACAATATTTGTGATGCATGCCAACTAGGAAAATTAACAAAATCATCTTTTAAAACTGTTAACCCGCTTTTCTGGCAAGGCCGTGTATAGGTGGATTTAACCCAATTGGCTTCATGACTATCGAGGCTGGAATATCGTAGACTTGGTTCAGATGGATGGATGGACAATCGATTACGGATGATAAATATGAATATGAAGCTGGGATTAAGCATGGTTGGTAGATAAATGAAGTAGGTTACTTGGAATATGAATTTTGGAAAGAGATGAGTTGCTTAGAGTCTACTTCGAGTAACCATGTGGTTTGCTTCGAGTTAGGAAAGGGTTTACTTCGGGTTGTAGTAGGATTTACTTCAGGGGACCGACATTTGATCAACTCCGAGTCGGCATAGTCCCTGCTTCGGGTCGGCACAGGCTTGACTTCGGGTCGGTGTGTGGAAATGGCATCGGGTCGGCAGTTTCACTTTGGAACGGCATTGCTTCACTTAGGGTCGGCATGTGCTTCAGGTCGGCACAAGCATGGCTTCGGGTCGGCATATGATGGAGGTTTCATCACTTCAAGGGTCGGCTACATGATGGACTTTGGGGTGGTATTCACATAACTTCGAGTCGGCATCAGGGACAACTTCGGGTCGGCATTGATATGGAGGTCGTATCACTTTAGAGGGTCGGCATTTGGTTCACTCCAGGTCGGCATTGGTGTTGCTTCGGGATTAACTTCGGGTCGGCATAGAGGCAACTTCGGGTCGGTAGAGGAAGATCAAGTTGGGGTCGGCATACGAGTTACTTCGGGTCAGCATCAAGGTTACTTCGGTTCAGCATCAAGGTTGCTTCGGGTCGGCATGTTATCTACTTCAGGTTAGCATAGATGGACAAGTTGGGCTCGACAGTGACTATGGTGGGCCCATGTAGGTGAGGAGGCCCTGTAGCCGGAGTTTAGCCTATAAATATAGTAGGTGTGGCTTCAGAAAAGGGGATCGTCATTCTGCTTCTCTTCATCTTCTTCTACTTAAACGCCACTCTGCCATTGTTATTATGGAATTCCAAATTGTAATTGTAATCAAATTTCAGTATAATAAAAAGGAATTTTCTGGAGTGGACGTAGGCCGGAGTTAGCCGAACCATAATGAATCTTGTCTTTTTACTTGCTTTCATTTTAATTTTGGCTATTCTTCATATTATACTCACTACATATACTCTATTTGTGATCTATGACAAGATATTGGTGCTTTCGCTTGTAATTGGGTGTTGGTGGTCAATTTTGATGCTAACATTTTGGTGCTTTCACTGAGAAGGCTAGCACTCAGGGATTTGGAAGTTTGGATCTTGGATTTGAAAGCTTAGGAACTTGGATTTAGGAAGCTATGGCTAGACAATCAACAAGGAGAAAGAGAACGGAGAGGAGCCATCATGAAGGAATCTAGGAGGCTTCCTCAGGAGCTAATCAGACCTTAATCTTCATCACCAGAGACGAGATAGAAATGATGATGGATGCTATGTAGGAGAGGATGCTGAAGAGGCAAGAGGAAGTGATGCAGAACTTATTCTGATAGATTGGACAAACTGGAATGCAAAATCAAGGGAATGGAGCTATACGGAATACTGGGAATATGGATCACGGAGTTGGAGTAGCAAGAACAGAGGAAGTCCAGAACCAGAACCATGGAAAGGAAGCCAACAGGATGCAGGATAGAGCGGAACCACCGGGAGCTGCTCCTGATCGTTCCACACTCGGGGGCATGCCCCCGGCCATATCGGCTCGATTCCAGGCAGTATACCAGGCAGTGTTATGCAGTTTAGCGTTGATCAGGATATGGATGCTCGTCCAAAAGGACAGGTTTCATGATTCCCTCATGGACTTGGGGGGCAGGTTGGAGACAACAGACAAAGACTACCACTTGATGATAACGATAGGTTGGAGGATATGATCAGACGGGCCATGAGAGGAGGACTGGTAAATAGATATTTGGAGGATGTGAATAGGAGCCTCTTCGCTCCTAGGATTCGACAAGCTAGGATTCGCCCGAAATTCAAATTACCAATGTTGGAGACATACAATAGAAGGACGGGTCTTGCTATTCATCGGACAAGGTATATGAGGCACATGGAAGTATTGGGGGGCATCGAAGGAGGTCATGGCACGGTGCTTCCCTTTGTATTTGATGGATATAACAGCTCTATGGTTCAAACAACTGGAAAGTGGCTCTATTGGTACGTGGAAAAAATTGTCTGAAAGGTTTATGAGGTAATTTAGAGTTCACATCTCGAGACCCAAGAATGTGATAAGCTTGGCAACACTGAAGCAGAGGACCAAAGAGTCTCTAAGGAGTTTTCTAACACGGTTTAATGCTGCGGCGGCATCGGTGGATCATCCAGATCCATCCATGGTTTTGATGGCGGCTGTATCTGGCATTGTTGATGGCACGGAGTCCAAGGATTCTTTGGCATGGGATCCACCTATGGATTTAGGGGAGTTTTACCATGAAGTAGAAAGGTTCCTACGACAGGAAGACGCACGAGCAAACAAACAAGAGGTGAATGATGTGCAAACTGGAGGATCATCAGGAGATGTAAACAAGAACGTTAAAGGAAAATGGAGAATGAATGATGGAGGTAATGTCTCTAAAAGGCAATGGAGAGAACCAAATTCTCCTCTTACATGGATTTGAATGAAACTCTGGAAAGGATATATTTGGATACTCGAGGGCGCCTCCAGTATCGAAGCAGACAAAAAGGGAACCCTCCGAATACGAGTGGGCATCAAAAAAGCATTGCCTATTCCATGAGCTGGATGGGCACAACACGAATGACTGTAGACATGAAGGATATCGTTGAGGAACATGTGAGGAATGGTCACTTGCAACAATATATAAGGAATCAAGCTGCGGTAGTGGAACAGGAGTAGCCACCACCCACCTCGAATGAAGATGGCACTGGATCAAGGCATCGTTGTCAGCTTATTATTAGCTGATTGGATTTATGGCATGGAATAAGAAATAAACCCCAAAGTAATGCAGCTAAGTCACTTACACATGTATGAGATCGAGGATGATCCTTAGGCATGCTCTGAGATGACGACGAACCGCGGTGCTCAGGTTTATGAAATCATGTTTTTTCTGTTTACTCCAAATTTCAGTTTTTCTGGTACTATGGCTATTTAGTTTTCTTGGTTGTATGGACTTTTATTTTTTATTTCATCAACTAAACTCTAGAATGATTGGATTTGGATTAATGTAATAAATAACACAGGTTACGGTTACATCCCCGACCGAAGAGACGGGGCAATAACCATAAGTTACAAGTCCCTTCGCCGAAGAGCGACTAGATGGACTCGAACACGGATTAAGTCATCAACCGAAGAGTCGAGGCTGGAGAAGGATATTCATAGATAAGTCCTCGACTGGGGATCGAGGCCGGAGTAGGATACCCCACAGATTAAGTCCTCGACCGGAGAGTCGAGGCCGTAGAAGGATATTCACGGATAAGTCCTCGATTGGGGATCGAAGCCGGAGTAGGATACCCCATAGATTAAGTCCTTGACCGAAGAGTCGAGGCCGGAGAAGGATATTCAAGTCCTCTACTAGGGATCGAGTACGGAGTAGGATACCCCACAGATTAAGTCCTCGACCGGAGAGTCGAGGCTGGAGAAGGATATTCATGGATAAGTCGTCGACTGGGGATCGAGGCCGGAGTAGGATACCCTACAGATTAAGTCCTCGACCGGGGATTTGAGGCCGAAGAAGGATATTCATGGATAAGTCCTCGATTGGGGATCAAGGCCGGAGTAGGATAGCCCACAGATTAAGTCCTCGACCGTAGAGTCGAGGCCGAAGAAGGATATTCACGGATTAAGTCCTCGGCTAGGGATCGAGGCTGGAGTAGGATACAACACGGGTTAAGTCCTTTAGCGGAGAGTCGAGGACGGAGAAGGATAACCACGGATAAGCCCTCGACCGGAGAGTCGAGGCCGGAGTAGGATAAAATGACCCAGAGAGGTCTATGGATTTGGCCCCGGAGAGGCCCCGGATTTGGATATGGACCCGGAGAGGTCCTGGATTTGGACCCCGAGTGGTCCCGGATTTGGATTAAATTACCCGTATAGGTCTATGGATTTGGAGATGCACCGGGAGAGGTTCCAGACTTGGATAAAACGATCCGAAGAGATCATGGATTCGTTAATGGATTTGGAATGGATTCGGAATTGGTATCGACTTGGAACAGTCATGGATTTCGCTAATGGTCCGGAGAGATCAAGAAATTGGATTGGCAATGGATTGGACTCTAGGTTGGATGATATGGCAATCAACGGATTATGGACTTTAGATTTTGGACTTATGGCAATTCAAAACAGGCCTTCCAATAGCAAGGAATGGTTTGGGGGGTAAATTGTTAACCTGCCTTTTGGCAAGGCCGTGTACAGGCGGATTTAACTCAATTGGCTTCACAGCTATCGAGGCTAGAATATCATAGACTTGGTTCAGATGGATGGATGGACAATCGATTACGGATGATAAATATGAATATGAAGCTGGGATTAAGCATGGTTGGTGGATAAACGACGCAGGGTACTTGGAATATGGATTTTGGTAAGAGATGAGTTGCTTAGGGTCTACTTCGAGTCACCATGTGTGTGATATCCCGGAATTTCGAGGAATTTAAAATGTGATAATCTCTTAATTAAATTATTTAAAATTGATAAAATTGTTATTTTCAAATATAAATAACCAATTAATTATTAATGTGATGTTTTAAATTATGATTTTAGATTGATTTTAAATAAGAATAATTAGTTACAAATTTAATTTGTGTTATTTTATAAATAGATTTAAATAGTCCTATTATTTCTAATTTAATAAGTGTTATTTAAATAAGTATATATATGTGTAGTTAAAAGAAAATTATGATTTGAGAATTTAAAATAAAAGTGTTCCAATATAATTACAATAAAAATCTATCTTAAATTTAAAGTGAAGCTCTACTTATTCACTTTTGATATATATATATATATATATATATATATTTGATGTAATTTTGGTAATAATGTTTAAATTAAAATAAATCTTGTCAATATTAAATATAAATATAAAACAAATATATGGTCATAAATGTAAGTATTAATATATAAACATATTTAACATAAGTAAAAATAAAATGAAATAAAATAAATAAATATAAATAAAGTGTTTGGTAGATTAAGGTTAAAATAGAGAGATATACATTAGTTAAATACATTAAGTTTATAAATAGAAATAAAAATAAGTAGTCATGTAAAAATAGGAAAAAATATACAAGCTAACATAATAAAAATAAATATAACAACTTATAGAAGCTTAAGATGATTCTAGAATTGTATATATATATACACTATAACCATATGTATGCAAATTAATAAGTCTAAAACCAAGACAAAGATATATACAAGATTTGTACCTGCAAAATGAAAAGAAATGGTATTGCAAATATGTAGATATGCAAGGCTGAAGACATAAGGAAAAGATATCTTCATTATTTGTACAGATAGATATAAGTATTTATGAACATAGAGATTTGTATAAGATGTGTATGTACACTTGAAAGGAAAGAAAATATATAAACTATCACATAAGTACATATGAATTGAAGAAAGGGGATATGTATGACATAGTTAATAAATGCTTGTACAAATAAAAATCATATTAGCCCCCATCTAAAGAAAAATCTCTGACCCAAACTATTAAATCTTGTACCAGCAAATTTCTTAGCCTCTGCACTTGTTTTCTTTATATCAAGCTTCCTTTTTCTTTTTCGTTCATCAAACAATGTAAACCAGAAAAACAAACCCTGTAATCATTTTTCAAAAGCCTGAGCAAAGGCTATTCTCAAATGCAATCCTGAAATCAACTAAGCAAGCAAAGCATTTCAGTTTTAAAGAAAATCAAGCATCTTTCAAAAAAATCTCTGAAGTCCATTCCAGTTTCAAAGCTTCTTTAGTTTTAAGGAAATCAAGTATGCAAAGTTTCAATCAAGTTTCAAACCCTCTTCCTTTTCAAAAACAGGTGAGTAAACATTTTTATTTAAAATCTAAATAAGTTAATGATTGTTGCTTGTGAAATCTTTGTGATGATGATATCCCCCATGTGTATATATAAATATAGGATTCTGTGTATATGATTGTATTCATGTGTGCATGTCTGATGTGTATTCATCTTATCTTCTTTTATTTCAGAGTTTAAATTCTAAATAAAATCCCAATTCTTTTACCTGTTTGTTATTAAACCTTGGGTTACAAACAGAATAGCTTAGTTTAAACAAAATCTAAGATGTAAAAATATGTTCTAATATTTTAAAGATTGAAATATGCTAGAACCTGGAAATACAGTAGCAAGTCTTAATAATATGATAAAACCAAAGGTTGAAATTTTCTGTTTCAAGTTTATAACTTGGATTCTTACTGCAAATTGTGATTTTTAAAACTAAACTGAAGATTTTTAGTTCAGTATTTCAAGAGCAGTTTCTTTTTGAATAAAGTTTGCATTTTTCCCATTTTCAGACAATTGAATCAAATTAAAATGTGGAAACTTGAATTGAAGCAAGTCTAACCATCCATGATCTCGAGAAAAATGTGGAATAATTTTTCCATTGCGTGAATTAAGTGGACGAGATCGATTTAGGGTTTGGTTTTCAAGTTTAAGTCATGTCTATAATCTGACGAGTACGACTCCTATACGTGATCGAGTGCTATGAGGTTTGGGTGATGATAGCAGGGGTAGTTGGCGAAGGTGTGGCCGGAGGTTGTGAAGCTCTGGTGGTCGAGGGTGTGGTTGCGAGACGTTCTTTCCGGCGATGTTGAACTCCAGTTTCGAGCTGAAGGCTCGTTTTCGATTTGGGTTAGATGCTTTCGTTTGGATGTTCGTAGTCGATAGTCGTGTCGATTTGTAGCTTGCCGGAGGTGGTGAGGTACGCCGGAGCACTGGCGAACGTTGGTGCACGTGCACGTGCATTTTCGTATCTGGGTTGTATGGCTTTGGGGAAGACGAACCTTCTCGTGTGTTGCTCGAGAATCTTGTAGGGTTGACTCGAAGTAAGGATCGGGTTGGGGTATTAGACTCGAGTTTATACTCGAGTGTTTGGTGGGTGAAGCCTACTATTTTTAAACATTAAAAATAAATCTAAGTTTTTGTAAAAAGGGGGAAGAAGTAGGGAAACTCGGGGCTTGACCCGAGTGACCTTCGGGTTTGACCCGAAGTAGGAAAAAAATCAAAAACAAATTGGTTAAAACTTTCTTTATAACATTTCTTTATAAATATCAAATTGTTCCTTAACATTTGTTAAGAAGTGTTAAAATTTATTTAATCTAAATTTTGTTAAGTAAAGTTAATTATAAAGATAAACGGGTTTTAAAATGTAAATGGTAATTAAGGTATTATAAGATAATGTTTATCTTAAGTTAAAGAAGTTTTATTATCTTGGAAATTAATTAAGTTAATTAGGGAAATTAAGTATAATTAATTAATTTAATTAATTAAGGATAAAGGATTAATTAAGTAATTAATTAAGAATAATTAATTAATTAAATTAACTAATGATTATGATTAATTAATTAATAATTAAGAGATAATTAAGAGATAATTAATCTATAATTAAAGATTAATTAAGGGTTAATTAAATGTTAAGTAGAGGTTGATTAACTGGTAATTAAGAAGTAATTAATTTGTTATTAAGTTTTATTAATTGATAATTGAGATTTATTAATTAATAATTAAAGGATAATTAATCTACAATTAAGATTAATTAATTTGTTTTAAGTTAATTAAGGAATGAATTACCCAATTGTAATTAATCAAATGAATGTGATTAATTCAAGATAATTAATTGTTAATTAATTAAAGATAATCATTTGATGGTTGATTAAGTATAAATACTTAATGAAATTGATAAGTATAATTACTTAGCAAAGTAATTAATGTATAATTACTGGATGTAATTAATTAAAGGGGATTACTTAGTGGGAAGTAAATTAAAGTATAATTACTTAGTAGAAGTAATTAAAGATTTATTACTTAGTGTAATAAATCAAAAGATTTATATAATTAAGTAAGCAGTTAATTAATTAAGGTAAGTAATTACAAGATGGAAATTACTGTTTATGATTTAGGTTGATTAATGAATGTGATTAATTATAGTTAATTAATTTATGTAATTAATTAAGGATTAATGTAATTAATTATAGTTAATTAATTAATGGAAGTAATTTATTAAGGATCATTAATTAATGTAAGTAATGAAGTAATTAATGATAAATTACTGTGAATGGCTAAGGATAATTAAGTTGTGAAATTAATTAAAGGGTAATTACTTTAATGTAATTAAAGGTTAGTTAATCAAAGATGATTAATTAAGATGGAAATTAGAGAATGATTAATTAATTGATTTGTAATTAATTAATGGTTAAGTAAGTAGGATTTATAGAATGAAGTTATTAATTTAATTTACTTTAAATTAATTAGAGATAAGGTAATTAATTTAATTCATTTTAAATTAATTATAAATGGTGTGATTATTAATCCTTGCTTATGTATGGATGGATGATATTGATTTCCTTGAATAGTTTGAAATCTCAGATATGAGATAAGTAATACTATGTGATATGGGTGTTATGGTTGAAGTGTGATGATAATATGGATTATCTATTTATGATGATATTGTGAATTATCTATCTGTGATATTATGAATTATCTATCTTTGTATATATAGATAATAAAATTGAATTGTTTTAACTTTAAAACAACTTGGACCTAAAAGATGGCGATTTGGATTTCGATGAGACCGGGATCGGGTTTCCAGATTTGGATATCCGAAAACCACATCGATCCAAATTAACGATAGGTCGTGAATCTCAAGTGAAGATGAAGATTCAGAGTGCAAGGGTTATTGTCGTTAACTCTGAGGATGATTCCAAAATGAGTGTAACGAGATAATGCCTTCGGTTTCGTTCGAACCCGGAATGAACTTGTATGGATTGAATTCTTTCAGAACATCGTCTGGTGGACGATGAGCATTCTAAGAGATGTGTTCTCTAAAGGTAATCGTAGATTCAAGCCTCATCAACCGGGAATGGCTAAAACAGGGGAGGTGCAGCAAGGCTTCGTGGGTCGCACCCACTTGAGAGTAAGGTCATCCCTGTCTAGATGTCCCTTTTTATTTCGGCTTAGCTGTGCGGTTGCTGATCACAACTGTAGGGTGATTTTATTCGGAATTATCCAGTAAGGGATGGTTCTGGCTTTGTGTTGCAGGGGATTGGGAGTAATCCTCGGTACGCTGATCTAGGCCAGGTACTGTGACGGGCGGTACCCCAGTAGCCCTGCCATTGTATGGAATCCAATTTCCAATAAGTGCCATCGGATTTGATTGTATTACCCACTTGTTGGCTAGTATGTTGGAATTTAATAGATGTAACAATTTCAGCTATTTCTTATTTACTTGAAAACCCTATAACCTATTATAATATCACTGAATTTCCTATCAAATGTTTGGTTAGCATAAGGTAAAAACTTACCCATGTTTATGTGTGGGAAGTCTTACGTGATACCTTTTGTTTTCAAAGGATTTTTAAAGTTAAGCAACCTTAACCTTTTACTCATACCAGACCCATGTCTGACTTGGAGTTTATTTCTGTTTTTCTTAAACTCTCGGGTACTCAAATTTTTACGAGTAGCAAAGGGATTCAGGTTAGCTTTGACGAATTCTGGAGGAGCAATGGAGCAGGAGGCTTCAGCGTATAGATATATATTGGTTCCGCTGTGTTAGTGTTTATGTGTATTTCCTCTGTGTTGTATCTCTGAGATGTTTTGAGTTGTATGAAAGACAGGTGTTTATAACTGTCTAATTTGTGATGTATAAGCTATGTATCTCTGATGTATATGATACTATGTAATAGTTATGTGATGTATTATATTTTGTTCCGTTTCCGCTGTGAGATTCTGATGTTGTTTTGTTCTTTCTTCTCTATCTTTTCTCTTTTCTATCCCTTTCTTTCTTAAAGATGATGCGTCTTTCTGTGTATAGAAGGTCGGGTCATTACAGTGGTATCAGAGCGAGGTTGAGCGAATACCTAAGCTTTGGAGTGGCATCTTTCTTGAGGGAGCGTACTTATAATTTATATATATATATACATATATCTATATTTCTACCTATCTGTTGGGTTACCTGTTCGGGTTTTCCAATATAAGTTATAAAGGCAGATAGGGTAGTGGTGTGTGTAACACGACTACCAATGGTTGGAGTTCGAATGTCTGAGGTTGGAAGTGTATATGTCGAGGCTGTAGACCTAATACCGTCTCGAGTGAGCTTTGATTGATGTAAGAAATTTTATCGATCTCTGAAGGAAACCTGTTAAGGATTCGGAGTTCATCATTAAAGTGTAAGTTTGATCGTGCTCGTGGAAGCGGATTTTTGAGAGTTTGGATCTGTCGGTTGGACAGAAGTAAGTCATGATATCTTGATACCTCAGGAATTAGTAGCTGTGTGATGAGACGTAGTGACTATAGATGTCTCCGAAGATGTTTCTTTGGAACAAGTTAAGGAAGTGTGCCTGCTTCGGTGTTGTGGCTGTGTTCAGCAGGGTGTTTCTGTTTGGTTTGTGGTCTGAGTTTCTCGAAAAGCTTTGGATAGGAAGTCTTTGGGCATCTGGGTCAGCAGTGTAGCTCGGAGTGTTCTGTGTGTTGGCAGGGAAGCTTTCTAGCTTAGCAGTGGAGTTCAGAAGCAGCAGAGTGGTTCCGTTTCTTCGTTGGATTGGCTAGTTAAGCGTAAGTTGTTCTGTTTGGTAAAGAGAGAGCAGTTTTTCTCTGGAAATAGGCCGGATTGATCGCAAAAGTGACTTGCGATAGTCTGAGTGTTCTCTTGGTTTGTCAGAGATTTTTCTGGATGTCTTCAGGAAGTCAGAGTTTTGTCAGCATCTGGAGATTTGAGTTTGGTATCGACTGGATTCCAGAAATGGTACCAATGGTTCAGCCAAGGAGATTTGGTGGAGCATTTGTGTTTTCTCTTCTGTATCTAGTTTCGAGTTTCTTCCAGCTAAGGGTAGCTGAAGACAGTACCCTTGACTGAGGACTCATCTGTTTCTTTGAGCAGTTCGTTTCCGATTGTGGTGGATCCGATGTTGTGTGTCCAGGAGGTGTTGGTTAAGATTTTGCTCAAATTCATCGACATGCTTATCTACTTCAGATCATAGTTGTGCAGCGGAAGCATGGTGGCGGCTGTTCTAGAGTGGAAGCAACCGGAAGTTACAGTGTTTTGGGATTAGAGAATTTCTACAGGAATTTTTTTTTGGATTTGAGGCCAGATTGGCAAGTATTTTTGTTTTGTCTTTTCCGGATAGGAGAAGTAAGTTGTAATCTACTGGTGATGGTGGAGTAGAGTTGTATTCTGGATTTTGGGTAAATCTGGAGAGGATCTTTTGTTGAGTTATTTTGATCCAGTTTGTTTATCGAAGCATCAACGAAGATTGAGCTGGTCAGGAATGGATGTAGGCAGTCCAGGATCGTCAAAGGAGTTTTGTGGATAAGAGACGGAAGAATTTGGAATTCGAAGTTGGAGACTTCGTGGTTGTTGAAATTTTATTCGGTAAAGGGAGCAATAAGATTGGGTAAGACTGTGAGGTTAGCTCCGAAGTATATTGGATCTTTCTATATTCTTGTAAGGATAAGTGTTTGGATTACAAGAGTGAATTGCCAGTTTGGAAGACTGGGATTCAATGTATTTCACGTATCTCTGAGGGAATACGTGTATGATCCATCATTGGTTTTGGAACCAGCAGTTCAGAAGGGTTGGTTGTTGATCAGGGCTTGAGTGTGGTCAGATCTCTTGTGTAGATTGTAGATCTTGATGAGTAGGAGCTCAGTAGCTTAGTAGTGTAGCTAGTTTGGATTCAGTAGAGCGAGTATTCCAGTATGTGTACCTGGGAAACTCGGGAAATTTTTAGGAAGCTTATCTGGATCTGTGTCCGAATAGCTAGTGTGGGTTGTTTGATTGAATTGTTTGTTTGGTTGTGTATGGCGGATATGTATGCCTGAATTGGTTAAAATGAAATAAAACTTTGGATTATCTTTTGTTTTAAATTTCGAGGACGAAATTCTTTTAAGGGGGAAGGAATGTGATATCCCAGAATTTCGAGGAATTAAAATGTGATAATCTCTTAATTAAATTATTTAAAATTGATAAAATTGTTATTTTCAAATATAAATAACCAATTAATTATTAATGTGATGTTTTAAATTATGGTTTTAGATTGATTTTAAATAAGAATAATTAGTTACAAATTTAAGTTGTGTTATTTTATAAATAGATTTAAATAGTCCTATTATTTCTAATTTAATAAGTGTTATTTAAATATGTATATATATGTGTGTAGTTAAAAGAAAATTATGATTTGAGAATTTAAAATAAAAGTGTTCCAATATAATTACAATAAAAATCTATCTTAAATTTAAAGTGAAGCTCTACTTATTCACTTTTGATATATATATATATATATATATATATATATATTTGACGTAATTTTGGTAATAATGTTTAAATTAAAATAAATCTTGTCAATATTAAATATAAATATAAAACAAATATATGGTCATAAATGTAAGTATTAATATATAAACATATTTAACATAAGTAAAAATAAAATAAATTAATATAAATAAAGTGTTTGGTAGATTAAGGTTTAAATAGAGAGATATACATTAGTTAAATACATTAAGTTTATAAATAGAAATAAACATAAGTAGTCATGTAAAAATAGGAATAAATATACAAGCTAACATAATAAAAATAAATATAACAACTTATAGAAGCTTAAGACGATTCTAGAATTGAATATATATATATATATATACTATAACCATATGTATGCAAAGTAATAAGTCTAAAACAAAAACAAAGATACATACAAGATTTGTACCTGCAAAATGAAAAGAAATGGTACTGTAAATATATAGATATGCAAGGCTGAAGACATAAGGAAAAGATATCTTCATTGTTTGTACAGATAGATATAAGTATTTATGAACATAGAGATTTGTATAAGATGTGTATGTACACTTGAAAGGAAAGAAAATATATAAAATATCACACAAGTACATACGAATTGAAGAAAGGGGATATGTATGACATAGTTAATAAATGCTTGTACAAATAAAAATCATATCAGCCCCCATCTAAAGAAAAATCTCTGACCCAAACTATTAAATCTTGTACCAGCAAATTTCTTAGCCTCTGCACTTGTTTTCTTTATATCAAGCTTCCTTTTTCTTTTTCGTTCATCAAACAATGTAAACCAGAAAAACAAACCCTGTAATCATTTTTCAAAAGCCTAAGCAAAGGCTATTCTCAAATGCAATCCTGAAATCAACTAAGCAAGCAAAGCATTTTAGTTTTAAAGAAAATCAAGCATCTTTCAAAAAAATCTCTGAAGTCCATTCCAGTTTCAAAGCTTCTTCAGTTTTAAGGAAATCAAGTATGCAAAGTTTCAATCAAGTTTCAAACCCTCTGCCTTTTCAAAAACAGGCGAGTAAACATTTTTATTTAAAATCTAAATAAGTTAATGATTGTTGCTTGTGAAATCTTTGTGATGATGATATCCTGCATGTGTATATATAAGTATAGGATTCTGTGTATATGATTGTATTCATGTATGCATGTTTGATGTGTATTCATCTTCTCTGTTTTATATTTCAGAGTTTAAATTCTAAATAAAATCCCAATTCTTTTACCAGTTTGTTATTAAACCTTGGGTTACAAATAGAATAGCTCAGTTTAAACAAAATCTAAGATGTAAAAATATGTTCTAATATTTTAAAGATTGAAATATGCTAGAACCTGGAAATACAGTAGCAAGTCTTAATAATATGATAAAACCAAAGGTTGAAATTTTCTGTTTCAAGTTTATAACTTGGATTCTTACTGCAAATTGTGATTTTTAAAACAAAAATGAAGATTTTTAGTTCAGTATTTCAAGAGCAGTTTCTTTTTGAATAAAGTTTGCATTTTTCCCATTTTCAGACAATTGAATCAAATTAAAATGTGGAAACTTGAATTGAAGCAAGTCTAACCATCCATGATCTCGAGAAAAATGTGGAATAATTTTTCCATTGCGTGAATTAAGTGGACGAGATCGATTTAGGGTTTGGTTTTCAAGTTTTAGTCATGTCTGTAATCTGACGAGTACGACTCCTATACGTGATCGAGTGCTATGAGGTTTGGGTGATGATAGCAGGGGTAGTTGGCGAAGGTGTGGCCGGAGGTTGTGAAGCTCTGGTGGTCGAGGGCGTGGTTGCGAGACGTTCTTTCCGACGATGTTGAACTCCAGTTTCGAGCTGACGGCTCGTTTTCGATTTGGGTTAGATGCTTTCGTTTGGATGTTCGTAGTCGATAGTCGTGTCGATTTGTGGCTTGCCGGAGGTGGTGAGGTACGCCAAAGCACTGGCGAACGTTGGTGCATGTGCACGTGCATTTTCGTATCTGGGTTGTATGTCTTTGGGGAAGACGAACCTTCTTGTGTGTTGCTCGAGAATCTTGCGGGGTCGACTCGAAGTAAGGATCGGGTTTGGGGTATTAGACTTGAGCTTATACTCGAGTGTTTGGTGGGTGAAGCCTACTGTTTTTAAACATTAAAATAAATCTAAGTTTTTGTAAAAAGGCGGAAGAAGTAGGGAAACTCGGAGATTGACCCGAGTGACCTTCGGGTTCGACTCGAAGTAGGAAAAAAATCCAGTTTTTATAAAAGTTTTTAAAAAAAGATTTTTGAAATTTAAAAACAAATTGGTTAAAACTTTCTTTATAACATTTCTTTATAAATATCAAATTGTTCCTTAACATTTGTTAAGAAGTGTTAAAATTTATTTAATCTAAATTTTGTTAAGTAAAGTTAATTATAAAGATAAACGGGTTTTAAAATGTAAATGGTAATTAAGGTATTATAAGATAATGTTTATCTTAAGTTAAAGAAGTTTTATTATCTTGGAAATTAATTAAGTTAATTAGGGAAATTAAGTATAATTAATTAATTTAATTAATTAAGGATAAAGGATTAATTAAGTAATTAATTAAGAATAATTAATTAATTAAATTAACTAATGATTATGATTGATTAATTAATAATTAAGAGATAGTTAATCTATAATTAAAGATTAATTAAGGGTTAATTAAATGTTAAGTAGAGGTTGATTAACTGGTAATTAAGAAGTAATTAATTTGTTATTACGTTTTATTAATTGATAATTGAGATTCATTAATTAATAATTAAAGGATAATTAATCTACAGTTAAGATTAATTAATTTGTTTTAAGTTAATTAAGGAATGAATTACCCAATTGTAATTAATCAAATGAATGTGATTAATTCAAGATAATTAATTGTTAATTAATTAAAGATAATCATTTGATGGTTGATTAAGTATAAATACTTAATGAAATTGATAAGTATAATTACTTAGCAAAGTAATTAATGTATAATTACTGGATGTAATTAATTAAAGGGGATTACTTAATGGGAAGTAAATTAAAGTATAACTACTTAGTAGAAGTAATTAAAGATTTATTACTTAGTGTAATAAATCAAAAGATTTATATAATTAATTAAGCAGTTAATTAATTAAGGTAAGTAATTACAAGATGGAAATTACTGTTTATGATTTAGGTTGATTAATGAATGTGATTAATTATAGTTAAATAATTTATGTAATTAATTAAGGATTAATGTAATTAATTATAGTTAATTAATTAATGGAAGTAATTTATTAAGGATCATTAATTAATGTAATTAATGAAGTAATTAATGATAAATTACTGTGAATGGCAAAGGATAATTAAGTTGTGAAATTAATTAAAGGGTAATTACTTGAATGTAATTAAAGGTTAGTTAATCAAAGATGATTAATTAAGATGGAAATTAGAGAATGATTAATTAATTGATTTGTAATTAATTAATGGTTAAGTAAGCAGGATTTATAGAATGAAGTTATTAATTTAATTTACTTTAAATTAATTAGAGATAAGGTAATTAATTTAATTCATTTTAAATTAATTATAAATGGTGTGATTATTAATCCTTGCTTATGTATGGATGGATGATATTGATTTCCTTGAATAGTTTGAAATCTCAGATATGAGATAAGTAATACTGTGTGATATGGGTGTTATGGTTGAAGTGTGATGATAATATGATTATCTATTTATGATGATATTGTGAATTATCTATCTATGATATTATGAATTATCTATCTCTGTATATATAGATAATAAAATTGAATTGTTTTAACTTTAAAACAACTTGGACCTAAAAGATGGCGATTTGGATTTCGATGAGACCGGGATCGGGTTTCCAGATTTGGATATCCGAAAACCACATCGATCCAAATTAACGATAGGTCGTGAATCTCAAGTGAAGATGAAGATTCAGAGTGCAAGGGTTATTGTCGTTAACTCTGAGGATGATTCCAAAATGAGTGTAACGAGATAATGCCTTCGGTTTCGTTCGAACCCAGAACGAACTTGTATGGATTGAATGCTTTCAGAACATCGTCAGGTGGATGATGAGCATTCTAAGAGATGTGTTCTCTAAAGGTAATCGTAGCCTCAAGCCTCATCAACCGGGAATGGCTAAAACAGGGGAGGTGCAGCAAGGCTTCATGGGTCGCACCCACTTGAGAGTAAGTTCATCCCTGTCTAGATGTCCCTTTTTATTTCGGCTTAGTGGTGCGGTTGCTGATCACAACCGTGGGGTGATTTTATTCGGAATTATCCAGTAAGGGATGGTTCCGGCTTTGTGTTGTAGGGGATTGGGAGTAATCCTCGGTACGCTGATCTAGGCCAGGTACTATGACGGGCGGTACCTCAGTAGCCCTGCCATTGTATGGAATCCAATTTCCAATAAGTGCCATCGGATTTGATTGTATTACCCACTTGTTGGCTAGTATGTTGGAATTTAATAGATGTAACAATTTCAGCTATTTCTTATTTACTTGAAAACCCTATAACCTATTATAATATCACTGAATTTCCTATCAAATGTTTGGTTAGCATAAGGTAAAAACTTACCCATGTTTATGTGTGGGAAGTCTTACGTGATACCTTTTGTTTTCAAAGGATTTTTAAAGTTAAGCAACCTTAACCGTTTACTCATACCAGACCCATGTCTGACCCAGAGTTTATTTCTGTTTTTCTTAAACTCTCAGGTACTCAAATTTTTATGAGTAGCGAAGGGATTTAGGTTAGCTTTGACGAATTTTGGAGGAGAAATGGAGCAGGAGGCTTCAGCGTATAGATATATATTGGTTCCGCTGTGTTAGTGTTTATGTGTATTTCCGCTGTGTTGTATCTCTGAGATGTTTTGAGTTGTATGAAAGACAGGTGTTTATAACTGTCTAATTTGTGATGTATAAGCTGTGTATCTCTAATGTATATGATACTATGTAATAGTTATGTGATGTATTATATTTTGTTCCGTTTCCGCTGTGAGATTCTGATGTTGTTTAGTTCGTTCTTCTCTATCTTTTCTTTTTTCTATCCCTTTCTTTCTTAAAGATGATGCATCTTTCTGTGTATAGAAGGTCGGGTCATTACAATGTGGTTTGCTTTGGGTCAGAAAAGGGTTTACTTTGGGTTATAATAGGATTTACTTCAGGGGATCGGCATTTGATCAACTCCGGGTCGGCATAGTCCCTACTTCAGGTCGACACAGGCTTGACTTCGGGTCGGTATATGGAAATGGCATCAGGTTTGGCAGTTTCACTTTGGATCTCATTGCTTCACTTAGGGTCGGCATGTGCTTCAGGTTGGCACAAACATGGCTTTGGGTCAGCATATGATGGAGGTTGCATCACTTCAAGGGGTCGGATGCAGGATGGACTTCGGGTCGGCATTCACATAACTTCCAGTCGACATTAGGGACAACTTTGGGTCAGCATGCAACTTAGGGTCGACATTGAGATGAAGGCCATATCACTTCAGGGGGGTCAGCATTTGGTTCACTCCGGGTCGGCATTGGTGCTGCTTCGGGATTAACTTCGGGTCGGCATAGAGGCAACTTCGGGTTGACAAAGGAAGATCAAGTTGGGGTCGGCATACGTGTTACTTCGGGTCAGCATCAAGGTTACTTTGGGTCAGCATCAAGGTTGCTTCAAGTCGGCATGTTATCTACTTCGGGTCAGCATATATGGATGAGTTGGGCCCAACGGTCGCTATGGTGGGCCCATGTAGGTGAGGAGGCCCTATAGCGGAGTTTCACCTATAAATACCGCAGGTGTGGCTTCAGAAAAGGGGATCTTAATTCTACTTCTCTTCATCTTCTTCTACTTAGGTGCTACTTTGCCATTGTTATTCTAGAATTCCAAATTGTAAGTGTAATCAAATTTCAGTATAATAAAAAGGAATTTTCTGGAGTGGACGTAGGTTAGAGTTAACCGAACCACTATAAATCTTGTTTTCTTACTTGCTTTCATTTTAATTTTGGCTATTCTTTATATTATACTCTCTACATATACTCTATCTATGATCTATGACTGGATATTGGTGCTTTCGCTTGTAATTGGTTGTTGGTGGTCAATTTTGATGCTAAAAAAACTAAGAAAATCATTTCTACATTATAACCTCTTGAACTGCTACATTTGGATCTATTGGTCCCACTCAAGTTCAATCTATAGATCATAAAAATATGTTTTTATAACTCGTAGATGATTTCTCTAGATATACATGGACATTATTTTTGAAAAACAAAAGTGATACTTTTGAATCATTTAAAAATTTTACTAAAAGAATTCAAAATTTAAAAAGTTTAAAAACTAAAAATACTAGAAGTGATCATGGTGGTAAATTTGAAAACGAACTTTTTGAAAATTTTGTAACAAAAAAGGTATTAGTAACAACTTCTCTTTTCCTAGAACTCCACAACAAAATGAAGTGGTAGGAAGAAAGAATCGGACATTTCAGGAATATGTTAGGACTCTACTTAATAGCAGTCAACTACCAAAACATTTCTGGGCAGAAGCCGTGTCTATTGCATGTTACGCCTGAAATCCAGTCTCTATTCGACCCTTAACTAAACATACTCTATATGATCTTGTTAACTGTAGAAAAATAAATATTTCATATCTAAGAATTTTTGGATCAAAATGTTTTATATTAAATACAAAAGATCAGCTAGGAAAATTTGATCCAAAATCCGATAAAGGAGTATTTATTGGATATTTGGAAAGAAGCAAAGAATGTAGAATGTATAATAAACGCATAAAAACCACAGAAGAAACTTTACATGTATCGTTTGATAAAATTTTCAAAAATAATAAAAATTATGAAGAAAATACTATAGAACAATAAATCATACAAAATCCACCTCAAAATACTGTAACTGAAAATAGAGAATAACAAATTACAAAAAATTCAATTGAAAATGAATTTAGAACTCCACCTCGAATTTAAAAAAAATCATCCAATTGAAAATATAATTGGTAACCAAATACAAATGCAAGAACTAGGAACCAATTAAATCAAATAGGGCATGTAGATTTTATATCTAATATAGATCCTAAAGAAGCCTCAACCGATGACTATTGAATTTTAACCATGCAAGAAGAGTTAAATCAATTCGGATGAAATGACGTTTGGGAATTGGTTCCAAGACCAAATGATCAAAAAGTCATAGGTACGAAATGGGTTTACAAAAATAAAGCTGACGAGTATTGTAATATAACTCAAAATAAAGCCAGATTAGTTGCACAAGGATATAATCAAAAAGAAGGGATAAACTACATCAAAAATGTTATTGTAGAACAACTACCTCGTTTCAAACATGAAAAATTTCATGACCAAGTTTATAAACTTAAGAAAGCTTTTATATGGTTTGAAACAAGTACCCTGTGCTTGGTATGAATGACTAAAAGGCTATCTTTAGATTCTAGATTTGATATTGGGAAAGTGGGTCAAACCTTGTTTATTAATAGAGATAAGGAAGATATATCAATAATACATATCTATGTAGATGACATCATATTTGGATCTACAAATGAAGATTGGTGCAAAAAAAACTCAAACATAATGACTAGTGAATTCGAGATGTCTCATATGGGACAACTCTCATATTTTCTCGGTTTATAGATCTAACAACTAAACTATGGAATTTTATTAATCAAGAAAAATATTGTTTGTACCAAAATTGGGCACAACACTCATCGGAAGTTTTTGAAGAGATAAAGTGAAGAAATTAAATGGAAAAAGAGGATTATCTAACAAAAGCTCCAAAAACAGATGATGAAAGTAATAAGAACGCACAGAAACACAAGAATTTAGAGTGGTTCGGCGTATTGCCTACGTCCACTATGAAGTTGAATGCTTTATTGATGTTTCTTTGATGATTACAATAATTTTCAGCAAGTTACAACAGATAACAATGATTTGCAGCAGTGAAATTTGTTGGTAGCAGCAGCTATGGAGTTTAGATCTGGATCCGGCAGAGTCTGGGCGTTGGAGAATTCAAAGAAGAAGAAGATCCCCTTTTCTGTATGCCCTGGGGCTCTATTTATAGGTGTAGGAGGCTGATATTTCGCTCAGATCTCGGGGGACTTGTTCTGGCATGTGAGTAGGCTCGCACGACCAAGCCCGTGAAGTTTCGGCCCGATCCGTGATCGATACGAACGGATTTCGTATAGATCAAGATTGCGTCCGATGGAGTCGAAATTTGGCGTGGACATTCTTTAACGTGCACGTAAGCTTCTCTGAAAATTTCATAGCATATGGACTTGAGGATCTTGAGTTATGATCGATACGAAATGGAGTTTTTTCCATCCGCGATCGATACGAACGAATTTCGTATCGATCAAGACTTGCTCCGATCGAGTTGAAATTTGGCATGAACATTCCTTAGGTCATACTTAAGCTTCTGTGAAAATTTGGTGGCATTTGGACTTGTAGATCTCGAGTTATGATCGATGCAAGTTTGGATTTCTCAACCGTGATCGATCAATATCTTGAGCGTACAAACTCCGATTGACTTGAAATTTGGAACGTTGGCTCTCATATCTTTGCTTGTCTTGTCATATTAATTTTAGCTCAATCCGGGCTCGGAAAAAATTCGTCGACATCCATAGTGAGCCTGCGTACAACCGATCTCCAGGATGAACTGCCCTTGGTTTTTAGTCAAGTTCTTGGTGTCACGGCCTTGCCAAAAGGCGGGATAACAAATATTATACTAATTTAATAAAACATTTCGGAATGGAAAATACATCTAGTTAACTAACACCTACGAGCAATACGGTTTATCTCAACAAAGATGAAAACGAAAAAAGTATGGATCAAAAACTCTATCGAAGTATGATTGAACCTCTTCTATACTTAACCGCTAGTCGTCCCGATATCATGATGCATTTCTACATGCATGCCCATTTTCAAGCAAATCCCAAAGAATAACATTTGCTAGTCGTGAAATGAATTCTACGTTACTTAAGCAACACTAGTGACTACGACCTCCTCTATCCGAAAGGATCTCCTTTCAAACTTCTGTCATACAATGCAACTGATTTCAAAGGATGTCAAACAGACAGAAAGAGTAGGATCGATGCTTGTTATTTCATCGGACAGTCTTTAGTATTGTGGTTTAATAAAAAGAAAAATTATGTTTCACTATCGATGTATGAAGCAGACTATATATCTGCTACTTTGGCACATGCACAAGTGATGTACATGCAACAAACTCTTCATGAATTCAGGATATACATAAATAATTCTCCAGTTTATTATGATAGTAAGTGCTATTAATCTATCAAAGAATCCAATAAATGATTTCATATTAAAAGCAAGGATATTAGTCATCATTTTCTACGTGATAACATAGAAAAAGATGTAATATCACTCGAGTTTATTTCTTTCGAAAATCAAATCGCGGATATTTTCACAAAACCACCAAGTGAAAATTCCTTCATTAAGTTAACGCATGAATTTGGCATTATGTTACTACATAAACTACAATGATTACTCCGCATATCAAAATTCTTTATTACTTATCACGAAGTAGTAAATATGCTTACCTCTACCATTATACCATATGTCATTTTAGTTTGAAGTATGTATAATAAAGTAAACATTTGAAACAAAAGTAGTACATGAAACAATACCAAATGCTTTACATAATTTTCCTTCTTCAGAAATTACTAGCATTATTAACAAGAAAACTTGTCAACGCCCCAAAGTAGAATTTGAAGTGTAGGTGTCTTCTTTTAAACCTTCTTTTGGTTAGGTAAGGGCAATTAGAATCTAATTTCTTCCTTTAATCCGTCGTTCAAATAGGTTGTTGTAGTAAGAACTTATCCTTATTCAACCCTTCGACTCAGTCGGAATACCTATATTCCTTTCTTTTAAACCTTTCAAACCAGTTTAGTAGGTTTAGTTATCCTTTCAAAACAGTTGTGGTGACCTAGAGGTTGACTCTAATGATTTGAGGATGTGGATTAAATGGATGGGTTCCGTCTTTGCCGAAAGCTGGCCCTTTTAGTGACTTGGGTTTCAACCTACAAGGACTTTGGCTGAGTTAAAGGTTTCGACTTACTTAAAAGATGAGCATTCGATAACTTGTGGTTTGGAGCTAAGACTCTAAGGATATTGGTTAAACTAGGGATTTCGACTCATTTAAAAGATAGCCCTTCGACCCAGTCGACACAAGCAGATCATAATAAAATCCAATAAGAGTTTCGAAATAGATGCATATTTAAAAGTATCATAATCTTGTTTTCATTAATCTAATGTTGTATAAATAGATCAAGTCCCCAATCTGATTTCAAAATTAGGGTTTAAAAATTTAAGAAAGTACAAGAATGGAGTGAACAAATTCGGATCTGCTAAATCAGACCCCTAGGGTCTTGTTTATAGGTCCGAGTTGGCACCTTTCGAATCAGTGCTTTTGTCTTGGTCGAAAGGTGGCCTTGGAGACCTTTCGTCACTATTAACACTTGCATATCCTTCTACATTGCTTTTTAAGGTACTTGAGCGCTTTCAACTTTATCGAAAGGGGTAGGTGCGCTTCTCCACTTTATGCTGTTGTGTTGTTGCAGGTAAGAAAGAGTACGAGCTTTCGACTATGTCGATAGGTTGATCTTTGGAGCTTCGATAGAGTCAAGATGTTAAAGGTTTCAAAGAGGAAGGTCTCTTTCTTAATTGTGAATGGTTTTGACCAGTTCGAAAGACTAGTTTATGCTTTCAAAGAGATTGTTTTGACAAAATATCCTTCTGTGGAATGCGAATGAAGGCGAAACCTTTAGCTTTGAAAGGTTTGGCATGCATATGATTGGCTGCAATTTATTGCCTTCGAAAGTTGTTCCTCAACTTATTGGAAGTGTCTTCATGCATGCAGAAACATCTATTTCGAAAGGAAACAATTAAAGCGAAAAGGTGATTTCGACCCTTTTGACCCCTTCGAAAGCTTGTGGCATGTCTAATTTTGCTGTAGCATCCCTTCGAATCATTCAAAAGGCCTTGTTGATGCTATCATCTCTTGTACACCCTACTCTTCTTTTCATATTGGTTTCGACGGGTTGAAGTGAGAATTAGTGGTAACACTTGCCCCCTTGCGAAGGGATGCCTTTGACTTTTCAAGTCATCTGTCTTGATAATCCCCCTTTATTTTAACATTGAGATTTCCTGCCTTTTCATATTCTTGCACAAATCCTGGTCGTTTATTCATATTTGTTCCTACGGTCTGTCTTTCATGCTGACTTTTCTTATAAATCACGCTTATTTATTCCTCTCCTTCATTTACCTACGATTAAAAAACTTCCAGCAAGCATTAAAATTTTCAGTTTCTTCATAAATTCCCATTTTCAGCAAATAGAGACTCGAATTCAAAGTAAATTCTTATTATTCTACTTTTCGAACTAACTTTCCACGATAAATATTGATTTATAAAACTCATTAGGTTTGAATGTGAATTATTATTCTAATTTCATAAAGTTAATTTAAGTTTTTCATTTATTTTAAAGGATCCTTGGGTTCATTTTACTGCTTATTTTGTTTCATTTCCCATGTTAATTTATATTTAGAATTCATCTGATTTGTTTTTTTAAAGGTTCGAATTTACATTTTGGGGATTATTATGATTATTAATTGTAAATTCGCGCTCAAATCAATTTAGTTATTAATTCTTTAAAGTTTTGGGTTAAAACTAAATTTGGGGAAGAAAAGTTTTTCCAGTTACTTCACAAAAAAGTTTAAACCGTACAATTCACAATTTGACATTGTAATTTTACTTTTCTACCCCTTCGGAAGGGGTTAAGATGGTTAACTTCGTTTTGCTTCTTCAACCTCTTTCAATGGGGTCGAAAGGAGGTCTAATATCTATCTCTTAATTTGATCTTGTCGAAAGTGCTGATGTAGCCAATATGAAGTGGACTTCTTCAAAAGCATAAGCATGCTTTATTATGTTCTGACACCTTTCGAAGAAGTTGCCTAATATGCTTCCCTAAATGGTTACATAATATATACTTTTGAAAGCATAACTTTTATTTTATAGGTTTCAAAACCTCTTGTACGTGCCTAATTTTGATTTATTTTAGGAGATGTTGGAAGTTAGAAATTCATTCTTCTTTTCATAAATTGGATTGAGGAAAACATATTTTGTTTAAGTTGAAAACCAAATTAAATCTTTCGACTTGCGAAATCTACTGTATCGAATCAAGTTTGGTTGTTGGTATGCTTTTGAAACCATATACCCCTTTCGACTTATTCGACACCTTTTGTAGTTAACTGGAATTTGACCATCATTTTATACAAATATTGGCGGAACGTCCCAAAGCCTTTTCATTTGTATTGATGTTACTCAAGCCCATGTCTTTCAACTTAATTGGCATATAGGATTTCGACAATATTCATATTCTTTGAGTAAAACTAAACTTAGGGGTTTCGACATTATCGAAATGTTTATTTATCTTGCTTGCACAATGTTGTTAGCATATACTTATATTTAAACTAGTTATGCAGTTTTAACGATTCCTTCTAATAGTAAAACTTTCCTAAGGCTTTCGACATTGTCGAAGGGTGTTTGTAGGAGTTCCCATTCCATTTAGCCTTTCGACACTATTGAAGCTCAATGAATATCATTTTCCAAATTGACTTTAATACTCTTTCAAGGATATGAAATTATATTTTTTTATATTTGAACTATTGAAATAGGTTTTCGATATCCTTGAAAAGTATCAATAACAATGGAACAAATTATAACTTTTTACTGAAATGATTTCACCTGACAGGATCATAGGTGTGAAAAAGGTCTTCCAAAAACCAAAAAAAAGATATAGTACTAGTGGAAGGATCTTCTCCAAAGAAGGTCGAAGCTGTTTCTAAACATTCTCTTCTATCTTCTCAGATTGTGCCATTCTAAAGGACTTTGGCATAACTGGGTAGAAGCCATTCCCCCAAGTGATAGCGGCACCATTTAAAATCCTCCTGAAGGATATTTCGCATATACCGCTATCCATATTTGGTGTGGTGGCTTTCTGCCTTCCCCGGATTTCTTATCCAAATTCTTGACCTACCTGGGCATTGCACCCATCTAGTTCTCTCCCAATGTATATACATATCTTCTCTCCTTGGAACTTATGGCTCTAAAGTCAGGGATTCTGTTAGTAAATGCTGAAGTTCTCAACTATGTAGTTCGAATAGTTAAACTCTGCAACCTGAACAACCATATTTTTAGAGCTGATCCTCCCAAAAGCCAATCTCCAAATTTAGAGATTGGGAGACACAATTCTTCTTCGTCGAATGCTTTCCTAATATCAATGGAGTCTTTTCTTCTCCTCGTAAGTTGATCAAAGTCTTTATCTCTATTCAGTTACTTTCTTTTGCTAATCTACACTCCTTTGTTAGGTCCTCTCGCTAAAGATCTAAATGACGAGGATAAGATAACTGTCAAGTTGTTGATTGCTGCTTCAAGAAGAACTGGGAACATACTCACTCTGTTGACTCCATCAAACCATCAAAAATATTCTCTTCTACCCGTTGGTCAAAGGGTCCTTGATCAAGCTCCCCTATTTCAACACACTTATCGGAGTAAACGCTTCTTATCTTTGGTTGATCTGAAGTACTTCTCCCCTATGTCTCCAATTCGCCCAGATCAATCAGGTAAACTTAAACATAGTACTTGTAGTTTGTTGTTATCTTGCTTCTAAAATTACTTCACTGACTTGTAATTTCTCGAATTTTCAGCAACTGCTCCTCAGGGCGACTTAATCATAAGAGGTTCAATTCTCCCATCCTCCACATCCGTTGTGTCATACTTGACTCAGGCGATTGTTAGGTCGAAGATGATAGCTAAAAGAAAATTGTGCCAGGTGGCTATTACAGGCCCATCCCTCAAGAAGGCCAAGATTGTTGAAGTTCCAGAGTTTCTTCCACAAGAAGAAGGTGAGACTATTGATATTTGCAAAACTTTGGAGAGTCCAATCGTTGAAGATTCTCTCAATCGATCCAAGATGACACCCTCAAAGGACGATCCCTTATCTTGCATCGTTGTTTCCTGCTCTCCTTATGTCATTGAGCAGATGAAAAAAGACTTGGGAACTTCAACTCCCTCTCAAGAGTTGAACCCTTTAGACCCACGTCACCCGTGCCTTTAAGTGATTTTGAAAAAATAGTTTATTCTATATTGAACTCTTCATCCTTTTCTTCTATTCACCCACCTTCTTCTATTCCTGACCCGACAGGTCACGGTCGGTCTCTAATTAAGAAACAACTTCTGGTACATTTCACATAATTTATCCTTCTTATTATCGTTTCTCTCTGAATGCTGACTTATGTTATACTTTTCCTTTCAAATTTCCAAAAGTTGGCTCTCTCTTCAGGAAAAGGCATCAAAATCTTCTGCTGAGACCTCCAAACTTCAAGAGGAAATCCTAACTTTGAAATGCCATATCACTTCCATGTCTGCTGATAAAGATAATGCTATAAAGGAATAGGAAAGAATGAGAGCCTCTCTCGCTCAGGCAGAGTCCATTATTTTTGAAGAGAGAAATCAAAACAACTTCTAACCGGTGAAAATATGGCTCTGAAAATGGCTCTGAAAGAGTCTGAAGATGAAAAAGCTCAAATGGCGGCCAAACAATCCTCTCCCATGAAAAAGTTGGAGAAAAAGAAAATTTCACTAAAGTTGGCTGTCCATACTATCTCTGATGCCAAGTGATGTGTACGTAAATGTGCATATTTTTATTTTCATATTTAATCGAATTTAATTAAATAAATGAGCATATAGGATGTTTTAACATGTTGAAACCAAAATTCAAATTATTTTCAAATCATCATTTATTCATCTTCATATAGGGGCAAGATTGTTGTTTTTGTGCATATATTAATTAGAGAATATTTATTTGCACATTTTATTTTTATTTGTAGAAAAATTTGATGAAAATTACAAGAGGCTTCATGAAGAAATGTGCATGCACAAGAGAAGGAAACAAATGAAGATGGAAATAATTCATTTCATGTATCATGGAGGACCCTACCTACCCACATACCATGATGTACAAATTAGGAGCTAATGCACATGCTAATGGCCATTAAAGTTTCATGCACATTTAAATGGAGGATTATCTCATGCTAATGATAACTTGGTGGCCACAATTCCTCAAGGGTAGTTCTGGTAGTTCCTAAAAATTGGATTAGGGTTTCCAAACATGTATAAATACCGCATAAGTTCATGTAATTAGTCTCTCTTCTCTTAGTCTCTTTAGCCTCCATTTTAGTTAGTTTAGTGGGAGGCTCAAAAATAAACAAATCTCTTTTTTCTTTCTTTTCATGGCTACTTAGCCATTTCCTTTCATGTAATTTTTTGTATGCAATTTTAGTTCATTCTCTTTTTATTTACATGCTCTTTTCCTTTCATGTTAGTAGTTAGTTTTATTTTATGCAAGTAGCCTAGCTTTTATTTCATTTAGCTCTCATTTTCTTCTTGTTTTTGTTTCATGTTGCAATCTACATTTGTTGATATGATAACAAATATGAGCAACTAAACTCCTTCAATTTAGGGGTAATGAAGCTCTCTAATTATGTAGATTCAACATAGTTTGTTCATTCTTGATCTCTTTTGTGTTTAATGGAAATGACAGAATGTGGTAAATATTTTGTTGTTTAGCTTTGAATTTGATAGCCTATATTGTTGACACCAAATAGACTATGCTTAAACAAACAAAACACAAATTACCTCTTCATCTACATATGATGTTGGTAATGAAGTGATTTTAAAATCAAAATTTGATGGTCTATATTTCCAATCAATAGTTAATAGGTCATGCTTAGAATATATTTTATTTTCATTGTCATTTTCATGAGAGTTAAAAAGTGATTTAGTGGATGTGTTATAGTTTGATGACTTATGTTGAGCTAATTAATAACACAAATAGGTCATACTTATGATAAACACATCAATTAAACTCACTAATGACCAACAAAGAGAGATCATAATTTCATATTGTGTTGATTTATTTGATCAAGTGAGTGGATTTATCTCTAAATTGCCTTCTACTCTCATATTTTTATCCATTATAGCTTTAATTAGTTTTTACAATTTTTTTAGCTAATCATAATTCTCAAATATTGGGTTAATTTGATTGAATAGAATTTTAAATCTAAACAATTCCCTGCAGATTGACCCATACTCACCACGTACTAGCATCGCACGTCGTGTGCTTGTGGTTATTTTTAATTTAAATTCGGTCGGCTATTTTCCAATTCGATGACATTAAGCCGTCTCGAACAGGTTTTTGGCGCCGTTGCTGGAGAATTGATTTGATTTTAATTTTATATTCTTCGAATTATTTGTTGTTTGATTTTTGTATGTTTTCATTTTGTGTGTTAATTTGCATTTGCATGTTTGTGTTATGTGTGCTTGTGTGATTTTTGATTGTATGTTTCTTGTTCTCTAGTTCATTTGCATTTGCATTCCTTCTTTATATATTAAAAAAAACATACAATTTCAAAACAAAACAAAATTATTTCATTTCCATTCTCATTTACAATTTCTATGTTAAATTACATTGCACTACATTTTCATTTGCATTGCATTTACTCTTCAGTGTTCCTACTGTAAACTCTTTCACCGTACAAAATCATTCACTACTATTGCCATTCATCTCTTACACAAAAACAGCTAAATTTCGTATCTCTCTTATCTCACTGCCCAGAGAACTTCACCATCCATATCTCATACCCACTTAAACTCCAACTTTGCTACCACATCAAACCCCAAAACTTACTACTACTTGCATATACATGTGCATCAATACATAATCACTGCTTCATCCATCAACAAACTGCACTTCTGCAACTGTCTATCACACCACCTCCAGTACCATCAGTGCCCAGTCACCCTCCCTCTCTAATCACTTCATTCATCCACAACTTCAAACTGCATCAGTGCACTGGAGTAACCACATCACTACATCACCAAACTACACATCTGCCAAACACAAAAACTTAACTCCATACATACATTCAACTCTCCTCAATACAACTGCAATACTTCATTAACATCCTTACATCATCATCATCACGGAGCACATTTCTGTGCACAGCACCACTGTGTACAAATCATCTCACCAGTTAACACCTAAAATACCATACCACTAGTTAACATTCTACAGCCGCCATTCAAACAAATTGGTCATATCGCTCACTCCACATACCAAACTGTCAACACCACTGCTGCTCTCGGCACACTGCTGCTTAACTTCATCTTCCATACAAACTTCCCTTCGACCACTTCTTGCTCATCTCTATCACCAACATCACAAAAGCACTGCCACATATCACTACTTCAACCTGACACTTCCCCTCATCCATCAACAAACAACAAACATCACTGTAACTTCCACAGCAATACACCTACCTTCACAGTAGCAAAACCATCCATCACATCACAGTTCACTCCACTCAAACAAAACCCACACTTCACAACATACTCACCTTTTCTTGCTTCACAACAAATCCACCCTACCATTCACTCCTCTGAACAACTAGCAGCCTACTTAATCACCACTGTGCCCTATCACAAGTTTTAACATACCCACCAATATACAAACAGCCCTGTCCATAAACCATAATGCAACCACAACTTTCACTACACTGTACAAGTTGTACACTCCTCATACATCTGACATACTCACTGCCACTCTCTACTCTAACATCTCACAGCAGCTCTTCCACCTACTGTCCACTTCTACAATCTCCTCTACCCCTCTTCTAACATCTTCCCTAATCATTCCTTCATACATACCCAAGCATTACAACAACCATCCCTTGCCATAACTTCATATATACAACTGCCCTCTGTCCCCTCTCATACATACAACTGCTGCTTCAAGAATCCATCAACTGTACATTTACACACAATTCACTTCACTGCCAACATTCCTCTATCTCCAACAGCCAACTTCCATTACCTTTGTTGCCTTCATCAACAAAAAATCCACCGACCATCTCCGTTCTCCAATATCCAGACAAACAAAAAAAATCGGCCGCATACCATTCCGTAATCATCTCCATGACCGCCGCATTTCACGAACTTCTCCAACCACCCCACCACTATCAAATCAACAAATCCAGTCTTCTAATACCCAATGTCGAACAGTTAAATCAGAGAAGGTTGGAAAAGCTTTAAAATTGATTTCGAGACTTGAAACTTTGAAATCGATTTTGGAAATTTTGAAATTCTATGAAGGCAAATTCTATTGCAACCCACTAAATTGATTAGTAGCCCCCCTTAATTTTAATAAAATTAAGAAGACAAAAATACCCTTCATCAACTACGTACGTTCTTTTCTTTTTTCTCTCAGTCACCTTTCTCAGTTCAAAACAGTTAATTCAAAAACCCTAATTAACAAATCAATATAAAAAAATTATTCATATTTCAGTACCAACGAATGGAGAATGTAGAAGATAATCAATCGTTATCGCAATCACAGCAGGTAATTGGGTTTTTTTTGAAAAGTAGCAATTTTTTTGAAAGCAAATCGTAAACCCTCGATTTTGTGGAATGTAACAAATTCACGTAGAAACCTTACTAGGATCAATATATAACCACGGAGAAACCTTACTAGGATCAATATATAACCACGGAGAGACCTTACGTGGTTTATTTGAATACCACGTACAATAAATACGTGGTTTGTTTGGCGTCAACGCGGTGTTTATCCGTGTTTAGTTATATAACCACGTAGTTGTATTGCGTGGTAGATTGTTTTTTTCTTCTGTTTTTCCTTTTTCATCGTTCGACACTTGGTTTATGCAGATTATACCATATTCCAGTGATGAAGAAATAAGCGAAGAAATAGTGCTTGATTATTCTAACGAGTTTACGACTTATGACGTAAGTTTAAATTGCATTTCTTTTGATTAAATCTATATTACCTACATTTTATTTAACATTGTTAATGCAGATATTTCCTTCTCGACAAAAGTTGATTGATTGGGTTCGTGATACTGGAAAACGACTTGGTTTCGTTATCATAATATTGAAATCAGATACCGGTGCTTCAAGCAAAAAACCAAGAATTATGTTTGCTTGTGAACGAAGCGGTGTGTATAAGAAGCGAAAAGAGATAAGCCCGAAGAACCTTCGAATGACTGGTACAAAAAAATGCAATTGTCCGTTTAGACTTAAAGGTGAGAAACTCCATACTTTAGATGATTGGAGATTGCATGTTGTGAATGGTGTTCACAATCATTCAGAGTTAAAAAATGAGGAAGGCCATTCGTATATTGGTCGACTAAATGAAGAAGAGACCAAATTAGTTGTTGAGATGCACAGAAACATGGTAAAAGCAAAAGAAATTTTACACACCATTAAAAGAAATGATCCTACAAATCGTACCACCATCAAAACAATTTATAATGTTATACGAGCACAAAATTCTATTGAGCGGGCAGGGCGTTCACAAGTTCAATATTTGCTTACTAAATTGACAAAGTTTCATTACTTTGAATGGCACCGTAAGACATTAGATGGAACAGATATTATTAAAGATATATTTTGGGCGCATCCTACCAGTTTGGATTTTTTACGTACATTTCCTCGAGTTATCATACTAGATTGCACATATAAAACCAATAGGTATAGAATGCCTTTGCTTGAGATTGTTGGTGTTACTTGTACAGATCTTACATTTTGTATTGCGATTGCGTATTTAGTTTCTGAAACCGAGGAAAATTATACATGGGCCTTAGAACGGTTGAAATCTGTTTTGATTGATTGTGAAGTGGAATTGCCATCAGTCTTCGTTTCTGATAGGGAAATAGCACTAGTTAATGCTATTGGTGTTGTTTTCCCAAATTCTGCACATATGTTATGCACATGGCACATTAAAAACAATGTTCTAACTTTTATGCAAAAAAGAGTGAAAGGAATGGAGCTTGAGGAGAAGAAGTCATTTTTATTTGATTGGAATGAACTTGTGTGTTCAAAAAATTTAAGCGCTTACAATGAGAATCTACAAGTGTTGCATGAAAAGTATGGGAATCATACTTCACTGTTGAAGTATATTCACGAGACATGGTTGGATACATACAAAGACCGATTTGTTCAAGCGTGGACAGATGACTACAAGCATTTTGGAAATTATACTTCTAATCGGTAATTTTGTTTAATAATCATGTTCATATTTATTCAACATAGTAATTACTGTTATATTACTCGTATGCATGTGTCATATGCAGGGCCGAATCCGCGCATTCAAAGTTAAAAAAACATTTAGCCAGTTGTCAATGTAATTTCGAACAAGCTTGGACGAAGATGCATTCACTCTTGGAACTCTCGTTTACTAAACTTAAAGCATCATTTGAGAAAAGTTTAACAACAGTAAAACACATATTTCATATACGGGAGTTCAAAAATTTACGAGGCTTCATTTCTATCAAGGCACTTGATTTGATACATTCAGAATTACAGAGAATACAAGATGTTGGCGAGGAAGAATTGTTATGCGGATGTGTCGTTCGTAGAACACATGGATTGCCTTGTGCGCACGAGTTAGCACGTCTTGGGCCTGGTACCGCAGTATCACTTGACATGATTGATATTCATTGGACAAGACTTCATCTAGTAGAAATAAGCGGAAAGAACGATGTGGGGATAGTAGAAAAAATGGAACTCCTATTAAACGATGTGAAAAAGATGGAAACTCCTTACCAAATGCAAATTTATAAGAAGATTTTGGAAGTTGTTCAACCACGTACGTCCTCTCTCGCATCTCCAAAAATCAAAATAAAGACACGTGGTAGAGAGAGGAAAAAACGTGCTAATACTTCAACCAAAAGGACTCCTTCGGCATTTGAGCTTGTCGAAAGTGTTTATTCTCAAAGTTCGTCTACTTCAAAAAAGGCTCGTGTCGATAAACTTCCTATTCGTAAGCCGAAAAAGGTATGTTTAATACATTTTAATTGAACATGCATTTGAATATAAGTTATGTACTTATTTACAACAACATTTTTTTTCAGTTGGAAGAACTAACTGAAGGCATGAGAACTTATGTGCATCAGATACCATTGGAGTTGAAGGCTTTTGTCACTGATATTATAGACGTTAGAGCGGATGGTAACTGTGGGTATCGATGTGTGGCTGCTTTGCTTGGTTTGGGGGAATCAAGTTGGAGCCAAATAAGGAGAGAGTTATACGAAGAATTATATGAAAATCAGAGTTTATACGATCGTGTTTTCATAGAAAATGGTAGAAGTACAAATCTTCTCAGTAGCCTTAAGCATGAAGATGAAGGGTTTGCGCCGGTGGAAAAGTGGATGTCTATGCCCGATGTTGGTTATATTATTGCAACTAGGTATAACGTTGTAGTATTCACCATTAGCGAAAGACTTGTATTGACAATACCTCCATTGAAAGGAAAAGTGCCACAACCAGTACAGCGTATGGAAATTGCAATAGCTTTCGTTAACCAAGATCATTTTGTTCAGGTAAACAACTTATAGATTAATAAAATTCAAAATAATTTCATTTATTTTCATACCTCATGGCTCATGACTCATGTCTTGTAGGTAAAACTAGAGCCCAAACACCCGGTTCCTCCCATTTATTCAAAATGGTATACAGTTCGTGATACGGATGCCAGTAAATGGGAGTATATTTACAACGATAGAAGACAAGCTTGGGATGAAAGAAATGCATTTGCAAATTGGAAATGAAGTGAATGTACTTTGTCTGGAAAGTTAGTGAATGTAGTTTGTAGTTTGTTTGCAAAACGATGTTTGAAAATTAAGTGAATATACTTTATTTGGAATGTTATTGAATGTAGTTTGTTTGGAAAGTTATCGAATGTTAGTGAATTTTTTTTTTTTGGTTTTCTGTTAGCACCACGCACTGACAAGACGTGGTTTGTAAACAAACCACGCACTGACAAAACGTGGTTTTTAAACAAACCACGCACTGACAAGACGTGGTTAGTTAAGAAACCACGTCTTGTCAGTGCGCGTTGAAAAATAGAAACTCAAAAAAATTTCTTCAAAACAAATCTGCGTGGTTTCTTAACTAACCACGTCTTGTCAGTGCGTGGTTTGTTTACAAACCACGTTTTGTCAGTGCGTGGTTTGTTTACAAACCACGTCTTGTCAGTGCATGGTGCTAACAGAAAACCAAAAAAAATATTTGATCCAGTATACAACAGCTTATAACAATTTAAACAACATATACACATCATGAATATACCATAACCAATAACAGTCAAATACCATTAGCATTCGAATAATCAGTACATATCATAACCGTTCAACTACAAATTAAAATACCATATTCATTTCACTACATACAACAACCAAAATACAAAACAATCTAAACTTGGACACTAAACTTGATGTCGGATGTAGCGTACAACAGCAGCTCGGACACTATCAAGTTGAGGATTAGCTTCATTCAAAAGGCCATGCACATCATGAAGAGTCTGAAAAAAAATAAAGTTAAATGGAGCATATTATAAACTGAAATTATATAGTGAAGCAAACTGAAACATACCGAGTACAGTTGGTTATAGGTAGGTTGAAAATGTGAAGCTCCAACCCTCACATCAGCAGGTAAGTATACAGGATTGTGAACCCGTAAGACACTATGATCCCTATACCATTCCGTATACTCATCAGTGCAACTCAGCATAGACTGATTGAGTGGTATTGATCTACGCCCTTCTGCAATAACATGGTTATACCAATTGTCCCATATACTTTCCAAAAATTGATAACGCACCCGAGTGTATGTAGTCGAAGTTGAACCTCGACGTGCAGTTGTTGCTACGGGAGGAATAGGAGCCGTGGGAATGTTCTGAACTCTACCAAACTGTCTAAGTACTCTATCAGGATGATATGGCTCCACGACATTTAGGAAGAGAATGCAACCACTATACCAAGATATAGCGTGAAATGGATGATAGTGTCGTGCAAAGACGTAAGGATCAAAAATAACCTATTCAAGAGCAAGTGTTGCTGAACCCCAAGAGTAAGTGTTGACAATGTCCAAATTTTTTAGTGGATCCAGTAGCGATATGTGCACATGAGACTTGCTTTTGTCAGCAAACAGTGTGTTGCCAACCAAAAATAAAAGATAAGCACGAGCGGCACGCCTAATTGCCCGATCAGTCCACTCATCGCTCACATCTTCAAATATATCATGTAACGTAGACAAACTTAGTTTATATCCAACCCTCTCATTCATTTCCAACCAAGCTTGTGCTTTAGATAGACCAAGGTACTTAGAAACAATACTAACCGCTTGTTCCATTTCATATGAATTACTCTGTATAGGTTTACCTTCGACTGGTATGTGTAATAAAGAAGCTACGTCGTCAAAAGTAATAGTCATCTCACCGAATGGTAAATGGAAGGTATTAGTCTCAGGATACCATCGTTCTACGAAAGCTGATATCAGATTCCTGTTAACACTCTTGTAGCAAGTGCTAACAATAGAAGATAAGCCAGACAAGTCAATGATGGCTTTGAATCTAGTAGCATTATCCGGAATCCTCCACTTCGATGCCTTTTGTGCATGGTTGACACAAGTGAGCAGTGGTCGTTCCTACACAAATAAAATTTACATTTAATAAAAGAAGTAATAAATTGATTGTTTAAATAATAGCCACATACCTGCCCAGTCCATATCATATAAGCAACATGAGTGTCAAACTCTCTAATCACATCAGTGATTTTAGGACCACCTTTCTCATTTACAGCTTCTTCATCTTCAGCTTCTTCCTCATCATCTTGACCTGTCTCTGTCTCGGCCCCTGTGTCATCTTCATCTTCATCTTTATCTTCTCCCGATGAATCCGAACCATCTCCATGTTCCTCATCTCCAACATCTTCTTCTTCTTGCTGCTCTTCACCTTGCCTTGTATCAATCTCATACTCGGTTGTGTCACCCTCAGCCCTATTATCGTTCTTGTCTACACTTGTACCTTCGGCTCCTTTCCCAGTTCTTCGTTTTCTTTCTGAAGCCGTCATCCATACTCGACCCATCTGTAAATAAGCACGACAAAAAAAAATTACCCATCTGTAAAAGGCCAAGAAGCGAATGTAAATGAAATGGTAAATCTCATTTTTTTTTAAAACTCCAGGCTGCCACGCACGGTCACTACGTGAAAAATAGAAAAACCACGCAGGAACAGTGCGTGGAAAAAATAATAACCACGCAAAGTAGTTACGTGGAAAAAATAATAACCATGCAAAGACCTTACGTGGTTACTAATATTTCCACGCATCTCTGCTGCGTGGTAACCTGATCTCAACACTTACAATTTAGTTTTCCACGTAGAGATCTTGCGTGGAAACAATTTTTTCCACGTAGTTTCCCTACGTGGTTTGGAATTTTTCCAAAAAAAATTCTTCTTTTGCTGAAACGAATTAAACACTCGATTTAGAAATCAATCGAACCAATGCTCGATTCAGTAATCAACTCAATAGCAACTCGATGCATTACTTACTAATCAGTAGTAAATCGATTGAACAGGCAGAAATACTTACATCGATGGAGCTTGGAGGTTCGATCGCTGGAAGCGGAAGAAGAAGCTGGAAGATGAAGAAGAAGATGATGCCGCTCTATCTTATTCACTGGAAGAGGAAGACGATGCCGTCGAACTGGAGGAGGAAGATACGCGTTTGGAAAGGTTTAGGTTTTTTCACGTGATAGCTGAAAGGGTAATTTTGGAAAGAGGGGGGGCTACTAAGTTATTTTGTGGGTATACGAGGTTTAGTAATTTTCAGGGGGCTACAAAGTAAAACATCGTGTTGAAATAGAATTTGCCTTCTATGAATTGGGGAATTAAGGTCGAAGTTGTTAAAAAATTTGAGAGATCGGTTGCTAAATTTTTCTACTGGGAATGTTTTCGTGAATTTGTTTGGTAACTTTGGGTAGTGGGCCGAGATTGTTGGGCTAAAGTTAATTAGTTTATTTTTTTATTTTTAAACCCTTTTGTTTTCTTTTGTGTAAATATCTTCTTGTTAATATTAAAAAAAATTGTTTTGTTTGTCTTTAGAAAAAAAGGTTTTCTTTCTTTTATTTTTGTTTTGTTTTATCCTTTAGTTTTTTTGTTTTGTTCAATTCTTCAATTACAAAAAAACAAAAAAAATTCTTGGTTAACGTTTTGTTTCAAGTTTTAGATTTACTTTTTTAAAAAAAATATATATAATAAATAGGGTTGTTTTCAATTGTTTTAGTTTGTTTTGTTCTTCATTTGTTTTAATTTCTTCTTTGATATATATATATATATAGAAAAAAAGAAAAAAAATATGTATATACATCTTGTTTTTATTTTCAAGCTGCAGAAGCAGATAAGGAAGAAAAGTTGCTTGTTTCGCTTAGCATGCCAAAAAATAATTGCTTGCTTGCTTATAAAAAAATATCGCTGCTTTTAAAATAAATTGCTAATAATTCTGCATGCTCTAGTATCGTGCCCTCATCTCTTGTTTTATTTGCTTTGCATTGTTGGTTGTTTGCATTTTTTATTTTTTAAAAAAAATTTCAAAAACCAAAAACAAAAACTAAAATCCATTTGTAGTTGCATTGTTAATGCACGTTTAATTTCTACTTTGCATTTCATCCTAGAATTTTGATTAATAATAATGGTTGGACATCGATAACACTTAATTGTATATTGACAAGTTATCCTCTTTCGACAATTTAATTTCTTGGTGTCTAGGCTACGGTAGAGCAATAATCAGTAATAAATATTATGGTGGTTCGTAAATATCATACCGATTGTTTCTCTGAAGGTACTTAAACCTTCGGCTGCATTACTACGGTGATTCGTGGTGCATCGACAAATCCTGTCTGTTACCTGGCTGAGAACTATCTTGTTGATTTAAGACAGTGTGGTTATATAGTTTTGAGTTAGGAGCTACTTAGGATAGAAAATTTGTAATTAAATTCTTTCATTCATTTAGTTGCATTAGTTCATGCATATTTAAAAAAAAATCAACATCCAAAAAATAATAATTTGTAAATATTTCTTAACTTAGTTTTTTTTAATCCTTTCATTTGAAATTTTTAAATCAAAATCAAAAATCCAAAAAAAATTAAGTTAGTTTTTTCATAGAAAAACAAAAATCTAAAAAAAATTATAAAACTTTTTCAAAAACAAAAATAATTGAAAAACCAAATAAAACAAAACAAAAATCAAATTTCCCTTTTGAAAAATAAAATTCTTTTTGGTAAATATTTTTCCTTTATTTTTAAAAAAAAGAAAAAAACAATTCTTGAAAAAGTTTGAATTTTCTTATTCTCCAGAATTTTGCAATAGTTGTGAAAATCAATATAATCCATATAGTTTCACATCAAACTCGTATGGATATTTTAATGACAACTATTGTTTAAACAATTCAAATTTTAAACAACAAAGTTTTCAAAATGATGAGCAACCCTCGACTTTGAAAATAGCATTGAAACGATTTCATCTTTACTTGAACTCTCTACACAACAAAATCAAATGATAAATGATTTGTGTAATTCATATTTGTGCAATGGTTCAAGTCAAAGTTTTCAAAATAATCAAAATTTGAATTCACTTTAAAATTCGAATGATTTCGAGTATAACCCATGCCAATTCAATTTTGAACTTCAAAATGAGTTTCAAAGTCAAATGAAAATGGAAACAACTTTTTAAATGATTTTGGTAATGGAAATAATCTTGACTACGATGCGATTGATAATTTTTGTTCTCAGCAAGTTCAAATTGAAAATTCTCAAGTTAATACGTATAAATTTGATTTTGTTGAGCAAATGGAAGAGATTTACAATAATCACATGGATTTTTTGTTTGAAACATATATGAAACAACGTGAACAACAAAACCAAATCCCAACGTGTGACGAATCAAATAATAATACATCTTTTACCAGAAGTGAAGATTTTTAAATAACCACTTTTGAAATTGAAAACAGGAACCTTAATAAAGTTGTTGAAAAAACGGTAATTGAGTTGGATTTCAATTCTTTTGAGGGTGAGACACTTGATTTGAAATTCGATCTACCTTTCTCCGATTTTGAAATTTTGAATGTAACAACTTTGGATTTTGAAATCGATACACATAATGAAGTTGTTGATAATCCAACAAAGGAAGACGAATTTAGTGAACAAATTTTTTTGGACTTTTCGAAGATGAGTTGTTGAATTTCGAAGGGGGATATTTAAATCTCCATTTTGATTTTAAAATCGATAATTCTGAAGAAGTTTTCAATGATAAGCTTGACTTTCAATTTGGTGAAAATAAACTTGAACTTCAACTAATTGTTCTACCAAACCCAAAAATCATTGAAAATAAAACAACTCACACGATTTTCAATAAAACGATATTCGTTTTTCCAAATCAACATTCAACTTTGATATATTTTATGATTTGTTGTTCTGAGCATAAGCTGTGTCTCTCATACTTGACGAGACAAATGAATTGGCCTTTGGAAGACCGTTTCATTTAATCTTTGACGATATACCTTCTGATTTCGTGTAAATAATAAATGTTTCGTTTTCATGTAAATATGTGTCATATTTTCATTTTTATTTTATTTTTCTCCTTCCACTTGGGTTGACTGTGGGGACACTGTCAAAATAAAGTGTGGGAGAGAGTCTCATCTTTATTTTTGATTTTCCATGGTTTATTTATTTTGCATCTTCTTTCCAAAACTAAAAAAAATCCTAGAAATTTTTTTCTTTGTAATTACTTTTGAAGAAACACTATAGGATAAATATAGGATTTTGGTTATTAAATTGAAATTTTAGAAAATTTATTTGTTTAACAAAAATAAAATTGAAGTTTGATTATAAGTAACAATGGTTTAATTAGTATATAGGTAGATTCATGGTGATAATTATGAAGTATATCCTAATTGAAAATCTTAGTTTAAAAAAGTGGTGAATTTAAAGTAAAGGATATAACATATTTTATCTTCTAAGTTCAATGGTGCTAAGATGATTTTGCAAAACTCTCTCTTCAAAAAAACAAAACAAAAAATATATATATAACAAAAAAAACATTTGTATATATCTATATATTTTTTATTAACACCTAGAGTCATGTGTTCACCCTTGTGTGTTCACACTTGTGTGTTCATTCGCCATGCTCTGTACCCTTCTCACGTAAGCCCGAAAGGCAGTGCACGATCGATATATCTGGCCTCAGTTTATCTGAGTTAGGTGTATGTATATAAAATTTCTTTTTAATAATGCCTACAGTCGATAGGTGTTCACACTTGTGTGTTCACTCGCCACGCTATGTATTCCCCTTACGTAAGTCCGAAAGGCAGTGCATGGGTAATATATCTGGCCTTAGTTTTTTGAGTTAGGCATATCTAAATATTGTTAATGTCAATAAAATTTTCAAATAAGAGAGAGTAAGCAATTGAAATCCAAGCACTATTTTGACTTGTTTGGTTTGACTTGTTATTCAAAAGAAATGAAAATACCACTTTGAAAAAGTATGATAATCAACCAAGGATCCATTTCATAAATGCACTATGTTATCAACTGAAACAACTAGCCAAACTATAGTCTATTTGTTATGATAACTTAGTTTTTTATTGGAAAATTTGACAAGTAAAATGACTAAAATTTCATGATGATGACCAGAACTTATATTTAACTTATTCGTGTTAATTTTAAAAAGTAAATTCTTCATTTGCAAATATTTTCAAAAATTTTCATTCGTCTCATTGTAAATAAATCTTGCATTTAGGAATTTTTCACTTTGCATTTGGATTTTATGGGTAGTATCCGCTGAAAACCCTGATGAGACAACACTCGTCCTACTAGGGACACCTAGAGTTTTAACGGCTTGTTGCATACGCTCAATGCAATCGTGTTTCCTACAAAAATGGGTTATCTTAGTTTTTCTTTATTCGAGGATAGATAAAAAGATAAGTGTGGGGGTATTTGACATGCACGCAAATGTGTATATTTTTACTTCTATATTTAATCGAATTTAATTAAACAAATGAGCATATAGGGTGTTTTAACATGTTGAAACCAAAATTCAAATTATTTTCAAATCGTCATTTATTCATCTTCATATAGGGACAAAATTGTCATTTTGTGCATACATTAATTTGAGAATATTTATTTGCATATTTTATTTTTATTTGTAGGAAAATTAATGAAAATTACAAGAGGCTTCATGATGAAATGTGCATCCATAAGAGAAGGAAACAAATGAAGATGGAAATAATTCATTTCATGTATCATGGAGGACCCCAACTACCCACTTACCATGATGTACAAATTAGGAGCTAATGCACATGCTAATGGCCATTTAATTTACATGCAAATTTAAATGGAGGATTATCTCCTGCTAATGATAACTTGATGGTCACACTTTCTCAAGGGTAGTTTGGGCAGTTCTCAAAAATTGGATTAGGGTTTCCAAACATGTTAAATATCTCATATGTTCATGTAATTAGTATCTCTTCTCTTAGTCTCTTTAGCCTCCATTTTACTTATTTTAGTGGAAGGCTCAAAAATAAACAGAGCTCTCTTTTCTTTCTTTTCATGGCTACTTAGCCATTTCCTTTCATGTAATTTTTTTATATGTAATTTTAACTACATTCTCTTTTTATTTTCATGCTCTTTTCCTTTCATGTTAGTAGTTAGTTTTATTTTATGCAAGTAGCCTATCTTTTATTTCTTTTAGCTCTCATTTTCTTCTTATTTTTGTTTCATGTTGCAATCTACATTTGTTGATATGATAGCAAATATGAGAGGCTAAACCTCTTCAACTTAAGGATAATTAAGCTCTCTAATTATGTAGGTTCAACATAATTTGTTTATTTTTGATCTCTTATGTGCTTAATGGAAATGATAGAATGTGGTAAATATTTTGTTGTTTAGCTTTGAATTTGATAGCTTATATTTTTGACACCAAATAGGCTATGCTTAAATAAGAAAAATACAAATTACCTCTTCATCTACATATGATGTTGGTAATGAAGTGATTTTAAAATCAAAATTTGATGGTTTATGTTTTTAATCAATAGTTAATAGGCCATGCTTAGAATAGATTTTATTTTCAATTTCATTGTCGTTTTCATTAGAGTTAAAAATTGATTTAGTGGGTGTGTTATAGTTTGATGGCCTATGTTGAGCTAATTAATAGCACAAATAGGTCATACTTATGATAAACACATCAATTAAACTCACTAATGATCAAAAAAGAGAGATCATAATTTCATATTGTGTTGATTTATGTGATCAAGAGAGTAAATTTATCTCTAAATTTCCTTCTACTCTCGTATTTTTATCCATTCTAGCTTTTGTTAGTTTTTACAATTTTTTTAGCTAATCACAATTCTCAAATCTTGGGTTAATTCGATTAGATAGAATTTTAAATTTAAAAAATTCCCTGCGGATTAACCCGTACTCGCCACGTATTAGCATTGTACGCCGTGCGCTTGCGGTTATTTTTAATTTAAATTTGATTGCTATTTTCCAATTTGATGGACATTTAGCCGTCTCGAACACTAAGCAATGGGTGTCACAATTTCTGAATACTTCTCTCGATGACATCATTGTAAACTGTTATGGGGATGCTCTGATGCTTGCCTATGCAAAAATATTGAAAAATGCCCATATTTGAGATTTCTTTGACTCGACCCCACTCTTGTCGATAGATTTATGGACAAAATCAAAGTAATGGAGCAAGGAGTTGAAGTCCCTAAAAGAGAGGAGGTTGATGCCTCCAAAATCTTAACTTTCGAAGTCCCTTCTATCAAAGTAGACTCAAATTCTGATGAAGAAGGTGATGAAGATGAAGCCACCGCTGAAGAAGGCAGCAATGATGACAATGAAGATGATAACGACAATGATGATGATGATGATAATGATGATAACGAGGATAGAGGGCAGGGTTCAGGTGGCGATGGAGGCGGTCACACCAATGTTCATGAAAAAGATGGTGATGACATCACCAGGGATTTAGAAAAGGTCAACCCCGATCCAACTATTCGTGAAGCAAGCCCACCTGAACCCCCCAAGCCTTTTGACCTTCAAGAAAGGAATCTGACATTAACGTTGAAGAACAAAGAGAGAAAAAGCAGGCCCCTTAAACTTCGATCCTCGTTTCTTGAGTAAGGGATTCCTTTCTAAAGGACTTTCAATTCCAAGATAATAATAGTTGACATCTTTTACTTTAGATAAGGAAAAAATCCATTCAACTTTCTGAAATCAGGCTTAAAAGAAAACAAGAAGAAATAAATAACTTGTATAAAGATTTAGATAATCATTTAAAAGAACACAATTCCCTCTCTAATAGTATCATTGGCTTAACAAAAGTGCGGTAGTGCTAGCGTCTTTCAAAGATCAAGAAGCTGCCCCCCGACTGAAGTGAGCACGCCTTCGATACGATAAACTTTTGGAGGAGAATCCAAACCTAATTACACTCGTTTGGATGTTGGTTGAAGAGAGGGACATCCTTGTAGACTTCCTATATAAAGCCTATTACAAACATATGACTGTAGATTTTTCATACTTAGGTGATTTTAGTGGGGGTCCACTCAGGCGTATACGTCAGGGATACTTGGATGAGTTTGGATCTGATCCACATCCGAAGGCTTGCTGGACTTTACCGTGAGTTTAATCGATTCCTCTTGAGTTGCTTCTTGAAAAACTTAAATATTATAAGGGAAAATTTGTTTCAGAATTATTCAAAAAGCAAATTTTGTATGAACCAGATGAACATTTATAGTTATGTAATAACATTGATTTGTAAATATTCTGTTCTAGCTATCTTTTATACTTAGTTATATTTTATTATGTTATCACAAAATAAATGTTTCTCAAGAGCCGTGTTTCTAAGGATTATTTAAGCAGATATGTTAAAATAGGAAGAAATTATCTAGAAAAGGCTTCACTTTTGAAATCTTCAAAATTACAGGATACGGCTTTCTTAGAGACTTGCAGAGACTTTATGTGGAACATACTCGCCTTCATATCGATTTTCTTAGCGAAGAAAAAGAAAAACTTCTTAAGGAAATTCGAACGTATCATACCAGATCAATACGTGGTCGTGATAGTCCTTTTGCCGAGGAATGGGATTATAACAAATATTCTCCAGTTATTATCCCGGAAGGATTTAATGCCCCTTTTGATTCAACAGTTTCAGCTAATTCCTCGAATAAAGTCAAAAATGATGTTTCTCATAAGTGTAAAACAGGTACCTAATGAAATTGTACTTTTTGCTTCATTTCTACTTAAGTTGTAATCCTTTATTGTTATAATAAAATAGATCAGTTATTTGAATCTTGACTTTATTTTTCTTTTTGTTTTTTTAAATAGGAGTTACAGTTATCTACAGCGCCACTCTCGTTAGATTCAACATCTCGCTTTATTAGTATTAGAGATAGGATGACAGTAGATATTGAAAAGAAAATCTCCTTAACGATCCTTTGTCTACTTGCTTTCAAAACAATGTCGAAGCTCTGGAATGGTACATAAGATATTTGCTTCAAAATATCATCGTTAGAAATATTAATGATTAGATCACCAATCTTGAAGCGGACATTAAGAATAAAAACGAAACAATTTCCATATTGAAGCACCAAATTAAATCAAATCCTTGAATTGATTTTGACCACAAGATGTCTGAACTTCTCCAATAAATAAGTGATTTGGAGATTAAGTTAAAGGATAGCCAAACTCAATGCGAATCGCAAGAATTCATTATAGAGATAACATTTCAAACATTGATTTACCAGCTTCTCCCATTATTTCATCTGTTGCAAAATCAACAAGGTCCACTTCTCTTGCAATTCAGAAGTTTTCTACTACAACTAATCCTCCTCCTGGCTTAGAGAGAAGGTAGTAGGAGAATGGTGCAGGAAAGTTAAATTCGATATGATGAAATATTTTGATGAACAACAGAAAGTGAGGTACTCGTAGTGCATAAATGAGTATGCAGCTAGGATTCAGAAACTTGAACGCGAAAAGTATCTTCTTCAGAAGCGTATTGCTGATTTAGAAAGGGAAAATAAAACCCTCAAAGGTGCAAACAAACTTTTAATCGTGCTTCAAAGACCTATATCGAAAGTAACGATGACACCGATAAGATAAGGAAAAAGGAGAAGAAGCTTAAGGATGTTCTTTGCATTGCAGTTCGTCACATCGTTGATCCTTTAATTGCCGAAAATCTGGATAAGGTTGTTCAAGATTTGTGTAATATACATTTGTACTGTATACTTGTAAATAATTTCATAAGTTATGAAAATTTTGCAAATATCACCTGGTCTGTGGTCCTTATAATATTTTTTTTGAATCTTCTTTTTGATAACTTGTACTATGATCTTTGTATTTATTGGATCTTTCAATCTTCTTTACTGATCTCCTTTCGATAAAAAGCACGAAGTAAATAATATTCTTTATCATTAACTTGAAATATATATAGAAGTTTATCCACATTACTTGCGCAGGTTAACGGATCGTTATGTCAACATATGATAATAAATGGAAAGTAATTAATAATTGAATGCAGTTGTATGTCTTGAAACCCATCTTTGGTAATGATGTGAAAGAACCAAAAATTTAGCTTCAACTATATTAACAAAGTATCGAAGTCTTATGATAGAGAACCAAAAATTCAATTCCTGATTCAATTATAGATGTTTATAAATTCATCTTCTGAAGATAGCTAATAGGAAGTCAATAATAATCATGTAATAGAAGTCCAGAAATCATTGTCTAAAAGTTTGTAGTAGAAGTCCGACGACTTTGATTTGAGCATTAGTAAAATAGATCTTGAGCTCAATTGAAGATTAAGAATTCATAAAAATCTCCATATCAATTGCTCTAGAACCCAAATTCGGGCATTAATGAATGAAATTTAAAAGTTAAAAGATTTAAAACCCAAATTCGGGTATTAGTGAATGATAACTAGAAATCCATAATAATAATTTCCATGAAAGACATTTTGAGCCCAGCTTCGGGCATTAGTGTGTGAAGTCCAGTAATTGATAATAATAACCCTGAAACCCGGATTCGAGTATGATGAAGAGCATAGAATATTAGTAAAGACCCAAAACCCTGATTCAGGTATTAATAAGTGAAGTCTTACACTTAATAATGAAAGACCCGAAACCCAGATTCAGGTATTAACGAGTGAAGTTTAAAAACTCTTCTTTGATAATTAGTCGGAAGTGGTAGACTCTTATTTAAGCCTTCCATTTTGTACAGCTCCTTGGGTTTTGACTCTTTTGACATGTACCACCTTTTTGGCCTTGTATGTTGTTGTTGTTTGACATGCCACTTCTCGGGCTCGGACGTCTTAGTCCATTGTTTGATACGCCTCTTCTTGAGCTTTGACGTCTTAGTCTATTGTTTGATATGCCGCTTCTCAGGCTTGGCGTCTTAGTCCATTGTTTGATATGCCGCTTCTTGGGCTTGGACGTCTTAGTCCATTGTTGTCTGATGCACTTGGTTAGCTTATTCACAAGCAGGACCCAAGGACTTACCCAACCTCCAGGAGGCGCTCCAGCCAAGTCTTATAAGCGAGACTGAAGGCTTGTCCAGTGCTTTGGTAAGGCCATAGCATGGTGGGACCAAGGGCTTACTCCATCCTCCCTCTAGGAGGCGCCTTGACCTTGCCATAGCATGGCGCGATCAAGGGCTTGTTCGGTGCCTTGGCCAGGCTATAGCATGGCGGGACCAAGGGCTTATTCCGTCCTCCCTCGAGGAGGCGCCTTGACCTGGCCATAGCATGGCGCAGTCAAGGGCTTGTCGATGCTTTAACTTGGTCATAGCGTGGCACAGATAAAGGCTTACTCTAACCTCTCTCCAGGAGGCGCTTTGACCTGGCCAACTCGGCGTGGACAAAAGCTTTGACCGTTTAAAGTAATGTCCAAATGCAAGGAGAATTTCACTCCCAACCATGTAGGTTTTTCTTAGTAAGGTAGTACTTTATTGACTTCAGCTAGGATCTCTTTACAAACCCATTAATTTTTCCTTGTCTAAAAAAATTGATTATCATTCCTTTGAGTGTTCTACATTGATTTGTTCCATGACCATTCAGCATATGGTAGTGACAACAAGATCCTCCCAGATTCCTTTCATATTTAGCTTTCTTTTATGGGATGGCCAATAATTAAGTTCCTCCTTGGTTAGCAAGTAAACATTCTCTATAGATGTTGTTATACTGCATTCCTTTAGGAGTCTCAACTTGAAGTTTGTATTTTGAGGATGGTTTCTGGGCTTTTTATTACTTGGTTCTAAAACTTCACCCTCGACGACAAGTTTTCTTTTCAAAACCCTTTGAAGTTCACATGTAGGTAGTGTCCTACTTGTTTCTTGATGTCATTTGTGTGCAAAGGCATTGTAATCAGCCATCATTCCCTCTTCAAAGATTGTGCCCTTCTGTATAGTTGAATTTTTTTCCTCATTTGATCAAACAAGTAATCACTTTCATATTCATTTCTCCTAAGGCAAAGATAGGGGTGGGGCCAATATGAAAAGGGTTAAACTCTATTTATTTGGATCATAGGATTCAACTTTCTTTTTCCTTATGATCCTTAAATCCTCAATTCTTAACAATTATTCTTCATGTTGATTTGAATCATTAACTGTTCCATGGTAGAATCCAATTAGATATGGCTCTGAAGATCCTTGCTCGGACCTATTGATTTTTCTAATCATGATGATGTAAGTCTAAAGTAGGTAAGCTTGGAATAGAGTTGGGTTAGAGGAAAGTGGAATTGAAAGTTCAACAAGGTCCGGAGGTTCGAGCTCTCATTCTAGCGTAAAAAATATTAACAAGAAAACTTGTCAATACCTGAAAGTAGAATTTAAAGTGTAGGTGCCTTCTTCTAAACCCTCTTTTGATTAGGTAAGGGCAATTAGAATCTTATTTCTTCCTTTAATCCATCTTTTCGAATAGGTTGTTGTAGTAAGAACTTATCCTAAATCAACCTTTAGACTCAATTGGAACACCGATATTCCTTTCTTTCAAACCTTTCAAACCAACTTAATGGGTTTAGTTATCCTTTCGAAACCCCCTTCTGAAACAGTTGTGGTAACCTAGAGGTTGACTCTAATGATTTAAGGATTTGGATTAAATGGATGGGTTCCGTTTTCGTCGAAAGCTGGCCCTTTTAATGACTTGGGTTTCGACCTACAAATTTAAGGACTTTGGCTGAGTTAAAGGTTTCGACTTACTCAAAAGATGAGCTTTCGATAACTTGTGGTTTGGAGCTAAGACTCTAAGGATATTGGTAAAACTAGGGGTTTCAACTCATTTAAAATATAGCCCTATGACCCAGTCGACACAAGAAAATCATAATCAAATCCAATAAGAGTTTCGAAACAGATGCATATATAAAAGTATTATAATCCTACTTTCATTAAGCTAATGTTGTATAAATTGATCAAGTCCCCAATCTGATTTCAAAATTAAGGTTTACAAACTTAAGAAAGTATAAGAATGGAATGAACGAACACGGATCCCATAAACCACACCCCTAAGTTCTTATTTATAGGTGCAGCTTGGCACCTTTCGAATCAGTGCTTTCGTCTTGGTTGAAAGGTAGCCTTGGAGACCTTTTGTCATTATTAACACTTGTGCATTCTTCTTCATTGCTTTCGAAGGTACTTGAGCGCTTTCGACTTCATCGAAAGGGGTAGGTTCTCCACTTTCTGTTGATGTGTTGTTGCGGGTAAGAAAAGGTACGAGCTTTCGACTCTGTCGATAGGTTGATCTTTGGAGCTTCGAAAAAGTCGAGACATTAAAGGTTTCAAAGCGGATGGTCTCTTTCTTGAATGTGAATGGTTTCGACCAGTTCGAAAGGCTTGTTTATGCTTTCGAAGAGATTGTTTTGACAAAATATCCTTCTGTGGAATTTGAATGAAGGTGAAACCTTTAGCTTCGAAATGTTTGGCGCGCATACGAGTGGCTTCAATTTGTTGCCTTCGAAAGGTGTTCCTTAACTTATTTGAAGCGTCTTCATGCATGCGAAAGCATCTGTTTCGAAATGAAGCAATTGAAGCAAAAGGGTGCTTTGGACCCATTTGACCCATTCGAAAGCTTATGGCATGTCTAACTTTTGTTGTAGCATCTCTTCGACTCCTTCGAAAGGTGTTATTGATGATATCATCTCTTGTACGCCCTTCTCTTCTTTTCATTTTAGTTTCTACAAAGTTGAAGTGAGAATTGGTGGTAATAATCATCTTTTTCTACTTTTAGAAAAAAACCGATATACTAAATTTAAAATGAAAGGCTAAAAACTCACTTGGTATCAACCTTTAAAAACGAAGTACTATATTTTAGTAAAGAAAAACAAAAGACTACAATATCAAATAAATTCTCAGCCTTAAAAACAAATTCTAAATTTAATAATACAGAGTGTATACAAACAACATTTTATTTTTAAAAACATACATCCAAGCTAAAATAAAAAATTTAAGCTCTAGTTCAAACAATGTCATCCAACGACGATTTGTCTTATTTGTCTATCGACTATAGCTCACCTTCCTCTAAAAGCATTTATTCATCTCCAAACAAAACAAAACCTCAATCGAATAAATCATCATCTCTAAAGATCATTCCATCACCTACGTACTGGTAACGACCTGGAATTTTATCACATTGATTTTTGGAATATTTAATTAGTTTTAAATATTCTATTTAGGGTTCTATTAAAATGTAATAAAATCTATATTCCAAATAACTGCTTGACTTTTAATGACGTATTATTAATTTAATTTAAAGGCTTTTTCCATAATTTTTTAATTTAAAAAAATTTGAATTTCCGTTTGGCACTTTTAACGTCAAACATTGGCACTTTTGGAATTAAATAGGATATTAATTTGTCTATTTTATTATTGTTTTGTAATTGTGTCAGCTTATTGTGTGCAATTGTATTTTATTTTTTATCATCCGCGACTCGTACACGGATGCGATATTGTAGGGCGGGGTACCGAAATCTATTCAGATTAAACACAAATACATATGTACACACAATACACCCCAATGTCAACTCAGCTAATATTTTGTTCTTTTTTTTCTTCTTTTCACTGCCCGCCATAGTTAGATATTTTATTTCTGTTACATTATTAGAATAAAATTCTATTTAGTCATATTATTCTATTTATTTATTAAATATATTATTAACATTAATTTTCATATTAATTTTATATTTTTGTTAGTTATATTATGTTATGGATAGAATTATGAACTAGAATATATAATATATATGGTTTATATTAAATAGTTTATATTAAATATATAGTTCATACAAACTTTATAGCTAATAGCGGGGATCTGGTAGTCCCTTGAATTCCTATGCAATATTTCTGTTATGTGAGCCCGCTTAGCTCTAATCCATAGCAGCCTTTTTGTATACCCTTGTTCCCCTTATCACCCTACATGTTTACTTCATGTTGTATTCTGGCCATTGCTTTGTCCACCCATAATTTGCCATTACTTGTGCCTGTATAAATACACCCAAGAGCAGCTTGATCATTCTTCCTTTTTCTATACCCCTCTGTAAGCATTCAAAAAGCCAAGAAAACAAAGTTTCCTCTCCTTTCAAAAATCCATACCTCATCATCTATCAACAATTAGCCAAATCGTTCAACACAGAAGTTGTTCGTATCAATCCATACTATTTTAAAAAATTAATGGTGCTCAATTACGTTGAAAATCGATCAAGTTATCGCTAAATTTCAGAAAAGAAATAATATTGTCGTTAAACTTCAAAAAAATCAAATCTCTTGATCCGGGTCGAACCGCTTGATGCCACTAGCACCATCGAGTTCGTATCGAAGCATAGGAATTTTAGTGAAGTTTCAGCGTGATTTCGTGACGACGATTGACATTCGTCGATAGCTAGGGTTATGTTTAATCAGAGATTTGGTTGTCGATTCGTGAATTGGAGCTTGGCATGGTGCTCATGGAGGAGAGAGACTCGAGCAGTGGAATGTTGGTGGGGTTTGGTGACAAAAACGGTCGTGGGCTTTCATGAACTAGGCGCAATATTTTTTTTGGTGTGCTCAGTCGCATCGTGGGGAAGGGGGTCGGAGGGGTTGGTGAGTGGTGTGTTTGGTCGAGAAGGAGAAGGCATCCTTGCTGATGCGTTCGGATCAATGGTTGGTGGCCGCGATGACGTGTGCACGTGCATGTTGTGCACTTGGTGATGTTACAGGAGTTTGGGGTTGGAAATGAAGATTGGGGAAGAAGAGTACTGTAGGATTGGGCGCGAGTTTGGGTAGGAAGGTATAAGGGCCTTGGGCTGAAATGAAGAAGGTGAGAAATAATTTATTTAAATTGATTTAAATATATATGTATAAAGTTAGTTAACTTTGAAATGCCATAACGTGTTCATATGAATTCCGCTTAATTCGCGGATTTTTCCATTGGGCTCTTGTTGGCGAGTACAACGTCATAGTGCAATTTGTTGGTAGGTTTGGGATGTTTTAAAATTATGACATATGGAAACGGACGGAATTTAAATTGCATTATTTAATTAATAACGTTATTTAAATTTATATACCTTATTATTGATGTTTATTTAGCCAAATAAAATATTGTTGAGTTAAATTGGATTGAATATGGTAATGGACATCTGTTTAGTGGAATAAAACACTGTTCTGTTAATTAAATTAATTTGACTTTTAATTAGCAGAATAAATCCCCATTATACTATTTTATAGATTGGAACATCTAATTATATATTGTTAGTTGATATAACACTTGGAATATGTGATAGGTTAACCCATGATGGTGAAGTATTGAATTCATACATAGTCGTTGATATCTATTATTAACTTGGAAAGTTAAATTGAAAGATATGGTAGCTTTTTTAAGTACCATTGTGATCGTTAAGCCTCTCTCAAATTTGAAAGGTTAATTATCGATTTGAAAGTTATTTTGAGAATAACTATTATTTATTATAAGGTTTTAAAGATAATTATTATTTAGTAATAAGATTAAAAAAGGTAATAACTTATTAGTAATATTATTTAAAGATAATTAATAATTTTTTTTAATAATGATTTAAAGTTAATTATTTTATTAATATGATTCTTAAAAGTATTTCTTAAAGTAATTTGATTATTATTTTAAAGTTATTAATTATTGTTTAAAAACGTTTTAATTTAATTATTTATTTAAAATGATTAAACTATAATTTTTATTTAAAGTTATTTGATTATATTAATTAAATTTATTTAATTATAATATAGGTTAATTAATTTTCTTTTTATGAGAGAAATGTGTGATCCTCTAAAATAGAGGAGAGCACACATGTACATATATATAACACCAATAACAAAGGAGCTGCCAACATGCCTGACAGGTGACAAATCATAATACAGAAATAAAGAAAAACAAATTCAGGGAACTTCTTGAACGAGTTTCGGCAAAGCCACCGCCCATTACACCGCAGTATCCTAAAATAAGAGATAAACTAAAAAATAATCCAAGCTCATTATGCAACATCTTAACCAACTCTAAAGATGTGAAATAGAGATTTCGAAACCAAAAAGGTAAAAAATTAACAAAGTATGATTCTAAAAACCTATAAACTATAAATCTAAAAATTATCCTTATTCTCCTATAACCAAAAGAACATTATGGTAATCAGTAAAATCGTCATTCAAATTTGAGAAAATGTTAATGCTATTGTTATTAATGTTAAAAATATTTCAATTTTGTTTAAATAGCTTCATCTTATTAGAAATGATTATTTTTAGCTAATCTATATTTAGGATTTGAGATCCAATTAACACAAAATGATGATATTATAAATGTCAATCTATTATTATGACTATTATTATTATTAAAAAAATCTTTAGTTTCTCTCAAACCAAATATATCAGCATATTATAATGAATAAACTATCTAGTAAAAATCTATTTTCTTTTTTAAACTTAAATCTTAAATTATTCCAATAATAATCACAATCGGTAACTTTAGTTGTAAGAATAAAGCTAAAGATTTTGAGAGTATTATTAAGAATGTAGCAAGTATCGATACAATCATAATACACATGCTTAATATCTTCAAAATACAATTTACAAAAAGTACATTTATTATCAATTTGCATATTCTTTCTTTTTAAAAATTCAATAGTATTTAGTTTTCCGTGCATGATTAACCACATACGAATCTTAGCTTTGGAAGAGCGTTTGTTTTCCAAATAAGTTTAAAAGAGTTATTAGTTACGCTCGAGAAATTAAGAAATTTATAAAAAGAATTTGAAGTGAATTTCTTACTTTATCCCATTCCCAATTAATAATATCATTTTCATTATCAATATTATATAAATTCAATCTAGCACATAATAAAGAAAATTGTCTAAGAGTTGTACCTTCTAATAATCTATTAAAACTAAAGTTCCAAGGGGGATAATTTTCTGGAGAAAAAACATCTAAAATTAAAGCATTCTTAAAGCTACAAATTTCATAAAGCTCTTTAAATTCTACCCTAAGAGGAATGACAGATATCCAACAATATTTAACAAAAAGAAGTATTATTTGCTGAATGAATAATCGTATTAGTACCAAGGTTAAAAATCTCATGACATTTTAAAATAGATTTCCAAAAATTAGACAATTTATTGGTAACAGAAGGTGTAATTTGGTATATTACTACCACTATAATAATATTCAGAAATAATATTCAGAAATAATATTCAGACAATTTATCATTAATATCCTTAAAATTCCATACCCACTTCCCTAACAAAGAAAAATTCATGTTATGTAAATTAATGACTCCTAAAACACATTCATTTTTCAATTTACAGACTAATTTAATTAACTAAACATTTAAGACTGCTTTTAGAATTATCACCACTCCATAAGAAGTCTCTTCTTATTTTATCAATTTTATTAATCACTCAATCTGGGAAAAGATGCATAGACATCCAATAGATCGGAAGAGCAGATAAAATAGAACTGATGAGAACTGATCTACCCGCTCTAAAGAAAAACCTCTCATTCTAACTAGAAATTCTTCTTTTAATTTTATCTATAATAATTAGTCAGTCATTATGTTTAAGTTTAGTTGGTCTAATCAAAAAACCAAGATAATCAAAAGGAAAAATCATAGTTTTACAATTAAGCATATTAGCAACTAAACCTTCAACTTTATCGATATCATTTAATACTAAAACCGAACTTTTATTGAAATTAAGTTTTAGCCCTGAAAGAAGTTCAAAGCTGTATAAAATAAATTTAAGGGTAATGACATGATTAGGCAAACGAGAGGTAAATAATAAGGTACCATCCACAAATTGAAGAACAGAGAGACCGTTGCACGAGATTTCACTACCAACACTCGCTAAAGAACCATTATCAACCGCTTTTTTAATTATCATAACGAAAACATCTACAGCAAAGTTAAACAAAAGAGGCGATAAAGGATCTCCCTACCTTAAGCCTCGTTTAAATTGAATTTTACTCCCTAAGATACCGTTAACCATTATACTAGAATTACCGATTTAAACAAAGTCGTAATCCAACTAATTCATTTGCGACTAAAACCTCTTGCCAATAACATATCAATTAGAAAATCCTAATCAACCGAATCAAAAGCTTTCGCAAAGTCCAGTTTTAGTATAGCACATGAAATGTTATTTTTACAACAATGATTAATGTATTCTTGAACATCATCCACCCCATCTGTGGTATTTCTACCCTTAATGAAAGTAGTTTGTGAACAATCAATTAGATCATTCATTCTTATGCTAAGTCTATTAGTTAAGACTTTTGAAATAATTTTAACAGAACAGTTAATTAGAGAGATAGGTCTAAAATCTTTCAAATTATTAGCACCAAATTTTTATGTAATAGAATGGCGTTAGCAAAATTAAAGTACCTAATTGCAGTTTCCCATTATAAAATTCATTAAATTTACTAATTAAATCAAACTTTAAAACTTCCCAAAATAATTTGTAAAATAAAATAGAAAACCCATCAGGACCCGAGGCTTTATCACTAAGCATGTCATTAATAGCCCTCAAAATTTCCTCTTCAGAAAAAGGATTATCAAAATCAGAAAGGTCAATTCTAGATTCAATAAAAAGGATTCTCAATTCCTAAAGTGATAACCACCTAATCTTCTATAAAAACAATTATCAGGACACTCTATTTTAGTTTCCTGTAAGAGTGCAATATCAATAAAATAATCTTTAAAAAATGCTCTAATTTTATAGCATTTATTTAAATCATGCAGACCCCTAATATTCCAGCTAATAATCCTCATAAACCTAATGATCTAGCCCTCTCTATTTCCTTACTCCTAATATATGCAGTGTCTAGCTCATCATCAGTAAAGACAAAAGCGGTATCCTTAGCTAACTGACATAACTCACTAGTGAGAGGAGAGAAAGAATAAGTACTACCTAAAACAGAAACCATACCTGAGCCTGAGTTCAAGTTGCCACACTCATGGCAGTCGAATCAGTTGACTCACCCAAAAATGAAGACTGACTGTTGCAAACCCTAGCACTTTGACGAACAACACCACTAACAACAGCAGATTTCCTACGCCTGCCTCTCTTAGCTAATGAATATAAAAATGAAGCTCTGCTAAAAAAACTACCCTCTCTATCAAATATAGAAAACAAACCAGATTCACCTTGAAGAACATTATTTTCAGCCTCACCAACAACTACCTTAGCCATGCCACATACGCTATCACCAAACTTTATCAATTTGTTTGAACTGTCATCAAGAAGCTTATCTTTAAAATCATCAATTACTTTGTCATCAAAGTTTTCTGCAATGCCAACCACTTTGTCAACAAACAGAGTACCTGAACTACACGAAGTAACTCCTTTATTTCCCCCAACATCACTCAATGAGCTTTCAGCTGCAGTAATATCCACTTCCACAATATCAGTATCAGACATGCACACATTGGTATCTGCATGAAACGTGCACACATTGGCAACCGTATGATGTTTGACTGGAATCACAGAATTTCTTGCATCAAATTACCCCTCCCATATTCTCTTCTTTAAATCAATAGAACTCAAGTAATCACCAACCACATCTAAATCCAACTTAACCCTTTCACTGTCTTCAAATGCCATCCGGTTAACCATTACCTCCTTCTACAGCTTGTTAATGTGCACACTAGTATCCAATAAATCAAAAACCATCAGTACATTTAAATTTCTCACCCTGTCAATTTTCACATCCAGGCTACCAGTGGAATCAAAACTGCTAGTCACCTTCCCAACAACACTTCCATCAAACCACTCACTACAACCATTTGACATGTTTGTTGCACACTGAAGTACAGCATTATCTTTGCACCCATCTGCATCAGCTTTAACATCAGAGCTGCACGTTGCAAGAATGTCAGTAGCCATAATACTATTATCTTCATCACCCTGAATCCCCACTACCTCCGACTGAGCCACATCAGTACCTGGAACAGAAACCCTTCTCCCATCCCCATTATCTAGATCACCAGAACTAGTTTTTGTATATAAATCTATGCTTTCCTTTGATTTAACTTCTCCAATGTTAAGAACTCTATCATCCATTGTATGAATGATGTCAGAAATCATAGCGTACTTATCATCATCATCCAATAACCCAACAACCTCTAATTGTAACTCCACCACACCAGAGACTGATAGTCTTCTCCTATCCATTTCATCAAGAACCCCTACCTCCTCTAGTAAGGTATCAGAAATAGACAACCTATTCTCAGTCACATCATTCAAAGCCCTAACCACTTCACATAAATGGTCACCATAGATAACCAAATAGTTAGATATACCATCATTTACCTTGTGCATATCGTCTCCATGCACATTGATATCACTAGACTTATGTACAACATCTGAAGTATTTCTAACTTTATGAGTATCACGTGACACACTGGAATCTTCATGCACACAATCATTATCTAAACAACCATATGAAAAAATCCAATCTTCAGTTACATGAGCATCCAATATCTGTTTACCATTAACATCTCTAACTCTATACTCGACCACCTTATAAACATCTATATCCATAAAATTCTCAAATTGACTAACAGAAGCTATAGCGCATTCCTGAATTTGATTTTCAATTTTGCTTTCATGTGCCAAAGAATCAAGATTTGAAGGATCCACAATATCAACAATATTACATTGAGAATTCACCTTTGCATCTATACCAAGATCATCTATTGATTTAAGGTAGTCAAATCTATTTGCAATGGATGGCTCAAAGCATCCCACTTTACCAGATTTTGCTCTGAATCTTTTCTTATGAACATAAGCAAAATCTTTGTTCGAATCACTCAGATGAACATCAGAACCAGGATCTCCAATAGAATAATCTGTATACTTACAATCCAATACAACATCATTTGATATCTGAGAATGAGAATCCAAACTACAGCGTAATATAGCAGGTTCTAAAAGTAATGGATCAAAGAAACTACACTCCTCCTTCTGAACTGAAACAACGGTATCAAAAGCTTCATAAACATCATCAAGACAGTTCAAACTACCAACATTCCCACTAGAAGCATCCCCCATATCAGCATCTGTAACATCATCATTCAAATAATAATCGGTTTTCCCAAAATAATCTTCTGGATCCCCAAATTTCTTTCTATAACCCTTGCCAATATTATCTGCATTAATCTTATCAAATTGAATGAACAACTCCTCCAAAAAACTAATACCCTCTTTCATCTGTATCCATAAATCATCTAACAAAATCCTTTTAAGTTTTATACATTTAAGGACGAAAAGAAACCTAGATAAAGAAGAATTTAGATTTATGTCAGAGAAAGAATTTAATTTCACCAAACATTCGACTTTCTTATGTCCAAACTTGCTGCATGCAAAACACCTAACGGTGTCGCGACATTCCTTTACCAAATGGTTAAAATCCCCATAGCGATAGCAGAATTTCATTCCTCTTCTGGTTTCGACCCAATTATTTGATTTTGAATTCTGATTTAAAGAGTGCGGAGAAGAATATTTGAAATCCTTAACCACTTGAGCATAGGAATGTTTAAAGGAGAAATCACGATCAATGTAAGAGAAAGAATTGGGTGAATTTGAAGAGAAGGAATGAAAGAACGTGAAAGATGGATACGAGAGTGAAAAAAAAAGATGCCATTCTCATTGTCTTTAATTATGAAATTTCAAGTCATTTCTTTAGGTTAATTGATTTTCATATTAATATTATTTTAAAAGTTAATTGATTTTTGTGTTAATAATGTTTTAAAGTTAATTAATTATTATATTAATATTGATTTGAAGTTAAATATTAATACAATGATAGTGCTTAAAATTAATTTAATATATTATTAATGAATTCTAAAGTTATTATTTTGAAATAGATTTAATTAAAATGAAATAGAAGGATGTTTAAATAATAACTTATTATTAAAAGTTATTTTAAATAATTTATGGTTTATCAAGGGAACCTTCCTGACTTAAAGAGTTATTAAACAAGTTTGTTTAAATATGAGAAGAGTTTTACAAATGGTTTTGGATATTTATAAAAGGATTATAAACGAGTTTTAAAGATCCAAAAAGGAGAATTTTTATACATGGGGTTTGAGATTTATAAGAATGTTTTATAAATAGATTGAATATTTATAAAGAAACTATATATATGGATTTGGAGATATTTATAAAATAAAGACTTTTGGAAAGGAATGGTTGATTTTCATGGTGAAATTCGAGGAGCAGGGATTGCCTACATTTTACTGGATTCGCTGGGATAACGACGTAACTATTAAGTAAACTGTGATCCATAATTGATACTGAATGACACTTTCCATATATATTTAAAAAAGATTCCAAGTTTTAAAAGTTAAATGGTTTGTGAATTACTTATACCATTAAGATAAGTATAAGGTTATATTTTCTACGTATCGAAAATATCATATTTTGTGAATATGCTTAACCTGTTAAGATAAATATAAAGAATTGATTTACAAGTATTTGCAAAGTGATTTTAAGAAATTAAAGATTAATTTTGGAGAGGCTTGGCGATTCCCGTGGAAAATATAATCTTTGTCTGAATGTTTGTTTGTTTAATAGTTAGGCCTAAATATGTAATCCTTCTTAATTTTTATGGTAGGGAGTCAATTCCCTACTTAACACGGAAGGATTTTAACTCTGGAAATATCTAAAGGAAACACAGGGATTATATGGTACAGTTACTATCGGTGGTGCTATATTGTACGTATAAACTCATTTTGTTCTTCTAGGACAAATGATTAGGAGGTCCATCTACTTAAATGGTTAGGGAGTGATCCCCGCTCTTACGTATTGTCTGATTATTTCCTAAATGAACCGGTATTGAGCATTCCGGAAATCGACGATTGGTTTTCGACGCTAAGGAAGCAGAAGAGTGTACTCATAAGAGATGACTCGGAAACCGTAACCACTTCAAAACTATATACGGTTCTATGGAGGAGTTTTGTGATATATTGAGATGTTGGAATCCATGTGCTATTCCGGAACCCGTTGAGTATTGGGGTCCGTGTGTGATTCCAAGATCTATTTAAGATGTGGGAATCCCTGTGTGATTCCAAGACCCATTAGAATATTGGAATCCATGTGAGATTCCATGATCTATTTTGATGGTGGTGCATGAGCTGGAATGACGAACATAGCCTCATCGGTGGAAATGACTAAAACCAAAGATATGAGGCATGACCAGTAGGGTTAGCAAACCCATAAGGTGCATTCGGCTCGACCTAGACATTACTTACAGTTGTTATGCATGCATGGGGAGATGCACTCGGTCTTAGCTAGACCAACAATATTTATCCTATGGTACATCACTAGGGATATATGCCGTTTCAAAAGGATATCTCTGATCCTTGTGTAGGAGAACCGTTATCGAAGTACTGAGGGCACCTTTATGGAAATCCTACACAATTTGCAAACATGCCTTATCGATTTTTGATTATATCCTAGTATTTTTGTGATGTACACTCACGAGCATCACAGCTATTTGATTATTGTTATTTTTGCCCTGAGATAATATTATAGTATCACTGGATTTTTTGATATAAAGGTTTGGTTATCGTAAGATAAAAATCCATCCATGTTTATGTGCGGCGTGGTCTTATGAAATACCTTTGTTTCAAAGGGTTTATTTAAACTTTAAGAATCTGTTTGATTGTGTTTCTCACGCTGGTTTTACCAAACTGACCCAGACGTTGTTTTCCTATAATGCTCGGGTCAGACCGAGCATATTTTCAGGTTTAGTTGGATGTTTTGAAGCTTCAGGAGACGAGCCGGAGGACTAGAGACGTATTCACATATGTGGTTGTTTTTCCATTGCATTCATTGTTGTATTTATCAACAATTGTGAGGACAGGTTCTTATAATTGTCCAGATTGAAATAGGTTAGTATACTTTGACTAATGTCTATATATACATATATTACAGTTTGTTTTTGTGTAAAGATTTTTTATACATCATAGATCATTCATTCTGCTGTGAGATTCTGTATAGTTACTTTTCTTCTTATTTTCTTCCTTCTTTCCATTTCCCCTAACTATCTGCATTTCCATTCAATTTGAGTGAGTCATGTGTGGTTTATTGGCCGCTTTAATTGTAAGGAAAAGTGGATCGTTATAGTATTACACGGGTTACTCTCCAAAGGGTAAAAAAGTCAAATGGTCGATCGACCTTCAATCATCATCCTCCAATACCAAAATTGATGAAAATTTTCACTATCAACAAGAAATAATGGTAGTTCAAAAAAAGGTGTATTACGAGCAACGTAGACAAGGAGCACAACTTAATTTTCTTGAAAGATGTGTTTTGACAATTTGTGCACATTCACCGACGAGGAATAGCATATGTAAAAATTCTCCTCATCTAAAAGAAGCTCTGATTAGTAAACACGACATAACTCCAAGAAACTCTTAGGAAGCAAGACCATCGAACGAAGATTGGAATCACACTCCAATACCACCAGATAGATGGTCTCCACTTATCCCTTCGAATGAGCCAACTAAAACTAAACCTAACTCATTGGAACACTTTCCTACCGAGGATTCTGATCCTAGCGAAGACAAATAAGTAAACTTTTACAGTGTGTTATCTTACTTATATCTATATATAACACTCGATATATGTTAGCATTCTTATCGAAATAAGTATATTTTAAAAGGGACAAGGTTTGAACATATTGAAATATTCGATATAAAAATCATGAATAAATCTAAAACTCAAAACTTAAAAAAATTAAAATTCTTACACAAACAATAGGTTCAGTTGACTAAATGCCCTAGTTTAGTCGACTGAAGGAGAAAAGCAATTATTTTAACAACAATTTCAGTCGGTTGAAAGAAGGAAATCAAGCGAGTGAAAACATCAAAATTAAACTAAAAATTTTTGGGATATATTTTTCTAAGATTCAGTCGATTGACGTATATAAAATTATTTTTTTTAAAAGAAGACCGTTCAAAATGGCACGACTTTTGAGAACCCAACCTTCTACATCTCTTTAAAAAACCTATTCATCCACTAAAAACAAAACCATCCTCAGCAAAAACATAAACCAAAAATCAAATATTTTATCAATAATCCCTCGACCCTTCATCAATAGCTGCAAAGAAAAGAAAGGATCACCCTTTCTCATCAGCAACAGAATCATCGGATGCTCTAATTTGAAGCTGGCTCTACAATGACATCGCTATTCGACATTTTGAAATAGAATATGAGAGTTTTCAAAGGATCCTTCATCAAGTTTCAGGATTTTGACAACTGCACTGTTCGGAAATTTGCAGAATCTAACGAGATAGATTCTCTTATCAGCTATAATGGTAACAATATCAAAATCTATCCACTTTGAGTAAAAATCTTCTATGCTAATCTTAATCTTGATTTTTACAAACCACAAAATGGAGAAGATATAATTTGGAGTTTAGTGTCTAGTGTTAGGATCGTTTTACCTATTCAACGAATAGGAATGATTTTACATTACACTTCCAATGGCGAAGATTTAGATATTTTTGAAGTTAACATGCTAGAACATGATAAGATTAGTCATAGATTCCTTGTCGCCGACGTCGTAAACTTAAAAGCTGAATCCTTATGTCCAAAACCCAGAATTATGCATCGTGTTCTTACTCACTCATTACTACTTAGAACTAGTAGTTATGAAGTCATCTATAAACATAACTATCCATGTTTTAATGCTTTGTGGGGAGGAATTCGTGTAAATTGGTATAAGGTAATCATGGATGAAATCGGGTCATTTCATAATCGTCATGCCAAAAAAATTCATTATACTGAATATATATTGTGAATACTAATGAATTTTCAGGTCACTAGTCCCGATATTGAATATACAACAGTTGGTTACCTCAACTCCAAAACCTTGAGTTTCATGTCGCTTCCATAATAGCTCGACATTGTAATAGCATTCCTTTTGATCACTGGCAAATAGAGATTCTGGTCAACTTCAGCCTCCCAACCCTACTATAGCCTCCTCCTCCCAACCATCTCAATCCCAACATGATGATGATGACATAGTGGAAATGACCATGGACACCCAAGCTAGACAATCCTATGCCATTATTTTCCAAAACCAATGCAAGCTTGATCGTCATCTGTCATAATTTGAGCATATCGTTAAAATGATAAAATCAAATGCTTCTTGAACAAAATTTGAGATAAGCTATCATGCACTTCATCCACTTCAGCTTATGTACCTACAAAAGAGCCTCATCCGAATCTGGAACACTTAACATGGACACCAACCGAGGAGGAAGATGACAACGATAAAGAAGTTGGCGAGACAAGTCAAAGTGATGATATCTAGGAATGATGAGCTCGTTCCTCATATCTATCTTTATCCATGCATTCTCTACTTTTGGGTCAATTGGTGTTATTCTGGTTTTATGCTTGTGACATTTTCAGTTGCTATTTGTTTGTGACACTGTGCTGTTTCTATTACTATGTGATAATTTGTGATGTTTATGACTGTGTTTTGTGACATGTGGTATTAAGTTCCAGTTGTCTATGACTATGTGATAGTTTATTCTATGTGATGTCTTTGTTTAAAACTATGTTTCGTTGTTACAAGTGATAATGTTTAATCTTATGTTTGGTTCTATGAAACTTTATGTAGTATTTTTTGTATGCTATGCTATAAACTGTGTATTACTCCCACCGGTATACATTTCCATTTTATCGATGCCCAAGGAGGAGAAAAATATACTATCATATCGGTAGGGGAATAGACAACTTAAATGGAGGACTAACTACTATGCTATTGTTTTTTCAATTTTATCTTATATACTTATCATCATCAAAATGGTGGAGAATGTTAGAATCTCATATTTTAATAGTGAGAACAATACCAAAAAGTATTATGTATATTATCGACATTTGCTGGAAATTAGCTATTCAAGGAGAGTTGTATAACAAAGACAAGACGATGATGACACAAAAATTTATATCGGTCATAGAGTCAGTAGTCTAGAGTTTATAAATGTTAAAATCTCATCGAAATAGTATACACACACATACACATATTCAACATATACGCTAAGACCCGACAAGAAAAAAACTCAGCTTTTGGTCGACTAAAATGCCAAATTCAGTCGATTGAATCCTGTATTTTTCATTTTTTACAAAACAGAATCAGTCGACTGAATCAGCATTTTAAGTCGACTCAAATATGTCTTTTTTACACTATTCTCTTTCGAGAATAAAAATTTACTATAAATTAATAGACTGAAATAATTTGTTCAGTCGATTGACTAATGCAACTATCATTTTTATTTCAAAAATCTAAAGGGATCCTTTTCCTCATGAAGAGTCTCTCCCTTGTTAATGGATTCTACTCTTCTAATGGTTATCACTCTTCATAAATAGTTGCAACCATTCATTTTCTATATAAAGCAATCTCCATTCTTGAATTCATAACTTAATCTACTACTTTCTATCTACAATCTTGTCTGAATTCACTAGTCATTCAAAATATTCAATTGCTTTCTATTTGATCACGTGTTCATACAAATCTATTTCTATAGCGATCAATTTAGTTCTATTCACTTCACAAACACACAATATACCATCAAGAAGAAGATTATAGGAAGGGTGTACATATTGGCTCATTCGTGCTATTCAAAGAGCACACAAAGTCACAAACTCGACTATTTGTAATAGTCGAAGTCCTGTTGGAGATCTTCTGGCACAAAGTCCTGCTCGATAGCTCAGGCGGTCTGTAATGGCTATTCCTTCGGGTTAAGTGAGAACGTTTGTTAGTTAAATCCAGAAGGAGTCTGGGACTAGACGTAGATAAGGAGTTTGAACCGGTATAAAAATCTCCGGTGTACTTTACTTATTGCAATTTTTATACTACCATTTTAATAGAAGTTTTATTTAGTAGATATAATCATATTACTCAATCCGTATAGACTTTCAAGTTTTCATCTTCAAAAAGTGAGTATTGCTCAAAATAAACATCTTCTTTAGTAAAACCATTTAAAAAGGCACTTTTGACATCCATTTGAAATAATTTAAAATTATTATGATTTGCGAAAGCAAGCAGAATTCTAATAACTTCTACTCTAGCTACAGAAGCAAAGGTTTCATCAAAATTTATACCTTCTTCTTGACTATAATCTTGAGCAATCAATCCTGCTTTATTTCTAATGATTTCTCCTTGTTCATTCATTTTATTTCTATAAACTCATTTAGTTCCTATTACGGACTTATTTTTAGGTCTTAGGACTGATTCTCAAACAACATATCTGGTAAACCGATTTAGTTCCTCTTGCATTACAAGAATCCATGAGTCATCTAATTATGCTTCTTTTGGATTTTTAGGTTTGACGGTTGAGATAAAAGCAACATTACGCATTTATTTAATTGATTTCTTATTTTTACTGCAGATTCTATATTTCCTATAATATTTTATATAGGATGATCTTTCAAATATTTTTTCGTTTATTTGGATGTAACTTTCAGATTTATATTTATTTTCATCGTTAGTGATTTCATTAGTTGTAATTTCATTAGTTTCACTAATATTTTATTCTTTATTAAAACTGGAATTATTGATTTTAAAATTCTCATCGAATGAAACATGTAATGTCTCTTCGATGGTGTTAACTCTGGCATTGAAAGCTTTGTATGCTTTACTTTTATTAGAATAACCAATAAAAATACCTTTATCTTAGTTAGCATCATTATCTAAATCATCTTTTGTGTTTAATATAAAATATTTACTATCAAAAACTTTAAAGTAAGATGTTTTAGGCTTTTTATTATAATATAATCCATACAGAGTTTTCTTAATTAAAGGTCGTATTAAAATTATGTTTAGAATATAGCATGTCGTATCAAATGCTTTAGCCTTAAAACTTTTAGGTAATTCACTATCATTTATCCTTGTTTTAGCACATTCTTGTATAGTTCTATTTTTACATTCTACTCTTCCATTTTGTTGTGCTATTCTTGGAAACGAAAAGTTATATGTAATTCCTTTCTTGTGACAAAAGATTTCAAAATTATCATTTTGGACCCTCCTCTATGATCGCCCCTAATCATTTTAATTTTAGTTGACATTTGATTTTGAATTCTTTTAGTAAAAAATTTAAAATTTAAAAAGCTTCACTTTTAACTCTTATGAAAATTGTACATGTAAATATATATATATATATATATATATATATATATATATATATATATCATCTACAATTACCGAGGCATATCTATTATGATTTTATTGATTGTATTTGCGATAGTCCAAAAAAATCTAGGGGAAGAAGTTCAAGAGGATGAGAAGTAGAAATCATATCTTTAGATTTAAAAGAGCATTTACGACAATTGATAGACGTCACATAAATTATTGGCATTAGAACTCATTTTACGATGACCCCTAACAAGTTCATATCTAGTAACTTTAGAAAGTTTTTTAAATTCAAATGACCAAATCTTTGGTTCCAAATCCAAGAGTAATTAGATTCAGCCAAAAGAAATAAACTATCATTGGAAATTTTCATACTTAAAATATAAATGTTAGTTTTCCTAATACCTTCAAAGATAATGTTTGACTCATTATTGTCAAATGGCAATTATCTTTTTCAAACATAATTTTAAAACTCTTATCACACAATTGACTAATACTAAGCAAGTTATGTTTTAGATTACTAACTAGCAAAACATTAGAAATAGTAAAAGTTTTAGAATTACTGAAATTACCGATGCCAGTCATATATTCTTTTGAGTTATCTCCGAAGTTAACTGGTCTACCATCTTTGTAGACAATATCTTTTAAGATCTCTGAATTTCCAATCACGTCTCTTGAACATCCACTAATCAATATCCACTTTCCCTTCTTTATTTATTATGTTTGATTTTCAAGTGTCTGTTCACCGTTTGCCATATAACAAACTTGTTTCTACAACTCTAAATCAAACCTTTCGATGAAATCAAGTGACTTTTCAAAACAATTAATTTCCAATAACATATTGGTTTCAAAAAATTGATTTTCTATAAAAGTGTTAAACATATTACTAGCCATTTAACTTTTCAAAATCGAATTAAGAGTTTTTTGAAAACCAAGTGCTTTGACTAAATTTGGGTTGCGAAATTATGAATCTTAAAGCTATTAAACACTAATGGGGGGAATAGTATTTTCTAACTTTTGTAAATCTTTTTAAATTTCCTTTAAGTTTAATATTGAATTATATCAACAATCAGTCATAGGTGCAATCACAAATAAAAAAGCAATAAAGTAAAATAGAGAGTTAGAGGGATGACATAAGGGATTTTATTCTAGTTCAGATTTCTCCTACAGCAAGTCTCATACAATTGCTTGTACATATTATTTTCAAATGCCAATCTTTAAATGGCAGAAGGCAAACCGAATTACAGTCTCGATTCCGAGGCTATGAGATACACCCTCCTGATTTTTCGAGCTCAGGGTACACCTACTTGATTTTGACAGGCTACAAGCACACCCACTCAGATTTCTAGGCTACCAAGCACACCAAATTTATTTGAACATGCTACAATCACACCCAAGCAAATACAAATAGAGTTTGTTAGTTTTTCCAAAGACAATTTCTTCATCTTTGGATATAATGGATCTTATAGCCTCTTGGCAGCACTTTGATTTTTGATTTGAGAGAAAGATGATTCCAAAATAGTAAGAAAGTGATATTGAATAAATACAAAGAAGTTTGAATTGATTCTATTTGATTTTAAAGAGAAAAGAGCATAATTTCAATGGAGTTTTCAAGAAAGTAAGAAGAAGGAAGAAAATAAGATAATAACTAATTGAAAATTTGTTTGAAACCTCATATATATAGTGTATAAACAAATATGTCTGTACGTGAAGAGTTGTGACGAATAGACACTTCAATTCAAATTTTGAAAAATTGATTTGTGGCATGTTTGTCGACATACCATTTGGGTATATGTCGATATATGCTTGTGTAATTTGAAAATTATTTTCCTTTTAAACATTTTGAAAATACTATACTATGTAAAATAATATAAAAATAGTTTGTAAACATTTTAAACTTTGAATATCTTTTATAAAATATTTTTAAATATATTTTGTTTTAAAATATAAAAGATAAGAAAATAGGAGATAGAGATCAAAGATTGCTACTAAGGACTTTAACAAAATTCTATGACTTTATACACTATATTATAGTTTTGATATCTTCATACCTTGGTCTTATACTCATGTGTGTTCACGTCCGTTTCTTGAATCTTTATATTGTACAGTCTTCGATTCAACATCAGTATAATATCCTACACTATATACTATATAACATGGCAACTCATTAGTATCCATATTTTATATGAATTTATATTGTTGTTATCAAAGTTGTTATCATCAAAATTGATAACTGAGGTATTAACAGGTCGGTAGTCTGTTACCATAGAGGTCAAAATCGGTCGTAGCTGGAAGTCCTTGCGTTGACGAGCACATTGATGGATAGTATCACGTTTACCATAGAGGTAACTGAAGACTGTAGGAGAAGATCCGGGTGGATAGTCGTGTGCTCTTGGAGCAGGTAGGCGGTCATCAGTCTTCCTTCTAGTTCTAACAGAGTAATAGATGGATATATACTATTTATACCCTTACTTGAGTATTAGAAGCGGATCCGGATGGATAACTCATGTGCTCATGAAGTTAGGAGGATAGCCATTGGCTTCATATGTTGAGATATGACTCTACTTGGGACTTCATATATGTCGTATAGTCAACTCCCATCGCTATTTATTTATATATAAGGAGATGAGATTATACCAACGATAAATGTCCAGTGTATAGTGGATACTTATATCTTTTATTCTATATTATTTTACAGATAGATGGCCTATTATTATATTCGGGACAAGATTTTATTATTTGTGATTGAAGGATATACTTGGGCTATGTTGTGTGCTAGTCTAACTATACTTGATAATATCTCAAGTATTGATGATTTCTGTATTTTGATGATGATTCTAGATATGAATGATTCACCCATTTGTATGTGATTTTACATGGGTGATGTCATCTTTATGCATGATTTTAAAATACTTGACATTTTGTGATACTTTGGGAATTGTTTATGATATTATAATTATATATCATGCTTATAATAGTTTTCTTATTATATATGCACATATGCATTGATATTATGGTTGTTGTCTTGAGTTATTTTGATTTTGTTATCATATTATTAAACCCTGCATATACTATGTTACACATCCTTGATTTAGACATAGCTTGACCCATATGTTATTTACATAATACTTGGGTTAGTACGAGACATTACAGGTACATGGACGATGAGACCAGCTTTTGTTTCGCTGGGCATAGAAGAGGCTAGTTATTCAGTGTTGTAGTATATTAGTTTGTATTATATAGTCTCGTGTATGTATGGGATATTGTGATGTATATCATTCCTTGTATATTTCATATTATATACTTTATCGCTATATTTATTGACTCTGTATTCTATATTATGTGCTATGTATTGTGTATTTTTCTATCTTGCAGGCACACGTGCTTTGTGTCGATACAGTAATGTATGGATGAGTTATTTATTCGATTATAAAATACATACCAGTGTTAGCCCAAGAAATATTCATGTGTGTATCCTATATACCCTCATTCTCTGTATTATTTGACATTATTTCCTTGTAATACTCTTGGAGTTATGGGTATAGAGGTAGGGTGCTACATATATGGTAAGGGTTATGCTTGTTGTCCTACAATAGTTTGGGCCTTTGTCCTTTTAATCCTTCCCCCTATTTGTTCATTGCCCTATATCTTATTTATTTTCTATAACTATATGCATTTTATTTCTTATTTCAATAATTAATTCTTTGATTAATTAATTATTAATTTTGGGTTACATGTAAAGTACACCAACTACTAAATAAGTACAGCAAAGAATATAAAAATGAAATCGTGCTTGGACCCTAAAAGAAAGCCTAATCATTTGAATACTCAAAAGGGCCAGAGCCAGTGGACTCAACAGATTGGGCTACTCCATAATTACCTGATAATGTCTTTGGAAGAGACATGGTACCTGAGGCAAATATCACCACCCTGTACCAACTATCATTTGACAAACGATTATTGTTATGACTCCCCAACTGACCATCCAAGGCAGTAATAGCACTTCCTCGACAGGAACATAAAATAAAGATCTAAGGTCCTTATTTTCTTTCTAGATGAATTAAAAAAATTCTTCTTTAATGGATCAAATCACATACTAGAGTGATGAATCCAAACAGCATCTCCTGCAAGCCATTGAACATCGCACCGAGGAATAGGGGATGTGTTCGATAAGGGAGCTACTACGGCTTCCTCTATATTATAATCTATATATATAATAATCCGCACCTTAATGGACCGGGTTTTTGACTAAATCTAACTCAAGTCCACTAGGGTATGGATTATTGGTGTTGATAACCAGAAATAAACATAAATATATCAAAGAGTTATCTACATAAACTCACAATGAAATAAAAAATATAATATAACATATATATTGACTAAGGCATCTACCTTGGAATTAATATTATTCCATGGATACACAGTTGCCTTGTTAGTGCCAAGTATGGATGAGAAGACTTTTCCATTTATCGTTCCCGTCTTGCACCAGTAGCTTGTTCCTTTAAATCTATCATGTGGGTTGCAATGAGAAGGGGGTCGAAACAACGTTTCGGTGATTGGAAAATTACATACTTTATACATAACACTAGTTTATGCTAATTAATTCCTATTTAGGTGTTATGTTTATTATTCACTGTTTATCTATTTATTTTCATAGGGGTGTACAATATTTACAACCTTCTCCATGGTATAATTATATATTTATACATACATACATACATACATATATATAAACATTGTAGTACAGAACATTTCCTTCAAAAAAAACATTGTACTACCTAAAAGAAAACCTCGACCACTTAATACTTCTTAAATAGGGAGGAGATAAATGCAATGGCCATTTAATACCTCAACCTCGAAGCGGGCCCTTTGTAATGTAATCGCTAGTTAATCGGCCCTAACTACAAAGACTGATGACCCTTAAATACGGCTTTATAATTTAATTAGTCTTATCACTAACACTTCTTAAAGACTTATCTAAGGGTTAACTCCTCTGACAAACAAACAATTAACTAAACTTCGAGGTATTTACGTATTCCATACGAATTATACACTCATAGGAAGTGAAATCAGTCAGGGCATAACCTAAGTCTTTGCTAACGACCACTCAGGACTGCTGGTTATTCAAGACTATATGCAAGCCTTACTTTTAAATACCGATTTATCGATAATACTGACATAGCCCACTGACCTCCACAGTCGATATCCCATTTAGACTTACCTAATATAAGTCAAGGAAAATGCCCACTCTTGTTTCTTAATACCTCTATGTTAGAAATGAAGCAGACTCCATTTCCTTATTAGGCACTATCATAAGTTTTTTGAGACTTCTTATATAGAGAGAAGGCAGACCCAATTGTCATTTAATACCTTCCATATTATTATTACGCTTTATTTATTACCTTATGTATAATTATATTTTAATTGGTGGGTCCAGTTATACATGATTGTTGTGTATTCCTATTTTGAACTCATTAATCCATATGTTTAGGAATTTCAGAATATACACTTATATGTACATTCTGTAAAGAACATTCATTTTCAAATTTTAATATATTAGAGCTATCTTTTCAAAAAGGATTACAATTATAACTTTTCATAAATTACCTAAAAGTGAAACTTTTATACCATATGAAATTACAAGAAATTATCTCTTTTCTTTTATTGAAATAGGCAATGCGAACTACAGAGAAACGACTATACTTTACACATCCGTTTCATTTTAGTAGATTCTTTATTACTCCAAACGACACACTTTTTGTACATAGTTGTAGAATCGGCTAATTTATGGAAAAGACAAGGAAATAGAACAACTAAATTGTACCTTCAACACTTCCAATAAATCAAAACATGAAAATTTACAATCCAAATCAAATTAGGGCAATACAAATGAATACTAGAAAATTACAACCTAATTATCATAAATATGGAATAAATTTCACAATTTGATCAATATTTTACTTTAAACTTTTAGGGCCTGATTTTCAAAATTTCAGATTATGGTGTATATATCATTCCATTCCAATTACATAACTTACAAAAATGTAGGCAAAATTTCAATTGAATACGTTAATTTTAAGTCTACAATTCAACAGATTTTGCATAAGCATAATAATTAAATAAAATTTAATGATATAAATTTCAGTGTTATATATATGTCATATAATTTCCCACTCACCTTTGTGGCTTTCCAAATCTTCAAATTTGAATTCATTCCTTTAATTAACTCCTTTTTTCCCTTCCATTTCAAAAATATGTATAACAACAGATATATACATACCCATTAGAATTACAAATCTGAGAGGAGATTTGAGTTAAGTAGAAATTTATATTTATAATTAAATAATTTACCTTTTTTGTAGAATTGATTCGCACTTTTTCTTCTTCTCTTTTATTTTCCACCCTTCTCCAATATGTCTATGTGTGTGTCTTTGTGTACATGTGTGTATAATGGTACTTTTATAATTTATAGAAATAGCAGAGAAGAGAAAATGATAAAGCTCCACTGCTCTGTTCAGAAAATACGAGAAGAAAAGTAAGAGGCTAGGCCTGTATTTATAGGCGCTGGAATCATTTTCATTCGTTCGATTAACATTAAATCTGAGCCGTTAGACCGAGGTTCAACCCTAGCCGCCGCCACTTTAATCGATCGACCACTCCTCTATAGGCAGCCGACTATTAGCGGTTGATCGGTCCAAGTAAGGGGTCGACCGATGAGATCAACAGTTTATTTATTATTTATTTCCTTTCGTTCCCTCTTTAATTATTTTCGATCTAAAAACTTCAAATGCTCATGACTTCTTCATTCGAATCCTAATCGTAAAATTCTATATATTAAATTACTCAGAAAATCGTCATGAACGCAATGATGCAAGTTTCATGGAGTAATTACGACATTTGCTCAAAATTTCACTTTTGAACCTTATTTAATTATTTATTAATCTCCATTTATTTTACAAGGTGTTACAATGCCAATCACATCAGAGGGTCGTACTATAGGAACAATATCACCGGCAATTGGAATATTCCATGTGTTCAGAACCCAAAGGTCTCTTTGATGGCCTTGGAAGGGGATTCTTCATTTGTGGGGGAATAGCAAGGTCACCAAAACCTGATGAAGTAAGCATAGTAAAGTGCTTGCATACATCAAATGTGTGATCAAAAGATTAGCACAAGATAAAAATAGGATGGTTCCATAGGTGATGCAAGTCAATAATAGCAATCAGACCATGGTAGGTTCTGGTTGTAATATGGACAGTAATAATCTATCCAGTTTCAACTTTTTTTTTTCAAAGAAAAACAATATATAAATAATAGGAGAAAAAGTGCCTTTCTCCGAGGGCTCACAGTATAACAAGAAGCAAAGAAGAACGAAAGCCTCCCAAAAATAAAAACCGCAAAACAACAGCGGAAAAGAAAGACCAAAAAAAAACAGAAGATAAAACCACAGCCAGCAACAAATCCACCCGAAGATAGTGGAGGAGAAGGGACAATCGATCCACCAACATTCACAAACCCGCCTTGACCCAAAGGAAAAGGCCAGACCACCAAGCCAAACCAAAAAGAGTGCAATCTAAAATGCGCATATATCAATCTCTCACTCTCTCAACCATAGCGACATCAATATAAACTAAATCACGTGGCCAATCAATTTATATCAAACCTAAATTGGAGTATATAGGGTATTTTTTGTGAAAATGACCCAAATGGGAATAGAGAAAACCGATTCTCTAGCAGAATTAACAGAAGGAGACCATTTCATAAATAAATTGCTGATCAATAATTAATGGCTTGGATTCAGTAACTTTCTAACGGTACTCCATGTTCAAAAATTCAAAATAAAACAAAGGGTAGTCATATCTCTTAGGAATTTTACCTTTTAGCATTCATCTTTGCATCAATAAAATTTAACCATACCAAAAGGTGGGTACTTATCCGAAAAAAAACCTAGAGGCAGTCTTTTAGAATAAGGAGCAAGCCTCAATAGCTTCTAAAGGCAGATTCATTACCCTCTTTACACAATTAATTCCGAATTTTTTGGGAGAATATGCACCCGCATTGTGTGGTTTTGTTATGAAAAGATAAGACTATGGTTTCCTAGAATCTAAACTAGTGGGCAAGACAGATTAGTGACACAACACCTTTAATAAATTATGAAATCATGTTTGCGGAGATAAGTTTATTATAGGGATGACGTATTTCAGTTTTCAACAGTTAGTTAAATGTTACTAACATTATCGTGCACGTCACTAGTAAAATATGGTACTTATATAATGCTTGGATATAAAAATAATAATAAATTTTTTGTACTGTTTGCCGAGTGATTAATTCGATGAAATGTTTTTATTTACGAGTGATTATTTGAATATTATTTTATGTATGTCATTGACACAGTATTACATATAAAAAAATTGTAAAATAAACGAGAAAAGTATCTTTGATGTTTACCACAAAAGAAAGGGATTTAGGGCTGCAAATACCCTAGATAAGAGTGCTAAGGTATGGTCCATGCATGTAGTAATCTACCTATTCCATATGGATGACGTCGAACATGAAGGTACCAAACATGTGTATTAGGTTGAATACATCAAACATGGGAGTTGGGAAAAAAGATTAACACGAGTGCACCATAAACCTGACAATTTTTCTTCCGAAAGAAATAAAACTGGTAAAATCATTCTGAACATAAAAAAATTCATGAATTTTAGTTTAGTTACAGAAAAACTGAAAGATGTACAAAATTTTTTTTAAAAAAGCAACTATATAAAATAATAATCATTTTTAAATTAAATAAAATTGCCCACAAGATATTAAGTTTCCCAACAATAGAAGAATTATTATAAACTTTCACTTATTATATTTCTTCAAATCGTGAACGTGATAAAGCTTACAATAAACAGAATTTATCTATTATTTTCGTATTATTCTTAGTAAGTCAATATTAAATTTGCAAAAAAAATTAATTGCTATCCGAATATTATTGTTATCATTCCTAGCATTATTTTTTCTTAATAATGTGTATGTTATACTCTTTACTATCATCAACATTTTCACTATAATTCTTCTTTTTAATGCACATATTTACTTGTTTTTCAATTTGTTGAGAATTGAATTATAGTCAACTATTTTAATAAGCACCTACTACTACCATGTTTGTTTCTTGTACATTTGAACTGTTACAAATTCAATTCATTCTTGCATAAAGTGTTACTTATTTTCAATACCTTTTTGTTTATGTTCTACTATTTTGGTCAATTTCCTTCTAATTTTCATAATTTTTTTTCCATTCTTATATTCACACACACACAATTATATTATTACTGAGTTGGATTTAAGGCACAGAAGCCTGGTTTTTTGTCAGTTAAATGGTCACGTTTTATATTTTTTTGGCTCTCCTTACAGCTCTCCGCTTCCTCCTTCATCCGTCAGCTACAAACAAAACGACTAGGCTTTTTAACGGCTGCTCTCTGCTTCATCGTTATTCCATCAGCTAAAAATTTATTCCCTCCGCTAAAAATTGAAAAAGCTACAGTTCCAGGTGATTATTTCTCACCATTTCTCCCCTATCATCTCTCCGCTACGTCCTTTTTCCCTCATCTACAAATAAAAAACAAGGTATTTTACCGCCTGCTCTCCGCTTCATCGCCGTTCCATTAGATAAAGATTGAACGGCTGCGTTTTCTGAGTGGTTGTTCCGCCCAGTTTCTTCCACCACGATTATCAGCTTCGTCAAGAAGGTAATTTCTGTTTTTCTTTTCGCCTTGCTTTTTGGATGCAGTGTGTCTATTTCGTCATTGCTGATGTTATTGGGATTTAGGCATAATTTAATATTCAGTTTTAACTGAAGTTATGTTGGGTTCATTAGATTTTCAACTTTCTATTTATATAAATTTAATGATGGCCAATTAGCTTGCAATTATATATTTATATGGATGACATGATTTAATCTTGACTGTACAAATCAATATCATCATTCGGTTTGTCTCTTTTTGGGATTCCTGAAATACAAGTAGGGACATGCTTAATCTTATGCACTCTGTTTTCATACAGAAGATATAACTTATTTGTATCTATATTGATTTCATCTAGCATAAGCGTAATTTATTAAATTTATTTTCTGACATTATTTTGTTTAGTTGAATAGAAAAACTTTATCCATCAAATAGGAAAATTTTCAGACATAACCTTGTTTTGGAAAACAATAACACAAATAACCTAGTTTTGATTTTAATTACAAACATATGCCTGTTTTCGCCAGCTAGACGAGGGCGAATTTTCGAAATGCGCCTTTGGGCGAATTTTCAAAATGCGCCAACAGACGACTTTCGAAAATTCGCCCAAAGACGCATTTTGAAAAGTCGCCCTCGAAAATACCCTGCACACATAAAAAAGTTATGTTGGTCCATTTAACAATCACATACATATATAATTTCTTATATAACAACTTTCGTAGATATCAGCTTGCAAATCTAACAATTGCGAAGTTCATTTAAGTTCGACACATAACTAGTTGGTTTGATACATAGAAATTACATTCGTTTAAAATTGAAAACACAAAAGGTCTAAATTCGTTACGCAGTCATACATCTGATAATGGAAGTTTAGGTCGCTGCAGTACATCGCTTTTTGTTATGGCCCTGTGATCCACATTTGCTGCACCTGTTTGATTTAGGCGTTTGATGCTCGTCCATAACGTTTTTTATCCTTGTAGATTTAGGTCGTCCAGGTTGTCTTCTTGTAGGTGGAGGCAATATATGTGGACCGGTGTATGGTCTCCAGTATCTCTTATCACACACGGGATGAAACTCTGCCTGATATGAAGCTTTGTAACTTTGAACAGAGTACCACTCTGATGCGAACTCATGATGTGCTCTGTTAGCACCGTAATCCTGTGCCGAACAAGCCGCCATTACATGAGCACATGGTATTTTTTGCAGTAGAGGGATGTTGCATGTACATGAGCAGTTAGGACCATCAATTAACACTTTAAATTCATCGCCGTAGCAATGAATAACTTGTCATTCTGTTCGACTAAAGCGAACTAGTTTACAACGACGTGCTTCAATAGCTCGATCTGCTATTTTAGCTTCCCATTTTGGAGTCAAACGTGTTGTGATAGCATCCGCCGTCTCTCGTCTCTTACAAAAATATTCAACCGATCGGAAGAAGGTTCGTGCAACCAACGCCTTTATAGGTAATGATCGAGCACCTTTCAGCACACCATTAAAACTTTCGGATGCATTGGTGGTCATAACATGAAAGCGTCCTCCATCGTCTTTGCAAAGGGCCCAATTCTCTTCAAAATTCCCTAAACTTCTTTCAATCCATTCATGAGCCCGTGAATTTGTAGCTTTAATTTCTTCTCTGATTTTGTTGTATTCAACTACTTCTGAAGCACATGCAGCTGAATAAAATAAAGCTGTAAGTCGGTTATCCCTAAAACCCGCTGTTTGAAAATTAGCTTTAAAATGTCGTTCACAGAACCTATGTTTGTGTGGTTCTCGCCACTTCTCCTGTAAAGCCTTCGAAATTCCTTTCATCCGATCCGATATGAAAGTAATACGACGATTGCAAACACTGTGAATGAATTCACGCATGCAAGAAAAAACCAACCCCAGCTATCATATGACTCGGATTCGACAACCGCATAAGCTAATGGAAACAGACAGTCATCCGCATCTACAGCAGTAGCAACAAGCAACGTCCCTTTGTATTTACCATACAAATGTGTCCCGTCAATACATAGCAATGGCCGGCAGTGTAGAAAACCTGTAATGCAAGGGCCAAATGCCCAAAACGCACGATCAAATACGCCAACTTCATCGTGGGTCACATGTCCAACAGTCCCCGGATTACTTCTCTTTATTTCCCCAAAATATTGAGGCAAAGTCGCATACGATTCGGCCCAGTCACCATAAATTCTTTCAATTGTTTTGTTTAATGCTCGCCAAGCTTTCATGTAACTAATTTTGATGAACAATTGGTCGTCGACAAGCACTTGAACTGTACCTGCTGTGATATCCAAATCGGCCTTCACAAATGACATGATTTTTGACACAAGAAAATTAGAAGTGGCTTGCTTGTGGTTGGAATTAACTGTAGGATTGACACAGGTATGTTCACTAGGCAACTTTCTGATTTCCCACCAACCAGACTGCGATTTCTTTGAGACTATTGCATGTATTCTCCATGGACAGTTGGTGTCAACATTACATTTAGCAGTGTATATCGTTTTATTCGACTTGACCGGCTTGTAAGAAACTCCATGTAGAATTGACCATTCGGTTAATTGGTGTAGCATGTTTTGCTTACTTTCAAATACCATTCCAATAGCAAATCCATTTTGTATGCACGCTGTTGAAAATTTTTCCCCAGCAAATTGCAGGTTAGCAACGACCAATCTTGCCATCATTTGTGCAGTACATAGATCATCATCCAACGGTACTTCCATTTGAGCTTCTTCACCATCACCTTCAGCATCATCTACGCTTGGAAAATCGTAGTTTAACGATTCATTGTTCACCTGCATTCGTTCTACCCAACACGCATCATTATTAGTGGTCGCAACAGCCATACTATCAATTTGAGGAACATGTTCGGTGTCTCCATCTATATTAACATCCATATTAGTGGCAATATTGGAATCATGTGAGTGTTGTGACGGTCCAGCACCACATTCTGCAGCAGTATCCTCAAGACTTGTACATCTGTTTACAACCGTATCTTAGTACGAAGCTAGAGTAGATAGGAAACATTACCCAAATAAATTGCTAAACATACCTTTGACTTATAGCATACATTTGTGATGGAGTAGGATATACCGGTTGCGACAAATGAATATTTTGTTGTTCAGCACGGACATTTTGTAGATGCATTTGTTGTTGGAAGCTGAATGTGTTAGAAGAAAGTATTAGGCAATTGTAATTTAAAATGGTACACGCAAAATACCAATGTTAACAACGATACCTTGGATGCATCGTTGGTAGTGTATAGTACGGAACGTACTGTTCTGGAGTTGGTTGCGACATCATGTAATGCATGAAACCATAGTTTATGGGAGGAGGACCATGACCCCCAGCATGTACATATGGATTACTGTAAGTAGGAGAACCTAAGCTTGCTGTAGGAATATCATGTTCTTGCAGATTTTCTTTTGCAATTTTCCCAACGTACAACTCAATGGATTTGGTAACCGCAGAAAACATAACTTCAACATCCTCATCATCTGAAAGTGTTATTGCTTTTGAACCAAAATCCGTTGGCCAGTTAACGACCAACTCAATATAAAATTCGATTGGGCTTATTTTTGTCGCTTTGTAAACCGATTCTTTCAACTCAAATAGTGTGCAACATTTGCGTACTCTCCCTGGTTTACAAAAACCGCCGACATACTTCCCGTTTTTCTGTTCGTCGACGATCAGTTCACCGTCGTAGTAGCAAAGTGTGGGAATGAGATTTCTAGCCATTCTACAAACAAATAGTTTTTATATGACCAACCACTTTCTGTCCATTCATATGAAAATATGTTAATGGATCTAAAAAAGCTAGGGTTTGTAATTTTCTTACCAATTTTTGTGCAGGGATATAGTGAAGACGTTTGCGTAGACCAGCAACGACTCTATTGCAACAACTAACCGTTTATCGAAAGAAATTGAGGCTTGGTGTTTGGGAATGTAAGCTGAAAGAAAATGGGTTCTTCAGATCTGGAAAAAAGTTGGGGTGTGTTATGAGGAGGTGAGTGCTAAAGCTGACTTGATATAAAACTGTTTTCTAATTGGCGACTTTGCAAAAGTCGCCTTTGTGCGAATTTTCCAAATTCGCCCGAAGGCGAGTTTTGAGAATTCGCCCAAAGGCGACTTTTGCAAAGTCGCCAATTAAAAAACAGCCTAAAACACATTATAAAACAGATTATTAGTCTGTTGAACTACAGAATACCTCTCAATAGAAAATACAGGACTGACAGACGATTAAAAGCAAGTATATACAAACAACAACCACCGGATACTACTTTACTACCAATACATCAAAACATACCGTCAATCACGTGGTAACCGGTAGCACCCTGCAAGCATTTCATTGCGAATTGCAATATTCATCCTCTCCAAGCGACTAACTTTAGCTTGCATCTCTAGCGCATATTGGACCCCCCTTTCTGTCAGTGGAGGATCGAACCATTCAAAAAATTTACAACTACGCACCCCCTGATGCGTCTGTGCATCGATATACGCTTTACAACCGTAAAACCGACGTCCTGCATTTCTCTGACTTTTGGAAACAACAACGTTACATTCAACTCCGCAATAGCAAAGTACTGAACGTCCCATGATGCTAGAACTTGATCTATCAGGGTTTTGCTGAGCAAGTACGGTCATCAATCTGGAATGCATTGATTTTTGTACCGGTTGGGGATTCTCGAGTACGACATTTGCCTGCGTAGCACAAACAAGTTCGTTCTCTACTTCTGCATTTGCCTCTGTAGCATCTAGTGTTGGTAGATCTTGCACTTGTGTCTCCGGAACAAAATCGACCTCACCGTTTGCGCCCTTGTTCCGCTCGTAATCGTCATATATTTTCATCATCGTTTGATCATCGATCTCTCATTCCTCCATTTACACCTAGAATAAAAGTTTAAAAAAAGCCCAAATTAGTCAAACTTGCAACCATGTGTTGATTTACTTTCCGATTTGAACAAAATTGAAGAATGGCGTACTATAAATCAACAAGTGTGAGAATAGATGAAAAAATTTGACAAAATACCAACCTTAATGACTTTTGCAAAATATTTTGCACAAATTTGGGTTTTTGGTTCGACCCTAAAACAAAAAGAAATGAAAAAGGAAGAAGGGGCTAATTGGTTACAACAGCAGCAGGTTTCTGTGGCGAATTTTGGAAATTCGCCACAGAAACCTGCTGCTGCAAACAGAGCAGCAATTTCAATCCCCGCCTAAACTACGGCGGTTTACACAAACATCACACAACTACACACATTTAACAAAACACAACTACACACATTTAACAAAACACAGCCACACAAGTTTAACAACGTTTTACAAATCCAAAAAACATTAGTTCGTCCCTTACAAATCCAAACAACATTAGTTCGTACATTACAAATCCAAACAACAGTAGTTCGCATCAAACAACATTTTCTATTTAGTCGTGAAGCTCATGAAATTCGCGCGGGCTTCTTCTTTGCCGACGCGTTACCAATGGTCTCGAACTGCTACTGCTGCTGCTGCTGCTGCTACTCCGTTCTCTGCGGGCAGTGGAGGACGAAGGTAATGCGGCCATTGGTTGAGATGGACCAGGAACAAATTCTTCGTGTACCGGTGCATTTTGTGACGATGAACCCGCACCTCCTCTAGAACGACGTCGTGTGTACACAAGCGCTGGAGGTGGTGGAGGTGGAGATGGAGCTCTCGGCCTATCAAGTTTATTCATGCATAACACAACATCTAGAATTCTTTGGATGTTGGTGCACATCCTCCTACCCTCCTCGTCGGTTTGACGTTTACGAAGATTTTCTGCTTCTTCCCAAGCCCTGCTTATACCGGCTGCCTGTAAAGTTGAATGAAAATTAGCAAAAGACAAAACCATCATAAGTAATTGATATAGTACTTACAACATCAACTTACCACGTTCCTCTCAAGTGATGCTCTGGGAACGTACGGGCTTCTATACACTACCTCCACTGGCGCCGTAAGAACATATCGCCGTGTTATGTTCCAGTACCACCGTTTGTACCGCTCTAGCGTGATGGTAGGCTCCCTCTCAATCTGGGTAGCTGTATGATGATCATTCCACAGCTGAATGTGGGATCTATACTCCTCTGCATTGTACGTAGAAGTGCAGGGTGGCGCATCATCCAGTATATGCTGTATCATGCCAAACTGTCTCATAACCCTATCGGGTAAGTGAAATGCAGTCTGAGTGTAAGATATGAATGGCACTCTCGCAGTCCACAAGTATCTAGCAGCTGTACACATGGCTGGAAGCTGTGCTAGCACATCCTGCGTGTACGGTGTCCATGTCACCACTTCATCCTCCAGCACATCTAACTCGTTGCGGTAGAACTTCACACTCCGTCTTGGGGTTTGGCGTGTTTTTTTTGTCCTACCCACCTGTTATAAGATGTTAGCAATTGAATATTACACATGAAAAATGCATTGTTTAAGTAATTTTAAAGGATAAAAATATACCGAGACCCAAGCGGCATCGACTGATCGACAACAACGTTTGTCACTAACAATCTTCCGATCGGAAGATAAGTCCACGACCAACGCTGAATTTATAAGAAAAAATTACGACCAAAAATGAGACAAATCATGTAAAACAGTAAACTATTGAAGTTTGTTTTAAACCTGTACTAGTGTCAGACATACAATCGTCATCTCACCAACAAGAAAATGAAAAGTGGAGGTCTCCGGTCGCCATCTGTCTGCCAAAGCAGTGATAAGATAGTGGTCAAGCTGGATGTATCATAACTTCATTATGTGTAAAAAACCGGCTCTCTCAATCTCAGCCAATACTCCTGGATGGTTTGGAGTCACTTTCTTCACCGACGTGGAGTGATCTATAGTTGTATCTGGATCGTCACGCTGATCAAATGATAAATACAATTAAAAAGCAGGAATTATACCACCTGACACAAAATTACATTTTTTTTAAAACCACCTGCATCCATATGTCGTTAGAAGTACGATGTTGTGCTTGAAGAAATAATACCCTTCCATCAACGGGTCCGGCCTCCATCTCAACATACTCTACAAAATACAAGTATTAAAAATCATTTCATTTCGATAAAAAATATACACTAACTACAAATTGACAACCTCCTAATCCACAAAGTAGTATGAATGCACGTAAAATCATTGTCGTTCATATAAATTGCTTATAACACTAATCTTAAGTTGCTTTTAAGAACCTTTTTTATTATAGTTTTTATACCCTACTTCTAACTTAGTTCAAAATCTAACACTAAAATGTGTACAAATACTTGTAATGATAGTGTTGTAAATGCTTTATCAATGGTGATGTTCAAATGATTTACTTTACAAGCACAATTTTTTTTCTTGAACAACAAATTATGAGATAACATTGACATCAAGCCCTAATTTATAAACAACAAATTATGGGTATAGATTCATACTTATTTCTTGTTCTATACCTGATGTGCTTGCCATTGAGTAATTTGGGAAAGAATTTGAATATAAAATGAAGAAATGAAAGTGGAGGAAGGTTTTGAAGGGTTTTGTGTCTTTTGAGTTTAGGTTGGAAGAGTTGGAGAAATGAAGAAATGAAGTTATGTGGGGGTGGGGCTGCTGTCTGGTTAAAATGTGTCAGGGTATTTTCGAGGGCGAATTTTCGAAATGCGCCTTTGGGCGAATTTTCGAAAGTCGCATGTTGGCGCATTTTGAAAATTCGCCCAAAGGCGCATTTCGAAAATTCGCCCTCGTCTAGCTGGCGAAAACAGGCCTATGTTTGTAAATAAAATCAAAACTATGTTATTTATGTTGTTGTTTTCCAAAACAAGGTTATGTCTGAGAATTTCCCCATCAAATATGATAAACAACCAGATTCCCATTTTTACTGCTTACTTCAAACTAATGTACTTATTATGGTGGCTTAACTCATACCGAATATATGCAGATGCTAGAAAATAAAGTACATTTTTGAACATAATCATATTTTAAATAATTTAGATGAAATTTAGTAAAGTTATCATTACCTCTTATTCATCCAAGAGCAAGTTGAAAATGCTTCAATCAACAAACATATCCTACAGGAAAATTAATATTCATTTATGGTCAGTTTAGTCTTAGACTTTTTCTATAATTATTTGATCTAAGACCCATGATTCTTCACACTAATAATCTCAGTTTCTAATACGCATTTGACGGTTGCATTTTGCAATATTTTCCACACTTCCATTGCTTTCGGTTGAATTATTAGCTCATTTTTTCTTTGATCGTTAGTATAGTTGTTATCTTTCATTCATATATTATACTTTTGCTCAATGTTTTCATAACCAGACCGTGAATCAAACCATGAGTACTCAGGGTTCGAGATTTCGAGGGTTCGACCGGTCGAACCGTCAAGAACCGCACATACTTTTTTTTGGAAATTAATACATTTAGATGCAACGTATCAATCTTAAGTACACAATAAACCAACATCTCCAATAAAAATATACGATATTAATTCATAATCCACACATTAATTCTAATATGAAAAATTAAACAAAATTTTTTACAATAACTGCACTAATTACGAATATAAAACGGGCAGAGATTTGAAAAATTATTTTAGAGCGAAGAAATTACGCATATGGGAGAGTTCAACCAGGTTCAAATGAAGGGTTAAACCATCAATTCAAAGATCGAACCAAGATTCTTGCATGAAGGAGGTTTGACTGAGTTTTCAGCCTTTGACCCCTACGGCTCGTGGTTATTCGCGGTTCAACCGCGGCCTGGTCGGGTTATGAAAACTATGGTTTTGCTACATGTAGGCTACTGTTGTAGTTTATTAAAAGTTTATGGTGGATATGACAAGGTTTTTGCTGCGCAATTTTAGATTCCAGCTTCACTTAGAATGGTAAGTTGCCAACAACTTAGAGCCCTTTTCTTTTCCTTTTTTCGATCATTAATGGAAATTCTCCATTGAAACTCTCTCTGATTAGGAATAGGGAGCTTAGTGCAAAAATGTTCCATATAACATAAGCTAATAACTCAAAGTAATTTTAACAATGTAGTTTGTTGGTGGAACGGAAAGAAAGTTTCTAGAAAATTTGTTGTTTCACATATGAACCAAGTTTACTGGATTCTTTTTTGAGAAAATTGGGACTTGCCATTAGTTTTGACCATCCAATGATAGTCTAAGATGAATATAACTTTTGTATCAAAAAAAATTAGATCATAATTATAGGATTACTCATGCTCAAGTTCACGTTAGAAACATTAGCCATTCTTCCAACTATGCATAAACACTGATGCCATTTGATTTTAACCACTGATGGTATATACAGTGTTAATAATACGATAGTCATGATATACATCGAATTGCTAGAGTAATATTTTTTCGTCTAAATTAGTTTACATTCTATCAATAAAAACATAATATTATGAAATCCTAAACTAAATTTTATGAAATCTTTTAACTACTATTAATAAAATTCATTTCTAACTTGCCAATGTGCAATATCTCTCGTCTTCGATAGAGTTCAATCAAGTTAATATGATAAAGTAGTCGTCTTCATTTACGTGCAGTGCTTTATGATACTTCAGTTTAATTGTTTAAATTAGATAACCTAAGGATAAGCTACTATGATGAAGTTTCGGGTTCTTTCAAGTTCTTTCTGACACAAAGCTTTGTAATGGAGTTGAGGTAGATCTAATTTAACTTATGTCCATGCAAAATAAATTTGACCATATTTAGTACTTATTCATGGCTATGCAAATCATGTTTGGTTCCACTTTTTAAGTTATATCTAATCATCTTTGTTACATATTCAATGATCAGGTATGTGCTTAGGAGAAAATGTGGTTACGCTCCCTACTAAAGTCTATTTGCATTAGGTAAACAAGCATTGAACCTTACAAAATAAATTATTTGGTTGCGTTTGATATTGGCAAGTTTTTGACCTATTAAGGGTTATTTTGATTGGATCCTATTTGATTGGATAGTATTGTAGACATAATAAAAAGCTAAATGATTTGGTTTTTTGAAGCAAATGATACTTATGCTCTAGACTAAATATACTTTGAAGCAAATGACCAGGGCTAGAGTTGTGAAACTAAACTTATGACGAGCAAGATTATTCAAACAAAAGTTGTCAATGTTGTACTTCCTTCAAAAATATAATATATAACAAGTTAGTCCATGTATCATTCTAAATGAAACATGAAAGCAATTTCAATATCACAAGTGTAAGTTTTAGGTAGGCTATAAACGCTAACTTTTTATATTACATTTCATTAAGTTTCACAGCTTTATCATGTTTTGTGGCTACTATAATTAGTATTAACTCTATTACTTATCATTCAATTCTTGCAACTTAAAGACTTAATGTTCAGTGAAAATTTCCAAGGTTCGAAATTCCGTTTTCCATTTCCGTTCCGGTCATTGGCAATTTTAAAATTTCCGATTCCGTTCCGGAAGTTTCGGAAGTTCCGTTTTAATTCCGGTTTTCTAATTCTGGTACCTTTTTTGCTTTAATTTGCTATTTACGCTAATAAATATCCAATACTATCATAAATTTATAGTACATTTTTTACATTACATATAAAATACACTTTAATTAAAAAACCATTGTTTAAGATTCTATATTGTTCATTTGAGATTTTAAAATTTTGGAAAATTTCTGAAAATTTTATTATGATTCGATATAAATTAACAAAACAACTTTTTTGTCCATACATATGATTTTTTGTCCATTTATTTATTGTCCTGTTTAATTTGCTTTCCTTTTTTTAATTACCATATGTTTGTTGTATTTTTTTATTTTTTATAATTTTTTTCAATATTTGAAAAGCAAATCCGGAATTTAGACCGGAACCGGAATTTTGACCGGATTCCGTTCCGGTTATGAGCGGAATCGGAACGGAATGACCGGAATTTTGAACCATGAAAATTTCCCACTAAAGTGCTTCATACTTTTGAATTGTAATGATAGCAAACCTATAATTGGTGTGATTTGCGTGTATCGATAACCCGCTTTACTCCACAACAGTGAATCGATGATGCTGTCATTTATATCTTACTTATGTTATATGCCAGAGTTAATAGCTAGATTAATTTACAACATAGCTTAAAGAAATGTGGTGAAAATTAATATCAAATTCGTGGGATTTGGATGTTGGATTTTAGTTAATTTGTTGGGTTGATTTGTTTGCTGTATGTTTAAATTTATATACCATTAATTTAGTTTTGAGTTCAACGTTATGTTGGGAATTTGTGCACACTTTAGTTATTTTTTGCTCTACCATGTGAATCTCTAATAGTTGTCTTTTTTGGCACAAATACATTTGGTTAGTATCCCTTTTATGTTTGAATAGTTTTATCTAATTTTTTAATAATCTCACAATCCAAGCTACGCTTATTAGCATCAATCATTGTTATACTCATGTTAAATTTGACAGTTAATTAAATTTGTATCTTTGGATTCAGTGAGCTGAAAACATACCATTGACAAATATTCTTATTTTACTAATTAAATGTCTGTTCTAATTTCATTGGAGCAATATTTGTCAATATTTTGTCAATTAAAATCGATTTGTTAGGATCGGTTTTAGTTACCTTACAAGTAATAGTAGTACATGTGCAATGGTGGATTATCATGATATTTGCAAAGTTTCAAAAAAATTATTTGATTTCACAATATTTTATCTTTACCATTCACAAACTGTACTTTGTTTATGCTATTAACCTACTATAAAATATTATTCGGTACCAGTACAAATTTACTTGAGCATAAGAGGTAGGCTAGAAATGTAATACTTCCCAGCAAAGTGTCATGTTACATTTGTCTCTGAAAAAAGATAAATGCTAACTGTCTTTCTTGCTAAACATTTACAGTGGAGGACGATAATCTTCAAAGATTTGTGTTGCTAAGTTAGTGTATTCTATGAAAAAAAGTGACCCAAAGTTGTACCTATTGCTATGCTGTAATTGCTAAAGTTTCATTACCTTCTGTTCTAATGTCATACTTCTTTAATGTTAAGCTCTATTTTGGATGGCATGCACTAGCATTTTACTATCTTTAACCGTACTTTCCCGTATCTATGTTTTATTGTTTCATTTAGCATTTCATGGCTTTGTTGTGCTGTTGAATACAATTGGCAATTATGACTGACTGAAGAAAAAAAAGCTGTCAGATTATTAATGTGCATGCAATTTTTCACTGACATTGGTTTTAATTTGGAAAACTTTATTTGGGAGAATGGATAGATAATGGGTTGTTGTTCTTTTTAGCGATAATTGATGCATTTGATGTTCTTTTGGAATATATAGATGGAAATAAATAGCTTGTGCATGTGCAATGAATTTGTTGGATGCATATTTTTTTTGTTCTTATTTTGACAATTTTTTATTATTGCTATTGTCTTTCAATTAGCAGTTATTTTCCCTTTAAGGATTTCTAATTGAATACGTGAACTTCTACGCTTATAAAATGTATTTCTACATATGGACTTTACCTTAACGCCTCATATTGAAAAGGTAACAGTCATTTCATTTGTTTTTGTTGTTTACCTACACAAGGATTTATAGCGAGAATACCTTTATTGGATATTTCTGGTGTTAGCGTTATATGAATCCAAAGGTACGTTTCAAAAGTCTGTCAAATGAAAAAAAGATATCATGCAATTATACTTTGATTGTCAAGGAGAAAGATCCTTTCTGTAAGTTTTTTAGTATACAAAAGGTATAGTTAAGAACTATTATCTTATGACTATTGATGATTTTTTATTGCAAGTTTTCTCTATGCATATATCTATTCATACATACTGCATGTTTTTACTTATATTACTGGATAATGATTTATTAGTAAAAGAGCAAGTTAAATGGAACATCAATAAAACCCCTTATTGGAATAACTTAGTGTTATGCGTGTACATGTATTCTCATTGGCATAGATATGTTGGTTTGAGCATTTTTTCAGTTACAATCTAAAAGATACATATTAGTACAGACTTTAAAAATGGTCACAAACGTGTCAACCTAAAATGTTATGCTGCTTAGCCCCAGTTTGATCCATTTTTGGTAATTATATTGAAGATTATTTGTGATATATTTGATTCCATAGCTGCAGCCGATGCTTGATAGAAGTATCTAAGTTTATATAGTTAGGATAACATATTAATTTTATTGTTGCACCTAAACATAATAATTAATGGGATGTTGGTAATGAATAACTGTACGATCATTATTATTTATCAGTTTCACTGTAGAATGATTCTCGGCAAAGGCTTTAGTGGAGGAAAAATATGAAATGTCTACCTTTGCTTATTCTTGGAGGCTTAAGGGTAGGTGTGAGCGATCTTTGGTTAAATCAAATAAATCAACCAAACCAATTTCTTGGTTTTGTTTGGTTTGGTTTTGAAACTGGATTGGTTTATAATCGGCTCGTAAAAAAAAATTGTTTCGTTATTTAACAAAATTAACCGAACTTTTATTATATTTTAGAATTACTAATGTTACAATAATTTTTTTAGATTAATTTAGTGAACTAAATAATTTTATTTATCATATATGTGTTAAAAATACTGCTACAAAGCATAAGAAAGCTATATAAGAATACTTTAATTATATGTTTAGGTTTTATTTCAAACTACAATGAATATTTTAAACATAAAAGGTGAATCATTTTTAGTTCGATTTCATCGGATAACCAACTCAACCAACCATATTCAATTTGGTTGGTTTGATTTTCATTTTTATTTGTTTTAGTCCGGTTTAACAATTTCCAATATTGGATAAACCAAGCAAACTAAATAAGTTAATAATATTTTTTCAATTGTAAACTCTTAGCATGATATGTAATTTATAGTCATTATATGGACATGGTTGAAGGCTTGGGCAGCAAAGAAGGTTTCCCATAAAACCAGTTATTCAAAAAAGCAAAAAAAAAATATGCTTTTATTGTATTATAATTTCAAATATGAAAAAAATATAGTATTTTTGTGAAAAATCTGCGCTTTCTTATTTTAAATATGCCTCTGTTTGGACTTAATATTCATGTTACAAGATCATACTAGGCATTATTTTTTGCGATTGTAATAAAAGGTAAAAAACCGAGAATATGTCATTTTTCTCATTAATATAGGTTGATGAATGTTCTTTTACATTCTTCTCCAAAATATACTTTCAAAGTCCAAATATCTGTAAGCAGCCTTCAGTTACTGGCATTAAAACATGTATATTTAAAGTATAGCATTGCTAATTTATTTTGAAATAGTTTATATAATGCAGGAAATTTGCATGCTTATTGCATGAATAAATTAAAATACAAAATTCAATAAGCCTTCGAACAAATGATACATTTGATAAGCACTTTTACACATTATATCTTTATTTGGACTGTTTGTCGCTCTTTAGTTATTTGTGATTGTTCGTTTAGTTTGTGTTCTACTGCTCTATGACGAAATTTGATATATCCATTCTCTTATAACTTGCAATATTTCCTTCTAAGACACTAGAAACAACTATAGCATGCTTTTGTCATAAAATGCAATCTCACTATTTACTTATGGTACTAACAAACAAGTTTTGGTCGCGGTGAATGTTTGAGACAATCTGAAATTTCTTTTCTGTTTCTCTATGTATTATGCAACTTTTAGATTATCAGATTATGTTTGTTTTGGTTTATCTATTGTTGAATTTGATTGGATATTTATTTGGTCATATATGTTCTTTTCCTTAACGAGTTTTCGACAAGTTGGATGAATATTATTGTGTATACTCACTTTACAGCTTTAAATAAATATATGGCATGAATCCGTGTCAATTTGCATTCGAGTCTCATTTAACCATTATTAACTAATATCATATTTTTATGTGGCTAAATTAGATACTATTAACTACTTGGTTTATTATACTGATCCTTTACATGCATAAAAATCTTTTTCTGTGCCAAAATTTGTATTATTGATATATAATCACTATAGAATTTTTTGGAATACATAATCCTATATACATACTCATACATATGAGAATATATTAAAAGTTTAATGATTTAAGATCTATGATAAACCACTGAATATTATTTATACATATATTTTTTTAATTTTATTCAATTTTGAAATTTGTAGTCTTGGCTGGTGAACAGTGGTAGAGCTGCAACATTTGATGGACATGGCAATGCTAGCAGACAATTCTAAAGCATTAAATAGACCGATATGCTTCTTATATTAAAAGTTTTCTTTTGAATTCTCTCCTTACATATACCGTAATAAGATACATAAAATTTGAATTATCTATCGCTATTAAAGTTTTTACCTTGCCATTTATCTCTAAGGTTATGGGGTTTTCCCTGACGTCATATTCAATTACTTCGACTTATGCTTTTTTGTCTTGCTACGCTGACTGTTTTTCATAACAAACTCTATTATGAAATTAATCTTTTTTTCCTTTTATTTTTTTTATAAAGTACAATTTATTGGTTTGTACTTATCTTCCACGATGCAACCTTAGCGTCTGGATTAATTTATCTCTGTGATTTTTGCCATTTTCATTAGATAATACTTGAACAATTGACAAGCACCAATGTCCCAGTGGTTAAGTGATTCGACTTTGGTACGAGAGGTCACAAGTTTGAACCCTGTGTAGCATGATTCAAACATTTATTGACAAAAGTGATTTGTGATATGTTGTCCCAGTAACATGTTGTATCTAAGTATCATTTCAAAAAAAATACTTGAACAATTATAAATGATATGCTAAAGATGGAAAATTATCAATGGTGTAATCATTTAAAGCTTTATAGCTTTTATTGGCATTATTGATATTGAAGTTTTAACTTCTTTACAGATAGAAAATTATGTAATTTAGCTCTGAGTAACCCATAAATACCACAAATTTTGGTTCGTAATAAAATGAAATTTACTTTGGGTACTCATTGCATTTTATAAATCATCATTTTACTACATACAATTCCTACTTTTATTTAAATACCTTTTGCTTCTGCGCATGTATGGGTGTCTATTTTATAAACATGAATAGTAATCCATTTTCTTTACTTTGCTACATTGACTGTATTTCTTTATAACATTTTATCTTAAATTTTTCCTTCAATGAAATGTTATACGAAGTATTTTTCGCGCATGTACAAGTATATAGTTTAATAGTGATATTGATTGATATTTTGTTATGGGTATTATCAATGATGCAATCATTTAAAGTAAAAGGGAAAATTATTTGGCTATTTGGAAAATTTTACCACAAAATGTATATATTATGCGTAATTCTCAATTCATATACGCCATTTGTATTAGAAAATATAATGTTTCAAATTTGTTGTACTATTTTCTCTAATTAAATTATATTATGTAATGTTATAAAAGTTTAATAATGCAAATGCTGGAATGTGATTTCTTTTAACCAAGATTAAAAGTTATTTCATTTTGACCACGATTTCTCCATTTTAGTTTTATAACACTATTATCAAACCAAATTATATATATATATAGATTTATATATTAAGCATAGAATAAAATTATATTGATTATATCGCTTGCATTTGGAAATTGCTTATTTAGCATGCTTAATAATGCAATTCTTACCTAACTAGGAACAATTATAGTTGGTGTAATCGTTTGTTGTATAAAAAATTTATGCTCAAAATACTAATTATATTTTATGTGCATTGGGATTTGTTAACAAATTTTATCAAAAATTATTTCTCGGTAGTGCTCAAGAAAAAGCACTTAAGATTACCTTACACGTGAAATGGTGGGAACATGACCAGGTTGTAGATGATTAGACTATACTTACCCTCTGGTAAGAGTTTATGTTTGATGTTCTACAATTTCAAAGGTAAATGATAATAGTATGCAACGTTTACTTCTTATATTGGTATAATCAATGTTTTGATGGTCTTATGTAGTACACAAGATCATGAAGGTTGACCTTGAATATTATTTTACGCATAGTATTTTAAGTGTAACAAAAGATCTCACTAGCAAGGTAACTTTTCCATTATTTGGTGAAATTATATATTTGACCGCACTTAAGTAGGTGCCATATACTTCAATGAAACTTATTTCAGCTTTTGAATAGCATAAGTGATAATTTTTATATCTTAGTTTATGCTAATATATTTTTGGAAGACATTGTTAATTTGCATCTTCTTTATGTAACTTGCAAACTTAATCGATGACAGTTCCTTTTGACTGAAATCACTGAATATTTTTTTGATGTATTTACACGTACTTTAATTGCTTTAATTGTTATAATTTGCACTATTTAGGGTCAAGATAATTTCAGATTTTGTTCATAATGTGATATTCACTATCAACTCTAATATTGTTTAGTTAATAGGTCCAAGTTACTATTTTAAGAATTAGGTGTGTCATGGCCATGCCTTATATCGTACTTCAATTATGAAATCTTATTGTAACTTGATTGATATCTATTTTCGAACATGAATACAATGATTTGATTATCATTTATCAAAGCAATATGTTGTTTCAGATATCTACATATTACTTATTGATTTTCTTCAAACCATTTAGGAATGTTTCAATAAAAAAAATGGACAACTTGATTTGAAAATGCGCAGAAAATATATGAAGTGAGGGATTCGATGTAAACTGCTTTCCGGCTTCCAACCATTAATATTTATCCTCTCAATTTAACTTTCTTGAAATGGATGACATCAATAAACGTCTTAGTGGAGTCATGAAGGCGGTTCGAACTAATGTGCAATTGATTACACTGGATCAATATTGAGCTCGGTTTTAGATTTTGATCCATGTATGCCATAGTATCTATCTGATTACTTATTGATAATATGATGTCCATATGTCCATAGTATCCTATCATAACAAAATTTACAGACGACTGAAATATATGCTATATATTTTATTTACTTGAGGTCTGGTACATGTTGAAAAATCTGCAATTGTTCCCCTTCTAATTCAAGGAAATGGAAACTTTGGCAGAACCTTCAATAAAGGAGCAATATGCAAATTATCTATGTTTCTGTTATTATTAGTGTTCAGATGTTTGTAGACAAATTGTAATATGTGTATGGTGACTTCAAACAAACGATTAGATGGTTGTAGTCCTAATTCAAGCAGTAGAGGCAAGGTTGTTTTAGTTTGATTTAGTTAGAATTTAAATGTTTGAAACTGTACATATGTTTTGTTTACCAATTAAACATCAAAATGAGTAAAGATCTTATATTCTAAAAATATTCTGTTTTGTATGGAATTTTCATATTATAGCCCTTTGTTTATTTACATATAATTATCGTTCAGCAATTACCAAATCCCAGAACCGAGGAAGGAAGGGTGGGAGTTAGGCGGTGGTCAAATCTGATTATTTATTGGGCTTAGATATGGTTTTATTGCTACTTGAATCCAATTATTATCTATCCATTATATCAAACTTTTACATTGCAATAAAATGCAAGTATATTTGGAAACTTTATTTTCACTTGGAATAGGATTGGATTGAGTCAAGTGAGCTTTTTATGCATAGCATGAGTTCTTATGTAATATTTAGTGATTTGTTGAACTTAAAATGGTTCCATTTATTATTCTTTAACATGATGCATTTGTTTTAAACTAAAAAATCTGCACTATTGTTATTACTTCTCTGTTTCTCCTTCTCCAGTTATTTAAAGGTTTAAGCTCATACCTATCAAATATTCTTTTATACCTCTAATTTTAGATTAAAATAGTTTCATCAATTTCCTAACATTTGTTGAAAACTGATCAGTGAGACTATGAATATTATTATGGACTATAAATGGAATTTTTTCACATAATTTAGAGCATTCCGTTAGTTTCGGCGGTTTCATGTAATTTTTGTAAATATTTAACTTTCTTAGTTAGATTTACATTTTGAATCAGTCTTTCTACGAATGCCGTGTGCGAAGCACGGGTTTTTTTTTTCAAAAGAAGATATATAAATAAAAGGAGAAAAAACGCCTTTCTCCGAGGGCACACAAAAATAGGCGAAGCATATGAAGAACATATACCTCCCAGACACAGAAAAACAGAACAACAGCACAAAGACCCACATAAAAGTAATAGCCAACATAAATAAGACAGCTAGCCAGGAATAAACAGATAAAAACACCACCAACCAAACCACCATCCCGCCTGAACTCACAAGAGTAGGCCAGACCCCCAATCCAAACCATAGTGTAAGCAAACCGACCAAGCACAAAGGCTGAACCCAACAAATAGAGTCGCGACCCACAGTAATATCCAAAAAAAGTGGGATATCAGGGATATCTTCGGCTCACCAACAAAACCGAAAATCCTCATCGATCTCGAGCAAGGCCAAACATCCAAAGAAGAAGACCAAAGAACCTCGAGAAGATGACGATGCGGAAAAGAAAAGCCCGAGACCCTCCATTGCAATCCAAAAACCAAGGCAATACCAAAGATAGGAGACATGAGCATCCACCGAAACGATAGCACAGAACGAGTCGTAGCCAACCAAAGAACACTCTCAGAAAAAGGAAACCGAAGCTACCTGTACTAGAAAACTAGCAACCACATTAAAACCAACAATGAAGGGGGGGATGGGGACGGAAACGTTGGGTGAAAACCAACGCCCGAATGCAAGGATTCAGCCAACTCCCTGTCTAGCATAAGCCAGGCCACACGAGATAGACAGAAGACCTACCAATCGCCCAGACCGGAGGCTCATGGTTCCCCTGAAGGATCTACCACGAAATGCCAGGAAAACGTCATTCCTCACACGACGAATAATGGAAGGAGGATCCATAGGTGAGTTCTCGAAGATTGCCTTATTCCGTGTGCACCAAAGGTGCCAGCAGATAAGACAAGGAATCAATCGGAAAACGATCGAACGGAGAGATTTCCCAGAAATCCCAGACCACCAGGAAAGCTGGAGTTCAAAAGGAGAATTGGCAATACGTCTCACACCGACCAGGTTGCCGAAATAATTCCAGCAAGATCTGGCCGAGACACTATCAAAAAACAAATGGTTTAAAGATTCCGTTGCCCCGAAGGTACAACAGCGGCAACGGGAAACAAATGGGATGCCGATCTTTTGAAGGTTATCGTCTAGTGGCAAACCATCGTGCAAGATACGCCACATCAAAATAGAAGCTTTCGGAGGAATACGGGAATCCCAAATGAAAGAGAACACAGGACGATTGGGAATCGGAGATCTAAACGAAGACCACGCTTTCAGGATGGAAAACGACGCGCCATCCCAGCCAGATAAACCTCCGTGAGAGTCAGAAAAAGGTTTCACCGACTGCGTGTGCTTCCAGGTTTCGCTAGCATAAGACGACGATCTTGAGAAATTAGAGTCAACAAGCCTCCGGTACTTAGCGTGGAGGAAAGATGCCCATAAAGAGTCATTAGCACCAAACCTGAACCACAACTTACAAGCAAAAACCACACAAAGGTCCTTGGGATTACGGAGACCCAGACCACCTTCGTTTTTGGGACGGCAAACCGCTTCCCACGACACCCAATGGTGACGACGAGCATCATCCTTGGTGCCCCAGAAAAAAGACGAGGCCAAAGACTGATATGCCCGGAAGAAGGAAGAGGTAGGGGTCATAGCCGCGAGTATATGAGATCCCATCGAATCTAAAACAGACCTGATAAGAACCAGTCTGCCTGCCTGGGATAGAAGAGACGCATTCCAGCGTAAAATCTTACCCCTGACTTTGTCCGCCAAAGAATCGAAATAGGCATTTAGCTTTCTACCTCGGTATAGGACAATACCTAAATAGGGGAGAGGGAGGGATGCTTCTTTGAAACCCGATACGGTCTCAATCCAGGCAGCACGAGACGGAGGCAAGTCTTTTGCATGGACGAAGCAACTTTTGGAAGGGTTAACAAGTTGGTCCAAGGACCTTTCGTATTGATGCAGGAAACTTAGGAGTCGCCGAACGGAGGAGCGACTGCCATTAGAAAAAATGACAATGTCATCTGCAAAGGATAAAGAAGAGATAAGGGGGCAACCCCTCGGAATACCGAAGCGTTGGACTTGCCCGAAAATAGTTAAGGTTTGGAGACCGCGAATCAAAGCCTCCGTCGCGATCACAAAAAGGGAAGGCGAGAGTGGGTCTCCTTGGCGTAGACCCCTCCCCGCCCTGAAGTAACCATTGGCCGAATCATTTATGAGCACAGAGAACCAACAGTTGGAGATGAGCCTCCACACCAAGTCAATTAGGGATTCCGGGAATCCGAAGGCCCTTAATGAAGCACGGGTTCAGACTAGTGTGTGTGTAACTATATGTTTACAGATTTTCATGTTTGGTTTGGTTTTAGAATAAGATCGGTTTATAATAATCAGTCCGTCAAAAATTTAGTTCAGTTACAGATTTAACTATATTAACCGAACTTTTATTATATTGTCAAAATTATTAATGTTATAATGATTTTTTTAATTAGTTTAGTGGTTTAAATAAATTTAATTTGTCATATATGTGTCGAAATTTCTTTTACAAAACATAACAATACTAAATGAGAATATTTTGATTATATATTTATTTTCTGTTTTAAAATACAATGAATATTTTAAACATAAAACATAAATCATTTTAAGTTCAATCAAACTGGATAACCAAGCAAAGTTAATTCGGTTGGTTTGATTTGATTTTCGTTTTTACTAGCTCTAGTTTGGTTTAACAATTTTTATAATCGAAACAACCGAACTAACCAAACTTATATTCATAATTGCTTGAAAACGCTCACCAATAGCTGCAAATGCATAATAAGTTAGTTAGACTCATCTTAATTATTGCCCTGCTAAAAAGGCTAATTGCAATAATAGGCTTGCTTGAAACTTATATTACATAAGTAGGTCTAGTTTTGAATACTATATTTTCGTACTTTAAAAGTAAGCTAAATTTGAATTTACATGCTTTTAAAGTGTGCAAATACAAAATTGAAACTGTATTTGCACAGTTTTGAATTGATCAAAATAAATTTTGCAAACAAGACTTGCTTTTGTAATAAGTTTCCAAATTAGCATATTCTTGTAATAAGTTTTCAAAGTTGGGTAGTTTTATTTACTCTACATTAGTCATGTTAAATAATGTTCAACGCTTTCTAATTGATAATCAATCGCATGCACATTAACAATTATAAACCATATAATTGTGCTCGTAAGCATAACCTAAAAGTCTTCAAAAATCAACCACACGTTGATATTTCATGAGCGTTCATACAGTTTCAGTTTCTTGTTAATTCAAAACTAAATTAAGAACAATTGCTAATTTAATAAATTCTTCAAACATATGTCAAGAACAATTGCTAATTTAATAAACTCTTCAAACATATGTCAAGTTACATACTACTATATAACTAAAATGCAGTTCTTGCTCAAATTAAGCAATCAAATGTGAGAAAAGATTTTGAATCACGGCAAGCAAATCATATCCATACTTTAATTATGCCTGCACATAGATATGCATTACTGCATTAGAAGCTTATATCCATCATTTTCCATCTCATATGTATACTCATAGCCAAGATATTTTGCTTCCCTTTCAAATTCTTCAATGTTATTGCTTTCTATTTGAATCCCAACCAATACGTTAGCTCCAATTTCACCCTGCAAAGTGTTCATAATCATCCTACTATGCAAAAAAAATTCAAAATAAAACCATAATAAAAGTTGAAGATTAGGGCACACCTGGGCACGGTAGTGTAATAAACTAATATTCCAACGCGGGCTAAATGTATTTAGAAACTCCATTAGAGCACCCGGTTTCTCAGGAAATATGAATTTGCACAGTAGTTCTTTTCCTATTTCTATTCTACCTCCCATCTACACCAAACAAAAATTAAATATAAGAGCACGAAAAATGTAGCAATTGAGGAATTATTAATCCTGAATAAAATAAAAGAGTGAAGAACATACAAGGTGTCTTAAATGATCTTTAACCAAGTCATTATTTGTAAGATTCACGGTTTCGAGTTTTGAATGTTTCATGCGTTCCAACATTTCTGAAAGCTCACGCTCTGTATGAACTCCGACACTGCATTAATCAAAATATGATTTTTAATACATTTATTTTTTTATTTTTTGAGTGAGCAGAATAAGAGAAGGAGCTTATTTAATTACCTATAAAAAACCAATGCATCTTCTCGGCGAGAATTGTATCGATACTTAAACTCTGTAATATTCATGCCACCAACCTGCATTATATATATCGAATTTAAGACTGAGAACACATGAAAGGTTATAGAAAAGATGAAGAAATGAAGCATATAATACCAACTCAGCGAATTCTTTAAAACTTCCATTCTTCTCAGGTAGAAAAGTAGCAAGAACAGCTTCTCTCTTTCGACCAATATCGGCCAGCTCAGTAACCAACCGCAACCTGTCAAAGTTCATATTCGCTCCAGTAGTTACCGCAACTATTGATTCATCTTTTATATTGTAATACTTGCAATAGGCTTCTGCACCCGCAAGTGCTAAAGCACCTGATGGCTCTAGGATGCTTCTCTTCTCTTCAAACATATCCTGTTTATCAAAACATAAATTTTAAGTTCTCAGATTTGTACATTATGTTGCCTAGCTTGTACTACTAATATGCAGGAAAAAAAATCAAGGTTGTAAAATTATTTTCTGCAGGTGTTACTAGCTCTATGAACTGAATGGTCTAAAAAATCCACTAAACTTGATTAAGCGATTTGCTCCATATCATGTCCCTAAACTTCATGTCCTCAAATGATTATAACCATTGACAATCAATCAACCGTTTTAACTAACTATGTAATTTACTGAAATAAATATGAGACACGAGAAACAAATTATTTGCACATGGTTAACCGCATTTTGTTCTGGAGAATAAGTTGGTTACCAAAGAGACTGCTAATTTTGTTAAAAAAAAGGGTCAAAAAAACCATACTTTTTGAATGCCTAAAATAGACAAAGGGAGGGATAAAATATAAATTCCCCTTAATAAAAGCTAATCAAATGAAATTTATATATTTTTTCATTAGAAAGTAAATGAATTTCTCTCTTTTGTGATACTTGAAAGCTTCCTATTCCAAATACATTTTATACAATCTTGAAAATTTAGGTTATAAAATAACATTTTTGATAATTTTGAACTTTAATACATTCTGAATTTGAAATAACTTTTATGAAAAAAAATTGAATTCTGAAAATTTGAAAGTGGAAAATAAAATGCTTTATGCTAAAAGATTAATAATTTTAAATTCAAATCCATCTTAAAGCGGATTGAATTTTGAAAATTTAAACTTTGAAAAAATATATTTTGAAAATGAATTGAAAATTATGGATTTGGACAGTTTCAGCTTCGGAGTTTTTGAATTTAGAAAATTTGAAGCTTTCAAACTAAAAAACATTAGAAAAAAAATGTAAAATTATTTTGATTGCCCGCAAAAACCTCTATTTAAATATTATACAATTTATGCTTATCCAAATTTACATTTTTCAAACCTTTACCAGATTGATTTAATAAGTAAACCTTTTTTAATAGCTAATTTAAAAGTAGGTCCATTTTTGAATTTACCGTACATAATGATTCGTGTTGACATGGAAAGATAATACACAAGTTATGGAATGTGCATGTGTAAATTTGATGTTGTATGTGATCACGTCATAAATGCATATGCATTTATCAAATGTATTTTTTAATAAAAATGTTGTCTATACTTTTAACAAGTTTGAAAGCGAGCCTATGTTTGAAATTAGTTATCTCATCAAACTTACTTTTATGATGTCTTTGTTTTTTCCATAGAATCAAATATATTTTTGGCTAATTCTATTCATACTCCATAAATTATTTTACATACATCATTAACTTTTTAGTATGATTTAGGACCGAAACACCCTACATTTCAACAGTTTTTAATTCAGAATTTCTATTTTAGTGAGTTTTAATTCAAAATCACTAAATTCAAACTATTTTAAATATCAATTTTAAACTTTTACAGTTTAAATTCAAAGTAAACTCAAAGTTTAACTTAAAATCATATTTAAGTCAAAGTTTAGAATTTAACATCAAATATCTTTACTTAAATTAAAAATTTATCTTTGCTTTGCATTAGATTTTTAATTCAAAATTCAAAATTATTTTTCAAATTAAAGGTTTAAATGCAAAACTTATACATGTAGTTTTCACTTCATAATTAAATTCATATTTTCCTAAAATGATATTAATATACCCTAAATCTTTAATCATATTCAAACCTAAAGTCAAAAATTGTAATTGGTAAAATAAGCCCTGTCAATTAGTGGGATGATTGAGAACTTGTTTTCATAAGCTAATTATTCAAAAACGAAAAGGCGTTGCAAAAATTAAATTTAGGAAATTTAGCATTTATGATTTTGGTCGATTGCAGAGAGAAAAATTGATTTAGTATTTCATTTTAATCCAAAGAAAGGGTACGGTAATTTTGTAGTATGGATGATGTATGATAAGTAAAATATGGTGTAGGTATATATAATTTTGACAATTTTTTTAGTGTATGTAAATTAAACCGTGGTGTATGAATAGAATTTGTGTGTACTTCCCCCTTAAACAATCATCAAACGAAAAAGTAAAAAAGATCTAGCATATTTTACCTTAATTGAAGCACAAATAGCATCACGAGAAACAAGAACCACGCCATCAACATACTCCCTACAAATCCGAAACGCCGCCTCCCCAACAAAACTCAAAGCCACACCATCAGCAAACCCACCCACTTGCTCAAGCATAACCCTCTCCCCATGATGCAAAGACAAGGCCAGGGTATTAGCATCCGTGGGTTCCACCCCAATGATCTTTACATCGGGCCTGACCCGCTTCATGTAGGCTGCAATGCCGGAAATGAGCCCACCACCTCCAACCGGAACGAAAACGGCATGCAATGGGCCTTTGAATTGGCGTACGATCTCCATCCCAACCGTTCCTTGGCCCGTTACGATATCTGGATGGTCGAAAGGAGGAATGAAGGTTCTACCTTCTTCCATTGCTCGTTTCTTTGCATATGCCTGTGATTCGTCGTACGCTTCCCCTACTAGCACAACCTTCGCTCCCAGTCTCTCCACTGCCTTCCACTGCATTAACCATATAGAGATTGCAATAAGAGCTATAAAGATTAATTAAAGGCAATTACAACATTTAATCTTTTGTTTTGTGTTACAATATCTAATTTTCTGTGGTTTTTAAACATAATATAGTAGGGGAAATTTGATTTTGTGACATTATAGGAGCAGTTCAAGGATTGAAATGGTAATAAGGGCTGTAAAGACTGGATAAGATGACGCAGTAAATCAATTTGCTTCATGTTTTCTGGCATTTTTTTCTTTTTCTTCTGGGTTTTAGAAGAAGAAGAAGAAATTATGATAGAATGGGAACCTTGATGTCAGGGGTGGTGACAGGCATAGCGATGACAGCATCACATCCAAGTCGTTGAGCAGCCATGGCGACACCTTGAGCATGATTGCCGGCTGATGAGCAGATGACGCCTTTTCTGAGCTGTTCTTTGGATAGTTTTGACATCATATGGTATGCTCCTCGAACCTTGAAGGAGAATACCTGCATTTTAAGGATATGGAGTTATATAGCAAGTGTATGATAATGATGTATATTAGCAAAGTTGTATTTCATATTCAAACTTGAAGCAGCAATTTAGGGTTTCCAGCAAATTGCAACAACAATATGGCCAGGGCCAACCCGGAAGGCAGCCCACCAAGCTTCGGGCTGGGGCAGCCCACTGGGCCTACAGCAACTTTGAGAATATTTTATATTAAAAACTTTGGTATAAGAGATATGAGATTTATAGTTGAAAGATGAATTTTGATTATTATTTTGGGCGGAGCAATATTACGATTTGCAATTTTTGTTCCCTCCTGGATGAATTTTGATTATTATTTTGGGCTAGGGCGTTGAAATTTATGGGCCGACCCCGAATATAGCTTATGGTCACAAATTGCAAATTCACATGGCATACATGCATTTGAGTAACAAAAAAATATGACTATTTTGTTTCATGATAATGGTTGTCAAAACGAAGACCATTCAAGATTATTGATTTAAGACATTGAAAAATGTATTTAGATAAAAATGTAACCATTTTTTGTCAAATCATTATATAAACGAATAAACAAGGTGAATAAAATTTTAATTTCAACTCATAAATTTCTCCGATGATTTTTATCATGTTTATGGTAAGCATTCAATACTTTGTGCTTAATGGAGCAAATAGTATTAAAATGTTGATAAACGAGTAAAAGGTTTTAACTCTAACTTCTCATTACATTCTTTCATTTAGTACTTAAATTAACTATCTAAAGAAATATATATTCATATTATATGTGTGTGTGCGCGTACGTACGTATGTATATGCATGTTTGTGGATATATATAGGAACGGTTATTGGAACATAAAATTTGACACAAGTATAAATCGTTGGATTTTTTGTCTTTCTATGAAAGGTGAAATGCAAAAGAAGGTCTAATGGTTAAGATTTTTTGTGTCATTCTTTGTGCCTATATATGTTGTGTTCAAATAGAATTTTCACGCACACACACATATATAGGTAAGGATCGGCTCTACTCACTTTTGCTAAACTATAAACTTAGACACAAACGATGTAATTAGGACTGTTAATGGATATTCGAAAAATCTGAAATCCGTCAGTATTCGTATCCGAATATCTGATATTCGAAAAAATGATGCATATGAAAGATCCACATTCGAAAATTTATCCGTCCGGTTTTTATTAAGTTTATAGTCTAAATTATACGTATTTTAATATAATGAAATATATTTACTTATTGTTTTATTAAGTTAGTAGTTTATATTGTATATGCTTAATGCATATTAACTGTTTAAAACTATTTATTATTATCTTATTTTTTTATTTTTAACACTTTCATAATCAATGAATTTGAAAAAAAATTATCTTAAACAAAAACTTTCTATTTATGTTTATTGATTTATCGGTCGTTAGCGGATAGGATAATTATCAATATTCGTCTATGTCCGCGGATGATATCCAATATCCGAAAATGATATCGGATGCGGATGCGGCCTAATAGCTTTTAGTATTTACTGTTTTATATGTTTAATTGGTGCAGTAAAGCACTTGTTAAGTACTAAACCAGTGTTTCCTAAATCAGCAATCTTCTTATATCAGATGTTTTTACTTTAACGTTGATTTTTTTTAAAAAAAAAACTTGAACAATTATTTAAGAATTTCAAAAACTTTAGTAGTATTAATTCATATTGCACCCAGGACTGACTCTCTGGTTGCCCTAGCCAAAAAAAAATTTCATTATTTGGCTTGTAACAAAGTAGAACAAAGAACATGCACAACCTTTCTCCACGCCCTGAAGATAATTATGTTAAGGATGTATGCATCCTTTATAACTTTTATCCATAATTTCTGCTCTTAAGGGCATGGTTGCTTGGTAGAGAGGGGTTGCCTTAGGCAGTCACTAGCTAGCCCAGCCCTAAAATCGGGACTGATTGTACAATCTAAAATATAATATGAAAATCTTTAGAAATATTATTACTTTTAATGTTTCTACAAATACTTACAAAAATCTTACACTTTATTTCTTTATTATTATCTTAAAGGTTTTTTGTATTTATTTGCAAGAAAGTAGATTTAAATTTTTACGAGAATAAGAAAACAATTATAATGTTATCATAAATATAAAAATGAGCTTTGCTAAGCAAAGTGGCATAAAAGGGCTGTAGCATGCTCTAGAGCTTTGGTATACTGATTGCTTCCGTAGGTGGATCCACCACTAAGCAGAAGCAGTTCGTTCTTTCTTTCTTTTAAAAAAAAATTAACAAAAAATGTCCTAGTCAATCAATCTCAAGTACACAGTACAGTTGCTCTTGGATGGCTGTACTTAGCAAAGGTATATAAAAATACCATTTTCTTTCAGTACATTACTTCCATGTCAAATTTCAAGATTTTCAAGGTGTATTCTGATCGTTAATTCCTTCAAAATATGTTAATTTTCGCTTGAGTTTTTTTTAGTAGATTATATATACATTCTATGATTGTTTTTTCCTGTTTTGATTCAACAAATGAAATTATAAATGAAAAGCAAGAAAAATAGCGCACACAATTAAAGATTAATAAAAGGAAAGAGAATTTTAAGTGGTCAAATTTTCTTTTCACTTTTATCACATACTCAAGCTTATAAAAAGATTTAAAGAATTGCATTGATTCAAGCACAGTGATTAAGTTAAATGTTTGTCATAAACTGAAGAACAATATTATCAAATACCCTAGAGGGTGTTATTAACACAAAATAAAAGCATTAATTAGGTTGTAAAACATTAAAAGCATCTTACTCAGTTAATTAATTAGCATTAACATGTTCATGAATGATTTTGTAATATTAAAACTTTAACATGTTCATGTTAAGTGTATAATTAAGCCCTGCTTAACTATGATTTGTTTTTTTTTCAACCAATTCATCAGTTGTTGGTATTTTCGTTGAATATTACCAATATGTTGTCATTCAGAAACTCTTGTGTTTGAGTTAATTATTGATAAAAGTCTGAAAGAGTAAAACATTGCTGTCCTGTAAATGAGGAAAATTAAAATATAGGACAAATTTTAGTTTTAGGCCTTAAAAAAAAACTCAACTCAATTTAAGGCTGATTGAAACTTGTTACGAAAATATGTCTTTTTTCTTCTTCATAATTCAGCATTTTATACATGCGCATTCCATGGATGAGCATGTATAAAAATTAAATTTATACTTGTGCAAATTTAAAATGCATAAATACTTTTGAAAAAACACTGTACATACTCATTTATGAAATATGCATGTACAAAAATGATGAACTATAAACAAGACAAATTTCAAACAATGCTTAAAATTGAAATAAATTTTTTTTGGATATCAATTGCATTCTTCCCCTAATTGAATAGCCCGTCTTGACATATCAGCTCTATGACTTTAAATGTTTTGTTGAAATAAAATTATTATAATCCCAATTTTCTCCTGCAAAGTCGGTTATCTCACTTTTTTGCAACCAATATCAAAATCAATAAATATTTTTGTTTCTATAAATATTGAAATTAATGCTTGTACCTTTCATTTATATTTACTGTGATATGTGTAAAACATAGCTGCAGATGTTATGAAACATTACAAAAATCAAACGCTTACTTCAAATCTCTACTTTTGTATTATAAAAAATAAAAATCTCAATTTTTTGCTTAAAATTCAGTTCGAGAAAACATTATATGCTTGCTTGCCTTATCTAACTGGTTCAGCTGGCTCCCCCAATATTTCCCATTTGTGAGTATATAAAATACTAATTTGTGAATTTACAGCTCATAATTTTCTAAATAACAATTACACATCACATAAATTTTTTATTACCATTGAGAAACTAATCAAAAGACAAATTTCCTACAAGAAAAATAATAATTTAATACAGTAAATTTATTAATTTTATATTGTTAGTTTGATAATTGGCATCGAAAATATCGTATACAAAATTCTCGAATATTAACATAAAAAATATGATATACCCATTGCAACAAAATTCGAAGCATCAAATTAAATTACATAAAAAAAAAATAAACAACGAAAATAAAAATTACCGGCTGCATATCTTCACGTTTAAGCCAAACGTTAACTCCGATCCTCTCGGACAACTGGTTGGCGAACTGTAACGGCGTCTCGACAGCCACGTCATACACACGAGACGACAGAATATCGGTCAAATAACGCAACGCCATCTGATCCGAATCTTCGTCATTGAAAACCCTAGTTTTTTCCGAGATTCCACCCAAGTATCCGCTCTCGTACTTTAGCGAATCGGTCGATACTTTTTTCAGTTCAGTTGATTTGTTGCTAGTACTGATCGGGCGGCACTCTGTTATCACTAAGGCGGCGGATAATGATGTGGCAGTGATTGGGAGGTTAGAACGGTGGCGAACGATAAGGGGACTGTGGCGCAGGTTAGCGGGGAGGGGCAATGGAGTGCTGGGGAGGAGGAGGGACTCCATTGCGCTTTTTTGTTTAAGGAGATCGAAGAAAGATGTGGGAGCTTATAACGGTCATAGACTCATAATGCATGGACCCACTTTAAACGTTACTACTGTGAATCCTGCTCGTTAAAATTATTTAGCTAATATACAGTCCGCCATTTCCGTAATATGCATTCAATTAACGTATTACACAACCTATGATTTATCATGTGTCTAAAAGTTACAACAACAAAAAATAAGCTAAAACGTAAACCATTGGAATAATGATGTTTTCAATACCCCTAAAACATTTTTGTCATTTTATTGTACTCACATTGTCAACTTAAACATGTCCGCGGATGCGGCGCAGTGGAAAGAAGGCTTGGGTTATGGTAAAAAAATCTAGGTTTCATTCCTACCATGCGCTTTTCAATTATTGTATAGTATTCTTCAATGTCGTTGTTGTATTGATGTTTTAATTTTCAATGATCGTGAGAAATGTTATATAAAAGTTTTCCAACAAATAATTATTGTTTTTCTAATTTTCTGCTAATATTGATAATATCAACAGAAATATCTGCAATTACTCACAATACTAGCAGATTTTGCTGCAATTATTGCGAATATTTGCTTAAAATAATGCAAATATTGTTATATATACAGTAGAAAATACGATAAACCAAAATAAACTTTGCAAGCTTTTTTTTTAGAATTTATGAGGATTAAATTCAACTTTCTCTGCAATTATTCAAAATAATTGCAGACATATATGCAATTATTATGATTTATTGCATGTATTTCTGTAATTATTCTAAATAATTGCATTCTTATCAACAATTATTCATATAAAATCATTTCAATCATAAAAAAGATAGTTATAACTATAAATAACAAAATAAAGTATTATGCTAAATAATTGCTTTATTGTCAGCAATTATTCAAATAAATTCATTTCAACGTATGTCACCAATTATTCAGAATAATTGTTTAATTATTAGCAATTATTTACTTCAAATTATTTATATTCACATTTCTTTGCAATTATGCATAATAATTGCATAGGCATATGCAACAATTATGAATAATGGCAGCAATTAAGTCCTTACATATTAGCAATTACTCAACTAAAATCATTTCAATTCAAAAAAAGACATTTATAACCGTAAGTAATATAAAAATCATTTTATATTAATAAAGAATATAGTATACATCTTTCACTGCATATATTCATAATAATTGCAGAGATGTATGCAACTATTCTGAATAATTGCATGTATGTCGCAATTATACTGAATAATTGCTCACTTATTAACAATTATTCACTTAAAATCATTTATATTTTTCATGTATGTCTGCAGTTATTTCAATTTAAAAAACTCTTGCAGCTTCAACATATATAATTACATTTTTTACTGCAAATATTGATCATATTTGAAGTATTTTAAGCAAAAAATCTCAATATTTTGCAGAGCTTTCTGCAATTATTATGAAAAATTACAGCAATAACTGCAAGTATTCAGAATCTTTGCATAAAAATGAGTAAATATTTGCTAAAAATTTTTTTTTGCATTTTTGTTGTACATTTAGACATTTTACTGCAAATACTGATGATATTTGCAGTATTTTATGCAAGTATTCTCAATATCTGCTGATTTTTCTGCAAATATTGAAAATAATTGCAGAAAAAACTGCAAATATTGTAATATTTGCAGTATTTATGTACATAGTATGAATATTTATGTAAAAACTTCAAACATTAAACTGCAATCATTTATCTTTATCATTATTGAATCTAAACATCAATACAATACTAACAATCCTTAAAAAATCAACAACAATTCATATTTTGTAAAAAAGATTGATCCGTCTTCAAATAGTTGCGGTTTCCATTGAAATCGAGAAAGGTGGGCTTGTCATTGAAGAAGAAGATGAAATCAAGAAAGCACTACACCATACTACCCATTTTGTCACACCCCAACGCGGAAAAATTACCACGGTTTTGAGCCGTGGCAATTTTACCACGGTTTTGAGCCGTGGTAAAGTAAACTAGCACGGTCTAAGACCGTGGCAATTTTACCCGCCGTTCGTAGCTCGGTTGGTTTGGGAGCTGGGAGATGGGAACCAAAGGACTGTGTCCGGGCAGGTTCGAATCCCAGCGCCAAACCATCAGTGGGAGTTTCAACGTTAAGCATCCGTGTGCGACGACTAAATAAAAGCGGGGTAGACACACGGCGTGGGGTTTACTTAAGTGAGCATCAATGAATACCATGATCTTAAGGTTCCCCATGATCTAAAAAAAAAAAAAAAGACCGTGGCAATTTTACCACGTTTACGAATCGTTCCAATATTACCAAAAAAATTTCACTCCCACCCCCAGGTTCCATCTCAATAACCCTCGCCTATTTGCTTAAACAAAACAAAAAAAGAACGCCCCCAATTTCAATCACACGCCCTAAATTCAACCGCGCGCACTAATTTCATAGTTTTCCCCAATCGCGCTTCTTCTTCTCACAGTTACATCATCTACTTCTCCGTCTTCCTTCACTTCTTCCTCTCATTTCCAAATTTGGAATGCTAACATGAATACCGTTATTGATTTGGTGAAGTTCCCTTACACTGATGTTTACCAAGTGAGCTACAATCAGCGCCGGCCAATTTCACATAAGACACCTGCAGCCATATATCTCTATAAATGTGCTGGTGCCTATTTCTATTTTCCCGCCATCTCACTCTCTTCCTTTTCATCTCGTCTTCCTCGCAGCTCTCGATTCTTCTTTTGCACGGGAAATGGAGATCGATTCGTCTAGATGTTTTGCCTTCTGCTTCCTGACGTTTCTTCTTTTCTCAAAGGCAAGTAACATTCATGATTATTATTTCGATCTGTATATTGGTGGGTTGATTATCGGATTGATTCCAATGATTTTTTGTTTTGTTTCTTTTTAAAGGTATTAGTTGTATGGTAATTTAGGATGATTGGTATGTCGATTTTCAAAGCTGTGGTTAGGACTTGTTATTTTTAGACGCTAATTGCTATTGCGACATTGATGCTAATCGGATGTCGTGGAATCATATCATGAAATGACTGCAGAACCAATATTTTGTTTGTGTAAATTTGGGAATAATTTAGTTTGGATGGTTTGTCGATTGATTTAGTGGCTTGTTTATTTTTATTTGGCATACGGTGTTGTGGATAGTTTGTTTGATTTGGATGGACGAGTGATTTTGGTGCACTTAAGTTATCAGACACATGAATTAAAATTATTCTAACATGAAGGGTTAATTGATGTATCACTATTGTTTGTGATTGTTATTTTTAGTATGTTATGGGTATACCAACTGTGCTAATCTGGTTGTTATTATTATTACTACTAATCTTTCTTCATTTCCTCTTCTTCTCCTCCTTTTTTGCAGTTAACTTCTGCACAAGGATCAGAACAGTCAAAGATGAGTTCTTCTGCAAGAGGGGCTAATTCTATAAAGTAAATATCAGTCTATTATAGACTATTTTCTAATTTTCTGCGATGGTCCTTACTAGTTACTTTACTTTTTTCTTCTTCTGTAATTTATATCCTTACTTTGCTACCAGCTAACTATTTTCCTTGCATATCTAGTAATCTCTCTTACCTACCATCTATTCACTCATAATGTCGAAAGTAATTTCTAACTAAGAATACACACACAGATGCATATACATACATACATACATCCATGATACATACATCCATACATGTGTGTGTATGTGTGTGTGTGTCTGTGTGTGTGTGTATATATATATATATATATATAAAGAAGTTATCCAAAATTTGTATATTTGCTTCTTGAAGATGGTTGTAGAAACCATTTGGTCCATCTTAGACAATGTCTAATCAGTTGGACACTTTTTTCCAAATATCGAGTCAAAAATTAACGTTGTTAGTTAACTAAAAATATGGCTCAAGATAGAAAAAAAACATGAGAAATGAGAATTCATGTGGCCGAACACAATCATTTAGGGAAAATGCAAAGATGATGATTTGGCTTGTGGTACATATTGATTATCACATAAGCACTGAGCTGGTGACTTAGCAACATGGCTTTTAATTTCTTTTATTTCTGCAGATATTCAAAAGATCTTCAAGAACAATGTCAAAATTGCATTGATGAAAAGGTGCGCACTCTGTTTGTCTTCTGAGTATTAGTTTTATTAAAATTTCTTATATACCAAACTATTCTTGTACTTTTCATCAGATGCAAATTGTTTGATATAACTCAGATTTTAGTTTGTTAATAACACACTTCAAGCCTGTTAAATTTCCAAGTTTTGCATGGAAATATATGTGCATAAATATCTGTCACATTAGAGAACATATATTAAGTGTTTGGTATTGAGTCAGTGCCTAAAGGCAGCGATTACAAAATATCAAGAACCATCAACACTTTGAGGCAATTGCAAAACAACGTTAGTTGACACGCATGGAACTGTGTCCATCCACAAAATGTTATAATTGCATTTATTTCTATTTGTTTTCTTCGACATATCAAAGTATCTTTATGATCATGTCGATCAGCCGAGCAAAATGCGCATTTGAAAATAAAGGTTACGGAGATGACTTTGCTCTTACAATCTTTGGCGATTTGATTTGGAATCCAAGAGGTTGATGGAGATTGATGCTTAGAGATAGAATATTGTGAGATAATAGTTGCATGAAATTTTGATTGGTGATAGCATTGGCATTGCTGTTCAATTCATTCTTTTCTCCATGCTTAAGCATAGGAGAGATTCAAGATTTCATTTCTTATACTTTTGCATGTATACATGACATATTCTTAATCAATTGATTGAAATCTATAATTGATGTGGTCCATGTTTTGATTTCTGTTTTAACCGTGTTTCATTGCCTGGTTGATGCATATCTTTAGTAGTGTATTTGTTTTTGGAGTATTTATAGATAGTGCCGTAGATTTCTTAGAATGAATTAATTCTTTTATGATTAACCTTATATATTTGATCAGTTGTAGCTCTGCATGTTTATATATTTTTTGACTAAATAATGGGTACACAGATCACTGTCATTTTGGAATGTGTAGAAGGATATATATTGGTATAACACTGGGTGAAGATTCTGTAAATAACTGATTACAGTGCTTTGGTATTTATGGCAGCTATAGTGTTCTTTCAAATGTCCCTTAAATAACTGGATCTTTCTAAAAAATTTGATCCTTTTGACTTGCATTTTAGATCTATGGTTAAAATATTTGTAACTAGTTTTTTTGCAAGTATTTAACTGTAGCTTGTGCCTCTTAACATAAATTTTGGTGTTGTCTTTAGATTTTACTACATTAAACTTCATGCACTGATGAACTTCACATCCATGATTGATCTTGATGTAGAAATCAAAACCACCATTTGATTATTCTGTGATGCATGGTGCTTTTGCTGTTGATCTATTTCTTACTAATTTACTATCGGGATGCTCAATCAGCACCTGAACTTTCCCGCTTTCATCTTTTTTTTAGCAGACATGGATAGCTCGTGCCTTTCACTTGTTGTAATGCTTGAACTTATTAGCAGTTTTTGTCCATTCCTAGCTCAGGCTCGGGTCCCCTGCGATCACCTGCATCATGTGCCAAAGCAGAGACCTTTATGAGACAGTTTCTAGCATTTTCAAGTTCTCGTCTTCTCATAAACATATTGCTCCAACTAGATAAAAGATCCTTTGCGCTCTTTGATATGTATGGGCTTCTATAAAATCGTAATTTGTTACAGTTTGCAAGACATCGGACACTTGTGTTCGTCGCGCTTTATCAAAGGGAATGTGACAAAAGACCTTAAAATGATAGAAATCACAATCGTTTGTTCTTCAAGTGTGGCGTCAGTTAACCACAAAGTTAAAATTGTAATACCGCCTTTAGTAAAAAACCAGCTTTATTTTGAATCTGAAAGACCCATTCCATAAGTCTCACCTGACCCAAAAAATTTCTTTTTTACTCCTCAAAATTTTCTCTATGAATTCTTTTTCACCAAAATCCACATTGCTTATACTTCCACTCACATTGGATGTATTTGAAATTACATTTTTGATATCTGAACAAAATTTGGGGGACCTTTTACTAACTTTCCTTTTTTGTACTCAATGCGTTTTTTTATTTTTGAAAGTTTTTTGACTTTTGAACTTTCAGTTTTAAAGAAATCTCTAACTTGTGCGACTGTTGTTTGGCACAGAGTACTGATTTCATGGGTCTCCTTCTTGCTAGTTGTATCCTTTATAGAAAATACATCTTGCAAATGCTACACTGCCTTAGGGTTGAGTGAAGCTTTTGAATTTTTTTCCCAGCCCTATGGTTCAAAATTTTTTGTCTATATTTCTTAACGATCGTGGAATACAAAATAACATCTAATATATTAAATTAGGATGAAAACGTTTTCAGTTATATGTTTCCTATTGCATATTAAGTAATCCTATTAAAGTGTATATTCCATGAAATGTGCATATTTGATTTTAATTAAGTTCTCTCAAAATGGAAGGTTGAAAAGAAGCCTGTTAATTTTGTGCATCCACTGCCTATCGTGTTTGTATCTTTTTCTGGGGGATCCAAAGGCTATCTTTACCAGGTTCTTCAGGTAATTTTTTATTACCTATGTTTAATTGTTATGAACTTGTAAAGTATTTGATCTTCGTGTTTGTGTACATGGAATAACTTACGTGTGCAATTATTTCGGTTGCTAAAGGGGAAATCAATTGATTCTAGTTCAATGTGTTTATCTTTATTACAAATTGATCTACCGCTGAACCAATTATAGAGTTTTATTGGTTGAATGAAAAATCCAAAGGAGATGGACTTGTCAGTTTTGAGTAGTCATTTATGTAAAAGTGCTACGTTTAGGTTTTTGAGATTGATGATGGCCAACCACCTTGATCTTTAGATACTTGGTCCGAGCTAATTAAACGACTTCAACTATAGTTTATGGTATCAATTTTGTCTAAGAACCCAATTTGGAAAATAACTAGTAAGATGAGATCAAAAACCTAATGTTGTTAGACAAGAATCATAAACTAGAGATAACAACAAGGGAGGAGGTTGATTTGCAAATTACTAGCACTAAAAACAAAACCTGCATAAATTCAGTATGTAAGCATAACATGGTAGAAAAAAATATTACAATTCCAGCAATTTATATAAAACAATAGCATTCAGGTATAAAGTAATACCATGCCCATCCATTGCCCATTCACCTTCAAGACAAACCTTAGTAAGATTTTATATAACAATTTGCATCTCTGCCAAATTTGCATGCTTTACAAATCTAGCAAATTTGCATCTCTGCCAAATTTGCATGCTTTACAAGATTTTATAAGTCCAGTGAATCCATTTGTTTTGAGTAGTCACTTATATATGTGACAGTGCATTTTAGTTTGGTTTCAGATTTTCAAATTGTTTTGGTGACCATAAAGAAACATGCATCTTCTTTTCGACTTTAGTTTATTTTGTATCAGTTCAATTGAAGTGTAACTAAGTTTGCATTCAATTGCAGTGCAACTAAGTTTGCAACTCGATTGCAATGGTGCTCGGTTGGCGCAGTGATTTAATTAAGTAATTGCATTTGAATCTTTGTGTGCAGGCAATCCATACTTCCCTATTGTTAATTGATCATTTCAGATGATATCTTTGTCATAGTTCCCTCACTTTCTTTGAGTATTCAGCCACCACTTCTCTGTTGTTAATTGATCATTTCAGATGATATTTTCGATATTGGATGAACAAAAGTATTTCTAAATGTGCAAGCAATGAATAAAACCTGAAGCAAGTAGTTGATTGAGATGCTTTAAATTCAATTGAAGATTCATCCACTGTTGACTTTCTGCATATTTTCTGTTTATTTTGCAGCTAGGTATTTTGCTTAGGGAGAGAAGCATCTAAAATATCTTTAATTTGCGTCTGCACGTGGGCTACTGAGTTCAATTTGTTTCCTTCACTTATGTATTAGATTCTACAGTTAGCTTGGAGTTGTCATTGCTTCACTAAGAACTGCAGTCGTTATACTATGATGAAGTATATGCTTGGCGAATTCAGGAATCATTTCTTTCTTGTTGTTTAGTGTTTACATGTACAATAGATGTTGTTTACTTGTTTTACTATGAACTGACGGTTTCACTATGAAATGAAGTTGTATTATGAACAGTTTGTAACCAAGCACTTATAGTAGTTGTATTATAAATTGGGTTTGTCATGTATTACTCATTTTGTATTCACGTTATTTATTCCATGTACTATATATATTTCAAAACTGCATGTGGAATGTCTGTGTGTCATGAAACTGCATTTAGAAATGGATTTGAGCTGTGGTAAAAATGGTTATAAGCTATGGCTGTTTTTCATTTAGCCACGGCTTTGAGCCGTGGCAAAAGTTTAATTTGCCACGGCTCTTGGCCGTGGCAAAATATAAATTAGCCACAGCCCAGAGCCGTGGCAAAAGTTTAATTTGCCACGGATCTGGGCCGTGGCAAAATATAAATTAGCCACGGCTCAGGACCGTGGCAAAATATTTGCCACTGCCAATTTTGCCACGGCTCTCAACCGTGGCAAAATGATTTAGCCACGGCTCAAAGCCGTGGCAAAATCGCTTTTCTGGTGTAGTGAAGATGAGCTCGCCAATGAAAAAGAAGATGAAATCAGGAAAGATTTGATCGCTATTAAAATCAATCCTATAAGAAACAAAGGGATATTTTGGAAAAAAAATAGCCGAAATGAAAAACAAGGACCTGCAAAGTATGTTTTTTTGCGAGAGAAGTTTTGGTGAATTAAGTTCGCTTTTAGGGATATGTGTCTAATATTCATTTAATCAAAAGTATCGATTTAATAATTAATTATAATAAAGTACACTAATAGGGTGCACATTTTGAAGAAGGAATAAAGAAGAGAAAGAAGAGAAGAAAAAAAATATGCAAAAGCAAAGAGAGATTTTCATTAAAAAGCCTGCACATTCTTTATTTTACCAATGCCTTAATTTTGCATGTACAAATACCAATACATAGAACCGATTAGTGGCCAACTAGCATTCCACGCTTGGCTAAAAAAGAAATAATAAAGTTAGGTTGCCTTATCTGGTTGGTAATTTAGACTACGAAATTAAAGCGTACGAGTTCGACCTTCGAGATAGACATATGTTGACATTAATAAAGCATGTTTAAAAAAATGTAATAATAATAGAAAATGTAATATAAAAAATGATGCTTTTAGAAGTAACTATTACATAACCATATTTTTCATTTAGCATAACAACTTGTGCGCCTCTAATGCACATATTTTGCATGTAGATGAGTCATGCACTATTACATAACCATTACCATGCCCTCGAAATTGACCTTGTCCTCAAAATCTTAAATGCTTTCCGTGGTGAAGAAGAGCTTTTATTTGTCGTAAGTGAAGGCGAAATATGTATCATCGAAAGTAATATTTTTGAAAGTAAAGAGCAGGTCGATACGTAGAGAGAAGAGGATGCCAAGGTTAGGATTCCTAATGTGGTAAGAAATGGCATAGTGGAGGTTGTCGTCAATTGATCGATCAATTAGGAGAAAGTGACGGTGTAAGGGAGATCAAGCTGGATCTGTGTGGAGTGAATTAAGCCTGTCAAATAGAAAGTGGATGCGAATGATATATATGACAAAGGGGGAAGGAATGGACGGAGGATCGGGCAGTGGTGGTGATGTCGAGGATTAAGATAACGAAGATAAAAGATCAATCTTGTTTTCAAAGAGGTTTTCACTAATCTTGGTGATGGTGACAATTCTTGTTTTTGAAAAGAAGAGTGTGATGTTAGTGGAGAGCTGGAAGAGGATGATCCTGAGGTCGGTTATGGAAGAAATGGAGGCATCGAGAATAGATGACTCAACGAAGGAGATGGAAAAGAATTAAGTATGTAGTGCTTGGAGTCATAAAGCTTGTTGTGATATGCATTGAAAGAGTATTTAATATGGTTGTAGTATAAACACTACAAGATATACTGCATTTACCGGTCGAAGGGGGCGACGCCCATCGATGCTCATCGTATACATGGCGACAGCTAGCGATGGCTATCCATTTTATTATTTACCAAATTAAATAATTAATTTATTTAATTCCCATTACGATTTAAGAATTTTTTTAAAAGTACTAATTTAATCTCTAAAAAAATAAAAAAAGATATTTTAGCACAACCAGTCAACGTAACAACTGTTCTGAATGGTTAAATTAGTGTTTTAGATGATCCGTCTTTGCATAATCCGAATATTTGACGTTATTTAACTCACACAATTAATCTATGCGACTTTTAGTGTTTCAAATTTGGATTGGATTAACACATTATTAAACATCAGTGATTCGAACTTGGTCTTGTTCCAAGTTCGTCTGGCCTTCGAATGAACGGTTTTTTGTTCGAATATCGACGAACAACTATAAATTTAAAATTCAAGATCAACAGCCTACAGTTGTTTATTTTTTCCTCGTCTTCTAAAAATACTATACTTTAGATCGACATAAGATCCAATAAATTTAATTTTCCGCCGATTATTTTATTTTGTATAATTTTATCATGCTAAATATAGTTAAAAATTCATAATTAATTACCAAATGGTTTTAAATAACTATTTTAATTTATAAAAATGTTACACTTAATCAACTTTATCGAATTTTCTTAATGGACCGATTAAAAGTCAAATGTATTGTAGTGGGAATAATTTTCAATAATATTAAATATTCGAATTACGCAAAGACGGATCATCAAAAATACTAATTTAACCGATAAGAACAGTCACTGTGTTGAATGATTGTGCTAAAATATCTTGTTTATTTTTTAGGAATTAAATTAGTATTTTTAAACCTTTTTTTTAAAACGTAGAATGAATAAGAAAAAATACAAAATAAAAAATAAAAAATTCATCCGCCGTTGCTAGCCGACGGAATGTCGAGTATACAGATTAAAAAACGCGCGACTTTCTCATTATTTTCAGCATTTTCACCAAAACGCGCACACACAAAAAGTAAAAGGGAAACCCTTGTCAATCGCTGACGTCTCCCCTCGACCACCTCCCGTCGACTTCACCTAAGGCCTCCAAAGCTCGTCGAAATCACCATTCTCTCCAATTTCATCTTAACTGAGGTAAAATTAAAACCCTAATTTTAGATTATGGGTTTGAAATTGATGATTATTGCATATTGTTGATGATAATAGTGTATTAGTTGATTTGGGGATGTTAATTAGCATTGTGATTGCTTAATTTGTATTGAAAATTAGGGTTGATATAAAATTCGAGAATTAGTGTATAATTATTTATTAGTATGCTTATTAATTAGTTTACGCGAATATTTGTTATAGTTTAGAACAATATTCGTTGTAGTTTATGTGAAAATTAGTGTATAATTATTGATTAATATGCTTATTGATTGGTAAGGTTAAACATAATTAATTTATTTTAATTAATTAGTGTGCGTTAATTATAAGTGTAAGTGGTTCGTATAAATTAAAGTTATTTTAATTTATTATAAGTGCAAACTTCAAATTTTAGTTTACAAAATAGTTAACTTAGAAAAATTAATAGTTAAATGAATTTTAAAATTTCAAATTTAGTTAATTAAATATTTGTATAGTTTAATGAATTGTAAAATATGAATTAAAATTTAATTTGTAGTCATTAAAATAGTAATTTGTGTATTTTTGGAAGTAGTTTGAAATAATAATTTTCTTTTAAAACAAATATTCTACTAAAATCGATTTTTTTGAAAAATTAAGAAGTGAATATAATGTTTATTTGAAAATAAGCATTAAATGTTATTTTAACAAATACAACAACACCAGATTAAAACCTTTAGTCTCAAAAGGCTTTAACTTATTTTAGAAAATATAAAACAACACACCCCTTGGATGAACAAGTTGAATCATCTGAAGAAAAGAGTTAGACAAAAAGCACGAGTTGAAGGTTCGATTTGCAAATCATATCTTGAAGAAGAATCTTCATTCTTTTTCTCTCATTACTTATGTGACCATATGAACATATCATTTGTAAATGTTCCTCGTAATGATGAAGCCGTTGAACAAGATTCTTCTCAAAACAATGTTATCTATTTATAATCAACATGGCCGACCTATTGGAAATTATGTGGAAATATGGTTAGACGATAGAGATTACCATGTAGCACACACATATGTTCTTAATTATGCTGAAGTTGCACCATTTGTTAGGTACTATTAAATTTATGTTTATTTCAATTATACTTACATATTGATTATAATGGAACATATTATATATATTTGCAGTATTTACAAATCACAACGTCCACTTGGCGATCTCAGTAAAGAATTTGCTAATTGGTTTCCGAACTACATTTATAATCCAAGAAATTGCATCATTGATGAAGGATTGCAACATCATGCACTATGACCAAACTGAAATGTCAAGACTTGTCCAATATCCATCATCAATGATTTAAATTTAACACCAAGAAATACAGTGCTGAAAAATTAACATATAACCGCGGTGTATTCAACAGAAAGCCCAGAACCTCATGAGAAACTCACCCCGCCCCATCAAAGGGTGATTATGTCGCAAAAAGAGAGCATCGTCTCTCGCATGCCTATCTGAGCCTCTCGTCTTTCTCTGCCCATCTCTCCACTGGTTGTCCAAACCGCCCTATCTGTCTTGCTTTGTCATGACTCGGAGGACTTATGACAAAAGCACCTGATCTTCCCTGCATAAAGAAATGACAACCTCGTACCGTTCCCTTGCAAGATCGATCTAAAACGACATTATTTCTCTAACAAAAGTGTCACTGTGCACTAATAACCCTCTATACTTCACAATCCATATAGCAGCGATGTGACTGTTCATCAACAACTTTCTTCCCCTATGTCGACGTTCTGACATAAGCATACCATGGTACGACCTACTGGTTAGCCTTCATATGAACTATTTTCTCCATCTAGTGTCTTAGCTGGCCGCCATGTGAGTCATATAACATTATCAATGGCTATGAGGAAACCAAGGGTCCATAACTTCAACTTATTCCCTCCCGAGCATGATCTCGACCACTATAAATATATATTCATGATCATTCTTACAATGATGGAATTTTTTTCTCTTACATGCAATATTAGTAATAAGCTCTTGTAATAGATCCCTTGTAACTGAAAATAAATGTAATAAAATTAGCTATCATAATGGACATAGATCTTCATCAAGATCGAATCACTATATATCTCATGTTTTCTATCTTTCTTGCATTGTAGTTCATAGTTCCTTAGTTTTTATTTCTCACACTGGCATTAGCGATTTATCTTTGCTAATACCTACTTTTAATCACATTTTCAAAGATGGTTAGAATTCTAGTCAACTTTTGGGTGGTAGAAGGAGAGCCTCTCCCCAAAATAGCTCTGAACTTCTCCATTTTTCTTCTTCTAAAAACTTCTACTTCACTTAAAAGTTCACCATGCAGACTAATGGCAAAAACGAGGTCGATAACACCAATAGTCACAAAACTAATGACGACACCTGAGTTAGCAATGTTAGTCTCATTTCGGGGATGAGCAACGACATGTGGCTAGGATTGGTAAATGGGCTCACGAACATTAGGCAAAAGGCCAATGACTTCAATGAGCTTCAGACTTGGTTGGACGATTGGAAAACCATTAACTATGATCCGGAAGTCCTAGGTACAACAGGCAGAACCCTATCCAACCCATTGTCCCTAGCACTTTCAACATCATCTAAGATGTCCACAAGTGAGTCATGCTGCAGACCCCTATTGGGGGCAGCTTTTGCTTGTAATACGGGCACACATGCCGCGCATGCTCAAGACTTCGCTTATGACAATCCCATACTTGAACCTATCCCACATCAAGTAGCTCTTACCGCTCCCCCTCAGTGGAAATACTTTTTTCCTTTGATCACCTTTGTGCAACAAATTGGGGAAATGTTCTGCGCTTCGGCCGCCTAAGCAGTGACCCATGAATGCGAAATAAAGAACATTGATAATTTTCCATCTAGTGCCGATCACAGTGAGAAATCCCCTCATCTCGCTCTTACGAGAGGCGCGTTCAATTTTAATAACTTAAGTATTGATTTTGATGACAACAACCATGTAAATATTACTGCTAATGTTTCTTCGAGTTTTGCAGTACTTTTAGATGTATTACGAAGGCATTTTACTGAGATAAATAGTAACCCACTAGAAGCAAATGAGTTATATATGTATGTATAAGAGCCAATAAACTGAATTGACTTAAGATGAAGGAAACATAAGTACTTCAACAATATTTGAAGTGTTCAGTAAGTCTATTTTATTCTTAGATTTTTTTTTAAAGGCCTTAGCAAATATCCTCAATATTTCACTTTAATTTTACTCCATTTTTAAATCCTAACATTTTCATATAAGCATACAACCTTAGTTTTAGAATATGAAAGTAAAAGTTGAATTGGAAAAGAAACATCAAATTTAATGAGACTATGTCAACATGTTCTTCATGGATATTTCGACATACGGGCAGTTATCTGAATTCAAATTTTTAATAAAAGGATTCTAGCACTATCTATTAACCAATGGACACATCCTTTCATCCTCTATTTAATGGGTATGGAAAACAAATTTTAAATAACAATTTTCCATTATTCTTTTACTCTTTCACGCTTTTCTGGAAAAAGATCAATTAATATACTTATTATATCTTTGCAAATCCACAATATTTCACTCCTACATTCAAGGATTTGCAAACCACACAATATTTAAGAGTTTTTACTTGAATATGAAGGAACCGAACTAGTCGAAAGTACGAAAAATAGGAAGATTTCAAAAGGAAAATTCTATTTTGGATCTATTGGGCCAATGAAGTCTAACAGATTATTAGATCTAATCTAATGAATTTTTAAATAAAATGATATATTATTTAATTTGGTTAAAAGAAAGCTTTAATTTTAATTTTAATTTGTATGTATTATAATGAATGTATCAAATACATTTATAAGTGTAAAGTGTAAGTGCAACATATAAGCAATGTATATTTGTGTAACTAGACATGTAATTTTTTTGAAAGAGACCTTTTGTTTCTTTCTCTTTAAATATATAATTAATTAAGCGAAAATGAGGCTATAAATGTAGAGAGAAAACCTTTCATTTCTCTCTCTCCCTTTAAATAGAATAAATGACATAATGGCATTTATAACTGAATTTATACATGTCTTAGTTGTCCAAGTTTTTGACTAATAAAATATACATTTATAATAATAGATAAGTTTATTGTATACATGTTAAAATAGGTTTTGCTATATTATAAGTTTCAAAGCAAGAATTAACAAATATAACAATGGTTTCGATTAAGGAGGAGTTTGAAAACAAATTTGACAGCTTCACACGAAAGTCCTTTTGATTTAAGTTAAAATAAAATAAACACATGTATATCTATATGTATAAATAATTGCAAGTTATGTATTAAGTTTATAATAACATAAGTATATATACAGATTATAATTTAAGTAATATATATGTTTAAATTCAATGCTAATAATAATTCAGTCTTTTAACTTATGTAGGAAATAAAAGTTTGTTACTTTACATAAAAGACCACTTATGAATTATAGAATGAAAGGAAAATTTTACTTCTATGAATATAATAACCAAAAGAAATCATTTTCTATTAAGTAATTACGTAACACTGGAAATAAATTTTTAGTTTAATTTTAAACAACCAAAAAATATAGTTTATTTATGTTTATGTACACAAATGTTACAAAAATTTATATACAACATAATAAAATAGTTTTACATTTTTTTAATTCCAAAATAACAACAAAAATAGTCGGACAACTTGGGCATGTACAAACTCATTGTAAAAGATTTCAGATCTAACTATACAAAAATATGAATAAACGACAAAATGTGATAAAGGATTTGAAATATGTCAATCATAATAAATATATAGTCAATATAGATGTAGAATAATGGGAGATCCAAATTAAGTCTAAGCGATGATCATATATGTTAAAGGAAAGGCGAAGACTCAAAAGCCCATGAAAGGAAGGGAGTGGTAGCAGTTATGACTAGGGTGGAGGAAGACAGCGAGCATACTATGCTAAAGGAGGAGGTAGAGATGGAGACCAACTAGGGCTTGGATGAAGGGGCCGATCTGGCGGCGAGCAAGCTAATTAACACGGGTCAAGAAGGACCGTGGGTAGGCATCTAGGAAGCGGAACATAATATCTCATGGTCATCAAATTACACAAGCACCCTAGAGATTCAAGAGGTGGAGAGGTGGGAGTGTGGAAATGGGCCTCGAACACCCTGAAGAGCATAGTCTCATCCGGCAAAGTCCCTTCCTCCCATGCCCACCGCTTCGGGTCTGTTATAAAAACTAATCAACACATAGATGTGCCCCCAGACTGGAGCGGAATGTGGAGCAGTTGAAGGCTTAGCTGGAGGTGATGGAGTAAGAGGTCAGCAACCTTTAGGACTCTCTTCCCTTGAATCAACACTTTATCACCATTGATACCCGCAATGCAGAGGCAACCGAGGCAGAGGCAATTTGGTAGGCCCTACTAACGACAATGCTCATATGGATCTTCTCAGACAACTATAACATGTCACTGGTCATTGACTTTTTAAATGCCCAGTAGTACAACGACGTTCGACAAGAAGTGGCTATAGAAATTATCACAGCCGGTTGAACCCTCCTTGTATCTTGGAGCCGAGCAAATTGCCTTATTAATGGCCACCTCCAGCTTCACACCCCCAATGTTGGATTAAGAAAGAAATGGCTTATGACAGTGACTATCAAGTTATCAAACAGTGACTTTTTTGCTATGATTTCTTATATGGCAGATGATGCTTTTATTTTCTAGTGGTACTTACATATTTATTTATGAAATTATTTTTTTGTTTCAACTGTTGTATGTTGCCCTAACAATCGCCCTACTCCTTCGTTACCCAATATATAACCCGTATAGCGCACTGTAACGGTACCCGATCAATGTAGGACAATTGTCAAGTAGTAAAGTAATAAAGTAAAATCTCCGAATCGCTTATCATGTCGTATATCTCATGGTGAAAGGATTAAATATAATAAACAACACAAATATAAATGGGCAAGATAGTAATAACTAAAAAGAACCAATAATTAAAGTGCAATAGGTTCATAATAGCTATACAACACAAATTATAGATCATTTACGTCAAATAATAACTCAAATGATGAACTGTCTCTGAAATAAGTAAAGCACCAATAGAACTCCACAGTGGAATATAAATAATCGAAATTCCAAATATAGTACATGTGAAAGTGTAGCTTCCTACCCATGTGCTATCTCAAACCTATTGTCTAGTCTACTCATTTAAGAGTACATGAGGTAATAAGAAGTAAATCAGAAAATCTCAAGTTAGATAACAATGTTACATATGATCAATCTACAATCCCAAAATACTATAAAAGTTGATATAGTAAAATTTGAGACATAGAATATGGAGAATCATATCTGATTTGTCCCTACATCCAAAGAGTTAGCACATAACAGTATATGCTAATCTACTATTATCTTATATAGGTATACAAGTCAAAGTACAATATGAGGTGTTTGGGTATCCAAGTAATAAACAATACTTACATCATGTGACATCCCTAGAGTGATAAAACAAAATAGCAAACACGGCATCCATTAAACGTTCCTTACATCACTCGGATGCACTGGATATATGATAGCTCATATGTTTGTATCCTCTACCAGAGATTAGTCAAAATCTTAGTTCTCAATGCTAGTCATGCCAATTCATAAAGCCAGGACTAGACCCACTTATCCTCAAGCTTTAGGGTAAGACAGATAACATCAACAATATGGGATTAACACAAAAAATCTGAATGAGGGTCCTTACTTACCCCTCTTTACAAGTAAACTCGTAACCTTCGATTATCAACGATCCTTTTGCACACTTCTCCATCGTTGAACACACTATAGTTCCATTTCATTCATTTCCATAGTAGAACACATCATCGTTCCACCCACAAGTTCACTTCATGGAACTTATGGATCACCACTTCACTAACAAAACCGCTCGTCGTAGAGCTGTAACACCCAAACCAAGCATCGAACGAATGAATGAACACCACCACACGACCCCCGAAGCCTCCTCTTTGCTTCCTCCAATAATAGTCAACTTTGACCACTATTCATGGTGGTTGGTACCGACCACCCTAGAGTGGTCAGTCATGACCATTTTGGGCTGACACTTTGCCATTTCAGCTTAGTGTTCAAAACCTCTCGTCGCCTAATCTTCCCTGAAGTCAAGCCTTCCATGCCATGAAATTCATGTCAGTGCCTTGTAGTCTAGTATTCACAGTACCGACCCTTCTTCTATGCTAAAATTTTTTAAGTCCGGCCTTCTTCGCCTTTCCCTACCTGAAGTCGCCATAGTATGCCAAGCACTCCAGCCCAAAGTCGAGCACCAGAACTCGAAGTGAAACTACCACATTCCAGTCCTTAAACCACCATCGACCACTATTTAGGACCATCCAAAACCTCATCATTTCAAGGCAAAAACTCATGTGATAATATGTTTAGCTCCCTTAGGCTCCAAGAACACTATATTTTGGTCGAGTCATGTTTTGGGCATTTTTCCGCTCAAATGACGATCACTCTCAAATTACCACTACACCATACTACCCATTTTGCCACACCCCAACGCGGAAAAATTACCACAGTTTTGAGTCGTGGCATTTTTATCACGGTTTTGAGCCGTGGTAAAGGAAACTAGCACGGTCTAAGGCCGTGACAATTTTACCACGGCTACGAACCGTTCCAATATTACCAAAAAAATTTCACCCCTACCCCCATATCTCAATAACCCTCGCCTCTCTGCTTAAACAAAAAAAAAAGAACGCCCCCATTTCAGTCACACGCCCTAATTTCAATCGCGCGCCCTAATTTCACAGTTTTTTCCAATCGCGCTTCTTCTTCCTCACAGTTACATCATCTACTTCTCCGTCTTCCTTCACTTCTTCCTTTCCGTCTTATCTTGTTGGTTTGTTTGAAGATACCAATATCTGTGCGATTCATGCTAAGAGAGTCACAATCAAGCCTAAGGATATGCAACTTGCTAGGAGAATTAGCGAGAGGGCCTAGGTATCCTGACGTTTCTTTTATGCTTTTTGAGTTTATCGTTCTGTTTTAGGAGTTTTAATCTAGTCTTTGGGTTTGTTGGAGATTGACGGATCTGTAAAAAAAAAGGCATTCCCAGGCCAGTTTTGTTTACAGCCGTGTTTTATGAATGAAATTTTGATGTTTTGTTTCTGATTTATTGTTCCCAGGTCGTAACAATACAACGTGTTCTCCTTTTATTGTTCTTTCTTCTTCCCCATTTTGAAACCATTCTGGAATTTCAATACATGTTAATTCAAGAAGGTAGTTTGAGTAAATTCTTTGCAAGTCCTTCTACAATTGGAATATTTGCTTTCTCTATTTTAAACGATAATTTCAGAATTTAGAGCAATATTTTACAGGGTAAACTTCTACAAGTGTTGTATGACCACACTGGTGGGCGTAGCTGAATTGAATAGATTAAATGGAGCTTTACGGTTATTTTGAAGAGAGCTTTCATAATCTTAAGTGCACGTGAGTTCAAATATATCCTAATAATTTCAGTCTTTACGTACTTGATTATAATTTATAAAACTATATTTATGCTTATTTAGTGTATTATGTTATATTTCAAGGATCAATATAAATTCAAATACTGTCACTTGGTTATTGAACTTATGAGTGATTACCACGAGTAATGTTTTTGTCATATGTATACAGAAATACTTCTTTTCATATTCAGGTTCCATGTTTAAAGGAAATATGCATCTAGCTCTATGGGAATATGATCACTTTTCAGGAAAAAAATAATCACTTAACTAAATCAACCCCTAGAGTTTGAAATGATTACACTTTACATATAACAATACATTATCTCCCCCTCTTGGGCCTCGGCCTCTCCTTGTTTAATCTATAACAGAGCATTTACGATCTAGTCTCTAGTCTCTAGATCATCCAGTGATATGAATTTATCTGCTGAATTAACCTTCTTTAGTTTTTAGAGCTAGGAAACAGTCATAATACTGCTTTATGTATTGCAGATAAGACGTCAAATATATCTACGCATTCTCATATTATAAAAAGTTAATGTTTTACTTCATATTGTCACATGGTGCACTTAGTTTGAGGAGCTAAGAATTTTGGATTCCTATTCACCACCTTGGTAGTGGATGCAATTAAAACAACCCTCATTTTTTATGTCTAGGCTATAAAGAATGCACAATCGAATAGTTTAGATGTCACTTTTCTATCCGTTGAACTGGTAAGTTTCAGCATGTCAAGCTAAACATATACACTATACATTATTAACTAACATCTAGTTAAATTTTACAAGAAATTTGCAACAATATCATTCTAATCATAAATAAATTTGTCTAATGTTGGACCAATTGTTAATTTAAGGTTTCTTCCTTCAGAAAACCAATTGTTCATGATATTTCTCATTTTGGTCTTTTTTCCCCGATAAGTTTATGTATAATCAGAGATATATGCAGGCATGCCCTTGCTGGCTACTGTTGGGAACATATGCAGCGGTTATATGTTTTTAGTACCTTTAGTCCATCTGTAAAGTTCCAAAAATTTATCTGACTCCCTGTTTTCATTCTCTATTTCAATGTTAGTAACATTATATTGTGCAGCTATTTTGACAAAATCCTTTTGCTTTGGAGTAACAGTAAGTAAAGTTTGGTCCACTGCCTATCGTATTTGTATCTTTTTCTGGGGGATCCAAAGGCTGTCTTTACAAGGTTCTTCAGGTAATTTTTTATTACCTATATTTAATTGTTATGAACTTGTAAAGTATTTGATCTTCGTGTTTGTGTACGTGGAATAACTTACGTGTGCAATTATTTCAGTTGCCGGAGGGGAAACGTGAAGGGCAACCAATCTGGTATTTTGTTATTTTGTATTTTGCCAATTTCTATAACAGCTATTGGTGATCACTTTCAACCGTTATTTAATAATCTGCCATTCAGTATGCAAGCATAACATGGTAGAAAAAAATATTACAATTCCAACAATTTATATAAAACAATAGCATTTAGGTATAAAGTAATACCCTTCCCATCCTTTGCCCATTCACCTTCAAGACAAACCTTAGTAAGATTTTATATAACAATTTGCATCTATGTCAAATTTGCATGCTTTACAAATCTAGCGATCTTTCTTGTTATATAAGATTTTCAAATTTAATTCTAATATATATATATATATATATATATATATATATATATATATATATATCAGTTGTACTATCAATTATTTTTTTTTTTTGAAAACCCAGGAGAACCCGGCGAGCCGGTAAACTCCTGAGGAGGGTATAGTAAAGTCGTCTGCTGATCCAAGCCCTCATACCCCCGGGTAAATTTATATAGGATAGGGAAGCGCATGGTAGGAATCAAACCTGGGTCTTTTTACCAGAACCCAAGCCTTCTTTCCACTGCGCCACACCCGCGGACTGCACTATCAACTATTAAACTGTTAAATAAGAATGAAAGAATATTTATAGAACTACCTTGTAAGTCTAGTAATTTTTAAAAATGTGAATAGCAGTATACGACTTTCGAAATGTTAAGGCCCCGTTTGGTTTGCTATTTTTAGTTTTGTGTTTTCGTCTAAAGAAAAATTCGCATTTATTATGTATTGTTGAAAAACACACAATTTTGAAAAATGAAACTAACATAGAAAATAGAAAACATGTTTATTTGATTTTTCGTGTTTTGAGACATAACAAAAGGATGAAAAACCATTCATCTCCTCCGTTTTCCGTCCATCGTCGCGATGGCTAAGAATTGTAATTTTTTTTCCATATTTTCTTGTATTTTGTAGTATATGTTGAAAATACAAAACACAAAACTCAAAACGAAACCAAACGGGGCCTAAATGTTCAAATGTATAGCCTGACATTTCTTTAAATCACATAGCATTATATATACATTGCTTTGAAGTTTTATGTAACAGGTTTCAACTTGGAAGTGAAATAAACTTACTTTTATTTTACAAATCTATCATGTAGTTCTAACATATTTTATATTTTATTTCCTTGATTTGTCTTGTCCTGTACATGTCCTTTTACTTGTTTCGTTTTGTTACAAGTTTCCATTGATTTGAAATTGGTACATACGTCATCATGTAGCTTAGATGTCATTACGTCCTTGTCTTTTTTGATGTTATTGTGTTGCTTTGATAAGTGATCACATAAATAAGCATATATTTTTTTGAATTTTCGTTCTTGCCTGTAGCATAAGAATTGGTCACATACATATGTACTTTCGTCTCCTAAATATGTACTCATTCACGATAAATTGATAATCATACTGATGGGTTGTTATTATCGTAGTTTTTTTTTTAAGAGATGGCTACCAAAACTTTTTGATATTACTGTGGTCTTTTGATTTTTGCTCTTCTTTTTTGTTTTTTTTCTTCTTCTTAAATAAAGTTTGATGCGAATTCGAAAGCAATTATGGTGAAAACGTTCAATCAATTGAACATCCAATCATGCAAAATGATCATTGAGATAGCTCTATTTTTAATACGTAAACAATCATTACGTAGATAGAGTTTATAAAAAAGAAATCCGTTCTTTGACTACAAAAATGAAAATATAAGTTGAATAAAAGAATCGTGGGCTTGCTTCATAATTGAATTGAAACTTTGAACCTTTACAAACTAAATATAATCTAGTGTTCCATAGGCGTCGGATCATTGCTGAGCTTGTATGAGAATATTCCTCCAAACCCAGCTAGAGGCAATAGGTATGTTCATTGTCCAAAAACTCTTATTCTTTAGCGGATATTCGACTGCAGAGCATCTTGTCCATATGCCTTGAGCTCATATATATTGACGTCTTTTTAGAAGAGAGGGTGATTAGTACCATTGTCCTAGTCCTTCTCAAAATGTTAGTATGCTTGGCTATGAATTTTGCTTTCTGCTTTTCCTATTGTATTTTTTTTCCTATGGAGGTTGTATTTGGAGCTGAACCAGCTGTGCTGGTATCTAGATGGGTGGTTCGTTGGTTTGTTGTCTAGTAAGAAAAAGATGTGATGTTTGTGACAGCCTGTCTGTTTGTTGTGCATCTTTTCGTTTGTCTTGCACATGTGGTATATCATCACCATTTTTGCATAGGTTTTCATGGTTCTGGTATCATGTCAGATCATTGCTTTGATTTGTGTTGGCCTAATCTGATGAATCTTGTGATGTGTCAAAATGATAAATGTAAAATTGGCATAGTATACAGAAACTATTTTATTTACTAACAAGAATGAAATCAAATTACAATAAACAGGTGGTTTGTTGAAGAATTATTCTATTTGACGCTATCGCTCAGATAGCCAATACAATTACTACAGTAGTAGAGATGTTTCTAAATTAAAACGTCTGAAATATCATTTAATTCACATGCATTGACTAAATACTAGGCGTTAATTTTTTAATGCTTTGGGAAATAGTAACAGTGGATTACATGCTGTTGTAGGTTCAGACAAGATTCCCTTACCAGAAAATGAATCTGAGTTAGAAATTAACAAGACAAAGGTTAACAAGGTGGTGGCCGATATTGATTTTAAAAAGGAATTGGATGAAGAGATGCCTAATATTTTTGCGCCACCCAAAAATCCAAAAACTCTTCAGTTACCTGTTCAAAGAACTACATGCAATATCACACTACCTGAAGATTGTCATTACAAGCCTGAAAATCTTGTTAGACTGTTTGTTCTCCCTGATGTTATGGTAAATTTTCTGATATACACTGTACCGTCTCATGTATTAACATTTGATTAATTGATATTATATATATGTTGAAATTTCATGCAGTGTCTGGGGAAAAAAACCAGAGATTGTGCTGGTAAATTGAGTTTTTTTTTCTTCTGTTTTTTTTTTTTTTTGGTTTACCTCTAATGGAAATTCTTACAATACGCAAAACTATTAATAATTAGGTTTGGTTGTATCTTTGATAATATTACGTTGTGAATGCAGTCTCCATGTTTTTTAGATTTACATCTCATCTCCTTCTTATAAAAGAAATTTAATAGGGGTAAGTTATTTTAAAAACCAAAAATTGCTAAAGATACACTTAACTTATTCAACCATATTGTAGGAAAAAGTTACCCTTTTTCTTGATAATATTAAAAGTTTCCTTTTAATCCATATGATTATGACAACATATGAAAGCATCGTTTCATCATATTGAAAACCACCACACACAAATATAAGGTGGGAACTCCAAGGCTCTCTTAAGACCATTGCATGATATCCATGACATCCTCCCCCTTTGAACTTGTCCATTTAAAGACGTTCAATCCATTTTTTTAAATGAAAATTAGGATTGTTTTGAATGATGAAGAAGAGACGAAGAAAGATAGCTAGATTTCAAGTTTATTTTGTTGAATTTCCGTTTGATTAAGCGCTAGAAAATTCTAGGAATTTTGTCTAAAGTTCGAAAGATTTTGAATTTCCGTTTGACTAGTCTAAAATTCGATATTATGCAAGCTCTCGTGACTAGTGTACGAGCTTTCCTTGGACGGTAGATGAAAATCAGAGTTCTGCATAAGCTCTGTAATCCACACATCGTCTTTGATTGTGTTTAATTGAGGATCATAATGTACAGCAAAATTAAACGTGAAATCAAAAGTCTGTTGATCGGTTTGAGTTTCACTAATATTCTTTGGAGAATGTTTCATTGTAGAGACTGGAATTTGATTTTCGACTATAGATCTTGTTCATTTTAGTGTCTTGGCACTTGTAACATTAGTGTCTGATTTTTCTTTCTTTTTTTCAGTTTGTTTCTCAGGGAAAGCAGTTTTTACCATTGATGAAGATCGCTGACATGAAGTTTCACCTGTTACTTTCCTCTTTAGGTAAGTATTCCAATAATTCTTGATTTCATTATCTGTCCGCCCTAGCAATCTTCTTGTTATTAATGACCATCTGCAAAAAAATAAAAGTGAACACAATTGCATATTGATATGCACCATCTTAATAAATCACAATTTTACATCACCGCTATAATTTAAACACTAATAGTATCAATAAGATAATTACTTATTTCCTAATAGGTTATGGAGCCGAATAATTAGCTCTTCTTCATACTCAGTTATGTTTCCTCTCTTGATATCTGGCCTTAAACATAAGTTATATTTCATTATAGGCTAAATGAAAGTATAAATTTACTTAATCACAAAATGCATCTACTTTCCAGGGAGTGTTTTTACAGGGCTTGTTCATTAGTAAGTACCCAAACCTCACAGTTGTCTTCCTCTTTATAGGACTTGCTGTTGCAGTGGATGATGTGAAGCTTGAAGTTGAAATACATGCCTTATAGTGTGAAATCTTATTATATCATTGTACTGTGTTTGTATTATGTATTGCCTCTTTACAACAATGCTGGAGATTAGTTATAACTTTGTAGCATGTATTACGTATTGTTGCTGAACTGTTGTTTTCATGTATCATTGTACTATACTTGATGAACTATCAAAAACTTTTGTTTTCATGTATCATTGTATTGTACTTAATGAACCATCTGAAACTTTTGTCTTCATGTATCATTGTATTGTAATTGTAGAACTGTTTGTAACAGTGAACCGTATTCTGAACTGAAACACTATTTTGTATTGAATTGAACTGAAGTAAGAACCGCCGAGATGGTTAATTGATTTGAGTAACATACAAAAATTAACCACGGTCTTAAGCTGTGGCTAATCATGAATTTGCCATGGCTCTAAGCCATGGCTGATCTAAATATTGCCACAGCCTAAAGCCGTGGCAAAATAGAAAACAGCCACGGCTCAGGGCCGTGGCAAAATTTTTGCCACTGCCTATTTTGCAACGGTCCAAAGCCGTGGCAAAATCGTTTAGCCACGGCCCAAAGCCGTGGTGAAATGACTTTTCTGGTGTAATGTACAGTCAAATGAATCAAAACACGAACAAAAAACTACAAGTAGTGCACAACATTTGTACATCCTTACAAAGCAATACAATCGATATCCAAGCATTTCTATCATTCTAGATTTATCGAAATAGAGAGTGACGACCGATATGGTTCAATACCCCAAAACGAATCAAAATCAATATTTATCCTTTTAAAACCATTTCAAAGCTGAAATCAAGCTTAGGCCTAAGTTAGAAATTGTTTAACATTCGAAAATCATCTTAAAGCATCATTTTTAACCGTATTAACTATTATAGTAAAATGAGAAGGATAAAACACTCGCCAAAATCAATAAACGCACGAATAATAGTGAATCCCAAAGTGAACAGTGGCTCCATGAATCCTAATGCATCAAAAATCAGTAATTAAGCTAATCCACTTGCTAATCTCTCTCTCTAGTGACTAGATTTTCTAGTTAAAGAAAGGAATTTAGTTGCTTTTTAGCTATGGAGATAAATAATTGAGGTTAAAATTTTTAGGAAGATGGAAATTATTAGGAGGTTGTCCCGTCAGTTCCACTAGGTACTAATCCTAAAATGGGCTTTTAGGCTTAATCCAGGCATCACTAATTACCACTAAGCAACCAAAAACTTTCTAATTTCAACTAGTCATATACCACCTAAATGGAAAGCCCAAAAAGCAATTATGACAACTCTATGGAAAGAGAAATCATAATATATTTCCAATGGAAGTGGTCTTGGACTCTGATTTTACTTCTATAAAAATTTATAGCCTTATAAATTTTAAGGGTTAAAACCGTCCAACTGAATTTCTAAGAGTCAAAAATGTCAATACTCGGTATTTACCAAAGTTATAACATCATATGATCCAGTTTGGATTTAAATATAATATTGTACGATCCTCCGGTACATAAAATATAAGTATTTACACTTCCCAACCCTTTAGGAATTTCGTCCCCTGAATCCGATAAACAAAACAAGGTCAAGCAATAAATTTACCTCGCATGCCAAACAACGTCAAGCAATCATATCAAACATGCACACAAAAGTTAGAAGTGAAATCTATGCATATCCTAGCATGCGTAGTACTAATACTACTCTACATAATAAAAAGTGAAAGTAAATGAAATAAACAAGAAACTATACCAAGTAAAGAGCTCCAAATAAGCGGTCATCATGCTATCCTTGGTCTCCCACGTGCAATTCCTCTAGCTTTAAGCCCATTAAACCTTCATCGACTTCATCATCTTCTTTCTAAACTACTTCGTATCACGTCTAGTGATACAAATCGGCTTATGAGGTCTCGAAGTCTCTAGTTCAATCCTGATATCATGCAGATGATCCAATCTAATAGTTATGCCAAAACTATGCACAAACTTCCACAAATGAGATACATGGGAACACATTGTGCACACCTGCAAACTTCTAAGATAGGTCAACTCTATAAGTTAGATTCCCAATCCTCTCTAGTATCAGAATATGACCTATGAATCTCAGTGCCAACTTTCCTTTACTACCAAATTGAACTACATTATCTAACAAAGAGATCTTAGCAAACACCATATCACCAATAAAAAAATCAAGATCACGTCTTCTCTTATTAGTGTAGCTCTTTTATCCATCTTGAGTTGCTTTCATTTGTTGCCGAATGATTTCCATCTTCTTCGAAGTATGTCTAATCATATATGGCTCAAGTATTAGTTTCTTGCCTGCTTCCTACCACTATGAAGGAGCATTGCATGGTTGGCCATATAATGCCTCAAACGGTGCCATACCGATGCTAGCCTAATCACTGTTGATGTATGAAAACTCAACATAATGTAAATAATCATCTACAATAGCCCAAAGTCAAGTATACAAGCCCACAAGAGATCCTATAATATACTATTCACTCTCTCAGTCTACCTATTGATTTGTGGGTGATAAAATGTACTCAAATGCAGCTCTATCCCTAGTGCCTCGTGTAATCTCTTTCAAAATCTACTAGTGAATAATGGGTCTTGATCGCTTATAATGTTCTTTGGCATACCATGGAATCACACTATCCACTTTATATACAACTCGGCCAATTTTGATGTCGTTCTACAAAACATTATGGTATGAATCAAGCACTCTTCATCGATCTATGAATAATGACCCAGATGTTATCATATTATCTTCCAATCCTCAGCAGTCCATCGATGAAGTCCACCAATATATGTTCCCACTTCCATTAGGGAATCTCTAGTGGCTGCAGAAAATTACTTGCCTTCTTCTATTCAGCTTTCATTAGATGAGAATTCATACACATCAAGATAAATGCTTCAACATTCTTCTTCATCTCCTCAAAATGGAATATTTGTTTCATATTTCTATACATGTTCTTACCTTTGGGATGTATAGTCAATCTCAAATGATGGCACTCTCATAGCACCTCATCCCTCAACCCATAGACATCCGATACAAACAATCTCCCACCTTACGAACCAACCATCAGGGTTGATTCCATACTTCTACATATCCTCGGACTCTACTCCACGTTCAATCTTAGTATCTTTTTATAATTTTCACTAGTCTAGCATCACGCCTCTGACTAGTACTAATCCACTCAACCAAAGTAGGTCTAATAGTCAAACTCGCCAACACATCTGGATCAAACTCAAATTGAGCTCTGAAATCATAACTAGCAATATACTCTAATTTTGCCCACTCTGGGGACATAGTTCCCACATTGACATGTTGTAATATCCCCACTTTGAGACCCAGAAATGAATGTCAATGATGATGCAGTCATCACCAGAATTATTTTCAATGGACAAAAGTGAGTTCGGTATGTGTATGCGTGCATATGTGTGTGTATGCATGCATGTATGTATGTATATGTATATGTATATGTATATATGTACGTATTATAACAGTCTAAGTAAATAGAGCAACTACAATTTTTTTACACATAATAGTCTTAAGAGTTTTTACATTTTAATACATCCTGAAACATGCCAACGCATGGGTCAAATACAACTAAACATAAATAGAGTGTCATGCTCGACATATGAAGATGTGAACATGGACACTTTAACAACGGAAATCAAAGCATCTACTATTTGTAGGTAAGCCTCTTGCTTCCATCTTTGGTTTGCTTTATTCATTCTTTCCAAAGCTTCCTATTTGCACCCATATACTTAGCCTACCCAATCAAGTACCCATGAATTTATGGAGAAAACAATAATAAAAACACGGAATGGAATAAAGCATGGTATGAGTAACACATATGCTAAGCACATTGCAGCGCGATACCACACTACTATAGCACGGAACGGGTTTCCCCCTCACTATTTAAAAAAGATCACACAATAACAAACTGCCTTGTGCAAATTATAAATCATGTCTAGTTTATTCCTAAAACCATTATACCTCTTCGCGTGGTAACCTAATGAATTAAGTTTCCTTCGGTCTTGACCGGTGTGTGATTTCTACTCATATCATCTTCCCCCAAGGGCATCCCATACCGTTTCAGCTTACCTTTTTGTGTTGTGTAGTACATCCTATGTTGTTCAACTCTTTTATTTTATACTGTAAAGTCAATCCTAAGCAATCTTAGTTTCTTTCGTTTATACTGCAAACTACAACCCTAAGCAATTTCATTTCTTTAATTTATACTTCAAAGTACAACGCTAAGCATTTTGTTTCTTTAGTTTATACTGCAACATACAACCCTAACCAGTTTTGTTTCTTTTTCTTAACTTTAAACCACATAAAAGAGTTGCATCCACTCTTGCACAAGCGTACAATCCGCTCGGACATCCTACGACCCTTTGGAAAATGAATGCCTCTCCATAGTCTACCAGAGGTAGTGCATTCAAGTGTGTGTTCCTACTCAATGCCAATAGCCCTTCCGAACATGCATTTTTTTGTAGGTTCTTACTCCTTGCTTTTGTAATCATTATTGCCTCGATCTTTACCTAATTATTCATTCATAAGGGTTCGGTTATATACACTTTGGCATAGTACAACCCTGCCCTACTCATACTGTAGTGCAGTTCCTTTTTTCCCCTTGATCATATTGCAACATGGTATGTCTCTTTCAATTGCGGTGCAGTACAACCCGACCCTACTTGTATTACGGCGCAATACATTCCTTTAATTTGTAGTGCGGTAGATCTCTTTTTGTTTTATGCACCAATTTTCATATTGCAGCGTAGTATGTCCCTTTTGGTTTGCAACATGGTATGTCTCTTCTAGTTTGTACACCTATTTCATATTGTAGCGAAGTTAATCTCTTTCAACAACCATTTTTTATTGCAGTGTAGTACGTCACCTTCGGTTTGCGACGCTTTACACCAGTAAATCCCTCGATGCAATTTCATCCTATGCCTTTTGACTCTAGCTTTTCCTAACAATTCATCTATTACTGCAATTCTCATATATGTAGTATTGACTTTCCTCAAAAGTCAATAGGCTCCTATAGGTAATTCGCTACCTTTTGCCCTAGGTACCTTATGACAACCTGTACCTCCTAGCACGCACCAACCCAAAGCTCAGTGTGGCTTTCGGCCTCGCGTCGTGCTAAGAAATAAGGATTATCGGGGTTAACCTTTAACATTCTAGAGACTAAGATAAATAGATATAATCTAAGATATAATAAATTTTCAGAACTCACAGTGGAAGGAATGAAAGATATATAACATAAAAAAAGTCCATCCTAAAAAATATTCAAATCAGAGTCTTAGAAAAATTAGTATGTGGTCCAATACAGAGTACATAGAAAAATATCTCTCAAAGTCTGATATAAGGAAATAAAATGTACGGATATAATAGAATAATACACAGAGAGTAAATATGATAAATGTAGCCTCCAAAGTTAAGTGCGACTCTCCAAGCATCAAGAATAGACCAATTACTTGCTACACTATCCACCTGTGATGGGAAAAAAGATGGAAAAAAATGGGTCAGACAAAAAGTCCGATGAATGAGTATAAGTTTAGTATGTGACGATCATATGCAGTTAAATTCAAAACTCTTCTAAGTGACATAGGGTGGGCTATAAGCATCCGTGAAGTCCTAAGGTCTAATATCTAAGGGTTCTTATCTAAGACAAAAGGTCGAACTACAAGTCAAACCTCATAGTGACGATCAGCTACCGCCTTTAGAATTATCCAATGAGAAGTACCACCAGTATGTGACTATGGGAACTACTTTCTCATAAATACCTATTCATCACTACGTCTAGAGAGGGAGAACCCTGAAATGAAAACTCGCCGTGGGACTCATCGTATGCACCCATGTCCATCTCTCGATCGTAGTGCAAAATTCCTCTTGTCGTACTACGCCATCGTCCACCTACACCACGTCACATCGAAACCATGCATATAAGGACTCCCGTTAGTACCGAGCTCCTTTCTACTCTATAGTCTCTTATTGTATTGCACTGAACCTGACTATCCTTTAGAATCCCTCAATAGCAGTGGACTCACTCACTTGGCATCTCCATCATTGCTGCGCATCCACTGTGGAAATCCTCCTAAGTGTCCATGAAATACATCACCCTAGTCGACTCTTGACTCTCAATTTAGGTATTTAACAATTATCCAAAACTGACTTCCCTACTGTCTCTAGCATGTGTACTTAGCCTAAAATAGGCTCAATAGTTAATTTCCATTTATATAATTTTTAACTGAAATTATATAAAAAAATTATCAACTTGAGCCTTAGGCCGAGGTTTAAGATCTACAATTTTCGTTACGAACGGTCGATCGTTGCTTCCCTTCGATCGTCCGCTAGGGTTCTAGGGTCGACCGATCATGTAGTAAAATTATGGTTTTCCTGCGATTTCAATTGTCAATTTTTTTCATTATTTAATCATATGTCGTTAGCGGTTATTAAACCATAATTAGTAGATGATGGTTCATATTTTAGTTCGCAATTCAATTTGGGGTTTATTAATTTAGGTTTGCAAGTTTAATTGTAAAAGTGTTTATACATCAATTTCAAATTTAACTATTTACTTTTGATTTCTATTCTAAGATTATAGATTCTAATTTAGCATTTAACATGTTAAATCTTGGTTTCTAAAATGCTAAACCCATTAAATAGTCTTAATATAACTGTAGTAATTGTCTTGTCAAATTTGTTCCCACTCGCCTCAAGCCTAAGCTTTTCCTATTGCTTTTGCTTGAGAGTCGCTCCTCTATTCGCTAGCTCCACTTGCTCTGCCCTGATTCCAACGCTTGTGTCCTTCTAGGTTGCTTTTATTTGATTCTTAAGAAAATTTTGAAGTGAGGGAAAAGAGAAAATTTTGGCAAAGTCTTGATATGGTATAGAGTTATGTGAGAATTAGGGTTTGATTTGGCTAGTATTTATAGGGTTTAGGCTTAATTTAGGCTGTTAGATCTAGGTTTGAAACTATCTATTGTAATCACACTCGCTCATCAACAACTTACGTGCAAAGTAATTCATCTGAACCGTTCTAACACGTCACATGCGATCCAAAACACACGGTTTTTTCCCAGCCACAGTCGACTATATATCCCTAGGTTGACCGCTATCGGTCGATCATCGACCCCAAGGGCTGATCAGTATCAGTTTTAATATGTGAAATTATAAATTTTAAGTTTTTATTCTACATTTGATTCTTCCAATGTCCATAACTTTTACATATTTACTCTGATTACGAAATGTTATACATGAAAATTGTTTAGAAAATCGCTACGAACGCAATGGTGCAAGTTTCATAGCCAACTTCGGACATTTGTGAAAATTATCTTTTTAGTCCTTATTATATTTTAATTTAATTTTCCTACTAAATTTCTCATTAAATTTTGGGGTTCTACATTCTTCCTCCTTAAAAGGATTTCGTTCCTAAAATCTTAAAGGATGGAAAAATGTAACTCATACATACATCAATCAATAGCTACAACCATCTACTCATTCATCATCCAGGAGCAGTCATTGTCCTTAAAAAATTTATAATGCAATATGCACATATATATGCAACATGAAATGCTCGTGAACCTATTCTAATGCAAAAGAGTAGGCAGTCTACTAATCCAATCAACCTTCTGCCTTGAGATGTCATGTCATGCACCCAAATATATGCAACATCCTAAGTAAATATACTTGCAATTCTATATTTTTGCGCAACATACAACTCATATGCATCATCCATATGCATAATGGCCACTATCACAACAAAATCAAGAGATAACATGCTATCAAGTGTGAGTGTGTGTGTGTATTAATAGAGGATGTACTATCCTAAACGTGCAAAAGAAAGAAACTCAAACAATACATTCAAATACATCCACTAGCATATATCATCCATAACATATCCTGCTTACACATTTGCAACCATTCTTGCCATCCAATGGTCTTTATCTAAAGGGTATACCAGCTAAGTTCTACATAAGAAATCTAAACGTAAGAATTAAATTTGGAAACGTACCAGTAAAGAGTTGTGGGTAGGTAGCACGGATCTTCTCCTTGGAATTCCATGTACTCTCCGCTGGATCATCTCTCCATTGGACATTAACAAGTTTGATCTCATTATTATGGAGTCACTTTGTACCATGCTCCAGAATATGAGTGGATGCACGTTAAACAAATGACTCTTACTCGACCTCCACCTCTTCTAGCTGACTTAGTTCGACCACGGTAGCTATATCGTGCAAGCACTTTTCAAGTGTGACATATAGAAAACATCATGTACCTCTGCTAACTTTCTAGAAGCTCTACTATATATGTCAACTTCCCTTCCCTAGCCACTATCGGGAAGGGTCCTGCAAATCTTGGTGCTAGCTTCCCCGATCTACCAAACCTCATAACATGCCTAAGGGGTTAAACCTTCACAAATATCATGTCTCCCACTGCAAACTCCAAATCCATATGTCTTCTGTCGGCATAAGATTTTTGCATATCCTGAGCCATCTGCATTCTTATACGGATCAGATCCATGTTCTCCAATGTCTCTCTTATCATGTCTAGCCTAAGAATAATCCTATCCGTCATAACCCACCAACATGGTGCTGATCTACAGAGTCTACCATACAACGACTCAAATGATGTTATCCCAATGCTCGCCTGATAATTGATGTTTTAGGAAAACTTCACTAACGGAAAATGATCCTTCTAAGGACCTCCAAAGTCTATAGTAAATCCTCCAAAACCCAATTTGCTCTCTCTGTCCATCCGTCAGACCACGGATGATATGTGGTACTCAAACTCAACTCAGTCCCCAATACCTTCTGTAGACTCCTCCATAACTCAATAATGAAAAGCAGATCTCAGTCGCTAACTATACTAGTTGGAACTCCATGTAACATAACGACATCTCTCACATAAATAACCGTCAATGATGCCTCTGTCCTCGTACTCCTCAAGGGTATGAAATAAGCGCACTTAGTCAACTAATCAACTATGACCTAGATGCCCTCATTGCCTCTCCTACTCCTTGGTAAACCATTTATAAAGTTCATGGAAATACTCTCCCACTTCCACTGAGGAATATCCAATGGCTGCAATAATCCTCTCGACATCTTCTGCTCCACCTTTACCCTCTGGCAAGTCATACATCTAGCTTCATACTTCGCCACTTGCTTCTTCATACCAGGCCAATAGAAGATTCTCCTCATGTTGTGATACATCTTGTCACCATGGAATGAATGGTCGTCTTAGAACTGTGAGACTCGGCTAGTACCTCATCTACCCAATTCATACTCTAAGGAATACAAAGCATGTCATCCCTCTATAACCATCCTCTCAAGTCAATGGTTTAATGCCTCAAATGAATCGATGACTATACTCTACCAATCCTCTCTATAATGTCTACTAGCTCTTTATCCTCCTTCTGTCCAGATCCAATATGCTCCATCAATGTAGGTTGAACATCTAAAGATGATAGTAATCCTAGGGTAATATCTGATGGCGGTTAGAAATTAAAGGTAGAAATATACTTCAAATGTCTCCACTCCAAGAACAAGGGACCCAACACTGCACATTGTCAACTCAAAGCATCTGCCACTACATTACTCTTGCCCAGAGTATAAGAAATATCAAAGTCATATGATGCCAAGAACTCCATCCAACTTTGTTGCCTCAAATTCAAGTTCTTTTAGGAGAACAAATACTTTAAGGACTTGTGATCCGTATATAGCTCAAACTGCTCTTCTAAAGGTAATGCCTCCATGACTTGAGCATAAAGACAATGGCCCCCAACTCAAGATCATGGGTAGGGTAGTTTCTCTCATGGATCTTCAGCTGCTGACTCGCATAACTCACCACTCTTCCTTCTTGCATTAGGGTCGCGCCTAACCCTACACCACATGCGTCGATATAAATTGTAAATAGCTTCGTCCCATCTGGTAGTACCAAAATTGATGCACTAGTCAATGCCTTCTTTAACTTGATAAAAGCATCTTCACACTTAGCATCCTATGACAAAACTAAATTCTTCTTGGTAAGATGGGTCGGTGGGATAGAGATCTTCGTGAAGTCCTTAATGAACTTCCAATGGTAGCCCGCTAAACCAAGGAAACTTCTCACCTCCATGGCATTCTTTGGAACATGCCAATCATGAACTACTATCACCTTACTAGGATCAACCACTAAGCCACTTTCAGAGACGAAGTGTCCTAAAAGTGTACCTCCTCTATCCAAAAGTGGGACTTCAAAAAATTTGCCATAAGCTTATCCTCACGGAGTGTACTGAGCACCTCCTCCTAATGCAATGCATTCTCCTTCTCACTCCTCAAATAAACTAGAATATCATCTATAAATACCATGCCGAACTTATTAAGAAACCCTCTGAAAATTCTGCTCATTAAATCGGCAAAGTAGGCGGGTGCATTCGTCGGTCCGAAGGGCATGATTAACCACTCATACAATCTATTGGGTATATGAAATGTCGTCTACTGAATACTTTCCTCGGCCACATGTATTCTGATGGAACCCGATAGCCAAGTCCAGCTATGAGAATACGCTAGCTCCAACACATTGATCAAAGAGATTATTTATGTAGAGCAATGGATAACAATTCTTCTTTATCAGTTTATTCACTTCCCCATAATCGACACAAAGTCTAAGAGAACCATCTAACTTGGTGGCTAAGACGACTAGTGCTCCCTACTCAAAAATACTCCTCCTAATAAAACTCTTCTCCAATAACCCATTAACTTGCTTGCTCAACTCGCTCTTTCCTTTGGAGCCATATGCCTTAAAGGTAAGGCGACTAGTCTAGCATTCACAACAAGATAGATTCTAAACTCGATCTCTCTTAGGGTAGGAGACCGATAACCGTAGCAAAAAACATCTGGGAAATTTCTAACTATGGGCACTGCACTAAGCTCGTCATGTGATAGGTCCAATGAATATAAGTAGCTCAACATAACCGATCCACGGGGTCACAATAAACTTCCAAGCTATGTACACTACACATGCTCAATCTAACTACCTTCCTATCACAGTCTAAAATAGTACCATACATAGTCATCCAGTCCGTGCCAAATATCAATCCATACCCATAAAATCCTAATACAAAGGCATCACAATCAAACTCGACCCCAAAAATAAACAACTTCAAACCCCTACTATACCATAAACAAATAGACTGATCCTCCTACAAGGTTTGACAAAACTATAGGGTCTGTAACTATACTAGTGTGTAAGTGTAAGTCATCAACAAATCTACGAGAAATGAAAGAGTGTGAAGCTCCAGTGCTAAAGAAAGCGTGAGTAGATAAACCAAAAAGAGTAAACACGCCTTTGATCACCATTTTCTCACTCTTTCCACCACTGGTTGTGAATTTGAGCTAGGGACTGTCTGTAGTGCATAAGCCAGAACCACCAAAGTAGAAGCCTGGGTAGGAGCTCTCGGTGGTACTATGCCAGCTTGCTTTACATGCTCATACTGATCGTAGTTATAACACTTCACTTTTGAGAAATCCATCCTGCATTCCTTAGCAAAGTGCCCTGGTTTAACACACTTATTACACTTCATATCCTTCTTCTGAATCTTTCCTTTTGGTTTCTTTTTATTCTTCCAATGCCCTTTCTCTCCAACCTTCTAAGCCTCCTTTTTCCCTTCCTTCTTGGAGACAGAAGTGACTAAAGCCATCTCCACTAACCTACCATAAGTAGCACCCATCGGAATGTGACCCACAGCCAAATCTTGGAGATGTTGGTTCAGTCCTTTAGCACATTTACGAGCCTTCTTGTGTAGTGTGTTAATTAACTCCATACCGAATCTAACTAGCTCAATAAACTGATTTATATATTCTTTGACTATTAAGTCCTTTTACTTAAGACGGATAAACTTCTCTAGATGAACGCCTTCCTTCGCTCTAGAAAGGAACTTCATCTTAAATCTCCTATGGAATTCATCCCAAGAAATATCATCTCCATCAGTCTCGGACTCAATAATCTCTCACCAGGTCAACGCCTCTCCCTATTACTGTTAGGTAGCCAATTGCTTTCTCACAACATCAGTCAAATTCCATCAGACTAAATATACTCTCGCAAGCATGGATCCATAACCTCAAATCCATGTAAGACTCTAACCCCATGTATGGCTCACCTTCATGACTAGAAAATCTTTGCATAGCTTAACAAAATCTAGATCGGTAGTGGACGAGTAGGAACCTCACCTGCGGGTTCTCTAGTGGGATTGAGCTCGGAATGTCCTCTAACCTGAAGATACAGATGGAACCATATAGGGATGTTCACACCCGAGATCAGGCTGCATCATCGAAGCCAGAACCTATGAGATCAATCATCTTCTATCTATGAAAGTTAAGAATTTCATTAGCAACTTCCATATATAGCATCAATACGATTAAGAGATAAAAGAAAACATAGGCACAAATGAGAATTAGCATAGGCACAAATAAGAGAGATTTTGATATATGAAAATTTTTGAAAGACATTTTGAAAATAATCTTTTATGTGTGTGTGTATATATGCTTTTAAAAAGTTCATTTTTGAAAATTTTGGGAAACTATTTTGAAAATCCTTTTCGAAAACCATTTCTTTCAAATACGTTCTCCTAATATGGTCCTAATCCCTAAGAAACTTTGAGCCTAGCCATGGTACCAACTGTGACAATCCGTACCTCTCGACACCCACCAATCCAAGGATCGGTGTGGCTTTCGACCTAGCATCATGTTGAGAAATATGGATCGTCAGGGTTAACCTTTAGCATTCCAGAGACTAAGATAAACAGCTATAATCTAAGATATACTGAACTTTAGAACTCGGAGTGTAAGGAATAGAACAATGTAACATAGAAAAATGTCCATCCCAAAAAAATCCAAATCATGGTCTCAAAAAAATTAGTACGTGGTCCAATAAAGTTTGATACAAGGAAATAAAATGTACTAATATAATAGAATAATAAATGGAGAGTAAGTATGATAAAAGCAGTCTCCAATAATGGGTACGACTCTCCAAGTATCAAGAATGGGCCAATCACCTGTTGTCATGTCCACTTATGGTGGAGAAAAAGAAGGAAAGGGAATGGGTCGGACAAAATGTCTAGTGAATGACTATAAGTTCAATATGTGATGATCATGTGCAATTAACTTCAAAGCTATTCTAAGTGACATAAGGTATGCTACAAGGGTCTGTGAACTCCTAAGGTCCAATACCTAAGGGTTCTTATCTAACACAAAGAGTCGAATTACAAGTCAAACCTCACAATAACGATCAGCCACCACTCCTAGAGTTATCCAATGAGAAAATACCGCCTGTAGACGACTGCGGGAACTGCTCTCCCATAAATACCTATATCACTAGTACACCTGGAGAGGGAGAAACACCAAATGCAACCTCACTACGTGACTCATTGTATGCATCCGTGTTTATCCCTCGATCGTAGTGAAAAATGCCTCATATATTATCGTGTCGACGTCCACCTGTACCACATCACTGAAAGTCCATTGGATCGTATATTAAGTAACTTGCGTATAATATGCAAGTGTATGAGCTAATGCTATAGTAGACAAAAATTAGTAACGTATAAAAAGCATACAAACCAGAGTTTTTATACTGGTTCGGACCTCTCATCCTACGTCCACTCTCGAAGCTCCCCTTCAGTATTTACGAACTGAAAAACCCTCACTTCACCCAGAGGAACAATCTTAATACAAAAGTATTTTGTTGATAATTGTGTGTTGTGAACAACACGGATATTGAGTGTACAATACAATTCTTCCTATAATCTCCTTTGGGTGATATTGTTTATGTTCACTTTGAATTTTAGGAATCAATAAACCAAAGTATAAATTCTGGTTATTTGAATGATTGAGAAAATTAAATCAGTGAAAGCATAGAAGTAGGAATATATAATAAAAGTATAGAAATCAAGGTGAGTGTTAGCCTCAATCATTTAGTTGTATTTATAAGATTCAAGAGTTGTTTCTAGAAGAGAAGCAACCATTACCTTTCAAAGAGTTGCAATGTTTGAGTAAATTCAGTGTATTGAAAAATTCAGAAAGAAGCAACCTTTCATAAAAATAGTCATTATCTTTCAGAAATAACGTCCTAGACGTTTGTGAAAATCACTGACGTCTGTCATTACAGGGATTAATTTTCCCATGTATTGTCACAGACGTCTGTGACTTCAGTTTTCTTAAGATAAGTTCTGTTTTAATTTGAAAATGAGAATTTAAGTTTTGTGAATCACTCAAGGAGAATTTACATATTTTATCTAAGACTAAATACGACCTTACTAGTAATAGTCTCTCCTTGCTTGTCTTCTAGCCATGATCTTGTTGTGTGTGCCTGCATATTGATGATGTTTATATTATGTATGTGTGTTTGTTGTTGTTATCGAAACTAAGAATGGAGGTTCTAACATTCTCCCCCTTTTTGACGATGACAACTATATAATCACTAATAATGTACAATTATATTTTTACTTCCCCTGAGTATGTGATCTCCCCCTGTATATATGCATATATTTTTCTCCCCCTTTGACATTATCAAAAAGAACATTACAGATATACGAAATAAAACACAGATATCACATCACAGTTACGCAAATAATCTCAAAAAATATAACCATAAACATGATAACATTGACAAAGCATAGTCAAGAACTCAGACATGTTTCATACAAAACAAACACAATATACGAAGTAGTGTTTTGAAAAAAAAAGAAACACAAAAAACAAGATGAAGCAAATAAGAGTTTTGAAATAGAAAATAAAAAATGGCTTACTGAGAAGAATAAGAGAAGCCGCCATAGTTCTTATAATATTCCTAATAGGATGATGGATTTGTTTGAAAATCTTCGGTCAATGATTTTGATCGGTGTACTCAACATTCTCTTGTATAGCTAATCCATGCAACGCCATATAATCCTGTTGAGATGTAGGCTGGTCGGCATTCGGGTTTTGTCGTGGAATCCCGTCACTCTCTTCTTCTTCTTCACACTTTGAAACCATAATTTTTTTTCCTATATATGCGATGGTTAAGGAGGGGAATGCTGAGAATGATAGAGTGGTGTTTGTTGACGAGGAGGAGGTGTTGGAGATGGCAATGAGGATGAAGATGTAGACCTATATTGAACTTTTCTCATAATTTTTCCTAATCTAGAAACAACCTTTTCTAAAGTCTTTTCAACCTTAGTCATATGAGTCGAAAAAGATCATTCTAGTCCAATCATTCTCTTCTCCAATTTCTTTTGATTTTTGGTAATGATTCCCTGATTTTGTAAATCTACATTGCGACCCGATTTATTGTGACTAAAGGAAGTTTGGGCTTCTAAGATGTTGGGATCTGAATGGTATTCCTGAGGAGAATGAGGTGCAGAAGGCTAAAAAGAAGATAAGGGCCTTTTTTCTTGTCGACGTTAGATTCGGAGTTTCCATTGTTCAAATGGAATAATGGGAGGAGGAACTGTTGGGAGTTGCATTAAGGACACAAATCTCTTCCCACTATCTTTGACTAGTATTTCTTCCTATTGTGGTATATATGAAGGTACGTTTAAATCTCTTAATGTTTTCATTATGTACAGAGCATAGGGAATAGTCCTTTTGTGTTGACTCCAAAAGCTTTTTATTTGATTATGTATGAATTTTGCCTAATTGATAGGAAGTTGAGCATATATAGCATACAGTGCTTTATGCTCATTTTCATGAATTTGCTCATGACTACCTAATCTAGGAATAATGGTATTAATTGTCATTCTAGTCAGTAGATGAGCTCTTGGTCGAAGATGGATTGACCTCCATTGGGGCATTTCATCCTCCCTAAGTTGATGAGTTACTTCGTTTCTAGGTAGCACACTATAGTCGGGAATTTCTTCTAAGGTTATACGTTCGTACGAACATTCTAGGATTCGTCCTAAGGTAAATCCACCAATTTTTATAGTTTTTCCATATACACTCGTCCATAACCATCCGTCGTTATTCTAAGGTTTCCGAATCTTTTCAATACAAAGTTTTGAGTAGAAGAGATAAATTGCTAAAGGATCTATTATTATCTTATTCGATTCAATGTCAATAAGATTTCTACAGCTCGCATCAGTAGTCAAGCTATAGATATCATATTCTATATTGGCATGTATGTTATAAAACAGACCTGTATGAAATCCTGTGTTGGTTAAAGCTTGGAATCTATTGATGGCATTCCTCATTTCTTAGCCAATTTGTGGTTTGAACTTCATTCACAATTTGAGTAGCTCTGAAAGAAGATTGGGCGTGTTTTGATCTTTCTGAAAAGGGTTTTTTAGGAGCCATTGAAGAAAATTTAGGGATTTTGAAGTTTTAGATTTGGAGTAGAATGAGTGGAGGTTGGTAAAAAAATGAAAGGATGGGGGTAAAATCATTTATATAGAGGAAGGTAGAACAATTGCTCAAGCATAGCCACAGACGTCTGTGGATTTCCATAGACGTCTGTGGTTTCAGGATTCTGAAACCAGAATTTCTTCACAGACGTCTGTGATTTTTTACAGATGTCTGCAGGTTCAGGAATAAAATACCCAAATATTGTCAGAAACGTCTATGGGCTTGCACAGACATGTATGGTTAGAGGAAAAATATTTCCTAAACCTTGCCAAAGACGTCTGTGATTTTCTACGGACGTCAGAGCTCTGTATGTATGTGATTATGATTAATTTTTAAATATTTGTTAGGATACAATCATTTTTATTTATATAAATGACCATGATACAAGGTTCGAAGTAAATAAAAAAATTATTTAAATAATTATAATCGGAGAGGTAAGAGGTTGTAGATATGTTTTATTTGCCTTCGTTCGAGTTTGATTTATTTTTGTTCTTGTAATCCCAAGAGTTCAATTTATAATTTATTAATGACCAACTTGGAGTATCATATGTACCCTCTATCTTGGTATTTTCAACAAACAAATGGAGAGGAGACCAAAATGAGTGAGATGGAGTATGTGGTGCTTGCTCTTGATTAGACGGGCCTTCTCCCCATATATTTCGGGGAGTAATATTGTACGGTCTAACTGGTGTTTCTATTAGTCGAGGTGATTTTTTATGGAGACAATCCTTAGTTTGAGAGTGGCCACAAATAGCCAGTATGCATCTTTCCAAGAAATTTAGATGGCGTCATTGTCATTTTTGTTTGTAGTACTTTCTCTTTGTACTTCTATTATCTCTTCCTGATAGTAGAAGATTTCATCAACTTTATTTTCCAAAGATGATGATTCAAGATTAATGGCTCTTTTCACTTTCTTTCCTTTTGGTGAATATCCAGTGTGATGGACATTTTTAGACACATATTTATTTGATGGAGGAGTCGCAATTTTTGGGGAGACATGTACACTTGTTGATGGCGGTATTCGGAAGTCTAAAGTGGAGTATGTTGAATCGTGATTCGAAGACATGTTGAATTCACAATGTATACGATGGAACTTAGAGAATATTTTAAAATGAAGTAGTTTGATATTTATAACTAGCAACCTTTTGTTCTTTAAATGTTCCTTAAGTTTAATAAATTTAGGTATACAATATTTGTGATGAAAATATTTATGACCACTAAAAACATTAAACATAATTTTGTTTAAAAAATTAGTGGTTAGAAAGTTTAAAGTTTATTTTTAGCTTATGCATAACTGTTTTCTATTTGTATCCTTAGTATATAAGAGGTTTTGCTATGAATTATATAGTTTTAATTTACTAATTCATTATATGATAAAATTCCTAAATCTTGTCTTAGTTTGATAAATGTTATTTCACATAATGGTTTTGTAAAAATATCAGCTTTTGATTTTCGGTATTTACAAATTCAAGAGTGACTATTTCTTTTTCAACATTATCTTTCAAAAAATGGTGAGAATATCGATATGTTTTGTTCGTAAGTGATTAACTGGATTTTTAGATAGGTTTATAGCACAATTATTATTGCAATATTATAGAGATTTGTCTACTATTTTTCCATAGTCTTTAAGTGTTTGCTGCATATATATTACTTGAGCGCAAGCTAAGGCAGTAGAAATATATTCGGCTTCACATGTCGAAAGAGAAACGCGATTTTGATTTTTACTAAACCATGAAACTAAGGATTGACCAATAAATGACATGTGGCACTTGTACTCTTTCTATCCAATTTGCATCTACCAAAATCCGCATCACTGTAAGATATGGGTTCAAATGAACTTCCTCTTGGATAAAATGGACCTTAATCTTTAGTCTTGGTTAATATCATAAAATCCGTTTGACCGCCCAATGATGTGATTCCTTAGGTGGTGCTTGAAATCTTGCACATAAAAAAACATTCATCATAATAACTGATCTACTAGCTGTTAAGTATAGTAAAGATCCTATCATACATTGATATAGTTTTGGTTCAAAATCTTTTCATGTTCTTCTTTGTCTAGATGAATAGTAGCATTCATTGGAGTGGGTTTACTTGATGTATTATCCATTCCAAAATGTTTTATTAATTATTTACAATATTTTTCTTGATTTATAAAGATTCCATTATTTAATTATTATTTGTAATCTTAAAAAGAAACTTAATCCACCCATATGAGACATTTCAAATTCGTTTGTCACTATTTTAGAAAATTCATTATATAAATTTTCATTAGTAGATCCAAATATAATGTTATCAACATAAATTTGAACAATTAATATATCCTCTATTCTCTTTTAATAAATAATGTTGTATCTATTTTACTTATTTGAAAACTAGAACATATTAAATGTGATTATAATCGATCATATCGAGCACGAGGTGTTTGTTTTAAACCATATGACACCTTTTTAAGTTTAAAAACATGATCTGAATATTTTTCATGAACAAATAGTGGTTGTTCTTCAACATAAACATTTAACATCCATTTGAAATAGCTTAACATTATGATGACATGCAAAAGCAAGTAATATTCTTATGGCTTCAAGATGTGCCACAGGTGCAAAAGTTTCTTCATAATCAATTCCTTCCTCTCAATTATATCCATGTGCCACTAATCTTGCTTTGTTATGTACAATATTTCCATTTTTGTCTAATTTGTTTTTAAATACCCATTTTGTTCCTATTACTTATTGATCGTTTGGCCTTGGTACTAGCTCCCAAACATTATTTCGTTCAAATTGATTAAGTTCTTCTTGCATTGCTAAAATCTAGAAATCGTCATTTGATGCCTCCTTGTAATTTTTTGGTTCAAAATTAGATATAAATGTTACATTACTCATTAGATTTATTTGACTTCTAGTCGAAACTTTGTTATCCAAATTTCCAATTATGTTATCAATAAGAGGATCTTTTAAAATACGGGATGGTGATTTCAAAACATTTTTATTTTGATTATCATTATTTTTTTCAACTATAATATCAATAGCTTTATTTCGATTAGTGTCAAAAATTTCTTCATCGTCTTTATTCTCTATATTTTTAAAGTCTTCATCAAACGAGACATGGAGGCTTTCCTCTATAACATTTGTGCATTTGTCAAAAATTCTGTATGCTTTACTTTGATCGGAATAACCAACAAAAAATCCTACATCGGCTTTTGGTCGAATTTACCAAAATTGTCTTTTTTATTTAAAATAAAGCATTTTGATCCAAAAATTCGAAAGTATGATACTTTTGGTTTCTTTTTGAAAAGCATTTCATAACATGTATTTTTTTTCATAGGTCTAAGAGTTACATGATTTAATACATAACGTGCAACAGCAACTGCTTCAGCCCAAAAATTCTTTGGTAGCCACTGCCATTTAGAAGCGTTCAAGCACATTCTTGCAAAGTGCGATTTTTTCTTTCAACTACTCTGTTTTGTTGTGGTGTTCGTGGAAATGAAAAATTATGGCTAATTCCCTTTTTATTACAAAATTTTTTCAGTAGTTCATTTTCAAATTCTCCATCCTGATCACTTCCTGTACTTTTGATTTTTAAACCCACTAGAGTCTTAATTCGTTTAGCAAAAATTTTAAATATTTCAAATGTATCACTTTTATGTTTTAAATATAGTTTCCAAGCATATCTTGAAAAATCGTCTATAATTACAAAAACATATTTATTGTGATTTATCGAACGTACTTGAGTTGGACCATATAAGTCCAAATGAAGTAATTCAAGAGGTTTTCTAGTAGAAATTTCCTTTTTAGACTTAAACAAGTTTTTCTTTAATTTCTAAGTTGGCATGCATCGCATATATTTTTTGACATGCATCGCATAGATTTTTACCTTTGAAATTTATTTTGGGTAATCCTCTTACCAAATTGTTTTTAGCGAATTTGTTTATATATTTGAAATTTATGTGACAAAATCTTTTATTTCATATCCATGGATCATCATGATTTGCGGTTAAGCATAAATCATTATTATGATTAATATTCATATTTAGAACATAAATATTTTGATTTCTTATTCCTTCAAAAATTAAAGTTTTATTTTGATCAAATATATTGCATTTATCTTTTTCAAAATCGATTCTAAATCCCTTATCACATAATTAACTTATACTTAGTCGATTATGTTTTAAATTTTTAACTAATAAGACATTTGAAATAATAGGAGAAGTAGATATACCGACCTTGATGATGTTTCCAATCCCAATAACATATCCTTTGGAATTATCTCCAAAAGTCACCGTGCCACCATCCATGTAAGTGATGTTTGATAGCATGTGTGCATTTCCCGTCATATGTTTTGAGCATCCGCTATCGAGTATCCATTTCTCCTTATTTTTAATTTTGTTTTTGGGTACCTGAAAAATAATAAAAGTCTTAATTGGCACCCACTTCCTACGTTAGGGCCCTATGTGTTAGGAGGAGAAGGTAGCCATACCCATGAGGATTTGAGACCTTTAGAGATGTAATTTTCATTATGAACTACATCTTTTAAATATACATCTATGTGTTTTTCTCTAATCAATTTGTTTTTTGTTTTAGGAATCCATATTTTAATCATTTTTGGTCCCTTATTTTCACATTTAGATTTTGTTTATTTAAATTAGTATATAATGTACTATATTTTCACATGTGTGTGTAAGTTTAATTATTATTTAATTTGGTTCAGTTAATTTAACATTTAACTTTAGAGGCTCGTATCATAATATAAATCTCAACATGTAATTAAATATACTAAGTGATATATTAAATGAACTAATGGTAGATGTTTCTGATCATTAGGATTTATGATCACTTGGTATATACAATGTCTACAACTAAAACATTATTCAATTAATATGTTTTCATTAAACAGAGGCATACACGCACGCGCGCGCATTTATTTAAGTGTATTTATATGTTATTTATTATATATATATATATGCAACATCAATAAAATATACATAATTTATTTTTTGGTTTATAAATATCTATATATATGATATAAATATATATTTGACTTATCCTAATATATATTTATTTATAATCTAAAAATAGATCTAGTCTTATTCATATTAATTATTATATATAAGGAAAATATATCTGGACACAATGGAAGACATAATTGTTAACACAAGAGCTGTCAACTATTAGATCTTCCCCTGAATTAAACCCCTAATGAGATCCAATGACTAACTTCAATTATGTCACCATTTTGGGTTTTATTTTGTGTCATAATAACCATCCCTATATATATATATATATAAACACACGCATGTGTTTAAAATTTAAAGTTTAAATCCACTCGAATAAAAATATTTTTTTTCATTGGTCGTGAGCAAGGAACAATTTTTTTAATTTAAAAATTCTGAGACTATTATACATACATACATATACATATATATGTGTGGGTATGTACATATATGTATATCACTTAAATTTGTTTTAATTAAAATATGTATACATTTTATAATAATATATACTGAGACAAATTTTATTTTTTTAAATCTTGAACATATATAAGTGTGTGTGTGTGTGTGTATTAATTAGATATTATATATATATGTATGTTACTTTAAAAATATATTTTAAATATACATTTATAAATATAAATTAACTTAAGGTATGTATATATATTACAAATATGTTAAAATAATTTAATATTTAAAAAACATTAAAATAATTTTTTTTATGGTCAAAATAAATTACAGATTTGTTGGTTGTTGACATGTTGGTTGCCGGTTGTTCCTCTTTGCATCACTATTCATTCTCCTTGAACTAAGTGATCTAATCCTAGCTTTAAGGCTTCAATAGATTTTTTTAGTGGTGGCTAGAGTTTTAGGTTATGCGTGTGTTTGAAAGGGAGAAAATGGGGTTATTTATAGCCACCAGAAAATATGCCTTCCATTTTTCTTTCCCTTTTTGAATATAGACCTAATCTAGAGCCATAGACCAAATCAAAACTCTCATCTCCCTTCATGTATGCCTCCTTCACGGTCTTCTATGATGTTAAGCCTAATTAAGATATCAAATAGTAATTACTTAATTAATTAATTAAGCTTATAAATAATTAAATTAATATATGATGATTATAATGCTATTTTAATTAATTTTATAGCCTAAAATAAATAATTAAATGCTATAAAATTCAATACAACATTTGTACTAATTTTATTTATTAATTTATATCATTTGTAATTTAATTTAAATTAGTTGAACTCGGAAATTGGCTAATAACTCGGTTGTGATGACTCATGTGTATGAACTCGATCCTCAATTAATGATTAAACGGTTTAAATACTAAAGCATGTACGGATTTTGCTAAAGTATAGAATTAAACATGAATTCAGTTGCCGATAGGTCATTGTGTGAAATCCAATTTCTGATCTTAATCAAAACACACCTTGCAATGATGCTTTGTGCACGTTTTATTTTGTCACCACTGTATCACTAAGATATCTAGAGTTTGGTAAAAGGTCAAAAACTCCAATAATATCCAGGATTAATTGCATCAACAACTTTCAAATTCATTGGTTCAATCCGATAACATTTATATATTACATGTTTTACTCTGACAAAGATTTTGATTTAACTACCAATCACGATGATACTCACCTTTTGCAACGAAGGAGACAAATTCTCTCATGAGTAGCGTTTCGGTTCAAGTAGTTTAATGTGTAGTCAATTATGATCATAACATGATTATGATATCATGTAATAAACCATAATCAAAGTACAGTTTAGCTACTTAAGATGAACAATACTGTTAAGTCCGAAGACCCATTTATGTCGTTACTTGAGATATTCTATTCTGGTTTTGTTTTTGTATAAGAGTGGTACTTAGTTTTAAGAAAAGCACTCATTTTTAGTATCAATCAAACCCAAGATCTTTAGAACATTATCTAGAGATCCTACCACTTGAGATAGTGGTTCTTGACATATTTTGACTTAGTTGTACTAAGTTGTAGAAGACTATCATTGAGTCCATTATGATTTTAGCCACCCTGATTTTATCACTTGGAAAATAGGAATATAAAAAATATTCAAATATAGGTTTATTTCAAAAAAAATCATGTTTTATATGATAAATAAGAATGGTTAATATATTTTTACAATTTATTTACAAAAAAATAGAGATTTTGGATTTCGTCGAAAAGTGACAAAAGCCGGATTTTAATAAAATTTAATATATATTCGAATAATTGTTGCAAATGGTAAATAACTCTTTTTAATTGTTATATAATGATATGATAATAACATAAATTTGATTTATAATGATTTTATAAACATAAGTGCATGTTTATGAAAATAGACAAATTTTGTTCGCACGTTGACAAACCAACGTCGTACTTTTACAATTAGATTTTAATATTATTTAAAGTGGTTTATAACTAAAATAAACTTATTTTAACTAATTAAAGATGATAAGAAACTTATTTTCAAGTTTTTTTACATAAATAAATAGTTTAGCAAAACGTCAAAATATGACCATAAAATATTTTATCGAAAATCAACGTTTTGTTCAATATAAGTTGTCGCAGCATTATTGCACCTTTATATACATATACATACATACATATATATATATATACACACACATATTTAAATAGGATAAGTATTAATAAAGTCACTAAATAAGATTACTTTTCCTAAACAAATTTAGAAATTTCTAGAATATCATTAACAAGAAGTAAGCATAAAAAGACGAAAATATCAAAATCAATTCTAAACAAGATCTTACTTTATTTTTTTTAATGCTTAAGTGATTAAAACATAAAATTGTGAAGTGAAAGGTGATGTTAAGTGTTGAAAAAATGTAGTTTACTTTAAGTTGAAATAAGGGCATTTTGGTCATTTCACATATTAATATTTTATTCCAAACTTTTCTATAAATACATATCTCCTTCTTCGCTTTCGTACACACTTTTCATTGTTCTTCCTTTTCTAAGCTTTCTCCTTCTTCTTTCTTAGAACTTTACTGGCTTCCATGCTAGCTTAAAATAATTTATAATAACGAAGTTCTATCGGCAAATCAGAAGTTAATTGTAAACTTAAGTTCAGAATCAAGATAGCGGAGCTATAGTGGATTTCAAAAAGTTTCGAAAAATAGTAGCAAAGCTATAGTCAAATCCGTAGTAACAAAGTTGGATCGAAAAGCAAAGTTTTGTGAGAAAATTCTACCTCTTCTCTACTCTTATTTTCTACGATGTTATGACATGCTTTTGTACTTGCTGTGTTGCTTGATATTATGTTTGGATGGTTAATTAAGTATTTTAAAATTTAGAAGTTAAATACTGAATAGGGTATACGGAAACGACTAGTACACATGTTTTGTCAGTGAGATCCAAGGAGACTTGGGCGAGGATTGGAACATGTCGAAGGGAAAGCCCGGATGCTCTAAAATAAATATCAAACCGTTTTAACCCAAGATAAAATAAAAAGTATTATAAATATTTGATAGAATGAAGCATTGATTATTACTTATTGTTGTGTTTATTTCATTGATTGATTGTTTGAATTAGGCTCGACCAGTTTATGAGCAGTTTACAATTTTAGATGCATGGGCTGGGTAGACAATAAATTGAGAATGATTAAATATGAACACCTTGATTAGAATTTCACAGTTTGACTATAAGGTGTTCAATAAAAATATTGATTAAGCAAAAATTATAATAAAAGATATTTATTATAATTTTCAGAATAAACATATTTTATCTTCTTTTAAAAAGTAATAGAAATATTTTGGGAAATAAATATTTTGAAGTGATAATAAAAGTGATTTGTATAAAGAATGGTTTTGTAAAAGTGTTTTATAAAAGAGAATTTCGAGGATTAAAAACCCAGTGTTTTTTTCAGAAAGACGGATGTGTAGTGATATACTACATAGCCGATTAATAATGGTAGGATAATAGGTAATAAGGTCCGGTTGACGAGCCCAACCGGTGGCCCAAAAAAATAGGCTTAACTAGATAGCATAATAATGTACATAAGAGCAATGGATTACAGGATGGAACACAAGCACCATATTCGATGTTTCAACTGACAAAATGGGGCTAATCTGTTTCGCTTTGGAGCTGCTACCGAAGGTTGGCGCTGGTGCTGGCCATTGATTCCGCAGAGTTAGCAGGGGCGGTCCTCAGTCGAAATCTGAACGGGGCAGAGTTGGTACCTGTCCATTAATTGAAAAGATGTGAGATTCGACTACAAATGGCCGCAAAAGAAGATCTTGGTTTGTTGAAGACGTGGGCATTTCTTTCTTTCCAGATGCACCAACAGAAAATGGTGATAAAGATGTCAAGTTTGTGATTTCCGAGATCTTGCTGCCAATACTCAAAAAATGAAGTGAACTCCGGTATGTAACCAAGGAGATGCGCGCTGGCTGGGGCCCAAATTGTGAAAGAGAAATCACAGTCTATGAAAAGGTGAGTGATGGTTTCGACGTGGGAGGAGCAAAGTACGTAGAGTGGATCTGTGGGGATGTTTAAACGAATAAGTCTATCCTTGGTGTTAATGTGGTTATGAATGAGGCACCATTGGAAGAAGAGGAATCTTGGGTGTGAATGGCATTTCCAAATCCTACTGAAGGGGAATAGGCGGCCAGGGTGGGTGAGGAAGGAGTAGCAAGTGGATACAGAGAAGCCTTTAGATGGATTGAGTGCCCAGATGAAGCGGTCCGGTGAGTGGGATAGGCGAAGAGATTGGAGGTTTTTAGTAGCTTCGAGAAGTTCATTAAGAGTTTCGATGGAAAAAAGGGAGGGGGGATGAAGGCTACCGGGGCCCAGGTGGCAGAGGGTGTTGATGGTGGCGAGTTGGAGGTTTGAGGAGGAGAAAAGGTTTGGAAGTGATTTGGCCAGAGGGGAAGGGTCCACCCACGTGTCATGCCAGAATAGGCAGTTGTTGCCATTGCCTATTATGACATGAAAGAGGGATTTGACTCGGGGGATGGTATGGAGGACACCGGACCAGAATGGAGATGGTCTGCAACTGGGGGGGTGATGCAGGGCTAGGTGTGGATTAGAGTAGTGATATGTATGTAGGATCCAGTCTTTCTAGAGGAAATTGTCGGAGGAGAGAAAACGCCAGAGCCATTTTGTTAAAAGAGCAGTGTTGAGCGAGGAGAGATCAGGGACACCAAGGCTATCATGGGGTTTTGGGAGGCAGACTGAGCGCCGGTTGATTAGGCACTTTGCTTTGGAGCCATTCCATAAGAAGGCCCTGCGAGATTTGTCAATTTTATTGGATACCCAAGAGGGGAGTTTGTGGAAGGAGATCCAGTAGGAGGGGATGGCAGAGAGGACCGATTTAACTAAGATTAATCTACCAGCAGACGAGAGGGAAGCAGCTTTCTAGGATGAGAGGCGGGATTCAATTTTGTTAATGAGGGGTAGCCAGTCAGGGCGTGTGAGTCTAGTGGGACGTATAGGTAGACCAAGGTAGGAGATTGGAAACTGGGAGAGTTTGCAGTTGAGGACTACAGCGGTTGCAGGGCCAAGGTGGTTGGTATTGCCTAGCATGATTAGGGAGCTTTTGTGGAAGTTGATGGAGAGGCCAGAGATAAGTTCGAAGACATAGAGGAGAACTTTGAGGCAGTGGAGGTGGTTAGGTTCAGGTGAGGCAAAGAGGATGGTGTCGTCAGCAAATTGGAGGTTGGATATTTGAAGGTTAGATGTAAGGATACTAATTCCGGCCAAGTGGTTATTGGAGATGGACAGTTTAATCATGCGGTTGAAGACATTTGCTATTAGAACAAAGATTAAGGGGGAAAGAGGGTCTCCTTGTCGTAGGCCTCTCGTAGACTTGATGAGACCACCAAGTTCCCCATTGACTGATACGGAAGACATGCTGGAGTTTAGGATAAAGGATATCCAGGAGCACCATCTCGGTGGGAAGCCTCTGTGTCGCAATAGTTCGAGGATGAAGTTCCAGTTGACAGAGTCAAAGGCCTTAGAGAAGTCAAGTTTAAGTAGGATTCCTGGGGTGCTGGTTCTGTGGCAGAAAGACACAACTTCTTGAGTGGCGGCCACACAATCTAGGATATTGCGACTGAGGATGAAGGCCGATTGCTCCATGCCCACTAGGGGGATATTACAGATTGAAGTCGGTTTGCAAGGATCTTGGTAATGATTTTGAAAGTGGTGTTGAGGAGGCTGATAGGTCGAAAGGAATCAAGGGAGGTAGGGTCATCAGTTTTTGGGATGAGGGTGATGTTGGCATAATTAATTCGCGCAATCGTGCTGGGATCATTTTGAAATTCAAGGCATATGTCTATTATGTCGGACTTCACTGTACTCCAGAAGTGTTTGAAAAATAGGGGGCCAAAACCGTCTGGTCCAGGGGCTTTATTGTCGGACATATCTTTGACTGCAGCCCAGATTTCTTCTTCCGTGAAGGGATGATCAACTTGCAAATTCTGAGGGTCAGGGTAAAGGAGATTTCAGTCTATGTCGGGTAGAGGGGTGGAAGGTTTGCCTAGGATGTTGCGGTGGTGGTTGGTGAAGAGGCGGAGGAGATCTGATTGGTCAGAGTAGGTGACGTTGTTGTGTTATATGTTAGAGATAATCGAGGATCTGCGGCGCCCATTAGCTAACCTGTGGAAGTAGGCCGTGTTTCTATCTCCTTCTTTAAGCCACTTTGCTCTGGAGCGTTGCTTCCAACCAATTTCTTCCTGTTTAAGGAGTCTTTCCAATTCCTTTTCAAGGAGGATCAACTGTTGCAATTCTGGTTCGACTAGGGGTTGAGACTCAGCAAGGATATTAAGATTGAGGATTTCGTCTTGGGTTTGAGAGATGCGAAATCTTAGGGTACCCCAGATGTATTTGGCCCAAGGTCTTATCAACTTTCTGAGCGAACGGAGCTTGGCCACAATACGAGCAGTAGGAGATTCTAGATTGGTGGGTTGAGACCAGGCCAACTTAATGAAATCATCAAAGGAGGGCTCTAGTAACCAGAGCTGTTCAAATCTAAACGGTTTGTGAGTGGTGTTCAGTGAACCAAAGTCAAACAGGAGGGGGCAGTGGTCGGAGATCGTGGTTGCCAACCCCGAGACAGTTAAGAGGGGATGTTGGTCTTCCCAGGCTGTGTTAAAGAGTAACCTATCTAATTTGGCTAGGGATGGGTGATCTCTACGGTTAGTCCAGGTGAAGAGGCGGTTACTGATGGGGGGGTCAATCAGCACGCAAGTGTTAATGAAATTATTGAAGACAGTAGAATCTTGGGATAGGTTTCCAGAGTTTCTTTCAGTGGGGTGTCTAGTGGTGTTGAAGTCTCCGGCAATAATCCATGGGCCATTTATTCAGGCTGCGAAGTCCATACAATGTTCCCATAGGATAGCCCTGCCCTGTGTGTCAGTGGGACCATATACGTTCGAGAAGAAGTAGATAATGCCTGATTCAGAGTTACGAAGTGCGACATTAAGGATTGAAGGGAATTTGATAATTTGATGTAGGGACCATATATTTTCATTCCATGTTGTGATGATCCCTCCTTTGGATCCAATAGCATCAATGTGGGCCCACCCAGATAAATGTGTACCAACCGTTTGTGTCAAGTGTGATTGTGTGGGGTCAGATAGCTTAGTTTCTTGAAGCATTAGAATATCAATTTTGTGGGGGGACAGAATAGTGTTAACAGCATAACGCTTAGATGGGTCCCCCAACCCACGAACATTCCATGTGATAAATTTCATTGGGATTGGGAAATACGCTCCTGTTCTAGAGTTTGCATGCATGTGTAGTGTTCATCATGCAAACTCACACCCACACAACGTGATAAGTTTTTATTAAGCCTATTATTTGCAGAGGAAAAAACAACAGGCATTAAAAAACTACCAGTTTGACCAGGATCGGATGCTGCCCCAACCAATCTGGAGCTGCGCCTAACCAGTGCCGGGGAGAAGAATTGTGTTATGTCTATCTGGGTTGTCTGAACTTCCTCGTCATGCACAAATTGTTGCAGATGAGTATCTTCCTCCTGGGCAGTGTTATCTTGATTAAGTTCATGAGGAGGGGCCACATTGAGGGGGGAAGTGACATTGATGGAGTGGGTTTCGTCTTGGGCAGGAGCTGGGATATTGGGGGAGTCAGGGAGGACGGGGATGGAGGGGCAAATGCAGGGTCGAGAGGTTGGTTGGATTGCAGGTAGAGAGGGGCGGAAAGATCTAGGTCTAGCATTGGGTCCCATCTATCCGTCATTTGGGCTGGGAACCCCCTTCTAGGACCCGATACTTTAAAAGAGTCGTCTTGGGGTGGCAGAGCTGGAAGGATAGGGGGAGGCAAGGTGGCTTCATGAATCATGGCGTCAAAGAGGTCATCTTGGTTAAGAAGGATTTCGGAGGTAGTCCACTTCTGGTCAAGAAAGTTGAAGTTTTGTTCAATGTTGTAGTCGAGGCCAAGGTAGGTGATGTCAGGGGCACGGTTCGGGTGTGAGTGTTCCCAATGGTTAATGGTTAGGAAGAAGTCAGTGTTATTAAGGGAGACCATGTAGGAGCAGGGGGTGGAGATGCCCTCGAAGAATTGGATTCTGGCATAAAGAAACCGGTGGTCAATGTAGGCCCAGTCACATTCGTCCAAAGCAATGAATCTACCCATGGGTTTCAAGGCTTCTCTGATAGCATCTGGGTTTTCTTTGAAGAGTTCGGGGAAACCTTCAACTCTTGCCCATGACTCAGGTTCGAGGGAGGGAGCGGTGAAGTTGTCTTGGTCAGCCCATGGTCTCAGGAATACTTACCTCCTGGTTCTGTTAAGAAGCCTGTCGTGACGAAGACATTTCTCTCGATCTCTGAATCACAGTAGATGAGGAAGCTATTATCAGTCAACATCCAGATCGTTCGTTCTTGATACCCATGTTGGTTGAGGGCAGCTTGGATATCTAGCGCACTCCAAAAGCCTTGGGTTATTGTGGCGATGAGGTAACGGGCAGAGTTCTCCATGAGAAATTCTGGGTTTGGAAATTTTTTTGCGGAGAGAGGAGCTAATGGATTGTGTGGGGTGATTTTGGGAGAGGAAGGGTTTAAGTTAGCATTGGAAATTGGATGTTGGGCTGATGATGACGATGGGATATGAGTCGACTTTGTTTCAGTATGGGGGACCCACACTTTTCTGCCAGTGGGGCCTTGAGAAAGATTTGGTCTGGGAATTCGGGTTTGGGATGAAGAATGAGGATTATTAATTAGAGGGGAGTGCTTTTTGGCAGTGTTTGTCTTGGAAGACGAGAGGACAGGCTGCACAGGGAACGAGGCATGTCTCTTCAAGGGGAAGGTGGAGGAAAAATGACCAAAGAATCCGCAATAATAGCAAATCTTTCCATTTCTGCAAGATTTTGCCACGTGTCCATTACCCGCACATTTCGGGCACCGCCCTCTGGAACTTAGGAAAATGACCGTTTCCCGCGTAGATTTGAATTTTGGGACAAGTTTGGGACGCTTGGGTTTGGGGAGGAGAGGTGGAGATGGTTGAGATAACACGACCTGAGCGTAGCTACGACCGTCCTTATAGTAGGTGGGAGGTTTGCGGGCATAGCAATTGGTCACTTCAGGCGAGGCAAGCATCGGGTCGAGTGGTTGGGAATCGGGGGGTGAAGCAAACGATGGTGGTGTAGGCAGGACGGAAGGATAAGCTGAGGCAGGATGACTGAAGTATGGAGCATATCTGGGGGGAACAAAAGAGATTGGAGGAGGAGGAGAAGAGGAGGAAATGGCATGGTTGGTGGAAGACGCCATTGTTATACACTATAAAATGGATGATTTCAAAAGGTTTTGGGAAATAGCAAAACTATGATTTATAAGTATTTGTGAATATTAGTGAAAATAATTTATCGCTTTGGGATATAATATGATTTGTTATATTACATATGATTCGGGTAACCTGTAACTAAAAAGTGAGCATAAGTTTTTAGTATAGTCCTCTCTTGGAATAGAGGGATCTACTTATTTATTGACTGTATGAAGGTTGTGACCCAGTTGCCTTATTTATGGGAGAAACTCCCGATCTGGTTGTATACACTTTAATATGCTTTTATTGTAGTATTTTGAGATTTCCAAATAAATATGTCAGAAGTGATTTGTTTTAAAATTCCACGGTAAAGTATAATTTGATACAAAAGATGTGTGTAAATATATATATATATATATATTATTTCAAAGTTTTTGAAATAAAATCGGGAGTTTGGTCCAATGAGATTACTTTCGAAAAGAATTATATTTTGAAAATAATAAAGTTAATTAGATTTTGAAAATCTAAATTTGAAGATTAAGCCTAAGTAGGTAGTTTAGGGAATTGCATATTGTTTGTTGCATTGTAGGCTCCATGAGTCCTATTTGTGGTAGGAGAACTACAATGGCTTGATCCTATAACTAATTGGGTACCTAATTAGATATAGGTACATAGGCAGTCACAAGTGGTAGCGATGCAGCTCCAATAATAATATATATTTTTCATGTTTATTGTTTGCTATTTATCGTGTGTTGATATCTCTTTTTTTCTTACTATTTTATTCCGCATTTGACATGTTTATTGAGTTTGCAGAAATGACTATTGTTGTCTCTCTCATCAGAGTTGTGCAGTGTTAGATATTTGCATTTATATTTAGTATGTATTAAAGCATACCTAGTAGATTAAATTGATTACTTTGATAACTTATATAACTAAAATTATATCCTATACATTAAATATTTTTGAATATTTATCAAATATTGTATGTTAAAATGGTAGTTTTCATTCAAAGTTTTAGAACAGACGGATTTTTCGGCAATTTCGATTGGTCTGATACCTGGGTCATTTACAGCTGGTATCAGAGCTTAGGTTAGATGCCTAAGTAAAATTTGTCTAGTTTAGTAAATTAACCTACGAATTTTAAAATGAAACTCCCTTAATTTGATAAATAAAAATGGATAGGATAAAGCACCGTATCTCCGACCGGGTAATGTGTAATATTTATTTTAAGGTGTACTTAATTGTTTGGTTTCATTATATTATTCCATCCTTGGAATTTCGGGGACGAAATTCTTTTAGGGGGGAGTATATAACGATCCGTATTTTTATCACTTGGAAAATAGGAATATTCAATTTTAAAAATATTCAAATATAGGTTTATTTCAAAATAATAATCATGTTTTATGTGATAAATAAGAATGGTAAACGTATTTTTAGAATTGGCTTACAAAAAAATAGAGATTTTGCATTTTTGTCGAAAAGTGACAAAAGTCGGTTTTCGATAAAATTTAATATACATTCAAATAATTGTTGCAAATGGTATATAACTCTTTTTAATTGTTATATAATGATATGATAATAATAGAAATTTGATCTATAATGATTTTATAAACATAAGTGCTTGTTTATGAAAATTAACAAATTTTGTCGCACGTTAGCAAACCAACGTCGTATTTTTACAATTAGATTTTAATATTATTTAATGTGGTTTATAACTAAAATAAACTTGTTTTAACTAATTAAAGATGATAAGAATCTTACTTTCAAGTTTTTTATATATAAATAAATAGTTTAACAAAACGTCAAAATATGACCGTAAGACATTTTATCGAAAATCAACGTTTTGTTCAATATAAGTTGTCGCAACGTTGTTGCACCTTTATTTACATATACATGTACACATAAATAGGATAAGTATTAATAAAGTCACTAAATAAGATTACTTTTCCTAAACAAATTTAGAAATTTCTAGAATATCATTAACAAGAAGTAAGCACAAAAAGACAAAGATGTCAAAATCAATTCTAAACAAGATCTTACTTTATTTTTTCTTAATGCATAAGTGATTAAAACATAAAATTGTGAAGTGAAAGGTGATGTTAAGTGTTGAAAAAATGGAGTTTACTTTAAGTCGAAATAAGGACATTTTGGTCATTTCACATATTAATAATTTATTCCAAAAAATTTCTATAAATACATATCTTCTTCTTCGCTTTCGTACACACTTTTCATTCTTCTTCCTTTTTTAAGCTTTCTCCTTCTTCTTCCTTAGAGCTTTACTGGCTTACATACTAGCTTAAAATAATTTAAAGTAATAATGAAGTTTTGTACAAAATTGGAAGTTAATTGTAAACTTAAGTTCGGAACCAAGATAGTGGAGCTATAGCGGATTTCAAGAAGTTTCGGAAAGTAGTAGCGAAGCTATAGTCAAATCCGTAGTAACAAAGTTAGATCGAAAAGCAAAGTTTTGTGAGAAAATTCTACCTCTTCTCTACTCTTATTTTCTATGATGTTATGACTTGCTTTTGTACTTGCTGTGTTGCTTGATATTACGTTTGGAAAGTTAATTAAGTATTTTAAAATTTAGAAGTGAAATACTGAATGGTGTATGCGGAAACGACTAGCACACATGTTTCATCTATAAGATCCAAGAAGACATGGGCGAGGAACGAACATGTCGAAGGGAAAGCCTAGATGCTCTAAAATAAATATCAAACTTTTTTAACCCAAGGTAAAATAAAAGGTGTTATAAATATTTGATAGAATGAAGCGTTGATTATTACTTATTATTGTGTTTATTTCATTGACTAATTGTTTGAATTAGGCTCGACCAGTTTATGAGCAATTTACGTTTTTAGATGCATGGGCTGGGTAGACAATAAATTGAGAATGATTAAATATGAACACCTTGATTAGAATTTCACAGCTTGACTATAAGGTGTTCAATAAAAATATTGATCAAGTAGAAATTATAATAAAAGATATTTATTATAATTTTCAAAATAAAGATATTTTATCTTCTTTTAAAAAGTAATGGAAATATTTTGGGAAAAAGTATTTTGAAGTGATAATAAAAGTGATTTATATAAAGAATGGTTTTGTAAAAGTGTTTTATAAAAGAGAATTTCGATGATTGAAAAAACCAGTGTTTTAAAATGATTTCAAAAGGTTTTGAGAAATAGCAACACTATGATTTATAAGTATTTGTGAATATTAGTGAAAATTTATCGCTTTGGGATATAATATGATTTGTTATATTACATATGATTCGGGTAACCCGTAACTAAAATGTGGGCATAAGTTTTTAGTATAGTCCACTCTTGGAATAGAGGGGTGTACTTATTTACTGATTGTATAAAGGCTATGACCCAGTTGCCTTGTTTATGCGAGAAACTCCCGATCTGGTTGCATACCCTTTGATATGCTTTTATTGTAGTATTTTGAGATTTCCAAATAAATATTTCATAAGTGATTTTTTAAAAAATTCCACAGTAAAGTGTAATTTGATGCAAAAGATGTGGGTGTGTGTGTGTGTATTATTTCAAAGGTTTTGAAATAAAATCGGGAGTTTGGTCCAAATAGATTATTTTCGAAAAGAATTATATGTTGAAAATAATAAAGTTAATTAGATTTTGAAAATCTAAATTTGAAGATTAAGTCTAAGTGGGTAGTTTAGAGAATTGCATATTGTTTGTTACATCGTAGGCTCCATGAATGCTATTTGCGGTAGGAAAACTACATTGGCTTGATCTTATATCTAATTGGGTACCCAATTAGTGTACGTAGGCTGTCACAAGTGGTAGTGATACAACCCCAATAATAATATATATTTTTCCTGTTTATTTTTTGATATTTATCGTGTGTTGATATCTCTTTTTTGCTTACTATTGTATTCCGCATTTGACGTATTTATTGAGTTTGCAGAAATGACTATTGTTGTCTCACTCATTAGAGTTGTGCAGTGTTAGATATTTGCATTTATATTTAGTATGTATTATAGCACACCTAGTAAATTAAATTGATTACTTCGATAACTTATATAACAAAAATTGTATCCTATACATTAAATATTTTTGAATATTTATCAAATATTGTATGTTAAAATGGTAGTTTTCATTCGAAGTTTTAGAACGGACGGATTATTCGGCAATTTCGATTGGTCCGAAACCCGGGTCGTTTACAGCTGGTATTAGAGCTAGGTTAAATGCCTAAGTAAAATTTGTCTAGTTTAGTAAATTAACCTACGAATTTTAAAATGAAACTACCTTAATTTGATAAATAAAAATGGATAGGATAAGGCACGTACCTCCGACCGGGGTTATGGGTAATTTTATTTTAAGTTGTACTTAATTGTTTGGTTTCATTATATTATTCCATCTTTGGAATTTCGAGGACAAAATTCTTTTAAGGGGGAAAGTATGTAACGACCTATATTTTTATCACTTGAAAAATAGGAATATTCAATTTTAAAAATATTCAAATATAGGTTTATTTCAAAATAATAATCATTTTTTATGTGATAAATAAGAATGGTAGACGTACTTTTAGAATTGGCTTACAAAAAAATAGAGATTTTGCATTTTTGTCGAAAAGTGACAAAAGCCGGTTTTCAATAAAATTTAATATGCATTCAAATAATTGTTTCAAATGGCAAATAACTCTTTTTAATTTTTATATAATGATATGATAATAATATAAATTTGATTTATACTGATTTTATAAACATAAATGCTTGTTCATGAAAATTTACAAATTTTGTCGTAGGTTGACAAACAACGTCGTATTTATGCAATTAGATTGTAATATTATTTAATATGGTTTTATAACTAAAATAAACTAGTTTTAGTTAATTAAAGATGATAAGAAACTTATTTTCAATTTTTATCTACATAATAAATAGTTTAACAAAAACGTTAAAATATGGCCATAAAACATTTTGTCGAAAATCAACGTTTTGTTCAATATAAGTTATTGCAATATTGTTACACCTTTATTTATATATACATGTACACATATTTAAATAGAGTAAGTATTAATAAAGTCACTAAACAAGATTTTTTTTCCTAAACAAATTAGAAATTTCTAGAATATCATTAACAAGAAGTAAGCACAAAAAGACAAACATGTCAAAATCAAATCTAAACAAAATCTTACTTTATGTTTCTTAATGCTTAAGTGATTAAGACATAAAGTTGTGAAGTGAAAGATGATGTTAAGTATTGAAAAAATAGAGTTTACTTTAAGTTGAAGTAATGGCATTTTGGTCATTTCACATAATAATAATTTATTTCAAAACTTTTCTGTAAATACCTATCTCATTCTTCACTTTCATACACACTCCATTCTTCTTCTTCTTCCTTTGCTAAGCTTTCTCCTTCTTTTTCCTTAATGCTTTAATGGCTTCCATGCTAGCTTAAAATAATTTATAGTAATAACGAAGTTCTTTGAGAAATCGAAAGTTAATTGTAAACTTAAGTTCAAAATCAAGATAGCGGAGTGGATTTCAAGAGGTTTCGGGAAGTAGTGGCGAAACTATAGTCAAATCCGTAGTAACAAAGTTAGATCGAAAAAGAAAAGTTTGTGAGAAAATTCTACCTCTTCTCTACTCTTATTTTCTATGATTTTATGACATGCTTTTGTACTTGTTGTGTTGCTTGATATTATGTTTGGATGGTTAATTAAGTATTTTAAAATTTAGAAGTTAAATACTTAATGGGGTAAGCGGAAATGATTAGTACACATGTTTCATATGTGACATCCAATGAGACTTGGGCGAGGAATGGAACATCTCGAAGGAAAATCCCGAATGCTCCAAAATAAATATCAAACCATTTTAACCCAAGATAAAATAAAAAGTGTTATAAATATTTTATAGAATGAAGCATTGATTATCATTTATTATTGTGTTTATTTCACTGATTGATTTTTTAAGTTAGGCTGGATCAGTTTATGTGCAGTTTACCTTTTTAGATGCATGGACTAGGTAGACAATAAATTGAGAATGATTAAATATGAACACCTTGTGATTGGAATTTCATAGTTTGATTATATGGTGTTCGATTAAAATATTGATTAAGTAGAAATTATAATAAAAGATATTTATTATAATTTTTGAAATAAAGATATTTTATCTTCTTTTAAAAAGTAATGAAAATATTTTGGGAATAAATATTTTGAAGTGATAATAAAAGCGATTTATATAAAGAATGGTTCATAAAAGTGTTTTATAAAAGAGAATTTCAAGGACTAAAAACCTAGTGTTTGAAAATGATTTCAAAAGGTTTTGGGAAATAGCAACACTATGATTTGAAAGTATTTGTGAATATTAGTGAAAATATTTTATCGCTTTGGGATATAAAATGATTTGTTATATTACCGATGATTCGGGTAACCCGTAACTAAAAAGTGGACATATGTTTTTAGTATAGTCCATTCTTAGAATAGAGGGATGTACTTATTTATTAACTGTATGAAAGCTGGCACCCAACTGCCTTGTTTATGGGAGAAACCTCCCGATCTGGTTGCATATACGTTGATATGCTTTTATAGTAGTATTTTGAGATTTCCAAATAAATATTTCAGAAGTGATTTGTTTTAAAATTCCAAAGTAAAGTATAATTTGATACAAAAGATGTATATATATATATATATATTATTTTAAAGATTTTGAAATAAAATCGGGAGTTTGGTACAAAGAGATTATTTTCGAAAAGAATTATATTTTGAAAATAATAAACTTAAATAGATGTTGAAAATCTAAATTTGAAGATTAAGCCTAAGTGGGTTGTTTTGGGAATTGCATATTGTTCGTTGCATCGTAGACTCTATAAGTCCTATTTGCGGTAGGAGAACTACGTTGGCTTGATCCTGTATCTAATTAAGTACCCAATTAGATAGGGGTACGTAGGCAGTCACAAGTGGTAGCGATGCAGCTCCAATAATAATATATATTTTTCCTGCTTATTTTTTGATATTTATCGTGTGTTGATATCTCTTTTCAGCTTACTATTTTATTCCGCATTTGACATGTTTATTAAGTTTGCTAAAATGGCTATTGTTGTCTCTCTCATTAGAGTTGTGCAGTGTTAGATATTTGTATCTGTATTTGGTATGTATTAAAGCACACCTGGTAGATTAAATTGATTACCCTAATAACTTATATAATTAAAATTGTATCACATACATTAAATAGTTTAAATATTTATCAAATATTGTATGTTAAAATGGTATTTTTCATTCGAAGTTTTAAAACAGACGGATATTTCGCGATTTAGACTGGTTCGAAACCCGGGTCATTACTGCGATTGTTACAAATAATCTCAAGTACGTAATCACTTGGTGACCCTAACGGTCATGAGTAATTGACCGTCCATTATATGGAAAGCATTACGTACAGTAGTTTTAAAGGATGTATCGATATTCTTTGCTCTAGACATCTTGGCTAGGAAATTTAAGGATACATATTTTGAGTATTCGATTCGAAACTCATGCTTATGAATACATTCGTAGGTGTAATCAATAAATGCTTTTCTTAAGGATTTTCTACTTATACATGTTTATTATATTAATATCATTACTTATATCACAATGTTACAACATATATAAAAGAAAATAAAATCAAAAGCATGCTTCATTCTAAATAATATTCTTTTACAAGAGTTAGGTTATATAGTAATTTACATAATCCCCCCTTAGGGACATCCTTAACTCTATCACTAACTATGATCCTTTCATTTCCTGAAGCGATATTGGATCCTTCTCTATAATGATCTATCTTTCTTACACCTAAAGACGACACTTAATACATTCTCGGTACTCGTGTGTAGATCATTTAAGTGTTCGGAATACCGGTCATTTGGGGTGAAGAAAGAAAAAGACAAAACAGAATCTCACATAGTTTCAAAAAATATATAATATACACAAGAACTTTATAAAAAGAGAAGAACTTTATTATATATACAACATCAGAGTACACTAACATATTATCAACTTGGACAGTTATAATAGTATGTCCTTATAATTGCAGATAAATATAGACAGATAACAAAGCAACAAAACAGTGGAAAAATATAAGATACGTGAATACGCCTTGGAGAATTCAACTCATCTCTTTAAAGCTCCAAAGGATCCAGTTAAATCTGGAAAATATGTTCAGGCTAAACCGAGCATTATAGGAAAACAGTGTTTATGTCAGTCTGGCAAAACAAGCATGAGAAAAGCTCGAAACAAATCATATGGATTACTATATTTGAAAAACCTTTCAAAATAAAAAGTATCTCGTAAGACCATGCCGCACATAAACACAGACGGATTTACCTTACGATAACTAAAACATTTTATTATAAAAATCCAGTGATATTATAATAGTGTCTAAGGTTAAAGTAAATACTGAATCATGGCAAAGATTGTTACATTAATTAAATTCTAGCATACTAGGCTCTACATTCAAAACCATAAAGGTATGTATTGGAGTTTGAATTCCAACTATAACTAGGAAAGGACTACCTTTCGATGGTACACCTCTAGAAAATGTACTTGAGGGCTATAGACGCATTTTCCCCTCAGCTATACAAAGCCCGCTGCCCCTTTAACATGACAGGCCAGATTACCTCATCCCTTGACACCGAGGCTGCAAACATTACTCCTCGATGCTTGGGCGCAAAATAACTCTAAGAGGACAAATCTAAAATGGGATGATGGCTTCTAATGGTAGCTAACCATGTAACTCCTGCTGCATACCCTGTTTTAGCCATTCTACTGGGTTGTTAGGCTTGAGGTTACACTTTTACCTCTTCTACTAGCATACCATCTTGGAATGTTAAGCTGCCCTTTAAGCAGAGATGCAATGCTAGCATTCATTCATACAAGTTGTTCTGGGATCGAACAAGTATTAAAAAAATTACTATCTTCCATTTTTGAATCACCATTAGGGAGAATAGTATAGCTCCATATCATATTTCATCGCGAACGTTTTTAGTTTGGAGTGGGTTCGGATAAATCTAGGAGACTGGTGTCTCCAAACTAAACGATAATTTCTAGCTAAATCAATTTTGGTTCTTTGGAAGTATGCAAAAAGTATTCGAGTCCTCATCAGGGAACTCGAATATACCCATCATACTTCCCGAGTTAAAATAGGTCCAAATTTGATAGTCGATTATTTAACTATCAAATAAACAAATAACAACAATTCAGAGATTTGATTACCCATAGAAACCATTAAGCCTCAAAACAATTCTTTCATTTATTAGAATCTCTTTTCAAAAGTGTTTATCAAAAACATCCATATACTTATCTCACTGACATAATGTGAAAGGTTTCTCATTTACAAATCATATCAAAGGATAAAAAAATGGTATTTAAATTAAGGATAAAGATAACCTCAAACAATATTCCTTTGGTGTTAAGTGTGGAAGGAATGTCCATATCACCAGAGTTAAGAAGGTCGGTCAAATGAAATCCCATCTCAATTTCTTTTATAGTTCACTTCTATAAATCCTTTTAACAAATCTCTTTTGTTTATGAAATCTCTTTTACTTAAATTCCAAATTTATTACAAAACACTTTATAAATCTCCAAGTTTATTTATAAAACTCTTTTATAAATGCCTATAATCATTATGTAAAACTTCTTTTATAAATATAAAAAACCATTTATAACACTCTTTATAAATCTCTAAAATTATTTGTAAAACTATTATATTTAAACAAAACTCCTTTAATAAAACTTAATACATAAAGTTCCCTTCATAAAATCAATTTTTAAAACACCTTTAAATAAACAAGTTATTATTTAAACATTCTTCATTAAATTATCTTTAAATCACATTAACAAAATGATGATTTTAAACAATCAATTTAAAGGAAAATACTAAATTACTTCAAAACACCGTTAGATAAAATAATTGGTAAATTATCCTTTAAATATCTTAAAATGGAATAAGCTTCAAACCATTGTCAAAAGGATAAAATGAAGTATTTGATTTCATAAAAATCAGAAAGCGTCTTAGTAAACATAATGGTTCTCGTTTATTCGAGTTTAACTTATCCAACTTACAACATGGGTATTACATAACAAGCAGATATGTAAAGGGAATCGGCCAATAACAATCAATCAACATATGAGTAAATGTCCAAGTTAATAAAATAGCAAAATTTAGATTTTGTTTTACCTAATAAATGCCAACATAATCTACTTAGTGAATTATGGCAGAACTATGATTCATTCTACCAAACAGTTTTCATTGGGTTCCATATTTAATTGGGATTACTTAAGGATGATCGTTAAAAAAGTCCCTTGAATAAAATATTTCTTTAAAGAATTTTTTTAAATAAAACCCATCTTTAAAAAAAATAAAGTGATTTAAAACTTTTAAACTTTATTTAATAATTAACTAACATTTAAACTTTTATTGAAAAATAATTAAACCTTTAATTAATAATCAAACAATAATTAACTTTTAAATAAATAATTAAACCCTAATTAATCTTTAATTAATTATTAAATAATAATTTTAAATTTCAAATAATAATTAAATATTAATTAATCTCAATTAATTAATAAATAATCCTTAATTAAAACATAAATAAAAATTGACCTTAATAATTAAATCATAATTAAGTTTTAGTTAAATCTTAACTTAAATTTAACTTGATTAATAAATAAATAATAATTAAACCCTTCTTAAATAAATATAATCAATCCTAATTAAATAATAATTAATCTCTAAATAATTAATTAAATAATAATCAACTCTTATTTAATTAACAAATTATAATTAATGTACTTAAAAATAATTAAGTACTAATTACCTTAACTTAATTAATGATTAAGTACTAATTACCTTACTTAATTAATTAATTAATCATAAATAATTAATTGATTGATTGATAATTGATTTTAATTATTTAAAATATGTTTGAAAACACTTTTCAAAAATGTAAAACATTTAAAATTCAAAAGGAGTTCGTTTTTCATGGACTGCATTTATAGCGACTATCGCTATACGGCCTGAAATTTTAAATCTTGTTTTATACTCTAAATAGCTTTCAAAACTCTGTCTTTAATTTTTAAACTTACCTCTATAGCTTATGAATAAAGTTTGAAAACTAAAAGTGAGGTTTAAAACTTTTATAAAACTTCCTAGAAATTTAAAGTAAGAAAATAAACCACTTATACAAGGGATTTCGGTGTCGCCATACAAACAATTTGAATGCTAACCTCTTTACTTACAACACCTAGCATAGCACAAACAATTATGACATGCCATATATAAAACATAAGGGAAAATTACTACCTTTAAATCCTAGCTTTACTTATGTACTTTAATTCCAAGTCCATAACAAACATTATATCCAAGCATACATATATACACATACAAATCCAAATCAACGCGATTAATCAACGAGATATACTTTAAAATTCAAGTTAAAAAAACTTCAAATAAAGGTGGTAGCTTTCTCTCTTAAAAGCTAATCAAAACAACACAACCTTCACTAATACTCGAATACGACCTTAGATCTTTCTTTTGACTTTGGAAGATATGATTTTGGAGGCCTTAAGGCCTATGGTGGTTCAGCCTTGAGGGATTTATGGCTCGGCCAAGGCTTGAAATGGATGGAGAGGCTTGCCTTGGTTAAGTGAAGTCGTAGAAATGGAGGGAAATGTTTTAAGCAAGGTCTTGGAATTTAAAAAGAGAATAAAACTAAGAATGATTAACTTTAGAAATTTTCTTAGGAAGCCATGAAATGTTCATGGAAGCTTATAGGAATTTTAGAAAGATGGAAATGAAATGATCCAAATGAGAAAAAAAAATGAAAAATGGGTTTTTAAATAACATAAGATAGCTAAATTACCTAAATACCTTGTACTCCACCCTACTCTCACTAGATGCCACATCACCATGCCACCTCATCCTTGTCCCCTCTTCCGATTTTCAAAAATGGTCCCTCCTTCTTTTCCGAGCTCAACATGCATTAATTTCATATGTACTTATTGTTTAAACATTTTTCATAAGGTATCTTTCGTTAACATCTTTTCAAGCTTATTTTAAACTTTCATAAAAGCTCTTTATGTATATATGTACATATATTATATATACACACACTTTACTCTAAATTATTTATAATGAATTTGTGTATTTATATTAAAGTGCTCACAATGTTTCTGATGACTTTGAGTCGACGAAATGTCGAAAATTCGAAAAACGAATTCGGTCACATTTTCGATTTTTATTTGAACTAAATATTTTTGTAAACAAAATTTGGAAACTATTTCATCATCGTTATTTATTATCCAAAAAAGTTTTGTTATAAAATCTATTATTTGAATGTTTAAAATTAATTAAATATTTGAAAATTAAAGTAGTGAAATTCCAGATCCTCACATTCTTCATCATCACCACACGACGGTCACCTCAGTGGTTGATACATGGGGATTAGGGCACCATTTTGGTCCTTCACATATATATGCAACTTCTTTTCATGACATACTCCTCGATGATGACATGTAGGTAGTGACACTAATCATTGTTACGTCTACACAACTCGTAGAAGTAACTGTACTTCCCAAAGTTCGAACCCTTTTTGTTTCCTTCTTAAGTGGTGACCTCTAATTGTACTTCAATTTTGCTTGTGTAGCCAGGTAGATGTTTTTGATGGTATCATTTAGATTCGCATAAGCATCAAACCTAGGTCTCGACTTCCACCTTTTGCACTTGACCTTCTTTTTAACTAGCTCATTCTGGTTATTGCCTTTCTCTGTCCCAGTGTTATCATTACCTACTCCTTTCGATGTGGTGTTTACACTAGATGACTCTCTAACTCGGGACTAGGTTGTCTTTCTGACGCGACATCATCCAATCTCATGTACTTGGCTGCCTTATAATAGAACTGTAGAGGAGTGGGTGGTTTCTCTTTATTCACTTTGTATAAGAACTTCATGTCTAGATGCAACCCACCATATAGAGCCAGTAGAACTAGTTTCTCATCAACGTTTTGCATGCTAGCAGCTGCGGCATTGAAATGAGTCAGGCATTGTAATAGACTCGTCGCACCTTTGCTTGACATTTGAAAGTAAGTATGCGTCCTTTGGTTATCCCACATGTACCTGGAATAGACTAATGAACTTCTCGTGTAACATTGAGCATGAATTAATTGATCTTGGTGGTAAACAAAACCACATAATTGCTAGATGTGACAAAAATAGTGGATACTTTTTGCACAAAACTTACTATTTGGCTACACTCATTAGCATATGCTGAGTGTAGTATTGTATATGCACTATAGAATCTGACAACCCATTGTAAGGTTCCATGGTCTGCATTGGAAATCCTTAGGGTTTCCAGTTATCTCTATCTAAAACGTAAATAGACTACTTACTTGTGCTCTGATACCGTGTTCCACTTATACCTGCTGAATGTACTACTTAATCATTTGGGTCATCTATCGTCCGATTTAGAAGACCTCCTTTCAGTGGGATGATTGGAATGTTTACGATACAATCTTTGGTTCTCTCTTTAGAGGGATTGCCTATTTTGTTCATCTTTATGTTCGATAAAAGTTCATTCCCATGCATGGTCATGGCTCCTAGACATCTCCTAAGGGTCCCTGTGTTTTTCATTAGTAATAGATTCGGCATGGACAGGAGAATTTTGACGAGAACGCATAGCGTTAGCCATAGCTGGGCCCGGTTCGGTGCCAAACAACATTAGTCCATTAATGAACCATTCCTCGAGTCCAACTTTGGGCTAGACTCTCGCACATTTTATTTGTCCTTCATCTTCTCTTCGCCTCATCCTTCGACTATCACGATCTGATTCACTACCATAACACGATCTCTTTCTCCTTCATTGTTCCCAGTATTAAGACCTCTCTCATTCTATGGTTTTGTGACCAACGGTTGTTGTTGCCCTAAGCATGTCTAAAACTGGTTCACCATTGCTTATTGTACGTTAGGTAATGAATAGGTTATTTAATTTGGCTAGATTCTATCCAAATAGCCCCTGGTGACTATTTCAAGAAGCGCAGGAGTGCTCTTTGAATGTTCACCCTGATTGACTGTGGGTAGAATAGGCATGTTGGGGTTTCCCAGCTCTGGTCTTGGAGTTAGGAAGCATACCTGGGTTTAATTCTAAGTGAAAGCACCAAAAAAAAGTCTATGTAAAAAATGGGAAAACACCTCCAAGAAATTAAGTGGAAACACAGATAGTGGATGTATTCCATGGCTATTAATAATATGTGAAATAGTTTGTTGTAGAGAGCTAATCAAAAATAGATATTGTGGTATAAATGATGTCAAAAATAAAGAACATACAGATTATATAGTGGTTCAGTTGAAGATTACCTACATCCACTGTGAATTATCATTCATTTCCTTATAGATCTCGAGTACAATGCAAAAATACAAAATACAGCGATTTATCGATCAAAAAAATGAAAAATATAGCTCTAGAAAGGTAGTAGTGGAGCTCTCAAACTTTTCTATCATTATTGTTCATCCATGGGGTATTTATGGATATGAAGTTGTGAAGAAATCTACTCGGTATCCCTATAGAATAGGCATTTTTCATGGTTGACTCGTTCTACTTGGTGGGAAACTAGTTTGACAATGAGACAACCAGGCTGTTTTTCTTGCTCGGTAATTTAATGGTGCCTAAAAAAATTTGTTGTTTAGTGGTCATGCACTATCAATCTATTTGCATTAACTAGCACTAGATTGTTTTCCTATTCGGTACCAGACTGTTTGTGTTGATTAGCATTGGAACATTTAATGTTGGACGAAATTCCAAAGTTAACCAAACTTCGTTTCTTCTTTTGATCTTTTTTGAACCAGTTTTTTATCCTTCATTTTCTTTGTCTTACCAATTTGACCATATGATAATAACTTTATCACAGGCTTTTCAACTATGTTTGCATTTCTTGGTGTTTTTCCACAATTGACGTGCTATGGGCGAAAACACCTACAACAATAATCAGATAACATAACATGACCTAATAGAATTGATGCTTCGTCCATTGTTTCTAAAACACATCAAAATGTTGTTTGTCAGTGCTTTGGTTATATATAATTTTGAATAAGGGAACATAAAAATTTCATGATCCCACATTGAACACTAATTTTACATTAGAGTCGATACCCCCAACCAAAAAAACCATCTAAATTCGACGGCCACAACCAGTGAGAACCTCTCTTATCCAATTTTGGTGCCCATTTAAAAAAACCTTTTATTGCTCATATTTTTCTAAGCAACCAGGAAGCCTAATTAAAGGCAATCTTGCATAATCAAAGCCAACCCAACTAATCCGTGGTTGGCCCAGTCAAGGGTCGCCCAAGCTCATGGTCTTAAACTAGCCCTTCAACCCAACAAGATGTCATGGTAAAGCCCAGCCTCTTCAAGCAACCTTCACATGAACATGACCAGGACTGGGCCTGGATTAGTCATGCCTGGTTCCTCCGTATTGGACTTTTAGCAGCAACTAAAGACCACCACAGTTCGCCTAGCTACACATCATCTGACGTACGGCCCCTATCTAAGCCCGTTTTGGCAAGCAACACATAGAAAAGAATAGCCCGACCTCATATTCAAGGATGCATTTGGAGCCCTTGGGCTTCCTTCCTCCAGCCTTACCTCTACGCCTTGCCTATTATGGCATTGGGGGAGTAGGCATTATTCCAATGTGCACACCTTCGCTCGTAACAACATTAGGACAAGAGCCCCTCGTTGCGAAGACCCGCGTAAACATTGTAGTAGTTGATTGCTCATCTTCTTATAACCTATTAATAGGAAAACCAACACTTGTCGAGCTAGATGCCATCATTTCCTACAACCCCCTCATCATGAAGTTCTCTGTTCAAGACGGGATCGACGAGATTAGAGGCTACCAGTAGAAGGAAAGGGGATGTTACGGAACTTCCCTTAGACAAGCAAAGAAAGGAGTTCTAATGCTACAACAAGAGCATCCAACAATCAGTAGTGGGTTTCTTAACAAATCCACTGGCAACCAACGCCCCGTTTTTTTCAAAGACACCCCCAATCCTAAACCAATGGTGGCAGCTCTCACTCTCTTATAGTTGATTGACTTATCTGAGAGTCGAGAGCATCATTATCTCAACCCCGACCCTTCATAACAGATAAGTTCTTAATTGCGATGTGGAAAGTTATGTATACATGTTTGTTTTCATTCTACAGATCTTTGAGGTTAGGCTATGTATAGCCGCCTCACCATCACACATCCCATATTAGAGTGAGCAAACCAATATGTTCAGATTTGGCTTGGGAGCAATAGTCACTTTGTACCCAGTAATGTTTCACCCAGAAGAACCCCACAGCTCATGCGTAAGGGTTCGAGCCTGGGCTCGTCCGCCACTCAACGTTCAACCGCTTCAAGCTCAAGAGAAATCGCAAGCAAACTTGTGTTTCAGCTCATTCCGGTGCAAACCGACACTCTACATCCGACCATCACTTGGCCACCTCAATAACTTTCACTTTGGAATCAATGGTCATCTCGTACCTAGCCATTTGTGTCACCCGAGAGAACCCCGTTGCTCGTGCGCTCGGGTTTGAGCCTGGATTCATCTACCGCTCAACGTTTGACCACTTAAGGCCAACAGGGCTTGTGAGCAAACTTATGTTTCAACTCATACTAGTGCAAAACCTCACTCTACATCCCACCATCAGTTTGCTACACTAACAGCTATGCCTAGCCCGATAATTTTCACATCAATAGTGGACGTAATTTATACACACACACACACACATATACATACATACATACATACATATTGCATCATAAATACAAAGAGTGCTGGATACTTAGGGTATTCTGCTCAACAAGTTGCACTGATTATCAAGCAATACAACAAGTTTCTCAAATCAAATTTATGACAAAAGATCTTTTTCGTTCATTTCAAAAAAGCATGTGGGCAAAATGCATGCCCTACTAGGCATACAGCAATATTCTCATGACTAACTAGTCGAAAAGAAAAATAAAAGCAGAAGAAGAAGCATGTCAACGACTATTCCATGGTAGGCCAGCCCGCATTCTTATCACCACTTAATAAGCTCATAGCTTCGCCGGAGAAACACTTCAAACAATCAAGAAATTGCTGAAGAAAACTCAGGAAGCTCCCATCTTTGAAGCACTTTAGATATTTCAACTGACCTTGAACTTGTTGAAGAAAGGGGTATGCTAGCAAATCCAATGCCCTCTCCATTAAAGGGCCGTGAGAAGCTTCCGACAACCTTATCAACGAATAGACCAAGGTTTCGGTAATGGCTGAAGAAGCATGGACTACGGCCCATGCGCCTTTGAAAGAGGTGCAAATGCATCCAAACCGACCTAGAACCAGGATTGTCAGAGCCACAAAAAAAGGAAGTGCTATAGCTTCACTTGAATCATTAGTCTGAAACTGAAGTCCGACCGCTGCCAAGACTGTGGCCTGTAGGCAGAGGTCCAAGCGGCATGGCATAGTCCACCTCAAGTAGAAGTATCCAACCACTATTTTGAAATGCAATCAACAAGAGGCAGTTCAAACACCGAAGAGCTTTCTCCTCTCTGGACATTCTAATTAAATTTGATAAAAGGTATACAAGCAAAGGCATTTGGAAAGGAAAGAGATGATGAAGCCTGTGGCTTTTTATCGGTTAAGAATTACGAATGACTCACAAGATCTGAATTTTTTTCATAAAGAATAATTTTGTGGGTTCAAGGAAGAAGAAGAATGGGTATTTAAATACTCACATCTTCAATTGCATGCCTTGAATTCAAAAGGCAAAGAGGATCTCAGCCATCCAATAAATATTAGTGTTAAGTTAGTCAAGCACGTGGAGAGATGTGACATGTCCCGACCACGTTTGGAAAATCAAACCGTCACAACCAATTGCACGAAGCCACTTAGAAGGTGAATTAAATGCGTTGCAAAGCCATCATTTGAAAAGATCTGTATGATATTTATTAAAGCCTGCACCCGCAAATGGATACGGACTTAGAGGACAAAATGTTGCTCATATTTTTCGCAAGCAAGTAGCAAGCCCAATCAAAGACAATCTCGCTCAATCGAAGCCAGCCCAACTGATGTGGTTGGCCCAATTAATGGTCGGTCCAAGCCCGTGGTCTTAAACCAGCCCTTCAACCCAGTAAGGCATCATGGTAAAATTCGGTCTCTTCAAGCAACCTTCACATGAACAAGACTAGGACCAGGCCCAGATCAGTCCTGCCTCGCTCCTCTACATTGGATTTCCAATAGTAGCTAAAGACCACCCCAGATTGCCTGGCTGCATATCAGTTGACGCCTGAACCCATCTAAGCCTATCTCAACAAGCAACACACTAGGAAAGAATAGTCTGTCCTTGGGCATGACTTCCATATAACCAGCACCCAGCCTCCCTTCTGGACGTCCCGTGCCTAATCCATTGTTTGCATTCCCCTAGCTAAATTCCAAACATTTTTCGTGTTGCCAACATCCAATCGGCCAACTATGTCATGTGAGTACTCAAGTAAACGATAGTTGTCAATCCATCCCATCATAGCACCACCAGTGGGATGGCTGATCTGATGGGGCTTTCCATCGACATTAAATGCACATTTAATGCAAGCTCGCGTCTTGTACAGAGAGGTGATGAGTACTTTCTCATCCACCACTCATCTTCTGACCTACTTTACTGCTGACAATCATTCACCTCTACAGTCAAATCAACGGTCGAGCATGATTTCCGTCTTTTCTCACAACACAATCTCAATCATACATTTCTCATTTCAGCTACTACAAATACCCCATGTAGTGATACTTTAAAGGGGTTGGATTCTGATTGAACTGGTAGGATTCTAGTTGAACCTGTTGGATTATAGTTGAATTTACTGGACTTATCTCATCTCGAAAATTCGTTCACAGCAAATATAAACCCTAAGTCCTTGAGATCGGCTATTATCTTAGTCTTAAGTGATTTATTTCTTATTATTTTTTTATAATTCTCCGTATTTGTAATAGAAATATATAGTAAGTGGGCTTTACAATGGACGTATGCAGCTTTGCCGAACCACTCTATATCTTGTGTTATTTACCGCTCAGTTGCGTAATTAACTTTTCATTTTTCATTTTAAACCTAGTGATTAGCAAATAACATTTACTTTTAATAACGCATTAGTCTCATTTCGAGGTTGACTAGGAAACTAGCCAACACCTTTGTTTTAGCGTAATCTTGTTTTACTTTGAACCCACTAGTTAAAATGTAACATGATCTTATTTTAATTCACTGGAACCTTTGTTTATCATTTTACATTTTGTTTTACTGAAACATGCTAGAATGATCGAAAATGGTGTAAGCGGTTCTAAAAATTATGCTAGAACGATCGAAAATTCTTTTATTAAAAGCCATAATCGCAAATTTGAAGGTGGGAATATCGAAGATCAGAATGGTTGTGGAATTTTCATCTCGCTTTGGTCAAAATCTTTTCGGTTAAAGTAGCCTTTTGGAGATTTTATGTATCTTTTGAATGTGTTAGATTTTAGGTTTTCAGTATCTGCTTTCCAAGTATGTGATTTCCATTTTTATCGTAATTATCAATATGATTGTGTTCTCAAACACCTAATTTAAGGGAGGGTAAAGAAGAAAATATAGTTATTTTGGCTAAATGATCTAACGAAAATCCTTTTTTTTCTCTTTGAACTGTTATCTAAGAACAGATTAGAGAATCATATAGCTTTAAACTCCGAAAATTCAGGGGAAGAAAAATGAAAACTTCCAACTTTCTTACTCTGCCATGCTTGAATCTGAATTAATGGAGCCTGCGAAATAAAGAAGAAAAAAGTAAGAATTCCAACGTCTCTCATTATTTGCAACGCTGAAAACGGCGGAGGCTATACTATCTAATCCTAATCATACTCCGACGATGCCAACTCTCAATGAAGGCATATTGTGCATAGAATAGGCCTCATGTTTCTAACAACAATGCTGCTATACTGTCCAAAAATTGAAAGCAGGAAAATGCGGATCTAAATATGTAGGGAGGAAATCAAGAGGGTGCTAAATGAATTGCAAATAAGGTTTAATCCGTAGTAACCCACGGTCAAGAAAACCAGGTAAAGCAGAACTGTCAAGGATAACAGGTGAGAATGATAATGCTATCATTCCCTTTTATTAAAGCAGTTCTAGTAACAAGATCATATTAAGCGTTGAACTGAAGGGGAATAAAGCACGCTACTGTATGATTACATTTTCTTCCTTAATCACTTTAATATCTACAAAGAAATGAACCAAACAATCAATACAATGCGGATGCTGTACATACGTAAGCTATATGAACCAGAATATAAGCACAAGAATGATTTTATTTAAGTTGCATATAAAACAATTTATAAAAGTAACAAGCTTTGTCCACTGGCTCTCCATTCTTCCTTCTCTCCATTCTTCCTTCAGGATATATGACTCCGACCCCAAGGTACAAAAAGCATGTTACATGGAGTGAACAACTAGCCTTTTTGCTACTAGTCGGATGCCAGCATTTTGCTGAAAATCGTAAATATCCATAGAGAAAAATGCATCCAGTATGGTACCCGAAACAAATAGTTGCTCAAGTGTAGCGATGTCTGTGTTGTTGAATACAAGCTTTTGATTATTTCCTGATGGTTCTTTCTTGTATATTTCAGTTGCATATGTGGAAGAATCGCCATTTGCGATTGTTGGTATGCTGAATAAAAGAAAAACGTAACAAAGATCAGCAACTTCTATTACATGTACACGAACATTGAAAATGAGAAATTATCGTATAAAATATCAAAAGCAAGAGTATTTTCCAGCAATTTGCAAATCAAGTTTCTAAAGAAGCAATATTGATGATACACAGACAGGCCCAAATATGTATCATGTATTAAATGCTTAATTGTCACTCTTTTGGAATCAAGTTGTTCTTTTGGTTTCTTCAGGTCTTAGATCCATTAATTTCTTTTACCGATGTCATGCAAAAAGAGTCAACTCAAAATTTCAAATATTCAGGTGGTGAATTGTTTATTATGTTAGCTTATCATACGCTCGTAGTTATGATAAATAAACCTATATTTTCAGCCAAGAGATGCTAGATGAACAGAGACCACCTACTCAATTTGAATAACAGAGTAAGCATACACTTATTTGTATGGTCACTGCATATTTAAATTAGAATAAAAATGTACCTACTTCGTTAAGGTACATGAAATGTGATGACCCGTACAGAGTAAGTGTATTTCAACTCTGTATCTCAATCACTCACATGCATAGTGCATGGTGTTTAGATAGCATTTTGCTTTAGGCAAAAAATCATAGTTCTATTGCTGGGAGACTAGATTTTGTCCTTTAAGAAGCAGAAAGATAATAATTTCCTAATAGTAATTAATTACAGTTGAAGACAACTGCATAAGAGAAGCAGGAAAAAGAAAAAAAGTGAAGAAAAAGAAAATGGACACTTACTGAAGGCGGACACTAGATGAAGTCGAATACCCATTCTTCTTTACAACTGGCCTCCACTCTGAGCTACTACCAGAGTCAATAGACGACTTCTGTGCAGCACGCTCACATGCATCTAAGATTTTGCACAAATTGTCTGGTACATTGACCAGGATATTTAATTTAGGTCGTCCCACATGGTCAAAAAACTTGCTGCTAACTCCAAACTGAACCCGAATTCCATAACTGCACATCTGCAGTGGAGCATCTCTATGAAAAACTGTCTTGCTAACATAATAATGAAAAGGAACCTCAGATACACTGATACAATCCACTGAAACTTCATTTGCCTCCAGGAATTCAGCATGACTGTTTGAACACTCAGCACCGGCAATTGGAGCACCAACCTCAGGTGATTGATCATTTCTTAAAGAAGAGTCTATGTTCATTTGCTCAATATGAGTAATCAGATCAGAAGCATCGTCATCTGGTAAAGGAGTAGAATGTGGATCTTTTGCCTTGCCGGGTCTACTGTTTTTGTTTGAAATGTTGGGTGGAGTGCTCAAATTTGAGTTAACAACAGGAGGAATATCTGTATTATCCTGGATTACAGTGCTTGTATTTTCCATCAAGCCTGCTTTGAAAATTACATCTGGAAAACTAGTTTCCTACAAAAGGAATCAAAAATAAAAGATAAAAAAATTACGATATACAACAAAGATACACAGGTACAGAATATGTATTTGGCTTCTTGTCTTCACTTAGCAAAATAATTGGAAGGGCAATACTAGAATGGCACATTATGTAACTAATAGGATCTGAAAGATCAGTAAGCAAAACAGAGTTTAAAGTACTGTTTGTGTCCATTCTTCTGTTTTTGGCATAATGATGTTTATGAGATGGGATTTAGATATATCTCAATCTTGTGTGTGATACACTGAAATCAAATGCTGCTAGGGACAAGCATATTCAGTTATCCATAAAAGATGTATATTATTCATATATCAGGCTTGAAACCTCATGTGTCAGTATTGATTGGTCAATGCTGGGATCCTAATTGATCGTCAAATAGCATAGTAATATACTGATATTATTATATTTATGTGTATGAATAGGAACGCCGTGGCAATGATTCTGACTCTAATTAAACAAGTAATTAGCAAAAAGAAAAGGAACAAACAGAAGAATATTGCAATTTTTATGTTTGAGCGGAAATTCTGTATAAAATGTAGCATGCAAAAGTAGGGGATAGCAATCACATGTGAAGGCAGCTCCACATTCTGTTTTGAACCATATGCAACCAATTTTTGAAATGATAAACGACAGATGATACGTGAGATACCATCCTGAACTTGACCCATTTTCAACCAAAAAAAAGTTCACAATTAATATCATTATATTTATATATACCATGTTAAGCAATTATCTTCTTCTACATATATTGCTGTTGTTGTCCAATCATCTAACACCTTACCAACAACCAATACTTTAACTGGTTATTTTTTGTTTTCTTCCTTCCCTGTTTAAGCATAGTAGCTGTTAACAAAAAAATGGAAAAAAAAAATGAATAATGACCTATTTGAGTGTTGGTTTTTGTATCGCATTAGATGACCGAAGTAAAGAAAAAGAAAAACAGTGTGTGTGTGTGTGTGTGTTTTGTATATATATGTGTGTCTGTGTGTGTATAGAAGATAATAGCTAAACATGATAAACATAATTACAAATGGTATTATTTACGACTTCTTCTTTTTTCAAAATATCGGTCAAGTTCACAGGTGGACCTTTATTTATTAATTGTGATTCTCTGTATCAAAAAAACTGGTCAAGTATGCATATAGTTTAAAATTTAATGTCAAACTACATTGACATGTGATTGCCCTTGGTTCTTAGAAAGATTAAAATATTTAGTGCTTGCCAAGAAAACCCTTTGATCACACATATCTATTTCAGTCATTTTGTTCAAAGAATTGCAAAATGAACGCTTTTTTATGTATAAGAATAATCTACTACATCCAAAAGTAAAAGGATTTTATTTATAATACAAAAAGTCAAAGCTCATGGAGGATTCTCCCTCATGAGAAATCCCAACATTAGACGAAATAAAGGAAAAAAATGTTTTTTCATTGGAGTAACCGATGCCACTTTCTTTTATTTAAAAGATTACTTTCTTATAACCATTTAAACATAACAAAAGAATTGGCTCAATATTTCGTACTTCCAAGCACACCTTTCCCATGAGCAAGACGACACTTACAAAACAAAACAAAAAAAAGGAAGAAGAAGAAGGAACTTCGTTGAGCATATCGCAAATATGCCAGTAAAACTGTAATGGCCTGAAATAGAATCAATTTGGGTCCCCACATAAGCCATTTTGCCCAGTGCTAGTTTACTGGAACGTTTCAGGTATCTTTAGCATTATGCTTTAAAAATGCACACCACAGTTTGTAATGCACAACAGCAGACTTCGTGAAAGGATGCTATTGATCATAAAAATTAAAGTAAATGGACACCAGATTTTGTGAGGTTCTACGAGAAATTTGCTCACCGATACAAAGAAAATGTAAATGAACTAAAGGCTTTCAAATTTTAAAAGGATGGGAAAAATATAAGATGGATCAAAAAGAACATTACTTCTAAATGTAGAAAAATAAACAAATAACGAATTTTAACAAAAAAAACTCTTTTATAGTTTTAATGTGAATCAAACCAAGAATAAGCTAGCAACTTATAGCACTTTCTAATACCAAGATAAAACCAGTGCTACTACTAAACTCTTGAATATGCATCAATCTCATGATACATACTCCACGTAATTAGCAAATAGATTTAATGACCATGATGGATTTGACACGTAGATTTTTGATTTGACATATGGACGCTTTGGCTAAATTAGCTACCCCTTCAAGTGTAGGGCACTTCTCTGTGTTCAATAGAAACTTGACTCCTAAAATATGATGAGGATGTACGAGATTCAGCAGCAAAAGGCTACCTCATATTTCTGATATCAGGAAAACCATAAATGATTCAAAACATAACGGTTCCCCCACCAGTTTCTGCTATTTTTAATTTCAATTTCATTACTGAATTCTGAACTACCAACAGGACCATTGTCCTCATCTATTCCATTCTAATATGTAACTGAAAATTATCTACAATTTTACCCTTTACCTACACAAATTTATTTTTGTCCAATATGAAAGGAAAGGCAGTAATGTTCCATACTTCCACTTAGGAAAATACAGGAATTATGGAGCTTGAGATTAATAAGTTAAAGCTGTAGTGAATTCCGCCGATAACAGTTACATTTATTTGGAATGATTTATTAGTCACAGCGGTCAAACTCATTGATCTTGGGAAACAAGTTGTTTTTCTCAATTAGGTAAACAAAGTAGATGGTTCTGCAGCAAATAGGTCAAGTTATGTACTTATGTTTCACTATGTTTGCAAAGAGAGTGGGGTATCTTTTTTTAATGCCTCACAGCTGAGTTTGACAGTAGACGTTTTGTACTACATATCCAAGCTATGTGATAAAATGACAATCATAGACAAATTTACGACATGGTGACAATATTTATTAGTCAACAACTTAAATAGGATGGGTCATACTAAATTTCCTATTATAGTTAATTTACTGAAGCATAAAAATCTATAATATTATAGTCAAATGGAACATTTTATGTGGGTGTTATACTAATTGAAAAGAAGACAAAAATTAATGCTAATGTTAAATTTTCCTTGATATATGTAGTGTAATTCAATGTGCAAGAAAAGTGCCAATTCATATATTTTATGAATGCAGCACTCAAAACCAATGGTCTACTTGCAATTTTCACACGCTTAATCAATCAAGAAGTTAAAGACTTGCTGCCTTACCAGAAACAAAACCGTAGCACAATACTTGAGAACTTCCAAGTTCATTCGAACATCATCCAAACTCCTGAATCAAATAAAATAAAAAACAATATCAAATTTTACTTGAAATGACGTGTATGTTCATGTACAAGTGCATATGCTTGCATCTAGCCCAAAACAAAAAAACGGATGTCAATATATCTAGGATTCCATTTTATCAACTAACAGAATAAAACAATCGAGAATTATGTTGGGATGGTAGGAAACATTCTAACTCGTAAGATTGTATTCTACACAATAACACAAATATAGTATATTTTGCATTATTTCCTTATCAATATTTAGAGAGCTAATAACAAAGAATGAAAGAAGATATATATACCTGTGCTTTTGTTGTCCAAGGCCAAAGTAAGTTGCTAAACTAGCCATCTACACCAAATGAAAATGGAAAATATATCACAAATTTCATAAACCTTACAATTATTAGCAAATTTGGTTACCTTCATATTTCCGGCTCTCTTTCCAAACTTTTGAGTAAGCAAAGGCAGTGTATCAATCATTCCTTTAGCTTCTGGTGCCACTTTCCCAATCTCAGCAAATGCTTCCCTTATGCGCACACAATCGAAACGAGCAATATTATGCCCAGCCCATATTCTCCCTGCAGGTAAATTGACCATCTTGACTAAATTCCACAACGATATGCTCGTTCATAATTCACACATTACTATCTTTGCTACAGCACCTATAGTTTCTCAATATTCTTATGTCTTCAATGTTCGAAGATTCCTAAAATATCTATATAAAATAATGACCTCCAAGCCTAGTTATTCAAAAAAATTAATGAAATGTTAGATAAACTCATAAAATTAGCCAAAAGACCTATTTTCTAAACTCGTACATTTCTGAACTTAATTCTTCTTCTAACCTCACTTATTCAGGGATCAATTAACTCGTAACAATTTCATTCAGAAATAAAAAAGAAAACCATATTGACTAAGCATAAGTTAAAACTCAAATTAGACAGAATCCAACAAAAACTTACCATCGAGAATTGTAAATATCTGGTCAGCAACTTCAGAAAAAGAAGGTGCGTTGGCCACTGTCTCCTTTGTAATCCCATTACATCTAACCGAACTTGCCGAAATCAAATTCGGATCGATGGGGCGAATTAGAGTGGAGTAGCTTCCAACTTCTACCAATTTACGCGCGCAAACTATGATGGATCCGAACTCCAGTAAGGCATAGCCGGAACCAGGTCGGGAAGGAATGGTCGTTTCGACATCGAAGAACGCGATTTCTAGTGGGGTTTGGTTCGCCATGGACTAGTATTCTGTTGAATTAATTCCGAGGATTTACAGCTGAGGTATATATTCAATAATTCGTGAATTTGTAGGGCACTGTTTTAGATGTTTTGTTTGGCGACGAAGAAATGAATTTTGGAAGGCTTGCGAGAACGGTTTTAGAATCGCGTGGATTGCACTGTGTTTGCTTTAAGTGAAACTTTTTGCCGCCAGTGACGGGGATTGATAAGTTGGCCAATTCTATTAAATCCCTGGCCTTGCCATTCCACCCGATTAAAAAAACTACAATGGTTAATTTATTCTTATCAAAACTTTAATTGAAGTCTAATGTTAATTTTAGTGTGATTTTTCCGTATTTAGATATAATTTTTCATGGTACTGTTAATGGAAACAATATTTTTGAACAAAATGATAATGTATTATTAGATTTGCATTTATTTTCTATGTATTCGTTTTTTCTTTCTTTCTATGTTTGTTTCGTTGTTCTATTTGTAACTTAGTGTCGTAGAGACGACAAATTGGGAGAAATCTAATGTGTTGGTAGTTTATAACAATAAAATATATAAATGAAAATTTTGGTATGTATGTGGAAGCAAAAAGTAAAGTATGATATTATAAAATTAAATTTTTGTGGTGAATGTGTTTTTAGTTCTATTTTCTATTGCATATTAATGTTTTAAATACATTTAATATAATATAAATAGAAAATTTTTAGAAAAGTATTAACCGATTGTAATTACAAATACGTTCATAACAATGAGCACTGATTCATGTCAAATAAATATTTGTCCTTGAATGTTTCTAATCAAGATGTGTCGAGAATGAGATATGGATGCATTCGTGAAGACTACTGTATGTAATTCTCTTCATACGAATAACATTAAATTACTCATAACCGTTAGGGATCCAAGAGGTTACGTACGTGTGATTGTTTGAAAACATTACATAGTGATTTACTGGAAGCCTTCTATGAGTTAATTATAAAGTTAAATAGAACGTATCATACGACGATGTGCAAGAATCTCTTGACTTTAGTATATTGTGGATCTTAAGAGTCAAAACTACACTTTGACCATGGTTAATCATACGACAACGATGATCGTGTTAATGTCGTATTTGGATATACGTTGAACTCCATGAAGTGAAATATTATTCAAGATAGGATTGGTCTCTTTCGAATAAAATGTTGGTATCGCTGTAATTGTTAAATAACTTAAAGTCGGAGGCTTTTGCCAAAGCAAATCAGTTAATCGATGAATGTTATCGGATTAAACCATGGATACTTTGATGTTGAACATCATAATTTACTATGTGTGATACCTTGGAAACTTTAATAAGAAGTAAAATATTAATAAGGATAAAATTGTTATTTTACATAAAAGGGCATAATAGTCAATTTTAACAGAAGTTGAAATTAGGCATTGAAATCTATTTCATCGCATCCGGAAAGTCGTTTATAGCCAGAAAAAATATATATAACTTGTAAATTTGATAAAACGAGTCAAAATTAACGAAAAATGGCCTAAGTGGCATTTCCATAATTAGTTATTCAGGATTAAGCATAATAACTCTAATTTTCAACTATAAATAAAGACCCAACCCTCATCTCTCTTCACTCAAAAACCCTAGTCGCTGCTAAGAAACTCTAATCTTCTTCTTCCTCCTCCAAATTTCTTAATCTAAACACTACTTTCTTCTAAATCTCTTCTCCAATTTCTAAATAAAAAACAAAACATATTAAATTAAGAGAGAGAGAGAGTCAAACTAAAAGAGAAAGAAAGGAGATAATGGCAAATAAATCAAGGCATGAAGATCTAGGAAAGAGTATTCGCAAAGATTAAAGTGAAGGGGGAAACTTTGAAAAGGTGAGTGGATCTATTATGATATGTTATGATGTAAAACAAGTGATTAAATTTCTTTTACATCTACCTAAATTAAAATTGTGGTTTTTGAATTTGAATTGGTAATTTTTATTGAAACATGAATAAAAAATAGTGGAAAAATTCCAAGTGATAATTTAATAACATAACTTATGAAACATGAGGGGAGGGTAAACTAGTTGAATTAACTTCTAAACATGATCTGGTTTATGTAATAGAATTGAATTAATAAAAGTAAATATATGTATACATTCCCTAAATCATATAGATTTGACTATATCATTTTCGAATAGGCTTGAATATACATAGATAAACCATTGAATGTATGTATATAATCAAATAGATAACCTATACGAATCGAATACAAATAAGATTGATAATACTTGTTAAAAATTAAAATTGTCAACTATGCATAAGTCTATAACAAAGATGAACAAAACAAAGAAGTGAAAGTGAAAGTAAAACATCAAAAATGGTGAATTATACCCAGGTCTGACATCTAAACTAATAACCAGACGTCTTAATTCTTTTATAGCTCAAAACAGAAAGTGTGACGGGCCGAATTTTTTCGACGCTCGAAAATCGACATCAATACGTCAACTATATTACATGCCGAGCAATCGAGTGCCGGAAATACCAGATCATTAGAGAAAAGAAGAAAGAGGTAGGAGAAGAAAATAGAAATAACAACACAGAATCTTACAATCGCAGCGGAACAATATATAATAGATAACAACTGATCTTTATACAAAAATAACTTTAACTGTTATTTATACATTACATCATCAGAGTACAACACAATCAATAACACAATACTGGACAGTTATAATAATGTGTCCTCACAAAAGCTGAATATACAGCCTACACTACGCAGCGGAATATAAATCAGATACGTGTAATACATCTTCGCCATCCAGCTCGTCCCCTAAGCTCCATAGCATCCTATCTTGTATCTGTAATACTTGGTCTGGCCCAAGCATTATAATAAAATAACACCCGAGTCAGTCTGGAAAACCAGCGTGAGAAAACACACTCAATTTGAATTATTAAAGTTTTCAAAATCCTTTGAAAATTAAAGGTATCTCGTAAGACCGCGCCACACATAAACACGACAGGTTTTTACATTAGGATAACCAAAACATTTCATATCAAATCCTATGATATTATAATAGTGTCTAAGTACAAATACTTATTCAAATAGTTGAAATTGTTACATTAATTAAATTCCAGCATACTAGGCTCTACAACATAAAACCGTAAAGGCACGTATTGGAGAACGGATTCCATACGAATGACTGGGCACTGGGGTACCACCTGTCACAGTACACATCTAGTGTACCGAGGATCACGCTGGGATCCCCCGCAACACAAGGTCGGACTATCCCTAACCTTGATAGACCGAATATGCTATCACCCCAGGTGTTCCCACCCTTTCTCGAGCTCCTTCCACATATCGTAGTAATAATATCCGAGAGTATCTAGAAAGGTGATAAACATACCCTAATTGGGTGCGACCCACTTAGCCTTGCTGCATCTCCCCTGCTTTTCAGTCAATCCCGGTTGATGAGGCTAGAGGCTAGGATTACCTTTTTAAGAAAATTTTCACCTAGAATGCTCATTGTCCTCCAATGACAATGTACTGATAGCATTCATCCATACAAGTCCGTTCTGGGTCCGAACGGAACCAAAGGCACTATTCATACTACATCCATTTTGGAATCGTCGTCGGGATTAGTAGCGATTAGCCCTTGTACTTCACTGCTCCATCTTCGACTCTATGCTTTTGTTTTCCCTTCGAAAACGTATTCGTCGGATTGAAGTGGTTTTCAGATAACTTATCTGATCACGGTCTCTTCAAAACAACGTTCGATATTTTCGGCAAACTCAACTCCCAGTTCTTTAGGAAATAAACATACGAAAATAAGATCGGAGATCACCTCCTAACCGTTAGTGGACGGATTTTCTTATAAACGTCCTAGAAGAACGGAACGAGTTTATACGTACAGTGTAGCACCTCGAACGGTAACTGTTCCATATAATTTCCGTGTTTCTTCTAGATATTCCCAAAGTTATATTTTGGGTCTAGATTTGATAGTCGGTTATTTAACTATCAAACAAACAATCATTCAACCAATATTTCCTTTTCCACTGAAAACACTAAGTCTTATTTAATTTAATTTTAATAAAATAAATCTCTTTATCCAAATATATACTTATCTTGCCGAATTTGGTATATTCACAACTATCCTTTCAAAAATATTTGAAAACCCTTGTAAAATAATAAGGAAAGAACTACTGTGGTATCAACCATGGATTCACAGCTCAATGGTTACGTCTCTATCCCAGAGAAATCCAAAACTCAACTGCAGACACTCACTGCCTCCGATTACGCCATGAAAGTATACCATTACCTTCCGGAAATTTTATTAAATAATTTTTCAAAGTAATACTTATAAAAATTCCTATATAAATCCCCAAGTTAATTTTAGGCAACTACTCTTTAAAATAAAAGTTATTATATAATATTAATATTGAATAATTCATCCTTTAAAATAATAATAATACTGATAGATTCTTAAATAATAATTGACTTGATATAAACTACTTAATCAATAATCAAATATACTTAAAATAATTTTAAAGCAACTAAATAATTAATTTCTGAAATATTCTTAAACACTTTTACATTTTCTAGTTAATACTTAAAAATCCTCCTTTTTTAAAATAACTGAATTTCTCGATAAAAAAATATTTTCCAATTCCAATACTACCAGTCAAACATTTATATATCTCTCTCGATTTATCCCCAATTTGATTTTACGTCCCAATTTTGTAAATTCCCTTTTCACATTTCTAAAAATAAATCTACCATTTATTTTTTAAGCTGATTTACCCATCTCCTTATAAATCCTCACCGTGAATTTATAACTTCAATTTATCCACTGATAATCGCTTCACTTTATTTATAAACATTGTATGAATTCCATAGTCTCATTTCCCATTTATAACGGTTTCACAATACTTAATCGATTTTAAATCGATTTCTAAATTAAATTCTATTTTTAAATTAATTTTTAAATAACCTAACTATATTCCAAAACCAACTAAATTCTGATTCCACTTCCATTTCATAATTTTAAATCTTATTTAAAATCTAGTATAAAAATTTTATATTTTATTTTCAAAATTCCCTTTCATTCTCCCAACTATTTAAATCTCGATTTTAAAAATAAATCCTTTTATACTTATACAATATCACTTATGTTCTATTATTTAAAAATCCTTTTATTTACATTATTCAAAAATCTCTATTTTTCCATATTCCGAAATTGCCAAGTACAATTTTAAAATCGAAACTATTTATTTTACCCAAAATTCATTTCTTTTAATAAATCCAAATCACACTATAAATATTTTTACTTTGAAATTTCCTTCTTGATTTCTTTCCAAATTAAAACACATATTTACGGTATTTTTAAAAATACCAAAATCTAAACTAGTAATACCATAACACCAAATAAATTTAAATCACGCTATAATCTATCCCAGATTATTCAACATATCATATCACTGAATATGAAATTAAATTCAACATTTTTGAGGAATCCAGTTGGATCCCTCCAACCCGTTTCCCTCCATCCACAGATGTTATTACAATATAAAAATACCAATCCCACTTCGAGGGGGATAACGCGGTATGTAGGGTCATCCGCTGGACGTATAGAGTCTCATCCGCTATATATATATGCGGGAATATCAATCACTCCAATATATATACTACTATATATAACATCACATTCAACTGATAAAAATATATCAATTTTATCAATCAATCAATAATTAATTTTCACTATTTAAAATTAATTGCAGTAATCCAAAATTGAGTGAGATTAACTCGCATTGATTTTTTTATTGCCGATTTCACGTTCCGTTCTGATTAATTGGAATGGGTTTGAAATTATCTGAAAATTTCAAAAGCTCCAATTTCGTCCAAACCTCTTCCTATGCGTAGATGATGGCGCTACGATCCCAATGCAACTTGAATCGTCTGAATCGGACCTCGTATGCATGAGTTAAACATTTATAAGTTCACAAGAATTTTAAATATATAATTACAACTCTATTTCTCTTTATTTTATTTTAAAAACAACCCATACCCTTTTGTTCGGCACAAACAAAACAAACCCGGCCCACCCTACATCTTCTTCTCCCTCTTCTTTCACCTATGCACGCAAACCACTAATACGACAATCCCCTCGACGCTTCTTCCAACCAACAACGAAATCGAACTCCACATCGAACTCTCCACCTGTTTGCACCCTCTTCGACAACTTCGGAGCCACCAGAGGGATTGCGACCTGCTGCCGACCGTGCAATGTCGCACACCCCAAATCACGACCGAGCTTCACCAAACTTCGCCCAAAGGTGCGCCTTGACCTCGCCAACGTTCCCACGCCCTCCGTTTCCCCAATCGAGGTCTAAATCTCCATAAATCGTGGACCCCGGGTCGACTGCAAAATGACCATCACCCGAGAACAATGCCGCACCCTCCAATACCCATGCCATATCGAAACTCCGATGAAAACTAGACTTTTAAAATTGATCTCGTGATTTTTAGTTACGTATATTGTGAGGATTTATTTTTTTGAAGCTTCCATTTTCTTTTTTGTTTTATGTTCTGCATATGCTCAGCTGTGTGATTTAAAAAGGAAAGAAAGGGGAAATGATGGTAAGCGTGTTTGAATTGGTTAGCTTAGCTTGAAGGGAAAGAAAGGAGCTGATGTGAATAAAGTCAAGTCAAATATATACATATATATATATATATATATATATTATTTAAATTCAAATCGTCTCGATTACGCAGCTTAAAATTTCGAACTCCTATCGAGGCGTGTCGCTAGGTGTTTATAATGTTATACCCCTATTCCGAATATAATGGAAAAGGTTTCAAGTCCTAATTCGATCGTATGGAGAAGATAACTTTTTGGACCCAATTATTATATTGAATTTTCGATATAAATTTCAGAGCGTTTATATCCCGTACGACCACACGATAACTCCAAACACTGTGAAATTTGAAATCCAATAATAATACACTATTACGGATTCAATGAAACTGGTTTCGTCGAAATCCGAGACTGTGCCCCCGGAAGACTATTTTTAAATGTAAATTCAAACGATATATTTTTAAAACTGAAAAAATCAGTTTAATTTCAATTTAAAAGTTTTATTATCTTCATTATTATTAATATAAATTTTATAAGCCTTTAAATTATTTTTAACAAGCTTAAAACTCAAGATTCACTATTTTAACCAATTTCCAATTATTAAATTCAATAATTAAATTATCAAATAAATCGTTATATTTGAAATTTAAGTTAAAAATTAACTATTAAATATCTAAAATTAATTAAATATTCCAATTTCAAATATCCAATATTCTAGGTCGTTACAGAAAGGAAACGGTACAAATCTGACATGATTCAGACATTTGAACCTAAATTCAGAACTTTAAAATCAAAGTCAAATGTACGAATATAAGGTCAGGCATTTGGATGCCTGTAGCTGGAATCAAATAGGTAATCAAACATCTGGACCAAAATTCAAGTGTTTATACTAAGGTTAGACGTCTGAATATACCATTAAGACATTTGAATAGCTAAAGCAAGCCCAGGTTGAACCTAGACTTGGTGTCGGCCAAATAAAATGGATTAGGAAAACTTGTTTTCGCTTTCTCGACTTATGAGAGTTCATGTGGTTGCATGGAGCTGTGCAACAAGCGGGATTGGTTTCACACTTGGAAACATACCTAGGTTCACACTTCATGGCATGCACTCAACAAGACATACAATTATATCGCAACTAGATGCTCTTATCGTTACTCAACATGTTTTAACGTGTTGCACAGTGGAGAAGGATGACAGAGGCGTCTGCAATAGCAGTGCTATACAACCAGGCGAGATGGTTGAACCTACGGGGGAGTCGCATTGTTAAACGACTTCTTTAATTTCAGGTTGAATGATACAGAGTGTAGGACATATTTACCATTGAGAAGGTTACACTTGTATACTCGTCGTGCTCAAGCATTGCGATGTACGCCTAGTGTGTATGTGTGGTTAAAGCGGATCATCATTGAGAAGGTCAACTCAATGTATGGTTAGGCAATTTATTGTCAAGACCTTATACTATGGATATTCCTAAGATTACATAGTCGTTAGATGTCCAACCGCTCTAGTTGTTGGGACATTGTTTCAGTTTTCTCCTCTCCAACTCCAAGTGCTCCTGCATTAGTTCCTGGCCTTTAATTTCCAGGTGCTCCAACTGTTGCTTTTGTCCCATTTTTCTGGAGAATCCATCTAGTATCTTATATTGTTGAGCTACTATTCCATCTTGCATTTCTTTTACCATTCCCTCGATCTTCTCTGTGGTTACGTAGACGGATTGATTGGAATTTGAGAACACCTCCTGGTTGCCCCCATGCTTTGGTTTACTCCATCCAATCATAGATCTGCTATTAGGCATCTTCATCTTCTCCAAACTTCATATCCAATCTTTAGGCTGTTAAATCTAGCACTTTCTCTATGAAAGCACCAAAACGTTGATGCCGAAAATGGCACAACGCCCAAAAACTTGTAGATAAATTAAGATCTAGCAAATACTATTAGAAAATTAAAAAACACACAAGAAATGTATAATGGTATAGCAATCTCTGGGCTATGGTCACTGCTATCTTTATTGATTATTGATTTGAGAGAAAACTTGAGAGGATTAGAGAGATTTATAAGTCACATGTACAAATGATTGACATGTTCTTAAGCCTAGAACTGCCAACAATGTTTGCCTTGGTGACTATGGAGAAGGAAAATAGATGATGAAGAAGGAGAAGAGCCAAAAAAGCCATCTCTTGATCACTTTAAGATTGGTATTTATAGAGGAATTCGCCAGTAGACTCAGAAGCCCACGAAGTCCATGATCCATATGCAAGTCCATAGGTTCAGAAGAGTAAATCCTGACCCAAATTTCAGTATAGACCTCTCGGCATGGAGTAGTTTTTGTGCATGAAAACTCCTTTCTCACTTGTTTTAACTTCTTATCTCTGATTTATTGCGTTTCAAACTCTTTTTCATGAGGATCAAGTTCTTTCTGACAATTTCCTTGATATCGCTTATCTTTTCCCGCTTTCTTCTTGAGAAGTCCTTAGAGCTGCTTGTCTATTTTTTAAGAAAAGTAGTCCATGACGATTGCTTGAAGTAGTACTCAAAATATAAGGAGTTTGGCGGTTTCAATTGGATAAATTTCTTCTCGGTATCGAGAGGTTCCTCTCGGTACCGAGAGGTCCACTTAGCTCAAATCATCTTAAAACTTGTTGAGTATGATCTTCATGCTTTTCCAAACATGTTTTCAAGTCTATGAATCATTTTGCCTTCATCTTGACGTTCTAATTCCAGTTGAAAATTCGACTGATCAAAAAACTTGTTAACAATATATATCAATAACACTCCTGTTTCGAAGCATCCTTTTATCACCCTTATCACATTTTGACACAATTTTAAATGCTATAAATTGCAGATGTTTAATCTACATTATGAATATTGTTAACCCCTTTTGGCAAGGCCGTAAACAGGCAAATTTAACTAAATCGATTGCCCGGTTATCGAAGATGGAATACGATAAGTTTGAGTCGACTGGATGGATGGATGATGCAACGCGCTTGGAAGAAGGATATTGGATTGGATAAAGCTGGATCGGCTATAACTTGGGTCTAGGAAATATGGATCAGCTAAATATGGTTCGGTATAGTTTGAAGGACCACTTGGAGTCGTTGAAGGGGTTGCTTCGGGTCAGGGAAGCACATACTTCGGGTCATTCCAGGCTTTACTTCGGGTTTCTGACCAATCGGTAGTATGGTTTTAGGATCAGCGCTGGGTGGATCGGAATTTGAGTGGCTCGGCCTGAGTGGGTCAGCAGATGTGGCTCGGTGGTGATCTGGGTCGGCATTTCTGGATCGACCGTGTTAGAGTGGGTCGGTAGGAAGGCTACGAGACGACGTGGAGTGGGTCGGCATTGGAGTGGATCGGTAGTGAAGTGGATCGGTTAAGGAGGGTCGGTCGGACAAAGGAAGGAAGGTCATGCATGGTTCAGTATGAACGGTTCTGGTCTTAAGGGGATTTAAGCATATGGGTCGACCATACGTGGTTCGGCCATAGTGGTTCGGTCATGATGGAGTGGACCGGTAAGCCATGGGATCGGTATAGGGAAGTAGGTCAGCATCAAAGGGGATCGGTGTTTTGAGGAAGGAGGTTCGGCATCGAGTGGCTTTGAGTTCCAGCCCTGTTTACTTCGAGTCAATTATGAGGTTGCTTCGAGCCACTCCTGGGGCAAGACTGGGTCGGCATGCTCGGAGTTTAGGGTCGGTCGTAGTGTTGGGTTCTGGATCGGCTATGGCATTGGTGGGCCCGGACCACTCGGGAAGCCCAGCAACTCAGGTTTTGCCTATAAATACAACAGGAGGGGCTTTAGAAAAAGGATCTTCATTCTGTTTTCCTCCTTTTTCCCCATTAAGGCTACTCTGCCATTATTGCTCTAAAAACTCTGGATTGTAACTGTAATTGATTCTCATATCAATAGAAAGAAAATTTCTAGAGTGGACGTAGGCCGGAGTTAGCCGAACCACTATAAATCATGTGTTATTACTGCTTTCTTTTTAATTTTAACTGTTCTTCACATTTATACTATCTACATACATTCTATCTGTAATTTGTGACTGTGATTTGGTGCTTTCATCTGGATTTGGATGTTAGTGATCAATTTTGGCGCTAACAAATATCATCTTTACAAAATATGAGAACATTCTGAAATTTCTAACATCGTCAAAATAATAAATAAATAATAAACGTTAAAATATTTATTTTATACATTGGTTTGAAACATCGGGTTTATCAGTACATTTAAACGCGTTCAAATTTTATGGAGATGACTTTGATGATAATATGAGCATATTCATAAAATTTTACAACTTTTAAGAATCATGTAACTCAAAATATGATAATGGAGCGAAAGAAACCTCACAAATAATTTTTATTTCGTAATTTACTCAAGGTATCTGCCTAAAGTTGAAGTGCATGCTAGTTAAGCATTTTACCACCATATCGACTTTATAAGATTAAAGAATAAAACCAGGAAATGGAGACAAACGTTTGTCTAATGATATGTTCGTTGGGAGTTCTCTTACGCGGATCTCATGTATCCATTTCTGGCGGGTATATTTCGTATGTAAAATCGAGTTAATGTGGCGTTGGATTCTTAAAAAGAGCCACACTTTAATCCTGAAACAGCACACAAAAAGGGAAAGAAGAAAAAATGGCAAATTTGTTCATTATAGTCTTCATTCTCTCGTCGATTCATCTCACATACTCACTCAGATTCGATCTTCAATCCGGATCAACGAAATGCGTATCAGAAGACATTCAAACAAACACAACGTCCATCGGCAAGTATTCCGTCGTCAGTCATAACCTCGATCTACCTCTTCCCCGTTCACATCATATCAACGTTAGGGTAAATTTGCATCATAATTTATTTCATTTTTTAAGATGTTACTTATCGGACGATTTGATGAAGAAATGGGATTGGATGTAGGTGACCTCGCCGCATGGGTCGAGTTTGCACAACGCGGATAATGTGGCATTTGGGAATTTTAAGTTTACAGCGTCTATGAGTGGAGATTATATGGTGTGTTTTTGGATGGCGGAGAAGGAGCCGACTGTGACTGGTGCGGTTGATTTGGATTGGACGACCCGCGCTGCTTCTAATGAGGATTTGGACATTACTAACGTCACCAAGAAGGGGCGGATTTATGTGAGCATTCCTTACTTGTTCTACATCTAAATATATGTTCGGTATTGAATTAAAACGTTCAAATTTTACTACTATGATTACCACTAAGTCCACTCTATGTGCGTGTATGTGTGCGCATGCACTCGCGCGTGTATATGTGTGTGTAAGAAAAACGTACGCATATGTTTATGTAAAATGGATAAATATCCGACCGAAAAATACGGATGCAAATATGAACGCATCCACGTCCAAAATTAAGACATCCAATTTTCATTGAGATTATAATTTATATTATGTGTATTTTAATAATGTATTTATTATTTTACCAAGTTAACAGTTTACATTATACTATACGCATTTAGTACATATTAACTACTAAAAAACTATTTATTATCATCATATTTGTTTATTTTTTCGTGCTTTTATAACCAACTAGGTTGAAAAAATTGTGTTGAACCAAATTTTCTATTTAAGTTTTTGGATTTTAATTATCGATGGATTGCGTAAATATTCAATATTTGTCTACATCCGCGAATGTGAATATTCGATATTCAAAAATGATTTCGGATGTAGATATGGATATTTTACTATTCGCATACGAAACTATCTATTGACAAGCCTAATTATAACATGTAAGTATCAAACTTCATTTATTATTGAATTCTTATATATTTTATGGATTGTTACGAAACATTCAAAGTCATTATTAAAATGACTTGAAATTTGATGAAGAAAAGATTTTTTAATATGATCAAAAAATAATCAAACTATGTTTAATTTTGCACATTTTTCCAATTGAAAATAGTCTAAAGAAAATATTATTGCATATTGGATATTTTCCATTGAACAAAGTGTTAAAATTTTGTTACTCCTCATAAGAAAATACATTTAATCAAATATCTGAGTCTCTTTTAACAAAATCCCAAAAAGCAAATATTTGTATACAAACACCATTAAAACTTAACAAAAAGTATATATTTGTATACAATAACAACCATTTAAAAATTCTACTTTATTTTTTTATTTGACTGTCATTTATGGTTAGAAAAGGGAAAAAAAAAATCTAGGCATTTAGCAAACTGTCTTATTGTTATTTTGCCGGTGATCATTGATGTCAATTGTGCTATATAAACATATTTACTTAAATTGGGTCTGAGATAAGATTAGGGTATCACGCAGGAAATGGAGCTGGAACTGAGAAAAATGCATGATACTGTCAAGAATATTCACGATGAAATGTTTTATCTTCGTGAAAGGTACTTCTTTTTGCACATAACTTATAGATAGTTCTATGTTGATTTTAGCATAACTAACTAAGCATCAATGCATGGCTGTGCTTTATGTTAACAATCTAAATTTATAATACTTCATTCTCTGCCTAATCGTCAACTTGCACAAAATAAAATAAAAAGTGTAAGCAAATTATCAAAGGATGTAAGAACTTTTCTCCTTTTGTACAACTTTTGGCAGCAACCCCTTTTAAAACTCTTGACATTTGATTTATACGTTTGTGAATGCAGAGATCTGAAAATGCAAGACATGAACATATCTACAACAGCAAAGATGATATGGTTAAGTTTCCTGTCCCTCGTCGTCTGTTTATCTGTTGCTGGATTACAATTGTATCATTTGAAGACTTACTTCATCAGGAAAAAGGTCCTTTAAATTAACCACAGCCTTTGATCATTTTGTTTGATTTAACCAAAGCAGTCCTCGTGCGGCCTGGCAGTATTGGGCAGCAACGAATTACATAGCCTTCAACTTGATTTATCTGTTACCTGATTAAACTATATTTATTATTTATATTTATCTGTATCATTTGTGAAATCGGCAATTTTCTCATGCCCAACTGTATTTTGTTATCTTTTGTTCAAGTATTATTGTCATATTATACTCAACTGTTTATAGCTGCTTTATTCGGATTATAAATTGAAGCTCTTTCCCTGTAACATTATATGCCTCAAACTATGTTCCTTGGTACATTGCTCTTGTAAGATCAATGTATGATCTGATGTCGGCACAGTTATCCTATATTAGTTCATAATCGAAGCACACATGTCATGTCATCCTACATTACTAAGTTCAACACAATATTGGTAATTCTGAAAATAATAGTTTTGGTGTAAATATCGCGCCCAAAATCTTGTTCCAGATCAATGTTGCAGTATTAAAGTACTTGTTAGGCGACTGTCACAAAGATAACTTGCGTCACCTTATATTTGTATAGTCATATTCTAATTAGGTGGAACGCAATTGAAGTCATAAGCAATTTTTTTAAAACTTAAAAACATTGAACGAACAATGTAATTCAGTACAACCAACTAATCCGACAATGCAAGTCCGCGGGTTCGGCGCAGTGGGAAAAAGGCTTGGGTTCTAATAAAAAGACTCAAATTCAATCCCTACCATACGCTTTCTTATTCTATATAAATTTACCCAGGGATATGAAAACTTGGATCAGCAGACGACTTTACTATACCCTCCTCAGGAGTTTACCGACTCGCCGGGTTCTCCTGGGTTTTCAAAAAAAAAAAAAACTAATCAGACACTGCCTAAAAAAGGCATTGGCTGCTGATGAAATATTTCACGAAAGCACCATGAGCAAAAGCAGTGAGTTCCATCTATCAGAATACAACACACAAATATAAATATATAAAAAGGCGAATAGCAGTAGCCATTCAACAGGAGACAGATGAAGCAGTTTCAACTAAAAATAACAATTCAACATGAATACTTAAACAGCTCATTTGACAAATGTTATAAACCATATAAAGTGCAGCAATTGACAACAGATAAAAACAAATGACACAGGTTCAAATAAGTTAGAATCAAATAGCTTCTAGTGCGTGAAGGATATCAGCCTTCACATCTTCAAAGCCTTCCAATCCAAAGCTGTACCTGATCAAGTTTTCCCCTATGCCATATTTGTCTCTCAGCTCCTTGCTATCCCTGTTCCAGTTTTAACATATTATCCTTGTTTACTATAAATATTTATTTCATCTTGTAGTGCTATCTATAAAAGCTATTGTATGTTGAATAAAAATTAGAGTAGTTACCAGTAAGAGAGAATGGCAGGTGGGTCCACTATACTCTCACAGCCTCCAAATGAAGGAGCAATATATGGTATTTTCAATGCATCAATGAACTTTGCAGTCTCTTCAAGGCCACCAGCTAGCTGCAAAATTTTACTCTATCGCTTAATTTTGACAAACTCATTTATAGTGCAACATTATGTAGGAAAAGAAAACATACTCAAAAATGCATATTTGTACAGAAGAAAAACTGACCTCAAAACTGACCACACCACCAAAGCCAGTCATTTGCTTCTTGGCAATGTGATGCTCTGGATGGCTTGGCAAGCCTGGATAGTATACACGTAAAATCTGGAAACATAACATTATCGTATTAAGCATGATAAAGAAGTTGGGCAGACCATTCCTGATAAGATGAACTTTTTTTAAATAATTACATGCGAATGTATGGAATGATCATTTTGGGTGTACACAAACTTCATGTGCATAGTGACACAGTGATGATGCCAAATTAAGAAACACAAAATATATTTGCATGAGAAAGGAGTTGAGTAGACGTTGGCAATGCAATAAAATCAAGATATGAATATGTTGAACCTTATTTTTTTTATTGATTACGCTGCTACGCACGCTATGCATTATGCGCAGCACATGAAAAAGACATGTTTATTCGGCTTTTTCAACCACAATTTCACCCAACCATCTCTACTTCTTGATGATGTATGCATTCATCTTTCTCTAAAACACGTCAACACCAACCATTCTCATACTTCTTCACGTGAAATATCATTGGTTTGGAGAGGATGTGGTAAAACATGGAAAAAGAATTTTTTGAGCTTGTTTGGATGGGATTTAAATAAGGTACTTTCTTGCTTTCTGAAAGTCAAACCAATTCATTTTCGTTTTCAAAAAGTAAGTTAAGTCGAACCAAACGGACCCTAAGTTTATAGCATGGTTGAATCTTCATTATGTCAATTGTTCTTTCCCCTTTTGAAGTTGATGTTATTATTAAAAAAAATCCTTGTCTTTTGTAGTTGTGTCGAATAGTAATGAAAACAAAACAACATTTGATCAGTATTATTTTATCACCATGTGCTCAAAACGAATACAAGTTCCCCCAAACAATACATATATCCTTTAACAAGTTAAAAGATCCCATACCTTGGGATGATCCTCTAAAATCTGGGCCATCCTCAATGCTATACTATTCAAATACTGTACACGAAGTTGCAGTGTCTTCATACCTCGAATGATCATGTACGCCGTATTCTATAGATCAAAATTTTAAAAATCAGTTATCGCTGGAGGATGAATGTAAAAGATGATAGGCATAAACGATGTATTTGTTAGAAACTTCAACAAAATGATAAACATAAGCATAGATAACTAGTAGCTTGTTAATATTTACTGGTGATGAATATGTTTACATACAGGATCAATCAAACCACCAAAAACATGATGAAAGTTGCGAACTCTGGACACCAATTCCTTTGAACCACTGATGCAGCCTCCAACAGCCTGAAAAGCAAAATTCCACTTAGCTAATTATCACTATGCAAACGAAATAGACAATATTTAGTTTTAGGGTACAAATATGATCACATTTTATATTTTTTTATCCAAAATTCAATAATTAATCTACCAAGTCTCTATCATCTGTTCTCCTGAAAACATTACCCTTGCAACTAATCAAAACACTTTCTTTAAAATTTATTTAATTCGGTGGTTAGGGAATATTGAGTGGTCATGGGTTCGAGCCCCCGGGTCATCAGAAAGATTGCTCAGCTTGAATAGAGTATCACTCATCTTATCAAAAAAAAAAAAATCAGGATTTATGATGAAATTTAGAGGTCTTTCTTGACCACTCAATTTTGTTTTTAGAGTAAGTTACCCGTATTTTTATAAAATTCTTGCATAATATTCAAATTAACTGTAATTTTGTAGCTGTGGCGGTATACTATGCCAGTCCAAGCACCAAATATTGAAGATGGTTAATAAGAACGATAATGGAAAAAACAGCCTATTTTGTATGTACTGCTTTATTTGTGTACTCTTGGATAATTGGAGATCTACCAAAGGTGCCAACTGAATGAGAGAGTCGCTGTATTTAATTGAAGGTCAAAAACATCTTGGGAAGATGATAGCGAAAAAAGAAAAAGAAAAAGGTTTGCAAATGTTTTGTAAAATGCACATTAAAAACCACATATAGCAAGGGACAAAAAGGTTACCCACATCGTTATGGCCAGAAAGATACTTGGTTGCAGAGTGAATAACAAGATCAGCACCGAATGTTAAGGGCTTCTGGTTAACAGGAGGAGCAAAGGTACCATCTATGCATACAAGAGCTCCCTTTTTGTGGCAAAGCTCTGAAACAAATTCGATATCAATGCATCTGAGAAACGGATTAGTTGGAGTTTCCGTGAAGAAAAGAGATACCTGAATATTATAATGTGTTAGGAATGATAAGTCATGGAAGAGAAAGAGAGTCGAGAAACTATAGCAAAGAAAGTGCATGCACTAACTTTATTTTCATTTAGTGCTCTTTCGAGGGCATCCATGTCATCAGGAGCAATGACGGTGCACTGCAAGAAACGAGAAACAAAAAAGAGGTGGCATCATAATAACAATCGAAAATCATAGAAACGTCACAGCTGTAAATATTCATTATGTATCTAATCAGAGTTGTAGTCTTTAATTATCTACACAGCTAACAGTACAAAATTATTATCAAGAAAATTTAATGTACTTCAAACAATGCAGTAGTGATTTAGTTGATCAATAAAATGACATCTGGATAGATTCGAAATCTTGGATATCCTAAAGTAAAATATTTAGTTTTAAGTGAAAAGTTAATGAGAAATTATTATTGAATATTTGTTTTTTAAACTAGAAAATCAATTAAGTAAGACTTGGAAAACAAAAATGCATGTTTATTTTCAATTATAAAAAGACTATTATTCAAATGATCTATATATTTTGATATGAAATATATTTAGTGTAAGTAAATTTTAAAATAATATTAGATGACGAAGAACTTCAATAATAAACAAAATAATTGTCCTTTTGATATTATTATATTTAATTTAGTCAAAGTAAAAGGATTATACCAAAACCGCATATTTTTAGCACACCAAAAAAAAACTTAGCACGTGCCTCAGAAAAGGGATAGAATAAAGCGCCAAAGAAAAAAAGTTAAATGTTATAATTGCCAAACAGCAGTACCCTCAACCATTGTTGTCAAAAATCCTAAAATCCTACGATTTAAATCCCGATTCGGATCGGATCTTTCCCTTAACGATTCGATTTATATTCCGATCCAAACTTAGTTAAAACCGCAAATAAAAAAACATTCTATTTATATACTAACATACTTAATATGTTTATTTGGATTTAAAATTCAAAATACAATGTTTTCGAAATAAAATAAAATATAATAAGAGAGGAAATTGAGTTTTATGTTTAATTGTAGAAGTTCAAACATCAAAATCAATTTCAAATTGGGTGCAAACCTTCAAATACGAATCTTTTGAATCTACGATTTACGATTTGAATCTCGTTTCGATTTAAAGTTTGAACTTCGCGATTTACGATTTAAATCCCGTTTTGAAAACATTGCCCTCAACAGCATAGTGCAAAGTAATCTATAGATTCTTGAAGAATCCTCTCTATTTATACACATCCAATCTTCTCTTTTCAAATGACTTTCTTTAAATTGTTTTTCAAAATCGTTAACCAACTAAACGTATTCCATTCCAACTAAGCATCCTAATTAAGCTTACCTTTAACGAATTACATTTCACGAAGTTTAATGTTTTATCTTCATGTTTTCATTTCACATACCACAATGATCGCGCAATAGGTAACATAGATTTAAATAAACAAGCATCATCATAAAATATTTAGGGTTTGACATAGCATGTCATAGATGCATAATTAGAAAACCTTAATATGCATGTTTCACTTATGTTTACATGGAAGGTCATGTTATACAAATAAAAGCCAATTTACAGATTAATTTGCATAAATAATATAAGGAGTTAAAATGTACTTATAAATAGCTTCTTTGAGTTTAGGGGTCTGAAAGCTTATTATACGAAGGTAACATAAGCAGTTTAGAAGTTAAAATTGGAAAAGTGAATGTTGCTTATAACTTATGATAGAGTTTCATTAAAAAAAGGAACCCGGTGCACAAGGCTTCAGCACGATAGCATGCTCTGAGGAGGTCGAGGCTTCCGCACGATAGCGGGCTCTGAGGAGGTCGATAATGTAAGCAACTTTTCCCTCACATCGCATAGAATTTCATAAATATTAACAAATAATTCATAAATAATTTTGATCGAGTAAATAACTAAATTAATATTGTTGTTTTGAACACGTTATTTGATATTCACTATCATTTTATGGATATGGTCAACACTATGTAATTAGATATTCGTTCATCAACTATCAATTATAGTGGCCAAACATCGAAATAATTTATTTTAACTCAAATCAAATTACATCAAGAAACCTTTATCTATTACATTGCATTTAAACTATTTAACAATTACTATTTGAAATTCTTTTTGAGATTAACATAAGCCGTTGTCAAACAAGCTTGTAGAAACAAACTATGCTATTTGGATATCAAAAAGTTTCCAAAACTTGGTTAAATTTTGCCAAAATGCATTGGCCAATGATACTGGAGAAGCTTGAGTATTGACTCTTAAACTATGTCCTTATACTAGGAGTTGGTACATGTTTTTGCCAAAAAAAACTACTTTAAGCCGTAGATATCACAAAATAGATTAATCATTAAATTTGTGTATAATACTTATCAAAATTACCGATATGCCCTTCAATGGAAGCTCATTCTCAATGAACATTCTAGTCCTTCTGTAGCAATCAGTAGTTGTAACAATATGCCCACCAGCAGGAACTAGAGCTGAAAACATTGAACAAGCAGCATACATGCCAGATGATACAAACATTGTAGATTCAGCTCTCTCCAGTTCCCTGTATCAAAATCCAATGTTAGGCATTAAAGTCCAGTAAATAAAAGTCAAACCTTTGAAAGTAGTCTTATTTAATATATGTTCTATTTACAATGAGCATATATCATGCAGTTTTACAAAATAGGTAAATGGTGAAATGAATAGTCCGCGTTTTACAATTTTAATTTATCAACTTTTCTCCAAAAATCAAATTAGGTGCAAAGGAGATAAAATGAGCTAACCCAAAATACGGTACACCATGTACAAAGTACAAAATAAATTGAGAACCATACTTCATTTTGATCTCCAATACTTCAGTAGTTGGATTTCCATATCGCCCGTACTCATAACTTGGGTGCCTTCCTTCCTACAGTTATCAAATATAACAATGCCGCCACAAACAAAGGTTCAATGTACAACATATCACTAGATTGAACTCAACAACAAATTAAATTAAGCCTTCAGAAGACATTTATGTACCTTGAAATCGATCAGTTGCTTGCAATCCTTGAACCAATAAGCAGTAGTACTAACAAGAGGTGTGGTGATTGAATCCGACTGCAATCGACGTCCATATCTCTCACCTATCAAAAATGAATAAATCAATCAATAAAAAAGCCAACAGTCAAGCAAACAAAGAGCAACGATGCACATATTTCCTAAACAAGACCTTTAAAAATTTAAACCGCGATGCAAATTTTATATTATTATTATACAAATAAAGAGATTTCATTTGTCGCTTGGGTGCATATAAGTTTTTATTCAGAAAATGAGATCTAATTCAAAAAATTACCAGCATGAATCAAAACGCTCTCATCAGAGCTAAACACTGCAGAATCATATTTAACTTCAGCCTCGCTATCTACACCTCCACCTATAACCACACCGTTACAGTCACCACCTTCACTGGCAGTGACCGTAATCCCCACCTCCTCCGGCACAACCACGGCCCCATCCAGCGCAAAAGCAGCAGGAGGGGAAGCAGCAGCGGAAGGAGGAACATCGTCGGGAATCGGCGAGCTGGTCCAAGAAGCCGCCACCACTTGCGCTACACCAATGTTGCTACAGTTCCTGCGAGCTTTGATGCTGAGCTGGCGAACGAAATTTGGAGGAAAGCGGAGGATGAGAGTGGAGGAGAAGCCATGGCGGATGGAAGATCTAGGGTTTGACCAAGATTTACGGTTTGAGTTTTGAGGTGAGTAGGTGAAATTAGGGTTGGGGGTCGGGCGGGAATTTGAGATGGTGGAAATGGAGTTTGAGAAGAAAGAGGTAGCAGCGGCAGCCATCGTAGAAGGGAATGGAGGAGGAATTTAATTTGGGAATCTACGAGGGGTATATTTATGAAGAGGGAAGACGACCAAAAGTGTCTGGTTCACAGAAAGGTCTGAGCTGGTGGCAGGTAAAAAATAGTATATTCATCGGATTAAGTTCACTTTTGTGATTACGAAAAATCAACATATGCCAAATTTGTCCAGTAGGTATCATGTTTTTTGAATTATTTGTATCGGCGGTGTAATCATAAACTTTGAAGTTGATCATGGTTTTGTTCAAACGCTGAAATAAAATAAAAGGAATTTTATTATAAAAAAGCTGACGATTTTAATAATTTATTTAAAGAACATTTTAAATGAACTCAAATCGGTCTGTGGTCCTTAGAAAATGTAGATATGCATTTGTATGATTGATTGAATTCTATATTGTGAAATGCATGAACCTACCACACACATGATGGGTTAGGCAGATGTATTCATAAGTAAAAGTTAAAACTTTTGCTTTTTGTAACCTATAATTTAAAGTTCGTTGACTTAAAGTTCACGATAGCAATTAAATCACATCAACATCATAAGGATCAATATTCATGGTATTAATGAGATAACTCTTTATTATAGGCAATAACAAGGCAGCTATTGTTCGACTATTGCTAAAATAGCTCTTCTTTGCTTAAATTTCCAAATCATTACGCTTTTTATATTCTTTCTAAATATTTTAGTGGTTGTTTGAGAGGGGAGTATATTTCTATATGGCAGAAATTGATATATGTTATTTTTTTTTAAAATGCACTTATGTTAATAACATAACGAAAACGTTGTGATAAAAGCATATGGAAGGAAATCCAACTAAGTGTAACTGACCTTATACAACAATGATTAACTAAATATCATGCATACCAAAGAAAATTGTTCATATACCAACAAACACATGAAAAAATCATTATGCACAACACTAAAAAACAAAATGAAGCACTTTATATTTTTGCCACACAACTAGCAAGAAACTTCCACATGATATAAAACCTAAAGTTCTGAAGTTACACGAAAAGACATACTAATCAAAAGAAAGCCAAACGATAAGATCACTATGACGTCCTCCATTTTATGGTCTAGAAATGCACGTCGATATTGTTGTTATTACAAGAATTATTTTCAAGCAACAAAATGAGATGTTTTTTTAACAATAGCAATTAAACAAGTTTCTCATTATATAATTTGTCTTTTACAATTTTATTTTCCGAAATGTTCACACATATAGGTGAATATAATAAAATCTAGATAAAGTGACATGTCCGACATACAAAGATGCCAACACGTTTAGTTAGCCAGTTATATATCCTGCTTAACATCTGGTAACAAAATAATAAATAGACAATTAAGCCTCTTGCTTCGTCTTTACAGAATTATTCATTTTCAAAATAGCAACCTTTTTAACCTCACAAACTCGATTTACTCAAATAAATACCCATGAATTTATGATGAAAAATAAACAAACACACGGGTAAAAAAAAGGTGTAAGTAATACTACTCCCTACAACTTACAATATTGTGAGACCACATAACTATGCGGAATGGATTTTTTCCATCACTAATTCATTAACAATAGATTCATCATAGCATGCGATATCATATGCATCTAACTCGATCAATATAATATAAACATCATGCTTAGTCACAAGTATAACATATACTCTTATCGTCATAATATGATCGATATCATATCTCACCATCTTCAATCACAAGTATAACCAATACTCTTATTTATGTGTCATTTGTCGATTTCATTTACTCGCAATTAGTGATCATCACACGAGGTTTATCTACCACTAATCCAACCCTTTCAACATCTCTAGTGAATGGTCAGTCATTCACCTTGGAGGTTAACTTAACTAAAGACGACCAAAACCTCCCAAGAGATTGAATGTGACAACCTGATACATTCTAACAAGTGTCCTTACGAAGTGTCAATTGCCTCTCCCGATCACATAAATTAGCTCCTTTCATTTTGTTGATTCATTCATTTTAATTGGTAACTATAGCCATATAGATGTCATTCTACTTACACAAAAGTAGTTTCCCCAATTACAGCCACTTAACCAGATTTTAGTTTAGTCTTAATAACCTATCATTCATAGTTTCTAACACAAAAATGAATATGTTCGTAATGTTAGGTTTATTTCACTTCTGCATGTAACATTTGTTTAACAAACATATTTAACAAACCCTTTCATTTAGGTCAATCAAACACTTCAATTCTTTAGATAAATCAGTTTTATCCATCACTTCTAATAAATTATTTAATATTACCATTCTTCTAGATTATCTTTAAGCTGTATCAATTTCCATTCTTGTATATGTTACGAATATAGCATTTTATAATTTTACGTTTCACATTTTAATGTCATCAAAAGCTCAAACCTAATGCTATTAAAACTTGCTTTGAATCACTTTCGAAAGCATACTCGCAATGCTAATGAAAATATTGTAACTAAATACCCAATATCGACACCGAATACCATCCTCTAGCAATCATGTGTTGATACCTAATCATACGAATGCAAGATCGTTAGGGTAGAAGTAGAACAATAAAACTCTGAACAACAAAACTATGATTATATCGTATAAATGAAATATAGCATAACATAGTTAAAATCAAACAGTACATATAACCACTCTCAAAATAGGACTCTCGAAGTTGCAACATCAACTACATATATACAATTCTAACAACATATCCTCACAATGTTGATAGATATAAAACTACTAATGTGGCAAAAATATTAAGTTATTGATACATTCAAAGTCTCTTTCTCATCGCCAGTCGGCTCCAAAACGTCAAGCCTAATCATGTACTCCTTGCCCACTCAAACGAGTACTTAAGAGTCTAAGAGGAAAAGATAACTTCAAGTCAGAAATAAGTTCAGTGTGAGAAACTCTACTAGTATGCCCATAAAAATCATGTACATTATGAGATCATATCGTTAAAGCACATAACAAGCTTTTTCCCTCACAAAATCACTTAATATTAAGTAAATAAGTTCAACCAAATGTATTTATTTTTCTTATATATAATAAAATCGTAACATTCTCATACATATCATAATTCATTTAAGGTAATAGAAATTGATAGGTGTCTACATTTCGTAATATATATTTATATTTGTATGCCAACATGAATTAGACTAACCCCTAGTTACACATCAATATATATCTCTGGATCGGATACAATTAAGATCCATAGAACTTTATATTTGTATACTAGATATGCCAAAATACATTTGAAGATAGATATATCTGAATAATAGCGATCCACATAATTGATTCAATATCTTTTCAGGTCTTTTTAGTCATTATTGATTTTCCTTCCAACACATTCATCTATATTTAAACCAGCTCTCGAACCCTTGAACCTATCACGAGCACTCAACATCTCGAACATGATCCCTTCTACGTGTTAATGCCCAAGGTATTAATTTTGATGACAACAACCATGTAAGTATTGTTGCTACTGCTTTCTCGAGGTATATAGTATATTCTGTAGGATATCAGGAATATTTTACAGGTCCATACAAGTGATGATTGAATAAAAGCTTGAAGAACCAGTCAATATAAATCAAGAGTTGATCGAGATATATCTGAAGACTCATGAGTTTTGAAAAATTCAAGAATAAAGCACGAAGAGCTCAAGATATTTATGTCATTATTTTATCGAGTCCTAGATTAAATATTGAAGACTTAAGTAGTATCATATCTTTGACTATCTACACTTCGAAAATTATTTTTCCACTCAAAATATTTTTATAAACTATGGTATTTAATTTTTTAATAAAATCAATTTTAATAGAGTTTTTATACAGAAATATAGTTTAAAACATTTACAAAGTGGTTTTGGACATATACAATAAATTTGTATATATCAACATAAAAATATTTATATGTCAACATATAAACCGTTGAGGTATTTTTTTACTTTCAAAAGAACCTACTTTTGGTGCCATCCTTTTGCGGATGTACGCAACTCTTTAAGCTCTATTTAAAAGCCTCTGGTTTTGAATTTTTAACAATTATTCTAACTACTTTCATTATCTTTCTCTTCTTTTTCATTCTCATTAAGATTTCAACGAAGTGCTACTGATTTCTATTAAATTTAGGTGACGCTATATATTGAATTGAAGAGGTCGAGAATAGCTTGATAACGGTGAAAATGGCGTGCGAATCGGAGCTCGGATGCTCAAGTTATCGCGATTTGAAGATGCACAGGCTGAAAGTTGTGGCAGACGTCCGACGGGAATTCTCAGACATCTGACAGTAGGTTTACTACAGCCCGAAGGTTTGCGACAGACGTCTAGGAGGTTGTGACAAACGACTAACGCGATGGAGTTTTGTTTTTTCGGTCCAGAAGTTGTGTATTCGCTTGTAGGGCTTCAAGAGGGAAATTAGGTATTTGTTAATGAAGGATGGTTCACTGTATAAGCTATTTTCAGGACTCAAAGCAAGGTGACTTTGAGACTGCTAGGGTTTAATCAAGGATTTATCCTCCATTAATTAGGATTTATCTAAACTTAGTTTTCTTCAATTCTCTTCTCTATAAATCTATTTTATTTGAATATTGATCATTATAATCAATCTCTTGTACTCTTTTTATTGATATTAATAAAGACTCTATCTCAAAGTGGAAGTACACCAACAAGACTTTAGTGAAACCACTATAAATCGGTGTGTGATTTATTTTATCGTTATTGCTTTGGTATTCTATTACTTGTTTGGTGATTGTGATTGTTTTTGGATTCGATTGTGATTTGGATTGAGTATTGATTGGTTGTTTTTGCACTTCTTATCACGATCTCATTTTCCGTTGTGCTTTGGGGTTTTGATTTGAGTGGTCTCAAGTTAGAATTACCATAACATTTGGTATTAGATCTTTGGTGTTGGTAGGTGGTTGTAGAAATGCCAGAATCGGATAATACCTCAAGTAGTCCCTCAATGGTTAGTTCAAGTGGTGTAGTGTCATATGTACATGGATCATACGCGACTTCAGGATCACAATTGGTTATAGACAAGTGGAATGACGATAATGATTTTGAAAAGTGGCAATGGAAAATGAAAGCATTTCTTAGGCGGAATCGAGTGCATCGTGTAGTGTTTGATACACATTTGTTGCCAGCGGACATCTCAGATGTTGAGAGAGAGGAAATGGAAGAGTGTGCATTCACAACACTTCAACTTACTATGGTGGAAAATGTTATCTCCGAAATAAGCGGTGAGACTACGCTAAGGGTATTTGGGACAAGTTGGAGGAGTTGTATTTGAAGAAGTTACTAACTAATTGTTTGATCTTATTACGAACGTTCTTCACCTATAAGATGAAGGAGGGTACTTTGCTTAAGGTGCACTTGAATATCTATAATGATTTGCTAATGAAGATGAAGCGGTAGATTTGAAGATTGAGGAAGAACAAAAGGCGATGATATTGTTGTGTTTATTGTCGGACCATTGTATGGGTTTCTCAAATAGTTTGATCTATATCTGAGATACTTCGACTCTAGAATGATGTCAAAATGGGTCTTCTTAGCGAAAAGTTGCGGGATCAAATGAAGGAGTTGGATGATGGAATTAGTGGTGCTAGTAGTGGTCATGATTTATTTATGGAGAACGAGAGATATGAGAAGAAAGAGAACCGGGGGCGTTTTAGATCAAGGAAGCTCGGTTGAAAAGTCGAAGAAAAGAAATGGCAAGTACTTTATTTGTAAGAAACCTACTCATTGGAAGAATGAGTGTTTGGACAAGGAGAAGACAAAGAAGGAAGTATCATCTTCATCCGTAGCGGTGGAGAGTGGAGTTGGTAAGGGAGACGTAGATGTGTTGATGGTGGTAGCATCAGATGTTTCGGGTAGCGAATGGATGCTTGATTCGGGGGCATCTTATCATATGATGTTGAATAAGAATTGTTTTTCCTCTTATATCGAAAAAGAGGTAAATTCAATTGTTATGGGTAATGGTGTCATTGTAAGTCGAAGGGCATTGATTCCGTGCAAATTTGGATGTTTCATGGAGTAGTTCGTACTCTCACTAACGTATGCTATATTTCGGGACTTCGGAAGTTCCTTATCTCTTTGGGGCAGCTGGATTCTTTAGGTTGTAAGATCACTATTGAGAGTGATAGCTTGCAGGTTTCGAAGGGCGCGCTTGTGGTGATGTAGGGTGCTAGGACTGGTGTTTATTTGCTTCAAGGAGTGACTATAGAAGGTGAAACTTGTGTGGGAGTTGATAGTTCTTGTGGCTTGGATGCGACTAGATTGTGGCATTTGAGGTTTGGTCATGTCTTGGAGAGGAGTTTGGATATTCTTCGGAAGAGGGAGATGATCGATGGAGAGAGTTTCAACAAACTAGAGTTTTGCGAGGAATGTGTCATGGGGAAGCAAACAAAAGTTTCATTTAGTAAAAGAAAACATGATTCGATAAGGGTTCTTGAGTATGTTTACATGGATGTTTTGGGACCGGCACCAGTAGCTTCTTTGAGAGGACCAAGGTATTATATTTCTTTTATTGATGACTTTTCTCGAAAGGCATGGGTGTATGCAATGAAGGCCAAGTCGGAGGCATTTGCAAAGTTCAAAGCATGGAAAGCTCGTATTAAGAATAAGGGTGGCAAGTCTTTGAAGGTTCTAAGGTCTGACAATGGTGGAGAGCATGTTTCTGGAGAGTTTTTGGAGTTTTGCAAGTATCATGGTATCCAGAGGCATTTTACTACACTGAAAGATCCATAGTCGAATGGTGTTGCGGAGAGGATGAACTGTACTCTACTCGAGAAAACTCGATGCTTGAGATTGACATCGGGTTTGTCTAAAGGATTTTGGGCTGAAGGTTTGTCAACCGCGGTGCATATTATTAATCGAATTTCGTGCTCGGCTATTGGTAACAAAATTATGGAGGAAGTGTGGAATGGAAAAAGCATTGACTTGACTTATCTTTGTGTGTTTGGTTGTCCAATTTATGTGCATGATCCAGGAAATGATAAGGTTGAGCCTAGAGCTTTCAAGGGGATTTTGTTTGGTTATACGGACGGTGTAAAAGGCTATCGGATATGGAATCCGAAAACGAAGAAGTTGTGAATCCTCGTCATGTTACTTTTGATGAGTCAGCTTTGTTCAAGGAGAATGAGAGCCCATCAGATGTTCCAGATTTGGTTCATGGTGAATTAAAGGAGAATGAAAGTATTCCCACCTTTCATCCAAGGAGTAGAGTAGTTGGAGATGCTCGTGAGGAGGAAGCAGTTAATGTAACATCACATTGTCCACAGGGTTCTTATAGTAATGCTGGTGATGTACATGATTCTAGAGAGGTTTCGATTCAAGGTGGAGCCGAAAGAAGTTTAGGTGATGGTATTGCTACTCGGGTGGGTCCTCTTGCTATAAGGCCACCCGATAGATATGGTGATTGGCACTATCTTAGCTTTTGTGATAATTTGGACTATGCTCTTCATGCAGTCCAAGATGAGCCGATGGACCTTGATGACGTCATGGAGTCGAGTGATAGCTCGAAGTGGATTTGTGCCATGAAGGAAGAGATGCAATCGTTGATGAAGAATCAAACATGGGATTTGGTTCCACTTTCTAAAGGAAACCGTGTTACTGGGTGCAAACGGATATACAAGGTGAAGAACGATGTAGATACAAAGCTAGGCTAGTGGCTAAGGGGTTTGCACAAATGAAGGGAAAGGAGTATGATGAGATATTCGCACTGGTTTTGCACCATACTTCAATCCGGATATTACTTCCTCTAGTTGTTGTTCATGACTTGAAGTTGGAGCAACTTGATGTGAAAACCGCCTTCTTGCATTGTAACTTGGATGAAGACATCTACATGGAGCAACTGGAAGGTTTTGTTGTGGATGGTAAGTCAAATTTAGTTTTCAAGCTACAGAAATCACTATATGGTTTGAAGCAATCACATAGACAATGGTACAAGTGATTTGATCATTTTATGCTTGAAAATGGTTTTGATAGAAGCATCAAGGATGCTTGTGTATATTTTAAGAAGTTGGAAAATGATTGTTGGGTGTATTTACTCTTGTATGTATATGGCATGCTTATTGCTTCTAAGGATAAGAATGAAATCAACAAGTTCAAATTGAGTCTAAAATTGGAATTCGAAACAAAGGATCTTAGAGAAGCAAATAGGATATTGGACATGGAAATAGAGAGGGATCGAAAGCGTTTTGAGTTGAAATTGACTCAAAAGGAGTATATAGAGAAAGTGTTTTGCCTGTTTAGCATGGAGAATGCAAAGGCATCAAATTTTAGCAAGTTTTCAAAAATAAAAATCCTTTTTTCACACAGTGATTTCAACACTCCTTCGAATAAGAGTATGGTTCAACCAATTTTGCATTCAATTCCTAACATTCACTATCTACGCATCAAATTTTTTGTTTCTGAAACCTTTACGCCTATATCGGAAAAGGAATTTTGGTTGAGAATATTGCATTCCCACCTTTCTAATGGTATGATTTCCACTGTACCTTGAACTTTCTCTGTTGCCCCTAAATCTTCTCCAATTTTTTCGGTTACAATACGCATAAGGAGGTTTATTTTAAGATTCTAAAACATAATTAACAAAAAAAATACAAGTTTCATTTGCTATCAACAAGGTATGGAAATAGAAATTCCAAGGCTAAAACAGTTTTTTCCCGTGTTACCATCTGCTCTTAACCTACCGCCACCCTTAATGCACCGCTAAATTCATATCTAACATCAATTCTCCCTACACAAAGCATATGACATTTGAAAATCAAAAATTCTCATTTTCCATAAAAACCTTTTCAAACTCGCAACATGGTTTGAAAAGTTAAACTCGCAAAATTATTTGAATAAAAAATTTCAAAAGCATTTAAACACAATTTTTCAAAAGTATTTAAACAATCAAGCCATACCATAACATATTCGGGATTCGGTCAATGAGTTAATGCATATGATTGACCCTAATATTGTATAAAAAATCATAAACTTTGAGAACCTATTCCTTTATTCGAAATGATTTCACACTAGCCTATTTGTAAATTTTAGCTTTTAAGGCACAGGGATAATAACCCGTGATTTTGCAACAAACTTAGCCCGTCCTTCGCTCACAAAAATTTATTTTATAAATTTCCAATCATACATTGCATTTACCGTTAATTAAGTCTAGACGAGATTTCCACAATTATACATTCTCCCAAATATATAACGACGATCAATGTTGGATCTTATGTTTTGATTAATGAAAAGAAATTCAACCGACACGAAGATTCAAGAATCTACGACAAAGAACTACGAAGAACGGACTCAATAATATGAAGTATGGTTCATATATATGTTGTTTAGAGTCGAAGTCCAGTTTTAGCTATGTTAAAGTCTATCCTTAAGTACTTCACAAACACAGACAAGCATGGCAAAATTTATTTTCAAAAATAAGCTTTTATATGCATGAAACTTCCAGGTAAATCGATTAAATTAACCCACTCAGTCGACTGAACCTATGTACGTGCATATATATATATATATTTTAAATTACTCTTAGTCGCCTAAATATTCAAAGACCCGACTTTACATAATATTCAATCGACTAAATCAAAATTTCAGTCGACTGAATATGAATATTTTTGCACTATTTTTTCTCTGTTTTAATTCAGTCGACTAACTATGAATATTTAGTCAACTGAATATTTTCCAACTGTCATATTTTAAATTTTTCTGAAAAGACACCACTCTTCATGAAGAGGAATATCTTCTATGAAGAGTTGCAACGATGACCTTTAATCATAACTTTTAACCAATAGTTGCAACTCTATACTCTCTATAAATACATTCTCAATTCAAGATCAAAGAACTTAACTTAATATTCTATTCTCTACTCTCTTGAATATCAGAATCTCTTATTGCTTTAAGTTTGTGCAATCACGCTTTCAATTCTCCATTTCTAAAGCATTATATATCTTCCTTATCTTCACATACACACAAATATACATATACTTAAGGAAAAGATTATAGGAAGGTTGTACTTAATTTGACAAATCTGTATTGTAACAAGAACACGCAAAGTCAAGAAAACATTTCACTTGTATCAAAGTCCCGTTCGGTTGCTCAGGCGGGAAAATCCTGTTCGGTTGCTCAGGTGGTCAAAGTCCTATTCGGTTGCTCATGCGGTGTAAACTTATTCCTCTGGGTTAAGTGAGGGCTGCTGGTTTGAATTCCAGAAGGAGTCCGGGATTTAACGTAGAACGAGAGTTCGAACCAGTATAAAAATCTCCGGTGTCATCTTCATTACTGCTATTTTTATTTTATATTTTTATTCGGCACATATATATAGTATTAGCTTATATTCCATATTACTCGATCTTATAACACAGTCACTTTCATTTGGCATCAGAGCCTGGGATTCTAAAGATCGTAACAACATCCTAGAAAAAAATGGCCATAAAGAGATCTAGTCAAGGCAGTAGGAAGAGGAAGAGCAATAAAGAAGAATCAAAGGAGCAAACAAACAAATGCTTCATGGCTAAACTCAGATCATAATTGGTATGCTTAGATTCTTTATATAAAGATCTTTTGTTAGTACATGATGAATTATTAAAAGATTGTAAAACTTTGAATAAAGTTAATAGAATTGCTTTAGCTAAGTTAAAAGATTGTGAGCAAGAAATTTCCAATTTAAAAGAGGAAAATAAATTTTTGGTAAAACAAACTAAATGTTTTTAAAATACCATAGAAGAACTTGTTTTACAAAAAGATTTCCTACAAAAAGAAAATAAGCAGTTAGAAGATAAAAACAATGATTTTTTGGAGGAAATCAATGTTTTGCAAAATAAAAATACCTTTTTGGAAATACTTTAAATAACTCTAGCTCTTTAATTTTGTCTCTCGAAAAAGAGAAAATCTTTAATTAAAAAGAATTTAGAATTATCTAAAGATGTGAGATTTTAAAAGATAACAGTAATATTTTGCAAAAAGAAGTTTATAATTCTAATGCAAATCTTGAAAGATTAAATAAAAAAATAATTAATATTAACAAAGGTAAAGATATCTTATCTTCCTTAGTTACAAATTCGAAAGCTCACAATGATAAAAGCGGTTTGGGCTATAAACAAGCTAAAAGTAAAAATAGTACTAGATATGCATTCTTGTATACTAATTTTAGTGCTAGTACTAGTAACCAAGATAGTTTTAAAACTAGTTACAGTCATAATAGTACTTTGTTTAGAAATTATTTTTCAAGTACTAAGCTAATGACTAATAGTATTAAGATATGGATTTCAGCTAATATGATTGATCATGATAAACAACTTTATATTAGCAACATTATAAGAATGTGATTTATAATGAAAACTATATCTATAAAGGTTCAACCACACCCAAATGGGTATGGTTTCCTAAAAATTAGGAAATTATAAGAAACTTGGGTATCGCATGCTATAAATGTTAATTTTTTTTTATACCTTAGATTATAAGTAGTAGTTATTTTTAAAATTGTTTCATTATTTTTTCTTTTAGAGGGTACAACCACACCTATTTTGGTAAGGTTTTCATCCTATGATTAACCCTTGGACCCTAACATAGTAAGGGGGTACCAAAATTATTATTATTTATTGCAGGTACTTGGAAACAAAAGGAAAATAATATATTTTGGAATTTTAAAGGATGTTCCATATATTTAATAGAATTATGTCGTCATATAAACTCACCTTTTTGTAGATGGCAAAGGGGGAGAAAGATATTGCTCTAACACTATTTGCAGCAGGAATAAAAGCACAGATTCAGGGGGAGAAATTGAAAGATAAGTCTAGCATATATTCAGGGGGAGATATAGAACTACAGAGCAATATTGTCGAGATTCATTCATATCACAAATGGAGTTGTCATCATCAAAAAGGGGGAGAATGTTGGATTTTATGTTTTGACCGATGACAAGAAATTCAATCGACACGAAGGTTCATGAATCTACGATAAAGAACTACGAAGACCAGACTAAACAATATGAAGTATGGTTAATATATATGTTGTTTAGAGTCGAAGTCAAGTTTTAGCTATGTTAAAGTCTATCCTTAAGTACTTCACAAACACAGACAAGCATGGCAAAATTTATTTTCAGAAATAAGCTTTTATATGCATGAAACTTCCAGGTCAATCGATTAAATTAACCCACTCAGTCGACTGAACCTATGTACGTGCATATATATATATATTTTTTAAATTACTCTTAGTCGACTAAATATTCAAAGACCCGACTTTACATAATATTCAATCGACTAAATCAAAATTTCAGTCGACTGAATATGAATATTTTTGCACTATTTTTTCTCTGTTTTAATTCAGCCGACTAACTATGGATATTCAGTTAACTGAATATTTTCCAGCTGTCATATTTTAAATTTTTCTAAAAAGACACCACTCTTCGCGAAGAGGAATCTCTTCTATGAAGAGTTGCAACGATTACCTTTGATCATAACTCTTAACCAGGGGTTGCAACTTTATACTCTCTATAAATACATTCTCAATTCAAGATCAAAGAACTTAACTTACTTAATTTTCTATTCTCTACTCTCTTGAATTTCAGAATCTCTTATTGCTTTAAGTTTGTGCAATCACGCTTTCAATTCTCCATTTCTAAAGCAATATATATCTTCTTTATCTTCACATACACACAAATATACATATTATACTTGAGGAAAAGATTGTAGGAAGGGTGTACTTCATTTGACAAATTTGTGTTGTAACAAGAGCACGCAAAGTCAAGAAAATATTTCACTTGTATCAAAGTCCTATTCGGCTTCTCAGGCGGGAAAATCCTATTCAGTTGCTCAGGTGGTCAAAGTCTTGTTCGGTTGCTCAAGCGGTGTAAACCTATTCCTCTAGGTTAAGTGAGGGCTGCTAGTTTGAATTCCAGAAGGAACCTGGGACTGGACGTAGAACGGGAGTTCGAACTAGTATAAAAATCCCTAGTGTCATCTTCATTACTGCTATTTTTATTTTATATTTTTATTCCGCATATATATATATATATAGTATTAGCTTATATTCCATATTACTCGATCCTATAGCATAGCCACTTTCAATCAACATATCCAGAAACAACAATACAATAAATAAATAGGAACACATCTCATAATACATCGTACGTGTCTTTATACAAAGAGGCAACTAACGGTTACAACCCAAACAGCCTAAAGAAAAGAACAAATATTGGAAGAAAAATAACATTGACACTACTACTAACTCTAAGTGCTACCTATGAGCTATGGAATGGTCTCGATCCCCTACGGAGCTTGAGCCATTGCCGCGACCCCTGAATGGGCCTAACATGGCAGCTATGCACCCGATCTCATGGCTCCGGCGTTGTTGCTCAGCTCGTATCTCTTATAGCTCGGCCTCGATCTGGAGCTGAGAGTCTTGGATTGCCACTAGCTCCGGGCTCTGAAACCATACCTCACATGTTCCTGCCTCGCCTCTTGAGGCTGCTCCTCTACCGATGGTGCCGCTATCTCTGCAGGAGACTCTACTATCCCCATTCTCTTAAGGGAGGCCCTATCAAATAGGGCAGGGGCCTTCTTCTATATCTGCTCTCAATGGAGGTTCACTTTATATTTCCTAAAGACACGAGTGAAAAGATGGCAATACGGAAAGTAACTCAGTGGATCCCTTCTCATGGCTCTACGTAGTTAATCATGATAGTATGAGCCAAGTTCACTACTATACCACTCATGATGGTGTAAGTGGCCTTCTGCACCAATGGATAAATTTGATCAAAGCTCCTCATATTTGGAATGATTTTCTACTGAACAATGCGAACGACCAAGCGGGCCGTAGGCCGCAAGTTGTCTGGCCTCTAAACACCAATAACTCCAAGAAAGTTGCGTTGTAAAATATTTGGATCAATAGTATCAACATCTGCCAAATCCGCTCCTTCTGTGGATATCCCTAGAATATCTTCGAAATCATCGTCCGACAGACCAATTGCAACCTCTTTCAGCTCTAATATAAGACTATCGATATCTTCATCAAACTCGTATTGATGATTAGCGTCAAACAGCTGCATGCAGCATGGGTAGGACTCCCGCTCAAATGTGTCATGGCGTAGGATCAGTGTTAATCTTGCAGCTATGAATAGATCCCCTAGTCCAAAGATGGTAAAGTCCCCGAATTTCACAGGTCTTTCTTGAAGAAAGGTGAAGTTTGTCGTGGCTTCGTATGTAGAGATTATTCGATCGTCCTGGTCGTGCCAAGCAATCTCTTAGGGAGAAATATTCAGGTGGCGCGAGGATGTGCTGGCGGTTTATGGTGGTACCAAAGACTGAGTTATGGTCAGGGAGGGGGAGTTTGGGTTCAAATCTGGAGAGAGGGGGCTGGATCTAAAGTGCATTTTCTTCTGGTGTTAGGGGAGGCTTGTAGTTGGGTCGAAGGAGGAAGGGAGGCTCACGATTGGGTCGAAGGAGGAGGGGCGGCAGCGCTCGTGTTTTTAGAGGAAGAGAGAGAGGGTCGGAGGAAGGAGAGAGGAGGAAGATGAAGGAATGAGGGGGTCGAAGCTTGGATCCGACTATATGCCACATTCGAAGTTCGAGTTGCGCATTTTACCTGACAACCAATCGAGCGCTCTAGGATAATCGGTCGACCGTTATCAGTCGATCAGTTGCCGAATTTTGGGCCCAGGTTAAACTTGGACCCTATTCAGGGCAAGTTAAATTTATTAATGATATAATTTCGCTCTGTTTTCTTCTTCTTCAATCCGATATGGTCCGTAATGTCTGGGTAATACCTACTTTCTATATGACGGTTCTTTAGCCTGCCATTTAGTTTGTCGTGCTCTCTTCTTCTTCAATTTCGCAGTACATTTACCTATGTTATATTGGCCATCAGCCTTCTTCAAGACCCGAAAATATTTCAGCTGTTATTCTCCATATTTTCTTTATACCGGAATATTCCTTCTGTCTTTTCCATCGAGCAGTCCTACTCTTCCTTGCACCATACCCCTTCTAAATCAAGTACCATTTTCGTTTATCCACCCTTTAAAGAAAGAATGTTAAAATCTTTCGATTTTATAAATAGGAAAAATCATCGAGCCAAACATACACTCTCTTTTTAGTTCAATTCAAAAACAAAGAACCCTTTTACCAAAAACCATTAAATTGAAAACTTTTGACTCAACCAATTTTAAACTAAGAATTTCAATATTTCCTTGCTTTTCCAACACAAAAACTTTTCAATAAACCCTTTGAAAATAAACCATTCAAGACATTTTAAGAAATCTTCAAAAAATCTTATTGTCAAATTCTTTCACACGAGGTCGGACTCGAAATGGATTTTACTCGTCCTTTCTTTTGAACTTTTCTTCTTTCTACTCACCTTCATAAAAATCTGATTTATCATCTTGGGGTGGTTAAGGTACACATTCTTGCAAGAAATTGCTCTACTCCTATTATACCATACTTCTGGATATATGCAACATATAATTTCTTACTTTCCATTTGTCTTGATGAAACGTGCATCTTCAATTAACAATCCATTAAAATCCACAATCATAAGACAGCCTAGGCCCAACAAAGGAGTCAAGCACCATCTAGCCTCTGGGATCATTCTATATATCGTGCTCATGCTCTTCTTGGTCAACGCCTTACGGTACAGCCAAAACTCCGTAAGGTAATTGGAGGAGGTGTATAAATTTAACTCTATTTATTATTCCAACTCATATTTGTGTCATCCATCCTTACGGAATATTGTCGCAGCTACTTGTATGGCTGAAATTTAAAGAGTTTGGCGTATAATATATATAATTGTAGGTAAAATACAAATATGTTCTTTCAGTGTATTCTGAATCCTATGATTGACTAACCTGGCTATGATATCAAATGCAATAACCTGTACCTTAATGGGTTTGAATTTCGACTAAATCAAAATCTAAATCCATTATGGCAGGATCATTGGTTTGATAACCTGTAATAAACATATGTCTATCAAAGAGCATACAATTTGAACTCATAACCTAATAGAAAAATATATTAGAACATAAATACCGACTGAGGTTACTACCTTGGAATCAATAGTATTCCTTGGATATCTAATTGCCCTGTTAGTGTCGAGCATGAATAAGAAGACTTCTCCATCTACCGTTCTTGTTTTGCTCTAGTAACATGCCCCTCAATCTATCCTGTGGGTTATAATGAGGAGGAGGTCAGAACAACATCCCGATGAGTGGAAATTTTCATACTTCACCCATAACACTAATTTATGTCGATTAATTTCCATTTAGTGTTATATCTATTATCCACGGCTAATCCGTTCAATCCTACATGATCGTATGATATGCCTAACCTCCTCCGAGGCATAACTATATATGTATGTATGTATGTATGTATATGAGGCATATATATTTAAACATTGTACTACCCAAAAAAACCAACCACTTAATACTTCTTAAATAAGGAGGAGGCAAACCCAAGGACCATTTAATACCTCAACCCCGAAGCGGGCCCTGCACAACATAAATGCTAGTCAGTCGGTCCTAGCTACAAAGATCGATGACCTCTAGATGTAGCTTTATAATTTAATTACCGCATTACTAAGTCATCCCAAAGACTCATGTAAGGGTTAACTTACCCACCTCCGACAACCAAACAAAATACTAATCAAATTTTGAGGTCTGTGCATATCCCATACAGATTCTATTATAGTAGTAAGTGAAATCCATCGGAGCTTAACCCGAATCTTTACTACCGACTACTCGGGACCATGGGTGGTCATAACCTATATGTCAACCCTTCTACTAAATATTGGTTCACCAAAAATACTGGCATAGACCGTCGACCTCCCATAACCGAAATCCCATTTAGATTAACCTAAGAAGTCAAGGAAAATGATCACTCTAGTTACATAGCACCTCTTATTGGAAATGAAGCAGACCTCATTTCCATAATAGTACCGGGTAATTCAATTCTTCAAATACAAGACGAACCTTTGGTATATTTCTCCTCCTATACGCAAACGCATGACCCTTCCCCACGAGTCATATGGTTGGCGATGTCTCATATCAGTAGAAAGTATACACAACCTACTAGTAGCCTCTAGGTAAAGGGCAGACTTCTTTTGTGTAACCCTACTGACCTCGCATCTCAGCCCATTCTAAACAAAACCAATCATCCTAGGCCTATATATTAGGCTAGGCCCACTAATTCACGCTCATCCTAAACGTATTATTAAAGTCATATAAATTCATACTATGAAAATTATATTGCCTCCTAGTATTTAATTCCTATCTTACACACTTGTTACGTATATTCCATAAATGTCAATTGTCCGTAATAAATGGTCATTATTATTCTAATTGGACAATCTCTAATGACCTTTATTTAATTGTTCTAGTTCAATCTATTACGCCTATTTCCTTTTCCCATAAATTTCATAATAAATCCTTTACCCAGTCTCATTAAATGCATCTATGTCCTAATTTAATTCCTGTAACTCCCAATTAACATTCAATTTATTACCTTATTAATTTTAGAGTTACTATCACTTTTCCATTTACACCTCCGAGTCCCATAGTTTAACATGCTATTATTAACTAGTCATCCTAATAAAAAATAATATGAATATCATCATCAATTACACTATGTATATATTTTTATTTTTAATCGTTAGGCATGGTTATACGTATGTATATATTTTCCTATTTCTAACGTTTTAATTTATCAGATCCATCCTTTCTAAAATGATTGCCGTTATAATTTTCCATAAATTAAAGAAAAGTGAAATCTTACTTCGTTTGAAACTACAAGGTATTATTTCTTCTCTTTTATTGAAATAGACAGTGCAAATTACGGAGGAGAACATCTATACTTTATATATCTCTTTCATTTTTGGTATATTTCTTATTATTTCAACCACGCACTTCTTATACATTTGTGGAATTAGATAGTTTACAGAAATTGTATAGAAACAGATATAACTAAATTATACCCCGCTCCTAATAAATTAAAACATAGATATTCATATTCTAAGTCAAATTAGGGTAATATAAACTAGTACTAACATTTTACAACCCAACTATAAATCTAAAATAAAATTTACAACTTTATCAACATTCAACTTTAACAAATTTAGGGACTGATTTTCAAATTCCAAGTTAGGGTTTAAGTAGCATTCCTATTCCAATTACCCATCTTACAGAATATGTAAACGATATTTAGGCATACAACTCATTTGATCTTATATAGGCATAATAATTAAATAAAATTCAACGATATAAATTTTAGTTTTATAAATAAATTATATAATTTTCCACTCACCTTTCAAGCCTTCCAAAACTCCCAAATCCAAATTCATCCCTTTGATCTAACTTCTTCTCCTTTCTAATCCAAAAGAATATGTATAACAAGGTAGATACATGCTATTAGAATTACAGATATGATAAGAGATTAAGGGTTGAGGGAATATTGATTTATAATTATAGAAGTTACATTTTTCTTTTGCAACATTGATTCGCTTCTTCTCTTTTATTTTCTATCCTTCTTCGATTTGTATAAATATAAAATATAATTATTTTATAGAAATAGTAAAGAAAGGAAAATGCCAGAGCTTTGCTGCTTTGATAGGAAAATATAATAATAGAAGAGAGTGATTAGACCTATATTTATAGGTGCTCGGATCAATCGTATCTGTTAGATTAAAATAATTAAATCTGGGTTGTTCAGCCAAGATCCAACCCGAGCTGCCATTTCAGGACCGGTCGATCACTCTCCTATAGGCGATCGACCGATCCAAGAAGGAGATTGATTGGTGGGATCTCGCATTCAATATTATTTATTTCCTAATTTCCCAATTTTAATAGTTTCATTTCGAAAATTTCAAATGCTAATAACTTCTTTGTTCAAGCTTCGATCGTAAAACTCCAAATACGAAAGTTGCTCAAAAAACCACCACAAACGCAATGGTGCAAGTTTCGTGGTTAAGTTCCAAAATTTGCTCAAACTCCATTTTTGAGCCTTAATAATTATTTATTAATTACTTTAAATTTTATGTAGTGTTGCGAATATGGAATTATTAAAAGAAACTAAAATAAATCATCCAGATTATCGTTTTTATAGGAGTCTATGAAGGTTTCACTTTCGTCACTGGGTTTGTCTCCCGGTTAGGGGTGGTTTGGGGGGCTTAACGGTAGGTTGGTGGGATAGTTTCATTAAGCTACTACAACCAATTATTAATGTTTATTCTATACACATAATTTTCATGGATTTAACCGATGATTCACTTATTAACGTTACTCATGTTTATGGGCCAAACTCTCAGGTTGAACGAAGGGTTCTTTGGAGTGAGTTTCTTGAGTTTTGATCACTCGCTTTTGGTCCTTAGGTAGTGGGAGAGGATTTTAATGTTAGTAGGTTTTTAAGGGAGCAATCTACCAGAGAAGGGGACTTTTCTTCTATGGAAGATTTTGAGCTGCTTATCATTAATGGTAATTTGGTTGAATTATCACCTAGTAATAGAAGATTTACTTGGTTGAATACTAGAGTAGATCCTTTGATGCACTTTTAGGTAGGTTTTCATTAGTGACGAGGTAGAAGATATGTACCCCATTTGCAAGGTCAGTTGACTTTCGAGTGTTTACTTGGACCATTGTCCTATATTTTTTCTTGTGACAACTAATATGTTATGCATAAAGTATTTAGATTTGAAAAGATGAGGTTGTTAGAAAATAATATTATGGATTTAATTAGAATTAAATGATTATCTACGAATAATTACAATTATCCATTTTCAAGAAACACGATAAAATCATTTATAAGAAAGCTAAGATTTAAGAATTTTCCTTAAAGAATGGAAAAAAGATGTTTTTGGCAACATTAGAGGTAGAAAAGATAAATTACTTAATGATATTTAAAGTTACATAAAATAGAAGAACCTTGAAATTTAAATGGTTCTAAGAAAAAATGGCTTTCAAATGTAAAAAAATTAAATAAAATTATTACGCAAGAGGAAGTGATTTGGAAACAAAGAGCTAGGGTTTAGTGGATGGATGATGGTGAAAAGAATGCGAAGTTTTTTCGCAAAGTAACTAATGGTAGGAAACATAACTATAAAATCCCAAAAACATATATAAATACTTATATTCAAATATAGGGATTATTTAAACATTTGAATTTGTGAATTAAAATATTAATCAAATGGATTTAGTAGCTTTATTTAACTCCTTTTAATTAAGAAATAAAAACGGTGAACTCATTTTGTAAATTTATTTGCAATAATAAATTGTTCGAATTAATAACAAAAATAATAATTATAAATAAAACGACTTGGTTTTTAAATGCATTTATAGTATTTGTCCATAATTTTTAATTTGGAAAATATTTAAATTTTTATTTGACGTATATTTCGGCAAACGATGGTATCTTTAAATTTTACATAATAAGATAATCAATGTATTTTATTGTTGTTTTGAGATTATGTTGTATTTTTGTATGCGATTGTATTTTTGTTTCCGTCGTTCGCGGTTTATACATGAACGAAATTCTGCATAGCGAAGTTCTGGAAATCACAAAATAAACTAAACCCTAAACTAAGACTTGTCTACACATTTTCATTTTCCCTCTCTTTCGTTTTTCCCCCTCCTCTCCCTTTTATTTTCAAGTGCTGTAAAAAGAAAAAATAGCCTCCTCAGTGAAAAATAAAAATCAAATGATTTACTCATCTAAAAATCATGAAATTAGATTTGTTAGCTTCATATAAGTGAGTACTTCGAATCCATATGAGTATTGTTGAGTGTAGTTAAGATTTTCCACGATTGAAGTTTTGCCATCGAACTAGGGTTAGAGTTTGGGCGAGATTTAGGTCGAGTAGGGTGTGGCGTTGTTTGCATCTCATTTGTCGAGTGAAGGAGCATCGATGGTAGGGTTTTGGTGGAGTGCGGCATGGTGTAGGTGGATGCGACACATGTGAAGAACCCTACAAGTCGCATTTTTCCTAGTTGAACTGAGCTCAACATGACAGTGATGGCCATGGAGAAGGCTTGAAGAGGGACGCGTCGCAATCGGCGGCGATTGTTTTCATGAAGCGTGGAGGAAGAGAGGGAGGAGAGATTGGATTATATGTTGAGTTTGGACGTGTACAGGTAGTGATACAGTGTACACGATTTAATTTTGGGAAGAAGGATTTATTTGGGGTAATTAACTTAATTGAGTAATTAGATGGTTTAATTGATTCAAATGATCCAAAAATCTTATAAAATAAATATCTCACCCATACGAGGTTGGATTTGGACGCGGTCTTTTGCATTGGACTCGTATCGATGTTAGTTACACATTGTAGTTAGATTCGCTGAGTTTGGAGCTAGTAGAATTTTAGATCAAACCAGAACGTGAAAGCGTCAACATGAATTTTGGTGAGTTAACTCACATTTAAATAAACTATATGATATCTATGTTGTTATAGATTATTGTTGAATGCTTGGATGATAGTTTATACATTGTTATTTGATTGTTAGTTTGAATCTGATTACCGCTTAGAATTAAATAGCATAAATAACCATTGTGTTGCAAGGAACAAAAGCAAGAGGAAGTCAAAGTGTAAACGTAGCGAATAGATCGCTACGGAACACTTTGAAATACATATACCTATGTGTGATTTAAGGGGACTTTTAGAGAGTCCATAAGGGTTTTCTCGCTAATATTGATTTACTTATATTCTTATGTTGCTTAAATTAATGTTTGGATGAAATATCTACGACATGTTTTTTGCGACGATCCACTTTTCTAACCACTAGGAATGACACTTAACACATCCTCGGTGTTCGTGTGCCGTTGTCCAAGCATCAAAAAGATGAATTGTCGTGGGGTGAAATAAAGAACAGAATAGAAAAACCCACAATGAAACTGCTAAATAAAAAATAACAGTGAATAGTACATCAAGTTACTCCTTAACAGGATGTTATTAGAGTTACACAAAAGTACTACAAATCAGCTTAAGCAGTTTTGACATCCTGCCTTTACAAACACAGAAACAAAATACACTTACACAAACTAGATAATACAACGGAATAAGTAACTAAGAAGATGAAAAGCCTCCATCTAGGACGCCGTCTCCAAAAGAGCCCAACAAAGACCTGCTACTCTTGGACTACTCAAATAAAATGAGTACCCAGAGTTTAGGAAAAACAAACAACTCGGGTTAGACGATATGTCTGGTATGAGTAAAACTTTTAAAAAAATGGATGTGAAATTAAACACAAAACATGTGATACCACGCCGCTGAACACAGAACGGGTTTGCTCTCACATACATCAATATCCAAGTATAAAGAATAGATAAATAAATTAACATCGAAGAGTGGTTGACTCTTTCCAGTGCAAATAAGGAGATATATTTGAAGGTTCGAATCAAATAAGAAAAGGAAAATCTCCAACAAATGACTAGAAAGGTGTACCCCCCCTTGAAGGACACCTCTAGTAATATACTTCTGAGAAGCTCATTTACTATGTGAAACTTCTCGAAACCCTCCAAGTCGGACCTAGCCAAACCTTACCGAGTACCGGAATATTTCACATCAAATAGTGCTAGCGAATCAAATCTTGATGAGATGTGAAAGTATCCTAATGGGAGCAACCTCACATAGCTTGGCCTCCTCTCACGCTTTGGTTTTAGTCATTTCCAACAAAGGATATAAACGCTCAACGGAGCAATAAATCATCTTAGAATGACGATAATAAAGAAGCTGAAGTAACCGATAGCAGAGAAACCAACTACCGAGGATATAAAACGATCGTATATGGAAATTAAGTCTTGTATACTTACCACCACTCATCGAATTCAAACTTGTACTATTTCTTGGTTAACAATAATACCGGACAAGCCGAATGCTTGTTACGCTCAAGAGTTTCATCATTGTATTATGGCGTTAAAGAAATCATAGAATTTTTGATAAGAAATGTAAAAAAGAGGGATTTACAGCTGAAGTGAAAGGAGCAATTAATAGAAGAATGAAACATTTGCAAGCTTCTGGTACGGGCTTTGAATGGCATGTTAATTAAATTGGTATTAGGGCTTATGGGCCTTAATCCTAATTTAGTTATTTGGTCTTCTGTTATGTTTTATTTTTTTTCCTTTCTTTTCGTTTATTTGTATGTATATATCATGTCTCTTTGAATCAAGGTCTGGCGGTGACCAGTATAAACCCACGTTTACCCTTTTAAAAAAATACCGGACAAGTCAAGGAATTGTTATCTCAAAGTCATGCCTTATGATTATTATTAACTTTTGAAATAGCGACAAGTTTACTTCTTTGATGTTTAATGCTAATTATACAAATAAATCATTTTCATACAAGTGAATTGCTGTACGGAAATTAATTCATCTCCATAAACAATTCAAACTATTTCTTTTATAAACCTGAATACGTACTTGGCTTCACATTGCAAGTATTAGCTTTAAAACACTTTGTTAAAAGAGTTTAATAATTTTGAAACATCATTATAAAAAGGATTTAACAACTTAAACATCCTATTTACATTGATTAATTAACTTTTAAACTTTGTTAACTAAGTTGATTAATTAACTTCAATATCCTTTAATTAAAAAGCGTAAATCTCCCTTAAAACATGTTTAATTTAACTAATTAATAATATAATTAATAAAATTAAATAAAATAATAATTAAATGTCATTATCTAAACGTGATTAATTAATTAAAACTATATTTAAGAAAACATTTATTTAAGGTTAAATAGATTTATTAACCTTTAAAAGTCATTAATTAAAAAGGGTTAATTGATTTTAAAATATCATTAAATAATAAATTAATTAATCTTAATCCATCATTATCCAAAGATTAGTTAGCCTTAAACATCATTAAATAAAATGATTAATTAATTTCAAAACATCATTAACCAAGTGATTAGTTAATTTTAAACACGTCGTTAAATAAGTTAATTAGTTAACTTTAATCCTCATTAATTAAATAATTAATTAAATTAAATAATAATTATTAAAATAATTAATGATTTTGGAAAACATAATTAATCAAAAACTTGCTTAACTTGTAAAATAATTTCAAGCACGATAATGAAACCAAACGATTCCGATAAAAGGTGATATTCCGGAAGTGTCGATATAGCGACTATTGCTATACGGGCGATTCATAATTCGAGCATATGACATTTGCAACACAACCACACATCGCGTAACAAAGGTATGAACTACATGATGATTTATAATAACACGACATATATCAAGCATTTATCAACAATGTCATTAGTTTTACTACTAGATTTCCATATAACGAATGATACGCTTATTAGCTTTCCAAAGCGACCATCTTTCAAGCAACAAACCAAACCATTATTACAATTATATAATAAGCATTTGATAGCTACAAATATGAGCATGGATATAGTTTAAATTTTATGGTTCAATGGTGGAAGCTTTACTCACCGAAAGCATTTCTAACTTAATCGGATCGCCACGGCAAGTTGTCGAACTCACGAATTATCGTCACGACACCTTAGATTGGAGTTTTGGACCCTTATTGGGCTAAGTTAGGTTCAACCTTGGGCAACATAGGGCTCAGCATTGGAGTCTTGAGGTGGAAATGGCCTTGGTTTAGGTATATGAGTGTTTGTATGTGAATATGTGGAGATTTAACTTGCTTTTGAGAGTGTATAAACTAGTTTTTGGTTTTGGAATCTCTCTTAGTAACCATGGAAGTGTTCATGAACATGAAGAGATAAGAAATGAAGATGTAAATGAATGTGTAAAGTGGAAAATGTGTGGAGATGGTGGCTATTTATAAGCAAAGAAGTGGAGTATTGAATTAATTAACTTAAACATTTAAATAATATAAATGTTATCATGATGCATGTTATACCATACCTCCCTCTATACCATGCTTCCCATGTCACCTACATGCACACCCCCCTAACATGCTTCCAAGTACTAACCAAGGGTGTTTTAGGGTATGTATGTGTACATACTTAGGTCCTTAGCTCACTACACTATTTGCACCATACTTGATTATTTAATGTCACGTAATTACTTAATTAACTAAATCTTACTTTGAAATCCTAATTTACTCTTAACCTAATCATATGTCATATGTACATGTGTATATGAATGATACAAAAACATGCACAACATTTCCGATGAATTTTCCGATGCTGAAAAGTCGAATTTTCGAAAAACGTTTTTCGGTCACATTTTCTATTTTTATTTGAAATATTTATTTTGGTAAACAAAATTTGAAAATGATTTAATATCATTAATTAATATTTAAAACATGTTTATTTGATTATTAAAATCTATTATTTAAATATTCAAAAATTATTTAAATATTCAAATATAAAGCGATTAATTTACGGGTTGTTACATTCTCCCCCCTAGGAGAATTTCGTCCCTGAAATTGATACACAAAAGACAATCCAAAATAGAACCAAGAAATTCATATAACAATGCAACACCGCTATGCCATAATGGAACATACATAACGCATTCAAACAACAAACAACTAACTTGATATTACATCAGGGTAAGTGTCTCTAATATGATCCTCGGTCTTCTAAGTACAATCACGAGGATCATCACTCCACCGAACCTTCGCAAGCTTAACCACCTTGTTCCTCAATCTCCTTTCATCCCGATCTACAGTATGAACTGGATGTTGGACTACTATCAAGTTTGGTTCTATCTCCAAGTCTCCCTGAGCAGATGTCTCCACAATCAGCAATGGATCATGAATATGCTTTCTCAGATGAGATACATGAAAGACATTATGAACTTCCGACGATCTTTCAGGCAAATCTACTCTATAAGCCAACAATCCAATTCTTTCCAGGATTCTAAATGGTCCAGAATCTGGGTGCTAGCTTTCCCGCTCTTTTGAATCTTATAACTCCTTTCAACGGGGAAACTTTCACAAATACCAAATCCTAGACCATAAACTCCAAGTCCCTTCTCCTTCGATCGGCATCACTTTTATATCGATCCTGAGCTTCTTTCATCCTTTACTTTATCATAGCCACTTTCTCTGATGCTTCTTAAATCATCCCTGGTCCAAGAATTAATCGGTCTCCCATCTCAACCCAACATGAAGGTGATTTACATGGTCGTCCATACAAAGCTTCGTAGGGTGCCATGCCATGCTAGCTTGGTAACTATTGTTATAAGAATACTCTACCAAATGTAGATGATCTTCCCAAGAATCTTCAAAATCCAAAATCCAAGCTCTTAAGAGATCTTCCAAAATATAGTTCACCCTTTCAGTTTGTCCGTCTTTCGGCGGGTGATAGGTTATGCTCAAATTCAACTCTGTCCCTAAAGCGGCTTGCAATGCTCTCCAAAATCGACTAGTGAAGATGGGGTCTCGATCACTGACTATATTGACTGGAATTCCATGCAGTCAAACGATCTCCCTCAAATAAATCCCTACCAAAGAAGCTGTAGTTCTGGTAGACTTCACCGGAATAAAGTGGGTGCTCTTCGTTAATCGATATATAATTACCCATATGCCTTCATTACCTTTTCTTGTTCTGCATAACCCATCGATAAAGTCCTTGGATACTTGCTCCCACTTCCAATACAGTATCTCCAATGGTTGGATCAACCCAGCAGCCTTTTGCTGATCACTCTTGACTCGTTGACAAATAACACACCGACTCACGAAGATCGAAGTATCTCTCTTCATCCCTTTCCACCAAAAGGTCTTCTTCATATTCTGAAACATTTTAGTTATTCCTGGGTGGATAGATAACTTTGACCGATGGCACTCTCTAAACATATCATGTCTAATTCCATTAACATCTGACACATAAATCCATTCATTCATTCTTAAAATGCCTCGAGAGTCAATCTGAAAACTAGAAATAATTCCATCTTCAACATCCTTCTTAATCTGAGTTAGATTAAGATCTTCTTCTTGGAAATATGCAATTCTCTCCATTAGTGCTGGCTTAACTTCCAAATTTGCAATCGTCGCTACACTCCTACTCAACACATATGCAATTGCGTTAGCTTTCCCTGGGGTATAAAGAATCTCTAGGTCATAAGACGCGAGAAATTCTAGCCATCTTTGCCGCCATAATTTCAAATCATTTTGGGTAAAAAGATACTTTAATGACTTGTGATCCGTAAATAATTCAAACTTCGCACCCAAAAGATAGTGTCTCCACACTTTCAATGTGAAGACAACTGCCAACAACTCCAAACCATGCGTAGCTTAATTTTTCTCATGACGTTTCAACTACCGACTCGCATATGCTATTACTTTACCATTTCGCATCAAAACTGCTCCCGATCCAGTCCTACCATCTAGAATAGTTAAAATGGGAGCACTTACCAATTTCTCCTTTACTCATTGAATGCTTGATCGCACTTGGATGTTCAAACAGACTTAGCATCTTTCTTCGTCAGCTTGTCAAATGAGAGGCAATCTTCGAGAAATCTTTAATGTATTTTCTATAGAAACCTGCCAATCCTAAGAAACTCTGACCTCAGTCGCACTTTCAGGTTTCTTCCAATCTTGAACCGCAACTACGTTAGCTGGGTCCACTGATATGCCTTCTCCCGAAACTACATGCCCCAGAAATCTAACTTCAGATTTCCAGAAATGGCACTTAGAAAACTTAGCCTTTAAAACACGACATCTTAAAGCACTAAGAACAAAATGAAGATTTTACTTATGCCCTTCCTCCGTTTTAGAATAAACGAGGGTGTCATCAATGAAGACTAGGACAAACTTGTTAAGAAAGTCCCTAAACACTTTATGCATCAAATCAACAAAATAAGTGGGTGCGTTAGTCAATCCGAACGACATGAGTAACCACTCGTAAAAACTATCAGGGACTCAAAAAGCTGTTAAGGGTACACTCTCCTCTGTTGCCCTTAATTAGTGAAAACCAGTGGCAAGATCCAATTGAGAAAATATCTGAGCTCCATGGAGCTGGTCAAACATGTCGTCAAGGATACTTATTCTTGATAGTCCTCTTATTCAATTCTCGTTAATCCACACACAATCTAAGAGAATCATAAAACTTGGTGATGAACACCACTGGCGATCCCTAACTCGATGTGCTACGTCTGATCAAACCCTTCTGTAATAAATCAAACGTCTACTTCTCTAACTCTCTTCTTTCCTTTGGAGTCAACATTCGAGGAGGTTGTACAATAGGTCTTGTTCCTGGGATCAAATCAATGCGGAACTCTACTTCCCGGTGGGAGGTATATCTTGCACTTCCTCAAAAATATCCTTGAAGTCCTGAACGATCGACAAATCTCTTATCTCCTCTTTGGGTACTTCAAGTGAATAGAGAAAACTTCTCATCAACTTATTAGGTTCCCTACAATAAATATCCATACCAATATTCCCAACATCACAAATTCTAACAATCCTTCGATTACAATTTATGACTACTCTAAATTTAGACAACTAATCCATACCCAATACTACCCCAAAACCCATGAACCCAAGAACAAATAAGTCAGAAAAGAAAGGCCAATCTCGATAAGAAATAGGCACATTCAAACATATGGTGTAAAGATTTTCCGGACCCCCAATTAGGTTCGACACGCAAAGGGAATTATGGAGAATATCATATTTAAGATTCAACTGGTTCATTAGGTCGTATGAGATTAAACAATGGGATGCAACGGTATCAAATAACACTCTAACATGAATACCATAAATGGATAGTGTACCTTGCAACACCTGTTTTCCTTTTGGATCCCTAGAAGCAGATGGTATTTCCTCAATAGTAAAAACCTTCCCCTAAGCCCCCCTCTTCGGAAAAGGGCATTGGTTCTTCATATGTCCATGCTAGTTGCAGTTGTATCATACTGTTGGGTTAGTCTTCGGGAAATTATTTGCAAAGTGGCCCATTTTGTGGCACTTATAACAAAGGATCTTAGTCAAATCTAACTGCTTGTTCTGAGCTGGAGCTCCACTTCCAGGCTTCTTTCCTGACATCTTCTTCCTTTGTGCTTGAAAAACAGTTTATTAGCAATTGGAATAACTGATAAAGGTTGGGCATTGACTGCTGGCACTACCCCCTTCCACACTCCTTGCTCAATAACAAGAGCTTTGAATTTTAAAGCCATACTGATCAAATTGGTAAATGTACCGTTAAGATGATTAGTCATTTTCCGATGGAACTCTGGTCGCGTTCCTTTCATGAACATTTCATTTTTCTTAAGTGGCGTGTCAATCAATCCTGATCCAAAGCATGACAATGCATTGAACTTATGCTCATACTACGCCACTATCATCTCACCATGTTTCAAATCCATGAAACTTCTGAACAATTGAGTCCTTCCCGCCTCTGGGATAAATTGAGCTTCAAGAACTTCCTAAACTGCGCCTAAGAGGACCCTTCTTCTTGTTTATTCATAGTGACTGAATCCCACCAATCCATTGCTGTTTTCTGAAGCTACGTGATGTCAACACCTCTTTCTAGCATCTTCCAACTAAAGATCCTCGAATATCCTCTCACAAGAGCAGAGCCATGTCTGAACTCCCAAAATGTCTTCAGTTCCATAAAAAGGCTTACCACCTAAAGTAGTGTAATTCTTGCATAAGGTCGCAAAGTTCTGAGGCGGCTGAACTTGCATCACTGCTTCTACTACTGGCTCTATAACTGGCTGATTTCTAGGAGATCTACCATTTGTGGCCATGTTGGTTCCAGATCCCCTCCCTCTTCTTTCTCTTGTACTCATTTTCAATAACCTAGATAAGTGATAGATATTATTAGAATGCAAAGACAGGGCAAAAGATGATAAAAGGGAAATTGCAATAAAGGATCTCAGACCATACTTTTAGGGGAGAAAAGGAAACGCCGTCTCAAGATTAACTCATTCTAGAGCTATACTGACCCTATCTCTAATGAGTAGTACCCCAATTAGGCTAAGGTATTCGCTCAACTGAGGCTATGATACCAACTGTGACGACCCACCTTTCTGACCTCCAAAAACGACACTTAACACATCCTCGGTCTTTGTGTGCCGTTGTCCAAGCATCGGAAAGATGAATCGTCGTGGGATGAAATAAAGAATAGAATAGAAAACCTCACAATGAAACTGCTAAATAAAACATAAGAGTGAATAGTACATTAGGTTACTCCTTAACAGGGAGTTATCAGAGTTACACAAAAGCACTATAAATCAGCTTAGGTAGTTATAACATCCTGCCTTTACAAATGCTGAAACAAAATACACTTACACAAACTAGATAATACAGTGGAATAGGTAACTAAGAAGATGAAAAGCCTCCAGCTAGGATGCCGTCTCCAAAAGAGCCCAACAAAGACCTGCTACTCTCGGACTACTCAAATAAAATGAGTACCCAGAGTTTAGAAAAAACAAACAACTCGGGTCAGGCAATATGTCTGGTATGAGTAAAACTTTTAAAACAATGGGTGTGAAATTAAACACAAAACATATGCGACCACGCCACTGAACACGGAACGAGTTTACTCTCATATAAATCAAGATTCAAGTATAAAGAATGGATAAATAAATTAACACCCGAAGAGTGGTTGACTCTTTCCAGTGCAAATAAGGAGATATATTTGAAGGTTCGAATCAAATAAGAAAAGGAAAATCTCCAACAAATGACTAGGAAGGTGCATCCCCTTGAAGTATACCTCTAGTAATATACTTCTGAGAAGCTCATTTACTATGTGAAACTTCTCGGAATCATCCAAGCCGGACCTCGCCAAACCTTACCGGGTATCCGAATATTTCACATCTAATAGCGCTACCGAATCTAATCTAGATGAGATGTGAAAGTATCCTAATGGGAGCAACCCCACATAGCTTGACCTCCTCTTGCGCTTTGGTTTTAGTCATTTCCGACAAAGGATATCAACGCTCAACGGAGCAATAAATCATCTTAGAATGATGATAATAAAGAAGATGAAGTAACCGATAGCCGAGAAACCAACTACCGAGGATATAAAACGATCGTATATGGAAATTAAGTCTTTTATACTTACCACCACTCATCGAATTCAAACTTGTACTATTTCTTGGTTAACAATAATACAGACAAGTTAAGGTAGTGTTACCTCAAAGTCATGTCCCACGATTATTTTTAACTTTTGAAATAGCGACAAGTTTACTTCTTCGATGTTTAGTGCTAATTATACAAATAAATCATTCCCATAAAGTGAGTCGCTATAAATTAATTCATCTCCATAAACAATTCAAACCTTTTCTTTTAAAACCCGAATTCGTACTTGGTTTCACATTGCAAGTATTAGCTTTAAAACACTTTGTTAAAAGAGTTTAATAATTTTTAAACATCATTATAAAAAGGATTTAACAACTTAAACATCCTATTTACATTGATTAGTTAACTTTTAAACTTTGTTAACTAAGTTGATTAATTAACTTCAATATCCTTTAATTAAAAAGGGTAAATTTCCCTTAAAACATCGTTAATTCAACTAATTGATAATACAATTAATTAAATTAAGTTAAATATCATTATTTAAAATTGATTAATTAATTAAAACTTTATTTAAGAAAAGATTTATTTAAGGTTAAACAGATTTATTAACCTTTAAAAGTCATTAATTAAAAAGGTTAATTGATTTTAAAATATCATTAAATAATAAATTAATTAATGTTAATCCATCATTATCCAAAGATTAATTAGCCTTAAACATCATTAAATAAAATGATTAATTAATTTCAAAACATCAATAACCAAGTGATTAGTTAATTTTAAACACATCATTAAATAAGTTAATTAGTTAGCTTTAATCCTTATTATTTAAATAATCAATTAAATAATTAAATTAAATAATCATTATTAAAATAATTAATGATTTTTTAAAACATCATTAATCAAAAAATTGCTTAACTTGTAGAATAATTCCAAGCACGATAATAAAAACAAAAAGTTCCGATAAAATGCGATTTTCCGAAAGTGCCGATATAGCGACTATCGCTATACGGGTGGTTCGTAATTCGAGCTATGACATTTGCAACACAACCACACATCGCATAACAAAGATATGAGCATAAATACATGATGATTTACAGTAACATAACATACATCAAGCATTTAACAACAATGGCATTAGTTTCACTACTAGATTTCCATATAATCAATGATTTGCTTACCAACTTTCCAAAGCAACCATCTTTCAAGCAACAAATCAAACCATCAACCAAACCATTATTACAATTATACAATAAGCATTTAATAGCTACAAATATGAGCATGAACATAGTTTAAACTTTATGGTTCAAAGGTGGAAGCTTTACTTACCGAAAGCATTTCTAACTTAACCGGATCGCTATGACAAGTTGCCAAACCAACGAATTATCGTCACGACACCTTAGCTTGGAGTTTTGGCCTCTTAAAGGGCTGAGTTAGGTTCATATTTAGGCAACATAGGGCTTGGCCTTGGGGTCTTGAGGTGGAAATGGCCTTGGTTTAGGTATAGGAGTGTTTGTATGTGAATATTTGGAGTTTTAACTTGGTTTTGAGAGTGTATAAACTAGTTTTTGGTTTTGGAATCTCTCTTGGTACACATGGAAGTGTTCGTGAACATGAAGAGATAAGAAATGCAGATGTAAATAAATGTGTGAAGTGGAAAATGTGTGGAGATGGAGGGTATTTATAAGAAAAGAAGTGGAGTAATTAATTAATTAACTTAAACATTTAAATAATATAAATGTTATCATGTTGCATGCTACGCTTTACCTCCCTCCATACCATGATTACCACGTCACCTTCATGTACACCCCTATCATGCTTCCAAGTACTAACCTAGGGTGCTTTAGGGTACGTATGTGTACATACTTAGGTCCTTATGTCACTATTTAACACTATTTGCACCATTCTTAGTTATTTAATGTCACATCATTACTTAATTAACTAAATCCTAATTTACTCTTAACCTAATCATATGAGATATCTGTGCATGTGTGTATGGGTGATACAACAATGTGCACAACATTTTCGATGACTTTTCTGATGCCAAAAAGTCGAATTTTCGGAAAACGTTCTTCGGTCACATTTTCTATTTTTATTTGAAATATTTTTTTGGTAAACAATATTTGAAAATGATTTTATTATCATTAATTAATATTTAAAACATGTTTATTTGATTATTAAAATCTATTATTTAAATATTTGAAAATTATTTAAATACTCAAATATAAAGCGATTAATTTACGGGTCGTTACATTGTTAGATTGTATAAGTGTCGTTATAACAATTTTCGTTATACCCACACTTATGAAATATCATCTTCTTAACCTGTGTGTGTTGAACTTGTGCTTAAATTTTTATAAAATAAGTGTTTGGTCGCGTTTTTGCACTTTGAAAGTTGTTTAAACAATATTTTCAAGTATTTTTAGAATTTTGAAATAAAGGATAAGTGTTGTTTAAAATTTATAAAAGGAGTTATAAATTTGTTTAATTATCCTTTGGGATAATTAATGTTGTTTTAAATTTATAAAAAGAATATAAATTTTATTAATTTTCTTTCGAGATAATTATTGTTGTTTTGAATTTATAAAAAGATTATAAATTTGATTGATTTTCTTTTAGGATAATTAATGTGGTTTTGAATTTATAAAAGGGTTATATCAATCAACTTTCAAAATGATTAACATTGTTTTGAATTTATAAAAGTATTTTAAATTGGTTTATTATCTTTGGGATGATAAATGTTGTTTAAAGTTATAATTGATAGTTTATAAATGAGAAAATCTTTTAAAAACAAATGTTTCAAAAATAAAGCTAAGCGTAATTGGTTTTGAGTTTATAGTAAACAATGTTTAAATGACATTTTTTTATCCTTCTTTTTAATACACTTAGAAATATAAATAGCTATTTAAAAGAATATTTTTATAGAGTGTTTTTAAAGTATTTTTTATAAATATTTTTGATGTGACAATGAAGCACGAGTGTGAGTCAAATGTTTTAAAAGTTTGATTCATTTATTGAGAATATTTAGTCTTCCATTTAGCACTAAACGTTGAAGAAACTCTTGCTATTCTTAAAGTTAAGGATGTTTTCGTGACAAGGTAGAAAGAAACACTGCCTTTACTTGTCCGACTTCATTGTTTTCCCCGGGGAAGTGTTAGTTTGGGATTGACGAGTTATGATAAGCGTAAGAGATATAATTTTCATATACGATCATTTTGTTATTCCCAATAGTTGACTTATTGACTATCGATTGTGCTATCTTCTTTGTATTCGTCGATTCAACATGATTCCATTGCTCGTTTGGGACATTTAAACTCTTGCTATTCTTAAATTTAAGAATGCTGTCGAGTCTAGATGGGAAGCAACACTGCCCTAACTTGTTCGGCTTCATTGTTTTCCCTGGAGTAGTATCGATTTGTTTTCCGATAGTTGATGCGAGTCAGCGTAATAGGGATCTTAATACTAAATTAACACAAGAGGGAGGTGAATAGTGTTTAATGGATTATACGAATATTATTCAAATTCTTTAAGATTTTACTTGGAATGATGGAATTAACAATCAAAGAATCAACGTACAAATAAAAGTAAATGCAGTAAAAGTAAAAAGGAAAGAACACACTAGGATTTTATACTGGTTCGAAGTTATCATACATCAAGTCCAGCACAATTCCTTGTATGAATTTCTTTTCAACTAGTAAATGCAAATACAATCTTGATTTCAAGGCTACGAGACACACCCTCCAGAATCTCGGCCTTTGGGTAGAGATACTTGATTTCCGGGCCACAAACACACCCACTAGAGTTACGGGCTACTAAGCACACCCAGTTGATTTAATCTGGCTACAATCACACGTGCTTAGATTTCAGGGGTATCAAGCACACCACCGAGTATAAGAGTATGATTTGATAGAGTTTACAGACTCATATTCGATCTTGATTACAATTGATCCTATAACTCTTGAATGACACTTGATCTTGAGAGAATGAGAGAAATCAGAGGGTATGTAAAAGAGAATCAAACTAGTAATGATTGAATTTTATTTTGGTTGAATTTCGGCAGAGTTTCGATAGAAATTACTTTAGAAATCAAGAGGGTGAAAAGAGGAGAGAAAAATAAGAAAGTAGTTAACTAAAATTCGTATGGAAGTCTAGTATACACAGGAAAACAATGTCCATTCGCGAAGAGAAACGACAAAAAGACACTTCTATTCAAATTTGAATTTTGAAATTTAGGGCTTGTATGTCGACATATAGGATTTGGATATGTCGACACATCCTTCACAAAATTGAAAAATACTTTATAAAAATTATTTTGAAAATCCGTTGCTTTGTAAAATGATGTGATACTTTGTAGAATCATTTAAACATAGTTTATACAAATATTAATTAAAATTCAACTTAATAAAATTTTATAAATAATTTTGAAAGATTTTAATAAGTATATTCAATATAACGTAAATAATATATATAAAATCAATATAGTTATAAATTATTAAAGTATAAACAAAAATCCAATACATATAAATTTTAAAATACTAAAATAATATCTTAATAAGTATAAGAGATTCGAAAATCATTTTGGGAAATATTTTAAAAAGATTATTTTAAAATAGAATATTTGAAAAAAAATTTAAAAAATTAGAGAAGGTAAGAGAGATCAGGAAAGTGCTATCAAGGTTTTAACATAAATTCTATGACTCTATAACTTATCTGGAATATCTTGAAATCTTAAACTCTTTGATACTCATGAGTCTTCATTCTTGAACTCTTGAAACTTTATATCAGCATCTTGAATATACTCTTGATATCAGCATCTTGATACTGTATAGTCTTCTTAATCTACCTGTCTAATATCATGCACCATATACTATGTATATTTTAATAAAACATTAGTATTTATATTTTATATAATGTCCTATAGTTGTTATCATCAAAACCAATACCAAAGATGCTAACAGTTGATTCATCGACTATCGATTTTGATATCCTTCTCTGTGCTTCGTCAATCTAAGATGATTTGTCGCTCATTTTGAGCATTTGTATCCGACACCGAAGAACTAAAACCAAAGCGCAAGTAGGAGCCAAGCCATGTGGGTCGCACCCATCAGGGTATGTTCACATCTATCTAGAGAGGTTTTGACATGCATGCATTGATATGAAATATTCGATTGCCCTCAAAATTTAACGGGGTCCGGCTTGGAAGTTCCTAAGAGTGACGCGTGTGCTCTCAAGTATATTTTGGCTAGAGGTATACTTTCATTGTAGAGGGTGTACCCTCCGAGTTTTGTTAGATAAATTCATTCTCCTTATTTGATTCGAACATTGGAATCAATCTTTTCTTCATTGCATCTAGAAGTGCATTGTGTTGTCCTCTATGTTTAATTATTTTTGTGAATTCTTTAAGTTTGGACTTTAATCTTAATTGTGCCCTTTATTTCAAGTCTGATTTTGTTCCGACTTGTTTACATTCTTCCATCTATGGATATTGTTCTTATGAGGTAAAAAGGTCGCTCGGCGTAAAAAGGTCGCTCGGTATAAGAGCACCGTTCGGCATTAAGAGGCCGCTCGGCATCTAGCCTCATTTGGCATCCAAGCCCTATTCGACATCCAAGCCTCGCTCGGCATAGGCCTCGTTCGGCATCCAAGCCTCGTTCGGCACAGAAGGGTCGTTCGGCATAGCAAGGTCGTTCGACATAAGCCTCGTTCGACATCCAAGCCTCGCTCGGCATCCAAGCCCCGTTCGGCACAGAAGGGTCGTTCGGCATAGCAAGGTCGTTCGGCATTTCACCCCATTCGGCATAGCAAGGTCATTCGGCATGAGCCTCGTTCGGCATTTCACCTCGCTTGGCATAGCAAGGTCGTTCGGCATGAGCCTCGTTCGGCATATTCCCTCGACCGGCATCAAGTCTCGGTCGGCACAGGTCTCATTCGGCCTACACTCTTCACTTAGCACATTGTCTCGATCGGCATGCAGATACCGTTCGGCATATCTTCCTCGATCGGCATACGAATGTCGTTTGGCCCGGATATGTGGTTCGGCAATTGTCGTTCGGCAATTGTGGCTCGGCGTACAGAAGCCACTTACTACGGGCCAAGGCATCTTACTCCTAGGCCCATAAGGGAAGTTCAACCCATCTTCGTCTATAAATAGAGGGGCAGGGGCACAGTGAAATGGACCTTTTTTCCGGTAACACTGGGGAGACTCTACTGCATTCCAGACTTAATCTATTTTACCAAGCACTTGTATTCAAATCTTTGTAGTACAGATTGTATCTGTATTTAATCATTGGTGAAAGCAATAAAGATCAAAACTTAAAGTGGACGTAGGCAATTACGCTGAACCACTATAAATCTGGTGTTCTTGTTTTTACACTTAATTTAGCATACAGTTCTCTGTTTAAATTTACTTTCTTCATTACTCTCTCTACACAATCTTTCTCAAGGGTGTTAGTGACACATTTTGGTGCTTTCACTGAGAATCCAATTCTCAGGCCGCTAGGATCTTCTTTGTAGCTACTAGATTGAATAAATCCCCCGAAGGAGATCCAAGTAATTCACAGGATGTCCGTTGATTCTTCTCAGAGTTCTTATCAAAAGCTCTACTATGGGAAGACCACGTACACGATCAGCCTCTCATAACGCGGACGTCAACGAGACTGCTAGCGTACAATAAATAGGACCTAGCAATCAACAAGCAAATCTGGGTGTAGGAACCACCACCCAAAACCAAATGGAAGTTGTCACCAGAACATAGTTCAACGACTTGATGAGAGAACTCATGGAAAGCAGAAGATAACTTAATGAGCAGATTCAAGCAAATGCTAACCTCATGACTCAACTTACTCAGCAACAACATCAGAATGCTAGAGGAAGCCCTGCTCCTTACTCCTCATTCAAAAGTTCTTCTTCATCCGATGAACCTCCCAGACGTAGACGTCGTAAAACAGAAACAACGCAAGCAGGTGTTGCTGATCGATCAACCCGAGATGGTCCGGGTTCTCTACCTGGAGCAATGGCTCCTCACTTATACCAAGAAAATCACACTTAAGATGGAACGAGAAACTTAGGATCTGGAGTGCGAGTGGAAGCCGGACAATCGGCACACCAAGGTCTTAATGCTGCTGGTCTCCAAGATACACACTTGGCAGATCGCCAACAGAGAAGACACCGACCAGAACGGTCTCAGGACAGGCACCAACTTGCCGTCTTCCATACAAACCCCGGACTTGTCAACTATGGTCAGACAGTTGATGAAAGAGAATCAAGGCTTATCAAATGATGATTGGGGGATATCCAGGAGTCATACTCCATTTACAGATGTTATCTTAGAGGCCGAGTACCCCAGGAAGTTTAACATGCCGACTATTCTGGCCTATGAAGGAAAGACTGATCCCCGACAGCATGTGATGAGGTATGAATGGATGATGGACTCGGCTAGAGCGAACGATGCGACCAAGTGCAGATGTTTTCCAATAACTTTATCCGGACTCGCTACCATGTGGTTCCACCGACTTCCTCCACGAACTATCTCCAGCTTTGATGAGTTAGCGACGAAATTTGTGGAGCAATTCAGGATTCATGCCACTCGTCCCAAGGATGTGATGTCCTTGTCCAGTGTGATTCAGACTTCGGGGGAGTCGTTGAAAGAGTACTTACAGAGATTTCCTGTTGTTGCAACTGAAGTTAGCAACCCTAATGACCATGCCATTTTAATGGCCGTGATGCGAGGGGTAAATCCGGATTCAGAGTTTGGAGATTGGCTGGCGGGAAAGCCTCCTACTACACTAGAGCGTTTTTATTCAAAGGCTCATCAATTCATACGAAGAGAGGAAGCCAGGTGGACAAGGCGAGATAAGGCACCAAGGCCTGTTCAGGAGACCGTAAAAAGCAACATCGTTGTAAAACAATCCGGAGACAACTCGGGGAAGGTTCGGGTCAATGTCCAGAACCAGATCGAGCAATCTAAGAGGTCGGGAGGAGGAAATCCCGGAAAGAAAAAAGAAGCAGGGAAATGGAAGCCAAGGATTCCAACCTACAATGAATACACCCCACTGAATGAATCTCTTGAGAATATTTATCTATCAACTTGTAATACTTTCCAATATCGAAAGCCACGCTCAAAAGAGTCTGCTGAAGAGCAAAAGCGGACTCTGAAGTATTACCGCTTCCATGAGACTTACGGGCACAATACTGAGGAGTGTAGGCACCTACATGACGCTATAGAAAAGTAGATTAGACAGAAAAAGTTACAAGAGTTTGTAAATAATCCTCAAGAGGGTGGATAGGGAATGTCCAATCCCGGTCACGCACCGGCCTCACGTCACCCTGAAAAGCCTGCTCGGACCATGGGCAGACTGGTCATAAACACGATAATAGGCGGACCTCACCCTGCAAATAAGAACTGGCAAGAAATGGAGCGGTATGCTAATTCCTTGAGTCATGCAGATTTTGAGTGTTGTTCGAATGTGGAGGATGGGACCCTCGCTAAATAGCAACGCATGATGACAAACAATATAGTATTCAGGAGCAGAGATGCTGATCAGGTGGAGGCTCCTACCATTGACCCGATGGTCATATATGCGACAATGGGGCCGGCATTTGTGAAAAGAATTTTGATTGATTGTGGAAGTTCAGTTAATATCATCTTCAAAAAAGCATATGACCAGATGAAGATGGAGATGAAGGATTTAAAGCCATCTAAAGCTCGTATCCATGGCTTTAATGGCGCAGCTACTGATGTAGTGGGGTATGTTGAGTTGCCAGTTGAACTGAACAAGGTGAGCGTAGGAGGGTGCGAATCCTACCTTTCATAATTTTGGATGTATATTCTCCATACAATGTGTTTCTGGGTCGACCGGCCCTGGCTGAGATTAGGGTAGCATTGGCCCCGTGGTGTTTGACTTTGAAATTCCAACAGACAAAGGAGTAGGTGTTGTGCATGGTGACCAGGCGACCGGTCGTGCATGTTATGTGGCTGAGCTGAGAGAGGCCCTGCGGAGAGAGAAAGAAAAGGTTGCAGACAGCTCCGTCCGCAACCAAGTTGTTGAAAATTAACAAGTAATGCCCGAGCCCTGGCTCAGGCAACATGATCGAATTTGTAAAGACATAGACCCTAGAGATGATAAGGAACCCAGGGAAGAAAAGGTAGCGCCGGCCGAATTGACGATTGACATTTCAGTCAGCCGGGATGATCCGTCGCGAGTACTTAAGATTGGATCACAACTCGACCCCTCGATGGCCGAGGATCTTACTGACTTTCTCTGAGCGAATTTGGATGTTTTCGCTTGGACACATTCTGATATGTGCGGAATTTCTCCCCCTATTGTGAGTCATATGTTGAACATAGACCCGAAGTACGTTCCTGTGAAACAGAAAAGGAGGGGCATGGACCCGGAGAGGTCCTCGGCCCTCAAAGAGGAGGTGGACAAACTCAAAGCCAATGGGTTCGTCCGCGATGCCCTCTACCCAAAATGGGTGTCTAACCCTGTGCTTGTGAGGAAAGCAAATGGGATGTGGAGAACTTGCGTAGATTACTATGATTTAAACAAATCATGCCCGAAGGATAGTTTCCCTTTACCTAGAATCGACCAGCTGGTCGACTCAACTACCGGACATGAGTTACTATCATTTATGGATGCGTACCCGGGATACAATCAGATCCCGATGCATATTCCAGACCAGGATCATACCAGTTTTGTTACAGACGTTGGGATGTATTGCTATGTGGTGATGCCCTTCGGATTGAAAAACGCGGGAGCGACTTATCAGCGTCTGGTGAATCGAATGTTTAAAGACCAAATTGGTATAACAATGGAAGTCTATGTGGATGACATGCTCGTGAAGTCACGGCAGTCAAACGACCACATTCGAGACTTAGCGTAGATGTTTGATATACTCAGACATTATGGAATGAAAATCAATCCTTTGAAGTGTTCCTTTGGCGTTGCGTCAGAGAAGTTCTTAGGTTTCATTGTAAATTCACGGGGCATCGAAGCTAACCCGGAGAAGATTCAAGCTATTCGAGACATACAAGTACCCAGAACTATAAAGTAGGTACAAAGCTTGAATGGAAAGGTGGTTGCGCTGAGTCGATTCATATCCAGAGCCATAGATAAGTGTATTCCCTTCTTCGATGTGATAAAGAAAGGAAAGAAATTTTTTGAATGGACATCTGACTGTGAGGAAGCGTTCCGAGCTCTGGTAAGGCATTTAGAAAGTCCCCTGGTGCTATCGAAACCGGTAGACCATGAGATGTTGTATGTGTACTTGGCTGTATCCCAGCATGCTATTAGTACGGCTCTGGTTCGGGAGGAGGACAGAGTTCAATAGCCAATGTACTATGTCAGTAAACGTTTGACGGGGGCAGAAAGGAATTATCCTAAGATCGAAAAACTAGCCTATGGCTTGGTGATTGCATCACGCAAGCTTCGTCCATACTTTCAGGCACACTCAATCAGTGTTTACACAGATCAACCCTTGCGACAGGTACTCCAATGACCAGAAACTTCTAGAAGGATGTTAAAATGGAATATCGAGTTGAGCCAGTTCGATATTACCTACCTGCCACGAAGGGACATACAAAGGCAAGCGCTAGCAGACTTTATCGCTGAATTCACCATGTCGGACGAATCGAGTAGTAGCGATGTCATACCTCCCGTTCGATGGAAGCTGTACACCGACGGGGCATCTAACGACCGTTGCTCGGGAGCTAGTATAGTTCTTGTGACTCCTGAGAACCGATCAATTTGTTATGCTTTGAAGCTCGAATTCCCAGCGAAAAATAACAAAGTCGAATGTGAAACATTGATTGCTGGCTTGAGACTTATCAGAGAACTGGAGGTAAAATCGGTTGAAATCTTCTGTGACTCACAACTGGTGGTATACCAAGTGCGGGGGACTATCAAGCGATGGAACAGAGACTTGCCCTATACCTCTCTCGGGTTCAAGAGCTACTAGCAAATCTGGAATATTATGATATTTCGCATGTCCCGCGTGAACAAAATAGAGAAGCTGATTCATTGGCAAAATTTGCGAGTACTGGTGATGCACAGCAAATGGGATTGGTTTCCGTCGAAACCTTACATACTTCGAGTATAAATATGATGGAGATAAATTTCGTGTTAGAAACTGAAATCGAGAAAGAATCATGGATGACCCCATTCAAACAATACATATTACACGGAACCTTGCCCAAAAGAAGGAACGTGAGACGACAAGTCATTCGTAAGCTTCAAGGTATATAATGCAAGATGGAATAATGTATCGGAAGGGGTTCTCGGTTCCCTTACTACGGTGCATCGCCAATGATGAGATAAAATGAGTTTTGATGGAAGTGCACGAAGGAGAATGTAGTGACCATGCTGGGGGGCAAACACTCGCAAAAAAGATCCTCCGCTATGGGTATTATTGGCCAACTGTGAATCGGGATGCTGCAGACTACGTAAGAAAGTGCGACAAATGTCAAAAGTTTGCAAAAATCCCAAGAGCTCCTCCAATGGAAATCACACAAATGGTTAGTCCTTGGCTATTTGCGATTTGGGGGATCAATATAATCGGATCCTTACCTATTTCTAAAGGTGGTTCGAAATATGCAATTGTTGCAATTGATTATTTTACCAAATGGGTAGAAGCAGAGCCCTTAGCCACAATCACCACCAAAAAGGTCATTAATTTCGTTGTACGAAACATTATATGCCACTTTGGCCTCCCATGGACTATCATAACAAACAACGGAACTCAATTCGAAAGTAGAGAGTTTAAAGAATTTTGTCAAAAGTATGGCATTGAAAAGAGGTTTGCAGCAGTTGCCCATCCAAAAGCCAATGGGCAGGTGGAAGCCGTGAACAAAATAATCAAGTCCATATTGAAAAAGTGTCTGGAAAAGGATAGAGGCAAGTGGGTGGATGAACTTCCAATGGCACTTTGGGCTTATAGAACCACCCACAAGTCCACGACTGGCCACACTCCATTCGCATTGGCATATGGTATGGAAGCCATTATACCCGTAGAAATTGAAGTTCCGTCACATCGGGTAACTCATTACGACCCTAAGGAGAATCGGGATCTTTTGTTGGAATCGTTAGACTTCATTGATTAAAAACGTGAAGAAGCTAATTTAAGAGCGGCTGCGTACAGGCACCGAGTCGCTCGATATTATAATGAAAAGGTTCGGCCGAGAATCTTTGATGTGGGTGACCTCGTTTTGAAATGAGTTTTTCCAGTCCCGTCACATATTAATCCCACATGGGAAGGTCCTGAAAGAAGCTATGCGGTAGGATCGTATAATATGGAATAATGGAATGGTCTAGGTAGATAGTAATAAGCAGTAAGTAAAGTAGACACCAAGACTTTATACTGGTTCGGACTCTTGTCTGCGTCCAGTCCCTAAGCTCCTCTTAGGAATTCAACTAACCAATAGCCCTCACTTAACCCGGAGGAATAGTTTTACAACTTACCCGAACAACCGAACGGGATTTTTTGCCTCAACTACCGAAGAGGACTTCAACTAGATACTAAAAGTATTTCTGACTTGTTGTGTTCTTGATAACACTAATAAGTCTAATTGAGTACAAATTTTCCTATAATCTTATCCTCGAGAGTATGCAAAGTGTTTGTGAAGATTTAGGAAATGTGAATTGCTATGAATCAAAAAGGTGTTATAGATAAAACAGAGATTCAAGCAATTGGAGTGGTTTGTGATTGCTTTTGTAAACTTAAGAAATCTGAAAGTATGTTCAAGAAAATAAAGAGATTAAAGCAATTAGAATTGGTGATTTGCAAATGTTAAAACCATGTATTTATATGTGTAGAAGAGATGCATTTGTTTGCTAGAGGTGCAAGCAAGAGATGCTTCCATTTCCATTGGAGAATGGTTGCAACTCTTGGGAGGAAGAAGGTGTCCTTTCAGAAAAAATTCGCAGTAACAAATTTAGTCGACTGAGAAGGGATTTCAGTTGACTGAAAATATGAAGTAAAATTTTCAGGAACAAATTCAGTCGACTGAGAAGGAAATTCAGTCGACTGGAACTGTGCATTTTTGTGTATATGTCACAGGTTCAGTCGACTGGTCATCCCTGTTCAGTCGACTGAAATACTAAATTGTGCACAGTGAATGTTTATTAAAGAACGAAGTTTATAAAATGTGTTCTAGTGTTTGTGCAAGCCTCTTGAGGATAGATTTTAACATAAATCTAAACTAAGACCTATATAAAAATCATACTTATGTTTATCATTGGTCTTCATCGTTCTTCCTTTAGCTTTGCACATATCTCTTTCTTTTTGTTGAAGCATATTGTCATTGATCAAAATCTTAGCGTATCAACATTCTCCCCCTTTTTGATTGATGACAATACCTATGTTTGTAGAGATGTAATTATCTTTCCTCCCCCTGAATATATGCACTATCTTTCCTACAAAACAAAGTTAGTTACATAGATTTCTCCCCCTTTGTCATCAACAAAAAGGAAGTATATAACTTGCAAGTAATAGAGCAACCATATGCAAATATAACCATAGAGCGAATAATACAAACCATAGATTATCTCAAATAAAAGAAGGCTATTTATACAAGCCTTTGCAGAGATTGTTAGAAATTAATTAAGAGTTCCGGAAACCAAACCATTAAAATGTTCAAGTGTCTCTGTCCCAATCATAAGAGCCTTCACGATCTCCTTCAGGTTCACGAATAACCGGTCCACCTGTGGGTGGTCTATAAGTTCGTCCTCCTTGACCACCACTAGTTCCACTCGTGCTGCTGCTTGTATGTTCTTCGGATGACGTCCATGTAAAAGTTGGTGCCGGACGTTTTCCACGTGATGTTGTAGCTGTAGTACTGGAGCTTGAGCATGAGATGGCATTCCATAACTTGTTGAAGAATCCTTTAACTTTATCAAGCTTGTGATCTACCTTCTTAAGACGATTATCAAGAATTTGTTGATTCCTTGATAAAATCCCCAATGATTGATTGGTAGTATAACTTGGCTCAATGATACGAATTTCTTCTTCTTGGTCGAAAGGTTCTTCATGTGGAGCTTGTGGAGGTTATTGCGGTTCTTGATGCCTAGCTTCCCATTCGGCAAGAGATATGATGCGTGGAGGTCTAGCCGGGAGTTGCATAAGCTTATAGTGCGTTGATTAATTTGATGAACCATTATGTTTTCGGAGTCGCATAATGGCGTATCAACATTGAGGAGAAGTCACATGATATATTCTCCAAAATATATTGTTTGCATTTTACCATTGTTAAAAGTGAGAAATTCATCTAGAATGAGTTGGACCCAATTGACTTGAATGTTGCCCTAAATAGCGTATAGAGCTCGATAATTGATGGGGTAAACAATTTCAGATGAGCCTATACGTGGAGTAATTGTTCTCATAAGAGCTTTGTGAAGGATTCTTGCTCTAGGTCGTAGGGAAGTGGATTTAAAATCTCTAATGTTGATATCATCATCCAAAAATTGATGGTTTATGTTATCTCGAATTTGTGGATTTAATTCTATTTCTTCAAGCTTTCTCCCTACATTAGGTGATCCTAAGATGTGTGCAATTCGATCTAAGGAGAACCAAACTTTCTTCCCGCACGCCATACTCCAAACACTATCATTTGGATTTATTGGAGTTTGGTGTCCAAGATTGAGGTTTGCATAAAATAATTTTACCATGATATGATTTATTGCATGGTCATTTCTTCTTAAATCTAAGAGAGAAGTTAAACCTGCCTGATCCGTGAATGCTTGAATGTTGTATGTCTGGAGGCTTTGGAAATCAACGAAGGAGTGTTCGAAAATGCGAGAGTTCTTCATTTTGTTCCACCTTGTTACAGCTACTCCATCATAGAGCCATTATGCAATTTGAGCATCAATTGGCTCGGAGGATGAAGAAGAAGAAGCTCTTGATCTTTTTGGTGCCATTTGTGGGAGTTGTGAGAGTAATTTGAGGATTGGGGGCTAGGGTTTTGGAAAACAATGGGGAAGAGAGAACTTTTGTAATGTAAAAAGTGAATGAAAAAGGTAAAAACTGGTGGATAAAAGGGAAAAAGTTGCCTGGGAATTGACGTTCAGTCGACTAAAAAGTCTGTTCAGTCGACTGAAATGAAGGCCGAAAAATTTCTGTGTTGAATTCAGTCGACTGAACAGAGTTGTTAGTCGACTGAACTGTTGTCTGAAAGTTTCTGTTGAAAGTTTAGTCGACTGCGCAGGGGGTTTCAGTCGACTGAGCTATGGAAAAATTGCTTTTCTGCTTAATATTTAGTGGACTGAGCAGTATGGTTCAGTCGACTGAACTTTGGATTTTCATTATTCTTTGTGATTTTCGAAAGCAAAAAGTTTTATTGAAAGAAGCAATTACAATTGTATATATATATAACAACATGAATTGATTTCAAAAGTAATTATTTCTTTGCGTCTTTTTTCCCTTCATTCTCTATATAGCTTATTTCCCATGAATTTGGACAATACTGAGAAGTCTTTGGAGACATCCAAGGATTCAGGGGATCGACTGGTGTACGGTAAGACGAAGATGGATCGAACGTACTAACTGGTCGAGGTAGGGGCTCACTCACCTCATTTTTCTTTGAGCTACAGAAACGTAAACCAATTTTCTCAAGAAAGCTTAGTCGTCTTGCCGTTACTTTTTGTTCAAAGTATAATTCTCGTTGGAGATCAATTTGTTGTTGTTGAAAGTGATGAATCTCATCAATCTTTCTTTTCGTATCAGGTGAGGTGAAAAGTCCACGTTTTGCCTTCTTTGACTCCGGTGTGTAGCCAATGCGATAGTTTTCCCATTTATACACTGGTTCATGCTTTGGTGTTGGCGTAGGAAGTTTTGGTGATGTAGGTGAGTTATCGACGGATGAGGTGATGTTGATTTGAGAGTATGAGCTGTTGGAAGACATTTTTATATAGAATTTTCAAACTTTGTAATTTTGTTGAAAATAATTATTTGTATAAAAGTATATTTATAGTATGAAAATGCTAAGAAAAATGTGGTGGTAAATTAATACGTTTTTAGAACCAATCATTGCTTTATTGGATTAAAAACATTGGTTAGAAATGGATGGATTAGAGACATCCTTTAATCTATTATGTATTAGGTAATATGAAATGAAACATATATATTGAATAATTTTGTTTTCGTTATTTAGTCGATTGAGTAGAGTTGTTTAGTCGATCGAGTTTATATTTTTATAATATTTGCTATAAAACATCTTTAAAAGAAATTATTCCTAATTCTCGTCGCAATTTTATAAAAGAGTTTTCTAATAAAGGTTTAGTAAATATATCGGCAATCTGATTTTCGGTAGAAATATGTTCTAAATTTATGATTCCTTTTTCGATATTGTCACGTAGAAAATGGTGACGAATATCAATATGTTTTGTACGAGAATGATTTACCGGATTTTTAGATAAATTTATTGTACTTGTATTATCACAATATATTGTAGAATTTGTTAAATTTATATTAAAATCTTTAAGTGTTTGTTGCATATAGTTAACTTGGGTACAAGCTAAAGCGGCAGATATATACTCTGCTTCACACGTGGAAAGTGAGACACAATTTTGTTTCTTACTAAACCAAGATACAAGTGATTTTCCAATAAAATGGCACGTACCACTTGTACTTTTTCTATCAGTTCTAGATCCACCAAAATCAGCATCACTAAATGACACTAACTCGAATGGACAATCTTTTGGATAGAAAAGACCAAAGTCCTTAGTATTATTAAGATATCGCATAATTCGTTTTATGGCTCTTAAATGTGATTCTTTAGGATTAGCTTGAAAACGTGCACATAAACATACGCTCATCATAATGTCTGGTCTACTAGCGGTTAAGTATAGTAAGGAGCCTATCATACTTCTAAACAATTTTTGGTCTACACTTTTGCCATTTTCATCTCGATCGAGATGAGTTGTAGTACTCATAGGAGTAGGCTTTCCAGAAGTGTTTTCCATTCCAAAACGTTTAATTAGATTAGCACAATATTTTTCTTGATTTAAGAAAATTCCATTTGTTAATTGTTTAATTTGTAATCCGAGAAAATAAGATAATTCTCCCATGTGTGACATTTCGAACTCCTTAGCCATTATATTTGAAAAATCTTTACATAAGTTTTCATTAGTTGAACCAAATATAATGTCATCTACATATATTTGAATTATTAAAATGTCATTAGTAGTGTTTTTATGAATAGAGTTTGATCTACTTTTCCGATTTGAAATCCCGAATCTAGAAAATAGCTTTTAAGTCTCTCATACCAAGCACGAGGTGCTTGTTTAAGACCATATAGGGCTTTCTTTAATTTATATACATGATTCGGATTTTTTTCGTGTATGAATAAAGGTGGTTGTTCTATGTACACATTTTCTTTTATAAAACCATTTAGAAAAGCACTTTTAACATCCATTTGATAAAGTTTAAAATTGTGAAAACAAGCGAAGGCTAATAGAATACGTATTGCTTCAAGTCTTGCAACGGGAGCAAATGTTTCTTCAAAGTCAATACCTTCCTCTTGATTATATCCTTGTGCTACTAGTCTAGCTTTATTCCTAGTTATATTTCCTTGTTCGTCTACTTTATTTTTGTAAACCCATTTTGTTCCTATAACAAATTGATTATTAGGACGAGGAACTAAATCCCAAACATCGTTACGTTCGAATTGATTTAATTCTTCTTGCATAGCAACAATCCAGTAGTCATCTGTTGATGCTTCTTTAGGATTTTTAGGTTCTAATGTAGAAATAAAAGCAACATGTCCCATTTGGTTTAGCTGACTTCTAGTTTTAACTTGAGAATCAATTTCACCGATTATGTTTTGTATAGGATGATCTCGTAAGATTCTAAGTGGAGATCTAAGTTCGGTATTATTCATATTTTCAAGATTTGTATGATCTGTATTTATGTATTCGTCATCATCTTTTATACTCAAGTTTTTATTAAAGTTTTCATCAAAAGATACATGTAAAGTTTCTTCAATTGTATTTGTTCGTTTATTAAAAACTCGATATGCCTTACTTCGTTCTGAGTATCCTACAAAAGTTCCTTCATCAGCTTTCGGATCGAATTTTCCTAGTTGGTCTTTTGTATTTAGAATAAAACATTTTGATCCAAATATTTTAAAATAAGAGATATTTGGCTTTCTATTGTTAAAAAGTTCATATGAAGTATTTTTAATTAATGGTCTAATAGAAATACGATTTAATACATAACATGCAGTAGCTACGGCTTCTGCCCAAAAATGTTTTGGTAGAAGGCTTCCATTTAATAATGTTCTTGCACATTCTTGTAATGTTCTATTCTTTCTTTCCACTACTCCATTTTGTTGAGGAGTTCTAGGAAATGAAAAGTTTTGATTTATTCCTTTCTTTTTACAGAAAGATTCAAAAGCTTCATTTTCGAATTCGCCACCATGATCACTTCGTATATTCTAAATTTTCAAATCTTTAGTGTTTTGAATTCTTTTGACAAATGTTTTAAAGTGCTCAAATGTATCACTTTTATTTTTCATAAAAATGGTCCGTGTATATCTTGAGAAATCATCAACTATTACAAATACATATCGATTATGATTAATGGATTGAACTTGTGTTGGTCCGAAAAGATCCATATGAAGTAATTCTAGTGGTTGTAAAGTTGAAATATTTTTCTTAGATTTGAAAGATGATTTTGTTAATTTACCTATTTGACAATCATCACAAAGATTTTTTATTTTAAAATTTATCTTAGGTAAACCTCTTACTAATTCATTTTTAGAAAGTTTTCTAATAGTTTTGAAATTAATATGACAAAATCTTTTGTGCCATAACCAAGGATCATTATCTTTGGCTAGTAAACACATATTTGTATTATGATTAATTTTCATATTTAGAACATAAATATTCCTATCTCTATTTCCCTCAAAAACAAGATTTTGGTTTTGATCAAAAATACTACATTTATTTTCCGAAAAAGTTATTTTAAATCCTTTGTCACAAAGTTGACTTATGCTTAGTAGATTATGTTTTATATTTTTAACTAATGAAACATTTGTAATAAAAGGTAAATTTGATGTACCGTAATTGCTCACATCTCCTTTGCCAATGATATAGCCTTTTGAATTGTCTCCGAAGGTAACCGAGCCACCATCAAAGTATGTGATGTTTGTAAGCATATCTTTGTCGCCGGTCATGTGTTTTGAGCAACCACTGTCTAATATCCATTTCTTCTTTTTGAGTGGGACCTGAAAATAAATACAAAATTATTGGTACCCACCTTTCAATAGGGTCCTAAAAAGTTAGAACTTAGGAAACCAAACCCAATTTGGTTCAGTATCCTTTTTATAAATATAATCTTTATTATTATGAACACTATCCATAAATGCTTTAATATATTTATTCCTAATTAAAATATTGTTAGTCTTTGGAACCCAAATTTTAACTATCTTAGTTTCTTCTTTTGTTCTAATAGGTTCTCTTAATAACATTTGTTGTTTTGAATCAATATTCCTCTTAAAATTTGCATTTATCTTTTTAGGAATTTTTGGCTCCTTTTTATATCCTAATCCATGTTTATTTGAGGAAGATTGAGAATTTTCTAAAATCTTAGATAAATTTTCTCTTCCTTTGTTAAAGTTAGAGACATTTTTAGTGATGTTATCTAATCTAACTTGAAGACTATTATTTTCTAACTTAACTTGTTTAATCTGAGTTTTTAACTCATGATTTTCAGAAACAATTATATCATTTTTTGTCTTTTGAGTTTCAATTTCTTGACTTAAAAGTGATAATTGAGTTTCCGAATTTGAAAGAGACTCTTGAACTTTTTCAAGTTCTTTTTCTAGAATTTTCTTTTCATCTTTTAACATATCCCTTTCAAACTCAGCTTTGTTCTGATTTTCACAAGTTTCCTTAAGTTTCTTCTTAAGATTTTTTATTGTACTCAAAAGTTCAGTGTTTACATCAATTAAATCGTCGAAAGTTAAATTACTAACCTCAGATTCTTGAGCCATAAAGCATACATTCACTTGTTCATTGTCGCTATCATTTTCACTATCAGATGAAGATAAATCTAAATCGTCCCATGTTACAGAGAATGCCTTCTTTTTGGATTTTTCCTTTTTGTTCTGATTCTCCTTCTTTTGTTCTGGACAATCGTTTTGCATGTGACCTTTCTTGTGACAGTTGAAACATTCTATATTCGAGGATGTAGGTTTGTTTAAGAAATTCTTTTTGAATCCATTTTTATTCCCTTTTCTATATCTTAAGAATTTCTTGAAATTTTTGGCTATAAATGCTAAATCCTCATCTTCATACTCTGATTCTTCCTTTTTCGCATGAGAAGCTGCATTTTTTCTTTCTTGTGCTTGATCTTTCTTAGCTTGCATATTTACTTCATACGACATAATATTTCCAATTAATTCTTCTGGTTTCATTATAGATAGATCATTTGCTTCTTCGATTGCTAAGACTTTTCTCTCCCATTCATCAGTGAGTGAATTTAGAACATTAGATACTATATCAAAATCCGTGTATTTTTCTCCTAGTCCTATTAAGGCATGATGAATGTCTTGAAACCTCGAGTACATGTCATTGATGGATTCATTTTGTCACATTCTAAAGTTTTGGAACTGGTTCTTTAGCATGGAGATCTTTGTTTGTTTGACCTTGTTTGTGCCTTCATGTATGGTTTTAAGTGTATTCCATATCTGATGTGCAGTAGTAAAAATGCTAACACGATTGAACTCATTTCTATCCAAAGCGCAAAATAGCATATTCAAAGCTTTGGCATTTGCACTAACTTCATTCTTCCGAGCTTGCGTCCATGTAGAATAATCCGTTGTGGGTACAACGAGTTCTGCTTGAGTTGCATTCCAGGCTTCAAAACTTGTTGCTTGCATATAAATCCTCATTCTTGTTGCCCAATAATTATAGTTTAGTCCATTGAAGAGAGGAGGTCTTTGGGTAGATTGTCCTTCCGCAAATGTAGAGTTATAGGCAGATGTTGTGCTTGTGTTGTTTTCCATATTATCAATATATCAAATAACGGTGTTATGGTTATAAGACGGCCTTGCTCTGATACCAATTGAAAGAAGCTATGCGGTAGGATCGTATAATATGGAATAATGGAATGGTCTAGGTAGATAGTAATAAGCAGTAAGTAAAGTAGAAACCAAGACTTTATACTGGTTCGGAATCTTGTCCTACGTCCAGTCCCTAAGCTCCTCTTAGGAATTCAACTAACCAATAGCCCTCACTTAACCCGGAGGAATAGGTTTACAACTTACCCGAACAACCGAACGGGATTTCTTGCCTCAACTACCGAAGAGGACTTCAACTAGATACTAAAAGTATTTCTGACTTGTTGTGTTCTTGATAACACTAATAAGTCTAATTGAGTATAAATTTTCCTATAATCTTATCCTCGACAGTATGTAAAGTGTTTGTGAAGATTTAGGAAATGTGAATTGCTATGAATCAAAAAGGTGTTATAGATAAAATAGAGATTCAAGCAATTGGAGTGGTTTGTGATTGCTTTTGTAAACTTAAGAAATCTGAAAGTATGTTCAAGAAAATAAAGAGATTAAAGCAGTTAGAATTGGTGATTTGCAAATGTTAAAACCATGTATTTATATGTGTAGAAGAGATGCATTTGTTTGCTAGAGGTGCAGGCAAGAGATGCTTCCATTTCCATTGGAGAATGGTTGCAACTCTTGGGAGGAAGAAGGTGTCCTTTCAGAAAAAATTCGTAGTAACAAATTCAGTCGACTGAGCAGGGATTTCAGTCGACTGAAAATATGAAGTAAAATTTTCAGGAACAAATTCAGTCGACTGAGCAGGTAATTCAGTCGACTGGAACTATGCATTTTTGTGTATATGTCACATGTTCAATCGACTGGTCATCCCTGTTCAGTCGACTGAAATACTAAATTGTGCTCAGTGAATGTTTATTAAAGAACGAAGTTTATAAAATGTGTTCTAGTGTTTGTGCAAGCCTCTTGAGGATAGATTTTAACATAAATCTAAACTAAGACCTATATAAAAATCATACTTATGTTTATCATTGGTATTCATCGTTCTTCCTTTAGCTTTGCACATATCTCTTTCTTTTTGTTGAAGCACATTGTCATTGATCAAAATCTTAGCGTATCAACAGGTCCATATGTCATTGAACGGAAGCTTGGAGAGGGAACTTTCAAGCTAACGACCGTTGATGGTGCGATACTCCCCCGAGCATGGAATAGCGAGCATCTGCGACATTATTACACTTAGTCTATTTCTTTCATATTTTAGTTGCAATTATTTCTAACACATTTGTATTTCGTTGATTCTTAGTTTTCGGCATGTAATAAGACAAATGAGCTTGTTTTCATTAATAAAGGCTTGAAGCCATCTTTTCTATGAATTACTGATGTTTCTATGCATGATAATCCGATGGCAAACAACTAGAGTTACATTATTCTGTCTGACGTACGAACGCGTATAAACGACTTAAATCTCCAAGTCCCTTGAGTGCGGACTGGAGTACTCTAAGTCCCCAGAGTGCGGACTAGAGTATAAACGACTTAAATCTCCAGGTCCCCTGAGTGCGGACTAGAGTATAAACGACTTAAATCTCCAAGTCCCTAGAGTGCGGACTAGAGTACTCTGAGTCCCCAGAGTGCAGACTAGAGTATAAACGACTGAAAAATCTCTAAGTCCCCATAGTGCGGACTAGAGTACTTTGAGTCCCCAGAGTGCGGACTAGAGTATAAACGACTGAAAAATCTCTAAGTCCCCAGAGTGCGGACTAGAGTACTTTGAGTCCCCAGAGTGCGGATTAGAGTATAAACGACTTAAATCTCCAAGTCCCCTGAGTGCGGACTGGAGTACTCTGAGTCCCCAGAGCGCGGACTAGAGTATAAATGACTAAAAAATCTCCAAGTCCCCAGAATGCGGACTGGAGTACTCTAAGTCCCCAGAGCGCGGACTAGAGTATAAATGACTGGAAAATCTCTAACTCCCCAAAGTGCGGACTAGAGTACTCTGAGTCCCTAAAATGCGGACTAAAAAAATATTCTAAGTACCAGAAGTGTGAAATAAGGGACGTACAATTCCAAAGAATCTCCGAGTTATGTGAAAATGGATTGGGGGTTTATGTAACTCACAAGAGCTTGGGTTTCGACCGTAGTTATACGGAAAGTTGAAAAACAAAAGTCATTTGAAAGACAAAGAAACTAAATTTCATGTATTAATCCAAAAAGAGGTCCTACTACAACTCCTCCTAAAACTCTGAGTCAACAACTTATTTACACTGGCTACGAAAATAAATAGTAATAATTACGAAATCCCGGCTATCCCTCATTTGAACGAGTATGATTGCTATTTCTTTGGCTTTTCCCCTTCTTCGGTTTCTCAGACGACCCCTATCCCTTACGTTTTCTTTTGGACATCTGACTCGCCAAAGAAACGGTGTCAGAAGTGGGAGAAGGAACATCTAGTGATTTGGTTCTGCCAGGGAGAATGACTTTTAGAGGCCTGTTCAGTGGGTCGTCAAGTTCGACCATTTGGGACTTGACCTTGATCTCAACTTTTTTCTTTTTCTCTTCCGCAAGTTGCTCCTTCATGCTCACTTTCGAAGTGTGTCCTGAGGCATTCGTAATCTCAATTTCATAACTTTCTTCGACGAGGACGAAGTTTCGGACTTATCCTCGTCGAGCGCCTCAATCACCTATGCATCAGGACCGGGGGTCACTCCCGCGTAAGTAGCCTCGCTCGCTTTCCCCTTTTCCTCCTTGGCGGCATCGCTCTTTGGAGACGGATCAGGATCAGAACGGTCTGCGCAAAATCACAAGAGATGAACGTTAGAATACAATAACCTCTCGCCGAAAACGACGGTTCTTTGAACTTTAAGAAGAAGAGTTATATATCGGCTTCTTGCTGGCTCTCAACCGTCCGAGGAGTCTCACCCTCTAGAATGGGAGATAGAACATGAATGCCGAGGCTAGGGTCTTCTAGGTCATAACCAGCGTGTTGCTCGAATGGATCAAGTACTGGCCGATCAGCCGATTGAGTAGGAGGAGGAGCTATAGATTCGGTTCCAAACGGACCGGCAATGTCACTTTTATCCTTTGATGGAGAAGGGTATTTGCCAAAAAAAGCCTTCACTGCAGACAAGTGTGAAGGCTCGTTCCCTTTGACTATTTCGGAAACCCAAGGACTCAATCGTATGGATATGTAAAATACAGGATTTCCAATCCTAGCAGGAAAAGGAGAGAAACGGATACTCAATTTAAAGTGAGTAAACAGAATTCCAAATCCGGGTGTCGCCTGATCAACCAAAGATTTTTTATTTCTTATTCTGCCGATCTAATTCGCAATTCTTTTATTAAAGCCTCCTCGTCAACCTCCTCGGTGCTTGACTCGACCTTACTGATCTTTATCAAAGTTTCCCATGCCTCGGCTAGAGATTCGAAGTAGCCCTCGCCAAGAAAAGTCAAATCCCGATGCATGAGGACACGGGCATTATATTCTGCTATAAGTGGGTCGAACAAGCACTTGATCTCCTCCCTGCCAGCCTCTGTAGCCGCCTCAAGGCGAGAGTCAATCTCCACGGATGTTATTCTCTTGCCCTCTTCACGGGCTTCATCCTTCAGCATCCCGACCTTAGAGGGCTCGTCGTCAAGCTTTGCCTTCAGGAGTCGCGTAGCAACAATCTCATCGCAATATCATTGCGACTCTTCCTGGGCAGTAGATTTTTCTTCTCTCTCTTTGCAGAGTAGATCTTCCAACTCTTTGACTTGCATGGCGAATGCATCCCATTCTTTTTGAATAGAGTCCTTTTCTAAAGCCAAGGCCCCACAGCGTTGGACCGCTTCGTTAATTTCTTTCTTATGAGTTGTCTCTAGACGACTGACGGCCTCCGCGGTATCTTTAGCACTTTGTTGGGCAGCTTCCAATTGGGACTTGTACGAAGAGAGCTCTTCATCCCGAGCTTTGATAATGTCTTTATCGTGAATGGCTTCAAGCTTCAGGCGGTCGATTTTGTGTTGACGCTCAATAGAGACTTCCAAGACTTTTTTAGCTAGATGGACAAATGCGTCATGTTGAACATAAACGTCATTGTTGCAAGCAATGGCGCTCTGTTTGACATGTCTCGGAATGTGATGGATCGCCGGGAGGAACTTCAGACCATCGAAGTAGATTTTGGGGAACTTAACTTTAAGCTCAGCTAGCTTCTCCGATATTGTCGGATCTGTTTCAGTAATAGGGGGAGATGGCTTTGAAAGTTCAGTCTTCTTGTGATGTTCCTGAGACTGTCGTGTGCTGGATGAACCAGAGTGTTGATCATGGGGGACATCGGATTGGGATCCCTTCCATGCAGACTTCTCCCTGCCTTGCTCTGGTTGAGAAGGATGATCGCGAGAATATGCGGACTGGCTGTATGTTTTCCGTCGATAAGTTGATTCTCGGGGGCGATAATCTCGGTCTCCAGAGTCGTCTCTGTCTCGACGCATGCCGGGGCCCGAATCCCGGCTAGAATGATGAAAAATAGATGACTCGCGAAGACGATCGAGTCCGTGAGTGCGTCCCATGTCACCTGCATAGAATTTAAATAACGACAAGTTAGCGAAGGGTAGAGTGATGACAGAAATTTAAGTGCAAGGTGAAGTGCACGTGTCTGTGTGTGTCCTAGTGTTTCCCCCCGACGGACCAGTTTTTTTTATCTCTACTAATAGGAGTTTTTTCTCCCTGGTTTTGGGCTTGAGCGCCTTCATCGGCTTTCGCGGGTGAGCAAAGCTTCAAGGCTTCTGGATCATCGAAGCCATAATTAAGCAAATCGTTGGGAATAGTGAGGTCCGACAAGCCTCTCAATGAACTCTCTAAGTGTTGAGGAGAAGGCTCTCTCTCCACTGGAGTAAGGGTGACCTTAGAGGTTCCACCCACCGTCTTCTTCCTCAATTTGTAGGTCAATTTATTCTTTCCCTTCGAAGGGGAAGGCGTCTTCTCGATATCGTGGATATCGACTATCGGGTCCCGAGCAGGGCTAACATTTTCACCCTGTACTTCGAGCGTTTTGGCTTCTCTAATCTCCCCCTCCTCTGGTGTGTCAGGGGCGTTACGTGCTGAAGACCCAGCCTGCTTTTTTCCTTTGCCTCAAGCAGGCCTGGGTATAGTGACGCCTTGAGGAAGGCTTATTCGGCGACCTTCCGCCAGCAGCCCAAAATTCGTGAGCGATTCATTTGAAATGAGAGATCTGATGTCCCGGTCTTCTACGGGAATAGCTCGGATAGCTTCGACAGCTTCAGAATACCCAGAGCCTTCGGGATGTGGGTTGATACCTGTAAAAGTATAGAAAGAGTTAGAAAAGGTGCAGTTTTTGCCAAACACGAGTATTGATCCAGAAAAAAGACTTACTCCCTTCCACCCATCTTCTCGCGAAGCCAGGAAGACAGCGTACGTAGAACCACTCCTGTTTATACTGGGCGAACTAGCTCCATGCCCCAGTCAGGATTTGACACTTGCTATGCGGTTCAAGGAATACAAAAGATGGACTATCTGACCGTCTCTTGAAGCGATAGATATAACGGATATCGCCAGGAGTCGGGAGCCTGAAAAGGACACTCATGAAGAGAATGCAAGTGTCGTATATGAACGCGTGGCTATTTGGATGTAATTGCGATGGGGCGATCTCGATATACTGTAACAGGTCCCGAAGAAAGGAATTGAATGGCGGCACGCCACCGGCCCAGCACATGAATTTGTTGCAGGCTGTATATCCTACTGGTGGCAAGTGAGGACGATCTTGTCCCGATGGAACCAATACGTCGTCGAAAGGAATCCCGTGTACTGAGCATATACGGCGAAGGGTGCTTTCATTAATCTTTGAGGCTTGAGAATCGATCGGATCATCTAAAAAGATCGCTGCATCCAAGGCATCGGGAGCCAAGTCGACAGATGCGATCGCGGGGTTCAACATGTCTTGTACATGTGTAGACGATAGATTTGAAGTTCTAACTTCTTCTTGTTGAGAAGATGGCCCGGGCCTGTCTGAGATCGTGGCAGAACTAGATTTCCTAGACATGTCTAATGTGTGTAGAATCTGATGAAGCACTTGTTTAAACTATACTTGAAAAACGATCAACATTAGACTTAACAGCAAAAATACTCCCCCCGTGTGGTGTGTGAACTAGTGCAATCATTCAAGTATAAGTGACAAGGAATTAAAAGTCATAGAGTTGATGAAACAAAGTTGGGTTTTAGACTATCATCTTCGAAGACCGTCATCCCTGACCGTCTACGAGAACTTGTCGTATGATGGTTCTTATTTTGAACTCGGCTTCGACACTGTGTGTAAAAGGTTATTATCTGTTTTAAACAAGTTAAGTTCAGATTTATAGTTGTCAAAACAAGGGGGTTATCAGTCTAGATTGTCCGATATGCTTAATTGTTTAAGTCCTCGTACTTGTTCACTGTCATATGATCGGGCATAAAAAATAGGTTGAGTCAACTGTGCATTATGTTCGACTAGTGTTGCAGTTGTACACCACTCTCCTACCATCCATCACTACCGTTCGGCTTGCGGCAAGACATGTCAAACCGCAATCATGCCGGACCGTAGGCAAGCCGAGCCGCATCGCTCGGCACTTTGCCCAAAACGCCAACTTCCTTCCTACACATCCTCTCTACCGCTCGGCACAGACGAGTCATCCAACAAGTCATGCCAAGCCGCCTCGTTCGGCACTCTACCCATCTCCCACTTTTCTCCTGCGCTCCCTTTAACACCATTCGGCATAGGGGGTCATGCCGAGCCGTAGCTATATCAAATCACATCGCTCGGCACGCTAAACCCAACCTCAACTTTATTCCTACACACCTTCACATCGTTCGGCGTGAGGAAGACATGCCGAGCCACATCCATACGTCTTCTTCCAACTCCTTTCTTCGGACAAATTAAACATCTTCCTAAATGGCCAGTCGACCACTACTTCAACTCGCACGCTGCCCTCGACCAACATTTATTAACCTCACCAATTCCTACTGGACCGACACCCTCTTCTTCTTCCTCTCCATCTAATCCTAAGGCTCGTTTAAACCGCCAAGATCCATCTTCCTGATCTATGTGGCTTCCATCGTCTTTGAGTTAGATGAAAGTTACGGATTCGAATATTGTATGAAGCCCTAAATTAGGGAACGTCAAGCAAATGAGAGTTGCGTACCTAGGAGAAGGAGTAGGAATCTCGTGAGAGGCTCGAATTGGAAGTGGAAGTCGATTCAGGCTTGCTGTTAAAGGCAATCGAGAAGTAAGCAGTAGGACTCGGGGATTAAAGGAGAGGTTGAGGTGTTAGCAAGGGTTTAAGAAAAGTTGAGTTCGTGAGGGTGTTTAGAGGGGAGGTAAAAAGTAAAAGGGAAGAAGGGGTGAAGTACCGACTTTTATAGATAGAAAGGAGGAAGGCAAATAGTCAGCGACCGGTAAAACTGGTCAAGGCACCTGCCTCGTTCAGCATCAATGTCGTTCGACATTCATTATGTCATTCGGCATTCGATGTGTCGTTCGACGTTCAGTGTAGTTCGGCGTTCAGTGTGTCGTTCGGCATTCAGGAGAACACTCTCGAGAGGACAGAACGAAGGCTTAAAGGAGAACACGGAGTACTCATGGATCAAAGTGCATCATGTTCGTCCACACGATACACTTTGGGGGGCAAGTGTTACCCGGTGGCTTGACCAAGTAACAAGAGGCCCGACGTAAAAAGGTCGCTCGGAATAAGAGCACCGTTCGGCATTAAGAGGTCGCTCGGCATCTAGCCTCGTTCGGCATCCAAGCCCCGTTAGGCATCCAAGCCTCGTTCGGCATCTAAGCCTCACTCGGCATCCAAGCCTCGCTCGGCATCCAAGCCTCGTTCGGCACAGAAGGGCCATTCGGTATAGCAAGGTCGTTCGACATAAGCCTCGTTCGGCATCCAAGCCTCGCTTGGCATCCAAGCCCCATTCGGAACAGAAGGGCCGTTCGGCATAGCAAGGTCGTTCGGCATTTCACCCTGTTCGGCATAGCAAGGTTGTTCGGCATGAGCCTCGTTCGGCATTTCACCTCGCTCGGCATAGCAAGGTCGTTCGGCATGAGCCTCGACCGACGTCAAGTCTCGGTCGGCACATGTCTCATTCGGCCTACACTCTTCACTTAGCACATTGTCTCGATCGGCATGCAGATACCGTTTGACATATATTCCTCGATCGGCATACAAATGTCGTTTGGCCCGGATATATGGTTCGGCAACTATCGTTCAGCAATTGTGGCTCAGCATACAAAAGCTACTTACGACGGGCCAAGGTATCTTACTCCTAGGCCCATGAGGGAAGTCCAACCCATCTTCGTCTATAAATAGAGGGGTAGGGGCACAATGAAATGGACCTTTTCTCCGGGAACACTGGGGAGATTCTGCTGCATTCCAGACTTAATCTATTTTACCAAGCACTTGTATTCAAGTCTTTGTAGTACAGGTTGTATCTGTATTTAATTATTGGTGAAAGCAATAAAGATCAAAACTTAAAGTGGATGTAGGAAATTATGTTGAACCACTATAAATCCAGTGTTCTTGTTTTTGCACTTAATTTAGCATACAGTTCTCTGTTTTAATTTACTTTCTTCATTACTCTCTCTACACAATCTTTCTCAAGGGTGTTAGTGACACATTTTGGTGCTAACACCTGTTTTGTGTTTAGTGGCGTGGTCTCACATATTTTTATACGTTCCCCATATTTCTTGAGTTTTCTCATGCTGGTTTTCCATACTGATCCGGGTGTTATTTTATTATAATACTCAATCAAACCGAGTTTTTCTATGTTGTCGTTGGTAGGACATAGAGCTCATGGAGTAGAGCTGGATGTTCACCTTTCGTAGTATATTTATTTTTCGCTGTATTATTATGTATATCCATCAGCAATTGTATGGTTGCGAGGTTATAACTGTCCAGGCCGATGAGTTTTGTTGTTAACTCTGATATACCATGTATCTTAGAGTGACAAATTTTACTATCTTTGTCATATTATATGTTGTCGTTCCGTTGTGAGATTGTATTTTCCCTGTTCTTTTTCTTTTTATCCTAACAATCCGTCTTTTTGGCATTTGGATGCTCAACATTTGAATACCATGGATGTATTAAGTGTCGACTTTCGAGGGTCGAAAAAGTGGGTTGTTACATTTGGTATCGGAGTTGAAGGTTAAGCGAGAACCTTGGCTTTGGTGGGATAAACCCATTTGAGATAGGGTAAGCTACACCCTAGAATAAGTTGAGAGTATTATATATACGAAAGTGTATTTGTTATCGCTATAAAAACATGTTGTGTTAATTGGTCTATTGAGTTTTTTATGAATTCTGGTCAAGAGGTGAGATGCCACCATGTTGATATGGATTTATAACACTTGGACAAGGCAAACAGACACGATATTGATTTTTGAAAATTTGGTAAATGAAATATTTTGCCCAGGATTATATATTTTATTTATATAAAGGAATAATTTTAAAATGTATATAGTTGTTTATGTTGTGTCTGTTTATTTGAAAGTGATAATATTAATTTATTATCATTATTGTTTGATTTGTCATGCTCGAGTAATTTAGGAGCATTGACTACTAATTGTTGATTGTTGATTTGTGCTCGACCAGTTTATGGGCATTTATTATTTTGATAATCGCGAGTACATTAAAATGAACCCTTTATGAATTGAGTTTCACATTTTAACCATAGGTGTTTGGTGAAAATGTTAAGTTAAAAGTCATTTTTTAATAAAGTTGTTTAGTATAATCTAAATGGAAAGATAAGACATTTAGAGGATAAATGATTATGAAAATTTTATTATAATAAAGGAAAGTTAATATCTAAGATGATTTTAAAGGTATATTTTATATGAGTATGAATTGAAATATTAATTAAATGAATTTAATAGCCTTATTTAACTCCTTTTGTTTAATAAATCAGAATGGTGAACTCATTTTGTACATTTATTTGCAATAATACACAGTTCGAATTGATAACAAGAAAATCAATTGATAATAAAATGAATTAATTTTTAATGACATAATTTTAAATGAATTTATAGGATTTTTCTACAGTTTTTAATTTGAAAAATATTTAAATCTTCATTTGACGTATATATCGGCAAACGATGATATTTTGAAAATTTCACATAATAAGATAACTAGTATATTTTATTGTTGTTTTGCGATTGTATCGCATTTTTATGCGCGATTGTATTTTTGTTTCTGTCGTTCGTGGTTTATACACGAACGAAATTCTCTGTAGCGAAGTGCTGGAAATCACAAAATAAACTAAATCCTAAACTAAGACTTGTCTACACATTTTCATTTTCCCTCTCTTCCTTTTCTTTTTCCCTCCTCTTCTCTTATTTTTAATTATTGTAAAAAAAATAACCTCCTCAAAGAAAATTAAAAATCAAATGATTTACTCTACTAAAAATCATGAAATTAGATTTGTTGGCTTCGTATAAGCATGTACTTCGATTCTATATGAGTGTTGTTGGGTGCGGCCGAGATTTTCCATGATCGTAGTTTTACTGTCGAACTAAGGTTAGAGTTTGGCCGAGAATTAGGCGGAGTTAGGCTATTACATTGGTTGCATCGTGTTTTTTGAGTGAAGAAGCATTAGTGGTAGGGTTTTCGTAGAGTGCGGTATGGTGTAGGTGGAAGCGATAAATGTGAACAGTACGAAGAACCCTACATGTCGCATTTTTCCTGGTTGAATTGAGCTCAATGTGATGGTCACGGAGAGGGCTTGAAGTGAGACGCTTCGCAATCGACGATGGTTTTTTTTGTGATGCGTGGAGGAAGAGAGGGAGGAGAGATAGGATCGAATATTAGGTTTGAACGTGTACAGGTAGCGATACAGTGTGCACGATTTAATTTTGGGAAGAAGGATTTATTTGAGGGTAATAAACTTAATTGAGTAATTAGTTGATTTAAATGATCCAAAAATCTTATAAAATCAATATCTTACTCATACAAGGTCGGATTTGGACATGGTCTTTTGCGTTGGACTCGTATCGATGATATCTACGCATTGGAGTTGAATTCATTTGGCTTGGAGCTAGTAAAATTTGAGATAAAATCAAACGTCGTTTGATTTTAGATCAAACCGGAACGTGAAAGCGCCAATTGAATTTTCGGTGAGTTAACTCACCTCTAAATAAACTATATGATATCTGTGTTGCTATAGATTGTTGTTGAATGCTTATATGATAGTTTATATGTTGTTTGATTATCTATTTGGATTTGATTTCTGCTTAGAAGCGGATGACATAAATAACCATTGTGTTGCAGGGAACAAAAGCAAGAGGAAGTCAAAGTGTATATGTGGCGAATAGGTTTCTACATAACACTTCAAAATACACATATATATGTGTGATTTACAGATGGCTTTTGTGGAAAAACCCTAAGGGGTTTCTTGCCAATATTAATTTACTTATACGATCTTATGTTGCTTGCATTGATGTTTAGTTGAAATATTTGTGACATACTATTTGATTTGTGTAAGTGTCATTATGGCAATTATCGCTATAGCGACACTAATTAAATATCATCTCCTTAAACCTGTGTGTATTGAACTTGTGCTTGTATTTTTACAAAATAAATGCTTGATCATGCTTTTGCACTTTGAAAGTTGTTTAAACAATATTTTCAAGTATTTTTGAGAATTTTGAAATAAAGGATAAGTGTTGTTTAAAATTTATAAAAGTAGTTATAAATTTGTTTAATTATCCTTTGGATAAAAAATATTGTTTTAAATTTATAAAAAGATTATAAATTCGATTAATTTTCTTTTGAGATAATTAATGTTGTTTTAAGTTTGTAAAAAAATTATAAATTTGATTAATTTTCTTTCAGGATAATTAATGTGGTTTTAAATTTATAAATGAGTTATATCAATCATCTTTCATAATGATTAACATTGTTTTAAATTTATAAAAGTATTTTAAATTGATTTATGATCTTCCGGGATAATAACTGTTGTTCAAAGTTATTAATGATAGTTTATAAATGAGAAAATCTTTTATAAAGGAATGTTTGAAAAATAATGCTAAGTGTAATGGTTTTGGGTTTATAGTAAACACTGTTTAAATGACATTTGTTTTTCACTCTTCTTTTTAATACACTTGAAATATGAATAGCTCTTTAAAAAGAATATTTTTAAAGAGTGTTTTTAAAGCGTTTTTTACAAATATTTGTGATATGACAATTAAGCACAAGTGTGAGTCAAATGTTTTAAAAGTTTGATTCGTTTATTCAAAATATTTAGTCTTATACTTAGCATTAAAAATTAAAAGAACTCTTGCTATTCTTGAAGTTAAAAATGGTGTCGTAACAAGGTAGAGAGCAACACTGTCGTTACTTGTCTGGCTTCATTGTTTTCCCCGAGGTAGTGTTAGTTCGAGATCAACGAGTTGTGATAAGTGTAAGAGATTTAATTTTCATATACGATCATTTGGTTATTCCCGATAGTTTACTTATTGACTATAGATCCTGCTATCTTCTTTGTATTCGTCGATTCAAGACGATTTTGTTGCTCGTTCGGCGTATTTAAACCCATGATATTCTTAAATTTAAGAATTTTATCAAGTCAAGATGGGAAGCAACACTGCCCTAACTTGTCCGGCTTCATTATTTTCCCCGGGGTATTACTAGTTTGTTTTAAGATAGTTGATTCATTGACTATCGATTTTGATATCCTTCTTTGTGCTTCGCCAATCCAAGACGATTTGTAGCTCGTTTTGGGCGTTGGTATCCAACACCGGAGAACTAAAACCAAAGCATGAGTGGGAGCCGAGCCATATGGGCACACCTATCAGGGTATGTTCACATCTATCTAGAGAGGTTTTGGCATGCATGCATTGATGTATGAAATATTCGAATGCCCACAAAAGTTTTATGGGGACCGTCTTGGAAGTTTCGAAGAGTGGCGCATGTGCTCTCAAGTATATTTTGTCTAGAGGTATACTTTCGGTGTAGGGGGCTCACCTCCTATTCATTTTGGATAAATTCATTCTCCTTGTTTGATTCGAACCTTGGAATTAATCTTTTATTAATTGCACCGAGAGCGCTTTTTGCTCTCCTCTATGTTTAATTATTTTTGTCCATTCTTTAAGTTTGGACTTTTATCTTAATTGTGCCCATCATTTCAAGTCTGATTTTGTTCCGACTTGTTTTCATTCTTTCATCTATAGATGTTGTTCTTGTGAGGTAAAACCCGTTCCGTGTTTAGCGGCATGGTCGCACATATTTTTATATGTTTTCCATATTTTTGGAGTTTTTACACGATGGTTTTCACATTGATTTGGATGTTATTTTATTATAATGCTTTGGTCAGACTGAGTTTTTCTGGATTGTCATTTGTGGGACGTGGAGCTCATGGAGTAGAGTTGGATGTTCACCTCCCGTAATATATTTATTTTCCGCTGTATTATTACGCATACCCATCGGCAATTGTAAGGTCTGGAAGTTATAACTGTCCAGACTGACGATGTTTGTTTTAACTCTTATACACGTTGCATCTTAATGTGACAACTTTATTGTATTTGTTATATTATATTTTGTCGTTCTGCTGTGAGATTCTATTTTCCCTGTTCTTTTTCGTTTTACCTTAACAATTTGCCTTCCCGGCACTTGAATGCTTGGCATTTGAATACTGTGGTGTATTAAGTGCTGACTTTCGAGAGTCAAAAAGGCGGGTAGTTACATAACAATACTATATATTTGATTTTAATTAATGACGTCAAGATTTTTGATTAAAATGAATTAAACAATGATTTAACTAACTATTATAAAGAAAATTTTGGAATTAGAAAATGTCATGTGATAAGGTCTAGATTGGATGATTTATATCCCAATGATACAAGGATAGATTTAAAGGATTTGGATTATCCATTCTCAAAAGAGAATATTTTGAAGACCATAAATGATATGCCTAGTGATAAATATTAGTCTAGATGGATTTCCTTTTTTTAAGAAGTTTTGAAATATTTTAAAATATTATATAATTAAAACATTTAATGAGTTTTATCGTGGTTTCTTACAGCTAGATAGGTTAAATTTCGCTAATGTTATTTTACTCCATAAGAAAGTAGGAGCGAAGAGCTGAAAGACTTTAGGCCTATCTCATTATTAAATTATTCTTTTAAAATTATTTCAAAGGCTTTAGCTAATAGACTAAGTACTAAAATGAACAAATTAATGGATAGTACACAAACAGCTTTTATCAAGGGTACAAATATTACAAACGGGGCTGCAATAGTTTAAAATTTTATTAATTACCATTGTAAAATAACATCACTTGTGTGCTTTTAAAACTCGATTTTGCTAAAGCTTTTGATTCAATTGATTGGGGTTTGAAAGACTTATTACCGGCTAGGGGTTTTAGTCTTAAATGGGTAGGTTGAATTACGTAATTACCTAAATCAGAAATTCACGTATTATGGTTCATGGTATTTTAGGAAATAAAATTTGATCGCAACGTGAACTTAGGTAAGGTTACCCATTATCGCCTCTTTTGTTTAACTTAGCCATGGATGTTTTTGCTAGGATTATTAAGTTAGCCGGATGTTATGGCATTTTAGATAATATAGGCAATAGGATTGTGAATAGAGGTCTCTCTGTTCTTCAGTCTGCGGATGGTGGCGTGCTCTTTACATCGAATTTCTCTCGTCACTTTATAGCGCTTATGTTTATGTTATACAGTTTTGAATTACTTTCTGGTTTAAAAATTAAATTTGATAAAAGTTTTGTGTTAGTCTTGAATGACTTAGATATGGTAGAGAATCAAATTGCTAGCACGTTGAATTGCAAATCTATGAAAATTCCCATAGACCACTTAAGGTTTTTTATTAGACCATAAAAAATTAAACACGATGATTGGCTAACTATAATAGATAAATTAACAAAAAATTATCTAGATGGAACAATAAATTTTTATCGAGAACGAGTAGGATAGCTTTTATTAATTCTAGTTTATTGGCATTATCCATATATTACATGTCTTTTTTATTGTATTTCAAAATGGGTAATTTATAAAATAAGTAGAACGGGAGGGGACTTCTTATGGTGTGGGGATAACCTTAATAGTGGTTTAAAGTGTCTCGTTAGTTGGGAATGGTAAGATGAGAGAGGGTTAGGAATAACTAACTTGCATAATTGAAATATGTCTTTATTAGGAAAATGATTATGGAAATCAAATGCTAATAGTGATAACTTACTATGAAAAGAACTAATCTTGAATCAATTTTACGGCGATACTTAAAAATTACATCATATTACTTCAAGTAACACTAATAATGTTCCTCGCTTTTGGAAATCAATTCTAAATTTTTTTGACAATTTTAAATGAGGAATTAGTACTACAGTTCATTAGGGGAATAGAATATCATTCTAGCATGATTACTGGATATCTGCTATACCCTTAAAGTAAAGTTTAGAGAGCTTTCCAAAATTTGTAATTTTAATGCGTTTTAATCACAGAATTTTTTTGGACCAATTGAAAACTTTCCCTTGAAATTCAATTTTAATCGTACACCAGAAGGAATATCTTTCTTGCAGTTTCCTTTACTTTGACAAAATTGAAATTATATAATATAGACAATGAAAATGATATTAAAGTTTGATGTTGGGACAAGAATAATAATTTTTACATCTAATTATTTAAATTTATTTGGAAGCGAATGCGTCACCTAAGACTAAGATTATGTGGGTAAATTTAAATGAGAAACTAAATATTGTGGACCTTTTAAAAAAGAAATTTTTGTTCACTGCTAAAATGTGCATTTTTAGAATATGAATTTGGAAACTTTTGTGCATTTATATGATGATTGTCATTTCATTAAGTTCACTCTCTTAATTTTCCTTAGTATTTTAATATTGGAGTAGTTTTAGATTGGTGCTTTGCACATCAGGTTTCTATTTTTGATATTGTTATAGAAAAGTCCACGTGTCAATGAATACGTAAATGAGGTCCCTATTTTTCTCAAATTACAAAGCACAAACTAGCTTTCCAAATATAAAGTGTAAGTTAATATGCATTTTTCAATAGGTGATAAATTAAATTTCTTTATTTGTGAATAATAATAATTGTTATTTAACTATAATTTTGATAATAACTACAGTTTTTTACCATTATCGAATTTTATAAAATTTATTATTTTAATCCAAAAACTGCAATTCAACTTGCATTTTCTATCAAAAAAGTGCAAATTATCTTGCATTTTCTTTTATTCAAAAATATGGATCCAATTTACATATTCATTACTACAAAAGCTTGTCTTATAATAATATCAAAAACATGGAGCTATAACTTTCTTACTATTTAGATTTTATTATGCTTGTGGTCATAGGTTTTTTACTAAATACAATTTTCATCGTCACATGTTTGTATATTTGGTATGAAAGGAATCGAATATTATTTAATAATATTTGTATTCCTTTTGAAAATTTTAATTTAGATATTGCTTTATTTAGTTTTAATTGGATACTGAATCCTTGTTGTAAATTAGCTAAATTGTTTAGTATAAAAAGTTTCATAGAAAGGTAAAATATTGTATTAATTTTCTAAAGGAAAAAATTGTTTTTAAGAATAGGGAAACTAACAACACTTTAAATACAGTTTCAATGGATGTTTGTGCTAAAGACTCTTTTAATTCTCTACTTTTATTAGAGAACTAGCTTAGTTGTAGATTGTTTCAATGGATGCTTATGCTCATGTTTTATAAGTTTTTCTTTTTTTACTAGGTTTTTAAGGATCCAGCTAGCCCATAATTGTTGCCAAGAGTTAGCAGCTTGTTGAACAATGTAGAACTTGCAACCTTGTTCAACTACTTAAGTCAACGATGCCAAGTCCTTCATTACTTTTAGCGAGCTGAACTTTATCAAAAGCGATGGGAATCAACTTTTTGGAGAAGGGATCTCCATGCTAAAAGAACTTGTTCATATCACTCTTTATCATAGCAATAAGCTTTAAAGGTAGAATATAGTGTCTGGTCCAGTATGTTGTCTTTGCCATAGCGACTGATTGGACAATCACAAGTCTACTTGCTTGAGATAGTTTGCAGTTCGTCCATTGTTCGAGTTTGTGAGTGATTTCATCATATAATGGAAGGCACTTTGTTTTATTCAGGTGTGAGGTTAGAAGAGGCAGACCAAGGTGGTGAGAATTTGTAGGCATATTGGCTAGGCCGAAGGTGGTTAGAATTTTAGTCTTCAAGTGGTGATATAGGCCAGCTTTTAGTAGGTGCACTTTGTTGAGTTTGATGCTTAGGCCAGTCATGGATTTGAAAGTTTCAAGAGTTTGAAGATCGTAATGAATGTTATCCATGGTAGGATTAGTGAAGATGACAAGGTCGTCTGTGAAAATGAGGTGAGTTATTATTGGTCTTTTTCATAGTGGGTGGAGGCTGAGGTATTTTAGAGTAACTTGTTGTTTGAGAAGAGAGTTGAGCAGTTCCATTGCAATGATGAAAAGGTAGGCTGAAATGGGATCCCCTTGTCGACTCCTTGTGTGCCCTTGAAGTAGCCATGAAGGTTGCCATTCCAACATATAGAGAAGTGGGTAAAAATATACATGTGTAAATCCAGGTAAGAAACAGTTTGGGGAAATTCATCTTGGACATGATAGCTATAATTGAGCTCCATGGGATGGTGTCAAAGCTTTCCTAATGTCAAGTTTAAGCGTTCTTCTAGATGAAATACTTGTTCTATCATATCCATGGATTTGCTCATTTGTAAGGAGGATGTTATCACTTATCAATTGTTAGGGGATGAAAATCGTTTGGTTGTTGGAGATAATGGCAGGTAAGACAGTTTAGAGTCTATTAGCGAGGATTTTTGCAATGCATTTGTATATGACGTTACAACAAGAGATGGGCCTGAAGTCTACAACAGAGGAGGGGTTAACATTCTTAGGAATTAAAGAAATGTAAGCCGTAGTGACCCCAGATGGAAGTTTGTTAGAGCTGAAGAAAAATTGAATGGCTTTTATCATGTCTAGACCAATAGTTAGCCAGCATGTTGGGGAAAATGTAGCATTGCATCCGTGTGGACCACCACAACTCGAGAAGTTTAGTGAGAAAATGAAGCTTTTATTTCTACTGGGGTTCTAAGGGAGATAAGTTTGGAAGCTTGGTTATTGGTTATGTATGGAAGAGTTGTATGGTAGAGGGGGATTAAATTAGGAGTAAGAGGAGAAGGATTGGCTAGAATAGACGAGAAGTAGTTAACAAAGGCGTTGCTGACGCATTCTGGGTTAGATTGCACAGTGCGATCCATATCCTCAATAATGTGAATCTGGTCATTAGCCATATTGATTTTGATGAAATTGTGGTAGTATCTAGTGTTCCTATCAGCTTCTTTGTCATACTTGATATGAGCTTTTTCTTTAGCCATCAATTCTTCCATCTGCAATGCATGCTTGAGTTTGGGGAAAAGATCATGCTCTAATTGGGCAAGGCCATGGTTGTTCGGGTCTCTAGCGAGGTCGGTATGGACTTGCAAAAGCTGCATTCTAGATTCATAAGATAACTTGTTGTCATCACCATAATTCATGTGGGACCAAGTCTTGAGCTTGCTTTTTAAGAGTTTGAGTTTGTTAAGCAAAGAATAAATAAGGTTTCCTTTCTGCGACGAACTCCAAACCTGTAAAAGAATTGAATTAAAGTCTTTGTGAGAAAGCCATTAGTTAAATTTTTTTAAAGTGTGGCATTTTGTAACTTCTTCCTTACCCTAAGTTAGGAGAAGTGGACTGTGACTGGAGACCAAATGAGGGAGAATGAGGCAGTACATGGTCGTCCGACATGAAATGGTGCGGATGTTTTGAAAAGCGTGATCAAGTTTACAAAGTGCCATATTTCCACTCCTACCTTTTTTGGTCCATGTGTGAATCGACGTAATTTCCATTGAGTTAGAAAACCGTCGAACGAATTTTGAAATAAATTTAACCGCAAGCGCACGGCGTACTATTGAAGTACATGGCGAGTACGGGTCGATCCGCAGGGAATTGATGATTTTAAAATTCTATTCAATCAAATTAAACCAAAGTCGAGTGAAAGTTAAGCTAGAGAGTTAGAAAATTAGCTAACTAACTAAAAGAAAAAAGATGCAAATATAAGAGTTAAATGATAATTTAGAGAATAAATCCACTCTCTAGATCATATAGTTCAACACATATGAAATCATAATCTCTCTTTTATGGTCATTAGTGCTTTAATTGATGTGCTTATCATAAGTATGGAATATTTGTGCTATTGATTAGCCAACATAAGCCATCAAACTATAACACACCCCTTAAACCACTTACTAACTTTCATGAAATTTGACAATGAAAATGAAATCTATTTTAAGTATGGCCTATTAACTATTGATTAGAAATATAGACCATCAAATTTTAATTTCAAATCACTTTCTTTTGCCATAATCATATTTTGATGAAGAGGCAATTAGTGTTAGTGATTGTTTAAGCATAGCCTATTTTATGTCAACAATATAGCCTATCAAATCCAAAGCAAAAACAACCAGTTAACCATTTCTATCATCATCATTAAGCACAAAAAGAGAGCATGAATTAACAAATAGTTGAAGCTACATAATTAAAGAGCTTCATTACCCCTAAATTGAAGGGCTTAGCCTCTCATATTTGTCATTTGATTAACAAATGTAGCTTGCAACATGAAAGAAAAAAGAAAGCAAAATGAAAGCTAAATGAAAGAAAACTATTCTAATTGCATAAAAGAAAATCTACACTACTAGCATGAAAGGGAATGAAAATGTAACTAAAAGGAAACAATAATTACATTGCATAAAAAAAGGAAAAGTACATGAAATAGAAATAGCTAAGTAGCCATGAAAAGAGAAAGAGAAGAGCTTGTTTATTTGTGAGCCTAAACTAAACTAAAGAGAGACTAAGGGGGGAGGGCAAGTTACATGAAGATATAACACTACACCGTAACAGCTATTTGGCAACACTTATTTTTTTCAATTGGCAACACTTATTTGCGTTGTAAATTAATCACAGCAATATCCGTTGCTAAGTTAAAAATGTGTGGCTAAAAATACATATTTGTAATTTTTTTATTGCCAACATATATTTGTGTTGGAAAATCGGGTTAAATTGAAATTAATCCAAAAGTTTTTTTTGCAAGGCAAGCGGGGTTGGATGGTCCCCTACCACTTTATTGGTGCACCGTAGACACACATAGATACAAGAGTACATAGAAACAAAAGCACACCAATGAAGAAAAACAAACAAAACCAAGAAAACAAATAAGAACTTAGAAGATAGCTTCAAGTGCTCTTTTAATTCCAGGATCGAAAATGAATCCAAGGCATGATATGTCTGATCTGATAGCTGCATAAACTCTGGACCTTAGCTGCGTAGGGGTCAACCTGCTATCCTGTCTGAACACATTATTATTTCTTTCTTCCCATATAACTCTGACCACTTTTTTAAGCATGTATAGGAATGATCTTTTTCTGTCACCAATTTCTCCTGTCAATCTAAAGATTTGATCCCAATGGTATGAGCTTGTACCAGCCACGAGAAGCTCTCCTGATACAAGCATAAGATCAGTCCATAGAGAACAAATGATAGGACAGGAGAAGAACAAGTGGTCCCTTGTTTCCTCATTAGCATTGCAAAAGGTACAAGACGTGTCTAAGAGCATCCCTCTATCTCTTAGCTTGTCCTTTGTAAATAATGCTTTATTTAAAATCTTCCAGAGATTGATGTTTTCTTTAGCTGTATTGTCCTTTTTCCAAACTCTTTTGTACCATTTCCATGTTGTGAGATTATCAAAACCTGCCATAGAACTGTATAATAATGAAATAGAGAAAGTATTGGTTGCAGTACCCCACATGACTTTGTTGTCCACACCGTTGTGAACTTTTATACTACAGGCTTGGACACTGTAATGCAAATTTCCATTACACAGTAAAGGTGGCAAACAAATAGTGTTAAAACTGATATAATCTCTTACCTCTGCACTTTGACCAATACCACTCAACAATTTTTCGAGATAAGAACATGATTTTTCAAGAGTTACTCCCTTATTGATCCAAGGATCAGACCAAACTTTAGTGTCATAACCCAAACCAACTTTGTATTGCACATGAGGCATAATTATTTCCCTATACTTGAAAAGAGCTCGCCATGTCCAACTTATATTCTGGGGAGGGTTCATTTGCCAGAAATTTCTACCTTTTAAAACATTTTTACTGGACCAGACAACCCAGACATTATTCTTCTCATTTAGTAAGTTATCTAGATGTTTCATCATGGCAGCTTTGTTCCACAGTGCTACATTAAGTACACCTAAGCCTCCAAGTCTGACTGGCCTTTCAATTAATTTAAAGGCAATCGGTGCAGAGTAATTACCTTCAGTCTTTCCATTCCATATAAATCTCATCATCGCTGTTCTGATCATCTTTGTTAGCTTTGAGGGAAGTAGAAATGTTCTTGACCAATACACTTGCATGGAGAACACAACTGCTTTAACCAAAGTTATTCTGCCAGCTTGACTTAACAATCTATTTGTCCATGAATTCAGCTTATTAGTAATTCGATAGAAAAGAGGCATGCATTGAGTTACTGTGATTTTGGTTGTTGCAATAGGAAGCCCTAGGTAAGAGCTGGTATCATTGTGGTTTCTCAAACCAGTATACTCCTGGAGAATATCTATGGTGTGCTGTGGCACTCCAGCAAGAAGCATCTCAGACTTAGGTAGGTTAACCTTAAGACCAGTCATGTTGTGAAACTCAGATAGGGTGTCAAGAATTGCTTTAATAGTGGGGAGATTAGGGTTACAGAATATAACCAAATCATCAGCAAACATTAAGGCAGTTACCCTAGGGTCTTTACACTTTGGGTGAAGGCTAAACATATTATTTTCAACCAACTTATTAATCATCTTTGTAAGGAGCTCCATAACCATGATAAAAATGTATGCAGAAATAGGATCCCCCTGCCTAACACCTTGTTTACTGTTAAAGAATCCCACAGGAGCTCCATTAAGAATAATAGAGAACTTGGCACCTTTAATACACTCATAAATCCAAGTTATAAAATGATGGGGGAAGTTCATATAGCCCATAATTCTGACTATACTATCCCACTGCAACATATCAAAAGCTTTCATAATATCAAGCTTTAACATACCCCTAGCAGATATATTTTCCCTAGCATAACCATTCAAAAGCTCATGAGATAAGAGCACATTATCTAGTATACTCCTACCAGTCAGAAAAGCTGCTTGATTGGGGGAGATGATGGAGGGTAGGACAGTTTTAAGTCTTGATGCTATGATTTTGGTGATACACTTATAGATAGTATTACAACAAGATATTGGTCTGAACTCAGCAACCTTACTAGGGCATTTAACTTTGGGAACAAGGGAAATATTAGTGTTATTGAAAAATTGCACTAACTTTGCAGTTTTGAAGAAATGTTGAATGGCACAGATAACATCATCTGAGACTATATCCCAGCATGAGTAGTAAAACATAGCATTAAAACCATCAGGGCCTCCACTAGAACTTCTTTTTAAGGAGAACATAGCCTTAGTAATTTCAGAAGGGAGAACTTCCAAACTAAGGGATTTTTTCTCCTGCTCACTTATTTGAGGAATAATTTGAGGGTCAATTGTGTCAATGGCAGGGGAGAAGTTGGTCGAGTTACCAAACAATGTTCTAAAATGACTTATGAAAGCATTTTCAATATCAGCCTTGCAGGTGTGCGTATTACCCATATGATCTTCAATCATCTTGATATTCTCTCTATTCTGCTTGGCCCTTAGAGTAGCATGGAAGTAGGCAGAATTCCTATCACCATCTCCAAACCATTTGTTTCTGGCTTTTTGTTTCAACATTGAATCCTCCTTGATCAATGCGTGTCGGTATTGTTCAGAAATATAATGCTCTATACCTGCAAGGGTGGGGTTATGAATATCATTCACCAGTTGAGTTTGAGTTTCTTCTAGCTTGATTCTCCAGTAATTGCTTTGCTTTGCTCCTTTACCATATTTAGCTCCAGCCCACAGTTTTAGGTTGGCCTTCAAGGCTCCTAGTTTCCTCTGCAAAATGACAAGAGGGTTACCAAAAAAAGGTGTGTGCCAGATTTTCCTAACCTCATCTTGGAAATCAGGCTCACCAATCCAAGCATTAAAAAATTTGAAACTTTTATTGTTTATCATAGCAACTGAACTCAAGCTAAGGATTATAGGGGAGTGGTCAGATAAAAGAGGGGGAGGAGAGTGTAAAGAAATGGCAGGCCAGAAATCAAGAGCATTTTGATTGCAAAAAGCATGGTCAATGGAAGAGTAAGTTCTGGTAACACGCTCATGCTTTATGTCTTCTTTTTACATTTATTACAGTAAATATGGTTCAGCGTTATTGCTGATAAATATTGGTTAATAACATCTTTCAAACCTTGTTTTCTCATTCGAATGCAGAATCTGTTTTGAAAATATGAAAATCTACTTGAGCCTCCTAGTGATAGCTGCATCTACTTTCAAAAACAAATGATCCATAGAATTGAGCAATTAGTCCCTTGATTCCCCATTATATTTTGAAGGTTCACGTGTCTGCCAAAGTATTGGGAGCATGGTTGTACCTCTTTGTTCAAATGGTGCTAGATCCAATCCAGGTCATCTGATAACTAGAATCCAGGGCCATGAACTGATGGATATGGTGCTAGATCTAATCCACGTCATATGATAACTAGAATCCAACTATAATAGTAGGGCCATGAACTGATGGATGCGGTGCTAGTTCTAATCCACTGTCCACAACCATGAAAGGTGATGAATATTTAAGCTTCCTTGTTACTTGTCCTTTTACTGCTACTTTCTTGTCCAAATTAGAAATGTGAACAGTAATCCTTTGTCTAAATATTACTAAGAATTTAGATTATTAGTGAAATTTTCTTGGATAAAAACATAGCAAAAAATTAAATGGTTTCGATCAAGAATTGGAAAAAAAAACTCACTATAAATTTATTTCGTTGGCATAGACCTCAACTGGTTAAAGGAATAAGCAGCTTTTCTCTGTTGATCAGCAATGCAGTCAGGCACTTGAAGCTCATGCCGCATCATTTGCCTCAATTAGGGGGTTACTTTGTGACATATATGATATATCCCTTTCTTAGTAGGGAAAGCATGTAGGAAACCAATGGTCATTGACTCTAGTACATGGTTTCCAAATAGCCCTTGATAAACATACTGCCTAATCTGCTATATAAATTCTATGCATTAATGCATATCCATTGCAAGTTTGACTTTGTAATTTGATTACATTATAGCTAGGCTAGTATGGTGCTACATGGTTGTCTTGAACACATAGGATGTTATGCAAGTTGGTAAGTAATACTAATTGACATGAAGTTTTGTTCATTTGTTTCCATTGCAAGTCATGTCTCTTGATTTAGCTTGTCGGGTGTTGCCTTTATTTGTTAGCAACGTGAATCATTGTCCCAAATTTTTACATTTTTGATTGTAATGATTATGGTTTGGGTATAGTTTGAATCATAGGCCATCTATTTTCATGTTTATAACAATGCACTTGAATGCCTTTTATTTTATTACAGGAAGAGAAAACCAGGTATGAAGAGAACCAGAGGATGTCTTACTAGATAGAAAACATTGCAAACCTGTTTATTTCATGATGATTTCAGCAATGTCTATGTAAAACGACTATGATGTTTGAAAAGGTTCGTCAGCTGAAACTATCATCCAAACTGAGGAAGCTGTCATCGCAAATTTGTTATATCCTGTATGTTACAGACTCGTATTCTTTATCATACTTTCTTTTCCAATATTTTGCTGCATAACCTTCATGTGATCTATGCAGTACTGGGTTATCAACTAAGCAAAGAAAACGACTTACAATTGCAGTGGAGTTAGTGGCAAATCCTTCGATTATATTCATGGATGAGCCAACGTCAGGTTTGGATGCAAGAGCTGCAGCGATTGTGATGCGAACTGTACGAAACACTGTCGATACTGGAAGAACTGTTATTTGCACTATTCACCAACCTAGCATTGATATATTTGAAGCATTTGGTGAGGTTTAAATTACCTTTTTTTACATTTATTTATTTATTAAGGAAGTATCTTAGATTCTTATAATTATTCCCACATTCATCTTTTAATTTCCTTCTTTTTCTTAATTGCAGCTTCTTCTCATGAAGAGAGGGGGACAAGTCATATATGGTGGCAAGCTTTTTGTGAATTCACAAATCATGATAAATTACTTTCAGGTATACTGGAGAAGTCCAATAATGATTGGCATGGCGAGCCGTGTGTTTTCGACGTGAGGTCATTTGGTGCAATTGGAGACGGAGAGAGTGATGATACATTTGCGTTTAGAGATGCTTGGAACGCCGCTTGCTCCTTTGACTCCGGTGTTCTTTTGGTCCCTTCGGATGGAGTCTTCACCCTTACTTCCACCATTTTCTCCGGGCCTTGCCGGTCTGGACTCGTCTTCCAAGTAAGCCCAATTTTTTCATACGAAATAATAGACAGAGCAGTAATCTATAAAAGGTATCTTATCTAAGCGAAAACGCTGATGTAAAATTCAAGTGATATGTAATCTTCTTTTAAATAACCCAAACTATGTATTGTTACATTGGTGTATGTTTTCTCAATTACCTTGATTTTTGTTGTTTATTGATTACAAAGAATGAAGAAAAAAAAATCCTATGAATAGATTGATGGAGTTATGATGCCACCAAACGGTCCAGATTGCTGGCCAGAGAAGGACAGCAAGCATCAATGGCTGGTATTCTACCGAGTGGATGGGAGGACAATGCAAGGAGGTGGTATAATAGAAGGCAATGGAGAAAAATGGTGGAGCCTCCCTTGTAAACCTCATAGAGTATGCAATTTATACGACTCATTTATATTTATTTGCTGAAGCATTGATCTTATCTGTTTTTTCCCTAACTCTTATAGGGACCAAATGAAACTACGTTGCCCGGCCCTTGTGATAGCCCTGCAGTAATTGAGCTTTCCGTTTTTTAATAGTTTTATTTTTTTGGAGAAACTGATCATTTTTTGTTCGCAACTGTAAACATGCAGATGATCAGGTTCTTTATGAGCTCGAGTGTCAAATTAAAAGACTTGACCATACAGAACAGTCCAGAGTTTCATGTGAAGTTTGAAGTCTGCAATGGAGTACATATTGAAGACTTGTCCATATACTCTCCGGCTTTGAGTCCCAACACTGATGGCATCCACTTATCAAACACAAAAGATGTCGGCATATACAACTCCAAAATAAGCAATGGTGTGCATTTTTATCATAATATAACGCATTGTAAGATTAAAGCAGACTAATACTAGCAATTTTATTACTGTTGATAACACGGACATAGGCGACGACTGCATCTCAATTGGACCTGGATGCTCCAATGTCAACATCAACAATGTATCGTGCGCACATAGTCATGGCATAAGGTATGCATATAAGCTTATAACAGATGCGAAAGTGAAACAGCTCCTAGTAGACTAAACGTGTATTATTTTCGTCCAGTGTTGGGAGCTTAGGAGTGCACGGATCAACGGCATGTGTATCAAACGTAACCGTTCAAAACACCGCAATCGTCAACGCAGACAACGGGCTACGGATCAAAACATGGCAAGGCGGCATGGGCTTTGTGCACAGCATCAGCTTCTACAATGTATACATGGAAAACGTGAGAAACTGTATCATGAAGAAAAATTATTGTCGAGCAATTACTTCTACTTCTTCTATAAAACAAGTGAAGAAGGCTCGAGCTGTAAAAGCTGTAACTGAAAAGAAGCAAGCCATGGATTTGTCTATTTGAAAATTGAAGATAGAAAGGCAAGTAGCTAATCAAGTTAATAATGCCATCAATTCCAATTTGACATTGTTATGAAGTAGTTGATTATGTATTGAATTAACCAACTTAATTATGTATTGTACTTGTTATGAAGTAGTTGACTATGAAATTTATGTTGTTATTTAATCATGAATATTGTAAATTTTGGGTTCCTATTGAATGTAGTATAATAATACATATCATGTTAGTTATTAATTGTTTATTAATGTTAAAATAATTGACTATATTGAGAATGAAAATATTTTAGCGTTATAAGCGTTGGCAATTAAAATTTACCAACGCTTATAAGCGTCAGCATAGAAAATTAAACAATGTTGGATGGTTAATTTGCCAACGTTTATAAGCGTTGCTAAATAATATACACCAACGTTTATAAGCGTTGGCGAATACAACCTTCCAACGCTTATTAGCGTTGGGAAACTAAACTCCCCAACGTTTATAAGCGTTGGCAATAAATTGCGACGCCACTACAGCGACGCTAATAAGCGTTGCTGAAACTGTTTGCGACAGTTATACTCGTTGGGAATCACCTGTTTTGGTGTAGTGTAAGGTATTTATACAAGTGTTAAACCCTAATTCATATTTTTGGGGAATGCCCAAATTGCCCTTGAGAAAGTGTGGAGGCCAAGTAATCATTAGCTTATACTAATAATCATTTAAGTGTACATGAAGCCATTAATTTCATAATCATGTGCATTAGCCTCTAATTTGTACATGAAGAAAGGTGGGTAGGTGGGGTCCTCCATTATCTTCACTTTGAATTATTTTCATCTTCATTTGTTTTCTTCACTCTTGTGCATGCATATATCATCATGAAACCACTTGTATATGAATTTAAATTTCTACAAAATAATATAGAAATTTTCAATTAAATTTTAGAGAATTAATATATGCACAAAAATGACCATTTTGCCCTTGGATGAAGATGAATATGTGACAATTTGAAATAATTTGAATTTTGGTTTAAACAAGTTAAAATACCCGATATGATCATTTATTTAATTTAAATAGATTAAATATGGTGGTAAAAATATGCACATTTACGTGCACATCAATAATGCAACAAGGATTAAGGCCTGCTTGCATGGAGTGATATTAGTCAGGGTGAGGGGGCAGCCACCAACGATCTGATCAGCGGAGTACATGCGATTAAAATCCCCTGCAATGATCCATGGTTCAGAGGGAGGGTTTAGATTTGGAAGAGTGTTAAGGAGGGTTTGTCTTCTTCCTATTTTGTTTTGCACATAAATGAAGGTTAGTTTAAAGGCAAGATTAGATTGAATGTGAACAACAGGAAAGTGAATGTATTGACCTGAACTGGAGATCTTGCTTAAGGAGTAATAATGGGGATTCCAGAGTGTTAGAATCCTTCCATAAGGGGCTTCAACTAGGCTGTGTTTGTATTTCTAGGTTCGTGCAATATAATTTGCGACTTGAAGGGAAAGGAGATGGTCAAGTTTAGTCTTAGCAAGATACATGATTTGAATCCTCTTGTCTTTGATGAGGTGCTTTACTTCTGTTTGCTTTGAGAGGAGATGGGCTCCTCTCACATTCCAGTATGATATATTATCAATCATCATAAGGGGAAGGGGGTGAAGGGGCAATGGATTACTTCTGGTGTGCCTCATAGGGAGGAGGAGGTTGCATTTGTTAGCTTTTGATGTGGGTAAGGTATTGATAATGTAAGTTAACGAAGATGCTAGGTCAGGGTTGAGGAGCCGACCAAGCTAGGTTTAAGTAATCAAAGATGTCACTGGATGAGAGAGATTTTCCTTTGTGTTTACAAACACGCTGACCAAGATCATTGATCAGCTTAAGTGTGTTAGCATGTTGAGTTAGTGGGGCTGGTGGCAGGATTAAGTGATCTGGGGGAGCCAGGTGGAGATACGGCGAGGGTGTATGATGGTGAGTAGGTGGTTAGAAGGTGGTTCTCGGTTGTCGGTAAGGCAGTCAGAAGATGTATGGGATGAGGAATGAGAGTTAGATGTAGAGAGAGGTGGGTTAGGGGATTCTTGGGGTGGATTACTAGCTGGGTCGAGGTTCTTTTGCGTTTCATTATTAATAGGTGCTTCAGTAGTTGAAAAAGTGCAAAGAGATTCGAATGGGTTGATATATTTATGGGTGTAGTTGATTACATGAGCCAAGCAGCAAAGGTTGTGCATTGTATAGGAGGGGGGACGGGTGGCGCAGAAGCATCGGAGAAGGATTGCGTGGAGGGAGAGAAAATGACTGTGTTTGATGTGGTACTTAATGGACACATGGAGTCAGATGAGATTTGACAAGTGGAAGGATTGGTGTGCATGTTATTAAGGAGTTGCATGGTAGGATTTGTATTTGAGGAGGAATGGGTAATAGTTTGAGCCCATGGAGTATCTTGGTTAGTGTGTATGTTGTTAATGTGGGGGGATGTTGTGTTATCATTTAGGGTTGCCTGATTTGTGGAATAAGGTGATGTCATGTCAATCAAAGAGGAATTGTGTTGTTTATTTTAGGAAGGTACGACGGTTTTTTTAATCCATTGCTTTGATTGGTTGGGTTTGGTCAGAGTTGTTGTAGAATGGTGATTCCAATTGTCGGGTTGTCTGGTGACATTGTTGGAAGGAATTCACTCTTTCGATTTAGAATGCAATACATGAGATTCATCTTCAAACTATGTTTCACAATGCTGTGTTTGATGGCTAATTTTTTTGCAATGTGTGCAAATTTTAGGCGTCCAGTCATAAACAACCTACACAATATGGCAATTCTCCTTATGACTATCAATCTGAATGAACTCCGGTAGTTCGTGATCTAGTGTAATTTCTATAAAAGCCTTGGCATACTTAAGTCTTTGCATTTTCTCCGTGCTTTCATCAAAACAAACCAATCTACCAATATGGCATGCAAGCCAATTAATGCCAATAAGCGTCCACGTGAGCAATGGAATTGTGTAGAAATGAACCCATATGGGTACGCTTTTAATCTGCGCCCGCGCACTTCCAAAAGAGGGGTTCCAAACCGTTATAATAAAACGTTTTTTCTTTAATGAAAGTTGGATAAGATTTTAACATCTTTAATTTATCTTGCTGATAAGAAAACTTGAAGAAAAAAATTTGAATGGTCTAATTTGATGTTAACCTCCCCATCGAGCTTCTAGTGCCTTTTCAAATGCGATATGACAGTCAAGTATGAAAGCGTTCCATCTAGGAAAAATCCAACTAAATATGCTTTCCCTCGATTGATGCCAGCGTCCCTTACTTCCGGAGAGGGGATTTTAGTTTGCCATCTCTGGTAATGTCAAAGTGAAGCGGTGAAAAAGTTTCTGCATTCTTGGTTTTGGATTTGAAAAGGGAAATCCACTTGAGGTTATTATCAGTTGAAGCTAGGGTTTTATGGTGGAGACATTTGGAGGCATTAGCGTCGGAGGTAGGGATAGACGGATTCGGCGGCCTTGGTTCATGGGGGATGCCGTTAGGTGGCCAAGGCATGGTGGATGATTAGATCTGGTTAGGGTTTGTGGCCAGGTTGGAGTTGATGATTGATGGGGTAGGTTGGTTTGATGTGTTACGTGAGGGGGTGATAAGTAGGGTCAGTTTTGTGGAGGTTAGGTGTGGCAGGGATGATAAGTTGGTTCATGCATACTTTTATTTAGTTTGTTCGGGTTTACTAGGCTTAGTCATGTTGTTCATTTATGTCCTTTACTTTCCATTATGTTGTTACTTAGATTGTTCAGTTTATTTGGTTTTAACCATGATGATTTATTGCTGTTCAATATTTTAACTTTTACTTCCACTCGGTTTGTTCTGTTCGTATTAGTAGTAGACTAGATTCATCATAACAAATAAATGTAAAACTATGGTGTTTAGAAAGAAAGGATTCTATTTATTGGAAAAATATAAATGAGTTGAGGAAATTAAATCATTAATGTGGAAATATAATTTCTTTAACAAGTAAATTTTGTGTTAAATAATATTAGAAACTGTTAATTTTTTTGTTTTGAAAATTTGTTTAAAGCAAAAACGAAACATAATAAGAAATTTAAGTTTTTCCATTTGACGTGTTCTATAATTGTAGCCATAATATTTTGATTTTATAATCCGTTTTTGTTGATTTTTCTTTCATTTGGAAAGATATTTCCAACAAGGATAAATTTCGAGCTCGTTGCTTTTTGAAAATTTGAAGCTTGCTAATGTTAAAAATTGTTTTGAGATTTTCTATGTGAAAACCTAGATTCAAAGCATTGGATCTGCGTTTTAATAATTGATTTACAGGCTTTTCAGTATTCAAGAATTTGGTTATAAATTTTGATGCATATCATATTTCCATGATCTAACAAATTTTTTTAAAACCTAATTGTTCATTCTACAACTTACCTTTGAATGTAACAAATAGTTAAGTGATTTTGACAAATAAAATTTAGGTCGAAGGTTGCTTAATTAAGAACGCTATGATGTTTGTTTAGTATATAAATGCAATGCTTATAAGTGTGTAGGGGCGCACACACGTGTGTGATCTTATAATGTTTTTTAAAGTTGGGTTAGGTACATGAAGGCTTTGTGGGTTTTTTTGGCTCATGCTCACGTATGCTTGCATAGAAATTTAATGATCTTACTTTAAAATGCAATATAAGGTATGCAATTTTTTTGTGTGATATCATGTCATTTTCCCATGTTTGAGAAGCCTATGGATGAGATGTCCCTTCGGAGATGTGTGTATATCTTATGAAACTTTAAAATGCTCTCCATATAAAGGAGGTTATGTAAAAAAATTCTGAAAATTCTGACACTTAGAATAGTATTTATCTCTCTACTTGCAACTTTTAGCTCTTTGTATATGTGTGTGTGTCTACGAGGAGCATTCAATGGTACTCCAAACAGTGCAGCACCACATATGCCTCTGATTTCCACTCTTAGTTTCTATTTAAATAATGGAGTTAGTGGAAAGAGAGAGAAAGAAGTGTCATTTAATAGGAATTTATTGTGAAAATCAAGGGGCAATTGTGGTGCTGCATTGTTTGGAGGTATCACTGAATGCTCATATATATATATATATATATATATCTGTCTGTGTTTGTGTGTGTTTGTATGTGTGTGTGCGCGCGCGATATTATTTAGTTTATTTTGGTTTACTAGGCTTATTCATGTAGTTTATGTTTGCCGATTTACCTTTCATTATGCATTTACTCAATTTATTTAGATTATTTGGATGCGTATTTCAAGTATGCTTCTATTGGCACTAAAAAAATGCTTCTAACTCCCAAAACTAATGTCTACCATAAAAAGTTTGGTTTAGTACTTCTTAACACCGATTATTGTTTTATTTTAATTAAACAGGCACCCAAGTATTTCAAATCACAACAGTTATCTCTCTTATTCCCTAAAACAAATTAAACTCTTTTCAAAACACAGCAGAAATTACATAACATACACAATACATTGAAAATAAAACAATAAAATTTATTTTCCTGATCGTATTTAGGATGATGAAAATTCAAAAATAAATACTTACTTATTAGTTAAAAAATGCTTTGTCAAATCAACTTGCAAGCTTTTGAAGCATTCGACCGATCATTGTATTCCATGTTTTCACTATCAAGCATTTTTTCATTTGAAACATCAAGTGCATTTACTTTTTTTATTGTGATTGGTATACATTATCTTACAACCAAAAAAAGGGAAAAAATATAAGGGAAGAAATCGTATGAACGTTTAACGATAAAATATTACAATTCAATAATTTAAATTGAGGTTTTCAATTACAACCTGTGCAGTTAAAGCGCTCGGCAGATTCAAAGCGGTGGAGGTGCAAAAAGTCATAGCGGGAATACAACGAGGATATAGCGGGATATAGCGGATGACTCTAAAATAGCATATAAAACTTGTACTTAATGTTTTTACAAATATATAAATGGTAATTAAATGAAAAATTATCATTCAAATTGAATTATAATTAGTACATAAATAATTTTAATTAAAAACATGTGCGAATATACTTTAAATAAACGTAAAACTGTTATATAACATAATTAAATTTAGTAGAATATTAGAGTATGTTCATTTCTGAAAATATATTAAAAATTAAATCAAATAAATTAGTTTCATAATTTTTATAATGTATAAATGCAATTTTTCATTTCATTTTATTAAAGAAGATATAGCGGAAATAGTAGAATATAGCGGGAATAACGGGATATAGCGGAAATAGCGGGGCTTAAAGCGGAAAGGCTATATTTTGGGGCTATATGGAAAAATCGTAGCGGTAGAAATCCGCTATGAGATATAGCGGGGTTATAGCGGGGAAATAGCGGGGCATTAACTACACAGATTAAATTCTCCAAATTTGTATTAACAATACAACAAAAGGACCCTATTACAATTGTATTTTTACAACAGTCATAAAATACCAGTTGTAATAATGGTTTTTTACGATGTTTTTCTTCAGAAAGTAGTGATAAACTTATTTTCAACAACTCTTTTATTTTGCTAGTTGTAATAGATGCCTATTACAGCCTTACCTTTTTGCCAGCTGTAATATATGCTATTTTTAACAACTCTTCTTTTTTGCCAGTTGTAATAGATGCCTATTACAACCTTTTTCGTTTGCCCGTTGTAATAATTAATTAATAATGATAATTAAATAATTAATAAAGTAAATTGATAATAAATAATAATTGCTATTAAATAATAATTAATAATTAATTTGAAATATGAAATAATTAATATTAATAATTACTATTAATGATTAATAATTAATTATTATTATTAAATAATTAATAATTAATTTTTAGTAATTAACAATTAACATTAATAATTAATAATGAAGAAGTAATAATTAATTTTAATAATTAAGAAGCAATAATTAATATTTAGTAATTAATTTTTGATAGTTAATAATAAATATTCAGTTATAGTTAATAAGTAATAATTAAAATTTAACAATTAACAATTAATAAGTAATATTTAATAATTAAGAATTAATATTTATTATTTAATAGATTTAAAATTTTGAAAGTGGGAGTACTGGGCTAAAAAAGGATTTTTTTTCCAATTTGGTCTGATTTCACAAACTTATCACGCAAATAGTCTTGCTTTAAATCTAGTTGCAAACGTAGCCTTGTTTTGGCCAGAATGAACTGGCACAATTTCAAATTGCGTCAATACATATGTTTTTTTTTCGTGTACGCTGGGACACAATTTCAAATTGCGCCAATACATATGTTTTTTTTCCATGTACGCTGGGGCGCAATTTCAAATAGCGCCAGTTCAATTGGGGGCAAAAATATACTTCAACTGACACAATTTGAGATTGCGCCAATACGTTTTGTCCAACTCAGCGTCGAGTTGGTCAAAACAGGACTACGTTTGTAAATAGTTTTAAAACAGGACTATTTGAATTGTAAAATAGGTCTAAATGGAAAAAAGTTCCGAAAAAAAAACACAGCTATAAGGCAAACAGTAGGCATAGGCCTATCAAACGGGTTGGGTTGGGTTGGGTTGAGTTTGACCCAACCCATTTATGACCCATTCTTTTTTTATCCATTTATGACCCAACCCATTATTGACCCAACCCACTTAATAAGCGGGTTACCCATTTAACCCATTTAAATATTTAAACTTAAGTTGACTAATAAAAACCAAATAAATATGAAATAATTCTAATTCTAATTTTTATGTTTTGAGTTCCGATAAAAATTTAAAATTCTAATTTTCATCAAAATTCAAATACGGGGATGCGGTAGCTTATTATTTTCTAAGTACAACTGTCAGTCCCCTTGGAGAACTACAGTGTGCGTTCACACGATGAAGTATCCGAGTGTTCCATACTGTTTGTAATTTAGGTGGGAGTTAATCGGTCGAAGTCTCACCGGATTCCGAGTTAGTATGAAGAAAATATAGCAGTCTGAACAAAAAAAATAGCGACTTCTGCACTAGGCGGAGTTCAAATATGTGGATGTGGTAGCCTGTTATTTTTTAAGTACAACTTTTAGTCCCCTTGGAGAACTACGGTGTGCGTTCACACGATGAAGTATCCGAGTGTTCCACACTGTCCGTAATTTAGGTGGGAGTTAATCGGTCGAAATCCCGCCTGATTCCGAGTTAGTACGAAGGAGTTATTGCAGTCCGAACAAAAAAAATAGCGGCTTCTGCACTAGGCGGAGTTCAAATATGGGGAGTGTTAGCTTGTTATTTTCTAAGTACAACTGTGAGTCCCCTTGGAGAACTACAGTGTGCGTTCACACGATGAAGTATCCGAGTGTTTCATACTGTCCGTAATTTAGGTGGGAGTTCATCGGTCGAAGTCTCGCATGATTCCGACTTAGAACAAAGAAGTTATTGCAGTCTGAACAAAAAAATAGCGGGTTCTGCAGTAGGCGGAATTCAAATATAGAGATGTGGTAGCATGTTATTTTCTAAGTACAACTGTCAGTCTCTATGAAAAACTACAATATATGTTCAAAATTCTTATTTTTCAAATTTATATTAAAATTTAATGTTATTAATAAATAGGTAAATGGATTACCCATTTACAACACTTTTAAAAATGGGTCAACCCAACTCATAACCCATTTAATAATATTAATAAATGGATTGACCCAATCAATGCTGCGAAAAGTAGACAATGCAACACCGACATTTTGTTGGTTTCTTAATTGTTTATGCTTTGGTTTCTTTATGCACTCAAAAGCCACCTAACCGACAACCATTATATCCATGAGATTTTAAGAAAATTATGAACATTAATTATGCTGTTGAGATTAGAATTTAACTTGTGATAAAATATTCTTGTTTTATATAGGCTACATATATTAACCCCACTGATTTCCTTTTCCAGTTCGAATTAAAAAAACAATATTTTATCTTTTGTCCTTGTGCATTTTGTCCATTGACATGTTGTTTTTCCTTTTTAACCTCGATTCTCATAAATAATATCAATTGAAAATCTCGTAATTATATGTAATTTTTTTAATAAAACCATCTAAAGAATGTTTCAATATAATTTAACAAATTTCAAACATAGATCAATTAATTTTAAGAAAATCAGGATTATTTTAAATTGAAAACCAAAATAAAGTGTATTATTAATGATTTAACTTTTGATTTTTTTTCTTAATGTTTGTTTAGGCAAAGATTTGATGGTAAAAATTACATATAAGTATTAACTTTAACTATCATGGATTGAAGAAAAAAGAAAACATGAAGAATGAAATGAATAAGAGAGAAACTAAAAGAGAAAAAAATAAAACTAGCATGAATTGCAGCTAGTAAAGAAAATTATGAGGTATTACATTATTGTTAGAACGTTGTGTGATGGAAAAAGAAAATCGGGTGGTTTCAACAATTTTAGCCTTGTATACAAAACCATCTCCGAAACCCCATGTTGGTCGGACAAAAAATTTGCTTGGTCATGATTAAAATAAAATAAAGAAATAAAGATATAGACGCATTGCTCTATATCTCACAATGCAATGGATCTTAAGCTTTAAATTTTGATACTTAGCCTAAAGCATTAAGATGTGTCCTTAAGTACAATCATATCATTTTCTTTCTTTCTAAATTTTATAGTACATACTACGCATAGGAACTATAATACAAATGTGTGCGTACTAAAAGTTGACTCATTATTCATGGAATTATACATGCATTAAATTTTGACATGTAACACGCATATCACATGGTGATATATTTACAGTAAAATTTGATGCTTTATGCATGAAAATTCTGTTGCATTTTTAATACAAACCGTCAAAGGCAAAAAAAAAGGAAAATGATGTTGTTTTACGCAGGAGTGATAGAACGACAAGATTACCTAAAGCCTCCGATTTCCACTGAACAAATTGACTAAAAATTTTCTGAGTATTGTAGCAGCCTCCAAGAAAAAAAATACACGATAGTATAAAAAAAATGCTATAGTTTTCAAAGGGTGGATCACTTTGATGGTAAGACCTTAGATTTATGAATTTAAAGATCTTATCTCTTTAACGATCAATTGATTCAATTCCTAAGTTTAAAAACCTCAAAAGTTTATTAAGGAAACATGGAAACAATTATGTAAACTAACAAATGTGTCCGAGTTATTGATAGTTCATATTAAACTGGAATTCGCTGATCTTCAATATTACAGTATAAACTAAGCTACAAAGACCATAATAAACAACCAGAATGGGGGAATGACCATAAAAGATAGATATTACATTTTATTTTAAAAAAAAATTTAGCCTGGCTAATTCTGTCACAGAAATAACATGACTAAATTTATTTTTTCTAAACAATTTGGACACGAATGATCTAAAGCAAATCCTAATCTTTTGACTTAATCAAAAAATTAAAAATATAAATGAAAAATGTGTACAACAATGAATGTTTTAACAAAATGATTTAAAATCCTATTATCCTAATTTTGACCCAAAGGCCAAAGCAAAATGGATTTTGTTTCCAGAGATTAACGATGAAATTACGTGATATAATTATGAAAATATGAAGTGCATGTAAGATAATACAGTAGATCAATATTGAAAGAATTAGTGTGAATGCCTGTACTTAGTTGTACTAATACTTGATAATACAGGTGGCACAATTACTTTGTATACCCGAAGGTCCAAAGCCTGTTTAAGATTTGTATTGTGTATAAAAACAAGATCAGAGAAACAGTACTGTATGATTCACTCTGCAATAAAGAATATCAAAACAGTTTTCCTTCCAATCTCTTCTTCAAGATTTATTTTCAAATCATTTCAAATTTCAACTTGGTATCAGAGCCAATACAAAGCAAAACTGCATCAAAATCCTTGAAAAGAAGAAGACATTAATCTTCATCAGAGAAATCTCATCATTTGGAGATTAATTACCCATCGGAAGTATTATCATCATTTGGGTACACAAGACTTATCTCCAAAGACTAGTGCCTCGCCTAGAAAACTCTGGCTGCACCCAGTCTTTCTCATTGATCAAGTCAGAATTGAAAATTAGTCAAGATCTCAAGAAAATCATCAAAACAGAAAGAAGGCAAGTGTCAAACCACTGGTTTATCAGATTAAAAATCATCATCTAAACACAGTTGCAACTTATCTGGATTCTGCAGAAGCAAATTCTTGATCACTATATCTGATTTCAAACTGTTAGAGCATTTCTTGATTCAAGAATCTTCTTCATGGCTGATGATAACTCAGAAACCTCTAACAATACATCTAATCCACCACCTCAAGTCACTGCCACAGCAGAGAATCTCTTGAAAGCCACAATTAGTCCTCAGATTCAACTCATCACTGCACAACTTGAAGAAGATAATTATCTTCTTTGGAAAATCCAAGTTGAGACTGCTGCTAGAGGATATGGCCTGGAAGGATTCATTCTTGGCACCGCTGCTGTTCCACCCAAGTTCATTACTGATTCAGAAAACAAGACAGTAAGCAATGGTGAATATGTAAAGTATCAAAGGCAAGATAGTCTCATAAGTTCTTGGTTACTTTCATCAATAAATGTTAAACTACTGCCTCAAGTAATTGGATGTAGAACAGCTAATGAAATCTGTTGGCAGTGGAAAGAATTTTCAACACTCAATCAGCAGCTAGAGTAATGCATTACAAAAGGCAATTACAAAATGTCAGAAAAGAAAATCAAACAATGAGAGACTACTTGGGAAAAGTTAAGAATATATGTGATATGCTTGAAGCAGCAGGACACAAAATCTCAAATACAGAGCAAGTGTTAACCATTTTAACTGGCTTATGTGATGAATATGAATCTGTAGTTGCAGTAATATCTTCTCAAGAAACCTTACCATCTCTTGAGTATGTTAGTTCCATCCTCCTTGCACATGAAGGAAGATTGGAGTACAAGAAGCCAATAGACAGTGATATGTCCATCAACTTTGCCTCAAACAACAACAAGAACAGAAATCAAAATCACAACAATCAACAGTATCAAAGGGGAAACAATGCTGGAAGAGGCAGAGGCAGGGGAAGATGGAGTAACAACAACAACAGACCAAAGTGTCAGATCTGTGAAAAGATTGGTCACACTGCACTAAAATGCTATTTCAGACTCAATGTCAATTATGCGCCAGGACAAAACTCAAACAGTCAAAGGAATGGTAATCACGGTGCAAACATAGCACAAGTTCAGCAAGATTCTAATAAACAGAGTAATGGCATGAGTCAACATCAAGATCAGAACATATACAAGATGAAGCAGGGTATCCTGACTCAGGTGCAACCAATCATTTGACAAATAATCTTGACAACTTAAATCTCGGCAACAAGGAGTATAGAGGTAAACAGTCAATATTTATGGGAGATGGTATGCCTATTGGGATCACTCATATTGGTAATGCCTATGTTAAAGGTAAAATGCAATTATACCTCAATAATCTATTAAGAGTACCAAGAATTAAGAAAATTCTTATGAGTGTTTCTCAATTTTCACATGACAATAATGTGTATTTTGAATTCTATCCCAAATATTGTTTAGTTAAAGACATACTAACTGGTGAATTTTTTTTGCAGGGTGATGCAATGAATGGACTGTACAAGTTCACTGTGACTAACTGCAGAAACATTGTTGAGAAAGTAAAGCACATCAATAACTGTGAAATATCACCTGTTGAAAACAATAAAAGTGTATTTGATCAGTGGCATTATAAATTGGGACACCCCAATGTAAATGTTGTAAAGCAGGTTTTGAAAGAAATTAAAATTTCCTTTAATGATCCTACTTTACCATATGTTTGTACATATTGTCAAATGGGCAAAAGTCATAAATTACCCTTTGCTAATTCTACTACTGAATACAAAATGCCACTAGAATTGGTTACAACTGATCTTTGGGGTCCTGCACCCATTCTTTGTTGATGCATTTACTAGATATACATGGATATATTTCCTGAAAACTAAGTCAGAAACTTATAATACTGTTATTCATTTTATTACACAGGCTGAAAGACAAACTTGTCATAAAGTTAAAATTGTCCAAAGTGATGGTGGTAGTGAATATAAGTCACTTGACAAGTTTTTCTTAAACAGAGGTATAATACACAGGATCACATGTCCATATACCTCTGAACAAAATGGTCTAGTTGAGAGAAAACACAGACACATAGTAGAAACATGGATAACTTTGCTTGCTCAAGCTTCTTTACCCTTGAAATTCTAGCCAGACTCATTTAGTACTTCAGTGCATTTAATCAATAGACTTCCAACTAAAGTACTAAATGGAGTAAGTCTAGTTAAAAACTCATGGGAATCAAACCCAATTACAATGATCTTAAAACCTTTGAATGTTTGTGTTTTCCCTATATAAGACCATATAATAGATATAAATTAGATTTTAGATCTCGTTCTTGTACATTTCTGGGTTATGCAACCAAGCAGAAAGGTTACAAATGCTTGGATAACTCAGGAAAAATATTATCAGTAGACATGTTGTATTCAATGAAAAAGTATTTCCTTTTACTTCTACCAGTATAAAAACTACTCAGAAGGTATATAATCCAAGAGCATCTATTTCAAATATACCTGTATACTCTGAGGCATGGAATTCCAAGGAAGCAGGTGTCTTTGAACCACAACACACAGTGTTGCCTGAACCAGGTCATGGAACAAAAGAACAGCCTGACATACCTGCTCAATCACCTGCTACATCAAGCAATCAAAGTGAAAGAATAAGTACTAACAGATTACAAGAGCAATCCCTGGACAACACTGATGGGAATGATAATTCAACATCTACCGATACTGAATTACCAATTAGGACAGGTCATCACATGATCACTAGATCAAAAAGGGGAATATTCAAGCCAAAAACTTATACAGCTACAACAAATATTGAAGAACCAGAGTCCTTTGAACAAGCATACAGAGATGAAAACTGGAGAACAGCAATGAATGAAGAGTATCAAGCACTAATGAAGAATAAAACATGGAATCTAGTGTTTCCTCCAACAAACAAAAACATAATAGGATGCAAATGGACTTATAAATTGAAGAAAAATCCAGATGGAACAGTGTCCAAGTACAAGGCAAGACTTGTTGCCAAAGGATATACACAGCAATATGGATTTGACTTCAGTGAGACATTCTCACCTGTAGTAAAACCAACAACCATCAGAGTTGTGCTCACAATTGCCTTAAGCAAAAGTTGGGAGATAAGGCAACTGGATGTTAACAATGCATTCTTGAATGGCATTCTTCAAGAAGAAATTTACATGGAGCAGCCACAGGGATACAGGCAAAATGATCATCAAGTCTGCAAGTTGAATAAGGCCATATATGGCCTGAAACAAGCACCAAGAGTATGGTTTGATAGACTGAAGGCCATATTAAACACTCTAGGCTATCAGACCACCAAATCCGATAACTCTTTATTTGTCAAAAGCTATAATAATCACATTATCTATATTCTAATATATGTGGATGACATGATCATAACAGGTGATGATAGTGCAGAAATTACAAACATCATACAATATCTGAACAAGCAATTCTCCATCAAAGATCTTGGCAGTCTTAACTATTTTCTGGGGATTGAAGCCAACAGAAAATCAAAGATAGAGATATTGTTAAGTCAAAAGAACTACATTGAAGAAATACTTATCAAGTCAAAAATGCATGAAGCAAAATCACAACCAACTCCTATGATAAGCAGTCAGCAACTGTCCAAAAACAGGGGAGAATCCATATTAAATATCAAATACTATAGGAGTATTGTAGGAGCACTACAATACTCTACTATTACTCGGCCAGATATATCATTTAGTGTTAACAAAGTGTCTCAATTTATGCAGGAATCACATGATGAGCATTGGAAGGCTGTAAAGAGAATTCTAAGATATCTTAAGGGAACAACAGACTTTGGACTACTGTTAAGAGGATGCAGTAACTTGAACATAGTAGCAAATGCAGATGCAGATTGGGCTACAGGCATCGATGATCGAAAATCTGTAACAGAATACTGCATCTACATTGGCGACAATCCAGTGTCATGGTGCTCGAAGAAACAGACCACTGTATCAAGATCGAGCACAGAAACAGAATATAGAAGTGTTGCGAGTGATACTGCAGAAATAATTTGGCTACAATCTCTACTAAAAGAATTACAAATCAACACTACAGCCAAACCAATATTATGGTGTGACAATCAAAGCACTGTGTACATGGCAGCTAATCCAATTTTGCACGCACGAACAAAACACATCGAAATCGATCTGTATTTTGTTCGTGAGCAAGTACAGAGAGGAATGTTGCAAATCAATCACATACCTTCGACTTACCAACTTGCAGACGTTCTTACCAAAGCCTTGTCAGCAAGGAGCTTTCTGAAGTTTCGAGACAAACTGAAGGTAGAGAGCAAAGCAGCTCTCACAGAGGCAAACTTCATCAAAGGAATTAAAGCTCCAACCAACTCATCACAAATGGGAGCAGCTTCAACAAGTCAGTTGCCTCAGAATGATACTGGAATCAAATCTAAGGAAGATCTTATGTCGAACTCTGAAGGACTAACAGAAGCCACTGAGAATTTTCATCAATTAAAAGAGAAGACTTGCAGTAAAGAGATGATTGAGGTGGAAGATCGAAGAAAATTACAGGCACTTGCAGTGAAGAGTTGATTGAGGTGGAAGATTGAAGAAAATCGCGTAAGCTATCTCAAGCGCCGCCATGGATCTAAGAAGCGAGTGTAACCCTAAACCTAATATTGGTTTGAGGGGGGGAATTAGTGTGAATGCCTGTACTCAGTTGTACTAATACTTGATAATACAGGTGGTACAATTACTTTGTATACCCGAAGGCCCAAAGCCTGTTTAAGATTTGTATTGTGTATAAAAACAGGATCAGAGAAACAGTACTGTATGATTCACTCTGCAATAAAGAATATCAAAACAGTTTTCCTTTCAATCTCTTCTTCAAGATTTATTTTCAAATCATTTCAAATTTCAACTGAAAGTGTTCAAAGCTAATTAAATTAGTTAAAAATTTGTGTCCATAGTTCCTCAATATCTTACTATTTAATAAAAATAATAACTGAATGCTCAACTCGGACTCATCATAATAAGAAGAGAAGTATATGTTTTTGTTTTAATGTTGTTATAAAAAAGGTCAATATAAAAATAAATATGTTAATCAAGTCTTTATTTAAAAAATAGAAATTATTACTAACTTGCATTTTTAGGACTAAAAGGCCAAACTAATTCTCAAAAGATTAGGAATAAAAATTATAAAGTTTCGAAGATTCCGTGAAGTTTGACAATGGTAAAAAAAAGTTGATGTTATTAAAACATATTTAGGTAATATTTATATCTACTTAAGGATACTAAAATCGATTTTTAATTTTTAGAAAAGCAATTTTTTAACTTCTAAAAAGCTTTTCGACGAACACTATTCAACTTGCAAATTTTGCTTTAAAAAAAGCTTATTAACTTGCACTTTTATTTATAAAAAATTAAAGATAAATTGTTACATTAACTTGTCAAAATAGAAATCTATTGCTCGAAGTCGCTAATAAAAACACAAGATGATGAGGAGTTGATGGCAACAAGTCACAAGATTAAACTTTAATTTTGGTGTGCAGGGAATCAAAACGTTAAGATGTGCACTGAAAAATACCCTCACATAAATTATTTTAAAGTACTGTGCTGTTGCTGTTTTAAGATTCTATCATTCATATTACAACCCAGTAAAGGCAAAAGCAGCAACATGAAAATTGTTCAGCAAGTACACCATAATTAACTTCTGAAGAAAGGCATAAATCATTGAAATCTAAATACTATAAGTTCGGTCCTGCTATTCAAATAACATATTTCCCAATATCAATAAGAAATTTGATTCCCATTTTCCTCCTGGGAACGCATGCAAACTGCATCACTAGCTCATGAAAACTTTGCCCCTGACAAATCAATATTTGGTTGCTGCAACGACCAAAATAAACGAAAGATCAAAAAAGAAGAAGATAAAGAGAATAAACAAAGAGATTAATAGCAAAAATAAAATAAAAAAAAAGAACATCTAAGGTAGAAAGAGACTTAATTACCTTAGCCATGATATGCTTGAGCATTTCATCTCTCTCCACCTCTCCACTGGTTGGAAGACCCATCCTTTTCTGTCTCTGGTCAAACTATTTTTCATTCATTTACAAAACCCGAACAAACAAATGATAAGGATCTCACACTGATAGTAGAATTAAAAAGAAAGAAAAAAAAAGTAGTAGTAGTAAAGCAGTGCATGACATGAATAAAATTAATAATAACGTTTACCATCATTTTTTCAACTGCTCGACGTGTCTCAGGGTCCAAATCGATAAGTTTGCTTGCCTCCGGTTCCACATTTTGTACATTAATTTCAGGGTCGCCTTTAACCAAGTATTTCCACCATTCCATTTGATTTTGTTTTGTCAATGACACCGATACAGCTTTCCCATCCTCTGTCAACGTATCAACGAAAAGCTAACATATTTTACGTTTCTTCCAAGTATTACAAGTTGCTTTTTTTATACAGAACAAAACGTAGTATGCAAGAAAACAGATGTGATAAGTGACAAGTTTAAAATATCAAATCAAGTATAAGAAAAATTCAGGTGTAGTTGTCACGTACCAATATTCCAGAAGCAGTCATCTGGTTTGACAGAGTTATATAGTTCACCCTGGTATAAAAAAACAAGGTACAATCATGCTGAGATTTGAAACAAACAATCAATTAATTTGAAACATAATATCGGTAATGATAAACAGCAGACAGTAGATAATTGGTGCTTACATCAATAATGGGAGGTTGACCCTTAATCCCGAATTTGAGATGTTTACTCTTTAAATCATATGCCACGGATTTTGAACTGATTCCTTGTGGGAACGGAATTATGATGGTAACCTCTTTAATTGATTGTGTCCAGGAGTGGTTTTCCATATCCAACCCATTTCCAGAGTTCGGTTCTGTAAGACAGTGATAGCATAAATTTAGAAAACAATGCATGGGATTGCCAGCTGCATATTAGAAATATCTGAAGCATTTACAGTAATGTAAAATATATTTCTTTTCAACATTCATAATTCCAGTGCATTCAGTATAGGACTTCCATCACCAGACACAGTCATCTAGATTGTCCCTGATTTCAACCCCATATATGAATTCAATTAGATCCAACGGTTCATATCTATAGTGTCATCAATTGTGTTTTATTTTGTCTCTACATAGCCGGTATAGAGTTATAATCGCAAAAATTAACTGATAACATGTGCCCATTTCGTAAGTGTAATCAACTAATAACAACTGATAAGAAACAAAAATTAACTAATAAAAAATAAAAGAATCATCTGTACATGTTTATCTGCAGTTTAGAATTATAATCACAAAATATTAAGGAGCAACATGTCTGTAATATGTCTGGTTCTAAACCTTTAACATGAAGTATGACACATGATTAGTTAACAATTACTCTAGTATGTGTACGCATTGAAGATGTTGAAATTGTGTAACTCAAATACGTATGTCAAATGAAAGAGGAAATCAATAGCTTTGCAATGAGAAAAAAAAAATGAAAAGCGAAACGGAGCTACGGTTCAAAAGCCATGGAGTTTTGAAGTTTGGATAAAAAAAGAAGCAGTTACATATTCAAACAGGGAGGAATGGCAATCATCACCTTATGTCCTAAACTAAAGCTTTATCATCAAACCTCTAATTTGCCTAAATTAGTTAAATTAACAGTTGTAATATACATGAAACACAAAAGTTCACCAAACTCTTCCCCCTTTCATCTATCTTGCAGATGAATGGCAACCTTCATCAAACTTCCACCATCTCTTCTCTTCCTACTCATCCTTGTACAACCATTTTCTCATTCATCCGCTCAAATACCCATTAATGATGCAATAAACAATGCCATGTTCCAAATACCTTCTTTCAACATCCCCATCCCCGACCCAACCCAAATCCCAAATCCAGACCCGAACCCAGTTCCAAACCCAGATCTGAATCCGCAACCACCTCATGGCCGCAAACCAAAACACCAAAGGATAGTGCACGAGTTCCTCCGCACGCACAATGAAGTACGAGCCAAATTCAACGTGCCCCCTCTCTCCTGGGACAAGGAAATCGCGCATCACGCCCGGAGCTGGTCTGACCAGAGGCGCGGCGACTGCGCCCTCATCCATTCCGGAAATCCCGACTATGGCGAGAACATGTTCTGGGGTGCCGGCAATGAGTGGTCGGCATGTGATGCAGTTAAGGAGTGGGCGGCTGAGGAGCTCTTTTACGACATAATGACTAATTTGTGCTTGGAGGGGAAGATGTGTGGCCATTTCACACAGATGGTTTGGAATACGACGGAGAAGGTTGGCTGTGGCAAGTCGGAGTGCTTTGGCGGTGGTGTGATTATCACTTGTAATTATTCTCCTCCTGGAAACTATGCAGGAGAGAGGCCTTATTGAGTTTTGTTTTGATCTTTGAACAAGGAAAGAAATTTTCCTCTTCTATGTATGAATCGTTTGTACATGTAGATATATGAGTTTGTAATGTGATTTTTTTGGAAAAAGCTTACAATAAGTTTACTGGAAAGCTTAAATCAAAAGATTTCCCTATATGGTAGTTGCCATATGCCATAGTGTAATAAGATTTATGATAGATAGTTTTATGAAACTTTCCTTGTCCATTACGATTATTATAACGTACTTTATGAGTTAATGTTGTCACTCATCCCATAATATAACATAAAATTCAGAGACATTGGTTCAGCATTAACTTCACTGATCATAATTTAAGTTCTCATGCATGCTCAATAAATACTAATTTGTGCGTGTGTGTGAGTGAGAGTGTGTGTTTTTTTACAAGGGTTGCATGCATTATATGAATGTCAATGTAAAATACAAGTAAAATGTCACATGCAGTTATGTTAATGAAAATATGCTTAATCTCTACTATTTATAAAAAGACACTCCATGGATGCAGGTATCTTTTAGAATTCCATATATACCTCCTACATGCCATCACCAAACCTTCCAAATATACGCCAAGATGACAAACAAAGGTTTTTCCGTACTACTTTCATTTCATATCTGCTTCTCTACTGTTAATAAAAAAATTTAAAGCCTAGAAGTTCAATTGTCGTCTCTACCATATATGAGAGAAATAAAGAATGGAATGGCAGAAATAGTGGAGAGGAAATGGGTTAAGGAAAGTGAATGCATATTACGCAGGGCTTGAGTTTCTTCTTAGTTCAAATAAAACTAGTGAAAGTACCATTAGAGAAATTTTTGAACAGACATGTTATTCTTCTGAATCTAAATTCTACAAACCTTTTTATGAAGCAAAATTGTATGAAAATAAATTCTGTGCAAACTTTATGTAGTACTATGATCAATTTAATTTTTATCAAGGTAAAGTGACATTCTACGCATGATGAATAGTTATCATTTGTTCTTTAATAACTTAATAAACGTTTAATAAGAGAGATTCTAAAGTAATTTGACATACAGTACATTCCATATGAACTTATTATCCAAATCATAGGAGATTCTCAATATATGTTGTCTCACTCCATGCGTAATTAGGGCAGTACCGTCAATTTGTTTTGTCTGCTCTTTTGTGATTATACTTTAAGCATTGTCTAAAAACTCATAAAAGTTTATTGGTGCGCTAAGTGCTTTTGGTTATTGTCTAATTATTAAGCCCCTTGATATTGCCTTATAGCTCCGCTGAAATGGAAAAGGAAATGAAGACCATGTTAACTGCATAACTCTGAAGATTCAACAAAGTTCTGCTAACCCTAAACAAAGTATCTTACTGATATCATGATGTGCAAGACATGTGTAATTCATATTAACTTGATATTTTGCACTTTAACTTGACGGCAAGCACACGAAATTTTATCTGGAGTAGGAATACAAGCACACAAATTTTAGGCCCCACACACACAAGAAGCAAACAAGGTACTAAGTGTACCAAACGTTGGACACACAAGGATATTGAAATGCTTGGAACATTTTGTTGAATTTTGACAATACTATATGGTGAAATGAAGAGGTCGAGAATAACTTGATAACAGTGAAAACGGTGCACGAAGCGGAGCTCGAATGCTCAAGTTATCGCGATTTGAAGCTGGATGGTGCACAGGTTGAAAGTTGTGTCAGACATCTAGCAGGATCTCTAAACATCTGACAGCAAGTTTGTTTACTGTAACCTGCGAGTTATATCAGACGTCTGAAAGAACCTGTCGGACGTCTGGCAGCAGGAATTCTACAGCCTAAAAGTTGCTATAGACGTCTAAGAGGTTTGTCAGACGTCTGACGCGCTGCAGTTTTGTTTTTTCATCCTGAATTTGTGTATTTGCTTATAGGTATTCAAGATGCAAATCGGGTATTTGTCAAAGCAAGATGGTTCACTATATAAGTTCTCAGAATTCATAGGGGGTTGAACCTAAGTATTCAACAAGCAAGGATTTATCAAAACCCAATTTCTTCAATTCTCTTCTTCACAAATCTATTCTATTTGAATATTGATCATTGTAATCAATCTCTTGTGCTCTTCTCATTAGTATTAATAAAAGCTCTCTCTTAAAGTGGATGTATAATAACAAAACGTTAGTGAAACCACTATAAATCGGTGTTTGATTTATTTTTCTGTTATTGTTGTGTTTCTCTATTGTTTATTCGGTGATTGTGATTGATTTTGGATTGGATTGAGATTTAGATAGAGATATTGATTAGTTGTTTCTGCATTTCTTACCACGAAATTGTTTTCTGTTGTGTTTTGGGGTTTTGATTTGAGTGGTCTCGAGTTAGAATTCTCATAACAATTGGTATCAGAGCTTTGGGTGTTGGTAGGTGGTTGTATAAATGCCGGAATCAGATAATACCTCGTGTAGTCCCTCAACGGTTAGTCCAAATAGTGTAGCGTCGTATGTATGTGGATCATACATGGCTTCGAGATCACAATTGGTTATAGACAAGTGCAACAATGTCGATAATGATTTTGAAAAGTGGCAATGTAAGATGAAAGCGGTTCTTAGACAGAATCGTGTGCATCGGGCAGTGTTTGATACACATTTATTGTCGGCGGACATCTCAGATGTTGAGAGAGAGGAAATGAAAAAGTTGGCATTCACTACACTTCAACTTGCTATGAGAGAGAGAATATGATCACCGAAATTAGTGGTGAGACTACCGCTAAAGGTATATGAGACAAGTTGGAGGAGTTGTATGTGAATAAGTCACTAACTAATCATTTGATCTTTTTGCGAACGTTTTCCACCTATAAGATGAAGGAGGGTACTTCGCTAAAGGAGCACTTGAATGTCTTTGATGATTTGCTAATGAAGATGAAGGCGGTAGATTTGAAGATCGAGGAAGAACAAAAAATGATGATATTGTTGTGTTCATTGCCGGACCATTATACGGGTTTTTCAAATAGTTTGATCTATATTCCGGATACATTGACTCTTGATGATATCAAAACGGGACTTCTAAGTGAGGAGTTGCACAATCAAATGAATGAGTTGGGTGATGGAAATAGTGATGCTAGTAGTAGTCAAGGTTTATTTGTGGAAACGGAAAGATATGAGAAGAAAGGGAACCGGAGACGTTTTAAATCAACAAAGTCCAATTGGAAAGGAAAGTCAAGAGAAAGAAATAGCAAGTGCTTTATTTGTAAGAAGTCCGGTCATTAGAAGAATGAGTGTTCGAACAAGGAGAAGACAAAGAAGGAAGTAATATCTACATCCGTAGCGATGGAGAGTGGAGTCGGTGATGAAGACGTAAATGTTTTGACAGCGGTAGCATCAGATGTTTCGAGTAGCGAATAGATGCTCAATTCAGAGGCGCCTTATCATTGACGTCGAATAAGAATTGTTTTTCTTCTTATATCGATAAAAAAAGAATTTTAATTGTTATGGATAATGGTGCTATTTTTAAGTCGAAGGGTATTGGTTTCGTGCAAATTCGAATGTTTGACAGTGTGGTTCATACTCTCACTAATATACGCTATGTTATGCGAGTTCGGAAGTCTCTTATCTTTTTGGATCAGTTAGATTCTTTAGGATGTAAGATCACTATTGAGAGCGATAACTTTCGGGTTTCAAATGGTGTACTTGTAGTGATGAAGGGTGCTAAAACTCATGGAGTTTATTTGCTTCAAGAAGTGACTATTAAGGGTGAAACTTGTGTAGGTGTTGATAGTTCTCGTGGCTTGGATGCGGCTAGGTTGTAGCATTTGAGGTTAGGTCATGTCTCGGAGAGAAGTTTGGGTTTTCTTCGGAAGATGAAGATGATCGATGGAGAGAGTTTCAACAAGCTTAGATTTTGCGAAGAATGTGTCATGAAAAAACAAACACAAGTGTCATTCGGTGAAGGAAAGCATGATTCAAGATATATTCTCGAGTACGTTCACACGAATATTTGAGAACCGGCACCGGTAGCTTCTTTGGGAGGAGCTTGCTGTTATATTTCTTTTATTGATGACTTTTCTCGATAGGTATGAGTGTATGTAATGAAGGCCAAGTCGGAGACATTTCCAAAGTTTAAAGTTTGGAAGACTCTTGTTGAGAATGAGAGTGGTAAGTCTTTGAAGGTTCTAAGGTCCAGCAATGACGGAGAGTATGTTTCCGAAGAGTTCTTAGAGTAGTATTCGAAGGCATTTTACTACACCGGGAGATCCACAGTCGAATGGTGTTGCAGAGAGTAGGTCAGTCAATGGAGACTTTCGGATGCGGATAGTGTCATATCCGCATCCGAAATGATTTTCGGATATCCGCATCCGCGGATACGGACGGATATCGAATAATTATCCTATCCGCTAACGACCGATAAATCAAGAAATATAAATATGAACTTTAAGTTTAACATACATTTTTTTCAATTCAATTGATTATAAAAGTGTTAAATATAAACAAATATGGCGATAATAAATAGTTTTGAGCAGTTAATAAGCATTAAGTGCATATAATATAAACTACTGACTTAATAAAACAATAAATAAATATCTTTCATTATACTAAAATACATATAATTTATACTATAATCTTGACAAAGACCGGACGGATAATTTTCGAATGCAGATGTCTTCGTATTCGCATCCGCATCCGTTTTTTCGGATATCGGATATTATCCGCTTTTCGGATACGGATGCGGACGGATTTCGGATTTTTCGAGTATCCATTGACAGTCCTAGCAGAGAGGATGAACCGTACTATATACTTGAGAAATCTCGATGTTTGAGAATAAGGGATTTTGGGCCGAAGCATTGTCAACCGCGGTGCATATTGTCAATCGAATTCCGTGCTCGGCTATTAATAACAAGACTGCGAAAGAAATGTAGAAGGGAAAGAGCATTGAATTAAGTTATCTTCGTGTGTTTGATAGTCTGATTTATGTGCATGATCTGGGAAATGATAAGCTTAAACATAGAGCTCTCATGGATTTTGCTTGGTTATATGGACGGTGTAAAAGGCTATCGGATATGAAATCCGGAAACAAAGAAGGTTGTGAATTCTCGTCATGTTACTTTTGATGAGTCAACTTAGTTCAAGGAGAACGAGAGCTCATCGAATGTTCCAGATTTATTTCATGGTGACTCAAATGAGAGGTAATTTCCATTTTTTCGTCCAAGGAATACAGTAGTTGAAGATGCTTGTGAGGAGGAAGCGATTGATGTAACATCACATAATCCACAGGGTGCCTCTAGTAGTGTTGGTGATGTACATAATTCTAGAGAGGATTCGGTTTAAGGTGGAGTCGAAAAGAATTTGGGTGATGATATTGCAACTCGGGTGGGTCGACGTGCTATAAGGCCACCCGATAAATTTGGTGATTGGAACTATCTTAGCTTTTGTGATAATTTGAATTATGTTCTTAATGTAGTCCAAGATGAGCCGATGGACCTTGATAACGTCATGGAGTCGATGATAACTCGAAGTGAATTTATGCCCTAGAGGAAGAGATGCAATCGTTGTTGGAAAATCAGGCTTGCGATTTGGTTCCACTTTCTAAAGGAAACCGCGGTATTGTGTGCAAATGGATATACAATGTGAAAGATGATGATAGATACAAAACTAGATTAGTGGCTAAGGGGTTTACACAAAGGAAGAGAAAAGAGTATGATGAAATTTTCACAGCGGTTGTGAAACATACTTCAATCCAGATATTACTTGTTAAAGTTGCTATTCACGACTTGAAGTTGGAGCAACTTGATGTGAAAACTGCCTTATTGCATGGTGACTTGGACGAAGACATCTACATGAAGCAACCATAAGGTTTTGTTGCAGATGGTAAGTCAAATTTAGTTTGCAAGTTAAAAAATCACTATATGGTTTAAAGTAATCATCCAGACAATAGTACAAGAGATTTGATCATTTTATGTTTGAAAATGGTTTTGATAAAAGCATCAAGGATGCTTGTGCATATTTTAAGAGGTTGGAAAAAGATTGTTGGGTGTATTTACTATTGTATGTGGACGACATGCCCATTGCTTCAAAAGATAAGAATGAAATTAACAAATTAAAATTAAGTTTAAAATCAAAATTCGAAATGAAGGATCTTGAAGAAGCAAAGAGGATATTGAGCATGAAAATAGAGATGGATTGAAAGCATTTTGATTAAAATTACTTAAAAGGAGTATACAGAGACAGTTTAACATGGAGAATGCAAATGCATCAAGTACACATTTACCTTTGCATGTGAAACTTTCGAGTAAGGGATCACCTATCTTGAAGAAAGACATGACAAATGTGTCATATGCTAGTGTGGTTGGAAGTTTAATGTAAGTTATTGTGTGTACAAGCCCCGATATTGCAAATGCCGACGAGATGGTTAGCCGGTATATGGCTAATCCGGAGAAATCGCATTGGGAAGTTGTATAACTTATATTGAGATATCTTAGAGGTACATCATCACATGGTCTTGTTTTTGATGGTAATGAGGGGATGAATTGAAAGTTAGTTGGTCATTATGATTCAGACTATGCCGATGATAGGGATCGAAGAAAGTCAACTTTCGAATACGTCTTCTCACTTGATGGTACGGCCACAAGTTGGAGGTCGAGATTGTAAACCATAGTTGCTTTATCTACTATGGAGGCGGAGTTGACAGCCGTGGTGGAGGCGGCAAATGAGGCACTTTAGTAGCCATGGATGAAGATAAACAAGTATATCTTCGGAAAGTGCACGTAAAGAATAACGCGACGGATATGTTCACACGGGATTGCCGGTTGGGAAGTTCGACTTGATTCGCTTATTGAAGTGCTAGGTGCCAAAGGTTGGCACGGTTGAGGGAGGAGCTAGATTATGGATGATGAAGAGTATTAGTGAGAGATTGTGGTTCTATCTTCTTGGTGAGTACTAGTTTACACTCCTTAGTACTTTTGTCTTTTAGCGAGACTGTTTTGAATTTAGGCACTTTCAACACTTCGTTAACAGACAGTGATTTTGCCGAAGCTCGTTAAAGGAGTGTAATGGGCCGTAGCTTTGCCGAAGCTCTTTGTGAAATTGTTCAAGTTTGTTTGATAGAAGGTAGAAGTTGTGATAATTTGGCACTATTTGTTCTTGATGATGGAGATGGATATAGTGTCGAGGTGGAGTGCTGAATTTTGACGACACTATATGGTGAATTGAAAAGGTCAAGAATAGCTTGATAACGGTGAAAACGACGTATGAAAGGAAGCAGGATGCTCAAGTTATCGCGATTTGAAGCTGGGTGATGCACATACTGAAAGTTGTGTGGCAGACGTCTGACGGCAGGTTTACTGTAACCTGCGAGTTCTATCAGACGTCTGAGAGAACCTGTTAGACGTCTGACAGCAGGAATTCTATAGCCTGAAAGTTGCGACAGACGTCTGAAGGGTTTTGTCAGACGTCTAACGCGCACAGTTTTATTTTTTTCTGCACGGAATTTATGTATTTGCTTGTAGGGCTTCAATGGGCAAATCGGCTATTTGCCAAGACAAGATGGTTTACTATATAAGTTCTTCTTAGAATTCAAAGGGGGTTTAACCTAAGTATCCAACAAGCAAGGGTTTATCAAAACCTAATTTTTTTCGATTCTCTTCTTCACAAATTATTCTATTTGAATATTGATCATTATAATCAATCTCTTGTACTTTTCTCATTGGTATTAATAAAGGTTCTCTCTCAAAGTAGATGTACACTAACAAGAAGTTAGTGGAATCACTATAAATCGATGTGTGATTTATTTTCTGTTATTGCTTTATTTCTCTATTGTTTGTTTGTTGATTGTGATTGGTTTTGCATTGGATTAAGATTTGAATTGAGATATTGATCGGTTGTTTTTGCATTTTTTTACCACGTTCTCGTTTTCCGTTGTGATTTTGGGTTTTGATTTGAACGGTCTCGAGTTAAAATTCTCCTAACACATTTAGATGCAAAACTAAGGATTACTAGGGTTTAATTTGGACTAGCAAATGGGGAGAAATGGTGGAACCAGAATTTGGGAATAATTTGTATATAAACCTAGAATCAAATCAAATATAATAGAACAAGAATACTTGTCTTAGGTTTAGCTCTCAACACTGCATCCAGTATGATCAACAAGTTAAAGAAAAAATCATTGAAATCGTTAGGATTTTGGGCTAGGAGTCTAAGAAGAGAAGAAGAACATGAAAGGGAGAGAGATAGGGAAAAGAATAAAACCATATGGGTTAAAAAAATTATTAAAAGGCATTAACGAAATAGAAGGCGGCTTTTATAAAAAAAGCAAAGCTAGAGCGATCGGTTCAAATTTGCACCGATAGAGACAAAATTTGCAGCATAATTTGCAGAATTTAGGAGGCTTCGTATATTTTTCTCGAAGAAGGTTGAAAATCAAGTAACATAACCCAGTGAAATAGCAATTTCTAGAAGATGAAAAAAAGATTTAAAAAAGAAGAAAAAGCCACGGCGACTTGCTCAAATTTACACGGGCAGTACCCAAGTTCTTCTTAAAAACGTGGGAGGTGAAAGGCAATAATGTTAACCTATGGTATTTTGAAAATTGCTAATTCTACAAGGCCCGTAATTTCGAAATGAATTTTGGTCCGAACTAAGCCAAAGCACACATTTCAAAAGCATCTCCTCATATCCACCCTTTATCCATATTTCTTTAATAGGAGTTCTCTTTGAAAATTTATAGTATTTTGACCATTTATGGTACCCTATGATATTCTGAAACGGAGTTTGCTACAACGCCCGACAAGATTGGGACAGGATTAGACCCGAAGAGTATGAAGCCTGAGATTATAAAACCAAATTCGGGGGGGGGGGGGGGGGGGGGTGGCGCGGCATTGTTGATTCAATTTTTCACAGTTTTTTGTTTGATTTTTTGGACCTTGCAGCATTTTTGGTTTGAAAATTTATAGTATTTATGGTATTAAAATTTGCACGGGCAAGATCCTAGAGACTAATAGAATTAACCTACGATATTTTGACCACATTTAATTTTATATCTCTTATTCTCTTTGATTTTGATATCCATATCATTTGGCATGTTTATATACTTAACCCATTTATACTGAACATATTTTACTTTGTTGAACATGTTTTTCTTTTCTTGTTTCTTATAATATTATTATTAATTTATAATGGAAATTTTATCCTATTAACGAAGAACATGGAGAATCTATAAATCTAACACATTCATAAGTTCATTACTCTGTACATTTGAGAAGAGCGTACATACACCTGATAATTCTATCTTCTTAAAGTAGTCTTTAAAACCATAAGTTGTATACTCTGCTTGTAGAAATAAGAAATTCTCAAATTCAACAGGTCAACTGTATAAAGTGAATCTCAAAACACTTCATGCAGCTCGCTATAAATAAATAAGTTAAAGGATGTGACTGCATGTCATGATTGTATTGTTGAATGAATTGCCGAAGTCATTTATTTGTAAAATGATTTTACAAAATTAAGACAATAAATTTTAAAAGAAAAGAAACAAAATAATCGACCGCTGATGTTTTCTTTTGATTTTAAAGTCTAATTTAGCATTTACTATTGCAGTGGAATGATGAACTAAAAAGATAATCAAATTCAGAACTAGGACAAAAGAAGTACAAGATGGAATTATTAATTCAATTTTTTATTTTTCTTCTCTATATGCCAATGACGGTGCGAAGTGAGCAGACAAAGTGGCTCAAACATTCATTCGTCCACGCCGCTCAGTCCTTTCAAGCCCTTGTGTATGTTATTTCTATTCTTTTTGAAATCAATTACGCTAATAAAAAATTAGTATATTTACACTTATTTGTATTAGTTATTTTTCCAATGTGAAACTAATCCATAGGCTTTGTAATGCAAATAACTCATTCATACGATGTCAGAACTGATCATAAAAACATTATCAAATCAGGCTATAAGATGAGAAAAAGATTTAAAAAATTCACTGTGGGCTCAAATATTGCTGCAGTTATAACAATTGGTATATGCAAAAGTTAAACAATAAGATTAAATGTGGAAACGAGATCTGTTGTAAGTAAGAGCAACTCCAACAGTTCGGAGTGCGGAAATTGGATTTTCCGCACTCCGAAATGTTGGAGGCCTCATTTCCACAACGGAAATGGAGCCAGACGCCTGTTGAACAAGCATCCGTGTTTTTTAAACATCGGACGCCTGTTGAACAGGCACCTAATGCCAACAGGCATATGGGCCTTGATGTCAGGCGCCTGTTGAACATGCGCCTGAAAATGAAGCCCCTGTTCAACAGGCGCTTGGACACCAGGCGCCTGTTGAACAGGCGCCTCACCCAATACCAAATTCTCAGCCCGAAGGCCCCCTTTCTGCACTATCGTGTATTCTCGCACTCTGTTGGGGTTAATTCTGGATGCGGATTTGAGAATGTTGGATCTGTTGGAGTTGCTCTAAGATTAACATCAACCGTTGGGCAATATAGCTTTTTTTATTGAAAGTTGGTAACTGAAAGTTGATTAATTTGCATAGCCAAGAGTTCAAAACTATCTTTACCAATGACATCTTAACACAAAACCAATGATCATTAGTGGTAAATGTAACTTTCTATCAATGCCATAATACATATTAATTTGATCTATAAGTTTCTTTGCTTCATTAAGGGAAAGAACACAAGTTTCCTTGTTCTATTTACTATTTTTGAAGTTTAATGCGCTTTGATTCATTAAAAACAAATATAGTAAATTGTAACAGATTATAGCAATTTTGAACGAACTCCAATAGATGACTAACTTCAAAGAAAATACAAGTGAATAATTGTTGTTTCTTTGTTCTATTTACTATTTTTATTGTTTAATGCGCTTTGATTCATTAAAAACAGATATACTAAATTGTAACATATTATAGCAATTTTGAATGAACTACAATAGATGACTAACTTCAAAGAAAATACAAGTGAATAATTGTTGGCGGCCATTTCTGGTTTCATATTGAATAAGATGATATTTATTATCTCAACATGAAGTCATGAATGCTTAAACACCATGTGTTACAACTAGCGTGTAATCCGTGCATTACACACAATAATATTGTTAAAAAATAATATTCATATTTTAATTATTGCTAAAAGAGGAATTTTATTGTGCGCTATATAATAAATTTAGTGTGCTGGATGAAGAATAAATTAAAATGACACATGACGCTTCGATGTAAGATTGATGGTTCAATCGTTGCTATCCATGTATCTCAATGAGAATAAATTGTCCTAAAACAAAATATAAATTAAAATTGGTAGTAATGTATATGTATAAATAATTTATTTTATGTGATATATTTTTTCTATACTTATGAGTAAATAATTAACTTTATCATTTTTGATAATATGAATGTTGTATACACACTAAATTGTCGTTTATTGAGGATTAACAAATAAACTAATGAATATCAAATAATTGAATTTATTTCAATAAGTTGAATTAATAATCAATCGAACTAATTAAACATAAGGAGTACATAAAAAAGAGAGGAGAAAACCGAGAAGAGCTTTGTCCGTATTTGTAATTGAAAAGAACATCTTATGGTCTACTTATACACGTGTGAACTTTTATCCATTATATAGTTTTTTATTTTAATTTTTTTTATCTATGCGGTTTAACCACAGATGTCATATTGTTGTAGAAGAGTCGTGTTTAAAACTTTGATAATCGTAAAATAATGTTCTATAGTCTATACCATTTAGTTGAATTATGAGTTTGGTAAGATTTAATATTGTGTTGAAAGTGGGAATATATATATTAACAGTTTAATTTGTATGCTCACATTGTAATGTTCTAAAATATTAATTTATCTTTAAAATTTGTTAAAGATGAAACTATGCTATGTAATGTATGATAATTTTTTTAAAAGAAATGAATTAAAAGTTAAAAAATTACTATTAATTGTGTATACATTTTATGCTATGTGATTTAAATATCTTTATATTTTAATGAAAAATCAATTTTATCATTTTTTCTCATATATGTGAATATTGTATATATACACTGAAATTATCATATTTTTAGGATTTATTAGAAAAATAAATGAATGCTAGTTAATTGAATTTATTTAAATAGCTTAAATTTAATGTTACACAATTAGTTAAAATACATTGATTTGAACGTAAAATATTAAGAGAGAATTGAAAATGGTTTGTAAGTAATTGTATAAATTTTTAAATGTAGGTATTTGAAGTTAATAGAATTTTACAATGTGATGTATGATAAATTCATTCAGGTAAATAAATTATAAAATGAACCATTAATGTATATAATTTATTGTATGTGATTTATATATGTCAAATAAAAAAATTATATTACCAATCGGTTGACGCGCTTATGCTATACATATTGAAACTAACAATCTTTTAGAATTTATTTAATGTATTAATAAATATTAGTCGACTGAGTTTATTAATTAGTTTCAAGTTTGGATTATGAAAATAATCTAAATGCATGGGCTTTATTGTAAAATACTGGGAGAGAGTAGAGAAAATATTTGCAGATGATTGTGGTTATTTGTAAAAAGTAGGTATTTGATTGTAAAGTTGTAAGGAAAATTTAGTAGAATAATCGTAAATGGTAAATTATAGTATTTTGAAAATAAAACATCTTGACTTGGGGAGGATTAAGGAGAATGAAGAAAACTCTCTTGAATGAATAAGAGAATTGTTCTTCTGCTTTAATACAATTTAATAGATTATTAGATTAATTGATGGGTAACTTGTACATAAACATAAACTTAAACGTTACAACTGTTGTTATTTAATGAAACAATAAAACTAGTAACGTAAAAAAACACCCCACTAAGAAAGGTTCATGGTATTTGTGAATACATCTGTCTCAATTGATTAATTAAACATGGATTCAAGCGAGTTATTTTAATTCAAATTTTCTGCTCATCTTGCTTTGCCTTACTTTTTGATTCTAGTCTGCTACTAAGAGCACCTTATGTTTAACAAAAGTAACTTGAGATGCTCTTAGCGCATTACGAGTCCAGTTTCACGATTGATTAACAAAAGGTTACAATAAATTAACACAGAAGCAGGAAATCGGAAAATGAAGAATAGACAAAACTTACTTTTTCCTTTCGATTCATCATTTGCCACCTCCTTTCTACCTTCAATCCTCATCTCCCCATCAACAGCTTTTGAGCTCTCCTCTCTCGTATTAGCTTTATTCTTCATTTCTTCTACTTTTGCTCTCCTCTTTGCATCCTCTTCTGCTCTCTTCTTCCTCATCATCTCCGCCCTCACAAAATCCATCACCCTCGCCTTCGCTGCCTCTTCCTTAAACAACCCGCTTTTGGCCCTTAACAAGTCGATCGCGGTTTCGACAAATGCTACTGCGCCTTTCTTGTCAAGAATCGAGATCATGGATTCTTCGTTGCTAGGCAATGATGCGTCCAGTGTAGGGGATGAGGAATTTTTGTTTTGGTTTTCTGGTTCGTGGAACTCAGAAATTATGGCCATGATGAACTAAGGAGGAAAAAATTGGAAAATAAAGAGAGAATTCTGGGAGCTTTTGAAAATTGAGAACGGCAAGAGGTTTAAGGGGTTTTATACAGACTGGACGAAGGTTCTAGACGAGTGGTTGGACTGGCTGCGCTGCAAATGTTTTGGTTAAATTCTTGACAAATTTTCAATTTTGGGCCTAGACGAAACTTATTTATAGTTTAGACCTCCACTGAAACTTATTACGAAAATAGATATTTTTTTCTAAACGTTTACATTTTGAAATGGAAGAATTAATTTAAATGACAAAAATTTTATATATTTTTAGCCTCAAGGACACGACCTCAATATTTTAAGCACAAAGACAAACATTCTTCTAACAATTAATCATAAGAACAAATATTTTTCTAAAATTATTCACAAGGACAAACATTCTTTCAAAACTGCCACCGAACTAAAAACTGCTACCGATAAGTACAAACTGATACATAAAAACCGCCATCAATAACTAAAAACTGATACCTAAAAAAAGTTGTCCTTCAGACTAAAATACTGAAGATCTGTCCTTAAAACTAAAACACTGAGAAATTTTGTACTTGACAATAATTTCCTGTTTTGAAAACGTGAATATACAAAAATAAATAAATATTTGAAATATACTTAAGCATGTTGAAAATGCACGAGTGCAAATTTAAAAAATTATTGTATTTTCAAAATGCGCAAGTACAAAATAGCTGAATGATGAAAAACATGCATATTTTCATAATAAATTTGAAATGAGACTTTAACTTGAAATGAGTTTTTTCGAAAGGCTAGGTTGAAAAAGTATGATTTTGTTTGGATGGACAACTCACTAGTCTGGCCTATAAAAGCATATTTTCTAAATGCTGATCTTTTGAATTTTGATATGTTTGTGGACTGCTTAATTTATGTAGTCAGTCTGCTTAAATCCACAAGGGAAGAATAATCAGGTGGACAGGCTAATGGAAATTTTTTCTACCATATTGTTCGGTTCATCCATTTTTGAGTTAACCGTTTATCAGCACAATCAGTACGACAACATTAAATTTACATTTTTTAAATGGTGAAATATTGGTAATATTATTTCAGAATCTACGGTAACAATAATATACCGACATATTTATACTTATTCTCGTATTTTCTTAGAACGTTTTATTCTCCATCCACACACCCTCTCCCTCCTTCCCTCTACACAAACAAAATCTTTAAATTTATCAATGAATTTCATCGTCGATGTAGAGTACCAATGACTTGGATGACCTACGACTACGGAATGGAACATGAATCAGAGAGGTTTTATGTGGATCAATTTTAGGAAAAGAGACGTAAAAGTTGTGAGAATTAATGACATAAAGATTCAGAATTGTACAAACTAGGAAAATCTACGTCCACTACGAAGATTTTTACTGTTTTATTTGTTGATTTCTTGTAACTGCAATGCTATTACGGTATTTAGTACGGACTTGTGCTAAAAAAAGAGTAATTTTACAGAAGACTGTTGGTATATATATTTAAGGATTTTTATGATAACAACTATATAAATTAAGTTACCGACATGTTTAAAAAATGTAGCAAGGTTTATTGAATTATTATATAGGTTTTACAATGATTCAGATATAAAGTACTTAGGAATGCAAGAGCAACTCAGTGAATGCGTACGTTATGCATGTACAAACTCTCCAGAGTAGTAAATTCTCCTACTTCATTGCCAATAAACATACATACTCTCTAAAACGATTATAAAGTTATTATCCCTTCATAACATAACAACTAGAAAGTGATTGCCTAATTTTTGCGAAAACCCTAATTTTTAACCTAAATCTAGGTTTGCCTAATTTGATAAATTAGGGTTAATTAGTGATCCTAATTGTTTCTAATAGCCTAATGATGGTTTATAGTATCTCATGAAATACCTATTTCATTTGTTAGCTTTAAATTGTGAAAAGTAGATATAATTCATGAATTTGTGTAAATCATTATATATGTGTAATTTTAGCATTGTCTTGTGTTAATTAATGCGTTTATGTGTTCATATATGTGTGTGTATATGTGTTAATCATTATACACACACGCATACTAATAATTAAATAAATTATTTTCTATCGAAAACGTCGTAAAAAAATAATTTACATATCTACTATAATATGGTGAATTAACCTTGTTCGATAAAATACGCAAAATATGGTAAATTAATAATTTTTCGAAATATATAAAATTAGTAAATTTTCAACCGCTTATAAGCAATAATATATTATATAATAAATACGAAGTCAAACTATAAAACTTCAAATTTTTGTATAAACTATTTTTTTATTACGTTCCTTAGAGAGTTTTTGGCGCCGTCCGACAAGTGTTATACATGATGGTTATGTAGATAATCGTTTTTGTCATAAAACAGACATTTATATTCATCTAATACAATACTTGCTGGAATTGTCCCTGTATTGGACAAGTTATAAACACAGTGAACAATTACATTTCGTACATTATTTCGTTTTAAACGATTCACAAAATTTCACCATCACTTTTCTTTTTTGTTTCATGTGTACACACATTTGTGTACAATACATGAAACAAATGGAAAATGCTGCCAAAATTTTGTTGAATCGTTTAAAATGAAATAATTTACGAAATGTAATTGTTTATTGTATTTGTAATGGAAAATAGGATGATTGACCATCAAAATAGAAAACCATAAACCAACATTTCAATATTGTATTCTTAAGTTGGGTTAAATTGAGGCGTATAAGATTATGTATCAATTAATTAAAAAATAAAATGTCAATTCGTAAAATGACTAATATTTATTTTTGAATTTGTGACAAATTTTTTTAAATAGGAAAAATGATCGATTATTTTGTTGATCGGAGGAGATGGATGTATCAAAGAAGGGAACTGAGAGGCGCAATAAAGGAAGATTTTTATAATGGTATAAACGTATTTGTTGAATTCACTTTAAGTAATAATGGAAACGATGTAGAAATTCGTGGTCCATGCACTACAAGAAAACTGCGGTTTACCTACGCCAAAATGGCGTAGGCGGGGCGTAGGTAAATGCGTTAACTACGTAACCCTTACGCCAATTTTGGCGTGGGTAAAACTTGCGTAGCTAATAAAATACCTACGCTTTACCTACGCCATCCGTTGGGTTGTTCCCTACGTCTTTCCTACGCCATGATTTTTCTACGTCTCTCCTACGCCTCATTATTCCTACGATTTTGCTACGACATTTTTACTTCTTTCGTTACCCACGTCTTTCCTACGTCATCCGTTTACCTACGGCTTTCCTACGCCTTGTTTTCCTACGCTTTCCCTACGCCATTCTTACATATTACATTTCCTACGTTTTATCTACGCCATTCATTCATCTACGACTGCATCAATATTCCCTTTACCTATGTCTTTTCTAAAGCAATTTTGATATATTACTATTGTGTTTCATTTCACCATATTAAATAGAAACTAAAACCAACTTGTTACACATATATACACATTCCAATAAAAAGATTAACATCAAATCATTCATCTTTAATTCAAAAAACAAATATCTCATTCATATTACAAAGTCAAACAATATTAATCAAGTCTTTATATGTCAAAAAAATACGATAATATGTTCATGATACATGACATCATACAGTTACAATTAAAAATAAAAAATACCCTCATCCCTCACGAGATCATTCAACTCCCCATCAAATTGCCATTGAAGAACCTCAATGGATTGTTCATACTGCATCTTTAGCATTTGAATCTTCCCTTCTTGACGCTCCACTTTTTTCTCTAGTTTGGCTTAGTCTTGCTGCCTTGTACCTGCAGAAATATATCAACCAACAGTGCAGAAATTCAGTTTTCACGTAATTTTCCTTATTTTTTGTTTCTTACAAGGAGAAACAACCTACAAAGTAAACACATGCAGACGCAAATGCACAAAGGGAATATGGAAGCACGTAAAGGAATCCTCTGTATTTAATTTACTTACTACAATGGGATCAAGCCTAATAGTCAAACTATAACAAATATGATGGAACTGAAAAGAAAACGAATTGTGACCGTCGCCCAACAAACATGTAAACATATCTAGAAAATTACTGCAAAACACTAAAAAATAAATACCCCAAAATCATTGTACCCACCAACTCCAACAATTACAGCTCTACCGTATGAATTGAGCAGATGCCATACTAATAGCTAGGATGGGTACAACCTATGATGTAATTTTATATATTAAACATTGCATTTGGTAACAATGCCTTGTTTTAAACTGAAATTAAAATTAAAGGTAAGCATGCTAATATAACACAATGTAGCAAATGTAATATAACACACATGCATAAGTATTTTAATATGTTCTGCATGTTATATTATATTTGCACGTTTCATACAGAGACTAAAATTAGTTAAGAAACAAAAAAAAAACTAGTCAGTATTCCTCCAAACTCATTTTTTTCATTTTTAACTTATACACGACACACATCCCATAAGGCCAACCAATCATTGGACAAAAAGTGCAGGCAATTTAGTATCAGAAATGGATGAAATGAAGACAGATTAACAACATGCCAACATAATAGGTTTTATGGGCCACATGGTTCCAAGTAAAAGCTAATTCAAATGTAAAAGAAAACTATTAAATATATTGTATGTTTGATTTCTACTTTAGCAACAAAGTTTTGTTTTACAATTGCCCTTCACTGAAGCAGCAAAATAACAACATATTATTGTTTGACTTAAAAGATGAGGATGTGCAGCTGTTTGACTTAAAACAAGAAGACGGACTCAAGTATACATCACAGAAGTTCATGTTTAAACAAAATTTTGATACTTGAAGAATAGGTGATACCTCCTGATGTGCTGACCTTCTACATCGATCAGTCTGGCGAGCAAGGCGAATCTTCTTCAAGACATACCTAGAAAATACAAAAATGCAACATCTTCACAAAAATTACTTCATTGAATAAAATGAAATTATATAAGCAGTTTATATGTGGTATTACTAAGTAATAAATAACCTTTTCTTCTCGTCTCTATGCCTAACAAGAAGTGCTGAACCAAATGCTCCTTTACCGATTTGCTCCAGCACCTCATATTGTTCCATTTTGGAACCTATGGTTACTTCCAAACTCCTTTACCGATTGATGCAAATTTCACATTCACAAGTCAAATCCCTATACTAGACGAGAACGATAATATAATATGGCAAGCAGTTTTATAAGAATAGCATTCCAGCAAATGCAGTAGCTGTAACTGCTATGGACACACAGAAACTAAACGCAGTGTTACTAAAAATGGATTTCGAAACAACCTACATCTAATGAGAACGAGAACAGTTCTATGCAAGTTGATGAATTGGACACAGTAGGTAACAAAACATGATCACATATTAACATCACAACAACCAAAACTTATCAAAACACAGTGCCTTCAAAAGTTTATACACAATCCAGTTTTAATACACATACAACTATCAGTTTGAACTTTTGTTTCCCTAGTGTGCAAAAACTAATTAACAAGAGATGATCTAACACAGCAACCAACAACTTTGTAACTGAAACATAAGACAACAAAGCTCAACAAACTTCCAATCCGAACCTACAGTCTGAAGAGGATTCGCATAACGGCAGCAAGGTCAGGCCAGCAAAGGCCACTCGGTAAATGCAAGAAAGCACTATTAGTTCCTGCAACATCGTTAGAGAATCAATAGATTTTCAGAGTGAAAGCAATGAAATTTCATTGAAAGAAAACAATGAAAATAATGAATCAGACTTATCAAATGAGAAAGGTAAACCGCACAACTCAATACACCAGATACAAGCAAATGTATATAATTTAGCCATAAAGTTCATCAAATTGCGAGCAGTCCATCGCAATGATTTCATTAAATTGCAAACGTTCAAGCATTCACCTACGCAACTTTTCAAACACCAATTTGTTCACAGCATATTCAGAAAACGTTAGCAACATCAAATTTAAAACCTAATTCATTTCAAAATTTCATTATCTGGCAGCATCAAACGTGTGTGGACACATTTCAACTAAGCATCATTTCGAATGAATTAAATTTGATTTCAGTAAAAAGAGATTCATTTTTGAAAGAATTGGTTAGAGTTAATCGAGATCAAATCGAAGTCATCCAGAAAGCAAGAATAGAGAAAACTTACCAATTAAGACGAACGAACGAATAATGCAGCCATGGTTTTTTCCCCTTCTTTTCCTTTTTGAACAAGGAGAAAATACGTTTTTTATATGAATTTCTCGCCCAGCCCGCTTTCTCATCGTCGCCTTTATGCATTTATCTTTCTTTGGTTTTGTTAATGGAAAATTGAAAATTGGGGAGATTGAGAATCGTTCATTTTGTGAATCAAAAGTGAAAAAAATTTGGTACCTGGCAGTTGATTTTGATTTGAGGACATATTTTACCTGGATGAAATTGACGAAAAAGATCTGTTTTTTTCGTTCGTCAGTGAAAAACTAGGGTTAGGATAATAAGAAGAAAGGCTTGGAAACATACGGCGATTAAAGGAAAAATAAAAAAACTATTTGTGTCGTGCTGCGGATGTAGGGATGGCGTGGGAAATTTCTACGCCTTCCTACGGCATCCTTTTGGCGTAAGGAATTTCCTACGCCTTTTCTACGGTATAATTTTGGTGTAGGGAATTTTCTACACCTTTTCTACGATTTGATTTTTTTTCTACGTATTGAAGTTGACGTAAGAAAGACGTAGGAAATTTCCTTATGTCTTCCCTACGCCTTTACCTTTTTCTACATGTTTCCTACGCCTTCCCTACGCCCCGCCTTTTGGCGTAGGAAAGACGTCGGAAACTTTGCGTAGGAAATTGAAGTATTTTCTAGTAGTGATGTAGTAGGTGTAAATATTTGAAGTATTTGTTAACAGATATTGTGAAAGTTCATTTGTGCAAAACGATTTCGTACCAGAGTATTATATTTGGGATCGTCATGGAGAAGTTGTAGCACATACTCCTGCAGAGTCTGAATTAGAGGCGGCTGGTAATGAAATTTTTATGACGAATCATATAGAAAGTATGATTGAAGATGTAGCCATTCCCTACGGTTGAAGTTGATGACGACGACGTAAATGTTGAAGAACCAAATATTGAAGCAATTTTTTTTATGATTTATTGGATGCTGCTAGGAAACCTCTTTGGGATGGTTGTAAAAGCGGCACTCAACTATCAGCAACTGCAGAATACATTGCGATGAAGTCAAAATACAACATCACTGAAGCCGGATTTACAGCTGTTGTACAAGCTGCAAAACGACACATATGCCGCTCGATAATTTAATGTGTGAAAATCACTATGAAGTTAAAAAACTTATGTCGGTTTTTGGTTTAACATATCAAAAAATAGATGCATGTTTAAATGGTTGCATGTTGTTTTGAAAAGAGGACATCACTCTTAGAAAGTGTAGAATATGTAACGATGAAAGGTACAAACCAAGAAAAACGAAAGGAAAGGAAGTTCCATACAAATGTATGCATTACTTGTCCATCACTTCTAGGTTTTAAAGATTATATGCGTCTTCTGTAACTGCACCTCAAATGAGATGACATAGTGTGAGAACAGAGAAAGAAGGTACGTTGACACATCCAGCCGATGAAGAAGCATGAAAGCATTTTGACAAAACTTATCCCACTTTTGCAGCGGAGAGTCGTAATGTTTGGTTTTTCACTATTTTCTCAATTTGGTGCTAAATATTCATCTTGGCCTATTATCATCACACCTTATAATTTACCTCCGTGGATGTATATGAAAACTCCATATATGTTTCTTACTGTTGTTGTTCCTAGCCCCTAGCCCCGACGATCCGACACAAGGAATCAATGTTTATTTACAACTGTTGATTGAGGAGTTAAAAACACTGTGGAACGAAGAAGTAGAAACATACGACGTTTCAAAGAATTTTTTTTTCCGTATGTTTACTTCTTTGTGTGAACTATAAGTGATTTTCCTACTTATACAATGCTTTTAGGATGGAGTACATCCGGTTGTCTAGCTTGTCCTTATTGCATGGAAGAAACACGAGCATTTTCTTTATCGAATGGTAAGAAAATTTCATGATTTGACTGTCATCGATGTTTTCTACATGTCAATCATCCCTTCAGAGGTGATAGAAAAAACTTTTTAGCTAATAGAGTAGAAACATGACAACCACCAACGATATGGTCAAGCGAAGACATATACGAACTTGTAATGGACTATCCAAAGATATATGAAACTGGTGTGCAACCAAAAATTAAAGGCAAATCGACTATTCATAATCGGTGCAAACAGAATATATTTTGAGAGTTGCCTTATTGGAAACATCTTCTGCTTCGTCATAATATTAATGTGATACAAAATGAGAAAAATGTCTTTGATAATGTTTTTAACACAATTTTGAATGTCAAGGGGAAGACTAAGGACGATTTGAAATCAAGACGCGATATACAAGAATTATGCAAACGTCCCGAGCTTCATATGAAACCAAACGACAATAAAAAAACCAAAGCGTGTTAAGAGTTAGATAATAATCAAGTTAAAGTTGTATTAAAATGGGTGGAATGATTAAGATTTCTTGATGGGATTTCATCAAATCTTCATAGATGTGTTGACTTTAAAAACGGTAGATTGAGTGGAATGAAAAGCTACGACTATCACATAATGATGGAACATTTATTACCTATTGTATTCAAAGAACTATTGCCCTTAAAAGTTTGGTAGGTAATAACGGAACTTAGTCTGTTTTAGAAAGAGCTTTGTTCGACTACGTTAAAAGTTCAACGTTTACATAAACTTGAAGAAGATATTCCTATATTGCTCTGCAAATTGGAGAAATATTTCCACCGGGTTTTTTTTAATGTAATGGACCATTTACTTGTTCATCTCCCATTTGAAGCACGACTTCGAGGTCCCGTGCAATATGAATGGATGTATCCATTCGAGAGGTCTGTAATATGTCACCTATTAATTTAACTACATTCGGAAGTTAAAGTTAATGTAAATTATTTTTTCATAGATATTGAAATCATCTGGAAAAAAAGTGAGGCAAAAAGTAAGAGTTAAAGGTTCGATCTGTAAATCATACATCGAAGAAGAAGCTTCGTTCTTTTTCTCTCACTATTTCATTGACCATGTGAACATATCATTTGAAAGTGTTCCATGTAATGATGAAGGCGACGAACAAGAGTCCTCTCAAACAACGTTATCTATTTGTAGACAACATGGTCGACCTTTTGGAAAATGTGTAGACGTATGGTTAAACGATAGAGATCTTCATGTAGCACACACTTATATTCTTCTTAATTGTGCTAAGGCTGCACTATTTGTTAGGTAATATGAAATAATTCTTGACTTATTCATTTCAATAATGCATGCACGTGTAGAATTTAATGCAGTATTTTATTTATATATGCAGTATTTATGAAAGAGAACATCCACATGGAGATCTCAGTAAAGAATTTTCTGATTGCTTTTCAAAGTACGTTTATGAACTGCGAAATTGTGTGGTCGATGAAGGATTGAAACATCTTGCGTTGGGACCAAAAAAAAATGTCAAGACATATCCAATATATTTCGTCAATGGATATAAATTCAACACTGAAGAATATGGTGCTGAAAAATTAACTAATAATACAAGTGTATTTGTTAAAGGTATGATGATCTAGGAAATCACATAAATGATTTTTTTGGCGTTTTAACCCAAATTTTGCATCTGACATATTTCTCACGACCCGCGGAGGATGTTTTTCTTTTTAGATGCAATTGGTTCATCAATGTTCCAAGTTCTGGAATTAATGTGCACAAGGATTATAATCTTATTGAAATAAATCACACATCACATTATCACAAGTACGATCCTTTTGTACTAGCCAAATAAGCATTGCAAGTTTATTACGCTCCTTATCCTTCTCTAAAAAGAGATAAAACAGATTGGTCAGCAGCTGACTACGGACGAGAAGGATGTAATTTTTGAGTCAGTCATGGACCCACTTTCACAGAATAGGCGTTACGGTTTTGAAAATAAAGCGGTAATGAATAATATATTTAGATATAACAATTTAGTAATTTTTCGGTTCTAAAGAACTTCATGGAACAGGCATTACGGAGGAGAGCCAATAAAAGCAAAGCTCAGATCGATCTAGCAGAGATCGAGGAATTGAGAGCTAGGGTGGCGCAGTTGAAGGAGTAGAACCGTCGAGAGGCCATTAAGTTGACACAGCTGCTGGACCAACGTATTGCTGAGTACATGCAGTAGTATGGTGGCCGCTTTCCATCTTTAGCTGGTTCCGGAGGTTCTGGAGGTGATTGACATGAGTAAAAGGTATGTTTTTTGGTTATGCGACATTGTTCGGTATTGTTTGATGATACATTGAGATGGTGCGATTGGATACTTTGAGATGTTTTTTTATATTATTTGATGGTACATTTGATGATGGTCAGTTCGACATTTGTGAGTTGATGGTGGTGAGTTGTTGATGATGACATTTGAGTTGTTGATGGTGTGAGATTTGTTGGTGTTTCACGGTGTATATATTGTATGATGACATATATGTATATTATGTTAATGAAGTGTTGGTTGGTATGATGTTATGTGAGTTATGGTTGTTTTAATTTTCTTTATGTGATTTAAGTATATTTGTATGATTTGAGATTATATTCAATATCTAAATTCGATATGTGCTTGTGTGTGGCTATATAATATTTTTGAATTGTATTTGTGAGGCTAGCATGTAGCAGAAATCTGGTCTGGAAAAATGCTACAGGTATTCCGATGGTTTCCGACTGCTGGCGATGACTTACATGTCAACATTTTCCGACGGCTAGTGGCGGTTTTGTTGCTTCCTCTTGATCAGCCACGTGTCTTCGACGGCCGTCTAGAGCCATTGGGTTTTTTTTCGGCAGTCGAAAAGTTTACGATAGAGGCTGTTGGAAGTTGTCGGAAAAACTATGCGGCGACTGGAAAAATTGTATGGTTTTTTGCGTCGGTTTTCGACGATTACCGACGGCCGCCGACGGTTTTCAGCCTTCGGAAATCGTACGTTTTCTTGTAGTGTAGGAACAACTTTGAATTTATGTCATTTGAAAACATTGTAGAGAAACTGATTTTGTGGATAATTTTTTTCTAGTTTATTTTAAAAAACATGAATTAATAACTTTACCTCTTCCATGATATAACACGTCAAAGTAAAAATGTAGTGCAAGGAAGTAGATTATGAACCTTTAAAATTAGAATTATTCAGTAAATTTGTATGTCAGTGGTCTTATTTTCTTTCTTTATTTTTTGAGAATAGTCAACAAATCATTTTTTTATTTTCTCAAAAGGCTTGCTTCGGACATGGACCTTAAAGAGGCACCGTCTTTGTTTTACCACATATTGGGTAATTCTCCATTCTATCTAAATCGTAAATAATTTTATAACTAAAATAGTATAATTTTATAACTTAGGTAGGTATTATCATTTTGTGCTGGTCTCCATGGACTGCGTTAAGGTTGCTCAGGCAGGCGATATTTTGATTTCGAAAGGACCGAAGATGTACCTCTCTTCTTTACAATAACATGTTAATAGCACGTTAAAGAAGTGTTACGAAACTGTTATGATTACGTTGTAAAATTGCAACAATTACATAACTGTTACAAATATGTTGCAAAACTGTTACGATTATACTTCAAAATTGCAACAACTACAGAACTATTACAAGTACAGAACTATTACAAATAGAAGTGCAGTGAACAGATTATGCAATAGATATAACACCGACTAGATTGTCTGAGTTTAGAATATTTTGTTTTCTTGAAACAATATTGCTCCCTCTACGGCACTTAAGGATATCGAGTGATTGTTTCTCAAGATGAAACGGACCTGTCTCTGTGATGCTGCGCAACAATCACAAAGCAATGACGAAGTCAAGAGATTTTAATCAAGAACAGAGTTTTGTGGGAGAGGAAGAAGTGCAGAAAAACTGAGTGGATTTTCCTGTTTTTCTTCAGCCTATATATAGGCGCGAGAAGGTGACTATTCGGTAATAGGTGCCTGTTCGAACAGTTGCGACAGTTGGAAAGGTTGCGACCTTTACCAAACAGTGCGACCGTTTGAGTTTGAATGGACAAAATAAAAAAAAAACCGTTTGGTCTGAACAACCAAGCCAAACTAACTGCTCAGTACAAAGTGCTAAGTACCTCTAATATGTCTCAAACGCCCATTCGCCCGCGCCGCGGATACGATTTCGGGTTCGGGCTTGGGCACGGTGACAGACTTGGGCACGGGCATGGGCGTGCGTGTGTGGGGTAGTGCGTCATGGCTATGCTTTGTCTCATAATAACTATAATAGTGTCCACATCTTAGTATATAAACACAAAATGTATATTTTATTCTAAAATGAGGGACCATTCATTTTCCAAGGCATTCAATGCCTTTACATTTCCCAGTGAAATATTCATTCATTTCTAACAATCCCCCACATGAATGAGTAATTGCTCAATTCGTTCTTAAATTTTGCGAAACATTTATCGTACGGGTTAAAGTAGCACATTGGCTTTGAATTTTCTAGTGTTTATCCTTTTGACTTACTAGCGAATCAGTGGACTAAGATTGTCTTTGAACTGTAAGCCTTTTTGTGTAAATCTAAAATAGACAACACACAATAAGTGTTTCTTATCTTCCTTAGTTCTCTATTTGTGTTCGTTTTTGCCATGAACACCGGCTTGGTCTCATGAGTGCTTGGAGAATTTGGCCTTACAGTTCTCCTTAAAGCGGCGCCTTTGCACTCACGTATTTGATTCTATAAAGGGTATTTCATAATACGCCACTTGGTCCTTAATATTACCAAGTATAGATATAATTAAAAGTATCAAAACTTATCCTATTCTCCGGCGAGTAGTGCACTGACTTATCATAGGAATGGTTTGAATATTTACAATGCTATCAAGTTTATCTAAACTTAGTTGTCCCTTTGAACCCAGATCTTGAGATCTCCAGTCAGCCAGGTGGAGTTTTCGTTTAAAGAAATATTTAGTTTATGGGCCTTAACCCCATTCCCATCGAAAAGATATTAACCTTCTCTCTAGGTAAACCTTTTGCCAGTGGATCCGCAATGATATCATTTGATCTTACATAGTCAATTGTGATAACCCCATTGGAGAGAAGTTGTCTAACAGTTTTATGTCTACGATGAATATGTCTAGACTTACCATTGTAAATCTTACTATTGGCCCTTTCAACAGCTGATTGGATGTCGCAATGTATGCTTATTAGAGGTACAAGTTTTTCCCAATTAGGAATACCTTCTAAAAAACCTCAAAGCCAATCGCTTCTTCTGTGGCTTTGTCCAAGGCAATAAATTCTGATTCCATGGTTGACCTTGCTATACAAGTTTGTTTTGAGGATCTCTAAGATATTGCCCCACTAGCTAAGGTAAACACATATCCACTAGTGGATTTTGTATCTGATGAACCAGTTATCCAGTTTGCATCACAATACCCTTCTATTACAGATGAGTACCCTTCATAATGTAGTCCATGACTTTGTGTATACCTTAGATATCCTAGTACTCGAATTATTGCTGTCCAGTGATTCTTTCCTGGATTGCTAGTATATCTGCTTAGTTTACTAACAGTATATGCTATATCAGATCTAGTATAGTTCATTACATACATAATGATGCCTAGTATACGATAGTACTCAAGTTGGTAAATACTATCACCGTTATTTTTAACCCAGTTTTGGTTCAAATCTACGAGTGATTTTGCTGATATTATGTTGTGTTGTTTAAACTTTTCAAATATTTTCCCAATGTAATGTGATTGTGACAACACATATCCTTGGTTGGTTTTATGTATTTTTACACCAAGTATCACATCAACGATTCCCAGATCTTTCATGTCAAATCTCACGGAGAGCATATCTTTTGTAGATTTTATTATCTTCTTGTTACTTCCAAATATTAGTAAATCATCTACATATAGTCATACAATGACATATCTCATATTTATATGTTTATAATAGACACATTTGTCACATTAATTTCTATGAAATCCATTTAGTATCATATTTTCATCAAAATTTTCATGTCATTGTTTAGGCGCTTGTTTAAACCCATGCTGTGATTTTCTTAATCTACAAACCTTACTTTCATTTCCAGTTTTTAGGAAACCTTCAGGTTGTTTCATGTATATTACTTCTTCTACTTCACCATTTAAAAATGTCGTCTTCACATCCATTTGATGTATTTCTAAATCAAGTGTGGATGCAATTGCTATCAGCATTCTTATTGATATTATTCTAGTTACTGGAGAGTATGTGTCAAAATAGTACAGGTCTTCTTTTTGTCTGAATCCTTGAACCGCAAGTCGAGCTTTATACTTGTCCATTGAACCATCAGGTTTCAATTTCTTCTTAAATATCCATTTATTACCTAAGGTCTTGCATCCTTGAGGTAAATCAACTAACTTCCATGTATGGTTTTCCATAATGGATTTCGATCTTATTGTTAATGGCCTCCTTCTAGTAAGGGGCATCGGCGGGTGACATATCTTGTTTGTATGTTAGCGGATCGTCTTTTAACATAAATGTGTAGAAGTCTGGTCCAAAGGTTTTTGATGTCTTTAATCTTTTGCTTCTCATTGGTTCCTCCACTTGTCGATTAGCATTGTTTTACCGATCATTATCAATATTTGTTCGGTATCCTCAAGAGAATTGGAGATTTTAGTTTCCCTTAGTCTCTTTTGAGTATAATTTTCAGCACCCTGTTTTAAAGGGTATACATGTTCGAAAAATCTAGCATTTCTCGACTTAATGATGGTATTTACGTCAACATCATCAATTTTGGATTTGTGTACCAAAAGTCAATAAGCGGCACTGTTTTGTGCATATCCAGTGAATACACAACCAATTGTTTTTAGTCCAATTTTGACTTTCTTTGGTTTAGGTACCTCCACTTTCGCAAGACACCCCCACAATTTTAGGTATTTGTAGGATGGTGGTTTATTTTTCCAAAGTTCGTGATGAGATTTAGATGTTTTCTTTCATGGTATCTTATTCAAAATATGATTTGAAGAAAGAATAGCTTCTCCTCATAAGTTATCTGGCAAGCCAGAACTAATTAGTAAGGTATTCATCATTTCTTTAAAAGTTCTATTTTTTCATTCGGCTATACCGTTGGATTAAGGTGAATATGGGACTATAGTTTGGTGCATACTACCATGCTCGGCGCGGAATTCCTCAAAGGGAAATTCATATTCTCCTCCTTTATCACTTCTTAAAGCTTTTATTTTATTGTTGAGTTGATTTTCAACTTTTGCTTTATACTGTTTAAACATGTTGAATGCCTCGTCCTTGCTTCTAAGGAGATACACATAACAGTACCTTGTACAATCATCAATGAAGCTACTGAAATACCTTTTTCCACCTCTAGTTTGACACATTTTTAAGTCACATATATCTGTGTATTAGTTTTAGAGGTTTAGTTTCTCGTTCAACATGGTGAAACGAGGTTCTTGTCAATTTTGTTTCTACACAAACTTGATATTTATAGTTGAAATCTATTTTGTATTTTGGTATAAAGTCTAGATTAATCAATTTTCATAAGGTATCAAAATTGACATGGCCTAATCTAGAATGCCATATGTTAGAAGAGTCAACAATTATAAGCAGAAGATTCCATTTTATTCATATCATTGTTTGGTACAATAGTGGTCACATTTGCTTTAAATAAACCATCAAACACATGTCCTCTTTCTACATACACTCCATTCTTTGACAACGCAAACATATCAGACACAAAGGTGAGTTTGAAGCCATGCTTGCTATGTAGAGATCCGGAAATCAAGTTCTTGCGGATCTCTGGAACATGAAGAAAATCTGCCAAAGTTAGTTCTTTTCCAGAAGTCATTTTCAGTGCAATATTTCCCTTGCCTTCGACTTTTGATGCAGATGAATTACCCATAAAAAAATTATTCGTCCTCGGTAGCAGTTTTGTAGGTTGTAACATCCACTTATTTGCACATATGTGTCGCGTGGCTCCTGTGTCTACAAACCATTCCTTCGAGTTACCAACAAGGTTACATTCGGATACTACTGCACATAAGTCCATATCAGACACACCTTCTGAAAAGTCAGCCATGTTTACTTCTGATTACTTTTTCTTGGGTGCGCGACATTCGACGGCTTTGTGCCCTTTCTTTCCATAATTATGGCATGAACCCTGAAACTTCTTTGATTTCTTAGGAGCATGCTCATGTTTCCTTTTGTTGGGTTTCTATGACTTGACTACATTTGCCTTCGCAATCACGGTATGTGAAGTCTTCTTCTCAGATTTCCTGTTATCTTCCTTAATCCTCAATTGAACTATAAGTTTCTCCATTGTTATCTCCTTGCGCTTGTGCTTAAGGTAAATTTTGAAATCTTTCCATGATGGAGGAAGCTTTTCAATTGCAGCGGCAACCTGAAAGGATTCGGTTAGAGTCATTCCTTCATCGTGCAGTTGGTGGATGATGACTCGTAACTCTTGAAGCTGGTTGATAACGGTCTTTGTATCAATCATTTTGAAGTCAAGAAATTTTCCTGCTATGAATTTCTTCATGCCAGCATCTTCGGTTTTGTACTTTTTCTCCAATGTCATCCAGAGTTCTTTGGAAGTTTGAGCAGTACAATATACATTGTATAGGATGTTGTCGAGTCCATTTAATATGTAGTTCTTGCATATGAAGTCAGAACTCTTCCAAACATTCAAGGCTTCAACTTTTGTTGCACCGGGTTCCAATTCTTCGATTACGGAAGCATCTTCTGTAAGAAACTTTGCAAGGCCTAAAGTCGTCAAATAGAACATCTTATGCTGCCGGCGTTTGAAATCCATCCCTGTGAATTTTTCCGACCTTTCTCCATGAGACAGTGCCATCGTTGGAACAATAGTTGAAGAGTAATCACAGTCTGTGTTGGTGCAGAAGTGTTGCTTTCATGAGACATCATCGTCTACAAAAACAACCAATAATAAATCAATATTGTTTCAAGATTGTTAACAGTACGTTACAGAAGTGTTACGAAACCGTTACGATTACATTGCAAAATTGCAACAACTACAGAACTGTTACAAATATGTGCAAAAATGCTACGATTATGTTGAAAAATTGCAACAACTACAGAATTGTTACAAGTACAGAACTGTTACAAATAGAAGTGCAGTAAACAGATTATGCAATAGATATAATACCGATTAGATCGTCCGAATCCAGAATATTCTGTTTCCTTGAAACAATATTGATCCCTCTACGTTGCTTAAGGATATCGAGCAATTTTTTTCCAAGATGAAACGGACCCGTCTCTGTGATGCTGCGCAACAATCACAGAGCAACGATGAACTCAAGAGATTTTAATTAAGAACAGAGTTCTGTGGGAGAGGAAGAAGTGCAAAAAAACTGAGTGGATTTTCTTGTTTTCCTTCAACCAATATAAAGGCACGGGGAGGTGCCTATTGGGTAATAGGTGCCTATTTGAATGGTTGCGATAGTTGGAAAGGTTGCGACCCTTTACGAAGCGGTGCGACCGTTTGAGTTTGAATAGACAAAGTACAAAAAACTATTCGGTCCGAATAACCAAGCCAATCCAACTGCAAAGTGCTAAGTGCCTCTAATACGCCTCAAATGCCCATTCGCCGGCGCCATGGATGCGGGTTCGGGCTTAGGCTCGGGTACGGGCACACACGTGCGGGGTGGTGCGTTGCACCACCCGTCATGGCTATGCTTTGTCTCATAGTAACTATAATAGTGTCCACATCTTAGTATATAAACACAAAATGTATATTTTATTCTAAGATGTGGGGCTATTCATTTTCCAAGGCATTCAATGCCTTCACATTTCCCAAGAAAATACTCATTCACTTCTAACATTACATAAAATCTGGAACATGTTCTAGTTGAGTTTACCTATCGTTAGTTTTATTGATGTTGTGCTTCACTTGGGTATGAACTATTTCTTATTTCAGGTTACGATAACATACTACTTATTGAGAAAGATAACCTAAATACTCTGTATTTGAAAAATGGACTTAATGCCCATTTAAATCTAGCCAATAAAACATTTGTTTGTGTATTTGTTATATCCTTTTCAAGTGTAAAGTTTCAACATAAATACGATTGAAGTTAAACTTTTCCTAGTTTCATATTGTTTTTTGAATTTGTTTGAATAGTAAATTCACTTAAGCTTAAAAATTTAAACAACGTCTAATGAGATTTGATTCCTCTTTACATTTGGAAAAATGACCACACCCTATAACACAAAATATTGGCATATTGAGATATAACAGCCAACAACTTTATCTTTGATCATAGCATTCAAACATCTATTATTATTTTCAGTGAGCATAAAAGTTCTTCACATTTTAACTATAAAAGAGAGCGGGGTATCATTTCGGTATTAAAATGTTCAACGATAAATAATACTTCCTGTTTCAAAGAAATATAAGTTATTCATGTGAAATTATGGTTGACACTTAATTTATAGAGGTTCCATTTGCCTATTATTCTATAAACATACATACATAAATACACACACACATATATATACATACTATTAATCTATATATAATAGGAATACTTCATTTTGAAGCTTTTGGAATTACTAAAATACCCTTTAAGCCTCTCATTCATGATATGGGTTTTTGGTCATTCTTGAGATCCACGTCCTTCTGCACTAATCCTAAAATGGAACGGCCATATCAAACTCGATTTCCAACTCAAACCCTGTAACTAATCACTTTCTCAACTGAAGCCCCTTCCTCCAAAATAAGACATCGAACTCGAACGGATCAGGTTGTGAGCAACTCAAGCGTTTCATCAGCAGAGGAGATCGACCAAATTAGGCCAACAATAGCGAAGCACCGTAAGTTGTATGTGGAACAGTCCTTGACAGACATGGAGGTGCATCAGAGCAATATCATAGATTGTTAGACATCAAATAAACTTAGGCAAATGGTCTCAGCAAATTCAAGATACACTAGCATGTGATGCGGTTCAGGACATTTTTAAGACAAGGTAATTTGTTGTTAGCTTTAATTGATATTCCTTGATTACTGTCATAGTTAGGTATGTACTGATAATTCACAATTTGTGCTGAGGTGCCATTACTCGTTAGCATACTCAATTGAATATTTATATAAAAAGAGAAATGTGAGTAGATTTCATAATGCATATAGTTTGCAAACAATGAGAGACTTATAATATGGCATCAAAATAATATGTTGTCTTTCACTTTTTTTTTCTTTTCAAATAAAACATACTATTTGTATGGAGACGATAACACATGCTTTTCATATAGAGGGTGGGAAATGCATATGCTTGCTATAACCTGCTTATTTTAAGAGTGTGAGCTTATTCTTTCTATAACGACGAATGGACATTGAGTTGCCTTTTATTTTTCAGCTACACATGATTGAGATTGATCCAAATAGAAGCTACACATAGACTTGCATCAATCATTATATTCTGTAGATGAAATAATGGTGATCCGTTAGAGATTGTTAGAATATATTGATGATCATTTCAACTATTAAAATAATATATATATAAGCACACGCTTATTTAATACACATAACAAAATGGTAATTTCGTTTCAAGTACTGAAGCTAGTTCTTATTACAATCAGAATAATGTTATAGAATATTAGTTACAAGCATGTTCCAAAATTTTAGGCATAAAGAACCTGTATACACTGCTTCCCAATTCTTGCTCTTATACACAAGAAGTCAACACTACCAAACATGTTCCGAGTTCCAGAACCAGTATACACTGCTTCTACATTAATAAAGAAGCCTGATGCTCCAAAACATATTTACAACAACTCATGATCAGATGCATGTCCAAGGCTTAACATTTAACGTATATGAAACAACATTAGTGCAAAAAATAGCTGATCATGCTTAGTATTTACTACTATTCATATACAAATCATTAATTTAATTCGATCAACACTCTAAAACATCACTAAGGTTTATTTAATTCAAATAGAAATTTAAAAATCAGCAACAAAATTCTACGACTAATAACAAAATGAAATGAACCATCAAAATGTACACAGCTACTCAATAAGATATTAAAACACTTCATCATTTGTCCGCTGTCAAATTCATTTAGCGGAACTAGGCCTCCTAGATCCACTACCCGATATTTCATCAGCATATTGCTTTTCCCATGGGAAAGCATAAGTAAGAGTATTGACAATTTCATCTATGTGAGGCCTTCTACTTGCATCCTCTTGCAAACCCTCTGCAGCCAAATATGCAGCTGTATGAAATTCAAATTCCTTTAAATCACCCATTGGCAAATCTGCAATTTGCATCACTCTTTCTTTATCCTTCAAGAATGGCTCTGCCTGCATTATAGAAGTAATTTAGAAGTCATATGTTTAACAACTTAACTGAGTTGCATGTGCATGTGCACATGTATGTACCAGATGACAGGTCTTACCCAAGCAATAAGATTTTGCATGTTTGAACTGCTGCTAGCATTACCAGATACCTTTTTACCAGTAATAATCTCCAAAAGCGGTAAACCAAATGCATATATGTTGGATTCTACAGTCAATTTATCCATCTCTGTATATTCACGCATGCTAATAGACTTTCCTTTTTTCAGCTATTCCAATATCCAATAATTTTTCTTTGTAGCCTTCTCCAAGTAAAACATTTGAATTTTTCAAATTTTCATGTATAACAGGCGGATCTTGATCGGCATGCAAATTGTACGATTTACATGTCAGAACTCTTTGTTTTAAGACAATTGTCTTCTTATGTAATTTAACTATTTTATGGTTACAATAGATTTATCTCTTTAAGTCATGTTAGACATTCATCTCCTCAAATGTTCCATTTAATATTTTACACAATGACCAAATTGATGAAAAAAGGTTAACGTGGGAGTTCATGTGCATTTATTCATAATTTTGAAAAAAAAGTTGGTTTACATTTTTCTTTGTACACATCCAACAGACGTGCCTTTAGTACTGGTAATAATAATTCCATACACGACCATGTCTTTTGGAATTTTCAAAAATGGCCTTTAACCTAATCTCCTGCTCCTCGCGTTTCCTTCCATCTTACATTTCGCATCCCCAGTTATTGCATAAAAAACCCTAACCACCTAAACATTAATGTCTTCATCATCGACAATCCATTATCTACACTATACATCCATCATCTCTTGATCTCCGAAGCTATCCTTTCACATAAACTATAGCTCCTCCACCGCGTTGTAGTTTCCAGTTGACTGAACGTTGCAGTTTGTAATCAACCGATTTCGCAGATTACGGTTAACTGATTATGCTTAGATTCCTTAACTTCACTAGCTTATTATGCTCTAATTCCTTAACTGAAATTCCTTAAATGCCAAACTTCGACCACTTTTAGGTATTTTTAAACTTCTGCATTTTTTGTAAATTATTACCATTGCTTCAAATTATCGACCTGACATTGTTTTTGTGTTCAGTTGTTCTTTTAATGATACATCGCTCATCATCTGAATGAGAATTCATTATGTTCTTATTAGTCCCACCATCAGTTAGTGGTTTTTTTTAATCCCTTATTTCATTTTTTGGTTAGTTTTCAGACGGTATTCGGTATAAGGTGAATAAACAATTCACGTTTGAGAAATAGTTATCCTATACACCTAATTCCCAATTTATTTGCAATCATGTTACTATGAAATTTTTTATGAAAAAAAGTACTGAACTTTGTATATTAATTATCCTGTAAACGGTAGTTAAAATAAGACTATAAACTTGCTATTGTTACAAAGTGAAATTGTGATAGTACTGAAAATTTGAAAACATAAAATAGATTACCAACAATTCTTATATATATATATTATATATATATATATATATATATATATATATATATATATATATATATTGCAAAAGGTTGAATGTATAAAAGCATGAAACTAATATAAAAGCTTCATCCACAATACCTATATCATTGACCTACGCTGCTTCTGTGTTTGGCTATTTTCTGATCAATATTACTATTGTTGATTGTTTTTGCTGTTATGTTTGCATCGGTCATCTTTCATCGCTCATCCCTCATTATCGTTGGTTTTCCATTGATTTTTATATCTTTGTACGACTGTTACTGTTTCTGTTTGTCTTTTGTACTACCAAATGAAACAAATAAATTTTAACCTGCAATATTTATTACACTTTCTCAATGAATCACTGCATTATTATCCATTTTAAGGCACATCAGTGAGAAGAGCCTACAATGGTTACTGAACTGACCTAGGTTTGCTGCAGTCATGTAAGGTTTTTCATATGCACTCATATAAGAACATTTGCATCGCTTACAATTTTTTTATTCACATTCATTCAGTAACTGTTGGCATAAGTAATTACCTATGATTGGTGTACAAAGTGGGATAGTCATGACTATTTTAAATGCAACCAGTATTTTGTGCATAGACTGTCCTCTCATAATTCAGTACAAATAATGTGAGGGAATATTGTCGTTTTGACTAAATCCGCACTAATCATGAATTATGTAATGTACTTATCAAGCACTAATAACTCACAAAACTTTTTCTTTATACAACAAGTGGACAAAGGCAGTTCAAGATATTATATTTGTATCCTTTATTTCTACCATGTTAAGGTAATTTTTATTCTATTTCTATGACTGCATCCTTTACCAAGGTATGACATAGATTTGTTTTTTCTTATAGTTGATTTTCTATTGCCACTGAACTTGGATTTAGTAGTTAATAAGGATCGATAAGTTTCCTCTATTGCCACTTCTTAGATACCGAACATCAACCACTCTTAGGTATTTTTTACACTTTTACATTGTTTTTGTAAATCATTCCCACTAGGGTGATTATCAACTCTAACTTGATACTACTTTCTATCTAAAATATGATACAGTGACACCTAACATAACACTGGTGGGAACAAAAGGATATTAACAAGAAAATGTAACATAAGAAACTGCTCAATCCTTTTCAAGTACAAGGCAAAGATTTTAAATAAAGAAACATTTGTTTAGTATTACATAAAATACTTCACTCTTAAAACAGTCCCTCTACTTCTTGCATTTTGGAATCTTTGTAAAACTTCAATTTTTAGTTTCTACATTTACCTTTTCCAATTCATTCATTTGATGTAGGCCGGCCGACTTCTCGCTAAACTTGAATCAACCTTCAGTTGTCTTTGTAAAATACTTCACTCTTAAAACAGTCCCTCTACTTCTTGCATTTTGGAATCTTTGTAAAACTTCAATTTTTAGTTTCTACATTTACCTTTTCCAATTCATTCATTTGATGTAGGCCGGCCGACTTCTCGCTAAACTTGAATCAACCTTCAGTTGTCTGCTATTCTTGGTAAAATTTAAATATTATTTTCCTCTTAGATAACATTAATAAAGTGATTAAAATTTATATTTATGTTATGAATTTAGTATGCATGAATTTATATTCAAATTAATAATTTAATTGATACTTACATTTATGGCCATATACCTTTTGAGGTTATTCAATGCTGTTATTAGTTTTTGTTGACATAATCTCATATTTTTATAGCTGCTTTTTTTATTGCCTCACAGTCTCCCTCCACGCTATTCTTATACCTTAGTCACTACTTCTAACCTCCATAGCAGTTGTTTTATTTTCTTCAGAACATGCTTTTTAGATTTGATTTTTCAATTTAAACTTAAATGATTTGGTAAAGTACTGAATAGCGATTTGAATATAAAGAGGTTGCACTGAGAAAATGTTGGCAAATGTAAATTTTATGTGAATCAAATAGCATATATCAAATTATTGAATTTTGAGGTGCTTAGTCGTAAAATAGTCGAAGAATTGAAGTGCGATGAAAATGCAAATGTTTTAAATATTATTCAGTGAATTCATGGATCTAATTGATATGGCGATATATTCATTGATGATAAGTGAATATCAGTTTTCGAAATGAAAAAAATTATATGAGCTTGATGCAAATAGGAAAAAATGCAAAGGAGAAGCTTGATATTATTCATTATATGTATTTGAATGTTAAACCGTGGGAGTGAATCAAGGAGAAATGGGAGAAAACTTAGAATTAATGAGAGGATAATTAATTTCATGCAAAGGCTGTTATATTTGGCGTAAATGACATTTATTTATTTATTTTTTTTATTTTTTTTGAAAACCAAGGAGAACCCGGCGGGCCGGTAAACTCCTGAGGAGGGTATAGTAAAGCCGTCCGCTGATCCCTCCTCAGGAAAACTTTAAAACGTTATTTAATCCAGATGAATGTTTTGTGGAGAATAAATGGGAAAAATATATAAGTATAGTCGAGAATATATGATAAATGAGAATTCCCGAGAAAGAAAGAGGAGTTGACTTTACATTATGAGAGAAAAGTGTCTGAATTTGTAGAAAATATATTAACGCTCTATTGAATGTTTTCATTGCTATAAATGAATAAATATGCATCTAAGTAACTTTCCTTATAGCAGGTCTAATTTTATAAAATTACCCATGACGGCTCTAAAAATTAAAAGCCACAATAGGGTCTTATTAACTTAGAATCCCATATATACACACACAACAGAGACTTCTCTTCAGTTCACTAAAGTCAGGATTCACGAATACCATTTGTCTTCCTTCCCATCTTCATACTGGTTTTCTATAACTATATCATCTTCATTAGCTAAATTTGCTCCTTTAGTTTATTTCAGGTTGTCATTTGTTGCCTGACCTTGCTGCTCCGAGATTCTGTCTATGATGCAGCAGTCTGCTTTGTGGTCTGAAGTCTAGTATGAATTAAATGTGTTACCATATTTGTTCAGCTAGATATTACACTGTTTTTGTTAAATTTAGGCGATTCAAATATTTTCCAAAAAAGAAAAGAAGTTAGCTAATATATCTTATCAATCAAATATGTTATATGTGGAAAGAAAAGGAGGAAAGTTATGAGGATTGCTTTAGAAGAAAGGAAACTAATTAATTAGCTAATCAATTAATTAGTCAATTTATTATTATTATATGGAGATAGAAAAGTTTATACATGGAGAGTCAATCAATTGAGGAAAATTATGAAAATCAAGATCATCATTATCCATTTGCGTAGAAATCAAATCATGGATATTTGAAAAGGTTTCAAGACAATTGGGCAATTAATTTTCTTAATCTCCAAGTAATCGTTCATTCTCAAGCCTATTTAAATGAAGAAAGTTCATTTTCATATGAATGTCTGAGAGAGCATCCACCATTATCTGCTTCTTCAGTAAACCCTAATTTCTGTAGTCAAATCAAATTAGTGGTTTTGAACGCAAACAAGTCTTTGGAGAAATTTATTATTCATTTTGTAATTATATGTTAGTCTCTCCACTTTACTACCTATAATTTTGTAATCTCTCTCTTTTGTACTCTCTTTCTTCAGTAAAATAAAGAATAGTTGTTGGGTCCGTTGACGTAGACAATCTAGCCAAACCACGTTAAATCTTTGTGTTCTCTACTCTTCCGATTTTCTTTGTTTGGTGATTATTTTTCATTGAATTGATGTTTGATAATTGATCGACAAGTTAGATCCTTCTTTTGATTGCTTCTGCCCCCTTAATATTATGTGGAGTCAGTGCAAATTAGTTAAAATTTTGCACAACAGATTGGTATCAGAGCTAGCTGTCTTGTTCTAGATTAGTTATCAATGGCAAATTCTTTTAGTAGTGGTATGAAAAATTATGGCATCACCAAATTTGTTAGAAAAGGAGTTTTTGGGACATGGAAGGTGAAGACTAATGATGGTGCTCTTCAACAACAACTTCGTTCATTTTGAGCAAGAGATAAAAGCCAGAAGCACCTTGGTGGTAGAATAGATATGCATAGGTCTCACTTCAAGGGTCCTAGAAGGGGTGCTTGCTATTATTATAAGAAGAAGGGGCATTTCATACGAGATTGTCCAGCTCTTAGAAATAAGAGAAAGAAGAAGGAGAAAGCTTTAGTTTCGATAGTAGTTAGATCAGATGCAGATAGAAGCGATAGTAATACAACATTATTTTCAGCCAGCATATCACCTTTACAGCATACAAGTTAGGTGATTGATTCTATAGCCTTTTGTCATATGTGCCAAATAGGAGCTGTTTTGTTAGTTATAAGAAGCTTGATGGTGGAGCAGTTCATATGGAAAATGACACATCTTGTCATGTTGTGGGCGTCAGAAGTGTGAGGTTTAAGATGCATGATGGTGTTATTAAGACTATCACGGATGTTAAACATTTTCCAATGCTGCATAGAAGTGTGTTGTCAGTTGGAGCTTTGAGTAGACTTGGTATGAGAATAATAATAGATGGAACAAATTTGAGAGTGGCGAAGGGTTTCTTGGTAGCGATGAAAGGGGCGCGAGTTGATGGTATTTATGTGCTTCATGGAGAGACAGTCTTAGGAGAGTCAGTAGTTTCTACTGATTCTAGTATTTCAGATTCTACTCAGTTATGACATCTTCGTTTAGGTCATGTTGATGAGGAGATTTTCAAAGTATTAAAGAAACGGGGGTTGATTGGTGGTGTTTATTAGTCGAAGCCTAGCTCTTGTGGAGATTATTTTTTTGGAAAGAAGAAGCATGTCACATTTGATGTTTGGAGACCTAGAGCTACAAAGTTTCTAGAGTATGTTCATTCTTATGTGTGTGGACCCACCCCAATTGTATCTTTTGGTGGAGCTAGTTACTTCATCTTATTTGTGGATGATTTCTCATGTAAGGTCTAGGTCTATTTCTTAAAGGCCAAAGACGAAATTTTTGCCCAGTTCTGTAAGTGGAAGACCTTGGTGGAGAAGCAGTCGAGGAAGCGTTTGAAGGTTCTCAAAGTTGGAAATAGTAGTGAGTTTATGTCACAAGAATTCACTAACTATCGTGTGTCCGAGCGTATAGTTAGAAAATTTTCTATTTCTATCGAGTCACGTTGTTATGGAGTGGCGGGGAGCATGTGTCTGATATTATGGGAGAGAGCTATGAGCTTGAAAATAACTACTAGTCTAGAAGAGGGATTTTGGGCATAAACGATGTCTATGGTAGTATTTCTCATCAACCATACACCTTCTATTGCCATAGATATGAAGATCCCAAAAGAGATATAGAAAAGAGAGCCTATTGATTATTCATTCCTTAAAGTGTTTGGTTGTTCAGCTTATTTAGAAGATGAGAGACATGATAAGTTGAAACCTAGGGAAAGCAATCATATTTTGTTAGGCTATAGAGAAGGAGTGAAGAGGTATAGGTTGTGGTGTAAAACAACTAGAAGAATTGTGACTAGCAGGCATGCGATATTTGATGAGAGGTCTTTGTTGAAGGTGAAGCCTCTATTAAGTGATGACATTGGGAGGACAAAAAATTGCCAAACACATTTGAAGTCATCATATTTTTTCCATATTCGGAGAGATATTGGTATTTCCGATGATACCATGGTTGATGAGAAGATTATAGAGGTTCGGACTCTAGGTGGAGCTCACTTGCTGGAAAGGCTTTTTTGTTCAATTGGCCCTATTTGTAGACATTTGTAGCGATGATTCTTCATCTTATGTTTTGAATGTTGCGGAGCTTGTTGGTGAGTCTGTTGGTGTTGACTTAGGAAAGTCTAGCAAAATACTTATGGAGGAGATTAAAGTAGATAATGCTGAGTATGTCCTCACTCAATTTGGAATAGAGAAGGTGAAGCGCGCTGTTAAATCTCCATTGGTCTCTCGAAGCTTAGTATCTACATGTTCGTCTCCAAAGTCAGATTTGTTGAAGAATTTCGGTATTTTCTCGTATGCATTTTATTTGTTGATGTGCATACCAACTTTCTTATGCTTGGGAAAGACTTTGAAGTTCTGTTTGGGCAAAAATGCCCAAACTTGTTCATTTTGAGTTTGACGCCATGTGGCGTAGACTTAACAATTTGTTAAGATGTGGTGATGAAGAGAGATTGTTATATTTGAATCAAGGTGGAGTGTTAAATTTAGGTAATTCAAATATTTGCCAAAGAAGAAAATTTATGTGTGATTGCTTTAGAAGAAGGAAACTAATTAATTAGCTAATCAATTAATTAGTCAAAAGATTTGTTATATGGAGATAGAAAAGTTTATACACGGAGATTCAACCAAATGAGGAAAATTGTGAAAATCAAGATCATCATTATCCATTTGCATAGAAACCAAATCATGGATATTTGGAAAGGCTTCAAGACAATTGGTCAATTAGTTTTCTAAATATTCAAGTAATCCTTCATTCTCAAGCCTATTTAAATGAAGGAAGTTTATCTTTATATGAATGTGTGAGAGAGCATTCACCATTATCCTCTTCTTCAGTAAACCCTAATTTCTATAGTCAAATCAAATTAGTGGTTTTGAGCGCAAACAAGTCTTTGGTGAAATTGATTATTCAATTTGTAATTATATGTTAGTCTCTTTACTTTACTACATATAATTTTGTAATCTCTCTCTTTTGTACTCTCTTTCTTCAGTAACATAAAGAATAGTTGTTGGGTCCGTGGACATAGGCAGTCTGGCCGAACCACATTAAATCATTGTGTTCTCTACTCTTATGCTTTCCATTGTTTGATGATTATTTTTCATTGAATTGGTGATTTATAATTAATCGACAAGCTAGATCCTTCTTTTGATTGCTTCTGCGCCTTAATTTCCGCTGCAGTTTTGGAGTTGGTGCAAATTAGTTAAAATTTTGCACAACAGTTTTTTTTATAAGTTTGCTTTTGATTAGAAATTGAATTGATTAGTTGTTGAATTTCAAAAATGAAACATGGATTTGAAAAGTTTGGAATCAACAACGTGTTTGTACAGATTCAATTTAGCTCTTTTGTTACGTGAACTAGACCAATTTCTTGGTAGCCAAAAATACTAATACTTTGACTCTCCACGTACATTTTTCTTCCTGAAACTAAAATTACGATCCCTCTCTTGTACATTTACATGCCACTCTGTAGAAGGAAGATGGTTTCTTGCAATGGAGGAATTCTTTGAAACACCGGACCTAAAGGCTTACAAAATATTAGTAGGGCTGGATTCAGTTCGGTAACGAAAATTCATATTTAAATCATTACCATAACGATTTATATGATAATAAAAAAATTATATCATTACCAATAAAAGTAATCAAAAAAACGATTTTTCGGTTTGTGTTTGATAATGGTTGGTAGATGTCGGTAATAAAATTTTATCGTTTAACAGTATGATATATATTTGTTTACAATATTTCATGTTAAACAAGTAAATATTAAGAGTTTTTATTTTTTATTATATGATTATTTATCAATTTTATTTTGTGTAGCCAAACATACAAGTAAACGTTGTGCAAGAAGCAAAATATTGTATAAAATCATATTATTTTTAAAAAATACATGATAATAATTGCATTTAATTTGATATCATAATAGTATTTTGATAGATTTTCTATTAAATCATTACATATTAAATAAGATGCTATATGTGTGTGTGTGTTAAGGTATGTGGTAGGTAAGGTAATTACCAAATTTAGTAGTTAGTTACAATTATCGTACCATATAAATATTTTCATACGATTCAGCGTACCGTACCATTCAAATTGATTATCATTTTTTCGGTACCATTTTAGTCAGTAGTGGTTGGTAAGTGGTAATATGGTAAAAAATTCTAGCCCTAAATATTAGTGGTAGAAGAAAGTGAATTTGAGGTGAGTTACAGTAACCATCCATCCGTTATTGATCTATTTAGGGTGCCTTGCATTGTGTGTGGGTAATGGACGCACATTGAAAAAAGAATAGTCACACCTGTGAAAAATAATGGAGATGGAGTGGTATATGTATGAGTTTGGTTGCATGTAACAAAAAAGGATTTCTTTTGTTAAAAGGTATTGACCAAACTCGAAGCCGATGTATCGATCCTGGAAACTTCAATATGGTATCGAATCCGATGGTAACGTCTGGGACAATGCGCAAGAGATCTACAAATTATGGTGGCTGACAATATAGGCTTAAGTAGTCTGGATGGATGTGGGGCAAAATGGAGATTTGGTTGCATGTAACAAGAAAGTATCATTTTTGTTAGAAAGTGTTGACCAAACTCTATGTTGTCCCCACAGAGGAATATGAGGACAATCCTGGAAATTTCAACATCTACTAGTTGAATTGTTATTTTCATATCATAGCAAAGCATATTTATGTTTTTGCTAAGTAATCATCCGGGTCAACTGTTCATTTGATATAATCTATTAAGTCGTTGATTTTTTGAGCTTATAGAAAATGCACGAGTTCACCATGTGCATATGTATCTTTTTTCTTTCATTTATAAAACTAAATTTGACTCTTTAAGTAATATTATGATATAATTATTACTAAAAATTTTATCAGATTCATATGCTAGGGGTTGAGCTATCTCATCATGGCAGCTATCTCTTACCATTTCTGCCTATGCCACCACCTGCTAAGTCATCTTCATATTCTTTTAGCTTTTGGGATTCTTATTTCTCCCTTAAGGCTTTGTAAATGTCAGTTTAAAGTATAATATGTGTAAGATAGTGGGATCTAGTCATATGCATTTTGAATCTTGTTCATGTTCTTATGCGTTATCCCACTTCTATGTTTTATCTTACTTCTAAGTCCGTATGTTTTACATATTCAGTTTTGATTTCTACCAAATGGCTAAATTTGTTGTAAGTTGTAATGCCAATGATTTACCTGAGTTCATGCTATCAAAGAAGACAACATCTTCTCATATAATCTAAAACGTCAGAACTAATAGCATTCCTAATCGTGGGTTGGTGGGGAAGGATCGGTTGTCCACTTTTGGGTTGCTTTGGCAACTCCAACCCCGAGGTTTGTGACCTTAGCCAGCTTTCTTTTAACCGGATAAGGTTAGCCTGCTAAAATAAAACCGACTAAATTCATATTTTGCCTTAGTAGGCTAAAAGAAAGTCTACTAAGGCAAAATATGAATTTAACTGGCTTTCTTTTAACCGTCTAAGACTCTATTTCCTTCGGTTTCTATAGTCTATACCAGATAAATTTCATGTGTTACATGTAATCTCCATAAACTCATTTTCTAGTATAATTTATTTTGGTCTCAAATAACTATATAGTAAAAATATGACATGGGATTTTATGTATGTGTTTATAGAAGGTTAGCTCATATTTTTTCCTCACCGTGTTATACTAATAGTTTGTGTCAAGCAAATATAAGTTTATAAGGTTTTGTTTTGTGGAACCTTGTGGATATGTGAAGACATGCATTTTTCAAAAGTATTTTGCATGAGAAGTTATGTGTAAGTGGATTCGATATCAGATTCAAATGTTTTTAGCCATTTGTATTTTTAACTACAAAACAAATTATATGTATATATATATATATAATGAAATAGACGGTAATAAGATAATTTGATGCATGGAGTGGAGCAAATCTCAATTATATACTCTCTTCTGATAGTAGACCCATTTTGCATTCACGGTTCATATCTAATTGTTACTTGTACACAGCAAAGTCAAATATGGCCCTGTTTATATTTCAATTTCATATTGCAGAACATTCTTTCCATAACCCAAACTTTCAGTTAATATGTACTGGTATTTTGTTTCAAAAATACAGATTACTGTCAAATAAAAAATTTGTATTAAACTATTTACAAAAGATATACTTAAATAATACAAAATCCGTCACCTTTAAATCAAATGTGCTATCAATATGGAAATTCAATGTACAGAGACAGAATAAAAGGGGACACTGTTGGGGAAAATCTCTTCAGATGATCAGTTTAAGGGAATAAAAAACTCAACGCAGTTGAAAACAACTAGATGTGATTGTAGTGAGACGATATAAACAGAGATAAACACCAGAACAAACAGCCACAGATCTATGCAATGCAGAAAAATAAATAACCCCAGTATTTATAATGGTTCCACTACCGCGAGGCAATGTATGTCCACTTGGGGAGAGGATATTTTATTAATCACTAAAAGATTAGAGTTACAAGATTGATTCACTTTTGGAGGCTATACATAAAAAAAAATGGAAATTAGCCACAAGGGCCTCTTTAGCAAGTGTAATTAGTTTCTAGGACACACAACTGAAATAATTACTTTTAAGGACAAAATGCAAAATAATTAGTTTTTAAGGCCTAAAAACCTATGAAATTATGTACTTGAAAGTAATTGGACTGCTGACTTTGTCCTTAAAAGTAATTATTCTGCTGACTTTGGCATTGAAATTAATTTCTGTGGATGTGTGTCCTAGAAACTAATTGGACTGCAAAGTTTGTCCTTCTAATGAAATGGCCCTAAAAAGAATTAACAATACAAACAAAATTCTGCATAGTTTCAGCTCTCTAGGATGACTGTCATTGTTGTCCCAAAGCTCCACTATTTATAGAGTGTTGAAATGAGGAGGGGTAGCTGCTATATAGCAGTCCTGGAGTTTGGTTCGGCATTTATGGTCTGGCATAATTTGGTTCGACAAAACGCCGAGCGAAAAATTTGGACTGGCATCTCCAAAATACCGAACGAAATATTTCGTTCGGCAATTTTCTTTTCTCTCTGCTCCACTATTTTACCGAACGAAGAATTTGGTACGAAAATCTTCATTTCACCTTCACCAAATCACCGAACAACTTCCCCTACACAGCCTAGGGCTTCTTCCTCCATTCGGCAAATCTTTGGAGCTAGGGTTTCGCCTCTTCCTTCGAGCTGAATTCAGGTATCAAATTCAACAATCTCCACCTTGATACCGAATTCCAAGCAAGCCTTCCAACTTCGTATGCACCTTCATGCTCCAAGCATTGGATACTTACCCAATGAGCTTTGGCAATGCAATCACCCATTACACTCTATCAACGAACTCTGGTAAGGCCACCGCCCGTCAATAAAGTGTTCGAAGTACCCAGACCATGTAGAACCTATCAATCTCCACCATGAAAACAAATGTTTGCATGAACCATCTCAACTCCCTCCCCCCTATACCACCCCGTGGCACCTAGCACTTCATTAAGCGAATCAAGTCCGAGCGATGCTCGAGCTTAGCAACAGACAACGACTTGGTAAACATGTCTGCTACATTTTCCTTTGTGTAAACTTTCTGAAGACGAACTAGCTTCTCTTCACTCATCAAGGCAAGAAACGACTCTCTCACCTCAATAAGCTTCGTCCTCAAGCAGAATGCCAGATTTTCAGCTAAGTGAATTGCACTCTGACTATCATAGTACACGTCCATGCCTTCATAGATGAAGCCCAAATCACACAACAGCCGCCTCAAATAAAGCGCCTCCTTAGCTGTTTCAACCGCAGATATGAGCTCTGCCTCTGTAGTAGACAAAGCCACAATCGTCTGCAACCTCGCTCTCCAACTGATCGATGTCCCACCAATGGCGAACACATATTCAGAGGTTGACTTTCTTCGATCTCTATCACCGGCATAGTCGGAATCGCAAAAACCAACCAAACTGAAATCACTTCCTCTGTCGCCAAAGACAAGTCCATGGTTTGGAGTTCCTCTAAGGTATCTGAAGATACACTTCACTGCTTCCCAATGCATCTTTCCTGGATTTTCCATGAACCTACTCACCAATCCAACAGCCTGTGCAATGTCAGGCCTAGTGCAGACCTTGACATACATCAAGCTGTCAAATGCACTTGCATATGGGACCTTCATCATATAAGCCTTGTCCTTTTCCGAGATCGGAGAGCTTTTACAAGAAAGCTGTATGTGCAAAGGCATGGGTGTGCTAATTGCCTTTGCCCCTTCCATGATAAACCGAGGAAGCAACTTTCGAATGTACTCCTTTTGAGTAAGGCTCAAAAGTCCTCGTTTTCTATCCCTTTGGATTTGCATATCCAAAATTTTCTTTGCTTCTCCAAGGTCTTTCATTTCGAATTCTGCTTTTAGCTTTAGCTTCAAACTATCGATTTCAACCTTATCCTTGGAAGCAATCAACATATCATCCACGTACAAGAGTAGGTACCCCCATCTACCATTCTTTAAATGCTTAAAGTACACACAAGCGTCTTTGATGCTACAATCAAAACCAAGTGAAACAATAAAAGAGTCAAACTTCTTGTACCATTGTCTAGGCGACTGCTTAAGTCCATACAATGAAATCTTCAATTTGCAAACCCAATTTTCTTTCCCATCTACAAAGAATCCTTCTGGCTGCTTCATGTAGATGGTCTCATCCAAGTCTCCGTGCAAGAAAGCGGTTTTCACGTCCAGTTGCTCCAGCTCCAAGTCATGAGCTGCGACGATAGCGAGCAAAATGCGGATGGACGTATGTCTCACTCCTGGAGAGAATATCTTATCATATTCCAATCCCTTTCTTTGCGAAAACCCTTTAGCAGCTAGTCTAGCCTTGTATCTTCCATCATCCTTCACCTTGAACACCCACTTGCAACCTATTGCTCGGCTTTCTTGAGGAGGTGGTACCAAATCCCATGTCTTATTCTTCTTCAACAACTCTAACTCCTCTTCCATAGCGCACATCCACTTCGAACTGTCACACGACTTCAAAGCTTCATCAAGGTCAAGTGGCTCCTGAAGAACCACATGTAGGGCATAGTCAAACTGATCACCAAGGCTAAGGTTCGCAAACTGCCAATCACCATACCTTTCGGGCGACCTAATAGTTCTACGACTGAAAAGCGTAGGTACTGCTTCGCCTAAACTCATTTTAGCTCCACCTTGAACTGAACTTCCTCTAGATTCATGCACATCACCAGCACTACTAGAAGGTACCTGTGGACTATCCTGTGATGTTTCATCAACTGCGTTTTCCACGACAGCATTAATAACAACTCTACTAATTGGCTGAAACATGGGAACTTCTTCCATCTCCTTAGGCCTATCAGAATATTCTGATGGGGTAGGTATCTTCTCTTTCGGATTGAACATTGCAGACTCAACAAAAGTAACATGTCTGGAATGAACAATCTTCCGATCAACAAGGTTCCAAATTTGATACCCTTTGATACCATCGGTGTATCCCATTAGTATGCCCTTGTATGCTCTAGCCTCCAACATATCATCACCTGTATGGTGAACGTACATAGAACAACCAAAAATTCGGAAGTAACCAAGATACATTGCTTTACCTCTTCACTTTTCCTCTGGAATCTTCCCATCAATGGCTGAGCATGAAATTCGATTTATGATATGCGCCGCAGTTGATAATGCCTTAGCCCAAAAGCCTCTAGACAAGCCCGCCGTCAATCTTAAGCAATGAGCCTTCTCCAATAGAGTCGTGTTCATCCTTTTTGCAACTCCATTGGATTGCGGATTGCCGAGTGTAGTGAAATGTCTCTGAATGTCATGCTGTCTACAAAAGTCAAGGAACTCCCTAGAGACAAATTCACCGCCATTATCAGATCTCAGTACCTTCAACCTAGAACCAGATTGGTTCTCAATAAGCGCTATCCAGTCTTTGAACTTCTTAAAGCTCTCTGATTTGGCCTTCATCACATACACCCATACTTTCAGAGAAAAGTCATCAATGAAAGAGATAAAATACTTTGCCCTTCCAAGAGAAGGAGTAGCAACCAGTCCCCAAACATCTGTACGCACGTAATCAAGTACTCGCCTCGATCTATGGAGTCCAACTCCAAAAGATATTTTACTTTGCTTGCCTAACACACACTCCTGGAAAAAGTCCATCTTGTCGAAGCTTTCTCCCTTGATCATCTTCCATCTTCGAAGCAACTCTAAGCCCTTCTCTGAAATATGAACCAACCTGAGATGCCAAAGCTTTGTGGCATCCAATGCATGAGAACTATCTACTCCAACACACGACTCTACAAGAACTGTGGTTCCTTTTAGCAAATACAGATTTCGAAACACGTCTCCTTTCATAAGAGTTAGTGCATCTCTCAAAACCTTCAGACTATCCTTCTCGATAGTTACCTTGCATCCCAAAGATGCCAATTGTCCTAAAAAAATTTAGGAATTTCGAAGACCTGGAACATACTGGACACCTTTCAAAGTGCGTATCACTCCTTCAAACATCCTGATCCTCATTGTACCTTCATCCATTGCTCTACAGCTAGCATTATTACCCATAAGAATAGAGCCTCCCTCTTGTTCAACGAAAGAACTGAAGTAATCCTTATTAGGCGTCATATGGAATGACGCCCCCGAGTCCAGCACCCAATGGTCTGAGACATCCAACACTGCAGAACACATCGTCAAATACAGACTTCTCCACTGCAAATGATGAAGATCCATCTTCTTCCTTCTTCTTCAAATCTGGACAATATTTTTTTCAATGACCAGGTTTCTTTCAGATAAAGCACTTTCCGTCCTTAGACTTTCCTCTCCTGCCATTACCGGGCTTCCTGGACTTGGAATGCCCTCTAGAGTGCCAATTCTTCTTATCATCTCTACCTCTTTCAACAAACAGGTCGCGACTACTACTTCCGCCTCTACTTCCTTCACTTATCTCCTTCATCTGATCTCTCAAGCCCTCAGATAGAAGGCCTGACTTCATATCTACCACCATCAATGTGTCTCTAGCGAAGATAAGGCTGTTAGCGAAACCTGTGTAACGCTCTGGAAAAGAACACAAAAGAACCATTGCCATTTGCTCCTCATCCATCTTCAAGTCAACAGTCTTCATCTTCATTACGAGATCATCAAAGAAATTAAGATGTTCCTTCACTGAAGTACCCTCTCTCATCCGCATGGTAAAAAATGTTTTCAGTAATATCAGACGGTTAGTCAGATATTTCTTCAAGTAGAGATTCTCCAGCTTGGTCCAAGTGCCCCTAGCAGTGGTCTCACTGCTAATCTCGGAGATAATATTCTCTTCCATAGCTAGTTGTAAAGTAGTAAACGTCCATTTCTCCATCTCCCTCTTTTCCGCGATTGAGATGTCATCCGTCAACTCCTCAGGGGCAAACACTACTGGATGGACTTCATTCCTCATTAAAATAGCCTTCATCCTCTATTGCCACTTCTCGAAGTCTTTATCCCTATTCCATTTCTCAATTGCCAACTGTGATCCTGACGTGATATACATCCCTCTAGTATAGGGTCTTGTAACAACTAGAGTTGCTTCATCTCCTACCATAGCTTCTAACTCTCCTCAATCAACCTTGCAGCTCTGATACCAGACTGTTGGAGAAAATACCTTCAGATGATCAGTCTAAGAGAATAAAAAACCCAATGCAGCGGAAAAAAACTGAATTGTGATTGTAGTGAGACGATACAAATAGAGATAAACACCAAAACAGACAGTCATAGATCTATGCAATGCAGAAAAATAAATAACACCAGTATTTATAGTGGTTCCACTACCGCGAGGCAGTGTACGTCCACTTGGCGAGAGGAGATTTTATTAATCACTGAAAGATTAGAGTTATAAGATTGATTCACTTTTGGGGCTATACATAAGAAGAATTAACAATACAGACAAAATTCTACAGAGTTTCAGCTCTCTAGGATGGCTTCCATTGTTGTCCCGAAGCTCCACTATTTATAGAGTGTTGAAATGAGGAGGGGTAGCTGCTATATAGCAGTCTTGGGGTTTGGTTCGGCAAAAATCCAAGCGAAAAATTTGGATCGGCATCTCCAAAATATCGAACGAAATATTTCGTTCGGCAAATCACTGAATGAAATATTTCGTTCGGCAAATTTCTTTTCTCTCCGCTCCGCTATTTTACCGAACGAAAAATTTGGTTCGGCAATCTTCATTTCACCTTCACCAAATCATCGAACAACTTCCTCACTAAATAACCGAACAACATCCCCTTCACAGCCTAGGGCTTCTAATGGCTTCTTCTTCCTATATGCGGCAAATCTTTGGAGCTCGGGTTTCGCCTCTTCCTTCGAGTTGAATTTAGGTATCAAATTCAACAGACACCCTCCTTAGTTTAACATTCAGTAAATTAATAGTAGAATCATCTTATATCACCACCATTAGAAACAACCATGTAGAGATGGTATCTACAGTTCTCGTAGACTGTTTCTGATGTAGCATGCATTAAACAATTAAACAATGTAACAATGAGTTTGTACATTAGTTGTTTCCTTCATGAACCACTATTGATCCTCCACCAATACAAAACAATACCTTTTTCTATAAGATCAGCAACTTATGAAAAATGGTCTTCAGCATTTTTTAGCATTTTAATTTAAGTTTGGTTTTCCCTTCTATCCAAACTAATTTTTTTTAAAAAACTTTCCAAATTCTGACCATTGGTAATTAATTATAACATAATATGATATCGATGACTGAGCAATACCTTGGTAGTCTTCTTATCTATGTAGGTCTGACAATGATGTAGTCGAAAAACCTAATGCATAGTTGAAAACTAAGTGTAATAATACCTCATATATGTTAGCATAAGGAGACACTAATGTATGGCTTGCATAAAATAAATTAGTTTTATATAAATCATTTGTACGGTTTAAATGATTTCTGTTAATATTGTTCAAATGTAAGCGGGGTATTGTAAGTTCGATTAAGTTGGTGTATTGAAAAGTACTTATAGCAGATAACAATTCCCTTACGCCTTCCTCTTTTTCCTTGGGCTGTGACATTAGGAGGTTGACATATGACAACTTCATTCTTCATCATCCTTCATGGTATTATCAGTTGATATTTTTGCAACTTATAACTGTGAGCTAAAAGAGATGGAGCATAAAACACTAAAAATCCCTAAAATAGTTTCAAAACAACTTTGTTGATAATAACATCATTAATACATCAATTGTATAGCGTCAGTGTATTTTAGCACCATACTGAATACTGCATATCAAATAAAGGAGAGTTTTCTCATTTGAAATTAAGAGACAACTTGTCTAGCATAAAACATGTTTGCTTTAGTACCAATTACATATAACATTGAAAACAATGCCACGTATATAGTGGAACAGAGTGATAAAATGCACATACAAACGAGGTTGCAACAAAAGCATAAAAATTTGGTAACACATACAGCAATATAGTCAAATTCTCATACAGACAGATGAAGTTCAAGTAGAAAATTTTGAGAAAAGTGTTATATGAATGCTGGTGCAGAACAAAGAATGTAATAAGTTAGCAAACGATGTATATGTGTAAAAATAAACCATAATGTAGTATATTTATGCAAAAAAAAGTGAGAACAAATCAATATAAGCACATCTATAATATTTAGATTTAATCCTCCATGTTTGGAATCAGTGCATTAAATCCTTTATTTAATGTAGCTTATCTACCTTAAATATGGTTACTGTTGATTTTTTTTATTTTTCACTGTACAATTTTTTTACAAATTATTAACCCAAAAAATGTGACCGCTATGTTCCACCCCTTTCTCTTCTCGCACTCATATCGTGCCAGTATATACATACTAAATAATTAAAAATGGATATTCATCAACTATTTAATAGACGGAACATATTTGTATCTAGTAATAGGAAAAAAAATTCGACAATATATGTACTTGCAGATTGCACGAACTCACTTCATATAGCAATCGAGTACAATATTTGATTTATAATTGGGTCCCATAAATGATGGAATGAATTTTGGACTAATTTAGAAGGTGTTCATGAGTTTCAACTAGACTTCCCCAAAAATTAAAATTCAGCATTGGAATTTTAATAATCACATTTCCTTTCTAGATTAGGTTGGATCTCTATGCGATGAGAGAAAAATGCATGTTGTGTTCCAGTTGTAACAAAATATAAAAAATACATCACTTCCTTAGCATGCTTCAGTAATATGCACAGACCGATCATAGAGAAAGATAACTCAGTACTAGTTACCGAATAATCAAATCTGAAACTAATTACAAAAGTACGATTGGGTGTATAATTGGCCTCAATGTAATGTCCCCTTGAAGCAATTAACAGAGTGATATGTGCGATTAATTAGCCCCACTTCAACCTACATTTACAAACAAAATAGCATTGCTTACACATTCCCGTTAGTTCAGGCATCATGAGTCATTTTTTATTGCTTACTTTACAATAATAAGAGACATGAGAAACAGAATGAGATAAAAAAAACTGTAACTAAGTTTTTATATCCTGCAATGCACCATGTTAATCTTTGGGAGGTCACAGGACTAAAAGCAAGAGAATGCATTTCATACTTTATGACAATGGTGTAAATGTTTCAAAATAAATAATTTAAATGCACTAATTGAAAATTAAAGAGTGAGGCAAAAAATAGCATAAGCTAACTTACATAAAGAAAAACAAAAATTAACGTGGTACGGATAAATAAGCAAACTGCATATTGTATGTATATAGTTTAGAAGTAGTTAACCAATTTTTCAAATCAAAGAATTTTTTTTCCTACGACCGAGTTTTGGTTAGTAGCTAAAAATGCACAAATAACACGACAAAGTGGAATTATTTTAACATGAGTTGTAGTAGAACCTTGCATTTGATTACCAACAATCAAACAAACATGTATCAAATTTATCATTATATAAGAATTAAAACCACATAATCAAAATGCTAAAATGGAATGCCAAACCAAAAATTGTATTTATCATATCAAAAAAAAGTGTACGATTTTGTCAGAAATTCATTAGTTTTTACTTGGCTCTTCTTCTAATTTTTAGGTTGGTGTAGTTCCCCTTATCCAAAGTATTATGTATTTTCTCAGTATTAAGTAAACATTTCAAGTCGTTGCATTTAGCACATTAGTGGATTGTAAAAAACAGGAAGTATTTGGTTTGATTCGTAATTGATGGATGAATTTGTTTCTATTTTCCAACCAAAAAGAAATAATGGTTTGTTATAGAAGAATTTTGCAAGTAACAAATTTTGAATATGCTTAGTAAAATGATTACTATCCGATTCAAATTCAATTTGAGAACAAATAGATTAATAGCGAACGGTAACAAAAGTATATAAATATTTGGTTTGTTACAACAGTTCAACATTTGTTTATGAAAAAATGAGCAGATTAAAAAAAATCAGTTGCAGCAACACCAAAATATGAAACTCAACTTCAGACAGATGCATGAAAAATATAAAAAAAACTAAAATTGGAGCTATTATAAATAATTGACATAAATTTCTTGTAAGTGTACATGTATACACAGTTAACTATACACATATATATAGACAAATGTGTGTGCGCGCATTAATATAAACATACAAAAAATATGCATTTTCGTCCAAAAAATTGTTCTAAATTGTTAAGTAGATTAGGAAAAGTAGATTCACGTATGTGAACAAATCAAAAGTTAAAAAGTTTGACAATAAGAGAAATGAGCAGGTTAGAATTTTAAAATAGCTGCATCATTGACATAATGAGAATCTCGTTATCGGAAAGTTGCATTCCAGTTCATATAAGACTAAATTGAAACGGAATTACATTTAGTTTGAAATTGATTGTGGTATTAGGTAGTATGAACATCATAGTAGAATACTGGGAATAACTTAAGCATGAAAACAGTTTGATACAAATGATTTAACAAATTTTAAATAAAACTAAATAACATTTGATAAAGGGCAAACCTCACGTGGTTCGACCACCAAATAACATATAAACCGGTTATCATGAAACAAATCGCATTCATCCAAACTCACAGCAAACAGTTCACATTTCGAAATGAATAATATGTCAAACGTCCACATATTTTAAAACAGTTGGCAATGGTAAATCCATATAAAAATTGAACACTTTATGTAACAAATAATGCTTACTGCATATCAAAATATGTTATCAACTAAACCCGAGCGCAAACAATTTTCATGGCTTACCAAATTTACAATGACAAACAATCCTTACTATATGAATTGCGAAAAAAAACATGGCAAGTAGGTTAGTGTGGTGTGAAAAAACTGAAGTTAAACAGCGTGAAATCTAGGGAGTGAAGTCGTGAACACAAATACACCGAAATCCCCAATTTACCTTGCTTACCGTGAAAGAACTGAAAACAATGAATCGACGTATATAGAAACAGATTACCCCCATCGTCTTGTAATCGGTCAGCGAAAGAGCCAAATAATATCGTTTTCAGATGGTCTGGTTGATGCGGAATGAGATGTAGGTCTAGCAATGGGAGGTAGTGGTGGACGAAGTTGAATGCTAGAAGTGTGCTGCAGTATTTGTTGATTTGTCAATGTAACAAAGAGAAGGATGAAGATAGGCATAGAAGATAAGGTATCGAAGAAGGTGAGGAGCGGTTTTTGTGAAAAAATCATGTGAGGAGCGGTTTGTGAAAAAATCATGGAGGGCAGGGAGTAGGGTTGAAAAAAAAGAAAAAGGGGAAGCACGAGAGATCAGGATTTTGAAATAACTTGCTTTGCATTGTACACATAAGCGGTTATTAATTCCTGTTTTAAGATTAAGTAATGGATAAGGTTTGATAAGTTACTATTTTTAACTGCGGTTCTCTTTAGATAATTAAACTTTTTTAATATGGTTTATCAAGTTATTTTGTTATCTCTGGTTATAGTATATTTGATGATAGCCTCCGCCTTTGTTTTAAGTTGCAATAACCTTGTAGCAAAAAACAAATAAATTAGCGCCATGTGAATAGAACTCAGCAGCATGCAACAAAGAATTTTAGGACACTAGAATGTGTTGGATCTGACTGCTAAAAATGACCGAGTCGCATATTTCGTCGAGATGATTTGCGGTTTAGCCTCAAATTGCAATGCTGGCTATCAACTGCTCCTTCCCCTGATAAAATAGGATCTAAAATTTGGTAAATTTGCTATTTGCACAACAACAAATTGTTCTGAATTTATCGCTTTCTAATTTAATTGCTTGGAAGAATTCTGCATAAAAAGAAATGACAGAGGGACAAGAAGAGGAAAGAAAATCATCTATTGTCTTTTTTTCCTTCTGTTTATATCATTTAAATAGGCATAATGGAAATTGTATGCGAGAGATTGTTAAAGATATAAAATTATTGTCAATAATCACGAATTTTATCACCATTAATTTTTACAACGTCTCAATAATAATAATAACTCATAAATATATTACCGTCATTCATTACGAATTTTATCACCATTAATTTTTTCAGCGACTAAATAATAATAGCTCATAAATATATTACCGTTATACGTCATTTATTACGAATTTTATTACCATTAATTTATTTTAAATTAATTCACTTAAAATTCCAAATATCCCCTACTTGAATTATAAAAAAAACATTTTCAAGCTATTTCTGAAAAAATTGGACTGTGCATAAACAAAGATATCTTTCGATTTGAACCTTTGCATAGTGAGTAAGATTCAGAATATACTAGAATGACACGTAATCTTCAACTTTATCTCTGGCATCAAACCACACACAACTTTTCTAAAGTGCTTTCAACTAGCCCGTGCGTTAATGGTCAAGAACGTCTATCCTGGTTTAAGGAACGCTTTAGAAAACTTTTGCACCCAAAGTTTTCAAAGGAAACGGCCTCATTCCCACATTCACAAAGGTGAGTCTATCGGAAGTACTCCTATACTATAACTAGGTACTCCACTCCATATAAAGTATAAATCTCATTAAGAGTTTCTATTATCTTATCCTCTAATCGCTACAGGAATACATGTTTCAAAACATTTTATAATATAACATGTTCAACTCTTATTCACTTCACAACTCGTTGTTTACCCATTGAACCTAATTCTTGGGATCTCCAGTCATATATGTTGAATTACCATTGTGAGTGACCAAGGCCAATAGTCCCATCCTTATAGATGTTTTTTGGACTTTCTCTCTGGTCAATCCTTTCGTCAAAAGATCCACCAAATTTTCATCAATGCGAATATGATCCACTCTAACAACACGTAAAGAGAGTAACTCTTTTACAATGTTGTGCTTACGACGTATCTGTTGTCTCTTACAGTTATAATAACAGTTCTTAAATTTTGCAATAGCCACAGTACTATCGCAATGGATCAACACAGCTGGTATGAGTTTTTCCCATAAATAAATCTTAGCTAGTAGATTTTTTAGGTGATCCGCTTCTTCATTAGTTGTTGCTAGTGCTATCATCCCAGACTTTATAGTGGACTGTGCCAAAATAGTTTGTTTCTTAGATTTCCAAGAAACAGACCACCGGCTATGCTAAAAATATAGCCGCTGGTTGCTTTAGAATCATCGGATAAAGTACTCTACTCTACATTGGTGTATCCTTCAAGTGCAACTGGAAACTTTCCATAATGTAATCTAAAGATCTTGGTTTGTTTTAGGTATCTCATGACTTTTTCAATAGCATGTCAATGCTCAATACTAGGTCTACTAGTAAACCTGCATAATAATCTCATGACATATGCTATGTCGGGTCTAGTACAATCGATAACATATCGAAGGCTACCAATGATGCTTGCATAGTCAAATCGTTTTACACCTTCATCGGTGTTCTTAAATAGTTTTACACTTGGATCATACGATGTACAAGCAGGTTTACAGTCAAAGTAATTGTATTTTAACATCTTTCCAATATAATGAGATTGATCCAAAGAAATTTCTTTATTAGACCTAGTGATCTTTCCAAGGATTACACTCACTTCTCCTACACTATGCAATTAACGCCCCGCAAAATCCCCGCTATAGCCCATAGCGTTCTTCGACCGCTACACTGTTTTAATTTAGCACTATTAAATAGTAGATCCGCTTTAAGTCCCGCTATTTTTCGCTACACCCGCTAAATCAAGCCTTTTAGTATCTGCTTTACCAACATTAAATTTATAAAGGTTGATTTGGTTAGTTCTCGTTTAAACCAAATCTATAAAGCTAGGGTTTAAGACCTAATTTTAAGGCATAAGTGATGAATACAAGTTAGAAATCTACCTTAGTCACCAAATACAGTCTGCAGAAATCATGATATTCTTTGGTTTTGTTTTATAAGATTAATCGATATTTCTATTTCCTATGCAAATGATGTGAGAATGGAAATAAATTAACTTTAAATATTTAATTTTATATCCGATGATTGCACCTCCGCTATTTACCGTTATATCCTTGATTTATCCTCGCTATAATTTTTCCACCTCCACCGCTATAGAATCGCTAAGCACTTTAATTGTACAGTTCCTAGGACTTTCATATCAAAGTTGGTAGTAAAAAGAGATTTAATCATAGCAATAACATGAATGTTTGAACCAAAAATAAGTAGATCATCTACATACAAACATATAATAGTGCAAATGTCGATCTCATAGTTATAATAAATACATTTATCACTTACATTAAATTTGAAACCATGTGAAATAATCAAGTTGCCAAATTTCTCATGTCATTGTTTAGGTGCTTGCTTTAGACCGTATGAAGATTTATCCAACTTGCAAACCTTATGTTCTTATCCGTGTATTATAAAACCTTCAGGTTGGTCCATATAATTTTCCTCTTCTAATTCACTATTTAAAAATACAGTTTTAACATCCATTTGGTGTATTATCAAATCATGAATAAAAGCAAGTAAAATTAATACTTAGATAGATGTAATTCTAGTTACTAGTGAAAATGTATCAGAAGAACTACATTCTCTTTTGCTTAAAACCCTTAACTACTAGGCGGGCTTTATATTTATCAACTATTTCATCGGCTTTTAATTTCTTTTTAAGTACTTAATTACAACCCATGATCTTACAACCAGGTGGTAAATCAACTAAGTGCCAAGTCTTATTGGATTCAAGAGAATCCATCTCATCATTTATAGCCTTTTGCCAAAAATGGACATCCAATGAAGATAAGGCTTCTTGGAGGTTTAAGGGGTCCTCCTCTAAGGTGTAAGCACAAAAATATGAACCATACATTTATTCAATTTTGGCTATTTACTTCTCAAAGGTTCGTTTACAAAAGAGTTATTCTGTTTATTTCATATGGAAATAATATTACTAGATGCATCCCTACTATTCCTTAATTTAGAAGGAAATTTCAGTTCATAAAAACCCATGTCATTAGATTCTATTATAGTATATGTGTTAAGATCATAAAATCTATATGATTTGTATTAATAGTGTAGCCAATAAATACACATCCGTATGTTCTACTTGTTAATTTAATTCTTTTAGGGCCAGGTATATGAACTTATGCTAAACAACCTCAAGTTCAAAAATATGACACATTTGGTTAATGATTTTTTCAAAATCTCATAGGGAGAAACGTTGCTCTTAGATTTAGGAATTCTGTTCAACATATAACATATAGTAAACAAGATTCCCCCCAATGTGATGCTGCACCTGAATTAAGTAAAATAGCTATAATTAATTCAGTTAAACTCCTATGTTTTCTTTCAGCTTTATCATTCATTTCAAGTGAGTAAGGTGCAGTTTGTTCATTTTTATACCATGTGAATTATAAGATTCAATAAACATACTGTATTCATATTCGGTGCCTCTATCACTACGTAATTTTTTAACTTTCGTACTAAAGTGAATTTCAGTTTCAGTTATAAAAGATTTAAACATCTCAAATGCATTATTTTTATTTTTCATTAGGTACACATAAGTAAAACCAGAGTAGTCATCAATAAATGTGATAAAATAGCGATGTTCATTTTTAATCAAAGTTTCATCTAGTTCACATATATCAAAACGAATCAACTCTAAAGTTTCATATTCGCTAATTACATATTTATGTGGAGTTTTTGTAATTTTGGCTTGACTACAAAAAATCATATTTTATGAAATCTTTTAAAGACATAATAGGAATTAATCCTAAGCTACTCATATTCTTTATTATACATTTGTTAACATGATAGAGTCTAACATGCCATATATTAAATGAACACAACATATAAGCAAAAGAAGATACTTATTAATTTCAACATTCAACTTAAACATGCTCTTAGTAGCATAACCTCTACCTACAAACATACCATTCATAGTGATGGTTTACAAATAAGCCCCTATAGTTTGAGCAAAGCCAGCCTTACTAAGAAGATAACCTGAAACTAAGTCCTTTCTCATCTTTGGAGTGTGCATCACATCCTTCAGTTTGATAGTTTTCTAAAGGTAAACTTTAGCTCAACGAGTTCAATCCCATCAACAGTAATGGCGTGAGAGTCTCCCGATAGCACTTTCTTGTCCTTAGCATCCATATATGTTTTGAACATAGCACTGTCACAACAGACATGGCATGTAGCGCCAGTATCTCCCCACCATCCTTCTTATGCCTCTATAAGGTTGATACTGTAATCATAGCAGTTAGTGGCCGCTCTTCAGTTAGGTTTGCCCGAGGAGAAGGCAAGTCCTACTCCGACACTTTCGTGCCATATGACTTGGTTTGTTACAATTATAACAAATAAACTGACCAAAATCATTTTTTAAGGGTGTTGTTGCTGTGGACGTGCATTATGGTTTCTTTGAAGATTCCCATTCTTGTTGCATTTCTGATTAGGTTTATGGTTTTGATTCTTAAAGTTTTTTGGATTTAGTTTTAAAACTGCAACCTTGTTAATGTTACTGGAAATAGCAAGCACTTCCACTTTCATATCATGTTTTCAGGATTCCTCTTCAATTCGGAGGCTGATAATCAAACTTTCAAGTGAGATTTTTTTGTTCTATGTCAAAGCTTATTTTTGAACTCTTTCCATCTAGGGGATGATTTATCAATAAGTATTGCAACTTGAAACTGTTCGTCAATAGTCATACCTTCAGAGACGATCTCATAAGCTATTTTTAAAGCACATGAGACTACGTCTCTACTGGCCTATCATTGGACATTTGATATTTGAGGTAATGGTTAACTACATATTTTTTTGCTACAGCTTCCTCCATGTCATACTTCTTCTGCAGTGCCTCCCGGATCTCCTTAGCTTATTTATCCTCTACGTTGTAGTAGTCATATAGTTCTTCGTAGAGGCGATTCAGAATGAAGTTTTTGTACAAGTAGTCATGCTTGATCCAGGATTACTGCTCCTTGTTCTCTGCTTCGATGGGTAGATCAGACAATAGCCGTTTGTCAGTGGTCAGAAAATAGACCACCGTTTTCATTGTCGGGAAAAATTGCATCTTCTGCCTCCATCTTTTGAAGTGCAACCCCTCGAATCTTAAGGGCCTATTGGTGCCTAGAAGTATTGCTCCAATAAAATCATTGATCGCAGCCATTTGCAGTAGGTGGAATCATCTTAAATTGTTGGATCTGACTGTTGGAATGGCTGAATCGCGTACTTCATTTCTTTCTTTAAGACGAATCGCGGCTTCGCTCCAAATTGCAAGGCTAGCTATCAACCACTCCGTCCTCAGGATAAAACAACCTTTAAAATTTGATAGATTTATTATTTGCATGCTAGCAAATCGTTCTAAGTTTAGCACTTTCTAATTTAATTGCTTGGAAGAATTCTATAGATAGAGAAATGGCAGAGGGAGAAGAAGAAGAAAGAGAATTGCCTGTTGCCTTTTTTTCTTCTGCCTATCTATCATTTAAATAGGTAGAATGAAAATTGTATGAGTTACCGAAATGAGGGATTGCTAACAGATCTGAAATTACTGTGATTCATCACGAATTTTATTACCATTAATTTTTGCAATGATGTGATAATAGTGCTCATAAATATATTACCAACATTCATTATGAATTTTACTACCATTAATTTTTTGCAACGGCTCAATAATAATAGCTCATAAATATATTATCATTATTCTTATGAACTTTATTACCACTATTTTTTCTTAAATTAATTCATTTAAAATTCCAACAGAATGTTATATCTATAAGGATTCAGGTGGCTTATGAGTAATAAGGTATTCTTTATAGGGTAATTAAGGTTTTCTTTATAGGGTAACAATATTGAGTAAACATGGGTTATTTTCTTTGCTTATGTTTTAACTACCTTGCCATTCATAATTATTTTAATTTTTTTCTATAATCTTTTCAAAATTACCATAGTTTCTTGGCCTTTACAAACAAACCTACTATATGTTTAGTTTTTGTCATTATTGCTTAATCGTTATTGTCGTATGTATTGAAGAGGTTTGCACACATATGGCTTATGCTTGAGTATTTATAATCTCTTACTAGATTCTAGTAGTTGCAATTTAACAGCAAATATATGGGTATCATTGTATACATACCACTTTATGTAATGAATATGAATTTTAGTAGTAGTATTTATAATCTCATTTTATATCCATATCACCGTCTATATTGAGTATGAATTTATTTGAATACCTTTTAAAAGTATTCTTTTGTTTCTCCTAGATAAAATCTATGGATTTTTGTTTATTAGCCATATTCAGTCAGCAACAGATTAAATTTTTTCTAATAAGATGACTTACTCCAAAAAATCATGAAATCAAACGAACCTTGATAACAACAATGTTTGTATGCTTTTTTGACATTGTTCTTGTCGTGCAACTTAATATTGATAATTCTGTTGTATGTTAGATTTGTTTGTGTGCACTTAATACTAATCTAACATTTTCAGCAACACTATGCATTTAAATAATTTCTACTTTATTTTCATGCGAATGTCTATAGTTTAGATTCGAAGGATGTTACATCTAATACAAGGAGGGAGACTTAGTGTCGAAAATTCATTGAACATTATATAGGTATCGTGCATCGGACGAGGGAAAGAGAAAAAAAAGGATAACCAAATAAATGTGTTAGAGCCATAGTGGAAGCATTAGTTAGAGCATCGAAATAGTCCAAACACAACGTAAAGTCTCAAAAGGCATCAATTCATTTGCTAGAGAATTGTAACATTATACTACTTGTTTGTGTTTATTAAAGCTTGGACTGCGTATTATTGACGTTTAGCAACAATGGTAAGATTTATTGAATGGTGTGGACATGAATCATTTTGGCTTTTTTGAATATGAACCTTTCGTATTATTTTGAGTAACTGTGAATGATTTTAGTTTTAGTAAAATGTTGGTTTCAGTTGCAAAATAGTGTTAAATTTACATGTGCGCACTGCAACAGTATTAGGATTTTTTTATTTTGCATTTTCCCAGAACAGTCTACAGGAACTCATGGAGACGATTTGTAATAATTATAAAAGATATTATTACAACTATTCATATCAATTATAGTACAGTTTTCTACAACTATCTTGAATAGTTGTGAAAAAATTCTTACAGCTACTTCTAAACGTCATAATATAATGGTTTGCTACAATATGTTGCAGGTTTACAATTGTTATGAACAGTTGTAAAAGGTTCTATCATAATAGCCGCGAACAATTGTAATATATCTATATTACATGAACTATCCAAAATAGTTTTTTAAAGCTCCGACCTATTATTACACCTTCGCATATTACGACGTTACCAAAACCATCATTTTAGCCATACTACAGTTGTTTTTGGCAGTTGCGAAAGAGGTTTTTGTTATTGTAGTGGACGTGGCCAATAACACTTCAAGATTAGTCCCAAATAGGTTAGGTGAATGATCGATTTTAAGATGACCATATCTTTCAGTCTATAGTTTGGATTGAGACGTGGTTTCGTTCAAGGTGCATCTTCTGACTTTAAACATATTTTCCACCCAGTTTGAGTTTATATCGAGACCAAGCCAAAATTTCCCTAACAGAACACTAAAAGTCCTCCTGATAGAAATGAATAGAGCATGTGAAACGAATTACCTAAATAAATTTCTCTTCACCCGAACTGTTCACTAATTAAAAATTGTTCCCTCAAGTATTCAAACTTAAACCCAACCTTCAAAGTTACAAAAACGAATCCATGAGATAAAACTAATTGGATTTTGAGTTAGATTAGGATATGCGTATTATCTAAAATTTAACCCCATATGTAAAAAAATGTTGCCATGTCATCATACATTAAGGAATAAAAGGATAATTAAATTAGCATTTGGATCGGATTAAGTTGGATTATTGGATTAACTAATGAAGCAATTAAAACTAGTATCTTAGGTATATAATTTTTCAGGTATGAATTTAAATAACAATTATCAACTTACCATTTTTAGTGCACTTAAATGGATATGCCACCATCACAACATAGAACAAGGATTAAGTGAACAGTTAAATTAGCAGCTGGATTATTAGATTAAATAATAGAGCAATTAAAAACAATATCCTTAGATGTCGAATTTTTGAATAAGGAATCTAAATCTAAGCTACCAACTTAACATATTTTCAGTACATTTATTTTTAAAAAAATTTGTAATGGATTTCAAATCTTTGTAACATAGAATGATTGTTAATGTAGTATGTAATAGTATTTTGATTAAATACTCCTTGTTCTTCTTCTTCATCTTTTTTTAGCCTTTGAATCACTTATATACACTCGCCTGCTTATATAATTAATGCAAATATTACCATTGAAGTTTGTTATGTGTTTCTTATGTTGGGAAATTTGTGGTTCGAGTCGAATACGACGAATATAATGCCATTCTTCTGACTTCATGGATCTATGGAATAGATTCTTTCAAACAATAGTTCAACCCAGCAGGTACAAATGGGTTATTGAACTATTGACTTTCAGGATTCAATGAAGCCTTGGAACAGCGTAACCAGATTCAAAATTTGTACGATTTTGATTTGGTCAAGAACACTTTATCCTGATATGAAATGATGCAAAATACGAAGGCATAATAGAGTGAAGAAATGAAATGTAGTCTGCAACGCCGCACAGGCATGACAAATTTTACTGGATTTGCAACTCCTTGTAGGTGTTACAAATCTGTTGATATGAGAGTGTTCTGTAAACTCTAATGGCGTTGTAGATTTGCGTGGGAAGAAGAAGGAGAATTTTTTTCTGTCTTTTTAACAGTTCTGGCCGACCTATATATAGAGACGAGGAGGTGTCTGTTCACAAGGGTTGCATTCGTTCGATTCAGAAGCGTTAACAACAGTCGCGTACGTTTAAATTTCGTATCCGTTCGATTAAGAATCGTTAACAACGATCGTGCCCTTTCCAACGTCCCGCTTTGTTTAAATTCTTCCAAAAAATTATTATCATTTGACCGGTACCGGTACCGGTACCTGGCCTGGCCCGGTTCGGTCGGACGGACGGCGACAGCGCACGCGTGTGGTGGTTATGTATGACTTCCCTCCTCTCAACAAAGTAAACATTTGGGAGCCCCAAAGCCCCAACTCCCTCATGAGAAACTCATACTTAAACAAGTATGGTTCCCAATATCCTAAGATGTGGGACTTTGCTTTTCTTCCCTCTTTCTTTCTTCTCTCTTCATGAAAACAAAAACAAGGGAAAACTTTAAAATATCCAACATTCTCTCCCTATTTTTATGTTTGGATAATTTAAAAAACATTTTGAGTTTAAAAACAGGAATAGCTGCATCACTTAAGTGATTGCTTACGTACCCAAGTGGGATCAGGCCAAACGTAGTTCAAAGATCAAGAATTGCATCATCGTGAAAACCAACACATAAATAAAATGTATCTTTTGGGTTTGAACCTTTACTTAGTGTAATCCATTCAAAGCTTTATCGAGATTCTATGGTGAACGAACCTTGAACCAATTATCCCTTATGATAAAACTGAAACAATCACACATGTTGATTTTCTAAGGTAAAGTGTTTTGTATTGCTCAACACGTTAATGGCCATGTGCTTTTAATCCTGGGTTCATGAGTCTACGTCATAAAGTGGTCTTACTTTCTTAGGAAATGACCTGATTTCCATACTCATATAGGTAAGTCCCTTAAGGTGTTTCTGTGATACACCTTTTTATGGTAACTAGAATTATTAAGGATATATTATCCATCCTTTGTTCTTGCAGAATCCAACACTAAATATTATGGGATTATTGATTTAGTGTTCCATAATCATTCTCTTAACTTGTTGGTACACGTTGAACTTTGTCTATCCTTTTTAAAACATAAGTTAGGTTCCTGTTAAGGATGATCAACCTTCATTCACATACCTTAGTCTCATTTCCTTTGATTTTATAGAAACCACTGCCTTTGGAAGACTCTTTGTGAGTGGGTCAGCCAAGTTTTTCTTTGTTTCTATGTAATCAACGGTTATTACTCCACTTTTGAGTAACTGTCTTATCATTTGATGCCTTAGACTCACATGTCTAGACTTCCCATTATATGTCTTATTAGAGACATTGTATATTGTAGCCTGATTATCACAGTTAATCAAGACCGCTGGAGATGGCTTCTTCCATAATGGAATTTCTATTAATAAATTCCTAAGTCATTCCGCTTCCTTACATGCATGTGCTAATGCAATCAACTCTGACAACGTTGTTGAGTCAGATATACAGGTCTGTTTCTTGGAAACCCAAGACACAGCTGCACCTCCTAATGTAAAGATCCATCCATTCGTAGACTTGGATTTGGATTCTAAATTGTTCCAGGTTGCATCACTATATCCTTCTATTACAGCAGGATATCCTTTATAAGATAAACCATAGGTAATGGTTCCTTTCAAATAAGCTAAAACTCTGGAAGTAGCTTTCCAATGTTCGAAACCTGGATTACTCGTAAATCGACATAACATGCTTATAGCATGTGCTATGTCTGGTCTAGTGCAATGCATAGCATAAATAAGACTCCCAATAATACTGGAATACTCAAGTTAAGAAATGGTACGTCTAGTATTCTTCTCTAATTTAATACTAGAATCTAAAGGAGTGAGTGTTGGTTTGTCATTATAATGACCATACTTTCAGAGGAACTTCTTAATGTAATGAGATTGTGTTAGTAACAACTCCCCCTCTTTCCTAATAATTTTAATTCCCAGAATTACGTCAGCTTCTCCTAGATCTTTCATATCAAACTTAGAAGATAGAAACTTCTTAGTTTCATTCACACATGATATATTGGAACCAAATATTAGCATGTCATCAACGTATAAACATATTATAACATAATTGTTGTTGTCCGATTTGCTATAAATACATTTATCAACATCATTAACAATAAATCCATATGACAATGCTATTTTTATCAAACTTCTCATGCCATTGCATGATAGCTTGCTTCAGGCCATAAAGAGACTTTACTAATTTACAAACTTTTTTTTCTTGGCCTGGGGTTTTGAAACCTTCAGGTTGTTCCATATATATCTCTTCTTCTAAATATCCATTTAGAAATGCAGTCTTTACATTCATTTGATGTACGACCAATTTATGAATTGACGCAAGTGCTATTAAACAGCGTATAGAAGATATGTGAGCAATTGGAGCATATGTATCAAAATAATCTACTCCATGTCTTTGCTTATATCCCTTAGCAACTAATCTGGCTCTAAACTTATCAATGGATCCATTTCTATTCAGCTTTTTCTTAAATATCCATTTACATCTTATAGGTTTAGCACCAGAAGGTAAATCAGTTAAAACCCAAGTTTGGTTTAACAATATGGAATTCATTTCATCATTGATAGCTTCTTTCTAGAATATTGAATCTTTGGAACTCATAGCCTCATAATAAGTTTTGAGGTCATCATCGACGTTCATGACATATCTAGTCATATTAAGGACTTCATCCTTACTGCCTTCTATAAGATATGTAATGAAGTCAGGACCATAGTCCTACTCTATTCTTGCTCTTTTACTTCTCCTTTGTTCAGTACTATTATCTGGTACTGATACTTCCTTGCTATTTTGAGCAGGAGCATAGTCATCGTCATTGATATCATCAATCGTATTAGGTTCTGGACTAGATGATCTCAATGGAATCTTAACAGCTTGATTTTCAAAGAATTCTACATCTACGGATTCTATAACTTCTAAGGTGTCAAGAATTAGGAACCTATAAGTTATACTATTAAGTGAATATCCTATGAAAACACATTTAAATGCCATATTTCCTAACTTTGGTCGTTTAGGGTCTGGTTTTCTAACATATGCTAAACAACCCCAAACTTTAAGTCTTGTAAGATTAGGTTTCCTATTAAACCATAATTCATAAGAGGAAACATTATCTTTTTAAGTGGTACTCTATTTAAGATATAACATGCAGATAACATAGCATCACCCCATAGGTTATAAGGTAAGTTTGAACTTATGAGCATGGCATTAACCATTTCTACTAAAGTTCTATTTTTCCTTTTAGCAACACCATTTTGTTGTGGTGTATATGGGGCAGTGCATTGGTGAACTAAACCATGTTGTTTACAAAATAAGGTGAATTCATTAGAGAAACATTCACCACCTTGATCTGAATGTAATACTTTTATTTTAACTCTTAATTGTGTTTCGACCTCTGCTTTGTAAATTTTTAAATTTATCAAAGGCCTCATCTTTAGTTTTCATTATATACACGCATATGCATATCTAGTATAATCATCAATAAATGTTATAAAGTATTGGTTACCACCATAGGTGATATGACTTTTTAAGTCACCCACATCACTATATACTGAATCAAGCAAGCCAATTTTCCTTTCTATAGATTTAAAGGATTTTCGGTGCATTTTTGCTTGAACACATATTTCACATTTAGAGATGGTATTGAAATCACAATCCGAAATTAATCCTAATTTATGCATATTTTTAAGGGAATTATAATTAACATGTCCTATTATACCATGCCATAAACTAACAGAATCAACAATATAAATAGAAGATTTCTTTATTAGATTCAACTTAACCATGCCGTTACAAGAGTATCCCTGTCCAATGAATTTGCCGTTCTTGGACAACACTAACTTATCAGAGTCATACACCATCTTGAATCCTCCTTTGTTAAGAAGGTATCCAGAGACCAAATTCTTACACATATCAGTTACATAAAATACATTAACTAATGTAAGAACTTTTCCAGAAGTAAATGTAAGTTTTATAATGCCTTTTCCTAAAACTTTGCTTGGAACCTTATATGCTCCAGTAACCTTGTCAGCTTCTCCATTATTTTCTTCTTAAGTCTAAAACAGATTACGGTCTTTGCAAATGTGAATTGTGAGAGTCCAAAAACTCGGCCTTCGAAAATCGGCACCCGTACTTCACTTGTACTCAAAATGCCGTAGATTCAAACGCCGAATCTGGCTTCCCGGAGCTATAACACAATTAAGTAAATAACACAGCGGAAGAAAAGAATAATACATTGATATATAATATCTGATACAACAGAGTGATACAATGAATATCAATATACATCAGAGATATGATACAACAAATAGCAGCGGAAAAGAAAATGATAACAACAGCAGCGGAACAATATCAATAGAAGTGATAACTCCAAAATGATCTTCAGACAAGAATGAATCCACAACTCCAAGATAAGCAACGTCAGTCCATGAACTCCAAGAACTGAACTAGCTCCAAATAATCTACTAAACCTGAATATCTGAAAAGAAACCCAACTCTAGACTGCCCGTGTGGAAAATTATGAGCACCCAGAGTTTAGGAAGGGAACAATAAACTCCGGATCAGTCATGGGACTGGTGTGAGCAACAAAAACAGTTTAACTTTAAACATCAGCAAAAGAATTTTTAACATTGAAACCCGCAATGCTTTTTGGAAAATGAAACTACCATAAGACCTCCCGCCACACACACAATGCAAACGCAGAATCGGAGGAGATTTCTTCTTATGATAGTCAAACATGCTTACTACGCAAATCATTGGATTATTATTATTAGTGCATAGTGGAAAACAATTTGAAAGTATAATATTAATCTTAGCCAACATACGACCAGTATCGTATGCCTACTATAGCTACTATGTTCAATAGCAGGTTACCGCCACATTCCATAGCAGGTAATACAACTAAAACCGTACAAGTTCCGTATTGTTTCTTTGGATTTTCCAACAAATGGTCAGGCTAAGGAACTTCCTTCTGCCGCATGGGATCGCCTCTGGCGGGACGTCCCGAGAGACAAACTGCTCTCTGCAAAACAAGGCCGGGTTACCCCTGTAACAGGTAACTCACGAATATGCCACCTCCCGGTCCTTTGGGACCTTTATCCGAGCTCGGTATCCAACATCACACATCATAAAGAAAGTGTATCCACATGAGTAAGTATCTGGGCTCCATACCATGATACCACCATTTTCCAGAAGGAAATGACATACCCTAAAGGGCGCGACCCTCATAACCTTGCCGCAACATTCCTGTTTCGACCATTTCCGGTTTGTGAGGCCCTGACGAAGTCTCGTCCACAAAGCTACGCTTTTTCAAAAAGCCACGCTTTGGGTCAACAGATGATCAACCTATGATCACAAAGATAAATGATCAAACAAATGATCATATCACAAATGATCAAATACTGATCATCACACAGCAACACTCAGCATGTCACATTACCAAATTGGGAATATATCGCTGATAAATTTCAACTACATAACCTCTGAGCTCGTACGTCTCAAAGAAGGGTGTTAAGCTAAGAGAATAAATTCTCCGCCACCAACAGAAATGTATTTGAAAGAAATCGGCTTTATATCTCAAAGTGTAATGTCAGACATACAATCCATACAAGTCTGTTCCGGGATCGAACAGAACCGAAGGCACTTCTCACGAAGCCCTTGCAAATCCGGATAATTTCCAATCACGTCCGGACTTCCCGTCACTAAGGATGATAAAACCTCTATATCGGGGATCAGCCGATGCAGAGTAACTCGACGGTAATCCTTCCGTTTTCAAAAATATCCGGTCTTCAACACCGGTCTTCAAATGCTATCCATATACGACGTATCACATATTCGGAATGGGTTATACGACCCAAAGGTCCTCTCCCGGCTAAACCGAATAGTGAGCGTAATATTTAAAAACATATGGATATTGGGATTTCAATTAAGTCACAACTTATTACCCAAAATCTCTCTTTTCAAATGGTTAAAACAAATTATCATTTTAAATCTTTAAACAAAAAGATTCAACCTTTACGGTTTAAACAGTTTCCACACTTTAATCCTTTAACACAAAAGATTCATTCACAGATTTTCCAAATTAATTCTCATTTCAATTTGATTAACTCGTTAAACCTTTAAATCAAAGATTTAACTTATAGCTTTCAAAACAATCCCATTTCAAATGGTTTAAACCAATCATTATTTTAAATCTGTTAAAAATAAACAGATTCAGATCATAGCTTTTCAAAACAATTCATTCATAACTTGGAAAACCATTTTCAATTCAATATTGAAATTCCTTTAATTAAACTGGAATTTCATTTCTTATCTGAAAGCTTTTATTCTTTTAAAACAACAGTTTCATTTCAGAAAATCTGATTCATTCATACTAGTTGAAATCCTTGGGTTAAATCCAAATTCTCAAAATTATACTTTTAAATAGTTTAAATCCAGATAAACACATTTATAACATTTTCAATCCCTAGTTTCAAATCATCGGATTCAACTTCCAACTTGAATTCAAATTTAAATCAAATTATTTAAATTTTCAAAACTCAATTAAGTTATTTAAAATAACTTTTATCTTTGAAATTCTATTTCAAAAGCTTTTTACTTTAAACCCAAATTTTTAATTTCAAAATCAATTGAAATTAAAATTTCAATTTCAAAAACATCAAATTTAAATTATCTGTGACTTAACTGATTTCCACGTGAAATCCATATTTGTGTGTGTAAGAGTGTAGTCCAGGGGTTTTACACACAATAGTGCAACACAATGAATCATCACATATCAGAATACATGATATAGTTGATAAACGATATAAACTATATCGCTTATCTTTCATACACAGATCACGGATATATATAAATTTCAGATAAATAAACTGCAGTAAAGATTACACATAAATCAGAATATCTCACAAAGCATTACAAATCAGGAAATATCAAACAATTCAATCATCCAATCAAATCCAAATATTCATAAGTAAGGTCAGTTAATTATCTGATTTATTCAAATTAGATTAATTACTTTTGAATAAATTACTAATCTTGGTTAATTAATATAAATGAATTTCGAATCATTTTGATAAATTATTCAGTAATCATGTGTTAATTTACTTTTAATTTATGATTAATGCTTTGATTTATTATTCTTAATTAATTACTTCAATAATAAATCCTTAATAAATTTTATTAATTAATTACCCCTGTAATTACCCAAAAAGATTTAATCGTCAATAAAGTAATTAGCTTTGATTTACTTTTATTAAGAAATTCTTTAATTAACTCCATCCAGTATTTCCCCTTAAATTACCTCCAGTATCTTTTAATTACTCTTTTTTTTCTTTCCTAAGTAATTGTTCTTTAATTATTTAAAAATTTAGGAAATCGATGATATCCCATTTATCATACCTTATTACTTGTTTAAATAAATTTATATGAAAATGTAATTAATACACTTTATTTTAAAATTAAATTTCTTATTCTGGTTCTTTTCAAAACCTGGTACAAGTTAACAAACCCGAGCCCATCTTTATATCTGTTAACTTGTTTTGATTAAAACTTTAAAACAATGTTTCAAGCAGATTCGTGCACCATTCCTTTTCTTCGAGCCATTCACTTGATCAACTCGAGCACGAACTCGAGACGACCCCGAAGAAATTTCCAAGCCGATACTTCTTCCCCAAAACTTCAAACAGCAGCCGATACCCAAACCTTCGCGTGCACGTGCACACGCACGTCGATCATCTGCGATCGATGTCGAGGCCACCGGAGCACCATCGTCGATCACCAGAATCGATTCAATTAACCCAAAACTCAAAATTGTTACGAAATCAAAATCGAGCATTTAACTCGAAACCTGGAACGAACGTCTTGGAACCAACTCCTCAACCTGTCATCACCTCGACTCTGCTCCTCCCACCACCGGAGCCCCAGCTCCATCGGCCACAGCTTCGTCCCCGTTCCAGCAACCACTTCCCAGAGTTCCATCGAACTCGATCGACCCTAGGCGTCGAAATGATCAAATATTTCTAGACCAACCAAAACTAGGTCTAGAAACAAAAACCCACAACCACTATCACCACCTATCTCTGACCATCCACCTGTTATTTTTCCTAAACACTCCGACCACCCATACCCCTTCAAGAAGAATCGCAGCCACTCCGATCAACTAGATCGACAGATAAAACCCAAATTTCCTTTTCTAGTCAATCCTGAAATGCTAAATCAATTCTAATTTAAAAATTATGATTTAGATCTTAAAAATCATGATTTAGTTTAGGGCTTCAGTTTATATTACAGAATTGTTAAACTAACCTATTTGAGTTTTACACATTTTCAAATCATCCAGCTAGATTCTGGTTTCCAGATAAATTTCCCTTGTATTTTTAGGTAAATAAATTTTAAACCTAAATCTTAAAGTTAAACAAACAAGACTTGTTTACATTCTAGATACTAACAGCAATCTGATTAAAAGGAATTGGATTCTTTTGTTTAGAAGCTATGTTTAAACTAAGAACAGGCAGAACAAATTTTACAACATCAATCCATCTATCCACCCATATATACACCGGCATTCTCAAATATATATACACGTACTTTAAACTTCATCTCAGATAAACTAGCATGCAACCATAAATGAATGTACTTAGGCATTTTAGAAAAGAAGTTACTCACATGATTTAGAAATGGACAGAGCCTTCCTTTTTGACCCAGAGCTGTTAAAATTTGCAAATTGAAGTCTAAATCTTGATCTCTGGTTTGATCTTCTTGTTTATTGATGTTTTAAAGTTGAAGATGATATTGCTTCAGACCTTATTATCTTAGCTTATGGACGAACTGATGAAGATGAGATATATAGGAAACAAAGTTTTACAGGGATGTTATTATTTGATTTCTTTGGTACAATCAACAGGGATTTTTTTCTTCCTATGGTGGCTGCATTTATTTGTTTGTACCACTTCTATCTTTTATTACTTGATCAGATTTTTATTTCGGCTGAGAAGATATTGGTAAGTACTTTTGTTTCTTCCTTTTTATTTGCTTACAACTTATGCAGGCTGGTACACTTGCTCTTGTGTGCTTGCATTAATTAACTTAGCTTGTTTGATAAGCCTTCATAGATATTTATGTTTGCATTTGTTCAACTTGACTATATCTTTTGCAGCCTATATACTTATCTATTTATTTCTTTGTATACTTATTTCCTTTGTTTGTTTATTTGTTTTTCAAGTCTACACTTGCCTTTTATTTGTTCATATTTTATTTTGTTTGTTGCAAATTTACAAATTTGTTTACTTTATATTTTATATAGTTTATCTTATATTTATATGTATATATTTCTATTTCAATTTTTAACTTAAATACTTATTAATAGAATTTTGTTATATTTACACAACTCCTGAAATCCATAGATTAAGATTGAATTCAAATACCTTTATGTTATTTATAAACTCCAATTCAATTTTTTAATTCGAATACATTATTTCCAATAATTCACACTTAATTCATAACTTAACTAAATCAATATTAATTACTAATTGATTAAACAATTTAGTCAGATATGTTCAAATACAGATATATTCTCATATATACAATAATTTAAATTTTTAAACGATTTATTCAGATATACTTGGATATCGGTGAAACTCGCATCTCTTTAACCATCTATTTCACAAATTTTTATTCAAAAATAAATTTAATTATCGATTTAAAACAGATTAAAATTCGGGGTCGTTACAGACTTCCCCCCTTAAAAGAATTTCGTCCTCGAAATTATCAGGGAGACAAAAAGATAGATGAAGAATATTTCATCAACTCAAATTGAACATCTATTCTGCATTTGGCTTACCAAATCAGAATATCAATAACAGATACAAGAACGAATCTGTTTTAACACTTCAGAAGATACTCGGGTTATCCAGATCTACGAAATATGCGGTGGCATCGGTCAGTTTGAAAGGATAACTAACCATCCGTAGAATAAATCGGAATCCCAAAGAATAGATAGATATATCGATACAAATTCAAAACTTTTAGTTCAGAACTAAAATATACCTATCAACCATAACAAACAAAGCAACCAATTCATCCAAACAAACAGTTTTGGCCTATTTGGAGTTTATGTCCCATATTGATATCGAATCTCCTTCCTGGATCTACCAGAAATTATCGATGCATTGAGAACAGATGCTGAACAAAAGAGATTGATAGAGAAAAGATGGCTTCCTCGTTGTTACAGAGTATCGACCATTTATAGTCGTATTCCCCTGTCCCCTATATCATCCTCTTCTTGCACTCATACTTACTATCAGTGAATAGCAAGAGAATTTATTGAGGCTTACGGACGGATATCTGAGAATTACTCATTCTAGAGTATACTTCACTCTATCTCTAATGAGCTACTTAACGTGTTATACTCCTGAGCTAAAGTTCAACCTTCAGCTCTGATACCACATGTGAGAGTCCAAAAACTCGGCCTTCGAAAATCGGCACCCGTACTTCACTTGTACTCAAAATGCCGTAGATTCAAACGCCGAATCTGGCTTCCCGGAGCTATAACACAATTAAGTAAATAACACAGCGGAAGAAAAGAATAATACATTGATATATAATATCTGATACAACAGAGTGATACAATGAATATCAATATACATCAGAGATATGATACAACAAATAGCAGCGGAAAAGAAAATGATAACAACAGCAGCGGAACAATATCAATAGAAGTGATAACTCCAAAATGATCTTCAGACAAGAATGAATCCACAACTCCAAGATAAGCAACGTCAGTCCATGAACTCCAAGAACTGAACTAGCTCCAAATAATCTACTAAACCTGAATATCTAAAAAGAAACCCAACTCTAGACTGCCCGTGTGGAAAATTATGAGCACCCAGAGTTTAGGAAGGGAACAATAAACTCCGGATCAGTCATGGGACTGGTGTGAGCAACAAAAACAGTTTAACTTTAAACATCAGCAAAAGAATTTTTAACATTGAAACCCGCAATGCTTTTTGGAAAATGAAACTACCATAAGACCTCCCGCCACACACACAATGCAAACGCAGAATCGGAGGAGATTTCTTCTTATGATAGTCAAACATGCTTACTACGCAAATCATTGGATTATTATTATTAGTGCATAGTGGAAAACAATTTGAAAGTATAATATTAATCTTAGCCAACATACGACCAGTATCGTATGCCTACTATAGCTACTATGTTCAATAGCAGGTTACCGCCACATTCCATAGCAGGTAATACAACTAAAACCGTACAAGTTCCGTATTGTTTCTTTGGATTTTCCAACAAATGGTCAGGCTAAGGAACTTCCTTTCGCCGCATGGGATCGCCTCTGGCGGGACGTCCCGAGAGACAAACTGCTCTTTGCAAAACAAGGCCGGGTTACCCCTGTAACAGGTAACTCACGAATATGCCACCTCCCGGTCCTTTGGGACCTTTATCCGAGCTCGGTATCCAACATCACACATCATAAAGAAAGTGTATCCACATGAGTAAGTATCTGGGCTCCATACCATGATACCACCCCTTTCCAGAAGGAAATGACATACCCTAAAGGGCGCGACCCTCATAACCTTGCCGCAACATTCCTGTTTCGACCATTTCTGGTTTGTGAGGCCCTGACGAAGTCTCGTCCACAAAGCTACGCTTTTTCAAAAAGCCACGCTTTGGGTCAACAGATGATCAACCTATGATCACAAAGATAAATGATCAAACAAATGATCATATCACAAATGATCAAACACTGATCATCACACAGCAACACTCAGCATGTCACATTACCAAATTGGGAATATATCGCTGATAAATTTCAACTACATAACCTCTGAGCTCGTACGTCTCAGAGAAGGGTGTTAAGCTAAGAGAATAAATTCTCCGCCACCAACAAAAATGTATTTGAAAGAAATCGGCTTTATATCTCAAAGTGTAATGTCAGACATACAATCCATACAAGTCTGTTCCGGGATCGAACAGAACCGAAGGCACTTCTCACGAAGCCCTTGCAAATCCGGATAATTTCCAATCACGTCCGGACTTCCCGTCACTAAGGATGATAAAACCTCTATATCGGGGATCAGCCGATGCAGAGTAACTCGACGGTAATCCTTCCGTTTTCAAAAATATCCGGTCTTCAACACCGGTCTTCAAATGCTATCCATATACGACGTATCACATATTCGGAATGGGTTATACGACCCAAAGGTCCTCTCCCGGCTAAACCGAATAGTGAGCGTAATATTTAAAAACATATGGATATTGGGATTTCAATTAAGTCACAACTTATTACCCAAAATCTCTCTTTTCAAATGGTTAAAACAAATTACCATTTTAAATCTTTAAACAAAAAGATTCAACCTTTACGGTTTAAACAGTTTCCACACTTTAATCCTTTAACACAAAAGATTCATTCACAGATTTTCCAAATTAATTCTCATTTCAATTTGATTAACTCGTTAAACCTTTAAATCAAAGATTTAACTTATAGCTTTCAAAACAATCCCATTTCAAATGGTTTAAACCAATCATTATTTTAAATCTGTTAAAAATAAACAGATTCAGATCATAGCTTTTCAAAACAATTCATTCATAACTTGGAAAACCATTTTCAATTCAATATTGAAATTCCTTTAATTAAACTGGAATTTCATTTCTTATCTGAAAGCTTTTATTCTTTTAAAACAACAGTTTCATTTCAGAAAATCTGATTCATTCATACTAGTTGAAATCCTTGGGTTAAATCCAAATTCTCAAAATTATACTTTTAAATAGTTTAAATCCAGATAAACACATTTATAACATTTTCAATCCCTAGTTTCAAATCATCGGATTCAACTTCCAACTTGAATTCAAATTTAAATCAAATTATTTAAATTTTCAAAACTCAATTAAGTTATTTAAAATAACTTTTATCTTTGAAATTCTATTTCAAAAGCTTTTTACTTTAAACCCAAATTTTTAATTTCAAAATCAATTGAAATTAAAATTTCAATTTCAAAAACATCAAATTTAAATTATCTGTGACTTAACTGATTTCCACGTGAAATCCATATTTGTGTGTAAGAGTGTAGTCCAGGGGTTTTACACACAATAGTGCAACACAATGAATCATCACATATCAGAATACAGGATATAGTTGATAAACGATATAAACTATATCGCTTATCTTTCATGCACAGATCACGGATATATATAAATTTCAGATAAATAAACTGCAGTAAAGATTACACATAAATCAGAATATCTCACAAAGCATTACAGATCAGGAAATATCAAACAATTCAATCATCCAATCAAATCCAAATATTCATAAGTAAGGTCAGTTAATTATCTGATTTATTCAAATTATATTAATTACTTATGAATAAATTACTAATCTTGGTTAATTAATATAAATGAATTTCGAATCATTTTGATAAATTATTCAGTAATCATGTGTTAATTTACTTTTAATTTATGATTAATGCTTTGATTTATTATTCTTAATTAATTACTTCAATAATAAATCCTTAATAAATTTTATTAATTAATTACCCCTGTAATTACCCAAAAAGATTTAATCGTCAATAAAGTAATTAGCTTTGATTTACTTTTATTAAGAAATTCTTTAATTAACTCCATCCAGTATTTCCCCTTAAATTACCTCCAGTATCTTTTAATTACTCTTTTTTTTCTTTCCTAAGTAATTGTTCTTTAATTATTTAAAAATTTAGGAAATCGATGATATCCCATTTATCATACCTTATTACTTGTTTAAATAAATTTATATGAAAATGTAATTAATACACTTTATTTTAAAATTAAATTTCTTATTCTGGTTCTTTTCAAAACCTGGTACAAGTTAACAAACCCGAGCCCATCTTTATATCTGTTAACTTGTTTTGATTAAAACTTTAAAACAATGTTTCAAGCAGATTCGTGCACCATTCCTTTTCTTCGAGCCATTCACTTGATCAACTCGAGCACGAACTCGAGACGACCCCGAAGAAATTTCCAAGCCGATACTTCTTCCCCAAAACTTCAAACAGCAGCCGATACCCAAACCTTCGCGTGCACGTGCACACGCACGTCGATCATCTGCGATCGATGTCGAGGCCACCGGAGCACCATCGTCGATCACCAGAATCGATTCAATTAACCCAAAACTCAAAATTGTTACGAAATCAAAATCGAGCATTTAACTCGAAACCTGGAACGAACGTCTTGGAACCAACTCCTCAACCTGTCATCACCTCGACTCTGCTCCTCCCACCACCGGAGCCCCAGCTCCATCGGCCACAGCTTCGTCCCCGTTCCAGCAACCACTTCCCAGAGTTCCATCGAACTCGATCGACCCTAGGCGTCGAAATGATCAAATATTTCCAGACCAACCAAAACTAGGTCTAGAAACAAAAACCCACAACCACTATCACCACCTATCTCTGACCATCCACCTGTTATTTTTCCTAAACACTCCGACCACCCATACCCCTTCAAGAAGAATCGCAGCCACTCCGATCAACTAGATCGACAGATAAAACCCAAATTTCCTTTTCTAGTCAATCCTGAAATGCTAAATCAATTCTAATTTAAAAATTATGATTTAGATCTTAAAAATCATGATTTAGTTTAGGGCTTCAGTTTATATTACAGAATTGTTAAACTAACCTATTTGAGTTTTACACATTTTCAAATCATCCAGCTAGATTCTGGTTTCCAGATAAATTTCCCTTGTATTTTTAGGTAAATAAATTTTAAACCTAAATCTTAAAGTTAAACAAACAAGACTTGTTTACATTCTAGATACTAACAGCAATCTGATTAAAAGGAATTGGATTCTTTTGTTTAGAAGCTATGTTTAAACTAAGAACAGGCAGAACAAATTTTACAACATCAATCCATCTATCCACCCATATATACACCGGCATTCTCAAATATATATACACGTACTTTAAACTTCATCTCAGATAAACTAGCATGCAACCATAAATGAATGTACTTAGGCATTTTAGAAAATAAGTTACTCACATGATTTAGAAATGGACAGAGCCTTCCTTTTTGACCCAGAGCTGTTAAAATTTGCAAATTGAAGTCTAAATCTTGATCTCTGGTTTGATCTTCTTGTTTATTGATGTTTTAAAGTTGAAGATGATATTGCTTCAGACCTTATTATCTTAGCTTATGGACGAACTGATGAAGATGAGATATATAGGAAACAAAGTTTTACAGGGATGTTATTATTTGATTTCTTTGGTACAATCAACAGGGATTTTTTTCTTCCTATGGTGGCTGCATTTATTTGTTTGTACCACTTCTATCTTTTATTACTTGATCAGATTTTTATTTCGGCTGAGAAGATATTGGTAAGTACTTTTGTTTCTTCCTTTTTATTTGCTTACAACTTATGCAGGCTGGTACACTTGCTCTTGTGTGCTTGCATTAATTAACTTAGCTTGTTTGATAAGCCTTCATAGATATTTATGTTTGCATTTGTTCAACTTGACTATATCTTTTGCAGCCTATATACTTATCTATTTATTTCTTTGTATACTTATTTCCTTTGTTTGTTTATTTGTTTTTCAAGTCTACACTTGCCTTTTATTTGTTCATATTTTATTTTGTTTGTTGCAAATTTACAAATTTGTTTACTTTATATTTTATATAGTTTATCTTATATTTATATGTATATATTTCTATTTCAATTTTTAACTTAAATACTTATTAATAGAATTTTGTTATATTTACACAACTCCTGAAATCCATAGATTAAGATTGAATTCAAATACCTTTATGTTATTTATAAACTCCAATTCAATTTTTTAATTCGAATACATTATTTCCAATAATTCACACTTAATTCATAACTTAACTAAATCAATATTAATTACTAATTGATTAAACAATTTAGTCAGATATGTTCAAATACAGATATATTCTCATATATACAATAATTTAAATTTTTAAACGATTTATTCAGATATACTTGGATATCGGTGAAACTCGCATCTCTTTAACCATCTATTTCACAAATTTTTATTCAAAAATAAATTTAATTATCGATTTAAAATAGATTAAAATTCGGGGTCGTTACATGAATGGTTCCTCCAGTATCAAACCACCAATCATTATCAATTTCACTAATGGAGTTCGCCCCTTGCACTACAGCCACAAGCGAGTCTTCGACCACATTCACCTTTTGTTGTTTCTTCCGCTGACGGCAGTCTCGGGCATAGTTGCCGGGCTTGTTACCATAGTAACAAGTACCTTTCCTTTTGTTGTTGGAATTTTTCTTCTTAAACTGTGTCTCATTCTTAGGCTTTAGCTTGTCAGTAATCCGAACATTATTTGCCTTAGAATAGGACTCAATTTGCGAATTATCATCTAGTTTGCATTTACGAGAGTCCTCTTCAATACGAAGATGACGCGGTAAACCGTCTAAATCATAATCTGTTTACACATGCTTTAATATTTTCTTATAATCATTCCAAGAATTAGGAAGTTTTAAAAATATAGCTCCAACAACAAAAGATTCACGGAGATTTATTCCAGCATCTTTATGTTGATTCACTTACTATAGGATTTCACTTACTTGTCCAACTATGGACTTATTGACAACCATTTTGAAATCCATAAAATAAGGAATTTTTTGTTACTTGCCTCGGATATGCGATATTTGCTTTCTAGTGCGGCCCAAAGTGGCTTTGCAGTTTCCAAAGTCCTATGTGCGTTGTAGACTGGAGTAGACAATGCATTCAGAATGTGCTCTCTACATAGAAAATCATCCTCTTTGTGCTTTGCACATTTCGCCTTTAGAGCATCATCATCTTTGTCAGTTTCGTCGTGTATTACTTCCAAGCCATCTTCCAAAATATAGAATAACGGTGATCAAGAAGAATTTCACTGTCTCTTGCCAACGAGTAAAATTGTCTCCATCAAACCGCTCCAATCGAGTTAAATGCTGATTCATGACTTGCAGGGTGCTCGAACCTTCCATAGTTGAAGAATATTGTTTGAAAATTGTTGGGAAATTTGTGGTTCGAGTCGAATCCAACGAATATAATGACGTACTTCTGAATTCAAGGATCTATGGAATAGATTCTTTCAAACAATAGTTCAACCCAACAAGTACAAACGGGTTATCAAACTATCGACTTTCAAGATTCAATGAAGCCTTGGAATAGCGTAACCAGATTCAAAATTTGTACGGTTTTGATCTGGTCAAGAACACTTTATTATGATATGAAATGATGCAAAATACGGAGGCAAAGTAGAGTGAAGAAATGAAATGTAGTCTGCAACGCCGCACAAGCGTGACAATTTTTACTGGATTTGCAACACCTTATAGGTGTTACTGATCTATTGATATGAGAGTGTCCTGTAACACTCTAATGGCGCTGCAGATTTACGTGGGAAGAAGAAAGAGAATTTTTTTCTGTACAGAATAACAGTTATGGCCGACCTATATATAGAGATGAGGAGGTGCCTGTTCATCAAGGGTTGCGTCCATGTCCATTCGGTTCAGAACCGTTAATAACGGTCGCGCCTGTTTAAATTTCGTATCCGTTCGGTTAAGAACAGTTAACAACGGTCGCGCCCTTTCCAACGTCCCGCTTTGTTTAAATTCTGGGTTCATAATGGGCTGAAATCCGGCCCATTTCTGTTTCCAAAAAATTATTATCGTCTGACCGGTACCAGGTCTGGCCTGGTCAGACGGACGACGGCGGCGCGCGCACGCGTGTGATGGTTATGCATGACTTCCATCCTCTCAACAAAGCACACATTTGGGAGCCCCAAGGCCCCAACTCCCTCATGAGAAACCCATACTTAAACAAGTATGGTTCCCAATATCCCAAGATGTGGGACTTTGCTTTTCTTCTTTCTTCCCTCTTCCTTTCTTCTCTCTTCATGAAAACAAAAACAAGGGAAAACTTGAAAACATCCAACATCTTATTTTAGGTAGTTTGCAAATGGAATTTTGCGGGGTGGAGGGGGATGGTGATGTGAGGGTGTGGGTATGGTTGGTAGAAATTGAAACCACCATTGAAACAACAAAAGAAAAAAATGTAAAACAACATAATACTCAGGCTAGTGGATTGTTATTTAATTTAAACTAAATACTTTCCCTATAAATCGCTCTAATATGATCTTCTTTTCTTTTTTGACCACTGAAGTAAACCTAAAGTTTCTTTTGTGCTCCAAAATATTATTTGTCCTCGTGTAGTTTATTATATCAAAAATGAAATATGTGTTATGCACAAAAGAAAATATAAAAGTAGACGAATGGTGCATTATGGAAGTATATAAATGAGTCATGGGAGAAATAATGTGACTTTTGAGTTATCTTCCCATTTGCAACATTCAACAAAAAGGTAAAAAAGAACACGATAAAAAATACATTGTTTTATAAATGAAAATAAAAACTATTTTCATAATGACAGGTGGTAGAATATGGAGAGACATAAATTTTATTTAAAAATAAAACCTTTCTTTACAGTAAGTACAGATATAGCGTAATACTACTAATTAGATTTAGAAATGGAATGTGGAGAAGCATCCACATGTCAAGTTGGGAAGCAAAAAATGTGTAATAATAACAAATAATTAGTGATTCATTTAAAAAATAGATTGGAGCATGTTGGGTTCCATTTGCCCTTCTTTTGACCATCCTTGTTTTGTAGTTGTTTCACTTCCTTTTTGTTCCCTAGAACTTCCCATTTTCTCCAATTTATGGTTTAGCTTCCCCCTTAGGAACAACAACTTGATTTGACCTCAGGTAAATGCTTGATGTAGGCGTCGAACTGGAGCTCGAGATCGGAGCTGGATGTTGGGCTTTTGTAGGCACGTCGATGGCATGGGGAGTGGCGGCGTCCGTCGTTGCCAGGTGGCGGTGCGGTTGGAAAAGGCAGAGGTCAAAGTGAAAACGTGATCTGGAATTTTGAAAGAGAGAGATTAACGCGGCTAATTGTAATTAGAAGGTAATTAACTTTTTAACTACATTATTTAATTAGAAAATATATTCAAAGGTTATTAATCCATAACTTGTTCGTACGAGGTTGGATTTGGGTGCGGTCTTTTGCATTGAATTTCTATGAACGTCGTCTACACCATGGAGTTGATTCATTATTATTTGGTTTGTTCGAATTTTTCATATTTGATAAAGTTGAGTGATTAAACTCACTCACGCAATACTAAAATATTCTGATGTTAGTTAAATCGAAATCATAAAGTGGTAAATTTTATTAATTGTTGTTTGGTGATTTAAATTGACATTTAAATTGAATTGAATTGACATCAAAACTGAATTGACTTTTAAATTGAAATTGAAATTGAATTGCTAATTAAACACCCGACATCTTATAACTAGTAACTATTATAATATATTGATCGATTCGAATATTGATTGCGATGGATGCTATTGATTGATATGTTGGATGTATGGTTGTTTATTTATTTAATATATATTCTTGTTATCACCGTGTATAATATTGACATCATATAAATTGTCATTTGAATTATTTTGAAATAAATTAAGAAGTAGGTTGAAATGATATATATATATATACACCTATGACATTTAAATATGGGTTGAAATGATATATATCCATCCATGTAATAAAAATTTAAATAACCGATCACTTGGCATATGGTAGAAAATTATATGTGGACATCAGATTGGTTAAATTAAATAATTTTAAAATCTTCAATTTGGATTTGTTTAAATGATCTTGTTCAAAGGAAATAAAAACTGGATTTATACGAATTGAGTCATTTTCAAATTCGAGCTTTGAAATGTTGACATTGAAACTATTTATATGAAATTGTTTAAAGAATTTAATTTGAAATCTTAAAGTTGAAATTGAAATATGATTTAAATTTATCAAAATGAATTATCTTAAAGGTTTGAATTTTTAATTTGAAATTTGAAATTATTTTATTAAAGTGATTTAAATTGGTATTTCGAATTTTTGGATTTGAAATTTTTTTAATTAAATTGTTTTAAATGAAAATGTGAATTGAAATTTTTATCCATTTAAATTGAATTGTTTAAACTAAATTTGAAGTAAAATTGGAAATCATGTTGAATTAAGATTGATTTGAATCAAAATTTGAAGTTGATTTGAATTGAAATACCGGAATTTGAGTTCGTTCGATTTGAAATTTGAACATGTGTTCAGATTTGTCGAAATTGGAAAGAAACAGTATTAATTTGAAACTATTTTCAATATAAACTATTTTAGATATAAACTGTTTTAAAATCCATCGATTTTAATATTCAAACTTTTCTTTTGATATTCAAACTATTTTAATATATAAACCATTTTCAATACTCAAAATATATTAATATTCAAACCGTTTTCAACCTCCAAACTATTTTAGGATTTGGAACTGCTTGGATTTAAATCATTTGATTCAAATGCGAATGTTTGTTACGAAGGTATAACCTATTTTTTGAATTCGAAATGATTTTTGATGTGAATATGATATTTGATATGAAGTATGATTGTTCTTTGAAGTGTAAAAGAACCAGCCAGTGCAATAACGACGTTTGATTGTTAAAGTGACCGGGGTCGATTATTGACATACTCTCTGTAAATATTGGAACCACTTTAACAACTGTGTACACAATGGATGATCCAGAATGAAATGGTTGAGTTTGATGAACATTTTGCTGAATTTGAAGAAAGTGAACGATGATGAATGACCTCGACACTTATATCAATTTGAAATGACTAAAACATGAGGCATACCCATGCCAACGAGGCTAGCAACCTCTAGCGAACACAATCCTTCGTATTATTATCTCTGTGTTAGATTCGATTGGTGCACCTTGATTTGATTTGGGATGATTTCCCTTTTGATAGGGAGTGTTGGAAGCGGTAGGCAGTCGCTGCGGCGATGTGTAACCATCAGCCGGGGACGCAAACTGGTAATATCCTAGCTTGGGCATTGCCTCACATGCCTTTTCATACATATATCCTTATTCAATGCACTACGATTTTGGTTTAGTGTTATTGTATCACGGTGCATCCCTATCTACCGACGTTCTACTAGTGTGTTATAAGCAAACCGTACGACAATGCTTTAAAACACGTTAAGTTGGATCAATATAAAGCCTTAACGCTATGAAAAATATTTAGTTTATTATTAGACATTACATGTATGGCGTATCTTACTATATATAGATAGTTTGATGGATCCTTAGGAGATGGGAAATCCTGTAACATCTCTTAAGTTATTGAACTTACGTATACACTTGACAGAAGATGGAAAATCCCGTAAATCTCTTAAGTTATTGAACTCACTATACACTTGATAGAAGATGGAAAATCCCATGACATTTTTGAAGCTATTACACTTATATTTCATGTGATATTGATTTGACCTATATGATGATATTTTAGTTATGATCCGAGTGTTTTGTCTTTTCATTTCGCTACGGTCGGCCTGAATATTTCAGTATTTGAACACTATTATTTCTAGAGGATGAAGACGAAGATTGGTATACTATACTAGTATTATTTCAATGCCTGATTATCTTTCTGTTGCATTGTATTGTTATGTCTGAAAATTTTATAACTCTGATGATATTGTGTATTACTCTGATTGTATTGTAAATTGAAATTAAATGTAAATTGTTAAACAGCTTCATGAACTGTTTATGTTATTATTATAATTTATTATTCCGCTACGAGATTTTATGTTTTGTTTTTCTTCTTTCTTATATTCCTTGATTAAACCCCATTGATTATCCACCTTCTAGATTGTTTGAATTGGACATGTTTGGTTTATTGTCGATTTAAATCTTTCAATATGCGGGTCATCATAAAAACCCCATTAATTGCATACCGTTTACTTATGATATTGTTGTTTATTAACAAAGTATTCAATTTTTGATTGCAGATAAGATCTTTTTTCAACATACCATAAAATCTACGATGAAATCATATGTGGTTAATTTAAATTTTTATTTCTAAGTTACAACATTTACTTTTTTTGTTAGTTTGAATTTTATTTATATTATTAATTAATAAACAATGAATTTGTAAATGATGTTTATTTGTTTAAATATTGATATTTATTTATTAGATCTTATTCTTAAGTGTAGAGGGATAGTTTGAATTTTTAAAGAAATTTAACTGTTTTAACTTAGTTCGAATAGTTCCAGTCCAGTCTAGAACTAATAGGCTAAAAATAATAGGAATAACATCTGCATTTGATTAGCATTTTACCGATTCTTTTTAATTGCTTGTACGTGGAATAATAAATAATAATTACATTTTACACGAGTAAAGGGTATTTTGGAAAGTTCGCGGTCGAATCAAAAGTTTTCGCTTTCAAGCTAAATATTAATAAAGATGTGTGAACTAGATTTGATATTAATTAGCAATTCATTATTGAAAAAAAATTGAAGGTGGTTAATTTCTTTGTGTTTTTTGGATGTTTTATTTTAGTTTATATGTTTGGTTTGTAGGATTTTCTTTTACTTTTCACTTTAGCAAAGCTTGGATTTTTTTTTAACCTTCCTTTTGCGTACAATGTGAAGATGACCGAGCCTTTTAATCTTTTATAAGCTGCGGTTTATAACTCTTAGTTGTTCCGACTATTACAATAAAAGCATAATAAAGTTGTATAGTTATATCTCGAGAACAGTTTATTTTTGGCTGTATAGTTTGTATATGATTAAAAGTTACCGTGTGAATCATTGGATCCTTTTTATCTTTTTTTTTTTTTTTGGGGTCTCTTTATCTATATTTTCTACTAATGTAAGGATACGATTTGTTTACGTGAGTGAAGTACTACAATGCATTGTAGTTTGTGTATGGTAACCTATTTTGCCCTAGTATTTAGTTGAAATAACATCAACCTACAAGTTCGTTTATTTTTGAAAGAAGTTGATGCAATTTTATATGCTCTAAAATAGGTAAATGTGGTTTAAGTGTATTCTTACAATATAGATTTTATCCTTCAGTACTTCATATCGTTGTGTGGTACATTCATAAATATTTTCACTTCAACAATAAACATCTATCGTAGTGCTCAAATTGTAAGCATTTTATAGACAATCAAGAGTAGTATCACATAAAAGGTTGTTCTTTATTCTGTGTTATAGAAGGAAATCCTTGGTGTTTTGGAAAATTGTCTAGCAAAATAAACAGTTGCTTTCTTTATAGTTATTCATGCATCTGTGGAGTTAAGAAGTTACTATGCAGAGTTTTGATTTATTAAGCTTTACTATATCAAACCAATTGGATATTGGCCTATAAGTTACATTTATCATCCATTAATTTTCCTCCAGTAATCTCCATCTACTAATATGAAAATATAAAGTAAATGATGTTTTCATTATTATATTAATAATTATATTAAGTTCATAGATATTACTCTTGACATTTGTAGAATGTTGAAATGTCCAAAAATGAGTGGCAACAGGCAGTTCTTAAAGGAAATCCTAAACGAGCATATATGGTTTGATTCTATATAGAGATATGTGTAGCCTGAAGTTGGTGTAATATTGTAACTTCTTTATTATTTCATCATGCAAAGTTGCAAATACAATAAATTTACAACTACTTTGGTGATATTTAAGTGAATCTACATACTGAAGTGCAAATAGAAGTTAACAGCTAGTGGGTGTACTTCACAACAAGTAGACCGACGATTTAGCCACCTCATTCTAATATTGAAATATTGAAAAGGACGAAATTAGTTTGATCGTAGATCAGTACAGTGGGCTAACTAAGAGGGCCCATGCCAGCCTAATATCGATCGTGACTCTGCAGCCAAGTTGCTGCATCCTTGTCGACAACCATTACTATTCCTGTATATGCTTACTTAATTACTCTCTTAGCAGCCAAGTTATGTATGATTAAGTTATAATTATATTTTACGTTTGTTTTGAATTGATTAAAGTTGAGACTGTCCTTTTTTCCCTTTTAAAAACGCACGAATTAATTAAGAATCCAAGATGACTCGTTAATCATATTTAATTCCCATTGTCAGAAGGATCAGGTGGATTACCTGTACACAGCTAATTAATGTCGTTGATTTGTGCTGTCATATATGAATTGGTTTAATAAAAATATTCCTTTAACATTTTCCATCGTATTGACTATTGAATTTTCGGATTAACTTTGGACGATGTGACAATCTCCATAGCGCCTTGTGAATATTCCAAAAACTTAAAACTGCCAGGAGAAAGTTCTCCTGGTGAAACCCAGGTCCTAAACACCTATAGCCCAAACATGTTGTAAACTAAAAAGTAGAAAGGATAAAACTCAAATCAGTAAAGAAAACGGAAAAAGAATAAGTCAAATTGGTTTTTTTAACAAATGAAGCAAATCTCTTCTTTGGACTCAACAATCAAGAGAAGATGAGAAAGTGCAAACAACATGAAAGTAAAATTAGAACTGGAACGAATAAGACCAAGATGTAAAAAGTGTTAGAAATTTGCGTCATTATGAAGAACATGTGGGCCATGGGAACAATGGTAGAGAGTGTTTACGTTATTGAGATTGCGAGATGTAATGGAACGTGGCCATTAGGACTGATAAAAATATCCTCTTGTCTTGCTTGAATGTTGTTGGAACATTTATCTAACTTTAAAAGCTTGAAACGGAGGTATTGTATATAGATATTGTTATTTTATTAGCTGCCTAATCTAAATGAAACCTATCAACCATCACAAATAGCAATAAATGGCAAATAATCATCTAGGCCCATTTTCCATGGTCCCCATGGAACCTTGAAATCCACCCATTCATTCTTTACATTTTTAATTTTTAATAAATAAAAAAGGATAATGAATGATGGAGAATTGTGTGGTCCATTGAAAATTACAAAATAGAACCAGGTGATTTGTTCTTACATTAGATCATTTTACGACCAGAGAATATTTATTGAATCACGAGATTTTATCGTACGTGCAACGCACGTGCATATAAAAACTCTTATAAAATTTAAATTATTACGTAGTTGTAGCGATCAACCTTTCTTACATCTAAAGATGACACTTAATACATCATCGGTATTCGTGTGTCGATCATTTAAGTGTTCGAAAGACAGATCGTTTGGGGTGAAGAAAGAAGACATAATAGAATCTCACAAAAACGTGATGAGTAACATATAATATATAAATCAGGTCTTTACAAATGAAATAACTTTATTATAAACAATCATCAGAGTACACCATTCTATTATCAGTCTGGACAGTTATAACATTCTGTCCTTACAAATGTTGATAAATTCAACAATCAATACAGCAGAAAATAAAGAAATATGTAGATACATCTTGGGCATCTAGCCCGTCTCATGAACTCCAAAACATCTAAATCTAATCTGAAAAATATACTCGGTCTGGCCGAGCGTTAAAATAAAATAACACCCGAATGAGTCTAGTAATACCAACGTGAGAAAACTCAAGTAATGAGTTGAACATATAATAATTCCATGAGACCAAGCCGCTAACACGGAATAGGTTTTTTACTCACAAGATCAGTATCCATAGATGAAGAAATAGGAAACAAATTAGAACAACAATCGAATCAAGAATAAATGAGCATAGACAAGGTAAAAATTAGTCCAGTCCAATCTAGTGATACCAACAAATTAGTTCAATTCAATGATTTGAACTAACAATATGGAAAGGAATTTTCCCACAATTTATATGGGACCATGCCACCAACTGCGGAATGGGTTTCCTTTCACAACAACATTATCTAATCTCAATCATGGATCCGAATAGTTAAACATCGTGAAGTGCTCTCAATACTTCCCGATGTAATTAAGAAAGAAGTTAATTTAAAATCTTGGAATCAAAGGAAAGAATAAGGAAATTTTCCAATAAATGACTAGGAGGGTGCGTCCCATTACCGAAAGTATACCTCTAGAAATATTTGAGAACTCCGATGGCTCTTGGACACGTCCAAGCCAGACCTCGCCAACAGTTACCGAATACCTAAGTATTTCACATCTTAATGCGCAAAACCGATTCCAATCTAGAGTGGATGTGAAAATACCCTAATAGGAGCAACCCCATATAGCTTGGCTTCCACTCGCTCTTTGGATTTAGTCATCTCCGACAAAGGATAAGAAAGCTCAATTGAGCAACCTATCGTCTTAGAGTGACGAAATATAACATAAAGAAAGCTGAACCGATAGTTAATAAATCAACTAACGGGAATAATTTAAAAATGATAATATATGGAAATTAAATTTCATAATCTTATCACTACTCGTCGATTTCAAACAAGTGCTATGCTTCGATTGAAAATGAAGTCAGGAAAGTATTAGCTCGAAACAACTTTACCAAAATGATTGATTAACTTTATACCAAAATTTATTACTTCAATATCATTATTTAAAATGATCAATTAACTTTTAAAAAAATGGTTAATTATTTCTTAAAGCTTTATTTAAAATAATTGGTTAGCTTTAATCCAATTCATTGTGTCAAAGCAAGACTATTTGAAAATATTAATTAACTTTAAACTTTAATTAATAAAAATAATTTATTAACCTTTAAAACTTCGTTATTAATATGAATAATAATCTTAAACCATCATTAACAAAATGATTACTTAAATTTAAAACATTATTAGCAAAATGATAAATTAACTTTAATACCTAATTATTTAAATAATTAATTAGCCTTAAACATCATTAGTTAAAATGATTAATTAATTTTGAAAACATCATTGATTCAATGATTAATTAATCTTAATCTATTATTATTTAAATGATTTATTATCTTTAAACCGTCATTATTAAAATGATTAATCAATTTTGAAACACCATTATTATGATAATTAATTGACTTCAAATCATCATTATTAAAATAATCAATTAACCTCAAAACATTATTATTGAAATAATTAATTATCTTTGTAAAACCCATGCACAAGATTTAACAAAATACTTCAAAGGGGTTATCATTTCCATTCAAACATCACATAACTTCAGTATGGGGATATGTATACAAAAGCAAATAACAATTGTGCACATATAGTAAACATCACTTATCAAATATTAATCTACTTGTATACAATTTAAAGTCCAAACAATATAATAGCAGAACGGAGATTTATTCTGCTAAACAGATATCATTTATATTTTATCTAACCAACTAATAGCAGAACGAGGTTTTATTTTGCTAAATAGATATCAATTACAATTTAATTAGCAAAATGGTGTTTTATTCTGCTAAACAGATATTATTGGGTTTCATATTCAATCGGGGTTACTTAAGGGTAATCGACAAAGAAAATCTCATGGATAAAATATTTTTTAAAAGAGAGTTTGCTTTCAAAACAAAGCCGATCTTTTAGAAATAAAGTACGTTTAAACTTTAAAACTTTTATTTAAGAATTAAATGACATTTAGACTCTTTATTTAATAATAATTAAATAATAATTAACTATTAATTAAGTAATTAAATAATAATTAAGTATTATTTAAATTAGTTAATCTTTAAACTTCATTAATTAATTTGATTAATTAACTTCAAATGCCTTTAATTAAAAAGATTAATTATTTAAAAAACATCATTAATTAAATTAATTAAATAATTTATAAGCTCATTAATTTAGTTGATTAATTAAATTTGAAACATCATTTACTAAAAAAGGTTTAACTAATTTTAAAATATCATTAATGGAAAAGATTAATTAAATTTAAACTAATTCATTAACTTTAAAAGTAATTAATTAAAAATTATTAATTAATTTTTAAACACCATTAATTAAAATAATTAATTGACTTTAGTCTATCATCATTTAAGAGATTAATTAAACTTAATCATCGTTAGATAAAATGATTAATTAATTTTAAACATCATTAACAAAGTAATTAACTAATTTTAAACACATTGTTATTAAGATAATTAATTAACCTTAATCCTCATTAATTAAAATAATTAGTTAAATTTAAAATCATTATTGAATTAGCAAATTAATTTTAAATTCATTCTTATGCAAAAATTAATTAACTTTGTAAAGCAAAGCCTAAGCTTGAAAGTAAAACAAAAGATGTCGAAGAGATGATATTTTTTGAAGGTGCCTATATAGCGATAGTCGCTATACGGACACTTCGAAAACTACTTTCATAACACATTGATTTTCATCAAAGCATGACATCACTTATCAAGAGTAAAGCATATATGTACAAGGTCCATAACAAATCATACGAACATGTACAGAGCATTACTTATAATATATTTAACCTTTTCTACTAACTTTCCATATCGCTTACTAACGATAAAAAATGTCATCCTTTCAAAGCATAAACCAAGACAACAATCATTATATTACTATACATATACAATAAGCATTTAAAAGCTACTAAGATGATCAATATTAAAGTTAAAAACTTTTGGTTTAAAAGGTAAGATTTTACTCATAGTTATGCTTCCAACTTTTATCCAAAGCGACCCGAGATGCTTCCAACTAACAACACTATGACACCCTCCTCCTCCTTTCCTTGCTCAAAGGATCGGCTGTAGGTATGGTGCATTCTGCCAAGGGTGGTGGAGCTCGGCCTTGAAAGGTAGAAGGATTTCAGATTATCAATGAATTCACAAAATCTAACCCGAAAATATATCATTTTCAAACTGATTTTTAGATAAGTTACTTAGCGAATTTGGAAAAGTTGTCAAAGGGAAAGCTCTTGGAAATTCTCTTCTCTACAATTTAAAAAAAAGAATCACTCAACTTGGATAATTTTTTAGGGAGATATGGTCAAAAAAGAAGATGTACTTTTGGACTTGAAATTATGGGTCCGAAAATGCACTGCAAAGAAATGAGATTTGGACATGGTTAAGCTCAAAATTTGGAGAAGTGGTACCCATGGAAGTTGTAGCCACTGGAATTTTCTATAGTTTGGCAAGAATAAATCCTCCATTTGATTAAGTTATCAGAAATATATGGCAGAAGTAAAAGAGGTGAAATTGAAGAAGTGAAAGGGGTATTTATAAGCAAGAGAACAAAGTGAATTACCTAAATGCCCTTGTCCTTTACCCTCCACTACCCTCTTTCCACCTCAAATAGACTCCTACACCTCATTCATTCATGCCCCCATTTGGTCCACCTCCTTCCATTTCATGAGAAAACATGTTTAAACATGTTTAAGTACTCTTTGTACTTCAGTTGCCAAAATGTCTCGGGTGATGTGACATTTATAATTTTATTTTAAACTTTATATAATTAGGTATGAATACATATATACATACACTAATACACACATATATACATATGATAATTTATTTATAAATGTATATAGTTATGCTAAAGAGTTCACAACGTTTCCGATAATTTTAACCGATGAAAATTCGAAAATTCGAAAAACGAATTCCAGTCACATTTTCGATATTTCTTTGAACTAAATATTTTTGTAAACAAATTTGAAAAACTATTTCACCATCATTATTTATCATGAAGTGGAGTTTTATTTTAATGATAAAACCTATTATTTGAATATTTAAAATTAATTAAATATTCTCAAATTAAAGTGGTAAAATTCCGGGTCGTTACACTCTCCCTCCTTAAAAGAATTTCGACCTCGAAATTTAACCATAATCCTAACCCAGAAAAAAAACCAAACAAGAAATATTTAACACTATTCATTGATCCATATGATGTACATAGATAATTATTATGCAAAAATGGGATTTGATCACTCGCTCGAATACATAGCTTTTACTTCCAAACTAGTACCGCTCACCCGGCTTCCTAGTGCGGACTCCGATTAGGCTTCTTAAATAGAAACCTCTATTCTCCTAATATAGGCATTTACTATGATAGAAAACTTTGGTTTCATATTAAGAGCCCTTACTAAGTGTTCGTTGTCAAAAATCGAGTGATAGATCCTTATTCAGAACGGTGCAGAACACCTTAAAGTCATGCACTCGAATCTTGGATCCAACTTGTGTGAAAAGAAAATGGTCTACGTTCAACTTACGTACTTATTTTATTGGTTCCTACCAATTCTAGTTCTATTTCTGTTAAAATTATTTTTATAGACATTTCATAGAACTAACTTAAGCTTACCTTTAATAATATTCTACTACATCCTGAGAGTATATACCACTATCTGATTCAAACTTTCCCATTTTAAATTTATCACTCTTAAGAAAATCCGAGATCTAAATACCCGATTTTATTTCAAAACTCTTCTTGAAATGATTTTAATACATTTTAACCATAAAAATATATTCATATAGCCTGAATAACTCCAAAATGATACTAAGGAACTGGGTACTACCAAACATTATCGTACATTCCCTTACCAAGAAGGGTAATACTTAAGAGAAGTGCTTACCATCCAAACACATCTCTTTTCCATTTTTTAGTTATTTTCGGGCCACTTGAACTAGTTAACATAAAATTCCTCTTTTATTCAAAATCCAGTTTGTAAAATAAATAAAAATATGCACATACTTGTATAATTTTACCTATTTTTTCATAAAACGTTTCACAATATTTATTTTTTGTTCAGATTATAATAAATTTCTCTTATTACAATCAAATTTAAATTTAAATTTCTATCCCAATATTATCACCGAACACCTTATAGTCAAATTATGAAACTGAATTCACAAGGTATTCGTGTTAAATTTTACTAAAACAGTAATTTGTCATAAATTATCTAAGCCTAACTAATCAACAATAAACGATAATGACCAAACATTATCATTTTCAAACAGCAAACATATCATATATAACTATAACAATTTTCTGAAAATTTTCTTTTATATATAAAATATACTCTAGGTAAAATTATTTCATTACCCAATTTTAAAACAATACTATGTCGGTTGGCCTTGTTTAAGTGTTTTAGAGAATCCTTCCGAATACTTAAACCACTCAATGGATCAATCAACACAATATAAAACATTTTTATAAAATAACAAATACGCGCTCTTATATATATGCTCAAACTCATTCTAGGGTCCCGCTTACCCTATCTCAAATGAGTTAACCCCACCAAAGCCTAAATGTTCGCTCAACCTAAGCTCTGATACCACTTGTGACGATCAACCTTTCTTACACCTAAAGACGACACTTAATACATCCTCGGTATTCATGTGCCGATCATTTAAGTGTCCGTAAGACAGGACGTTTGGGGTAAAGAAAGAAGAAGACAGAACAGAATCTCACAAAAACGTGATGAGTAACATGTAATATATAAGTCAAGTCTTTACAAAGGAAAGAACATTATTACAAACAATCATCAGAGTACACTATCCTATTATCAGTCTAGAAAGTTATAACAACATGTCCTTAGAAATGCTGATAAATTCAACAATCAATATAGCGGAAAAAATAAAGAAATACGTAGATACATCTTGGGCATCTAGCTCATCTCATGAACTCCAAAGCGCCTGAAGTTAATCTGGAAATTATGCTCTGATCGACCCAAGCGTTAAAATAAAATAACACCCGGATTAGTCTTGTAATACGCCGTTAACACAGAGTGGGAATTTTCCTCACAAGATCAATATCCATAGATGAAGAAATATGAAACAAATTAGTAGAGCTATCCAATCAAGAATAAATGAGCATAGACAAGGTAAAAATCCAAACATAAAAAATGAACACAAATAATTAAACATCGAGAAGAACCTTAGTCACTTCTCCATGCAATTAAGAAAACAATTCAATAATTTGAATTAATAGTACAGAAAGAAATTTTCCTACAATATATATGGGACCATGCCGCCAACTGCGGAATGGGTTTCCTTTCACAACAACAATATCCAATCTCAAACATGGATGCGAATAGTTAAACATCATGAAGTGCTCTTAATACTTCTCGATGTAATTAATAAAGAATTTAATTTAAAAGCTTGGAATCAAAGGAAAGAATAGAAATTTTTTCCAACAAATGACTAGGAGGGTGCGCCCCCTACCGAAAGTATACCTCTAGAAATATACTTGAGAACTCCAATGGCTCTCGGACATGTCCAAGCCATACTCTGCTAACAGTTACCGAGTATGTAAGTATTTCACATCTCAATGCGCATAACCGATTCCAATATAGAGCGGATGTGAAAATATCCTAATGAGAGCAACCCCACATAGCTTGGCTTCTACTCGTTCTTTGGGTTTAGCTTTTCCGATAAAGGATAACAAAACTCAAATGAGCAACACATCGTCGTAGAGTGACAAAATACAACATAAAGAAAGCTGAACCGATAGTTAATAAATCAACTAAGGGGGATAATTGAAAAATGATCGTATATGAAAATTAAATTTCATAATCTTACCATTACTCGTCGATTTCAAACAAGTGCTATCCTTTGATTGAAAATGAAATCGGGCAAGTTGAGGTAGTGTTACTTCTAGGCATTGCCTTGATGATATTTTTAACCTTCGAGATAGAAACAAGTCTAGGCCTCGACATTTAGTGTTAAAAGAATGACTAAATCCTTTCCACATAAGCGATATATGATTACGAAAACCTCTTTTCCATAACCGAACCAAAAATTTTACTTTTAAAACCAAACTTGTGCTGTTGTTTCACATTTAAAAGTATTAACTTTAAACAACTTTACCAAAATGATTGATTAACTTTAAACCAAAATTTATTATTTCAATATCATTATTTAAAATAATTACTTAACTTTTAAAACAGTGATTAATTATTTCTTAAAGCTTTATTTAAAATATTTGATTAGCTTTAATCCCTATTTATTGCTTCAAAACAACACTATTTGAAAATATAAATTAACTTTAATCATCTTTGTTTAAATGATTAATTAGCTTTAAACTTTTATTACTAAAAATAATTTATTAACCTTTAAAACTTAGTTATTAAAATGATTAATTAATCTTAAACCATCATTAACAAAATGATTAATTAAATTTAAAACATTATTATTAGAGTGATAAATTGATCTTAAAACATTATTAGCAAAATGATAAATTAACTTTAATACCTAATTATTTAAATAATTAATAAGCCTTAAACATCATTAATTAAAATGATTAATTAATTTGAAAACATCGTTGATTCAATGATTAATTATTCTTAATATCACTATTATTTAAATAATTAATTATCCTTAAACCGTCATTAATCAATTTTAAAACGCCATTATTATAATAATTAAGTGACTTCAAATCATTATTATTAAAATAATCAATTAACCTCAAACATTATTATTGAAATAATAACCATCTTTATTTAAATAATTAATTATCTTTGTAAAACCCATCGTAGTGTTGCGGTTCCACTGTTTCTAGCGGAAAATTTCTACAACCTTTTCTTATTCCTTGATCAATAGGAAATTCCATTCTCATTTCTATACATTTTCACTTTTCCTTATGTGACAACCCATAATTCCGTACACTTTGAGCCGACAATAAACCACACATGTCCGATACAAATTGCATGAAAAGATGTATTATCATTGGTAATAAAGAAAAATAGATAGAACAGAATCTTACACGAATGGAATAACATATATAATTAAACAATAATCTTTACAGCAAAAAATTTTAAAATACATATTAGAGTCTAACCTAAATTCAGCTTGGACAGTTATAAACATCTGTTCTTACTAATGCTGACAATTATTAAACAACAACAGCGGATAATAGAGTACGTCCATACGTAGGTGAATATCTCCAGCTCCTCTGGAAACTCCAATCGACTTCAACTAAACCTGAAACTACTCGGATCTAACCCGAGTATTGAAAATACCCGGATCAGGCTTGGAAATAAAATCCTTTTGAAAAGAAAGAGTATCTCATAAGACCACGCCCACACATAAACACAGATGGGTTTTTACCTTATGATAACTAAAACACTTTTATATCAAAACATTTGATATTATTTCAAATGACATTCTTTGAAAACATTTGCATATAAACTTATTAATCTTAGCCGAAGTTGTTACATTGATTAAATTCCATCATATTAGCCACAAAGTGGGTTCTACAATCAAACTCGTAAAGGCTTCTTATTGGAGAATGGATTTCCATACAAATAACCAGGTGAAGGGACTACCTTCCGATGGGTACACCTCTAGATGGAGGTCCCGAGGACCAACAAAAAGGATCCTCTTCTAACACAAAACCGACCAATACCTGTAACTAGATAATACCGAATATATCATCCCCCAGTCGTTGCCGACCTTTAACCGAGAGCTCTCTTTGCATACATCCACATTAATTTACATCCCAAACGTTATAGCGGAAAGAAATATATCTAGAAGGGGATGATTATACCCTAATGGTTGCGAACCACGTAGCCTTGCCACATTTAACCATGTTTTGGTCATTTCGAAGTGGTTTTCGGATAGGAATCACCCAAATCCGACCCCGGTTCCTTCGAAATCAAATCATCGATAAAAAAAGTAAATATGAGTATACAGGATTTATTAAGCCTCTTTTCTCTTTAATTATTTTGGTTAATTACAAATCCCTTTCTTAAAGTTTTAGAGTAATTCTAAGTTAATTCACTTATTACCTGGGAAAACATTTCCTATTTTCTTACCATCGATCCAGAATTTCTTAACTTTCAAATGGGTCAAAAATAATGTTATTTAAGACATCGTTTACTGTAAGCCCTAAATCAATCTTGGAAAACATTATTGAGTAAATAGGGTAATAGAAATCATTCTAATTTTACTCAATATCAATTTCCGTATTCAACAAGTGCTATGGGCGGAATAACGGTGAGATCACCTTTTAAATTCCACGAATAGGACGAGTTCCCTTTTTGGAATTTAATACCAAGTATAAGAAGGTTATCTCTATGCAATACAAGTTGAAGTTTATTCATTTTGGAGATTGCTTAAATTTTGGATAATACTAATCTTCTTTTATTTTTGAAAAAACTTAATATAATTTTTGTAGAGCATTCAGGCTTTCCTTTCGATCTGTTCCACCCCTCGCCTAAGAAGAGAAAATATAGGCCATGTAAGTTCAGAACACTGGTGGCTCCATTTCTAACCTTAGTTAAACACCTTAATTTATCTTCCCATATCTCGTAGGCGGGACAAATGTACTAGTCGTTTTTGCATACTCAATTATGAGCTTTTATTTTGGAATTGATTATAAATATTCCAAATTAACTTTTAAACCCTTAATTATCTTTTTAAAAACATTCATAATTGATTTTAGGAAAAATCGTTAAGTTTAAACCCTCTTTTTTTTAAAGGTCGTAGAAACGGCGGTAGAAAAGTATCGCGGAAAGTGCTTTATAAGCTTATTTGATTCAAACAACTTTTTAATATTTGAAAATTTATATTTTTCCATTCGAATCTCCTTTAAACTATTTAAATAGATTTATCAAATTTATTTTGTATTTTTTCCTTATTAAAAACCTCTATTTAAAAAGATTTCTCGCCATGGTCACTTAACTTCACAAACGTGATTTTTCTGAAAATTGATTTGGACATAATTTAAAATCTACAAAACGAAATCTTGATTTTCTTTTTCTATTTGAAAATTATGGTTATAATAGGCCAGAAATTTCTTGTCTCGAAGAAATCCGAGCTCTCTATACACTCATTTGAACTTTTCGACGCGAAATCGCGAACTGTTGTAACGCGACGCGCCTAGTTTCAACTTGATTTACAATATTTGAAATAAATTCTCTAACTTGAATATAATCACTTATAAAAACATTACTAATCATTTAAAATCGATATTTTCACTTTTTAAAGTATTTAAAGTATATTTTTACTATTCCCATATTATAATATTATTATATTCCTATTATTTTAATATTAAATTTTAAAATCCAATTTCAATTCTAACTTCAAATTAAAATTAATTAAAACTAGGATTTCAAATCTAATATAAACTTCAACCTTAATCTCAATTTCAATTTTCAAAATCGATTTCAATCTCAATTTTACTATTCATCTCAATTTCAATTTCAATTTCATTTTCCATTTCTAATCCAATTTCACTATTAAATTCAAATTCTATTTTACTTTAACATTAATTTCAATTTAACTTTATTGAAAAGAGACTTATAAAATTTCCAAATATACCAGAACACTAAAAATTGGTCTTTTTAACAAAGGTCATTACTTGGGTGAAATAAACACAATCACTATTTATAATTACCACTACCACATCCAAATCAACCAATCACATCAAATAATCACTTTCAATATTTATCATTAACATAACATCCATTCTTATAGCATAGTAATTATCAATAACGGGTATATTAGCATAACTCTACTATTCATCCAACATATTCAAACAATCAATCAAATATCCATATCATCAAATGATGGTTATCTAACATAACAATTAAACTTGATAATCGATATAATTCAAATAGCGATGAGAATTTCTCACCTTCATATCCACTCCGTCTAACTTTTCTACCGTTAGCGTCTTCGCTTCCTTTTGAATTCGTTCCTCGCCTTCGGAAATTTGGGCTGGGTGTGGGAGGTGGGTAGGTGGTGTAGAGGCTGGGTGCATGGAAATTTGGGCTCGACCGTGGGGTTTTGAGGTGGGTGTGGGGGTCTTTGGAGCTTGGTGGAGGCGTATAGGGTAGTTTGGCCGTGTGTGGGTGGTGTTTGGGATGGGTATGGGGGTGTGGAGGCGTGTAGGTGGGTATGGTGGTGCACGGTGGTGTAGGGGCTAGGTAGGGGCTGGATGCGTGGAAATTTAGACTCGGCCGTGGGGTTTTGAGGCGGGTGTGGGGTGTTTGGAGGTTGGTGGAGGCGTGTAGGGTAGTTTGTCCGAGGGTGGGTGGTGTTTGGGCTCGGTGGAGGGTTGTTGGAGGTGGAGGGAGGAAGTGTAGAGGTAGAGCTTAGGAAAGTAAAGAAGAATAGAGGAATTTGAGTGTGGGAAAATGAAGTTGTAGTAAGAATGAATGGGTTTGTATTTATAGATGGAGTTTGAGTGGTTAATGAAAATATTGTCCTCTTCATATTTACATTTAAATATACCCTTTATTTTTGCATGAAAAGAGAGAATTGATGGCTATTTAATGTGATGTTAAGGATGGAAATCATTACTTACTTTTTGTTTAATTTAAATATACAAAAGGATGGAAGACTTTGCATTGATTAGATTTGCATTAATTCGATTTGTAAGAGTGCATTAATGGTAAGCATATGTGTCACTAATTCCTTTAGTTTACTATCTTTTCATACTTCCTTTTGCTTGAATTCTGCGTGTATAAATTCCATCTTGCATAAGGGAAAAGAAGTATGTGTAATGATGTTGTTTTCTTAGCTTACTTAAACCCTCTTTTGTCAAATCATGTCTTTTAAACATTTTATCATATTTTTACTTTATTTAATTTATAAAAAGTGACATTTTGATTTTTTTAAGATGTAAATGAAAGTGTTGTATATTTGCAAAGTTGTATTATATAAGTTATAAAGTGAACATGTTCATTCAACGTTGCGACGACTTGTTACAGTTGAAAACAACGTTATTACACTACAACAAAAATACCCTATTACAACGTCCTTTTTACAACGGGCATATTCTGCCCATTGTAATAGACGGCTATTACAATGGTCGTTTTAGGACCGTTGTAATGGATGCTCTGTCCAACGCCCTTCTTACAACTTGCATTATTTGCCCGTTGTAATAGAGAGATATTACAACGGTTAACTTCTGCTCGTTGTAATGGAAGTATATTTTACAACATTCAGCAAATGCCCATTGTAATAGATCGACTACGAAATTAAGGCACTTCTCTCCCCAGTTATCACGTGGTTTATCGACAACAAAATTAGGGCCCGTTGTAACAAAGGACCGATGTAAATTTTTAACTTTTTATCCAGTTTACCGATTACGTATTTCATTTTCCAGACTACGAAATTAGGGCACTTCTCTCCCCACGCAAACGAAATTTATCTTCTCTCCACTTAGTGAAATTAGGGCACCAGGGCACTACGTATTTTATCTTCTCTCCACTTCGCGATCGCAGAAATCGAGGAATTCAGGATTCAAAATTGGTGAAGAGCGAATAGGTTTGTGCTTTTCGTATCTATGGTTTTTGCTTTTCGTATCCGATTGATGATTGCATCTAGGGTTTTGATTATGTGTGTTTTAGGTTTGTGCTTTTCGTATTGTTTACAGTTAGTGCATCCTACTTATCAATCCATGATTGGACTTTTAAGATCTAAAACTGCACGCTCTGCGGTAAAACTAAAATTATAATCTGTAAGCATTGATTTTGAAATCTGCACGTTATGAGGAAGTTTCTTATGTCTGCTTTTGTAGTCTTTGAAATTGTTATATGTAATTGCTGCAATGCGTTTGGATGATGAAGGCGATGACATACAAAATACTCTTTCCTTGGCCCTTGTGGATTCCAGTAATAATTCTGGTACGAGTAGGAGTATCCAATCTATTGACCCATTGGCATCAAGCTCATGGGAGAAGGTATGCCCATAGAGTAACTTTCAGAATTCTATTTTTTACTAGACTAAGAGGAACCACATCTATATATTATCATTTTCTATATGCGATGGTGGTTTTTGATTTTTTGCTTTGTTTTTTGTTTTGTTTTTGTTTGTTTTAGTTCTGTTTTAGTTTATTTATTTAATTTTATTCTTTTGTCAAGTGGTGTGGCTTCTAAACTAATTAATGAATTTTACTATGGTGAACCTTCTTTATTAAAGAAATTTAAAAGCTAGTACATGATATTAATTCCAGGTTCCACTAGTAGAATTTGACAGTTGCCAAAGTTTTGTGTGTAATAAGTGCCACAATCTTATTCTGGAGGAATGAGTAATACTTTTGGAGATCGGTTTTCGTTAGATTTTATTTATGTACAATTGCAACGAGTCAACTATGAATATTAGAGTTAATATGCTACACTTTTTTTGTACCAAATAATTAAAGAATTTGCTCAGGTAAAATTCTTATTTCAATTTCAACATGCAAGTTCTTTTTTGTTATTTATTCTATCAGAATAAGAAATTTTACGTTGGTTTGTAAAATTAAAGATTTAGAGGGAGGGAAAAAAATACAAAATAAACATTCTGGAAAAATATGTTCCGCAAGTGTTTGGATATCACTAAAATGTGCTAGAAAGCAAAATGTGTTCAAATGTCACTAAAACTAGCTTGCTATTTGAAATAATAGAATCTACATACATTTTCTCTCAATAAAATTTCTCCTCTAGCATATTTATTTGAGTACTGCTAGCAACAATAATGTGCTTAGATGTGCTTTTAATGTATTTTGAATTTTTTTGGTTACTTATTCTGGTGGTATAATATATGGTATTTTTAGTATGTATCCATAAAAAATGGAAAAAAATATAGAGCCTTAATGCTAACCCTTTGTTTATAACTTTGATTACCTACAAAAGATGGTAAACATAGGGTGAAGGTTTAACCTTTGTGCTAAACCCTTGGTTATTAGACTCCTTAGAAGAACTCTTCAATGATGATAGTTGGCTGTTTTTATTCTATAAACTTGATAACATAAACTTATGTAATTATGTACGGCAACAATAATATTAATAAAATCTGCTTCTTATTTATGTAAAATTTTCTATTTTTAAGTATAGTCAATTTCAAATTTTGAAGATATGGTCATACAAAAGCCTACTAGCAGTTCATAATCAAAGGTGATTATGGGGAATGTTGATTTGGATAAAAGAACGAATGACCATGGAGAAATATTAAATTAAAAAATCATGAACATCGATGTGGAAATATGTTTATTTATAGTACTGCTATGAAAAATTTAGAGATAAAAATACCTCTTAAATTTGTTCTTTCCTCGACCAAATATTTTATTTATTTGTTTTCAATGTGTGATATCCATATAAATTTCTCAAACTGTAGCACTACTGTTTTATTTTTTTGTTTTTTTGTGGACTTCAAATATTTGAAAAACATTTGGAAATGTGTTTTTGATTTGAGGACTTTTGTATTTCAGGAAATTAAGGGAAAAAGAGATGAAGATGATACTGAGAAATTACATAATCATAGAAAGAAGTTAAAATTGTAATTCGCTCAATTTTCGTTCTTGGGAATTTTTCCGAACTATCACAATAATTAAATTTCTATCTAAACACATATTAATATGCAATTTTAGTTATAAAGACTTGAAATTAGAAAATTTTAGTTTCAAGGGCTTGAATTGTCTTTTATGTAAAGTGCTTCAATTTACTTTTTAAAATTTTAGCTGCAAAAATAACAGGTGCGAATAATTTCAAAATATGGTCATATATAGCGTATATTAAAACTGATTTTCATAGCTAGTACCATTTTCTGAAGAGTCATAAAATCATTTGTTCGATTAGTTAAAAATAACGATAAATGTGTTAACATTGAAAAATGATGAATGCATCTAACTGTGTTCAAAACTCGGTAATGTGTGAACATATTTAAAAAAGTGGTAAATGTACATAACAAATTTAGAAAATTGATAAATGAATGATAAGTATAACTTATAAGTTTGTATGTTTTTGTTATTTGTACTGGTTATAATTTGGAAGGCATTGAATATATTTAGCTATGTATAAAAAAAGTGATAAACAATTTTGTTATAATTATAGAAATGATAAACAGATTTATCATTGTTTGACAAATTGATAAACATATCTATAATTGTTTAAAAAATTGATGAGTGAAGTAGTTTTTTTTCTTCAGTTAAACAAAAAATTAAAAATGAAACAATAAAGTAGATTACAACAAAGTAAATAGAAAATTAAATGACATGCATACCCACTCTTAAATTAGTCAAACTGAGCAATTCATCTTATCATTTAATCCATTTGTTTTCTTACTGAAATAATAAGGATCAATATGGAACGCTTGGCTGCATTTTGCTTTTTTGGTACAACATATTGCATAAAATAACTTAGTAAACCAACTTGTGTAGGATGCACTCTGTCTTTATTAGACGAACATGTTAAAAACTTTTTACATAAAAAAATCGAAATCATCCAGTGATCTTTTACTCCTTAATGCTATTATTGTACTCCATTATCAAATTTTAATTGAATGCAAAATTATATCACCTAAAGGCAATAAATTCTCAAGGACATTAGCACAACAAAATTTTTTTGCTGATGCAGATTATGTAGTCTTGTCCCTCTTTCCCCATGCCTCCTCTACAACTCACTCCATGCATTAAATATTAGCTGTTCTCTTTTCTTGTGTCGCTAATTAAGGAACTAGCAGTAATGATTAGGTTTTGGATTTTTTTTCAAGTGGAATTCAATTTTGAATTCCTGGGGTTATATTTTATTTTATGCAGAGATATGAGAACAAGAGATTGTTATGAAAGTTGAATTAGAATAAGACAGTGATGGATTATGGAAATGTTGATTTAGAATTTTGGATCTAAAAATTGCAGAGCTTTTATTTCAACACTAATAGCCGAGGACTCTAAAACTACATTGTTAGAAGAATGACACTTATTTTCATTTTTTGAATCAAATTTTCTTTTAATAATGTATTAGAGAAATGTATATGTATTGATATAGTATTATGATTTTGATTGAAATCTCCTTTAAGTAACTGATAGTATATATTTTATTTACGTTAAGTGAAAAATCTATAACAACGATTTTCTTCTAAAAAGACATTTTAAAGCTTAAGCTTAAGCTAAACCCTTGGTTATTGTTTTGACGCATACACTCCTTGTCCTTGATTGAAGTACCCGGATCATGTATGTTAAGGATAAGCATACACTCTTCGAGGGTATACTCTTACCACTAAAGCGGTAATACCTCGAGTGTTGATTCAGTGGTTTAGGATCAAGTTTCTGAGACATCAATTATCATTTTCTTTTAACTATGAATATTAAGGAACTCTTTGTGATCTATTTTAAGTTTGATAGTGCAGTGATAGGAAGAAAAAAAGTTGCTTAACACATTGATATTACAGTTCAACTAATTTACTTTCTGGTAGGTTCCTCGAGAGAAAACCTTGATAACACCTGCTCAGTGCAAGTCTTTGTGGAGGCAATTTAACACTGAAACTGAGTATACTGTGACACAGGCCATTGCTGCTCAAGTATAATGTTTGCTGCGTTTGAATACCCTTTTTACCTCTTCTGAACCTGAGTGTGTTCACACTCAATTATGCTTTGCCAAGAAGCTAGCAAGAGAAATAACAGTGCACTACCTCCTCCATGGGCAATTGTTGCGATGCTTTTTCTGGGATTTAATGAATTTATGACCCTTCTCAGGTACTATTATTGCTGGATTGCAGTACTTATGCCCATGAAAATTTTTATTTTTCTAAAACATCATAAATCAGCTAGTATATCACAGGAACCCTCTTTGGCTTGGTGTTATTTTTGTGGCCTACCTTCTTGCAAAAGCACTTTGGGTTCAGCTTGATATATCAGGCGAATTCCGTAATGACGCTGTAAGTTTCTTATAAGAATCGAGATACTTCAAGAGTAATATTACTTCCAACTTCTTAAATCTTAAATATTCTTAACATGGCCTTTAATTTTATAAATTGAAAGATGCATTTTTTTAATGTATCATGTTTCAATAGTCCAAATCATGAGCGCAGTTTGTAATTTTTTTCCTCCTAGTTTTCAAAAGTTATCACATAATCATACCCCTTTCAATATTTGTTACTATTGGCTTCATGCTGGATCTAAATTAGATTTCAATACTCGCACCAATTTACAAATTGCAGCAATATATTTTGTTTTAACTATTTGCACCGATGGGTTTTTTATCTTTGAAATTGCATTTCAAATCATTCCAATACAAAATCCTAAATTGGTGCCTGCGTAGTACGCCAATATATGTTTTGAAAGTGAGCCAATTTTGTTATGGGAAATTTTATTTGAACACAATCTGGTGATACAAAATCAGACATAAGAGATCTTGACCAATAGATATTCCACTGATTTCCCCCTTTCATATAAAGACATAAATCTAATGGTCAATACTTACTAGGTCAAATTTTGTGTTCACATTTACAACTTTTAAAAAATGGGTTAGATTGAAATAATAATAATTATAGCAATAGCAATTTGTTATGCTGATTATTTAATGGTAATGATCCTGTTGTAGTAGGCTAATACGCACTTTCTATTCCAGTGGCTAAACCTGTGTATTAGATGCTACCCATTACCATATGCATTATATGAAAATCATATCTAGAGGATTTTATTGCTGTGATAATGATTTTCAAGTGCAAGCCCAAGTTTATCTTTAGATTAATCAGCATGTTCAAATATGGTACAGCTTCCTGGCCTTCTTTCCATATCAGCAAAATTTCTTCCTACTGTAATGGGCCTTCTCAAGAAGCTAGCAGACACAGGACAACATGCTGCTATTTTTGTTGCCTAGCCATTTCTGTTTATTCAAGGTCAGTGCCTTTTTCCTTTGGTCGCTAGGTTGAATGTACAAATTTATCACAATTTTGTGTATTATGGCCAAATACGTTGCAATGTGTACACAGTTTGGATTGATACTTGTAAGATACTTCAATTTCAATACTATTACATTCACAATCGTTTCCATATGAGAAATAAAATTCTACTTCCACTATAATTCTAGCGAAGTTTAATCTAGTCTCATTAGCTGTATTAGAAAATGACGTAATAGCATTAGCAAAATTTATTATAATTTTATATTGTCCAAAGTTTCAATTTTAATTATCCAGCCAATTGAGATATGAATAACTGATAAATAAATATTTTATCAGCTATTGGGTTGGGAGAAGAACGTAGTTGCAGTGGGGACAATAGCAAGCACCGATCCTGATGCTTCAGTACATTTTGTAAAGATTGGATCAAATGCTTGGAAAATATGGGTTAATGTAGCGGTGGAACCAGAAGCCTTTTTATTTAGGCCAAATTCAGAGATGCAGACTATCAAAGAGGCCGTTGGATCAACCGTCGTGTGACATAAAGACTTCATCTCTGTGGTATAGTATGATTGTACTTAGAACATAATATTTGTAGCGGACTGTTATGTGTTAATGCTTTATGTATTTGGCATGTAAACTTATCTAACTTTTTGGAGTGTTAGAATTCTATGACTCTAGCTTTTAGTCTTTTCATATGTGATTTTAATTATTTTACGACAATATTTAGTATTAGTATGGATGTATTGCATGGATGCTGCTGTAATTTTTTTTAAAATTTGCATTTATTTTGCAACGGGCAATGTGCGTTGTTATATGAGCTTCATACAACGGTCACTGCACGTTGTTATATAAGATTTTTACAACGGTCAACACACGTTGTTAAATAGGTATTTTACAACGGTCAATGCATGTTGTGAAAAAGGCTATGCAACTAGTATGGTTAGTCTATTGCAACGGGTTATGGCCATTGTATTATAGTCTATTACAACGGTCATAACCCGTTGTAAAATGGTATACTGCAACGGTTTTTACAACGTGCATTGCCCGTTGTAAAATGGGGTGGATCTATTACAACGAGACCTATTACAACAGGCACATGCCCGTTGCGGAAACCATATTACAACGGGCATTGCCCGTTGTAAAAAGACTGTTTTGTTGTAGTGTTATTGACAAATTTTACAGTCAAAATTTGAGTTTTTGCTAAACTATATATTAAAGTAAACCAAAATTAAAAATGGATTTTCTATTATATTAAATGAATTAAAAAAAGTTTATTTAGGTTAAAAATCCATATCATTAGGGTTAATATCAAAATTTTGAATTTTGGCATTGCATTGACAAAATGTGACAAATTTTGAATATTTTTGTAAAATGATTATAAACCTATTTTTAGATCCTTAATTATACTTCTATTATCTTTATTAAGTGATTTTAATATAATATAACTTTTTAAATAAATATTTAAACCTATTTATTTAAGTATTTATTTATTTTTAACAAAACTTAACTTTTGTTGATTTGTTCTAAAATCCAAATTTTATACTTTTTAATTATTAAGAATAAATAATTTCTCTATTATTTTTTATTATATATAACTTATTTATTTAAGTTTTTAAACCCTTTTAAATTTAAAATAAACAAAATCTTTCATTTTTGAAGTAAATTACGGGTCGTTACACCTTGCATGATGGCATTTTGTAAGCTAAATCCATTATGTTTCCTTAAATATAAAGTTCTAAGATTGAAATATTTACTCGTTTTAGGTTGCGGTCCTAATTTCCTCATTAACTTATAGTTTTACCTATGGTCTATCTCTAGTTAAGTGTTCCCATAAAATTTTCCTTATTTACTTTGCTTGCTAACATATATCAAGTGGTTTAAATCTCATTCATAAAGGCTATATAGGAATAAAACGGGAATATATCTTATACCACATCATCCGCTTTTTCAATAATTGCGACTATAATCCAAAAACTCCAAAAGAAAATTTTACTGGAAGTTGTCATTTATTATCAGTTAATATAAATGGTGTTGAGGTCCTACCACTCCTTTCTAAATTAAGATGTGCTATCTTTAATATTTCATTCCATTGCTACACATTTTCTTAGTTTGCTGATCATTACTGTCAGAATTGGACCATTTTCAATTAATCCTTCTTCAATATTTTTAACCTTCTTCAAGTTTCCAAAATCCATTCATTACTCAAATTTCTTTCTTCCACAAATGCAATATCAAGTTTCCTAAATCAGTCCCTATTAGATTACTTTTCCTCTCATTAATTACAAATTTATTGTTGTTAAATTCATAATTAACATCCATAAATCTTAATCCGTCAAATACTAACTAATATGCATATAGTCGTAGTCTATGCAATCTATATAAATTCTAGTCGTTTAGCATAGTTGTACGATATTTATATCTAACTACTAATTCTACAACTAGAATACCCATTTCCATATTTTGATTCATCGAAGCTATCCTTCAAAAAAGATTTCTATCATAAATTAACCACAATTAAGATTTTTGATTTGTTTGAAATTACAAGGAATCGTATCTTTTCCCATTATTGAAATAGATAGTGTAAATTATGGAAAGTAATATTCATCTCTTACACATCTCTTTCCTTTTTAGTGTATTCCCTGTTGCTTCAAACAATGCACTTTTACATGTATTTTGAAATAGGATAATTTATGAAAATTATGTGAAAATTGCTCCAAAATTAAAATATAGAAATTCATATTCTATGGCAACCTAATTCACAACCCAATTATAGATCTTAAATATCTTTACACTTTACCAACTTCTTCAAATAGAGGTTTGGGACCGACTTCAACTTTCCAGATCAGGTTGTACATTCCATTTCTATTTTACTCATATCCTAAAAAAAACCTTAGTATATCCCACCTAGGTCATGTCCTTATCTATTCCATAAAATTTTATAAAATCATAACTTTCACACACAAAATAAAATATCTTCATACAAATAAACATTTTTAAAAATAAGCATTTATTACTTCATTTCTTGCAATACTTAAAACATGAAGTATCAAATTAAATATCCCCATCTCTGAAAATTTAAACTTTAATAAAAACATTTATCAAAGATTCAAAATTCCAAATAGGAATAAAATAATCACCCTTTTCAGAACTTTCTTTATCAAAACTTTTCTTAAAAGTTGGATTTTCTAATTTATGGCCTTCAAAATTCTCTTGGTTTTTGAAGAAGGAACTTATGAAAAACCTTCCTTTTCAATACTTCATAAAATTAGGATTTACTCCTATTTGAAAATAGGAATTTTAACACAAAAGATTCAAGACTTGATTATCTTTCCAAAATAATATGTTAAAACCATTTTTTTTCAAAGAGTTTTCTAGCTACAAGAATTATCGTTTACAAAATAGTAAAATTTTCACAATCATCATTCAAAATAATAGTTATTTCCTTCTAAAGCATACAATAATATTTCTTACCACAATTCTCATCTTTACATAAATGCTTCTCCGTATACGGAAACATCTAACTTATTTATCAATCATCATTTAAATCCAATCAATTGTCAAAGATACCTTTTATAACTTTATACGACTGAAAAATAGATGAAGTAGACAAAGAAAACTCCTATCTTACTCTATTACTCCTTTCGATATCTCATCTACCAAAATTCACAATTCTATTATTACCTAAATTCCAACCATTATTCTCTTCATCACCTTATATGGGAATGCTCTCCTTCCTTTACTATCGAACATCCCTTTCTTTCTATTTCTCCATCCCAAAATAGGTTTTATTTCTATCTATAAACCCCTAAAAGAGTTCTAAAGAAAAAACTTATAGATTTATAAAGAAGAAAAAATAGAAGGATCAAAGAACCAAAAATTAAAATCTTTTTAACCAAATTAAAAAGGTTAACAAATGAAAAAATTTCAACGCATTAATTTACAATTAAAACTATCCATCATTTTGTCTTAAAGAAATTCACCTCTTTTAAAAATTGCATTACCTTTTCAAACTTTTCTAAAAATAATGGTGGTATATTTCCAAAGTTGTCTAAAACTATAATTATATTTCCAAAAGTTTCCAACTTATACAGCCTCTAAGAAGTTATAGAGGAAAGAACATTCAAATTTGTTGCGTAGGAAATATAACATCGAAAAATAGAATAATACAAAAATAAGGAAATCGAAAGCTTTTCTAATCCAATCAAAATTTAAATTGAGAAGTTAATAAATAGAAGCTTTTTTTTCAACTTCTCACGTCACCAAATTTTTAATTAAAATCACCTACCAAAAATGTTTCGCCACCCTTTTTAAATTTACAACCTCTTTTTTTACAAAACAAATGGTGGTATAGTTTAAAAGTCATCTAAAATCACTTTTTATCAAAAATTTCTAACTTATAAGATTTTCATTTCAAAATCTTTTGAAAGGTACTTTCAAAATTTTCAGGGGTTTCCAAAGAAACATTTTTATCAAATTGTGTCACAAAAGGTAGGATTAAAATTTGTTCTTTCTTTTAAGCCTTTATACTCTACCCATTAAAAATATAATTTCCTCCTTGTAGCGGTAAATGTATTCCTCCTTATGGAAGTTTGCTCCATTGCTTACTTTCGTATTTTATTAATACATAACACCTTCATAAATGTTAATTTGTCTGTATTAATTATCAGCCTAACGGGCGTTTCCTTAAGGTTATTTATTTCCTATTAACCTTTCCATCTATGGTCACCTCTATTACTAAATATGTCTATAGGGTTCACAATGATAAGGAAGACTAGGTCCTATCAAGGAATAAATTACTATCCAGCTTCTAGGGTGCTTCCATAAGTTGAGGTCATGTTCTCCCTGGTTTGCTCCTAAAGATATGATCTCCGCTCCATGGGTAATCAGAGTAGGAGTAGAAATTTTCTCTATTTATTCTTCCAACTCATAGTCGCCTTTTCTATCCTTCTGGAATATGGTCGCAACAACTTCTATAGTTGGAATTTATAGAGTTAAGCATAAATTCAAAATAAGTGTATATATATAGTATGAGTTTCAGAAAAATCGTTTGAAAAGACTTTTCAAAATCAACAAGTATGCCACCCATACGTATAGTATCCTTTCCCCATTGATCGGGTAACCTAGAACTCTGATACCAAATGTAACAAGCCACCCCAGAACATGCCTAAATTTTGATCCAGAATTTGCCCATCGAATCTGAACTTAGATCCACTCTAAGGTAAGTTGTTGGTAGAACTAACAAAACAACAGTATAGAACCATAACTAAGCTTTCAGAACTCATAGCGGATGGAACAAAATATAGTAGCAAAGTGTACCCATTTATTTCAAAACCATAAAAATGTCATAATACAAAATTTCATAAATACCGTAACATAATATCTATTACATGGGTACACATAAAAGCAAGTAATAATAACAAATACTGCCAAAAGCCAAGCTTCTCCATCTCTAAGCATCATCGCCGCCATCACTCCATCCTTAACCTATGTTGTAATGAGGAGGGAGTAAGAACAACAAGTGTCCGGCAAATAAAAACCTTGAGTATTACCTTTTCAGTACTTAGGCAGTATATTTCAAAATAAGAATATTTCAACGAACATAAAACCATTAAAATCATTTAATACTTCTTTATAAGGAAAGGTGGCGGGTCCAACCACTTAATACCTTCCATTCTAGAAGTAGATCCCATATCTCAATCATACGTCATAAATAACTAATAATGTGAGAGACGGCACCCAAGCCGCTTAATACTTCCTACTGGAAAATAGGCAGACCCGTCATTTAAGGCCTAATTCCAGAAGTGTGCTCCTCAATGGTACTATCTAGCAGACATCATATAGAATCTCATAGGCCACTTAATGCTTCCAAGTGGAAAATAAGCAGACTCCGTCATTTAAGGCATAATTCCAAAAGCGGACCTCTGTAGAGCTAACAGCTAACGTAACCCCTTGGCTATTTAATACTTCTTCTGGATAAAAAGCCGGGTCCAACCACTTAATACCTAAAGCCCCGAAGTAGGCCCTTCATATTATGGCCCATACCCATAATGACGTCTCACATTAGTCCTCTATTCATAAGAACTGGTAGCCAAATTAGCTGGGTATATTTTCCCTGTAGAATTTAGAACTAACCTCTCGCATCATTACAAATATTTATCATAAGGATATCCCACATCAATAAAAGTGTATACAACTGCTGGTAGCCTCAAAGTGAAGGGCATACTTCTGTTATGTAACTCTATTGACCTCGCATCTCTATGACTTAGCCACAAATCAGTTACTCTCTCTACACACACACACACACTCATCTCACCATTTCATAAATAAGGCCTTATAAGGAGTCTTCCTTATTACGCCTTAGATTAATAATTAGGCTATATAAGAGTTTCCTTTTATTTTCGCCTCAAAATCAATTACCTTCCTAATGGGGGAAATAAATATAAATAAATGCCTAATTAACTATGCCATATACGTAACGGTCATACGTTAATTACGTAAATAGAAATAAATAAATATTTGCACTTAATAACTTCTAAATGCATGGATTTGGCGCTCTAAACTAGCGTTAAATGTCAATTCTCTAATCAATTATTATTACAAGTCCTTTTTCTTCAATTTCCCAAGATTTCATTGACTTCGAATGCCCAAAATAGGGAATATATATTCATAATCAAAACTGTAATAACAGACTTGTAAATAAAATAGAAACTCAATTTATTATACAAATTCAATGGAATATCTTAAACAATAAAAATTGCAATCTAAATCCCATAGTCTATTCAACTCCTCTTTTAACAAAGAAATAGACAAGAATAAGTGGTGTAAATAGCAAATAGAATTCGTAATCTAAACCCCTTATTTTATTGAAGGATCATAATTTAACCCAAAGAAGACGGAGAAGTGAAATAGACTATGAAATTATCATAAATGAAATAAATGAAATAAATTCCGTCAAATTATTGTAAATAATTGAGAATCTCAACATAGAATTAACATATCGAAATAAAAAGGAAATTTAGGGGATTTTATCTATCATATTTTCGTAATCTCAAAATCTCCGAAGCATATTCAAGTCCTGAAAGAAATACGCTAAACAATCGCTGAAAAGAAATTCTTAGGTTTCCACTCATAGATTGGCCTTAGCTTTACTCAAATGGATTTGTAGCCTTTCGATCTCTTCCAGAATCTCTCTCTTTTGATACACACACACACAATAGGCAAGATATATATATATATATATATATATATATATTCATTAGATTCAGAATAATTGGAGAAGAATAGGATAAGAATAGATTGGGGGAAGAATAAACAAATAGAAAATAGATTGGATTCTTACTTGAATTCTCTACGGAGTTTCTGAATCTAATTTGGAGGGATAGCAATGGCAGAGTTTCATTGAATTCTCTAAAATATATGAATAAAAGTGGAGGGGACATGGTTCTATTTATTGGAGTTGAAATGCACCAGAACCGTAGGATGTAAGTAGGTAGGAAATGGATAAATCTAGAGCGCACAACCAAATAAAACATAACTTATACCCTAGCCACCATAGGCCACTACTGTTGCCAAGCGGTTGACTACCCTTGGATGACCGATCGACCGCTACGGTCGACCGATTGACCGCTCTTTTATTCAGGGGCATTTATTTTTGTTTCCATTGCCATATTATTTTATCCCCTAATTAACTTTTTAACGTTAAGTGTTAATTAAACGTTTACATAGTCCCTAAACTAATTTTTGAAATTTAAATCCTAAATTTGATTTCTCATTTGAATCTGAATTGAAACTAAATTAATTTAAATCTGAGAACTGCAAATGCTCATAACTTCTTTGTTTAAGCTTCGTTTTCAGCATATTATATATGGAAATAGATCAGAATTTCGTCACGAATGCAATGGAATAACTTTTGTGGTTAGATTCTAACTTTTTTAAAATTTCCATATCCAACCCTAGTCATATTTAATTTACTTTACTTTATTTATTTATGGTTCATTTTAGTAGGTGTTACAACTACAATGTTAAACGGCATAGACTAAGTGTGATATGAAAGTGCAATTGCCCGTTCTTGTTCAAAGGTGTGTGTCTGGATGAAGACAATTGAAAGGTTCATGTACATAATGGTACGCACAATCATGAGCTTCCTAATTCATTAGAGGGACACCTGTTACCTGAAGGTTTGATCAGGAAACTAAGCACTCGGCACTAACATTCTAGAGTGATCAGCATACATTTGGTCGGCATTCTAGAGTGAACGGCATACAGGGATCGGCATACGTGGATCGTCATACCCAAAGCGTTCGGCACTCCACACTGCTCGGCATCTACACTCCGTTCGGCATTGCAGAGCATTTGACATACAGAGTCGATCGGCGTCTAGAGATGTCTGACATTAATCTGGTCGGCATTGATGGTTCGGCATCAATCTGGTCGGCATCAATGGTTCAGCATCAGTCTGGTCGGCATCGATGGTTCGGCATCAATCTGTTCGGCATCAATGGTTCGGCACCAGACTGTTCGGCATCGATGGTTCAGCATCGTACTGTTCAGCATTAATGGTTCGGCGCTAGACTATTCGGCATCGATGGTTCGACATCAATCTTTTCGTCATCGATGGTTCTGTATCATACTGTCCGACGTCGATGGTTCGGCATTAGGCTGTTCGGCATCAATGGTTCGGCATCAGACTGTTCGGCATCAATGGTTTGACATCCGGCTGTTCGGCATCAATTGTTCGGCATCAACACTTGGCATCAATGGTTCGGCACACAGAACTCACTCTTTCTGGGCTGAGGTAATCGACTGCCAGGCCCATTAGGGGAGTCCAACCCATCTTTGTCTATAAATAGAGAGGCAGGGGCACAATGAGAAGGGACCTTTTTTGGAGAACACTGGGGAGACTCTGCCGCTTTCAAGACTATTTCTTTTTACTTAGCAATTGTATTCAAGTAGTTGGCGTACGGATTGTATCTGTAATCAATTATCAAGTAAAGCAATAAAGTTTAACCTCAAAGTGGACGTAGGCAGTTACGCCGAACCACTATAAATCTGGTGTTCTCGTCTTTGCATTCCATTTAGCATATCGTTCTCTGTTTAATTTGACTTTCTACATTAATCTCTCTACATAATCTTTCTAAACGGGGTTAGTGACCAATTTTGGTGCTAACACTTTGGTGCTTTCACTGAGAATCGAATTCTCAGACCTTAAGGATCTTCTTTGAAGCTACTGGATTGAATAAATCCCCCAAAGAAGATCCGAGTCATTCGTAGGACGTCCGTTGATTCTACTCAGAGTTCATACCAATAACTCTACAATGGCAAGACCACATACTAGATCAGCCTCTCATAATGCGGACGCCCATAAGACTGCTAGCATACAACAAGCAGGTGCAGGGACTACCGCCCAGGACCAAATGCCAGTTGTCACCAGAATAGAGTTCAACGACTTGATGAGAGAACTCAGGGAAAGCAGGAGACAACTCGAAGAGCAGATGCAAGCCAACGCCAATCTCATGGCATAGCTCACTCAATAATAACGTCAGAACGCTGGGGTCAGCCCAGCTCCTTATTCTTCATCTGATAGCTCGACTTCGTCCGATGAACCTCCCAGGCGTAGACGCCCCAAGACTGAAACTACGCAGGCAGGTGCTGCTGTCCGAACAGTTGGGGACCACTTACACCTCGGAGACCATGCCCAAGCAGGAGCGGGAAACTTAGAAACTGGAGTGTAGGTGGAGGCTGGACGCCCGGTTCGCCAAGATGCTAATGATGTCGAACCTCAAGACGCACGTTTGGCAGATCGCCAATAGAGGAGGTATCAGCCTGATCAATCCCATAGGACAGACTCCAACCTTCCACCTTCCACACAAACCCCAAACCTAACAGCTATGATTAGACAGTTGATGAGAGAGAATCAAGGCCTACCAAACGATGATTGGGGAGTGTCTAGAAGTCGTACTCCTTTCACGGACGTTGTTCTATAGGCGGAGTACCCAAGGAAGTTCAGCATGCCAACTATCCCGGCTTATGAAGGAAAGACTTATCCCAGACTGCATGTGATGAGGTACGAATGGATGATGGATTCAGCTAGAGCGAATGATGCAACCAAGTGCAGGTGCTTTCCAATAACTCTATCTGGGATCGCTACCATATAGTTCACCCGACTTCCTCCGCGGTCCGTATCCAGTTTCGAGGAGTAGGCGAAGAAGTTTATAGAACAGTTCAGGATACACACTACTCGTCCAAAGGACGTGATGTCTCTATCAAGTGTAATCCAAGCTCCTGGGGAGTCATTGAAGGAGTATTTACAAAGATTTCATGTTGCGGCTACTGAAGTCAGCAATCCCAATGATCATGCAATTCTTATGGCTGTAATGCGAGGTGTGGATCCGGATTCAGAATTCGGAGACTGGTTGGTAGGAAAACCTCCAATTATGCTAGAACGTTTTTACTCAAAGGCACATCAGTTCATAAGGAGGGAGAAAGCCAGGTGGATAAGACGAGATAAGATGCCAGGGCCTGTTCAGGAGTCCGTAAAAAGCAACATTGTTGTAAAGCAGTCTGGAGACAACTCGGGGAAAGTTCAAGTCAATGTCCAGAACAAGCTCGTGCAATCTAAGGAATCCGGAGGAAGAAATCAGGGGAAGAAGAGAGAAGCGGGGAAATGGAAACCGAGAATTCCAACCTACAATGAGTACACCCCGCTGAATGCACCTCTTGAGAACATTTACCTATCAACCTGCAATACCTTTCAGTACAGAAAACCACGTCCAAAGGAGTCAACCGAAGAATAAAAGCGGACCGGGAAGTACTACCGCTTTCATGAGACTTATGGGCAAAATACTGAAGAATGCAGACACCTACACGACGCTATAGAGAAGTTGATTAGGCAGAAAAAGTTACAGGAGTTTGTGAAGAATCCATAGGAAGGTGGACAGGGATCATCCAATTCAGGCCGTGCACCAGCTCCACATCATCTCAAGGAGCCTGCTCGGACCGTGGGCAGGCTAGTCATAAACACGATCATCGGTGGACCTCACCCTGCGGATAAGAATTGGCAAGAGATGGAACGGTACGCTAATTCCCTGAGGCATGCAGACTTCGAATGCTATTCCAACGTAGAAGATGGGACCCTTGCTAAACAGCTACGCATGATGACAGACGATATAGTATTCAGGAGCAGAGATGCTGATCAAGTGGAAGCTCCTACCATAGACCCGATGGTCATATCTACGACAATCGGGCCGGCTTATGTGAAAAGAATCTTGATTGATTGCGAAAGCTCTGTCAATATCATCTTCAAGAAGGCTTATGACCAGATGAAAATGGAGACGAAGGATTTGAAGCCATCTAAAGCTCGTATACATGGCTTTAATGGCGCAGCGACTGATGTAGTGGGATATGTTGAGTTATCAGTTGAATTGGGACAAGGTGAGCGAAGGAGGGTGCGAATCCTACCTTTTGTAGTTTTGGATGTAGATTCTCCATACAATGTGTTTTTGGGCCGACCAGCCCTAGCTGAGTTTAAGGCAACATTAGCCCCATGGTGTTTGACTTTAAAATTTCCGACCAATAAAGGAGTAGGTGTTGTTCATGGCGACCAGGCAACCGGTCGTGCATGTTATATGGCTGAGCTTCGAGAGGCCCAGCGGAGAGAGAAAGGAAAGGTTGCGGACAATTCCGTCCGCATCCAGAATACCGACAATTGACAAATAATGCCCAAGCCCTGGCTCGGGCAAAATTCTCGGATCTACAGAGACATAGATCCGAGAGACAATGATGAGGAACCCAGGGAAGAAAAGGCAGCACCGGCTGAACTGACGATTGACATTTCAGTCAGTCGAGACGATCCATCGCGAGCACTGAAGATCGGATCACAACTTAGCCCCGCAATGACGGAAGACCTTAGTGATTTCCTCTAAGTGAATCTTGATGTTTTCGCTTGGACACATTCTGACATGTGTGGGATTTCTCCCGCTATTACGAATCATATGTTGAACATAGACCCGAAGTACGTCCCAGTTAAACAAAAGAGGAGAGGAATGGACCCGGAGAGGTCCGCTGCTCTTAGAGAGGAGGTGGACAAACTCAAAGCCAATGGGTTCGTCTGCGATGCCCTCTACCCTGAATGGGTATCAAACCCCGTGCTGGTAAAAAAGACGAAAGGGAAATGGAGAACTTGCGTAGATTATTCCGATTTGAACAAAGTGTGCCCCAAGGACAGTTTCCCATTGCCTCGGATTGATCAGTTGGTTGACTCCATTGCAGGACACGAGTTGTTGTCATTCATGGATGCGTACTCGGGGTACAATCAGATCCCGATGCATATTCCGGACCAGGAACACACCAGTTTCGTCACAGATGTTGGGCTATATTGCTATGTAGTAATGCCTTTCGGATTAAAAAACGCAAGAGCGACCTATACGCATTTGGTGAACCGAATGTTCAAAGATCAAATTGGTAGAACAATGAAAGTCTATGTGGATGACATGCTCGTGAAGTCACGACAGTCATACGACCACATTCGAGACTTAGCAGAGATGTTCGATATACTCAGATATTATGGGATAAAGATCAACCCTCTGAAGTGTTCCTTCGGCGTTGCGTCGGGGAAGTTTTTGGGATTCATTGTTAATGCCAGGGGAATTGAGGCTAACCCAGAAAAGATTCAAGCTATTCGAGATGTGCAAGTGCCCAAAACTATAAAACAGGTGCAAAGCTTGAATGGAAAGGTGGCTGCGCTGAGTCAATTTATATCTAGAGCCACAGATAAGTGCATTCCCTTCTTAGGTATAATAAAGAAAGGGAAGAGGAATTTCGAATGGACATCCAACTGTGAGGAAGCATTCCGATATCGGGTGAGGCATCTGGAGAGTCCTCCAGTGCTGTCGAAACCAATAGACCACGAAATGGTGTACGTATACTTGGCCGTATCCTCGCATGCTATAAGTACGGCTTTGGTCCGCGAGGAGGACCGAGTCCAAAAGCCGGTGTATTACGTTAGCAAACGTTTAACGGGGGTAGAAAGAAATTACCCTAAAATTGAGAAATTGGCCTATTGCTTGGTGATTGCATCACGTAAGCTGCGTCCATACTTTCAAGCACACTCAGTCAGTGTTTATACCGATCAGCCTTTACGGCAGGTACTCCAACGACCAGAAACTTCTGGAAGGATGTTAAAATGGAATATCGAGTTGAGTCAGTTCGATATTACCTACCTGCCAAGAAGATCCATACAAGGGCAAGCATTAGCAGATTTCATTGCTGAGTTTATTGTATCTGACGAACCAGATGGTCATAGTGTCATTCCCCCCATTGAATGGAAATTGTACACCGATGGGGCATCAAACGACCGTTGCTCCGGAGCTGGTGTAGTTCTCGTGACTCCAGAAAATCGATCGATTTGTTACGCTTTGAAGCTCAATTTCCCGGCTATGAATAATGAAGCAGAATATGAAGTATTGATCACTGGCTTAAAGCTTATTGGAGAACTCGGGGTAAAGTCAGTCAAAATATTTTGTGACTCACAGTTGGTGGTCTACCAAGTGCGGGGAGATTACCAAGCAAGGGAACAGAAGCTTGCTCGGTACCTTGCTCTGGTTCAAGAACTATTGGCGAACTTTGAACATTATGACATTTCGCATGTCCCACGTGAACAGAACAAGGAAGCCGACTCGTTGGCTAAATTCGCAAGCACTGGCGATGCACAGCAAATGAGATTGGTTCCCGTTGAAACCTTACATGCTCCAAGCATAGATGCGATGAAAGTTGATTTTGTGTGGGAAGCGGGAATCGAGAGGGAGTTATGGATGACCCCATTCAAACTATACCTGATGACCGGGACTTTACCAGAAAAAAGGAGCAAAAGACGACAAGTCATTCGAAAAGCCGCACGATATGTGATGCAGGATGGAATAATGTATCAGAAGGGGTTCTCAGTCCCCTTATTATGATGCATTGCCCATGATGAGACAAAGCGGGTCTTGGAGGAGGTTCATGAAGGAGAATGTGGTGACCATACTGGGAGGCAAACGCTAGCAAAAAAGATCCTCCGTTATGGATACTATTGGCCAACCGTGAATTGGGATGTTGCAGAATATGCAAGAAAATGTGACAAGTGTCAAAGATATGCGAAAATCCCGAGAGCTCCACCAGCGGAACTCACACAAATGGTTAGTCCCTGGCCGTTTGCAATCTGGGGAATCGACATAATCGGTTCTTTGCCTATATCCAAAGGTGGTGCAAAATACGCGATAGTTGCGGTCGACTACTTCACGAAGTGGGCCGAGGCAGAGCCTTTAGCCACAACCACCTCCAAAAAGGTCATTAATTTCGTTGTACGAAACATTATATGCTGCTTTGGCCTCCCGCGAACCATTATTACAGACAATGGAACTCAGTTTGAAAGTAGAGAGTTCAAAGATTTATGTTCAAAATACGACATTGAGAAAAAGTTCGCCGTCGTTGCCCATCCGAAGACTAATGGACAAGTTGAAGCTGTGAACAAAATAATCAAGTCCATATTGAACAAGCGTTTGGAAAAGGCTGGAGGCAAGTGGGTAGATGAACTCTCAACAACGCTATGGGCTTATAGAACTACCCACAAGTCCGCGACTGGCCACACTCCATTCGCATTGGCATACGGCTCGGAAGCTGTTATACCCATGGAGCTTGAAGTTCCATCACATCGGGTGACACATTATGATCCTAAGACGAATCAGGATCTCTTGTTGGAATCACTGGACTACGTTGATGAAAAACGTGAAGAAGCTGAATTAAGGGCGGCAGCATATAGGCATCGAGTCAAGCGATATTACGACGAGAAAGTCCGCCCAAGAATCCTTGATGTGGGTGATCACGTTTTGAAATGAGTTTTCCCGGTATCATCACGTATGAATCCCAACTGGGAAGGTCCATATGTCATTGAACGGAAGCTTGGAGAGGGAACTTTCAAGCTAGCGACCGTTGATGGCGTGGCACTCCCTCGAGCGTGGAACAGTGAACATTTGCGACGTTATTACATTTAGCCTGTTTCATTCCTGTTTTAGGTACAATTATTTGCTATATGTTTTTATTCTGTTGATTCTTAGTTTCCTTTTTAGCATGTAATCGGACAATTTAGTTTGTTTCATTAATAAAGGCTTGAAGCCATCTTTTCCATGAATTATTGATGTTTATGTGCCTTATAATCTGATGATGAACTGCTGGAGTTACGTTATTCCGCATGATGTACGAACTCGCATAAACAACTTGAATCTCCGAGTCCCTTGAGTGCGGACCGGAGTACTCTAAGTCCCCAGGGCGCGGACTAGAGTATAAACGACTTCAATCTCCGAGTCCCTTGAGTGCGGACTGGAGTACTCTAAGTCCCCAGAGCGCGGACTAGAGTATAAACGACTTCAATCTCCGAGTCCCCCGAGTGCGGACCGGAGTACTCTAAGTCCCCAGAGCGCGGACCAGAGTATAAACGAATTCAATCTCCGAGTCCCCTGAGTGCGGACCGGAATACTCTAAGTCCAAAGAGCGTGGACTAGAGTATAAACGAATTCAATCTCCGAGTCCCCTGAGTGCGGACCGGAGTACTCTAAGTCCCCAAAGCACGGACTAGAGTATAAACGACTTCAATCTCTGAGTCCCCTAAGTGCGGACCGGAATATTCTAAGTCCTCAGAGTGCGGACTAGAGTATAAACGAATTCAATCTCTGAGTCTCCTGAGTGCGGACCGGAGTACTCTAAGTCCCCGGAGTGCGAACTAGAGTATAAACGAATTGAACCGCCGAGTCCCCTGACTGCGGACCGAATTACTCTATGTCCCCGGAGCGCGGATTAGAAAGTATTCTAAGTACCAAAAATGTGAAACAAGAGATGTACAATTCCAAAGAATGTCCGAACAATGTAAGAATGGATTGGGAATTTATGCAACTCACAAGAACTATACTTTTCGACCACAGTTATACAGAAAGCTAAAAAGCAGAAATCACTCAAATGACAAAGAAACTAAACTTTATTCAATAATCCAAAATGGGGTTATACAACCACTCCTCTGAAACTTGGAGTCAAAAATCTATCTACATAAACTACGAGAATGAAAAAGCAAAAGTAGTTACATGACCTAAGCAAAATCTCGTTGAACGAGCATAGTGGCTACTTCTTCGGCTTCTTTTTCTTGTCCTCCTTTGCTTTCTCGGATGACTCCTCTCCCTCACGCTTCCTCTTGGACTTTTTGCTTGCCAAGGAAGCGGAGTTAGGAGTGGGAGGAGGAACATCTAGTGGTTTGGATTTGCCGGGAAGGATGACTTTCAGAGGACTATTCAGCGGGTCGGTGAGTTCAAGTACTTGAGACTTGACCTTGATCTCAACTTTCTTCATCTTCTCCTCTGCGAGTCGCTCCTTCATACTCACCTTCGAAGTGGGTTCTGAGGCGCCCGTGATTTCAATTTCATAACTCCCTTCAGCGGGAGATGAAGTGTCAGACTTATCATCATCTAGCGCCCCGATCACTTGAGCATCAAGACCGGGAGTTACTCCCGCGTGAGTAACATCGCTTGTTTTCCCTGTCTCCTCCTTGGCGTCATCGCTCCTCGGAGTCGGTTCAGGGTCAGAGCGGCCTCTACAAAAACATAAAGAACAAACATCAGGACCAATGACCGATCGCAGAAAGCGACAGATCTTTGAACTTCTAGAGGAAGAGTTTTATACCAGTTTCTTGCGTGCGTGGAGTTTCACCCTCCAGAATGGGAGACAGCACGTGAATGCCAAGACCGGGGTCTTCCGGATCATTGCCGGCATGCTGCTCAAACGGGTCAAGTGCTGGTCGATCGGCCGGTTGAGTAGAAGGAGGGGCTGCAGCCTCGGTTCCAGATGGACCAGCTTCGTCATCTTTCTTTTTTGACGGAGAAGAGCCTTTACCAAAGAGGGCCATAGCTGCGGACAAGTCCGATGGCTCATTCCCCCTGAGAAACTCTTTCACTAAAGCCTCCTCGTCAACCTCTTCGACGCCCGACTCCACCTGCCTGATCTTTATCAAGGTCTCCCAAGCCTCGGCCAAAGATTCAAGGTAGCCCTCGCCTAAAAAGGTCAAGTCCCGGTGCATGAGGACACGAGCACTGTATTCGGCTATTAGTGGGTCGAACATACACTTGATTTCTTCTCTGCCGGCCTCTACAGCCGCTTCAAGGCGGGAGTCGATCTCCACAGAAGCTATTTTCTTGCCCTCCTCGCAGGCTTCATCTTTCATTGTTCCAACCTTAGAAAGCTCATCCTCGAGCTTTGCCTCTAAGAGACGTGTACCGACAATCTCGTCACAGTACCGTTGAGACTCCTCTTGAGCCGCTATCTTCTCTTCCCTCTCCTTAGAGAGTAGCTCATTCAACTCTTTGACCTGCAGGGCGAGCGCATCCCTTTCTTTTTGAATAGAATCTTTCTCTAAAGCTAGGGCCCCACTGCGTTGAACTACGACATCAAGTTCTTTCTTATGAGTCGTCTCTAGACGAGCGACGGCCTCCGCGGTCTCCTTAGCACTCTGTGCTGCAGCTTCAAGTTTAGACTTGTATAAAGCAAGCTCTTCGTCTTGATTTTTGATGATGTCTTTATCGAAGATAGCTTCGAGCTTCAAGCGGTCGATTTCTTATTGGCGCTCAACGGATACTTCCGAGACTTTTTTGACCAAATGAACAAACACGTCATGTTGAACATAGACGTCGTTGTTGCAAGCAATGGCACTCTGCTTGACGTGTCCCGAAATGTGATGTATAGCTGGGAGGAACTTCAGACCGTCGAAACAGATTTTGGGGAATTTAGCTTTGAGCTCGACCAGCTTCTCCGATACCATTGGGTCTATCGTAGGAACAGGGGGAGGAGGTTTTGAAAGTTCAGTTCTCTTATGATGTTCCCGAGATTGTCGTGTGCTTGATAAACTGAATGTTGATCTCAGGAAACATCGGGTTGAGACCCCTTCTGCGAAGATTTTTCTTTGTCCGTTTCTGTTTGAGGAGGAAGATCGCGAGAATATAAAGACTGAGAATGCGATTTCTTCCGATAAGTCGGGTCCCGAGGACGGTTGTCACGATCTCCCTAATCGTCCCTATCTCGGCGCTTGCCAGATCCCAAATCCCGGCCGGAATGGTGAAAAATGGATGAGCCATGGAGACGATCGAATCCGTGGGAACGTCCCATGTCACCTGTATAGAATAAAGATAACAATGAGTTAGGAAGAATCGGGGTAATGGCAAAAATTGAAGTGTATGGTGAAGTGCGTGTGTTTCCTAGTGTTCCCCCCGACGAACCAGTTCCTTTATCTCTACTGATTGGAGTATTATCTCCCTAGACTCGGGCTTGAACTCCCATATCGCCTCTAGCGGGTGAATGAAACTTAAGGGCCTCTGGTCGTCGAAACCGTAGTTGAGTAGATCGTCAGGAATGGTAAGGTTCGACAGACCCTTTAGAGAAATTTCTAGATGTTGTGAGGAAGCTTCTTTCTCCACTGGGACAAGGGTAATTTTAGAAGTTCCACCAACTTTTTCCTTCCTCATCTTGTACTTCGGTCTTTTTTTCCCCTTGGAAGGGGAATATGACGTTTCGATGTCGTGAACTTCAACCGTTGGGTCTTGAGTGCGACCGACATTCTCATCTTGTGCTTCGGGTGTCTCAGTATCCTTGATTTCAACCTCTTCTAGTGTATTAGGAGCGTTGCATGCTGAAGACTCAGCCTGTTTTTTCCCTTTGCCAGAGGCAGGTCTGGCGCCTTGAGGAAGGCTTATTCGATGGCCTTCTGCCAACAGTCCAAGCCTTGTAAGTGACTCGTTCGAAATGAGAGCTCTAATGTCCTGTTCTCCGGCAGGAAGAGCTCGAATAGCTTCGACGGCATCAGAATATCCGCGGCCGTCAGGACGTGGAGTGATACCTGGAAAGACGGGTAAAAGTTAGAAGAGGTACGGCTACTGCTAAACACGAGTAACGGTTCAAGAAATAAGGCTTACTTCCTTCGACCCATCTCCTCGAAAAGCCGGGAGGACAACGCACGTAGAACCATTCCTGTTTATACAGAGCAAACTTAGTCTACGCTCCAGTTAAGATTTGACATTTGTTGTGCAGCTCGAGAAACACGAATGATGGGCTATCCTTCTGCTTCTTGATGCAATATATGTATCTGCTATCGCCCGGAGTTGGAAGCCTAGAGAAGACATCCATAAAGAGGATGCAAGTTCCGTAGAGGAATGCATGGCCATTCGGGTGCAGTTGCGATGGAGCAACGTCGATGTATTGCAGCACCTCCCGAAGAAACGAGTTGAATGGTGGCACGCTGCCAACCCAGCACATGAATTTGTTGCAGGCTGTGTATCCGACTGGGGGCAAGTGTGGACGGTCGTGCCTTGATGGGACTAGCACGTCATCAAAGAGGATTCCGTGGACAGAGCATATCAAGCGGAGTGTACTTTTGTTAATCTTTGAAGCAAGTGAATCGACAGGGTTGTCCAAGAAAATTGCTGCCTCCAGCGCATTGCTGCCTCCAGCGCATCGGGAGCTAAGTCATGTGCAGGAGAAGTTGACGGATTTGAAGTATCTACGACTTCTCGTCAGGAGGACGGCCCAGGCCTGTTCGAAATCGTGGCGGAGCTAGACTTCCGAGACATCGTTGATAAAGATTGAATCTGGCGAAGTACCTATTCGAACTATACTTAAAAAATAATCGACGTCGGACTTAACAATACGAATATTCCCCCCGTGTAGTGTGTGAACTAGTGCGATCGTTCAGATGTAAACGCTGAGAAATTATAAGTCACAGGATTGATGATATGAAGTTGAGCCTTGAACTGTCGTCTTCGAAGACCGTCATTGCTGACCGTCTCCGAAAGCCAGCATTACAGTGTATTCAATTTTGAACTCGGACATTGGCACTGCGTGTTAAAAGATTTAACCCGTTGTTATTGGTTTAAGTTCAGGCTTGCGATTATTGAAACTAAGAAGTTAGCAGTCCAAATTAGTTCGATATGCTGGTATGCTTAAGTCCTTTTCTTTGTGTTTGATGTTTGATTAGGCAAGGTGATTAGGAGTTCGGTCAAAAATTCTGTTCGGCTTAGAGTTCTGTTCGGTCAAAAAAAAATTCTGTTCGGCTTAGAGTTATGTTCGGTCAAAAAAAAAATTCTGTTCGGCTTAGAATTCTGTTCGGCTTAGAGTTCTGTTCGGTCAAAAAATTCTGTTCGGCTTAGAATTCTGTTCGGCTTAGAGTTCTGTTCGGTCAAAAGTTTGTTCGGCTTAAGTTCTGTTCGGCTTAAGTCTATTCAGCTTAAGTTCTGTTCGGCTTAAGTTATGTTCGGCTTAGGTTTTGTTCGGTTTAGGTTCTGTTCGGCTAAAATTCTGCTCGGTCAAAATTCTATCCAAACAGAATTCTGTTCGAACTCTCTTATGTTCGGCCTGAAAACGAGTGCACGTAGCAGATCGTGCCGAGTTGATTCACTCGGCCTTTTGCCCTTAACATCATTTCCCTTCTTTTCCATCTCTCCCAACCAACGTACCCGAGTCGTTCGGCAAGGCGTGTCAAACCACGATCATGCCGATCCACTTCACTAAACCTTAACCCCAATTTCACTACCATACTTCACTTCCATCGCTCGGCATAAGGAAGTAATACCGAGCCACATCAATACGTCTTCCACCAACTCCCTCCTTCAAACACCTCCGCCATCCTCTTTTCTTCTACCGTTCGTCTAACCTTAAACTCCTTTAAAACACCTACACTTCGCCCTTAACTCCTCCTGCTCCACGCAGTTACTTCCGACTTTGATTTTGCAGAGATTCACGAGTTCGAATCTCATGCTAGGTTCCTTAATCGGAGTGAAGTATTTGAGGAAAAGTTTTTTACCTAAGAGATGAGTCGAAGCTCGGGGAGATTCTGGAGTAGGGAACATGGTTTTAGTTGGATTCAATTGGTTGGGGAAGGAAGTGAGGCTACGTATGGTGTTTGAGAAGGAAAGGGAGAAGAAAATAATTCTCTGAAGTCTGTTGAGAGGTAAAGTTCGTAAGTACAGAAAAGCGGAGGTAAAAGTAAAAGGGAGAAGAAGAAGGAGAATCGACTTATATAGAGAGAAGGGAAGTCGAAGAGACTATAACCGGTAGAACCAGTCAAATCGATATCGTTCGGCATCCTGGGTGCTCGGCATCGGCTATATCGTTCGGCATCCAGGGTGCTCGGCATCGGCTATATCGTTCGGCATCCAGGGTGCTCGGCTTCGGCTGTCCCGTTCGGTATTTGCATATCGTTCGGCATCCTGGGTGATTCAAAGCACACCACATTTGACCACATGATGTACTTTGGAGGGCAAGTGTTACCTGAAGGTTTGACCAGGCAACTAAGCACTCGACACTAACATTCTAGAGTGATTGGCATACATTTGGTCGGCATTCTAGAGTGAACGACATACAGGGATCGACATACCTGGATCTTCATACCCAGAGCGTTCGGCACTCCACACTGCTCGGCATCCACACTCCGTTTGGCATGGCAGAGCATTCGACATACGGAGTTTTTCGGCGTCTAGAGATGTTTGACATCAATCTGGTCGGCATTGATGGTTCAGCATCAATCTGGTCGGCATCAATGGTTCAGCATCAGTTTGGTCGGCATCGATGGTTCGGCATCGATGGTTCGGCATCTATGGTTCGGTATCAATCTGTTTGGCATTAATGGTTCGGCACCAGACTGTTCGGCATCGATGGTTCGCCATCGTACTGTTCGACATCAATGGTTCGGCGCCAGACTATTCGACATTGATGGTTCGGCATTAATCTGTTCGGCATCGATAGTTTGGCATCATACTGTTCGGCGTCGATGGTTCGGCATCAGGCTGTTCGACATCAATGGTTCGGCATCAGACTGTTCAGCATCAATGGTTTGACATCCGGCTGTTCGGCATCAATGGTTCGGCATCAACACTTGGCATCAATGGTTCGGCACACAAAACTCACTCTTTCTGGGCTGAGGTAATCGGCTGCTAGGCCCACTAGGGGAGTCCAACCCATCTTTGTCTATAAATAGAGAGGCAGGGTCATAGTGAGAAGGGACCTTTTTTGGAGAACACTGGGGAGACTCTGCCGCTTTCAAGACTTGTTCTTTTTACTTAGCAATTGTATTCAAGTAGTTGGTGTACGGATTGTATCTGTAATCAATTATCAAGTAAAGCAATAAAGTTTAACCTCAAAGTGGACGTAGGCAACTACGCTGAACCACTATAAATCTGGTGTTCTCGTCTTTGCATTCCATTTAGCATATTGTTCTCTGTTTAATTTGACTTTCTTCATTAATCTCTCTACATAATCTTTCTAAACGGGGTTAGTGACCAATTTTGGTGCTAACAACACCCTTATGCGGAATGGTTGATCGATGAGGAGAAAAAATATTAGTTGATATGACCGTTGCTGGTGTACAACCAAGAGAAATTCTGACTACTAAAAAGAAAATATTTTTGGAGAATACATCGACATTGAAAACTATTTACAATGCCAAATATAAAATGCTGTTGAAATTGCTAGTCAAAAAACATTATGTTTATTTCATAGGTCTGAATCGGCAACTGATCATTTAATAGATTTGATGTGGTCTCATCCAGAATCTTTCATCTTGTGTAAGTGTTTTCCATCTATATTGCTTCTTGATTGCATATATAAAACAAATCGTTTAATATGTCATTGCTCGAAATGGTTGGGATGACATCTACCAGTAAAAAAATTAGCATCGCGCATGCTTTTTTAGCAAATGAGAAAGAAGATAATTATGAATGGGGTCTTTGGAAATTAAGATATTTTTACCTACCCCATAAACTACCCGAGGTAATAGTTACTGGTAGGGAATGGGCGTTGATAAATGGAATTGTAAAAGTTTTCCTTGAAATGAGATTAATGATGTGCCTTTGGCATATGGGGAATAATGTGATTACTAATTGCAAATCAGAGTTTCAAACCGTTAAGGTATTTGAAATGTTTTTGCAAAGTTGGAAAAATGGTATTTTTTCACCATCCGAAGAAGAATTTTGGGAACGCATTACGGATCTAAAGAAAGAGTGGATAGATTACCCAGAAAGTCTTAAGTATCTTGAAGACATTGTTTACCATATAAGGAGTACGTTGCATATGACCGGACAGATAAATCAAACATCGTGACAATAGAACAACAACTAGAGCGGAATCTTCGCATGCACAGTTGAAAAAACATCTTGGTACATTAAAAGTTGCATTTACTGTAGTTTGGAGTAAAATGGATAATATGTTGTGTTTACAAAATACTGAAATAAAAGCTACCTTTGAAAGAAGTGTAGGAGCAGTCCAGAAAGCACATCAAATTAACTTATTTAAAGAACTTCGAGGTAGGACTTCCTTTTTTGCAATGGATTTGATTGTCAAAGAATTAGCAAAAATGAAAGGAATTGCGATTGATGATTGGTATGTGATCATTTGAACCGAGTAATGTTTGGTCTTCCTTATGCTCATGAGTTATATGGATATTACATTGATGACCGTGCTATTTCTATTGAAGTAGTAAATGAACACCGAAGAAAATTGAATTACATTTCGCAAGTTGAAGATTCAGTGGAGTTACTTCATACGTCTGAATTAAAATACTTCAAAAGGTTATTCGATAATGCCACTAATGAAGAAAAAAAGTCATGCTACTCAAGTTAAAGGGGATTGCATTACCATCAACAACATCAGTATTGGAGCCTAAAGTAGTCAAGCATAAAGGAAGACCAACTAGTAGCAAAAACAAGCTAACTACAAAATAGAAAAAACAAATAAATTCTACGAAGCATGATCTCTTAGTCTTTGAGTATGCCAAAACTAGTGACAAAAGACTTTCACAATCAGTGTGAATAAAATGTTACAGCCAAAACGAAAAAACCAAACGTAGACTTTGCTTCAAGTGAGAAGGAATCGGTAAATTTTTAGCCTTTATACCGGATTTTCTACACCCGTATATTGTTAATGTTGAAGATGCTATAGGTGATGGTTACTGAACAAGCCGAAGAACTGAATTCGTGCTACATCGAAGTAAGGAAAGCCTTTTTTGAAGAATTAAACAAGCATTGGGAATTATATGTTAGACATTTTGATATTTTCTTTCACGAACGGCTAAAAGATTCTATTGATTGTTATACTAGTCCATGTTCTAAAGATAATTGAATGATTATGCCTGAAACTGGATATTTAATTGCTAACGCATTCAACCGAGTAGTGGTTTACATATCTTACCATTAGTGTTTGATATGCTATGCACATCAGACTTCTCTAAGTACAGTGTAGACGCATCGATTTGTGTGTTTTGCCAATATTCTTGATTATCATTTTTTCAAAATTACTTTAAAGGATGATGCATCGATATCCCTTGTGGCTGATTTTTGGTGTCGATTTGCAACAGCACAAGCAAAACTATGAAGTGAATTTTATGTTGATCGACAAGTTGAATTTGTCAAAATATAACCACCGGATTTGGCAACCAAGGATGCACATATTCAGAATTTGAATTCAATTGTTTTGTAGTGAAATTATAATTTGACTACTTTGTAATTGATGTACTGAACGATTTCTAATGATGTTAATGTAATGAACGATTGATATTTTTAGGTAATATGTGTTCAAATCATTTTTCAAGTTATAGTAATTGAATTATTAGTGCTCTGTAGTATAAAAATATTGTTTGCGTTGAAATAAGCATTATTGTGCTATGTAATTAAAAAACGGTTGACACTATAGTTGGTAGTTTGTAGCCGAGCAAACACGATTCACACGGCGAGTAATAAGCACACGGTTGGAGTAAGCTGTGCTTTTTGTTGCATGCTATGATGGTGAATTTAGCCAAATGAAATATAAGCAGATGGTATACCAGCACCGTGTTAAAAACTTGACACTGGATTTCAAATGACAGAGTTGATGGTATTTTCTAATCCATTATCTCAACAATGTGGTTAGTTGCCACAGCTAAAACTAATCATAGATGGAAACTATGACATGGCCATATGAAACCATATGCGATAGCTAACGCCTGCCAGTTTATCAGTGAGATGCCACGACTATTAATTGTCGCCGTTTCAGTTCAATAGACGACCATATGTGGCCGACCAGTGTGCTAGTAAAGCACAACTATATATTGCCAAATGATATGTTGAACTCTGTGGACATGTAATGCTGACTAGTACGTGATTTTATAGTATCCTAAAGTTTTTGATGATGCCGAGAACCTTGTTCAATAAACATCCAAGGAGCATGACATAAAACTCACACACTTGTTCAATAAATAAAGGGATGAATTGCCTTTTAGAGGAAGTTGTTCAATATACAATAAAATATACAATGATAAGTTAAACTCCGGCATACATAAATGATAAGTACACAATGTATACACCTGAGCTATTTGTATTGTGAGTTATGTCAACATGAGAATCAGTGCCACATATATACATATATTTACCCGAGTTATTTGTAATGTGAGTTGTATCAAATACGTAGAAGCAACATAAATAGCATATGACCATTAAATATAGCATATATAGTAGTAATATACACAACATACAAAGAAGTAATATACATAGAAACGTAATGTGAGCCATATCAGAAGCAATACAAAGTTGGCATCCAACACATACAACTAAATTAGCATCCACCAAGGGAGGGCTAGGCACAACTCTCAATGGATAGGGATCGGTACCGATCCATCCATGAGTCGAGTTTTGGCTAGCAATCCCTATGGTAGCTTCCTTTTGGTCTATAATGATGGCGTTTCAATTATCAAGGCGATTGGATGCATGGAGCTCTAGTTCTCGTAATACTTTAGTTGGAATCTTAACATGGTCTAGATTGTGCCGATCCCTCCTGGTCAATGTGTGCCGACCCATATCTCACAGTTCATTCCATGCCAGTCTGTCTCCCGTAAGTGGACCATGCCGATCTGTATCGCTCTAGCCTCTCCATGCCGACCTGTTGCCTACAAGCAAACCATGCCGATCCGTATCGCTCTCGCCTCTCCATGCTGACCAGTTGCCTATGAGCAAACCATGCCGATCTGTGTCTCTTGAACACAATATGTCGACCCCTATCTTTGGAGTGTAATATATCGACCCATATCTCACCAGGTTGTCATGTTGATCCATTCTCACAAGCGTGTCTCACCGATCCCTTTAGCTTCAAATGCCATGACGATCCCTCTATGTTCTCACCCAAACCAACCGTCTTGCCAAATAACTATGTCGGTCCATACCTCTTCCTCCTGTTATGCGGAACCATATCCTCTGCACAGATTATACCGACCCATTACCATATTACACATATACTGATCCATTCATATTTCATCCAATTTGACCAACATTCATGTTGATCCCTATTCCAAACAAAACCAAACCCCATAATCCAATATCATGCATCGTCTATCTATTAACTCTATCTAACCCTCGTAATCAGCCATATGTAGCCGGGTCAAGGCACCGGGTAACAATTTCCCCTCAAAGTACGTCTTGTGAATAACATGATGTGCTTTGAATTGGAAAAACCTAGGTTCTCGGGAACAAGTCTATCCAACTTCCTGGTTGATCACTGTTCCTTTATTATCCTTCGATGATACAAATCTGATGTCGTACTCCATTAGTGTGCATGGATTTGGTCATATGAGATCTTCAGGTTTTCTCCTGATTTGACATCGAGCTTGATCGTTTAGTCTTCGCTAAGTTGTTTTATTCGAGGCTTCCGTTTACAGTCTAACCTTTACGATATCGGTTGCCATTCGGATTCCAAACATCCACCATTTCCTTCTATCCTCCTTTTATATTACATCATTTAATATATTTGTTTTTTTAATTTTTATTATTTACCTTCTCTCTCTCTTTTTCTTTTTTTTAAATAATAGGAGGGGTCGACATTTGGTATGCCGATCCCTCGATGTTTCTGCATGGATAGGGGTCGGCTAGCCTCAGAGCCGATCCCTCTTTAATCTCGTGACCGAGGCACTTGGGATGACCGGTTCATCTCCTGTTCTTTATCGCCCATATAAAAACTCACATCTCTCTCCTTCCTCTCTTCACTTTACTTTTCCACACTTAAGCCCTTTTTCCTTTGCTCTTTGCCCTACCGAACGCTTCGAAGCAAGACAAGCTTCTTCTTTAAACTCAAATTCGAGTACGAGACCCCACTTTCGATCTACACCACCATCAATTTGACCTTAGTCTAAGTTTCTGACCTCATCATCTATACTAAATAGGTATGACTTCCTCTCATAATTGCATCAGTTGAGTCATGGATTCATGGGTTCACTTACATTTTAACACTAGGCCAGCGAATCAGTGGGTTTGGTTAGGTTAGGAGAGATCGAGGAAGGAGAAGAAGGCGTTGGAGGAGGAAGATAAAGGAATAGGAAATGAGGAAGAAAGAGGGATGAGGAAAAAGGGAAGTAAAAGGAGGGCTCGGTGCCTGGTTATTTGGTGATGAAATGGGAATTGCCGGCGAAAGGGATCAGTTTAGATAAGGATCTTGTGAGGGGTCGGTGTAGAGGCTTATCCATAGGGATCGACTTAGGAATTAAAAAGTAGGGTTCATCCTAAAAGAGTTAAAGTATAGGGATCAACATCTAGGCCTGAAGGAATCGTTGGGTTCGATAGTGAGAGTTAAAACATAGGGATCGGTATGTAGGCCAACGGGAAGGGGTCGGTGTCGCCAGATGAGTTTAAGTATAGGGATCGGCTATGAAGCTAGGGTATAGAGATCTATATCCAAGGCAAGGATTGGTGTTGATTATAAAAACCAACTTAACTTAATTCATCCAAACATTTAACTGCATACTGCCCCGCCCGAACATAAAATCACTAAGAACAACGTGACTTGCATACTTGGACCAACGGACTCAAGTTTGAACGAACAAATTTCCAGTCTACTAAACATGAACTAAATATAAAATTGGCCAAACGTACTTGAACAATGGACTTCATAACTCAGAATGTCAACATCCGATCTTAATGTTTTGGTTGCAGATTGACTTTCACGTCGATCGAGACAGTCAGCGAGGACGGTCTCTCTGGATGAAATCCCCAAGTGCCGATGTTTTACTTTCGCTTTTTCGATTTCAAACTATTTACGTTTGTTTCGCATTGCACTGCACTAGTTCACACACAACAGGGGGATAGGTTATTATTTCTAATATCGATTGTCTACTGAGTATAGCTGATATAGATCTCAAGTTACATTGAGCGCTCGACCATAATGTCTTCTGAATCGGCCGCGAGATCAAGCTCTGCCACCCTATCAGACAAACCTGCTCTGAGTCATCAAGCAGAGAAAGTAAAAGCATTGGACCCGCAAGCAAATCTCTTTTCTGACATTCCAGTCTTTCCTACAGAAGTTATTGACCCGGCTCTCGTTGCCGTTGAGGGTGCCATCATCTTAAACAATCCGGCTGACTCACAAGAGTCCAGAATCGGCGAAGCCGCTCTTCGTCGATTATGTTCCATCCATGGGATTCCTTTCGAAGGTCCTGAGCTAAACCTTGGAAATATTAATGCAATAATGCCTTTCAAATCCTCCTAGCCATTATCCTACTGCAATAATTCTTGCTAAGAAGAATGCCCATGTTGTCATTCACATAAAATCTAATTAAATTGTAGAAATTCCATGCGGAATAAGTAAGACATATATAACGAAAATTTGTGTGAGTTTTTAAGAACTGTTTGAATCTTAATTCAAACAGTTCTTAAAAACTTGGGATACATCTTTCTAATTCACTTTATTATTTTTTTTTCGTTGTACAGCGAATAGTTTCAAAAATATTATAATTTTCAATTATAAGACTTTCTATCTCATTAAGAAAAAAAACTATCTATGAAAATAATTAGATAGGATAGCTTGTATCTTGTCAACTGATAAAGAAAGAACGAAATCTACTTGCTTGTTAAAGGTGCTTGCTGCCTCGTCTCCAAACCCTCTATGCGCTCTCTGGTAGCGCGAATGCGCGCTTCTTTCCTTGCAGGATCCCCACATCAAGGGGCACTTGCTCAAAGATTCGTGTTAAGACCTCTTCTGGTTTCGACTCGATGAATCATTCTCTGATGTCTTGTTTAGGGCTTTGCAAGGCTCATAACCTTGAGGTCACGGGTTCAAATCCTGTCTCCGCAACATTTTTTTTGTCACAAAAAATAAAAAGTTTTATTTTTAGGTCTTGTGTTATTCTGTTAACTAGTAATTAATTACTATTTTTGTTTTTGGATGATAGGGAAACAAGAACAAAAGGAAAGATAAAACTACTAGAAAAAAGCGTGCCTCCCTTCAATTCTTTCGTCTGGGAAATATTAAGATACTTTGGGTTCGCTCCTACTCGACTGCACCCTAACAGTTATGCTTTCATCCATGGCACTTTTCTTCTCTTCATGAACATTCTATTCCATCCGCCAACTCATGAAGACATCCGATACATCTATAATTTCAAAAGACAGGCTGTTAGTCCTTCGTACGTCTTTCTTGAACCCTTGCCCAAATGCCAGGTCTTAACAGGCGTATGGAACAAGTTCTCTCTATTCAAACACGAGTGGTTTATGTACGGTGTCCTCCTGGCTTCCCAAGAATATGGTTGGAAGGATGTAAGTGCTATTCCTGCCTTCGTCTTTAGTTCAAAGATCCAAGTCGCAACTCCTTCCTTAATCATACTAATATCTCTAGCCTTTTCAGGTGTCCGTCCCCGACCCGAAAGCATCGAGTATTCTAGGGCCATCATGGCCATTCGCGCTGCTCCATTTGAGGATTGGGACATAAAACTCCTTATCGCCGATGAGAGGCTTTCGTTATTTGGGCTATAGGAAGACGGCCGAAAAATTGGGCTTCCCGGTAGCAAAGTGGTCCCGAGAATTGCTATCGAAAGAAGGTAGAAGCAAGTGACCCCGTGGTGTCCCCAGTTGAGGGGACCTGGGAAGACATTGAAGAAGGAGAGATAAGAGAATCTCAAGATGCGGGGCTAAGAGGAAAAGGCCGCGGAAAAGTGCCGATAGTCGAAGCGCCACAGACCAGCCAAATGCAAACTTTTCCGAAGAGGTGAAAAAGCTTGGTGTACAAGTTACGGAAGAGCAAGGCTAGGGCAAACCTAGAATTCATCATAACCCTAATCGAAAAGGAATCGTCTTCCCAACAAATGGAAAGTTCACTGAAGGGATTCTCTGACATCCCGATTCCGGACGATATATTTAATTACAACTTTGCCAACATTTACGTTGAAGGGCTTAACTCTCTTGCAAGAAGCGATGAAGGCGTGCAACCTTCCACCATGGGGGAGGAAACCCCAATGAGTAAAGCTAATGATACCGGTCTGTTGGGGGGAAACACTAAGACACACACAAACACTCGCACTCCACCATCCACTTGTGATTTACTATTCATGTTATAACTTCTAATATACTTCTATTCGGCTCCTTTACAGGTGCAATGTCACACTCACACGCTTTCGATCGCCTTCAATGCTCTTCCACTTACTATTGCTCGGGGCAAGGTTCCAAATCTAGGAGATGCAGAGAGAAAGATGATGGGCGAGACAAAGACTATTATTCTCGAGAATCCAATTCTTCGTCCAGACGGAAATATCAAACACACTCACCCCACCATATCAATCCCTCAAACCCTCCTGCTCATAGTAGAGACAAATCCTCTTATCGGCGGTCCCAAGGTGCTGCTCCCCACGATCAACACTCTGGGTCATCAAACACAAGGCAATCGCGTGAGCGCCATAAGCACCCGCTAGCTTCTTCTGAACAGCTCCTGCCGGTTCCTTTCCACGATCCTACCACAGTGGAAAAGTTAGCCGAACTCAAAGCTACCTTCCCAAAAATATGCTTTGACGGGCTTAAGTTCCTCCCCTCCATACACGTCATTCCTGCAAGTGCCAAAGAGAGCTCATTAGCATGCATGAATGGCATGTATGTCCAGAATGAAGCGTTTATTCACTTAGCCGAAAAAGACTTCGAAGTTTCCATCGAGCGCCAACATGAAGTCGATCGCCTCAAGTTGGAGGCCGTTCATGACAAAGATATCATCAAACATCAAGATGCTGAGCTAATCGAATATAAACCCAAACTTACCACGACGGAGAAGACTGCAAAATAAACGGCTGAGGCGGTAAGTCTCCTAGAGACTTTGCACAAGAGAGAACTAGAAGCCACACTTCATCGTATTGGCACCTTGGCTTTAGGGAAGGACTCCTTACAAAAGGAGAAAGACATCTTAGCTCATCGTGTTGAGAAGCTAGAAAAATTATTGTTCAAAGAGAGGGAGGAAAAACTTGAGGCACAAGAAGAGTCGTAGAAATACTACGAGGAGATTGTTGAAACAAGGAATTTAAAAACGAAACTCGGTGAGCAACTCGCCCAGATCAAAGTCTTCAAAGAAGCAGCCCGCGAAGAGGGCAAGAAAGAGGTGCTCATAGAAGCCCACTGTCGAGTTGAGGCTGCCACCGAGTCCGGTAGGGAAGAGATCAAGAACTTGTTCGATCCGCTAATTTCCGAATATAATGAATAAGTTCTCCTTCACCGCGACTTGACCTTTATAGGCGAAGGCTATCGTGAATCACTCGCCGAAGCTTGGGAGATCATCACAAAAATAAATAAATAAGAGTTGGGAGTGGCAGAGCTTGATGAAGATGCACTTGTGCAAGAAGTGCGCCGCGGAAACAAGCCGTCTTACTTGGCCGCCATGAAACTTCAATTCTGTAAAGCTCCTACACCGGCTAAAGAAAAAGAAGATATCGTAGGGTCTTCTGGAACTGAACCCAAGGGTCCTTCTCCTACTCAATTGGCTGGGATGTCATCTTTTCAACCCACGGAGCAACACGACGGTTATGATCAGGACATGCCCGGACTTGGCCCATACATGCTGTCTCCCATAATTGAAGGGAGCACCCCGTTAACCACTGAGAGCCAACTGGATGCTGGTACCGTATTGAACTCCTTCGAACTAAAAAGGTTGCTATTTTCAGTACATAATGGCTATAGACTAACGCTTGTGTTTTAATGAATTTTTGTTGGTCATCCCAGTTCTGAACTAACTCCTAGGAGCGATGTCGCCACAGAGCAACAAGGAAAAGTGGACGAGGCTCCGGCTGCTACAGATACTCCAGGGCCCAATGCCCAAGTGATTGGGACACTTGACGAGGACAACCCTGAAGACCCATCTTTTGCTGAGGAGCTTGATGACGTTGTGGTCACGGGTGCTTCGGAGCATACCGCTAAATTCAACATGAAAGAACAAATTGAAGAGGAGGAAAAGTCGAAATACAAAGTCAAGGGTGAGCCCATTGAGGTGGCGGTTGAAGACCCTAGTCTTATGCCTCTGCAATTCATCCCACCCGGCGGGACAACTCCTATCGAGATTAATCCCCCTTCCTCAAGCATCTACACTAAGAGCGGCAAGAGGTCCCGGAAGAGACGCTCGACTGATTTAACTCCTGAAAAACCAAAGAAGGAGAAGAAATAGTTAGTGTTTTGTGTCATTGTATATAGTCTGGATAAGTTAGACGTGTGTTTCTTTTCCTAGTAGCAGATGTACGGGCGTGGGTCCCAAACTTTTGAATAATTTGTAAGGAATCTTTGAGATTGTGAATAAAAGTTTTTGTTTTTTGATTAACCATCGTGTGAATTATTACTCTAACGGTAGAGTAATTTCTTCCCTTTTCATGTACTTGTAATAATTTTCACAAGTCTCGTTTATAATTCACTATCTCGATCTCGAAGCCTCTTCGTAGGCGCCATCTTAAGTCGTAAACAATGATGAGCCGGAACTGTAACTAACGGTTGTATCTTGCTGCTAACAGTTCGAGTCTCTTCTGTTGATTTGAGATCGGAATTCGTGGGCTAGAGAACAATTTAAAACTCGTTCGTCCTCCCATTGGGTTTTCCCGTTAGCCTTTGGTCTGGGGACTTAGAATTTCCTAATCCGCAGTCAGGGACTTAGAATTTTTTAGTCCACAATCAGGGACTTAAGATTTTCTAGTCCACGGTCAGGGACTTAGAATTTTTGTCGAATCATTTATACTCTTGTCCACAGTCAGGGAATTGGAGATTTTCGTCGAATCGTCTATACTCTAGTCCGCAGTCAGGGACTTATAATACTCTAGTCTGCAGTCAGAGACTTATAATTTTCGTCAAATCGTTTATACTATAGTCCGCAGTCAAGGACTTAGAGATTTTCGTCGAATCTTTTATATTCTAGTCCGTAGTTAAGGACTTGGGGATTTTCATTGAATCGTTTATACTCTAGTCCACAGTCAGAGACTTAGAGCACTCTAATCCGCAGTCAGGGACTTGGAGATTTTTGTCAAATCGTTTATACTCTAGTCTATAGTCAGGGACTTATAGTACTCTAATCCGCAGTCAGGGACTTAGAGATTTTCAACAAATCGTTTATACTCTAGTCCGTAGTCAGGGACTTAGAGCGCTCTGGTCCGCAGTCAGGAACTTAGAGATTTTCTTCAAATCGTTTATACTCTAGTCCATAGTCAGGGACTTAGAGCGCTCTAATCCGCAGTCAGTGACTTAGAAATTTTTGTCAAATTGTTTATACTCTAGTCCGCAGTCAGGGACTTAGAATACTCTAGTCCGCGGACAAGGACTTAGTGATTTTCGTCAAATCGTGTATACTCTAGTCCACAGTCAGGGACTTAGAGATTTTCGTCGAATCGTTTATACTCTAGTCCGCAGTTAGGGACTTAGAGATTTTTGTCGAATCGTTTATACTTTAGTCCGAAGTCAGGGACTTAGAGCACTCTAATCCGCAGACAGGGACTTAGAGAATTTCATCAAATCGTTTATACTCTAGTCCGCAGTCAGGGACTTAGAGTACTCTAATCCATAGTCTGGGACTTTGAGATTTTCGTTCCTCTTCTCAGGTAAGATTCCATGCAGCAGGTATTCTTTAAATGGATTCATCCATGATTCCCTTTCAGGTTCCGTTTCCAGTACTCGATCAACTTCCATCACATTTATACTTGGGGTATGTAGTATCTCTACTGGAACCAAGCCCATCTGATGTGCCTCACCAGTACTCGCGAACTTTGCCAACAAGTCAGCTTCCCCTTTCTGCTCATGCGGGATATGCGAAATGTCATAGTATTCGATATCTGCCAACAACTCCTGAACTCGGGTAAGATATGGGGCAAGTCGTTGTCCCTTTGCTTGGTAGTCTCCTCTAACCTTGTACACCACCAGTTGCGAGTCGCAAAAGATTTCAATAGATTTCAGCCCAAGCTCTCTTGCAAGTTTAAGTCCAGCAATTAACGCCTCATACTCGGCTTCGTTGTTCGTAGCGGGAAAATCAAGCTTCAGAGCATTGCAAATCGACCGTTCTCAGGGGTTACAAGAACGATACCCACTCCGAAACAATGATCATTGGATGCTCCATCGGTATATAGCTTCCATCGTACAGTAAAGATTACACCACCCTTTGGGGGCTCGTCCTACATGGTAAACTCGGCTATGAAGTGTGCCAATGCTTGTCCCTGGACAGCTCTTCGAGGCAGATATGTAATGTCGAACTGGCTAAGCTCGATGTTCCACTTAAGCAGCCTTCCAGACGTCTCAAGTCGTTGTAGGACCTATCGTAAGGGTTGGTCGGTGTAGACGTTGATTGGATGTGCCTAGATGTACGGGCGAAGTTTGCGCGACGCGATCACCAAGCAGTACGCCAATTTATCTATCTTCGGGTAGTTTCTTTCTGCCCCCTAATCATTTACTGACGTAGTACACCGGTCTCTAAATTTGGTTCTCCTCACAAATCAAAGCGGCACTTATGGCATGTGGCGATACGGCCAAGTAAATATACAAATCCTCATGATCCATCGGCTTTGACAAAACAGGCGGTCTCTCTAGATAATTCACCAAAGCATGGAATGCACCTTCACAATCTTACGTCCACTCGAAATTCCTCTTCCCTTTCCTTATCAAATTGAAGAAAGGAATGCATTTATCAGTCACCCTAGAGATGAATCAACTCAAAGCAGCGACCTTCTCGCTCAGACTCTGCACTTGCTTAATAGTTCTAGGTGCTTGTATATCCCGAATGGCTTGAATCTTTCCGGATTTACTCCAATTCCTCATGCTTTGACAATAAAGTCGAGGAACTTCCCTGACACAACATCGAATGAGCACTTCAAAGGGTTGATTTTCATGCTATAAAATCAAACGATATCGAACGTCTTCGCTATGTCTCAAATGTGGTCGTTTGATCGTCGTGACTTCACGAGCATATCATCCACATAGACTTACATCGTCCTCCCGATCTGATCCGTAAACATTCGGTTAACCAAATGATGATAGGTCGCTCCTGCATTCTTTAATCCGAACGGCATTACAACGTAACAGTATAACCCAAAATCCGTGACAAAACTGGTGTGTTCCTGATCTGGGACATGCGTCGGGATTTGGTTATACCCTGAGTATGCATCCATTAATGATAACAATTCGTTCCCTGCAGTTTAATCAACTAGCTCATCGATTCTAGGTAGGGGAAAACTATCATTGGGGCATTCCTTGTTTAGGTCCGAATAGTCAATACATGTTCTCCATTTCCTATTTGCCTTCTTCACCAACACAGGATTAGATATCCATTCGGGATAGAGGTCATCGCAAATAAACCCATTGGCTTTAAGTTTATCCACCTCCTCTTTAAGAGCAACGGATCTCTCCGGATCCATGCCTCGTCTTTTTTGTTTCACCGGAACATACTTTGGATCAACGTTTAATGCATGGCTAGCAATGGCAGGCAAGATCCCATACATGTCAGAATGAGTCCAAGCGAATACATCCAGATTCGCTCGGGGGAAATCAGTAGGTTCTCTCATCATCGAAGGGTTGAGTTGCATCCAATCTTCAATACCCACGATGGGTCATCGTGGTTGAATATGATATCAATCGTCAGCTCAGCCGGCACTGCCTTAGTCTCCTTGGGTTCTTCCTCATCGTCCCTCAGATCTATATCTCTATAGAACCGACTGTGATGCCCAAGCCAAGGCTTGGGCGCCATTTGTCAATCTTCAGTGACCTAGATGCGAACAGGCTTGTCCACACCCTTTCGCTTCTCTTTCCACCGAGCCTCTCTCAACTCAGCTACATAATAGGCTTGCCCAGTCGCCTGATCACCGTGTACAATACCTACTTCGTTATCAATCGAGAATTTCAATATCAAACACCATGGGGAAAGAGCTGCCCCAAAATGCAGCCAAAGTCGGACGCCCTAGAAAAACATTGTACGGTGAATCAACATCCAAAACAATGAACGGTAGGATCCGCACCCTCCTACGTTCACCTTCCCTCAATTCGACTTGCAATTTTACATAACCAACTGCCTCGGTAGCCACACCATTGAAACCGTGTATACGAGCTATAGATGGTTTCAAGTCCTTAGCCTCCATCCTCATTTGATCATATGCCTTCTTAAAGATAATGTTGATAGAGCTTCCATAATCAATCAAAATTCTTCGCACCGGAGCGGGGCCAATCATGGCAGAGATAACCATCGGATCAATTATAGGGACCTCTACTCTATCGAAATCTCTACTTCTGAATACTATGTCATCCGTCATTGTACGCTGTTGCTTGGCCGGAGTTCTGTCCTCCGTATTCGAGCAACATTCAAAATCCACATGTCTCGTTGAACTAGCATAGCACTCCATTTCCTGCCAACTTTTGTCCGTAGGATGCAGTCCACCAACTATCGTGTTTATTACCAACCTTCCACCAGTCCATGCAGGCTCCTCAGCCCTGCGCGGAGCTTGCCTTCGATTAGGGTCAGACATCCCCTGTCCGCCATCCTACGGATTTTTCACAAATTGCTGCAACGTTTTCTCTCGAATCAATTTCTCAATGGCATCATGGAGATGCCTACACCTGTCCGTATTATGCCCGTAACATTCATGAAACCGACAATACTTCCCGGTTTGTCTTTATGCCTCAGTCGATTCTTTTGGATGCGGCTTCCCATATTGGAAAGTATTATAGCTGGACAGATAGATGTTCTCCAAGGATGCATTCAAAGGTGTATAGTCGCCATACAAAGGAAACTTAGACTTGCACTTTCCGGGCTCCCTCTTCTAGTCGTGATTCCCTTCTCCACTCCTTTTCTGTTGACTCAGCTTGTTTTGAACATTGACCTGAACCTTCCCAGAACTCTCGCCAGACTGCTTTACTGCGATGTTGCTCTGTACCGCTTCTCCGCATAGCCCCGTAGCATTGGTTTTTCTAGACAATTTTGCCTCCTCCTTCCTCATAAACTGGGTTTCCTTTGAATAGAAATGTTCTAGTGTGGCCGGCGGTTTTCCAACTGCCGAGTCACCGAATTCAGATTCGGGGTCAACCCCTCTCGTCACGGCCATAAGTATCGCATGGTCGTTAGGGTTTACTAACTTCAGTGGCTGCAACATTAAATTTCTGCAAGCAGTCCTTTAGTGATTTCCCTGGAGCCTAGATTACACTGGACAACGACATCACATCTTTGGGGCGAGTAGCATGAATTCAGAACTGCTCCCCAAATCTTATTGCCATCTCGTCAAATCTCAAGATCAATCGTGGGGGTAATCATGTAAACCATATCGTAGCGATCTCAGAAAGAGTTATGGGGAAGCATCTGCATTTGGTAGTAACATTCTCTCTTGCTGAGTCCATCAAACATTTGTACCTCATGATGTGTTGTCTGGGGTCAGTTTCCCTTCGTAAGCAGGCGTCGAAGGCATGTTGAACCATCTAGGATACTCTGCCTGAAAAATATTGTCGGTAAATGGAGTGTGGCTCATAGAGACTCCCTAGTCATCGTTTGTCAAGCCTGGTTCTCCCTCATTAGCTGTCTAACCATTGAGGAAAAATCCGGTGTCTGGATCGGTGGTGCCAAGTGGTGGTCGTGCTCCACCTCGCGTGAATGCTCCGGTCGGTGTCCCCGGGACATTTCACGCCTCCTTGGTATATCATCTTCCTGATGTGTATCCTGAGCATTCACTTCATTATCATTCCTGAGAGGTAGTTGGTCAGCATCCAAACATATTCTAGCATCCAAGTTCCCAGATCCAGCATAAGCACGGTTCTTCACTTGCACTTGGTAAGCTATCCCTCTGGTTGAGGGATCGGTACCGATCCCTATGGAGGGATCGATAGTGAATCGTCTCGGTAGACCACGTCGGTCTGTCGAGCATTGTTCCAACGCTCCAGTTCGCGCTACTTTAACTCTACGACACCTACGCCTATAGTGCTTGTCCGATGAAGTTGAACTATCTAACGCCGAGTAAGAAGCGAGATCCCTTCTGGCGTTTTGGAGATGTTGTTGGGATATCTGGTTCATCAAATTGGCATTAGCCTGGATTTTCTTGTTCAGCAGGCTCCACATTCGCATTAGCAGGTTGGTTGCTTGGGCCCCCTTGTTGGACACTGACGGTCTCGTGGGCATCAACATTCTGGGAAGTAGATCAAGTGTGCCTTACCATTCTGAATTTCTTTGGTAAGATCTTGGTAAATCTGACTTGTATCCGTAAGCTTCTAAAGATGAACCTGGATCTCCTTTGGGGGATTTCCTTAATCCAGCAGTAGCAAAGATGATCCTAATAGCCTGAGAATCAATGTTCTCAGTGAAAGCACCAAAATATTTGCAATCAAATTTGCCACAAACACCAGAGAATAGGTTTAAGTAGTGAAATAAATGAAGAAATTAAATGAAAACAAAGGAATAACACCGAATATCAAGAAAAATGTAGCGGAAAGATAAAACAACATGATTTATAGTAGTTCGACGTTGATTGCCTACGTCTGCTTTGAACATGATAAAACAACAGAGCGGGAGCGTAGAACCGGAAAATATTGCCTATTCCATGAGTTAGATGGGCACACGACCGACGAATGCCGCCACCTAAAGTATGAGGTGGAAGAACATGCCAGGAGTGGTAGATTGCCACAATATGTCAAAGAACGGGCAGCGGCAGTAAGGCCTGAACAACTACCGCCTCCACCTAACAGAAACGATCCTGGATCAGGATCACGACTCGTCATCCACTGATTAAGATGGCAAGGGCCAAGTTCAGGATTTGGACTTCGGTCAAATAATTTCATTAGATTTGATTTCCAAAATAAAACGGCTATCCCACTTACTCATGTACGGGAACCGGAGAGATCCCTAGGCATGCTCTAAGATGGTAATAGACCGCTCCGCCCGGAGAGGCATTGTCTTGTTTTTCCTGGTGTTTGAGATTGAACATCAAGGATTCGAATTTAATAAAGAAACACTTATTAAAATAAACCTTTTAACCGGAGAGTTAAAGGATGAACATTAAATATCAATATAAACATGATTGCTTTATGACCTTACCCGGAGAGGCGGGGTACGGAGTGTAAGAAGTGAGTTGCTTCGCCGGAGAGCGATAGGATCGACTCACTTAAGCATCGTTTCCTATTCACCGGAGAGTGATTGGATCGGGATTCAATAAGAGCCCGGAGAGGCTATGATCGGCCCACGATTTAGGCCATGACATCGCTTAATGTTCAGATACACTGAACCGGAGTGCAAGAAGTGAGTCGCTTCGCCGGAGAGCGACAGGATTGACTCACTTAACGCTGTTTCCCCTTCACCGGAAAGTGATAGGATGGGATCCAGCAGGAGCCCGGAGAGGCTACGATCGGTCCAGTATGACCAAGACATCGCTTTACGCCCTAACTGGGGCCAGAGTGCAAGGGATAGAAAGCAACGCCGGAGTGCAATAAGATCTTTCTATTCGGTCGCTAAGTCTAGAATGGGCTTGGCAAGGGTCCGGAGTGACCATCGATAGTACAGAGAGACTGAAGAGTTTCATTCTTAACTTCTACTGGAAGAAATTGATAACGATTCGGCTTCGAACAACCATGAACTTGATTGAAAATGCCGCAAGCTCTGAGTAAAACATGAACTCACTGCATTCAATTTGAGACTGATCAAAACACACCTTTTACCAAAAGGCATGTTTTGGGGGGCAAAGTGTTATCCCACCTTTTGGCAAAGCCGAGATACCCAAAGATTAATTGAAAATCAATGATTACTAGTCATGAACATCGATTGTGCATCGCAGGTTCACCATGGACATCGATGAATTTTGTCCGAGTCCGGATCGGGCTACAATTGATAAGACATGTCAACCAAGGCCAGAAAAAGCAACATTCCAAATTTTGAGTCAATCCGAGTTCGTACGCCCAAGATATCATTGACTCAAGTGAAGGACATAGCCTTGAGTTCGTCTCCATATGCTTCAAATCCATCAAGCACGACTCCAACAAGTTTCCCCTGATTGCTTCGAATCCATGAGAAGTACTTTAGCTTCGACTCCATCAAGCATGCCTTCAGTTCGAATCCAGCGAGGTAGAAGACCTTCGAATCCATACGATTAAGGGTGCTTCAACTCCATTGCCTTCGAATCCCCATGTTGAGACAACTTCGAATCGATCCACAGTAGCATATCCTGATCGATTCGAACAAGTATCAGTTCCATCGATTCGAAGGAGGCGAACCTTCGAATCCAACATCTCGAGTCCACCAAGTAAACGCGGCTAAAACCCAGGATTCGACCCAGTAAACTCGGAGAAAAAGGAGGATCGACCCGAGGAACCCGTATCACGTCATCATTTTCACGTGCAGGAGCATGGATTCGACCCTATGGAGTCGAACCATATTGATTCGAACGAATCAATATAACGAAAAACGCAATCTTGAATCGATCATAACTCGAGATCTACAAGTCCAAATGCTATGAAATATTCACAGGAGCTCGAGTATGCATAGAAGAATGTTCACGCCAAGTTTCGTCACGTTTGGGCACTTTCTTGATCGATTCGAATGGACTTCGAATCGATCCCAAAGTGGGCCTGGATTTCCAGAGAGCGGGCATATGGGCCCCCTCACATGCCAGAACTGGTCTCCCCTCATTTTAGGCAAAATATCAGCCTCCTACACCTATAAATAGAGCCCCTGGTCATTCAGAAAAGGGGTCGGACAATTTTGAGAACAAAAGAGCGCTCAGACTCTGCCAGATTTACTCCAGATCACCATTGCTGCCTTAGATTTAGATTATAATCATAAAGTCTGTTGTACTGCGCAATAAGAAATTGTAATCTTCAAACATCTAGCAATAAAATCATAAAAACGCAATAAGAAGTGGACGTAGGCCGGAGATAGCCGAACTACTATAAATCGTGTATCACTGTTCATTATTTCTGGATTGTTGTTTGTTGCTTGCTTAGATCTGAGATTTGTGTGTGAATATTTGTTGATCTGTATTCATACACTGGTGCTTTCACAACACTTGGGGTTTGTGACCAATTTTGGCGCAAATAGTCCTCTCTCCTATAAAGAATATTTCACAAACTAAAACACATTTATAATTAATATACACAAGTAATAATGTTAAAAGGTGTTTCACTATCTCTTTGTAACAACCCATAATTTTAATAAATATTTTAAATAAAGTTTTATTTTGAAACTTTGATCTTTACATAATTTTAAATTGAAGTTTGGAATTTTTCCAGGGTATTTTGGATTTTGTCTCTATTTTATTTTTTCAAATACAATTAAATATTGATTTCTGGAAATGTTATATTTTGTCAAACTTTGACTTTTATTGAAATTAATTGAAATTTTAAATTTTAAACTTTTCCTTTGAAACAGTAATTGGTTTTGTTATCTGTTCTATTTTCGTTTCATTGAATTTCGTTTTAAAACTTTTAAAAATTTGATAAATTCAGCATTTTATACGCAGAATTTTATCTGCACTTTATTTTTCATTTTCTATTTTATTTGCCATCCTTTATTTTTGTTTGGGTTTTGAATTAGATTGTGTGAATCTTGTTGAGTTGGAATTTCCTTTACTAGTTGTATTTTTGTTTACAATTTTAATTCTAGTTTCAATAAAATATCTATTTTCTTTATTTATTTTCCTATTTTTCTAAGACTAATTATTTATTTTCTTTTCCACTTTATTTTGTTTTACTTTTTATTTTATTTAATTGATTTTTATTTGTTTATATTGAATTAAAATGAATTGGAAATTCAAAGAGACAAGCTTTACACTTTAACTTGTGGCCTTCCCTTTTCTTTTCCTTTTCATTTCCTTGTCTCTTCATTTTTCTTGGTCGTTCTTTTCCTTTGGTTTGGCCGTTTATTTCCATTGCTAAATCACGTGAAAAAAAATTCTCAACACATCATCATTCACGGCCATTTCTTATTTCTGAAAATTTTGTTAGTCATGGCTTCTCTCTTCTCCTTTTCTTCTTCTTTTTCTTTGATTTTTGCTTGTTCATCTCATGTTTGCTCGGCCTCTACCCACCATCATCTCTACCGACCACCACCATCACCTCCTCCCCCTCATCTTCCACGACCAACAACCCTCCTCCTCCGACCAAACACTGCCGTGACCACCCCTTGAAGCCAACACCACAAAACTTTGCTTAACCCTTGAAAACAATGCATAGCCTAGCCTAGTTTCCATCACCACCTTCATTTTTGACCACGGCCACCAACTCTAACTCCACCACCAGCACGTGACCACCACCCTAGCCTTGTTTCAGATCTGACCTGACCTGTAGTGAGCCATGGCCGAACCCATATTACCTTTGGCCGAGCCTAAATGGTGAACAAAACCCCTCTTTAGCCTTGCCTTTTGACCTTCCTTGCTTGGTAACTCCTTCCTCTTCATATTCTTGACTTAGCCGTGCCATATTGTGTCCAAACCCAAGCCTTTCCACCAATTTAATCATCATGGCTGAGCCAATATAATGTTATGGTCGAGCAAATGTTGAGTTGTAGTCAAGCAAAATTGATTAAAAGCTTTGTGAAGTCATTGGTTTAATTCTATTTCCATTTGTTTCAATTAAATCTTTGCATTATAAATATATATTTATTTTGCTTTGTTTTGTTGATAAATACAAGATTAACATCTTGGCTCTCTCTCCACTCGAATCAAGTCGTGCTATCGTGCTTTCTGGATTTTTGTTTGTGTGTTTTATTTGCAAACTCCAGCGTAAAAAGGTGATTATTCACACATGACATTTATACTTATAGAATTGTGAAACGACAACAAGTGAACGTGTATAAACTATTATATCGTGTTATACCTGCCTGTGATGTAAATTATATGATGTTATACCCTGTTATAAACTTGTCACATCATCTGCTATGTTATATTTTATTATACTGTTTATTTATTTCTGTTAATCACACTGTAAGTTTCATGTAGAATAGAATCACTATGGGTTGAAATGATACATACCCGAACGGACTTTAGAATAGGGAAAAATCATTATGGGCTGAAATGATAGGCTCGAGTGATTTTTATTTATTTTATTTACTTGGGATTGCGGGTTTGAAATGATAGAACCCGGATTTTTCTTTGTAAATTACGGATTGAAATGATATATTATCCGTATCACTTGACTTAGGTTAGAAAAATGTTATACAGACCCGTGGTTATTTTATATATTTTTTTGGGAAATTTTAGGTATTTTTAAATGTAAAAATATGATAATTTGATTTAAATTGAATATAAAATGATTTAATAAAGGGTTAGTGATTTTTCTATAAGTTAAAAGTGTTAAATAAATAAATACTTAAAATGGAAATTTGGAATTTAACTTGACTTGGAATTGTGAGATTTGGTTTTAAAAATGGAAGTTTAAGTAAAAGAAAATAAAATGGAAATTAAGTTTTATTTGTGAAATGATAAATTAAATTAAAGTGTTAAGTGAATGTAAAAAATAGGAAAATTGTACAGTTGAATTTAATAAGTAAAGTAATGAAAAATTTGATATTTATTTGTGGAATTTACTTTATAAAAATCATAAGTTAAAGGGTATTTAAATGACCATTTTAAAGTGGAAAAATATGATTTTTATACAATTAAAATGGTTTAAATTGATGTTTATTTATGGCTGGAATTCTATTTAAAATCTGGAAATTCTTTTAGTAACACTTCAGAAATGCTATCGTTTCTGAAAATGAACTAAAAACTGAACTTATAGAATCTGCAGCACTTTGTAAGTGCTGTAGTTGCAGAAGTGAACTAAAAGGCTAAAATTAACTAAGGGCTATGACAGCACCTTGTAAGTGATGTGGTTGCTGAATTAAACTAAATCTGAAACTAATTAAAGGGCTACAGTAGCACTTGATAAATGTTGTCTTTGCTGAATTGAATTATTTTCAAATATAACTTACCGCAGCACTTTCTAAATGCTTTGAAAACTGGAATTTTAATGTTTTAATGTATTTAAGTGAATAAATGAGTTCAGAAAAGGTTAAAATTTTGGGAATTTAATATTTGATTTAAAGGTATAATGACTTCACTTTTAATGATTTAAATGAATGATTTTAATTCGGAACTTTAAACCATTTTGAAATCTATAACCACAGGTACACTTCTCTGTATGCCATTTTATTCCCTTGTGATTTATTTGGATGCACACCTTTAATTTAAGAGTGTGGCTAGTGGTGAGCGATTACCGCAGCTCTACGCTACCCTAGTCACATTAACACTGTTATTTGCATTGGTTTACTTTAATATGGATATTTCTATGATAGTGTTTATTACTGCTCAGTTTATGGTTTGACTGATCCTTAAAGGATGGGCGATCCCAAGCATCCTTTAAGTTATTGTGCATTGCTATTACAGTTCACTTGAGTTGGTTTACATTGTATAAGTATGTATGCCCTGACTCGAGTGTTTGTGTTTACTTTACGCTCGGGTTAGCCTGAGAATCACAGCTTGGATTCACCTTTTGGAGCTAGAGATTTGTTAGAGCTCTTTTGTCTATTTGTTCATCGACTTTTATTCAAGTTATTTCCTATTCAGTATTGTCTCTGTATTATTGATTTATGTATCTGAACTTCTATTGTATCTATTTTGACTATGAGATTTTGTATATGTTTTGAGAGTTGTATATAGTAGCTTCATGAACTACTATGGTATTTTATTTCCGCTGCAAGTTATTCTGATATTATGTTTCTGTGATTCTGTGTTTGATTTCATTTGCTCCAAATTTTCTTGACAATTCACTGTTTTGAAGTATTCAAATCCGACATGTGTGGATTTATTGTCGATTTGAATGGTCCAAAATAGTGGGATGTTACATTTGGTATCAGAGCTTTGGTTTTAGGCAAACCTTAACCCATGGAGCAAAAACTCATTAGAGATACGGTAGAAATACCCTAGAATGAGTGAAATCAATTTTAGAATCATTTCTTTGTGAGAGAATGTATTTTCGAAGTATAAAACGATTTTCAAATGATTTCAAAGAATTTTCAAAGATTATTTTGATATAAATTTTCTTGCTTTAAAAGTAAATTTTTTCTAAACTTCATTCCTTTTGTATCCACCTTGTTAGTAATTTCTTTGATTAGGATCCTCTTAAATTTTGAACTTCTAGCTTGCTTGATCTAGATTCATTGTTGATAGGAATCTATTTTGGGTATGGCAAAATCAGTAGTATGTTAGGTTGCTTTAATTGAACACTATTGCATCTTTTGCTAAGCTGAAGTTGTCAAACTAAAGATATTTATCTCCTGTTTTTCGTATGATATGAATTTGAGTCTTTTCCAAATTTTGAATAGGAATTCTTTTGTATTAATATAGGTTGTATATCTCTAATTTTGGTTTGAATTCTTATCGATTAGGATTCCTTTGAACTTTGGAATGCTTCCACTTGTTCTGAAATTCATTCCTGTCTCTCCTACCTGTATTCTTTTGATTTTGGAGCATTGCATAACCCCACTTTGAATGACCTTTATAAGGTGGCGATTTCGCCAATCTTTGAATGATTTGTAAAAGGGTGAAACTTCCTTACAATTGGCATTGATTCACCGGAGATTTCTGTATCCTTGGTTTACGATGTTTTCTATCTTCTGCTATACCTGGATTCTATCTCTGGCAATCGAAGGTCGATTTGCCTTAGATTTTCGCATCGATTATATTCCTGAAGTAACGGTTGACTGGTTAAGGTCGGTCGCGATTTATATGGGCTTATCCATCTTCTATTTTGTAATTTAAGTATCTCACCTTCGTTCAAGCTTATCTTTGAATCAGAATTCTATTTGATTAGAGTTCCTCTAAATTTGAATCTCTGTTTTGATTTGAAATCAATCCTTGAATCATCCCTTGGAAAGTTTGTGGTTGATTGTCTTTTGAAAATTTTGTATTCATCGAAGTTATTATTTGATAAGGATGACCATATTTTATATATAAAAGTAAAATGTTTTCGATAAGTATTATTTACCACTTTAAAATGGAAATTTGAAGTTTCCAAAGGATTTGAAATTCTGAAAATTATATAAGAAATTGATTCATATAGAATGATTTATAACTGAAGGGTTTGAATTTGAAACCTTAAAGATCGAACTCCGGCATTTTGAAATTGGTTTAAGATTTTGAAATATATAATAATATGATTTGAAAGTATTTTCTGAATATGAAATGTTTCAAATGATTTTAATAAGTTTCAAATGATTTCGAAGAAATTCCAAAAGAAGTTTTGAGAAAATAGAAGTCCAAAACCCACTTATGTCGTTGGAAAATAATTTCGGTGATGAATGCATTCATCATCGACATTGATTTTCGAGTTTCAGAGTGGGGGAGAGGCCACTTCGGTAGCTTTGCTATGCGATTGATTTGTGAAACCAATTTTGATTTCAAATTCCGAAGTGTGATTTGATATTCGAAAGATATATGTATATATATTTGAAACGATTTGAAATGAGCCGGTGTTCAGTCCTTGGGTTCGGATTGATTGATATAACCCTATCTTTTGAAAATGATGTACTGATTTGTTGGTGATTTCCAACTCTTGGATTGAAATATGATTTCTTCGACTATTTTGAAGGTTCGAGCGCTTCCAAATCAAGGTTAACTTTTCAAAGCTAAGTAATTTTGAAAAGTATAAAGTATATAAGTTTGGTATGTATGTTTAAAGTATGTAGTAATATGATTTAAATAAGTTGAAACTGTTTTGTTAAGTAAATGAATATGGCTATTTTGAATTTTTCTAATATGAAATTTAGATTTGAAATGTTTTGAGAAGAATTTGGTCTTCAAAATATTTTGAATAAAATTTAGTTTAAATGTTTTAACTTAGTAACATCTTTATAAAACTATATATTTAACATGTTGGAATAGATACTTAAGTTGTACGTATGCTGTTTTATTCGCATAATTAATTTGATCCACGTCTGAGTACACAAGTTCGAGGTGAATTACACCATTTCGTGTTAGGATTTTTCATTTGATTCTTGATGGCGAATATTTGATATGGATTTTGGGCTTGATTCTAGAATTCTCTATCATAGTATATGGCTATGCAAGGAGACTAATGGCTTCTAGTCGAGAAACCATATCGAAGTCCGCATTAGGGAAGTCGAATGGACAATACTAGTTCGAAAGCGAACTTGTGTGATCGAGCGAGCGATCGAATGTAATGTTGCGAAATGATGACATATGTACATCTTATATTCTAATATCATCGATATACTTGACGCTGAAATTGGAAGTTGTTGGGTTGGATATCTTTGTAATTTAATTGGAAATTTTCTTTTATGAAAAACTACTATCAATTTAAAACCATTTTTCAAAACTATTTTCCTTTTATTCTTCTTAAACAAACTGTTTTATTCTATTTTACATACAAACTATTTTATAAACTATTTTATATACAAAACTATTCTAAATTAAAAATCTTTTATAAAGCAAAGATGTTCAATCCCATATGGCTCTTCATGCAGCGAAATTTATTTTTGAAATTTTTTGACTCTGATATAAGTTGGACCTTATGTAAATATACGATAATGTTGAAAACCATTGATTTTGGAAATAAATTGTTTGACTTAAATTATATTGATTTAGAAACTTGGATTATTCTCCAAACCTATTATTTTGGAAACTTTGAAACTAAAGATATTTAAATTGAGAAGAAATAATTTGATGGGATTGTATATGATTTTGAAACTAAACTGATATTGAAACAAATTGAAATTTGAGAACCTTGTGTTACTAACTACTTGATTTGGGAGTTATCGAACTTATATAAAAATTGGTTTGTATAAGTATGATGTTGATTCGAAAACTATGGATTTGAAAAGGTACTCGATTTGAAAAGGTACTCAATTTGAAAAGTGAAATCTTATGTAATTGAAGTCTATATAAGTGTGATTTGATACACTTTTGATTTTGGAAAGGTATTTGATTTGAAAATAAAATCTTATATATAATGGACTTTATATAAGTATGATATTTGAAAGTGATTTGAAAATAAAATCTTATATATAATGGACTTTATATAAGTATGATATTTGAAAGTGATTTGAAAGGGTACTATATGATACATATTTTCGAAGTAAAGATATGAAAAGTGCCTTCTGCTTGATATCCGCTTTGTGGCCACATTGTGGATTCATTCTATCGATATTATTCTCTGATTTGGGTTTTCAGGATATGATACTCGAGTGTCCATCGAATTCCATGGCGATCTCCATGGTCTTACGAGCGCAACTGCATAGCGTAATTCACCTGGCTGAGATGGCCTAGGGGTACGGATTGTTTCCTGGGGGATCCAGGCGTAATCATTGTGTATCCTGTGATCTATGTAGGCCGTATTTAGTAGCGAAATCCGCAGGGCTGAGATAGCTTACGGATATGGATTGTTTCCAGGGGGATCCAGGCGTAACCATTGTGTATCTACGGTCTACTAGTCATCATGGCGTAATTTGCAGGGCTGAGAAAGCTTACGGATATGGATTGTTTCCTGGGGGATCCAGGCGTAACCATTGTGTATCTGCGATCCATGGTTAGACAAATGTTTTGGTTGTTTTGGTTGGATTGTACTTTCCATATCTGTTTTAAAAGTTTTCCAGTATTTTCACTGGGTGTTGAAACAGGTCTACTAAGTACCTGGAGAATTCTAGCTTTGCGTCTAATCAACGCACTGCCAGAGTCTACAGGAACGAGGATAAACTTGTTAAGACATCGAGTTATAAAAGTATTTTGATAAAGTGTTATATAAAGGATATTTTGATCGGTTATTTTTCCTTTCTAAAAGATTTTAAAGTGTTTTAAATATTGTTTACCTTTTCACTGACAATTTGAATTTAAAAGACTTTTATGGATATAATAAAATGGATTTAACCAAATTATTAAATATCAAATAATTCTGATTGAATTTACATGGTTTTAAATTAATGGCTCATCCTTGTCTTTCGACCTATTTTCCCTCCTAGCTATCCCGATTCACCATTTTTTTGCTGGCTATTCCTATTCTCTTGTCTTCTTCCTTTTCGAGGACGAAAAGATTTGAGTGGGGGAGAGTGTAACAACCCATAATTTCAATAAATATTTTAAATAAAGTTTTATTTTGAAAATTTGATCTTTACATAATTTTAAATTGAAGTTTGGAATTTTTCCAGAGTATTTTGGATTTTGTCTCTATTTTATTTTTTCAAATACAATTAAATATTGATTTCTGGAAATGTTATATTTTGTCAAACTTTGACTTTTATTGAAATTAATTGAAAATTTAAATTTTAAACTTTTCCTTTGAAACAGTAATTGGTTTTGTTATCTGTTATGTTTTCGTTTCATTGAATTCCGTTTTAAAACTTTTAAAAATTTGATAAATTCAGCATGTTATACGCAGAATTTTATCTGCACTTTATTTTTCATTTTCTATTTTATTTTCCATCCTTTATTTTTGTTTGGGTTTTGAATTAGATTGTGTGAATCTTGTTGAGTTGGAATTTCCTTTACTAGTTGTACTTTTGTTTACAATTTTAATTCTAGTTTCAATAAAATATACTATTTTCTTTATTTATTTTCCTATTTTTCTAAGACTAATTATTTATTTTCTTTTCCACTTTATTTTCTTTTACCTTTTCTTTTATTTAGTTGATTTTTATTTGTTTATATTGAATTAAAATGAATTGGAAATTCAAAGAGACAAGCTTTACACTTTAACTTGTGGCCTTCCATTTTCTTTGCCTTTTCATTTCCTTGTCTCTTCATTTTTCTTGGCCGTTATTTTCCTTTGGTTTGGCCGTGTATTTCCATTGCTAAATTACGTGAAAAAAACTTCTCAACACATCATCATTCACGGCCATTTCTTATTTCTGAAAATTTTGTAAGTCATGGCTTCTCTCTTCTCTTTTTCTTCTTCTTTTTCTTTGATTCTTGCTTGTTCATCTCATGTTTGCTCGGCCTCTACCCACCATCATCTCCACCGACCACCACCATCACCTCCTCCCCCTCATCTTCCACGGCCAACAACCCTGCTCCTCTAACAAAACACTGCCGTGACAACCCCTTGAAGCCAACACCACAAAACTTTGCTTAACCCTTGAAAACAATGCATAGCCCATCCTAGTTTCCATCACCACCTTCATTTTTGACCACGGTCCCACCTCTAACTCCACCACCAGAACGTGCCCACCATCCTAGCCTTGTTTCAGATCTGACCTGACCTGTAGTGAGCCATGGCCGAACCCTTATTGCCTTTGGCCGGGCCTAAATGGTGAACAAAACCCCTCTTTAGCCTTGCCTTTTGACATTCCTTGCTTGGTAACTCCTTCCTCTTCATATCCTTGACTTAGCCGTGCCATATTGTGTCCAAACCCAAGCCTTTCCACCAATTTAATCATCATGGCTGAGCCAATATAATGTTATGGTCGAGCAAATGTTGAGTTGTAGTCAAACAAAATTGATTAAAAGCTTTGTGAAGTCATTGGTTTAATTCTATTTCCATTTGTTTCAATTAAATCTTTGTATTATAAATATATATTTATTTTGCTTTGTTTTGTTGATGAATACAAGATTAACATCTTGGCTCACTCTCCACTCAAATCAAGTCGTGTTATCGTGCTTTCTGGATTTTTGTTTGTGTGTTTTATTTGCAAACTCCAGCATAAAAAGGTGAGTATTCACACATGACATTTATACTTATAGAATTGTGAAACGACAACAAGTGAATGTGTATAAACTATTATATCATGTTATACCTACATGTGATGTAAATTATAGGATGTTAAACCCTGTTATAAACTTGTCACATCATCTGCTATGTTATATTTTATTATACAGAATATTTATTTCTATTAATCACACTGCAAGTTTCCTGTAGAATAGAATCACTATGGGTTGAAATGATACATACCCGAACGGATTTTAGAATAGGGAAAAATCATTATGGGCTGAAATGATAGGCTCGAGTGATTTTTATTTATTTTATTTACTTGGGATTGCGGGTTTGAAATGATAGAACCCGGATTTTTCTTTGTAAATTACGGATTGAAATGATATATTATCCGTATCACTTGACTTAGGTTAGAAAAATGTTATATAGACCCGTGGTTATTTTATATATTTTTCTGGGAAATTTTAGGTATTTTTAAATGTAAAAATATGATAATTTGATTTAAATTGAATATAAAATGATTTAATAAAGGGTTAGTGATTTTTCTATAAGTTAAAAGTGTTAAATAAATAAATGCTTAAAATGGAAATTTGGAATTTAACTTGACTCGGAATTGTGAGATTTTTAAAAATGGAAGTTTAAGTAAAAGAAAATAAAATGGAAATTAAGTTTTACTTGTGAAATGATAAATTAAATTAAAGTGTTAAGTGAATGTAAAGAATAAGAAAATTGTACACTTGAATTTAATAAGTGAAGTAATGAAAAATTTGATATTTATTTGTGGAATTTACTTTATAAAAATCATAAGTTAAAGGGTATTAAAATGACCAATTTAAAGTGGAAAAATATGATTTTTATACAATTAAAATGGTTTAAATTGAAGTTTATTTGTGGCTGGAATGCTATTTAAAATCTGGAAATTCTTTTAGTAACACTTCAGAAATGCTATCGTTTCTGAAAATGAACTAAAAACTGAACTTATAGAATCTACAGCACTTTGTAAGTGCTGTAGTTGCAGAAGTGAATTAAAGGCTAAAATTAACTAAGGGCTATGACAGCACCTCGTAAGTGTTGTGGTTGCTGAATTAAACTAAATCTGAAACGAATTAAAGGGCTACAGTGGCACTTGATAAATGTTGTCTTTGCTGAATTGAATTGTTTTCAAATATAACTTACAGCAGCACTTTCTAAATGCTGTGAAAGCTGAAATTTTAAGGTTTTAATGTATTTAAGTGAATAAATGAGTTCATAAAAGGTTAAAATTTTGGGAATTTAATATTTGATTTAAAGGTATAATGACTTCACTTTTAATGATTTAAATGAATGATTTTAATTCGGAACTTTAAACCATTTTGAAATCTATAACCATAGGTACACTTCTCTGTATGCCATTTTATTTCCTTGTGATTTATTTGGATGCACACCTTTAATTTGAGAGTGTGGCTAGTGGTGTGCGATTACTACAGCTCTACGCTACCCTAGTCACATTAACACTGTTATTTGCATTGGTTTACTTTAATATTGATATTTCTATGGTAGTGTTTATCACTGCTCAGTTTATGGTTTGACTGATCCTTAAAGGATGGGCGATCCCAAGCATCCTTTATGTTATTGTGCATTGCTATTACAGTTCACTTGAGTTGGTTTACATTGTATAAGTATGTATGTCCTGACTCGAGTGTTTGTGTTTACTTTACGCTCGGGTCAGTCTGAGAATCACAGCTTTGGATTCATCTTCTGGAGCTAGAGATTTGTTGGAGCTCTTTTGTCTATTGGTTAATCGACTTCTATTCCAGTTATTTCCTATTCAGTATTGTCTCTGTATTATTGATTTATGTATCCGAACTTCTATTGTATCTATTTTGACTATGAGATTTTGTATATGTTTTGAGAGTTGTATATAGTAGCTTCATGAACTACTATGGTATTTTATTTCCGCTGCGAGTTATTCTGATATTATGTGTCTGTGATTCTGTGTTTGATTTCATTTGCTCCAAATTTTCTTGACAATTCACTGTTTTGAAGTATTCAAGTCCGACATGTGTGGATTCATTGTCGATTTGAATAGTCCAAAATAGTGGGATGTTACACTCTTTCTTGTTCCAAATACTATGTGCGATATGATTTTCAAAATTTTTGAATATACAAGAAGCATTATCGGGCGGGGAAGCAATGACCGCGGTTATAGTAGAAGGATTCACATTTGATAAGTTCTTTGATGGCACCTCTTCGGCCTTTGAGTTACTCGAACTTGATCCATCATCTGAACCGTCATCATCGGAACCTTCTTCGCCATATCCATTTTCCTTCCCCATACCATCCTTTGATCCATCATCATGGGAACTATTAACGTTTACTTCCTCTTCACTAGCAATTGTTGTATCTTCATGTGCTTCCACCGATATTTGTACAATGGATTTTTTCTTAGATTATTCAAGTTCCAATGCACGCTTCCTCCGATAAGATGCATCCGATAAAATGTGTTCCAGTGCTCTCTCTCTTTTCCTATAATTATGACCAATAAACAATTTAATTAACATCTCCACAACGATTTAATATAAACAATCTTTCCTACATAAAAGAATAAATTAAAAAATAACTATAAACTGTTTAAATAATATATCATTATTTGAACTATGTATTCAATATTTTTCTTTTCATCTTCTACTTTGTATTTTGCTGTAAGTATTTTTAGCTAAAAGTTAATTATAAGTGAACTATGTATTTTGAATAATAAATTTTTTTCTTTTCAATTATGCATTTTACTATAACTTCCAAGTCCAACCTTATTTCATTTGCATAAAATTTCACTTAATTTTGTACATATATAGTTGAGATTTGTACATATACTTGAAAATACATGAGCAAAGGGCTTAAAGTACTAATCGGCTAACTACAGCCACCCCAAATGGTGTCGATTAGCAAAGTACAACTGCGATAAAAAAAAAGTAGTGGCTATCAAAAAGTTGAAGTCATGGACATAATCAACCACCATATCAACCAATTCAACACCGACCGAGACTAGAAACAAAAACCCTAGATGGGATTTTACCTAAACTGGACACAGAGAACTTACGCGATGGTTGAGAAGAAGTAAGTTTTAGGTTTGTTAGATGGTAGAGTTGGCTGACTTTGCTTCTTCGTCATTTTGGTTGATTTCTACATCGTGAAGAATCGCTTGTTTCTGAAGAGAATGACGAAGGAGGGAAAAGTGAAAATAGGGTTTTTTTTGAAGTGGTAGCTTGATTTGTATATTTGTGATATAAAATAGTGCATACGATGCTTATACATGGTGCGCTCTAGAAATGATATTTGTAAGCATTTTTTGGTTGCTTTTTGCAGTACACTAAAAAAAACCTCGGACTAGGGTGAATCTATGTGTAGCCGACCCCTCTAAAACTATCAAAATTTTGGTAGAAGCACCAAATATTTATAAATTGGCCCCTCTAAAACTATCAAAAGTTTATGTTGCTTTCAATAAATATCCATTTTTCTTCTTTCAGAAACACCAATCTTCTTTTGAATAAATGTCAATTAGTTAATGGTTAGAAAATTTGATTACAATTGAAATTTATAAGTTAATTTTACAATTTTTGAAATTTTATTTATTTTAAATTTACTTCTTTAATATGTGACCCCTTTGGAAAAATTACTATATTCTCCCCTGCCGTAGAGTTATCATTAGTTTGTAAACATTTCAAAATTGTATGAGCTAATCACATAACGCATATCTCAAGCTCCTCAAAATGATTTAAGTCGTCGTTGAGAATCGATCGTAACATATAAAATACAATAATATATTTATCCTCTACCGCAAAAAAAAATTCAGTATGGTTAGCAATAACGTGTTGGGTTATGAATGTATAAAATTAGATAATACACCTAGACTGTGTTTGTGATAAATTGAGCATGCAAGAGCAGAAATGATTTTGGAAGGGAAATTGAAGGGAAAGGAGAATAAATTGTTTGTACTTTTAATATTTGAAAGAGGGTGAAAAATATTTAAAAAATTAAGCGACTAAGTTAGCTTTATGTTTAAACTTTTATTAACGATTAATTAGTGTAATATTATTAATAATATTTTACATATGTTGTTTCAGTAAACTGATGTTTTTTTATTTTTCATTCAAGTAGCAACATCTTTATAAAAAAATTCAAAAGATTAATTCAATGATATTTTTAATTTTGTTAATGATTAATTTTATATTACTTTATGTATGGTGCCATGTAATATGGTACTTTTTGTTTTACTAGCAGAGTAATTTAAGGACAAACAAGATGTTTTATATAATATTTGTCAATACAAAAGGTTGGTCCAGGGGTGGCAACCCTTAATGTTGCGTGTGGGAATTCATTTCTGCATATCTGTTTGATTATGGGGTCTAGAGCAACTGTGATGACCCTGATTTTCGGACCAATCAAAATTGCCGAAAAATCCATCCGTTCTAAAACTACAAATGAAAACTACTATTTTAATATATCATAATCAGATAAATATACAACCCTACTAAATGGTATAGGATATAATTTCAATATTATACACTATAACAAACAGGACCTTTAACAGCATTTTAAAAACGCTATAAAAGCTATGAACAGCGTTTTTACATACGCTGTATATCGACATGCAGTTATATGTCATAGATATACAATGACAAGAAATAAACGCTGTTAAATGTCCTTTTTAACAACGTTTCCCTGGTGTCATGAAATCATTTAATAGCGTTTGGTTGGGTGCAGTTAGAGATCTTTCTTAGCATTTGTTTCATGATAAGATAAGATTTTATAGTGTTTTTTCAATGTTGTGATATTTATTTAGCGTTTCCTTGTTGCAATAAATCGTGCTTTATGTTTTTAGATACAATTTAACGGCATTTTTAAAACGCTGTTAAAACTTTCAACGGCGTTTTAAAAACGCTGTGGAATGTTTTAATTCCATTTCAGCAAACATCCGCCACAATGTGTATATATACCACATTTCAAAATTAGCATATTATATCAATATCACATTTCAAAATCAACATATTGTATCAATACCACATTTTGGACACATATTTGATAACCAACGTATGAAATTTCATAATCAAAATACACAATATTCTTACACCAAACATAAATAGTTTGTCATCAATAGTTCAAAAACAAAATATAGAACAAGTAGCAATAGCAAAACAAAAGCAAGTAGTACATACGTTAAAACCAAAAAGTAGTTCTAGAAGCAAAAATAACTTCGATCCATAACTCGTTGCAACCTTTTTTGCATCAGTCATCTATCTACCTGTAAAGAAAAAGTAACGCTTGAGAATGAATTCATCAGAAAAGTGTACACAAAGTTAAATCGGATTCATAATGCAAACACTAAATATTCATCACACTACTTTAGTAGGCGATTGACTAATACAAAGTATACAACATGCTATAAAGTTTAAAACAAAAAAAAACTTAAATGAAGGTCAATAATAGTAAATGAAAGGTCATTGTAACGTGAAAAGACCATATGCCCAATTAGAAAAATGCAAATACGATTCTTTGTTGGTTTGGAACATGTTATAAGCCGTCGGTTTAAGCTGAACTTATATGTATGACTTGTTGCAATGACATTCACTTGTTTATGTCGAGAGAAAATGAATATATGTCATTTTCTACGTTCGAATTCTGTTAACTAGTTACGATCGTAGACACTATATTAGTGGCGTGAAAAATTACTACAACTGTTGAGCAACGTACATCAAAGAAAAGGCAGTCACTTAAATTATATTTTATTTATACGGTAAGGATGAATGACATCTCACGCTTTTCTGATGACCAGAAAAAAGTCATTGCCTTTGGGCAGCTGACATCATCACAAATAGTTGGGGACTCAACTCATCTTGACCCACATGATTGCACACTCATTCATTCTAAATGCAAATCTAGATAGTTGCTCATAAAAATACTCCACTGTCAGTTTCTATGAATGAAAAGAAGATTAAGTAGACTAATTGTACAAGTTAAAACTTAAAACACCTGTCTTTTTAAGGATATTTCCTCAATTCATATCATATTTCTATAATTCTGATAAAATCAAACTTTTTTCAAATATCTCACACACACTGCAGCTACTGAGACACAAAATCCGACCCAACAAACTTAACTATTGGATTTTTTTTATCTTTGCATGCAACAGAATTAACTATTATAAGGATGCAAATGGATGGTCGTAAGGAAATGTGTGATATATATCGTAGTTTTTACATAGAAAACAATACAAGTGGATGCATTTATTTTGTCCCACTGCCTGTTTCCCTGTGGCGGTTGATGAATCGTACAAGGAGGACGAATGCTTTAAATCATGTTAGTACATGAAAACTTCTTAGCTTTCATGTTACCAATGTCATATATTGTGGTAAACTAATTGGTTTGTACATGTTATGGTCATGTTAGTATAGGTTTGTGATGGTATACTGTATATAGGTGAATTTATATATTGTGTGTGTAAATATGATCAGACGTACGGTTTCAATCCAGCTTACTTAACTCTTAAGATCATATATGCATTAGCAACAGAATCTTAATAATATACATATGTTCACTTAAAGTTGTTAATTTATACAGTTTAAATTAATTATGTACTTTGGTTTATTAGTTCATTTGGGATATAATGACAGAAAACATGAGTTTCTCTTTTCTGAAAACGTAACTGGTATTTATGTGCATTTATCTGTGATAGACGCCCGATATTTATGCGTTGATTATAGATAAAATACTCAATTATCTTTATATGATAGATGCTAGATGCATTAAACTAGTTTGGTCGGTGAACAGAGGATGCATTTTATGCTAATGTCACTGGAGACGGTGTTAAAAGTGGATTAGAATGGTGCTTTATTGTTCACTTTAAGAATTACTTTTTACAGATATAGTCGTCCAGTAAGAACCATTAAGCATTTGTTTATTCTTTCAGGTTAGAAAAACGTGGGATTCTTCCTAAATTTGTTATCATCGATGATGGATAGCAATACGTGAGTATGGACCCAACTATGAGTTGCTAATGATTCTGACAATCCTATAAAGTATTTTTTCTAAAGTTTTAAAACAATTACCTTTTTACTAGTTGATAATTGTTTTGCATTTCTTTATTCATTGCTTTTCCACTACAAAATATTGAAGTCTGAATTTGTTTGAATTTTTCTTTAATTTTAGCTTTGCAAATTAATATAATCAATGGACTGGGAGTATGAACAAAACAGTATAATGCAAAAGTATAATGACAATAGTAGAACGTACCTCATCAAGTATGACAACTTCTCTTCAACCATTCTCAACCACCATATTATCTTCAACCTTCTGCCCTTGAATAAGTATCACAAATCACGCAGAGCCTGTCAAATAAAAATGATTTGTGAAGTTAAACACCCTACCCACATACACAAATACATCGAACATAACTAGAATTTCCGATGGCCACTAACAAGTATAAAATATTTTACCTGCAGTAATTATTTAAAACAAATTATCAAATTATTCTATGAATTATGTACTTTAATATGCATCCAACTGATTGCTACAGACCGTCATGAGATTTTCATTTTTTAACTACGATCGGCGAATAACTGCCGAAACCATCAAATAATCGATTATACCTTAAGTTAAATTGGACTTACCGAAACTTGCATCTGTTATAACTTTATCAGCAGGCCAAGCAATTGTAGTGCCGACGACATCTTCAATATTTTGTAAGTCGGATGTTGGTCTCCATAGACATGCATTTGGAGAATTTGCAACATCAATCCAAACCTTAACTGCATTTATCCCTAGAGTATAAAATGAACCAATACTTTTGGATCGAATAAAGAGACACGTCCTTCGGCTACAATTTCTCCCTTTCGATCCTAATCGATCAACTGGCACTTGTTATTTATCATTGAATTTGTACCCTGTCAATCAAGAATATACTATTTTATCATATGATTAAATACTTGGTAAGACGAATAAATGAATTAATTATAAGTAAGTTAACCTTTCTGACAACTACAGTAGTAACCGTATGAGTAGAAGACGCTACAATATTAACCTACTCCACAACCACCCTCGATTCAGACCATGCCACTTTCTTACCATTAGCTTCTCCAACTCGTGTCAAACCAAAGGTCAGTCTCCATAAATAAGCTTCTCGATTTTTTGGATTATCTATCCAAACTGCCATTGCAGATGGTCCAAGAGGAAGATCGTTCACAAGTTCTGTTGGATTAGTCGAGTGCAGCCGTCCTTCAGCAACTATTTCTTCGGTCCCACTCCAATCATACAACTTGCATTTATGATCCGTGCTACCAGTTTTACTCTATTAAAGAAAAATTATTATATTAATGAATTATTATTATTTTATGTAATCAGATTAAATGTTAATTGCGAAATAATTTAAAGTTACCTTATTGTCTTCTTTCTCCAAATGGTCTACGTTGTGCAAAACAACTCTGGTAACTGGCCATGCTACTATCTCGCCTTCAACTTCTCCAATAAGTGTCAAACGAATTGTGGGCCTCCATAAACTCTTCCTTCTGCAACAATTTCATATGTCCCACACCAATCCAATAATTCACATTTATCATGTTTGTTGTCATGACTGCCCTACAATTGGCCGATAGCAAAATATAGTGGTTATAGAATTGATTACCCAAATTTAAATGATATCACAATATTAATACAATTTATTTTACCTTTTGGTGTGTGCTTGCTTCTCCCCAACTTTCTTTACTCTGTCAAAACATATTAATACAATATTATAATTATATATTCTAAACATGCATGTTGCGATAAACTAAAATATTACCTGATTTTTCATTAGCCCTTGAATCATCGCCTTTAATTCTATATTTTGGTTTTGCATTTGGATTGTTTGTTTATCCCTAGCATGTGACCAAGTTGCCTTGGTGGCGGTCATACCCCTTCCCATTCCTCTCAATCTTCCTGGTTTATCACGTCCTAACACTTGCGATAATGCATCATCTTTGTAACTGGTTATTGAACCCGAATGAGATCCAACGACAACGTTTGTATTTTTTTCCTACAAAGATTAACATTGATATTATACACTAATTTTAAACTATCACATTATTAAAAAAAACTTACAATAGTATCTGCAACAGCCGCGTTCACTGGTTTTCCATCTTTTCTAATATGAGATTTGACCCAAACATCAACTCTAGGAACGGGAGAGCAATCATTACTCTTCTCTTTCTACATTCAAACGATCATTAAAACAACAAACTGTATCAACTAACTAGTTAATAAATATTATGGTATATAAATTAACTTTTTACCATATCTTCAACCAATCGAGCCATGCCTCTACGGCTGCATGTGTGTGGCATCTGATTTTGTCTATAGCTCTGGATCTATCACTTACCATCTGCAGTATTCAAAAAACACAAAAGGAGAAATATTCCCTGTAACACATCTACTATAGATACTCTAAGACATTTATATGTAGCAGGTTAGCAAAATTTCAGAAGATGCACGGAGAAAATCAGTCTCATTTGGAAGATTTTCATCTGGTTCATTAGACTAGGGAGAATGGTCGATTTTTAGTCAAAAGAAGCACTTGGAATAAATTGAAATGTTCCTTACTCCTGGCTCTGTAGCCAAGAAAAAAGCTTTTTTTGAAGCTCGATAGTCAAAATCCCTGCCTTCAAAAACCTTTTCTTTTCTTGAAGAAGAAAATGTTAGTGAATGACGGAACAACAATAATGTTAGCCATACAAACATGGTTCTTAATCTGAAACAAACTCGAAACATCAATGATGCATTGAATGAGAACAAGAAATCAAGCTTTACTTCTTTGACATCTTCCACTGACATCACCCCTGATTTCAATGGAAATCAAGACACAGGTCTTCAACGTTGAATAAGAACTCGAAAACTCCTCGAAGTGTAAGACTTTACTTCAGTAACATTGACATGAAGCTAAAGAAATTTCTATATCAAATAATGTTATAATAACATTATGTTAAGCTTATACTTTGTTGAATTTCTTTTAAGGAGATTGGAATTCCAAAACATGGGTCAAATATTGCACACTCGCCAGAGCAAGGAAGGTATAATTATGAATTAACCATTACAAATGTCCATGTATAATGGACTATTATTATATGGTAATTATAGAGTTAAAGACTAATATATCTGACCATTACAATTTTTAGCATATATTCAAACATTTGAATGTTAAGAGAAACCAATCAAAGGTTGAGACTGCATCAACTTCTTTCCAATCAAGAGCTATTGAAAAGGCAGAGAAACCATCAAAGGTGTATATATATCATTTGTAAATAATAATGTACTTGTAGGTATTGCATTTATTACTCAAACCGGCTATTCTCACATGCAGTATTCAAAATAAAAATTAACATCATAATTCACATTAGATAAGTATAAACCATTAATGTGTTATGAATGATTTACCTTAAAGTCCGGATTTGTTTTCGACTTAATAAACTTCTTCCACTCTGTCATGGTTTTGATGTTATCTGGTTTTAGTTTAAGTCTCTCTTCTTCGTTCTTTGCATTTACTATTTTGTGAACTAGTATGCTTTTTGAAGCTCTAAAAATACACCCCATTTGCTGAAATATAGGCATTTTGCCATTCCTCGTCTAATTTAAATCTACCCTGCAATATTTTTTTATATGAAAAGCAATGGGCTAAGGGAGCCTGCCCAATATTATTTCATAACTGATTATGGTTACATGTACATACAGTGAATTACAACCCCAACATTCAATTACATCACATATATGATACTTACAGAAACTACATAACAAAAAACATCAGAAATAGAATATAGAAATATGCAAGATTATATCACCTCGGCCTTCCTAACCTATTTCGAATTTTCTTATCAATGATACTATACACAGTTGCAGCAGATACTATCTTCAAATAAAAAATTCTCCTATTTCTTTCCCTCCAGATTTCATATATATATACCTTCAACATAATCATTAGAATATCTGTCTTCGGGGATTTCCACCTTGTTGCTATGAAGATATTAAACCATTCCAATTTCGAGCTTTTACTCGGTTTATGAAAATCACCATTAGATAGTAGCCTGCACCAAATTCCATATGAATAATTGCATTCAAAAAAGATATGAGTATTAGTTTCAGCATGCCTTTGACAGAATACGCATTCTTCATCGCTAATAATACCCATACTAGCTAATTTCTGTTTTGTGTTAATTGCATTTGCCATGACTTTCCATAACAGTAGATTTTCCTTTGCAGGAGATTTTTCCATCCAAATTCTAGAGGCCCATGGAAATTTGTCAGTTTGATTTAACAAAGTTTTATAGACTAAAGAAACCTCATGCTTTTTCCTTTTATTTGTCCATAATACTTTAAGGTTTGAAGAGGGGAGAGACAGAGATGTTATGTGCTGCCATAAACTCCGGACTTGAAAAGAACTACAATAAGGCAAAACAATAGATCCATCAGAAACAAAAGAAGATACTTTGGCTTTGATAGGGATACCTAACAGCATAATTAAAGAATGAGGTAGGATTTCATGAAGAATCAGACCAGGTTTGGCCCATGGTGAAGACCAGAAAAGAAGATCATTATCCACAGCTGGATTGCATTGTATGATAGGTAAGAAAGAAGATCTTAATTTTAGAATATTTCGCCAACTCCATGAACAAAAGCTAGGAACTTTCATTAACCAGAAATCATTTCCTTTTAACAGATTTTTAAGAGTCCACCGTGTCCATAAGTCCATTTTTCTTGACAAAATCTTCTTGAAATAGATAGAGAAAGCTGCATAATTCCATATTTTAAGATTAATTATCCCCAGCCCCCCATATTCCTTTGGTATTTGAATTTTGTTGGAAGATATTGGAATTATTTTTTTTGAGAATGGATCACCATGCCATAAGAATCTGTTTAGAGCACTGTTTATCATAGAAATGAGTTTACATGGAAGGAAAAAATGTCTCATCCAATAATTTGTCATAGCAGCTGCAATACTTTGAATAACAACTAATCTTCCAGCTTGAGATAATTTTGTATTTGGCCATTTGGATAGCTTGCTTGTGATTTTTTCATACAGAGGTAAGCAGTCAGACTTTGTAATTCTAGCACATATTAGAGGTAAACCAAGGTATTTGGTATTATTTTGCATTTCTTTAAGACCAGAGCAATTGATAATATCAGCTTTCAACCTTTCATTAAGACCAGCAATCAGAATATGTAATTTACTAAAATTTATCTTCAACCCTGTTAATTGGTAGAATTTATCCATTACCTTAAGAATAGCAGTAATATTTGAGGATGTAGGTTTTGTAAAGATAACAAGATCATCAGCAAAAAGCAAATGTGTGATAAGTGGTTCCTTGCATTTTGGGTGTAGTTCTAATTTCTTAGATTTCACTTGCTCAAGAAACAAAGAATTTAGAACTTCCATAGTAATTATGAACAAAAATGCAGATATAGGATCACCTTGCCGAACCCCTTGAGAACCTTTGAAAAAACCTTTTGAACATCCATTCCTAAGTATGGAAAAATGAGATGTTGAAATACAAGTGTATATCCAAGCAAGCATAGGTTTTGGGAAATTCATTCTCGAAAGGATTGCTATAATAGAACTCCATGAGATAGAATCAAAAGCTTTCTGTATATCAAGTTTAAGCATACATCTAGGAGAAATATTCCCTGTTCCATATCCTCTTAAAAGTTCTTGAGTGAGCATAATGTTATCGCTGATATTTCTGTTAGGCATAAAAGCCACTTGATTGTCAGATATAATTGAAGGCAAGATATTCTGGATTCTATTAGCAATAACTTTGGATATGATTTTATACAGAACATTGCAGCATGAGATCGGTCTAAATTCAGAAACATGACTTGCATTTGAAGTTTTCAGAACAAGGGCTATGTTAGTAGAATTGATGCCAGTTGATAGTTTATTATGGGAGAAAAAGTAAAACACTGCTTTGATTACATCATGCTTTATAATTTTCCAAGTGTGTTGATAGAAGAAAGCATTATAACCATCAGGGCCTCCACTACTATTAGGTTTTAATGAAAACACTGCAGATTTAATTTCTTCAGGTAAAACTTCACAGATCAAATCACTTGCTTGCTTATCACTCAGGTAGGGTAAATTCATAGAAAATAGGGGAGATAGTTTTGGAATTATAGGAGATGGATTGGCAAGAATAGATGAGAAATAATCAATAAAGGCTTTGGAGATGGAATCATCACTATCTTGAATAATTCCATTCATATCAGAAATACTCATAATTCTTTCTTCGCTTTGTTTGATCTTGATCAAGTTATGATAATATTTTGTGTTCCTATCACCTTGTTTATCAATAATCTCATGAAGTCTTTCTTTTCTCATTAAAGCTTCAAACTCCAATGCTTCAATTAAATTTTTTGATAAGACTGCTTCTTGATATGCTAAAGATGAATTCAAAGAATCATTCTGCAACTGATGTTGAATAATAGCTAACTTCTCCCTTATTCCATTTGATATATTTGAACCATCACCAAAATTTTCTTTAGCCCAAATTTTAAGTTTTTTCTTCAATCTATGAAGTTTAGATGTAAGTATATGAAGAGGATTTCCATAAATTTTCTCCTGCCAAACCTACATAACAATACTAAGAAAAAGTTTATGATTAGTCCATGTTTTGAAAATTTTGAATGATGGATTCCTACTAATGACATTCCCTCCCCAGGATAAGATGATTGGAGAGTGATCAGAGATAGTGGGTTCTAAGAATTTACAAAAAAGATTTGGTTATTGGTTAATAGAGTGAATATTGTGAAATGCATGATCAAGCTTACAGTAAGTTCTAGGACCAAAATTACTTTTATTATTCCATGTAAAAACAGCCAAAAGATGGTATATGACTGAGAGATGATTTAATAAGAGTTTGATTTAAAGGTGCAATATCTTTCAAAGAGAGTGGATTTCCTCCAATTTTTTGATCAGAGGAAAACATACAATTAAAATCCCAAAAAATAATCCAAGGCAATATAGGGTGAGAAAGAGAAGAGAGATTAGATAAGAAAGAAAGTCTTTTTTCAAGATTATTATGAGCATAGACAGAAGTAAGAAGAAAAGGAGTATTAGTATATATAGAAACAACACTGAAATGAATGAACTGATCATCCTCCTGCAACTTTGTCAGTTTGAATACATCTGAATTCCATAACACCAATAATCTTCCATAAGGGGCACTTTGTAAATTATATTCATATTCCCACTCAGGAGCAATATTTTTACAAGCCAAAACAGACTTTTCCTTATTTAACTTTGTTTCACTAATGACTAGCAATTGAATCTTTTGATTTTTGATTAAATGCTTCACTTCATCTTGTTTTGATGATAGGTGCCCTCCTCTAATATTCCAATATGCTATGTTATTGTTTAACATCATAACTGCTTTGGGGAAATAAGAATAGATGGATGCTTCCTTGTATGCCTAGTGCCACTGGACTGAGCAGAAGAATTCTTGCTTGAAGCAGGTTCATTATTATTCCTTGGCAAAATTTCTTCAATGGTATAATTTCTCCCATTATTTAGGTCCTCTGAATTTTCATGAAAAGAGACTTTCTTTTTACCTTTCCTCCCTTTTTTATTTGATACTACTTGTTCATCAGAATTGTCTCTTGAGTTACATGGTGGAGGAAGAATCAGATATTTAGGAGGCAAAATATTGATATAGGGTGAGGTAAGTTCAGGGATTACTTCATTGTTCACTGCTTCCTTATGAATATCATTATTAATATCTAAACTACTAACTAAATTCTCAGAGTGTACTACAGAAGCATGCATACTATCACCAACAGTGTTACAATTCATAGTTAACTCATTAACAATTTGCTTATCTCCAGATTGAGAAATTTCTAAATCCAAAGTTGACCCATCATTGATTACTTCTTCATCTATGTCTGATAAAACGAGAAAAGAATTTGATATTGAAATATTTTCCTTGCAACTCAATTCCACAAAAATAACATCAGATACCACATTCTTACCATTTAACGATATTTCCTTCTTCTTATTCAGATCAAGTCCTATATTCATCTCTCCAACATCATCTAATTGATCATCTAAATTTGAGTTCATATTATTGCTATTTATAAGAATATTTTGTTCCTTTTCCTTCCTTTTCCACACTTTTGAAGATTTCATTTTGAATTTTCCAGCAATATTGGACATTTGCACCTTTTCTCCAACACTTGTTTGATCCATGCATTCTCTGTTATCAACAACCTTACTATCTTTACCAGACTGCATATTGTTTCCTTTCATCTTACTATTCCCTGAACAATATAAAGTTTCATGTCCGAACACTTTACATTTACTACAAATTTTTGGTCTCCAATCATATTCAACTTTAACATAAGGACAGCATTCACCTAAGTCATCAATAGCAATAAAATCAGGTAGCTCTTGATCCGGAGATATTTCAATCAAAGCTTTAGCATATCTAAATCTAGTTAATCTTTCAGTGCTCTCATCAAGACAAATTAGTTTACCAACATGACATGCTAACCAGTTTATACCAATTAAAGTCCAAGCAATCAAAGGAATCTTATAAAAATGTACCCACACAGGCACTTTTTTAATGCATTCTTGAAAGTAACCATAAGATGGATCCCATGTAGTAATAATGAACATTTTTCCTTTAATGAAAATAGGGTCAGATTGCAAGATTTTCATCCTATCCTGATCATTCGAGAAATTGAAAAAGAAATTCTCATTATCAGATTTAATATCAACTTCACCTTTTAATCTCCAAATACTTCTTAAATGCCTTGAAATAGTCAGATAAGAAAGAGGACCATCCAAGAAAAAACCAACTAAATGATCACTCCAAAATTTAATACCTTCATTTTTAACTTCATCAGGCAATGCATTCGGAACACCATTTTTCTTGATATCAAAATGTCAAGGCACAAAAGATCCAGCATTCTTAGGTTTCTTCTTGAACAAGGAAGACCAATTTAAACCATAGTCAGAAGACTTAGATTGATTAAACCGCTTAACATCCAAACCTGAAACCATATCATTAGACAAAGAAGGAAAATGCTTATCCGATAGTGAGGAAGTAAGATTTCCAGAATCCTGACATGTATTCAAACCAGACAAAGAAAAAGGAGAATTCAAGGAGTTCGAAGGGCAAAAAGAAGGATTAGGAAGAGAAGGATGGATCGATTCAGAAGAAACAGAGGTCAAAGCAACGGGTGGGAGAATAGAAGAGGAATGCGGGATCGAGGAAGAATGATGGATCGGGGAAAGAGGTGGAGGAATGATCGGAGGAGGAGTGATCGGAGGAGGAGGAGGGAACGGAGGAGGAGGAGGGATCAGCGAACGAGGAGGGGAAGATGCCGCCATGATATCTCATCAAAAGAAAATTAATATAAGACACATGAATCAACTTAATAACACAAAGGATACAATTGGGAATATATAAGACACATGAATCAACTGTTCCTCATGGAGCAATAGGAAGAAAAATACCAACAAGCTTACCAATATATTGATAAACGAATATTTTGCATCGTAAATGGATGAAACCAAGAAAAACAGATCTATGGATGATCCATGTATCAACATAAAAAAGTGCTAAAATGCGAGTTGAATGTGTTATTGTTTGTTTCTTACCTGAATGGATTCCCAAAGAATGACTTTTAATTCATTGTTGAGATGCTTCCAATTATCCAGTGTAACCAGAACATGCTCGCGTACAAGTGGGCCTAAATAAGAAGACAACTTGACCGATCCATCTCCTATTGGTTCACCTTCCCCATTAAACTCAACTTCAATTCGACTTAAAATATCTAAAGGAAGCCTTTTGACTTTTGTTCATCCTCTAGTTCTTTTTTTCACAATTGGATTAACATCGAAATTGTCATTTCTCTCGCTTGCTTCAACAACTTCAACATTTCCTTCTTATTGCATTGCAGTATCGTTGACGACTTGTGGAATTTCTTGAATTAGAGCATCATTATTTTCAAAATTGCATGCATTCTGAATATTGTTGTTAATCACAGTCCTCTTTCTTTTTGTATTTTTACCCATTTTCTGCAATTAAAAGTACATATAAACAAACATTTTAGTATTCATGCATAGCTAATAAAAGTACATACAAACAAACACTAAGATATACATAGCTAATAAAAGTAAATTTATGACAAGGGAAACACTAAGATATACAAACTGTTCTCAGATCAAACTCAGTGTAAGAAAAAGAAATTAAACAAAAGAAACATAGGAGGAGAGACCCATAAATTTCAAAACGGTTGTCCTCCTGTATGTTCACATAACATTAGTTTTAGCTGAATAAAGTCATAAATTGTTAGCCTTACAATAAAGAACAAGCACACCAATTCAGATTAGACATGAAAGAACAATACTGTACCGAAAAACGAAAGTATACAGTTGCCAATAAATACGAAAACGTTGAATAAATTATTATCCATGAACAGAGAGGGAAAAAGATCTCTTGGCCAAGTTCTATTACAATTATTGCATGAAAAGGAAACTATATACTAATTATAATGATTATTCCAAAATACAGTGTGTTTTACAGACCAACTCTACAAAGAAATTGCCATGATGACTATTCCAAATTACAGTGTGTAACTTTGCAAACTGTCATGATGACAAATTACAGTGTATTCATGGTCACGTGGATATGGAAAGAATGTCATCACAAGCAAAAGAGCAGAATGTTCTTTAGCTTTTCATCCAATACAACCCAATTTAACCCTATTTGATCAACATAACCCTGTTTAAAACTACAAATACATTCCTAACAACATTCAAAGTCATACAAAAATCATTCTTAGAAATAGCCGATCTTGATATATATCAAAGATTTGGAACAAGAGTTTACTCATTTCTTATGGAAAAAGCTAATATAATGTCTAACAACTAACTTTAGTTACTAGGCATGGTGCTTCTGTTTATTATATACATTTAATCAGATTTAACATTTGCTGAGAACAACTAATAGACAAGCCCCCCAAATTAAAAGATTTGTCGAAATGAAAAGTAGTAATCGTACAGAAATATTCAAATGCAACACATTAAACAAACTTCTATGGGTTTAATTTAAAAAGAACTGAGGAAATAAGTAAACATGGACAACCGATGTTAAAAAGAACCGAGGAATACTATGCATTTTTACTTGTTATAAAATAAATCAAAGATCGCTTGGTCATGAAAATCTCAGTGTGTTTCAGATTTCAGACGAGAATGCATCACTTTAGTATTCATGCATGTACAAGCAGATGAGAAGATATACCTTTCTACTAGATGAAGATCCTCAACTCCTCTTTACTGCGAGTAGCATTTACATCTGCAATAGAGTTGAATGAAATTTAGTAACTAATTTGCTCTTCTTTTTTTCAAAGTAAACAAATCAATACGGATTATCACAAAGCTTAACACGACAAAACACTATCACTGCAACCCCCCACTACTACCACAGAACCATCTTCAGGCATAGTTCACAAAGTGCTCAAAATTTCTAGATTAAATACCAAAATTGCCCATGGGAATTTTCTTTACATGAAGAGAAAAATAACGCATAACAAAAAAGGAAGAACAAAAATCATAATGTGTATATGGGGAAGTTAATGCATATTACATAAACTACTGTGATGCCTAAAACTTAGTGTTCCAGAATTCAAACGATGATGTATCATAGGTTTTGTAACTGAGACGTTAGTGTAAACTGAGCTTTTATAGCACTGCTAGGCAAAGAAAAAGAGAACAAATAAAAAAATATGAAAGGCTAGGCAAGAAAAAGAGAAAAAAAACACACAAGTCTACATTATCACATAGTAATTATTTTCATTCATTAATCACAATGATGTAAACTGAGCTTTTATAGCATGTTTAGGAATTCAACAAGATAGAATACTAGATCACAGAACACTCTAGGACCTTAACCTAATCGAAGTTGAAGATGATCTATTTTATTTCAGGTCATAATATTATGCTTGTATATATATAAACACTAAAATGAAGTTTGGTAACTTTGGTTAATTTATGCATTCCCAATCTATTAAGCAACTTTGGTTAATTAAGCAACTTACTGAAACAACTCAAGTATGCCTTCACAATCCTCTCTAACGTAGATAGCATCCTCCATGGAATCAACATCCCTATCGTTTTCTTTGCATTCTTCTCTAACAAAACTTACATCATCAATACACTCATCTGTCTCTAATTCATGAAACCCTCACGGTGGTGCCTTCAATACAACATACCAATTAGAATAATCGTTTTCCCTTAAAAAAATTGATTTGTTTCGCTTGAGACGCAAGAATATGCGGATCTCTTGAAAATGAAGCTTAATATTGATGTAAATTAACAAGAGTAAACCCGTCTTCAACTTTCACTCCATTTCCTTTGTTTGCCTAATTGCACTTAAAAACAGGAATATAAAAGACATCGCAGTCTAACAAAATTATGTCGGTTAAAATCCCATAATATGTGACCACATCAACCACTTGAGAGGTATCCTTTGAACTTGCTCTACACATAGTAGTGGCATCATAAGTCACCCCGCAATTTTGAGTTTCTCTCTCAACATCTTGCGTCTGAAAACGTTGCCCGTTTATAATATATCCTTTGCATGACAATGCATTAGTACTCGGACCATATGCAATCCATTTTAACAACGTATCGTGATCCTTCGATTCAATAGATATCTGAAAAAAATCAATGTATTTACCAAAGATTTTGAAAATATTATTTTGAAGCCAATTAAAGAGTATTTACAATAACCATTTTTTTAATCCAATTAGCGAATTTTTTTGTATGATTGTTCCAAAGCAATGTCGCATTTTTTTTCATACGTTGGTCTGAATTTTCCAACTCCTCAAGATGCAAACTAGCATAAAAGAAATAATATGTAAGTTATACATGTTGTTATACACATCAAAACAAAACAAAATAGAATGCAATATTTACTTACTCTAAAAAAGGTTCCACTATAGCCATATTCATTAGGACAGCCAAATGAGCACTTTCTTTCTCGTTAAATGGCAATCTAATTGTCTCAAGCTTTGAAATTGGACGACCTACGAGTATTGCGTGGTTTTCATGATCTTCAATTCGACCTTGTTTCTCCTCTATTAGTGATGATTTTTTTTAAAATTCACCAAAAATCTCATAAATTCTTCTGCAAGGTAGGACTCCGCAATACATCCTTCAGCTCGTGCATAGTTTCTTACATAATCTTTAAGAGTCTTCATATACCTTTCAAAAGGGTACATCCAACGAAAATGAACTGGTCCACACAATCGAGCTTCTCTTCCGAGATGAATTGTTAAATGTATCATTATATCAAAAAAAGAAGGTGGAAAATATCTTTCAAGATCGCATACAATTGTAACGATCTTATCATCGAGTTGTTGCAGCTTTTGTTTATCAAGAACACGTTGACATATTTTATTGAAAAATGAACACAAACGGATTATTGTTTTCCTCGGCTTTTTTGGCAACAATCCTCTTATTGCAAGTGACAATATTTGCTGCATCAAAACATGATAATCATGAGACTTAAAGCCACTAACTTTGCAATCCTCTAATGATATACATCTTTTGAAATTTAAGCAATAACCATCAGACCCTTTGAAATCATATAATCTCTTGCAGAATTTTTTTTTCAACAACTTGACAATGTGTACGGAGCCGGTGGAAGATATGTTTTCTTTCCACGAGGTTGTGCAAAAAGACTATGTCGAATTCCCCAGTCCTCTAAATCTATTCTAGAATTAGTTCCATCTTTTGATTTGATATCATGCAATATTATGCCTAGCAAACTTTCTCCAACATTTTTCTCGACATGCATTACATCTAAATTATGTCGCAATGGAAGTTCCTGTAACAATCAAGAATATAACATTTTAGTATTACACATTTTTTCTGTTTAATCAATGTAGGAAAAAAAATAAACAGTAACCTCCCAATATGGTAAATCAAAGAAAATTGATCTTTTTTTCCACCTTGATAACTCTGTTTTTACAGGGTTATCATTCTCATCATGTTCATCTTCTTTGTTGTGAACACGCTTCCTTTTTTTGTCCATTATCTTTTTTTCCCTTCTTATCTAGTCTTTTCTTCTTTATCTTCTTTCCTTTTTTATTTCTTCATTCTTATCTTTTCCAAAATCATTAGGAAAATCTTACAGCATAGCAAAAATGTTTCTACCTATCAAAATCCTAGGCTTGGTGTCTTTCTCCACCGTATTATCAAACCAAGTCTTTTGTTTTCTCAATGAGTCTAAAGGAGGTAAAAATCTTCTATGACCCATATACACAATCTTTCGACTATGATTTAACCATCGACTATGACTGTTAACACCGCATAATGGACAAGCTTTTTTACCCTTTACACAACATCTAGCAAGATTTCCATAAGCCAGAAAATCATTTATCGTCCATAGTAAGATTGCTTTTAAATTAAAAAGTGTTTTACAAAATGCATCATAAATATCAACACCGTTATGCCACAAATGATGTAAATCTTCTACAAGTGGTGCCATATATATATCAATATCATTTCCCGGTTGCTTTGGACCAGGAATCACCAATGTTAACATAATATTTTCTTCTTTCATGCACAACATAGGCGGAAGATTATATGTCACTAGCAATACTGGCTAGCAACTATATTTAGAACTTTTAATGGAAAATGGATTGAAACCATCTGTAGCTAGACCAAGTCTGAGTTTGCGTGGATCGGCTGAAAATGATTTATATTTCTCATCCACTACATTCCAAGTCACAAAATACACAGGATGATGCATTTTTCCATCATTTCTTTTATTACTATAATGCCATCTTAGATCTTCTGCCATTTTTTTGGATCTAAACATTCTCTTGAATCTTGGAATGATTGGAAAATATCTCAACACTTTGACAGGGATGCCTTGCATGATCTCTTTTGTACTCTTATTTATCTTCCATCTTGAAGAACCACACTTTGGACAACTATTCAAATCTTTGTATTCTTTTCTAAAAAGACAACAATTGTTCTTACAAGCATGAATCTTCTCAAAACCCATATCAAATATTTTAAGAAATTTTTTTACTTCAAATATAGTCTTGGGAAGTACATTATCCTTCGGCAATAATACATGTAACACATTTAATAGCTTATCAAAACTAGTATCGGATAAACCGCACTCACATTTAAGATTATATAAAGCGGTGATAGCAGATAATTTTGTCTGACCTGCACAATCGGGATACAATGGACTTTCTGCATCTTCCAAATTTTTTATCAAATCATCTTCTCATCTTTGTGCATCAACATTATCTTTATCGTTGGCAAAAAAAGGTATGATCGACAAAATCTTCATCTTCATAGTGGACGGCTTAGAATAAATCATACGTGTCGGTCAAATCCATTTCTTCAACTGTATTTATTTGTTCACCATGATTATACCACCTATTGCATTTGTACTTAGGATACATTCCTTTTATAACCAAATTCTCAAACACAAACTTGTCATGATGATGAGTAAGATTTCGACAATCTATGCAAGGACATAATTTTTTTTTCTCCAATTGCTAATTTTTTCTTTGCGGATTGCACAAAATTCCATGCACCTTGTCGGTACTCTATACTAGTTCTATGATGAAAAATAGACAACACAGATATTAATTGTAATATTAAAATTTTAAAATTTTCGAAGAGTGTTTAGTTGTATATTATCCTAATACCTGTGTGAATGCAACCAGTCTTTCTCCATCATGAATATACACTGTAATTCCAAGAAAGTATACACTGTAATACACATCACAACATTATTGTTAAAGAGAAACATAGATTTGTGATGATTCATTCAAATCATTTCAAATATTCCTCGGAAGAACACAATTGCTGATTTGATAACTATGACAACATACTATTTCTTTTAAAGTATGTTGGATAGTTAATTTGCTGACATGATAGACCAAACTGCGGTGAAGTTTGTCGTGAGGGCATCTGCGCAAAAGGATATACATGCACTTTTGTCTATCCAGGTTCTCGCTGCATGGGTGACTGTTGTTTGTAAACAAACTTGTGTGGTATTGTCTTACTTATAAATAAAGATTGCAAACATTAGTTTGCTTGAGAAACTGAATGCGACCGGAACTACCTGTTTAATAATGTTGTGATGAATGTTTCATGTGCGTGTGCAATGGAAGTTTTGTTTGGGTTTGTTCAACTTCTACATTTTATTGAATATAAATAATATTTTATTTGGCTTTCTAGCTATGAGCACTGAATTAAACCTACAAAAACACAACATATGGAAAAGTGACCAGATAATTTGCAGTACAGACAGCCATTTTAACACTGATATTAATGATTTTGCACTTATATTTTGTACATAACAATGATCCAACTCATTAGCAAAAACACACACGCTCTATGACCAAGCACAATACCACTGTCATGGATGTGTAGTTTTCGCTTTATCTGGCAATATTTTCACCTAACAAAATTTACTATGGAAAAAGATTGAATTAAGTATGAACTATAATGACTTTGTCAAATGGCACTTTATGTTTATGACATAAAAGGCAGCAAAATACATAAAGCCTAGATATCCGGAGATTAGCACTTCAAAGAATCTCGTGGAAAATTTTATTATAAGCTCTTATTACATACTATATTGTTATAATGGGAAATAAAGAAATAATATTTTGTTTTCTTCACCCAAGAATCTCTGAGTAACAAAAGTGTGAACACATAATTGTATTTAGATAAAATTAATGTTACACAACATATCATCGTCTGACGTAAATTATTCCTAGCAATTTATCAATCATAAGCATTTATGTTGCTGTCAAACCATAATACACTTGTACCAGCTTATGGAATGCATGGTAATCAAAAAAGAAATTAAATACATATCAAAATTTACTCAAATACATTGCACATAAGAGGACACACACATCACACTCACGTATACATAGCAGGTTAACACATGCCCACACACATATCACAAACACATCCATGCACTTACTCAACACAGCACATACCCACATGTAAATACAGACGTTTAGCTGCAGATACACCACTCAGAAACACTCAACAACATAAGAGCACTTAAAAACAAGCAAGGCAAAATAGAAATACTAACAATGCAGAGAACATCATGGGAGAAGTTGCACTGCAAGGAAGCAATGTACGCACCAACAATTATATGTATATACACTGCACATTGAATAGGCAAAACACACATCACGCACACTATACACTACTTTTTACAAGAATCTGATACCTATTGATTAAAATTTTCCAACTTGTAAACAGTGGGGTATTTTTCCTGGTGTGAAAATACACTTGCTACAAACTTTAACTAAATATCATGAAATTTTTGCACGCATATCAATATTACCATCAACTGCAATTTGTGAAATATATAGTTTCTACTGTCTGTTAAAATTCAATTTTTAAGCCATAAAGGCAATATGTTCGAAGTTTTCCATATACATATTTTTTCCATGTTTGTGTAAAAATACCCAAAGATCAAGTGAAGGCCAGATATTACGAGTAAAAAATAACTGAAATACTGTATTTTAAAGTACCGAATGCAATAATAAATAACTGAAATGCTTTATTTCTCGTTACTCTTTTTGCACATACGAGTGATATATATAAAAATTTGAATTGCTTCAAATCAAATGACTAAAATACTGGTGTTACCTAAAGCAGTTGACCTTCTCCGACAATAACTACAAAACCGCACTATAATCCACCTTTGGATCTGAAGCGAATCTGACTCAAAATAGTGTCCAAATAAACCCTAAAAAGTCCAAGATCCAAATTAGAGCTTTTCGACGAGCAATTTATAATCAGAATCATATTAAGCTTCAAAATTTCTTAACTATTCAAATTATTATCAAAAGAATATACTTTTGTAGGCTGTTGTAGGCTCGGTTATGAGGCAATAGTGAATATACTTTTCAAATTTCTTAACTTTTCCTAATTATTATCAAAAGAATTAACTTTACTTGAATAGCTTTATTTTTTACTAAGCTATTTAAACTGAATATTTTCTAAGCTTGAAAACATAAAATAAAATAATTCAAGATTACTAGGTAAACTTTACTAGAATAGTTATATTTTAATTATGCTACGTTTCTCACTTAAAACTAGTTCTATTTTGCAAGAAACTGGATTTAACCATTTATCAAAAAAAAGTAATGCTACAGAAAATTTAATATAGAAATAAAAAAGTAGATAAACAATTGGCAAATTACAAAAAATACAGGCTGAACTTACGCTGTAACAATCGGCAACCGATTTTCTTCCACTGACAAGCCTATCGACTAAAGCGAGAACTAGGATTAATGGTGACTGCAACAGAGATTCTTCCATTGGCTATCGATTTGCTTCCATTGGCTACCGATTTGCTTCCACTAAGACGACTGCAACGGAGATGAGGGCAACTGGGGCGATTGAACGGAGATGACTGCAAACGGCGATGAAGTCTACTGGGGGACGAAAATTTATTTTGAAGGAGGAAGATTTGTAATTAAACTTGGATCGTGGATTTAAAATTTGGGGAAATTTCTTTTATTTGGAGTACGCGAAAGGAAATAGAAATGAAGGGAATGAATGAAATTTAGCACCTTAAATTTCTCACAGCGCTCACAACATTTATGTTTCATAATTTACCGCTTGATTTTTGTTACTAACAGCAAGCAAGCAAAAACGCTGTATGGTTGTGCTAAGAAAACATACTTTTCTTGTAGTGATAACTTCAGAGTAATCATTTATTCTACAGGGTGTGTTTTACTACATACCAAACTCAAATATTATAAATCTACCGCTGAACAACTCTGACGTGAGAGACAACATTATCCATCCCCGAGAACTCAATAAATATGTCAATGTGGAATAAAATGGTAAGCATGAAAGATATGTCAACACATGATAAATAACAAACACTGAACAAGAAAATGATTGCTAAGTATTAAGACTGCATCAGTACCATTTGTGACTGCCTGCGTACCCCTATCTAATTGGGTACCCAATTAGATACAGAATCAAGCCAACGTAGTTCTCCTACCACAAATAGGACTCAAGGAGCCTACAATGCACAAACATACATGCAATTCCCAAACTACATAACAAATAACAATGCAAAATTAGCTTCCAATTCTACACACTTAGACTTATATCGTTTCATTTACATTCCTATAAAATGATTAACTTTATTATTTTCAAAATGTAATCCTTTTCGAGAATAATCTTTTTGAACTAAATTCCCGGTTTCATTTCAAATCCTTTTGAACTAATAATATGTATCTTTTATATCAAATCATACTTTTCTTCAGGATTTGTAACAAATCACTTTTGAAAATGGTACCAAATAATCTACTATAAGAGCATATCAAAACACATGTAACCAGATCGGGGGCTTCTCCTATAAACTAGGCAACGGGGTTTCAGCCTCTCTAAAATCAATAAGTATATCCCTCTATACAAAGAGTGTATTATACCTAGGGTTACACGAACCCTCCATCCACTTTTTAGTTATGGGTTACCTGTATCATCGGTAACATAACAAATCATTTTGTTTTTCGAATTGACAAATCATTTTGCACTAATATTTACAAATACTTCCAAAACACGGTATTGTTTATTTCCTCAAAATCTTTGCAAAGCTATTTTAAAACCACTGGGGTTTTATTCCTCGAAGTTTCCTTTATTCGTAAAACACATTTACATAAACTATAGTATATAAAATCACACTTTATATAGAATCACTCAGATTCCATAATTGGAATATTTACAAAAATCATTTTTAACCAATTACTTTCCCATAAACATTTTATAACATATTATTTTATGAAAACCATCTTTCAAAACAACTTCATTAAATTGAAGTTCAAAATTTAAATATTAAATTATTATAACTAATTATAATAATTTAATAAACCAATATTATCACTGAACACCTTATAGTCAAATTGTGAAATAAATTACAAGATGTTAGCCTACAATTTCTTTTTACCCAACTCATGCAAAAGAAAAAGGTTATTGCTCATAAACTGGCCGAACATAAATCTAAAAACCAAACAAGAATAATAAAAAACCCATAATTATTAACAATTTATAACCAATAGCTAACACAACATTTATTAAAATGTAAACAAATCACAGGAAAGAGATTAAGATTACACGCACTTCCTATTTGCTTTGATGGAGACTTGAAATACCTAGCCTTTGATAATAAAGATGAAATTTAGTTTCTTTCTTTAGTTTGTGAATGGAATGAGATATGGACTTGGGTATTTATAGGTGAATAGAAGGGTACTTTAGTTATTACCTATTCTCTTATAGCCTAACCTGATCTGACCGGATTTGATCCAATGGCAACCATCTGCATGGCACAACCTAATTCGACCATATTTTGGTTTAGTGGCAACCATCCTCATGTCATAACCTAATTCGATCATATTATGATCCAATGGAAACTATTTGCATGTCATAACCTGAATCGACCACATTTTTGTCTAATAAGGAAGTAGAAAGATTCAACTTTTCTTCTTATAAGTTTAACTATACTATTATATGGATAAGTATAAACGTGTGGTCCATTAGAGAGTAGAAAGATTCGACTTTTCCTCTTATAAGTTTAAATATAATATTATATGGATAAGTATAAAGGTGTGGTCCAATCAGAGAGTAGAAAGATTCCACTGTTCTTCTTATAAGTTTAAATATAATATTATATGGATAAGTATAAAAGTGTAGTCCAATTAGAGACTAGAAGGATTCAACTTTTCTTCTTATAAGTTTAATTATAATATTATATGGATAAGTATTGGTTCAATCAGAGAGTATAAAGATTCAACTTTTCTTCTTATATGTTTAATGATATCGGTATCCTAAGCCGCCTTATAGCTCGAACCGTCTTTAAACTAACAATTTACATCTGTTTAAAATCCAATTGAGGCATTTTATCCAAATTTTATTATAGTTATAAAATCCATTATTTTATCATTTAAAAATATATTAAATACTCATATTTAATGTGACTAAATTATGAGTCGTTATATTGGTACTAACTTTATTTTAATTCATTGCTTCCTCCGATGGATGAATAAGTTATACTAAAATGTTTTTTATGTCATAACGATCTTAATAATGCGAACCGCTAACCAAACGGATCTAGTATGAAGAAGATATAAAAGGTTTAACTTGGGGGTTTGATTTTAATGAAACAATATTAATTTGATAAATAAAAATGGACAGGATAAGGCACCATACCTTCGACTGGGGTTATGGGTGATATTATTTTTGGCATGCTTAACTTTTGTTAGTTATCGGCTTTCGTTATATTTTTTGCTCCATAGAATTTCGGGGACGAAATTCTTTTAAGGGGGGAGAATGTAACGACCTGTAATTTAGTCACTTTGAATATGAGTATTTAATATATTTTTGATGATTAAATAATGGATTTTATAACTAAAATAGAGAGCAGTTTTTTGCACCCCCTTTATGATACTTACGATTATATATAATCGTAAGTATCATAAAGGGGGTGCAAAAAAATGCTCCTCGAATGGATTTTTAAAATGGATGTAAAATGTTAGTTTAAAGGCGGTTCGAGGTATAAGGCGGCTAAAGATACCGATATATTTAAACTTATAAGAAGAAAAGTTGAATCTTTACACTCTCTAATTGGACCACACCTTTATACTTATCCATATAATATTATGTTTAAATTTATAAGAAGAAAAGCTGAATCTTTCTACTCTCTTATTGGACCAAAACGTAGGTGAATAAAATTATGCTAGGCGAATAGTTGTCATTGGACATAAATAAGGTCGAATCAGGTTATGTCATGCGGATGATTGCCATTGGACCAAAATCTAGTCGAATCGGGTTATGCCATGCGGATGGTTACTATTGGACCAAAATCTGGTCGAATTAGGTTAAACTATAGGGGGTTAGGTAATTGCTAAAGTACCATTCTCTTCACCTATAAATACCCAAGTCTATATCTCATTTTATTCCATTCACAAACTAAAGAAAGAAACCAAATTTCATCTTCATTATTAAAGGCCAAGTATTCCATGTCTCTAGTAAAGAAAATAGGAAATGAGTGTAATCTTAATCTCTTTCCTTTGATTCGTTTACATTTTAATAAATGTCATGTTAGCTATTGATTGTAAATTGTTAATAATAATGGGTTTGTTATTATTCTTGTTTGGTTGTTTGATTTGTGCTCGGCCAGTTTATGAGCAATAACCTTTTTCTTTTGCATGGGTTAGGTAGAAAACAATTGTAGGCTAACACCTTGTGATTTATTTCACAATTTGACTAAGATGTTTAGCGATAATATTGGTTTATCAAATTATTAAAATTAGTTATAATAATTAATATTTAAAATTTGAACTTCAATTTAATAAAGTTGTTTTCAAAGCTGGTTTTTATAAAAGAATATGTTAAGAAATATTTAAGGGAAATAAATTGTTAACAAAATATTTTGTAAAATTCCAGTAATGGAATTTGAGTGATTTTATATAAAGTGTGATTCTATATACTATGGTTTATAAAATGTGTTTTATAAATAAAGAGAATTTCAAAGACAAAAACCCCAGTGGCTTTAAATGGTTTTCCAAAGATTTTGAGCAAAAAACCAATACGTGTTTTGGAAGTATTTGTGAATATTAGTGCAAAATGATTTGTTATGCTACCGATGATTCGGGTAACCCATAACTAAAAAGTGGGTCGAGGGTTCGTGTAACCCTATGTATAGTCCACTCTTTGTATAGAAGGATATACTTATTGATTTTAGAGAGGCTGGGACCTAGTTGCCTTGTTTATGGAAGAAACCTCCCAATCTAATTACATATATTTTGATATGCTCTTATAGTAGAGTATTTGATACCGTTTTCAAAAGTGATTTGTTTTAAATCCCGAAGAAAGTATGATTTAATACGAAATATATGTATTATTATTTCAAAAGGATTTGAAATGAAACCGGGAATTCAGTTCGAAGAGGTTATTTTCGAAAAGGATTACATTTTGAAAATAATAAAGTAAATAATATTACAGGAATATTAATAAAATGATATAAGCCTAAGTGGGTAGATTTGGAAGCTACAATTGCATTGTTATATGTTATGTAGTTTGGGAATTGCATGTATGTTTATGCATTGTAGGCTCATTGAATCCTATTTGTGGTAGGAGAACTACGTTAGCTTGATCCTATACCTAATTGGGTACCCAATTAGGTAGGGGTACGCCGGCAGTCACAAGTGGTAGTGATGCAGCCTTAATAATTAGAAAACATTTTCTTGTTCAGTGTTTGTTATTTATCATGTGTTGATATATTTTTAATGCTACCATTTTATTCCGCATTGACATGTTTATTGAGTTCTCAGGAATGGATATTGTTGTCTCTCACGTCAGAGTCATGCAGCGTTAGATTTATAGTATTTGAGTTTGGTGTGTATTAAAACACACGCTGTAGAATAAATGATTACTCTGATAATTTATAGTATTGAAATTTGTATCCTATACATTTAGTAGTGTTGTATATTTATCAGATTATGATATGTTAAAATGATAGTTTTCATTCATAGTTTTAGAACGAATGGATTTTTTAGCAATTTTAGTATAAAAATCCTGGTCATCATAGCTAGCACTACCAGATAGGCGTGAGGCAGCACCCCTCGGAAGTTATTAGTGTTATTTTTCATTTCTACCGAAAATATCTTATTAACATAAACCAAATATTTATAAATTTTGAAATACCATTATTTACCATTTATAATTATCATTTACACACTTATATGTAATTTATGATTATGTGGGTTAACCCAATCCCAATCACATTTCATGTTTAACATAATATTCTTATTAACATAAACCAAATATTTGGCATAATTTTGTGAGGTATCATTTTGTTTGGTGCAAATTAGAATCATCAATCTTGAACTGATTTTCTTTATGTTATAACTTCTTCGTTTTAAGTCAGAATTGAGTGAAACTTGGACCAATAGCTTCGTTCGTTTAAGTCGAATGCTCAAGTGCCTTCATACATTCCATTTGGATGATGTAACTATTAGCTCTCCAAGGTAGGCCAAAATCGGCTATATAGAGGACTAATTTTAAAATTGCCATATCTCTCAATCCTTAAATTGGATTGAGATGTGGTTTTTACCGAGGTACATTTCCAGATGTTAAACATAATTTTCTAACTAGTTTGGATCTATTTTGAGACCAACCAAATTTACCACTTACAATTATTATCTATGAATTTTTCAAAAAGAAAAATATACACCAAGCCTTTTACATTTCCTTTATTCAGTTTTAAAGTTGGTTATGTATCTTCCGCAAAGGAGATATTTAACTTTAATTTTAATTTTAGGAAAAAAGAACATCTCTAGCAATTTATAGCTCACTTAATATTAAGGGTGCATTAGCAGACAATTTTAATTAGAGGTTACATATTAGATGTTAGAGGTTGTGGCGTTCGTGGACAAAAATTTGATTAAAGGTTGAGTAGGAAGTAATGTAAAAGTAGCTAAATTTTTTTAATTAATAATTAATGATTAGTTTTAAATAATTAACAACTAATAATTCAGATTTAATAATGCAAACTCAAATTCTAATTCTACTTTAAATTCAACTAAAAATTCAAACAATTATTGCAAATTTAAATGCTTCAAACTAAAATACAAATACAAATTCACCTACAAATTTAATGGGGTCCTTGCAAAACCCTCAACTCTATCTCGACCCACTTGCGTTTTTCCTCATCGGAGTCTAGCATTTTCGTACCTCTTTGAAAATTCTTCTCAAGTGAGAATTTTGTATTCTCGATAATGCTACATCAGCCCAACTTCATGCACTATTTGAGACATGCTAGAGGTTCAACTAATTTATGATCCCCTTATTGAGGAACTTCACTGCCTTCAAAAGAACTTGACGACTCGAACCATGTTCTTCTTTTCATCATTTAGCCCATATTGTAAAGCTCTTCTACGCATGTTGTGTTCATCTTCGGCTAGAATGAGTAACACAATATTAGGTGGCAGAATGATGAATCGATGGACATTAACATTAACATTTATTTGAGGTTAGGTTCAGCAAATTCATTCGGTTGGAGGGGTTGGAAGAGTTCAAAGGGCTAGAAGGAATTGGAGCCCAAAAGATCATTTCATTAGTTAGGTGTGGGCTCCTCTTCCTAAATGTTTTTCAAAGTAGGATTTGATGAGTGGTGTGAAGGTTAGTTCGTACTTCATCCTCGGTTTCAGTAATTGGAAAATCAGCCTGACTGGAGAGAATGTCATGTTTCCCTATGGTGACGTTTTTGAATGTTTGCTCCAAATATTCTATATTGGATATAGAAGCATCTCCCCATTTCCGATTATGTTACTGATATGCCAAATTAAAACATTCTTAAACAACCATTAGGAAAGGGAATAGAAAAATATTTAAAATACCTTGGCTTAATCAGCCCACCAATCATTGTCTCCAGTAATAGCGCTTCTCTAACCATCCCAGCCTGCATTGGTTTTGTTCCTTATCTTCTCCTACTTGATGACATCTATTCGATTACTGTCATTTATATTGAGGCTACAACATCTAGCAGTCGAGAAGTCTTTTTATGACGGTTAAATATATCAGAAAATTTTCTGATAAACTGTGATTTGGCCTTCTTTTGCCTGTTGTAAATTCATCCGAATATATTTTGCGAATAGAGTGGATAATTTGGCATTACGATAAAACGTCTGTTTTTTGTTCAATCCAACTATAGTGGAAGCCATTGTTATAATTTATAAGAAGAGAAGAGTAGAATATAAAGCATGAAGAAAGTGTGGAGTTAGAGTCTAGATTCGTAGACAAATATTATGTACGATGTATCCACAATTATGTCGGACGTAAAAAATACGTCCTACCAACCGTTTTATTTTGGAGCAAACAAACGATTTTCAAATAAATGATGACATAACTATTATGTACGAATTATCGAGCTAAGTTAGACATAATTTTCGCTGAACATTTTTCATTAGCGCTTTTCTTATCCACGAACGGATCCTAGGGCAATTTTAAACTTGTATTTCACACTAAAAACATGAGCTGATGGCTAGTACATAGCCTCCCGAAGACATGGGACTAATTATCGCCTATGTAGGTGCGACTATTTTGTAGATGCTTGATTAATTAAGCAGCTAAAAAATAAAACTTCTCCGTGTAAGCGACTATTTGTAGCTTGAATAGTACTTAAATTTTTTCTTTATAGTGTGAGAATAAGTGTTAATTTTGAATTCAAATTTAGGAAGAAGTTATGATTTTTTATTGAACGTTCATTTACCTTTTATAATTTCAAATAGCAATAAAATTTAAAAGTCTTCTCAAATAGTAAGGTATGGTGGTTAGAGATGGCAAAAAAAGATCAAATGGTAGTTTTAATGGATATGTTTCGGATGTTGATGAAAGAAGGACTTTGTGAGTAGAGTATATTGAGGTTGATGCAAACATGGAGAAGGGGAAGAGAGCTAAATTTAGTATGAAGACGAAAAGAAAGGAAAAAAATTCATAGAGAAGAAACGAAAGAAGTAGCTCTTTCAAAAGTTATATCCAGTGAAAATCCATTAGCAGCACTAAACGATGTTAAGAAAATGTTGATATTGATTTAATTATTTTTTAAATACTAATCAAGGCAAATAATAATAATTTAGTATTTACAATATATATTTATTTGCCTTCATACTTCTAAGATTAAAATATAGGATTGATAGCGTATCATTTTGTAGATTTTAACATAATAAATATTAAATGTAATAATTAATAATCAATCATTTTTGTGGATATAAGATTAAAGTTCCCTTCTTATTACTTGTTGATTGTGTCTACTGGAATAACCATGTTCGGTTTTGTAATAACTTGCCTCGAAATAGGCCTAAATTCTAATTCAGAAATGGTCTATCGAAATTTAGACCCATTCCAAAGCTGGCTATTGGTTGGTATAAAGAACAATACATGGATCTATTTATCTACACATTCAGAAACTCACAACGGACGGATAAATTATAATATTAGAACAGTACCCATTTTATTCAAAATTCAAATGTCATAAATTCATAACACAAAACCATAAAAAATCATCAATTATCTGTAGAAAATGATTCCAAAGTTACAACATCATTTAATTGGTACATCAGAAATAAAAGAAATAATACAAGTAGATAAATAGTAACTGCCATAAGTCTGTAACTCCGCCATCACCTCTGAATATCTACATCAACAACTCTAACCTGTGTTGTAATGAGGATGGAGTAAGAACAACAATGTCTAATGAATAAAATCTCGAGCCTTTTTATAATAGTACTTTTATAGTATAATTTAAATAAAAATATGCAACATCTCCCATTTTGAGGCCCGAAACTAAACGCTACTGCAGTCATCCATAGTATTAATTTCCGGTAGTAAAATGAGATCAATTAATTGTATCTATAACATCAAGAGCACATGAATATGAAATGTTTTTGAAACACATTTCATTAATAACTTTCATATTCATTACATTCCATCACATAATCCCATCGATTCCACGTTCAGAGAAAACATAATAATAATTACAATTATATTCTAAGAGCGATATATGAGGATGCCCTATTGTTTGATCAAAGTCTAGCTTGTTGACAGTTGTAAATCCTGTCATTACATCCATTTAAACAAAGCATAGACTTCAAACAACATATCAAAAATAAACTCCTAATATTAGCTAAGTTGCCTCCTGCATGTCTCTGGAAGCCTATTCGTTTAACCTAAAAAACCCTACTCCCGACCTACTTGAATGAGTACTTGAGAGTTTAAGGGGAAAGATAAAATCTTTGGGTCAAACAAAAAGTCTGATGTGAATAATAATATATCATCTCGAAGCAAAAAAAATATCCAATGAGACCACGCCGCTGAGCGAAATGGGTTTTCCCCTCGCTTGTATCTTATCCAAATATGTCAATCATAAATCATGCACCTGAAACCACAATGGTTAGAACAAAACATAACATCATCGTATGCATGCATGCACTTTGGGTAAGTCTGGCTAGTCTGTTATCCTAAGGTTATGTACACCCAAAGTTTACCCTTTTCAAAAATAGACTGTTTGTCTCAAATCATAGTTTTCTAAGGTCACTATAAACCTAATGGTTTTGCAGGCCAACCAATAACCTCTCGGGTTGACTCGGACCAAAACTTTAACCAGATATTCAAAATCTCCAAATACAATTAGGAGGAAACTGGACTGACTATCCGAATCATAGTTTTCCTAGGGTCACTATGAACATAATGTTTTTGCGGGCCAACCAATAACCTTTTTCTGTGAGCAAATAGAGCTACAAGTTCCTTTCTGCGGGTAAACATCCTTTAGTCTCACCAGTGACAAACTCTAACCACTGGAATCACAGACCTTTACCAACTGGGGGCTAACAGCTGAAGCATAGGATTCTACCCTACACCCGTCCAACATTTGCGCTTATTATCCGGTTTTAAATCAATGAGTCATATTTCTTTTGATCAGTTTAAGTCATCCTAACACAATTGATCTATTTGATCTTCGGGATGCAATTCTACTCACTCAGTAGTTTAGTCTGACCATACTCACTACTAGGACAACCTAACTGGTAATTCTGCCCCCAAATCCCAAGATACAATGTTGGGTCATAATGATGTGAGTATAACAATGATAAATATGAAAATTTAACTAATCACATGATAACAAGAACATATAACATCATTCATCAACATATTTTCAATCAATAGTCACCGGCAACACAAAATTACTTAATCGTAAGTAATAATCTCCTTTGACAAATTCGTATAAAACTTGGGTTAAAATTTCATTTTATTTCGTAGAAAACACTTACCTTTCAAGATGATTAACCACTTAAAATAATTCTTTAAAACAAGGAAAACATAGCCCAATACTTAGCCAAAATCCAACACCAAAATACTACCGTTTTTATATAGCTTTTCAACCTTTCGGTATAAAAAACGAGGCTATCGGGCCTCTAAAACACAAGGCTATCAAGCCACTGAACAAAGCTTTTTAATTTGCAAAAGATAAAGCTATTGCGCCAATAAAACATAGGTGTTGAGTTTGTAAACATATGGTAGCTATGCTACAAAACATAGGTATCGAATACATAGTCAAACAAGATGTTTTGAGCCATTAAAATGTTAGGGTTATGGAATCCTTGAAAAACTCAAGGGTGTCGAGCCCCTAAAACTTGTTGGTGTTAAAAATTTGAAAGCTTGACGGTATCAAACCCATAAAACAAAGAAGTTGTCGAACCTTTAAAAAGAACAGTATCGAGTCTCGAAACCACAGGTTACCGAGCCTCTACAACATTGGGATATCAAACCCTTAGAATACTTAGTACCGAACTTCTATGCAAACGGGTACATCACATGTCTATTAAGTAGATATCACATGTGTCAACCCATATAGATGCCGATCCAATAAATTTGACACCTTATATAACTATAAAGTAGTTATCCACAGTATCAACTATTATAGATGTCGAATATCAATATAACAGCGTGCCAAGTATCTACAATGATATTTCATTAAATGAGTTTAAAACTATTTTATTTCGTTTTTAAGCTAGTGCTTTCCACCAACTCTTGCCTCTTGTAAAAATTTAATTGGACATCAAATTACTTTACATTTTCTTTTCAGAAATTACTGGTAGATCATGTTCTACCTTTCCAAAATAATTTACAAACCTTATAAGCAACTTTATTAATAATATTAATTAAAAGCTTTTCTATCACTATAAATTCATAGAAAATCATAACCAATCCCCAAAAATCCGAATTTCCTTCTTATTTCACCTATAAAAATTAACGGACCAAAATATTACTATAATTATTTTTAATATTCATAAAATATTCATATGAACTTGGAAAATTATGAAATTAAAAATCCATCTCCAAAATAATGTTTTTACACAAGTATTCAAATTTCAAGTCAATTGGAGATTAAAAAACTTGGTTTTTACCTTTAAAACCCATTAAAACAATCCCATAAAAAATTCCAATAAATCTCCGTTTAATCCAATAATGATAATCATCAACCAAAGCATGACATATATTCACAATAAATTCAAAAATCATTCGTAAATTCGAACCAAGTATAAATAATTGAGATGGATACTATTATTCAGCTTAGATTGGATAAGTGAGATTGAGATTTCATGTTGATTAATCCTCTTAAACTTTTCTTTTAATTCCCTTCAGATTTCCTTTTCTTTTCTTCCTATGTAATGGTCGTCTTTCTCTTATGTCTTGTTTTTGAATTGTAAAATGAAATGAGAATGAATAAGAGAGGAAGGGTTTAGGGAATGGATGAAAGGAGTTATTCTTATTATGCCCTTCTCATTAATTTCTTTCTATTTTATGTTCAAGTCAATCGTATTCATGGATTACTTAAGGCACGACCTAGTTAATTAACCAATCTCATTCTTCTTATCACCCCACATCATTCTAATTAATTAATCTAATTAAATCTATTGAATAATTTAAACAAAAATAAGGCATGTTACAGGCTCCCCCTTAAAGAATTTCGTCCTCAAAATTACGATAAGCTAAAAAATCAAGCATATCAATCATGCGTACATGTGTGACAAACACATAATATTATTATTAACATATCTGACTAGCGAAAAGTCTTTATGACGAATATAGAATATACCATCAAAACAACTTAGGAAAAGTATCTCTAATCATGTCTTATGTCTCCCAAGTACAGTCTTTCTCATTGTTACTCCACAGGACTTCTACTAACTTGACCGTCTTATTTCTTGATTTCTTCTCATCTCTTGCTACAACATGAACTGGTTGTCTAAAAAAAGTCATATCCCGTTCCACTACTAAATTTTCCAATACAGTTGGTGCAAGATTAGTCTCTAGATCATGCACACTCTTTCAAAAATGAAAAACATTATGGACTTCTGCTAAAATATTCGGCAACTCTATCCGATAAGTGAGTTTCCTGATTATTTCTATGATAGGGAACGGACCGACATATCTCGGTGCCAATTTCCCCAACTTTCCAAACCGTATCACACCCTTCATCGACGATGCTTTAACAAAAACATACTATCCAACTGAGAACTTTAGATTCTAAAACCTCTTATCTGCATAAATTTTCTGCCAAGACCGAGCTTCCTTTATCCTTAGTCGGATTAACTCGATCTTTTTGCAGCTTCTCTCACCATATCTAGACCAAGAACCAATCTGGTTCTGATCTCTAGCCAACATACTAGCGACTTGCACGGGCTTCCGCAAAGAGCTTCGAAAGGTGCCATTCATATACTAGTTTGATAACTATTATTATAGGAAAACTAGACTAAATGCAAATGGTCCTTCCAGGACCGTACGAAGTTTAGTACACAAGCCCTAAATAAATCTTTAATAACCTTGTTAACCCTTTCTGTTTGCCCATCCGTTTATGGATGGTAAGCGGTACGCATCTTCAAATTGGTACCTAACACTTCTTGTAGACTCTTCTAGAATTAACTAGTGAACAAAGCATCTTAGTCACTGATTATACTACTAGGCATTCCATGCAGCCTTACACTTCAGATTGGCACCGATTCACTTCATCCTCCACTTTCATTGCATCCAATAAAGCACAGATATCTAAACTAGAATTTTCTGTTGTGTATATAATTCGATCATAACTATTAGGGTATCTTAACGATATCTCCTTATCCTGGCAAAATATCCTAGCATCATATCTTCTTAATCAATCCATACCCAGAATAATCCTCCACAAAATTAAACACATGTAAATTATAGGCAAATGCATGATCTAACAGCTCAAATTCTAAATGGTCACATCTCATCCTAAGAGTTGCACAACTTTCTATTGGATTCGTAACCATTACGGAAGTAAAATGTATAATGGTTAAAGATTTTACTTATCTACGAAACATCGTGAGATAAAAGAATACGTTGCACCAGTATCAAATAATACTTTAATAGGTATTCCATGAATCAATAGGTATTCCATGTATAATAGGTATTCTCTTCTGTAGTTGGTCCAAAAGCCAATGGCTCTAGAGCAAAAACTTTCCCTTTATGAACTATAGCTGGTTCTGGACATTCATTCTTGTAATGCCCCATCTGTTTGCAGTTGTAACACTTCATGCCTTTCTTTCCCACAACCTTCTTTCCATCACCGCATCGACCCTCATTAGCAAAGTGCCCTTTCTTATCACACCTATAGAAGACCTTATTAGCCTTCCCTTTTTTAGCAGCTATGCCCTTCTACGTTCCCTTCTTATTAAAGAACTTCCTTATCTTGCCTTGAAAGCCTTTTGTGACGACCGCCCATGACCCCTGCACCGAATCTAGATATAGTGCGCTGTAAAGTGTGCCAGGCGACCATGGACGATTGTCAGGGTAGATTGAAACAACAGAATCTATCGTATTACTCACAGCGCAAGGACAAAAATACAATAGAACATATGTATAGTGAAGCTTTACAGAACAAAATGACATCATATAAAACTCCATAATAGTTGAATACAAGCATCCACATAGTCAATACATCCAGCCTCACTACATATCTCTCAGAGAATACAAAACAGCGGAATATCCAGTACATATAATAAGAAGATAATATGCAACCCTCCGGCTCGTCTTCGATATCAGCATCGTGAGAAGAGAACAGCACCTGTCACTTGCTACCTAGTCTGCCCGTCCCAAAATGGACGAACAGCCCAAGGCAATAAGAATTAAACATAAAGCCTTGAGTCAGACAACAGTCTTAGTGAGCAGTAAATTAACTAACAACATACCAAAAGAGCATAAAGGAAAAGGAATAGGAATACAACCCTCCCACACCAACCTCATTCTACAGTGATAGCCCCCAGACACACACTAAGCAGAAGCAAACATAGCAGAGCATACAATTTAAAGTAAAGCTACTATCACTCGAGTCAAGGGCGATGTTTTCCAAGTACCAAGGCCTAAATCAGATAAGCACCCAGAAAATACCGCTCTTGAGTCCGAATGACGATACAACCAAACATCCATGACTCTGGCTATCACTGTTATCATTGCTTCGATATCACCGTTAATTGAATGACCGGCACATTCTTTCAGTCGTCCGTCAAGGGCTAATGAAAACCCCGGTTCTAGTCATAACTCCCGCACGTCGTCGCAGCCCGTGCCTAGGACTATCGAATCTGCCCAGAGTACTCGACCATCAACAGTTGGCCGTTGGGACTATCGAATCTGCCCAAACGTACTCTTGCTTAGAGCATGCTAGAACCTTCAACAACGATGCTATCCAAGCCTCCTAGTCATCCTCCTCGACGACTATTCTCATATCCATTCATTATCCTCAACTCGAATCATATCACCGAGTTATCAACATGCTTGGAATGATCCCGTCTGGATTAGACCAAGTCTTCATCACATGATTGCCTCGCTTCATTACATCCTCGCAAAGCCTCATCTCATCATCACATCATCAAATCTATGCATAAGAGCTTCATCATCCCGCTACATATGCCACGAGCAGCTTTCCCAATTCAAGAGCCTTTCCCTTAGCTTTTGAATCGTCTTCGGTCTAAATCTAATCATCAATCATCTAGTTCATAACAATCAATCAAATCAAACATCAATCCAAACAATCAAGCATTCAAATATGATCTAAGTAGACAATTATAACAATAATGGCATTTTCGTAATTAAAGAGTTGAAAGTCCAATAAGCATGAAAACATGGATTATATCTCTACAAACTTGATGAATGAACTTGCATAGGTTAACATATGATAAAATGGATGTAACATCATCATGAACAATGGATCTATATGGATCTACACTTAGGATGAAGAAAATGCATGGAAATCTCTATTTTAACACCAAATCGGGCCAACAATCCGATATACTCCTTTGGATCCGTGTGAGAGATAATCACCACTCACCAAATCACCTAAACAAACCCAAATCAACACGCTTCAGATCTGGACAGCAAAGGATCAAGCTTGATCTATCACGAATCCGCTTCAAACGAAGAAATCTCTCTTGAAAAGATGAAGATCTTCAACATTAGCTCTTGAATCTTCAATCTTGATCTTCAACTTGGATGGATGTAAGCACTAGATTAGAGTGGAGAAAAGAAGTGAAGAAGTCGAGCTCTCAAAATGGCAGCACTTCGTCGCTTCAAAATCCGGATCCCAAAAAGTGAGAACAACCCCTCCTATTTATAGCTGAAAACTGCCCTTAAGTCGTAACTAGTCTATCTCCTAAGTCGTTTCCGACTCACGACTCAAGCCCCTACGACTCAACAACCCCCTACGACTTAACCAAGCTGCGAGTCAACATACGCTCCTACGACTTAATCCTCATCTGTCTACGACTCACGATAAAACAGCCATCTCCTAAGTCGTATACGACTTATAGCATCTTCCGACTCAACACAAAGGCTACGACTCATCAGAAGATACGACTTATCAAAGAGTTCAACCTACGACTCATCAAATAACTGGTACGACTCATCAGACAACATGAGTACGACTCATCAGATGACTTGGGGTACGACTCATGAGATGACTCGGATACGACTCATCAGATGACTTGGGGTACGACTCATGAGATGACTCGGATACGACTCATCACATCTATGCTTCTATGACTTATGACCGCTAACTCCTCAGTCGCTCACGACTCAACAGCTTACTGGAATACGACTCATCGAACAAACACTAAACTCGGCAACGACTTATGAATGCGTGTGACCTAACATATGACTCGGTCACTTCCTTAGGTTGTCTATCCCTTAACTCGGCAACGACTTACAACCTACGACTTAACACTTGCCCAGCTACGACTTATCTCCTTAGGTCGTCGCCGACTCACCCCTTAAGTCCTTAACTCGCCCAGATTCATCACTAACTCGTCCAGAACCCATAAGTCGGCTACGACTTAGGACTTAACCAAAAATTCTTCCCAAAATCTGAAACAACCTAAAATGTTGAAAATTCCAGATTTGAACGAACTTTTCGATCCGTAAAAATACGGGTCGTTACATTCTCTCCCCCTTAGGAATTTCGCCCCCGAAATTCCAAACAAACAAAGCAATCAAAAACTATTCTGCACGCCTACCATCCATAGCAATCAACAAACCATGCATCCAATTCTAGCTTAGCATGCAGAATTCTAAAACTAGAACAAGTTACAATTTCGCGAGATGAGACGACACCTTAGGGCCATACCTTGAAGAGTTCAGGATGAGCTGCCTTCATCCTCTCTTCCACCTCCCACGTACAGTCGTTATCATCATCACTCCATTGTATCTTGAGCAACTTAACTACCTTCCTCCTAAGCTGTTTCGTGTCGGTTTCAACAACACGAAGCGGTTTACGAGGTCTTCTATTAACTGGATCAACTTCAAAATCTTCATAGCTATCTGCAGAAACTACTGCATTTGAGTCATGCACATACTTTCGTAGATATGATACATGAAAAACATTGTGCACACTCGACATCTTCTCTGGTAACTCCAATCTGTAAGCGAGCTTTCCAATTTGCTCGATGATCGGGAATGGTCCAACAAATCTCGGAGTCAATTTACCTTTCTTCCCGAATCGAATAACATTCTTCAGTGGAGAAATCTTCACAAAAACCATATCTCCAATGTCGAATTCTAAATCCTTACGACGCTTATCGGCATAACTCTTCTGACGGTCTTGGGCTGCCTTCATTCGTTGCCGAATGATTTCTATACAATCTGAAGTCTGTCGAATCATCTCTGGCCCAAGTATCAACTTTTCTCCAGTTTCCAACCAACATGTCGGAGAGTTACACGGTCTTCCATACAATGCCTCGTACGGTGCCATACCAATGCTTGACTGGTAACTGTTGTTGTACGCAAACTCCACCAAATGAAGGTGATCTTCCCATGATCCTCCGAAATCCAAAACACAAGCTCTGAGGAGATCTTCCAAAACTCGGTTGACTCTCTCGGTCTGACCATCTGTTTGAGGGTGATAAGCTGTACTCAAACACAACTCGGTTCCCAAGACTTCCTGGAAGCTCTTCCAAAATCCACTAGTGAACAATGGGTCTCGATCGCTCACTATACTCTTCGGAATACCATGGAAACGAACTATCCACTTAACATACAACTCAGCCAACTTTGATGCAGTCCTAGTCGATCGAACAGGAATGAATCGTGCACTCTTAGTCAGACGATCCACAATGACCCAAATCCCTTCATTTCCCGTTCTGGTTCTAGGCAATCCATCAATAAAATCCATCGACACTTGTTCCCACTTCCATGTAGGAACTTCTAATGGCTGAAGCAATCCGCTTGGCTTCTTCTGTTCGGCTTTTACCAACTGGCAATTCATACATTTGGAAATAAAATTTCCAACATCCTTCTTCATACCTTCCCAATAGTAGGTTCTCTTCATATCCCGATACATCTTGTTTCCACCCGGATGAATTGTCAACTTCGAGTGATGACTTTCCTTCAGAACTTCACTCCTCAATTCATCTATATCGGGAACAACTAGTCGTCCTTGCTTCCGAAGCCAACCCTCTCGATCGACCTCGAATCCTTTATCCTTTTCTGGATCCAATCCAGATTCCAATTCACGGATAATCTTGACAAGCTTATCATCTCGCTTTTGGCTCTCGCCAATCCTTTCCACAAGAGTGGGTCTTATTGATAAGTTTGCCAACATCTCAGGTTCCAATTCACGCCTAGGCCTGAAGTCAAATCCAGCTAAATACTCGAGACTCTTCCATTCTGAAAACATGGCTCCCAATCCTGCATGTCTTCGACTTAACGCATCTTCCACTGCGTTACCTTTTCCCGGAGTATAAGCTATACCAAAATCATATGATGCTAAAAACTCTAGCCAACGTTGCTGCCGAAGATTCAAATCCTTTTGGGAGAAAAGATACTTCAACGACTTGTGATCCGTAAATAACTCGAATCGAACTCCCAACAGATAATGCCTCCACATCTTCAGAGCAAATACAATCGCCGCCAATTCCAAATCATGAGTTGGGTAATTCCTTTCATGCGGCTTCAGTTGTCGACTTGCATACGCAACAACTTTATTCTTCTGCATCAGCACTGCTCCCAGTCCAGTACCACATGCGTCAGTGTAAACCACCATCTCATCATTCCCACTTGGAATAGTCAAAACAGGAGCACTCGTCAGTCTCTCTTTCAGGATTCCAAAAGCTTGCTCACACTTAGCATCCCAACTGAACACTTGGTTCTTTTTCGTCAATCCTGTTAACGGTGCAGCTACCTTGGAGAAGTCTTTGATAAACCGTCGATAATATCCTGCTAATCCAAGAAAACTTCTCACATCAGATGCATTCTTAGGTCTAACCCAATCCTGGATTGCTGCCACCTTAGCGGGATCAACCGCTACTCCATTTCCAGAAATCACATGGCCTAAGAACCTCACTTCACTTTTCCAGAAGTGACACTTCGAAAACTTAGCCTTCAGCTGATGTTTCCGCAAGATCTCCAAAACAATACGCAAGTGCGTCTTGTGCTCTTCTTCCGTTCTGGAATAAATCAGAATATCATCCACGAACACAAGTACGAACTTGTTCAACTGATCTCTGAACACTCTATTCATAAGATCCACAAAATATGCTGGCGCGTTAGTCAATCCAAACGGCATTACCAGCCACTCAAAGAAACCGGATGGTGTCCTAAAAGCAGTCTTCGGTACACTATCCTTCGCTACTCTCAACTGGTGAAATCCCGTTGCCAAATCCATTTGAGAAAACACCTTAGCTTCGTGAAGCTGATCAAACAAGTCATCTATTCTCGGCAATGGATACTTGTTCTTCTTAGTCACCTTATTCAGCTCACGATAATCCACACACAATCTCAACGACCCATCTGCCTTGGTTGCAAACACAACTGGTGCACCCCACTCGGACACACTACGCCGAATGAATCCTTTCTGTAAAAGGTCATCAACTTGCACCCTCAACTCCTGCTGTTCCCTAGGCGCCATCCGCCTAAGAGGCATCACAACAGGTTTGGCTCCTTCAACTAGATCTATACGAAACTCGATCTCTCTATGCGGCGGCAACCCTTTGACTTCGTCAAAGACATCCTCGAATCCATTTGCGATTGGCACTAAAGACAGTCCATCCCGTGGAACAACTAGCGAATACATGAAGCTCATGAAGACGCCTTCTTCATGCTTACATCGTATCACAACCTTTCACCCCTCCACATTCTCGACTGTCACCTCCAGCCTCTCACAATCAACCTTAGCCGCATACTTCCTAAGCCAGTCCATACCCAAGATAATTCCGAACCCCGCAAAGTTCAGAACAAAGCAATCACAAACAAAAGAGCAACCATGACTCGACACAACTAGACCACGGCATAACATACACAAACAAGACGAACCCCCAACTGGATTAGTCACAACCAATGGCCTATCAACAATATCCGGTTCCAAACCTAACCGGCCTACGAGTTCACTACAAACAAATGAATGTGACGCTCCAGTATCAAACAGAACTCTAACTGGAACACCACATAGGAAAAGAGTACCTTGAACAACCACACTCTTTCCCTTCTCTTCAACAGTAGGAGCTTTCGAAGACGACGGAACAGCTCCTAAAGCATAGGCTTGCACAATCTGCCTGTCCTTCCTTGGTTCTGGACAATTCTTCCTGAAATGTCCCGGCTTGTCACAGTTGTGACACTTTATCGGCACCTTAGGATTCTTACAATCCTTAGAGAAATGGCCCTTCTGCTGACAATTGTAGCAAGTCACCTCGCCTTTCGGCTTCTTCTGGCCATCCTTACCCTTCTGCTGCTGCTGCTTCCTCTTCTTGTTTCCACCCTGCTGGGGTTTAGACTCTTCCCTGGTCACAGCAACAACAGATCCTTCCTTAGGAAACAGACTCTCATGCCTAAGAGCTTTCTCCACAAGCTTCTCAAATGAATCGTCCAAATGATCCACCAACTGTCTCCCAAGATAATTGTCCAAGCCTGTCACAAACTTCTCATTCTTCTGATAAGCAGATTCAATATATGACCGGGCATACTTGGACAAAGCTTCAAACTCAGAAACATACTCAAGAACAGATCTTCCACCCTGCTTGAGTTCTACAAACTTCTTGAACAGAACAGACTTCTGAGCTGTAGAAATGAACTTAGCTTCAAATCTGACTTGGAATTGCTCCCAAGTAATCTCTTCTTCCGGAGTAGTGATGGTAATAGAGTTCCACCAATCAGAGGCTCTCCCTTGAAGCTGCCTTGATGCCAACTTCCTCTTAGTTGCATCATCAATTCCCAAATCACCAAAGATCCTTCTACAAGCATCTATCCACCTCTGGACCTCAATGGTAGATTCTGTTCCCAAGAAAACCTTTCCTCCAAGAGCAGTGTAGTCCTTGCACAACTTAGCAAAATCCACCGGTTTTGGAGTTTGAACTTGAACTCCAACATCAACTGCCGCTCCCGGAACTGGTATCCTTCTCATGATCGAAGTCATCATAGCTTCGAACATGGCTGCATAATCAGCAGTCTCTTCAGTAGCACGGCCTTCCCTAGCAGCTGGTCTCCCTCTTCGACTCATTCTCAATATCTATAAAAAGGAATGATTAGAACATCTAGAGAAACAACTGCATAAAGGACTCAAACTCTACTAAGCTACTATATTATATATAGTATTCATCCATCAAAATACAATTACGTCTCTCATACGTAGTCACGACGGCGAGCGTTGGGTAAAATCGATTAACCAATGCTCTGATACCAAATGTGACGACCGCCCATGACCCCTGCACCGAATCTAGAGATAGTGCGCTGTAAAGTGTGCCAGGCGACCATGGACGATTGTCAGGGTAGATTGAAACAACAGAATTATCGTATTACTCACAGCGCAAGGACAAAAATACAATAGAACATATGTATAGTGAAGCTTTACAGAACAAAATGACATCATATAAAACTCCATAATAGTTGAATACAAGCATCCACATAGTCAATACATCCAGCCTCACTACATATCTCTCAGAGAATACAAAACAGCGGAATATCCAGTACATATAATAAGAAGATAATATGCAACCCTCCGGCTCGTCTTCGATATCAGCATCGTGAGAAGAGAACAACACCTGTCACCTGCTACCTAGTCTGCCCGTCCCAAAATGGACGAACAGCCCAAGGCAATAAGAATTAAACATAAAGCCTTGAGTCAGACAACAGTCTTAGTGAGCAGTAAATTAACTAACAACATACCAAAAGAGCATAAAGGAAAAGGAATAGGAATACAACCCTCCCACACCAACCTCATTCTACAGTGATAGCCCCCAGACACACACTAAGCAGAAGCAAACATAGCAGAGCATACAATTTAAAGTAAAGCTACTATCACTCGAGTCAAGGGCGATGTTTTCCAAGTACCAAGGCCTAAATCAGATAAGCACCCAGAAAATACCGCTCTTGAGTCCGAATGACGATACAACCAAACATCCATGACTCTGGCTATCACTGTTATCATTGCTTCGATATCACCGTTAATTGAATGACCGGCACATTCTTTCAGCCGTCCATCAAGGGCTAATGAAAACCCCGGTTCTAGTCATAACTCCCGCACGTCGTCGCAGCCTGTGCCTAGGACTATCGAATCTGCCCAGAGTACTCGACCATCAACAGTTGGCCGTTGGGACTATCGAATCTGCCCAAACGTACTCTTGCTTAGAGCATGCTAGAACCTTCAACAACGATGCTATCCAAGCCTCCTAGTCATCCTCCTCGACGACTATTCTCATATCCATTCATTATCCTCAACTCGAATCATATCACCGAGTTATCAACATGCTTGGAATGATCCCATCTGGATTAGACCAAGTCTTCATCACATGATTGCCTCGCTTCATTACATCCTCGCAAAGCCTCATCTCATCATCACATCATCAAATCTATGCATAAGAGCTTCATCATCCCGCTACATATGCCACGAGCAGCTTTCCCAATTCAAGAGCCTTTCCCTTAGCTTTTGAATCGTCTTCGGTCTAAATCTAATCATCAATCATCTAGTTCATAACAATCAATCAAATCAAACATCAATCCAAACAATCAAGCATTCAAATATGATCTAAGTAGACAATTATAACAATAATGGCATTTTCGTAATTAAAGAGTTGAAAGTCCAATAAGCATGAAAACATGGATTATATCTCTACAAACTTGATGAATGAACTTGCATAGGTTAACATATGATAAAATGGATGTAACATCATCATGAACAATGGATCTATATGGATCTACACTTAGGATGAAGAAAATGCATGGAAATCTCTATTTTAACACCAAATCGGGCCAACAATCCGATATACTCCTTTGGATCCGTGTGAGAGATAATCACCACTCACCAAATCACCTAAACAAACCCAAATCAACACGCTTCAGATCTGGACAGCAAAGGATCAAGCTTGATCTATCACGAATCCGCTTCAAACGAAGAAATCTCTCTTGAAAAGATGAAGATCTTCAACATTAGCTCTTGAATCTTCAATCTTGATCTTCAACTTGGATGGATGTAAGCACTAGATTAGAGTGGAGAAAAGAAGTGAAGAAGTCGAGCTCTCAAAATGGCAGCACTTCGTCGCTTCAAAATCCGGATCCCAAAAAGTGAGAACAACCCCTCCTATTTATAGCTGAAAACTGCCCTTAAGTCGTAACTAGTCTATCTCCTAAGTCGTTTCCGACTCACGACTCAAGCCCCTACGACTCAACAACCCCCTACGACTTAACCAAGCTGCGAGTCAACATACGCTCCTACGACTTAATCCTCATCTGTCTACGACTCACGATAAAACAGCCATCTCCTAAGTCGTATACGACTTATAGCATCTTCCGACTCAACACAAAGGCTACGACTCATCAGAAGATACGACTTATCAAAGAGTTCAACCTACGACTCATCAAATAACTGGTACGACTCATCAGACAACATGAGTACGACTCATCAGATGACTTGGGGTACGACTCATGAGATGACTCGGATACGACTCATCAGATGACTTGGGGTACGACTCATGAGATGACTCGGATACGACTCATCACATCTATGCTTCTACGACTTATGACCGCTAACTCCTCAGTCGCTCACGACTCAACAGCTTACTGGAATACGACTCATCGAACAAACACTAAACTCGGCAACGACTTATGAATGCATGTGACCTAACATATGACTCGGTCACTTCCTTAGGTTGTCTATCCCTTAACTCGGCAACGACTTACAACCTACGACTTAACACTTGCCCAGCTACGACTTATCTCCTTAGGTCGTCGCCGACTCACCCCTTAAGTCCTTAACTCGCCCAGATTCATCACTAACTCGTCCAGAACCCATAAGTCGGCTACGACTTAGGACTTAACCAAAAATTCTTCCCAAAATCTGAAACAACCTAAAATGTTGAAAATTCCAGATTTGAACGAACTTTTCGATCCGTAAAAATACGGGTCGTTACACCTTTAGTCTCTGCTAGCTTATCGCTTCCAAATGTAAAAAGCATTTCTTCGTTTCTTAACGCCATCCCAACCACCACATCACATGGATATCTAAGATGTGGCATAGTTGCCCTAGCAATTTCTAGCTTTAACCCGAGACTGAACTTCTCATTCCCCTTTATCACATTATCAATAGTAGTGTATCCATATATGGGAAACTCATCAAACTTAGTTGCATACTCCAATATAGACATCTCTCCCTGCTCCGATTCCATGAACTTCTTGAGCGAAGTTGCTTTGGCTATCTTGGACAAGAACCTTTCCACAAATCTCCTTCTAAATTCAGCCTAAGTCAAATTCTTCTCTGGTACTACTACAGTCACCCCATTCCACTAGTACAAAGCATCTCCTTGCAACTGTCTGGATGTCAACCTCCTCTTTTGCTCATCATCCAAGCCCAACTCAGCAAAGATCCTTTCACAATGCAATAACCAATTCTCAACTTTAATAGCACTTTTCGTTCCTAGAAAAAGCTTTCATCCAAGATTGGTATAATCATGGTTCAACCTGGTGTAGTTATTGTGGATAGGTGCCTCAGAAATATCACCTCTCGCATTGCCAACGTTTCCTCCAGCCAAACCAGCCGCAGCTCCAGCTTGCATCATGTTCATGAAGAACTGATACATAGTCCCCATATCTACTGGTGGGGTTTCAGCCCCCACATTAGCATTTGCATTTGGATTAGCATTTGTTTTTCGACCCGGATTCCTTCTTGTATTGGAATAAACATTTCCATTAGTTGTGGTGCTTCCTAAACTTAGATTAACTCTTTAATTTCCCGCTTTCATATCTCACTTTTTCGTAATCTGCATACGAGTCTTTATAAGATACAGAAGAATGGACTAAGAGAGAGGGAAGAATAAAGGTAGGATGCATACTTATATATATAACAAACACAAGCACGTTACTATAGTGTTATCCCATACCCCAATCTTATTCTCTGATTAATTTGGATTATGTCTTTTAAAATCTTTAAATTTTATTTCTTTGAAATCTTTTAAGTTTTACATAAACCTCGCTCTATACCAAGCTTGTTACATCCCCCATTTTTTTGTCGAAAACTAAGCGCTACAATGTTGTTGTCATCCATAGTATTAATTTTTGATGACAAAATAAGATCAGTTAACTGTATCTATACTATCAAGAGCATGCGAATATGAAATTTTTAAAAACACATTTCATTAATAACTTTCATATTCATTACATCCCATTAATCTCATCGATTCCACGTTCAAAGAAAATATAATGATAATTACAATTATGTTCCAAGAGCAATATATGAAGATACCCCTTGGGTGATTCGAGTCTAACTACTTGACAGTTAGAAATCTTGTCATTACATCCATTTAAACAAAGCATAAACTTCAAACAACACAGCAAAAATAAATTCCTAATATTAGCTAGCTTACCTTCTGTAGGTTTCGGTAAGCTTATTCGACTAACCTTAAAACCCGACTCCCGACCAACTCAAATGAGTACCCAAGAGTTTAAGGGGAAAAACAAAAACTTCCGATCAGATAAAAAGTCTAATGTGAATAATAATATACCATTTCGAAAAAAATTAGATATTTAGTGAGACCACGCTGCTGAGTAGAATGGGTTTTCCCCTCACTTGTATCTTATCCAAATATGTCAATCATAAATCATGCACCTGCAACCACAACAGTTAGAACAAAACATAACATCATCATATGCATGTATGCGACATGGGTAAGTCTAACTAGTCTGCCATTCTAGGGTTATGTACACCCAAGGTTTACCCTTCCCAAAAATTGATTGTTTGTCTCAAATCATAGTTTCCTAGGGTCATTATGAACTTAATGGTTCTGCAGGTGAACCAATAATCTATCAGGGTGACTCGGGCAAAAAATTTAACCAGATATTCAAAATCTCCAAATATGGTTAGGAGAAAACTGGACTGACTGTCTAAATCATAATTTTTCTAGGGTCACTGTGAACCTAATGGTTTTGCGGGCCAACCAATAACATTTTTCTATAAGCATATTGAGCTACAAGTTCCTTTTTATGCGTAAACATCCTTTAGTCTCACTAATGACAAGCCCTAACTACTAGAATGATGGAACTTTACCAACCGAGGGCTAACGGCTGAAACATAGGACACGACCCTATACCAGTTCCACTTTTGCACTTTTATCTAGTTTTAAATCCATGAGTCGTATTTCTTTTGATCGGTTCAAAGCTTCCTAACACAATTGATCTATCTGATCTTCGGGATGCAATTCTACTTACTTGGGAGTTTAGTCTGACCATACTCACTACTAGGATAACCTAACTGGTAATTCTGCTCCCAGATCCCAAAATGCAATGTTGGGTCATAATAATATGAGTATAACTATGATAAATATGCAAATTTAACTGATAAAATGATAACAAGAACACATAACATCATTCATCAACATATGTTCAATCATTTTTCATTGGCAACACAAAATTACTTAATCTTAAGTAATAATCTCCCTTGACAAATTCATATAAAACTAGGGCTAAAACAACATTTTATTTCCTTGTAAACATTTACCTTTTTAAATGATTAACCACTTAAAATCATTCTTTGAAAAATGGAAAACATAGCCTAATACTTATCCAAAATCATGTCCTAAAATACAACCATCTTAAATAGCTTTCTAATCTTTCAGTATTAAAAACAAAGCTATCGATCTTCTAAAACATAAGGCCATCGAGCCACTAAACAAAGTTTTCTGGTTTGCAAAACATAAAGCTATCGCGCCTATAAAAGATAGGTGCCGAGTTTATAAACATATGGCAGTTATGCCATAAAACAAAGGTATTGAATACATAGTTAGAGAAGAGGTTTCGAGCCATTTAAAAATTAGGGTTGTTGAACCCTTAAAAAACTCAAAGGTGCCAAGCCCCTAAAACTTGTTGGTGTTAAAACTTTGAAAGCTTAAGGGTGTCGAACCCATAGAACAAAGAAAGTGCCGACCTTTAAAAAGAATAGTATCGAGTCTCAAAACCATAGGTTGTTGAGCCTCTACAACATTGAGATACCAAACCCCTACAATACTTGGTGCCAAACATCTATACAAGTGGGTACATCACATGTCTACTAAGTAGATATCGCATGCATCAACCCATATAGATGCCGAACCTATAAATTCGATACCTCATCTAACAGTAAAGTAGTTATTCCAGGTATCGACTATTATAGATGTCAAATATCAATATAACAGGGGTGCGAGTATCTACAATGGCATTTCAGTAAATAATTTTAAAATTGTTTTATTTCCTTTTTAAGTTAATACTTTCCACCAACTCCTGCCTCTTTCCAAAATTTCATTGGATAATAAATTACTTTACATTTTCTTTTTAGAAATTACTGGTAGATTACGTTCTACCTTCCTCGAATAATTTGCAAACCTTATAATTAACTTTATTAATTAATATTATTTAAAAGCTTTTCTATTATTATAATTCATAGAAAACCATAACCACTTGGGAAAAATCTCCAAAAACCACCAAAAATCAAAATTTCCTTCTTCTTTCACCTATAAAAATTTCAAGATCAAGATATTAATTTAATTAATTTCAATAATAAAAATCCAAAATATTCACTTTTCCTTTAGGAAATTCATAAAATATTCATATGTATTTGAAAATTTATGAAATTAAAAAATCATTTCCTAAATAATGTTTTACACAACATATTTAAATTTCAAGCCAATTGGAGATCAAAAAATTAGGTTTTTACCTTAAACCCTATTAAAACAACTCCATAAAAAGTTCCAATAAATCATTATTCAATCTAATAATGATAATCATCAATCAAGGCATGACATATATTCACAACAAATTCAGAAACCATTCATAGATTCAAAAATATGTATAAATAAATGAGATGGATACTATTATTCACCTTATATTGGATACGAGAGATTGAGATTTGATGTTGATAAATCCCCTTAAGCTTTTCCTTTGATTATCTTTAGATTTCCCCTTCTTTTCTTCCTAGGTAATGGCCAGCCTTCTCTTATGTTTTATTTTTTATTTGTAAAATGAAATGAGAATGAATAGGAGAGCAAGGGTTTAGGAAATGGATAAAAAGAGTTATTGCCCTTCTCATTAATTTCATTCTATTTTATGTTCAAATCAATCTAATTAATTGATTACTCAAAGCACGACCTAGTTAATTACCAAATCTCATTCTCATTATCACCCCACATTATTCTATTTAATTTATCTAATTAAATCTTCTGAATAATGTTAAATAAAAATTAATTATAGAATATGTCTTACGTATTTTAACCATGTTATAAGATTTCAGACCATAAGCCTTAAGGTTTTTCTTGTCCATATTCTTTCATCCCAATAACCCATATATATTATCAATAATTTGTTAATAATGCAAGAGATAATACCAAGGCCACTTAATTCCTTTTTGATGGAAACTAGGCAGACTCTAACAATTTAATACCTCAATTAAGGCAGGTCCTCATCATTTACTACATATCCTTCTTTAAGATATCCTCTACCATTCCTATCCATTTACCCTGACCATTTAATACTTCTATTATGAGAAAGAGACGGGCCCTCAAATTTATACTAGTTCAATTCCATATCAACACAAATTCCGTATATCCAATATCCACAATTAAGTCAACGGACTTGTATAAAATAGAATACATAACCAACTTATTTTATACTAAAATAGCGGAATCAATCATTGATAAAATCTTACAATTCAAATACTTTACACTCTATTCAACTTCTTTGTAAGATTAAATATTTAAATTGCACAAACAGACTATGTAATCTACAAATAAAAGAATTCATACATTACACACTATTTTCAATTTATTATTTTCTAAACCCTTAATCAAATCCAAAGAAAAATATAAGAAGTGGAATATAATGTAAAGATTAAATTGAATACTTACACAATTACATTATTTGTATATTGAATAATTGAGATTCAAACTTAAGAATTGACATTTCGCTTTAGGGGAATTTTAGGGTTTTAGTGTGATGTTTGCATAAACAAAATTCCCTAAAGGTATATAGCAGATCCAAGTTATACTATACAATTATGGAAATAGGAAAAACTAAGATTTCCACTCATAATCAGTCCTTAGCTCTTCCTTTTTTGGATTTGATATACCTGCTTTAAACTCTTATAGGTCTCTCCTTTAAGAAATATACAAGGGTATTGTATACAAATTAGATTCGGAAATTTAAGGATTAGAGGATAAAATGATAGGAAAATGAATAATTAAACGTCCACAATTCTTAGCTAAAACCCTAAAGTATTTTCTGAATCTTCAAGGAGAGAGACTGGAAAAGCTTTGCTTGGTTCCCAAAATAATTTGTGAATAAAAGTGAGGGGACTAGGCTCTTATTTATAGTGGTTAGAAAGCACGAGAACCGTTGGATTTAATCGGTTTAAAATAATAAAATTTGAGTCGTTCAATTGTGAAAAACATAGCCGCTATCAACAGGGACATCACGACCACCCTTACCTTACCGTTTGATAGGTCCATGGTAGATGGTCGACCGATGGTCTTATTTTGGGAACGTTTTCCTACCGCCGTTGATACATTTATTTTATTCCTTAATTAAACTTTTAACATTAATGTTAATGTTAACGTTCACTTAACCCCCAAGTCTAATTGTTGTTACTTTTCAAATTTTAAATTTAAGATTTATTTATTTATTTGAATTTGAATTCTAGTTAAATTAATTTGAACTCGACGCTTCAAACTTCCAAAACTTTTTTATTTGAGCACCATTTTCAAAACATTATATATGGAAATTGATCATAAAATTACCATGAACGCAACGAAATAACTTCCATGGTCAAATTTTAACTTTTACAAAATCTTCACTTTTAGTCTTATCTTAATTAATTAACTTATTTAATTCTTATTGGTTTTTATGGGGTGTTACATTCTCCCCCCTTAAAAGAATTTCGTCCCCAAAAACTTTCCAAGGGCGGGCAGCGTAACGCACAATAACATCCATGTAATACAACCAATTTATCTACACATCCATCCACTCAACCAAAAGCGCAATGTGATTATGTATGCAGACATACTAGATACCAATCGTAGCGTGTGTGTACGATCGTGACATATAGGTTTGTATGCAAAACATCCTAAACATGCATAAAATTTCTATATGAGTGTAAAAAGTGACAGTAAAGAGTTAGCAACCATCTTCTACCATCGAATCTAAGAACCATGATGCAACTAAAACCTAAATTTGGAGAGAAAGTTTACTAGTGAAAAGCTCAGGAAGAGAAGTCCTCATGCTTTCCACTGGATTTTCCCTCTATTGTACTCGATCTAGCCTAATTTCTTTATTGCGGAGCCACTTAGTTCTTTGCTCCACAATGCATGCAGTGGCACACGATGCTATTAGCTCCGTCTCGAATAGATAATGATCACATCTAAGTTTGGTAGAACTGTGAGGAGAAGGCGTGACGCTTCAACGTGGTGATTTCGAGGCTTTGATGGGATGATCCTATGACTTATGTGGATGTCTAAGGGAGTTCTGAAGAGGATGGTTTGAAGGATGAGAGCCATGATGATCCAGAAGGGTGAGTTCAAGGATAAGGGCTCGTGAGTAGAACAAAGAATGAGTTCTACTATGGATGAAATGGAATAATTATGGCTGTTACGGTTGAATCGATCAACCGCTCAACCGTACCAACCGTTCATGCGGTTACCATCTATAACGGTGACAGTTACGGTTGAAGAATTTGAAAACTGCGGTTAACCATACCAACCATACATGATTGTTTTGTGTAATATTTAACAATAAAGTATAAAAATTAGTAATTTAAGTTAAAGGAATAACTTGTACATTATTAATACGTGCCTTCATGAACTAATAACATGTGCATGCATATTGGTCATTTTATAAACAAGTAAATAAACTTGCAAAAACCCGTTAAAGCTATATCATTTTATCATCAATAATGCATATAATATATAAAAATATATGTATGACATGCTACAAAATTGAAAATATGACGGCTAACCATCATAGACTGTTGCGGTAACTGTTATAAGAATTAATAACCGTCAACAACGGTTACGGTTATGGTTGGTGGTTATAACAACGGTTACCGCAACCATAACACCCCTAGGAATAATATAACAACAATGGGTTCTAAGATGTATGCAAATGGGTTCTTAACACTTAAAGGTTTCTGAAGGGTACTCATGCAACATGGTTTGTGGGGACGCTCACCTGGATTATGGGGATTCTGGATCCTTATGTGGATGGATTATCCTGAACCTTATGTGGATGGTCTAGTCCTTGACTATATAGAGTGGTGGGGATGCAGGTATTGAGAAACCAAGAATTTTCCATTGGTCTTAGATTATGTGGATGTTATTCGAACCGTCTTATATCCATAACACATTAAGTGACAGCGAGAGTTGTTTGATGGATGATATGTTTTCCATGATTGTTATAGTTATTGTGTGTCGGTTTAGGGATGTCATGTGATGTAGATATCCAAATGATCGATGCCTTGACACCCAACAATATAATAGGATGTTTGTATACTTTATGATGATGATAATAGGGCAGCATATTATGGTTGTTATGTTCTAACTCTTTGGACACAAGGACATGTTAGGTATGATTCTTATACCTTTGTTCCTTATTATATTAACTTATATAGTATTTTGAGATTGTTTATCGCTCACACCAGATTGTTGTCCGGTTCAAGGTTTTATGCTTTGCTTCTTATTATCTTAGGTACTCTTAAATGAGTAGACAAGATAGCAGGTTTGGGAGATACGCGGTGCCATGCAGGTGGACGAGCAGGAGGCAGTGCTTTCTCGTATTTATATGCGTCTTTCTATTGTTCATTCCGTTGTATGACACTTTGGAGCCCAGACAGTGTTAGCTATTTTCTCTAGAGACAGTTATCTTGAGTTTATTTCTAGTTGTATAAAGTCTACTGCTATTTTGTATAACTCTGTAAACCTGTCTCACCTGCTTTATATCTATGATGATTATTATATTTTATTCCATGTGCTGTGAGATATATGAAAGGTTCTGTGATTGTTTTTCTCTTCTTTTCACCCTTGACAATCGTCCAGCATTGGTCGGGCACCACAGCAGCATACTCAGGTATATTGGGTGCTAGAAGTTTAGGGCGGTCGTTACATTTGGTATCAGAGCCTAGGTTGCGTTGTTAACCTAGATCGAGAGTATATATATACGAGAGAGAGCATAGTTGTTGTATATTTTGGTTTTCAAAACTATATAGTAGTGTGTATGTGTTTGTGCATATATATATATATCCACTTTCAATATATATATATATAAGTTGCATTACACACATGAGTGCCACTAATGCAGATTTATTTATGAGAGACTGATCATTCTTGTTACAGATCAAGAATGAGCCGGCATACAATAATTCTGTGAGTATCTCCATCTCTAGAGTCGAGATGATAGAGTGGGATCGAGGGCTACTAATCCTGACTTGCAAGCAATGTTCAATATGATGATGGAAAACAGGCTACAAAATGCCCAAACGACTACTCCTAACGTCGTTGTTGGTGTGGTGCTCAAGTGCAGGAGCCCAGAGCCTGTAACGACTCGTATTTTACGTATCAGAGGATCGTAAATTATTTTTATTTAATTCATATTAGGTCGTATGACTCTAATATTTTGGAAAATGACTCTTTGGGATATTTTCCACATTTTTGAAATTTATTAAACTTCTATGTGACCATTTTAACCTTGAAAATCTTGTATGTGACTATAACATTTGACAGGAGCCACGTTAGGGTCTGAAACTACTTCCATTGCTTCAGTGTACTAGTTTCTCATTCCATAGAGTGGTTATAGTAATAAAATGGACTTACGTTCATAAGTTGTGGTTGTTTTACGTTTTAGCTGCTACTGGCCTGTATTATTGGGTAATTTGGCTAACCCACTCTTAGGCCCACTAACCCATTTCGGGATTGGAGCATAGAGGACTGATGGGGCTATTCCAAATCATTTCCATATTCTCTAAAATAATTCTAATCTTCCATTAACACTAATATCTTCAAAAATCATCTCTTTTCCTTATTAATTTTAGTCAAATAATCATTAGAAGGGTAATTAGCAAAGGAGGTTGTCGATCTATCCCTTTGGTGCTTGGGAATTCATATTCCTTTGTTGTTCACCCAAATCTAAGGGGGGAAATTGTTTTTTTGGGTATTTTGTGAGTGGTTCTTGAGCTCTCACTATCATATGCATGTTTATATACACGATTTTGATCCTAAAACATTTTCTAACTTTAGTCACATCTTTATACATATTTATGGTTGAAATTAAAATGATTTAAAATGGGTTTTTTGATTTTGCAACCCTATTTGGTCATATTAACATGCTAGTGTAAAATTTAGACCTTGATTAGGATTTGTATAATTTTCATGTTTTGGTGAATTAATTGTGTGTATAGATGATAATTCAGATTTGTATCTTGTGCTTTGATATGGTTTGCTAGTGCTTTTAGGTAATTAGGAAAGAGGTTGTCGAACTGGGCAAATCAAAGTAAAAGTGGTCGGAATCGAATGAAACTTGGAGAAGGGGGTCTAGAGGATGTGGGGAGCTTACACTTTAGATCGTAGGAAGTTTCGGTGGAGAAACTCAAGTGGGCGACGACCTGAATCTGGTCTGTAGGTTTTCTTCATCTGAAGTTTTATGACTTTGAGTCATGCTTCGGGCCAAGCAGTGGAAAACTCAGGGAAAACTTCAGGTAGGAATTTTCGTAAAGGCAAGGATCAAAACAGGTCGGTGTAGATGTGTTGCTTTGAGATAAATTAGGTAGAGCTCCCTAACGAGCTTCGGGAAAAGGTAAGGAACAACCCCAGGAGATGAATAGCCATAAATTGGCTAAACATAGGACTCAGTACCGACTTATTTTTATGGAAGCAGGTTGGTGCTGTGGTCTTGGGAGCTCGGTGGAATGGAGTAAGGTGTTTTAGGCGAGCTAAAGGGAAGCTGGTTGTTGGAGAGAAGATACTTAGCCAAAATTTCGCTAAATATGAGAAGAAGAACCATCTCGATACCGACTTCTTTTGTTCAGTGCCGATATGAATTCTTGGAGGTAGAGTGGTTTGAACTTCCAAAAGAGAGTTTTTGCAACTAAATTGGTCACAAACACCCAAGAATAGTTTATTATAGAGAAGTAAGTGAAGAAAAACAAAATTAAACTGAGTAGATAAATCAACAAGTAACAGAGAATTAACTATAATCAGAGACACAAAGATTTATCGTAGTTCAGCGTTGTATGCCGACGTCCACTTCGAAGGTTATCCTTTATAAATCTGATTACAGCAGTAAAAATAGCAAAACGCTTGATTATAATAGATTCTAGAGTAACAAGTAGCATAAAGATCCTCAGGATGACCCATCAAGCCAGTATTTATAGGTGAAGACGACCACCAATCTCTCTAAAATTTCAGCTGAAGGACTTTCTAATCCACATGGGCCCACTAAAGGGATCACTAGGCCCAATTCCCAATGAGGAGGGATCGGTACCGATCCTTTCATTGGTCGATTTTTGGGCAGCGATCCCTATAGTGGCTTCTCCATGCTAAAATATGTTTAGCCTCCAATTTTCATGTCATTTGGACCACTGGAACTCGAGTTATTGCTTGATCTTTGACTTAACATGACTTAAGTGTTGTCTTCTATCGATCCCTCTTAAAGGGTGTATACCGATCCCTCCAACTTTGTTCATATGATGTGCGATCCTTAGGGTAAGATCCTTAGGGTCCATATACCTTGCTCTTCAAATTTCATATGCATTTGTCTTGTAGATCTCGAGATATTAATTGCTTTCTGCATAGATGTTCTAGTATTTTGTTGTATGCCAACCACTCTTCTATGAAACCTGCCAACCCATCCTTCATAATGTCTGCCGATCCCACTTAATGAACCATGCTATACCAGCCCCTTCCATCCAAGAAGCCATATTCCATACTTTGAGCATTCTGCATTGCATATCTATCAATTTCGTTTAATTCTGACTTCATATAACCATCTGTAATTGACTTTCGGGCCTCACAGTCATCATTCTGGAATCAATAGCCTTTATGGCAGTCAGATCTAACTTGTGCAATTAGTTCAATATAGCCAGACTAGAATGTCGAGTAACACTTGCCCTCCAAAGTACGTCTTGTGAAACATGACATGCTTTGAATCGTTGAGAATGAGATCCATCTAGCTTTCTGAACAGTTGCTATTCCTTCATAAAATCGTTTTTCCAAGGTGTCGAATTCCTCATTGATTGTCATGATGCTTGGTCGATTGCCAATAATATAAATCCAGTGCTATATTCCGTCAACATATAAGTCCGGTTTTGTAAGACAAATAAGCTTTTGTTATCTGGTCCTGCTTCGAACTAGAAGGTTTCAAGTATTAACTTCAATTTCTATCAATTTCAAAAAATTGAACTTTCAGGTCATTCACGTGCACATTCGTATTCATTTTTTTGGCTCTTGGAGGTGCTCGCACGTTCATGGTTCATTGCAACTTCCCTGTAATTTGTATGTACATGTTTATAGCCGAACCCATATAATCATTTTTACATTCATTCATCTCATTTTTTTAGGGATCAACATATGTTTAGCTGATCCCTTACTCTCCCTTTTTTAGAAACATTTATAGGGGTCGGCATGCATTATGCCGATCCCTCCTTTCCACTTCTCACTTCTACAGGGATTGTCATAACTCCTACCGACGCCTCTCCATCTTTAAATGCCAACGCATGGGCCAAACTCTTCTTTCTTTACACTATACTGACCCCTTCTTCCTTACATACATATGCCGTCCCTTTACCTTCCTCGTTTCATTTATCCAACTATCCTAACTTCTAACCCTACATCGAACCCTCCTTCTTCACTCGTGAAACCGAACCCTCCAATCCTCAGCTTGAAATTCATTTGCAATCTCGCCTATCCCACGAACTTATCTCTTCCTCCTTTCAGTTCGTACATCCTCGAACACCCGGCCACATTCAAACTAAAATTCTCAATAGGTAAGCCTTCTTTTCTCCCTAACCTTCAGTTATATGATGAGACATGGGATTCTAAAGTTTGGCGCAATAATGGAGTAGCGATTGATTCTGTTTGGGAGAGGTGAAATGTTGGATTTCGAGGAGTTCGGCAGGGAGAAGGATGAGGAAGGAAGAAGAAGATAGAGCAGAGGAGGGGTTTGTTTTAGAGTTTTGGACCTATGTCGATCGGTGTAAATATAAGGGTCGGTATGTTATTAGGTAGAAGGGAAGTACCGGAGGTTTTGGTGGAAGATGGTGAAGCAGCGGGTGAAGTGAAGGGATCGGTAGGATTAGGGTTAAGAGAGGGATCGATAGAGAGGCTTAGGGATAGGGATCGATATGTAGGGCTCGGTATACAGAGATTGGCGTAAGGACTTGTAGGGATTCTTTGAACTTATAAACCAGTCTAACCTTACTTATTCAAATAGTTACTACCAATTCATCTCAACGAACTTGGACATATGATGACGATGAACAAAAAAACTTACATATTTACTTTCGAACTCGAGATTGAAAAATCAAATTCTTGTATCTTTCAACATAGAATAAAAACTTACAAATGGACTTGAATGATAAACTTCACACTTTGATATGTCGATAGTCGATCCCAAAGCTTTTACCGCCGATCAATCTCTTTGCCAGTTGAGACGGTCACTCTGGTCGAAATCAAAACTCTCATCGTTTTACTTCATTTTTCTGATTTTAAACTGTTTATATTTGTTATGCACAGCACTGCACTGCACTAGCTCATACTTAGCACGGGGGGAATAGGTAAACTTTTCTAACGTCGATTATCTACTAAGTATAGCTAATATGGACTCCAAACGCTTAGAGTGTTTAGCTGCTATGTCTTCCGTAACGGTCATGCAGCATATCGATCCTGAAGCGAAATCGAGCTCTGTGACTATATCCGGCAGGCTTTCTCCTAGTCATCAAGTAGAACAGACGGAAGTTTCTGGCCCGTTGGTCAACCTTTTCTCAAATGTTCCGATCCACCCGATGGAGGATAAAAGTCCTGCTCCCGATGTACTAGAGGGTGCCATTATTCTAGATAACCCGATAGATTCTCAAGCCTCCCAACTTACTGAGGTTGCCCTTCATAGGCTATGTTCTATACATGGAATTTCGTTCACAGACGTCTTGGTTCCCTCAATATATGATAGGCCTCACTTGCCCTTAGAGGGTTACATGGTGTGTAACAAATTTATGTACAGGGTCGGATGTGTACCGCCCTTTAATTCGTTTATTCTAGAGATGGCGAGATATATTGGAATAGCTCCCACTCAACTCCATCCGAACAGTTACGCCTTCCTACATGGAACCTTTTTGTTGTTCATGAGCGCTCTATTTCGTCCGCCAACTCCCGAGAACATAAGAATCATTTACAACTTTAAACGGTGGTCAGGAAGTCCTTCCTACATATTTCTTGAACCTTCACCTAACTGTCAAGTCTTAACAGGCGCCTGAAATAAACTCTCTTTGTTCAAACACGAGTGGTTCTATGTTCGATGTCCACCTGGCTTTGCAAGGCGATAGTTGGAAGGACGTAAGTGTTATTTTCACTTCATTCTTAAGTCCGTTAATCCAAGTCTTATTTTTGAATCTATTAACATCACGGATTCCCAACAGGTGTCCGCCCATGTCCTAAAAGCATTAGTTTTTCAAGAGCGGGCGCCGTTATTTGCGCTATCCTTGTCGAAGATAGGGACATCAAACTTCTTGTAACCGATGAGTTATTATATTTGTTTGGGTTGTTGGAAGAGGGTCGTAGCATTGGGCTCCTCGAAAGTGCAGCATTGTCAAGAAACGTCACAGAGCAAGAAAGGGATGCCATCAATCCTGTCGTGCCTCCAGCCAATGGGACTCGGGATGACAATGAAGAAGGTGAGATTAGAGATTTCCAGGCCAATAAACCTGGGGACGCTGATGCGGGCCCAGGCAAGGCGCCTATGGTCGAACCGCCACAAGTTGCGCAATCTCAAACACCCACCAAGAGAAAGAAGAAGCTGGCATATAAACTTTGGAGAAGAAAAACTACCGCGGATCCAAAATTCATCACCACTTCTATTGAAGAAGAATCATCTTCCCAACAGTTGGAAAGTTCATTGAAGGGATTCTCAAATCTCCAAATCCTCGACGATATTATGACCTACGACTTTCCAAATATCAACATCGAAGGGCTCAATTCTCCTACTAGGAGCGGTGAAGGCATTCTTCCTATTGATAAAGGAGAGAGAACACCCATAAGCAAGGATATAGCCATCGGTCTATAAGGGGGAACATAAGGTCACTCACGACCACGCGCACTTCACTACATGCTCTTTATCAATCCCTTGCACAATAGTTACTTACATGTTCTCATTTGGCCTTTGCAGGTGCAATGACTCATCTTGGGCCTACATTTATGCATATCAAATATGTTGCACTTTACGTAAACCGATCAAAATGACATTTCAACGATCGAGTTCTTAGATCTATCTTGTAGTTTTTGGCCTTGTGTTACATTAACACAGTATGATCCCTTTTGTAATCAATCAAGTTGAATACATGATCTCAAAATACTATTTGTTGGATTATTTCCAATGAACTATATTCATGGAAGTATCGTACATTACGAACTGTGACCGTTCACCATATAACATTTATAAATGATAGTATATGGATCAAATATCCATAGTCTTGTATTGCTTTTAGAGTTCGAAACTCATAGAATGCAATACACGGTCTCAACCAAGTAAGCACGTAAGTGACCATTTTATGAATGTATTAAGTAGTTGTAAAATTAGACACTTGCAAGGGTATAGAAAACATTAACATGCAATAGTCATTTAATAGTGGGTATTATATTTCCATTATTCAACTTTCAATTCAGTTCATTTGTATATGTTAATTGATAAACATTTTATTAATCATATTAAATGCACAAATTTATCGTTGTAGATAATTATAACTTTATTTAGCATATGTTCTTACAATATTAGAAAGGTTAAATGTTACCATTTCATTTTCCTAATAAGGCTCCCACTAGTCTTTTATGTGTCTCCAAACCCTAAGCTGAAACATAGAAGTCTCTCAACTTAACTAGTGGGTGTTAGGACTCGTCTGTCATGGTATTCTGACATTGAGTTTGCTCAACAAATCATAGCCCCATAGACGATGGATAACTCCTTATCGGTTGTATCATATACAACTCCTAACCCATGTTCCCTTATCCTAATCTCATTTCAACCTTAAGTTTGCTCAATAAATAGAAAGAGATTATTCACTCATACCTACCATATCGTGACAGCCTAAGTATAGTGTATGTATCTTGAGTTTGCTCAACAAATACATATAGTTATCTTACCTCATCTATTCAATATATTAATAATAATACACATAACATCCCTAGCTTGAGTTTGCTCAACAACTAAGGAGTATGCATGTAATTTATTAATATATATGGTAGAGGACAACATTATATTGAAGATTCATAATCTTCAATATATTATATTGAGTGATATCAACTTATGAAATAATATATTTCTTATGAAATACCCTCGTGATTCAAGTGTTAGACACATCAGAAATCAAGGTATACGTACATTTACATATGTATTTATTCCTCAGGTCTATTTGGGTTTCTTTAATGTTCCATCTTTAGTTTATACATTCATATCGTACAAGTTTTATTGTTATATAACATTTATATTTCATATTACTTATATGATAGTCTTATGTATAATATTTCATTAATTAAATCTTATTTAATTAATTTTAATTAATTAACTCTTTAATTAATTTTATATTAGTATTCCATTACAACTTTTATATTGGAATACGTATTATAACATTTATACTGGAACACATATATCTTATATATGTTTATTTTTATTTAATTAATTTACCTTTAATTAATTTATTTAATTAAACAATTTTAATTAAGTTATATCAATTTCAAATTTTATCTTACATACATACATGTATACTTATGTTATCTTAAACACTTTTAAATAACATAATATATATCAACATATATAATACATGCATATAACTATTAATTAATTAACTCATTTAATTAATTTATTTTATTAATATTATTAATAAATTTTAAATTTGGAAATTAATATTTAAATAGTTTTAAACATTTTGAAATTTTCATTACCTTTTCAAACATTTTGAAAGTTTATGTTATATTACAACCTTTTATAATAAACATGTTTTTCTTTTAAATTTAACTTTTAAATTTAAAATCAAGCCTTAATTTTCAAAACTATTTTGAAAATGAGCCCAAGGCCCAACTAAATTAGGCCTTTTCTATTAGGGGTAACCTTTGGGCTTACTCCACCTTTCAGGCCAGGCAGGTAACCAGGTAGGACAAGGTACTTGATTACCCAATTTCAATCCTAGACATATCCTTTCTAGACACTGTACTAAGTGCGCAAGCTTAATTAGTTAACCCTAACAAGACTAATTTGGACCGCATAGGCTATTAGGCTCTGATACCATTGAAGCTCCTGCCCAAACTCTTTGGGGTGACACAACTAGGTACCTCACTAGCCAGTTTTACATGCATCCACTCGACTAGCACAACCATCACAGGACATGTAGGGGTAAGAGGTAATGCTTCATCACAGATCACAATGTGAGAACTCCCTATCATGCTATTGTTGGATTCAAACCGTGGACGTCCAATGTGCCAGGTGAATGCCTCAACCAACCTCGCTCTGATACCATTGTTGGAACTGGGCCAGCGCACAGCAGAAGAAATGGGTAAATTTCAAAAAAAATTGAGCCTAAATATACTTAGAACTTTTCTAAGTTTCTTTTAAATAAAATCAATATTTTATTTAATTTTATAAATAAATTTTTATCTTAATTTAATGTGTATGTAAATTAAAGTATATCAAATATACCCTTATGACATATTTGTGTGTAACGGTAACTTATTAAACTTCTTATTTCCTATCTCTTAAATATTCAATTAATGACGGTGCACAAATTTATTTAGAGAATGAAACTTTTTATTTCCTACCCCTTAACTCATTTAATTAGTGATGGGGCATAAATTTATATGGAGAGAGAAACCTTTCATTTCTCTCTCTTTAATTAAATTGATTGATCATATGAATGTCATTAATTAGCAACATGTATATGGCATGAATATAAGTATAAACAAATAGGTTATAGTTAAATTATGTAAATGCAATATATGATAGGTGTTATCAATTAACGGCAAGGTGTAGACATATAAACAAAATTAAATGGATAGCTAATCACATAAAGGAAAAAATGGAAAATAAAGGGAAACAATGATGATTGAATCAATTTCTCATTTCGTAAACTTAATTAATGCAGCATATAAATGACAAATTATAGGCAACATAATGTAAGGATATAAACAGTTGAAAATAAATGTATGTATATAATATTGCCTCATTTAAATTGTTTCCTCCTTTCGGAAAGAAATCTAATCGTACTTTGACAATACGAAATACATGTAATAAATTTTATATATGCAAACATACATATACAATTAATTGTGTGTATATAAGGTTAAATCAAGTCTTTCTACTTAATAAGAATAAGATATTTATAGCAATCAATTTAGAAGTAGGTTTATTGTCAAAACATTAATTATATGTATGTAATAAAATATCTCCAATTAATACAAATTAGAGACTATAGTAATGAAATTAAAATTTAGATTTATTACCAAAACATCTTCCTTTTTTAAATTTTCAAAATAATATAAACACAAAATACATACATGTAAACTTTCAAATCTAAAATTACATTTTGTTTTATATGAATTAAAACATGAATCTTTAATAAAACACTGTAATATTCATAAACAAATTTTAGCTTAATTTGTTAAAGTAAAATCCAATCAAAACAATATGAACATACAAAATTTTAGATCTAAAGGATTATACTTCGAATTGAATGTTTATAATGTAGATCTATAATAAAACATTGTATTAAAACATATACAAATTTTAATTTTAATTTAACAAAATAAGAACCCAATTGATAAATTGAACATACAAAATTTCCGATCTAAAAATTAAACTTTAAATTGAATGTATAGAACATAGTTCCAAAACAAAACATTATATTTAAACATATACAAATATTAGTTTTGATTTATTAAATAAAACACCAATTGATTCATTCAACAAACAATTCAAGCTACACAAACAATTTTCAACTTAAATGAGGCAGTGATATGTGCATACAAATTATGATAATTAAATTTCTCTTTCAACCAACATTGCATCAAATATCATTATCTATTAAAGAAAAACATTCCTTATTGCCCAAAGCCTTGAAGCACATCTTGAAAATGGACTCCACTTAGGATGTTACCTAGAAGTCACACCTTGAATGATGATATCTTCTCAGATCTTCAAGGTCCTCATCCTATCCTTGCAAGAGATAGATGAACCACTTTTGTTTTGTTTATTTTTTTTATGTTTTTATATGGAGTTGAAAGAATTTTGGAATTTTTTTTGTTTTGTTTTCTGCATGAAAAGTTAGGAGAAGAGAAAGAAACAGACTAAATGAAAAGGAATGAATTGTACGTACGGAATGAATTAGAGAATATGTTTTATTTGAAAGAATAAAACTTTTTCCATTCTTTAAATAAAACTACCCTAATTAATTCTCTTGACCGTTTCTCTCTCTCTAATCCTTTCTTTACATGCATGTCATCAAATGACATAAAATTTCCATAAATTATGCCATCAGATGACATAAAATTTCCATAAATCATGTCATTAAATGAAATAAAATTTTCATAAATCATTTCATGCAATTATCTTTAAATTACATCAACATCGTATATCAACGCACGCAAATATAACTTTTATAAATGCATGAAAATAATTACAAAAAACTTTCAAACATCAAATAAATAATAATTAATATTTCTCAAATATCAATTAGTTTAATCAATTTACAACATTTTATAAATTAATTAAATCATGTGGTTTTTCAAAGAATTCATCATTACAGTTGTGCGACTCAAAGGTGTAAATTCAACCAGCGATTAATATCGAACTATTCGAATATTAACGCCCACACGTCACTGAGCAGGTGGTGTGACATTTTGGCCAAATTTATCGCTTACACATCTATTGGTAAAATCCAATTTTACTTATTATAAGCGGTACCTAATAGTGACAATTATTTACACCAATTCTCTTCGTCAAAACTATATCACTTTGGATGTATGGAACTTGGTAATGGTCAAAATTCCAGTATAACCCATATTCAACTTTATATTCCAAACACAACATCCTTGGTTCAATAATAACAATTATTATTTAACCGAAATGCTCTAGCCAAAGACATTGATTTTGAGTTAACTTTAGTTGACGTGATACTAACCTCATATAACCGAGAAGACGAATCCTCTCTTAAATAGTGTTTCACTTCCAATGCTTCCACTCGACCCAACTATAGCCGTTCGATGGACGCTGTGCCACGATTTAACTCTAATCAAAGCGGAGCTTTCACATTGAAGATCAATAGTATTCTCAAGTCAAAAGAACTGTGTAAATTAGTTACATCGATATTCTCTGTTTGACCTTAGTTATATTAACCAACAAAAAACTATCAAGTGAGTCATTCCATTGTTATCCAATAACTATCAGTACATAACCCCTTGGAACCCCCAACAGTCATGAGTAATACACTGCCCAACATTTGAAGAGCGTTAAGTACTCTAGTGTCAACGGATATATCGATATCCAATCTCGATTCATCTTGACTAGGAACATTTAAAATGGTATATTTGTTTCATTGTGATAAATTACTCACGATTACAACACTTTATAACTACTATCACAAAACTTACCATTTATGGATTTTCTATTAAATATACTTTTAATTAAATTGATTAATTAATATAACCACATTATGTCAAATATATAATAAAAGGAAAACATCTTTATTTCGAACAAGATTGATCAACGAGTTAGATACATGTAACAAATTACATAATTGCACATATGGAATACCTCTAACTCTATCAAGAGCGTTGTCATTCAAGGTATGCTTTCCCTTTATGATTTTCCCATATGTGTTTTATTCGATACTGGGGCTTCACATTCCTTCATATCTAGTGACCTAGTAGATAAACTAAGATTAAAACCCAAAATAGTTGACCAACGGTTGAGTGACAAACCCTGTCGAAGGCTCCACTAGCTTGTGTACGGTTTGTCGTGGTTTGGTCTTATCGATTCATGGATGCTCTTTTGTTTGTGACTTTTTTATTCTGAATTTCATTGTGTTCGGGATTATCTTAGAAATGGACTGGCTAAGGAAGTAAACGACGGTAGTAGATTGAAAGAAGATGTTGTTGTTAGTTGGGGCCATGGAAGGGCGGATGTTAGTGATTGGCTGCCTACCGGAGGATGGGGTTATGGTCAACTTTCTATATTCACTTGAGATTCTGCAGGATGAGTTGTCAGCGGTGCCTATCGTTAGAGAGTATCCAAACATATTTGAGGAGGTGACTGGATTACCGCCGCATAGAGAGATCGAGTTCTGTATAGACTTGACGAAGGATGCCAGACCTATGGTTATGCCTTTAAGGCGTATGACACCTAGAGAGCATAAGGAGTTAGAGGTGCAAGTGAATGACCTATTGAAAAGAGGGTCCATTCATAGGACCATATTTTAGTAGGGTACACCCGGTAGTATTCGCCACTAAAGCGGTTAGTTCTCTAAGATTGTGTGTGGATTATCGTGAGCTGAATAAGGTGACGAAGAAGAACAAGTATCCACTCCCATGTATCAATGACTTGTTTGATCAGCTTCATGGTGCGAAGGTGTTCTTCCAATTGGATTTAGCTACAGGATTTCACCAGTTGATGGTAGCAAAGGAGAGTGTGTTGATTACCACCTTTCGTACGCCATCTGGTTTCTACGAGTGGTTGGTTATGTCGTTTAGGCTAATCAATGCTCCAACATACTTTGTTGATCTCATGAACCGTATTTTCAGGGATCAGTTGAACAAGTTCGTTCTTGTATTCGTGGATGATATTATGATCTATTCTAGGACAGAGGAGGAACACAAGGCACACCTGGGGATTGTGCTTGAAGTATTACAGAAGCACAATTTGAAAGCAAAGTTTTCTAAAATTTCACTTTTGAGGGAGGAAAGTGAGATTCTTGGACATGTCATTTCCGAGCAAGGCATCGAAATAGATCCTGCCAAGGTGGCAGCGGTTCAGGATTGGAGCCAACTCAAGAAACCGACGTGAGGAGTTTCTTAGGATTGATGGGGTATTATAGATTTTTATCAAGGACTTCTCAAAGGTAGCCGCGTCGTTAACCAATTTGAAAAAGAAAAAATAGACTTTTACTTAGGATGCAAAATATGAGCAGGCATTTGTGAGTCTGATGGAGAGGTTGACGGGCGCACCTGTACCGACCATTTCAAGTGGAAATGAGGAGCTGACAGTATACAAAGATGCTTGTGGTACTGGATTATGTGCAGTATTGATGTAGAAGGGAAATGTTGTCACCTACGCTAATCGACAACTGAAGCTGCAAGAGAAGAAGTATCCAACCCATAATATGAGTTAGCGATGATAGTGTTTGCTTCAAAGATTTGGAGGCATTATTTATTAGGGGAAAGTTTCGAGCTATTCACGAACTACAAATCCCAAAAGTACCTTTTCTGACAGTGTACGTGCAGTACTAAGAATCGTGTAATATGGTAAATAAATGCGGAAATTGATAATAGCAGTAAAATAAAAATTAAAGTAAGCACACCAGGAATTTTTATACTGGTTCGAACTTTCCGTTCTACGTCCAGTCCCATAATACCCTCTGGGTTTAAACTAAACCCCTCACTTAACCCGGAGGAATAGGTATACGACACCTGAGTAGCCGAACAGGAATTTTTCCGCCTCAACAGCCGAAGAGGACTTCATCTTAATACAAATAGTTTGTTGACGAATGTGTTCTGAATAACACTGATTGTCTTTTGATAGTACAACTTCCCTATAATCAAATCCTCAAGAGTATATGTGTGTGTGAAGATTTAGAAGGAAGATAATCACGTAGAATCGAAGTATATGAATTAATTCAAGGATTCTAGTGATATTAAATAAGAATGAATACTTTTATTTGCAGAAATAAATAGAGAACAGATTTCAGAATTTAAAACAAGAATCGGTGATTGTAGAAGTGAATTGAATATGTTTATATAGTTGTAGAATAGTTACAATCTTTCATGAAGAGTTTCAATCAAGAGTTGTGTCCATATCTATTGGATTAAAGAACATTCCTCTTCATGAACAATTGCACCTCTTCAGGAAACTAGCCGTTGTGTTATGGTCGGTTGACCGAGAAACCTGGGCCGGTCAGCTGAGTTTACAGATATAAATAAAACGGTGCATATCTGTGCACTGGACACAGAGTCGGTCGACCGAAGATTCTGGTCGGTCGGCCGACCTGCTGTTATTTGCACAGTGTATATTTATTTTTGTATAAATCATTTTGTGTGTATGTGTGACTACTTGAGGAATGATTTTAACAATATTCTAAGACTCAATGAAATAAAATATTCATACTAATATCTAGATTGTAGTCTTGTCTCCTTTGTAGTGTGCAATATACGGTTATTCTCCTTTTTGTCGCTTTCGTATAGTATTCTCGTCGTATGATCTCTGAAGCTTGTGTCATGAATCAAAACTCATGAATCAAAATTCTCCCCCTTTTTGATTGATGACAATATTTATGTGACGAAGTAGAACTTATCTATATTATAAATCTCCTCCTGAATATATGGTGACTTTTCTGCAAAAAATTTGTTAGCTTTCATACATTTCTCCCCCTTTGTCGTCGACAAAAAGGAATACTTACTAGATGAAAAAGAAACGTGAATCAATGAAATTTAAATATTACATTTTCAAACCAAAATAGGAATAATTAAAGATGTTTGCTTAGTACACAACATTTAATAAAAAAAAAATTGTTCATAAAGAAATTCTTGAAATTAAATTGTAATATGATTACTCCTCTTCATCATCGGAATCCCAAAATTCTGGACGAATATTTTCTTCTGGAGGAACATGTTCCTTACCACATCTTTGAGTGTGAGGAGCATGAGTTCCGGATGTACCAGAACTTGTGTTATCTGAAGTAGACCAAAAGAAATTTGGTGCGGGTCTTTTTCCGGGAGCAACAAAAGAAGCACCGGCTTCGGAAGTACATGATAAGTCATCCCATAAATTTACGAAGAAGCCCTTGATTTTCTTGAAACGACCATCAATTTTTCGTAGCCGGCTATCCAAGGCTAGTTGATTTTGTACCAAAATATCAATGGCCGCTTCCGTACTCATTCCGGGAGTTGGTCGTTGAATTGAGGTCCGGCGAGTTATACGTTCTGTAGCATGAGTAGATGGTTGAGGTGTAGAATAGCTACGACGTAGTTGTTCTCTCGGAGTATCACTCCATTGCTCAAATCTAATAAATCGAGGTGGAACATAAGGTAATTTCATTAACTTTATGGTCCGTGAATCAAACATATGGACTTTGGAGGTTTCGGATTCCGGAGCATTGATGACGAAACTATTGATCAATCTCATTATGTATTCTCCATAGTAAATATGGAGCATCTTTCCTTGGTTAAAAGAGAGAAATTCATCCATAAGAAGTTGTGACCAATTAACTCGTATTTTCCTACAAATAGCATATAATGCTTTAAAATTTTCGGGATATACGAGATGATATGAACCACCTCTAAGAACTAAAGATTTCATCATGAATCGATGAAGGAGTCGAGCTTTTGGTCTAAGCGATGATGTTTGTCTAAAATCCAGTGCATCATCTTTGAAAAATAGATGGCTTATTCGGTCACGAGTTGATATGTTACAATCTACATCGTGTAATGAGATACCACCCGGTCTAGCATCCAAAATGTGGTTAATTCGATCAATGAAAAGGAAAATCGAAGTGCCACAAACTGATGTCCAAATACAATTTTCAGTGTTTCTCGGCGGATTTACAAGGTTGAGGTTCGCTAGAAATAACTTGACCATTATATGATTGATTTTTAAGTTATTTTTCCTATGGTCAAGGAATGTATCAAGACCACTCTCAAGGGCGGCATTTTCAATACCGTAGGAAGCAAAGTCAGGATAACTTACAAATGATTCTTCAAAGATTTTGGCATCTTGAAGTTTTATCCATCTTTGAAGAGCTATATCATTAATTAGCCATGAAGCAATTTGTGTATCCACTGGAGTAGATGAAGAAGAGTCACCGGTTGTCTTTGATTTCTTCTTGGGAGCCATTTGTTTTTGGAAGAAAAGATTAAAAATTTGAGAAGTTTTAATGGGGGCTAGGTTTAAAAAACTGTAATTGGGAAAGTAAGAGTGAAGAGGTAAGTTGAAAAGTGAATGGACTATATACATACATCTTATTCGATGTAGCAGTTTTATACGTAATTGGGAAACTACCTCTTCACTCTTAATTTCCCAATTAAGAAACTACCTTATTTGTAACATACATACATACATACATGAGTGAAGAGGTATTAAAACTTATTTGTAACATACATACATACATACATGGGAAATTATACGTATAAAACTGCTACTTCTATTATCAATGCACTTCTAACAGGGTCGGTCGACCGAACACCCTGAGTCGGTCAGCCGAACCCTTCCCGAGAATTACAAACAAACATTTCCAACAGGGTCGGTCTACCGAATACCCTGAGTCGGTCAGCCGAACCCTTCCCAAGAGTTTTTAGCACCTTTCAGATTAGCAGCTCGGTCAGCCGACCCAGTCATTCGGTCGACCGAACGTATAAAACTGCTACTTCTATATATATACATATTTTATTATCAATGCACTATACATCTTATTTGTAACACCAACAACATACATACATATATATATAACATGCTTAGCCACCGTTTAAAATCTGCGTTCCCATGAGTTTGGAGATGGAACATCTTCTATCGGTGACCATCTTGGAGTTATTGGAGTTTGAACAGGATTTGACGAGGATGAGGGTCTATAAGAAGGTTCAGCAACATCATCCTTCTTTGATGAACAAATTTTCATGGCAATCTTTTCTAGAAAACTTAAACGTCTTGCCGTGACTTTTTGTTCATAGTAGAGTTCCCGTTGCATATCCATTTGTTGTCGTTGGTAGTGATGTATTTCATCAATTTTTTGTTTGGTGGTTGGAGATATTACCATCGTATTCTTCCCTTTTTTCTTTTCAGGTGTATAGCCTGTATGGGAGTCTTCCCATGGTTTCCACCCATGTCGGGGGTCTATATCTGGAGAGGAGAAGTCTAGAACACGTTTAGGCATGGGAAAGGTAGGATATGGGCCATTTTCAGGGATGCGGTCGGAACCATCATCGTCCGGAGATGTGTATGATAGATGAGAATTTTTAGAGTTATAGTAGTCATTGTTTGAAGACATTTTTCAAGTTTTGTTTTTTTAAAATTTTCTTAGTATATGTTCTAAAAGAAAAGCATAGTATATATATATATATATATATAAACATCTATTTGCTGAAAAATTAGTGGATTGAAACTAATTTTAACTATAATCACAAAATTTTAAGAATAAAATTGTTTGTAAATGTATGATTTATAACATAAGAGCTAAATATAGTTTTTCTGAAAACAAAACAGATAAAACAAATTTTAAAGAGAACTAAAACAAGAAACACCGATAGCTCAAGTAGCTATAACACAACATCTAACAAGCAAGTCAGAGGTCATGAGTTTGAGTTCCGCTTTGGTCAGAAATAAAACAATTTTTGTTTTTCGATATTTTTGCATATTTTTATTCATAAATCTTTAAACGACATTATACCTAAATCACGTCTAAGTTTTATAAAAATATTTTCATTTAGTGGTTTAGTAAAAATGTCAGCAATTTGATTTTCAGTACTGATAAATTCTAAATTTATTAATCCTTTTTCCAAACAATCACGAAGAAAGTGATGACGAATATCGATGTGTTTTGTTCGTGAGTGATTAACCGGATTTTTAGAAAGATTTATTGCACTCGTATTATCACAATAAATTATAGATTTTTCAAGATGACAATTAAAATCTTGTAGTGTTTGTTGCATATATACGACTTGTGCACATGCCAAAGTAGCAGATATATATTCTGCTTCACACGTCGATAAAGAAACATAGTTTTGTTTCTTACTAAACCAAGAGACTAAGGAACGTCCAATGAAATGACACGTTCCGCTCATACTTTTTCGATCCGTCCGACTTCCTCCAAAATCAGCATCGCTATAGGAGACTAATTCGAAAGGACATTCTTTCAGATAAAATAGTCCGAAATCTTTTGTTTTAGTTAGATAACGAATAATGCGTTTAACTGCTCTCATATGTGACTCTTTGGGATTTGCTTGAAATCGAGCACGTAAACAAACACTCATCATTATATCAGGTCGAATCGCTGTTAAATAAAGTAAAGAACTTATCATACTACGATATAGCTTCTGATCAACACTTTTTCCCTCCTCGTCTCTATCAAGATGAGTAGTTGTGCTCATTGGAGTTGGCTTGGCATAAGTGTTTTCCAGACCGAATCGTTTAATTAAATTATAACAATATTTTTCTTGATTAATAAAAATTCCATTTTCAATTTGTTTAATTTGTAAACCCATAAAATATGACAATTCTCCCATATGAGACATTTCCAATTCATTTATCGTTATCGTCGAAAATTCCTGACATAGTTTTTCATTTGTCGAGCCAAAAATAATATCGTCAACATATATTTGAATTATTAAAATATCTTTCTTAGTTTTCTTAATAAAAAGCGTTTGATCTACCTTACCAATTTCAAAACCAGATTCTAATAAATAGCTTTTAAGACGATCATACCAAGCACGTGGTGCTTGTTTTAAACCGTATAATGCTTTCTTGAGTTTATAAACATGATCTGGATATTTTTCATGATTGAAAAGTGGTGGTTGTTCAACAAAAACATTTTCTTTTATATAACCATTTAAAAAAGCACTTTTAAAATCCATTTGATAAAGTTTAAACTTATGAAAGCACGCGAAAGCTAATAAGATTCGTATTGCTTCAAGTCGGGCGACTGGAGCAAACGTTTCTTCGTAATCAATTCCTTCTTCTTGGTTATATCCTTGTGCAACTAATCTAGCTTTATTCCTGGTTATATTTCCTAGTTCATCTGCTTTATTTTTGAAAACCCATTTAGTACCGATGACTGATTGATCACTAGGTCTAGGAACGAGTTCCCAAACTTCATTTCGTTCGAATTGATTTAGTTCTTCTTGCATGGCAAGAATCCAGTAGTCATTAGTTGAGGCTTCTTTTATATTCTTAGGTTCTATGTTAGAGAGAAAAGCTACATGACCAACTTGATTTAATTGATGTCTGGTTTTAACATTCGTATTAACTTCTCCAATTATATTTTGCACAGGATGATCTCGTAAAATTCTAGGTGGAGATTTTATTATATTATGAGTAATATTCTCATTTTCAGTAATATCATGATCATTAACTAAATTTTCTTTAGTATTGCTATTTTCATTCTGAGTAGTTTCATCATCAGAATCAATAGTAACATTTGGGTTTATATATTTAAAATTTTCGTCAAATAAAACATGTAAACTTTCTTCAATAATTTGAGTTCGTTTATTATAAATTCGATAAGCCTTGCTTCGTTCCGAATATCCAACGAATATTCCTTCATCGGATTTTAGATCGAATTTGCCTAGCTGATCTTTAGTATTCAAAATAAAACATTTAGAACCAAAAACTTTAAGATATGAAATATTTGGTTTTCTTCCATTTAGAAGTTCATATGAAGTATTCTTAGTTAATGGCCGAATAGAAACACGATTTAATACATAACAAGCAGTAGCTACAGCTTCTGCCCAAAAGTGTTTTGATAAAGTGGTTCCATTTAATAAAGTTCTTGCACATTCTTGTAACGTTTTATTTTTCCTTTCTACAACTCCATTTTGTTGTGGTGTTCTAGGAAACGAAAAATTATAGCTAATACCTTTCTTGTTACAAAATTGTTCAAAAGCTTCATTTTCAAATTCTCCTCCATGATCACTTCTTATATTTTTAATTTTCAAACTTTTAATATTTTGAATTCTTTTAACAAAGACTTTAAAATTATCAAAAGTATCACTTTTATTTTTCAAAAAGAAAATCCAAGTATATCTAGAAAAATCATCTACAATAACAAATACATATCTATTATGATTAATAGACTGCACTTGAGTTGGACCAAAAAGATCCATGTGTAAAAGTTCAAGTGGATGTTCTGTAGATATTACTTTCTTTGATTTAAAAGAAGATTTTGTTAATTTTCCTAATTTACATGCATCACAAAATATATTAGTTTCGAATTTTATATTGGGTAAACCTTTAACTAATTTGTTTTTAGCTAGTTTGTTGATAGTATTAAAATTGATGTGACAAAATCTTTTGTGCCAAAGACAAGAATCATTTTCTTTAGCTACTAAACACAAATTTGAGTTATTATTAACATTCATATTTAAGATATAAATGTTTTTATCTCTTTTTCCTTCGAAAATAGTGTTATGATTTTTATCGAAAATATTACATTTATTTTCTGAAAAAGTTATATTAAAACCTTTATCGCATAACTGACTAATACTTAATAAATTGTGTTTTAAGTTTTTAACTAATAAAACATCAGTAATGAGAGGTAAATTAGAGGTACCGTTGCTACTGACATTGCCTTTGCCGATGATATATATCCTTTTGAGTTATCTCCAAAGGTGACTGCTCCTCCATTTGAGTATATAATGCTTGACAACATTTCTTTGTTTCCAGTCATGTGTTTTGAGAAACCGCTATCTAAAATCCATTTTCCTCTCTTCTTATGTAGTACCTGCAAAAAGTTTATAAAAAGTTGGTACCCAATCTTTTTAGGGTCCTAAGAGTTAGATCTTAGGAAGCCAAACCCATATGGGTTCAGAATTCCCTTTATAAACATAATTCTTGTTATTATGAACAGTTTCCATAAATATTTTGATATGTTTATTCCTTATCAAAACATTATTTGTTTTTGGAATCCATATCTTGATGGTTTTAGAATTTGGGTAAACTGTTTTCTTAATATTATTATTAATCCTATTTTTAGCAAAATTATTTTGTTTCTTAAATCCTAGTCTAGATTTATTGTTAGAGGATTGAGAATTTTCTAGTATACTAGAGAGATTCTCTCTTCCTTTATTGAAATTAGATACATTTTTAGAGATATCATCAAATTTTATTTTAAGACTAGATTTTTCTAACTCTAAATCCTTAATTTTAGAGTTTAAACTATTATTTTCGAAAAGTAAAATATCATTTTTATTTTTCTGAATTTCTAGTTCTTCAGATATTGACGAAATTTGAGAAGATAAGTTAGAATTTGATTGTTGAGAACTTTCAAGTTCATCTTCTAATATTTTCTTCTCATCTTTCAGCATATCTACTTCTAAGACAGTTCTATCTAAATTTCTTTGCAACTCCTTATTTTTCTTTTTAAGTTGTTTTGATAAATTTACTAATTCAGAATTTATTTCAATTAAATCTTCAAAAGTAAAATCACTTACATCGTCTGACGAAGCCATGAAGCACACATTTGCTTGTTCATTATCACTTTCACTCTTTGATGAGGATGATGAGTCAGTGTCATCCCAAGTGACAGAGAAAGCTTTTCGTTTGGTTTTGTCCTTCTTGAAATTATTCTTTTTACGCTCTGGACAATCTTTCTTCATGTGTCCTTTCTTATGACATTCATAACATTCCATTGCTGAAGATGATGGTTTGCTGCTATTGGAATTGTTGTTGGAATTATTTTTGTTTCCCTTGAATTTGTTTCTGTTGAATTTCGAAAACTTTTTGAAATTTTTAGCGATCATTGCCATATCTTCATTATCCGAGTCGGAGTCATCTTTTTCTGCTTGGAATGCCACATTTTTCTTTTCTTGTGCTCCATTTCTTTTTGCCTGCAAATTTACTTCGTAGGACATTAAATTACCTATCAATTCTTCTGGTTTTAATGTTGACAAATCAGTTGCTTCTTCGATAGCTAGGACTTTTCGTTCCCATTCGTCCGTTAAAGAATTTAAGATTTTTGTGACAACATCAAAATCAGTAAACTTTTGTTCTAATGATAATAAAGCATGATAAATATCCTGAAATCTAGAGTACATGTCATTTATAGATTCATTTGGCCTCATTTTGAAATTTTCAAATTGATTTTTCAACATAAAGATTTTGCTTAATTTAACTTTGTTCGTTCCTTCATGCGATACTTTAAGAGTTCTCCAAATTTCATAACCAGAAGTGCACAGCTAACTCTATTGAATTCATTTCTATCTAATGCACAAAATAAAATATTCATAGCCTTTGCATTTGAAGTAGCATCTAGTTTTTGTGAGTTACTCAAAGTTGAGTATTCTTCAGTAGGAGTCGTGTACTCTCTTTGTATAATATTCCAGATATCAAATCCACTAGATTGCATATAGATTCTCATTCTAGTTGACCAATAATTGTAATTTATACCATCAAAAAGTGGAGGTCGTGAAGTCAATTGACCTTCTGTAAAACTAGAATTAGTGTTAGTGTTAACATCATTAGTTTGTGTGGTTGCCATATTACTAGAAATAAATATCAAATAACTTTGTGATGGTTATAGGATTTCCTTGCTCTGATACCAAATGAAAGTGTACGTGCAGTACTAAGGATCGTGTAATATGGTAAATAAATGCGGAAATTGATAATAGCAGTAAAATAAAAATTAAAGTAAGCACACCAGGAATTTTTATACTGGTTCGAACTTCCTGTTCTACGTCCAGTCCCAGAATACCCTCTAGATTTAAACTAAACCTCTCACTTAACCCGGAGGAATAGGTATACGACACCTGAGCAGCCGAACAGGAATTTTTCCGCCTCAACAACCGAAGAGGACTTCATCTTAGTACAAATAGTTTGTTGACGAATGTGTTCTGAATAACACTGATTGTCTTTTGATAGTACAACTTCCCTATAATCAAATCCTCAAGAGTATATGTGTGTGTGAAGATTTAGAAGGAAGATAATCACGTAGAATCGAAGTATATGAATTAATTCAAGGATTCTAGTGATATTGAATAAGAATGAATACTTTTATTTGCAGAAATAAATAGAGAATAGATTTCAGAATTTAAAACAAGAATCGGTGATTGTAGAAGTGAATTGAATATGTTTATATAGTTGTAGAATAGTTACAATCTTTCATGAAGAGTTTCAATCAAGAGTTGTGTCCATATCTGTTGGAATAAAGAACATTCCTCTTTATGAACAATTGCACATCTTCAGAAACCTAGCCGTTGTGTTCTGGTCGGTTGACCGAGAAACCTGGGCCGGTCAGCTGAGATTATAGATATAAATAAAACGGTGCATATCTGTGCACTGGACACAGAGTCGGTCGACCGAAGATTCTGGTCGGTCGGCCGACCTGCTGTTATTTGCACAGTGTACACTTATTTTTGTATAAATCATTTTGTGTGTATGTGTGACTACTTGAGGAATGATTTTAACAATATTCTAAGACTCAATGAAATAAAATATTCATACTAATATCTAGATTGTAGTCTTGTCTCCTTTGTAGTGTGCAATATATGGTTATTCTCCTTTTTGTCGCTTTTGTATAGTATTATCGTCGTATGATCTCTGAAGCTTGTGTCATGAATCAAAACTCATGAATCAACATTTTCTCCTAGAAGTATCTCAACCTTTGACATCAACGATGGTTGGAATTCTTAGCCATCTATGACTTTAGCATTTCCTATACACCCAGCAAGGGGAATGTGATCGTCGATGCATTTAGTAGAAGGCATGCTAGTTTGGGGCCAATGTTCCTATAGTGGAAACAGTTAGAGTATATTGCTATTTATGACTTTAGAACTCATTGCGAGTTAGAGCCAGAGATTTTGGCAAGTTTGACCATCAGACCTACTTTGATTGAGCATATCGATGCCAGTTAGAAGTAAGATGCTAGGTTGGCTGAGATCATGGTGAAAATAAAAGGAGTAGAGTTTGAGTATATGAAGCAGTACGGGTTCGACTGAGAAGGTTGGCTCTGTAAGCATGGGAGATTGTTTGTTCCCGATGTTGATGGATTGCAAGACGAGGTGCTATGAGCGTGCCACCATTCTAGGTTGACCATGAATCCCAGTGGTAATAAGATGTACCATGATGTGAAGCAGACTACTATTGGAAGAGGATGAAGAAGGACGTCGGGATATTCATCTCGAAGTGTATGAACTTCCAGTTGGTGAAGGCAAAGCAAAAGAAACCGAGTAGCCTATTCCAACCGCTTGAAGTTTCAGAGTGGAAGTGGGATCAGATATTGATGGATTTCATTGATGGACTGCCAAGGACTCGAGCAGGGTATGATAACATCTAAGTCATAGTCTATCGGTTTACCAAGAGCGTCGGATTTATACCCATTAAGTCAAGTAGAACTGTAGCCAAACTGGCCGAGTTGTATGTGAAATGGAGTGTATGATTTCATGGTGTGCCAAAGAGCATCGTGAACAATTGAGACCCGTTATTCACTAGTGAGTTTTGGAATATCTTATGGGAGGCGTTGGATACCGGGCTGCATCTTAGTATAACTTATCATCCACAAACGGATGGGCAGACCGAGAGAGTGAATCGTATACTAGAGGATCTCTTACAAGCTTGCATTCTCGATTTCGGAGGCTCATGGGATGATTACTTGCATTTAGTAGAGTTTGCATACAATAACAACTATCGGTCTAGTATCGGTATGGAACCATATGAAGTGTTGTATAGCCGACTGTGTAATGCCCCTTCATGCTGGTAGGAAGCGAGCGAGAAACTGATACAAGGGCCAGATATGATTAGAGAAACCTCAAAGAAGAGAGAGATAATTCGGTAACGAATGAATGCTACACATGATAGGCAGAAGAGTTATGTTGATGGAGGATGTAGAGATTCATAATTTTCTATCGACAATGTGGTATTTATGAAGATTTATCCTTGGAAGAATATTATCTAATTCGGTCGCAAAAAGAAGTTGGCGCCAAGATTCGTAGGTCCTTACGATAACAGAGAGGATTGGGAACCTAGCATATAGGGTCGACTTACCTAAGAAGATGGCGAGTGTGCACAATGTCTTCCATGTTTACTATCTGCTGAAGTTTGTGCTCAACTCAGGCGTAACAATTGCACCAGATCATCTTGATGATATCGAGATTGAACCAGAAGCTTCTAGACCTCGTAGGTTGATTCGTATTGTCGGACGCAATATGAAACAACTTAGGAGGAAGACGATGGAGCTAATGAAGGTTCAATGGGGGTAAAAGTGAAGGCGGTTACACATGGGAAACCGAGGAGAGCATAAAGGCCATATATCCAGAGCTCTTCACATAGTAAGGCCTATTGTTTAGCGTATTTATTTTCACTTTCGATATTATATAGGGTAGTTTAGCATTCTAAGTGGTAAGGCCTACTATTTAGGATGATGGTTTCTCATTCCGTAGAGTGGTCATAATAGAAAAACAGACATGTCGTTTGAAAGATAGAGCAGTGCTAAGTTTTGGTTGCAGCTGGTCAGTTGTAGTGGGTATTAAACTAAGCCCGTGCTTAGGTCCACTAACCCACTTCGAAATTTGTGCTAATATAAGGATGTAGGAACTAACCTAGGTCTTTTCCTTCTTCCCCAGAATAGGTCTAAATCTCCATTAGCCCTAATTTCATTAAAAATCACACAGTTTCCTTACTAACCTTAGCCAAATCATTTCAAGAGGGGATTAGCATATAGAAGCTAGTGATTATCATTTTTTCTGATTTGATTTCTTGTCCTTCGCTGGCTACTTTTGATTTGAAGAGAAAAATTAGTATTTTAGGTATTTGGTAAGTGGTTCTTAGCCTCTCACTCCACTATGCATGCTTATATAGTTAAAAATGATGGTTTTGATATTATTTTGACCTTAAATTGATTTTTGACCCTAATCACACTTTTATACATATTTATAAACGAATTTTGCAAGGTTTAAATTCTTTTTTAAAATTGTCTTGCAATCCCTTGTAATTCATATGCGTAAACTAGTGTAAAAGTTCGATCTATGTTATGATTTGCTTGATTCTCATATTCTCGGTGTTGTATGGATGAATGGATGCATATGCATGATTATCTGTGATTGTAAGTTGTGCTTTGATGTTATTTGTTAATGTTTTGGATGTTAGGTATATAGGTAGAGAGATTGGGCAAATCGAAGGCAAATTTGGTCGAAATTAGTTGAAACATGGAAGGCAGAACCTAGAGCGTAGGAGGAGCTCGCAGTTGAAACCGCAAACTCCAATTTGCTAAGTACAGAAGTCAACACCAACATCAAAGGTTGGTACCGACATCTGTGGCTTGGCCCATGTCAGCGACGACTTGGTTGAGAGGGAGGCTATAGCGAGTAGAGGTTGCTCAAGGTGTTGGATTGGAGATTGGCAAAGTATAGAAGGTAGCACCGACTTGTTTCTAGGATATGAGATCGGGTGAGACTTGTCCTATGATGACTTGAATTGGAGCGGAGAAGTTGGGGTCAAGACATATGGGCATAGAGTACCAGAAGCGAGGAATGGCATAGGAAGGAACTTGGCCATCAATTTGCCATGTATAAAGGTTGGGGCCGACATCAGAGGTCGGTGTCGACTTCTTCTGGTTGATTATGTGGAGTTAGAACTTCTAGAGGTGGGTATAAGGGTTCTATAGATCATGTTGGAGGTGTTAGCTCGTTCACATTATGATTTTTTTTTTTGAGATCATGGGGAACCTTAAGATCATGGTATTCATTGATACTCACTTAAGTAAACCCCACGCCGTGTGTCTACCCCGTTTTTATTTAGTCGTCGCACACGGATGCTTAACGTTGAAACTCCCACTGATGGTTTGGCGCTGGGATTCGAACCTGCCCGGACACAGTCCTTTGGTTCCCATCTCCCAGCTCTCAAACCAACCGAGCTACGAACGGCGGGTTGTTCACATTATGATTGATGGCAATGTAATAACATGATGAAAGTTAGAGTCTTTGGATGGTAACTCGACATTCAATGGAGTTAGGTTCCGGAGATGACGACTCAATGTTGAAAGGAGTCGTAGAGTGGGGAATGTAGAATGGTTACTCGAAGGTGACGACTCGATTTTGAAAGGAGTAGTTGAGTGGGGGAACGCAGAATGGTTCCTCCAGGATAATAGAAGCTAGTTGGAGCAAAGGAAAGGGCTCGGATACGCGTACTAAGGGATTGTTGATACTCGAAGTGTTTTCTGTTGTACTTAAGGCAGGTGTATTGTGAGAATGCTCATGGGTATGTTGAAAGTTACCTTGAATCGGTTGAATGGATCCGTGTTCCGTGGACCGTTTGAATAGGTCTATTATCAGTTTCAGGCTGAAGTGAGTACACTAAAAACTGGGATTTCCATTAGTCCCTAACAATAGAAAGGTCGTACGGGTTATCATATATCTAGAGTATATTAAGTGATAGTGAGGATCGTTTGATGAATGCTATGGTTGCTTTCCCTATAGTCTATCACTCTAGGGTAGTCCTTGGAGATATGTATTAGAGATAGGGATACCTGGACACCCGTTATCATACTCTATTGCATTATGCCTTTATGACACATAGAGTAGCATATTATGTTATTATGTACTAACTCTTTGGATGTAGGGACATATCAGGTGTGATTCATGTACCTTGTTTCTTACTATATCGACTTATATAGTACTTTGAGATTCATTTACCATTCACATCAGACTGTTGTCTGACTCGAGGTTTTATGCATTGCTTCTTATTATCTCGGGTGTTTTTAAATGAGCAGACTAGATAGCAGGTCTAGGTGAGGCGTAGTAGCTATGTAGAGGACGAGCTGGAGGGAGCTATCACGTATTATATATATATGGATTTCTATGCTTATTCCACTGTGCAACATTCTGGAGCCTTGGCAATGCTTGCTTATTACTTTAGTATGAGGCAGTTATTTGAGTTTACTTATGTTGTATAAACTCTATTTCATGATGTACCACTTTGTGTATCTGTACTATGATATTTGGATCATTTAGTTATTATTGTATCTTCTGTTTTATATTTATGATATTATATTTTATTCCATGGCCTATGAGATATACTATAGATTCTATGGTATTTTTTCATTTTAAACCTTGATGATTGCTCTACATCGATCGGCACGATAGCAACACACTATCTTATGTATATTGGGTGTCGGTGGTGTAGGGTGGTCGTCACAAACACTAACTTCAACAAATGACAACCAAGAACAATCAGATCAAGACTTAACCAAAAGTTCAAAAACTCAACTGGAAAATTCTTTACTTGAGATGGAGCACTCAAAAACTGAAATGGAGTTCCAACAGCAACAAGCAAATCAACAAGGTTTAGAACCGAATGTCACTGAAGAGCAGACAAACCTACACACAACACAAGATGCTCCTCCATAAGGGCATTGCACGATCACAAGAGTTAAAACTGGGATATTCAAGCCCAAACCATACATTGTAACCTTTATTAATGATGAACCAACTACATGAAGAAGCATCAATGCATAAACAACGGAAGGTTGCAATAAGAAGAGTATGATGCATTAACGAGGAATAACACTTGGAAACTCACAACATTACCTGAAAACAAAACCACAATAGGCTACAAGTGGATATATTGATTGAAGTGGAATCCAGATGGGTCCATGGTAAGATATAAAGCCAGGTTAGTTGCTGAAGTCTATACTCAACAATATGGCTTCGACTTTAATGAAACTTCTCACCTACTCTTAACCCACAACCTTTAGAGTGACACTTACCATTGCACTTCACAAAGTGTGGATAATAAAATAGCTGGATGTAAATAATGCCTTTCTCGATAGTGGACTGCAATAAGAAGTGTACGTGGAACAACCTAGCGGTTTTGAAGTGATATGGAAGCAACATATAATATGGAGACAAAACAAAGCTACATATAGTCTCAAGCAGGCGCCTAGGTTATGGTTTGAAAAGATTGAACTAGCTCTAGTCAAGTTCGGATTTCACGCAGCAAAGTCAAACAATTCATTGTTCATCAAGCTCGCTAGTACATCAACAACTTATATTCTAATCTATGTCGATGACTTCTTAATTACAGGAAGCAGTAATGATGGGATGGTAAACTTAGTACAATACCTTAACAGACACTTCTCATTCGAAGACCTAGGAGTTGCTTCTTAGGAGTTGAAGTAAAGAAAGTCAATAACTACGAGTTACACTTGAGTCAGAAGTAAATATTCAAGACAATTTAAAGGAAATAGGAATGAGTAATGCAAATCCTCTTCCCACTCGCATGGTCAACAATCTTCAGCTATCCACAAACAGAGGTGATCCAGTTGAGAATATATACCAATATAGAAATACAGTCGGTGCTTTATAATATATCACTATAAGTAAACCTGAAGTGTCATATAGTGTAACTACTGTTTGCCAATTTATGCAATAACCTCTCAATGAGCATTGAAAGACAGTCAAGAGAACTCTATGATATCTCAAAGGAACTTTAGAGTATGGCATAAAGCTTAAAGCCAATTAAGCACTGACAATTGAACCATTTGCTAATTCAGATTGAGTTTTAGACGTTGATGAGCAGGTCTGCTAGTGGACGCTGCGTATACTTGGATGATACATCGTATCTTTGGTGTTCCAAAAAGCAATCAACTGTCTCAATATCGAGCACAGAAGCAGAGTATAGGAGTGTTGCAAGTGTAGTACCTGAAATGATGTGGTTACAGTCATTATTATCTAAAATAAATATACAAACACCTTCTAAGCCAAATGTGTAGTGTGACAACCTAAGAACCGTTGCACTATTAGCTAACCCTATCCTCCACTCTAGGACGAAGCACATAAAGCTAGACCTGTATTTTGTTCGAGAGTCAGTAGCTAAGTGAAATTTGAACATCAATCATGCCCAACAATATACCAACGAGCAAATATTCTTACAAAGCCACCATCGACTAAACACTTCATCAAATTAAGAAGTTGACAGTTGGATTAGTTGAAGAGGCAAAGGAGGAGGAGTTATGCTATAGTAACACGTGCATGGATACAATTGATATAATGTGGATATTATTATTGCAAATAAGGTAATGAACGCAACTGCCATAAACAGATGCAACTAGGCTTGTAATACATCAAGTGATTAGGTAATAAAACTTTCATTTTTTCCTCGACATGCTAAATTCTTTCTACTACGTTTTAATACTATGCGTTTTATAGAACAAACGTAAATATACAACAAATGTTTTTCTTTGAGATTAAACATCCGAAATTACACGTTTTATGGATAGATTCCACTGTTTTGATGCTGATGGATAAAGATTTTTAATTAAACCGTTATGCTCAGCAATGACACTTGCATTCATCAGAACCAAAAACCGTACGTGAACCTGTAGGATTCAACAATTTTTCTACCAACTAATCCACTAACTATTAAGTAAACAAGACACTTTACTTGGCCCCTACAAAATAGAAGTTGAATCCGAGAGAGAAGGCGACAAAGAAATCTATATAGGATTCCTTTTCAAACCAAAAGAAAACAACTTTCCAGTTCATCGACACCAATTAACACCATGTGATTGTGAAGCTGACTTGGGTCCTCATCCCAAAAAGCCCTGCTTTAATCCAACTAATAAATATTCATTTCTTTCTCAAATCTCCATCCCTTTCTATTTATTCCTACTCTAATTTTAAACACAGATACGGAATCTTCACACGTATTATTTCAGTACCAAGAGCGTTGAACATAAACATTAAAAATCCTACAAGCATGAAGTCAATGGTCTCATGGTTCAAATAACTTGCCAAATTAAAAAATCAACAAAGAGTTCATCAAATAATTTAACTTGTAACAACACTAACCAAGCAAAGCACACGAATCACGCTGCTCCGATTGGGGAGGAAAAAAAAGCCTAAAAGCTCAGACCAAATCACAATACAATCATGTACAAACTATCAAAAAACACCCCCACTAAGAAAACGCAAAAATTTCAATAAGACCCTGAAAACTCCTTTCTAAGTTTCTGAGAAAAGAGCTTGCAAGCGTCCATGCTCAGATCAATGGCAGCAGACAAGGCCACAAAAGCCGCAGCATCCTCCATGCACCCAACATGCTGCACCCCGATTTCCACCCTCGGCTTACTGCACTTCCCTTCTCCTTCCACACTCGAGCTCATCACAAACCCTCTGTAACTCGATAACGGGCACAGACAGAACCCGAAATCCCCGCTTCCTCTCGGACTACACCCAGGCGAAAGATTCTTACTCAGAGTTGCATTTCCAGTCAAATCTATCACGAAATTACCCCCCTTACTCATGTTTATACTCGACTCCGCCAAAGATATGCCGACGCCGTTGATGTTGTTGGTATCCGGCATGAGTTCGAATTTGTATCCGAGACCGTCGTGGGACCCGCCGCGCTCGCGCCAAGCCTCGAGGCGGCCCCACGGTTTCAGCATGCAGTCTTCTCCGCGGCGGAAGATGATCCACGAGCCTGGATTCGAGCTTCTGACACGATCCGTGCCTGGAGACGCCACGAATGGGGTTTGCATGGACGCCATGGCGACGGTGGAGCCGGATAGGTCGTGGATCGTCACGAACCAGCCTTTTCTTTCTTTGCTGTGGCGGTCGGTGTCTGAGTTGAAGGAATTAAGCCACTTTCTGGATGAGGATGATTCTAGCTGCAGTGAACCGGAACGTGAGTGGCGATTGTTGCTTCGATTGGTTTGAAACTTGCAAGTGAAGACTGGCTGGCGAAAACGGCCGTTGACGCCAACAACTTGAGGACTGCACTCAGGCTCTCCATCGAATTCGAAGACGAATCTCGGATCCGGTTCGCTTCTCACCGTGAGATGCAACTTGCCTTCGTCCTTCTTCCCATCTCCGATCTTAACCCATCCGTTCACGAACACGATGCTTTTGTCCTCGGATTCAACCAGATCCGACATCTGTACCTTCACTTTTCCCAACAAGTGCCTGGAATTGATGCCGCACGTCGCGCCTCTCCTGCCGGAGTAGATTGAGATCTTCACCTTCGGCGGCGACATCTTCTTCAGAAGAAGCACCTCCAGGTCGGGTTTTTTGATGTGGAAAGTGGCGGCGAGGTTCTGGTTGACTTGATCGGCGTTGTTGGAGGAGATGGCGATGGGGGAGGTTAGGGTTTGGTTGTTGAAGCGAATAAGGCAGAAGCAAGGGGAGGTGGTAGGGTGAACGCCGGCAAGCGAGGGACGGGAGGCGACTGGGAGGGAGAGAGTTAGGTTTCCGATCAGGACACGCACGAATGAGCACGGATCCATATTTTAGTTGGAGAAAATTTGAAATTGAGAGAATCAATTCTTTATGGGTTTTGAGAAAGTAAAAAAGAATGGGGATTTTATATAAAGGGGGAAGGCAGAGAGAAATTGAGAGGACTAATTGTGAGCTGTAGAGATGATTGAGTGAGCTGTTGATACCTGCACGACTGCCTGTTGTTTTCTTCATATTTTATTTGGCGGGTTCGCTTTTTATTCCTTTTCTATTTTACTTTTTTTTTTTTTTTTTAATTTCTTTTATGAAACTGTTTAAAATTCGATCTTGAAGTCGAATTATTGCAGTTAAATTCAGATTGTCTGATGCACGCACATTATTCCAGTTCCTATTATAAGTTATTTTATTTGTATTTTTTTTAATATCCTTAAAATCTAGATTTGGTGGAAATTTATGTGGATATGGATAACTAGCTAAACCTCATTTGCTGTAATGTATGGATATGTATCGTGGCACTTATGCTACTCCACTCGGAAATCAAAACCCAAATCAGTGTAGGAACAATCACGACTATTAAGTTGAAGCAGACCCCTGAATTCCATCCTTAATTCCAGGATCTGCTTTTTACGTATGCTTTGATTTCGAATATTATAGCAATTATGATAACCAATTCATTAATAGTTAACAACTAATATGACGTATATGAAACAATTGATGATGATTCGGATACGAAATGGTATATGATACAACGTGTTGATTATTCAACTCAATGGTTTTGCCATGCACTGGTCTCTTTGCACAAAATCTCAAATGTAACAAGTAATTGTACGACAAGATGATTTTTTGAGTCATGCATCTAAAAAATAAATAAAAAATAAAAAAAGAAAGAAAAGAAGAAGGGAAAAAAGGAAAAGAAAATATATCCAAATTCAGTTAAACTAATTTTCTAACATGATACATTTTTTATTTTAAAGTTGAAGCCTCATACTCACGTATATCAATATTCTAAAATAAGTTCTTTTTATGATGCATATAAAATAGTAGTTAAATTAGACGTTCAAAGTTGAAAAATGTTAGACTCATGTTTCTAAATAGAATTATTCATGCATTGAACGTTTATTTAGTGTGCGAACAAGAATTTGATTCAAGATTTACCTCGCAAAATGTAGTAAATCATACGTGAAACTTAGCACGGCACTCAAAAAAAAAATCATTTTTGAAATATGACATGATAATTTTTAATAACCTCAAAAATATGTTAACTTTACTTTTAACATACTTTTTGGCTACACTAATGCTTATCGAAAACTTTTTGGTAAAAAACAGTCACTTGTCGAGTGAACCACCAAGTATTTTTTAAGAAGTGTAGTTAAGATGATAACTAAAAAGTGGTATTGCAGAAGATGTCATACATTGGTAGCTTTCTTATTTAGAACTTCATACACCAAAAATACGAAGAAAATAGGACGAGAAGCCATTAACAAGTTTTTTAATTATGCTATAGGTAAGAAAAGGTATAAAGGAATAAAATGATACGGTGAGCTTTCTTTCTCTAATCGTCTTATTCATCTCATAGACTTTCTTAATAGGTAGACTCTCTATTTATAGCAGTCTGAAACTAATGTCGATTAATAAATAGATGGATTTGCGGACCTAAATTAATACGCATGTCATAATCTCGTCGGTAGAGTAGATCATGCATATCGATGATGTGTCGTTAACTCTTTTAATATATAGCTTGTGCATTTAATCTAACCATTGATATTAATTTTCTCTTTTGAAGGAGGATTCTTTGAGTTTGTTACATTTCTAAAGATTTTAACTTAACTTAGAATATGACGGTTTATATTGATTAGTTGAAATCAAATGAGAAGCCTTTCAAACCTAGGTTCATATGATTGCAATTACCGGAATGAAGAAGAAATGGTAGTCAGCGTGATAGAATCTCTAGGGCGTGCTTAGAATTCAGATACATCATCTCAAATGACCCAAAATGTATAAGTATTTTCCTAAAATTGCTTATCGAGAAATCCAATTATCTTTTGGGGGTCGGTTCCTAGATTAGCAAGCGTGGGTGCTACTTACTTACGAAGTTCTGGTTACCTCCAGGTTCTCCTTTAAAGGCTTGTGAACATATTTGTATACTTGTATTTTGAAAAATACCATACTAAAAATCAACCATTTATGGTGGGAAGTAACCATAGAATAATTATTTTTATACATAATAAGCATAGTCATCTCAGCTTAAAACAATGGACCGTGAGAGCTAACACATTTGCTTGAGACCCACTTGAAGAATGATATCGAAACTCGAGGACAAAAGTTTAATTATTTCAAAGTCCAATCGATGAAGATTACCGAAAGACAAAACGGTTTTCTCCCATGTTCAAGCGACCAATGACATTGCAGATCGAAAATGATTTTAAAGGGACCCAAGTGACAAATAACATCGAATGAAAAAAAAAAGACCCTAACAATGAATGACATTAAAGGATTGAAAAGAATTTTCAAATATTTTTCAACTTAGGCAATGAGGAACCATCCAAGTCAAAACATATTTTGGAATGGATTTTTAAAATCATTCCATGCTTCTTTATTGTTGTGTGCTATCGCACGATATTTGTCTGTAATATGGCTTAAGATGTTCGGCATTCCTATTTCGATGAACGAGACTTCTGTCTTGTCTTTTTTATTTATAAGTTCTGAGAGGAACTACCTTGAGGATAATCATAGGTCTTTCCCAATATGGATTGAGAGGTGTCGATCATTGAGATATATTAATCATTCATATAGGAGTTTTGAATTGGAATGGAGATCAACTTGTTAATGGCACATAAATTAGCAATGATGCGGTTCAATATTTCCAGAACTTATTCTACTCCAGCGGGTAGTCAAAATAATATGCTTGCAAAGGATAATGTTTTTCGAATGAAAAAACATCTATCAAGGAAGTTAAAAATGCCTTGTGGAGCATATGTACTAACTATGCTCCTTGACCTCGTGGATTCAATTCAAAATTTTACAAAGTACATTGGGAAAAACTAAAGGAATCGATGATCAAAGCCATGCAAAGCATATTTGAAGAATGGAAAATTATTAATAAAGTAAATCACACTTTTATTTCTCTTATATCAACTAGAACCCTATAGTATATTAGAAATATAGACCAATTTCATATTGTAATGCACTATATAAGTTCATGTCAATTTTTTTTTTGCAATAGGGTTAAAGTGGTTGTTGATGATTTAACTTCTAAAATCAATGTGTATTTTTTTTCAATAGAAAAATGCACGATAGTGTTATGCTAGCTTATGAGTCTGAAAGAGGTTTTGACACAAAAGGAATTGATTGAATGTGTATAGAAGTGGATTTGAGAAAAGCATACGATATTATAGATAGAAAATTCCCAATACATGTTCTCAATGTGTGATACTCTAAATAAAGTGAAGTCCATGTATATGAAGTTCCTCTAGAAAGATAAATGAGTAAAATCACATGGGAAGTGGTTATAAAAATAAAAAAGGAGAGTGACTTAGGAATTTCAATGATATGGATGCCATCACAAAAGTCATTTTGATACGGAGGTTGATGATCACAAAGTCGTTGTGGTTTGGTTTGATGAAGTAAAGACCATCAAGGAGAAAGGTTCTTTAATTTGGCGGGTTCGCTTTTTTTCCTTTTCCTAGTTTACGTTTTTTTGATATCTTTTTATTAAACTATTTAAAAATTCGATCTTGAAGTCGAATTATTGTAGTTAAATTTAGATTGTTTGATGCACATTATTCCCGTTCCTATTATGAGTTCATTTATTTGTTTTTGCTAAGATCCTTAAAATCTAGATTTGGTTGGTATTTCTGTTGATATGGATAAATAGTTAAACCTCATTTGTTCTAGGGTATGCATATGTATCATGGCGAACATCTTGTTTCTAAAAAAGAAGAAGAAAAAAGGTAAAGAAATGAAGAAGGGAAAAAAAGGAAAGAAAAGAAATCTAAATTCAGCTAAACCAATGTTCTAACACGGTATATTTTATATTAAAAGTTGAAGAAGTCCTATACTCACATATATCAATTTTCTAAAATAAGTTCTTTTTATGATACATATAAAAAAATAGGTAAGTTAGACGTTCAAAGTTGAAAACTACGATTTAATTCATGTTTCTAAATAGAATTATTCATTAATTAAAAGTTAATTTAGTGTGCGAACTAGAGTTTGATCCAAGATTTAGCTCGCAAAATGTAGTAAGTCGTACGTGAAACTTAGCATGGTACTTGAAAAACTGTCTGAAATGTGACAAGATAGTTTTTAATAACCTCGAAAATATGTAAAATTTACTTTTAACATACTTTTTGGCTACACTAACGCTTAACGATCGAATTTTTTTTGGTAAAAGATAATCGAGTGTCGAGTGAATCATCAAGAGTTTTTAAAGAAAGAATAGTTAAGGCGATAATTAAAAGGTAGTATTGCAGAAGTTTCCATACATCGGTAGCATTGTTATTTAGAGCTTCATATACTAAAAGTATGAAGAAAATAGGAGGAGAACCCATTAACAGGTTTTTGAGTTACGCTATAGGAAAAGTATAAAAGAATAAAATGACATGGTTAGCTTTCTTTCTCTTATTACCTTGTTTATTTCATAGAGTTTCTTGATAGGTAGATTCTCTATTTATAGTAATATGAAGCTAATGTTGATTGATAACCGGATAGATTTGTGGACCTAAATTTATACGTGTGTCGTAATCTCATACGTAGAGTAGATCATGCATATTGATGATTTATCTCTAGCTTGTGCATTTAATCCAACCATTGATATTGATTTTCTCTTTTGATGGAGGGTTCTTTTAGTTTGTTACATTTTGAGGATTTTAACTTAACTTAGAATATGTCAGTTTATATTGGTTAGTTGAAGTCAAATGAGGAGCCATGCAAACCTAGGTCCATATAATTGTAATTATCGAGATAAAGGAGAAAATGATAGTTAGCATAATATAATCTCTAGGATGTGCTTAGAACCCAAATACATCATCCCAAATGACCTAAACTGTATAAGCATTTTCCTAAAATTACTTACCGAAAAATTCAACTATCTGTTTGCGAGATGATACCTAGATTGGTAAGTGTGTGAGGTGATACTTACTTATGAAGTTCTAATTACCTCTAGGTTCTCCTCTGAAGGCTTGTGAACATTTTAAATACCTATATTATGAAAAATATCATACTGAAACTCAACCATTTATGGTGAGAAGTAACCATAGAATAATTTTTATATATACATAATAAGCATAGTCATCTCGGCTCAAAACAATGGACCATGAGAGCTAACACATTTACCTGAAACCTACTTGAAGAATGATATTAAAACTTAAGGACAAAAGTATAATCATTTCGAAGTCCAATTAACGAACATTACTGAAAGGCAAAACAGTTTTCTCTCACATTCAAGCGAGCAACAACATTGCAGATCAAAAATGATTTTGAAGGGATCCAAGCAACAAATGAAATTGAAGGTCAAAAGAAGACCCAAACAACGAATGGTATTAAAGGATTGAAAAGCATTTTCAAATAACTTTCAACTTAAGCAATGAGCAGCCATGCAAGTCAAAACTTATTTTGGAAAGGATTTTTAAACAAGGAATGACTACCAACTCCCCAGAATTGAAAGATGATGGAAGAAAAGTCCCTCCCAAAAAAGTTATGAAAATTAGGTCCCTATTTTTAGTTTTTGGCTAATTTCTGCTACTTTTGCCCTTGATTTCAATGTCGGACCGATTTTCAGAGAGGGGACAGTTTGGTAAAAAATAACAAAACAGGACCTAATTTAAATGGGTTTATGAGTAGGGACCTTTTGTGCATGTGCTTTGAGAATAGGGACCTTTGGTCCAAAACCCCTAAACAAGGAATGTCATTTCATGCTTCTTTATTGTGTAGTTGTGCGCTATCGTACGATATTTACCGATAATATGACTTGAGATGCTTGGTATTCCTGGTTCAATGAATGAGACACCCATCATGTCTTTTCAATTTATAAGTTCCAAGAAGTACTATCAGGAGGATAATCAAAAGTCTTTCCCAATATGGATTGATAGGTGTCTATCATCGAGATATATTAATCATTCACAAAGGAATTTTGGATTAGAATGGAGATTAACTTGTTAATAACATGTAAATTAGTAATAATACAATTCAGTATTTCCAAAACATATTCTACTCTAGTGAGCAGTCAAAAATAAAATGCTTGAAATCTATTGTAAAAAATATTTTTCTATGTAGGATGATGTTTTTAGAATGTAAAGACACCTATACGGGAAGTAAAAAATGCCTTATGGAGCATATGTGCTAATTATGCTCCTTAAGCTCATGGATTCGATTCAGAATTTTACAAAGTACATTGGGAAAAAATAAAGGAATTGATGACAAAGCCATGCAAAGTATATTTAAAAAATGGAAAACTATTAATGAAGTAAATCACACTTTTATTTCCCTTATATAAAATCTAGAACCCCGTAGAATATTTCAGAAATATAGACCGATTTCATATTATAAAGCACTAAATAAATTCAGGTCGAATTTTTTTGCAATAGGGTTAAAGTGGAACTGATGAGAAATCAATGTGTGTTTTTTCCAAATAGAAAAATGCATGATAGTTTTATGCTAGCTTACGAGGCTACAAGAGTTTTGACACAAAAGGAATGGGTAGAAAATGTATAAAATGGGATTTGAGAAAAGCATATGATACTATAGATGAAAAATTCCAAATACATGTTCTCAATGCGCATCCCAATTGATACACTAAATAAAGTGAAGTCCATGTGTATGAAGTTCCTATAGAAAGATAAATGAATAAAATCTCATAAGAAGTGGTTATAAAAATAAATAAGGAGGGTGGCTTAGGAATTTTAAATGATATGGATGCCACCAATGAAGTCATATTGATATGGAGGTTACTGATCACAAAGTCTTTATGGTTTGATTTGATGAAGTAAAGACCATCAAAGAGAAAAGTTTCAAGGAAATTGACATAGATTCAACACCCTCAAATATTTTTAAACAAATGTTAAGCATGAGATCGAAGACTATTGAGTGCATGACTATTAATATCGTGGATGGAAAGTCAGATAGCTTATGGTTTGACCCATGATTACATGGGTCAATATTTATTATGAGATTATGGCACAACAAATTATGTACATTAAGAGGTGAACAACTAAAAGTATCTAATATCATTTAAAACAATCGTTGGAAACTAAAGAAATTCAGCTAAATAAGAGCATATAAAGAATAAAGTGAAGACATCAAAATTTCACTCTAATGCATTAATGATTTCTAGACATGATGGGATTTTACTACTAATAATGAATTCGCTTATAGAAGTTGTTGGGACCAACTAAGAATGAAATATTCGGTGGTAGAGTCATATAACCGTGTATGGAACATAATTAATTATCCAAGAATGGCCATATGCATGTACAAAGCTTTGACTGATTATCTTTGTATCAGGGACAGTTAATTTATAAAGGATTATAAGTTGACCACATATATGGTTTGTGTGCAAATGTATAGGAAATCATCAATCATTTATTATTTACATGTAACTACACACATAGCTACGGGGTTGGTCCATAATTAAATTGGGTATTATTGTTTTTTTTTAAATTGGATACTTAGATGATAGTACATGGTTGTATTACAAGTCTTGGATAGTCTATAACATACTACAAGTCAACAAAGTCCAATGGTTCAAATTACACACTATACGAGATTCAAACCTATGACCTCACGGTTCAAAGCGTCTAACCATTCGGATAGTGGTGTTGGACGATCAATTGATGCCCTTTACATGATGAATTATATATTAAATCAGTACAAATAGAAAGACTAATAGGAAGGATTAATATAGATAACTTGATCAACTTGCATATGTAGTATTTGGAATGAAAGAAGTAGTAAGGTATTCAATAATTGTTGCTTGAATTGGAGGAAACTATGTGATCAAATTATGAATTTAACAACTACCACGTTGAAAAAATTGAATAAACAAATGCCATAGAATGATAGTAAAAACAATCACTGAGGATTGGAATACACCATAGTACATTTTACCCATTAATGAGCAATGCCATATGCTAACAATTTCTATCATGTCGGTCACACCTAAAAGTTCCATTTTTACTTACTTTCCCTAACTTGCCAGGTATGAGTAAATTTAACCCATATTTTATCTTTCAATCTCACTTGGATATATGTTTACAAAGGAATAATTCTACTACAAAAAACTATAGTTCATACATATTGATGACAAGAAGATTAAGAGGAAGTACAGAGAGATTAAAGACTTAACATATTGCATCACACCTTTGAAAGATATATCCTCCATTATCATATATGTACATTACACCTCTGAAAGATAAATCTTCCATTATCATATATGTACTAAAAAGGAGTATAAAATGTTAGATACTCAATATTGGTTAACTAGAGCAAAATTTTAAGAAAATTGAGAGAGTCCACACCGTCAGCAACCAGTCACCATCAAAGAGAATGCTTAAAGTTATTTTAGGAAAGGACACGGATTTTAAGTGGTTGCATTAATGAGTTATCATTACCTAACCAACTTTATATCCCATGTGTGTTAAACTGGGCCCATGCTAAGCTTGTAAATAAATATTAGTTGTTATATCTACCTTGCTGTATTACTACTTGCATAACTTTATAGTATTGATAAAATCTATAACACTTATTTATAAAAGTTGTTAGTATTGTAAAACAAAAATGCTTATGTGTGTGATAGGCTAAACTCAAAATACACAGAAAAGAATATTCAGATGGTAGCTAAAACCAAAAATAGATTTACAAATGCTTTGAAACAAATAAAATACATTAAAGACATTAATAATAATATACCATTAAATGAGTTAGATATAGTAAATAGGTGAAAAGTGAACAACTATATGATGAAGAAAACCCTATAAGGTAAGTGGAATGAGAAGATAGTAAAATAAGGATGATTAACATAATAGAAAATAAAGAAATGGAAGAAATAATTAAAAGAACGGGAAAAATAAAATAGTAGTTCCATATCATAGCTATAGAGGCGCGAAAGACATTACAAAGTAACGAAATTGAATGACTCGCACATTTATGTAACAAAACATTAGTAGAAGAAAAAATTCCAAACAAGCAAAGAAAACCATAACGATACCAATTTTTAAAAATTAGTATGTTATACGAAACCATGGTGATTATAGAGGAATTAAACTAATGAGTCACATAATGAAACAATGGGGAAAAGAGATAGAATAATGATGTAGAAGTGAGTCATAGTTATTAGATAACCAATTTGGTTTTATGCTAGGTCGATCTACGATAGAACTTATATACTAAAAAAATGATCAATTGAACAATTTAGAAGTAAAGAAAAAGATTTGCATATGATATTCAAAGGTCCAGAAAAAATATATGATAGTGTATTAAGAGACGTGATGTAACGATTTGCCTTTTCGACCCCCAAATCTCGACACTAATACATCTGCGGTATTCGTGTGCCAAGCACTCAAGTGCTAGAAAGACAAATTGTTAAGGTAAAAAAAAGAAAACGAAACAGAACAAGAAAGAAGAGAACACAATATAAGAATCTTACGGCAGAACTATAACATATAATATCAAAATACAGTGCAAATTATCACTCTAAGATACATGGCATTTTAAAGTTATAATCCTAAGAACTATCATCGGCCTAAATTGTTACAACAGTCCATCCTCACGAATGCTGATATACACAAAATAGTAGTGATGCAGCAGAAATAAGAATAATATGGTAGGTGAATGAAAGCAACCATGTGACGACCCGCCCTTCTCAGCCCTCGAAAATCGACACAAAATACTCAACAGTATAATATGCCGACGATCGAACGCCAGAAAAGACAGATTGTAGGAAAAGAAAGAAGGTAGAAGAAGAATGAACTAAACAACATCAAAACCTCACAGTCGCAGCGGAATAAAATATAATATATAGAACAGAACTTTACACAAATCAAAACTATATCTGTTTATATACAATACATCATCATCAGAGTATGTCAATACAACCAACCATAGCCAGTCAAACAATCTCAACAATCACAGCAGTGGAATAATACAAGTACGAGAAATACGTCTCGGACTCCAGCTCCTCTTCTGCTCCATAGCAACCTATCCTGTAATATACTCGGTCTGACCCGAGCATTATAATAAAATAACACCCGAGTCAGTCTGGAATACCAGCGCATCATAAATACATCCAAACTGATTATTAAAGTTCAAAAATCCTTTGAAAACAAAAGCATCTCGTAAGACCACGCCACAAATAAACATGTCGGGTTTTTTACCTTACGATAGCTAAAACACTTTTATATTAAAATTCTCTGATATTATAATAGTGTCTATAGAAAGTAAAATAGAATCTAGCTGAAATGCTTGTATCTCACATTTCAACAATAGTTGGGACAATCAAAACCGTACAGGCACGTAGGGAGAATGGATTTCCAACGAATGACTAGGCACTGGGGTACCACCTATCACAGTACGTGGCCTAGATCACCGTACCGAGGAGTACGCCCGCTCCCCTGCAACACAAGGCCGGAACCATCCCTTACTGGATGATCCCGAATAAAATCACCCCACGGTTGGGATCAGCAACCGCACCACTAAGCCGAAATAAAAAGGGACATCTAGACAGGGATGACCTTACCCTCCAGTGGGAGCTACCCACGAAGCCTTGCTGCATAACCCTTGATTTTCAGTCATTCCCGGTTGATGAGGTTCGAGGCTAAACGATACCTTTTAGAGAACATATCCCTTAGAATGCCCATCGCCCACCTGACGATGTCACGAAAGCTTTCGTCCATACAAGTCCGTCCCGGGTTTGAACGGAACCGAAGGCACTACTCCTACTACATCCATTTTGGAAATATCCTCAGGATTAGTAGCAACTAGCCCTTGCACTTCACTGCTCCATCTTCGACTCCGAAGTCGTTTTCGCGAAACGTACAAACCGGATCGAAGTGGTTTTCGAGTCTCCAGACCTAGAATCCCGGTATACGGAAACTCGATCCCGGTCTCTTCGAAACGATCAGCGCATTGGCCAATATTGATAGTCGGTGATTTAACTATCAATTAATGTTCACAAACATCCATACACATCCATCACACAATAAATAATCTCCATATTATTTATTTTCTTCTAATATCTTTCAAAGATATATTTTCACATTTTCAAAACTCGTTTGAAAACAATTTTCCAAAACTCTTCCTTTACAAGGTAAATCTTTTACCCTTTATTCCCATCGGGAATAACCAAGTATAAAACAATTTGCATTTAAAACAGTTAAAATACTTTATACTGAAATATACTTTAAAATATGAAAATTACTTCTATTTATTTACTCAAAATATAAATTTCAAAACTATTTTAAATACTATTATTTAATAAGATCTAAATTCGATTTTAATAAAGGTTTAGTTTACTAAATTTAAAAGTGGAGTTTAAAAGAATAATACTAGTCTTTACCAATAACTTAATCATATATCTTTAAAACAACTTGAAATTTCTTCTTTCAAAGTAATAATTTTCTTAAAATACTCTTTAAACACTTTAAAGCTTTAACTTTTAATTAAATAAAAACCTTTAAAACTTTAACTTGGTTTTCCCAGGGAAATACTATCCCGTTCAAACATTCCAAAGTATCCTTCATATAAATCCAAACGATTTATTTCAAATTCAATTTATGTTTACAACATAAATTCCCAAATCCCATATTTAACTATGACTTCATCCGAAGTTCATACCCAATTTCCCATATCCGGAATTTCACTTTTAAATATACCATTTAAATCATTTTTCTTAAATAAACAATATCGGAGAATTTCTTACTGAAAATCATATCTACCATTTACTTAAATAAATTCCCAATGAAATACGGCATTTCAAATTATTCTATTTCCTTTTGAAACTTGTTAATTTATAGTTGACAACTCCATTTAAACATATTTTTATTTTCCGGATAACATCAGTCATTATTAAAATAAACATCGTTATTTTAAACAATTTATAATTCCATAAATTTAATTTCCAGAAAACTATACTTTCCATTTACCCATTTCATAAACTTCCCATTATATTCAAAATCCCAATTTGGCCCAATTTACATTTTCCTTTCAAATCCGATTTCAAATTTTATTCTTTGAAATTCTAAATTTAACAATTCATTTTATTTTGTAAAAACACAATTTATCCATTCATAATTAAATTCTGTGATTATACTTTATACAACAATGTCACAGAACAACTAAATTTCCAGATTTATCAATCACATCATATAAACAGGTATCACTATCAATTATAAAATAATTGCTACAATTGTGAGGAATCCAGTTGGATCCCTCCAACCTGTTTCTCCCTGCATCACAGATATTAGCACATCGAAATATAAATATCAATCCAGACAGGTAACACAAATATAGACAATCAACCACACAGATATTTAAATATCAATCATTTATAATGTCTAGCATCCAGATGTGAGTGAGAATAACTCACCTTGAGTTTTGGCGAGCGTTCGAAATTTAAATTAAACCGAACGACGTTCGATTTAACCCAAATTTCTACTTGCCCAGAATGATTTCAGAATTGTTCCACTACGTAGTACGCGTTCCTGCGATTCCAACGCATCCAAAATCGTCCGAATCTGAGATCGTATGAAATAGTTATTAAATGTTAAAGTTTTGAATTTAATTTAAAACAATTTTTTTCTTTTTTTCCACCTTGCTCAAAATCGGCCGCTCTTGTTCTTCCCTCACGCGAGTATGCTACAGGTAATCACGTAACAGGAAACCCATAGACGCGAGCTAGGGTTGGGAGCCGCACCTCCCTCTCTCAACTACTCAACGATCGAAACACACCAACGCATCGAGCATCTCAAACTGCACCTTGGCCCAGAGCACCACCACGCTCGACCTCCCCCATAGGATGCGGCATCTCCTTGCACGCACGGCAACGTGACAGCCCCCTGCCCTCTACGTTCCACTAATCCCGATCACAACCATATGGAAACAAAGCTCTCGTCGACCACTCTGAATCTTTAGTTAAAAGTTTTGGCTAAAACTGAATTGATGAAGAGAGATTGAGGGATGAATGCCGATTGATTTCAGCCATTAAAATGGTATAGGCGGCGGCTGGGGATATAGCTAGGGTTTTAAAACGATATTAATATATATATAATATTATTAAATTAATATAATCTCTCAATTTAACCGTTAAGCAAACGACCTCCAATTCTCACGTTCCGACAGGCTACCCTAGGGTTTTTCCACGTTCCGGACACAATGGAACAGGTTTCGTAAGCTGATTTGATCGTATGCGCGAGATACGGAATTAAACGATCAATTTAAAATTAAATCGATTAAATCGATTTCGATGCGTTTCGAGCTGCCACGGTCAAACGACAACTCCGATCACTACGAAAATTGAAATCCGATAATAACTAACTATTACGGATCCAATGGAACTGGTTTCGTCGAATTCCGAGACTGTGCCCCGGAAGGCTATTTTTAAATTCAATTTCAACGATATATTTTTAAAACTGAACAAAACTCTTTAAAATTCCATTTTAAAAGTTCTATCATCTTCAGTATTAACAATATAAATTTTTCTGAACCTTTGAACTATTTTTAACAGGCTTAAAATCAAGATTCAATATTTTACCCAATCCCGAATATTTAATTATTATTTTTCCATTAATCAAATTCAACCAGAATTGCTATAAATTAAAATTATAGCTCATTTTCATTGATTGAACCCAAATCCATTCATTTCAAAATCCATTAAGAATCCACATTAACATTTAAAACGAATTAAATGTTCAAATTCAATAGCTTAAAAATACGGGATGTTACATTCCTCCCCCCTTATAAAAATTTCGTCCCCGAAATTTGCTAAGGTAGAAATATACTTTCCAACTCATTTACTTATTCAATTAGCTTAGTTAAAGGCTATATTCACTTTCCAAAATACTTTAACTCAATTCCAAACCCATTTGCTTTATTCACATTCAAAAGCTTTTGAATTTCAACTCATTTCAAATAACTTTCCATATTAATAAATTTTTCCCAAAACCCCAAAAATTTTCTAACTCCCAAAATTTTTGGAAAATTTTGGCGGAGTCTCCTTTGCACGGAGGAGCTTCTGCGATATCGCAGGATACACAAATATATATACATCGGCTCACACGGCCGGAAACCAAAATATATCACAATATATAACAATATATATATCATTTTCCCAATTATATTTGCGTAGGCGTACCTTTTAGCAAAATTTTAAAAGCAAGCGGCTAATATCTCACATATACGCGCTTCAACTCTCTCGAACGCCTCCCGCACCTGTACTATACTCAACAAACTCATCAAATTTCAAAGATAAGAACATTTCATTAGCATTTCCAATATAAATGCAAGCTAAACATATCCATTTCATAACCAAACCAACACACTCCATCATTTAACAATGTTAACCATATTTTATCAACAATTCAAAAGCTTCAATCACTTTTTAAATTTCTTATTCAAATCCAAACTTCATTTTTATTTCGCTTGAATGACTTGCATTCAAGTCTAATATTCTCAATCCATATTTACATCAATTTGATTACATGCATATCACTTGCATCAACTTACTTCAATTCAATTACAAATTGATTAACAAATCAAATTCTTATTCTTAAATTTGATATACTTACATTTTCTTTAATTTAACTTACATTCCCAATTTGATTTACAATCAAATTTTACTTAATACTTGAAACATTTGCATTTCTTTTATGATCCATTTCTATCCATATGCAAAATTACTTAAGAATATTTCAATCCATTTCCAATTAATTCAAAATCAATTCCATTTACCATTTTAAACCAATATACTTGCATTCATATACTAATTCTTTAAATTAGATTTCAATCCATATTAACTTATTCAAAAATCAATTTCAATTGCTTGTTAAACAACTCAATTTCGAATACATGCCAATTTCATTTCATTCAAGCAAAATAATCACCACTTAAGCTTATAACCATTAAAATTAATTTTAACTTAGATTTTATATTAATTTTATTCCATCCGGAATCATCCATTTCAATTTTAAATTTACATTTTTATTCCCATTCCAAATTTATCATTTCACTTAAGTTTATACTTATTTTACTCTATTGCAATTGTTAAATTAAATTTTCCTTACATCTTTATTTCATTTACCAACTCAAGTTTATATTAATATCATTTCATTCTGGATTGTTTACAACTCATACATCCTTATTTCATCTCAATAATTAAGTAATACAATTACACTTGCATTTCCATTTTATTATATCAAGTTGCGTTCAAGATTACTTAATAAAGCCCATTCACACTCATTTTGTTTTTCTTCCAAGTTACTTAAGTTCTTTCACAAAATTCCCATCATCTTCTTATATCGATTTTATTTTATTTCCATTTGATTCTCATTCAAATCAATTCCAATTCATTAACAAATTTTAACTGCTCTTTGCTTACTTACTCAATCCATGCACAAATTTATTTTATTAACAAAGAGACCACTCAAATTATTTTACTCATTTGAATCTACTTACAATTCGAACCATCATTAGTAATCTAATTCCATTATATCTCCACACTTTCAACATTTATTACCAAAATTAAACCCCAATCCAAATCAGGCGTTTTATTTACTTTCACATTTTAATCAAACTATCAAAATTCTATTTATTGCAATCCAAATTCCATTTAATTTAGCTTACATTGAATTTATTTCCAAACAATCATTTTGGATTTAATTGAGTAAGCATTTACTCCATTCAACATCATCTCAACTGAATTAAATTTCCATTAAACTCAATTCTTATCCCATTTTAATTCAAGGTTAACTGAATTATATATGCAATTTCAATTCAATTCCTTTCCAGAATTAATTCAAGTTCATTTATGTTTTATTTAGCTAACCTGAATTTATACCATTTCCTTTTACTACCTTAAATAAGAATTTAATTACATTCATTCTTATTCATAACACAACAGAAATTTTAATATTCAGCTTAATTCCATCTTAGTCGAAGTTAGACCAAATTCAATTTAATCTTAATTCTCCATATCCAAGTTCAAGCTTATTTATTAACTTCAGTTCACTTACCTCTTTTATATTTTATAATTGTTTCACCTTACTTTGCATTCCATTTAAAATTAAGTTCGAATTCACCATTCCATTTATTATTTCCATTTGTGATTATAATTCCATTTTACTTGAGTTAAAATCAAATCTTCCATTCTCAAGTTCTCCAACTTATTTACTTGTAAGTTTATATTGCTCATTTCAAACCAATCCACATTTTAATAATCACAATGTCAAATTTTAACACTTAATAACTTAAGAATATGAATTCATTTGCACAATCATAAGCATTTACATTTCACCTTATATCAACTTCCCTTTAATCCCAATTTTATTTAACTTATCATAAGTTAAATCCAGATATATTCCATTCACCTTCATTTATTCAAATTAAATTTTAATTTCAAGATTAAAATTTCCACTCTTCCTTTCCCCACTTAAGTTATATAGTTGATTCATTTCAACTTCCACATTTTTATTTTAAAATAGAATTCCCAGAATTCAACTTACCCGGATTTATTTCAAAACCAATTTGAAATAAAAATCAACACATTTCTCTTTTGATATTCAAATCAAATACCAAATTCCAAAACAATCAGGTTTTACCAAACAATTTTCCTTTGAAAATTCCAAAATCACTTGTTTCCCAAACAAGTCCAAACAATGTCATAACCAACTATTTTGGTAGCAATCCATCACTTTAGAAACTCGAAAATGAATTCTAATGATGTGGCCAGCATCATCAGGATTATTTTCCAGCGACTGAAGTGAGTTCAATGCTTTCCACTTCCAAAATCCACCTCAAAACAATTTCCATCAAAAAATTATTTTCCAAAATATACTCCATTCTTGACTTCAAAACCTTTGGAAAACATTTCAAACATTTCCACAAAGTCAAACTCCCAAAACTTTGTTTAATTCCATTTGAAATCCCTTTCAAAATTTCCGGGGTCAAAATTCTAGTTTAAATCAAATTTTAATTTTTACCTTTCTTATTTAAAACATATCCAGTCAATTCCATTTGGTTATAAACCATTTTAATATTTTAACTTCTTATTTTCTTATATATATCATTTCAAATTTTAGATCATGTTTTAATTTCTTATTTGATTATAGAAGAAACAACCAAACAAGCATCCAATACATATAATAATTTAGAAAAATTATTTCTTTTTATACCAAAATACAATTTTGGGTAAAATTATTTCATTTATCCACTTTAAAACAATACTATGTCGGTTTGTCTTGTTTAAGAGTTTAGAAACCCCTATCGATACGGTTGTACTTCCCGCACCGACCAGAATTCATAAACACCCAACCGATAAGTCAACACAGTATAAAAACAATTTTATATCCACTAACAAGTACGCTCTCATAGCTATTATTACACTCAACTCCTCATAGAGTACTATTGACTCTATTAATAATGAGTAATTTTCCCACCAAAGCCTAGGTTGTCGCCAATCTAAGCTCTGATACCAAGTGTGACGACCCGCCCTTCTCAGCCCTCGAAAATCGACACAAAATACTCAACAGTATAATATGCCGGCGATCGAACGCCGGAAAAGACAGATTGTAGGAAAAGAAAGAAGGTAGAAGAAGAATGAACTAAACAACATCAAAACCTCACAGTCGCAGCGGAATAAAATATAATATATAGAACAGAACTTTACACAAATCAAAACTATATCTGTTTATATACAATACATCATCATCAGAGTATGTCAATACAACCAACCATAGCCAGTCAAACAATCTCAACAATCACAGCAGCGGAATAATACAAGTACGAGAAATACGTCTCGGACTCCAGCTCCTCTTCTGCTCCATAGCAACCTATCCTGTAATATACTCGGTCTGACCCGAGCATTATAATAAAATAACACCCGAGTCAGTCTGGAATACCAGCGCATCATAAATACATCCAAACTGATTATTAAAGTTCAAAAATCCTTTGAAAACAAAAGCATCTCGTAAGACCACGCCACAAATAAACATGTCGGGTTTTTTACCTTACGATAGCTAAAACACTTTTATATTAAAATTCTCTGATATTATAATAGTGTCTATAGAAAGTAAAATAGAATCTAGCTGAAATGCTTGCATCTCACATTTCAACAATAGTTGGGCACAATCAAAACCGTACAGGCACGTAGGGAGAATGGATTTCCAACGAATGACTAGGCACTGGGGTACCACCTATCACAGTACGTGGCCTAGATCACCGTACCGAGGAGTACGCCCGCTCCCCTGCAACACAAGGCCGGAACCATCCCTTACTGGATGATCCCGAATAAAATCACCCCACGGTTGGGATCAGCAACCGCACCACTAAGCCGAAATAAAAAGGGACATCTAGACAGGGATGACCTTACCCTCCAGTGGGAGCTACCCACGAAGCCTTGCTGCATAACCCCTGATTTTCAGTCATTCCCGGTTGATGAGGTTCGAGGCTAAACGATACCTTTTAGAGAACATATCCCTTAGAATGCCCATCGCCCACCTGACGATGTCACGAAAGCTTTCGTCCATACAAGTCCGTCCCGGGTTTGAACGGAACCGAAGGCACTACTCCTACTACATCCATTTTGGAAATATCCTCAGGATTAGTAGCGACTAGCCCTTGCACTTCACTGCTCCATCTTCGACTCCGAAGTCGTTTTCGCGAAACGTACAAACCGGATCGAAGTGGTTTTCGAGTCTCCAGACCTAGAATCTCGGTATACGGAAACTCGATCCCGGTCTCTTCGAAACGATCAGCGCATTGGCCAATATTGATAGTCGGTGATTTAACTATCAATTAATGTTCACAAACATCCATACACATCCATCACACAATAAATAATCTCCATATTATTTATTTTCTTCTAATATCTTTCAAAGATATATTTTCACATTTTCAAAACTCGTTTGAAAACAATTTTCCAAAACTCTTCCTTTACAAGGTAAATCTTTTACCCTTTATTCCCATCGGGAATAACCAAGTATAAAACAATTTGCATTTAAAACAGTTAAAATACTTTATACTGAAATATACTTTAAAATATGAAAATTACTTCTATTTATTTACTCAAAATATAAATTTCAAAACTATTTTAAATACTATTATTTAATAAGATCTAAATTCGATTTTAATAAAGGTTTAGTTTACTAAATTTAAAAGTGGAGTTTAAAAGAATAATACTAGTCTTTACCAATAACTTAATCATATATCTTTAAAACAACTTGAAATTTCTTCTTTCAAAGTAATAATTTTCTTAAAATACTCTTTAAACACTTTAAAGCTTTAACTTTTAATTAAATAAAAACCTTTAAAACTTTAACTTGGTTTTCCCAGGGAAATACTATCCCGTTCAAACATTCCAAAGTATCCTTCATATAAATCCAAACGATTTATTTCAAATTCAATTTATGTTTACAACATAAATTCCCAAATCCCATATTTAACTATGACTTCATCCGAAGTTCATACCCAATTTCCCATATCCGGAATTTCACTTTTAAATATACCATTTAAATCATTTTTCTTAAATAAACAATATCGGAGAATTTCTTATTGAAAATCATATCTACCATTTACTTAAATAAATTCCCAATGAAATACGGCATTTCAAATTATTCTATTTCCTTTTGAAACTTGTTAATTTATAGTTGACAACTCCATTTAAACATATTTTTATTTTCCGGATAACATCAGTCATTATTAAAATAAACATCGTTATTTTAAACAATTTATAATTCCATAAATTTAATTTCCAGAAAACTATACTTTCCATTTACCCATTTCATAAACTTCCCATTATATTCAAAATCCCAATTTGGCCCAATTTACATTTTCCTTTCAAATCCGATTTCAAATTTTATTCTTTGAAATTCTAAATTTAACAATTCATTTTATTTTGTAAAAACATAATTTATCCATTCATAATTAAATTCTGTGATTATACTTTATACAACAATGTCACAGAACAACTAAATTTCCAGATTTATCAATCACATCATATAAACAGGTATCACTATCAATTATAAAATAATTGCTACAATTGTGAGGAATCCAGTTGGATCCCTCCAACCTGTTTCTCCCTGCATCACAGATATTAGCACATCGAAATATAAATATCAATCCAGACAGGTAACACAAATATAGACAATCAACCACACAGATATTTAAATATCAATCATTTATAATGTCTAGCATCCAGATGTGAGTGAGAATAACTCACCTTGAGTTTTGGCGAGCGTTCGAAATTTAAATTAAACCGAACGACGTTCGATTTAACCCAAATTTCTACTTGCCCAGAATGATTTCAGAATTGTTCCACTACGTAGTACGCGTTCCTGCGATTCCAACGCATCCAAAATCGTCCGAATCTGAGATCGTATGAAATAGTTATTAAATGTTAAAGTTTTGAATTTAATTTAAAACAATTTTTTTCTTTTTTTCCACCTTGCTCAAAATCGGCCGCTCTTGTTCTTCCCTCACGCGAGTATGCTACAGGTAATCACGTAACAGGAAACCCATAGACACGAGCTAGGGTTGGGAGCCGCACCTCCCTCTCTCAACTACTCAACGATCGAAACACACCAACGCATCGAGCATCTCAAACTGCACCTTGGCCCAGAGCACCACCACGCTCGACCTCCCCCATAGGATGCGGCATCTCCTTGCACGCATGGCAACGTGACAGCCCCCTGCCCTCTACGTTCCACTAATCCCGATCACAACCATATGGAAACAAAGCTCTCGTCGACCACTCTGAATCTTTAGTTAAAAGTTTTGGCTAAAACTGAATTGATGAAGAGAGATTGAGGGATGAATGCCGATTGATTTCAGCCATTAAAATGGTATAGGCGGCGGCTGGGGATATAGCTAGGGTTTTAAAACGATATTAATATATATATAATATTATTAAATTAATATAATCTCTCAATTTAACCGTTAAGCAAACGACCTCCAATTCTCACGTTCCGACAGGCTACCCTAGGGTTTTTCCACGTTCCGGACACAATGGAACAGGTTTCGTAAGCTGATTTGATCGTATGCGCGAGATACGGAATTAAACGATCAATTTAAAATTAAATCGATTAAATCGATTTCGATGCGTTTCGAGCTGCCACGGTCAAACGACAACTCCGATCACTACGAAAATTGAAATCCGATAATAACTAACTATTACGGATCCAATGGAACTGGTTTCGTCGAATTCCGAGACTGTGCCCCGGAAGGCTATTTTTAAATTCAATTTCAACGATATATTTTTAAAACTGAACAAAACTCTTTAAAATTCCATTTTAAAAGTTCTATCATCTTCAGTATTAACAATATAAATTTTTCTGAACCTTTGAACTATTTTTAACAGGCTTAAAATCAAGATTCAATATTTTACCCAATCCCGAATATTTAATTATTATTTTTCCATTAATCAAATTCAACCAGAATTGCTATAAATTAAAATTATAGCTCATTTTCATTGATTGAACCCAAATCCATTCATTTCAAAATCCATTAAGAATCCACATTAACATTTAAAACGAATTAAATGTTCAAATTCAATAGCTTAAAAATACGGGATGTTACAAACCAGCTCGTCTCCAGAAGCTCCAAAGAACATCAATGAAAACCTGCATTTCCCAAACCACTCGAAAGAGCACCCATGGAAACAAGAGAAATATAAAACCACAAGCCAGACATAGGTATAGTGTGAGAAACTCAAGAAATATGTATTCAACATATAACAGTAACTTTTGAGACCATACATATTACCGTACCATTTTCCCCTCCAATAAAACCAAACCATCTGATAAGCACATAAGGTAATATAATAGATAATGTCCAGGGTGTAGAATATAAATCATAAAATAGCTATGCCACTAGCACCTCAAGACGCAATGGTATAGAAGTACAACTAAAACTGCTAATGACGTTCGCATATGGATTTTCCATGGAGGCGCCCTCGGTAAACTGAAGCGGACCTCCTGACAAAGGTCAGAAACCACCTTTTGAACGTTGTATATCTTTAGATAAAATAAACCATTTAGGAGAAACATAGCTGGTCCATGCCCTAACATGTGAAACCGAGTATCACAACTTCCCTCAGCCAACATATCGAAAGCATCTCTGGATATGTTGTTGGTATACCCTTTTGGATTCGCTAAATCCACTAGTTATGAGGCCTACTCTGTTTTCTATCATTTTGATGGTGAAGTCACATTCAACGTCTCTCACACAAATCTTCATCACTCGAACAGATCTCGATCTCTCTCTGGATTCCAGCATCTCGAATAGTCCATGAACCTCTACATGGTTCCAAACACAAGTCATCCGACGAATGCTAATGTTGATCTCTCCCTTGGACTTAACCTTAGGATAGACAGTTTAACTTTATAGCATTAGTCTGAAATGTTACGATGACCTCTCCATTGGACTTAACCCTAGGATAAACGGTCAACTCTATACCATTCCACTTTACAACCAATTCAAAACATAGACTTGTATATTAGTTTGGAAGTTTAATCCATAAGTAAAACTCTTATCATTCTCGGACTTTCCAAAACTAATTCGATGGATTTCTGGTAAACTCAATTCTGGTTCTATTAGAAGTAAGCAAACAAAATAAAAACGATACCTCCTTGAAAATCTCGTATATAGGTTATTAAAGCTAGAGATGTTTCATACCAATGCTCCTCCTTAGGGGATCTCAAATCGTATGAAGCCGTAAAGCTTTTAGATACTTTCCAAATTAATATTTGGTCAAGTTTGATAGTTGATAAGTCAACTATCTAGTTCTAAAAACAATTGCTTATGGAAATCAAATTTTGTATGCATAACACGTTCCCGACCTTTTCAACTTAATTACCGCTTGATCAAGAGTGAAGTCGATAAGTTAGAGCACTATCGCTTCAAAACCCTACTCGAACAACATTCTGAATTCTTACAAAGAGATAGGCCTACTTCATCGGCTTTTAGAGTTAAGTATAGTTAATCACTTCCGATAGACAAGTAAACACATAAAGCACAATTAAATCTCACAAAGTATGATTAAGTCACACAAAGTACGATTAAGTTACTTAAGCAACTCCTAATACCTTTTTATTTAATTAATTCTTTTATTAATTAAAATATCTTTGGTAAATACTTTTATATATACTTAAAATACCTTTACAAAAGATACATACATGTATACTACTATTTGATTATTCATTTCTACTCATTTCAATACTTTACAAAGTATTCATATACTTATTTCAAATGGTATAAATGTATTCACTAATTATTAACAAGATTTCTTACTTTAGAATATAATAAAAGAGTATAAAAACAAATGTTACTCAAACATTCTTACTATAAACTCCTTTTCTTTATAAGTTAAATCTTTAATATATACAACCTTTTTCCAAATTATTCCATACTTGTCGTTATCTTTAAAATATCCATTTATAAAGATATAAATATATTCACAAGGGTTAAAGATAATTGTTAGTTAAATATTTGTCACTACAAACCCAAAAATATTTCACTTATAATTATCTTTTAAATATCTAATTATATTCATAAGTATAATAAAAAAGGGCTTAAAACAAATATTGCTTAAACATTGTTTACTATAAACCCAAAACCACTTCATACTTATCATTTCTTTTAAAACATTTATTCAAAGCTCTAAGTATATCTACAGTTATTAAACAAGGTGATATATTTTAAATTAACTTTACAAAACCGTTTATTATAACATAAGTGTTATAATCCAAAACGACCTTTTATTCTTTTATAAAATACTTAACTTAACTTTTCCAAAACTTATATATTTACTAAAAACTTTTTAAAATGATATGTGTATGTGTATACTAATTTATTTATAACATAAGCTTTTTAAAACTTAATAAAGCAATTAATTAATTTTCTAAGAACTATATATACTTAAACATACTAATAATATGGTTTAAAACATTTATTTAAAATATTAATTAAAAATACTTAATTTATAATCTATTTAAAACTCCAAAAAACATGCTTTCTTTTGTTTCAAAATAAACCCTATTCTTAAATAATTCAAAATTAATTATTAAAAATTCATAAAAATCCCAAATCACTTTTAAACTACTCTAGTATATGTTAGAAAAGACTACTAAAAAGATTGAAGTAAAATATTTAAGTTTAAAGTTATTTCAAAGCAATTTAAACTCTCAAAAAGAAACTATAGAATTTACATAATGTTGTAAAAAGCTGTTTAGAGAAAAGAAAACCTTTTAAAAGTGGGCGTTTGACTGTTATAAAAGACTGTGACTTGGGCCAATTTTACTATCAATAAAGTTTGATCGGTTTTCGAGATACCAACAAACTTTCTAGCATCCAATCTTTTTACAGCAACTAATATACATATAATGCACACAACTATGGCGAGATACCCCAAAGGATTTCTGTATAAAAGACAATAGAAAATGCCAAACATAAGACATTTTCGAAATGCGTTTATAGCGACTATCATCGTAAAACCACTATCAAATCAAGTCCTATTCAAATCAAAGTTCAACAAAACCTATATACTTTGTTTCAAGGCTATGCAACAATTCGTAGAAAGTCATACAAGTCCAAACACATCATTATGCCATTTGCTTTCCAAAGCAGGAATCAAAACACATATCACAACATATAGTCAAATAACTTATTATGATTAAAATAATCGATATATACACTTCATATTCATTTAAGTGGTGAGTTAGCTCACCCATCAACAAGCAAACAACCAAGTATAAGTTCTAACTTCCTACCATAACCTTGCAAACAACAACTTCCTACCTCAACCTTGCTTTGCACTAGGCCTAGGCAATATTTGCCTTCTAAATAGCTCACGGCCATGACTTGTAGGGGGAGTTGTGCTTAAATTCTTTGAGATGCAAGTTGGAGGTGTTGTAATGTTTTTGCAAGTTTATAAAAGAAGTTTGAGTTGAATTAGAGTTGATTTTAACTGTTTAGATCTTAGGGAATTATGAAGAAAAGAGAGTGAAGAGTGTTTGATTTAATTTTGCAAAAATGTAAAAGTGATGCAATGAAATATACATAGCCTTATATAGGCTTCAAGTGGTCACCCTAACCTCCTATTCACCCCTTATTTCTGGTCAAGGAAGGTTCGCCCCCATGCCTCCTTGTGCCCATAATCTCACCTTTCCACCTCATTTCCTTAAGCCTTAAGCATTCCTAAAATACCCTCCTCCACAAATATTTCCTTTTTTCTAGAAGCTTTCCAAAAGTGGCCTAGTGCTAAATATTTTTATTAGCTACTAATGATCTCCAAGTTATTCAGTATATCTAAAAAAAATCGAACAACTTATACTGAATAAAAATCTGTTTGTCGATACAACGATTTTCGGTCACATTATTGATATTCCTTGAAAGTGTTTATTTTTACAAACATTTTTCAAATTTTTTTTCCATTACCGATTATTATTTAAAAGGAGGTTACTAAGATTATTAAACCAATTTAATCAAATTAAATCCAAGATTCAAATATTTGAATAATTTAGATATTTAAATACGAAGTGTTCGAAATTCCAAATCGTTATATTCTCCCCGACTTAAAACATTTCGTCCTTGAAATTCCAACACAACCGACACACAAAAGAAACAAGCACATGTCAATACTTAATAATATTTACAATTATTTGCAAGCTAAGCCCACGTTTTACTTGGGTTCAAAAATCCTCTTATCGCACAAGGATGATAAACAATCCACTAAGTGTACCTTATGCTCAATAGCCTTAAGTTATTACATAGACAATTATTTATGCTACCTTAAAACAAATTGAAGAGTCATTCACTAAACTCTCCATAAGCCAACAAAACATAATATACAAATACTTAAGCCCATATGATACAAGTGGATCATCTGTACACAATATCCGACCTGATCACTTGCCCGACCATATAAATTTCACTTTCTAACTAATATAGATCACTTGACCTCTCTAGTGCGGATTTCAATTAGGTTCCTTGATTAGAAAATTTCTTTCTCCATACATAGATATATTATGATGGAAAACCTCGAGATCATACCAAGAATCTATATCTAGTGTTCATCGTCGAGAATCAAGTTAAAAATCTTTGTTCGGACCAGTGTAAATGGCCTATAAACCATGTACTCTAATCCTGGATCAAGGATGGTTATGCGAAGAAAATGATCTACGTACAACTTATGTACTTATCCTATTAATTTCTTAACTATACCAATATCTATTTATATCATTCATCTACATATATAGTATATCATTCAATACTAAAACCATTTATGAATCATTTCATAAAAAACATAACTTCAAGTTTATTACTCGTATAGAAATTTACTACATCCGAAGAGTATATACAAAATATAAAATTCATTTTACTTTCCATAACTTAGTTGAAGGCACACAAAAAATCCGGGTCTTATAACTGAGTCAACCTTTTAGGCTTCTTTGACCATCGAGTTAGGCAAGTAACTAGGAAGAGCATGACTTTGGTATCCAAATTCAAGACTTAGAGTCTACTTTCCTTAGACAACCCTAAGGTAAAGACGTTAATTAGTTGATCCAATAACATCTAATGATTACTTAACAAAGATGTTCAACCCAATTCAAAACATGTTTTAACTTGTCATATTCTCCACTGAAGATTTATATAGATTTATCTTTATATTCTTAGAAACACTTAACTTTAAGTTCTAAAATGGTATGGAAGTTTCAGGCTGTCCAAAATCGCCGAAAAATCTGTTTTATTCTAACAATGAAAACTACCCAGCAATCATATTATAATATGATAAACAATCCACACTGTCCTAATGCATATGATACATGCATCAATAAATTTACTTAATAAAGTTTTATTTATTTTTTAGACACACTTTACTATGAAGAGGAAACATGAAAGGTTTGTTAATCATTTGGGTTATGCCACTACCACTTGGGTACCCAATATAACATACACAAATCTTCCATATAGAAAGCTTAATTCAAATTCTTTATTAACTACTCTATATTTTACATCAAATTCTTTTAAAGAAAACTTTAGATCTAAACACCTGTTATTATTTCAAATCAGTTGAAATAATAATATATACATATATCTTTTGTATATCAAATTATTTATATGGGATTAAACCAAAATCTATTTTTATAAAAACCACTCTATAACAAACTATTTTTGTAGCATTCTCTACTTAGAAACCCAAAATGAACGCTGATGATATTGAAGTCATCGCCCTAGTTATTTTCAAGTAACATATGTGAGTATGATACACCCAAATCATACTTTTGGGACTTAACCAAAATTATTTTCAAAGTGGTATCAAATACTTCGTATAATAGTACTAGATATCATGATCTCAATTTCACACACTAATTTCTCAAATATTTACCTTAAAATCTATAGAAAACATACATATAGATCGAGTAACATAGAAGTGATACTATGGAAATGGGTCCGACCAAGTCATCCATATATCCATTTACTAAGAAGGGTAATGCTCATGAGAAGTGCTTACCAACCAAACACATCTCTTGCCCATTTTTAGTTACTTTCGAGCCACTCAAACTAGATAACATAAAAATACTTTGTTCCTGGATCGATTCATCGATTCAGAGAGTAATCTTGAACTTGAACAAATCTAAAACTCTTTTCAAATATTAGTATTCTCAAATACTTTCAAATACTACCACCATTATTTTCTCCAAAGTTTTGAAAACCGTTTCCAAAGTTACTGAGATTTAAGTTCTCAAAATATCAGTTCAAATCCTATTCATTTATAAACATACTTATATGAAGTCACTTTCTTATATGAAATCTTTTCACAAACGTTTATTTACAAAATATCTTATCTCTCCTTTAGATTATAATAAACATCTTTTACTAAATTTAAATTTTAATCCAACATTATCACCAAATGCCTTATACTAAAACTACGAAAATTAATTCATAAGGTGTTCGTTTCAATGCACTTCCAAATACTGTCTACCCAACCCTCCTAAGAAAAATGTTAAATTGCTCATAAACTTGTCGAGCATTGTCAACAATCAATAAACAATAATCAATGCTCTTAAACTGGTTGAGCACGACTAAGCTAATCAACGAGGGATAATAGATAAACATCATAAACCATACATAAACTAGACTATCCTATCAACTTATACTTATATATATTACTAATTAACAATTACATATACGCTCTCATATGTATAATACACTCAACTCATTTAAGGGTGTCGCTCACCCTGTCTCTAGAGAGTCATACCCACCAAAGCCAAGGTTCTCGCTTAACCTTCGGCTCTGATACCAAGTGTAACGATTTGCCTTTTTGACCTCCAATTGTCGACATGAATAAATCCATAGTATTCGAGTGTCGAACACTCAAGTGCCGAAAAGGCAAATTGTTATGGTAAAATTGAAAGAAAGGAAACAATACAAAGAAGAAGAGAACACAATATAAGAATCTCACAGCAGAATGATAACAAATAATATCAAAACACGGTACAAACTTTCACTCTAAGATACATAGAATTTCAAAGTTACCATCCTAAGTATTTTCATCATCTTGTATAACAGTTTTTCCTCATGAATACTGATATATACAATATAGTAGTAATGCAGCAAAAATAAGAATACTATGGTAGGTGAATGGAAGCATCCAGCTCATCTTCGGAAGCTCTAAAGAACATCAACGAAAACTTGCCTTTCCCAGACTACTCGAAAGAGCATCCATGGAAATAAGGGAAATATAAAACCACAAGTCAAACATAAGTATGGCGTGAGAAACTTAAGAAATACGTATCTAATATATAACAGTAACTTTTGAGATCATACGGATCACCATGTCGTTTTCCCCTTAAAAGAAACCAAACCATTTGATAAAGTACATAAGGTGATATAACAGACAATGTCTGGGGTGTAGAATATTAATCAAAAAATAGTCGTGATGCTTGCATCTCACGACACAACAATATTGAAGTACAACTAAAACCGCTAAGGTATGTTCGTATATGGATTTTACGCAGAGACACCCCCAATAGACTAAAGCAGACCTCCTGACAAGGGTCAAAAACTACATTCTAAGCATCATATATATCTAGATAAAATATACCAATTAGGAGAAACATAGCCGATCTATGCCTTAACACGTGATACCGAGTATTATCAACTCCCATCGGCCAACAAATCGAAAGCATCTCTAGATATAGAGTTGATATACCTTTTCCGGTTCACCAAACCCACTAGCTATGGGGCCTACTCTACTTTTTATCATTTTTAATGGTGAAGTCACGTTTATCATCTCTTACACTTGTCTTCATCACTCAAACAGATCTCGAATCTCTTTGTGGATTTCAGCATCTCAAACAGTCCACGAACCTCTACATGGTTCTTAGCACAAGTCGTCTGATGAATGCTAACGTTGATCTCTCCCTTAGACTTAACCTTAGGATAAATAGTTCATGTCTATAGCATTAGTCTGAAACTTTAATGTTGACCTCTCCCTTGGGCTTAACCTTATGATAGATCATTCAACTCTAATAAAATTTCACTTTACAACCGCTTCCAAAACATAGACTTGTATATTAGTTTGGAAGTGGTATTCGGTAAGTAAAACACTTATCATTCCCAAACTCTCCAAAACTAATTCGATGGATTTCTGGTAAACTCAATTCCGGTTCTTTTAGAAGTAAGCAAATTAAATATAGAGGAGACCTCCTCGGAAATCTTATATATATAAGTTCTTATAGCTAGAGACGTTTCATACCAATGCTCCTTCCCTAGGAATCTCAAATCATATGAAGCCATGAAGCTTTTAAATACTTCCCAAGTTAATATTTAGTCAAGTTCGATAGTTGACTAGTCAACTATCTAGTTCTAAAAACGATTTCTTATGGAAATCAAGTTTCATGTACTTAACACGTTTCCGACCTTTTCAACTTAAATATTCCTTGATCAAGGGTAAAGTCGGTAGGTTAGAGAACTATTGCTTCTAAACCCTACTCGAAAAACATTTTTAACTCACACAAATAGATAAGCCTACTTCGTTGGTTTTTAGTGTTAGGTATAGTTAATCACTTTCCATAAACAAGTAAACACACAAAGTAAGATCAAATCTCACAGAGCATGATTAAGTTATACAAAGCACGATTAAGTCACACGAAGCATGATTAAGCTACTTAAGCAACTCCTTATCCCTTTTTATTTAATTAATCCTCTTATTAAGTAAAACCTATTTCGTAAATACTTGTATACATATTTCAAATACATTTACCAAAGACACATACACAAACTATTATTCGACTATTCATTTCAATACTTTACAAAGTATTCATATACTTATTTCAAATGGTATAAGTATATTCACTAATTATTAACAAGACTTCTTACTTTGAAATATAATTAAAGAGGTTAAAAACAAATGTTTCTCAAACATTGTTACCATAAACCCACTTTCTTTTATAAGTTAAATCTTTACTAAATATAACCTTTTCCCAAATTATTCCATACTTGTCATTATCTTTAAAATATCCATTTATAAAGATATAAATAAATTCACAAGGGTGAAAGACAATTGTTACTCAAACATTTGTCACTACAAAGCTAAAACCATTTCACTTATAACTACCTTTAAAACATTTTTTAAAAGACCTAATTATATTCGTAAGTATAACAAAAAAGGGTTAGAAACACATGTTACTTAAATCAATGTTTGCTATAATCCTAGAATCACTTCCTAATTATCATTATCTTTAAAAATATTTATTTAAAGATCTAAGTATATCTACACTTATTAACCAAGGTGATTTACTTTTAATTAACTTTACAATACCATTTATTATAACATAAGTGTTATAATCCAAAACTGCCTTTTATTCTTTTATAAAAAACTTAACTTTTTCAAAACTTATATATTTACTAAAAACCATTTTAAAATAACACACACTCTAAATTATCTATAAGCTAATATAATTAATAGAATTCTAAAAACAATTTAAAAGATATTATATTACATAAGCTTTTTAATAGTTAATAAAATAGTTAACTAATTTTCTAAAAGCTATATATACTTAAAAATACTTATAATATGGTTTAAAACATTTATTTAGGATAATACTTAAAAATTCTTAATTTATAGTTTATTTAGTAACTCCAAAAAGCATGGTTTCTTTTGTTTTAAAAATAAGCCTTCTTCTTTATAATTCAAAATTAATTATTAAAAATTCATAAAAATTCCTAACCGTTTTTAAAATGCTCTAATATTGTTAGAAAAGACTACTAAAAAGATTGAAGTAAAATAAGTAAGTTTAAAGTCATTTCAAAGCAATTTAAACTTTCAAACAAAAACTACAACGTTTACATAATACTGTAAAAAGTGGTTCGAAGAAAAGACATCATTTGAAAAGTGCTCTGGTTGACTGTTATAAAAGAATATGACCTAGGCTAGTTTTAATATCAATAAAATTTTGAATGATTTTCGAGATGTTAACCAACTTTTTAGCATCCAATCTTTTACAGTAATTAATATACAGAATACATTATAATCATGGTGAGAAACCCCTAAGGATCACCCTACAAAAAAAATCATAGAAAATGCCGAACACACAGCATTTCTGAAGTGCGTTTATAACGACTATATCGCTATAAAATCACTTTCAAATCAATTCTTATTCAAATCAAAGTTCAACCAAACCCTTTTTGTTTTGTTTCAAGGCTATGCAACGAGTCATGGAAAGTCATACAAGTCCAGACACATCATTTACATATGTCATTTTCTTTCCAAAGCAAGATTCAAAACAAGTATCGCAACATATAGCCAAGCAACTTATTCTAGTTAAAACAATCAACATATACACTTCATTTTCATTTAAGTGGTGAGTTAGCTCACCCATCAACAAATAAACAACCAAGTACAAGCTCCTACCTTCTACCACAACCTTGCGAACACTAACTTCCTGCCTCACCCTTGCTTTGCATTAGGCCTAGGCAATATTCTCCTTCCAAATAGCTCACGGCCAGGACTTGTGGGGAATTATGATTCAACTCTTCAAGATTCTAGTTGTAAGGAGGTGTTGTAATGTTTTTGAAAGCTTATAGAAGAAGTTTGAGTTAAATAGGATTTGATTTTAATTGTTTAGATCGTAGGAAATTATGAAGAGAAGAGAGTCAAGAGTGTTTGATTTAATTTTGCAAAAATGTAAAAGTGATCTAATGAACTATACATGGTCTTATATAGGCTTCAAGTGGTCATCCTACCTCCCACTCACCCTCCATTACTAGCCAAGGAAGGCTTACCCCTCAATGCCACCGTGTGCCTATAATCTCACCTTTCCAACTCCTTTCCTTAAGCCTTAAGCATTCCTAAAATACCCTCCTCCACAAATATCTTCCTTTCTTCTAGAAGCTTCCTAAAAGAGGCTTAGTGCAAAATATTTTTATTAGCTACTAATGATCTTCTAAGTTATTTAGTTATGTAAAAAAAGTTTGAACAACTTATATTGAATAAAAAGTTGTTTATAGGTAAAACAATTTCGGTCACATTATCAATATTTCTTCAAAGTATTTATTTTTATTAACATTTTTCAAAAACAAGTTATCATCAGTAGTTATTATGTAAAAGGGGATTAACAAGGTTATTAAATTAATTTATTCACATTAAATCCAAGATTCAAATAGTTAAATAATTCAGATATTTAAATATGAAGTATTCCAAATTTTGGGTCGTTACATGTGATTTGTTGGGTGCTAAGTAAAAATATATTCAGTTACATGATAAAGCTAATGCGAGATACGTATAAAAGCTTCAAGATCAAAGTACAATTTACATGTGGAGAGACTGTTGAATTCCTAATAAAGGCAGGTTTACATCAGAGGTCATTTCTAATTTCATGTTTATTTGCACTAGTCTTAAATGAAATAAAAAAGAATATTCACGATGAGGTACCATGGTGCATGATTTTTACCAATGACATTGTGTTGACTGATAGCTCAAAAAGTCATGTTGAAAAAATCTTTAAAAAGGAGGAATGCACTAAAATCATAACGACTTAAATTTAGTAGTCTGAAATGTAGTATATATCATTCAATTTTGGCAAAGAAATTAGAGAAATTAATACAATAAGAATACCAGATCAAATGATTAACGAAAAATAAGTTTGAATATCTAGGTTCAATGACACAAGAAGATGGAGAGAAAGAAAAAGAGATAACAAACCAATTTACTACGAAATGGATAAACAAAGATAAGATAGTGTCATTTTAATGTGATGGCAAAGTAAAAACGAAACTAAAATGGAAATTTTATTGCACAACTATCAAAACGCTGTGTTCTACAGAGTAGAATGTTAGTCTTTAAAAAAGAAACAAGTTAAATGTTGAGGAAATGAAATTGCTAAAAGTAATGACCGGAAGTATAAGAAAATATATAGTAGGAAATAAGCAGGTGAGAGAGAAACTAGAAGTGTTATATATAAATATAAGTGAGAAAATAAGAGAAAAAATTGGCTTTGTAGGAACATATATACAGAGAAGAGAACATAATGCACCGCTAAGGAAATGAGATAATATTTACATTAAAGAAAAATGAACAAAAAGAAACCTAAGTTGATATGGGAAGAGAGTACTAAAAACAGTCCTAAAAAGAAAAACTTAACTAATAATCGTTGGATTAGAAGCATTGGCAGCAGGATAAATGGGGGAATTTAAAAAAAGTTCTCTTATTAATTCATGCAAGATCGTTATTTTGTGTTTACCAAAGTAATAATTTTATACTAAATCAGTTTTACTGTTGATTTATAAAGATTGGGGTATGTTTCTAATTTAATCAAGTTAGATATTAAAATTTTATGTTTGTTTGTTATGCTTTAATAATAATATTTTGTTGTTAATTTAATTTTAGTTTAATTTTTAAATTTAGTTTTAACTTAATTTTATATTATAATATGTTCATATTCATAATACAAGCATTATGACTAAATTAAATATGGTTATCTTACTAAAGGTAACATAACGAACATACATCTTAGGTGATTAATTAACCATTGTGATTTATGGTTCATAAAAAGGTTTAATATCATAGTTTAATAATGATGTCATATACATGTATATACATAAACATTTATATTTATATCTGCATACAAACTATTAATAATAATAAAATTTTAATTCGACCATTCGTTTATATATATATCTATGTATGTATGTATGTATCTCTTATTTAAAAAATCAAGTGTGTGCGTGTGTGTATGATAGTATATTATTTTAGCATATATAAATATATATTTAAATAAATTACTTAGATTTAATAATCCATATATACTGTTGTATTAATTATTTGTAAATAAGGTATTTGATAATTTAAAATTTTGAATTTTAACACAATTCGATTGTTCAAAATTAAAATATTCTTTTAAAATGTTTAAAGCTGTGAGCAAAATTTATATACATAATATATATTTGGCATTTTCAAAAATATAAAATTTAAAATATTTGTCATTTTCAAAAACAAGAATTATTTTTTATTTTTTGAAACCCATGAGTAAACATATATATTTTTGAAATCTGCACGCATATGTTTATATATATATATAATATGAAATAAAATATTTAGTATACCTAACGTCAAAACAAATTCTTTTTAATATTAATTCTAAAGCCGTATATATAAAATATATATAATTTATAAATGATTTAAGATTTAAAATATTTATTTGTTTGTTTCATATATATGGATCTCTAAATAAAATATTTTTAAAAATGACTTTTATATGTATATATAATGTAATTTAATATTTTACTTATTTGTTTAATTAGTTAAAAAATAACATTTAACCATTCATATTCTTTATGGTCAAATTAAATAAAGGGGATGGCAAGCATACAGAGCATGAATATGAATAAATTTAAAATAGTGATTTACCCTATCATGATCTTACCGATCGTCGAACAACTTGGTTGCTAGTTATTTCATTCTTTGAACTCCTTATTCTTCCTTCTTGACCACAAGATGAAATTCTGTCTATAAGGATTCATCAACGTCTGCAATGAAGGCTAGAGTTAGTTATTGTACAATGTAAAGGGTTAATAAATGAGGTGGCTAATTATAGCAAACAAGATCACAAATCTAGCCCCTTTCACTCTAGTCTTTGAAGGCAAGGTCTCCCCTTCCTTTACATCCTACGGGCGGCCTCCCTCGTAATGTCGGGGATTCCAAACTTTGGACCAAATTGACTTAACCATTAAATCAATTATTTAATTAATTTTTAAGCACATTCTTTAATTAAATCAATATATAACTTTTATACATTGCTTTAATTAATTTTTTAGGATTTAAATAAATGATTAAATTGTCAATTAAAATTAATATAGAAATTTTGTTTAATTTTATTATTAATTTATAATGTTTATAAATTAATTTTTCTTGTCAAACTCGAAAACTATCTAAAAATACGGTTGTGTTGACTCTTTGGTATAAACTCGGTCCTAAGTCAATATTTAAACAATTTATATGCTAAAGCATATACGAACTGTTGAAGTACACAATCGGGCACAAGTTCAATCATTAATGGATCATTTAGACGAAATCCAATTTCTAATCATTATTAAGCCGCACCAAGTAACAACATTTTGTGCATGTTTTCTTTTCGTCAACATTATATCACTAAGATATTTAAATTTTGGTCTAAGGTGAAAACTCTATTAATACCCATAGTTAATTTCATAGACTACTTTAAAGCCCTTGATTCAATCTGATAACATTTATTGATTGTTTGATTTACTCTAATGAGAGATTTTGACTTTAAGTTGAGTACAAATTATAGTGATACTAATCTTCTACAATGAAATAGGCAAATACTCTCTTGAATAGTGATTCATTTCAAGTAGTTTAAGGTGTACCCAACTGCGATCGTAATATAGTCGCTGGGTTGTTCGATTAATCATAATCAAAGTAAAACCTAACTCTCTTGTAACCAAAATACAAAGTAATAATATCATCAAACATAATGGACGCGGATCTTTGCTAAGATCAAACCACTCTATATCCTATGTATTTTAATTTACTTGCACCGCATATAACTCTTTTAATTGTTTTTCATTTTAAATCACCATCTTATAGAGATTTAGCCAACAAGCATCCAATTCAATGAAAATTCGATTCTCCCGCTTGTATTTAGATTTGGTACGTGGAAACTCTTCTCCGGAATATATTTTAAATTACACTCTATTTTTAATTTCAGTAAAAGCAAAATTTGTTTTTTGTTTGGAAATTAAATTTGAACATTATTTGCATGTTTATATAATCAAAATAATTTTCTTTTGAAAAATTGCAAATGTACCAAAGAGCTATAAATATTTGCAGTTCATAAATTTGAAATATTTGCAAAGTTCTCTTAATTGTGGCGTTTTCTGCAAATATTCCAAAACTTAAAAATATAGTCTTTTTTCCTAAAATATATTTTAATTGAGGGATTGTATATTTTAAAGCTCAAAAATGATGTTTGTACGAAAGTTCGCTTCAATTTAAATATCAAAATAAATGCTAGCACAATGTCGAATCGGGTATACAACATTCACATGATAATCTTGCTTTTTAAAAATGAATCATTAATTTTGGAGAATTGAAGTGAAACCAAAATGGAACCAAATTAGGCCAACTCAGAACAATAGAAACAAAAAATAAGCAAAAAAAAATAAAATGTACGGAGAACATAAAAGCATACAAAAATGGATAGATTACAGCTGTCGTTACAGCCTGTCAAGACCACACGATTCCAATAAGCTGGCGGCCAAAGAAGTAGACCCATAATCATCCACGTAATTACGTCTCTGCCATCACGGGCCGAGAAATCCATTCAATGCGTAGGTTGGCAAACAACCAAAGCGGTGGGGCCCGGGTTTGTTTGAACCCACATTGTTGGATAGTCACTGTTACGGTGGGTCCAGTTGCATGTGTGCGTATACGTCTATGCTGAGCACTTTACCTGCGAGCCTGTCGTTTGTGATGGACCATTAAATTAATAGGGAAGGTCAGGTGTTTTAGCTGCTGCTGAGTCATGGACGCATCCATTGCCGTTGCTGGCTCCAGCAATGATAAATGAATCTCCAGCCGTGTAATGCTAACGTTAACGCTATACAGAGGCAAACTGATCTACGACTTCTTATTTCATATATTAAGATTTCAGATATTAACTTTGCCTAGCTGTCTTTCGGGTTCAAACATTAGTGCTGCGGTCGGTTTACCCTTTTAGTTTTGGATTTTCGTTCATACAAAAACGCACACGTAGCATGTAAATTATGAAAAACGATATATTTAGAAAACGAAATTAACATATAAAAGTGAAAACAGTTTTTATTTTTATTTTTTCATGTTTTGAAAAATAAAAGAAGCAAAGAAACAATTCATCATTCCATCGTCTCTTCATCTACTGCAACGTTCCCTCCATCTTCCTTCCACACCCTCCGTCATCCATCATCTCTTTTAATATTTTGTAATTAAAGTTGAAACTCAAAACCCAATATACAAATAAACAAAACGGACCTTATATTTTTGAGTTTTGTGCCAAGGCATTATTGTTAAATGTACATTTTAATAAATATACAAAAGGGAACTAATGTAAAAACATCTTTTACGCTTCAAATTGCATAGCCATCCCTTTCAAAACCAGGTTTTAGAAAACATTTTCATTTTTAATTTCAATCAAACAATAAAAATTCACATTTTTACAAAACTGCAATTATTTTCTATTTTTTTAAAATTGTTAATTTTGTTAATATTAATATTCAAATAAGTACAGATTTAATTTCCGAAAAAGAAGAAGAAGAAAATTTGTTGTGAATTTTTTTATTTTTTGGTTTAGTGGGGGAGGGGAATGATGTTAATTAGAATCTATTTTTGAGAAGGGGCACATGTATTGAGTTTTAAAACAAGAAGCAGATTGTTAATTCCACTATATAAAAATCACTGACTTCACCATCCATTAAATAATAGTAAAGCAGAAGAATTTCTTGCTCTCTTATTAGTTCTAGGCATTTCATCCTTTCTCCTTAATTCTCTTCAAATAAATTATTTCAAATTCCTACAATTTATCATTAAATAATTATTACACAGTTCCACTAATTCACTTCATTATCATTTTACATTAAATGTCAATAATTAATAATTTCTACAATTATTATTAACATTCTCCTAAGTTTTATCATGTTATTTAAATATAAATCCATATATTAATTATTAATGAATTAAAATTTGAAGTTTAAAATAAATCCAAATAACCAGTATTTATAATTTGTCTAATAGGTCCTAAAAAATAACAATTCAACATATTACATTCCTCGCTTATATTGACAAAAATTATAAAACTAATATTTCATCCAATTCCATATAACTTAAAATTTCCACAATTATATACAAAACTATCTTTACTCTTTTTACATTATTCTACATTCAAATTTACATAACTTATTTCTTTCTAAAACTAGTACTTTATTACTAAGAAAAATACATGTAAATTTACTTGCTAAACTTGGTATATTATTACAAACATAGACAATGTTCTTTTTTAAAAAAATTGATATATCAAGTGGATTCTTTATCATTAATAAAATTTATTTCTGTTAAGAATGACATCAAATTAATGATAAGTGATGAGTACCATAGTTTGTAATTTTGAAACAAATGAATATTTTCATTTAACATTTTTTTTGAAAATATTCAATATTACTTATGTATTCATAATTTACGTTAATTAATAGGTTAAAATACACTATATTTCGATTAGAATTGTTTTTCCTTCTTATTTTATTGTTTTCTTGAAGCAGACGCTGTTGGGGTGTGCATCGTACGTAGGTCATGGATGCATATTGGAAAATTGTAGTCCCATGTCGTGAAAAATAATGGAGGTGGGAAAGTATATATATGAGTTTGGTCGCACGTAACAACAAGAACAACAAGGGATTCATTTTGTTAAAAGATGTTGACCAAACTCTATGTTGGCCCCTCGGATGGAGCTTTAACAAATAATATTTTTTTTTAAACATTTCGTTACAAATTAAGATAATGAGTTATGAAACAATGATTTAAAAACCAAATTATTATTATTATTACAAAATAAAAATTGTAGGATCTAGATTAACCCTAGAGGGGGGGGGTGAATAGGGTTATAGCAAATTTTCTCTAATTTACCGAATTAAACACGAAAACAAACTGCAGAGAAATAAATATGCTGAAAAGTAAATTACACACAAAATTTATCCAGCTTCGGCAACCCCTGCCTACTGCTGCATTCCTAGATTTCTATTAGAATTAAACAGTCTTCCGCTTACAAACACTCTAACAGACTCGCACACCCTGCTACCGCCTATAGAGTTTTGCAAACTCGCACACCCTGCTTACTGAACTAATCCTAACTAGACAATCTGACACTACCTAAACTCTAGGTGGTGATTTATCAAAGTTTAGACTTTAAAACATAAAAACAAGAGCAAAACTAAATAGAAAACATGAGACAAATGTTTGCCCTTAAACAAAACAACTTGACCCAAATTATTATCACTTAAAAAATGCGGCCCTGTTTTAAATTTGTTGAGTCCCCTTTTCCTTTATTCGGCCCGATTCTTTTCTTTGCTTGAGATAATGGTGGCTCGTTCGATTTTCTCTTCATTCGAAGATTAGGGCTTCTGGTAATTGTGAAGTCGCCGCTTAATTTGATAGTTTGATGCTTCGATTGATTACTTCGATTGATTACTTCGCGGCTCCTCCTCCTTGATCGAGTTCGATATGATTTGGTATGTAGATTTTTGCTTTTTCTTCTTCTGATTTGCTTGCTTAAACTCGATGATTATTGCCGATGATGAATAGGGTTTTATATAGGGTTCGATCCCCTATATTTTCATTCGTACGAATTAATTTGAGTTCGTCAATACTTTTGCTCTGGCCGTTGATATTCGTATAGACGATGATGATTTCATTGACTGATTCAAATTCGTATTTTTATTGCTTGATTCCCACGTCATTGATTTTTAACTCGCGATATTTCTGACTTGGCCGTAATCGTATATTTGATAATGCCTTGGTTGACACGGCTTTGGATGATTTCGTGGTCACCACGGCTTGACTAGATTTGACGAAGTTGATTTCGTTCTTTGTGACTTCGACTTGATATTATTTGACAATGTTGACTTTGGCCACCTGTGTTCAATTTCGTGAGATCTGGTTCCTATACTGGTCGACATTTGCTGTTGAATTCTTTTGTTCTTCTTTCTTTTTAACTCCAGTCAGTTGCTTTGAACTGTTAAGAATTGTTTGGCATTGACTTCGACTTGGTCTTGTAGTATTGTTGCACTGTGAAGCATTCGAGTGTACATTAGTTTGGTTCTATTGATGATGCTATGCTTGTGTTGTCACTGCATGTTGTCTGATGTTGTTCTTTGGTTGGTCTGACCTTGTCTTGTCCTGTATACATATCACTGCGCATGCTTACTTGAGGCTTGCACTGCTTTGTCTTCAACATGTCTTTGAGTTGTGTGTTTATGCAGTTGAACTACTCTCGTTCATTCGAGCTTGCACTGGATACTGCATACATGTGTGTTCATATATGTATGTGTGTTCGAGTAGTTCATGCTGCCAAGTGTTTTTGTTTATTCATTAGCTTGATATGCTGGCTCGAGTCTGGTATAGATTTGGTTTCACTACTGATGTGTAGTCTGCAATGCTTGGAGATTCTTGGTTTGCATTTGTTCATGATGGGTTCGGCTTTGTTTGAGTTCATCATGTAGTTGTATGTCACTGATTTGTTGTTTACTGGTATCACTTTGTAGCTTTGTTGGACTTGCAACCTGATGTTGAACTTGATTTGGTTTGTGTTTAGTTGTAGCAGTGCATTTGTGCATATGTTTGCATATTTGTCTGGTCATTGTGTTTCTCCATTCTCTTGTATAGTTTGGTCCTTTGACTTGTTTGTTGTTTGGTGCCTTCTTTAATTGTGCAGTCTTTTTCACTAGTCGAGTTCATTTGGTTTGTGCATTGGCCTTCATGTCTCTGTTGCATGCATTGATCATGTTGTCCAGACCTTTGCATATGCTCTCTGTATATTGTCACTGCACACTGGTCTTGATTTCATTGGTGTTATTGGTGCATTTGTGTGCATTGTTATTTGCAGTTACACTTCATGTTGTTGGTGGTCTGATCTTTGATGTTGAGGCTGCTGTGTTCATGTGGTCTGGTCTGGTTCACTTTAACCTTCTAATCTGGTGCCATCTGGTGCCTCTGAGTTGTTTGTTGATTTAGCTTGGTCGACACTTTGTACTACTTGTTTGTTGAGACTGGTCATTCATTTTACTGTTGTCTTCATTGTTGTATTGAGTTGAGTCATGATAGCAGTGACTTGACCTCTATTGCCCTGTGTTGAATCCGGCTTAAACGCTCGGGTTTGACCTTGTGCACGTGTTGTGACTCTATTTGTGTTGCACTTGAGTTGAACCCGGCTTTTCTTTTGGGTTTGACCTGTGCTCACCTGTCCCTGTAACATTATCAAGTGTACATTTCGGTGTGCACGGCCTTGTGGCATGTACAGTGATGCACTGTGCATGTCACAATGTTCGTGTGTGATGAATTCGAGTATAAATGATGACGAACAACCCAAATAACCGAGGCAAATATTATTTTCAAAATTCATATTTTGTTTCATACTGCAAAAACATTTTATTTTCAATTTTACCGTGTCAATGTATATTTCTGCAGATTGCTCAGATGCTGGATTCACATTGGAATGAAGTTGAAGATAAATACGAGTGTGAGTGATATGTAGTGAGGAACTGATGTAACTATGAAATTGTGATGTAATTGTATTGTGACTGAAATTGTATAGTTATAGTGAGAGCTTGAAATTGTACTATCAAAATTGTAATAAATATTTGTTTGAATAAAATATTCGTTTGAATTCCAATTCCGTGTTATTTATTTTATTCATCAAATATTTATTTTATCTGTGAAAAATAAAATAGTACAATATCAAATACATTTAAATGAATGTATATATGTTTATTATCATCAAACAAAAATCATATACACGCATATTTAACAATCTCCCCCTTTTGATGATAACAAACATATATTTAAGATTTTGAATATATTAAATGTATTTGATCATTCAATTTGCTCCCACTATTTGAATGCTCTCTTTCTACACAATACTCCCCCTACATATATGCATGAGAATAAAATATTCAAATGATCCTTGATGCAATTAGAAAATTTTTGACCTTTATTTTCAAAATCTTAACTTTTCTCTCCCCCTTTTGTTATCAGCAAAAGAATAATAGTAATAGAAAAATAGAGATATAGTGATAGACATTAATACAATATTAAAGCTCAATCGAGTGTAAATATTAATTTCAATAAGAAAATCAAACAAAAATCATAAATACTTTAATTGACACATATTCCACTTTAGAATGATAGGATGATATCATCAAATAAAACCATATAGTTGTGTCTATTTGTGGTATATTTATTTTAGGAAATTTGAATATCTACTAACCATGCATAACCGTTAGGACTTTTAAATGAGATTAGTAGTATTCTAAATTTTTATTTTTATTTTAAAAATGAATTCAAGTATCTTCTAACCACGCATAACCGTAAGGACTTTTAAATGGGATTGGAATCAACTTGCCTATTTAATCAATCAATTTTGATATGCGTTCCATACATGCATAACCGTGAGGACTTTTAAATGAGCATGGAAGCACATAATCAAAAATCCAAGTAATTCACCCATGCATAACCGTGAGGACTGTTAAATGAGAGTGAATATTTTGGATATTATTATTTATTGTTAGAAATATAATAAAATTGAAGCACAAATGATTTCCCGTTTAAACTACCACATATTGACATACTATATTGACTTTTGATGAGTGATGGTCAATAGAAAAATGATAGAAATAGAAATGATCATGGAATATTTATCAAAAAAAAGTTTTTATAACTCTTGTTTAAATTTCTAAAGAAATTTTCTAATTATACTTTCTCAAGTCATAATATATGATTAATATCAACACTCATCTTATTTTCAATCACTATCTATCTTTTTAGATAATTATTAGGGGGTCAGATCAGTTAATCAATTTCAAAAATAGTTATAAAATCAAATTTTCTTAAATAACTAATCTGATACAAGGTCAACATAAATTATTTTCTAGAAGGGGTTTTTTAAGAAAAATTTCTGCTAAAATAGAAATTATTTCAAGTGAAAAATATGCAGATATTTTCTTTGAAAAATGATGCAGCAAATGAATGTCTCGAAATATAATCACGTTCCACTGGTAATTTTTCTATCAACTATATTACCAGTGTGATCTGCATCTGACTTTAAATTTCACTCAATATTCACTCGTTGGATGTCATAGACCAGATTGTGAAATTTCAACAAACTATCTCAGAATTATTTTCAACAATCTTTAAACGAAATTTTCTTGACTTTGAATTGAAGTCGTGTTAACCATCAAACAAATATCATAGTGTCAGATTTAGAAACCGTAGGATCAACAGTCATTAAACCATCATCATTATTTCAAAACAATTTCTTGAAGTTTCACCAATTTCACAAAGTTTCAACAATTTCAACAATTTCTTAAAAACCTTTTTATAGCATGAGTAATTAGAAATCAATCAACATCATAATTTGACCAAACAGATTAAATTCAATGATGAAAAAAAATGGTTGGTCAACTTTTAAGCACAAATCAAAGTCATAGATAAGAGCAAGTCATGTAAGATCATATCAAGTAAATTAGAATCTGTCAACCATCATAATTACTTCGAGTAAATCCATTTAAAGATGAAATCAGAATTAATCATCATCAATCATTTCACATAACTGGCTGATTTAATTTAGATTATGGTGCAGATTTTCACATTTTATCTATTGTTTTGAAAATAAATACAATTACCTGTTTTACCTGTACGATAATCTTTCGTTGTTTGCCCATTGTGAATCTGTCACCTTTATACTAGGCTAAGGAACGTTGATTTGTCGCCCGTTGTGTGTCTGGAACAGCCAGAATCCAGATAACACTAATGCTGTTCCTTAGCCTGCCACCACACCTACACGGTAAAATATTTTTGTGACCTATTTGTTTTTATAGGTCCATGGTTGTTAGTGGCAGAATAATTTGATGAATATGTTTGAGTAGACCCAAAACTATTAATATATGTTCCTTTTGGCACCAAACTTGTTTTGTCCTTTTATTCTTGTTCCAATAGACATGAAATTTGTTTGTAGAATTCTTAGGAACCCAAACTTGTATAAATTTTGTGTTCTTGTTCCTATGACTACAATTTTCAACCCGATGTCCAATTATTTCACATCTAGTAAAGACACTCTTACCTTTTGCATTATCATCAACTTGTGTTTTCCCAAAGCCTAGTCCTTTTCTGTTGTTAGCAAAAAGTTGATTTCCCAATAACATGTTGAATGATTTTTCTCCTCTTGAAAAGTTACTCAGAGTTTTCTCAAGATTTTGGACTTTGGTTTTTAGTGTTGTATTTTCAGTCACAAGTGAGGTGCATCTATTTATAAAATCCTTTCTCCTAGTGTCAATGGTTTCCTTAAGACTCAAGTTTTCTTTTTCAAGATTCTCAAAGATATTCTTAAGCTTTGATAATTCTGAATCTAAAATTTTTCATTTTTACAGTATAGGTTTTGAATATTTTCAAGTTCAGTTTCTAACCTAGCATTTTCATGGACAAGTTCTCTCCTATCAGATTTCAGTTTTTCAATTTTAGAATCAAGAGTATCAATTGTTTTAGTAAGATCACAACACATCAAAACAAGTTCTTTATAAGAATAGTCACTTACCTCACTAGATTCCTCCGAGCTTGCTTCTGAATCTGATTTTGTCATAAGACATAAATTAGCCTCCTCTGAGCTATTATTCGAAACTTCCTCTCCTTCTTCATCATCCCAAGTCGCTGCAAAGGCCTTCTTCTTCTTTTTCTTTCCTTTGTTGTTTTTGAGAAGTGGACAGTTTTGTTTGAAGTGGCTAGGCTTATTGCAGTTATAGCAAGTCAATTCATATCGGAATTGTCAGAATCTTTTGACCTATTACCATTTGTTTTCTTCTTGCGTGGCCCGAATCTTGACCGTTTTCTAAGATTATTGACAGCCATTGCAAGCTCTTCAATTGGATCTTCTTCTTCTTCATCGCTCTCTTCTTTGCTCTTTAAGGCAATCGTCTTCTTCTATGATTCGGAGTTGTTGCGTTCCTCCTTTGTTTTTAGCTCAAGCTCATATGTCATCAAGTTGCCGATCAACTCCTCCATGCTTAGTTTACTCAGATCTTTCGATTCTTGTATTGCCGTGACTTTTGCCTCAAAGTTCATTGGTAAGACTCGTAGCACCTTCCTCACAAACTCTACCTCAGTGAATACCTTCCCAAGCGCTCTAGCATTGTACACCAAAGTTGAAAAGCGTCCAAACATGTCCTTTATGCTCTCGCCTTTGTCCATCACAAAATTCTCGTATTCATTGCTGAATAGGGCTAGACGAGACTCCTTGACTTGAGAAGTTCCTTCATGTGTCACCTCCAAGGTATGCCAAATTTCCTGCGCAGTTGTACAATGAGAAATTCTATTAAATTCATTCTTATCAAGAGCACAGATCAAAGCATTCATGGCTTTAGCATTTATAGTTTTTAATTTCTTATCGTTAGCGTCCCACCTATCCTTAGGTTTAGGAATCTCAGTATCACCAATAGTTATAGTGGGAGATTTATAGCCAGTTTCAATAATGTCCCAAACATTATAATCAACAGAACTAAGATAAATACCCATCCTAACTTTCCAATAAGCATAATCATTCCCATTAAACATGGGTGGCCTAACAATAGATTGCCCCTCAGAAAAAGCATTATTTGGTGGATTCATGACTCTAGAGTTAAAGAAAAATAACGGGCTCTGATACCAATTGTAGGATCTAGATTAACCCTAGAGGGGGGGGGTGAATAGGGTTATAGCAAATTTTCTCTAATTTACTGAATTAAACACGAAAACAAACTGCAGAGAAGTAAATATGCTGAAAAGTAAATCACACACAAAATTTACCCAGCTTCGGCAACCCCTGCCTACTGCTGCATTCCCAGATTTCTATTAGAATTAAACAGTCTCCCGCTTACAAACACTCTAACAGACTCGCACACCCTGCTACCACCTATAGAGTTTTGCAAACTCGCACACCCTGCTTACTGAACTAATCCTAACTAGACAATCTGACACTACCTAAACTCTAGGTGGTGATTTACCAAAGTTTAGACTTTAAAACATAAAAACAAGAGCAGAACTAAATAGAAAACATGAGATAAATGTTTGCCCTTAAACAAAACAACTTGACCCAAATTATTATCACTTAAAAAATGCGGCCCTGTTTTAAATTTGTTGAGTCCCCTTTTCCTTTATTCGGCCCGATTCTTTTCTTTGCTTGAGATAATGGTGGCTCGTTCGATTTTCTCTTCGTTCAAAGATTAGGGCTTCTGGTAATTGTGAAGTCACCGCTTAATTTGATAGTTTGATGCTTCGATTGATTACTTCGATTGATTCATTCGCGGCTCCTCCTCCTTGATCGAGTTCGATATGATTTGGTATGTAGATTTTTGCTTTTTCTTCTTCTGATTTGCTTGCTTAAACTCGATGATTATTGCCGATGATGAATAGGGTTTTATATAGGGTTCGATCCCCTATATTTTCGTTCGTACGAATTAATTTGAGTTCGTCAATACTTTTGCTCTGGCCGTTGATATTCGTATAGATGATGATGATTTCATTGACTGATTCAAATTCGTATTTTTATTGCTTGATTCCCACGTCATTGATTTTTAACTCGCGATATTTCTGACTTGGTTATAATCATATATTTGATAATGCCTTGGTTGACACGGCTTTGGATGATTTCGTGGTCACCACGGCTTGACTAGATTTGACGAAGTTGATTTCGTTCTTTGTGACTTCGACTTGATATTATTTGACAATGTTGACTTTGGCCATCTGTGTTCGATTTCGTGAGATCTGGTTCCTATACTGGTCGACATTTGCTGTTGAATTCTTTTGTCCTTCTTTCTTTTTAACTCCAGTCAGTTGCTTTGAACTGTTAAGAATTGTTTGGCATTGACTTCGACTTGGTCTTGTAGTATTGTTGCACTGTGAAGCATTCGAGTGTACATTAGTTTGGTTCTATTGATGATGCTATGCTTGTGTTGTCACTGCATGTTGTCTGATGTTGTTCTTTGGTTGGTCTGACCTTGTCTTGTCCTGTATACATATCACTGCGCATGCTTACTTGAGGCTTGCACTGCTTTGTCTTCAACATGTCTTTGAGTTGTGTGTTTATGCAGTTGAACTACTCTCGTTCATTCGAGCTTGCACTGGATACTGCATACATGTGTGTTCATATATGTATGTGTGTTCGAGTAGTTCATGCTGCCAAGTGTTTTTGTTTATTCATTAGCTTGATATGCTGGCTCGAGTCTGGTATAGATTTGGTTTCACTACTGATGTGTAGTCTGCAATGCTTGGAGATTCTTGGTTTGCATTTGTTCATGATGGGTTCGGCTTTGTTTGAGTTCATCATGTAGTTGTATGTCACTGATTTGTTGTTTACTGGTATCACTTTGTAGCTTTGTTGGACTTGCAACCTGATGTTGAACTTGATTTGGTTTGTGTTTAGTTGTAGCAGTGCATTTGTGCATATGTTTGCATATTTGTCTGGTCATTGTGTTTCTCCATTCTCTTGTATAGTTTGGTCCTTTGACTTGTTTGTTGTTTGGTGCCTTCTTAAATTGTGCAGTCTTTTTCACTAGTCGAGTTCATTTGGTTTGTGCATTGGCCTTCATGTCTCTGTTGCATGCATTGATCATGTTGTCCAGACCTTTGCATATGCTCTCTGTATATTGTCACTGCACACTGGTCTTGATTTCATTGGTGTTATTGGTGCATTTGTGTGCATTGTTATTTGCAGTTACACTTCATGTTGTTGGTGGTCTGATCTTTGATGTTGAGGCTGCTGTGTTCATGTGGTCTGGTCTGGTTCACTTTAACCTTCTAATCTGGTGCCATCTGGTGCCTTTGAGTTGTTTGTTGATTTAGCTTGGTCGACACTTTGTACTACTTGTTTGTTGAGACTGGTCATTCATTTTACTGTTGTCTTCATTGTTGTATTGAGTTGAGTCATGATAGCAGTGACTTGACCTCTATTGCCCTGTGTTGAATCCGGCTTAAACGCTCGGGTTTGACCTTGTGCACGTGTTGTGACTCTATTTGTGTTGCACTTGAGTTGAACCCAGCTTTTCTTTTGGGTTTGACTTGTGCTCACCTGTCCCTGTAACATTATCAAGTGTACATTTCGGTGTGTACGGCCTTGTGGCATGTATAGTGATGCACTGTGCATGTCACAATGTTCGTATGTGATGAATTCGAGTATAAATGATGACGAACAACCCAAATAACTGAGGCAAATATTATTTTCAAAATTCATATTTTGTTTCATACTGCAAAAACATTTTATTTTCAATTTTACTGTGTCAATGTATATTTCTGCAGATTGCTCAGATGCTGGATTCACATTGGAATGAAGTTGAAGATAAATACGAGTGTGAGTGATATGTAGTGAGGAACTGATGTAACTATGAAATTGTGATGTAATTGTATTGTGACTGAAATTGTATAGTTATAGTGAGAGCTTGAAATTGTACTATCAAAATTGTAATAAATATTTGTTTGAATAAAATATTCGTTTGAATTCCAATTCTGTGTTATTTATTTTATTCAGCAAATATTTATTTTATCTATGAAAAATAAATAGTACAATATCAAATACATTTCAATGAATGTATATATGTTTATTATCATCAAACAAAAATCATATACACGCATATTTAACAAAAATAACAATATAATATGTGTTTTTTTAATCAACACTTCATTTAGTCGTTAAATAAATATTTTGTTTATCACTTTGATATTATTATGTGATAATTTCTGATGTTGATATTAACCGTAAGAGCTTAAAATGCGTAAAAATATATCGATTCATTATTATTACACTTTCATTTTTAGGTATTTTTTCATTTTTCAAAGTAATATTTTAAATATAATCTATATTTCATTTATTCTTTAAACATGTACTAAAAGAAAACTATTAAACTCAAAAAATATGTATATAAATATTTATCTATTAAGATATATAAAATTATTAATTTTAAACTTAATTTAAAATACCGACTTTCATTTATTTTCTTAACAAATATTAAATGCTAAAAAATAATAAATTAGTATCAAACTCAATATTATCTACAAAATGACAATTTAATTTTTATACAGTAAAATACATAAATCACATAACAAAAATTACATACTTAAAAAATAGTAGGGTAAATACATTATTTAGTTATCTTAACAAATTCACCATATATTACACAATAATATCAACTCTTTAAAAATATGTATAAAATTATTTTCCTAAACCAAACCATATGCAATGCATGGGGTACACACTTATATAATAATATAGACAGAATTTGCACTTATGGCAATTTTCTCTCCTCTTATTTCTCTCATGCTGTTTAATATTTCAAAATATTTTAATATAATCTATTATTTTTAAAATTATTAATGTTCTACAAATTCTCATTAATCAAGTACTCTTCTTTTATAGTTTCTAGAGCTAAATACTTTTACTCAATTTCCTACAATATTTTATATTTAAATCCATATGTTTAAGTTAATTAAATATCCTAATTTAAACTATTCAGAATAAACTCAATTAACTATCATTCATTGTTTTGTCTATTAATCACAAAATAATAACAATTTCAATATGCATATCATATTTCTATTAACAAAAATGAAAAAAAATGTTCAAATGTAAGAATCTATAAATCATATAATAAACAGTGGATACATAAATGTTGGAAACAACTTTAATTTATATTTTATTTCTTTCAACAAATTATTTACTAAATAAATAATAGTAATATAAAGAACTTTCGACCCTCTCATTAGTTATATAGAAGTTTTGTCCCTTCTCTTTAGTTCTCATATTTTTTTTAAATTTATATAAGTTATCATTTTCACAATTATACACGATGTTTACTAATTCTTTTCATGGTTTTACACTCAAATACCTACATTTTTACAATAATGACAGTAAAAGATTCTCTTCGATTCGATCTTACTGTATTGCACTTAAGTCCAGATATTTAAATTAATTAATTTAATAATAAAATATAAATTATTTAAATAAATTTGAGTAACAAATAATTATTAAGTGGTTCAATAAATCATAAAAGTTGTCAATTTCAATATGTATACCATATTCTTATTAACAAAATAGTAAAGTAAAATTTTAGTTCCAATATAAATTATATAAATCACTTAACAAATGTTATATACATAAAGAATGATTAAAAAACACAACATATTTATCATATACCACATAAATAATTTTTTTTTATCAATATTTATGAATACAATGCTTTTACAACTTTACCGTGTGCAACGCACGCGTTACACACTAGTTTTATATTTAAACCTAAAAACAATAGTTAGTAATTAACGTGGATTAGGTCATTATAGCTTTATTGACATCACTAGATTACCTGAACCTATTTAGTTTCTATTTCTAAAATGCAACAACTCATTTCTAGAAAAATTAGATTTAAAAATCGTTTTTACTATTAAACAGAAATGTTGTAAAAAGAATTTAACGATATCAATCGTCGTTGTAGAAAATTGATTTTAAAAAATAGTATTTCTAAAGGAACTTTTAACTACCTTTTTAAAAGTTCGAAAAAGAAATCAAATTGTTAAATGTGTTCAAAATTGAATACCTATTTTTACTATCTTTGACCTTTTAAAAGGCATCATCTTGAGGAATTTTGTGAAAAGTTACTTCACAACTATCATGGAAACTGTCCTAAAGATCTAGCTTGTTGATTAGAAACTAATAAAGGATTCAAGTAGAAATAATATTATTCAAAGACAAAGATAGGAACAATGAACATTAAACAAATAAAAGATGGTGTAACGATTCGGTATTTCGACCCATTCGCATCCGCACATGTCGGACTTGAATTGCTCAAAACAACAGATTGTTAATTTTATATTTGGTAAAACTAAACATATACAGTAAATAATTCAATCACAGAATCACGGACACAGAGTAATATAACAATAAGCAATGGAATAGAATAAATAGTAGTTCATGAAGCTACTATATAAAACATCAGAGTTTGAAATAAAATACAACAGAATATCTCGAATACAATGTAGTCTAGAATACAAACAAATGACAAGTCTGAACGAAACAACTGGATAGCTGAAAGTTGAATAGATATAGATGGATCTTCAAGCAAAGCTCCAAAGCTCCAAAGGTGAGTCTCAAATGCTGCGACACTCAGTCTGACCCGAGCATAAAGCAAAACACAAAACACTCGAGTCAGGATTAACATTCTTATATTAATAAATTCAACTCAAGTGAAATATCAACTGAAATACAAGTAACTTAAAGGATGTTTGGGATCTCCATCCTCTAAGGATCCGTGGAACTATCTACTATGTAGTAATATACGCTATTATAATATGTCTATAGTAAAGTAAACTTTTAAAATAGCGTTAAGGCATTACCCATATCCCGCTTAACACATTTTATATATTATCATAGTCTATACAGTACCGTAACTCCCCCCGTAATCTGGAGGGCTATCAGAGGGCACTCCATAGGTATGGTACACAACAAACTCGTAGAAGGCGCGCTAGGGCATGTGAACACGACACTTGAGGCAATGCCAGGGTAGATATACCAATTGCAGAACCGGGTTGGTGGTAACGCATAGCAGCTACTACCGTCCACCTCGGAACACACATCCAAATCAAAATCAAAGGGTGGCCACCAAATCATCACAAATGTCATAATAAGGTATCGAAGAAGCGTGCCCGATAGGAGGAATGACCTCACTTGGCCTAGGTGTAGCTCATGTTTTAGTCACATCTATGCTGACTCACGGGAGTCAGGGTCACGTCATACCTTATACAGAAATCGTTCGCCAAACCATCCTACTTCATTTCTGGAATCTCCACCACGTACACAGTTGTTAAAGTGGCTTTGGGTATTGGCAGAGAGTATGACAATATCTGATCCCGGTCTCTTTAACAACCAAACGTTATTATAACACCGTGGTCATTTCATTTCAAACAGTTCATAATTCATATCAAAATATCATATCATTTCAAACCATATCAATTTGGTATCATTATTCACCTTAAATATTCATTTTCAGAATCGTAATACTTTCAAATTTATAACACTTTCGAAATCATAGCACATTTGACTTAAACAGTTTAGATATTGAAAATAGTATATTTTAAAATAGTTATAAATTAAAGTAGTTTATATATTAAAATAATTTATATATTAAAATAGTTTATATTTTAAAAATATTTCATATAATAAAATAGTTTCCTCCAATTTCACAAATCGATTCAAATAATCTTAAATTCCAAAATTCAATTTAAATCAATTCCAGTTTAACCATCTCAATTTAAAGTTCAAAGATTCAAGTTTAAATATTCAAACCAATTAACTTTAATTTTATTAAAATTGGAAATTATTCACTTAACCATTTTAATAACAATTTATTTAAATCCCAATTTATATATTTAAATCAATATTAAATATTCAATCTCAAGTTTATTTAAAATTGATAATATTCGTTTAATCACTTTTTATCAAATCACGTTATAAATCAAGTTATAATCATTTTTTTCAAAATCTCAAAACTAATAAGTTTAAATCAATTCTTTCTTAAATTCAATTATTAACCAATTTAAATTCCAAGTCAACATTAATTTATCTTTCCAACCTTTATTATTAAAGTTATAAATCTATTTTTTTAAATATTAATATAAATTTAAATAAATACTTAAACATATTATAAACTAATTAAATTAATTTTTATTAAATTAAATCCTAATATTAAATGTATTTGTATTAAATCTTTTTTTTATATTTTTTTAAAATAATAAAATTATAAGAAAATCTTTAAAAATTATATTTTCAACTAACTTATAAATTAGAATTTTCAAAACATATAGTTTTAAAAGTCTAAAATTTAGACCTATATAAAATGTTTATTAAAACCATATATTTCTTTTCAAAATTTTGGAAATCATTTTTCAAAATATAGACCAACGGTGTCCGTATAATTTTCTATCCTATGGTCAAGTGATACAGATATCTATCATTTCAATCCGCAATTTAAATATCTATGGGTATATATCATTTAGACCCGCAATCCCATTATTAAAATCAATGAAAATCACTTGGGTTTATCATTTCAACCCATAACGATTTTCCCCTATTCTACAAGATCGTTCGGGTATGTATCATTTCAACCTATAGGGAATTCTAAATTAACAGGGAACTTGCAGAGTGAGAACAAATATGATAAAATATAACATATCAATAACAGGCATGTATCATCAGCGATAAATAAAATAAAATATACAGTAGGAAATGGTATCGTATATCACATGTGAACAATTACAAATAATGGCATACCACATTTAACAATTAAATAACTAATAATTCAAATTTTACAGCATATTTCAATTGTCGTTTCAAGTGCAATCAAATTTAATAACTATAAGAATGTTAATCGTGAGTGATTGCTCACCTTTCGAGGCTAGAGAGATTTGACAATGAAATGGGTTACGAATCCAAGCAATGAATTCCAAAGCACAGCAAGATTGGCAAGAATTCGACGAACAAAGCTGATAAATTGGAGTGAAAGGTAAAATCAAAATCAACTTGATATAACTGAAATGAAATATATTATATAAAACCAAAATTAAAATTAGAAGTATACATTTAAACATAAATTTCCATATTATATATATAAACATAACACTAAACATATGATAGTTACTTTAACAAGGCTACTATGTACAAGTACACACACACATATGTGTGTGTGGGGAGGGTGGGGGGCTTGAAAAGCAAATAAAATTTAACTTTCTGTCAAAAAGTACACATTTATTCAAGGTATCCATACCTATATCAAAATCATATGGCTTGAGTACATCTTAAAATTTAAAATAAAGCTTTTATATCATTTTTGAAACAAAAGAACATAAAATAAAATCTTTAAATTCTCTAATCCCAGAACACTTATATTCTAATCAAATATATATAAGCAACCATATAAACTCATGCAGACTTTGACATAATTATACAACTATTGACTATCAGATCAACTAAAGTAATGTATATACAAACTATATGTATAATAATAAATAAACTAAACCTATATATAAACCAATATCATATATGACTTATATACCCTATATATATATATATAAGTAAACAGATTATATATATATATAACTTGTATATAGACCCATATATAACTCACAGGTAAAATACAACCCATCATAACTTTATATATAATATACAGGTCATATATAAACTTATACCCAAAAACAAACAACTTTCATACTTCTAAATATAAACAATAAGTTATACACAACTACATATATAAACATCAACTTATATATATAAACTATTATCAACTTATACATTTAAAACCCAACAGACTTTATATAAACTAATATATATATATATAAATCTTATATATTATACCACTTTAAACATATAATAACTATACTCCATATATATAAGTATGAATAACAAAAATTGGGAATGCTAGAATATAAATAGAACAACAAATACACGAGGTGCATATATACAATCAAAGGAATCATCGCTTACATTTACACAATAGGAAGATGAGGAGGCTTGCTAGCTGTGGAAAGAAGGCAGCAGCTGGGAGGACTTGGAGGGCTTCGGCCTCTGGCGATCAGGGGTGGCAAGGAGATGGCCGAGGCTATCGAAGGGCAGAGGTTGAAGGAGTTTGACAGGGGTTCAAGGCGGGGAAGAGAGGAGGGAGGCCGTTCGGGTTGCTGGGCTTGGTGGCTCGGGTGCAAGGTGGAAGGCGGCACTTGGAAGGTGAGGAGGAGGAGCACGGTTGTTGCTTGTTGAAATGGCGTGGAGGGTAGCTGAGAAAGGAGGCCGAAGTGGGTTGGTCGGGGTTGAGTTGGAAGAGGGAAAGGGTGATGGAGGCACGGGAAAATGAAGAGGAGGCATGATGGGTATGCTTGGCGTTCGGCCATGAGGGTGAGCATGCGAGAGATAACCGAAGATGCAGGTAAAACGAAATATACAACCCAGTTTAAAATATTTATATTTTCAATTCATCAGAAAAGAGGATAGGACGAAACTGAACGAACCCGAGAAAATTGCAAATATATTTTGAACCGTTAGGGTAGCAAAAGTCGGAAATAAATTCTAGGAATTTGAAAAGTAGGGACCATTTGTTTTAAACGTCGGATAACGGATGGTCACAAAGAAACAAAAAACGGACCGCTACGGTTAACCGTTTAGCGTGTTTCATCACGTACCGGTCACCGAAACATACAAATGAAAACTCTGTAGAGATCTGCATGATGAGACGATCAAAACGGTACACGGATACCAGTGATACGACCATCCTATCAAAAGTCGATATTCGGTACCGAAAATTGCTGTTAATTCGCAGAAAATAAGGTAAACAGGGCTAGAGAAGTTCAAATTATGACGAAACAAATTATGACGTCTCACTCAGAAAATGATTTACAAATTTATTATATAAAAATATTCAGATTGCGAAAACAATTTATTTTTATCTAATTAACTGATTTTAAATTGAAATTGAAAATTACACAATAAAATTAACTTTCATATTTTCCAATGAAAATTTACCATTTGCTATGTTTAAATAGACGTATTCCAAATATCAAATTTTCATTTCAAAATTTAATTATTTAATATTTCACAAAAATTCAGTTAAATTACGTTATTAAAACCATTAAAATTTATGGGTCGTTACAGATGGCACATAAAATTTTAATGCGATTTAGTGAATTGCCTACGTTTGCGGATCCAACAACCATACTTTTATTCCCTTCAAACAGATATTACAATAAAGAGATTACAAGTAAATAGTCTTTAAATTTATTTCCCTCAAAACCCCTAAGTCATTTTGATTATAGAAATTAGGGATTGCTTACAAGAGGATAACGGTGGATTTCTCTCATACGCAAGGATATAAAGACCACAGACATTTCATATCAGCAATAGAGGATGTCAATTGATAGACTAGAGCCATAGAATCATCACCATTACATTGCACAAAGCTTGACCCAAGATTCATGCAGACCCATCCAAAATAAGAGAAAAATCGATTCAAAGAGTCAGCTAATGGAGCGATCGACTGGTCACATAAGAAATTTATATAATTTTTGGCTTGACAATGAGTTTTGTGTTTTCAATATGAATGTCAAATGATATTAAAGGGAATTAGGAATTGGAAAATACTACTCATTCCAAAAACATGGAGAAGAGGAATGGATAAGATAGTTTTTGATATTTTCCAAAATGCAGAAAACAAGAAAAGTCATTTTTAGGTTTATATATCAAAATCATTTTCGAAATCGACCGCTTTCCACCCTCTTCTTCTAGCCCTTGCATTTAGAAAAATACATACTGAAAACGAAAAACACAATAATCGTTAGCAAACCAAACAATGCCTTAACTTCTCATGTAATTTCTCTAAGCGGTCAACCACTAGGAGCTCACTGGCCAACTGCATGGAGCTCTGTGTGCTCAGCTATTTCTCACATCCTTCACCAAAAGTTAAATGCTCAAATATTTTGACCCACTACTCTGTTTGACCTCTAGTTATTTCCATTGTGAAGCTCTCGAACTCCTCTTCGAGATGATACACACATACACACACAAAAACCCACAATTAAATCACATATTTAACACTTTGCTTTGGTTCAATTATCATCATCTCTCTAAATCACTACATCTTAACAAGTTATTTGATCTACCCCTCATGGCACCTAAACTCTACTCGTAGAGCTATAAGTTTTGGTACTACTGACCAAACAAAACTTCCACTTCGCCTCTTTTTTTTCAATCGCGAAGCTCTCGAACTCCTATTCGAGATGATATACATAAACCCATAATTGAATTACACATATTTAACACTTTATTTTTATTCAAATATTATCATCTCTCTAAATCACGTCATCTTAACAAGTTATTGGATCTGCCCTTTATGGCACCGGAGCATTACTCGAAGAGCTATAAGTTTGGGTACTCCAACCTAAATAGAACTTCCATTTCACTTGTTTTCCCAACATAAGAAAGAAACCATTCCCTCACCAAACATAGTGCAAGAAAAAGTAATTCGATTGTCAAAATACTTCAACATATCTTATGTAGGAGATGAACTGGTAGATGACGAACTTCAATAAATTCATGGATAAAGCACTAAATGTTTTGGCTTCTCCATTCCTAATTGAGATAGGAGATTCTTAATAATATCTGCTGCAATCTGTTTCAGGAAATTATTGTCAAGGACAAAATTTCTCAGCGTTTTAGCCTCAAGGACAGACCTTCAGTATTTTAGCCTGAAGGACAACTTTCGTTAGGTATCAGTTTTTAGTTATTGATAGCAGTTTTTAGGTATCAGTTTGTAGTTATCAGTAGCATTTTTAGGTATCAGTTTTTAGTTCGGTAGCAGTTTTGGAAGAATGTTTGTCCTTATGAATAATTTTACAAGAATGTTTATCCTTATGATTAATTTTTAGGAGAATGTTTGCCTTTATGGTTAAAATATTGAGGTCGTGTCCTTGAGGCTAAAAATATACAAATCTTTGTCCTTTAAATTAATTCCCCCAATCTGTTTCACAGGAATTTTGGTAAACTTTCAAAGGACTACACTATCAAATTCCCAAATAACAAGCTTTGCACCACAACATGCATAAGTAGTCGAATCACTGATGTTATTATGCTCATCAATAAGATGAATGTAAATAAATGGTCTTACATATGATTGAGATCCACTTAGTGTCTGAACATTTGAGATCTTCTCATAAATCATGGTACTATCAAAAATTCCAATAACTCTATAGATTGGACATAATCTTATGACCCCAAATGTATTTGATCATTTTCTGTTCTTCAAATGTCATCACTAGATAGAGGCTCTACCTTAATTAAAGAAATTTTGTTAGCAAAAAATTTGGTATGGTCTCGGAATAGATTTAAACTTAACAGAAATATGCCTAAGGTCAAGATATGTATCTTAATCAAAACCACATCTCAATTTGAGCTATGACTTGAAAGATATGGTCAATTTAATTGGTCCTCCATCACCTTAGGTCAGAACAGGTGCGCAACGAAAGAGATCTCTCCATAGACAAGAGATTTCCGGGAGAGATGCCAGTATAACTTACTCACCCACCCAATCATGACTATGGGTAGCGAAGAAACAGAACAGAAAAATTTGAAATATGCCTTAAAACTACCCCAATAAACTAGGGAGAGAACCCAGCAACCGACAGGGAGCCAAGTAGTTCCGAGGAATGTAGTGAAGTGAGAGGAGAACCTAGTAGCCAACCTAATTCACATTCACAGAAGAAAGCTCCTCCGTAATCCAACTCCTTCTTCAGGCCCCAGGCATACTGAAACCAGCTCCAATTAGTTAATCCAACTCCTTCTTCCGAAGTTGCTACTAATTAGCTAGTATGACCAGTAAATTAATTGGGGATCGATCAATCACTTAAGCATCCATTCTATTCGGTGGAAATCATCTCACTTTGTATTCCTTAGCGCCTTTCGAAGTTTGAGCATGATTTTGAAATGCTAGATTTAGATATAGGGTTCTTCCTATTGCCTTTCTACGCTAAAAAGTCTTATCTACACGTCCTGGATGGGGGACCTTAGGTCATTCAAGGGCACTATCTTAGAGTAAGCAAGTGAAGACCAGAGTTTAGACCATCCATGGCATCTATCAATTCAAGCCTGATTAGATTTCCGGGCTTATCCATATTTCAAGGAGCATATCTTGCCCAGTATATTAATTTGGAGCAAGAGGGTCGATTGGATAAACAATCCGCGGAATCCTATAGGGGAAAATAAAGAATAGGCCAGGTTTTGTCTTGAACTAGACCTTACAAAGCCGCTTGTCTCACATGTATTTCAATTCTCATTTGCAAATGCTTGCCCTTTGCTTAATTTATGAAATTCATAGCCGTGGGACTGGCTTACTTAACTTAGGATTCTGAGTCTGCTTTCACTGAGAATTCAATATCTCATACACCTGCACCAGGGCTATACTTTGAATCACTAACTTACTGGTTTTCTTAATAGAACCTTCCTGACAGGCTTACTACTACAGCTACAGACCAGTGGACTGAAATTCGTCTTCTTCTTCCTTACAACCGGGAGATTAAGAACCTCTATCAAAAGGGAAACGATCTCACCTGGGCTAGCTTTCTATCATGCTTACTTTTGAGACCACCGGATATTCCTCTCCTAGTGAGAACTCCCCTCTCTCTATAATGGACACACTGGCTCATAAAATGGGGGCTCTTGCCCCAGTATTCAAGCCCACCAATACTAATGCTTTGATTCAACTAGTAGCGAAGGTGCTAATTGGTATCATTCCAATAGCTGTCCAAGGCTCAAAAGGGTACACAGCCGGTAAACCAATATGTCCTCTCACTCTTTCTTTTCCATTCCCATCGGGATGTGCTAAACTGCATTCGGTTTTTGTTTTATGCTTTTTAGTTCAAGTAGGTAAGCCAGTCAGCAAGCCTATTCATTCCATGCAAGCAAGCAAAGAAGCAGTGGCAGTCTGTGCTTTCTAAGGTCTCTATGCTAGTCTGCCCTTTCTTTATAGATAGGAGCTGGTAGAAATTCCTTCTCTCCTTCCCAACGCTATCTGTCCAAGGGGAAAAGGCTTGCAAACGTGCAAAGGGTACTAAGCAATCTTGCAAGCTTCCGTTTTCCAGTTCAGAGTCCGATCTGAGGAAAAGAATCCTAGGTCAAGGCAGTAACACGGTACGAGACCTCATTCTTTTAGTCAACCAAATGGAAAAAACAACATTGAAATGGATGGAGCATCTATGTCGTAAGGCTCATCGACACAATACAGTTGTTGATGAGTATATTAATTGGGGTGCTTGAACTTGCCCTGTCAGAGTTCCTGTTTTGCAACTTCTTGACCTTCCTATTTGGACAATTATTCCTGCAAAGAGTTCCTTATTCTCAATCGGCGAAGCCTCACTCAGAGCTCACCGGACCAGAAGGGACCATAGGGAAGAACCTGGGTCTAGCTCACTTCTCCTAAGCTTCATTCAAAACTTGCCTAGGCTTAATTAATCAGAAACCTAAGACTAATGAGCTCCCTACGGTGTCTAAAGTCCTCTCTTCTGCGCTACTAAGATTATGTTTTCCACCAGGTCGCAAAGCTGATTAACCTCCTGCCCCCGACCACCACCCCCCGGGCACAAAATGAAGATTTCTGATGTCATCTGTGAGTCAAGAGTTTCACATCGATTCACGGGTCCCATCAAGTCACTTCACGGGTGCATGCATGTAGTGAGGCTTCGCTGATTGAGAGTAGTTGTTCATTAAGCCCGGGGGGTAGAGCCTCACTACCCTTCCACCCGACCACCACCCCCCGGGCTCAATGAAAAACTATTCTCAATCAGCGAAGCCTCACTCAGCCTTGTGATTCCCTTGGAAAAAGAGACCGCGAAGCGATTCCGATTTCGACGAATAGGTTTTCTTGGTCCGACGAATCAGCCTTTTTTTCCTAAGAAAGCCTAGGGAAATGATGCCCACCTTGGAGATCTACTATATTGGATATCCAAATGTAATATCTGAAGGCATTGAAGCATTCTACGTAACTATACGAAGATATTAGTCAAAATTTTGCTAAATTCTTACTAAAATGAATAAGCTACGACATAAAGAAAATAGGTCAAACCTTGATGATTTTATTAAGTGTCAAATAGAAATAACTGATTAGAAATATATCGAACCATGAAACCAATTCAAGTGCTTGAATCTAGGTAGTTAATATCAAATAATATTATTGATATATCACCGATATATCGCATATCGGATTTCAAGCAATATTTTTAGTAATATATCTCTTAAAATATCGTTTAGAGATATTCTAGTGATGTATCATTGACATTCACCAATATATCAGTGATATTACATTGAAATTTGACATAAATATTGGTTAACGTAGTCATATATCGCCAGTAACTAGAAAAAGTACATAAATATCTCATACTGTACCAAAAATCTACATTGTATATATAAATTCTTTGCATAGATATATCTCCAAACTTTTTAGCAATTATTTAGAGTTTAAAAAGTGCACATTTACATCTTTATCATTACCATAATTTGTACAGTCGGATAATAAACATATCGATATTACCTTGGTATCACCCGGATATTATCTTGATATTTTAAAATGTCTGTATCCTTTCGTAACCGATATCTTGCCGATATTGATATTAACTACTTAGGCTTGAATCTATTTAGTCTTGAACTCAATATTATGTTAGGTGCTTAATAGAATTTACATAATGGAATCTATCGAATATAATTAGGCGAACATAATTAATTGAACATAATTAATTGAACATAAATAATGAACTAGAATTTTTAAATAGAATTTACCAAATAGATTATGCCGGATAGAATATTTTGCACCTATAAATAGCCCCCAACATCACCTTTCTGAGAATGAATTTTTTTGAAACTCATATACCATATAGGTAGTATCCTAATTGTACTTGGAGTACTACTGAACATCAAGGGATCGTCTAGAAATACAATTATAGATCTGGAACTAGGCCTTTCATCACTTCAAACAAAATTCTGACAGTAAGTCACCTGAGTTCTGACTATTGGTAAAAAAATTCTAACCGTAAACAATGGTAATTCTAACTGTAAGCATTATTTCTACTGTAAGCAACATAATAATTATAACTGTAAGACCCTAAAATTGCTAACCTAGTGAATTGGCTATTTACAATTGTAACCAATCAACAGAGGTTTAACAAGTGTTGTAGCAAGTATAAATAAAAAATCACAATACAAATCTATAAAGTGGATGCAGACTATAGATTTCCGAACCACTATAAAAATCTGCCATTTACTTTTATTGCACTTTATTTCATATTCTCTAGTATATCTATCTATGACTTATGATATGAATTACCATAAGAACTTAACATACCGGACAAACAAAGGTCCCACCTCCTAGAATCTAGCACTAGTATCACCTTAGGTTCCTAGGCTCTATCAGATTTTTATATTGGGGGTTTGGTCATTTTTGATGAGATTATTTTGGTACTTTCACTGAAAACTCAGTTTCAGATCATGAAGCCGCCTACGAGAAAGCAAGAATCCAAGAAGACGTTATTTGATGGATAATAGTCTACACATGTAAGTAGTTAGGAAGAAACGTTTGGTTAGATTCAATTGTGATAGAGTTAGGGGTATGCCCTAGGGGCAATTATGTAATTTGTTACATATATCTAACTCGATAACCAATCTTGTTCGAAATAAAAGATGTTTTCTTTTATTATATACCTGATATAATGTGTTATATCAATCAATTAATTAATTAAAATTATGTTTAATAGAAAATCCGTAAAAGGTATGTTTTGTGATAGTAGTTACAAAGTGTTGTAATTACGAGTAATTTATCACAATGAAAACAAAAATATACCATTTTAAATGTTCTTAGTCAAGATGCATCAAGACTAAATATCGATGTGTCCGTTGAAACTAGAATGCGTAATGATCTCCAAATGTTGGACAGTGCATTACTCATGGCTGCTAGGGCGCCTAGAGCTTACATATTGATAGTTATTGGATAACTAAGGAATGGCTCACTCGATAGTTTTTTGTTATTTAATATAACTGAGATCAAACAAAAAATATCAATGTGACTGATTTACTATGTGGATCTTAAATATGAAAACTCCTCTTTGATTATAGTCAAATCATGGCATGGCGTTCCATCGAATGACTATAGTTGGATCGATCGAAAGTATTGGAAGTGAAGCACTATTCAAGAAAGGATTCGTCTCCTCAGTTATATGGGGTTATATCATGGTCAATTCAACTCAAAGTCAAAGTCTCTGTTATTATTACAAACATCTATGATAAAAAATTCAGATGTCTATATATCATTACAAACGTCTCTTGCAAAAGTTCCAAATGTCTGAAACTTGCCTATTTTGTTCTTTATGTGTATATTTCATAGTTTTTGATCGTGGCTTATTTTGTTTACAAAAAATCTTTGAATCTTTAAATAAAAATTGGTTACATGATAGTTTTACTTTAAAGATGGTTTTTTGAAATATATTTTAGTGTGTGTGATCATCAACTTGGAGAATTTACATAATAACTAAGACGACAAAAATAATAGACAAACTCTATTTGTCTTTTATAGTTTTTGCTCGACATTGATATTAATCTTCATATCTCCTATATAGATTCCTGCAAATACAATGATAGAGCATGTATGTGGAAATGTATAGTTGTCTCATTGAAACTGAAAAGGCGCGATCTAACATAAGTAAGCGATAAATTTGACCAAAATGTCGCACCACCTGCTAAATGATATGTGAACGTTAATATTCGAATAATTCGATGTTAATTGCTGATCGAATTACACCTGACGAGTCATACAAATAGAATGATGAATTCTCTTTAGACCAAAATGGTTTAATTAGTTTATAATGTAATAAATTAATTAAATTAATTAATATTAATTACAAAAAAATTGAATATGATTTGAGGAATAAGTATTATTGTATATATTTATAATGGTTGTAAATATATCGATCGATATGTGATATCAATAAGCAATTAAATTAGATTTAAATAATAATATTTATTTGGACTCAAAATAGGTTTAAAGCCCATGAAAGGGGCTGGAAATTTGGACCAAAATGTGGGTAATATGAACCATAAGATGTTGCAACAAAGGCCTGGAGATGGAGGTCTAAGATGGAAGAGAATTGGTAAGAGATGATGCAAGATATTGATCCTAAAATATCTCCAACTTCTCCTCCATATAAGCACCTCTATCCTCAACCTTTTGAAGACTTTTTTGGCTGCCTCCTCACTCCATCTTGCTGGCTGAGTTATACCTCCTAGTGCTCCAACTCAACTCAAATCAATTCAAATCAAATCAATATTTATTTGATAGAAAAAGTCTACGATTCAAAGACTTGCAATCTGACGAATTGGGAAGGTTTCAAGGGAAAAGGAACTCATCATTATAGGTTTACTTAAGGGTATTTGTTTAGGCAAGTATATAGTTTTATATATGATGCAAAACCTCTGTATAATTCAATATTGTTCATGCGCGCACGCGCGCGCACACACATACTCACACTAACATTTTTATATATAATAGATTTGATACACACGACCAAAATTATTTTATTTCATTTATTATTATTTTATTAATTTATCTATACATATATTAATGTATTAATTTATTTATTTATATGACTAATACTAAACCATATAACTATATCATATAAAAATTCAATTAAAATGCATAATTATATCAATTATAATTCTTAGTAATTGTAAATAATGTTTTAGTAATTATTTAATAATTTTTGATATTATTTAATTATTATAAAAATTAATAATTTATATAAAGTAAATTATGTTTCAAAAATTAGATCTTAAATTTTCTAAAATTAACTTACATCATAGAAGCTTTTTGTCAAAAAATTAGAAATTTTCAACTGTTTTTTATACTTTTGAAAAAAATCATTTTTAATTAGGCTGAAAATAATTAATTAAAAAATAATAATATTTTGACTTAGAAAAATCTCAAAAAATTTCCTAGATTATAAAATACGACTCCATATTTTTTTGAAATTTGAAAAATAAATAAATTATATATTTTCTATCATTTATTTATTGTTGTTTAACTAATTAATTCATAATATTTATATACTAGTATAATGAAATTATAATTAAAATTATACCAGCTGTTTATTTAATGTAGAACATTAAAAAAGGAGACTATTAATTTTGCAATATATATAAATCATTTTAAATCATATATACATTTAAATAATATATATATATATATATTTTATACATATAATTATGTTACTTTAGTACATACATACATATATGTATATATTAATAAATGAAAAAATAAAAAAATAAAAAATTGAACTTATATCTTGTCTATATATATATGTGTGTGTGTGTATTTTTTATTTATATATTACTTAACACTATAATATTTACGTATAAATATATAAATAATATTTTCTCATAATATACTTAGACACACACACACACACACACTCACTCTTGGTTTCACATATAATAAGCATAAATATATATACATATTTGGACAACATACAATACATATAGGATGAGCTAACATGTCCGTTGCGATGTAAATTCCAACATATATATATGGGAATGTTATACCCTTCACGGAATATCATGTTACACATGCACACACATACATATGTATATGATACATATGTGTATTATATATAATTTAAAAATAAATTTGTATCAATAATTTATAAATTTAAATGAAATATATGATTTTGTTTAAATTAAATTTAGAAATGTTCTAAATAAATTAGACTTCATAGGCCCAATAAAGATCCTATAGGGTAAAGAAAAATTTGAAATTCACTCATAACTTTCGCTGCGGGCTGACCCAGTTTCAACAATGGTATTAGAGCCTAATAGCCTATGCGGTCTGAATTAGCCATATTAAGGTCAACTATTAAGCTCATAGCCCAAAGGTTCTCTATAATAGAAAAGACCCAAATTTGAATTGGGCCTTAGGCTGATTTTCAAACTTGTTTGAAAATTAGAAACACAAGATTTTAAATTTAAAAGTTAAATTTAAAATAAGATATAAATATATTATAAAAGTTATAATATAATAAAATTTTCAAAATGTTTGAAAATATATATTAATTTCAAAATTTAAAATTTATTATTGGATTAATCAAATAAATTAATTAAATAAGTTAATTAATAAATAAATATATATGCATGCATTATAGATTGTAATATATGTTATGATATTTTAAAATGTTTAAAATAACATAAGTATAGATGCATGTATATGAATTAAATTTTGAAATTAATATAATTTAATTAAAATTGTTTAATTAAATAAATTAAAGGTCAGTTAATTAAATAACTTAATTAAAGGTTAATTAATAAAATAAATTAATTAAAAGGTAATTAATTAAATAATATACACAGATATACGATATATGTATAGTTCTATTAATGGTTATAGTGTGTAATAAATATTTAATATAAATGTTATATTAATATAATATAAAATTAATTAAAATGTTAATTAATTAAATAAAATTTAATTAATATATTATTATACATAAGTCTATTATATAAGCAATATGAAATATATAAGTTATATAATAATAAAACTTATATAATATGAACGTATAAATTAAAAGTGGAACATTAAAAAAACCATAACTAGACTTAAGGAATAAATACATACATAAATGTATATATACCATGATTTTCGATGTGTCCGACACTTGAATCACAATAGTAGTTCATAAGAATTATATTATTCCATAAGTCGATATCACTCAATATTATATATATTGAAGATTATGAATTTTCAATATAATGTTGTCCTCTACCATATATATATATATATCGATAAATTACTTACATACTCCTTAGTTGTTGAGTAAATTCAAGCTAGGGATGTTATGTGTAGTATTATTAATATATTGAATGGACGAGGTAAGATAACTATATGTATTTGCTGAGCAAACTCAAGGTATATATACTACCCTTAGGCCGTTGCGATTTGGTAGGTACGAATGAATAATCTCTTTCCATTTGTTGAGCAAACTCAAGGTCGAAATGAGATTAGGATAAAGAACCAAGAGTTAAGTGTTGTATGTGATGCAACCGATAAGAAGTTATCCATAGTTTGTGGGGCTATGATTTATTGAGCAAGTTCATGGTTAGAATCCTAAGACAGACGAGTCCTAACACCCACTAGTGAAGTCGAAAGATTTCTACATTTCATCTTAAGGTTTAGAGAAACATAAAAGACTAGTGGGAACATTATTAGATAAATGAAATGATAAAATTAACCTTTCTAATATTGTAAGAACGTATGTTATTAATATTCAAAATAAACTACATTGATAAATTTGTCCATTTAAAATGATTGATAAAATGTTTATTAATTAAGATATACAATTAAACTGAATTGAAAATTGACAAATAGAAATATAACATATACTTACTAATAATTGCATGTTAACGTTTCTATACCCATGCAAGTGCCTAATTTTACAACTACTTAATGCGTTTGTAATTTGATTGCTTACGTGTTTATTTGGTCAAGACCGTGTATTGCATTCCATGAGTTTCAAACTCAAAAGAAATGCAAGATTATGGATATTTAATCCATAAATAATAGCATATAACTGTTATATAGTAAATGGTCATAGTTCATAATGTACGATAGTTCGATGAAATTAGTTTATTCAAAGCAAACAAATAAACCATACTATAAGATTGAGTATTCAATTAGATTGATTACAATAAAAATCAAATGTGTTAAATGTAACACTAGATCAAAACTACAATATAAATCTAAGAATTCGATCACTGAAACATCGATTTGATCAGTTTACGTGAAGTGCAACATACTTCATGTCCTTAAATATTAAGGATAATCAAATGCGCATTTGTAAAGAGCTCGTTATGATGTTGTAGTAAGGGTATTCTTTTGAATGGTTCGACCATGTAGAAAGAAAAATGAGTGTACAAGAGTAGATGTGATTTAAGGTACAATTGGGATAAAGAGAGTGAATAGTCACCTTTGCTTCATAAAGAAACATCAAAAATGAAAGTTGTAATAATAATTTATAATGGATTGAGAAATATGATTTCTATTCCAAAATGTATTTTCATATTGATAATTGTTTTTTATAAGATTTATTTCTTTGAGTTCAACATATTTGATCAAAGAGCTCTCCGCTGTAATATAGTTACAATATATGAAATAAATAATCTATATTAAGTGAATGATGGACTTTTGAAATAGTATGCTACTATAGCAATGGCAAAAATAGTGCGAGCATGCCATATATCACTGATTGATTGCATCAAACTATGGAAATTGTTTTCGTAAAACAACCTGAACATTATTTATGAAATAATGACTATTTATCGGTGATGACTGAAAAATATATATAGTTATATTTCAATGTGAATATTATGCATATTCGTAATGAAATAAAACTACAATATGGTATTTTTTTATAACAAGAGTGATGCACTTGGAAAATACTGAAGCATCTAAAGTTATTTACAATTATTTTGGAATTATAGACTAAGCCGCAGTTTTGAAAAGTAATTTTTTATTATGTGATTATGAATTATATAACACTGGTTAATTATATCTCAAATAATTAAGGGCTATGCACCTATTTAATGGGAGCGTCATAAGAGTTGATGAACTCTTTGGATTGATACACTTGATGTATACAATCGCAAGTCTATTAATCCAAATTGGTTTTACGTATTTGGTTATATTCATCGATGATTTATCACCAACGTGGACTTGTGTATTTGATACACATGTGGCATGTTTATGATAAGATCATAGAGTATAAAACGAAAGTAAATAAAATAATGTGCAGTAAAAAATGATTCGATTTGATCGAATAGGTGAGTATATTGGAAAGAGTTTCGAAAGTACCTAAAAATGAATAAAGATTCATCTCCAAAGTCACTCCTCCTTGTGGTACATAATGATGTATCGATAAGGAGTAATTGAACTTGGTTGGACAAAATATGATTAATTGTGAATGAAGTTGAATTAATTTCTTTCTAGGTTAAAGAGTTGGCAGGTTGTGCGAGTCGAAAGTCTGTACGTAATAATTGTCCGCGAGAGATCTTGTATGAATCTCCTCAAAAGGAGTTTGGAAAGGACTGTCATTGGATGACATATTTATGTTTTGAACATAAGTTTTGTCAACTAAAAAAAATTCAGTTTAATATAAAAGGAAATTCATAAAGTTTTTATGAATACCTATTCGGTTGCATTGAGATACAATTGTAGTTTCAAGAAATACCAACATCATAGTGAAAGAATTTCTTTGAGAAATTATTTGTAGTAAAATAAAATTGGATACGATTCAATGATAAAACTGATTACATGAGATGAAAGGAAATTAACTAACCTAAACAAACACATTGCATTAGAGTGTCCAATGAGTATTCTCGCACATTGAAGAGAAACTACGAGTTTCTTATCAATGTTGAAAGTACATAATCCTCGGTTGTTTAATCAAACGATTAAGAGTGTTGACTCTATGATATAATATAATGCGCTAACCCAAAGAGATTCCAAGTACGTTATCAAAATACAATTTTGGTAGCCGTATCCGAAGGGATATGATCCATCGGCCACGATTGTGTCTTTAAGAGACTAATGCAGTTGGAATTTATTGAGCAACGTTGATAAGAACAACTTCGTAAATTAGAATTGTTGAATTTAGCGTAATAGATTCGTTATTCAACGTTCTCAAGTTATTTTGGATTTACTCACAAAATTATCGTCTAGTATGACTTTAGGTTTTGGTATTTATGTGTTGAAAAAGAAAGTTCTAAATATAAATTTAGACTAGACTTTTGCACATAACAACCAAAGTGTCTCGAAATTAATGGGAGCGATATTGAGTTCATGAGTCCTTGGATATGATCCAAGAAATGATAGAAAGTATCATTTCATAAGCATCGGAATTGAATAAATATTTTGATAGAAATATAAAATAGTTTGATTATCAATCAAAAAATGCAAAGGAAGCGTGTGCTCATAAGAAAGAAAGTTAAAAGTACGTAGATATTTCTAAACTGTAAGTAAACAACACATTGTTGATTTTAACGATGTACTTATATTAAAATCAGTCTTAGTTGTTTTAATACTCGATTTTGGATTTATAAATGATGTCTTTAAAGTAAGTATAAAAGATGTTGGGAATGTCCCAAACGATATGCAAGGACTCCTTATTATAATGTTTAATACGGAACATGTAAGATGGATTCCTTATGCACTGGCAATAGAAATTATCATACATGATATGTTGTCTATGATATCATGATTTGTTTATGTATTTGATACATGAAGCAAATATTAAATCCAAATTGATATCACTGAATGATAATTTGAAGTGTTCTCGTGTATTTATGAAATACTAGAGAATTATTGGCAAAAGCAACGAACTCCTTGTGTAAAAATGTTTCAACTTAAAGTTTCATAAATGATATTGAGTATGATATGTCAATAAAATTTCAAGTTCAGGATCTATAATTTGGAAATGTTCCAAATAAAAGACCGTGGTTGATTCGATGAAAAAGACTAAGTATATCGCCTTGAATAGCGCCACAATAAAATGATGTATATAAATATAAACGCATAAATTTATAATTGAGCTGAGGGTAATTCAAATGTTGAGAATCCCATAACATATTATATGATAACAATGTCCCGAGATAGTTCGTAATAGTACTTAGAGCTCACTAAAGGTCGAGAGACATACTCTGAATTGTTCTACATGATAAAGGTAGCAGCGTCGGAGAGAGTTAAACAGAGTAGGTGATTAAAACATAATAGCAAACCCGTTCGCTAAGGGGCTGACCCATTTGGTTTTGAGAAAACTGATTGGAGAAGTTGGAATAAGATTCCATAATTGACCCCAAGTGTAAGTGGGGGATTGATAGAGTTATGGGTATGCCCTAGGGGCAATTATGCAATCGGTTGTATATATCTAACTCAATAATAATCTTGTTCGAATAAAAGGCGTTTTCTTTCTATTATATAATTGATATAATGTGTTATATTGATTAATTAATTTAATTAAAACTATATTTAATAGAAAATTGGTAAATGGTATGTTTTGTGATAGTAGTTACAAAGTGTTGTAACTTTGAGTAATTTGTCATAATGAAAACAAATATATACCATTTTAAATGTTCCTAGTCAAGATGCATCGAGACTGGATATCGATGTATCCGTTAAGACTGGAGTACATAACACTCTCCGAATGTTGGACAGTGTGTTACTCATGGCTGCTGAGGGCACATAGAGGTTACATACTGATAGTTATTGGATAACTATGAAATGACCCACTCAATAGTTTTCTGTTGATCAATATAACTAAGGTCCAATAGAAAATATCGATATGACTGATTTACATAGTTCTCTAGACTTGAGAATACTGCTTATCTTAAATATGAAAGCTACACTTTGATTATAGTCAAATCATGACATGACCTTCCATCGAGTGATAATAGTTGGGTCAAGTGGAAGTGTTGGAAGTGATGCACTATACAAGAGAGGATTCGTCTCCTCAGTTATATGGGGTTAGTATCACGGTCAACTCAAGTCAACTCAAAGTCAAAGTCTCCGGACATAGCACTACGGTTAATAATAATTGTTATTATTTGTTATCCGGCATTTTGACCCAGCTATATCCAAACTGATTTGACAAGTTAGACTCAACTATCATCAATGCCAGTAGCCCAGAGCGATAATTGTGGGGTTCAAAAATCAAGTACATATGATAATATGATGCCGCAATCGAACGGAATCAAGAGATATGCTATACAGAATGTTTTAAGTATATAATCTAATTTGGAAAAGGAATCTGGTACGATCCCTCTCCCCAAAAGGGATCAGATTATTCCAACTAAATAGTGCAACTTAACAGAAAACGATTGATATTTCAAATCCAGAAGTCAGATGCATTGAAACTTTGGGAACAAGAATTGGGACCCTAGGGAGTCCACCCTAGGGATCACAACCTAAAAGGAGAAAGCAAGAGGGATCGACCCACTTCCCTCTAGAGAGATCGACCATAATCAGACAATACATTGCAACAATGATCGATCAATAACTCAACATCTACAAGTCCAATTGACATGAAACTTGGAGGACAAGTGCATCGCATCATAAAGAACCCCTCATAGGGATCACAACCCCTAAATCCACCAAGATAGGGATCGGCCCCGATCCCTCTTCCTTGGGATTTGAGCCATGCAATCCCTCCTATGAGCCCCTATGGTTCTATATATTCTTCTGCCAAATTTTTAGGGAGATATTTCAAACGTCTTTATTTATAAATACATACTTGATTGTTTATTTAGGGGATTAGGACGCTGCTTGTTGCTTTGTACTGTTTTGTAACTAAGGATTCTAATCTGATCCTTATTGTACTCAGTTTACAAAGTGATTAATAAAGCTTTCTCTTCAAAGTGGAAGTAGACAAACAACGTTGAACCACTATAAATTGTTGTGTCTCTGTTATTTGCTCTTTCTATTGCTTTATTGCTATATTATCTCTGTTTACATTTAATATTCTTCATTTATTCCTCTGCTACAAATATCTTAGATGTTTGTGCCAATTTTTGGTGCATTCATTGAGAAGACAAGATTCTCAGCTCTATTTGCATCCCTTCGCTACTGTTGAATTGCATAAATCTAAGGAAGAGATTCAGAACTATCCTAAAATAGTTTGTCCATTTTATTCAGATTGGCAAATGTCTAAGGAAACTATCAACAATGGTTAGGAACACCAGATCTACCTTTCGAAACGCAGACGGAAACGAGAACGCCATCATCCAGCAAGGAGGCCAAAATAATCTACTAGTGGATGCTAATACTGTAAATCCAGTTGATGTCTAGAATCCAGCCGATTCCATCATAAGAGCTGATTTCCAGAATCCGATGAGAGAGCTTACGGATAGCCACCAATAGTTGAACCAGCAGATTCAAGCCAATATCGATCTAATGAATCAACTCAGGGATCAACAACATAGGAAAACTAAAAGGGAGCCAACTCCCTATTCTGCATCGGAAAGCTCAAGTTCATCAGATAACTATCACAAGCGCAGATGCCGCAGAACCAACAGATATCACGCAAAAGCATTTGGATATCAACACACAACAATACCCAGGTTGCCAGGACCGATCGGACCAGATCCCTCTATAGGGACCGGGGTCGATCCATCCTCCAGGGGAGGAGCCATACATTTTTCTGATGGAATTCGAACTGGAGCCGCCGTGATTGATTTGGATGCTGGAGTTCAAGTTAATGCAAATCAGTTACCTCTTTGGAATGAGATGATGTGAATGCACGCCAAGAGGATATTGAGCCAAGAAGGCGTGGAACGACCCGTAGACATCGATCATACCATTCACGTAAGGTAGAGCATGACTACCACTTGGTCCTAACTACCTAAATGCTGGACTTGACGGCTATGATCAAACGGCTTGTAAGGGAAAGCCAAGGTTTGACCAATGATGATTGGGGGATCTTAAGAAGCCATACCCCGTTCACAAACAATATTTTACACGCGGAATATCCAAGGAGATTTAGCATGCCATCGATGCCTGCTTACAAGGGAAAAACCAACCCCAGGTAGCACATCATGATATATGAATGGCTGATGGACTCCGCATGAGCTGATGATGCCATAAAATGCAGATGTTTTCCTATCATTCTTTCTGGCATAGCAACGATGTGGTTCACAAGATTGCCCCCAAGATCAATCTTTAGGTTTGATGATTTAGCAACAAAAATTGTGGAGCGGTTCTGTATGCGCGCAACTCGCCCCACAAAGTTTTAATGTCCCTATCAAGCGTGACCCAGACTCTAGGAGAATCGCTGAAAGACTACTTGGAGAGATTTCATATAGCCGTCACAGAAGTCAGTAATCTGAATGACCATTCAATAGTGATGGCGGTAACAAGAGTGATTGACCAAGAATCTGACTTTAGCAATTGGTTAACTAGCAAACCACCCACAACGTTGGAGCATTTCTATGCAAAAGCAGCTCGGTATTTGAGGAAAGAGGAAGCTGGATGCTATAGGAAGAAGAATGTTGTAGGACCGAGTGGAGAGGGAGTGAAAAGTAGTATTGTAGTGAAACAATATAGGGAGAGTTCTAGAAAAGTTCAAGTAAATGTCCAACATAAACCGAATTAGCAAAAGAAAGGCGGTGATAGGAACCGAGAACGAAAGATGGATTTTGGAATAGGAAAGTCTAGGATTCCAATGCATGATACCTACACACCACTGAATACTTCTCTAGAGAATGTCTACTTGTCTACATGCAATATTATGTAGTATAGGAAACCACCTTCGAAAGAATCGATGGAGAAACTAATGCAGATTGGAAAATACTACCAGCTCCACGGATGCTATGGTTACAACACGAATGAATGTAGGCATCTTCATGATGTTATCGAAAAACTGATTTGGGAAAGAAAGCTACAACAATTTGTGCAGTTTGTTAAAGCCCCGCAGGATGGTTGGTAAGGGGACATCCGACCCCTACCGAGGACAAGCGCTGCACAAAGCCGAGGAGCTTGCATAGACTGGTGGAAGATTAGTGATCAATACAATAAATGAAGAACCAACCCAGTTGATAAGTGCTGGCACGAGATAGAGCATTATGCTAGCACAATCGAGCATATGAATTTTGAGTGCTGTTCAAATACAGAATATGGGACTCTAACCAATTAGCAGTGTATAATGGAAGACAACATTGTATTCAGAAATAGAGATGCAGATAAGGTAGAGGGATCGACAATCGACCCAATGGTCATTTTGGCCATGATCGATCCTACCATAGTGAGGAAGATCTTGATTGACCGTGGTAGTTCCATGAATATAATTTTTGAAAAGGCTTACGATCAGATGAGGATGGAAGCCAAAGACTTGAAATTGTCGAAAGCCCACATTAATGGCTTTATAGGTGCTACGACCGAAGTTATCGGTTATGTTGAATTGCCCATGGAGTTAGGAGAAGGCGACCACATTAGAGTGCAGATGTTGCCATTTGTTGTTTTGGATCTTGACTCTCCGTACAATGCTTTTTTTGGCCAACCAGCCCTAACTGAATTCCGAGCAGCTCTTGCACCATGGTATTTGACTTTGAAGTTTCCACCTAATAATGGAGTAGGAGTTGTACATGGTGATCAGGCGACTGGACATGCCTGCTATGTGGCTGAGTTTAGGGATGCTCAGCGGAAAGAGAAAGGTAAGAGTATGAACAACTCTCTCTGCATCAAAGCCACCGAAGATTGAGAACCAACGCCTGGGCCTTGGCTCGGTCACCACAGTGGGTTCTATAAAGACATAGATCCAAGGAATGATGAGGAGCCCAAAGAAACCAAGGTTGCAATGGCTGAGCCGACAATTGACATTAGATCAGCCACAATCACCCATCGTAGGTCCTAAAGATCAGATCACAGCTCAACCCCCCGATAATGAATGAACTTGCTGGTTATCTCCATGCGAGTCTTGATGTGTTCGCTTGGGCCCATACTGGTATGTGTGGGATCTCACCTGCCATTGCGAGCCACACATTAAATATTGACCTACGGGATGTCCCGATGAAACAGAAAAGGCACGGCATGGATCCAGGGAGATCTGCTGCCCTTAAATAGGAGGTGAATAGACTCAAAACATTGGGTTTATTCGCGACGCCCTCTACTATGAATGGTATCAAATCCTATACTTGTGAGAAAGGTAAATGGAAAATGGAGGACATGCGTTGACTATTTAGACTTAAATAAGGCATGCCCAAATAATAGTTTTCCCTTTCCGAGAATCGATCAACTGGTGGAATTAACTGTAGGACATAGTTGCAATCTTTCATGGATGCGTTCTCTGAACATAATCAAATCCTGATGCACACAACCGACCAGTAACACACCAGTTTTATTACCGACATTGGATTGTACTGCTATGTGGTAATGCAATTCGGGTTAAAGAATGCTGGAGCGACCTATCAACGTCTAGTTAACCGAATGTTTAAAGATTAGATTGGAAAGACAATGGAGGTATACGTGGATGATATGCTCATGAAGTCACGACAATCAAGCAACCACATAAGAGACTTAACAGAAATGTTTGGTATCCTCCGATATTATAAAATGAAGATCAATCCTCTAAAATGTTCCTTTAGCGTTGCATCTTGAAAATTAGTAGGTTTCATTGTCAATGCTTGCGGAATCGAAGCTAATCCCTAGAAAATTCGAGCAATTTGTAACATCCAAGTGCCAATGACTATCAAACAAGTACAGAGCCTAAATGGAAGGTTTCCGCCCTAAGCCGGTTTATTTCCAGAGCTACTGATAAATGTATTCCTTCCTTCAACCTAATAAGAAGAGGGAAGAGGAACTTTGAATGGACACCGGAGTGTGAAGATTCATTCCAAGCTTTGGTGAACCACTTAAATATACCTCCCATCTTGTCAAAGCCGGTGGATCATGAAGACTTGTATATCTACTTGGTCATGCCGGTACACGCTATAAGTGCCGCACTACTTCGCGAGGAGAATCGAATCCAGAGACTGGTCTATTATGTTAGCAAGTAATTAATAGGAGCTGAAAGGAACTATCCGAAGATGGAGAAATTGGCATACTGCCTGTTGATTGCATCATAAAGGCTCCGCCCCTATTTTTATGCTCACCCTATCATTGTCTATACCGACAAGCCGTTACGATGGTCCTATAGCGACCTGAGATGTTTGGAAGGTTACTCAAGTGGAATATCGAGTTGAGCCAATTTGACATTACCTATCTCCCTAGGAGAGCCATCCAAGGACAAGCACTGGCGGGCTTTATAGATGAGTTCACTACACATGATGATCTCCCAAAGAGTAGTGAAGCCCCTACCATCCGATGGAAAATGTATACGGATGGAGCCTCCAATGATTGTTGTTCTGGAGTCGGAGTCGTACTGGTCACTCTGGAGGATCAATCGATTTGCTAGGCGTTGAAGCTTGACTTCCCTGTAACGAATAACGAAGCTGAATATGAAGCTTTGATTACTAGACTCAAACTTGTCAGAGAACTGGGAATAAAATCTCTTGAATTCTTTTGTGATTCCCAATTGGTGGTATACCAAGTTAGGGGAGATTACCAAGCTAAAGGACAACGAATCGCTCCGAACCTTATCTGATTCCAAGAGCCATTGACCGACTTTAAGTATTATGACATCACGCACATTCCCCGGGATCAAAACAAAGAGGCCGACTCATTGGCAAAGTTTGCTAGCACCGGGGATGCACAACAAATGGGCATGGTTCCGGTCGAAGTACTAGATGCTTTGAGCATAAACCAGATGGAAATCTACTGGGTACTAGAGACGAAGCCCGAGAAGGAATCGTAGATGACTCTGGTTAAAGATTATTTGCTATAGGGAGTCCTTCCTGAATGGAGGAATTAAAGACGACAAATTCTCCGCAAAGCTTCATGGTATATCATTCAGGAAGGAATCATGTATAGAAAGGGTTTTTCCATTCCCCTGCTTCGGTGTATCGCTCATGATGATATAAAACGAGTCTATGGGAAGTTCATGAAGGGAAATGTGGCGATCACACTAGGGGGCAAACCCTAGCAAAGAAAATACTATGTTATGGGTATTACTGGCCAATTGTTAACCGATATGCTGCTGATTACGTTAACTGTTGCGATAAGTGCCAGATGTACGCAAAAGTTCCAAGAGCTCCGTTGATGAAAATTACACAAATAGTCAGTCCATCGCCTTTACCATATGGGGCATGGATATTATCGATTCCTTACTGATCTCTAAAGGTGGTGTGAAGTACGCCATTGTAGCAGTTGATTACTTCACCAAATGGGCCGAAGCAGAAACTTTGACCATGATCATGACGAAGAAGGTAATCACCTTTCTCTGGAACACCATCTATCGTTTTGGCCTTCCACTAACCATTGTAACTGACAATGGAACCCAATTTGATAGCGTTGAATTTAAAGACTTCTATCGTCGACATCATATTGAAAAGACATTTGCGGCAGTTGCTCACTTTGAAGAAAATAGACAAGTTGATGCTGTGAACAAAATCATAAAGTCCATTCTGAAAAAATGTTTAGAAAAGGCTAGAGGCAAGTGGGTGGATGAACTCCCATCGGCATTATGGGCTTACAGAACAACCTATAAGTCCACGACCGGTCATACTCTGTTTGCCCTTGCTTACGACTCCGAAACCGTCATTCCTGTTGAACTCAAAGTCCCTACTCATTGAGTAACCTACTATGACCCCAGAACAAATAGAGATCTCCTCTTAGAATCTCTAGACTTGATAGATGAGAAACGCGGAGAGGCTAATTTGAGGTAGCTGCACATCGACATCGAGTCGCCTATTACTACGACACTAAAGTCTGACCTAGGACCTTTGAAATCAACAATCTCAGCTTCAAATGAGTTTTTCCTGTTCCGCCACACATGAATCCTACTCGGGAATGACCGTACGTCATTAAACAGAGGCATGGAGAAGGAACTTTCAAGCTAGCGACTGTTGATGGTGTCATTCTCCCAAGGGCAGGGAATAGCGAGCATTTACGACGTTATTTCACTTAGTTTATTCGTTTTCATTAAGTTGTATTTAATTTTTGAATTTGCTTTAGCATTTAATTTTCCAGATATGTAATAAGACAAATTATATCATTTCTTTCCATTTGGAAAATAAAGTTTGAAATTTCCTTCATATCTGTGATTGCTATAGCATTACATATTAGTTATGACACCCGACTAACTAATATTGACATGTCCGAGCAGGTCCCAGAGTTTAGAGCTGTTGAATTTGACGGTTTTTCTATCGGTTAGAAAATGGCTGAAAAATTGTAATAAAAATAACCGTAAGCGCACGACGTACAATTTTTGTACGTGATGAGTACGGGTCGATCCGCGGAGAATTGAATTGATTTAAAATTCCATCCAACCAAATTAACCAAGAGTTTGAAGTTATTTAAGCTAAGAAAAAATGTAAAAAACTAGCAAAAGAAAGTGAATAAAAATATGAGAGTAGAAGGCAATTTAGAGGCAAATCCCGTCTCATGATCACATAAATCAACACAATGAAATTATGATATCTCTTTTTGGTCATTAGTGAATTTAGTTGATGTGTTTATCATAAGTATGGTCTATTTGTGCTATTAATTAGACCAATATAAACCATCTAACTTCAACACACCCTCCAAACCACTTGTTAACTCTCATGAAAAAGATAATGAAATCAAAAATAAAATCTATTCTAAGTATGATCTATTTACTATTGATTAGTAATATAGACCATCAAATTTTGATTCTAAAATCCACTTCATTACCATAATCATTTGTAGATAAAGAGGTAATTTGTATTTATGTTTGTTTAAGCATAGCTTATTTGGTGTCAATAACATAGGCAATCAAATTCAAAGTTAAACAAAAAAAATTACCACATCAAAAATTCCACTAAGCATAAAAAGAGATCAAATAAAATCACTATGTTGAATCTACATGGTTAAGAGAGCTTCATTACCCCTAAATTGAAGGGGTTTAGCTTCTAATATTTGTTATCATTTCAACAAATGTAAATTGCAACATAAACATAAACAAGAGGAAAAAGAGATCTAACTAATTTGCATGAAAATAAATCTACTCTACTTGCATGAAATAAAACTACATTAATTGCGTAAAGTAAAGAACAAGAATTAAAAGAGCATGAAATCAACTTGCATAAATAAAATTATATAAGAGAAAAGGCCAAGAAGCCATGAAAGAGAGAAAGAGAGTTTATGTTTACAATTTGTGCCTACAACTAAACTAACTAAAGAGGAGGTGGTAAGAGCTTCATTACATGAAACATAAGGGGTATATATGCATGCCTAAAACCCTAATCCATATTTTAGAGAACTACCCAAAATAGCCCTCTAAGAAATGTAACCTCAAAGTAATTATTAGATAATCCTCCATTTAAATGTGCATGTAGCTTTAATCCCCACTGTTTGCACAAAAAATGGACAAACACCTCCAAGTCGTGCGATTTAATTGATTTTATGCTGTTCTTAGTGATTTGTGTGACTTATGCAAATATATGAAAAGCAGGGACTAAACTGTAAAAGACACGCAAATTTATAGTGGTTCGGCCAGAATGTGCCTACGTACACTTTATATGTTATTTCTCTTTTCTTGTTCAGATTACAAGTACAAAGCTTTGATACAAGTATATGAAAGTTGTTTGAAAACTCTATCCGTGCTTGAGCTCTCAAACTTGTCCTCCATTGTTGTACCCCTGCCCCTCTATTTATAGAGTGAGGTTGGGGGTAGGGGTCTTGGATGTATATAGCTGCTGGTGGGCCTGGGATGATGTAATCTGGCCTGGCAAGGTCGGTCTGGAATGTCTTGATTCGGCAGTACTGTGGTTCGGTGATGGTTGGAGCGGTGGTTGGTTCGGTTTGGAGTTGGTTCGGTTTGGAGTTGGTTCGGCAGTGGATAGGACATGTGTTGGTTCGGTAGCGAGATGGGAGACAGGTTGGTTCGGTAGGCACTCTGGTTCGGTATCGCTTGGAAGTGGACTTTGGACCGGCAATGCTTGGAAGCGGAGTTTGGCCGGCAATGCTTGGTGGAAAGATGGTTCGGCGGAAAATACCCTCAACACTTGCCCCCCAAAGTGGGGCATATGCCTGTATATGTCTCACTTTGCTTTAGCTTGGGTGTTTTCATTCGGTCCTATGTGCTGGAACATCCGGTCCGGTCACCCGGCGTTTGCCTATAAGTAGGGGTGTTATGCCTTCGTCTTTCCTTATCGAGTGAGATAGCCGAACCAACTAAGTGCAGAATCAAGCTTGACCGTTCCAAACAGCCGAATCAACTGAGTACCGAGTCCCACTTAACTGCCGATCCAGGTGAGTTTGCTTCTGCCGAACGAACTTTCAGGGCTGGACTACCGAATGGATAAGGGGTTCGAATACCGAATGAACTCATACCTTTAAACCACCAGATGAACCCGGGGATTCCGAGCACCGAATGAACTTTTATATTTGAACTGCCAAATGAAACTTGGGGATTTGAGCACCGAGCCTCACTTGCATACTTGAATTGCTGGATGGAACACGTGCTCGAATCACCGAACGAGAACGGGGAGTATAAGTGCCGAACGACATTTCGTCCTTGAACTACCAAATGTTCTTCGGGCGAAACCCCTATCTGTATGTACCTGCCCGCTTACTTCTCCTATTCTAACGATGTACTTTTTTGCGTTGCAGATAAATGTCTCATAAGGTGGAAACTCGATCAGAAAAGAAGAAATCACAGGACAGCAAAGAGCCTTCCATAGTGCCCCCTGCTCAATCCGGATCTGTCCGTCATGGGCCCGCCCCGAGATCACTAGTAGATGGGTACGGTCCTTAGGAGCTTTTGAACTCTCCTCCTGACTACTTTTCTAGCTCTCTCAAAGGCGAGCAGCTTGATGTTATTTCTCGCTCCTTTGGGATTGATAGAGCGTGCATGCTACTACCGGGGGAAGGAGTGATGCCGTACGATCCCCCTGAAGGCTATTTCGCTTACAGCAGGTATCACTGTATGTGTGGTGCCATCCCGCCTCTCAACGTCTGGATAGTCAGCTTTGTCACATATCTGAAGGTGGCTCCATTCCAGCTTCAGCCTAACTCCTACGCCATTCTGGTGAGCCTGTTTTTCATTTTCCAGAGGAGATACGGGCGTCCTCCCTCCAACCGGGAGATCCGGTACTTGTACAATTTGAGAGGCTATAAGAAGGGGTCTCCATACATCAGCTTGGAATCAGCCGTATCTTTCAAGCCTATCTTGGACTTATATTCGAAGTTCAGTATGTTTAAGAAAGAATGGTTTTTTATCAGGGATGACTCTGTTTCCATCCGACGCTTCACCTCCGGCTGTAAGTGTGAAGCTTTATTTATAATTTTCGTTATATCTGCAATGCCTCTTCTTATGTGTTTTTATTCCTTGCTAGCGACAGGTGGCTTTGCGGTCGTGGAGAATGATCGCCTGGTTCAGATGGCTGTGGAAATAGAAGCCATTACGGGAAGGGAAGGTCGGCTTCTTACTTGATTAGGAATGCTACACTTCTGGGGCACAACCTGATCCTTCCACATTAGTCCGTGGTTAAGCAGAGAGATACGGCGGAGGAGAGAGCTGCCAAAGTTACAGGAAGGGCCACGGCGAAAAGCAGCAAAAGGAGACCCTTCTCGATGCATCCAGTTGCCGGGGGGAAGAAACTCAAGAAGTCCGATGGACCCTCTCCCAGCACACATCCAGATGCTTAGGAGGAGGAAAAAGGTGAGGATGAAGGAGGTGAGGCGGAGAGCGGAAGTGGTAGAGAAGGTGACGGTGATCGTCATGGCGATGATGGTGGCGAAGGACAGGGCGATGATGGCACCAAGGCTTTGCCTCCCGGGCAGGCGGGCGTGATTCAAGAGTGGACTGATGACGCTCTCCGCCAAGCCTTCGAAGAGTTGGAGGAAACAGAGAAGTCCAAAAAAGCTGGTAAGGTCGGGACCAGCGCCGATTTATCTTCCGGAAGCGCTTCTACTGAGGCAACTTCTGCGATTCAAGGTGAATCTCTCTTTATTCTTTTTAATTCTCGAATGATGGCTCAATGCATGCTGGTGACACTTGATTTTTATTCCAGGAGCGGGCAAAACGGCCAAGACCTCAGATCTTCGGCACAGGCTTGAACAATACAAACTCCTCAAAGCTTCCGCCAAGCCGAAGCCTCCTACTAATCGTCCTGGAGACGTAGTCGGCTATCGTCCTCTTCTTGGAGTTATTGAAGAAGATGTACAAAAGAGGAAGAGGAGTCAATCTACGTTTGAATCTCTTCCTGGCCCTCCGGCCCCACTCCAGCCTATTCATGATATTGAGGAGGAGGACACCGAGTTTATACCTTCCCCACATCCGTCTGAGAATCCAACCTTCACCCCGATAGATCACCCCGGCTTGGTCCGTAACCCGTTTGCGGGTCATCCAGACCTGGACCCGGCCTCTCATGACATCTCCTTCGATGAGGTTACTGGTGAGCATCTTCTCCCTCGCAATCCTATGGTACGGGTGCTTGACGAAGCTAGGTCCCTGGACCTTGATTTGCTTACTACCTGGGTTGTAACTCTGGGGGATGAGGCTAAGGCAAATATTGACCGGGTTGCTGAGGAGACCAGGAAATTGATGGGGCACCACGCCCGATTGGTCAAGGCTGGGGAAGAGATAGGGAGCACCAACATTCGGCTACGGTTGATGGTTTCCGACCAGGCTAAACAACTTTCCGACCAAGCCATCCAAATCTCTCAGCATGAGGCCACATCCAGGCAACTGAAGAAGACTATGGAAGAGGCCAGCAGGGCAGAGTTGCGAAAAATAGAGGCCGCCTGCAAGGAGCGAATTGACATGGCCATCACGACGGTGGATGAGGTTCGACAGGCGGACCTCGAGCGGGCACGGGAACTGTCCGGTAGACTCGAGGCCGCGGAGCTTGCTCAGTCCAGGTTGAAGGAGGAGATGGAGGCGATGAGGATATCCCTTCAGGCGGACCGCTCACGATACCGATCGGAGAGGGATGCTGCCGTTGCTAAGTTGCGTGCTTCTGAGGCCCGAATGAGGGAGCTTGAGGAAAACGAGGGGATGATGGATGAGATGCTCCAGGATATGTATTTCCGTACTTGGAAGCAGGGTAACTTATCCTGGATGGGTGATTACCCCCGAGTCATGGCCAGGATTTATCTCTGGGCTCTGGAGGAGGCTAGGGCTGATGCGGGTAAAGAGGGTGGCGCGGTCTTCAACATGGATGTGGTCACTGCCCAGTTTACCAAGGAGGAGAAGGTGGCGGTGAAGGAGGGTATGCGGCTGCTTGCTGCTGAGGAGGCAGGTGTGCAAGTAGAGGATGATGACCAGGATGGTCAAGAAGCAGGTGCTGGTAAGTCTTCCTTTCTAGTCTTTCCGTTAACTTGGTTGCTTATCACTAATGAATTCTTTCTTTGACTGGACAGGTGGGCAACAGGGCAAGGATAAAACTCCGACGCAGCCGGCTCCTTGATTGGACCTGGATATCTTTTGGTGGACTTGACATTGTTGTATATGTTAGTCTCAAAACAGTAACGTAACTCTTAGGTTGTAATTATGCTACTTGTAATAAACAACACTATTCTTGACGTGTAATTTTTTAACTTAAGCTGATTCTGTCGTTTTTTGAATGTTCTTGCTATTTTGACATGTTGTATGAGAAATATAGCTATGCATATTCTTGTAATTAAATTGTGTTTGACGTCAAGTTCTTGTTTAAAACATAATTTCATATCTTGCAATGTTAGCGGGATGTGTGAATAAATTATAGCCACATGTTTATACATGAAAGAAGGAAATACCGCCCTTTATATTTTGCCTGTAGACACCAGCTTTGAATGTCTTGAGTGACCGAGTATGGAATGCAGTCCAGTGTCTCGTTGCGAGTACCCGCTTCTAGTAGCGAATGTCTCCTATTCTGTGTCCTGTACTTTAGGGATTGTTACAGAGGATAGGAGAATAGTTTTCTTTAAATAAAAATGGAAATATGTGAAATAGTAAAACTTCCAATCACGGAAGGCCTTCGATGTGCTTAAGTTCATGGCAAAAGGGCTTTGTAGTCACTTTCCCTAGCTGTGGGTCTTGGAGACATTTGTCACCCATCTTATGCCTCCGTGGGGAGTTAATTCTTTTTTACCACAGCCGCACTTAAGACACATCAAAGCCGAGACCACGCACAGTAACTACCCGGGCCATTATGGCCCATAATCGTGGGTATTATTCGATTTACTGTGGCCGGCTAGCGTGGGTGCCGATCGTCAACCGTGAACTACCCCTGGCTGGCCACACCTTATGTTGGGGCTTATAGTCAGTTCATAGTTGTCGGCGAGCCGAACGCCGTGATGAGCTGCCTTGGCTATAGTCGGCCTTCTCGGTGGCTTATAATCGGCTCATTACAGTTGGCTTTTAGGGCCGTCGCGAGCAATGAGTTAACTCGCAGCAGAGGGATGCCGGAGCAAAAGTGTCTCATTGGCGAGGGCATAGATTCGCATAGTACCTGTTAGGTCTTGTTCAGGTGAAGTTGCGCTGTGGAGTGCTTTGAATGGAAATGCTATATGCTCAGGATTTTGTTCAACAGAAAAGGATAAAGTTAACAAGCAGCCAAGATACAAAGGAACAAGTTAAAAAAGAGACAAGGTTTTTTAAAGTGGTTCGGCACGAAAATGCCTACGTCCACTGATTCTCTTTGTTAATTCACTTCATATGGGCGGTACAAGTTAAGAAAAGTATCGACGGAGGTGTTGGATGTTCCATGCCCTCTGGAACACCTCTCCGTCCACTGTTGACAAAATATAAGCTCCATTGTGGAGATCTTTATGAATTACATATGGTCCATCCCAGATTGGATCTAGTACTCGGGGGCGAGGGAAGACTCGTTTGAGGACAAGATCTCCGTCTTGTAAGATACGATGCTTGACCTTGGAGTTGTATTGTGCTGCCACCTTCTGCTTGTGGGCTGCTGCTTTGAGGGCTGCATCATTTCTTCTCTCTTCAATTAGATCCAAAGACATGTGAAGGAGTTCTTCGTTCTCTTCTGGGTTATAGTGGATCCTACGGTGGGAAGGCACGATGGTTTTAACCGGGAGCATAGCCTCCGATCTGTATGCCAAAGAGAAAGGAGTATGCCCCGTTGATGTTCTGAAAGATGTGCGATAGGCCTACAGCGCCGTAGGGAGCTCATCCACCCAAGCGCCCTTTGACTTTTCGAGTTTCTTTTTTATTAGAGTTTTTAGAATCTTGTTGATGGCTTCGACTTGTCCGTTTGCCTGGGGATAAGCTACGGATGAGAAGCTTTTGTGAATTCCGTGCTCTTGGCACCAGTTGGCGAACTCCTCGCTGTCAAACTGAAGTCCATTGTCTGATATAATTTTGAATGGGACTCCGTACCTGCATAGAACATTTTTGATCAAGAAGTTAATAACTTTCGCTGAAGATACTTTATTCAGGGGTTCTGCTTCCACCCATTTGGTGAAATAGTCGACTGCCACTATAGCATATTTGGCCCCGCCTCGGTCCATTGGCAATTCGCCGATTAAGTCAATTCCCCATACTGCGAAGGGCCAAGGGCTGGTCATTTGAGTAATCTCAGTTGTTGGTAGCCGTGGAATCTTAGCAAACTTCTGGCATCTGTCACATTTTCTGACGAAATCTAAGGCGTCCTTGCTTAAGGTGGGCCAGAAATATCCATATCGGAGTATCTTTTTTGCTAAAGTTTGCCCTCTGGTGTGATTTCCACAGCTTCCTTGATGAATGTTGGATAAGATTTCCTTGGCTTCCCTTCCAGCGACGCACCTTAATAAGGGGTTAGAGAAGCCGCGCCGATAGAGGGTGCCCTCTTGTATTGTGTAGCGGGAAGCTTTCCTCAAGATTTTCTTGACTTCGTTATGCCCGTTGGGCAGTGTGCCACTCTGTAAGTAGTCTCGGATGGGAGTCATCCAAATTGCTTCTTCGGTTGCAGCTATCAGATTCACTTGCTCAAAACTTGGGGTCAGTTGCTTTGAGATGGCTACTGCTCCGGAAATAGCACCGTCTCTCATGCTAGCTTGCTTTGCCAATTCGTCGGCCTCTTGGTTCTCTTCCCGAGGGATGTGTTTGACTAAGTAGTGGTCCAATCGACTGAGAAGTAACTTGGTCTTCCTTAAATATGCTATGAGTCGTTCTTCTCGAGCCTGGAATTCTCCTAGTATTTGATTAACAATAAGTTGAGAATCGCTATGAAGACACAAAGAATTGGCTCCAATTTCTAAGGCAAGTTCTAATCCAGCTATCACTGCTTCATATTCTGCATCGTTGTTGGTGGCAGCGAACTCCAACCTTATAGCATAGTGCAGCTTATTTCCCCTGGGAGTGATTATTACCACACCTGCCCCCGAGCCTTGTTCGTTTGACGCACCATCCACAAAGAGATTCCACTTGATGTCTTCTGCTATTTCCGATTGCTCCTTACCTTCGTTGGTAGTGAATTCTGCAATGAAATCGGCCATGGCTTGTCCCTTGATAGCGGTGCGAGGGTGGTAGGTGATATCATGTTGACTTAGTTCAATGCACCATTTAAGTAGTCGCCCAGAAGTGTCGGGACGATGGAGTACCTGCCTTAGTGGTTGATCGGTCAGAACTTTGATGGAATGGGACTGGAAGTAGTGACGTAGTTTCCGTGATGTGATTAGCAAACAGTATGCCAGCTTCTCAAGTTTAGGATATCTGACTTCTTCCCCCGTAAACCTCTTACTTACAAAGTAGACTGGCCTTTGCGTGCGGTTGTCTTCTCTTACCAAAGCAGCGCTTAGAGCGTGAGATGATACAACAAGGTATAGGTATAACTCTTCGCCTTCGTTTGGAGTTGAGAGTATCGGCGGTTTCTGGAGGTGTTCAATTAGGTTAAGGAAAGCTGCTAAGCATTCGTCAGTCCATTCAAACTTTCCTTTGTCTTTCTTTAGAGCTTCGAAGAAGGGGACGCACTTGTCCGTTGCTTTGGAGATGAATCGGCTTAGGGCGACCACTTTCCCGTTCAGACTTTGCATTTTATTTCGAGTGGTAGGTATCTTGATATCTCTCAGAGCTTGGACTTGTTCAGGGTTTGCTTCAATTCCTCTGGCATGGACGATGAATCCTAGGAACTTCCCGATGATACTCCGAAGGAGCACTTTAGAGGATTCAACTTCATTCCATACTGGCGAAGTACTTGAAACATTTCGCCTAGGTGGCTTACGTGACTGTCGGCTTCCCTTGACTTTACCAGCATGTCATCCACATAAACTTCCATAGTTTGTCCTATTAGCCCTGCAAACATCTTGTTGACGAGGCGCTGATAGGTGGCTCCTGCGTTTTTAAGTCCGAAAGGCATTACCTTGTAGCAGTACAATCCCCGGTCAGTGATGAAACTAGTGTGGTCTTGATCGGGAGCATGCATAGGAATTTGGTTATATCTTGAGTATGCGTCCATGAAAGATAAGAGTTCGTGCCCGGCTGTGCTGTCTACAAGCTGATCGATTCGGGGAAGTGGGAAGAAATCCTTCGGGCATGCGTCATTTAAGTTGGAGAAGTCAATGCATGTTTGCCACTTCCCATTAGCCTTCTTTACCAGCACCGGGTTGGCGATCCACTCTGGGTAGATGGCTTCTCGTATGAAGTCATTGGCAAGTAGGTTCCTTACTTCTTCATCGAGGGCTGCTGATCGTTCTGCCCCCATGCTTCTCTTTATTTGTTTTACGGGCATCTTGGTAGGATCAATGTTTAGTACGTGACATGCTATGTCAGGGGAGATTCCGGTCATGTCAGCATGTGACCATGCAAATACATCCAAGTTGTGGCGGAGAAAGTCAATGAGTTGTTCCTTCAACTCTGCTTTTAGTTGGGACCCGATTTTCAATAGTCTACTCGAGTCATGTTTGTCTACAGATACAAATTCCATAGCCTCTGCAGGCTCGGCGGTGGCCTCCTCCTCTTTGTTCCTGGGGTCTAATTCATTGAAAGGATCGCTGGTATATCGAAGAGGAGGGGATTTCTTTAGTTGCTATGCTTCCAAACTTTTTGTGCAGAGGGCAACCTCTACACTCTTCCCTTTATCCTTCCTGTGGTTGTTGCGAAGTTCAGTTACATAGCAGTCTCGAGCAACGTCCTGGTCTCCCTCTACTTCCCCTACTCCATTGTCCGTTGGAAATTTCATCTTTAGGCACCATGGGGCCAGGACAATTTGGAAGTCAGACAAGGCTGGCCTTCCTAAGAAAGCGTTGTAGGACGAGTGGTTTTCTATCAGCACAAATGTCTGTTTCCGCACAACGGAGCGGGGATGACTTCCAATTTCAACAAAGAGGTCCAGTTGCCCGAGGGGCATCTTCGCATCTCCAGTGAAACCGTGCAGTGGTTTATTGCAGGGAGAAACATCCTTTTTTGATAGTTTCATTTTGTCGAACGCATGCTTGAATAGGATATTTACTGAGCTTCCAGTGTATACTAGAATTCAGAAAACTTCGGCTGGACCGAGCCGGGCAGAGATAACCATGGGATACATGTGAGGGTATTGCCTTCCTTCTAGGTCACGCCTACCGAATGTGATGTCATCACTCTCTTTCCGCTTCAGGTGGCGCTCTTCTATAACAGAATTAACACAGTCTTCACTGTTTCTAAGCGACTTTCCATATCTTTCCATCTCTGCCCAGCTTCTGTCGGCGATGTGCGGTCCTCCCGAGATGGTATGGACCACTATCTTCTCTTGACTAGAGCCGCTAGTGTTGCGATTTCCTCTGCCTATCTCTGGTGAGGGTAGCCTTGGGTTCTCATTGGCAGGAGCTGGAGTCCTGTTCTGACCTCTTACATAGCATTCCAGTCTTTTCCTTCTGATGTGTTCTTCAATCAAGTCCCGGAGATGATGGCATTCATTGGTATCATGCCCATGAGATTCGTGGAAGCGGCAGAACTTTCCAGATTTCTGTGCGTTATCTGATTCCTTTTTGTATGGTGGGCGTTTGTATTTCACTTCGTCTTGGGTGGCAAGGAAGATGTTTTCAATGGTTTCGTTCAAAGGAGTGTAAGTGTCGAATCTTGGTCCTGGCCGATATAGGCGCTTTTCTCCCTTCTTGCCCCCAGCATTGTCTCTAGAATCATTTCTTCGAGCGTCCTTCGCTGCAGCGGGCGTGTTGCCGTGAGCTGCCTTATTTTGTTGCCCTGACTGCTCCTCAGTAGCAGCATCTTTGAGCCTCGTATATTTCCCGGCTTCATGGAAGAAATCGGGTAAAGTAGCTGGTTTTTCTTTTGTCAATCTTCTAGCAAATTTAGTATCCGGATGCACACCACTACAGAGGGCCATTAGGATAAGCTTCTCATCGGCATCTTGGACTGCGGCCGCTGCGGCATTGAATCGGGTTAGGTATTGCTGCAGCTTCTCTCCAGGTTTCTGTTTGATACTGGATACGGAATAAGCATCCTTGGGTTGTTCCACATGAATGCGGAACTGACTGATAAACTTTTCTTTCAACATTTCCCACGAGCTGATGGATCCCTGGGGTAAATGACAGAACCATGAGGTAGCTAGATCTGCTAAGAATAGTGGAAAGCATTTGCACAGTACTCCCTCTATTGCTCCACTCATGAGCATATGCTATGTGTATCTCTGTAAGTGTACAATGGGGTCGGAGGTTCCTTTGTAAGGTTCCATTGTTGGCATTTTCCATTCTCGGGGGGTGATGGAAATTTCAATATTGCGGGCGAAGGGGCTGGTTACCCTAGCGCCTATCCCTCGATCTCTTTGATCCCGTTGGACGCATTCTCTGAACAAGCGTGCCATCCTTTCATCAGAATTTGGAGCAGACAGGAATGAGTTCGGTTCTGCTCTGTGGGACTGATTCCGTCCGGATGACCTGTAGGGATGGTATCGTCTATCATTCCTGATATTTTCCAGTGGTTGTCTTTGGTCTTCTGGGAGCATGCTAGGATCAGCTACAGCTGGCCCTTGCCTCGATCTTCCCCTGTTGGGTTCTGATCTAAGCACTTCCTCGGGTCCAACTTCGGGCTGGACTCTAGCTCGGCCCCGTTCACTAGCGTTTCCATGGTTAGGGAGTATGACAGGCTCAGCTACAGTTGACCTCCGCCCGGTACCTCCCCCGTTGGGTTCGGTTCCAAGCGTTTCCTCAGGCCTAACTTCGGGCTATGCTCGGTCTTGGCTCCTACCATGGCCGCTTCTGTTGTTAGCTCCTTCGAAGAAGGAAGATCTTTGATGTCTCCGAGATCCTCCGGACTGGGACTCTCCCCATGATTCAGTGTTGCGGTTGGACTCTTCAGCATCCCTTAAGCGTGACATGAGATGGTCCACCAAAGCTTCCTACTGGGATGTGAAGCGGTTAGTCACTTCTGCCACAACCCTGTCTAGATCTGCCCTAGTGATTGCTGCCGGCTGTTCTGCGGCAAGGGTGGTCGGATTTGCCTGACCTTCATCTGGCACTGCTACTGGAAGGGGACGATTCACCTGGTCTGTGACCACTGGATCTGGAAGACTGCTGGTTGCGATGTTTTTCCCTTTGTTAACATCTTTCTTCTGCTTGGGAGGCATGTTTTCCAAGCAATGAACGATGCTGTTAGGAAGAATGTTAAGTGGAAGAAGCTGAAGCTTCGAGCTTCAACTCTCAATGAAAGCACCAAAAATGTTTGCACAAAAAATGGACAAACACCTCCAAGTCGTGTGATTTAATTGATTTTATGTTGTTCTTAGTGATTTGTGTGACTTATGCAAATATATGAAAAGCAGGGACTAAACTGTAAAAGACATGCAGATTTATAGTCGTTCGGCCAGAATGTGCCTATGTCCACTTTATATGTTAGTTCTCTTTTCTTGTTCAGATTACAAGTACAAAGCTTTGATACAAGTATATGAAAGTTGTTTGAAAACTCTATCCGTGCTTGAGCTCTCAAACTTGTCCTCCATTGTTGTACTCCTGCCCCTCTTTTTATAGAGTGAGGTTGGGGGTAGGGGTCTTGGATGTATATAGCTGCTGGTGGGCCTGGGCTGATGCAATCTGGCCTGGCAAGGTTGGTCTGGAATGTCTTGATTCGGCAGTACTGTGGTCCGGTGATGGTTGGAGCGGTGGTTGGTTCGGTTTGGAGTGGGTTCGGTTTGGAGTTGGTTCGGCAGTGGATAGGACATGTGTTGGTTCGGTAGCGAGGTGGGAGACAGGTTGGTTCGGTAGGCACTCTGGTTCGGTATCGCTTGGAAGTGGACTTTGGACCGGCAATGCTTGGAAGCGGAGTTTGGCCGGCAATGCTTGGTGGAAAGATGGTTCGGCGGAAAATACCCTCAACACCCACTAACATGTGCATTAGCTTGATCGTAATAGTGAATCATGGTAAGTGGGTATGTGGGATCCTCCATGTTGCATGAATTGATTTATTTCCATCTTTATTTGCCTTTTTCTCTTGTGCATGCATATTTCCATGAAGACTTCTTCTATTTTCCATCCAATTTCCTACAAATACAAATAAAATGTGCAAATAATTATTCTCAAAATTAATACATGCACAAAATTACAATTTTGCCCCTAAATGAAGATGAATGAATGATGAATTGATGACACTTGGATTTTGGTGTAAACATGTTAAAATACCATAATATGATCATTATTTAATTAAAACAAGATTAAATATGTGAGTATAAACACACACATTTACGTGCACATCAAATACCCCCACACTTATCTTTTTATTCGTCCTCGAATAAACTAAAACTAAGATAAATCCATTTTAGTAGGAAACACGATTGCATTGAGTGCATGAAACAAGCTGTTAAACCTCTAGGCGTCCCTAGTCGGATGAGTGTTGTTTCATGAGGGTTTTCAGCGGATACTACCAACAAAATCCAAATGCAACATAAAAATTACTAAATGCAAGATTTATTTACAAAGATATGAATGCAAAATTTTGAAAATATTTACAAATGAAGAATTTACTTTTAAATTGACACAAATAAGTTAAATATAAATTTTGGTCATCATCATGAAATTTTAGGCCCTTTACTCGTCAAAACATCCAACAAAAATTAAGTTATCATCACAATTAGACTCTAGTTTGGCTAGTTGTTTCGGTTGATAACATAGTGCAACTATGAAATAGATCCTTAGTTGATGATCAAAGTTTTTCAAAGTGGTATTTTCATTTCTTTTGAATAACAACTAAAATCGAATAAAAGAAAATAGTTCTCGGATTTCAATTGTTTACTCTCTCTTTATTTGAAAATTTTATTGATATTAAAAATATTTACATATGCCTAACTCAGATAAAGTGAGGCTAGATATACCACACATGCACTGCCTTGCGGGCTTATGCGAGGGGAATACAGAGTATGGCGAATGTACATACTAGTGTGTACACCTATCGACTATAGACGTTATTAATGAAAGAAATTTTATATACATACACCTAACTCAGATAAATCGAGGCTATATATACCGATCATGCACTGTCTTTCGGGCTTACGTGAGAAGGGTACAGAGCATGACGAGTGTACACATTTGCGTGTGAACACATGACTCTAGGTGTTTCTTATTTTCACAAAAACCAATTTTTTTTTCTGTTTTATATATATTTTTTCTTTTGTTTTAAGAGAGAGTACCACTTAACTTAGAAGATCAGAAATGTAATAGCCTTAACTTTAAATTAACCACTCTTTTAAACAAAGGTTACAATTAGGATATACCTCATAATTATCACCCATGAACCTTCCTATATACTAGTTAAACCATCGTTACTTGTAATCAAACTTTATTTTTATTTTTGTTGGGACAAATAAATTTTCAAAAATTTCAATTTGATAACCAAAATCATACACTTATCCTATAGCGTTTCTTCAAAAATAAATATGTTAAAAAGAAAATTTGTTTTGATATTTTTTTTAAGTTTTGAGTTTTGGAAAGAAAATGCAAAAAAATAAACCATGAAATATTAAAAATGAAGACGAGACTCCCCCCCACACTTGATTTTGACTGTGTACCCAAATGAAAGGAGAAAATAAAATAAAAATAAAAATATGACCTATATTTACATGAAAATGAAACGATTATTATTTACACGACATCAGAAAGTAGATTATCAAAGGGTAAATGAATCGGTCTTCCAAAGACCAATTCATTTGTCTTGTCAAAAATGTGAGACCTAGCTTAAGCACAGAAAACCAAACCATAAAAGATTTCAAAGTTGAATGTTAATTTGGGAAAACGAATGTCATTTTATTAAAAATCATATGAGTTGTTTTATTTTCGATGATTTTTGGGGTAGATAGAATAATTGGTTGAAATTCAAATTTATTTTCACCAAATTCAAATTTAAACTCATCATGGACAAATTCTTCAAAATTATTGATTTTAAAATCAAAATTGTGATTTAACTTTATCCCTTCAAATTCAACAACTACTCTTCGAAAAGTCCAAAAAATTTGTGTTCACTAAATTCATCTTCCTTTGTTGAATTTTTCACAACTTCATTGCTTGTATCATGTTCAAAATCCAAAGTTGTTGTATTCAATTTTTCAAAATCGGAAGAAGGAAGATCGAATTTTAAATTTGGTTCCACACTCTCAAAATAATTGAAATCCAACTCAATTGCCGCATTTTCAACAACTTCATTAAGATTATCATTTTCGATTTCAAAAGTTGTTATTTGAAAATCGTTAATTTTGGTAAAATGTGGATTAATATTTGACTCGTCACACATTGAGATTTGATTTTGTTTCTCACATTGTTCCATGTATGTTTCAAACAACAAATCTGTGTGATCTTTGTGAATTTCTTCCATTTGCTCAACAAAATCAAATTCATAATTATTAACTCGAGAATTTTCAATTTGAAATTATTGAGAATAATAATTGTCAATTGTACCATAATTGAAATTACTCCCATTGCCAAAATCATTCAAACAGTTGTTTCAATTTTGATTCTGAATTTCATTTGGAGTTCGAAATTGAATTGGCATGGGTTATAATCAAAATTATTTGAATTTTGAAGTGAATTCATATTTTGATCATTTTGAAATCCTTGACTTAAGTAATTCACTGATATGAATTACTCAAGTTATTTATCATTTGATTTTGTTGTTTATGTAAAGACCAAATCGTTTCAATACTATTTTCAACAGTTGAGGGTGGGTCATCATTTTGAAAACATTGTGGTTCAAAATTCGAATCGTTTGTACAAGAGTTGTCATTAAAATATCCATAAGAATTTGGTATGAAATTATATGGATTATATTGATTTTCACAACTATTGTAAAATTCTTGCGAATAGGAAAATTCAGACATTTTCAAGAATGTTTTTTTATAAAGGAAAACTATTTATCAAAAAGAATTTATTTTTCAAAAGGAAAAATTGATTTTTTTTCTATTTTTTGAATTTTGGATTTTTAATTTTTTTATATGTTTTTGTTTTTGTTTTTTTTGAAAAGATTAAATAATTTGTTGAATTTTTGTTTTTCTAAAAAAAACTAACTTAATTTTTTTTGGTTTTGTTTGAAAATTTTCAAAGGAAAAGAATTAAAAAACTAAGTTAAGGAAAATTTACAATTTTTTTAAATTTTGGATTTTGATTTTTTTTTAAATATGCAAGAAGTAATGAAACTAAATGAATGCAAGTACTTAATTACAAATTTTCTACCCATAGTTGCTCCTAACCCAAAATTGTATAATCACACTTTGTCTTAATCCAACAAAATATTTCTTAGCCAGGTAACAGGAAGGATCTATCGGTGCACCAAAAATCACCGTAGCAATGCAACCGAAGGTTTAAGTACCTTCAGAGAAACAATCAGTATAATATTTACGAATCACCGTAATATTAATAACTGATTATTGCTCAGCCGTAGCCTAAACACAAGAATATAAATTGTTGAAAGAAGACAACTTGTCAAGGTACAATTAAGCCCTAGGTAAGCTCGTGACACCCTTAAGTCAAGTGTTTAACCGTTATTATTAGTCAAAATTCTAGAATGAAATGCAATTTGTGGGCCAAGGAAGGGGTGATGAAATCCCCCACCTTATGTGGATTTGGGTGTTGCCCTTAAAAACGAAAATAAGATGATATGAATGCAAAGCATAAAGTAAATGTGATTTTACGATGCAACTACGAATGAATACTTACTTTTTTGTTTTTGTTTTTGAAATTTTTTTCTTTTTTGAATGCAAGCAACCAACAATGCAAGGAAAATAAAAACAAGAGATGAGAGCACAATACCAGAGCGTGCAGAATTATTAGCAATTTATTTTTTTAAGCAGCAAATTTTTTTTATAAGCAAGCAAGCGGTTTATTTTTGGCAAGTAAAGCAAACTAGCAAACGATTCTTCCTTTTGAATTTCTGCTTTTGCAACCTGAAACTAAAAACATACATATATATATACAATGATATTTTTTTAATTTTTTTTTCAAGAAAGAAACTAAGAAAATTATGAAACCAAAACAATTTGTTTTTTTGTAAGAAACTAAAAACAAATGAATCTAAATCAATTCACCAAACCATCATGAACTAAAGCAAACGAAACCAAAATGACTTTTTTTCTTTTTTTTTGTTTTTTATATAAAATAAGAAGAAGACTTAATCTAAGAAAATTTTCAATGCACTCGGCCCTCAAGCCCAATTAGCAACTTCACAACGCAAATATCTATTCCCGTTCTCTTCTTTTCTACTGAAAAAAAAACGTGACACTTCATAAAGAAAAAATAAAACACGAGCTTAGATTAAAAAAACAAAGAAAGAGAAAATTCCCGCTTACGATTCTGGGTGCTGGATGTCGCGATTGGTTTTAGAGGAGATTGTGAATTCGTGATATGCTTGGAAGGTTGGAGAATTGGGGATTGGGATGGAGGAATGCTCGGTCTTAATTCGATATGGGTTGGAGGTGCTGGAGTGGCCGTTGGTTTGTTGAAACGAAGGTTGGTAATTGTGGTGGTTGGTGGCTATGAGAAGTAGTTGCGGTAGGGTGAAACAGTGGTTGCGATTTGCGGATGGGTCATAGGAAGGCAAGGCGGTGGCAGCAGTGGTTGAAGGCAGTAAGGCAGTGAGGACTGGGGAGTGTTGATAGTTTGTATGGCAGAGGAAGTGGGACAGTGATGTGATGGTTGGTTTGATATTGAAGACTAGAATTTAGTTGGTGAGTGAATATTGAAGGTAGAGGGAGGTGTGCAGATAGATTTGCAGCAATTGGTTGACTGTTGCTGTTCAAGGTGGTAGGGGATGGCAGAAAGTTGGGAGATGAATTTCTATTTGAATGCAGCAGTGATGGTAGAGGGATGGATTTTATGGAAATGTTGGGTGGTAGCAGTGGTGATTTGAGGAGGAGCAAGTGGCTGTGTGAAGTGTGATTGCATTGTTGTATGTGTGTGGATATGCAGTGTCTAGTGATGACAGTTTCTCGTGAGTCGGTAAGTAGGGGGATGATCAGAAGTTGATAGTTGATGGTAGAAGGATGTTAAGCTGATGGTTGTATGTTTGTGTGGTAGTGCACAGTGAAGTGCAAGTAACTATTGGCTGGTAGTTCTGTAGTTTTGTAACAGGTAGGGGGTTGTGAAGGGTGATGATGTATAGAGATGGTCAGGTGCAAGGCAGAGGGGTAGTGTTGTTTTGAAGGTGTGGTGGGCAGAAGTGGCAACATGGGAGTGTGATGAGTTGTTAAAGTTGGTTGTTGTGGTGAGATTGTTATGGTGAAGTGGTTTTGTCTATATGAGTGGTTTGTTAAAGGGGGTATGAGTTTGATTTCGAGTAAAGTAGCAGTAAAGTGTGGTGGTATGTGCAAGTTGCACTGTAGATGTACTTTAATGAAAAATTATGGTCACAGTGTGTATGTGCACTGGTTTGATTAGGTAGTTGTAGAAGGGATATGGGTAGAAGATAATTGATATGGTGGTAGAAGCGGTATGGTTGTTTGTATGTTGTATGCAGCAGTTTGTTGAAGTAATGAAGCGGGGGAGTAGTTTGTAGGAAGGAGTAAGGAAGGTTGTTGATGATGAAGTAGTGATGATGAAGGAGGAAATGTGATGATGCAGTTTGATGTTGCAGTTTTTTGAGGGTCAGCAGTAAGAAGGAGGTGTAGGGTGAATTGATGGTTGCGGTGGTAGGGGATGTGGAGATGCAGTGATTGTTGGTTAGTTGTATGGAGGAGGTTGAAGAGTGACTGTGTTTTAGTAGGGGAAGTCAGATGGCGGGGTTGTTATGGATGGATATGTGTAACCAGCAGCAAGAAGGTAAGAAGGATGCAGAGGAGTGCGGTCAGAACGGTGCAAGTTGATTGCAATATCAGGGATGCATGGGAAGTTAATGGTTGTGGATATTGTATAAGCAGTGAGTTTTTGAGGATGGTAGTAGATAATTCAGGGGTGTTGAAGATGGTGATGGGTAATGTTGTATAGGTTGTTGAGGTGGTTGTACACTGTTGAATGTTGAGGCAGAGTTGCACAGTTTTTCACTATTGTATGTTGAGGCAGAGTTCACAGTATTGGTCAGGTTGTGGTTGTAAGCAGCAGTTAATGGATGTGAAGCACTGTGGTAGTTATGGGTTGTAAGTTGATGTGGTGTTGTCTGATGTAGTAAGTGTGGTTGTGTTGGTGAGGATGGAAAGTGAAGTAGTGGGTCAGTATAGCGGCAGTTGTGTGATATGGTGGATGGAGATGGTACAGAGATGGTCAGTGCAGTGGTGGCAGTAGTGTGGGTTTTCTGGGGCAAGTTGATGAAGTGTGGTTCGAATGATGTTGAAGCTTTGTGGCAGGGCAGTGGGTATAAGGATGTGGGCAGGGGGAAAGTAAAATGAAATGCACAGTAGAATGTAGAGAGTAAAAACAAAAGTAAAGAGGAAAATTTGTAAAAATATGAAATGTAAATGCAAATGTAATTGAAAATGAAATGGAAATTATTTTTCTTTTTCAAATTGAATTGTGTATATTTTTTTTCTAAATATGCAAATGCAAATGCAATAAGAAAAGCAACAAGCACACAAACAAATGAAAGCAAAAATCACACAAACACACAACACAATTTTTTTTAAATGCAAATTAACGCACAAAAAAAACACATAATAAAATCAAATGAAAATAATTCTAAGAATAGAAATAAAATCAAATTGTAATTCCCTGGCAACGACACCAAAAACTTGTTGAATTCGATGGTTTTCTGTCGGTTAGAAAATCGTCGAAAAATTGAAATAAAAATAACTGCAAGCGCACAACATACAATTTTAGTACGTGGCGAGTACGGGTCGATCCGAATTGAATTGATTTAAAATTCTACCCAATCAAATTAACCAAGAGTTTGAAGTTGTTTAAGCTAAGAAAAAATGTAAAAAACTAGCAAAAGAAAGGGAATAAAAATATGAGAGTAGAAGGCAATTTAGAGGCAAATCCCTTCTTATGATCACATAAATCAACACAATGAAATTACGATCTCTCTTTTTGGTCATTAGTGATTTTGGTTGATGTGTTTATCATAAGTATAATCTATTTGTGCTATTAATTATCCCAACATAAACCATCAAACTTTAACACAACCTCCAAAACACTTGTTAACTCTAATGAAAAAGATAATGAAATCAAAAATAAAATCTATTCTAAGCATGATCTATTTACTATTGATTTGTAATATAGACCAGCAAATTTTGATTCTAAAATTCACTTTCTTACCATAATCATATGTAGATGAAGAGGTAATTTGTGTTTATGTTTGTTTAAGCATAGGTTATTTGGTGTCAACAACAGAGGCTATCAAATTCAAAGTTAAACAACAAATTTTACCACATCAAAAATTCCATTAGGCACAAAAAGAGATCAAATGAAATCACTATATTGAATCTCCATGATTAGGAGAGCTTCATTACCCCTAAATTGAAGGGGTTTAGCCTCTCATATTTATTATCCTTTCAACAAATGTATTGCAACATAAACATAAACAAGAGGAAAAAGAGAGCTAACTAATTTGCATGGAAATAAATCTACTCTACTTGCAAGAAATAAAACTACACTAATTGCATAAAGTAAAGAATAAGAATTAAAAGAGCCTGAAATCAACTTCCATAAATAAAAATAAAATAAGAGAAAAAGGCGAAGAAGCCATGAAAGAGAGAAAGAGAGTTTATATTTACAATTTGTGCATACAGTTAGACTAACTAAAGAGGAGGTGGTAAGAGCTTCATTACATAAAACATAAGGGGTACTTATACATGCCCAAAATCCTAATCCATATTTTAAGGGACTACCCAAAATAGCCCTCTAGGAAATGTAATCTCAAAGTAATCATTAGCATGAGCATAAATCCTCCATTTAAATGTGCATGTAGCTTTAATCCCCACTGACATGTGCATTAGCTCTTCATAGTGGATCATGGTAAGTGGGTAGGTGGGATCCTCCATGTTGCATGAATTGATTTATTTCCATCTTCATTTGCCTTCTTCTCTTGTGCATGCATATTTCCATGAAGACTTCTTCTATTTTCCATCCAATTACCTACAAATAAAATTAAAATGTGGAAATAATTATTCTCAAAATTAATACATGCACAAAATTGCCATTTTGCCACTAAATGAAGATGAATGAATGATGAATTGATGACATTTGGATTTTGGTGTAAACATGTATACCCTAATATGATCATTATTTAATTAAAACAAGATTAAATATGCGAGTATAAATATATACATTTACGTGTACATCAAGAGCCAACCGATTACACAAGTTCACGATTGGACTAAACATGATGAACGCGGTCCCACCGTTCATTCGAGGATTCTCGCTTACAACTCGATTGGCAGAGTAGCTAACAAGAACTGGATGTGACTTGACCATATGATAATCAAATTAATGCCACCAAGCGATGGGATAGATATGAATCAAAAATTGAACGTAACATGATCGCCGCTCTCCAGGTAAAACCCCGGGCTTGCTGGCAAATCAGTCGATTAAGGAAAGAATGGTCCAACTATTTTCTGAAATAAGTCTTAGTCCCCAGAGTATAGACTAGAGTATAAACAAAAATTGGATGCGATTCAACCACCCATCAACCAACTCTTAGCCTTAGAGTGCGGATATGAGTATAAACAAATAGATGAGTGCGGTTCGACCACTCACTATTCCATAAATTTTGACTTGAAACCCGCAGGAGGAGTATAAATTCACTAAGGATAGAATTCGACCATCCACTATCTAACTCCTCTAACTCGAGTCGGGGGGCAGGAGTATAATCACTTAAGCCGCTGAATTCGGTAGCGTAGCACTAAGGCTCGAACACGGTGTTTGGTACAACTTGAGGCCACAACCACAAAAGGGCCTTCAGTAAAATTAACGGATGATTATTCGAATCAACGAGTAACGAATTATAAGTACATTGAATGGAAAAGTAATAGCTTGACTACTTAAAAAAGTTCACGTAATAGTTCAACATAAAATAAAGAACTTTTATTTACACATTAAACTTGGAAATCGTAGTATAAGTTAATCCAAAAGTAGGGGCCATACTCACACATGCACGGCGAACAAAAAAAACAACTACGTAAGCCATGTATAAACTAAGCCAATATGAAAGCTACTTCTTTTGCTTCTTCTCCCTCTTGAGTTTCTTGGGAGTGGACCCGCTCGAGCCTTCGCCTGTTCCTCTCTTGGATCCCTTACTACTGCCTTTACCACCTTTGACAGAAGGGCTTTCAGATGTTAGAGGGAGTCCTTTGGGAACTGACCCGCTAGGTGGAAAGACTTGCAGTGGGATGAGGTTTGGATCATCGATGACAACATCATCAGGCTTGGTTTTGGCTTTCTTTTTCAGCAACTCCTCCCTCTCGATGCGTTCCTTCAAGCTGACCTCATCAGTATGTTCGGAGGCACCCATGATCATAACATCATCAAATTCATCATGTAGCAGCTGATCATCGGCTCTTTCATCCGCAAGAGCTCTTATAACTTGAGCATCAGGCCCTGGAATGTCAGTAGCTGTTGGAATGTCAGTAAGTGTCGGTTGTCGCTCCACAACGACACCACTTCCCAAAGTTTGACTAGGAGCCGAAAGACCTGTAGATTCGTGGTAACAAGCGAATAAGCCCAGAACTATTAGGCATGAAGAAAGAAACCTCTTGAGTAATGGAAAATAGAGCGGGATACCAGCATCCGACTGACTTTCGGTTGTTGCCAGGTTGCTCCCTTCTTGAATAAGAGTCAACACCTTTGATTTGTAACCGGGTCTGTCCGGATCATAGCTCGAATCTTGTCTTGGGCCAAGTGAAACTGATCCGCCGGCTGGTTGAAGTGAAGAAGAACCTTTGGGATCGGACCCCGAAGCTTCAGCGATGTCTTTCCCTTTGCCAAAGGGTGCCAAAATATTAAAGTATCAGTGCCTTGCAGTGGCAAGAACTAAAGGTTTATTCCCATGAAGGATCTCTCGCACCAGTTTCTCCTTATCCGAATTGGCTTCACCAAGGGCTTTCGTCCTCATTTCAACAATATAGTCCCAAGCCTCGGCAAGCAATTCGAGGTAGCCCTCTCCAAGAAAACTCAAGTCATGGTGGATTAGGACCTTGGCATTGTATTCAACAATCAAAGGATCAAACATGTCCTTAATCTCATTCAAGCCAGCCTCTTTAGCATCCACTAATCGAGCCTTAATTTGCCCTCTAACTTCATTAAAACCAACTTCCCTCGCCTCTTTCTTGAGGGCTTCGATTTGAGCGAGCTGCTCGTCAAGTTTAATTTTCAGCTCCCGAGCCTCGACGGCCTCTTCACAATACTTTTGAGACTCCTCTTGAGCCTCAAGTTTTTCTTCCTTTTCTTTCTTAAGAAGCTCTTCGAGTTCCTCAATGTGGCGGCTAGAGTGTTTTTTTATTTTTGTAGTGTGTCCTTCTCCAGAGCAAGCATACCACTACGACCTAAGGGCAGCGTCCAGCTTCTTTTTGTGGTCCATTTCTAGACAATTAACCGCTTTGGATGTTTTTTAGCACTCTTCTCTAGCGCGGTTAACTTCGTGGTTAACTCCGTGATATCATCATCTTGGTGTTTGATTATGTCTTTATCGTGGATTGCCTCCAACTTAAGACGATCGATTTCATGTTGCCTTTTAGTAGACACCTCAGCGATTTCTCAGCTAAGTGCTGGAATGCTTCATGCTGCACAAATACATCATTGACACGAGCAAACGAACTCGGTAAATATTTGCTGGGATTGTGTGGATAGAAGAAAGAAACTTTAGTCTATCAAAGCAGATTTTTGGAAATTTGACCTTAAGTTCGGCCAATTGTTCTGCCGTAGAGGCCTTAGGAATTATAATAGTCAAAGCTGGATCAGAAGTAACAATAGGACATTTGCTCAACCAGCAATCGCGAGACTGTCGAGAACCAGATGAGCTCGATTGATGCTCGGGTGGCACGACAGTTTAGGGAACATATGAAGTGGTCTGATCGCCAGTATATATAGAAGGATTGGGCTGAACTTTTTGGCGATGAGATGATTGAGATTTGGACTTGTGCTTGAGGATGAAGATTCCCTTAAATGATGACTCCTTTCCTGGCTATCACCCTTTTCTCGGAGCCTAACCAAGTCCCGACACGACTGGATCCATAATGTGTTGAGGAACCCCTCAAGCGTTCAAAGGCACGAGAATGAGACATAGCACATGCAGACTAAGCAGAAGCGTATAAGTGACAACCAAATAAAAGATAGATAAAAATTGTGCAGTAAAGTGCACGTGATTTTGAGTGTCTTAGTGTCCCCCGACGGATCAGTTACCATGGCCTTGCTCATTGGAGTGATTTCCTCTTTGCTAGTGGGAGGAATGTCATCACCAGCCCTGGCAGGAGAATTAAGCCCCCCGATTCTTAAATTGGGAAAAAAGGTCATGATGTCATTTGGAATTGGTAGACTTGAGAATCGTTCCATCGAACTTTCTAACGGCTGAGAGGAAGATTCTTCTTTGATAGAGTTGATAGTGAACTTGGGCTTCTTAGCAGTCTTTCTCCTATGGAGTTTGTAGGCGAGCGTTTTCCCTTTTCTTGTCGGTGCATGAGATTGTGTGCCTTGTGATGATTTAACAACAGGCATGTTCACAAGGCGTGCTTCCTGAACCTTCATCATCATTGCCAGGCTCGTTGGCTTCATCACCTCCGACTTCACCTTCTTCGGTGTCGTCCCGAGCCACCTCGACTGGGGGCACAACTGGGCTATTAGTGCCGCCTTCTTGTTCCACAACATTCCTTCATGGTGCAATGCTTTCTAGAAGCCCGATGCTGCAACCTTCATCTAGCAACCCAAAAAGAGACAAACTCGTCAGTTACGAGTGATCTAATGCCCCTGTCTTCGACTGGGGTAGAGCGGACTGCAGAGACCGCCCTTGAATAATTATCGCTTTCCGGTCGTGGATGGACACCTTCAAATTTTCAAGGTATTTGTTAGTTCAGGATATGACTTAGACTTAAGAATTTGAAAATAAAATAAAGGCAACACTTACGTCCTTCCAACCGTCGCCTCACGAAGCTAGGCAGACAACAAACGTAGAACCATTCGTGCTTAAAGACACTAAGCTTATTCCAAGCACCAGCCAGAACTTGACGATTGGGCGTGGGCTAGAGTAAATTATAAGAAAGGCTTCCCGCCCGTCGCTTAAAATTGTAGATGAACCCGATTTCTTCAGAAGATGGTGGATGGAACAGAACTTCCATAAATAATAAAAAGGTGCCATGAAGAAAAGCATAGTTGTTCGGATGCATCTGAGCAGGAGCTATTCCCAGATAATTTAGCATCTCTTCGATAAATGAATTAAAAGGCGGCAAACATCCAGCCCATCACATAACTTTATTACATGCCGTATACCCCTCGGGGGGCAAGTGGGCCCTATCATTCCTCGAAGTGACTAGAACATCTCCAAACGAGATTCCATGTTTAGAGTACAGCCTACGGAGAGCGGCCTCACCAATTATGGAGGCTTGGGAGTCCACCGAGTCGTCTAGAAATATAGCACCTTCTAAAGTGTCAGGGGCAGGATCTATCTCTTCCAAAGGAATGATGGGAATGTCAGAGAAAAGGTTACCAAATGGTTCAGGACTCTCTGGTTGCTCAGCTTGGTGTTCGGGAGAAGTTCTACCAGATATAGTCAAGGATCTCGATTGGCATCTGGATTGTTATGCTATGAATGTTGACTAGAAGACATTGCGGCTAAACGCCCATGAACGTCTAGAGCCCATATCAACTAAACTTAGTAAATAATCAAGATTAGAGAAATTAACCTATCCCCCCGTGCTGTGCTAAGTGTAAACTAGTGCGACACAGTGTTGTGCAGTGCAGAGAGATAAACAATTCAGAATTAAAAGCAAAATGTAGTGACGAGACTTTGGATTCCGACCAGATTGACCATCATTGCTGACCGTCTCAACTAGCATTTAAATTGATCGGTTGGGTAAGCTTTGAGATCGGCCATCGACATACCATAGTGTGAAGTGCATTGTTGAAGTCCATATTTTAAATTCTATTTCATATTCAAGCCCATAAATTTAGTCGTTCAATTTTAAATTAAAAGTGGGATATTCAAGTCATGTTGTTCGTTATAGTCATATGTTCAGGTTCATTAAGATGGGATTGGTTCTAATTGTTCATACAAGTTTATATGGATTAGTTTGCTCAGGTATTCAAGCTCGATTCAAAGACCTAAAATCATCTACGTCCCCATAGACAATCTCTTTATCCCAAAATAGCCGATCCCTCTTAAAAAGCCAACACAACCGATTCCTTAGCCAAACACTCCATCACCGATCCCTCTATCCCATTTTTGAACTGATCCCTACACATCGGTACACGACTGATCCCTCCATGCTCCACAAACAACAGATCCCTCCGTGCTTCAACTCCAAAGTTTTCTCCAATCCCTACTAAGTTCAAAACCACCGATCCCTTCCTCCCTCCTTTAAACCATCAATACGATCCCTCACTCCTTACATTCTCCTCTCCTACCACCTCACCGAACCCTATATTGCTATCTCTGCCTTGTATCCTCCCAATTCAACTCATGCTTGAGACAAGCAGCGCGACCGAACCCATCGTCTTGTCACGAATCAAAGTTAAATGCAAATTGAAAGCCTACTTAAATGTATGAAATACGATTGTTACTCGAGGGGAGATGTTGGATTTCTATTCGAATCAAAGGCGGAGTGATGGTCCAAAGCAGGAGAGGATGGCGGATCTAAAGATGGAGGAGGTCACTACAACAAACAGGACCTTTAACAGCGTTTCAAAAACGCTATAAAAGCTATTAACAGCGTTTTTACATACGTTGTATATCAACATGCAATTATATGTCAGAGATATACAATGACAAGGAATAAACGCTGTTAAATGTCCTTTTTACAGCGTTTCCCTGGTGTAATGAAATCATTTAACAGCGTTTTGTCTAATTTAACGACATTTTTAAAAAACGCTATTAAAATAATTCAACGATATTTTTAAAACGCTGTTAAAACATTCAATGGCATTTAAAAAACGCCGTGGAATGTTTTAACGGCGTTTTAAAAATGCCGTTAAATTGTATTTAGTTATGTTTTTAGATACAATTTAACTGCATTTTTAAAACGCTGTTAAATTGCATACAAAGCTAAGTCAATTAGGCTTTTTCTACTTTTCTGTAAATTCCATTTCAGTAAACATTGGTCACAATGTGTATATATACCACATTTCAAAATTAGCATATTATATCAATACCACATTTCAAAATCAACATATTGTATCAATACCACATTTTGGACACATATTTAATAACCAAGTATGAAATTTCATAATAAAAATACACAATATTCTTACACCAAACATAAATAGTTCGTCATCAATAGTTCATAAACAAAATATAGAACAAGTAGCAATAGCAAAACAAAAGCAAGTAGTACACATGTTAAAACCAAAAAGTAGTTCTAGTAGCAAAAATAACTTTGATCCATAACTCGTTGCAACCTTTTTTGCATCACATTCATCTATCTACCTGTAAAGCAAAAGTAATGCTTGAGAATCAATTCATCAAAAAAGTGTACACAAAGTTAAATCGGATTCATAATGCAAACACTAAATATTCATCACACTATTTCATTAGGCGATTGACTAATACAAAGTATAAAAAATGCCATAAAATCAAGTAGCATTTACAAGTGAAGTAGAGTAAAAAATAATAAACGAACTCGGTAATTTACTTGGAGTAAAATCAAGCTACATATTATCGACGTGTTTCAAATTCCAATACTCAAACAACAAACAACATATCTGACAACATATCTTAAACTTTCAAGGTCAAGTCTGAACATAGATTAAAAGAAGACTATTATTCAAATGTAAAATGCATTACACCAACTTTTATCATATTCATTAAGGAGAAATAAACTCATGCTCCTTAGTTAACTAGTAAAACAATATACACATTGCCACTATCGATGAGGTTACGAACATGGTATGACTGTATGCATGCACTGAGTTTATGCATGCAATCAATTGTGCTCGTAAATATGATTAAGAATAAGTAGGAAAATCTACTTTATTTAAATACTGATGTGAACTAAACTCGGTGGTCACTAATGATATATTAATTATTTACAATGTAAGATTGAGAATAAGTAGAAAACAAGAAAATAATACTTGCATTCTTCCTTGTAAATGAATTTCAAAAAGCAATTTTACTTCATTTACTTGCAATAATGGATTGTTCCAACTTCTTGTGTAGAGCATTAGTCCAAATAACATATGGTCCAAAACATTCAAGTAATGGATACATTAAGCTACTACAGGCTGTCAAATCCAAAGATATTGTAAGTTAACTCCAGTCTCCGTTCCCCAAGTCCTCCCGATGAATAAAGATAGACATATACAAGTTAACAATTAACATGCATAATTGACTGAAGCATGTATAATAAACTGATTTAATGCATTAACATAAATTAAGTTACACAATAATACATTTAACTGATTGAAGCATGGCATTTGTTACCGAAGCATTAGAACTGAACTAAGTTAGGCTAGACTGAACTATTTATACCTGCTTCAGAAATGATAGAACTAAACTAAGCTAAGCATTAGAACTGAACTAAGTTACGCAATAATTTACACATGCTTCACTAACCATTAGAACTGAACTAAAATAGGTTAGACTGCACATTTATATAGACTTATAACTTATGGGTGATAACATAAAAGCAAATAAGTACACAATTATTGGAACTGCGCATTTTTATAACTTATAGGTGAAAACATATATGCAAGTAAGTATATATTTATCAACACTATATATTTATATGAACTGTTATATAGTTCGGTTATATAATCCGTTATATATTTCAGCTTATTTTAATGATAAGAGATGGGGACCAATGTACAAATTTATTTCACTCTAGCATGATAAGCACCAAAAAAAGAAAATCCATTAACTACTTATTGAATGTTAATGAAGATCCTATTTCTGACCTTATAGAGCTTTTATGGGTACCTGTCAATTACTGAAATCTGATTTTAACTGAAACTGCATACACATAAGAGACTATTGCCACCGTGTCCACTAGAAATCTGATTTTAACTGAAACTGACCACAAATTGTAGACTAGTCCATGGAAAGCCTGACATCATGACCACCAAATACCATGGATTAAATCAAAGTAGCCAAACACTGAACTCTAACTATCCACCAGTTACCACTAAGCTTAATGAAAGTTCCAAACACAGAACAATACCTTCAGTTGTACAAAAATGATGAGACTTCAAACCAAGCAACAATCAAACACTGATCTAAACTGTCAACTACTCGTTGAGCTTATAAGTTAATCAAATGCATCAAAAACAACAACTCTAAGGATCCTATCATCGAAACTATGTACAAAATGAACTGTTGATCAGTTCACATTATTTCTTTTTAAAGTAGCTTCTAAGAATTCTGCCCGATAAGGCCTTAGATTTCTCAATCACTTCACTTTCATCCAACCGTTGATCAATTCCTACATCGGTAATTAAATATACCTACACACTCACTACAAAGCAGAGAGGCGACACATAAAACGTAAAAACGTACATATAAATACAAAACTGAGATAAGCAAACTAGCAGGCGTTAAATTTTTTAGTTAATAAACGTCACACTGTTACTGCACCTGCTACAAAATGGTAGTTAACTTAATTAAATTAGTAATTCGAGATTGGTCACTTAATCACATTCTTTAAAGTATTATGTGGAGATAGTTGTAGGCGCAAACTTAGATGAGTAATGAATATTATGCATGATCCATTATTTCATTCTGCCACATCATTATGGTATTTTATATTTCCTCGACGGATTTGCTCAGCTAATACTAGAACCCATACTTAATTGATTTCCAACAAATCATTCTCAAACTTCATATCCATTTAAACATCTAAGGAAATGAAGTTATTCAAAAACAAAACAAAACAAAAAAGTTTAACCACCAACTAAATAAGCAGGTTATCTTTCAAACTTTTGAAGGCTCCATAGTTTTCTTTGGTTCTCATATTCACTGTGGACTACTAATATACTTAATAACTAATTGAGGAAGAGGAAAATCACTAACAAGATGAAAACATTGAGTGACTAGTTAAGTAAAATGAATATTAGTTAAAAAAATTCTTGGAATTACTAAATTGATTAATTAATCAAATAGGGAGCTGGACTTGAATTCCATACTGTGTATCTATGTATAGTTTAATGATTGCTTTACTAGTTGTCAACTTCAGTAAAAATTTAGAATGTATAGATCAAAACAGCCAATGAACAAAACTTTACGGTAGCATACTTGCCTGAGGTGCACTGATAACCCAATACCCTTTCTAGTCGATCTGATCTGAAGTACCTACATTTTTGAGTCATCATCATCAAATGGTGATACTAAATAGTACCACCTATATTGACGTTATAGGTTGAAGAATATATAGAACTACATGGAACCAGTTAACATAATTTTAAAAATGATAAATTATTTGAACTGAATGGATGCAATAAATATAGACATCAAGGCGTTACTTATTGAGAACTATCCAATTGTAAAATCAAGAACATAGTGTTTCCCATTTGGGCCACCAAAACCAGTCGGCTCTTTTCTATTAAGTTCCTGGTAATAGTTTATGATCAATTTGCATTTACAATGCATTCGCAAGAATAAAACACATGTATGTGGATTCTATTGTTATTTTGTAAGAGTGTTGATTCAGCTGGAAGGGGGGAAATAGAGTTTATAGAGTTGTCTGTACGTCATGAAAATTCATGACCACGATAACTCATTAGTGAGCACATACACCCCCCACAAACCCCCCCCCCCCCTAAAATAATAATGAAGTTCAAATGTCAGCAACTTCAAAAGCTTCTAGAGTGGGACATATATAATTTACAGAATTTTATGATCTCAACCATTAGTTTTAAAGGTAATGTATTTTAAATTTATGCTTAAAAACTATGCTCTGTCTAAGTTTAACTTTTTTAGCTAGGCTCTCAAGCCATTAAAAGGATAACAAATGCTCCACCCTACTTTTAGTAGTATCGTTTATGGGCACCGTGCAATTTTTGAAATAAACCCAACCCAAGTGATTTTCCATAACAACATAGCTTAGAAAAGGATCTTATGGACCAAAAAACATTTTTGCACATTGGATGATTTTCTAATACTAATATAAGCTGATCTTAAGGTTCTAACTTTTATGAGTGTTATTATACGTTGCCTCAATCTAGATTCCAGTATATCTGCTAAATACTTTTGAAGCTCTGCAACAAAATCAGGCTCCAATGCCTGATCAAGCACAACTGCCTGCATGTCATACGAGCGAAAAATACTAATAAGGTTGATTAGACAAAGATGTACATCCAACTCTTGAAAACAAAAATGAAAGAAAGACTTGATGAACATGTAAATTCATGACCTGAAGTGTGAATATATTTGAATAAAAAAAGATGCATATACATTAGTATTCACCTGCATAAGAGAATATAGTGAAGTTATAATATCACGCCTTTCTGCATACCACTTGCCTGCTGCAAGGCAGAAAAACTCCAATTGCTCCCGGCCAAGTAAAACCCACCAAAGACATATGAGGCCCAACTAAGTCCTAAGACTGTCCATGTCTAAAATGAAGCCATATGCTACACTTTGATGCTCCAAGTTGACTTGCTTCCGACCCGTTTCAATCCAGCTATAGATTCTAGTCATTTATGTTGCAACGATTATATGATTTTGCTTTCAATCAAAGAAATCAAAAACTAAAGATTGTATCATAAGTACTTATAATTTATAGGAGTTTCCAGCTTTTTTTAACCAACAAATATCAGAATAAGTCATAAAAACACGACCAAGAGATTTGAAAAAAGCAAAAACCCCTTTGCTCAAACTATGCTCATTAACCTATCTTCTTTGTCCCAATAAAGCATCTCTTCATAATATAACTGAGTTGGTCACAAGATAGATTATTGTGCCCAAACTATAGTTCACATCACATGTCCAAAATATCAGCATATCAAGCTTCAAGATACAATATGATGAACAGTTATTGGATAGAAACCACTAAATAAGTGCTCTTGAGATGTAATTGTCATATTTTCCTATCCAAAATCATTTTCAGAAAAGGATGAAAAGAGTAACCACGCTCCAATTATAACAAAATCTTGCTCATTTTTGTACGCGTCATGATTGCATAGAAACTATGGACATACACACAGATCCATTATGCATCTGAATTGATATAGGATCTTTGTTATAAATAAAAATATACAGTTTGAAATCAAATAATTCATCATTATTCTCTACCCAGTGCATAGAATTCCCACTTAAGTGGGGTCAAAGATTTCAAATAGAGTTAAATCAGGCATAATATAAAGTCTTTCTATAAGTAAATAAATAAATACATCAAACCGCTAGTACAAGAATAATTTATGAACCAATAGCGGACACAAATACGCAGTGAAGAAAGAGGTACAACACTTCTATTAACATATATAATCTTCTGTTAAATTCGTACAATATGTGATAAATAGTTCGACAAGGTCAATAAATTCAACTTTAATTCAAAAGTTGGAAGCATCCATTTACTACCCAGTTCACAGCACAATAGTTTGAGTTAGCTGATTAAAAATAATTGAAGCAAAAACAACATGGACTCTAAAAAGCTGAAAATTCCTTATTAAAATTTTAAGGAAGGAACTCTAACCTTAGAAAAGTCTAAGCTTCCCAAAAATTTATGTCATGGATTCAAGGTTCTAATTTGAAAAAAGATGTGACTCCAAGTTGTTCGTTATAGCCAGAGCAGCGACGATTGACTCAGTGAATGCCAACTCTACAACGCAAGCACCAGAGCATAGCGAAGCAACTATGAGGATCTCTTTTATGATGGCATCAAGCATAATATAGGGGCATTATTTTTAGGGATTTGAACAACGAAGCATTGAGGATTTAATTTTAGAGATGTTGGAACGGATGATTTGAGATTTGGTTGTTATCACGGGGGAAGGGGAAAATAGTTTAAGTGGCAAATGAATATAATAGAGGGAATTTGTTGGCTTTAGAAATTTACTAGGCTAATACGCTAATACGACGTTTTGTTTTGATGTCTTTAGCATTTTTTGTTCTGATGTTTCACTATTTACATTCAGGAAAGGATCGACGACAACAAGTAGCACCCAACGCTGTGCAATTTTGCAATTAAAAGCAACTTTTCTTGTAGTGGGTGATTGATTTGAAGTAAAGGGATCGGAGGCAAAGTGGAAGGAGAGGGTTCAGAGGCAATCTTGGAGGAAACAAAAATATTTGAAAGCAATTGAAGTGAAGTGGAAGAAAGGAAGAAATGAAATAGTTTATATATGGGGCTTGAGGGATCGACCCGCCTTCCCCTTCTCCATGAAGCCAAAAAGATTAAGTCCTCAACATAAAAAAGATCGGATACAATTCCTCAACTTAAGGATTCTATGTCGATCCCTATGTACATATAATAAAAGGGGAATGTGGGAGAAAGGGATCGGCTTGAGGAATTCTGATCGTGTTTTGGAAAATAATATAAATGAAATGAAATTGCACCTAATTCAACGAAAAACGTCGATAACTGATGAGCATGCAAACGCATCCGGGAGCCAACGACAAGAACGTGCACGTGTTTATTCAAAAAATTCAATTTTTGAAATCGAGAGAAATTGAATTCTCACCTGAATATTTCAAAGACAAAACTGGATCAGATAGCCAAAGCCTACTAGCCTCGTAGAACCGAGCACAAATAAAAATTGATGAAATACAACCTAGAATTTATACTATTGGAAATCGACCAAGCGTCATAACGATCAAAGAGAGATACGACACTTGTGGAAAATAATTCAACGAAAGGATAATGACTATTTGGAAAAGTGGATGGATTTCTTTTCGGATACTCTAACCTGCTTCGATTCAAAGCATGTCATGTTCGACACAAGACGTAATTTGGGAGGCAAGTGTTATCCGACATTTTGACCCGACTATATCCAAATTGACTGGACAAGTTAGACTCGACTGTCGACAAGGCCAGTAGCCCAGAGTGATGATTGTGGGGTCCAGAAATCAAGCACATATGATAATATGAAGCCATTATCGAACGGAATTAAGAGATATGCTATATAGAATGTTCTAAGTATAGAATATAGCTTAATCTAGAAAAGGGATCGGGTATGATCCCTCTCAACCAAAGGGATTGGTACCTAAATAGTGCAACTCAATAGAAAACGATCGATAATTCAAATCCAGAAGTGAGATATATATGAAACTTTAGGAACAAGAAGTGGGAACCCTAGGGAGCCCACCATTGGGATCGCACCCCAAAAGGAGCAAGCAAGAGGGATTGACCCTCTTCTCCCTAGAAGGATCGGCCAGAATCAGACAATAATACATTGCAATATTGATCGATTAATAACTCAACATCTACAAGTTCAATTGACATGGAACTTGGAGGACAAGTGCATCATAACATAAAGAACCCCTTATAGTGATCGCAGCCCTAAATCCACCAAGATAGGGATCGGCCCCGAGCCCTCTTCCTTGGGATTTGGACCATGCAATCTCTTCTATGGGCCCCTATGGTTCTGGAGATCCTTCTGCAAATTTTCAGGGAGATATTTCATAGTCTTCCTCTATAAATACAGGCTTGATTGTTCATTCGAGGAATCGGGATGCTGCTTGTTGCTTTATACTCTTTTGTAACTAAGGATTCTAATCCGACCCCTATTGTACTAAGTTTACAAAGTGATTAATAAAGCTATCTCTTCAAAGTGGATGTAGGCAAACAATGCCAAACCACTATAAATTGTTGTGTCTCTGTTATTTTCTCTTTCTTATTTCTTTATTGCTATATTCTCTCTGTTTACATTTAATATTCTTCATTTAATCCACTACTACAAATCACTTGGGTGTTTGTGCCAATTTTTGGGGCAAACATTATTGAACTAAGGACTTTGTTTTTGGACTATAGAGTTGAATATGGATGATACTGGAATTTTGACCATTACCAAATTCCATAAGTCCAAAGTGATACAGTTTTGACGAAGATAATTGGTGTAAATAAATGTCATAACTCGGTAACGCTTAATAAAATAAAATTGATTCTACCGAAAATTAGTAAGCGATAAATTTTGATCAAAATGTCACACGACCTGCTAAGTGACGTGTGGACGTTAACATTTTTATAGTTCGATGTTAATCACTGATCGAATTTACACCTGATGAGTCATACAACCGGAATGATCAATTCTATTTAGACCAGACGATTTAATTAGTTTATAATTGTCTAAATCAATTTAATTAATTAATATTTATGAAATATTAATTATAAAATTTTGAATATGATTTTAGGAATAAATATTATTGTAGACATTTATAATAGTTATAGATATATTGATCAATATGCGATATCGATAAGCAATTAAATCAGATTTAATTAATAATATTTATTTGAACTTAAAATGAGTTTAAAGCAAAACACATATAGAGGAAGTATTTTGAATTGAAAAATGGCGGACTCCCTGTTTCCAGAACCTCCTCCCTCTCCTTTGATTCCCTCATCTCCCTCTTCTACGATTCCTCCTCCTCCCTCATCTTCGATACCCCCTCCTCCATCATCTTCGATACCCCGACCTACCTCATTTCCGATTCCCCCTCATCCCTCATTATCCACTCTTCCAACCTCTTCTTGTTCTTCTCCTTCATCTCATTCCAATCCTCAATCATGTCTGCATTCTTTGAATCAGTCCTCTCTGTTATCAGATATGAATTTTCCTTCTCTATCTGATAATACGGTTTGAAAACTGAATAATAATATTGTTCAGATCCCAAAGTCTTCTGACATAGGCAATAATTGGTCATCGCTATTCAAGAAAAAGCCAAGAAATGCTGGAGTTTTTGTTCCTATTCTGTTTGAAATTATTAAAGATGGTAAACCGAAACCATTACCTGAAGAAGTTAAAAGAGAAGGTATAAAGTACTGGAGTGATCATTTGGTAGGTTTTTTCTTGGATGGATCTCTCTCTTATCTTACTGTAACAAAGCACTTGAGAAGAGTTGATATTAAGTCTGACAATTGAAAGGTGAAGTTGATATTAAGTCTGACAATGAAATTTTTTATTTTAGTTTCTCAAATGATCAGGACAGAATGAAGATTTTACAATTTGATCCTATTTTTATAAAAGGAAAAATGTTCATCATAACAACATGGAATCCATCATATGGATATGTTCAAGAACAAATTAAAAAAGTTCCTATTTGGGTTCATTTTTATAAAATTCCACTCATTGCTTGGACTTTAATTGGAATTAATTGGTTATCATGTCATGTTGGAAAGTTGATTTGTCTTGATGAAAGTACAGAAAAATTAACAAGATTCAAGTATGCTAAAGCCTTGATAGAGGTATCTCCTGAACAAGAACTTCCTGATTATATTGCAATTGATGAATTAGGTGATAGCTATCTATATGTTAAGGTTGTCTATGACTGGAAACCAAAAATATGTTGTAAATGCAAAGTGTTTGGGCATGAAACTAAGAACTGTTCTGGAAATTTTAAGGTTGAGAGATTTGGAATGAATATTGAAAGTGATATTGGAGAAGCGGATTGCAGTGAATATATTGATCAGGAAATAACACAGGATAAGGTAATGAAGGCTCACAATTCAGAAAAATACAATATAAAAACCAAGAAAATCTGGAGAAAGAAGGAAATAGAGCAAGAAACTTTTATTAACGACAGTATTCCACTAGAAATTGGGAAGAAGAATTTGGATCAACAGAATAAAATTCTAAAAGAGACAGAGTCTTGTCTAGATACTGAAACAACAGGTTTGAATAAGGAGCAAAGGAAGATGGATGATAAGGGCTATGCAGAAAATATTACTACTACAAATGCCTTCATGGCATTATCAGATTTAAGTGAAGAATCATTCAATAATGATATAATAAAAGGAAATGAGGCTTCTACTGTCAGAACTGGAAATACTCAGGAGGTCATAATTTCAAATAAAAGTCATGGCTCTGATGCAGATAATATGACTAGCAATAGTTCATTTGTAAAGGAAACAATAGTTACATCCACATTTACAAAATGAGATTGTAGGGGAGAAATCAAATGAAAATGAGAAATATGGATCTTGTAAGGAACAAGAAAAAGTATTTTCACAAAATGGCAAAGCTTTGGAAAACATGAGAGATATGAATATTAATTTTCCTATGAGTAGGAAAGAAGCACATAAGCAGTTGGAACAAGAAGGCAGTACAATCTCAAACATGAATAATGGAAATGTTGAAGACACAATCCCTATGACTCAGAGAAAAGTAAATTCGAATCCTATTGTAGAAAAGCAAATTGATGATAACCATGTATAAACTTCTCCATATATCAATATAGTTCCACCTGCACATCTAATATTACTTCACCACCTTTTAAATCAAAGGAAGCAAATGTAGATCAGACCTTATCTGTTAGTAAAAAAGGAAAAAGAGGAAAAAAGAAAGTTTCTTTTGTTGAGTCCACTGATGATCTCAACAATGGTGATAGCTTCAATATTGATGAAATTCAGCCTAAAAATAATAACGAGTCTCCATTATCAAACAAAGGATCTTCAATTCAGACAAGTGGTAATAGGCATATAAGAAAGCATCCTACACAACTATTATCACCTAATATATTATGATGATGAATAACAATATTGCATACTGGAATATTAGAGGAGGGCATCTATCCTCAAAGCAAACAGAAGTGAAGAAATTGATTAAGGATGAAAAAATACAACTTATTGCTTTAAGTGAAACAAAGTTAAACAAGTCAATGACTGAAAAAGCTTGTAAGTTTATTGCTCCAAATTGGTTATATGAGAATAATCTGCAAAGTGCTCCATATGGAAGAATATTAGTGCTCTGGAATTCAGCAGTTTTCAAACTGTCAAAATTAATGGAAAATGATCAAAATATTCATTTTAACGCCGTATCCTTACTTTCAAATACTTCTTTTCTGATTTCTTTTGTTTATGCTCAAAATAGTTTAGACAGAAGACTCTCTTTTCTCTCCAATCTATCATCTCTTGTTCAACCAAATGTACCTTGGATAATACTAGGAGACTTTAACTGTATGTTTTCATCTGACCAAAAATTTGGAGGAATTCCTCTATCTATTAAAGATATATCTCCTATGAAATAAGCTCTTATTAATTCTTCTCTTAGCCATATTCCTTACGTAGGAGCTGAATTTACGTGGAATAATAAAAGTAAAAATGGTCCAAGAACTTTTTGCAAGCTTGATCATGCTTTTCAAAACATCCATTCTCTAAACTTATGGCCTAATCTTCTCTGTAATTTCCTAAATCCTTCCATTTCTGATCACTCTCCAATTATCTTATCATGGGGAGAGAATGCTATTTGGAGAAACCCCTCTTTTAAATTTTATAAATCTTGGACTAACCATAAAAAATTCCATAGTACCGTTATACAGGTTTGGCAGGAAATAATTTTTGGAAATCCATTGTATATTCTAAAAGCAAAGCTTCTAAGGTTGAAGTCAAAACTAAAAATATGGGCTAAAGAAAATTTTGGTGATGGATCAAAAATATCTGATGGAATAAGAGAGAAACTTTATTATATACAACAGCAACTTCAGCAGGATCCAATGAATACAACATTAGCTTGTCAAGAATCAGACTTATCAAATGAATTACATGAGGCATTGTAATTTGAAGCTATGATAAGAAAAGAAGTTCTGCATGAAATTAATGATAAGCAAGGAGATAAGAATACAAGATACTATCATGATTCAATTAAAGTAAAACAGGCCAGAGAAAGGATATTGAGAATAACTGACTTAAATGGAGTAATTCAGGATAATGATGAATCCATTACAAAGGCTTTCATTGATTATTTCTCTTATATACTAGCAAATCATGTTCCAATGATCCCAAATCTTCTTCCACTCTATAAAATGCAAACACCTTACTTGGATAATGATCAAGCTAGCAAACTGATTCAAGGGGTACCATCTGAGGAGATTAAAAGGGCAGTTTTTTCTCTAAAATCTGATAGTAGTGGAGGACCTGATGGTTTTAATGCATTCTTCTATCAAAATACATGGAAAATAATTAAACTAGATGTAATCAAAGCAGTTCAACATTTCTTCTCTCATAACAAATTGCCCACTGGTGTAAATGCTACTAATATAGTTCTAGTGCTAAAAAGTACTAACCCAGTCAATGTTGCAGAGTTTAGACCAATTTCATGTTGCAATGTGCTTTACAAAATTATATCCAAGATAATAGCTAGTAGACTTCAGACTGTTTTGCCTTCAATTATATCAAGCAATCAAGTTACATTCATGCCTCAGAGAAATATCAGTGATAATATACTATTAACTCAAGAGCTTATAAGAGGATATGGAATTGGAAAAATACCACCTAGATGTATGTTGAAACTTGACATACAAAAAGCTTTTAATTCTATTGCATGGAGTTCTATTATAGCAAGTCTATCTAGAATGAATTTTCCTAAACCAATGCTGGCCTGGATATATACCTGCATATCAACCACACATTTCTCTATTCTAAGAAATGGATGTTCAAATGGTTTTTTCAAAGGAACACAAGGGGTACGTCAAGGTGATCCAATATCTGCTTACTTATTTATTATAGTGATGGAAATACTGAATATAATGATAATTGAGCAAGTGCAATGCAAGAAATTGGAGCTACATCCAAAATGCAAGGATCCACTCATAACTCATCTATTATTTGCTGACGATCTAGTTATTTTTACCAAGCCAACAATTAAAAATATTACCACTATACTTGAGGTATTGGATTAATTTTATGAGATAACTGGTTTGAAGATAAATTTGAAAAAATCACATATTTTAATAGCAGGACTAAGTGATAATCTGAAAGCTAGTATTATTGCACATTCAGGTCTTAAGGAGATGCATCATAATGCCAGATATCTTAGATTACCACTAATCACTGCAAGAATTACAAAATCTGACTGTCTCCCATTATATGAAAAGATCACTGATAGATTATCTATTTGGCCAAATACAAAATTATCTCAGGCAGGAAGATTAGTTATTATTCAGAGTATTGCAAGTGCAATGGAAAATTATTGGATTAGACATTATATTCTTCCAAACAAACTGATATCAATGATTAAAAGTGCATTGAATAGATTTCTATGGCATGGTGATCCATTTTCCAAAAAGCTCATTCCAATATCTTTTATGAAGATTCAGTTGCCAAAAGAAAAAGGAGGTCTTGGCATAACAAATTTAAAATTATGGAATATAGCAGCTATCTTAGTTTATTTTGACAAAATTCTCTTAAGAAAAGAAGACCTTTGGACACAGTGGGTAATAAAGAATCTTATAAAAGGAAAAGACTTTTGGTCGATGAATATTCCCAATGTAAGCAGCTGGAGTTGGCGTAATATACTAAATTTAATATCTACCTTTATGCCAATCATACAGTGTAATCCACTTGAGAACAGTGAACTGCAATTCTGGTCATCACCTTGGGCAAAAACTGGTTTAATTATCAAAAAACATCTACCTTATTCTTTTAAAATGCAATCTGGAATCCTTTTAAATGCTAAAGTATCATCTTATATTGCTGATGGATCAGTTGTCCTTCCTTATTGTAGTTTTATTCAAGTTAGAAAACTATGGCAATCCTTATCATCTCTGGCTCTTCCTTCTACAAATCTTAATGTACTATGGACAAGTAAGGGAAGGAAACATACAATATCTCTAGTGTACAAAAGCTCTATTAGACGATACAAATGTAGGTAATTTTCCATGGGCTTCAAGTATATGGATGGAAAAATCGCCTGCAAAAGAGAATTTGCTGCTATGGAAAATAATGGCAAATGCACTAAATACAAAGCATAAATTAACTTGCTTGGGAGTAATAAGCAATGAAGATTGCGTTCTATGTCATAACCAACCTGAAACTAACACGCACTTATTTTTTGAGTGTAATTATACTTATGATATCTGGTGCAAGTTACTAGCTAATGGAAATTTTCACAAACCAGTTAAAAGCTCAAGAATTGAATGGTTTAATATATACAAGGCAACAAGGTGGAAGACTCCGAATACAGTAATTCTTATGATTATTTTGAATATTTTTGTATATGAGATATGGAATGAAAGGAATAGAAGAATCTTTGATTTGAAGATGGAAGCTGCAGCTGCAATATATAGTAAAATAAATAAGAGAATTCTATCTAGAATAAGTAGATTGAAGTGAATTAAGAAATGTATTGATGTTAAAAGGTTGTAATGTTGTGATAATTAGCTTTTGTTAAAAGGTTGTAATGTTGTATGTAAACATATATGAGTTTTGAATGAAAAGGGCAGGGCTCCCTTAGCCCATTGCTTTTCAAAAAAAAAAGAGTTTAAAGCCCATGAAACCCATGAAAGGGGCTAGAAATTTCGATCAAAATGGGGGCAATATGAACCAAAAGATGGCAGACCAAAGGCTTAGAGATGGAGGGCTAAGATGGAAGAGAATTGGTAAGTGATGGTGTAGGATATTGATCCTAAAATGTCTCCAACTTCTGATCATATAAGCATCTCTATCCTCACACTACACCATAAATGATATTTTGATACGGCTAAAAGCCGTATTTAACCATGTTAAATACGGCTCAAAGCCGTATCAAAATATGTCGTCGTTATCGTTTAGATACAGCTGTTAGCCGTATCTAATGTGTCATTTAGATACGGCCCTTAGCCGTATCTAAATGAGAGATTAGATACGGCTAGAAGCCGTATCTAATTTACAAATTAGATATGGTTAAAAGCCGTGCCTAAGTCATTTAGATACAGCTTTTAGCTGTACCTAATGGATCAATTACCTGCTCAGATACTGCACATATACCATGGACATACAGCAGTAGTTCATATCCAATACCACATATATAATCATTCCGAGACATCAAAACAAATACTATTATAGACAGTGCATATTCAAAGGATTCAATAATCCGCATTGCAATGCGTAATAACTTAACAATATCATTACATTATACATTGCAGTATAATATGGATACTAGCATACTACATAGCAGTCATTACTACATACTAGCATTTAGCACATTAGTACATTGCAGTATAATACGGATACCACATAGCTCATAGCACTACCACTAAGTACGTTACAGTTGTTCGTACTTAATAATTAATAACATTACATAATACAAATGCAAGGCAGCAGTGCAGCAACTCAACTCAGCAGTGTACATGTCATCAGGAAGATCACTTGCAGCCAGATTTGTGATAGAAAACAGGGTTAGCAACCGAAATCGAACAATACACATGGTTTAGGTACAAGTACCAAGTATCAGGGTACAAAGTTCTTGCTGTCAAGAGCTCATAGGCAACCAAGAGCTCACAGGCAATACAAAACAACTCACCTATTTACAGGATGAAACATTAGAACTCGAATTAGATTAATGGTATTTCATGGAAAAGAAGTCACTGTATTAGTAAGGACTGCTCTAAACACCAGGAACTGGGACATGTACTCTTTTCTTTTTATCCTTTCCCATTTGTAAGGACTGCTCTAAACAGCATTTCACACTGTGATTTTCTTATGTTATGTTTCTTTCTGTTTAGACTACTGTATATTTTTAGGTAGATTTAACTTCTTGTTATGAATGCTAGATCAGGATAATTATGTTTTCTAAAATAATATTGTACGATTAAGATGGCTGTTTTAATTAGTATGTTGGCAGACAAAACAAAATTCATTTATGAATAAGTACTGCTTAACATGTTTATATCCCTATTTCAAAGTGAACATGTATGCCTAGTTTTATCAGTTTTAATCGAAGTCAAAATTAGTTTTTTTTCTTCCAGAAAATGATACATATAAACGATGAAATGTGTGTAGGGCAACAATAAAAAAATAGCAAAAAGAAAGATCATCGGATTCTATTTACCTTTTTCATTACGTTGAAGCCAGATGGTCCAAAATCTGTTTTAAAGAACAAGTTGCAATTCATTAATTACGCCACTTGAGAATAGGATGTCTTTCAAACTTTGGAATATTACTCCACAAACAGAAGGACGACGTTCCTCCACGAGTGCATATACTAGTTTAGGCTATACTTTATTCAAACCACCTATTTACTTAAACATACTCTGGGGTATTTCCAAATTAGGCTATGAATTTAAAAATGGGTACTTTTGGCACAGGTCCCTGGTAGGTTTCAAAATACACGAAAAGTCCCTATCTTAAAACTTTATAAATTAGGTCCCTGTTTTTCGAAATCAACAAAAAAACAACAAAAAACATCATAAAAAACTGCCAAACTTCAAAACTTATTTCAACATATAATCATCTTTGTCACATACCGAAATTTTCGACTTTCGAAAATTCGACATCGATACTCACTTTATCGACTGCCGAGCCATCGAGTGCCGGAAACTCCAATAGTGAGGGTTTAAGAAAGAAGAAAAAGGCAGAAGAAGAAGAAGAAAAGAGTAGAAGAAGAAGAAAGAAGAGAAGAATAACAGAACAACATCAGATACAGAAAACAATATCAGAATCTCACACATCGCAGCGGAACAATATACAATAGATAATTACTAGTCTTTTAAAACAAAGAACTATATCAGTTTATACATACATCAATCAGAGTCAATATACAACTCAATACAATACATCACATCAATGGACAGTTATATAACTTGTCCTCATACAGAATACACAGCGGAATAAATACTATCAGATACAAATACTACGTCTCGTCCTCCAGCTTATCTCCAAACCTCCAGAATATCCTGATAATCTAACTCTAGACTGCCCGTGTGGAAATTGTTGGGCACCCAGAGTTTAGAAGGGAACAATAAACTCCGAGTCAGTCATGGTGACTGGTGTGAGATCGTAAAACAGTTATTCTTTAAAATAAACAACAGGAAAACTTTAATGTCAATTCGCAATGCTTTTGGAAAATGAAACTACCATAAGACCTCCCACCACACACACAATGCAAACGCAGACTTGGAGGAGATTTCTTCTTATGATAGTCAAAGATGCTTACTACGCAAAATCAAATTCTTTTTGATATTATTATTAGTGCATAGTGGAAAACATTTCGAAAGTATAATATAAATCTTAGCCAGCATAGGTACCATTATATTATGCCTGCTATAGCTGCCTCCTGAGGAGACAGGTTATACAATTGAAATCGTAAAGGCTCGTATTGTTTCTTTGGATTTCCAACAAATGGTCAGGCTAAGGAACTTCCTATCCACGATGGGTACGTCCCTGGAATAGACGACCCGAGAACCTAACCGGATCTCTGCCAACACAAGGCCGGGTTACCTCTGCAAAAATAGGTAACTACTGACACGCGTATGCCATCCCCCGATCGTCACCGATCTTCCCGAGGATCCCCGATTCGCAACAACCACAAAGAAATAAATTTTGCAGCAACCACAGAGGTTAAGTATCTGGGCTCCATACCATGATGCCACCTTTATCCAGAAGGAATGACATACACTAAGGGGCGCTACTCCCTAGAACCTTGCCGCATCCTTCCTGTTTCGACCATTTCCGGGGTGTGAGGCTCGATGAAGTCTCGTCCACAAAGCTACGCTTTCTCAAAAAGCCCTGCTTCGGGTCAAACAAAATGATCAACCTATGATCACAAAGATATAAGATCAAACAAATGATCATATCACAAATGATCAAACACTGATCATTTCACAGCAACACTCAGTATGCCACGTTACCAAATTGGGATATATCGCTGATAAATTTCAACTACATAACCTCTGAGCTCGTACGTCTCAGAGAAGGGTGTTAAGCTAAGAGAATAAATTCTCCGCCACCAACAGAAATGTATTTGAAAGAAATCAACTTTATATCTCAAATTGTAACGTCAGACATACAATCCATACAAGTCTGTTCCGGGATCGAACAGAACCGAAGGCACTTCTCACGAAGCCCTTGCACATCCGGATAAATTTCTAATCACGTCCAGACTTCCCGTCACTAAGGGTGATAAAACCTCTAAACCGGAGATCAGCCGATGTAGAGTAACTCGACGGTAATCCTTCCATTTTCAAAAATATCCGGTCTTCAACACCGGTCTTCAAATGCGATTCATAACGACGTATCACATATTCGGAATGGGTTATACGACCCCATGGTCCTTTCCCGGCTAACCCGAATAGTGAGCGATTATTCAAAAATAAGTGTGGCATTCAAATCATCCAATTCACAACAAATATCCATTCAGGGGTAAATATTGATAGTCGGTTATTTAACTATCAATAAAGATGCGCAACAACATCAGATTCCAAATAATTTTCCAAATGATTTCATCTTCAAAAATATCTTTACTAGATATAAAATTTCCACACTTAACCGTTTGAAAACAATTTCAAATCAATTCACTTTTCAATTTATCTTTAAAAGATAAAATTTCAAACCCTTCGTTTCATATGGGAAAACCCTTTCCATACTTATTTAATTATAAGTAATTCACACAACTATTTATTTTCAACATTTGAAAATATTCGATATACTTAAATCAAATTAAGTATATATTCATTCTTTAAGGAAAACATTCTTTTAACACCTTTATTTGAGTCAAAACGAATGTTACGTAAAACATCGTTACGACGACTCAAAATCACTAGTATAGGGATTCAGAATTTAGATAGATGTGTAAATCCCAATACTATATAAAACATTTCCTTTCGGAAATCATTTACTATAACAACAGTGTTATAGTCCACCATTTCCTTAAATTTCTCGAAAACGTCTATTTCAACAAGTATTGTTGAAATCTATGCTTTCGATTCATAATACATTTTAAAACATCTTTAAAATGTTTAACTTCATTTTTTTTATACCACTTCTTCAAGAATAAATCCATTTTACTTAACAATATATTCACTGTCCAAAATCGTGAATATAATTTACTTAACCCAATTTCAATCATTCCTACACATTTTTATCTCAATAAAAATTCGCTATCCAAAATTGCGAATATATCTTCTTTAAAAATCTTCTATATTTAATTTCTCAAATTCAACTGATTTTGAATTTATAAACACGTTTATAAATTCTATTTCTATTTTAATAACAACTTCAACTTATAAATTTCTTTTTATTAACTTCTATATTTTTACTAATCAAAATAAGTGATTTCGGATTTATAAACAACTTTTATAAACTTCACTTCTATTTATAAAAAAAAACTTCAATACCAAATCAATTTCAATATTGATTTCTAAATTTATTTATCACTACTAAATAAATTCCTTATTTTTCTCAAATCATTCAATATTCTATTTTTAAATGGATTCTTCACATTGAAATCATTTTACATTGATTTCCCAGATCATTTCAATTTACCAAGTAAATTTCAAATTTGATTTCCAACTTATCTCTTTTTAAATAAATTCCTTTTAAAGAAAATAAATTTCTTTCTCTTTCAATCTATTTAAAAATCCAAGTTTAAATTGAATTCTTCAATTTAAAATCACTGTTTTATGAAATCCATTTATTTAGCATTTTCACTTTATTCTGGAAATAAATTCGATAAGATTATAAAAATTAACCTTTTATACTTTAAAATTCCTTTCTTCAAAATTTATTCAATTTCTAAAAATTGATTCACTTAGAAATTTTCTACTTGAATTTCAAAAATTCAATTTCGTTTCTCTTTGGAATCCAATGATGTCAAAACATCCATTCAGCTAAATTTTAGCTTTCAAATAATTTCCAGATATCAATATGATTAATAGCATCACTATAATCATTCACAGATTCATATCACAATAGAAATAAATTCAATCAATGTGAGGGGTCCAGTTGGATCCCTCCAACCTGTTTCCCTGCATCCAAAGATGTTAGCACAATACCAATTCCGCTCCAGTACGGAATTATCGCGGTATATGGGTTTTATAAAAATCCGCTTACTAACGGCGCAATAGGGTCTCATCCGCTATACGAGGCGGGAAATCAATCAATCCAATATATACATATGCCAATATGTATATATTGCTATATATATAGATATATCCTATCATATCTAATATCACAATCAACATAGCAATCATATCAATAACTGCAATAAATTTTGAGTGAGAAAAATCTCACCTTAGCTTTTAAATTTGCGATCCATTTCCATTCCGACCATTTCTTGATTTATAACCTTGTATAAATAATTTATACAATTCATTAATATTCGAATTTAAATCGAACTATTCAATTACTAATTTGAATTTTTAATTACACAATGATCTAATTTTAAACCAATTTAATTATCGATGATTTATTTTAAACAACCAAATATAAATTTAAAACGATCCCTTTTAAAATAAATCTATTTAACTACGATAAAATCCAAAACAAAATTTCCTTTTTAAATAAATTGATTTAACCAAATTTCTTTTATAAATAACCTCATAACCATTTAAACTTCCCACTTTCCCAAATTTAAACTATACATATATATGTGTATTTACTGTTTACACATATATTACTAAATTCCAATGAAAATAAATTTGCTTCTGACTTATATATATATACTTAGAAATAAACTATATAAATTCAAAGCCCAAATTTTATACCAACTTTCAACAATTTAAATCCCTAAATTCCCTTTTTCTGTTTGCATAAAATTTCCACAGTAAACTCTTTATTTATTTTATTTTTTCCAAGCTAGAAATAAATAGACGTTTTCTAACCTATGTATGAATATAAACGTGAATTAAATCCAAACAGGTCTGCATACCTCACTCGATCGATCTGGAAACTCAAACTCGAGCCCTCCGTTCTTCGCTGCAGACTGTATGCTCACTTCGACCTCGAATCACATGCGACGGCAGCGGCACCCCACGACTTCCACGGTGCTAAACCCTACCCAAGAAGACCACCACTACCTTCACGAAATTTGATGTAGTCCCCACGTGAGCACCAGCTCCCTCAACCCACTCGCGATCGAACGCCTCGCCTAGCACTGCCGTGCTCCACCTCGACCTCAGCCTTCTCAAGTTACCACCACTGCTCGACCCACGCGCCTACACCCTGACACGTCGCCTATCACTACTGTCAATCGAACTCCTCCTTTGCCATCGACTCGAAGTTCGCCACCCCAAATCGAGCTCGAAATCCTACTCGCGTGCATTCCAGGCTCCCAATCACCTCGCGCCGCCGCACCCTCCTATGAACACGCCTCGCGTGAACCCTAGTCGAACTTCAACATCCCCACTCCCCTCGAGTGATTCGCGCGCGCGCGCCACTCGCCGCCGCGACCTACCCCTTCGCAGCTCGAATTGAATCCTCAATCCCAAATAATGAGCGGCCATTTGTATTTTGATTTTTCGTTGAGTTCAAATCTGAAGAGGGAATTACTTGCGATCTTGATTTGAAGATATAAGGAGCACGCGGCCTTTATTTATTTTCGTCTGCCATTTATTTTCCTCTGCGAATTTTCGAATGGAGCTCGGTTGTTTTAAAACGAAAGAAGAGATGGTTGGCACGATTTAGCTCCGTGATATTTGGCGTGAGTTAAGGGAAGAAGACGTGCTGCTGATGTTTGACAAATTTTAAGTTTTAAATTTTAAATTGAATTCAAATTGATTTCGACGCGTTTTCTCGCCGTACGATCATGTATTAACTCCAAAAAATACGAAAATTGAAATCCGGTAATAATTCAATATTACGGACCCAATGGAACTAGTTCCGTCGAATTCCGAGAATGTCTGAAAATTGACTATTTTTAAATATCGATTCGAACAATTCAATTCAATACTGCACAGAACAGTTTCAAATTCAATCCTGACAGTTCGATTAGCTTCGGTATTATCAATACGAATTTTAAAAGTTTTCGAAATATTTTTCTTCAGCTTAAAATTGAAGATTTACATTTTTATTCAGCATTCAATAGATTAAATTTTTAAAGTTTAATCGCACATTTCAAAGTTATATCGGGGATTCAAATTAAATCATCGTTCAAATATTTAAAATTAATTAAATATTCTCAATTCAATTGGTTCAAATTTCTGGGTCGTTACAGACTTTCCCCCTTAAAAGAATTTCGTCCTCGAAATTACAAGTTAGGAAAAGTGGTCCTTAACTCGTCTACTCTTTTTCACAATTCAATAGTTCTTATCAAATTATCGAAACAAATCTTTTTACTAAAGATTCGTTATCATTCAACTCGTTTTCCAACTTCAATTACAAGTTTCAAAAACTTCATTGTTTTACTACTCTTTTCAAATTTAAATTCAAATTCAAATTTTTAAACTTTCAAAATTTTCTCAAAAATTTTCTAACGCCCTAAATTTTCGAAAAATTTTGCCAGCGTCTCCTTTGCGCGGCTAATACGGTACGACTACAAAACGTCCCTACGGACTCTCAGATTTCAAAAAGAAAAAGAAAACGCCAAGCGGCTAGACAAGAAATCATCAAAAACTCATATTCGAATTTAAATACATACCTTTTGTCGAGCAATTCAAATTCTCTTCAAAATTAAAATCCCAATTCCTTTACACCTGTATATCCTACTAGCCATAATATCTAGTTACAGCATTCAAACTATTTTACAAATTCGATTACAAAATTTCAATATATACTTCTTATATCCTTTTTAAGTTCATTATTGAAGTTATACATCCAATATGATTCAATTTTACATTTCAATTTCATTTGAATCTAATTCATAACTTCAATTCTATTTGAATTCAATTTACTTCTGAATATTAAATTCCATCAACTATCTTTATTCACAACTGCACTATTCTAAATTAGTTTCAGTTACTAACTCATTACAAATTCCCATTTATTTTATTCAAATTTGTTTTTAACATTCAGTTTCAATTCCAGTTTTATTCACTTCATTCAATTAGCTTCAATGAATTTACACTTACATTCATTCTTCCATATCAATTTACTTTCATTAGATTGATTAACATCCAATACATTTATTTATTCAATTGCTAATCCATTTAACATTTCAAGTTGAATTTCACTTATATAACTCAAGTTCATATTCATTTCGGTAATAAATTTTGATACCCAAAATCAAATTCATTCGTCATTTCTTAAGTTATATTCCCATTAAACATCATTTATTTCACTTACATTTTCTCATTTTATAAGTTATACAACTTATATTCAACCTTTCAAAACCATTTTTGAAAACAATTCAAATTATCCTTTGAATTTTCCAAAACAAAACCCAAATTTTTCCAAACACTTTCCATTTAAAACAGTTTGGCAGCAATTCCTCTTCCGGAAACCCGAAAATGAATTCTAATGATGTGGCCACCATCATCAGGATTATTTTCCAGCGACCTAAAAGAGTTTAGAGCTTTCATCTCTCCAAAATACTTTCCAAAACCTTCGAAATCCATTTTCAAATCAAAAATGATTTAAACTTCCAAGGAAACAAATTTGGTGCAACATGCCAAAGATGTTATAAGACTGGAACTTGGTGCAACATGTTATAAGACTAACTTATCGAATTTGGTGCAACATGCTAAAGATTTTCAAAAAACAATACATAATAAAATATTAACATAAACAGAACATGTTACCAAATCCTTTTCAACGCATGAAGTATTATCTTCTTCTCAAAAGCAAGCCCAAACATAGAACATGTTACCAAATCACTGCATAACATGTATAGATTATCATTTCTCTGTACACTATTCAAATAAGTTATAAAGATAAAAATTGAATCACAAAGCAAACACAACAACTAACTGTGTAGTGAATACAGACACACAATCGTGCAATTAAAAATATACAGACACACAATCATGTGATGTACGAATACTAATAAGTTAACATATGGATTTGTTAAGGTCTTCTAATTTTTCATTGTCTTCAAAAGCTGATTGATAGACGGTAGGGAACTCAATGTCATCCACATTTGTAGTCAACCTTTTTGGTGTATGCAAGACCACAGACCATCCGTTATTTTTTAAATCTTTTGAGTAGAACACTTGACTCGCTTCTGATGCAAGAATAAATGGCTCATCATTCGCGTTATTTTTCTTCAATTTCCCTAAATTAACCATGATCAGGTTTGAAATGGGATCTATTTAGCAACCATTGATCTTATCCTCGACCTTTACCCAATCACAATAAAAAACTGTTTGTTTGAAATCAGTGTAATCCAACTCAAGTATCTGTTGAATGACTCCGTAATACGTTGTTTCTGCTTCCTTATAATTTTTATCCTTACCACTCGCTCTAAATTTTGTAATTGCTCTCATGCATACACCGCTATTTTGTGTTACCATACGGTCTTCGTACTTTTTAGTGGAAAATGAAAATCCATTCACTTGGTACTTTATATAACTACACGTCATGAACTTCGGCCCGTGCACTAGCCGCCACAGAGTTGGATCAACATCGATGGTCTTTAACAACTACATAAAACCAAATAAGTCAAAAAGCATGGCCACAAAGGTGTATTGCCCACTTATAAACACGTGAAATACTTAAGACGATGTGATACCTCATTATGTAACCATAGAGTAAAACTTTGAACGGCTTCCACAGTCGTAACCATGCCTCGAGGTTGAAATCTAGTACTTTTCACATAGGAGCTATACCTCCTACGGAAAACACATATCAAAATGTATATATAATTTGAATTAAAAAAATTGAAATTCCGGACAAGTTCGTGAACTTACTTCTTCCATTCATCCAATCCATCGTACTTATTAAGGACCCATCTACGCACTTGTTCAAACTGCACTTGGGTTAACATTATGTCTTTACCATTATCCAGAGGTATCTCATCAGCAAACTCACCGTCCTCATCTAAAAACGCTTCGCGGGTATGTTTATGATTGCCATCACCTCCGTTTGGCATATATTCCATGCAGTAAAGACTAGCTTCTTGTACGATATATCCTTCTGCAATACACCCTTTAATGTATCTTTTGTTGCGCACATATCCTTTATATGTTTTCATCAACCTATGAATGTGATCAATTATATACTGTAGACAGTAGCTATTTATATCACATAATGATGTACATAACTGAAATTAGAAATTTACCGTTCAAAGGGATACATCCATCTATATTTGACAGGGCCACAAATCAACGCTTCATCGGCTAAATGAACCATAAGGTGGCCACTAATATCAAAAAATGCAGGTGGAAAATGTTTTTCAAAAACACACATTGCTTCTACTAAGCTAGCCTTTGCTTTTAAAAGATGTTCCCTATTGATCACCTTTGAACACAAAATGTTAAAGAATAAACTAATACGATGAACAACATTTCGTAGATCCTTATGTTGTGGATAAGAATGTTGAAGCAATACCGGAAGCAAATGTTGCATTATGACATGGTAATCATGTGACTTCATATTTCTTAGTTCAGGAGGATTGATGCTCACATTGTTGTGGAAGTTAGAAGAGAATTTGTTAGGCACTTTCAAAATTTTCAAAACGGTGCAAAACCGTATCTTTTCTTCTTTGCTCAAAGTGAAAGTTGCCTTTGGTATGATTATTTTATTTGTTTCAGGATCTTCCATCACCCACAACTTTTGTTTTATACCAATGATTTTCAAATCCTTGCGTGCATTGATGCCATCTTTTGACTTATCTTTAAGGTCCATAATGGTGCTGATGAGATGCTCCGTGACATTCTTCTCCGTATGCATAACATCAATATTATGTCAGATCAAATTTGCTTTCCAATATGGTAAATCAAAAAAGATAGATCTCCTATACCATCCAGAAACATTGTCAACTTTTAAATGAGATTCGTAGTATTCCCAATTTTTATTAAAAAATGAATTCCAAGCATCTTCTAACCACACATAACCGTGAGGACTTTTAAATGGGGTTAGAATCAACTCGCCTATTTCAACCAATTATGATATGTGTTCCATACATGCATAACCATGAGGAATTTTAAATGAGCATGAAAGCACATAATCAAAGATTCCAAGTAGTTCACCCATGCATAACCGTGAGGACTTTTAAATGAGAGTGAGTACTTTTGGATGATATTATTGCTAATTAATTAAAAAAAATTCCTGTTTAAATACCACATTTTGACATACTATATTGGATTTTGATGAGTGATTGTCATAGAAATATGATAGGAATAGAGATGGTCATGGAATTTTTACCAACCAAAGTTATTACAAATATTTTAAATTTTTTTAAAGAAATTTACTAAATATACTGTCTCAAGTCATAATGTTTGATTAATTTCAACACTCATAACTTTTTTCAGTCACTATTTATCTTTTCGATAATCAATAGGGAATCTAATTAGTTAACATAGGCATTTAAGATCAAATCCAAAAATACAAAATCAAATTTCTAAAATGCCTAAACTGAGACGAAGTCGACAAAAACTATTTTCTGGAAGGGGTTATGTAAAAATGTCTGCCAATTGAAAATCTATTGAAATGAAATTTATGCAGATATTTTCTTTGGAAATGTGATGGAACTAACGAATGTCCCAACATAAAACACGTTCCACTAGTACTTTTTCTATCTGCTAGACTACCGGCATAATCTGCATCTGAATACCCTTTCAACTCAAAGTTATCATTAGTTGGATACCATAGACCAAAGCATGAGGTGTGCAAAAGATACCTTATAATCCTTTTTACAACTTTTAAATGAGATTCCTATGGATTTGACTGAAACTGTGCGCATAAACAAACAGAGAACATAATGTCTGGTTTAGAAGCAGTAAGATAAAGAAGTATACTCATGTGTATAGTGCTCTTGGCATGAAAAGATGATTTTTTAATTTTTCCCAGTTGATCATTGGCTGATTGAAATTAGATTATGGTGTAGATTTTCAACATAAATACATCGTTGTTACCCATTGTGACTCTGCCACCTTTTTATTTCTCTAGGCTAAGGAACTTTGATTTTTCGTCCATCATGTGTCTAGAACAGCCAGAATCCAAGTACCACTCTTGATGTTCCTTAGCCTGCCAACACACCTATACGAGGAAAGATTTTTGTGACCTATTTCTTTTTATAGGTCCATGATTGTTAGTGACAAACGATTTTGAAAAACAAGTTTGTGTAAAACCAAGACAGTCTATGTTTGTTCCTTTTGGCACCCAGATTTCTTTGACTTTAACAGAGTTTACATTCATGCCTTTAAGAACTGAAATTGATATGGTTTTCGCGTGTTTGGGTCTATACCAACAATTGTTGTGATTATGACCAATTTTTCCACAAATCGTGCACTTGGAGTAGACATGATTAGTTTCACTTTTACCATTTTCAGATTGAATATACCCAAGTCTTTGTATAATAGTACTAACAGTTTGTTTCCCTAATAGCATATTTAGTGATTTTTCTCCTTTGGATAATTTTCCTAAAGTTGTAGACAATTGATGGACTTGTGACTTGAGAAATTCATTTTCATTCAATAACAAGGTGCACTTTTTAGTAGAATTTTCTCTCCTAGTATTTCACTTTCTTTCAAAATCAGAATTTCATTTTCAAGCGATTTAATTTTAATTTGTGATTTTTTTATTTCCACTTCAAATGATGGATACTTATCACACTTAGGGAACTTATTTCTGTAGTTTTGAACCATTTGATCAAGCTGCATATTTTGTTCTATCAAACTATCTTTTTGTGATTCAATTTTAGTGTACTTCTCCCTAAGTCTTTCAAAACAGCCATTTACTTTATGAAAATATATAAGTAGTTGCGAGTGAGTAAGTTTTGATACCTCGCTTGGCTCGCCATCATCGCTGTCACTTGTTTCTCCTAAAAGACACTGATTTGCTATTTCACTCTCACTGCCAGTACTTTTATCACTTTCATCCCAAGTAGCTGCAAAACTTCTCCTTTTCAATTTCTTTCCTTTGCTGAATTGATTTTGAGGACAATTTGGCTTGATATGACCAGGCTTATTGCACTTGTGACAAATGATCTCCTGCTTTTCTGAGTTGTCTAGAAGTTTGACGATTCTGTTCTTCAGTTGTTGATTTAAGGCAGGATTTCCATATTTGCGGTTCCACATTTTGAATCTCTTTATTATTATTGCCAGTTCAGCTGCTCTATCATCATCGTCATCTTCACTTTCCGTTGTTCCTTTGAGAGCTATTGATTTCTTTCGCATATCACCTCCTTCACGTTCTTCCTTGAATTTGATTTCTAGCTCATAAGTGGTGAGATTTCCGATGAGTTCTTCAACTTTAACTTGTTTTAGATCCTTTGATTCTTGAATGGCAGTCACTTTTGCTTCAAAATTTTATGGAAGAAATCTGAGGATTTTTCGGACTATTTCCAGTTCCGTGTATGGTCTTCCTAGAGATTTTGATTTGTATACAAGATTAGAAAGTCGTCCATAAATTTCTTTGAGGCTTTCATCCTTTGCCATTGTGAAGTTCTCGTACTCGCTACTAAGCATGGCAAGGCGAGATTCTTTAACTTGGGAGGTTCCTTCATGAGTCACTTTAAGCGTGTGCCAAATTTCCCGCGCAGTTAGACAATGTGAGAAACGATTAAATTCAATTTGATCTAATGAACAAATATTAGAATTCATAGCTTTAGCAGTAGAATTTCACAGTTTATTTTCAAGATTTGTCCATTGATCCATAGGTTTTTCAACTTCTTGATATCTACCATTATTGTTGGTATGCTATATCCTGTTTCAACAATATTCCATGCATCTATGGTTTTTAGAAAAAATTTCGTTCTAGTTTTCCAATATGCATATTCACCATTGAACATGGGTGGTTTAGCTATGGACCGACCCTCAGCAAAAGCACTATTAAAAGAAACCGTTTTAAAAAATCAAATTTTTTTAACAAAAAATGGTTTTTGTTTCTAGCTCTGATTCCACTTGTAGGATCATTTTCACCCTAGAGGAAGGGGGGGTGAATAGGGTGATACTAAAAATTAATATGGAAATAAAAATAATAACAGAAAGTAATGCAGTAAAGATCGCACATAGATTTACCCAGCTTCGGCAAAAACCTGCCTACGTGCTGCCTCCAAGGTTTCTACGTGACTTGAAATCATCTAAAGCCCGCATTCATGGCTTTAACGGTGCTACGATGGAAGTTGTCGGTTATGTCGAATTGCTCATGGAATTGGGAGAAGGTGACTGTAGGAAAGTGCGGATGTTGCCAATTGTTGTCTTGGATGTTGACTCTCCATGCAATGATTTTCTAGGCCGACCGGCCGTAGCTGAATTCCAGGCCGCATTTGCCCCATGGTGTTTGACTCTGAAGTTCCCAACTGATAATGGTGTTGGAGTTATGCATGGTGATCAGGCGACCGGACATGCCTGCTATGTGGCTGAATTGAGGTACGCTATAGAAGGAGAAATGTAAGGGTGTGGACAAGTCTCTCTACATCCAAGCCACCGAAGATTGACAACCAGCGCCTGGGACTTGGCTCGGGTGCCACAGTCTATTTTATAAAGACATAGATCCAAGGGATGACGAGGAGGAGCCCGAAGGGACCAAAGATGCACTGGCGGAACTGACGATTGACATCACGGTCAACCACGACGACCCGTCACAGGTCCTAAAGATAGGATCACAACTCAGCCCCCGATGATGAAAGAACTTGTTGGTTTTCTCCGAGCGAATCTTGATGTGTTTGCTTGGACTCATTCTGATATGTGTGGGATCTCGCTTGCCATTGCGAGCGACACATTAAACATCGACCCGAGGCATGTCCTGGTGAAGCAGAAAAGGCGTAGCGTGGATCCAAAGAGATCTGCTACCCTTAAAGAGAAGGTGGATAAACTCAAAAGCAATGGGTTTATTCATGATGCCTTCGACCTTAAATGGGTATCTAATTCTGTACTTGTGAGAAAGGTAAATGGAAAGTGGCACACATGTGTTGACTAATTGATTTAAATAAAGCATGCCCGAAAGGCAGTTTTTCCCTTTCCAGAATTGATCGACTGGTGGACTCTACCGTAGGACATGAGTTGCTATCTTTCATGGATGCGTACTTCGAATATAATCAAATCCTGATGCACATTCGACTAGGAGCACACCATCTTTATTTCCGAGGTTGGATTGTATTGCTATGTGGTAATGCCATTTGGATTAAACTATGCTAGAGCAACCTACCAGTGCCTGGTCAACTGAATGTTTAAAGATCAGATTGGAAAGACGATGGAGGTATATGTGGATGGTATGCTTATAAATTCACGACAATCAAGTGACCACATTAGAGACTTAGTAGACATGTTCGATATCCTCCGATATTACAAAATTAAGATCAATCCTCTGAAATGTTCTTTTGGCGTTGCATCGGGAAAGTTCTAGGGTTTCATCGTCAATGCTGACGGCATCGAAGCTAACCTCGAAAAAATTCAAGCTATTCGCAACATCCAAGTGCCAAAGACTATCAAACAAGTATAGAACTTAAATTGGAAGGTTGCTGCCCTGAATAGGTTTATTCCCAAACCACCAATAAATGTATTCCTTTCTTTGACTTGATTAGAAGAGGGAAAAGGAACTTTGAATGGACACAGGATTGTGAAGACGCATTCCAAGCTTTGGTGAACCACTTAGAGAGACCTCCCATCTTGTCAAAGCCGGTGGATCATGAAGACTTGTATATCTACTTGGCCATGTCGGTACACACTATAAGTGCCCCACTTCTTCGCGAGGAGAATCAAATCCAAGTACCGGTCTATTATGCTAGCAAACAATTAACAACAGACGAAAGGAACTATCCGAAGATAGAGAAATTGACGTACTGCTTGTTGATCACCTCATGAAAGCTCCGTCTCTATTTTCAGACTCATACATCAATGTTTACACAAATCAACCGTTACGGTAGGTCTTATAGCGACCTGAGATGTCTGGAAGGTTACCGAAGTGGAACATCGAACTGAGCTAATTCAACATCACTTATCTCCCTTGAAGAGCCATTTAGGGACAGGCATTGGCGGACTTTATAGCAGAATTAACTGCAAGGGATGATCTTCCAAAGAGCGGTTGAGCCTCTACTATTCGGTGGAAAATATGTATACGGAGGCAGCATCCAATGATCGTTGTTTTGGAGCCGGAATCGTGCTAGTAACTTTAGAGGAACGATCTATTTGCTACGATTTGAAGCTTGACTTCCCTGCAACGAACAACGAAGATGAGTATGAAGCTTTGATTGCCTGACTCAAACTTGCCAGAGAACTGGGAATAAAATCTCTTCAAATCCTTCGTGATTCCCAGTTGGTGGTATACTAAGTCAAGGGAGATTACTGGGCTAAAGAACATCGACTCGCTCTGTACCTTATCCAAGTCCAAGAGCTATTGAATGACTTTCAGTATTATGACATCACACACATTCCCCAGGATCTAAATAAAGAGGCTGACTCATTGGAAAAGTTTGCTAGTGCTAGGGATGCACAACAAATGGGCTTGGTCCCAGTCGAAGTACTAGATGCTTCGAGCATAAACCGGATATAAATCGACTGGGTGCTAGAAATGGAACCCGAGAAGGAGTCACAGATGACTCCGATTAAAGATTATTTACTACAGGGAGTCCTTTCCGAATGGAGGAATGGAAGATGACAAATCCTTAGTAAAGCTTCATGATATATCATTAAGGAAGGAGTCATGTATAGAATGTGGTTTTCTGTTTCCATGCTCCAGTGTATCGCTCGTGATGATATAAAACGAGTCCTAAGGGAAGTTCATGAAGGGGAATGTGGAGATCATATTGGGGGCAAACCCTAGCAAAGAAAATATTCCGTTATGGGTATTACTGGCCAATTGTCAACCGAGATGCTGCTGATTACGCTAAGTGATGCCGCAAGTGCCAGATGTATGCAAAAGTTCTGAGAGCTCCGCCGATGTAAATTACACACATGGTCGGACCATCGCCTTTACCACATGGGGCATAGATGTTATCGGTTCCTTACCGATCTCTAAAGGTGGTACGAATTACGCCATTGTAACAGTTGATTACTTTACCAAATGGGCCGAAGCAGAACCTTTAACCATGATCACGACAAAGAAAGTAATCAACTTCATTGTTCGAAACATCATCTATCATTTTGGCTTTTCACTAACCATCGTAACTGACAATGGAATCCAATCCGATAGCATTGAATTCAAAGACTTCTGCCGTCGACATCATATTAAAATGAGATTTGCGGTAGTTACTTACCCTTAAGCAAATGGACAAGTTGAAGCTGTGAACAAAATCATAAAGTCCATTCTGAAGAAATATTTGGAAAAGGCTAGAAGCAAGTGGGTATATGAACTCAACAAAATTATGGGCTTACAGAACCACCCACAATTCCAAGACTGGCCATACTTCATTCACCCTTGTTTATGGCTCCGAAGCCGTCCTCCCTGTTGAACTCGAAATCCCTTCTCATCGAGTGACCTACTATGACTCCAAAACGAATAGAGATATCCTCTTAGAATCTCCAGACTTTATAGATGAGAAGCGCGAAGAAGCTGATTTGTGGGCAGCTGCACATCAACACTGAGTCGTCCGATACTACAACACTAGAGTCCAATCTAGAACCTTTGAAATCGGCGATTTCATGTCTTGAAATAGGTTTTTCCTGTCCCGTTACACATGAATCCTACTTGGAAAGGACCGTATGTCATTGAGCAGAGGCTTGGAGAGGGAACTTTCAAGCTAGCGATTATTGATGGCGTCACACTACCAAGCGCATAGAATAGTGAGCATTTACGTTGCTATTTCACTTAGTTTATTCTTGTTTATTCGGTTGCATTCAATTTCCAAATTTGCTTTAGCATTTGATTTTCTAGATATGTAATAAGACAAATTATGTCATTTCTTTCCATTTGGCAAATAAAGTTTGAAATTTCTTCATATCTATGATTGTTGTAGCATTACATATTAGTTACGATACTCGACTAACTAATATTGACACGTTCGAGCAGGTTCACGGAGTTTGGAGCCAGCTGATTACACAAGTTCACGATTGAACTAAACAAAATGAACATGGTTCGACCATTCATTCGATGATTCTCGCTCACAACCCGATGAATGGAGCACCTAAGGAGAAATGGATGTGACTTGACCATCCAATAATTAAGCTAATCCCACCAAGCAATGGGATAAACATGAATCAAAAGCAATCGTGATGTGACCAATTACTCCCTAGGTTAAACCTTGGACTTAGGGGCAAATCAATGAATTATGGAAAGTACTTTCCGACTATTTTCCAAAATAACTCTATGTCCCCAGAGTGTGGACTGGAGTATAAATACAAATTGGGTGTAATTCGATTACCCGCCGACTAACTCTTATCCCCAGAGTGCAGATATGAGTATAAACAAGTAAATGAGTTTGGCTCGACCACTTACTATTCCATAAACTCCGATCTGAAACCGATAGAAGGAGTATAAATTCGCTAAGGATGGAGTTCGACCATCCACTATCTAATTCCTCTAACCCGAGATTGGGGGCATGAGTATAATCACTTAAGCTATTGAATTCGACAATGTAGCACTAGGGCCCGAGCTAAGTGTTCCGTACAACTTGAGGCCACGACCACATGATGGCCTTGAGTAAAAATTAATGGATGATTATTCGAATCAATAAACAATGAATTACAAGTACATTGAACGGAAAAGTAATAGCTCAACTACTCTAACAACATTCACATAAGAATTCAACAGAAAATAAAGAATTTTTATTTGCACATTAAACTTGAAAATTATAGCACAAGTTTATTCAAAAGCGGAGGCTATACCCGCACATGCACGACCAACAAAAAGAAAAACAGCTACACAAGCTATATACAAACTAAGCCGAAGTGACGGCTACTTCTTTTGCTTCTTCTCTCTTTTGGATTTCTTGGGAGTGGATCCACCCGAGCCTTCGCCCGTCCCTCTCTTCGATCCTTAACCACCCTTGGTAGGAGAGCTTTCAAAGGTTAGAGGGAGTTCTATGGGAACTGACTCACCGGGTGGAATGACTTGCAGTGGGATGAGATTTGGATCATCAACGTCCACATCAATGGGTTCGGCTTTAGCTTTTTCTTCAGTAACTCCTCCCCATCAACGTGCTCTTTTAAGTTGAGCTCATTAGTGCGTTCGGAGGCACCTGTGATTATAACATCATCAGATTCATCTGGCAGCGGCTGATCGTCAGCCTTTTCATCAATAAGAGCGGCCCTGGAATGTCGGTAGCCACCAAAATTTCTGTGAGTGTTGGTTGTTGCTCTATAGTGACACCGCTTTCTGGAGTTTGACTAGGAGCTGGAAGACCTGTAGATTTGAGGGAGCAAGAGAATAAACCCAAAACTATTGGGATGAAGAACAAAACCTCTCAAATAATGGAGAATAGAGCGGGATACCTATGTCCAGTTGACTTTCAGTTGTCATTGGAGTGCTTCCTTCTTGAGTAGGAGTCAGCACCTTTGATTTATGACCGGGTCTATCCAAATCGTAGCTCGGATCCTGCCCCAGGCAAAGTGAAGCTGAAGCTCCAACTGTTTGAAATGAAGGAGGTCCTTTAGATTGGACTCTGAACCTTCAGCAATGTTTTTCCCTTTGCCAGAGGGTGCCATAATATCAAAGTATTGGAGCCCTACAGTGGCAAGATCTGAAGGTTCATTCCTATGGAGGATCTACCATACCAGTTTCTCCTCATCCATATCAGCTTTACTAAGGGCTTTTTTCCTCATTTCAACGATATATTCCCAAGCCTCGACAAACAATTCGAGGTAGCCCTCTCTAAGAAAACTCAAGTCATGATGGATTAGGACCTTAGCATTGTATTTGAATAATTAAAGGATCAAACATGTCCTTAATGTCATTCCGGCCAGCCTCTTTGGCATCCTCCAACCGGGCTTCAATTTGCTCTCTAACTTCATTACGGCCAACTTCCCTTGCCTCTTCCTTGAGGACTTTGATTTGGGCGAGTTGCTCGTCAAGTTTAATTTTCAGCTCTCGGGCCTCGATGGCCTCTTTACAATACCTTTGAGACTCCTCCCGAGCCTCAAGTTTTTCCTCCTTCTCTTTCTTAAGAAGTTCTTCGAGTTCCTCAACGCGGTGGGCTAGAGTGTCTTTCTCTTTTTACAGTGTGTCCCTCTCCAGAGCAAGCACACCACTATGGTTAAGGGCAGCATCCACCTCCTTTTTGTGAGCCATTTCCAGACAACTAACTGCTTCGAATGTTTCTTTAGCACTCTTCTCTGCCGTGACTAGCTTCTTTGTTAACTCCGTGATATCATCATCTTGGTGTTTGATTATGATTTTATCATGGATCGCCTCCAGCTTAAGGCGATCGATTTCATGTTGCCTTTTAGTAGAAAACTTAGAGATTTTCTCAACTAAGTGCTAGAATGCTACATGCTACACAAAAACATCATTGACACATGTAAGTGAACTCGCTTTAGCACTCTCTGGAATTGTATGGATAGAAGGAAGAAACTTTAGCCCATCAAAGCAGATTTTTGAAAAATGATCTTAAGTTTGGCCAATCTTTCTACCGTAAAGGCCTCAGTGAGTAGTAGTAGTCAAAGTTGGATAAGAAGTAACAATATGACGTTAGCTCAACCTGAATGTTTTTCCTAGTTTGGTCCTATAAAGTTATGGATGTTCTTTTGTTTGTGATTATTTTGTTTAACATTTCATTGGGTTTGATATTATCTTAGGGATGGACTGGTTAAGGAAGTATGCTATAATTGTAGATTGCGAGAAGCCATTGATAACAATTGGGGCTATGGAGGGGCGGAAGGTAGAGATTGGCTGTCCACCAATGGACGAGGTTATGGTTAGGTTTCTATATGTGCTAGAGTTCCATAGGATAAGTTGTAATCTGTGCATGTCGTTAAAGACTAGTCGGACGTATTCGAGGAGGTAACCGGACTTTTGCCACACCGAGGGATTAGGTTCCGCATAGACTTAGTGAAGGAAGCTAGACTGATAGTTATGCCATTGAGGCATATGACACCCATAGAGAAAAAGGAGTTAGAGGTGCAAGTGAATGACCTGTTGAGGAGAGGGTTCATTCATAGGAGTATATCTGAGTAGGTTACAACCATAGTATTCACAACTAAGGTGGATGACTCAATGAGGTTGTATGTTGATTACCGTGCGCTGAATAAGGCAATGATGTAGAAAAATTATCCACTCCCGCCAATTGATGACTTGTTCAATCTGTTGGAACTGGACCAGCATGTAACGAGTTAAATGGGTAAATTTCAAAATATCTATTCCATTTTGGATCTTGTTGGGCCTATGAAGTCTAAATGTATTTAGATCTGATCTAAATTAATTATACATAAAATCAATATTTTATTTCAATTGTAAATATAGATATATTTATATTCTATTTTTATTGTATAATATAACATGCGTACCATATACAGAAGTATATGCACATGACGTACAACATAGTAATGTGCATGCTTGTTATCCTGGCGCCTTTGAGCCATGCCACATCTAGACGAGTCAGAACCATCAAATGGTCGGATAGTAAGTCAAAAATCCAAAACTATTACCCAGAAAGTCATCTTGCTTACAACTTGAGGAAAGCTAACCATTTTCTAGAAGAACCAAGTGGCATGGAATGAAGTCAACAAATAGCGATTGAAGATTTTGCTTCAGTTGATGAACCAAGTGGCATGGAAGAAAGTTAACAAAAACTCGGCCAACAGCCATATGCCAACACCTCTTACTTCGAATGTTGAATCGAAGCAACATGGGGTCATTTGCATCGATTCTTTAAACAATTGAAGCAACTGATTGAGGCTTTTGCTTCAGTTGTTTCATGATTACCGAAGAAAATGACCATCTTTTGCTTCGGTTCTTACATAACAACAGTCGATTATATATGCTCATCATCAAATACCTATTTTCTATTTGCTTCGGTTACCACATAACAACTAAAGCAAAAGAAGATCGATTACTTCGGTTGTCACATAAAACGAAGCAAATGTCAGCTAAAGCAAAAAATAATAATTGTAGAATAAATTCAGCTCACGTATCAATGCATAAATTCAGCTCACGTATCAATGCCGTGTAACATACATCAAATCGGTACCGCTAAAAGAGAAGAATATAACAAATTAAAATTAGATAATGTAGCTCACAAATTCAACATGCACATCAAACAACTTAGGCTACACATCAAATTCATCATATACATCAAATCGATGTTTTAAATAAGACATAGATCATTTGCTCTACGGTTTAAGAAGAATAATAAAATTACCACACGTAAGACCACCTAAATTTTGTAAAATGGTGCATTGGAGGCTTGAACTCATATATAACCAACCCAGGTTCAAAGACAAGCTCAAAGAAAGCTACATATTTTACTGCACTCTGCAACATACATAAAACTGCACAACTGTAGAACCCAAGTTCCAATACCATCTAAAGATAAAATTAAAAGGAAATTAGCACCTGATAAAATTAGAAAAGAAATAGGTTCAAAGTTAGCAATTAACACGCCATCATTTGTTATATGTCTACAAAATTCGATGCTCGTAATACTTTTAGTATAATTGATATCAAAATCTCTAACTTAGGTTGTATTTATTTATTTGTGAGACTTATGCTATATATAGACTCCAAGACATATTATTTTTACACACATCAATAGAGCTAAGTATTCGATGCATAATGCATCATTATAGTGTCCAACATGAAAAAGCCACTGTTTGTTCCAGACCCACCTCCCATCCCTGCCTTACTGAAACCACCACCACCTGCTCCTCCAACACCACCAAGTCCCCTCCAACTCCACCACCGAGACCACCAATGCCGCCAAGACTACTTTTTCTCCTTTTTCCCTATAAACTTGTAAGCCAAAACTGCCTTGGTTTGTGGAACTATGCACAGATCACAATGGGTGATATGTATACCGCTAATAAGTGCTACTGCTGATGGTGAAAAGAGTGAAAAATTAATTGTTGATAACGCTCTTAGCATAAGAAAAAAGAATATTGGAACTAAAACCCATTATCAGCCCATTAAACTTATATTTATTTTTCATATCCTCTAAAAATGGTATTAATTTGTTTCATACCTTGTTTTATGGCATTATAATATGGTACTACCTAGTATTATTTTACTTATGGCTTAACTTAAATGTGAATCTGTACTTTTGCACATCTTTCATCGGCTATTCAAATACAATATATATGGTAAAAACTATTAAAAGAAAACATGGAGAAATGTAAATTATATCCAGAAAAATATGTTAATTTTTATATCAAAGAAAAGCATTGAAAAAGAAAATATAATTTTCTATTGATATTTTATATTAGCTCGAGACAAAACTTAAATGCTTGTAAACATCAAGTATTAGCAATAACGATAGATCGGTATGCCTCAAAATTCGTAGAAAATATACAAAACATGTTAACATTGGCATGCCTCTTGTGGCATTCTTAACAAAACAGTGCTAAATAGTTGCTAACCCAATTGATTTATTTTTCTAATATTTATCTTAAATAACAATAATAATGTGGTACCCTTTAATTACTTACCCAATATAGTCTCGAGTTCAAGTGACTATAGAATTAGGCGATTGTTGCTAGACAATACCTTCTTAACAAAGGATAGATTGTATAAACCATTGAGGCATATCTGGTAAGAAACAAGAATCACGAGTTGAATTTATCACCCCAATAGAAAAGGTCATAACTAGGGTAGTATGAGCTTTCGCACACTCGTGTGTGTGTTTGAATATAGTTGAGTGATCACATGGTATAAACCAAAAGAATTGGTCTCATCTCACTAAGAAAGAACCCGAGCACATGGATTACAGAAATATTGTCTTTCAATAGTAGTAAAAACACATTGAACTCATAAGAAAGGATGTACGTGTTTTCGCTGAGGAATGAGAGTCCAACATCTTTAAAGCAGTTCTAATAAAACAAGTTTCATGCTTCCTATAACAGTTTCATAGCAAAATGATAGAATATCAAATTTGAGATGAGAAAATTAAGTGCAAGATATAGACTCGTCTTTTGAATCATTGTGGATAATCTGTGCACATTTTATGTGTACCTTGTCCAAAAACTATCTGCTATGTGCTCAATGGGGACTCGTTTCTAAGGGAACTTGAGTTATTTTATAAGCATTCCCAAATCTGGTGCTGGTGCAGCTGACCTCCATTAGATATTGCAAGGAGTAATGAGCTTATATCGTTATTCAGTATTTAGGATGTTCATACTTGAGATTAGCCTTCATAAAGATCAAAAGAGCATGGAATCATAATTTGGAAAGTGAAACGTAAGGTGTGTTTGGCAATAGTTCGTAACTAGAAACACAATAAGTTGATTTTATTACTTTAAGTAGTTAATAACTTGTTATGAAAAGTAATGCATCATTCGAATTTCAGTCTTTCTTCTACTTCTCTTTTTCTCTTTTCTATCTGAACTTTTTAAATTCCTCTTACATTTCTATATCTCACTCACTCTTACTTCTTTATTTTTTAGAATCCAAATATGGAATCCTAGAATCATGGTTTAACTGATTTTTTTAAATTCGGATAAAACATTAGATGAATAATGCTAAAGTTTGATGTTTTATGCGTGACCCATAAAAACAAATGCTAAAGTATCATCACATATGGATTTTGAGTTGGGACTGCTAAATTACCTCTTTAATTATTAGCTACTTACTGATAGAAATAATTCAAATAAAATCTTAAGTAATGATGTATATTATTACTAACCATGAAAGGCATTACCATGTCTTTTACCTATCCAAAAATAACATGATCATTAACCTCAAAAAGCTCCACCACGACATGAAAGGATAACTACACCTAGTTATGCACGATATAAATAGCTAAATTATCTTGAACTTCATCCACCTCTTGTTAGCTATAAGAACCGTCTTAAACAAAGTCCTACAATTAAGAGATTGTTTTGAAACTTTATGTAATTATTTAACATAAAATATGAAGGAAAATCTAAAGTTGCACCTTATGTAAATCGATGCTTTGATGGTGGTTTTTTACTATTTGATACATATATCTCATCACATAATATACACAATCCGCTAATCCAAATTTTTGAGGACCCTATAGTAATATTACAATATAATTTAATAGTCGGATTAAAATGAATTTATATTTCAAATGACATACAAATTTTTTTTGTTAGAAAACAAATCACTGTAACAGTCTTCCATTTTAAGGTAGTTCCTTGAGACTTGTCGCCTTATGCCTTGTAAGTTTTGAAGGCCCTACACATGCAAGAAAATGTGAGAAGATAATATGGGTGGTTTACTAGTTTGTGAGTTATGTTCATGAATAAAGCTTAGTATTATTATTATTTACGGTTTTGGATAGTAGAAAGGTATTAAAATCAATAACTATTAGAGAACCACCATAAAGGATATCAAAACTATGAGTTGTTCTATAAAACTATAACTGATACTCTACAAACTGACATGTTCTGGTCATGCAAATACCGACACTCATCCGTTAAAGTTCTGAGGATCTTTCATCCATGATTGTATTGCACTTTGCAGATTCATTTGTCATCGTACTCATGACCTTGTTATTATTACTTTCAATCAAAGTCTTGTTTGGTTGAGATATGGATCCTTAGCTCAAAATTGTTTTAGGTTTTTGATATTAGCAATAATATACAAATCTTATGACAGTTATTATAACAAAATTGTCAACTTTACCATATCATTATCTCTTAAAAGCACGAGACTATTAGGCCATTGAACAAAACTACCAACTGCTCCACTTATTGTGCTGTGATGTTTAGTTGGAACCGTAATTGAGGTTCCTTCATTACTTGACTCTATTACATAAATTCCAACCTTTATGTGATCGGCCAAGATTTGTTGATTATGACATTGACCTCAGGGCCTTGAAGTAGGATGTACCATGCCACGACCCACTACAATAATTTTGGAGTCCAAATTCATAGCAAAACGACATTTAGTTGGTTTCTAGAATGACAAGTACAAAACCAACATTTTTTACTTATACTTGTCAAATGAATAAAATCATATATGTTTACAAAATAAACTTTTAAATTGTTTACCTACAACTCTACATCGGGATCTAACTCTTGAGTTTTGTTTGTAAATTGTAATTTACTCGGTTGTATTGATTGATACCTACTGCAATGACCAACTAATGGTATGTTGTCGACCTCTATATCAATGGGCATTTGCATGCCTATTATGTTCAATATGTTTGCAATCATATGCTCACTACTACAATTTTACGGGTTTTTGACGGGTTTTGGCGTTGGCATTACTAAATCTTTTAGCGACGCTAATATCTCGTTAGAAAACGGGCGACACAAAATTATTTAACGTCACTAAAGCGTCACAAAATAGGCGTCGTAATGGCATCGCTAAATTTTAGTGTTGCCTTTGCGACTCTAATTTTCTGATTTATTAAAGGCAACGCAATGGCATCGCTAATTTTTAGCGATGCAATTACGACGCTCTATTTCTGATTCATTAATGAAATCACAATGAGGTCACAAATATTTAACGATGTCATTGCAACACCAATTTTCTGTTGCAAAAAATCAAATTAATTAGTTTTTGGTGTTTTTGAGTTCATATTACGTGGTCATATTTTGTCTACTTTATAGTCTTTTACTTTTCTCTCTCTCGTTTTTCAATGTCTTTTGTTATAAGAAATATGCAAACACTCGCATAGTAGCAGACTCGAACAATGTTGCACCAGATATAGAATATGTAAAACCTTTAGGTACTTAGACTATTTAATATGATTAGTGATAAACAATTCTAATGAAATTAAACAACTAAATAAACATAAAGGATTCACACGGAAAAAATCACATTACTATATTAGAACAAAAAACATATTATTTGATTCATGAATTTACTATAGTCATTCATAACAACAAAAATCATCAAACTAAAACATGAACAATATACAATGAAGGAAATCTTCTCAATTATCTCTCCTATTCCATGATCCCATCAAGGTATTCAACCTGGAGAAAAAAAGATATTAATCTTATTTATATATTCACAAATGTACAAAGTGTGTTTAGATTAACGGTAGACTAGGAAGAAGTAGAGGCAATGATCCTATGTTCTACTCAATAAAGTCAGCTCGGTGTTGAAACAGTGAAAATATGTATGAGTGAGTGACTAATATATCTCTACCAATAATGGAAACAAAGAACGAAACATTTATATACATTAACATGTCCATATATAGCGATGCTATTTGCAAAATAGTACAATATATTCACGTACGTATCTATAATATAATCTTTATGAATATAAGCTATTCAAGCTTGAACGTCATGTTATTTGATAATGCAAGGAAAATAACTAAAAGCGTGTTTCAAATGGGAAAAAAATGTTAGAATAGCATTTGTTTTTATGAGAATTTTTTCTTGATTTGTAGTTACAACAAAATGCAAAATAGTGGACTTCATAGTAGATGACTTGATAAAACAAACATCAGAAAGTGGCTTCTTCGTCATTGTTGGCATCTTCATTCTGCACCTAACCTTCTTCTATTAGGACTTACAAAATTCGGGCATAATTTGCCCATTAAATCTATCAATTGAACCCAATAATAGAAGGGGAAAAACAAGCTCCATGTTGTAAACTCCTCTTTGGTAGCTATTGGGTTATGTTATGCCAACCATATGGTTGTAACTATTGGGTTTTGTTAATTATCCTATTGATATTATCATATTACCTAATACAAGTTAATTTTGAATGCTTTATACAACAATTCTTTATATCTACAATAATTCTTTGCATCTACAACAATTTTCATAATCAATTCAATAGAACTTTTGACAACAAACACCAATTTAATTGAATATTTGATATAATCAGTCAGCTACAGCACATGAAAAAATATGAAGATGGAAAATAAAACCCAATTTTTCGTACCTATAGATGGAGTCAGAAGAGGGATGAAAGTTTAGAATTTTCCTAGTAACGACATCAGTTGGCGAAATCTAAATTGAATCGTTGAAGAATTGACAGTTGGTGAAATCTAATCGTCAAAGAAGAAAGCTATTTGGGGTTGTGGTGAGAAGACAAAACCACTTCATAAGGTTTGGGAAGAATTGCGAACATAGGAGGGGGAAAATTTTGAATTGGGATGAATTCAAATAGAAAAGTAGGGTAAAAAAGCGGAGAAAAAATACATTGGATCTGTATAAGAAAATGAAGGAACAAAACACGGTTTGAGAAGAATAGATTAGGTTTTTTTTTCAATTTGGTGAGAAGAAAGTCACGAAGAGGGTGAAGAAAGAGCAGCATTTCTATGAGATGGTGAAAATTGCTAATTTTTTAGCGTTGGATTTTTTATATCTGAACCGTTCTTATAAGAAGTAATTAGGGGTGCAGATTGTTAAAGTTCAACGACATCACAAATGCGTAAATAAATCTCTATGTCTTTGTGACGCCAAAAGAATTTAAAAATAAATGTAGATGGCGTCAGTACAGTGTTAGTAAATTTTCTTGGCATGGCAAATGCGTAGGTTATTTTCGGCATAATTGCGACACCAAACTAAAATTTTTGTAATATTCATGGCGTCACTAAGTCGTAACTAATTAGTAACACCCTTGTGACACCTTAATGATGTATTACTGATGAAATTAAATATAACGATGCCGCGCCAATGCCGGATCGCTATGACGTCGCTAATCTATGTCAGAAATCAACTATTTCTCTCGTAGTGGCTCAACCATCGTATCCATTATCGACTCAACCTCAGCTAAGGTCTCTTGTGTTATTTTTTGGCTCACATTAGCCTCTATTTTTTGGTTGATAAGATGTAGCTCATCTGCTAAAGTTACACCACTTGGACCTTTCCTTTTCTCTTACTCCCCAAATACGTCTTTGAAGCCGACCGTCTCGCCAATTTCTCTAACTCGACCCGGATGCTCTTTTTTCTCAAGAGCACGATTTAAGGCATCATCATTCCTATTTAGAACCCATGTCCCTTCAATGGCTTTTTGTCTCTAGTCATTCTGTCAACAAAAAATAGTTTTAACAATAATTTATTGCTATGTTTTGCAAATTAACCAAAAGAGATAAAATGCATGGAAACTAATCATACCACTTATTCTACAACTAACTTAATTTTCTCATTAGGGATCGCATAATTTCCATTAGCTCATTTCATTGATCTTGCCAAAATCCAATCAATATTTCAATACAAAATAGGTCCACCTGGTAATGTGGTTGAGGAATTATGGCCTTCTGCTATCCATCTAGCCTTCTTCCCGGTATATCCAGCTTTCTCCAAATAGTGAGGATGCCCACTGTATGCTCGACTCTTCCAATCCTTCTCACTTATTTGTTGTTTCATGACGTTAATAGATTTATTAAAAAGTGCTTCGTTAAGAAAATAGACAATAAAAAAGAAATATATCCTAAATTTCTCAGTTTCACAATTCTTCTTGAATGTTTCCCACCGTGCTTGTGCAATATCATCATAAAATTTGTACGACTCTTTATGGTCCTCTGGAAGCTTTCTTGTCTTCGTAATCCAGCTACTAACCAATTTTGTTTTGAAATCCTTCCATCATTCACAAATAGTTCTTAACAGAATGTCTTTCACTCTGTTATCGATGTTGTACTCATTCTGAGATAATTAAAAATAAAACATGAACAAGGTCAAACGGTTATTACAAAAATCCATCTGATAAACAATGCAAGTGGTTCATAACTCCAACATAGAGGATACAATTGATAATTTAATAAGTGAAAAATGAATTTATAGTACCTTAACATCTTCCCAAATGGTGTCCTTAAGCCCCTGGCTAACGCCATCTCAATTCTTAATATTGATATAATTTTGGATCTAGCTGCATCGCCTATACGCCTTATAACACTTCGCTCGCTTTCCAATGGATTTTCTATTATCACTCTACCCAATGTATTTTGGCTCCTTTGTTCTATATTTCTTTTTTTTGTTGGACCTCTTTGCCTCTTCTTAGATGATTGTGAAGCACAAGAGTTCTTCTCTTCATTGTGTCTATGTTCTATTTCCATTATTCATGTATCATATATCTATGTCATGGACAAACCTTTATTATCTAAATGAAAATTATAACTAACTATTTTATAACTCATGTTTAGATGACTGCAAAGCAGAAGAGTTCTGCTCGGTTGTAAACTAAGCGTCCTCATGCTCGGTAGTAAAAACTAGGCAAACAGAGTCGTGCCTCAGTTTTTGACCTAAGCCTCCCTCTGTTTTATAAACTAAGCTTGCCTTAGTTTTATTAACTAGGTTTTTTTAGTTTTGTGAACCTAAATTAAGTGTAAGACAATGTAAATGAGGCAATTATGCAATATCAATAAAAAAACCATTACAAAATACATTAGAAGATTAACAATATGGGTAAAATAGTAATTGCAGCTAATGCGATGAGTGATATGCAAACCTGTTGTACTTTAATTAACACCATATTAAACTCATTTTTGGGATTTCTACTAAGCAAGTGACCCATTATTTGTAGAAAAAACTCAGTATGTGTACTGTGCATTGTTCTATAATATACACGATACATGTTATCAAGGGGCAATCAATGTTTATAATATAATTGGAACCAATAATACAATATATTTCCATACCATTGGAAAGCACTATTGTTTGTTGGAAGATTTGGGAGGAAAAAGGTTAATATCAATATAATTAACTATGAAGATAAACAACAACAATACAACCAAAATTCATTAATAGAATAGTAAGAAATCAACAATAGGCAGGATTAAGCTTTTGCTTGGTTGAAAGATGATAAACAATCACAGATAAACCTGTTAATTAGCATAACTGAGCTTTTGCATGGTCCTAAGAGAAAATATTTAAGCTATTTACTTTGTACATGTATAAAAGATGTAGGATACTAGCATTTAATTATGATTGTGGAAAAACTACTTTCTCATGGTTCACTAATCATATTTGGATAGAGTAAATGCATAATGTTTTTGAAAAGTTGCAATCTTAACACGTGGTCTTAGAGCACATGTTAACAAAACCCTACAGATCTTACTATGATTATAGGCTTACAAAATTTATGGTTATGCTGGGATATACCATTTTGTATCTTAATAAATATCTTTGCAATTTACTAAGAATGCACGTTTTAGTCATGTATTTAATCTACTCTACCGGCAGTTGTGTAGTTTAGAATTCATTTATTGCCAGACTAATGGTTGTAAACAATATAAAATTGATAGTATAGTAGTAGAATATTTTAAGATCTATGAGGAAGTCATATGCAATGTCTAATAACATACGTTTTGAAGTTTTTGAAACTTCTGAAAGAGTAAGAGAATCCAACATTATCATTTAACAAACCACCCATTTAGACTGCTATATTATTTTCCAATGAAAATCATAATAATTCCTAAGTTAGTGCTAACATAACTAAGATAATTATGTAGTTGTTGGTTGCACTTTTGGCCCCTGGCGGTTGGTTGAAAGATATGTGATGTGCATCAATATCCACCTTATAGTTCAACTGCACATTCAATTTGATTGCTTCTCTTACTTACTGCTAATAAATATCATCAATTTTCTCAGGGATACTAGTTAAACAAAATAGTACGATTAGGGTTTTGCTTAGCTCGATGTCAGTTGTGATGGCCAAGGAGAGACCTTGGAGATGCGACAATGAGAGAGATAGCAAGCACAACGAAGTTGTGATGCGCTAGTTTTTGTTCTGAGGAAATGAATCGAGATTTCCTTATGAGAAAATAGTGTTTTTAAGTAGGAAGATGCGGTGTTGGGTGAAATGCAGGGAAAAAAATTGTCAAATGCTTCGGTCCTTTGAAGCAACCAACACAAATAACCCTATTTGCTTCAGTCCCAAAGACAACTAAAGCAAATAGGAAAATAACCCTATTTGCTTCTATGCATTTGCTTCGGTTGTCTACAATAACCAAAGCAAATTACATTTTCGTATTTTCTATTGCTTTGCATGTACCAATTGCTTCGGTTGTTAAGGGGGACCGAAACAAATGAGACAAGACAACATGCATATTGTGTATTAGTAGATCCTTGCATGTGAACTAAACAAACAAGATAAGGGAGATTGATAAGAAAACCATATATATCACATAACATGGAGTGATGGAAGGTTTTCATGAGCTTTTTATCTAATAAGACTAGAAGTACAATATCATAAGTCCAAAATGTAACAAGTGACAATTTGGCATTGAGTTGACTAACCGAGTTGTGAATGTAGTCACGATCTTCTTTCTGAACCTCTTTCTAAACATAGAGAACGCGGTAAAAAATTTCGAAGCCTATTTTTCCGATCTACTTCTATAAATAGGATGAGAGAAGCACTAATTTGAAGGCCTTTTTTGTTTTTTGAACCTTTTGATTTTACTCTATAACTCTGTTGGATTCTACTAAGTTGTAAGAAACACAGTTTGTAAAATCTCTGAAAATCATTAACAAAGTTCTAGTGGATGTAGGCCAGAGCTTAGCTGAACAACTATAAATTGCTGTGTGTGATTTATTTCATTTTCCATTTAATTTCTTGTTTTCATTCTCTACTTAATTATAATCAGTTGTTTATCTAACTTTTAGCACAAACATTTTGGTGTTTTCATGAGAAGAACTCTAATTTCTCACTATTTGGATCTATCTTCAAACTTTGGATTGCTATAATCCACGAAGGTGAACTAAAAGTTCTTCTTAGAAGGTCCGTGACTGCATAGATTTTCTGAAAATCTATCATAGGATCTACAAAAGCAAATGGCAACTAGGAATGATAATGAAAAGTCTACTTTCTCCAAACCCACTAACGATGTAGAGAATGATAGCTCTCAGCATAGAGAGGAAACCAATCAACCTGGTACTGTAGAAATTTAGAGTGCATCAGAAATGTTTACCAGGGTTGATTTGGATAGGATAGTGAGGGAAATGAACGACAAGCACATGGAAAGCCAGAATGTTATGATGAAGCAGATGAAATAAAATATGAAGTTGATGACCCAGCTATCCTAAGGTCGTAAGAGGAATAGAAAGAAATTATCACCTTCCAATTTAGAAGAAGATAATCCCTCCTCATCAGGCATAAACCATAGAGATGGGAAGCAAAAAATGAAAATAAAGGAAGCCGAGACTTCGAAAATCAAACCTGGGAAAACATAGGTTGGTGGGAGACAACTCGTCACTGAACAGCCCTTACAACTCGGTAATGATCGAACCCCCCGAGTGGTGAATAATGACGTTTTCTTATTTGCAATATGATGTTGATTCTAATTATGGCCTTTCTATTGGTAGCTAGTGTGGTGTAGTTCAGATGGCTGTTGTTGATCCGTCGCACAGAGAACGTAAGAATTGCTGATTGGACGAATGGTTCTCCCAGAGACAAGAGGACCCATATATCGTGGAACTAAACGAAACCTTCTGCGGAGCCAAAAACTTAGGGCATGCCACGATAATCGTCGTCCAGCCAATCAAATAGAACCAAATTTTTTTTGCTGATATGGTGAGGAAGCTAGTAAATGAAAATTAGTATAGAACTAATGATGACTGGGTTTCTTCTTCTAGTAGGAACCATTTTAATTAAGAGATTTTATTGGAAGAGTATCCTTGAAGATTCACCATATCCATGATGTTGTCTTACAACGGAACAACTGATCCGAGGTAGCATCTTCAGAAGTATGAATGGCACGTGGATAGTTCTAGGAAACAGATGTCGTACGATAAATATGTTTTTCGATATTTCAAAAGGTAGTACCTATGATATAGTTCACTCGGCTACCGTCGAGGTCCATATCCTCGTTTGACTAGTTGGCTAGAAGTTTTTTGGAGCAGTTCAGGTTGCATGCTGCTTGTCCAAAAGATGTGATGTCTTTATCTAATGTTTTTCAGAGACCTGGGGGTCTTTGAAAAATTTCCTGAGTAGGTTTAATATGGCTGTAACTGTAGTAAGCAATGCCAAGGATGACATTGTATTAATGGCTTTTGATTAGAGGTATCATTCAGAAATAGACTTCGATAAGTGGCTGAAATGAAGCCGCCAATAACCATGAAAGAGTTCTATAGAAAAGCGACTTAATATCTACGCTTGGAAGAGGCAGATACGACCACTGGAAAAACGGGTGGAAGGCAATCGACTAAAGTGATACAGAATAATATTACTATGAAATAGAGCAGTGAGAGCATTAGAAATGTTTCTATTAATGTGGGAAATAAGAATAACAACCAAAAGAGAGATAATAAGGGTACTGGAGGTAGGAAACCAGACTTCAAGAAGCGTTTGAGGTTCTCGAAACATGGACATTACAGCACGCTAAATGATGTTGTTGAGAATATCTACCTTGCGACCCAAGGTACCGACCACTACAAGAAGCCGGCTTGGAAGGAGTTGACAAAAAGAGAGAAAATGTCTAGGATGTATTGTCGCTTCCATGAAATGCATGGGCACAATACTTATAAGTGCAGGCACTTGCAGGATGTAATCGAAGATTTAATTCAGAAAAAGAAACTTCAGCGATATGTGAAAGCCATACAGGATGGCGGCCAAGGAAATGTTCAACCCAAGAGGCAGATGCTTCATGGTGCCAGGCTAGGCATGGTGAAGGTGAATTTAGATAGCTTAGGAAAACACTTGTTATGAAATGATCATTGGTTTACCTCGTCCACTTGAGAAGAGCTAGAAGGAAATGGAAAGTTATGGGAGTTCTCAAAAGCATGTTGTTCGGGAGAGCTGCTTTGCAGTTGAAGACGGAGCTCCGACAAAAAACCGAGGATAATGACAAATGATATTGTGTTTAGAAAACGCGATGCTGACAGGTAAAAGCATCGATGCTTGACCCTTTGGTGATAATAGTCATGATTGGGTTGGCTATTATGGAGCGAGTTCTCATCGATTTGTGGGAGCTCAGTGAATATCCTATTTTAAAAACGTAAGACCAAATGATAATGGATGGCCAAGATCTAAAACCATATAAATTCCAAATTCAGGGATTTATCGAAGTGGCTGTAAAGCCTATTAGGTGTGTTAACTTGCCGGTGGAATTATGTGAAGGTGACCACAAGAGAGTGCGGGTTTTGACCTTCATTGTAATAGACACATACTCTACATACAACGCTTTCCTGGGCCAACCAACCCTCGCCAGCTTTAACTTGGCTTTAGCTCCATGGTACTCAATAATGAAATTTCCAATGGAGATGGGGTATGAGTCATCCAAGGTGACAAGTGTGTGGGACATGAATGCTACATCATAAGGCCGATAGAGGCAAAGAGATGTAAAATAGGAAAAGACGTAGAGAACACACTCTGCGTCAAATCAATTGACGCATAGCAACCACGTCTATTCCCTTGCTCAAATGGCATAGTAAGTTCTACAAGTCTATGGATCCGAGGAAGTAGCTAGAGGATGCGAGGGAGGCTCTAACCGAGCTAACAATTAACATCCCGATCGATCAGGATGACCCTACTCGAGTTCTAAAGATCAAATCGCAGCTTTGTGTGAAGATGAAGAAGGAGTTGGCAGGGTTCCTTTACGAAAATCTGGATGTGTTTGCTTGAACGCATTCCGATATGTATGCAATATCGGCAGTGATGGCACGCCATACATTAAATGTGAACCTCATATGTACTCCTGTGACACAAAAATGGCACAGCCTGGGTCCGTAGCGAGCTGCTACTTTAAAAGAGGAAGTGGATAAGCTAAAAGCCAACGGCTTTATCCACGATGCTCTATACCCTGAATGGATATCAAATTCAATGCTGATCAAGAAGCCTAATGAAAAATGGTGGACATGCATCGACTCTTCAGACTTGAAGAAAGCATTCCCAAAAGGCAGCTTACAACTACCGCGATCGACCGACCAGTGGACTCAACAGCCGCACACGAATACACTAGCTTCATTACTGACCTGGGACTGTATTGCTACTTCATCATGTCGTTCGGTCTGAAGAATGCAGAAGCGACCTAACACTGATTGGTAAATTCAATATTCAAGAATTAGATCGGATCACCGACAAAGATCTATATGGACGATATGCTGGTGAAGTCACAACGATTGGTTAACCAACGAGAGATTAATCAAAGATGTTTGATGTACTACAAAGATATGGAACGAAGCTCAATCCACTGAAATGCTCCTGCGTAGTTGCATCAGGTAAAATTTTTGTTTCGTAGTGAACTTAAGGGGCATAGAAGCCTATCTAGAGTAGATTAAGGCAATAAGAGATGTCAAAGCCCAAGAGACAACGAGGGAGATGTAAAGCTTGAATGAAAAGGTAGCCGCATTGAGTTGATTTATCTCCAAAGCTATAGAAAATGTGTGTTGTTCTATGATGCCCTCAAAAAGGAGAAAGGAAAGTTTGTCTTAACATAGGAGTATCAAGAAGCTTTCCAGGCCTTACTTGATCATATGGAGAGACCATTGGTTCTATCGAAGCCTTCGAAAGAGAGGACTTGTAGTTTATTTGGTAGTATCTATTTGTGCATTAAGGGATGCCCTGGTATGTGAAGAATCCAAAGTCTAGATGCCAAGTTATTACATCAGCAAGCAATTTTTTGGAGTAGAGAGAAATTATTCGAAGTTAGAGAAGCTAGCCAACTGTTTGTTGATTGCATCAAGGAAGCTACATCTCTATTTTCAAGCTCATACAATTAAACTGCCGACTGACCAACCATTGAGACAAGTGTTACATTGACTCGAGACCTCAAAAAGGCTGATGAAGTGGAATATCGAGTTGAGTCAGTATAATATATCCTATTATCCTAGAAGAGAGATCCAAGGATAGGCATTGGTTGATTTCATTGCCGAATTTACCATTGCGATGAAGAAAAAGAGGAAGACATTGAGGAAAGTTCTCAATGGAAATTATACACGAATGGAGCATCCAATGAACGTTGCTTTGGGGCAAAAGTAATATTGATATCCCCCAAGGAGTGACCAATTTGCTATACCTTGAAACTTGAGTCTCTTGCAACAAACAATGGATCCGACTACGAAGTGCTTATCGTGGTCAAGATAGCAAATGAGGAGTCAAAACATTGCATATACATAGTGAATTTCAATTGGTGGTCTACTAGGTGAAGAAAGAATTTAAAGCTAAGGGAGCGAGACTTGCCCCTTACTTAACAAAGTTTCTAGAACTGCTAAATGACATTGAGTACCTACGATAATGCACATTCTCAAGAAGGAGAACACGCAGTCTGTTTCACTATCCAAGCTAGCCGACTATGGGGGATGCCCAACTTATGGGATTAGTTCTAGTTGGACTGCTATTGGCTTCGAGCATCGACCAGATGGATGTCGATTGGATCTTGGAGGTTGAGGTTTAAAAGGAATCATGGATGACTCCGATCAAGGAGTACTTGCTAAAAGAAACTCTCACAAACGGAAGGAATAAACGAAGGAAACTTGTACGGAAGGTACCACCATTTATTATTCAGAAAGGAGCACTATATAGGAGAGGATTCTTAGCTCCATTACTGCGATGTGTCAGCAATGAAGAAGCTAAAAGGATCCTTATGGATGTGCATGAATGAGCCTATGGCAATCACACCGGAGGACAGACTTTGGTAAGGAAGATTCTTCGCTACAGATATTTTTGGCTAACAACCAACCGGGATGCGTCTGATTACACCTAGAGGTGTGATAGGTGCAAAAGATTGAAGATTCCAAGAGGCTCGTCTATAGAAATCACACAAATGGTCAGTCCATGGCCATTTGCAGTTTGGGATATTGACATCATCAGTGTGTTACCAATGTCAAAAGGCGGAGCAAAGTATGCCATTATTACAGTAGATTACTTTACAAAATGGGCCGAAGTGGAGCTTCTTACCATATTCGCAATGAAGAAAGTGATCAATTTCATAGTGAAGAACATCGTTTACTGATTGGGGATTCCATAGACTATCATTTTCGATAACAAAACCTAATTCGACAGTGCTGAATTCAAGGATTTCTACAACAAATATCGAATTAAAAAGAGATTTACAGTTGTGGCACATCCACAGGGAAACGAGCAGGTGGAGACGGTGAATAAGATCATCAAGTCCATCTTGGAGATATGAATGACAAAAGCCAATGGAAAGTGGGTCGATGAATTACCCTTAGCATTATGGGCTTACTGTACAACTTATATGTCCAAAACCAGCCATACTCCATTCGCCATGGCCTACCAATTAGAGGCCATGTTTCCAATTGAATTGGAAGTTCCTTTTCTTTACAAGATTCATTATGATCCCAAGATGAATGAGGAACTCCTACTCGAGTCCCTCAATATGATCGGTGAGAAGCATGAAAGAAGCTAACTTAAGGTTTGCTGCACACTAAAAATAAGTAGCTCGTTTATTCAATGCAAAGGTTAAGAATCAGACCTTTGAGATCGACGATCTTATTCTTAAACGGATCTTTCCTGGTCCAATGAACCTGGGCCCAAATTTGGAAGGTCCATATGCCATTGAACACTAAATTAGAGATGGAACATTCAAGTTGGAAACCGTTGATGGAATCTCACTTCCGAGGATGTGGAATAACGAACTTCTACGATGCTATTTTGCTTGAATGTATCTTTGTTAATACTTAACTAGGCTCCTTTGTAATAAGGTAGAGTCTACCATTCTTGTGAATATAAAACGAATTGGCTTTAGGAACGATGGAATGGTGCTCTCGTTAGCCTAACCATGTGCAATAGACAACAACAAAATTAAATGCTCTGCATTTTGAAAATGCAGGCATATAGGTGCCCAATGATAGGTACCGATGGACACTTTCAATCCATGATTGGATTGTGAGAGTATAATCATTTCAGGTATCCAGAGACGGATGCCACCAAACTCCATCGTTCAATGGTCATAATGCGAGAGTGTAAATATAATAAGGTCGATCTTGACGATGCACCCTATGCTTCTATATTTTGACCATTTCTCGGAGATGGGCTGGGTCTAAGACCGTAGCCCAAAGATTGGCAAGGTCTGCTTGCAATGCCCAGAGATAAGCATCTTACCCATCAAGTCACGAAGGTAGGCCTTAGTAGGAGAATGAACCTCCTAATCCAAAAATGATCAACGTTCGAAGTTTGGCAAGGTCAGATTCGGATGTCCAGAGATAGATGTCCAAACCACTACTCGCGGTGAACAATTAGGATATGCCAGAGATAGGCATGATTGAGTGTGAATGTCAGAGATAGACATTTAAAATGTTACTTCCCGGAGACATGGAGTGATATATAAATCCAACCTTATCCCTAGTCAAATGGAACTTGAGTGGAGATGAGTTAAGTAAGCTACAAAGTTAGCCAAGTAATCGTTCACACATATATAGTTACAGTGGATAATAATGTTGCTTAGATTCGAATGCAGTAGCAATTAACGTACATGAACTAAGTACATAGGAAAATGAAATAGATTTTTGAAAGTAAAATTATTTTATTCACAACTGAAAAAACTTTGCAAGCAAAAGCGGGGCCTGTACCCGCATAATTACAGCCTATACATGAATTGAAAACTAAAACAAATAAACAAGCGATAATGTAAAAAACAACAACTAGACATGTTTCTTCTTCTTCCTCTTCTTATCCTTCTTCTCCTCAAAAGAAATTATGATATGCCTTTTTCCGAACCTTCCACCTTTTCCTTGCTGGATAGATAGCCCTTAGGATTGGTATTCCAATCATAATCACTCCTCGAAGACTCAGGAGCATCAACTTGAATGCTACTAGGGACAGAAGTAGAAGCAGAAATGCCAATGGGTAGTATATGCAGTGAGACTGAAAGGGAAGGAGGAACATCATCCATTTTTTCCTTCTTTATGTCTTTAAGCATCATGGAATGCAGTTTCTTTTTCTTCTACATCGAAGGCCCTAATGTTCGCTCAGTGACCCAAGTGATGACTATATCTTCGTCCCCTTGTATCACATTGGGATCGTCCCTAGCCTTTTCATCTAAGGAATGTATAATTTCAGCATCGGGACCGGAGGTAAAGCCTTTTAAAGAGGCTGGAATCGAAATAGGGGAGCACACATTAACCAATTTGTTGTTGTAGCTTGAGTGCCTAAAGACAAATCTGCATCACGCAGGGAAGCAAGAATAGGAGGACGTTGTTAATCGGGTTTTTAACCAAGCAGATTTCAATTGGAAGTTAGAACATTAAAACAAAGACGAAATGACTCATGAACTTGGAAACACACTTAGATGGACTCGAGGATGGAATTCAAAAAATAGCAAGTCCAATGGAGCAAAGGAAACCTCTTGGTAACAAGAGAACCACTCGGTACCGAGAGCTTTTTGCAGCTCTTAGGGCCACAACAACCTCTTATGCTTTGAGTACTACTTCAGGCAATCGTCATCAAGTTCTTTTTTCAGAGACTAGATGAGCAGAACCAAGGACTGATGAGAAGAAAGCAAAAAAAACCGGGATAATACAAGTGTTATCAAGCAAATCATCGAGAATGACTCAAATTCTATGGAAATGAGTTTTGAAAACAGCAAGAAGGAGATAGAGGAGCACAACAAGAGAGAAGGAAGAGTTTGCACCAATAAAAACCTCTTGACATTGAGAGAAACCTTTCGGTACCAAGAGGTCTATCTTGGGAACTGGGCCGGCTTAACACTTTTTTTACCTACAGGCTAGCTCTAGATCTTATGCAACTCGAGCCTATAGACATGCAGAGCAGTTTTTTTATAAATACTAGCCATATAGCAACCCAACAAATATCGTTTCTTCTTGGCTTTAGACTTTGGATGTTCTTCATCTCCTATCTCTCTACACAATGGTCACTTAGGCAGATGCTTTTGGCAGTTCTAGGCTTAAGAACCTGTCAACCCTTTATACTAGCGACTCTGATCTCTTTCTAAATCTCTATCAAATCCATAATCAGTAAAATTATAAAGTGGACGTAGGCCAGAGTTTACTAAATCACTCTAAATTTTTTGTGTCTACTTTGCTATGCTTTTTTTGCAATTTTCTATTAGATCTAATCCTACAACAGCTCATATTTAGGTATTTTTCCGCTTTTAGCGTCATCATTTTGGTGCTTTCATTAAGAGGATCCAATTCTGGATTAGATCTAGCTTGCTATTTTGGGTTTGAAGAGGTCCAATGGTTAAATCTAGAACTTTGTTTTAAAGAATTTGAAAGCTTGCTGAAAGAATTTCAATGGCACATAGAAGATCCAATAGATCCACAGAAGCAGTAGCTGGTGGTGATAAAAGAAATGCTCACCAAGTGGAAGTTAGTAATCAATAACAGATACCAAGATAATCTGCTCAACATGAAGTGGTTACCAGAGGCAAGCTTGATAAGATGCTGCGGGAATTGAACCAGAAGATGTAGATAGTTAGAAAGCTTTGATGGACAAGATGGATGCCCTGCTAACCCAGCAAATACAAAAGAACTAGGAGGAACAAGAGAGAAGTTTTTCTCCTAATATATGAAGAAGAAAATTTGTTTGTTTCTGGTCAGAACAAGGGAAGGCAAAAGGGAAAACAGTAGGAAGTAGTTGTTGGAGTTGCAGAAGGAGCTACAGGAGGAAACAAAAGTGCTCCCCCCACAAGAAAACAACTTGGTACCGAGAGGATTTCTCTTGGTACCGAGAGGAATTTTAGAGAGGAAGGGGACAGGAAGTAGATGTCATGGATTTATCTAATTTTGAAGACGACCAGTAGTGTGATGGTGATGGTTGCGAGCTAGGCATTGAAGCTAATGGAGCCAGAGTTCAAATAGCTGCAGCGGAACCAACCGGATGCCAACTAAATACCAGAGTGGTGGTTCTCCCAAAGATGGGAGAACCTAGACATCGGTAGGCAAGCCAAGTTCATTGGCAGAGCCAGAAGCTCGGTGTAGCCCTGGTGCTCATCCTACAGGATACCGTGCCAGTAAAGATAGCATACATGGTTAAGCAATTGGTTGAAGAAAGCAAAGGTAGAAAGAATTAGGATGGAGGATCTGCACTAAGCAGAACTCCGTTCATGGAGAATATTCTGAGAGAATAATGTCCCAAAAATTTTATAGTGCTGACTATGCCATCATACAATGGAACTACTAATCCTAAACCTCATTTACTTAAATATGAATGGCACATGGAAAGTGCTAGGGCAACGGATGTTGTTCACTGTAGATGCTTTCTCATTTTCTTGGAAGGAGTCGCGTCGATGTGGTTCACTAGGCTTGCGCTGAGATCCATATTGACTTTTGATGAGTTGGCTAGGAAATTCATAGAGCAGTTCTGACTACGTGCTGCATGACCCAAGTACATGATGTCCTTGAAGAACTTATCTTAAGTGCCTAAGGAGTCGTTGAAAGGTTTCTTGAACCGGTTTAATGTTGTTGTTATTAAAGTAATCTAAAGAAGGATCTGGTATTCATGGCGTTGGCCTGGGGCACTCATCAAGACATGGATTTTGGTAGATGGCTAAATATAAAGCAACCTACAACTATGGAGGAGTTCCATCAGAAGGATAATCGATTTATTTGCTTTGAAGAAGCAAATCTAGCTTCAAGCAATGCCGATAATGGATAGTCGAGGGAGGTTATCCAGGGCAACGTGGCAGTAAAGCAATTTGGAGACAATGCTGGTAATGTGGCAACTAATGTTAAAAACTCTAGAAACCAAAAGAAATGGAATCAAGGCCCAAGTAGTAGATGTAATGAAAATAAGAAGTGCCCGAGGAATTTGAAACTGAAAGATTACACTCCTTTGGATGATACATTAGAAAAGATATATGTTATCCCGACTTTTGGCAAGGCCGAGATGTCAAGGAATTGACTGAAAACCAAGGATCGCTCATCCCGAATGTCATGTAAGCATAGGTTCACTATGGATGTCGACGAATTTTGTTCGAGTCCGGATCAAGCTACAATTGATATGACCTGACAGGCAAAGCTAAGAAAGCTAACGTTCCAAATTTCAAGTCAATCGGAGTTCGTATGCTCGAGATATGATCGATGTAAGACAGGGGGGCCAACTCATTCGTACCCATCATTTTGAATCGATCGAAGTTACGACCAATCATTTCGCGTCGGTCGATTTTGTATCCATCAGCAGATAGGCTCACTTCGTATCGATCTTCTATTGCCTACTTCGTATCCATCAGCTACAACATGGAGGTTTACTTCGTATCCATCCAAAGGCGACATCCTTCGCATCGACCTTGTTCGTATCCATTGACGGGCATTTGTTCGAATCAATCAGGATGCGCTACTTTGTATCCATCAAGAGAATATGCTTGTTCGTATCGATTTACTCAATCTACCATCGAACAGGCTCTACTTCGTATGGTAGTTATCTAGTTCGTGTCCATCCTGGAAGGCCTTGTTCGAATCCATCGAGGCTCGTTAGTCTGTATCCATCAAGTAGACATTACTTCGTATCCGTCATAAAACCACTGTTCGTATCCATCAAATTAATACAACCTGGATCGATGCGAACAGAGCCACCGTTATCGATACGAACTAAGCCATCTCCATCGATTCGAATGAGGCAACCGTCTTCGATATGAACAAGGCGAAAGACTTGGAACGACTCGATCAACTCGGCATAAAAAGTGGATCGATCCGGAGGGTGAGCGCCACGTCAACTGGCATCACGTGCGTGACCATCGATGCGAAGTAATCGATTCGAAGAGCATCGATTCGAACATGACAGCCTTCATAAAAATGAAAATTTGCATCGATCATAGCTTGCAATCCACAAGTCCAAATACTAAGAAATTTTCACAGGAGCCTACGTGCGAGCTAAGGAATGTTCATGCCAAGTTTCGACTCGATTGGGTCAAATCCTGATCGATATGAAATTGGTTCGTATCGATCACGGATCAAGCTGAAACTTCCTGGGATCGATCGCGTGGGCCCACCCACGTGCTAGAAGAAGTCTCCCGAGATCTGAGCGAGATATTTGCATCCTACGCCTATAAATAGCAACCCAGAGCCTACAGAAAAAGGATCTTTTGGCTCTTTGATGTCCAGACTCTGCCGGAAACACTTTTGCACTTCAAGGCTGCTGCCATACTCAAATTTCACTACCATAATCCATTGTAATCTGCTGTTATCCGCTGAAATCAGTTGTAATCATCAAAGAAATATCAATAAAGTCATTAATTTCATAGTGGACGTAGGCAATACGCCGAACCACTCTAAATTCCCGTGTTCCTGCGTATTTTTATCATTTGTTTTTGGAGTATTTGTTAGATAACCCTCCTTTTCCATTTCCATTCTTCATTTTTATCTCTTCAAATACTTCCGAAGAGTGTTGTGCCCAATTTTGGTACAAACACTTTGGTGCTTTCACTGAGAAAACACAGTTTTTCTCCTGCTCTTTGGATCTGCTATCGATACCGGATTGCATAAATCCTAGAAGAAGATCCAGATCTCAAGCCTTAAAGCCCTTCCATCCTATTCAGATTTGCATCAGATCTAGGAAAGGACTTCATCAATTCATCATGGTTAGCACTCGAACTGCTTCTACAGCTGCTGATCAGGAAGGACGGGATAGACAGAATCCCGTACAATTGCCTCCATCCAACCAGAATGCTGCCGGACCATCAGATCCGACCGGACCTGTTACTAGGGAAAAATTCCAAATGATTATGCAAGAGCTAACTCAGAGTCGTCTGCAACTTACTCAGCAACTCCGTGCTAACGCGGAATTGACCAACCAGCTGCAGCGCCAGTAGTGAAGGAGATCCAGGAGAGTTCAAGATTCCTATTCTTCCACCGAGAGTTCAGCCTCTTCCGATGATCATCACCAATCTACACGCCAACGGATGGACGTAAGCTACACCCAGGACACGGGACACCAACCTGCCCTAAATCTTGGACAATCCAGGGCTGGATCATCTACCAGCCATCAGACCGGACCCTCCTCCCGAGGGGGTACTGTTCCTTACCATGTCACAGGCAACCTCGCTACCACCACCACTACCGAACAAGGAGTTGATGCTAGAAATCAAGCTGATCCGCATCGTCGCCGACGAGAACACACTCCAGAACCTTATGTCCCTGAAAATCATGAACCAAGGAGGCGAGACACTGACCGTCGACCGCGTCCGGTCCAGCCTCGCATTGTGGAACCCGACCACACCTTAGCACAGCATGCTCCAAATATCCACATGCCGGATATACCGACGATGATTCGTCAGATGATCCGTGAAAGTCAGGGTCTCACTAATGACGACTGGGGGATTTCCTAGAGTCATACCCCTTTCACTGATGACATATTATATGCTGAACCACCTTGGCGATTCAGGATGCCAACTTTGCCCGTCTATGAAGGAAGTTCTGATCCCAATCAACACATCCTAAAGTATGAATGGCTAATGAATGCTGCGAGAGCTAATGATGCAGTTAAATGCCGTAGTTTCCCCATCTCCTTAGGGGGCATTGCTACTATGTGGTTTACTCGTTTGCCGCCATGATCCATTTCTAGTTTCGATCAGATGGCCACCAAGTTTGTTGAACAATTCTGTATGCACGTAGCGAGACCTAAAGATGTTAATACTCTGTCTAGTGTCACTCAAGCTCCTGGAGAGACACTCAGACGTTACTTGGAGCGATTTCATGCTGCGTGTGCGGAAATAAGCAATCCCAATGACAACTCTATCCTGATGGCATTAACTAAGGGGATTGATCCTAATTCCGAGTTCGGAAAATGGTTAGCTGGGAAGCCACCTGCGTCATTGGACCGTTTCTATTTGAAGGCAGCCCAATTCTTGAGGAGGAAGATGCGAAACAGTCTAGGAAGCAGGATGATGCAAGGCCCAGCATGGAAGGAATTCAAGGTAACATTGCAGTTAAACAATCTGGGGAGAGTTCCGAAAAAGTTCAGTTGAATATACAAAACGAACAGAACCAGCAGAGGGACAGTGGAAATCAAGGTAAAAAACGAGATCAAAATCATGGTCCACGATGTCGAGCTCCCATGTTCGACAATTATACACCATTGAATACGTCGCTGGAAAATGTGTATTTGCGGACCTACAATACTATGCAGTACAAGAAACTCCGAAGCCGTCGCCAGAAAGACAAATCCAAACAGGGAAGTTTTGCAGATTTCATGAAAGTTATGGCCATAATACAAATGAGTGTCGTCATTTACAAGATCTCATTGAAAAGCTGATACGTGAACAAAACTTGGATCAGTTTGTGCAGGCGCCACAGTCAGGAGGTGCGGCCAATCGAATCAGAATCATGCACCAAACCAGGAAAGGCAGGAAGAACTCGCTCGTACCGGTGGGAGGTTAGTGATAAACAATGTTTGTGGTGGTCCTCATCCGGCGGAAGGAAATGGAGTTGTATGCCAGCTCTATTAGGCATGCAGACTTCGAATGTTGTAGTTGTTTTGATGAAGGGGCTCCAGCCAAACAACAGAGTACGATGACTGACGACATCGTATTCCGAAATAGAGATGCTGATAAGGTCGAAGCCCCCACTATCGATCCACTGGTCATCTCGGCTCAAGTAGGTCCTGGTTGGATGAAGAGGATCTTAGTTGACAGTGGAATCTCTGTGAATATTTTGTTTAAACGAGCTTACGACCAAATGAAGATGGAAGCCAAAGATTTGAAGCCTTGTCAGTCTCGAATCCATGGCTTTAATGGAAGTGCTACTATACCCATTGGAGTAGTGCAACTACCGGTGGAGTTGGGAGTTGGAGAGCGTCGGAGAGTCCGGATATTGCAGTTTGTTGTGCTAGACATAGACTCCCCTTACAATGCTTTCTTGGGTCGACCAGCCCTTGCTGAATTCAGGGAAGCCATCGCCCCATGGTGTTTGACTCTAAAGTTTCCCACTGATCGTGGAGTGGGGGTCATTCAAGGAGATCAGGCTGCTGGGAGAGCCTGTTATGTAGCTGAGCTGCGAGACGCGCAGTGAAGGGAGAAAGGAAAGGGCGTGGAGGATTCTCTCTACGTCCGCTTTGCTGATAATTGACAATTGGTGCCTGGGCCCAGGCTCGGGCACCCCAACCAATTCCAAAGAGATCTTGACCCGAGAGATAACGAAAATGAAGGTGAAAGTAAAGACAGTCAAGCTTCTCCGGCTGAACTGACGATCGATGTTTCGATCGACGATGGCGATGATTCTAGAATGCTAAAGATTGGGTCTCAGTTAAGCCCATGAACACAAGAGAAATTGGTTGAATTTCTCCGGGCAAACCTCGATGTGTTTGCCTAGACGCACTCTGACATGTGTGGGATCTCGCCGGACATCGTGAGCCACACCCTTAATATTGACACGCGATATATCCCGGTCAAGCAGAAAAGGCGTGGTATGGATCCAAAGAGATCTGCCGCCCTTAAAGAAGAGGTAGACAAACTTAAAGCGAACGGATTTATCATAGATGCATTATATCCGGAATGGTTATCTAATCCGGTGCTTGTCCGAAAGCCGAATGGGAAATGGAGGACGTGCGTTGATTACTCGGACTTGAACAAAGCATGTCCTAAAGATAGTTTTCCACTTCCCAGAATTGATCAGCTCGTAGACTCAACAGCTGGACATGAACTCTTATCCTTCATGGACGCGTATTCTGGTTATAACCAGATACCAATGCATTTACCTGATCAGGAACATACTAGCTTCCTAACCAATCTAGGACTTTACTGTTACAAAGTTATGCCATTCGGACTCAAGAATGCCGGGGCTACTTACCAGCGACTGGTCAATCGAATGTTTGCCAATCAAATGGGGAAAACCATGGAGGTGTATGTAGACGATATGCTTGTGAAATCACGTTTTTCCACTGACCATATCAAAGATCTGGAATCGATGTTCAACATCCTCCGAAGGTACAGAATGAAGCTCAACCCATTGAAATGTCATTTTGGAGTCGCGCTTGGAAAATTCCTGGGTTTCATCGTCAATGCTCGAGGAACTGAAGCCAATCCTGAAAAAATCTGGGCAATAAGGAATCTTGAAACCCCGAAAACTATAAAGCAAGTCCAGAGTCTCAACGGGAAAGTAGCAGCACTGAGCAGGTTCATTTCAAAGTCCACTGACAAATGCATTCCCTTCTTCGATCTGATCCGAAAAGGAAAATGAAACTTCGAATGGACCACAGAGTGGTTGGGCGCATTCTGAGCAATAATTCAGCATCTATCTACATCGCCTATTATGTCAAAACCTATTGATCATGAGAAGTAGTATGTTTACTTGGCGGTATCAGAAAACGCAACAGTGCTGCCTTAATTCGGGAAGAAGACCGGATACAGAAGCCAGTATATTACATCAGCAAACGATTGACTGGAGCTGAAAGGAATTATCTGAAACTAGAGAAGCTGGCTTATTGTCTTGTTATTTCATCAAGGAAGCTCCGTCCATATTTCCAGGCCTAACCTATTATTGTTTACATCGACCAGCCGTTACGACAGCTCCTTACGCGGCCTGAGACGTCTGGTAGGTTACTCAAGTGGAATATCGAACTGAGCCAGTTTGATGTAACTTATACTCCGAGGTGAGCTATTCAAGGACAAGTCCTAGCAGATTTCATAGTTGAATTTACTACCCCAGAGGACTTGCCCAAAACCAGTGAATCTCCTGAATACGTTTGGAAGCTGTACACTGATGGTGCATCAAACGACCGGTGCTCGGGTGCTGGGGTTGTACTTGAAACCCCCGAAGGTCTATCTATATGTTATGCTTTAAAGTTTGATTTTCGTGCGACCAATAATGAAGCTGAATATGAAGCCCTCTTAGCTGGATTGAAACTTGCTAGAGATTTGAGAATTATCGCTGTGGGAATTTATTGTGATTCACAATTAGTAGTGTGTCAAGTTCAGGGAGAATATCAAGCGAGAGATCGAAGACTGGCTGCTTAGTTAGCTCGGGTTCAGGAAATACTGAATCAGTTTGATTATTATGCCATTTATTGTATACCTCGAGAACGCAATCAGAAAGCCGATTCATTGGCAAAGTTAGCCAGCACTGGTGAAGCGCAGCAAATGGGACTCGTTCCTATAGAGACGTTATCTTCCCCAAGTATTGACTGGGCAGAAACAGATTGGGTATGTGAAGTTGCTCCCGATAAGGAGTCGTGGATGACTCCGTTCAGAAATTACCTTGAGCATGGAATCTTGCCGGAGCGCAGGAGTGAAAGAAGACAAATCCTTCGGAAGGCTTCACGATTCACCATCCAGAATGGAGTCATGTACAGAAGAGGGTACTATGTTCCTTTACTCCGGTGTATCGCTCACGATGAAATTAAACGAGTATTACATGATGTACACGAGGAAGAATGTGGCGATCACACCGGGGGGCAAGCACTTGCCAAGAAAGTACTTTGATATGGATATTATTGGCCGACTGTAAATCGTGATGTGTCGGATTATGCCAAGAAATGTGATAAATGTCAAAAGCATGCTCGAATTCCTAGAGCCCCACCTACCGAGATAACTCAAATGGTCAGCCCATGGCCGTTTGCAGTATGGGGCATCGACATCATTAGTTCTCTACCTCTGGCAAAAGGTGGTGCAAAGTACGCCATCGTCGCAGTTGATTACTTTACAAAGTGGGCTGAAGCTGAACCTCTTTCTACCATAACGATGAAAAAAGTGATCAACTTTGTAGTATGCAACATTATCTATCGATTCGGTCTCCCACACACTATTATCACTGATAACGAAACCCAATTCGACAGTGTTGAATTTAAAGATTTCTGTCGATGGTTTCGCATTCGAAAGAAATTCTCTGCAGTTGCGCACCCTCAAGCAAACAGACAGGTCGAAGCAGTCAATAAAGTTATAAAGTACATTCTGAAGAAACGACTGGAAAAGGCCATGGGAAAATGGGTCGATGAACTTCCTATGGCCTTATGGGCCTACCGCACAACCCACAAGTCCGCGACCGGTCATACTCCATTCTCTCTTTCTTATGGTTCAGAAGTTGTTATTCCAGTCAAATTAGAAGTACCTTCTCATCGTGTGACATACTACGATCCGAAGACAAATGCTATATTACTTGCTGAATTTCTCGATTTATTGGACGAGAAGAGTGAAGAGGCTGATTTGAGGGCAGCCACATATCGGAGTCGAGTCGCTCGATTATACAATGCCAAGGTCCGACCCCGAACCTTTGAAATTGGTGATCTCGTACTCAAAAGAATTTATCCGGTCCCTTCGCATATGAAGCCAACTTGGGATGGACCATATGTTATTGAACGAAAGCTCGGAGATGGCACGTTCAAATTATCAACCGTTGACGGTCTCACTCTTCCGAGAGCCTGGAACAACGAGAGTCTTCGTCGCTACTACACATAATAGGCTCTGTTTATTCATTCAGTTTATTTTTCGTTTGCAATTTGTTTCTACATTTCAAGATTAGAACTTGTAATAAGGCAACTGACTTTGCCATATTTTCTTATTTCAGCAATAAAATGCAATCTCTTCGAGCCAGAGCTGTGATTTACTTGAAATACTTCATATGATCATCACTATACACGGAGAGTTAAGATCCATCATACGGTGGGATTTATTCAAATATGGAGTGACTGTGATACGACCGATCACTCGCTAAGTGAAACCCGAGCTCGGGGACAAGCCATCACACCAAAGTCAAAAAAGGATTGATACACGACAATCCTTCACCTGACTCGAGATTCCCAGTGCGCGAACTGGAGTATAAACTTACAAATAGGTTTTCGAAGAGGGTGGATCCGTCTACCTAACGAATTCGTCCGTATCTGAACCAAGTTTGAGGAGGGTGGACCCGTCCATCTAACAACCTCACTTGTTAACTCAGGGTGGATGTGATCCGACCATCCACGATCCTGATACACCTTTCGTTCCCAGAGTGCGAATGAAATCCAAAAGCCTAAATAGATGTGATTGACCGTCTATCAGCCAAATCCAAATTCCCAAAGTGCGAATTGGAGTATAAACATCAACTCCGAATTCCCAGAGCGTGAATCGGAGTATAAACATCGACTCCAGATTCCCAGAGCACGAACCAGAGTATAAATATCAACTCCGGATTCCCAGAGTGCGAAACGGAGTGTAAACATCAACTAACTCTAAGTTCCCAGAGTGTGAACTGGAGTATAAACGTTACCAAATTCTGGATTCCCAGAGTGCGAACCGGAGTATAAGCGTCAAGATGATCTGGATTTCCAAAAGTGCGGGCCGGAGCGTAATCGTCAACCAACTATGAGTCCCCAGAGCATGGACCGAATGCTAAGTGTCAAGCATACGCGACTGATTGTCCGTGAAAACAAATGTAAATCCCGGGAGTGCGGATGTGATCCTCGATAATCAAACAAGTGTGGTTAAACCACTCAATCTTCGCTTGTCTCAAACATCCATTCAGCGACACTAAACTCAACATGTTATAAGTGAGATGCAATCGCTGGCTGATGTTTTACAACTCATACCCAAGACTGGGGGGCAGAACTTAAGTGTCGACCATTGACTGAAGCAGTGCGACATCAAAGTTCAACTCACTTCCCGATCATGAATCGTGTCCGCGATTTCCAGACCTGACAAATAAAAACAAACTTGACTCGGAAGCTGAAACTTCACAAGTGCACTTCAAATATTGAAACACTTAAGTAAATACACAATAACTGAGAAGAAGCCAAAAAAGAAGAGTTTCATTTCTACTGCCTGTGAAAGAAATTCATGTATAAGTTTATTCCAAAAGAAGAAAAAAATTCCTACTAGAAGGGACCGAACCCGCATCTATACACGGCCTACGAAAGAAAAACCAAAATAAATCCCTATCTACTCAGAATGAACTGAAGAGGCCAATCTATTTCTTCTTCTCTCTCGGCTTCTTCCTTGGTGTAGACCCGCCGGAGCCGCCACTAACTTTCCTCTTTGAGCCTTTACCTTTCGGCGGTCGGTCTCCAGGCGGGGGTATGATCTCAACGTCCTCTTCCGAACTCGAATGTATAGGGATGCTTCTTGCGGGCAGAGTCGGAGGAACATGATCAATTGTAAGATGCGAAATGGGCACACTGGTGTCAATAACTGTAACACCAGGTGATATCATCTTTAATGGAGCCGGACCAGGTGCCGCCATTCCACCTCCAAAACTACCATCATGAGCCGCTGCCTCCATTTCAGCGTCAATTTCGGCCAATATTTCTTCTTCACGAATTGCTTGGGCCTCGCTGGGAGCATTAGCAGTTGGAATTGAAGAGCTGGTAGCGGGTATGCTTCCACCCATAACAAATGGTAGGTCTACAAAGGGGTCGCTGTGTTGACCAAGGAGTTCCTCCATCATCTATTCATCGAAGATAAGCGTGCTCCCTTGCATTCCATCAATCGACGCAGTTGTAGTTACGGTGGTCGCTTCAGTTGTTATGGCCTCCTACATATGATGTGATTCTAGAGTGGCAGGAGGCACGACCGAGGCAGCATCAATCACTGGAAAGGGAAAAGGAGATACTGTTAGTAAACGCTTCAGATCAAGCTCCTTATTTTGAATGCGGATGAGAAACGTTCAGAATACCTTCTTCAATTTGGCTTATGGACGGCTGAACAGCCTCAGAAACTTGTTCTCTGGCCGAAGATAGCTGCAGCTGATCCAGATTATAAGCAAAAATGGATTGGGGATCAAACGCGGGTGTAGATTCAGGCTGGGTTGGCACAGGAACTTCAAGACCCGCCTCGTGATGTTCGACACCTGAACCTTCTCCGACCTCCGAGTGTTGGGTGCCGAGCCTTTCTTTTTCGTGCAGAATCATCGACTCGTGGAGAATCTTTCGTTCATCTTCACTCAACAAACGATTCTCGAGCTCAAACTCGTTGACTGACTCACCCAGATGCACCGCCTTCTCCTCCTCAACCAATCGGCCCCAGGCATTGTGTAAATGTGTCGGGTAGTCGTCGAGCCAGACTAGGTCTTTGTGCCTCAGCACGTTAGCATTGTAAACAACAAGGAGATCTTCAATATCGGCTTCTAGCCTGGACTCAGCCGATTTCACCTCCTCCTCAACCTTAGTCTCCACCTCGCGTACCTTAGCTATGGCTGCATCTCGTTCACCCCAAAGCAAAACAGCCTGCTCGCATGCCTCCTAGGCTGCGTTGTTTGCGTCGTCCCTTTCCTTGGCGATTTCGGAAAATTTAGCTTTATGTTCGCCAAGTTCTCTCAGGGAAGCGTCCCGTTCGGCGGTGACTGTAGTATTTCGGTGGCCCATCTCTTCCACCAAGGCAACATGTGTTTGCCTCAATCTCTCCATCGCCATATTCACCTCATCAGCTTTTTTGGTGGCCTCAATTTCAGATTTCTGAGAAGTCTCGGCTTCGGTATTGAGCACTTGGAAGATTCGGTCCTTTTGAGCGAGTTCAGACCCCATCTTTTCAATCGCTTTAGCTCGCTCAAAGGTCACTTTTGAAGCTTTTTCTGCGGTCTTCATCCACTCTCTGTACTGGGAATAAATGTCATGAATGTAATCATGCATCGTGTTTTCCGCCTCCAATGGAATTCTCTTTAAATGAGGTGGAAAAACGTAGCCGTCGAAGCATATGTTTGGGAACTCTTTCCTCAGGTGAGCAATTTTAATAGCCCCTTCCCCAGTGGGCTCAGTGATAGCTTGCTCGACGACGATGGGAGGCTCAACTTTAGTCCTATGACGTTGTGAATCAGACAGAGAGGCATGCGAGGATGGTCTGTGACGAGGGGGCTCTACTGGCTGTCTCCCTTGACCCGAAGGTTGTGTAGGAAGTCTAGGAGGAGGAGATCGGGATCGGTGTCTGTACTCCCTATCCCTATCTCTCTCTTGACGTTCCTGGTTAGAGGACCCGCGATCGCGGTCTCTATCTTATTCCCTCCTACGCGGCTCATAATATGAAGCAGATCGGCGGGCTGAGCGAAGACCTCCTAACATCGACCCTCGTCCACACATTGTACCTGTAAAGAGAAAGAAAAGCAGACTTAGTAATCTCTTGGATTGAACAATTTAAGATTAGGAATCATGTAGTGTCGTGAAGTGCGTATGTATGTGCAACCCCCCAACCAACCGGAAATGTCGACCGCACTTATAGCAAGCGACTCGCTTAGATCAAGAGCATTATCGAGCTCCTCCAACCCGGTGTCATGTTGAAACGACACATAATCCGGAATCGGAATATCGACAAGCCTTTCAAAAGGACTCTCTATTGGCGAGGGAGGAGCCTTTGAGATTCTAATGTCGGGGGCAGGCAAAGAAACCATAACTGATTTCCACCTCGGAGACTTAGGGCGTTTATAAGCAGCGGCCTTACCTTTTCTTCTTCCTCCGATCGCTTGGAATCCGGCCGAAGACCCGGCAACAGGCTCATCATCCGTGGGCGTTCTCTCTTCATCGTCTCTTTCGGTTATTACGACCCTGGGTGTGTGGCGCTTCAACTTCTTTTTCTTCGAGGTTGCCCTCAGTGTCCCTTCGAGCCTTATGCTTTGTCTCCGCTCAATCAGTCCGACGATTCTCAGATTTCTGTCAGTTAGAACCGAATCGATGTCCCTCATTTCACTTGGAATTTCTTGAAGGACTCTTACTATTTCTTTGAAATACCCGCCTTCAGGTCGTGAAATTGCAGCTGTAAAGAAAAGAAGAAGTTAGTTTTACATCAACTACAATTATTTTGATAACTCTTGAAGAAAACTCTAACACTTACGTCTGACCAACCATCGATTAGCAAATCCTGGAGGGCACCAGACGTAGAACCATTCTGTTTTAAAGTAACTCAGCCTTGACCAGAATCCGGTTACTACTTGATAATTCTTGACCACCTCTAGGAATGAAAAAGATGGGCTGTCTCCTCTACTCTTGATGTTAAAGAGATATCTAATCTCTGTAGGAGCCGGTGGCCGGAAAAGATGATCCATGAACACAATAAATAAGCTATTCAGCAGAGCATATCCATTGGGGTGTAATTGAGATGGGACAATTCCAAGGAAGGACAACACTTCCCTAATATATTGGTTGAACGGAGGGAGTGTTCCTGCTGCGCACACATGGCGATTGAAGGTAGTAAACCCCTCTGGGGAGCGTGCGGTCTATCATTTGGCCCCGGTAATAGAACATCGTCCAAGGACAAACGTGCCTTAGGCATATACGTCCCAACATGTCTTCCGATACATTGGACGGTACTGAATCTTGCGGGTTTGCAATGAGAGTTGCTCCCGGAAGCTCATCCGGAGCTGAGTCTATAACTTCGGCCACGATGGCCGGAATCTCTAGGACGAATGAAGATGAATCCTGAAGCTCTTGCTGTTGTGTACTTGTGAATTCCATAGCTAATCAACTTATGAAAACCCATCATTAGACGATAATAAGCCCGTGTATTCCCCATTGTAAAGTGTGTGAACGTGTTGTGAAGTGCAGTGCTACTTGTTACTTGAAAAATTCAACAGAGTATGAGAAAACATGCAAACGATGAGACTTCGAAATTCAACTGGAATGACCGTCATCGGTGACCGTCACAACCATGTCATCTATATTTTAGAGACCAATTCAAGATAAAGTTCTTTAAAATTTTGTTAAGTTATAGTTCCATCGACGAACTTCGGAGGGTAGTCAAATATGCAGTTTATTGGTAATATCCAGTTATGCAAGGAAGAAGCTCGTCGGAGTCAAGTATTTAAGTATGCGAGAGAGTTTGCATCGGTTGGAATTTCGGGTTAGAATCGATCACCGAAGTTCCCTTCGTATCGATCTAGGCACCGTCACTTCGTATCGACCATAGAGCAGTAATTCGTATCGATCGCCCAAGGTCATTTCGTATCGATCAAAATTTCTTTCATTGAATCGATCATCACTGATTTCTTCGTATCGATCATCGCAACAAGGATTTCCTATCGGCCGATCGATACGAAGGAACCCCATCTATCGATACGAAACAAGATTATCCCATCGACACAGGATCACGCTGTACTAGGATCGATACGAACATCCATCAGTTCCAGGATCGATACAGATCATTCATCCCAGATCGATACAATGGTGTTTCTCCTTTTCCTCCCCGTCGATGCAAGGTCAAGATAGAGCATCTATTTCGTTAGTACTTTGCATCCTACCACCATGTCCATCTATCCTTCTTCTCCAAACGACACAAACACCATTGCTTTCTCCTCAAACTCACTCCGACCCAACTCCGTCATCAACGACGCCGAAATCGGCCACGACTCTGGGTGATTTGGCGTTAAAGTTCAAATCTCATCATTAATTAAGCGACTTCGATCGGTTATTTACCTAGTTTTGGGTGATTGGTTTGAGGATTAAAAGTTGGCTATTTTGGAGACGAAGGCTTCTGCAGTTTTGCCTCTTTCCGGATCGATGCGAAGAGAAAGGTGTGACAAAAGAAAGTAAAAAATATTCCAAGTCCAAAATGTTTATATATGGACCCAGAGAATGAAGAAAAAACGGTTCGCCTCCCGGTCGCTGCGACCGATCCACACAGGTTTTCTCCCGAATCGATACGAATAAGCTCTTCGTACCCAAAGACTCGAGTTTTATCGATACGAAGGCAACACGTGGGAGTGAAAGCAGATGAAATTTTTCTAAGTCCAAATTATATTTATACGGACGTGAGATAAAGGCGAAGGGTGATTCGTCTTCGGGTCAAAGTGACCGGCAGAAACAGTTCCAGAGGTCATTGATGCGTAAAGTCAAGTTCATATCCATCTAACTATATCGATCAGGGACGCAGCTGTTCGTGTCCATCAGCGATCGATTATGTATGTCATCGATAAGAAGAGTGTTGTTCGTATCCATGGGCCGCTTAGTTGAGGCAATGCTTGCTCGCAACCACCCCCATCGATACGAGGTGTTGTTCATATCCATCCACTAACACCTCAGCCGAGAATATATCTGTTCGTATCCATCATATCATCGATACGAATAAGACAATGGAGGCTGGTTTGAACCATTCCAACCTATCGATGGTCCATCAATGCAAAATGGTAACTCCGTATCCACCAGCGAGTTACCCCCAGCTTCACATCCCTCATAAGTCCATCGATACGAAATGCAAAATTTCGTATCCATCGGTGCAAATAACATCGATGCAAGAACAATCTTTCAACCTTTTACATCGATCCAGGAGAGGATCGATACGAAGGGACATTCCAAAACAACCATCAAACGTTATTACAACTCGAATTTCACATCGATCCAAGAGAGGATCGATACGGAATTCGACGCAAGAAAACTGACAACGACTCGCGAACGTGCGACGTTAACGGGAGTCAGGTTAACGAATATGCATATATGTCGAGCTAATCTTCAATTTTCAAAATTCACAGGTCGAATGCCCATATAATGACGGTTACTGCAATCAGTTACAACAGTGTTACAGTTACAACCGTGCACAGTCTATACTTCATAATTTATGTCTTTATGGACCGACCAAAGGTTACAACTTTCAACGAAAAGACGACAATCGTTCAGCAAGTCGGACAGAACTATTCAGGATGAAAGGTGCGACTAGTCAAAGCATGCCATGTTCACACAAGACGTACTTTGGGGGAGCAAATGTTATCCCGCCTTTTGGCAAGGCCGAGATATCAAGGAATTGATTGAAAACCAAGGATCGCTCATCCCGAATGTCGATTAAGCACAGGTTCACTATGGATGTCGATGAATTTTGTCCGAGTTCGGATCAAGCTACAATTGATATGACATGATAGGCAAAGCTAAGAAAGCTAATGTTCCAAATTTCAAGTCAATCGGAGTTCGTATGCTCTAGATATGATCGATGCAAGACAGGGGGGCCAACTCATTCGTACCCATCATTTCGAACCGATCGAAGTTACGACCCATCATTTCGTGTCGGTCGATTTCGTATCCATCAACAGATAGGCTCACTTCATATCGATCATTTATTTCCTACTTCGCATCCATCAGCTACAACACGGAGGTTTACTTCGTATCCATCCAAAGGCGGCATCCTTCGTATTGACCTTGTTCGTATCCATCGACGGGCATTTTTTCGAATCAATCAGGATGCGCTACTTCGTATCCATCGAGAGAATATGCTTGTTCGTATCGATCTACTCAACTCCACCATCGAACAGGCTCTACTTCGTACGGTAGTTATCTAGTTCATGTCCTTCCTGGAAGGCCTTGTTCGAATCCGTCGAGGCTCGTTAGTCCGTATCCATCAAGTAGACATTACTTCGTATCCGTCATAAAACCACTGTTCGTATCCATCAAATTGGTGCAACCTGGATTGATGCGAACAGAGCCACCATTATCGATACAAACTAAGCCATCTCCATCGATTCGAATGAGGCAACGGTCTTCGATACGAACAAGGCGAAAGCCTTGGAACGACTCGATCAACTCAGCATAAAAAGTGGATCGATCCAGCGGGTGAGCGCCACATCAACTGACATCACATGCGTGACCATCGATGCGAAGTAATCGATTCGAAGAGCATCTATCCAAACACGACAGCCTTCATAAAAACGCAAATTTGCATCGATCATAGCTTGCAATCCACAAGTCCAAATACTATGAAATTTTCATAGGAGCTTACGTGCGAGCTAAGGAATGTTCATGCCAAGTTTCGACTCGATTGGGTCAAATCCCGATCGATACGAAATTCGTTCGTATCGATCACGGATCGAGCCGAAACTTCATGGGACCGATCGCGTGGGCCCACCCACATGCCAGAAGAAGTCTCCCGAGATCTGAGCGAGATATTTGCATCCTACACCTATAAATAGCATCCCAGAGCCTATAGAAAAAGGATCTTTTGGCTCTTTGACGTCCAGACTCTGCCGGAAACACTTTTGCACTTCAAGGCTGCTGCCATACTCGAATTTCACTTCTATAATCCGTTGTAATCTGCTGTTATCCACTGAAATCAGTTGTAATCATCAAAGAAATATCAATAAAGTCATCAATTTCATAGTGGACGTAGGCAATACGCCGAACCACTCTAAATTCTCGTGTTCCTGCGTATTTTTATCACTTGTTTTTGAAGTATTTGTTAGATAACCCTCCTTTTCCATTTCCATTCTTCATTTTTATCTCTTCAAATACTTCCGAAGAGTGTTGTGCCCAATTTTGGTACAAACAATATACCTAGCTACTCAAGGAACGGAACAATATAAGAAATGCCTGAGGAATTTGAAACCGAAAGATTATATTCCTTTGAACGATACATTGGAAAACATATACCGTGCTACTCAAGCAATGGAACAATATAAGAAACCGCCAAGCAGAGAGGCAATCAAGTGGGAAAGGCACTCTAGAAAGTTCCATCATTTCCATGAAACCCATGGACACAACACGAATAAGTGTTGGCATTTGAGGGAACTCATCAAAGAATTGATAAGGAAAAATAAGCTTTAACAGTACGTCAAAAAACTGTAGGAAGGTGCGCAAGTCCCAAGACTCATGAGGCCGTCTACCCAAGGGAACCAATCTGGATCAAGTAGAGAAGGGCCCAAATGAAATGATGGAAAATTGGTTATCAATACCATAACCGAAGGACCCCATCCAGCTGAGAAAAGCTAGAGGAAAATGGAACGGTATGTGAGCTCGCTGAAGCATGTACCATATGAGGCCTTCTTTATTATAGAAGATAGAGCTTTGGCTAAGCAGTAAAGGATGATGACTGATGATATCATATTCTAGTAAAGAGATGCTGATGGGTTCGAAGCACCGAATTTCGGCCCCATGGTGATAACAGTCAGAATTGGACCGGAGCTATACGCTAAGTCTTGGTAGACAGTGGAAGTTCAGTGAATGTACTGTTCAGGGGAACATTTGATCAAATGAAGGAGGTGATAGCTTATAAAACCAAGATTCAAGAGTTTATAGGTGAAGCGAAACAACCAATTGGGATGATTGATTTTCCTGTGGAATTAGGCAAAGGAGATCGCATGATAGTCCAAATTTAGAAGTTCATTATCGTGGATGAGTACTCATCATACAACGCCTTCTTAGGCCGATCAGCTCTAGCCGATTTCATAATAGCGCTGGTGCCTTGCTGTTTAGTAATAAAATTTCCAATAGAAAACGGGGTCGGAATGGTGAAAGTTGACCAAAACGTTGGAAGAGAATGCTACGTCGCGGAACTCAGAGAAGCAAAGCGACATGAGAAAGTAAAGGATGTGGAGAGAATTCTCCGCATTTAGGATTCGCAAGCATAGCAATCAATGCCTGGACATTGACTTGGGAACCATAGTTATTTTAATAAGGCTATGGATCCCAAGAAGCAGTCAGGGAAAGAGCGACCAACACTGGTTGAGCATACGGTAAATGTTCCAATCGACACGGATGATCCGACTTGAGTCCTGAAGATTGGATCTTTGCTCAATGCCAACTTAAGAAAGGAATTGGTGAACTCCAAGGAAACTTGGATGTACTCGCTTGGACACATTTGAATATGTATAGGATATCGTCGAAGATAGGGTGTCATGCACGGAATGTTGACCCAAAGTTCACACCATTAAAACAGAAAAGATCCAGTTTGGGTCCAAAGCAGTCTGCTGCATTGAAGGAAGAAGTGGATAAGCTGTTGGCAAACGGCTTTATCTACGATGCTTTATACTCCGATTGGATGTCCAATCCTGTGTTGGTCAAGAGGTCAGATAGGAAATGGCGAACGTTTATTGATTACTTAAATTTAAATAAAGTGTGCCCATAGGACCGCTTTCCTTTGCCAAGGATTGTCAACTGGTGGACGAAACTGGTTACTCTCCTTTATGGACTTATTCAGGCATAACTAGATTCTAATGCATATATCGGATTAGGAGAATACTAGCTTTATAACGGTTTGGGATTATATTACTACCGAGTAGTGCCATTCTGTTTGAAGAACGCTGGAGCTACATACTAGAGATTGGTAAATTTTATGTTCAGTATCAAATCGGGTGGACAATGGAAGTATCGTAGATGACATGCTTGTGAAATCACAAGTGTTACAGAACCATTTGGATAACCTTTCATAAATGTTTGAAGTTTTACGAAAATACAAAATGAAGCTAAATCTGTTAAAATGTTCTTTCGGAGTAGCATTGAGAAAGTTTCTGGGATTTATTATCAATGCATGGGGCATCGAGACTAATCTAGAGCAAATTAATGCTTTGAAGAATGTAACTGCCCTGAACATGAAGAAAACTTCAGAGCTTGGAAAGATCACTGCTTTGAGTCGGTTCATCTCAAGAGTGACAGGTAAGTGTATACCTTTCTTCGATGCCCTCGAGAAGAGGAAGAAAAACTTTGGATGGAATCAAGATTGTCAGAACGCCTTCAAAGAATTATTAAGGCACTTGGAAATGCCACTAGTCTTATCCAAACCACTGGACAGGAAGGATTTATTTATTTACTTGGCAGTGCCTACTCATGCACTGAGCATAGCATTGGTAGCGTCAACGGTGCTTGGTAGGAGTAGTATTTGAAATACCGAAAGGAAAGGCAATCTGTTATACATTGAAGTTGGAATTTCCTACAAATAATAATGAAGTAGAGTATGCGGCGTTAATAACAGGATTGAGGATAATAAAGGAACTGGAATTTCCTGCAAGTAATAATGAAGTAGAGTACCAGGTCAATGGTTCGAGACTATCTCCTTATATAACAAAAGCACTGGAACTGCTCGAGAACATAGAAAATTATATGATAGTGCACGTCCCTAGAGAGGAAAACATGAAGGCTGATTCATTAGCTAAGCTAGCTAGCTCTGAGGATGCACAACTAATGGGATTGGTTTTGTGAAAGTTTTAACAGCTCCGAGCATCGCTCAGATGGACGTCAACTGGATTTTGGAGAATACAGAAGAGGAGGTTCATGGATGATCCCAATCATGGACTATCTGGTCAATGGAACTCTCCTGAGAGATGGGAACAGATGAAAGAGACTCCTCCGAAAAGCGCCACAATTCGTGATGTAAGATGGAGTACTATATGGGAGAGGATTCTCAACTCTCCTGCTAGGGTGGGTTGCCAAGGATGAGGCTAGGAAGATCCTCATGGATATCCATATGGGCAGCTGTGGTGATTACACCGGAGAGTGGACTCTGGCAAAGAAGGTACTTCTCTATGGATATTTTTGGCTGACGATAAGCCAGGATGCTGCTAACTACACCAAACGATGCGACCGATGCCAGAGATCTATGGAGATTCCAAGAGCCCCATCGATGGAACTTAAACAAATGGTCAGTCCCTGACTATTTGCAATTTAGGGAACCGACATTATCGGTGTGCTACCGATAGCGAAACGAGGAGCTAAATATGCTATCGTTGTAGTGGATTACTTTACAAAATGGGCTGAAGTGGAACCGCTTGCCATGATCACAACAAAAAAGGTGATCGATTTTGTAACAAAGAATATTATTTACAAGTTCAAAGTACCTCAGAAGATCATCATAGACAACGGAACCCAGTTCGAGAGCATAGAATTCAAGGATTTCTACAAGCGATACAGGATTGAGAAGAGCTTCTCCACGGTGGCACATCTGCAAGCGAACAGACAAGTGGAAGTAGTGAACAAAAGCATTATGTCCACTTTGACGAAGCGACTAACTAGAGCTAAATATAACTAGGTTGATGAGCCTTCACTAGCACTATAGGCTTATAGGATAACACATAAGTCTACAACTGGACACTCACCATTCGCTGTGGCTTACGGATCAGAAGCAGTGATCTCGATAGAACTAGAAGTTAATTCTTATCGTAAAAGGCATTTTGACCTGAAGGCGAATGAGGTGCTCTTGCTTGAGTCTCTCGATTTGGTAGATGAGTAAAGGAAAGAAGCGGAATTGAGGCTAGCTGCCCAACAGGAAAGGGTAGCACAACATTTCAACAAGGTTCTCAACCGTACCTTTGCGGTAGGGGATCTCACTTTGAAATAAGTTCCCTAGGGTATGGGGGCATTTGGCCCAAACTGGGAAGGACCCTTGTGATCGATTGAAAGCTTGGAGATGGAACATTCAAGCTAGTAACCGTTAATGGAATGCCTATTTCGCGTGCTTGGAACAACGATTTGTTGCGACACTACTACAATTAGCTTTTCTCAATTTATTTTTGCAAATAAGCCACCCAAGGACACTGGGAGCAATGTATTAAGGCATGACTTGGCATTCCTCTCATTCACGAATGAAGTCGGCTTATTAAATCAATGGAACCGCGTTCTCGAAAGCAAAACCCCCATGCTATGCGATTAGCAGAACGGTCAGGAATGTACCCTTTTGTTCTTGGATCATGTATAAGGATTATGTTCCCATGGGTTGATCAAATAATTTGGCCCTTTAAACTTTTAGGAATTCATCATTTCCCAAAGATAGTCGATGATGAGAGGGTTTTCCTCATTCAATCAAACTTTCAGAAATTCATTATTTCTCGGAGATTGGCGACGACGAGAAGGTTTGACAACCCTATCCTTCAATAATCTAGCATTGCCTAAAGATAGACAATGCCGGAAAGGTAAGTCCCATCCTTCATAAATCTAGTGTTGTCCGGAGATAGGCGGCACTAGAAAGGAAAACTCTAATTTTCTGGAATTCGCCATTGCCCGGAGATAAGTGGCGAAGAAATGGTTTCCCATTTAATCAAACCATCAGGAATTCATCATTGCTCAAAGATTGGCCATGTGAGAAGGTTTGACAACCTTATCCTTCAAGAATCTGGCACTATCAGAAGGAAAACTCTAACTTCCAGGATTTGTCATTGCTTGGAGATAGGTGATGACGATAAGGTTTCCCCATTCAATCAAATATTCAGGAATTCACCGTCTCTCTGAGGTAAGCTACGACGAGAAGGTCTGAAAACTCATAACCTTTAGGAACCTGACGTTGCTAGAAGATTGGCAACATTAAGAAGAAAGAAAAAATAAGGGGACGATTGGATAAGTAGGCCTCCACCTTCAGAAACCCACCGTTGACCGAAGATTAGCGATGTTAGGAAGGACAACTAAATTGGGTCGATCTGACAACTCGACCCAACCGGTCAGAATCGATGGGATAATTCAATCACTACTCACTGGAATTGGCTACTACCTAGAGATAGGCAGTGTTAGCATGCAAAAACTATTTAGGCCGATTGGATAATTTGGCATAGCTTTCTAAAGAATGACTAAGGGATTGAGCGAATAAATCGACCTTGACCTGCAGGAATTTGACATCGCTTGGATACAGGCAATGTCAAGGAGAAGCTCTTGGAATCAAGCCATCTATATGCCAATTTTTGGAGATTGAAACCGGTGTCCAAATGAATTTCGATGACGACACTAGCGATCGAGCAGGACATGCTCGATCGAGGATAAGCGAAGATAGCCGAGAAGGCTAAAAAACAAGTGTTATAAGGTTTTCCTGGTCTAGGATCAAGACATCAAGAGCATACTTAGACTAAGTGCAATCATATAATTTGCCTCATGACATCTATATTCCATCAATGCCCAGAATTTGGCATTCAGAATGATAAATTCTATGAACAGGTATAACTGTACAGCATATTAAAAAAGGAAATGAACATCCCAAGAGCTACTCCATGATAGTTAGGAGCAGTTTGGAACCAAGATTATTTAGCATTACCAACTGTTTGAAAGAAAATCGAATAAATATAATGAAAGAGTTAGTTAAGTAATGGTTTTGTTTCGCTTAACGGAACAATAGGGCAGCAATAAACGGAGCTAACATTGAAACCTAAGCAATTGCAGGAATATTATTTACATACCTAGAGTTGTGGTGAATAAACATATTACATAGAAATGCGCACACACGCACACACACTTATATATAAATTGTAGAATAGGCGGTTATATTATACACATAGGTAGTTATACGTGGACACGAACAATACGTAAAGGTGCAGAAAAGAAAATGGAATAAAGATTACAAGACAAAAAGAAACTTTCTCATTATTTATCCTTTATGTACAAAAAACGGTAGGGGCTGCTCCTGCATAATCATGCCTATTTGACACAAAGAAAAACAAAAAATACAGACTCGACAACCCAAAACAAAAACAAGCCACCATGCAAACAAGCTCCATACATCCTCTACTCTCCCTTACCTTATTTACCGCCTGGGTAGCTAGAACGGCTAGTTTGCATTTTTTGTTTGCACCAGCCATTGGGTTTCTCCCTTTTGGGAGTATCACCCTTAGAGTAAGTAGTCTCACCACCTGTCGCAATATGTGGGTCATCAAATTTGCCAACATGAAGTTTAGTGAGCTTAGACTTGGGAGGCCTAATCTTAAGCGGAGGGAGCTTGGATGTTGGGCTTGAAGGAGTCGAAGATGCTGGCTTCGCGTTGCCAAACTCAGACTTCACTTGGATTTTATCATAGTCAGCTTTCAACCTCTCCACCATTGTGACATGACCAGTCGGATTTGTAGCACTGACAACTGTGATGTTTTCTTCCTAGGACAAGGAAACGTCCTACAGCCCTTTCAATCCCGCAGTCTTCTGAGAAACCGTGCCCAAAACTGGAGGGCAAGGCCGGGGCGACAAGTCTCGTAGCGACAGAAGTCGACGCTGTGAAGATTGCAGCCCATCCCAAGCCCTATGTAGGTGGCCATGGAGGAGGAAGATGCGGTTGACCTACAAGTTGACAAATAAAATACTAAAGGTCAGTGATGGATTCACGTGAGAACTAAAGCTTCTCGAAGGCTGGGGAAACAAGAGATATACCAAAGCCTGGACTTCTTACTGTAGAAGATTTGATGAACTCCCCATCTTCGGTCAAGTGCACATCTATGTTGCTCACAAAAAAGAGATGTAGTGTTTGGTAGAAGTATCGGCTATAGAGGCTAGGATGATATGGGTGGTTTCAGAGCTAACCCCCCCTGAACACAGGAATAGTCACTACAAGCTCCTTAGATTTTGATGTAAATGATTTGTGCTGACCCGATGAGCTTGGGCCAGCAAGAGCCTTGGCAGCAGCAGCAACATCATCCTTAGAAGCAAGGATGGCCTTTGCCTCTGTAAGCTTTTCCATGTCCTCGACATCGAGGTACTCGGCCATGAGCATTTCTATGGAATGGTTGTTCCTGAACGTTGCAAGTCGCTATAATGCCTCTTCCTAGGCATTAGCGGGAGTCTCGGGATAAGCATCTTCTAACCACTTCAGATTCTTTTGTTAGACAATGCTAGCATAAAAGTGTAGGAGATTTAAGTTAAGATCTTCTCTCTCCCGAGCTTTTTCCACATGGAGCTCCTTAACCTCACCCTGAGCGACAGCAAGCTCGATTTCAGAGCTAAGCTTCTCCGTCGGTAGCTGCTCCAAATTGGCAGCTAGCTTGTGATTCTCTTCCCCAAGTTTCTGAGGTTCGACTGCCTGCTCATTAGTAGTCTTCTCCTCATCGGCAAGGGCCAGGTCCCTCTCGGTGACTTGCTTTTTTAGTTCAGCCCAATTTTCGCGTTAAATTTTCAGATTATTGTGCATCACGATCTCAGCACACTCATAAGCCAAATTCATTTCCTCCCTCAAACTATCGGAATTGGCTTGAGCTTTAAGGGATGTATCTCTCTCACTCTCACAACCTTCACCAAGTCCTTCTTTTATTCCTTGATGATCAATTCAAATCTCTCCTTCTTGGAATCGAAGGACTTAACGTTGGTATAGTTAATCTCATTGACCCATGAGAGAGCATAACACAGTTGCTTCTACTTGTACCCTCATTAAATGTGCTTTTGAACACTATGAGCATCTCTATTCGCTACCTCCCTAGGGACATCTTTGATGTCCTAATCGAACTTAACACCATGGAGCAAGAGGTTGGGAAATGCGGCCCGTAGGCTTGGTAGGCAAGAGGGAAGTGGAACCATAGAAGTTGAAACCCCTTTAGAAGGAGGAGGAGCTAAAGCAGTCAAGGATTGAGAAGCAGGAATATGCTGTTGCGAGGAAGTCTGTGGTTCAGCGCGTGGTGGAACGGCGCTAAAAGATATGCCATGGTGATTAGATGGTCCTTATGGTCGCTTGGTAGGATCGCACGACAGGCCTTCTTCGGCGTCCCTTTTCCTCCTTTCTCTTTCTATCTCACTGTCCCCATCAACACTAGGAATATCCGCTGCTTCACGATCTTACTACCTTTGCCTTTCCTCTTTGGTCTTACGATTTGACTCTGGTAGTTGGAGCAAGGTGGATGTGGATTAGGAGTTTGGCCCCTAACGTCGCAAATATTGCGGGGAAGATTCTTGTACCTGCCACGACCCATGGGACCTGAAATAAGAAGAAAAATGGTATAAGTGTCGAAATTACTGAACATGAATGAATGCAAGGATGAATATCCATGATCCTAGTGTTATGTGTAGTGCCCTTAGTTACTCTATAGACCGTGTCCACATGAGCGTAAAGATGGAATATCTCTACCTTTATCTATATTTACTCCTGGAGAATAGTTGAAGTCAAGCGATCCTTTAGCAAGAAGATCAGTAATTGAGATATCGAAGTCACATAAACCAACAAATACATCACCAAGAATGCGACCTTGAGGAGTTATCTCCTCCAGAGGCAACATAATTTGTTCTCTGGCCCTTTCAAAAGTGTCAACGGCAACATGCTTCGTACGAGGCAAGCACGGAAGTTTAGGGCCTTCGTAAGGTGTCTCACTGACTGATTCGCCTTCTTTTGCACTAGCGTAGTAGTCACTATCACTAGCGCCCTCTTCTTCCTCTTCAAACATTGGTTCTTTCCCTTTCTCCTTTCAGCTTCATCACTATCTTTGGGGATTGGTGGCATTCCAACTCTTTTGTCCCCTTCTCTCAGGACGTTACCAATAGCAGGCTCTTCACCTCCTCTTTCAACAGGTTTCTCTGCATGTACTACGCTTGATGGACCTTCAACCTCACCCTGTAGATTCTCACCGGAGTTACGAGTACGAATGGTGGTTCGGGCGGGCGCTTTGGATCTGCTTGGAGGAGTCAGATTAGGGATGGAAATCCAGCCAAGGGGTCAGCAATCCGCACCGTTGAAGATTCTCATTGGTTATAAGATAAGCCTTAAACCATCCAGGGTAGGAGCATGCTTCGCACGAGCATCTCGAGCAGGAATGCCTATGAATGAATAAAAAAAAGGTTAAGCGCTTGAACGAAGAAAACTCAAGCACAAAATGAACAAAAGGAAAGGAACTCAATTCCAGATAACCAATGCTCGTTAAAACCATATGGCCATCGAACAAAGAAGTACTTATTTTTGAAGTACGATTGCTTATTATGGAGATCTTCGATGACTATGCATCTACACCAAGCCTTTATGATCATATAGCAAGAAAACTACTACCTTTGCATGAAGTGAATGAGGTAAGTAAGCTCTTGGTAAGTGGGAGCCCGATTGAAGTGGTTCATGAAGAGCACATACAAAGAGCTCAGCAGAGCATAACCGTTTGGATGGACTTGGGCCGAAGCCAATCCAAGCTATAGTAAAACCATGCAAAGAAATGGATTGAAGGGGCACAACACCACCGAAACACATGTATCTATTGTAAGCTATGATACCTGTGGAGGGATATGTGCTCATTCACCCTGAGTAGGAAGCCATAAATCATCCTCATGAATTTCATGCTAACTGATAGAGTTAGGGGTATGCTCTAGGAACAATTATGTAATTTGTTACATATATCTAACTCGTTGACCAATCTTGTTCGAAATAAAAGGTATTTTCTTCCTATTATATACTTGATATGTTGTGATTATATTAATTAATTAACTTAATTAAAAGTATATTTAATAGATAAATCCATAAATGGTATATTTTATGATAGTAGTTACAAAGTGTTGTAACCATGAGTAATTTATCACAACGAAACAAATATACCATTTTAAATGTTCCTAGTCAAGATGCATCGAGACTGGATATCGATGTATCCGTTGAGACTGGAGTACGTAACGCTCTCCAAATGTTGGGATGTGTATTACTCATGACCGCTGAGGGCACCTAGGGGTTACGTACTAATAGTTATTGGATAACTATGGAACGACTCGCTCGATAGTTTTCTATTGGTTAATATAACTAAGGTCAAACAGAAAATATCGATGTGACTTATTTACACAGTTCTCTCGACTTGAGAATACTGTGGATCTTCAATATGAAAGCTCCGCTTTGATTATAGCCAAATCATGGTATGGCGTCCATCGAGTGACTATAGTTGGGTCGAGTGGAAGTATTGGAAGTGAAGCACTATTCAAGAGAGGATTCGTCTCCTCAGTTATATGCGGTAAGTATCACAGTCAACTCAAGTCAACTCAAAGTCAAAGTCTCTGGCCAGAGCATTTTGGTTAATAATAATTGTTATTATTGAACCAAGGACTTTGTATTTGGACTATAAAGTTGAATGTGGATTAGATTGGAATTTTGACCATTACCAAATTCCATAAGTCCAAAGTGATATAGTTTTGACGAAAAGAATTGGTGTAAACAAATGTCACAACCGGGTAACGCTTATTAAACTAAAATTGGATTTTGCAGAAAATGAGTAAGCGATAAATTTGGCATAATGTCACACCATCTACTAAGTGACGTGTGAATGTTAACATTAGAATAGTTCGGTGTTAATTGCTGACCAAATTTACACCCAAGAGTTACACAGCCGAAATGATGAATTCCCTTAAGACCGAACGATTCAATTAGCTTATAATTGTTATAAATTTAAATAATTAATTAATATTTATGAAATATTAATTATAAAATTTGAATATGATTTGAGAAATAAATAATGTTATATATATTTATAATAGTTATAAATATATCGATTGATATACAATATCGACAAGCGATTAAATTAGATTTAATTGCATAATAATTTGGCTTGGACTTAGATGGGTTTAAGGCCCATCATTAGGGCTGCAAAATTTCAGTTTTGGGAAGGTTTAGGGGTGGCTAAAACATAGGGAATTGGCTTGGAGATAATGGGTTGAGGTCAAGTGAGAATGGGTAAAAAGGTTTTCCTCGTTTCTCTCTAATACAACCTTATGTATATAAGTATCTCTAAGAATAATAATTAAAAAAACCTTTTTTAGCTACCATTACCTTCTATATTGCTGGTTAAAACATAGCTCTCAATCCACTCCTAAATTCTCAAATATATTTCAAATTAAAATAATACTATTCAATAGTTAGAGGTCGGTGATTCCGGACTTGCAATCTGACGAATCAAGAATAGTAAAGGAGGGGAAGTCATTGCTTCAACGTGGATTCAAAGGCATCATTAAATTGATAATTTTAATTCATATTACAATAATTAAATTATATTCTATGATCCTATAATAAGCAATTTCATATCTGTTTAAATATATTGCTACTATATGTTTAGTTAGGTGAGATTTTGTAAGTAGATGTAGTTGTCACAAATCAGGTTATGTGCATAATTTGTTTATTATACTATTTGATTTATGTATAGACAAATGTTGTTTACTGTACAAAATCAATTTTTGTCAGTAATAATTGTTATATATATATTTATTAATAAATTCATATATATATTAGTGTATATTTCTCTCTCATAATAACATATTTGCATATATAAGATATATATATGATTTAAAAAATTTAGTACACTTATTTATATGTAATATGAATTTACAAATTCGAAAATTAATTATCATACATATATTCATATTTTTAAATTAAAATTTATTGAATTTTGAATTGTTTATTATATATAATATAATTATTACATTAAAAATTCAATTTTATATTTAAAAAAATTATTATATCATTTCATAAACGTATAAAAAATTTTAGGACTTTTTCGATAAAGTTTATTATTTTTAATAATTAATATTATTTAGGAAAAACTGTTTATGATTTATTAAAAATAATAATTTAATTGAAAATTACTTTAAAAATTTTCGTAACCTTTCATTCATGATCCTAGAATTTCTAAAATTTTAAATTTTGAATTTTTAATAATATATTATTTTATATTAATAATTATTGCCGAAATCAATGTAATTGTTTTTAAAAATAATATTTCAACTTTGAAAAATCTCCAGATTTTTTCTAAGCTCTATTTTATGATCCTAGATTTTCAAAAATTGTAAAATTTGAATTTTCATCAATAGATTATTTTATGTTAATTAATTATGGATGAAAACGTTATTTTATTCATAATATATACTAATTAAAATACTAAAATTATTATGTTTGCCAAACTAAGTTAATTTTGAATTATAAATAATTTCTCTCTCTTTTTCTATATATATATATATTTATCTATATATAAATGTTTTATGTTCATATATTATATAATATATTTATACTTATATGTGTGTGTGTATTTGTAACACATATACATGCACATATTTGGACAACGTACATGACAAACAAAATGAGCTAATATGTCCGCTGCGATGTAAATCCCAACATCTACATATGGGCATATTATACCTTTCACGGATTATTATGTTACACATGCACTCACACATATATGTATATGATACATTTATGTATAAACTAAATCAAATAAAATTAATTTCATATCTTAATATATTTGAATTTAAATAAAATAAATGATTTTATTTAAATGAAATTTAGAAATGTTCCAATTCAATTAGACTTCATAGGCCCAATAAAGATCCAATAGGGTAATTTTTTTTGAAATTCACCCATAACTTCCACTACGGGCTGGTCCAGTTCCAACACTAACGACATATATTCTAAAGCATTTTCATTGAAAGGACAGTCGGCATTTGATTGATCAGATCATTCAAGACCCTTAGACTGATATATTCATTCAAAAGGGGAGGTTTATTTTATGGTCAGTTCATTGGTACAACTGCACTCCGTAACTCGGCCGAGATCGAACGTCCAAGCCTAATAGGAATAGAAGGAGAAGCCTTAGCTATGGAGGACCCAACTTGAGGAGGAGTAGACGTGCCCTCACCGGACTAGAAGCACGATGATTGATGAGTCATTCTAAATAATAAAACTTTGCATTCAACATGGTCAAATATATTTATTTTAAGTATACCGGTGTGACCAGCGAACGAAATCCAAAAGATGTCAACGTGTGTTGAATAATCAGATTTTGATTGTTGACCGGGGGAAGTGGAATTGTTAACATATGCAGTATGAGTCCCATATCCTACTCACAATGAATAGACCACCCTGTGCAGACAACTCGGTCATGCTAGAAAACTTATCACTCCACACAACGGAACCATTGTCCAGAGCGACGCAGAAGCTTTTTCTTTATAGGAACACTAAAAGCGTAGCAATAAGAAGGGTATGGCGATGAAACCGCCTAATACGACTATTCTTGAACTAAACCATCCTACTGGAACTCAAATGACGACGAGAGAATAACTATGCTTTGGTAGGAGTTGGCCAAAAATGAAGAGCCGAACTTATCACCGAAATGGCATGTACACGACCAAGGACAACACAAGTTCACCCTAGACCAAGAAAAATCCAAATTTTAACTATCTCCTCTCAAATGCAATCGACCTCATCATCTTGGTCACCGTCGCCATGCCAATCAAATCTTGGGCACCTTAGACAAATGAATCTCAAGTTAGAAGGAGAAGTCGGTAGCAATTGCTGGGAAATGATCGGGTGCCAAAAGATTTTTGCAGCGATTTGAAACGAAGTGGGGATTCATGGTTTGGCAACAATAATCGATAAGGAAGTAGTGCTTTGGTGATCAATAACGATGTTAGATGGTTGGCGGCGAGTGCAGATTGACAATGGCAGGGGCCAGATCACGAGAAGATGAAAGTACTCAATGGTCGAAAACACTCGGTAGCAAGTAAAGGGTATAAGCGAAAAAGGTAAATGAATTTTTTTTTCTAAGTCCCACTTTTATAGGCATTCGGGGGGTTGAAAGCAGTCGGTCCCAAGAGAATTATCTCGGTACAGACAGGTATTTTCACCTTGGAAACTTGTAGAAAGCACGGGAAAGAGAGAGCATATTCGTCTAAGGCATGGAATGATCTTTGGAGCGTAGAACTTGTCCTTAGAATGGAGAATGGAATTAAAACTATGCAAAGCGATTGAAGGAATATCTATCAGGAAAAAGCAACATTTTAGAGAAATTTCTGAATGATTAACTGGAACCATGAGATAGCGAATCAGAACTTGTCTCGATCTAGATTATGCTTTTTTCAGCGAAAGCATACTCTAGAGGGCAAGTGTTAACCACATTTTTAACCAAGAAGGTTTCAACTATCGGTACCGAGAGATTTTGTAGCTCTTAAGGCCCCACCAACCTCTTATGCTTCGAGTATTACTTCAAGCAATCATCACCAAGTACTTTTCTTAGAGAATAGATGAGCAAAACCAAGGATTGATGAGAAGAAAGTAGGATAATATAGGTGTTATCAAGCAAATCATCGGGAATGACTCAAACTCTATGTAAATGAGATTGGAAAACAACTAGTAGGAGATATGGGAGCAAAGAAAGAGAGAAGGAAAAGTTTGCACTAACACAAATCTCTCGGCACCGAGGGGAACCTCTCGTACCGAGAGTTCTATCTTGGGAATTAAGCCGGTTTGATGCTTCTCTACCTACGGGTTAGCATGTAGACATTGTGTAACGCGAGGTTGTAGACCTGTTGAGCAGTTTCTCTATAAATGCTAGCCTTATAACAACTAAGCAAGGATCTTTTCTTCTTGGTCCAGACTCTGGATCTTCTTCATCTCTCATCTCTCTATGCAATAGTTATCTGAGCAGATACTTTTGGCAGTTCTAGACTTAAGAACCTGTCAACCCTATGTATTAGTGACTAATATCTCTTTAAATCTCTATCAAATCCATTATCAATAAAAATATGAAGTGGTCGTAGACCAAAGATTGCCGAACCACTATAAAAATCTTATGTCTCTATACTTCTCTACGCTTCTTTTGCACTTTTCTACTAGATCTATCCTACAACAGGTCTTATTTGGGTGTTATGCCACTTATAGTGTCAACATGCCTCAAACTTGAAAAATGGAAAAGTAAAGATTAGAGACATCAACTAGTGTCATGTGAGCCATCTCGAATACAGACAAAGTTAATGATATACCTCCAGGAGACATAAAGGTTATTTGTGATGGAGTCTCGGCAGAACTTCCCTCCACGATAGAAGATAAGATAGGCAATTTTGGAAATTATTCAATCTCTGTGAAACCGGGCTCCTCATGATTATAATAAACATTTGATGAGGACTACAAAGCAGCTGAAATACCAGGATTTGCCTTGACAACGGAAGTTGTAGTAGTACTGGGAGGAGGAATAACAATCGTAGTTGTTAATGGCACTGATGTAGAAGAGGTGGCGGTGCTAATGTACCCGCCATATGCATGGAAAATTCTACGAAGATCCCTTGGAAATAGAAGTGGAGCAACCACAGAAACCTTAAGAGCTAGTTCAGGCTGGACCCCAGCCGATGCACTATTTCGAGGAACAATCTCAGACATTAGAAGGTGTTTGCCAGCCTCGGGCGCCTCTATATCTTCATCTTCTAAGAGGTCAAGCTTTAACTCCTCTTCATTAATCTTAGCTCCATAGAAATGCTCTCGTTCTTGACTTGGTATTTCTTCCCAGGCCATAGCTAAAGCCATGGGATACCCTTGTCTAACTACCTCAAGTTCTTGAACATGACAATGTTCGTAAAATCGGACAAGAGTAGGCTCGATCTCAGACTTGACCTAATCCTTGGCTGTCTTGACCCAATCATTAGTTGTCTTCACTCGAGCCTCAGCTTCCTCTTTCGCAGATCAAGCATCCAATAGTTCGTTGCAATATTCCTAGGATTGAGTAAGAACGTCATCTTTCTCCATCTTCTCAACCTTTAGCGCATCTTTCGAGCTTTGAATTTCTAAGGCCTGCTCATCCACGGTCTTTCAAAACTTTTTATTTTCTATTGTAAGGTTGTGGCTCTTATGATGTGTAGCTTTTACCTGGTTCTACCGAATCTCAGTTTTCTTTTGGAAATATTTTGTCTTTTTCTCTAGCTTCCTTTCGACGTTCCAACGAAGCCTTGATCCCTTCAACTTCTTTACCAAGATGTTCGATAATGCGCTTGTTGTCATTTTCAATCAGCTCTTTCCCTTAAAGAAACGTTGTTTTCTGATGATTTACTTCAGAGATGGCCTCTGCTAGCCTTTTCACTTGTAATATTGATCGTACTTATCACCCACATGAGCCAAGACTTCAGACCTAGTATTATAAGGAATTTTTTAAGAAAGGAACAAACTTAACCCTATCAAAACAAATCTTTAGAAAGGCCTAATTTAGGCAGCAAGATGTGGCTTCGAGACATTTGTGTTCTCTACACTTAAAACAAAAGGAAGAAGTTGATTACTGTGCCTTTGTCTGGAAATGTTTACGTCAGCCTAAATGACTGATTGGATTGTTTGGGTGCGTAAGAAGACACCATTGGTTGTGTTATAGGTGGAACTGAAGATGGAGTAGTAGGGAATTGAATTAAGGGGATGGGAACATGCCTCATTGAGTGTCTATCGATATGTGTGGCAGTGGAGAGAGAGCTCTATGTTGAGAAGGTGAAGTCCTACCAGACAATTCATGGTGGACATCGCAGTGCTTGTAATCTCTATCCTGCCTTCCATGTTCCCTCCTATGACGCTCGCTTGTGTCAGACTCGTGAGACGATTCCCCATGATGGCGCGACGGGCTAAAACTTTTATATTCTCCTCCATAGCTCTAAAGTGTATCATAAAGATGTTGGCAACCCATGAAACTTGAAAACAAAGCACAGTTAAGTTAATAACTGAAATATTAAAAGATAATACATGCCATGCGAACGTGTACTGATTTAAAGTGTTGTGAAGTTCTGATGCATCCTAGTGCCCCCCACGGACTGAAGTCTTGAAGCTTGCTCGCAAGGGTTATCTCCCCTACACTAGTTATAGGTATATCAGTGGGAAGGTGAGAGGGAGAGTGGATGCTGTCGATGTTGATATTGTCAAGACCGGAAGAAGCTATTTTCTTTGGTATGCTCCCAATCGATCCATATATATCTTTAGATGGAGGGATCGTTGTCTCTTCTACTATGAAAGCCGGTGGTGGCTGTGAAACTAAGCGAGATAGGATAGTCTTTATCTTTGGCCATCGAGGAATGAGTGGCACCTAATTGTCACCACATGTATCACCATCAAATTCAAGGCCAAGATTTGTGTCCTCATTGTCGCCGCCATCTTTGTTGCTGCCGTCACCACCATTACCATCACCCTATTCCATGGTGATGTCCACATTTCTATCTCTTGCCTCGTTCTCTTCCAAATTGACTTAGGGATCTTGGACAGAGGGAACGTTTACATTTTCTTCAACCTCGGTAGCATGCTGAACACCTTCGTGGACATTTGGTGCGAGGCCCAGACTATAATTGCGGTCTAAAAGATTGAAATTCTACATTCTCTAATTTGTCAATAGGAATATCATCTCTCGTTCTCCTGTAGAGATGGCAAGAAAGCATTGAAGGGTACCTGCCAAGATCAAGCTGCTAGGCCTTCTTGGGATATCTCAAAAATCCATGAAAATAAAACGATTAACAATCCAAACGAATTGGCATCGCATGAATGGTGGGTAACAGTAAAACCTACATCCAGACTGCCATTTCTAGGCAAATCCGAGAGGGCATCACATAAAGTAATTTCTCCCCTTGAAATAGCTAGGTTTGTTGAAAAGGCCTCGAATGACACGACAGCCCGTGGATGGCTCCAAAGAGATGAGAGAAAGACTCCTTTTCATCTCTTGAAAGCATATAAGTAACGAATTTCCTTTAATATCGACACCGTGCCCAAGTGTTGTAAAAAGACTACATACATGTTATTCAATGAAGCATAGTTTTTCAGATGAAGCTGGATAGGGACAAATCTCATATACTGGAGCACAATTCGGATGAAGTGATCGAATGGTGGGACACACCCATATAAGCACATATGTCGGTTGCATGTAGTGTAACCTTTAGGCGGGTTGTAAGCCCGTCGATAAGGTCTGAAACAAGAGTGTCCTCAATATGAAGCCTATTGCAAAACCTTAAAAAGTCGGCTCTATCAAACCTAGATACCAGGGAGTCCGAAGGGTTATCAAAAATTATAGTGTCCCTAAGATCGACATCGAGGGCAATTTCCGCAGACCCTTCACCCGTCGTTACAAAAGGAACCATCTCTAGAGACTGCCTCATCGAACGACTAGGCGGCTGAGGATGAGAGGATGATGAAACAAATTGTACTGAATATATCGAAGCAGAGTATGTATCTAACTCTATCGTAGATTGAACTACCTTAGGTGTAGACGGACCAACAGCCATCACTGAGATGCACAAAGTGCATCTACAATCCATAACTATTAAAAACTACATAGACGAACAAGGTCAAGTAGAAGTTATTTATAATTCCAATGCCAAAATAAAGCCATGTACGACCAATGCATAAGATCCTATGGATGTCAACGTGTATTGACCAATCGGATCTTATACATTGATAGAGGGCAATGATATGCAATTTAATCTACGCAGTCTGTGTCTGGTGTCCAAAGACCATAAACGCAAACACTACGTGTAAATAGCTTGCTCGTCCTGGCAAACTAGCATCGTCATATAACAGAACTGTGTATCGGATTTTACCCATTATCATATGATTTACAATAGCAAAATCGTAGTTTAGAGCGACATAGGATTTCTCTTTACAGGGACACCGGAGTGAAGTGTTAAATTAAAGCAATGGTAGATAGGCCATTCAAATGCCGGAGTGCGTTCAACATGAGCATTATCAGAAACCATCCTAATGAAGACAACTATCAATCTCCACTCGACCAAAATCACTCAAAAACCTTCATTCCCTCTTCCTTTTCATACTTAGGAAATTTTTTTGAAAAATTAAATTCAGGAAACCTGGGGTCACTCAGAGCTAGATACGACTTGGAGTTGACTCAGAGCAGCTGGTGTAAATTGAAAAACTCAAGTAAATCCTTACGAGAATTCTCACAAAAAATCAAGTCGACCTTAAGTTCCACAAAAACAAGCTTAACTTCATAATTATTCAAAAAAAAAGTCTTGGATAGTAACCGATCCAAGAAAGGAGGAATTCTAGCATAGAATCGTGGTTGGGTGTGGATGATGGTCAACGCCCAGCGTCGACGAGTGCAACGGTAGTACCACCACCTACCTAAGACAAGAGAAGTAAACAACGATGATTTGAGATGGCAATTCAAATTGAGAACTAATTTTGACCTAGCAAAGTTGAATAGATCCGGAAGGTGATGAAGAGAGAGTGATTTCTTTTCAGTCCTTAACTCGTATGTCAAGTTTAAATTGATGGCGACAAATTTGTCAATGACAAGTGATCTAAAAGAGAAGTTAGTGGTGGTGTTTTGGGACATGGTAGTGATTGAACGGCTATGTTGGAGGATAAAATAAAAGGTAGGCAATGGAAGGAAGTAGGTTCAAAAGCATTTAAATAAACAAATGAGAAAGTGAAGAAAGAGATAAGGGCTTGACGTGCTTAACTATAGGATCACTCTAAAAGATAGGCTAAAAAATGTATATTGATCCATAAAGGCCAGATTGGCATAGAAATGAAAAAAGGGGGAAAAGTGAGGTTTGTGAGGCAAAGGAATGCAAACATTTGATATCAATGTTTTATCTGAGCAATTCAAAGAAAGTACTTCTAAAGTTCCAATGACGAACCTGAACTACAGGCTTCAACATTTATACTACCCAAAAGATGTGAATCTAAAGACTATTTAAAGTGACATGATGATACAAAGAAGATGCACATCCTTGTGAAAATAGTTAGGTGAATGGAAATATCTATTCAAACCAGAGTTTGAAATCGATGGTTTGGCTCGATCCAAAGCATACCTTGCTGACAACAAAGTATACTTTGGGGGAGGGGCAAGTGTTATCCAACCTTTAAGCCAATTAGGCCACATCTAGATGAGTCAGAACCATCGAATGGTCGGACAGTAAGCCAAAAATCCAGAACTATAGCTCGAAAAGTCAAAATTCAACCATAGTGCAAAGATTGATATAGAATCTTGCCTATAACTTGAGGGAAGCTAACAATTTACTAGAAGAACCAAGTGGTATGAAAGAAAGTCAACAAAAAGTAACACAAGTGCTAACTTGGTACTGAGTTAAGCCACACAACTCGAGATGGATTTTGCATGTGAACTAAAGTAACAAGATAATGGAGATCGATAAGCAAATCACAGATAGTACACAACATGGAGTGAAGGAAGGTTGGCCACGAGCTTTCTATCCAAGAAGCTGAGAAGTATGAGATTAGAAGTCCAAAAAAGTAACAAGTGATAACTCGGCACCAAGTTGTGCAGCCCAACTCGTTACCGAGTTGACTACCGACTTGTGAACGTAGCCATGATCTTCTTCTAGAACCTCCTTTTGAATGTGGAGAATGTGGGTAGCAAATTTCAGAGCCTATTTTGTTAGTCTACGTCTATAAATAGGAGGAGAGGGGTACTAATTCGAGGGCCTTTTTCTAATTTCTGAACTTTTAAATTTTACTCTGTAACTCTACTAGATTTGCACCAAGTTGTGAGCACTGAGTAATAAGAACACTGTTTATAAAATCTTTGAAAATCATTAACAAAGTTCAAGTGGACGTAGGCCATAGTTTAGCTGAACCACTATAAAAAATTTTGTGTGATTTACTTCGTTTTCTATTTAATTTCTTTATTTCATTATCTACTTAATTCAATCGGGTGTTTATTCGACTTTTGGCACAAATAATGGCCTAACATACTCGTACAAAAGTGCTGGGATTTACACAGCAACAGATGCATTAGCCCTTCCATATACATAAGTGTTGTCTAATATATATGTATATATGTATTATAACATATAGTAAAATGCTTTTAAAATATAATGTTTGTATATGTGTTTGTGTATGTCTACATACAAATGTATGTCTGTATAATTGAAATTATATGATAAAGTATATGCAAATACTGTTATAAGTAATTTTGAAAAAGAAACAAATTCAAAATTCAAATTCTAGATCTTGGTATGTATAATAAAATATTTAGATATTTCAAATTTAAATTAATATATTAATTTTAAATATTATATATATACACATATTGTGCACATTTCTAAATAAATTTTTTCGAATTCATATAATATATTTAATACATACATACATATACATATATATATACAAACACACACACACACACACACACATATATATATATATATATATATATATTTACATTATAAATTAAGTACCATTTCCAAAATTATAAATTAAGTACAATATTTACAATAGATTATCCATATGATAAAATCGGATTTAAAATACATATAAATATATATAACAAAATTAATTTTTGAAGACTGTAATGCTTTTTGATTAAATATACAATATTCTTATATACAATTTTTGAAGACTGTAAAGTACTATAAATATAAGTACAATATTCTTATGTACGTAGTTTAAAATTAATTTTTTATTTAAAAATCATTTTTAATATTATTTAAACTCAATTTTTTTTGATTTACTAATGTAATAAGCATATAATGACATAGGATATTTATATATGTGTGCATGTATATGTAATCAAATGATTTACCTTATATGAAGCTTATATGAAACAACTTAAAACGATGAATCAAAGAACTCCTTGAATTAGTATCCAAAATTCAGATAGAGCTATTAATCTGAATGCAGCAACCACCGATCTTTTATCTGTATTTAAACTATGTTTTATTAGTTTGAAAAATTAGAGGAGGAGGAAAATGTATAGATGGCCTTGGTTGGATAAGATGGTGCAAAAAGAGTAACAAGAGAAAGTGGAGTTTGAGATGTATAAATTCTATAGATCTAAGAAGCAAAAAGGGGATCCAGATTCTCTTTTTTCTCCTACTATTTCATCTTATTTTGAATCAATATTCAACCCTCTAACATCCCTACAGTGGATGACCATAACAAGCCCATATTTGGGTCTCCTAGTTATTCCAGGCCCGATCAAATAAATGTGCAATTAAATCCATTTCAAGTGCATATCAGTATTGTATATCAATATGAGTGTCTATAACTATTATACACACACTATTTACTATTTAATCAACAAAATTAAATAAAATTTTATAATTAGTATATCATAAATATTCTGTGACGCCCCACCTCTATGCTCATAATAACAAAGAGTATTAAAAGAAATACTGTCTATTATTACGAAGAATAAGGCTGGATAGGAGCGACCATCCGTAATTGGCCTTACACTAATATTGGTTATCTCGATAGGAGTGGTATATACTTTTTATTTTTCATCTATTATTTATTTACTCCCATCGACATATCCAATTATCAGTATAAAACAAACTACGATAGTTCATAATAGTTTAGGACATTAGATATAACAATAACACAGATAATATAATTGCGGAACACAGATAAAAACAAAAGTCTCATATATATATATATATAACTGATGTCAGTTAATACATAGTTGACACAATACATACGATACAACTACAACTGTCGACTCTAGAAGTTATATATACACGTACATTATCGACTAATATACATGAATACATATCGTTCTATACAATGACACGACTACTACAAAAGGACGATGACAACTTCAGAAGATGCGAAAAGTCTTCAAATCCCGAACAGCAACTCAAAGAAGAAAATCTACAACCTGAAATAACTCGGGTCTGACCCGAGTATTAAATTCAAAAGAAAATAATACACGGGTCAGTCTAATTCAAACTCAGTTATTAGTGCACAGAAGCAATAATAATCAAATATCAACTAGACGACAGTCACAGAATCTCGTATATCCGATTTCTCGATAAAAGAATCGGATAACGACAGATATAACACTAAACAGTGTTAAGCAACAAATCAGCAATCCAATCAATTTAAACAATTGAAATGTCAACTTAAAAACAACAATGCTAATTGGCTGCAGTACACGCTAGCGTGTACTGCCTCGCCAATACAGTCTATACAATACTCATAAGATCAATGAATCCAAAAGCCAACGGATCGAACTCAAATCAAAATGAACCACTTCAAAATATTTAATTGAACCAACGAAATAATTTAACAATTGAAATATCAACTAAATCTATCAATTCTGCTAGGGCTGCAGTACACGCACGCGTGTACTGCCACGCCACTAAAATAATGCAAACAAACTCGACTAATAGACCAAAGAACTGCAAGGGTAAAACTGCACCCAAATACAACTGGCAAAAGTGAAGACCATACAACATGCCTCAGGTGGGACTGCACATACATACAGAGGCAGCCACCATGACAACAAGTACGACAGGGATGAGCAGATGCAAGCAACAATGCTACATGAATATGCAGTGTATGACCAAGTCGAGGCCTGAGATATATAAACAGTGGCAACACGTCACAGTAAAGATCAACTTGAAATGATGTTTGTATGCCAAAAGGTCGGAGGCAATGCAAACACAAATATCGATTAATGCCAACTGTCTCGAACCAATAACCACGTCAAGTGGATAACTAATGCGACAGCTTAGGTCAATGAACACTTCCTATATGCAGACCATAATCACAAGACTCGAATACTATCAAAGGCACAATGACATACAACTCGAGTATACTGCAGTTAAGTAAACAATAGACAAAGGCTGCAACTCCAAGTGAACTAATGCACCGTGATGTATAACATCAAGACCAATTGCAAATGTATAATGCAATGAATCAATTCCAAACATATGCCCAAGTGCAAATGAAATATGGACCTAACAGTACACACTGATACTGTCTCGGGGTAAATAACTTCCAACAACTCTACAAAAGCCCAACTATAAATAACAAGTTGACAACTGCCTCCAAGCTAACAGTTACAAAGTAAATTCATGAAAACAAGGACATTGCTATGTTCAAAGAAATTCAATATCCCAATACATGAAGTGCAGATTAACTTAAACAACGCGAGCAAAGCTATCACTACAGGGCAACAACTGTGGCAACAACCATCGACGACCAGACAAGTATGCAAACATATGCGTACAGACTCGACATGCGCCTAAGCCACCAAATTTAACAGTGAAATGATTATTCAAGTGACAACATCAGAAATTTTAAGCAAAGTTCTCTCCAATGTGGATCTTATAATCATATATGTGATCCTGGAATCAAACAGCACTGCACTAGATTCAAAACTATGATATGCAGACTCAGATGAACACATGGCCGAGAAACAAATCAAAAGCATTGTATAGAAGCCCATGAACAACTAATAAAGGCAAATTACATCAATATGCACTGAACTGAGATCAATTGAATACAAAACTAAATGACATGATATTATATGAACCCAGTATAGCCGAGGTATAGTACCAGAAACAAAAACAAAGTCGAACGATTCAATCCAGGGCAAAATCACTATCTTGAATTCGAAGTCTGCCGAAGTCACATGGACAAAATCAAACGAAGTACAGTTTCAAACGCATCTATATAGTGAACAAAATCAAGTAACCATTGGTTACAATTTCATTGAAGTCAAGGTCGAAATCAACCAGACAACCAAAAAATCAATTTCAAAAATCACCTTCGATACACAAAAATATTAGAGTAAGCAAATCCCATAGGTAGTCGGACAATACCAAAGTCACAGAGAAAATCACAGGATTAAAATCGACTGTCACAAAAATGCCAAAGCCTATAATAAACAAATCAAGTCAATAGCAGTAAGTGTCGAGTAGGCTCGAATTCAGCATCACCAAAAGAGTTTAACATCGAAAGACAACAAAGAACGAACCACGACAGCAAAACCCAAAACAAATCAAGAATCACGATCGAAGTCGAATTACAAAAATTCTAGATCGATACCATAAAATCACTTATACGTGAAATCGAATAAGATGTGAGTAATTAGGAAATTACTCACCTTTGCCTAAAACCCCAAACCCCAAATCGCAGCTTAACTCGTTCGAATAGACGAGCCGGCATCTCGAGGTTGATCGGAGAAAAGAGCGAAGCTCGTCCCATTGTAGCCTTTCCTTCGATTCCCCTGCCTTATCTTGATTGAAGAACGAACGAGAAAAGTCACGAGGCCGTCACCATTTTTCGTTTGTTTGATTTTATTTTTAGGGTTGCGAAGTAAAATGAGTAATGAGGAGGGAACGGGCATAGGCCTTTATCTCAACAAACTAAAGAAACGGGCTGAATAAAATTAAAAGGGAAATATTTATTTAAAGCCCGTATATCCTTAAAGAAAATTTCAAAAGGATTCCAACTTGATTTAATAACGCCCAACAGCAATTAGTCATTAGTTATCATCATTAATTGTTTAATGACGATAATTAATTGTTACCAACTCCTGGGTTGTTACAGACTCCCCTCCTTATAAAAATTGCGTCCCCGCAATTTTCATAATTAAGGTTGTCAGTAACAATTATTTTTCTATCATAAACTGGTTAAGCTAGAAAATAAAAGTCAAAACACAAATACCAAAGAAATCTTTCCATTTCGTAAAAGAAGTTCACAAATTCTCAACAAAATCTAACTATCAATAGATAGTCAGAAAACAACAAAACTGAATAAATGCAATCATCAGCGATATTAAATTATCAACAAGACGATTAAAATACAGAAATTCACAAGCCAACAATATCTAATTATCGACAAAGATGACCAGAAAGCACAAGTCACAATTCGCAAATTGACAATATCCAGTTATTCAACAATTAACTGGAAAACACAAATTTCAAAATCAGTAAAACTCTAACTATTAACAGAAATAGATAGAAAACAGTGATTCAATAAAATCAGCATATTCTAGAATCTATTGGAGACTAGAAAATCTCATATCAATAAAATCAGCAAACATCCAATCATCCAAACGATTATCAAAAACGATAATCAAATTTCAAATTCAACAAATATTCGATTATCACACTCGATAATCAAATTTCAAATTCAACAAATATTCGATTATCACAAACGATAATCAAATTTTAAATTCAACAAATATTTAATTTTCTAAAGCGATAATTAAATTTCAAATCAGCAAATATTTAATCATCTCAAGCGATAATTAAATCTAAAATCAACAAATATTTAATTATCTAAAGCGATAATTAAATCTCAAAGCAACAAATATTTAATTATCTAAAGCGATAATTAAATCTCAAATCAGCAAATAATTAATTATCAAAAGCGATAATTAAAAACAACAAATATCCGATTATCAAAACGATAATCAGAACTCATATCAACAAATATCTAATTATCACAAGCGATAATTAGAAACACAAATATCCGATTATCAAAAACGATAATCAGAACTCATATCAACAAATATCTAATTATCACAAGCGATAATTAGAAACAACAAATATCCGATTATCAAAAACGATAATCAGAACTCATATCAACAAATATCTAATTATCACAAGCGATAATTAGAAACACAAATATCCGATTATCAAAAACGATAATCAGAACTCATATCAACAAATATCTAATTATCACAAGCGATAATTAGAAACAACAAATATCCGATTATCAAAAACGATAATCAGAACTCATATCAACAAATATCTAATTATCACAAGCGATAATTAGAAACAACAAATATCCGATTATCAAAAACGATAATCAGAACTCATATCAACAAATATCTAATTATCACAAGCGATAATTAGAAACACAAATATCCGATTATCAAAAACGATAATCAGAACTCATATCAACAAATATCTAATTATCACAAGCGATAATTAGAAACAACAAATATCCGATTATCAAAAACGATAATCAGAACTCATATCAACAAATATCTAATTATCACCAGCGATAATTAGAAACAACAAATATCCGATTATCAAAAACGATAATCAGAACTCATATCAACAAATATCCAATTACCTGCAGATAATTGGAAGCAACAAATATCTAGAAATCAATTAAGAAGACTAGAAAATCAACATAAAAGCTTGGATCGATCCCATCAGATGGCGAGTTTTTAATTCGCCGCACGTGCAACAACATATGGCCGAAGCCTACCAAGTACTCAACATAATTTTTGGCGCCCATCAGATTGACCCGAAGGTCCGCAGAGTGACCCGAAGGTCTAGTACTGGTATTTGACCCGAAGGTCCAACATATGACCCGAAGGTCCAACATAGTGGCTCGAAAGCACACGAAAACATCAAATATTTCAATTAACGAGTCCGGAATTAACCGAAATAGCAAACGCACATGTCCCATACCACGTGTTTTACTAAATCGTTTGATTCTCTTCATCGTTTCCTTGAAAGTGTAAAATTCATCAAAATCATCAAAACAGCAGATATTCAATTAACGAGTCCGGAATTAAGCGAATCAGTAAAAGAAAGGGGTCATAGTCCTCGATTTTGCTGAAACGTTTAAATCGCTTTCTCATTCTTTTGAAATCGCAAACTGTAAGATTTCTGAAAACACTTTTATTTATTTTGTAAAAATAACAATTCACATTCTCAACTGAACAAGTCCGGAGTTAAGCGAAACAGTAAAAGAAAGGGGTCATAATCTCGATTTTGCTGAATCGTTTAAGCCGCTTTCTCATTCTTTTGAAAACGCAAACTGTTACAATTTTATAAAACAATTTTCATTTTAAAACAATTTTCCAATCACGTGATTAAAACAACAAATCAGTAACAATTTCGATAAGGAAATTGTACTTCTCAAAATACCGTAAAAACGGTTACAAATCAGTATTGCGGAATAACCGCTTGAAAATCCACTTTTAAAATTTGGCGGTTACTGACGCCAAAGCGACAGTAGTTTTAAAACGTCAAAATCACATCAAAACAATCTACATCAAAATGTAATGTTAGTGAATTTTCATTCATCAAAAATGCCACAAAACACCGTGCTTCAAAATATAGCATTGGTGTAAAAATCCCGTTATAAAAATAACGGCAACAAAATACGTTTCATAACCAAGCATCGGTTCAACGTAAAAATAAATGCAGTAACGCGCAATTCAAATTTTTGCACGTACTACAGAATGAACAAAGAAATCATTCAAAGGTATCTTCAATGAAGACAGTTCAAAACAGCAAAATCTAATCAATAGATGATTAGTACAAAAGAAAACCAGTGGAAATTTCAACAAAAATCACATATCTGCAATTTCTTCGAATCCTCAATTTGGATTCGAAATTCTCAAAGAAACAAATAATTACAGCTATGTAAACAACAATTGGAATTCATATCAATTTCGTATTTTGATTCTTAAATCAAAAAGATTATCAGTTGTACTCAACGAAGACAGTTTCACTATTTCTGCTGCGCACTCTGATAAATAGAACACAAATCAATCAAATCATCAGAACACAATTTCATCCAAACAACAAAACACAATTCCACTTTTATTTTTAAATAACGATATTTAAAAATTTCATCAAAATTTCAAAACTTTAGTTTTGACTCAAATCACATATAAAACGTCGACTAATAGTTGTAACATATGTTCCATCCAAGTTATGTTTTATATTATGTCCATAAACCCCAAGCTCTGATACCAACTGTGACGCCCCACCTTTATGCTCATAATAACAAAGAGTATTAAAAGAAATACTGTCTATTATTACGAAGAATAAGGCTGGATAGGAGCGACCATCCGTAATTGGCCTTACACTAATATTGGTTATCTCGATAGGAGTGGTATATACTTTTTATTTTTCATCTATTATTTATTTACTCCCATCGACATATCCAATTATCAGTATAAAACAAACTACGATAGTTCATAATAGTTTAGGACATTAGATATAACAATAACACAGATAATATAATTGCGGAACACAGATAAAAACAAAAGTCTCATATATATATATATATAACTGATGTCAGTTAATACATAGTTGACACAATACATACGATACAACTACAACTGTCGACTCTAGAAGTTATATATACACGTACATTATCGACTAATATACATGAATACATATCGTTCTATACAATGACACGACTACTACAAAAGGACGATGACAACTTCAGAAGATGCGAAAAGTCTTCAAATCCCGAACAGCAACTCAAAGAAGAAAATCTACAACCTGAAATAACTCGGGTCTGACCCGAGTATTAAATTCAAAAGAAAATAATACACGGGTCAGTCTAATTCAAACTCAGTTATTAGTGCACAGAAGCAATAATAATCAAATATCAACTAGACGACAGTCACAGAATCTCGTATATCCGATTTCTCGATAAAAGAATCGGATAACGACAGATATAACACTAAACAGTGTTAAGCAACAAATCAGCAATCCAATCAATTTAAACAATTGAAATGTCAACTTAAAAACAACAATGCTAATTGGCTGCAGTACACGCTAGCGTGTACTGCCTCGCCAATACAGTCTATACAATACTCATAAGATCAATGAATCCAAAAGCCAACGGATCGAACTCAAATCAAAATGAACCACTTCAAAATATTTAATTGAACCAACGAAATAATTTAACAATTGAAATATCAACTAAATCTATCAATTCTGCTAGGGCTGCAGTACACGCACGCGTGTACTGCCACGCCACTAAAATAATGCAAACAAACTCGACTAATAGACCAAAGAACTGCAAGGGTAAAACTGCACCCAAATACAACTGGCAAAAGTGAAGACCATACAACATGCCTCAGGTGGGACTGCACATACATACAGAGGCAGCCACCATGACAACAAGTACGACAGGGATGAGCAGATGCAAGCAACAATGCTACATGAATATGCAGTGTATGACCAAGTCGAGGCCTGAGATATATAAACAGTGGCAACACGTCACAGTAAAGATCAACATGAAATGATGTTTGTATGCCAAAAGGTCGGAGGCAATGCAAACACAAATATCGATTAATGCCAACTGTCTCGAACCAATAACCACGTCAAGTGGATAACTAATGCGACAGCTTAGGTCAATGAACACTTCCTATATGCAGACCATAATCACAAGACTCGAATACTATCAAAGGCACAATGACATACAACTCGAGTATACTGCAGTTAAGTAAACAATAGACAAAGGCTGCAACTCCAAGTGAACTAATGCACCGTGATGTATAACATCAAGACCAATTGCAAATGTATAATGCAATGAATCAATTCCAAACATATGCCCAAGTGCAAATGAAATATGGACCTAACAGTACACACTGATACTGTCTCGGGGTAAATAACTTCCAACAACTCTACAAAAGCCCAACTATAAATAACAAGTTGACAACTGCCTCCAAGCTAACAGTTACAAAGTAAATTCATGAAAACAGGGACATTGCTATGTTCAAAGAAATTCAATATCCCAATACATGAAGTGCAGATTAAATTAAACAACGCGAGCAAAGCTATCACTACAGGGCAACAACTGTGGCAACAACCATCGACGACCAGACAAGTATGCAAACATATGCGTACAGACTCGACATGCGCCTAAGCCACCAAATTTAACAGTGAAATGATTATTCAAGTGACAACATCAGAAATTTTAAGCAAAGTTCTCTCCAATGTGGATCTTATAATCATATATGTGATCCTGGAATCAAACAGCACTGCACTAGATTCAAAACTATGATATGCAGACTCAGATTAACACATGGCCGAGAAACAAATCAAAAGCATTGTATAGAAGCCCATGAACAACTAATAAAGGCAAATTACATCAATATGCACTGAACTGAGATCAATTGAATACAAAACTAAATGACATGATATTATATGAACCCAGTATAGCCGAGGTATAGTACCAGAAACAAAAACAAAGTCGAACGATTCAATCCAGGGCAAAATCACTATCTTGAATTCGAAGTCTGCCGAAGTCACATGGACAAAATCAAACGAAGTACAGTTTCAAACGCATCTATATAGTGAACAAAATCAAGTAACCATTGGTTACAATTTCATCGAAGTCAAGGTCGAAATCAACCAGACAACCAGAAAATCAATTTCAAAAATCACCTTCGATACACAAAAATACTAGAGTAAGCAAATCCCATAGGTAGTCGGACAATACCAAAGTCACAGAGAAAATCACAGGATTAAAATCGACTGTCACAAAAATGCCAAAGCCTATAATAAACAAATCAAGTCAATAGCAGTAAGTGTCGAGTAGGCTCGAATTCAGCATCACCAAAAGAGTTTAACATCGAAAGACAACAAAGAACGAACCACGACAGCAAAACCCAAAACAAATCAAGAATCACGATCGAAGTCGAATTACAAAAATTCTAGATCGATACCATAAAATCACTTATACGTGAAATCGAATAAGATGTGAGTAATTAGGAAATTACTCACCTTTGCCTAAAACCCCAAACCCCAAATCGCAGCTTAACTCGTTCGAATAGACGAGCCGGCATCTCGAGGTTGATCGGAGAAAAGAGCGAAGCTCATCCCATTGTAGCCTTTCCTTCGATTCCCCTGCCTTATCTTGATTGAAGAACGAACGAGAAAAGTCACGAGGCCGTCACCATTATTCGTTTGTTTGATTTTATTTTTAGGGTTGCGAAGTAAAATGAGTAATGAGGAGGGAACGGGCATAGGCCTTTATCTCAACAAACTAAAGAAACGGGCTGAATAAAATTAAAAGGGAAATATTTATTTAAAGCCCGTATATCCTTAAAGAAAATTTCAAAAGGATTCCAACTTGATTTAATAACGCCCAACAGCAATTAGTCATTAGTTATCATCATTAATTGTTTAATGACGATAATTAATTGTTACCAACTCCTGGGTTGTTACATATTCATTAATTAAATTAATTTATAATAATTATAATTAATTAAATCAGGTGGTAGTAGGAGTATTCAGCGTTTTGGTTGTGTGGCCCTTAGGTGTAAATTCGATCAGCGATTAATATCGAACAGTTTTAATATTAACTTTCAAAGCGGAGTTCTCACATTGAAGCTCGATGGTATTCTCAAGTCGAGGGAATTGTGTAATATTGTCGCATTGATATTTTTCTATTTGACCTTAGTTATATTAACCAAAAGACAACTATTAAATGAGTCATTCCACAGTTATCCAGTAAATATTAGTATGTAACACCTTGGTGCCCCGAGAAGCCATGAGTAATACACTGTCCAGCATTTATAGAGCGTTACATACTGTAAAATGAGTTGACTAGATAGCTGGTTTGGATGACACAGTGTGGTGTAGACGGACAAGCAGAAGATGGTGCTTTCTTGTATTTATATATAGCTTACTATTGCTTATTCCACTGTGGGGCACTGTAAAGCCTAGACAGTGTAAGATATTTTGTTTAGAGACAATTATCTTGAGTTTATTTCCAGTTGTATAAACTCTACTACTATTTTGTATAACTGTATGAACCTGTGCACTCTGATATTTGTGGTTCATTTTGTTATTGTTGTCTTGTCTGTCTTATATCTGTGATGGTTATTATATATTATTCGATGCGCTATGAGATATATGACAAGTTCTATGATGATTTTATCTTCTTTTTACCCTTGACAATCGTCATATATCAGCCAGACATCGTAGTAGTGCACTCTTCAGATATATTGGGTGCCGGAGGTTTAGGACGGTCGTCAAAGAGTGAGTCGCTAAGATAATGCATCGAATATTAGGAGAGCAAACCAGAAAAGCATTTTTTAACAAGATGAATCAGAGTGTGTTCACTTCAAACATCCGCTAATTTCTACGAGTGTCACAAAGTACAATCTACAGGTCGTCGAAAGGAGTGAGTCCTCTTAAAGAAATAAACTACACGGAGGGCATGGTTTTGTATCCCCAATGAATAATAGAGTACGTCCATCTCCTACCAGGCATCTAGAAATAGCCGTGCATACGAATTACGAACTATGAAGCAACCACATGTCCTTTCCATTTGACGAGTGACTAGATAGGATCATCGAGTGCCTCTTCGCCTTAATGACCTAAGTCTCTTTTGCGGTCGAGTGAATGATTAGATTTGTTGGATGCTTTATGGTCTAGAAGCTAAGAAACCCATTCACCTTCAAATGTTTGAAAGGATCCATCGATTTCTCCTTAACTTTGCTAAGGATAGTGGAGTATAAATTTAGTCAGGTTTGAGTTGGAATTAGGCCAGCACGCAATGGGGTTAATGGGTAAATTTTAAAAAAAAATCCATTTTTAGATCCTATTGGGCCTATGAACTCTAAATTAATTTAGATCCAACCTAAATAATTTTAAATAAAATCTTTATTTTATTTATTAGTTTATATAAAGATTTGATTTTATTATACATTTATATAGTATATAATATGTATCAAATATACATATACATGTATAGTGCACGTGCAATGTATAGGTATGCATGTATGTGTGTATGTATGGTTTGATATGCCAATATCTACGTGCTGGGATTTACACCGCAACGGACACAATCGTCCCTTTATATACATATTTGTTGTCTATATTTATTTCGTAAATTATACACACACATCTATGTGTGTATGTATGTATGTATACAAAATATTTATATATTTAATTATTTTTATTTAAAACTAACTAAGCCAAAAAGGATTTAAATTAACATCTAAAGATGTTTTATATTTAAAACTAGATCTGGATCTAAGAAAAAATAATCTATTTCAAGTTTAAATTCAAATTTCAAATGTTAATATTTTGATCATATATATATATATATAATAAACATTCATATTTATATTTATTAGTTAACCTTTTACAATAGAATAGAAATTACTAATGGATGTAGTCTTGAATATGCATCTTGAATGTTAAATCTAAAACACCTTAGATCAGATCCAAAACACCCTTGAATTTGCAGCAAACAAGAGACGGACATCACATTATAACTTTAGACTTTGATTTAATTTTATTTTGGAAATTTAAATGAAAACATGCCTTATGATTTTTAGATAAGGAAGGTGGGTGGAGGCTCAAAAATGTATCTTCAAAATGAGTGGGGATGGATGGTTTATATAGGCAAGAAGATGGAGCAAAAGGAGGAGATTTGGATCTGCTAATTTACCTTTTCTCTTTGCCAATTCGAAGCCTTATTTTTCAAATAAAAATCCCTCATCCCACCACCTTGTTTGGCCGACCATATATAGGCCTGATTGTCCATATAACTTTCTAAAATCAATGAGTATTACTCATTTCAAATCAAATTTAAGTGTTTATTGATATCATATATCGGTACGTGTATGTATAACTTCCATATACAGACTTTATTAAATATTGATTCAAATAAATCAAACGAATATATAAATTAATATTTCGTAAATATTGATTAATATTTCATAAATATTAAGTAATCTAGTTAATTTATAACAATTATAATTCAGTTAAACCAAGTGGTATTTTGGAGTAGTTCGACATTGCGGTTGTGCGACTAATAGGTGTAAATTCAATTAGCAATCTATATTGAACAATTCGAATATTAATGTTAACACATCATCTTAACAAGTTGTGTAATAATTTGGTTGAATTTATTGCTTACACAATTTTGGTAAAATCTAATTTTACTATTTTAAGATGTCTCTGGTAATAACGATTGCTTACAGTGATTCTCTTTGTCAAAACTATATCACGTTAGGACTTATTGAATTTAGTTTTGTTCAAAATTCCCATATCATCTGAATTCAACTTGTATAATCCAAACGCAAAGTCCTTGGTTCAATAATAACAATTATTATTAATCGAATTGCTCTGGCCAAATACTTTGACTTTGAGTTGAATATAGCTGATCAAGATACTAACCTCATATAACTAGATAGGCAAATTCTCTATTAAAAAGTGTTTCACTTCAAATGCTTCAACTTAGACCCACTATACTCATCCGACGGACGTCTTGCCACAATTTAAATGTAACCAAAGTGGAGTATCCATATTGAAGTTTAACAACATTCTTAAGTCGAGAGAACTGTGTAATATCGTCATTTCGATATTCTCTACTTGACCTTGGATCTATTAACAAACATAAAATTATCGAGTGATTCATTCCACGGTTATCCTATAACTATCAATACGTAACCCCTTAATGCTCTGGCAGCCATGAGTAATACGCTTCCCAACATTTGGAGAGTGTTACATACACTAGTCTTAACGGATGTATTGATATCTCATCTCGAAACATCTTGACCAATAATAGTTAAAGCCGTATGTTAATTTTATTTAAATAAATTTCTCATGACTACAAAACCTTGCAATTACTATCACATAACATATCGTTTAGGTATTTTCTGTTAAATATACTTATATTCAACAATTAATTAACATAAGACATTATGACAAGTATATAATAGAAAGAAAAAACCTTTTATGTCGAGCGAGATTTTATTACAGAGTTAATAATTTACAATAAATTACAGAATTTCCACTAGGGCATACCCTTAACTCATTCAATCTCTTACTTAAAATTGGGCCCAATTATGGAATCTCAATACTGTTAGAACCTCCAGTTTATGTTTCAATGATAACAACTATATAATCATATATATATATATATGTATGTATATATATATATACCTTATCAAGATTGCAGGTATATGCTACAAGAAGACACCATGCTCGAAGATATTGAGACTCAAAGAGAAACGGAGACTCATTGACCATACTGCTGTTAGTAAGGTTATTCTATTATAAAAGAGTCCTAGATAAAATATTGTTAAGGTCTCCTTGAGTATATATGCATACATGATCACACACAATTTCATATGCATCAAAATTAAGTTGAAAAACTGATTTTACACCTCAAAGACGTCTGAGATAAAACCACAGACGTCTGTGAAAACTCTAGGGTTAAAAAATTTTGAATTCATAGACGTCTCAGGTTTTAACACAAACGTCTGTCATATGCAAAAACTATCAATTTTGAAAAGACACTTCTGTTTGAAACAAAAAGAAATCACCTTTCAACGAAATGTTGCAGCCATTAAATTGAATAGACTTTCTCAAATAGTAGCAACTCTTCGTCTGCACCTTTTTGAATCTATAAATACTACTTTGATTGAGAAATAGAAATCATCTAACTTGAATTAATTTATTCTTTCCTCTCTTGATTTCTAAACACTTTCTTGCATATACATTGTTCACATATTCTCAATCTATTACAACCAAAATATAATTTTGGTTAAACCACTTCCTACAACTCAAAGCATTCATATTCACATACTCAAAGGATATCATAAGAAGATTTGTATTATAAGATAAAAACCGTGTTATTTGGAACACAAGATTGTCAGAGATATTTTTGTATTAGCTAATTCCTCTGGGCGAAGCGAAGGTAATTTTTTAAAGGAAATACCGAAGGGGAGCTTCAGGGCTAGACGTAGGACGGGAGGTCCGAACCAGTATAAAAACTCTGGTTTGCATGCTTTTTATACTTTACTATTTATTGTCTACTATTGCATTAACTTACACGCTTGAATATTATACACAAGTAAGATAATATACGATCGATGAGAGTTTCAATTGGTATCAGAGCAAGGTTATTTCAATCTATAGTAACACGTAATTGAAACCATTAAAATAGCAAGTACATTTTAAGAAGGTCAATTGTAACGACCCGGAATTTTGACCGAATTAAATTGAGAATATTTAATTTATTTTAAATATTTGAATGATGATTTAATTTGAATCCCCGATATAACCGTGAATTTGGCGATTAAATTATAAAATTTAATCTATTGTTAGGTGAATAGAAATTCGAATCTTCAATTTTTAGCTTATTAAAAATATTTCGGAAAGCTTTTAAAATTCGTATGGATAATACTGAAGATAATTGGAGCTTCAGAAATTGAATTGGAAACAATCTGTTCAGTTTTAAAATTATCGTTCGTATCGATATTTCAAAAATAGCGGTCCGAGGCACAGTCTCAGAATTGAACGAAACCAGTTCCATTGGATCCGTAATAGTTAGTTATTATCGGATTTCAATTTTCGTATCAATCGAAGTTATCGTTTGACCGTGGCAACTCGAAACGCATCAATATCGTTTTAATTTTAAATCGTCGAGTTAAAATAGTCATTTTTCAGAAAGTCTCGGATTTCGACGAAACCAGTTTCATCGGATCCGTAATGTGATATTATTGCATGATTTCAAATTTCGTAATTTTCGGAGTTGATATGTGAGCACACGATGAGTAAATGCGTTGAAATTAAATCGAGTTCAATTTGAATTTTAAATTTAAATTTTAAATCTGGTCAAATGCGAGCACGTTGTCTTCCCTGAACACGCGCCTATAATCACGGGAGAAGATCGTGTAGAGGCTACTTCGTTCACGTTTAAATTATTCCTCTCTCTCGTTCATAAATGAAAACAAAATCAAAGATAAATAAATGGCCGTTCTCCTCAGTATCAAACCCATTCCCAAATCAAAACCAGAAGGGCTGAAGCCTCGTTCAAATCCCAAAATCAAAACGCGCGAAGCAGTGGTGAATCGAATTAGGGCGAGGGCAGAGGCGCGTTGTGATTCGTGAACGCGTGCGCTTGTTAGAGAAGAAGGAGGAGCTCGCGACTGGCAGAAGGGCACGCTTCGATTCGATGGGAGGTTGGCGCTCGCGCGCACGCGAGTTGGGGTTCTGAGATGGGGGCGGTCGCGATCGACCTGGGGTTTCGCGACAGAGATGATCGACTCGCGATTGTTCGCGTGAGGCAATGCGGCAGCAGCAACGAGATGGGGAGCGGCGACAGTGATGCCCACGAACGGCGGCGCGCGATTGAGGTGTTGGCGGCGAATTCAAGCGTCGCGGTGACGATTCGCGTGGTCACGGCCATGGGCGGAAAGCTCGAGTAGGCAGAGGTCAGCGATGATGACGGTGTTCCAGTCGATTGAGACTCGGCAGCAGCTCGATGGGAGTTTGGGTTTGGGCCTCTTCGGTTTTGGATTAAGCAATTAGGTATATTTTCTTTATTATAATTTATTTTATTTTCAATAAGCAGTTTACAGAAGAAAAAAATGGTGAAATGAAATTTTCATAAATATATATATACAGTAAATTTTAATATGTATACAGTGAAAAATAAATATATATATATAATCTGTTAAAGTAAATTTAGTTTTAAAGTTAATGTTAGTTAAACAGATTTATTAAAAGGAATTGGGTCAAAATAAAATCTTAGTTAAATAAGTTGTTTCAAAAGGAAATCAGTTAAAATTTAAAAATTAACTGTTTAAAATGAAATCACCGATGAATTGAAATTATCGAATGAAAATTTATTGTTCGATTTAATTCGAATATTAATAAATTGTATAAATTATTTATACAAGGTTAAAGTCGAGAAAACAAATCTGGATTGGAAATGGATGGCAAAGTAAAAGCTAAGGTGAGATCTTCTCACTCAGATTAAAAATTAAATTGCAGTTATTGATTGATTTGTTGAATGTGCTATTAGATATGATAGGATATATATCTATATATATAGCAGTATATACATATTGGCATATGTATATATTGGATTGATGATTTCCCGCCTCGTATAGCGGATGAGACCCTATTGCGCCGTTAGTAAGCGGATTTATAAAAACCTACATACCGCGATAATTCCGTACTGGAGCGGAATTGGTATTGTGCTAACGTCTTTGGATGCAGGGAAACAGGTTGGAGGGATCCAACTGGATTCCTCACCAGTAGTTATTTATTTACAGGATTGATGTATATTCTGTTATCATATGTTGATATATGATGTTGTTGTTGTGATTGACCAATTGATGCTGTTGCATCATCGGATTCAAATTTTGAAGTTTAAAAATAACGATTTTTAATTTTAAGAAGAGATTTTAAAAGCGATTATTTGAAAGTATCCGTTTTATTTGAATCTTTGAATTGGTTTACTTTAAATAAATAAATGTTATAAATTTAAAGTTATGAAAATTTTAAATTGTGAAATATACCTGAAAGGTGATTTTGAAATAAATAGGCAAGTAATTTATAAAATAGTTTAAGTTTGGATTTCTTTTGAATTACTAAAAATGATGTATATAAAAGATGTACAGAATTGATATTTATCAATTTAAAGTGTTGGAATTTTAAAACGAGTGTTTATAAGTGTTAGAGATTTATAGAATTATAAATTGTAAAGACATGAGATTTATAGAATTATAAATTGTGAAAATATGAATTTTATAGATTTATAAAGTATGAAGTTATAAAATGAATGGAATTGTAGAATAAAAGATTATAAGAAGGTTACTTGGAAATTGGATTTTGCCTTTAAATGGAATATCTATCGAATTGATTTATAAAGAAGATTTATAAATCAAAGTGGTTATAAAATAAAAATAGAAATAGGATTTATAAACGTTGTTTTATAAATTCGAAATCAATTGAATTTGATAAATTAAACATAGAAGATTATTAAAGAAGATATATTCGCGATTTTGGATAGCGAATCTTTATTGAAATAAAATGTGTAGAGATGATTGAAATGTGGTTAGTGAAGTATATTCACGATTTTGGACAGTGAATATATTTTAAGTAAAATGGATATGGTTTTGGGAAAGTAATATTTAAGATGAAGTTAATTGTTTTAACGATGTTTTAAAATGATTAAATATCGAAATCATAGATTTCAACATTCATTGTTGAAATAGACGTTTTCGAGAAATAAGGAAATGATGGACTATAACACTGTTGTTATAGTAAATGATTTCGGAAGAAAATGTTTTGATGTAGTATTGGGATTTATATATCTATCTAAATCCGAATCCCTATACTAGTGATTTTGAGTCGTCGTAACGATGTTTTACGTAACATTCGTTTTGACTCAAATAAATGTTGTTATAGTAAATGTTTTCCTTAAAGAATGAATATATACTTAATATTGATTTAAGTATATTGAATATTTTCCAAGTGTTGAAAATAAATGATTTGTGAAATACTTATTATTAAATAAGTATGGAATGTTTTCCAATATGAAATGAACGTTTTGAGATTTATCTTCTTAAAGATAAATCGAAATCGAATATTGAAAACGATTTGAAAATCGTATATCAATAGACATTTTTGAAACATAAATTCACTATGGAATTTATAAAAAGAAAAGGGAAACTGTTTAGAAAAATAAACGTTGTTTTATTTTTGAAGTGTGGAAATTTTATATCTAGTAAAAGATATTTTTGAAGATAAATAATTTGGAAAATTATTTGGAATCTGATGATGTTGCGCATCTTTATTGATAGTTAAATAACCGACTATCAATAATTACCTTTAGATAGGTATTGGTTGTGAATTGGATAAATTTGAATGCCACACTTATTTTTAAATTTACGCTCACTATTCGGGTTAGCCGGGAAAGGACCATGGGGTCGTATAACCCATTCCGAATATGTGATACGTCGTTTTGAATTGCATTCGAAGACCGGTGTTGAAGACCGGATATTTTTGAAAACGGAAGGATTACCGTCGAGTTACTCTACATCGACTGATCTTCGATTTAGAGGTTTTATCACCCTTAGTGACGGGAAGTCCGGACGTGATTAGAAAATTATCCGGAAATGCAAGGGCTTCGTGAGAAGTGCCTTCGGTTCTGTTCGGTCCCGGAACAGACTTGTATGGATTGTGTGTCTGACGTTACAATTTGAGATATAAAGCTGATTTCTTTCAAATACATTTCTGTTGGTGGCGGAGAATTTATTCTCTTAGCTTAACACCCTTTTCTGAGACGTACGAGCTCAGAGGTTATGTAGTTGAAATTTATCAGCGATATATCCCAATTTGGTAACGTGGCATACTGAGTGTTGCTGTGAAATGATCAGTGTTTGATCATTTGTGATATGATCATTTGTTTGATCTTATATCTTTATGATCATAGGTTGATCATTTTGTTTGACCCGAAGCAGGGCTTTTTGAGAAAGCGTAGCTTTGTGGACGAGACTTCGTCGAGCCTCACACCCCGGAAATGGTCGAAACAGGAAGGATGCAGCAAGGTTCTACGGAGTAGCGCCCTTTAGTGTATGTCATTCCTTCTGGATAAAGGTGGTATCATGGTATGGAGCCCAGATACTTAACCTCTGTGGTTACTGCATTATTTTTTTCTATGTGGTTTGTTGCGAATCGGGGATCCTCGGGAAGATCGGTGACGATCGGGGGATGGCATACGCGTGTCAGTAGTTACCTATTTTTGCAGAGGTAACCCGGCCTTGTGTTGGCAGAGATCCGGTTAGGTTCTCGGGTCGTCTATTCCAGGGACGTACCCATCGTGGATAGGAAGTTCCTTAGCCTGACCATTTGTTGGAAATCCAAAGAAACAATACGTGACGTGTACGGTTTTAGTTGTATTACCTGCTATGGAATGTGGCGGTAACCTGCTATTGAACATAGTAGCTATAGTAGGCATACGATACTGGTCGTATGTTGGCTAAGATTAATATTATATTTTTGAAAATGATTTCTACACTATGCACTAATAATAATATCAAAAAGAATTTGATTTTTCGTAGTAAGCATCTTTGGCCATCATAAGAAGAAATCTCCTCCAATTCTGCGTTTGCATTGTGTGTGTGGCGGGAGGTCTTATGGTAGTTTCATTTTCCAAAAGCATTGCGAATTGACTTAAAAATTATCTTGTTGTTTTTAAAAGATATAACTGTTTTACGATCTCACACCAGTCACCATGACTGACTCGGAGTTTATTGTTTCCCTTCTAAACTCTGGGTGCCCACAAATTTTCCACACGGGCAGCCTAGAGTTATATTATCAGGATATTCTGGATATTCTGGAGCTTGGAGATAAGCTGGAGTTCGAGACGTAGTATTTGTATCTGATATTATTTTATTCCGCTATGTATTCTGTATGAGGACCAGTTATATAACTGTCCATTGTTGTATATGACTCTGATTGATGTATGTATAAAATGATATAGTTCTTTGTTTAAAGATTATTCATTTATCTATTATATATTGTTCCGCTGCGATGTGTAAGATTCCGATATTGCTTCTGTATCTGATGTTGTGTTGTTGTTCTTCTTTCTTTTTCTTCTATCTTCTTCTTCTACCTTTTTCTTCTTTCTTAAAACCATAACTTTTCGGGTTTCCGTCATTCGATTGTTCGGCAGTCAATAAAGTGAGTATCGATGTTGAATTTTCGAAAGTCGAAAATTTTCGGGTTGTTACAAGTGGTATCGGAGCCTATGGTTAAGCGACAACCCTGCTCTGTTGGGTGTTACTCATTAGAGATAGAGTCAGCAGTACTCTAGAATGAGTTGAGTGTAATAATAGATATGAGCGCGTATTTGTTATTTTAATATAAAATTGTTTTGTATTGTGATGATTGGTTTATTGAGTGGTATATGAACCTTCGTCGGCACAGTCTTGCAAAACTGTATCGAAGGGGTTTCTAAACACTTGAATAGAACAAATTCGGCACAGTATTGTTTTAAAATAGGGTGAATGAAATAATTTTGCCCAAAATTATTCTTGTATATAAAAGAGATGATTTTCTGTAAATTATTACAGTATATGGATGCATGGTTGTTAGAAAAGTGATGATATTGAAATGTTATCATTACTATTGAAATTGAATAAGAAATTGAAATTGTAACTCTAAAGTTAATTGATAAAAAATTCATATACAAATGAAATTGAGAATGTAAATTATAAATGTGACTTATAATTGAAAATAAAATTCCAGAGAAGTTTTGGAAATGTTTTGAAAAGAAATTTGAAAAATTTTGGAGAATTGGGAAGTTTAAATCTTTTTGGAGTTGAAAATGAATTTCGAAGGTTTTGAAAAGTATTTTGGAGAAATGAAAAGCTCTAAACTCTTTTCGGTCGCTGGAAAATAACTTCGATGATGACCGCGGCATCACCGGTGTTCATTTTCGGGTTTCCAAAAGAGGAATTGCTGCCAAATTGTTTTAAACGGAAAGTGTTTGGAAAATTTGAGGTTTTGTTTTGGAAATTCAAATGAAATTTGAATTGTTTTCAAAATGGTTTTGAAAGGTTGAAAAGACTCTGGAATACTGTATAAGAATATTTATGGAATATGATTGAATTTATAACTTATACAAATAGAAATTGTTAATGTAAATTATGTAATTGTGATTGGAATTAAAGTTCATTAACAAATGAAATTTATAAATGTGAATAGAAGGTATAAGGAAATAAATTCATATATGAACAAAAATTGTGAATATGAATTGTAAATATGATTCATAAATGAAAATAGAATTCCAAGAAGATAATTGAGAATAAAATTCCTTAATGAAATGGAATTGTGAATGTGAATGTATAAATGATTGTATAAATCAAGATGTAAATAAGTAGATAACTTATAGAATATTTGAAATCTGATTGGAATGAAATTCAAATTGAAGACGAATGAACTAGTAATTGGAACTAATTTAAGATAGTGCAGTTGTAAATGGCAGATAATTGATAAAATTCAATATTTCAAAATTGAAAGTAAATTGAATCCAAATTAGATTGGAATTGTGAATTGAATTCAAATAGAAATTTGAAATGTAAAATTGAATGATAATGAATATGTAACTTCAACAGTGAAGTAAGAATGTATAAGAAGTATATATTGAGAACTTTGAAATTGAATGTGCAAAATGGTTTGAATGCTGTAACTAGATATAATGGCTAGTAGATATACAGGTATTGTAAAGGAATTGGAATTTTGATTTCACAGATAATTTGAATTGCTCGACAAAAGGTACGTATTTGAATTCCAATATGAGTTTTTGATGATTTCTGGTCTAGCCGCTTGGCTTTTTCTTTTTCTTTTTGAAATCTGAGAGTCCGTAGGGACGTTTTGTAGTTGTACCGTATTAGCCGCGCAAAGGAGACGCTGGCGAAATTTTTCGAAAATTCCGAGTGTTAGAAAATTTGAAAGTTTAAATTTGAATTTAAACTTAAAATTGAATTGTTAAGAAAACAATGTTGTTTGAAATCAGTAATTGAAGTTGAAAATTTAGTTGAATTAATAACGAATCTTTAGTAGAAAGATTTGTTGTGATAAATTGATAAAACTATTTAGATTGTGAAAAATAGTAGACGAGTTAAGGACCACTTTTCCTAACTTGTAATTTCGAGGACGAAATTCTTTTAAGGAGGGAAGTTTGTAACGACCCGGAATTTTGACCGAATTAAATTGAGAATATTTAATTTATTTTAAATATTTGAATGATGATTTAATTTGAATCCCCGATATAACCGTGAATTTGGCGATTAAATTATAAAATTTAATCTATTGTTAGGTGAATAGAAATTCGAATCTTCAATTTTTAGCTTATTAAAAATATTTCGGAAAGCTTTTAAAATTCGTATGGATAATACTGAAGATAATTGGAGCTTCAGAAATTGAATTGGAAACAATCTGTTCAGTTTTAAAATTATCATTCGTATCGATATTTCAAAAATAGCGGTCCGAGGCACATTCTCAGAATTGAACGAAACCAGTTCCATTGGATCCGTAATAGTTAGTTATTATCGGATTTCAATTTTCGTATCAATCGAAGTTATCGTTTGACCGTGGCAACTCGAAACGCATCAATATCGTTTTAATTTTAAATCGTCGAGTTAAAATAGTCATTTTTCAGAAAGTCTCGGATTTCGACGAAACCAGTTTCATCGGATCCGTAATGTGATATTATTGCATGATTTCAAATTTCGTAATTTTCGGAGTTGATATGTGAGCACACGATGAGTAAATGCGTTGAAATTAAATCGAGTTCAATTTGAATTTTAAATTTAAATTTTAAATCTGGTCAAATGCGAGCACGTTGTCTTCCCTGAACACGCGCCTATAATCACGGGAGAAGATCGTGTAGAGGCTACTTCGTTCACGTTTAAATTATTCCTCTCTCTCGTTCATAAATGAAAACAAAATCAAAGATAAATAAATGGCCGTTCTCCTCAGTATCAAACCCATTCCCAAATCAAAACCAGAAGGGCTGAAGCCTCGTTCAAATCCCAAAATCAAAACGCGCGAAGCAGTGGTGAATCGAATTAGGGCGAGGGCAGAGGCGCGTTGTGATTCGTGAACGCGTGCGCTTGTTAGAGAAGAAGGAGGAGCTCGCGACTGGCAGAAGGGCACGCTTCGATTCGATGGGAGGTTGGCGCTCGCGCGCACGCGAGTTGGGGTTCTGAGATGGGGGCGGTCGCGATCGACCTGGGGTTTCGCGACAGAGATGATCGACTCGCGATTGTTCGCGTGAGGCAATGCGGCAGCAGCAACGAGATGGGGAGCGGCGACAGTGATGCCCACGAACGGCGGCGCGCGATTGAGGTGTTGGCGGCGAATTCAAGCGTCGCGGTGACGATTCGCGTGGTCACGGCCATGGGCGGCAAGCTCGAGTAGGCAGAGGTCAGCGATGATGACGGTGTTCCAGTCGATTGAGACTCGGCAGCAGCTCGATGGGAGTTTGGGTTTGGGCCTCTTCGGTTTTGGATTAAGCAATTAGGTATATTTTCTTTATTATAATTTATTTTATTTTCAATAAGCAGTTTACAGAAGAAAAAAATGGTGAAATGAAATTTTCATAAATATATATATACAGTAAATTTTAATATGTATACAGTGAAAAATAAATATATATATATAATCTGTTAAAGTAAATTTAGTTTTAAAGTTAATGTTAGTTAAACAGATTTATTAAAAGGAATTGGGTCAAAATAAAATCTTAGTTAAATAAGTTGTTTCAAAAGGAAATCAGTTAAAATTTAAAAATTAACTGTTTAAAACGAAATCACCGATGAATTGAAATTATCGAATGAAAATTTATTGTTCGATTTAATTCGAATATTAATAAATTGTATAAATTATTTATACAAGGTTAAAGTCGAGAAAACAAATCTGGATTGGAAATGGATGGCAAAGTAAAAGCTAAGGTGAGATCTTCTCACTCAGATTAAAAATTAAATTGCAGTTATTGATTGATTTGTTGAATGTGCTATTAGATATGATAGGATATATATCTATATATATAGCAGTATATACATATTGGCATATGTATATATTGGATTGATGATTTCCCGCCTCGTATAGCGGATGAGACCCTATTGCGCCGTTAGTAAGCGGATTTATAAAAACCTATATACCGCGATAATTCCGTACTGGAGCGGAATTGGTATTGTGCTAACGTCTTTGGATGCAGGGAAACAGGTTGGAGGGATCCAACTGGATTCCTCACCAGTAGTTATTTATTTACAGGATTGATGTATATTCTGTTATCATATGTTGATATATGATGTTGTTGTTGTGATTGACCAATTGATGCTGTTGCATCATCGGATTCAAATTTTGAAGTTTAAAAATAACGATTTTTAATTTTAAGAAGAGATTTTAAAAGCGATTATTTGAAAGTATCCGTTTTATTTGAATCTTTGAATTGGTTTACTTTAAATAAATAAATGTTATAAATTTAAAGTTATGAAAATTTTAAATTGTGAAATATACCTGAAAGGTGATTTTGAAATAAATAGGCAAGTAATTTATAAAATAGTTTAAGTTTGGATTTCTTTTGAATTACTAAAAATGATGTATATAAAAGATGTACAGAATTGATATTTATCAATTTAAAGTGTTGGAATTTTAAAACGAGTGTTTATAAGTGTTAGAGATTTATAGAATTATAAATTGTAAAGACATGAGATTTATAGAATTATAAATTGTGAAAATATGAATTTTATAGATTTATAAAGTATGAAGTTATAAAATGAATGGAATTGTAGAATAAAAGATTATAAGAAGGTTACTTGGAAATTGGATTTTGCCTTTAAATGGAATATCTATCGAATTGATTTATAAAGAAGATTTATAAATCAAAGTGGTTATAAAATAAAAATAGAAATAGGATTTATAAACGTTGTTTTATAAATTCGAAATCAATTGAATTTGATAAATTAAACATAGAAGATTATTAAAGAAGATATATTCGCGATTTTGGATAGCGAATCTTTATTGAAATAAAATGTGTAGAGATGATTGAAATGTGGTTAGTGAAGTATATTCACGATTTTGGACAGTGAATATATTTTAAGTAAAATGGATATGGTTTTGGGAAAGTAATATTTAAGATGAAGTTAATTGTTTTAACGATGTTTTAAAATGATTAAATATCGAAATCATAGATTTCAACATTCATTGTTGAAATAGACGTTTTCGAGAAATAAGGAAATGATGGACTATAACACTGTTGTTATAGTAAATGATTTCGGAAGAAAATGTTTTGATGTAGTATTGGGATTTATATATCTATCTAAATCCGAATCCCTATACTAGTGATTTTGAGTCGTCGTAACGATGTTTTACGTAACATTCGTTTTGACTCAAATAAATGTTGTTATAGTAAATGTTTTCCTTAAAGAATGAATATATACTTAATATTGATTTAAGTATATTGAATATTTTCCAAGTGTTGAAAATAAATGATTTGTGAAATACTTATTATTAAATAAGTATGGAATGTTTTCCAATATGAAATGAACGTTTTGAGATTTATCTTCTTAAAGATAAATCGAAATCGAATATTGAAAACGATTTGAAAATCGTATATCAATAGACATTTTTGAAACATAAATTCACTATGGAATTTATAAAAAGAAAAGGGAAACTGTTTAGAAAAATAAACGTTGTTTTATTTTTGAAGTGTGGAAATTTTATATCTAGTAAAAGATATTTTTGAAGATAAATAATTTGGAAAATTATTTGGAATCTGATGATGTTGCGCATCTTTATTGATAGTTAAATAACCGACTATCAATAATTACCTTTAGATAGGTATTGGTTGTGAATTGGATAAATTTGAATGCCACACTTATTTTTAAATTTACGCTCACTATTCGGGTTAGCCGGGAAAGGACCATGGGGTCGTATAACCCATTCCGAATATGTGATACGTTGTTTTGAATTGCATTCGAAGACCGGTGTTGAAGACCGGATATTTTTGAAAACGGAAGGATTACCGTCGAGTTACTCTACATCGACTGATCTTCGATTTAGAGGTTTTATCACCCTTAGTGACGGGAAGTCCGGACGTGATTAGAAAATTATCCGGAAATGCAAGGGCTTCATGAGAAGTGCCTTCGGTTCTGTTCGGTCCCGGAACAGACTTGTATGGATTGTGTGTCTGACGTTACAATTTGAGATATAAAGCTGATTTCTTTCAAATACATTTCTGTTGGTGGCGGAGAATTTATTCTCTTAGCTTAACACCCTTCTCTGAGACGTACGAGCTCAGAGGTTATGTAGTTGAAATTTATCAGCGATATATCCCAATTTGGTAACGTGGCATACTGAGTGTTGCTGTGAAATGATCAGTGTTTGATCATTTGTGATATGATCATTTGTTTGATCTTATATCTTTATGATCATAGGTTGATCATTTTGTTTGACCCGAAGCAGGGCTTTTTGAGAAAGCGTAGCTTTGTGGACGAGACTTCGTCGAGCCTCACACCCCGGAAATGGTCGAAACAGGAAGGATGCAGCAAGGTTCTAGGGAGTAGCGCCCTTTAGTGTATGTCATTCCTTCTGGATAAAGGTGGTATCATGGTATGGAGCCCAGATACTTAACCTCTGTGGTTACTGCATTATTTTTTTCTATGTGGTTTGTTGCGAATCGGGGATCCTCGGAAAGATCGGTGACGATCGGGGGATGGCATACGCGTGTCAGTAGTTACCTATTTTTGCAGAGGTAACCCGGCCTTGTGTTGGCAGAGATCCGGTTAGGTTCTCGGGTCGTCTATTCCAGGGACGTACCCATCGTGGATAGGAAGTTCCTTAGCCTGACCATTTGTTGGAAATCCAAAGAAACAATACGTGACGTGTACGGTTTTAGTTGTATTACCTGCTATGGAATGTGGCGGTAACCTGCTATTGAACATAGTAGCTATAGTAGGCATACGATACTGGTCGTATGTTGGCTAAGATTAATATTATATTTTTGAAAATGATTTCTACACTATGCACTAATAATAATATCAAAAAGAATTTGATTTTTCGTAGTAAGCATCTTTGGCCATCATAAGAAGAAATCTCCTCCAATTCTGCGTTTGCATTGTGTGTGTGGCGGGAGGTCTTATGGTAGTTTCATTTTCCAAAAGCATTGCGAATTGACTTAAAAATTATCTTGTTGTTTTTAAAAGATATAACTGTTTTACGATCTCACACCAGTCACCATGACTGACTCGGAGTTTATTGTTTCCCTTCTAAACTCTGGGTGCCCACAAATTTTCCACACGGGCAGCCTAGAGTTATATTATCAGGATATTCTGGATATTCTGGAGCTTGGAGATAAGCTGGAGTTCGAGACGTAGTATTTGTATCTGATATTATTTTATTCCGCTATGTATTCTGTATGAGGACCAGTTATATAACTGTCCATTGTTGTATATGACTCTGATTGATGTATGTATAAAATGATATAGTTCTTTGTTTAAAGATTATTCATTTATCTATTATATATTGTTCCGCTGCGATGTGTAAGATTCTGATATTGCTTCTGTATCTGATGTTGTGTTGTTGTTCTTCTTTCTTTTTCTTCTATCTTCTTCTTCTACCTTTTTCTTCTTTCTTAAAACCATAACTTTTCGGGTTTCCGGCATTCGATTGTTCGGCAGTCAATAAAGTGAGTATCGATGTTGAATTTTCGAAAGTCGAAAATTTTCGGGTTGTTACAAGTGGTCAATCAACTGCTCGTCCCCCACTATTTACGGGTTCTAATTATGCTTATTGGTCAACACGCATACGGCTTTTTATGGAAGCTAATGGATTAGAAATATGGCTAAAAATTCAAAATAAATATGAAGCACCTGGCGCTGATATTGGCACATGGACTGATGCACAAAAAGAAGAGGCATCTAACAATGCCAAAGCAATGAATGTATTATTTTGCTCACTCGATAAAATGAACTTTCACGAGTCATGCTTTGCACTACTGCTTATGATATATGGCGTACATTACAAATTACCCATGAAGGCACAAACAAAGTTAAGGAAACAAAGATTTCTATTCTACAAAATCAATTTTCATCTTTTAAAATGAAAAAAAATGAATCAATTATTGACATGTATGCTAGATTTCAAACTATACAACACGATCTTATGACACTAGGAGTTAAATTCACTGATTTTGGTTTAGTCACACGAATTTTGAACTCTCTGACAAATGAATGGGAAAGAAAAGTTTTAGTCATCGAAGAAGCTAACGATGTTTCCCAACTCAAAGTCGAAGAGTTAATAGGAAATCGAATGTCGTATGAAGCTAAAATTTACAGGCAAGAAAAGAACAAAATCAAGAAAGGAAAAACGTTGCATTTTAGGAATGACAACTCCGACTTGGAAGAAGATGAGATTGTTTTCATCGCCAAAAATTACAACAAGTTCAAGAAGTTCAGAAGGATGACGAAATTTCAAAACAATAGTAACACAAATTCCTCAAATCAAACATCAATGAAATGCTTCGGTTGTGATAAATTTGGCCATATGAAGAAAGACTGCCCACTACTCAACAATGATAAAAGAAAAACAAATTCAAAAATTTCATGGAAAAGAGAAGACCATTTCAAGTAACTTGGGATGACTCTGACTCTTCCTCTTCATCCGATAGCGATAGTGACTCAGAACAAGCAAATGTTTGCTTCATGGCTGCACAGATGAGGTACGTCCTAAATAAACATATGATGAAATTCTTGAAATTAGTATAGAATTTGATGACAAGTATAGGGAATTAAAAAAATTAAAAAAAGAAAATGTGGGAAAATTAAACAGGGCTAAATTAGAAATTGGATTGTTAAAAGACGAGAAAACTATTTTAGAAGAAGAATTAAAATTAGCACAAAAGGAATGTAAAAAATTATCATCTTAAAATGCTACTCTAACACATGATATACAGAATAACAAAATAGAGAATTATAAACTCGAAAAAGAAAAGTATGAATTGAAACAAAATTTAGAATTAGCAAATATAGAAATTTTTGATCTTAGAAATAAATTAGATAAAATTACTAACAATGTTTCAAAATTTAATAAAGGAAAGCAAAATCTAGATAAGTTAATAAAGATTTCAAAACTATCAGGAAATAGGAAGGGATTAGGATTTAATGAAAAAAATCATAAACGTTCTAGAAATAATCTGGTTTCTAATAATAATCAAAGAGTTAAGAAGTATAGTACATTATATACAAATTTTAGAAAAACAAAATCTAAATATGAAAATAAGGGAACAAAAATGATTAAAATATGGATTTCTAAAACAAATACCAAATTGATTAGACAAAAACACATAGATGTATATCAAAAAGATATAGTTCATAATGTAAATTACATCTCTAAAGATTCCAAGCCCTCATGGGTATGGTTACCTTCTCCTACTAACACATAGGACCCTAACGGAGAAAGTGGGTACCAATTAATTTTTATTATTATTTCGTAGGTACCCAAAAACATAATTAATAATAAGGAGAAATGGATATTCAATAGTGGATGCTCCAAACATGTAACGGGAAATGCACACATGCTATCAAACATCACTTACATGGACGGTGGCACGATCGCTTTTAGGGATAATTCCTAAGGATATGTTATCGGAATTGGAAACGTCATCAAAGTTGGTATATCTACTTCTCCTATTATTTCAAATGTATTATTAGTTAAAAACTTAAAACATAATTTACTTAGTTTAAGCCAATTATGCAATAAGGGATCTAGAATCAATTTTGAAAAAGATAAATGTAATATTTCTGATCAAAATAAAACTTTAAATTGAAGGAATAAGAAATCAAAATATTTATTCTAAACATGAATATTAATCATAATAATGATTTATGCTTAACCGCAAATCTTGACGATCCATGGAGATGGCTTAAAAGATTTTGTCACGTAAATTTCAAATATATAAACAAATTAGCTAAAACCAATTTGGTAAGAGGATTATCCAAAATAAATTTCAAAGTTAAAAATCTATGCGATGCATGTCAGCTTGGAAAATTAAAGAAAAGCTCGTTTAAGTCTAAAAAGGAAGTCTCTACTAAACAACATCTTGAATTACTTAATTTGGATTTATTTGGTCCAACTCAAGTACGTTCGATAAATCACAATAAATATGTTTTTGTAATTGTAGACGATTTTTCAAGATATACTTGAACGCTATTTTTGAAACATAAAAGTGATACATTCGAAATGTTTAAAATTTTTGCTATACGAATTAAAACTCTAATGGATTTAAAAATAAAAAGTATAAGAAGTGATCACGGGGGAGAATTTGAAAATGAATTATTTACAAACTTTTGTAATAAAAAGGGAATCAACCATAATTTTTCATTTCCATTAACACCACAACAAAATGGAGTATTTAAAGAAAAAATCGCACCTTGCTAGAATGTGCTCGAGCTCTCCTAAATGGCAGTGGCTTACCAAAGAATTTTTGGCCCGAAGTAGTTGCTACTGCATGTTATGTATTAAATCATAGACCTATGACTAAAAATACATGTTATGAAATGTTCTATAAAAGGAAACCAAAAGTATCATATTTTCGAATATTTGGATCAAAATGCTTTATCCTAAATACAAAAGATAATCTTGGTAAATTCGATTCAAAGCCGATGAAGGAATTTTTGTTGGATATTCCGATCAAAGTAAAGCATATAGAATTTTTAACAAACAAACAAATGTTATAGAAGAAAGTCTTCATGTCTCGTTTGATGAAAACTTTAAAAACATAAATAAAGACGACGAAGAAATTTTTGACACTAGTCAAAATAAAACCATTGAAATTATGATTGAAAATAATAATGATAATCAAAATAACTGTGATTTGAAATCACCACCCTATATTTTAAAAGATCATCCTATTGATAACATAATAGGAAATCTAGATAACAAAGTTTCGACTAGAAGAAAAATAAATCAAATGAGTAATGTAGCATTTATATCTCATTTTGAACCAAAAAATTACAAGGAAGAATCAAATGTTGATATGTAGTTTTAGCAATGCAAGAAGAACTTAATCAATTTGAACGAAATAATGTTTGGGAACTAGTACCAAGGCCAAAAGATCAATCAATAATTGGAACAAAATGGATTTTTAAAAATAAAGCAGATGGAAATGGAAATATTATACGTAATAAAGCAAGATTAGTGGCATAGGGATACAATCAAGAAGAAGGAATTGATTATGAACGGTTTTATAAAAGAAAATGTTTACGCTGAACAACCACCACTATTTGTTCATGAAAAATATCCAAATCATGTTTTTAAACTTAAAACGACATTATATGGTTTAAAACAAGCACCTCGAGCTTGGGATGATCGATTAAAATCACATTAAATCCGGTTTTCAAATTGGTAAAGTAGATACAACATTATTTATTAAAAGAGAACAGAAGGATATATTAATTGTTCAAATTTATGTTGATGATATTATATTTGGATCTACTAATGAAAATTTATGTAATAAATTTTCTACAATAATGATAAACGAATTCGAAATGTCTCTTATGGGTGAATTGGATTTCTTTTTAGGATTACAAATAAAACAGTTAAATAATGGAATTTTTATAAATCAAGAAAAATACTGTAAAGAATTACTAAAATGTTTTGGAGTGGATAATACATCAAGTAAGCCCACTCCAATGAGTACTACTAATCATCTAGACAAAGATGAACATGGAAAAGAGTTCGATCAAAAACTATATCGAAGCATGATAGAATCTTTACTATACTTAACAGCTAGTACACCAGGTATTATGATGAGTGTTTGTTTATGTGCAAGATTTCAAGCACAACGCCAGGAATCACATCATCGAGCAGTTAAACGAATTTTACGATATTCAACCAACACCAGTGATTATGGTCTATTTTATCCAAAAGGCAGTACGTTTGCTCGTACCTTACAATTACACGGATTTTGGTAGATATAATTCGAATGGAAAAAGTACAAGTGGCACATGTCACTTTATTGGTCAATCGTCAAATTCGTGGTTTAGTAAAAAGAAAAATTATGTTTCTCTTTCAAAATGTGAAGCTGAATATATTTCTACTGCCTTAGCTTGCGCTCAAGTAATATACATGCAACAAACATTTAAAGACTATGGAAAAATAATAAACAAATCTCCAATATATTGCGATAATACTAGTGCTATAAATTTATCTAAAAATCCAATTAATCATTCATGAACAAAGCATATCGATATTCGTCACCATTTTCTGAGAGATATTGTTGAAAATGAAATAATAACTCTTGAATTTGTTACTACCGAAAATCAAATAGCTGATATTTTTACAAAATCGTTAAGTGAATTAACTTTTACTAAGTTAAGATGATATCTAGGAATTTGTTCGTACAATGAATTGGTTAACTAAATTTGTAAAAATAATGTTTTGTTCACTTAAATCTTTAGAAATAGCTCATATAGACTTTCAACTGCACAATTGGTTTTATACACTTAGAATTAATAATAACCACATAAAAATTAAAATAATAATAACCATTTAAATAACTAACTACTCTCTGTTAAATTGTTGTGGCTTAACTCCTTTTCCTCAACCTATTTTCTAAGTATAGCAAAGCCATATCTTATAAATTCAGCTTATATTCAACTTAAAAGCTAGTAAACACAAATAAATTATTCAAGCAAATAATACATAAAAATGTCTTCTGATCACGACTCCACCTATTCAACTACCGACTATAAATCTCCCTCGTCAGATAGCACTTGCGTGTCTCCAACTAAATCCACACCTACATCAACTCGTTTAGCCACTCTAAACATTGTTGCATCACCAACATACCACATTGGCTTTTATCCTAAAGAAAAGAAAGCTAAACGTTCAATTGATCTGAAATCAACATCTCTCACCGACAAAGTTGATGAGATATATCTCTACCAACAAGAAATGATCGGCGTTCTACGTGAAATATATTACGAGCAACGACGTCAAGGATCTTATCTAAATTTTCTTGAAAAGTGTATTCTTTCAATTTGTGGCCATTCACCAACAAAAAATTGCATACATCAAAAATCTCCTCGATTACAAGAAACTCCTACAAAAGCGCATAACATTACTCCAAGAAAACCGTGCAAACCGGGACCATCAACGCAAGCTTGGATTAACAATCCAGCTCGTCCAAGTTGGTCTCCATTGAAGCCATTAATTGACGATACAAAAGTTGAACCAAATTCATGGGATATACAACAAATCAACAATTTTGAATTCTCCGACAAAAACTAAACTTATGCTATGCATCATATAACTTATGTTTATTCATTAATTTTTGGTATATATATTGTATTATTGTATTAAGATTTTAATAAAAAAATTCATTGATATTTAAAATTTTATGTATGTCGGAAAATACATATCACAAACGTCTGTGAATATACCACAGACGTCTGTCACAAGTTACGGGAAATTTTTCTGTAGCCACAGACGTCTGTGGAAACCTCACAGACGTCTGTCAAACTCTTTAAACTTTTTTTTGTAACCACAGACGTCTATGGAACTATCATAGACGTTTGTCGAATCTCTCTATTTCATTTTTACTGAAACCAGAGACGTCTGTTGACTCCCTCACAGACGTTTGTCGCTGCTCTGGTCACAAATTTTCAACAGCCATGTATAAACAACTTTACCCCTTTCTTCACTTTTACCTCCATTTCAATTCCCAATTTCTGAAATCCTAGCTTCCAAAACATTCAAATTCATCAATCAATGGCTCCCAAGAAGGTGACCGTCTCTAAAAAGAAAAAACAAGGCCAATCTTCCTCCTCCTCTCAAGCCCCGGTTATGCAAGCTCACATAAACCAATGGCTCTGCAACAATCCCAATGCCATCAAACGATTTGAGGCCCTTGGAAATGTGATAGAATATGAAACTCTAGGAATTACTATGGATGCCCGTTGCTGCAACCTAATTAACCATGATGCAAATAAGGTAATCATCAATCCTCTAGCTATTAACTTTTTCTACTCTAATCTATGTAGTACAGAGATTTGGAATCCAAAGAATGATGATGGTTGCTTGTGGTCAAGTGTTTATGGAAAAGAAATTAAGATTGATGTATATATGGTTGGTCGTATATTAAGATGTTCTTATGAGGGAATTTGACTTAACGGATATACTGGATCGCAGTATTTTACCCAGAAATGAAGTTACCTATCAAATATGGGAAGATAGGATGTCCCAATGGAAATCCATTTACCTACACCTACGTGCTAGACTACTAAACCGAATGATAATTAACCCAATCGTCCCCCGTCTAGGTAGTCATGAGCAAATTTATCCCAATGACCATCGAGCTTTGTATGCAATATTTGGTCGCCTACCGGTAAATTGGGAAAAAATTATTCATGACCAAATTAAAGGTTTTTGGACTCAACATCGTCGCTCAATTGTATATGCTTCGTACATAATGTGCATCTTGCAAGATCTTGAAGTTACTTTGTACTTATCACAATACGAAGCAATTCCAACAAAAGATAGTGGTCCACGATATCTATCCTTGATGCATCTTCCCAAAAGCCCAGCTCGTATCATCCCCTTTGACCAATGGACAACAACATCAACAAGAACCTCATAGTCCTCCTCCAACTACCGCTCCTCAGCAGACTTGCTCCCCTCATCCTTCACAACAACCACCTTCCTCTAGTCGTGCTACTGAATATTATTCGGACTCTAAAATAAAAAAGCTCGTGTTGAACCAACGCAAAACGAATCTCTTCGTGATTTGGAAATTAAAAACCAAAAGATAATCATGGCTAATCAGTGAGCTTTAAACAGAAAGATGACTAGATTGGAACATTCTTTCTCCACAAGGATGACAAAAATGGAGAAGACTTTGAAGTGGTCTCCACTTTAGGCAAAGTGATGTGCAAAATACGGTGTCGATCTTCTTCTCGCTCATTATCCTTGCCTTCACCAACACCTCTACCTCTGGCTCAAACACTAGTTTATTGCTCTCAAGCCTCGCCCGAAGTTACGTTTCACGATAGAGGTAACCAAGGGAAGACTCTTATTCCTACATAACCTGAGGAATAAGAAGAAGATAGTGATGACATGTACGTGCTTGATACTCCGCATTTTCAACAACAATCGTACATGGCATTTCAAGACTTTTAATTCACAAAGATGACTAGTACAATGGCCAAACACAATGGTTGAGTACATACAACCAGTATCCATCTTCCTATTGGGAATATTATGAGAACTATGAGGGCTTGTCTTACTCACAAAATTAGTGCAACTAGAATTTTTTTTATTTTGCAATTCTTATGCTTGTTGTTTCACTATTTACAACTTTTGCTACAATTGTCTGAACTTGACTGGTGCTATTGGATCGTGTAATATGGATAAACTACTTGTGCGGAATATAACCTAAGTAAGTAAATAATTAAAGCAGTAAAGTAAATGACACCAGAGATTTTTATACTGGTTCGAACTACCGTTCTACGTCCCGTCCCAGACTCCTTCTGGAATTATACTAGCAACCCTCACTTAACCCGGAGGAATAGGTTTACACCACCTGAGCAACCAAACAGGACTTCTACCGCCTAAGCAACCGAACATGACTTCTACCACTGAGCAACCGAACATGTCTTCTACCGCCTAAGCAACCGAACAGGACTTCTTTATAAATAACAAAAGTATCCGACTATAGTGTGCTCTTTGAATAGCACTGAAAAGTCAATTAAGTACAATCTTCCTATAATCTTCTCCTTTATGATATGTAGTGTAATGTGCTTGAGAATTGTGGAAGATAGAGTGATCAACGATCAAAGAATGTAAGCAGTTTGAGTGCAGTTTGAAAATAGAGAATAGATAAGAATTCAAGAATATTAAAATTAGTTTCAGTAAGTTGTTTGTTGAATTCTGTAATCTATTTATAGAGTTTAAAAGGTTGCAACCATAAATGAAAAATTAAATTGAAAAGAAACAGGCGCAACCATTGATTTTGAAGACTTTACTCTTTGATGAAGAGAAGTGTCTATTCATGAAAAATAGCAGTTGGAAAAATTCAGCCGGCTGAATATATTAATTCAGCCTTCTGAATTGAATTAAATCGAAGACAGCAAGGAAATATGCTAATTTTAACCTGATTCAGCTGGCTGAATTTATTCATTCGGTCGGTTGAATATTGTGAAACAATAAATTTGTTTCAGTATTCAACCGGCTGAATGAATGCATTCAGCCGACTGTTTTCAGCCTGCTGTGCATAGTTGTGCATGAGTGTATACGATTTTATATAAATATCAATTCAAGAGAGATTTTAACAAATTACTAAATGATATACAGACTCTAGACTAGAAACTAACAGCTTCAAAACACTCTGAATATGAATCTGCAACAAATCTCCTACATAAATGATTAGTACACACAAAATATTTTATATAGCTCGTCATTAATCAAAACAATGTTAAATTGAGATTCCAACATTCTCCCCCTTTTTGATGATGACAACTATATAGGTAGAAATAATATATTTATAGAACTACTTACCTTAACATTGTTACTTTACCTTAACATTGTTACTCCCCCTATCAATATGCACAAATATTTAATTAACTTTCTCCCGCATTGTCATCGACAAAAAGAAAGAGATGCATATAATCAAATAAAGAGTACATTATATAATAACTCATACTCGAGATGTCATTACTAAAAATAACAATATTCATACAACCATTACATAAATAACTAGATAGAGCATCATAGAAGTTTGATTAAAATAGTAGAAACAGTAATAATTAAAACTGGGTAGAGAGAGAAGGCTGATCATCATTGGAATTCGAACTAGAAGATGACCATTGAAAAGGAGATGGATTGTGAACTTCGATGGATGTAGATCCGGAACAAGAAATTTTATCCCATATTTTATTAAGAAAACCTTTTATGGAGTTGAATTTCTTTTCCGTTTTCTTTTCAAGAGCCTTAATATCCGATGAAGTTTGGATTGATTTTGGGAGAGAGTGACGATAGCTTGTCTGGAGGAAGTTTCCAGGCCAACAAATTGAATGGAGTCATCGTCCTCTTCTTCTTCTTCATGTTGAGTATGCGAAGAAGAGGCAATAGTAGTGTCACGAGGTTGAGGAATACCTTGTTGAACATTGTGAGACCATTGTTGAAAAGAAATGATTTGCTATGAAGGAGGCCGGTGTGGAAGACCCATCAATCCTAAAGTTTTTGCGCCTAACTCAATAATGCTTGAAAACTCGGAGTCGGGCATTGGAATGCCAAAGTTGAGAAGGATACACATAATATAAGCACCATAATGAATGGTCTTATATTTTCTTCGAATTGTGATGTTTTGAAATTCATCTAAAATGATTTTGCCCCAATTTACTTGTTGGTTGGAGTAGATTGAGTAAAGGGCTTGAAAATCTCTTATATAGACTTTTTCATAACTTCCCGTTCGAGGTTGTAGAGAGCGAATAAAGGCACGGTGAATAAGACTTGCTTGTGGTCTTAAGGTGCTAGATTTTAATGCACTTAAATCGGTAAGATGATCGGACAAGAAACGATGTGAAACTTCGTCTCTATGATCCATATCAACTTCAATATCATCTATATCAACACCTTGAAATGGACAATTTATAATATTGCCTAATCTTTGTAAAGGCAAGAAAATTTTAGTGCCACAAACTATAGACCAAACACAATCTTGTCGATTTTGAGGATTATGGTGATCTAAATTCAGATTAGCAAGAAAGAGTTTGATCAAAAGATGATTAATTTTGACATTATTTGGAGCATACCCTATTAGATTATCAAAGTGGAATTGCTCCGCCAATTCTCTAATTCGATAAGCTTCAAAATCCGGAAATTTCATGAAATCCCCTTCAAAGATATTGGAATTTTTCATAGAATTGAATCGGGAGATTGCAACATCATTCCAAAGCCATTGTTGAATCTAATCTTCGGATGGATCGGAAGTGGATTCTCTTGTGCGTTTGGATCTTGGAGCCATTAGAGAGTAAAATTGAGGAGTAAAAGTTGAAGAAATTTAAAAAACTGGCTAGGGTTCTGAAGTGAATGGGTAAGAAATGAAAAGATGAATATATAGTAGGTAAAAAGTAAGGGCAAAAATGGAAGAAAAGAATGTAGGACCAAGATTAAAAAAATGTCTCAGAAGGAATTCAGCCGGCTCAATCACTGTAATCAGCCGTCTGAATTTCTTCCCGCAAGAAAATAGTTCATTTTTGAACTAATTCAGATGGCTGTTTGCATTGATTCAGCCGTCTGAATCTGAGGCTAAAATTTTTCTTCCACAATATTCAACCGTCTGTTTCATTATAAACAGCCGGTTGAATTTTTACAGAAACTTATGACAACATTTAATATTTAGCAAACAATATATATATAAACAATGTGAATAACTTTTGAACAATTAGAAATTAAAAATTACATATTAACAACAACATAAAAAAATTTAAATAGATTTGGAAGAAGAGCTTGGAGTGTGATATTCATCCGGTTCTCTTTTTGTGTTCACTTGATATGGCCTAAGTGGTGACCATCTATTGCCGCGTTCCCATGAATTCAGAGATATTGGTGGACGTTGTGGCGATAGTTCCCAAGCATTGCGTCGGGAAGGAGAACAAACAAGAGATGGTTGATGAACTGTGCTTTTGGATGAAGATCTATAGAATTTCAATGCGACTTGTTCTAAAAATCTTAACCGCTTGGCGTTAACTTTTTGTTCATAATACAGTTCGCGTTGTAATTCCAGAGATTCCTTTTGGTAATGATGAATGTCATCTATTTTTTCTTTGGTAGATGGTGAACCAAAAAATAACCTGCGTGAGTAGATGGAGGCACAATTGGTACAGGTTCATAAATCGATGTTGGAGTTGGTAAATTCATCGATCTCGAACCAGGAGAAGAATAAGCTAGAGTAGAGGATTCAGAAATATGCTGAAAAGACATTTTGAGAAATGTATTTGAAACTTTAAAAAAAAATTATTTAAAACTAATGTCAAAAGAAGGAAGATTAGTAGAGGTATATATGTGTAAAGACATATATAAATAGAAAATAGATTTGTGGTTAGGTTTATAAGAACTAGAGAAAAATTTGGTTGGAGGAAAATAGATGTAAGGTAAATAGAAAAAAATGCAAACCATCTAAAGTTAAAAAGAAAGGAGTAGTGAAGTGGTAGAACACTAGACTTCCAAGTAAGAGATCCCAAGTTCGAGTATTGGAAAAAAAATTATTAAAAAAAATTATAAATCCTTTATCGATACAATTCCTAATTCTCTTCTTAATTTTATAAATATATTTTCATTTAAAGGTTTTGTAAATATATCTGCCAATTGATTTTCAGAGGATACAAATTCCAGTCTGACTAAATCCTTTTCAATATTATCACGAAGAAAATGATGGCATATGTCAATATGTTTAGTTCGTGAGTGATTTACAGGATTTTTGGATAAGTTTATAGCACTAGTATTATCACAAAAAATTGTTGATTTAGATAAATTAACACCAAAATCTTGAAGTGTTTGCAGCATATAAATGACTTGAGCACAAGCTAAAGCAGCAGAAATATATTCCGCCTTACAAGTTGAAAGTGAAACATAATTCTATTTCTTGTTAAACCAAGAGACTAAGGACTGTCCAATGAAATGACAAGTCCCACTAGTACTTTTCCGATCTGTCCGACATCCTCCAGAATCAGCATCACTATATGAAACTAACTCAAAAGGACATTCTTTCGGATAGAAAAGTCCAAAATCTTTGGTTTTGCTTAGATAACGTAATATGCGTTTTACTGCTCGCATATGTGATTCTTTAGGATTTGCTTGGAATCGAGCACATAAACAAACACTCATCATTATGTTAGGTCTACTAGTAGTTAGATAAAGTAATGATCCAATTATACTTCGATATAATTTTTGGTCAACACTTTTGCCATCTTCATCTCTATCGAGATGAACTGTTGTGCTCATCGGAGTTAGTTTAGCAGAAGTGTTTTCCATATTAAATCGTTTAATTAGATTATTACAATATTTTTCTTGATTAATAAAAATTCCATTTTCTATTTGTTTAACCTGTAATCCAAGAAAATAAGATAATTCTCCCATATGTGACTTTTCAAATTCTTTGGTCATAATTTTTGAAAATTCCTGACATAATTTTTCATTTGTAGAGCCAAAAATAATATCATCTACATAAATTTGAATAATTAAAATATCCTTTTTAGTTCTTTTTATAAAAAGAGTTTGATCAACCTTTCCTATTTCAAAACCAGAATCTATTTTAAGACGTTCATACCAAGCACGAGGTGCTTGTTTTAGACCGTATAGGGCTTTTTTAAGTTTATAGACATGGTCTGGAAATTTTTCATGTGTGAACAACAGAGGTTGTTTAACAAAAACATTTTTCTTTTATACCCATTTAAGAAAGCACTTTTAACATCCATTTGATAAAGTTTGAAATTATGAAAACATGCAAAGGCCAGTAAGATACGTATTGCTTCAAGTCGTGCAACTGGAGCAAACGTTTTTTTGTAGTCGATTCCTTCTTCTTGATTATATCCTTGTGCAACTAATCTAGCTTTATTCCTAGTTATATTACCCTGTTCATCTGCTTTATTTTTGAAAACCCATTTAGTACCAATGACGGTTTGATCACTTGGTCTAGGAACTAGTTCCCAAACTTCGTTTCGTTCAAATTGGTTTAGCTCTTCTTGCATAGCTATAATCCAATAATCATCGGTAGATGCTTCTTTTGCATTTTTAGGTTCGATTTTAGAAATAAAAGCTACATGGCCCATTTGATTAAGTTGATTTCTAGTTCTAACATGTGAATCAATTTCTCCTATGACATTTTCTACTGGGTGATTTCATAAAACCCTAGGAGGAGATCTTAATTCATTTTCGTTATGATCAATGTTTTCATTTTGTTCAATATTATTAGTAATGTTTTCATCTTCTTCAAAATTATTTTGAGTAACCATATTTGTGATTGTCTTAGGAATATCCTTAAAATTTTTATTAAATTTGAAATTTTCGTCGAATGAAACATGAAGTGTTTCTTCGATTGTTTTTGTTCTTTTATTGAAAATTCGATAAGCTTTGCTTCGATCTGAGTACCCTATGAAAATTTCTTCATCGTATTTTGGATCGAATTTTCCAAGCTGATCTTTTGTATATAAGATAAAACATTTTGAACCAAAAGTTTTAAAATAAGAAATATTTGGTTTTCTATGATGAAAAAGTTCATATGGAGTGTGTTTTGTTAAAGGTCGGATAGAGACACGATTTAGAACATAGCAAGCAGTAGCTACAACTTCTGCCCAAAAATGTTTTGGTAATGTATTTCCATTCAACAAAGTTATTGCACATTCTTGTAATGGTCTATTTTTCCTTTCTACAACTCCATTTTGTTGTGGTGTTCTAGGAAAAGAAAAATTATGGTAAATTCCCTTTTTATTACAAAAACGTTCAAATGTTCATTTTCAAATTCTCCTCCATGATCACTTCTAATATTTTTAATTTTTAAATTTTTGAGATTTTGAATTCTCTTTGCAAAATTCTTGAAATTTTCAAAAGTATCACTTTTATTTTTTAAGAAAATAGTCCAAGTATATCTTGAAAAATCATCTACTATAACAAATAGATATTTACTATGATTTATAGATTGAATTTGAGTTGGACCAAAAAGATCTAAATGTAATAGTTCTAATGGTTGTATAGTAGAAATATTTTTCTTTGATTTAAAAGATGATTTTGATAATTTTCCTTATTGACAAGCATCACAAATATTGTTTACTTTAAAGTTCATTTTTGGAAAACCTTTTACTAAATCATTTTTAGATAATTTATTTATAGTTTGAAATTAATATGAAAAAATCTTTTGTGCCATAACCAAGGATCATTTTTTTGGCTTTTAAACACATATTTGTATTATAATTTATATTCATATTTAAAACATAAATAATTTTTTCTCTAAAGCCTTCAAAAATAAGATTCTTATTTTGATCAAAAATACTACACTTATTTTCAGAAAAAGAAATATTGAATCCTTTGTCACACAATTGGCTAATACTAAGTAAGTTGTGTTTCAAATTTTTAACTAATAAAACATCTGTAATAAGAGGTTAATTAGATATACCGTTATTGCTCACATCGCCTTTACCGATGACATATCCGTTGGAATTATCTCCAAATGTGACAGAACCTCCATCTGAGTAGTTAATGTTTGTTAACATCTCTTTGTTTCCTGTCATGTGTTTTGAGCAACCACTGTCTAGTATCCATTTTCCTCTCTTTTTGGATGGTACCTGCAAAATATAGAATTAACATTGGTACCCACCATTTTATTTTGGGTCCTAAGAGTTAGGTCTTAGGAAGCCAAACCCAAGAGGGTTCGGAATTCCTTTTGAAAACAAAATCTTTGTTTTTATGAACAGTTTTTATAAAAGATTTTATATACTTATTTCTTATTGAAGAATTATTTGTTTTAGGAACCTAAATTTTAATTGAAGTAGTAAAATTGGAAAATTTAGAACTAGGTTTTTCAACTTTATTTTTATATGAAGAATTCCTTTTCTTTGGAATAATTTTAGAGGATTGTTTATATCCTAGTCCTCTTTTATTTGAAATAGTTTGAGAATTTTCTATAATTTTGGAAAGATTTTCTCTGCCTTTATTAAAATTAGAAACATTTTTAATTATGTCTTCTAACTTTGTTTTAAAGCTAGAGTTATCTAACTCTAAAATCTTGATATTTGATTTAAGGTCATGATTTTCAATTAATAAAGCATCATTCTTTTCTTTCTGGGTTTCTATCTCTTGACTTGCAGAGAAAGTTGAGATGTCATATTAGAACAAGATTCTTGAGTAACTTGGAGTTCTTCTTCTAAAATTTTCTTTTCATCTCTTAGCATTTCTACTTCGATTTTAGTTCTATTCAATTTTTCAAGAGCTTCTTTGTACTTTCTATTTTTGCCTTTTAATTTTCAAGTAATTCTGAATTGATTTCCCAAAGGTCATTAAAAGTTAGATCACTTACCTCGTCTTTTGTAGCCATAAAGCAAATGTTGGCTTGTTCCGAATCACTGTCCGAGTCACTTTCTGATGATGAAAATGATTTTGTATCGTCCCATGTGACAGAGAAAGCTTTCTTCTTGAATCTGTCCTTTTTGTGCTTATACTTGTCTCTCTTTTTATCAGGACAGTCTTTCTTGATGTGACCTTTCTTGTGACATTCATAACATTCTAAAGCAGATGATGATGGTTTGTTGATGTTGTTATTGTTGCTGGAGTTGTTCTTGTTATTTCTAAATTTGTTATTCTATCTAAATTTCAAGAACTTTTTGAAATTTTTAGCAATGAACGCCATATCTTCTTCATATGAATCTGATTCATCTATTTCTACCTGGAATGCTATATTTTTCTTATCTTGAGCCTATACTCGTTTTTCCTGTAGATTAACTTCATAAGACATTAGATTTCCAATCAACTCTTCTGGTTTTATGGTTGAAATGCCGTTAGCTTCTTCGATTGCTAAGACTTTTCGTTCTCATTCACCCATTAGCGAGTTGAGGATTTTTGAAACAATATCAAAATCTGTGTACGTTTCTCCTAATGCTATCAAAGAATGATATATATCTTGAAACCTAGAGTACATTTCATTGTGGTTTCATCTTGCTTCATTTTGAAATTCTGGAACTGATTTTTGAGCATAGAAATTTTACTTTGTTTGACTTTGTTAGTTCCTTCATGTGTAACTTTAAGTGTACGCCAAATTTCATGAGCAGTTTTACACATGCTTATTCTATTAAACTCGTTTTTATCTAACGCACAATATAACATGTTCATAGCTTTAGCATTTGCAGTAACATCTAATTTTTGCGTGTTAGACCGTGCTGAATATTCAGTAGTAGGAATAATATATTCAGATTGCATAATGTTCCAGGTACCATAACTACTTGCTTGTATATAGATTCTCATTCTAGTAGCCCAATAGTTATAGTTCATTCCATTAAATAGAGGTGGTCGTGCAGTAGATTGACCTTCTGTAAAGGTAGTGTTAGAAACAGTGCTGGTGTTGTTTTCCATACTAAAATAATATTAGATAACTATGTTACAGTTATATGAAGGCCTTGCTCTGATACCAAATGAAAGTGACTAGTGCTATAGGATCGTGTAATATGGATAAACTACTTATGCGGAATATAAACTAAGTAAGTAAATAATTAAAGCAGTAAAGTAAATGACACCAGAGATTTTTATACTGGTTCAAACTCCCGTTCTACGTCCAGTCCCAGACTCCTTCTGGAATTATACTAGTAACCCTCACTTAATCCGCAGGAATAGGTTTACACCGCGTGAGCAACCGAACAGGACTTCTACCACCTAAGCAACCGAACAGGACTTCTACCACCTGAGCAACCGAACAGGACTTCTTTATAAATAACAAAAGTACCTAACTGTAGTGTGCTCTTTGAATAGCACTGATAAGTCAATTAAGTACAATCTTCATATAATCTTCTCCTTTATGATATGTAGTGTAATGTGCTTGAGAATTGAGGAAGATAGAGTGATCAACGATCAGAGAATGTAAGCAGTTTGAGTGCAGTTTGAAAATAGAGAATAGATAAGAATATTAAAATTAGTTTCAGTAAGTTGTTTGTTGAATTTTGTAATCTATTTATAGAGTTTAAAAGGTTGCAACCATAAATGAAAAATTAAATTGAAAAGAAACAGGCGCAACCGTTGATTTTGAAGACGTTACTCTTTGATTAAGAGAAGCGTCTATTCATGAAAAATAGCAGTTGGAAAAATTCAGCCGGCTGAATATATTAATTCAGCTTTCTGAATTGAATTAAATCAAAGACAGCAAGGAAATAGGCTAATTTTAGCCTGATTCAGCCGGCTGAATTTATTCATTCAGCCGACTGAATATTGTGAAACAATAAATTTGTTTCAGTATTCAACCGGTTGAATGAATGCATTCAGCCGGCTGTTTTCAGCCTGCTGTGCATAGTTGTGCATGTGTGTATACGATTTTATATAAATATCAATTCAGGAGAGATTTTAACAAATTACTAAATGATATACAGACTCTAGACTAGGAACAAATAGCTTCAAAACACTCTGAATATGAATTTGCAACAAATCTCCTGCATAAATGATTAGTATACACAAAATATTTTATATAGCTTATCATTAATCAGAACAATGTTAAATTGAGATTCCAACATTGTTCTAATTTTATTTGAACTTCCATATTTTGCATGATCTTAATGGATAGAATGCTATGTCTATTTAATATCTTCGTATCTTATATCGTTTCCCTCCATTTTGATAATGACAAAGGGGGAGAAATTTATGCATATACATAGGGGGAGACAAACATAATAATACTTCCATTGTATAGTTGCTATCATTAAAAAGGAGGAGATTGTTAGAACCTCCAGTTTATGTTTCAATGATAACAACTATACAATCATATATATATATACCTTATCAATATTGCAGGTATATGCTACAAGAAGACACCATGCTCGAAAATATTGAGACTCAAAGAGAAACGAAGATTCATTGACCATACGCTGTTGGTAAGGTTATTCTACTATAAAAGAGTCCTGGATAAAATATTGTTAAGGTCTCCTTGAGTGTATGTGCATGCACGATCACACACAATTTCATATGCATCAAAATTAAGTTGAAAAACTGATTTTACACCTCACAGACGTCTGAGATAAAACCACAGACATCTGTGATACTTCTCGGGTTAAATTTTGTTGAAGTCATGGACGTCTGAGGTTTTACCACAGACGTCCGTCATATGCAAAAACTATCAATTTCGAAAAATCACTTATGTTTGAAACAAAAAGAAATCACCTTTTAACGAAAGGTTGCAGCCACTAAATTGAATATACTTTCTCAAATAGTAACAACTCTTCATCTATACCTTTTTTAATCTATAAATACTACTTTGATTGAGAAATAGAAATCAACTAACTTGAATTAATTTATTCTTTCCTCCATTGGTTTCTAAACACTTTCTTGCATATACATTGTTCACATATTCACAATCTATTACAACCAAAATATAATTTTGGTTAAACCACTTCCTATAACTCAAAGCATTCATATTCACATACTCAAAGGAGATCATATGATGATTTGCACTATAAGTCAAAAACTATGATTTTTGGGACACGAAATTGTCAGAGATACTTTTGTAATTAGCCTATTCCTCCGGGCGAAGCGTGGGTAATTTGTTTAAAGGAAATACTGAAATGGAGCTTTGGGACTGGACGTAGGACGGGAGGTCCAAACTAGTATAAAAACTCTGGTTTGCACGCTTTTTATACTTTACTATTTATTGTCTACTATTGCATTTACTTATACACTTGCATATTATACACAAGTTAGATAATATACGATCCACGAGAGAATCAAATACCATCACTTCAAGGTTTGTATATGAGTACCCAAAATATTTAAAATCCATCTACATCCACATCTAAAATTCTGAATAATATCCAATATCCAAAAAGCAGATGCAGATATATGATATTTGAAATTTATTTCGGGTATGGATATGGCAGTATCCATATCAGATAAATATCCATTCAGTGTGAAATTAAATATATATTTTATTATTATTTTAATATGTTATTTTATGGCTATAATTTTTAATACAAATACACTAATATTAAAAACAAAAACATTTTACAAAGCCAAGTCCAATAACCATACTCGACCGGTTACTATTATTTTAGTACCTTCCTATTCCCTATCCAATTTCACTAAATTATTAGATATTAGGACCAAACAATTTTGGAATTAAAAATGAAAAAATTGCAATTTTAGTGTATAATTTACAGATATCCAGAAATATCTCTATCCGATAAACATTTTTAAGTATTGAATAAGGAATATCTATTTTTGCTAAGCTGGATACATGTTTTTTTATATATCCAAAAACATCGCGGAAATAGATATAGATTTACTTCAAAAAATATCTATGAATACAGATTCAGATAAAAAATTTCACTTTCAGATACGGATACGGATAAAGCATTTTTGTATCCGACGACATCCATTTATAGACATAATCCCTTCGACCAGTTTGTTGAAAACCAACCTAGCTAGTCTCTTCGTGAATAGATCTGCTATGTTATTTCAATTATTTACTATATCAATCAACTCTCTTCGATGTAGATGAACTACCTTTACCACATGAACTTTTTGATGTATTTTTCTCGACTACTAGTGAGCGCTAGCTTCATTTGTGATCGACATCACGACTTTATTATCATCTAACAAAGAAAAGGTACCCTCAGCATTTGGAATCGCTCCTAATTCAGTTACAAATTTGTGCATTTATATATCCATATACATTACTTTTATTCTGGTGCTATTCAAGGCGATTTACATAGCCTATTTGGTTGAATTAGCCATATCCTTGATGTTTGGAACATTTCCAACTTAAAACACCTTAATTAACATTGAATATGAATTTAGCAACTCGATATTACTTATAAATTTTTGAGTTCGACTACTTCTTCATAAGAAGCTTATTGTTTCTATAATTTTTTTTTAGTATTTCGCAAATACTTGAGAATACTCTTAACTACCATCTAGTGTTCTTAATTCAGATTTGATAGTTCCTTTATGTATTAAATAAATAAGTTAAATATGATGTTGTAGACAATACAACATGTATGATAATTCCTACTGCCAATGCATAAGGAATCCATCTTATATACTGCATATTCAAACATTTTAGTACAATGTATGTGTATATCATTTGGGACAATCCCAACATTCTTTTATACAAGTTATAAAAGATGTGTTTTCAAATCCCATATCGAGAATCAAACAACCAAATTAAAACCGATTTTAACATAGGTACATCATTAACAATCATTTATATGTTGTTTGCTTATAGTTTAAAAATATCTAAGTACCTTTTAACATTCTTTCTTATAAGTGCAAGCTTATTTTGCATTTTGATTGAAAAACAATGATATTTTTGTCAAAATATTTATTCAACTCTAATTCTTTTCAAACGGTACTTACGTAGTACTTCTTGGAACATAATTAAAATCATACCGGGTAATAATTTTGCAATTAATATCCGAATTTATAGGTGCTATATTTGAAGCGGACAGACACAACTTAATTCGCCTTAGGAGTTTACCGGTATGCTGGTTTCTAATGAATATATTCAAAATAAGAATCTGAATTTATTCAAGCACGTTGAATGATGAATATGTTACATTAATTTCAACAATTAAAATTTATGACGTTATTTTCTATCAACGTTGCTTATGTATTCCAACTACATTGGTCTTATTCTAGAAGATACATTTTCAGCCGATGGATTATATCCCTTCGGGTACAATTACAAAAATCATATTTTGATCATATCATCCTTCATAATTAGATTTTCTAATTATTTTATAATTATTTTTGTCCATTTAGGCTTGGCTAATTTCATTTCATCCTTCATAATCAGTTTTATCTTTGGATCATAGCCAAATCCATTTACAACCAGTAATTTCTAAATAATATTGCTCCGCTATGAAGTTGATGTCTCCTGAAACAATAATTATTTCTCAGTGCAACAAAATATGTACTTATAAGTATTTTATGAATTGCCTTATGTATGTAAAACTGATTTGGTTTTAGTTTACTAAACTTATGTTCAAAACATATTTTGGTTATCTAATGACGATCGGTCCAAAACTCCGTTTGGGGTAGTCTACACTAGATCCATCATGAACAAGTATTACATGCGATCTCTCAACTCACACAAGCTATTAACTTATTAACCTAGAATATGTATGGGTTTCTTATAAACTCTTATCTTGTATGATCTCGTAAACTATGCTTTAGATGAAATTAATTTTTACCTTAAGTACTTACTCTTAAGTACACGACCTTATAGAAAGAAGTTAACCCAAATTCACTCATTATTAATCAAGCTTTATGCAACAAAGTTTGATTAATTCTTATTGATACGTCTTTATGTATCATAGAGAGGAGTGACTTTTGAGATATCTTATTCATTTTATGTATGTTTGGAATCATTTTCTAATATACTCACACATTCAATAAAATTGAAACCTTTTATTTTCTTTTGCACATTACATTACTTACTTTCGTTTTATATTCTATGAACTTATTATAGACATACTGCATGTGTATCAAATAAACATGTTCATTTCTATGCTAATACATTGTTGAACTTTAATTATGTATATAGAACCTTTTGGTATCATTAGACTTACGACTACATACATCTATATGTATCAATTCAAAGAGTTCACTAACTCTTTTGTCGCTCGCAACGAATATCTGCTTTTCCCTTTGTCATTTGAGATACAATTCACGAGTACCATATAATTCATAATCATATGATTAAAGAATTATTTCTCAAAGTTGTGCCTTAGTCCATAATTCCATAATAATTCTAAATTTTCAAACACTACTGAATTTTCTAATGCACCATTTTGTTATGAAAACAAATACCATTATTATAGTTTCATCTTATATAGAATGCTCGTAATATTCATATTGAAATAAAACTATGTCTATTTTTAGTCAATACTGAAAACAACTATTGTTTCATAAATAATACTTAGTATAATTATGAAAACAATTATTCATAACTTTATGTGACCTCTAAGAAATGTTATATGGTATGCTCCCATTATTACTGCAATTACTACAATAGCATATGAAATTCGAAGCTTCATTCAACCACTTATTACTGAATTTTAACGCTGTAACTAATTTACATTCGAGAGTTGCAGATCAAATATCTTAAAATAAAAGAAATAAATCTCATAGAAAAAATTCTATATGAAAATACATTTTGGAATAGAAATCGTATTTCTCATTTCTTATTCAGTATCTATTATTATTTTAAACAATTCTCGTTTCTGATGTCTCTTCATGAAGCAGAAGTGGCCATTCACTCTCTTTATCCAATTGTGCCTTAGGTACATCCACTCTCATATATTTATTCCTTTCCAAATGGTCGAACCATTTGGAAGAAAAACTTTACTACAAAACTATAACAAACTCTTTATAAAAATGCATTCGGTCATTCTTAACATTTAAGGATATTGAATAAGTTGCATTATATGTAAACTAATCAAATTGACTTTTCAACGATCGAGTTCTTAGATCCACCTAGTAGCCCTTGGTCTATTGTTACATCTAACACAACCAAATCCTTATTGTAACCAATCGTATTGAATACACAATCTAGCATTATGGTTTACTTGCTTATTTCGAATGAACTAATTTCATTGAGGTTTCATATATTACGAATTGCAACTATTCACAATATAACATTTATATATGATTGAATATGGATTAAATATCCAAATTCTTACATTATTTTTAGAGTTCGAAACTCATAGAAGAAAAATATATAGTCTAAGGCAAACAAACGAACGTGCTTAGTAATTATATAATTAGGCATTTGCATGGGTCTTGAATTGACAACATACGAAATTTATTGGTAAGTATATTTTATATTTATATTTTTCATTCTTAATTCAGTTCATTTGTATATTTTAATTGATAAATATTTTATCCATTATATTAATTGTACAAATTTATCGATGTGGATTAGTTTAATTTATACATAGCCGATGTTCTTATAGTATTAGTAAGGTTAAACATTATATTTTATTTTACTAATAAGCACCGACTAGAATTTTATGTTTTCCAAAACCCTAAGAGTAAACATAGAAATATTTTTATTCTCTAGTGGGTGTTAGGACTCTCATGTCTAGGGATTATGACCTTGAGAAAAGCTCAACAAGTCTATCACGACCCGGATTATCGACCTTCGAAAATCGACATCAATACGTCCACTGTATTACATGCCGACCAATCGAATGCCGAATATACCCGATCGTTCGGGAAAAGAAGAAAGAGGTAGAAGAAGAAAAAGGAAATAACAACACAAAATCTCACAATCGCAGTGGAACAATATATAATAGATAACAACTGATCTTTATACAAAGAACTATAATTGTTTTATACATCAGAGTACAACACAAATCAATAACACAATACTGGACAGTTATAATAACTTGTCCTTACAAATGCTGAATATACAGCACACCAGACACAGCGGAATATAAATCAGATACGTGAAATTCATCTTCACCATCCAGCTTGTCTCCTAAGCTCCATAGCATCCTATCCTGTATCTTTAATACTCGGTCTGACCCGAGCATTATAATAAAATAACACCCGAGTCAGTCTGGAAAACCAGCGTGAGAAAACACACTCAATTTGAATTATTAAAGTTTTCAAAATCCTTTGAAAATCAAAGGTATCTCGTAAGACCATGCCACAAATAAACACGACGGGTTTTTACCTTACGATAACCAAAACATTTCATATCAAAATCCTCTTATATTATAATAGTGTCTAAGTACCAATACTTATTCAAATAGCTGAAATGCTTGCATATCACGTTCCAGCATAGTTGGGCACAATCAAAACCGTACGGCGCTTATTAGAGAATGGATTTCAGCTGAATGACTAGGCACTGGGGTACCACCTGTCACTGTACACCTCTAGAACAGTGTACCGAGGACCACTCTGGGAACCCCTGCTACACAAGACCGGACTACCCCTAACCTGGATAGTCCGAATAAGATTGCCTCGCGGTTGGGATCAGCAACCGCACCACACAGCCGAATAAAAAGGAACTCTAGATCTCTAGATAGGGGTAACCATACCCTACTTGGGTGCGACCCACTTAGCCTTGCTGCATCTTGCCTGATTTTCAGTCATTCCCGGTTGATGAGGCTCGAGGCTAAGCGTTACCTTTTCAAGAACGATTTTACTTAGAATGCTCATCGTACTCCAATGACAATGTGCTGATAGTATTCATCCATACAAGTCTGTTCCCGGTCCGAACGGAACCGAAGGAACTACTCCTACTACAACCGTTTTGGAATCACCCTCAGGATTAGTAGCGATTAGCCCTTGCAGTTCACTGCTCTATCTTCGACTCCATGCTCTTGTCTTCATTTCGAAAACGTACTCGTTGGATCGAAGTGGTTTTCGGATCACAAATCCGATCCCGGTCTCCTCGAAACAACGTTCGCCATTTCCTGGTAAACTCAACCCCGGTTCTCTAGGAAATAAGTAGAAGAAAATAAGATCGGAGTTCACCTCCTAACCATTATGTGGACGGATTTCCTTATAACGTCCTAGAAGAACGAAACGAGTTTATACGTACAGTATAGCACCTCGAATGGTAACTGTACCATATAATTCCCGTACTTCTTCTAGATATTTCCAAAGTTATATTTGGGTCCAGATTTGATAGTCGGTAATTTAACTATCAAATAAACAATCAATTCAACCAAACACTTCATTTTCCACTAAAAACTCCAAATCTCTTTTTAATTTAATTTTAATAAATTAAATCTCTTTATCCAAAATATAGACTTATCTTATCGAGTTAAGTAAATTCACCAAAGCTATATTTTTTTCAAAGATATTTGGAAAACCCTTAAAACAATTCTGGAAAGTACCACTGTGGTATCAAACCATGGATCACAACTCAATGGTTACGTCTCTATCCCAGAGAAATTCAAGACTTAGCTGCAAGCACTCACTCCTCTGATTACGCCACGCGAGTATACCAATACTCTCTGAAATCTTTATTTAATAATTTCAAAATAATATTTATGAGATTTCTATAATAATTCTCCAACTTTAGACAAAAGCTACCTTTTTTAAAAACTATTATATAAAATATAAATATTTAATAATTATTCTTTAAAAATAAAAATGTTGATTAAACCTTTAATAATAATTAACTACTATAACTAACTTAATTAATATTTATTTTAACAATTTTTAAAACAACTAAATAATACATTTTTCTAAAACATCCTTTTAAACACTTTTACATTTTCTAATTAATGCTTTAAAAGTAATCTTTCTTTAAAAATATACTTAACTTTCCGGAAAATATATCTCCAATCCAAAAATAGCCAGTCCAATTAACTCATAAATCCCTCCCGATTCATTTCCAGCTAAATTTACGTTCCAATTCCGTAAATTTCCTCTTCACTTTTCTAAAAATAAACTACCATTTATTTTTAAAACGAATCACCCATCCCCTTATAAATTCCCATCGTGAATTTATAATTCCAAATTTCCACTGATAAACAATCACTTCATTTATAAACCCAGTTTATAAATCCCATATTTTCATTTTCCTTTTATAACCGTTTTAAAATACTTAAGTCGATTTTAAATCGATTTTCTGAGTTAAATTCCATTTTAAAATTTATTCCTTTGTCAACCCAAACTTATTCCAAAATCTACTAATTCCAGATTCACTTCCCTTTTATGATTTAAAATCTTATTTAAATCTGGAACATTAATTCGTATTTTATTTTTCAAATTACCCTTTTATTTTTTCCAAACTATTTAAATTTCAAATTTAAAAATACATTCTTTTATATTAAAACAATATCGCTTAAGTTCTTTATTTTTAAAAAACCTTTTTATTCACATTTTTCCAAAAATCTCTATTTTTCCATATTCCGGAATTTATTAAATAGAATTTTAAAATCAACTATTTATTTTTCCCAAATTCATTCTTTTGATTCAACTTCACTATAAATATTGTACTTTAAAAAATTTCTTTTTATTTTCCTTTAATAATTCAATGTTCATATTTATGGTATTTTAAAATGCCAAAAATGTATCCAGCAATACCATAGCACCCAGTAAATTCAACTTTCCAATATAATCTATCACAGATTACTCAAATAAATCATATAACTGAATATGAAAATAATTTCAACATTTTTGAGGAATCCAGTTGGAAACCTCCAACCTGTTATTGCTGCATCCACAGATGTTAGCACAATATAAAAAATACCAATCCCACTTCGAGGGGAATATCGCGGTATATGGGGTCATCCGTTATTATGGGGGGCGCATAGGGTCACATCCCCTATATAATGCGGGAATATCAATCACTCCAATATATATATATATATATACTATTATATATAATATCACATCCAGACGGATAATAATTATCAATTCTATCAATCAATCAACAATTTATTTTAACCATTTAAAATTGATTACGATAATCCAAAATTGAGTGAGATTAACTCACCTTGATTTCAGTCACTTTCGCGATCCGTTTTCAATTGAACCCGGACGCGTTTTAAATTGTTTGAATTTTTCAGAAGCTCCAAAATCCAAACCGATTCCTATGCATAGATGATGAGGTCACGATCCCAACGCAACTCGAATCATTCAAAACGGACCTCGTATGTGAGAGTTATACATTTTTATAAGTTTAAATGTAATTTATGCAAACAACTTTTCTCTTTTTTTAAAAAAAACAGAAGAAGAAGAAGCCCATACCCAAGCAACCACGACCCGGCCCAACACACTGCCTCCTTCTTCCCCCTTCTTCGTTCGAATGCCTGAAACATCCTCGTGCACGCCGAACTGTGCATGCGAGACATCCACACCCATCGACTACGGCCATCCTACCCCCGCCAGCCAACTCGATGTCCCTCTACGACCGCCCCTTCGAGTCGCAGTACGTCGCACCCACACTAATCACGCCATGTCGTACATGTCACGACCACCTTCCCAAGACCGAGCCACCCCAAACTCCTCCCCCCCCAGTTCGCCTTCCCACCCCGAACTCAAGAATCCATCCCGTCACTCGAATTGATGTCCACATCTCGCGAGAAATGTAACCCTAGATAACTGCCGTACGATTCGACCATCCTAGAACGAAGCCGCGACCTCCAATTTGCATATCAATATGAAGGGAATGCTGAAACGTGAATTTAGGAGGTTGCCTCAAGATTTATGGATTAGTGGATTAGGAGATAAAAAATTTCAAAGATCGGCCATTTTTTATTCTCCACCGTCATGTTTCTGTAGTGGTCGAGGTAAATAAAAAGGGAAGGAGACATGTTTTACACTATACAGTGATGGTGTACAGTTAGGTGAAGAGAAATGAAAAAGCTCCGACGTGAATATAATGTCAATCAATAAAAATATATATTTATTTAAATTAAAATCGTCTCGATCCGTAGCTTAAAATTTCGACCTCCTATCGAGGCATGCCGCTAGGCATTTATAATGTTATACCCCTATTTCGAACGCAATGGAAAAGGTTTCGAGTCCTAATTCGATCGTATGGAGAAGGTAGCTTTTTGGACCCAGTTATTATATTGAATTTTCGATATAGATTTCAGCGCGTTTACAAACCGTATGACCACACGATAACCCCAACCACAACAAAATTTGAAATCCGATAATAATACACTATTACGGATCCAATGGAATTGGTTTCGTCGAATTCCGAGACTATGCCCCGGAAGGCTAATTTTAAATGTCAATTTAAACGATATATTTTTAAAACTAAACAAATCCCTTTTAAATTCGATTTTAAAACTTTTATTGTCTTCATTCTTATTAATACAAATTTTATAAGCCTTTAAATTATTTTTAGAAAGCTTAAAACTCCAGATTCAACAATTTACCTAATTTCCAATTATTTAATTCGATAATTAAATTGTCCAATAAATAGTTATATTTGAAGTTCAAGTTAAAAATTAAAATTTAAATATTTAAAATCGATTAAATATCCCCATTTCATAAATCCAAAATCCTGGGTCGTTACATTGCTCCCCCCATATAAGAATTTCGTCCTCGAAATTGCTAGGTAAGAAGAATGGTCCAAACCCGTTACTAATTTCCAAAACCACACAGTTTCATACAACTCGTCAGAATGATTTTTTCTTTTATTGAAACTACAATTATCACTCCTATTAATTTTCCAAATTAATCCCTAGATTACACTAATTTTATTCCCTCAATCATTCAAATTACAATTTAAATCCAAATTTTAGATTATCAAAATTTTCTTCAAAAATTTTCTAACTTCTTAAATTTTCGAAAAATTTCACCAACGTCTCCTTTGCGCGGCTAGATCCGAACAACTACAAAACTGCCTCTACGGCCCCAAATGTTCAAAAGAAAACAAAAGCCAAGTGGCTAGATCAGAAAACCATCAATTTCTTACGACAATTTAAATACATACCTTTTGTCGGGCAATCAAAATTTTCTTCTGAAATCGAAAACATCAAATTTTCCTTTTGCTTTTAATAACCTGCACCTTATTTACCAATCACATCTGATCATTCAATTCAAAAATCATTTAACTCGTCACTCTCGAATTTTTGACATTTATTTTAATTTCGATCCACTTATTCACAATTATCCTATTACCCACTTTTATTAAATCTTCGTTCAAATGTTAACTTAGTATATTCCCAATACCAATTTTACTTAAGAATTTCACTATTTACTTTCTTAAGCCTATTATAAATATTTTATACAACTTCTTATATTTATTTCTGTTAGCACCAAAATCGGTCACTAACCCCCTTTAGAAAGATTGTGTAGAGAGATAAATGAAGAAGATAAATTAAAACAAAGAGATATAGATTAAATTAACTACAGAAATCTAGAACACCAGATTTATAGTGGTTCGGCGTAACTTCCTACGTCCACTTTGAATTGTAATCTTTATTGATTTCCCAAGTAGTTAAATACAGATACAATCCGTACAATAATTGCTTGAGTACAAGTTTGAACTGAAAAGAGTGAGTCTTGAAAGCGACAGAGTCTCCCCAGTGTTCTCGAAAAAAGGTCCATTTCACTGTGCCCCTGCCCTTCTATTTATAGATGAAGATGGGTTGGACTTCCCTCATGGGCCTAGGAGTAAGATACCTCGGTCCGTAGTAAGTGGCTTCTGCACGCCGAGCCACAAATGCCGAACGGCAATTGCCGAACCACATACCCAGGCCGAACGACATTCGTATGCCGCTCGAGGAAGATATGCCGAACGTCCTTGCTATGCTGAGTGAAGTAGAATATTGAACGGCCTTGCTATGCCGAGCGAGATGAAATGCCGAACGACCCTGCTATGCCAAGCAAAGTAGAATGCCGAACGGCCTTGCTATGCCGAGCGAAGTAGAATGCCGAACGACCCTGCTATGCCAAGCGAAGTAGAATGCCGAACGACCTTGCTATGCCGAGCGAAGTAGAATGCCGAACGACCCTGCTATGCCAAGCGAAGTAGAATGCCGAACGGCCTTGCTATGCCGAGCGAAGTAGAATGCATAACGACTCTGCTATGCCAAGCGACGTAGACTGCCGAACGGGGAGAGTTGTGCCGAACGAGGCCGTATGCCGAGCGGCCTCTTAATGCCGAACGGTGCTCTATGCCGAGTGACCTTTCTACGCCGAGCCTCTTGTTACTTGGTCAAGCCAACGGGTAACACTTGCCCCCCAAAGTGTATCTTGTGGACGAACATGATACGCTTTGAACCATGAGCACTCCGTACATTTCTTTAAGCTCTTGTTTCGTTTCATCGATAGTGATCTCCTGAATGCCGAATGAGATATTGAATGCCGAACGACATAGGACTGCCGAACGACATACAGATGTCGAGCGACATTGGACGCCAAACGACATTGATGCCGAGCGAGGGTGTTGCCTTGACCGGTTCTACTGGTCAATGTCCATTCGTCTTCCCTCGTCCCTATATAACTCAACACACCTCATCTTTTTCTCTTTTACTTTTACCTCTGCTCCTCAAAACTTTGAATTCATCTTCCCCCGGACTTCTACCAACACCTCAATACCCCTTTTCCTTCCAAATCCACTACGCTGCCTCACGTTTCTTCCCATCGACGACCTCGAACAGTCTCCAACCCCAAATCCAGAATCCCCTAAGCTTCGAACCCTTTCTTAGGTATGATTCTTGCTTGTCCGATTCTCCTACATCAAGGGTTTCGCTCGAGACCCGAACTTACAGTACCTTTTCCACACTACCATCGGTCGTCTAGATTAGGGATATGGACTTAAGGCTTAGTCATACCTTAGAGTTAGACGGAAAAGATGAAGGAAGAGGATGTCGAGGTTTTTAGGAAGTAGGCCCTCGTTGGATTGTTGGGCGAGGGTTATAGAAAGTATGGTTGGCCTAGTAGGAATTGGTGAGGTTAGGGAACATTGGGCAAGTGTGGCGTGTGAGTTGGAGCGTGACTCGATATAATTTTCGCATGCCGAACGGCGGAGAGGAATTATAGCAGTGAAGTAAGAGCTGGGTTCCATGTGCCAAGCGACGTGGCTCAGCATGAACATGGCTTGGAATGACTTCCTCATGCCGAACGAGGGAGAAAGGAAGAAAGGAGATAAGTGAGGTTTTAACCTAGAATGCCGAGTGAGGTGGCTCGGTGCGGCTGTGGATTGGCATGACTCTGCATGCCGAACGGTGAATGGCGAGTGAAGAGAGTTTAGGTAATAACTTAGTTGAGTCTCTCGAGTACCGTTCGACATTAGTTCTTGAAATAGATAGCAGTAGCCATAACCACCCTAATTCAAACGTAGTACATGCTGACTTAACCTACTTGTTATGCCTAAACATATGACAAAAACAAGGACTAGAGTTTGAACAAATAAGCATATTGACCACTCCAGGTTGATAACTCCCCGTTTCAACAACTATAAACCTAAACTAAACTTGACTAAAACAGATAATAAACTTCCACGTACAGTGTCAATGCCGAGTTCAAAATAGAAACCATCATACTACAAGCTCTCGGAGACGGTCAGCGATGACGGTCCCCGAAGACGAAAGTTCTTTGCTTAACTTTTTTTTACCAACTTTACGACTTGTAATTCTTTGGCACTTATACTTGAATGGTTGCACTAGTTCACACACCGCACGGGGGGAGTATTTTTGTTGTTATGTCTAATGTTGATCGTTTTTTAAGTATAGTTCAAACAGGTGTTTCATCAGATCCAACACTCATTAGAGATGTCTAGAAAATCCAGGTCTGCCACAATCTCGGACAGACCCGGGTCATCTTCTCAACAAGAAGAAGTTAGAACTTCAAATCCGTCGTCTACTCCTGTACAGGACATGCCGAACCCTGTGATCGCATCTGTCAACTTGGCTCCCGATGCCTTGGATGCAGCGATCTTTTTAGACGATCCGATCGATTCTCAAGCCTCGAAGATTAACGAAAGCACGCTTCTCCATATATGCTCAGTACACGAGATTCCTTTCGACGAAGTCTTGGTTCCATCGGGACAGGATCGTCCTCACTTGCCCCCGGTAGGATATACAGCCTGCAACAGATTCATGTGCTGGGTCGGTAGCGTGCCGCCATTCAACTCCTTTCTTCGGGACATGTTACAGTATATCGAGATTGCCTCATCGCAATTACATCCAAATAGCCATGCATTCATTTACGGCACTTGCATTCTCTTCATGAGTGCCCTTTTTAGTCTCCCGACTCCTGGCGATATCCGTTATATCTACCGCTTCAAGAGACGGTCAGATAGTCCATCTTTTGTATTCTTTGAGCCGCATAGCAAGTGTCAAATCCTGACTGGGGGCATGAAGAGAGTTCTCCTAGTATAAACAGGAGTGGTTCTACGTACGTTGTCCCCCCGGCTTCGTGAGGAGATGGGTGGAAGGGGGTAAGTCTTTTTTCTGGATTAATACTCGTGTTTGGCGGAAACTGCACCTTTTCTAACTCTCTCTATACTTTTACAGGTATCAACCCACGTCCCGAAGGCTCCGGGTATTCTGAAGCTGTCGAAGCTATCCGAGCCATTCCCGCAGAAGACCGGGACATCAGATCTCTCATTTCAAATGAATCGCTCACGAATTTTGGGCTGCTGGCGGAAGGTCGCCGAATAAGCCTTCCTCAAGGCTTCACTATACCCAGGCCTGCTTCAGGCAAAGGAAAAAAGCAAGCTGGGTGTTCAGCACGTAACGCCCCTAATACACCAGAGGAGGGGGAGATTAGAGAAGCCAAAACGCTTGAAGTACAGGGCGAAAATGTTAGCCCTGCTCGGGACCCGATAGTCGAAGTCCACGATATCGAGAAGACACCTTCCCCTTCGAAGGGAAAGAAGAAGTTGACCTACAAATTGAGGAAGAAGACGGTGGATGGAACCTCTAAGGTCACCCTTACTCCAGTAGAAAAAGCTCCTTCTTCTCAACACTAAGAGAGTTCATTGAAAGGCTTGTCGGACCTCACTATTCCCGATGATTTGCTCAACTAAGGCTTGTCGGACCTCACTATTCATCTCTTGTGATTTTATGCAGACCGTTATGATCCTGATCCGTCTCCAAGGAGCGATGACGCCAAGGAGAAAACGGGGGAAGCGAGTGAGGCTACTTACGCGGGAGTGACCCCCGGTCCTGATGCTTAGGTGATTGAGGCGCTCGACGAGGATAAGTCCAAAACTTCGTCCCTTGTCGAAGAAAGTTATGAAATTGAAATTATGGGCGCCTCAGGACACACTTCGAAAGTGAGCATAAAGGAGCAACTTGTGGAAGAGAAAAGGAAGAAAGTTGAGATCAAGGTCGAGTCCCAAGTGGTCGACCTTGATGACCCACTGAACAGGCCTTTAAAGGTCATCCTTCCCGGTGGGATTAGGCCACAGGAGGTTCCTCCTCCTTCTTTGGACACCCCTTCATTAGCGAGCAAAACGTCCAAGAGAAAATGCGTGGGGGAGGAGTTGCCTGAGAAAAGGAAGGAGGAAAAGAAGCCAAATAAATCGAAGAAGTAGCCGCTACACTCGTTCAACGAGAGTTAGCTTAGATCATGTAATTATTTTTATTTATTTATTTTCGTAGTCAATGTAGATAAACTTTTGACTCCGGGTTTTGGAGGAGTGGTAGTAGAACCCCATTTTGGATTAATAAATAAAGTTTAGTTTCTTTGTCTTTCAAATGACTTTTGTTTTTCAGCATTCTGTATAACTGTGGTCGAAACCCGAGCTATCGTGAGTTATATAAACCCCCAATCCATTTATATATAACTCAGAAATTCTTTAGTGTTGTACATCCTTTATTCCACACTTCAGGTACTTAGAATACATTTTAGTCTGTACTCTGGTTACTTGATGTCTTCAAGTCATTTGTACTCTAGTCCGCATTCTGGGGACTTAGAGATTTTTAGTCGTTTATACTCTGGTCCTCACTCTGGGGACTTAGAGTGCTCCAGTCCACACTCTGGGGACTTAGAGATTTCAAGTCGTTTATACTCTAGTCCGTACTCTGGGGACTCAGAGTACTCCAGTCCGCACTCTGGAGACTTGGAGATTTAAGTCGTTTATACTTTAGTCCACACTCTGGGGACTTAGAGAACTCCAGACCGCACTCAAGGGACTTGGAGATTTCAAGTCATTTATACTCTAGTCTGCACTCTGGGGACTTAGAGTACTCCAGTCTGCACTCAGGGGACTTGGAGATTTAAGTCGTTTATACTCTAGTCCGCACTCTGGGGACTTAGAGTACTCCAGTCTGCACACAGAGGACTTGGAGATTTAAATCGTTTATACTCTAGTCCGAACTTTGGGGACTCAGAGTACTCCAGTCCGCACTCAGAGGACTTGGAGATTTAAGTCGTTTATACTCTAGTCCGCACACTGGGGACTTAGAGCACTCTAGTCCGCACTCAGGGGACTTAGAGATTTAAATCGTTTATGCGCGTTCGTACGTCAGACAGAATAATGTAACTCTAGTTGTTTGCCATCGGATTATAATGCATAGAAACATCAGTAATTCATGGAAAAGATGGCTTCAAGCCTTTATTAATGAAAACAAACTAAATCGTCTGATTACATGCTAAAAAACTAAGAATCAATGGAACAAAAACATACTGGCAATAATTGCACCTAAAACACGAAAGAAACAGGCTAAATATAGTAACGTCGCAAATGTTCACTATTCCATGATCGGGGCAGTGTCATGCCATCAACGGTTGCTAGCTTGAAAGTTCCCTCTTCAAGCTTCCGTTCAACGACATATGGACCTTCCTAGTAGGGATTCATACGTGACGGTACCGGAAAAACTCGTTTCAAAACGAGATCACCCACATCAAAGATTCTCGGGCGGACTTTTTCGTTATAATATCACATAACTCGGTGCCTATATGCTACCGCCCTTAACTCAGCTTCTTCACGTTTTTCATCAACGAAGTCCAGTGATTCCAACAAGAGATCCTGATTCGTCCTAGGATCATAATGTGTCACCCGATGTGATGGAACTTCAAGCTCCACGGGTATAATTGCCTCCGTGCCATATGCCAATGTGAATGGAGTGTGACCAGTCGCGGACTTATGTGTGGTTCTATAAGCCCATAGCACTGTTGGAAGTTCATCTACCCACTTGCCTCCAGCCTTTTCCAAACGCTTCTTCAATATGGACTTGATTATTTTGTTCACGACTTATGGGATCGTTCAGGTTGATGTCTCCTTTGCTGGCGATCTGTCAAACGTGTATCTTGAGGTTCAGCATCATTGGCGTCTTGGTGAGCCGGGCGTCCAGTTTCCACACGCGCTCCAGATCCTAAGTTTCCCATTCCTGCTTGGTTGCGGTCTCCGAGGTGTAAGTGATCCCTAGTTGATCGATCAGCAGCACCTGCCTGTGTAGTTTCAGTCTTGCGGCGTCTACGCCAGGGAGGTTCATCGGACGAAGTCGAGCTATCAGATGAAGAGTAAGGAGCTGGACTACCCCAGCATTCTGATGCTGTTGTTGAGTGAGCTGAGCCATAAGGTTGGCGTTAGCTTGAATCTGTTCTCCAAGTTGTCTCCTGCTTTCCATGAGTTCTCTCATCAAGTCGTTGAACTTTGTTCTACTGACAACTTCCATTTGATTTTGGGTGGTAATTCCTGCACCCAGATTTGCTTGTTGATTGCTAGGTCCTATTTGTTGTACGCTAACAGTCTCATTGACGTCCGCATTATGAGAGGCTGATCTGGTACGTGGTCTTCCCATAGTAGAGTTATTGAAAGGAACTCTGAGTAGAATCAACGGACGTCTTGTGAATGACTTGGATCTCCTTCGGGGGATTTACTCAACCCAGTAACTACAAAGCAGATCCTTGTGGCCTGAGAATTCGATTCTCAGTGAAAGCACCAAAGTGTTAGCAACAAAATCGGTCACTAACCCCCTTTAGAAAGATTGTGTAGAGAGATAAATGAAGAAGATAAATTAAAACAGAGAGATATAGACTAAATTAACTACAGAAATCTGGAACACCAGATTTATAGTGGTTCGGCGTAACTGCCTACGTCCACTTTGAATTGTAATCTTTATTGCTTTCCCAAGTAGTTAAATACAGATACAATCCGTACAATAATGGCTTGAGTACAAATTTGAACTGAAAAGAGTGAGTCTTGAAAGCGGCAGAGTCTCCCCAGTGTTCTCGAAAAAAGGTCCATTTCACTGTGTCCCTACCCTTCTATTTATAGACGAAGATGGGTTGGAAAGTGTTAGCACCAAAATCGGTCAATAACCCCCTTTAGAAAGATTGTGTGGAGAGATAAATGAAGAAGATAAATTAAAACAGAGAGATATAGACTAAATTAACTACAGAAATCTAGAACACCAGATTTATAGTGGTTCGGCGTAACTGCCTACGTCCACTTTGAATTGTAATCTTTATTGCTTTCCCAAGTAGTTAAATACAGATACAATTCGTACAATAATGGCTTGAGTACAAGTTTGAACTGAAAAGAGTGAGTCTTGAAAGCGGCAGAGTCTCCCCAGTGTTCTCGAAAAAAGGTCCATTTCACTGTGCCCCTTCCCTTCTATTTATAGACAAAGATGGGTTGGACTTCCCTCATGGGCCTAGGAGTAAGATACCTCGGCCCGTAGTAAGTGGCTTCTACACGCCGAGCCACAAATGTCGAACGGCAATTGCTGAACCACATACTCAGGCCGAACGACATTCGTATGCCGGTCGAGGAAGATATGCCGAACGTCCTTGCTATGCTGAGCGAAGTAGAATGCCGAACGGCCTTGCTATGCCGAGCGAGATGAAATGCCGAACGACCCTGCTATGCCAAGCGAAGTAGAATGCCGAACGGCCTTGCTATGCCGAGCGAAGTAGAATGCCGAACGGCCCTGCTATGCCAAGCGAAGTAGAATGCCGAACGGCCTTGCTATTCCGAGCGAAGTAGTATGCCGAACGACCCTACTATGCCAAGCGGAGTATAATGCCGAACGACCTTGCTATGCCGTGCGAAGTAGAATGTCGAACGACTCTGCTCTGCTAAGCGAAGTAGAATGCCGAACGAGGCCGTATGCCAAGCGGCCTCTTAATGCCGAACGGTGCTCTACGTCGAGTGACCTTTCTACGCCATGCCTCTTGTTACTTGGTCAAGCCACCAGGTAACAATTTCCACTTCACCACTTAAGTTTGTACCATTTTTATTAAATTTCAATTCCATTTGAATTCAATTTACCTTCCAAATTCTTAATATTGAATTTCATCCACACTACCTCAAACCACACTTAATCCACTAGTTCCATCTACTAATTTATTCCCAATCTAATAATTTTTTAGTCCAATTCAAAATTTCTCTTTACTTAACATAATTCAAGTTAAATCTCACTCCACAAATTCGAATTTCAAAATTTCTTAAGTTATCAAACTTACCAATATTCTATTCGCCATTTTCCTCCAATTTACTTCATTTAATTGGTTTTCTTTACCAACTTATTTCATTACCACACTTACTCTTCATTTAACTCTTTTTAATTTAAATCTTATTCTAAACAAATTTCAAATTCTTATAAGTTTTTAAACTCATTTATATCCCATAAAATATTTAAATAAGATTCCAGAGTTTAAACAATTACTCAATATTCCAGAATCACTTTTGAAATCAACTATATCCAAAATCCTTTGGTATATCAAATTATTCCTTTGAATTCCCAATCAAAACCAGTTTTGTAAACAAACTCCAATTCAAAACATTCAGGTAGCAATTCCTCCCTTGGAAACTCAAAAATGAACATCGATGATGCAGCAGTCGTCATCGAAATTATTTTCCAGCGACCGAAGTGACTTCAGTGCTTTTATCTTCTTTTAAAACCCATTTTAAATATTTTTATTCCAAATCTCAATAGATTTCACTTCCAAGTCAAAAATATTTCCAAATAATATCACTATTATTTCTCCAAAGCCTTTGAAAATCATTTTCAAACTCAAACGGAACTAATTCCCCAAATTTTCGAATTTCATATCCTTTCAATCCATTTCCAAATATTCCTTTGAAATTTTATTCCATTTCAAATTATGAATCACATTTATAACTCACATTTACAAATTCCATTTTGTTATATGAATTTATTTCTTAACTTTTGGTTATAATATCATCTTTTATTCAATTTCCACAACAACAATGATAATAATTTAATATTATCATTTCCTAACAACCAAGAACACCATATACTATAATAATTTATGAAAATTATTCCTTTTATATATAAAAATAATTTGGGTAAACCTATTTCATTTACCCCATTTTAAAACAATATTATGTCGAATTATTCTGTTATAGTGTTTAGAGATCCCTATCAATAACGTTAATTACTCGTATTGACCAGAATCCTTAAGCCACTTAACAAATCAATCAACACAATATAAAATAGTTTTATATTCACTAAGAAATACGCGCTCATATCTATTAATACACTCAAACTCAATCTAGGGTGCTACTGACCCTATCTCTAATGAGTAATTCTCACCAGAGCCAAGGTTCTCGCTTAACCTTCAGCTCTGATACCAAGATGTCACGGTCCAGTAGGCTTTTCAACCATCCCTAACAGGGGCCACTTTCCGCCATGGCAGACGCTGGTACCTCGAATTTGCTTTTACGGCGAGCCTCTCGACTACAACCAACCACTCAGGGACAGGTAGGGGTAAGAGTCTCCTGCTCGCCACCAAACACGAAGCGAGAACCCCCTATCATGCTGTAATGAAACAAATCTGATCCCGGTCTCCTCTAAACAACGTTTGCCATTTCCCGGTAAACACAACCCCGGTTCTGTAGAAAATAAGAAAACGAAAATAAGATCGGAGTTCACCTCCTAACCGTTATATGGACGGATTTCCTTATAACATCCTAGAAGAACGAAACGAGTTTATACGTACAGTATAGCACCTCGAACGGTAACTGTACCATACAATTCCCGTACTTCTTTTAGATATTTCCAAAGTTATATTTGGGTCCAGATTTGATAGTCGGTTATTTGACTATCAAATAAACAAGCAATTCAACTAAACACTTCATTTTCCACTGAAAACTCCAAATCTCTTTTTAATTTAATTTTAATAAATTAAATATCTTTATCCAAAATATAGACTTATCTTATCGAGTTAAGTAAATTCACCAAAGCTATATTTTTTTCAAAGATATTTGGAAAACCCTTAAAACAATTCTGGAAAGTACCACTGTGGTATCAAACCATGGATCACAACTCAATGGTTACGTCTCTATCCCAGAGAAATTCAAGACTTAGCTGCAAGCACTCACTCCTCTGATTACGCCACGCGAGTAACCAATACTCTCTGAAATCTCTATTTAATGATTTCAAAATAATATTTATGAGATTTCTATAATAATTCTCCAAATAAAACTTTAGACAAAAGCTACCTTTTTTAAAAACTATTATATAAAATATAAATATTTAATAATTATTCTTTAAAAATAAAAATGTTGATTAAACCTTTAATTATAATTAACTACTATAACTAACTTAATTAATATTTACTTTAAAAAAATTTAAAACAACTAAATAATACATTTTTCTAAAACATCCTTTTAAACACTTTTACATTTTCTAATTAAGACTTTAAAATTATTCTTTCTTTAAAAATATACTTTACTTTCCGGAAAATATATCTCCAATCCAAAAATATCCAGTCCAATTAACTCATAAATCCCTCCCGATTCATTTCCAGCTAAATTTACGTTCCAATTCCGTAAATTTCCTCTTAACTTTTCTAAAAATAAACTACCATTTATTTTTAAAATGATTTACCCATCCCCTTATAAATTCCCATCGTGAATTTATAATTCCAAATTATCCACTGATAAACACTTCACTTCATTTATAAACCCAGTTTATAAATCCCAGTCTCATTTTCCTTTTATAACGGTTTTAAAATACTTAAGTTGATTTTAAATCAATTTTCTAAGTTAAATTCCATTTTAAAATTTATTCCTTCGTCAACCCAAACTTATTCCAAAATCTACTATCCAGATTCACTTCCTTTTTATGATTTAAAATCTTATTTAAATCTGGAACATTAATTCGTATTTTATTTTTCAAATTCCCCTTTTATTTTTCCCAAACTATTTAAATTTCAAATTTAAAAATACATTTTTTATATTAAAACAATATCGCTTAAGTTTTTTATTTTTAAAAAACCTTTTTATTCACATTTTTCCAAAAATCTCTATTTTCCCATATTCCGGAATTTATTAAATAGGATTTTAAAATCAACAATTTATTTTTCTCAAATTCATTCTTTTGATTCAACTTCACTATAAATATTTTACTTTAAAATTTTCCTTTTATTTTCCTTTAACAATTCAATGTTCATATTTATGGTATTTTAAAATGCCAAAAATGTATCCAGCAATACCATAGCACCCAGTAAATTCAATTTTCCAATATAATCTATCACATATTACTCAAATAAATCATATAACTGAATATGAAAATAATTTCAACATTTTTGAGGAATCCAGTTGGATCCCTCAAACCTGTTATTCCTGCATCCACAGAAGTTAGCATAATATAAAAAATACCAATCCCACTTCAAGGGGGATATTGCGGTATATGGGGTCATCCGCTATTATGTGTGGCGCATAGGATCTCATCCGCTATATAATGCGGGAATATCAATCACTCTAATATATATACTATTATATATAATATCACATCCAGACTGATAATAATTATCAATTCTATCAATCAATCAACGATTATTTTAACCATTTAAAATTGATTACGGTAATCCAAAATTGAGTGAGATTAACTCACCTTGATTTCAGTCGCTTTCGTGTTCCGTTTTCAATTGAATCCGAACGTGTTTTAAATTGTCTGAATTTTACAAAAGCTCCAAATTTATCCAAACCGATTCATATCCGTAGATGACGAGGTCACGATCCCAACGCAACTCGAATCGTCTGAATCGGACCTCATGTGAGAGTTATACATTTTTATAAGTTTAAATGTAATTTATGCAAACAACTTTTCTCTTTTTTTATAAAAAAAACAGAAGAAGAAGAAGCCCATACCCAAGCAACCACGACCCGGCCCAACACACTGCCTCCTTCTTCCCCCTTCTTCGTTCGAATGCCTAAAACATCCTCGTGCACGCCGAACTGTGCACGCGGCACATCCACACCCATCGCCTACGGCCATCCTACCCCCGCTAGCCAACTCGCCGTCCCTCTACGACCACGACTGCCCCTTCGAGTCGCAGTACGTCACACCCACACTAATCACGCCATGTCGTACGTATCGCGACCACCTGCCAGTGACCAAGCCACCCCAAACTCCTCCCCCAGTTAGCCTTCCCACGCCGAACTCAAGAATCCATCCCGTCGCCCGAATTGATGTCGCCATCTCGCGAGAAACGTAACCCTAGATAACTGCCGTACGATTCGACCATCCCAGAACGAAGTCGCGACCTCCAATTTGCATATCAATATGAAGGGAATGCTGAAACGTGAATTTAGGAGGTTGCCTCAAGATTTATGGATTAGTGGATTAGGAGATAAAAAATTTCAAAGATCGGCCATTTTTTATATTCTTCACTGTCATGTTTCTGTAGTGGTCAGGGTAAATAAAAAGGGAGGGAGACATTTTTTGAACGGTAAAGTGATGGTGTACAGTGATGTGAAGAGAAATGAAAAAGCTTCGATGTGAATATAATGTCAATCAATAAAAATATATATTTATTTAAATTAAAATCGTCTCGATCCGTAGCTTAAAATTTCGACCTCCAATCGAGGCATATCGCTAGGCATTCATAATATTATACCCCTATTTCGAACGCAATGGAAAAGGTTTCGAGTCCTAATTCGATCGTATGGAGAAGATAGCTTTTTGGATCCAGTTATTATATTGAATTTTTTGATATTGATTTCAGCGCGTTTACAAACCGTATGACCATACGATAATTCCAAACACCACAAAATTTGAAATCCGATAATAATACACTATTATGGATACAATGGAACTGGTTTCGCCGAATTCCGAGACTGTGCCCCGGAAGGCTATTTTTAAATGTCAATTTAAACGATATATTTTTAAAACTGAACAAATCCCTTTTAAATTCAGTTTTAAAACTTTTATTGTCTTCATTCTTATTAATACAAATTTTATAAGCCTTTAAATTATTTTTAACAAGCTTAAAACTCCAGGTTCAACAATTTACCTAATTTCCAATTATTTAATTCAATAATTAAATTGTCCAATAAATAGTTATATTTGAAGTTCAAGTTAAAAATTAAATTTTAAATATTTAAAATCAATTAAATATCCCCATTTCAAATATCCAAAATCCCGGGTTGTTACAAAGTCATAGGCCCATGTGTGATGTATGATGCATTATCGGCTATATCATATACAACTCGTAACCCGTGGCCTTTGTCCTAATCTCATCTTTACCTCGAGGAAAGCTCAACAAATAAAGATAGAATATTAACTCGTACCTAACATTTCGGGACGGCCTAAATATAATGCACATACCATGAAGAAAGTCAACAAATATGTGCATGTATTTACCTTGTCTATTATATATATTAATAGTACTATACATAACATCTCTAGTTTGAGGAAAGCTTAACAACTATAGAGTATACACGCAGTCTATTAGTATATAAGTGGTAGAGGACAATACTTATATTAAAGATTCATAATCTTTAATATATTTACTTAAGTTATGTCGACTTATGATATAATGTATTTATTATGAAATACTCTCATGATTCAAGAGTTAGACACATTCGAAATCATGGTATATGTACGATGCACATGTATTAATTCCTTAAATCTAATTTAGGTTTATTATAGTTTCTCCTTTTATTATACATTCATGTCATATAAGTTTAATCCATACATAACAGTTTACAGTTTTAATTAACCTATATAACATTCTTATGTATAATCTTATATTAATTTTACTAATTAAATCTTATTTAATTTATTTAATTAATTAACATTTTAATTAATTTCATTTTATTCATTTTAAAATTTTTGAAATTAAACACATATACTATAACATTTATAATAATGTACACATATCATAATACATGTATATTATTTTATTTATTTATTAATATTTAATAGTTTTATTTAATTAAAAAAATTCAATTAATCATAATTAATTTCTAAAATTATTTATTAATCACCTTAAGTATTTTACGATAAATTTACATATATCATTATATATGTTTTTAATTTAATTAATTATTCATTAATTAATCCAATTAATAATAATCATTATTATTGAAAATAATTAATCATTTTTAAAACAATTTTGAAAAATATTTTATAACCTCTATAAATTTTCTTATATATTTTAAATTAACCTTTTAAATTTAAAACATCATTTATAATTTAAAAAAAAATTGAAAATTAGCCCCTAAGGCCCAAAATCAATTTGGACCTTTATACTAGGAATAACCTTCGGGCTTACTACATTTTTCGAGCCGGGCCAGGAGCAAGGTAGGGTATAATATTTGATTACCCAAATTCAACCTTTGAGACTACTTTTTTAGAAATCCTACTAAATGGGTAGGCTTTAATAAGTTAAGCCCTAATACTACTAATTTAAACCGCATAAGCTATTGGGCATACCATTGTTGGAATTGGGCAAACATTTAGTGGGATAAATGGATGCATTTAAAAAAATATTTTTAGATCATATTAGGCCTATAAAGTCTAAATTAATTTGATTCAATCAAAATAATTTTAAATAGAATATTTATTATATTTATTTAGTTTATATACAGATTTGATTTTATTATATATATAATGTATATATGTATAAATACACACATACGTGTATAATGCACGTGCAACATAGATGTGTACATGATTTGACATGCCCATGTTTAAGTGCTGAGATTTACACCGCAATGGACACATTTGTCCCTTTATATACATATTTGTTATCATATTTATTTTGTTAATTATATAAGTATGTATATATACATATGTATATATGTACATATGTATATACATACATACATATATATAAATATATAACATTTATATATTTAATTATGTTTATTTAAAATTGACTAATTCAACAAGGATTTAAACCAGTATTTAAAATATATAAAGATGTTTTAAATTTAAAACTAGATCTAGATTTAAGAAAAAAAATATTTACTTCAAGTTCAAATCTCGAAAGTTAATATCTTAAACATACATACGTATATATATATAATATAAATTTAAAAAAATATTATATTTATTTTTAAAAATTATTTATAAATGGTTAACTAATAAATATAAATAACATATATTAAAATAAAAATAAAAAAATTGGCAAAAACATCTTTTGGTGAAATAATATTTTTTTAAACATAAATCCATATAGATTTATAAAAAATTCTTTTGTTAACGTGTATATTAATTTAAAAGGATTTAAAATAATTATAAATTGTATTTTGTAATTTATATACATATATATATATATATATAATTTTTCTATTTAAAGTAAATATACATGTGTATATATTTATAGGTAAATTTTATGAAATATGTATGTACAATAATTACTGAATACATATTTGGTTAAATAATTGTTTAAAAATTCATTTTAGATTTTATTATTATAAAAATTCTTAAACGGTCGATCACAAATGTTTACAATTTAAATGTATACATGTTTTTTTTTAAATAAACATGTATATTTATAAGATTAAACAACAAATGTGTATGTAAATTCCTGATAAAGCGAAAATCTATTTGTACTTGCATATGGACATAGATGAATGTAAATATAACATAAACAGTGTAGGGATTACCAATGGATGTAGCATTTAATATGCACCTTGAATGTTGAATACAAAACTCCTTAGATCGGATCCAAAACATCCTTGAATTTACAGCAAACAAGTACGAACACCGCAATATAACTTTGATTTTGGTTTAATTTATTTTGGAAAATAAAAAGGCATATATATCTTTGGATTTTCGACAAAGGAAGATGGGAGGAGGCACAAAAATGTATCTTTAAAACGAGAAGGGATGGATAGTTTGTATAGGCATGAGGATAAAGTAAAAGGAGGAGATCTGGATCTGTTATTTTACCTCTTCTCCTTACCAATTCAAAACCTGATTTTTCAACTAAAGATCTCCCCTCCTCCTATCTAACTTGATTGGCCATATATAAGCCAAATGGTCATATATAATTTTCCTAATCAATCAATATTTATTCATTTCATATCTAATTTAAAATGTTTATCTATATCATATATCAATACTTTTATATATAACTTTTATATAAGCACTTTATTAAATATTGATTTAAATAAATCAAAACAAAATTAATAATTAATATTTTATAAATATTAATTAATGCATAACAATTATAATTTAATTAAATTTTGTGGTCTTTTGTAGTATTCAACATTGTGTTTGTACTACCAATAGGTGTAAGTTCAATCAGCGATTAATATCAAACAATTAGAATATTAACATTCGCATGTTACCTTAACTAGTGTTGTGACAGTTTGACTACAGTTGGTCGTGCTACTAACCTCACATAACCAAGGAGACAAATTCTCTACTAAATAGCATTTTACTTCCAATGCTTCAACTCAGACTCAACTATAGGCGTACAATGGACATCGTGCCACGATTCAACTATAATCAAAGTGGGGTGTCCATATTAAAGTTTAATAGTATTCTCAGGTCGAGTGAACTATGTAATATCATCACTTCGATATTCTTTATTTGAGCTTAGTTATTTAACCAACAGATACTATTGAGTGAGTCATTCTATAGTAATGCAATAACTATCAGTACGTAACCCCTTGGTGCTCCCAGCATCCATGAGTAATACACTGTCAATATTTGAAGGGCATTATATACTCCAGGCTTAATAGATGTATCGATATCCCATCTCGAAACATCTAGACTATAAATATTTAAAACAATATGTTAATTTTTTGTGATAATTTCTCATGATTGCAACACACTGTGATTACTATCACATAACATATCAATTAGGTATTTTCTATTAAGTGTACTTTAATGAAATAATTAATTAATATAGCACATTATGACAAGTACATAATAGAAAGAAAAACTCATTTTATTTCAAATGAGATTTTATTACATAGTTAATAATTTACAACAAATTACAGAATTGCCCCTAAGCCATACCCCTAACTCCATCAGTCTTTCAAAGATACTGGAGTATAACTCATTTAAATCCATCAAAGATAGTGTAGTATGAACTCTTTCAACTCTTCTAGAGATAGCAGAGTATAATGTCATTCAATTGTGTTGGAAACAGTGGAGTGCATACTAATTCAACTCTACCGGAGATAACGAAGTATAAACTCATTCAAATCTAATAGAGACAGCAGAGTATATACTCATTCAACTCTACTGGAGAATATAGAGTACAACTATATTAGATATAATGGAGTATGACATTAAGAATTCTACCGGAGATAGTGGAGTATAAATACCCTAACCCCAGAGATAGGTTCGACTCCATCAGAGACGATGGAGTAATCACACTTAACATCAGAGACGACATGTAACTTCACCATAGATAATGAAGTATTAAGTCGTTCAACCTCAAAGGCAAGGCTCAAATCCTTAAGAGACAATGGAATATAATTTTTACCCATCCCAAAGATAGGACCTCTCCATACCACAGACAGTGGAGCGTATTCTTTCAAAAAAATCCACAAAAACGAAATCGGCTTTGTTTGAACGTGGATTGTGATACTCCAAAAATTGAATACTCTCATGAATTATGTGGGATGTAACACAAAGGTATGGTTTACTTTTATGTATAAATTATAATTGATATTTGATAGAAGTACTTAGGCAACATAATAACACTTTGCTACTCGAATACATGAAACTAAAGGTTGTGGGAGAAATGAATCGCAATCAAGAAAGAAAGGACATTCTATACCTCTATAGGTTAGATAAATGGATGCACCTGAGCACGTTGGATTTATCCCTCGAACGCACCATTTCCCTACTATGATTGGATATCGAACAAAAAATGCTATGTATCCACAAAGCATACTTTAGGGGAAGGCAAAGTGTTAGGGGTAAATTTGGACTTAAACCATTTGGAAATTTTGTTTAAGGTCAATAAATGCACCTTGATTGAAACTACGTCTTAATCCGAGCTATTGACTTAAAGATGTGATCGTTTTAAAACTGGTCATCCACCTAATCAACTGGGGCCCACCTTAAAGTTTTACTAGCTAAGTTATCTAAATGGAACATTCGAAAGCATAATAGCATTCTACTTAATGATACAAAGCCGGTGGTCTAGGTTTTGCTTAATTCTGACTTAAAATGAAGAAATTATGGCACAAGAAAATCAGTCCAATTTTAACATAAATGTTTGATCAGAAATATACCGTACTGTGTAAATGATTCGGTAGGCCCTACCCAGTCACATACTGAATATTTTGTTAGGTGTTGAACAAAATTCACCCAACACCTAACAGAATTCACCTAACAGGATTTTTCGATTAGAATTACCCAGATAAAAGTTACCTAACATAATTTATCGAACATAATTCACCCAATGGAATATTTTATAGCTATAAATAGCTCCCAAAATCACCTTTACTGGAATGAATTTTTTGCAAACCCATAACCCTACCAATCAAATCCTAATAGCACCTAGAGCACTACCAAGCAACAAAGACTATCCAAACATGCAATTACATATCTAGGACAAGGCCTACATCACTTCAACCAAAATTTAGACTGTAAGCCACCAAAATTCTGATTGTAAGCAAAAAAATAATTCTAACTATAAGAAACATAACAATTCTGACCGTAAGCAATAGAATAATTATGAAGGTAAAACCTCTGAATTATCAACCTAGTGAATTGACTATTTACAACCGTTGTAACCGATCCTGAGAGGTCTAGCAGGTGTGTAGAAATTGTAAATTAGAGAATCATAACAAAAAATATATATTTGATTTAGGCTATAGACTGGCGAACAATATAAAAATTCGATGTATCATTTATATTTTAGGCACTTTATTTCTTACTTTCTAGTATATTTGCATATAACTTGCGATCTGAATTAGGGTAAGGACTTAACATACTTGACAAATAGAGATCTTACCTCATATAAACCAGCACTAGATCACATTAAGCAACCTAGGCTCTACCGGATCTTTTTTTTTCTAGGGTATTTGGTCGTTTTGACGCAAGCATCTCACATATATCATCGCATTCCTACCGGTGATAATTGTTTTAGTTGTTGTACACCACAACCTATTCTTTTTCATTCCTTCTCTATAGCCTAACATAATGTGTTCGCTTCCCATGGTTTTCATTTTCCATCTCTTAGGAAAAAATATAAGTTGTACAACCAAGCATTATAAGGAAAGAAATACTTATATGCTTAATTTTCCATATCTTCATAGAGATCTTCATATCTGTGGAAATTAAAGTTGTGTAGTTGATGAGAAATATTGCCATATGTATTTCCACTACCCAAAATCCCTCTTATAGACCAATAGTCACTCTCAAGCTTATAGCTCTCTCCGATAAAATCCAAATCATAATCTCAGCCACTCCATAACACTATGACATACGAAAATAACATCTTTGACTATACCATCAGACAATAATAATACTGAATTCTTGTAACACAAATTCACTACTATTTCCTACTTTGTGAAATTCTAAATGTTTCCCTGATTGCTTCTCTACCAAGATTTTGCACTTTCAAAACTAGGCAACTATTTCAGTTTGGCCTTCAAGAAATAGACCATGACCTTTCTTGATAAATTATCCACAAATAAGACAAAATAATAGACTCCGCCTAAAGATGAAATTAAGGTGGGTCCCTACACATAATATTGAACATACTCCAGAAACTATGTAGCTTTAAATCTCCCAATAACAAATGCGACATGCTTCTTCTTCCCAATAAAACAATCTCCCCAAAATCTAGGTTTTGACTGACAAACACCATCAATCAACCCACGCTTCTATAGAACATCAAAATTCCCCTCATCAACATGACCTAAGCTAAGTTATCAAATTGAGTAAAATCTAGAATATAAAAATTAGTGGGACTCTCCTAAGACCATCTCTCCTTGAAACACGTAAATATCGTCAGCTTACACCACTTCTATTGGTTTAAGTGCATTGATCAGCGGGGTAAAAGGAGAATTTCATAAAAATTCCTTTTTTTCCTATTCACTAGGATATTTTTATTGTGTTATCATGAATTACTAAGTTAATGATAAATCATATCTAACATTTGATTTGATGTAATACGATTTATTTTGGCTAAAATTAATTTTATTATGATTTAATTCAATTAACTAATATATAATTTTTATAATGAACATCGTATGTCCATTAATAATACTACGATAATTTCCAAGAGGGAAACATACAAGCATATTACATTACTGTCTATAAAAAGTATAAGTATATATACACGTGATTATTAGGATATATAACCACATTATATAGATGTATGTATATATGTATGTATATGTTATGTGTGTATGTATGTACGTATGATATAAAACATGCACTATATGTAAATATATATATATATATATATGTGTGTGTGTGTGTGTGTATACACGTACACACACATATATGTTAATATGTAATTCTTTATGTACACAAAATGATAGTAAAAGCCTTTATTTTTAGGCATAAAGCGGGGAGGTAATTATCACATGAGTTAAGACAAAAATAGAGGCACCGTTCATTTTATAGAAATGATATCACAGCAAACCAAGATGTAAATCAGATCAAGAAACACAAATAATCCTCAAATATTATATTTCAACTGGAAACTACACTAGATTATCACAGGTAAGAAAAATGTGTAAATGTAATTTGGTTATAACAAATTCCAATTACTATAGTGATATGAATGTAATTTTAAAAAGACTTTATTGTGGTGTTGGTATGAATAATGGACCTCACGAAAATAATAGCCAGCTAAAATATAGCTAAATTTCCATATGAAGGATTTGAATGCTATCTATATGAATTTATATATGAATTCTTCCTAGATAAAACATTTTTCAAACAAATATTTTCCAACAAATTAAGTAACTTGATATGATATCAGTATGCAAATCGAGTTCAAGCATATACTAGACAAATAATATATATGTTGAATTTCAATATAAAATATTTGAATGATATCTATATTAGTTTTATATTACTTTCTGTTAGAATGATTTCTATATAAATTTTAATATGCAAAATTTGATTGATTTATGTGTTAGTTTCTGCATGAATTTAAATGTGCAATATTTGAAAAGATATTTGTGATAATTTTTACATGAATAATTTCTGTATAACTGCTTTATGTATAAATTGTTTATGTATTTTTGTCATTTTAAATTCTTGCCAGCAAATTTCACATCCTAAAATTCACACAGAAAATGATTACCATGCACATACATGCCTGAAAAATATTTGTCAAACAAATATCTACCAATCGGATATTTTTTAGGAAAATATATGCTAAGTAAATATTTTCTAAGCAAATTTTTGTCGGTCATTTATTTGGCAAGCAAATAATTTCCAACAAAATAGAGTAACATAAATATATGATAAATTCAAAAAAAATAACTTCAACACAAAACTGTAGATTCAATAGCAAACTAAACTATATTGCAGAAAAAAATCTTTAAACTAAAAAATTACAAATCTATATGAACTACAATTCCCTAAGCATGCATGACCATTTGTTATGATCCAACTTCTTATAAACACTACAATGCTTATATTTATTTACCGCTCCAACCCACTGCATTTTATATGAAGATGAGGTCTTCCCGCACTCCTCTTAGGTGGTTACAGTTCAACATCTTCGGGTGAAACATCTATCATTTGAAAATTAACAAGTGGATGAATTGAACTGGAACAACTCGCTTGAAAAAAGATACTTTGAAATAATATTCAACATAGGAATAAACATCTGAATCAAAAGCAAGAATACTTATAATTGCATGAGCACATGGAACACCTTGAATTAACAAAATATTACAACTACATTGCCAATTACTCAAATCAACACAATAAGATTAAAAATATTGAACTTCATAAACATCCATAGTAAATATTGTAACTTTCTATTGAATGTCTTCAAGGTATAAATCACTTAAACATCTCTCTATAACTAAGTATAATTGACTATATTAAGAATTACATAGTTGTTAACAAGAAATCTTGTCAACACTTCAAAGTGGAGTTTCAAGTATAAGTGGTTAACTTGTCAACACCTCAAAGTGGAGTTTGGAGTATAAGTGGTTCCTTCAAAACCTCCTTTCGAACAAGTGAAGGTTGCTCGCACTCTTTAGGTAGGTAAAGATAGTTGAAAGCACTTATTTAATACCTTTCGACGTAGTCGAAAAGGCTAACCTCTCTTTAGAAGTTCCTTTCGAGTTATTTGATTGGTGACTCTGTCGGAACCACCTTTAGAACTAGTCAAGGAGGCTTAAGATTGGGACTTAACGGTTTATGGTAATTGGTTGAGTTGAGTGGGTTTCAACTTTGTCAAAAGGGTGAGCTCTTATTATCTTGTGGTTTTGGGCTAAAACTCAAAGGATATGTGTATGCTTGGGCTTTCGACTTAATCGAAGGGTAACCTTTCAACTAGATTGACATCATATGATCATAATTGTACATAATTGGAGTCTCAAAATAGCTGCATAATTAAAATTATCATAATCTTCCTTTATTGAACCAAGATGTACAAATAGACAAATCTCCAATTTGATTTTGAAATTAGGGTTTACAAGCTTTAGAAAGTACAAGTAAGAAGTGAATGAAATCGGATCCCCTGAACCAGACCCCTAGGGTCTTATTTATAGGTGCGGGTTGGCACCTTTCGGCCCATGCTTTCAACACAGTCGGTAGGTCTCCTTTCTTGCTTTCATGCGCACCTTTTGAACCATACCTTTTGACTTAGTCGAAAGGATTGTATGGCCGACCATCCGCTGCCACTAAGACTTGGCTTCCTTCTATCTTGCTTGATCGCTTTCGACTTCATCGAAATGTATATAAATGCGCTCTTCACTTAGCTGTTAATGTGTCGTGCAAGTTAGCATGGGCATTAGCCTTCGATGTTGTTGAAACGTACACCCTTTGGGTTTCGAATGAGTCGAAACACCGTAGAAAGCTTTGCTGCAAAAGATTACATTCATAAGCATCTTCTCTGGCTAGTGCTGAACCTCATCCTTTTCTATTAGTGGACGTTATATTGAATTCATATAGTTTTTTCTTTATAGGTAAGGATGGCTTTAACCAATTCGAAAGGCTAATATATGCTCTCGAAATGGTTGCTTTGGCCAAATGTTCTTCTGATGAAAGTTAATGAAAACGAAACCAATTGTTTCGAATGGTTTGGCACACATGTAGAAAGCATGCCATTCATTGCCTTCGAAAGGTACCTTTTGACCTCTTCGAAAGCACTTTGCTTATACTGCTGAAGCACCCTTTTGGCCTCTTCAAAATGCCTTGCTAATGCTATCATCTTCTTGTCAAAAGCCTTATTTAATGTTTACAAAGACCACTCAAATGCCTTCTAATCTTCACCAATGCTCTTGTTTCTTCTTTCATACTTTCATTCTTGAGAATATTTTATGGATAACATTTAGCCCCCCCCAATATGAAAGAAGCTTTTGTTCTTTGGGACAAAATTCCAAAAATCTATTTCAAACTTCTCAAACTCAAATGAAATCCTTTTCTTTGTTTTCCTGCAAAATATATAATAACTTTTATTAGGATTACTTTGTTATAAGACTTTGATTAGTAACTTTATAATTCAAGATACTATTTGATAGTATTATTGGGCAAAGTATTCAAATTAATATATAACCAAATCCTTTTAATACTAAATATATAAATATGAAACAATATCACCTGGTCAGCAGTCATTGATTTAAGGAAATATACCTTCCCTAAAGACCATTACACACTTCTAATCATGCGTTCTTTAGTTACATTTTCTTCAGCCATTGGGGATTAATTCCTCGCTTTTGGTGGTTTTACCTTGTTTCCCTGCTATAATTTTATTTTCGTCCCTGCACTACATACTAATGATTTTCATTCATTCATTAACAAATTAGCAGATAGTTGGGCATTGATTTCGTTTGATAATATGAAAATTAGAGGGCTCTTATTTCCCTTTATCATCATCTTCTACCAAAAAGAATAAAAGCCCGTTTGATATCAAAAAACTCTTATTCAGAATTCGTATCTAATATTAGTGTGGAAATATTGCATTTTCAGATAAATCTCAATTCCAATATGAAATCTCAAAATCATCCAGAAAAGTTATAAAGCCAAAAACTCAATGAGAAATCCTCAACTCATCATGAAAACTCAATAAAGAAATCAAGAATTCATAAAACTAGAAATTCATTAGAAATCATCACGAAAAAAACTGAGAATTCATGAATTTCAGGAATGTAATCAAAAACTTGCTAGGATCTCATCTATCAAACAAACTGCTAAAAACTTTATCTACTACTAATACAAAATCAGAATTCAATGAGAAGTCTACAGATCATCATGGAAATTCGATAAAGAATTCAAGAAATCAAGAATTCATAAAAACAATAAATCATTACGAAAATCCAATAGGGAAACCAAGTATATGAAACCCGCAAATCATCATAAAAGTCAATAAGGAAATTTATAATTCTCGAAACCAGAAATTCAATAAGAAATCATTATGAAGATTCAATAGGGAAACTAAGAATGTGAAATCCACAAATTGTCTAAAAGTCAATAAGGAAGTTTAGAATTCAGAAAATCTACATGGAACCTTTATGGAAGGAATCAAAGACATTAAAGGCTCACAAAGTAGAGGATTTAATGCATAATTTGCCAGGATCTCATTTGGAAAATAGATTACTCAAAATTCTATCTATTGCTAGTACAAAATTAGAAATTCCATGTGAATTCTTCTGATCATCATGGTAATTCAGTAAAGAAATCAAGAATTCAAGAATTCATAGAAATAGAAAATCAATCAAGAAATCATTATGAAAATAAATAAGGAAATTAAATATCCACTAAATCATGCATATAACCAAAATCTTGTCAGGATCTCATCTGACAAATAGACTACTCAAAATTTCATTCAATATAAGCACAAAGTCAAAGAACTATCTAGTAATGGTAGACTTAGTAGGTTTAAGCAAAAGATCCCTAAACCTATCTGGCCTTAATTCTAAAGTTATTCCTAAAATACTATGCCAGTTATTTATTTAAAACTTATACCTTGAATAGTGACAAGGATTCTAGATTTTCAAAGGATAGTATCCTATTAATTGATGTGTAATTCCTAAAGTGCCTATAAGTTAGTAGTATTATTGTTATATTGGAACCGAGTAGTTCTGTAGTGCCATGCAATCATTCGGAATAGTAGTTCCGTATTACCAGTCAGCCAATCGGTATAATAGTTCCGTAAGACCAGTCAACCGCTTAGCAGATAGTTCCATTCGGTTGTTCATCTTTTCAGCCGCTCAACCATTCAATGGGTAGTTCCGTTCAGTTAACTGGCCGTTCAGCAGTGCAAGCTCCGTTTGACTAGTTGGTCATTCAGCAGTGCAAGTTCCGTACTACTGCTTGGCCGTTCAGTAGTGTAATGCCCCAAATAACTTTTAAATATATATATATATATTATATAGACTCTTCTATCCTAAATCGTCACCTTATTTCTGAGGATTCAGGAGTAGTTTTATTAATCTGTTCTTCGAATGAAGTCACTTTCATCTTTGTAGTACAGATTTGTTATCTGCTCTACTCCTTTAGCTTATGGATAGACCTTTATTTTCCATTTCACGCTACGGATCTTTTATCCATTTTCTTGTCTCATGTTCCCACTTAAGATGCCAGTTTCTTAATTCTATGTAGTGGGAGCCGCTTTTCAGGCATCGGATGTACAAAAGATTGCCAATTAGTACTTTTGTCCTTTTTAATTATGATCTTGGATGTCTTATTCATTTTCGTCTTATAGAGTAGGACACTTCATCCTTTTTCTCTAGTTTGTATTCCTTTCTCATCTTTTATCTTTGTTTTAGGTGGTGTATGGTCTTATCCCTTTGACCTCTTGTTTCCTTACATCTTGACTTTTGTTTTGAGTCGCCAACATCTTTGTCCTTCTTCATCTGTTTGGCGCCCCTTTGGGCTACCCTTGATTCTAAGGGATATAGTGTATGTTAGATTGACCTTTCTCTAAAAGGTTGCTAGTGGGTGCTAGACCTGACCCTACCTCTAAAAGGTGAATTGGACGTTATAGGTTTTAACCCTCCTCCCAGGAGGAGCTTCCGAAGAAGGCTTGTTAGAGGTTTTAACCCTCCCTCTATGAGGTGCCTTTGGCAAGGGCTTAAGAGGATTTGACCATTCCTCCTGGAGGTGCCTTTGGTAAGAGATTTTTTAGATGTTTTAATCCTCCCACTAGGAGCTGCCTTTGGTAAAGGCTAAAAATAGTTTTTCTCATAGTGGAGACACAAATCTCAAAATAAAAAAACTAGGAGGTCATTATTCATGAACCAATAGTTACTTAACTGAGAATAGGCTCTCCATTTAGAGTTTTTTGTCAATAAACCTTTCACTGCTTTAAAAGATTTTATTGAGAAAACATGAACATGCTTTTTCTTATTGGTCGTTTCAAAATGTTCGGAAGATGTTGATGTTTGAACATGAGTAGTCAAAATCCATTTTGAGCATTTACTAATGCTATATAATATCTTTGGAAGATTGTATAAATCAATTCTTGAAATAGATAGACACGTGTCTTCCCCAAGTTGCGGGGTAATTGAAAATAGTCTTTCTTTGAGGATATGTTTGGACATTTCTTTTAGTAAAATAATTTGTCAAAAACAGAGTTGGTGTACATTGTTTTCTCCTTTAAATATATAACCATACCTTGGTAGGTATTGCTTAGTGATGGAGCGGTCTATTTGTAAGTTTTTCCTTCGGAGTTGGTGAAGAACTAATGGCAATCTGAGGTTTCATGAAAAAAAGTCTTTGCGCTGTGTTGACTCAAACATTGATAGTCATTTTGTATCAAGCATTTGAGCCGTCTTTCTCAAGTAGCTAGAACTTTATTGTTCTTCAAAGGTACATTGAATGCCATGGACTGGTTTTGTTTTTACCTGTAATGACACTCGAATTTTGAATTAGTATATGGCCAATTTTCAGCACAAATCAAAGTACAAATCAAAGTGCAAATCAAGTTAAAAAGTTAAGAAAGAAGAGAATTCATAGTTGAACTAATGCTGCAAGGCTTCATGATTTGATTGAGGTCCAAATTTGTTGAAGTTGCTAAGCTGTTTTCTTCTTGGCTTGAACAAGAAGTTTCTTTAAGTTTCTTTAATGAACTCCTTTAGGGTTCCTAACATGATCATATTCTGAATTATTCCAGCTAAGATGCGACACTCATCGGTCTTATGTCCATTTGCTTTGTGATAATCACAATAACTTTTCCCTTTTCTGGATTCTGGCTGGCTTCACATTTTATGAGTAGTTAGAAACTTCCACAATCTTATTCTACAGCAAATATGTGAGAAAGAGATTGATCTAAGGCTACATAGTTGGGTTCTGGAATTCTCTTCCAAATCCTTTCACCATCCTTTGATTTTTGGTTGAAATGATTGGAACTAGAATTTTCTTCTTCTATGCCTTGTCGCAATCTTTTCTTATCATGGCACATTTAATCTAAATGGATAAATTTGTCTACTCGAGAATAGAAGTATTGTAGATCTTTGCATCAATTAATATAAAGGTCTTTCCAGAAAGGGGTTTGTTCGATCAACCCTGATTGAACTGCCATAAGCTTTTCTCTATCGGTTGTACTTTCTGCCTTTAATGCTTTTATACTAAATCTGTTCAAGTATTCGCCAAGCAGTTCTCCTAGTTTTTGTTTGATAGTAACTAACAAGCTAAAGTCCATAGTTGAGTCTCTAAATATATAAAATTGTGTGATGAAGTCATAAGAAAATTGTTCCCAAGAAAAAATGGTTTCCACTTAGTAACTCATGTACCATTTTATAGCTACTCCTTGAAAAGTAACCGGGAAAAGTTTATAGCGAATTGGCTTAGGAGCATTATATAAGTTCATCCAGTTTTCAAAAGCTGCAAGGTGATCATCTGGATTAGTAGTCCCATCAAATTTTAGTGGTGGATTTTGGATGTAAGGAGGGAGGCTAACTGCCATTATTTATTCTGAAAAATGAGTCTTTTGCAGGATAACATATTTCTCTAGGTCAGGAATTCCTTTTTCCTTGAGCATATTCATCATTATTTGGTGTAGGTTGTCTTCTTGGTCGGCTTCATTTTTGTGGAAACTTTTACTGTTTCTTTGGATAGGACTATTTGATTGCTCGAGGGACCTTTTGGCTTGAATTTCTTGGTTTTCATATTTTATTTGGTGATTGTGCTTCATCCCCTCCTTCCGCAATCTTTAATGATCCTTGAAATGGAGCCCTTTCAAAAAGTTCTTGCATAGCCATTATTTGTTGTGGTAGATTATGGACTTTAATCTCATTGTTTTCCAATCTTATTAGGGTTGAAGGTTATCCAATTTCCATATTCTCTAAGTTGAAGTTAAGGTTTGTATCATTTTTCAAAGTTGATTTCGATGCAGCTTCCTCGTTAGGGATGTCATTATTACCCCTTGCTCTTACCATTTTCTTCTTTTGAATGAAGAACTATATGCAATTAATCTGTGATGAAAGTTATTGGGAATCGGAGGTTCAGGCTCTCCTTCTAGCGCCAAAAATATTAACAAGAAATCTTGTCAACACCTCAAGTAGAATTTGAAGTATAAGTGGTTAACTTGTCAACACCTCAAAGTGGAGTTTGGAGTATAAGTGGTTCCTTCGAAACCTCCTTTTGAACAAGTGAAGGTTTCTCGCACTCTTCGGGTAGGTAAAGATAGTTGAAAGCACTTATTTAATACCATTCGACACCGTTGAAAAGGCTAACCTCTCTTCAGAAATTCCTTCCGAGTTATTCGATCGGTGACTCTGTCGGAATCACCTTTCGAAGTAGTCAAGGAAGCTTAAGATTGGGACTTAAAGGTTTATGGTGATTGGTTGAGTTGAGTGGGTTTCGACTTCGTCAAAAGGGTGAGCTCTTATTGTCTTGTGGTTTTGGGCTAAAACTCAAAAGATATGTGTATGCTAGGGATTTCGACTTAATCAAAGGATAACCTTTTGACTAGATTGACATCAGATGATCATAATTGTATGCGGTTGGAGTCTCAAAACAGCTGCATAATTAATATTATCGTAATCTTCCTTTATTGAACCAAGATGTACAAATTGATCAAATCTCCAATTTGATTTTGAAATTAGGGTTTACAAGCTTTAGAAAGTACATGTAAGAAGTGAATGAAATCAGATCCCCTGAACCAGACCCCTAGGGTCTTATTTATATGTGTGGGTTGGCACCTTTCGATCCGTTACTTTCGACATGGTCGGAAGGTCTGCTTTCTTGCTTTCGTGCACACCTTTTGAACCATACCTATCGACTTAGTCGAAAGGATTGTATGGACAACCTTCCGCTGCCACTAAGACCGGGCTTCCTTCTATCTTGCTTGATCGCTTTTAACTTCATCGAAAGGTATATAAATGCGCTCTTCTCTTAGCTGTTAATGTGCCATGCAAGTTGGCATGGGCGTTAGCCATCGATGCTGTCGAAACGTACACCCTTTGGGTTTTGAATGAGTCGAAACACCGTAGAAAGCTTTGTTGCAAAAGATTCCATTCGTAAGCATCTTCTTTGGCTAGTGCGGAACCTCATCCTTTTGTGTTAGTGAACGTTATATTGAATTCATATAGTTTTTTCTTCATATGTGAGGATGGCTTTAACCAATTCGAAAGGCTAATATATGCTCTCGAAAGGGTTGCTTTGGCCAAATTTTCTTCTGGTGAAAGTTGATGAAAACGAAACCAATCGTTTCAAATGGTTCGGCACACATGCGGAAAGCATGCCATTCATTGCCTTCGAAAGGTACCTTTCGTCCTCTTCGAAAGCCCTTTGCTTATACCGCTGAAGCATCCTTTTGGCCTCTTCGAAAGGTTTTGCTGACACGATCATTTTCTTGTCGAAAGCCTTATTTAATGTTTACAGAGACCACTCTAATGCCTTCTGATCTTCACCAATGCTCTTGTTCCTTCTTTCATACTTTCATTCTTGAGAATATTTTATGGATAACAATAGTTCACATCTATTAGATATAAGTTTCATAAGCATCAACCAGATTTTATCCAAACACGCAGTAATATGTAGATTTCTTTCGTCTAAAATCCAATGGTTAAAGCTTGATGTAACGACCCACTTTTCCGTACAGTTTAAGCTGACAATAAACCACACATGTCCAACTCAAATTGCACAAAAAGGCAAATTGTTATGGGAAAATAAAGAAGATATAAGATAAGAAGAAACAAAACAACACAGAATCTCACAGCGGAATGAATAATATATAATATTACAACAAATCTTTACATAAAGGAAAACTGTAACATACATACCACCAATCAGAGTACACAAATCATAAATCATCAGCCTGGACAGTTATAACAACCTGTCCTCACAAACGTTGATAATTTTAAACAAACACTGTAGCGGAATAAACAAGTACAAGAATACGTTTTAGGCCTCCAGCTCGTCTCTTGAGCTCCAAGCATCCAATTCTAAATCTGTGATATGCTCGGTCTAACCCGAGAATTATTATAAAATAATAATACACGGATCAGTCTCGTAAACCAGCATGAGAAAACACACCCAATTTGGTTTTAAAGTTACCAAAACCCTTTTCAAAATAAAGGTATTCGTAAGACCACGCCACACATAAAAACGGACGGGTTTTTCCTTACTATAACCAAACTATTTATATAGAAAGTCCATTGATATTATAATAATGTCTAGGGCGAATATAATAATAATCAAGTAGCTGTAATGCTCGTGCAGTGTACATCACAACAATACTAGGTATAAGAAAAATCAAAACTCGATAAGGCTCGTTCGTTAATTGTGTAGGATTTCCACGGAGGGGCCCTCGGTATTTTGAGAACGGTCTTCCTACACAAGGATCAGAAATATCCTTCCGAAGCGTCATACCCGTCTAGCCAGGGTATTATAGGAAAAACATAACTGGTCTTGCTAAGACCGAGTGCATCGCTCAGTCATGCCAAAAAAGCAAACTGAAGGTATCGCGAGAAAAAGGAGCCGACTACACCCTATGGGTTTGCCAACCCTACTAGCCATGTGATGTGCACGTTAATGTGCATATATTTACATCCATATTTTATCTATTTTTATTTAAATAAATAGCATATTTGGGCATATTAACATGTTTAAAACCAAAATTCAATTATTTTCAAATCATCATATATTCATCTTCATTCAGGGGCAAAATGGTCATTTTTGTGCATGTGTAAATTTGAGAATTTTTACTTGGACATTTTTTGATTATTTTTATAGGAATTTGGATGCACATGGAAGAGGCTTATATGAAGATACATGCATGCACAAATGAATAAAAAGGAAAGAAGAGGGAAATAATTCAAGACCATGAACATGGAGGACCCCACCCACTTACCTAAATCTACAATTAGAAGCTAATGGACAACTAAGTGGAGGTTAAAGCTTCATGCATATAAAATGATGGATTAATTAGTGGCAAATGGTTACTTGGTGGCCACACTTCCAAAAGGGCATTTTCGGAAGCTCCCTAAAAATAGAATTAGGGTTTTATGCATGTTTAAATAGCTCTCTCATGTACGTGTAAACATCTTCTACTCTTTCACATTAGTTAGGAAATTAAAAGAGCAAGCTGTAATGGCAATATTTCATGAAATAAAATGCCTTCCAAGCCTCTTCCTCTTTTCTTTTCTACATGTTTTTCTTTGCTTTTATGTTAATGTTTATTTTTATGATCTCTTTCTTGTAATATTCATAGCTTAGATTTACATTCATGCAAGTAGTGTAGCTTTAATTTTTATGCAAATAGTTAGTAGTTAATCTCTCTTTCTTCCTTTGCTTAGTTTTCATATCTTTGCTTTTTAATGTTGAAATTTACAAGTGTTGATTTAATAACACAAATGAGTAGCTAAACCCCTTCAATTTAGTGGTAATGAAGCTCTCTAACTTTATGTAATTTCAACATTTTTATGATTTATGATCTCTTTGTTTGTGCTTCATGAAAGTGAATCTTGATGTAAGTTTATACAAGTGGGTTTGATAGCTTATATTGCTTATGCAAATGAGCTATTCTTATTCAACATAAACACAATTTACATCATCTTTTGCTAATTATTTTTTGATTTTGAAATGAAAGTGAAAATGAAATTTGATGATCTATATTACTATTTACAATAGTAAATAGATCATACTTAAAATAGCTTTTGCTTTGGCTTCATTTTCATGAGAATTTCTAAGTGGTATAATTGTTGTATTATAGTTTGATGGTTTGAGTTATGTTAATTAATAACATAAACAAACAATACTTATGATAAATACAACAATTATTTCACTTAATATCAAAGCTAGAGATCATAAATTATTTGTTGTTGATTTAAAAAAATATGAGAGTGGATTTGCTTCTAAATTGTTCTCTAGTCTAATAGTTTTTAAATCACGGTTTAATTCTAGCTTTAGCTTCTTTTTTTTGTATTTAACAATTTCCTCTCACTTTGGTCTAATTTAATTGAATTGAAAATTTTAAAATCTTAAAAATTTCCTGTGGATCGACCCGTACTCGCCACGTACTAAAATTGTACGCCGTGCGCTTGTGGTAAAATTTAATTTGAAATTTTTCGGCAAATTTCTAATCCGTTAGAAATTTTTTTGATTAACAAGTTTTTGGCGCCGTTTTCGAGGAATTTATCTTTGATTTTAATTTCTATTCTTCGAATTAGTTGTTGTTTGATTTTTGTCTGTGTTTGCATTTAAAAAAAAATTGTGTGCTTGTGTGATTTGTGTTTGCATTTGATTTAGTGTTCTAGTTTGCTTTGTATTTGCATATTTATATATATAAAAAACAATTTACACAATTTCATTTCTAAAAGAAAAAAAATTCCATTTCTTTTCTTTTTTTACATTCATCACAATTTTCTATTTTACACTCATCACAATTTGCATTTACAATTTAAAAAAAAACACTGTTTCATTACTGTTGCTTCTCTGTCCATACTTCACAAAACTATGCATAACCATCAACCCCCCATCATAAGTTTCCATACTTCTCAACATCCATGCATATCCACTTCCACTCAACATCCTATGCAACTTCACATTCCAACACTCCCCTCTTTCAAACCAACAACTTCAACCATCATATCCTCTGCCTTACACCAACCACAACTGTCGATAAACAACTGTCGCATTAACCATCCACTTCTACAACTTCCAATTCACTGCACAATACTATCCACCACAACCTGCACACCCAACCCCTGTGCACCATCCCGACAAACCTGCACTTCAGTTCCATCACCACAAAGCACTTCATACCGTTCAACATCAAAACTGCCACAGAACCACCATCCACCAAAACACCGCATCCACTTCATTACTAACATACACACTTCTACCCACAACACTGATCACACAGAACAACTCAACCCAAAATCACAAACCACTTCACCCAAACTATCACTTCAAATCACCCACCACTGCAATCATCATTCAACCTTAATAGCATATTCAAAGCCATAGCGCACTTCAATCTGAATGCATCCACTAATATCTGACCAAGAACAGCATTACCAACACAGTGACCACCATATCCTTTTCCTTCAATCCACTACCATCAAATTCACCACCTACCTGCAAACTCTTACTTGCCTGACTGCCATATACATCAAATTTCAAAACATCAACACTACCACCATACCTGAACACTCCTACTTGCCTCATTACCCCTCTCTCAGTTGAGACTACTGCCACTCCAAGCTCCTCCCTTCATCCACTTCAACAATACAATCATCCAACAGGACTCACCATTCAACAAGACTCATCATTCAAGAAAAAACATCTTCTGCTCGAGACTCACCATTCAACAAATCAGCTACCACAAACCATCAAAGTACCTCCTTCTCTCTACCACTCAAGTGAGCAACTGTATTACTGCTATAACATCAACCCTACTTCATTCATTCACCATCCTCTAGTGCACAGCAACGCCATTGCCAAGTTCATTCTACTTCAACCCATGAAATAGCCACAACCCCTTCATCAAACTGCCACTTCAACCTCAATTCTTCATACAAGTCTTCAAAACCACCTTCAGACCAGTCATCCGCCGCTTGCCGACCTCTCACAGCAACCACAGTGCAACTCACAATCGACAGCCACCACGTCTAAATCCGCTGCTGAAACCACTCGCCTGAAACTCCAAATCAAATCGCCTCTGCAAGCCACTTCGTAACAGCCCAGTCACGCAACCCAAAACGTCATCTTTCTTTCACCAGAGACCTCACGAATCACTTCGACCTCTACAAACAGTCGCGGCATCACCACGCTCCTCGCAAGCCACCGTTGCAGCATTCACCTCCAATCCTACATCAACCATCAACTCCAAACCAACGCCTCTCCTCGTAACCGCAACCCTAAGCCACCGCTACCAAATCAAAACTCAAATCGTTGTTTATATGGGTGTGGCAATATGAAATTGTGACTTTTGCGAGTTCGATTTCATAAATTTTGTGAGCCTTAGTTGTTTTGTTTAAGTTTTGTGTAGTTAAGTTTTCATATATATATATAAAAGAACAAACAGGTTTCAAATTTTTTTTTGAGTTCATTTGTTTTATTTTCTCTTGATTTATTTCTTTTGACTTTGTTTCTTGAAAAAAAAAGTTTATGCTTAATTTGTATTGTTTACTGTGTTTTTAGTTTTGTTTTGTCTTAAAAAATAAAAAAGATTCTAAAATTTGTTTTGTTTTATTTTAATTAAGTTTGTTTTAATTTGTTTAAAATAAATAAATAAATAAAAACAATTGTATATATCTTGTTTTTCCTTTCAGGTTTCCAAAGAAGAAAATCAAAAGAAATTGCTTTGCTTTGCTTGCTAATTAATCGCCGTTAAAAAAAAATTTGCCAATAATTCTGCACGCTCTAGTATCTTGCTCTCGTCTCTACCTTTATTTTAATTGCATTGTTGATTGCTTGCATTTGCATTTAAAAAAATTCAAAATCCAAAAACAAACTTCATTTTAGTTGCATTGTTAATACACGTTTAATTTCTTGTTTTGCATTCATCTCATCTTGTTTTATTTTCTAAGGGTAATACCCCAATTCACATAAGGTGAGGGATTTCATCATCCTTTCCTTAGCCCACAAATGCATTTCATCGTAGAATTTGACTAATAATAAAGGTTAGACATTCGACTTAAAGGTGTCGCGAGCTCATCTAGGGCTTAATTGTATCTTCACAATTGTTTTCTCTGAACAATTCTATTTCTTGGTGTCTAGGCTACAGCAGAATAATAACCATTTATAAATATTACGGTTATTCGTAAATTTTATACTGGTTGTTCCTCTGAAGGTACTTAAACCTTCGGCTGCATTGCTATGGTGATTCGTGGTGCACCGATAACCCCTGCCCGTTACCTGGTTGAGAAATATTTTTATTGAATTAAGACAAAGTGTGATTATACAATTTTGGGTTAGGAGCTACTAAGGACAGAAAATTGTAATTAAGTCCTTTGCATTCATTTAGTTGCATTAGTTCATGCATATTTAAAAAAAATCCAAAAAATCCAAAATCCAAAAAATTTGTAAATTTTACTTAACTTAGTTTTTAATCCAAAAAAATCCTTTTTTCCTTTCCTTTGAAAATTTTCAATCAAAAACAAAAAAAATAAAATAAATAAAATAAAATCTTTTCAAAAAGAAAAAAAATTCAAAAATTCAAAAACAAAAACAAAAATCAAATTTCCATTTTCTAAAAAAAACAAAAAACAAAAATCCTTTTGGTAAATATTTGAAAATTCAAAACCAAAAAAAAATAAAAATTTGAAAAGCCAAAAACAAAACAAAAGTCAAACTTCTCTTTTGAAAATAAATTTCACTTGGTAAATATTTTTCTCCCTTTCAAAAAAACAAAAACAAAAACAAATTTTCACTTCGTTTTTCAAATCTTCTTTCATTCTCTAAACTCGTTTCTAACTTCTTTCTCTTCTCGACTTTCGCTTGTGCATGAGTACTTGGACTTGTGACACAATAACAAATCGTTGGACTCGCGACTCAACAACTAATCGTTTAACTCGAACAGACGATCCTCCCGAAATGGCGAACGAGAACGCCCCTCGAACTCTTATGGATAGAAACTTTCCCGATAGAGTTTCTGTTCCATCTAGCATCACGTTACCCGCCCCTACGGGTAACCAATTTGAAATTCACTCAAACCATATTGCCATGCTTCTGAAATTTGGCAATTTCGAGCACGATGATCCATACATCTTTTTGACTAAATTCGAACAAGTTTGTGCAACCATTAAACTCCAACAACTTTCTGATGACGGAATCAAACTTCGATTAATCCCATTCGCTCTTGCGGATTACACTGAAAAATGGTTGTACAGCTTACCATCGAACTCGATTAAAACTTGGGAAGAATTTGTAAAAGCTTTCTTAAAAAAATTCTACCCCTTGGAAAAATCGAGTAGAATCCGAAACGTAATTGTAAATTTTCATCAATTCAAGGGAGAACCATTCGGAAAATATTTTGAAAGATTCAAAGAACTTTTGATAAAATGTCCACACCATAACTTCAAAAAATGGACGATTTGCCAAATATTATACGATGGACTCGAAAACAGCTCACGAACCATGCTCGAATCAATGTGCCAAGGCAATTTTCTTGCCCAACATCACGACGATGCTTGGCAATTTCTTGAAAACCTCGCTGAAAAATCATCCCAATGGGAACGTTCGAACGAAAAATCAATTTACTCACGATCGAGTACACACTCGATAGGATCTCTTTTGCTTTGGAAGCTAAGATCGACGCAATGATTAAAAAATTCGATAACGTTTTCTCATCGAATCGAATGAACCAAGCTTCCCAACCGATGAGTTATAAATGCAACGATCCTAATCATATAGCCGATCAGTGTCCCAATTCTGTCGAACAAATGAATGCTTTCAATAAAGCCAAAAACGACCTATTCTCTCCAACGTACAACCCTGGTTGGAGAAATCATCCGAATTTTGCGTGGAACCAAAACAATCCCAACATGAATACGATTCGTCCAAATTTTCAAGCATTTCCGAATAATGCTTCGAATCCTCCCTTTCAGCCCAACAATTTTCAACCAAACTTTGCGGGTCCGTCCCATAATCAACCGCAACAATCAAATTTTCAACCCAATTCTGCTCATCCTCCCCAAGACGATAAACGTTTAACTTCGCTTGAGAAAACTCTTGAAACGTTGGCTAAGGCAACTACTCAAAGCCTTCAATCAAACAGGAACTTGCAAAATTTATTGACCTCGTATATGCAAAACACAAACCAATCAATTGCAAAACTCGAATTGCAAATGAGTCAATTAGCCACGTCGGTAAGTGAACGTGAACGTGGAACATTCCCAAGCCAGGCCCTTCCAAATCCAAGAAATCAAAACGCAAATTCAAATCAAGAATGTTGTTCAAGATAGCAACGTCACCCAACTGAATGCTATCACAACTTTACCTTCCGGTAAATAAATCGATAATCAAGTCGTTAACCCAAACGATTTACCGAAAACCTCTCTCGACACTTCTAAAACGACAAACGAATCTGAACAGAACGAGGAGCCAATCGTTGAATCGAATGTCAATCAAAATTCTTCTTCTTCTACTCGAGTAGACCCGCCTATCGAGTATCGTGTTCCATTTCCACATCGTCTTCGACCAAAGAAACACTCGGACCAAATGGAAAAGATGTTGGAGATTTTTAAACAAGTAAAAGTTAACATCCCGCTTCTTGACATTGTTCAACAAGTCCCCACTTATGAGAAATTTCTTGAGGACTTGTGCACCCAAAAGCGACACACTCAAGTGCCCAAAAAAGTCTTCTTAGCCGCCAGTTTGAGTGAAGTCTTGTCCCAATCCATGCCCGTAAAATACAAAGATCTTGGCTGCCCTACGATTTCGTGTACAATTAGAGACAAGGCGATTAACCAATGTTTGATTGACTTAGGCGCGAGTGTCAACTTGATTCCATACTCCGTGTACGAACAATTAGGCTTAGGTGAGCTCAAACACACAAAAGTCACGCTTCAATTTACCGATCGCTCGATTAAGAAACCCGTGGGAGAAATCGAGGACGTGCTCATTCGAGTAGGGCAATTCATATTCCCCGTTGATTTTATCGTTCTCGAAACACAACCTGTTTCAAATCCCGCGAGTCAAATTCCATTGATTTTAGGCCGACCATTTTTAGCCACCTCAAATGCCTTAATCAATTGTCGTAACGGATCGATGAAAATCTCTTTTGGAAACATGACTTTGGATCTCAACATCTTCAATCTTGAAAGCCAATCGAATGAACCTCGTGACCAAACATTGGAAGTTAGTGCCATTCACGAAAACTTTAAAAATGAGACACTTGATCTTAACGATGAACGCGAGGCCGAGTACGAAAAATTGTTTCACGAAATCCCGAACGAGATTGAATATACTCTTCCCTTTGAATCGCTTCCAGTTGAATCCGAATCTCAACCCAACTCTTTGATCGAAAAACTCCCGAAGTTGGACCTTAAACCACTTCCCGATCACCTTAAGTACGCATACTTAGGTGATAACGAAACGTTCCCGTCATAATTTCCGCAACTCTCTCTCTCTCTTGATCAAGAAACTTCTCTTCTCTCTATTCTTTCGAAAAACAAGGAAGCGATTGGATGGTCGATCTCCGATATAAAGGGAATTAGCCCTGTTATTGTTCAACATCGCATCCATTTAATCAACGGTGCCAAGCCTGTTCATGACGCGCAGCGAAGGCTTAATCCGAAAATGAAAGATGCGGTGCGTGATGAAATTATTAAACTTCTCGACAATGGAATCATTTACCCAATCTCCGATAGTTCACGGGTTAGCCCAATTCATGTTGTACCTAAAAAGTCTGGGCTAACCGTTGTCAAGAACGATTCAAACGAATTTATTACAACTCGTACTCAAACGGGTTGGCGTGTTTGCATTGACTATCGAAAACTAAATGCCGCAACATGAAAAGATCACTTCCCTCTTCCTTTCATTGACCAAATGCTCGAACGTTTAGCCGGCCATGAATTTTACTGCTTCCTTGATGGTTATTCTGGCTATAAACAAATTCCAATCGCTCCCGAAGATCAGGAGAAAACGACTTTCACGTGTCCATTCGGTACCTTTGCATATCGACGTATGCCATTCGGACTTTGTAACGTTCCTGCGACTTTCCAACGATGCATGGTTGGCATCTTTTCTGACATGATTGAACGCTTTCTAGAAGTTTTTATGGACGACTTCTCTATCTTTGGAGATTCTTTTTCCCAATGTTCACATCATCTCAAGTTGATTCTAAATCGATGCAAAGAGAAATATTTGACTTTGAATTGGGAAAAATGCCACTTTATGGTCAAACAAGGCATAGTCCTTGGACATATCATCTCAAATAAAGGCATTGAGGTAGATAAAGCGAAAATCGATGTCATTGTAAATCTACCCATTCCCAAATCTGTTAAGGACATTCGATCGTTTCTAGGACACGCTGGCTTTTACCGACGCTTTGTGAAAGACTTTAGTAAAATCACACGTCCTTTGACGACTCTTCTCGGAAAAGATGTTCCATTCGATTTCAACTCTGAGTGTATCTCCTCTTTTGAACGTCTCAAAAACGAACTCATTTCTGCTCCAATCATTTGCGCACCCAATTGGGATCTTCCTTTTGAAATAATGTGTGATGCTTCGAACTTTGTCATTGGTGCTGTCTTAGGACAACACATCAACAAGATCCTTGACGTCATTTACTACGCGAATATGACTTTGAACGACGCTCAACTCAACTACACAACAACCGAAAAAGAGCTTCTAGCTTCTTTTTTTGCGCTCAAAAAGTTTCGACCGTACTTGATAGGTTCACACATTACTGTGTACACGGACCACTCTGTGCTTCGATATCTCTTCGCTAAAAAGGATGCTAAATCCCGGTTGATTCATTGGATCCTTTTACTTCAAGAATTTGACCTTACAATTAAAGACAAAAAAGGATCCGATAACGTCATAGCCGATCACTTGTCTCGTCTTCCGAATGCATCATCTTCTTTGCCAATCAATGAAAACTTCCCCGATGAACAACTTCTTTCAATTTCTATCGATCCATGGTACGCTGATATAGTGAACTACTTAGTCACTAAAGAAACTCCCTCATCTTGGTCCAAACAGGACAAATGCAAATTCATGTCCCAAGTGAAGTATTTCTATTGGGACGATCCATACTTGTTCAAATATTGTCCCGACCAAATCGTCCAACGTTGCATTCCGAATAATGAGATCAGGAGTGTTCTTTCGTTTTGCCACGATCAAGCGTGTGGTGGACATTTCGGTCCTCGAAAAACTGCGGAAAAAGTGCTTCAGTGTGGTTTCTATTGGCCTTCTCTTTTCAAAGACTCGTTTGAATTTTGTAAAACTTGCGATCGATGTCAAATGCTTGGACGAATTTCTCGACGAGATATGATGCCTCTAAACCCCATTCTTACGATCGAAATCTTTGATGTTTGGGGTATCGACTTTATGGGACCTTTTCCCAATTCTTTTGGAAACTTGTATATCCTTCTCGCTGTCGATTACGTCTCAAAATGGGTCGAAGCTGTTCTGTGCAAAACCAATGACCATAGAATTATTGTGAAATTTCTCAAAGAAAACATCTTTTCGAGGTTCGGCACACCTCGCACAATGATCAGTGATAACGGGACCCATTTTGCAACCGTTCTTTTGAAACTTTAATGATAAAATACTCGATAACCCACAAGTTATCCACTCTGTATTCCTCATACTTGTGACCAAGTTGAAGTTTCAAATCGACAAATAAAACAAATCTTGGAAAAAACGGTTAACAAAAATCGAAAAGATTGGTCTTAGAAATTGACCGACGTGCTTTGGGCTTACCGTACTGCTTTTAAAACTAACCTTGGGATGTCCCCATTTCATTTAGTTTACGGTAAAGCTTGCCATTTACCCATGGAAATTGAACACAAAGTGTTGTGGGCAATAAAGAACTTAAACTTTGATCTTGAGAAAGCTGGCGAAAATCGAAAACTACAACTCAACGAACTAGAAGAACTTAGGAACGACGCGTATGAAAACGAGAAAATTTACAAAGAAAGAACCAAAGTTTTTCATGACAAGTCAATCCAAAGGAAAACGTTTTCGCCTAACCAAAAAGTTCTTTTATATGACTCAAGACTTCATTTATTCCCTAGGAAACTTAAATCAAGATGGACCGGACCATTTGTGGTACAAACTGTTTTTCCACATGGTGCCGTAGAAATAGAAACCCCAGGGATGGATTGATTTTCAAAGTCAACGGTCATCGTTTAAAACCTTTCTTGGAATTGCCCGGTAACCAAGAGGAGGAGCTCATGATTCTTCATGAGCCAAGCTACGTCTAGTAAGAAAGTTAACCCTCTTTTGTAAATATGTACATATTTTTCCCCGTACACTCATTATATCATGCATTGACTGTGGGGACACAGTCAAAATTAAGTGTGGGGGGGAGTCTCATTTTCATTTTTTAAGTTTCATGGCATTTTTGAATTTTCATTTTCCTTTATCTAAAGAAAAAATCAAAATTTCTAAATCCCAAGAACATTTTCTTTTTAGCATTTTGAGTTATTTTTGAAGAAACACTATAGGATAAGTATAAGTTTTGGTCAATAAATTGAAATTTTTGAAAATTTATTTGCCTTAACAAAAATAAAAATGAAGTTTGATTACAAATAACAATGGTTTAACCAGTATATAGGAAGGTTCGTATGTGTTAATTATGAAGTATGTTCTAATTGAAAATCTTTGTTGTCCGCAGGTGCGATGCAGTGGAAAGGAGGCTTGGGTTCTGGTAAAAAGACCCAGGTTCGATTCCTACCTTGCGCTTCCCTATCCTATATAAATTTACCCGGGGGTATGGGGGCTTGGATCAGCGGACGGCTTTACTATACCCTCCTCAGGAGTTTACCGGTCCACCGGGTTCTCGTGGGTTTTCAAAAAAAAATCTTTGTTGAAAAAAGTGGTAAATTTAAAGTAAAGGATATAACAATTTTATCTTCCAAGTTAAATGGTGCTAAGATGATTTTGCAAAACTCTCTCTTTCTAAAAATATATATAAAAAAAACTTTTGTATATATGTATATATTTTTAACACCTAGAGTCATGTGTTCACTCTCGTGTGTTCACTCGCCATGCTCTATACCCTTCTCACGTAAGTCCGAAAGGCAGTGCATGATTGGTATATCTGGCCTCAGTTTATCTGAGTTAGATGTATGTATATAAAAATTATTTTTAATGACGCCTACAGTCGATAAGTGTTCACACTTGTGTGTTCACTCGCCACGTTCTGTATTCCCCTCACATCGGTCCACAAGGCAGTGCACGGGTAATATATCTGGCGTTAGTTTACCAGAGTTAGGCATATGTAAATATTGTTAATATCAATGAAATTTTCGAGTAAAAGAGAGTAAGCAATTGAAATCCAAGCACATTTTAACTTGTTTAATTTAACTTGTTATTGAAAAGAAATGAGAATACCACTTTGGTAAACTTTGATAATCAACTAAGGATCCATTGCATAATTACATTGTGTTATCAACCGAAACAACTAGCCAAACTATAGTCTATCTGTTATGACAACTTAATTTTTGTTGGAAATTTTGACGAGTAAATGACTTAAATTTTCAAGATTATGACCAGAACCTATATTTAACTTATGAGCGTCGATTTGAAAGTGAATCCTTCATTTGTAAATATTTTCAAAAACTCGCATTCATCTCATTGTAAATAAATCTTGCATTTTGTAAATATTTTCACTTTGCATTCGGATTTTGTGGGTAGTACCCGCTGAAAACCCTCATGAGACAACACTCGTCCTACTGGGGATATCCAGAGGTTTAACGGCTTGTTGTATACGCTCAATGCAATCGTGCTCCCTACGAAAATGGATTTATCTTAGTTTTCCTTTATTCGAGGATGAATAAAAAGATAAGTGTGGGGGTATTTGATGTGCACGTTAATGTGCATATATTTACATCCATATTTTATCTATTTTTATTTAAATAAATATCATATTTGGGCATTTTAACATGTTTAAAACCAAAATTCAATTATTTTCAAATCATCATATATTCATCTTCATTTAGGGGCAAAATGGTCATTTTCGTGCATGTGTAAATTTGAGAATTTTTACTTGGACATTTTTTGATTATTTTTATAGGAATTTGGATGCACATGGAAGAGGCTTAAATGAAGATACATGCATGCACAAATGAATACAAAGGAAAGAAGAGGGAAATAATTCAAGACCATGAACATGGAGGACCCTACCCACTTACCTAAATCTACAATTAGAAGCTAATGGACAACTAAGTGGAGGTTAAAGCTTCATGCACATTAAATGATGGATTAATTAGTGGCTAATGGTTACTTGGTGGCCACACTTTCTAAAGGGCATTTTGGGAAGCTCCCTAAAGATAGAATTAGGGTTTTATGCATGTTTAAATAGCCCTCTCATGTATATGTAAACATCTTCTACTCTTTCACATTAGTTAGGAAATTAAAAGAGCAAGTTTTAATGGCAATATTTCATGAAATAAAAATGGCTTCCAAGCCTCTTTCTCTTTTCTTTTCTACATGCTTTTCTTTACTTTTATGTTAATGTTTATTTTTATGCTCTCTTTCTTTTAATATTCATAGCTTAGATTTACATTCATGCAAGTAGTGTAGCTTTAATTTTTATGCAAATAGTTAGTAGTTAATCTCTCTTTCTTCCTTTGCTTAGTTTTCATTTCTTTGCTTTTTAATGTTGAAATTTACAAGTGTTGATTTGATTACACAAATGAGTAGCTAAACCCCTTCAATTTAGTGGTAATGAAGCTCTCTAACTTTATGTAATTTCAACATTTTTATGATTTATGATCTCTTTTTGTTTTGTGCTTCAGGAAAGTGAATCTTGATGTAAGTTTATACAAGTGGATTTGATAGCTTATATTGCTTATGCAAATGAGCTATTCTTATTCAACATAAACACAATTTACATCATCCTTTGCTAATTAATTTTTGATTTTGAAATGAAAGTAAAAATGAAATTCAATGATCTATATTACTAGTTACAATAGTAAATAGATCATACTTAAAATAGCTTTTGCTTTGACTTCATTTTCATGAGAATTTCTAAGTGGTATAATTGTTGTATTATAGTTTGATGGTTTGAGTTATGTTAATTAATAACATAAACAAACAATACTTATGATAAATACAACAATTATTTCACTTAATATCAAAGCTAGAGATCATAAATTATTTGCTGTTGATTTACAAAAATATGAGAGTGGATTTGCTTCTAAATTGTTCTCTAGTCTAATAGTTTTTAAATCACATTTTAATTCTAGATTTAGCTTCTTCTTTTTTGTATTTAACAATTTCCACTCACTTTGGTCTAATTTGATTGAATTAAAAATTTTAAAATCTTAAAAATTCCCTGCAGATCGACCCGTACTCGCCACGTACTAAAATTGTACGCCGTGCGCTTGCGGTAAAATTTAATTTGAAATTTTTCGGTAAATTTCTAATCCGATAGTAATTTTGTCGATTAACACCATGTCTTCTATCTCTAGTTTTAGTCATTTCTGTTGATGAGGCTACGTTCGGCATTCCAACTTACACACCGCACCAAAATAGATCATGGAATCTCATATAGAATCCCACACCACAATGGGTCTTGGAATCACACTTGTATTTTCACATCTCAAATAGATCTTGGAATCTCACATCGATTCCCTCACCCTAACGGGTCTCGGAACCACACATAGATTTAAACATCTCAAAATATCATGCAAAATCCTCCATAGAACTATATATGGTTTTAGAGTGGTTACAGATTCGAGTCATCTCTTACGAGTACACTCTTCCGCTTCCCAGGCACTCCATAAACCATTCGTCAATTTTCCGGAATGCTAAATACTTGTTATTTAGGAAATAATCAGGCAATACATAAGAGCGACGATCACCCCCTAACCATTTAAGTGGGCGGATCTCCTTATCATTTATCCTAGAAGAAAAAACGAGTTTATACGTACAGTATAGCACCACCGATGGTAACTGTACCATATAATTTCCGTGTTTCTCCTAGATATTTCCAGAGTTAAAATCCATCGGTGTTAAGTAAGGAATCGTTCCCTACCACCAAAATTAAGAAGGATTAAATATTTAGGCCAAGATTTGATAGTCGGTTATTTAACCATCAAATAACAAACATTCAACCAAAAATTACATTTCCCACTAAAATCACTAAGCCTCAATTTAATTCGAATTTGATAAATTGAATCTCTTTATCAAAAACAGTCATATACTTATCTCACCGGATTAAGTATATTTGAAAACTTTTTAAAATAAATATGGAAAGCACCATTCGGTATCGATCATGGATCGTAGCTCAATGGTTACGTCTCTATCCTAGAGAAATCCAAACTTTACTTTAAGCAATATCTGCCTCTCAAATTACGCCATGAAATCAATCATAGATCGCAGTTTGCATGATGGTTACGTCGCTATTCCAGCGAGTCCATAACAAATCTTTGGCAATCTCTGCCCCTCGAATTACGCTATGAAAATATACCCTTACTTTCCAAAAATTTCTTTATTTCATAAATATTTCCAAATCTATTTACAAAACTTCTTTATAAATTCAAAGTTTAATTTAGAGAATTTTCTTTTATAATCTCAAACTATATATAAAACTTTCCTTTTTCCAAATTTCAAACCTCTTTCAATTTTATAAACTCCTTTCAAAATTCTTTTACTTGAAGGACTTCTTTTATAAACAATTTATTATATAATCATAATAAACAAGATTTTAAACATCACACAAATATCTTAACCATTTTTAATAATATAACAATGCTTTTGAACAATATTAATAATATAATCATTTAACCTTTAACATTTTAAAATCGAATAAAATAAATTAAATCGGCCTTTAAATAAAACTAATCAACTTTTGAATTGTATTATTACTGATATAATTTTCTAGTTCTAAATAATTAATAAAATAATTTATTATCCTTAAACAAAATCAATTAAACAATTAATTTTAAAACATAATTAACTTTACCAAATAAATGATTTTATAAACATTTGTAAAAGAATAATTAAACTAAAAAATTTGTATAATAATTATTAAATTTGAAGTTAAACAGAAACCATAACCTTCCAAATTCAGAAAGAGGCTTAATGATCACAATGGTACTTAATAAGCTACCATTTAATTTCAATTTAACTTTACAAGTTAAATTGCATGCATTTACATAATAACAGGCGTATATGTAAGCCAATCCATAATTAACAATCAATTATTAACATATCAATTATCCAGTAAAATCAACTGGTACTCAAATAATGTCCATTTTAATCTAATAACAGAATAGGGATTGATTCTGCTAACCAAATGTTATTCACAATAAAACTCTTTCATTTATTTTTCAACGGTGTTTATTTGGCCAAATTGATAACACCAATATATTCCAATTCAATTTACGTTATAATTAAACAACGTAATTCCAAAAACAATCCATTTACCAATTTCACACACATATGATTCAATACTGGAAATAAGCTTAAAAATAAACATAAACAGTTTAATAGCAATTCGAGATGTTATATCATGACCCTAGATCTGGTTCATCCAATCTAATAGCATTTCAAGATGCTATATCGTCATCCTAGATTAATTTCAACAATCATCAATTTCAACAACCCAAACGAGCAGAAATAAATTTTATTTACTATAAAAATATACCGATTAACCAAATCAGTGAGTTTAACTCACAATAGTTTCAGTTGTCGCTTTCGCGTTCAGGTTCATCTAAAATCAAATAGGCTTTTGATTTTAGCACGAAATTCCATGAGCTCTAATTTCAACCAACTAAACTCCATCGCGTAGATCTCATCGTAAGGAATCCAACACGACTTGTTTCGTTCAAATCAGACGTAAAACAAGTAAGATGTTAAATATATAAGATTTTACAATTTTTTTAAAATAATAATTTTCCACTAATTACTGTCATTAGCAAATTAACCATCATTAACCTTAAAACCCAGATTAACGAAATCATCTCGTTCGAAAACACAGCGTGCCCTCTCAAAACTCGTCGATGTCTTCATCTAACTCGCGCCGCCGCTCCGACCATCTTCCAACCACCGCGACTCCATCCCACGAATTACCACCCTCTGACGAACTCACTGACCAAAGCCACGCCCCCTCCACTGTCCTGTAGCTCACCCACGACCCGAAAACACGGAAGCTACCATTTTTCGTTCATCTCACCATCTAGGCCACCAGAGGTGACGTTAGGTCACCAAACTTCGCCAGCCTATAGCTCTCGACTCCCTCTTCAACTTTCCTTCAGACCCCAGCACCCCATGAGCCGCCAAATCGCCAGAAAATGCGATAGTTACTTCCATCGTCTAACCCAATTTCTGGTCAACTCCGGCCACCTTAGGTCATCTCCACCGGTAGATGAGTCCCCCTCCTCCTTGTGACCAAGTTCTTAGGTTAACACTTCGACCAATATTTCCTCTAAGGGCACCATCTCTCCATGGCCATTGGATCTAGGTGGATAGGGTGGTGGCTGCGTTCTAAGGGTTTGGTTTAGGGTTAGACAATTTAGGGGGTGTGTGTGTGTCTATATATATATATATATAAAATTTACTATTTAAAAACCGTGTTCACACTTGACTTTTCCCGATCTCAAAACGAAGCGTGCCGCCTGGCGTTCTATATGTTATACCCCTATTCCGAACTCAATAAACATGCTTCGAAAGCCAATTCCAAAGTATACGGGAGTTACGGCTTAAAACGACTGATTTTAAATTAAATTTCTTAAATTAATTTCTACGCGTTTTCAATTCCCGCGAACAAACGATAAATCCGATTGCTACGAAATTTGAAAATCAACAATAATACACTATTATGGATCCAATGAAACTAGTTTCGTCAAATTCTAAGACCGTGCCCCGGATCCCTATTTTTCACTATTAAATTAATATATAAAATTTCAAATTTCAATTTATCGACTTTTAATTCAATTTAAAAGTTCACTATCATCACTCTAAATCAAATAGAGTTTAAATCAACTTTAGAAATCATTTCCATTAACATTTAACTCCAGATTCACATATTTACCCAATTTCAAATATTAAATTTACTATTCACCAAATCCATTTAATCACTATATTTGAAATTTTAAACCATTTCACTAATTCAACCAAAATTCCCATATTTATAATCTATTAAATATTTTAAATTCAAACGATTGAAATTCTGGATCGTTACACTCCTCCACCCTTAAAAGAATTTCGTCCCCGAAATTGCCAAGGTAAGAAGAATGGCCCAAAACCTATTAACTTTTCCAAAAACAATTTAGTTAAAACTCAATTTTACACTTCTCTAAATCTTTCTAATCCAACTATACTATTTAATTGCTTTATTTCATAATTTTATTTATTCCAAATTATAGTTCAAAAGTCATCGATATCATTTCAAGTTATAATTCCAAAATTTAAATTGTAGTTATCCAAAAAAATTCAAAAAGTTTCAAAATTTTCTAACACCTTAAATTTATGAAAATTTTTGGTAGAGTCTCCCTTGTACGGAGAGCCTTTTGCAATATGACAAATATGATAAAAAGAAATACATCGGCTCTCATGGCCGGAAAACGCAATATATATCAATATTTTTATTTTTCGCACGCTAATTTCATAAGCATACCTTATTTTAGCATATTATTAAGCGAGTTCGCTCAATTTATATGCAACAACGCATCCAAAATTTATCCATAAAGCTCTTTTGTACCTGTACTTTCTCAATAAAGCACATAAGTCCCCAAAAATAGGAAATTTAATCACATCACATTCATTTAACTCATTAAACACACATGTTTTATAATGTATAACAAGTTCCAAGTTCACACAGTCGATTATTCACTTTCATCGATTCATATATCATTTATTCAATTTCAAATGATTCATATTCAATCCAAATGCATTCATTTCATCCATTTTATTTAGCTTCAATTAATAACACATCTTTTCCATCCACTTCCATTATATTCTCCTCCTTTTGTTCACTTCATTTTATATTAAATACTATTTTATTCCATGCCAATTCATTTATGAACCAATTCATAAAAACCATTCGTTTAACTTACTTAAGATAAATTCTCACCTCATATTCAAAATTGTATCCAACCATTAAGGTTTTATTCCATTTCAAAGTTTAAACTTACTTTCCCTTAATTCACTTCAGATTACCTTCAATTTGATTTCCATACTCAAGTCTATATTCATTTTATTAAGCTATTACAAATTCAAATTCAATTCCATTTAACACATCCTGAATTCACTTTAATTTCCTTTACTTGAGTTAAGTTCATTTTTGAAATAATTCCATCAAAATTATTTCTTAAGTCTTATTATAAACATTTTATACCATTACTTAAGTTTATATACAACTTTAAAACTTAAGTTCATATTTACTTTAATCATTCAATATTTCTAATTCAAATTCAATTCACTAATTAATTTGTCTAATTTGTTCACTTTATTACCATCAAATTCCATTCCATTTTTGGATCAAATCCAATTTCATTAAACTTAACTTGAGTTAATCCCATTTATAATTCAATTCTAGCTTTGCTCATCTCAACCAATCACTTAATCACTTTAAAACTGGGTTTTATTTCAAATTATTCTGCAATCATATATAACTCCTTTTTGGAACCCAAATCATACTTTTGAATTTTTAAATCAAACTTTGGTTTTACCAAAATAAACTCTTTTCGTGATTTATCAAATCAAACTTGTTTTATCAACAATTCCAAAACAAACAATCATGGTAGCAATCCGTCATTTAGAAACTCGAAAATAAACATTGATGATGTTGCAGTCATCATCAGAATTATTTTCCAACGACCAAGTGAGTTCAGTGCTTTCAATTTCTTTTAAATCCCATTTTAAAACATTTCTCTTCAAAATAAATTTTCAAACCAATACCATTATATTTTTCCACAATACCTTCCGAAATCAATTTCAAAACCACTAGGATTTTAAATTCTCAACTTTTAAATCCATTTCTATTTATAATCTCATTCATGAATTTCATTTATACCATTCCACTTTGGTTATATAAACCATTTCTTAATTGTTTATCCTGATTTACATCATTTTAATGTTCTTATTAGAACAAACACAGATGATGATAACCAAATATCATCATCCTATAACATACAACCAAACCAAATATAACTATAATAATTTCTGGGAAAAATTATTCTTTTATATCAAAATAGAGTTTGGGTAAAATTATTTCATTTACCCGCTTCCAAAACAATATTGTGTCAGTTTGCTGTGTTTAAGTGTTTAGAAACTCCTATCGATATCGTGGCATCCCACGTACCGACTATAATTCACAAGCCACTCAACAGATAGTCAACACAATACAAAACATTTTATACTAAAAAATACACACTCTTATATATACACACACTCAAACTCATTCTATGGTACTATTGACCCCATCTCTAATGAGTATCCTCACCAAAGCCTAGGTGTTCGCTCAACCTAAGCTTTGATACCAGCTGTAACAACCCACTTTTCCATACAGTTTAAGCTGACAATAAACCACACATGTCCAACTCAAATTGCACAAAAAGGCAGATTGTTATGGGAAAAGAAAGAAGATAGAAGATAAGAAGAAATAAAATAACACAGAATCTCACAGCGGAATGAATAATATATAATATAACAACAGATCTTTACATAAAGGAAAACTGTAATATACATACCTCCAATCAGAGTACGCAAATCACAAATCATCGGCCTTGATAGTTATAACAACCTGTCCTCACAAATGCTGATAATTTTAAACAAACACTACAGAGGAATAAACAAGTACGAGAATACGTCTCAGGCCTCCTGCTCGTCTCCTGAGCTCCAATCATTAAAATCTAAATCTATGATATTCTTGGTCTGACCCGAGCATTATTATAAAATAATAACATATGGATCAGTCTGGTAAACCAGCCTGAGAAGACACACCCAATTTGATTTTAAAGTCACCAAAACCCATTTCAAAATAAAGGTATTAGTAATACCACATTGCACATAAACACGGACGAGTTTTTACCTTACGGTAACCAAACCATTTATATAGAAAGTCTAGTGATATTATAATAATGTCTAGGGCGAAAATAATAATAATCAAGTAGTTATGATGCTCGTGCAGTGTACATCACAACAACACTAGGTATAAAAAAAATCAAAACTCGATAAGGCTCGTTCGCTAATTGTGTAAGATTTCCACGGAGGGGCCCTCGGTACTTCGTGAATGGTCCTCCTGCAAAAGGATCGGAGATACCCTTCCAAAGCATCATAACCGTCTAGTCGGGGTATTATAGGAAAAGCATAACTGGTCTTGCTAAGATCGAGTGCATCGCTCTGGCATGCCAAAAAAACAAACTGAAGGTATCGCTAGAAAAAGGAGCCGACTACACCCTATGGGTTTGCCAACCCTACTGGCCATGTCTCATATCTCTGGTTTTAGTCATTTCCGCTAATGAGGCTACGTCCGACGTTCCAGCTTACGCGCCGAACCAAAATAGATCGCGGAATCCCACATGGATTCCCACACCACAATGGGTCTTGGAATCACACATGTATTTTCACATCTCAACTAGATCTTGGAATCTCACATCGATTCCCTCACCCTAACGGGTCTCGGAACCACACATGGATTTCAACATCTCAAAATATCACACAAACTCCTCCGTCGAACCGTATACAGTTTCAGAGTGGTTATGGATTCGAGTCATCTCTTACGAGTACTCTTCCGCTTCTCGGGTGCTCCATAAACCATTCGTCGATTTTACGAAATGCTCAATACCGGTTCTTTAGGAAATAATCAGACAATACATAAGAGCGAGGATCACCCCCTAACCGTTTAAGTGGATGGATCTCCTTATCATTTATCCTAGAAGAACAAACGAGTTTATACGTACAGTATAGCACCATCGATGGTAACTGTATCATATAATTCCTGTGTTTCTCCTAGATATTTCCAGAGTTAAAATCCTTCGGTGTTAAGTAGGGAATCGTTCCCTACCACCAAAATTAATAAGGATTACATATTTAGGCCAAGATTTGGTAGTCGGTTATTTAACCATCAAATAACAAACATTCAACCAAAAATTACATTTCCCACTAAATCACTAAGCCTTAATTTAATTCAAATTTGATAAATTGAATCTCTTTATCAAAAACAATCATATACTTATCTCACCGGATTAAGTATATTCACAAACCATTCCCTTCAAAAATATTTGAAAACTTTTTAAAATAAATATGGAAAGCACCATTCGGTATCGATCATGGATCGTAGCTCAATGGTTACGTCTCTATCCCAAAAAAATCCAAACTTTACTTTAAGCAATCTCTGCCTCTCGAATTACGCCATGAAATCAATCATAGATCGCAGTTTGCACGATGGTTACGTCGCTATTCCAGCGAGTCCATAACAAACCGTTGGCAATCTCTGCCCCTCGAATTACGCTATGAAAATATACCCTTACATTCCAAAAATTTCTATATTTCATAAATATTTCCAAATCTATCTATAAAACTTCTTTATAAATTCAAAGTTTAATTTAGAGAATTTTCTTTTATAATCTCAAACCATTTATAAAACTTCCCTTTTTCCAAATTTCAAACCTCTTTCAATTTTATAAACTCCATTCCAAATTTTTTATTTGAAGGATTTATTTTATAAACAATTTATTATATAATCATATAATAAATAAGATTTTAAACATCACACAAATATCTTAACCATTTTTAATAATATAAAAATGCTTTTGAACAATATTAATAATATAATCATTTAACCTTTAACATTTTAAAATCTAATAAAATAAAATAAATCAACCTTTAAATAAAATTAATCAACTTTCGAATTATATTATTTAACTTATAAAATAATTTATTATCTTTAAACAAAATCAATTAAACAATTAATTTTAAAACATAATTAACTTTACTAAATATTTTATAAACATTTGTAAAATAATAATTAAACAAAACAATTTGTATAATAATTATTAAATAAAATCTTTTACTTCAAATTATAAATTTGAAGTTAAACAGAAACCATAACCTTCCAAATTCAGAAAGAGGCTTAACGATCACAATGGTACTTAACAAGCTACCATTTAAATTCCATTTAACTTTACAAGTTAAATTACATGCATTTACATAATAACAGGCATATATGTAAGCCAATCCATAATTAACAATCAATTGTCAACACATCAATTATCCAGTATAAATCAACTGGCACTCAAATAATGTCCAGTTTAATTTAATAACAGAATAGGGTTGATTCTGCTAACAAAATGTCATTCACAATAAAACTATTTCATTTATTTTTCAACGGTGTATATTTGGCCAAATAGATAACACCAATATATTCCAATTCAATTTACGTTATAATTAAAAAACGTAATTCCAGAAACAATCCATTTATCAATTTCACTCATATATGATTCAATACTGGAAATAAGCTTAAAAATAAACATAAACAGTTTAATAGCAATTCAAGATGCTATATCGTGACCTTAGATCCGGTTCAACCAATATAATAGCATTTCAAGATGTTATATCGTCATCCTACATTAATTTCAACAATCATCAATTGCAACAACCCAAACAAGCAGGAATAAATTTTATTTACTATTAAAATATACTGATTAACCGAACGAGTGAGTTTAACTCACCATAGTTCCAGTTGTCGCTTTCGATTTCAGGTTCGTCTAGAATCAAACAGGCTTTTGATTTTAGCACGAAATTCCATGAGCTCTGATTTCAGCCAACTCAACTCCATCGCGTAGATCTCATCGTAACGAATCCAACGCAACTTGTTTCGTTCAATTCAGACCTAAAACGATTAAGATATTAAATATATAAGATTTTACAATTTTTTTTAAATAATAATTTTCCACTAATTGCTATCATTAGCAAATTAATCATAATTAAGCTTAAAACCCATATTAACGAAATCATCTCGTTCGAAAACACAGCATGCCCCCTCAAAACTCGTCGCCGTCTTCATCTAACTCGCGCCGCCACTCCAACCATCTTCCAACCACCGCGACTCCACCCCACGAATTACCACCCTCTGACGAACTCACTGACCAAAGCAACACCCCCTCTGCCATCCTGTAGCTCACTCACGACCCGAAAACACGGAAGCTACCATTTTCCATTCATCTCACCATCTAGGCCACCACAGGTGACGATAGGTCACCAAACTTCGCCAGCCTATAGCTCTCGACTCCCCCTTCAACTTTCCTTCAGACCCCAGCACCTCACGAGCCGCCAAATCGCTAGAAAATGCGATAGTTACTTCCGCCGTCGAACCCAATTTCTGGTTAACTCCGGCCACCTTAGGTCATCTCCACCGGTAGATGAGTCCCCATCCTCCTTGTGACCAAGTTCCTAGCTGAACACTTCGACCAATACTTCCTCTAAGGGCACCATCTCTCCACGACCATTGGATCTAGGTAGATAGGGTGATGGCTGCGTTCCGAGGGTTTGGTTTAGGGTTAGACGATTTAGGGGTTGTGTGTGTCCATATATAATTTACTATTTGAAAACCGTGTTCACACTTTACTTTTCCCGATTTCCAAACGAAGTGTGCCGCCTGGTGTTCTATATGTTATACCCATATTTCGAACTCAATGGAACATGTTTCGAAAGCCAATTCCAAAGTATACGGGAGTTACGACTTAAAACGACTGATTTTAAATTAAATTCCTTAAATTAATTTTTGCGCGTTTTCAATTCCCACGAACAAACGATAAATCCGATTCCTACAAAATTTGAAAATCTACAATAATACACTATTACGGATCCAATAAAACTAGTTTCGTCAAATTCTAAGACCATGCCCCCAGATCGCTATTTTTCACTATTAAATCAATATATAAAATTTCAAATTTCAATTTATCGACTTTTAATTTAATTCAAAAGTCCACTATCATCACTCTAATTCAAATAGAGTTTAAATCAACTTTAGAAATCATTTCCATTCACATTTAACTCCAGATTCACATATTTACCCAATTTCAAATATTAAATTTGGTATTCACCAAATCCATTTAATCGCTATATTTGAAATTTTAAACCATTTCACTAATTCAACCAAAATTCCCATATTTATAATCCATTAAATATTTCAAATTCAAACGACTGAAATTCTAGGTCGTTACACTTTCTACATAGTTAGAACTCATTTTCCCATAACGTTCTTCAAAAAAAATTAGCAAACTTCTCAAAATGCAAACCTTGTAAAAAATCTACTTCAACACCACCAACACTTCTAAATTCAGCCAAGCTCGACTAAACACATCCAATGTAGCACCATTAGCAACAAGATAAAATAGTGAAATGATCCATAATTTATTACCTTGAGGTCATTTTATTGTTAGAAAACTCTTCAAATTATTCAAATGATAATCATAAGATCCATGTGTTGAACCAGAAAATACTTAAGGAATAGCAAGAAGAAGACCAGAATGCCAATCAAATACAAAAGTAAAATCACGATCATCATCAAATAATATTTCCCCAAGTTTGTAGGAAACAAATACCTATTGGCTCACATTCACCAGATACAACACCAACAACAAGAGGGAAGAACCCTAAAATAAAGACAAGTACATAGAATTTACTAAATAAAGACAAATACATAAAAAACAAAAAAGTTTAGCCTAACAATAATCTACCTGGCAAATATATAATAAGCAAATATTTGGCTGATAGTTATTTACTCGACAAATATTTACCCAACAATTATAAGGCTACCAAAAATTTACCAGCAAGAATACTGAATGAATCAAATGTAACAAGGATGTAGAAATTAATTTACAAAAGACAGTAATGTAAAAATGATGATATTAAAAAGCTGGGTTATGTCCCTGCCTACCACTATTTTTAATCCTACCAACCAATAATGGTAGAAGATAATGAGATGAACAACATAAGTAAATATATTTTATCAATTTTTATTCAAACGTTATTGAGTTAAGATATTTAATTATATTTCAAAATATGCATATAAATCAATACTTTTGTAATCTCGTTAATTTTATGATGAATGATAACGATAATTAATTATGTTGGATATTTAGTTTTAAGGACACATTTTAGAGAAAAAATTTAGATCCAAGGATAACAAACTTTAATAATTAGATAAATGATGACGACCACATTAGATTGTGTTAATCTAAAGTTCATTTTAATTGCTTATCTCACTAAATTAATAAATGATAAAGAATGACACCCGAAATTGCAAGAAAAAAATAATTTTAATTTTTTTTAATCAATTAATGTTAGCATGAAATATAGAAGTGAACAGCTCGGAAAGCTAAATGAATATAGCTTGATAACTTTAAAAATAATGCTATATTATATCATTTACAATATGGAACTAAGCAGTTTGGAAAGCTATCCTTATTTAACTTTTGAAAAATGTTAGTTGTAAATAATAAAGCTAGATACATGTAACTTTCCATGCTCTTTTTTTCTATATTATTCTTTCTCAAATTCACATCATTTTCGTAAGTAATATTTATTATTTGTTACATTTGTTTTTTGCACGTTCACAAAAAAAACGTTTTCGTAATTAATCTTTATATTTTGTGAACTATCAACGTGTGTCCTTGATTTAAAATATTTGGATCTTACTCCTACATGTGTAACGAAAGTTGGTTGTCCTTTGAAGTTAAAAAAACAATTTAGTCCTTAAAACAAATATCCACTAATTATATTTAACCATATCATATTGTTTTCTATTATAATTGGTTTCGTCATTTCTTTTGTTTCCTTATTAAAAACAACAAAAGTAATAATAATTGAATAGTTTAATCAAAATAGTAATGAAGGTTCTTTAGTATGTTCGACCATATCATCAAATTTAAGCTGATATATATATATATATATATATATATATATATAAGAGTGGTACATTAAAGCAGTGCACTCATTTTGATATCTCAATGGTTTAAACCCATAGCCTTTAAAATCTCAACCTACACCGTCATGCCACTTGCCGCTTGAGCTGTGATTCTAACATCTACAAATTATTTTTTACTATGTTAAGCTTAGCTAGAATTACACAATTTAGAGAAAAATGGAAAATCTAATTTCAGTTGAAGTCGATAATAACTTGGTTGCAATTTATACGTATGTATAAAGCATTAAATGGGAACAATATCAACTGAGGAAAAATCAAATGTAGAAATTTTGGTTCTATTGTTTGAAAAGAGGAGAGGAAATCAAATTATGATTTTGAGAAAATAAAAAAGAACATTGTTAGAGAGACTACAGTTTTGAATGAAGAAACTCATTTATTCTTTTTTTGAAAAATTGCTATGCAATGTACTACAGACATTTACCCCTTAACAACAAAAAAAACCCATAACTACACTTATCGATGACCTTTTTCTGGGTATAATCTTTCTAATGCAAATCGTGCTTCAAGCTTTAAACTGTAGTAACCTATTTTAACAAGACTTGCTGTATTTACATAAAGCTTGCTTAATATGATTCCAACAAAAACAAACTAAAAGAGATTTTACTGGAATGTTGTATGGAAGTTTTTGCTCTTTTACTGATATGAATATATCTTATATGCCTAAATAAATTCCATCACCTAAACAGTAAAATGTACAATTGCCTGACAGATGAAAAAACACTATACAAAAAAGTGAACGCGCAATCCAACTTAAAAACCGTGCAGGTAGGAAGTCTTAGGTACAACAATTGGGTCGAGAGACTGTAGTTTCGAAATCAAAAGCTCCGGATATGCAATAAGAGGATGCTAGCAATTGCAAATATATTAGATGGGCTTCCAAAGTAATATTGTGTCAAATCCATATAAATTGATCCACTGGGCCTCGCAGAGAGGATAGCCTGTAAACACAACCAAAATTAAAAGGATACTGATACGTGATTGCAGTTAAAAGCACTGCTGAAAGTTAAAGGCACTACTGAAATTTTGCATGTTCTTTACGCTGATTTTAACTGAATACAGCACCATGGGTTCTTGTTTAAGATCATCTTCAATTGTTAAGGTTGTTTGGCCTGCCCATGTGGATAACATATGTTTTGTACTCCTCCCTTTTAGTTCAAACGAGGGTATATTAGACCTATTGAAAAAGAAAAAGAAAACTCCGTTAAACAGAAATTCTCAAAACAACTTTTAGTCAAAGTTGTATGAGTTTGATCCCCTATGCATATATAGGATAAGCCAAATTCAAAATTCGAAATTTAAAGAAAAATAAAAAGACAAAGAATAACTCTCAGTAACCAGTCTTGGAAAATAATGTTTTTTGAGCAACGATGAGAAACACAGATATAACATTCCCTGTAAAGTGATAAAAATTGGCAAGAACAAAAGACCACTCAGTAGAGAGTAACAGAAGGAATTTAATTCGAGTTTATGCTGTTTAATGTATTCAGATGCTAACCCAATTTTTGCAAGTGTGAGGGCACAATGAGCAAACATGTCAGAATAAATCGAATAAATAAAGCGTCCAAAAAATGAAGACTTAAAGGACTTGTTAGCACTAACATGAACTAAAATGCAAATGACATCAAGTTGTCCAAGGAAAATATTGCTGACCGGAAATAGCTGTGAACTTGTGACTAACTGTGATGTATATAGCAAACAAATAAATCAACCAACATACCTACGGCACTAACACCAGATAGTCTTTTGAAAATCTATTTGCAGTCATAACTAAGGCCCCAAAACAGTGAGGCGTACAGCACCAAACAAGTTATACTTAATTCAAATGAAAAAATAAGGAACCATGAACAAGTTCAAGCCACAAGGATTATTATAGTGCGAATTTGGTTGAAAGAAAATGACTGTATTCTTACAAATTCAAATATCAAGCATACCTGTTACTGGCGAACAGGGTCATTAGCTGAAGCAGCAGACGAAAATCTCACTTCATGGCATGGGCATGTCACGGTTTTATAAGGCGAACATGAGCGACAATTATCCAAGTTTTTTACATTCTCATGATACAATGTGTGAGTATGATCATGATGTGACTGGAAGAAGTAGCTGTGGTGCTCCTGCCTACAAACAGTATGAGTGTCACACTGACTTCTGAAATATGCAGAACTTAAATCTTGATGACGTTGAAAGATACAGGACAAGGGAGTTTGCATCGGAGTAGGTGGTGAGAATTTATTTAAAGAAATAGAAGGGGGTGGTTTTTTGCTAATGGGAATTGAAGCGCTAGGTGCTGTCCATTCTTCAATTGTTATCCCTTGCTTAGCAGCCAGATCCATTACATGCTTCTGGTTCAGACCTAATCCTGAGAGCAAGTTCCATAAATTTCGCAAAGCTTCTCTTTGGTTATGTATAACTTGATCACGCATTGCCATTTCAAACTGCAGCTCAGTGTTGGTCATTCCCTGATTGCGTAGAAATACATGTTAGTGTATATGTCAAAATTGTCCGATCATGCATTTTGGATGCCAATAAAACATATGTCATCTATTTAGTCGTTGTACAACATTCGAAAATCAAATTCAATCATTTTTACCCAGAACTTTAACATGTGCATGGTAATGAACCACATCAGGTAGAACTCATTCCTAAAAGCTAAGCTAACTTGTAGTACGTCATATAAAATATACCATATTCAACTAAAAAATCAAAGTCAAATTTGTCATGAAACATTGTTTAGTTCTTACTTTGTGAAATGAACACGGAAAGAATTAAAATATAAATGGATTTAAAGGTTTCCCAACTAACAAACTCAAAAATAAAATAAGTTATATTATAATTCATAGCTCTTAAACACGAAGCATTAAATCGAATATGTCAGTAAATAAATTTTATGTAGAATTGATTCTCTAGTCCTTTATTATTCATTCTCTCTCATGTCATCATTTAATAGAGCTATTGATTTACTCAATTTAATTGCCAATATTTAGAGCAATAGCCACTTTTGACATAAATTAATAATGCATATTGACAAAAACATTTTGTGAAGCATACTTGACAATTGAGCAATATGCTAACCGAGTTGTCAATTTATAAATTACTCAACCAAATGGTGAGATCTACAATACTTAATCAGCTTATAAATGCTTTGTTTGATCAATTCATTAGGCATTGTGAGGAGATAATTAATCTCGTAAATTAACAATCTATTAGATACTAGTAAAGCAAGAGAATTTCTAGCTTTCTTACTGATTCTAAGACTTTACTCTCTTCTAGTTAATTTTCTCTCTTGATATTTTATTTTCAGATCCTTCAATTTATCACTTCACACTTATAACTAATTCTCTCCAACCATTTTTCTTTTGGTACATAAATTCAAAAGTTTATACAATTATTCACAAATAATTTATCCATTACCTCCTAACATTTTATACTCAAGTTCATATATTTAGGATAATTACATAACCTAAAATTTAAACTACTTAAATAAATTTAGTTAACTATTATTTTATTAATATTTCTAATGAATGCTAAAGAATGACAATTTCAATATTTATATATACTATTGTGCCAAACAAAATTATAAAATTAATTTTTCATCCACCTATGATATATAAATCACATCAAACAAAACAACAAGTTTATTTTATAAAATTCTACTTTTAACTTCAAATACATACATTTAAAATTACCATGGTTATTTACAAAACTCACATCACTTTTCCCTTAATAGTTTACATTTTAATCCATACATTGAAATTAATTATGCAATCTTAAATTTAAACTAGTTAGATAAATCCAATTAACTAATATCCGTTGATTCATGTACTAAATTATGAAAACGTGAAAATTTCAGTATGTACACCAATATTCATATTAACAAAATATGTAAAATTGCTTTTTTACTAAAGTAAAAATACGCAAGTCACATAACATGAAGTATACACATAAACGATAACAAATTCAATTTACAATTCATTTATCCCAATGAATTCGTCATATCATGCATTACAAAATTACATTTTTAGTACTTCAAACACCTAAATTTAAAATTTTCTATAGCCATTTGCAAAAAAACCCTTCAATTCCCTTCTTCTAATTTACATCTAAGTTCATATAGCATAATTGATTATGTGATCTTAAAACTATCTAAATAAATTCAGTAAAATATTATTCTCCGATTTGTCTTATACATCATAAGAATATGAAATTTTGTATATTTACATCATATACATATTAACAAAAACGGTATACAAAATTCATTCAGATATATAGATACATCGGTCACATAACATATATTATATAAATAAATAATAATTATGAATTTACTTTATAATTCATTTATATCAATATATTTACCATGCATTGTATTGTAAAATTATTTTTTAGCGTCAAACACCTACATTTTGAAATTTCTAAAGTTATTTACAAAAACATATCACCAATATTGTACATTTAAGTCAATATATTTTAGTTAATCGTGTAATCTTGAATTTAAACTATTTGAAAAAATTCAATTAAAAAGTATTTGTTAATTCATCTAATAAATCCTAGAATATGACAATATTCATATTAACAAAAGTGAAAATCGTTTTTCATTTAAATATAAAGATGTATAGATCACATAACATAAATAATAAACATAAAAAATATCTAAAAAAAATTAATTTATTCATTTATCCAATAATTTATCATGCATTACATTGCAAAATTCTGTTTTAGCTTCAAATACCAATATTTTAACATTTCTACAATTATTTACAATCCCCCCCATTGTTCCTGATATTTCATATTTAAATATATATATATATATATATATATATATATATATATTTAAACTACATACGAAATCTCAAAGTTAAACTATTTAAATAATCTCAGCAAATAGTTAATCTATTCTTCTAATAAATCCTTAAAAGTATATGCCAATTTTGACACGTGTGTGTTTTCATATTAACAAAAATGGTAAAACTAAAGATATAGATCACGTAACAAAAATTATGTACATAAAAAATAATTATAAAGTTAATTTATAACTAAATTATGATTCATTTGTCTTAAAAATTTATCATGCACCACATTACAAAATTCTATGTTGAACTTCAAATAACTCCACGTTAAAATTTCTACAATTTTTTACAAAGTTGTTCTTATTCTTTCCTACTACTTATCTTTAACTCCATATATTTAAACTAATTACATAATTTCAAATTTAACCCATTTAAAAAAAACAGTTAAATAACATTTTTTTAGTTCAACTAATAAATCATTAAAATATGTCACTTTCAACATGTACAACATATTCATATTAACAAAAATACTAAAGTTACTTTTTACTTAAATATAAAGTTATATTAGCTACATAAATTATACATAAATAATAATAACAATTTTAATTTACCATCCACTTATTTCACTGAATTTATCATACGTTGCATAACAAAGTTTTAATTTTAGCACTAAAAGTATAAATATCACATTTCAAAATATTAACGTCTGCAACACATGGGTTACACACTAGTTTAGTTGTTAATTAACAATTGACAATTAAGAATGCTATTGGAAGTTATGAAGGGACTTAATCACTTAATCTGATGACCATATCTAAGGTTAGGAAGAGACTAAATCACTAAAGCTAATGATCAAATTTTAAGATCCACTCAAGAGACCAAAAATAGTGGTGATTGAACATCTTTTTTTTAATTGGATATCTAGGTGGTAGTACATAGTTGTACTGCAAGTCTTAGGTGGTATATAGCATATAACAAGTCAACTCGAATCCGTGACCTTATGGACCAAAGCCGAAGCACCTAACCATTGAGAAAATGGTGTTGGACTGAACATTCAATTTTATTTATTAGTCAATTTAAAAAAACAATACCTCAAAATAATTTCAGAAGTTATAAAAACAAATTTTATCATTAAGATAAGAATTAATTATTTTTTAATAATTCAGAATATAACCAAAATCTGAACATCTAGAACTACTCGTAATTCAAAATATTCATAATTTAAAAATTAATAAAATTTTGTTCCAAATAGTTGATTGTGTGATAGATGAGAGTATTTAGTATCTACGTTGATTTACTTTATCTGTTTATATATGGTAAAAGACAGTAGGATATTTATACATTTGGCACGTTTGGTACACCAAACCTTTCACGTTTTCAGACACCAAAACTAGGATAATAATAAGCAAACCATATCAGAGCAGGATGGAATGCAACAAACTAAAGTAAGCCGTAATACATGGTACAAATATTTATACTCACCAAGAGCCTGTATTGGCTAAGAATATGCAAGTATGTTTTATTGTCAGACAGAAGGATATTTACACATTTGGTACGTTTGGTACACCAAACTTCTCAGACACCAAAACTAGGAGAATTCTAAGCAAACCATATCAGAGCAGGATGAACCGCAACAAACTAAAGTAAGCCATAATACATATTACAAATATTTATACTCACCAAGAGCCTGTATTGGCTAAGAATATGCAAGTATGTTTTATTGTCATTGTTGCTAATAGCTTCCTCTATCATGCCTTGGAGCTGACACCTACATTTTTCATTTGCTTTGATATCCTGTTAAGAGACAAACCTGTGAATAATCCATTCTAATGGGAACTTCAGTTTAGATTTATAGAAATTACCTTCTTGTAGCTGGCACCAGCCTCATCGTTGTCGCGTATATTGTCAAGAATAACTTGTCTCCTAGCCGTCAACACTTGTACAGTGGATATATTTTCTGTAACCTACATACAGGTAAGCATCGGCTAAAATCTGCTGATTAAGTAATTAAGCTTATACTCACAACCAATATATACATGCGCACGCACACAGAGACAAAAACATAGTAATCCACATGGATGAGGTGTTAATTGCATTGCGATTTGTTAATGTGTTCCTCCTGCTTCCCTAAAATTATATTAGTTCTAATTTACTTTTCATCACCATTCTACTGTAGCATTTTATTTGCAACCATGGATTGCACACCCAAGGTAGTAGCGGTAGTTAATTATTAGCAACGTGGCGTAATACTTGCAAGCTACAAGTTTGTTACAAATACTATCATCATACATGTCCTCTACTAAAACAAAAGAGATGTAAGATGATTTGTGGTTCACCATTTTCTCTATGCACGAACCAAATCACTAGAATGTTAATTTTGATCATGTGAGAATACACATCTACAGGGTGTGAAACTGTAGTCTTGACAGGTTATTCTTCAATATGTAAGCATGTTATGCGCATAATTTCAAAATATAATGGATAACAAAACGGCAGGTTCCATTTGATATGAACATGTCAACACACTAAGTTTTAGCCTATTATAAATTTCAAATATAGGAGTCGTATTTTTGAGAAATTTCATCTTTTGGATGTTCTAAAAAGAGTGTAATTCGAAAGACCTTTTAAAAATAAAACTTACCACAAAAAATTTTAAAAACTAATTGACATATTTTTATGTGCAAAGAGAGAATCATATTGAAACCCATTAATCTTCGTTCCTATTCTTCTTAATTCATTTTTTTTCTGATCCTTAAGTTTTTTGTTGAATCTTTACCCTATCTCGTTTTCTGGAACAAATGGTTGTCTAACCTTTCACAACTCATAAAGCACTTGAATTGTTATACTTTTTTATTGGCAAGACTAGCAGTTGTAAAAGTGTTGATTATCTTGGTTTTGAAATAAGAATAACATCTCTCGAGTTGACAGAGGGAGTTTGGTGCACAAACCTTTCTTTCGAGTATTTACAAGTATTTCCTTATTCTCTTATTATTAGTATTTCACTGTCTTTTTATTATATTTCTATTGCTAAGTAGTCTAAACTTGATATCTTTCACCCACACAAAGAGTATTTACTTTCCCATACGTAGTATCATATGTACTTGATACAATGACACGTTATAAATAAAACTCAGCTATTTAGCTTTTGGTAAATTCTATTTGAATCCCCCAAACGTTACAAATAAAACATCATATGTACTTTAAACATCTCAGTATTTTTAGTAAAACTCAAACAACACTGTTCTCTTTTCACACCTCGTCGATCCAACCAATTATCCTTCGTATATTTTGTATTTGTTTATGAACTCACTTCCAGAACCAAAGAAATATTAACACAGAAAAACCTAAATTTACAAACAAAAACTAGATTCATCAAGGACAACTAGTCTAGTGGAAAGACAGAAGAGTGTAGGTCTAGTGGTCTTGGGCTTGAAACCTCTGGATGCTGATTACCAAATTTCGAAAGGAAAAAAAAATCTCAAGTTTTTCTGTATTTGACAGATGTATATATACCACAAAGGCAGCAAGTTGGATTCAACATCTGTAATAGTTTTTCATGGATTGAAATGAAGACCTATAATAATCAAACAAGTGTGGTTTGATAATGTAACATGTTTTATAAAAGTTAACCTTGAGTAGTTTTTTATTCTTTGATACTCATATGTATATATGCATATGTATATGAATGTATGTGTGTGTGTGTACACTGATACACACGCAGACTAGTAATGATATTCTTGCGATTGTATCCGAAATGAGGGTGGGTAAGGGAGATTGCTAGAATTAAAAATTGATTTGGATGGAGTGTGTAAGGAGTTTTAAGGGTTCGTATTATTAAAGTTGTAGGTGTTGTTTGATGCTGCTCAAATTATGCTCAAAAATCATAACTGATTAGTTGACTTAGCACATTTATAATGTTTTCAGATGTAGTAAAATTGAGAAGATATATCATTATAATGGATAGACTAATGTACACTATGTGACTATAGAGCTCATTGAGCTTGGGGTTTTGATCATGTGTTCATCTCATGATTATAGGCATAAACAGACATCTACATATGAAAGGCTAATCTTGATTGACCAAAATATTCCATGAGCAATTCCAAAAGGAAAAGGTCAGTTGATTGTTCTTGAAAACCAAACTACTTTTCATTAATATCTCTAATTAAGGTTTCTAGTCCACTGAACAGTGAAATTCAAGACGTTCAATCTTGGTAAAACCATATCCAGAAATCTTTATCGACCCTTCTGATCTTTCTAATTTCTATTACATAAGAGCAGTAGAGGTATGTAAGGCATGCCTTCACTTGATGTCTGAATTCTCTGATTGTCAAATCAAATAATTACTTGATAATTTTATATTACACAACCAGACCACTAGTGGTTTATGCAACAAGACAAATACAAAAAAAAATATTTTTTTTCCTCGGTGTTTGCTCTGCGTCAATATTCAATTGACTATTTTGAAACAAGATATATAAGTGAGCATTGAAAGACTGGTAAAAATATGAAGGAAAGTGTTTCAACCTGTTGTTTAGCAATAGCATCGTCCAAGTGTTGAAGTTCTATGCGGTTACGAAGGTTAGTCTCTTCTAGCTCAAATAGTGCCTTTTGGAGATTTATGCGCTCTTGAACATTTTCACTTGTTTTTTGACTTAGAACATTCAACCATGATAATTCATCGTCTGCAACCTTTTCGGGTGGCTTTACACTCAGCTGAGTTTCCCTCTCCTTTTCCGCTAATTCTTTTCTTAGATGACAAACTTCAGCCTAAATAAATTGCTTGTGATGATCACGATTAGTGTGTAACAGTTGGTGCTTGTGAAATGTATATCTGAATTTCATTCCCTAACTGCAAAACTTTAACATTCAGTAGGTTTGTCCAAATTATGTTCGCATTTATTAGATCGTGCACTCAAAAGAATATAACGAATGCATGTGGTATTAAAAGGTTAATCACAGGGGAATATGACAGATTTCAGATAAACTTCAAAGGGTGATAATGTGATTACCCATCTAAGCTTGACAATTATACCCGGTTATTCTTAATCAATCTTTATCTAAATTATGTTTGTCATTAATTGCTGTATCATCCACTCAAAGAGCCTAAAAAATGGATGCACTATTAAAAGGTTAATCACAGGGGAATATTATATATTTCATATAGGCTTCAAGGTGGTAATAAAGCATATTACTCATCTAAGCTTGACAGTTATACCTGGAGATTCTCAATCATTCTTTGATAGTCCTCAACGTGAGTATCAATAGTGCCAATATTTTTCTGAAATAAAGTAAAAATAATTACACGGTTATTCATAAAGTTGATTGTATTAGCGTGGCCCATTACCTTAGCAGCTAACTGAATGTGAACTATGCATTCGGAACTGAACAATTAAACCAACTTACATGAATGTGTGTCTTGATTTCCTTTGCTCGATCTGCATACTTAAGTGTATTGACAGTATGATGATACTGATCATCAGCAGGTGACACTGTAGCAACCATGATAGTCCGTGAGTTTCCGCTAAGCCCGTCCTTTAAAATCCTTGTTAATTTACTGCACAGAATCACCATTTTAACCCTCTTATAAAGATACATACTTGAAGAATGCTATTAGCAATCAGTTACCTATTGCGGTAAGGAACATATGCAAGCCCTTTCTTTTGATGCTTTCCCAAAGCATTTATGCAATTTGCCAGAGCAAGAAGCGAACGATTTATATTTGCTCCATCTCTAAGTTTTTGGCCTCCATTATTTGTTTCAGAAGCTCTCTCGCTACATTGAAGTTGTGTTTAATTTAGTCTCTGTCTTAAATAAAAATGGAACCATGCATTACTTCCAGAGTATCACCTTCCCGCCAGATCAACAAGTGCAAGTTTGCCACGCAGAATTTGGTTCTTGTATTGGTTTTTCTGTTTTCTTTTCACAGCAATTTCCAAAACAGCATGGGACCTGGAATGCAAGTAGATAAAACTTTGTTGCGAAGTGGTATATACACGAAGTTAATGCAAAAATAGTTCTTTAGTCATACACAAAGTTAAATGCAATAATAGGTCTATAAAGAAGGATGGATTTTCAGAGATAAAAATATCAGTTGAAGATTAAAATTACCGAGAAGAGGTTGCATTTGCCTCCGTGCTTTCAGTTTTGCGCCTACTATTTCCAAGATTCAACAGTTCTAAAATTCTATCAGCAGAATGGACCTGAAGAAATTGGACGATTATTAGTAACTAGAAACAAAATATAAGAATTTCTGGTTTCTATATTTTGTTGGAAACTGTATGTTTCAGAGTAGTTCAAATGGTGAACTACTCTGAAACAGTACATTGAATGCCCCACTGCAAATATCAGCTATACTGATCAAAAGATAAGCCCATTCAGAATGATGATGATAAGGCAGTTAAAATAGTAAACTTCTATAGTTTCTTGGGATTTGTATGTTTCAGTTAAAAAGGTGAATTACTCTGAAACAATACATCAAGCGCCCCACTGCAAATATCAGCTATGCTGATCAAAAGACAAAGGCCCATTCAGAACGATCACAATAAGGCAGTTAAAATAGTTAAATTCTCCGGTTCCTTGGAAATTGTATGTCTCAGCTAAAATAGTGAATTACTCTGAAACAACATTGAACATCCCACTGCAAATATCAGATATACCGATCAAAAGACAAGCTCATTCAGAAAGATGATAATGAGCTTGTGTACAGTAATTACTGTGAACAATAAAGAAGAGATGATTGGTTTCTTTCTTGTTAGTTGTTCTATCTTAATGATGTACTGGTATATGGTGGAAACCATGAATTTAGAATGGAAAATTATATTTCCGTGAGGAAAACAAGATGACACAGACAATCCTGCAGAATTTCAATACAGCACTAACAACAATAGAGGTGCTACCGGCCTAAATTATGTGTTGGTCTCAAGGCCATACACAAATAACCATACACAATAGAGGGACCAGCTTACACAAATAACCATCTGAAAGCAGTTGTCTATATCATGTCTACTAATTTATAATCTTGGATGCTATATAGTGTATTAGAGTTAAATTTTGACGACGCAATATATGATAAATCAAAAACGAGGTTCTCAGGAGTGCAATGGTGAAACAGTGCATCGTTTGGAGTTGCAGAGAAGAAGTTATGAAGTGCTGAAGGTACGACATAGCAGTAGGGTGAATATGGAGAAGTTGAAGCAGGTCAGTAAACTGCCTCATTCACTACAGTCGACTTGGATGAAGAATTGGAAGTTTGAAGCATCAAGAAAATAGGCAGAAATAAGTCATTTTTGGCCTAATTCAATAGAATGGATTCCCTAAGCTAATCGACTAAACTTGCATGGCGGAAAGCATGTTGCTTTATATCTACTTTGCCAATCAACTATCCAAAGTCGACTGTCCATTGTGAGCAGTTGACCGAAGAAAACAAATTGGCTCAATTTTCAAACCAATTCCATAAAAATGTTGAATCAGGAACTACCTACTTCTAAAGATTTTAGGATTGTCTCATTCCAAGCAATGTACCCTGTGAACATCGCATCAGACAGAGAGAGGGAGGAGGGGGGGGGGGGTAGGCATCCACAGAAAATAGTTCTTTCTGCCTATTATTCCTCTTGTATTAGAGATTTTCGATTCTCCACTAAAAGAGACCTTTTACAATTTCTCTTGTACCTATCCGTATTTGTTCATTATTTGATCTATTTGTCATATCGGTGATTCCAAATTCTTGGATAATTATATATTTCGTAAAATTAGGTTTTTGGCCTACAAAATCCTAATTTTTTGTATTAAGCAAGAAATCATTAGGATTGACATGCAATGGTTGGATCAAAGGATACATGGTTACGAGGAGAACATATTTAAAGAAAAAGGAGATTTTGGGACATGGTACCTCTAGATAGAGACGATGTGGAAGAAGGAAAAGACTTTCAAGGTAGTTTATGATCATGATAAATTGAAAACCTTAGCCCAAAGAAATCGGAAAAGATGAATGATAGAACTCTTACAACAATTCAGCTATGTCTAAGTTGCTCATATCACGAAAATGAAGAAACCATGGATCACTGAAGGATGCATATCAAGTTAAGTATTTCACCAACCGTGTTATTCTTCAATAACTTTACACCCTTAGGATGAAACTAGGTACCATGTTCACTGAATATCAAGATAATTTCAATATTTTAATTATGAATTTGACGACAACAAGTGTAAAAATTAATAACAAGACTCAATCGATAATTTTGTTATGTTCATTACTATTGAGTATTTGTTAACTTCAAGATTTATGAAGGAGTTTCATAAGCATGACTGATGTAAGAGGGAAGTTGGTTGGCAGTAAGATTGGTGGTGATGGTTTGAAAGCTTTGTTTGCGCATAGAGGGAGAACGAAGGACATACCAAATTTGATGGAGATAGGCATAAGTCTAAATTCAAATCTAAAAGATCTAAAAAGTGGACTTGTTAGTTTTGTAGTTAGTTTAAGCATCATAAGGCTGAATGTTCAGATTTGAAGGCAAAGAGAACCGCTAAAAAGGCATCGGCATATGCTGCATATGTACAAACATCATATGGTAGTAGTGATGATGACATCTTAACTTTCGCGTTTAATGACTCTACAAGTACATCATGGATTATTGATTAGCGATCTTCCTATCACATGACACTACATAGGGATTGTTTCATCGCTTATAGAGAGGTTATGGAGGTGAGGTTTTTATGGAAAACATCATTTCTTGTCGTATGGTTAGTGTCAAGAATGTGAGATTAGGATGTATGATGGGGTGGTTATGACTATTTTTGATATTAAGCATATACCACAGTTGCATAGGAGTTTGTTATCAACGGGGGTTTTTAGCAGGTTTGGTTCAAGGATTACCGTAGAGGGCGAGAATTTAAGGATATCGAAAGGTTCACTACTATAATGAAGGGTGTTAGGGATGAAAACTTTTTTAAAAAAAAGAAGCATTATTTTATGAGTCGATAGCGGCAATTTGATTCTTCTGATCAAGACTTGACTAAGCTATGACATCTTAGAACGAGACATGTTGGTGAGAAGGGCATGGAGATATTGCACAAATAAGGTTTGATGAATGACATTGATATCAAAGCTTGGGTTTTGTGAGGGGTGTGTTCTTGGAAAGCAAAAAAAAGTTTCGTCTGATGTTGAATTACATAAGACAAATGCAATATTGGATTATTCTCATCCTAAAGTATAGGAGATCGCACCATGTGCTTCACTTGGAAGAGTCCGAGTTTATTTTATCAAGTCCAAAGATTAGACTTTTGACAGTTCATTAAGTCAAAGACAACAATTGACAAGCAATTCTTAGATCAAACAACAATGGTGAGTTTGTGTCGTAAGAATTCACCAACTATTGTAGGTCCGAGTGTATTATCAAATACCACATCACGCCACCAACCCTCGATCTAATGGGATTGCAGAGAGGATGAATCGGTTATTACTAGAGAGAACCCATTATTGCAAGTTAGAAGGCTGTTTGAAGAAGTGAATTTGGACTGAGACATTATCTATGTCGGTTTTCCTTATCAACCGCGCACCCTTTGCGGCTATAGATATGAAAATCCATAAGAAAGTATGGAAAGGTGAGCTTGTAAAGTATTCATTTCATAGAATGTTCGATTGTCTGACTTATGTTTATCAGAGCAATGATAAGTTGAATATAAGGAAAAATAAACGTATCTTTTTTGGAATTCGAGAAAGGGTGAATGTGTATATGATGTGGTGTCCTAATATCAAGTAGACTATAACTAACGGACATGTGACATTTGATGAGAATGCATGTTAAAGGTGGAGCCTACATCAATCAATGATAATCTAAGGATAAACGGTACCATACACAAGGTAAGTCATCGTTTTCTTCCCATAGGGAGATGAATAATGGTGTGTCTGATGACACCAAGGTTGATAAGGAGGTTCGGACTTAAGGTGAAGTTCAATCTTCAGTTGGAAAAGGAAGAAAGCCCACGTGGTTGAAGGATTTTGTTGGATTTAACATGGAGTATATTGATTTTGACGATGTGATTACATATGCTTTGGGTAAGCCTAAAGATTATACAGAGGCTAGCTAAGTAGCTATGGAGAAGATGGAACTTTTACATAAAAATCGTATATAGGATTTAGTGCTTCCTTCTTTCTGGAAAGTGTCATTGGTAGCAAATGGATCTACAACATGAAAGATGACAGTGACGAAGATGTGGGATATAAGTTGGCAACAAAGAGGTAAGCATGGTAGAAGGGCATGGAGTTTCATGATATGTTTACTTCGGTTGTGAGACATACTTATATTTGGATTTTGTTAGCATTGGTTGTTTGCTTTGTCATGGAGCTTGAGCAACTATATGTTACACTTTTCGGGTTCATATCCGAGAGTTTGAGACATCGTAACTTTAGTCGGAATTCATTGATTCTTTTTTTGTTTGAAAGATGAAGTTTTCTAGTATGTGCATACCAATTTTCAGCTCAATACGAGGTCGTTTGGTCCTCTGCTGACGCCCCATCCCGAGACCATGTACCTCTCGGATAGGAAGCCGAACAGTGTTAACGTGCGTCACATACCACACTTTCGCACTAAACGGTTTACTAACCGCTAGTAAATTTCACACTCAAAGCTGTAAAAAATTTACCTCATCTCATCGGTAAACTCGACCCGAAGGTCAAAACAATCAAACGGACAAGTCAGGAATTAACCGATAAGATAACTTGCTTTCTTACATGAAGATCTCGAGGACATCTATATTCATTAGCTAAAGGGGTTCACTGTTTCTAGTAGTCAAGAACATATGTGTAAACATAACAAAGCTTTGTACGACTGAAGTAATCCCTCAAACAATATTACAAAAGGTTTGGTAAGTTTATGCTTTCATAGGGTTTTACCAAGGACTACAAGAATCAACATGTGTAATTCAAAAGATGTGAGGCAAATATGATTTGTTGTTATATACGGATGATAGGTTGATTACATCTCGATGTATGGCAAGGTAGTAGAATTAAAAGTGGAGCTCGGTAAAGAGTTCGAGATAAAGGATTTGGGAAAGGCACGGATGATATTAGCAATGAAAATTGTCAAATATGGGTACTCTTTCAAGCATAGTATATTGAGAAAATCCTCTCGATATGGGACAAAGAAGACGAAACAAGTTTATACTCCATTAGGCTCTCGTTCAAATTATCTCATGACACGTCACCCAACATCGATGGAAAAGAAAATTTTGAAAGATATTCAATATGATAGTACCGTGCAGAGTTTGATGTATGTTATGGTATGTATCAAACTAAATTTGGCTCATGCAGTAGGAGTGATGAGTTAATATATATCCAATCCGAAAAATGTTCATTGGCAAGTGGTGAAGTTAATTCTAAGGTACTTGAGATGCACTTCTAGTGTTGGTTTGTTGTTTAAAGGAGTTGATATGGACCTTGTTCTTGCTAAATGATTATGCAACAAGTAGAGGCAATCAAAAATCAATGTCAGATTATGTTTTTACAGTTTCCATAGGGACATGTATCATGGAGAGCAAAGCTACATTCTTCGGTAGCTTTGTCAACTACCGAGGCAAAGTTGACTACAATAGTTGAAGTAACAAAGGAGGGATATGTTTATTGCATGTACTAGAGGATCTTGAGACATAACAGAAGATGATGGAGATATTTTTCTATAGAGTGTAAGACACTTGGTAGAAAACCAAGCCTATCGTGCACGCACTAAGCATTTAGATATACATCGATCCTTTCTTATGTTAGAGGAAGAGAGACAAAGTTAGCAAAAGTGTATAAAAAAGACAATCCAGCGACAAAGTCAAATTTAAGGAAATTGCTCAAACTTGATTAGCTTGGTCCAAAGGGAATGGGAGTGTTAGGAAGCGGACCCAACAAGTTTCTCTTTATTCTCGGCGAGATGAGTTCGATGGAGCGATGGGCAATTTGCATATTACATCGAGGTGGAATGTTAAATTTTGACGATCCATAAAGTTTTTTCTACCTTTGTTACTCCTCTCATTTTAGAGTATTTTGATTCGCTACCGTAGAAATCTTTTATAATCTCTCTCGTCCCTCCTTAATTTCAAGTAATAAAGGAAAAATTAGGTCTAAATTTGTGAGTATTCCAATATAATTATTTTTCTAAATATTTGTTCATTGTTTGGCCTACATTCTTGAATAATTATTCATTTTGCAAGAGTAAGGTTATAGCCTACAAAATCCTAACAATTAGGAAAACGTATATATAAAAACAAGAATAGATTATTTTTTATTGTTCCTAATCTATGATATTATTTCACATTAATCTAGCAAAGGTTACTGACATCTTAATAAAATCAATAAATGAGATATCCTGAAAAAATGCGAGGGAAATAAAATAACCTTTATACTTCTTAAACCTGCAACAATAATGCCACGTTCTGGATCTTCTCTAAGCTCTAGATGTCCAGATGATTTTTCAAGCAGGTCATAGATGACCTAGAATTCGTAAGAATACAAGATGTTATCACAATCTGTTATGAAACACATCTATGCAAGCATAAAAAAGGCCAAATACATACTTCATTGTAAACTTCAAGATAGGAACACGAAACTTCAAATATGTCAGAGCTGTCATCCTTCTTAATAAGATCAAATATGGTATGTAAGCTAAGAACCATTAGCCCAGGATCCTTACGTGTCCCAACCATTGTATAAGTTTTTCCACTGGTAAACATGTGAACATGTTAGAATACTTAATGTCTTTGAAGTATCACGTAAAGTTTTAACATTATTTAGTAAATCCAAATATATACAATATACATTGCGGCACTTGTCATATTTCAAGTATTTAAAACTCAAAAAATAGACAAGTGTTCGGCAGTTTTATAATTTCTTAATGAATGAAACTATAGATATTAGGATCCCTTGTGTATAGAATATCATAATAAATCATGACAATAAAAAAACTAGTTAATGCCCAAGTTAATCTCTAATCCTGTAAAAAAATGTCATGTAAAAAAAGCGTAGTAGGCAAGAAATATTAAAGAGTGTGTGATGTGGTTTGTATATGAATGAAAACCAATTATATGTGAAACATATAAATAGTATATGAGTGGTTCCTTTTTTCTTCTTTTTTGCTAGTCATACAATAACATTTTGAGAATATATTATTTCTTAAAATTTGTTTTGTAGCATTTTATAATTTTTGGGTGCATCATAATCATCATTAAGTTACAGTATTGTTTGTTAGTTATGTCTAAGCATGTGATCACCCCAAGTTAATGAATACTACTATAGTTTTAAGCATTCACAGAATGCTATTATGTTAAACATAGACCATCCGTAAAATTACTAAGTTCTTCATCGTTGTGATACTTTGAAATGCTAGGTTTACAAGTACGATGTATCATGAAATTGGATTACTCAAAATTGTATTGTTTGTTGACATGTTTTTTCACTCTCATATGATGCATTGTACTCAAATGCATTTCTAATGAGTAATAATATTATAGCATTATAAATCAGTTTTAGAATTTGGCTAGAATTAAGTGTTTATCTGGCTAGTATTATTCTCTGCTATCTTTCAGAGCATCTACAGAATGTTATTGCCGAAGTGTATTTCATGCTCAAAACTATATTGCATGCTAAACTAACATTGTAATATATGATCATCGGTTACAATGTTACATGCAATCTTAAAATTACATACGTTGTCACATACATTGAGGTCGTTCTGCCAAGTTAACAGAAAATATAATATGGACTATAATTTTCAAAATGATCGGGCAAAAAATAAATTATATAAAAAACAGTCCTAATAACCTAAAGTTCGTACATACGATTCATTTAGACCAAAACCAAGTTACTCGTAAGATCTAAGAGAACATGCACCGCTCCTACAATACATATTCCGGATAGGAATTTGCGACATCCGGATTCAAACCCGTAACCACTTATACCTTGACGTCTTACCTTTAGACATTCGTATATATGGTTTATCACTACGCATTAATGACCATTGTACTCCATAAACAATTTCGTTTAATAATGGTATTGGTCTGGGTATTTTTTCATACTAGACTATGACCTATAAGCTAACATCAACAACAACAATAATAATATGACCCGGCTATTGGGATACAAAATAAAACACAAAATGGGACACAATGGATGTTGACAGTTAGATCTCATTAGGGGGTTGAATTTAGGAGAGATCTAGTGGCTGACATCTCTTGTGTCACCATTGTATCATCTATTTGTGTCTAAATCGACTTTCCTATTAGGACACAATTGATGATACACTGGATTTCCACCATTGGATTGTCCCTTGATTTTCACAATCCATATAAGAACAAAAAAATCTAACGATCCAGATCTTTTGTGTCAGCAATTGTATTTTATTTTATGTCCAAATAGTCAACCCTATTTTTATTGTCATATGTTATTAAGTACATAAAAATAATATAGAATTAATGTTCAAGGTTCAAAGCGCATAAATATTCTATTTTTACAAGAGACTAACTTCTATCCAACCTTTTGACCAATTCGGACAGATTGGACGAGTCGAACTTGGAGTTATCAAGACGAGAAAAGCAAAGAGATAGCCCAGAAGTCCAAAAACCAAATGTAAACAAAGTCACAGGGCCAATGCAAAGGCAACTCAAGCCAAGACAATCACAAAACTACCCAAGTGGTGGGTCGGTATCGATCCATATTTTCTTCCCCGATGATGCTCATCTTCTGCCTATGCCCTCTACTCGATGCCAAAAACTTACTTCGAGTGTTGTTTTGTTGATCCGATGCAATTTTCTATCGATCTCTACGAACTCTTGAATTAGCAACTCTATTCTTCCATGACTCCATCATTTTGACTTAGAAACAAACTAATATTGGTGCAAACAAGCTAATATTGGTGCAAACAACTATGAAATCACGAAGCTAACCATAAGACGATCAAACATGAAGAGTTGAAGGCAGCCAATTTGGCAATATTATGTGTTGGTACCAAATCATACCGCTTATCGACATTGATATGCTTAAATCTGTGATGATGTGATGATTTGTAATGTTGCACTACTGTGTAAAACCCTGAACCACACTTTTACACACACAAATATGGATTTCACGTGGAAATCGGTTAAGTCACAGATGATTTAAATTTAATGTTTTTGAAATTGAAATTTTAATTTTAATTTTGAAAATGGAATGAAAAGCTTTGGAAAGAAGTTTTAAAGAGAAAAGTTACTTTGAATAACTTGGTAAAGTTTTCAATTTAAATAATTTAATTTGAATTTGAATTCAAAATTTGGAATTGAATTCCATGTTTGAAAATTATGGTTAAGATGTTATAAATGTGTGTATATGAATTTAAACCATTTTAAAAGTATGGTTTTGAGAATTTGAATTTAACCCAAGGACTTTAACTCGTATAAATGAATTAGATTTTCCGAAATGAAAACTATTTGTTTTCGAATAATAGAAGCTTTCATATAAGGAATGAATTTCCAATTTGTGTCAAAAGAAGTTCAAGTTTGAAATGAAAATGATTTTCCAAGTCAGGATCGTTACACGACCCCTACCCATGGAGTTATACCGACCCATACAAGCTGATGAGGTGACGACCTATCTTCATGAAGAAGTCGTCTATGGCGTGGAAAACGAGGTGGAAATATTTTGTGCGAGATTTTAGACTCATGTCTCTATAAATAAGAGGGTATGGCTCTTTTTTCAGGATCTTTAGGCTCTGGCACTCTTTATTCTATTTTCTTTTAATCAAGTGTCGGAGTTGTACCGACCCATAAGAACTTCTGCGTCCAAGTCAGAATATAAGCAATAAAATTATAAAGTGGACGTAGGTCTTGATTTGTCGAACCATATAAATTGTTGAGTGTTTTCTTGCTCATTTTTCATTTAATTCTTAACTTTTTATTCTCTACTTTAAATTCTAGATGTTTATGTCATTTTTGATTCAAATATTTTGATGCTTTCGCTGAGAAACCATATCCTCGGGCTACTTGGATCCATCATGTAGCGACCAGTAAATTTTTAATAATTTTTATTTGTTTTAATAATATATTTAATTGAATTTTGTGAAATTTTAAATAATAAAATTTTGAAATAAAAATTTAATATTTGGAATACGTATATTTAAATATAGAAGATGGTAAATTTTCATCTGATTTTATGGAAGTTTATTTCATTGTGAAATTCTACTAAATTCAAGTCAGTTAATAATTGTTGATAATAAAATATTTTCCAAATCTGAATATTTTTACATAGAAAAATTCTAATTCATCTTCTGACTAAGACGTCATTTTTCGTTTTTTCAAATTCGGACTTCTTTAGCTCCGTCGATCTTATTTTTCTGCGTTTTTGCTGCATTTTCAAAATTCGAATTTTTATAATTCAATCATACCACTAATATTTTTATACCGTTTTGATCGTATCGTCGTGCTGATCTCTGCAGTACATTCGTTTCTGGATTTTGAAGTCCGACTTGCTGCGGGGTCGATGAAACGATCTGCAGTATCAGTACGGTTTCGAACATTTCAAATTTCTTTTGACTATTCAATTTCCACTGTGTAATACCCAACAGCCCACTGGCATTTATTATTTTGAGAAAATCAATGCCTGACGTTTATTTTTCACTGGTTCCAATAGTGTGTCAATTCATTTCGTCTTACTCTATTTATTCATTTGAGAAAATACAACTGTTGCTCTTCTTTAGTTGGCTTCGGTATTGTTTTTTCCGAGCACCACAAAGCTCAACTTCAAGATCCTCCAAAAGCTCCATCGCCTTCCACCACATAGCCTTATGAACCATCCTTCTTCCCCTCCCCCCGCACGCACGTCCCGTTCAGCCTCCACCACCATCAACGCACCCACCTCCATTTTCGCAGCCTTCTTCCCATCTCCCTCCTTCGCACCTTCATCTCGTTCCTCACCACCGGCCTCAACATCTCCCCAAGCCCGGCGCCGACGTCCGCCGAGCCACATGCGTCCAACCCCTCCGCCTCCCTGACGACGACCGTACACCCATTCCTTCGACCCGATCACAACACATACCCCTAGTCGAGAGCAGCCCAATTCTCCTACCAGCGTACACCCGGCCTCCGCTGCCTCCGCCCATGGCACAATAGCCGAACCCGAGCAGGCGAACTTCGTCCCCTTCGCCGCCGTATTCGAGTCAGTGCCACCTCTTCTACTCGAGCCTTCTGTCAATGTATGGTATATATTCTTATATATATAAATCATATAAATTTATGAAGGTATACACTAATAATATGTTACAGTATTGTACCTTGTCTGAAGCAGTTTATATACATTAATATACAATGTTTTGAATAAAATGTTGTATATATTCTTAAACTATATCTTACAATAATACATAGCTTTCTTTTATTTATACTTCTTTACTGTTACTTTATATAAGAGTTTACTGGCTTCGTATATATATTAGTTTTATGTTGTGCAAGTTTATTTACCTGTACATAGTATTATATATATCACATTTGGTTTAAAGTAAGATGTTATTTATAGTAGTTATATAATTCCGTTATCTATATGTTCAATTGGTTTATATTTTACAGTTTTGTTGTTATAGTTTTAATATTACAAGGTTTGTTTATAACATTATATGTATTTACAATGGTGTATGTATCAACAGTGTAGGATGTATATGTTTTCATATGAAGGTTATATATAACGTTAGTATGTATATATTATTTGTGTTACCGGTTATACCGTATATATATATATAATGTTCTATTTATTCAATATATTATACTAGATAATATATATATATATATATATACTGTGTTGTCTCTAGCTTTATAATTCACAGTTTCCAAACATGCAGATATTAGACTTTGGTTATGCATTTTGGTTTAAGTATAGATTTCTGAGTGGTGTACATATAAATATACATAGGTAGGCCTTTGGTAGTCATTTTGTGGAAAGTCTGCATATATAAAATAGCAAGCCATCTGTACCTATAATCGTTCGTTGTATATACATATTTCTTATATCAGGTCTGCATACATGAATGTATGTTTACTGATTTTTGCAAAAATAATGAGTATGATATGTTCAAGTCATATTGATGTCAGTCGTATACTTGTTAGCAACTTTGTTTTCTGTACATATATATTGTAAAATGGTTCGGCCGTAGTTTTGGTTTAAGAAGATAATATAGAAGTTTATATAGCAGTGTAGATATGTATGTCTATAAAGTTATGTCTATGTTGATTTGTGTATTGGTTTTGAATTTATTATAAAGGTCTCTTTTGGTTTTAACTATAGTACTTAAATTTCGACGTGTTTATTTGTGAATAAACTATATATATATTGATATTTTGATCATTTAAAAATATATATAGATAATTTTTAAAATAAATATATATATGTTTTGATCCTTTTAATATATAGGTTTATTTCCATAGCTGAGAAGCTGGTTGATTTTGGTAGTGACTTTTGAAAACGATATATATAAAGATTTTGGATTTTTAATACGAGTTTTAAATTTAATGTTGATTTAATAAAATAATAATAATATATTTTCTGTCTCTATCAATCTGATTGATTGTTTTCATCGATTCCTGTTTATCAGCTCTATCCATCGAATTTGTACCAATCTTGCTTTGCTTTGAAATTCGTGCTTGGATTCGTGACTCATCTCAATCTCGTTCATCTCTAGCCTCGAAAGGTGAGCAATCACTCACGATTAATGTTCTTTTATTTATTAAATTTGATTTCAATTGAAACGACAATTGAAATATGCTGATGATAGTTATTTACACTGTTATATATATGCTATTACCTGTATCAGTTCACCTGTGACATCTGACACCATTATCTGCTAATTGAAATATGCTGATATTAGTTATTTACACTGTTATATATATGCTATTACCTGTATCAGTTCACCTGTGACATCTGACACCATTATCTGTTATTTATATTGATGATATATGCATGTTATATTATTATCATATCTGTTATCACTCTGCAAGTTCCTTGTTAGTATAGAATCACTATGGGTTGAAATGATACATACCCGAACGAACTTTAGAATAGGAGAAAATCGTTATGGGTTAAAATGATAAACCCAAGCGATTTTCAATTGAATTGAATTTGAGATTACGGGTTGAAATGATATATATATATACCCGTATATATTTAAATTGCGGATTGAAATGATAAATATCTGTATCACTTGACCATAGGATAGAAAATTATATACAAACACCGTTGATCTAAATATAAATAATTTGAAATGATTTCTATGGTTTTGAAGGAAATATATGGTTTTAATAAATATTGATTTTAAAGATTCTAATAAAGTTGATTTAAAAAAGTCGATTTAATCAATATAAAATAATGTTTAAGTACTTATGTAAATTTTATATTTCAAATATAGAGCTTATAATGTTTCAGGTTGAAAGATAAATTTGAAATTGATTTGGAATTTTAATTATTTAAGAATTTTCCTTCAATAAGTTTGATTGGAAATTATTAAATTTGAAATTTAAAAATATGATTTTTAACTTGGATTTGATTAAAAGTGACTTAGATGAATATTTCAAATTTACATAACTTGAAATGGGATATTTTGTTTATTTAAAAATTGTAAATTGAAGTTATTTAAAATGATATTGAAATGATTAAGTAAATAATTCAAAACTAAACAATAGTAAAGTGAATTTGATATATATACGAAATTATCGAATTTAAGTTTTGAAATGTGGAATATATTGATTTTGAAATATATTAAAATTGGAATGGTTTATTTTGTGGTTCAAATCTGTTTGAAATCGACATAATTTGAAAGGGGTTATTGAGAAACTGAATTGAATTGAAATTGATGATTGAGATTTGACTAAATTTGAAATTTTGGGATTGGTGTTGATTTGGAATTGATTTGCAAAATTTGAGGAAGCTATTTTATTATATAAAGTATTTTTAAATTATATTTAAAACTATTTATATATGTTACTTTATAAATTTATTTCATATAAACTATTTTAATATAAATTATTTTTAATATAAATTATTTTTAATATAAACCATTTTAAATTATAACTATTTTTATATAAACTATTTTAAATTATAAACTATTTTATTTTATATACTATTGTTTATATTTAAACGGTTAAGTGGGAAGTGTTATGGTTTCAAAACATTATGATTTCTAAATTTTGATTCCCAAAGAACTATGATTTCCAAAGTGTTTGATTTAGAAAGTGTTATAAATTTGAAGTACTAAGATTTGTAAATGGATATATTTGAGATGGATATATTTGAAATGGAAGTGATATCGTATTGATATGGTTTTGAAATGGCAATGATATTTTGGTTTTGAAATGGCAATGATATTTTGGTTTTGAAATATAAACTATTTTGAAAGTTTATTAAATGACCAATCGGTGTAATAATTACGTAGTTATTGAAGAGTCCGGGATCGATTAGGGACATACTCTCTGTCCAAACCGAAAACCACTTTAATAACTATTATACGCGGAGTGTGATCCAGAATGAAGTGGTTGGAATGATGACGTTGCTGGATTTGAAGAAAGAAAACGATAATGGATGACCTTGATACTTGTGTCAAATTGGAAATGACTTAAACAGGAGCCGTGCCGGACCAGTGAGGTTAGCTACCTCTAACGGACACACTTCTTCGTAAACTACTCATTACTTGTTTTTGATTGGTGCGCACCCTTGATTTGGGAGTGTTGTTTCGCGGTGTTGTGATCGTTGCGGCGATGCGTTCTCACCAGTCCGGATCAGGTAAACGGTAGTTTCACTACCTTGGGTATTGCCTCATGTGTCTTGTCATACTCGTATCCCTATGCACGACCATTACGATTTGTTTTGTGTTATACCTATGGAGTACTCCCTGATAGCTCACCAGTTTACGGTGGAGTTTACAGTGTTGTATAGACTATTACGCTTATATAAAGGGGGATAATGGTAACGCCTTAACGCTATTTTGATACTTTATATTACTAATAGGCATTATCTACTTAGCGTACACTACTATATAGTAGATAGTTTAACGGATCCTTAGAGGATGGTTATCCCAAACATCCTTTGAGTTACTTGTATTTCAATCGTTATTTCACTTGAGTTGGATTTATTGATATAAGAATGTTAATCCTGACTCGAGTGTTTGTGTTTTGCTTTATGCTCGGGTCAGACTGAGTGTACCAGTATTCAAGGCTCACCTTTGGAGTTGGAGCTTCGCTTGGAGATCCAGTTATCTATCCAGCTTTCAGATATTCAGTTGATTCCAGTCATGTATTCTGATCTTGTATTTGACTATTGTATTCGAGACTTCTGTTGTATCTTGTTTAACTATGTTATATATATATAGTAGCTTCATTAACTACTATTCTTTTGTTTCCGCCGCATTATTGTTATATTATTTTGTGTCTGTGATCTGTGATTATTTTATTTACTGTACATGCCGAGTTTTGTCAAATTTTATTTACAATCCATTGTTTTGAATTATTCAAGTCCGACATGTGTGGATTTATTGTCGATTTGAATGGTCCAAAATAGTGAGTCGTTACACATCATCTACCATTGGATTTCTTAATTCCAAGAAATAGGTCCAATTTTCCTACCTTATTGGTTACTATTCGGATTTTTAATAATCTACGAGAAGCTATTTGCAATGGCCTCATCAAGAAGAGACCATTCTACCAATTCCAAAGCTACTAATGAAGCCGAGAATCAAAATCTTCTGCATGGAGATGAAGTTGTCCAACCAACTCAATCTGAGATCCAGACTCCAACTGAAGTCGTGACCAGAATGGAGATGACTAAGATTATAAAGCAGATGGAGAATAGATTCCAGGCTAGTCATAATGAGATAAATCAAACGAAACAGCAAAGTTTAAGATTGCTGAATGAACTAACTCAGAATAGCCGTAGGAGGAGTAGAAAAGATTCCAATTCAAAGTCAGAAAGTTCCTCATCATCCGAGCAGATCCGGAGGGATAGGAAGCAAAAGAGGAATCAAAACGCTGTTGGAACATCTTACCAAGGAAGAGGACGAGCTTCAGGCACAAATTTAGGATCGATACTGACCCAAGGGCACGAGTCGGTACTGACCCATCTAATGGTAGGCCCAGAGCTTGCCATTCGAAAGACGGCGTGAACTTGACTTCTAAAGGCGCTGCTGATGATCAGAATATGAAGAATCATGTTGATGCCGATGATGCAACTCACGGGAATCAAACAGGGTGACTGTTGGACGAATGAGTATCCTGGAGTTTGGAGAGCCTAGGTATTGAGAACCTCCCCGAGAGCATTCGTCGGGTCGAACACTTGGGGCAGAACCCGATTACCGATGTTCAATCGAACCTGTGGACCCGGAGTACTTGGAAGATATGGTTAAGAGACTTGTAAGTGAAAATCGCTTCCGAAACAATGATGAGTGGGGTACCTCTCCTAGTCGGAATCCGTTTACTGAAAACATCCTACGCGTGAGATATCCCTGAAGGTTTGCAATGCCGACTATGTCGTTGTACGGAGGAACAACAAATCCTAGACAGCATTTGATGAGATATGAATGGCATATGAATTCCGCCAGAGTTTCCGATGTCGTGGAATGCCGTTGTTTTTCAATTTTCCTATAAGTAGCTACGATGTGGTTCACTGAACTTCTGCCGAGGTCCATATCATCTTTCGTTGAGTTGTCGAAGAAGTTTATAGAGCAATTATGTTTACAAATTGCACGTCCGAAACATGTGATGTCTTTATCAAACCCCTTCCAAGCTGATGGAGAGTCGATGAAGGGTTTCTTAAATCGATTCCACACAGTCGTGACCAAAGTTACGAATTCCAAGGATGACATAGTACCGATGACGTTGATTAGAGGGATTCATCCCGATTCAGATTTCGGAGATTGGTTGGAAAGGTAACCCCATCAACAATGGATGCTTTCTACAGAAAGGTTAATGAGTACTTACGCTTGGAGGAAGCACGCAAACATCCACAGAGGACTGGTGCTGGGAATTCAAACGAAGCAATACAAACCAACGTTGCTGTAAAGCAATCCGGAGGGAGTTCCGGAAATATGGATGTGAATGTTGGTAATCAGAACAATAATCAGAAATGGAATGATGATGGAGCTAAGAAGAAGAAGCTAAATAACAGGAATCGTATTAGGACTCCTAAGTACAACAACTATACCGAACTAAACAATTTAATAGAGAATATCTATCTGGCAACCCAAAACACCAAGTAATACAGAAAGCCGGCTCCAAGAGAGTCAACTAAGAAGGAGAGAAAGTCGGACAAGTTCTGCAGATTCCATGAAATTCATGGTCACAATACCAACAAGTGCAGACACTTGCGAGATATGGTTGATGAATTGATTCGCAATAAAAAGTTACAGCAATATGTAAAAGCCCCGCAATATGTAAAAGCCCCGCAGGATGGCGGATAAGGAAACTTTGACACCCTTGGGTCGTCTTCCCAACGGGGGCAAGATGAGCCTGGTGTTGATGCATTCAGGGGGCTAGAAAAACAGTTGGTGATTATTACAATTATCGATGGGCCACAACCCAGCCGATAAAGTCTAACTGAGATGGACAAATATGTAGGCGCTATTTAAATAACAAAAAGGATTACATAAGCAGTGATACGATACACATGGTTGTACTATAGCTATAAAATATTGAAGTAAACTGTTCTATTAAGGAAATAAAATAGTTATAAATATAAATAAATTGGTGTAAATGTTTGTTCTAGGCATTAAAACTATTATTTTTTAAAATAATTGTAGGCATATTCTATGTACATACATGTGTGTATGCACATGAGACCTAACACGTGCAAGGCAAAAAAGTAATACATATAGCAAATATTCTGTACGTGCAACACAAAATGATTTATACAAACTTGTCAAAGCGAAATAAATAGTACAAACTAAGGTTTTCAAAACGGGATTCAAATTGTAAATCATAAAATTCAAATTTTAAATCAAATCAGAATTTAAATCGTAACTCTAAGATTTAAAAGAGGTATATATTTTAATGTTTGCACACATTTCGAAATTGATTATGACAACAGAACTTTTACATCTAAACTTAGAACTCAGTTTTTTCTTTTGTTCCATTTTTGTTTTGTTTATAAAACACTAGGATTGGAATTGTGGGTTCAAATAAGCATATTCAATATATAAGTATGTATTAAATGTATTTTCTTTATTGTAGTTTTAAATGAGTTTGAATCGGAATGTAAATTGAATCGAAATGGGAGAGATATGATCTAAAACGGGATTTAAATTGTAAGATTAAATTTTTGATAATAATGGTACAAACGACGTTGGCATTACATGCGAGATATAACTGTTACAAACGACACATAAATCGCAAGTGAAAGATAAAAAGTTAAGTTAAAATTCAAAATTTTAAATGTCAATTGTTGACAACATATTAGCAGTTCGATATATGTAAAGCTTAAAGAGAAATCTAATATATATATAAGCATAATACGATGGTTCAATACATATTAAATGTTGTTTTAGCAATTGTTCTCTCTCCTTTTTTTTCCAATCTTGACACGACGTCAATAGGAAAAACATTATACATGGTGGAGTGGAGTTGAAAATGTTATTAAAAATTATTTGAACATAACTCTAAATGTCAATCAAACTATTAATTTATTATTCAGTTTATCAAACTTAGTTTCATAGTTTATCATTATTTATTAATTATTAAAGGAAAAAACTAATTTAATTGGAAACTGTTTACAAAAAATTCTATTAGATCGCAAGTATTTTGGCACATGCAATGCACATGCGTGAAAATAATATTTTTAACAAATTACATATTTTTATCAAAATAATCAGACTATTGCATGTTGTATTGACCAATCTTCAATTTGATAAAAAAATTGGTTGAAAATATATAGCTATAAATAATTTCAAAATATTGGATTTTAGATCAATATTCAAAATATAAAAAAAATACACACACACATACATATATGTGTGTATAACCGTAATTTACAATTGTATTGTTTCGTTTAAACGTTTGATATACAATTGTATGTGAATATGTGTGTGTGTATAACTGTAATTTATGATTGTATTGTTTCGTTTAAACATTTGATAACAAGAGCAATGCTTAATTTTAAGTAGATGGCTCATTTTAGTGTCTCGGGAGATTGAACCCAAGACACCAAATGCTATTTGAATTTGAAAATAGCTTGAGCTAGTGGTCATTGACTATTATTTCCTTTAAAAATAGCTTTTCAATATAAGAAATAGAAATTAAGTGTCATCCTAAATGCTATTTGAAAAAGGACAAATTTACTTATGGTTAGACAAATTTATCTTTTATTTTGAAATACTAAGATAATAGTATATTTTCACAAAGTGAAAATTACACAAAAATAAAGGGTGCATCCAGCATAAGTGTAAAATAAATCAATAAATAATTATTTATTGATACTGAGAATATAAAAACAGTAAAAAAAATATGCAAAAAATTGCCATGATCATGATTTGAACCTTTTTGACCTTAATTTTGTTCAAAACTTTCAACTAAAAATAGAGATTCATTTTTATCATTGTCAAAATTCAAACTTATGACATCATGTAAATATAATAAGGGTGTTTTTAGAATTTCACAATCGGACCGAAATATGCAACTCTATTACAACCGTAAATGTATACACACACACACATAGAGGCTTGGCAGTTGTTGAAGTTCGAGTTTTGTTCAATAAACATTCTAAGGTCATTGAGAATCGATCTTGACGCCTCCCGATTGGTGGCACATGGTTCAAGATCATTTGATATTAAATGAAATACCGCAAATATCACACTTGTATCTTCATATAATATTTCAATGAAAATGAGGTTAATAAAAGCTCAGGGGCCTTTTGGATCTGTTAAAATAAGTTGTTTTTCTGCCTTTTAAAAGCAAAAGTCAAAAAGCCTATATCGATGGACAAAATTTAATAACTTCGAAAAATCACTTTTTAATTTAATTGAAAAGCAAAAAAAATTTGGTTTTTGACTTACAAAAGTAGATTTGACAAAAAGAACAATTCAATGAAAAATTTAAAAAAATGAAATCCAAAAGTTTCAAACTAAAACATTTAAATTCAAAATTTCAAAATCCAAATCTTAGAAATCAAAACTTCCAAATTCAAATTTTCAAATTTCAATGTCAAAAATTGAAATTTCAAATATTGGAACTGATATTTCAAAATCAAAACTAAAATTTTCAAATTTCAATATTATAAAATTTGAGAATTTTTAAAATTTCCAAGTTCAAAATTTTGAATTTCCCAAAATAAGAATTTTGAAATTTTCAAAATTAAAATTTTTAAATTATGCATTTACCAAAAAAAATCTAATTTCTACCATTTGAATTTTCTAATCCAAAATTTTTAGTTTCGAGATTTGAATTTCCAATTTTAACTCTATAGAAGTTCAAATCTCAAACATTGAAATTTTCAAAATTTCAGATGTTGAGTTCGTACATTTTCAAATTCAAAATTTACAAAATTAAAATTTTAAATTAATAAACTGAAAATTCAAAATTCGAAAATTTGTATTATCATAATTTCAATTTCAAATTTCTAAACTTCCAAATTTCAAAGTTTGAATTATCAAACTTCAAATTTTAAATTTTAAAATGCGTTTTCAAATTATAAAGTTCAAAACTAAAATTTAACCTTTTTCTAATATTTGAAGTTACAAAATTTTAAATTTCAAAATTTGATTTATCAAAATTAAAAAATTTTGAATATTCAAAATTTGTGTTTTCAAATTTTTTAAATTCTGAAATTTCAAAATCAGAGGTGGAGCCTTGGCGCAACGATTAGATCACCCGCATAGTGATCTGGACGCTCAGATTCGAGTCCGGAAACAACATCTTCGCAATGCGAGGAAAAGGCTGTGTACATTATCAACCTCCTCCTCAGAGCCCGCTATCGTGCGGGAGCCTCGTGCACTGGGTTCCACCTTTTAGAAATTTCAAAATCAAAATTTTTATATTCAAATATTGAAATTTCAAAATTTGAATCATTGAAATTTCAAAACTCATTATTTGAATTCTAGATATTTATCTCTAAATTTTCAAATTTAAATTTTCATTGTTTGAACTTTTAAATTCAAAACTTTTTATTTCAATTTTTTTTCCTTTTTAGGATATAAGTCAAAAGTTTGTCATTTGAACTTTTTTACTTTTTAAAAGCAAAAGGACTTTTGAAATAAGCAAAAGCACTTTTGCTTTTGGTTGCCAAATGGGGCCGTATCAAAATTAAATTCCACAACGCTAAAGTTTATGAAATGTCACATAATGCCTTTTGAAGCATATAAGGTATCAATGACCATTTAGTTGAATGAAATTACTTCATTTGGTGGCCATAAAGGCATATTGTAGTTGTCATTAGTACACAAACATGACTTATAAAGCATACATAATAAGCTAAAGTCATAACAAATTGCTTACATAGCGAACGAAAGTCAAAAAAAGAATGATGTTATAAAATTATTATTTGCAAATTGCGAATATCTAAAACTTATTGAAGATAAGTATATTTGTACATGGTGAGTTGTGCAATTTTTTAACTAAGCCTAAGGTATGGTTGAATACATTTTATTTTATATTGTTATGACATCAAATTAGAGAATGTCAAAATCTAGACGACTCTAAATTATCATATAAAGGATTACCATTATTTGGTACAACTATAAGAAATAACTACTGGACGAATAGTTAAATTTGAAGTAAAGATGGTTATTTGGTAGTTTATAACTTCTTGAAAGATGGAGTTACAAATGCTAAGGTCTTTTGCCTACACAAGATCATAATGAACAAGAGAACTGTTAATGAAGGAAGTATTATTGATGAGACAGCTAATGGCAACAACAACAACAAAGTCATTATTTCCAAACAAGTTAGGGTCAGCTAGAGATGAAACCCAAAACTAAATGACAAAGCTAATTTAAAGGTTATTACAATACAATAGCAATAATAAAATAAAGTCAAATAAGTAAATTAATAATAATAGTAACTAAATAAAGATAAAAATCCTTATATATGTATTAAAAAAATAAAAAAATAAACAAATAAACAAATAAAAATAAACAAATAAACAAATAAATGATGATAAAGGTATAAATCGTAATAATGGTGCGATAGTAATATTGATCAAAGACTAAACGCTATGGCTTAGGCTCTTTTTCCCTAGTCCTATAATCTAAAACTTATAAAATTCATAGCTCGTGATTTTGGTACGTGAATCGCTAACTTCCACATGCTCCTATCTGTTACCAGCTCTTCGGATATATTGCAATCCTTCAAGTCCCTTTTTACTACTTCCTTCCATGTCAACCTTGAGCATACGATGAGGGAGCTAATGGATATGGGAAAAATTCAATTAGATAAGGGGACAATAGTCTAAGTTAAATCGGTTATCGGTTATTTACATAAGAAACGTTTTGCTTACTTCTCAAAATACCCCTAATCACTTCTTTCAATTGTCAATACACTTGTTTTGATTCAAATTCTCATCCAAAACCAAATTCCTTAAGATCTCACTAAAATCTGCCACTTTCCGGCCAAATCCATTGTCAACGCCTACTGAGAGCCGTCATCAATGCCACCTACTACCCATCTGCTTTCTCCCAAACCCTAAATTTTATTACCCAAATTGGAAGTGAAATTTTCTATTTCCATATGAAATATGCCAAAACCAGAAAATGTTGGAGATTTAGATGTTATGGAGGTAAATTGAAGATTGTGGTGAGTTCTCTTCTATCATATTCAACTTTTAACAAGTTTTTTCTTAAATTAAAGAAAGATTGTTTAATACACATTAGGGTGTTGGAGTTCAAATTTTTGACGGATGAACAGAATTGTACTTGAAAGAGAAGAAAATATATTATTATGTTAAAGTTAAATTACTAATTTTACTTTGTTTTTACAAGGGCAAACTGGAGAATCAATGGTTTATTTATCCCCTTAACAAAAACATTTACCGAAAAAACTTTTTCCCCCCTTATTCACAATGCTTTTACCTTTAACAGTTTTCATTAACAATCATAATATAAAAGTTGACCGAACAATTATCCTAATAAAACTTAATAGTGGATATTAAAATAGATATTTTATGAGGATTTAGGGTGTTCGAATTTCCTAATAAGATAAAAGGAATATTATACAGGTTTGATGAGTACATTCAATTTTAGTGATAAACTGAGTAAAAAGTGTAAGTGTAATATAAAAATGACATTGCAGATTAAAATTAAAATAAGTCACATTTTTCTGCAATATCCACCTAGACTGAAGAAGAAAAAAAACATTTTCTGCAAGAATAATACCTTCCTGTTGAACCATATGCAAACACAGTTGCATTAAGTCCTTGAACAACGCCAGCGATTGTTGTAGAGATATTCCTATATACATCCTGAGAAACAACAAAATGATCATAAGGTTTAAGATGCCAATAGAATTATATTGGCACATTCAAATCCCATACATACATTAGCAGTGACGTCTTTTGGAATTTACAACATATTGTTATATTAAAATAACAAGCTAAAGTGTGACTGTTCGTGTGAGATGTTTTCATGAATATTTGATCTCAATTTGGACGAGTAGGAAAGTCGTCGCCTAAATTTGGACGAGCAGGAAAGTCGTCGCCTCATTGTTGCAGATAGGTTGGTTCATGCATGTGTAGAGCTTCCTTATTGTTTAGCAATGGTGCACAGCACATTTCTTGTCTCACACCTAAGGAAGTCTATGCATGATACAGCTATGGTAGTTGATTTTTAAACTTCTAATTAATGACACAGAAGAGGATATTTTGCTCTTTTAATTCAAGCTAGTAGGTAGGGTTGGTAGGTCAATGGCAAGAAGTGACATGCATGTGCAAGAGTACCAGTTTCATACCAGATAGAAATTTTCATGTTTTAAATGGGTACAGCTACTTGTCAATTTTACCACTTCGCCTAGTTGATTTTCATGATAATTTATTGTCCATTCACCATTATCGAATGATCTCTTCAGTTAAATTAGCAAATGATACAAAACAAGAATCCATGAAAATTTTGGTAAAGTTTTATGACCAGTCATAATACTACTAATATTGTATAATAATGCAACGCATATCATTCTGTACACAAAAATTAATCTAGAGCAATAGGCCAGTCACAGATCCTAAAGGCTACAGCTTTGAGGCACTCGAGTTTCTCTAGCAACCCATATAGCAATGCATGCCTTGTTTGGTCAAATAATCCAAAATTCATATTTCACAACAAAATTACGCATAAGATACATTTTAAAGATAACCAATATGAAATCTAATCGAGACTGCGCTACGTTTAAATTTATAACTAAGTCCATACCCCATTGGTGCACTCGGGACCAAACACATGATCAAAGCAGTATCTCTTCTCTTTGGTTCGATTTTGTATCACGTCAAGATAATCCTTTGACAAATCAGGGTCTAAAACAACTAAACCCTGAAATTTATCAACCAAAGCTTATCAAAGCTGTAATATAACACAATACTTAAACAATTAAAATTAAGACAGGATGCTTGAACCTTCTCATCAATAACTTGAATAATGTTTCGACTCCTTGTCCTTTCTGACTCAGCCAGTGGTCTGCATTTCACAGCAACCTGAAGAAAAAAAGAAGCAAATTCTAAATAAACCAACTCCTATAGGAAATAAATTAATAAACAATTTTGTGTTTGAGAATTCACCAAAAGCGTTGCTGTCTGTTTAGCTGCTGGTGCTCTAATACTTGACATGATTGCGTCATCCACTTAGCCAAAATAAAAATTTCTATTAACAAAACCTAACAATTTCCAACATAATCGATTCTGCATGGGCAACGGTAAACTAAAACTGCAGAATCGAGTGTATGCAAAAATATAGTATCAATCAGAATGCTACTGCTAAGCTACAGAATTTCCATAAAAATAAAAATATCCTAACTGGACACCTTCGTACCCTCAATGCAAAAAAGAAAAAAAGAAAAAAAAACAGCTCTATGCTGATTGCTGAATAAACAAAATGAAATTGCGGGGAAATCGGCCAAAGCACCGACAATAGACAAGAAATCGGAAAAGGACGATTTGAGTGAATGAATTTAACTGTAGAAAGATTAAATGAATTCTAAATTCAAAATTGATATTAAAAATTATTTATTGAGGGAGGTGGAGGAAGTGTTCGCGTACTCCGCGCTGACGGTTACCGCCATTGATTATAACTTTAAGTACGTTTAACTGCTGCTCGCTGACTTAATTAAGACCAGACGTGTCAATCATAATATGTAGCGGTCACTCTCTTCCAGGTAACTCAAAGGATTAGATCAAAGCCATTGTGAACACAAACCAACCCACATTTGGTGTACCAAATCCAAGTAAGCAATCTTTGGATAAACCAAACAAACCAATTTATCTCGACCCGGGTTGGTTTGATTTTAAAACTAGATTTGTTTTAATTGGTCCGTAAAAAAATTAATTTAATAATCTGAGATTAAACGAACTTCTATTATATTGTCAAAACAAGGAATGACTGTCAACTCCCTAGAATTAAAAAAAAATTTGTTTATCATATATGTCAAAATTACTATTACAAACCATAATAATACAGAATAAGAATATACAATGAATAATCAAAACATAAAATGTGAATTATTTTTAGTTTCCTTAAATCGAATAACCAACCAAACTAATCAAAGTTAATTCAGTTGGTTTGGTTTTTAATTTTATTGGTTTTAGTTCGGTTCAACAATTTTTATTATTGGACAAACCAAACCAACTAAACGTTCACGTCTAAATAATTTTTAATCGTTCAGACACACAAATTTAAAAGGTTATAACATCTTAAGTCGTGTAAAGCTCATTTAATCATTGTTTAACTATTATCATATATTAATTATTATTTATAAGTTATTATCTAGTAATCAATTAATTACTTTTACCTATTATTTATTGTTTATTTATTCATTATTAATTTGAATAATTAGTTAATTAAAAATAATTGTTTAATTCAAATGAATGACATGATATTGTATCAAAATTCAAATTTAATGTTCGAATTGCCTGAAAACATAAGAGCGTTGAACTTATTAATTTTTCTAGAGTATCTACATAACTGCTTAATATAATAATCACTGGATAATTTGCTTATACACATTTTATTTTTATTTTTATACTTAACTCATTTACTTTTATTAACTAATACTAAAAACATATTTACAAAGTTTGTAAAACATAACAATTATTTACATATTTTACAAACAACGACGGCCTACTATAAACTTAGCCCAATACCCAAATAACCAATTCCTAAACTCCTGAATCTTCCTCAGGATTAACTCAACCTTCCCATTTTACTTCACCTCATTTCACATTACTCTTCATTTTCCTTTTCTAAACTCAAATATGGCAGTTGCTTTAGTTTTCTCTTTGTCCTTTATACTCAATTTAACATTGAATCTTCTCTATTTCTCAATTATGTCCTTTGCTCAACTATGTCTCTTCGTCTTCACTCTCCATTTGAGCAGATTTGCTCGAATTTGTAAAATTGAGATCCAGTCAAATTTGCTCGTATTTGGGTATAACTTACCTTCCATCATTCTGAACTTTTGATTCTTTGACGTGCAACAAGTATTATGGTTGATACTGCTCTAGATTCACATGTCGAAATTATCGTTTGCTTCTTGTATTTCACCTATTCCCACCCAGCATCTTACTATTGGGTTATGACTTGTAGGTTTTCCTGAATGATGTGTCTAGTTAGGCCTCGGATCTGAATGTGACTAAGTGTAACGACCCGGAAATTTTAATATTTTAAATAACGTAATTAACTAAATTTTTCTTGAAATTTAACAATTAAATTTTGGCAATGAAAATTTGATATTTGGTATGCGTCTATTTAAACATAGCAAGTGTCAGATTTTCATCAGAAAATTTGTAAGTTTGTTTGTTTGTGGAATTTCAAATTTCAAATTTTAAATTAGTAAATTTGATGAAAATAAATTATTTTCGAAATCTGAATATTTTTACATAATAAAAATATAAATCATTTTCTAAGTGATACGTCGTATTTCGTTTCGCCAAATTTAGATTTCGCTAGCCCCGTTTATCTTATTTTCGGCGGTTTAGCAGCAGTTTGACAGCGAAAATCAAGTTTTGATAGGATAGTCGTATCGCTGGTATCTGTATACTATTATGTTCATCTTGTCGTGCTGATCTCCGCAGTATATTCATTTATGCATTTCGGCGTCCGGTACACGGCGAAATTTACGAAACGGTTAGCCGTATCGGTATCCGTTTTAAGCCTTTTTGTTTCCCTGTGGCCATTAAATTGTCCACCGATTGAAACCAATGGCCAGTAGCCTTTTATAATTCCCAGAAATTAATTGTTGACTTTCACTATTCCACCTTTTCACTTTATATCTGCTGGTTCGTTTCCATTTCTGGTTCGCTCTTTCTCTACCTATTTTCTTTCGTTCTCTGCCTTGCTTTCGAGATAATATAATATATATGTTTTTATCATCTATTGTTTTTTTATGGAGAAACCTGCTTGTCTCTTCGTTGCCAAAACCCACTTCACACCCTCGTCCCCTTCTCCATTTGCTGTCGATCGCCATCGCCCACTAAGAACCACGGCCGACCCTTCCTATCATCGACATTGCTCCATGACCTTCCCTTCCCTGCTCTGGCCGCACTCTTTCCATCCCACGTCAGCCCATAGCCGCATCCCCTGTCTGAACCCTGACACCAAACTCGGCCTCAATTGACAGCACCCTTCACCCCATGGCACCGAGCCCACCATCTCCGCCGTTGATGAGACGCGTCCATTTTTTTCCACAGACCCGAGCTGCACCACCTACAACACCCTTTTCACAACCTCCTCCGCGCCAACGTCTAAGACCGACCAACCACAGCTCGTCCCTTAGCCTATCTCCGCCTTTCCCCTCTCCATTCGACGGAGCAACCACCACCCTATAGTCTGACAGCCGAATAGCCTCACGCCCTACGTCTCTAGCCCTTCCATGTCCAACTGCTGCCATCATAGCCAACCTCCCACTCTCCAAAAATCCACCTGTCCTTCTCCCACGACCAACCCTCCCTTTGACAGAACTCGACACAACCAGCAGCTGAGGCCGCAGCGACATCCACCAGCACCCGCTCTTCCCCTAGCCGACATCCACACGCTCACTGTCTCCCCATGACCCCGCCACGTTGGCAGCAGTTCGCCCATAACACACATATCATATTTACACTACCGCTGCTAATGGTTTACGGGCAAAATGTCGTTTCAAAATTGGGAAAGAGGGAGCTTCATCTTGACTAGTGCTGAGGTGGCAAGCTTAAAAAACATGGCGGAGTTTATACAAGTTATAGAAGCTTTTTGTTCATGTGTTTCCCAGTCTTCATTCCATTCTTTCAGCCATCTATGGTCCCTTTTTGCACGTGCAGAAGTTGGTACTAGGACACCTGCATTTACTAAAGAGGGGTGTGTGTGTGTGTGTGTGTGTGTGTGTATTACATATATGTGTGTATTGTTTCTATCAATCTCAAGTTAGCATTGATTGTTTTCATCGATTTCAGCGGTTATCTGCTTTGCTTTGCTTGTGTCTGTATCTGTGTGTGTGTCCGTGTCACCATCTTCGCCATCATTGTTTTCTCTAGCCTCAAAAGGTGAGCGATCACTCACGATTAACATTCTTGTGTTTAGTAAATTTATTTCACATGAAATGACGATTTAAATACGTTGTTAAATTTAATTTGTTAGTTATTTAAATTGTTAAGTATGATATGTTATTATCTTCAATTGTTTACCTATATTAATTGACATATGACACCATAACCTGTTATATATATTTTATTTAATTGTTAATTATGATTATATATGCTTGTCACTGATATGTATGTCATTTTATGTTATTTTATATTCTCACTCTGCAAGTTCCCTGTTAGTTTAGGAAATCCCTATGGGTTGAAATGATACATACCCGGACGATATTTTAGATTAGGGGAAATCGCCATGGGTTGAAATGATAAACCCAAACGATTTTATTGATTTTGAAATTTTGAGATTACGGGTTGAAATGATATATACCCGCAAATTTAAATTATCGTGGGTTGAAATGATAAATATCCGTATCACTTGACCATAGGATAGAAAATTATATATGGACATCGTTGGTCTATTTTTAAATGATTTCCAAAAATTTTGAGAAAAAGAAAAATATATGTTTGGATTTTAAAATAAAATATAGAGATTTTTTTTATATATGTGTAAAATTTAGGTTTTTAAAATTATATATTTGGAAATTTTAAATTTATAAGTTAAGTTCTGAAAAATATAAATTTTATGATTTTACTTATAATTTTATTGTTTTAAATATATAAAAATAAGATTTGATATAAAATAAGATAGATTTGATATAAAATAAGACAGATTTGGTTTAATAAAATTTAATAATTTTTTTAAATTTAACTAATATATAAGTGTGTTTAAATATCTATTTAAAATTTATATTAATATTTTGAAAATAGATTTTGTAATAACTTTAATAAATTAAGGTTGGAAAGATAAATTAAAATCGATTTATAATTTAATTCGATAAGAATTGATTTGGACTTATTGATTTTGAGATTTTAAAGATATGTTTTATAACTTGATAACCTGATTTTGATTTAAGAGGATTAAATGAATATGTTTAAATTTAAATAAACTGAATTTGAATATTTAACTTTGATTTAAATTTGAAATTTGAGATTTTATTTAAATGTTTAACCAAAGGTGATTAAATGAATATTTTCAAATTTAAATAAAATTTAATATTTAATTTTGATTTTGATTTAAATTTGTAATCTGGGATTTTATTTAAATGGTTATTAAAATGATTAAGTGAATATTTCAAATTTAAATAAAACTAAAGTTGAATTCTGAAATATAAATGAAATCTATCAATTGAGTTATTGTAAATGTTTGAATATTTAAACTTTGAAACCTATTGAAATGGAAGTGGTTTAAATTTTGTAGTTCAAACCTGGATTTGAAATCGATATAAAAAAATGATTTTAATGAGAACTTGAATTGAACCTTCACCCTTTTAATTGAAAGTGTTGAACTGAGATTGGTTTAAATTGAATTTTGGAACTAAAGTTGATTTGAATTGATTTGTGAAATTGGAAGAAACAATTCTAATTTGAAACTATTTTCGATATAAACAATTTTTAATATATAAACTATTTTTAATATATAAACTATTTTTAACATATAAACTATTTTAATCTATAAACTATTTTTAATATATAAACTATTTTAATTTATAACCTATTTTTAAATAAAAACTATTTTTAATGTATAACTATTCCAATATATAAACTATTATAATATTCAAACGGTTTAAGTTGGAACTGCTATGATTTAAAGTGAATAATGATTTAGAAAGTGATATGATTTCGAAATTGATATGATTTCGAAAGTGAATATGATTTTGAAAGTGATATGATTTTTGAAATGAATATGATATTTTGATAGGAAGTATGAACTGTTTGAAATGAAAATGACCACAGTGTGAAACAAGCGTTTGGTTGTTAAAGAGACCGAGTTCGGATATTGTCATACTCTCTGCCAATACCGAAAACCACTTTAACAACTGTGCACGTGGTGGAGATTACAGAACGAAGTAGGATGGTTTGTCGACGTCTGTATGAGGTATGAACGCAGCCCTGACTCCCTCGAGTTAGCTTGATGTGGCTAAAACAGGAGCTATACCGGGCCAAGTGGGGTCGCTCCCCCTATCGGGCACATTTCTTCGATACCATTCTATTACTTTGTGATTTGATTGGGTGCACCTTTGATTTTAGGAGTGTGTCTCGAGGTGGGCGGTAGTAGCTGCTATGCGTTACCACCAGTCCGGGAGTGCAAACGGTAGAATCCTACCATGGCATTGCCTCCCGTGCCTTGTCACATGCCTTATCGAGCCCATTACGAGTTTGGTTTGTACCGTACCTATGGAGTGCCCTATGATAGTCCTCCAATTTATGGAGGAATTACGGTACTGTATAGACTACGAGAATATATAAAAATGTGTTAAGGGGGATATGGGTAACGTCTTAACGCTATTTTAATATTTTACTTTACCGTAGACATTATCTATGTAGCGTATTGTACTATGTATGTAGATAGTTCCATGGATCCTTAAAGGATGGGAATCCCAAACATCCTTTAAGTTATATTGCATTTCACCTGGACATTTCACTTGAGTTGATTTACTTGCATAAGAATGTTAATCCCGACTCGAGTGTTTTGTGTTTTGCTTTATGCTCGGGTCAGACTGAGTGTTACAGCATTTGAGACTCACCTTTGGAGTTTGGAGCTTTACTTGAAGATCGGTCTTATATCTATTCAGCTTTCAGTTGTATCCGTTACTTCCAGTTGTTTATGTTCAGACTTTTCAATTGATTTTGTATTAGTGACTTCTATGTTCTTGGTATTTTCTGTTGTATTTGTTTCAGACTCTGATGTTCTTTAGTAGCTTCATGAACTACTATTTATCTATTCCGCTGCTTATTATTGTATTACTCTGTGTCTGTGATTCTATAATTGTTTTATTTATTGTATATGCTAAGTTTTGCCAAATATAAATTAACAATCTGTTGTTTTGAGCAATTCAAGTCTGATATGTGTGGATGATTGTCGATTTGAATGGCTCAAAATAGCAGGTCGTTACCGTTGGTATTAGAGCCAGGTTTAGGGAAAACTTAGCATATGGAGTAAAAACTCATTAGAGATAGGGTAGTGATACCCTAGAATGAGTAAAATTAATTACATAATCATCTTTCGTTCGAGCTTGAAATTCTTTGTTAGGATCCTCCTTGATTTGGAACTTCTTTTGAATTTTGGAACTTTCCCTTTGTTCTGAAAACCATTTCTGTCCTTTCCAGTTCGTGTTCTTCTTGATACTAGAACATCCCATAGCTTTATTTCTGTTGATCTCTGTAATTAATTTGAGCACACCTTGCAATCTTAGTTGGCAACTTCATTTGTGACTAATCCCATCGGCAGTTCCACCAACCTTAATATGATTTATAAAGGGGTGAAACTCCTTTACAACAGGCATCGATTCACCGGAGATTTTTACATCCTCGGTTTTGATGCCATTATTTCTTGCAAAGCCCGAACCATTTCCCTAGTAGGCGACTAGGGTAATTCTCTTGTGATCAAATGTCGTATGCCTCAGGATTATGTAGGCACTTTATCTTTTCGCTCAATCCTCAGCCTAGTGATCTTGACTCCATCCCGATAGTCAGGGTTTATCCTGATGTTTTGGTGAAGTCACTTCTCTGCCTCCTAAGCGGGAAATTGAATTCTGCATCGATCTTATTCCTGGAGCTCGACCTATTATCCTTCCTTCCAGAGAATGGTTTTTATGAATGGTTAGTCATGCCCTTTGAATTAACCAATGCTCCCGCCTTCTTCGTAGATCACATGAATCGCGTTTTCTGCGATGTTCTCAACAAGTTTGTCCCCATTTTCATTGATGGTATTCTCATCTTTTCTAAGTCTCAGTTGACCCGGTTAAGGTCGCCGTGATTTATATAAGTTTATCCATCTTTCCTCTTTTGTAATTTAATTATCTTATCTTTCTTTCGAGCCTATCTTCTTAGTTAGAATTCTTTTTGATTAGGATCCCTCTAAATTTGAATCTCTATCCTTGCTCTAAGATCCATTCTTGAATCATCCTGGAGCGTATTTGTAATTGATATAAAAATGTTTTATATTGTGTTGTTTGAGTTGTTAAGTTTGAATTTTGGGTTTCGATCGATTCGTTTGGCCAACGCTATCGATAGGAATTTCAGAACACTTGAACAGAGTAAACTGACATAATATTGTTTTCGAAATTGGTAAAATGAAATAATTTTATGTATGATTATATTTTACATATAAAAGTATAATTTTCTGAAATTAGATAGTTAAATGAATTGGTTGTTAGAAATGATAATATTAAATTGTCATTTATTGTTTTGTCAACATTTCTAAACCAATAATTGTTGTGTATGTTATAAAGAGATGAAATTTTAAAACATGGTTTATAAATCCGATTGCAAATGAAATGAATTTAAATTAAGGATTTGAGAATTTAATTTTCGGTGCTTTTCAAATTCTGGTTTTCAAAGTTTTGAAAATATATTATTCGAAAGTATTTTCGAATGGAAATTGTTCCAAAGAATTTTAAAAGAAGTAAGTCAGTACTCTCGTCTTTTATCGCTGCAAAATAATTTCGGTGATGACTGTAGCATCATCGACATTCATTTTCGAGTCTCGAAGTGGGGAGACCACTTAGTAGCTTTGCTACACTTTTGTTTTGGAAATGGATTTGATTTGAATTTCTTGAGTATGATTTGATGTATAATATATATATATATATGTATATATATATGTATATATTTATTTCAAAATGGTTTGAAGTGAAACCGGAAATTTAACTCTTAAGTTCTATGTTAAGTGATGGTTTTCAATTATTAAAATGAAGCAATTTTTTTGAATAATTGGAGTGTTTAAAATGAGAAATGGAATCGAAACAGTTGAACTAGGATAAAATTAATTTGTATAATACTCAATTGTATTCTAAAACACATATATAACTTACCTGAAATATTCAAAAAATTAAAATGTGATGTGAATATGTAAATTGAAGGTTATACAAAAGAAAACTTAAGTAATAAAAATATTCAAATTGAATTTTGCTTAATAGAAATGTTGTAAATAAAATGTAAATTTGTATGGTGCTCAATTACACTCGGACACATTGATAAAACTTACCTGGGAAAAGTTTGAATGTAATAACAATATGTAATTAAATAATATACAATATAAATGTAAGCAATAAGATGCCCAAAAATGAAATTTTTTTAAGGAAATTTATATATATAAAAATTGAGTGGTTAATAAATGTTTATACACTTAATCTATGTTGCAAGATATGTTAAGTGAAATAAATTGAATAATAAAAAGAGAATGCTATTTAAGTAAATAAATAAAAAAATGAACTTAAGTTATAATGAAAATATGGAATGTTAATATTAAACTAAATAATTTATTGAAGGGTTATTTAAGTGATATTGACATTAAAGGAAATATACTATGTGAATGAAATAAAAATAAATGAAATTTATATGGTTTTGAATAAATTGTTGTCTCTGGTACTATGTATTTCAAATTTATCTTCCCTTTCTGTTGCTTCTATTCTCCTGTCTCGTTCCTTTTCGGGGACGAAAAGTTTTGAGTGGGGGAGAATGTAACGACCTGGAAATTTTAACAATTTAAATAACGTAATTTACTAAATTTTTCTTGAAATTTAACAATTAAATTTTGGCAATGAAAATTTGATATTTGGTATGCGTCTATTTAAACATAGCAAGTGTCAGATTTTCATCAGAAAATTTGTAAGTTTGTTCGTTTGTGAAATTTCAAATTTCAAATTAAAGCAGTAAATTTGATGGAAATAAATTATTTTCAAAATTTGAATATTTTTACATAATAAAAATGTAAACCATTTTCTGGGTGAGATGTCGTATTTTGTTTCGCCAAATTTAGATTTCACTAGCCCCGTTTATCTTATTTTCGACGGTTTAGCAGCAGTTTGGCAACAAAAATCGAGTTTTGATAAGATAGTCATATCATTGATATATGTGTACCATTCTCTTCGTCTCGTTGTACTGATCTCCATAGTATATTGATTTGTGCATTTCGACGTCCGGTACACGGTGAAATTTACGAAACGGTTAGCCGTATCGGTACCCGTTTTGAGCCTTTTTGTTTCCCTGTGGTCATTAAATTGTCCACCGATTGAAACTAATGGCCAGTAGCCTTTTATAATTCCCAGAAATTAATTGTTGACTTTCACTATTCCACATTTTCACTTTATATCTACCGGTTTGTTTCCATTTCTGGTTTGCTTCTTTCTATGCCTATTTCCTTTTGTTCTCTGCCTTGCTTTCGAGATAATATAATATATATGTTTTTATCATCTATTGTTTTTTTCATAGAGAAACCTGCTTGTCTCTTTGTTGCCAAAACCCACTTCATACCCTCATCCCCTTCTCCATTTGTTGCCTATCGCCATCGCCCACTAACAACCACGACCGACCGTTCCTATCATCGACATTGCTCCCTGACCTTCCCTTCCCTACTCTGGCTGCACTCTTCCCATCCCACGTCAGCCCATAGCCGCATCCCCTGTCCAAATCCTGACACCAAACTCAGCCTCAACTGACAACACCCTTCACCCCATGGCACCGAGCCCGCCATCTCCGCCGTTGATGAAGCGCGTCCATTTTTTTTCCACAGACCCGAGCTGCACCACCTACAACACCCTTCTCACAACCTCCTCTGCACCAACGCCTAAGATAGACCAACCACAGCTCGTCCCTTAGCCTATCTCCACCTTTCCTCTCTCCATTCGACAGAGCAACCACCACCCTATAGCCTGACAGCCGAATAGCCTCACGCCCTACGTCTCCCGCCCTTCCACGTCCAACTGCTGCCACCATAGCCAACTTCCCACTCTCCAAAAACCCACCTGTCCTTCTCCCATGACCAACCCTCCTTCTGACCAAACTCGACACAACCAGCAGCCGAGGCGGCAGCGACATCCACCAGCACCCGCTCTTCCACTAGCCACCATCCACACGCTCACTGTCTCCCCACGACCCCGCCACGCTGGCAGCAGTTCGCCCATGCACACATATCATATTTACACTACCGCCGCTAATGGTTTACCGATAAAATGTCATTCCAAAATTGGGAAAGAGGGAGCTTCATCTTGACTAGTGCTGAGGTGGAAAGCTTGAAAAACATGGAGGATTTTGTACAAGTTATAGAAGCTTTTTGTTCTTGTGTTTCCCAGTCTTCATTCCATTCTTTCAGCCATCTATGGTCCCTTTTTGCACGTGTAGGAGTTGGTACTAGGACACCCGCATTTACTAAAGAGTTATATATATATATCACATATATATGTGTATATATTGTTTCCGTCAATCTTAAGTTAGCATTGGTTGTTTTCATCGATTTCAGCAGTTATCTGCTTTGCCTTGCTCGTGTCTGTATCCATGTCCGTGTCAGTGTCACCATCTTCGCCATCATTGTTTTCTTTAGCCTCGAAAGGTGAGTGATCACTCACGATTAACATTCTTATGTTTAGTAAATTTATTTTACATGAAATGAAGATTTAAATATGTTGTTAAATTTAAATTGTTAAGTATGATATGTTATTATCTGAATTGTTTACATATATTAATTGACATATGACACTATAACCTGTTATATATATTTTATTTAATTGTTAATTATGATTATATATGCTTGTCACTAATATGTATGTCATTTTATGCTATTTTATATTATCACTCTGCAAGTTCCCTATTAGTTTAGGAAATCCTTATGGGTTGAAATGATACATACCCGAACGATATCTTAGATTAGGAGAAATCGTTATGGGTTGAAATAAAAACCCAAGCGATTTTATTGATTTTGAAATTTAGGATTGCAGGTTGAAATGATATATACCCGTAAATTTAAATGATTGCGGATTGAAACGATAAATATCTGTATCACTTGACCGTAGGATAGAAAATTATATATGGACACCGTTGGTCTATTTTTAAATGATTTCCAAAAAATTTGAGAAAAAGAAAAATATATGTTTGGATTTTAAAATAAAATATAGAGATTTTATTTTTATATATGTGTAAAATTTAGATTTAAAATTATAAGTTTGGAAATTTTAAATTTATAAGTTAGGTTTTGAAAAATATAAATTTTAAGATTTTACTTTTAATTTTATTATTTTAAATATATATAAAAATAAGATTTGATATAAAATAAGATAGATTTGGTTTAATAAATTTTAATTTAATAAATTTAATAAAAAAATTTAATTTAACTAATATATATAAATGTGTTTAAATATTTATTTAAAATTTATATTATTTGTAATAACTTTAATAAATTAAGGTTGGAAAGATAAATTAAAATTGATTTATAATTTAATTCATTAAGAATTGAATTTAAATAAGAATTGATCTGGACTTGTTGATTTTGAGATTTTAAAGATATGTTTTATAACTTAATAACCTGATTTTGATTTAAGAGGATTAAATGAATATGTTTAAATTTAAATAAACTGAATTTGAATATTTAACTTTGATTTAAATTTGAAATTTGAGATTTTATTTAAATGTTTAACCAAAGGTGATTAAATGAATATTTTCAAATTTAAATAAAATCGAAATTGAATATTTAATTTTGATTTAAATTTGTAATCTGGGATTTTATTTAAATGGTTATTAAAAATAATTAAGTGAATATTTCAAATTTAAATAAAACTAAAGTTGAATTTTGAAATATAAATGAAATTTATAAATTTGAGTTATTATAAACATTTAAATATTTAAACTTTGAAACCTATTGAATTTGAAGTGGTTTAAATTTTATAGTTCAAACCTGGATTTGAAATCGATATAAAATAAAAATGATTTTAATGAGAATTTGAATTAAACCTTCACCCTTTTAATTAAAAGTGTTGAACTGAGATTGATTTAAGTTGAATTTTGGAACTAAAGTTGATTTGAATTTATTTGTGAAATTGGAAGAAATAATTCTAATTTGAAACTATTTTCGATATATATAAATAATTTTTAATATATAAACTAATTTTAATATATAAACTATTTTTAACATATAAACTATTTTAATCTATAAACTATTTTTAATCTATAACCTATTTTTAAATATAAGCTATTTTTAATGTATAACTATTCCAATATATATAAACTATTTCAATATTCAAACTATTTAAGTTGGAACTGCTATGATTTAAAGTGAATAATGATTTTGAAAGTGATATGATTTCGAAAGTGAATATGATTTTGAAAGTGATATGATTTTTGAAATGAATATGATATTTTGATATGAAGTATGAACTGTTTGAAATGAAAATGACCACGGTGTGAAATAAGCGTTTAGTTGTTAAAGAGACCGGGATCAGATATTGTCATACTCTCTGCCAACACCGAAAACCACTTTAACAGCTGTGCACGTGTTGGAGATTCCAGGACAAAGTAGGATGGTTTGTCGACGTCTGTATGAGGTATGAACGCAGCCCTGACTCCCTGGAGTCAGCTTGATGTGGATAAAACAGGAGCTATACCGGGCCAAGTGGGGTCGCTCCCCCTATCGGGTACATTTCTTCGATACCATTCTATTACTTTGTGATTTGATTGGGTACACCTTTGATTTTGGGAGTGTGTCTCGAGGTGGGCGGTAGTAGCTGCTATGCGTTACCATCAGTTCGGGAGTGCAAACGGTAGAATCCTACCCTGGCATTGCCTCGCGTGCCTTGTCACATGCCTTATCGAGCCCATTACGAGTTTGGTTTGTATCGTACCTATGGAGTGCCCTCTGATAGCCCTCCAATTTACGAAGGAATTGCGGTACTGTATAGACTACGAGAATATATAAAAATGTGTTAAGGGGGATATAGATAACGCCTTAACGCTATTTTAATATTTTACTTTACTGTAGACATTATCTATGTAGCGTATTGTACTATGTATGTAGATAGTTCCATGGATCCTTAAAGGATGGGAATCCCAAACATCCTTTAAGTTATATTGCATTTCACTTGGACATTTCACTTGAGTTGATTTACTTACATAAGAATGTTAATCCCAACTCAAGTGTTTTGTGTTTTGCTTTATGCTTGGGTCAGACTGAGTATCATAGCATTTGAGACTCACCTTTGGAGTTTGGAGCTTTACTTGAAGATCTATCTTATATCTATTCAGCTTTCTACTGTATCCGTTATTTCCAGTTGTTTATGTTCAGACTTGTCAGTTGCTTTTGTATTAGTGACTTCTATGTTCTTGGGATTTTCTGTTGAATTTGTTTCAGACTCTGGTGTTCTGTGGTAGCTTCATGAACTATTATTTATCTATTCCGCTGCTTATTGTTGTATTACTCCGTGTCTGTGATTATGCGATTGTTTTATTTACTATATATGCTAAGTTTTGCCAAATATAAATTAATAATCTGTTGTTTTGAGCAATTCAAGTCCGACATGTGTGGATGATTGTCAATTTGAATGGTTCGAAATAGCAGGTCGTTACACTAAGGATCGAGTAATATGAAAAATTATCTAAGTTAGAAACTTGTGCGGAATAAAAATAAAAAGTAAATAATGATAAGTAAATAACACTAGAGATTTTTATAGTGGTTCGAACTTCCCGTTCTACGTCCAGTCCCAAACTCCTTCTGAATTTAAACTAATACCCTCTCTTATCCCGAAGGAATAGATATTACAACCGCCTGAGCAACCGAATAGGACTTCAACTGCCTAGATAACTGAATAGGACTTCAACCGCCTGAGGATTCTATAATAAGACTTTTAACTATAAATAGTAGAAAAGTTTTGACTGAGTATGCTCTTGAATAGCACCGATAAGTCGATAATGTACACCCTTCCTATAATCCTCTTCTTTGCGGTATATAGTGTAGTTTGTGAAGAAAGAAAGTAAATTTGATCACAAGAAAATATTCTTGAATAAACAAGTGATCAATATATAAAGATATTTAGAATTGAAGGCTTGTAAGTTCAATAGCAAAGATAGAGAAAATTAGGAATATAATAGCTAATAAAAACATTGGAATTCTTTGCTTTATATAGTGTTTAAAAGTTGTAATCTTTTGTGAATCTTGATCAAGCATTATGACTGCAACTCTTGATCAAGAGTTGTGACTCTTCACGAAGGAGACACGCCTTTTAAGAAAACTAGCCATTATGCAGATTTAGCCAGCTGAATAGAGTGTGGCAACCCGCTTAATCGATGATTTTGAAATCGGCAAGGCCATAGTGCATTTTGGCCAGTTTTCAGCCGGTTGAATATACTCATTCAACCAGTTGAATATTCATGATATTAAAAATTGTGCACGTATACATAATTCAGCCGGCTGATCTGGTTGATTCAGCCGGCTGAATTCCATGTTTTTTATGTCGTTCTTTAAGATTCTTTATTTGGAAAAAACGTGTGTGTGTGTACCACGTAGAAGAGATTTTAACAACTTTTTACCTCTAGACACAGACTCTATGATAGATAACAACTTTATAGCATCATTTTGGTCTTCATTTTGATATGTTTGTTTCTTTGTATAAGTGATATCATTTCCTGTAAAAGTGGCTTGTATATACAATATATACTTGTATAGTTGTCACTATCAAAACATTAAAGTGCAGGGTTCTAACATTCTCCCCCTTTTTTATCATGACAACTATATAAGTTTAATTTTAAATTTAACCAATCTTTAGATAGTTCTTCCCTAAGTGTATACTCCCTCTATTGATATGATTGTAAGTTAATCTCCCCCTTTTTCATCGACAAAAAGGAAATAGATATCTGTAGGAGGAATATATAAAATTATGTAGGGAAAGAACTTTCTTTGGATCATATCAAAGTACAATAATATTGTAGAGAAATAATATTAAACCATCACAAAATATAGATAAAATTGTGAATAACGACATTTAACATAAAAAGTTATACTCTCTCTTCTCAAGCCCAAAATGGCTTTCAACTGTCAGTTTTTGCATTTTATTTCTTCTTAATATTCCTATTCATCATCTCTCTTGCCAAACCAATCAAAATCATTGCCTTTCCCTCACAAATCCACTTATACCCAATTGGTCGTTGATTTTTCTCCTCATGCAAATTCATATACATCTCCCAGGAATTTTCGTCGTACATAGTGCCAAAGCAAGAAAAAGAATACATTACCGCTGTGGGGATACATCTCACCTTGCTAGATTTGCCATGAACCCATACGTTGTTTTGGACATGGAAGCTTAAGATATAAACGTGTAGTCTGCCTATACTCAACAAACCAAGCATCAGGCATGACGTGCCTTCCTTCAATATCGAAGGGTAACCATGACTTCCACTTTGTGCTAAATGAATGAAAATAAAGCAGCTACTACTAGAAGACTTATGGTGCAATTTGGATGTTAGAATCGAGATATTTGAGGAACTGCTTTCCCATTTTTCTGATGTCTTCTTGGTTAAGACAGGGGTGAGCAGCAAAGACTGAAACGTCATTAGAGACTCATAATGCATACATCCCCAAACACTATCTCTGGGTCCGAACGAAATAAATTTTAATAAGAAGAATGTTTCAGACAAAATGCTCAATGAAATGCATAACATGTCCCTAATTAAGTTTACACCATTGTCTGCATTGGTGACCTACTTCGACCTGATCCAACGATCGTCGGCTTAACTCGGTCTCACTCGAACAACGATGTCATTAACTTTGAGTTAGATACTGTTGCTACTCATATCAAGGCATATTGAAATATTTTGAAACTTCAAATAGCTTCTCACCATTGGAAGAGATGCCAGAGTGCGATGTTTGGTCAAAAGCAAACGATGTAGTGGGCGAAGTGAGGAAAAGTTCGAGGGGCTCTACCATTGTAGTTGGGGAGAAGGTTTCAAATATGGGTCTTGTTGAATCCTTGGATGGGGAACATATAGGATTAACATATAATTTGGATATGGTATTAAGAGTTCTTATGGAAGTATCAATGGGTGATGATCGTCTTGATGATGTGCCAATAGGAGATGTCGTAACAGTGGATGATGTTCAAGCTAGAGCAACTATCTTGATCAGATTGATGAAATAAAAATGTGTGATACTGCAATCGTGGTTGAAGATGTAATAGTTGAGGGGAAGATTTCTGGTCCAGTGATTGATAATGTAGCGGTGGGTTTTAATGTGGATGGTGATGAGGATCATGCGAGTGTTACAAAAGAGGTGGATATGGTGTTGGGAGACTCGGTTAATTTTAATGATGAAGTGGTCTTGGCTGCACCTGCGGAGGGGGAAGTGGTATTGGCAGCAAGTGTGGATTGTAAAATTATGGATATTCATATGGAAAATGTTGTGGTGGAAGGAACGGGGAGTGTAGGAGTTAAGGCAACAAATTATGCTCCACAAGGCTTTGGGGAAGACAAAGTACAAGGGGGTGAGAAGCCGATACATGAAAACGAATCAAAGTTGGTTGTAGGGAAATTAGTTTTGGGTGGCGATGATACAAATGTTTTTTGACTGATGTTGCCACTACTGGTTACTTTAGATTGGAGCTATATTCAGAAGTGGTAGTGTTGGATTCTTTGAGTTTGGGCTTGCCTGTAGATGTTGTGATCCAGGATGCGAGTCGGTTGGAGGTAGTGGATAAGGGTTTGGCTTGACATTAAGGGATTAAATTCAGGTTTCAAATATGGAGATTACAGCGTGTTCAAAAAGCCCTTCTAGGCATAAGTCGCTCAAGAGCTAGAGCTTTGTGAGGAGTGCATGGCTTCATGGCGCATCTTTACATTTAGCTGCTAGAGCTTCTAGCTCTAATTCAGGTTCGGTTCACTGTTTTGGTAACACTTATTGCTCTACAGTGTTGAATGATCTATCTACTGGTACTACGCTTGAATTAGCTAGGAGGATGGGGTTTGTTTTTTATATAGAACAATTCGATATAGAATATAGAAGCAAGAAACTTGAGGGGATTTGATCATTTAGATCATGATGTACATCAGTTGAACGTTAGGGATTTAAACGACTTAGATAAATGTAATAAAATTAGGTCTTTTTTAAAGGATAACAATATCGACATAGCTTTATTGCAAGAAACCCAAAAAGAGCGTCTCGATTATCGTTTCTATAAAAAATTATGTGGGAAATACATTAGTAACTAGGTTTATCTCCATGACATGAGTAGTTTGGAAGGTCAAGTGGTGGGTTGGAAACATAACTGTATTATATTTATTTAATCTATTATTAAGTTTACTTGATGTATCTTATTTTCACCGATTTAAAGGTCGAATCATTATTAAATGTCTCGAATCTTTACGGGTCATATAATAAAATTGACAGGAGAGTTCTTTGGAAAAAGTATTTCAAGTTTAGATCCCTTTTCATTCGCCCTTGGGTAGTGGAGGGATTTCAATGTAACTAGATTTTTAGAAGAATGCTTGCCTAGAGAAGGTGACATTTTTGCTACAATGGAATTCGACCATTTTATTATTAATGGTGATTTAATTGAATTACCACTTAATAATATGTTGTTTACTTGTTCGAACTCAAGAGAGCCCCTTTGATGATCCTCCTCTATTGTTTCTTCATTAGCGAATAAATGAAAGATAGGTTCTCAGTTTTGCATGTAAACAGGCTTCCGACTGTGTACTCTAACTATTATCTTATTTCTATTTTGCGAGAACAACCACCTAACTCGCTGAATATTTAGATTTGAGAAAATGTGGCTTTTAGAAACTAACTTTACTGATTTAGTTTCAAATAAATGGGTTTCAATGATTATAAATAATTTTAAATACTTCTAAAATATAGTTAAAGTTTTTGTTAGTAAACTCATGATCTAAAATTCTTTCTTAAAAACTAGAACAAGGATTTTTGGAAACATTAAGATTAAAAAAGAAAAACTACTTTCTGAAATTTTAAAATTAAATAAATTAAAGGAAGCTAGAACCCTAAATTCTTCAGAGCTCAATGTACTCTTAAATCTTAAAGATGAATTAGACAAAGTTATTACATAAGAGAAAATAATATGGAAACAGAGATATAGGATCCAATGGATGGACTAAGGAGATAAGAATACTAAGTTCTTTCATAAAATAGCTAATGGACAAGTGTAGTAATACCATAAACTCATTGCTTGTTAATAATGTGGATTTTTTTTGTCAAAACGAACTCAATAATGCATTCATTAACTACTATAAAGATAATTTTAGAACTAACAGGGGTCACAAAATTAAAGCTAGGTGGAACGAATTTACCCTAAAAACACAAGGATTTATTTAGATGATCTGGATATTCCATTCTCCAAAGTGGAAATCATTAAGGTTGTAACGATATGTCTAACAATAAATCAACCGGACCAGATGGATTCTTGTATTATTTTACAAGAAATTTTGGCATCTTTTGAAATAAGATCTAATAAAAATATTCAATGAGTTTTATAATAGTAACTTATAGTTAAGAAGATTTAACTTTGCTAACATAATCCTTCTCCACAAGAAAGTGGGTTCAATTAAGGATTTTATGCCTATCATGTTAATAAACCATTCACTTAAAATTATTACAAAGGTTTTAGCTAATAGATTAAGCACTAAAATGAATAATCTAATTGATATAATGCATCCGCTTTTATTAAAGTTAGAAATATCAAGGATGGGGTTGTTGCGGTTCAAGAATTTATAAAATATTATTGTAAAGATAATATCTCTTGTGCCATTTTAAAAGTTGATTTTGCTAAAACTTTTGATTGTATTGACTGGTTGTTTCTTAAATATTTGTTACTAGCTTTAGTTCTGGATGGGTGGGTTGGATTACGTCCTTACTCAATACTGGAAATTCTAGTATAATGGTCAAAATATTCAAGGAATCAAAATTCAATCCAAATGTGGTCTTGGACATCGAGATCCTTTGTCACCTTTATTGTTCAGCCTAGTAGCGGATGTGTTTACTAAGATCATAAAATTATCTATTACAAATGGGGTTCTTGATAGTGTCGTTAAAGATCACCAGTGAGGATCTTTAGATTCTATAATTTGTTGATGACACCATGCTCTCTATCTTTCGCCTACCTCACCATGTCACAACTCTTAAATTTGTTTTATATATTTTAGAAATGCTTTTAGGACTTAAGATAAATTTCGATAAGAGTTCTGTTTTAGTCTTGAATGATGTTGATAATGTTGAAAGTCTTGTCACTTGTGATGGCCCGAATTTTTAACCCTCGAAAATTGACACTAGTATATTCTCGGTATTCATGTGCCGCGAATGCAAGTGTCGGAAAACCCAACCATTAAGGGTAAAAAGAAAATAAAAACAGAACAAAATCATACACGAATGGAGTAACATATATTATTTGAACAAATAATCTTTACAGCGAAATTTTTTAAATACATTTATTAGAATTTAACTTAACATTAACATGGACAGTTATAAATATCTATCCTTACAAATATGGAATACAATAGTACATGAGTGTGGTTGAAATGGATAATAATCTTCAGAAGAATCTTCTAATTCCATGCTCCGAGCTCTTCCAAAGTGCTCTAAATAAAACCTGACTACTAGGCTGCTCAGAAAAATAGGGTGCCCAGAGTTTAAGGGAAAGAAAATAATCTCCGGGCCAGTCATGGGACTGGTGTGAAAAACCCGAAATACAAGTTTTTGAAAACAAAGGATATCTCATATGACCACACCGCACATAAACACGGAATGGTGATTTACCTTATGATAACCAAATCATTCTACGTGAAATCTAGTGATATTGTTTTTAATGACATTTTTTTGAAAACCTTTCAAATAAATATATTTAAATAACCGAAATTGTTACATTATTAAATTCTAGCATAATAGGTTTACAACTAAAACGAAGGCACTTATTGGACATTTGGATTTCTAATGGATAGCGAGGTAAAGAACTACCTCTCATACAAGGCATCTCTAAAGGGATTCACTAACGATCGACATCTTTGAAACCTTGCGAATTAAGGCTGGCCTACCCGTAGATCCATCTAGTGGTGGATAAAACCGAATATGATGTCGTCCCGGCCGTTCCTGACCTATCTGATAGCTCTCATACCATACGCCACATATTTTTTCACCCGACATCATAGTGGGTGCAAAATAAATCTAGAAAGGTGATATCATACCTAAATGGTAGGGAACCACTTAGCTCTAAAGCAACCCCTGTTTCATAATTCCATAGGTGTGTGAGGCTCAAGGTAACGTTTACCTTTCTTAGAACATTTTTACTTAAAATGCCACATTACCATTTCCAACAACACACTATAGGTTTCCACAAAAGTACAACCTCTGAACTCGTACGTCTTAGAGAAGGGTGTTAACTATAAGAAGGGTTACCTCCTAAACCACCAAATAGATGAACATTTGTAAAGATTAATGCACTGTGATCTTATAAATGCAATGTCAGACACTCATCCATACAAGTTGTCCAAGAATAGAACAAATTGAAGGCACTCTCCTACCACATCCTATCGGGAGTTACTTCTAGGATTAGTAGCGAGTAATCCTTGCATACGTATTTTGCATAACGAAGGGACCACTACTATTTATTTTGTCTCGGGAGCTACTCCGAAATTATTAACAAGCAGTCTTCCATTATGAAGATCCCTACCTTTAACTTCATCGTCTTTAACATGTCTTCACTTTTGAACTTGTAAATTGGTTCGAAGTGGTTTTCGGATAAGAATCGCTCAAATTCGACCCCGGTTCGTTCGAACCAATCATCGATAAAAAGATGTTAAAGTAAATAGGTGCTTATAATTTGATTTATTACATTTCTGTTTATCAAAAAATATCTTCTAGAGACACATATCCTTAAAACATTTCTTTCCGCTGTATACGGAATCATTAAACCTCTCTTTAACTTTGAAAATATCAAATCATTTTCATAATTCATATTTGAAAACATTATTGAGTTAAAAAGGGTCGATAGGAATTATACTAATTCTACTCAACATCAATTTCTGTATTCAACCTTTACTATTTGTTGAATAGCGGTGAAATCACCTTTTAAATTCACACGAATAGTATAATTTCCCTCCTTAGAATTTAATACCAAGTATAAGAAGATTATTTCTATATGATCCAAGTTGTATTAAATCTGGAAAAATTAAATCTTTTATATTTGCCTCGTTTCCCACATTTTGACCTTATTTATTCTTCGTCCAAGAAAAAGGCCAGGTGAGGCAGGGCACTGATTGCTCTTGAACATCTCCTTAGTTTAAGCACCGCATATCTGCATCTCATGAATAGAAAAATCCAGTCTACTCATTGGCTTTTAGAGCCAAGATTAAATCACTCGATTATAACAGCTTTTCTTTAATCATTTACTTAAAAAAATTTAAAATAAATTATAAAACATTTAAATCATATTTAAAATACTTAATTATTTATTTGAAAATATTTATCAAATATTTGGGAAATAATACTTAAGTATAAAACCATATTTCAAAAGTTATTAAAAGTGCTGCCAAAAGTGCTACGAATAGTGCTGCGGTAGTGCTTTTAAGCTTATTTGATGAAACAACTTTTCTATTATTTAGAATTCCATTTTTATAACTTAAATCTCTTTTAAAGAATTTTAAAATATTTATAGAATTTATTCCATATTTTTAAAGAATTAAAAAATATCCATTATAAAGAATTTATCGCTTTGGTTTCCGAACTGCCAAAGCACGACTATTTTTAAAACTTGATTTGCTCATATTTCAAAATCTACTAAACTAAATATCGATCATTTTCTTTTGTTTGAAAACTATGATTATAAGAATCCGGGAAAAAATTATTCCAAAGAATTCCGACTCTGATTCCATCGTATAAATGGATTTAACTTTCCACAGTGCGATGCGAACTGCCATTACGCGACACACCTATTTTTGACTCAATTTTCTAACTTGTCAAAACTTCACCAAACTAGATTTTAGTGTTTATAAAATATTTATTAACCATTTTAAATCATCTCAAAGGGGTTTAATGATTTCATATTACTTTTATGGCTTGATTGGAAAGTGATTTCCTTGTGTAATATCAACATGTATTTAACGTGACTTGTTTACACAACTAAACACTATATTAAAACAACCAAACTTGATGATTAAAGCATAGTAAAAATCCATAGCAATCATATAATATATATATAGAGTTTCTCACCTTCATTGGTTTCTAACTTTATGAAAATTCGCTATAACTTCGTTACGATCGAATCAAAGCCTAGGACCTTTGGATGGGCTCGGCCTAAGCTTGCAAGTGGAGATGTGTAACAACCCGCATATCTATCGATTCTATATTTAAATATTTTATTTAAATATTTTATCGTTAGTCGGATGTTAGTCCGAAAAGCTACTTTTTGCATACGGTCAAATTAGGACTCGAGACCACCCCCATTGAGTTCAAAATGACGTTTGCGATCTTTTTTAGTGTAAACTTCGATATGTTTGGAGATAGTGAAATTTTCAACACTTTTTCCCGCCTTTGACTTTGGTTTGGACTGCACCCCTTTAGTTCAGCCCAACCATCTTCCTCACTCTATCAAAACACTTCAAGCTTTGTCAAAAATGGTGGTGGGAAGTGGAAATTAAAACTCCAAACACAAATTCTATTGCAAATCCGAGATTCAACATCAAATTCACGTGAAGACCATTGATTCAAGCTTGTTGGTGTTCTTGCTTTGCTCTCAAATCTCCATCTTCATCAAATTCCGTGAAAAGGTGAGATTTTTGATCTCACATCTTGCCTATATCTATCTTGGACTGTTGGGAATGATTCCCTATCACTCTAGCATCAACATTTGCATTTGGTTTGGATTGGATTGGCGAAAAACTCCAAAATTTAGTGATTTTGGTGAAAAACTGCTACTAGGTCGTTCTGGCCATTTTTAGCTCGTTCGGAGTTAGGTCGCGCGTCCTTAAGTCGTAGGTCGTATTCGTCCTTAAGTCGTAGGTCGAAACAGCTTTAAGTCTTAGGTCGTTGCCGACCTAAAATTCCAAGGCAAACCACTAAGTCGCTCGAATTTTGTTAAGTCTTAGGTCGTTGCCGACCTAAAATCCCCAGGCAAAACGTTAGGTCGTTGCCGACCTATAATCTCCAAGCAAAACGTTAGGTCGTTGCCGACCTATAATCCCCTAGGCAAACTTTAGGTCGCTCGCACTGGCTTATCTCGTAGGTCGTCTCCGACCTAAGCTTCTTTTCCATAAGTCGCTCGACCCTGCTAAGTCTTTAAGTCGCTCGACCCTGCTAAGTCTTTAAGTCGCTCGAGTTAGGTCGGCCAGTATATCTCGTAGGCCGTCTCCGACTTATCCTCCAGTTAAGTCGTTCGACCCTCTAGGTCGTTCGAGTTAGGTCGTTGGACCATTTACCTTAGGTCGCTTGACCTTAAGTCGTAGGTCGTCTCCGACCTATGCCCCACTAAGTCGCATCCCATTTAGGTCGCAGGACTCTATAAGTCGTAGGTCGTCGCCGACCTTACACTTGGTCTTTTTAGTTCGCGATTTCTTTAGGTCGTATGACCTATTTTTCCTTAGGTCGCTGGACCGCTTTCCTTCACTAGGTCAAACATGTATTTAACGTGACTTGTTTCCGTATTACTCTGCGTAGGCAATCTCTTCTGAAAAACATTTATCAGAATTTCTACTTTGATGGTTTTGGGATTGACTTCTTTGGACTTTACTCACGTCTTCGTACGTGAATTGATTTGTTTCTACAATCGTTTTATGACTTGTCACTTTAAAGATATATGAAGGTTTCAATACTAATAGTAAATATCAAAACTCTTTCATCAAAGCGATTTCAACACTATTTTAAATATCTAAAGTTCGTTTTCTCAAACCGATTTTCAAACTACTAGTATATACAAGCCTTTACTTCACTCGAACGAGAAATCGACTTAAACGACTTAGTAAAACGAGTGGTATGAAACGCTTGCGTTCACTTCGTCGGTTAGCTCTTGGACTTGTTCGATTGAACCCTTTTTGTGACAATTTCTTAGTGAAGATTTACAGCTTGTTCGTAAATATTTAAGTTAAGCAAGTGGTTATGGGACATGAAGCTAAACTCATATATTTACTAGCTTGGTGTGATTGACACTTCCTTATGATCATGACGATCATTTTTGTGATTTAGACTAGCGATTGTGCGATGTCTCTTCGTCCGTGTGTCGGACTTGCCTTCGGGCCATCCGTGTGTTCGAAAAATTCAAATGGATAGCTTCCATGAGATAGCCTCTCATCCGTGTGTTCGGACTTCCCCCTTTTTGTGATTTCTGGATTTCGTGTGTTGATTTCTGGGATTTGTTCTGGATTTCGTGTGTTGATTTCTGGATTTAGTGCTTCACCAACTTTTGTGGTTTTCACTGATATGATATCAGTTTTTGTGTATTGGTGAATTTGTGTGTCATTACCCTTTTTATGTGTTTGAATCTTTGAGAAGATTCTTGTGACATTGATTAATCCCTTGTTGATTATCATTTACATACTTATAGTAGTATGCCATCATGGTTATTATATGTTTATGCCATACCCCTTATCCTATATCATGTCATCTGATATTTATAGTTAGACTGATCCGTTTATTATTTTCTTATAAATAATACTCGGGTCAGACCGAGATGTTACAGGTGCTTCTGCTTGACTTCTCTTCTGGATTACTCTGACTTTTGGCTAACTACTTAGATTAGTAGTTTTTGGATGTACACCTTTGAGATATAGACTCTATGTTGTGTACTTATTCTTTTGTATAGCACGTGATGCTATTCTTTTGTATTATCGTGGATCTTTCTGACCACTACTCTGATGTACACTTTCATGTGTTATATATATTTATTCATATCTTCTTCCGCCTTTGCGATATGGATGTCTGTGACTGATTTATGTTATGATTATTTCTATGATTGTTTCCGAAGATTATATATAGCCACCGTGTGATAGCTTTGTGTTTGTATCGGCATGTCGGATTTCCTCCTTAAAAGATATGCATTCTATTCTATCTGACGTATCGGTGCTCGCACAAAGAAGTTACATGGATGGTCGCTCCTCCACAGCCTTATCCTCCGTTCTAATTGACAGCACTACATCGTAGTGTTCTTGGTTAGCGTGGGTATAGAGGTGGGGCGTCACAAGATGGGCTCGACCTTAGTGATGGTGGGTGGTGGCCATGGGTTTGGAAGGTGGAGAGGAGGTGTTTGACTTGGTTTTGGAGGTGGATTGACATGGTATACATATGTATATATTTTACTTTATTTTAGAATATTTTGCCATAGCTTTCCCATATTTTTTCTATGAACTAAAAGCCATTAATGAGATTCAAGAGGAGGAAGGAAAAGAAGATAATTGCGTAAAATTATGAAGAGAATGGTGGGTATTTATAAGAAAAAAGTGGAGAGAAAATATCATGATGTTTCCACACAGATACATCACCATTTCATCAGCACCCCACTACCCTCCTACCTCATCTATTTTGGCCGTGTAAACCCCTCCATGTCTATCTACCCATGTGCTTGTACTTAGTGTATAAGGGTTTGACTTTGGATTTACTTAAGGGTTAAGTTTCAAGAAAATATCTTATATATATATAAATGTATATGTATATTTGTATGTATATATGTGTTCGTGTATATGTTAGGGCGTGCTTGTGTATGTTATATATGTGCATAAGACATATAAACAAGGTTGCAATAACTTTGAACAACTTTCGTTCGTTAAAAGTCGGGAAACCGATTCCCGGTCACATTTTCACTTATAAATTAATTTACCTAAATTTAAACAAAATTTGAAAACTAATTTCTTATCATTTTTAACTAATTAAATGATTATATTTGATGTATAAAACCATATAAATTCATATTAAACAATTGTTTACAAAAAATGCTGTTATATCGATAAAGTGATACAAATTTTCTTATATTTTCAAATCAAATATATCTTTTTGTAAAAATATTATAAATGATTTATTATCACTTCATAACTAATTAAAATGAATTATTATCATTTAAAAACAATTATTTTAATAATTATAATAATTATTAAAGCATTAAATCTCAAATTAAATTAATAAATCAATTATTAAATACGATGCCATTATTGATGATGTCATAAATACTTTTCATTCCCAAAAATAAAATAAATTGTTTTATTTCATATTCTTGTTTAAATGGATAAATAAGTATATGTATCTAGCTCCCTGTGTGACTTTTGATGATTATAGAGCCTTTATTGATAAAACTATTTTCCGTCATTTTATCGATATTTTTCCAAAGTATATATTTTTATAAATACTTATTCAAAATAAGATTACCATAATTATTTCTTGTTAAGGACAACATAATCTATGTTGAAAAGCTTATATTTGAATATTTTAAAAATAAATATAATTTATCAAAGTGATAAATTTGCAGGTCGTTATAGACTCCCATCCTTAAAAGAATTTTATTTTCGAAATTACAAGGTAAAACCCAAAGGTATTTGTCCAAAATATTTATTTTTAAACTTAATCCAATATGATGTATATAGATCATCCATATGAGATATTTGATTCAATTCTATTATTCGAATCCACAACTTTACTTTCGAACTAGTATTGATCCTTCGATTCTCTAGTGTAGATTTTGATCAGGCTCAAAAACTTCTATTTTCCTTGCATAGCCTCAACTATGATAGAAAATGTAAGGATCCGACTACAAATCCTCATCAATGTTTGGCCTAATGCATCGAGTGATAAATCCTTTTCGGATATCAAAATTCTATATTCGAATTTTTAGGCCAAATTCATGTTACAAAATAATTTGTGTAAAATTTATCTTTTCCAAAATATTTAGAAAATCTTGGTTGAAGTTTTTAAACATTTCATAAAGATATAATTTTATTCTTATGAAATTTTCTCAAGTGGTTTGTGTATTTACATTTGAACAAAGTCATAAACAAAGGATATAATTATATTATACATGCTTAATATTTTACCTTATCTTACACGCATCATACTCCTCACATACTTAAGCCATTCTTAAGTCCTTCCAACATAATACGGATACAAACATAACTACCTTACAAGCCATATATATATGCTACTATATACTAATACTAGATAGGGTTTTCCAAATCTTCCAATCTCTCGTCATAATCATTCCTCTGAGTCTGACGCTAACGATCCACTACCGTACCCAAAATCAAACATGACTTCTCCATCATCATCACTATCACCTTGTTCGTTATCGGCTTAGTTTCCATCCTCAATATATGGTATCACATCCACTTCATATGGCAACCAGGGCCGGTTCCATGACACATGCCCCAGTCCGACTGGAATCTCTTATATAATTTCTCCTTCTTCTAGTTCTTCTAAACTTTGCACTTCTTTCTCCTCGGGATCCACAAATTCTTCCTCTTCATCTTCCATGTCGTCCCAATGAATGGGGAAATCTGATGACTCCTCACGCCAAATAATATGGTCACTGTCCATCTCCTATATAACTTTACTGTCTCTACCGCTGTTGTTTGATTCATGGGATATCATAGTGTTCGGGTCTTCTTCAGATTCAGATTCTTCTTCCATCGGCTCCTCCTCGGGAATTTATTCTTCCGGTTCAAGTTCTGAACTTATTTGGCCAGTGATCCACATTCTTTCTGAGGCCTGAGGGGTCTCTTCATCACTAGACATTATAATACGTTCTGGAGTCGGGGAAGATATAGACATTTAGACCATAGGGTAACCGTCTTTATCTAGTCGGGTGTATGGATCTAATTCTCCTTTAATAATGGGATTAATATTGCTAAGTGGCCATTTCTTGGGTTCCTCCTCATCACTCGAAAGAATGATTAGATCATTCTTCTCACCCCAGTTGGCTCTCGAGGTCTCCCCTTTTGAACACTTTCTCCCATAGTTTGAGGATTTCTACAATTATCAACAACAAACACTTAGATACTAAGATTTTTTAATCGTCTTAACCAAATCTAATGTTAGGTTATAAATCTAAGTTTATCCCAGCATAAATTCATTTTAACTATACAATTTTAAGGGTGATAGTATGTTAAGCACACTATATTGTTTCTCCAAACCAATACTAAGAATATTTCAAATAAAATCATTTGAAAATTCTCTTCCAAAAAACCCTTTTTAGATAGAAGTTCTCTTTATCCAAATCCCTTTCCAAAGTATTACTCTTAACCTTATCAGTGTTATTATTATACGTCTTATAGTCAAACTATGAAATTCAAATCCCAAGATGTTTATACTCAGATTTTACTAATCATGACTATCATTCAATTTATAACATATGTAACTATATATTTTTTCAAAACATATTATTTATATTCAAAATATAATCCTAGGTAAAATTATTTCATTTACCATATTTTTCTAAAAAAATCATTTGTATATCATTAGGTGCTCTTATATAATATACTCCAACTCATTCTAGGGTGTTACTAGCCCTATCACTAATGAGTTACTTATCCTAGGGTGTTACTAACCTTATATTTGATGAGACTTTACCTATCAAGCTTAAGTGTTCGCTCAACCTAAGCTTTGATACAAAATGCGATGATCTGAATTTTTGACTCTCGAAAATCGACACTAATATATCTTCGGTATTCATGTGCCACAAATGGAAGTGTTGGAAAACCCGATAGTTAAGGGTAGAAAGAAAATAAAGGTAGAACAGAATCTTACACGAATGGAATAACATATATTATTTCAACATATAATCTTTACAGTAGAAAATTTTAAATACATTTATTAGAGTTTAACTTAATATTAACATGGACAGTTATAAATATCTATCCTTACAAATGTAGAGTACAATAGCACATGAGTGCGATGAAAACGGATAACAATCTTCAGATGAATCTTCTAATTCCATACTTCAAGCTCTTCAAAAGTGCTCTAAACAAAACCTGACTACTAGGCTGCTTGGAAAAATAGGGCACCTAGAGTTTATGGGAAATAGAATAAACTTCGGGTCAGTCATGGGACTGGTGTGAGAAACTCAAAATACGAATTTTTGAAAACAAAGGGAATCTCATAAGATCATGCCGCACATATACACGAAATGCGTTTTTACCTTATGATAACCAAATCATTCTACGTGAAATCCAGTGATATTATTTTTAATGACATTCTTTTGAAAACCTTTCAAATACACATATTTAAATAGCCGAAATTATTATATTATTAAACTACATCGTAGTGTTCTTGGTTAGCGTGGGTATAGAGGTGGGGCGTCACAAGATGGGCTCGACCTTAGTGATGGTGGGTGGTGGCCATGGGTTTGGAAGGTGGATAGGAGGTGTTTGACTTGGTTTTGGAGGTGGATTGACATGGTATACATATGTATATATTTTACTTTATTTTAGAATATTTTGCCATAGCTTTCCCATATTTTTTCTATGAACTAAAAGCCATTAATGAGATTCAAGAGGAGGAAGGAAAAGAAGATAATTGCGTAAAATTATGAAGAGAATGGTGGGTATTTATAAGAAAAAAGTGGAGAGAAAATATCATGATGTTTCCACACAGATACATCACCATTTCATCAGCACCCCACTACCCTCCTACCTCATCTATTTTGGCCGTGTAAACCCCTCCATGTCTATCTACCCATGTGCTTGTACTTAGTGTATAAGGGTTTGACTTTGGATTTACTTAAGGGTTAAGTTTCAAGAAAATATCTTATATATATATAAATGTATATGTATATTTGTATGTATATATGTGTTCGTGTATATGTTAGGGCGTGCTTGTGTATGTTATATATGTGCATAAGACATATAAACAAGGTTGCAATAACTTTGAACAACTTTCGTTCGTTAAAAGTCGGGAAACCGATTCCCGGTCACATTTTCACTTATAAATTAATTTACCTAAATTTAAACAAAATTTGAAAACTAATTTCTTATCATTTTTAACTAATTAAATGATTATATTTGATGTATAAAACCATATAAATTCATATTAAACAATTGTTTACAAAAAATGCTGTTATATCGATAAAGTGATACAAATTTTCTTATATTTTCAAATCAAATATATCTTTTTGTAAAAATATTATAAATGATTTATTATCACTTCATAACTAATTAAAATGAATTATTATCATTTAAAAACAATTATTTTAATAATTATAATAATTATTAAAGCATTAAATCTCAAATTAAATTAATAAATCAATTATTAAATACGATGCCATTATTGATGATGTCATAAATACTTTTCATTCCCAAAAATAAAATAAATTGTTTTATTTCATATTCTTGTTTAAATGGATAAATAAGTATATGTATCTAGCTCCCTGTGTGACTTTTGATGATTATAGAGCCTTTATTGATAAAACTATTTTCCGTCATTTTATCGATATTTTTCCAAAGTATATATTTTTATAAATACTTATTCAAAATAAGATTACCATAATTATTTCTTGTTAAGGACAACATAATCTATGTTGAAAAGCTTATATTTGAATATTTTAAAAATAAATATAATTTATCAAAGTGATAAATTTGCAGGTCGTTATAGACTCCCATCCTTAAAAGAATTTTATTTTCGAAATTACAAGGTAAAACCCAAAGGTATTTGTCCAAAATATTTATTTTTAAACTTAATCCAATATGATGTATATAGATCATCCATATGAGATATTTGATTCAATTCTATTATTCGAATCCACAACTTTACTTTCGAACTAGTATTGATCCTTCGATTCTCTAGTGTAGATTTTGATCAGGCTCAAAAACTTCTATTTTCCTTGCATAGCCTCAACTATGATAGAAAATGTAAGGATCCGACTACAAATCCTCATCAATGTTTGGCCTAATGCATCGAGTGATAAATCCTTTTCGGATATCAAAATTCTATATTCGAATTTTTAGGCCAAATTCATGTTACAAAATAATTTGTGTAAAATTTATCTTTTCCAAAATATTTAGAAAATCTTGGTTGAAGTTTTTAAACATTTCATAAAGATATAATTTTATTCTTATGAAATTTTCTCAAGTGGTTTGTGTATTTACATTTGAACAAAGTCATAAACAAAGGATATAATTATATTATACATGCTTAATATTTTACCTTATCTTACACGCATCATACTCCTCACATACTTAAGCCATTCTTAAGTCCTTCCAACATAATACGGATACAAACATAACTACCTTACAAGCCATATATATATATGCTACTATATACTAATACTAGATAGGGTTTTCCAAATCTTCCAATCTCTCGTCATAATCATTCCTCTGAGTCTGACGCTAACGATCCACTACCGTACCCAAAATCAAACATGACTTCTCCATCATCATCACTATCACCTTGTTCGTTATCGGCTTAGTTTCCATCCTCAATATATGGTATCACATCCACTTCATATGGCAACCAGGGCCGGTTCCATGACACATGCCCCAGTCCGACTGGAATCTCTTATATAATTTCTCCTTCTTCTAGTTCTTCTAAACTTTGCACTTCTTTCTCCTCGGGATCCACAAATTCTTCCTCTTCATCTTCCATGTCGTCCCAATGAATGGGGAAATCTGATGACTCCTCACGCCAAATAATATGGTCACTGTCCATCTCCTATATAACTTTACTGTCTCTACCGCTGTTGTTTGATTCATGGGATATCATAGTGTTCGGGTCTTCTTCAGATTCAGATTCTTCTTCCATCGGCTCCTCCTCGGGAATTTATTCTTCCGGTTCAAGTTCTGAACTTATTTGGCCAGTGATCCACATTCTTTCTGAGGCCTGAGGGGTCTCTTCATCACTAGACATTATAATACGTTCTGGAGTCGGGGAAGATATAGACATTTAGACCATAGGGTAACCGTCTTTATCTAGTCGGGTGTATGGATCTAATTCTCCTTTAATAATGGGATTAATATTGCTAAGTGGCCATTTCTTGGGTTCCTCCTCATCACTCGAAAGAATGATTAGATCATTCTTCTCACCCCAGTTGGCTCTCGAGGTCTCCCCTTTTGAACACTTTCTCCCATAGTTTGAGGATTTCTACAATTATCAACAACAAACACTTAGATACTAAGATTTTTTAATCGTCTTAACCAAATCTAATGTTAGGTTATAAATCTAAGTTTATCCCAGCATAAATTCATTTTAACTATACAATTTTAAGGGTGATAGTATGTTAAGCACACTATATTGTTTCTCCAAACCAATACTAAGAATATTTCAAATAAAATCATTTGAAAATTCTCTTCCAAAAAACCCTTTTTAGATAGAAGTTCTCTTTATCCAAATCCCTTTCCAAAGTATTACTCTTAACCTTATCAGTGTTATTATTATACGTCTTATAGTCAAACTATGAAATTCAAATCCCAAGATGTTTATACTCAGATTTTACTAATCATGACTATCATTCAATTTATAACATATGTAACTATATATTTTTTTCAAAACATATTATTTATATTCAAAATATAATCCTAGGTAAAATTATTTCATTTACCATATTTTTCTAAAAAAATCATTTGTATATCATTAGGTGCTCTTATATAATATACTCCAACTCATTCTAGGGTGTTACTAGCCCTATCACTAATGAGTTACTTATCCTAGGGTGTTACTAACCTTATATTTGATGAGACTTTACCTATCAAGCTTAAGTGTTCGCTCAACCTAAGCTTTGATACAAAATGCGATGATCTGAATTTTTGACTCTCGAAAATCGACACTAATATATCTTCGGTATTCATGTGCCACAAATGGAAGTGTTGGAAAACCCGACAGTTAAGGGTAGAAAGAAAATAAAGGTAGAACAGAATCTTACACGAATGGAATAACATATATTATTTCAACATATAATCTTTACAGTAGAAAATTTTAAATACATTTATTAGAGTTTAACTTAATATTAACATGGACAGTTATAAATATCTATCCTTACAAATGTAGAGTACAATAGCACATGAGTGCGGTGAAAACGGATAACAATCTTCAGATGAATCTTCTAATTCCATACTTCAAGCTCTTCAAAAGTGCTCTAAACAAAACCTGACTACTAGGCTGCTTGGAAAAATAGGGCACCTAGAGTTTATGGGAAATAGAATAAACTTCGGGTCAGTCATGGGACTGGTGTGAGAAACTCAAAATATGAATTTTTGAAAACAAAGGGAATCTCATAAGATCATGCCGCACATATACACGAAATGCGTTTTTACCTTATGATAACCAAATCATTCTACGTGAAATCCAGTGATATTATTTTTAATGACATTCTTTTGAAAACCTTTCAAATACACATATTTAAATAGCCGAAATTATTATATTATTAAATTCCAGCATAATAGGTTTACAACTAAAATCGAAGGCACTTATTGGAGATTGGGATTTCTAATGAATAGCGAGGTAAGGGACTACCTCACGTATAGTGCATCTCTAGAGGGATGCATCGAGGATCGATATCTTCGAAACCTTTGCGAAATAAGATCGGCTTACCTACAGACCCATCTGATGATGGATAGAAATGAATGTGATATCACCCCGGCCGTTCCCGACCTATCCGAGAGCTCTCATACCAGACAACATTTTTTTTACCCGACGTCATAACCGATGCAAAATAAATCTAAAAAGGTGCTATCGTACCCCAATGGTAGCGAACCACTTAGCCCTAAAGCCCCCAGTTTCATAATTCCCCAAGTGCGAGGCTCGAGTTAATGTTTACTTTTCTTAGGACTTTTACTTAAAATGCCACATTTCCATTTCCAACAACACACTATTGATTTCCATAAAAGTACAACCTCTGAGCTCGTACGTCTCAGAGAAGGGTGTCAAGTATAAGAGAGGTTACCTCCTATACCACCAAATAGATGTACGTTTGTAGAGATCAATGCACCGTGATCTTAGAAATGGAATGTCAGACATTCATTTATATAAGTTGCCTAGGAACATGACAAACCGAAGACACTCTCCTACCACATCCTATCGGGAATTACTCTTAGGATTAGTAGTGAGTAGTCCTTGCATACAAAGATCCCAGAACGAAGGGACCATGCTATTTATTTATCTCGGGAGCTACTCCAAAATTATCAACAAGCAGTCCTTCTGTTATGAAGACCCTCACCTTCAACTTCATTGTATTTAATATGTATTCACTTTCGAACTCGTAAATTGGTTCAAAGTGGTTTTCGAATAAGAATCACTTAAATTCGACCCCGATTCCTTCGAACCAATCATCAATAAAAAGATGTTAAAGTATATAGGTGCTTATCATTTGATGTATTACTTTTCTCTTTATCAAATAATATCTCCATAGATTATTTTTAAAACATTTCTTTTTGGTATAAATAGAACCATTAAGCCTCTCTTTAACTTTGGAAATATCAAATCATTTTCATAATTCATATTTGAAATCATTATTGAGTTAAAAAGGGTCGATAGGATTTATGCAAATTCTACTCAACATCAATTTCCGTATTCAACCTTTACTATCCATTGAATAGCGATGAAATTGCCTTTTAAATTCACACAGATAGTATGGGTTCCCTCCTCAGAATTTAATACCAAGTTTAAGAAGATTATTTCTATACGATCCAAGTTGTATTAAATTTGGAAAAACTAAATCTTTTATACTTGCCTCGTTTCCTACATTTCGACCTTATCTGTTCCTCGCTCGGGAAAAATGCTAGGTGAGCCAGGGCACTGGTTATTCCTAAACATTTCCATAGTTTAAGCACCTCACATATGGATCTCATGAATAGAAAAACCCAGTCTACTAATCGGCTTTTAGAGCCAAGATTAAATCACTTGATTATAACAACTTTTCTTTAAATTATTTACTTAAGATTTTTTAAAATAAATTATAAAACCTTTAAATCATCATTAAAATACTTAATTATTTATTTGAAAACATTTATTAAAGATTTGGGAAATAATACTTTAGTTTAAAATCATATTTAAAAGTTATTAAAAGTACTGCAAAATTTGCTACAAATAGTGTTACGGATAGTGCTTTTAAGCTTATTTGATCTAAACAACTTTTCTATCATTTAGAAATCCATTTTTATAAGTCAAATCTCTTTTAAAGCATTTTAAAATGTTTTTAGAATTTATTTCATATTTTTAAAGAATTAAAAAATATCCATTTTAAAGAATTTATCGCTTTGGTTTCCGAACGGCCAAAGCATGACTATTTTTAAAACTTGATTTGCTCATATATCAAAATCTACTAAATGAAATCTCAATCGTTTTCTTTTGTTTGAAAACTATGATTATAAGAGATCATAAAATTCTTATTCCAAAGAATTCCGACTCCGATTCCATCGTATAAATAAATTTAACTTTCCACGGCGCGAATCGAAAACTACCATTACGCGACAAACCTATATTTGACTCAATTTTCATAATTTGTCAAAACTTCATTAAACTTGTCATACTCCATATAAAAAATTCGATCGTATCTGGAATTTGGTTTCATCCGCTTTGAAATTCGTTTGAATCGTCTTGCTCCTTCATTCGCCTTTCTTCTCCAATCGCCTTTCTTTGCAGGTTCGTTACTAAGTTGATTGCATGCTTTGATTTAGGGTTTCTGATTTGAAACCGCCGCTTTGAAATTGTTGAAATGAATCGCCTTTTTCTTTAATCGATGCTCGTGTTCATCGATTAGTAGGAAATTTATGGTTGTAGCTGCTTCTTGTCGAGAGTTCTTCGATTTAAATTGGTACGAAATCTGCCCCTTTTGATTTATATTGTTCTCGACTTCTGTGTCTAAAGCCAATGATGATTTGGGTATATTTATAGGATTTTATTCCCTATATTTTCGATTTTGAAAATTTCATGCCTTGATTTATGTTGTTCCATGTATACACTCGTGTGTGTTGCTTATACTTGTTGTACAATATTGTATTTCATGCTTAGTTGATGATGAAGGCACTTTGGTTGTTCTTTCTTTGATGCTTATGTTGGATGTTGTTTGAGTTGTTTGCTGTGTTGAATTTGATTTTCCTAGAGTTTGCTTATGTGTGAGTACATTTAATTATGTTTATGCTTATGTTGGCTATTGTTTGGGTATATTTATAAGATCTTTCTCGATTACGGATTTCTCTGTTGTTTTAGTTTTCTTGTTCATCTTGGTGCACTTTGATGGTCCATTTTGCTTTTGCTGTCTTGGTTCATCCATACATGTTGTTGAGTTGCCTTTCTACTCACTATGTACATATATACATGTATATACATATGTGTATATATGTATATTAGTGTGCCTAGTTATGTCAAAATGTGCATGCTTGGTGATGTCAAAACTGTCCCTTGTTTACTGCATTTGCACTGGCACTTGTATATACATATGTGTGTATATGTATGTGTATGTTTATATATGCATATCACTACATATTTATATACCACTACATATGTGTATATATATGTGTGAACTTCCATGTATATACATACATACTGTATGTATATATGTTTGAATGTTCTTATATCTACACACACACACACACACACATATATATATATATATGTTTTAATTTGTAGCACTTGCTTTTGCACTGTGATTTCTTGTTACAGTTTCAATTTGCTATTTTAATGTGTGAACTTCCATGCTCGAACCATTTTGAGATTTAGCTGAACTTGATTTTAGTTATGAACCATTTTGAATTGCATTTGAGTCAATGTGTATGCTTGGTTTTGCTACCTGGTTCAAGGCAGTATTGAGATACTTTTAATACTTTCGAGCTGAACCAATTTTGAATTACTTAAGCTCGAACCATTTTGAGTATGTACAAATATACATGTATATACATATGTGTATATAAGTATATTACTTGAGATCTAAAGCTTGCTGTTTGGTTTGCTTGTATTTGTACTTGTATATGTGCCTGGTTTGTTTTGATTGACTCTTTGATGCTTGCTGTTGGTTGAATCTCTGAACATGTGTTGCATATATACATGTATACATGTATATACATATATGTACATGCGTATATGTGTGTTGCTATAACACTTGTTTTTCTTGAGCTTGTTTATATGCACTGAGATTCCTTGTTATGCTTTCAGTTGCAAATCTGTTTATGTTCAATTCTTGTATATACTTGTATGTACTTGTATGTGCTTGTATATACTTGTATGCACTTGTATATACCTCTATACACTTGTATATACTTGTATATACTTCTATGTTCATATGTACACTCGATCTTGTATATACTTGCTTCAGCACTTGTTGTATTTCTTGAGCTTGTTTATGTGCACTTTACTTTATAGTTTGTTCCAGTGCATTGTCTATGTTGCACCTGAGTTGAATTGTTTTTTTTCATATACATGTATGCTTACTACATACACATGTATATATATGTATGCTTTGAACTTGCACTTGTTGCACCTAAGCACTTGCATTTGAATTTTTTACTGCATATACATATATGTCCATGTTGCACATGAGCACTTGCACTTGTTTACTGCATATACATGTATACTTTCAACTAATGCTTGTATGGTTTGTTGTTTGGTTTAAAACTCATGTTCTCATTGTTTGCCTTATCTGTTTTGATGCTTGAACCAATTGTTGAATTGTTTTGCCTGAGCTTGTTTGTTTCACTTTGCTTTATGGTTTGTTCCACTTTGCTCTTCTGGTTTAAAACCGGGTTTAGCTTTGTTCATGCTTTGTTAAAGGCAGTGCGCACTAGATTTATTTGTGCATTTATTTGGGGCCTATGAAGTTGAACTTGAACAATTATGAACTGTGTTGCTTCCTTTAGTTTGATTTTCTAATTTGAGTTGCATTTCCTTGTGCACCTGAGTTGAGCCCGAGGAGGCTTGGGCTTGATCTTGTGCACATTTGCATTGTGTTGAGCCTTTGGACTTGACCTTTTCGATAGTCTGTGAGATTTAATCGATTCTCGACCTTGTGATATTCATAGTGATACACTGTGCATTTCATAAGTTGTCCGTGCATATATATATTTGTCCTTGTCTAAAACATGAAGAGAAAACAAACCCATAAACCGAGGCAATATTCATATTATATTTAATTTTACTTTTGCAATTAGGTTTGTTTCCTTTTCCATTTTACTACATTGTTTATTTGACGGGTATAAGAGATGGCTGGACATAAGCTAGAGCTAACAAATCAAGAACAACATCAAATACAAACTCATGTGAGTGTGAGTGAGAGTAAAAAATGTTGTATATGAGTGTAGAGAAATGTTGTATATATGAGAGTGATAGTGAAAGTTATATTTGAAAATGTAAGTAGAGTGATAGTGAAAGTTGTATTGTATTTGAATTTGATTTGAAATAAAATATTTGTTTAAATAAAATATTTGAAGTTCATTCTGTGAGCAATTATTCATATTAGATAATATTTATATGTTGTAAAATAGGAATTTCTAGAAATGATACTATAACATCAGACAATATATAGTGTATTTTGTGCTGGTGCATATTAGATGATGGGGCATCTCTGTGCTCTGATGTGCAATGAGACAGCACAGGATTTAACGACAGATAGATATGCAATCAGACAACGGAGCATAGCTGTCGTCTAATACATTTTTTCCCATAGTGGAACCATCCTAAATGAGTTTGGGACCAATCAATATTGATTGACCAATTTACTTTTTGAACATAAGTTTCGTAAACTTAAAAACCAAATCAGCTTATACATACATACATGTATGCAATTCATAAAATATTTATGAATACCTATTTCATTGCACTAAGAAACAAATGTTGTTTCAAGAAACATCGACTTTATGATAAAGGAATTTCTTTTAGACACTATTGGTAGTTAAAGGGATATTATCCAAAGATAAAATTAATTGCAGAAGATGAAAATGAAATTGACCAAGCCTAAACGAACACAACTAATTATAATGTTTAATAAGAACTCTCACATATTAAAGAAAAACTATGATTTTCTTATCGATACTGAGAAAAGAATTTCCCCGGCTGTTAATAAACCATTAAGAGTATTGACTCTAGCATATGGCATGATGCATAAATAAAGAATGGATTCCAAGTACATTATCAAAATATTATTGATAGTTATACCTGAAGGGATATTATTGGCCATAAAGTGTTTCCGAGATGAAGACCACTGCGATTGAAATATGGTAATCTGCGTTGATAGAATAACATCGTAAATTTCAATTATTGAAATTAACGTGATAGATTTATCATTCAATGTACTTAACATAATTCAGATTTTACTCACAAAATTATCGCTCAATATGATTTTGGAGTTTTGGTTATGTGTGTTGAAATAGAAATTCTAAATAATGATTATAATATGTTATTTGCGCTTAATAACCAAAGTGTCTCAAGGTTAGTGGGATTAATTCTAAATTTGTGGGTTATTGGATAGAATCCACTAATAGGAAAGTATCGTCGACAAGCATCAGAGTTGTATAACTATATAACGACCCGATATTTTCTGCCATTCGCATCCATACATGTCGGATTTGAATTGCTCAAAATATCAGATTGTTAATTTACATTTGGCAAAACTCAACATATATACAGTAAATAAATAATCACAAAATCACAGACACAGAGTAATATAACAATAGTGTAACGACCCGCTATTTTGGACCATTCAAATCGACAATAAATCCACACATGTCCGACTTGAATAATTCAAAATATCAGATTGTTAATTTAAATTTGGCAAAACTCAGCATATGCAGTAAATAAATCAATCACAGAATCACAGACACAGAGTAATACAATAATGCGCAGCGGAATAGATAAAATAGTAGTTCATGAAGCTACTATATAAACATCAGAGTTAAAATAAAATACAACAGAATATCTCAAATACAATGAAGTCTTCAGTACAACAGATGACTTCTCTGCACGAATCAACTAGAAGAGCTGAAAGCTGAGGCGATAGTTGGATCTCCAAAGGAAGCTCCAAACTCCAAGGGTGAGTCTCAAATGCTGTATCACTCGGTCTGACCCGAGCGTAAAGCAAAACACAAAACACTCGAGTCAGGATTAACATTCTTATATAAATAAATCAAACTCAAGTGAAATATCAACTGAAATACGAGTAACTTAAAGGATGTTTGGGATAACCATCCTCTGAGGATCTTCAGAACTATCTACAAGGTGGAAATATACATTTTAACACCGTGGTCATTTCAATTTAATTTGTACTTCAAACCCAATATCATTTCATTTCAAATATATCTATTTTTCCAAAATAGTATATATAGGTTAAATAATTTATAAAGTAAAGTATTTATAATTTCCTCAAGTTTCACAAATCGGTTCAAATTAACTCAAATTCCAAATTCAAATTTATTCAAAGCTCAATTCATCAATTCAATTCAGTTCTAAATATACCATTTAAATTTCAATATATTTTAAAGCTTTAATATTCAACATTTTCAAAGTTAAATTTTACAGTTCATATAGCTCTTTATTTAACTTCATTATTATCTAATTAGGGAATATCCACTTAATAAATTCAATATCATTTAACTAGCCTTAAATTTCATTTTTACTAAATATTTCTTTAAATTTATTTAAACAAGAAATATTCATTAAATTCTTTAAATCAAACTCAAGTTATAAATCATATCTTAAATTCTAATTTCAATAAGCTTTGTATTGGTTTAAGTAAATAAAATTCTTTACTAAATTCAAATTATCATCCCAACCTTAACTTATTCAAAAATTTTACCAAATCTATTTTGAAATATAAATTTTATACTTAACATATTATATGTATTAAATCCATCTTAATTAAATTAAGTATCATTATTAAATCTATATATATCATTACCATTTATATATAAAATTTTAAGAATCAACATTTGTTAAAACCATATATTTCTTTCCAAAACCATAGAATTCAATTTCAAAATATTTATATATATATGGACCAACGGTGTCTGTATATATACTTATCATATGGTTAAGTGATATGGATATTTATCATTTCAATCCGAAATTTAAATATATACGGGTAGATATCATTTCGACCCGTAATCCCAATTTCAATTCAAATGAAAATCGCTTGGGTTTATCATTTCAACCCATAACGATTTTCTCCTATTCTAAAGTCCGTTCGGGTATGTATCATTTCAACCCATAGTGAATTCTATACTAACAGGGAACTTGCAGAGTGATAACATATAATATAAAATAAAACAACAGGCATATATCATCAATAACAATAGAATAAGAACAACGGGATATGGTGTCATATCCCACAGGTGAACAGTTACAGATGATAACAGATAATATAACAACTTAAATAACTACAGCAGCATATTTCAATTGTCGTTTCAATTAAAATCAAATTTAATAAATAAAAGAATATTAATCGTGAGTGATTGCTCACCTTTCGAGGCTAGAGATGAACTGGAATGAGAATGGTGATACAGACACGTACACGGATACGGGCACGACACGGGCACAAAAGCTAGAAGTTACTGTGATAGATCAATATTAATTGAGATGATAAATTAAGATGGCACGAGATTGATGAAACAGGGTATCTTGCATATATATAAATTTTCAAAAATCAATTTAAAATATAAAATTTCAAATCGATATTAAATTCAAACACAAATACAGTTTAATATATATGTTTTCTAAAAATCAATATAAAATTTAAACCACATACATATAAAACTTTACAGATTACATATACAACTATATAAAAGTGACTAGTCTTGCCATTTCGAGAATAAAACAAACCATATATATAAACCCAGTATCTTTCAGACCCAATATTAATTAAGAAAATGCCATATAAAATCACTGTACACAAAACATACATACAAACTGACATATTATAGCTTGGATTGAAAAGCAAAATATAATATAACCTAGAAAAATTCAGATGTAAATAGCTTTAAATATGACAGCTTATCATAATACTTTGAAACTGGGCTAAAGTTCATATATCAAAAATTAAAACAATGTATACAGACCATATAGGTTTAAATGCAGACACTATAGCCTATAACAAATCTTCCATATAAAATTTTGTACTATAAACACAACTTATTTTATAAATACATACATATATAACAACCTTTACCTTTACAAATCTATTACATAAAAATCAAACAGATTATATATATGCGTCTGTAACAAATTAGTAGGCCAACAAGACTGTTTTATATATGTACGAAATCTGAATATACATATATTTGAAAACCAAAATGAAAATAGTCATTTACATATTGTTTTTTTTTTTCAACGTCAAATCTTATGTACAAACTGCTGTAAAACTTGAGGCATATGCAGACAACCAACTCTATAAATAAACAAATATGTGTAAGCTGATATGTGTAGACCCACAGCCCCTTTAAAACGATGACATATATATATATATATAAACCAACGTATATATATCAAAACCAATAATTGAAATCATAAATTTAGTCACAGTATATAACAGATCATAGGCAACATATATACAACTAATATAATACAATAACAACTCACCTACGCATGCAACAGAAGAGGAGGTGGCCGAGAAATGCTTGAAGAGATGGAGGAAAATAGGAAGGTGGTTCGAACTGCTGTGCTAGGTCGGAGGGACGACTTCGGCGCGAGGAGGCCGATGGGAGGTGATGCTCGGTGACTCCAGTGACCGAGGTCTTGCTGTGATTCAATGGTGAGAAGAAGAGAGGAAGGGGATGAGCTTATCACGCGGAGGAGGATCGGGCTGGGCGAGAGGAGATGTGGAAGAAGGTTGCGAGGTGGGGAGAAGCAGGGGTAGGTCGGAGGAAGAGGGAGAGCGGGCGAGATTTTCGGCGGAGGGAATGGTTGTGGCAAGATCTGGTGGTTGGCTATGCTCTGGAAGAGGCTGTGGCCATAGGCGTGGACTGTGAGGAGGAGAGCAGGAAGGCCAGGTAGGTTCTGGAAGTGGAGGCTCGCTGTGGTTAGAAGTGAGAGCCGGAGAAGGCGGGTCTGGCGAAGGTGGAAGGACCGACATGGGTGCTTGGAGCCTGCACGTATGGGTTGTGGCGAGTAGGGACGAGGCTTGCGTGAGGTAGAAGGGAAGGCGGAGGAGACGAGGTTCGGGTCTGGGTGGCTGTCGAAATATGTGAAGGTGTTTGGGAAGGAGGCTTCGGCCACGTTTTTTTTTTATTATTGCAGAAGAAGAAATGAGGGGCGAATGACAGAGGAATAGGTAGAAGCTCGGTAATCAATAGAGAGGAGGTAAGGCTGAAATAAAATGAACGGTAGGATATTGAAAGTCACACACGTGATTTCCGGATGTATTAAAGGCAGATGACGGTTGAAATCAACAAGTGGAAAAATTCAAATGGTCGAATGAATAAAAGGAATTGTAACGGTTCCTTTTATTTGATGAAAATTTATTTAAGCAATCAATTTCTTGTTTGGGCTGCACGTTTGAAATTTGAAACTGAAAGAAAGTGTACAGTCGCAATTTACGGTACCGTTACAGCAAACAGTTTATTATTCCCGTTGCGTACCGGACCTCAAAATACAAAAATAAATATACCGTGGTGATCAGCGCGATGAGACGATCAAAACGGTACACAGATATCCGTGGTACAGTCATCCGATCAAAAGTCGATAACCGGTACCAAAAATGCTGCTATTTTACAAGAATTAAGATAAACGGAGCAATAGAAGTCCAAATTTGGAAAAACGAATTTCGCAGTCTGATTCAGAATGATCTGAATAAATTTTCTCCTGTTGACATATTTTGGTTTCGGAAAACTTTTAAATTCACTGTTATTAACCGGTTTGATTCGAAATAAAATTTCACAGGAAAATAAACTTTAATATTATCAGATGAAAATTTACCAGTTGCTATATTAAAATAGACGTATTCTAAATAATAATTTTTTTTTGTTTTCAAATTTTATTGTTTAAAATTTCACAAATTTCCAATTAAAAATATTGTTAAATCCATTAAATTTTGCGGGTCGTTACACTCTCCCCCACTCAAAACTTTTCGTCCCCGAAAAGGAAGGAGGTAGGAGAATAGAAACAACCAGACAGAAAAGATAGATTAAAAGACAAGGATAAACAATCAATTTAAACTATATAAATTTTACTTAAAATTTGAAAACTTCATTTGCAATTCAATTATCTTATATACCTTAAAACCTTTCGAAAATCCATTTGTAAAATTTCTTGCTTCCCTTATAAATACCATTTATATGTTTAAATAACACATTTATAAAGATATGAACATTATTTGAAACAATTATTTACATTATTACTTATTTTTATAAAGAAGCTATTCGAAAATATTAAATCCATAATTCATAAATTTATTAAATTTCATTTCAAGATACCTTTCAAATATTATCAATAATCATTTACTTTAAATATGTTTTATTTAATTAAAACTCCTAAAATATTTAACACTAAGAATTTTCTATTTAAACCATGTAGTATATGAATAAACTAGATTTAAAAAGGATATAGTCAACAAGGAAAGGAGGTGGATTTTGAAACAAATAAGTGAATAAATAAGCTAAGCAGATAAGATAGATTCAAAACAATAGTATCGGGCACGAACAGTTAATTAGAACCATAAGAATTTCAATTTCAAATATTAATAACAAGTTTCTTTGTTGGAAATACCGTTATAATAAAATACCTTTATAGTCGAAACAAATTTCCCTTCGAAAATACTTTTATAACTCGATGTTTCAACAAGTTTATCCTTGTTCCTGTAGACTTTGGTAGTGCGTTGATCAGGAGCAAAACTAGAATTCTCCAGGTACTTAGTAGACCTGTTTCAACACCCAGTGAAAATACTGGAAAAACTTTTAAAAACAGATATGGAAAGTACAATCCAAACAACAAAACGAACAAAACCTTTGTCTAACCATGGTTCGCAGATACACAATGATTACGCCTGGATCCCCCAGGAAACAATCCATATCCGTAAGCTTTCTCAGCCCTGCGAGTTACGCCATGATGACTAGTAGAATGCAGGATACACAATGGTTACGCCTGGATCCCCCAGGAAACAATCCGTACCCCCAGGCAAGACTCAGCCAAGCATTTGCGCTACTATTCGCGACCTACATAGATTGCAGGATACACAATGGTTACGCCTGGATCCCCCAGGAAACAATCCGTACCCCTAGGCAAGACTCAACCAGGCAGTTGCGCTATGCAGTCACGAGAGAAACATAAGACCATGGGTAACGCCATGGAATTCGAAGGACACTCGAGTATCATATCCGGAAAACCAAAATCAGAGAGAATAATATCGATAGAATGAATCCAAGATGTGGCCACAAATCGGATATCAAGCAGAAGGCACTTTCCATATCTTTACTTCGAAAATATGTATCATATAGTACCTTTTCAAATCACTTTCAAATATCGTACTTATATAAAATCCATTATATATAAGATTTTAAATTTTCAAATCAAATACTTTCCAAAATCAATAGTATATCAAATCATACTTATTTCAATTATATAAGATTTCACTTTCAAATTGAGTACCCTTTTTCAAATCCATAGTTTTCGAATCAATTTCATACTCATACAAATCAACTTTATATAAGTTCGACAACTCCCAAATCAAGTATTTAGTAACATAAGGTTCTCAAATTTCAATTTTGTTTCAATATCAGTTCAGTTTCAAAATCATATACAATTCCTTCACTCGACCTCCGGATTATCTTGATGGATCTGGATCCGCTATAGATGATGAAGCTAGGGTGTCCGAAATAAGTATCGACAATCAACATGGTAGATCTGGTGTCTCTGCCCCGAACCCTAGCAGTGATTTATTATCGGAAAGTGTTGGGAAATTAGATACCGATGGTTTGCAAACTCGTTCTGATCATATGGAGGTTTTGGAGAAGTTAGACAATAACAATCGAATGGTAAATGGTAGATCTAAAAGTGCGAATAATCCGGGTTCATTTAATCAGGCGAATCACCGCGCCAGAGAACGGAATGTTATTTCCAATAATTCGAAACCTTCTGGTAACTCAGGAAATTATCGTAAACCGTTCGTTGTTCGTGCGACTGACTGGAATAGGATCAAGTCTGGTTTAGCAGAAGGGCGTAATAAAGAATGGAGAAATGCTGCTGATGGGGGAATTGGTAGAACAGATGAATTGGTAGATTTAAACTACAGACAACCAGTTTTAGTTAATCAGAAGAAAAAGGCTGTTATCGACATTGAAATGAACAAGAGAGCTGCTGATAAGTGGAAGAATTCAATTATATTCTATGTGTATGGATCCAGACCGTATCATTTACATTTGAAAGCGTATATTGAACGAACTTGGAAACCTAAAAAACAGTTTAACTTATTGGCTCGGGATAATGGATTCTTTATTATCAGATTTTTAGAGGCATCGGATTGTGAGAATGTATTGAAGGGAGGTCCTTATTTGTTTGATAATCGTATTATAATTCTCAAGAAGTGGCAGGCAGGGATGAGGTTTAGCAGAGATTTACTATCTACAATGCCAATTTGGGTGAAGTTTCATAACCTAGAACTAGACTTATGGGATAAGGAAGCTATAAGTGCTATAGCTAGTGTTCTGGGTAAACCAATGAAAATGGACAAAATCACAGCGGATGAATCCAGAATTGCCTATGCTAAGGTGCTAATAGAAATGTCTGCTGAAGATGGGTTTCCGAACTATGTTGATGTATTAATGCATAACGGGGAAGAACTTCAAATTTCAGTTCGTTATGACTATAAACCTATACTATGTAAGGAATGTAAAATTTTTGGACATTCTACTGATCTATGTAAAATAAAAAAAACTAGTAAATGGATTCCGAAAACTAATGCTAATTGTAATGAATCTGTGCAGTCTTTGACAGAAGTTGATATAAATAGTAATTATTTGCCAGTTATTACTGAAGATGTTATTAATAACGATAGCAGAGCTTTTGAAAATGGAGCGTGCCAACTAAACAATGAGAATTGCAGGGATGCGGAATTAAACCTATTACAACAAGATTTACAGGCACAAGATAACATAAATCTTAATCATCCCAGTACCATAACTAATGTTAATTGTCTCAATCCTTTGGTTCTGGAACAAGATCTTCGTTCGTCGAATATCCAAGCTGGGGTCAACATGCAAGGTCTTGGACAGCCATCATCTGAAGGTCAAAATTGTGAGTCTGTTACATGTGTTGATATTCAAGTCCAAAATCCAGAGGTAGGTTTTGCATCTAATTCAGAAACAGTTGTTAGAAAGTCTCAGATAATTAATGCAAATGCGGTTGGGAGTTCTTTAAAAGATAATGTTTCAAATAATTTAAATGAAGAAATGGGTATGTTTAATTCTGTTTGTAATCTTAATGATAGACAGCAGAATCAGCTAACAGAGGGAGATCCAAGCTCGTCACTAGAAGCTAGAGAAGATCTTGTTGATACTCTTTCTGACTCTGATGAGGAGATTATAAATCAGATTGCTGTGGAGGAACATCAAATTAGTTCGCAGGACCCTGTTATGAATGTTGAACATTTTGTTGAAGTTAACAAGGATTTTGTTGAGGAAATTGACGAGATAAATAATAGAAAGATGATTAAGAAAAATGGTAATGCTCATTCTATATCCACTGCTCCTCCTAAAAGGCAAACAAGGAGCCACTCTAAAGTTAAATGACTATTATTGCTTGGAATGTTAGAGGTTTAAATGCTGCTGAGAAACAATTAGCAGTGTTTAAATTTCTAACAACTCATAAACCAACTTTGGTTGGTTTGCTAGAGAATAAACTTAGTAATGAAGGCAAAAATAAGCTAATATCTAAAATGAATAGTGATTGGGCTTCTTTAGACAATAACATTTGCTCTTGTAAAGGAAGAATTCTTGTTATTTGGGATAAATCTATTTGGCAGGTTGAGCCTACTCATATGTCTTCTCAGCATATTTCGTTGAATATTGTGAATTCTGGGGGCTTCAAAATGAAAATTTCTTTTATTTATGCTAGTAATTTTCTAAAGGACAGAGAACTTCTTTGGAATATTCTATCTAAGGAGTCTATATATACTGATGTGCCGTGGTGTCTGATGGGTGATTTCAACAATATTCTGTCTATTTCAGATAAAAAAGGCGGTAACTCGGTTCCTTTCAGCCAAATGGAAGGTTTCAAAAATTGTGTGATCAGTTCGGGCTTGGTTGATTTGCCTATCTTGGGGTTCAACTATACTTGGAGGAAAAGGGGAATGGCTACTAAAATTGACAAAATTTTATGTAATGATCTTTTATTGAACAAATTCCCTAACTTAGCCTGCTTTGGTGTCTCTAATCCCATCAGTGACCATATCCCTATATATCTTAAATTACTTAATCCCCCTATATCAAATGTAGGAAAACCTTTTAGATATGTGAACTCCTGGAATTTATTAGAGGGATATGGAGAATGTTTCTCTAATGCTTTTAAGCTATCTTTTGAAGGCTCTCAGTTACATAATTTTAGACAACAGCTGAAAGTATGTAAATTGTACCTCAAAGACTGGAGCTCTAGGAGAAGATTAGACAATCAAATAGTGAAGGAATTGGAGCAGGAATATGCAGCAGCACTTAAGTGTGTAGACAGCAACCCTGATAATGCTGCAGCTTTTGACAACTTAATGGCAGCCTGTAAAAGATGGAAGGATCAAAATCATATCGAATTTCTCAACGCTTCGCAAAAAGCTAAAGTTGATTGGCTCTCAGAAGGGGATGATTGTACAAGATTTTTTCACTCTAAAATGTCGATGAGGAAGCACAGATCTAACCTTAATTCCGTTATTTCCATTGAAGGTAAACTGGTGCATGATCCCAATAAGATAGAACAAGAAGCTATTTTATATTTTACTCAGATTTTTAATGATGATAATATTAATACTACTCTACCTGATGTTAACTGTATTTTCCGCATTAATGAGGGTGGTAGGGAGTTCTTGTCTACCAATGTTAGCTCTGATGAAATTTTCAAAGCCATCTCTTCCATTTCTGATAACAGTAGTCCGGGCCCAGATGGTTTCTCTGCAAAATTTTATAAAATACACTGGAATGAGTTAAAAAGTAACATGACTCGCATGATAAATCAGGTATTCTCTACCTGCAAATTAGACAAAGGTGTGAACCATACTTTCATAACTCTGGTGCCAAAAATCAATAATCCCACTACTCTTGCTGATTATAGACCTATTTCGTGCTGCAATGTCATTTACAAAATTATTGCTAAAGTTATTTGTAACAGGATTAAGCCTTTCCTTAGCCATCTTATTTCAGAAGCTCAATCTGCTTTTATTCCTGGAAGAGTTATCTCGGAAAATATTTTACTAGCTCATGAACAAGTTAGATTTTTTAATCGAAAAGGTGCTGGTAAATTTTGTTTGAAACTAGATTTACACAAAGCATATGATATGGTTAATAGGAAATTTATTTGCCATATGCTTTATAAGTTGGGCTTTCCTGGAAAGTTGGTTAAATTAATCTACAACTGCATTTCTACTCCTACTTTTTCTATTATGATTAATGGTTACCCCAAGGGCATGATTCCTAGCACTAGAGGTATTAGACAAGGCGATCCTCTATCGCCGTATTTGTTTTGTGTGGCTATGGAGTATTTCTCTATTTTGATGATGAAGGCCTACAAAGTCAAGGACATTACTCCTCCTTTTAATTTTGAACCGGCCATTACTCACCTTCTTTATGCTGATGATTTGATGATCTTTGTTCGGGCTTCCATTAAAAGTGCCAGGGTGATTAATAAATGCTTGGAGAAGCTTAAAATCTATGTGGGATTAATTGTTAACAATAGTAAATCTAAGCTGTATTTTAGTAAAGGCACAACAAGTAAGCATGAGATTATGAATATTCTTAATATGCAAGAGAGCAAACTTCCAGTTAAATACTTAGGGGTGCCTTTATCTCATAACTATCTTCATTTTGCTGATTGTGGGGCTCTTTTCGATAACATTAATAATAGATTAAATGGTTGGAATTGCAAATTATTATCCCTGGCTGGCAGAATTGAATTAATTCATTCTGTTATAACTCCTATGGTTATGTATTGGATGATGGTTTACCAGCTCCCTTTGGCCACTATTGACAAATTAAATAAAATGTGCGCTAATTTTATATGGAATGGTAAAGTTCATAAAATCGCTTGGAATACTCTATGCCGTCCTAAGTCAGAAGGAGGTATTGGTTTGAGAAATTTTGTGGATATCAGAAAAGCGGCAAGTCTAAAACTTCTTTGGCATTTTATCAATTCGAAAAATGTTTGGTCTCGCTGGATGAGCAAAAGGTATTGTGACAATAAGCATTTTTGGACCATGGAAATTGATAACAACTCCTCCTGTACTTGGAAATCCATTCTCAAGCATAGACAGGTTGCTCGGAATAATATTTCTAGAGTCATTGTAAATGGTAGGAATACGTTGTTATGGCATGATCCCTGGATTAATAGTGAAAGCATGGTTTCTATTCTTGGATGGGATAGCTTATATCTTTATGGCCATCAGTCTGATAATGTTTCTTCTATCATTCAAGACGGGGTTTTTAATCTGGATTTAGTTCCTTTCACTAGGCAACTAAATAATCTGATCTCAAGTGTAGTTATAGATTCTTCGTCTTCCTCTGATTATTGGAAATGGACTAGTGATTTAAAAGGTTTCAGTTTCAGATCTGCTTGGAATGAATCTAGAAATCATTTCCCTACTGTTGATTGGGGCAAAATTATCTGGAACAAGTGTAATAATCCTAGGATGTCTTTAACTGCCTACAAAGCTATATACAATCGGTTACCTACCAGAGATAAACTTATAGACTGGGGTTATGTTTCTGATACTATCTGTCTTCTTTGTAATCAGTTCCCTGAAAACCATTCCCATCTTTTCTTTGCATGTCCTTACTCTACATATTTATGGAGTTCGTGTTGCAAGAATTTAGACTTACCTCAGCCGATTTCTCTGACGTTGGAAGAGGGATGCCAGATGCTAATTGCAAACTTCGATGTAGCGGATCAAGCAACCGGTCTGGCTTTTGCTAGCTTTTCTACTGTTATTCACCACATCTGGCAGGAGCGAAATTGTAGACTCCATGATGGCCGAAAAGTATCAAATTGGGATCGTTGGAAGCTCATTGAAATAGATCTGAAACTGCTGGGTAATAACAAATTGAAGAAGACGAGTTCGATTTCTTTGAGAAGCAAGAGAATTCTAGATCGTTGGGGCATTGATCTGATGGGGATTTGATTCGCCTGTTTTGTTGAAGATGGGTGTGATTCTCTTTTCCTTTTTTGTTTGGTTTGTTGGTTAGGGGGTTTGGTCTTTGGTTGCTGTTGCGTTATGTACTTTCTTTAATTTTTGCCTAGCTTTTTGGCAGTTGTGACGCTTGTATATACATTGGTTTTATACCTTTGCTTTGTTAATATGTTGTTAATAAAGCGCCGCACTCTTTTTCCCTGTCCTATTCCCACACTGGGTATAGGTTCAGGTTTTTAATGAGGCGGTTTATCTTTTCTAAAAAAAATAAAAAAAAAAATCATATACAATTCCACCAAATTATTTCTTCTCAAATTAAATATCTTTAGTTTCAAAGTTTCCAAAATAATAGATTTGGAAAATAAATCCAAATTTCCCAATCAATATAATTTAAGTCAACCAATTCATTTCCAAAATCAAATGTTTCAAAATCATCTTATACTTATGTAAGGTCCATCTTATATAAGGATCAAATTTTTCAAAATAAATTTCACTGTATGAAGAGCCATATGGGATTGAATATCTTTGCTTTTATGGGTTATATATCTTTGTAATTTAAATTGGAATTTTTTTCTTTTAGTAAGCAAAGATATTCTAACTTGACAGCTTTCAATTTCAGCGTCAAAATATATCAATGATATTAGGATATAAGATGTACATACGTCATCGCTTCGCAAAATTACATTTGATCGCTCGCTTGATCACACAAGTTCGCTTTCGAACTAGTATTGTCCATTTGACTTCCCTAATGCGGATTTCGATATGGTTTCTCGACTAGAAGCCATCAGTCTCCTTGCATAGCCATATACTATGATAGAGAATTCTAGAATCAAGCCCAAAAATCCATATCAAATATTCGTCATTAAGAATCGAATGAAAAATCCTAACACGAAATGGTGTAATTCACCTCGAACTTGTGTACTCAAACTTGGATCAAATTAATTATGTGAATAAAACAATATACGTACAACTTATATATTTATCCCAACTTGTTAAATATATAGTTTCATAAAGATGTTACTAAGTTAAGACATTTAAACTAAATTTTATTCAAAATATTTTGAAGACCAAATTCTTTTCAAAACATTTCAAATCTAAATTTCATATTAGAAAATTTAGAATTTGCCTTATTCATATACTTAACAAAACAATTTCAACTTATTTAAATCATATTACTTCATACTTAAACATTCGAAACAAATTTACATACTTTATCAAATAATTCATACTTTCCAAAATTTCTTAGCTTTGAAAAGTTAACCTTGATTTGGAAGTGATCGAACCTTCAAAATAGTTGAAGAAATCATTTTCAAACTCAAGAGTTGGAAATCAGTAACAAATCAGTAAATCAATTTTAAAAGATAGGTTTATATCAAATTCGAAACACGAGAACTGAACACCGGCTTACTTCAAATCATTTCAAATATATATATATATACATATCTTTCGAATATCAAATCTTTCTTCGAATTTGAAATCAAAATTGGTTTCGCAAAATCACTCGCATAGCAATGCTACTAGAGTGGCCTATCCCTCACTTTGAAACTCGAAAATCAATGTCGATGATGCGTGCACTCATCACCGAAATTATTTTCCAGCGACATAAGTGAGTTCTGGACTTCTATTTTCTCAAACTCCTTTTGAAATTTCTTTGAAATCATTCGAAACTTATTAAGATCATTTGAAACGTTTCTTATTCGGAAAATGCTGTTAAATCATATTATTATTATATATTTCAAAATCTTAAAACAAATTTCAAAATACCGGAGTTCAATTCTCGAATTTCAAATTTAAAATCCTTTAGTCATAAATCATTTTTTTAGATGAATCAAATTTGTTATATAATTTTTCAAAATTACAAATCCTTTCGAAACCTCAAATTCTCATTTTTTTAAAAGGGTTTATAATCTTTATCGAAAACATTTCACTTCTATATATAGAATATAATAATTTCGATATATAAAATAATTTCTAAATACGAATAAACCCGATTTTTCAAAAGGATGATTCAAAAATGGATTTCAAAACAAAGATAGATATTCAAATTAGAGGTATTCTAATCAAATTGGATTCTGATTCGAAAATAAGTTCGAACGAAAAATGAGATAATTAATTTCAAAATACAAGATGGATATACTTATACAAATCGCGGGCGACCTTAACCGGGTCAACCGTGACTTTAGGAACAAGATCGATGCAGAATTCCAAGAAAAATCAACATTCGATCGCAAGAGATAGCGGCATCTAAACCAAAGATATAGGAATCTCCGGTGAATCAATGCCAATTGTGAAGGAGTTTCACCCCTCCATAAATCATTCAAAGATGGGTGGGATCCTATTCTTATAGAGATCATTCGAAGTGGAGTTATGGGATACTCCAGAATCAAAAGAATACCAATAGAGAGAGACAAGAATGAATTTTGGAACCGTAGGGAACGTTCCAAAGTTCAAAGGAAATCGAGTCAAAAGGAAGAGATTAAACTCAAACGAAAGTGATTTTGTAAATAAATTTACAATATATGCTAAGTTTCGCCTAGAGCCAAAGCTCTGATACCAACTGTAACGACCCGCTATTTTGGACCATTCAAATCGACAATAAATCCACACATGTCCGACTTGAATAATTCAAAATATCAGATTGTTAATTTAAATTTGGCAAAACTCAGCATATGCAGTAAATAAATCAATCACAGAATCACAGACACAGAGTAATACAATAATGCGCAGCGGAATAGATAAAATAGTAGTTCATGAAGCTACTATATAAACATCAGAGTTAAAATAAAATACAACAGAATATCTCAAATACGATGAAGTCTTCAGTACAACAGATGACTTCTCTGCACGAATCAACTAGAAGAGCTGAAAGCTGAGGCGATAGTTGGATCTCCAAAGGAAGCTCCAAACTCCAAGGGTGAGTCTCAAATGCTGTATCACTCGGTCTGACCCGAGCGTAAAGCAAAACACAAAACACTCGAGTCAGGATTAACATTCTTATATAAATAAATCCAACTCAAGTGAAATATCAACTGAAATACGAGTAACTTAAAGGATGTTTGGGATAACCATCCTCTGAGGATCTTCAGAACTATCTACAAGGTGGAAATATACATTTTAACACCGTGGTCATTTCAATTTAATTTATACTTCAAACCCAATATCATTTCATTTCAAATATATCTATTTTTCCAAAATAGTATATATAGGTTAAATAATTTATAAAGTAAAGTATTTATAATTTCCTCAAGTTTCACAAATCGGTTCAAATTAACTCAAATTCCAAATTCAAATTTATTCAAAGCTCAATTCATCAATTCAATTCAGTTCTAAATATACCATTTAAATTTCAATATATTTTAAAGCTTTAATATTCAACATTTTCAAAGTTAAATTTTACAGTTCATATAGCTCTTTATTTAACTTCATTATTATCTAATTAGGGAATATCCACTTAATAAATTCAATATCATTTAACTAGCCTTAAATTTCATTTTTACTAAATATTTCTTTAAATTTATTTAAACAAGAAATATTCATTAAATTCTTTAAATCAAACTCAAGTTATAAATCATATCTTAAATTCTAATTTCAATAAGCTTTGTATTGGTTTAAGTAAATAAAATTCTTTACTAAATTCAAATTATCATCCCAACCTTAACTTATTCAAAAATTTTACCAAATCTATTTTGAAATATAAATTTTATACTTAACATATTATATGTATTAAATCCATCTTAATTAAATTAAGTATCATTATTAAATCTGTATATATCATTACCATTTATATATAAAATTTTAAGAATCAACATTTGTTAAAATCTATATATATCATTACCATTTATATATAAAATTTTAAGAATCAACATTTGTTAAAACCATATATTTCTTTCCAAAACCATAGAATTCAATTTCAAAATATTTATATATATATATGGACCAACGGTGTCTGTATATATACTTATCATATGGTTAAGTGATATGGATATTTATCATTTCAATCCGAAATTTAAATATATACGGGTAGATATCATTTCGACCCGTAATCCCAATTTCAATTCAAATGAAAATCGCTTGGGTTTATCATTTCAACCCATAACGATTTTCTCCTATTCTAAAGTCCGTTCGGGTATGTATCATTTCAACCCATAGTGAATTCTATACTAACAGGGAACTTGCAGAGTGATAACAGATAATATAAAATAAAACAACAGGCATATATCATCAATAACAATAGAATAAGAACAACGGGATATGGTGTCATATCCCACAGGTGAACAGTTACAGATGATAACAGATAATATAACAACTTAAATAACTACAGCAGCATATTTCAATTGTCGTTTCAATTAAAATCAAATTTAATAAATAAAAGAATATTAATCGTGAGTGATTGCTCACCTTTCGAGGCTAGAGATGAACTGGAATGAGAATGGTGATACAGACACGTACACGGATACGGGCACGACACGGGCACAAAAGCTAGAAGTTACTGTGATAGATCAATATTAATTGAGATGATAAATTAAGATGGCACGAGATTGATGAAACAGGGTATCTTGCATATATATAAATTTTCAAAAATCAATTTAAAATATAAAATTTCAAATCGATATTAAATTCAAACACAAATACAGTTTAATATATATGTTTTCTAAAAATCAATATAAAATTTAAACCACATACATATAAAACTTTACAGATTACATATACAACTATATAAAAGTGACTAGTCTTGCCATTTCGAGAATAAAACAAACCATATATATAAACCCAGTATCTTTCAGACCCAATATTAATTAAGAAAATGCCATATAAAATCACTGTACACAAAACATACATACAAACTGACATATTATAGCTTGGATTGAAAAGCAAAATATAATATAACCTAGAAAAATTCAGATGTAAATAGCTTTAAATATGACAGCTTATCATAATACTTTGAAACTGGGCTGAAGTTCATATATCAAAAATTAAAACAATGTATACAGACCATATTGGTTTAAATGCAGACACTATAGCCTATAACAAATCTTCCATATAAAATTTTGTACTATAAACACAACTTATTTTATAAATACATACATATATAACAACCTTTACCTTTACAAATCTATTACATAAAAATCAAACAGATTATATATATGCGTCTGTAACAAATTAGTAGGCCAACAAGACTGTTTTATATATGTACGAAATCTGAATATACATATATTTGAAAACCAAAATGAAAATAGTCATTTACATATTGTTTTTTTTTCAACGTCAAATCTTATGTACAAACTGCTGTAAAACTTGAGGCATATGCAGACAACCAACTCTATAAATAAACAAATATGTGTAAGCTGATATGTGTAGACCCACAGCCCCTTTAAAACGATGACATATATATATATAAACCAACATATATATATCAAAACCAATAATTGAAATCATAAATTTAGTCACAGTATATAACAGATCATAGGCAACATATATACAACTAATATAATACAATAACAACTCACCTACGCATGCAACAGAAGAGGAGGTGGCCGAGAAATGCTCGAAGAGATGGAGGAAAATAGGAAGGTGGTTCGAACTGCTGTGCTAGGTCGGAGGGACGACTTCGGCGCGAGGAGGCCGATGGGAGGTGATGCTCGGTGACTCCAGTGACCGAGGTCTTGCTGTGATTCAATGGTGAGAAGAAGAGAGGAAGGGGATGAGCTTATCACGCGGAGGAGGATCGGGCTGGGCGAGAGGAGATGTGGAAGAAGGTTGCGAGGTGGGGAGAAGCAGGGGTAGGTCGGAGGAAGAGGGAGAGCGGGCGAGATTTTCGGCGGAGGGAATGGTTGTGGCAAGATCTGGTGGTTGGCTATGCTCTGGAAGAGGCTGTGGCCATAGGCGTGGACTGTGAGGAGGAGAGCAGGAAGGCCAGGTAGGTTCTGGAAGTGGAGGCTCGCTGTGGTTAGAAGTGAGAGCCGGAGAAGGCGGGTCTGGCGAAGGTGGAAGGACCGACATGGGTGCTTGGAGCCTGCACGTATGGGTTGTGGCGAGTAGGGACGAGGCTTGCGTGAGGTAGAAGGGAAGGCGGAGGAGACGAGGTTCGGGTCTGGGTGGCTGTCGAAATATGTGAAGGTGTTTGGGAAGGAGGCTTCGGCCACGTTTTTTTTTATTATTGCAGAAGAAGAAATGAGGGGCGAATGACAGAGGAATAGGTAGAAGCTCGGTAATCAATAGAGAGGAGGTAAGGCTGAAATAAAATGAACGGTAGGATATTGAAAGTCACACACGTGATTTCCGGATGTATTAAAGGCAGATGACGGTTGAAATCAACAAGTGGAAAAATTCAAATGGTCGAATGAATAAAAGGAATTGTAACGGTTCCTTTTATTTGATGAAAATTTATTTAAGCAATCAATTTCTTGTTTGGGCTGCACGTTTGAAATTTGAAACTGAAAGAAAGTGTACAGTCGCAATTTACGGTACCGTTACAACAAACAGTTTATTATTCCCGTCGCGTACCGGACCTCAAAATACAAAAATAAATATACCGTGGTGATCAGCGCGATGAGACGATCAAAACGGTACATAGATATCCGTGGTACAGTCATCCGATCAAAAGTCGATAACCGGTACCAAAAATGCTGTTATTTTATAAGAATTAAGATAAACGGAGCAATAGAAGTCCAAATTTGGAAAAACGAATTTCGCAGTCTGATTCAGAATGATCTGAATAAATTTTCTCCTGTTGACATATTTTGGTTTCGGAAAACTTTTAAATTCACTGTTATTAACCGGTTTGATTCGAAATAAAATTTCACAGGAAAATAAACTTTAATATTATCAGATGAAAATTTACCAGTTGCTATATTAAAATAGACGTATTCTAAATAATAATTTTTTTTATTTTCAAATTTTATTGTTTAAAATTTCACAAATTTCCAATTAAAAATATTGTTAAATCCATTAAATTTTGCGGGTCGTTACAAATAGTGCAGCGGAAACAAAAGAATAGTAGTTCATGAAGCTACTATATATATATATAAAAGAGTTAAACAAGATACAACAGAAGTCTCGAATACAATAGTCAAATACAAGATCAGAATACATCACTGGAATCAACTGAATATCTGAAAGCTGGATAAATAGCTGGATCTCCAAGCAAAGCTCCAACTCCAAAGGTGAGCCTCGAATACTGGTACACTTAGTCTGACCCGAGCGTAAAGCTAAACACAAAACACTCGAGTCAGGATTAACATTCTTATATCAATAAATCCAACTCAAGTGAAATAACAACTGAAATTACAAGTAACTCAAAGGATGTTTGGGATAACCATCCTCTAAGGACCCGTTAAACAATTTATATATAGTAGTGTACGCTAAGTAGATAATGCCTATCAGTAATATAAAGTATCAAAATAGCGTTAAGGTGTTACCATTATCCTCCTTAACACATTTTATATAAGCGTCATAGTCTATACAGCACTGTAAACTCCACCGTAAACTAGTGGGCTATCAGGGAGTACTCCATAGGTATAACACGAAACAAATCGTAGTGGTCGCGCATAGGGATACGAGTATGACAAGGCACATGAGGCAATACCCAAGGTAGTGAAACTACCGTTTGCCTGATCCGGATCGGTGAGAACGCATCGCCGCAACAATCTCAACACCGCGAAACAACACTCCCAATTCAAGTGTGCGCACCAAACAAAAACAAATAATGAGTAGTTTACGTAGAAGTGTGTCCGCTAGTGGTAGCTAACCGCACTGGCCCGGCCCGGCTCCTGTTTAAGTCATTTCAAATTTGACATAAGTGTCAAGGCAATCCATTATCGTTCTCTTTCTTCAAATCCAGCAACGTCATCATTCCAACCACTTCATTCTGGATCACACTCCGCGTATAATAGTTATTAAAGTTGCCATTTAATAATCTTTCAAAATAGTTTATATTTCAAAACCAAAATATCATTGCCATTTCAAAACCATATCAATACGATATCACTTCCATTTCAAAACCAAATACGATATCATTTCCATTTCAAATATATCCATCTCAAATATATCCATTTACAAAATCTTATTACTTCAAAGTTATAACCCTTTCTAAATCAAACACTTTGGAAATCATAATATTTTGGAAATCAAAATTTAGAGATCATAATGCTTTGGAATCATAACACTTCCCACTTAACCGTTTAAATATAAATAATAGTATATATAATAAAATAGTTTATAATTAAAAAATAGTTTATATAAAAATAGTTATGATTTAAAATAGTTTATATTAAAATTAATTTATATTAAAATAGTTTATATGAAATAAATTTATAAAGTAACATATATAAATAGTTTAAATATAATTTAAAAATACTTTATATAATAAAATAGCTTTCTCAAATTTCATAAATCAATTCCAAATCAACACCAATCCCAAAATCAATTTAATCAAATCTCAAATCATCAATTTCAATTCAATTCAGTTTCTCAATAACCCTTTTCAAATTATGTCGATTTCAAAACAGATTTGAACCACAAAATAAACCATTTTAATTTCAATATATTTCAAAGCTTTAAGTATTCAACAATTCCCAAAAACTAAATTTGAAAATTTCATATATATATATATCAAATTCAATTTTCTATTATTTATTTTTGAAATATTTACTTAATAAATCCAATATCATTTAAATAAAACTTCAAATTTCAAATTACTAAATATTTCCTTCAATTATATTTTAAACTTGAAATATTCATTTTAAATCATCTTAAACCAAAATCAAGTTATAAAATCGTATCTCTTAAAAACCCCAAATTCTATAAGTTCCAAATCGATAAAATTAAATAAATTCTTAACTAATTTACAATTTCAAATCAAATTTCAAATCTATATTCTCAAACTTAATTAATTAAATCATTTATAACTCTATATCAAAATATAATTCAAATAAATACTTAACCATATTATATTTTAATAAAATCAAACTTTATTATTATACTTATTTTATATTAAGCCAATTTATACATAGCTTTAAATCAAGAATTTAACTATATATAAAATAACATTTATATCATATCAAAATAAATATTTATAAAACCATATGCTTCTTTCCAAAAACCATAGAAATCATTTTCAAATATTTATATATAGACCAACAGTGTCTGTATATAATTTTCTATCCTATGGTCAAGTGATACAGATATTTATCATTTCAATTTGCAATTTACATATATGTATATGGGTATATATCATTTCAACCCGCAATCCCAAATTCAATTCAATTGAAAATCGCTTGGGTTTATCATTTCAACCCATAATGATTTACTTCTATTCTACAGATCGTTCGGGTATGTATCATTTCAACCCATAGTGATTCTATACTAACAGGGAACTTGCAGAGTGATAACAGATATGACAATAATATAACAGGTATATATCATCAATATAAATAACAGATAATGGTGTCAGATGTCATAGGTGAACAAATACAGATAACAACATATATATAGCAATGTAAATAACTAACAGCATCATATTTCAATTGAAATCAAATTTAATATATATAAGAACGTAAATCGTGAGTGATTTCTCACCTTTCGAGGCTAGAGAGAACAAGAGATGACACAGACACACACTGATACAGACACTGAAATCGAATTACGAATCCAAGCACGAATCCAAAACAAACTGAGATGGCACAAATATGGCGAACAAAGCTGATAACACGAATCGATGAAACAAACCAAATCAGTTTTGGAATAACTGAAAATATATACATTATTATTATATTATATTTGTACCCTTTCTCAAAGATTTTAATTTAAGACAAATCAAAATAATACGAAATCATTATTTTAAATTAACTCATAGATTGGAGTCAAGTATATCAATATACATACTATATGTAGAAATAATTTCTTATATATATACATTAAACCATATCATTACTTATATATATATATAAAACGAATATATAGAAATCTATACATTTTAACTTATCTACCTAAACACTTTGGAATCCATAATATATATAATGATATATAAATAACCATATAGGAACATACTTTATAAGCAAACCAAGCTTTGAAAAAGTAAAACTATACTTTTATAACATGGACATACGAAAAATCAACAAGTAAAACCCGAACCCAGATTATGATGTAAAATATATACGTAACTAAACCCAAAACTCATATGCTTTTATAATTAACAAAATATATACATACTTACACCTACCAGTTATTAACAATACTTACCTACATTCTCTAAGCTTACTATAGATGCATACGAAAAATATATAATTCTTTTATAAAATAGAATGCAACATATTATACAACTTAAAACTTGACTCTAAGTTTACTTATACAACAGTAAATACTAACATATAATATGACTAAACTAATACAATATATACATTTCGAACATCTATTTATATGTAGATTCCAAACTTTACTACAGTTATCAAAACAAAAGTAATATATTACTGCAAAGATAATATATGTGAACTACTTATCACTTTATTACTAATATATATGAAACTGACGTGTTATACATATATAAATATACACGAAACTGCATCTAAAATATAACTAAGAAATACTATAAATTATATACATGCATATAAAACTACATACTAAAATTTAGGCTAATATACGGCCATAAAACCAATCAAAATAGATGAACAAATTCTCAAACTTACATACATTAACATATATACAAAATTTGTAAACTGACTTATATGTAAACAAAATATAGATATACCAATATATATATATATATAAAAGACTCGGCCTACCTTATATAAAGAAGACCTATATGTATAACATCCTTTCGAAGATGGCAGAAGCTCGGAGGAGTTTGGGTTGGTGGGAAGTTGGACGCAGATGGCTTCAAGGCGGAGAAGGAAAAATGGCCGATGTTGCCAAGGGGAGGTGCTCAGCTCACGAGGTTGCAGAGGATGGCGGAGCTGTTTGTGGGGCGTTACGTGGAGGGGTGATGCAGTTTGGTCGGAGAACGTGTTGAACACGTTGAAGAGGCGGAGATAGGAGGATCGGATTTGGATTTGGAGGCAAAGGAAAAGTGGTGGAGGCGAGAGGGTTCATGGCGTGGGTTGGAGAAAAAGTGGGAGGAAGAGGAGCAGGCTTCATATGAACAGATAAAATTTTATATTTGTTATTTTCTTCAATTGAAATCAAAGAATGGAGTGCAGGGTTCAAAGCAAATCATAATGAATATAGGGAATAACAAAGGCCACTAATTTGAATTCAGTGAAATAATAAAAGCAGAAGGCTGTTGGGTTCACGGTGAAAAAAATATATGAAAGGGTAAAGAAAACCAAAAGACTCAAATTCTGAAACCGATACGGAAGTCGTTTCGTAGATTTTACTGTCTTTCGAACTCTGAAACATACAATTGAATATACCGTAGAGATCAGCACGACGAGACGATCAAAACGGTATATAGATATCAGTGGTACGATTATTCTATCAAAAGTCGATATCGGTACCGAAAATGCTGCTAATTTGCCGATAGTAAGATAAACAGAGCAACAGCAGTCAAAATTTTGGAGAAACAAAATATGACATCTCACTCAGAAGATGATTCACAAATTTTCTATAGAAAAATATTCCGGTTTGGCAAACATTTTATTATCATCAAATGTTAACCGATTTAAATTGAAATAAAATTACACAAGAAAATAAACTTTCATATTATCTGATGAAAATTTACCAGTTGCTATGTTTAAGAAGACGTATTCCAAATATTAAATTTTTATTTCAAAATATTATTATTTAAAATTTCACAAAATTTCAATTAGTTAAATAAATAAAACCACCAAAATTTACGGGTCGTTACACTCTCCTCCACTCAAAACTTTTCGTCTCCGAAAAGGAACGAGGTAGGAGAATAGAAACAACCAGAAAGAAAACAGATTTGAACAAAATAAAACAATTAACTTAAAACCATATAAATTTCAAATTAAACTAATTAATATCCATCATTTTGGTTAAATCCCTCTGAGTTCACTTAAGTTAAATCAATCTATCTATTTCTAAATTCATTATCTTATTATCTAGTCATCCTCAATTAACAATTTCTAAATCAATCAATTTGTATAATCATTTATTATTCTCATATTTTATTCAACAAATTTAATTTTTTTATCCCAAATTATTATTAAGTTTATTCCACTTAATATATCTTATTACATATATTTAAACCATATAAATTTCAGTTTAAATCAATTTATATTCAATAATTGATTTTAAATTCAAGGTATTTCCATAGGTTAATCTAATTTCAATTTATTAATTCCTTCAAAACAAATTTATTTGTCTCATCTATTATTCAATTAACTTATTATCCTATTTATCTCTATTAACATCTTTATAATAAAATTTAAGTGTATAACATTTATTATAACACTCAAATTTTATTTAAAAATGATTTTATATTGTATATTATCCAATTACATATTCAACTTCTGAATAATTTAGGTAAGTTGTATTAAAATGGAATTTAATATTATACAAATAAAAATCTCCAATTCAATTATTTCAAGTTTAAATACTTATTCAAAATTTAGCTTTATTTATAAATGAAAACATTCTTTAAAATAATTTTACGAGTTAAATTTCCGTTTAATTTCAAACCCTTTAGAGATAATTATGTATATACTATATATATTAAATCAAATTAAATTTAAAATAATATACCCATATATATATAAATCAAGTCATACTTAAGAAATTCAAATCAAAATATTTTTCCAAAACAAAACTGTAGCAAAGCTACAGAATGGTCTCTCCACTTCGAAACTCGAAAATGAATGTCGATGATGCGGCCACCATCACCGAAATTATTTTCCAGCGACAAAGAGAAGAGCACTGATTTCAACATTTTAAAATTCTTTGAAAACGGTTTCTATTCGAAAATACCTTCAATAATATACATTTAAAATTTTAAAAACCAAAGCTTGAAATCACTGGAAATTAAATTCTCAAATTCCTTATTTTTAAAATTTATTTCAATTCCAAATCAATTTATAAACCATGTTTATAAATTCATTTAGAACAATAAATGATAATCAAATATTATCATTCAAACAACCAATTTAATTAACTATTATATTCCAAATTTTTTTACTTATATATATATATAATATAATCATACAAATTTATTTCATTTACTAATTTGAAAATAATATTGTGTCAGTTTGCTCTGTTCAAGTGTTTTGGAAATCCTATCGATAGCGTTGATCAGACGAATCGATCGAAAACCCAAATCAACATCAACAACTCAAACAACACACTATAAATCATTTTAATATTGATACAAATACATTCCCTTACTCGATGATACAAAATGGATTTCAGAATAAGGATAGAGATCCACATATAGAGGGATCCTAACCAAAAGAATTCAACTAGAAGATAGGCTCGATAGGGAGATAAATAGATTTCAAAAAGAGAGAAGAATGCATAGACTTATATAAATCGCGGTCAACCTTAACCGGGTCAACCGTGACTTCAAAATAAGATCGAGGTAGAATCCAGAGGCAACTCGAAATCCGATCGATAGAATTAGGCATAGCAAGAGATATCAGCATCTAAACCGACGATACAAAATCTTTGGTGAATCACTGCCCGTGGTAAAGGAGTTTCACCCCTTTACAGTCATTCAAAGATTGGCGAGACCGCCCATTTATTATAGAGATCATTCGAAGTGGAGTTATGGGATACTCCAGAATCAAGAAGTATGAATAGAGGAGACAAGGATGGATTTTTGAACCAAGGGGAACGTTCCAAAATTCAAAGAAAAACCGAGTCAAGGAAGAAGGAATTCAAGCTCGGACGAAAGTGATTCCGTAATTAAATCTACTCTATATGCTGAGTTTTGCCTAAAACCAGAGCTCTAATACCAACTGTAACGACCCGATATTTTCTGCCATTCGCATCCATACATGTCGGATTTGAATTGCTCAAAATATCAGATTGTTAATTTATATTTGGCAAAACTCAGCATATATTCAGTAAATAAATAATCACAAAATCACAGACACAGAGTAATATAACAATAGTGCAGCGGAAACAAAAGAATAGTAGTTCATGAAGCTACTATATATATATAACAGAGTTAAACAAGATATAACAGAAGTCTCGAATACTATAGTCAAATACAAGATCAGAATACATCACTGGAATCAACTGAATATCTGAAAGCTGGATAGATAGTTGGATCTCCAAGCAAAGCTCCAACTCCAAAGGTGAGCCTCGAATACTGGTACACTCAGTCTGACCCGAGCGTAAAGCAAAACACAAAACACTCGAGTCAGGATTAACATTCTTATATCAATAAATCCAACTCAAGTGAAATAACAACTGAAATTACAAGTAACTCAAAGGATGTTTGGGATAACCATCCTCTAAGGATCCGTTAAACTATTTATATATAGTAGTGTACGCTAAGTAGATAATGCCTATCATTAATATAAAGTATCAAAATAGCGTTAAGGCGTTACCATTATCTCCCTTAACACATTTTATATAAGCGTCATAGTCTATACAGCACTGTAAACTCCACCGTAAACTAGTGGGCTATCAGGGAGTACTCCATAGGTATAACACGAAACAAATCGTAGTGGTCGCGCATAGGGATACGAGTATGACAAGGCACATGAGGCAATACCTAAGGTAGTGAAACTATCGTTTGCCTGATCCGGACCGGTGAGAACGCATCGCCGCAACGATTGCAACACCACGAAACAACACTCCCAATTCAAGGGTGCGCACCAATCAAAAACAAGTAATGAGTAGTTTACGAAGAACTGTGTCCGCTAGTGGTAGCTAACCTCACTGGCCCGGCACGGCTCTTGTTTAAGTCATTTAAAATTTGACGTAAGTGTTAAGGCTATCCATTATCGTTCTCTTTCTTCAAATCCAGCAACGTCATCATTCCAACCACTTCATTCTGGATCACACTCCGCTTATAATAGTTATTAAAGTGGTTTTCGGTTTAGACAGAGAGTATGTCCCTAACCGATCCCGGACTCTTCAATAACTACGTAATTATTACACCGATTGGTCATTTAATAAACTTTCAAAATAGTTTATATTTCAAAACCAAAATATCATTTCCATTTCAAAACCATATCAATACGATATCACTTCCATTTCAAAACCAAATATGATATCATTTCCATTTCAAATATATCCATCTCAAATATATCCATTTACAAAATCTTAGTACTTCAAAGTTATAACCCTTTCTAAATCAAACACTTTGGAAATCATAATATTTTGGAAATCAAAATTTAGAGATCATAATGCTTTGGAATCATAACACTTCCCATTTAACCGTTTAAATATAAATAATAGTATATATAATAAAATAGTTTATATAAAAATAGTTATGATTTAAAATAGTTTATATTAAAAATAATTTATATTAAAATAGTTTATATGAAATAAATTTATAAAGTAACATATATAAATAGTTTAAATATAATTTAAAAATACTTTATATAATAAAATAGCTTTCTCAAATTTCATAAATCAATTCCAAATCAACACCAATCCCAAAATTCAATTTAATCAAATCTCAAATCATCAATTTCAATTCAATTTAGTTTCTCAATAACCCTTTTCAAATTATGTCGATTTCAAAATAGATTTGAACCACAAAATAAACCATTTTAACTTCAATATATTTCAAAGCTTTAAGTATTCAACAATTCCTAAAAACTAAATTTGAAAATTTCATATATATATCAAATTCAATTTTCTATTATTTAGTTTTGAAATATTTACTTAATAAATCCAATATTATTTAAATAAAACTTCAAATTTCAAATCACTAAATATTTCCTTCAATTATATTTTAAACTTGAAATATTCATTTTAAATCATCTTAAACCAAAATCAAGTTATAAAATCGTATCTCTTAAAAACCCCAAAATCCATAAGTTCCAAATCGATAAAATTAAATAAATTCTTAACTAATTTACAATTTCAAATCAAATTTCAAATCTATCTTCTCAACCTTAATTAATTAAATCATTATTAACTCTATATCAAAATATAATTCAAATAAATACCTAACCATATTATATTTTAATAAAATCAAACTTTATTATTAAACTTATTGTCACGACCCGTCTTTCACTCCATAGAAAGACGTATCATGATTAAGAAAGAAAGGGATAGAAAATAGAAAAGATAGAACAGAAAGAACTAAACAATATCAGAATCTCACAACGGAACGAATAAATTATATTACATCACATAGTTATTACATACTAGACATCTATTAGAGTTACACAGCTTATACATCACAAATTAGACAGTTATAAAGGCCTGTCTATCATACAACTCAAGATACAACTCAGAGATACTAACACAGTGGAACCACATATATCTATATACGCTGAAGCCTCCTGCTCCAAATCTCCTCCATAGATTCATCAAAGCTAACCTGAATCCCTTGACTACTCGTAAAAATTTGAGTATCCAAGAGTTTAAGAAAACAGAAATAAACTCCGGATCAGACATGGGTCTGGTGTGAGTAAACGGTTAAGTTGTTTAACTTTGAAAATCATTTGGAAAGAAAGGTATCTCGTAAGACTTCCCACACATAAACACGGGAAAAGTTTTTACCTTACGATAACCAAAACATTTGATAGGAAATCCAATTATATTACAATAGTGTCTAGGGTTTTCAAATAAATATTCACATAGTTGAAAATGTTACATGATTAAATTCCAGCATACTAGCCACAAAGTGGGTTATACAATCAAAACCATAAAGGGCTCGTAGGAATAATGGATTTCATACAATGGCAGGGCTACTAGGGTACCGCCCGTCACAGTACATGGCCTAGATCAACGTACCGAGGATCACTCCCAATCCCCTGCAACACAAAGTCGGAGCTACCCCTTACTGGATAGTCCGAATAAGACAACCCCGCGGTTGTAGATAGCAACCGCCCACATAGCCGAAATAAAAAGGGACTCTAGACAGGGGAAAATCTCATCCTACTTGGGTGCTACCCACTTAACCTTGCGTGCACCTCCCCTATTTTAGCCATTCCCGGTTGATGTGGCTTGAGGCTACGATTACCTTATCAGAACACATCACTTAGAATGCTCATCGTCCACCTGACAATGTTCTAAAAGCATTCAATCCATACAAGTTCGTTACGGGTTCGAACGAAACCGAAGGCATTATCTTGTTGCACTCATTTTGGAAACACCCTCAGAGTTAACGACGATAACCCTTGCACTCTAAAACTCCATCTCGATCTTCACTTTAAGATGTCACGACCTATCGTTTAACTTGGAACGATGTGGTTTTCGAATAATCAAATTTGATACCCGATCCCGGTCTCATCGAAATCCAAACGTATCTTAAAGGCCAAGTTGTTTAAGGTTTAAACAATTTAATTCAATTCAATACTTGAATTCACACAACATTCATCACAGACAAATATCACACATTTATCACAGATATATTCAATATCACATCACAGAATATCATAGATTATCATCCAATAGATATCAACCAAATCCAGACATTCTACTCAAACAATCATCCATAAGCAATAATTATTAATCCATATTATAATTAATTTAATTATCTTAAATTAAATTAATTACTTAAGAATTAATCACTTCATCCTGCTTAATCAATCATTAATTAATTATCAACCCTTTTAATTAATTAATCATACTTTAAATATCCATCTTAATTAATCATCCTTGATTAAGTAATTAGCCTTTAATTAATTGCACAAATTAATTTTCCTTAACCTTAACTGTAATTTACCTCTCATTAATTAATTATTAATTAATTACATAAATTAATGATCCTTAATTAATTACTTCCATTAATCATCTTTAATTAATCATAAACAATAATTACCATCCTATAATTACTTACCTTAATTAATTAACTCCTTAATTAATTATATTAATCCTTTAATTAATTACCTCAAGTAATTTAATCCTTAATTACTTCTCTTAAGTAATCATCCTTTAATTATTTCCCATTAAGTAATTTCCTTTTAGTTAATTACATCCAGTAATTTATCCATTAATTACTTACACTAAGTAATTATACTTATCAATCTCATTAAGTATTCATACTTAATCAATCATCTAGTGTTTATCTTTAATTAATTATCAAATTAATTAACTTAAATTAATCACATTCATTTATTAATTACAATTGAGTAATTCATCCCTTAATTACCCTTAAACAAATTAATTAACGTTTAATTACAGATTAATTATTCTTTAACCATTAATTAATAAACCTTAATTATTAATGAATAAAACTTAATAAAAAATTAATTAATCCTTAATTATCGGTTAATTAATCCTTAATAACAATTAATTAACCCTTAATTAATCTTTATAGATTAATAATTTCTTAATTATTAATAAATAAAACCTAATTATTAATTAATAAACTTAATTAAGTATTTCTTAATTACTAGTTAATTAATATCTAATTACTTAATTAATTAATTTCTAATTACATATTAGTTAATCACTAATCATTAATTAAATCAATATTAATTACTGAGTTAATTAAATTAATTAAATAAATTAATTATACTTAAATTTCTTAATTAACTTAATTAATCTCAACTCATTAAAACCTTAATTATCTTAAGATAAAACATTATCTTATTAATGCCTTAATTATCATTAAAACATTTTATCTTTAATTAACTCTTACTTAATTTTAAAATAACTTTAGACTTTGCTTAATCAAATTTAAATTAAATAAATTTCAAAACTTCTTAACCAATTGTTAAAGAAAACAATCATTATTTATATAAAGCAATTTATACAAGAAACTTAAACTAAATTTATTTTTAAATTTCAAAAACTTTGTTTTTTTAAAAACTTATAAACTTTTTAAAAACTTTTTAAAATTCCCTACTTCGGGTCAAACCCGAAGATTACTTGAAATGACCCTCCAAACTTTACCTTAATTTCATAAGGATTTTTTTATATATACTTGTTTAATTAAACCTAGTTTAAATTTCTTAGGGTCATTTTTCTCTTCAAACAATGTGTTCTGGATTTAACTTTCTACCAATATAAACATATCAGTTCAATCATAGAAATATACACATACATATGATGATATATGTGTTCCTCTTGTTTTAAATCAGAGTATATTATTATAATTATTTTGACAAGAGCCAGTCTGTCTGATTTGAATTTGAAATGGATCTACTCATAATTTGAATTCCCATGTTCTTTGATATTTGCATTATATAAGTGGATCTCGTTCATAATTATTTATACTTGGATTTGATTATGTTAACCATGCTTCAGATAATCTTATAACACAAGAGTTCATTTATTTATTTTTCTTTTGCATAGCTTAAATGTTTGTTATTTGCCTAAGTACCAGAAAATGATATCTGCATTTATCATTTTCATTTTATATATACCCTTTGAAGACTCTCTTATTCTTTACTCCTACTATTTGGCATAACATAAGTAGTTCTTTTATGTTACTGATATATAAGTTTTCTATAATAGAAGTTCTGGACTTTAAAAATGTTTATTTTTTTTAAAAAGAACAACCATTTTGTTTCAAGTGAACCAGATTTTGGATTCAAAATTCTTTCTGAAATAATAATACCAATCTGTTTTAAAATGCATGTTTGCCATTTAACATTTTAAGGAGGTTTTAACATAACACTTAAAAAAAGGATGTAAAATACTTTTTGTTCTCAAATTGCAGACCAACATGCTCAACCAAGACCCCATTCTTTTGAGGCTGGTTGAACCATATGGCTGTGCTAACCAAACACTTGATCATGGTAATTGAAATGCTATTCAGTTACCAAGTGCTAAAAGCTTCCTTCAGCAAAATTCATTTCTTAAAGCAACACACAAAAATATGCTTGAGTTCTTTTGCAAAATACTTTAATAAAACAACTAAATGTCTGAAATATACTTCAAATTTGAAGTCAAGTTTTTACTTCATAGCTTAGTGACTTTAAATGATTCAAACCTGGCTACCTCAGGTTCTAAATTTTGTATGAAGATTACTTAAATGTAAATACACTTCTTTCTCAGATTTTCAAATTCTACCACATAACAAAAATCAACTGACTAACATCTGATCTACTCAAACAAAGGAAGTTCATTACATATTCAAGCATAATTCTCTCATGAATACATGCAGATAAAATCATCATAGGCTCTTATTAAAACTAGCTAGCATGTTCACTCACTCCTTCTCATTAGCCATAACTTCATTTTCTACTTAGTTCCAGCATTACCTGAAAGAGCATTAGTGACTGCCTCATTTTAAAATGAGACACCCCCATATGCCATGAGCAAACAAGGGTCAGATCTATGATCTGGTATGAATAACTTCATTATATTCATGATATTAAGCAATTGAATGATGCATGAGTTTTAGCCAGTTACTTGAGCAACTTATCAAAGTAGCAATATTCTATGTTCCAGGTTAGACTGTCATGCAAGTGTAATAACTTCATAAGCTAACTAATTACACAATCACAGTCATACATTTTTTTTCACATCAATCTATAATACTTAGGTGCTCTAGGGTAACCATGTTTCCATTTCAACAAATCTAAGTAACACTCATATCTTTTGCTTCCTGGTTCAAGAGTTACTTATAAGTATATACATGTCAATTTATGTTTCAGCCTCATCTGCTATTAAGGAATCACTGGGTCACATTGCAATAAATTAATTCACATTATTGCACAAAGATCTCAGGGCTTAAACAAACCACGTGCCAACTTGCATACTTCAAATATAACAAGCATTCCAGCAGCCTTCTTGGCTCATCATCCCTTGTTTATTTACTAGAAGCATTTGTTTGATTTTATCATCAGATAATTAGATGAAAAATGCCACTGCATACATGAAGGCATCTCATACATCTTATAAGCATGGTTTCCAGAAACAAACAAATAATCCTTTTTAATGATGTTGTCAAGAGATATCTGGGTCCTAGATCCATACAAGAATCCTTACAGCTATAAATAGAGATATGGCATTTTATGTTTATTTTTTTTGATCTGCAAGTAACTATAGCTGAACCAGATTCACTATCTAGCTTAACCATAATTTTAACTTGTGGGTTTTAGTATCTTTTCTTTTTTTTGATCAGGGGTTCAACACTCAAGTACACCCCTAATACACTGTTCTAAGCCTCAGCATTTATACATAGTATAATGCAGCTCATAATGTTTTCTCCTATTAAAATTTTTCATGTCATAGATCCAGATTAGTTATGAGTATTCCTGCCTTGGTTCTAAGGTTTTATGCTTTAACCTTTTTGGGTGTAATGACACAGTAAGTTGCACATCCAAAGACAAACATCACAATAGATCAAAGATCATCCAAAACATCCATAATAAAGTCATGACAGATCCAAAAACATCCAAAGAACATTGATAAAACCATATTTAACAAAACTAAAAATAAGCAAATAAAAATATTAAATGGGATTCCTTATCTCAGGTCTTAATGCCATGAATTTGGTGAGGTTACTCACCTAAATATCTCCTTCTAGTTAATCCAGAAAATCCCTGAGTATTATTTTCTCCTTCTCCTCTAAATGTTTTCTTTTTTATTTAAGTATCTCGGGTAAACTGATTCCCCTGGCTACCACTACTCATTTATAAGCATTTTACTAGGGTTTTATCAAACAAAATTCCATTTTTGTCCTGACCAATATCATGAATTTTGCATTTATATTTTAACATTCCCATTTTCAGTTACCCCGGCCATATTTCTTCTATTAAAGGCAGCATTTTCTTTTTCCTTCTTTTCAGAAAATGTCCAGTCTACCTAAATCATGTTAAAGGTGTGACCAAGCACATTTGTTTATTTATGGGAATCCCCATTTTCCTACTTTTACCCATACATAATGTACTTACTTATTTTATATTTCATGCTATTTTAATGTTATCATATTTTCTTGCTCAGTTTCAACATATTTCTTCTCACAGAAAATATACATATGTATAGGTAAATAAATATTTATTTTATTTAATTTCCCTCTTGTTTCACAGAAAACATGTTTAAGCACATATTTCATTGTTAACTTGGGTTATGCTTTAGTTACATTCCAATGCCTTAAATAAAGAATTTTACTCCATTATTTTAAATAGAGTTCTTCTAGTTTTTTTTGAATATCTAAATATTATTCTAGTTTCAATATGTATACTTTTTTTCCCACAAAAAAATCTTTAATTTCAATGTGCATAGAAAACATATTTAATTTGATCAATGATTCACATTTCAAGATCATGTTTGAAATGTTTCCTCTCTTTGTTTATTTATTTTATTATCATTATTATATATTATTTTTTCCTGAAATTTTTTAAATCTCTTCCTTGTGCCATTTCCAGTGTGCATGTGCACACATATCCCTGCACATCATTCAATCCAGAAACTCCATCAACATTTGATCCATTATATATATATATATATATTAACTGAATTGTTTTAATTTTTCCCTCAAAATTTTTGGGGCATTTCGTTCACCCCTCCTTTTAGAAATTGTGTCCTCACAATTTTTTTTAGTACTTGTAACAAGCATTCACTGACTTTTAGAAAGATTTATTAAGCATATGCTTAAACAAACATATTCAACCATGCATATTAAATTTTCCAGGAATTAAAAATTACCTTTTATTTGCAAAAAGCTTAGGGTAATCCGTCCTAATCTTATCTTCTAGCTCCCATGTACAATAATTAGGACCAACACTCCATTGGACCTTCACTAGTTTCAAAGTTTTGCTCCTCAATTTCTTTTCTTCTTTAGCTAAAATCCCCATTGGTTCCTTTTCATAAACCATATTAGGATTTATCTGAATTTGGGTAGGCTTTTCCAGAATTTCTACTTTATCATGTACCCACCTCCTCAGTTGTGACACATGAAAAACATTATGCATTGCCTTCATTTCCTCTGGTAATTCCAATTTGTATGCTAAAGAACCTATTCTTTCCAGAATTTTATAGGGTCCAACATACCTTGGTGTAAGTTTACCTTGTTTATCAAATCTCAAGACCTTCTTCATAGATGAAATCTTGATGAAAACAAAGTCTACCACTTCATATTCCACCTGCTTTCTCTTCCTATCTGCAAATTTCTTTTGTCTATCTTGAGCTGCCGCTATTCTTTTTCTTATTAACCCAATTTTCTCTGTAGTTTCTTTTATATATTCAGGTCCTAGAATAGCTCTTTCTCCAGTCTCTACCCAGCATATAGGTGATAAACATGGCTTGCCATATAAGACTTCAAATGGTGCCATATATTGATTTAATCCATTTGATTTCGCTAAAATCAACCTCAACTGTTTCTAAATTCATTATCTTATTATCCAATTATCTTCAATTTACAATTTCTAAAACCATAAATTTGAATAGTCTTTTATTATAATCATATTTTTTCAGCAATTTTAAATTCTTCTTTATTCCAAATTACTGTTAAATTTATTCTACTTAATATATCTACTCACATATATTTAACCCATATAAATTAACTTAAACATAAAAGTTTCGATTTAAATTAATTTACATCTATTAATTTCTTTTAAATTCAAGGTATTTTCATATGTTGATCAAATTTCAATTTTAATTCTTTCAAAACAAATTTATTTCATTATTAACCGAGTTTTACTTATTATCCTATCTAAGTCTATTAACATCTTTTTAATCAAAATTTAGTGTATAACATTTATTATAAACACTCAAATTTTTATTTACAAATTCAATTTATCTTATATATTATCCAATTACATATTCAACTTCTGAATGATTTAGGTAAGTTGTATTAGAATGCAGTTGAACAATATACAAATAAAATTTTCCCAATTCAATTATTCAAGTTTAAATATTGATTCCAAATTTTGGTTTTATTTATAATTAAAATCATCCTTTAACAAATTTAAGAATTAGATTTCCGATTTACTTTAAACAATTTAGAGATATATATAATATATTTATATCAAATCAAATTAAAATTTTAAAATAAGATACCTATATATATATATAAATCAAAATATACTGACGAAATTCAAATCAATTTTTTTTTTCAAAACAAAACTGTAGCAAAGCTACAGAATGGTTTCTTCACTTCGAAACTCGAAAATGAATATCGATGATGCGGTCGCCATCACCGAAATTATTTTCCAGCGACAAAAGAGAAGAGCACTGATTTCGAAATTTTAAAATTCTTTGAAAACGGTTTTTATTTGAAAATACCTTCAATAATATACATTTTTAAAATTTTAAAAACCAAAGCTTGAAATTACTGGAAATTAAATTCTCAAATTCTAAATGTTAAATTCATTTAAATTTCAAATCAGTTTATAACCCATGTTAAAATTCATTTATAGAATAATAAGTGATAATCAATTGTTATCATTTCAACAACCAATTTAATTAACTTATTAAATTTCAGAAAATTTTACTTATATATATCTATAATATATTCATACAAATTTATCCCATTTTCCAAATTTGAAAATAATATTGTGTCAGTTTGCTCTGTTCAAGTGTTTTGGAAATCCTATCGATAGCGTTGATCAAACGAATCGATCGAAAACCCAAATCAGCATCAACAACTCAAACAACACAATGTATAAAACATTTTTAATATTAATTTACAAATACACTTCCTCGCTCGACGATACAAGGAAGGATTTCAAAGCAAGGATAGAGATTCAAATTTGATGGACTCAAGTCAAAGAGAATTTCTGATTCGAAGACAAATTTGAAAGAAAAGATAAGATGATTCAATAACATAATTGAGAGATGGGTAAGCTTATTTAATTTACGGGCAACCTTAACCGGATTGACCGTGACTTCAAAAATAAGATCGATGTGGAATTCCGAGGTAAATCGACATTCGATCTCAAGAAATAAAATTCAGGTATAACAGGAGATAGATAGCATCTTAAATCGGGAATACAGAAATCTTCGGTAAATCAATGCCTATTGTAAAGGAGTTTCACCCCTTTACAAATAATTCGAAGTTTGGCGAGACCGCCGATTCATTATAAGGGTCATTCGAAGTGGAGTTATGGGATGCTCCAGAATTGAAAGAAGACGAATAGTGAGGGACACGAATGAATTTCGAAACCGAGGGAACGTTCCAAAATTCAAAGGAATTGAGTCAAAAGAAAGAGATTCAACTCGAATGAAAGTGATTCTGTAAATACATTTACCCTATATGCTAAGTTTTGCCTAGAGCTACCAAAGCTCTGATACCAACTGTAACGACCCGCTATTTTGGACCATTCGCATCCATTATAAGTGTATAGGTAGACACTCATGCCGGAGTTGAATTGCTCAAAATACCGCGTTGTTAATTTAAATTTGGCAAAACTGAACATATACAGTAAATAAATAATCACAGATCACAGACACAGAGTAATAAATGCAGCGGAAATAAAAGAGATAGTAGTTCATGAAGCTACTATATAAACGTATAAGTTACATCAGAGTTAAACCAGATACAACGGAAGAGTAATACGATACATCAGATACAAATCAGAATACATCACTGGAATCATCGAATACTGAAAGCAGAATAGATGGCTGGATCTTCAAGCAAATCTCCAACTTCAAAGGTGAGTCTCGAATACTGGTACACTCAGTCTGACCCGAGCGTAAAGCAAAATACAAAACACTCGAGTCAGGATTAACATTCTTATATCAATAAATCCAACTCAAGTGAAATAGCAATTGAAATACAAGTAACTCAAAGGATGTTTGGAATAACCATCCTTAAGGATCCATTAAACTATCTACTATATAGTAGTGTACGATAAGTAGATAATGTCTATCACTAATATATAAAGATATCAAAATAGTGTTAAGTCATGGCCCATTCCACCCTTAACACATTTTTATTCCCAAAAGCATATACAAGACCGTAGTTTCCCCAAAATCGGAAGTCACCAGAGGGCAATCCATATACTAAAGGTACAAAACAAATTCGTATTGGTCGCGAATAAAGGGAATACAAGTATGACAAGGCACATGAGGCAATACCCAAGGTAGTGATACTACCGTTTGCCTGATCCGGACTGGTGAGAACGCAACGCCGCAATGCCTGCAACACCGTGAAACAACACTCCCAAAATCAAGGGTGCACCAATCGACAACAAGTAATGAGTAGTTCGAAGAAGTGTGTTCACTTGAGGTAGCTAATCCTCCATTGGCCCGGCACGGCTCCTGTTTTAGTCATTTCCAATTTGACACAAGTGTCAAGGCTATCCATTATCGTTCTCTTTCTTCAGTCATCACGTACATCATTCCAACCACTTCATTCTGGATCATCACTCCGTGTATAGGTGGTTTCGGTTTAGATAGAGAGTATATCCATTACCGATCCCGGTCTCTTTAATAACTTTCGTAATTATTACACCGATTGGTCGTTTATTTATTTCAAAACCAAATCAATTTCAATTTCAATCAGAATTTGTAAACCAACATTTCATTTCTCTTTCGAAATCAATTTCCAAAATTTACGTTTCAAAACTTCCACATTATCATTTCAAAATCTTATAATTCAATTTCAATTCAAATATTGATTCAAGTTCGTATATCAGTTTCATTTCAAAATCATTTATATTAATTTAATTTAACATTCATATCAATTTAAATTCATTTATCTATTTCATTCAATATTCATTAAGTAAATTTGCCATTCAAAACAATTTCTATTAAATTTCCAATTCATTAAATCCATTATTTAAATTCAACTTCATTATATCAAAACTTACAAATTGAATTAAATTACATTCATCAAATCAAATTCTTTAAATTTCAAGTCTTACATTAATTTTAAAATATCACATTTTATTTCTTGATAAAGAAATTCAATTTCACTTATTTACTTACTTAAATGATTTCCAAACTTAATTAATAAAGAAACTCAATTTCAATTATTACGAAGTAAAATTCACTTATTCAAAATTCAATTTAATTTAATCATTAAATAATTCAATCTTATTTAATTATTAAATAATTCAAAACTTAATTATTAAATAATTTCAAAGTTTAGTAATTTCAAACTTAATTATAATTTCAAACTTAATTATTAAATCATTTCAAACTTAATTCAATAATTTCTCAAATTAAACAACATTCTTTCATCAATTACATTGTTAATATTTTGTTTCAGATTATTAAATATTAACATTTTTCTTTCATTAAAATTCAAATTTCAACTTCATTTCAAAACCATATTATTTATTCAAATAAAATCTTTATTTTATTTTTAAATCAAATTATTTGACCAATCGGATTTATTTAATTCTCTATATCTAAGGTCAAAGTTCAATTTGGGTATTTATCATTTCAACCCGATTCCAATTCAATTCCAAATCAAAGCATAACAAAGGGAACTTGCAGTGTGATAACTAGGATGGTGTCAAAGTAAATAAACAAGCAATAAAAACAATCAATATCAATCCAATAATCAATTCAAATAATCCCGAAATAACCATATTAATTCGCATTGTTATTTGTACGAATTAATATAATTATTTCTAGAATCTACACTATCATTTCATGTAGACTAAAGATTATTACATTACGGTTTTCACTTGTCCTCTATTACAATTTCATCCATCATCAATTTAACAACATACATTCAGTGGTTCAAGATGTAATTAAACAAATCCTACGTGTCAATAAATTTTGACAGTTAAATGGGTCATATTATACAAATGTCATTTAATCAAATTTAACATTTAACTATCCTATATCAATTTCAATTGCATACTATTTATCATTTTAACATTAACAATTTAACGTCCGATATAAACATCAACAATCAATCAATTATCAGCCAAACTGTATTATCATCGCATAAATAATTAACAGATAATGGTGTCAGATGTCACAGGTGAACTGATACAGGTAATAGCATATATAACAGTGTAATTAACTAACAGTAGTATATTTCAATTGTCGTTTCAATTGAAATCAAATTTAATAAATAAAAGAACATTAATCGTGAGTGATTGCTCACCTTTCGTGGCTAAACAGATTCGACGATGAACGAGTTACAAATCCAAGCACAAAGTGAGATAGGCACAAATTCGATGAGGAAAACAGGCACGACGGGCCAAAAGCTGATAAAAGAAATTGACGAAATCAAATTAGAACAGAAGTTATATATATTGTTATTATTATTATTATTATTATTATTATTATTTTCATGAAATAAATATTAAATTTAAACAAATATTAAAATCATTGCTTTAAATTAAGTACACGTGTATATATATATATAAACTTATCCAAACGCTGAAATACAATTATACAACCGTTATTAAATATGTAACACGTATACAACTTTTAACACATACCTACTAATGTGTTATCAACTAACCATATTTACTGATAGACTAAGGACTAATAAAATTTATCATAATAAAGGCTGCAATATAAAATCAGGATAAATAATATATGACTTATAAAACTATAGCCGACCCACTACATACAAAATATAGACTTATATACTTTGGAACCATAAACTAGACACTATCCAATAGTTTGTATACTGCCGAAACAACTTATATAAATATATACATACATAGCAATTAAAACTAAGTATATTATACGATGTCTAAAAGTAAACTGCACAAGTACTTCCCTGACATACTTTCCGAAAGCAAAACACGCATGCCAACTTTTACACCTTTATATGAAATCATATATATAACATTCTAACTAAATATACACCAGTTTGAAGATGTACACATGATCCTATTCATACAAATATGTTATATAACTATATATGTAACTACATATATTTACACTAACATAACTAAACTTATATAACTTATAAACTAAAACATATACATATTATAACCTATGTAAATTAATCAATATATAAACAAGATACTCATTACTGATATATATTGAACTTACATTACTGTTTTACAAATGATACCAATACCTTAAAAATAAATTACAGTAAACATTTTCACAAATATATTACCTTTTTAAAACCAATACCAACACTAAATCTTAAATCCATAAGGTAAAATATATATAACCTACTTGACCTGTACACTTGTATACGCATATGCAAACATATATACAACAGGGCATGAATTTCAAAAAAATATATATATACACACACTTTCGTATAGCACATGTATTATAAAATTAACACTTCCATAAACAATATAACTGGTCAACCTTTTTTATATAACCAATATATAACAACTATTGTATATAAATATATACGAACAGAATATTTATACACATACCCTTGTATATGAGCATGCAGGCGGACATTGGCTTCAGCCATGGCATAAGGTGGCGGAAAGGTTGTAGAAAGATGGACTCACGGTTGCATGGAGGAGGAAGAAGAGGTCGGCTGTCACTGTTATGGCGTATGACGGGTGATGGAAGAAGACTACGTGAGGTGACGCGGAGGCAGTTAGGTGGCTGTTGCTTCGGGGACCACGGCCAGGGGTTGGAGGCTGTACATCACTGGTGTTTGGGACGGCTGGGTTGCGTTCGAAGAAAGAAGTTGTGGCGATGGTTGATGGCGGCGGTTGAGGTCGGGTCTGGGCATAGCAGAGGGGACGAGTGGGTTAGAGGATGGGAAGAGATGGCAAAGTTAGGGTGATCGACCATGCAAAGGGAGAATGGGTTATGAATGAAAAGTGGAAGAGGAAATGTTCAGATTTGTGCTTGCCTTCATTTATATATAATTTCACTTGAAGAAAGAAAAAAAAAGTGACAGAAAGAAAGTGGAAACGTGGCTCCTATGGTCATGGAAAGAATATGTACAGGCTATGGGTAAGTATATATCATATTCCCTTTGAATGAACCAGAAAGAAGGTAGGGAAAATGAATTTGCAAATGCAGGCTTCACTATACAAAGAACTGTAAAATATAAAACATACGAAACCTTTTTTTTTTAAGTTCTGTTTGAAATGAATGTACAGAAATGGAGCAGAAGAAAAATAGCCAGGGAATGGAAGAGAGTGAACGAACCAAATGAAGATGAAAAGAATGAACCAGCTATATTAAATTGTATTGGAATGGAACCGAGAAAACGAGTGAACCAAGAAAAAAAAACAACAGTCAATTTTAATTATGGGAATATGAAAAACAAGTGGCTATTGGATTTCAACGGTTAGGTAGACGAAAGAACAGGAACCCAAAAGGTTGAAAGTGGGTACCGGTACGGTTAGTCGTCTCGCAGATTTCGTCGTATACCGGATGCCGAAATAAACAAACGAATATACCGCAGCGATCAGCAAGACGAGACGATCAAAACAGTATAAAGATATTAGTGGTACGATTGAATTTATAAAATTTGAATTTTTCTACTGGCGGAAATGCAAGAAAAACGCTGAAAAATAAGATCGACGGAGCCAAAGATGTCCGAATTTGGAAAAATGACAAACTGACATCTTGCTCAGAAGATGGTTTAGAATTTTTCTATGTAAAAATATTTAGGTTCCGGAAACATTTTATTTTCATTGCTTTTTAACTGATTAAATTGAAGTGAATTTACGCGCGAAATAAACTTTCGTATTTTCGGACGAAAATTTACCAGTTGCTATGTTTAACTAGACGTATTCCAAATATTAAATTTTTATTTCAAAATTTTATCGTTTAAAATTTCACAAAATTTCAACTAATTACGCTATTAAAACAGTTGAAATTTACGGGTCGTTACAAAAAACATTATGCATTGCCTTCATTTCCTCTGGTAATTCCAATTTGTATGCTAAAGAACCTATTCTTTCCAGAATTTTATAGGGTCCAACATACCTTGGTGTAAGTTTACCTTGTTTATCAAATCTCAAGACCTTCTTCATAGATGAAATCTTGATGAAAACAAAGTCTCCCACTTCATATTCCACCTGCTTTCTCTTCCTATCTGCAAATTTCTTTTGTCTATCTTGAGCTGCCGCTATTCTTTTTCTTATTAACCCAATTTTCTTTGTAGTTTCTTTTATATATTCAGGTCCTAGAATAGCTCTTTCTCCAGTCTCTACCCAGCATATAGGTGATAAACATGGCTTTCCATATAAGGCTTCAAATGGTGCCATCCCTATGGTGCTTTGATAACTGTTATTGTATGTGAATTCAGCTAAATGGAGGTGGTCTTCCCAGTTGCCTCCAAAGTCCAGTGCACATGCTCTCAACAAGTCCTCTAAGACTTTGTTCACCACCTCAGTTTGTCCATTTGATTGTGGATGGTAGGCAGTGCTTAAGCACAATTCACTTCCCATGGCCTCTTGAAAACTTTTCCAAAACCTTGAGGTGAAGATGGTATCCCTATCACTCACAATGGTTTTGGGAATGCCATGCAATCTTACCACCTCTTTCATGAATATTTGAGCCAATTTTGGAGCATTTCTTTCTGATTTAACTGGGATAAAATGTGCTACTTTAGTTATCCTATCCACTATTACCCATATACTTGTGTTTCCCTTCTTAGATCTAGGCAGACCATTTATGAAATCCATAGATATATCCTCCCACTTCCACTGTGGTATACTAAGGGGTTGCAACAGTCCTGATGGCCTTTGTGTCTCTGCCTTGACTTGTTGGCAAGTCATACACTTTGCAACATATTTGGCCACATCTAACTTCATTCCCTTCCACCAAAGATTTCTTTTCAAATTTTGATACATCTTGGTACTGCCTGGGTGTATGGAGTACTTATTCCTATGGTATTCATTTAATATTTCCTCCTTCAATTCTATGTTTTCTGGAACACATATCCTATTCTTGTTCCTTAAATAACCATCTTTATCAACTTGATAATTTATTACTTCTTCCCCTTTTAATAAGAGCATTTTCTTTTCCAATAGGTTTAAGTCTTGTTCCTGCATTTCCCCAACCTTTAGAAGTAAATTTGATTGCAGAGATACCATACTCAATTTCCCTTTACTTTCATCTTCTTCAATGGGTACCATTTGTACCTCACTGTTTGCCTCAATTTCTAAATCAGTAAGTATAGACAGATCCTTAAACTCTTCCATCATCAACATGGCTACTTTAGCATGTTATCTACTCAAGGCATCTGCAACTTTATTCGCCTTACCTGGTGTATAAATTATATCTAGATCATAGGCAGCTAGGAACTCCACCCATCTATGTTGCCTCATGTTCAAATCTTTTTGTGAGAATAAATATTTCAGTGCCTTATGATCAGTGTACAAAACAAATTTGGCACCTAACAAATAATGTCTCCAAAGTTTCAAAGCATACACAACTGATGCTAGTTCAAGATCATGGGTTGCATATCTTGTTTCATGTGGCTTTAATTTCCTAGATGCATAGGTTACCACCTGGTCTTGCTGCATCAATACAGCCCCTAGGCCAGAGCCACTTGCATCAGTATACACAATTAAGTTTTCATTTCCTTCTGGCACCTTCAATACTGGTGCATTAATTAAAGCTCCTTTTATTTTGATAAAAGCTTGCTCACATTTTTCTGTCCATACAAAGGCTTGGTTCTTTCTAGTTAAATTGGTAAGTGGTGATGATATTTTTGAAAAATCTTTTATAAATCTCCTATAATATCCTACCATCCCCATAAATGATCTCACCTCACTTACTGTGCTAGGCCTTTTCCATGCTTGGATAGCTACTACCTTATTGGGGTTTACTGAAATTCCTTTGGTAGAGATAACATGACCAAGAAAATGTACTTCTTCTTTCCAAAATGCACATTTTGAAAATTTTGCCTTTAAATCATTTTCTCTTAATCTTGACAAAACTAAATGCAAATGATTTTTATGCTCTTCCACTGTTTTGGAATAAATTAAAATGTCATCAATGAATATCAGTACAAACTTGTCTAAATAATCTCTGAATATTCTATTCATCAAATCTACAAAATATGAAGGAGCATTTGTCAAGCCAAATGGCATAACCATAAATTCATATAAGCCATATCTAGTGTTGAATGTAGTATACTTAACACTTGAGTCTTCAACCTTCATTTGATGAAATCCTGATGCTAAGTCTAATCTAGAAAATATTTTAGCTTCACTGAGTTGATCAAAGAGATCATCTATTCTAGGCAATAGGTATTTGTTTTTGATGGTTACCTTATTTAGTTCTCTGTAATCTATGCACATTCTCAAAGTACCATTATGTTTTCTTACAAACACTACTGGAGCACCCCAGCATGAATTACTTGGCCTTATAAATCCCTTGCCTTCTAATTCTTCCAACTGATTTTTCAATTCCTTCAATTCACTTGGCCCCATTCTAGTGGGTTTCTTGATTATTGGACTTGCTCCTAGAATGAGATTAATTTGAAACTCCACTGGTCTGTGGTGTGGAACACCCTTAACTTCCCCAAACACATCCAAGTATTCATTAACTATGGGAATTTCTTCAATGGTTAGTTCACTGAGATCTTTTTCTGAGTCAACTAAATGATATAATTTCCCTTCCTTAGCTACTTCACATAAAACTGTGATCCTCTGGCTTCTAGAATTTTGCAATGATATGGTGGATGAGTCTAAATTAATTATGGCTTTAAATTGCCTTAACCAGTCTACCCCTAATATAACACCTATATTTGGGTAATACAAAACATATAAATTGGAAATAAAAATATTTCCCCCTATGTTTAACTCCACATCCACTCAAATCATGTTTAAAAGACTAGAACTCCCTAGTGGACTTTGTACAAGCAATGGGGTTTCAACCAGTATGCAGTTTAATTTTAACATTTTAACTATTTCATAAGAAATTAAAGAGTGAGTTGCTCCAGTATCATATACTACTACTATGGGTATGGCACAAATGAGTAGTGTACCTTCCACTTGGCCATGATTTTCAGCATTAATTTTCACTGTAGATTTGCCTTTGCTTTCCAAATTTGCCAATTTCCCCTGCTGTTTATACTCAGGACAGTTGCTCTTCATATGCCCCTCTTTCCCTCATAGGTAGCATTTGAAGGCTCCTCCTTTTAACTCTGGGCACCTTGGTTTGATGTGTCCTTCTTTACCACAATGATGGCAAACCAACTTCTTCTTAGCATCATTAGCTTTAGTGTCTTTATCCTTCTTGTTGTCTATCTCCTCCTTCTTTTTATCATAAGTGTGATATATTCCCTTATTCTTCTTGTTGTTGTTGCTCTTAAAATTCTTATACTTCTCCCTTTCCTTGTCATGTTGTTCCAATTTCAATGCCAGGTCTATTACTTGATCAAAAGTCCTATCTGCATATGGTAGCATGGCTCTGCTAAGTCCTGGGTTCAGACCTTTTATATACCTATCATTTTTGGATGCTTCATCTGCCACTAGCATTGCTCCATAATTAGATAGCCCCTCAAACTTTTGAGTGTACTCAGTGACATTCAAAGTTCCCTGCCTAAGTCTGATAAATTCTTCAAGCAAAGTGGTCTTGGCTGATGCTGGTACAAATCTTGCCTCCAACATCTCCTTGAATTGATTCCAAGTGATTTCATTTTCAATTCTTCCAGCTATGATCACCTCCCACCAGCTTAAAGCTACTCCTTTCAGTTGTCTTGAAGCTACTTGCCTCTTCCTCTGATCATCTAGCTGCATGTCATTGAAAATTCTATCCAGTGTTCTCAACCATGCTTGAATTTCCATCACATTCTCAGTTCCTTCAAAGCTTCTGCCTCCCAAATTGGTGTAAGTCTTCAATAGTTTTGAAAGCTCCTCATGTGGGTTCTCAGGCCTATGCCCAATTCCATCTCTTAAAACCCTTACAAATTCTTGCATATCAAGCATTTGTGGTGCACTGGGTCCTGCATTGTGATGAGATCCTCTTCCTACCATGGTCTAGTCACTAAGTATTGGGCAGAGGGTATTAGTACACTCTGAATATTTTATATAGCTAATATTTTCCTATCTAAATTATATCATCCAAGACAAACATACATAATACATTTCTATGATACTTAGTTATTAATGCAAACATTAGCTCTGATACCAAATGAAATGACCCTCCAAACTTTACCATAATTTCATAAGGATTTTTTTTATATATACTTGTTCAATTGAACCTAGTTTAAATTTCTTAAGGTCATTTTTCTCTTCAAACAATGTGTTCTGGATTTAACTTTCTACCAATATAAACATATCAGTTCAATCATAGAAATATACACATACATATGATGATATATGTGTTCCTCTTGTTTTAAATCAGAGTATATTATTATAATTATTTTGACAAGAGCCAGTCTGCCTGATTTGAATTTGAAATGGATCTACTCATAATTTGAATTCCCATGTTCTTTGATATTTACATTATATAAGTGGATCTTGTTCATAATTATTTATACTTGGATTTGATTATGTTAACCATGCTTCAGATAATCTTATAACACAAGAGTTCATTTATTTATTTTTCTTTTGCATAGCTTAAATGTTTATTATTTGCCTGAGTACCAGAAAATGATATCTGCATTTATCATTTTCATTTTATATATATATCCTTTGAAGACTCTCTTATTCTTTACTCCTACTATTTGGCATAACATAAGTAGTTCTTTTATGTTAGTGATATATAAGTTTTCTATAATAGAAGTTTTGGACTTTAAAAATGTTTATTTTTTTAAAAAGAACAACCATTTTGTTTCAAGTGAACCAGATTTTGGATTCAAAATTCTTTCTGAAATAATAATACCAATCTGTTTTAAAATGCATGTTTGCCATTTAACATTTTAAGGAGGTTTTAACATAACACTTAAAAAAAGGATGTAAAATACTTTTTGTTCTCAAATTGCAGACCAACATGCTCAACCAAGACCCCATTCTTTTGAGGCTGGTTGAACCATATGGCTGTGCTAACCAAACACTTGATCATGGTAATTGAAATGCTATTCAGTTACCAAGTGCTAAAAGCTTCCTTCAGCAAAATTCATTTCTTAAAGCAACACACAAAAATATGCTTGAGTTCTTTTGCAAAATACTTTAATAAAACAACTAAATGTCTGAAATATACTTCAAATTTGAAGTCAAGTTTTTACTTCATAGCTTAGTGACTTTAAATGATTCAAACCTGGCTACCTCAGGTTCTAAATTTTGTATGAAGATTACTTAAATGTAAATACACTTCTTTCTCAGATTTTCAAATTCTACCACATAACAAAAATCAACTGACTAACATCTGATCTACTCAAACAAAGGAAGTTCATTACATATTCAAGCATAATTCTCTCATGAATACATGCAGATAAAATCATCATAGGCTCTTATTAAAACTAGCTAGCATGTTCACTCACTCCTTCTCATTAGCCATAACTTCATTTTCTACTTAGTTCCAGCATTACCTGAAAGAGCATTAGTGACTGCCTCATTTTAAAATGAGACACCCCCATATGCCATGAGCAAACAAGGGTCAGATCTATGATCTGGTATGAATAACTTCATTATATTCATGATATTAAGCAATTGAATGATGCATGAGTTTTAGCCAGTTACTTGAGCAACTTATCAAAGTAGCAATATTCTATGTTCCAGGTTAGACTGTCATGCAAGTGTAATGACTTCATAAGCTAACTAATTACACAATCATAGTCATACATTTTTTTTCACATCAATCTATAATACTTAGGTGCTCTGGGGTAACCATGTTTCCATTTCAACAAATCTATGTAACACTCATATCTTTTGCTTCCTGGTTTAGGAGTTACTTATAAGTATATACATGTCAATTTATGTTTCAGCCTCATCTGCTATTAAGGAATCACTGGGACACATTGCAATAAATTAATTCACATTATTGCACAAAGATCTCAGGGCTTAAACAAACCATGTGCCAACTTGCATACTTCAAATATAACAAGCATTCCAGCAGCCTTCTTGGCTCATCATCCCTAGTTTATTTACTAGAAGCATTTGTTTGATTTTATCATCAGATAATTAGATGAAAAATGCCACTGCATACATGAAGGCATCTCATACATCTTATAAGCATGGTTTCCAGAAACAAATAAATAATCCTTTTTAATGATGTTGTCAAGAGATATCTGGGTCTTAGATCCATACAAGAATCCTTACAACTATAAATAGAAATATGGCATTTTATGTTTTTTTTTGATCTGCAAGTAACTATAGCTGAACCAGATTCACTATCTAGCTTAACCATAATTTTAACTTGTGGGTTTTAGTATCTTTTTTTTTGATTAGGGGTTCAGCACTCAGGTACACCCCTAATACACTGTTCTAAGCCTCAGCACTTATACATAGTATAATGCAGCTCATAATGTTTTCTCCTATTAAAATTTTTCATGCCATAGATCCAGATTAGTTATGAGTATTCCTGCCTTGGTTCTAAGGTTTTATGCTTTAACCTTTCTGGGTGTAATGAAACAGTAAGTTGCACATCCAAAGACAAACATCACAATAGATCAAAGATCATCCAAAACATCCATAATAATGTCATGACAGATCCAAAAACATCCAAAGAACATTGATAAAACCATATTCAACAAAACTAAAAATAAGCAAATAACAATATTAAATGGGCTACCTTATCTCAGGTCTTAATGCCATGAATTTGGTGAGGTTACTCACCTAAATATCTCCTTCTAGTTAATCCAGAAAATCCCTGAGTATTATTTTCTCCTTCTCCTCTAAATGTTTTCTTTCTTATTTAAGTATCTCGGGTAAACTGATTCCCCTGGCTACCACTACTCATTTATAAGCATTTTACTAGGGTTTTATCAAACAAAATTCCATTTTTGTCCTGACCAATATCATGCATTTTGCATTTGTATTTTAACATTCCCATTTTCAGTTACCTCGGCCATATTTCTTTTATTAAAGGCAGCATTTTCTTTTTCCTTCTTTTCAGAAAATGTCCAGTCTACCTAAATCATGTTAAAGGTGTGACCAAGCACATTTGTTTATTTATGGGAATCCCCATTTTCCTATTTTTACCCATACATAATGTACTTACTTATTTTATATTTCATGCTATTTTAATGTTATCATATTTTCTTGCTCAGTTTCAACATATTTCTTCTCACATAAAATATACATATGTATAGGTAAATAAATATTTATTTTATTTAATTTCCCTCTTGTTTCACAGAAAACATGTTTAAGCACATATTTCATTTTTAACTTGGGTTATGCTTTAGTTACATTCCAATGCCTTAAATAAAGAATTTTACTCCTTTATTTAAATAGAGTTCTTCTGTTTTTTTTTCAATATCTAAATATTATTCTAGTTTCAATATGTATACTTTTTTTCCCATAGAAAAATCTTTAATTTTAATGTGCATAGAAAACATATTTAATTTGATCAATGATTCACATTTCAAGATCATGTTTGAAATGTTTCCTCCCTTTGTTTATTTATTTTATTATCATTATTATATATATTTTTTTTCAGAAATTTTTTAAATCTCTTCCTTGTTCCATTTCCAGTGTGCATGTGCACACATATCCCTGCACATCATTCAATTCAGAAACTCCATCAACATTTGATCCAGTATATATATATATTAATTGAATTGTTTTAATTTTTCCCTCAAAATTTTTGGGGCATTTCATTACTCGGGTCACACCTGAGTTTTCCCCTCTTCTTTCCCTTTTACAAATAAACTTAGATTAATTTTTAAGTTTAAAAACTGTTCACAAATACACTCACATCTACTCGAGTTTTTACTCGAGTCACTGCCCCAAATTCTCGAGCTTCCCTTCGAGTCAACATCCAAACCCAAACAACTGACACTCGAACCATCACCGTGCACATGCACCGTTGCCAGAATCACCTCAAACATGCATACATATTTCAAACATACATCACAAGTTCACTTCAAACATTTATCACATGCATCAAATCTAATGGTGTTTTATGTTTAGTTTACTCACCATTTTGAATGTTGAACAGAGAGTTAAAATGGCTTTGATTTGAAACAGAGAAGCTTACACATATCAGACATGCAAACTTAAATCCATTCATATACACAGAGCTATCACTTATATATACACATGTAGAGAAATCATCATCACAGAAACTTCACAAGCAACAATCGTTTACCTACTTAAACTTTTAAATTAAAATGTTTACTCACCGATTAAAAAGGCAGAGAGCTTGAAAAATTGGAAATTTGGAAGCTTTAAAACTTTTGATTTCAGGTTGCACTTTGAAGATGAATCTTTGTTACAGGCTTTTGACAATGGTTTACAGGTTTGCTTGCTTTTGAAAATGATTACAAGTTTGAGGATAAAATGGTTTACAGGGTTTTGATTTGTTTTAGAGAAATGTTTATAGGCTTTTGAGTTTTCTGTGGAAATGAATTACAGGTTTGTTCTTCTGGTTTGAAATGTTTACAGGTTGCTCTTTGTTTTTGAAAAGAGAAAATGGAAAAAGAAATGAAGAAGAAGATAGAAGTTTAAATAGAGTTTATTTTGATTTATTAAAATTTAAAGAAAAAGAAAATAAAAGAATGACACCTGTTATCATAACTTACATTTGTCATTTACAATTTTAAATCTCCTAACACATGTTATCCTAAGCCTTTTATATTTAAACACTTGTAATTATGCATTTTAATTATCTTATAAAATGATAAAAAAGCTTTTATATTTATTTTCCTATTTAAATAAGTACATTTCTAAATTAATAAATGCTTTTCTTAATTATATATAAATGAAACTTTTTACAGAAAATAAAATAAAAACCAATTATATTTTAAATAAAACTATACATAATATTTATAATCCATTTTTAAATGTTAATATAAAACTTTTGTATTTATTACTATTTAATAAACACTATCTTAATTTATATAAATAAAATTCTTTAAGGAAAATAATATAAAACAAATCTTATTTTAAATAAAAACTTTATTCATATATTTGATATCCAAAATAATTTCAAGATATATATCCTTTTAAATTCAAATTTTAAATCCAGATTCAAATTCAAATTCAAATTAAAAATCCAATTTAAAATCAACTTAAACATATATATATATATATTTAATCATACATAAATTAAATTTGAAAACAAAAATTCTATTTAAAATCTATTTATATTTAAAAACATCACATTATTATTATTATTGTTTGAAAACAACAATCTTTACCAATTTTTAATAATTGATTAAGTGATTATCACATTTTAAATTCCTTGAAATTCCGGGATATCACATTCCTCCCCCTTTAAAATAATTTCGTCCCCGAAATTTAAAACAAAAGATAATCCAAAGGTTTTTATTTTATTTCAAAAATTTTCAAACAATTCTAGCATACATATTGAAATGACCCTCCTATTTCTACCCTAATTTCATAAGGAATTTTTTTTTTCATCAAAGGGAATTTAAATCACGTAGAAATCAAAATGCCATACAAGCTATTGACATAGCCACTTATTTCTTTTCTAAATAGGCAAATTAGGCAAAATCAGCAGTTCAGACGTCTAAATTCTTATGACAGGCGTCTAAACATAATTACAGACGTCTATCTAATTATGACAGACGGCTCAGAGATCAAAAATTGAAACAGAGAGAAAAAGACATTTTGAACTGAATTCAGACGTCTAATTATTTTGTGACAGACGTCTACATTTAACCTTAGACGTCTAAATTATTAAGACTGACGTCTAAGTTTAACCTCAGACGTCTAAATTATTAAGACTGACGTCTAAATTCAATTTCTATGTACATGCATATGCACATTCATCTTATATGTGTCTGGATGTCCACCTACATTCATTTACACTTTTAAGTTTGATTTAAACTTCCTTTGAACTATCAGAGATGATATATAGATTGATCATTCGTTACAAATGTATTTTCCAGGGTCATTTTCTTTTTTTCCAATAAACCAAAATATATCCAGGATCAAAACAATTAACCAATATAAATATATCAGTACTTCCACAAAGATAAGCACATACATGTGAGGATGTATATGCCTCTCTTGTTTAAATCAGGGTTCTGGTAAACAAGAGGAGATTGGATTGATTGGATTTAATCAATCCACACATAGTACAGTGTTATATGCAATAAAACTTCCATTCATGTTTGATTTTCTTCTTATAAAATCTGTCTTGTATTTAAAATGCATTTGGTTAAAATCTGAATGAAAATTCAGATTCCTATTACAAATACAAAGAAAAAGGTGTGTTAATATTTGCACAAAACATGTTTATGTGCATATATAACTGCAGTTATTTGGATCTGGCTTTCAATTCCCTTATTACAGATCCTTCCTTTATTTAAAAATAAGACATGAAACATTTGTATGAAACAAGTTAGGTTATGGGAACCTTGCAGTCATATAAAAACATTCAACCTATGCCTATTATCTTTTGTATACACTTACCATGTTTGAAAGATAAAACCATTTAATTTTTCTGAGAATCAACTATCCAGATTTTCCAAAACTTAAATCCTTTCTAAAGACTCCAAATTGACTAATACATTTATAAAATGTAATCATTCAGTTTTCAACATGGTGTTCTTACTAAATCCACTTATAATATTTTGATTAACCTCTTTAATATCAGATATTAACTAGATTCATAAATTCCAGATACAAGTCAATCTCTTAATAAAACACTTAACCAAATATCCATCCCATATTCAACACTCAATACAAGTAACAATTTAAATCATTAATACATGCGGATTTTATCATTTTGGCTCTTATCTAACTAAGTTTAGCATGCTATAATCCTCTTCTCAAAGCCTTGCTCCTACTCCTACTTAGTTGCTGCAATCCCTGAAAAAGCATTTGAAGCTGCCTCATTTTAAATGAGACACCCCAGATGCCATTAGCACACTAGGGTCAGACACATGTCTGGTATGAGAAAATTCACAAAAGCAATTAGTTAATTAGGTTAAAATCAAATTAAATACATATACATAAAATTCTGCCCTTTAGAATCAGATCATACTTGTGTGCATGCTCTGTGTCATTGTGCATGTGCACACTTTGATTTTTCTTTCCAGAGATTCCATATATATATATATATATATATATGGCACATACATTCAAGCATACAATTCAGTCATAATCAAACAATCATTCACACCAACAGGAAAATAACCAATATGAGTTAAATCATTTATTCAATCCTCATATTTCAAATCTGGGAAAAACTCTAGTTTTCTCATCATCTCAAATATTTTTCCTTGGTATATTTATCTATCCTGGTCTCATCTGCAATATTTATGAATCAATGGACACACTGTAATGAACTAATTCACTCCATTACACAAAGATCTCAGGACTTAAACAAGCCATGTGTCAACTTGTGTTACTCAAGAACACAAGTCATTCCTGCAGTGTTCTTGACCCCAATTTCCTAATCAGGTTTAAGTTAATGATAACTCTTTTGATTTTTCATGACCACCATTCAGTGAACCATTTTACTAACTAAAAACATCCATATCATGGCATCTCATATTATTCATAACCATACAGGGACAAACAAGCAAACAACCATTGGTGACTACAAAATAAGGTTCTGTATATATATATTCTGGTATTTAAACAGGGGTTTAGGCAACTAACATTGGCTTATGGCTTTTGAGAGAGTTTTTCTTTTTGACAAACATTTGTGCTTGAGTTAAACTCAGAATGACCTGGTTTTACTTAATCACAAAATTTTGTTTGCTAGGCATATGAACATATATATATTTTCATTGAATCAGGAGCATCAGCACATAGGCAACCCTATTGCACCCCTAATTCCTTTTTGTCTCAAGCCTCAGCACTTATACATGAGTATATTGCAGCTCAACATTATTTACATCTTTCTGGGTTGAGCCAAAAACCAATACTACTTGCCTATTTTCAACATTTTATTTTTTGGGTATTTGTTTATGTTCCTAAACATTAACATATCAGAGATCTGGATTTATAAAACATATATGTATACTAACTACACATAAAACTTTCTTATAAATAAACAAGTAAAACAACCAAAGAGGATCAAAACATTTTCAGATTTAAATTCACAGATAAGCATTCATATATGAAAATACTCTTTTTAAGAAAATTACTTATAACTGGCTGCCTACATTAGGACTTATTGCCTTAGATTTTTGAGTGAGTTTTCTCACCTAGCCCTCTTCTTTGCTTCCTTAATTAATTGATGAACTTCTGCCTTTAGCCTCAAGCTCTTTTCCTTCCCTTGCCTTATGATTTCTATGGTGTTGTTTCTCTTTTTTTTTCAAAGTTCTTTTCTGAGAAGGAGAGGAGGCTGCTGCATATACATGTATATATATACAGGGTCTTCCTTAGGGTTTTGGGTATTGGCTAAAGCCATTTTTGCCCACCAGAAAATCATGTTATCTGTATTTTACTTGAACCCAAAATTCTACCCTTCCTGGCTTAATTTAGGTGAAGAGAAAAGTGGTTACTTTCTTTTTGGCTAATTTCAGAATTTTGCTTTTCAGAAAATACCTTTTTTCCTTTGTCTACAATCATGCTAAAAATGTGACTTGATTTTGTTATTTACCCAATACTCTTCCTAATTCTGCCTATACCAAGCATTTCCCTATTTTGTCTTATTTTTCCTATTTTTAGCTTTCATGTAAATGGTATGTACCTTCTTTATTTATTTACAAGAGGAATACTCCTTTTTATATCTTCAGTCTTTTTATTTCTGCCTACATATATAAAATATATTGGTATGTTTTATTTTGCTGAATTGAACTCTAGTACCTTATTAACATATCTATATATATATATGTATATATATATATATAAAGCTTACTAAATTACTTAGTATACTCATCTGTATATATTTATACATTATTTTGTACTGACACACACATGTACATGTACACTCAAAATATTCAGTAGCATCCATATATATATATTTACTTATGCATTCAACTTTTAAGGATTTAATCTATATATATATATATATTCCCATACATATCAATATGTATTCATTCTTGGAGTTCAGGGACTTCTAGCTTTATTTCATGTGCATTTCCTGTGCACCCATGTACACACATACTAACACACTATCAAGCTATATCAATTCCCTTTCAAGATTTATTTAAAAATCATTTTGAATTTATTTATATTTTTCAGAATAAATTCCTAAAATCTTGGGTCATTACATACACCCCTCCTTTTAGGAATTGTGTCCCACAATTTTCCTAAGCTTAAAATAAATTTTAAACTTAATTCAGAGAACAAGTACATTCTCAACCGAATAAATTTTTAGTTCTATAATAACTAAAAACATATGCATCTAAAAAGAAAACAATCTAAGATCAGAATTACCTTTAATCTGAAAATAGCCTAGGATAATTCATCCTAACTTTGTCCTCTAATTCCCATGTGCAATCACTAGGATCAAGACTCCACTGTACCTTCACAAGTTTCAGAGATTTATTTCTCAACTTCTTCACATCTTTTGCCAAAATTCCCACTGGATCCTTTTCATAAATCAAATTAGGATTTATCTGCACTTGGGTTGGGGTCTCAAGAATTTCTGCCTTGTCATGGACCCACCTTCTCAATTGTGATACATGAAAAACATCATGTATACCTTGCATGTTTTCTGGTAATTCTAACTTATATGCCAAGGGACCAATTCTCTCCAGAATTTTGTATGGTCCAATATATCTTGGGGTTAATTTTCCTTGTTTTCCAAACCTCAGCACATTTTTCATAGGTGAGATTTTGATGAAAACAAAATTTCCCACTTCATATTCTACCTGCCTTCTTCTCATGTCTGCAAATTTCTTTTGCCTATCTTGAGATGCTGCCATTCTCCTTCTTATCAACTCAATTTTGTCCTTGGTTTCTTGTATGTACTCAGGTCCTAAAATAGACCTTTCTCCTGCTTCTACCCAACAAACAGGTGACAAACAGGGTTTACCATATAAGGCTTCAAATGGAGCCATTCCTATGGTGCTTTGGTAGCTGTTGTTGTATGTAAATTCAACTAGATGAAGACAATCTTCCCAGTTGCCCCCAAAATCCAGTATACATGCCCTCAACATGTCCTCCAAAACTTTGTTTACTACCTCAGTCTGCCCATCTGATTGAGGATGGTAGGCAGTGCTTAAACATAGTTCACTTCCCATTGCTTCTTGAAAGCTTCTCCAGAATTTTGAAGTGAAGATGGTATCCCTATCACTCACAATGGTTTTGGGAATGCCATGAAACTTTACCACTTCCTTTATAAAAATTTGAGCTAATTTTGGTGCTGTTCTTTCTGACTTGACTGGAATGAAGTGTGCTACCTTGGTTAGCCTATCAACTATCACCCATATACTTGTATTACCTCTCTTAGATCTAGGCAGTCCATCTATGAAGTCCATAGATATGTCTTCCCACTTCCACTGTGGTACACTAAGAGACTGCATCAACCCTGATGGCCTTTGGGTTTCAGCCTTGACTTGTTGGCAAGTCATACATTTGGCAATGTATTTAGCTACATCAGATTTCATCCCCTTCCACCAGAAGTCTCTTTTCAAATTTTGGTACATTTTTGTGTTGCCTGGGTGTATGGAGTATTTACTTCTGTGATATTCATTCAATATCTCTTTCTTCAATTCTGTGTCCTCTGGTACACATATCCTATTTTGGTATCTCATATAACCATTTTTATCAATATGGTGATTCATCACTTCCTCCCCTATTGAGAGGAGCACTTTCCTCTCTAATAAGTTGGCATCTTGTTCTTGCATTTTTCCTACCTTCAGAATTAAATCTGGTTGAAGTGTCATTAAGCTTAACTTCCCTTTATCTTCTTGTGCATCATGCATCTGCTCATCCATGTGCACACAACCATTCTCCCCAATTTCTAACTCAGTTAGCAAAGACGAGTCTTTAAATTCTTCTATCATCATCATAGCCAATTTAGCATGCTGTCTACTTAGAGCATCTGCAACTTTGTTTGCTTTGCCTGGTGTATAGAGTATGTCAAAGTCATAGGCAGCTAAGAACTCCACCCATCTATGTTGCCTCATGTTCAAATCTTTTTGTGAAAATAAATATTTCAGAGACTTGTGGTCAGTGTACAGTTCAAACTTTGTGCCTAACAAATAATGTCTCCAAAGTTTTAAAGCATAGATCACAGCTGCTAATTCGAGATCATGTGTGGCATACCTTACTTCATGTGGTTTAAGTTGTCTGGATGCATATGCAATGACTTGGCCTTGTTGCATCAACACTGCACCCAAGCCAAATCCACTAGCATCAGTGTATACAACTAATTCTTCATTTCCATGTGGTACCTTTAAAATTGGAGCATTCACCAATGCCTCCTTCAACTGCTCAAAAGACTTCTCACATTTTTCTATCCAAACAAAAGCTTGGTTCTTCCTGGTTAGGTTAGTGAGTGGTGTAGAGATTTTTGAAAAATCTTTTATAAACCTCCTATAATACCCTGCCATCCCCATAAATGACCTCACTTCACTCACAGTGCTTGGCCTCTTCCATGCTTGAATAGCCACTACTTTATTGGGGTTCACAGAAATTCCTTGAGCAGATATAACATGGCCAAGGAAATGTACTTCCTCTTTCCAAAATACACATTTTGAAAATTTTGCCTTTAAATCTTTTTCCCTTAACCTAGACAAAACCAGGTGCAAATGATGCTTATGTTCTTCCACTGTTTTGGAATAAATCAAAATGTCATCAATAAAAATAAGCACAAACTTGTCTAAATAATCTCTAAAGGTTCTGTTCATTAGATCTACAAAGTATGATGGTGTATTGGTCAAACCAAATGGCATAACCAAAAATTCATACAACCCATACCTAGTGTTAAAGGCAGTGTACTTGATGCTTGATTCTTCCACCTTCATTTGATGAAAACCAGATGCTAAGTCTAGTCTAGAAAACACTTTTGCCCCTGCTAATTGATCAAAAAGATCATCTATTCTTGGCAATGGGTATTTATTTTTAATTGTTACCTTGTTTAATTCTCTATAATCTATACAGAGTCTTAAGGAGCCATCTTGTTTCTTAACAAATACTACTGGTGTTCCCTAGCAAGAATTACTTGGTCTTATAAAACCCTTTTCTTCCAGTTCTTCTAACTGTTTCTTTAATTCCTTTAGTTCATTTGGCCCCATTCTAGTTGGCTTTTTAATCACTGGACTTGCTCCTGGAACTAGATTAATCTGGAACTCTACTGGTCTATGGTGTGGAATACCCTTGACCTCACCAAACACATCCAAATATTCATTGACTATGGGAATTTCTTCAATGGTTAGTTCACTAGAATCTTTTTCTGAGTCAACTAAATGATATAGTTTTCCTTACTTAGCTACTTCACATAAAACTGTGATTCTCTGACCTCTAGCATTTTGCAATGATATGGTGGATGAGTCTAAATTAATTATGGCTTTAAATTGCCTTAACCAGTCTACCCCCAATATAACACCTATATTTGGGTAATTCAAAACATATAAATTGGAAATAAAAATATTTCCTCCTATGTTTAATTCCACATCCACACAAATCATATTTAAAACACTAGAACTCCCCAACGGACTTTGTATATGTAGTGGGGTTTCAACCAATATGCAATTCAGTTTTAGCATTTTAACTAGTTCATAAGAAATTAAAGAGTGAGTTGCCCCGGTATCATATACTACTACTATGGGTATGGTACAAATAAGTAATGTACCTTCCACTTAGCTATGGTTTTCAGTGTTACTCTCCACTGTGGCTTTTCCTTTTCCTTCCAAATTTGCCAATTTTCCTTGCTGTTTGTACTCAGGACAATTCCTCTTCATATGCCCCTCTTTCCCACATAGATAGCACTTGAAAGCTCCTCCTTTCAATTCTGGACATCTTGGTTTGATATGTCCTTCTTTTCCACACTGATGGCACACAATTTTCTTCTTGGTTTTCTTAGCTTTGACATCTCCAGTGCCTTTGTTACTGGCCTTTTCCTTCTTCTTATCATAAGGGTGATACCTCCCCTTACTCTTCTTGGTATTATTGTTCTTAAAATTTCTGAACTTCTCCCTTTCCTTGTCATGCTGTTCCAACCTCAAAGCTAAGTCTATCACATGGTCAAAAGTCCTGTCTGCATAGGGTAACATGGCTCTGCTGAGTCCTGGGTTCAACCCTTTTATGTACCTATCATTTTTGGATGCCTCATCTGCCACAAGCATTGCTCCATATGTGGAAAGCCCCTCAAACCTTTGAGTGTATTCTGTGACAGTTATGGTTCCTTGTCTAAGTCTAATAAATTCTTCTAGCAAGGTAGTCTTTGCTGATGCTGGTACAAACCTTGCTTCCAACATCTCTTTGAATTGATTCCAAGTGATTTCATTCTCATTTCTTCCTACAATGATAACTTCCCACCAGCCTAAAGCTACTCCTTTTAGCTGTCTTGAAGCCACTTGCCTCTTTCTTTGATCATCAAGTTGCATGTCATTGAAAATTCTTTCCAATGTTCTTAACCATGTTTGAATTTCCATGATACTCTCTGTCCCTTCAAAGCTTTTGCCTCCTAAATGAGTATATGTCTTAAGTAATTTTGAGAGTTCTTCATAGGGATTTTCTTGCCTTTGTCCTGCCCCATCCCTAAATGCTCTCACCAAGTCTTGCAGATTGACCATTGGTGGTGCATGGGAAGATCCTGCTCCCTGATTTGGTGGTCTCCCTACCATAGTTTGCTAATAATAATTTACATAGCTGGTTAGTTTGATTGGTAATTTTATTATTTCAGTGGTTTTTTTTTCACTGAAAACATTGATATATATATTCAGTTCCTTTAAATTTTTATTTCTATCTAATAATTTGATCATTACTTCTACTATGTTGAATAACATAGCTCTGATACCAACTGAAATGACCCTCCTATTTCTACCCTAATTTCATAAGGAATTTTTTTTTCATCAAAGGGAATTTAAATCACGTAGAAATCAAAATGCCATACAAGCTATTGACATAGCCACTTATTTCTTTTCTAAATAGGCAAATTAGGCAAAATCAGCAGTTCGGACGTCTAAATTCTTATGACAGGCGTCTAAACATAATTACAGACGTCTATCTAATTATGACAGACGGCTCAGAGATCAAAAATTGAAACAGAGAGAAAAAGACATTTTGAACTGAATTCAGACGTCTAATTATTTTGTGACAGACGTCTACATTTAACCTTAGACGTCTAAATTATTAAGACTGACGTCTATGTTTAACCTCAGACGTCTAAATTATTAAGACTGACGTCTAAATTCAATTTCTATGTACATGCATATGCACATTCATCTTATATGTGTCTGGATGTCCACCTACATTCATTTACACTTTTAAGTTTGATTTAAACTTCCTTTGAACTATCAGAGATGATATATAGATTGATCATTCGTTACAAATGTATTTTCCAGGGTCATTTTCTTTTTTTCCAATAAACCAAAATATATCCAGGATCAAAACAATTAACCAATATAAATATATCAGTACTTCCACAAAGATAAGCACATACATGTGAGGATGTATATGCCTCTCTTGTTTAAATCAGGGTTCTGGTAAACAAGAGGAGATTGGATTGATTGGATTTACTCAATCCACACATAGTACAGTGTTATATGCAATAAAACTTCCATTCATGTTTGATTTTCTTCTTATAAAATCTGTCTGGTATTTAAAATGCATTTGGTTAAAATCTGAATGAAAATTCAGATTCCTATTACAAATACAAAGAAAAAGGTGTGTTAATATTTGCACAAAACATGTTTATGTGCATATATAACTGCAGTTATTTGGATCTGGCTTTCAATTCCCTTATTACAGATCCTTCCTTTATTTAAAAATAAGACATGAAACATTTGTATGAAACAAGTTAGGTTATGGGAACCTTGCAGTCATATAAAAACATTCAACCTATGCCTATTATCTTTTGTATACACTTACCATGTTTGAAAGATAAAACCATTTAATTTTTCTGAGAATCAACTATCCAGATTTTCCAAAACTTAAATCCTTTCTAAAGACTCCAAATTGACTAATACATTTATAAAATGTAATCATTCAGTTTTCAACATGGTGTTCTTACTAAATCCACTTACAATATTTTGATTAACCTCTTTAATATCAGATATTAACTAGATTCATAAATTCCAGATACAAGTCAATCTCTTAATAAAACACTTAACCAAATATCCATCCCATATTCAACACTCAATACAAGTAACAATTTAAATCATTAATACATGCGGATTTTATCATTTTGGCTCTTATCTAACTAAGTTTAGCATGCTATAATCCTCTTCTCAAAGCCTTGCTCCTACTCCTACTTAGTTGCTGCAATCCCTGAAAAAGCATTTGAAGCTGCCTCATTTTAAATGAGACACCCCAGATGCCATTAGCACACTAGGGTCAGACACATGTCTGGTATGAGAAAATTCACAAAAGCAATTAGTTAATTAGGTTAAAATCTAATTAAATACATATACATAAAATTCTGCCCTTTAGAATCAGATCATACTTGTGTGCATGCTCTGTGTCATTGTGCATGTGCACACTTTGATTTTTCTTTCCAGAGATTCCATATATATATATATATATATATGGCACATACATTCAAGCATACAATTCAGTCATAATCAAACAATCATTCACACCAACAGGAAAATAACCAATATGAGTTAAATCATTTATTCAATCCTCATATTTCAAATCTGGGAAAAACTCTAGTTTTCTCATCATCTCAAATATTTTTCCTTGGTATATTTATCTATCCTGGTCTCATCTGCAATATTTATGAATCAATGGACACACTGTAATGAACTAATTCACTCCATTACACAAAGATCTCAGGACTTAAACAAGCCATGTGTCAACTTGTGTTACTCAAGAACACAAGTCATTCCTGCAGTGTTCTTGACCCCAATTTCCTAATCAGGTTTAAGTTAATGATAACTCTTTTGATTTTTCATGACCACCATTCAGTGAACCATTTTACTAACTAAAAACATCCATATCATGGCATCTCATATTATTCATAACCATATAGGGACAAACAAGCAAACAACCATTGGTGACTACAAAATAAGGTTCTGTATATATATATTCTGGTATTTAAACAGGGGTTTAGGCAACTAACATTGGCTTATGGCTTTTGAGAGAGTTTTTCTTTTTGACAAACATTTGTGCTTGAGTTAAACTCAGAATGACCTGGTTTTACTGAATCACAAAATTTTGTTTGCTAGGCATATGAACATATATATATTTTCATTGAATCAGGAGCATCAGCACATAGGCAACCCTATTGCACCCCTAATTCCTTTTTGTCTCAAGCCTCAGCACTTATACATGAGTATATTGCAGCTCAACATTATTTACATCTTTCTGGGTTGAGCCAAAAACCAATACTACTTGCCTATTTTCAACATTTTATTTTCTGGGTATTTGTTTATGTTCCTAAACATTAACATATCAGAGATCTGGATTTATAAAACATATATGTATACTAACTACACATAAAACTTTCTTATAAATAAACAAGTAAAACAACCAAAGAGGATCAAAACATTTTCAGATTTAAATTCACAGATAAGCATTCATATATGAAAATACTCTTTTTAAGAAAATTACTTATAACTGGCTGCCTACATTAAGACTTATTGCCTTAGATTTTTGAGTGAGTTTTCTCACCTAGCCCTCTTCTTTGCTTCCTTAATTAATTGATGAACTTCTGCCTTTAGCCTCAAGCTCTTTTCCTTCCCTTGCCTTATGATTTCTATGGTGTTGTTTCTCTTTTTTTTTCAAAGTTCTTTTCTGAGAAGGAGAGGAGGCTGCTGCATATACATGTATATATACAGGGTCTTCCTTAGGGTTTTGGGTATTGGCTAAAGCCATTTTTGCCCACCAGAAAATCATGTTATCTGTATTTTACTTGAACCCAAAATTCTACCCTTCCCGGCTTAATTTAGGTGAAGAGAAAAGTGGTTACTTTCTTTTTGGCTAATTTCAGAATTTTGCTTTTCAGAAAATACCTTTTTTCCTTTGTCTACAATCATGCTAAAAATGTGACTTGATTTTGTTATTTACCCAATACTCTTCCTAATTCTGCCTATACCAAGCATTTCCCTGTTTTGTCTTATTTTTCCTATTTTTAGCTTTCATGTAAATGGTATGTACCTTCTTTATTTATTTACAAGAGGAATACTCCTTTTTATATCTTCAGTCTTTTTATTTCTGCCTACATATATAAAATATATCGGTATGTTTTATTTTGCTGAATTGAACTCTAGTACCTTATTAACATATCTATATCTATATATATGTATATATATATAAAGCTTACTAAATTACTTAGTATACTCATCTGTATATATTTATACATTATTTTGTACTGACACACACACATGTACATGTACACTCAAAATATTCAGTAGCATCCATATATATATTTACTTATGCATTCAGCTTTTAAGGATTTAATCTATATATATATATATATTCCCATACATATCAATATGTATTCATTCTTGGAGTTCAGGGACTTCTAGCTTTATTTCATGTGCATTTCCTGTGCACCCATGTACACACATACTAACACACTATCAAGCTATATCAATTCCCTTTCAAGATTTATTTAAAAATCATTTTGAATTTATTTATATTTTTCAGAATAAATTCCTAAAATCTTGGGTCATTACACATATCAGCCAAACACAAACAACCAAACAAACAATTTCATCCAAACAAACAATTATAGCTATCCGGACACATATTCGGATAAGCTTTCCTAAACTATCCAGAGTTTCCTAGGTACAGACACTGGAATACTCGCTCTACTAAATCCAAACCAGCTACCCCACTAAGCTTCTGAGCTCTATCTCAATGAAATTGCTTAGCCAAAGACATTTCTAATGGCACACAAAACACTTCCAAGCTACACTGCTGCCACAGATGCCAAAGACTTCCTATCCAAAGCTCCTCGAAAAACTCGGGTCTCAAACCAAACACAAACACCCTGCTGAACTGAGCCTCATCACTAATGCAAACACACTTCCTTAAACTTGCTCCAAAAGAAAACACCTTCGGAAATATCTATGGTCACTGCGTCTCACCACGTAGTTGCTCCTTCCTGAGGTTGCCAAAATACCATCACTCGCTTCTGCTTAACCGACAGATCCAAACTATAACTCAACCAACTTGCACTTCAAAGATGGACTCCGAATCTTTAAAAACTTTCCTTCAGAGGTTGGTGAAATCCTTACACCACTGCAAATCTCACTCGAGACGGTATTGGGTCTACAGTCTCGACAGATACACATCCAACCTCAACACTCAGACTTCTTCCATTAGTAGTCGTGCTACATACACCACTACCCTTCCTACCTCTAGAACTCATATTGGAAACCCGAACAGGTAGCCCAAAAAATAGGTAGAAATAAATATATAGATATATAAAAATTACAAGTACGCTCTCTCGAGATGGACACCACTCTAGAGCCTAGGTATTATCTCAACCTGGCTCTGATACCAACTGTCACGACCCGTCTTTCACTCCACAGAAAGACGTATCATGATTAAGAAAGAAAGGGATAGAAAAGAGAAAAGATAGAAAAGAAAGAACTAAACAATACCAGAATCTCATAGCGGAACGAATAAATTATATTACATCACATAGTTATTACATACTAGACATCTATCAGAGTTACACAGCTTATACATCACAAATTAGACAGTTATAAAGGCCTGTCTATCATACAACTCAAGATACAACTCAGAGATACTAACACAGCGGAACCACATATATCTATATACGCTGAAGCCTCCTGCTCCAAATCTCCTCCATAGATTTGTCAAAGCTAACCTGAATCCCTTGACTACTCGTAAAAATTTGAGTACCCAAGAGTTTAAGAAAACAGAAATAAACTCCGGGTCAGACATGGGTCTGGTGTGAGTAAACGGTTAAGTTGTTTAACTTTGAAAATCATTTGGAAAGAAAGGTATCTCGTAAGACTTCCTACACATAAACACGGGAAAAGTTTTTACCTTACGATAACCAAAACATTTGATAGGAAATCCAATTATATTACAATAGTGTCTAGGGTTTTCAAATAAATATTCACATAGCTGAAATTGTTACATGATTAAATTCCAGCATACTAACCACAAAGTGGGTTATACAATCAAAACCATAAAGGGCTCGTAGGAATAATGGATTCCATACAATGGCAGGGCTACTAGGGTACCACCCGTCACAGTACGTGGCCTAGATCAACGTACCGAGGATCACTCCCAATCCCCTACAACACAAAGCCGGAGCTACCCCTTACTGGATAGTCCGAATAAGACAACCCCGTGGTTGTAGCTAGCAACCGCCCACACAGCCGAAATAAAAAGGGACTCTAGACAGGGGAAAATCTCATCCTACTTGGGTGCTACCCAGTTAACCTTGCGTGCACCTCCCCTGTTTTAGCCATTCCTGGTTGATGTGGCTTGAGGCTACGATTACCTTATCAGAACACATCACTTAGAATGCTCATCGTCCACCTGACAATGTTTTGAAAGCATTCAATCCATACAAGTTCGTTCCGGGTTCGAACGAAACCGAAGGCATTATCTCGTTGCACTCATTTTGGAATCACCCTCAGAGTTAACGACGATAACCCTTGCACTCTAAAACTCCATCTCTATCTTCACTTTAAGATGTCACGACCTATCGTTTAACTTGGAACGATGTGGTTTTCGGATAATCAAATTTGATACCCGATCCCGGTCTCATCGAAATCCAAACGTATCTTAAAGGCCAAGTGGTTTAAGGTTTAAACAATTTAATTCAATTCAATACTTGAATTCACACAACATTCATCACAGATAAATATCACACATTTATCACAAATATATTCAATATCACATCACAGAATATCGTAAATTATCATCCAATAGATATCAACCAAATCCAGACATTCTACTCAAACAATCATCCATAAGCAATAATTATTAATCCATATTATAATTAATTTAATTATCTTAAATTAAATTAAGTACTTAAGAATTAATCACTTCATCCTGCTTAATCAATCATTAATTAATTATCAACCCTTTTAATTAATTAATCATACTTTAAATATCCATCTTAATTAATCATCCTTGATTAAGTAATTAGCCTTTAATTAATGGCACAAATTAGTTTTCCTTAACCATTAACAGTAATTTACCTCATATTAATTAATTATTAATTAATTACATAAATTAATGATCCTTAATTAATTACTTCCATTAATCATCTTTAATTAATCATAAACAATAATTACCATCCTATAATTACTTACCTTAATTAATTAACTCCTTAATTAATTATATTAATCCTTTAATAAATTACCTCAAGTAATTTAATCCTTAATTACTTCTCCTAAGTAATCATCCTTTAATTACTTCCCATTAAGTAATTTCCTTTTAATTAACTACATCCAGTAATTTATCCATTAATTACTTACACTATGTAATTATACTTATCAATCTCATTAAGTATTCATACTTAATCAATCATCAAGTGATTATCTTTTATTAATTATCAAATTAATTAACTTAAATTAATCACATTCATTTATTAATTACAATTGAGTAATTCATCCCTTAATTACCCTTAAACAAATTAATTAACGTTTAATTACAGATTAATTATTCTTTAACCATTAATTAATAAACCTTAATTATTAATTAATAAAACTTAATAACAAATTAATTAATCCTTAATTATCAGTTAATTAATCCTTAATAACAATTAATTAACCCTTAATTAATCTTTATAGATTAATAATTTCTTAATTATTAATTAATAAAACCTAATTATTAATTAATAAACTTAATTAAGTATTTCTTAATTACCAGTTAATTAACTTCTAATTACTTAATTAATTAATTTCTAGTTACATATTAATTAATCACTAATCATTAATTAAATCAATATTAATTACTGAGTTAATTAAATTAATTAAATAAATTTATTATACTTAAATTTCTTAATTAACTTAATTAATCTCAACTCATTAAAACCTTAATTATCTTAAGATAAAACATTATCTTATTAATGCCTTAATTATCATTAAAACATTTTATCTTTAATTAACTCTTACTTAATTTTAAAATAACTTTAGACTTTGCTTAATCAAATTTAAATTAAACAAATTTCAAAACTTCTTAACCAATTGTTAAAGAAAACAATCATTATTTATATAAAGCAATTTATACAAGAAACTTAAACTAAATTTATTTTTAAATTTCAAAAACTTTGTTTTTTTAAAAACTTATAAACTTTTTAAAAACTGTTTAAAATTCCCTACTTTGGGCCGAACCCGAAGATTACTCGGGTCACACCCGAGTTTTCCCCTCTTCTTTCCCTTTTACAAAAAAACTTAGATTAATTTTTAAGTTTAAAAACTGTTCACAAATACACTAACATCTACTCGAGTTTTTACTCAAGTCACTGCCCCAAATTCCCGAGCTTCCCTTCGAGTCAACATCCAAACCCAAACAACTGACACTCGAACCATCACCGTGCACATGCACCGTTGCCAGAATCACCTCCGACCTCTAACGAACTTTCCGGCACCTCGACAATCACCCAGACCCTCGATCCCGACCTTCCAATCACTCGCACAAGCCTCCAATCAAAATCGAACAGTCCAGTTGAAACTGGAACCAAACACCATGGCCTAAAACCCCCTCGAACTTGCGACTCTGACCACCTGACGACGCGCAACCCCGGCCACTCAATCTCCGACCATCCACGAAGCCATCCCCCTTGGTCCCATCGAACTCGAAATCACAGAGAGGAAGCAGTGATCAAGTTACCAGGCTCGACCTATTTAGGGTTTAAAATTTAAATCATCACACTGCTGATGCCACAGTGATCTGGAACTCCACCAGATATTTTTCCTAAGCTCGACGTACTTCCTTCCACCTCCAGTCAAATCCCCAAGACTTCACTACCCATCGATCGCCAAAGATAGCCCCAAAACCATTTTCCAAATATCACCAAAATGCATACTCAATAAAACATTACAAATCCTAATTTTCTTTTTAAAAATCTTATCTTTCAGAGATGATTCAAGATATAAACTTGAATCAATAAAATTCAACATTTGATTTTATCATGTTATTAAGATTTCTACTGTATTTTCCAGATGCAAGCATATTTTCAAACTTAAAATACTTGTACATATTTTTAGCACTTAGATTATGTTTAAACTAAACTATTTTGTTTGAAATCCAAAACATAACAGTGAATAGATAAAAAGATTTGAAATTTTAAACTAAATTTACACTCTGTAACATGAACAGAGATACACACAGATGAATCACACATGCACCCAGGTTTCAATCATTTATATATACATGTATTCAGATTAAAAACAAACATGCATACATATTTCAAACATACATCACAAGTTCACTTCAATCATTTATCACATGCATCAAATCTAAAGGTGTTTTATGTTTAGTTTACTCACCATTTTGAAAGTTGAACAGAGAGTTAAAATGGCTTTGATTTGAAACAGAGAAGCTTAGACATATCAGACATGCAAACTTAAATCCATTCATATACACAGAGCTATCACTTATATATACACATGCAGAGAAATCATCATCACAGAAACTTCACAAGCAACAATCGTTTACCTACTTAAACTTTTAAATTAAAATGTTTACTCACCGATTAAAAAGGCAGAGAGCTTGAAAAACTGGAAACTTGAAAGCTTTAAAACTTTTGATTTCAGATTGCACTTTGAAGATGAATCTTTGTTACAGGCTTTTGACAATGGTTTACAGGTTTGCTTGCTTTTGAAAATGATTACAGGTTTGAGGATAAAATGGTTTACAGGGTTTTGATTTGTTTTAGAGAAATGTTTACAGGCTTTTGAGTTTTCTATGGAAATGAATTACAGGTTTGTTCTTCTGGTTTGAAATGTTTATAGGTTGCTCTTTGTTTTTGAAGAGAAAATGGAAAAAAGAAATGAAGAAGAAGATTGGAGTTTAAATAGAGTTTATTTTGATTTATTAAAATTTAAAGAAAAAGAAAATAAAAGAATGACACTTGTTATCATAACTTACATTTGTCATTTACAATTTTAAATCTCCTAACACATGTTATCCTAAGCCTTTTATATTTAAACACTTGTAATTAAGCATTTTAATTATCTTATAAAATGATAAAAAAGCTTTTATATTTATTTTCCTATTTAAATAAGTACATTTCTAAATTAATAAATGCTTTTCTTAATTATATATAAATGAAACTTTTTAAAGAAAATAAAATAAAAACCAATTATATTTTAAATAAAATTATACATAATATTTATAATCCATTTTTAAATGTTAATATAAAAATTTTGTATTTATTACTATTTAATAAACACTATCTTAATTTATATAAATAAAATTCTTTAAGGAAAATAATATAAAACAATCTTATTCTAAATAAAAACTTTATTCATATATTTGATATCCAAAATAATTTCAAGATATATATCCTTTTAAATTAAAATTTTAAATCCAGATTCAAATTCAAATTAAAAATCCAATTTAAAATCAACTTAAATATATATATATATATATATATATATTTAAACATACATAAATTAAATTTGCAAACAAAAATTCTATTTAAAATATATTTATATTTATATTTAAAAACATCACATTATTATTATTATTGTTTGAAAACAACAATCTTTACCAATTTTTAATAATTAATTAAGAGATTATCACATTTTAAATTCCTTGAAATTCTGGGATATCACACTTATTTTATATTAAGCCAATTTATACATAGCTTAAAATCAAGAATTTAATTATATATAAAATAACATTTATATCATATCAAAATAAATATTTATAAAACCATATGTTTCTTTCCAAAAACCATAGAAATCATTTTCAAATATTTATATATAGACCAACGATGTCTATATATAATTTTCTATCCTATGGTCAACTGATACAGATATTTATCGTTTCAATCTGCAATTTACATATATGTATATGGGTATATATCATTTCAACCCGCAATCCCAAATTCAATTCAATTGAAAATCACTTGGGTTTATCATTTCAACCCATAATGATTTTCTCTTATTCTACAGATCGTTCGGGTATGTATCATTTCAACCCATAGTGATTCTATACTAACAGGGAACTTGCAGAGTGATAACTGAAAGGGACGCGGAAGATGATCTTAAGGCTATTTAACACTAGAGGGGGGGTGAATAGTGTTTTAAGAATTTCTTTAAAACTTCTTTGATTTAAATTGAATTAACTAACTTAATGCAAATACACAATCACAGATCAAATCACAGAATCACAAACAAATGCAAATATAAATAAAAAGCAAGTAAAGGAAAGAACACACCAGGAATTTTATACTAGTTCGGTGTTACCCTACATCCAGTCCCGCACAACTCGTACGGCTTTCTATTCAATAATAATCTAGATTACAATCCCTCGATTCCAAGGCAACGAGGTACACCCTCCAGATTCTTAGGTCTCTGGGTAGAACCACTTGATTCACAGGACACAAGTTCACCCGATCGATTTCCAAGGACACGATCACACCTTTATAACCCTAAACAAGTTTCTTTGAGTACAAATGTATCTATAACTCTGATAAGCACTGAGATTCTTTGAAGAGAGTGGCAGAGAATCAAATTAGAGATATTCTAGTTTGATTCACTTAAGATTTCGGCAGAATATGGATAGGATGATTAGAAAATAAGATAAGAGATTAAAGAGGAGAGAAAATAAATAAAGTAGTTGCTGGAAAACGTCCATAACAGTCTTTATTTATAGAGAATGAATGGATGTGTCCATTCAAAGAGATTTAAACGAATAGACACTTCTTTTGAAAAACAACCTTTGCTATAACGGGAAGCATGTCGACATGACGAGTAACTATGATGTCGACATGGTCTAGTAAAAATGATGATTTGCTTTTCTTTGAAAATGATGATTTAAAACATATGCAACTTTATTCAAATGGACTCTATGTATTTGTAGAAGGTATTTAGAAGTAGAAATACTTATGAATATATATATGTATATATACTAAAATATATTTAAAATCAAGGTAAATAAACTAAAGTAAATATAATATTAAAATAGATTTTGAGGCTAAAATATCAAGGACAATTTTGAAATCAAAATATAACAAAATGATAAATATGATTTTGAGGCTAAAACATTTTTGGAAATACGAACGAAGGTTTTTCTTTTGAAAAGGAATATTTGAAAATCATTTTATGAAACAAGAGATAATTTTGAAAATCATTTTGAATCAAAATTAGTGGATAACAAAATAGGGCTACTATCCGTTTCACTAGATATTTCGTGAGTTCCATCTCACTAGGGTTCCATCCCTTTAACAAGAACGAAGTGGATTCCATTCCACGAGTAAATTGGATAAAAAAAAATGATAGTGCTTTCAAGGAGTTTTAACAAATATCTAACCTAACTATATTATTTGTCTTGAACTCTTGAATATCTTGAATCTCATGAGTCTTCAATCTTGAACTCTTGATCTTTGTCTTCTTTACTGTACAGTCTTCTTTTGTTGATACCTGCATATAGATTTCCTGCACATATATATTTTATAACACTTCTATAGTTGTTGTCATCAAAACCATTATCCTATAGACTAACATTCTCCCCCTTTTTGATGATGACAACCTTTGTTTATAAAATATTTATATTCTCCTTATAACTCCCCCTAAATCTAATAACTCCCCCTTAATCTATGCCTAACTAACCTATTTTATACTTCTCCCCCTTTGTCATCAACAAAAAAAATGACATTAACTCCCCCTAAATCTATGATATTAATGATAGTGTTATCATTAATAATACTGAAACTAGATATAACAATGCTAAATATTGTATACTCAGAATGATATATATGAGTAATATAAGAATGAGAATAATACGTGTAACCACAGATTATTTTATTCATTTCAATATTACTATATACATGACTATTTAAACTTATAAACACATAACTAAAACAAGAAAATAAACAACTCAACGGTTGTTTTTGATGATGAGAGACTTGTGGACAGGACAATTTGGGTAATGGAAACAGAAATTTCCATGTTGTTCCACAATGTTCCCATAAGCATCAAAACAGACTTCCCCTACACATACTGCTTCATCATCAGTTTCTTCCTCCATTGGTTCTTCCTCTTCTTCTTCGTCTTCGTCTTCTTCTCCTTCTTTATTTGCTTCTATGTTAGAAGAATCTTCAATTACAATTGGATTGGCATGATTATCCATGAGGAATTTTTGATGATTCCTCAGAATATTCCCTTGTTTCTCTTGCTCTCTTGCCATTCTCAATTGTTGAACTTGCATTTCAGTTAACATCTGCAGCGAATCATCAACTTTCTCCTCTATTTTGATGACACGAGCAAGTATGGAGTTTTGGAAAGGGCCTTGTGATGGAAAAGGGAAAGGAACCGGTGAAATTTGATTAGGATTGGATGTGGAAGCCATGGATTTGATGTTTCCAGAAAGTAGTATGAAGAAATAATGATTGGAGGGAAGAGAAACTCGGAATGGGTGAATTAAATAACCACCCATTCAAAAATTAGAGGGAAAAACGAATTGTCATTTTTACCGTTTCATGTCGACATGACGCATGAATACTATGTCGACATGGTGTTGTAAAAATGCTATGGTTAAGAAATCATTCATATATACCCTATGTATACTACTATACTATATACTATATTTCAGAAAGAGAACATATACCTAATTCTCTTCTTAACTTGGTGAAGACAGGTTCTCCTAAAGGTTTGGTTAAAATATCAGCTATTTGATTTTCAGAATTAACGAAATCAAGAGAAATTTTCTCTTTATTTACGTTATCTCTTAGAAAATGGTGTCTAATGTCAATATGTTTAGTTCGGGCATGGAGAGTTGGGTTTTTGGACAAACTAATGGCACTAGTGTTATCACAGAAAATTGGAGATTTTGTGATAGATATACCAAAATCATTCAAGGTTTGTTGCATATACAAAACTTGAGAACAAGCTAAAGCAGCAGAAACATACTCTGCTTCAGTTGTTGATAGGGAAACAGTATTCTGCTTTTTACTGAACCAGGAAATTAAGGAATGACCTAGAAAGTGACAAGTTCCACTTGTACTCTTTCGGTCTGACTTAACCCCAGCATAGTCAGCATCACAATAGGAAACTAATTCAAATGAATCATTCTTAGGGTAGAACAATCCATAATCAAAGGTGTGTTTAACATATCGAATGATACGTTTCACAGCTTTTAGATGAGTTTCCTTGGGTTGAGATTGATATCTTGCACAGAGACAGACACTGTTCATGATATTTGATCTACTAGCAGTTATATAGAGAAGTGATCCAATCATTCCTCTATACAAGGTTTGATCTACGTCTTTGGATAGATCATCCTTACTTAACGCTATATTGGTTGCCATGGGAGTTGGTTTTCCACTCACATTGGTCAAGCCAAACTTACTAACTAACTCTCTCGCATACTTCTCTTGACTGATAAAGATACCATTATCTAATTGTTTGATTTGTAATCCTAGGAAAAAGTTAAGTTCACCCATATGACTCATCTCAAACTCTTTTGTCATAATGTCAGAAAATTCTTTGTTTATGTCAGAATTGGTTGATCCAAAAATAATATCATCTACGTACACTTGTACAAGTTGAATATCATTTTTATTTCTTTTAATAAAAAGTGTGTTATCTACTTTACCTATTTCAAAATCAGATTGCAAAAGATAAGACCTAAGTCTATCATACCAAGCTCTAGGAGCTTGTTTTAGACCATACAGGGCTTTTTTTAATTTAAAAACATGATTTGGAAATTTTGTATCTTCAAAGAGTGGAGGTTGTTCAACATAAACTTCCTCTTTTACAAAACCATTTAGAAATGCACTCTTGACATCCATTTGAAAAAGTTTGAAATTATTGAAATTAGCGAAAGCAAGCAGAATTCTAATAGCTTCTAATCTTGCTACGGGTGCAAAGGTTTCGTCATAATCTATACCTTCTTCTTGACAATAACCTTGTGCAACGAGTCGAGCCTTATTTCTAACGACCTCACCTAATTCATTTAATTTATTTTTATATACCCATTTAGTGCCTATAATGGATTTATCCTCAGGTCTAGGAACAAGTTCCCAAACATCATAACTGGTGAATTGATTCAATTCTTCTTGCATAGCAAGAATCCATGAATCATCAGTTGATGCTTCCTTTGGATTTTTAGGTTCTATTGAGGATATAAAAGCAACATGACTCATACTGTTTAATTGATTCCTAGTTTTAACAACAGATTGCATATCTCCTAGAATATTTTCTACAGGGTGATCTTTTAAAAGCCTAATCTTTTTATTTGGATGAAAAGTTTCATTTGTAGCATCTACAGATTCATGATTAGAAATAACTAAGTCATCCTCATCATTAGTCTGATCAACTTCTTTGAAATTTTCATCAAAGGAAACATGTAAAGTTTCTTCAATAGTGTTTGTTCTTAGATTAAAAACTCTATAAGCTTTACTCCTGTTAGAATATCCGATAAAGATTCCTTTGTCGGATTTAGGATCAAACTTATCTAAATTATCTTTTGTATTTAAGATAAAACATTTACTTCCAAAAATTCTAAAATAAGATACCTTAGGTTTCTTATTGAAAAGAAGTTCATAAGGTGTTTTATTGGTTAGAGGTCTAATTAAAATCCTATTCAAAATATAACAGGCTGTTGCAACTGCTTCAGCCCAAAAATGTTTTGGTAATTTACTATCAGAAAGTAGAGTTCTAGCACACTCTTGAATCGTCCTATTCTTATGCTCAACTACTCCGTTTTGTTGTGGAGTTCTTAGAAACGAAAAATTGTGAGTAATTCCCTTCTGATTACAGAATTCCTCAAACTTCTCATTTTCAAATTCACCACCGTGATCACTACGAATAGTGATGATCTTGGAGGAAAGTTGGTTTTGAACTCTTTTTGAAAACCTTTTAAAATAATCAAAAGTATCACTTTTATGTTTCAGAAAGATTGTCCATGTATATCTGGAATAATCATCCACAATTACAAAGACATATTTACTATGGTTGATTGATTGAATCTGAGATGGACCAAATAAATCTAGGTGAAGTAACTCAAGAGGTTTTGAAGTAGAAATCATATCTTTAAGTTTAAAGGAACTTTTTCTAAGTTTTCCTAATTGACATGCATCACATATACTATCTACTTTAAATTGCATCTTAGGGAGGCCTCTTACTAGATCAAGTTTGGATAGTCTAGATAAGAGTTTAAAATTCAAATGTCCAAATCTCTTATGCCAAGTCCAAGGGTCACTTGTATTGGCCAAAAGACATAGATTATCATTTGAAATTTTCATACTGAGAATATATATATTCTTTTTCCTAACTCCCTCAAAGATAATATTAGATTTATTATCTTCGATGTGACACTTGTCTTTTTCAAATTTAATCCTATATCCTTTATCACATAACTGACTAATACTAAGAAGATTATGTTGTAGATTTTTAACTAACAAAACATTTGAAATAATAGGAGTTTCAGAATTACCTACATTGCCGATGCCAACTACATAACCTTTTGAATTATCCCCAAAATTAACCAATCCTCCATCCTTGTAAATAATGTCATTGAGTATCTCTGGATTTCCTGTCATATGTCTTGAACATCCACTATCAAGTATCCACTTGTTTTTCCTTATTTGCACAACTTGTCCATTGTGAATAGATTCATTTGTCGCCATGAAGCAAGATTCCTGCACAGTGAGCAACTTTTGTAGACTACCTGATTCTATATAACTATCATGCATCAATTTATGAGACCACAATGATTTGATCATTAAAGAAATATTTTTAGGAAACATTTCAAATTTAGCCATGAACTTTTCAAAAATCAGATTATGAATACTTTGAAAAACTTGCTCTGATACCAAATGAAAGGGACGCGGAAGATGATCTTAAGGCTATTTAACACTAGAGGGGGGGGGTGAATAGTGTTTTAAGAATTTCTTTAAAACTTCTTTGATTTAAATTGAATTAACTAACTTAATGCAAATACACAATCACAGATCAAATCACAGAATCACAAACAAATGCAAATATAAATAAAAAGCAAGTAAAGGAAAGAACACACCAGGAATTTTATACTGGTTCGGTGTTACCCTACATCCAGTCCCGCACAACTCGTACGGCTTTCTATTCAATAATAATCTAGATTACAATCCCTCGATTCCAAGGCAACGAGGTACACCCTCCAGATTCTCAGGTCTCTGGGTAGAACCACTTGATTCACAGGACACAAGTTCACCCGATCAATTTCCAAGGACACGATCACACCTTTATAACCCTAAACAAGTTTCTTTGAGTACAAATGTATCTATAACTCTGATAAGCACTGAGATTCTTTAAAGAGAGTGGCAGAGAATCAAACTAGAGATATTCTGGTTTGATTCACTTAAGATTTCGGAAGAATATGGATAGGATGATTAGAAAATAAGATAAGAGAATAAAGAGGAGAGAAAATAAATAAAGTAGTTGCTGGAAAACGTCCATAACAGTCTCTATTTATAGAGAATGAATGGATGTGCCAATTCAAAGAGATTTAAACGAATAGACACTTCTTTTGAAAAACAACCTTTGTTATAACGGGAAGCATGTCGACATGACGAGTAACTATGATGTCGATATGGTCTATTAAAAATGATGATTTGCTTTTCTTTGAAAATGATGATTTAAAACATATGCAACTTTATTCAAATGGACTCTATGTATTTGTAGAAGGTATTTAGAAGTAGAAATACTTATGAATATATATATGTATATATACTAAAATATATTTAAAATCAAGGTAAATAAACTAAAGTAAATATAATATTAAAATAGATTTTGAGGCTAAAATATCAAGGACAATTTTGAAATCAAAATATAACAAAATGATAAATATGATTTTGAGGCTAAAACATTTTTGGAAATACGAACGAAGGTTTTTCTTTTGAAAAGGAATATTTGAAAATCATTTTATGAAACAAGAGATAATTTTGAAAATCATTTTGAATCAAAATTAGTGGATAACAAAATAGGGCTACTATCCGTTCCACTAGATATTTCGTGAGTTCCATCTCACTAGGGTTCCATCCCTTTAACAAGAACGAAGTGGATTCCATTCCACGAGTAAATTGGATAAAAAAAAATGATAGTGCTTTCAAGGAGTTTTAACAAATATCTAACCTAACTATATTATTTGTCTTGAACTCTTGAATATCTTGAATCTCATGAGTCTTCAATCTTGAACTCTTGATCTTTGTCTTCTTTACTGTACAGTCTTCTTTTGTTGATACCTGCATATAGATTTCCTGCACATATATATATTTTATAACACTTCTATAGTTGTTGTCATCAAAACCATTATCCTATAGACTAACAATAACAGATATGATAATAATATAACAGGTATATATCATCAATATAAATAACAGATAATGGTGTCAGATGTCATAGGTGAACAGAAACAAATAAAAGCATATATATAGCAATGTAAATAACTAACAACAACATATTTCAATTGTCGTTTCAATTGAAATCAAATTTAATATATATAAGAATGAAAATTTTGAGTGATTGCTCACCTTTCGAGGCTAGAGAGAACAAAAGATTACACGAACACATACTGATACGGACACTGAAATCGAATTACGAATCCAAAACAAACTGAGATGGCACTAATATGGCGAACAAAGCTGATAACACGAATCGATGAAACAAACCAAATCAGTTTTGGAATAACTGAAAATATATACATTATTATTATATTATATTTATACCCTTTCTCAAAGATTTTAATTTAAGACAAATCAAAATAATACGAAATCATTATTTTAAATTAACTCATAGTTTGGAGTCAAGTATATCAATATACATACTATATGTTGAAATAATTTCTTATATATATACATTAAACCATATCATTACTTATATATATATATATATAAATATAAAACGAATATATATAAATCTATACATTTTAACTTATCCACCTAAACACTTTGGAATCCATAATATGTATAATGATATATAAATAACCGTATAGGAACATACTTTATAAGCAAACCAAGCTTTGAAAAAGTAAAACTATACTTTTATAACATGGACATACGAAAAATCAACAAGTAAAACCCGAACCCAGATTATGATGTAAAATATATACGTAACTAAACCCAAAACTCATATGCTTTTATAATTAACAAAATATATACATACTTACACCTACCAGTTATTAACAATACTTACCTACATTCTCTAAGCTTACTATAGATGCATATGAAAAATATATAATTCTTTTATAAAATAGAATGCAGCATATTATACAACTTAAAACTTGACTCTAAGTTTACTTATACAACAGTAAATACTAACATATAGTATGACTAAACTAACACAATATATACATTTCGAACATCTATTTATATTTAGATTCCAAACTTTACTACAGTTATCAAAACAAAAGTAATATATTACTACAAAGATAATATATGTGAACTGCTTATCACTTTATTACTAATATATATGAAACCGACGTGTTATACAAATATAAATATACACGAAACTGCATCTAAAATATAACTAAGAAATACTATAAATTATATACATGCATATAAAACTACATACTAAAATTTAGGCTAATATACGGCCATAAAATCAATCAAAATAGATGAACAGATTCCCAAACTTGCATACATTAACATATATACAAAATTTGTAAACTAACTTATATGTAAACAAAAAATATATATATACCAATATATATATAAACGACTCGGCCTACCTTATATAAAGAAGACATATATATATATATATATATAACATCCTTTCGAAGATGGCAGAAGCTCGGAGGAGTTTGGGTTGGTGGGAAGTTGGACGCAGATGGCTTCAAGGCGGAGAAGGAAAAATGGCCGCTGTTGCCAAGGGGAGGTGCTTGGCTCACAAGGTTGAAGAGGACGACAGAGCTGTTTGTGGGGCGTTACGTGGAGGGGTGATGCAGTTTGGTCGGAGAACGTGCTGAACACGTTGAAGAGGCGGAGATAGGAGGATCGGCTTTGGATTTGGAGGCAAAGGAAAAGTGGTGGAGTCGAGATTGTTCATGGCGTGGGTTGGAGAAAAAGTGGGAGGAAGAGGAGCAGGCTTTATATGAACAGATAAAATTTTATATTTGTTATTTTCTTCAATTGAAATCAAAGAACGGAGTGCAGGGTTCAAAGCAAATCATAATGAATATAGGGAATAACAAAGGCCACTAATTTGAATTCAGTGAAACAATAAAAGCAGAAGGCTGTTGGGTTTACGGTGAAAAAAAATAATATGAAAGGGTAAAGAAAACCAAAAGACTCAAATTTTGAAACCGATACGGAAGTCGTTCCGTAGATTTTACTGTCTTTCGAACTCCGAAACATACAATTGAATATACCATAGAGATCGGCACGACGAGACGATCAAAACGGTATATAGATATCAGTGGTACGATTATTCTATCAAAAGTCGATATCGGTACCGAAAATGCTGCTAATTTTCCGAAAGTAAGATAAACAGAGCAACAGCAGTCAAAAGTTTGGAGAAACAAAATATGACATCTCACTCAGAAGATGATTCACAAATTTTCTATAGAAAAATATTCCGGTTTGGCAAACATTTTATTATCATCAAATGTTAACCGATTTAAATTGAAATAAAATTACACAAGAAAATAAACTTTCATATTATCTGATGAAAATTTACCAGTTGCTATGTTTAAGAAGACATATTCCAAATATTAAATTTTTATTTCAAAATATTATTATTTAAAATTTCACAAAATTTCAATTAATTAAATAAATAAAACCACTAAAATTTACGGGTCGTTACAAAATATTTTGATAGAAAAATCAAACAGTTTGAATTTCAGTCAAAATGCAGAGGAAGTGCATGTTTGTAAGAAAGAACTATAAAGATACTCTAAAAATTATAAGTAAACAACAATCTTATGATTGTTAATGATGTACCCATGTTAAAATCATTATAGTTTGGTTTTTTAATTCTAGATATTTAATTCGAAATGACATCTTTTATAATTAGTATAAAAGGATGTTGGGAATATCGCAAATGATGTACATAAACATCATATTAAAATGTTTAATGTGGAGCATATAAAATGGATGCCCTATATATTGGCTATAGGAATTGCTATACATGTTGTGTTGTCTACAATATCACATTTCGCTTATGTATTTGATACATAAAGAAAGTATTAAATTCAAATTAAGATCACGAAATGATAGTTTAGAGTGTTCTCCAGTATTTACGAAATATTAAAGAATTATTTATAGAAATAATGAACTCATTAAGAAAGAGTGCACAAACTCGAACTTCATAAGATACCAAGTATAATATGTTAATCCAAATTTATTTTCAATCCCAAGTTAAGAACTTTAAGTTGGAAATGTTCCCAACAATAAGTAGTGGCTGATTTAACCAAAGACTAAGTACATTGGTTTAAATAGCACTACAATATAAGAAGTATAAATTAATGCACAAATTTATAACTGAGCTGGGGTGATTCCAAATGTTGAGAATACCATAACATTGTTATATGATACCTATGTTGCGATACAATTCGTAAAAGAGCCTAAAGCTCACTAGAAGTTGAAAAATATACTCCAAAGGGTTCCATATGATAAAAGCAGTTTATCAGCATCGAAGAGAGTCAATTGACATAGTAGATAATTAAAACAAAATAACATATCCATTCATTAATGAACTAGCTTAATCAATCTTGGGAAAATAAATAGAAGGAATGGTAATAAGATTCCATAATTGACGCCAAGTGCAAGTGAAAGATACTAGAGTTAAAATTATGCTCTAGGGGAAATTTTGTAATTTGTTACATACATCTAACTTTATGACCAAACTTTTTTGTAATAAAGTTATTTGATTTTTATTATATACTTTGTTATATAGTGGTATAATTAGTTAAGTAATTAATTTAATGTATATAAATAAGAAAATCCTTAACTAAAGCATTATGTGATTGCAGTTGCATACAGTTACAACCGTGAGTTATTAGTCATAATATAAAATAACATTTATTTTAAATATCCCAGTCAAAATGTTTTGAGAAAAGATATCAAAACATCTATTGAGACCAGAGTATGTAACCCTCTCCAAATGTTGGGCAGTGTATTATTCATGATTTCTGGGTGCACCAAGGGATTACATACTAAAGCTTATTTGATAACTATGGAATGACCCACTCGAGAGTTTGCTATTGGTTAATTATAACTAAGGTCATATAGGAGATCTCAAAGTGATGATTTTACATAGCTCCCTCTACTTGAGAATACAGTGAAACTTCAATGTGGATACTCCATTTTTGATTATAGTAAATCACGACACGATGATCCATTGAGCGACTATAGTTGGGTATGAGTTAAAGCATTGGAATTGAAACACTATTCAATAGAGAATTCGTTTTCTCAGTTATAAGAGGTTAATATCATGGTCAATTATAGTCAACTCCAAGTCTAAGTCTTTGGTCAGAGCACTACGATTAATAATAATTGTTATTATTGAACCAAGGAATTTTTGGTTGGACTAACTAAGTTGAATGTGGATGATATTGAAGTTTTGACCAAAACCAAATTCCGCAAGTTCTAAAGTGGTATAGTTTTGAAAAAGAGAATTGGTGTAAATAATCTTTACTATCCAGTATCACTTAAGAAAAATATAAAATATGGTTATATTAAAGAGGTCTGTAAGCGATGAATGCGGTCAAATAGTCACACCACTAACTTAGGTGACGTGTGAAAGTTAATAATTTAATCGTTCAAAATTAATTGAGGCCTAAATCCACACCTTTGAGTCTCATAACCGCATTGTGAATTCTTTGGAAAACCATAAGATTTAATAAATTTACAAATATTGTAAATCAATAAAATTAATTAGTATTTAAGACATATTAATTAATATTTAATTTTTCGATGTTTTAGAGTTGTTCATAAGTATTTGAATGCATTTATAAAACTTATATTTGCACGCATCAATATGCGATATCAGCGCAATTTTAAATGGATTTAAATAAAAGATAATTGCACTAAAGATTTATGGAAAATTGTTGTTATATGATGACTACTATAGGGCTAGCCATGCACTGATGTAAAAGGGGCGGAGAGATAGAATTGAATGAATTAATTAGGGAAGTTTCAATAGAAAGAAAGGAAAGTTTTCATTCTTTCAATTAAAAACAATTCCACTAATTCATTTCATTGACTCCATTTTCTTTCCATTCGTTTTTATCTCCTCCCTATCATAGCCATGACTGAAATTTTACCCTTTATCCTAAATAAAATCAAATCCAATATAAAATGAAAACCATCGGATAATACATAAATATAAGTGGTTTATCCATCTCTTACAAGGATTGGGTGTAGATCTTGGAGATTTGAGGAGAAATCTCAAATTAAGGTGTAAATCATAGGCTATCTCTTTAGGAAATCTTTTAATTTCATTATCATTTAAATATATATCATTTAATTATGTAGATTAGTTCTTATATATGTTTTAACGAATTTATATATGACTGTGTTGTCTGATTCATTTTGTGTATTCAAACTATTTAAATTAAACGAATAAGAAAACATGAAAATAATTTTTTTATAATACTAATTAATTTTTTTAAAGGTATTCATTTAAGATAATGGTTATATAGGTTGAAGGTTAAAAATTTAATTTATTAACTAGTTATGTAAAGTTTAAACAATTTCCTTAAACAAGTGTTCTGATTCAAATTTTAAAATAGATATATGAAAACATCATTATAATATCAATTAAATTTTTTTTGAAGTATTAATTTAAAACAATTATTACAAAGGTTAGACATAAAAAGTTAAATTCTAACAATTTGTATAAAGTTTGAACAATTTTTAAACTAGTGTTCAGATTCAAGTTATAAAATAGATTTTGTTTAAAACAAAGATCTAATTTTGAATTCTTTCCAAGTCTATAGATTTAAATTTCTAAATATATAAAATTAGTCATAATTAATATTATTATGTATAAGAGTTTGAGTGTTCAAATAAGATTTGAAAAGGCAAACAAAAGAATGATTAAAGGTAGGACAAATGACATCCACCTTTCCATCTTCTTAAATGCCTACTTAAACTCATTAATTATCATATTAGTAATGTATGTAAACTTTTTTAAAAGACCTCCACCTTTTTCTCTTCTTAAATGCTACCCAAACTCATTAATTATCGTATTATAAATATATGTAGACTACAATTGTAAGGACCTGTTTCTTCGACTCTCGGAAATCGACACTAATACATCCTCGATAGTCACATGCCGCAAATCCAAGTGCCGGAGAAGCGGATTCTCAAGGGTAAGAAAGAAAATAAAGACAGAACAGAATTTCACATATATTATTTCAATATAAACTTGACATTGGAAATTTAAATACATTTATCAGAGTTAAACATGGACAGTTATAAACTTCTGTCCTCATAATTTTGTGGAATACCAAAGTACAAAAGCATGGTGAAAATAGGTAAATATCTTCAGATAATTCTTCTGACTCCATGCTTCGAGCTCCATCTAGATTTCTTCTAAACTAAATCTGACTACTAGGCTGTTGGGAAAATTAAAGCACCCAGAGTTTAAGAAAAAGGAAAAATAAACTCTGGATCAGTCATGGGACTGGTGTGAGAACCTAAAATACGCGTTTTGAAAACAAAAAGGTATCTTATAAGACCATACCGCACATAAACACGAAATGAGTTTTTACCTTATGATAGCCAAATCATTATTACGTGAAAATAAGGGATATTATTTTTAATGACATTTCTTTGAAAACATTTGCAAGTAAACTTATTAATCTTAGCCGAAATTGTTACATTATTAAATTCCAGCATGCTAACAACAAACGCGGGTTCTTCAAACAAAATGGCAGGCAATTATTGGAGAATGGATTTCCATACAAATGACTAGGTGAAGGGACTACCTTTCGGCAGTACATCTTTAGAAGAATGCACCGAGGCACAGAACATCTGTCCTCTACCAACACAAGACCGACCTACCTTTCTCACTCGATAGTACCGAATATGTCACCACCCCGGTCGTTACCGACCTATCCGAGCACTCGATTTCCATACACCATATTAATTTAAACCTGAACGTCATAGCGGGTAGAAATATATCTAGAAGGGGATGATCATACCCTAATTGTTGCAAACCACATAGCCTTGCTGCATCTACCTTGTTTTGGCCATTTTAGGGTGTGTGTATTGAGGTAAAGATTACCTTTCACTTTGCACATTCAACTTTGAATGCCACAATGTCATTCCATCGATCACTATTGACTTCCACAAACATATAACCTCTGAGCACATACGTCTCAGAGAAGGGTGCTAAGCTAAGATAAGTTGCCTTCTCCCCCACCAAACAGATGTATATTTATAAAAGTCAACGATGAAATCTCAAGAATGCAATGTCAAACATCCGTCCATACAAGTTCATTCTGGGACTGAACAAAATCGAAGGCACCCACTACCACATCCTGTCGGGAATTATCCCTAATGTTAGTAGCGAGAAGTCCTTGTAACCCAAAGAGTTTCAGAAATGAAAGGACCATTGCTATTTTATATTTGGGAGCTAACCAAAATTATCAACAAGCAGTCCTTTCACCCCAAAAATCCTCGGTCTTCATCCTACATTTTCTTTATCATGTCTTCATTTTTTGGACGCATGCATCAGTTTGAGGTGGTTTTCGGATAAGGATGTACCCTAGATCTGACCCCGGTTCCTTCGAACAATCATCGATAAAAAGAGGTTCTGTGAATAGGGAATCATTCTTTAATTGATTAAGTTCTTTTTGTTAAGAATCTCTTTTAGAGATATGTTTTTCTCAAACATTCTTTCCGGTATATATGGAATTATTAAACCTCTCTTATCAAATACTTTGATTACTTAAAGCCCTTTTTAAACTTGGAATAATTTGAAATCATTTCATTTTTCTTAACAAAGATTTCTTAATTCAAAACTCATAATTTTAATTGAGTTAAAACCATGTTATCTAGGATGTTAATCCAAAACCAGTAAATATTAGGTTAGCAGAATCTAAAGAAATCATCTAATTCTACTCAATATCAATTCTTGTATTCAACAAATACTATGGGCGGAATAACGACGAAATCACCTTTTAAATTCCATGAATAGTATGAGTTCTCTCTTTGGGTTTAACATCGAGTATAAGAAGAACATCTCTATAAAATCAAAGTTGTGTTTAATTTAAATTTGGAAAGTTTAAATCCTTTTATACTTGTTTCCGACATTTCGACCTTACCTATCCCTCGCCCAGGGAAGAGGCCAGGTGAGCCAGAGAACTGGTTGCTCCTGAACATCTCCTTAGTTTAAGCACCTCACATCCGGATCTCACGAATAGAAAAATCCGATCTACTCGCCGGCTTTTAGAGCCAAGATTAAATCACTTATTTATAATAGCTTTTCTTTAAACATTTATTTAAACTCTCATAAATAAGCTAGGAAACCTCCAATCATTATTAAAACACTTAATTATCATTTTGAAAACATTTATAAATGATTTGGAAAAGAATCGTTAAGTTTAAAGCTATATTTCAAAAGTTATAGAAAAAGTGCTAGAAAAGTGATGCGGAAAGTTCTCTTTTAAGCTATATTGATCAAAACGATTTTTTATTATTTGAAAATTCATTTATACTACTAAAATCACTGTAAAAACATTTTAAAACATTTATAAGATTTATTCCAAAATTTTAAACAAATTTAAAACATCATTTCCAAAGAAATCCAGTTTTGGATTCTGAACTACAAAACCACGATTTTTCCAAAAGCTTATTTTACTCATATCTCAAAATCTACTTATCAAAATCTTAATTTTCTTTCTTCGTTGGAAAAATATGGATATAATAGCTCAGAAAATACTTATCTCGAAGAATTCTGAGCTATATTTCCTTCTTTACACTCGTTTGACTTTTATGGGGCAAAATCGCGAACTACCGTTACGCGAAGCGCCTATTTTTGACTAAAATTTCCATTTCTTTTCAAATTTTACCAAAAAACTTTTGAATATTTATAAAATATTTCAAACTTTTTTTAGACCATTTTTGAAATAGGTTTAAGATTCCATATACACTAATTCATTAAATCAAGGAAAGTGATTTCCTTTGTGCTTATCGACGGGTATTTCCATGACTTGCATATATATTCAACATTCATATTTAAACAACCAAACTTGATGATCAAAGCATAATAAACATCCATTGCAAACATCATATCATCATCCAAAATATAATATAATAGTTTAGGAGTTCTCACCATCATTGCTTCCTAACTTCGCTAAACGGAGAATAGCTCTACTACGATCACATGAAAGCTTTTGGAATTGGTCCTTAGACCCTTGGGAAGGCTCGTCCAAGTCTTGATGAGGATGGCCAAAAGTATGGAAGAGAAGTGGTAGAGCTTCGACCATGAATTCACTAAACTAGACCCAGAAATAGGTTACCTTATCTCGGATTTTTGGACATTCTAATCTCTGAATTTGGAAAAGTTATTAACATAAAAGTTGTAGAAAATCCTTTTCTTATTGGTTTCAAAAATTGAATCATCCAATTTGGATTATTTATGAGGAATTTATGGCCGGTATTATCAGATCCACAAAAATTAAACCCGAGAATAGGTCGACTTCTAGCTAATTTTTGGACTTGTTACTCAAAGAATTATGAAAAGTGGTGAGAAAGAAAGTTTTTGAAAATTTCTTTCTCTAAAATTAAAAAAAAGAACCACTCAATTTTGATTGTTTATAAGGAAGATATCATCAAAAGAAGAGAGGGCATTCTTAGAACTAAAATTCTGGGCCCGAAAATGCAATGGAAAGAAGTGGGTTTTGAGCATGGCTAAGCTTCGAATGGAAAGAAGTGGTAAACTAGAAAGTTGTAGGCACTGAAATTTTGAATGGTTCAAAAAAAGAATTTTATGATTTGGAGTCGAGAAGAGGAAGTTAAGGTTGGTTGAAATGGATGAAAGAAAAGAGTGGAGAGGTATTTATAGGAAAAGAAGAGTGTAAAAGTATCCATGCTTACATCATCATCTTCATCACCGTTATATGTCTTCACCAACACACCTTACCCCTCCCTAGGCACAGCAAAAGCCTCCCCCCATGTGTCCATCACTTCCATCTTCCCATGTATGCATATGTTGACTTATGCATGCTTAAGGGTTAAGTTTCATATACTTAGATTTTGTAATATATATGTTTAAGTGTAAATATATATATGTATATGTTAGGGTGTGCATTTATGTGTTATATATGTGTACATGACATATAAACAACGTTGCATTGATTCCGAACAACTTTCATTCGATAAACCGTTGCCAATCGGAGAACCGATTCCCGGTCACATTTTCACTTCTTAGTTAACGTACACATTTTTGTAAACAAACTTTGAAAATAAGTTTATTATCATTTTTAACTAATTAAAATGATCACATTTCATTTGTAAAACCAAATAAATAAATATTAAAATTTATTCACAAAAATCGCTATTATACCGATAAAGCGATATCGATTTTTCCTTATATTTTCAAATCAAATATATATCTTTATAAAATTATTATAAATGATTTATTATCACTTTATAACTATACAAAATGAATTATCATCATTTAAAATAATTATTTGAATAATTAAAATAATTATTAAATCATTAAATCTTAATTTAAATTAATTAAGGGTATTACTTAACAGTGTCAAAACACATTTTATATTAAAAAACAAACCAATTGATTTTATTTCGTATTCTTGTTTAATTATAAAAATAAGTGTATATATCCAGCTCCATGCATGCTTATTATGATTATAGAGCTGGCTATCAATAAAACTATTTTCGGCCATTTTATCAATTTAAATTCCGAGGAGAATATTTTTGTAAACATTTTATTCGAATAAGATTACTATTATTTATTATCACTTAAACAATATTATTTGTATCATCAACCTTTTATTTGAATAAATTTAAAAATAAATATAGTTTATCAAAGTGATAAATTTGCTGGTCGTTACAGACTTCTCCTCTTAAAAGAATTTCGTCCCCGAAATTGCCCAAAGTTTTTGCCCAAAATATTTATTTTTAAACTTATACCCGTCCGATGGATATAGATCCTCCGTATGTAATATCTGATTCGATCTTCTATTCGAATTCACAACTTTACTTTCGAACTAGTATTGATCCACTGACCCTTTAGTGCGGACTTGGACCAGGCTTTCCGATCAGAACTCTAGTTCTCCTTGCATAGCTTTCACTATGATTGAAAGCTCAAGTATCCAACCACAAATCCTCATCAATGTTCGTCATCAAGAATCGAGTGATAAATCCTTTTTTGGATAAGTGTCAAACAAGTCAAAGTTCCGTACTCGAATCTTAGGTTAAATCGTGCGACGAAATAATTCATATACTTCATGAATTTAATAATCTTTCAAGAATTTTTATGAAAACATTTCATAAAACTTCCATTCTATATTCAAACTTTTTATAAAGATATTTCTTTATACATAACCATTTTACATTTTTATTTTCAATAACCCTATATAAAGAAAACATTTCTTTCAAAAGATAAATATCTTTTTTTATTATAATACATTTCTAAACATATCTTAGTGGTTTTTTGAAAAAATCATTTTCAAAACAATTCATTAAATTGATAAATAACCATAAACTTCTTTTAGCTAATATCAACTATGAAAGTATTCTTTATTTAGTTAAAGCTTTCTTTATCAATTAACACTCCTATATTAATTAAATTTCCTTTATATATATTTTCTTTACTTATACCAATTTTAATACTTAAAAAGTATTTATATACCAGTTCAATTATTATAAGTATATTCATAATTTACATAAAAAGTTTTACTTACTTTAAAATATAATCAAAGCGATTAAATCAACTATTACCAAAACATTGTTATATTGAACCTCTCTTTTTATAATATGCTAATTATAATATTTTCTATCTTTTTATAAAGATTCCAATACTGGTTATTATCTTCAAAATCTCATTATTAAAGATCTAAATATACCCATAAAATTTCTTCCAAAGTGTCATTCAAGGGTTTAAAAACAAATGTTGCTAAAACATCGTTTACTACAAACCCAAAACCATTCATTAATAACTTTACATATTTATTTTAAAGATCAAAGCATACATATGCTTATTAATTAAGATAATACAAAAAAATTGACAACCACCAATTAATTTATTATTAATGATTTACATTATGCTTTTAAACTTTAGAAAATTATATTAATCGAGTAACTCAAAAATGATACCAAGGAACTAGGTACTGCCAATAGTATCACATATTTCCTTAATAAAAAGGGGAATACTTAAGAGAAGCATTTACCATCCGAACACATCTCCTGCCCATTTTTAGTTACTTTCGAGCCATCAATTAATCATAAGATATTTTTTCGTTTTCAAATTACCATTTTAGAAATATTATTATTATTATTGCTTTTCAAAAATCATTTGAAATTCCTTTCAAAAATACTGGTGTTTAAATCCTCAAAAATTCCTTTATAAAGCATGTTTTATAAATCCATTTTATAAAATCACTTATATAAAACATATTCATAAGATTTATTTATCTTAAATAAATTCCTTTAATCTTAAACCAACATTATTATTTTATCGAATACTCCATAATCAAATTGTGAAACTAAATTCACAAGGTGTTCGTATTTAAACTTTTAAATCAAACAACCCATCAATTAATGATAATAACTAAGTATTATTATTTTCTTAAAAAATAACTATATTACTTGAAAAATATTCTTTATATTCAAAATATAATCCTAAGTAAAATTATTTCATTTACGAATTTTCAAAACAAAAATCATTTGTATATAATATTAACAAATACACACTCATATATAATACTCTCAAACTCATTCTAGGGTGTTACTAACCCTATTTGTAATGAATCCTAGGGCATTACTAACCCTATCTCTGATGAGACTTTACCTCTACCAAAGCCAAGGTGTGCGCTTGACCTAAGCTACAATACCACAATGTGAGGACCCGTTTCTTCGTGTAACAACCCGGGTTTTTCTAACACGAAAAACCGGACCATTTTAGTTAAGAAGAAGAGGTAGAAGAAGAAAAATAGAAAACAACATCAGAATCTAACCATCGCAGCGGAATAAAATATAATATATATCAACAGATCTTTACACAAATCAAAACTATATCAGTTTTATATAATATAGCATCAGAGTATACACCAGAGAACACATAACATACATCTGGACAATAACCATATCATGTCCTCAATACAACAGAGTACAACAATCAACACAGCGGAATATATATATAAACAAGTACGGGAGATACGTCTCGCCATCCAGCTCATCTCCTGAGATCCACAGCATCATATCCTGTAACCTATAATACTCGGTCTGACCCGAGCATCATATAAAACAATACCCGAGTCAGTCTGGAATACCAGCGTGAGAAAATCACACTCAATTGATTATTAAAGTTTCAAAAATCCTTTGAAAACAAAAGCATCTCGTAAGACCACGCCACAAATAAACATGTCGGGTTTTTACCTTACGATAGCTAAAACACTTTTTATCAAATTCCTTTGATATTATAATAGTGTCTATATACAAATACTTATTAAAATAGCTGAAATTGTTACATTATTAAATTCCAGCATACTAGCCACAAAAGTGGGTAATACAAACAAATACCGTACAAGGCACGTAGGAAAAATGGATTTCCAACGAATGACTAGGCACTGGGGTACCACCTATCACAGTACGTGGCCTAGATCACCATACCGAGGAGTACGCCCGCTCCCCTGCAACACAAGGCCGGAACCATCCCTTACTGGATGATCCCGAATAAAATCACCCCACGGTTGGGATCAGCAACCGCACCACTAAGCCGAAATAAAAAGGGACATCTAGACAGGGATGACCTTACCCTCCAGTGGGAGCTACCCACGAAGCCTTGCTGCATAACCCCTGATTTTCAGTCATTCCCGGTTGATGAGGTTCGAGGCTAAACGATACCTTTTAGAGAACATATCCCTTAGAATGCCCATCGTCCGCTGACGATGTTTCGCAAGCATTCGTCCATACAAGTCCGTCCCGGGTCCGAACGGAACCGAAGGCACTACTCCTACTACATCCATTTGGAAATATCCTCAGGATTAGTAGCGACTAGCCCTTGCACTTCACTGCTCCATCTTCGACTCTGAACACGTTACACGAAACGTACAAACCGAATCGAAGTGGTATTCGAGTCTCCAGACCTAGAATCCCGGTATACGGAAACTCGATCCCGGTCTCTTCGAAACGATCAGCGCATTTGGCCAATATTGATAGTCGGTTATTTAACTATCAATTAACATCCACAAGCAACCATCACACAATTAAATAATTTCCCACATTATTTATTTACCCAAATATCTTTCCAAGATATATTTTCAAATTTTCAAACTCCCTTTGAAAACAATTTCAAACAGTTCCCGCTTACGGAATACATTTCCCAAATAATTATTTCTCTAAAACACCAAGTACAAAACACTTAGATTTTAAAATAATCTTAAAACACTTTACTATAAATATACTTAATAATATTGAAATTTAAAAACTACTTTAATACCTTAACAAAATATATACTTAAGAAATATTTAAAATGAAACCACTTTACAAATATAAACTAAATTTCTCTTTTTAAAATATAATACCAAATCACTTTTATATAATTGCTACAATAATAGATCTTTGAAAATACTACTTTAGGCTTTAACATTTAGAAATAATAGATTCTCTAAAATATGCTTTTTAAACCATATTAAAACTTTTAACTTATATTTAAAATTGCTTTGGAAAAACATACTTGGCTATCCAGATAAATACACTTCTCTTCACATCTTTTAATAATAAATCAACATTTATTTTTAAACCAATTCATATTCCTTTTATAAATTCCCACCTTGAATTTATATTCAAATATCCACTATATTTTATTTTACTTTATAAACCCAGTTCATATCTCCAAAATCTCACTTCTCTTTTAAAATTCCAATTTTAAACAACTAAATCAATTTCCAATTGATTTTCCAATTTACTTTACTTTACTTTGAAATAAATTTCCTTTACTACTTCATTTATTTCAAAATACATTAACTTTTAGATTTATTCCTTTATTTGAGTTAAAACCCTTTTTAACTGAAAATACCAATTTTAAACTTCCAAAATTCCTTCTTTAGCCTTTAATTAAATTTAATCCTTACATTCAAAATAAATCCTTTATTCTTTAAATTTAATATCACTTTAGTTTAAAGTTAATATTTCCCTTGTTATTTCGAAATTCCCTTATTCCAATTCACTTGAATTATTTACTTAAAATTTACTCTTTTATTTCTTTCAAAATCTAATTCAATATATTTTGATAACTCCTTTTATTGAAATATTCAATTCAACCATATCATCCAATATTTCAATCATCAATAAAATCATCACAGGATATCAATATTCATAGAACAGAATATCAAATAAACTAAATAATTTTGAGGAATCCAGTTGGATCCCTCCAACCTGTTTCCCTGCATCCACAAATGTTAGCACAATACCAATTCCACTTCGAGGTGGAATATCGCGGTATATGGGTTTTATAAAATATCATCCGCTATTATGCGGCGCATAGGGTCTCATCCGCTATATAAATGCGGGAATATCAACAACTCAAATATATACATATGCCAATATGTATATATTGCTATATACTACTATATATATCACATCAATCAAATCAACCAATTCAATCATCCATCAATATTTAAATTTAACCAATTGAATTTAAATTATAATTTAACTGAGTGAGATTAACTCACCTTTATCACCTTGCAGTCCGTTCTAGACCAGCTTGTTTCACCACAGTTCTTCACAATTTACCTTGTATAACATTTTACATTTTATTAATATTCGAGTAAATTGAACAATTAAATTCCCGTTTGATAATTTGATTAACTACATATTTTATTATCTTAAACAAAGTTTAATTTACTAATAATCAAATTTTGAACTAAAGATTTTAAATTTGAACTAAGAATTAAGTTTTACACTGATTTTTCTTTTACAAATCTTTAGTAACTAAAATAATTTAAATACGTCAGAAAAAGGTAAATCACCATCACCCCTTGTTTTAAAGATAATAATTTATTAAATTTCAAAGGTGGTTACATACTTATTTAATCTACTCCCGAAATATTCTACATAGTGTTATATTTTTTTTTTTATAAAAACAAAATAAGTTATACAGATCTTTAAAAATCTAGTTTTAGTTAAAACCTTCATATAATTCAATATCCATTATTATTTTCAAAAGTCTTACGTATTTCCTGCTTAAACTAAAATATGTATGAGATGCTATAAAATTATCTCTTCGGTACATAATTTAAATTCCAACAACAATTCATTAAATTTTAAAAATTAAATTGCAAAAACGAAAGAATACCTTACTGCCTACAATACGAGCTTCTCAACGAAGTTTTCCTGCTGAATGTCTATGGTCGCGACATCGACCACCCCTGCTTCTCTCGTGAAATCACTGCCCTAACCAACCCCACGTCGAATGCGAGCTTCCATCAGTTCGACCCCAACTCGCCATCGAACTGCGACCTCGACCCACGAGCGCGCTAACAAATTGCAAATTGACCTAACTCGCGATGCTCCTCTGGTTACCAATCGTGCTACCCAAAACACGACTGCCACTGCTAGTTCCCAGTTGCCACCATCGCTAACCAACTCGATCTCCTCTTGCTCGAGCGCACGTGCTTCCACAGTCGCAAGCTCAACCTTCACGAGATCGACTCCATACCCAAAGTCCACGCAATCGCGATGACAGCCACTCCCCTAGTCTCGCCGAACCACCGGCCTCGTGAGCTTCCAAATCCAAGTCGCGATTTCAAAAATCTCGAACGTGTTTCGAATCGCGTGAGAAGGTGAACGAGTTGGCTTGGGAAAAGTTTTCGTACTGGAGGCGGCCATGATTTAATTTGAATTAAGTTTTGACTTTGATTCATTCGAAATCTGGGTTTATGAATTAATTTGAAGAGATGGATTGATTGTGAATAGGCTTCGGCCATTTCGTTTTTCTTTTAACTGAGAGGCTCGGTTGAAAAGTTGTAAAGGAGAAGGAGACGCGTGTACAGATGTTTCAACGCGTGGACAAACAGCGTGATCCAGAAGGCTCGTAGTCTGGATATGGAAAGAAATATCGACCAGTTAAAATATTAAATTTCCGATTAAATTTCAGCGCGTTTACATTCCGTATGATCACACGACAACTCCAAATACTACGAAAATTGAAATCCAATAATAATACAATATTACGGATCCAATGGAACTGGTTTCGCTGAATTCCGAGACTGTGCCTCGGACGGCTATTTTTTTAAATTTAATTTCAACGATATATTTTTAAGACTGAACAAAACTCTTTTAAAATTCCATTTTAAAAGTTCTATCATCTTCAGTATTAACAATATAAATTTTCTGAACCTTTGAACTATTTTTAACAGGCTTAAAATCAATATTCAATATTTTACCCAATCCCGATAATTAAATTTAATAATTAATTATCCAAATAAATACTGTATATTTGAAATTAAAGTTAAAATTTAACCTTCGAATATTTAAAATAACTTAAATATTCACATTTCAAATATACAAAAATTCCGGGTCGTCACATTCCTCCCCCCTTAAAAGAATTTCGTCCCCGAAATTACCAGTTAAGAGAAATGATTCGATACCCGTTCTTTTTCCCAATCCAAATAGTTTTAACAACTTTCCATAACAATTCTTTTATTAATGATATACTAATCATCTTTTAACTTCCCAAACTTATTCATAAGTTCAACCCATACCACCTACTTATCCATTCAAATTTAAATTTGAATTCAAATTTTAACTTATCAAAATTTTCAAAAATTTTTCTAACTCCCTAAATTTCCGAAAAATTTCGCCAGCGTCTCCTTTGCGCGGCTAGCTCGGTACTACTACAAAATGGCTCTACTGCCTCCCAATCTCAAAAAGAAAACAAAAAGCCAAGTGGCTGGATCCAAAACCCAATCAAATTTCATATAGAAATCCAAATACATACCTTTTTGTCGGGCCATTAAATTTTATCTTCTAAATCAAAATTCCCAATTTATCTATTGCTTTTATACATCTGTATATCCTACTAAGCAATAATATCCAATCACAATTCCAAAGTCATTTTATCGACTTCTTTACAAATTTCCAATATTTGTTTTACTTAACTTAAGCCCGTACGATGCACATATATCATCCGTACGCAATATCACATTCGATCGCTCAATCGATCACACAATTTCACTTCCGAACTAGTATTGTCCACCCGACTTCCTAGTGCGGACTCAGATCTGGTTCCTTGATCAGAAACCGTCATTCTCCTTTGCATAGCCACAAACTATGATAGAGAATATCCAGAATCAACCAACAATCCATATCCAGGTTCGCCGTTGAAAATCGAGTGAAAAATCCTGATTTGGATCGATAAAATTATCTCGAAATTCTGTGTTCGACATCTGGACCAAATAGCTATGCGAATAAATAATATACGTACACCTTACGTATTAATTTCAATTGATTATCAGTTATATCAATTTTCTTTTATTCACATTCCCTTTAATTGTTATCCCCTTATTCACAACTATCCCATTTCACAACTTCAGTTTGATTACATTCACTTAGTATATATATATATTTCCATTCCAAAATTACTAAGTATACCTCCAATACAAATTTTCTTAAGAATTTCATTTTTCAATTCTTAAGTTCATATAAATTTTCTTATATTTATTTACTACTTCACCACTGAAGTGTATATATTCAAATTGAATTCCAATTTCAGATGAATTCCAACTTACTTCAATTTACTACTTCATTTCCAATTTTTTTTTTCTTAAATTCAATTCATCTTCAACTTCCAAAAATTGAATTTTATTTAGCTCGACAACAATCCAAGTTAATTCATTCAATAACTATTTCTCAACTTATTTAAACCACTCCTCTGTTTAAGTTCAGTTTCCCTTCAACATTTACTTAAGTCAATAACTTAAGTTTATTTTTCCATTTAACCAACCCTTTAAAGTTTTATTTCCATCTTTCAAATTATAACTCTTAATGGTTCAAAGAAATGAATTCCCATTTATGACTTACAATTTCATTTCTATTCATAAGTTTTAACTTACTTACTTAAGACCTGGGACTATTCATTTAAGTCCATTTCATCTTTATAATCAAATTTCAAATTATTACACTTAAGAACTTAAGAATATGAATTTCTTTACACAATTATAAGCATTTTACATTACCTTTATATCCAATTCAATTCGACTTCAACTTACTTACATTTAATTCAATTCCAATTCTCAATTTTATTTAACTCATCTTAAGTTAAATTCAAATATATTTTATTCACCTTCATATACTCGAATTAAATTTTAATTCTAGGATACAATTTTATACAAGTTTTACAATTCATTCACCTCCAAGTTCTCTAACTCTTTTATCTACCAGCTTATATTACTCATTGGGTTATTTCCATCTCATAATTATAATCCAAGAATTAAACTTTCATTCCCTTCTTATTTCAATCAACTTCATTCTATACTTTATATTGTTGATTCGTTTAAATTTCCACATTTATATTTTAAATAGAATTCCCAGAATCCAATTGCCCGGTTTTATTTCAAAACCATTTTGAATCCATAAATAACTCACACATCTGATATATCACATCCAATCCCAATTTCCAAAACAATCTGCTTTTACCAAGCAATTTTCCCTTTGAATTTCAAAACCAACCCAATTCACAATCATTTCCAATTTAAAACAGTTTGGTAGCAATTTCTCTTTGGAAACTCGAAAATAGACATCGATGATGCTGCAGTCATCACCGAAATTATTTTCCAGCGACCAAAAGAGAATTTAATGCTTTTATCACTCTAAACATTTCAAACATTTTTAAATCCCAAATCCCACCAGATTTCAATTCAATTTCGAAAAATATTCATGAAATAATATCACCATTATTTCCCCAAAACCTTTAAAAACTATTTTTAAATCCAAAGGAATTTAAATCTTTCCCAAAACTTCAAATTCAAAATCCATCCAATTTTTATATCCAAACATTACTCTGGAATTCTATCACATTTTATTTCAAGTTATAAGTCACTTTTACCATTTACATTTACAAATTTCATTTGTTTATGAATTAATCTCATTTGATTATAAATCACATTTGTAATTCACCTTTGTATATAAAGTTTATCTCAATTATAAATTGCATTTATAATCTACATTCTCAAATTCCATTTGTTATATAAATTTATTCTTCAACTTAGGTTATAAGTTTTCAATTTCTGATTCAATTTTTTTTTTCACTATGATGATAATAATCTAATATCATCGCTTTCTAACAACCAAGCAACCAAATATATAATTTACAAAAGTTATCCTTTTATATATAAAAATAATTTGGGCAAAATTATTTCATTCGCCCTGTTTAAAACAATATTGTGTCGAACTGTTCTATTCAAGTGTTTAGAAACCCTTTCGATACAGTTGTCCAGACTGTGCCGACGAAGGTTCATATGCCACTCAATAAATCAACCAACACAATATAAAACCATTTTTATATCCACTAACAAATACGCGCTCATATCTATTAGTACTCTCAAAATTCCCAACAGAGCCAAGGTTATCGCTAGCCTAAGCTCTGATACCACTGTAACAACCCGGGTTTTTCTAACACGAAAAACCGGACCATTTTAGTTAAGAAGAAGAGGTAGAAGAAGAAAAATAGAAAACAACATCAGAATCTAACCATCGCAGCGGAATAAAATATAATATATATCAACAGATCTTTACACAAATCAAAACTATATCAGTTTTATATAATATAGCATCAAAGTATACACCAGAGAACACATAACATACATCTGGACAATAACCATATCATGTCCTCAATACAACAGAGTACAACAATCAACACAGCGGAATATATATATAAACAAGTACGGGAGATACGTCTCGCCATCCAGCTCATCTCCTGAGATCCACAGCATCATATCCTGTAACCTATAATACTCGGTCTGACCCGAGCATCATATAAAACAATACCCGAGTCAGTCTGGAATACCAGCGTGAGAAAATCACACTCAATTGATTATTAAAGTTTCAAAAATCCTTTGAAAACAAAAGCATCTCGTAAGACCACGCCACAAATAAACATGTCGGGTTTTTACCTTACGATAGCTAAAACACTTTTTATCAAATTCCTTTGATATTATAATAGTGTCTATATACAAATACTTATTAAAATAGCTGAAATTGTTACATTATTAAATTCCAGCATACTAGCCACAAAAGTGGGTAATACAAACAAATACCGTACAAGGCACGTAGGAAAAATGGATTTTCAACGAATGACTAGGCACTGGGGTACCACCTATCACAGTACGTGGCCTAGATCACCATACCGAGGAGTACGCCCGCTCCCCTGCAACACAAGGCCGGAACCATCCCTTACTGGATGATCCCGAATAAAATCACCCCACGGTTGGGATCAGCAACCGCACCACTAAGCCGAAATAAAAAGGGACATCTAGACAGGGATGACCTTACCCTCCAGTGGGAGCTACCCACGAAGCCTTGCTGCATAACCCCTGATTTTCAGTCATTCCCGGTTGATGAGGTTCGAGGCTAAACGATACCTTTTAGAGAACATATCCCTTAGAATGCCCATCGTCCGCTGACGATGTTTCGCAAGCATTCGTCCATACAAGTCCGTCCCGGGTCCGAACGGAACCGAAGGCACTACTCCTACTACATCCATTTGGAAATATCCTCAGGATTAGTAGCGACTAGCCCTTGCACTTCACTGCTCCATCTTCGACTCTGAACACGTTACACGAAACGTACAAACCGAATCGAAGTGGTATTCGAGTCTCCAGACCTAGAATCCCGGTATACGGAAACTCGATCCCGGTCTCTTCGAAACGATCAGCGCATTTGGCCAATATTGATAGTCGGTTATTTAACTATCAATTAACATCCACAAGCAACCATCACACAATTAAATAATTTCCCACATTATTTATTTACCCAAATATCTTTCCAAGATATATTTTCAAATTTTCAAACTCCCTTTGAAAACAATTTCAAACAGTTCCCGCTTACGGAATACATTTCCCAAATAATTATTTCTCTAAAACACCAAGTACAAAACACTTAGATTTTAAAATAATCTTAAAACACTTTACTATAAATATACTTAATAATATTGAAATTTAAAAACTACTTTAATACCTTAACAAAATATATACTTAAGAAATATTTAAAATGAAACCACTTTACAAATATAAACTAAATTTCTCTTTTTAAAATATAATACCAAATCACTTTTATATAATTGCTACAATAATAGATCTTTGAAAATACTACTTTAGGCTTTAACATTTAGAAATAATAGATTCTCTAAAATATGCTTTTTAAACCATATTAAAACTTTTAACTTATATTTAAAATTGCTTTGGAAAAACATACTTGGCTATCCAGATAAATACACTTCTCTTCACATCTTTTAATAATAAATCAACATTTATTTTTAAACCAATTCATATTCCTTTTATAAATTCCCACCTTGAATTTATATTCAAATATCCACTATATTTTATTTTACTTTATAAACCCAGTTCATATCTCCAAAATCTCACTTCTCTTTTAAAATTCCAATTTTAAACAACTAAATCAATTTCCAATTGATTTTCCAATTTACTTTACTTTACTTTGAAATAAATTTCCTTTACTACTTCATTTATTTCAAAATACATTAACTTTTAGATTTATTCCTTTATTTGAGTTAAAACCCTTTTTAACTGAAAATACCAATTTTAAACTTCCAAAATTCCTTCTTTAGCCTTTAATTAAATTTAATCCTTACATTCAAAATAAATCCTTTATTCTTTAAATTTAATATCACTTTAGTTTAAAGTTAATATTTCCCTTGTTATTTCGAAATTCCCTTATTCCAATTCACTTGAATTATTTACTTAAAATTTACTCTTTTATTTCTTTCAAAATCTAATTCAATATATTTTGATAACTCCTTTTATTGAAATATTCAATTCAACCATATCATCCAATATTTCAATCATCAATAAAATCATCACAGGATATCAATATTCATAGAACAGAATATCAAATAAACTAAATAATTTTGAGGAATCCAGTTGGATCCCTCCAACCTGTTTCCCTGCATCCACAAATGTTAGCACAATACCAATTCCACTTCGAGGTGGAATATCGCGGTATATGGGTTTTATAAAATATCATCCGCTATTATGCGGCGCATAGGGTCTCATCCGCTATATAAATGCGGGAATATCAACAACTCAAATATATACATATGCCAATATGTATATATTGCTATATACTACTATATATATCACATCAATCAAATCAACCAATTCAATCATCCATCAATATTTAAATTTAACCAATTGAATTTAAATTATAATTTAACTGAGTGAGATTAACTCACCTTTATCACCTTGCAGTCCGTTCTAGACCAGCTTGTTTCACCACAGTTCTTCACAATTTACCTTGTATAACATTTTACATTTTATTAATATTCGAGTAAATTGAACAATTAAATTCCCGTTTGATAATTTGATTAACTACATATTTTATTATCTTAAACAAAGTTTAATTTACTAATAATCAAATTTTGAACTAAAGATTTTAAATTTGAACTAAGAATTAAGTTTTACACTGATTTTTCTTTTACAAATCTTTAGTAACTAAAATAATTTAAATACGTCAGAAAAAGGTAAATCACCATCACCCCTTGTTTTAAAGATAATAATTTATTAAATTTCAAAGGTGGTTACATACTTATTTAATCTACTCCCGAAATATTCTACATAGTGTTATATTTTTTTTTTTATAAAAACAAAATAAGTTATACAGATCTTTAAAAATCTAGTTTTAGTTAAAACCTTCATATAATTCAATATCCATTATTATTTTCAAAAGTCTTACGTATTTCCTGCTTAAACTAAAATATGTATGAGATGCTATAAAATTATCTCTTCGGTACATAATTTAAATTCCAACAACAATTCATTAAATTTTAAAAATTAAATTGCAAAAACGAAAGAATACCTTACTGCCTACAATACGAGCTTCTCAACGAAGTTTTCCTGCTGAATGTCTATGGTCGCGACATCGACCACCCCTGCTTCTCTCGTGAAATCACTGCCCTAACCAACCCCACGTCGAATGCGAGCTTCCATCAGTTCGACCCCAACTCGCCATCGAACTGCGACCTCGACCCACGAGCGCGCTAACAAATTGCAAATTGACCTAACTCGCGATGCTCCTCTGGTTACCAATCGTGCTACCCAAAACACGACTGCCACTGCTAGTTCCCAGTTGCCACCATCGCTAACCAACTCGATCTCCTCTTGCTCGAGCGCACGTGCTTCCACAGTCGCAAGCTCAACCTTCACGAGATCGACTCCATACCCAAAGTCCACGCAATTGCGATGACAGCCACTCCCCTAGTCTCGCCGAACCACCGGCCTCGTGAGCTTCCAAATCCAAGTCGCGATTTCAAAAATCTCGAACGTGTTTCGAATCGCGTGAGAAGGTGAACGAGTTGGCTTGGGAAAAGTTTTCGTACTGGAGGCGGCCATGATTTAATTTGAATTAAGTTTTGACTTTGATTCATTCGAAATCTGGGTTTATGAATTAATTTGAAGAGATGGATTGATTGTGAATAGGCTTCGGCCATTTCGTTTTTCTTTTAACTGAGAGGCTCGGTTGAAAAGTTGTAAAGGAGAAGGAGACGCGTGTACAGATGTTTCAACGCGTGGACAAACAGCGTGATCCAGAAGGCTCGTAGTCTGGATATGGAAAGAAATATCGACCAGTTAAAATATTAAATTTCCGATTAAATTTCAGCGCGTTTACATTCCGTATGATCACACGACAACTCCAAATACTACGAAAATTGAAATCCAATAATAATACAATATTACGGATCCAATGGAACTGGTTTCGCTGAATTCCGAGACTGTGCCTCGGACGGCTATTTTTTTAAATTTAATTTCAACGATATATTTTTAAGACTGAACAAAACTCTTTTAAAATTCCATTTTAAAAGTTCTATCATCTTCAGTATTAACAATATAAATTTTCTGAACCTTTGAACTATTTTTAACAGGCTTAAAATCAATATTCAATATTTTACCCAATCCCGATAATTAAATTTAATAATTAATTATCCAAATAAATACTGTATATTTGAAATTAAAGTTAAAATTTAACCTTCGAATATTTAAAATAACTTAAATATTCACATTTCAAATATACAAAAATTCCGGGTCGTCACACTTCGACTCTCGGAAATCGACACTTATACATCCTCGGTATTCATGTGCCACAAATTCAAGTGCCGGAGAAGCGGATTCTTAAAAGTAAGAAAGAAAATAAAGACAAAACATAATCTCACATATATTATTTCAATATAAACTTTACAGCAGAAATTTAAATACATTTATCATAGTTAAACATGGACAGTTATAAACTTCCGTCCTTACAATTTTACAGAATACTAAAACACAAAAGTATGGTGGAAATAGGTAAAAGTCTTCAGATAAATCTCTAACTCCATGCTTCGAGCGCCATCCAGATTTCCTTTAAACTAAACTTGACTACTTGGCTGCTCGGGAAAATTAGGGCACCCAGGGTTTAAGGAAAGGGAAAAATAAACTCCGGGTCAGTCATGGGACTGATGTGAGAACTCAAAATACGCGTTTTGTAAACAAAAAGGTATCTTATAAGACCACGCCGCACATAAACACAGAACATGCTTTTACCTTATGATAACCAAATCATTATTACGTAAAAATAAGGAATATTATTTTTAATGACATTTCTTAAAAAACATTTGCAAGTAAACTTATTAATCTTAGCCAAAATTGTTACATTATTAAATTCCAGCATACTAACTACAAACGCGGGTTCTACAAACAAAATGGCAGGCACTTATTGGAGAATGGATTTCCATACAAATGACCAGGTGAAGGGACTACCTTCCAGCAGTACATCTCTAGAAGAATGCACCAAGGCATAGAACATCTGCCCTCTACCAACACAAGACCGACCTACCTTTCTCATTAGATAGCACCGAATATGTCACCACCCTGGTCGTTACTAACCTATCCGAGCGCTCGATTTCCATACACCACATTAATTTAAATCCGAATGTCATAGCAGGTAGAAATATATCCAGAAGGGGATGATCATACCCTAATGGTTGCGAACCACATAGCCTTGCTGCATCTACCCTGTTTCGGCCATATCCGGGTGTGAGGCTTGAGGTAACGATTACCTTTCACCTTGCACATTCCACTTTGAATGCCACATTGCCATTCCATCGATCACTATTGACTTCTACAAACATACAACCTCCAAGCTCATATGTCTCAGAGAAGATTGTTAAGCTAAGAGAAGTTGCCTTCTCCTCCACCAAACAGATGTATATTTATAAAACTCAACAATGAAATCTCTAGAATGCAACGTCAGACATCCATCCATACAAGTTCATTCTGGGACTGAACGAAACCTAAGGCACCCTCCTACCATATCCCGTCGGGAATTATCTAGCAAGAAGTTCTTGTAACCCAAAGAGTTCCAGAAATGAAGGAACCACTGCTACTTTAGTATTTGGGAGCTAACCAGAATTATCAACAAGCAATCCTTTTATCCTGAAAATCCTCAGTCTTCATCATTCATTTTCTTTATCATGTTTTTATTTTTCGAATGCATACATCGGTTCGAAATGGTTTTCAGATAGGGGTTTACTTCGGATCCGACCCCGATTCCTTCAAATAAATCATCGATAAAAAGAGGTTCTGTGAATAGAGAATCATTCTTTAATTGATTAAATTTTTTTGTGAAGAATCTCTTTTAGAGATATGTTTTTCTCAAACATTCTTTCCGATATATATGGAATTATTAAACCCCTCTTATCAAATATTTTGATTATTTAAAACCCTTTTTAACTTGGAATAATTTGAAATCATTTCATTTTTCTTAACAAAGATTTCCTAATTCAAAAGTCATAATTTTGATTGAGTTAAAACCATGTTATCTAGGATGTTAATCCAAAACTAGTAAATATTTGGTGAGCAGAATCTATAGAATTCATCTAATTCTACTCAATATCAATTCCCGTACTCAACAAATACTATGGGCGAAATAATGCTGAAATCACCTTTTAATTCCACAAATAGTACGAGTTCCTTCTTCGGGCTTTAACACCGAGTATAAGAAGAACATCTCTATAAAATCAAAGTTGTGTTTAACTTAAATTTGGAAAGTTTAAATCCTTTTATACTTAACTCATTTCCAACATTTCGACCTTGTCTATCCCTCGTCCAAGGAAGAGGCTAGGTGATCCAGGGCATTGGTTGCTCCTACACATCTCCTTAGTTTAAACATCTCACATCCGGATCTCATGAATAGAAAAATCCACTCTACTCGTCAACTTTTAGAGCCAAGATTAAACCACTTGTTTATAATAGCTTTTCTTTAAACATTTATTTAAACTCTCTTAAATAAGCTAGAAAACCTCCAACCATTATTAATACACTTAATTATCCTTTTGAAAACATTATAAAAGATTTGGAAAATAATCGTTAAGTGTAAAGGTATATTTCAAAAGTTATAGAAAAAATGCTGCGGAAAGTGCTCTTTTAAGCTATATTGGTCAAAACGACTTTTTATTATTTGAAAATTCATTTTTATTACACAAATCACTTTTAAAACATTTGAAAACATTTATAAGATTTATTCCAAAATTTTAAACAACTTTAAAACATCATTTCCAAAGAAATCCAGTTTTGGATTCCGAACTGCAAAATCGCGATTTTTCCAACAGCTTGTTTTACTCATATCTCAAAATCTACTTATTGAAATCTCGATTTTCTTTCTTCGTTCGAAAACTATGGATATAATAGTTTGGAAAATTCTTATCTCGAAGAATTCCGAGCTATATTTCCTCCTTTACACTTGTTTGACTTTTATGACGCGAAATCGTGAACTTCCGTTACGTGATGCGCCTATTTTTGACTAAATTTCCCATTTCTTTTCAAATTTTACCTAAAAACTTTTGAATGTTTATAAAACATTTCAAACTCATTTTATACCATTTTTTAAAGAGGTTTAACATTCCATATACACCAATTCATTAAATCAAGGAAAGTGATTTCCTTTGTGCTTATCGACGTGTATTTCCATGACTTGCATATATATTCAACATTCATATTTAAACAACCAAACTTGATGATCAAAGCATAATAAACATCCATTGCAAAAATCATATCATCATCCAAAATATAATATAATAGTTTAGGAGTTCTCACCATCATTGCTTCCTAACTTCGCTAAACGGACAATAGCTCTACTAGGATCACATGAAAGCTTTTGGAATTGGTCCTTAGACCCTTGAGAAGGCTCGGCCAATACTTAAAGAGGATGGCCAAAATTATGGAAGAGAAGTGGTAGAATTTCGACCATGAATTCACTAAACTAGACCCAAAAATAAGTCATCTTATCTCGAATTTTTGGACATTCTACTCTCTGAATGTGGAAAAGCTATTACATGAAAGTTGTAGACAATTCTTTTCTCTATGGTTTTAGAAAAAGAATCATCCAATTTTGATTGGTTACATAGAAGTTATGGCCTAGAGAAGAAGAGGTATTCTTGGATTCACGGAAATTAAACCCGAGAATGGGTCGACTTCGAGCTGAATTTTTGGACGTGTTACTCAAAGAATTATGAAAAGTGGTCAGAAGGAAAGTTCTTAAAAATTCTTTTCTCTACAATTTTTAAAAAAGAAACACTTGGTTTCGGTTTGTTATGATGAAGATATGATCAAAACAAGAGAGGGCATTCTCGGAACTAAAATTTTAGGCCCGAAAATGCAATGGAAAGAAGTGGGTTTTGTGCATGGCTAAGCTTCGAATGGGAAGATGTGGTCAACAAAAAGGTTGTAGCCACTGAAATTTTAAATGGTTTGAAAAAAGAATTTTATGGTTTGGAGTCGGGAAGATGAAGTTATGGCTGGTTGAAGTGGATGAAAGAAAAGAGTGAAGAGGTACTTATAGGAAAAGAAGAGTGTAAAAGTATCCATGCATACTTCATCATCTTCATCACCATTATTTGGCTTAACCAATATACGTCCTCCCACTTTAGGCATAGCATAATCCTCTCCCCATGTGCCCATCACTTCCATCTTCTCATGTATGCATATGTTGACTTATGTATGCTTAAGGGTTAAGTTTTATATAAAATATCTTAGATTTTGTAATATATATATATATATGTTTAAGTGTAAATGTATACATGTATATGTTTATGTGTAAGTTAGGGTGTACATTTATGTATTATATATGTGTACATGACACATAAACAACGTTGCATTGACTCCGAACAACTTTCGTTCGTTGCCAATCGGAGAACCGATTCTCGGTCACATTTTCACTTCTTAGTTAACGTACACATTTTTGTAAACAAACTTTGAAAATAAGTTTCTTATCATTTTTAACTAATTAAAATGATAACATTTCATTTGTAAATCCATATAAATAAATATTAATAATTATTTACAAAAATCGCTATTATACCGATAAAGCGATATCGATTTTTCCTTATATTTTCAAATCAAATATATATCTTTATAAAATTATTATAAATGATATATTATCACTTTATAACTATTCAAAATGAACTATTATCATTTAAAATAATTATTTGAATAATTAAAATAATTATTAAATCATTAAATCTCAATTTAAATTAAAGAAAACAATTATCATAATTAAGGGTATAACTTAACAATGTTAAAACAAATTTTATTTCAAAAAATCAATTGATTTAATTTCATATTCTTGTTTAATTATAAAAATAAGTGTATTTATCTAGCTCCGTGCACAACTTTTTATGATTATAGAAATGGTTATCGATAAAACGATTTTCGGCCATTTTATCTATTTAAATTGCGAGGAGAATATTTTTGTAAATATTTTATTCAAAGTACGATTACTGTTCTTTATTATCACATAAAACAATATTATTTGTTTCATCAACCTTTTATTTGAATAAATTTAAAAATAAATATTATTTATCAAAGTGATAAATTTGCGGGTCGTTACAATTGTTAATTAGTTGAAATAATTTTGTAACATATTATATATAAGTAAACATATATATATAATTATTATTTTGTATGATTTCAAAATAAAACTATGGGCAACAAAAGCCTACCTATATAAAAGACGAATGTGTATGTTATGGTGTAAATCCTAACACCTATAAACGTACACATTAATCATGAACGTTATTTATATTTTGTTTATGCACTATACATATATGAGTGTATTTGATTCGCTTTTTATGATGTATCTAATTTAAATCAAGTTCCCCTTTAAACAAATTAAATAAAAGAAGATTTTATTTAAAACAAACTTTAGATCGGATATATAATTAACTAGACTTCATAGGACCGATAAAGATCCAAAATGATTTTTTTTTTAAATTCACACATTTAACCCGCTTCTGATTGTCCCAATTCCTTCACCACTAACTGAGTGTGGCAAGAGAGAGTGCTTCGATCACTATGTTTCATATGTTATCATGATTCTATGAGTAGTTGGTTATGCCGTTTGGGCTAACCAACACACCGACATACTTCTTCGATCTAATGAACCGTTAAATAAGTTTATGCTTTTGTACATTGATGATATTCTTGTCTTCTCCTGGATGAAAGAGGAACACAAGACATGCTTGAGGAATGTGCTCAAGGTGTTGAGGAAGCATCGGCTAAGTGTGAAGTTTTCGAAATGTGGCTTCTGTAGGAGGGAAGTGCAATTCTTATGTCTTGTTGTTTTAGAGAAGGACATATTATGGATCCCATAAAGGTAGCAACCATCCAAGACTGGGATATATCAAAGAATTCTATAGATATGAGAAATTTCCATAGATTAGCATGATATTATAAATGATTCATAAAGGACTTCTCAAAGGTAGCGGCACTGTTAACCAACTTGACGAAGAAGCATCAGATTTTTACTTGGGACGTGCGATGTGAGTGTGTGTTTATGAGTCTAAAGGAAAGGTTGAAAAGTGCACTAGCATTGGTCATTCCAAGTGGGAATGAGGAGTTGACGGTATACACAGATGCTTGTGATATCGGACTAGGCGCAATATTGATGCAGAAGGAAATGATATTGCATATGCTAGTCGGCAATTGAAACTACATGAGAGGAAATACCCGTCCTATGACTTGGAGTTAACAGTGATAGTGTTTAAGCTGAAGATATATAGGCACTAATTGCTTGGATAGAGGGTCGAGTTATTCACCAACCATAAATTTTTTGAAATACCTCTTCTCATGAAAGGACCTTTACCTCCGTCAGTAGCGATGGTTAGAGTTCTTGGCCTCCTACAACTTCGACATTTCCTATACATGTGGAAAAGGAAATAAAGTCGTTGATGCTTTGATTAGGAGAAATGCTAGCTTGGGAGCAATGTTCCTAGAGTGGAAGCAGCTTGAGTATATTGTTAGTTATGATCTCCAACCTTGGTGTGAGCTAGAGCCTGAGATGTTGGTGAGCTTAACTATCAAAATTACTCTAATAGAACGAATCAGTACTAGTTAGAGATGTGATGTTAGACTAGTGGTGATCATCACTAAGATAGAGATGGGAGTATAGTCTGAAGAGTTGAAGTAGTACAAACTCGACCGTGATGGTTGGCTCTATAAGGATGGTAGGTTGTTTGTACCTAATGTCGATAGGTTAAGGGATGAGGTGTTATGTGAGTGCCATCATTTGAGATTGACTATACATCTCAAAGATAATAAAATGTATCATAATATGAAGCATACATTTTATTAGGATGTAGAAGGATGTCATGACATTCATCTCGAAGTGTATGAACTATTAGTTAGTGAAAGCTGAACAAAAGGAGGCAAGTGGTTTACTTCCATCGCTTGAAGTTCCCAGTGGAAATGGGAAAATGTATCAATAGACTTTACAGATGGATTGTAAAGGAACAGATGAAGGTATAATAACATCTGGGTTATTGTTGATAGAATGACGAAGAGTGATCGATTCATACCCATAAAGTCTAATAGGACGACATCCAAATTGACTGAGTAGTATGTGAAGTGGATAGTGTGATTCCATAGTATGCCTGAAGAGCATTGTAAGCGATCGAGACCCATTATTCATTAGCATATTTTTGAAAACCTTACAAGAGGCGTTGGGGACAGAATTGCATTTGAATACAGCCTATCGTCCACAAATCGATGGCAAACAAAGAGAGTGAATCGTATCTTAGAGGATCTCGTGCTAGCTTGCATTCTTGACTTTGGAGGCTCATGTGATGATCATTTGCAACTCATTGATTATGTAGAAAATAATCATTAGTCTAGCATTAGTATGGCACTATTTGAGGAATTATGTGGCTAACTGTGCAATGCTCCTTTATGTTGATGGGAGGCATGCAAGAAACTAATACTTAGGCCATATATAATCAGAGATATTTCAAAGAAGGTCGAGATAATCCGATAATGAATAAAAGTTTCTCAAGATAGACAGAAGAGCTATGCCGATAAGAGAAGACATGACTTTAGTTCTCTATCAGCAACATATTGTTTGTCAAGATCTCTCCATTTAAGAATATACTTCGATTCCACTAAGGGGAAGCTAGCATTGAGATTTTGAGATCCTTTTCTGATACTTGAGATGATTGTAAACCCAGCTTATAGATTGACTTACCTTAAAAGATGGCGGGTGTGCATAATGTGTTCCATATTTCTCATTTATGGAAATTAATGCATGGCTCAAGCATAACAGTTATACCAGATCATCTTGATGATATTGAAATTAGAATAGAAGCTTTGTGACCTTGTAGGCCTATTTGTATAGTTGGACTTAATACAAAACAGCTTGGGAGAAAGATGGTGATGTTGGTGAAGGTTCAATGGGGGTAAAAGCGAGAGCGATTGAATTTAGGAGACCGAGGAGAGCATGAGGACTGCTTATTTGGAACTCTTTACTTAGTAAGATTTTTTATCGCATTTACTTTCACTTTCAAGATCATGTAGAATAGTTTAGTTCCTTGCATGCTAGGATAGGTGCCGAATATATATGCTTGCTTATGTGTGCATGTTTGATGGGTGTTATGATTGTCGGGCATATGTGGTAACTATGTTGTTTTACCTTACATTTTTGATGGTATTTTGAAGGCAAAACTCTTAAAGTAAAACACTTAAAGGGGAAGAGAGTATAACAATCCATATTTTACATACTGAGGGATCATAAAAAGTTATTTTTAAATCCAAGTTAGGTTGTATAAGGCTATAACATTGTGGAATGTTGAGTATTAACATTTTTCACTCATAGAAATGTTACTGGAAGGTTTGGACCCTAAGAGCATGTAAGTGTTGTAACTTTTGATAGGAGCTGAGTAATGGTCTAAAACTACTCCTAAATGAGAGATATTTTCCGTAGAGTGATAATAATATATTTTTGCTTTACTGTTTAGGAGATATGACCATTTGAAGTTAGATGATTATTGGGCATATTAGCGGGTAACTCACTTTTTTATTAAAGGATCCACCTCTCAAATATCATACTAATTTCGAAGAGGAACTAGTAAGAAAAAGTAGCAGGACTATATTAAATCAAATAAGAGAAGGAGAAGAGCCTTCCTATAGTTATCCGTTAACCCATTTCAAGATTCGAGCTAATAGCACCTGATAAGATAACCACTAATCCTTTCCCACTTCCCAAAAAGTATTATAAATCTCCATTAACCATCTCCTTTACAAAACATCATCATAAATCCTTATTATAGTCAGCCAAACTTAGTGATCAAGAGTGTAATTAGTGAAGAAGATCATTAGTTCTCAGGATTGCTGCTTTAGGATTTGTGCAAATGTTGTTTAAATTCTCTCTACCTTAAATTTTGTGCATTTGGGCCCGTTATAGAGTGATTTTGTCCCTCAATATAATATGGTTGGTGATAGAGTATAAAAATTTGTTTTTAGGATAATTTTAAGTGTTAAAACATGTTTATAATAGATCTAAACCTAACATTGATTTTAAAATGAAGATTACATGTTGATTTTAATTTGTTTTTGGGGATTTGACTAAATCGATCGTAATTTTTCTACATGGTCAATTTTAGATGTTATAAATGCTTGATTCTTGATTATATTTGTTGGTATGACATTTATATGTTGTGTTATGCTTATAAATAGTTATTTGGATGTATGTGTGATTAGTTTGAGTGCATTAAGGGATTGATGTGATGGAGATTGCAAAATAACAAACGGTTTTTAAACCCGAGTGTTTGAATGCAAAATAAGGTAAAAAGGGACTAAGAAACCGATGTTGGTAGTCGGTGCAATAATTGGGCCAATTTTTGACCAAGTGCACTGTTCGGACACGAATAGTTTGTTAATACCTCAATTATTGATTTTGATGACAACAACCATATACAATCATATAAACATAGATACTAATTTTTTCGAAGTTATATAGTATATAGTGCAGAATATTACACAGTTGTTGAATATTCTGCACCTATGTAATAGAGTTATAACATATATTATTAAAGTCCTTGATAGCAATCTTTTATCTCTATCTTCGATTTTCTAAACTTTTATATTTTTAACCAAAATAAATTTTCAAAATATTTTACAAAAGTTTTTTAAAGTTCAAAATGTTTATAAACTATGTTCAAACTATTTTACAAAGTATCAAATTATTTTACAAAGTATAGGATTTTCAAAATATTTTAAAACAAATAAGTTTTCAAAATAAACTAGCATATGTCGACATACTGGAATATGGTATGTCGACATACATGCCGTCAAATGATTTTTCAAATTTTGAAAGGAAGCGTCTATCCATCGTAATTCTTCAATAACGAGCACACCTATTCATTTACGATATAAATGGGAGTGCAAACGAATTTTTTGATAACTAATTACTTACTTTCTTCCCTCTTCTTACTCTCTTAAAAATTTCAATCAAAAATAAACTCTATTCTCTTCAAATTCGCATAGAATCAATTCATACTTCTTTGTATTGATTTAATACTACTTTCTTACTATTTTGAAAACATCACTCTCTCAATTCAAAAATCAAAATGTTGTCCAAGAGGCTATAGGATCTGTTTTATTCAAAGTATAAGAATTTGTCTTTGGAAAACTGTCAACTCTATTTGTATTTGCTTGGGTATGCTTGTGGTCTGTTCAAATCAAGTAGGTATGCTTAGTAGCCAAGAAACCTAGTGGGTGTGCTTTTAGCCCGGTCAAATCAAGTGAGTCTACCCTGAGCTTGGAAATTCAAGAGGGTGTGTCTCATAGCCTTGAAATCAATATTATATTTGGGTTTGCCTTCTGCCCGATTAAAGATTGGCATTTGAAAAGAAATCTGCATAAGCAATTGTACGGGACTAGATGTAGGAGAAATCCAAACCAGTATAAAATCCCTGGTGTCATCTCTCTAACTCACTACTTTACTTTACTGTTTTTATTTTTTATCTATGATTGCATCTACGATTGATTGTTGGTTTATTTCTGTGTTGATAATCTGTGATTTAATATTAATCTTGAAAGAAATTTAAAAAGATTTACATAAGTTAGAAAACACTATTCATCCCCTCTCTAGTGTTTAATTAGCCTTAAAATCCATAATTCCGCAATCCACATTTGGTATCTAAGCACTAGGTTTATAAAAACTCGTAATTTGATTTTTGAAAAGTATAAATGGCTAGTGATAATTTTTTTGGTACTTCTTTTAACATTTTTATGGAAAATCAATTTTGTGAAACCAATATATTGCCTTCATGTAAATTAGAAACTAATTATTTTGAAAAGTCACTTGATATGTTGGAAAGGTATAAGTTGTATTGCAGGAACAAGAATGTTATATGGATAATGGTGAACATAAATTTGATATTCAATCATCATGAATAAAGAAGGACAAATGGAAACTAGACAGTGGATGCTCAGAAGACATGACTGAAAATCCAAAAGTCTTGAAGGATGTTATTTTTACAAAGATGGTGGATCGGTTAACTTCGGAGACAACTCTAAAGAATACGTGATTGGCATCGGTAATGCCGGTCACTCCAAAACTCCTACTATTTCTATTGTTTTGGTAGTTAGGAATTTGAAATATAACCTGCTTAGTATTAGTCAATTATGTGATAAGGGTTTTAAAATTAAGTTTTTAAATGATAACTGCCACATCGAAGATAACGAGTCAAACATTATCTTTGAAGGTATGTGAAAACTTAACATTTATGTTTTAAATATGAAAATGTCTAATGGCAATCAGTGTCTTTTGACCGAATCTAGTGACCTTTGGATTTGGCACAAAAGATTTGGTCATTTGAATTTTGAACACCAATCTAATGTTTCTAGACATGAACTTGTTAGGGGTCTCCCTAAAATGAGTTTCAACGTCAACAACTTATATGTTGTCCATCAACTAGGAAAACTTCATAAAAGTTCTTTTAAATCAAAAGATATGATTTCTACTTCTTATCCTCTTGAACTACTTCATCTAGACCTTTTCAGGCCTTCGCAAATACAATCAATAAATTATAATAGATATGTTTTTGTAATTGCAGATGATTTTTCTAGATTTATATGAATAATTTTTTTAAAACTTAAAAGTGATGCCTTTGAAATGTTTAAAATTTTTACTTAAAAAAATTCAAAATCAAATGTCTACTAAAATTAAAACGATCAGAAGTGATCACAGAGGAGAGTTCAAAAATGGAAATTTTGAAAACTTATGTAATAAAAAAGGGATTATACATAAATTTTCATTTCTAAGAACACCCTAATAAAATGGAGTAATAGAACGTAAAAATAGAACTATATAAGAATGTGCTAGAACAAAGTTAAATGATAGTAATTTACCTAAAACTTTTTGGGATGAAGCAGTTGCTACAACATGTTATATTTTAGAATAGAATTTTAATAAGACCTTTGACTAAGAAAACTCCTTATGAATTATTTTATAATAAAAATTCTAAAGTATCTTATTTTAGAGTTTTTGGTAGTAAATATTTTATATTAAATGCAAAGGATAATTTAGATAAATTTGATGCTAAATCAGATGAAGGAATTTTTGTTGGGTATTCCAATAGAAGTAAAGCTTATAGAGTTTTTAACACTAGAACGAACACCATTGAAGAGACATTGCATGTTTCATTTGACAAAAAATTAAAATCAATAATACCAATTTTGATGAAGAAGAAAATATTAATAATATAATTACAAATAATGAACTTACTAATGATGAAAATAATGGTAATTCAGAAAATTCATATCTAAATAAAAGAACTAAATTTTTAATGGATCCTCCTATAGAAAATATTCTAGGAAATATAAAGTCTGCTATAAAAATAAGAAATCAATTAAATAAAATGAGTAATGTAGCTTTTATCTTAACCAATGAACCTAAAAATCCAAAGGAAGCATCATTAGATGATTCATGAATTCTTGTTATGCAAGAGGAGTTGAATCGGTTTACCAAAAATGATGTTTGAAAATTAGTCCCAGGACCAAAAAATAAATATGTAATCGGAACTAAGTGGGTCTATAGAAATAAAATTAATGAACATGGAGAAGTCATTAGAAATAAAGCTTGTTTAGTTGCTCAAGGTTATAGTCAGGAAGAAGGTATAAATTTGATGAAACCTTTGCTCCTATAGTTAGATTAGAGGCTATTAGAATTATACTTGCTTTTGAAAATCATAATAATTTTAAATTATTTCAAATGGATGTCAAAAGTGCCTTTTAAAATGATTTTATTAAATAAGATGTTTATGTAGAACAACCCCCACTTTTTGAAAGTAAAAATCATTGAAATCACGTTTACAAATTAAAGAAATCTTTATACAGTCTAAAACAAGCTCCTTGAACATGTTCTCATAGACTTAAATCCTATTTATTACAATCTAACTTTAAAATAGGAAAAGTAGATAGTACTCTATTTATTAAAATAAATAACGATGATATTCAACTTATACAAATATATGTAGATTAAAGAATTTTCTGATATAAAGAATTAAATAAAGAATTTTCTGATATAATGATTAAAGAATTTGAAATGAGTCATATGGGGGAACTTTCATTTTAGGTTTACTAATAAGACAATTAAGTAACGGTATTTTTATAAGCCAAGAAAAATATGCTAAGATCTAGTTAAGAAATTGGTATGTAAAATACTAGTGGTAAGCTAACTCCCATGACAACTAATGTGAAATTAAATAAGGAAGAAAACTCGAAAGATGTAGATCAAAATCTATATAGAGGTATGATAAGTTCCTTACTCTATATAACTGCTAGTAGACCATATATAATGCATAGTGTTTGTCTCTATGCAAGATATCAATCTCATCCTAAGGAAACTCGTCTAAAATTTGTAAAAAGAATACTAAGATATGTAAACAACACACTAGATTATGAACTCTTTTATCCAAAAGAAGATTCCTTCGATTTAATTTCTTATAGTGATGCTGACTATGCTGAATGCAAATCAGATCGAAAAAGTACAAGGGAACTTGTCACTTTTTAGGACAGTCTTTTATTTTCTGGTTTAGCAAAAAGCAAAATTCTGCATCTCTATCTACAACTAAAGAATATATCTCTGTTGCATTAACCTGTTCACAGTTTATCTATATGCAAGAAACATTAAAAGTTTTAGTTTAAATTTTACTAAGTCACAAATATACTATGATAACACCAATTCAATACATCTATCTAAAAACCCAACAGATCATGTTAGGATAAAACATATAGCACAAGACATCATTTTCTAAGAGATAACGTATATAAAGGAGTCATTTCACTTGAATTTTAAATACTGAAAATCAAATAGCCGATATGTTAACAAAAAATTAACCCAAACATCTTTTATTAAACTTATAAGAGAGTTAGGAATATGTTCTTTCTCTGAAATATAAATATAATAGCATATAAATTATTCATTTAAAAGAAAATAAAATGTCAAAATTAACTACATATGTCGACATACTATCTGCATGTCAACATGTACTGTAGAATTTTGAAAACAGTTTTTCCCTCTTAAATTCAAAATATAACTATATAACCACCAAATTTTGAAATATTTCTCATTTCCCTATCTTCTTCTTTCTCTCAATTCCAAATAAAATAAACAAAACAAATGGGTTCCTTAAGTTCCAAGCGACCAAGAGAAGAAACTGCTCCCTTTAACTTCGAAACCTCTATCTAGGCCCCTTCCAAACCACCACCATGGCCAAAGTCATCAAAGTAGAAGATGATTTGAAGCATGTCCTCAACATGCCTTCAGAAATAGACGTCGTCCAAATATGCCTCTTAAAAGAACAAGAAAAGAAAGGGAGCATTCTTCGGAATATCCAAAAGCATATATTGGATATTGCAGCCAATCTAATAGTAACTGAAGAAGAAACTCCTAATCTTGTCATTCACAACCCCATGAATAATGAAAAGGAGGAAGAGGAGGAAAAGGAAGATGTCACTGAAGATGACGATGAAGTCAAATGTGTAGGAGAAGTTTGCTACGACCGTGATGGAAATCTTATGGAACAAAAAGGAATCTTTTGTCTCCACTATCCCTTTTGTCTCATTCATAAGGCTCCCATAATCAAAAAGCATTATATTACATGTCTAAGTTTGGTTTGTCTAGGTTTAGATTGTTAGTAGTATTAGGTTATGATTTGATTTGATTTGGATTGATAATGTTATTAGGTTGTGAATTGTTTTGGTTTGTATATGTGTGTTTGGATTGCATAGTTTGTTTGAATAAATAAAATCTTATCTTATTTATTTAAAATCTCAATGCATTAATCATCATATTATATTGCATTTTATTATACTTTGGTCCAAAATAATTTTTTGACTCTATAGTTTATAAGTATTTCATTTAAGGGGAGTTTTTATTTTTCACCTGTTTTTGTTGATGACAAAGAGGGAAACCATATAAAATATACACATGTATCTACTTGGGGGGTTATGTAACTCAAGGAGAGTTATATTATATTTTATATACATGAATACTTAATGGTTGTCATTATCAAAACATGAGGAGATTGTTAATACCTCAGTTATTAATTTTGATGAAAACAACTACATACAACCTATAAAATATAGATACTATTATTTTGCCAAGTTATATAGTATATAGTGCAGATTATTACACAGGCGTTGAATCGAAGACTGTACAGTGTAAAGATTCAACAGACAGACATAAATACTCTTGAGTTCAAAGACCGAGATATGAAGATTTCAATATTATAATTTAGTATACAGAGTCATAAAATACTATTAAAGTCCTTGATATCAATCTTTTATCTCTGTCTCCAATTTTCTAATCTTTTATATTTTTAACCAAAATAAAATTTCAAAATATTTTATAAAAATTTTTGAAGTTAAAAACTTTAATAAACTATGTTCAAACTATTTTACAAAGTATCAAATTATTTTACAAAGTATAGGATTTTCAAAACCTTTTAAAATAAATAAGTTTTCAGAATACACTAACATATGTCGACATATTGGAATATGGTATGTCGACATACATGCCGCCAAATGGTTTTTCAAATTTTGAAAGGAAGTGCCTATTCATTATAACTCTTCACGAATAGACATATCTGTTCATTTACTATATAAAGAGGAGTGCAAATGAAATTTTTTATAACTGATTACTTACTTTCTTCCCTCTTCTTACTCTTTTGAAATTTCCATTGAAAAATACACTTTATTCTCTTCAAAATCACATAGAATCAATTCATACTTCTTTGTATTGATTCAATACTACTTTCTTACTGTTTGGAAACATCTCTTTCAATTCAAAGATCAAAGTGTTGTCTAAAAGGCCATAGGATCCATTGTATCCAAAGTACAACAATTTGTTCTTGGAGAAACTATCAACTCTATTTGTATTTGCTTGGGTGTGCTTGAAGCCCATTCGAATCAAGTGGGTGTGCTTAGTAGTCCAGAAATCTAGTAGGTGTGCTTGTAGTCTGGCCAAATCAAGCGAGTCTACCATGGGCTTGAAAATTCAAGTGGGTGTATCTCATAGCCTCGAAATCGAGATTGTGTTTGGTTTTTCCTTTTGCGCAGTTAAAGATTGGCATTTGAAAAGAAATCTATACAAGAAATTGCATGGATTGGATGTAGGAGAAATCCAAACTGGTATAGAATCCTTGGTGTCATCTCTCTAACTCTCCACTTAACTTTATTGTTTTTATTTTTATCTGTGATTGCATCTGTGATTGATTGTTGGTATATTTATGTGTTGATAATCTATGATTTAATATTAATCTTGAAAGGAATTTAAAAAGATTTACATAAGTTAGAAAACACTATTCACCTCTCCCCTCTAGTGTTTAATTAGTCTTAAGATTTATAATTCAACAACCCATACGGTTTGGGTACGTGATGGGCGCACAAGGGAACATGGTGGTGACTTGGATGATCTCTTTGGGCTTAAGTGATAAACGACTCTGGGATTTTGCTTTAAAAATGTGAAGAGGATGTGACTCCCAAACAATATTGGCCCAAGATGAATTGTTTGAGGCGCGCGGCTCGGACTCTAAGGGGTTGGGCTTGGAGCTTTGGACCCTTAACCAGTCTATTCCGATTGATCTATCTTTGGATAATTTGAAGAGGACTTCATGGGGGATTGTGTATAATTGGTCATGTGTTCAAACAAAGTGTAGTTTGGAAGTTATAGCAACAAAAAATGGTTTTATGATGATATGACATTGTGAGCTCAAGTTGAGTGAACTAAGGAATTGCTTCGTGTCTAGCCAAAGGAAAGTGGTGCGTTTCTTCGAGGCTGACGCAGGAGAACCCTAGGAATTTTGGATAGTGTTCCAAGCATCAAGGAATTGACACCGTAAGTCATTTGGACCCAGTACTTCAAGTGAGAAGTGTGAGTAGGACTTGGGGATGACCCATGGAGGCATGTTTGACAATGTGAAGCGATAGAGTGGAACGTAGTGTGTTCCACTATCAAGTTGTGTGCTGAAGGGATCATTGATAACCCTAGATGTAATGTGTGTTGTATGGAGGCAAGGGTATGTGAGGATGCTCACTTTTGTACCCTGGAACTTAGTGATGGTCCGGCCTACCTTATTGAGGGCAATACCTATAGGATAGGTATGCGATCAAACACCAAATCCGACTACGACGTAGTGTGTCGCCAACCTATGTGGTGGTTGTACAAGTTTTTATATATCCAAAGGCATCTCGATGGTGATGCAATACCTTGGTTGTAGTCGCAGTGATTGCTTTTATTGCTCTGTGTGCTATGGTTGTTTTGTTTTCTTTCATTGTTGTGTGATTGGGATAGATGTCATGTGATGTTGGTATTACTATGTTAGATACCACGACACCCATAGCTTAGTGTTGTACACCCATATGATGATTGTAGCATCTATTATGTTATGTGTTAACTCATTAGTTGTAGGGATAAGGCATACTTGACTTCTCATATTTAGTGTTCCTCTTTTACTATATCGGCTTTTGTAGTATCTTGAGATCATTGATCGCTATTACTAGACCGTTGTTTGAATCGATGTTTTATGTTTTGTTTCTTATTATCTTAGGTACTCTTAAATGAGCAGACTAGATAGTAGGTATGAGATTAGCACGTGGAGCTGTTCAGAGGGTAAGCAAGAGGATGACGCTTATATATACTTATATTTTAGAGCTTAGCATTATTCCGTTGTGCAGCACCATGAAGCTTTATTAGTGCTTGACTATTTTTAGAGACATTATTTGACTTACTTTATTTCTCATCTCCATTCACGGCCAAGCAAAAATATTGGTAATGGCCTCTTGTTCTTTCACTTTACTTCTCATTTTCATGCTTTTTGCCTTGTTTTCTTGGATCTTTTGTACTTCCTCCACTTCATAGCCACAGCCACCACCCCTACACCTCTTCCCTGCCATCATCACCACCTACCCCTTCAGCCTTGACCATGGTCGAGCCCACCATGATGATAAAATCCACCAAAATGCAACCTAAAGCCTTGAAAGCATGTTGTTTGACCATCCTTTGTTCACCACTTCCATTTCCACCACCACCATCACCTTAGGCCACCACCACCACCGCTGTCCAGACCTCCTCTCATCACTCCAGCCCCTGACCTGACCCACACTCCACTGGCCAGGCCCAAACACCCCATGGCGGAGCCTCTTTGTTGAACCAAATCTCCATTAGTTTGCCTAGAAACCCCTTCACCTTCTCTAGTTGTAACTTCCACCACTTGTTTAGATTGATAAATATGGAACAACTTGTCCTATTGGTTGATAACAACTAGATCATACAGGAAATCTCAATGTGATGATGTTACAAAGTTCCTTCGATTTGAGAATACCATGGAACTTCAATGTGTATACTCCACTTTAATTATAATGAAATCATGACATGGCACCCATTGAATGACTATAATTGGGTCTGGATTGAAACATTAGAAGTAAAGCACTATTCAATAGAGAATTCATCTCCTTGGTTATATAGGGTTAGAATGACAGTCAATTGTAGTCAACTCAAAGCCAAAATTTCTAGTCAGAGTAGAATGGTTAATGATGATGTTATTATTGAACCAAGGACTTTATTTATGGATTTATCAAGCAGAATGTGGATAATGTTGGTGTTTTGACCACTACCAGACTTCCTATATCATAAAGTGATATAGTGTTGGCAAAGAGAACTGCCCTAAGTCGATCCTAAAAAGTATCTTTGATGTGGATTCAGAGGCTCCATCTAAGTAGAGAAAAAGAAGAAATGAATCGGAAGGTTTCTTCTCCGTCTAGTAGAATCAATAACTTGTAAACACGTAAAGGGTGGTGATTTCCATTCTGCTCTTCTCCTGACTGGAATGAGAACTTCATCTATTGTAAATTTTAGTCACTACTAGTCCCGCTTAAGATGGTATAAAATATGATTTTACCAAAAAGATCTATACATGATGAATTTGGCCAAACTATCACACTGCCTACTAAAGTGACATGTGAATATTAATATTTGAATTGTTCAATATTAATCGTTAACTGAATTCATGCCACCGAGTCACATAACCGTATGTATGAATTCTCTGAAATGCTACATGACTTGATAGTTTATAAAGCGTTATAAATTAGTTAATATTTAAGAAATACTAATTGTTGTATTTGGCATTTTAGGGTGTTATTAGTAAGTGGGGTACCGCATAGAAATGTTTTTGGTGCTATTAGTAATTATTTGGATGTGTATATAAAAGTTATATTTGCACTATTGATATACGACATCAATATGTTTTTAAATGAGCTTTAAATACACTGAATTGCTTAACTGGGCTGTTGACAAGAAAACCTGTCAACACCTCAAATTTCAAATTGGAGTATGGGTGATGCTTTCGAAACCTCCTTTCGAAGGAGTAAAGGTCACTAGCACTTTTCAGGTCGAGAAAGTTGGTTGAGTACGCTTCCTTTGTACCTTTCGACGCAGTCAAAAGGCTAACTTCTCCTTGGGGAAACCTTTCGAATTGGTTGATAAACGACCTTGATGGAACCACCTTTCAATGTAGTTAAGGTGGCCTAGGTTGGAGACTTTATGGATTCTGGAAAACGTAGAAATGGAAGGGTTTCGATGTGGGCAAAAGGGTAAACTTCTTCTGTGTTATAGACTTAGGCTAAATTCTTAAGATATGTGTTAGCTGGGGGTTTCGACTAAATCGAATAGATCCCTTTCGACAAAATCGATAGAAGATAGAATGAATTGTCTGAAATAAGGATCTCAGAACTGCTATATAATCAAGAATATCACAATCTTTCTTTTTATTGAACTCAATGGTACAAATTAACAAAATCCCTAATTTGATTTGGGAACTAGGGTTTACAAACTTAAGAAAGAACAAGTGAGAAGTGAAAGAAATCAGATCCCCTCCAACTGACCCCTGGGGTCATATTTATAGGTGCGGGTTAGGAACTTTTGACCCTGAGCTTTCGATGCAGTCGAAAGGTAAACCCCTTTGCTTTCACCAATATCCAATGAGTCCTACCTTTCACCTGATTGAAAGGGTTTTAGTCAATCTTCCGCTGCCGCTAGAGGTTGGGCTTCTCTCTCTTGCCTTGTTTCCTTTTGACTTTGTCGAAAAGTGCTGCTTGATAGCTTCCGACCTCGTCGAAAGGTCTATTGATGCGCTGTTGACTTGAATGTTAATGTGCCGAATATGTTGATCTGGGCGCTAGCCTTCGACGCTGTCGAAACATACCTTCTTTTGGCTTCGAATGAGTCGAAATACCTAAAATGCTTTGTTGTAAATGGTTTCCTTCTAAAGCTTCAACCCTGACTAATTCAGAACCTTATGTCTTTATGGTAATGGACGTATGGTTCTTCTTTCATAGGTGAGTGTGACGCCCCACCTCTATACCCACGCTAGACAAGAACACTACGGTGTAATGCTGTCGACTAGCACGGAGAATAAGGCTGTTGAGGAGCAACCATCCGTGTAACTTCTTTGTGCGAGCACCGATATGTCAGATAGTATAGAATGCATATCGTTTAAGGAGGAAATCCGACATACCGATTCAAACTCAAAGCTATCACACAGTGGCTATATATAATCTTCGGAAACAAACATAGAAGTAAACATAACATAAACCAGTCACAGACATCCATATCACAAAGGCGGAAAAAGATATGAATATATATATATATAAGACATGAAAGTGTACATAAGAGTAGTGGTCAGAAAGATCCACGATAATACAAAAGAATAGCAACACGTGCTATACAAAAGAATAAGTACACTACATAGAGTCTATATCTCAAATGTGTACATCCAAAAACTACTAATCTAAGTAGTTAGCCAAAAGTCAGAATAATCCTGAAGAGAAGTCAAGCAGAAGCACCTGTAACATCTCGGTCTGACCCGAGTATTATTTATAAGAAAATAATAAACGGATCAGTCTAGCTATAAATATCAGATGATATGATATAAAATAAAGGACATAGCATGAACATGTAATAACCATAGTGGCATACTACTATAAGTATGTAATTGAAAATCAACAAGAGATTAATCAATATCACAAGAATCTTCTCAAAGATAAAATAGGGTATCATACCCTAAACTTGTATTCATAACAAGTTAATGACACACAAATTCACCATTGCACAAAGATTGATATCATATCAATGAAAATCATGAAAATTGGTGAAGCATAAATCCCAGAAATCAACACACGAAATCCAGAAATCACAAAAAGGGGGAAGTCCGAACACACGGACGAGAAGCTATCTCATGGAAGCTATCCATTTAATTTTTCGAACACACGAATGGCCCGAAGGCCTTTGACACACGAACGGCCCGATGACCATGGGGTGCTACCCCATATGGCGAAACATCACACAAGCGGGGTCTAGTCTCCCTCACAAACAAAGAGACATCGCTCAATCGCTAGTCTAAATCACAAAAATGATCGTCATGATCATCAAGAAGTGTCAATCACACCAAGCTAGTAAATATATGAGTTTAGCTTCATGTCCCATAACCACTTGCTTAACTTAAATATTTACGAACAAGTTGTAGGTCTTCAATAGAAAATTTGTCACAAAAAGGTTCAATCGAACAAGTCCAAGAGCTAACCGACAAAGTGAACGCAAGCATTTCATACCACTCGTTTTACTAAGTCGTTTAATTCGATTTCTCATCCGAGTGAATTAAAGGCTTGTATATACTAATAGGTTGGAAAACGATTTAGGAAAAAGAGCTTTGTAATAAAATAGAGTTGAAATTGCTTTGATGAAAGAGTTTTGATATTTACTACTAGTATTGAAACCTTCGTATTTTTAAAGTGACAAATCACAAAAATGATTGTAGAAACAATCTATCCCAAAAATTCACATTCGAAGACGTGAACAAAATCCAAGGAAATCAGCTCAAAATGCATCAAAGTGGAAGTTCTGTTGAATGTTTTTCAGATAAGGTCCCCTACGGAGGGGGGTCCAAGGGGTGGCAACCCCCTAGGTGGGGGTGCGGGGGCAATACCCCCGCTACGGTGTTCGACCTGCCCGGTCAGGTCGCAGGGGTCTAGGGGGCAGCGCCCCCGGCAGGGTGCGGGGCAGCGCCCCGTCCAAAATGGTATGACCTAGTGAAGACAAGCGACTTCGTGAAGCCAAACGACCTAAGGGGCCATGCGACCTAATGAGTCATGCGACCTACGACCTAAGTGGAAGACAGGTCGAGCGGCCTAAGGGATATGAGGTCCAGCGACCTAATGGATATAAGGTCCAACGACCTAAGTGAAGCAAGGCCTAGCGACCTAAGGAAAATAAGGCCTAACGACCTAAGGAAAAGAGACTCGCAACCTAAGGACTCGCGACCTAAAACTCGCGACCTAAGGACTCGCGACCTAAGACTCGCGACCTAAGGACTCGCGACCTAAAACTCGCGACCTAAGGACACGCGACCTAAAACTCGCGACCTAAAGCTCGCGACCTAAAGACACGCGACCTAAAGCTCGCGACCTAAAGACACGTGACCTATCAGTGGTGCGACCTAGTGGGGTGAGCGACCTAACACGGTCGAGTTAAGGTAAGGCGCGACCTAAAGAGGTGTGACCTAATGGGTAGGTAAGATCGAGCGACCTAGGACCAACGACCTAGTGCAGAACGACCTACGACCTAAGTGCCAAGCGACCTACGACCTAACTCGAGGCGAACAACCTAAGCCCAGAACGGTAATTTGCAGGCCTGTCTTCTCCAAACCCGACGACCTAAGCCCAAAATTTTGTCAAAACACTAAAAATTGGGTTTTTCACCAATTCAGTCCAAACCAAATGCAAATGCATGTGCACAAGTGATAGGGAATCATTCCCAACAGTCCAATGACAGTTATAGGCAAGATGTGAGATTAAAAATCTCACCTTTTCCACGAAATTGATGAAGATGAGACTTGAGAGCAAAGCAAGAACAACAACAAGCTTGAATCAATGTTCTTCACGTGAATTTGGAGCAGATGTTGGATTAGCAATGAAGAATAAGACTTTGGAGTTTTAGTTTCCCATTCCCTCCACCATTTTTGAAGAAGCTTGAAGTGTTTGTGAATAAGTGAAGAGGAGAAGGGGTTGGGACTAACTTAGAATGGTTCAGCCCAAACCAAAAGTCTCAAAGCAAAAAGTGATGAAAATTTCACTATCTCCAAACATAGCGAAATTTACACTCAAAAAGATCGCAAACGTCATTTTGAACTCAATGGGGGTGGTCTCGAGTCCTAATTTGATCGTATGCAAAAAGTAGCTTTTCGGATCAAAATCCAATTAACGATAAAATATTTAAATAAAATATTTAAATATGAAATCGATAAATATGCGGGTTGTTACAGTGAGAGTGGCCTAACCATTTTGAAAGGCTATATATGCTTTCGAAAGGGCTGATTTGGTTGAATACCTCTTCGGAGGAAGTGAATGAAGGCGAAACCAAGACGTTTCGAATGGTTTGGTGCAAAATGTAGAGAGCCTGCTATTCATTGCCTTCGGGAGGTGTCTTTTGAGCACTTTGGATGCAATTAACATGTTTGCCATTGCCTTCTAAGGGAAGCCTTCGACCTCGCCGAATGCTTTATGCTTTCTCTTTTGAGACGTCCTCTTGATCTCTCCGAAAGGTGCTGCCGGCACTCTCGTTTTCTTATTGAAAGTTATATTTAAATAGACCGTTCCAATGATTTCTGATCTTTGTCTATGTTCTTCCCTCCTGTGCAGTTAAAGCGCTCGGCAGATTCAAAGCGGTGGAGGAGCAAAAAGTCATAGCGGGGATACAGCGAGGATATAGCGGGATATAGCGGATGGCTTTAAAATAGCATATAAAACTCGTACTTAATGTTTTTACGAATATATAAAGATGGTAATTAAATGAAAAATTATCATTCAATTGAATTGTAACTGATACATAAATAATTTTTAAATAAAAACATGTGCGAATATACTTTAAATAAACGTAAAACTGTTATATAACATAATTGAATTTAGTAGAATATTAGAGTATTTTCATTTCTGAAAATATATTAAAAATTAAATCAAATAAATTAGTTTCATAATTTTTATAATGTATAAATTGAATTTTTCAATTCATTTTATTAAAGAAGATACAGCGGGAATAGCGGAATATAGCGGAAATAACGGGATATAGCGGAAATAGCGGGGATTAAAGCGGAAAGGCTATATTGTGGGGCTATATGGAAAAATCGTAGCGGCAGAAACCCGCTATGAGATATAGCGGGGTTATAGCGGGGTAATAGCGGGGCATTAACTGCACAGCTTCCCTCTTCTTTCATACCTTTTCTCTTGTGAATATTTTATGGATAACATTTAGCCCCTAGTATGAAAGAAGCTTTTGTTCTTTAGGACAAAAACTCCAACGAATTTCTTTCTTTGTTTCTTGCAAAATAGATAATAACATTTATCAGGATCATAACCTTATTATGAGACCTTATTGGATAACCTTAAACTTATGAAGCTATCGTTCAAAATATAATTTGATGATATTTTTTGAACAAAGCATTCTAAATAATACATGATCAAAACCCCTTTTGATTTACTAATATTAGGGATGTGGAACAATATCACCTGGTTAGCAGGTATCAGCTTAAGTAGATGTACCTTTCAAGAGAACTATTATTCGATCCAAATCTCCCTTTTTGGAATTAAGTTTTCTTCAGCCATTAGGTATTTGTTTCTTGCTTTAGATGGTTTTTACCTTATGACTTCATTATAATTCGTTTTCATCCACTAACCTTTGACGGAAGCCCATCTGATATTGAGAAAATCTTGTATCGAATTCCAATTCAGAAGTTCAATGGAAAATTCACAAACCATTATAAAAATTCATTAAAGGGATCAAAATTCATAAACTAGAAGTTCAATAAGAAATCATTATGAAATTCCCATAAAGAAATCAGGAGTATGAAATCCATAAATTACCATACAAATCAATCAGGAAATTTAAAATCCACAAAATAAGAAATTTAGTTGGAAATCATCATGAAAATTCAACATGGAATCTAAGAATATGAAATTCACAAATCATCATGAAAATCGACAAGGGAATTCAGAATTCCCAAAATTAAAAGCCCAATAAGATATCATCCAAAAAATTCAATAAGGAAATAAAAAATATGAAACCCGCAAATCATCATAAAACCACTAAGGAAATCTAGAATTCACAAAATTTGAAGTCCAATAAGAAATCTCCAAAAATCCAATAAGGGAACCAGGAATATGAAATCTAGAAATCATCATAAAATCAATAAGGAAATTTAGAATTCACAAAATCAGGAGATCAATAAGAGATCATCAAAACCCTAACAAGGAAATCAGGAATATGAAATCAATAAATTATCATAAAAATTCAATAAGAAAGTTCTGAATTCTCAAATATATTAGATCAGTATGAAGAGAAGCCGAAAATTCAGGAATCTAGGAATGTAATGAGAAAATTGTTTGGACCTCACCTGCTAAACAACCTACATAAAACTCTTTCCAATATAAAGTCAGAAATTCAATAAGAAATCTATAAATTATCATAGAAATTCGACAAAGAAGTTACGAAATCAAGAATTTATGAAAACAAGAAGTCAACAAGAAACCATTACGAAAATCCAAAGGGTAATCAAAAGTATAACATCCACAAATCACCTTAGAAGTCAACATGAAAATTTTGAATTCCCAAGACCAAAAGGTTAATAAGAAATCATAATGAAATTTCAAGAGGGAAATTAGGAATATAAAATTCACAAGGCATCATAGAAGTTAACATGGAAATTCAGAAATTCATAAAACCCAATATGACAACCTCATGTGAAGAAACGAGGAAATCGAAAATTCGTAAAACCAGAAATCCACCCAAAATCTTGTCAGGGTCTCATCTGACGAATAGACTGCTCATAATTTCATACAATACAAAATCAAAAACTTGTCTAGTAATAGTAAACTCAGTAGATTCAAGCAAAAGATTTCTATGCCTACTGGCCTAAATTCTAATACTATGCTAGAGATTTATTCTAAACATATACCTTAAATAGTGATAAGGGTTCTTGTTATTCAAAGGGAATTACATATAATGAGGAAGAAGAAACTGTTACTGATAAAACATATACCAAACTTAATCTAAATTACGAGGAGCAATTTGTAGCTAAAGATTCTAAAGGTCAGGCAATTAGTTTGTGAGTGGAATCTCCTATAAAACCAAGGAGAAGACCTCTTAGACATAAATGTCTTTAACAAGCTGGAATGTCAGAGGTCTAAATAATGATACCGTAAGTTAGACCTTTATAATCTTATGAGGTGTTAACTACCTTCTACCTTGGGTATGATAGATAACAAATTTAATGATCACAATCTTACTTTCTTTACTGAAATTATAAGATCTGAATGGAAATTTTTACATTGCAATGACTTAGGAGAAAAAGGCAGGATTCTTCTAATGTGGAATAAAAATATTTGGCAAGTTCAACTTGTAGGTAAGGATGAAAAACAGATAACTATCAAAACTACAAATGTTAGTGGTTTGATTTTTTATATTTCTCCTTATATGCTAGTGATTTGGCAAGCCAAAAAACTACCTTATGGGGGAAAGTTAAAAATCTGACTAACGTTATAGGATATTCCTAGATTGTAATGGGTAATTTCAATGCAGTACTGAAAACTGAAGAGAAGAAAGGGGGACTTACAATAAAAGTCTCATAACTAGAAGATTTCAATAATTTTGTGGTTGTTACAGGATTGGTTGAAGCTGTCCACACTAGCCTGAAATTTACATGCAGAAGTGGTGAGTGTAAAAAAATATCTTGTAAGTTAGACAAAGTGCTGGTCAACTCATGCTGTATCAATAAGTTTGTTGACATAAAAATTAGCATTCTCCCTAATTCGGCTAGCGATCACAACCCTATCCATATCAATCAACATGAGAAATCAGGAAAAAAGGCAAACAATTTAGATACGCAAATGATTGGCAAGTTATTGAAGGTTATAATGATGCATTAAACATTAATGAATATGAACAAATGGAAGGGACCCATCCTATAAGCTAGTTCATGTTCTTAAAAATGCCAAACAAAGATGGAAGGAATGCAACAAATGCAGATCCAAAGAACATGACAAAATTAAAAATTTAGAGAAGCAAAGTGAAGAATTGTTGAAATTAACTAAATCTGGCCACCTAACGATGATGTCTGGAAGCAGTCTATGAGGTGAAATATATGTTAAAAGCTACCATGAAATCTAAGGCAATAAAGTTGGAACAAAAGGCAAAGGAAAAGTGGCTCACTGAAGGGGATGAATGCTCAAAATGTTTTGCACAAAAATGTCTATAAGGGATAATGCTAAGTATAATTTACAATCATTTGACCAGGATGGAATTGCTACACTTGACTTTAGGAAATTGAAGAAGAGGCCATCAGCTACTTTACTAGATTGTATAATGGACAGTGTGAAATAAATTTACCTTCATTTAAACTAGTAGGTTGGTGAATGCTAGAGAAAGGTGGCTATTGAGCAGGAACATGACTGAAACTGAAGTATGGAAAGCTCTGCAGTCCATTCAAATTAAAACTAGTCCCAGTCTACATGGGATGGGTTCTATTTTCTTCAAAAATCACATCCATGACTTGAAAAACATGATTGTGTCAGCTATACAAGAATCATTTCACGTAGTTAAAATTTAAAAGAAATAAATCATACATTTATCTATCTAATTCCAAATTCTGTCAAACCTCCCAGAAGTGAAGATTATAGGCCAATAACATGTTGCAATGTGCTATATAAAATCTTGAATAAGGTTACTTGTAACATGAAAAACAATCTTACTAGACGTTATAGCTGAATGCCAAAGTGCATTTATTAAAGGTAGAAGCATATTTGAAAACTCACTTTTGGAATACCGATTAATTAGAAATTTCAACAAAAAGGTGCAGATAAATTCTATCTAAATGTTGACCTCCATAAGGCATATGATAAGATAAATCGGAATTTTATCCTTTACATGCTTAGATGTGCTAGGTTCCCAGAGAAGTTCGTGGAATTGATCAGTGAATGTATTACCACTCCTACCTTTTCTTTTCTTGTGAATGAGATTCCCAAAGGATTTATTAGCAGCAACCATTATATAAAGTAGGGAGATCCTCTATCTCCCTACCTTTTTTTGCAGTGTCTATGGAATATTTTACCCTTCAAATGGAGTTGGCTAGTCACAACAAGTAATTCCAGAAAATACATAGTTTCCAACCTAGAGTGACCCATCTGTTATATGCCGATGCCTAATCATTTGCATAAAATCAAGTTATGAAGCAACTAAAGCCATAAGAGATATATTTCAAAATTTAGAAAGGAAAGTTGGACTCAAGTTGAATGAGCAAAAAACTAAGTGTTATTTTAACAAATTCTACAAGAATAAACGTGAGGTGTTGGATATCTTAAAAGTCGGAGAGGGGGAGCTTCCAGTGAAATATTTGGTAGTCCCTTTGTCACAAACAAAATAATGGATAAAAAATGTGCTGAATTGATGACAAACATTAGAGGCAAATTGTAAGGTTGGAGCTCTAGATTACCGTCATTTGCGTGCATAATAGAATTGGTTCATATAGTAATTCTGTAAGGACCCAGGATTTTAGTCAAATTATTTTGGAATATTCAATTGGTTTTAAATATTGAAAAGTTAATTTTATAAGTTAAATAACTTGAATTTCAAAATGGTTATTTGAATATTAGAAATTTGTTTAAATAATTAAACCTTGAATTTTATGTGAATGAAAATGATTTCGGAAGTTTATTTAAATTATTTTTGGATAAGAATGAAGATAGTAAACTTTTGAACTTGAATATTAAAGTAATTAAACTTGGTTTATAATAATTGTCTTGGTCAACATATGAAAATAGCCTTTCGGGGCACTGTATTAGATTTTGACGAAACTAGTGTCATTGGATCCGTAATAGAGAATTATTGTATGCCAACGAATTTTGTGGCAATTGGATGTATTGTGTGGTCATATGAGTTTGAAATGCATATAAATTAATTACAGAAATTAACATAATATAACTGGGGTCGAAAAGCTATATTTTGTATATAATCGAATTAGGTCTTGAGACTAGTTCCATTGTGTTCGGAATAGGGGTATTTAGTGTAGAACGCCAGGCGACATGTCTCAATAGGAGTTCGAGATTTTCGAACATTTAAAGGTTGATATTTTTTTAAATAAAATAATATATAGGCCATACCCTTCAAATCAGCCCATACCCCCATTTCTTTATGCCTATACTTATCCACGTCTCTACCCATACCCCCTTCCATTTTTAAAACCGCATTATTATAAGAGAAAATGGTTTCAATTTTTCTTAAACCAAACTCCCACTCGATCGATTGGTCGAGAATCATCAGAGCCAATCGTGGCAATTTCAGTCGAGGCATCCAACTAGGAAAACGTCAGCGATGTCAGGCAAACTCAATCAACGGTGGAGATCGATGGCGGTGGAGCAAAGCGGCAGCTAGGCCCGATTGATCGACGCTGTAGTTTTACGGTTATTTCGACCACTCGAGGGGTTTTGGGGCGAAGTCTTCAACTAGAGAAGTGTAGAGGGAGGCGAGGGCAAGGCGCGACCAGAGTTTGCTGACGTGGCATCGCCTGTAGCGGTGACATTTTTGGGTTGAACTGAAGTGAGGCATTTTGGTTTTTGGGCCCGTTTGGGGGCATGGCGGCGGATGGGACGAGGCCTAGGTAGAAAGGTGCGACAGAGCTTGGGCATGCCATTGGTGGCGATGCGGCGGTGTCGAAGTGGCTGGAGGCAGCGCGATGATGGGTTGAAGAGGGGCGGCTGTGTACGTGCACAAGCGGGATTATAAATTGAAGAAGATATGGGATTAGTTGCTAATAGGGTAATTAGTGATAAATGATTATATTACTGTATTACTATATTAATTTATTTAGTGAATCTTATCTTGTCGATGACTTGATGGTACTAGGTCCAAATTGAACGCGGTCAGTCGTGTTAGGATCGTATAGACATAAACTACAAAATGGAATTGGATTGGTGACATTTGGAGCTAGTTGAATTTACGCTGAATTCGAACGTCGTTCGAATTCAGATGGAACCAGAATGCTTCGGCAACAACTAGAATAATGGTGAGTTAAACCCACCTTTTTGGTTAACCGGTAATATTACATAGTTGATAAAAAATTTTGGTTGGATGTTTGGATGATTTACTGTTTTATCAGTTGGTTTGGATTTATTCTTGCCTCTGGAGCGGATGACCTTTTATATATACCCACCTAGTAGCAGATAACCCATATTATATAATCATATAATGTTTGTGATGTATAGGGATAGGTTAGAGGGATCCAATGAGATTCCTCGTCATTGTTGAAATATTTTATATAATATTCCTATTATATTTTGAAAATCAAACCTGATTGTTAATACTATTGGTTATGACATTGTTATATGTTCAAAACTTAAACTCTGTAGTGATAGAAAATCAATATAGATATTGATTAAACGTTAGGTAGCTATTGGCCTCAAATTATTATTTTAAAATACTATAAATTGCCATTGAGTTGGTATTGGTTTGAGACAGGAAATGATTTTAAATTTGAGATTTGGTTTCGGAAATATTTTGTTTTAAAGGATTTAACTTCTATTTACTTCAACCCCTTTATCTGTCTTTTTTAAGTTATTCATTTATATTTAATATTATTTTAAGACTATTTATATTTAATATTGTTTTAAAGATTTTTTTTATATTTAATGATGTTTTAAAAGTTATTTATCAATATTTTAATATTTTGGAAAGTTAATTATTTTAAATAGTTAATATATTTTGAAATTAATAATAATGATTTATTAATAATGTTTTGGAAATAAATCATTACTATTTCTAATAATGTTGATGATTAATTATTATTGTTTATTTAATAATGTTTTCAAATTATTAATTTTTATTATTTTTAAGCTCTTTTGAAGTTAATAATAATTATTTATTTATAATGTTATTTGTTAATAAATATTATTACGTAATAGTGTTTTGAAGTGAATGATTTTTATTTATAAATGTTTTTCGAGACCTATAAATAGGGTTTATAAACGGACTTGGGTTTATAAGAGGAGTTTTATAAAATGGTTTTGAAGACTTAAAGGAAGATTATTTACAAGGTAAATGAATTTTATAAATGGTTAGATATTTACAAACGAAATTTAGAAATGGGTTTATAGAATTATAAGAAGAGTTTTGTAATGAGTTTTATGGATTATAAAGAGTTTATAAAAGACTTGTGAAATAATTTATAAAGAGTTTATAAATGATTTTAGAAATTTATAAATAGTTTATAAATGATTGTAGAGACTTATTAAGAGTTTATAAATGATTTTTAGAAATGTATAAAAGGAGTTTATAAATGATTTTTAGAGATTTATTAAGGAAATTTTAAATGGTTCTAGAATTATGTAAAAAGGGAATCTTCCTTCGTTCTGTGAATATGCTTATACCATCGAGATAAATATATGGATATTTTTCCAAATATTGAAAATATAGGGATTGTGGGTATATCTTTATAAAGGTATTTTTATACAAGTAATTTACAAAGTGATTTCAATTAATGAAAGGATTATTTAAGAGGCTAGTGATTGCTTACGTTCTTAACCGATGTTGTTTATATTTCTTATGAAATTAAATCCCTGATTTGAATGTTTGTTTATTCGATAGTTAAATAACCGACTATCGAATTTGGGCCTAAAACGTAACTTTGGAAATATCTAGGAGAAACACGTGAGTTATATGGCACAATCATCTCCGATGATGCTGTACTGAGCGTATAAATATCGTTTTGTTCTCTTAGGATAAACGATATGGAAATTCGTTTTACTAATGGTTAGGAGGTGACCTCCGCTCTTATCTTTGACTATTTATTTCCTAAAGAACCAGAGTTGAGTTTACCGGAAACTATGGAATATTGTTTTGAACGACCGGGATCAGATATGTTATCCGTAAACCACTTCAATCCAACTCAACGCATTGAAGTGAAGATATCTTGAAGATGATGGAATTTGAAGACGAAGCTCATTAAAGTGCAAGGGCTGCTTATTACTAATCCTGAGGGTGATTCCAAAATGGATGTGGTAGAAGTAGTGCCTTCGGTTCGTTCATCACCTGAACGACTTTTATGGATGAATGCTGACATTGTGTCATCGACTGGAAGGCAATGTAGCATTCCAAGTGGGAAGTACTATATAAAGGTAAAATGTACCCTCAAGCCTCATCAACCAGGAAATGACAAAAATCGGACATGAAGCAGGGTCATGTGGGTCACTCCCATTAGGGTACGTTCATTCCAAATCTAGATCGATTACTATCTACTCTTGTATGCTTCGGGGCTTATTAACAAAAGGGTGATCATATTCGGTACTACTAGTTAAGTGGTAGGCCAGTCCTATATGGCAGGGTTATAAGATGTTCTTGTCAGATCCCGGTGCATTTTATCTAGAGATGTACCATCAGAAGGTAGTTCCTTACCTTGTCATAGTATGGAATCCATTCTCCAATACGAGCCTTTACAGTTTTAGTTGTATACCTATTATGCTGGATTTTAATTAATGTAACAATTTTGACTATGTTAATTATTTACTTTGAATCCCTAGACATTATTATAACATCACTGGATTTTCTATAGAAAATATTTTGTTTATCATAAAGTAAAAACCTGTCTGTTTTTTTATGCGGCGTGGTCTTACGAGATACCTTTATTTTAAAAAGATTTTTGAAACATTAAAATTCAACTGGGTGTGTTTTTCTCACGCTGGTTTACCAGACTGACTCAGATGTTATTTTATTATAATGCTTAGCTCAGACCGAGCATATTGACAGATTGCTTTGGATGCATTGGAGCTCAGAAGACGAGCTTGAGGTCCTAGACATATCTACGTATTTCACTATGTTCAGCTGTGTTATCTGTTGGTTGTAATTATCAAAAACTGTAAAGACATGCTATTATAACTGTCAAGGCTGAAATATGTTAGTGTACTCTGATTGATATAAGTATATTACATTTTTCTTTGGGTAAAGTTTTGTTGTATATTATAGATTATTCGTTCCGTTATGAGATTCTGTGTTGTTTAGTTTTCTTCTTACCTTCTTCCTTCTTTCTTTTCCCTAACTACCTTCCCTTTCCATTCAATTTAAGTGGGTCATATGTGGTTGATTGTTTGCTTAAATTATACAGAAAAGTGGGTTGTTACAAATTTAGGCTAAGGTTATCTTTTGGTTGTAAACATTCCAATCGCCAGATGCTTCGGTGGAGAAAATAGAAAAGGGATGTGTTGACTTTATCTTAAAGTAGGCACTTCATAAAATTAAATATTAGGATTTTTGCAGACCAAAGGAAGAAGGGGGTATCTGGTTTAGATGTTTAAAGACATGAGAGATGTGTTTACACTAAAGCAAGGTTGGAATGTAATTAATGCAAAAGGGTTATGGGCTAGATGGATAAGATAGAGATATATAAAAGCCAACATTTGGCAGATGGTTGTGGATAATAATGCATCTCCTATGTGGAAAGCAATTATGAGTTTCAGGCAAAAATTGGCAGTGAATTGTAATAGAGAAATTGCTTAAGGTAAACATATTGATCTTTGGAAAGACCCTTGGATTGAAGGAAATCATTGATAGATAACTTAGGCTAGGATACTTATTCGACTTATGACTGTCTAGTCAAAACTGTTGATTCAATCGTACAGGAAGGCAGATGGGAGTGTGACTCAATCCCATGCAGCACTGAACAACGAAATCAGATTGAGTATATGGCTTTGGTCTTGGGCAATGTAATGACCCGTTTTTCCGTACCCTTTAAATTGACAATAAACAGCACATGTCCAACTCAAATTGCACGACCAAGCGGATCATTAAGGGTAGAAAGAAAATAAAGACAGAACATAATCTTACACGAATGGAATAACATATATTATTTCAATAAAATCTTTACAGCGGAAAATTTTAAAATACAATATCAGAGTCAAACTTAGATTCAGCCTGGACAGTTATAAACCTATATTCCTACAAATGCTGAAAACAACAAAACAAATGAAATGAATGCAGCAGATAATAGAATACGTCCATACGATGATGAAGATCTCCAGCTCTCCTCTGGAAACTCCAACTATCTTCAACTAAACCTGAAACTACTCGGATTTGACCCGAGTATTAAGAATGCCCGGATCAGGCATGATAAACCAGCATGAGATACTCGAAATTTAAAATGACAATTTTATCAAAATCTTTGAAAAGAAGGGTATCTCATAAGACCACGCCCACACATAAATACGGACGAGTTTTTATCTTATGATAACCAAAACACTTTTATTACCAAAATAATTTGATATTATCTTTAATGACATTCTTTTTGGAAAACATCTTTCAAATAAACTTATTCAAATAAGGTATCAATACCCGGACTAAGTCTATGGCAATATATCCGGACTGGGTCAACGGAATATATCGAACAAAATATATGATACCAAAAGGGGTAGCTGAAATGTTTGCAAGTCATTGCAACTATTTTGGGACTACAATCAAAACCGTAAAGCTCATATTGGAGTTGGATTTCCAACATGATAGGGAACTAGTGGCCTTTTCTCCGATCCGCGCATAACAACCATAGTCCTCGTTAACCGTTATGCTTTTCTCAAGCAAGCTATTTGGAATTATACTTGCTATACTACTACTGATAACCGGTAGTTCCCTTCTTTTCTCAAGCTAACCACTTTATCACAGTAAATGGGGCAATAAATGCCATGAGGGTCACTTCTCCCCAAACGGGCCCAACGTATTAGACACCACCATACATACTTACTTATCCCAAATTTGTGTCCGTCACACCATAAAGTATCCCATGTCATCACCAGGATGTGATGCTAGTGAGGCTACACTCTTACTTTCCACAAAGCCCGCTCCACTTAGAATGCCACATTGCCATTCCTTCGATCACCATTTAACTTTTACGAACATACAACCTCTGAGTTCGTATGCCTCTGAGAAGGGTGTTAAGCTAAGAGAAGTTTCCTTCTCCGCCACCATAGAAATATGTTGGTAAAAGTCAACGTTTGTGATCTTAGCAATGCAATGTCAGACATTCATCCATACAAGTTCGTTCTAGGACTGAACGAAACCAAAGGCACTTTCCCCGGCCATTACTAGGCGAGAAGCCCTTGCAATCCAAAAATTTCAAACACGGACATGACCACTGCTATAATAAATGTCTTTATATTGGGAGCTACCCAGAGAATGTCAACAAGTAGTCCTCTTGCTATGAAGATATTCGGCCTTCAAAAATCATCATCTTCAACATGTCTTCACTTTTGAACGTATACATTGGTTTGAAGTGGTTTACGGATAGGGATCACCCAAAACCGACCCCGGTTCCTTCAAAGCCAATCATCGATTAAAAGATGTTAAGTTCATATGTGATTATCAATCATCAATTAATTACTCCATCTTTTATTTAAATCAAATATCTTTCTTAGATATATTCTTTTCAATTTAGCCCACTTTTTCCCAAGAGTATATGGAATCATTAAGCCTCATTTATCAAATCATTTGGTTTAGACTTTTTTAAATTCTGGAATAATTCCAAATCATTTTCTCTTCTACTTAGGAAAATGTTTCTAAATCATTCTTTTAATCTTAATCAAAGATTTCTTATATTCAAGTTATAACTTTTAACTTAGGGAAAATATTCCCAAATCATTCATTAAATTTTAATCAAAGATTTCTTTCTTAACTTCAAATTATATTCTTGCAAATCAAAGATTTTCATAACAGAGCACTACTGCTACCCTAGATATGGTAAATTTCACCTTGAGGGACTAGTGGCAAGTAGTCCTACATCATGAATATCTTCGTCATCAATGATCATTGTCTTCAATATATTTTATTTTGAAAATTAGTTTGAAGGGATTTTCGAATAGGAATCACCCAAATCCAATCCTGGTTTTTCAGATAGGAATCACCCAAATCTGATCCCGGTTCCTTCGTACCAATCATTGATAAAAAATTATTGGAAGATTTGATGATTGATTTATGCATTTCCTTTTATCAACTATCTTCGATAGATATAAATATTTATAAAATATTCTTCTAGTGGATATGGAATCATTATAGCCTTTGTTTGAAATTTATTGAATCATTTGATTTATTCAAACCTTTTTGAACATGGAATAATTCTATTTTATTTCACCTTATATTTAGGAAAACTTTAATAAATTTTTTAGAGCATCCAGGCTCTCCCTTCGATCTGTTGCATCCCTCGTCTAAAAGATAAAATGAAGGCCGGGTAAGTTCAGGGCACTGGTTGCTCCATCCCTAACCTTAGTTACACACATTGTTTTACCGTTTAGCTCTCAGAAGCGGGACAAATGTACTAGTCGTTTCCGCATACTCAATTATTAATCTTCATTTTAGAAATGATTCACTAATATTCCAAATCATTATTTAAAACACTAAATTATTCTTTTAAAAATATCTATAAAAGATTTGAAAAAGGATTGTTGAGTTTAAATCCATAATTCATAAGTTATTAAAAAGTTTTGCAAAAGTGTTGGAAAAAGCTATATACTTCAAAACGACTTTTATATCATTTAGAAATCCATCCTTTCAACTTAAATTACTTTTATAACATTTTAAAAGATTTTTAGATTTTATTTCATATTTTTAAACTTTTTAAAAATATAATTTTTAAAGAAATCCTTTTTTGGATTTCGAACTGCAAAACCGCGTTGTTTTTTAGAAAATTGTTTTGGACATATTTCAAAATCTACTTAATGAAATCTTGATTTTCTTCCTTAGTTGGAAAACTATGGATATAATAGTTAGGAAATTATTATCTCAAAGAATTTCGAGCTATATTCCACTTTGTATACTTATTTAACTTTTTCGACACGAAATCGCGAACTAACGTTACACGACGCGCCTAGTTTTGACTTGTTTTTCAATTTCTTTCCAAACTTCATTTAAACACTTTTAAATGTTTATAAAACAATTCTAAATCATTTCAAAATCATTTTAAACAATATTTCCATATTTCAAACTCATTTTCCATTTCATTTCATATTATAATATTATATTATTATTATATCATTTTGACCTTTTTTAAAATCATTTAAAGGCTAAATCACTCCATACACATATTATTATGTATTTAATTTTCATTAAATTTAATTTGGTTAATTACTAACCAATTCTCTTATTATTTATCAAACTAAGTTATCAACCATTTCACAACCATATAATCAACCATAATATCAACTAAGTTATCATCCAATATCAACCAATATTTAACATATCAATTTCTAATTTAACATGTGTATTATCAACTTAAGTATTATTAAAATAAAACTAAGATTTGAGTACTCACTTATGGCTCCACTCCACCAAACTTTTTCGTAGACTTCTCTTTCGATTTCGGCAGCACTTCCTTCTCTTTTTCTTGCTTCGACGCTTCCCAGACTTCCTTCTTTTTTCACTTAGGTTCGGCCTTGACTTAGGAGGTTAGAGGAGCTCGGCCTTGGCTTGAGGAGGTGGTGGCCGTGAATTTTGGAGGTGGAGAGGAGGTGTTTGCACTTGGTTTTGAGGTGGAATACTATAGTTTACTTTACTTTTTTTCTAATATTTTTCCATTATTTTCATAAGACATGGAAGCCATGAAAGTGGAGGGAAGAAGCTTGAAAATGGAGAAGAAAAATTATGGAAAAAGTGAAGAAAGTGGGTTGTTATTTATAGAAAAAGTTTGGAATAAAATATTATTATGTAAAAATACCAAAACACCCTTACTTCAACTTACAATAATCTCATTTTTTCAACACTTACCATCACCATTTAACATCACTCTTTATGTCATAATCACTTAAGAATTAAGTAAAATAAAGTAAGATTTTATTTAGATTTGATTTTGACACTTTTGTCATTTTGTGCTTACTTTTTGCTAATGATATTCTAGAATTACCTAATCATAATTAGTAAAAGTAAACTTGTTTACTAACTTTGTTATTACTTACCTTATTTAAATATGTGTTCATGTATATGAAAATAAAGGTGCAACAACGTTGCGACAATTTTAAATCGACAAAACATTGATTTTCGACAAAATGTTTTACGGTTACATTTTGACGTTTTATTTAAACTATTTATTTATGTAATCCAAATTTAAAAATAAATTTGTATAATGCTATTTAAAAATATAAACACTCATAAATTATTAAAGTAATTTATTTTAACCATTGAAACTTACTTTTCTAAAATCAGGATTTTGTCATTTTTGTCGATATAAGCAAATGTTCCTATTTTTATGTATATTTCTGTTTTCAAATCCTATCTAATATTATTCGAATCATAATATCTTATACATTTTATATTTAAAATAACTTTAAACGTTATATTTGGAGGTGGTCAAATTCTGGGTCGTTACAGGGAGAGAAAACGATGTATGGACTTGGAAACATACCGGTAACGAATTCTTCACTAAAACAGCTTGGGAGGCTATTAGATCTAAAGAATGAAAAATCAACCGGAGCAAAACATTTGGGATAGGTTTAATAGCCTGAAATGGCATTGTCAATGTACAAAGCAATGATGGGAAGACTGACGACGAGGGACATATTATTTAATGGAGTATAATTGACGAAAAATTATGTCTTTTATGTCGCAAACAAGAGAAAAATCACAAGCATCTCTTCTTTGACTGCGATTTCTCAAAAGCACTTTGTGGAAGTTGCAAACAAGTATCAAATTTGACAAATACTACGTATAATTTACATCAAATTATTTCATACCTTATAGGATTAGGGCAATACGAAAACTTGAGAGCCAAAACAAATTGCATCACTTTGACAGTTGCTATTTGGAGCATTTGGAAGGAACACAACATGAGATTGATTTAGAAGAAGGTTCATAGTATAAATGAAGTTAGTAAGCTTGCTATAATTGACATGCAGTTGGTATCTAATCAAATAAGTGAGAAGATCCTTACTAAGAACATGGAACGAGTAGGAGCCTTGTTTGAAATAATGGATCGTCGATGGCGAACAATCAGAAGCCCAAGTACAAGTTCGAACTTTTAGGTGCCATGAAGAAAAGGAAGACGGAGTTTTGAAGAATATATATTTTAGATCTGTAAAGTAGAGGAGAGAGATTGTGAAGTGAAGGAATGTTTTAAGTTTATGTAAAGTTTTTGTTTGTATTATTATGTTTTGTATGTGGCACTATGGGCCGATCAATGTTTGGGCCGAAAATGCCCTAATAAAATACCCATTTTTTAAAAAAGGTATGTGATATTTTTAGGGATAAAATTTTGATGATAAAATGATTTTAATTATGGATAACTATATAATCACAATTTTGTTTTCATTTAGAGATTAGATCAAGATTTAATTAGAAGTTTGTAAAAGAGGAAGATGGAATTATTCAAAGATATTTCCATTTCCACTTTCCTATTTAAATACATATTTGATTAGATTTAAATCTAGTATATACATATTTCCATTCCCTCTCAAACACCAAACCTTCACCTATGTTTAAAGTCATCTACCTTTAACTATATATACATTTTATACTCCATATATATATATATTTATATATAAGTGGCAATATATGACATACATATATATACACACACATGTCTAATTTATGTATATACATAGTGCTATTAATACTTGTTTACAAACCATGTATATTGTAGTATATTTAAACATATATACATACTTAGGCATTTATTTTCCTGATATGCATATGAATTTATCATATGTATATATAAGTATAATATATAGGTATACATGTTTACAGACTATGTATATTGTAGTATATTTAAAAATATATACATACTTATGCATTTATTTTCCTGATATGCATATGAATTTATCGTATGTACACATATGTATAATATATATGCATATACAATAGATATAAATCCTAATATCTATATGTGTGCATATATAGTTATACACAAGCTTATATATCATTATGTTAGCATGTCACGTTTTGAATATATATATATATATATATATTCAAAATAAACATTAAGTTAATTTAATTAATATGATTAATTAATTAAAACTTGAATGCTTGAAAAAAAATATGATTTTATTTAATGAATGATTAATGCTAGTTAATATATTTTATAAGCCCATTAAGATCTAAATAGGAATTCTTATTGAGATTTACCTATTTCATCCGCTGCCAAATTTGTTGGACCCAACATCTTATATTACCAACAAATGGGTGAAGCCGTTGTCCTGACAACCAAGGGAGAGCTTGGCGAGTGGAACAAGCATGTATTGAAAGACAATTCTTGGGACATAATTTATATATACTCCAGTGATTCAACAGTCTACGTTCCTTACCTTGCTCACCTTTTTTGGGTATGTAGACATTATATAGGACCTGATCAGTCTGATGTCGGTAGTGACACCACCTCTCTTGAGGAGATTTAGACTTGAGTTTTTAGTTCAGCTCTAATCATGTACTTTAAACACTTTTGTTGAGTAATAAAAAGTGGATGAGCCACTATATAAACTAGCTAGCTTTGCTAAAACTGTAAACAATTGTTAGCTTCTTTACAAAATTGCTATTGTTAACTGCTTCATGAAATTTGGTCCAAAGTAATTATAATTTTTCCCAAAGTAATTATAATTTTGTCCGAAGTAAATGAAATCTAGCCCGAAGTAAATCAGTTCATATCAAAGTAACCCGTGGAAATCCCAGGGAATTTTGTGTAACACAAAAGAAACAATTTTTGTTGAGATGACGTAATTAAATGAAAATTTTATTTTTAAGGCAAAAAGGATGAATGATTTAAAATATGATGGTAACTAGAAATTAGTAAATTAATTTTTGTAAATGTGAAAATGGTAAATTAGCTAAGTTTAACCTAATATTTTGGCAATAATTAATGAATAAAGATTGATGCATTATGCATTATCAAAAATTTGTGTTGTTGGTCTCTATTCCTATACGTGACATTGTATGAATATGTTGTTTACTTAACGAGATTAAGTAATATATGATGGTGATGATGATGAATGAACCCGATTATATGCTTTATACCTACTTGTGGTAGTCACTTATGTATGCGAGAAAAAATAACTTATGAATGCTATAAAAAATAGGTATAATTGGAGTTGACTCTTGTGCGAATAAAATTCCATCCGAGAGATCAAAGGGATCAAATGTGGGATGTAATTAGCCGATCACAATGAATGAAGTGTAACACAATCCAATGAGTTTTTGGAATTGGGAGAAGTTTGGAGGCTAATGACAAGGAAGCTTGTCAGGTGTATGTAACCTACGGTTATGTAAAGTAACGACCTCCTAATTGGGAAGGTAGCCAAGGTTGGATGTGACCCTCTGAAAATCCTGTTGCATGATAAACTAAAGAGCGGTAATAACCTAGGTGTGAAGTTAGAGCTTTAATATAATGAGCTAATGAAATTAAAAGGACACCTTATTATGATGTTTAGATGTAGATGAATAAATGATGATTGTGAGATGATCATTTATGCTAAATGATATGGGACATTTAGTGTTAATATTGTTGATATAAAGTATCCTAATTACTGAAAGAGTCAATATATTTTTGTTACCTTTTTAATGTGATGATATACAATTAACGATGAGGATGATGCTTATGTGATGTTTTACAATTATTACTACATGGATGTTAAGTATTTTATTATGGTTATTTGTCCTTTTATGCTACTGATGTTGAGTTACTAATATGGAGTGGTTAGTACACATTTGATAGATTTTATGTCTATTTTTATGTTAATGATATCATGCCACCAATGATGGATGATTACTACACAAATAATGGTATCGTGTGTGTTAGTGGACAATATGATATTTGAGATTTACTTTGACCATTGATAAATCAGTGTGAGATTTACTCATGTTAATGGTTGTGTGTTACTAATATTATTATTCAATATATTATGGTGGTTAATTATGGTGGCACAATAAATGTGGCATTTTTTTTGCTTTTATTAGTTTCCTAGTTGGTTCCATACAGTTTATGTGCTAATAGGAATTTGTTGTCCAAGAAGGGCAGGAAATAGAATGAGTGGATTTGATGCTGAGAAGGTACTTAGGCGGTCTTTTTCTATGCAATAGCCACCAGATCTCTTAGTTTGGGCTGGGATGTATAGAATATGCCCAATCTAAACTATTTGATACCCTTTCCCTTTTTATCTTTTTCCTCCATCATGTTTTGCAGGCAAGGAGAGTCTAAGGAGTAAGTTTGCTCCTTATCTCAGCAGGTTAAATGATTTCCATGTATTTTGTGGAGTTATCATAGTTGGCTTAATATACTAAATGATCTTTGATGAAATTTGAATAGAGATCAATTTGAGATGAGTCACTTGTGATGTTAGCACTACATGAGATATTGTGCATTTAAATATTATTTAGTACATTTCTGTTGTGAGGTTTTTCCAATTGATTTATATTTTAGTTACTTAACTATTCACCTAACGACCCAATGTTTTTAATATTTGAAATCTATGAGCAAACATTATGTTTGTGTCAAAATTGGGCACAAAACTCTTCGAGCATGTTTGAAGAGATTAAATTAAAGAATATAAATGAAAAATGAGACTAACCTAACAAACACACCAAAAACAAACAGAAAGAAGTATAGAAACACAAGGATTTAGAGTGGTTCAGCATTGTAGCCTACATCGATTATGGAAAGTTGCTGTTTTATTATACTACTTGCTGGTTACAGATGTTAACAACAGTAGAATCAAGATACAACAATAATTTCGGCAGAGTGTCAACGTTCCAGCATCCAAAGGTCCCTTTTCTGAAGGCCTAGGGAAACTATTTGTAGGTGTAGGCAACAAATATCTTGCTCAGATCTCGGAAGACTCCTTCTCTCACGTGGGTGGGCCCACGTGATCGATCCTTGGCCATTTCGACTCGGTCCATGATCGATACGTACCAAATTCATATCGATCAAAAAATAGTGGTTTTGGGTTGGGATCGATCATGGACATTCTTGAAGTTGTACGCAAGCTCCTGTGAAAATTTGGTGGCATTTGGACTTGTAGATTTTGAGTTATGATCGATGCAAGTTTGGATCTTCAATGCGCAACCGAGCTCGTATCGATACATTTGTATTGATCTCATTTGTATCGGTTGAAGGCACGCGATGGCCAATGACGTGGTGCTATCTTCGAGGATCGATCCTCTTTTTATGTCGAGCGACCGACTCTTCCTTCTTCATAGGCCTCGGTCGTATCCATCAGTTCATGCTCGTTCGTATCCATCTGTAGGGTTTTATCTCGTATCGATTATGTAGGAAGTGCTTTTCGTATTGATGTACGCCCACATCTTTTGTATCGATCTGAGATAGTCCCTTTCATATCGTTCCAAACCACTGCATTCATATCGATCTCTTGACTGTTTCTTTATATCATTGGTGGATGGTTTCGTATCGATATTCAACCGATCGATACGAACTGTGCCAACAATGACCGATACGAATTGGGCAATAGGTGGAAGCGACCAAGGTTTTAAATCTCCCCGAGATCAGCCGAGATGAAAATCCGAGATATTAGCCAAAATCCGAGATTTGGCAGCTTGGTTAGTTATAAGTCTTTTAAATATCGCCCGAGACAACCGAGATATTTGCCCGAGATATTGGCTAAAATCCGAGATTTGAAACCCTGGAAGCGACACGACATATTTTTAAGTGATGGATACGAAACATGGTTGGTGTGATGGATACGAAGTGAGGGATGTTTGATGGACACGAGAGAGGCTTTCTGAAGGGACGAATATGAACCTTGATGTATACGAATAGAAGGTGCTTCTCATGAAACTTGATCGATCTGTATCTTGAGCATACAAACTCCGATTGACTGGAAATTTGGAATGTTGGCTTTTATAGCTTTGCTTGTCATACCACATCGATTGTGGCTCAATCCGGACTCAGGAAAAATTTACCAGCATTCATAGTAGACCTGTGTATAACCGATCTTCGGGACAAACTGTCCTTGGTTTCTAGTTAATTTCTTGATGTCACAACCTTGCCAAAAGGTGGGATAATATTTTCCACTCAAAGTACGTCTTGTGTGAACATGACGTGCTTTGAAAAGCTGCAACTTTATGTATGAAAAGTTCTATATGATTTGTTGTGTGGTCGTTGTCTTTTCGCCAAAAGATGTGATCTTTGGTTGTTTCCCGAAAATATAAATACTGGATTGTTGACTTCCAATGATTGTACTGTGCATTGTTGTAACTGAGTGTCGAGTTCCATAAATTAGTTATTCATCGTTGCAATTGTCATTAGATGAGCATTTAATTCCTGTGAACTTTGAAAATTGAATGTTAATTCGTCACACATATAAGATGTATGTTAACCTGACTCTCGTTAATGTTTGTTCGTTCACGAGTCATTGTCAGTTTTCGGTTTTCTATGTATTGAATTCTGTATCTATCCTCTCCTAAATCGACGTGAAATTCAAGTTGTAACAACGCTTGATGGTTGTTTTAGTGTATCCCTTCATATCGATCCTCTCCTGAATCGACGTGAAATTCAAGTTGTAACAACGCTTGATGGTTGTTTTAGTGTATCTCTTCATATTGATCCTTTCCTGAATCGATGTGAAAAGTAGAAAGATTGTTTTCATATTGATGGTGATCGACATGAATTGGTTGGTTCTTCAAAATAGTTCGTACCGATGGATACGAATCTTTGTGGTCTTCAAATTAGTGGATATGAAATAGCCCAACTGGTTCCTAGAGTATCATTCTTATCGATTAGCAGATAGACACGAATAGTAGCCGCTTTGAGTTGATGTGAAATTGATACGAAAGGACCCTTCTTTGTATCGATTAGGGAGATAACTTGTTGTGATCGGTCAAACAATAGGGAGGCGAATTGTCACTCTCCTGGTATATAAGGCTTCGGTACTTAGACAATTTCCACTTTCTTGCTCTTCATTCTTTCTACCTTGCTTCGACCAAAGAATTAAGAAATTAAACTTGCTTTCATCCCCAAATTAACACACTTCTTAATCCCTTGAATTTGTACTTTGATTTAGGTAATTAAGCAGCGAACTTAAGTCAAGAATGATGAGACTCGAATTCGATTGCCAATTCATCTGTATTCATGGCCGATTATGGTGATGTCGTGGCTATGGATGGCCGGAGTGAGGTCGAGGGTCGAGGAACTGGTCCCTTCGAAGCCTTTGGAGAAGACGAAGTTTGGGATACGAAGGACTTGTAAAGGGATGGCTTGGTCTCGTCTTCGTATCGGTGAGGGAGGGAGGGGATAGTACACTCGCATTGATCTGCATTTTAAGGTTACGAAAGAGGAGATTCGTGTCGATCCTGAAGTATAGAATTTCGTATCGCTTCTGGAACTATGCAGTTTCGTATCGATCCGTGGCATGATCGGTATGAAAATGACTTGGATGGTCAATACGAATCGTGGCAAGGTGATCGATACAAACTCGAGCTTTCGATCGATACGATGTGATGCAAAAGTGACCAATATGAATTACTCCCTCTTCTCATCGATACGAATCGTCTAAGTGGAGATTGATCGAAGTCTGAACACGATGGAGACGAATTTTTTTGCACATCTGACATTTGACTCTGACGAGCTTCTTCCTTGCATAATTTGACTTAATCATTTCACTGCATATTTGACTGCCCTTCGAAGCTCGTTGATGGAACTGTAACTTGACAAAGTTTGACGAATCTCAACTTGGATCGGCCTCCAAAGTCTAGATGGCACGGTTGTGACGATCAGCGATGACGGCCACTCCAGTTGAATTCTAAAGTCTCGTCATTCAAACACTTTTTAAATCTCATAGCACTTCATAGATAATATACAGCACTGCACTGCACAACACTTTCATGCACTTCACACTGGGGAAAACACGGGATTATTGTCACCTAATGATGATTTTTGCTGAGTTGATTAGCTGTGGACACAGGAAGTTTGCAACAACAGGAGGCTCAGAGTCCACCTCTTGCCATAATAGAGATGCCGGCTGTTGCAGCCGAAGTTATAAGTCCAGCTCCGGATGAGTTACCAGGGGCAGTTTTCATCGGGAATCCACAAGACTCTGTCCCATCTAAAATCTCTGAGAAAATGCTGGGTTAGATTTGACAAGGCATGGGTTGTCGAGGGATGACGCCCTACTTCCAAAGGCAAAAGATAGACCCCACTCTCTCCCGAAAGGGTATACTTCTTTTAATAGATTCTCGTGCACAGCTGGGGCACTCTTTCCATTCAACCAATACATCTGGGAAGTGTTATCCTACTTAAGGATTGCTCCATCACAAATGCACCCGAACGGATATGCTTCGTTGAACAGCCTATTTATCATCTTCATGGAGCATCTTTTTCGACCTTCGACTCCAGAGGAAGTCCGGTACCTATTCAATATAAAGAGCTGAGGGGATAATCCATCTTTCACCTTCTTAGAGGCAGTTAGGAACTGTCGGGTTGTGATCGGAGCGTGAACCAAGCTAAATTATTTCAAGACTGAATGGTTCTACGTCTGATGCCCATTGGGTATCGCCAGACCGTGGCTAGTCAGGCGTAAGTACTTCAACTTTTATGTCGATTGACTGGATAATATTATTTGATGTCGAATCTAATACTTTCTTTCTTTCATAGATTCGATTCCGCGACCTGAAGGTGACCAATTTAAAGAGATTGTAAGGGTTCTTCAAAGAGTGCCTATTGGGAAATAGAGGAATTGACGAAGTTCTAACAGATGGAATCTCGAGAGCCGTCGGGCTAATTGGTGGAAATCAAAGCATCGGGCTTGAAGAGTCTCTTAGGATGGTTCCAGCGAGGCAAGTTAGGAGGAGAGTTCCCGGGATAGTGATCACTGAGCAAGGTGACGATGAGGATATGCCCACCGGGGATGAACCCACACCCGGGCCTTTACAAAGCCATCGACATTATGAGAGAATAAGGAAAGTCAAGGTCGTTGCCTACAAAGCTCCGAGATGCAAGTACGTTGTCATGTCTTTACCAGCAACGGGTGTGGTAATTTCAAAGGCTCCCTCCTCGCACATGGAGAGATCTTTCAAAGGACTTGCAGATCTCCCAATTCCGGATGATGTATCTCTTCAATAAGACATTGGGTTGGTAGGGCTTCAAAGTGACTTAGATCTAGGAGAGCCAACTTATTCGAGCACAGCTACAACAACCGGTCGGTTGGGGGGTTAACACATGCATGCATACACTCCACGTCGCTATAACTGAAATCTATGAGCTATTCAACTTTCAGCGATAACTAACTTTGTTTCTCTTTTCACTCTATAGATTCGATGTCGAAGCAACCATCTATGCTTGGTAGCCTTCGCGCTGCATGCCAATCATCTAGTTCATACAGGGAATCTCACAGGCATGATTCTGACCATGACCGCCATCATTCCAGCCAGGAGAGGGATTATTATGATAGAGAAAGAGCTAGGGAAAGGAAAGAGAAAGAGAGAGGGAACGAGATAGGCGAGATAGCCGTTGCTCTCGATCACGCTCTCCTCCACCCAGGGTCTCATTGTCACCCCCCAGCTCTGGAAAACAAACTGTTGGATCCTCGTGCCAACCAATGCCTCCACAAGTTCCAAGGCCTGGTGAACATCACCATACAACTAGAGCGGACACTTCTATCGCTACCACTTCAACGGCTGCTGAGATCACAAGGGAGGGAGCCGCTCGAATTGCCTAATTGCGAAGAGAGTTCCCTAACATCTGTTTCGATAGCTTCCACTCCCCTCCAAATTTGAGGGTGCTCCCAAATATGGTAGAGAAAATTGTACATGACCATGTTTATCATGCCTTTGGTCAATATCATGAGTGGAAGAAAACCGCAAAGAAGGCCTCGGCTGTGGCATTTGAGCGGGAAAAGGCAATTGAGGAGCTACAAGGAACTATCGCTAAGAAAGATTGAATAGTCATGGTGCTCACTATTGAAAATGACACTTAGAGGAATCCTGAAACAGAGGCTTCGAGGAAAGTTGATGAGGCCAACAAGGAAATGGAGCAGATGAGACAGGAGCACTTAAAGTTGGTAGATGATATGGGCTATAGGAATGCCACCGCTACAACTGAGAGGGATACTGTGCCCAAAGAGCTTAAGGCGAAATACGACGAAGTCGTTAAAGAAAAGAATGAGGCAAACAAGGCCACTCAGGAGGCATGTGACCAAACTGTTGAACTCAAAGGTGAATGGGATGCAGTAGTGCTAAAGGTTCAGGAGGCCAAGGCAAGGATTGAAACCGAAGTCGGGGCAGTGGAGCCAAGGCTTGAAGGCGATATAGAAGATCTATTAATCACTTATAACACCAACGTCCTGAGATATCGCGACTTGAGCTGGCTCAACTATTACCCGACTCACCTACATAATGCCTGGCACCATTTTTTGGCTGATGAGAAAATAGAGCATCATACTGAATCCATTGATGAGTTCGAATTGGAGAACCGGGTGCTGACTGAGGATGAGAGAAGAGTTCTCCATGATGCCACTATCATATTTGAAAAAGAGAGACTCGCCACTCAACATCTGGATGCTGGAGAGGGTTCTGGTGTTGAGCATCATGATACGAGCTCTGAAATTCCTATGCCAACCCACCCCGAATGTACTCCTGTAGTTGATCCTATACCTGTGCCTACTTACAATCCTGATCAACCGCAATTGTCTCCGGCTCGCGAGAAATCTCCAAAGGAGCCCTGGCTCCACCCCTGAGCCAACCCGAGGAAGGTATTTTGAACACTTCTTGAATTTATTCCAAGTTGGGAGTATTATCAGAAGAAGTCACTAATATTCTTTCTTATCTTCATCCAGTGATAAGAGCTGCACCGGTCGTGCCCCCTATAACCCAAGTGCAGCATCGAGAGCAGGAGGCTGTCGTGACGGAGGCAACGACTACCACAGCTACCGCATTGACCGAGGAAGTTCATATGAGTGCTTTTATCTTCAACGAATAGATGATGGAAGAACTCTTCGGTCATCAGAGAGATCCATTTACGGATTTGCCCTTTGTTGCAGGCGAAGGCGTGTTCACAACCAGCTCCTCGGCACCAACTGCCAACATCCCACCGAACACTTAGGCAGCCCATGATGAGGCGATAATGGTGAAGATTAGTGCTGAGATGGCAAGTGCTGCGCAGGGTTGTAGTATGGGAGGTAGCATGGTGGCCCTGGCCCGGCTCCTTTATGCATGGTCTCTTCGGGTGGTACAATCATCATTACCGGGGTACTCCTCATGTCTCTTCATGTAGAAAGCGCCCCCTTACCTCCGACCACGTGTTTCGAAAGTGTTCCAATTTATGTGAGTTCGGAGGAGGAGATCACAATTCTTCCCCTGGCCGGGGTAAGCCGGGTAAAGGCAAGAGCTCAAAACGGCACCACAGTGGCAGCTCAAGTGGGTCGACGCCGAAGGGGAAGAAGAAGAAAAAGCCCAAGAAGTAGGCGTGTATCTTGGTGTCCCCTTTTTTGGTAGATAGGTAGGAGTTACTTTTTTGGTTTCTGTAGGCCATGTATAGATGCAGGTTCGGCCTCTGCTATTAGGAATATTTTGAAATAAGCTTCTTTTTGTACTCACTTTTGCTTCCAAAGAATAGATGGAATAAAATCTCCTTTTGTTTTTTAGCATAACTTCGAGTCGATTTGTCTAAGTGCTTCAGTACTCGAATTTTTATTTAATATATTTATGAAGCTTTATTTTCTGGGTTGGACTTGTGTTTGGTTGTTATGTCACGAAGTCTTGGCTTCGGGCCATAATCAAACGTTAAGTCGATTCTTGATGTTGCACTGTCCCGATCAGTAGCTGGTGCCGGAGTTATGCCCCCAGTTCCGGGGATGAAGTGAAGTGGTCGGATGATGATTGCTTTTCACCTTTGACACTTTTATTTAGTCGAAACTAGGTTGTTGTGAGATGAGTTCGAGTGGTCGGATCACACTCGCTCATGTATTGATAATCGCATCCACACTCTGGGGATTGAACTCGCATGCGGGCGGTCGATTATGCCTGCTTAATGTTTAAAGTTACATCCACGCTCTGGGAACTTAAGTTGTTTTTCGAGCAGTCAATCACACCCATTTTAATGATCGAAATTGTGTCCACACTCTGGGGACTTAGATTGAATTGTGGGCGGTCAGTCCACACTCGATTGATGTTTATACTCCAGTCCACGCTCTAGGGACTTATATTTAGTTGGTGAGCTGTCAGTTCACGCCAAATTGATGTTTATACTCCAGTTCGTGCTCTAGGAACCCAGAGTTAGCTAACTGACGGTTGATCACATCTATTTTAAGTTTTTGAGATCTCGTTTGCACTCTAGGAACGATAATTTAATCAGGATCGTGGATGGTCGTGTCACATCCACCCTGAGTAAACAAGCGAGGTCGTGGTTGGATGGATTCACCCTCCTCGAGCTTTTGAATGTGGGAAGCGAGGTTGTTAGATGGATGGGTCCACCTTTCTCAAGCTTTTGTGGTACATGGGCGAAGTCGTGGGTGAACGGATTCACCTCCTCGAGCCCACATTTGTAAGTTTATACTCCAGCTTGCACTCTAGGAGTTGGAGTTAGTTATAGGATTGTCGTGTATCAATCCTTTTTGGCCTCAGTGTGACAGTTTGCCCCTGAACTCGGGTTTCAATTAGTGAGTGACCGGTCATATCACAACCACTCCCTATTTGAATAAGTCCCACTGTAGGATGGAATTTAGCTCTCCGTTCATCGTGATCGTCGCGTGATGCATTTCAAGAATCACTACTCTGGCTCGAAGAGATTGCATTTTATTACTGAAATAAGAAAGTACGGCAAAGTCAGTTGCCTTATTACAAGTTCAAATTTTGGAATGCATAAACAAATTGCAAATGAAAAGCAGACTAAATGAATAAACAAAGCTTGTCATGTGTAGTAGCAATGAAGACTTTCGCTGTTCCAAGCTCTCGGCAAAGTGAGACCATCAACGGTTGATAATTTGAATGTCCCATCTTCGAGTCTTCATTCAATAACATACGGTCCTTCCTACGTTGGCTTCATATGCGAAGGGACCGGGTAAATTCTCCAGAGCACGAGATCGCCAAGTTCAAAGGTTTGGGGTTGGACCTTAGCATTGTATAATCGGGCGACTCGACTTCGGTGCGCGGCTGCCTTCAAATCAGCCTCTTCATGCTTCTCATCTATCAAGTCCAGAGATTCGGCAAGTAATATAGCATTTGTTTTCGGATCATAGTAAGTCACACGATAAGAAGGTACTTCCAGTTCGAGCGGAATGGTGTCTTCCGAGCCATAAGAAAGTGAAAATGGAGTGTGGCCGGTCACAGACTTGTGGGTAGTTCGATATGCCCATAGGGCCATGGGAAGCTCATCGACCCATTTGCCATCGGCCTTTTCCAGTCGCTTTTTCAAAATGGATTTGATAATTTTGTTAACAGCTTCGACCTGTCCATTTACTTGAGGGTGAGCAACTGCTGAGAACTTCTGAATGCGGAAACGTTGACATAAGTCCTTAAACTCGACATTGTCGAATTGGGCTCCATTGTCAGTGATAATGGTACGTGGAAGGCCAAAACAGAAGATGATGTTGCAAACAACAAAATTGATTACTTTCTTCGTCGTGACAGTAGCAAGGGGCCCAGCTTCCGCCCATTTGGTAAAGTAATCAACTGCAACAATGTCGTACTTCGCACCACCTTTAGCTAGAGGTAAAGATCCAATTATATCAATGTCCCACGTGGCGAATAGCCATGGACTGACCATTTGAGTAATTTCAGTAGGCGGAGCATGTTTCTGACATCTGTCACACTTCTTGGCATAGTCCAATGCATCCCGATTCACAGTCGACCAATAATACCCATATCTGAGTATCTTCTTAGAAATGGCTTGCCCTCTAGTGTGATTGCCACATTCTCCTTCATGCACATCATGTAATACTCATTTGATTTTGTCGTGGGCAATACACCGGAGTAGAGGAATAGAGTATCCTTTTCTATACATGGCTCCATTCTAGATAATGAACCGTGAAGCTTTCCGAAGAACTTGTCTTTTCTCACTTCTACGCTTAGGCAAAGTTCCGTGCTCGAGATAGTTTCTGAAATGGGTCATCCATGACTCTTTCTCGGGTGTGGCTTCATGAACCCAATCTATCTCCATCTGATCGATACTTGGAGAGGTAAGTGTCTCAACAGGGACAAGTCCCATTTGCTGTGCTTCACCAGTGCTAGCCAGTTTTGCCAAAGAATCAGTCTTCTGATTATGATCTCGGGGTATGCAATAGATGACATAATAATCGAACTAATTTAATACTTCCTCGACCTGAGCAAGATAAGTATCCAACCTCCAGTCTCTCGCTTGGTATTCTCCTCGAACTTGACATACGACCAATTGCGAATCGTAGTAAATTTCCATAGCAATAATTTTCAAGTCTCTAGCGAGTCTGAGTCTGGCAAGTAAAGCTTCATATTTGGCCTCATTATTGGTTGAATGGAAATCAAACTTCAAAGCATAACATACGGATCGACCTACTGGGGTTTCAAGAACAACTCTAGCGCCTAAGCAACGGTAGTTCGACGCACCATCTGTGTATAGCTTCCATATGTATTTGGGAGATTCAGTGATTTCGGGCAAGTCCCCCGGTATAGTGAACTCAGTAATAAAATTCACCAGAACTTGTCCTTGAATGGCCTGCCTTGGTGTGTAAGAAATATCAAACTGACACAACTCGATGTTCCACTTTAATAACCTACCAGACGTCTCAGGCCGCGTAAGGACCTGTCGTAACGGCTGGTTGGTGTAGACTATGATAGGATAAGCCTGGAAGTACGGACAGAGTTTTCTCGAGGCAATAACGAGACAATAGGCCAGCTTTTCCAACTTCGGATAGTTTCTCTCTGCTCCGGTCAATCGTTTGCTAATGTAATAGACCTGTCGTTGTATCCGATCCTCCTCCCGAATTAATGCAGCACTGATTGCATTCTTCGATATTGCCAAATAGATATATAGTTTCTCATGATCAATCGGCTTTGATAGAATATGTGGCGTAGCTAGGTGTTGAACCAGTGCTCGTAATGCGCCCTCACACTCCTCAGTCCATTCAAAGTTCCTCTTTCCTTTCCTGATCAAATCGAAGAAGGGAATACATTTGTCGGTGGATTTGGAGATGAACCTGCTTAACGCCGCTACCTTCCCATTGAGGCTTTGCACTTGCTTTATAGTCCTGGGAGTTTCGAGATTCCAAATCTCCCAGATCTTCTCGGGATTGGTTTCAATTCCTTGAGCATTGACAATGAATCCAAGGAACTTTCCGGAGGCGGCTCCGAAGTGACATTTCAACGGGTTGAGCTTTATTTGGTACTTTTGGAGGATATTGAACATTGTTTCAAGGTCTTTGACATGATTGATGAAGAGCCACGACTTTACAAGCATATTGTCCACGTACACCTCCATAGTTTCCCCGATCTGGCTGGCAAACATTCGATTAACAAGTCTTTGATAGGTCGCCGCGGCGTTCTTAAGTCCGAATGACATCACTTTGTAACAATAGAGTTCGAGATCGGTGATAAAGCTGGTATGCTCTTAATCGGGTAGGTGCATCGGTATCCGATTGTAGCCAGAATACGCATCCATAAAAGACAAGAGCTCGTGTCTGGCCATTGAATCTACAAGCTGATCGATTCTGGGAAGCGGAAAACTATCTTTGGAGCATGCTTTATTTAGGTCTGAGTAGTCCAAACAAGTTTTCCATTTCCCGTTTTGTTTTCTGACAAGCATTGGGTTGGATACCCATTCTGGATATAATGCATCTTGGATAAACCCGTTCGTCTTGAGTTTATCCACCTCTTCCTTAAGGCCGACAGATCTCTTTGGATCCATACCGCACCTCTTTTGCTTGACCGGGACATGCCGCGGGTCAATGTTCAATGAATGGCTCGCGATGTCCGGCGAGATCCCACACATATCAAAGTGCGTCCAAGCAAACACACCGAGGTTTTCCCGGAGAAATTCAACCAATTCCTCTTTCATCTGTTAGCTTAGCTGAGATCTGACCTTTAACACTCGGGAGTCATCATCATCATCAATTGGAACATCGATCGTCAACTCGGCCGAGGAAGCCTAATTGTCTTTGACTTCCTTTTCATTATCATCGTCTCTTGGATCAAGATCTTTTAGGAATTGGTTGTGGCGCCCAGGCCTAGGCCCAGGCATTAGCTGTCGATTGTCGGTAAAACGGACGCAGAGAGATTCCTCTACGTCCTTGCCCTTCTCTTTTCGCTGCGCCTCCCGTAGCTCAGCAACATAACAGGCGCGTCCAGTCGCCTGATCTCCCTGAACAACTCCAACCCCGTTGTTAGTGGAGAATTTCAAAGTTAAACACCAAAGGGAAATTGCTGCCCTGAATTCAGCCAGGGCCGGTCGACCCAAGAAAGTGTTATACGATGAATTAATATCCAACACAATGAACTGCAACATTCGGACTCTCCAGCGTTCTCCAAATCCCAGCTCCACTAGTAGTTCTACCATTCCAGTGGGTACAGTCGCACTTCCATTGAAACCATGAATACAAGACTGACACGGCTTCAAGTCCTTCGCTTCCATTTTCATTTGATCATATGCTCGCTTGAAAAGTATATTCACTGAGCTTCCACTGTCCACTAAGATCATCTTCATCCAAGCAGGATCTATCTGAGCTGAAATGACTAGTGGATCAATGGTAGGGGCTTCGCATCTATCGGTATCTCTATCTCGAAAAACGATGTCGTCTGTCATCGTCTTCTATTATTTAGCCAGAGCCCCATCATCTAAATTACTACAACATTCGAAGCTGGCATGCCTAGCTGAGCTGGCATACGACTCCATTTCCTTCCAGCTCCGATCAGCTAGATAAGGACGACCACTAACCGTGTTAATAACTAACCTCCCGCCAGTATGCGCAGGTTCCTCCGATCTTGCCTGATTCTGTACTTGATTCTGGTTTGATGGGCCTGCACCCCCAACCTGCGGCGCTCGAACAAATTGTTCCAACTTTCTCTCTTGGATTAACTTCTCAATAATATCCTGTAAAAGACGACATTCATTGGTGTTATGACCATAGCAATCATGAAATCTACAGAATTTCCCAGACTGAATCTGCTTATCGGTCGACTGCTTTGGAGGAGGCTTCTTGTATTGGCCAGTATTACAGGTTTGCAAGTACACATTCTCCAGGGATGTATTTAAAGGAGTATAGGTGTCAAACATGGGAGCTCTATGTCACGGTCCACGATTCTGATCCTGCTTCTTACCTTGATTTCCATCGCCTTTCTACTGCTTTTTCTTATTTTGTATATTTAACTGCACCTTTCCGGAACTCTCCCCGGTTTGTTTCACAGCGACATTGCTTTGGATTCCTTCCATACTGGGCCCTACGTCATCCTTTTTCCTAGAATATTTCATATCCTCTCTCCTCAAGAACTGAGCTGCCTTGGAATAGAAACGGTCCAATGACACAGGAGGTTTCCCAGCCAACCGGTTGCCAAATTCGGAATCAGGATCGATTCCCTTAGTCAATGCCATCAATATGGAATTATCATTAGGGTTACTAATCTCCACGCAAGCGGCATGGAACCTTTCCAAATAACGCCTGAGTGTCTCTCCAGGAGCTTGAGTGATGCTAGATAAGGTGTTTACATCCTCAGGTCATGTAACGTGCATACGAAACTATTCGACGAATTTCGTAGCTTACTAATCAAAGCATGAAATGGATCGGGGTGGAAAGCGAGTAAACAACATAGTCGCGATGTCCCCGAGAGAGATTGGAAAACTTCTGCATTTTACCACATTGTCAACTCGTGTAGCATTCATCAACTATTTGTACTTCAAAATGTGCTGGTTAGGGTCTGAGCTCCCTTCATAAACAGGTAGAGTTGGCATTCTGAATCGACAAGGCAGTTCAACATACAAGATGTCGTTGGTGAAGGGTGTAGGACTCCGGGAGATTCCCCAGTCGTCATTGGTTAGGCCTTGACTCTCACGGATCATTTGACGAATCATTGTCGGCATGTCTGGCATTTGGACATTCTGGGCATGATGGGCCAAGGTGTGGTCGGGTTCCACAATGCGAGGATGGCCGGGCGCGGTCGACGGTCCATACCTCACCTCCTTGGATCTAGGTCATCGGGCACATAAGGTTGAGGAACATAATCACGTTGGCGAAGGTTCGGATCTGCTCGGTCTCGATTGTCAGCTTCCAAGTCTATAGTGGCGGCGGCACGGTCATCAGTAGTGTGATAAGGAATTGTCCCTCCTCGGGAGAAGGGGCCTGCCTGGTGACTGGCAGATGATCCGGGTCCTGCTTGTCCAAGATTGAGAGTGCGATGATTCCCGGGAGCTTGTGCGTGGCTTCCATCCAGTCGTGGACGTGTGGATCTATGATGGTAATCGGAAGAAGCAGAGCTCTCAGTTGATGAGTAGGAAGCTTGATCCCTTCTGGATCTCCTTCGCCTTTCTTGATTCAATTGGTTGGTTAACTCCGTGTTGGCACGGATCTATTGGGTAAGCTGTTGGCGACATTGGGTCAATTCTTGCATCAACATCTGGAATTCCTCCCTGGTGACGGGGCCTTATGGATCTGAAGGTCCAACTAAGTTCTGGCTTGTAGTGGGTAGCTGTGTAGGGTTCTGTCTATCTCTTCCATCCTGATCTGCAGCGGTTGAGGTAGTCCTGGTGGTAACCATGGCGAAGGGTGAAGCTCTCTCCTAGACTTGATGCAAATCTGAATAGGATGGAAAAACTTCTGGGTATGAAATTTGGATCTTCTCCTCGATTCTTGCAATCCGATATCGGTAGTAGATCCAAAGAGCAGGAGAATAGCTAGGTTTTCTCGATGAAAGCACCAAAGTGTTTGTGTCAAAATTGGGCACAACACTCTTCGGGCGTGTTTGAAGAGATTAAATTGAAGGATATAAATGAAAAATGAGGCTAACCTAACAAACACACCAAAAACAGACAGAAAAAAGTATAGAAACACAAGGATTTAGAGTGGTTCGGCGTTGTAGCCTACGTCCACTATGGAAAGTTGTTGTTTTATTGATACTACTCGCTGGTTACAGATGTTTACAACAGTACAATTGAGATACAACAATAATTTCGGTAGAGTATCAGCGTTCCAACGTCCAAAAGTCCCTTTTCTAAAGGCATAGGGCAACTATTTATAGGTGTATGGAGCAAATATCTCGCTTAGATCTTGGAAGACTCCTTCTCTCATGTGAGTGGGCCCACGAGATCGATCCTTGGCCATTTCGACTCGGTCCATGATCGATACGTATCAAATTCGTAACCATAAAAAAATAGTCCTTTTGGGTTGGGATCGATCATGGACATTCTTGAGGTTGTACGCAAGCTCCTGTAAAAATTTGGTGGCATTTGGACTTGTATATTCTGAGTTCTGATCGATGCAAGTTTGGATCTTCAATGTGTAGTCGAGCTCATATCGATAAGTTCATATTGATCTCATTTGTATCGGTTGAAGGCACGTGATGGCCAATGACGTGGCCTATCTTCTAGGATCGATCCTCTTTTTATGCTGAGCGATCGAGTCTTCCTTCTTCATAGGCCTCGGTCGTATCCATCAGTCCATGCTTGTTCCTATCCATCTGTAGGGTTTTATCTCGTATCGATTACGGAGGAAGTGCTTTTCGTATCGATGTACGCCCACATCTTTCGTATCGATCTGAGACAGTCCCTTTCGTATCATTCCAAACCACTGCATCTGTATCGATCTCTTGACTGTTGCTTTATATCGTTGGTGGATGGTTTCGTATCGATATTTCACCGATCGATACGAAATGTGCCAACAATGACCGATACAAATTGGGCAATTGGTGGAAGCGACATGACATATTTTTAAGTGATAGATACGAAACATGGTTGGCATGATGGATACAAACTGAGGGATGTTTGACGGACACAAGCGAGGCTTTTTGAAGGGACGGATACGAACCTTGATGGATACAAACAAGAGGTCCTTCTCATGAAACTTGATCGATCCGTATCTTGAGCATACAAACTCCGATTGAATTGAAATTTGGAATATTGGCTTTTATAGCTTTGCTTGTCATACCACATTGATTGTGGCTCGATTCGGACTCGGGGAAAATTTACCAGTATCCATAGTAGACCTGTGTATAACCGATCTTCGGGACGAACTGTCCTTGTTTCCAGTTAATTTCTTGGTGTCATGGCCTTGCCAAATGGCGGGATAACACATTACTTAATGATATCAACATTAATTTTAGATGTCAAGAACAGTTTGGCATTATACAATGACTATGTGGAAACGAAGCATTTTGAAAACATGATGTCTATGGCAATGGTTGAGTAATGAAAGTGTCCACTAAGAACAGAATTTTGTCGCTCGTCTTTGATTAAAGCATATTTTATATTCACGTAAGCATATTTTAAGGGGAAGGGGAAAGTGTTATTTGTGATTTTTCACAAGTGATGATTCGATGATATTGGACTTCAAGATGATAAAGGAATGGATGCTAGGCTCAAAATGATTGAGTATGAGACATAAAAAAGTAAAATTCTAATTTTCCTAAGTCTATATATTAGTATCGATCCATAGATAGATTAGTACCTAACCATCAAATTCTCTTTCATGTCACCACTCATAGTGAAATTATCGAAGAATTTAAAGCAGAAACATCAAGAAATGAATACTGCTTGAAGTAATAAAGATACATCAAAGAATAACAAGGGAAGAGGGATGCATCGGTACTGATCCGTAGACCTATTCATTATTTACATGTTCTTCCTCTTGAATTGTTTGATATTGATCTCTGTCATATTCTAGTGGATTAGAACCAAAAATTGATGACTTAAAAGCCTAATAATAGCAAACTAAAGCCATAAATGTGGGCCTACGTGCAACAATTAGAATATCTCGGCAAACTGTTGTTACATACCTAAGGGGAAGTGCTGCCATTATAATTATTAATAGAATTCCATGATTCTGATTGTATTTTCTTTCGAATCTAGTGTATAAACGGTAATAAACATCAATAAAATGGACATGGGCATATCCAAACCACTATAAACTCATGTTCTTGCTATTCTTACCTTCTTCTTTATATATTTGCATATTTTCATTGATTTTCTACTATTTGATCCAAAATAACGAATTGGAATTGCCATATTCCCAGAATCAAAGAGTGTACTCTTCACAAATTCATAGCTAAAATTTATATACATGGTTTTTGGTTCTACAAAGCCTTTTTAGGGTATTGACAATTTTTTAGCTAACAACGTTTGTGACCGAGATGGAGACATAGACCTTAAATAAACCACAATTAGCAAAGGAAAGCAGAGAAAGGGAACATGGAGAAAAGTTTAGAATCTCATCCTTAAGAAAAGATTCAAGCAAAGTCAAGAAGAACTAAAATTGATGAGAAAAAGGGCCTGCTTCGATGAAGACCAAGAAAACTCATTCATACAACTCTAGCTCCAACAAGAAGACTAGGGAACCATTCTACGATGAAATCAACAATGCCCCCCTTCTTTGAAATTGCATTTGACCATGCATATTAAACGAACACATATAACATCCATTACCCTTTTTTATCTTGCAACATGACTCGTGAATATCCAATGACTCGACGACCAACCACTCAGTCAAAGACAGCTTCCACTATCTCTCGCAAAACCATTATCATTATAAAGGCATTTTTTTTGTTTCTAGAAGACTTGTTGTCATTAAAATTTGTACGTTTAGGAAGTCCATACCTTTGACACTATTACCATCTCCAGAAATCTCATTGTCATTAGTTCCTCTTATGTTAAGCATCCTCATCTTCGGTGGCAGGCTCTTCGTGGTAATGCTCATGGCCTTCAGTCAACAAATCTCTCTTTAAACTTGCAGAGATCGTAAAATCACTTCGTTTTACTCTCCAATTTTTTCATGTAACTCTACCGCTCCTACTAGAATCTATGATCTCATTATTAGTTGAATTTGAGCTTCTATTGTCCTCTAATAATTGTTATATGCTTATGTCAACTCATACCAACCTCGGTTTACTCAAAATATTCATTTACCCAATAGTTTATCTTCCATCATCCCAAAAGTTAAATTTCTCAAAATACTACCAAACTTTTTTGAAACGTAGCTCTTGACATTTCTTTCACAATGGCAGAAGCCCTATCGTGATCACGCTTTAAATGAACAAACTATAGCCTTTAGAAGTTTGGATTTCTCATGTGGTTGATCACTTGATCGACTAAAGGTTTGACCCATACTAGCGCTTGGTCAATCTAGTGTCGACCTCAAAGTCTTGACCCAGTGCATGCTCTAAATTGATGATGACATTGACCTAAATCATGCTTTAGGTCATTTTAATGACCCTGGCCTAGAGATTTCTTCGGCCAAGTCTCTTACCTAAACTCAGAGTTGCTCTAGGTCACTTGTATTGAGACCTGAAGTAAACTTGGTTTGGACAGATTCCTAGTTCAAAGCTTCCTTTGGGCATAGTTGTCACATATCTGAAGGTTGAATCAAGAGGATCCAACCTATCTAGTTTGGATTGGACCGGTCCACCAACTTGGGTTGGTATGCTCTTTGTCAAGATTTAGCAAAATTTTGCTTAGTCAATTTTCCACCTCCTCAAAAATTTAATTTTCAATTTCTGAATCTCCATTAATATTGTTTGTGCTCCTTTACCATTTTTGAGTCTTTGGCGTTGTGATTGCTTCCTATCTTTCAATCAGATCCCCAAAAGAACCAGTTTTCATTGAAATTTGGACTCTCTAACTTTGAATTCTTCCTATCTACCAAAATGGATTTTGGAAAGTACTTAGGCAATTTTTCTCCAAATTTTGGATCCTCTAACTCCGAGTTCTCGTTATTTGACAAAATGGATATCATTTACCATTTAGCAAAATTTTCATCTTCTCAATCATTTCACCAAACATTTTAAGCATGTCTCTACCGGATCTCCCTATGCCAGTTCAAATTTCTTCAAAGCGCACATACATGTTCCCTTGTTCAAAAGTATCATTTAAACACAAACATGTAATAAAAACCTATAACAAACATACCAAGCACAATCACATCAAAACATCTAATAATCATTTGTAAGCATAGTATATGACACATAGTTATGATTTAATAATTAATTCATCAGTAATACATTGGTTTTAATGTTTAGTTGAATCTAGGCAGTAAGGAAACTAGGGCTTTTCAAGTTTAACATAACACACATCTACACACATAATAAACAAACTGGAGTAAGATGCAATGAACAAAAGGGAATCAAAGATGGAAATAAACTTGATTAAGTCTCTAAACAATGAAGATAAAGGATTCCCCCTTTAGTTCTGAATTGTCCAATGCTTGAATCAAGATTTATACGCTCCTACTCAATTTCCTAATTGTAGTTCCATTGAATTTTCCTTTATCTTAATTTAATTTGATATATTTTGAGTTGATATGGTTTTAGGGAATGAATGAAGGTTTGAAGAGGTTTTAAATGGTGAAAATATGTTTTAATTAGTTATCTCTAACCTTAATTAGCTATTAATTCCAAAATGAGTCATTAGTGCTAATTAAACTTCGGCCTAAAATTTGTTGAATTCTATGAATGACAGGTTTAAATAGTAAAAAAAAGTTCTACTTAACAATTTATCATACCACCCTATGGAAATCTATAGAAAATAATATATGCGTAGAAAAAGAATTGATTCATAATTAACCTCCAACCAAAAGTTATAGTCAAAATGAGGTCGTAGTGTCGAAATGTCACACAGTTTGTTCTACACTCTTACTTAATTAAATTATGCTCCTTTATAAAATTTAAGAAAATACATAGTCATTTCTATATTTTGAATCACATTTATTTATATAGTTTACTACTAAAAATTATGGGTTGCACGATAAATAATCACAGTACACCTCTAAGCTAATACAGGTCATGCATGTCATTGTAGTACAAAGAAAAACAAGCCAAACAATAAATTAAGCTAGTAATGACCATACCTAGGAAAATATCCAGATACGATGTCTGAATTCTCTCCTCAGTCTTTGTAGTATGGTCATTTTCATCATTGCTCCACAGAAACTTCACCAGCCCGACCCTCTTTCTTTTAAATTGTTTAATATCATATCTAAGTAAACACATAGGCATCCTTGGTCAAGATGCTTCTAGTTCTACCTCTATATCTTCAGGAGTATTTGGACTAACTAATGTGCTCGAATTATGTGAATACACTTCCTAAGATGTGAGATATGTAAGACATTATGGACACTCACCATCTTCTGAGGTAAGTTGATTCTATATGCTAGATTCTCAATCCACTTGAGTATCGAAAAATATCCTATAAATCTCAGTGCCAACTTCCCCTTTCTGCCAAATCTGACCATATTCTTTAATGGAGACATCTTAACAAACACTAAATCACAAACTATGAACTCCAAATCACGTCGTCTCTTATACACTTAACTCTTTTGTTGTCTTGAGCTCCTTTCATTAGTCTACAAATCAGCAATATCAGCTTAACCCATATCATGATCAACCACTCTTGGAATTAATGCCGAACATAGGACCTTCTAGTCATTGCTCTAATGCTTGATAATAGGATCCCACACTCTTGGCACCAATGTTCAACATAGTTGGATCAGATGTGTCATGCAATGAGGTAAGAAGGTGAACTAAAAAAAAATCCTTCCACTAGACCATTTTATGTTTCTTATGAATAAATATTTTATTTTATGCCAGACCATATTTAAAATATATGGGATTTGTTTTGGAAAGTTTAATCGATGTTTTATTTATTTATATTAACATTGATTTTGTTTGCTAATATTATGAGTATCAATTATACTCAATCATACATAAAGGTTTATATATGTTTGTATTATTATTAATGAAAATTCAATCAACAAGATTTCCACCATGTCTTTTTGATATTCGAAAAATACACTAGATGATATCCCTTCATAACCATCCATCAACGGAAACCATTAGTTGGTTACCTTCACCATCACTCCCTTCCCGACCATCCATCAATAGAATTTCTCCATTTTTCATTTGACGCCACTAACCATACTACTTAAAATAAATTTATTATGATCACCAATGCTTTTGCTCTATAGCAGACATCGCCTACTAAATTTTATTAAATAGAAAGTAAATATATTTAGATTTTAGATGCATATACTTGCAATTTGTTTGCGCCAAAAATGGTCACAAACCCCGAATGTTGTGAAAGCACCAGTGTATGAATACAAATCAGCAATATTCAAACACAAATCTCAGATCTAAACAAACAACAAACAGCAATCCAGGAATAATGAACAAAAACACGAGATTTATAGTGGTTCGGCTATCTCCGGCCTACGTCCACTCCAAAGTTTTTATCTTTTATTGATCGGTACTTGAAGATTACAATTTCCTATCGCGTAGTACAACGGATTTTATGATTATAATCTGAATCTAAGGCGGCAATGGTGATCTGCAGTAAATCTGGCAGAGTCCGGGCGCTCTTTAGCTCTCAAAATTGTCCGACCCCCTTTCTGAATGACCTGGGGGTCTATTTATAGGTGTAGGAGGCTGATATTTCGCCTAAACTGAAGGGAGACCAGTTCTGGCACGTGAGGGGGCCCACATGCCCGCTTTCTGGAAATCCGGGCCCGCTTTGGGATCGATTCGAAGCTACGTTCGAATCGATCAAGAAATTGTCCAAACGAGCTGAAATTTGGTGTGAACATTCTTCAACATGTGATCAAGCTACTGTGAAAATTTCATGGCATTTGGATGTGTAGATCTCAAGTTATGATCGATTCAAGGTTGCATTTCTGGTTGACTAGCCTGGTTCGAATCGATCTAATTCGAATCGATTCGTTCGAATCGATCTAGCGCGTATTTCTGTGATGACGTGGAGCGCCTTCTTCGTATCGATCCGATTTCCATTCCGTGTTGACTGGGTCGAATCCTGGGTTTTAGCCGCGTTTACATGGTGGACTCGAGACGTTGGATTCGAAGGTTCGCCTTCTTCGAATCGATGGAACTGGCACCTGTTCGAATCGATCTAGACGTGCTTCTGTGGATCGATTCGGAGTTGTCTCGTTATATCGATTCGAAGACAATGGAGTCGAAGCATCCTTGATTGTATGGATTCGAAGGTCTATAACTTTACGGTTTCGAAGCAACTCATCCCTTGATCGATTCGAGTGAACATTCGTCTGGTGGATGCGAACCATGAACCGATGGATTCGAACAGAGCAACATGATCGATTCGAACAGAATACCACTTCAGTTTCCTGATGGATACGAACCTGTTGGATTCGAATCGATCATCACCCCACCTTTCTTGATGGATACGAACAGCATATCCTATTAACTTGTATCAATCATATCTCCTCCATATGAACTCCGATTAACCTGAAATTTGAAATGCAGCTTCTCCTATCATTAATCATCAGCTCCGATCGATCCTGTCCCGATTGGAGCCCGGTCAAATTTTGACGACATCCATCGCAGCCTTGTTTCCAATTGCACTCCAATCCTGATATCCATCCTTTCTTGCCGATTTGTTTGATATTCCGGCTTTGACCAAAAAGCGGGATAACATTTGCCCCCCAAAACATGCCTTGTGATAAGAAGGCGTGTTTTGAATAGTTTCGTATCCGATATCCAAAGTCCATAGCCACATCATCCAAGTACATCATCCTTGATTGCTCGTAGTCGATGCCCAACTTCAAACCCAATAACCAAAGCCTTAGTCAAATCCATATCCGTCTGAACCTGACGACCGAATCCTAATCCATCCTTATCCAATAGTCAATAACCGAATCCAAAACCTCTCCGGGTCGATATCCAAATCCATAACCTCTCTGGGCTCTTGCCAAGCGCAATCCACACCTGACGACCGTGGTCCAGTGTCCCTGGACGTTAATTTAACCTCTCCGGGTTCTTGCCAAGCGCAATCCACACCTGACGACCGTGGTCCAGTGTCCCTGGACGTAAGTAATGCCGTGGCTTAAGTCCTAAGCCGAATCCTGGTCACTCCGGACCCTTGTTGAGCATAGTCCATACTCGACGACCTGAAACAATAATCGATAGTAGGGGGCCTAAGTCCTAGGCCAAATCCCGGTCACTCCGGACCCTTGCCGAGTATAGTCCATACCCGACGACCTGAATGAGTCACTTTACCGCGCTCGGGCAGAACGACTCACCCCTTGCCAGGCATAATCCATACCTGACGACCGTTTATCAAAAACCAAAAAGAATCCAGTCAAGATCCAATCCAAAATCCAAATCAAATCGGAAAACCAGAAATCAAAATCAACATCCAAAACGGAGAACAATCATCCGAGTGAATGCCAAAACCAGAGAAACGAGCAAAATCAGGAGTTCAATCCAAACTCCAAAAACCAAACCAGAAAAATAAGTGTCCAATCCAAAAACAAAAGAAAACAGATTTCGCAAACCATGGCTTCGCATTTTATCATCATTCAGAGCATGCCTAGGGGCTATCTCCGTCCCCATACATGTGTAAATGACTCGGTTGCTCGCCCATGGCTTGTTACTTATTTCAAATTATCCTGATCAATTGATGACCAATCGACCATTATTCCTGTGCCTCATATCCTCATGGTTTGAGGTAGGCGGTGGTTGCTCCTGCTCCACCGCTGCATTCCGAGCCCCAACATACTGCCTCAACTGTCCATTCCTCACATGCTCCTCAATTATGTCCTTTAAGTGCCTGCAGCTGTTGGTATCATGCCCGTCCAAATCGTGGAAGAGACAATGCTTTCCTGATGCCCTCTCCCGCTCGGATGGTTCTCTCCTAGCCGGCCTCCGGTAAGGAAGGCGATTCTGAGTTTCCATGTATATCCGCTCCTGCGTCTCGTTTAATTCTGTGTATGTGGAAAACTTTGGATCCTTCCATTGCTTCCTGGTTTTTCCTGAATCGTCATCCAGCTTCCTTTTTCCTTTATCTTTGTCTGAGCTTCCGTTGGATGGTCCTCCACCACCAGTCACATTCACCTCCTTTAGCTTTAAATCCATACACGCATCTTCTTGCCGAAGAAATCTTTCAGCTTCGTGAAAGAATTCCCCGAGATCCAATGGTGGGTCTCGTACTAAAGATACCTTAAAATCTGAATCCTCTCTGACTCCCGACACTGCCGCCATCAAAACCATTGACGGGTCTGGCCGATCCACCGAAGAAACCGCCGCATTAAATCGAGTTAAAAATGCTCTAAGCGATTCATCCGTTCTTTGCTTTACCGATGTTAACGTCATCACGTTCTTAGGTCTTTTGATGTGAACCCGAAACTGTCCCAAAAACCTGTCCACCAATTCCCTCCAATTCCTAATAGATCCTTCCTCCAGCTGCCTAAACCACATTGCCGCTAGGTCTGTCAAGTATAAAGGGAAACATCTGGCCATCACTTCCTCCGATGCCCCCAGCACTTCCATGTGTCTAGTATATCTCATCAAGTGATCAGTCGGGTCAGCCTTTCCATTATATACTTCCACGGTAGGTAACTTGAACTTAGGTGGATTCTGAGCCGCCCTGATTTCCCGAGCGAACGGACTCCTGTTTACTCCTTCCAAGTCTCTATTGGCCAAACCTCCACGCATAGTCTTCCTGATGATTTCCATTAATCCAGCATTGCCTGTTAGGTGTTGCCCCCCATGCTCCCGAGGGAATTCCGGCACATATTCTTCATGTGGCTCATTAGCCGCAACGTTGGCTCTAGCCTGTTGAACTCCTTCCAAAGGTTCTTCTGCATGGGATCCTGTTGGCCTGCCCCCAAGCCCTTGTTGATTATCTTCCGGTTCTGTATTCTGTCCTCCATTGGGTTCTGCAACCCTAGTTCCTTGTTCCACATTTGCAGTTGCTATAGTTGGTCCAAGGTTCTGTGTTCCTGCAGCTCTCATCTGCTCGAAGAAAGTCTGCATCATATCCTGTTGACTCTTCAGCAACCTCTCATGTAATGAATTCGCCATAGCTTCCATTTCGTCTCTAGTAATGTAGATCGAAGCTTGTCCTTCTCCAGCGCCAGAGGATGCCTCTTGACTTCCTCCCTGTTGGCTTCTCTCAGCTCTTTGCCTTGTTTGTCGAGTCATTGTTGAGTCAATCTGAATCCTTCAAACTTTTAAATATAAACTCCAATCCGATGTAGCGGGTGCTAGTCCTTCTCAGTGAAAGCACCAAAGTGTTTGCGCCAAAAATGGTCACAAACCCCGAATGTTGTGAAAGCACCAGTGTATGAATACAAATCAGCAATATTCAAACACAAATCTCAGATCTAAACAAACAACAAACAGCAATCCAGGAATAATGAACAAAAACACGAGATTTATAGTGGTTCGGCTATCTCCGGCCTACGTCCACTCCAAAGTTTTTATCTTTTATTGATCGGTACTTGAAGATTACAATTTCCTATCGCGTAGTACAACGGATTTTATGATTATAATCTGAATCTAAGGCGGCAATGGTGATCTGCAGTAAATCTGGCAGAGTCCGGGCGCTCTTTAGCTCTCAAAATTGTCCGACCCCCTTTCTGAATGACCTGGGGGTCTATTTATAGGTGTAGGAGGCTGATATTTCGCCTAAACTGAAGGGAGACCAGTTCTGGCACGTGAGGGGGCCCACATGCCCGCTTTCTGGAAATCCGGGCCCGCTTTGGGATCGATTCGAAGCTACGTTCGAATCGATCAAGAAATTGTCCAAACGAGCTGAAATTTGGTGTGAACATTCTTCAACATGTGATCAAGCTACTGTGAAAATTTCATGGCATTTGGATGTGTAGATCTCAAGTTATGATCGATTCAAGGTTGCATTTCTGGTTGACTAGCCTGGTTCGAATCGATCTAATTCGAATCGATTCGTTCGAATCGATCTAGCGCGTATTTCTGTGATGACGTGGAGCGCCTTCTTCGTATCGATCCGATTTCCATTCCGTGTTGACTGGGTCGAATCCTGGGTTTTAGCCGCGTTTACATGGTGGACTCGAGACGTTGGATTCGAAGGTTCGCCTTCTTCGAATCGATGGAACTGGCACCTGTTCGAATCGATCTAGACGTGCTTCTGTGGATCGATTCGGAGTTGTCTCGTTATATCGATTCGAAGACAATGGAGTCGAAGCATCCTTGATTGTATGGATTCGAAGGTCTATAACTTTACGGTTTCGAAGCAACTCATCCCTTGATCGATTCGAGTGAACATTCGTCTGGTGGATGCGAACCATGAACCGATGGATTCGAACAGAGCAACATGATCGATTCGAACAGAATACCACTTCAGTTTCCTGATGGATACGAACCTGTTGGATTCGAATCGATCATCACCCCACCTTTCTTGATGGATACGAACAGCATATCCTATTAACTTGTATCAATCATATCCAGGCTTTTAAATCTCCCCGAGATGGCCGAGATGAAAAATCCGAGATATCAGCCAAAATCCGAGATTTGGCAGCCTATTTAGTTACAAGTGTTTTAAATATCGCCCGAGATAGCCGAGATATTTTCCCGAGATATTGGCCAAAATCCGAGATTTAAAACACTGATCATATCTCCTCCATATGAACTCCGATTAACCTGAAATTTGAAATGCAGCTTCTCCTATCATTAATCATCAGCTCCGATCGATCCTGTCCCGATTGGAGCCCGGTCAAATTTTGACGACATCCATCGCAGCCTTGTTTCCAATTGCACTCCAATCCTGATATCCATCCTTTCTTGCCGATTTGTTTGATATTCCGGCTTTGACCAAAAAGCGGGATAACACAATTTATACTAGTATGATATATTAATGATGTTCTGTGATGCACACACGTAAATGTATAGTTATTGATATTTATAACTACAAATATACATACGTTGTTAACATGTACTGCATGCATACATATATATATATATATATATATATATATGGTATTGGATTTGTTATTAGTGATTTTTCACAATAGACAATTATATGATATTTGATATTGTAACTGACAATTTGATGATATTGGACCTTTAATAACTATAGTCCTGTGTCAGTAATGAATGAAGTATGCTTCTTGATGGGGTCATGCATAGAAATATAATTATACCTTGAGTAGGCATTCATGAAGATCAATAGTTTGTGTCTGCTAGTTGCATCCATAAGATGATCAACGTGGGGGCAATGGAAAGCTATCTATCATTCAAGTTTTGTTGAGATCGACAAAATCAATGCATGTTCGTCAAGTTCCATTGGGCTTCCGTACTAGCATATGGTTGGTCATCCTTACTAGATATTTGATTTCTCTAACAAGTCTCTTATCGAGGAGCTTCTCCACCTCTTCTTTTGATGCACTATACCTCTTGGGATTGAGTGGTCTTCTTTTTTAATGGACTAGTTGAGATTTGGTGTTGATGTTGAGAGCACGACATATGATGGAGAGACCTATGTAAGTCATGTTCGTATGCCCCCAAGCAAACACATGCGGGCTGCCGCATATGGACTAGATTTCCATAGTCTGTACTAATGGCTAAAATATTGTTTATGTCCACCTGTTGAGGCAGGATGGAGAGAGCTTGTCATTCGGTCATTTGATGTATCTGTTGCCAAACATATTGCACAAGTACACCTTCGTTGATCAACCATTATATCTCATCTTTTATGTGACGATACTCATTGGTGGTATGATCATTCAGTCAGTGGACCTTGCATTATTTCCCATTTCCATGGAGCTCCTCCTTTTGCCATGATTAAGTAGGAGAGACATATGGTACGGGTATGGTACTTTGTAGCTAGATAGGTGGTTTCCATATAGCGATTTAAAGAAAGGCATAGTTTACATACATGGCTTTGAATCGGGGGCCATCCTGAAGCATTTTTTATTTTGTCCTGACAACCCTTTCTTCTACTACTGCCCTCGCTTTGTTAGTTGTGCTTGCTTCCTCGCCTTCCCACTTCATTGCTATCAAATGGGTCAGACTTCTATACCTAATGATGCCATTGGCCCTTTGAAAGACATCAACCAAAGACAAAGTTGGCTATTTTTGAAGTTCCTTTAACATCTTGGAGTGGTACCTTACCCCAGAGTAGAGGGAGACTACCAAGCTATTCTTATTCTTTCCCATGGAATGGGTTGACCCCTTATCAAAAAGTAGTTTACAGAGAGTGGAGCAACTCTAGTGGGCCTTTCCTGATGCTACAGTATTTACTGGTCATCATTGTTCATGTTCAAGAAATGAAAAAGAGAGTCTTAAAACCAATACATAGTTGACCTTAAGTGTGGAAGTTGTCTTCTTGTAGGTCTAAGAACCAATGGGAGCTAATCCTATCAGGGGTGGAGGGGAATAAGAGGCATTTGGTGTTGTTACAGAGTTAGTCGGCTCTAGTGAATGAGTTAAAGGTCATTATACGAGGGTCGATACTCCCATCATACTTCTCAATGGGTGGCAAAGCATACCTTCGATGAATGTAGGTGCCCAGTCTCCTTTTAGAATGGTTCCTTGTTTTTTCGTTAGAGAAATCCATGCTGCCTTGGTTTCACATTTAGATTTTAAGTATTTGTTTTCAAGGATGCCATTTCTTCCCTAAGACGGGCATCCCATTGTTGATGGTGTGGGTTTTAACCAAGGAAGGGACCCTTTTATGTCTTGCTAGGGACTAAGATCTTAGGCATCAGTTGGGATAATGAATGACAATGATACTCAGGGCAGGCAACCTTTTGTTTCTATTAAAGAAGACTTGGAGTAATGGCTCTTCCTACTATTGGAGTGGGGTCTTTGGACTTGCAACTGAGATTGAGCATGAACTGAGAACTCCCTTAGCTCATTGTCCCTTTCTCTTCCTTCACCGCTTAAGAGGTAGAAATCCAAATCTCGCTTCCCGTCTTCTTCACAAAGCCATTCAAAGGCAGGATGTCTTTCTAAAGAGAATGAGCAACAAGAAGCATGAGCCCTAGGTAGTGGGCCTAGCTTGGGCCTAGGGTATCATGAGCAAAGTCATGAGCGAGCATGCTAGTGTGTTCCTATTATAACAGGAACAACTCCAATTGGGATTTGATTATGACCCTTTCCCTTGCATCTGCATGATATTGAAGGTATAAGGAACATAAGTGAGAGACGGGTTCTATCCATAGCAATTGGGACTCTCTAACTATAGTTGGTAGTCCCATGGGCTTCCATGCAAGTGCAATGATCATTTAAATCTTGGGTCATTTGTCCAATATTTGCAATCCCATTGACCAAGCGAAGCTACATATCATTGCCCATGTTTAGGATGGGGATAATGGCACTAACTCCATTACCGCTAAAAGTGTTATGGCAATTCATGTTATCTGCCTTAACTTCACCATTACTAGGTTGCATATTGAACTTTTTTAAAGGACAATAAGTTTTTTGAAGAGAAGGAAATGATGAAAGTCAGGAGCTTTTACAAGAAATCCTCCTTCTAGCGCTAAATTGTCGATCAGATTTCTAACCAACCTCGAAGTAGTGATTAATGAGGGTTTATAGTGAAGATTACCCACTAAAAACACTGTTAGATATATTATATTAAAATAGGTTCAGTAATTTGAAAATGGCAACTACTTATGGCTTTAAAAACTAGGATTTTTCTTAACCACTCCTACTCTTGTCTCGATCCTATTATCAGTGTTCTCTCCAATTCGTCATCCAATGCCCTCTATTACACCCAAAATTCCAAGAACATATTGACAAACAAGAAAGCCATCATGTACTATCATAAAGAGTGAAGAATCTCTTAAAACAAGTTATTAAGTATGTCATTGTATGCTATTGGGAGACATCATGCTTGATTGAAACAATCAGGAATGATAGAGGTCATGTGCTTAACTAAAGCCGTCGTGAGCTATTGTGAGTCAATGTGCATAATTCAAGTCATCGTGTGCTATCGCAAGGAGTGAATAATGACATTATCATGTGCCATAAAATAATCCATGGTAAGAATCTCTTAAAGCCATCGTGGGAGGTCCCTTGTAGCTATCGTATTAAATTGAAGTCACCGTGATCACTTTAATGAAGCCATTGTGAACAAACTAAATAAAGACTTCAAGATAATTCCAATGGTTATCCTGAGTAGATAACACATAGGAACCATCATGAAGCAACATGGGAAACATCTATCATTAGGAATTAATAAGGCTATCATGATACAAAGAGTCAGGAGTCACCGTGAAGTGTCTCATAAATCCTTTGTGATGAAAAGAATTAAGAGCTATCGTGAAGCAATATGACATGCCCTTTATAGATAATTTCTTATAGCCATCACAAAATGAAATACGAGCCATCGTGAGGTAATTTGTTAGAATCATTGATTTGCTAAAACTAAAGGTCATCGTAAGGAATGAATGAAGAGCCAACGTGGGATAAAAAAGTAAGCACTTTTGGTCTGCAAATTCTAAAGCAACTACAAGGAAATATATGAGAGCTTTTATATCCATTCTCCTCGCATGATAATGCACAAAGGTCATCGTGAAGCAATACTTGTAAGCCATTATAGAGTCATACTGATAAATCATTGAGCCAACCATTGTGAAGCCATCATGGATTGATTTTTGTAGCCTTCACGATCAATATGAGTCATCATGAGAAAAGCTTACAAAGTAAAATAAGAGGCCACAAAAAGGATGTTGTCGTGAGAAATTTCTCAGAATCATCACATATCCAATCACCACATGAATGATGGTTCCTTCCTATAAGGGTCAATCTTCACTGTCCATTCATTCTAGAAGATGTGTGGCATAAATGCAACGGTTGGAATCTTTGTAAATACAGGGGTACCCCCCCAAAAAGGATGATTTTTTGGATTCCATCTTCTTCTTCATTTTCATTTCTTACCTTGCATAAATAAGATCTTAAGTGAATAAAAATAATGGCCGATCATGCCATCTTAACTTTGTAACTTTACAGTAAAGGACTCCAACAATCAATAAACTACATTATGACTTCTTGTGAATGATTAGTTGCTTCTTATGAGTTCGTAATTAACATATTTGACTAGGAGTATAATCCTACTCAAGTACTTCAACTTACTTTGGCCTAAATTTAGTACTAACAAGCAGAACCAAAGCAACCATCCAAAGAGTAATGGTCAATTAAGTCATTGATCCTGCCACCGGGCTTAGTCAATGAACCCATCCAAGAAAGATGGATGAAAAGCCTTTGGTCTTACCATCAGGCCCCGACCAAAGCTACCATCCAAAGGGTGAGGGTCAATTAAGCCATTAATCCAACCGTCGGGCCTGGTCAATGCACCCATCCTAGGGAGACGGATGAAAAGTCTTTGGTCCTGACGCTAGGCCTGGTCGAAGCAACCATCCAAAGAGTGATGGTTAATTAAGCTATTGATCCCACCATCAGGCCTGGTTAAAGCACCTATCCAAGGGAGATGGTCAATGAAAACTCTAGTGATCAAGCAAGGTCTATGAAACAACCATCTAAAGAAGAACAATCGATTGAACATCCAATTCAATGAATAACCAAACTCAGAACAAGCAAAGGACAAGATGCATTTTTCCAAGGCTTCATAGATTTCTATCTTATCGCGATGTCAATTCATCCTAATTAAAGCTACTCTTAAGAGATTTAAAATAGATTTCCCTACTTTCAAAAACTCATATTTTGAAAAATCATACTTTAATAAGTACGTATATTCAATTTTCACATCAAATGGTTTATGAATGAAGTTTTAAAGTTTTTTATAAGGATGTCTTTAGAAATTCTTTACCATGAAAAATATTTTCAATAAGAATGGTCATTTAATTCTAAAGGATTGCAAAACCTATGCATTTTGGAAAACCATTTTATGGAAAGTCACAATATTAAAGAGCAAAAGTTATAGCAAGTTGAGGTAGTACAGCAATTAATGATGAAAGATAAAGCACCAAGAAATGATAAATTGAGAGGAAAATGGAATAATATAAGAATAGAAGTTTACTTAAGGTAAAACATAATAAACTTCTTATGCAAGAGGGCAAATATTACACCCAAAATTCCAAGAAAAGATTGATAAACAAGAAGGGCATCGTGTGCTATCGTGTGCCATCTTAACTTTGTAACTTGTAGTGAAGAACTCCACCAATCAATATATTGCATTATGGCTTCTTGTGAATGCTTGGTTGCTTCTTGTGAATTCATAACTAGCATATTTGACTAGGAGTATAATCCTACTCAAGTATCCTAACTTTTTTTGGCCTAAATTTAGTACTAACACTCTCCATATCCTTTTCATTCTCATCTCATTTCCTCTTTCAGCACCGAGCAAATTGATGAAGAAGAGATTCTTTGAATCCACCAATCGTTCGCCTAGTCTTGCTTCTCGAGGCCCCCACGGCCAGATCTGGAAACACATTCAAACCCCTCATGCTGATGAACCCTATCTCCTTCCCACCATTATTGACCACTCAGCAAAAATATCTCCCGAAGCAGTCCTCCAAGCAGGCGTCTTATGTCCATGAGAAAACTTAAGCCTCTCCATATGAGCATTTATCGCTCCCTTTATTCCTCTTTGACATAATTCCTCCACTAGATAATGTATTAAATCTTATATATCAGAGCAGTGGTAACTCTGCTCAAGGTCCAGTTTCCATAGTCAATTCTATGTTAAACTAGACACAAGTTAATTTGACTATTCCAGCTAATGTCTCTACTCCAGATAATGTGCATGTACATACAGGCTGTGATATAAATCTGGCTCAAGCTTTGGAATTGTCTACTGTTAGTCTTGCATCGGGAAACAAGGATGCACGTGCTAAGTCTCAATTAAGCAATCATAATGATGCAACATTAAACAAGCTGGAATTTCTTCGATAATGCTTTAAAATTTCAAATAATATGGATGACATTCTTGTCCCTCCTCAAGCAGTAGTTGATGCTGGTACTGCCTTCTGGGAAAACACACTTATTGGTTTTTTTTGGATGATGGTCTTCCTTATACAGTATTTCGGAGGCACCTTAAGGCCAAGTGGAAAATAAAAAGTTCTTTGAAGGTTAGATTTTGATAGTGATATGTACTATTCTGATTTTGGAAGTGATGAGGAAAAGCGAAAGATCCTAAAAGTGGATCCATGTATTATAGATGGAAAGGCCTTTCTCATTACTTATTGGAGTCCATGAATCGAATTTGCTCATGAAAAGATTATGTCCATCCCTATCTGGGCGAAGTTTATTGATATCCTGTCCTTTCTTCAATCTCTAGAAGTTTAGATTGGTTAGCTAGTCACATTGGAGAGTTTATTTGTTTTGATGAGAATACTTAACAACGAGACCATCATGGTTTAGCCAGAGCCCTTGTTGAAATCACTCTTGATCACCCTTTGCCTTCTATCCTCTCAATAGCTCTCTCTGGTAATAGGACTAGCCAAGTCAATGTTTCATACTTATATCAACATCCTATTTGCACATACTGCTGCTCTTTTAGTCATACTGACTTGCATTATCTACATCACCCTGTTATTGATGATGGCATATTCCATAAGCCTCTTCCTTTACCTAGAAAAGTTCCTCTTTTGAAGCCTCCGCCAAGGCAATGGAAGGTCAAAAATAAACCTGTAATGGACCCGAAATAGTCCGCCCACACACCACAACATCTAACCTCCAGTCTAACTCAATGGATATTAACAGTCTTGATGCATACCTTACCACTGTCTTCACTCCTACTGCTTCTCAAGTTGTTATCCCTACTATTGATATGCCTCCGGTGGATGTTGATCCTCCCCCTTCTAAAACCTTCATTCAACTGAATATTTTAGTTGCTCCTCACAACATTATAGACCATTCAACCTCGCACAATTGCGCTTCTGTTGATGACTTAGATGATGGGGATCGAGGATAGTATTGATGATCTATTTCAATCTCAGGCTTCCCTTTATAGATGTCTTGTTTATTGGTTAAGATGGATTTTTTAATGTTGTTGTTTTGCTCATTGTACTGGGATGCATGGACTTTTCTTATGTCTTGTATTATGTGATTTTGTACTATAGTTGTTGGGGCATGTAGCCTCACACCTATTTTCTGTGTTTAATAAAATGTGAACGGACTATATAAAAATTTGGCTTACCTTTCAAGAAAACATTGTTAGATATGTAAAATGTGGAGTAAATGAGAATAAGTTACGGTACAAGTATAGTAAATAGCACAAGATGTAGAGTAGTTCAATCTATAAGAGAACTACATCCACTAAGGCTTATTATCTTATTGCTTCTAGTTTTGGTTACAAGAGAGAACTTAATGGCTTCTTTTAAGAGCATAAAATAAGATAAAATATATATCTCTATCAAAGAGAATTCGATCCTTGTAATAGTGCATGAGATTCCCTATTTATAGCAGTGGAGATCACATCTTAAGGGTTAGATTTAATGATGCCTTAGATGCCAAGTTTCCCTAGAGTCACTGATTGTGATTTGTAGTTTAAATGTTGCCAACTCTGAAACTACATGGATGTGACGGTCTAGATGCATGCTAGTTAGCGGTATGTGTAACAACCTGCCTTTCTCGACCCTCGGGTTCAATGCCTGAACTGACATTAACACTATGAAAGCTAAAAAGGACGAGTCGTGGGGATATAATAATAAGAAACAAGCATAGTTCTATCGCACAAAAAATGACACAATACCCCAAATCAAGTAAAAACAAGATGATTAAAACACAAAATTAAATTAAAATAAGGAAACATAAGATTTTTAAAGTGGTTTGGGCTCAAATTGACTGCCTAAGTCAACTATTATCTTCATTTGGATGATCCTTGTAATTACAACCACTTTAAAACAACAAGTATAGCTAATACAAAAAATGGCAGTAATTCAGTTGAAGGATCTAAAGAGATGAAAAGTCCTTATTTAATTGCCAAATGAGGGATATTTATAGTCAAATTTGTCCTTTAGATTCACTAGCTCATGTAAGAATAGATAGAAAGTCAAATCCACGCTTTTTAGCATGAAGAATTAGTAAAACTTGGCATCCATAGCAGGTTGGTGCCGACATTATTTTTGGAATTGCATCTTTATCTCTTCTTCATATTTATTCATGTCTTCAAGCTTCTAACCTTTGTTGATAAAATTGTCTATCCAAATCATGTCGGTATTGACATGATTTGTCCTACCGATTCTGTCTTTTCCTTCAAAGTACAAAGTAACTTCATCTGCAACTCGAAAGTTAGTCCCATGTCTTCAATCAGCTTGATATCAACTTGTTTAATCATGTCGATGTTGACATGATCAATCATGTTGGAACCTGTTATCCCACCTTTTGGCAAGGCCGTGATATCAAGGAATTGATTGAAAACCAAAGACCGCTCATCCCAATATCGAGTATACGCAGGTTCACTATGGATGTCGGTAAATTTTGTTCGAGTCCGGATCAAGCTACAATTGATATGACGAGACAAGCAAAGCTATGAAAGCCAACGCTACAAATTTCAAGTCAATCCGAGCTCGTATGCTCAAGATATGATCGATGCAATTTAATAAATCCTCTTGTTCGCATCCATCAAGCTACCAAAGAAAACCCGACTTCGTAATGATTAAGTTCGAACCGATCAGAGGCGCGCGATTTCGCATCAATCAGGAGAATAGTATTGTTCATATCCATCAAGCCTCCGTTGTTCGTATCCATTAAGCCTATGTTGTTCGTATCCATCAAGCTTCGGCTATTCGTATTATTCAATAAGTATTGTTTCACATCCATCTGTTCGTATACATCACGTACACTCAAGTTCGTATCCACCTGGCCTAGTTTGATTTTGAATCCATCGATTGGAGTCAATTCGTACCAATTGGTCAAGGATCGATACGAACAGAGTGAAGGCAATCAATCAATACGAACAAAATGGTTGCAATCGATTCGAACATACCTCAAGTGTATCGATACGAACAAAGCAAGATCTGGTCGATACGAACAAGACACTACTGATCGATACGAACAAGGCGCATGCATAGGGAAGACTCGATCGTTCCGCATAAAAAGTGGACTGATCTGAGGAGTTAGCGCCACGTCAACTTGCAGGCACGTGCTCAAGAACGATTCCAACAAACCGATACGAAGTATATCGATACGAACAAGACAGCCTAGGGAAAACGCGAGCTTGCATCAATCATAACTCACAATCTACAAGTCACAATGCCACCAAATTTTCACAGGAGCTTGCGTACAACCTAAAGATTGTTCATGCTAAATTTCGACTCGATTGGGTCAAATCTTGATCGATACGAAATTCGTTCGTATCGATCACGGGTCGAGTGCAAATCACGCGGGATCGATCATGTGGGCCCACCCACGTGCCAGAAGAGGTCTCTCGAGATCTGAGTGAGATATTTGCAGCCTACGCCTATAAATAGCATCCCGAAGCCTACATAAAAAGGATCTTTTGGCTCTCCGATGTCCAGACTCTGCCGAATTCACCATTGTACTCGAATTTCACTATTGTGCTCAAGATTTACTGTTGTAATCCGTTGTAACCAACAAGAAAAAGTTAATAAAGATCAATCATTTCATAGTGGACTTAGGCAATACACTGAACCACTCTAAATCTCTGCGTTCTTTTGATGTTTTTCTGATTATTGTGTGAAGTGTTTGTTAGATAATCTTCTTTTTACATTTATTTCTTCATTTTATCTCTTCAAACCCTTCCGAAGAGTGTTGTGCCCAATTTTGGTATAAACACTTTGGTGCTTTCACTGAGAAAAAACCAGTTTTTTCTCCTGCTTGTTGGATCTACTATCGATATCAGATTGCATAAATCCAAGAAGAAGATCTAGATCTCAAGGTCAAAGTTCTTCCATCCTATTCAGATTTGCATCAAGTCTAGGAAAGAGCTTCACTACTCATCATGGTTAACACATGGACTACTTCTACAGCTGCAGATCCAGAAGGACGGGACATACAAAATCTCGTACAACTGCCTCCGACTGACCAAAATGCATCCGGACCATCATATCCGCAAGGCCCTGTTACCAGGGAAGAATTCCAGATACTAATGCAAGAAATGACTTAGAGCCGCCAACAGTTCACTCAATAACTCCGTGCTAATGCGGAACTGACCAACCAGCTAAACCGTCAAAGATGTAGGAGATCTGGGAGGGATCTGGCTTCCTATTCATCCACTAAAAGTTTAGCCTCTTCTGATTATCATCATAGATCCACACGCCCGCGACTGGACGGAAGTTACACACAGGCCACTGGGCATCAGAATACATTGAGTCTTGGGCAATCGAGAGTTGGCCCGTCAACTAGCCACTAGTGGACCCTCCTCTCGAGGAGGCGCTACCCCATACCAAATTACTGATAATCGTATTGCCACAGCTACAGATTTGGGGATTGACGCTCGGAACCGAACGGATCCGACCCACCGCCAACATAACCACACTCTCGAACCTTACGTCCTCGATGACGTAGAACTAAGGAGGCGAGACATGGACCATCGACAGCGACCGACCCCTCCTCGCATTGTGGAACCCGACCACACCTTGACCCAACCTGCTCAAAATGTCCAGATGCCCGACCTACCGACAATGATCCGTGAAAGTCAAGGTCTTAGCAATGACGACTGGGGAATCTCCTAGAGTCATACCCCTTTTACTGATGAGATACTCTATACTGAACCACCTCGACGATTCAGGATGCCGACTTTACTCGTTTATGAAGGGAGCTCAGATCCTAATCAACATATCTTGAAATATGAATGGTTGATGAATGCTGCGCGAGCTGATGACATAGTTAAGTGCTAAAGCTTCCCGATCTCTCTGGGGGCATAGCGACTATATGGTTTACCCGACTGCCACCTCGATCTATCTCATGTTTTGATCAGTTGGCAACAAAGTTTATTGAGCAATTTCGTATGCATGTCGCAAGACCGAAGGATGTTAACACTTTATGTAGTGTCACTCAAGCTCCCGGAGAGATACTCAGGCATTATTTAGAGAGATTTCATGCTGCATGTGCTGTGATTAGCAGCCATAATGATAACTCTATTCTAATGGCATTGACTAAAGGGATTGAGCTCGATTCTGAGTTCGGCAACTGGTTGGCCGAAAACCCCCTGCATCATTGGACCGTTTCTATTCCAAGGCAGCCCAATTCTTGAGAAGGGAGGATGCGAAATAGTCTAGGAAGAAGGATGATGCGGGGCCTAGTATGGAAGGAATTCAGAGTAATATTGCTGTTAAACAATCCGGGGAGAGCTCCGGGAAAGTGCAATTGAACATTCAGAATAAACAAGATCAGCTGAAAGGCAATGGTAACCAAAATAGAAAACGGGATCAGAACCGTGGTCCACGACGTAGGGCTCCTATGTTTGATAACTACACTCCTTTGAATACGTCGCTGGAGAATGTGTATCTGCAAACCTGCAATACCATTCAGTATAAAAAACCTACTTCGAAACAGTCATTTAAGGAACAGATTCAGACAGGGAAGTTTTGCATATTCCACGAAAGTTACGGCCATAACACGAATGAGTGCCGTCATTTGCAGGATCTCATTGAAAAGTTGATACGTGAAAGGAAGTTGGAACAGTTTGTGCTGGCGCCACAATCTAGAGGTGCAGGCCCATCAAATCAGAATCATATACCGAATCAGGCAAGACAGGAGGAACCCGCTCGTACTGGTGGGAGGTTGGTGATAAATACCATTAGTGGTGGTCCTCATCCAGCAGACCGAAGCTGGAAGGAAATGGAGTCGTATGCCAGTTTTATCAGGCATGTGAGCTTCGAATGTTGTAGTAATTCAGAAGATGGGGCTCCAGCCAAGCAACAAAGAACGATGGCAGATGACATCGTATTTCGAAGTCGGGATGCCGATAGGATCGAAGCCCCCACTATTGATCCACTTGTCATATCAGCTCAGGTAGGTCCTGCTTGGATGAAGAGGATCTTGGTAGATAGTGGAAGTTCTGTGAATATATTGTTCAAGTGAACTTATGACCAGATGAAAATGGAAGCTAAAGACTTGAAGCCGTGTCAGTCCCGTATTCATGGCTTCAATGGGAGCGCAACTATACCCACAGGAGTAGTGGAATTTCCAGTGGAGTTATGTATTGGAGAATGCCGAAGAGTTCGGATATTGCAGTTTGTTGTATTGGATATAGACTCGCCATATAATGCTTTCTTGGGCTGACCGGCCCTAGCTGAGTTCAGGGCTGCTATTTCCCCATGGTGTTTGACTCTAAAGTTCCCCACTGATCGTGGAGTTGGAGTCGTTCAAGGAGATTAGGCTGCTGGACGAGCCTGTTATGTTGCTGAACTGCGCGAGGCACAGCGAAAGGAGAAAGGAAAGGGTGTAGAGGAATCTCTCTGCGTCCGATTTGTTGATAATTGACAATTGACGCGTGGGCCTAGGCCTGGGCACCCCAACCAATTCCAAAGAGATCTTGACCCAAGAGACACCGAAAGTGAAGACAAAAGTAAAGACAGTCAAGCTTCTCCAGCCGAACTGATGATCGATGTTCCAATCGATGATAGCGAAGATTCTAGAATGATAAAGATTGGATCTCAGTTAAGCCAACAAATGCAAGAGGAATTGGTTGAATTTCTGCGGGTAAACCTTGACGTGTTTGCTTGGACGCATTCTGACATGTGTGGGATCTCGCCGGACATCGTGAGCCACACATTGAACATTGACCTGCGACACGTCCCGGTCAAACAAAAAAGGCGTGGTATGGATCCAGAGAGATCTGCCGCCCTTAAGGAAGAAGTAGAGAAGCTTAATTAAATCGAATGGATTTATTCGAGATGCATTATATCCGGAATGGGTGTCAAATCCTGTACTTGTCCGAAAGCCAAAGGGAAATGGAGAACGTGCATCGATTACTCTCTGAATAAAGCCTGCCCTAAAGACAGTTTTCCACTTCCTCGAATTGATCAACTCGTAGATTCAACGGTCGGGCATGAACTCTTATCCTTCATGGATGCGTATTTCGGCTACAATTAAATACCAATGCACTTACCCGACCAATAGCATACCAGCTTCGTAACCAATATGGGACTTTATTGCTACAAGGTTATGCCCTTTGGACTCAAGAATGCTGGTGCAACTTATCAACGATTAGTTAATCGAATGTTCGCCAATCAGATTGGGAAAACCATGGAGGTATATGTGGACGACATGCTAGTCAAGTCACAATTTTCCACTGACCACATCAAAGACCTGGAGTCAATGTTTAATATTCTTCGAGAATATAGAATGAAGCTTAATCCATTGAAATGTCATTTTGGGGACGCATCAGGAAAATTCCTTGGGTTTATCGTCAACGCTTGAGGAATCGAGGTAAATCCCAAAAAAATCTGGGCAATTAGAAATCTTGAAACTCCGAGAACTATAAAGCAAGTCCAGAGTCTCAAAGGGAAAGTAGCAACACTAAGCAGGTTCATTTCAAAGTCTACTGACAAATGCATTCCCTTGTTCGATCTGATCCGAAAAGGAAACTGAAACTTTGAATGGACTATGGAATGTGAGGGCACATTCCGAGCACTAATTCAACATCTTTCTACACCGCCAATTTTGTAGAAGCCTATCGATCATGAGAAATTGTACATTTATTTGGCAGTGTCAGAAAATGCAATCAATGCTGCCCTAATTCGGGAGGAAGAACGAATTCGAAAGCCGGTCTATTATATTAGCAAACGACTAACCGGAGCTGAGAGAAATTATCTGAAGCTAGAGAAGTTGGCTTATTATCTTGTTATTGCCTCGAGGAAGCTCCGTCCGTATTTCCAGGCTCATCTAATCACCGTTTACACCGACTAGCCGTTATGACATGTCCTTACGCGGCCTGGGACGTCTGGTAGGTTACTCAAATGGAATATCGAGTTAAGTTAGTTTGACATTACTTACATTCCAAGGTGAGCCATTCAGGGACAAGTCCTAGCAGATTTCATAGCTGAATTTACCATCCCAGAGGACTTGCCAAAAACCAGTGAATCTCCCGAGTATATCTGGAAGCTGCATACAGATGGTGCATCAAATGACCATTGCTCAGTTGCGGGGGTTGTACTTGAGAGTCCTGAAGGCCGATCTATATGCTATGCTTTAAAATTCAACTTTCGTGCAACTAATAACGAAGCCGAATATGAAGCCCTACTGGCTGGATCGAAACTTGCCAGAGATTTAAGAATCATTGCTGTGGAAATCTATTGTGATTCGCAATTGGTCGTGTGTCAAGTTCGGGGGGAATACCAGGCCAAGGACCGAAAACTGGCTGCTTACCTCGCTAGGGTTCAAGAAATATTAAATCAGTTCGATTACGATGCCATCTACTGCACTCCCCGAGAGCGCAATCAAAAAGCCGATTCATTAGCAAAGTTAGCCAGCATAGGCGAGGCACAACAAATGGGACTCGTTCTCGTGGAGACATTAGCTTCCCCGAGCATCGACTGATGGAGATAGATTTGATATTTGAGGTTGTTCGCGATAAGGAGTCATGGATGACTCCGTTCAGAAATTATCTCGAGCATGGAACCCTGCCAGAGCGCAGGAGTAAAAAGAGACAGATTCTTCGAAAAGCTTCACGGTTCACTATTCAAAATAGAGTTATGTATAGAAGAGGATACCCTGTTCCCTTACTCCGGTGTATCGCTCACTACGAAATCATACGTGTATTGTATGATGTGCACGAAGGAGAATGTGGCGATCACACCGAAGGGCAAGCCCTTGCCAAGAAAGTGCTCAGATATGGATACTATCGGCCAACCGTAAATCGCGATGCATCAGATTACGCCAGAAAGTGCGAAAAATGCCAGAAGCATGCTCGGATTCCAAGGGCCTCACCTACTGAAATAACTCAAATGGTCAGTCCATGGCCATTTGCAGTATGGGGCATTGACATTATTGGCTCTCTACCTCTAGCCGAAGGTGGTGCGACGTACGCCATCGTAGCAGTTGATTACTTTACCAAGTGGGCGGAAGCTGAACCCCTTGCTACAATTACAACAAGGAAGGTGATCAACTTTGTAGTGCGCAACATCATCTGCCGATTTGGTCTCCCACATACTATCATCACTGATAACGGGACCCAGTTCGACAATGTTGAATTTAAGAATTTCTGTCAACGATTTCACATTCAAAATAAATTCTCCGCAGTCGCACACCCTCAAGCGATTGGACAAGTCGAAGTTGTTAATAAAGTTATAAAGCCTTTCTGAAGAAACGACTGGAAAAGGCTGGGGGCAAATGGGTCGATGAACTTCCTATGGCCTTATGGGCTTACCGAACAACCCACAAGTCCACGACCGGCCACACTCCGTTTTCTCTTTCTTATGGTTCAGAAGCCATTATTCTAGTTGAATTAGAAGTGCCTTCTCATCGTGTGACATACTATGATCCGAAGACAAATGCTATATTGCTTGCCGAATCTCTGGATTTATTGGATGAGAAGCGTGAAGTGGCTGATTTGAGAGCAGCCGCATACCGAGGTCAAGTCGCCCGATTATATAATGCCAAGGTCCGACCCCGAACCTTTGAACTTGGCGATCTCGTCCTTAAAAGAATTTATCCAGTCCCTTCGCATATGAAGCCAACTTGGGAAGGGCCGTATGTTATTGAACGAAAGCTCGGAGATAGCACATTCAAATTATCGACCGTTGACGGTATCACTCTTCCGAGAGCTTGGAACAGCGAAAGTCTTCGTCGCTACTACACATGACAGGCTCTACTTATTTATTCAGTCTATTTTTCATTTGCAATTTGTTTCTGCATTTCAAAATTTGAATTTGTAATAAGGCAACTGATTTTGCCGTATTTTCTTATTTCAGCAATAAAATGCAATCTCTTTGAGCCAGAGCTGTGATTTATTGGATGCATCATACAACTATCACTATGCACGAAGAGCTAAGTTCCACCTGACGGTGGAATTTATTCAAATATGGAGTGACTGTGATACGATCGGTTACTTGCTAGATGATACCCGAGCTCGGGGACAAATCATCACACTGAAGTCAAAAAAGGATTGATACACGATAATCCTTTAACAAGCTCCAGATTCCCAGAGTGTGAACTGGAGTTTAAACTTACTAATACAGTTTCGAAGAGGGTGGATCCGTCCACCTAACGACTTCGCCCATACCTTGACCAAGTTTGAGGAAAATGGAACCGTCCATCTAACGACCTCGCTTGTTAAATTGGGGTGGATGTGAACCGACCATCCACGATCTTGATAAATTCATCGTTCCCGGAGTGCGAACAAAATCCTAAAGCCTGTACAGATGTGACTGACCATCTGTCGGACAACTCCAAGTTCCCAGAGCACGAACTTGAGTATAAACATCAACTAGCTCCGGATTCCCAAAGTGTGAACCGGAGTGTCAACATAAACACTAACTCCAAATTCCCAGAGTGTGAATTGGAGTATAAACGTTAACTAAAAATCCCCGGAGAGTGGATTGAAGTTTGAACACGAATCGGATTGGGATCGACCGTCCGTAAAACAACTCTAAGTCCCCGGAGCGTGGTTGGAGTGTAAATGCAAATCGGGTGTGATTGACCACTCACGAATCCATCTGATGTCCCCATAGTGTGGACACCGTTACAAACATTAAACATGTGTGACTGACCACCCATGAAAATAACTTAAGTCCCCGGAGCGTGGACGCATCCTTGAAACTCAAGCAGGCGTGCCCGACCGTTGACGTACGAATGCAAATCCCTGGAGTGTGGATGCAATCGACGATAAATGAGCGAGTGCGATTCAACCACTCAAATTTCTTTAGTCCATCATTAGTTCGACGACGTTACGCTCGATGAGTTGAAAGCGGAATGTGATTGCCACTTGGTTTTACAATTCGCCCTCGAAGCTAGGGGTAGAACTTAAGCGCTGATCACTGATTGAGACAGTGCAGTATCGGAATCCAGTTTAACGTTCAATCATCACTTATAGTCGTGATTGCAGGACTCAACGATTAAACTTGGGTCAAAACCAAAAGTCAAAACTCAACAAGAACATTGGACTGGAGTTCAAATGCTGGAGCACTTAAGCAAATAAACGAAAATTGAATTAATGACAAAATGGAATTTCATTTCAACTATTTGTAGAAGGAAACTAAGTACAAGTTTATCCAAAAAATTCTACTAGCAGGGGCCGAACCTGCATTTATACATGGCCAGCAGAAAAAGAACAAAAGAAATTCCTATCTACTCAAAATTTCACCGAAGAAGCATGTCTATTCTTTCTTCTTCTTCGGTTTCCCCTTCGGTGTAGACCCGATGGAGCTTCCGCTTAATTTTCTCTTTGAGCCCTTACCCTTCGGCGGCCCGTCTCCAGTAGGGGTCATTATGTCAACATGCTCCTCCGAACTTAAATGTATTGGAACTCTTCCTATAAGCGGAGTTGGAGGGACATGATCAACAGAAGGAGGTGGGGTAGGCACGCTCGTTTCAATAACCGTTCCTCCCGGAGATATCATCCACAAAGGAGCCGGACCAGGTCCATCCATTCCACTGCCAAAACCACTGCCCCGCATGGCTGCCTCAATTTCAGCATTAATTTCAGCTATGATTTCCTCCTCATGAATCGTTTGTGCATCGTCAGGAACTCTCGTAGTTGGAGCCAAAGAACTTGTCATTGGTGCACTTCCGCTCATAACGAATGGAAAATCTGCAAAAGGATCACTGTGATGGCCGAGGAGTTCCTCCATCATCTGCTCATCAAAAATAAGCATGCTCCCCTATGCTTCATCAGTCGGTGCCGTAGTCGTTGTGGTGGTTGTTTCAGTTATAATGGCCTCCTGCATATGATGTGGTTCTTGAGTGGCAGGAGGCACGACCGGTGTAGCATCAATCACTGGATAAAAACAAAAGAAGAACTGGTAATAACTACTTCAAGTGATGATTTCGATTTCGGATAAGCATAGAGAATGTTTAGAATACCTTCCTCAGTTTGACTTGTGGGCAGCTGAACAGCCTCAGAGATTTGCTCGCTAGCTTGAGATAACTACGGCTGATCCAGATTGTAAGCAGGAACGGATTGAGAATCAATTGCAGAAGTCGGTTCACACTGGGTCGGCACAAGAATTTCAAGACTTGTATCATAGTGCTCGACACTGGAACCTTCTTCAACTTCCAAATGCTGAGCACCGAGCTTCTCCTTCTCATGTGAAATCATTGCATCATGGACAACTTTTCGCTCGTCTTTATTCAGCATTCGGTTTTCAAGCTCAGATTCATCAACTGATTCGCCCTGATGCACAACCTTTTAATCTTCTACTAATCGGCCCCAGGCGTTGTATAGATGTGTCGGATAACTATCGAGCCAGGCTAGATTTCTATGCTTCAAGACGTTAGCATTATAAATAATAAGGAGATCTTCAATATCAGCTTCTAGCCTAGACTCCGCCCTTTGGACTTCCTCCTCGACCTTAGTCTCCACCTCCCAAACCTTAACCGTTGCCGCATCCTGCTCGCCCCGAAGCACCATGGCCTGTTCACAAGCCTCTTGGGCTACTCTATTTGCATCATCTTTTTCCTTGGTGATTTCAGAAATTTTAGCTTTGAGCTCGTTAAGTTCTTTCAGAGTAGCATCTCGTTCAGCTGCAACAGTGGTGTTTCGATGGCCCATCTGCTCCACCAAGGCAAAGTGTGTCTGCCTCATCCTCACCATGGCCAAGTTCGCCTCATCGACCTTTTTGGTAGCCTCTATCTCTAATTTTCGAGAGGACGCGGCTTCATCATTAAGCACTTGGACGATGCGGTCCTTCTGGGCGAGATCAGATTCTAACTTTTCGATTATTTTAGCCCGCTCGAAGGCCACCTTCGTTGCTTTTTCTGTAGCTTTCGCCCACTCTTTGTATTGGGTATAGATGTCGTGAATGTAATCATGCATTGTGTTTTTTGCCTCCGACGGGATTCTCTTTAAGTAAGGAGGGAAAATGTAGTCGTCAAAGCATATATTTGGAAAATCTTTCTTCAACTGAGCAATTCTAATAGCCCCTTCCCCAGTAGGCTCAGTGATAGCTTGTTCAGCGACGACTAGAGGATCCACCTCAGTTCTGTGGCGTTGCGACTCAGGCCGAGAAGTTTGCGAAGATGGTTTGTGACGAGGGGGCTCTACCGGCTGTTTTCCCCGGCCTGAAGGTTGTGTAGGGAATTGAGGGGGTGGAGAACGTGATCGGGATCGATATCTTTGTTCTCTATAATCTCTGTCTCTGTCCCTCTCGTAACGCTCCTGACTAGAATAACCGCGATTGCGGTTTCTATCATCCTCCCTCCGACGGGACTCATAATACAATCTTGATGATTGGCGTGCTGAACAAAGACTGCTGAGCATAGACTCTCGCCTGTTCATCGTATCTGTAAAGTAAAAGAAAAACAGAGTTAGTGAATTCTTGAAACAAACAACTTAAAGCTGGAAATCGTGTAGTGCCATGAAGTGTATATGTGTGTGCAACCCCCCGACCAACCGGTAATGTCGACCGCACTAATGGGTAGAGGCTCGCTTAAATCTAGAGCACTTTAAAGCCCCTCCAATCTGGTGTCATGTTGAAGTGACACATAGTCTGGAATCAGAATATCAGCAAGTCCTTCAAAAGGATTCTCTACTAGCGAGGGAGGAGCCTCCGAAATTCTAACGTCGGAGGCAAGCAAGGACACAATTACAGATTTCCATCTCGAAGGTTTACGACGTTTGTGTGCAACTGCCTTGCCTTTTCTCCTTCCCTCTAAACCTTAAAATCTGTCAGAAGGCCCGACAACGGGTTCATCATTTGTAGGCGTGTGTTCTTCATCGCCTTACTTAGCAATTACGACCCCGGGCGCTTTGCGCTCTACCCGCTTCGTCGGGGCCGCCCTCAGCGTTCCTTCAAGCCTTATACTTTGGTTTCGTTCTATTAGTCCAAGAATTCTCAAGTTCCTATCGGTGAGCACCGACTCGATTTCTCTCATCTCGCTTGGAACTTCTTGGAGGACCCATACTAGTTCTTTAAAATGCACGCCCTCGGGTTGTGGAATTACAGTTGTAAGGGAAAGAAGACATTATTTTTAATATCAGCTACGATTATCCCATTAACTACTGGAAAAGATTGCAACACTTACGTCTGACTAACCACCAGCTAGCAAATCGTGGAGGACATCAGACATAGAACCACTCGGTTTTAAAGTAACTCAGTCTGATCCAGGAGCCAGTCACAACTTGACAATTCCTGACTACCTCTAGGAATGTGAACGAGGGACTATCTCCCCGACTCTTAACGTTGAATAAGTATCTAATTTCGATCGAGATCGAAGGTCGGAAAAGATGCTCCATAAATACAATGAATAGACTTTGAGCAGAGCATATCCATTCGGGTGTAGTTGTGATGGGGAGATTCCAAGAAAAGACAGCACTTCTCTAATGTACCGATTAAATGGAGGAAGTGTTCCCGCTGTACATGCATGATGATTAAAGGCCGTAAACCCCTCTGGGGGAGCATGCGGTCTATCCTTCGGTCCTGGTAATAATACATCGTCCAACGGTAGACTATGCCTTAGACATATTCAGCCCAGCATATCTTTGGAGATGTTGGATGGCACAGAATCTTGTGGGTTCATGATAAACATGGCACCAGGCAGCTCATCCGGAGCCGGGTCTATAACTTCGGCCGCGATGACCGGTATCTCTATGACTAAGGGAGATGAACTTTGAAGCTCATGCTGTTGTGCACTTGTGGACTCCATAGCTAATCAAGTTATTAAAAACCATCATTAGATGATAATATTCCCGTGTGTTCCCCGGTGTGAAGTGTGTGAATGTGTTGTGCAGTGCAGTGCTACATAATACTTAAGAGATTCTATGGGATTAAAAGATGTTAAAATGACAAGACTTCAAATTTCAACCGGAGTGACCGTCATCGCTGACCATCACAACCATGCCATCAAAACTTTAGAGAACGATCTATGTTAAAGTTCGTTAAGATTTTTATTAAATTACAGTTCCATCGACGAGCTTCAAAAGATAGTCAAATATGCAGTTTAATGATCAAGTTCAATTATGCAAAGTTAAGGCTCGTCGGAATCAAGTGTTCGAATATGCATAAAGTAGTTGAACTCGTATCCATCAAGGGTGAAATGGGATCATTCTCCCGAAGCTTAAGTTCGTATCAATCAAACGCTTGGACCAATAGTTTGTTCGCATTGATACGTTCGTATCGATACTCTATTCGTATCGATCGGTCCATGCATATCGGTTGGCTCGTATCGATCCCCAGTTTTCAATTTTGTATCCATCGGTCTTCGTTGATACGCACCGCCCCCTTTTCCCATATTGATACAAAGCAATTTCAACCATCTTCTATCGATGCGAAATCGATACCAGATCGAAAGTCTATAACTTTCGCATCTCCGCCGGTTGCCCATCTTCTTCTCTAAGCCACCAAGGCGCCATTGGAGAGTGCCTCTTCGACCTCACTCCGGCTCCATCCCAATGTCAACAACATCAGAACTGGTCGATGCCCTGGATGGAATGGCATTAAGACTCGAGTCTCGTCATTTTTTAAGAAGTGTTGATCGATCATTTACCTAGTTTAACGAGATCGATTCGAAGGATTAGCAAGACGTAATGGTTTGAGGATGAAGGCTATTTTCTGTTTCTAAGTTTTTCTCGATACGAAGGCAAGAATAAAAACAAAAGGCAAGTGAGAAATTTCTTAAGTACAGAACGTATTTATATGGACATGAAAACGAGAAGAGAAAAACGATTCGTCTCCTAGTTATTTCGACCGGTTTCAATAGGTTTCTTCTATCGATACGAAGATGGCTATTCGTATCCATCCATTCGAGCCCATCTGAATCGTATTGATACGAACTGCTCTTTTTGTATCTATCAACTTATAGCCCATTAAGGCTCGTATCCACCGATACGAATAACATCCGGATGACTGGCTGGACTATTCGTATCCATCATAAATCCCTCGATATGAAAAGAGACCCGACAAGCAACAAAGGCAAGGCTTGTGCGAACTGTTCGAATCCATAAAAATGCACCGATGCAAAAGGAACATCAAGACTGTACTAGTGCAACATGGCACCATCGATGTGAAATGTTTATTTCGCATCCATCAATGCGAATTACATCGATACGAGAACAATCTTTCAACCTTTTACGTCGATCTAGGAGAGGATCGATATGAAGGAACATTCCAACAACAACCGTCAAGCGTTGTTACAACTCGAATTTCACATCGATTCAGGAGAGGATCGATACAGAATTCAATTCAAGAAAACTGACAATGACTTATGAACGCGCGAACGTTAATGAGAGTCGGGTTAACATATATGCATATATGTCGAACTAATATTCAATTTTCAAAATTCACAGGTCGAATGCCCACCTGATGACGATTACAACAACAAACATCTAAATCACTATCATACAACAATCAGTTACAACAGTACACGGTACAATAGTTGGTAGTCAGCAATTCATATTGCTGACAATCGGTCAACAAGTCAGACAGAACTATTCAGAATGAAGGATACACCTATTCAAAGCATGTCATGTTCTCACAAGACGTACTTTGGGGGGCAAATGTTATCCCACCTTTTGGCAAGGCCGTGATATCAAGGAATTGACTGAAAACCAAAGACCGCTCATCCCAATATCGTGTATACGCAGGTTCACTATGGATGTCGGTAAATTTTGTCCGAGTCCGGATCAAGCTACAATTGATATGACGAGATAAGCAAAGCTATGAAAGCCACGCTCCAAATTTCAAGTCAATCCAAGCTCGTATGCTCAAGATATGATCAATGCAATTTAATCAATCCTCTTGTTCGCATCCATCAAGCTACCAAAGAAAACCCGACTTCGTAACGATTAAGTTCGAACCGATCAGAGGCGCGCGATTTCGCATCGATCAAGGGAATAGTGTTGTTCGTACCCATCAAGCCTCCGTTGTTCATATCCATCAAGCCTCCGTTGTTCGTATCCATCAAGCTTCAGCTGTTTGTATTATTCAATAAGTATTGTTTCACATCCATATGTTCATATCCATCACATACACTCAACTTCGTATCCATGTGGCCTGGTTTGATTTCGAATCCATCGATTAGAGTCAATTCGTACCAGTTGGTCAAGGATCGATACGAACAGAGTGAAGGCAATCGATCGATACGAACAGAATGGTTGCAATCGATGCGAACATACCTCAAGTGTATCGATACGAACAGAGCAAGATCTGGTCGATACGAACAAGACACTACCGATCGATACGAACAAGGCGCATGCATAGGGAAGACTCGATCATTTGGCATAAAAAGTGGACCGATCCGAGGAGTTAGCGCCACGTTAAATTGCAGGCACGTGCTCAAGAATGATTCGAACAAACCGATACGAAGTATATCGATACGAACAAGATAGCCTAGGGAAAACGCGAGCTTGCACCGATCATAACTCACAATCTACAAGTCCAAATGCCACCAAATTTTCACAGGAGCTTACGTACAACCTAAATAATGTTCATGCTAAATTTCGACTCGATTGGGTCAAATCTTGATCGATATGAAATTTGTTTGTATCGATCACGGACCGAGTGCAAATCACGTGGGATCGATCGCATGGGCCCACCCACGTGTTAGAAGAGGTCTCCCGAGATCTGAGCGAGATATTTGCAGCGCACGCCTATAAATAGCATCCCAGAGCCTACAGAAAAAGGATCTTTTGGCTCTCTGACGTCCAGACTCTGCCAAATTCACCATTGTACTTGAATTTCACTATTGTGCTCAAGATTTACTGTTGTAATCTGCTATAACCAGCAAGAAAAAGTTAATAAAGATCAATCATTTCATAGTGGACGTAGGAAATACGCCGAACCACTCTAAATCTCTGCGTTCTTTTGCTATTTTTTTGATTATTGTGTGAAGTGTTTGTTGGATAATCTTCTTTTTACATTTATTTCTTCATTTTATCTCTTCAAACCCTTCCGAAGAGTGTTGTGCCCAATTTTGGTACAAAAAGAACCAATAGGATTTTCCTTTCTTGTCCGAACTTCTTGTGCTCCATTCATCCATCATCCTTGATATCTCAAGCGATTTGATCCACTTCATCATCTCGAAGTCCAGATCCATCGAGATGTCAATCGGTTCAAATGCTGGATAATACTTGTGCTAAAAAATATGCATTCATGAAAACAAAGCATGTTTTGGATCGAGACAAGCAACTAGAAGCTACCTGCAAAAAAGTCACCAATTGATCAACTATTGTCTTGAAGCATTATATCTATTCCAAGAACATTGGTTCATTGCTTCATATAGTCGTTTAGTCAATTTCGTCTACAGAAGAGCTAAAGCTTCAATTTTCTTGAAGCTACGCTATCTCTTGATCTGGTAGATCCTTATTTTTCTTTTCTTTCTTTTTTCCTTCTAAAAAAACATGGAATAAAACATGTCAGTACCGATCTAGTCATGTTGGTGCCGACAAGATTTTCCAAATACATATAAATTAGGACTTAGAAAATTTTTCTATGTCCGCTTCAGTTTTCAACATATATGTTTTCTTCATGAATCCCCTACTACGTCTACCTCGATTCCTTTGATGCCGTCGCACCTTTTTCAACGCTATCATCTTTGCTAGCACCGCCATCTTTAACTATGCCATCTCAACAAGTCATCAATGACCTATCTTACGAATTCCACCCAATCTCAACCAACTAAAATCTCAATTTCAAGTAGGTCATGGCCTCGATTTCGGCGCTGCCGCAGTAGCTCTTCTATGTGCCATCACTATCAACCCATGCTCTAACCTGATTCATCCCTTCCTCTTCACTACCATTACCCATTTCAATAGCTTAGACCACTTCAGGATCGACAAGCTCATGCTTGGAGTCTAAAGCGGTCCAACTCCAAGTTAATCTCATTAATGAATATGGTGGTGAATGAGAGAGGAAAAGTTGTAATGTCGAGGGTTGCTTCTGGATATGGGCTGATGGTTTTGATCTCAACAAGGTAATTTCTAAGTAATCATCACGTTGAACACATTCCAGCATTCGATGGACTCAAGTGCCGACACTTCGAGTCGACCATCAAAACCCAGTTACCTTGAAAAAATCGCTCTAGACAATGGTTCTGTTATCTTGTATTCTATGATAGTGGTAAAATTCAACACATGGTTCCATAGCATGATGAAGCTCATTTGCTAGCACAAGCGAGTTATTTACACAGAGTGTTAATGTACATCGAGTCATGGACACAGGACACACACACTCTACATAGACTAACAAATTGACTGCCCTGATCAATCTATAGAATTTGATAAGTCAACACATGTCGACATCTACTGCACTCTATACATCAGCTACACTAGTTTTGATCAAAGTAAAGCATTAAGATAAATCATACCCGACCACATCAATCACCAAAAAATTTCAGTATAGAATGGTCAACCTTAGCTGATCTCCTCGTCTTTAAATTGGCACTAGCCTTTCCATGGCACTAGAAGTAGGTTCATCTTCTACCTCGTCATCCACGTCGTCTAAATATGGCGTTCAATTACATAAGAACTCTAACTTCAAGCCTCCTCAACAGTCAGATTTCATGGTCCCACCATTTTAGAGGATGATCGACCATTTTTCATAATCTCAAACAACCCTCCAAATGCCACAGCCTCCAGACTAATTGCTAAAGAACTAAGGTTGATCTACTAAAACACAACTCCCAATGATTAACTCCTTCTTGAATCCCACTAAAGGACTCACCTTCTTCCAGTTTGCTACACCATATATAACCGATACATGTGTCTCTCTAGAGTCGTGCCTCTGCTCAGTGGGTTCACCAAGTTTATTCTTCAATCTCTAGGTCCAGCTCCAACTCAAGTACGTCCAAATGGCTACGCTCTGTTGAACTCTCTCTACATCATCTTTATAATGCACTTGGGTCTCTCACCTACCATCAAAGAACTTTCTTACTTGCTCAACTACAAAAGGAGGTGAGACACCCCCTTTGTCATTAATAATCCAAGCCTTCACCTACTACAAGGTTTCCTAGAGGCTACACAACAAGAATAGCTATTTCAATGGTGATTTCTTTTTCATTTGATGCCCTGAGGGCTTCAATCACTATTGGTTGTCTAGGCTTAAGCTTCCTTATCCAATATCTTCATCCAACTTGGGCTCTCTTCACCCAAGCAACTAACATTCCTTTCGTATCCCAATAAATATTTCTAAACGAGTCCCTTCTCCTACTCTAGCGAACATGCTACAATTCCTAAAGGGAATTAACTTAGATTTATGGAAACTTCTATCTCCTAACCAATGCATGTATGCTTCAGTATCACCTTCTCTATAACGAAAGGAGTGCCCAACCTAATCCAGTTCCTACTAGAGTGTCTTGGGCTGCTCGTAGTCCTTCCACCCCAATCCCCAATTATGATGATGATGAAAAAGGGAGTGAAGGGGGCCAAGAAACTAAAGCGAATCTTGTAGAGGATGAATAAGACATAGGAGATGAGAATTTAGAAGAAGAAGAAATAGGAAGGAAGGACATATATGAGGAAAGAGATGAAGAAGAGATGACGATGATAGAGAAGGAGATGAGGACGATGATGCTAGCGAAAATAAATCATATGCGAAGACATCCCTTGAAGGCACCCTGATCACATCACCTCCCAAGCCAAAACGAATAACATCGAGTCTTCTCAGCATGTGCCCGAGCCACATCCAGTCTCTATTGGAAAGTCAGCCCCTTGAACAAGTGCATTTGACAACATCTTAGGCTCTCTAAACAACCTCGAGAGTCTCCTTAACTTCCCTTCTGGAGAACTATAATTTGATGACATCTTGGCATCTAGTCCTCTTGACTTCAGCTTTCCTTCGGGCGATATGCTTCAGCCCACCAAGGGTGAAGAGACTCCATCCTTAAAATCCTTGAAATATGGTCCGTAGGCTACTGAGGGAATGTTGACACTTCACACACTTCTAGGATCACAAGCATGACTACCTTGTATTTGTCTTTAATCCATTGATTTAATTCTAATACAATCTTTCACCCGTTTCAAGTATAATGGGAAAGTAGCCGAATGGAAAGACTCTATGAAGGTGCTGGACAATATTGATCCCAAACTCTGAGAAACTTCTACCCCCATTGCGGCAAATACTATGAGTATGAGAGTGAAAGATTGAGGAGGAAAGACAAAAAATGACATCAGGCTGAAGATAGACTATACTGCTACGATGATTGTAGGGATTCGCGTGATCGCTCCAGGCATGAACACAACTCCCATCACTAATAATAATCGCCTTCGTAATCTTCCCAATTTCACCAATATTCCTAAATCGATATTCCTCCAACTCTTAGACCTCTTGATGCCATCACAGGTAGCCAAAGGCTTTGATTATAGGTCCTTATCAGTCCAAATCTACTAGCCATTCTTTTTCATAAAGGTCTCATAGGGCTGGTAAGGAAATAACTTCATGCCACACTGCTCCTCCTCCTTCCCCTAAAGGCCAATCTACTACCCTTGTCACAAAGATATAAGTGGTCCTTCTTGACTTTTGGCTTGATGGGGTCAAGTTCAATTTTGATGTCAAGGCCCTTCCATGAAGCTACGTGAATAAGGGCATTAATAGGCATTAGGAAGTCACATAGCAGCTACTCCCATAGAAGAAATTACCCTAGGTCTCTTAACGTCGAGTACACTAGCTAATCACTCAAAGCTTCGACATTAAGAGAGCCGACCATAATTGCATCTATTAGGATTACAAGAAGGAGCTGGCTAAGCTTTAGAAAGAAAATGATGAGAAGACCAAGGTTGGAAAATGCTCAACGAAGATTGACAAAGGTGGCTGGTGCCCAAAGGACGGAGAGTTTGGTCCTTAATAACCAATTGAGGAAGACATACACCTTCAACGATAGTTTGGAGAAAAAAATCAAAGAAAAAGCGGCTCAAAAGACCAAACTTCAAGCTAAGATCAGCTAGCTTAAAGTGGAGCTAAAGGCCGAAAAAGAATTAAGAGAGCGGGTTTAGAAAATGGCCCAATCTTCAATGGACGAGTCTGCCAACTGAAGGAAAGAAATAACATAACCTAAGTATAAGATGGCCCAGCCTAAGGAAGACACCGAAGCTTGTTAGAACCTCCAATTTATGTTTCAATAATAACAACTATACAATCATATACATATATAGACCTTATAAAGATTGCATGTATATGCTACAAGAAGACACCATGCTCGAAGATACTAAGAATCAAAGAGAAACGAAGATTCATTGACCATACTATGGTTATTCTACTATAAAAGAGTCCTAGATATAATATTGTTAAGGTCTCCTTAAGTATATATGTATACACGAGCATAGACAATTTCATGTACATCAAAATAAGGTGAAAAACTATTTTTACACCTCACAGACGTTTGTGATAAAACAACAGACGTCTGTGACAAGTCTTGGATTAAAATTTAAACCCCTCATAGACGTCTGAGAATTTTACCACAGACGTCTGTCATGGGAAAAACTGTCACATTAGAAAAGACACTTCTGTTTTGATTCAAAAGGAAATCACCTTTCAATGAAGAGTTGTAGCCATTAAAATGAAGAGACTTTCTTAAAGAGTAACAATTCTTCATCTGCAACTTTCTGAATCTATAAATACCCCTTTGATTGAGAAGTAGAAATCATCAAACTTGAATTAATATATTCTTTACTCTCTTGATTTTTAAGTACTCTCTTGCATACACATTGTTTACATACTCTCAATCCATTATAACCAAAATAGAATTTTGGTTAAATCACTTCCTACAACTCAAAGCATTCATATTCATATACTCAAAGGAGATCATAACAACATTTGTACGGTAAGTCAAAAACCGTGTTATCGGAACACAAGATTGTCTGAGATACTTTTTGTACACCCCGTATTTTTAGTAAAATTATTTAGGATATTTAATTAGCTAAATAAAATAAAATAATGTAAGATGATTAATGGATTGGGATTTGTTAGTAATAGGGGTAGTTGTGCCATGTTAATGAGTAAATCAAAATAAGGTAACATGGAATAAAATAGATAAAGGGTTAGGAAGTAGGCGGGGGAAAATAAGAACAAGGAAAATCCTTATACCCTAAACCTTAAACCCCTTAGTTTTGTATTCTCTTATTCATTCTTATTTGCAAATTAAAAACATAGAGGCCGGCCACCATTTCAGAGAACTAGAGGAAGAAAAGCTAAGGAAGAAGGTTAATCAAATCAAAAGCTATTCAAATCTCAAATCCTTAATCTCAAGCTTGAAAGTGTATATGGATCGATAATATACAGTAAGACTAGTCTAGCAAGTGCGGAATTATAAATAATAGTAAATAGCAGTAATAAAAATGACACCAGGGATTTTTATACTGGTTCGAACTTCCCGTTCTACGTCCAGTCCCAGACTCCTTCTGGAATTTCTCGAATAACCCTCACTTAACCCGAAGGAACAGGTATTACACCGCCTGAGCAACCGAACATGACTTTTCCGCCTAAGCAACCGAATAGGACTTCAAATACAATTTGGTAAATTTTTTCTTGACTTGTGTGTTCTTTGAATAACATGAATATAGTCAATGAAGTACACCCTTCCTATAATCTTCTTGATATGATGATTTGAATGTGAAAAGATAGGAAGTAGAGAGTAGAAAATCACTTGATATTATAACAATATAAGATTAGAATAGATAGAAAGAATTGGTACTTGAAATAGTGGATTTTCATCTCTATTTATAGTATTGAATGGTTTTAATTCAATAGTTGCAACTATTAGAAGGAGTGCAACTATTGGTGAAGAAGACAACTCTTCAAAATTTGAATTTTCATGAAGAGATGCTTTAGTTCGTCAAGTTCAGATGTCTGAGAAAAAGTGACAGATGTCTGACTAAGGTTAAAACATAAAAAATAGAAGAAACAAAAAACAGTTATTTCAGACGTCTGTTATTTAATTCAGACGTCTGTCTATGATGACAGACGTCTGTTATTAAATTGACAAACGTCTATTTCATATAAAAATAGAGGTATTTTATACTGATGGTTCAGACGTCTGTTATTTTATCTTTAGACGTCCGACATTGACGTCAGACGGCTAGATAAAAATATAGACGTCTAAACTTGTACTGTTTTGTTCCTTCCTTTGATTTAGCACTTCTGAACTTGAGATATTATATAATTTTGAAAATATCTTTTTATATCTTTAAATAATTAAAGATATTTATTATTTTAAAACATGATTTTTCAAAAGTATATTTGTGTGTGTGTGTTTTATCATCATATCAGAGATTGTACAAGAATATTTAACTTAGAAATAATAAAATTTGAGAACTTGATCTTTGTTGATGATATGATAATAGCTTCTCTTTGTAGATTCCTGCAAGAATATTTGACATCATAGTATATAGGTTGAAATATATAGTTGACGCATTAAAATCAAAGAAGGCAGGTTCCAACATTCTCCCCCTTTTTGATGATGACAACTATATAATTCAACGGTTAGTATAACTATACCTTTTGCTCCCCCTGTCAATATGACCAGTTTATATAGCAGAAATGTTATTATTTCTCCCCCTTTGTCATTAACAAAAAGAGTTGTAGGAGGTGTTTAGATATAAAGAAATAGTAATACTTTAAAAGTTTGTACTAATGGGTGACAACAAGTGTAAAAAAATATGTGTTAAAACTGAATGTAACAGGAGTGTAATAAAATGTTAGAACATGAATATCACAAAATAGATAAGAAATGTAGACAATACATAAATGATCAACCAAGTGTGTACCAAGATGATAAAAACAAATCAATTTTTCAGGACAGAGCATGAGTTTAACCAAAACAGAGCGAACCAAATGTTTCAGAGAGATATAGTAAATTATACAAACAATAACACATAAGTTTAAAAAACCACAAAAAAAAATTACAGAATTTTATGAACTTGAAATTTTTGGACCAAAAGGACAAACCAAAAGAGATCATCTTTTTTCAGCAGTCTCCCCAAGTTGGAGAGGGAGGAGGAGAAGATCCATGAGAATTTTTCCACAATCGACGAAGAATTGTTTTGACATTCTTCATCTCTCGTGCATTCTCTTCGACTTTGGCATCTAGATGATCGAATCTAGAATTGATGGAAGAAAAGCCTTGTGCAATTTGTTGAGAGATTTTCTTTTGATTTTTAGAGATGGTGATGTCGGACTTGAGCTTCTCATTTTTTGTATATGTGCGAGAAGTTCCAGAAATTTGTTCAATCTCGTAATTTTCCGGGATTGAACTTTGGATAAAAGTTTGTTCAATAGCTTCGTCTTCTCCTTCGTCATCTTCCCCTTCATCTCTATCATCCCCTTCATTTTCAGTATCTCCTTCATCTCCATTGTGTCCGGAACTCCCTACTTTAGTTTTTCCTTTTTCTTTTTGTAGAGCTAGTTGTTCCGCTACATAATCAGGATATGTTGGAAACGTCGGTGGAGATTCCGGTAATCCCATCAAACTAAAAAAGCGAATATTGGATACCTTAATCTTTTCAAACTCAATTGCCGGACTTTGAATAGACAAGTCACTTAGTATACGAGTAATGTAAGGCGCATAGACAATTGATCGCTTCTTCGAGTCGTGATAAGTACGAAATTCATCGTAAAAATATTGTGCCCAATTGATTTGTGAATTTGATAATATTGCTTGAAGAGCCTTATCTTCATCATCATAAATGATCTCGTGGCTTCCTTGCCGGGGAAATATTGTTTTTATTAGCATTCTAAGCAACAATCGAGGGCGGGGACGAAGATGATTTGATCTATCTGTGGACTTTCCTGGTTCAAAAAGATGATATTCTACGCGTTTAAGATCCTCACCTTCTAACTTAAAATCATCTAAATCGACCCCATCCGTGCTACATTTTAAAATTCGTCCAAGTCAACAAGAGTTATTTGTAGAATATTTCCAAATACGCTTGTCCAAAGCGTTCCTTTATCTCTATGAAGCCTAATTTTGGGATTGTTGACATTTGCAAGAAATAATAAGACACTAAGTCTACAAATGTTTACTTGATTGTCTTTGAAATCAATAAGACAGGTGATCTGAGATCTATCAGTAAAGAACTTAATTTTGTAAGCAGGAAAATGATCAAGATCATGGAAAATACCGTGAAATGAAGGCAGAGAAGATAGATGTTTGTAACGAGCCATACTTCAGGGTTCATGGTAAAGCCAAGCAGTAATTTGATCTTCTGTAGGGAGAATATGAGGAGATTGTTGAGAAGAATCCCCTTTTTGTTTCTTTGATTTTGATTTGGGCGCCATTTTTTGAAGAGGGTTAGGGTTTTGAATATCAAATTTGAGAAATCTCGAAATGAATAGACGAGAGAAAATTGAATGAGTAGAAGAAAGGAGGCCGTTGGTTTGATTTATAGGGTTTTCTATCTAACAGGGTTTCAGACGTCTAAAAAATATACAGACGTCTGAAGTCATGTAGATAAGAGAATCAAGGAACAATTAAGTGGAGTTTAGACGTCTAAATGTTTAGAATAGACGGCTAAAATGAATGACAGACGTCTAAAAATTAGTGACAGACGGCTCAGAAGGAAAATTTGAAACAGAGAGTAAAAAAACATTTTGAACTAAGATCAGACGTCTGAATATTTTATGTTAGACGTCTATTTTTGAGAACAGACGTCTGTTATTTTTACACAGATGGCTAATTTGATAACAGAGAATTTTAAAACTTTTTACACTGAATTTAGACGTCTGTAATAAATGCTTCAGACGTGTGTGTGTCTGAAATAAATATAAAATAAGTGTTTTACAGACGTCTGTGTAAATGCCTAGACGTCTGTATGTTTGATGTTTAGTGTTTTTGCTCTGTTTAATGATAAAAGAAAATATTCATATATTTATTTATTTTGAAAATAATACAAAGCAAAAATGAGTAACCAAATGAACGTACAATCATATATATATATATATATATTATTTACTCAGGAGTCTTCGAAGTTTTTGGAGACTTCGGAGACTTCCCTTTAGATAATTTGAGTTGATTGTGTTCATCAAACGGTTTAGTGGGAGATAATTGAGGCTGACGATCCCATGAATTTGGAGAAACATGAGGACGTTGAGGTGAATAAATATGTGCATTTGTGTTGATCGAAGATGAACCACATATTTTTGCAGCACAACGTTCAAGAAAACTGAGTCTTCTACCATGACTTTTTTGCTCGAAATACATTTCACGCTGAAGATTAAGTGTTTCCCTCTGATAGTGATGTAAGTCATCTATCTTTTCTTTAGTAGTTGGAGATGGAAATAAATTTCTTCGCGTGCGTTTATTTTCTGGTGTATATCCCGTATGATGACTTTGTGGTGGACATATCGGAATATAAGCTGGAGTTGGAAGTTCGGAAGACCCAGAACTAGGTGTTTCAAAGTCAATTGAAGAATATCCAGATGAATAAGAAGGCTCATCTGAAGATGATCCGGCCATGGAATATATGAATAATGCAAAATTAAAAAGCATAATTGATTTTCTTCTTTCACTTTTTTTATTTGAAATAAGCTGAGTGAAAGTTTTCTTCTGAATGAAAGAATTTATATATAAAACTGAAAACTAAAAAATGGTTGAGATTAAATGTAGAATAATTTAATTTTAACCCAAAAAAATGTGAGGACAATAACCAAGTTTATATTAATCTTTAAATAAAAACAGAAATAAGTTGAAGTAAACTTCATAAATTTTTGAAAGAGATGATTCCAAGCTCTCGTCTCAATTTTACAAAAGTGTTTTCATTTAATGGTTTGGTAAAAATATCTGCTAATTGATTTTCCGAAGATACGAATTCTAGATTAATTATATCTTTTTCAATATTATCACGAAGAAAATGATGATGAATATCAATATGTTTTGTCCGTGAATGATTTACTGGATTTTTAGATAAATTAATAGCACTAGAATTATCACAGAAAATTGTTGATTTAGATAATTTAAAACCAAAATCTTGAAGAGTTTGTTGCATATAGATTACTTGAGCACATGCCAAAGCTGCAGATATATATTCTGCTTCACAAGTAGAAAGTGATACGCAATTTTGCTTCTTACTAAACCAAGATACTAGAGACCGTCCAATAAAGTGACAAGTCCCACTAGTACTTTTTCTATCCGTCCGACTTCCTCCAAAATCAACATCACTGTATGAAACTAATTCAAAAGGACATTCTTTTGGATAGAATAGTCCAAAATCTTTGGTTTTGTTGAGGTAACGTAAAATAAGTTTCACTGCTCTAATGTGTGATTCTTTAGGATCTGCTTGAAAACGTGCACACAAACAAACACTCATCATTATATCGGGTCTACTAGCGGTTAAATATAATAAAGATCCAATCATACTACGATATAATTTTTGGTCTACACTCTTGCCGTTTTCATCTTTTTCAAGATGTATGGTTGTACTCATAGGAGTTGGTTTGGCAGAAGTATTTTCCATACCAAAACGTTTAATTAAATTATTACAATATTTTTCTTGATTTATAAAAATGCCATTATTAACTTGTTTAATTTGAAGTCCAAGAAAATATGTTAATTCTCCCATGTGAGACATCTTAAATTCATTTGTCATTATTTTAGAAAATTCTTGACATAATTTATCATTAGTTGAACCAAAAATAATATCATCTACATAAATTTGAATAATTAAAATATCGTGATTCTTTTTCTTAATAAAAAGAGTTTGATCAACCTTTCCAATTTCAAAACCAGAGTCGATTAAATAACTTTTTAAACGATCATACCAAGCACGGGGTGCTTGTTTTAAACTGTATAAAGCCTTTTTAAGTTTATAAACATGATCTGGAAATTGTTCGTGTATAAACAAGGGAGGTTGTTCAACATAAACATTTCTTTAATAAACCCATTTAAAAAAGCACTTTTAACATCCATTTGATATAATTTGAAATCATGAAAGCAAGCATAGGCTAATAGGATTCATATTGCTTCTAATGTTGCGACAGGAGCAAATGTTTCTTCATAGGCAATTCCTTCTTCCTGATTATATCCTTGTGCAACTAATCTAGCTTTATTTCTAGTGATATTACCATTTTCATCAGCTTTATTTTTAAAAACCCATTTAGTGCCAATAACTGATTGATCATTAGGCCTCGGAACTAAATCCCAAACGTCATTTCTTTCGAATTGATTTAGTTCTTCTTGCATAGTAATAATCCAATAATCATCAGTTGAGGCTTCTTTAATATTTTTAGGTTCTATATTAGAAAGAAAAGCTATATGACTCATTTGATTTAGTTGATTTCGTGTTTTAACTCTTTCATCCATTTCTCCTATTATATTTTGAATTGGATGATCTTTTAAAATTCTTGGTGGGGATTTTAATTCCTTTTCACTTTGATTTTCAGAAGAAGTGTTTTCAGGTAAATTGATGTCAATATTTGAATTAGAATTAATTATAATATCTTCATCATCATTTGTGTTAATTTTGAAATTTTCATCAAATGATACATGAAGTGTTTCTTCAATTATTTTAGTTCTTTTATTATAGATTCTATATGCTTTGATTCGTTCTGAATATCCGATGAATATACATTCATTTGATTTTGGATCAAATTTTCCTAGTTGATCTTTCCTATTTAAAGCAAAACATTTCGAACCAAAAACTTTAAAGTAAGAAATATTAGGTTTTCTACCGTTGAAAAGTTCATATGGAGTGTGTTTAGTTAAAGGTCGAATAGAGACACGATTTAGGACATAACAAGCAGTAGCAACGGCTTCTGCCCAAAATTGTTTTGGAAGAGTGGTTCCATTCAATAAAGTCCTAGCACATTCTTGAAGTGTTCTATTTTTACGTTCAACAACTCCATTTTGTTGAGGAGTTCTTGGAAATGAAAAGTTATGAAATATTCCTTTCTTATTACAAAATTTCTCAAACATTTCATTTTCAAATTCACCTCCATGATCACTTCTAATGTTTTTAATTTTTAGATTTTTAATATTTTGAATTCGTTTAGCAAAGATTTTGAAATTTTCAAATGTATCACTTTTGTTTTTCATAAATAAAGTCCATGTATATCTAGAGAAGTCATCAACTATTACAAAAACATATCTATTGTGATTAATAGATTGAGTCTGAGTTGGTCCAAATAAGTCTAGATGTAACAACTCAAGAGGTTGTAAAGTTGAGATGATCTTCCTAGATTTAAAAGAAGATTTAGTTTGTTTCCCCAGTTGGCAAGCATCACAAATGCTATTTACCTTAAAATTCATTTTAGGTAAACCTTTTACTAAATTGTTTTTGGATAATTTATTAATAGCTTTGAAATTAATGTGACAAAATCTCTTGTGCCATAGCCAAGGATCATTTTCTTTGGCTATTAAACACATATTTGTATTATGAATGATTTTCATATTCAAAATATAAATATTACGATCTCTAACTCCTTCGAAAATAAGATTTTTGTTATGATAAAAAATATTGCAATTATTTTCAGAAAATACTATGTTAAAACCTTTATCACATAATTGACTAATACTTAGTAAATTGTGTTTTAAATTTTTAACTAATAAAACATTTGTAATAAGAGGTAAATTAGATGTACCGTTATTGCTCACATCGCCTTTGCCAATGATGTAACCTTTGGAATTATCTCCAAAAGTGACAGATCCTCCATCTGAGTAGATAATGTTACTTAACATATTTTTGTCGCCTGTCATGTGTTTTGAGCAACCACTGTCTAGAATCCATTTTCCTCTTTTCTTAATCGGTACCTGCAAAAAATATTGAAATTCTATTGGTACCCACTTCCTCTGTTAGGGTCCTAAGGGTTAAATCTTAGGAAGCCAAACCCAGTTGGGTTTAGAGTTCCCTTTAAAAATAAAATTTTCATTCTTATGCACAGAACTAATGAATGATTTAATGTAGTTATTCCTAATCAAATTATTATTAGTCTTTGGAACCCAAATCATAATTGATTTTGGATGGACAATTTTTGAAGAAGATTTTTGAGCAGATATAGATTCCGTTTTCTTAAAATTAGTATATAATGAACCATTATATTTAGAATGCTTTTGTATTGGTTTTTTATATCCTAACCCTTTTTTATTTGAACAGGTTTGAGAATTCTCAATTATTTTAGAGAGACTCTCTCTTCCACTGTTAAATTTAGAAACATTTTTAGAAATATTTTCTAGTTTTGTTTTAAGATTTGATACTTCTATATCAAGTGTTTTAATATTAGAGTTTAAATCATAATTCTCTTTTTCTAAATTAACATTCTCATATTTTTGTCTTTCCATTTCACTACTTAAATTAGTGAATTGAGATGTTACATTAACATAAGATTCTTGAGATTTTACTAATTCTTCCTCTAATATTTTCTTTTCATCTTTTAACATGTCAGTTTCTATTTAAGTTCTGTTTAATTTTCCTAAAGCATCTTTATATTTACTCTTTAGGATTCTAAGTTTATCTAACAATTCAGAGTTTATTTCTATTAAATCATCAAAAGTTAGATCACTTACATCATCATTTGTTGCCATAAAACAAACGTTGGCTTGTTCTGAATCACTGTCACTATTATTGTCTGACGAAGAAGATTCTGTATCATCCCATGTAACTAAGAAGGCTTGCTTCTTTTTATATTTGTCCTTTTTGAGATTATTTTCTTTCTTCCGATCAGGACAATCTTTCTTTATGTGGCCCTTCTTGTGACATTCGTAACATTCAATAGATGAGCTTGATGGCTTATTGAAACCCTTGTTATTTCCAAATTTATTGCTCTTTTTGAATTTCAAAAACTTTTTGAAATTTTTAGCTATAAACGCCATATCATCTTATGATTCAGAGTCTTCTTTTTCTGCTTGAAAAGCGATAGTTTTCTTGTCCTGTGCTTGTGCTCGTCTTGCCTGTAAATTTACTTCATAGGACATTAGATTACCTATTAACTCTTTTGTTTTTATGGTTGAAATATCATTAGCTTCCTCGATAGCTAAGACTTTTCGTTCCCATTCATCAGTTAAAGAGTTAAGAATTTTTGAAACAATATCAGGTTCAGTAAAAGTATCTTCTAAAGCTAATAGTGAGTGATAGATATCCTGGAATCTAGAGTACATTTCACTAATACTTTCTCCTTGCTTCATTCTAAAATTTTGAAATTGGTTTTTAAGCATAGAAATCTTGCTTTGTTTTAATTTATTTGTTCCTTCGTGTGTAACCTTAAGTGTATTCCAAATTTCATATCCAGTTTTACAAATACTTACTCGATTGAATTCGTTTTTGTCTAAAGCGCAAAATAACATGTTCATTGCTTTTGCATTTGCAGTAGCATCTAGTTTTTGTGTATTAGACCATGCAACATACCCTGTAGTAGGAATATTATATTCAGTTTGAATGATATTCCAGGTTTCAAATCCACTAGCTTGCATAAAAATTCTCATTCTAGTTGACCAATAACTATAATTTAATCCGTTAAACAATGGTGGTCGTGTAATGGCTTGTCCTTCAGTAAAACTGTTGCTAGTGTTATTGTCCATATTATTTAAATATCAGATAACTGTGTTATAGTTATGTGATGACCTTGCTCTGATACCAAATGAAAGTGTATATGGATCGATAATATACAGTAAGACTAGTCTAGCAAGTGCGGAATTATAAATAATAGTAAATAGCAGTAATAAAAATGACACCAGGGATTTTTATACTGGTTCGAACTTCCCGTTCTACGTCCAGTCCCAGACTCCTTCTGGAATTTCTCGAATAACCCTCACTTAACCCGAAGGAACAGGTATTACACCGCCTGAGCAACCGAACATGACTTTTCCGCCTAAGCAACCGAATAGGACTTCAAATATAATTTGGTAAATTTTTTCTTGACTTGTGTATTCTTTGAATAACATGAATATAGTCAATGAAGTACACCCTTCCTATAATCTTCTTGATATGATGATTTGAATGTGCAAAGATAGGAAGTAGAGAGTAGAAAATCACTTGATATTATAACAATATAAGATCAGAATAGATAGAAAGAATTGGTACTTGAAATAGTGGATTTTCATCTCTATTTATAGTATTGAATGGTTTTAATTCAATAGTTGCAACTATTAGAAGGAGTGCAACTATTGGTGAAGAAGACAACTCTTCAAAATTTGAATTTTCATGAAGAGATGCTTTAGTTCGTCAAGTTCAGATGTCTGAGAAAAAGTGACAGATGTCTGACTAAGGTTAAAACATAAAAAATAGAAGAAACAAAAAACAGTTATTTCAGACGTCTGTTATTTAATTCAGATGTCTATCTATGATGACAGACATCTGTTATTAAATTGACAGACGTCTATTTCATATAAAAATAGAGGTATTTTATACTGATGGTTCAGACGTCTGTTATTTTATCTTTAGACGTCCGACATTGACGTCAGACGGCTAGATAAAAATATAGACGTCTAAACTTGTACTGTTTTGTTCCTTCCTTTGTTTTAGCACTTCTGAACTTGAGATATTATATAATTTTGAAAATATCTTTTTATATCTTTAAATAATTAAAGATATTTATTATTTTAAAACATGATTTTTTAAAAGTATATTTGTGTGTGTGTGTTTTATCATCATATCAGAGATTGTACAAGAATATTTAACTTAGAAATAATAAAATTTGAGAACTTGATCTTTGTTGATGATATGATAATAGCTTCTCTTTGTAGATTCCTGCAAGAATATTTGACATCATAGTATATAGGTTGAAATATATAGTTGACGCATTAAAATCAAAGAAGGCAGGTTCCAACAAAGCTAAGGTGAATAATGACTACATCTCATTCTCTTAAAGGTTTTCAATTTTAAGTTAATCCGAAGTGTTTTGCAAGTTTATGCCATGTTTTTAAATGATTAAATGTGTATATATGCTTGTTGTTGATTTATGCTTGTTCAAATAGATTTTATGATATGTTTTGATAAGAAAACCCTACTAAATGACATCCAAATGCCTTGCAATTTTAGATTTAGATCAGAAATGATGTTATAGAGACGGGTTTCAGTTTTCATAATTTTCTGAATTATTGTGGATTTTATATAAATTTTCTAGTGTAGAAAATGATTATTTGGGTTATAAATTATTTACAACTAAATAATTATTTATTTGGGTTTGAAATTTATACATGTTAGCAAACATATTGAAAATGATTTTCTAGAATTTTTGTAGAATTTTCCTAATATTTTAATGAATATAAAAAATTATTTGAGGTATGAGACTTAAATGTTTTATATATTTATAAAAGGAGAAGGGGTATTTTATAAAATAAAATTATTGTTATTTCTGAAATCTTGGCAGCACTTTTGAAAGATAAGAAATTTACTAATCAATGAAAATTTGACAAACATAGCAGGTTAGTCAAAAAGTATTCTTCTTTTAAGTTAAAGACAAAATTTACTTGTTTTTAGCCTTTTTCGCCATTTTCGGCACCACGGGTTCCGACCTAGACATTACACCATCATTGCTTTCAAAACCAATGCACTTACTATTAATATACTTGGTACGTAGTGAATTGGATGAAGGCAGAAGGTATAGGGTCGAAACGTATGGTTCCGATAGGGTTAAAGCACGCCTTTGCTTTAGAATGAAGTGCACCTGCTTTGCTTTCAAATTGGTTAGCTTTCGACCAGGTCAAATTATTTTAAAGAAATGGTTTCGAATGGGTTGCACTCTTTTGTTTTTAAGTAATGCTTTCGAAGGGGTCGAAACCGCTAGCTGCCGCTTTTTAAACTTTCGAAGTCAATGGTTTCGGAAGGTATACTTGGTTTTTAAACTTGGCCACTTCTCCAAAGCTTTCGGAAGGGTGGTTTCGATACCATCACTTCTTTTCTTAGGAATGCCTTCGAAAGATAGGATTTTGACTTAAATAGTTTTAATGACCCTTTTGCTCTGATTGAAGTATAACCCAAATGGTTTCGAAGGAGATGGTTTAATTAGTTTCGAAAGGTGTTTTCCATAAGTTTTAAATTGAACCTAAATGCTTTTGAAAGGTTTGCTGTTTACAGAGGTTTGGTGCTTTCAAAAGGGTTTTAAATAAAGGTTTCAAAATGGTGGTTCCCCAATGATTTCGATTAAAAGGAAGGTTTTCCAATGGGTTCGAAAGGTCTAAGAGGAAAGGTTTTTCTAATTTTTCGAAAGGCAGTTTTAAAGTGTTTTAAAATAAAATTGTTTAAGGTTTTGAAGCTTTCGAAAGGAAGGTTTTTCAATGGTTTAGAAAGGTTTCTATAAACGCATTCGAAAGGAAGGTTTTGGCCTTTCGGCCTAGGTTGAATAAAGGGTTTTACTTGGTTTCGAAAGGGGTACTTTCAATAGATTCGAAAGGGGTACTTCAAAGGTTTATATGTTTTCATCAACTAAGATTTGTAAAGCATATATAACATGGAAAGGTGATTTTGAGTAAAGCATAAAGTTTATGTATTTTCCTTGTGTGAGTTGGATTTAAAGGTTTTAAATTAGTTTGAAAAGGTTTTCAATGAAAATTTTAGGAAGGTTTCCCTAAGTAAAATAACTCGGATATTTGAATACCAGATGGGACTGGTATAGGGTCGTGCCCTATACATTAGCTATTAGCCCCAACTAATTAAGTCCAAAATTCCAGTGTTTAGGCTTTGTCACAGGTAAGACTAAAATTATGATTACACACAGAAGGGAATGTATGTTTGTATACAGGTAGGTTATTGGTGAGCCCGCAAAACCATTAGGATAAGGTGATCTTGGGAGATGTTAAGTTAGGGACACACCGTCCAGAAGAGAAGTATTTAACGGATAGTTAAGGACAGACCATCCAGAAGAGATGTGTCTAACAGATGTTAGATTATTTTGTTATATTGTCTGGTAGGCCCGAGTCAGCCAAAGGTTAGTAGTTAGCCAAACAAAACTATAGTGTTCAGAAAGATAGTCCATTTGTTACTTGATATGTAAGTTTACATAAAATGCTTTACAGTTTTAACCAGTTTTGGTTACAGGATTATGATTTGCAAAAGATACGTTTTAAAGGGATATTAGTGAAGGGAAACCCGTTTCTCTAAGTGACGGGTTTCACTTAATATCGTATATCCAAGATGTATAGTATTATTCACACCAGGCTTTATGTCTGACTTGAAGTTTATGTTTATCCCCTTAAACTCTCAGGTGCTCAAAATTGATTTGAGTAGGCTGAGCATTGAGGTTTTACAGGTTTTGGTAGGTTGACGAATAAAGCTTCCGGAGACGAGCAGGTGGCTGAAGGATAGCTATTTAGGAGTTGATGTTTTGTTTTGTTATTCCGTTGTGTTGTATTTAAGACAGTTATGTCTATATAGTACTCTGGTCAACCAAGGGGCATCATCATATGTCGCTCTTGGCATATTTATGTAATAATTATATTTTATCTGAACCTGGGAAACAATTATGGGATTATATAATTTGAATGTGAAAGATGTGTTTTGGAAATGTAATGTGAAAATATGTTTTTTTTTAAATCTGTGATTTTGTTTCATATTCACATGCTTCCGATATTATGGGTACCATTAACATAGTCGTATTTAGTCGTCGGAAGTTAATACTATGGATGACTGCATCATTTGTAGCGTTTAGCTTTGGGTCTCTAGATAGGGGATATTACACTTTTTTATTAGCCTATTCCTCCTGGTGAAGTGAGGGTAATTTGTTTAAAGGAAATATCGAAGATGAGGTTCGAGACTGGACATAGGATGGGAGGTCCAAACTAGTATAAAAACTCTGGTTTGCACGCTTTTTATATTTTACTATTTATTGTCTACTATTGCATTGATTTATATACTTGCATATTATACACAAGTTAGATAGTATACGATCCACAAGACTTTCAAAGCTACCCACCTTCAATTCTTTGCTAGTGTCATCGAAATAATGAGTCTTAAGTGGCTATCCTCTCACATCGGTCAAGGCTTGGGAGGAATCGGAAGAAGGGCCAGAAAACCTGGTACTGACTTTGATGAAGAGAGGCAGAAGAGTTTGCTTCTCGATGAGGATGATCTACCAGCCTTGGAGAAGGGCATGAAATCAAGGCAATAGATGCTACAGGTAAGGAACGGAACCAACCGAGACTCTCACCGGTCCTAGCTCCTTGGATCATGCGGACAACATCACTCTTGCTCTGAATGATGGTCAAGTAGAATTTGTCAATTCTACGACGACCAATCTTAAGGTTGCCATCACTAAAGCTCCAATATCCGTAGCTCCCGACACTACCACTTTTGAGGTCTACAATCCAGATATCCCTGTTTCATTCCTACACTTGAGGAAAAGGGACCTTTAGGTCTTCTCCAAAAGAAACTTCACCTACTCAAAGCATATCTCTCATTTCTTCAATCTTCGTGAAGCTTCAGTTCTCACCCGAAGACATCACTAACCTCTATGATTCTGTCTGTAAACTTACAGGTCAACTACCGATAGCGCCACCTCTGCCGCCTATCATACATGCCCTAGGCCCTAGTGGTTCAACAGTTGAGTCAACCATTATTTCCAAAATGCTCATTTCTCCTGTTCTATCTACTAATTGTAGCCTCGGATCCGACTTTAAGGAAATAGGGGCCTTGGAGTACTTGGAAGACGTTGCAGTTTCTATCGATGACGATGCAAGCATATTCAGTGAGAAAGGGCATGAATGTACCCTTATGGTAGAGAGACTGGCAATTGACCTTACCAAAATCAAAGTCAAGCTCAAATCGATCATGGAGAAGCTCCCTCCTTTGCCATCTACATCTCTTCCAAGCTTAAGTGTTCATATTAAACCTCCTATTGGTTTCAGAAACCCATTTTTGCTCCATCGATCCCCTCTTTCAGGATTACGCTATCCTTAGGTCGTGTTGTCGGTGCTTCCAAAGTTTCTCCTGGTGCTCTTGAAAAATATGAAGATCCCCTCTACTAGACTACTGAGGAAGAGACTTCCCATTCGAAGAAGAACACACCGAATAAGGAGAAAGTGAAAAATACGGAGGAGAAACGTCCCGCAAAGCAGCCGACGAAGGGATGCAAACGAGGGATGAAGAAACAGTTGATCATTGTTACTTTCAAAAACACTTTCTTTTTGTCTCCTTTTGTTTTATTATTTTTGGCTTTGTTATGTATATAGGTCATCATTGTGCGGGAGCCTCCCAGTAACTCTATACTCAAAGATATGTAAATAAACGATTATATTCTTTTCAACCTTTGTCTTATTTATATTACTACATCTTTTATTTTTCTTGCCTATACACTTGTATGGATGTATAAATATAACCGTCTGTAATTAAATTAATTCTATATTAAACATGCCTATGTCGATGATTTATGCAATGCCATTATTTACTATAACTCTATACACATAAATAAATTTTAACAATTGCTCAGCTTTATTCTGTTGTTCATTTTCGTTTATCATCAGCCAAACGTATCTTGCTTGTCTAAACAAAATCGCTTCTCATGAATCAACCTTGTTTACCATCAATTGAACATGTCAAGTTCGATCGTAAATGAGGTCGTCTTACGATGTGACTATGATTATACAGCTTATCTATTCATCTCAGCATGACAAACGATATATTTCAATAATGTGCCTGTAAAAAGATTTAATTCCATTTAGATTCCTATCTCTGGGTATCAGTATCTTAGATGCCTATCTCCGACATCAACTCTTGAAGTCACCTATCTTCGAGCGTTAGTAAAAGAGTACATGATGGGGAGGAATAATCTAATCGACCCTAGTACGATTATGCTACAACGACCCGATCAAGGATCAAAGAATTTCATCGGAACTTATCTTCAGTTACCTAGATATCTGGTTTCTCAAAACATAGAATGTTTAATTATGCTACTGATCACGTAGCATTAAGTTAGACTTTAAGAATATGGTTCCATGGGTCAAATAGCCAACTTTACTTATGAACAAAAGGGAGGCGATCAATTCTTTATTACATCAAATCCCAAAAAATAAGACGTTTATCAAAATGTAAATTAATGGTATCTAGGGTTGCCACCTCTTCCATTCTCACTTATAAGAATTTTCCACCTATTCTCTCCATCTCTTCTCTTTTCGTCCCACTTTCTTTTATTTTTCCCCAATTTCTCTTTTCTTCTTGTTTCCCTGTTTTCGCCTCTTTGCCTTTTCAGATTCTTGTCCTACTTTGCATTTTAGTGTTTCCTCTTATAGCATTTCAGATCCTCGTTTCTAGCCACCTTTTCTCTTTTGACCTTTTCAACTTCCTCATGTACCAGAGATCCAGAAAGAGTAGGAACGAACTAGGAAGATGTTGCCATTCTAACTGTTCACCACCGTGCTGCCTTCTAGATCTTGGAAATTTTTGAGGTGCTTGTTATGTAATTCTAATTTAGTAAGGTATTGTTTGGGTTTTGGAGATTTTGGTTCATGATGTGGGTTTGTAAAGAAGAGTTTGTCTTGGTATGTTCTACATTTTGAGACTGAAGGCCTTTTGTCATTTTGGCCATATGATTTTGTTTCATTCTGTTCTACTACCCTGGTATATCCTTTCCTTTGTCCTATTTCCTCTCTTCTAATAACCCCATTGAGATTGCCTTGGTAGCTAGTGTGTTTTTGCTTGAAGTCAAGTGTCGAGCCTAAGGTACTTTGGTTGTGGGTGGTGGCCTGCTAGGGTGGTATTAGACATCTATCTTCTGCCATGGCTTGTGTAATTCATTGCCTTTAGCTCCCTAGGGTTCTTGCTTATCCTTAGTGATTTTTTCCTTTCCTTTCGCATCAGATGGCATTCTTGCTTGAATGGGTTCTGAAAGATGCTTGGAATGTTAATTCAGTTTGCTTTTGAATTTGTGGCTTATGCCCCGGTTGTCATTGTGTATCATTATGCAATGGTGCTTTTCTTTTGCTTGAAGGAAAATTCTCGATTGAAACTTCTAGTGATTTAACTTTGTTTAGTTCACAGTTAATTATGGTCCTTTTTTTGGTATGTAGTAAGTTTGTCCCTTGTATGTTATAATTTGTTTCATGTCTTTCTGTTAGCTATGTCATAGTTATGGGTCTGCCTTGTGCAGTCAGATGTCATATGTATTCACCCTACATGGTGTTAGTGTAAGGTCTGTACGTATGATGTGCTCATGTAAGAGTTTATAGTTGTTGAGTCATTTTTTTCCCATACTTGTTTAATTTATTATATAGTGGTACAACCACTATAATTCGGTTGCCTGTGCAAAATAATAATATTTTGTTTTGCCCGCAATAAATTAAGAAGTCTTATTTGCAAAAAGGAAATTAAGTGAAATAGCATTATAGGTGTTCGCTATTTCATGCCCATGAAATTGGGATCCCATCAACAATCGATAGCAAGAAAGTTCCATCTCCAACCTTTTATGCATCACACATGGACCGCCTCAATTCTAACCAAGTGCTCCGGTACCAAGAAACATCGTTCCAAAATGATGCCTATCACAAAGATGTGGTTTCTGACCTTGGCGTTGAATTGCTTAACTACTCTTTTCAGGTGAGAAGCTACCCTAAGATCAGTATCTTCTTGTTTTTCTTCAACGAAGTCGAGGGACTCAAGCAAGATTTCTCATTTATCTTGGGATCAAAGTGCAATCGACTGTGAAAAGGGACTTTGAAATCGATCGATATCATGGCCTCAGTTTCGTAGGCCAAAGCAAATGGAGTATGGCCACTTACGAACTTACGAGTCGTTTGCTAAGCCCCCAATGCAAGTGGTAACTCATCAACCTAGTTTCTCTTGGCTCTTTTCAATCTCTTAGCAATTATGGACTTGATGATCTTTTTTACTACCTCCACCTGTCCATGCGCTTATGGGTGCACTACAATAGAGAAACTCCTCTTTATTCAGTATCGATCACATAATTCTTTGATCTTGACACGCTCAAATTGAGTTCCATTATTAGTGATATCTTCAATAGAACTTCAAAACTGCACAAAATGTTCTTCACCACAAATTTCATCATTTTATTTAAAGTGATCATTGTCAAAGATTCCACTTCAACCCATTTTGTGAAGTAATCCACAACCATTATTGCATATTTTGCTCCACCTCTCGACATTGGTAGCACACCAATGATATGTATTCCTTAAAATGCTAACAACAACAGGCTAATCATCTGTTTAATCTCAGTGGAGGGGGATCTCAGTATGTTGGAAAACCTCTATCACATGTTGCATCTTCTAGAATAGTCGGTCGCATCCCAGTTGACTGCCGGTTAGAAGTTTCCATAGCAAAGAACCTTCTTTTCTAACACCTATCCTCCAGTGTGATCACCACAACATCGATCTTTCATGCTATCCACAAGAATCATTCTCGCTTAATCTTTGGTGAGACACCTCAGCAAGGCATGGAGAATTATCTCCTTTACAACACTCCTTCTTCCATAATGTACTGAGGTACCTTACGCAGGTGTTTTCATCATTCATTCTTTCCATTTAGGAGAATTCCCTTTAGCAAATATTATTTGATAGAAGTCATCCATAACTCCTTCTCTTCCTCAACTTCCATGACCCAATCAATATCCATCTCGTCAAAGCTTAGAGCCATCATAGTTTATAATGGAACTATTCCCAAAAGCTGTGCATCTCGAGAATTTGCCAATTTAGCCAATGAATTTGCACCCACATTCTCTTCTCTAGGGATATGCGTTATCATGTAGTACTTAATATCGCCTACTAGTTCCAACAACTTTGCCTGGTAAGGAGAAAGTCTCACTCCTTTTGCATGTAATTCCTTCTTAACCTAACATACCACCAACCGAGAGACACTGAATATATACAATCTTGACTTCCTAGAACGCTGGCTTTAACGCGTAATATACCTTCCATCCTTCTGGGGTCACGAGAACTAATCCTGCCCGAAATCATGCTTATTGGAGGCTCCGTCTACGTACAACTTCCATTAAGAAAGCTGCACCTATTCCTCCTCACTTCATAATCCCAGATGGTGGGTTCAACAATGGAATCTGCTAATGCATGTCCTCAAATCGCCTTCCTAGGATGATATGTTATATCATACCAGCTCAACTTGATATTTCACTTTATCAATCTTCTCGAAGTCCGAGGTCGATGTAGCACTTGCCGCAGTAGTGATAAGTCAACACATTTATTAGATGAGCTTAGAAGTATGGCCTCAACGTAACGACCCATATTCTACGTACCGAAAAATCATAGAATATTAATATTATTTTTAAATGAGGTTGTACGATTCTATGATTTTTTAAATGACTACTAAAGACATTTTTCATCCTTAGTATTTTTATTGGATGATTTTGACTCAGAAAATCTTGTATTGCCTATAACTTTTGATTGGAGCCGAATTGGAGTCTGAAACTACTTCCATTAGATTAGGATGATGGTTTCTATTCTATTGAGTAGTATAATAGGAGAATGGACTTACCATTTGGAAGATATTGCTATTTGAAGTTTTCACTTGATTATGGACAGCTTAGTGGGTAATAAGGAGATTGGTGGCTAAGCCCAAAGCCTATTTCAAGATTAGCACCTAAAAGGGCTAATGGGCTTCTTTTCTCACTTTCACACTCCCTAAAATAGTTAGAGAGCCACCATTAACATTCTCTAGAATTAAACCACTCATTACTCTTACTTTAATTTGTCAAATCTTGTCATTAAGAAGAGATTAGCGAGATTAGCACTTGGATTTGAAGATTTGCTGTTGGAGATCACTTAGAGCTGCTGTAGATTCTTAGATTTCATGCATTCTTAGGCCGTTTTGGATTTAGGTGAGTAGTCTTAAGCCTCTACTCACTAATTAGCTACTATATGATGTTAAATAATGTTTTTAAAACATTTTCAAACTCTAAAATATATTTTAAACCTTCTCTGATCATATATGTAAAATTCAAATGATTTGGAAAAAGATTTGTAAAATTAGTGTTCTTATGAATCTCCCTTGTTCTTATGGTTATATCTTTAGATTTAGGCTTTACTTTGATATATATATGTGGATGTATACTTGTTAGGAGATATTGTATGTGATGATTGCTTGAATGTATGATGTTTGTTTGGTTGGAAATACCGATCGAATTGCGATTTAGTTATAAGAATAAGTTATGGATCAGTATTGATGGATCAGTGATGACCCATAAGAGTCACATTGTCCAAATGACATGCGATCGATATGGTAAGTTAAGAAGGACCCCTTAAAGCTATGTTTCAAGTTTCAAGTCTTTCGGAGTTCGTTTGCTTGATTCATGGACAATTAAAGGTGGATCGGTGGTGATTTGGAGGCTATGGATCAAAGTTTGGCTTCAGGGCAAGCTCGAGTCATAGGATGGATCGCTTCGAGTCATGTGAAGAAATGCTTTGGGTTAAAAGATTGCATGGGTGGATCACACTAGAACATGGGATAAAATCCCAAGCGAGGGATTAGTAGGGCCCATGGATGATGGATCTATGCCGATCTATAGGGTTACTTGATTCGTGCTAGATGTTGGACCAGTGGAGCAAAGAAGGAAATTTGGATAGTTCCATGGGATGTCGATTAGTGAGAGTGATGGATCGGCGAAAGGGAGTCTTAGTGATGGAGCATAGCTTATTTGAGTTGAAGTGTGGGATCGACGATGATGGATTGGTGGCTATAGATCAATGGCTATAGTTCGGTGGTAGGGGGAGTTGGAGCTACTTCGAGTCATACACCTACTTGCTTTGGGACGTGATGGTGTTTGCTTCGAGTCTTGGGTGTGTTCACTCCAACTCATGCCAAACCAAACACTTGGCCAAATATGGCCAAGTCTAGGGTCGGTACCGAACCATAGGGTTCAGTGATGATTTTGACGGTGGCGACCCATGATTGGATGATGTTGATTCCTTGATGGGGAGAGACGACTCGATGATGGACAGCTATGCTTTAAGATGCAAAGTAGAGGACTATAAGTCAGATTGAGGGGAGTGTTGGAGGAAGGTTACACGACATATGACTGGTGCTGATTGAAGAGGATCAACCCAACTGCCGACTTCGTAACCCTGAGTTGTAAGATCAGTTCCAAGATGTATTCTGCTACAGATGATGTGTGCAAAGGGATTACTGAGACTCGAGGGTTCATAGGGTCCTCGTAAAGTGGGGTATACATTGGGGACGTGATGGTTCCTGAAGCGTGATGGCTCTTTATTGTAGATAGGAGGTTTGTTTAATTACCTCGAACTGACGTGATGGTTAGTCTAGTTCCTGGCCTACTGAGTGGCATGAATTCGAGTACCGAGGATGGAGAAGGGGCTTTCAAAATGGATAGTTTGGTCTTTGACCGTGATGGTTTAGGCGAGTGATCTTATGTAACACCCCTAATTTTTCTTTTACATTATTCAGGATATTTAATTAGACTAATTAAATATAATAATGTGTGGCGTGAAAAGGAGATGAGATTTGATAATTAATTGGTGAGGCCTTAACTAATCAACATATAAGATTGTTTTAACATAAGTAGAAGGATTTATGAGAGGGGCAAAATAGGAATAAGCTTCATTTCCTAAACATAAACCCTTCCACCCTCATATCCTCATTCATTTTTACATCCACACAAAACACAAACAAAGTAAAGGCCATTGCTAAAGCTTTTAAAGGAAGAAAAGTTAGAGAATCAAGTTAAAGCTAAGGGGAATCAAATCAATAACTCATATCTCAACTCTTTTTCTCAAAACAAGGTGAATAATAGTATCCATCTTATTCACATGTATTAAATTTCATATTTTTGATGTATTCCACATTGTTGATGGTGATATCGTTGATTTTACCATTGTTTGCATGAACGGTGATTTATTGGAATTTTTATGAAATTTTTATGATAAGTTTCAAGGGAAAAACCTTAGTGAATGACCTCCAAACAACTTGATTTTTATGTTGTGAAATACATAATTTTGGAGATGTCTTTTTAATTTCATAACTTTTAGAATTAATAGGAATATTTTATGAATTTCCTAAGGTGAAAAATGGCATTTATTTCGGGTTTTAATTATTAAAAATAATAAAATAATGAATTATGCCCCGGAATTTTTATATACTAAATAAAATGTTATTTTAGATTTTTGGTGAATTTCGGGATTTTCCCAAGTGTTTTCGATTTATTATGAATTTTCTAAGCTAGAAAAATTTAATAATTATGTTATAATTTAATGGTTTGAAAATAAGTATGGGAATCAAGAAATCTGATTATAGCAGTTTTTCTGCAAAGAAATTGATATGGTATACCACTAACAAATAGGAATTTGACAAACAATAAGAGTTGGTGAATTTTTTTTACTTTATTTACCAAAATAGCAATTTTTACGTTAATTACGAATCTCCCACTGAACCCTCTTTCTCCAATGTCGGAGGAACCCCCTTCTCCAATGGCGGTGGAACCCCCTTTCTCGACTGTTGGGTGAAACTCCCTTTCGCCACTGTTGGGTGGAACCCCTTCCACCATTGTTGCTTTAGTACCCTTTCACCAGCTATGTTTTCAGAACTTAAAATATGTATAACTTTTTAACCGTAAGTCACTTCTCTATTATGACCAAGGTTTTAAATATCGGATTTCGGTCACGTTTCGTCTTGGAATTTTTACACAAGTTATCTCGTATCGAGGGAGATCTCGGACGAGATGAGTACATATCGGGTGTACATCTCGGATTGACATCTCGGGTCTTATAATGCATCTCGGGAATATCTCGGATGTACTTATGCGTCTAAAATTGATGTGTCAAAAATTTATTTAAGGGCTATAACTTTCTTAGTAAAAATTAAAATGGTAACATACTTGATTTACATGGAAAAAGGAATATTTTTAGAAGAGTGGTAGCTTGATTAGCTTGATTAGCTTCATTGATTTGGTAATGATTGAATAATATTATTTTATTTGAACATAATAAAGAAGTGAAACCTTTCGCTATGACTCATTAATATAAAAAGTAAAGAATATGTTCAACAAGTTGGTAAACTATAATTGGATTGAGTAATTTCTTTTGAATCAATATGAAAATAAAATATATTATGGAAAATAAGAAAAATGTATAATTTCGGGTGAGATCTCGGATTAAGATTTTGATCCATATTTCGGGTGAGATTTGAATATTTCGGACGAGATGAGTATCAAGGGAGATAAGGAGGAGATTTGATGTCTCGTCTCGTTTAAGTGTGAAAAGGAGATCTCAGAGGAGATCTCAGGCGATATATAGAAGATTTAAAACCATGATTATGACGACTCTACGGAAAGGGAAACCATCATTCGAAAGCAATGGAATAGGTTAGATACCCCAATTCTACACTAATAAAAAGTTATTGCCTATGAAAAATATGCCTTGAGAACTTTATTGGCAAGGGCCAATAAGTTCTTGGTGATCCCATGAAAACTATGTCCGGAATAGGTTATGGATAGAGATCAATAGGTTCATAGTCAGCCCATGAAAACTATGACCTGACAGATGTTATTGGAGAATCCAATAGGTTCATAGTCAGTCCATGAAAACTATGATTGGATGATGTTATTGGAAGACACCAATAGGTTCTTAGTAATCCCACGAAAACTACGAAACCAGACAGATAGTACGTAAGCTTGGAACATGTTATTAGTTAGACCATGAAAACTAATAGGTTAAGAGTGACCCTAGAAACTATAACTTGGGACAGATAGTTAGATGAATGGGGATGGAAAATCCAGGATATATTGTATAATTTCATATTATCATATTATGTTATATTTTTACTATTGAGGATGCAGGTGCATAATATATGGTTAATTAGTTTTTGGTTAAGGTACTAGCGAGGGAAAAACACGTTCCGCTCAACGGTGTGGTTTTGCTAGATATCTATTTGGTTCGAGATGGTATATTATTATTCACACTATACTTTTTGTCCGACTCGAAGTTTATGTTTTTCCCCTTAAACTCTTGGTGCTCAAAATTAATTTGAGTAGGCTGAGGGTAATGGTTTTTTAGGTTATTAGTTGACGAATAAGCTTTCGAAGATGTGTAGGAGGCAAGCTAGCTATTTAGGAGATTCTATCTATTGTCCATTGTGTTACTTGGATGTAAGGGAATTTTTTTTAATTACCTATATTTAGACTCTGATCGATCAAGGAATCATCTTCATATGTCGCTCTTGGCGTATTTTGTAATAAATTGTAATTTCTCTGAACGTGGCTTATGTATGGGATTACGTAATGAATCTAAAATGCTATTTGTAATGAAATGAGAAATTTGGTTTAAATTGAGTTTAATTTTTTTTCATATTCATGTGTTTCTGGTATATCAATGTATTTAACATTATCGCATTTAGTCACCGAGAATTAATAACTATGGATGATTGCAGCATCTGTAGTAGTTAGTTTTGGTCCTCCAAATGGGGGATTACAAGTTGGTTTCAGAGCATAGGTTTATGTAAATTTAAAAGAAATTTGAATCTAAAAGATTTTTAAAACATAACCCAATGAATTAGAAAATGAGACCGGGGTTCGGATTAACGCTATAGTAACATACTTGCATTGCTATATATATAAGTACGTATTCCTCTCTCTTAGACCGTTCTTATGTATCTTACTAAGGCTTGTATGCAGATATACGAGAAAGAAAGATATGGAGGCAGGAAATGGAAGAGGAACTATAGGTGGAGGAAGCACCACAACTAATGGAAATGCTCGACCTAATACTAAAAGGAATCCGGGTTGACTGGTAAATGCTAATCCAAACGCAAATGCCAATGTAAGTGCTGGGACCCTGCCAGTAGATATGGGGATGATGTATCGGTTCTTCGCTAATCTGATGTAAGTTGGAGCAACTGCAAGAGTAGTTGGGGGAAATGCTATGAATGCTAGGGGAGCAAATCCTATGGCCGCAGTTGGCAATAACTATGCCAGGCTGAGATGGGATTACACCAGTCTTGTTGGAAAGCCGTTTTTGGGAACAAAGGATGCCGTTCAAATAGAAAACTGGTTATTTCATTATGAAAGGATTTCGCTGACTTGGGATTAGATGATGAGCAGAAGAGGAAACTTGCTTCTAGACAGTTGCAGGGAGCAGCACTTTATTGGTGGAATTGTATTACCATAGGAGTTCCCGAGGAAGAGTTGACTTGGGAAAAGTTTAAAGAAGATTCAAAGAGACGTTCTTGTCTGAAGTTTCCAAGTCAGTAATGCTGAGGAAGTTCATGGACTTAGTGCAAGGTGAGATGTCGGTGATTGAGTATGCTACGAAGTTTGATGAGTTGTCCAGATACGAATATGCTACCATTGACACCGTCATCAAAAGAAATGAGAAGTTTATTAGAGGGTTGAAGTCTAAGATTGCTAAGGCGACTTTGCCACTTCTTTGTGATCCAAGTACATTTGTATTGGAGATGTCCATCCAGAATGACGAGATGCTTTTTACTTTTAGGAAAGAGAAGCAAGTTGAAACCCAGGATTCTCAGGGCAAGAAGAGGAAATTCTTTAAGAAGAAAGGAGATCAGAAAGGAGAAGCTGTCAAGAAAGGGAAGACCGATGTATTTTGCTACAAGTGCGATAAGAAAAGACATTTTTCTCATGAATGTCGAACTGGAAAATGGAAGAAGGTTGCAGATAAGAAAGGAGTGAAGTGCTTCAACTGTGACCAGGTCGGGCATTACAAGAATCAATGTCCAGAATCGGTTAGAGCAGATAAGGGAAAAGTTTTTGCCTTGGAACCATCGTCTTCTAGATCAACCACTGCTGAGAAGGTAAAGACTGTGATGGAAGGTACGTTTCTGATTCATAGTTTACCAGTTAGGGTACTATTGGATACCGGTGCATCACATTCATTTATATCTCAATATTTGGTAGATAAGTCATGTTTAGAACCCTCACTCCTTATTACATCCTTAAGAGTTGCGAATCCGATAGAAGGGTATGAAACTCTGGGGATGAGATGTGACCAGTTAGAACTTGATTTGTTAGGTCATAAGTTTGCATGCAGTTTGTATGTCATTGTGGGAATTGATTGGTTAAATAGGTATGATGCTAAGACATTTTGCGAAGATAGGTAAATATCACTATGGAACCCCCAAATAGTCATAACCGAATTATATACTCGGTGGAGAAGTAAGACTCAAGTGCTTGTGCTTTGCTGAATGCAATGGAAGTGGAAGAAAGAACCTAAGTTTCTTGGTTATGTGGTTTCAGAGAAAGGTTTGTCAGTTGATTCGGATAAGATCGAAGCTATTAGCAATTGGAAGAGACCAGAGACAATGACTGAGATCAGAAGTTTTCTTTGACTTACTCGTTACTACCTTAGGTTTATTAAGGATTTCTCATGGATAGCAGCACCTTTGACTAAGCTGACTATGAAGGACGGGAAGTTTATTTGGTCTGACAAATGTGAGGAAGCATTCCTTAAGTTAAAGCATTCATTGACCAATGCACCTGTGTTAGTAGTTCTAGACGGGAATCAAGAATTAGTAGTGCATACCGATGCATGTGGAACTGGATTAGGGGCTATATTGATGCAGAAAGGTAAAGTTATTGCCTACACTTTATGACAACTTAGACCCCATGAATTGAGATACCCTACTAATGATTTAGAGTTGGCACCGGTAATCTTGACGTTGAAAATTAAACACCCCACACCCCTTAGTATACCCAAAAAGGGCACACCAAAGGATGTGATGCGTTGTAGGTATAACTAAAACATCACAGAGACTAAGATTCACAAGACAAATAATTAAAAACAGCGGAAACATTTAAATAATAACTTATCATCCAAAATTAAACTTCATCTCAAAATGAGCATAAAAACATGACATATATCAAAAACTCAAAATATCTCATGTCTCCTGAAAATACATCTCAGTCTCACATAATCAGAGTATAAAGTAACAATAATAATAATAAGATTCACAAGATAAATAAGTAAAAGGGACAGTTTGACACAGGTCCCTAATAAATTTCAAAATACACAAAAACCCCAGTAAAAAAAGTTTGTAAATTAGGTCTCAAGAATTAAGTTATCGAATAATGGCATACACTTATGCAATTATTCAGTGAATAATTGCAGACATTTATGCAATTATATCAAAAAATTACAGACATTTCCACAATTATTCACTGAAAAATTGCGGAAAATTCCATAATTATTCACCAAAAAATTGTGGAAATTTTCGCAATTATTCACCAAAAAAATTGCGGAAATTTCCGCAATTATTTACCGAAAAAATTACATAAAATTTGCAACTTTTGGATATAATTGCATAAATGTCTGCAATTATTCAGTGAATAATTGCATAACTATATGCAATTACTTAGTAACTTAATTCTAGGGACCTAATTTACATACATTTTTTACTAGGGTTTTTGTGTATTTTGAAACTTATTAGGGACCTGATCCTAATATTCACTAATAATAATCCTTCTCACAAGTGCCAATCCATCATAAGTCAAATGAAAAAGATGAAAAGCAGAAGAATACATCTGAAATGAGAAAACTCTGGGAATGAATCTCCAAGCAACCTGAATCAACTATCCTCAACTTTGCTAGCGTATTGGGAGAAAGAGGAAAAATAAAGGAGTGGGTCAGACAATAAGTCTGGTGAGTGAAAGTAATTACTAGTATTTCTAAGCAAGATAAAGATAATAGACTAAACAATAGTTCTAGCTTGAAAGGAAAATGCAGAAAAGATAAAACTCGGATAAAATACTATTTCTGATCCTGTTTGACTGATTGTTTTGATTGCTTGATTGTGATTGTTTGATTTGACTGTTTGCACTTTTCTTAAACTGTTGTGATTAGGCTGAAACCCTAATCCTATCTCAACTGCTAACTTGATTAGGTTGAAATCCTAATTCTTCCCTTTGATCGGCCTACTCTACCTCTGTTGTGCCACTATGAACCAATCATGTTGGTCACGGCAAAAAGACACCTTTGTAGTGCTTAGGACGCAGTAGCGAATTATTTACCCAAATCGAAGCCGCACGCACGGTCATCGCCGGTACACAATAACTATCGCTCCCTATTTGACCCCTTATTTACCCTAATCAGCATAAGCGTGCCCAGCCCCACCTAACTATTGTGAGACCATCAGTCCTAGACCTGAAAGGGAATGCTGCCCAGCCTCACCTAACTGTTGTGAGACCATCAGTCCTAGACCTGAAGGGAATGTTGCCAGTACAGCTCCTAACAAACAATCTTCTAGTTTTGCGCTCCTTGCCCAAATTCCCAGATTTGAGCCTCTATCTATTGGCCACTTATTTACCCTAATCAGCATTAGCGTGCCCCAGCCTCACCTACTATTGTGAGACCATCAGTCCTAGATCTGAAAGGGAATGCTGCCAGTACGGGCCCTACTTCTATATTTGCTTATTAACTTAATCTAAGTTTTAAAATAAGCCACTTCTGTTATTTCTGCTATACTTACTTATTAACTTAATCCAAGATCTAAGTTTTAAAATAAGCCTCTTCTGTTATCTTTCTTTCTAATTATAACCTATGTGCTATAATTGTTCTTGCAACTGTTACTCTTATATTTTCTATTTTTAGTTATAACCACTTGTTATAATCATGCTTGCAATTATCTTAATTTGCCTATTTCAGTCCATCTCTATCTTATTTCAGTTTTTCTTATTTTACATCTGATTTTTGTAAATTTAGTGTTTTTCTATTTTAATCCATATTTGTGAATTCTTCTCTTTTTATTATCTTATTCGCGTAAAAAGGGATTAAATCTCTATAAAAAAAACTAACATTTACAGGCTAAATTCTAGCTTTAAAACAGATGTAAATAAATGTAAATAACTGAATAAAATAACTGAATAAAATAGACCAAAAAGAACTTTTGAAATTTACTTAAAAACTGACTGTAAATAAACTTACATAAAAACTGTCTTAAAATTGTAGAAAAACTACAACTATTGAGAACCCTATTATTTTAAATTGCTTACAAATCTAAAATAATGACAAAACACTCACTTGTGGTCCTTAGCTCTAGTCCTGGGCCTTCGTGGATCCACTTCTAGGGCGTAGAATATTTCTATTAAAAAGATCTCCTCCTTAGAAAAAAATTTCTTTTTAGGGTTCAGTCTCAAGCAATGAACCCAATTGGGAGAAAATCTGAATGAGAAAAATAACTAGGTCTAGGGTCTTATTTATAGTGTGACTTATGGATCTCAGGTCGTTATATTTGAAGATTAAATCTGGTGCAACCATGTCATATGCTCACTAGGAACCGTCGGATGCATCTACGGACGCACAACGTGTTTGCTTGTACCTGGACAATTCTCCGTCCATTAACAAAGGTGGGTCAACCCTTGTTTATTGGGGGTCGACCTAACCCAAGCTTGGGTCGACCTATGCCTCTTTATTTTATTTTTATTTTCGGTTTAGTTTATTTCTTGTTTCTCTCATAACTTCTCCATACTAGCTCGGATTTCGACAAGTTATATATGGAAATTGATCAGAAAATCGCCACGGACCCAATGGTTCAACTCCCGTAGCTCGATTTCGACAATTTCACAAACTTATTTTATTGTCTAATTAATTCATTAATTAATTATTATAGCTCAAATTTTGGGTTGTTACATTCTCCCCCCTTAAAGGATTTCGTCCCCGAAATTTCCAAGGACAGAAGAATGAAATAAATATTTTCATCCAAATTCTACAACAACATATTCAATCATCATCCATTACATCCATTGCTTTAGCTTTCTAATGCAATTTATGTCATATGCAATAGTGTAGTATTAATGTCCCTAACTAATGCAAAAGATTAGGCGGTCTACTGATTCAGTCGACCTCCTTTTTATGCAATCATGTTTGTGTCATGTATCCATATGAATGCAAGGTTCCTATTGATAACTGATAGTTCTGTATGCATGCTACAATCATCATCCAAATGCAACAATCATATGATAATCACCAATTCATAGCAACCATGAGATAAAAATGCAAGTGCGCACATATCCATATGCATATGCTTTAGTGACCTAGTTAGGCCGATCCCTAAGAGATAATAGTGCCTAGTGTGTGTATATGCATCCATTAGCATCCACTAGCAGCCACTTGCAACCACGAGTGTCCATCATACATAACATGTTCTGGTAACATGTTTACATTTAGTCCTACCATCCATGAGTTAAATCCTAAGATCTACCCTCCCAAAGGATACTAAAGGAAAGAACCTATTCAAAACTAAAGATGGAAATAGGAAATTCAAGACTTACCATCAAAAAGATGTGGATAAGAGGTACGTAGTTTCTCCTCAGCCTCCCACGTAGCATCCTCAATACTATCTCCCCACTGCACCTTAACTAATGGGACTTCCTTATTCCTAGGCTTCTTGATATCATGTCCAACGATCTTGGTAGGAATGCGATGAACCGATGCTTCTCTCTCTACTTCAACTTCCATAAGTAAGCTAGGTTCCACTACCTCTGCCGAATCATGTAAGCACTTTCTCAAGTGTGAAACATGAAAAACATCATGAACTCCCGCGAGCCTCTTCGGTAGCTTTATCCGATACGCCATCTTCCCTACCCTTTCCACAATGGGGAATGGTTCTACGAATCTGGAAGCAATTTTCCCACTTGATCCAAACCTCACTACTTTCCTTAGCGGAGACACCTTAATGAAAACCAAATCTCCTACCTCAAACTCAATATCCTTTCTCCGCTTACCTGCATAGGATTTTCGTCTATCTTGGGCTATCTTCATTCTTCTTCTAATCAAGTCAATCTTTTCTGAAGTCTCTTTAACCATGTCGGGACCAAGTAGCACCTTTTCTGTAGACTCTAACCAACACGAAGGCGACTTGCAAGGTCTTTCATAAAGAGCTTCAAAAGGTGTCATTCCAATGCTAGCCTGAAAACTATCATTATATGCGAATTCCACTAAAGGAAGGTGCTCCTCCCAAGTTCCTCCAAAATCAAGAATGCACATCCTCAACAAATCCTTAATAACTCTATTAACTCTCTCCGTTTGGCCATCCGTTTGAGGGTGATAGGCCGTACTCAATCTAAGCTGTGTCCCTAAAGCCTCTTACAAGCTTCTCCAAAACTCGCTAGTAAAGATAGGGTCTTTGTCGCTCACTATGCTAGAGGGAACTCCATGAAGTCGGACTATCTCGCGAACGTATATGGATGCCAAATAAGGTGTTGTCTTCTTACTCTTGACCGGAATGAAGTGGGCGCTCTTAGTCAAACGATCTACAATCACCCAAATACTGGTATTCCCTTTCGTAGGTTGGGGTTAACCATCTATGTAGTCCATCGAAACACTATCCACTTCCATTCGGGTACATCCAATGGTTGAAGTAATCCATCGGGCCTCTATTGCTCCGCCTTAACTCTTTGGCACACAAGACACTTGGCCACAAACTCTGATACATCCTTCTTCATGCCACTCCAATCAAACACTCTCTTCATGTCCCTATACATCTTATCACCACCCGGATGAATAATCATTCGAGAATGGTGTGCTTCTGCTAGAACCGTGCTTAACAAATCGCCAGTGCGAGGGACACAAAGTCTGCCATATCTCCTTAGCCACCCTTTACTATCTATGGAATAACGTTGGAGACATCTAGAGACCTCTCCTCTGCTAATCCTATCCAGAATATCCACAAGCTCTGAATCCTCTCGCTGTCTTGAGCCAATATGATCTATAAGGGTAGGCTTAACCTCAAGTGTTGCCAACAATCCAGGAGTAATGTCCGTAGAGGGCTTAAAATCAAAGGTGGAAATAAACTATAGGCTCTTCCACTCCACGAACATTGGACTAAGGGTTGCTCTCTTCCTACTTAACGCATCCGCAACCACGTTTCCTTTACCAGGGGTGTAAGCTATCTCAAAGTCATATGATGCCAGAAATTCCATCCAACGTTTCTTCCTCAAGTTTAAATCATTTTGCAAGAATAGGTACTTCAATGATTCATGGTCAGTGAAAAGCTCGAACCTCTCTCAATGTCTCTAAGACTTGAGCACGAAAATAATAGCAGCAAGTTCCAAATCATGGGTGGGGTAGTTCTTCTCAAGCGTTCTCAACTATCTACTCCCATAGCCTACTACCCTCCCCTCCTGCATCAATACTACCCCAAGTCCAGTCTCACATGCATCAGTGTATACTGTAAAAGGCTTAGCTAAGTCGGGTAAAACTAACACTGGTGCACTAGTAAGGGCACCTTTAGCATCGTGAAGGAATCTTCACAATCTACGTCCCATACGAATGTCGTATTCTTCTTGGTAAGGTGAGTAAGCGGTGCTGAAATCTTAGAAAAATCTCTAATAAACTTCCCATAATACCCAGCTAAACCAAGGAAGCTTCTAACTTCGGTAGCATTCTTGGGGGCTTTCCAATCATGTACTGCTACTATCTTAGCGGGATCCACAGCTAAACCCTCTCTTGAGACTACATGCCCCAAGAAACGCACCTCCTCACGCCAAAAGTGACACTTCAAGAATTTTGCTTTCAACTGATGAACACGAAGTGTGCGAAGAACCTCCTCAAGATGAATAGCATGCCCTTCCATATGTTGGAATACACTAGAACGTCGTCCACAAACACTACAACGAACTTATTTAGGACATCTCGAAAAACATGGCTCATCAAATCTACGAAATAGGCTAGGGTATTGGTCAGACCAAACATTAACCAACCACTCAAAGAATCCATCGAGTGTCCTAAATGTTGTCTTATCGATGCTATTGTCAGCGACCCAAAGCTGATGAAATCTAGTGACTAAGTCAAGCTGAGAAAATATTAAAGAGCCAACTAACTGATCGAAAAGATCATCTATCCTAGGAAGTGGGTAACTGTTCTTCTTCGTGAGCTAATTTAACTCTCTATCGTCTATGCAAAGTCGAAGGGAACCATCTGCCTTTGTAGCGAAGATGACCGGCGCTCCCCACTCAGATATGCTCCGTTTGATGAAGCCTTTTCCAATAGCTCAACAATCTGCCTACTTAACTCCTTCCTCTCCCTAGGAGCTATATGTCTCACAGGCAATGCCACCGGCTTAGCATTGTGATTCAGATAGATCGTAAAGTCGATCTCTCTCTTTGGGGGTATTCCTCTAACCTCCTTAAAAACGTTTGGGAAATATATAACAACTGGAACTGAATCTAACACTCCTAGTGATGAATCAAGGGAATAAAGGAAGCTCAACATGACTGACCCTTGTGGATCGCAAGAAACCTTGAGAGTCCGTCCGCTACATGTCTCTAGTCTAACGACTCTCCTCTCGTAGTCCAATATCGCACCATAAAGTAAAGGTCGAACATCAGAAGCCAAGTGGGTTGCTTCAACCTTTGGAGATACCAGCTTGGAAATGTGGTTCGATATCTCTAGATTTTATAAACGGGTTACCAAGGTTGAATCGAGGAAATGGAAGTATAAGGGTCATAGTGGACAGGTTGACCAAGAGTGCCCATTTCATTCGAGTCAAGTCAACCAGGATGGCACCTATTTTGGCTAAATGGTTTATGAAGAACATAATTAGACTATACAGATTCCTAGTAGTATATTCAGTGACAGAGATACTTTGTTTACTAGTGAATTCTGGAAGAGTCCACCGGATGTATTAGGTACCAAGCTCAAGATGAGTATTGCTTATCATCCTTGGATAGATGGGAAGACAGAAAGAGTCAACAAGGTACTCGGAAATTTGTTAAGGGCTTGTGTGCTAGATTTTTGTGGATCATGGGAAGATCATCTACACATAGTTGAGTTTTACAATAATAACAGTTATCAAACTAGTGTAGGAATGGAGCCTTTCGAAGCTTAGTATGGAAGGCCATGCAAGTCACCGGCATATTGGTTGGAAATCGAAGATAGATTAGTCTTAGATCTAGATCTGGTAAGAGAGGCAACATAGAAGATGGAGTTGATCCGAGGTAGGATGAAGGAAGCTCAGTCTAGACAAAAGAGTTACGTAGATAAGGGGCGCAAGGATCTAGAGTTCTCAGTTGGAGATAGGGTTTTCATTAAAGTATCACCGTTGAAGGGTGTGGTACAATTTTTAAATTCAAGGAAACTGGCATCGAGATATGTTGGACCGTTCCTAGTCATAGAGAGGATCAGAAAACTCGCATACATATTAGAGTTACCGAGCAGTTTGGCAGGTGTCCATAATGTGTTTCATGTGTCTCATCTTCGTAAGTATGTACATGATCCAGAGATTACTATCCCTCCGACTGCATTAGAAGACTTAATAATAGAACCGGATCTGACTTTTGTTAGGCAACTAGTTCGGGATGTAGCAAGAGATGAAAAGAGGTTAAGAAACAAGACAGTCAAGTTAGTAAAAGTTCAGTGGAGCGACAGAAGGACTGTACTTGGGAAACAGAAGACAGGATTAGGTACACCTATCCTAGGCTATTATGAGTGTATGTTCTATATTTTTTTTACATAGACTTTTTGCTAGTGGGATATACTAGCTTTGTTGGCATAATTGATATGCTTGTTTGTAGTTTCGAGGACGAACTTCTTTAAGGAGGGAGCCTGTAACATCCCTAATTTTTCTTTAACATTATTCAGGAGATTTAATTAGATTAATTAAACAGAATAATGTGTGGCATTAAAAGGATATGAGATTTGATAATCAATTGGGTTAGGCCTTAATTAATAAACATATAAGATTGTTTTAACTTAAACATAAGTAGGAGGATTTATAAGAGGGGAAAAATAGGAATAAGCTTCATTTCCTAAACATAAACCCTTCCAACCTCATATCTGCTTTCATTTTTACATCCACACAAAACACAAACAAAGTGGAGGCCATTGCTAAAGCTTTTAAAGGAAGAAAAGTTAGAGAATAAAGTTAAAGCTAATGGGAATCAAATCAACAACTCAAGTCTCAACTTTTTTTTCTCAAAACTAGGTGAATAATAGTATCCATCTCATTCATATGTGTTAAATTTCATGTTTTTGATGTATTCCACATTGTTTGATGATGGTATGGTTAATTTTACCATTGTTTGCATGAATGGCGATTTACTGGATTTTTTATGAAATTATTATGATAGGTTTCAAGGAAAAAACCATAGTGAATGACCTCCAAACGACTTGGTTTTTGGATATGTTTTGTAATACATAAGTTTAGAGATGATTTTGTTATTTCATAATTTTCGGAATTAATAGGAATATTTTATGAATTTCCTAAGGTGAAAAGGGCATTTATTTCGAGTTTTAGTTATTAAAAATAATAGAATAATGAAATTTGCTCAGAAATTTTTATATAGTAAAGAAAATGTTGTTTTAGATTTTTGGTGAATTTTTGAAATTTTTCCCAAGTGTTTTCGATTTGTTATGAATTTTCTAAGCTAGAAAGGCTTAATAATTATATTAAAATATTAATATAAATTAATGGTTAGACAATAATTTTGGGAATCATGAAATCTGATTATAGTAGTTTTTTGCGAAGAAATTGATAAAGTATACTCTAACTAATAGAAATTTGACAAACAATAAGAGTTGGTGAAAAGAATATACTTTATTTAGCAAAATAGCAGTTTTTACGTTAATTACGAGTTTTCCACCGAACCCCCTTTCTCTAATGTCGGTGGAACCCCCTTTCTCCAATATCGGTGGAACCCCCTTCTTCAATGTCGTAGAAACCCCCTTTCTCCAATGTCGGTGGAACCCCCTTTCTCCCTCTTTCTCCAATGTCGAAAGAACCCCCTTTCTCCAATGTCGGTGGAACCTCATTTCTCCAATGTCGATGCAACCCCCTTTCTCCAATGTCAAAGGAACTCTCTTTCTCTAATGTCGGTGGAACCCCCCTTCTCCAATATTGGTGGAACCCCCTTCTTCCTTTCTCAAATGTCGGTTGAACTCCTTTTCTCCAATGTCGGTGAAACTCCCTTCTCCAATGTCGGAGGAACAACCTTTCTCCACTGTCAGTGGAACCCTCTGCTCTAATGTCGGAGGAACCCCTTTCTTCAATATCGGTGGAACTCCCTTTTACCCATGTCGGAGGAACCCCTTTTCCCCCCATGTCGGCGGAACCCCCTTGTACAATGTCGGTGGAACCCCCTTTCTCTAATGTTGAAGGAACCCCCTTTCTCCAATGTCCGTGGAACCCCCATTCTCCAAATTCGGTGGAATCCCCTTTCTCCAATGTCGGAGGAACCCCTTTCTCCAATGTCTGTGGAATCCCCCTTCTCCCCTTCTCAAGTGTCAGTGGAACACCTTTCCCCATTGTCGGAGGAACCCCCTTTCTCTAGTGCACCCCCTTTCTCCAATGTCGGAGGAACTCCATTTCTCCAATGTCGGTGGAACACGTTTTTTCCAATGTCAGAGAAACCCCCTTTCTCCATGTCGGTGGAACCCCCTTCTCCAATGTCGGTGGAACCCCCCTTCTCCAATGTTTGGTGGAACCCCCTTCCCCCACTATTACTTTAGTACCCTTTCACCAACTATGTTTTCAGAACTTAAAATATGTATAACTTTTTAAACGTAAGTCCATTTCTCTATTATGACCACTTTACGGAAAGAGAAACCATCATTCGGAAGCAATGGAATATGTTAAACACCCTAATTCTACACTTATAAAAAATTATAGCCCATGAAAACTATGCCTTGAGAATTGTTATTTGCAGGGGCCAATATATTCTTAGTTATTCCATGAAAACTATGTCCAAAATAGGTTATTGATAGAGATCAATAAGTTCATAGTGAGCTATGAAAACTATGACCTGAGAGATGTTATTGGAGAATTCGGTAGGTTCATAGTCAACCCATGAAAACTATGATTAGATGATGTTATTCGTGGATGCCAATAGGTCTTAGCAATCCCATGAAAACTATGGGACCAGACAGATAGTCTGCAAGCTTGGAATATGTTATTAGTTAGCCCATGAAAACTAATAGGTCAATAGTGACCCTAGAAACTATAACTTGAGACAGACAATCAGATGAATGGGGATGGAAAATCCAAGATATATTGTATAATTTCATATTATCATATTATGTTATGGTTTAGCCATTGTGGATGTAGGTGCACGGTATATGGTTAATTAGTTTTTGGTTGAGGTGCTAGCGTAGGGAAAACCCGTTCTGCTCAAGGGCGTGGTCTCGCTAGATATTTATTTGGTTCGAGATGGTATATTATTATTCACATCAGACTTTTTGTCCGACTCGAAGTTTATGTTTTTCCCCTTAAACTCTAAAGTGCTCAAAATTAATTTGTGTAGGCTGAGGGTAAGGGTTTTTTAGGTTATTAGTTGACGAATAAGATTCCGGAGATGTACAGGAGGCAAGCTAGCTATTTTGGAGATTCTACCTATTGTCCGCGTTGTTATTTGAATGCAAGGGAAAATTTGTTCATTTGCCTACATTTAGATTCTGATCAACCAAAGGGGCATCTTCATATGTCGCTCTGGGTGTATTTTGTAATAATTTGTAATTTCTCTGAACATGGCTTATGTATGCTATTTGTAATGAATCTAAAAACCTATTTGTAATGAAATGAGAAATTTGTTTTAAATTGAGTTTAAAATTTATCATATTCATGTGTTTCCGGTATATCAATGTATCTAGCACTACTGCATTTGGTCACAGAGAATTAATAACTATGGATGACTGCAACATCTGTGGCAGTTAGTTTTGGGCCTCCAAATGGGGGATGTTACATCTTATATCCAATTCACCGAGTGAGTGAATGTGAGGATGGATGATGGATGCTATGTTTGCTTTGATTGTTTATCACCTTAGGGATGCCACATGATGTTGATGTTATTGATGTAGATACTTGGACACCCCTTAGTACTTTGATTTATAGTACACCCATGACGACTATGATGTAGAGTAGTGTATACCTTGTGTATGTGCTAACTCTGTGAATGTAGGAATAGTTTAGGTTTGATTCTTCATACCATTTTGTCCTATTATAGTTGTTTATTAGTATTTAGAGATTTTCTACAGCTCACACCAAACTGTTGTCTGACTCGTGATTTTATGCTTTGCTTCCTATTATTATCGGTACTCTTAGTTGAGTTGATTAGGGATATCGAGTCTGGTGAGCACGTGTAGCTAGACAGAGGAAAGCAAGAGATCACACTCTCACATTACTTCATTTACTTATTATTTGTTATTCTGTTGTATAGTACTATGGAGCTTGCTAGTGTCTTTATTATTTAGTGACAGTTTGTTTATAAGTTATTATTTGATGTGTAACTCTGTCACTTATGACGTATACTGTATGGATCTATTTACCCTGATTGTTGTGATTCTTTCAATTATTGTTGTCTTGCTTTTTTTATATCTGATATGTTTACTATTATATTTTATTCGATGCATCGTGGAATATACGATAGGTTCTGTGATGTTTTATTTAACTTAATCCTTGACGGTTGTCCTACATCGGCGGGGCACCGTTACAGTGTTCTATACATGTATTATTTGGTGTCAGTGGTGTAGGGAGGTTTTCACATTTGGTATTAGAGCTTAGATTGCAAGTTTAACCTAAGGGATACCGTAATCAAGCAAAGGTAGGATAGGAGCTCTCACCCTAGACTAGATCGAGAGCGTGTGTATATACGAGAGCATGTACTTGTTATATTTTAGTTTTTAAAACTATATAGCAGTATATGGTATATAAGTCGTACTATACACAGGAGTACTACTTAAGTGGGATTCCTTGTAGACAGACTGATCGTCCTTATTACGTATTGAAGGATGAGTCATCAAATAAGGAATGCTGCTAAGAACTTCGCCTCTACAGTCTAAGAAGAGGCTGGCTCGGGAGCTACTAATCCCGACTTGCAGACAATGTTCAATACCATGATATGTAACATGTGGAAAAATGTTCAAGTGCTATTCTGAATGTCTTTATTAATGGTGGTGCTCCAGTGCAGGCACTTCTAAACTGAACAAAGACTTTGCGAGTCTTGGTGGAATCCGTTCCTTGAGCTGGCGATGGAAGAGCAGGATTAGCTTGATACCTATGAAAGGATCTTCAATGACTTAGAGTATGAAGAGGCGATTGGCTTCCCGGCAACTTCAAGGGCAAGCCATGAACTAGCAAAATGTTGTAAAGGTCGCTACTCCCGAAGACCAGTTCATATGGGACAAGTTCAAAGCCAGATTCAAATAGAAGGTTATACCGGCAGCTCAGAAGTCGGTCTTATTCTGTAAGTTTATAGATCTAAATCAAGGAAACATGAATGTCTTTGAGTATGTTGCTAAGTTCGTCACCCTGTTCAAATATAGGATGTTCTTCATCAACACTCCATCAAAGAAGAACGAGAAGTTCATCATCGACTTGGATGATTACTTGGAAGAGAAACTCGTGAGCCACATTGACGAGAATTTTGAGATGTTAGTCAAAAAGGCCTTGAGGCATGAAGGTCTTTATTCAAAATTGAGGGCTATTATTCCTAAAAACAAGCCAAAGATGCAAGTGGGCTGGGAGGCAAGAAGAAGTGGAACAATAAGAGTGGTTTCAAAACAAAGGCGACCAGAGAAAGAGTAAGACCTCATTGATTTGTTACAACTGCGGTAACAAAGGACATTATAGTAGAAACTGTAAGGCCGAGGGAAAGAAATGCTATAATTGCAACAAGCTTGGGCAATTCAGAAGGAATGTTCAGAGCCATTGAAACAGAAGTAGATGGTGAAAGTATATGCTATCGATGCCATTCTGACTTCGTCGAATGCTCCATCGACGAAAGAGAAGGGGAAAGGCATCGTTATTGAAGGGTATACTTTCCATTTATGATGTTCCTATATGAATTTTATTCGATATCGTGGCTTCACATTTCTTCATATTTAGTGAGATGGTAGATAGATTAGGATTGGGACCTGAAATTATTTACCAACCTTTGATTGTGACAAACCTATTAGAGGCTCCACTAGCCTATGTGTGTCATGGTTCGGTCTTATTGCATCATGGATGTTCTTTTGATTGTGATTGCTTTGTTTTCAGTTTCATTAGGTTTGGTATTATATTACGAATAGACTGGCTACATAGATACGGGGTGATGGTGGACTGTGAGAGGCCATTGGTGACTATAGGGATAGATGATGGATAGAAAGTTGTATTGGACTGCCTACTAGATGATGACATGATGGTCAGTTTTCTATATTCGCTCGATATCCCATATAATGATCTGTCATCAGTGCCTACTACTAGAGAGTATTTAGATGTTTTTGAGGAGGTGATATGACTTCCATCACATAGAGAGATCGAGCTCTGTATTGATTTAGTTAAAGATGCCAGACCTATAACGATGCTTTGAGGAGGATGGCACCTAGAGAGCAGCGGGAGCTCGAGGAGCAAGTAAATGACCTATTATGATGAGGGTTCATTCACAGAAGTATTTTTGAGTGGGAAGCACTTATAGTATTTTCCATAAAGGTGGATGGTTCCCTTAGACTATGTGTTAATTACCCTGAGCTGAATAAAGTGACGCGGAAGAACAAGTATCCATTCCCATATATTGATGACTTATTTGATCAGTTTTATGGTGCTAGAGTATTCTATCAGTTGGATCTTGCGATAGAATTTCACCAATCGAGGGTAGTGAAGGAGAGTGTGCTGATTATAGGGTTTGATACACCTTTAGGTTTCCATGAGTGGTTAATTTATGCCGTTCAGGCTAATTAATGCGCTATCATACTTTGTTGATCTCATGAACTGTGTATTCGAGGTCAGCTAAATAAATTTGTGCTTGTGTTTGTTGATGATATTCTCATCTTCTCATGGATAGAGGAGGAACAAAAGACATATTTGGAAATCGTGATTGAGGGGTTGAGAGAGCACCAATTGAAAGTAAATTTTTTGAAGTTCACTTCTGGAGGAGGGAAGTGAGATTCTTGGGTCATGTTGTTTCTGAGCAGGACATTGCTGTAGATCCTACAAAAGTAGTAGCTGTTCAAGATTGGACTAGACCCAAAAATGCTATGGATGTGAGAAGTTTCTTCGGGCTAGATGGATATTATAGACGATTCATTCAGGACTTATCCAAAGCAGCCACACCTTTGACTCAGTTGACGAAAAAGAATTAAACTTTTACTTGGGATGTGAGATATGAACATGCATTCGTGAGTCCGAAAGAAAAGTTAATGAGTGCACTAGTATGGAACATTCGAGCAGAAATGAAGAGATGACGTTATACACTAATGCTTATGGTATATGATTAGGTGCGGTATTAATGCGGAGAGGCAAAGTTGATGCATATGCTAGTCGACAACTAAAGCCACATGAGAAGGAATACCTAACCCATGATTTAGAATTAGCTGTGATTATGTTTGTGCAGAAGATTTGGAGGCACTGTCTTTTAAGAGGGAAGTTCAAGCTATTCACCGACCATAAATCATTGAAGTACCTCTTTTTGTAAAAGGATCTTAACCTTCATCGGCAATGATGGTTAGAGTTCCTAGCTTCCTATGACTTTGATATTGTATATATACCGGGAAAAGGGAATGCAGTTGATGATGCATTGAGTAGGAGACATACTAGCTTAGGAGCTATGTTCCATGAGTGGATGCAGTTAGTGTATACTGCTGGTTATGATTTTCGACTGAGGTATGAGCTAGAGCCAGAGATATTGGCGAGCTTGACTATCAGGCCTACTCTGATTGGGTGGATCGGTGCTATTTAAAGTCATGATGCCAGATTAGGTGAGATCATTTTTAAGATTGAAGCTAGATTAGAATCTGAAGAGATAAGGCAGTTCGAACTCGACCGAGATGGTTGGCTCCATAAGGACGAGAGATTGTTTGTTCCTGATGTCGATGGGTCGAGGGATAAGGTGGTACAAGAATGCCATCATTCAAGATTAACTATCCTCCGACTATAATAAGATGTACTGTGATATAAAGCAAACCTATTATTGGGAAGAGATGAAGAAAGATGTTGGGACATTCATCTTAAAATGCATGATCTAGCAATTTGTTAAGGCAGAGCAAAAGAAGCCTAGTGGTTTGATGCAACCGCTAGAAGTTCCCCAATGGACGTGTAAACAAGTTTAGATGGATTTCATCGATGGACAACCGAGGACTAGAGCAGGGTACGATAGAATTTGGGTTATGGTTGATAGATTGACAAAGATTACCCATCAAGTCAAGTATAACGGCAACCAGACTAGTTGGATTGTATGTGAAGTGGATAGTATGATTCCATGGTGTGCCGAAAGGCATTGTGAGTGTCCGAGACCCATTTTTCACTAGTGTGTTTTGGAAGATCTTACAAGAGGCGTTGGGGATAGAGCTGCAACTCAGCACAATTTATCACCCTCAAAATGACGACCAAACCGAGATAGTGAATCGTATCTTGGAGGATCTCTTGTAGGCTTGTATACTTGACTTTGGAGGCTCATAGTATAATCACTTACATCTCATTGAATTCACATACAACAATAGTTATCAGTCTAGCATTGGTATGGCACCATTTGAGGCATTATATGGCCGACCATGCAACGCTCCTTCTTGTTCGTGGGAAGTGGGCGAAAAATGATACTTGGGCCAGATATGATTGGAGAAACCATGAAGAAGATAGAGATTATTCGGCAACAAATGAAAGATGTTCAAGACAGATAGAAGAGCTACGTTAATAAGAGATGTGGGGATCTAGAGATCTCTGTCAATGATATGGTATTTGTCAAGATCTCTCTATTGAAGAATGTAATTCAGTTCGGTAGTAAAGAGAAGTTGGCACCTAGATTTGTAGGACCTTTTTCTAATAGTTGAGAGGATTGGGAACCTTACTGACAGAGTTGACTTACCTCAAAGAATGGCAAGAGTGCATAATGTGTTCCACATTTCTCACTTGTAGAAATTTATGCATGACATAAGTGTAATTATCGCATCAGATCAATTGGATGGTATCGAGATTGAACCAGAGGCTTCGAGACCTCTTAGGACTATTTGCTTCATCGAACGTGATACGAAGCCACTTAGGAGAAAGGCTGTGAAGTTGATAAAGGTTCAATAGAGTGAAAACGAAGGTGATTGCACTTGGGAGACTGAAGAGAGCATGCAGAGAGCTTATCCAAAGCTCTTTACTTGGTGTGACTTTCTATTTCTCGCTTTTACTTTCACTATGATATCATGAAGTATATACCTTTGTATAGTACCATGCATGAAACGACCCAATCTTGCAGGCCCGGAAATCGAACCATTTGTGTTAAGAAGAAAGAGGTAAAAGAAGAAAAGAGAAAACAACAGTAGAATCTAACCATCGCAGCGGAATAAAATATAATATATACTAACATATCTTTACAGAAATTAAAACTATATTTGTTTTATACAATACATCATCCGAGCATACATCAGAGTACACATAACATACAACTGGACAATAATCATATCCTGTCCTCATTACAACAGAGTACAGAGTTCAACATAGCGGAATATATATATAAACAAGTACGGGAGTACGTATCTCCATCCAACTCGTCTCCTAAGCTCCACAGCATAACCTGAACCTGTTTATCTCGGTCTGACCCGAGCATTATAATAAAATAACACCCGAGTCAGTCTGGAATACCAGCGTGAGAAAATCACACTCAAATTAATTATTAAAGTTTTCAAAATCCTTTGAAAATAAAAGCATCTCGTAATACCACGCCACAAATAAACATGTCGGGTTTTTCCCTTACGATAGCTAAAACACTTTTTATTAAAATCCTCTGATATTATAATAGTGTCTATATACAAATACTTATTAAAATAGCCGAAATTGTTACATTCATAAAATTCCACCATACTAGCCACAAAGTGGGTAATACAAACAAAACTCGTAAAGGCACGTAGGAAGAATGGATTTCCAACGAATGACTAGGCACTGGGGTACTACCTGTCACAGTACGTGGCCCAAATCACAGTACCGAGGACCCACCCTAAGTCCCCTGCAACACAAGGCCGGAACTATCCCTTACTGGATAATTCTGAATAAAATCACCCCACGGTTGTGATCAGCAACCGCACCACTAAGCCGAAATAAAAAGGGACATCTAGACAGGGATGACCTTACCCTCCAGTGGGAGCTACCCACGAAGCCTTGCTGCATAACCCCTGATTTTTAGTTATTCCCGGTTGATGAGGCCTGAGGCTAAGCGTTACCTTTTAGAACATATCCCTTAGAATGCCCATCGTCCGCTGACGATGTTCTGAAAGCATTCGTCCATACAAGTCCGTCCCGTGTCCGAACGGAACCGAAGGCACTACTCCTACTACATCCATTTTGGAAATATCCTCAGGATTAGTAGCGACTAGCCTTTGCACTTCACTGCTCCATCTTCGACTCTGAAATCATTTCCACGAAACGTACAAACCGGATCGAAGTGGTTTTCGGGAAAAACTCCCGATCCCGGTCTCTTCGAAACGATCAGCGCATTGGCCAATATTGATAGTCGGTGATTTAACTATCAATTAACATTCAAAAACATCCATCCAACAATAAATAATTTTCCAAATTATTTATTAACCTCAAAAATATCTTCGCAAGATATATTTCCATTTTCAATCCTTTGAAAACAATTCCAAAACAATTTCCTTTCACGGAATGCATTTTCCCAAATATTTATTTCCATTGAAACACCAAGTACAAAATACTTTTAGATTTTTAAAATAATTTAAAAACACTTTATTACAAATATACTTTAACATTTGAAATTAGAACTATATTAAATACTTTATTAAAATATATATACTTTAGGAATATTTAAAATAAAACCACTTTGTAAATACAACTAAATTTTCTTTTTAAACATAATACCAAGTCATTTTAATATATTAATTACAATAATAGGTTTGGAAATTAATTACTTATAGTTAACATTTAGAAATAATAGATTTTCTAAAACATGCTTTTTAAAACTACATTAAAACCTTTAATTTATACTTTAAATTTGCTTTTGAAAACGTACTTGGTTATCCACAGAAATACATTTCTCTTTCACATCCTTTACAAATAAATCACCATTTATTTCTAAACACATTTACATTCCTTTATAAATTCCCACCTTGAATTTATACTTTCAAATATCCTCCGATATTTTATTCAACTTCATAACCCAGTTTATAAATTCCAAAATCTCATTTCTTTTCTAAATTTAGAATTTTTAAACACTTATATCAATTTCCAAATTTGATTTCAAGATTTTTCCAATTTGAAATAAATTTCTTTACTTACTTATTTACTTCAGAATCCATTAACTTCAGTGTTTATTTCCTAATTTACAACTAGAAATCCTTTTAACTGAATACCAATTTTCATATTTCCCAAATTCCTTTTAAATAAAATTTAATCCTTGAAATGTTAAAGTAAATTCTTTATTACTTTAAATTATAACACTTTAAGTTTAAAATTCATTATTTCCCCTTTTTATTAAACATCTCCTTTTAATTCATCCTTAAATTTATCCAAAGTTCTATAATCATTTACTTAAAGATTTCTCTTTTATTTTCTTTCCCAAAAATCCAATTTATTTATTTTGGTAACTCATTATACTCAAATGTATTCAATCAGACCACAATATCCAATATTCCGATTATCAATATAATTCATCACATAATATCATAACATAGGATATTAAATAAATCTAAATTTTTTGAGGAATCCAGTTGGATCCCTCCAATCTGTTTCCCTGCATCCACAAACGTTAGCACAATACCAATTCCACTTCGAGGTGGAATATCGCGGTATATGGGTTTTAAATATTATCATCCGCTATTATGCCGCGCATAGGGTCTCATCCGCTATATAATACGGGAATATCAACTCCAATATATACATATTCCAATATATATATATATTGATATATATACTACTATATATACTATCATATCAAATCAATCCAATCATTCACCAAATATTTAAATTTAACTATTTAAATTTAAATAGCAACCAGATGAGTGAGATTAACTCACCTTTGCTTTAATTTGCAATCCAATCCAAACCGGCTCACCTCTTTACAAATTTTGACCTTGAATACACATTGTACAATTTATTAATATTTGAAATAAATCTAATAGTCAATTGCCATTTATTAATTTAATTAACTAACAATTTAATTTAAACTGATAATTCCCCTTTAAAACCCTTTTTAACATAATTAAATTAAATCAATTTATTAAACAAATTAATCACTGATATATATATTTTTAATTAGTAAGTTTAAACTTGCATCTTTATTTATTTATCTTCCCTTTTTAAACCACATATATTTTTACAAAATAATCTATATATATTTAAAAAAAATCAAATTTTATATAAACTCAAACATTTTAAAATTTCCAATTTCAAAAGTCCTATCTCTATACATATATCTACTGTTTTAAATATGTATGTGAATATATATATTTTTCAAATTAAAAACAGAGTTATTTTTATACTTTTCCAACCCGAAAGATTGTTGTTCCAGACTTCACATATTTTTCCTAATCTTGTATATATATATACATTAAATTCTATTAAAATAAAATTTCTTCCAAACCCATATATATTAAATTAAAACAGAATTGTTTTTATATGTCTTACTGTAAAATGTATATACATTTTTTTTATAACCAAAAAATTTGATAGTAAATTTGCTAAGTTAACTACAGAAATAAACTATGAAATTACCCATCTCGCAAACCACTGCAGCCACCAACAACTCGCCGCCGACCCCCGCTGTTACCCAAACCCATGCTCGTCTTCGAAACCACCTCCTCCTCGAGCTGAAGTCGAAGTCGATGACGTAGCCCCTATCACCATCGGTTCACCCATCTTCGCGAGTATGGCCATCGCGATCCCATCGCAAATCCCCCCTTCAGTCGACTTTCTCAAATCGAACGAGCTTGCCTCGTTATGCTTGAGGCGATCAGGATTTTAAGAAGGGAAACCCGCTCTTATTTTCCCCGTGCTCGCCATTTTGAACAGGGAAGATGATTTGATTTCGTGAAGGAGAAAAAGGGTTCGATTAATCCCGCTTGAAAAATTTTAGGAAGAGGGAGACTTCAGATTCTCGTATTCCCCTTTTTTTCATCCGCCATTATATTTTTTTTCCTTTCTGATTTCCGTTTTGATATATTGAGGGACGAGGGAACTAATAGATGGAGACGACATGATTTCGAATTCGAGCGGAAGATTGTTGAGTTTGATTTGATTTTTGCTTCTGAGGGGAAGACAAGGAGTACGTGAGTAGGTTGGCTGAGATGAAAGATTGGTGACTCTGATTTGATTTTTAAATCAAATAAAGATATTTAAATCGGTTAATTATTCTCTTGGCGTTTATATCTCGTACGATCACACGATAGCTCCGAAAGCTACGAAATTTGAAATCCGGTAATAATACAATATTACGGATCCAATGGAACTGGTTTCGTCGAATTCCGAGACTATGTCCCGGAAGGCTATTTTTAAATATCATTTTATACGATATATTTACAAAACTGAACAAAACACTTTTAATTTCAGTTTTAAAAGTTCTATTATCTTTAGCATCATTAATATGAATTTTATAAGCCTTCAAATTATTTTTAACATGCCCAAAACTCCAGATTCAACATTTTACCCAATTTTTAATTGTTTAATTCAAAAATTAAATTACCAATAAATAGTGATTCAAGTTAAAATTATCCTTTTGAATATCTAAAATCAATTAAATATTCCCATTTGAAATACCCAAAAATTCCGGGTCGTCACAATGCATGCTAGGATAGGCTTGGATGTTAACTTTTTCATCTATTGTTCCATGTACATGTTTGATGTGTTATGGTTGCCTATGCTTGTATATAGTAGTTAGGCATGCAGGATAACCTTATTGATTTTGTTTGGGATTTTTAGGGTGAAATTCCTAAAGTGCAGGAGAATGTAATGACCAATAGTCTACGTATCGGAGGATTGTAGAATATTAATATTGTTTATATGTTAGGTCGTACGATTCTATAATTTTGGAAAATAACTACTAGAGTCATTTTCCACCTTTAATTTTTTTAGTGAACTATTTTGACCTTGAAAATCTTGTATTGCCTGTAACTATTGATAAGAGCCGAATTGGGTTCTTAAACCACTTCCATTAGATTGGGATGATGGTTTCTTTTTTCGTGAAGTGATCATAATAGGAAAATGGACTTATTGTTTGGGGATATTGATGTTTTAAGTTTCACTTGATTTTGGACAGCTTAGTGGGTAATCAAGGAGATTAGTGGCTAAGCCCAAGGCCCATTTCAGAATTAGTACCCAAAGAGGGCTAATGGGGCCTCTCTTTCTCACTTTCACACTCCCTAAAATAGTTAGAGAGCCACCATTAACCTTCTCTAGCCTTAAACCACTCATAACCCTAACTTTAATTAGCCAAATCTTGTAATTAAGGAGATATTAGCACTTAAATTCGAATATTTGATTTTGGAGATCATTTGGAGGGCTGTAGATTCTTGGATTTCATGCATTCTTTGGTTTCTTTGGATTTAGCTGAGCAATTTTAAGCCTCTACTTACTAATTAGCCACTGTATATGTTTAATGATTTTTTTAAACAATTCTCAAATCTTAAAATATTTTAAACCTTCTCTACTCACATATGTAAATTTTAAATGATTTGGAAAAGATTTGTAAAATTAATGTTCTTATGGATCTCCCTTGTTCTTATGGTTGTACCTTTAGAATTAGGATTCACTTTGATCAGTACAGATGTATGCTTATTAGGATATATTATATGCGATGATTGCTTGAATGTATGATGTTTGTTTGGTTGAAATGCCGATCGAATGGCGATTTAATTTTAGGAATAAGTTGTGCATCGGTATTGATAGATCAGTGACGACCCATAAGAGTCACATTGTCCAAATGATATGTGATCGATAGGGTAGGTCAAGATGGACCCCCGAAACCTACATTTAAACTTTCATGTCGTTTGGAGTTCGTTTTCTTGAGTTATGGACAATTAAAGATGGATCGTCGGTGATTTGGAGGCTATGGATCGATAGAGGTTGGCTTCAAGGCATGCTCGAGTCATGAAGTGGATCGCTTTGAGTCATGTGAAGGAATGCTTTGGGTCGAAAGCTTGCATGGATGGATCGCATGAGAAGATGGGATAAAATCCAAAGTGAGGATCGCTTCGATGCCGATTCACGGTGTTACTTGATTCGTTCTAGATGATAGATCAGTGGAGCAAAGAAGGCAATTTGGTTGAGGCAGAGATCGGTGGCTATGGATCGATATTGATCCATGGGACATCAATGATGAGAGTGACAAATCAATGAAAGGGAGTCTCACGTGATGGAGCATGGCTTAGTTGAGTCGAAGTGTGGGATCAGTGGCTATGCATTGGTGGCTATGGTTCGGTGGTAGGGGAGTTGGAGCTACTTCGAGTCATACACCTGCTTGCTTTGAGACATAAAAGTGTTTGCTTCGAGCCTTGGGGGTGTTCACTCCAAGCTTGTGCCAAAACAAAACTTAGCCAAATATGGCCAAGCGTAGGGTTGGTACCAAACCGGGTTCGGTGACGATTTTGATGACAACGACCCATGCGATGACAATGATTTCGGGATGGGAAGAGATGGCTCCGGCGATAAATAGCTGTACTTTGAGATGCAGAGTAAAGGACTATGAGTCAGATTGAGGGGACTGTTGGAGGAAGGTTACAGGACGCATGATGATATTCTCTTACCGATGATGATTGTAGAGAATCGTCCCAACCGTAGAGACTTCGTGATAGGAGTCATAAGATCAGTTCCAAGTTTTACTATGTTATAGATGAAGTGTGCAAAGGGATTATTGAGACTCGAGGGTTCGTAGGGTACTCGTAAAGTAGGTTATACATTGGGGACGTAATGGTTCTTGGAGTGTGATGGCTCTTTATTCTTAGTAGAAGGTTTGTTTACCCCAGAATGACATGATGGTTAGTTTAGTTTCTGGCCTACTAAGTGACATGGATTCGAGTACTGAGAAATCATGACGGGGCTTTCATAGTGGATAATCTGGTCTTTGACCATGATGGTTTGGGTGAGTGATCTTATATTCAACGCACTGAGTGAGTGAATGTGAGGATGGATGATGGATGCTATGTTTTCTTTGATTGTTTATCACCTTAGGAATGTCACATAATTCTAATGTTATTGATGTCGATACTTAGTCACCCCTTAGTACTTTGATATATAGTACACCCATAATGACTATGATGTAGGGTAGTGTATATCTTGTGTATGTGCTAACTCTATGGATGCAGGGACGGTCAGGTTTGATTCTTCATACCATTTGTCCTATTATAATAGTTTATTAGTATATAGAGATTTTTTACTGCTTACACCAAACCGTTGTCTAATTTGGGATTTCATGCTTTACTTCCTATTATTCTGAGTAGTCTTAAATGAGTAGATTAGGGATATCGAATCTGGTGAGCATGTGGATCTGAATAGCACTACGGAGCTTGCTAGTTCCTTTATTATTTAGAGAGAGTTTGTTTATGATTTATTTTTTGATGTATAACTTTATCACTTTTGTTGTATACTATATGGATCTATTTACTCTGATTGATATGATTCATTCAGTTATTACCGTCTCGCCTGTTTTATATCTGACCTATTTAATATTATATTTTACTCGATGTGCTGTGATATATACGGTAGATTCTATGATGTATTATTTACCTTACAACCTTGACGATCGTTCTACATCGGTCGAGCACTATTGCAGTGCAATATACATGTATTATTGGATGCCGATGGTGTATGGCAATCTTCACACTAAACTTCCTCGCAACAATCAATAAGTAGTACGCTAGTTTATCCTACTTCGAATAATTATTTTTGCTCCAGCAAACCGTTTGATAATATATTGCACTGGCCTTTGGATTTCGTCGTTCTCATGCACTAAGGCTGCACTTTGTGCATGAGCAGTCACTTTTAAGTACACAAACATAAATTCTCCTTCCAAAGGCTTTGACAACTCTGGTGGTCTCTCCATATGGTCCAACAAATTATGGAAAGCATCATGACATTCCCTCGTCACAATGAACTTTCCTTTCTCTTTCTTGAGGCATCAAAGAACAATATGCATTTATCCATCGCTTTCAAAATGAATCGATTCAATGCGACGACCTTCCCGTTCAAGCCTGCATCTCCTTCCTCATCTTTGGGGTAGTAATCTCTCTCAATGCTTTAATTTGTTCAATGTTAGCTTCAATGCCCCTCAAGTTAATGATGAAACCAAAGAACTTGCCCGATGTAACTCCAAAAGAACACTTCAGTGGATTAAACTTCATTCCATACTTCCGAAATAAGTTGAACATCTCTGAAAGATCACCCATATGATCAACCGATTACTGTCACTTCACCAGGATATTATCCATGTAGACCTCCATAGTCTGTTGGATCTAATCTATAAACATTCTATTCACCATGCACTGGTAAGTAACTCCAGCATTCTTCAAACCGAATGGAATGACTTAGTAACAATACATTCCTAAATCTGTGATGAAACTAGTATGCCCCTGATCTAGGACACGCATCACTATCTGATTTTAGCCAGAATATGCATCTGTGATGGATAGCAATTCATATCCAACCATTCCATCTTCAAGTTGGTCGATCCTAGGTAAGGGGAAGTAGTCTTTTGGGCATGCCTTATTCAAGTTGGAATAAACAAGGCTTGTCCATGATTTCCTATTCGCCTTCTTGATCAACATATGATTTGATACCAACTCCGGGTATAGTGCATCACAGATGAATCCATTTTCATTCAACTTATCCACTTCTTCCTTTAATGTAGCAAATTGCTTTAGTTCCATACTGTGTCTCTTTTGCTTTACAGGAGGATACCTTGGGTTCACATTCAATGCGTGGTATGCTATCTCCAACAAAATTCTACATATATTGAAATGTGTCTAAGCAAACACGTCCATGTTTTCCCAAAGAAACCCTATCAACTCCTTATTTATAAGCCGAGCTGACTCGACCTTGAGAACTTTCATAGGATTGCCATCATCAATCGAAATGTAGATGATTAGCTCCGCTGGGGCCTTCCTTACTTCCTCTGATTCTTTTTGTGGGTTCATGAAATTTGTTGTTGGTCCCGAGCAATAGCTTAGGTGATAGTTTCTATGCTTTCAAAGATTTGATGCATGGATGCATCTCCGCATCCTTCCCTTTCTCTTACCGCTTTGCCTCTTTGGGCTCTATGACATAACATTCTCGATTAGTGCTTTGGTCATCTTGTATTACTCCTACTCCATCTTGGAAGGAAATTTCGTCATAAGACATCACAGAGCAAGAACAATTCAAAAACTGGCAAGGCCGGTTAGTCCAGGAAAGCAATATAGGCTGAGAATCCATCCATCACAATAAACATATGCAACTGCACTACCTTGTGATCTCTGTAATGACCCATATTTTACGTATTGGAACATCGTAATATATTTTTATTTTATTCATGTGAGGTCATATGATTCAATAATTTTAGGATATGAAGGGACATTTTACACACCTATCATTTTTCCCGAAGTTCTATGTGACCATTTTAAACTTGGAAATTTGTTTGGGCTATAACTTTTGATATGAGTTGAATTATGGTCTAAACCAGTTCAATTGCTTCAGGATGATGGTTTCACATTTCGTAGAGTGACCATAATAGAAAAAGGGACTTACGATCAGGAAGTTATGCCTATTTTAAGTTTTGACGGCTGCTGACTAGAATTGATTTTTAATCAATTAAGCGCATAAGTAAGCCCATTAGTCTATTACGAGATAAGTATAAACAGGGGAATCTAGGAGACAAATTAAAACTTTTCCCTCTTTTTGAAATCAGATCTAAACTCCAATGAACCCTGATTTCATCCAAAATCACACAAATTGCTCTTTAGTTTTTGCCAAATGACTAATTAAAGAGGAGATCATCAAATAGAAGATAGAGATCATCATTTTGGTTGATTTGTATTGCTTTTCTATTGCTATCCAAATTGGATCTATGACAGAATCAGTTGATTTTGGTAATTGGTGAGTGGCTTATGCATTCTCACTATTCTATGCATATTTATAAGGTAGAATTATAGGTTTAAACATGAGTTTTAACCTTAAAATCCTTTTCTAAACTTTAATAACATGTTGATATATGTTTATGATCTAAATTAATGAATTGCAATACGATATTTAGTATTTTTTTGAAATTCACCTTATTCGTATTCATATGTTCATTGATTGCATAGATTTGGATTAGAATTTACTTGATTGTTATAATTTTATGTATTATTGTGTAATTGGATATATATACATGTTATTCTATGCTTGTATGTTGTACTTTGATGTTGTTTGCTAGTGTTTCTGATGCTTAGGAAAATAGGTTAGTGAATTTGACAAATTAAAAGCAAAGTCGGTCGGAATTGGAGGAAACTTGGAGGAGAGGCTCTGGAGTATGGAGGGAACTAGTAGCTCAAATCGCATGTCCAAACTGGTTAAGTGCATAACTCAATACCGAGTCATTTAACTTAATGCCAAGTCATTTTTATTGCTCAGATAGATCATCAACTTTAGTGATCTCCATGTGTTGGCTAGTGGAGATAGACCAAGTCAAGTTGTAGAGAATTGGTTAAGTGTTGGATGTTATGCTAAGTTGTTTCTAGAACTCGGAGTTGAGTGTTTTGGATTAAAGGACGAGTTGTTCGGATGCATAAGCCGAGGTTTGAAGCACCTAGGATTGAAGTTCTATAAGTATGGAAGGTGACTTAGCCAAGATTGACTAAGTATATAACTCGATGCCGAGTCATTTTGACTCGGTACTGAGTTGTTTTATACATGAGTTTGATGTGAGTTTTTTTGGAGATGGAGAAGGAGCTATGTAGATCATGCTGGAGGTATTAGCTCGTTTACATCATGGTTGGATAGCAATGTAATAGCATGGTAAAAGCTTTGGATCTCCGGTTTGTGACTCGTGAAGGGAATAGGTACCGAAGATAGCGGGTTCGATAAAGGAGTGAGCCGTGGATAAGGAACATGAAGGGTTTCGAATAATGGAAACTGGATTAAGCAAAGGAAGGGCTCAGATCCAAATGGAGCAAATAAGGGCTCGAAAGTATGTGATAAGGAATCATTAATACTTAGAGTGTTTTCTATTACACTTGAAGTATGGTTATTATAAGTGGGGTGCCCATGGATTAATGGAGTGGATCTAAATACCCTGGACCAGTGGCTTTGGGTCTAGTGTCTAGTTCTGAGCTACGAGATACATATCAAGCTTTGGACTGTGTGATACAAGAATACACTTAAAACAGGGATTTCCATTAGTCCCTAGCAATAAGAAGGCCATACGAGTTATCATATATTTAGAGCACATAAAGTGATAGAGTGATATTGGGGATTTCTTAATGGATGCTATGGTTGCTATGTTTGCTTTTGCTTTCAAGGCTATCACTTAGAGATATCATCAGGAGTAGATATTGGAGATAGGAATGCCTGAAGAACTGATATTCTTATTTTGAGTAGAGTGCTTTTATATTATTTTTATAGTAGCATATTATGATGTTATGTGCTAACTCATTGGTTACAGGGACATGTCATGTGTGATTCGTGTACCTTTATTTCTTACTATATTTACTTGCATAGTATTTTGAGATTTATTTACCGCTCATACCAGACTGTTGTTTGACCCAAGGTTTTATGCTTTTGTTCTTACTATCTTGGATACTCTTAAATGAGTAGACTAAATTATAGGTCTAGGTGACGCAGTAGCCATGTGGTTGACGAGCTGGATGGAGCTATCTCGTATTATATACTTATATGGATTTCTACGCTTATTCCACTGTGTAGCATTGGAGAGCCTTAGCAGTGACTACTTATTTTCTTGTTATGAGATAGTTGTTGGGTTTATTTTCATCATATAAATTCTACTACATTTGTATATAACTCTGTGGATCTGTGTTCTGATGATTTGTTCACATAGTTATTGCAGTCTCTCATGTTATATCTATGATATTATATTTTATTCATGTGTTGTGAGATATTCGATAGGTTATCTACTGTATTTGTTTCATTTTCAACCTTGATGATCGTCCTATGTTGACCTGGCATGACTGCAGTGCATATTTTGATATTATTGGTGCCAGTGGTATAGGGCGGTCATTATATTTGGTATCATAGCAAGGGTACACGATTAACTCTAGTATCCGGATCCAGTAGAGACAAGGAAGGAGTTATCATCTTAGAATGGATCAATAGTGTGTTTGTGTGTGTATACACACACGAGAGAGTTCGTACTTGTTATATATTTTGGTTTTCAAAGCTATATAGTAATATATTGTACAGTATAAGTCGCATTCACATGAGCACCAAAGACATAGTTTTCTTTATGAGGGACTGATCATTCTTATTATAGATTAAGAATGAGCCGTCATACAAGAAATATTGTGAGGAGTTCTGCTTCGGGAGTTGAGAAAGGAGCAGGGTCAGGAGCTGCTACACCTGAAGTTCAAGCGATGTTGAATGATATGATAGCAACTATGATGAGGTACGTTCATGCTGCTACTCTTGGTGTGGCTATTGGAGGAGGTGCTCCCGTGCAAGCGTTTGTGGTTGATTTCGCCAAGTTGAGCAAGGACTGTTCTACTCTAGGGGGGAAACCATTCCATAGAATAGAGTTAGACATTGAAGTGCAGGATTGATTGGGTACCTACGAGCACATGTTTAGTGATATGGAAGTGGATGATGCTTTGAAGAGGAAACCAACCTCTAGACAACTTCAAGGGCGAGCTATGAACTGGCGGAACACCATTACCATTACTACTCTAGAAGATCAGTTTACTTGGGACTAGTTCAAAGTAAGGTTTGAAGAGAAGTTCATTCCGGTTGCTCAAAAGTCGGTGCTATTTAGGAAGTTTGCCGATCTTAAGCAAGGGAGATGCCAGTTTCTGAGTATGTTGCAGAATTTGATGCTTTATCAAAGCATGGGATGTCATTCATCGACACTCCATTGAGAAAGAATTAGAAGTTCATCACTAGTTTGGATGAATATCTTAGGGAGAAGCTGGTAGACCACATTGATGAGCCATTTGAAAAGCTTGTTGAGAAAGCTCTCCATTATGAGAATCTGTATCCAAAGGCTAAGACAGCTATTGCCATTTATGCTAAGAAGGAAGAGCCAAAACCACAATAGGGCAATGGAGGCAAGAAAAAGCAAAATAGAAAGTGGAAGGAGTCTCAAGGGATAAATGTCCAGAAGAAAGCTAAGTGGGAACTTACTTGCTATGGGTGCAAGGAGAAGGGTCACTTGATTTGGATTGCAAAGTAAGCAAGAAGAAGAAGAGCTACAATTGTGACAAGCCTAGACATTTGAAGAAGGATTGTCAGGAACCGACGAAGGATAAGCAAGTTGTGAAAGCATATGCTTTTGACGTTGTCTCGACTTTGTCGAGTGCTTCCTCGAAAAAGGAGAAAGTAAAAGGAGTCGTTATTCAAGTTATGTTTTCCATTAAAGATGTTTCCATTCGTGTTTTGTTTGATACCGAGGCTTCACATTCATTCATATGTAGTAACTTAGTAGACAGATTGGGATTGAGACCTGAGATAGTAGACTGACCCCTGATTGTGACGAACCCCGTTGGAGGCTCTACTGGCCTTTTCATGGTTTGTCATGGCCTAGTGTTATCGTGTCATGGACGCTCTTTTGTTTTTGATCGCTTTATCTTGAATTTTGTTGGGTTTGGGATTATCTTGGGAATGGACTGGCTTAAGAAGTATGCAACGATAGTGGATTGCAAGAAGCTATTAGTCACAATCGGAGATGTGGAAGGATGAATGGTAGTAATTGGCTGCCTACCGAAGGATGGGGTGATTGTTAGCTTTCTATATTCACTTGAAGTTCCACTAGAGGGGTTGTCATCTGTGCCTACCGCTAGAGAGCGTCCAGATGTATTTGAGGAATTGACCGGATTGCCGCCCTGTATGGAGATTGAGTTTCAGACAGTCTTAGTGAAGGAAGCAAGACCTATAGTTATGCGTTTGAAGCGTATGACACCCAGAGAGCAGAAGGACTTAGAGGTGCAAGTGAATGACTTATTAAGGAGGGGGTTTATTTGAAGGAGTAAATCTGAGTGGAGTGCACCTGTACTATTCATGACTAAAGCAGATGGCTCTTTGAGGCTGTGTGTAGATTATCGTGAGTTGAATAAGGTAACGAAGAAGAACAAATATTCACTTCCACGTATTGATGACTTGTTTGATCAGCTTTGCAGTGCAAAGGTGTTCTCTTAAATGGATTTGGCAATTGGATTTCACCGGTCGAGGGCGGCAAAGGAGAGTATGATTATTACTATATTTCATACGCCATCGGGTTTTATCAATGGTTGGTAATGCCATTCGGGTTGACCAATGCTCCAGCATACCTTGTGGATCTCATGAATTGGGTTTCTAGAGACCAGCTGTACAAGTTCATGCTTCTGTTCATGGATGATATTCTGATCTATTCCAAAACTGAAGAGGAGCACAAGACACACTTAAGGATTGTGCTAGAGATGTTAGGAAGCACAAGTTGTGAGCGAAGTTCTCTAAAGGTCACTTTTGGAGAAACAAAGTGAGGTTCTTGTGTCAAATCATTTCTAGACAAGGTATAGCAGTGGATCCTACAAAGGTGGCAGTGGCCCAAGATTGGAACCAGCCCAAGAATGCTATGGATATTAGAGGTTTCCTAGGATTGGCGGGATACTATAGGTGCTTCATAAAGGACTTCTCAAAGATAACGACACCATTAACCAATTTGACAAAGAGGAATCAGACGTTTGGGACGCCAAGTGTGAGCATGCGTTTGTGAGGTTGAAAGAAAGGTTGAAGGGTGCAACGATGTTGACTATTCCAAGTGGTTGACGGTATATATAGACGCCTATGGTATTGGATTGGATGCGTTATTGATGCAGAAGGGAATAGTTTTTGCCTATGCTAGTCAACAGCTAAAGCTGCATGAGAGAAATTATCCAACTCAAGATTTGGAATTGGTGGCAATAGTTTTTATTTTAAACATGTGGAGGCATTATTTGCTAAGAGAAAGGTTTGATTTGCTTACGAACCACAAATCCTTGAAGTACCTTTTCTCTCAAAAGGATCTCAACCTTCGTTAGCAACGGTGGTTAGAGTTCTTGGCTTCTTATGATTTTAGCATTTCCTATACACCAGGAAAAGGGAATGTAGTCGCTGATGCATTGAGTAGAAGACATACTTGTTTGGAAGCAATGTTCTTGGAATGGAAGTGGATTGAGTACATTGCTAGATATAATTTTAGGCCTCATTGTGTGCTAGAACCAGAGACGCTGACAAGTTTGTCGATTAGTGCTACTCTAATAGAGAGGATCGGTGCTAGTCAGAAGCGAGATGCTAGGGTGGTGGAAATCATAACGAAGATAGTATATGAAGTAGAGTCTAAGGATATGAAGCAATACAGTCTCGACCGAGAAGGTTGGCTTCCTAAAGATGGAAGAATATTTTTTCCTGATATTGGTGGATTGTGAGATGAAGTGCTACGAGAATGTCAACATTCTAGATTGACAATACGTCGTTGAGGTAATAAGATGTACCATGATATGAAGCATATCTATTATTGGGAAGGCATGAAGAAGGATATTGGGACATTTATCTTGAAGTGTATGAACTCCAATTAGTAAAGGTAGAGCAAAAGAAACCCAATAGATTTTTGCAACCGCTAGAAGTTCTTGAGTGGAAATTGGAGCAAATATCGATGGATTTTATTGATGGACTAACGAAGATCCGAGCAAGTACGATAGCATTTGGGTTATGGTTGATCGATTGACCATGAGCATTAGATTTATATCTGTCAATTCAAGTAGAACGGCATCCAATCTGGCAGGTTGTATGTAAAGTGGATAGTCGATTCCACGGTGTACAAAAGAGCATTGTGAGTGACTGAGACATGTTGTTCACTAGTGGGTTTGGAAGAGATTACAAGAGGCGTTATGGACCGAGCTGCATCTTAGTATGCTTATTACCCACAATTGGATGGGCATATAGAAAGAGTAAATTGTATAGTGGAAGATCTTTTACAAGCATGCATTATATATTTTGGAGGATCATGGGATGACCATCTACATTTAGTAGAGTTTGCATATAACAATAGTTATCGGTTGAGCTTTGGTATGGCTCCTTGTGAAGCATTGTATGGCCGACCATGTAACGCTCTTTCATGTTGGTGGGAGCGAGCGAGAAACTAATACTTGGGCTAGATATGATTAGAGAAACTTCAAAAAAGATTGGGATCATTCGACAATGAATGAAAGCCACTTAGGATCGACAGAAGAGCTACACCGACAAAAGACGTAGAGATTTGGAAGTTTCTGTTGGGGTATGGTTTTTTTGAAGGTATCTCCTTTGAAGAACATTGTTCGATTCAGTAATAAGGGGAAGTTGAAACCAAGGTTTGTAGGGCCTTTTCCAATAGCAGAGTGGATTGGGAAGCTAGCACATAGGGTCGACTTACCTCAAAAGATGGCGGACGTGCACGTCTTTTATGTCTGTTATCTACGAAAATTTGTGTATGACTTAGGCGTGATGTTTACCCTGGATCAACTTGAAGATGTTGAGGTAGAACCAGAAGTTTCAAGATCTCGCAGGCCTGTTTGTATTGTTGGACACGATACGAAATACTCAAGGGAATGTCGGTGAAAAAGTGAAGGTACAATGGAGCAGAAGTGATGAAAATTGTATGTGGGAGATCTATGAGAGCATTAGAACTACGTGCGTGGAGCTCTTTGAATGGTAAGATCCACTATTTATCGTATATACTTTCACCATTGTATATTGGATTTGGTAGGTTAGTATTCCACATGCTAGGTAGGATCGCCTATTCTATTCATTTAAGGATTGCTTGTTTGATATAGTTGATGGTTGTATATGGTTATTATGTATATAGAGTAACTACGTTTGCTTAATTCTAGACTTGTTTAGGGATTTTGGGGGTGAAATTCCTAAAGGGGTGGAGGGAGAATGTAATGACCCATATTTTACGTATTAAAGGATCATAAAATATTTTTATTTTATTCATGTGAGGTCGTATGATTCTATAATTTTGGAATATGACTCTTAGGCACATTTTACACCCCTATGATTTTACTCGAATTTCTATGTGACCATTTAGACCCTAGAAATATTGTTTAAGCTATAAATTTTTATATGAGTCAAATTGGTGTCTCAAACAAGTTCCATTGCTTCAGGATGATGGTTTCATATTCCGTTGAGTGGCCATAATAGAAAAACAGACTTACGGTTTGGAAGTTATATATGTTTTAAGTTTTGACAACTACTGACTTGAATTAGTGTGTAATTAATTTAGCCTATAAGTAAACCCATTAGTCAAATCCAAGATTAGTATAAATATGAGGCTTTAGGAGTCAAATTAAAACTTTCCCTCTTTCCCAAATCAGATATAAACCCCCATTAACTCTAATTTCATCCAAAATCATACAAATTACACTCTAATCTTTGCCAGATCACTAATTAGAGAGAAGATCATAAAATAGAAGATAGAAATCATCATTTTAGTTGATTTGCATTGCTTTCTATTGCTATCCAGATCTAGGTGAGAATTGGTTAATTTTGGTAATTGGTGAGTGGTTTATGCCCTCTCGCTATTCTATGCATGTTTATATGGTAGAATTATAGGTTTAAATAGGTTTTTGACTATAAAGTCCTTTTCTAAACTTTAATAACATGTTAACATATGTTTATGACCTAAATTTACGAATTATAATATGATATTTAGTATTTGTTTTGAAATTCACCTTATTCATATTCTATGTTCATTGATTGCTTAGATTTGGATTAGAATTTGCTTGATTGCTATAATTCTATTTATTGTTTTGTAATGGAATATATATGCATGTTATTTTATGCTTGTATGTTGTGCTTTGATGTTGTTTGCTAGTGTTTTGGATGCTTAGGTTGGTGAATTTGGCAAATCGGAGACAAAGTTGGTCGGAATTGGACGAAACTTGGAGGAAAGGCACTGGAGTATGTAGGGAACCAATAGCTCAAATTGCAAGTCCAAATTGGTTAAGTGCATTACTCGGTACCAAGTCATTTAATTCGGTACCAAGCCATTTTTATTGCTCGGTTAGACTGGTGACTTTGGGGATCTCTATGTGTTGGCTAGTGGAGATGGACCAAGGCAAGTTATAGAGAATTGGTTAAGTGTTGTATGTTATGCCGAGTTATTTCTAGAACTTGGAGTTGAGTATTTTGGATTGGAGGCCAAGTTGTTTGGATGTATGGGCCGAGGTCTGAAGTTCTTGGGATTGGAGTTCTAGAAGTATGGAAGTTGACTTAGCAAAGATTGACTAAGTTTATAACTCGATGCCGAGTCATTTTGACTCGGTACCGAGTTGTTTTTATACATAAGTTTAATGTGAGTTTTCTGGGAGCTAGAGAGGGAGCTTTGTAGATCGTGTGGAGGTGTTGGCTTATTAGCGTCATGGTTGGATGGTGATGTAATAGCATGGTAAAAGCTTTGGATCTTTGGTTTGTGACTTCTGAAGGTAGTAGGTACCGAAGATAGCGGTTCGATAATGGAGTGAGCCGTGGATAGGGAACGTGAAGGGTTTCGAATAATGGAAACTGGATTGAGATAAGGAAGGGCTCAGATTCGAATGGAGAAAAGGAGGGCTCGGAAGTATGTGCTAAGGAATCGTTGATACTTAGAGTGTTTTCTGTTGTACTCGAAGCATGGGTATTATAAGTGGGGATGCCCATGGATCAATGGAGTGGATCTGAATACCTTGGACCAGTGGCTTTGGGTTTAGTGACTAGCTTTGAGCAACGAAACACATATCGAGCTTTGGGCTACGTGATATAAGAGTACATTAATAACTGGGATTTCCATTAGTCTTGGCAGTAAGGAGGCCATACGAGTTATCATATATTTAGAGTACATGGAGTGATGGAGTGATAGTGGGGATTGCCTGATGGACGCTATTCCTGCTATGTTTGCTTTTGCTTTCTAGGCTATCACTTGGAGATATCATCGAGAGTAGGTATTGGAGACAGGAATGCCTGGAGAATTGATATCCTTATCTTGAGTAGAGTACTTTTATGTTATTTTTAGAGTAGCGTATTATGATGTTATGTGTTAACTCTTTGGTTGCAGGGACTGGTCAGGTATGATTCGTGTACCTCTGTTCCTTACTATATTTACCTACATAGTATTTTGAGATTCATTTACCACTTACACTAGACTGTTGTTTGACTTAACGTTTTATGCTTTTGTTCTTATTATCTTGGGTACTCTTAAATGAGTAGACTAGATAACAGGTCTAGGTGACACAATAGCTATGCGGTGGATGAGCTGGATGGATCTATCTCGCATTATATACTGATATGGATTTCTACACTTATTCCACTGTGAAACACTGGGGAGCCTTAGCAGTGACTAATTATTTTCTTGTTATGAGACAGTTGTTGGGTTTATTTCCGTTGTATAAACTTTACAACATTGGTATATAACTCTATGGATCCGTGTTTTGATGATTTGTTCATATAATTATTACTGTCTCTCCTATTATATCTATGAAATTATATTCTATCCATGCGGTTTGAGATATCTGATAAGCTATCTGCTGTATTTGTTTCATTTTCAACCTTGATGACCGTCCTATATTGATCGGGCCGATTACAGCGCACTATTTTGATATTATTAGTGTCGGTTGATAGGGTGGTCGTTATAATCTCCTTCACCTAACTCAACAGGTAACTCTATACAACCAATAGGTTCCTTGGACTCTTCGATAAATCCAAAAATATGGTATTTACAAGGCTTCAAATCCTTCTTACTGGGCCACATTAGATCAAAGGTTTTCTTGAAAATAAATTAATCAAGCTCCCACAGTCAATAAGGATTCGATGCACGATTGTCGCCCCAATCACGATTATAATCAATATCAGGTCAAGCATCGGTGCTTCGCTGCAACCCTATCTATGTCTCTATTCCGTAATAGAATACCATCATATATCAGTTTCCGTTGATTCACTGGAGTCCCATCCTATCCTCTATGGAAAAACACATTTCTCAAGCCACATGCCTCAACGAGTTACCATAGCACTCAATTTCATTCTAACCTTTTACTACAGGATAAGGACCCATAGAGATGGTATTGATCACAATTCCTCTCGTAGGCTATCTCAATTCCTCTCCACTAGATCCAACTTGGTAACCTTTGGTATACTGCCTTTGGGGCCTATTGTTCATCTAGCTACCAACTTGCAGGTTCCTGACATGTTGCTATGTCTTTTTCTTAGGTATCAAATCATTACTAACATCTCTTAGATGCCTACACTCTTTCGTATTATGCCCGTCAGTCTTAAAAACGCAAAAATATATTCCTAAATGTCTTTCTTCTTCAGTTGCCTCCTTGGAAGTGGTTTCTTAAAGTTTTTAGTACTATAGGTTGCAAAATATATGTTCTCAACTGTATTAGTCAGCAAAATATAATCTTCGAACCCGGTATACCTCCTATCCTTTTTAATGTCTTGCTTTTTTCCACTATGACCTTGGTTCTTCCTCTTACTGTTACTATTATTCCCAACATTTATCGCAATGTTTTCAGCACTATCACCACTCTATTTGACAATAACATGCACTGTACAATACTACTCAGTCCCTTTTAACCGTCGATAGCCAATCCAGTAGCCAAACCTGCCTCATCTAAGCGTAGAAATTGATATGCCTTTCAATAAAACTCTTCCATAGTAGATGGTCTCTTTCTTTTGAGCCATCTACCAAATTTTATCCTTGGGCAAACCCCATCAATTAGTGTCATCAATACAATCTCTTCTATGCCGTTGCTCAACTTAGTAACTCAAAATTGAATCTTTTTAAAAATTCTAAAGGGTCTCTCTAGAGCTCTAATGCAGATTTGATATTAACATCATACTTTTGGTCACGTAGTGTGGACATAGAAATAATCCATAAATTTCATAGCCAGCTGATCAAATGGTGATATATACTTCGGTGTAAGCCGGGTGAACCAAATCACTGCCACTCTATCTAGGATTATTGGAAACACCTACACCTAACAGCGTCCATTGCACGAGCACTGTCCATATGTCCTTTGTACTTTAATAGATGCTACCTTGTATCGGTAGTTCTACGTAGGTTGACATTGTTGGCATTATGAATTTCTTTGGATACTTCGCTTTAAGGATGTTTTCGGTGAACCTGGTCCGACTTGGTGATGAACCCCACTCCTTATCCTATCTACAATGGCTCTTACTCAATAGCCTTTTAACCATACCAGTGATATATTCCTTACTACTTTGGGCGGTGGGACGGCAATCATCAAGAACATTCCCGAATGTTTTTTCAGTTAGTTGCAAGATGTCTAGTGTTATCCCGCCCTTTGGCAAGGTCGTGATGTCATCAACTTGGATAGAAACAGATGGTTACCAGTCTTGAGAATCAGTTGTATTCAATATTATGGATGATGGTTGAGCAGATCCGGACCGGGACCCAATCGAGGTGCAATCGGTATGGAGCGACAAGCATAGCCTTATGAAGCTATATTCTAAATTTCAAGTCGATCAGAGTTCATATACTCGAGTTACGGACAAAGTAAGAATTTATATGAATCGATCGGGAACGATCCATAAAACAGCTCAAATCAGCGAAGATCGATTGATATCTCAAAATCCACAAGGCCAATTCACATGAAACTTTCAGGGCATCAATATATTGAAGGGTGGAACCCACAAAAATGATCGCATGTCAAAACTCTAAGGTTTGAGAAACGCCGATCGTTTTATGCCGATTGTTTTATGCCAATCCTTCCTAACGATCAGTGTAATTCGGAAAACGATCCAAATGCAACAAAGATTGGTCGATATCTCTTGATCTACAACTCAGAATGACTTTATATTTTAGGAGCAAGGCATAGAGGCATGTGGGACCCCCCCCCCACAAACAATCGCATAGCAATCAGAGGCAAAAATAATGATCGGTATAATTTATACTGATCGTTCTAAAACAACAAGTTATGTTCATCGATCGTTATGGTGGGCCCCTATGGATCCGGAGAGCCTTCTACCGAAATCTTAGTGAAATATCTCATCCTCTCACCCTATAAATATAAACCTATTGGTTAATTTTCAAGACCTTTATGATGCTCGTTACTCTAGACTCCATTGTAATCAAGTGCTAGCTTTGTTCTACTATTGTAATTAGATTTACAAGAGAGTAATAAAGAATAATCTTTAGAGTGGACGTAGGCATACAACGCCGAACCACTATAAACCTCTGTATCTTTGAATACTACTTATTCTATATTGCTTACTTATTTATTTACTCAGTTTAATTTTGTTTTTCTTCATTTACTTCTCTACAAAAACTATTCTTGGGTGTTTTAACCATTTTAGGTGCAATTATTTTGGTGCTTTCATCGAGAGCCTTAATTCTCAGCTTATCAGGATCCCTTTGTTGCTACTGGATTGCATAAATCCCCCGAAGGAGATCCATAGTTATCTTTAGGAAGTTTGCTCGTTCTACTCAGATTTGCAAAAATATAAGCAAAGCTATCAACAATGGTGAGGAATACTAGATCTACTTCTTGGAACGTGGAAGGAAACGAAAACACTAATATCTAGCAAGGAGGCCTAAGCAGTCAGCCAATGGATGTGAATACTGAACCAATCGAAGTCCAGAATCCAACTGGTTCTATTGCGAGAGCTGAATTTCAAAATCTGATGAGAGAGCTAATGAATAGCCCTCGAGAAATAATTCAGCAGATCCAAGCCAATATTAACCTAATGAACCAATTCACTCAACAACAGCGAGGAAAAGCTAGAAGGGACCCTACCCCTAACTCGGCATCGGAAAGTTCTAGTTAATTGGATGAGTATCACAGGCATAGGCATCGTGGAATAGATGGATATCACCCAAAAACTTCAGGGCATCAACAGGCAGACCATTTTGGTCTGCAAAGAACGATCAGCGTCGATCCCTCTACTAGGGAAGGGAACTGATGTGCACGTAAATGTGCATATATTTACATCCATATTTTATCTATTTTTATTTAAATAAATGTCATATTTGGGTATTTTAACATGTTTAAAACCAAAATTTAATTATTTCCAAATCATCATATATTCATCTACATACAGGGGCAAAATAGTCATTATTGTGCATGTGTTAATTTGAGACTTTTTACTTGGACATTTTTCACAATTTTGTAGGAATTTGGATGCATATGGAAGAGGGTTTCATGAAGATATAAGGATGCACAAGGGAATACAAAGGAATGAAGAGGAAATAATTCAAGCTCATGATCAAGGAGGACCCCACCCACTTATCTAAATCTACAATTAGAAGCTAATGGACAACTAAGTGGAGGTTAAAGCTTCATGCATATTTAATGATGGATTAATTAGAGGCTAATGGTTACTTGGAGGCCGCACTTCCTAAAGGGCATTTTGGAAGCACCCTAAAAATTGAATTAAGGTTTTATGCATGTATAAATAGCCCTCTTATGTACATGTAAATATCTTCCTACTCTTGGAAATACTTAGGAGAATTAGCAAGCAAATTATAATGTCAAAGTAACATGAAATAAAAATGGCTTCATAGCCTCTTTCTCTTTTCTTTTCTACTTGTTCTTATTTGCTTTTATGTTCATGTTTATGCTCTCTTTCATTTCATGTTCATAGCTTAGATTTACATTTATGTAATTACTTTAATGTTATTTCATGCAAGTAGTTAATCTCATTTCTTTTAATTAGTTTCAACCTCTCTTTGCTTTCCAATGTTGAAATTTACATGTGTTGATTTGATAACACAAATGAGTAGCTAAACCCCTACAATTTAGGGGTAATGAAGCTCTCAAATATTATGTAAATTCAAAATTTCCATGATTTATGGTCTCTTTTATTTATGCTTCATGAAAGTAGATTTTGATGTACGTTTATACAAGTGGGTTTGATAGCTTATGTTGCATTTGCAAATGAGCTATTCTTATTCAACATAAACATAATTTACATCATCATTTGCAAATTGATTTTTGATTTTGAAATGAAAGTAAAAACAAAATTTGATGATCTATATTACTAATTACAATAGTAAATAGATCATACTTAAAATAGCTTTTTCTTTGGCTTCATTTTCATGAGAATTGATAAGTAGTTTATTTGTTGTATTATAGTTTGATGGTTTAAGTTATGTTAATTAATAACGTAAATAAACCATACTTATGATAAATACAACAATTATTTCAGTTAATATCAAAAATAGAGATCATAGACTGTTTGTTTGTTGATTTACAAAAATATGAGGGTGGATTTGCCTCTAAATTATTCTCTAATCTCATAGTTTTTAATCTTATTTTAATTCTAGTTTTAGCTTCATTTTGCTTGTAGTTAACAATCTTCTCTCATTTTGGCTAATTTGATTGATTAGAAAATTTTAAAACATTAAAAATTCCCTGCGGATCGACCCGTACTCGCTACTTACTATGATAGTACGCCGTGCGCTTGCGGTTATTTTAATTTGGAATTTATCGGTGATTTTCTAAACCGATAAACAATTCGTCGTTAAATAAGTTTTTGGCGCCGTTGCCGGGGAATAGTTTTGATTTTTATTTTCTATTATTTGAATTAATTTTGTTTGATTTTTGTGTGTTTTCATTTTGTCTTAATTTGCTTTTTTTTAATAAAAATCATTGTTGTGTGTTGTGTGAATTTTTGTTCTTAATTTGATTTGTGGTGTTTGTTGTTCTCTTTTCACTAACATTTGCCTTTTTTATATATAAATATTAAAACCAAAAAACATACAATTTCAAAAACAAAACAAAAATATTTTATTTTAGTACAAGTTACAATTTTCATTTTCTATTTTTACAACTCTCTATTCCATATTATTGCACTGTTACAACTCTCTGTTCCATATTACTGCACTGTTTTTGCAAGTTACAATTTCAAACCAGTCACACTTCTACTGCCATTTCACAACCCACGGCCTATTCACAATCCACAACAGCTCCACCTTCTGTCATCCTGCTCTTTACCACAACATACTTCTCCGACCACCACACTTCATCATTCACCTTCACAAATCTCCTCAAATCTGCTGCCAATACTTCACCGGCCATAACCAGAACAACCACCACTCACCCTGACTCGGCCAAACAATAGCACATCTCATAAACCACAATTCCATAAGCACAATTGCCGTTGCAGAACTTCTACTACATCAGCCCCTACTACCCTATCAACAACATACACAACACACCAACATATCGACCACCTCATCGTCCACAACAACATCAACAACTGCTCGCATTCATCTCCTACTCACCACCATATCATTCCCACTACTACATCATTATACAAAATTCATACTTCTACCCTTATCATGACCACATTATTCTGCCCTGAAACTGCTCCACCCTTAAATCATTAATCCAACCCCAAACCACTGTTTCATTACTCCTTGACCATCCACCATCACCTAATACATCAACATCACTCAAACATCCCCAGATACTGCTGCACCCCTTACCAATCAGTATACCACCACTACCTCATCTCTACTCCATACCACTCCACAATCATCTCCCACAATTACTTCAGTTCAATTACAACCTGCCTATCACCACAGCACTAACTGAAACCACTACTCATACATCAACCATGAACTGCAAGCAGAACACGAAATCAACGACTTGCCACCGACCAGTCTCCATAATCACTGCCCATCACCAGTGAAACTTCCAGCCATCTCCAAACGAACTGCCTCCAAGTTCAACTCGAATACGCCTCAAACTTCCACCGCAACCTTCCGCAACCATCGCACACCCCATTTGCTTCATCGACATAAAATCCACAGCTTCTAATTCGCCTCACCACCACAAAACCACCGACTCGACCTTCCATCGACCAACATTCGAACCCAAATCGTCCTTACTAATTCAATAGTGATTTTTGCAAAAGAAAATATGGGTGCAATATTTTCTTTCCTTTCGAATTGAAGACGGGAAGTTGGGAATTCAGGGTGCGAGATTTTCTTTCGGTTAGAAAACTCTGGTTAATACGTTTTAAACTAAAAACTAGTTATTATTCAAGTGGGCCGAGCCTGGTCTATTCCTTGTTTTTATTTTTATTTATATTTATTAGTTTTCCTTTCTCTAGTTCATTTTTCATTTTGTTCTCCATACAAAAAAAACCAACCTGTTTCATTTTGTTTTTTTTTTCATTTCATTTTGTTTTGTTGTGTTTTGTTCTAGTTATTTCTTTAGAAAAATTGAAAAATCCAAAAAAAACAAGGTTCAATTTGTTTTGTTTTCATTTGTTTTGCTTTTACTTGTTTTGTTTTTGTTTTAATTTGTTTTAAGTTCCATCCTTCTATATTAAAAAAATACTGTGTATATATATCTTGTTTTCAGGTTGTCAAAGCAGAAAATCAAGAAGAATCGCTTTGCTTTGCTTGCTTATAAAATAAATCGCCGCTTAAAAAAATTGCTAATAATTCTACACACTCTGGTATCGTGCTCTTTTCCTTTGTTTTTATTTTGAATTACATTGTTGGTTGCTTGCATTTGCATTTATATATAAAAAAAATTTCAAAATCCAAAAACAAACTTCATTTTAGTTGCATTGTAAATTCACGTTTAATTTTTGCTTTGCATTCATCTCATCTTATTTTCTTTTCTAAGGGAAATACCCCAATTCACATAGGTGAGGAATTTCATCACCCTTTCCTTATCCCACAAATCGCATTCATCATAGAATTTGACTAATAATAAAGGTTAGACATTCGACTTAAGGGTGTAACGAGCTCATCTAGGGCTTAATTGTATCTTCACAATTGTTTTCTTTGAACAATTTTATTTCTTGGTGTCTGGGCTATGACAGAGTAATAACCATTTATAAATATTACGTTGATTCGTAAATATTATAGTGGTTGTTCCTTTGAAGGTACTTAAACCTTCGGCTGCATTGCTACGGTGATTCGTGATGCATCGATAACCCCTGCCCGTTACCTAGTTGAGAAATATTTTTGTCGATTTAAGACAAAGTTTGATTATACAGTTTTGGGTTAGGAGCTACTAAGGATAGAAAATTATAATTAAGTCCTTTGCATTCATTTAGTTGCATTAGTTCATGCATATTTAAAAAAAATCAAAAATCCGAAAAAATTTGCAAATTTTACTTAACTTAGTTTTTAATCCTAAAAAAAATCCTTTTTCCTTTCCTTTAAAACTTTTCAATCGAAAACAAAAATTAAAAAAATCTTTTCAAAAAGAAAAAAATTTAAAATTCAAAAAAAAACAAAAAAAATCAAATTCCCATTTTGTAAAAACGAAATTTTTTTTTGCTTTTGGTAAATATTTGAAAATCTGAAAACTTAAAAAAAAGAAAAAAATTTACAAAAACAAAAACATATAAAAATTTGAAAAGCCAAAAAAAATCAACCTTTTCTTTTGAAAAATAAATTTCGCTTAGTAAATAGTTTCCTTTCTTTAAAAAAAACAATTTTTGACTTCATTTTCCAAATCTTGTTTCATTCTCTGAACTCGTTTCTAACTTCTTTCTCTTCTCGACTTTCACTTGTGTATGAGTGCTTGGACTCATGACACAAGAACAAATTATTAGACTCGCGACTCAATAACTAAATGTTTAAGTCGAACAGACGATCCTCCCGAAATGGAGAACAAGAACACCCCTCGAACTCTTATGGATAGAATCTTTCCCGATAGAGTTTCTATTCCATCTTGCATCACGTTACCTGTCCCTATTGGTAACTATTTTGAAATTCACTCGAACCATATTGCCACGCTTCCAAAATTTGGCAATTTTGAACACGATGACCCATACATTTTCTTGACTAAATTCGAACAAGTTTGCGCAACTATTAAACTCCAACAACTTTCCGATGACGGAATCAAACTTCGATTAATCCCATTTGCTCTTACGGATTACGCTGAAAAATGGTTGTACAGCTTACCATCAAACTCGATTAAAACTTGGGAAGAATTCGTAAAAGCTTTCTTAAAAAAGTTCCACCCCTTGGAAAAAACAATTAAAATCCGAAACGAAATCGTCAATTTTCATCAATTTAGGGGAGAACCATTTGGAAAATATTTTGAAAGATTCAAAGAGCTTTTGATAAAATGTCCACACCATAACTTTGAAAAATGGACTATTTGCCAAATCTTATACGATGGACTCAAAAACAGCTCACGAACTATGCTCGAATCAATGTGCCAAGGCAACTTTCTTGCCCAACATCACGACGATGCTTGGCAATTTCTTGAAACCTCACCGAAAAGTCATCCCAATAAGAACGTTCGAACGAAAAATCAATTTACTCACGATCGAGCGCACACTCGATAGGATCATCTTTGGCCTTGGAAGCTAAAATCGACGCAATGATTAACAAATTCGACAATGTTTTCTCATCAAACCAAATGAATCAAGCTTCCCAACCCATGTGTTATAAATGCAATGATCCTAATCATATAGCCGATAAGTGCCCTAATTCTGTCGAACAAATCAATGCTTTCAATAAAGCCAAAAATGAACCGTTTTCTCCAACGTACAATCTTGGTTGGAGAAATCATCCGAATTTTGCTTGGAACCAAAACAATCCCAACACGAATACGATTCATCCCAATTGTCAAGCATTTCCGAATAATGCTTCGTATCCTCCCTTTCAGCCCAACCATTTTCAACCAAACTTTGCGGGTCCGTCTCATAATCAACCGCAACAATCAAATTTTCAATCAAATTCTACTCACCCTTCCCAAAACGATAAACGTTTAAGTTCACTTGAGAAAACTCATGAAACATTGGCTAAAGAATCTACTCAAAGCCTTCAATCAAACAGCAATTTGCAAAATTTATTGACCTCATATATCAAAAACACAAACCAATCGATTGCAAAACTTGAAATGCAAATGAGTCAATTAGCCACGTCTCTAAGTGAACGCGAACGAGGAACATTCCCAAGCCAGCCCCTTCCAAATCCCAGAAATCAAAACGCAAATTCAAATCAAGCCCATGTTGTTCAAGATAGCAACGTCACCCAATTGAATGCCATCACAACTCTACTTTCCAGTAAGCAAATCGATAATCAAGTCATTAATCCAAACGATTTATCGGAAACCTCTCTCGACACTTCCAAAACAACAAATAAATCTAAACAGAATGGGAGCCAATCATCGAATCGAATGCCAATCAAAATTCTTCTTCTTCTACTCAAGTCGACCCGCCTACTGAGTATCGTGTCCCATTTCCACATCATCTTCGACCCAAGAAACACTCGGACCAAATGGGAAAGATGCTGGAAATTTTCAAACAAGTGAAAGTTAACATCTTGCTTCTTGATATCGTTCAGCAAGTCCCCACGTACACAAAATTCCTTAAGGACTAGTGCACCCAAAAGCGACACACTTAAGTGCCCAAAAAAGTCTTCTTAGCTACCAGTTTGAGTGAAGTCTTGTCCCAATCCATGCCTGTTAAATATAAAGATCCTAGCTGCCCTACGATTTCATGTACAATTGGAGACAAGACGATTAACAAATGTTTGATAGACTTAGGCGCGAGTGTCAATTCAATTCCATACTCTGTGTACGAACAATTAGGATTAGGCGAGCTCAAACCCACAAAAGTCACGCTTCAATTCGCTGATCGCTCTATTAAGAAGCCCGTGGGAGATATCGAGGGCGCGCTTAATAGAGTAGGGCAATCCATATTCCCTATTGACTTTATCGTTCTCGAAACACAACCCGTGACAAACCCTGCGAGTCAAATTCAATTGATTTTAGGCCGACCATTCTTAGCCACCTCAAATGCCTTAATCAATTGTCGTAACGGGTCGATGAAAATTACTTTTGGAAACATGACTTTGGATCTTAATATTTTCAATCTTGAATGCCAATCGAACAAACCTCGTGACCAAACGTTGGAAGTTAGTGCCATTCACAAAAACTTCGAAAACGAGACAATTGACCTTAACGATGAACGCGAAGCCGAGTATGAAGAATTGTTTCACGAAATTCCCAATGAGATTGAATACACTCTTCCCTTTGAATCGCTTCCAGTTGAGCCCGAATCTCAACCCAATTCTTTAATCGAGCAACTCCCAAAGTTGGACCTCAAACCACTTCTTGATCACCTTAAGTATGCATACTTAGGTGACAACGAAACATTTCCCATCATAATTTCTGCGACTCTCTCTCTCTCTCAAACAAGAAACTTCTTTACTTTCAATCCTGTCCAAAAACACGGAAGCAATGGGATGGTCGATCTCCGATATAAAGGGAATTAGTCCTGCTCTTGTTCAACATCGCATCCATTTAATCGACGATGCCAAGCCTATTCGTGACGCTCAACGAAGGCTTAATCCAAAAATGAAAGATGCAGTGCATGATGAAATTCTTAAACGTCTCGACAATGGAATCATTTACCCAATCTCTGATAGTTTATGGATTAGCCCAATTCATGTTGTACCGAAAAAAGTCTGGGCTTACCGTTGTCAAGAACGATTCAAATGAACTTGTTCCAACTCGTACCCAAACGGGTTGGCGTGTTTGCATTGACTATCGCAAACTAAATGCCGCAACACATAAGGATCACTTCCCTCTTCCATTTATCGACCAAATGCTCGAACGTTTAGCCGGCCACGAATTCTACTGCTTCCTTGATGGTTATTCCGGCTATAACTAAATTCCAATCGCTCCCGAAGATCAAGAGAAAATGACTTTCACGTGTCCATTTAGTACCTTTGCAACGCTCCTGCTACTTTCCAACGATGCATGGTTGGCATTTTTTCTGGCATGATTGAACGCTTACTAGAAGTTTTTATGGACGATTTCTCTATCTTTGGTGATTCTTTTTCCGATTGTTTACATCATCTCGAGTTGGTTCTAAATCGATGTAAAGAAAAACATTTGACTTTGACTTTGGAAAAATGCCACTTTATGGTCAAACAAGGCATAGTCCTTGGACATATCATCTCAAATAAAATCATTAAGGTAGATAAAGCAAAAGTTGACGTGATTGCAAATCTACCCATTCCCAAATCTGTTAAGGACATTCGATCATTTCTAGGACATGCTGGCTTTTACCGATGCGTTGTGAAAGACTTTAGCAAAATTGCTCGTCCTTTGACGACTCTTCTTGGAAAAGGCGTTCCTTTCAATTTTAACTCTGATTGTATCTCTTCTTTCGAACGTCTCAAAAACGAACTCATTTCTGCTCCAATCATTTGCGAACCCAATTGGGATCTCCCATTTGAAATAATGTGTGATGCTTCTAACTTTGTGGTTGGTGCTGTCTTAGGACAACGCATCAACAAAATCCCATATCATTTACTACGAAGTATGACTTTGAATGACGCTCAACTCAACTACACAACAACCGAAAAAGAGCTTCTAGCTGTCTTTTTTGCGCTCGAAAGTTTCGACCTTACTTGATAGGTTTACACATCACGGTCTACATTGACTATACTGCTCTTTGATACCTTTTCACCAAAAAGGATGCTAAATCCCATTTGATTCGTTGGATCCTTTTACTTCAAGAATTTTACCTTACAATCAAAGACAAAAAAGGATCCGATAATGTCATAGTCGATCACTTGTCTCGTCTTCCGAATGCACCATCTTCTTTGCCAATCAATGAAAACTTCCCCGATGAACAACTTCTTTCAATTTCTATCGATCCATGGTACGCTGATATAATAAACTACTCAGTCACTAAAGAAACTCCCTCATCTTGGTCCAAATAGGACAAATGCAAATTCATGTCCCAAGTGAAATATTTTTATTGGGACGATCCATACTTGTTCAAATATTGCCCCGACCAAATCATCCGACGTTGCATTCCGGATAATGAGATCAGGAGTGTTCTTTCGTTTTGCCACCATCAAGCATGCGGTGGACATTTCGGTCCTCGAAAAACTGTGGAAATGGTGCTTCAGTGTGGTTTCTATTGGCCTTCTCTTTTCAAAGACTCATTTGAATTTTGTAAAACTTGCGATCGATGTCAAATGGTTGGATGAATTTCTCGACGAAATATGATGCCTCTAAACCCCATTCTTACGATCAAAATCTTTGATGTTTGGGGTATCAACATTATGGGATCTTTTCCCAATTCTTTTGGAAACTTGTATATCCTTCTCGCTGTCGGTTACGTCTCAAAATAGGTCGAAGCCGTTCCTTGCAAAACCAACGACCATAGAATTGTTGTGAAATTTCTCAAAGAAAACATCTTTTTGAGGTTCGGCACACCTCGCACAATAATCAGTAATAACGGAATCCATTTTTGCAATCGATCTTTTGAAACATTAATGAAAAAATACTCGATAACCCACAAGTTATCCACTCTATATCATCCTCAAACTTATGGGCAAGTTGAAGTTTCAAATCGTCAAATAAAACAAATCTTGGAGAAAACTATCAACAAAAATTGAAAAGGGTCTCAGAAATTGGCCGACGCGCTTTGGGCTTACCGTACTGCTTTTAAAACTAACCTTGGGATGTCTCCATTTTTTTTGGTTTATGGGAAAGCTTGCCATTTACCGGTTGAAATCGAACACAAAGCGTTGTGGGCAATAAAGAACTTAAACTTTGATCTCGATAAAGCTGGCGAAAATCAAAAACTACAACTCAACGAACTAGAAGAACTTAGGAATGACGCGTATGAAAAAGAGAAAATTTACAAAGAAAAAACAAAAGTTTTTCATGATGTCAATCCTAAGAAAAACGTTTTCGCCTAACCAAAAAGTTCTTTTATATGACTCAAGACTTCATTTATTCCCTGGGAAACTTAAATCAAGATGGACCGGACAATTTGTGGTACGAACTGTTTTTCCACATGATGCCGTAGAAATAGAACACCGTAGGGATGGATCGATTTTCAAAGTCAACGGTCATCGTTTGAAACCTTTCTTGGAATTGCCGAATAACCAAGAGGAGGAGTTCATGATCCTTCATGAGCCAAGCTACGTCTAGTAAGAATGTTAATCCTCTTTTGTAAATATGTACATACTTTTTTCCTGTTACACTCATTATATCGTGCATTGCCTGTGGGGACACAGTCAAAATTAAGTACGGGGGTGTCTCATTTTCATTTTTTTAATTTTCGTAGCATTTTTGAATTTTCATTTTCTTTAAACTCAAATTTTTCTAAAATTTTTTTTCCCAAAAACATTTTCTTTTTAGCATTTTAATTTATTTTTGAAGAAACACTATGGGATAAGTATAAGTTTTGGTTAATAAATTGAAATTTTTGAAAATTTATTTGTATTAACAAAAATAAAAATGAAGTTTGATTACAAATAACAATGGTTTAACTAGTATGTAGGAAGGTTCATACGTGTTAACTATGCAATATATTCTAATTGAAATTTTTTGTTTAAAAGTGGTAAATTTAAAGGAAAGGACATAACATTTTTATTGTCTAAGTTAAATGCTGCTAAGATGATTTTGCAAAACTCTCTCTTAAACAAAAACAAAAAAACAAAAAATATATATAAGTAAAAAAACATTTGTATATATGTATATATATTTTTAACACCTAGAGTCATGTGTTCACACTCGTGTGTTCACTCGCCATGCTCTGTACCCTTCTCACATAAGCCCGAAAGGCAGTGCATGATCGGTATATCTGGCCTTAGTTTATCTGAGTTGGGTGTAAGTATATAAAAATTCTATTACTAATAACACCTACAGTCAATAAGTGTTCACACTTGTGTGTTCACTCGCCACGCTCTGTATTCTCCTCACGTAAGCCCGAAAGGCAGTGCATGGGTGATATGTCTGGCCTCAGTTTATCTGAGTTAGGCATATGTAAACATTGTTAATATCAATAAAAAAATTAAATAAGAGAGAGTAAGCAATTGAAATCCAAACAATATTTTGACTTGTTTGATTTAACTTGTTATTGAAAAGAAATGAAAATACCACTTTGACAAACTTTAATAATTAACTAAGGATCCTTTTCATAATTACATTGTGTTATCAACCAAAACAACTAGCTAAAACTATAGTCTACATGTTATGACAACTTAATTTTTGTTGGAAATTTTGACAAGTAAAAGGATTTAAATTTCTTGATAATGACCAAAACTTATATTTAACTTATTAGTGTCGATTTGAAAGTGAATCCTTCATTTGTAAATACTTTCAAAAAACTTACATTCATCCCATTGTAAATAAATCTTGCATTCTATAAATATTTTCACTTTGCATTTGGATTTTGTAGGTAGTATCCGCTGAAAACCCTCACGAGACAACACTCGTCCTACTGGGGACACCCAGAGGTTTAATGGCTTGTTGCATATGCTCAATACAATCGTGCTCCCTACGAAAATGGATTTATCTTAGTTTTCTTTTATTCGAGGACGAATAAAAAGATAAGTGTGGGGATATTTGATGTGCATATATTTACACCCATATTTTATCTATTTTTATTTAAATAAATGTCATATTTGGGTATTTTAACATGTTCAAAACCAAAATTCAATTATTTTCAAAGCATCATATATTCATCGACATACAGGGGCAAACTAGTCATTTTTGTGCATGTGTTAATTTGGGACTTTTTAATTGGACATTTTTCATAATTTTTATTGGAATTTGGATGCATATGGAAGAGGGTTTCATGAAGATATATGCATGCACATGGGAATACAAAGGAACAAAGAGGAAATAATTCAAGCTCATGATCATGGAGGACCCTACCCACTTACCTAAATCTACAATTAGAAGCTAATGGACAACTAAGTGGAGGTTAAAGCTTCATGCATATTTAATGACGGATTAATTAGAGGCTAATTGTTACTTGGAGGCCATACTTTCTAAAGGGCATTTTGGGAAACACCCTAAAAATTGAATTAGAGTTTTATGCGTGTATAAATAGCCCTCTTATGTACATGTAAATATCTTCCTACTCTTGGAAATACTTAGGAAAATTAGCAAGCAAATTGTAATGTAAAAGTTACATGAAATAAAAATGGCTTCATAGCCTCTTTCTCTTTTCTTTTCTACTTGCTCTTATTTACTTTTATGTTCATGTTTATTTCTATGCTCTCTTTCATTTCATGTTCATAGCTTAGATTTACATTTATGCAATTAGTTTAATCTTATTTCATGCAAGTAGTTAATCTCATTTCTTTTAATTAGTTTCAACTTCTCTTTGCTTTCCAATGTTGAAATTTACATGTGTTGATTTGATAACACAAATGAGTAGCTAAACCCCTTCAATTTAGGAGTAATGAAGCTCTCAAATATTATGTAAATTCAACATTTCTATGTTTTATGGTCTCTTTTATTTATGCTTCATGAAAGTAGATTTTGATGTAAGTTTATACAAGTGGGTTTGATAGCTTATGTTGCATTTGCAAATGAGCTATTCTTATTCAACATAAACATAATTTACATCATCATTTGCAAATTGATTTTTGATTTTGAAATGAAAGTAAAAACAAAATTTGATGATCTATATTACTAATTACAATAGTAAATAGATCATACTTAAAATAGCTTTTGCTTTGGCTTCATTTTTCATAAGAATTGATAAGTGGTTTATTTGTTGTATTATAGTTTGATGGTTTAAGTTATGTTAATTAATAATGTAAATAAACCATACTTATGATAAATACAACAATTATTTCACTTAATATCAAAAATAGAGATCATAGATTGTTTGATTGTTGATTTACAAAAATATGAGGTGGATTGCCACTAAATTGTTCTCTAATCTTATAGTTTTTAATCTCATTTTAATTCTAGTTTTAGCTTCATTTTGCTTGTAGTTAACAATCTTCTCTCATTTTGGTCTAATTTGATTGATTAGAAAATTCTAAAATATTAAAAATTCACTGCGGATCGACCCGTACTTGCTACGTACTACGATAGTACGCCGTACGCTTGCGGTTATTTTAATTTGAAATTTATCGACAATTTTCTAAACCGATAGACAATTCGTCGTTAAACATGAACTTACCTATGCACATTGGGATTCCAACTGGAGCTGCCGCGGTCAAGTTGGATGATGGAGTTCAGTTAAATATCGACCAAATTCTTCCCCGAAATGACGATGAAGTGAATTTATGAGACACATATCGAGAAGATGTTGAACCAAGAAGGTGTGGAATGGCTCGTAGACATTGATTGGACCATTCACGTGAGGTGGAACATGACCACCGCTTGGTGCCTACTATCCAAATGCTGGACTTGTCGGCTATGGTCAGACAGCTAGTGAGAGAAAGCCAAGGCTTGACCAATAATGACTAGGGAATCTCGAGAAGCCATACCCCATTCACTGATAATGTCATGCTTGCAGAATATCCAATTGGGTTCAATATGCTATCAATGCCTGCCTATGAGAGAAAAATCAAGCGCAGGCAGCACATCATGATATATGAATGGCTGATGGATTCCGCACAAGCATATGATGCAACTAGTTGTAGATGTTTTCTTATAACTCTCTTTGGAATAGCAACGATGTGGTTTACAAGGTTACCCTCGTGATCGATCTCTAGATTCGATGATTTGGCAACAAGGTTTGTGGAGTAGTTCCAAAAGCACGCAACTCGCCCCAAGGATGTAATGTCCCTATCAGTGTGATCTAGGCTCCAAGAGAATCATTGAAAGATTATTTGAAGAAATTTCATACAGCTGTTACAGAAATCAATAATCCAAATGACCATGTAATATTGATGGTCGTGACAAGAGGGATCGATCCATAATCTGATTTTGATGATTGGTTAGCCGGCAAGCCACCCGCAACATTAGAATGCTTTTACGCAAAGGTGGCTCAATATTTGAGAAAGGAGGAAGCCAGATCCTCCAGGAAGAAGAATGTTGCAGGACCGAGTGGAGAGGGAGTACAGAATGATATTGTTGTAAAGCAGTCTGATGAAAGCTCTGGAAAGTTCAAGTGAATGTCCAAAACTAACCGAATCAGCAAAAGAAAGGCGGAGATAGGAGCCGAGAATGAAAGAGGGATTATAGAAGAGGAAAGCCTAGGATTTCGATTTACAATACTTACACGCCACTGAATACATCCTTGGAGAATGTCTATTTTTCTACCTGCAATACTATGCAGTATAGGAAGCCGCCCCCAAAGAATCAACAGATAAGCAGAAACAAACCGAGAAATATTGTCGGTTTCACGAATGCTATGGGCGTAACACCAATGAATGCAGGAATCTCCAGGATATTATCGAAAAGCTGATTCGGGAAGGGAATTTACAACAGTTTGTAAAAACCCCGTAGGATGGCGGGCAGAGGACATTTGACCCCAACCGAGGACAAGCACCGCACAGGGCTGAGGAGCCTGCGCGGACTGGTGAAAGATTGGTGATCAATACAATAGTCGGAGGACAACATCTGGCTGTTAAAAGTTGGCACGAGATGGAGCGCTCTGCTAGTGTGATTAAGCATATGGATTTTGAATTCAATTCAAATACGGAGGATGGAGCTTCGGCAAAACAGCAACGTATAATGGAAGATGATATTATGTTTAGAAACAGAGATGCAGACAAGGTGGAGGCTCCGGCAATTGACCCAATGGTCATTTTGGCCATGATTGGCCCCGCTTTTGTGAGAAGGATATTGATTATTTATGGAAGTTCTGTAAACATAATTTTCAAGAAAGCTTATGATCAGATGAGGATGGAAGCAAAGGATTATGAAACCGTCTAAAGCCCGCAATCATGGCTTTAACGGTGCTGCAACTAAAGCTATTGGTTATGTTAAATTAAATGTAGAGTTGGGAGAAGGTGACCGTAGGAGAGTGCGGATTTTGTCTTTTTCTTTTTTGGATATTGCCTCTCCATACAATGCTTATTTGGGCCGATCGGTCCTAGCTGAGTTTCGGGCAGCTCTTGCCCTATGGTGTTTGACTTTGAAGTTCCTAATATATAATGGTGTTGGAGTTGTTCGTGGTGATTAGGCGATTGGACATGCTTGTTATGTAACTGAATTGAGGGATGCTCAATGGAGGGGAAAAGGTAAGGGTGTGGACAAGTCAGTCTGCATCCAAGCCACTAAAGATTGACAACTAGCGCCTGAGCCTTGGCTCGTGCGCCATAGTCGGTTCTATAGAGATATAGATCCAAGAGATGACGAAAAGGAGCCCAAAGAGGCTAAGGATGCACTGAATGATCTGACAATTGACATTACGGTTAGCCATAACGACCAGTCATGGGTCCTAAAGATTGGATCACACCTTAGCCCTCCGATGATGAAAGAACTTGCTGGATTTCTCCAAGCTAATTTAGACGTGTTCGCTTGGACTCACTCTGACATGTGTGGGATCTCACCTACCATTATGAATCATGCATTGAATATTGACCCAAGGTATGTCTTAGTGAAACAAAAAAGACATGGCATGGATCTGGAGAGATCTGCCACTCTTAAAAGGGAGGTGGATAGACTCAAAGACAATGAGTTTATTCGCGATGCCCTCTACCTTGAATGGGCATCTAATCCAGTACTTGTGAGAAAGACAAACGGGAAATGAAGGACATTCGTTAACCACTCGGACTTGAACAAGGCATGTCCAAAAGATAGTTTTCCCCTTCCAAGGATCAACCAGCTGGTGACTCAACCGCGGGACAAGAATTGGTATCTTTCAAGGATGCGTACTCAGGATATAACCAAATTCCGATGCACATTCCCGACCAAAAGCACACCAATTTCATTACCGATGTTGGATTATATTGCTATGTGGTGATGCCATTTAGGCTAAAGAATGCAGGAGCGACCTACCAACACCTAGTTAACAGAATGTATAAAGATCAAACCGGAAAAACGGTGTAGGTATATGTGGATGATATGCTTGTGAAGTCAAGATAGTCTAGTGACCACATTAGAGACTTGGCAGAAATTTTCGGCATCCTCCGACATTATAAAATGAAGATTAATCCCCTGAAATGTTCCTTTGGTGTTGCAATAGGAAAGTTCATGGGTTTTATCGTTAATGCCCATGGAACCGAAGATAATCCTTAGAAGATCCAAGCTATTCACAATATCCAAGCGCCAAAGACTATCAAATAAGTACAGAGCCTGAATGGGAAGGTCGTTGTAACATCCTGAAAATTTTCGACTTTCGAAAATTCAACATCGATACTCATTTTATCGACTGCCGAGCCATCGAATGCCGGAAACCCGAAAAGTTATGGTTTTAAGAAAGAAGAAAAAGGTAGAAGAGGAAGAAGACAGAAGAAAAGGAAAGAAGAACAACAGAAGAAGCAACATCAGAAAAAGAACAATATCAGAATCTCACATTCGCAGCGGAATAACATATAATAGATAAATGAATAATCTTTAAATCAAAGAACTATATCATTTTATACATTACATCATCATCAGAGTTTACAACAACAATACAACACTGGACAGTAATATAAACTTGTCCTCATACAGAATACACAGCGGAATAAATAATATCATATACAAGTGGTATGTCTCGATATGCAGCTCGCCTCCTGAGCTCCATAACACTCCAATCCAGAATAACCTGATAACCTAACTCTAGGTTGCCCATGTGGAAATTGGTGGGCACCCAGAGTTTAGGAAGGAAACAATAAACTCCAGGTCAGTCATGGTGACTGGTGTGAGAACTTAAAACAGTTTATCTTTAAAACAAACAACAGGATAATTTTAAAGTCAATTTCGCAATGCTTTTGAAAATGAAACTACCATAAGACCTCCCGCCACACACACAATGCAAACGCGGAATTGGGAAAGATTTCTTCTTATGATAGTCAAAGATGCTTACTACGCAAAATCAAATCATTTTTGATATTATTATTAGTGCATAGTGTAGAAACATTTCGAAAGTAGAATATAAATCTTAGCCAGCATAGGTACCATTATAGTATGCTTACTATAGCTACAATATTAAATGGCAGGTTCTACAACTAAAACCGTACAAGGCTCGTATTGTTTCTTTGGATTTCCAACAAATGGTCAGGCTAAGGAACTTCCTATTCCACGAACAGAACACCTCTGGAATGACGTTCCGAGAAATAACCTAACATTACGGTTAGATCTCTGCCAACACAAGGCCGGGTTACCTCTGCAAAAATAGGTAACTACTGACACGCGTATGCCATCCCCCGATCGTCACCGATCTTCCCGAGGATCCTCGATTCGCAACAACCACAAAGTAATAAATTTGCAGCAACCATAGAGGTTAAGTATCTGGGCTCCATACCATGATACCACCTTTATCTAGAAGGAATGACATACACTAAGGGGCGCTACTCCCTAGAACCTTGCCGCATCCTTCCAGTTTTGACCATTTCTAGGGTGTGAGGTCCGACGAAGTCTCGTCCACAAAGCTACGCTTTGTCACCAAAGCCATGCCTTGGGTCAACAAATGATCAACCTATGATCACAAAGATAAATGATCAAACAAATGATCATATCACAAATGATCAAACACTGATCATCACAGCAACACTCAGCATGTCACATTACCAAATTGGGAATATATCGCTGATAAATTTCAACTACATAACCTCTGAGCTCGTACGTCTCAGAGAAGGGTGTTAAGCTAAGAGAATAAATTCTCCGCCACCAAAAGATATGTATTTGAAAGAAATCAGCTTTATATCTCAATCTGTAACGTCAGACACACAATCCATACAAGTCTGTTCCGGGATCGAACAGAACCGAAGGCACTTCTCACGAAGCCCTTGCAATTCCGAATAATTTTCAATCACGTCCGGACTTCCCGTCACTAAGGGTGATAAAACCTCTAAATCGAAGATCAGTCGATGTAGAGTAACTCGACGGTAATCCTTCCGTTTTCAAAAATATCCGGTCTTCAACACCGATCATCAAATGCGATTCATAACGACGTATCACATATTCAGAATGGGTTATACGACCCCATGGTCCTTTCTCGGCTAACCCGAATAGTGACCGCTTATTCAAAAATAAGTGTGGCATTCAAATTCAAGCAAATCACAACAAATACCTATTTAAAGGTAAATATTGATAGTCGATTATTTAACTATCAATAGAGATGCGCAACATCATCAGATTCCAAATAATTTTCCAAATTATTTATTCTTCAAAAATATCTTTACAAGATATATAATTTTCCACACTTAACCATTTGAATCAAATTTCAAATCACTTTTCAATTTACCTTTAAAAGATAAATTTTCAAACCTTTCGTTTCATATTGGAAAACATTCCCATACTTATTTAATAATAAGTATTTCACAAATCATTTATTTTCAACACTTGGAAAATATTCGATATACTTAAATCATAATTAAGTATATATTTCATTCTTTAAGGAAATCATTCTCTTAAGCACATTTATTTGAGTCAAAACGAATGTTACGTAAAACAGCGTTACGACAACTCAAAATCACTAGTATAGGGATTCGAAATTTAGATAGATATATAAATCCCAATACTATATAAAATATTTCCTTTCAGAAACCATTTACTATAGCAACAGTGTTATAGTCCACCATTTCCTTAAATTTCTCAAAAACGTCTATTTCAACAATAAATGTTGAAATCTATGTTTTCGATACTTAACATGTTTTAAAACATCTTTTAAAACAATTACTTCACTTCGAAATATCACTTCTCCAAAACATATCCATTTTATTTAATAATATATTCACTGTCCAAAATCGTGAATATACTTCGTTATCCAAATTCAACATTTCTACACATTTAACTTAAAGGATAATTCGCTGTCCAAAATCATGAATATATCTCCTTTAATAACTTCAATGTTAAATTTATCAAATTCAATTGATTTTGGATTTATAAAACAATGTTTATAAATCCCATTTCTATATAAAACTTCGATTTATAAATCTTCTTTATTATCCAATTCAACTTATATAACTCAATTATATACCGGAAGTCTATATTATAAGTTAAGAACTTATAATTCATTTATTTACAACATCTATTCATTTCTCATCTAAATGTCAAAATCCGATTTATAAGATAATTGCTTATAAATCTTTTTGTTTTACAAAATCTATTCATTTAATAACTTCACAATTTATAAATCTATAAATTTCAATTCACTTATGGAATCCATTTATTTTATTTCACTTTAACACTTAATAAAACTCATTTCAAAATTCCAATATTTTTAAATTTATAAAAATATCAATTTTTATAAATCTTTTTATATGAATTGTTTAAAATATTTCAAAAATTCCAATTTAAACTATTTCATAATTTTTATCAATTATTTATTTCAAAAATAACATTTTGGTCGTATTTCACAAAAATCACAATTTTTACTAACATTAGAATTATAACATTTATTTATTTAAAATAAACCAATTCAAAAATTCAATAAAATGTATATTTCTACAAATCACTTTAAAAATCCTTTTAAAATCCAAAATCGTCATTTTTAGACTTTAAAAATGGATCCGATGATGCGACACATCGAATAGTCAATCACGGCATCCAAAAACATCATATATCAATATGATAATCAACAAATATCACAATATCTGTAATCAATCAATACAGTTGAGGAATCCAGTTGGACCCCTCCAACCTGTCCCCCTGCATCCAAAGATGTTAGCACAATACCAATTCCGCTCCAGTACGGAATTATCGTGGTATATAGGATTAATAAATATTATCCGCTATTATGCAGCACAATAGGGTCTCATCCGCTATACAATGCGGGAAATCAATCAATCCAATATATACATATGCCAATATGTATATATTGCTATATATATACATATATAATACCAATTCCACACAAAGGTGAAATATTCGCGGTATATGTTTCTAATAATTAACCTCCGCTTAATAACGGCGTATAATGTCTATTTTATCAATCAATACAGATAAAATTATCATCCAGGCATACAATCAACAATTTTAAATCTAACTATTTAAAATTTACATCGAAACAATTCGATTGAGTGAGAAGTTCTCACCTTGATTTCAAATTCAGTTTCAACGTTTATTTCGAATAAAATTAAACGGACGTTTAATTTTACCCGAAATTTTCGCTAGCTCCAACCGACTCCAATCCAGTTCCATTGCGTAGTATTCCACGATACAATTGCAACGCAATTCGTTTCGTGAAATTTCGACCTCGTATGAACAAGTTACAATATTTTGAAGTTAATACGAATTTAAATACAAATCATTTACAACTTTTTTTTATTTTTATGCCCAAACTCACATCTGTCGTTCGTTTCATCTCCCCAAATCGAGGCCGTTTCTCGCTCCTTCTTCCCAGATGAAGACATGCGCGTATGAACCCAAACCCGCGTTCGATTTCGACAAAATCGCACCTCCCCAACGTTGACGAAACTCCATCACAACGGCACCATTCGAAAGCCCATCTCGAGCTCGACCCACGCCTCGAACGGCGAGAAGCCCGGTCAACCCTTGTGCTTGAAAAACGTGACCAAAGCCGGCGCCTTTGAAAGCAATTTGTCGATGATCCGCCGCATAATACTCGATCACCACCGTTGGATCACCTCGTCTCATCGAGCTCTACATTTTTCGTGTTGATAACTTTTCGAAATAATGAGTGGATTTCGAATAAATTGAGGAAACGTGAGATTGAATTTTGGCCGTGTATTGAAGGCCGGCGGCTAGGGTTTGGAATCAGGTCTTGAGTGAAAAGTGTGAACAAAGGGGGCCTTTTATAGAAAATTTCGCGATTTACTATTCATCCGGAATTTTCGAACTCCTAATCGAGCGTGCCGGCTGACGTTTCTAAGGTTTACCCCATGTTCCGAACGCAATGGAACATGTTTCGGAGGCTAATTCGGTCGTATGTGTGAGATATGACAATAAACGATAAATTCAAATTAAACCGATTTAAATCGATTTCGATGCGTTTTGGCTTTCCTCGGACAAACGGTAAATCCAATTGACACAAAATTTGAAACCATAAAATAATATCACATTACAGATCCGATGAAACTGGTTTCGTCGAAATCCGAGACCGTTTGAAAAATGACTATTTTAACTCGCCGAATTAAAATTAAAACGATTTCAAAGCGTTTCGAGCTACCACGGTCAAACGACAACTCCGATTGCTACGAAAATTGAAATCCGATAATAAGTAACTATTATGGATCCAATGGAACAAGTCTCGTCCAATTCTGAGACTGTTCGAAAATTGGCTATTTTCCAATCGATAATCAAATATCAAAATATTCGATTTTCACAGATTTACTTTTAATTCAGTTTTAAAAGTTTTGTAACATCTCTATAACTCTAGTATGATTAAGTAAAATTTTCCAAATAAATTTCAATCATTTTAAACTCGATTTTCAATTATTTCTGAAATTTAACTATTAATTTATCGATTTAATTGACCAAATTAAATCCAATATTCGAAAAATAAATTATTCGACTTCTTAATTTCACTTATAAATATTTAAAATCAATTAAATATTCAAATTTTAATTAATAAAAATTCTGGGTCGTTACAAACTTCCCCCCTTAAAAGAGTTTCGTCCTCGAAATTACAAAGTAAGAAGAAGATACAAAATCCGTTAACTTTCCAAAACAAACCGTTCAAATTAGATTTATACAAATCTGTTAAGTGTTTAACTTTTCCAAAATTCAATAGTTAAACTTCTTACAGAAACTTTACTAAGTTTTCAAATCATACTTAGTTTTCAAAAAATTTCCAATTTCCCAATTTTCTCAAAAATATTCTAACGCCTTAAATTTTCGGAAAATTTCGCCATAGTCTCCTTTGCGCGGCTCGATCCGGAAAAAAAATGACAGTATATATATATCACAAATATACATCTCATCAAGTGATGAGGCATCCCGTAGGGAAAAAAGTGTAAAAGTACGATATTTAATCCGAGATATGTACCTTATATATTATTAGCGAGCGTATACGGCTAATATAGCGCGAAAGCGAGCTCCAAATGCGAAGCAAACGCTATCCACACCTACTAAACACTCAACAACAACATGAGAATCATACATATATGAAAATAATATCAATATACATCATATAACAACATAACAACTACATGTGCCAATATAGCAAATGCAATCCATGAAACAATCATCATCCAATAATCAATGTCTAACCAAATCAATTCATAACCAAATCAATATAAATTCTCTTCTCATTAATATTCATTGAATTGGTTTTCAAATCTAAATTATATTTGATTCGTTTACATTGGATTTTACTAACATCCATTTTCAATTCAATTAGTTTACATTCACTAATTCACATTTGTTCACTTGCAAATCAAATTCAATTTCTATTCAAATTTCCATATTATCAATTTGAATTCAATTACATAGCTTTTAATTTTGCTAATTCAATTTCATTAACACTTAATGAACTATATACACAATCAACCAACATCCATATAACAACCAATTTAGATTCAACACAACCAAATAAATTTACTTTACTTCCAATTTGGTCCAACACTTTTAATTTCCAATTGGTTTGATATTCTATTGATTTACATTCAATTATTCAACTTCCAATAACATTAAGCTTTTAATGAATTAACACTTATATTCATTGTTTCATATCAATTATTTTCATTAGATTGATTAACATCCAATCCATTCATTAGTTCAATTGCTAATTCATTTTACAATTAAAGTTGAATTTCATTTATATAACTCAAGTTTACATTCATTTAATAAATTCACTTTATTAATTTACTTTGATATCAAAATCAATTTCATTCAACATTACTTAAGTTATTTTTCAATTAAACATCATTTGTTTTACTTACATTTCCTCATTTTATAAGTTATACAACTTATATTCAACCTTTCAAAATCATTTTTGAAATCAATTCAAATTATCCGTTGAATTTCTAAAATCAAATCCAAATTTTCCAAACAACTTTCATTTAAAATAATCTGGCAGCAATTCCTCTTTTGGAAACCCGAAAATGAACACCGGTGATGTCATAATCATCATCGGAATTATTTTCCAGCGACCGAAAAGAGTTTAGAGCTTTATCTCTTTAAAACATTTTTCCAAAATATCAAATCCTTTCAAAAAACATTTCTCTGGGATTTTATTTCAGATTATAAATCACGTTTATAAATCTTTTACTTATAAAATTTCACTTCTTATATATAAGATTTTGTACAATTGTATATTATATTAATTATAACTTCATACATTATAATTCATTTGCTTATATACTTAATTCCTTTACAATTGTTGTTTTAATTCAACTTATTCAAACAACTTAACACTCAATTTATATACACTTTAATAATTTCTGAAAAATTATTTCTTTATATACAAACTATAATAGAGGTAAAATTATTTCATTTACCCAATTAAAACAATATCGTGCCGAATTGTTCTGAACAAGTGTTTAGAGATCCCTATCAATAACGTTAATTACTTGTATTGACCAGGATCCATATACCACTCAACAAACCAATCATCACAATATAAAACAATTTTATATTCACTAACAAATACGTGCTCGTATCTATTATTACACTCAAACTCATTCTAGAGTACTACTGACTCTATCTCTAATGAGTAACACCCAACAGAGCAGGGTTGTCGCTTAACCATATGCTCTGATACCAGCTGTAACATCCCGAAAATTTTCGACTTTCGAAAATTCAACATCGATACTCATTTTATCGACTGCCGAGCCATCGAATGCCGAAAACCCGAAAAGTTATGGTTTTAAGAAAGAAGAAAAAGGTAGAAGAGGAAGAAGACAGAAGAAAAGGAAAGAAGAACAACAGAAGAAGCAACATCAGAAACAGAACAATATCAGAATCTCACATTCGCAGCGGAATAAAATATAATAGATAAATGAATAATCTTTAAATCAAAGAACTATATCATTTTATACATTACATCATCATCAGAGTTTACAACAACAATACAACACTGGACAGTTATATAAACTTGTCCTCATACAGAATACACAGCGGAATAAATAATATCATATACAAGTGGTATGTCTCGATATGCAGCTCGCCTCCTGAGCTCCATAGCACTCCAATCTAGAATAACCTGATAACCTAACTCTAGACTGCCCGTGTGGAAATTAGTGGGCATCCAGAGTTTAGGAAGGAAACAATAAACTCCAGGTCAGTCATGGTGACTGGTGTGAGAACTTAAAACAGTTTATCTTTAAAACAAACAACAGGATAATTTTAAAGTCAATTTCGCAATGCTTTTGAAAATGAAACTACCATAAGACCTCCCACCACACACACAATGCAAACGCAGAATTGGGGAAGATTTCTTCTTATGATAGTCAAAGATGCTTACTACGCAAAATCAAATCATTTTTGATATTATTATTAGTGCATAGTGTAGAAACATTTCGAAAGTAGAATATAAATCTTAGCCAACATAGGTACCATTATAGTATGCTTACTATAGCTACCATATTAAATGGCAGGTTCTACAACTAAAACCGTACAAGGCTCGTATTGTTTCTTTGGATTTCCAACAAATGGTCAGGCTAAGGAACTTCCTATTCCACGAACAGAACGCCTCTGGAATGACGTTCCGAGAAATAACCTAACATTACGGTTAGATCTCTGCCAACACAAGGCCGGGTTACCTCTGCAAAAATAGGTAACTACTGACATGCGTATGCCATCCCCCGATCGTCACCGATCTTCCCAAGGATCCTCGATTCGCAACAACCACAAAGTAATAAATTTGCAGCAACCACAGAGGTTAAGTATCTGGGCTCCATACCATGATACCACCTTTATCCAGAAGGAATGACATACACTAAGGGGCGCTACTCCCTAGAACCTTGTCGCATCCTTCCTGTTTTGACCATTTCCGGGGTGTGAGGTCCGACGAAGTCTCGTCCACAAAGCTACGCTTTGTCACCAAAGCCATGCCTTGGGTCAACAAATGATCAACCTATGATTACAAAGATAAATGATCAAACAAATGATCATATCACAAATGATCAAACACTGATCATCACAGCAACACTCAGCATGTCACATTACCAAATTAGGAATATATCGCTGATAAATTTCAACTACATAACCTCTGAGCTCATACGTCTCAGAGAAGGGTGTTAAGCTAAGAGAATAAATTCTCCGCCACCAACAGATATGTATTTGAAAGAAATCAGCTTTATATCTCAATCTGTAACGTCAGACACACAATCCATACAAGTCTGTTCCGGGATCGAACAGAACCGAAGGCACTTCTCACTAAGCCCTTGAAATTCCGAATAATTTTCAATCACGTCCGGACTTCCCGTCACTAAGGGTGATAAAACCTCTAAATCGAAGATCAGTCGATGTAGAGTAACTCGACGGTAATCCTTCCGTTTTCAAAAATATCCGGTCTTCAACACCGATCATCAAATGCGATTCATAACGACATATCACATATTCGGAATGGTTTATACGACCCCATGGTCCTTTCCCGGCTAACCCGAATAGTGAGCGCTTATTCAAAATTAAGTGTGGCATTCAAATTCAAGCAAATCACAACAAATACCTATTTAAAGGTAAATATTGATAGTCGATTATTTAACTATCAATAGAGATGCGCAACATCATCAGATTCCAAATAATTTTCCAAATTATTTATTCTTCAAAAATATCTTTACAAGATATATAATTTTCCACACTTAACCATTTGAATCAAATTTCAAATCACTTTTCAATTTACCTTTAAAAGATAAATTTTCAAACCTCTCATTTCATATTGGAAAACATTCCCATACTTATTTAATAATAAGTATTTCACAAATCATTTATTTTCAACACTTGGAAAATATTCGATATACTTAAATCATAATTAAGTATATATTTCATTCTTTAAGGAAATCATTCTCTTAAGCACATTTATTTGAGTCAAAACGAATGTTACATAAAACAGCGTTACGACAACTCAAAATCACTAGTATAGGGATTCGAAATTTAGATAGATATATAAATCCCAATACTATATAAAATATTTCCTTTCGGAAACCATTTACTATAACAACAGTGTTATAGTCCACCATTTCCTTAAATTTCTCGAAAACGTCTATTTCAACAATAAATGTTGAAATCTATGTTTTCGATACTTAACACGTTTTAAAACATCTTTTAAAACAATTACTTCACTTCGAAATATCACTTCTCCAAAACATATCCATTTTATTTAATAATATATTCACTGTCCAAAATCGTGAATATACTTCGTTATCCAAATTCAACATTTCTACACATTTAACTTAAAGGATAATTCGCTGTCCAAAATCACGAATATATCTCCTTTAATAACTTCAATGTTAAATTTATCAAATTCAATTGATTTTGGATTTATAAAACAATGTTTATAAATCCCATTTCTATATAAAACTTCGATTTATAAATCTTCTTTATTATCCAATTCAACTTATATAACTCAATTATATACCGGAAGTCTATATTATAAGTTAAGAACTTATAATTCATTTATTTACAACATCTATTCATTTCTCATCTAAATGTCAAAATCCGATTTATAAGATAATTGCTTATAAATCTTTTTGTTTTACAAAATCTATTCATTTAATAACTTCACAATTTATAAATCTATAAATTTCAATTCACTTATGGAATCCATTTTCTTTATTTCACTTTAACACTTAATAAAACTCATTTCAAAATTCCAATATTTTTAAATTTATAAAAATATCAATTTTTTAAATCTTTTTATATGAATTGTTTAAAATACTTCAAAAATTCCAATTTAAACTATTTCATAATTTTTATCAATTATTTATTTCAAAAATAACATTTTGGTCGTATTTCACAAAATCACAATTTTTACTAACATTAGAATTATAACATTTATTTATTTATAATAAACCGATTCAAAAATTCAATAAAACGTATATTTCTACAAATCACTTTAAAAATCCTTTTAAAATCCAAAATCGTCATTTTTAGACTTTAAAAATGGATCCGATGATGCGACACATCGAATAGTCAATCACGGCATCCAAAAACATCATATATCAATATGATAATCAACAAATATCACAATATCTGTAATCAATCAATACAGTTGAGGAATCCAGTTGGATCCCTCCAACCTGTCCCCCCGAATCCAAAGATGTTAGCACAATACCAATTCCGCTCCAGTACGGAATTATCGCGGTATATAGGATTAATAAATATTATCCGCTATTATGCGGCGCAATAGGGTCTCATCCGCTATACAATGCGGGAAATCAATCAATCCAATATATACATATGCCAATATGTATATATTGCTATATATATATACATATATAATACCAATTCCACACAAAGGTGAAATATTCGCGGTATATGTTTCTAATAATTAACCTCCGCTTAATAACGGCGTATAATGTCTATTTTATCAATCAATACAGATAAAATTATCATTCAGGCATACAATCAACAATTTTAAATCTAACTATTTAAAATTTACATCGAAACAATTCGATTGAGTGAGAAGTTCTCACCTTGATTTCAAATTCAGTTTCAGCGTTTATTTCGAATAAAATTAAACGGACGTTTAATTTTACCCGAAATTTTCGCTTGCCCCAACCGACTCCAATCCAATTCCATTGCGTAGTATTCGACGATACGATTGCAACGCAATTCGTTTCGTGAAATTTCGACCTCGTATGGACAAGTTACAATATTTTGAAGTTAATACGAATTTAAATACAAATCATTTACAACTTTTTTTTATTTTTATGCCCAAACTCACATCTGCCGTTCGTTTCATCTCCCCAGATCAAGGCCGTTTCTCGCTCCTTCTTCCCAGATGAAGACATGCGCGTATGAACCCAAACCCGCGTTCGATTTCGACAAAATCGCACCTCCCCAACGTTGATGAAACTCCATCACAACGGCACCATTCGAAAGCCCATCTCGAGCTCGACCCACGCCTCGAACGGCGAGAAGCCCGGTCAACCCTTGTGCTCGAAAAACGTGACCAAAGCCGGCGCCTTTGAAAGCAATTTGTCGATGATCCGCCGCATAATACTCGATCACCACCGTTGGATCCCCTCGTCTCATCGAGCTCTACATTTTTCGTGTTGATAACTTTTCGAAATAATGAGTGGATTTCGAATAAATTGAGGAAACGTGAGATTGAATTTTGGCCGTGTATTGAAGGCCGGCGGCTAGGGTTTGGAATCAGGTCTTGAGTGAAAAGTGTGAACAAAGGGGGCCTTTTATAGAAAATTTCGCGATTTACTATTCATCCAGAATTTTCAAACTCCTAATCGAGCGTGCCGGCTGACGTTTCTAAGGTTCACCCCGCGTTCCGAACGCAATGGAACATGTTTCGGAGGCTAATTCGGTCGTATGTGTGAGATATGACAATAAACGATAAATTCAAATTAAACCGATTTAAATCGATTTCGATGCGTTTTGGCTTGCCTCAGACAAACGGTAAATCCAATTGACAAAAAATTTGAAACCATACAATAATATCACATTACGGATCCGATGAAACTGGTTTCGTCGAAATCCGAGACCGTTTGAAAAATGACTATTTTAACTCGCCGAATTAAAATTAAAACGATTTCAAAGCGTTTCGAGCTACCACGGTCAAACGACAACTCCGATTGCTACGAAAATTGAAATCCGATAATAAGTAACTATTACGGATCTAATGGAACTAGTCTCGTCCAATTCTGAGACTGTTCGAAAATTGGCTATTTTCCAGTCGATAATCAAATATCAAAATATTCGATTTTCACAGATTTACTTTTAATTCAGTTTTAAAAGTTCTGTAACATCTCTATAACTCCAGTATGATTAAATAAAATTTTCCAAATAAATTTCAATCATTTTAAACTCGATTTTCAATTATTTCTGAAATTTAACTATTAATTTATTAATTTAATTGACCAAATTAAATCCAATATTCAAAAAATAAATTATTCGATTTCTTAATTTCACTTATAAATATTTAAAATCAATTAAATATTCAAATTTTAATTAATAAAAATTCTGGGTCGTTACAGTCGCTGCCTTAAGCCGATTCATTTCTAGAGCTACCAATAAATGCATTCCTTTTTTTGACTTGATTAGGAGAGGAAAAAGGAATTTCGAATGGACACAAGATTGTAAAGATGCATTTTAAGCTTTGATAACCACTTGGAGAGAACATCCATTTTACCAAAGCCAGTGGATCATGAAGATTTATATATCTACTTAGCCGTGTCGGTACATGCTGTAATTACGGCATTGCTTCACGAAGAGAATCAAATTCAAAGATCGGTCTATTATGTTAGCAAGCGATTGACATGGGCTGAAAGGAACTAACCGAAGATAGAGAAACCGGCATACTACTTGTCGATTGCATCAAGAAAGCTTCGCCCCTTCTTTCAGGCACACCCTGTTAATGTTTACACCGACCAACCATTACGACAGGTTTTACAGCGACCTGAGACGTCTGGAAGGTTACTCAAATGGAGTATTAAACTTGGCCAATTCGATATCACTTATCTTTCTCAGAGGGCTATCTAGGGTCAGGCACTACTAGATTTTATAGTGGAATTTACCGTACATGAAGATTTCCTAGAGAGCAGTGAAGTCCCTACCATACGATGGAAGTTGTATACAGATGGAGCATCCGACAATTGTTGCTCTAGAGCCGGGATTGTGCTTGTAACTCCCAAAGGTCGGTCAATCTTCTATGCTTTGAAGCTTGATTTCCCTAAAACAAACAATGAAGCCGAGTATAAGGCTCTGATTGCTAGACTTAAACTCGCCAGAGAACTGGGAATAAAGTCTCTTGAAATCTTTTGCGACTAACATTTGGCAGTATACAAAGTCAAGGAATTACTAAGCTAAAGGACAACGACTTGCTTCATACCTTCCTAGGTCTAAGAGTTGTTGACTGACTTTGAGTATTATGACATTATGCAGATTCTCGGGATCATAATAGAGAGGCTGATTCATTGGCAAAGTTCGCTAGCATAGGGGATGCACAACAGATGAGCTTGGTTCCAGTTGAGGTATTAAATGCTCTAAGCATAAGCCTGATGGAAATTGACTGGGACTAGAGATGGAGCCTAAGAAGGAGTCATGGACGATTCTGATCAAAGCTTATTTGCTACAGGGAGTTCTTCCCAATGAAAGAATAAAAAACGACAAATCCTTCACAAATCTTCGTATATTATACAGGAAGGAATTATGTATAGAAAGGGTTTCTCCTTTCCCCTTCTCTAGTGTATCGCTCCTAATGAAATAAAACGAGTCTTAAAGGAAGTTAATGAAGGGGAATGTAGCGATCATACCGGGGGGAAAACCCTAGCAAAGAAGATACTCCATTATGGGTATTATTGGCCAACCGTTAATCAAGATGCTGCCAATTATGTAAGGCGATGCGACAAGTACCAGATATATGCGAAAGTTCCAAGAGCTCCACCGACAGAAATTACACAAATGATCCGCCCATGGCCATTTTCCATGTGGGGTATAGATATTATCGGTTCCTTACAAATCTCTAAAGATGGTGCAAAGTACGCTATTGTCGTAGTTGATTACTTTACCAAATGGGCCGAAGCGGAACCTTTAGCCATGATCACAACCAAGAAAGCGGTCAACTTCATTGTCCAGAACATCATCTATTATTTTGGTCTTCCACGAACTATTGTAATAGACAATAGGACTCAATTCGACACCACTGAATTTAAAGATTTCTATCGTCGGTATCGTATTGAAAAGAAGTTTGCAGCAGTCGCTCACCCTCGAGCGAATGGACAAGTCGAAGCTGTGAACAAAATCATAAAATGCATTCTGAAAAAGCGTTTGGAAAGAGCTAGAGGAAAGTGGGTGGATGAACTCCCGACATCACTATAGGCTTATAGGACCATCCACAAGTTCATGATTGGCCATACTCCGGTCGCCCTCGCTTACGGCTCTGAGGCCATTATTCCTGTTGAGCTCGAAGTTCTTTCTTAATGAGTGACTTATTAAAATCCCAGAACAAACAAAGATCTCCTCTTGGAATCTCTAGACTTTATAGATGAGAAGCGTTAGGAAGCTGATTTGAGGGCAACCACACACTTACACCGAGTTGCCCGACACTACAACACTAAAGTCCAACCCAGAACCTTTGAAGTCGGCGATCTTTTCTTAAAATGGGTTTTTCTATCCTGTTGTATATGAATCCAATTTGGGAAGGACCATATGTCATTGAGTAGAGGCTTGGAGAAGGAACTTTAAAGCTAGCGGCTGTTGATGACATCACACTCCCAAGGGCATGGAATAGTGAGCATTTACGATGCTATTTCACTTAGTTTTTTTTATTCAGTTGTATTTAATTTCGGGATTTGCTTTAGCATTTGATTTTTCAAATATGTAATAAGACAAATTATTTCATTTCTTTCTATTCAGTAATGAAGATTTGAATTTTCCATCATATTTGCGACCTGCCATTGTAGTATAAGTTAGTTGTGATATATGACCGACTAAATCCCACTGTTCGATGGGACCGACGTAATTCAAGAGTGATTGAGATTCGACCAGTCACTTGATGAGTTAAACCCCATATTTGAGGGCAGAACGATTGACTAAAAAGAACCGAACTCGATAATTTTCCAAATAACTCACATTCCCAGAGTGCGGATATGAGTATAAATGCTAAGTGGGTGTGACTAATCACCTATGAAATAACTCATGTCCCTAGATTTCTAATATAAGTATAGATGCTAAAATGGTGTTATGACCACCTATTAACTAACTCTTATCCCCAGAATGTGGATATGAGTATAAACAAATAGATGAGTGCGGTTCGACTACTCGCTATTCCTTAAACTCTGGCCTGAAAAAGCGACAGTAGGAGTATAAACTCCTTAAGAATGAAGTTCGACCATCCCCTATCTAACTCCGCTAACCTGAGACTGGGGTAGGAGTATAATTACTCAAACCACTGAATTCAATTTCGTAACACTAAGGTTCGAGCACAGTGTTTGATACGACTCAAGGCCACGACTTCAGGGAGGCCTTGGAATGGATAAATCAGATCGATATCCAACCCAATAAGCAACGAATCACAAGTACATTAAATGGAAAACGTAATAACTCGATCATTTAAACAAGCATGTATGAGAATTCTATACAAAAATGAAAGAATTCTTATTCATACTAAACTTGCTATTCATAATACAAATTTATCCAAAATGAGAAGTAAAAGTGGGGTCGTACCCGAACAAACACGACCAACAAAAAGAAAAGGTAGCCACCAAGCTATTTACATTTCACACTAGTCTAGCGATTATTTCTTGGATTTCCTATCCTTCATTTGTTTCTTAGGAGTGACTCCATCCGAACTGCCACTCGATCCTCTCTTCGATCCCTTTCTACCTCGCCTTTTCTTTGAAGATACGTCTTCAGTTATACGGATTGAGGCGACATCATCTTTAGAAGCAGGAGAGTTCGAGGCACTCTCCACACCAGAAGTAGGGGACCTCATCTCGGAGAATTTTACCACCAGGATCATTTAGAGCAGGATAGGAATTGGCTCAATGAAATCCATATCAACAGGCTTAGCTTTCGCCTTCTTTTTCAACAACTCTTCCTTCTCGACCCACTCTTTCATGCTAAGCTCGTGAGTAGGGTTGGATGAGCCGTGATTACGACAACCTCATCAGAAGGAATCTCATGGTGTGGGTCGCCTCCTTCCTTGGACAATGCCTCCATGAACTAGTCATCAATAATGAAGGCTACTTCTTGAGCACATTGAGCAACGGCCGAAGTTGTAACTTTAATGGATTTTGGCATAGCCGCTTGTGATCCTAATCAATGCTCTTATGAGGGAGGAGGAACGACACCTGATAGATTTAAAGCCGAGAAAAAATAGGTGAAAAGATTAGAAATATCAACTGATAACACCCTAACTTTTTGAAAGATGGAAGATGTCTACGAAATACCTTCCTCGGTGTGGCTCCCAAGTAGAGCCAAAACACCCTTAGAACTGCGTTCAGGAATTGGAGAAAGCTGAGGCTTGTTCTTATCATACCGGGATGGTTGAAGAATCTGTCATGGAACCAGGGATAGCTTGGAATGCTGAGGGCAATTCAGTTGTAATTTTGGGTTGTACCGACCCGAATCCTTCACCCACTTCATGTGAAGAGGCACCAGCAGATTCTTTCTGAAGTGTAAGCTAGATATCATGTAATGTTTTGGTTTCATTGCCAATAGCATTTCACCTTCAAGTCTAGACAGTTGGATTTCCTCAGTATTAATGAGTCTCTTTTCCTCTACAACAAGAAATTCCTATGCACGCCAAAGTTGGTAGGGATAATCATCACCAAGCCATATTAGATATCTATGTTTGTTAACATTGTCGTTGTAAAGAATAAGAAGCGGGTCAAGCTCGTTCATTATCTCCTCCCTAACCTTATCCTTGGCAGCTTCTACTTCGCACTGAGCGAGTGCATTAACATCTTTGGCCCTTTCAACGACCGTATCTCTCTCAAGTCTAACATTTACCAATTCATCATAAGCATCTTTAGCAATTTTCTGAGCATCATCTTTCTCCTTGTTTGCGTACTCGAGCTTAGCCTTAAGTTTCGCTATCTCCTTCAAGGCTGCACATTCATTACTTCGAGCGCTATCTCTCTTGAGTGCAACCTCTTGATTTTAATGATGTAACACTTGGACCATATCTAGATGACTAGACTTCTCCTTCTCCATGGATTTGATGGCAGTAGTAGCTTTTTCCTCGGCCTCTGCTTGGGAAATCTTAGAAGTCTCTAACTCGTTTGTCAAAGTATGGATAATTCTTTTATTTCGAGCTTTCTGGCATTTTAACTTTTCGATTTCCACTGCACGCTCGAAATATACTTTCGACATTTTGTCCCTTACTTTCATCCATTTATGGTACTGCTTGTGGATATCAGTGACGTAGTCAACAATCATTTTCTAAACATGGTCTGGGACACTCTTTAAATTAGAAGGGAAAAAGAACCCTTCAAAGCATAGATTTGGAAACTCTTCTTGAAGTTGTGCCATGCAAGCAACTAGATTGATCAAAGGTTCTTCAGTAGTGATTTCAACTTCAGTACTTTCCTTTCCGAGCCTATAAGCAACAACATGTTCGCTATGGAGACGACAATCACTAGACCATTGCCATTGTGGAACTGAAACAGGAAGGGGACTATGAGAGGGATCAATAGGTAGATCCCGATGATCAGTTGGCTTATCAGAACCCTTTGTGGAGGAGGGGATCTAGACCTTCATTGATGCTTATCATAAGATAGCTTATCCCTAACACCCCTATCTTGATGACCACGGTCTTGACTAGAGTGATAACTAGAATCATAATACTCTTGACTACCACCTTGACGGTATGAGCTAGAGCGTTAACCAGAGGATTGGTGGTGTATATCCCGTAGGGAATCAAACATGCTCATTTTCTTCACCATCATTTCTGTAAAGGAAAATAGAAGTTAATCAACTTTAAGCATTAAAAGGCACAAGTTGAGAATAATGCAATGTTGAGGGGTGCAAGTGTGTGCAAGCGTCCTTGTGTTACCCCCTGACAAACTAGGTGCAGGAGCTTTTCTCATTGGATTAACATCCCCTTTAGAAGTTGGAATTTCAGTGCCAGTTCTAGTGGGAGATTCTGACCCATCAATACTCACATCAGTGAAGTGGAAAGCGTAAAAGTCATGCGGTATTGGCAGACCAGACAAAGAATCAAGCGGCAAACTTAAACGCTCTAACGATTAGGAAGAGGTTTCATTTTGAACAACCTTAGGAGCCATCGATGACTTAAGTTGATCAGAAAGGCAACTTTTGGGAAATTTATAAACAAATGTTTTATTTTTTCCTCTATCAAGATCCAAAAGATGTGAAGTCTGTGAGGATTTTAGCCTCAACTCTAAGACTAGATACGTCGTCATTGTGACTGGTCACATCACCTTTATCTCCTTCGACATCAATATCGATGAATTTTTGAGCACCCATAGCTGGAGCACAACAGGATTGATTCGATTGTCCCTTTGACTAGCTGCAGCCCATGGTATTACCCCTGCAATTTGAGCAACTTTTGTTAGCCCTACACTGAGGCCCTCTTCTATCAAACAAAACTAACAAGGCGTTCGTCCATAAGAAGATATTCGATGTTCCTGTCTTTAGGCGGTGCATTTTTTAAAGTCGTGACCACCTCCTCATAAAGATTACCGCTGGTCTGAGTGTCGGTGCCTGTAAAAAGAATTACTTAGTCAGGAATACGGCTTGAATATCGATTTTGCACGCTAATATAAAGATGGTGAATAACACTTACGTCTTTCCATCCATTGTCGATCGAAACTGGGAGGACATCGAACAAAGAACCACTCGCATTTAAAAGCGCTTAATTTATTCCATGCACTAGTTAGAATTTGACACTTCTTTGCTGACTCAAGAAATGTAAACAAAAGAGTCCCTATTCATCACATGAAAGAGAATATGAATCAAATGTTATCGATGGTCGAAGGACAATGCAAGAACTCCATAAATACCATATAAGTACAATTGAAAAGAGCTTAGCCGTTCGGATGAAGCTGCGCTGGAACTATCCTCAAATAATGGAGAATTTATAGGAAGTATGAGTTAAATGGCGGGATGCATCCAGTCCAGCACATAAATTTGTTGCACACTGTATATCCTTTTAGGGGTCTATGAGCCATATCATCCCATAATGGAATAAATACACCGTGAAAGGGAATTCCATGACTTACGTAGATTCGGAAAAGAGCATCTTCCTTAATTTCAGAGGCTATGGAATCATCAAGGTTCTCCAAAATAACTGCATCCTCTAGAGTGTCAGAGCAGGATCAACAACTTCTGGTGAAAGAATGGGAACTGCATCAAAAAATCAAATTGTGGGCTTGGGTTTCCAGTTGCTCTGAATGATAACCAGAGGACGGACTATCAGACTCGGTTGTAAAACTTGATTCCACATCATGACTATTTTGTTAAGAAGATAATCCATCTGGCATAGCCACAACGTGCCCAGAACGTCTAGAACCCATTGCTATTAAACTTAGTAAAAATCATGATTAGATAAAGTAACCTATACCCCCACAGTGCATAGTGAGTGCTAGTGTGGTGCGATGAAGTGCTATATGATACAGTAATAAGTTGTACAGAATTCAAAACGGAAAAGACGACAAGACTTCAAGATTCGATCGAAGAGATCGTAATTCCTGACCATCTCAACTGTTTCTTTGTGTCATCAGGGAACAATGCAGTTTGAGTTTCACAATCGATTGTCAGCAAGTGAAGGTTCAATTTTTATATTTAAGTCATTGATGAGCTCCAAGAGAACAATCAAAGGCATTGATTCGTGTTAAAGTTCAAATGTCATATATTACCAAATATGCAGTTCAAATCCTATACAAGTCATATGAGTTCATTTGAATATGCAAGCCAAAGAAAATCATTGGGTTCAAGTCTATTTAATTAGGTTCCACTTTTAAGGTTCATGTGCAGATAATCGATCATTCATTTTAGCATCACCAGCAATTCCCCATGCCTCACTACCGATCATTCAACTTATCTCTCCTAAACCAATCATTCCTAGGCCTAGTCCCACCGATCGTTTCTAATCAATTCATTCCCACTGATCGTTCTCCTTAGCCTTCTAAACGAATCATTGTCTCTCTCCATCCACATGATCGTGGTGCTAATTGATCCATTCGCTTCAAAATTCACTAAGTCCAAAGCTCTATCGATCGTCCAAGGACGATCGTCATGCATTGATCTGCATCATTTCCCAAACTCAGCAACTCCATCTTCCCTAATTCCCATCATCTCCAACTTGATTTAGATCGAAGGATTCTGCCAACTAAACTAACTAACACAATATTTAAGGCACTCAAAGTCTTGTCCTTGAATCATAAACCGAGTTCAAGTCATTCTACCTAAGTGTGAGATCTGAGGGAAAAAGGTAGCCTAGAAGTTGATTCAAAGCTAGATCTGAAGCAATAGCAATGGATAAGAGAAGAAGACGATTGACTAGAGCTTGAATGAAGAATAGATGTTCCTTAATTGGAGAATTCCGATTGTTGTTTGGAACGATGGAAGAAAAGAGAGGGAACAATTCGTTCTTTTTTTTTGAAAGCTTGAACGATACAAAAGTTAGAAGTGAAGATGGAAGTTGCGAAGTAAAATGCTTTTATATGGATAGATAGGCTGATACTTCGTAGCCCAGAAATTACACCGATCATTCTAAAAGGATCCAAAATTCTACAAGCCCAGAAACGATCGGCCTAGATTAAAAAAAAATGGTTAAGTAGAATGCTTTTATTGGAAGAGCATACGCCGAACATTCGACACGTGAAAAATACCGATCGTTCTACCACCAAGAACGATCTGAAACTCCTTTATATGAACTAACAATCGGTAATGATCTTTAATATATATATATATATATATATATGTAGAAAATGACAACGATCATACAAGGACAATCTCAAATAGATGGTACGAAAATCCGTTCAGAGATAATAATCGGCCTTGGTCATTAGTTTTAAAAAGAAGGAAAAAATGATCGTCCAAAAGCAATCCAAGCTTTTATCCAATGATAAATGATCGGTGATGGTCGTTTACACAAGATAAGGAATAACTTTGAAACTTGACAATGACCTACAGATGTTAGCACCAAAATTGGTCACTAACCTCGTTCAGAAAGATTGTGTGGAGATATAAGTGATGAAAGTAAATTAAACAGAGAAGACAATGCTAATTTAAATGCAGAAAGTAAGAACATCAAATTTATAGTGGTTCAGCGTAATTGCCTACGTCCACTTTGTTCAACTTTATTGATTTCCTTTATAGTTGATTACAAATACAATTCGTGAATCAAATGCTTGAGTGAAGTTGTTAAGTAGAGAAGATGAGTCTTGAAAATGGCAGAGTCTCCCCGGTGTTTTCTCTCCAAAAAAGGATCCATTTCACTGTGACCCTACCCCTCTATTTATAGACAAAGATGGGCTGGACTTCCCAAGTGGGCTGATGGCCGAACACTCCAGCCCGAGTACAGTGATCGCTGTATGCCGAACCAAGTGTGCCGAACGCTCTGATACCGAACAGTCCCTTCTATGCCGAACGATGTGGTTGATGTTTGGGAAGTGCAGGATGTTAGTCAGTCGAAGCCGAACTCTCTTCTAGACGCCGAGTACTCTTGTGCCGAGTACTTCTGATGCTACCGGGAACTATGCCGAGTACTCCTGTATGCCGAACCACAGATGCTGCCGAGTTCTCCTTGATGTCGAGTGCTCTCGTATGCCGAGCAGTCTCGTATGCCGAGCAGTCTTGATGCCGAGTACTCTTATATGCCGAGCAGTCTTGATGCCGAGCATTGGTTGACGCCGAGTGCCAGTTGACGCCGAACACTGCTGGGTACTTCGCCGAACATTACTGGATGCCGGACACTATGGATGCTGTGTACTTCGCCGAACACTCCCGGATGCCGTTCACTCTCTGGTGCCGAGCACTAGTTGCCGAGTACTAGTTGCCTGGTCAAATCCCCAGGAAACACTTGCCCCCCAAAGTGTATCGCGTGGCCGAACGTGATGCGCTTTGAATCTGGTAAAATTTACCTCGGAGTTACCTTCTCGAGAATGTTAGCGAAGGAGGTGCAAGACGAACAAGGTTGGGATGCCGAACGATACGTTCGAAGCCGAACGTACCTCGCATGCCGAACGTCTCTCCGCTACGATGCCGAACACTCCGGTATTGACCGGTTCTACCGGGTATAGCCTCTTCGACTTCTACCTCCCTCTATATAACCAGGTGCCCTTCCACCATTTTTCTTTTACGCCTTCTTTTCTATCATTCCTAGAGATTTGCAACTCTTGTCATCCTATCAGATATAAAGTCTAATTAATCCATCCTCAACTTCGATCGTCGAATTAGGTATCATTCCTTCCACAATTGCATTACTTCCACTTTAGGTTCATCACATGGAAACGGGGTATTTTAGTTGTAAATGCGTGGCTAGTGGAAGTGGTTCGCTCGTTTGGAGTCGCCGAACGGTGTATGGTAGTTAAGCCTAGCTCCTTTGTGCTGATCAAGATTGGAGGAAAAAAAAGGAAGATGGGGAGTCGAACGGCGTAACCTGCGCTGGGCGATTTGTCTCTGTCGTTCGGCGTAAATGGAGAGGGAGCAGGTGGAGTTATGATCGAAGGCGGAGCGCTACTCTAGCCGAACGAACTTAGGCCGAACACTACCCTAATGCCGAACAGACACATACGCCGAATATCATTTAGACCGAACGACATAATCGCCGAACAACTGTCGTGCCGAACAGTACTTAGACATGCCGAACGAACATATACGTGCCGAACAAAACTTAGACATGCCGAACACACATATATGCCGAACAGAACTTAGACATGCCGAACACACATATATGCCGAACAGGACTTAGACATGCCGAACAGAACTTAGGTCGAACAATTTCAATGCCGAACAACATTCAAGTACCGGACAGTAACTTAGGTCGAACAATTTCAATGCCGAACAACATTCAAATGCCGAACAGTATAAATGCCAGACTACACTTAGGCCGGTCACTTTATAAATCATATGCTTTCTGAATCTGGAACTGTAATCACCTCAAGGCGAGCTTTTTGAGACGGTCAGCGATGACGGTCTTCGAAGGCGATGATTCGAAGCTAATTATTATATCTTTAAAACCTTTAAATTCTTATTGCCTGTACACAATTGCTTGCACTAGTTCACACACCACACGGGGGGAAAAAATCGTGTTGCTAATTCTAACGTTCAACGTTTTTTAAGTATAGCTTTCTCAAGCATTTAGCCAGGTTCATTATTTATTCGGGATGTCGAGAAAATCTAGTTCTGCCACCATATCTAACAGGCCTGGGCCGTCAGCAAGGCAAGGAGCCGCTGATAATTCTAACCCGTCAACTTCTCCCGCTCATAACTTGGCGCCTGATGCTCTGGAGGCAACCATCTTACTAGACAATCCGATCGATTCTCAAGCCTCGAAGATCAACGAAGCTGCTCTGCGACGGATATGCTCTATTCACGGGATTCCTTTTGCCGACGTGTTAGTTCCTTCAAGACACGATCGCCCTCATCTGCCCCCAGTTGGGTACACTACCTGCAACAAGTTTATGTGTTGGATGGGCAGCGTGCCTCCATTTAACTTATTTCTTTGGGATGTACTGTAGTACATAGACATAGCTCCGTCGCAGCTGCACCCGAACGGCCATGCATTTCTATATGGGACTTATCTACTTTTCATGGCTGTCTTCTCCAGACCTCCAACCGCCGGTGATATCAGATATATTTACATGTTCAAGAGACGGAAAGACAGTCCTTCTTTTATGTTCCTCGAGCCATACCACAAATGCCAGATCTTGACAGGGGCCTGTAGCAAATTCGCCCTGTACAAACAGGAATGGTTCTATGTGCGCTGCCCTTCTGGTTTCGCTAGGAGATGGGTTGAAGGCAGTAAGTCTCTCTGCTGAATCACTATTCGTATTTAATCGGAGTCATGCTTTTCCTAACTCTTCATTTCATATTTTCAGGTATCAACCCGCGTCCGGAAGGCCAAGGATATTCTGAGGCTGTTGAAGCCATTAGAGCTCTTCCTGCTGAGGATCGAGACATCCGGACTATCATTTCAAATGAATCGCTGTCGGGGTTTGGCTTACTAGCCCCTGGTCGTCGGATCAGCCTTCCAGAAGGTGTCACTATTCCCAAGCCTTCGTCCGGTAACGGGAAAAAGCAGGCCGGACCGTCGTCGCGCCGCACTCCCGATACGCATGGAGAAAGCGAGCGTAGAGAGGATGATGCTCCCGAGACTCAGGGCGAGAACGTGGGTCCCGCTTGGAATCCGGCAATCGAAGTTCAGGATATTGAGACATCATCCTCCCCTTCGAAGGGAAAAAAGAAGTTGAAATATACGGTTCAAAAGGAGAAAGTTGGTGGCACCTCAAAATCTACGCCTATCCCTCCTGAGAAAGAGGCTTCTTCGCAGCATTTGGAAAGTTCTCTGAGGGGTCTGTCCAACTTGTCCATCCCCGATGATTTACTTAATTACGGGTTCGATGATCCTGAAGCTCTCAAATTCTCTTCGCCCGCTAGAGGCAATGTAGGAGTTCAACTCCCGGCTCAAGGAGACAACACTCCGATTAGCAAAGATAAACGAACGGGTCCGTCGGGGGGAAAACTAGGACACACACGCACATGCGCATTCCATAATATACTTCAAGTCTTTTTAGCTCGTGAATTCTCCTTAACTCGTTGTTATCTCCATTCTTTGCAGGTGATATGGGCCGCTCTCACGGACTTGATCGCCTTCAGGGGTCTTCTATATTCCATCACTCTGGACGGGATTTCGGTTCAGGCAGACGCAGGGATCGAGGTGATTATGAAGATAGGGACAATCGTCCTCGCGAGTCGTCTCACCGCAAGAAAGCACATTCTCAATCTTCCCAGTCCCGCGATCTTCCTCCTCCAACTGAGCCGGATAAAGAGAAGTCTTCGTAGAAGGGTTATCATTCTGATGCTGCTCGGGAACAACACTCCAGTTCATCGAGTACGAGGCAAGTTCGAGAGCAATGTAAAAGAACGGAATTCTCAAAGCCTCCTCCGCCTATTCCTGCAGTGGACCCAACTGTTGCGAAAAAAATGGTCGATCTTAAGGCCAAGTTTGCGAAAATCTGTTTTGACGGCTTGAAATTCCTCCCAGCCATCCATCACATTCCTGGGCATGTGAAGCAAAGTGCCATTGCCTGCAACAACGACGTCTATGTTCAACATGACGCGTTCGTGCACTTGGTGGAGAAGATCTCGGAAGTGTCCGTCGAGCGTCAACACGAGATTGACCGTCTGAATCTGGAGGCTGACAGCGATAAGAAAATCATCAAACTCCAAGACAAAGAGCTCGCTTCGTATAAGTCAAAGCTAGAAGCCGCTGAACAAAGCGCAAAAAATACTGCCGAGGCAGTTACGCGTTTAGAGGCGGCTCACAAAAAAGAGCTTGATGAAGCAGTCCAGCGCAGCGGTGCCCTCGCCCTAGAAAAAGACTCTGTCCAAAAGGAAAGGGACGCACTTGCTACTCAAGTCAAGGAGCTGAAGGAATTACTTTCCAAGGAGAAGGAAGACAAAGTAGCTGCTCAAGAAGAATCGCAGCGATACTGTGATGAGATTGTTGCTACCCGACTCCTGAAGACAAAGCTCGATGACGAACTCGCCGGGGTCGAGAAAATGAAGGACGAGGCCCGTGAGGAGGGCAAAAGAATGGTTGTGGAAGAGCTTGATTCTCGCCTCGAGGCGGCCGCAGAAGCCGGCAGGGAAGAGGTCAAAAGTATGTTTGATCCGTTGATCGGCGAGTATGGAGCCCGCGTCCTTATGCACCGCGACTTAACATTTCTAGGCGACGGCTACCTCGAATCCCTGGCTGAGGCGTGGGAAACTCTGATAAGGATCAAGAAGGTCGAGTCGGGCTCCAACGAGGTCGATGAGGATGTCTTGGTGAAGGAGTTCCTAAGGGGGAATGAGCCATCGGACTTATCCACAGCATTGGCACTTTATAACAAAGGCTCTTCCCCTCCGAAAGAGAAGAATGACGAAGCTGGCCCGTCTGGGGCCGATGCTACTACTCCTCACATTGCCGCTCCTTACGCTGCTCAATCGGCCGGTCGGCCAACACTTGCTGACTCTTGCTGACTCTGTGCCCCGGGGACTTGGAGGCTTGAAATAGTTTATACTCTAGTCCGCGCTCCGGGGACTTAGAGTACTTCGCTCCGCACTTCGGGGATTCGGAGTTTTAAAATCGTTTATACTCTAGTCCGCGCTCCGGGGACTTAGAGTACTCCGATCCGCGCTCTGGGGATTCAGAGATTTGGAATCGTTTATACTCTAGTCCGCGCTCTGGGTACTTAGAGTACTCTGATCCGCGCTCTAGGGATTCGGAGATTTGGAATCGTTTATACTCTAGTCCGCGCTCTGGGGACTTAGAGTACTCCGATCCGCGCTCTGGGGATTCGGAGATTTGGAATCGTTTATACTCTAGTCCGCGCTCTGGGGACTTAGAGTACTCCGATCCGCGCTCTGGGGATTCAGAGATTTGGAATCGTTTATGCTCTAGTCCGCGCTCTGGGGACTTAGAGTACTCCGATCCACGCTCTGGGGATTTGGAGATTTGGAATCGTTTATGCTCTAGTCCGCGCTCTGGGGACTTAGAGTACTCCGATCCGCGCTCTGGGGATTCGGAGATGTGGAATCGTTTATGCTCTAGTCCACGCTCTGGGGACTTAGAGTACTCCGATCCGCGCTCTGGGGATTCGGAGATTTGGAATCGTTTATACTCTAGTCCGCGCTCTGGGGACTTAGAGTACTCCGATCCGCGCTCTGGGGATTCGGAGATTTGAAATCGTTTATACTCTAGTCCACGCTCTGGGGACTTAGAGTACTCCGATACGCGCTCTGGGGATTCGGAGATTTGGAATCGTTTATACTCTAGTCCACGCTCTGGGGACTTAGAATACTCCGATCCACGCTCTGGGGATTCGGAGATTTGGAATTGTTTATACTCTAGTCCGCGCTCTGGGGACTTAGAGTACTCCGATCCGCGCTCTGGGGATTCGGAGATTTGGAATCGTTTATACTCTAGTCCGCGCTCTGGGGACTTAGAGTACTCCAGTCCGCACTCTGGGGACTTGGAGGTTTAAGTTGAGAGCAGTCGTATTTCCACTCTTTAATTTGTATTCATCTACTGTATCGAGGCTAATGTCGTCGAATGAACAATTGAACCACATTTGCTCACGGAATGAGATTCTGCCCCCCAGGATGAGGGACGAAATTTGAAAAATGGACGATCGATTCTCGTCCGCATGGTGATTATAGCTCTTCCAATCAAGTCAAGGAAGGAGGTATATGACAGATGGTTGAATCACATCCATGTTAGGTTAGATAGCCAAATCTCTTACAATTTGCTCCGTATCTCCTTCTAGAAAATAAGGATAATAGATTGTTGAGTAGACAAAGTAAGTTGCATATGTTCCAAGGTGCAGTCGTGTCCATATATTGACAGTGATGGTTAGCGAGTACGCAGTCTACCATAGCTACTTCAAGTTGGGCTTTCGAACAACCTTTCGTGTTCAGGGTAGGATTTGATGTGTAGATGATCAAATCACGTCCACTTTTGACGGATCCCGGCGTCACTGAGCTTCATGAGGGGTATCTGTATTTTGTCGAACTTTGTTCTATGACTCGATTGGAGTGGATGATCGGGCCATATTCATTCCAAGCAGTTTAGGTCTCCAAGTCAAATGTGGAGGTTGATGGATGGATGGTCGGTTGTTCGAATCGATCATAAGTTGATCATACGAACTCAGATCGTCTTGAAACTTTGGCTTCCCTGGCTTTGATTGTTATGTCTTGTTAATCGTGGCTCGATCCAGACTCGGACAAAATCCATCGACATCCATAGTGAGCCTTTGTGTAACCGATCTCCAAGACGAACTGTCACTGGTTTCTAATCAAGTTCTTGGTGTCACGGCCTTGCCAAAAGGCGGGATAACATTTGCCCCCCAAAGGATGTCTTGTGTAAACATGACGTGCTTTGAAAAACCGCAGTCTTTCTTGCTGAATATTTCCGTTCAGTTGATTGCTTGACAGTCGTCTCTCAATCATTTCGTTGCAATCTTCTTTTAGACAAATGTTCAACTAGCATGCTTTGCTTTGGTTCTGCCCCTAGTTCTGGGGATGAGTATGGAGTTGATGTATGTTTATACTCCATCTCGCACTCTGGGAGTACGGAGTTGAGTAGATGTTTATACTCTGTCTCGCACTCTGGGAATACGGAGTTGATTAATGTTTATACTCTGTCTCGCACTCTGGGAGTACGGAGTTAATTAACGTTTATACTCCGTCTCGCACTCTGGGAGTATGGAGTTAAGTAGATGTTTATACTCCGTCTCGCACTCTGGGAGTACGGAGTTAATTAATGTTTATACTCCGTCTCGCACTCTGGGAGTATGGAGTTGATTAATGTTTATACTCCGTCTCGCACTCTGGGAGTACGGAGTTGATTAATGTTTATACTCCGTCTCGCACTCTGGGAGTACGGAGTTAAGTAGATGTTTATATTCCGTCTCGCACTCTGGGAGTACGGAGTTGATTAATGTTTATACTCCGTCTCGCACTCTGGGAGTACGGAGTTGATTAATGTTTATACTCCGTCTCGCACTCTGGGAGTACGGAGTTAAGTAGATGTTTATACTCCGTCTCGCACTCTGGGAGTACGGAGTTGATTAATGTTTATACTCCGTCTCGCACTCTGGGAGTACGGAGTTGATTAATGTTTATACTCCGTCTCGCACTCTGGGAGTACGGAGTTAAGTAGATGTTTATACTCCGTCTTGCACTCTGGGAGTACGGAGTTGATTAATGTTTATACTCCGTCTCGCACTCTGGGAGTACGGAGTTGATTAATGTTTATACTCCGTCTCGCACTCTGGGAGTACGGAGTTAAGTAGATGTTTATATTCCGTCTCGCACTCTGGGAGTACGGAGTTGATTAATGTTTATACTCCGTCTTGCACTCTGGGAGTACGGAGTTGATTAATGTTTATACTCCGTCTCGCACTCTGGGAGTACGGAGTTAAGTAGATGTTTATACTCCGTCTCGCACTCTAGGAGTACGGAGTTGATTAATGTTTATACTCCGTCTCGCACTCTGGGAGTACGGAGTTGATTAATGTTTATACTCCGTCTCGCACTCTGGGAGTACGGAGTTAAGTAGATGTTTATATTCCGTCTCGCACTCTGGGAGTACGGAGTTGATTAATGTTTATACTCCGTCTCGCACTCTGGGAGTACGGAGTTGATTAATGTTTATACTCCGTCTCGCACTCTGGGAGTACGGAGTTAAGTAGATGTTTATACTCCGTCTCGCACTCTGGGAGTACGGAGTTGATTAATGTTTATACTCCGTCTCGCACTCTGGGAGTACGGAGTTGATTAATGTTTATACTCCGTCTCGCACTCTGGGAGTACGGAGTTAAGTAGATGTTTATACTCCGTCTTGCACTCTGGGAGTACGGAGTTGATTAATGTTTATACTCCGTCTCGCACTCTGGGAGTACGGAGTTGATTAATGTTTATACTCCGTCTCGCACTCTGGGAGTACGGAGTTAAGTAGATGTTTATATTCCGTCTCGCACTCTGGGAATACGGAGTTGATTAATGTTTATACTCCGTCTTGCACTCTGGGAGTACGGAGTTGATTAATGTTTATACTCCGTCTCGCACTCTGGGAGTACGGAGTTAAGTAGATGTTTATACTCCGTCTCGCACTCTAGGAGTACGGAGTTGATTAATGTTTATACTCCGTCTCGCACTCTGGGAGTACGGAGTTGATTAATGTTTATACTCCGTCTCGTACTCTGGGAGTACAGAGTTAAGTAGATGTTTATATTCCGTCTCGCACTCTGGGAGTACGGAGTTGATTAATGTTTATACTCCGTCTTGCACTCTGGGAGTACGGAGTTGATTAATGTTTATACTCCGTCTCGCACTCTGGGAGTACGGAGTTAAGTAGATGTTTATACTCCGTCTCGCACTCTAGGAGTACGGAGTTGATTAATGTTTATACTCCGTCTCGCACTCTGGGAGTACGGAGTTGATTAATGTTTATACTCCGTCTCGCACTCTAGGAGTACGGAGTTGATTAATGTTTATACTCCGTCTCGCACTCTGGGAGTACGAAGTTAAGTAGATGTTTATACTCCGTCTCGCACTCTGGGAGTACGAAGTTGATTAATGTTTATACTCCGTCTCGCACTCTGGGAGTACGGAGTTAAGTAGATGTTTATACTCCGTCTCGCACTCTGGGAGTACGGAGTTGATTAATGTTTATACTTCGTCTCGCACTCTGGGAGTACGGAGTTGATTAATGTTTATACTCCATCTCGCACTCTGGGAGTACGGAGTTAAGTAGATGTTTATACTCCGAGTTGGACCTTTCCCGAGCTGTCTCCAGACTGCTTCATAGCAATGTTGCTTTTTATTGACTCCTGGACAGGCCCTGGCGCCTTATCTCGTCGTACCCACCTAGCTTCCTCTCTTCTTATGAACTGGTGTGCCTTAGAGTAGAAACGCTCTAGCGTAACCGGAGGTTTTCCTGCTAGCTAGTCTCCAAACTCAGAGTCTGGATTCACACCTCTCATTACAGCCATCAGAATTGCATGGTCATTGGGATTACTGACTTCAGTTGCTGTATGTGGAACCTTTGTAAATATTCCTTCAATGACTCCTCGGGATTTTGGGTTACACTTGACAGAGACATCACGTCCTTTGGGCGCGTAGTGTGTATCCTGAACTGCTCAATAAACTTCTTTGCCAACTCCTCGAAATTTGATACGGATCGTGGAGGAAGTCGGGTGAACCACATAGTAGCGATCCCAGATAGAGTGATCGGAAAGCACCTACACTTGGTGGCATCATTCGCTCTAGCTGAATCCATCATCCATTCATACCTCATGACGTGCTGTCTGGGGTCAGTCTTCCCTTCATACGCAGGGATAGTAGGCATACTAAACTTCCTGGGGTACGCCGCTTGCAACACAACATCTGTGAACGGAGTATGACTTCTTGACACTCTCCAATCATCATTCGATAACCCCTGATTTTCTTTCATCAACTGCCTGATCATGGCTGTCAGATCTGGTGTCTGTATGGAAGGCGGAAGGTTAGTGTCTGTTCTACGTGCCTGACCATGCAGGTGCCTCCTCTCCTGGCGACCTGCCAATCGTTCGTCCTGAGGTCCGACATCATTAGCGTTTTGATGATCTGGACCTCCATCCTCCATTTGTACTCCGGTCCTGAAGTTCCCAGCTCTTGCTTGGTTACAGTCTCCAGTCGTCTGAACATCAGCTTCTGCTCGTGCAGCTTCAGTCTTACGTCGTCTGCGCCTGGGAGGTTCATCAGAGGAAGTTGAGCTGTCAGATGAAGAGTAAGGAGCGGGATTGCCCCCAGCATTCTGTTGCTGCTGTTGAGTGAGTTGTTCCATCAGGTTGGCATTGGCTTGCATCTGCTCTCCTAGTTGTCTCCTACTTTCCCTGAGCTCTCTCATCAAGTCGTTGAACTCTATTCTGGTGACAACTGGAGTTTGGTCCTGAGTGGCAACTCCTGTATTTGGAATTGCTGGTTGATTGCTAGGCCCTGCTTGTTGCACGCTAGCAGTCTCGTGGGCATCCGCATTGTGAGAAGCTGACCTGGTACGTGGTATTGCCATTGTAGAGTTATTGGTATGAACTCTGAGTAGAATCAACGGATGTCCTATCAGTGAGTCGGATCTTCTTTGGGGGATTTGTTCAATCCAGTAGCTTCAAAGCAGATCCTTGAGGTCTGAGAATTCAATTCTCAGTGAAAGCACCAAAGTGTTAGCACCAAAATTGGTCACTAACCTCGTTCAGAAAGATTGTGTGGAGATATAAGTGATGAAAGTAAATTAAACAGAGAAGACAATGCTAATTTAAATGCAGAAAGTAAGAACACCAAATTTATAGTGGTTCAGCGTAATTGCCTACGTCCACTTTGTTCAACTTTATTGATTTCCTTTATAGTTGATTACAAATACAATTCGTGAATCAAATGCTTGAGTGAAGTTGTTAAGTAGAGAAGATGAGTCTTGAAAATGGCAGAGTCTCCCCGGTGTTTTCTCTCCAAAAAAGGATCCATTTCACTGTGACCCTGCTCCTCTATTTATAGACAAAGATGGGCTGGACTTCCCAAGTGGGCTGATGGCCGAACACTCCAGCCCGAGTACAGTGATCGCTGTATGCCGAACCAAGTGTGTCGAACGCTCTGATGCCGAACAGTCCCTTCTATGCCGAACGATGTGGTTGATGTTTGGGAAGTGCAGGATGTTAGTCAGTCGAAGCCGAACGCTCTTCTAGACGCCGAGTACTCTTGTGCCGAGTACTTCTGATGCTACCGGGTACTATGCCGAGTACTCCTGTATGCCGAACCACAGATGCTGCCGAGTTCTCCTTGATGTCGAGTGCTCTCGTATGCCGAGCAGTCTTGATGCCGACTACTCTTGTATGCCGAGCAGTCTTGATGCCGAGCATTGGTTGAAGCCGAGTGCCAGTTGACGCCGAACACTACTGGGTACTCCGCCGAACATTACTGGATGCCGGACACTATGGATGCTGTGTACTTCGCCGAACACTCCCGGATGCCGGTCACTCTCTGGTGCCGAGCACTGGTTGCCGAGTACTAGTTGCCTGGTCAAATCCCCAGGAAACAACGGACATGCAATCGTGAATAAAGCTCAGGTGTGGACACGTATATGAACCAATATACGTTTTAAAGTTCAATTTTTTTAAATCGATAGAAATTGAATTCGCACTTGAAATCAACCAAAAGAAGAACAAAACCAAATTATTATGCCCTAATAATCACTAGAAAAAACAACAAGATGATCATCGATAAACCGTGGTCTAGTAGTTATACTATATGAAATCGACCAATAGTCATAATGAATAAAAGAAGACACGACCCTCAACAAGAAAGCGAACTCAACAAAAGGATAATGACCATTCAACGAACTAATGGAATCCTTTTACAACAATTGAAGCTTGCGACTTTTCAAAGCACGTCATGTTCGACAAGACATACTTTGGGGGGAACTGTTATCTACCCTTTGGCAAGGTCATGTTAATACCCTAGGTATTGATTTTAATGACAACAACCACATAAATATTACTACTAACGTATCTTCGAGTTATGCAGTCATATCAGATATATTATGGAGACATTTATAGAGAAAATCAAGAATACAGTGGAAGCAAATGAATTATAGAAGAAGGTTAATCAGAGCAATTGAAGAACAAAACCAAATTAGAGAAGAATGCTGAAGGATAAAGGTTTTTGAAGTGATGATGAGTTGGTTGAGCCTTAGAATATCTTGTTAAAGATCTCATGGCAATTATACTTGAAGATCATCAACCATTGACCTCAACCGAATCACAAAAATCCACAAATATAAGGTAATTTGAAATGCTGAAAATTTGCAAAACTTATTAGTGTTGCTGTTCATTTTGCAACACACCCATGTCGACATACTAGCTGTTTTTTCAAAATTTCAAAATTTAAATGAAGAGACATTTCCCTCCACCTCTTCACCAAAAGACACGTCTCTTCAACCACTATATAAAGGCCTTTGAAAACAAATTTTAACATCAAGAATTCTCATTTTCTCTTATTCCTTCTTCGTCAAAATTTTGCAAAACAAATCCTTTGCATACTCTTCAAATCTCCTTGCAAATCGATACTATTTCACTCTAATTCTTCACCGATTTGCAAACCACACAATATCAAAGAGTTCTACTTGAATTCACATCATTCTCTCTCTGATTTCATCCTATTCCTCAAAGAATTCAAAGATATATTGCCATTAGAGGTCTATAGGATCATTGTACCGAATCTGCAAGAATCTGTATTGCAGATATGACTACTTGCCATAGTTTTTTGTTGGTGATAAGGAGAAGGTGTTCTTGTAGCCTGTAAAATCAAGAGGGTGTGTCTTGTAGACCGTGAAACCAAGATTGTAAAGGTGTTCTTGCCACCCATGGAAAGCAAGCGATTATAGTGAAATTCTGCACGATAGAGTGCAGGACTGGATGTAGGATTGGTTAATCTGAACCAGTTTAAAAATCCGGGTGTTATTTACATTACTGCATTTTACTTTATTACTTACTTATTCTCCGGTTACTTCTTTCTGTTTGCAATTTGAGTAAATACAGTTTTATATTCATAAGTAAGTAATTAATACACATTTCACCACTTCTAGTGTCTAAATACCCTTAAGGTCCAACATTGTGTTATAGACACTCCAGTATTTAATAGGTCATGATATTGTCAACTTGGCTAGAAACAGATGGTTACCAGCCTTAAGAATCAGTTATATACGATATTATGGACGATGGTCGAGCAGATCTGGACCGGGACCCAATCGAGGTGCAATCAATATAGAGCGATAGGCATAGCCCGATGAAGCTATATTCCAAATTTCAAGTCGATCGGAGTTCATATGCTCAAGTTACGGACAAAGCAAGGATTTATATGGATCGATCGGGAACGATCCATAAAACAGCTCAAATCAGCGAAAATTAATCGATATCTCAAAATCCACAAGGAAAATTCACTTGAAACTTTCAGGGCATCAATATATTGAAGGGCGGAACCAAAAAAACAATCGCAGGTCAAAACTCTAAGGTTTAAGAAATGTCGATCGTTTTATGTCGATCTTTCCTAACGATTGGTGTAACTCGGCAAACGATCCAAATGCAACAAACATTGATCCATATCTCATGTTCTACAACTCAGAATGACTTCATATTTTAGGAGCAAGGCATATATGCATGTAGGACCCTCCACAAACGATCGCATGGTAATCAGAGACAAAAATAACGATCGGTATAATTTATACTAATCGTTCCAAAACAACAAGTTATGTTCACCGATCGTTATGGTGGTGTAACGATCTAGGCTTTGCAACCATCGACAGCGGCTCACTCCGTTGTGGCACACAGTGGTACCTCGAACTTCCTTTTACGGCCAGCCTCTCGACTCGCAACCAATCCCTCAAGGCCTTATACTAACTCTAGGGACATGTAGGGGTAAGAGTCTCCTACTTTCCACCAAACACAAAGCGAGAACCCCCTATCATGCTGTACTGAAGCAAATCCGATCCCATTATTAAACACAATAACAATTCCATATTCTGGTTTGAAACCAATTCTAATTTATCTTATTTAATTCTTATTTGGATACATATATCACTTAAATTCTTATTAAATTTCAATGACCAACAACCAATTTCTTTATATATATATATATATTATTGGAAAGTTATTTGCTTTATATATCAAAATATAACCTTTATAAAAACTAAATTTAAAACCGTTTTAAAATCTTTATATAAGAAAATAACAAATACACCCTCATATATAATACACTCAACTCATCCGAGGGTACTACTGACCCTATCCTTAATGAGTAAACCCTAAGAGTCAAGGTTCTCGCTTAACCTTCAGCTTTGATACCAAATGTAACGACCTGAATATTCGATCCCGAAAATTCCGGATTGTTAGAGAAAAAGAAGAAAAGAGGTAGAAGAGGAAACAGAAAAAAAACACATATTCTCACATTCACAGCGGATCAAAATATAATTCAAATAAAATAACAGTTATACAAGGAAAAACTGTATCAGTTAATTTACATTTATTTACATCAGAGTTACAATCAATTACACATAAACCGGACAGTTAGAATTAACTTGTCCCAAATAAACACTCTAATACCCAGCAGAATACTCAATACGTTCCTGTCATCCAGCTCGCCTCCTGAGCTCCAGAACGTCCTAACCTGGAAATCTGTAATACTCGGTCTGAAGAAATTACAGATTTGTTCTTGAGTTTTCTTGCTTTTAAAATGAGAAGATAGGAAAAAGAATTGAAGAGAGGAGATATATGTTTATCTAGGCTAAACTATGATTTATTAAAAATATAAAAGAAAATAAAAACAAATTGGTGACACTTGTTTAACATTTAACACTTGTCTTTTGCCATATTTAATCATCTTACACTTGTTATTAAATACATTCCTTTACTTACATTTGTAATTATGCATGAGTTAATTAGTTTTTAAATGGTTATAAAGCTTTTATATTAAATTTCATAATTAATAAATACATTTCTTATCTATATAAATAAAATCCTTTTAAAGAAAATAATATAAAACAAACTATATTCTAAATAAAATCATATATAATATATTTTTAAAAATCCAAAATGTATTTAAGATATATATATATATATATATATATATATATATATCTTTTGAATTTCAAAATTCCAATTCAAATTCAATTAAAGTCCACTCACACACACATATATATATATACACACATTTAATTTGTTTGAAAATAATAAGTTTGCCCATTTTAAATAATTATATTAGGGAGATTATCAAACCAATATTTATCCATATATATTTTATTATCAGAATTATTTATTCAATCTATAAATCAGTATTCCTATTAATTAATCCAGTTAATTATCAATTAACAGATGTCCAAAAATCCAGGTTATCACAGGTAGGCCCATATGGACCAAGAGAGCCTTTTATAGAAATCTTAGAGAAATATCTTGTCATCTCACCCTAAACATACAGACATTTTGGTTCATATTCCGGATCTTTACTGTTATCCCGCCTTTTGGCAAGGCTGTGACACCAAGGACTTGACTAGAGACCGGTGAGAGATCATCTCGGAAATCAGTTACACACAAGGATCGCTATGGATATCGATGAAATTTGTCCGAGTCCAGATCAGGCTACAATTAATAAAGCACATCGAGAAAGGCCGAGGGAACCTGCGTTCCAAGTTTCAGGACAATCCGAGCTCGTATGCTCAAGATATCGCCAAAAAGAAATGGATGAAATAGGCTAGGCTCGAACCCATGAGGAAAGGTTGGTTCGAATCGATCAGAAGAGCGTTGCGTCGAATCCAACATGTTCGACTCCATCTACTTCGTATCCATAAGAGCTGCAGGTCTTCGACTCCATCAAAACGAATTCCTTCGAAATCACAGAGGCAAATCACTTCAAATCCATCCGCTGTCGTTGGTTCGAATCCATCCTTAAAAGGTAGCTTCGTATCGATCGCCTATTGCTTTCCAACAATCGATACGAACGAGCACACTGGAACCATCCTATGCTGGCATTCGAATCCATATGGTTTTAACGACTTCGAATCGATCAACAAGTATAGACCATGACCGATTCGAACGCACCTTGCCTCGAATCCATTCCCACCTTCGAATCCAAACATCTCGAATCCACCACAGCTAAAACCAAGGGTTCGACCCAGTAAAACTCGGAGAAAAAAGGGGAATTGACCCGAAGCATGCGCACCATGTCAGCGCCTTAACGTACAGAAGCCTGGATTCGACCCTATGGATTCGAACCAGTTCGATTCGAACGAATCCTTGGGACGAAGGACACAAAAATCTTCAACTTGAATCGATCATAACTCGAGTTCTACATGTCCAAATGCCATGAAATTTTCACAGAAGCTTAAGCACATGATGAAGAATGTCCACACCAAATTTCAACTCGATTGGACACTTTCTTGATCGATTCGAATCAAGGGTCGAATCGATCCCAAAGTGGGCCCGGTTCTCCAGATTTCGGCCATGTCCCCTCACGTGCCAGAACTGGTCTCCCCGGATTTTAGGCGAAATATCAGCCTCCTACACCTATAAATAGAGCCCCTGGTCATTCAGAAAAAGGGGTCGAAGAATTCTAAGTACTAAAGAGCGCCCCGATTCTGCCAGATTTACTCCATAACACCACCGCTGCTTTAGATTGACACTTAGCATTTAAATTCAGTTGTACAACAGTATAAAGAATTGTAATCTTCAAGTATCGAGCAATAAAATCATCAAACTTCATAGTGGACGTAGGCAAAACGCCGAACCACTCTAAATCGCTTGTCTTTGCAATTTACTTTCTGCTATTTGGAGTTTTTGTTAGATAACCCACAGTTTTAATTTTCATTCTTCACTTTTATCTCTTCAAAAACTTCCGAAGAGTGTTGTGTCCATTTTTGGTACAAACACTTTGGTGCTTTCACTGAGAAAAAACCTGCTTTTTTCTCCTGCTCCTTGGATCTACCATCGATACCGGATTGCACAAATCCAAGAGGAAGATCCAGATCTCTAATTCATAATCCTTCCATTCTATTTAGATTTGCATAAAGTCTAGGAAAAGGATTTATCATTCAAAATGGTTAGTACAAGAACCACTTCTACAGCTGCTGGACAGGAAGGAAGGGATGGACAAAACCCTGCTCAACAGCAGCCATCCAACCAAGACAACACTGCCCCCACTCAGATCCGTCTGGGGCAGTCACCAGACAAGAATTCCATGTGTTACTTCAGGAACTGACACAGAGTCGTCAACAATTGGCCGAACAGTTGCGTGCAAATATTGAATTGACAAACCAACTAAACCGCCACGGGCGTAGGAGGTCCAGAAGGGATGATGTTTCCCGCTCATCCACTGAAAGCTCTGCTTCATCTGATTATCATCATAGATCTACCCGTCCCCGATTGGACGGAAGTCATGCTCAAAATACTGGACATCAACCTGCCTTGACTGTCGGACAGTTGAGGGCAGGACCGTCAACCAGCTTCCAAGCTGGGCCCTCGGCACGAGGTGGCCGTACTCCACAATATACTACTGACAATCATGTCGCAGCCGCTACAGTGGAAACGAGGGTTGATACCCGACATCTTCCAGATTCAAGTAATCAACAGCACGGACGTACTTCTGAACCATACGTCCCAGGAGATGCCGAGCCAAGGAGGCGAGACTTGAACCGTCGATAGTGCCTGGTCCAAACTCGTGCTGTGGAACCCGACCACACCTTAGCTCAGCATACTCAAAATATAGCAATGCCAGACATTTCTACTATGATACGACAAATGATCCGTGAAAGCCAAGGTCTTACCAATGACGACTGGGGGGTTTCCCGTAGTCACACTCCTTTCACGGATGAGATACTATACGCTGAACCTCCTCGGCGATTCAGAATGCCAACCCTTCCTATGTACGAAGGAAATTCTGATCCCAATCAACACATCTTGAAGTATGAATGGTCGATGAGCGCCGCAAGGGCCGATGATGCAGTAAAATGTCGAAGTTTCCCCATCTCTCTAGGTGGAATTGCAACGATGTGGTTTACGAGATTGCCACCTAGGTCTATCTCTTCATTTGATCAACTGGCTAAGAAATTTGTTGAACAATTTCGCATGCACGTCGCTAGGCCGAAAGATGTTAACACCCTGTCTAGTGTGACCCAAGCTCGTGGGGAAACATTAAGGCGTTACCTGGAAAGATTTAATACGACATGTGTGGAGATTAGCAATCCCAACGATAACTCGATTTTGATGGCGTTAACGAAGGGGATTGATCCAGATTCTGAATTTGGAAACTGGTTAGCTGGAAAACCACCCGCATCGTTGGACCGTTTCTACTCCAAAGCCGCACAATTCTTACGGCAAGAGGACGCGAAACAGTCTAGGAAGCAGGACGATGCAGAACCCAGAAGTGAAGGAATACAAAGTAATGTAGCGTTAAACAGTCCGGTGACAATTCTGGAAAAGTTCAGCTAAACATACAGAACAAACAAACTCAGCCAAGAAACAACAGTGTTCAGGATAGGAAAAGAGATCCAAATCGAGGCCCAAGGCGTAGGGCTCCGATGTTCGAAAATTATACACCATTGAATACTTCGTTGGAAAATGTTTACTTACAGACTTGCAACACTGAACAGTATAAGAAGCCTGCTCCGAAACGGTCATCGGAAAGGCAGATTCAAACAGGGAAGTTTTGTAGGTTTCACGAAAGCTATGGCCACAACACTAATGACTGTCGTCATTTGCAGGACCTCATAGAAAAGTTGATCAGGGAAAGAAAGTTAGATCAATTTGTACGAACACCGCAGTCTGGTGGCGCGGGCCCATCAAACCCAAACCATACACAAAATCAAGAGAGACAAGAGGAACCCGCTCGTACAGGCGGGAGGCTAGTTATCAATACCATAAGTGGTGGTCCTCATCCAGCAGACAGAAGCTGGAGGGAAATGGAGTCGTATGCTAGCTCTATCAGGCATGCGAACTTTGAATGCTGCAGTAATTGTGAGGATGGAACTCCGGCTAAACAACAAAAAACGATGTCTGACGATATCATATTTAGAAGCAGAGATGCTGACAAAATCGAAGCCCCAACAATCGATCCGCTTGTCATATCTACACAGGTCGGTCCTGCGTGGATGAAGAGGATCCTGGTCGATAGTGGGAGTTCTGTAAACATTTTATTCAAACGAGCTTATGATTTAATGAAGATGGAAGCAAAGGACTTGAAACCCTGCCAATCCCGAGTTCATGGCTTCAATGGAAGTGCTACAATACCCACTGGAATAGTAGATCTACCAGTAGAGCTGGGGATTGGAGAACGCAGGAGAACCTGACTACTGCAATTCGTTGTTCTGGATATCGCTTCACCGTATAATGCATTCCTGGGCCGACCAGCCCTTGCTGAATTCAGGGCATCCATTGCCCCGTGGTGTTTGACTTTGAAGTTCCCTACTGATCATGGGATTGGAATTATTCAAGGAGATCAGGCAGCTGGAAGAGCCTGTTATGTTGCTGAATTGCGGGAAGCGCAGAAGAAGGAGAAAGGAAAGGGCGTAGAGGAATCTCTTTGCATCCGCTTTATGGATAATTGACAATTAGCGCCTGGGCCCCGGCCCGGGCACCACTACCAGTTCCTTAAGGATCTTGACCCTAGAGATAACGAAGATAAAGATGAAGTTAAAGAGAATCAAGCATCACCAGCCGAACTGACTGTGGACGTCCCAGTCAGTAAGGATGACAACACAAAAGTGCTAAAAGTTGGATCTCAGCTGGGGAAACAGATACAACAGGAATTGGTTGAATTCCTCCAAGCAAATCTCGATGTTTTCGCTTGGACGCATTCTGATATGTGCGGAATCTCGCCAAACATCGCAAGTCACTCCTTAAATATTGATCCGCGATATGTTTCGGTCAAACAAAAAAGGCGTGGTATGGATCCAGAGAGATCTGCCGCCCTTAAGGAAGAGGTTGACAAATTACAATCAAATGGGTTCATCCGAGATGCTCTGTACCCGGAGTGGGTGTCAAATCCAGTGTTGGTTCGAAAACCAAATGGGAAATGGAGAACTTGTATCGACTACTCCGATTTAAACAAAGCTTGTCCAAAAGGTAGTTTTCCGCTTCCACGAATTGATCAGCTCGTAGACTCGACGGCCGGCCATGAATTGTTATCTTTTATGGATGCTTATTCTGGTTATAATCAAATACCTATGCATTTACCCGATCAAGAACATACCAGTTTTGTGACCGATCTGGGACTCTACTGTTACAGAGTCATGCCCTTTGGGTTAAAGAATGCTGGAGCGACATATCAACGTTTGGTCAACCGGATGTTCGCCGACAAGATCGGGAAGACCATGGAAGTTTATGTGGATGATATGCTAGTGAAGTCCCGATTTTCCACAGATCACGTCAGAGATTTAGACTCAATGTTCCGTATCCTACGAGAATATGGAATGAAGCTTAACCCATTGAAGTGCCACTTCGGCGTTGCATCCGGAAAGTTCCTCGGTTTTATCGTCAACGCTCGTGGGATAGAGGCAAACCCCGAAAAGATCTGGGCAATAAGAAACTTGCAAACTCCGAGAACCATAAAGCAAGTCCAGAGTCTCAACGGGAAGGTAGCAGCATTAAGCAGGTTCATTTAGAAATCCACTGATAAATGCATTCCTTTCTTTGATTTGATCCGGAAGGGAAGACGAAACTTCGAATGGACCGTGGAGTGTGAAGGTGCATTCCGATCGCTGGTTCAACATCTCTCTACACCACCAATCCTGTCAAAACCGGTTGATCACGAACAATTATACCTTTATCTGGCAGTATCAGAGCATGCGATCAGTGCAGCTCTGGTCCGAGAAGAAGATCGAGTGTAGAAACCGGTCTATTATGTTAGTAAACGATTGACCGGAGCTGAAAGAAATTATCCCAGGTTGGAGAAACTGGCTTATTGCCTAATCATTGCCTCAAGAAAGCTTCGTCCTTACTTCCAAGCTCATCCGCTTACTGTGTATACCGATCAGCCGTTACGACAGCTCCTCACGCGGCCTGAGACGTCTGGTAGGTTACTCAAGTGGAATATCGAACTCAGTCAGTTTGACATCACTTATGCTCCGCGAAAAGCCATTCAAGGGCAAGTCCTAGCTGACTTCATAGCTGAATTCACTGTTCCGGACGACTTACCCGAAACCAGCGAATCTCCTGAATGTGTCTGGAAACTTTATACAGATGGTGCATCGAACGATCGGTGTTCGGGTGCTGGTGTTGTGCTTGAGACCCCCGAAGGCCGATCCATATGTTATGCTTTAAAGTTTGATTTTCCTGCAACCAACAATGAAGCGGAGTATGAAGCCCTACTGACTGGATTAAAACTTGCCAGAGATTTGAGAATTATTGCTGTGGAAATTTATTGCGATTCACAGTTGGTTGTGTGTCAGGTACGGGGAGAGTATCAAGCAAGAGACCGGAGATTAGCTGCCTACCTGGTTCGAGTTCTAGAAATACTGGATCAGTTTGATTATTATGCCATTTACTATATACCCCGAGACCACAATCAAAAGGCCGACTCCTTGGCAAAGTTGGCCAGTACAGGTGAAGCACAGCAAATGGGACTTGTCCCCGTCGAAACTTTTGCCCTCTCCAAGCATCGACCAAATAAAAACGAATGATGTGTTAGAAACCTCTCCCGACAGAGAATCATGGATGACTCCGTATCGAGATTACATTGAGAATGGGATGTTGCCCGAGCGCCGAAATGAGAAAAGGCAAATTCTACGAAAAGCTTCACGGTTCGTCATTCAGGACGGAATCATGTATAGAAAAGGTTATTCTGTTCCTCTCCTTCGGTGTATCGCTCACGACGAAGTCAAACGAGTATTACATGACGTACACGAAGGAGAATGTGGCAATCACACCGGCGGACAAGCGCTGGCTAAGAAAATACTCCGATATGGGTACTACTGGCCGACAGTGGACCGAGATGCGGCCAACTATGCCAGAAAGCGCGACAAGTGCCAGAAACACGCTCGAATTCCAAGAGCCCCACCTACCGAAATAACTCAAATGGTCAGTCCCTGGCCGTTCGCTATGTGGGGCATCGATATCATCGGCGCTTTACCTCTGGCAAAAGGTGGTGCGAAGTACGCCATCGTCGCTGTTGATTACTTCACGAAATGGGCCGAGGCCGAAGCTCTCGCAACGATTACGACAAAGAAGGTAATAAACTTTGTTGTTCGCAATATCATCTGTCGATTTGGACTCCCGCATACCATCATTACCGATAATGGGACCCAATTCGAGAGTTCGGAGTTCAAGAATTTCTGCCAACGGTTTCATATCCATAAAAAGTTCTCAGTGGTCGCGCATCCACAAGCAAACGGTCAGGTCGAAGCTATTAACAAAGTTATAAAATCCATCTTAAAGAAACGGCTGGAAAAGGCTGGGGGCAAATGGGTTGATGAACTTCCTATGGCATTATGGGCTTATCGAACAACTCACAAGACCGCAACTGGACACACCCCATTTTCTTTGTCTTATGGCTCGGAGGCCGTTATTCCAGTCGAGACAGAAGTATTTTCTCACCGTGTAACTTATTACGATCCAAAAACAAATGCAATATTACTCGCCGAATCTTTGGATCTATTGGATGAGAAACGAGAAGAAGCTGATTTGAGAGCAGCCGCGTACCGAAGTCGAGTCGCCCGGTTGTATAATGCCAAAGTTCGACCCCGAACCTTTGAACTCAGCGATCTTGTCCTCAAGAGAATTTATCCAGTTCCATCACACATGAAACCAAATTGGGAAGGACCATACGTGATTACACAAAGACTTGGAGATGGCGCATTCAAACTATCAACCGTGGACGGTCTAGTTTTACCAAAGGCATGGAACAGCGAGAGTCTCCGTCGCTACTACATATGACAGGCTTTATCCATTTTATTGTTTAGCAATGTTCTTTTTTGCATTTCAATTTTAGAATTTGTAATAAGGCAACTGACTTTTCCATATTTCCTTATTTCAGCAATAAAATGCCATCTCTTCGAGCCAGAGCTGTGATTCATTAAATACAATGTACAACATCACGATGCACGAAGAGCTAAATTCCATCACACAGTGGAATTTATTCAAGTAGGGAGTGGCTATGAAGCGATCTACCACTCACTAAATGAAACCCGAGCTCGGGGGCAAGCCATCACATCAGGCCAGAAACGGGTTGATACACGACAACTCTTCACTTAACTCCGTACTCCCAGAGTGCGAGGCGGATTATAAACATTTTTCAAAATCCCAGAGTACTCCGAGAGCGCGAGCTGGGTACACACTTTTTACTTAACTCCGTACTCCCAGAGTGCGAGGCAGAGTATAAACATTTTCCTAAATCCCAGAGTACTCCGAGAGCGCGAGCTGGGTACAAACTTTTTACTTAACTCCGTACTCCTAGAGTGCGAGGCGGAGTATAAACATTTTTCAAAATCCCAGAGTACTCTGAAAGCGCGAGCTGAGTACAAACTTTTTACTTAACTCCGTACTCCCAGAGTGTGAGGCGGAGTATAAACATTTATTCAACTCCGTACTCCCAGAGCGCGAGGCGGAGTATAAACGTTCACAAAACCCCAGAGTACTCCGAGAGCGCGAGCTGGGTATAATTATCAACAAACTCCAGACTCCGAGAGCGCGAGCTGGAGTATAAACATTACTCAACTCCGTACTCCCAAAGTGCGAGGCGGAGTATAAACATTTATTTAACTCCGTACTCCCAGAGCGCGAGGCGGAGTATAAACATACGTCAACTCCACACTTATCCCCAATACTGGGGGAAAAATCATAACACATAACAAGTTGAAGACGAAAGAGAACATGCTTTCATTTCCATTATCAACAAAAATAATTTGAATTACAAACTAGTTCAAAAAATTCCCACTAGTGGAAGCCGAATCCACATCTATACACGGCTATAAAAGAACCAAAAAGAGGAGACAAAAGCGCTGCTCCAAAACATGGCAACAAATTTCAGGAAGCACTCAATCTTTCTTCTTCCTTATCTTCTTTTTCGGGGCGGCACCACTGGATTCGCCACCCGACTTCTTCCTTGATCTCTTGCTCTTCTCCGACTGGCCTCCAGACTCGGACATGATATCAACATCCTCCTCAGAACTTGAAGCAATAGAGATCCTTCGGGAAGAGGAAGTTGGTGGCATCAGAGCAGTGACAGGAGGTGGAGTAGGGTCAACATCAACAACCACCGTGCCACCCGGCGATATCATCATCAGCGGCGCAGGTCCAGATGGGTTCATGCCTGCTGTCACCGCTGCCATCTCAGCATTAATCTCGGCCAAAATTTCGTCTTCACGAGATGCTTGGGCCGCGCTGGAAGTACTAGTGACCGGCATAAAAGAGCTAACAACCGGAGCAGTCCCACTCATGGAAAAAGATGGACCGACAAAAGGGTCGCTGGGTTGACTGAGGAGTTCTTCAAGCATCTGAGCATCAAAGGATAACATGCTCATCTCCCCTTCCTCACCGACCACGGTAGATGTCATAATAGCTTCAGAGACTATGGCCTCCTGCGTTTGGTGAGAAGCTTGAGATGCAGGAAGTGCGGAGACAACAACTTCGGTCACTAAAATATGAAAAGACGATAAGGCTGTTAGCTAAATGGACTACTTCATATTCAACGCGCTAAGTGTTTACGGGAGGCATTTAAATACCTTCCTTATCCTGACCTGAAGTATCGGCAGGCGCAGAGGCGGGAGGATCAACTTGAGACAATTGCGGCTGATCAGGGTTGTAAGCAGGGACAGATTGGGGATCGACTGCACCGGTGGTTTCAAGCAATGTCGGAATTACGACTCCAACACTTGCCTCGTGATGCCTAATCTCCGAGCCTTCACCTGTTTTGACTTGCCGAATGTCGAGCCTCTCTCTCTCCACAGAGATCGCTGCATCATGGAGGACCTTCCTCTCTTCTTCAGAAAGCAGACGCGTTTCAAACTCAAACTCGTCCAACGCTTCATCCGGGTGCACTGCTTTCTTCTCCGCCATTAGCCTAGTCCAGGCATTGTATAAAATCATAGAATCGTCTCCGAGCCAAAACAAGTTTCGGTGCTCCAGCACGTTGGCGTTATATGTAACTAGGAGATCGTCGAATTCAGCCTCCAACCTGGATTGCTCCTCCATAACCTTTTCCTGGACTTTCGCCTCCACTGACCCAGTCTTGGCTACCGCCGCAACAAGTTCTGCTCGAAGAGACACGGCTTGATCACACGCTTCCTGTGCGGTGGTGTTAGCAGTACCCTTCTCTCTCTCCACCTCTGCAAGTTTGGCCTTGAGTTCATTTAATTCTTTAACAGCTGCGTCTCGCTCAGCTGCAATGGTGGTGTTGCGGTGGCCCATCTCCTCTACCGTGGCACAATGTTCTTGTTGCATCCTAGCCATTTTGGCCACGGCCTCTTCGTTTTTCTGAAGTGCTTCAAGCTCTGACTTCCGGGACGTCTCCATTTCGGATTGGAGGACCTGAATGATGCGTTTCTGTTTAGCAATTTCAGCATCACGTTCAGCGATAATCTTCGCCCGGTCAAAAGCTACCTTCGATGCTTTCGCTGCCGCTTTGTACCACTCCTTATACTGAGCGTAGAAGTCGCGGATATAACTGTGAGCGACGTTCTCGGCGTCCGAAGGAATTCTTTTAAGATTGGGAGGAAAGACATAGCCGTCCATGCAAATTTCAGGAAAATCATTTTTCATTTGGGCGAGTTTAGCGCCTCCCTCACTTGTCAACTCGGCCGGAGCTTGTTCTATTATAGCGGTTGCTGTCGGCTCCATTCTTGGCCGCTGAGTATCAGGACGAGAAGACTGAGAAGGCGGCTGCTGCTGATAAGAAGGCCCTGGAAGGTCTACTGGGGCCCTAGGAGGCGGAGGAGAACGAGATCGGGATCGGTGTTGGTATCCCCGATCCCTGTCAGAATAATCATGGCCAGAGCGGCCACGCTAGTAATCTCTATCTTTATCATAGCGGTCTTGACTTGAATAGCCTCGCCCGCGATCCCTGTCTGATTTTCTCCTGCGGGAATCATAGTATGGAGAAGATTGGCGCACATTCCGGAGCCTATCCATAGTAGAGCCACGTCCTGACATCTCACCTGCGATAAGAAAGGATTACGGATTAAGATCCAATGAAGCAATGTTTACTATGCAAAAGTCATGGAGTGCTGCGGAAGTGTGTGTAAATGTGTAAACCCCCAAACCGACCGGAAGTGTTGACCGCACTAAAAGGAAAGGGCTCGCTCATGTTGAGGACATCTTGAAATTCCTCCAACCCAAGATTATGAGAAATCGATATATAATCTGGGATGGGAATATCGTCAAGCCCTTTGAAAGAATCTCTCGAAAAAGAAGGGGCGGCCTCAGAAATCATGACTCCGGAAGTGGGAGGAGACACATCTACAGATTTCAACCCCTTAGACTTAAATTTTTTGGAAATGGCGGCCTTGCCTTTCCGTCTTTCCCCCGATTCTTCGAAGTTTCCCGAGAGATCAGCCATCGGCTCAAAATCCGTATGGGTTCTTTCCTCGTCGCTCACTTCGGTTATTCTGATTCCGGGCATTTACTTCGCCACTTTTCTTTTCTTTCTCTTCTTGGTTTTCTTCTTATCTTCCTTCTTGGAGGCGGGCTTTGCCAAGCCTTCAACGACTATACTTTGATTGACGTCGATCAAACCAAGAGTTCTTAAGTTATAATCGTTCAACACCGAGTCGATATGTCTCAACTCGCTTGGAACTTCTTGAAGACTTCGTACAATACCCTTGAAATGCCCGCCATCGGGTCTGGAGATAATGGCTGTAAAGGGAATGAAGTGTCAATTTTAATACCAAAGAGCTATTGATCACGAAAACAGGTTAAGGCGCTTACGTCTAGACAACCATCGCCTAGCAAAACCCGGAGGACACCGAACATAGAACCACTCGTTTTTGAAATAACTCAGTCGGGTCCAAGCTCCAACTACAACTTGGCAATTCCTGACTGCCTCCAGGAATGTAAAAGACGGGCTATCACCCCTACTCTTGAAGTTAAATATGTGTCTGATCTCGGTGGGCCTTGGCGGGCGAAAGAGACGGTCCATAAATATGACGACGGCACTGTTCAGCAACGCGTGCCCGTTGGGATGAAGTTGCGAAGGAGCAATTCCTAGGTAAGATAGCATCCCTCTGATATATTGATTGAAAGGAGGGAGAGTTCCGGCCGCGCAAGCATGGCGGTAGAAAGCTGTATATCCATCGGGAGGATTGTGCGGTCTATCGTCAGCACTAGGTAATAACACATCGTCCAGAGATATGTTATGCTTCAAGCATATTCGGCCCAACAAAGATTCGGAAATGTTAGATTGGACAGAGTCAACAGGGTCCTCGATAAATATCGCCTCCAGTAACTCATCCGGAGTCGGGTCGATTACGTCGGCAGGAATATCAGGAATCTCAAGCACTGGAGGAGTCAAGCTCTGCACCTCTTGTTGTTGGGAGCTCGAAGATTCCATAATTAACTAACTCATCAGAAAGCAACATTAAGTACATAAAGAGCCCGTGCATTCCCCAGTGTGAAGTGTATGAACGTGTCGTGCAGTGCATGTGCTGTACATTACTTAAGCAGATTTTACATATTAAAACAAGATGTCCGTACGACAAAAAACTTGAGAATTTGAGAACGAAGATGACCGTCATCGCTGACCGTCACTTCCACACCATCCAGAGGCTACCGACCACTTCAAGCATAAATCTTTCAGTTGTATTATTGGTTAAGTCATAGTTCCATCGACGTGCCTCAAAGGAAATTCAAGTATAATCTTTCAGTCAAGTTCAGTTATGCAAGGCCGAAGCTCGTCGGAGTCAAATATGCTAAAGTTCAGTAAGTTCGTCAAAGTTCAAGCTTGAGAATGGCCGCAGTCCAGATGTTGAGAAAAATCAGAAGAGTAAAAGCCTTTGAAGCAAGGGTGATCGAATCGATCGACTCGAAACGATATGGGTCGAATCGATAAAGGTCGAATCAATTAATGCTTAGCACCTTCGAATCGATTGGGCAAGTCACAAAAGTTGCATTCCCTGAAAGGAAGAAGTTCGAATCGATCACCTATGATATGCTTCGAATCGATCATGATCGGTACCTTCGAATCGATCTCAGGATCACCGATTCGAATCGATCGAATCGATCGATACAAACCACTCCCCTTAGCAAGCTCGATTCGATCTGCCCCATGTTTCGACCCTCGATTCGACCCATCTCATTCAGATCTCACGACCTTTCGAAGTTTTCGGAAGACAAAGTTGAAGACCAAAACGAAGATTCCCAATTCCATCATTCTCGACTCGACTTAATTCAATGTTTACCTGATCTTGTGTGGTTACGAGTGAGAACGTGAAGGATTTGTTCGATTCGTAGAAGCGTTTCTCTCAAGTTCTGGGAGATCGATACGAGGAAGGAGCAGAGCAACAATAAAAAGTAAAAAGAAGAAGTAAGCCGAGCCTCGCGTATTTATATGGACCCCAGACAGGAAATGGGACGATTCGCCTCCCGGTTAAAACTGACCGATCCTTACCGATCAGTTGCTGATCGATTCGAGCATCCACATTCGAATCCATCGGCTCTTCGAATCCACCAAAACGACATTTCCACGAGGCTTCATCGATACGAAGCTGCACCGATTCGATCTTCCATCGATTCGAAGGAGTTATCCAAAACGGAATTAAAGCCGCCATATTCCCATCGATTCGGAGCACCGACCTCATATCCCTCGACTCGCAGCGATTCGAAGGTCATCGATTCGAATGGGCACTTCGAATCCATCAAAGACATCTATAAAAAATAAACACGTCGCTTCGACATGAAGGGATTACTGGATTACCTTTTTACCTCGATTCAGGAGAGGATCGATACAAGAAGATAATCACAGGCAATCGTCACAACAATGTTTTAACTCGATTCTCAAACCGGTTCAGGAGAGGACCGATGCAGATTTCGATAGCAAACCGAACTGACAACGACTTGCGATCACACAACGTTAACCAAAGTCAGGATAATACACGTGTGCACGTATTTCTGACTCATGTTTGATCTTTTTCATTTACAAGGATCAAATGTTCATCTCGTCATGACTCAAAAAACTAACAGCCAGTCACAATTATACGACGGTCGATTACAGCGATACAGAATACAACTTTCGGTAAAACACGTCGTAGCTGTCCAATGAGAGACTACAGCTTTTCAAAGCACGTCATGTTTACACAAGACGTACTTTGGGGGGCAAATGTTATCCCGCCTTTTGGCAAGGCTGTGACACCAAGGACTTGACTAGAGACCGGTGACAGATCATCTCGGAAATCAGTTACACACAAGGATCGCTATGGATATCGATGAAATTTGTCCGAGTCCAGATTGGGCTACAATTAATAAAGCACATCGAGAAAGGCCGAGGGAACCCGCGTTCCAAGTTTCAGGACAATCCGAGCTCGTATGCTCAAGATATCGCCAAAAAGAAATGGATGAAATAGGCTAGGCTCGAACCCATGAGGAAAGGTATCAGTTAATTTACAAGGAAAAACTGTATCAGTTAATTTACATTTATTTACATCAGAGTTACAATCAATTACACATAAACCGGACAGTTAGAATTAACTTGTCCCAAATAAACACTCTAATACCCAGCGGAATACTCAATACGTTCCTGTCATCCAGCTCGCCTCCTGAGCTCCAGAACGTCCTAACCTGGAAATCTGTAATACTCGGTCTGAAGAAATTACAGATTTGTTCTTGAGTTTTCTTGCTTTTAAAATGAGAAGATAGGAAAAAGAATTGAAGAGAGGAGATATATGTTTATCTAGGCTAAACTATGATTTATTAAAAATATAAAAGAAAATAAAAACAAATTGGTGACACTTGTTTAACATTTAACACTTGTCTTTTGCCATATTTAATCATCTTACACTTGTTATTAAATACATTCCTTTACTTACATTTGTAATTATGCATGAGTTAATTAGTTTTTAAATGGTTATAAAGCTTTTATATTAAATTTCATAATTAATAAATACATTTCTTATCTATATAAATAAAATCCTTTTAAAGAAAATAATATAAAACAAACTATATTCTAAATAAAATCATATATAATATATTTTTAAAAATCCAAAATGTATTTAAGATATATATATATATATATATATATCTTTTGAATTTCAAAATTCCAATTCAAATTCAATTAAAGTCCACTCACACACACATATATATACACACATTTAATTTGTTTGAAAATAATAAGTTTGCCCATTTTAAATAATTATATTAGGGAGATTATCAAACCAATATTTATCCATATATATTTTATTATCATAATTATTTATTCAATCTATAAATCAGTATTCCTATTAATTAATCCAGTTAATTATCAATTAACAGATGTCCAAAAATCCAGGTTATCACAGGTAGGCCCCTATGGACCAAGAGAGCCTTTTGTAGAAATCTTAGAGAAATATCTTGTCATCTCACCCTAAAAATACAGACATTTTGGTTCATATTCCGGATCTTTATTGTTATCCCGCCTTTTGGCAAGGCTGTGACACCAAGGACTTGACTAGAGACCGGTGACAGATCATCTCGGAAATCAGTTACACACAAGGATCACTATGGATATCGATGAAATTTTTCCGAGTCCAGATCGGGCTACAATTAATAAAGCACATCGAGAAAGGCCGAGGGAACCCGCGTTCCAAGTTTCAGGACAATCCGAGCTCGTATGCTCAAGATATCGCCAAAAAGAAATGGATGAAATAGGCTAGGCTCGAACCCATGAGGAAAGGTTGGTTCGAATCGATCAGAAGAGCGTTGCGTCGAATCCAACATGTTCGACTCCATCTACTTCGTATCCATAAGAGCTGCAGGTCTTCGACTCCATCGAAACGAATTCCTTCGAAATCACAGAGGCAAATCACTTCGAATCCATCCGGTGTCGTTGGTTCGAATCCATCCTTAAAAGGTAGCTTCGTATCGATCGCCTATTGCTTTCCAACAATCGATACGAACGAGCACACTGGAACCATCCTATGCCTGGCATTCGAATCCATACGGTTTTAATGACTTCGAATCGATCAACAAGTATAGACCATGACCGATTCGAACGCACCTTGCCTCGAATCCATTCCCACCTTCGAATCCAAACATCTCGAATCCACCACAGCTAAAACCAAGGGTTCGACCCAGTAAAACTCGGAGAAAAAAGGGGAATTGACCCGAAGCATGCGCACCACGTCAGCGCCTTAACGTACAGAAGCCTGGATTCGACCCTATGGATTCGAACCAGTTCGATTCAAACGAATCCTTGGGACGAAGGACATGAAAATCTTCAACTTGAATCGATCATAACTCGAGTTCTACATGTCCAAATGCCATGAAATTTTCACAGAAGCTTAAGCACATGATGAAAAATGTCCACACCAAATTTCAACTCGATTGGATACTTTCTTGATCGATTCGAACCAAGGGTCGAATCGATCCCAAAGTGGGCTCGGTTCTCCAGATTTCGGCCATGTGGCCCCCTCACATGCCAGAACTGGTCTCCCTGGATTTTAGGCGAAATATCAGCCTCCTACACCTATAAATAGAGCCCCTGGTCATTCAGAAAAGGGGTCGAAGAATTCTAAGTACTAAAGAGCGCCCCGATTCTGCCAGATTTACTCCAGAACACCACCGCTGCTTTAGATTGACACTTAGCATTTAAATTCAGTTGTACTACAGTATAAAGAATTGTAATCTTCAAGTATCGAGCAATAAAATCATCAAACTTCATAGTGGACGTAGGCAAAACGCCGAACCACTCTAAATCGCTTGTCTTTGCAATTTACTTTCTACTATTTGGAGTTTTTGTTAGATAACCCACAGTTTTAATTTTCATTCTTCACTTTTATCTCTTCAAAAACTTCCGAAGAGTGTTGTGCCCATTTTTGGTACAAACACTTACGCTGCTCATTACTCTAGACTCCATTGCAATCAAGTGCTAGCTTTGTTCTACTGTTGTAATCAGATTCATAAGAGAGTAATAAAGGATAATCTTCAAAGTGGACGTAGGCATACAGCGCTGAACCACTATAAACCTTTGTATCTTTAATTACTACTTATTCTCTATTGCTTACTTGTTCATTTACTCAGTTTAAATTTTCTTTTCTTCATTTACTTCCCTACAAAAACTATTCTTGGGTGTTTGTAACCATTTTACATGCAAACATCTATGTTCCCTTGTTTCTAGAGGAACCATTCGTCCCAACCCACTCTATCAATGCCTTGTTGGACTACATTCCCTCTTAGCTGGTTTTGTGGTGTTTGTCTGAACATCACCTATCGGAACACCATCGTTCTGAGTGCTAGTAGCTTCCCCTTCACCAACATCAACATCATGCAAATCTTCCTCACTATAAGAAAAGTTCAGAGCCTCAACAATCATGTCGGTGTCGACATGGTTGAACCGCTTAGTACCGACGTGTTATAAGTATGTATGATTTGCTCCGTCTTTTAGAACTCGCTTTTGTGCTACACGATTCCTCTTTGCATTGGTTGTTTATCATCTCTTTTGTTCCATTTTGTTGAAGACAAGCTATCTTCGTTGGAGTCATAAGATGACGATTCCCTTCTAGTTTTCCTATGCCTTTGTGATTTGTCGGGGCTAAGCCAACACCATCAACTACTCCTGCATACTTCTCATTAATTCCATCTAAGAGTCTGAGACCTTTATTGTTCTAACATCCGTGCATTCATTTTAGCATCATCCTCTCCATTTTAGCTCATGTCACAACTTCAATCAACTGATATGAAGATCCTAATAGAGCAATCAAAGGTTGAGTTGTTTCATCTTCAGCATGGTGATTTGCTTCAACATCACCTTTAGTCGTTGCACGGGATCTATTTTTCCTTGGAGCTATCTTCTAGATATGATAGTAGATTCTTCTCAAATTTAAGTAACCACAGACCTTCAACAAACAAACTATAGCTCTAGCTTTTAGACTTTTTGAATCCAAAGTGAAATACAAAATCTACTCCTAAAGATTGATTGTTCGCCGTGAAAGCATGAAAATGTTACGCCATAAAATGAGACAACACCTCCAAATCAAGTAAAAACGAGATGATTAAAATATAAAATGAAATTAAAATGAGGAATCATGAGATTATTAAAGTGGTTCGGCCTTAAATTGATCATCCATGTCCACTATTAACTCTATTTTAGATGATCCTTGCAATTACAACCACTTTTAAAACAAAAGGTATAGCTCAAACACTAGTTGATGGCAAAAATGGCAATAATTCGATCTAAGGATCAAGAAGGAATGTCCTTATTTCGTTGCTAATAATGGATATTCATAGTTGAATTCATCTTTTGGGGTTACTAGCTCGTGGAAGAATAAGCAAAAGTCAAATCCATGCTTACATGCATGAAGAATGAGTAAAACTAGACATCCATAACATGTCGGTAGCGTGATGATCATGCCGGTGTCGACCTGATTTTTGAACTTTCACCATTGACTCTTCTTCATACTTATTTAACTCTTCAAGCTTCTAACCTTAGTTGACAAAATTGCCCCTGCAAATCATGTCGGTATTGACATGATTTATCATACAATAATCTTTCTATTTTCCTTCAAAGTACAAGGCAACTTCATCTACAGCTCCAAAGTGGGTCCCATTTCTTTAATCAGCTCGGTATCAACTTGTTTGATCATGTCAATGCCGATATGATCAATCATACCAGTATCAATATGATTTGCCTTATGCAAGTCTTGTCTAAACTTCTTGTGATCCATTTATCCATCATCCCTGTATCCCAAGATTCCTGATCCACTTCATCATCTTGAAATCCAGATCCATTGAGATGTCGCTTGGTTCAAATGTTAGACAACAAGTTCTACTAATATCTTTCAAAGTCTCACAACGGATGGAAACAATTATAATATATTACCATCATCATTTCATAATACTATAATGTATCAACAATGTCATATACATATATCTTTATAATACTAATCAAACCCAATCCACAGACACAAGTCATAACACATATTTATAATATTTACAATATGTACATCAGTGCCCATGCTTCTAGCTCCATCTCGTCTCCAAACCTCGTCAACCTAGTGATACAAATAAAAAAGGAAAATAGGAGTGGGTCACACACAAATCTGAGCGAGTGAATTCACCTACTTCGCATATACTATAAAGATAATGTTAAAATGTGATAAGTGTCTAATGCGTCCATAATCCACCTCTGGCACTATCAGTCAAACCATACTAAACTAATCATATACATATGTTCCCACCGTCTATAGTATAGGATCATATCAAAATAAATCAGCTTTTGAATCACATCCTTGGACCTTCCTCATGCGCTACAGGGTTGCAAGTTGTCCATACCCAACAAAATTGGACTCATGTCCTAAACTTGCCTAATGCACCACAGGATCGCTTAACATCCACCCTCCACATGGACTTGCCTCATGCGCTACAAGGGAGCAACGTTAAACCCAAACCAGCTACCTGTGTCATAGGTTCGCATCATGGGTCTGCCACTTGCACAGTAGTTTTCGTACATGTTAATATCTTTATCGAATAATCCTATCACCATATAAACATACAAATCCAACTTTATAAAATAATCAATACTAAACTATTTCTCATTGACTCTATAGAATCAGAATCATCTCCGAAAATAACCCCAAATGTTGCTCGAAATAAAAGGTATGAACTGCCATCAAAAAACTTGGCCTGGATTGTTTTTCTACATTGATTTGGGTCGTTTCCCTTTCATTCTTCCTTTGGGTCGCATCATTTTGCTCTAAATTGATCTGTATTCATTATACTGTGATTATAAGAAGATTATACTTTATTTTATGGTTAGGTTAACATTAGATTTTGTTATGAATCCATTCAAATTAGGAAAAGACATTATAACATCCCCACTTTGGGACTCGAAAATAGACGTCGATGATGCTGCAGGTATCATCGGAATCATTTTCTGATGACAAAGTAAGGTCAATATTTTTTTTCCCAACATAAGTAAATAGAGTAACTAAATATCTTTTTTCCATCACATCAATTTGAATTGCAAAATTATACATTATGAAACCCAATCATTCCTACACAGATGTAAATTTATAACAAGAAAATCAAAATATTGTGTGTCCAACATATGAAGATGATGACACGACACCTAGCCAGTTATAAACCCTTGTTTTACACAACAAAAATTACAAAATACTTTTATTTATATAACAAGACTCATGGTTCATCTTCGAAATCTTTATTCATCTTCAAAAACGATATATGTCTAATCCATAAACTCTACCTACTCGAATGAGTACCCATGAGTTTATGGGAAATAATACAAACAAGGGCCAGACAATAAGTCAGGTATGAGTAAAACCTTTACCCTAGTCATCCAGAGTGAGACCATGCCGCTAATATGGAATGAGCTTTTTCCTCACTTCATCATCACAACATGATATACATAATTATATATATATAATATAACAACAAAAACAATCTATATCACATAAAGGAACCATGTGCATATATTCAGTTAATAAGTGTACTTTGCACTTGTCATCCAATAGCGAACCATGTCATATATCAATTCAAGTTAAGTATACCATATACTTATCATCCAAATATAAACCAAGTCATATAATCATCCATTTTCATTCATCCATCCATCACCTAATCTCTTATTTTAGGCTTTCTTCATTAGTTAGCATTAACTATGATTAGTGATTACCTCCCTCGGCATGTCTATCACTATATTAATCTTTTGTTTGACTAACGCCACCTGGTGAAAACGTCAACTCGTTTCCCCATAGGAGATACCCTGACTAGAGCTACCTTGACTCTCCTAAGTGGATGAATGTAAGCATCCTAAATACATTCTAGTAAGTGCCCTTACAAAGCATCAATAGCACCTATTAGTCCCTGAACCACTATCGTTCACGTTGTCGAATTAATTTATAACATCACCCTGAAGTTTTGGCACTCAGGTAGTTTTTTAAATTATAACATCACCCTGATGATTGGCACACTACCCTACCTCCTTTGTAGAGTTTTAAAATGTTAGGGTTGAAACCTATCGTGGCATCCTGCCATATACCATTGGATTTTAGACTGATTATCACGGCACCCTACCATCTAATAACTCTATGAGTCAGCATATGTTTACAATCGTGGTTCAGTTCTTTTGTTTTATAATTAACTATGTACCCTACACATTCTTTAAATAAAACATATTTATCTATTATTAAATGATACCCTATCATTTATTAGCTTCTCTAAGCTTCCTTCATTTTAGAAATAAGTTAACAAATTTTAACTTATAAAATCTTCCATTTATTTCATCCCTATGAAATAATTCAATAATGAAATAGTCCAAAGTGTCTAAGTATTTGTTATTTTACTTTGAAAAATATAGTTTCCCAAGCTATTACAAGTTGCATTTTACCTATTGTATATTGGCTATCCCATATCCATTGAGTTCAACTAAAATGTTTTTAACAGTTGCATGCAATCCCCAAGCTAACACGTACTGTTACCGTGTTTTAGTCCAAGGCATCAAACGATATTTATCCGGAGCCATCACTTGTAACCTGACTTCATTATTTGCCTTCGAGTATAGTTATTACTTGACGTGCATGGCCTTGCACGGCAGGCTTCTCAAGCCTTCGAGTATTCATATTACTGACATCGTGTTTTATTATATTAATGCCATTGCATGTAATGCTTTACAATATGCCATTGCGTGCAATACAAGCCTACTTGTATGTCTATATATTTAGGCCTATGTGTTTTAATCTTCCCTTTTATATGCTACTGCATATATTTCATTTGCATGTAGAGTATATATGTATTGTTGCATATAAAGTCCAGTCTTGCATGTACATATTCCTTTCGAATGCATGCATGCATATGGTTTTGCTTTCATATAAGTCTGGAAGTATTTAATGGGTTTCACATTTGTTTTCATATATTTGCATGCTAACTTGCTTTGTTGTTGGGTTTAATTAGCTTCATGCCTTCGCGTTAAATACTAAAGCATGTCTTTGTGAGCATTCATTTTTTTTATTTTCTTTGTCTTTCCTTTAAGTGATGTTTTATATATACATTTGCATTATATAATATACAAAGCCTTCACTCACAAATGCATTCATTTTTTGCTTTCATGTTTGCTCCTGTATGCTTCGTGTATAAAAGCCGTTGCCAGTTTATATATAGGAGCGTTCAATGGCACCCCAAATAATGCAACACCCCAATTATCCCCGATTTCCACCCTAAGTTTCTATTTAAATAATGTTTCTTTCTCTCTCTTTCCACTCACTTCATTGTCTAAATAGAAACTTGGGGTGGAAATCGATGGGCAATTGGGGTGCTCCACTGTATGGGGGTGCCATTGAACAGTCCTTATACATACATACATATACATACATACACACATATATACGTATGTACATATATATATATATATATATATATATATATATATATATATGAGGAGCACTCAATGGCACCCAAATAGTGCAATACCCCAAATGCCCCTTGATTTGCACCACAAGCTCTGAATTAATAATAATACATTTCCTCTCTTCCCACTACATATATTATTTAATTCGGAGCTTGTGGTGGAAATCATGGGGTATTTGTGGTACTGCACTGTTTAGGGGGTCATTGAACGCTCCTATACATATAACATACATATACATACATGCATATAAAACTGTGGTTGCTAGTTTATATTTGTTATTGCTACTATTTATTTTGCAATATACTGCTTTAAGCTTTGATAACTATTCAAGGCGTAGCAGTATATGTTGCTCAATATTGAGCCATCGCCTTGAATTATGACACATTGAATCTTTTAAGTAATGTTTCTGAAATAATATGTTGGGTCCCCGTATGGTTCCCACTTTTCCATTCAAGTCTTCAGGCACATTTTTCCTTGGTTCAATATAAAGTTTAGCCTATATTATTATATTTTACTTAGTAAAAAATAGTCCATTGGTAGTTTTTTAATTAGGTCAAAAACTAATAACTACCCCCTTAAGTAATCACTTTTCACCAAAGCCAATTTGTGGTTAATTTCTTATTGAATAATTTTCTTACCTTTGCAGTTTTCTAAACACCAAATTAACTAATTAATATTCCTTAATTAAATAGTGCTTTCCTTCATTAAATAATTCGTATAAAATATAAAGTTAATGGGAAAAACCCAAAAAATTCACTAAAAATCTCTTTTATAATATTTTACTTCATGTAAAATTTCAGGCAAAAATAGTTAATTTTAATATTTTGAATAATTAATTAACCAAAAATTAACCATTTTCCCCAACTTAGGAAATTCGTAAATTATTCATATTAACTCCAAAAAATATGAAATTAAAAACCTTTCTCTATTTAATCATTATACATATCTTGTCAAAATTTCGTGGCACTTGGATGCAATTAGACCATGTTTTACCCTAAAATATTCCCTAATTTACCTTACTTATTTTAAATAGTTAGAAATTATAATTAACCTTCTAAAAACTTCAAACATTATCCAAACATCCTATTACTAAAAATTCCGAATTAAAACATGTTAGGGAAGATTTTAAAGAAAGATTTTACATAAATATTCTAAGATTTTAAAGAAAGATTTTACATACATGTTAGGGATTATTATCAATGTTGTGAGAAAATTGAATAAGAAATTGAAATCGTAACTAAAAGGATAAGAAATAAATTCATATACCAATGAGATTTGTAAATGTAAACTATAAATGTGATTTATAATTTGAAATAAAATTCCAGAGAAATATTTGAAAATAAATTGAGATGAAAATTCTAGAGTAATGTTTGAATATAGATTGAAAGAATTTAAAATTTGAAATTTTGGAAAGGGTTTAAATTCTTTTGGGTTTGAAAATGGTTTTCAAATGCTTTGGAGAAATAATGATGATAGTATTTGAGAAATATTTTGAGTTGAATTTGAAATCTAGAGAGATTTGAAATTAAAAATATTTGAAATTGTTTAAAGAGATAAAAGCATTGAACTCTTTCGGTCGCTGGAAAATAACTTCGGTGATGACTACAGCATCATCGATGTTCATTTTTGAGTTTCCAAAAGAGGGATTGCTACCAAATTGTTTTACAGTGTAATGTCTTCAAAACTGAGTTTGGTTTTAAAATTCAAAAGATAATTTGATACCAAAGGATTTTGGATATGATTAATTTTAAAAAAATGCTTTTGGAAACATGAGTAATTGTTTAAATACTCTAGAGTTGGTTTGAGATTGTTATAGAATATAAATGGGTTGATAGTTTATAAAATTTTGAATATGTTAGAATAAAATGGAAGTCCATTAAATAAAAGTGGTAGAGATGAATTAATTTGGAAATGGTTATTAATATACAAGCAAGGAATGTTGTCGAGCCTAAATAAAATGGTTTCGAATGAAAATTATGCAAATATGCAATTGAAATAGGTGTCGAAACCTTATATGTGCTTATGAAAAACTATATAACATGCATTGTTTAGAGAATTCATGTATTAGCTTTGTAAACACAAATGAAATGTTGTAAATTGCATATATTTGGCACTTACATATTTGAATTGAGTAAGTACAGGTACATGAAAGCTATTTGGCTAGTTTTGATGGCACAAAATGCTAAATAAATAAGCCGCTTGCTTAAAAATGCTAAATAAAGGTACGCCTACGCAATAAAAAGATAGGAAATATGAACTGTTGTTTGTTTTTTTTGTTTTCCGACCGTGTGGGTCGATGTATATATATTTATATCTCTTGTCAAATTGCAAAAGCTCCTCCGTACAAAGGAGACTCTGCCAAAATTTTCCAAAATTTTAGGAGTTAGAAATTTTTTAAAATTTTCACTAACGACAAATGATTTAAAATTTGTAAGTAAATGGAATTGAAACTGGATATTGGAGTTAAATTCAAATTGTGTGGTATGGAAAATTAGTCAGGTTGGACTAAATAAAACAAAGGATTGAAAATAAAATTAGTAAATAAACTAATTGATTTAAAATGGTAAGCAAATGAATGGAAATTTAATATTGGTAGGATTTTTAATTTAAAGTGTGTAAAATAAAGTGAAGTTATAGAATTAATTTGAAGTGAACCAAATAAATTAGTAAGTGAAACTAGTTTAAATAGTGATATGAACCAGTTGTGAAGGAAAGATTGTTGATGAAATTCAATATTCAGAGTTTGAAGACAAATTGAATTCAAGTAGAATTGAAATTGGAAATCTGAATGGAAATTGGGAAAAAGTATTGAAGTTTGAAAATAATTAATAAATTGAAGCAAATTGATTTTATATGGAATTGGAACTCAATTTGAATATAAACTTCAGTAGTGAAGTAGTAAAAATAGATATAAGAAATATTTATATTGAACTTAAGAAATGAAGGATGAAATTCTTAAGTAAATTGGTATTGGGAATATACTAAGTAATTTTGGGATGGAGAAATATACTAAGTGAATAACTGAATGAAGATTAAAACTGAAAGTTGTGAATGGGATAATTGTGGATAAGTAAATAGAAATCAAAATGAATGTGAATAAATAGGGAATTGATATAGCTAATAATCAATTGAAATTAATACGTAGGATGTACGTATATTATTTTATTCGCATAGTGATTTGATCCGGATTCGAGCACATAATTTCGAGGTAATTATATCGGTCCGAGTTGGGATTTTTCACTCGATTTTCGACGGCGAACCCTGGATATAGAATTTTGATTGATTCTGGATATTCTCTATTATAGTTTGTGGCTATGCAAGGAGAATGACGGTTTCTGATCAAGAAACCAGATCTGAGTCCACACTAGGGAGTCGGGTGGACGATACTAGTTCGGAAGTGAGATTGTGTGATCGAGTGAGCAATCGAATTTGGTATTGCGTACGAATGATATATGTGCATTGTACGAATGTGAATGAAATAGATATGAAAACTTTTGTAAAGAAATGTGTAAAGCGATTTTGAATGTTGTAATTGGATATTATTGCTGAGTAGGACACATGTGTTTATAAAGAAAAAGGAATTGGTATTTTTCATTTTAGAAAATAAATTTAAATGACCCAACAAAAGGTATGTGTTTAAATTTCTATATGAAATTTGATGATTTTCCGATCTAGCCACTTGGCTTTTGTTTTCTTTTGGAAATTTGGGGGCCCGTAGAGGCATTTTGTAGTTGTATCGAGCTAGCCGCGCAAAGAAGACGCTGGCAAAATTTTTCGAAAATTTAAGGAGTTAGAAAAAATTTTAGAAAATTTTGATAATTTAAAATTTGGTTTTAAATTTAAATTTGAATGGTTGGGTAGGTGATATTGGTTGGAAACTATGGAAGGCTTTGGGAAGTTAGTTAGAGTGATAGTGTGTCTTTGATAAAAGATTTTGGGAAGTGGTCAGAACTGTTTGGTTTTGGGAAATAGTTAACGGGGATTGAATCATTCTTCCTAACTAGTAATTTCGGGGACGAAATTCTTTTAAGGGCAGGGGGGAATGTGACGACCCGGAATTTTGGATATTTGAAATCGGAATATTTAGTTGATTTTAAATATTTAAAAGTTAATTTTTAACTTGAATTTCAAATATCACTACTCATTGGATAATTCAATTATTAAATTAAATAATTTGAAGTTGGGTAAAATTTTGAATCTGGAGTTTTAAGCTTGTTAAAATAAGTTGAAGGCTTATAAAAATTCATATTAATAATACTGAAGGTGATAGAACTTTTAAAATTGAGTTTAAAGGTGTTTTGTTTAGTTTTGAAAATATATTGTTTAAATTGAATTTAAAAATAGCCTTCCGAGGCACAGTCTCGGAATTCGACGAAACCAGTTCCATTGGATCCGTAATAATATTTTATTATCGGATTTCAAATTTCGGAGCGCTTGGAGTTATCGTGTAGCCGAACGAGATATTAACGCATTGAAATCTATATCAAAAATTTAATAAAATAACTGGTCCAAAAAGCTATCTTCTCCATACGACCGAATTAGGACTTGAAACCTTTTCCATTGTGTTCGGAATAGGCGTATAACATTATAAACGCCTGGCAGCACGCCTCGATAGGAGGTCAAGATTTTGAGTTACGGTTATCGAGTCAATTTGGATTTGAATTTGAATTAATATATATATTTATATCCTGGTCAAACATCAGTTGAAATTCCTTCACATCAGTTGTATTTCTATTCACTTCGTGTTACTGTAACAAGACATCTTCCTCACGCAACCGGTCAAAAGAAAAATCAAAGTCACGTCTCCCTCAATATCATCACAGCCGAACACTTCAAAACTAAGAAAAAAAATATGAAAGCCAAAGAAAAATGGCCGATAGTAAAATTCAAATCGATGAAGATAATAATTAGACGAAATAATATAAATTCAATCGAGCCATGTCTTAATCATCACAGCAGAATGAATCGAACCATTCATAAAGGGAGTATGGCGATCGAGTTCAACTTCGGATCGTCGTCGTCTGGTCAGGAAAGGTGGGGGCGCTCGATTTCGAGCTCGCGTTAGCATTTGGGGCCTCGGTCGCGAACCAGTTAGGGGTTGCACGAGTTCGTCAAGGGGTCGACTGCGAGGTAGAGTAGATCGAGCTCGGCTAGGGCTTTGTGAGGCACAGAGGCATGAAATTTTGGGAGCTCGCAAGGCATACTCGAGCACGGTGAATCGAAGACAAAGATTAGAGGCGATGTAAATTGCCTTCGAACCAAGCGACTGGCGGCGACTACTGGAGTCGCGACTCGACTAAGTCGATGGGATTTGGGGCTGCGATGTGAAGTTCGACGATCTTCGAGGTTCGCGTGCGTATCGGCAAGTGTGACCATCGATTCGACTGAAGAGGATCTTCGAGCTCGAGTATGTTCTGTGTTGTCAAGACCGTGAAATCAAGTTGGAATTGGATTGGATTGCAAACAAATCAAAGGTGAGTTAATCTCACTCATTTGGAATGCCATTTAAATTTAAATATTTGGTTGAATGATTGAATTGATTGGATGTGATAATATATATATATATATAACAAGTTAGTTGTATATCATATACATACAATTATTATACAGACAGATTTCATATAAGCCCCTATTTATTTTTTAAACAATATATATATACAATTATACATGTAAACTATTTATATATGCAGACCTATACAAAAAAATATGCAGACCCATATCTATGAAACCAGTACTTACCTATTACATCAAATAAAATATATACATAGACCACAGGTATATATATAAAAGACAGGTCATATTTTTATATACAAAAGTTAATATATATATATATAAGAATAGAAGCACAACCCCCCAAAACTTTAAAAACTTAATATATATATCATTCTATAAATAAGAAAATTTCAGAACTAGAAAAAAAATCCAACTGTAAACATCTTATAATGTATACTAGTTTAAACAAAAAGGCTGCTGTAGGCAATTCCTTGAAACATGCATGTATAGTGTACAAAAGAAAGGTCAAGCTATTATAATTAACTTACATATATATAAAATAAAGTCAATATGCACCTACTATATCTATTAGATATATAGATTAAATATAACACGTAAACTAACAATATGTATAATATTATATACCTGTTAAACTTATAATAAAATTTAGAAAACAATATATACAACAGTACTTATATAATATATGAAGCATGCAAATAACTAACAACCTGTACAACTTTTTATATATAACAAAACTGTTATATCAATATATATTCTTGAACCATAACAATTGTATATAACTTAACATAACTTATATAATAAACCAAAAAAATTAAAACTAATATATATATATAAAAAGACTTATCACATTAGCAGAGAAGGGAGGCACGTCCCGGAGTGGGTCACTGGCCATTGTCAGGGAGTTGGAGGCCGAACGGGTCTTTGGGCTGCTTGTCGAAAGAAAGGGAAGGAGCTGCACTTCGTGGATGATGGAGTGGATGCTCGGTTGAGGTTAGAGGATGCTCATGCGAACGCCAATGGAGTGGGAGGCGGTGACTAGGACGTCGGAACATGAGAAGGCCAGTGAGAAATATATGGCGTGGGTGGCTGTTGTACTGGGAAGGTCGGACCCGACATGAAGATGGTGAAACGACGAGGCAAGAGAGAAATAGTAGAGGGAGGGAGATGAACAACTTCAGGGGAATAGCAGGCTTGGGATTTGGGAGAAGCGAATGGAAAAGAAGTGAGATGTACAGGCACAAAGATAAAATGAAATTTAAGAATGGAATGACAAACGAACCAAAAAAAATCTATATATTTGGAACCGAATGAATGTTATAGGTCATGGCTTACACTTCCAAAGTAATAAAAGCAGTGATTGCATTTTTCAAACGGTAGATGGATAAAAGAACAGCTGGAAACCAAAAGGGTTTTAAAAAAGATACCGGTATAGTTACCGTTTCCACGGGTTCCGTTGTGTACCAGACTTCAAATCACAAGATTGAATATACCATATAGATCAGCACGACGAGACAATCAAAACGGTATACAGATATCAGTGGTACGATCATCCGATCAAAAGTCGATATTGGGTATTGAAAATGCTGTTATTTCGCCGAAAATAAGATCGATGGAGCAATAACAGTCCAAATTTTGAGAAACGAAATATGACGTCTTACTAAGAAGATGATTTACAAATTTATTGTGTAAAAATATTTAAGTTTGAAAAACATTTTATTATCATCAATTATCAACTGATTTAAATTAAAATAGAATTACACAATAAAATAAACTTCCATATTATTAATCGAAAATTTATCATTTGCTATATTTAATTAGACGTATTCCAAATATTAAATTTTTATTTCAAAATATTATTGTTTAAAATTTCATAAAATTTCAATTAAATATGTTATTAAAACAAATAAAATTATTAAAAATTTACGGGTCGTTACAACATGCATAGGATAATAAATAAAGCGAAATATACGTTGTATTCGTACTAGTTATAATTAGAACGACTAGTTATTAATAGTGTAGTAAATCATAGGAAAACGAGGTTGAAATAGAAAAGAGACGGTAACTTCAAAATTTATGAACAATGATTGCAAATTTAGTGGACAACAAATATGTAGTGAATAGGGAGCTACAGGAATTAAATGGGGACATAAATGCGCTTAATGGAGCCAATTATAGAATTTAGTATGGCATTTATGAGAAGAAGCAAAAGGCATAATAAGTTGAATTTGAATGAAAAAATTAATATCATTAGTGATTGAACAATTTGAATAATAATGGCCATTTATTTCGGTCAATTAGCATTTAAGGGATATAAAAGGAAGTGGGGAATATATGAAATAAGCATATAAAATAGGAGTAGGTTCGTAGCGAATAAGTGAATTAAATACTAGTTAATAAACTTAGGATGCGGTTTAATTTTCATAGTAGAAATCATATAGTCTCAATAATACGTTTAGTATGAGAGTGAATTAATAGGCTTAGCCTAATATTTAGGCCTAGGATAATTAATTTGGTTTAGAATAGGTTGAGTTGTGAGGTCAGTAGAGTTACATAATAGAAGTTTGCCCTTCACCTAGATCTACCAGCAGTTGTGTATGTGTACTACTGACGTGGGACATCTCCAACCATTGGAACCATAGGGAAGAGATATACGTTTTCCATATAGGTATGGGAAATATACTAAGGTTCGCCTCAGATTTGAAGTATTAAATGGGTTAGTATCTTTATGAATGTCCTCAGATTTGAAGTATTAAATGGCTTAGTACCTTTAGGACGTCAATGGTTTTCTTTAGGGTGGAAGATATTAAATGACCATTGTGTCTGCTTCCTTCCTATATAAGAATCTTAAATAACCTATGATGCTACCTAATAGGGAAATGAGGTCTGCTTCATTTCTAATGTGAGGTATTAAATAACAGGATGGGAATTTTACTTGATTTACATTAAGATAGTCTAAACGGGGTTTCGGCCATGGGAGGTCGGTAGGATATGTCACTGTTGTTGTTGGACTAAAATTTAGTAGTGGGTCTGGCATATAGGCTTTGACCATCAACGGTCCCGAGCGGTCGTTAGCAAAGACTTGGGTTATGCCCTGACGGATTTCACTTTCTATTAGTGCAGAATCTGTATGGGATACACAAAGACCGTAGAGTATTATTTATTGTTTATTTGTCGGAGGTGGGCTAGTTAACTCTTAGATGAGTCTTTGAAATGCATTAGTAATACGACAAATTAAATTATAAAGCTATATCTATGAGTCATCGGTCTCTGTGCTAGGACCGGAGTGACTGGTGATTTCGTTATGAAGGACCCACTTTGGGGGTTAAGGTATTAAATGGTCATTGGGTCTACCTCCTACCTATTTCAAAAGTATTAAGTGGTCGAGGTTTCTTTTGGGTAGCACAACACTTATATATAGATATAGGCATATATATATATATATATAGTTATACCTCAGAGAAGGTTGGATATATCATATGCGTAGATGGAATTAAATGGAATAGTCATGTTAAATAGACATAACACTAAATAGAAATCAATAGCATAAATTAGTGTTATAGATAAAGTATGTAATTTTCCAGTCACCAGAACCATGTTCTGACTCTCTCCTCATTACTACCCACAGGATAGATTCAAAGGGCTAGACTACCGATGCAAGATGGGAATGGTAGATGAAGAAGACCTCCCATTCATGCTTGGCACTATCAAGGCAACTAGATATCCAAGGAACAATATTGATTCCAAGGTAGTCGCCTTAGTCGGTATTTATGTACTATTATATTATACTATTCCGCTATGAGTTTATGTACATAGATATCTGATATACTTATGTTTATTACATATTGCCAACACCAACGATTTGTATCCTAATGGACTTGGATTTCGATTCAGTCGAAAATCGGGTCCATTAAGGTGTAGGTTGTTACATTTGGTATCAAAGCTTAGTTTAGTCGATCATAGAAACTAGGATACGCTGAGTGAACGTATTTGTATTTTTTACCTATAGTTATATATATTATATGTTGAACTCTATGAATTCCCACTATAGAAGTAGTTGCGACCATGTTCTGAAAAAATGGATGAGACAACTATGAGTTGGAATAATAAATATAGTTAAATTCATAGGCTTACTCTGATTACCCCATAGAGTGTAGGCTGTATCGCAAGGCTTTGACTAAGGAGAGCATGAGTGCGACATATAGAAGAATTGCGAAGTCTAGATGATACTTGACTCCTTTATTGTGCCTAGGCTGCCTTTTGATGGTAGATTTCGATGAATTGTCGATTGAAGACGTACAAATCATTCAGTTAGATGGAAGTAAGAACATATATGTTGCAAGCATCCGAAAGTAAGACCTGATAAAGGATCGAGTAAGTTTCCAAAAAAAGGCGTGCATAAATCACCATAAGAGGATAGCCAGATTTTTAGTATATACTCTTAATAAGAAGAGATTAAGGGTAAAGGGAAAAGAAGAAAAGTCCAAAAGAAAGGATGAATAAGAGTCTATTTCTTGAAACATTTTGAATGGTTTTAGAAAGGATTTATTTAAAATAGAAGGGTTCTACCATTGAAAAGTGGTTGATTTGAAAAACAAGAAAATTTTATGTAGCTATTTGGGATTCCAAGTTAAGTTTAAAATTGGTTGGGTCAAATTTTTTTGATTTAAAAGGTTTTTGGTAGAGCGGTTTTTTTTTTGAAATGAAGGGAAAAGAGAGCTTATGAAGGGCAAAGAGATCATGTGTTTCTATGTAATTACCATTAATTATCTTAGTCTACAACGACATATAAAAAGTGTTCCATTTGAAATAATAAGAAACATAACAAAAAGGAAGAGATGTGTAAAGTACAGATTCTCCTCCATAGTTTGCACTGTCTATTTCAATAAATGAAAAGGGATAATTCCTCATAATTTCAAACGAAGCAATAATCACACTTTTGGGTAATTTATGGAAAGTTATAATGGTAATCCTTTTTGGGAAGGATAGCTCTAATATATTAAAGTATGGAAATAAATGTTCTTTACAGAATGTACATATAAGTGTATGGTCTGGAATTCCTAAGTATGAGAATTAATGAATTAGAGATAGAAATACACACACACATGTATAATCGTGCCTACCGATTGAAAATATAAATATACATAGGGTAACAAATATATCGTAATATACGTTGGTATTCATATTAATTATAATTAGGATGATTAGTTATTAATAGCGTAGTAAATCATAGGACTAGAAGGTTGGAATTGAAAAGATATAATAACTCCAAAATTCATGAACAATGATTGCAAATTTAGTGGGCAACAAATGTGTAGTGAATAGGGAGTTACATGAATTAAACGGGGACATAAATGCATTTAATAGGACCGATTAAAGAATTTAATATGGCATTCACAGGAAAACGAAATAGGCATAAAAAGTTGAACTTGAACGAATAAATAAAAGTCATTAGTGATTGTCCAATTTGAATAATAATGGTTATTTATTACGGATAATTAGCATTTATGGGACATAGAAGGAAGTGAGGAATATAGGAAATAAGCTTATAAAATAGGAATGGGTTCGCATCGAATAAGTGAATTAGATACTAGTAAATAAACTTAGAAGGTAGTATAATTTTCATAGCAGGAAGTTATATAGCCTTAACAATAAGTTTAGTAAGAGCATGAATTAGTGGGCCTAGCCCAATATTTAGGCCTAGGATAATTGGTTTGGTTTAGAATAGGTTCGGATGCGAGACCAGTGGAGTTACACAATAAAAGTCTGCCCTTTGCCTATAGGCTACCAGCAGTAGTGTATATGTATTACTGATATGGGACATCTCTAACCATAGGGGCCATAAGGATGGGATATACGTTTGCGTATAGGTGTGGGAAATATACCAAGGGTTAGCCTCATATTTGAATTGTTTGATGGCTCGGTTCCTTTAGGGTTGTTAAGGGGTTTGCTTTAGGGTGGAAGGTATTAAATAGTCATTGGGTTAGCCTCCTCCCTGTATAAGAAGTCTTAAATAACCTACAATGGTACCTAATATGGAAATGAGGTATGCTTCATTTTTAATAAGTGGTATGAAGTAACTATGATGGGTATTTTTCATTGACTTATATTATGATAGTCTAAATGGGATTTTGGTTGTAGAAGGTCAATGGGCTATGTCAGTGTTGTTGTTAGACTGGTATTTAGTATTAGGGCTGACATATAGGCTTCGACCACCAGCGGTCATTAGCAAAGACTTGGATTATGTCTTGACGGATATCACTTCTACTAGTGTAGAATCCATATGGGATACACGCAGACCTCAAAGTTTTATTTATTTTTTGCTTTTCAGAGGTGGTTTAGTTAATCCTTAGACGAGTCTTTGAAATTGTTAGTAATAACGCAGATTAAATTATAAAGCCATATCTACGAGTCATCAGTCTCTGTAGCTAGGACCGAATTGACTAGCAACTACATTATGAAGGGCCTGCTTTGGGGTCGAGGTACTAAATGGTCATTAGGTCTGCTTTCTCCCTATTTTAGAAGTATTAAGTAGCTGGGGTTTCTTTTGGGTAGTACAATGCTTATATATATAATTATAGTTATACCTCGAAGAAGGTTGGATATATTGTATGTGTAGATGGAATTAAATGGAATAGCCGTGAATAATAGACATAATACTTAAATAGAAATCAATTAGCATAAATTATTGTTATAGATAAAGTATGTAATTTTCCACTTAGCAGAACTTGTTCTGACTCTTACCACATCACAATTGATATAAAGATTAAAAGGGATAGGATGTTGGTGCAAGACAAGAATGGTAGATGAAGAAGTCTTCTCATTTATGCTCGACACCCAATGTAACGCCCCACCTCTATGCCCATAATAACAAAGAGTATTAAAAGAAATACTGTCTATTATTACGAAGAATAAGGCTGGATTGGAGCAGCCATCCGTAGTTGGCCTTACATTAATATTGGTTACCTCGATAGGAGTGGTATATACTTTTTCAATTTTCATCTCTTATTTATTTACTCCCATCGACATACCCAATTACCAGTATAAAACAACTACGATGGTTCATAATAGTTTAGGACATTAGATATAATAATAACACAGATAATATAAATGTGGAAGACAGATAAAACAAAAGTCTCATATATATATATAACTGATGTTAGTTACAATATAGTTGACACAATACATATGATACAACTACAACTGTCGACTTTGGAAGTTATATATACAAGTACATTATCAACTAATATACATGAATACATATCATCCTATACAATGACACGACTTCTACAAAATGAAAAAGTTAACTTCAGAAGATGTGAAAAGTCTTCATAGCCCGAACAGCAACTCAAAGAAGGAAATCTACAACCTGAAATAACTCGGGTCTGACCCGAGTATTAAATTCAAAAGAAAATAATACACGGGTCAGTCTAATTCAAACTTAGTTATTAATGCGCAAAAGCAATAATAATCAATGTCAAATAGACGACAGCAACAGAAATCTCGTATATCCGTCTTCTCGATAAGAGAATCGGATAACGGCAAGTAATACACTAAATAGTGTTAAACAACAAATCAGCAAATCCAAATCAGAATACAACTTCAAAACATTGAATTTTACCAACGAAACAATTTGACAATCGAACCATCAATTTTAAAACTGTCAAACCTAATAGGGCTGCAGTACACGCACGCGTGTACTGCCTCGCCACTATCGCATGAGATACACAAGAATTCAGTGAAAGTCACAAATGATCACAAGGTCAAACCCCGAAATCGGGTTCAACTCAAGTGTGATTTCATCAATCAACATGAAATAATCAAGAACCAACAAAGTAGATCCAAATCAATACATGCATCCACCCATACATATGTATGTACAGATATGGATACACATATGTGACAGTAGTGCAAACCAACAAAGTCAATAACACAAGCAAGACCAGAACCAAACAAAGGCCAGAAGTACAAAATGGCCATGCAAGTGCACCACTAAACCAACAAACAAGATCGGAGGCAAATCGGTAAAAAGAATAACAAGAGAGGCAAGTGCTGCACTGATAACAAGGCGAATGAAGTGCAACCACAAATGCATATGGTCGAACACAGTTCAGATATGAAGCAATGCCAAAGTCAAGCATGCTACAGGTATGAAAGATCACAAGACAAAGTCCACAAGCTCGAAGCCAGAACTAAAATCGAAGTGGGACAATATTCAAACTGTCTCAAAGAATGATACCAAATTCACTGCAAACTACAAGTGAAACTGTACAATTCAAAGACCATCAGCATGTAACACATGGTAAAACAGATGTGAGTGCAGACATACAATGAAGACTACACATTCAGATTTTAACAAAATGATCAAGAAGCAACTGAGTACAAAAGTACACAAGTATAGGCTCAAGTTCACAATGGCAACTGCAACAGTATGTTATACAACTCAAAGTATCAAGCTGCACGTACACAAGCAAATGTCCATACTCGATAAGTCAAAGAGAATGTGCAAAGGTTTGGACAACATGGCATGTTGGAGCCAAAATGTAACTTAAAATGATTCAGTGAAACAAACAGTTGTATTATGCAAATGAAACATGAAGCATAACCACAGTAACTCAAATGACAAGACTAGATGTGCAATACCATACAAGGCAATGCATCAGAAAACTCAAGTGAAGCTACAGATAATCAACACTTCGAAGACCATCAATACAAAAGTCAACAGTGTCAATAACAAGTGCAGTAGCTACGACAACAACCATACATGTATACAGAGTTGTACATGTACTCGAGGAAATATGATTGCAATAAAGACTCAAGAGTGTGCAGACATGCCCAGTGATATGAACACAAATGCACCAATGACACCAATGAAATCAAGACTTAAATGCAGTGCCAACAGAATGCATACAAAAAGGACAGAGTGAACCAAGACATGAATGTCAATATGCTATGCAACCTGAATCGTAAACTACAGAACTACTCAGTGAAACTGTACATCAAAATACACATGAATGGAATACAACAAGTTTTAAGATGAACAACTATAATTCAAATGACCCGATTGAACAATGATCACTATTACAAGAATGCAGACTTAAGTCGAGCTACACCTATGTATAAAATGTTACAACACAGTGAGGAACAGGAGCCAGAAAACCAAAAGATATCACAAAATCAAAGCCATTGTTTTAACAACATGGGAATCAAGTAAATCAAGTTCAAACATCCGAACACAAGTGAAACAGTGGAAGCATGAACAAGTCATTGAAGACAAGGTCGAACAAAATAACATTGTCGAACTCGATTCCGAAAACCAACGAAGCCGTGGGTAACCCAAAATCAAATCAACATGAAAATGCCGACGACTACGAAATCAACATCGTTCAAACAAGATCAAAAACCATCAAAGCCATGTAAATCAATTCACAAAATCGCATAATTCTGAGATTAAATTAGATATGAGAATTACTCACTTTAGAATGAAGCGAAGACGAACTCAACAAGCAGTCGTAGTGAGCAACCCTAGTCGATCGACAAGCAAGGCCTCGTTCGATCTAGCAGTTGAAGCCGGCGCCTTCGAATTCCATAAGCCCTAATTCGTCAAGAGGAGTGATCGAAGAAACGAACGAAGCTGCCATATTTTTTCTTTCGTTTTCTTTGGTCAAGGGTTTGAATGAATGAATCCCACGAGAGAGAGAGGAGCGGGTTTGCCAAAAGAAACGAAGAGGGGAACCGGTTATTGCAATTTTCTCCACAAAAGGAAACGGGCCAAATGAATCATTTAAAACCCGTATACTCTTAAAGAAATTTTTGAAAATAATTATAACCCGAATCAAAACTCCTAACAACAAATATCTGTCAACACTAATCGCTTAACAATGATAATTAACTATAAAATGTCAGGGTTGTTACAGACTCCCTTCCTTATAAAAATTGCGTCCCCGCAATTTTCATAACTAAAGTCGTCAATAACAATTATTTCTCTAACATAAACTGGTTAAGCTAAAAAAATAAAGGTCAAGAACTCAAATGCCAAAGAAATCTTTTAATTTCATAAAAGAGATTCACAAAGTTTCAACAAAATCTAATTATCAAGCAGATAATCAGAAAACAACAAAACTGAATAAATACAATCATCAGCAATATCCAATTACCAATTAGATATTCAGAAATACAGAAATCTCAAAACAGCAATATCTAATTATCAACAAAGATGATTAGAAACAAAATTCGCAAAACTGCAAATAGCTAGTTATCCAACAGATAAATAGAAAACACGGACTTCATAATCAGCAACCCATAACTATCAACAGAGATAGATATAGACAGAAAACCGCAATCCAATAAAATCAGCATATTCTAGAATCAATTGGAGACTAGAAAATCTCATATCAATAAAATCATCAAACATCCAATTATCCAAACGATACTCAGAAAAAAAATCAACAAATATCAAATTATCAAATACGAAAATCAGAAAACATCAAATATCTAATTATCTCAAACGATAATCAAAAAAACAAATCAGCACATATCTAATTACCACAAACGGTAATTAGAATTTCAAATCAACAAATATTTAATTACCACAAACGGTAATCAAATTTCAAATCAACAAATATTCAATTATCAAAAGCGATAATCAAATTTCAAATCAACAAATATTCGATTATCAAAAACGAATATTTAAATCTCAAATCAGCAAATATTCAATTATCAAAGGCGATAATTAAATCTCAAATCAGCAAATATTTAATTATCAAAGGCGATAATTAAATCTCAAATCAGCAAATATTTAATTATCAAGGGCGATAATTAAATCTCAAATCAGCAAATATTTAATTATCAAAGGCGATAATTAAATCTCAAATCAACAAATATTTAATTATCAAAAGCGATAATTAAATCTCAAATCAACAAATATTTAATTATCAAAAGCGATAATTAAATCTCAAATCAACAAATATTTAATTATCAAAAGCGATAATTAAATCTCAAATCAGCAAATATTTAATTATCAAAGGCGATAATTAAATCTCAAATCAGCAAATATTTAATTATCAAAGGCGATAATTAAATCTCAAATCAGCAAATATTTAATTATCAAAGGCGATAATTAAATCTCAAATCAACAAATATTTAATTATCAAAGGCGATAATTAAATCTCAAATCAGCAAATATTTAATTATCAAAGGCGATAATTAAATCTCAAATCAGCAAATATTTAATTATCAAAGGCGATAATTAAATCTCAAATCAACAAATATTTAATTATCAAAAGCGATAACTAAATCTCAAATCAGCAAATATTTAATTATCAAAGGCGATAATTAAATCTCAAATCAGCAAATATTTAATTATCAAAGGCGATAATTAAATCTCAAATCAGCAAATATTTAATTATCAAAGGCGATAATTAAATCTCAAATCAGCAAATATTTAATTATCAAAGGCGATAATTAAATCTCAAATCAGCAAATATTTTATTATCAAAGGCGATAATTAAATCTCAAATCAGCAAATATTTAATTATCAAAGGCGATAATTAAATCTCAAATCAACAAATATTTAATTATCAAAAGCGATAATTAAATCTCAAATCAGCAAATATTTAATTATCAAAGGCGATAATTAAATCTCAAATCAGCAAATATTTAATTCTCAAAGGTGATAATTAAATCTCAAATCAGCAAATATTTAATTATCAAAAGCGATCATTAAAAACAACAAATATCCGATTATCAAAAACGATAATCAGAACTCATATCAACAATTATCCAATCATCACAAGCGATAATTAGAAACAACAAATATCCGATTATCAAAAACAATAATCAGAACTCTCAAATATTTAATTATCGATACGATAATTAAACCTCATAACATCAGATATCTAATTACCTGCAGATAATTAGAAACAACAAATATCTAGAAATCAATTAAGAAAACTAGAAAATCAACATAAAAGCTTGGATCGATCCCATCAGATGGCGAGTTTTTAATTCGCCGCACGTGCATCAACAAATGGCCGAAGCCTACCAAGTACTCAACATAATTTTGGCGCCCAACAAATGACCCGAAGGTCCGTAGAGTGACCCGAAGGTCTAGTACTGGTATTTGACCCGAAGGTCCATCAGAGTGGCCCGAAAGCCCAACAAATGACCCGAAGGTCCAACAAATGACCCAAAGGTCCAACATAGTGGCTCGAAAGCACACGAAAGCATCAAAATCATCAAAACATCAAATATTTCAATTAACGAGTCCGGAATTAACCAAAATAGCAAACGCACATGTCCCATACCACGTGTTTTACTAAATCGTTTGATTCTCTTCATCGTTTCCTTGAAAGTGCAAAATGGTGTATTTTGTAAAAATACATTTTACATTCTCAAACGGACAAGTCCGGAATTAAGCGAATCAGTAAAAGAAAGGGGTCATAGTCCTCGATTTTGCTGAAACGTTTAAGTCGCTTCCTCATTCTTTTGAAAACGCAAACTTTTAAAAATTTATAAAACCATTTTCATTTTAAAACAATTTTCCAATCACGTGATTAAAGCAGCAATATCAGTAGCAATTTCGAAAAGAAAATTGTACTTCTCAAAACACCGTAAATACGAATCTCAAAATCAGCATTACGGAATAACCGCTTGAAAATCCACTTTTTAAAATTTGACGGTTACTGAAGCTAAAGCGACAGTAATTTTTATACGTCAAAATCTCATCAAAATAATTCACATCAAAAAGTAACACCAGTGAATTTTCATTCAATCAAAAATACCACAAAACACCGTGCTTCCAAAATATAGCATTGGTGTAAAAATCCCGTTATAAAAATAACGGCAACAAAATACGTTTCATAACCAAGCATCGGTTCAACGTAAAATTAATGTAGTAACATGCAATTTATATTTGCACGCACACTACAATATACACAAAGAAATTACTCTATTATCTTCAATGAAGATAATTTAAAACAGCAAAAATCTAATCATCATGTGATTAGCATAAAAGAAAATCAACAAAGATCTCAACAAAATCACATAACTGCAATCGTTTCGAATTCGAAATTCTCAAAGAAACGAAACAAATACAGCTATGTAAACAACCAATGAAATTTATTTCAATTTCATATTTCGATTTTTAAATCAAAAAGACTATCGGCCGTATTCAGCGAAGACAGTTTTATTGTTTCCGCTGCGCACTCTGATAAACGGTCACAAATTAACCAATCGGCAAAACACAGTTTCACCTTTATTTTTAAATAAAGATATTTAAAAATTTTATCAAAATTCAAAACTTTAGTTTTGACTCAAAGCACAATAAAACATTGACAAATAGTTGTAACACATGTTCCATCCAAGTTATGTTTTATATTATGTCCATAAACCCCAAGCTCTAATACCAACTGTAACGCCCCACCTCTATGCTCATAATAACAAAGAGTATTAAAAGAAATACTGTATATTATTACGAAGAATAAGGCTGGATAGGAGCGGCCATCCGTAGTTGGCCTTACACTAATATTGGTTACCTCGATAGGAGTGGTATATACTTTTTCAATTTTCTTCTCTTATTTATTTACTCCCATCGACATACCCAATTACCAGTATAAAACAACTACGATGGTTCGTAATAGTTTAGGACATTAGATATAATAATAACACAGATAATATAAATGCGGAACACAGATAAAATAAAAGTCTCATATATATATATAACTGATGTCAGTTACAATATAGTTGACACAATACATATGATACAACTACAACTGTCGACTCTGGAAGTTATATATACAAGTACATTATCAACTAATATACATGAATACATATCATCCTATACAATGACACAACTTCTACAAAATGACAAAGACAACTTCAGAAGATGTGAAAAGTCTTCATAGCCCGAACAGCAACTCAAAGAAGGAAATCTACAACCTGAAATAACTCGGGTCTGACCCGAGTATTAAATTCAAAAGAAAATAATACACGGGTCAGTCTAATTCAAACTCAGTTATTAATGCGCAAAAGCAATAATAATCAATGTCAAATAAACGACAGCAACAAAAAGTATATCCGACTTCTCGATAAGAGAATCGGATAACGGCAAGTAATACACTAAATAGTGTTAAACAACAAATCAGCAAATCCAAATCAGAATACAACTTCAAAACATTGAATTTTACCAACGAAACAATTTGACAATCGAAACATCAATTTTAAAACTGTTAAACTTGATAGGGTTTCAGTACACGCACGCATGTACTGCCTCGCCACTATCGCATGAGATACACAAGAATTCAGTGAAAGTCACAAATGATCACAAGGTCAAACCCCGAAATCGGGTTCAACTCAAGTGTGATTTCATCACTCAACATGAAATAATCAAGAACCAACAAAGTAGATCCAAATCAATACATGCATCCACCCATACATATGTATGTACAGATATGGATACACATATGTGACAGCAGTGCAAACCAACAAAGTCAATAACACAAGCAAGACCAGAACCAAACAAAGGCCAGAAGTACAAAATGGCCAAGCAAGTGCACCACTAAACCAACAAACAAGATCAGAGGCAAATCAGTAAAAAGAATAACAAGAGAGGCAAGTGCTGCACTAATAACAAGGCGAATGAAGTGCAACCACAAATGCATATGGTCGAACACAGTTCAGATATGAAGCAATGCCAAAGTCAAGCATGCTACAGGTATGAAAGATCACAAGACAAAGTCCACAAGCTCGAAGCCAGAACTAAAATCGAAGTGGGACAATATTCAAACTATCTCAAAGAATGATACCAAATTCACTGCAAACTACAAGTGAAACTGTACAATTCAAAGACCATCAGCATGTAATACAAGGTAAAACAGATGTGAGTGCAGACATACAATGAAGACTACACATTCAGATTTTAACAAAATGATCAAGAAGCAACTGGTCAGTATAAAAGTACACAAGTATAGGCTCAAGTTCATAGCGGCAACCGCAACAGTATGTTATATAATTCAAAGTATCAAGCTGCACGTACACAAGCAAATGTCCATACTCAATAAGTCAAAGAGCATGTGCAAAGGTCTGGACAACATGGCATGTTCGAGCCAGAATGTAACTTAAAATGATTTAGTGAAACAAACAGTTGTCAAATGGAAGAATACAACAGCAATGAAGGCACCAAATCAATAGAGAGGAACGAGACAGTAGTATTATGCAAATGAAACATGAAGCATAACCACGGTAACTCAAATGACAAGACTAGATGTACAATACCATACAAGGCAATGCATCAGAAAACTCAAGTGAAGCTACATATAATCAACATTTCAAAGACCATCAATACAAAAGTCAACAGTGTCAATAACAAGTGCAGTAGCTACGACAACAACCATACATGTATACAGAGTTGTACATGTACTCGAGGAAATATGATTGCAATAAAGACTCAAGAGTGTGTAGACATGCCCAGTGATATGAACACAAATGCACCAATGACACCAATGAAATCAAGACTTAAATGCAGTGCCAATAGAATGCATACAAAAAGGACAGAGTGAACCAAGACATGAATGTCAATATGCTATGAAACCTGAATCGTAAACTACAGAACTACTCAGTGAAACTGTACATCAAAATACACATGAATGGAATACAACAAGTTTTAAGATGAACAGCTATAATTCAAATGACCCGATCGAACAATGATCACTATTACAAGAATGCAGACTTAAGTCGAGCTACACCTATGTATAAAATGTTACAACACAGTGAGGAACAGGAGCCAGAAAACCAAAAGATATCACAAAATCAAAGACATCGTTTTAACAACGTGGGAATCAAGTAAATCAAGTTCAAACATCCGAACACAAGTGAAACAGTGGAAGCATGAACAAGTCAGTGAAGACAAGGTCGAACAAAATAACATTGTCGAACTCGATTCCGAAAACCAACGAAGCCGTGGGTAACCCAAAATCAAATCAACATGAAAATGCCGACGACTACGAAATCAACATCGTTCAAACAAGGTCAAAACCCATCAAAGCCATGTAAATCAATTCACAAAATCGCATAATTCTGAGATTAAATTAGATGTGAGAATTACTCACTTTAGAATGAAGCGAAGACGAACTCAACAAGCAGCCGTAGTGAGCAACCCTAGTCGATCGACAAGCAAGGCCTCGTTCGATCTAGCAGTTAAAGCCGGCGCCTTCGAATTCCATAAGCCTTAATTCGTCAAGAGGAGTGATCAAAGAAACGAACGAAGCCGCCATATTTTTTTTTCTTTCGTTTTCTTTGGTCAAGGGTTTGAACGAATGAATCCCACGAGAGAGAGAGGAGCGGGTTTGCCAAAAGAAACGAAGAGGGGAACCGGCTATTGCCATTTTCTCCACAAAAGGAAACGGGCCAAATGAATCATTTAAAACCCGTATACTCTTAAACAAATTTTTGAAAATAATTATAACCCGAATCAAAACTCCTAACAGCAAATATCTGTCAACACTAATCGCTTAACAATGATAATTCACTATAAATGTCAGGGTTGTTACACCCAACAAGGCAACTAGATATCCAAGGAATAATATTAATTCAAAGGTAGCCGCCTCAGTCGGTATTTATATTCTATTATATTTTAGTATTTCGCTGTGAGTTTATGTAGATAGATCTCTGATATACTTATGTTTATTACATGTTACCAACACTAACGATCTGTACCATAATGGACTTGGATTTTGATTCAGTCGAAATTTGGGCCCATTAAGGTGCAGGTTGTTATAGCAATCATGAGTAATACACTTCCCAACATTAAGAAATTATTATGCACTCTAGTCTCAACGGGTGTATCGATATCCTAACTCGAAACATCTTGACCAGGAGTTGTTAAAATAATATGTTATTTTTTATGTGATAAATTTATCATGGTTACAACACATTGTAATTGCTATCACATAACATATCATTTAAACATTTTCTATTTAATATACTTTAAATTAATTAATTATATCGTAATATAACAAGTATATAAAGAAAGAAAACAACTTGTATTTTTGACAAGATTGGATGTCAAGTTATATATATGTAACAAATTATATAATTACCCCTGGGTCATATCCCTAACTCTATCAATTTCGCACTTACACTTTAGTCAATTATGGAATCTTATTCCAACTCCTTCGACTAGTATTCTCAAAAATAAATGGACTAGTCCCTTAGTGAATGGGGATGTTATTTTGTTTTTATTATCTACTTTGTCAATCATGTCTCGTACATTGATAAACTGCCTTATCATGTGGAACTTTTTGGGATATGTTTCTTGACTTCTAGGTTCTTTTAATGATTTGTATCATGGCATTTTTATCATATAACAATGACATGCGATTCTCAACTTCTGGAACCATGCCTAGCTAAGTTATAAATTTGTACATTTATTTATACTTCTTTATTGTAGTGCTATTCAAGGCAATGTACTATAAGCCTCGGTTGAACCAGCCAGTAATTATTGTTTGGAACATTACCAACTTTATGTTCTTAACTTAAGATAGAACATGCATTTAGGACAGACATAATATAATCGATATCATTTTTGAAGTTCGAGCCTGTGCACTCCTTCATAAGGAGTTCATTTTTTCTATAAATAGTTCTCTAGTATTTTTTAAATATTGAAGAACACATTAAACATCATTTAGCGATCGCATCAGATTTGATACTTGTTTTATCTATCAAATACATAAGTGAAACACTCTAAACTATCCCTTTTCTACCAAGTATGGCCAGCCAAGAATTGTGCCACACGGGCCCTCAAAAATTCCACGAACTTCAGTGATTGATTGATTTAAATCAAATTTAGATATCTTATCGTTATCAAATATCGATATGCGCATACATACTATTACATATTTGCATTTCCTTAAATACTAATGACATTCAAATATCAAATCAAATAAAAATACAAATTAATATTTCATAAATATTAATTAATTTAACTAATTTACAATGATTATAAATTAATTAAAACTTGTGGTTTTTCGGTGTACTCATCACTACGGTTGTGCAACTCAAAGGTATAAATTCAATTGGTGATTAATATAGAACAATTCAAATATTAACTTTCACATGTCACCTTAGCTAGTGGTGTGATATTTGGGCCAAATGTATCGGTTACACATGTAAAACCCAAGAAAATTTTAATAGTGAATTAAAATGTTAATAAAGTGAAAAATGTAATTTTAAATAAAAAAGGCAAAATGGTAAATTCTCACAAACATTGGAATTAGGCTTTGGAATCTATTCCATTGCGTTCGGAATATCATTTATAGTGAGAAAACATATATAACTTATTGAATTTGACAAAACAGATTAGAATTAGTGGAAACTGGACCCAGTGTCATTTTCGTAAGTAATAATTTTAAGTTAAGCCTAACAACCTTAATTTTCAACTATAAATAAAGAGCTAACCCGCACCTCTCTTTGCTCAAAACATTAGTTGATAGAGTCAGGGTTATGCCCTAGGGGAATTATGTAATTTATTACATATATCTTACTCGATAATCAAGTTTGTTCAAAATATAAGGTGTTTTCTTTCTATTATATACTTGATACAATGTATTATACTAATTATTTATTTAATTGAAGGTATATTTAATATATTAATCATCTTCTTCTAGTGTGGAAACTTAAAGGAATAGTCAAGATTAACTATGACAAGGACATTGTTTTCTTTGATTTTTCCTGTTTGGATGATAGAGCTAGAATCTTGGAATCAGACCATTTCATTATTTTTGACAAGGTTTCCATCGCCGCAAAATGACTCCAACTATTGATAGAGCTAAAGAACAAATTAAGTCTATTAGAGTTTGGGCTAAACTTTCCAATATCCCATCGCTTTATCAAAATTTAGAAGGTCTAGACTGGATTTTCAGCTATATAGGAAAACTAATTTGTTTTGATGAAACTATTGAATACAGAGATAGGTTGGCTTATGCTCGTGCATTGATTGAGATCTCTCCTAAGAAATTGCTACCTTCTACAATTCCTATTTTTCTGTCTGAGCACATTACAGGCCATGTTCAGGTTTCCTTCCTCTGGAAACCTCCCATTTGCACTAGATGTTGTTCCTTTGGACATACTGATTCTACATGTATACATTCACTGCCTAAAGACGAGATTGATCCTGAGATCCCAATCTCTCCATTATCCCCATTACGTAAAGCTAAAGCTAGAGAATGGTGTGACAAGCCCCTGCCATAGCACAACCTGACCTATCTTCTGATACCCTTTCAATAGCTACCTCAGAGAAAACCCAAGCTCCTCAGATCTCTTCCCCATGGTAAAGGCTCCTGTACCTTCTCTCCATAAGCCTCTTTCCATATTGACATCTCCTTCAGATTCAAACCCTGGTGACTTTAATGACGGCTTTGAGTATGATATTCACTAGATCATCCCTTTTACTTCTGACCCTACATGATTGCATGGTTATATTATCTATTTGATTATATCACTTTGTTATTTGTATTTGCTATTTGCTGAGCCTTTGCATGTAATGTCATATCAGTAAGTTTTGTATTAGCTGCTGAAGCATATGTGCTTCACACCTGTTTCTTTTGTAAAGTAGTATGGCCACTATAAAACCAGCTTGCCCGTGAAAAATAATAGTACTATATTTTGTCTGTAAAAAAATAGTTACAATATGCTGTAATCATGAGTTGTTTATCATAATAAAATAAGCATGTTGTTTTAAATATTCTTAGCCAGATGTATCAAAACTGGATATCAATACATCCGTTGAGACTAGAGTACGTAACACTCTCCAAATGTTAGGCAGTGTATTACTCATTACTGTTGGAGGCACCAAGGGGTTATGTACCGATATTTATTAGATAACTATGAAATGACTTACAAGAGTTTTCTGTTAGTCACTGTAATTAAGGTCAAACAAAAAATCTCGAAGTGACAATGCTACATAGTTTGCTCGACTTGAGAATATGGAACTTCAATGTGGATACTCCACTTTGATTATAGTCAAATTATGACATGACATCCATCGAATGACTGTAGTTGGGTCTGATTTGAAGCATTGGAAGTGAAACACTATTCATTAGAGAATTCATCTCCTCAGTTATATGGGGTTAGTATCATGGTCAACCACAGTCAACTCAAAATCAAGGTCTCTGGTCAGAGCAGTGCGGTTAATATTAATTATTACTATTGAGCCAAGGATTTAATGTTTAGAATTACAAAGTCGGATGTGGACGATGTTAAAATTTTGACCAAAACTATATTTCGTAAGTTTTAATGTGATATAATGTTTACAAAGAGAATTAGTGTAAATAATCATTACTAGCAGGTACCACTTATAATAAATAAAATTGGATTTTACCGATAGATGTGTAAATGATAAATTCAGCTAAAATGTCATACCACCAGCTAAGGTGACGTATAACGACCCATATTTTATGTACTGGAGGGTCGTAAACTATTTTTATTTTATTCATATGAAGTCGAATGAATCTAAGATTTTGGGGACTGACTTAGGGATATTTTTCACATCTATTTTTTGCCGAATTTCTATATGACTATTTTAACCCTAAAAATCTTGTTTGGACAATAACTTTTGATAGGAGTTGAGTTAGAATCTCAAACCACTTTCTTTGCTTTAGGATGATGGTTTCACATTTTGTAGAGTGGTCATAATAGAAAAATGGACTTACTGTTTGAAAGTTATAGCTGTTTTATGTTTTGACTATCGTTGGCCTACATTAGTGGGTAATTAATTAAGCCTATTATTAACCATAAAATCTACTCAAGAACAAAGGTATGAAAGAAGGCTAATAAAAGTGCTAGGTTCTACAAAAATTGAAGACATGGGTTTCATCAAAGTTTAAGTAAGGGTGTTCGAAGGCATTGAGATGGCTTTCGAAGGAGTCGCAAGCACCAGGCATCATCATAAATGACAAACGTGCAAAAGCTTTCGAAAATATTGAAAAGAAAGCAAGGCTACCCTTCCACCTCATTAAAACCTTTCGATGCATATGGATTCACATATATAAGAAAAGCAGGAATTGGTTCGAAACCCTTTTCAAAGATGTTGAACGAGAGGCTTGCGTAATGAACCAGTTCCTTCAAAATAGAAGGTTTCTTCATTGTCAAATTACCACTTGAAGAATTGATTACGATACACCTTTCGAAAGCAAGGAAAAGCCTTTCGGAACAGTTGCAACTTTTCAAAAGCATGGTGAAAATCCTACATGAAGGTTACAGTACAGCAACACAAAGCGAAAAGCACATCTACCACCCTTTAGACAAATTCGAAAGCAGCTCGGTAGAAAACAAAGAAAAAGAGGCACTCGGAACTTAATTGCAATGAAAGGTTAGAAAAGGTAGTCAAGGAGATCCTTTCGACTGAGTCGGGTGAGAAGATAGAAAGCATAAGAATGAATGAGAAAGCTTGAAAGGATAGCCTTTCAACTACATTGAAAGCAAGCACGTCGAAAACTTAAAGAAGACCTTTCGACTATGTCGAAAGGATACGTGTTTAAGATGAAGGAAGACCATTCGACTATGTCGAATGGATACATAAGTAAGATTGAAGAAAGACCTTTTGACCTCTTCGAAGGGATGAGCATGGAAGGCTGGATGAAGACCTTTCGACCTCGTCGAAAAGATGGAGGTAGAAGGGGACTGATCTGCATCTATAAATACGACACTAGGGGTCCGATTTTTGGGACCGGATTTTAGAATCCAAAACTTATTCTTCTATTTCTTAGCAAAATCAAGTCTTTGTAACCCTAAATTGATTTGGTGAAAATGCTATTTTACTTCTAACTCAATTTGGATAAATGTGAAAAAGAGGAAGCAGATGGATTCAATAAAGATTTGATCATGAGGGAGATCATTTCGATCATTAGCTTGTCTAAAGATCAATTGCACATAATGCTAGATTATCTTCTTAATTCCATTTTGTCTTATATGATGCAATGGGATCAACTTGGATAATACGCATTCGAATCACATTATCATCATGTTTAATGATATTTAATGATAAATAAAGATGATGATGATGTTTCGATCTTAATAAGTTCATGGAACTTATGTTATCTAAAATGATTTCCCATTACATATATATTAAATAAGAGCTTGCATATTATATATCAGATCCACTTCGAAAGAGCAAGGTCCCTTCCGATTTGGTAAACACGCACTACAAAGCATAAAACCCTTTCGAAGGAGCTCCTTACAAGGAGTTTAAACCATGGTGTCGAAAGCAAATACTTCCCTTAAGAGGCAGAATGGACCTTTAGACATGGTCGAAAGGAATGAACGTCTGATGTAAATAATTTCTTTCGACCCATTCGAAAGTATAGGTTTCAAATGAGATGCTTTCTCCTTAACCCCCATATTGAAAAGGTTGATTGGATCTATTAACCAATACTAGTATTTTCATAACCATCCTCCAAAAGCAATATGTCTAAGTTAACCCAATCGAAAGGGGGGTTTTGAAAGGAGTAATCACTTCTAATAATCTTCTTTTGTAACGTAAATAATATTACTTGTTAATCACATAGCTTGAGGTGTTGACAAGTTTTCTTGTTAACGTTTTTGGCGCTAGAAGGAGGGCTCGAACCTCCGACCTTGTTATTTCCTTATAGACTAATTATGGATTGTCCAACTTGATGTAGGAAAATGAAATCCAAAAGGTTCAGTCGAATGGATGAAGAGGCTGTGCACACCACAACCTTAGAAAAAAATATAACTCCAACTTTCAACATAGAGGGAGTTATACAAGGGTAACCATCGACCCCAACTTAACAGGACGACAATGCTCCTAAAATAAAGCACTTGAAACAACAGTTGCTGGAAATGCAGGAGCTTCTCAAAGTAGCATTGTCTCAAAAATCTCCCAAGACAAAAAAACCAACGAATGGAGATGAGGTGGTCTCTCCCAGAAGAAATTTGAAGGCTTATACAAATGAAGACAAGAGCAAAGTTGATTTGACATCTTCAAAAAAGAAAGGGCGTCTCCAGCTAAATTTGATCATTAAGGAAGAGTACTAGACAAATCTCTCAAACAGTCCGGTAGCTCAACATTGAAATAGTATAATCCAAATCGAAAAAGTTATCATGACGCCGAAGCTTATCTGAAAGATGTGGCAGAAAAAGCAATCAAAGATATGTTGAATGCTAAGGGGAAGAGGACTTTGGATGAGAATGCAAATGATAATGAGCAAGTATCACCTTTTATGGACGAAATCAACGGTTATTCCTTCCCATGTAAAGTTCCCGCTCTGAAGTATCATGGAACTATAGGTCCCGACAATCACTTGATGGATTTCGATAGCCAAATGGATCTGTATAATGCATCTGAAGCTGTAAGATGCAGATTATTTTCGGTAACTCTCCAAGGGGCTGCAGCTAAATGGTATCAACAATACCATGAAAATACAATCTACTCATGGAAACAATTTTCTTACAAGTTCTCTGCCCAATTTTGTACATTATACAGAGAAAGGGAGAGTCCTTGGGAGATTACCTCAAAAGGTTCGATGAAGAAGCGTTAAAGTCTAAATACATGAATGATCGTGATAAGCTCATCGTGGCACATTCTGGATTAATGGAGAATACACTGTTCTGGAAACAACTCTTTATTCATGGGTGCAAGGACCTGTAGGACATCCATTTTCAAGTTGACAAATTCATTCGTATGGATGAGTTATATCACGTTAAAAATAAAGCAATTCCTAAGAAGGAAAGTGGAAGGTTTTGATTGGATTGAGGATAGCTTAATGCTAACGCAGTCGCTTTAAACAAGCTATTGTCTTACATCTATGCTGTGACAAAGGAGAAGGTCAATTTCCCAACTTCCTTTAAGGCCAAAAATTACCCAGAACAAAGGAAAGGGGATGACTATTGTGTTTACAACAAAGAAAATGGCCACAAAACTGATGAATGCAATGTCTTGGCGGGAATTAATCAGAAGTTAATTCACGAGGGTCATTTGAAAGAGTTCATCCAAGACAAACAGAAAGCTCCATGAACTGTGGACGGTCCGCAAAAGCTTCCTAGTAATGCTGTTAATATTATGGAGGAAGAAGATCCTTTGAGCTTTAGTCCACCGTTAAATAAGATCGATGTAATTCATGGAGGGCCACATCTAGCAGAGACTTGCAAAGGGGCAAGGAACAAGTACATCAAGGAGGCTAGAGACGGTGTGTTCTCCGTCCAAGAGGAATCCCCGCAAAAAAATCCGCGAGTCAACATCACGATGATAAATCTCGTCATTTCTCCTCAGGAGCTGAAGAAGGAGTCCATCACCCACACAATGATCACAACTCAAATTGGACTGTTTATAGTGTCCAAGATTCTTGTGAATACTGGTAGCGCAGTCGATGTCATTTTTAAGCATGCCTATGATCGAATGAGCATCCCTGAAGACAAGCTAGAGCCCATCATTGAACCAATCTTTGGGTTCAACAACAAAGAATCGATCCCAGTCGGATAAGTAAAACAGCTAGTGCAGATGTGTGTGCCACCATGTTGTCAAACTTTCGAAACTCTCTTCGTGATCATTAACCAGCCATCCTATTACAACGCTTTCTTCAGCAGAACCGCACTTGATGAGGTAGATACTTTTGTCTCGTCGAAATATCTGATAATGAAATTCTTAACCAAGAGAGACCGAGGCACTGTCCGTGGAGAGTAATTCAGCTCTCACGAAATGTATTTTGCTACGATTGGTCAAGATAAAATTGTTAGTCCTTGAGATGATGGTTTTGATGACAACAACCTTAGGAAAAGATTATAAAATATAAATACTAACATTATAGTTTAAATATATATGTATATGCAGGATTTAACCATGCAGGTATCAAGAATGAAAGACTGTACAGTATAGAGATTCAAGATATCAAGATTGAAGACTTATGAGTATCAAGAATATCAAGATTATCAAGAGTTCAAGATTTCAAGAATAAGTAATTTAATTAGGAATTTTGTTAAAACTCCTAGAAAAGCACTGGCATCTTAAAATCCAATTTAGTCGTGGAATGGAATCCACTTCGAGCCCGTTAAAGGGATGGAACCCTAAGTAGGATGTAACCTACGAAAAATCTAGAGGAACATTGTTTTGTATCCGCTAACTTTTATTCAAATGATTTTACAAAATTATCTTGTTTTCAAAATGATTTCAAAACCTTCCTTTTAAAAAGAATCAAAAACGTCTATCCTGATTTTAAATACTTTTAGCCTCAAAATAATCCTTATTTTCAAAATCAAATTATCCTTAGTTTTAAACTATCTTTAATAATAAATTTAATATTTATACTTAGATTTAAATATAAAATTATAGTTAAATTATATATATATTATTCTCTATATTTACTTATGTATTTTAACTATAGTTAAATATGTTTATAAAGTTTAAAATAGTTTTAAATATAAGATAGAAGTAATTTTCAAAGAAAAACAAATCACCAAAATTTCCTTTAGGATGTCGACATACCCAACATACCCATGTCGACATAGTGGCAGTTGGTTTCAAAAATTTGAATTTCAAAAGAAGTGTCTATTCGCCATAACCTTTCACGAATGGACATGTCTGTTGTTCTTCTATAAATAGGGGATGTTTTCAACGAATTTTATATCATATTTTTCTGGTTTTCACTCCTCTTCTTCTTCCACATTTCTTTATATACATTCTTACCATTACTCTGCCGAAATAACCATTGAATCTAACTAGATCATTTCTGGTTTGATTCTCTATCACTATCTCAACAAGACCTCAGCGCTATTCAGAGTTATAGACTTCTTTGTAATTATTCAAGTGAGAAAAGGTGTGATTGTAGCCTTGGAAATCAATCAAGTGAGAAAAGGTGTGATTGTAGCCTTGGAAATCAATCAAGTGAGAAAAGGTGTGATTATAGCCTAGGAAATCAATTGGGTGAACTTGTTGCCCGGGAAATCAAGTATCTCTACCCAGAGGATTGTGAATCTGGAGTGGTGTACCTCGTGGCCTTGAAATCAAGGGTTGTAATTGTAAAGATTTCTTTTGAAAGGAAATCCGTACTTGTGTACGGGACTGGATGTAGGGTAACTCCGAACTAGTTTAAAATCCGGTGTGTTCTTTCCTTTACTGCTTCTACTTTATATTTGCATCTGTGATCGAATCTTTGATCGTATCTGTGTCTGAATATTGCATACATTTGTGTTCAAATTAATATAAACTCAAAAAGTATTAGTAATTCCTTAAAACACTATTTCCCCTCCTCTAGTGTTTATACTAGCCTTAAGATCTGTAATCTGTATTTCTCACATTTGGTATCAAAGCAAGGTTTTCAAAGTTTCATAATCTGATTTTTGAAGAAGTTTTTAAAATGACTATGTTTAAGAAATTTGTTAATACTAGTTTAGAAATATTCAGATCATCATTGTCTCTTGAGTATGCATATAATCAATATTCAAATACAAGTTGTCTACTAAGATTGTTTGATGTGTAGGAAACATGCTTTATGGGAGTTGAGGAATCAATCCACAACGGACAAATTGTGCAGATCAAAAAGAATAAATGGATACTCGATAGTGGATGTTCTAGACACATTACTGGAAATCCAGGTATGCTGAATGATATAATATACAAAGACGGAGGACTGGTTAACTTTGGAGACAATTCAAAAGGATATGTGATTGGCATCGGCAAAGTCGGTAACTCTGAAACTCCTATTATTACTAATGTTTTGCTAGTTAAGAATCTGAAACATAATCTGCTAAGTATAAGTCAACTTTGCGATAAAGGATATAAAATTAAATTTGAAAAAGATAAGTGTCACATTGAAGATAATAATTCAACCATAATATTTGAGGGAATTAGGAAAAAGAATATTTATATTCTTAGTATGAAAATTTCAAATGATAACTTGTGTCTTTTGGCAAATACAAGTGACCCTTGGATTTGGCATAAGAGATTTGGGCATTTGAATTTCAAACTCTTATCTAGACTGTCTAAACATGATCTAGTAAGAGGTCTCCCTAAAATGAATTTTAAAGTAGATAGTTTATGTGATGCATGTCAATTAGGAAAACTTAGAAAAAGTTCCTTTAAATTAAAAGATATGATTTCAACTTCAAAACCTCTTGAATTACTTCATCTTGATTTATTTGGTCCATCTCAAATTCAGTCAATAAATCACAGTAAATATGTTTTTGTAATTGTAGATGATTATTCTAGATTTACATGGACAATATTTTTGAAACATAAAAGTGATACTTTTGAATGTTTTAAGAACTTTACAAAAAGGATTCAAAATCAACTTTCTCTAAAAATTATAACCATCCATAGTGATCACGGTGGTGAATTTGAAAATGAAAAGTTTGAGGAATTATGCAATAAAAAGGGAATAACTCACAATTTTTCATTTTCAAGAACTCCACAACAAAACGGAGTAGTAGAACGTAAAAATAGGACGATTCAAGAGTGTGCAAGAACTATGCTTTCAGATAGTAAATTACGAAAGTATTTTTGGGCAGAAGCAGTTGCTACCGCTTGTTATATTTTAAATAGAATTTTAATTAGACCTTTAACTAATATAAGACATCTTATGAAATCATTCACGGAAAGAAACCTAAGGTATCTTATTTTAGAATTTTTGGAAGTAAATGTTTTATTTTAAATAAAAAAGATAACTTAGATAAATTTGATCCTAAATCCGACAAAGGTATCTTTATCGGATATTCTAATAGAAGCAAAGCATACAAAGTGTTTAATTTAAGAACTAACACCATCGAAGAAACAATGCATGTTTCATTTGATGAAAATCTCAAAATTTTTGAAGATACAAATGATGAAGAGGATATAATTACACAAAATAAGAAGTCAACTGAAACTAATAATGAAATTAATCATCCTAATAAAAAGATTAAACTTTTAAAAGATCATCCTATAGAAAATATACTAGGAGATATGCAATTGTGTTGTTACAGCTAGAAATCAACTAAGTAAAATGAGCAATATAGCCTTTATATCAACTATTGAACCCAAAAGTCCAAAAGAAGCATCAACTGATGATTCATGGATTTTGGCTATGCAAGAAGAACTAAATCAATTCACTAGAAATGATGTTTGGGAACTTGTTCCAAGACCTGAAAATAAAACCATAATTGGAACAAAATGGGTTTATAAAAATAAAATGAATGAACAAGGTGAGGTCGTTAGAAATAAAGCCCGGTTAGTCGCTCAAGGTTATTGTCAAGAAGAAGGAATAGATTGTGATGAAACCTTTGCTCCCGTAGCAAGATTAGAAGCAATTAGGATTCTACTTGCTTTCGCAAATCATAATAATTTCAAATTATTTCAAATGGATGTTAAAAGTGCTTTTTTAAATGGATTTGTAAAAGAAGAAGTATATGTTGAACAACCACCAATTTTTGAAGATGAAAAATTACCAAATCATGTTTACAAACTTAAGAAAGCTCTATATGTTCTAAAACAAGCTCCTAGAGCCTGGTATGATAGACTAAGATCTTACTTATTACAATCAAATTTTGAAATTGATAAAGTAGATAATACTCTTTTTATTAAAAGAAATAAGAATGATATTCAACTAGTACAAGTTTACGTAGATGATATCATTTTCGGATCAACTAATTTTGAAATGAATAAAGAATTTTCTGAAATAATGACAAAAGAGTTTGAGATGAGTCATATAGGTGTAAACTTCTTTCTAGGATTACAAATAAAACAATTAGATAATGGTATCTTTATTAGTCAAGAAAAATATGCTAAAGACCTAGTTAGTAAATTTGGTTTGACTACTGCAAGTGGAAAACCCACTCCCATGGCAACCAATGAGTACCTAAGTAAAGAAGATCTCTCAAAAGATGTAGATCAAAAGTTATATAGAGGAATTGTAACAACCCGCAAATTCGTAGCATTTAATTATCGCCACTAGGTGATTAAATCGTTCGTAAATTTTTATTGGAATTTTATCGGGTTAATTTTTTTTTTCGAAAAATGGTTGAGAAATTATATGGTCTTTAAATAAGTATCTCTTTTATTTTTAAATGGCCGTTCCCTTTTTATAAAAATATTCCACCCGATCCTCTTTTTAATTTCACTCTTTCAACCCTAATCAAAGAAAATCAAAAAACAATGGCGGCTCCATCTTGTTCTTTCGTTCGTTCCCCTCTGAAGCTTAGGGCTTCTCAGAATCGAAGGCGCCGACCACTAGAAGATCGATCGGATGAGGTTGCTGCTCCATCGATCGCTCGTCTTTTCGAGTTGCACCCACGGCCGCTCCTATTTGGTCAAATTCGTAAACAATGTGAGTAATTTCTCACATCTAATTCGCCTTAGTAATATGCTTTGCGTATGATTTTGTTTCGTTGTTGATGCTTTCTCTGATTTTATCAAATTCGTGTATTTTCGTGATATTTGGTTAACTTGGCTTTGATTTTGAGTTGTTCAATATCTCGTGACCATCGCGGTATTGACTTCTAGTAACACTCGTGAATTACCACTGTTTTGTTCGATTTTAGCCTTGACTTATCGAAACGTTTTTATGCTCAGTAGTTTTGGTTTTGACTAAGCTAGTTACGTGAAGTTATCTTCACTTTACATGTACAGATTGTACCATTATCTCTGTTCCATATTTAAACTTGTCCGAGCTTCTTGTACTTCACTTGCATTTGATATCACTTGACTTTGATTGTGATAATAGTTGTCATTGGCATGACTGCCACTTCCTGTTGTTGCAGTTCTTTTTTTTGATTCACTGTAATCTGGTATAGGGATATACTGTTTTGAATCTTACACTTGTATACCATCAGTTGTCACTGCCTATTTCAATTTGCTCATGGATTTTGAGTTGTAGCCTTGTCCCTGTCCACTGTTGCATTATGTTGCACCTGTAGTTGTTGATGCTTCTGTATATTTGCCTGAGTCATTTGTAACGGCCGTTACATGTTGTTCGGTCTAGTTGACTTCGACTTTGTTTATGATTGCTTGCTTTGGCTTCATTGCATCCTCATTTACCTGCACATTTGAGCTTAGTTCACTAGCCCTGTTTCATTGAGTAGATATGTATGCGTGTACCTATATATGCCTACATGTACATTTGCGGTAAAATGTTAATCCTGATTGCTTGCTGTTGACCTTCTCGTGACTGCCATCTTGTTGCAGTCTTGCCTTGTGTTAGCGAGGTGCCACCTCGAAGTGTGTACATTGCTATGTTGTTTTTATGTCCATGCTCGCATTTGACTGAATATTAAATTTTATAGAATTGAACAGAGATGTTTCAGCCTCTGTTTTTTGTTAGTCGATTTGAACTATGGCCGAGACTTAGTTTTATATCTTGACCATTTTATTTAAACTGCAGCTGTGTTGAGTCATTGACTTGACCTTCTTGCATTGTGTGGTAGTTGTACTATGCAGTCATGTACATTTGTGTCACTTGATGTTGCACTTGCTTGACCCTGTTTCATTCATCCTTGAGTCTGTAGTGCTGTGCATTGAGCATTGCCTTATATTTTGGATTGCCTGACCACTTTGTTTGTCTTTGTGGTCCGGTTCCTTTATGTGGTGGTACTTGACTCACTACTGTTGTGAGTTGTGTTGTCATATTTTTGGAGCTTTCACTGTTTTGTTTCACAGTTGCATGATTATATGCATTTCTTTGGACTATTAACCTTCGGGTTGTAATTTTTGATTCATTTTGTTCGCAGTAGTGTTGAGTCACGATTATTATGACTTGACCTCTGTAGTTTCATTTTGCTGATTTACATTTGGTGTTGTGATGATTTTATATACCGTTGTGGCGAGGCAGTGCACCCGAGCGTGTACTACAGCCCTATCAGATTTGACAGTTTTAAATTGATGTTTCGATTTTTGAATTGTTTCGTTGGTTAAATTCAATATTTTGAAGTTGTATTCTGATTTGGATTTGCTGATTTGTTGATTAACACTATTTAGTGCTATATTTGCCGTTATCCGATTCTCTTATCGAGAAGTTGGATATACGAGATTTCTATGACTGTCGTCTATTCGATATTGATTATTATTGCTCCTGTGCATTAATAACTGAGTTTGAATTAGACTGACCCGTGTATTATTTTCTTTTGAATTTAATACTCGGGTCAGACCCGAGTTGTTTTAGGTTGTAGATTTCCTGCTTTGAGTTGCTGTTCGGGATATGAAGACTTTTTATATCTACTGAAGTAGTCTTCATCGTTTTCTAGAATTCGTGTCATTGTATAGGATGATATGTATTCATGTATATTAGTTGATAATGTACTTGTATATATAACTTCCAGAGTCGACAGTTGTAGTTGTATCATATGTATCGTGTCAAATGTATTGTAACTGACATCAGTTATTATATATATGAAACCTTTTTGTTCCATATGTGTTCCGCATTTATGTTATCTGTGTTATTTTTATATTTATTGTCCTAAACTATTATAGCCACTGTGTAGTAGCTTTGTGTTTGCATCGGTATGTCGGATTTCCTCCTGAAATAAGAATGCATGTTATACTATCTGACATATCGATGCTCGCACAAAGCAATTACACGGATGGTCGCTCCTCAACAGCCTTATTCTCCATGCTAGTTGACAGCACTACACCGTAGTGTTCTTGGCTAGCATGGGTATAGAGGTGGGGCGTCACAGCTTGGTATCAGAGCCTGGGGTTTAGGACAATAATAAAACATAACTTAGATGGAGCATGTGTTACAACTATTTGTCGATGTTTTATCTCTCATCTTTTCATATGATTATCTTTGATTGTTAGGAATGAATTCCTAACGCTTATTCATGTGCATTTGATTTTGATTTCGTGAAAGTATTTTGGCTTCTGCCTCCGTTTGCTTTGCGAACTCAAGTTGGATTTTTGATGATGAGGATTTTGTTCTTGTGTTTTCGGCTTTGAGATGATTTAGCCGATGTTGATTTTGTTTGAATTTGGCCAATTTAAGCTATTTTGACTTTTGGACTTTGTTCCACTTTTGTGCTAAGCTATGGGTGTCATTGTGTACCTGTTACACTGTGATGAAAAATAGCTTGACCAGTTGCAAATTGAGTGATTTTGATTTTTCACTCATATCTAGTTTGAATCTCAGCGATTTTGAACTTGATATTTTGTGTTTTCCTCAGCTTGAATTCCATTCGACTTCGGTCACTTTGTTTTTGAGAAATTGCTAATTTCTTGATTTTCAAGACTCTGACTTTGTTTGCCGTTGAGTTCTTTGATGATGATGTTGATTCATTTTGTACTCGACAGTGGCCATTAATTGTTGACTTCGACTTCGACTTGATTCTTAATTTTTGTTGAAGCCATTTATGCATTTATGCTCGTTTTTCTTTGTTTTTCCAAGTGTTAATCGATTCTTCTTTTCCAATTGATTGTTATCACTTTTGTCGACTTTGATAACTTTATTTCCGGAATTTTTGGGTATTTCTACTTTGATGAATTTGGAATCGAATTCTTTGGATTTTATTCACGTCTTCGAATGTGAAATTTTAGTGAATTGACTTGGTTTCCAAATTTAATCGATTCTTGATTATTTCCCTGATTTGTTGCTATCATTTATTAGCAACTTTGATGACATTTTCTTCGGGATTTTTGTGAACATACTTTTTGTGGATTCAGTATCGATTTCTTTGGATTCTATTCACATCTTTGTAGGTGAATTCTTGTGATTGATTGTTTCTACAATCATTTTTGTGATTTGTCACTTTAAAAATATAAAGGTTTTCTATACTAGTAGTAAAGATTAAAATCCTTTTCTCCAAACAATTTCAAAACTATTTCATTATAAAACTCTTTTTCTTAAACGGTTTTCCAATCTATTAGTATATACAAGCCTTTATTTCACTCGTATGAGAAATTGAATTAAACGGCTTAGTAAAACAAGTGGTATGAAACGCTTGCGTTTACTTTGTCAGTTAACTCCTGGACTTGTTCGATTGAACCTTTTGTGACAATTTTCTAGTGAAGATCTACAGTTTGTTCGTAAATATTTGAGTTAAGCAAGTGGTTATGGGACATGAAGCTAAACTCTTATATTCACTAACTTAATGTAATTGTCACTTCTTAATGATCATGACGATCATTTTTGTGATTTAGACTAGCAAATGTGCGATGTCTCTTTCTCTGCACGGTTAGACTAGACCTCATCGGTGTGATTTCGTCTCACACATATCTCTTGGGCTTTGAGGATTGTCTAGACACCATTTGTGTGATTTCGTCTCACACATATTTCTTTGTTGCACGGTTAGACTAGGCCTCATCGGTGTGATTTTGTCTCACACATATCTCTTGGGCTTTGAGGATTGTCTAGACACCATTTGTGTAATTTCGTCTCACACATATTTCTTTGTTGCACGGTTAGACTAGGCCTCATCGGTGTGATTTCGTCTCACACATATCTCTTGGGCTTTGAGGATTGTCTAGACACCATTTGTGTGATTCCACTAACACATACCTTTTTGTTTGCGAGGTTAGACTAGACACCACTTGTGTGATTCCACTCACACATACCTTTTTGCTTTTTGGTTAGTCTAGACCTCAATCTGTGTGATTCCGACTCACACATATGGGGTAGCTCCCCATGGTCTTCGGACCGTCATGTGATAGGCCTCTTTCTTTCCCTTTTTCTGGTTTCTGAATTTCTTGTATGGATTTCGGGATTTTATGTCAATAACTTGTTATGAGTACAAGTTTAGGGTATGATACCCTATTTTATCTTTGAAAAGATTCATGTGATACCGGTCAGTGAGTTTTCATGCTCCCATTTTGTGATAGGCCTTTCCCCCCTTTTTATGATTTAGACTAGCGATTGTGCGATGTCTCTTTGTCTGCGAGGGAGACTAGACCTCACTTTTTGTGATGTTTCGCCATCACATATGTGGGATAGCGACCCACGGTCTTCGGGCCATTCCTGTGTGAAAATTTAATGGATAACTTCCATGAGATAGCTTCTTGTTCTTGTGATACCGGTGTTTTGAGTTTTCATACTCCCGTTTTATGATAGGCCTCCCTCTCTATGTGTTTTCTGGATTTCGTGTGTAGATTTCTAGAATTTGTGCTTCACCAACTTTCGTGATTTCTATTGATAAGTTTTATCAATTTCTGGTGCATTGGTGAATTCGTGTGTTATTGACTTGTTATGAATACAAGTTTAGGGTATGGTATCCCTTTCTATCTTTGAGAAGATTCTTGTGACATTTTTGATGAATGAAAATTCATTGGTATTATATTTTGATGCCAGTTATTTTGATGAGATTTTGACGTGTTAACTTCAGTAACCGTCAATTTTGAAATGGATTTACAAGCGGTTCTCCCGCAATGCTGATTTTGTTATCCGTTTTTACGGTATTTTGAGAAGTGCAACTTCCTTATCAGAGTTGCTACTCATGTAGATAATTTAATCACGTGTTTTCAAAATTCGTTATTTTTAAAAGTTGTTTCAAAATATAAATTAAAATTGTTTTCAAAATTTTTACAGTTTGCATTTTCAAAAGAATGAGGAAGCGATTTAAACGTTTCAGCAAAATCGAGGACTATGACCCCTTTCTTTTACTGGTTCGCTTAATTCCGGACTTGTCCGTTTGAGAATGTGGAATGTTATTTTTTAGAATACACAATTTTGCACTTTCAAGGAAACGATAAAGAGATTTAAACGATTTAGCAAAAGTACGGATTATGGAACCATACTTTTACTATTTCGGTTAATTCTGGACTCGTTAATTGAGATATTTGTGATTTCTGATTATCGTTTTGATAATCAGATATTTGTGAAATTTGATTATCATTTGTGATAATTAAATATTTTTTGATTTAATTATCGTTTGAGATAATTAAATATTTTTCGATTTGATTAATCGAATATTTGTGATTTCTGATTATCGTTTTTGATAATCGAATATTTGTGTTTCTGATTATCGTTTTTGATAATCAGATATTTGTGAAATTTGATTATCATTTGTGATAATTAAATATTTTTCGATTTAATTATCGTTTGAGATAATTAAATATTTTTCGATTTGATTAATCGAATATTTGTGATTTTCTGATTATCGTTTTTGATAATCGAATATTTGTATTTCTGATTATCGTTTTTGATAATCAGATATTTGTGAAATTTGATTATCATTTGTGATAATTAAATATTTTTCGATTTAATTATCGTTTGAGATAATTAAATATTTTTCGATTTGATTAATCGAATATTTGTGATTTCTGATTATCGTTTTTGATAATCGGATATTTGTGATTTCTGATTATCGTTGTTGATAATCAGATATTTGTGAAATTTGATTATCATTTGTGATAATTAAATATTTTTCGATTTAATTATCATTTGAGATAATTAAATATTTTTCGATTTGATTAATCGAATATTTGTGATTTCTGATTATCGTTTTTGATAATCGGATATTTGTGTTTCTGATTATCGTTTTTGATAATCAGATATTTGTGAAATTTGATTATCATTTGTGATAATTAAATATTTTTTGATTTAATTATCGTTTGAGATAATTAAATATATTTCGATTTGATTAATCGAATATTTGTGATTTCTGATTATCGTTTTTGATAATCGGATATTTGTGATTTCTGATTATCATTTTTGATAATCGTGTTGTTTCTGGTTATCGCTTGTGATAATTAGATATTTGAGATTCTAATTGTTGTTTTGATAATTAAATATTTGTTGATTTGATTACCGTTTGAGATAATTAAATATTTGCGATTTTGAGATTTGAGCTTCGTCTTTTTCTCTGGCGATTCAGGTGAGTAATTTGGTTTACTCACATTCAATTCGTGCTCAGTAGGTGATTTCTGCTCTGATTCCTTTTCTTTTAATTGCTGGAACTCGATTGTTCTTGCTTTTGTTAGTCGATGATGATGTTTGGGGTTATTTATATAGTCGTCTGATTTTCATTCCTTGATCCCCACGATGTTGATTCTTTTGATTTAAAGTAGTCGAACCTTTTGATTTTATATCTGATACTTCCATGATTTCAATACTTCCCTGTTGACCTTTGCTTTGCTTATGCATTCGACATTGCCATGCTCTTATGGTTGTTACCTTTTATCCATTTATTCCTTATGATTGCGAGGACGCAATTTCTTTAAGGAGGGAAGTCTGTAACAACCCGCAAATTCGTAGCATTTAATTATCGCCACTAGGTGATTAAATCGTTCGTAAATTTTTATTGGAATTTTATCGGGTTAAAAAATTCTTTCGAAAAATGGTTGAGAAATTATATGGGCTTTAAATAAATATCTCTTTTATTTTTAAATGGTCGTTCCCTTTTTATAAAAATATTCCACCCGATCCTCTTTTTAATTTCACTCTTTCAACCCTAATCAAAGAAAATAAAAATAATGGCGGCTCCATCTCGTTCTTTCGTTCGTTCCCCTCTGAAGCTTAGGGCTTCTCAGAATCGAAGGCGTCGACCACTAGAAGATCGATCGGATGAGGTTGCTGCTCCATCGATCGTTCGTCTTTTCGAGTTGCACCCACGGCCGCTCCTATTTGGTCAAATTCGTAAACAATGTGAGTAATTTCTCATATCTAATTTGCCTTAGTAATATGCTTTGCGTATGATTTGGTTTCGTTGTTGATGCTTTCTCTGATTTTATCAAATTCGTGTATTTTCATGATATTTGGTTAACTCGGCTTTGATTTTGAGCTGTTCAATATCTCGTAACCATCGCGGTATTGACTTCTAGTAACACTCGTGAATTACCACTGTTTTGTTCGATTTTAGCCTTGACTTATCGAAACGTTTTTATGCTCAGTAGGTTTGGTTTTGACTAAGCTAGTTACGTGAAGTTATCTTCACTTTACATGTACAGATTGTACCATTATCTCTGTTCCATATTTAAACTTGTCCGAGCTTCTTGTACTTCACTTGCATTTGATATCACTTGACTTTGATTGTGATAATAGTTGTCATTGGCATGACTGCCACTTCCTGTTGTTGCAGTTCTTTTTTTTGATTCACTGTAATCTGGTATAGGGATATACTGTTTTGAATCTTACACTTGTATACCATCAGTTGTCACTGCCTATTTCAATTTGCTCATGGATTTTGAGTTGTAGCCTTGTCCCTGTCCACTGTTGCATTATGTTGCACCTGTAGTTGTTGATGCTTCTGTATATTTGCCTGAATCATTTGTAACTGCCGTTACATGTTGTTCGGTCTAGTTGACTTCGACTTTGTTTATGATTGCTTGCTTTGGCTTCATTGCATCCTCATTTACCTGCACATTTGAGCTTAGTTCACTGGCCCTGTTTCATTGAGTAGATATGTATGCGTGTACCTATATATGCCTACATGTACATTTGCGGTAAAATGTTAATCCTGATTGCTTGCTGTTGACCTTCTCGTGACTGCCATCTTGTTGCAGTCTTGCCTTGCGTTAGCGAGGTGCCACCTCGAAGTGTGTACATTGCTATGTTGTTTTTATGTCCATGCTCGCATTTGACTGAATATTAAATTTTATAGAATTGAACAGAGATGTTTCAGCCTCTGTTTTTTGTTAGTCGATTTGAACTATGGCCGAGACTTAGTTTTATATCTTGACCATTTTATTTAAACTGCAGCTGTGTTGAGTCATTGACTTGACCTTCTTGCATTGTGTGGTAGTTGTACTATGCAGTCATGTACATTTGTGTCACTTGATGTTGCACTTGCTTGACCCTGTTTCATTCATCCTTGAGTCTGTAGTGCTGTGCATTGAGCATTGCCTTATATTTTGGATTGCCTGACCACTTTGTTTGTCTTTGTGGTCCGGTTCCTTTATGTGGTGGTACTTGACTCACTACTGTTGTGAGTTGTGTTGTCATATTTTTGGAGCTTTCACTGTTTTGTTTCACAGTTGCATGATTATATGCATTTCTTTGGACTATTAACCTTCGGGTTGTAATTTTTGATTCATTTTGTTCGCAGTAGTGTTGAGTCACGATTATTATGACTTGACCTCTGTAGTTTCATTTTGCTGATTTACATTTGGTGTTGTGATGATTTTATATACCGTTGTGGCGAGGCAGTGCACCCGAGCGTGTACTACAGCCTTATCAGATTTGACAGTTTTAAATTGATGTTTCGATTTTTGAATTGTTTCGTTGGTTAAATTCAATATTTTGAAGTTGTATTCTGATTTGGATTTGCTGATTTGTTGATTAACACTATTTAGTGCTATATTTGCCGTTATCCGATTCTCTTATCGAGAAGTTGGATATACGAGATTTCTATGACTGTCGTCTATTCGATATTGATTATTATTGCTCCTGTGCATTAATAACTGAGTTTGAATTAGACTGACCCGTGTATTATTTTCTTTTGAATTTAATACTCGGGTCAGACCCGAGTTGTTTCAGGTTGTAGATTTCCTGCTTTGAGTTGCTGTTCGGGGTATGAAGACTTTTTATATCTTCTGAAGTAGTCTTCGTCGTTTTCTAGAAGTCGTGTCATTGTATAGGATGATATGTATTCATGTATATTAGTTGATAATGTACTTGTATATATAACTTCCAGAGTCGACAGTTGTAGTTGTATCATATGTATCGTGTCAAATGTATTGTAACTGACATCAGTTATTATATATATGAGACTTTTTTGTTCCATCTGTGTTTCGCATTTATGTTATCTGTGTTATTTTTATATTTATTGTCCTAAACTATTATAGCCACTGTGTAGTAGCTTTGTGTTTGCATCGGTATGTCGGATTTCCTCCTGAAATAAGAATGCATGTTATACTATCTGACATATCGGTGCTCGCACAAAGCAATTACACGGATGGTCGCTCCTCAACAGCCTTATTCTCCGTTCTAGTTGACAGCACTACACCGTAGTGTTCTTGGCTAGCATGGGTATAGAGGTGGGGCGTCACATGAATGATTGGATCACTACTCTATATCATTGCTAGTAGACCTGATATCATGCATAGCGTTTGCCTCTGTGCAAGATATCAATCCCAACCTAAAGAAACCCACTTAAAAGCTGTAAAACGTATCATAAGATATATTAAACACACCATTGACTATGGCTTATTTTATCCTAAAAATGATTCTTTTGAATTAATATCTTACTATGATGCTGACTATGCTGGTTGTAAGTCAGACCAAAAAGTACAAGTGGAACTTGTCACTTTTTGGGGCATTCTCTGATTTCCTGGTTTAGTAAAAAGCAAAACACAGTTTCTTTATCAACAACTGAAGTAGAGTATATTTCTGCTGCTTTAGCTTGTTCTCAAGTAATATATATGCAACAAACTTTAGAAGATTTTGGTTTAAATATCTCAAAATCACCAATTTATTGTGATAATACTAGTGCAATAAATTTATCCAAAAATACTACTCATCATGCTCGAACTAAACATATTGATATAAGACATCATTTTCTCAGAGATAATATAAGTAAGGAAGTAATTACTCTCGATTATATCAATTCTGAGAATCAAATTGCTGATATACTAACAAAACACTTAAATGAATCTATATTTACTAAATTAAGAAGAGAATTAGGTATTTGTTCAATAACTGAAATATAAAATATAAATAACAAAGTATAATTAAAATTAAATCAAATAGTAAAAATATCAAGCACCATGTCAACATCCCCCTCCTACCCATGTCGACATATAACGATTTTTTAATTTTTGAATTTTTCCCACCAAAATTCAAATAAGTGGTTATATATTCTTCTTATTTCGAAATTTGGATCATTCTTTCTGTTCTTTCTCTGTTCTATCTTCTGAAAACATTTAAACAATGGCCTCCTCTTCCAAATCAAACATAAATTCAACCTTTTCGTTCCTTTCTCCTACTTCTGGACCGTTTCAACGAACAGCGCTCGCACGAGTGACGAAAATGGAGGATTCTCTCACTACACCATAAATGGCCTTCTGCAACACAAAAAAAATGTTGGGTCAGGCCCAAAAAATGTTGCCATAGGTCTATGGCAACACTTTTCGGGTGATGCAATTTTTGCCGTTGCCTTAGGCCTCAAAGGCAACATTTTGACTATCTAAGGCAACATAAGTAATATTGTTGCAATAGAACCCTATTTAGGTCTATAGCAACACCCATAGGTGCCTGTAGCAACATTCAAAAATGTTGCTATAGATATTAATTTTCTAAATTTGTGGGGCCACAATGTAGAGCATATTTGATTTTTTAATAGAAATAAATATTTATTTAATAAAATGCTATTGCACAGAATTTGATATTCAAACAGTATTTTATTTAAATAAAAATTTTATTTCAACATTTGAAATAGTACAAATTCCTAACTCCACTATTTTACAATTCAATGATTTATAACACTGATATTCGCATATACAGATATTCCTCACTACATCACTCAGTTCACTCATTACATATACAATTTCATTACAGACACATACTACCTCATACACTGAATCTTCAACTACTTCCATATCTGTCCAGCCATCCGTACACCAGAGGACATATAGTTGTGTGGTTGCACAAGGTTCAATGTATAAAGCTTCCAAAATTTTATTAGATGACTTATCCAAGACAAATTACATAAATCACATAGCAAAGGTAAAAATATGAGCGAATTTTTGTTTCTACTAAAGGTATACTGAATTGAGTTTCCTAATTCCACTTCATTACATAACTTACCCAGAACTTTGCCCATATTCTCTCTCAAGGACCTATCTTATATACTAGAAATTGTTAGGTTCAAAATTGAGTACATACTCAAATGCTTTTTAATATCTGAAACCACTCATGTAGGCAGACTTCACCGTTTGCCAAAATTTCTCATGCTTAAAAGAACTACGCTTATAATTCTGGCTAGCGCTTCGAAAGTTTCATGCATATGCTATACTTAAACCTAGTTCATGTACAGACATATGCTTTTAGGACTTATTTGCCTAAAACTAATGTATAAACTTGACCCTCTATAATACATATACATATCTGAACCCAAACATTAACCTACACACTAGCGATTCTCATTTATTATAAATTGGTATATCATTAAACCCAGAGTTCCCACCAACTGAATTCCGCATTAATGTTGAATATATAAAATCAAGCACACTTATGCCTTAGCAACATCAGGTGATTCAAAATTTATATGTACTTACAACCCAAGTGAGTAGAAGTGTAACATCTGCAGCAGTCTTTTCTGAATTGACTAGCTGTAATAATCATCAAGCAAATAATTGTAAGTAAATCCACAAATAGTGACACTATTGTAACAAGAATAGTTTAGTAAGTAATTTTCTCACTGTGTAGGTAAACGCTGAAACAGGCAGACTACTTTACTGATAGTTGAGGAATAAATTATGATATTTGACGGCATGTTATTTTTATTTCAGGGTCAGGTTCACCTACGAGCATAAAAAAAGTGAAGAAAATATCAGCTAAATTAGACAAATCTTGGAAGTTTATTTATTGAAAGATACCATCATAAATTGTCCATGATATCGGATACAAAGCATCATAAACTGTTCATCAACGTAGATAGTCCTGCATAGATACAAAATCACTAATGTTGCACTTGCATATTACTTAACAAGATATATATAACAAGATACAAAATCACTATGTATACCCACTTTTAAATGTAGAAAATCAAATAATTTCATCAAAATATTGCTCCATTCTTTTTTATTTAACTTGCCATGATATAAGGTCAGTCAAGTGGTTATTATACTAAATTTGTTTAGTACTGTGTAAATACCTATCATGCATGGCTAATAAGTATTATATAGTACCTTTTCTAATTAGCAGCAACACTAATAATGAAACTCATGGTTAAAATTGGAGTGCTACATTGTTTAAGGATTTGGTACTCAATGGCATTCACATACATACGTAAAAAGTGACATTGACTTATTTATGCTAAATGCATGTTCTTTAACACTTCAAGACTGTAAATAATGGAATAATAATTGCAGTCCCTAAAAACCATGAGCTGTAAAATATATTAATAGGTAACATTTGGATTGCAAACCTGGTTAATATATGGTTCCATCTGATGTAGTAACTCATATCCCTATGCAAAAATTGAAGTCCTTATTTTAACTGAATGTTTGTTAAATGAAATATAAGATAAATGAATACAAGAAAGAGGAAATAAAGCAACTTACTTGTTCAAAATAGCGAAGATGTGCATCCATTGTTGCACTTACAGTTTCCAAAAATTCATACCATTTCCTTGCCTCAATATTTGGTAGAGCTGGGATCTATAAACCAATTAACTGCTCAATTCAAACGTATGAATTCAATTAGCTAAAATACCACATAAGAATGCATAACAGACACACACCAGACTAAACTACGATTCCTCAAATGTAGATCTTGCATAATGAAGTTCCTGTTGTGTAGGCGTAATATGTTTAATTTTTTCTTAAACGAATGGATGACTGGTTCAACTCAACTGATGCAAAGAGAAGATTCAGATTGAATAAACAAATTACAGTAAGCACCTTGTTTGGTTACAATACAAATGAAAGCGAAGATCTGTCGCTACAACCACATCTTTAATTAGTGACTATCAAGCAAAGAATATTAGGATTTCCATTTATATCTTCAACCGTGAGCTTAATCGCTTGCCCAACCACTCTCCCAATTGTCGAATTGAATGTGAACAGTGCTCCAAAGTTCATAACAGTTGGCTTAAAGAGGGAAGCAGTGTCATTTTTGTAGGACGGTAAAAACATCCTATTTTGCCCAAATCTATTCGCATTCAATTCTAGGATAAACATCCTATTTTGCCCAAATCTATTCGCGTTCAATTCTAGGATTTACAGCACTCCAATTATGCCCTACCCCTTGAGCGTCGAATGTAAGATATCTGGGAGAACCACTTGCCATGAATCGGCTGTAGATATGGAAATAGGAGTGGATTTGCCTTAAACTCTTAAACAGTAGGATACGATTTTATAATTTGAATGATTTTTGCAGATCCCTAATCGGCACCATCGCATAAATCAAAAATAAAACCATAATTCCAGATGCTATAACATACCTCAAAATAATTAACATAAATAGGCACTAAAGATTGAATCGGTTTTGTGCCATCCATTATCAAACATGACTAAGAAATGAAGGTGTGTTCGATATTGCCAGCATCCGATTATGAGAATTGGAATTGGGGGAGAAGCCCTAATTTTTTGATTCTGCGCGATTTGGAGGAGAAAGAAATGAAAAAGAAGCGTGTGAATGAAAATGTTAGCGGGAATCAGAGGAAGCGTAGATGATAGTGGATGAATGGTTGGGATTTTGTTTTAACTAATGGTGTGGATCGCTGTAGTGTAATTTTTTTTTAATTTTTTTAGTTAGAATATATCTATAGCAACACTATATCAAAATGTTGCATCGTGTTACACTTGTTTAGCTAGAGCAACACATTTTTATGGCTAAGGTAACACCAAAAATACAACGTTGTAGTAGGACCAAAATTTTATAGCTATCGCAACATTTTAGCTGGCAACACCTTGCAAATCTATTGTAGAAGGCCATCTATGGCGTAGTGTCTGAAGGATGCACTGCAATTAATGACTAAAATTCAAGTGGTACAACTTAGAATGGCCAAGGAACAAGAAAGGCAAGGCAAAATCCTTAAAAATTTGCAAAAAATTCTAATGGACAATCATGCTAATCCAATCTTGATTGATGAAGATTCTTCAGGAGATCGAGTGCAAGAGGACAGCGAGGAAGAAGAAGAAGAAGCCCCCATGGAAGAAGAGCACGCTAAAGATGACGACAAAGTCATTTGCGTTGGCGAAGTGTGCTTTGACAAAGATGGAAATTTTGTCGAACAACGTGGAAATTTCTGTTTCCACTACCCAAATTGTTCGGTTCATAGATCTCCTATGTTCAAAGACACACATTAATTTCTTCTCTTTCTTTCCTATTGTTGTTAGTTTTTCCTTACGTTCTCTACGAAAATGTAACGCCCCACTCTGAGACCCACTGTAACAAAGAGTATTACGGGTGTAATACTATCTGTTAAAGCGGAGAATAGAGTATAGTGGAAGCGACCATTTGTAATCAAGCTATAACTATCTACTGAATACGTCGAAAGGGTGGTATTTATTTTTTTTCAAGTGGTTCGACATATTCAATAAATATTTATAACGAAATTACAATGGCTAAAGATCTATCAGAATAAGCATAGTAATAAAATGATAAAACATCACAGAACAGAATCACATAACAGATATAAAATCCCAGGACAATACATCGTCAATACAGATCCAAATATCATAAGTGGGTACAAAGCCACTGCTCACACATGTGAGTCAAAAGTATGTACATATCAAAGTCTGAATAATAACAGAGTAGCGGAATAGTGGACAAATAAAAGCGCTATCTATCAGCATAGCAGATAATGTCCAAGCGGAAGCACAAAAGCTAAGTCCAGAGACCTAACCTGAAACAACTCGGTCTGACCCGAGCGAAAAACACTCGGGTCAGGCTAGCTAAACAATCAGTAATAACTGAGATATATAATAAAGCGGTACATAAATAAAACAGTACTTTTCCTAAGAGAAGAGTATTTTGGACCACATGAATATAATGACGGTCTCTAATCATCAATCAACAGTAAAAATCTCCAAGGAGAATATCAGCACCAAAGTGTTGAATAAATAAAATCGCCTCATATCATCGGCATAGCCAAAGCTATATAAAGTTGCCCATAGGCATTAATCCCAAGAGTGACCAGAGTCTGTAATCAATGCCCAAGCAAAGATCGATGCTCCAAAGAGCAATGGGGATATACTGAAAAGTCAATGAAATCAAACACTGAAAAGCAGTGTCCAGAGACACTGTGAATCCACAAGGTAATCACACTTACATCGTATGGTTCCACAGAACCAACACCGAATGGCGGTACTCGAATGGATATAAAAATCATCAGATAATACAAGTATAGCACGTGCACCGACCGGAGTCGTTATGGCCAAGTACTGTAGAGTTGTGATCGATCACTCGCACAGATGCGGAACGCGTGAGACGGCGAGATCCTTCCCAGAAGGATAAAGGCCCAAAGGCACATGCCGAAAAAGAAACTGCTCCATAGAACAGGTGTCCAGAGACGGTTGCCCAGAGGCGTGGTGACCCAGAGGTCCAGTACTGGCTGCCCAGAGGCTAATGTGTCACAAACTTCTTGGAGAGGAACCCGTAAAGTGTTAACGATGAGTCCCATACCCCATGTTCGCACCAAACGGTTTACTAACCAATAGCAAGCTCACACTCCAAACAATAAAAAGTCCACCTCGTATCATTGGTAAACTAGACCCAAAGGTCAAAACGATCAATCGAATAGGTCGGGGATTAACCGGAAAGAAAATACACACGGTTCCATAGGCCGGAGATTTCCTAACCGTTTAAGCACATTTCCACTTCGCTTGACGTGCTAAAAAGTGAGTGTGAGATTTTTATTATAGAGAATAATGGTTCGAAACGGATTTATAATTGATTTTGAGAACACTCTAAAACAGCTTTTGAAAACTCTCCTATTATGGAGTAAATAGTCTACTAATTAAAAATAATATTATATAATAATTTCGAAAGCCATTTCGGGGCGAAAAATCCTTTTAAAACCTTTTTATAAGGCCCGTGTACAAAATCTAGAGACAAATCTCAAAGAAATCGATAAAACCAGAAAATCACTGAAAATATTCTAAGTGTTGGAAAATAGTCCAAAACTGACGCAAACCTAAGTTTGGAAAATTATTCGGACCAGCAGACTGAATCCAAACAAAAATTGTAGCATATGTTTTAAGCTTTCCGGAACATCCAAAATTATCTAATTCGGATCAAAAACGAGAGAGATACATGCAAAACAATATCAGATTGAAACTCAAGATAACTTGTTATAGACAGAATTGGTCTTCTGTCTTTGAATGCATTTCAGGTCATCTAAATGGCAAAATTACAGAAAACTCACTGAACAAAAATTGTTCCTTATTGAATCTAGTTTGCACTAAAAAAACCTGACCAAAATTGGATGAGAAATGAAGAAGTTATGCCTGATTTCGTTTTAGCTACAATTCCAAAACGAAAATTATAGAAGCACCAAGTGAAATAAGGATTTAGCTAGCAATTTTACCTCAACCAATATAGCAAGCAACTTGTGTGCACACCCAAAATGAAAGCAAAGAGGATCAAAGAGCTATGATTCACATGTTACATAATAAAACATGTGTTACTAAATGATTACTGAAATCAAAAGATGATTAAACACATGTTAGAAGAGGTTTTAGCAATATACCTCTCACAAAAGCAACAAAGACTACTATAGCATCAACTCAAGTTAGCAAAAGATGATTAGGAGGCTATAAGATCAAAAAAAAACACATAAAACATTTGTTACCAATTAAATTTCAGAAATTAGAGAGATATAAAAATGGATTTGAGGTGGGTATTTGCATTACCTTTGCATAGAATGACTTGCATAAGCAAAAACTAGAAGGAGATGAAGATAGAGGCCAATTTTGTTATGAAAGCTTTAGGAAATGATTAGGGTTTTGATTAGGGATGAATGAATGAGGTTAGGATAGTTTGAGATAATTTATAGAGGAGGTTTAGGGTGGGTTATTGGGCTAGGTTTAGTAACCCAATAAGAAGAGAGTTATTTACATGTTTTTCCAAAAATTAGTCTAAGTGTTCATATATGTTTATAAAACTCAGTCTTTTCTCTTACCCAAACCCGTTTTAAAACTTCTCTTAAAATATTTAACTTTCCAAAAATAACATTTTATCCTCATTTTAAAATTCCATATTTCCCATTTAATTAAAATAGCCTTTTTCAAATAAGTTTTGTTGTTCCAAATCCTTTTATGCTTCATTAAAATAAATAAAAATCCTAACTTTTATTTATTAATTTGTAATGCAAATCCCGGGTTGTTACAGACTCCCCCCTTAAGAAAATTGCATCCCCGCAATTCCTTAAGATAGATGTCGTCTATAACGTCAAATCCACAAAAGAAGTGATAGAGATAAAATAGAGAATTCTCATCCGCAGAAGAAGATGGGAGAAAGCTAGGATAAGAGCGTTCGATAGATTCTCTAGTCTCCCAAGTGCAGTCCTTAGGATTCAGTGACCATTGAATCTTCACGATTGGGACCTCTTTGTTGCGAAGGCGTCTAACCCCCGAATCAAGCACACGAAGAGGTTGCTGCTCCAAAGATAAATCAGGTAAGATCTCTAAATCAGGCACAACATGCGGCTCAATGATAGAATCAGGATCGCGGACACACATGCGAAGCTGGGAAACATGGAACACGTCGTGTATTCCAGAGAAGTGAGCAGGTAGAGCCACTCGATAAGCCACGGGGCCAATGCGTTCCGTAATAGGAAATGGTCCAACATAGCGAGGAGCCAACTTCCCTGTAGAGCTGAAACGCACAACCCCTTTCATAGGAGATATCCGAATAAAGACATGATCACCAATGGAGAACTCAAGAGGCTTCCTACGGTTGTCCGCATAGGATTTCTGACGGTTCTACGCATCTTTCATTCTCTGACGAATAAGAATAATCTTCTTAGAAGATTCCCGAACTGAATCTGGACCAAGAATGAGCTTCTCGCCAGATTCTAACCAACAAGCAGGAGAGCGACATGGCCTTCCGTAGAGAGCCTCGAAAGGTGCCATGCCGATACTAGACTGAAATCTGTTGTTGTAGGAGAACTCTACAAGCGGTAAGTGATCCTCCCAACTACCTCCAAAATCCAGAATACAACAGCGCAAGAGATCCTATAAAACACGATTCACCCTCTTCGTCTGACCGTCGGTCTGAGGATGATAAGCAGTCGAGAGATTCAGCTTTGAGCCCAAAGCTGACTGTAGGCACTTCCAGAAGTGACTAGTAAAGATAGTGTCTCGATCACAAATGATAGAGCTAGGAATGCCATGAAGTCGAACGACTTCCTTCACATATAGCTTGGCAAGCTGAGGAGCAGTCCGAGTGGACTTAATAGGAATGAAATGAGCTGATTTGGTCAAGCGATCGACGATGACCCAAATAGAAGTATGGCCTGACCTCGATCGAGGCAGACCGTCAATAAAATCCATGGATATCTGATCCCATTTCCATAATGGAATCTCTAGTGGCTGAAGAAGACCAGATGGATGCTGATGCTCAGCTTTGATCTGTTGACAAGTCATGCAACGGCTTACATAACTTGCAACGTCACTCTTCATGCCCTCCCAATAAAATAGGCGACACATGTCGGCATACATCTTACTCGACCCGGGATGTATAGTGTAATTAGTGCGATGACACTCGTCTAGAATGTCGCGCCTAAGTGATAAATCAGATGGTACCAAAATACGGTTCTTCCTGCGAAGACACCGATGAGAATCAATAGAATAATCCGACAATGTCTCATCACTGGATCCTGACTCAAGGAGATGAATATATCGCAACAAGTCTGGATCCTGCCGCTGAGCATGGGCAATGCGATCCAATAGAATAGGTCGAGCTTCCAAGCTGAATAGCAAGATCTGAGGATCAGAAGACGGAGCTCGATTTCGAATATCACACATAGAAAGAGTCTCAAGAATATCCCACTCGGTTATCATCATAGAAACAACTGCCGAGTGTTTGCGACTGAGCGCATCTGCAACACGATTACCCTTGCCAAGGGTATACTGAATGTCTAAGTCATATGAGGCGAGAAACTCAATCCATCGCTGCTGCCTCATATTGAGATCCTTTTGACTGAATAAATATTTCAGCGACTTGTGATCGGTGTACAGAATGAAGCGTTCGCCTAAAAGAAAGTGACGCCACGTCTTCAAAGCAAAGACGATAGCTGCCAACTCAAGATCATGAGTCGGATAGCGAACCTCATTCGGACGTAGCTGCCTAGAAGCATAAGCAACTACCAGATCCTTCTGCATAAGCACATCACCGAGCCCGCTACCACAAGCATCGGTGTAAACAACAAGATCATGGTTACTCTCAGGAACCACAAGGATAGGAGCATGAGTGAGAAGTTCCTTCAGTCGTTGAAAGGAGGCTTCACACTTATCAGACCAAATAAAGCGAACACCCTTACGAGTCAGCGTCGTAAGGGGAAGTGCAACTTGAGAGAAATCCTTGATAAACCAACGGTAATAACCCGCCAGACCAAGGAAACTGCGAATATCATGAACGTTCTCGGGCTGCTTCCAATTCTGAATAGCTTCGATCTTGGAAGGATCGACAGAAATACCCTCATATGATACAATATGGCCCAAGAACTTGACCTTGCTCTCCCAAAAATGGCACTTGGAGAGCTTGGCCTTAAGCTGATGCTGACGAAGAGTATCCAAGACGATCCGCAAATGATGAGCATGCTCTGCCTCAGATCTAGAATAAATAAGAATATCGTCGATGAAAACCAGAACGAATCTATCGATGTATTCCCAGAATACTCGATTCATAAGATCGACGAAGAAAGCCGGTGCGTTCATCAAGCCGAATGGCATGACCAACCACTCAAAAGAACCATAACGAGTGTGGAAAGCGGTAAGAGGAATGCTATCTTCTGCAACTCGGAGCTGATGAAATCCGGTGGCAAGGTCGAGCTGGGAAAAGACCTTTGCACCGCTCAACTGATCAAACATATCGTCTATCCGTGGCAATGGATATTGATTTCTGATGGTCAACTCATTAAGCTTGCGATAGTCAATGCAAAGACTAAGAGAGCCATCGGGCTTCTTAACGAAGACCACAGCAGCACCCCATGGCAAAGAACTGGACCGAATGAACTGCTTCGCCTCAAGCTCTACTAACTACTTCCTGAGTTCCTCATTCTCTTTAGTAGACATCCTCGTGGGAGGACGCCCAACTGGGTGGGAGCCTGGAATGAGATCGATGCGGAACTCAATAGCTCGCTTTGGCGGCAGTCCGGATACTGGTTCGAATACGTCGGGGAAATCCCGAACAATAGGAATACAAGATAAGTTCAAATCCTCATCTCGTGAATAGAGAGAAAATAAAGTAATATCAGAAATCCCAACATCCTGAAGAGCAATAGCTAACGGAGCGGACGAGTCAGGATGACGAAGAAATAATATCCGCTCCGAACAAATGATTTTGGCGTCGTACTGAGCGAGCCAATCCATGCCAAGAATCATATCAAAGCCCAAATACTCCATAACGTGCAGATTCGCACGGAAAGAAAATCCACAAAGATCGATATCTATATTCTCACAGAGCAAGCTAAGGGTCGAGGATCCACCAATGGGATTCACAATCCTTAGTGAAGAAACCATACAAGTAACATCCAAAGATAAAGCATCTACTAGCTCTTTTGATACGAATGAGTGAGAGGCACCCGTATCAAAAAGAACTCTAACAGATCTACCATGAAATAAAATAGAGCCTTCAAGAACGGAAGGATGTGTACCTTTAGGCTGAGCAGAAGTGGTAGGAGCCTTGGCAGCATTAAACTTGCCAGATCTAGGAGGTGCAGTAGGACAAGTGGAATAATGATGACCCTCCTTCTTACAATAGCGGCAGAAAAAAGGCTTGGGACACTCTTTAAACATATGAACGGTGGATTTAGTTAAGCACGATTCAAAGATAGATAATTCATTAAGGAATATTACGGAATATAATAGATTCCTACACATATTCCTAACTTATTTATCTAAAGGTGGATATGTTCAATTTGGATCGTATTATAACGTATTGTACTATGTGTCTGTTCTGTGTTTGTTATGCTTAATTCTGAACCTGGCTCTGATACCAAGTGGTAACGCCCCACTCTGAGACCCACTGTAACAAAGAGTATTACGGGTGTAATACTGTCTGTTAAAGCGGAGAATAGAGTATAGTGGAAGCGACCATTTGTAATCAAGCTATAACTATCTACCGAATACGTCGAAAGGGTGGTATTTTTTTTTCAAGTGGTTCGACATATTCAATAAATATTTATAACGAAATTACAATGGCAAAAGATCTATCAGAATAAGCATAGTAATAAAATGATAAAACATCACAGAACAGAATCACATAACAGATATAAAATCCCAGGACAATACATCGTCAATACAGATCCAAATATCATAAGTGGGTACAAAGCCACTGCTCACACATGTGAGTCAAAAATATGTACATATCAAAGTCTTAATAATAACAGAGTAGCGGAATAGTGGACAAATAAAAGCGCTATCTATCAGCATAGCAGATAATGTCCAAGCGGAAGCACAGAAGCTAAGTCCAGAGACCTAACCTGAAACAACTCGGTTTGACCCGAGCGAAAAACACTCGGGTCAGGCTAGCTAAACAATCAGTAATAACTGAGATATATAATAATGCGGTACATAAATAAAACAGTACTTTTCCTAAGAGAAGAGTATTTTGGACCACATGAATATAATGACGGTCTCTAATCATCAATCAACAGTAAAAATCTCCAAGGAGAATATCAGCACCAAAGTGTTGAATAAATAAAATCGCCTTATATCATCGGCGTAGCCAAAGCTATATAAAGTTGCCCATAGGCAATAATCCCAAGAGTGACCAGAGTCTGTAATCAATGCCCAAGCAAAGATCGATGCTCCAAAGAGCAATGGGGATATACTGAAAAGTCAATGAAATCAAACACTGAAAAGCAGTGTCCAGAGACACTGTGAATCCACAAGGTAATCACACTTACATCGTATGGTTCCATAGAACCAACACCGAATGGCGGTACTCGAATGGATATAAAAATCATCAGATAATACAAGTATAGCACGTGCACCGACCGGAGTTGTTATTGCCAAGTACTGTAGAGTTGTGATCGATCACTCGCACAGATGCGGAACGCGCGAGACGGCGAGATCCTTCCCAGAAGGATAAAGGCCCAGAGGCACATGCCGAAAAAGAAACTGCTCCATAGAACAGGTGTCCAAAGACGGTTGCCCAGAGGCGTGGTGACCCAGAGGTCCAGTACTGGCTGCCCAGAGGCTAATGTATCACAAACTTCTTGGAGAGAAACCCGTAAAGTGTTAACGATGAGTCCTATACCCCACGTTCGCATTAAACGGTTTACTAACCAATAGCAAGCTCACACTCCAAACAATAAAAAGTCCACCTCGTATCATCGGTAAACTAGACCCAAAGGTCAAAACGATCAATCGAATAGGTCGGGGATTAACTGGAAAGAAAATACACACGGTTCCATAGGCCGGAGATTTCCTAACCGTTTAAGCACCTTTCCACTTCGCTTGACGTGCTAAAAAGTGAGTGTGAGATTTTTATTATAGAGAATAATGGTTCGAAATGGATTTATAATTGATTTTGAGAATACTCTAAAACGGCTTTTGAAAACTCTCCTATTATGGAGTAAATAGTCTACTAATTAAAAATAATATTATATAATAATTTCGAAAGCCATTTCGGAGCGAAAAATCCTTTTAAAACCTTTTTATAAGGCCCGTGTACAAAATCCAGAGACAAATCTCAAAGAAACCGATAAAACCAGAAAATCACTGAAAATATTATAAGTGTTTGAAAATAGTCCAAAACTGACGCTAACTTAAGTTCAGAAAATTATTCGGACCAGCAGACTAAATCCGAATGGCATGAAAATAGGTAGGAACGTAGTCAGACATTCCTACTTCAGAACGCAAAAAGAATTACTCGATTCCGACTTGAAACGAAGGCGTAGCGACGTTACAAAGTTGGACACAGAAACATGAAATGCACTATTTTGCACAGCGATCTGGGTTCAACTATGACAGGAAATTCGAAGGGTCTAATTAACTTAGATGATGACCAAACTTTTCAGATATGGAGTTCATAACTCCATCTTTCCAACGAGACCAAAATCGTCAAATTCCGACTAGCGGCTCAAAAGTTATGACCAAAATAGTTCCAGTTTCATCCACAGAGCTAATATGTGTATCGCTCTCGGGAAGATAGGAGAAAAATCAATTTTTGACCTAGTTAGACTCAAAATTACAGAAAACCCACTGAACAAAAATTGTTGCATATGTTTTAAGCTTTCCGGAACATCCAAAATTATCTAATTCGGATAAAAAACGAGAGAGATACATGCAAAACAATATCAGATTGAAACTCAAGATAACTTGTTAAAGACAGAATTGGTTTTCTGTCTTTGAATGCATTTCAGGTCATCTAAATGGCAAAACTACAGAAAACTCACTGAACAAAAATTGTAGCATATGTTTTAAGCTTTCCGGAACATCCAAAATTATCTAATTCGGATAAAAACCGAGAGAGATACATGCAAAACAATATCAGATTGAAACTCAAGATAACTTGTTATAGATAGAATTGGTCTTCTGCCTTTGAATGCATTTCAAGTCATCTAAATCGCAAAACTACAGAAAACTTACTGAACAAAAATTGTTCCTTATTGAATCTAGTTTGCAGCAAAAAAAACCTGATCAAAAACGGATGAGAAATGAAGAAGTTATGCCTGATTTCGTTTCAGCTACAATTCCAAAACGAAAATTATAGAAGCATCAAGTGAAAAAAGGATTTAGCTAGCAATTTTACCTCAACCAATATAGCAAGCAACTTGTGTGCACACCCAAAATGAAAGGAAAGAGGATCAAAGAGCTATGATTCACATGTTACATAATAAAACATGTGTTACTAAATGATTACTGAAATCAAAAGATGATTAAACACATGTTAGAAGAGGTTTTTAGCAATATACCTCTCACAAAAGCAACAAAGACTACTATAGCATCAACCCAAGTTAGCAAAAGATGATTAGGAGGCTATAAGATCAAAAAAACACATAAAACATGTGTTACCAATTAAATTTCAGAAATTAGAGAGATATAAAAATGGATTTGAGGTGGGTATTTGCATTACCTTTGCATAGAATGACTTGCATAAGCAAAAACTAGAAGGAGATGAAGATAGAGGCCATTTTTGTTATGAAAGCTTTAGGAAATGATTAGGGTTTTGATTAGGGATGAATGAATGAGGTTAGGAGAGTTTGAGATAATTTATAGAGGAGGTTTAGGGTGGGTTATTGGGCTAGGTTTAGTAACCCAATAAGAAGAGAGTTATTTACATGTTTTTCCAAAAATTAGTCTAAGTGTTCATATATGTTTATAAAACTCATTTTTTTCTCTTACCCAGACCCGTTTTAAAACTTCTCTTAAAACATTTAACTTTCCAAAAATAACATTTTATCCTCATTTTAAAATTCCATATTTCCCATTTAATTAAAATAGCCTTTTTCAAATAAATTTTGTTGTTCCAAATCCTTTTATGCTTCATTAAAATAAATAAAAATCCTAACTTTTATTTATTAATTTGTAATGCAAATCCCGGGTTGTTACAGAAAATGTAAATATAAACAAATATATAATTAATAAATAATGTTTGTTCTTATATATGTTCTATTAAAAGTATTATTATATGGATACTTGGTTAGGAAAGTTAGTAGTCTAGGACTAAGTTTTAGTTTTAGAATAAGTGTTGATTATCTATGATTACACTATCATTATAATCACATGTCATAGATTAAGGGGGAGTTATATAGTTTGGAGTTAGTTTTTGTTGATGGCAAAGGGGGAGAAGTATAAAATAGGATAGTTAGGCATAGATTAAGGTGGAGTTATCAGTTTTAGGGGGAATTATTAGGATAGAAGTAATATTTTATAAACAAAGGTTGTCATCATCAAAAAGGGGGAGATTGTTAGTCCTTGATATGATGGTTTTGATGACAACAACCTTAGAATAAGATTTTAAAATATAAATACTAACATTATAGTTTAGATATATATGTATATGCAGGATTTAACCGTGGAGGTATCAAGAATGAAGACTGTACAGTATAGAGATTCAAGATATCAAAATTGAAGACTCATGAGTATCAAGAATATCAAGATTATCAAGAGTTTAAGATTTCAAGAATAAGTAATTTAATTAGGAATTTTGTTAAAACTCCTAGAAAAGCACTGGCATCTTAAAATCCAATTTAGTCGTGGAATGGAATCCACTTCGAGCTCATTAACGGGATGGAACCCTAAGTAGGATGGAACCCTACGAAAAATCTAGAGGAACATTGTTTTGTATCCGCTAACTTTTATTCAAATGATTTTACAAAATTATCTTGTTTTCAAAATGATTTCAAAACCTTCCTTTTAAAAAGAATCAAAAACATCTATCCTGATTTTAAATCCTTTTAGCCTCAAAATAATCTTTATTTTCAAAATCAAATTATCCTTAGTTTTAAACTATCTTTAATAATAAATTTAATATTTATACTTAGATTTAAATATAAAATTATAGTAAAATTTAATACATATTATTCTCTATATTTACTTATGTATTTTAACTATAGTTAAGTATATTTATAAAGTTTAAAATAGTTTTAAATATAAGATAGAAGTAATTTTCAAAGAAAAACAAATCACTAAAATTTCCTTTGGGATGTCGACATACCCAAGATACCCATGTCGACATAGTGGCAGTTGGTTTCAAAAATTTGAATTTCAAAAGAAGTGTCTATTCGCCATAACCTTTCACGAATGGACATGGCTGTTGTTCTTCATAAATAGGGGATGTTTTCAACGAATTTTATATCATATTTTTCTGGTTTTCACTCCTCTTCTTCTTCCACATTTCTTTATATATATTCTTACCATTACTCTGCCCAAATCACCATTGAATCTAACTAGATCATTTCCGGTTTGATTCTCTATCACTATCTCAACAAGACCTCAGTGCTATTCAGAGTTATAGACTTCTTTGTAATTATTCAAGTGAGAAAAGGTGTGATTGTAGCCTTGGAAATCAATCAAGTGAGAAAAGGTGTGATTGTAGCCTAGGAAATCAATTGGGTGAACTTGTTGCCCGGGAAATCAAGTATCTCTACTGAGAGCATTGTGAATCTGGAGTTGTGTACCTCGTGGCCTTGAAATCGAGGGTTGTAATTGTAAAGATTGCTTTTGAAAAGAAATCTGTACTTGTGTACGGGACTGGATGTAGGGTAACTCCGAACCAGTATAAAATCTGGTGTGTTCTTTCCTTTACTGCTTTTACTTTATATTTGCATCTGTGATCATATTTGTGTCTGAATATTGCATACATTTGTGTTCAAATTAATATAAACTAAAAAAGAATTAGTAATTCCTTAAAACACTATTCACCCCTCCCTTTAGTGTTTATACTAGCCTTAAGATCCGTAATCCGCATTTCTCATAAGGGAGTCTTCTGCTTACTTTGATTCTTCTACTATTTTTCAGCCGTCGAATGATGGATTTTTACATCCAACATTCGAAGCAAAGATTAGATCTAATAAGACTAACAAATGTATGTATGAAAGGTACATTTTCCCTGGAAGCAATAGGAAGAGGGTCGATACTAATTCTGTTGAAGAAGGCCAAATCATCACAGAATTTGATTGTCGTGGGGAAGTGGAAAGAATAAAATCAATAAAAGACCTTGAAGAGGCATGCATAGACTTAGATAATTCCACTAAGGTAGTCAAAGTGGGAAAGGAATTGGATAACAACTTGAAGAAGGACTTAATCCAGTTACTTAAAACCAATAAAGATGTATTTGCTTGGTCTCATTCAGATATGGTGGGGATTGATCCATCGGTCATATGTCATGCACTAAACATCAATCTAGAACCAACCCCCATTAGATAAAAAAAGAGACAACTGGATAAAGTATGGTCTGACGCCTTAAAAGAGGAAGTTCAAAGGCTCCTTGAAAATGGATTTATTCGGGAAAACTACTACCCAAAATGGCTAGAAAACCTAGTATTATAAAAGAAGTCGAACGAAAAGTGGAGGACTTACGTTGATTATACTGACTTGAACAAGGCCGGTCTCAAAGACTGTTTTCCATTGCCACGAATTAATCAGTTGGTTGTTGCAACAAGTGGGCATAGGTTGTTATCTCTCATAGGTGCATACTCAGGATACAATCAGATACCCATGTTCAAGCCAGATGAGGAACATACAAGTTTCATTATTGATTGGGGAATCTACTGCTATAAAGCAATGCCTTTCGGATTAAAGAATGTAGAGGCTACATATCAAAGGTTTGTCAATAGGATATTTAAAAAATAGATTTGTCGAAATATGGAACTTTATGTTGACGACATGTTAGTGAAGTCTTATGAGGCTCAAAGTCACCTTGAGGATCTAGAAGAAATGTTCAAAATATTACGAAAATATCATATGAAACTAAATTCCCAGAAAGCTCTTTTGTAGTCCATTCAGGGAAGTTTTTAGGCTATCTTATGAGTGCTCAATGGATTAAAGCTAGACCAAACCAATTTCAATCTATCAAGCACATGGGTGATCCTAAATTAGCAAAGAGGTAATTAGTTTATGTAACGCCCCACTTCGAGACCCATTCTGACAAAGAGTATTACGGAGTAATACCGTCTGCTGGAATGGAGAATAGAGTATAATGGAAGCGACCATATGTAATCAAGCTATAACTATCTACTGAATACGTCGAAATGTGGTATCACTTTTTTTTTCAAGTGGTTCGACATATCCAATAGATATTTATAAAAAAAATTACAATGGCTAAGGAAAATAGGTTCAGAACAAACATAATACTAAATGATAACATCATCATCACAGAACAGTCACATAACAGTCATAGAACATAGGTACAATATATCGTCAATACAGATCCAAATATCAAAAAGGTGGGTACAAAGCCACTGCTCACACATGTGAGTCAAAGATATGTACATAAGAGACTGAATAATCAGAGTATCAAAATAGTGGACAAATATAAAGAGCTATCTATCAGCATAGCAGATAATGTCCAAGCGGAAGCACAGAAAGCTAAGTCCAGAGACCTAACCTAAAACAACTCGGTCTGACCTGAGTGAAAAACACTCGGGTCAGGCTAGCCAAACAATCAGTTAATAAACTGAGATAAACATGATAGATAATGAGGCGATATATAACATAGTACTATAGACCACAAAATCTCACATAGAGAAGAAATAAACATCTAAGTAGAGATGTATAGCAAGCCTTGTATGATTGGCATAACATAGTCACAAATGTCAAAACAAAACATCTAAGTAGAGATGTATAATAAGCCTCATATCATCGGCATAACATAGTCACAAATGTCAAAACAAAACATCTAAGTAGAGATGTATAATAAGCCTCATATCATCGGCATAACGTAAGTACAATTGCCAAAACATAAACATCTAAGTAGAGATGTCAAAAACGATACATCTAAGTAGAGATGTATAACATGCCATCTAAGTAGAGATGCCAAACACGATACATCTATGTAGAGATGTATAACGGCCATCTATGTAGAGATGCCAAAAACGATACATCTAAGTAGAGATGTATAACGGCCATCTAAGTAGAGATGCCAAAACGATACCTCTAAGGGAGACAGTCCGAAGACACTATCCCAAAGGTAATAAATGGAATGTGTCACGAACTTTTAGCAAGGAACCCGTAAAGTGTTAACATGAGTCCCATACCCCACGTTCGCACTAAACGGTTTACTAACCAATAGTAAGCTTCAACACTCAAAGCAGTAAAAAGTTCACCTCATGTCATCGGTAAACTAGGCTGAAAGGCCAAAACGATCAATCGAATAGGTCTGGGATTAACCGGAAAGGAAATACGCACGATTTCATAGGCCGGAGTTTTTCCCAACCGTTTAAGCACCCTTCCACTTCGCTCGAAGTGATAAAGTGTGAGTGTGGGATTTAATTATAGAAAATAATTACGGAAAACAGATTTATAATTGGTTTGAAATCACTTTAAACGGCCTTTGAAAACTCTCCTATTATGGAGTAATTAATTTAATAATTAAAATAATATTATATAATAATTTCGAAAGCCATTTCGGAGTGAAAAATCCTTTTAAACCTTTTTATAAGGCCCGTGCTCGAAATCCAGAGACAAATCTCAAAGAAATCGATAAAACCAAAAAATCACTGAAAATATTCTAAGTGTTGGAAAATAGTCCAAAATTGACGCGAACCCAAGTTCGGAAAATTATTCGGACCAGCAAACTGAATCCGAATGGTATGAAAATTGGTAGGAATATAGTACAACATCCCTGCTCCAAACTGCAAAAATAATCGGGCAATTCCGACTTGAAACGCAGAAACGGTGGCGTCTCAAAGTCGTACAAAAAATCACAAAACTCTACTGTGTCAAAACAGTGCAAAGGTCCCACTTCGACGACATGGTCGAAGGGTCACATGAACTCAGATCTTAATGAAAATTTGCAGGAGCGTAGTAAAGTACTCTTAATTTGATATGCAACAAGAATCGTTTGGTTCCGACTTAAAACGAAGAAATGACAATGTTTCAAATTTGGTCCGACGATAACTGAAAATGATCACTATTGTAAAACAGTTTTTGGGTGCTACTTCGGCAGTAGAAACGAAGTATCTAATGCACCCAGATCTAAGCCAAACTTTGCAAGGTTGAAGATCTCGACTTCTTCTTTTTAACAAGAACAAAAACGATGAAATCCGACAAAGGACGAGCCCGGGAAGGCGTCGCAAAGTCGGGGTTCTACGCTGAAAACAACGGGAGCAAAGAGACTAAGGCCTGTAGCTATGCACTGACAGACCAGAGATGAAAAATCACAATTTTGGCATAGTAAACTTCCAATTCTGACAAGATGAATAAAATAAAAGTTGTAGCTTAGTTTCTAAGCTTTCCGGAATGACCAAGAACGTCAAATTCCGATCGGGGATGAAAATTCCATGACTAAAACAATTCTCAGATCTAAATTCTATATCACTGTCGTTGTGCTCTCGGGACAGTAGTAATAATGCACAGTTTTGACCAAATTAACTTCGAAATATCATGAAACTCAAAACATGAAAGTTTTAGCTATAAATCTAAGCTTTCCATAACATCCAAAATTATTAGATTTGGATAAGAAACGAGTAACTTATGGTCAAATCAATTTCAGGTTTTTATTTTATCAACCCTGTAGTTTGTTGTCAGGTCAGCGACAAACAAACGTGATTTCAACCATTCAAACTACAAAATTAGGCAAAGCCCAAAACATAAAAGTTATAGACTACAGAATAAGGTTTCCAGAACGTCAAGAAAATCTTAATTCCGATTTAAGATGAATGAGATATGCCTAATTTACTAACAGCAATAAACTAATTATAATTTCAGCTAGCATATATTACCTCTTTCCCAAGCAATGAAAAGAAGATCAAAGAGTTTTACAATCTAAATGCACAAAAAAAAGAGGATTACAAAATAATTTCAGAAATTAAACAATGGATTAGCGGTGGGTTTTGTGATTGCTATTACTTTCAAATGATTAGATTAAAACCCCTATGACTTTGATGAAGATTAATGAAGCTTTGCTCTAGGTTTGGAGGCCATTATTTAGTGTTTTGCTCTAGGGTTTAAGGGGTTATGGAATGAGATGTTGGCTGAAACAATTGGGTAAAAGATGGTTTATAGGCTAATGGAAATGGGTCAGTGGGCCTAATACCCATTAGCACTTGGAATATGTTCCATATCTCAAGTTAGCTAATTTCTCTAAGTACAAACTACACATTATTTACCCATAAAATTTTAAAATATGTTAGCAAAATAATTTAGCTATAGTTATAAAATTTTACATCACAATATTTTCCAACTCACAATTTAACCCCTATTTATTCCAAAACACATTTAGTCAAAATTGCCCAAAATCACCGTTTTGCAATTTAATTGTAAATTAAATTCCCAATTCAAATATTTCACTATTTTACACATATAAAATTTTGCAATATTATAAATTTCCATTTACCCTAATTAATTTCCATTAAATTCTCCATTTTACACTTAGGCCCAAAATATTAATTTATTCAAAATAACTAACTTTTGAACTAATTAGTCACATAAAAAAATCATTAATAGCTCCAATTAAATTAAAATCCCAATTTTAATTTATTATTTGGTAACCGCAATCACGGGTTGTTACAGTTTAAACGGAAGGATAACCGCTCTAAGCAGATTCATTTCTAAGGTGACTAATAAGTGTATTCCCTTTTTCGATGTAATCAAGAAGAAGAAAAACTTTGAATAGGAAGAGTACTGTTAGAAAACTTTTCAAGAGTTAAAAAATCATTTGGAAAAACCGCTAATACTATCTAGTCCCAAGAATGGTGAAACCTTGTACCTATACCTGGCAGTCTTAGAACATGCGGTGAGTTCGGTTTTGATCAGAGAAGGAAGTGGGACTAAACTTCTTGTCTATAACGTAAGCAGTTGATTAAAGGATGCAGAGGTTCGGTACCCAGTAATAGAAAAACTAGCTTATTGCTTTATACTCACAACGAAAAAACTTAAAGCATACTTTCAAGCACATCCAATCAGGGTATTGACGAATTTACCCCTTAAACAAGTTTTTAGTAAGCCGGAAACTTCAGGTAGGCTAGTAAAATGGGGAAATGAGCTTAGTCAGTATGATATTGAGTTTCAGCCATGAGCAGCTATCAAAGGGCAAGCATTAGAGGATTTTATTAATGAGCATACCAACTTCATTAAGGAACAATTAGAAAAGGAAAGGGATCAAAATCCAATATGGCAGTTGTTTGTCGATGGTGCATCGAATGAACAAGGAGCTGGTGCGAGGTATGTCATAATAACACCAGACGGACACTACCTACACTATGCCATGAATTTAGGATTTTCCACGACAAACAATGTTGCCAAATATGAGTAAATGGTGGTAGGGCTGACTATGGCATTGGAACTCAAAATCCCACGGATTCAAATCTTTAGTGACTCCCAATTAATGGTAAATCAGATAAAGAAAGTATATTAGACTAAAGACACCAAACTATCTCTATACGTAAAGAATATATTAAAGACGCTCGCTTTATTTGAAGAATTTTCTATACATAAAGTTCCAAGAGGAGAAAACTCACATGCGGATTCATTAGCAAAGTTTGCTAGCTCAAGGGGAGCCCTAGAAACTCGGGTTATGTCAGTAGGGTACTAAGCAACTCCAAGTATTAAAGTGGGAACACCTAAATGATAAAAGCAACTGTTAGTCCTAACAAGATCCCAAACCATATTACAAGAGAAAGAAGGAAGGGAAGTTTGTAGAGAAAACTCAGATGAGAGAGTCAATCAGCCAAGGACAGATGACTGGTATAATAACACTTGGATGTCACCTATTGTTAAATATCTTTCTAAAGGAACGTTACCATCTGACAAGGGTAAGGCTAGAAAAATCAGGTGACAAGCTCCAACCTTTACAATAGTGGATGGAATCCTTTACAAGAAAGGACATGCACTACCTTACTTAAGATTTGTAAGCCTGGAAGATGGGATGAAATCGTTGGCGGAAGCGCATGAAGGATTCTGTGGAAACAACTCTAACGGGACAAAGTTGGCAAAAAAGATAACGAGACAAGGTTTTTATTGGCCTCATATGGTAAGTCAAGCCATTAAATATGTACGAAGATGCGAGAAATGCCAGAAATACTCAAAGATTCCTTGGTTACCACTAAGTCAATTAATCCCGATTTCAAGTCCATGGCCCTTTGATATATGGGGAATTGATTTAATCAATCCATTACTAATTTCTAAATGAGAAGCAAAATATGCTGTAGTCGCCATAGACTACTTTACTAAGTGGGTCGAAGCAGAACCCCTCCCCAAGATCACTTCTGGGAAAGTGCTCAGATTTGTCATTAAAAACATTATAACCAGATTTGGAATTCCCCATAAGATAATATCAGACAACGGAACACAGTTTGAAAGTGAAGAATTCTCTTGGTTTTGTTATAAGAATGGGATTATTAAGAGCTTTTCCTCCATGGCACGTCCAAAGGCAAATGGGGTCGTTGAAGTTACAAATAAGACTATAAAGATTATTTTGAAAAAGCGACTGAACAAAGCCAAAGGAAATTGGGTAGGATAGTCGCCACTTGTACTATGGGCTTATCGAACATCTACCAGAATAGCGATGGGACATACTCCTTGTTCATTAACATATAAATGTGAGGCTATGTTACCAATTGAAATACCCCCACATCGAAGGATCGCATATGCGTTTGACTTAAACCAGGGGCTAAAAAGAGAATCGCTGGATTTAATACATGAGTCGAGAGATGAAGCAAAAATTCGAACAGTAGAATATCAGGGAAGAATTTTGAAATATTACAACTCAAAAGTGAAAACAATGTCATTCCAAGAAGGACCTAGTACTACGAAGGGTAATGGAAAATACAGGAAATCCTACGGATGGATAGCTAGGACCAAACTGGGAAGGTCCCTTAATCATATGCAAAGTAATTCCCCCAGGAGCTTACAAGTTGTGCCGACCAGACGACAATATGGTTCCTAGAACATGGAATATAGAACATTTGAGACCATATTTTCCTATAATGAATTAATAAAGCATCTCTTTCTTCAAAAGAAAAGTCTACATGGTTGGGAGTAGAATTCTCCATACATTTGGACACTACCTTTAACGGTCAAAGCCTTTATCCACACCGAGTTGGCCAGGGAAAAGCGCCTCCTGGAGGGAGGTGAGTAAGCCTTTATCCGTGCCACGCTATGGCCCGGTTAAAGTATCGACAAGCCTTTGATCGCGCCACGCTATGTCCAGGTCAAGGCGCCTCTTGGAGGAAGGTTAGAGTAAGTCTTTATCCGTGCCACGCCATGGCCAGGTTAAAGCATCAACAAGCCCTTGGTCACGCCACACCATGTCTAGGTCAAGGTGCCTTCTGGAGGGAGGTTAGAGTAAGCCTTTATCCATGCCATACTATGGCCAGAATAAAGCATCGACAAGCCCTTGGTCGCACCATGCTATGGCCAGGTCAAGGCGCCTCTCGGAGGCAGGTTGGGTAAGTCCTTGGGTCCTGCTTGAGAATAAGCTAACCAAGCACACCAGACAACTATGGACTAAGATGTCCAAGCCCAAGAAGCGGCATGGTTGGAATTCTTGGCCTCCTACGACTTTGGCATTCCTTATACATCTGGCAAGGGAAATGCGGCCGTTGATACGTTGAGTAGAAGACATGCCAGTTTGCGAGCGATGTTCATGGAGTGGAAGCAGTCTGAGTATATTGCCGATTATGACTTCAAACCTCATTACGAGTTAGAACAAGAAATGTTGGCAAGTTTGATATCAGACCTACTTTAATTGAGTGAATCGGTACTAGTTAGAGGTGAGATATTAGACTAACAGAGATCAAGGATAAAATAGGAGGAGTAGAGTTAGAAGAGATGAAGCAATACAGACTAGACCTAGAAGGTTGGCTCCATAATGATGGTAGATCGTTTGTTCTCGATGTTGATGGATTGCAAGATAAGGCGCTATGAGAGTTCCACCATTCTAGGTTGACCATACATCTTGGCGGTAATAAGATGTATCATGATATGAAGCATATCTATTATTGAAAAGGGATGAAGAAGGATGTTAGGACATTCATCTCGAAGTGTATTAACTTCCAACTAGTAAAGGCAAGGAAAAAGAAGCCAAGTGGGTTATTGCAACTGCTTGAAGTTACCGAATGGAAGTTGGAGCAAGTATCAATGGATTTTATTGGTGGCCTACCGAGGGCTAGAATAGGGTACGATAGCATTTAGGTCATAGTAAATCGATTAACAAAGAGCGCTAGATCTATACCCGTTAAGTCAAGTAGGATGGCAACCAAACTGGTCGAGTTGTATGTGAAATGGATTGTACGATTTCATGGTTCGAAGAGCATTATGAGCAACCGAGATCCGTTGTTCACTACAAGGTTTTGGAAGAACTTACAAGAGGCATTTGAGACTGAGCTGCATCTCGGTACAACTTAACATCCACAAATGGATGGACAGACCAAGAGAGTGAATTGTATATTGGAGGATCTCTTGCGAACTTGCATTCTCGATTTCATAGGCTCGTGGGACAATCGCTTGGTGAAGTTTGCGTACAACAATAGCTATCAGTCTAGTCTCAATATGGCAGCGTATGAAGTATTGTACGGCCGACCGTTAATGCCCCTTCGTGTTGGTTGGACATGAGTGAAAAACTGATATTTGGGCCAGATATGATTAAGGAAACTTCGAAGAAGATAAAGATCGTTCGACACTGAATGAAAGCTACTTAGTTTAGGTAGAAGAGCGACGTTGATAGGAGATGTAGAGATTTGGAGTTCTTCGTTGACGATATGGTATTTGTGAAGATTTCCCCTTTGAAGAATGTTATTCGATTTGATAGTAAGAGAAAGTTGGCATCGAGATTTGTAGGTCCTTTTCCAATAGTAATGAGGATTGGGAACCTTGCATATAGAATTGACTTACCTCGGAAGATGGTGGATGTGCACAACGTATTCCATGTTTCTCATTTGTGTAAGTTTGTGCATGACTCAGACGTAATAATTGCACCAAATCAACTTGATGGTATTGAGATTGAACCAAAAGCTTCGAGACCTTGTAGGACAGTTCGTATTGTCGGAAGCAATACGAAAAAACTTAGGAGGAAGATGGTGGAGCTAGTGAAGGTTCAATGGGGATAGCGATTGCACATGGAAAACTGAGGAGAGCATGGGGCCATATATCTGGAGCTCTTTGCACGATAAGGCCTACTGTTTATTGTATGTACTTGCACCTTTTGATATCATATAAGGTAGCTTAGTATCTCGTATGCTAGGATAATTTTACCTATACTATTGGTTGCATGGTTGCTAGTTTGATATGTATGATAGTTGCATACGACTGTTAGGCATGCAGAGTAACTATGTTTGACTTATCAGGGGATTTCTAGGGGTGAAATTCCTAAAGGGGGAGAGTGTAACAACCTGTATTTTACGTACTGGAGCATCGTAAAATATTTATTTTAGTGAAAATTAGGCACACATCCTTAAACCGGAACTTAATTCAAAGCGGATCCCTGTGGTAAAAAATATATTTTCTACATCCCTGTTTCTGTTTTCCGCCAATTTTTTCCCAAATTACCCTTGCGCTTCACTGTCGAGCTGATTCTTCTTCTTATTTTTCGATTTAAATGGAAAACTGCAATTAAATTGAAGACGAATCAATTTTTTTTATGAAATATGATATTCTTAATATTTGCAGTTATGAATAATCACAACAAATTTCTGCAAATATATGCGCAATAGTTGCAGAAATTTCTGCAACTATATGCAATAGTTGTAGACATTTCTGCAACTATAAGCAATAGTTGTAGAAATGCCTGCAACTATAAGCAATAGTTGTAGTAATTTCTGCAACTATACGAAATAGTTGCAGACATTTCTGCAACTATATGCAATAGTTGCAGATATTTCTGCAACTATACGCAATAGTTGCATTTCTGCAACTATATGCAATAGTTGCAGATATTTCTGCAACTATACGCAATAGTTGCAGACATTTCTGCAACTATTTGCAATAGTTGCATTTCTGCAACTATATACAATAGTTGCAGAAATGTTTGCAACTATGTGCAATAGTTGTAGAAATTTCTGCAACTATACGCAATAGTTGCAGACATTTCTGCAACTATTTGCAATAGTTGCATTTCTTCAACTATATGCAATAGTTGCAGAAATGTCTCCAACTATATGCAATAGTTGCAGACATTTCTGCAACTATACCATATAGTTGCATAAATTTCTGCAACTATACCCAATAGTTGCAGACATTTCTGCAACTATACCATATAGCTGCAGAAATATCTGCAATTATTTGCAAATTTTGTAAATTTGAAAAAAAATCAAAAAGGTTTAAAATTTGCTGAATTATCTGCAAATATTTGAAATAATTGCACCTTTAATACAAATATGAATTTTTGGTATCAACATTGGATCTCATTTCAAAGATCATACAATTTGTGATTTTTTGGTGAAAACGGTTTGTTGATCCGGTTTTGTACATAAATTTATACGCGTTTGAATTGTTAAAAACATAAAGGGTATTTGTGTATTTTTGCTTGCGCGAATTTGAAAATAGGGAGCGGAAATGTAAGTTTTGTATGTGAAGGATGTTTTGTTTATTTTGAAACTTATTAGGAATGTGAGCCAAACTTACCTTTATTTTATTCATAGGAGGTCGTACGACTCTAAGATTTTGAGTAGTGACTTTTATGGACATTTTCCACTTCTACGATTTTTCCAAATTTCTATGTGACCATTTTAACCCTAAAAATCTTTTTTGGACTATAACTTTTGATATGAGCCAAGTTAGGATCTCAAACTACTTCTATTGCTTTAGGATGATAGTTTCCCATTCCTTAGAGTAGTGGTCATAATAGAAAAATGGACTTACCATTTGAAAGTTATAGATGTTTTAAGTTTTAGCTGCTTTTGACCTACATTAGTAGGTAATTAATTAAGTCCATGCTTAGACCCACTAACTCATCTTGAAAAATGCTGTGGGGAGGCTGTAGGAACTGATCTAAGTCATTTTCATCTTCCTCAAAATAGCTATAAACTCCATTAACCCTAATTTCATCAAAAAGCCCAACTTTTCCTTACTAAACTTAGCCAGATCATCAGTTAGAGGGGTGACTAACATTTAGAAACTTGAGATTATCATTTTGATTGATTTGCATACCTCTTCCTTACTATCCACTTTAAATCTACAGGGAGGAATTGGTAATTTAGGTATTTGTTGAGTGGTTCTTGACCTCTTTCTCTAGTATGCATGTTTATATAGTTAAAAATAGTGTTTTAACATGATTTCACATCTTAAAATGTTTTCTAACTTTAATCACATTTTTAAAGATGTCTATGACCAAATTTTAAAGGATTTAAAGTGGTTTTTAAATGGTTATGTAACTCTTTCTGTTTATGTGCATATGCTAATGTAAAAGTTAGATTTAGGTTAGGATTGGCTTGATTATCATGTTCCTATGGATTACATGTATGCATGGATGTATATGTATGTTATTTCACATTTATATGTTGTGCTTTGATATTGTAACATCCCGTATTTGAAGGCCAAAAGCTAAGCGCTGCAGATACTACAGTCATCCATAATATTAACTTCTGGTGACAAAATACGGTAATGCTAATGGTATTAATAATTTCAGAAGCACTTGAATATAAACAAAATCACATATTTATAAAAACAACATCTTGCTGATTACATTTCAAAACAACACCATATCCAAGTTACAAAAATCCCCAAAACGTTTCCCAGGCAATGATCAAATGTAATTTACAATAATACGACAAGAGCGACATATGACGATGCCCCCCTGGATGATCAAAGCAATATAGTCATATCCGACTTAATTCACAGCGGAAATAACAAAAATAATATGTACTCCTAAATATCTATCCATCAGCCACCTGCTCGTCTCTAGAAGCTTTATTCGCCAAAATTTCAAAAACCTGTAAACCTCAACTCTCAGCCTACTCAAATCAATTTTAAGCACCAGAGAGTTTAAGGGGAAATAAAAACTTCGAATCAGACATAAAGCCTGGTGTGAATACTACTGTTCATCTCTGTTAATTTATGTTAAGTAAGACCATGCCGTTTAGCGGAACAGGTTTCCCCTCACTAATATTCCTTTTAAAACATATATTTTACAATTCTTTTCCTACAACCAAAACCGATGAAACTGTAAAGCATCATTATGAAAACATATATAAATATAACAGGTAATAAATGAACTATCTGTTCATGCATTATAGTTTTGTTTGGCTGACTATTAACCATTGGCTGATTCGGGCCTATCAGACATCATATCAAAATTTATCTAACATCTGTTAGACACTCCTCCTCTTTTGGACATTCCGTCCTTAACTATATGTTAAACACTTCTCTTTTAGACGGTCTATCCTTAACTTATCATCTTCCAGGGTCACCTGATCCTAATGGTTTTGCAGGCTCACCATTAACCTATCTATCTGTATACAAACATATATTCCTTTATGTGTGTATCCATAATTTTAGTCTTACCTGTGACAAACCCCTACACACTAGAACTTTGGACTAAATTAGTTGGGGCCAATAGCTAATGTATAAGGCGTGACTCTACAGTCCCATCTAGTATCTAATATCTAAGTCATTTTAGTTAGGGATATCTTCCCAAAAAATTTCTTGAAAACCTTTTCAAAATGATTTAAGACCTTTAAATCAAACCCAAACAAGGAAAATATATAATCTCTATGCTTTACTCAAAATCACCTTTTCATGTTATATATAAACTTTACTCAAATCTTATTTGATGAAAACATTTAATTTTTGAAAGCCCCTATTCCAAAACCATTGAAAGTACCCCTTTTGAAACCGTTGAAAGTATCTCTTTAGAAACCATTGAAAGTATCTCTTTCAAAACCATTGAAAATACCCCATTCGAAACCAAGTAAAACCCTTTCTTTTATCTAGGCCGAAAGGCCAAAACCTTCCTTTCAAAACCATTCTCAAAACATTCTTGAAACCTTTGGAAATCCTTCCTTTTGAAAGCTTTAAAACCTTAGACATCTTTCCTTTAAAACATTTTAAACATTGCCTTTCGAAACCCTTTGGAAATCCTTTCCTTTCGAAACCACTCATAACTATCAGAAAATTTCACCTTTCGACTCCTTCAAAATTTTTGGGGAACCACCCCATCAAAACCTCTTTTAAAACCTTTCGAAAGCTTTAAGGCTTGATAAACATAAACCGTTTGAAAGCAATTGGGTTCAATTTAAAACATGTGGAAAAACACCTTTCGAAACCAATCAAAACCGACTCTTTCGAAACCATTTAAACTGTCATTTTCGAAACCTTTTTGGGTTATACTTCAATTAAACAAAAGGGTCATTAAAACTATTTAAGTTGAAAGCCTACCTTTCAAAAGCATTCCTAAGTAAACAAGTGATGGTGTCGAAACCATCCCTTCGAAAGCATTGGAGATATGGGAAAATTTTAGAAAACAAGTAACCTCTTCGAAACCGTCTGGGTCGAAAGGTAAAAAGGCGACAGCTAGATGTTTCGACTTAGTCAAAAGCATTTATTTAAAAACAAAGGTGCAACCCAATCGAAACCATTTCCTTTTAAACCATTTGACCTAGTTGAAACCGAACCAAGTCGAAAGCATCTTAGTCGAAAGCAAGCAGGCGCATTTTCTTTAAAATCAAAGAAAAGCTTCAACCCTTTCGGAACCCCATGGTTTCGACCCTATACCTTTCGCCCCCATCCAATTCATTACATATCAGTTGCCTAATACCATATGCATTAGTTCGACTGTGTCGGAGGTGATATTATTGAGGCGGAACCTGGTGCCGAAAGAGACGAAACAGTGAAAAAACCTATTTATTTGTACTTTTAAACCATTTCTTTTGTACCTAACCTGCCTTGTTTGTATAAATCTGATTGGTTGCAATATTACTTTTTCAAAAGTGCTGCCATTTTCCAGAATTAACAAATTCAAATTATTTGCAAAAAGCCCATTTCTCCTTTTAAAATATATAAATCATGTAAGTCCCGTACCTCAAATAATTTTATATACCTATCAAAACTCTTAGGAAAAATCTGGAAAAATTCCAGTAAATCTATTTTTATATGTTTTCTAACATATAAAAATTTTAGACCCAAATATTTTATTATTTACCTGTAAATAATTAATAACCCAAAAATATCATTTCCTTTACTAGAAAATTCATATAAAATCCATATTAATTCCAAAAATTATCAAAATTGCAACCCATCTCCAAAATATTATTTTTGATCTTAATAAAAATTCGCAAGGCCTAAAGATGTCATTTAGTAGGGTTTTTTCCATAAAACATATCATAAAATTAATATGAACATGTATAAATCATCAACAAGTATATATAAACATTCCATCATTCAAAAACAAGGCAAAACATTGCAAATCAATTCAGAATCATATTAAAACTAAAAAAATTCAAAACAGAGATGTAAAGTTTATTTACCTTAGACTTTGTGATTAAAGAGATTGAGATATGAAATAGATTGGATTTTTCTTAAGCTTCTTCCTAGCTTTCTTCTTTCTTTTTCCCCCTTTTTCTTGTTAATGATGGCCGGCCTTGGTTTATAAAAATTTGAAAATGAAATGGACGTGTAGGACTATACATGGCTATGTTTAAGGGATATAGAAATGGTTCTTTCCTGTTTTACCCCTCCCTCAATTCATTTTAAACTATTCTTTAGTTCATTGTTAAATGGCACGGCTACCCCTCTAATAAAATCAAATCTCAATCCCCTAATCAACACATTATTTTATTTAATTTATCTAACTAAATATCCTAAATAATGTTAACAAAAATATGGGGTGTTACAGACTCCCCTCCTTAAAGAATTTCGTCCTCGAAATTACGATAAGGTTCACACAAATCAAATAAGAGGGCAAACCTACCATCAAAAAAATCAGGATAAGCATCTCTAATCATGCTCTCAACCTCCCAAGTACAGTCCCTGTCATCGTCACTCCACTGGACCTTGAGTAATCTGAATGTCTTGGTTCTAAGCCTCTTCTCATCTCTCGCAACAATGCAAACTGGCTTTCTCACTATAGCGAGTCTGGTTCTACCACTAAATCATATAGCACAGTTGGTGCAATAGCAGTATCCGGGTTTCTAACATACTTTCTGAGATGAGAAACATGAAAAACATCGTGGACTCCTGCCAGATTGCTTGGTAACTCAATTCTGTATGCAAGCTTCACGATCCTTTCAACAATAGGAAAAGGTCCAATGAATATCGGTGCCAACTTTCTTGATCTCCCAAATCTGATCACAGCCTTCATTGGTGACACGTTAATAAATACTTGATCTCCAACTAAGAAGTCTAAATCTTTTCGTCTCTTATCTGCATAACTCTTCTGCCTAGACCGATCCCCCTTCATTCTAGCCCAAATGACCTCAATCTTATCTACAGCTTCTCCGACTAAATCTAGACCAAGAACCAACCCATCCCCGGTCTCTAACCAGCATACGAGAGATTTGCATGGCCTTCCATACATTAAAGCTTCAAACGGTGCCATCCCAATACTAGTCTGATAACTATTATTATATGAAAACTCGACTAAATGCAGATGCTCTTCCCATGATCCCCCGAAATATAGAACACAAGCTCTTAACAAATCCTTTAAGATCTTGTTAACCCTTTCCGTTTTCCTATCTGTCTACGGATGGTAAGTGGTACTCATCTTAAACTTGGTTCCCAAAACTTCCTACAGACTCTTCCAGAACTCGGTAGTGAACAAAGAATCTCTATCACTAACTATACTGCTAGGAACTCCATGTAGTCTAACCACATTCCTCATATACAACTTCGCTAAAACAGGTGCTATCCTGGTTGACTTAACTGGAATGAAATGGGAACTCTTAGTCAATCTGTCCACTATGACCTATATACTATCATTTCCTCTGTTCGACCTTACCAACCCGTCAATAAAATCCCTAAAAATAGAATCCATTTCCATATCGGAATATCCAATGGCTGAAGCAACCCACTGGGCTTATGGTGTTCGGCCTTTGCCTGCTGGCAAATTAAGCACTGCCTTATACACAAACCAATATCTCGCTTCATACCTTCCCAGAAGAAACTTCTCTTCATATCCTGATACATCTTAGTTCCTCCTAGATGAATAGAGAACTTCGAACAATGGCATTCCTTTAAGACTTCTTTCCTTATGTTTCCTACACTCGAAACACATAATCTTCGATTCTTTCTCAACCACCCATTCTGGTCAAGACTGAAATCTTTCAAGTCATCACTCTCGGTTCCATCCTTTAATTTCCTGACCCGTTCAGCTAACACTAGATCCATCTGTTTAGAAGCAATCCTTTCGATCATCACGGGTCAAACTTCCAAACAAGATAATACAACTATATCTCCACTAGACCCAGCCTCGGATCTCCACTGCACTCTGCAATCTGCCAATGCTTCCAAATCTTTCCATTCAGAAATCATCACTAATACCACATTCTGATGTTTCCTACTAAATGCATCCGCAACCTTATTCCCTTTTCCTGGTGTGTACTCAATCCCAAAATCATATGCGATAATAAACTCTAACCACCTCTGCTGTCTCATATTCAACTCCTTCTGAGAGAACAAATACTTTAGCAACTTATGGTCTGTATATAACTCAAACCTCTCTTTTGAAAGGTAACGTCTCCACACCTTCAATGAAAAAATCACTACAGCCAATTCCAAATCATGCATCCGATACCTGACCTCATGCGGTCTAAGATGTCTAGAAGCATAAGCAATCACTTTACCTCTCTACATCAGCACTGCTCCTAATCCTGTTCCACATGCATCGGTGTAAACCACCAAATCATGATTCCAATCTAGAACAACCAACACAGTTGCATGTGTAAATAAGTTTTCAGATTATGGAATGCTTCCTCACACTTATTGGTCCATACAAACTTCATATCCTTCCTTGTTAGCTTGGTCATCGGTGCCGCTATCCGCGAAATATCCGTAATAAATCTCCGATAATAACTAGCCAATCCAAGGAAAATCTTTATCTCGGTTATTATCTTAGGTTTCCTCCAACTATTCACTGCTTCAATCTTAGTCGGATCTACTGACAACCCTCTCACTAAGAATACATGACCAAGAAACTTCACTTCTTTCTTCCAGAAGTGATACTTCGAAAACTTCACCTTCTGCCGATGCTGCTTCAGCATCTCATGCACCACCCTAAGATGAACTTCATGCTCTCTTTCATCCTTAAAGTATATCAAAATATCATCTATAAAAACCAACACGAATCTATCCAAGTGCTCTCGGAAAACTCGGTTCATCAAATCCACAAAGAAAGTTGGCGCATTTGTCAGTCTGAACGACATAACTAACCATGCGTACGACCCATATCTGGTCCTGAACGCCGTCCAAGGTATACTATCCTCTGCTACCATGAGCTGATGGAAACCTGTTGCCAAACCTAATTGAGAAAATACATTGGCTCCACTCAACTTGTCGAACAAATCGCCAATCCTCAGCAATGGATATCGATTCTTTATTGTTCTCTCATTCAACTTACGATAATCGATACACAGCCTCAACGATCCGTTCGGCTTCTTAGCAAACACTCTAGCTGCTCCCCAAGGAAAACTACTTGGCTAGATAAAACACTTGCCTTCTAAATCCACCAACTGCACCTTTAACTCCCTCATCTCTAAAGGGGTCATCTTGCTCGGCGGCCTACTTACTGGTTCTGCTCCCGGAACCAAATCAATCTGAAACTCAATGGCTCGTTTCGGCAGCAATCCAACTACAGGTTCAAAAACATCCACAATTTTTCTAACCACGAAAACTCGACTCAACTCATCATCCAATTCCATAGCACCTAACAAGGTATAAATCTTACCGCAAGAACCTTCTACGGTATAAACAATCATGTTACTACAATCTAGGCGTCTAAGCGATATTTTCCTATCCTGGCAAAATATCCTAGCATCATACTCACTTAACCAATCCATACCAAGAATAATCCCGAACCCTACAAAATAAAACATATGAAAACTACAGACAAAAGTATGGCCTAACAGGTCAAACTCTAGCTGGTCGCATCTCAACCCTAGAGTTGCATACCCTCCTATTGGATTCGCAACCAGTAAGGAACTAACTAAATATGTGGGCTCTAGGTTAAGCTTATTTATCCAACATCTAGATAAAAAAATGCGATGCACCAATATCTAATAGAACGCTAACGGACATACCATGAATCTAAAGCATACGTCCCAATACTGCCTTTCCTTTCTCCTGAGCTGTTGGCTTAGAAGCAGCAGGTACCAATGCATACACCTTGCCCTTTCCATCCTTAGCGGGCTCCTTGCACCGGTTCCTATAATGGCCTATATGATCGCAGTTGAAGCACATAATGTTGTTCTTCCTGACCACTTCCTTAACCTTCCCAAAATGACATTCATTGGTGAAATGCCCCTTCTTGTCACACTTTAAACAGACCACCTCAAACTTTCCTCTCTTGCCTGCTACGCCCTTCTGAGCACCCTTCTTATGAAAGAACTTCCTCTTCTGACCCTGCCCAACCTGGACTTCTTTCACCTTATTCTTCTCTTGACACACAAGCATCTCCTCGTGCCTCAAATCCATTTCCACAACCATATCATAGGGATCTCTAATATGCGGTAAAGTAACCCTAGCCAACTCAGGCTTCAATCCCCTGATGAACTTCTCGTTCCTCTTCATCATTGTATTAATGGCAGCATGACCATACCTGGCTAACTCTTCAAACCTACCGACATACTCCAGAACAGTCATATCTCCCTGTTCTAGCTCGTCAAACTTCCTAATCAAAACAGACTACGCCATAACTAATATGAACCTCTCTTGGAACCTCCTCTTAAACTCCGCCCATGTCATACTCTCCTCATCCACTGCCACAGTGACATTATTCCACCAAACAATCAGCTCCCTGAAGCTGTCTAGATTCCAACATCCTCTTCTTCTCATCATTGAGCCTCAAGTCTGCAAAAATCCTTTTGTAGTGCAACAACCAATTCTCTACCTCAATGGCATCCTCTGTTCCAACAAACAGCTTCCCTCCAAGCTTAGTGTAGTCTCCACTCAACTTAGCATAATCATTAACAACTGGAGCTCTTGGAACTCCTCCTCCCACTACTCAGCAGCAACACCTGCTTGCACCATGTTCACGAAGAAAAAATACATAGCTTCCATTCCAACCTACGGGACTCGTGCACCCACATTCTCTGCTTGTGCCTAACCTTTACCTCTTCTCACATTAGGCATGGAATTCCCATCGGCACCTTCCCCTCTTAGATTAACTCTTCCTCTTCTACCTTCCATATCTGTATTCAAACCTCATGAGATATAGAAAAATAACCTAACGAAGATGGGAGACTAGAGATAAAGTGTATACTTATATATAGCAAATACAAGTACGTTACTATAGCGTTATCCCATACCCTAATCTTACTCTAATTCCTTAGGATTTTGTTTTGAAAAGCATTTTTAGTTTTAAATTTTCCATGAACCTATGCTCTGATACCAAGTTGTAACATCCCATATCTGGAGGCCAAAAGCTAAGCGCAACGGATGCTCAGTCATCCATAGTATTAACTTTTGGTGACAAAATACGGTAATGCTAATGGTATCCATAATATCAAAATCTCTTGAATATGAATAAAATCACAGATTTATAAAAACAACATCTTGCTAATTACATTTCAAAACAACATCATATCCAAGTTACAAAAATCCTCAAAATGTTTCCGAGGCAATGATCAAATATAATTTACAATAATACGCCAAGAGCGACATATAACGTGCCCCCTTCGATGATCAAAGCAATATAATCATATCTAACTTAATACACAGCGTAAATAACAAAAATAATCTGTACTCCTAAATATCTATCCGTTAGCCACCTGCTCGTCTCTAGAAGCTTTATTCGCCAAAATTTCAAAAACTAATAAAGCTCAACCCTCAGCCTACTCAAATCAAATTTGAGCACCCAAGAGTTTAAGGGAAAACAAAAACTTCGAGTCAGACATAAAGCCTGGTGTGAATAATACTATTCATCTTTGTTAATTTATGTTAAGTGAGACTACGCCACTTAGCGGAACGAGTTTCCCCTCACTAACATTCCTTTTAAAACATATCTATTGCAATTCTTTTCCTGCAACCAAAATTGGTCAAAATATCTGTAAAGCATCTTTATGTAAACATACAAAAATATATCAGGTAATAAATGAACTATCTATACTTGATTGTATTGATTGTATGTGATATTTTATTCCAGTATTACTTATAAATTTGTACAAATTGCATCAAAATTGGTTTATTTTTAAATGCAACATAATTTCTTTTGTAAAATGTATGATTATATACTTGAACGAACTATCATCTACATGAGAAATTCCTGATTCTGCACATCAGTTTAACATAGGAGTTTTATTTCTCAATGGTGTTATAGTTAGGTTTAACATCTTGCTACTACACAACAAAATTATACTGAGTAGTTTTAACATAACCATTATAGGAATATCTATCCATTTATATGGTGGTGTGGGTCCATTTTCATAGGATACCAAATTTAACAAGACATATATTCTACCCTGTTTGACACAAACTGAAACTATAGGTCTTTGTGTTATGTAACTCATCATACAAATCTTTATGCACTTGGGCCAACTTAATTTTCCCATAGCTAATAAACTCATAACACCCAATCTGCATATTACCTTTTTTGTTAGATGTCTATAACTTTGTTTATATATGGAATCCATTCACTTGACATTGATAGAGTTAAGGGTATGCCCTAGTGGAAATTATGTAATTTGTTACATATATCTAACTCGATAACCAATATTATTCAAAATAAAAGATATTTTTCTTTCTATTATACCTTGTTATATATTAATATAAATAATTAAGTGATTAATTTAAAGTATGTAAATGAAAAATCCTTAAATGATATGTTATGTGATAGTAATTACAAAGTGTTTTGGTCATGACAATTTTATCACATTGAAAATAACATAATATTTTAAATATTCCTTGTCAAGATATTTCGAGAAAGGATATCGATTCATCCATTAAGACTAAAGTACGTAACACACTCTAAATGTTAGGCAGTGTAGTTCTCGTGGCTGTTGGGGCACCTAGGGGTTACATACTGATAGTTATTGGATAACAATGAAATGGTTCACTCAAGAGTTTTCTTTTGGTTAATATAACTAAGCTCAAATAGAAAATCTTAAAGTGACGATGTTACATAGTTCTCTCGACTTGAGAATATTGTTAAACTTCAATGTGGATACTTCACTTTGATTATAGTTAAATCATGCCATGACGTCCATTTAACGATTACAGGTTGGTCTGTTTTGAAGCATTGTAAGTTTTGCTGAATTTTTTGCTTTCTTATCTTTTGGTAAAATCCAATTTTACTTAACATAAGCGGTACCTAGTAGTAACGATCATTTACATCAATTGTTTGATATAAGTCACTGACTCAATTTACACCTTTGAATCGCACAACCGTGAAAATAAATACTCCTAATAAACCCACGATGTTATTAATTTATAATAATTGTAATTAAATTAAATTAATTAATATGTTGAAATTTTGATTATTAAATTTTGTTTGTATACCACTAGCATTTGATAAAGTGTGTAAACAAATGTTTAGACATATGTATCGATATACGATATCGATGGATTGTATTAATTGAATTTGAAAGAAATGGTTGACTAGTGAGTTTGGGATCATTTGAAGCCCATAATGCTTCCATGTTGTGCCAGCCACAATAGGGGAGAGTATAGGTTTTCAAAAGAATTAAAAAGGAAAAAGAATGCTATAAAGAAGGAAAAGGACTCTCTTTATGTAACGACCCACTTTCCCATACAGTTTAAGCTGACAATAAACCACACATGCCCAACCTAAATTGAATGGAAAGGCAGATAGTTAGGGGAAAAGAAAAAAGAAAGAAGACAAGAAGAAACTAAACAACATATAATCTCACAGCGGAACAAATAATCTATATATAACAAATCTTTACACAAAAACAAAACTGTAATTTTATATATACAAACATCAATTAGAGTATACCAACCTATTCAGCTCGGACAGTTATAACAACCTGTCCTCACAATTGCTGATAAATAAAACTATATATACAACAAGGTAAGCAAATTAAATATAATCAGCTACGTGAATACGTCTCTGGGCCTCCAGCTCCTCTCTTGATGCTTCAAAATATCCATCTAAACCTGGAAATATGCTCGGTCTGACCCGAGCATTTAGGAAAAACCATGCCCGAGTCAGTCTGGTAAAACCAGCATGAAAAACTCAATCAAATGGATCTTTAAAGTTTAAATAACATTTCAAACAAAAGATATCTCGTAAGACCACGCCGCATATAAACACGGATGGGTTTTTACCTTACGATAACCAAAACCTTTATATCAAAAAATCCAATGATATTATAATAGTGTCTAAGGCAAAAATAAAAATAATCAAGTAGTTGTGATGCTCGTGAGTGTACATCACAACAATACCAGGTATATAATCAAAAACCGATAAGGCTCATTCGCTAATTGTGTTGGATTTCCATAGAGGAGCCCTAAGCACTTCGAGAACAGTCCTCCTGCACAAGGATCAGAGTTATGCTTTCGAAGCATCATACATCCCTAGTGATGTACCATAGAAAAAACATAGCTGGTCTCGCTAAGACCGAGTGCATCGCCCCATGCATGCATAACAACTAAAAGTAACGTCTAGGTGGAGCCGACTACACCCTATGGGTTTGCCAACCCTACTGGCCATGCCTCCTATCTCTGGTTTTAGTCATTCCCGCTGATAAGGCTACGTCCGGCATTCTAGCTTACGCACCGCTACAAAATAGATCACGGAATCCCATATGGATTCCAATACCCAACGGGTCTCGGAATCACGAATAAATTCCCACATCTCAACTAGATCTTGGAATCACGCCCGAATTCCCATACCCCAATGGGTTTCGAAATCACACATGGACCCAACATCTTAATATATCATGAATCTCCTCCATAGAACATAAATGGTTTCAGAGTGGTTATGGGTTCGAGTCGTCTCTTACGAGTATACCCTTCCGTTTCCCGGGTGCTCCATAAAACCAAACGTGATTTCCGAAATGCTCAATACTGGTTCTTTAGGAAATAATCAGACAATACATAAGAGCGGGGATCACCCCCTAACTGTTTAAGTGGACGGATCTCCTTATCATTTATCCTAGAAGAACAAACGAGTTTATACGTACAGTATAGCACTGTCGATGGTAACTATACCATATAATTCTCGTGTTTCTCCTAGATATTTCCAGAGTTAAAATCCTTCGGTGTTAAGTAGGGAACAATTCCGTACCACCGAAATTAAGAAGGATTAGATATTTAGGCCAAGATTTGATAGTCGGTTATTTAACTATGAAATAACTAAACATTCAACCAAAGATTACATATCCCACTGAAATCACTAAGCCTCATTAATTAATTTAAAATTACTTCATATACTTATCTCATCGGAAGAAGTATATTCATAAAACATTCTTTCCAAAAAAGCTTGAAAACTTTTAAAAATAAATATGGAAAGTACTCTTTGGTATCGACCATGTATCACAGCTCAATGGTTATGTCTCTATCCCAGTAAAATCCAAACTTAACTGTAGGCAATCTCTGCCTCCAGAATTTCGCCATGAAATCAATCATAGATCGTAGTTTGCACGATGGTTACGTCGCTATCCCAGCGAAAACGTAACAAACTATAGGTAGTCTCAGCCCTTCGAATTACACTATGAAAATATACCATTACTTCCCGAAATCTTTTTTATTTTAATAAATATCTCAAAATAATACTTGTAAAGTTCCTTATAAATCTCCAATCTATTTATAAACATTCTTTATAAATCTTAAACTCCATTTATAAAATACTTTTTTCAGACCTTTAAAACTCATTTATAAATTCATTATAAATATCCAAAACCATTTATAAAACTCTTCCCATATTTAAACCACTTATTTAATAGACTCTGCAAGTCCACAAAGTCCTCTTGATAAACCATACCTTATTAAAATAACTTAAAATAATATGTTATTATTTAAACATCCCCTTATTCCATTCACTTTAAATCTAAATAATAAATTTAAAATCTCATTAATAATATATTAAATTAATTTTAAAACATTTTTATTGTATTAATAACTTAACTTCAAAATAATATCAAGATAATAAATAATTAACTTTAAATGTTATTAAAATAGTAATTAACCTTAAAACTAATATTAATATTAAAACCTATTATCCTTTAAATATAATTAATAACTTAAATCAATATAATTAATTAACCTTAATTAAAAATTAAAATATAGATAATCTTATAAATAGTTAATTTAATTGTAATTAAAACTTTTCTAGTCCATAACTAACTAACTTTAAAATAATACTTACACTAAACATTTTAAAACAACAATTAAATAACTTTTAAAATAACCTTTAAGAATCATATTAATAAAATAATTAACTTTAAATTATTATTAAAAAAATATTAATTGTCCTTAAATATTATTACTAATAAGTTATTAATCTTTTAAAATTTTATTACTAAATAAACTTATCTTTACATCTTATAACAATAATTATTCTTACATTAACTTTCAAACAATAATTAGTCTTTTAAATTTGAAGGAGGCTTGACGATCACCATAGTACTTAACAAGCTACCATATTATTCAACTAAATTTTCAAGTTAACCACAGATATTTACAAAACCAACGACTACGTAAATAAATTTAACACTTAACCATCATTGTAACGTCCTGATATTTTCAACCATTCGCATCCATACATGTCGGACTTGAATTGCTCAAAATATCAGATTGTTAATTTAAATTTGGAAAATCTCAACATATACAGTAAATAAATAGTCGTAGAATCATAGACATAGAGTAATAACAATAAGCAGCGGAAACAAAAGAATAGTAGTTCATGAAGCTACTATATATATCAGAGTTAAAACAAGTTACAACAGAAGTCTCGAATACATAGAAGTCTCAATACAATAGTCAAATACAAGATCAGAATACATCACTGGAATCAACTGAATAACTACAAGCTGAATAGATAGATGGATGGATCTCCAAGCGAAGCTCCAACTCCAAAGGTGAGACTCGAACACTGAGCCACTCAGTCTGACCCGGGCGTAAAGCAAAACACAAAACACTCGAGTCAGGATTAACATTCTTATATCAATAAATCCAACTCCAGTGAAATATCAACTGAAATACAAGTAACTCAAAGGATGTTTGGGATAACCATCCTCTAAGGATCCGTGGAACTATCTACTATGTAGAAATATACACTATTAACAACCAACGTCATTATAACACCGTGGTCATTCCAAAATAATTTATACTTCAAAACCAAAATATCATTTTCATTTCAAAACCATGTCAATACAATATCGTTTCCATTTCAAATATATCTATTTCCAAATTATAGCACTTTCAAAGTTATAAACCTTTCGAAACTAAAATGCTTTGAAATCATAATACTTTGGAAAACCATAACTTTGAAATCATAACTTCCACCACTTAAACAATTTAGATATTTATAATAGTATACAAAATAAAATAGTTTATAAAATAAAATAGTTTATATTAAAATAATTAGTATATTAAAATAGTTTATATTAAAAAATAGTTTTATATTAAAATAGTGTATATATATTAAAATAATTTATAAAGTAAAATATTTATAATTTCCTCAATTTTGCAAATCGGTTCAAATCAACTCGAATTCCAAATTCAAATTTAGTTCAATCTCAATTCATCAATTTCAATTCAATTTAGTTTCTAAATAAACCATTTCAAATTATATCGATTTCAAATACAGATTTGAACCACAAAATAAACCATTTAAATTTCAATATATTTCAAAGCTTTAAATATTCAACATTTTCAAAACTAAATTTAACAATTTCATATAGATCTTGATTTAACTTCATTATCATTTAGTCTTGAAATATTCACTTAATAAAGTCAATATCATCTATATAACCTTAAATTACATTTTACTAAATATTTCCTTCAATTATTTAAACGTGAAATATTCATTAAAATACTTAAATCAAAAATCAAGTTATAAAATCATATTTTTAAATTTCATTAAGTTTCAAATCGAGTTAATTAAATAAAATTCTTAATTAAATACAATTTCAAATAAATTTCAAATTTATGTTACCAACCTTAACTTATAAAATCATTATAAAAATCTATTTTCAAAATAAAATTTTTAAATAAATACTTAAACATATTATATATTAATTAAATCACACTTTATTAAATTAAAGCTTATTATTAAATCTACTTTATATTAAAACTTATTTATATAAAATATTTCAATACTAAATAAAACCATATATATTTCCTTTCAAAACCATAGAAATCATTTTCAAAATATATATATATACCAACGGTGTTTGTATATAATTTTCTATACTATGGTCAAGTGATACGGATATTTATCATTTCAATCCGTAATTTAAATTTATACGGGTATATATCATTTCAACCCGCAATCCCAAATTCAATTCAATGAAAATCGCTTGGGTTTATCATTTCAACTCATAACGATTTTCTCTTATTCTACAGATCGTTCGGGTATGTATCATTTCAACCCATAGTGAATTATATACTAACAGGGAACTTGCAGAGTGATAACAAATATGATAATACTATAACATGCATATACCATCAATATAAATAACAGATAATGGTGTCAAATGTCACAGGTGAACAGATACAGATAACAGTATATATATTGTGATAACCCGGATTTTCGGGCATCAGATAATTGGATAAGTTATCTGATTTAACCCTTGAAAATACTAATTGATAAATTGAACAAATAAATGTAATAATCTCCTTTATAAATTATTTAAAATTGGTGAAACTGTGTTTTCAAAACAATAATAATAATGTGTTGTTTTTATATATAAATGGATTTTTAATAAAATTATTATTTACAAATTAAATTTGTGTTTGTTTAAATATATATGTTTGATTTGATTTTTAATTACATTTGAATTTTAATTTGAAATTGAACTTGTATTTGAATTTAAATTTTGATATAAAATATCTTTTAAATATTTGGATTCAAAATATTAACATATGTGTATGATTTTATTAATAAATTAGTATTAAAACTTTTTCTTTTAAAGTTGTATAAATATAACAAAGGGATGTGATTATATAAATAGAAAATGCAATTAAAAGAATATACATAAATGTGTTTATAAAATAAGAAGTACAATATAAATAAATAATGTATAAACATTTTCTCATGCAAAGGAATTTACAAGTGTAGGAGTTTTAGCATGAAATTGAACAAGTGTAACAATTATAATATACATTTAAACAAGTGTCATTTATTTTAATTATTTCTATTAAAAATAAAATGAGATTTTATAATATCCTTACTCTCATTTTTATCATTTTCTTTCACTTTACATTTCAAAACATAAGCCTGTAAAAAAAACAGATCAGAGAAAAAGAAAAATTTTCTTTCATTCATATTCAAAACTTAAACCTGAAAACATATTCGAAAATCAAGTTTTTCAACCTGGAAAATCAAAATCTGGGATGAAGATCAAGCATGGAAAATGGAAATCAAACAATCTAAAGATCAAAACAAGAGAATCAGAACCTGAGAAGCAAATAAAACCAGAGAAGAAGAAGTACTGTCTTTATTCTTTTAATAAGGTGAGTAAACTACCTTTAACATCTTAAATCTGTCTGTATCTTGATCTGTATGTCATGATTATTGATGAATGGATGAAATTCTGATTGCATGTGTATATATGTATGTAAATATGACTGTGCATGTCTGAGAACAGGTAAATTTGCCTCTGTTCCAGGTTTCCAAGCTTCAACCTATTTCAAATTTAAAAAAAATCTCTTTCCCTAAATTTCTTTTTTTCGATCTCTGAATGAAAAGTAATGGTAAGGTAGTAACATCATTTTAAAAAAAGAAAAAACATATATTCAAGTATTTAAATTAATTATTTCTTTCAAAAATGATATATAACAGTGATGATTTAAAATAAGCCAAAAATCAAATGTCTGGATTTCAAAATTAAATTATAGGAATGAATTTGTATTTCAAAATCGTGATTTTTGGAAATCATTTCAGAATTTTTAATTTTGTATTTGAAGAGAAAATTCAAGTTGATCAAAAAGGCTTAAACCATCGATTCACGGTGATCGATGAAGTATTGATCATTGGGGTTGGAGCTGGAGTAGGCTGGAGGCTAAGGAATCATCGGAAAAATATTCGAAGCATTTATAATAAGGCATGGTGGCGGCACGATGAATTTCTAGGGTTTAAGGGTTCGTCTTGGACGATGGAAAAGACGAGATTGTCATGACGTCGTCGAAGTGATTCAGGAGATCGGACCAAGGGGAGGAGGCTCGTGGGTGAATGTCGAAGCTCGGGTCAAGTTCGCTTGAATTCCGGTGACTGGAATCGTTGGCACGAGGCAAATTTTCGTTGATGAAGTTTGGGTTTGGGTTCCAAGAAGAACTCGACGTGCTCGTTTTCGATTTCCAGTGGGTATCGTCTATCTGGGTGGTCGAGACGACTCAGGGGAAGATCGACGACTAGTCGGTGGTCGGAGCGAGGATCAGAGTTGGTCAGATCTGGTGTGCATGTGCACATGTGTCCTTCGTGTCTGGTGTTGTTGCTGTGATGTTCGAGCCCGGGAAAGATGAAGAATTGCTCGAAGTAGTTCTCGAGTTTATCGAGAGATAGTAGATGCGAGAGTGATTTCTCGGGAATTTTGTGATTTGACTCAGGTTGATTTGTATAGTTAACCAGGTTTCAAAGTTTAAAAAGGAAAATGTTGTCAGGTTTTAAATTTTGAAATGAAGAAAGTTTTTAAAACTTTAAATACAACCAGGTTTTTATAAGTTTTAAACAATGTAAATATTTAAAGTTAAATATATTTGAATTGTTTTAAAATTGGATTAAGTGAGTGATTAAAGGTAAAGATATTAATATTAATTAATAAAAGATCTCAATTTATTTTGTAATGAATTGATTTCAAGCTTTTAAAATTTGATAAGGTTTAAATGATAATTGAGTAAGATAAATGGCTTATCTTTGGTTAATTAAGGATTTAAAGTTAATTGATTGAAAGATAATTTATGTATGTAATTAAATAGAAGATTAATTTCTCAATGAGATTAAAGAATAATTACTTAAAAAAATTAATTAAAGGATAATTAATTAAAGGTTAATTAATTAAGTGATTAAAGGGATAATTAATTAATATAAGTAATTGAGGATAATTACTTAAGATGGATAATTAAGGATGATTAATTAATTTCATTAATAAATAAAAGTAACTAGTGGTTAATTAATGTAAATAATTAATTAATTAATAAGAGTAATTAAAGGTTAATTACTATAAATGGTTAAGGATAATTAATTTCTGTGATTAAATTAAGGGTTAAATACTTAATGTAATTAAAGTATAATTAATCAAGGATGATTAATGTAACGACCCGTATTTTTACGGATCGAAAAGTTTGTCAAAATCTGGAATTTTCAGCATTTTTAGTCGTTTCAGATTTTAGGCGAAATATGGCTAAGTCCTAAGTCGTTCACGACTTAGTATAGGTCGTAAGTCGTATACGACTTAGGGAATAGGTGCAACTTAAGGTTTTGAGTTAAGGCAGTTAGGTCGGCAACGACTTAGAGCGTAGAGAAGTTAGGTCGGTTGGACGAGTTAGCGAATTGACCGACTTATGGTTGTAGACGACTTAAGGTTAGAGTTAGGTCGTAGTGACCGAGTTAAGGGATAGGTCGCTATGTATTAGGTCGTCTGGTAGCTTGGTTTGTTAGGTCGTTAGACGACTTAAGAAAGACCAGTTGTTAGCATGGTTAGGTCGTAGGCGATCTAAGGGTTAAGTCGTGACCGAGTTAAATGTTAGGTCGCGAAGTGGTTTGGGTCACGTGTTAGTTTGGAGCGACCTATAGAATGTTGCGACCTAAAGGGTGAGCGACTTAGGGGCTAACTGTTGATTCGTAAGTCTGTTAGGTCGCGAGGTAGTGTACCTGTTAAGTCGTTGGGTTGCTTATGTCGTAGGTCGCGGAGTTCTGCTAAGCCGTTAGGTCGTGAGCGATCTAGGAGTTGGGGCGCGCGTGCATATCTGTTAAGTCGTAGACGACTTAGGAAAGTTAAGTCTTAAGTCGTAGAGACTTGGGTCTGTTTTAAGTCGTAGCCTAGTTAAGTCGTGGCCGTGTTAAGGAGAATGTTAAGTGTTAAGTCGTAGGTCATGCGCATTTTTAAGTCGTTAAGTTGTATAGGAGCAGGTGTTAAGTCGCAGCCGACTTAAGGGTTAGCTACTAAGTCTTATGTCGAAAGTTCACTAAGTCGTAGTCTGTTAGGTTGAAGGCTTTGTTAAGTCGGAGGTGTCTTGGGTCGTAAGTCGGAGACGACTTAGGAGATAGCCGAGTTACGACTTAGTGGATTTTCAGCTATAAATAGGAAGGGTTGTTCTCACTTTTTGGGATCCGGATTTCGAAGCGACGAAGTGCTGCCATTTTGAGAGCTCGACTTCTACACTTCTTCACTTCTTTTCTCCACTCTAATCTAGTGCTTCTTTTCATCCAAATCGAAGATCAAGATTGAAGATTCAAGAGCTAAAGTTGAAGATCTTCATCCATTGAAGTTAGATTTCTTCGTTTAAAGCGGATTCGTGATAGATCAAGCTTGATCCTTCGCTGTCCAGATCTGAAGTGTGTTGATTTGAGGTTGTTTTGGTGATTTGCTGAGTGGTGATTATCTCTCACACGGATCCAAAGGAGTATATCGGATTGTTGGCTCGTTTTGGTGTTAAAATAGTGATTTTCATGCATTTTCTTCATCCTAAGTGTAGATCCATGTAGATCCATTGTTCATGATGATTTGACATCCATTTTACTAAGTGTTAACCTATGCAAGTTCATTCATCAAGATTGTAGAGATAATTCTCATGATTTCATGCTTGTTAGACTTTCAACACTTTATTTATGAAATTGCCATTATTGTGATAATTGCCTATTTAGATCTTATTTGAATGCTTGATTGTTTGGATTAATGTTTGACTTGGTTGATTGCTATGAATTAGATGATTGACGATTTGATTTAGATCGAAGATGATTCAAAAGCTAAGGGAAAGGCTCTTGAATTGAGAAAGCTGCTCGTGGCATATGTAGCGGGATGATGAAGCTCTTATGCATAGATGATAATGTTGAGATGAGACTTTGCGAGGATGTGATGAAGCGAAGTATGGTATGAGAAAGTCTTGGTCTAATCTAGACGGGATCATTCCAAGCACGTTGGTAACTCGGTGATATGATTCGAGTTAAGAGTAATGGATGCTTGAGAGGCGCTTGAGCTAGTATGGAAATAGTCGTCAAGGAGGATGACTAGGAGGCTTGGATAGCATCGTTGTTGAAGGTTCTAGCATGCTCTAAGCAAGAGTACGTTTGGGCAGATTCGATAGTCCCAACGGCCAACTGTTGATGGTCGAGTACTCTGGGCAGATTCGATAGTCCTAGGCACGGGCTGCGACGACGTGCGGGAGTTATGTCTAGAACCGGGGTTTCCATTAGCCCTTGACGGACGGCTGAAAGAATGTGCCGGTCATTCAATTAACGGTGATATCGAAGCAATGATAACAGTGATAGCCAGAGTCATGGATGTTTGGTTGTATCGTCATTCGGTCTCAAGAGCAGTGTTTTCTGGGTGCTTATCTGATCTTGGTTTAGGCCTTGGGGGTTTGTGCTTGGAAAACATCGCCCTTGACTCGAGTGATAATTTCTTTACTTTACATTGTATGCTCTGTTATGTTTGCTTCTGCTTAGTGTGTGTCTGGGGGCTATCACTGTAGAAAGAGGTTGGAGTGGGAGGGTTGTATTCCTGTTCCTTTTCCTTTATGCTCTTTTGGTATGTTGTTAGTTAATTTACTGCTCACTAAGACTATTGTCTGACTCAAGGCTTTATGTTTTAATTCTTATTGCCTTGGGCTGTTCGTCCATTTTGGGATGGGCAGACTAGGTAGCAGGTGACAGGTGTTGTTCTCTTCTCACGATTGCTGATATCGAAGACGAGCTGGAGGGTTGCATATTATCTTCTTATTATATGTACTGGATGTTCCGCTGTTTGTATTCTCTGAGTGTTATGTAGTGAGGCTTGATGTATTGACTATTTGGATGTTTGTATTCAACTATTATGGAGTTTTATATGATGGCATTTTGTTCTGTAAAGCTTCACTATACATATGTTCTATTGTATTTTGTCCATGCGCTGTGAATAATATGATAGATTCTATTGTTTTAATTTACCTTGACAATCTTCCATGGTTGCCTGGCACACTTTACAGCGCACTTTCTCTAGATTCGGTGCAGGGGTCATGGGCGGTCGTTACATTTGGTATCAGAGCATTGGTTAATCGATTTTACCCAACGCTCGTTGACGTAACTACGTATGAGAGACGTAATTGTATTTTGATGGATGATAACTATATATAATATAGTAGCTTAGTAGAGTTTGAGTCCTTTATGCAGTTGTTTCTCTAGATGTTCTAATCATTCCTTTTTATAGATATTGAGAATGAGTCAAAGAGGGAGACCAGCTGCTAGGGAAGGCCGTGCTACTGAGGGAACTGCTGATTATGCAGCTATGTTCGAAGCTACGATGACTTCGATCATGAGAAGGATACCAGTTCCGGGGGCAGCAGTAGATGTTGGAGTTCAAGTCCAAACTCTGAAACCAGTGGATTTTGCTAAGTTGTGCAAGGACTATACTGCTCTTGGAGGGAAGGTTTTCTTGGGAACAGAATCAACTATCGAAGTCCAGAGATGGATAGATGCTTGTAGAAGGATCTTTGGTGATTTGGGAATTGATGATGCAACTAAGAGGAAGTTGGCATCAAGGCAGCTTCAAGGGAGAGCCTCTGATTGGTGGAACTCTATTACCATCAATACTGCGGAGGAAGAGATTACTTGGGAGCAATTCCAAGCTAGATTTGAAGCTAAGTTCATTTCTACAGCTCAGAAGTCTGTTCTGTTCAAGAAGTTTGTGGAGCTCAAGCAAGGTGGAAGATCAGTTCTTGAGTATGTTTCTGAGTTTGAAGCTTTGTCCAAGTATGCCCGGTCATATATCGAATCTGCTTATCAGAAGAACGAGAAGTTTGTGACTGGTTTGGATAGTTATCTTGGGAGGCAGTTGGTGGATCATTTGGACGATTCATTTGAGAAGCTAGTGGAGAAAGCTCTCAGGCATGAGAGTCTGTTTCCTATGGAAGGATCTGTTGTTGCTGTGACCAGGGAAGAGCCTAAACCCCAACAGGGTGGAAACAAGAAGAGGAAGCAGCAACATCAGAAGGGTAAGGATGGCCAGAAAAAGCAGAAAGGCGAGGTGACTTGCTACAATTGTCAACAGAAGGGCCATTTCTCGAAGGATTGTAAGAATCCTAAGGTGCCGATGAAGTGTCACAACTGTGACAAGCCAGGGCATTTCAGGAAGAATTGTCCAGAACCGAGGAGGGACAAGCAGATTGTGCAAGCTTATGCTTTGGGAGCTATTCCGTCGTCTTTGAAGGCTCCTACCGCTGAAGAGAAGGGAAAGAGTGTGGTGGTTCAAGGTACTCTTTTCCTATGTGGTGTTCCAGTTAGAGTTCTGTTTGATACTGGAGCGTCGCATTCGTTTGTTTGTAGTGAACTCGTAGCCCGGTTAGGTTTGGAACCGGATATTGTTGATAGGCCATTGGTTGTGACTAATCCAGTTGGGGGTTCGTCATGTTTGTGTATGTTATGCCGTGGTCTGATTGTATCGAGTCATGGTTGCTCTTTTGCTTGTGATTGCTTTGTTCTGAACTTTGCGGGGTTCGGAATTATTTTGGGTATGGACTGGCTTAGGAAGTATGCGGCAAAGGTTGATTGCGAGAGGTTGGAAGTGATAGTCGAGAATGTGGAGGGGCAAAAGGTTGTGATACGATGTAAGCATGAGGAAGGCGTCTTCATGAGCTTCATGTATTCGCTGGTTGTTCCACTGATGGACTGTCATCAGTGCCGATCGCGAATGGATTCGAGGATGTCTTTGACGAAGTCAAAGGGTTGCCGCCGCATAGAGAGATCGAGTTTCGTATAGATCTAGTTGAAGGAGCCAGACCTGTTGTGATGCCTCTTAGGCGGATGGCGCCTAGAGAACAGTAGGAGTTGAGGGTGCAGGTTGATGATCTTTTGCAGAAAGGATTCATTCGGCGTAGTGTGTCCGAGTGGGGTGCACCAGTTGTGTTTGCAACCAAGGCAGATGGGTCGTTGAGATTGTGCGTCGATTATCGTGAGCTGAATAAGGTGACTAAGAAGAACAAGTATCCATTGCCGAGAATAGATGACTTGTTTGATCAGCTTCACGAAGCTAAGGTGTTTTCTCAGATGGATTTGGCAACGGGATTTCACCAGTTGAGAGTGGCTAAGGATAGTGTGCCGAAGACTGCTTTTCGGACACCATCGGGTTTCTTTGAGTGGCTGGTAATGCCGTTTGGGTTGACTAACGCGCCAGCATATTTTGTGGATCTTATGAATAGAGTGTTCAGAGATCAGTTGAACAAGTTCGTACTTGTGTTCGTGGATGATATTCTGATTTATTCCAGAACTGAAAAAGAGCACAAGACGCACTTACACATTGTTTTGGAAATCTTGCGGAAACATCAGCTGAAGGCTAAGTTTTCGAAGTGTCACTTCTGGAAGAGTGAAGTGAGGTTCTTAGGCCATGTTATTTCTGGAAGTGGAATAGCGGTTGATCCCGCTAAGGTGGCAGCAATCCAGGATTGGGTTAGACCTAAGAATGCATCTGATGTGAGAAGTTTTCTTGGATTAGCAGGATATTATCGACGATTTATCAAAGACTTCTCCAAGATAGCTGCACCGTTAACAGGATTGACGAAGAAGAACCAAGTGTTCAAATGGGATGCTAAGTGTGAGCAAGCTTTTGGAATCCTGAAAGAGCGATTGACGAGTGCTCCTGTTTTGACTATTCCAAGTGGGAATGATGAGATGGTGGTTTACACCGACGCATGTGGTACTGGACTTGGAGCAGTGCTGATGCAGAGGGATAAAGTTGTTGCATATGCAAGTCGACAACTGAAGCCGCATGAAAGGAATTACCCGACTCATGATTTGGAGTTAGCGGCGATTGTATTTGCTCTGAAGATGTGGAGACATTATCTATTGTGAGTTCGATTCGAGTTGTTTACGGATCATAAGTCGTTGAAGTATCTTTTCTCCCAAAAGGATTTGAATCTTCGGCAGCAACGTTGGCTAGAGTTTTTGGCATCATATGATTTTGGTATAGCTTATACTCCGGGAAAAGGTAACACAGTGGCAGATGCGTTAAGTCGAAGACATGCAGGATTGGGAGCCATGTTTTCAGAATGGAAGAATCTCGAGTATTTAGCCGGATTTGACTTCAGGCCTAGATGCAAATTGGAACCTGAGATGTTGGCAAACTTATCGATAAGACCTTCTCTTGTGGAAAGGATTGGCGAGAGCCAAAAGCGAGACGATAAGCTTGTCAAGATTATCCGTGATTTGGAATCTGGATTGGATCCAAAAAAGGATAAAGGATTCGAGGTCGATCGAGAGGGTTGGCTTCGGAAGCAAGGACGACTAGTTGTTCCCGATATAGATGAATTGAGGAGTGAAATTCTGAAGGAAAGTCATCGCTCGAAGTTGACAATTCATCCGGGTGGAAATAAGATGTATCAGGATATGAAGAGAACCTACTACTGGGAAGGCATGAAGAAGGATGTTGGAAATTTTATTTCCAAATGTATGAACCGCCAGTTGGTAAAAGCCGAACAGAAGAAGCCTAGTGGATTGCTTCAGCCATTAGAAGTTCCTGCATGGAAGTGGGAGCAAGTATCGATGGATTTTATTGATGGGCTACCTAGAACAAGAACGGGAAATGAAGGGATTTGGGTCATCGTAGATCGTCTGACTAAGAGCGCAAGATTCATTCCTGTTCGATCGACTAGGACTGCATCAAAGTTGGCTGAGTTGTATGTTAAGTGGATAGTTCGATTCCATGGTATTCCGAAAGGTATAGTGAGCGATCAAGATCCATTGTTCACTAGTGGATTTTGGAAGAGCTTCCAGGAAGTTTTGGGAACCGAGTTGTGTTTGAGTACAGCTTATCACCCTCAAACGGATGGTCAGACCGAGAGAGTCAACCGAGTTTTGGAAGATCTTCTTAGAGCTTGTGTTTTGGATTTCGGAGGATCATGGGAAGATCACCTTCATTTGGTGGAGTTTGCATACAACAACAGTTACCAGTCAAGCATTGGTATGGGACCGTATGAGGCATTGTATGGAAGACCGTGTAACTCTCCGACATGTTGGTTGGAAACTAGAGAAAAGCTGATACTTGGGCCAGAGATGATTCGGCAGACTTCAGATTGTATAGAGATCATTCGGCAACGAATGAAGGCAGCCCAAGAACGTTAGAAGAGTTATGCCGATAAGCGTCGAAAGGATTTGGAATTCGACATAGTAGAAATGGTTTTTGTGAAGATTTCTCCACTGAAGAATGTTATTCGATTCGGGAAGAAAGGAAAATTGACTCTGAGATTTGTTGGACCATTCCCGATCATCGAGCGAATTGGAAAGCTCGCCTACAGATTGGAGTTACCAGGGAAGATGTCGAGTGTGCACAATGTTTTTCATGTATCATATCTACGGAAGTATGTGCACGACTCGAATACAGTGGTTTCTGCTGATAGCTGTGAAGACTTCGAAGTTGATCCAGTTGATAGAAGACCTCGTAAGCCGCTTCGTGTTGTTGAAACCGACACGAAACAGCTTAGGAGGAAGGTAGTTAAGTTGCTCAAGATACAATGGAGTGATGATGATAACGACTATACGTGGGAGGTGGAAGAGAGGATGAAGGCAGCTCATCCTGAACACTTCAAGGTATGGCCCTAAGGTGTCGTCTCATCTCACGATATTGTAACTTGTTCTAAGTTTTAGAATTCTGTACGCTAAGCTATAATTGGATGTATGGTTTATTGATTGCTATGGATGGTAGGCGTAAAGAATAGTCTTTGATTGCTTTGTTTGCTTGGAATTTCGGGGGCGAAATTCCTAAGGGGGAGAGAATGTAACGACCCGTATTTTTACGGATCGAAAAGTTTGTCAAAATCTGGAATTTTCAGCATTTTTAGTCGTTTCAGATTTTAGGCGAAATATGGCTAAGTCCTAAGTCGTTCACGACTTAGTACAGGTCGTAAGTCGTATACGACTTAGGGAATAGGCGCGACTTAAGGTTTTGAGTTAAGGCAGTTAGGTCGGCAACGACTTAGAGCGTAGAGAAGTTAGGTCGGTTGGACGAGTTAGCGAATTGACCGACTTATGGTTGTAGACGACTTAAGGTTAGAGTTAGGTCGTAGTGACCGAGTTAAGGGATAGGTCGCTATGTATTAGGTCGTCTGGTAGCTTGGTTTGTTAGGTCGTTAGACGACTTAAGAAAGACCAGTTGTTAGCATGGTTTGGTCGTAGGCGATCTAAGGGTTAAGTCGTGACCGAGTTAAATGTTAGGTCGCGAAGTGGTTTGGGTCACATGTTAGTTTGGAGCGACCTATAGAATGTTGCGACCTAAAGGGTGAGCGACTTAGGGGCTTAACTGTTGATTCGTAAGTCTGTTAGGTCGCGAGGTAGTGTACCTGTTAAGTCGTTGGGTTGCTTATGTCGTAGGTCGAGGAGTTCTGCTAAGCCGTTAGGTCGTGAGCGATCTAGGAGTTGGGGCGCGCGTGCATATCTGTTAAGTCGTAGACGACTTAGGAAAGTTAAGTCTTAAGTCGTAGAGACTTGGGTCTGTTTTAAGTCGTAGCCTAGTTAAGTCATGGCCGTGTTAAGGAGAATGTTAAGTGTTAAGTCGTAGGTCACGCGCATTTTTAAGTCGTTAAGTCGTATAGGAGCAGGTGTTAAGTCGCATCCGACTTAAGGGTTGGCTGCTAAGTCTTATGTCGAAAGTTCACTAAGTCGTAGTCTGTTAGGTTGAAGGCTTTGTTAAGTCGGAGGTGTCTTGGGTCGTAAGTCGGAGACGACTTAGGAGATAGCCGAGTTACGACTTAGTGGATTTTCAGCTATAAATAGGAAGGGTTGTTCTCACTTTTTGGGATCCGGATTTCGAAGCGACGAAGTGCTGCCATTTTGAGAGCTCGACTTCTACACTTCTTCACTTCTTTTCTCCACTCTAATCTAGTGCTTCCTTTCATCCAAATCGAAGATCAAGATTGAAGATTCAAGAGCTAAAGTTGAAGATCTTCATCCATTGAAGTTAGATTTCTTCGTTTAAAGCGGATTCGTGATAGATCAAGCTTGATCCTTCGCTGTCCAGATCTGAAGCGTGTTGATTTGAGGTTGTTTTGGTGATTTGGTGAGTGGTGATTATCTCTCACACGGATCCAAAGAAGTATATCGGATTGTTGGCTCGTTTTGGTGTTAAAATAGTGATTTTCATGCATTTTCTTCATCCTAAGTGTAGATCCATGTAGATCCATTGTTCATGATGATTTGACATCCATTTTACTAAGTGTTAACCTATGCAAGTTCATTCATCAAGATTGTAGAGATAATTCTCATGATTTCATGCTTGTTAGACTTTCAACACTTTATTTACGAAATTGCCATTATTGTGATAATTGCCTATTTAGATCTTATTTGAATGCTTGATTGTTTGGATTAATGTTTGACTTGGTTGATTGCTATGAATTAGATGATTGACGATTTGATTTAGATCGAAGATGATTCAAAAGCTAAGGGAAAGGCTCTTGAATTGAGAAAGCTGCTCGTGGCATATGTAGCGGGATGATGAAGCTCTTATGCATAGATGATAATGTTGAGATGAGACTTTGTGAGGATGTGATGAAGCGAAGTATGGTATGAGAAAGTCTTGGTCTAATCTAGACGGGATCATTCCAAGCACGTTGGTAACTCGGTGATATGATTCGAGTTAAAAGTAATGGATGCTTGAGAGGCGCTTGAGCTAGTATGGAAATAGTCGTCAAGGAGGATGACTAGGAGGCTTGGATAGCATCGTTGTTGAAGGTTCTAGCATGCTCTAAGCAAGAGTACGTTTGGGCAGATTCGATAGTCCCAACAGCCAACTGTTGATGGTCGAGTACTCTGGGCAGATTCGATAGTCCTAGGCACGGGCTGCGACGACGTGCGGGAGTTATGTCTAGAACCGGGGTTTCCATTAGCCCTTGACGGACGACTGAAAGAATGTGCCGGTCATTCAATTAACGGTGATATCGAAGCAATGATAACAGTGATAGCCAGAGTCATGGATGTTTGGTTGTATCGTCATTCGGTCTCAAGGGCAGTGTTTTCTGGGTGCTTATCTGATCTTGGTTTAGGCCTTGGGGGTTTGTGCTTGGAAAACATCGCCCTTGACTCGAGTGATAATTTCTTTACTTTACATTGTATGCTCTGTTATGTTTGCTTCTGCTTAGTGTGTATCTGGGGGCTATCACTGTAGAAAGAGGTTGGAGTGGGAGGGTTGTATTCCTAATCCTTTTCCTTTATGCTCTTTTGGTATGTTGTTAGTTAATTTACTGCTCACTAAGACTGTTGTCTGACTCAAGGCTTTATGTTTTAATTCTTATTGCCTTGGGCTGTTCGTCCATTTTGGGACGGGCAGACTAGGTAGCAGGTGACAGGTGTTGTTCTCTTCTCACGATTGCTGATATCGAAGACGAGCTGGAGGGTTGCATATTATCTTCTTATTATATGTACTGGATGTTCCGCTGTTTGTATTCTCTGAGTGTTATGTAGTGAGGCTTGATGTATTGACTATTTGGATGTTTGTATTCAACTATTATGGAGTTTTATATGATGGCATTTTGTTCTGTAAAGCTTCACTATACATATGTTCTATTGTATTTTATTCATGCGCTGTGAGTAATACGATAGATTCTATTGTTTTAATTTACCTTGACAATCGTCCATGGTTGCCTGGCACACTTTACAGCGCACTTTCTCTAGATTCGGTGCAGGGGTCATGGGCGGTCATCACAATTAATTAAAATGAAATTTTTTGGATGATGAATTAATTGGTTTGTGACTTATAAGCAAGATTTAAAAGTAATTAAAGTAATTAATTTAATTCATTTGTGGTTAATTAAATTAATTAGAGATGGTATGGTTGATTAATCTTGCTATAAATGATTGAATGATATTGTATGCTTTAGATTAGATGATATCTCTGGTATGTGATATGGGATAATATGTGATATAATATGTTGGGTTAAAACAGTGACACCCAGTATTTAAAGTTGAATTGTATTTCATTTAAATAACTTGGGATTAAGATGACATTGGATTCGAAGAGACCGGTGTCGGGTATCAGTAAATACCCGAAACCACTTCGATTCTTTATAAATCTGAGTTTAGAAGGATACAGGCTGGAATGAAATAAGTTAAGTATCATGGATTTTAAACTGGATAACGATTCTTGGATATTATTTAGAGATAAATGATTGACTTAAATAAAGATTAGAACTCGTAGAAAAGTACGAGTTACCCTAGTATTCACCTATATTATATAGCTTGGTATTTCATGTTAGATGAATTTACTCACGCTGGTTTCCAGCCTGACCCGGGTGTTACTTTGATGTAATGCTCGGGTCAGACCGAGTATTACAGATTTCAGGTAAGGACGTTCTGGAACTCAGGAGACGAGCTGGATGGCAGAAACGTATGGAGTATATTCCGCTGTGATATATTATAGTTGTCTGAGACATGTTAATTTTAACTGTCTAGTATATTTGTAAATGTTGTAACTCTGATGTATTAAAATGTAATTAACAAATACAGTTTTCTGTGTATAACTGATATTATTATTTGATATTGTATTTTGATCTGTTGCGAATGTGAGAATCTTTGTCTTGTTCTGTTTCTTTCTTCTATCTCTTTTCTTTTTCTTCTAACTATCTGGAATTTTCGGGTTCGAAATTTCTGGGTCGTTACACTTGGTATCAGAGCCAAAGGTTAAGCAAGAACCTTGGCTCTGTCGGGATTACTCGTTAAGGATAGGGTCAATGGTACCCTAGAACGAGTTGAGTATATATATATATGAGAGCGTAATTGTTATTTTCTTATATAAGGATTTTAAATGATTTTATATAAGAATATATTTTGATATTTCTTTCTAATAATATTAAGGTAATTGGTTGTTAAAATATTGGAATTAAATTAAGTGGTAATAGTAATACAACCAAATTAAAATTGAATGAAGATAAGTTTGAAATGGATTCAAACTGAAATTAAAATCTTGAATTTATAGAAGTATTATTTGAATAAAGATAATAATAAATTGGTTTCCAGATATGATAATCTTAGTTATTATCATAAATGGTTATTGTGTTTAATAATGAAATGTTGTAAAAAATTAAGCAAAATGAAATGTTTTAGGGAAGTAAATCATTTAGGCAAGTATGACTTGTAAATTAAAGATAATTTAAAATTGTGAAATTTTAAATCTAAATCCAGAAAACTTGAAATTGTTTTAAAGAAATTTGTTTTGGATTTAAAAATCCAAAGGTGGATTAAAATTTAAGGATAACTTGGTGTGTAAAGGAAATAAATATGTATATTTGGAAGTAAACACTAAGTGTTGAATTTTGAATTTTTCCGGAAATGATGATAAGTTTTTAAACTTAAAAGGGGAAAGATTATTAATCTGAAGTTTAAAATTTGAATGGGAATTCAAATTGTGAAAAGTTGACCGGATTAAGTAAATTTAACTTGGAGGAAGTTAAATAAGTTTTAATAAATAACTTGAATTGGAAATTTCAAGATGAAATTTAAATTTAACTTGGGTAGTTAAATGGTTAATTTAAATGGGAGTTATGAGTGATCTCAAAATGGGGTTGAGATCTGGAAATTGAAAATGGATAATAAATTAGAATCTGAAGATTAAATTGTTTTTGAATTCTTATTTGAACTTTGCAATAAGTTAAGTAAAGATAATTTTAAATGGAGTTTTGAAATTTGGACTCAAAATTTAATTATTTAAAAATTTAGATTGTTGGTTTAAAAATAAGGGTTAATTTGATTTAAGGAGTTGAATCAACATTTAAAAATTTAACTCGAATTTATATAATTCAAGATAGTTTAAAATTGAGATTTAAATTGAATTAGTTCAAACTGAAATTGATTTGAATAAATGGGAATTGTGATTTAAGATGGATAAGTTTAAAATTCAAATGGAAAATTTGAATTGGATTAATTTGAAATAAAATTGAAGATTGAATGAGTTCAAATTCAAATGGGAATTGGGATTAATTCATATAGAAATTGAAATGATTTGAAATTGAAGTGGATTCAATTTGAAATTAGTTTGAATAATTTGAAATTGTAATTAAAGTGAATATGTTTAAAATCAAATGGAATTTGATTTGAATTTGGAAAGGAATTAAGATTAATTCAACTTGAATTGGGATTGAATTAAATTCAATGGAAATTGAAGTATTGAGTCAATTTAAATGGAAGTGGGAATTTAAATTGAATTGATGGGAAATCAATTAGAAATGGAAATTTGGAAATTAAACAGTTTGGCTCTGGATTATTTTCAAAATAAATTATTTTAGTACAAATATATTTTTCCAAACTATTTACTATACAATCTTTCTTCTTAAACCCCAAACTATCTTATACTTATTTTACAATTATTTTGGATCTATTTAACTATTTTGAAACTGTCTTATAAACTAATTACTATTTTTCAGTTACTTATATCTAATCACTATTTTAAAAACTATTTTGCAATTATCTAACTATTTTATACCTACTTAACTGTTTTACAGCTATTTTACAAACTAATAACTATTTTTCAACTACTTATCTATTTTAAACTTTTCCAAGCTATTTTTAAATTTAAATAGGTCAGAGTTCAAACTGTTTGTAATTGAAGTAATAACTCAATTGAAAATGGAAGCAATTGAGAATAAGTGAATGAATTAAAGGAAATGTGAATAGAAAAGAAAATTGATTTGGCTAATAACCAATAAAGATAAATACGTAGGATATACGTATATTATTCTATTCGCATAGTGATTTGATCCAGATTCGAACACAGAATTTCGAGATAGTATTATCGATCCGAGTTGGGATTTTTCGCTCGATTTTCGACGGCGAACCTGGATATGGATTGTTGATTGGTTCTAGATATTCTCTATCATAGCTACGACTATGCAAGGAGAATGATGGTTTCTGATCAAGAAACCAGATCTGAGTCCGCACTAGGAATTCGGGTGGACGATACTAGTTCGAAAGTGAAATTGTGTGATCGAGTGAGCGATCAAATTGATATAGCGTACGGATGATATGAGTTCATCGTACGGGTTTGAATGAAATTGATATTGAAAATTGTGGATAAAAACTGTAAAATGGTTTTTGAAATGAAAAGTGATATGGTTAATAACTTTATGAAAGATTTATCAAATTTGAATATTTGATTTGGAATAAACAAAGTTATATATCTTTGTTATATAAGATAAATTTTCCCTGGTTGAATCTATTGCTAGAAGAAAATGGGTTTTGAAATTATTTGAAGTATAAAAGAGGTTTTATACAAGTTTGAAATGATCCAAAGATTTTCAAAGTTATATATATCTATATATATTAAGGGATTTATGAGAATGATTTTGAAAAAGGTTTTGAGAACCTATGAATTTGGAAATGGCTTTTGATTTTTGGGAAATCAGTTTTGGATTTTGGAAAGCCAAGTTTGGAACTATCGATTTTGGGAATCGATTTTGTGTAAAGGAGATTTTGATATAAATCATAAAGGATATGATTTGAAGATACTATAAGTGTATAGTATAAAGTGTTTTGTGAATAGCTCTGGGGAAAAAGGCGCTTCCTTGAAATGAACTTCTCAGGAGTGCCACTGGGTGGTACTGCCTTGAACCCCAAGGGGGGATTCTAAAGTTGATCCTGTGAGGAGTCCGGACAAAACTAGTTCCTGAGGATTATTTGTGTAGCGAAAGTCGAGGGGCTGGTGCCCACAGAGGCATTTGGGTTATGCTGTGACGACAGTGTAACTCAATGTCACTGCGATCTACTACAGACCACAGCGGAAGTCATGTGTGCCGCTGTGAGATGACCCACTTTTTTTACATGAAGTTTTTTTTTACCAATATATATAGTGATCATCTATTCAAGAGAACATCCTTTCTCTACTATCCAGGATCTTTTCACCAATATAAAAATATTGTTGTAATCAAGTCACCTAACTTACATTCAAGAAATCATGTATAAATGATACTTTAAGGTTTTCCCTTTTCTTTTATCAGAGTAAAAGAATTTTGGATGCAGAGAATTTTATTTTGGGATTTTCTATAAAATTTCTCATGGCAAAAATAATTTCCAGAAAGCTTTTCTACTTACTTAATTTTTCACAAATTCTAGATGTTATTTTTCTAGTTTTTAAAGTTAGTTTAGATCTCCAAGGATTTAGATGTACTGAATGCTTAATTATCCCTTATACAATTGTGTATATGTGTATTCTGTGTGCAGGTGTTTGTATCTGTGTTCTGTGTGCATGTGTGTGTCTGTGATCTGTGTGCATGTATGTGTCTGAGTGATTTCAGGTAACATATATTTTCAATATAACTATCCTGATTTTCTGGTTTGCTTTATTTGTTATATTTCTTAATCAATTAGCTTAGGGTAATAGGCTGGTTGAACCCAGGCTTGACAAAATTGGTCATGTTAGCCTGAATTCCTCTGCTACTTTACACATATCCTATACAACTAATCTGGGTTTTCATCCTACCTATTTTTCCATTAATACTTACAACAGATCTCAGATTACCCTTTTAAATTTCCAATTTACAGATCATTTCAAATTATTCTTATTGTTGCACACTTTGGCTAAGCATTTAGGGAGTTAATACTATAAATTATCACTTAACAAAACATTCTCAAAAGCAACCTGAAACTGTTAATAGAAATCTTAGGAATAGTTCAATACTTGCAGATAGAAAATGGCATTACATCAGTTTCCTCCCAAAACAACTTAACTAACATTTCATAATACAAGTCCAATTTAACATCTATCTTGAGTCTGTAACTATTATCCAATTCCTTAGCAGCTAATTCATCCAATTCTTGATCAAGAAAATGCCTATTTGCCTGCACAATCACCACGAGCTGCCTCATCAAAAGATGAGACACCCAATGGTATATAAACACACAAAGGGTCAGACTAGATTGTCTGGTATGAATAATCTTACTGAAAATTTAAATAACTTTTAAAACAGATGAAGTAAAGCAATGTTTTCCTTGTATACAAACCTCTACCACCTATGCATGTTTATTATTGCATAACATAAAAACACATAATTCAATGGATTATTTCAGAGAGCACAAAACATATAATTCTCAAAAGAATATTTTGAACCAACCAACATAATCATCATTTAATCATTTTCCTTATTTATAATCTTGCTGGCTATCAGGGATTTTACCCAACCTACCTGTGAACTTATTCTCCAAATTCAATCTCAGGTATTTTATGATGGACTTTAGCTACTTTCTCTCTATTAAAACACACACTGTCTGGGGCATATTCACTGTTAACCTAGCACACTCAGGCCCCTGGGTATAATCATACCATGTGTGAGCTTGCAATATTTCCCTTGCCAAGCCTTACTTTGTAGCCCTAAGATCCAAGTCCTTAGTTATATTACTAAGTGTTCATTTTCCCTCTTTCCCTCATGCTAATCCCTTCTGCATCTCATACATTAATCAGAGAAAATAAATAACTCAACCATCTTGCATATGTTCAAAGGATGACAGATCATCTTTTCATAATCATAGATTTATTCACACAAGCTAGTTTAGTTTCTCAGTGTACATATTATTTAAATCATGGGGTTTTTTTCTTTTGAGGAATCATGCCTATAAATATATGGTCATTTCAGTTTGCCTTGATGTATCCATTTGCCTCTGGCTTAATCAGATACTCACAGATTCATGAGATCTGACTAAACCACAAGCTTCTAATCTTATTTGGATTTATTTGTAAACATAGAAGTTCAGCACAAGTATAACTTTGCACTTCTATGTTACCACATTTATTCTTGAGACATAAGCAACAACCACTTTATGCTACAGTCCCATTTGTTTTCCATTTTTAGACCATAGACTTATATCATATATCCCTGGAGTTCCCATGAATTAATTTATATGCAGCAGTCACATAAAAAAAAAGAACATCCCATCTCAAAGATAATTCATGATACAATAATTGTTCAAACATGAAAGTCACCAATATATTTTCTGGATACATTCACACACAATATTTAAACAGATCATCAACACATCAATCTCATAAACAAGCACAGATTAATTAAAACATAAACCATTTAGGCTGCCTCAAAATTCAGGACTTAATGCCAATTTTCAGTGAGATTACTCACCTTAATCCTTTCCTTTTGATCTGTTATCTCCTACTTGTCTCTAATGGCCAGTGCTTCCCAGTTTTCTCTTTTGCTAACTGTCTATATTTTCTGTATATTTATTTAAAGAAAATGGTGACAGATCCTTTCACCCTTAACCCTCTTTTATACAAGACCTTGGCTGCCTCTAGGGTTTTAGAATTTACTCAATGTCAATTCTACCCTACAACTTATGATCAGCCTCTCTTTTAATTTTTAAGAGCAAATGGGTAAATGGTCCCTGGTTCTATTAACAGAAATTTACACTTTATTACCTCAGTCACCATATTTGCATGATATCTCTAAAGCTAAGAAAATTGCTAAAAGTGGATAAAGTATTTTTCAACAACTCATACTACTTTCATGCAATTTCTAATAATTTTCTTTAGCCAGCCTTTGTTTTGAAATGCCTGTACACTATCTATATTTCTATTTCTGCCTAAGTCTTTATTTCCCTTACCCTAGACTTGTTTCAATGGCACATTCATATCTTGTCATGTTCATGTATTTATAGTTTTCTTTAGCTTACAAATAATTTTCTATTTTTCCAGAGAAGTATGTACATATGTATTATATCATCTTGTATACATATCAATATTTACCCAATATTTATTTATGGTCAACTTATCATATATATTTTTTTCCTAGGCAACCAAAAATAATTCAAACAAGTATATTAAATTAAATTATAAAACTTGCTCATAAAATCAGGGTTATCACATATACCCTTCCTTTTAGGAATTGTGTCTCACAATTCTTTCATACTCAATTCAGACATTTTTAATTCAGCAATCAATCATTCTCAGTTCAATCATTAATTAACTCCTATGCATAACAAAGTATTCAATCAAATCATTCATTAGTATATTTATGTATATATATATATATATTTACCTTTGATTCAATCAATTAGCTGTGGATAATCACTTTTGATTTTATCTTCCACCTCCCATGTGCAATCATTTGGGTCAAGACTCCATTGCACTTTCACTAATTTTATTGCTTTGTTTCTCAATTTCTTAGTTTCCTTTGCAACTATGCCTACAGGCTTCTTCTCATACATCATTCTGGGGTCAATCTGCACTTTCTCAGGAGATTTTAAAATTGTTTCTTCATCATGAACCCATCTCCTTAACTGGGATACATGAAAAACATCATGCATTGCTCTCATCTCCTCTGGCAATGCTAACTTATAGGCTACATTTCCAATTCTTTCTAGAATTTTATATGGTCCTATATACCTTGGAATCAACTTTCCTTGTTTTCCAAATCTCAAAATCTTTTTCATGGGTGATATTTTAATAAATACATAATTCCCCACATCATACTGCACTTCTTTCCTCTTTTGGTTAGCATATTTCTTTTGCCTATCTTGGGCAGAAGCAATCCTTTTCCTAATCAAGGCTATCTTCTCAGAGGTTTCTTTTACATTTTCTGGTCCTAAGACCACTTTCTCCCCAGACTCAATCCAACTTGAAGGTGATAAACAGGGTCTACCATAAAGTGCTTCAAAGGGTGCCATGCCTATGCTACTGTGATGGCTGTTGTTATATGCAAATTCTGCCAGAAATATGTGATCTTCCCAACTTCCTCCCCAATCCAATATACATGCCCTCAACATTTCTTCAAGTGATTTGTTCACAATTTCTGTTTGGCCATCAGATTGAGGGTGATATGCTGTGCTCAAGCACAAATCAGTCCCCATTGCCTTGTGGAAACTTTGCCAGAATTTCGAAGTGAAGATGGTATCTCTATCACTTACTATAGTTTTTGGTATTCCATGCAATCTAACTATTTCTTGCTTCAATTCTTCAATGGCAGGCACACATATTCTCTTTCCTTTCTCCAAATGACCTTGTTTATTCAATTGGAATCCTTCCACTACCTCACCATTTAATATTTGAACTCTCTTCTCAAGTAAAGATGGATCTTGGTCTTGTAGCTTCACAATTTTATTTTTCAATTCTGATCCCAAAGTAACAAAACTCAACCTCCCTATTTCTTCTTTCTCATTGCACATGCTCATATTTTCCTCACTGCCCCTTTTCACTTCTGAGTCAATCAGTAATGATAAAGTATTAAATTCTTCTATCATCAATCTAGCTACATTGGCATGCTGTCTACTTAAAGCATCTGCCACTTTATTAGCTTTACCAGGTGTATATAGTATTTCAAAATCATATGAGGCTAAGAGTTCAATCCACCTTTGCTGCCTCATGTTCAATTCTTTTTGTGAAAACAAATATTTGAGTGACTTATGATCTGTATAGACTTCAAATTTAGCCCCTAACAAATAATATCTCCATAACTTAAGAGCATATACTATAGCAGACAGTTCAAGATCATGTGTAGCATACCTTACCTCACTGGGCTTCAACTGTCTAGAGGCATAAGCTATTACTTGATGTTGTTGCATCAACACTGCCCCAAGCCCCTGTCCACTAGCATCAGTATATATCACCAAATTCTCATTCCCTTCAGGCACCTTTAGTATTGGAGCTTGTATCAATGCTTCTTTTAATCTTTCAAAGGCTTTCTTACACTCCTCGGTCCAAATAAAAGCCTGATTCTTTCTAGTCAATTTAGTTAATGGAATTGAAATTTTTGCAAAATCCTTTATAAACCTTCTATAATAACCAGCCATTCCCATAAATGACCTAACTTCTATGACACGGGTAGGCCTTTTCCATGTTTGAATTGCCATCACCTTATTGGGATCTACAGATAGGCCTTTCTCTGATACTACATGACCTAAAAATTTTACCTCATTTTGCCAAAAAGTACATTTTGAAAATTTTGCCTTCAAATTTTCTTGCCTTAATTTCTGCAGTACTATATGCAAATGGTTCTCATGCTCTTCAATTGTTTTAGAATAAATCAGTATATCATCAATAAATATCAATACAAATTTATCTAAATATTTTCTAAAAATTCTATTCATCAAATCAACAAAGTAAGAGGGGGCATTAGTCAAGCCAAAGGGCATCACCAAAATTTCATAAAGCCCATACCTAGTATTAAAAGCAGTATACTTGATGCTCTCCTCCTCTACCTTCATTTGATGAAATCCTGAAGCTAAGTCAAGTCTAGAAAATATTTTTGCACCACTTAATTGATCAAAAAGATCATCAATTCTTGGCAAAGGGTATTTATTTTTAATTGTGATTTTATTTAACTCTCTATAATCAATACATAACCTGAGAGACCCATCTTGCTTCTTAACAAAAACCACTGGTGCTCCCCAAGATGAGCTACTGGGTCTGATGAATCCTTTTTCCTCTAGTTCAACTAATTGCTTTTTCAGTTCTGTTAATTCCTTAGGCCCCATTCTAGTTGGCCTCTTAACCACTGGGTTAGCTCCTGGAATTAATTTGATAGAAAATTCTACTGGTCTATGGTTAACAATTCCCTTAACCTCACCAAACACATCAGCATACTGATTTACCACAGGGATTTCTTCCAATGCAGGCATGTGCTTCTCACCAGTCAAGTTATCAAGGGTGGCTATGCTTCTGTTCTTATCTGCTTCACAAAGAACAATTACCCTTTTTCCATCAGAAGTTTTCAATGATAATGTGGAGGTCTCCATGTTTATAACTGCCTTATATCTTTTTAACCAATCAACTCCCAATATAACTCCCATGCCTTCAACTTGGCCATGATTTTCAACATTGGGACTTCCTGTCATTTTGCTTTTCCCTTCCAACATTCCCATCTTTCCTTGCCTCAACTCTGGACAGTTCCTTCTTATGTGCCCTTCCTTCCCACACAGATGACATTTGAAAGATGCTGGTTTGGGATTTGTACACCTATTCTTCATGTGTCCCTCTTGTCCACAATTATAGCAAGTGATCTTCTTTTTAACCTCAGCAGTTTTGACCTCTTCTGATTGCTTGGTGGAAGCTACATCCATTTTCTTTTTATCATAAGGGTGGAACTTACCCTTTCCTTTCTTGTTTTGGTTATTTTTAAATGCTCTGAAATTTTCTCTGGATTTATCATGTTGTTCAAGGCTCAAAGTCAGATCTAAAACTTGATCAAAGGTCCTATCCTTATATGGCAGCATGGCTCTACTGAGACTGGCATTCAATCCTTGGATGTATCTACCATTTTTAGCTTCCTTAGTTGTGATGAGCACTGCACCATACTTTGCTAGAGATTCAAACTTCTGGGTATACTCAGTAACACTCATAGTTCCCTGTCTTAATTTAATGAATTCTTCCAGCAAGGACTCTTTAGCTGATGCAGGTACAAACCTTCCTTCCAACATTTCTTTAAACTGGTTCCATGTCACCTCTCCTTCAGGTCTTCCAACTATAATGACTTCCCACCAGTCCAAAGCTGCTCCTCTCAATTGTCTAGATGCTATTAGCCTCTTCTTTTGGTCTTCCACTTGCATATCAGCAAATATTCTATCCAAAATTCTGAGCCAATTTTGAATTCCCATTATTCCTTCTGTTCCATCAAAAGTCTTGCCTCCAAGATTGGTAAAAGTCTTGAGTAGTTTAGAAAGCTCCTCATGTGGATTTTCTTGCCTATTGCCTACCCCATCCCTTATGGCTCTCATGAAATCTTGCATATTCACCATGGGTGGTTCACTTGGTCCTACCCCTTGTTGTCTGGGTCTTACCATAGTTCTATGGATACAACACTGGAGTTAGTCCATTTTATCTAATCTTATATAAATTAACCTATTCCAACTTATTATCATTCAATTATAACAGATAGTATTAACATAAGTACATAAAGACAAGGCATCCAAGACAGTCAATACTTTCATACATTCAAAACAGCCAAGTTCATTCAAGATTTTTACTATGTTATTTATCAACATAGCTCTGATACCAAATTGAGATGACCCACTTTTTTTACATGAAGTTTTTTTTTTACCAATATATATAGTGATCATCTATTCAAGAGAACATCCTTTCTCTACTATCCAGGATCTTTTCACCAATATAAAAATATTGTTGTAATCAAGTCACCTAACTTACATTCAAGAAATCATGTATAAATGATACTTTAAGGTTTTCCCTTTTCTTTTATCAGAGTAAAAGAATTTTGGATGCAGAGAATTTTATTTTGGGATTTTCTATAAAATTTCTCATGGCAAAAATAATTTCCAGAAAGCTTTTCTACTTACTTAATTTTTCACAAATTCTAGATGTTATTTTTCTAGTTTTTAAAGTTAGTTTAGATCTCCAAGGATTTAGATCTACTGAATGCTTAATTATCTCTTATACAATTGTGTATATGTGTATTCTGTGTGCAGGTGTGTTTATCTGTGTTCTGTGTGCATGTGTGTGTCTGTGATCTGTGTGCATGTATGTGTCTGAGTGATTTCAGGTAACATATATTTTCAATATAACTATCCTGATTTTCTGGTTTGCTTTATTTGTTATATTTCTTAATCAATTAGCTTAGGGTAATAGGCTGGTTGAACCCAGGCTTGACAAAATTGGTCATGTTAGCCGGAATTCCTCTGCTACTTTACACATATCCTATACAACTAATCTGGGTTTTCATCCTACCTATTTTTCCATTAATACTTACAACAGATCTCAGATTACCCTTTTAAATTTCCAATTTACAGATCATTTCAAATTATTCTTATTGTTGCACACTTAGGCTAAGCATTCAGGGAGTTAATACTATAAATTATCACTTAACAAAACATTCTCAAAAGCAACCTGAAACTGTTAATAGAAATCTTAGGAATAGTTCAATACTTGTAGATAGAAAATGGCATTACATCAGTTTCCTCCCAAAACAACTTAACTAACATTTCATAATACAAGTCCAATTTAACATCTATCTTGAGTCTGTAACTATTATCCAATTCCTTAGCAGCTAATTCATCCAATTCTTGATCAAGAAAATGCCTATTTGCCTGCACAATCACCACGAGCTGCCTCATCAAAAGATGAGACACCCAATGGTATATAAACACACAAAGGGTCAGACTAGATTGTCTGGTATGAATAATCTTACTGAAAATTTAAATAACTTTTAAAACAGATGAAGTAAAGCAATGTTTTCCTTGTATACAAACCTCTACCACCTATGCATGTTTATTATTGCATAACATAAAAACACATAATTCAATGGATTATTTCAGAGAGCACAAAACATATAATTCTCAAAAGAATATTTTGAACCAACCAACATAATCATCATTTAATCATTTTCCTTATTTATAATCTTGCTGGCTATCAGGGATTTTACCCAACCTACCTGTGAACTTATTCTCCAAATTCAATCTCAGGTATTTTATGATGGACTTTAGCTACTTTCTCTCTATTAAAACACACACTGTCTGGGGCATATTCACTGTTAACCCAGCACACTCAGGCCCCTGGGTATAATCATACCATGTGTGAGCTTGCAATATTTCCCTTGCCAAGCCTTACTTTGTAGCCCTAAGATCCAAGTCCTTAGTTATATTACTAAGTGTTCATTTTCCCTCTTTCCCTCATGCTAATCCCTTCTACATCTCATACATTAATCAGAGAAAATAAATAACTCAACCATCTTGCATATGTTCAAAGGATGACAGATCATCTTTTCATAATCATAGATTTATTCACACAAGCTAGTTTAATTTCTCAGTGTACATATTATTTAAATCATGGGGTTTTTTTCTTTTGAGGAATCATGCCTATAAATATATGGTCATTTCAGTTTGCCTTGATGTATCCATTTGCCTCTAGCTTAATCAGATACTCACAGATTCATGAGATCTGACTAAACCACAAGCTTCTAATCTTATTTGGATTTATTTGTAAACATAGAAGTTCAGCACAAGTATAACTTTGCACTTCTATGTTACCACATTTATTCTTGAGACATAAGCAGCAACCACTTTATGCTACAGTCCCATTTGTTTTCCATTTTTAGACCATAGACTTATATCATATATCCCTGGAGTTCCCATGAATTAATTTATATGCAGCAGTCACATAAAAAAAAAGAACATCCCATCTCAAAGATAATTCATTATACAATAATTGTTCAAACATGAAAGTCACCAATATATTTTCTAGATACATTCACACACAATATTTAACCAGATCATCAACACATCAATCTCATAAACAAGCACAGATTAATTAAAACATAAACCATTTAGGCTGCCTTAATATTCAGGACTTAATGCCAATTTTCAGTGAGATTACTCACCTTAATCCTTTCCTTTTGATCTGTTATCTCCTACTTGTCTCTAATGGCCAGTGCTTCCTAGTTTTCTCTTTTGCTAACTGTCTATATTTTCTGTATATTTATTTAAAGAAAATGGTGACAGATCCTTTCACCCTTAACCCTCTTTTATACAAGACCTTGGCTGCCTCTAGGGTTTTAGAATTTACTCAATGTCAATTCTACCCTACAACTTATGATCAGCCTCTCTTTCAATTTTTAAGAGCAAATGGGTAAATGGTCCCTGGTTCTATTAACAGAAATTTACACTTTATTACCTCAGTCACCATATTTGCATGATATCTCTAAAGCTAAGAAAATTGCTAAAAGTGGATAAAGTATTTTTCAACAACTCATACTACTTTCATGCAATTTCTAATAATTTTCTTTAGCCAGCCTTTGTTTTGAAATGCCTGTACACTATCTATATTTCTATTTCTGCCTAAGTCTTTATTTCCCTTACCCTAGACTTGTTTCAATGGCACATTCATATCTTGTCATGTTCATGTATTTATAGTTTTCTTTAGCTTACAAATAATTTTCTATTTTTCCAGAGAAGTATGTACATATGTATTATATCATCTTGTATACATATCAATATTTACCCAATATTTATTTATGGTCAACTTATCATATATATTTTTTTCCTAGGCAACCAAAAATAATTCAAACAAGTATATTAAATTAAATTATAAAACTTGCTCATAAAATCAGGGTTATCACACGCTGAGAGCCAACTGTCTACGTTTGATTTTATATCGGTAGACTATGACACTATGGTAACATAGCGAAAGTCGTTTGTGCCGCTGAGAGCCAACAGTCTATGTTTGATTTTATATCGGTAGACTGCGACCTATGTGGGAGAAGTTTCATTTTGACAGCGAAATCGTGTGTGCCGCTGAGAGCCAACAGTTACATGGACTTTTGCTGCGATGGCAACGTAACCCTGGATGTAACTGCGATCTGTTGTGGGTTCCTTGGTATAATCAGTTACATGGACTTTTGCTGCGATGGCAACGTAACCCGTGATGTAACTGTGACCATGGATGGGGGTGATGATTTCCAGAGCATTCTCACCAAAGATATTTCCTCTATTTTCGAAAAAAAATTGTTTTCTATATTTTCAATAAAATTATTTTCCTAGTATTTTCACTGGGTGTTGAAAACGGGTTTACCAAGTACTTATAGATTTTCAGTCCTACGCCTGATCAACGTATGACCGAATTTCTGTGAGAACGAGAATGGACTTGTTAAAACATCGAGTTATAAAAGTATTTTTATAAAAACTAATTTAGTAATATTATAAAGATTTTTAAAGTGTTTTAAAAAAAATGTGTTCAAAGAGAAAATTTAACTGATATTAAGAATTTTAAATAAATTCTGGCTTCGTTCCTTTTCGAGGACGAAAAGATTCTAAGGGGGAAGGAATGTGATAACACGGATTTTCGGGCATCAGATAATTGGATAAGTTATCTGATTTAACCCTTGAAAATACTAATTGATAAATTGAACAAATAAATGTAATAATCTCCTTTATAAATTATTTAAAATTGGTGAAACTGTGTTTTCAAAACAATAATAATAATGTGTTGTTTTTATATATAAATGGATTTTTAATAAAATTATTTTTTACAAATTAAATTTGTGTTTGTTTAAATATATATGTTTGAGTTGATTTTTAATTAAATTTGAATTTTAATTTGAAACTGAACTTGTATTTGAATTTAAATTTTGATATAAAATATCTTATAAATATTTGGATTCAAAATATTAACATATGTGTATGATTTTATTAATAAATTAGTTTTAAAACTTTTTCTTTTAAAGTTGTATAAATATAACAAAGGGATGTGATTATATAAATAGAAAATGCAATTAAAAGAATATACATAAATGTGTTTATAAAATAAGAAGTACAATATAAATAAATAATGTATAAACATTTTCTCATGCAAAGGAATTTACAAGTGTAGGAGTTTTAGCATGAAATTGAACAAGTGTAACAATTATAATATACATTTGAACAAGTGTCATTTATTTTAATTATTTCTATTAAAAATAAAATGAGATTTTATAATATCCTTACTCTCATTTTCTTTCACTTTACATTTCAAAACATAAGCCTGTAAAAAAAACAGATCAGAGAAAAAGAAAAAATTTCTTTCATTCATATTCAAAACTTAAACCTGAAAACATATTCGAAAATCAAGTTTTTCAACCTGGAAAATCAAAATCTGGGATGAAGATCAAGCATGGAAAATGGAAATCAAACAATCTAAAGATCAAAACAAGAGAATCAAAACCTGAGAAGCAAATAAAACCAGAGAAGAAGAAGTACTGTCTCTGTTCTTTTAATATGGTGAGTAAACTACCTTTAACATCTTAAATCTGTCTGTATCTTGATCTGTATGTCATGATTATTGATGAATGGATGAAATTATGATTGCATGTGTATATATGTATGTAAATATGACTGTGCATGTCTGAGAACAGGTAAATTTGCCTCTGTTCCAGGTTTCCAAGCTTCAACCTATTTCAAATTTAAAAAAAAATCTCTTTCCCTAAATTTCTTTTTTTCGATCTTTGAATGAAAAGTAATGGTAAGGTAGTAACATCATTTTAAAAAAAGAAAAAAATATATTCAAGTATTTAAATTAATTATTATTTCAAAAATGATATATAACAGTGATGATTTAAAATAAGCCAAAAATCAAATGTCTGGATTTCGAAATTAAATTATAGGAATGAATTTGTATTTCAAAATCGTGATTTTTGGAAATCATTTCAGAATTTTTAATTTTGTATTTGAAGAGAAAATTCAAGTTGATCAAAAAGGCTTAAACCATCGATTCACAGTGATCGATGAAGTATTGATCATTGGGGTTGGAGCTGGAGTAGGCTGGAGGCTAAGGAATCATCGGAAAAATATTCGAAGCATTTATAATAAGGCATGGTGGCGGCACGATGAATTTCTAGGGTTTAAGGGTTCGTCTTGGACGATGGAAAAGACGAGATTGTCGTGACGTCGTCGAAGTGATTCAGGAGATCGGACCAAGGGGAGGAGGCTCGTGGGTGAATGTCGAAGCTCGGGTCAAGTTCGCTTGAATTTCGGTGACTGGAATCGTTGGCACGAGGCAAATTTTCGTTGATGAAGTTTGGGTTTGGGTTCCAGGAAGAACTCGACGTGCTCGTTTTCGATTTCCAGTGGGTATCGTCTATCTGGGTGGTCGAGACGACTCAGGGGAAGATCGACGGCTAGTTGGTGGTCGGAGCGAGGATCAGAGTTGGTCAGATCTGGTGTGCACGTGCACATGTGTCCTTCGTGTCTGGTGTTGTTGCTGTGATGTTCGAGCCCGGGAAAGATGAAGAATTGCTCGAAGTAGTTCTTGAGTTTATCGAGAGATAGTAGATGCGAGAGTGATTTCTCGGGAATTTTATGATTTGACTCGGGTTGATTTGTATAGTTAACCAGGTTTCAAAGTTTAAAAAGGAAAATGTTGTCAGGTTTTAAATTTTGAAATGAAGCAAGTTTTTAAAACTTTAAATACAACCAAGTTTTTATAAGTTTTAAACAATGTAAATATTTAAAGTTAAATATATTTGAATTGTTTTAAAATTGGATTAAGTGAGTGATTAAAGGTAAAGATATTAATATTAATTAATAAAAGATCTCAATTTATTTTGTAATGAATTGATTTCAAGCTTTTAAAATTTGATAAGGTTTAAATGATAATTGAGTAAGATAAATGGCTTATCTTTGGTTAATTAAGGATTTAAAGTTAATTGATTGAAAGATAATTTATGTATGTAATTAAATAGAAGATTAATTTCTCAATGAGATTAAAGAATAATTACTTAAAAAAATTAATTAAAGGATAATTAATTAAAGGTTAATTAATTAAGTGATTAAAGGGATAATTAATTAATATAAGTAATTGAGGATAATTACTTAAGATGGATAATTAAGGATGATTAATTAATTTCATTAATAAATAAAAGTAACTAGTGGTTAATTAATGTAAATAATTAATTAATTAATAAGAGTAATTAAAGGTTAATTACTATAAATGGTTAAGGATAATTAATTTGTGTGATTAAATTAAGGGTTAAATACTTAATGTAATTAAAGTATAATTAATCAAGGATGATTAATTAAAATGAAAATTTTTGGATGATGAATTAATTGGTTTGTGACTAATAAGCAAGATTTAAAAGTAATTAAAGTAATTAATTTAATTCATTTGTGGTTAATTAAATTAATTAGATATGGTATGGTTGATTAATCTTGCTATAAATGATTGAATGATATTGTATGCTTTAGATTAGATGATATCTCTGGTATGTGATATGGGATAATATGTGATATAATATGTTGGGTTAAAACAGTGACACCCAGTATTTAAAGTTGAATTGTATTTAATTTAAATAACTTGGGATTAAGATGACATTGGATTCGAAGAGACCGGTGTCGGGTATCAGTAAATACCCGAAACCACTTCGATTCTTTATAAATCTGAGTTTAGAAGGAAACAGGCTGGAATGAAATAAGTTAAGTATCATGGATTTTAAACTGGATAACGATTATTGGATATTATTTAGAGATAAATGATTGACTTAAATAAAGATTAGAACTCGTAGAAAAGTACGAGTTACCCTAGTATTCACCTATATTATATAGCTTGGTATTTCATGTTAGATGAATTTACTCACGCTGGTTTCCAGCCTGACCCGGGTGTTACTTTGATGTAATACTCGGGTCAGACCGAGTATTACAGATTTCAGGTAAGGACGTTCCGGAACTCAGGAGACGAGCTGGATTGCAGAAACGTATGGAGTATATTCCGCTATGATATATTATAGTTGTCTGAGACATGTTAATTTTAACTGTCTAGTATATTTGTAAATGTTGTAACTCTGATGTATTAAAATGTAATTAACAAATACAGTTTCCTGTGTATAACTAATATTATTATTTGATATTGTATTTTGATCCGTTGCGAATGTGAGAATCTGTGTCTTGTTCGGTTTCTTTCTTCTATCTCTTTTCTTTTTCTTCTAACTATCTGGAATTTTCGGGTTCGAAATTTCTGGGTCGTTACATATATAGCAATGTAAATAATTGAAATAAAATTTAATAAATATAATAAAATTAATCGTGAGTGATTGCTCACCTTTCGGGGCTAAAGATGAACGAGAATAAAGTTATGAATCCAGGCATGAATTCCAAAGCAAAGCAAGATTGGCACGAATTTGACGAGCAAAGCTGATAAATAGGAATTGACGAAATCAAATCAAAATTGGATCGATGATGATAAATGGTATAAGTAAATTTATATAAATAACTATTTATATAAAAAAATCATATACGACCTATAATTTAAAATAAACAAATAGCTTGCAAAATCTATACACACACACACATATAAATAAACAACAATTGCAACTTTAAAACTTACCCATATATATATAACTATGTAGAGGCAATATTTAATTTAAAAATTATATTAAAATAAAGATCTATACATATCAATTTTATAAATTTAGCTTCATACAAAATATATCTTTGTATACACATTTTACTATTTTTCACAGCTAAATATTTACTAATATAAAATCTTACATATGTATTCTTATATACAGCAACAAGTTGCATAAGGAAACAATTCCACTTTATAAAACTAATATAGCAGAATGTATATATATATACACACTAACATATATATATAAAATAATAACTTGAGAATACATACATATATATATATATATAAATCATATAATATACATACTTTTTAAACATGTATATACCGACACATATTTGAATTTTTAAAACACAACCCATAATGGAGCTATACAAACAACATATGCATACTGATATATGCTTGAAGATATATATCTAACATACAGATAATATAGCTTATAAAATTTATACATATAGCTACTAGGAAGACAATGAAAAAAAAAGAAACTATTGAAACTATATATAAAATACTTCTTTATATAATATATTCAACAACAGGATCGTATAAATAACAAAATATATTAGTTAATATATAGTATATTTCATTTATATAACTTTCTTATATATATACAGAAATCATATGTATATATATAGACTATTGAAATTACAACATAACACTTTGAACATATAAAATGTACTTTATAATATATATATACTTTAAACATATATTTGCTGTAATAGAAAATTTATAAAACAAAAGAACCCAAAGCTAAACAACTTACACATTTCTATATATATATATATAGCAACAGCAAACCCCTTTATATATATAACTTATATATTATAACTAATAAACAAATATGAAACTATATATATAACTTACAAAACAAATGCGTATATATATAAACCACGGTTATTACAAATCTTACATACATAGACATATGAAATCTTATAACATAAAAAGTGTAAACTAACATATATAAACTTTATATAAACATAAAAAAACTCACGGCATATTATATAAATATATCCACTGAGAAATACTAGCAACATAACTTTATATCTAACTAACATAGTTTATAATTTGTATGAATAACATATTATAATATATATGTAACTGGCATATATATCACTTACTTAAAACACATATATAACTGACATATATGTATTAGATTTATATGTATATATCCATGTATTCACTTTCGAATTCGAAGACAGATATGAAAATTTTAAACAAAACCTATATATATACTATTAATACCATATATATATATATATATATATATATACACCTTACGGCTGAGTTTTAAGAAACTTGAACACATAAAAAAATACTAGCATATAAGTTTGTAAAAGTGTTTTATAATAACTTAACTTATCCTATAATATATATATTTACCTTAAAAGAAGAAGGCTAAGGGGGTCTTCGGCCAGAGCATCTACAAGGGACAAAGAGGTGGCGGAGCAAGGCTGCATGGCGATGAGGCTTTGAGGCAGCTGCAAGCTTTTGATGGTAGAGGAGTTTGGCTGGAGGAAGAGAGGAATTTAGGGATGCTCGGTAGAGAAGTGAAGCCGAGGCGAGCTGCTGGCGAGGCTCGGAGGTTCAGTTGGGCTCGGTCATAATATTGCAGAAGTTTGTTGAGAGTTTCAATGGTGAGCTCAAATTTGTAACTTACATTGAAGAATATGAGTTTTAGTTGTGATGGAGGAAGATGTAATTGTCTAGGTGCAGTAGTTTAGGATAGTTATTTGGGTGATGATTTGAATGAATAGAAGATTTGTAGAGGAAGTGAACAGTTTTTTTTATAAATATAGGCTTAAATTATTTTATTTCCAACTAAAACAGAAAGTGAAACGAACCATCATATTGACCAGCATACAATATTGGATACAGGGAATAAGGATAGCCACATCTGTTGAATATCAGTAAAATATTGATTGCTAAAGGCTGTTGAGTTATGCGGAGGAAAGTTGAATAGTCATTATAATAATCAAAAGCCAAATAGCGGAATCGATATGGAAATCGTTTCGTAGATTTCACCACTTCCTGGACTCCAAAACACAGAATTGAATATACCGCAGAGATCAGCACGACGAGACAATCAAAAGGGTATACAGATATCAGTGGTAGGATCATCCGATCGAAAGTCGATATTCGGTACCGAAAATGCTGCTAAAACGCCGGAATTTAGATAAACGGAGCAATAGTAGTCAAAATTTGGAGAAACGAAATATGACGTCTCACTCAGGGGATGATTTACCAATTTATTGTGTAAAAATATTCAGGTTCGAAAAACATTTTATTATCATCAATTATTAACTGATTTAAATAAAATAAAATTACACAATAAAATAAACTTCCATATTAATCAAATATTAAAATTTTATTTCAAAATTTTATAATTTAAAATTCCATAAAATTTCAATTTTTACGTTATTAAAACTATTAAATTTTACGGGTCATTATAATCATTAATTAATATTTCACATATTCAAGGCAGAATATCAATTAATTGTATTAAATCAAATGCCTAAATCCATAAATAGCATAATGGGAATTTATTCTGCTAAACAAATTGCCAAATTAATTTAATTAGCGGAACGGTGTTTTATTCTGCTTTAAACAAATGTCCAATTATCATATTCAATCCAATTTAACCCAACAGTAATTTATTTGGCTAAACAAACATCAATAATTAACGTATATAAATTTAAACGACGTTATTAATTAAAATAACATAATTTAATTATGTCCATTTTCATGTCATAAATTTATACTTGTCCAAAACTATCCACAAGTTACACTACAATCTTGTACCCATCAAAACGAGTCCAATGCAAAAATTTGTGTGTCAATTGGATTCCAAACGGATGAGATATCGCAGTTTAAAACTAACACACACACATATATTAAATAATATAAGAGAAAGAATTTCTCACCCCCATAAAAATGCGGCCCATAGTCATTCAGGCCGAAATTAGTTGAAGCCAGGTGCTTCAATGTATTTGAAATCAACAGTGAGGGCTTAAATGCAAAATCATGTATAATGAACAATGCTTCTTCTTCTTTAATTCACATGCTCTAGAACAATTCCCGCACTTCATATTCCCCCTCTACAAACATTCGACCCTCCCAGCTGCCACCAGGAGCTTCACCTCGGCCTCTTACCCTTTGGACGTCGTCATACTAGCTTGTCGTTCCATGCACACAACCTGCTACCTCCATATTTCCCAGCCATCTCATGTTTATTTTTCCTTTTTCTTCATGCACCGGGCTTCCATTCGTGCACCCTCCTTCACGCATGCAACCTGCGTGCATCTCCTCCCTGCTAGACAAAAGTCCAACATGCATGCGACTTCCTTCAATTTGAAGTGTCTGCCTGAGTATCCAAATAAGAAAGAAAGAAAATGTGTAAAATTTTGTGTCCCCTGTGTAAATGATGTACGTATATATAAAGTGGATTCTTTTGCAATGCCAGTACAAACAATAAATGTAAAGCCCTCAAAGTGTCGGGCAAAGTAGAGGAAAAAAAATACGAAAAGATATTGTGATGATGATGTGTTGATTTCTTTTATTTCAATAGTTAGGGTACGACGTTACACAATATTCTGTTCGTGTGTGGACCGCGAACGACCAAAATAAAAATATGATCGTGCAAAACAACGTTACGCGATCACAAAACGACAATAAAATAGACGAGTTAACCTATTCAATTAAATTTTCAAAAGTACCATCGTTTGCCGCAAAAAGTGTTAAACCAAAATTTAAATATTTTCCAAATTAAAAATTATGGAAAAATTCTAAAAATTAAATTAAAAACACGTCATCAGAAATTAGATCTCAGTTTGAAACTGATAATTTATCATAATTTAAATTCAAATCCGAATATTTAAATAAATTAAATATTCAAATTTGAAGACTCAAAAATATGGGTCGTTATACTCTTCTCCGCTTAAAAAGAATTTCATCCTCGAAATTTCAGCACATGAACATTCAATGCTATTCATAAGCCCGCACGATGTTCATAGATCAGCTATATACAGAATCTGATTCGATCACTACTGGAATACATGACTTCACCTCCAAACTAGTATCGTTCACCCAATTTACTAGTGCGGATCCTAATTAGGCTCCTTGATTAGGAACCTCTGCCCTCGTCACATAGTTATAACTGTGATAGAAAACCTTAGTTATATATCAAGAATCCTCATCAAATGCTCGCCGTCAAAAATCGAGTAATAAATCCTTATTTGGAACGGTGTGAAACACCTCAAAGCTTTGAATTCGAATATTAGATCAAAACTATATGGGAAGAAGAAATGATCTATGTCCATCTCACACACTTATTTAATTGGTTGTCCCTAATACCAATTATATTATTAGTAAATTATTTATGAAAAACATTTTCATAAAACAAAGCTTAAGTTGTAAAAATTATAAAAATATTTAACATACCCTAAGGGTATACCTAACTATTAGGTTTAAATCCTTATTCTGAATTCACATAAGAAATTTAAATACTCGGTTTTCATTCAAAACACTTTTTGAAACCGCACCATATAAAAGCTTAAGGGTCAAATACTTTTGAAATGACCTTATATATATTTTAATCCATAACAATATATATGTGTTTGTGACGACCCGGGTTTTCGGACCAGTCAAAATCACCGAAAGACCCGTCCGTTCTAAAACTACGAATGAAAACTACCAACTTAATACACAATATTTGATAAATATCCAACACTACTAAATGTATAGGATACAACTTTCAATTTTACAAGTTATCAAAGTAATCAATTTAATCTACTAGTGTGCTTTAATACAAACCCAAAATCAAATACTACAAACAAACTGTAAATCTACCGCTGTGTGTAACATCCCACCTTTTTGTATGCTTAAGCAGACACACGTGCCAACTTAAACCATACAGAAGGGTGGATTGTTATGGGGTAAATAAGAAAAAGTGGAGAAATAAAAGAAACAAAATAGAATCTTGCAGCGGAACGATAAAATATAATAATCAAATAACAGTTCATGAAGTTGTTTTACAAAACATTTGATTATACTTATACAATACATATCAGAGTTACACATACCAGAGAATGATAATTATGCAGCGGAATACAATGGTGTAGTGGAATATAGAACAAATAGTAATAATAAAATCTTCGTCTTCGTCCTTCAGAAATAGGCCTTCAAATCCTGAAATGCTCAGGCTGACCCGAGCGAATTGAAAAGACAAAACACTCGAGTCAGAACTAAAAGATGTTATGTAAGTTAAATCAATGAAATAAATATGAGTGTAAACGGCGTCAGAGATGTTTACGGTGTGACAACCGCCCATGACCCCTGCACCGAATCTAGAGATAGTGCGCTGTAAAGTGTGCCAGGCGACCATGGACGATTGCCAGGGTAAATTAAAAACAATAGAATCTATCGTATTACTCACAGCGCATGGACAAAATACAATAGAACATATATATAGTGAAGCTTCACAGAATGGAATCTCATCAATAAAACTTCATAATAGTTGAATACAACATCTTAATAGTCAATACATCAAGCCTCACTACATGACACTCGGAGAATACAAACAACGGAACACCCAGTACATATAGTAAGAAGATAATATGCAATACTCCAGCTCGTCTTCGTCATCAGCAACGTGGAAAGCAAGAACAGCACCTGTCACCTGCTACCTAGTCTGCCCGTCCCAAAATGGACGAACAGCCCAAGGCAATAAGAGTTAAAACATAAAGCCTTGAGTCAGACAACAGTCTTAGTGAGCAGTAAATTAACTAACAACATACCAAAAGAACATAAAGGAAAAGGAATAGGAATACAACCCTCCCACTCCACCTCTTTCTACAGTGATAGCCCCCAGACACACACTAAGTAGAAGCAAACATAGCAGAGCATACAATTTAAAGTAGGGTAATAATCATTCGAGTCAAGGGCGATGTTTTCCAAGTACCAAGGCCTAAATCAGATAAGCACCCAGAAAATACCGCTCTTGAGTCCGAATGACGATACAACCAAACATCCATGACTCTGGCTATCACTGTTATCGTTGCCTTGATATCACCGTTAATTGAATGACCGGCACATTCTTTCATCCGTTCGTCAAGGGCTAATGGAAACCCCGGTTCTAGACATAACTCCGCACGTCATCGTGACCCGTGCCTAGGATTATCAAATCTGCCCAGAGTACTTGACTATCAACCCTTAGTCTTCAGGGACTATCGAATCTGCCCAACGTACTCTTGCTTTGAGCATACTAGAACCTTCAACAACGATGAGATCTCAGCCTCCTAGTCATCCTCCTCGACGACTATTTCCATACTAGCTCAAGCACCTCTCGAGCAAACCATTATCCTCAACTCGAACCATATCACCGAGTTATCAACATGCTTGGAATGATCCCGTCTGGATTAGACCAAGACTATCTCATATCATACTTCGCCTCATCATCATCATAGCAAAGTCACATCTCAACATCATCATCGAATCTATCCATATGAGCTTCATCATCCACTACATATGCAACGTGCAGCTTTTCCAATTCAAGAGCCTTTCCCTTAGCTTTTGAATCACCTTCGACCATCTTGTCTAAATCAAATCATCAATCATCTAATTCATAGCAATCAATCAAGTCAAACATTAATCCAAGTAAACAAGCATTCAAATATGATCTAAAGAACAATATTAACAATAATGGCAATTTCGTAAATAAAGAGTAGAAAGTCTAACAAGCATGAAAACATGAGAAATATCTCTACAACTTGATGAATGAACTTGCATAGGTTAATCATGTAGTAAAATGGTTGTCAAATCATCATGAACAATGGATCTATATGGATCTACACTTAGGTTTACAAAAATGCATGGAAATCACTATTTTAACACCAAATCAAGCCAACGATCCGATATACTCCTTTGGATCCGTGTGAGAGATAATCACCACTCACCAAATCACCAAAACAACCCCAAATCAACACGCTTCAGATCTGGACAGCGAAGGATCTAACTCGATCTATCACGAATCCGCTTCAAACGATGAAATCTCCCTTCGAAGAATGTAGATCTTCAATCTAAGCTCTTCGATCTTCGATTTGATCTTCAATATGGATGGATGGAATCACTAGATTAGAGTGGAGAAAAGAAGTGAAGGAGTGTAGAAGTCGAGCTCTCAAAATGGCAGCACTTCGTCGCTTCGAAATCCGGATCCCAAAAATGAAGAAATGGACGAGTATTTATAGGCTGATTTCACCTTAACTCGGCCGCCTCCATAAGTCGTCTCCGACTTAACTCTCCCTCCGACCTACGACTCACGACCTAACACTCTGCACGACATAGCTACTACACGGCCTAACGACTTAATAGCAGCTCCACCTAACACATGCGCATACGACCTACTGCTATGCCGACCTACGACTTAACAAGTGCGCGACTTAACCAGGACTACGACTGACGACTTAGCGAACTCCTAAGTCGCTCACGACTTAACAACTTACTGGGATACAACTCAACAAACATACGACCTACTAACTTAGCCCAGCTTCGACTTATCTCCTTAGGTCGTCTACCGACCTAACTATGCACTAGGTCGCTAAACTGCCTATCTCCTAACTCCTTAAGTCGTTGCCGACCTATCCCCCTTAGGTTGCTAACTCACCTAGAAGCCCACGACCTTACTATCTTAGGTACGACTCAACAACCCCAAGTCTCTACGACTTACGACTTAAGAGGCAACCCATTCTACGACTTAATAGATAGTATACAATCTACAACTCAACAGGGTACGACCTACGACTTAACACTCACGCGACCTAACAGGGTTACGACCTAACACTTAAATCGTCTGAACGACTTAACTAACCAAGGCTGCTTATCCTCTAGGTCATTAACTCCACTAGGTCGGCCATTCGTTAAGTCGTCTACCCGACCTACCCCCTTAGATTGTTAACTCGCCAACTTCTATAAGTCGTCCCAACCGATCTAACACTTAACCAGTTCACTCCCTTAGGTCGTACACTCCTTAAGTCGTCTACGACCTATCCTCCTTCACGACCTAAGCTCCAACACACGACTTAGGACTTAACCAAATTCTACCCAAAATCTGAAACGACTTTACAACGCTAAAAATTCCAGATTTTAACGAACTTTTCGATCCGTAAAAATACGGGTCGTTACATTCTCTCCCCCTTAGGAATTTCGTCCCCGAAATTCCAAACAAACAAAGCAATCAAAGACTATTCTACACGCCTACCATCCATAGCAATCAACAAACCATGCATCCAATTCTAGCTTAGCATACAAAATTCTAAGACTTAGAACAAGTTACAATATCGTGAGATGAGACGACACCTTAGGGCCATACCTTGAAGAGTTCAGGATAAGCTGCCTTCATCCTCTCTTCCACCTCCCACGTACAGTCGTTATCATCATCACTCCATTGTATCTTGAGCAACTTAACTACCTTCCTCCTAAGCTGTTTCGTGTCGGTTTCCATAACACGAAGCGGCTTACGAGGTCTTCTATCAACTGGATCAACTACGAAATCTTCACAGCTATCAGCAGAAACCACTGTATTCGAGTCGTGCACATACTTCCGTAGATACGATACGTGAAAAACATTGTGCACACTCGACATCTTCTCTGGTAACTCCAATCTATAAGCGAGCTTCCCAATTCTCTCGATGATCGGGAATGGTCCAACAAATCTCGGAGTCAAATTTCCTTTCTTCCCGAATCGAATAACATTCTTCAGTGGAGAAATCTTCACAAAAACCATATCACCTACGTCGAATTCCAAATCCTTACGACGCTTATCGGCATAACTTTTCTGACGGTCTTGGGCTGCCTTCATTCGTTGCCGAATGATCTCTATACAATCCGAAGTCTGTCGAATCATCTCTGGCCCAAGTATCAACTTTTCTCCGGTTTCTAACCAACATGTCGGAGAGTTACACAGTCTTCCATACAATGCCTCATACGGTGCCATACCAATGCTTGACTGGTAACTGTTGTTGTACGAAAATTCCACCAAATGAAGGTGATCTTCCCATGATCCTCCGAAATCCAAAACACAAGCTCTAAGAAGATCTTCCAAAACTCGGTTGACTCTCTCGGTCTGACCATCTGTTTGAGGATGATAAGCTGTACTCAAACGCAACTCGGTTCCCAAAACTTCCTGGAAGCTCTTCCAAAATCCACTAGTGAACAATGGGTCTCGATCGCTCACTATACTTTTCGGAATACCATGGAATCGAACTATCCACTTGACATACAACTCAGCTAACTTTGATGCAGTCCTAGTCGATCGAACAGGAATGAATCTTGCACTCTTAGTCAGACGATCTACGATGACCCAAATCCCTTCATTTCCCGTTCTTGTTCTAGGCAATCCATCAATAAAATCCATCGACACTTGCTCCCACTTCCATGTAGGAACTTCTAATGGCTGAAGCAATCCACTTGGCTTCTTCTGTTCGGCTTTTACCAACTGGCAGTTCATGCATTTGGAAATAAAATTTCCAACATCCTTCTTCATACCTTCCCAGTAGTAGGTTCTCTTCATATCTCGATACATCTTATTTCCACCTGGATGAATTGTCAACTTCGAGTGATGACTTTCCTTCAAAACTTCACTCCTCAATTCATCTATATCGGGAACAACTAGCCGTCCTTACTTTCGAAGCCAAACCTCTCGATCGACCTCGAATCCTTTATCCTTCTCTGGGTCCAATCCAAATTCCAAATCACGGATAATCTTGACAAGCTTATCGTCTCGCTTTTGGCTCTCGCCAATCTTTTCCACTAGAGTCGGTCTTATCGATAAGTTTGCCAACATCTCAGGTTCTAATTCACATCTGGGCCTGAAGTCAAATCCAGCTAAATACTCGAGATTCTTCCATTCTGAAAACATGGCTCCCAATCCTGCATGTCTTCGACTTAACGCATCTGCCACTGCGTTACCTTTTCCCGGAGTATAAGCTATACCAAAATCATATGATGCCAAGAACTCTAGCCAATGTTGCTGCCGAAGATTCAAATCCTTTTGGGAGAAAAGATACTTCAACGACTTATGATCTGTAAACAACTCGAATCGAACTCCCAATAGATAATGTCTCCACATCTTCAGAGCAAAAACAATCGCCGCTAACTCCAAATCATGAGTCGGGTAATTCCTTTCATGCGGCTTCAGTTGTCGACTTGCATACGCAACAACTTTATCCCTCTGCATTAGCACTGCTCCAAGTCCAGTACCACATGCATCGGTATAAACCACCATCTCATCGTTCCCACTTGGAATAGTCAAAACAGGAGCACTTGTCAATCGCTCTTTCAGGATTCTAAAACTTGCTCACACTTATCTTCCCATCTGAACACTTGGTTCTTTTTCGTCAATCCTGTTAACGGTGCAGCTACCTTGGAGAAGTCTTTGATAAACCGTCGATAGTATCCTGCTAATCCAAGAAAACTTCTCACATCAGATGCATTCTTAGGTCTAACCCAATCCTAGATTGCTGCCACCTTAGCGGGATCAACCGCTATTCCATTTCCAGAAATAACATGGCCTAAGAACCTCACTTCGCTCTTCCAGAAGTGACACTTCAAAAACTTAGCCTTCAACTGATGTTTCCGCAAGATTTCCAAAACAATACGCAAATGCGTCTTGTGCTCTTCTTCAGTTCTGGAATAAATCAGAATATCATCCACGAACACAAGTACAAACTTGTTCAACTGATCTCTGAACACTCTATTCATAAGATCCACAAAATATGCTGGCGCATTAGTCAATCCAAACGGCATTACCAGCCACTCAAAGAAACCCGATGGTGTCCTGAAAGCAGTCTTCGGCACACTATCCTTAGCAACTCTCAACTGGTGAAATCCCGTTGCCAAATCCATCTGAGAAAACACCTTAGCTTCGTGAAGCTAATCAAACAAGTCATCTATTCTCGGCAATGGATACTTGTTCTTCTTAGTCACTTTATTCAGCTCACGATAATCCACACACAACCTCAGCGATCCATCCGCTTTGGTAACAAACACAACTGGTGCACCCCATTCAGACACACTACGCCGAATGAATCCTTTCTGCAAAAGATCATCAACTTGCACCCTCAACTCTTGCTGTTCCCTAGGCGCCATCCGCCTAAGAGGCATCACAACAGGTCTGGCTCCTTCAACTAGATCTATACGAAACTCGATCTCTCTATGCGGCGGTAACCCATTGACTTCGTCAAAGACATCCTCGAATCCATTAACGATTGGCAACGATGACAGTCCATTCCGTGGAACAACCAGCGAATACATGAAGCTCATGAAGACGCCTTCTTCATGCTTACATCGTATCACAATCCTTCGCCCCTCCACATTCTCGACTATCACCTCCAACCTCTCACAATCAACCTTCGCCGCATACTTCCTAAGCCAGTCCATACCCAAAATAATTCCAAACCCCGCAAAGTTCAGAACAAAGCAATCACAAATAAAAGAGCAATCATGACTCGATACAATCAGACCACGGCATAACATACACAAACAAGACGAACCCCCAACTGGATTAGTCACAACCAATGGCCTATCAACAATATCCGGTTCTAAACCCAACCGGCCTACAAGTTCATTACAAACAAAAGAATGCGACGCCCCAGTATCAAATAACACTCTAACTGGAACACCACAAATGGAGAGAGTACCTTGAACCACCACACTCTTTCCTCTCTCTTCAGCGGTAGGAGCTTTCGAAGACAATGGAACAACTCCCAAAGCATAAGCTTGCATAATCTGCTTGTCTTTCCTCGGTTCTGGACAATTCTTCCTGATATGCCCCGGCTTGTCACAGTTGTGACACTTCATTGGTACCTTCGGATTCTTACAATCCTTAGAGAAATGGCCCTTCTGTTGACAGTTGTAGCAAGTCACCTCGCCTTTCGGCTTCTTCTGACCATCCTTACCCTTCTGCTGCGGCTGCTGCTTCCTCTTCTTGTTCCCACCCTGCTGTGGTTTAGACTCTTCCCTGGTCACAGCAACAACAGATCCTTCCTTAGGAAACAGACTCTCATGCCTGAGAGCTTTCTCCACAAGCTTCTCAAATGAATCGTCCAAATGATCCACCAACTGTCTCCCAAGATAACTGTCCAAGCCTGTCACAAACTTCTCATTCTTCTGATAAGCAGATTCAATATACGATCGGGCATACTTGGACAAAGCTTCAAACTCAGAAACATACTCAAAAACTGGTCTTCCTCCTTGCTTGAGCTCCACAAACTTCTTGAACAGAACAGACTTCTGAGCTGTAGAAATGAACTTAGCTTCAAATCTGGCTTGGAATTGCTCCCAAGTAATCTCTTCCTCCGGAGTATCAATAGTGATAGAGTTCCACCAATCAGAAGCTCTTCCCTGAAGCTGTCTTGATGCAAGCTTCCTCTTAGTCGCATCATCGATTCCCAAATCACCAAAGATCCTTCTACAAGCATCTATCCATCTCTGGACCTCAATGGTTGATTCTGTTCCAAAGAAAACCTTTCCTCCAAGAGCAGTGTAGTCCTTACACAGCTTAGCAAAATCCACCGGTTTTGGAGTTTGAACTTGAACTCCAACATCCACCGATGGCCCCGGAGCTGGCATCCTTCTCATGATCGAAGTCATCATAGCTTCGAACATAGCAACATAATCAGCAGCCCCTTCAGTAGCACGGCCTTCCCTAGCAGCTGGTCTCCCTCTTCGACTCATTCTAAATATCTATAAAAAGAAATGATTAGCACATCTAGAGAAACAACTGCATAAAGGACTCAAACTCTACCAAGCTACTATATTATATGTAGTAATCATCCATCAAAATACAATTACGTCTCTTACACGTAGTTACGTCAGCGAGCGTTGGGTAAAATCGATTAACCAATGCTCTAATACCAAATGTGACAACCGCCCATGACCCCTGCACCGAATCTAGAGATAGTGCGCTGTAAAGTGTGCCAGGCGACCATGGACGATTGCCAGGGTAAATTAAAAACAATAGAATCTATCGTATTACTCACAGCGCATGGACAAAATACAATAGAACATATATATAGTGAAGCTTCACAGAATGGAATCTCATCAATAAAACTTCATAATAGTTGAATACAACATCTTAATAGTCAATACATCAAGCCTCACTACATGACACTCGGAGAATACAAACAACGGAACACCCAGTACATATAGTAAGAAGATAATATGCAATACTCCAGCTCGTCTTCGTCATCAGCAACGTGGAAAGCAAGAACAGCACCTGTCACCTGCTACCTAGTCTGCCCGTCCCAAAATGGACGAACAGCCCAAGGCAATAAGAGTTAAAACATAAAGCCTTGAGTCAGACAACAGTCTTAGTGAGCAGTAAATTAACTAACAACATACCAAAAGAACATAAAGGAAAAGGAATAGGAATACAACCCTCCCACTCCACCTCTTTCTACAGTGATAGCCCCCAGACACACACTAAGTAGAAGCAAACATAGCAGAGCATACAATTTAAAGTAGGGTAATAATCATTCGAGTCAAGGGCGATGTTTTCCAAGTACCAAGGCCTAAATCAGATAAGCACCCAGAAAATACCGCTCTTGAGTCCGAATGACGATACAACCAAACATCCATGACTCTGGCTATCACTGTTATCGTTGCCTTGATATCACCGTTAATTGAATGACCGGCACATTCTTTCAGCATCCGTCAAGGGCTAATGGAAACCCCGGTTCTAGACATAACTCCGCACGTCATCGTGACCCGTGCCTAGGATTATCGAATCTGCCCAGAGTACTTGACTATCAACCCTTAGTCTTCAGGGACTATCGAATCTGCCCAACGTACTCTTGCTTTGAGCATGCTAGAACCTTCAACAACGATGAGATCTCAGCCTCCTAGTCATCCTCCTCGACGACTATTTCCATACTAGCTCAAGCACCTCTCGAGCAAACCATTATCCTCAACTCGAACCATATCACCGAGTTATCAACATGCTTGGAATGATCCCGTCTGGATTAGACCAAGACTATCTCATATCATACTTCGCCTCATCATCATCATAGCAAAGTCACATCTCAACATCATCATCGAATCTATCCATATGAGCTTCATCATCCACTACATATGCCACGTGCAGCTTTTCCAATTCAAGAGCCTTTCCCTTAGCTTTTGAATCACCTTCGACCATCTTGTCTAAATCAAATCATCAATCATCTAATTCATAGCAATCAATCAAGTGAAACATTAATCCAAGTAAACAAGCATTCAAATATGATCTAAAGAACAATATTAACAATAATGGCAATTTCGTAAATAAAGAGTAGAAAGTCTAACAAGCATGAAAACATGAGAAATATCTCTACAACTTGATGAATGAACTTGCATAGGTTAATCATGTAGTAAAATGGTTTTCAAATCATCATGAACAATGGATCTATATGGATCTACACTTAGGTTTACAAAAATGCATGGAAATCACTATTTTAACACCAAATCAAGCCAACGATCCGATATACTCCTTTGGATCCGTGTGAGAGATAATCACCACTCACCAAATCACCAAAACAACCCCAAATCAACATGCTTCAGATCTGGACAGCGAAGGATCTAACTCGATCTATCACGAATCCGCTTCAAACGATGAAATCTCTCTTCGAAGAATGTAGATCTTCAATCTAAGCTCTTCGATCTTCGATTTGATCTTCAATATGGATGGATGGAATCACTAGATTAGAGTGGAGAAAAGAAGTGAAGAAGTGTAGAAGTCGAGCTCTCAAAATGGCAGCACTTCGTCGCTTCGAAATCCGGATCCCAAAAATGAAGAAATGGACGAGTATTTATAGGCTGATTTCACCTTAACTCGGCCGCCTCCATAAGTCGTCTCCGACTTAACTCTCCCTCCGACCTACGACTCACGACCTAACACTCTGCGCGACATAGCTACTACACGGCCTAACGACTTAACAGCAGCTCCGCCTAACACATGCGCATACGACCTACTGCTATGCCGACCTACGACTTAACAAGTGCGCGACTTAACCAGGACTACGACTGACGACTTAGCGAACTCCTAAGTCGCTCACGACTTAACAACTTACTGGGATACAACTCAACAAACATACGACCTACTAACTTAGCCCAGCTTCAACTTATCTCCTTAGGTCGTCTACCGACCTAACTATGCACTAGGTCGCTAAACTGCCTATCTCCTAACTCCTTAAGTCGTTGCCGACCTATCCCCCTTAGGTTGCTAATTCACCCAGAAGCTCACGACCTTACTATCTTAGGTACGACTCAACAACCCCAAGTCTCTACGACTTACGACTTAAGAGGCAACCCATTCTACGACTTAATAGATAGTATACAATCTACAACTCAACAGGGTACGACCTACGACTTAACACTCACGCGACCTACAGGGTTACGACCTAACACTTAAATCGTCTGAACGACTTAACTAACCAAGGCTGCTTATCCTCTAGGTCGTTAACTCCACTAGGTCGGCCATTCCTTAAGTCGTCTACCCGACCTCCCCCCTTAGATTGTTAACTCGCCAACTTCTATAAGTCGTCCCAACCGATCTAACATTTAACCAGTTCACTCCCTTAGGTCGTACACTCCTTAAGTCGTCTACGACCTATCCTCCTTCACGACCTAAGCTCCAACACACGACTTAGGACTTAACCAAATTCTACCCAAAATCTGAAACGACTTTACAACGCAAAAAATTCCAGATTTTAACGAACTTTTCGATCCGTAAAAATACGGGTCGTTACATACGGGGTTTGACATCTCTTATCCAGTGTCTAACGTGAGTGCAGTAACTTAAGAAATATTCGGGATTCACATCTCTTAAGGATCCGTTAAACTATCTACTATGTAGTAATATTCGCTATTATAATAATGTCTAATCATAAAATAAACATACTTTTAAATAGCGTTAAGGGGTTACCCATATAGCCCTTAACACAAAATAATGCCAATAGTCTATACAGTACCTGCATACCCCGAGAGGCTACGAGAAGATACTCCATAGGTACGACACAAATAGAAACTCGTAGTAAAGCTCGATATGGTAGGTGACACGACACAACTAAGCAATGCCAAGGTAGATATACCAATTACGCACACAAACTGATGGAGCGCATAGCACCCACTACCATCCACCTCGAACAACACTCCCAAATCGAAGGGTGGCCACCGAAAATCACAAAGTAATAGAATGGAATCGAAGAAGTGTGTCCGATAAGAGGTGCTAACTCACTGGTCCGAGATCGCTCCTGTTTTAGCCACCTTATGCCAACTCACGGGAGTTGGGCCCACGTGTATACCTTAGGATCGTCGCCACCATCCTACTTCATTTGGAAACTCCACCGCGTACACAGTTGTCAAAGTGGTTTTCGGTATCGACAGAGAGTATGTCCATAACCGATCCCGGTCTCTTTAACAACCAAACGTTATTATAACACCGTGGTCATTTAAAAAAATATATATATATATATATATATACTTTTAAAAAAACACAATCATTGCCCTTTCAAAACATATTCTTTATTTCAAAATAGTATATACATCAAAAACAAAAATATTATTGCCATTTCAAACAATATCCTTTACTTCAAAATAGTATATACTTTAAAACCAAATTATTATTGCTATTTCAAAACATATCATTTACTTCGAAATAGTATATACTTAATAACCAAATTCAATAATATATTATTTAAATAAAATCCAAATTTTCAATCACTATTCTTACTTTTAATTATAAAACTTGAAATATTCTTTAAAACCATCTTAAACCCAAATCACATAATGCAGTCATATTCTTAATCTCAAAATTTCAATCGGTTTCAAATCAATATATTTAAAGATAATTCTTAAACAAATTCTATTTCAAATAAATTCATTTTCAAACCATATTACTTTCAAAGTTATAACAATTTCGAAAACAAATACTTGGAAAAACCATAATACCTTAATTTCAATAAAACATTTCAATTTTGATATATTTCAAGTCTTTAAATATTCCAAAATTCCCAACCAAATATGATAATCTTATATATACCTTAATTCAATTTACTATTATTTAGTTTAGAAATATTTATTTAATAAATTCAATATCACTTAAATAAAGCTCAACTTGAAATATTCGTAAATCAAACTTAAAACATCATCAAGTCATACATAGCTTAAATTTTAGAATTTAACCATATATAAAATAATATTTATATAATATCAAAATTTAATATTTATTAAACCATATATTTCTTTCCAAAGCATAGAAAATCCCTTAAAATATTTTATATATAGACCACGGTGCCTGTATATACTTTTCTATCCTATGATCAAGTGATACGGATATTTATCATTTCAATCCGCAATTTAAAATAAAATTACGGTTATATATCATTTCAAACCGCAATCCCGAATAAAATAAAAATGCATAATAACTTGCAGTTTATACAATATAAAATATAGCATCCATTCATCCAAATATCAATAAACAACCATTTATTACAATCATCATCCAATTTAAACTAAACATCAATATAAAGCATATAAAATATAACAGGCATCAACAAATAGTTTATATTCAATAAAAATTAATAACTGTTCAACTGGCAGTTTATATGCAATAATAAATAAATTTAACTCGCAAATTTTATGCAATAATAAAATTAAATAACAATTAAATTTACTAAATGTTATCTAACTGAGATGATGATTAAATATATGTCCAAACAATCATAGATAAATTTTAAATCATATCAAAATTTAATTTAACAAACATAAGAAATCTTAGAAGTTGTGAGTGGGTTAAAACTCTCACCTTTTGAATTTAAATTGAATTTAAATTTAATTTAAACACAAAAATTTGACCATCTTATAATTCGTCCAAACCAGCGTCAAAGTGTCCGGATTTTCGATACGATCCTAACAAAAGAAACCGCGTCCAAATCCGAGTCCGTATGCAAAAGTTATGAAAATTTGAAGATTGGAAAATTCTGGTGCTGAGTCGACTTCGAGTTCAACCCGGTCCGCCGCCTCAAATACCCGGTGCTTGCTTGGAGTTTTTGCCAAATCGACCTAAAGACCCGAGTAGTTTTCTTCCTGACTCGAAGTAGCTCCAGGGTTTTTCCCCCTGAAACCACAAGCGCGACCCGAAGCGCGTAAATCTCAATTTTTTTTTTGAAATTATATTTTGGAATTTGGGAATTAGGTTTTGTCTGCCATTGGAATGAGGAGCTAAGAAGAAGATGAATTGTACGTACAGACAAATGAAGATTAGGGAGGCTAGGGTTTATAACAGGATATATATAGGTAGGGTTGACATTTGAATGGATGGATAAGATAGATTTACGCGCTAACGCCAAAGTGGTCCAAAAAGCCCGTTCTGCCTCCGGAACGAAATTGGGTAAACCCATATATCAAAATAGGTGTTTTAAAATACTTTAAACGCAATGGAAAAGGTTTCAAGTCCAAATTCCATCGTATGAAGAAGTTATGCTAAAATCAAAAATTTCAAACTAATTTCAATTGATTACAATTGCATTTATTTCAAGGCATTTCGAGTCCGTACGATCAAATGACAAATCCGATTGTTACGAAACTTGAAACACTATTATAATTCACCGTTACGGATCTGATGAAACTTATTTCATCGAAATCCGAGTCAGTGGCCAAAATGACTATTTTTCCATCAATTAAATAAATTAAAAATAAATTAATAAAATCCAACTTTTAATTTAAATCTTATAATTTACCAATTTTAACCCTTTTATATTGCTCAGTAAATTACAATGTTTTAACCAAATTAAAAGTAAATTCAAAAATTGATAAATTTATCAATTTCCGTGTTTATCTCAATTTATTGAATTTAGAAATTGTAAATTAAATTTTCAAAATTTCATTTAATTACCTTTCATTCTATTATTCAGTCTACTATTATCAAAAAGATGCAATTTACATTGGCTCACTATTGTTTACATTTATTTTCTTAAATTTCCTCTATACTTCCTTCAACGTTAACATTTAACTGTTATATTTCATTTATTCACAATAATTTCAAAGGAAGTAATTAAATTTTCTAATTAAATAAATAAATATAGCTTCCTATTCTGTAGATTAGCCAACTGTCATAATCTAAATAGGATTAGTATAAATTTCATCTTATAAAATTTATAAATAAATTTGTAATTCTTTAAACAAATTCCCGTCTCAGTTTAAAGTAGCTTAATTCTCTCATTAAAGAATTTATTTCGATTTCTTAAAATAAACCCTCATTATAAATTGAATCCCATTTTATCCTAATAAGTTTCAAATTAAATGGATAAGTTCCAAATTCAACCTTTATCTTACACTTAAGTTTAGGTAAAATCAATTTATAACATATTTCCCTTTTAGTTATTACTTTACCTGCTTCTAGTATTAATTTCTCAATTAATCCACATTATTAAAGTAACGCTTTTAATAAATATGACCCTATGATTACTCAACATTTAATGAACGTTATTTCATTTCCCATTAGTGTAACCTTCATTTATTTTATTATCACTTATTACAAATTCTAATTCCATTAACAAATAAGCAGGTAATTTAAAATATATGTTACAAATTTTGAATTAGTCACTATTCATTATTATTGACTTTAATTTAGCATCACTTACCTTGCATTAACGTTGTTACTTAACAATCCCTACCCAATTGCAATTTTATATTCAAATGAATACATTTACTCTTTCCGTTATTGTAACGACCCTAGATTTTATTTAATTTAAATTTATAATTAATGGTATTTTTGAATAAAAATAGTAAATTTATTGATAAAGTAAGCGAGTTTCCCCGGATCCAAATTAAAATTTGTTAAATCTTCAAATTAAAATATTGTATATATATGTGATTTGAATCTTAGATAGATGTTTTAAAATATAAATAATAATAAGAAGAACTATGTAAATTCAAGTGTAAACAAATCAAGATAGTAACAAACAAAATTAAATCAACGCATAAGTAAGTAAACAAAATTTAATGAAACAAAAATATAATCTCACTTATATTACAAAGTGATAAAATAAAACAAAAGAAATACACATTCAAATAATAAAAGAAGAAGATAAAACAAATAAAACTACCTATATACAAAAGTATACCAAGTAATTAAACAAACACTAATATATATATTCAAGTATGAATAAACAAAATTTTATAACATTGACTAAAATAACAATACAACATCAACACAAAGTAATATATCTATGAACACTTATAAAAGAAAGCAAAACAAAACCAATACAACCTGGAAAAGGGAAAAATGAAACAAAGATGTGAACCCTTGAATAAAAAGCATGAAGACAGTAAACATATATTTAACTAAAGCAAAGGACAAAATAATTAATGCAAATCATACTATATCACCTCAGCCTATAAACAAATGAAAATATATCAAGTAAAATTAATGCTAACATACCACAATATCTTTCAGCCGAAATAAGTGTAAACAAAAGATAAAATAAAATAGTAAAACAAAGTATAGGTGAATAGCTTGTAAAGATAGCCATCATGTTATCTCAAAACATTTACAACCGAAGTCAAGAAGAAATAAACAAATGTAAATGTACAAAGCAAATATCTCTAGCCCATAACTCTAAAAGCAACTTCAGCCATACTCTATGGTATAAACAAATATCATCATCCCTTGTACAAACAATGTCACTCAGTACAAGTTTTTTTTTTTGATATTTTTGTATACTTCATTTCCATTTAAACATCAACTAGTCTCGTATATTCAAAACTAAGAAAATCTGAAGTCATTCCATCTACAACTTAAACAAAATTTCAATTTAAAACAACAATACAAATTCGTATAGCCAGAGAAAGAAAGAAAAGGGAAGATCTTCAGCAAGCATTTTCTCAAAAGCCTGGTTCAAAAACAAGTTTTGTTCTTCTCTGTTCTTCAAAATTCATGTGAGCAAACTCCTAACCCTTGGTTTATTTCTTAGTGTTTAGATTTGTCTTGGATGTATGATTTGAATTATGCTCGAATGATTGTGTGAATATGTTGCTTGTCTCTGTGTATATCTATGGCTGTATATACATCTATGTTTGTTTACAGAGATGTATTTCTCTGTTAAAGCTAAATATCTTCACAGGATAAGAATCACTTAGGAATCCAATTTCTTCTTCCCTGATTTGTTATAAGTTATGATATATAAACAATACGTGTTTGAAATAACAAGACTTTTTATCTAAAAATAGTTTCAAGTAAGATTTTATAGCAGTTTTCACTAGAAGGGAAAAATTACAGTAAATTTTAAAACACATCAAAAATCTTGATTTGAATAAATAGTCGCTTCAGGATCATAATCTGATCTCTCTTTAAAAACAATGATTTTTAAAAACAAAATCCTGATTTTTAAGCTTTTAGTTCAAGAGAAATTGCAAGTCGATCAAATTAGGTATTTTCATCAATTGCTGGTAAATGTCAATGAATGGGAGCTCAGGGTCAATGTCGAAAGTTGTTTGAGGTTTACTGATCATAAGAAAAATATGAAACGAATTTTTAATTCATTGTGGTGGCTGCGGCGGCAAATTTTTGATTTTAACCCTAGTTTTAAACAAGTTAGGAAATTGGATCGTCTCTGTCTCTATGTTTGATCGAGTGTGAAGGGGCTTTGAGGGATGGTAGCGAGGTCGATGACGAGGGTATGGTAGGAACTCTAGCGTTTACGGTGGTCGGAGCGACGAGGTTGAGGCATTGACAGGCTTTCGAGTGGGGGACCTGCTCGCTTTTCCAGGTTTTGGTTCGAGATGCTCGAATTCGATTTGGAGGTCGTTTGAAGCTTTTGGGTGGTCGAGTCGAACGGGGGTGACGATGGCGACTTGCTGGTGGTGGCGAAGTTCGCCAGAGCGGCGGCGTTCATCTGTACACGTGCACGAGCACGTTGGTTGGATCTGGGCTGTTTCGTTTGGGTGTTTCAGATTTGTTCGCGAATTTGGCTTGGGTAATCTGACATTCTACTCGAAGTTTTTAAACGAATTACCCGAAGTCATTCTGTCTGACTCGAATGAATTGTTGTTTTGAGTTTCTGTTTAAACCTGTCAATGTTTAAGCTTTTAAACTTAAATAAATTTAAAGTGTAAAATGAGTTAAAAACAAAAGATATTGAAACAAGTTAAACCTGAGTCTATTGTCTGGAAATTAAAACTAAATTCAAATTTTAAATCAAAATGCAAATATATTTCAAATTGAATTGGAATTTACTATTGAATATAAATAAAGTTTTGAAATTCAATTTGTTTCAAATGACTTGGAAATAAAATTAGATGTATAGAAAGTAACTTGAAATTTAAAACGAATTTAGAGATTATAATTGGAAACTTAAACAAGTTGAAAATTTAAAGGTTTTGAAATAACAATATTTTTAAAGTTAATTAAGTTTAATTAAATGTTTTACACTTATATTAAAAAGGGGTTTATTTTAAATAAAACTTAATTAAGTAATTAAGAAGTTGATTAAATGTTTTAATGTGTTAACTTAAAAGTTAAGTTAATTTTATATTGAATAATGATTTATAATTAACTAAAGATCAATTAATTATAAATTTAAAGTTAATTAATTTATAATTGAGGATAATTAATTAAATGGTAATAAATTAAGGGTTAATAAATTAATAAATTAAAAGATAATTTAATAATTAAAGGATAATTATTTAATGATTAAAGGATAATTAATCAAAACAATTTGTAATTGATTAATATTAATTAACCAGGATTAGTAGTTTATTCATAGGAATAAATCTGATTCAAATCAATCAGATAATTAAATTGATCTTACATATGGATGTTTGAATTGTATTGAATATGAATTGTCGATATCCCTAATATATGATGCTTTGTGATACGTCCTGATTTATGTCGTGATTTGTGATTTCTGTTTCTGTGATATATTACTATATGAATATGAAAACCCCTTGGCCCGTAAAACGGCACTTGAATTTCGATGCGACAGGGAGTCGGATTCCGGTTGGTCATCCGAAACCCACATCGAATTGTAATAATGAATCTTTGTAACTGATAAATTTATTTTATCTATGAATCTGTGAATGAAGATAAGCGTTATCGATTATACCGCTTATCGATATATCTGTGATGATTGATGTTGCACTATTGTGTGTGAAACCCCTGGACTACACTTTTACACACACAAATATGGATTTCACGTGAAAATCGGTTAAGTCACAGATAATTTAAATTTGATTTGTTTTTGAAATTGAAATTTTAATTTCAATTGATTTTGAAATTGGAAATTTCGGTTTAAAAGTAAAAAGCTTTTGAAATGGAATTTCAAAGATGAAATTTATCTTGAGTAACTTGATTGAGTTTTGAAGTTTAAATAATTTGATTTAAACTTGAATTCAAGATTTGAAATTGAATTCTATGATTTGAAACTAGGGATTAAAGATGTTATACCCGTTATATAAGGGTTAAACTATTTTAAAAGTATTGATTTTGGAATGTGAATATAATTCAAAGGCTTTAACTCGAACAAATAAAATTGAATTTTCTTAAACGAAAACTGTTTGTTTTCAAATGATGAAAGCTTTCATATATATAAGAAATGAAATTTCAATTTAAAGGAATTTCAAGTATGAATTGAAAAATGGTTTTTCAAGTTATAAATGAATTCTTTTTGGAAAGCTATGAATTGAATCTGTTATTTTTAACAGATTTAAAATGATGAATTGTTTAAATCAAATTGAAATGGAATTGTTTTGAAAGCTATAAGCTAAATCTTTGTTTTAAAGATTTAACGAGTTAATCAAATTGAAATGGGATTGTTTTGAAAGCTATAAGTTGAATCTTTGTTTTAAAGATTTAGCGAGTTACTCCAATTAAAACGGAAATTGTTTGGAAATCTGTGAATGGATTTTTGTTGAAAACTGAGTAAACTTTGTGAAATAAATCTTTTTGTTTAAAAGATTTGAAACGGTAATCGATTGAAACCATTTAAAAAGAAGTTGAATTATTAAGTTGTGACTTAATTGAAATCCCATATCCATATGTTTTTGAATATTGCGCTCGTTATTCGGGTTAGCCGGGAAAAGACATTTAGGTCGTATAACCCATTCCGAATAATGATACGTCGTATATGGATAGCATTTGAAGACTGGTGGTGAAGACCGGATATTTACGAAAACGAAAGGACAACTCATCGAATGTCTCTGCACTGACTGGTCTCCGGTATAGAGATTTTATCACCCTTTGTGATGGGAAGTCCGGACGGGATTGTGAATACCCGGAATTGCAAGGGCTTCATAAGAAGTGCCTTCGGTTCTGTTCGAACCCGGAACAGACTTGTATGGTTACATGTCTGATATTACACTTTGAGATATAAAGCCGATTTCTTTCAAATACATTTCTGTTGGTGGCGGAGAATTTATTCTCTTAGCTTAACACCCTTCTCTGAGACGTACGAGCTCATAGGTTATGTAGTTGAAGTTATCAGCGATATATCCCAATTTGGTAATGTGACATGCTGAGTGTTGCTGTGTGATGATCAGTGTTTGATCATTTGCGATATGATCATTTATTTGATTTTATATCTTTGTGATCATTGATTGATCATTTGTTTGACCCGAAGCATGGCTTTGTGACAAAGCGTGGCTTTGTGACAAAGCGTGGCTTTGTGACAAAGCGTGGCTTTGTGACAAAGCGTGGCTTTGTGACAAAGCGTGGCTTTGTGACAAAGCGTGGCTTTGTGACAAAGCGTGGCTTTGTGACAAAGCGTGGCTTTGTGACAAAGCGTGGCTTTGTGGACGAGACTTCGTCGAACCTCACACCCCGAAATGGTCAAAACAGGAAGGATGCAGCAAGGTTCAAGGGAGTAGCGCACCTTAGTGTATGTCATTCCTTCTGGATAAAGGTGGTATCATGGTATGGAGCCCAGATACTTAACCTATGTGGTTGCTGCAAATTTATTACTTTGTGGTTGTTGGAAATCGAGGATCCTCGGGAAGATCGGTGACGATCGGGGGATGGCATACGCGTGTCAGTAGTTACCTATTTTTGCAGAGGTAACCCGGCCTTGTGTTGGCAGAGATCCGGTTAGGTTCTCGGGACGTCATTCCAGAGGCGTTTCCATATGGCAATGGGAAGTTCCTTGGCCTAACCATTTGTTGGAAATCCAAAGAAACAATACGAACCTTGTACGGTTTTAGTTGTAGAACCTGCCATTTAATATGGTAGCTATAGTAGGCATACTATAATGGTACCTATGCTGGCTAAGATTTATACTCTACTTTCAAAATGATTTTTCTACACTATGCACTAATAATAATATCAAAAATGATTTGATCTTGCGTAGTAAGCATCTTTGACTATCATAAGAAGAAATCTCCTCCAAGTCTGCGTTTGCATTGTGTGTGTGGCGGGAGGTCTTATGGTAGTTTCATTTTCAAAAGCATTGCGAATTGACTTTAAAATTTCTCTGCTAGTTGTTTTTAAAGATAAACTGTTTTTGTTGCCCACACCAGTCCCATGACTGATCCGGAGTTTATTGTTCTTTCCTAAACTCTGGGTGCTCAAAATTTTCTACACGAGCAGTCTAGAGTTTGGTTTTTCAGATAGTCAGGTTCAGTAGATTATCTGGAGCTAGTTCAGTCTTTGGATCGGACTGCACTTGCTTACCTTTGTTCCTCGTTATTGAGAGTTCGAGCTATTTCTGGATTGCTGCTTTGAAGATGGAGATTATCCGCTGCTGATGTTATCGTTTTCTTTCCGCTGCTATTTGTTGTATCATATCTCTGATGTATATTGATATTCATTGTATCACTTTGTTGTACCAGATATTGTATCAGATATTGTATATCAATGTATTATTCATTTATTCCGCTGTGTTATTTACTTAATTGTTGTTATAAGCTCCGGCGACTCGGATTTGAACGGTCGAATCTACGGCATTCGAGTACGATGTAAAGTATGGATGTTGATTTTCGAGCGGGCAAAATCCGTAGCCGTTACAGTTATGGAATTAATTATCAATAAGGCACATCTAATTATCATTATTGATTTTACACAATTTCCACTAACTGTACATTTAATTACTATTCAATGTATATTTATTCATTAATCAATTCGATATATACGTTTGTTTCCTTCTATTTGATTTATAACTTAGTGTACATTTACCTAAATTCCATTTCAATTACATTCATTAATGGGTGTTGCATTGAAAACTAATTTATTAGCTTATATCACATAATTACCATTAATTACAATTGGCTTACCAATTTTTATTCAATACCATAAATAAATAACATATTATTCAATACTTACTCTTGTTTCTCATATTTTATTTAAAAATCAAATCATAACATTTACATTATTTTAATGAATTGGAATTTCATTTTAAATATTTTTTTAGTTAACTTTTAATTACAATTGCTACATCTAATTCCCAACATTCATTTTACTATAAATTATGGAAATTATGACAAACTTAGTTAACGAAATTCACTGGTCGTTACACTCTCCCCCACTCAAAGCTTTTCGTCCCCGAAAAGGAAAAAGAAGGGAGAAGGAAGAATTAGATAAACAATACATCTTATTCAAAATATTAACTTATAAACACTAATTTACAAAATTTATTACTTTATATAAAATATACATTATATCTTTTTATACTTAAATGAATAAAGTTTTGGAAAAACAATTCAAAATAATTTTCTAAGTCCAAAAATTTCGAAAAATTTCGGCGGAGTCTTCCTTGTACGGAGAGGCTCGGGAGAAAATATAATATTAAATATAACAAAATATCACTTATAATATCCAAAATTTAATATCTCAACACGGGAAAACAATATAATAGCGCTATAAACCGTAATCCGAAAACGTACCTATTTGTCGGGCAATTAACGCTTATTTATAAAACCAAAAGCAGTAGCAATTTGCTTCCATAACCTACATTTCACTTATATAATCTAAAAGGGTTAATCATTATATAAAATGAAATATTTGGAGTTGCTTAAATCAATATCAACAATCAACATAGCAACCATCACTTGCAATGAGCAAACAACCATCACATAAGTCAACACACATCAATCATTCATTCATATCAAACACAATAAATAGTTGTTCGGGTTTAAAACTTCAATTTGTATGGAATGAAAATAAACTACTAAGTGTACCCTTTTACTCAACAGTCTTAGGCGAACTGAATAGATTATTTATTCATCCAAACAATTGTAAAGTATCCTTGCCCAAACAACCATAAATTAAACAAACAACAAATTCAAACAATAGATCAAGTTCATTATCATCAATTTCATTCCATATATTGTTGCTTGATTTCCTCTTCATTCAATTTATACTCATCTTTATTTAATTTATTCACATCATGTCAATTCTCTTCTTATTGCATTATATTTATTCATTCATGACTTGATTTCATTCAATTATTAATAATATTCATGTTAAGTTCAGTTACTTGGCATAACAATTATAACCTATCTTATTAATAAGAGCAATTTACAGAACATTTCCATTACGTAAGTTTACTTGTACAATTTACTATACATTTTCTTATTAAACATTTTCAACTTTTTATAAATTTTTGGTAAGTTATATTTATGCTTTTAAAGAATGAAATTGAAAGTTATACAAGTTTTCTCATTTCTTTTAATTAATTTAATGCTCAATAAACATATCTTAGGTTACATATTTCGTCTTTTCTTTTAATTTTATTTATAACCTAGCATTACATCCTTATTTTAAATTAGAGGTTCCACTTATTAATTAGTTCCATTCCATTTCACTACACTAATTGAAACTATTAATTAACGGAAACTTAAGAACTAAATACCAGGTTAAATTTTAAATCATTTTAAAATAATAGATAAATGTATATACCTACCGTTTATATATCCAATTATATTTAAAACAATTTAAAATATTTATTTGTTTATGAAAAATAAATCTGTAGTAAAACTACTACAGTGGTCTTCCCACTTCGAAACTCGAAAATGAACGTCGATGATGCGTGCACTCATCACCGAAATTATTTTCCAGCGACAGAGAGGGGAGTATAGAACTTATCTCTTTCCAAAATTTTCTTTAAAATAATTCTTTCAAATTATGTTGAAATATTTATATCAGAAAATACTTCTAACAATATTATTATTATATTCCAAAATCAATTGAAAGAAATCTTCAAAAACCCCGAAACTTAAGCTCTAAATTTCCAGTTTTCATTTATTTTATGTTCAACTTAGTTTCAACTATTATTTATTTTTCATTACCTAACACCCAATCTATAGCAACCAAATATATATCTTTATAAAATATTTTTATATATAGAAAATATAATAGGCAAAGTTATTTCATTCACCTATATTAAAAAAAATATTATGTCGGTCTGTCCTATTAAGTGTTTAGAAATCCCTATTGATGTCATAGCGTCCCATGCACCAACCAGAATTTATAAATACAAAATGGAACAGATTAACACAATATTAAAACATTTTTATAACACTAACAAATACGCTCTCTCATATATATACGCTCAACGACTCCCATAGGGTATTACTACCCTATTAATAAAGAGTCAGACCCCACAAAGCTAAGGTTTATCGCTAAACCAAAACTCTGATACCAAATGTAACATCCCACCTTTTTGTATGCTTAAGCAGACACACGTGCCAACTTAACCCATACAGAAGGGTGGATTGTTATGGGGTAAATAAGAAAAAGTGGAGAAATAAAAGAAACAAAATAGAATCTTGCAGCGGAACGATAAAATATAATAATCAAATAACAGTTCATGAAGCTGTTTTACAAAACATTTGATTATACTTATACAATACATATCAGAGTTACACATACCAGAGAATGATAATTATGCAGCGGAATACAATGGTGTAGTGGAATATAGAACAAATAGTAATAATAAAATCTTCGTCTTCGTCCTTCAGAAATAGGCCTTCAAATCCTAAAATGCTCAGGCTGACCCGAGCGAATTGAAAAGACAAAACACTCGAGTCAGAACTAAAAGATGTTATGTAAGTTAAATCAATGAAATAAATAAGAGTGTAAACGGCGTTAGAGATGTTTACGGGGTTTGACATCTCCTATCCAGTGTCTAACGTGAGTGCAGTAACTTAAGAAATGTTCGGGATTCACATCTCTTAAGGATCCGTTAAACTATCTACTATGTAGTAATATTCGCTATTATAATAATGTCTAATCATAAAATAAACATACTTTTAAATAGCGTTAAGGGGTTACCCATATAGCCCTTAACACAAAATAATGCCAATAGTCTATACAGTACCTGCATACCCCGAGAGGCTACGAGAAGATACTCCATAGGTACGACACAAATAGAAACTCGTAGTAAAGCTCGATATGGTAGGTGACACGGCACAACTAGGCAATGCCAGGGTAGATATACCAATTACGCACACGGACTGATGGAGCGCATAGCAGCCACTACCGTCCACCTCGAACAACACTCCGAAATCGAAGGGTGGCCACCGAAAATCACAAAGTAATAGGATGGAATCGAAGAAGTGTGTCCGATAAGAGGTGCTACCTCACTGGTCCGAGATCGCTCCTGTTTTAGCCACCTTATGCCAACTCACGGGAGTTGGGTCCACGTATATACCTTAGGATCGTCGCCACCATCCTACTTCATTCTGGAAACTCCACCGCGTACACAGTTGTCAAAGTGGTTTTCGGTATCGACAGAGAGTATGTCCATAACCGATCCCGGTCTCTTTAACAACCAAACGTTATTATAACACCGTGGTCATTTAAAAATATATATATACTTTTAAAAAAACACAATCATTGCCCTTTCAAAACATATTCTTTATTTCAAAATGGTATATACATCAAAAACCAAAATATTATTGCCATTTCAAACAATATCCTTTACTTCAAAATAGTATATACTTTAAAACCAAATTATTATTGATATTTCAAAACATATCATTTACTTCGAAATAGTATATACTTAATAATCAAATTCAATAATATATTATTTAAATAAAATCCAAATTTTCAATCACTATTCTTACTTTTAATTATAAAACTTGAAATATTCTTTAAAACCATCTTAAACCCAAATCACATAATGTAGTCATATTCTTAATCTCAAAATTTCAATCGGTTTCAAATCAATATATTTAAAGATAATTCTTAAATAAATTCTATTTCAAATAAATTCATTTTCAAACCATATTACTTTCAAAGTTATAACAATTTCGAAAACAAATACTTGGAAAAACCATAATACCTTAATTTCAATAATATATTTCAATTTTGATATATTTCAAGTCTTTAAATATTTCAAAATTCCCAACCAAATATGATAATCTTATATATACCTTAATTCAATTTACTATTATTTAGTTTAGAAATATTTATTTAATAAATTCAATATCACTTAAATATAGCTCAACTTGAAATATTCGTAAATCAAACTTAAAACATCATCAAGTCATACATAGCTTAAATTTTAGAATTTAACCATATATAAAATAATATTTATATAATATCAAAATTTAATATTTATTAAACCATATATTTCTTTCCAAACCATAGAAAATCCCTTAAAATATTTTATATATAGACCACGGTGCCTGTATATAATTTTCTATCCTATGGTCAAGTGATACGGAATTTATCATTTCAATCCGCAATTTAAAATAAAATTACGGTTATATATCATTTCAAACCGCAATCCCGAATAAAATAAAAATGCATAATAACTTGCAGTTTATACAATATAAAATATAGCATCCATTCATCCAAATATCAATAAACAACCATTTATTACAATCATCATCCAATTTAAACTAAACATCAATATAAAGCATATAAAATATAACAGGCATCAACAAATAGTTTATATTCAATAAAAATTAATAACTGTTCAACTGGCAGTTTATATGCAATAATAAATAAATTTAACTCGCAAATTTTATGCAATAATAAAATTAAATAACAATTAAATTTAACTAAATGTTATCTAACTGAGATGATGATTAAATATATGTCCAAACAATCGTAGATAAATTTTAAATCATATCAAAATTTAATTTAACAAACATAAGAAATCTTAGAAGTTGTGAGTGGGTTAAAACACTCACCTTTTGAATTTAAATTGAATTTAAATTCAATTTAAACCCAAAAATTTGACCGTCTCAGAATTCGTCCAAACTAGAGTGATAGTGTCCGGAATTTCGATACGATCCTAACAAAAGAAACCGCGTCCAAATCCGAGTCCGTATGCAAAAGTTATGAAAATTTGAAGATTGGAAAATTCTGGTGCTGAGTCGACTTCGAGTTCAACCCGGTCCGCCGCCTCAAATACCCGGTGCTTGCTTGGAGTTTTTGCCAAATCGACCCAAAGACCCGAGTAGTTTTCTTCCTGACTCGAAGTAGCTCCAGGGTTTTTCCCCCTGAAACCCGAAGCGCGACCCGAAGCGCGTAAATCTCAATTTATTTTTTTGAAATTATATTTTGGAATTTGGGAATTAGGTTTTGTCTGCCATTGGAATGAGAAGCTAAGAAGAAGATGAATTGTACGTACAGACAAATGAAGATTAGGGAGGCTAGGGTTTATAACAGGATATATATAGGTAGGGTTGACATTTGAATGGATGGATAAGATAGATTTACGCGTTAACGCCAAAGTGGTCCAAAAAGCCCGTTCTGTCTCCGGAACGAAATTGGGTAAACCCATATATCAAAATAGGTGTTTTAAAATATTTTAAACGCAATGGAAAAGGTTTCAAGTCCAAATTCCATCGTATGAAGAAGTTATGCTAAAATCAAAAATTTCAAACTGATTTCAATTGATTACAATTGCATTTATTTCAAGGCGTTTCGAGTCCGTACGATCAAATGACAAATCCGATTGTTACGAAACTTGAAACACTATTATAATTCACCGTTACGGATCTGATGAAACTTATTTCATCGAAATCCGAGTCAGTGGCCAAAATGACTATTTTTCCATCAATTAAATAAATTATAAATAAATTAATAAAATCCAACTTTTAATTTAAATCTTATAATTTACCAATTTTAACCCTTTTATATTGCTCAGTAAATTACAATGTTTTAACCAAATTAAAAGTAAATTCAAAAATTGATAAATTTATCAATTTCCGTGTTTATCTCAATTTATTGAATTTAGAAATTGTAAATGAAATTTTCAAAATTTCATTTAATTACCTTTCATTCTATTATTCAGTCTACTATTATCAAAAAGATGCAATTTACATTGGCTCACTATTGTTTACATTTATTTTCTTAGATTTCCTCTATACTTCCTTCAACGTTAACATTTAACTGTTATATTTCATTTATTCACAATAATTTCAAAGAAAGTAATTAAATTTTCCAATTAAATAAATAAATATAGTTTCCTATTCTGTAGATTAGCCAACTGTCATAATCTAAATAGGATTAGTATTAATTTCATCTTATAAAATTTATAAATAAATTTGTAATTCTTTAAACAAATTCCCGTCTCAGTTTAAAGTAGCTTAATTCTCTCATTAAAGAATTTATTTCGATTTCTTAAAATAAACCCTCATTATAAATTGAATCCCATTTTATCCTAATAAGTTTCAAATTAAATGGATAAGTTCCAAATTCAACCTTTATCTTACACTTAAGTTTAGGTAAAATCAATTTATAACATATTTCCCTTTTAGTTATTACTTTACCTGCTTCTAGTATTAATTTCTCAATTAATCCACATTATTAAAGTAACGCTTTTAATAAATATGACCCTATGATTACTCAACATTTAATGAACGTTATTTCATTTCCCATTAGTGTAACCTTCATTTATTTTATTATCACTTATTACAAATTCTAATTCCATTAACAAATAAGCAGGTAATTTAAAATATATGTTACAAATTTTGAATTAGTCACTATTCATTATTATTGACTTTAATTTAGCATCACGTACCTTGCATTAACGTTGTTACTTAACAATCCTTACCCAATTGCAATTTTATATTCAAATGAATACATTTACTCTTTCCGTTATGGAATTAATTATCAATAGGCACATCTAATTATCATTATTGATTTTACACAATTTCCACTAATTGTACATTTAATTACTATTCAATGTATATTTATTCATTAATCAATTCGATATATACGTTTGTTTCCTTCTATTTGATTTATAACCTAGTGTACATTTACCTAAATTCCATTTCAATTACATTCATTAATGGGTGTTGCATTGAAAACTAATTTATTAGCTTATATCACATTATTACCATTAATTACAATTGGCTTACCAATTTTTATTCAATACCATAAATAAATAACATATTATTCAATACTTACTCTTGTTTCTCATATTTTATTTAAAAATCAAATCATAACATTTACACTATTTTATTGAATTGGAATTTCATTTTAAATATTTTTTTTAGTTAACTTTTAATTACAATTGCTACATCTAATTCCCAACATTCATTTTACTATAAATTATGGAAATTATGACAAACTTAGTTAACGAAATTCACTGGTCGTTACACTCTCCCCCACTCAAAGCTTTTCGTCCCCGAAAAGGAAAAAGAAGGGAGAAGGAAGAATTAGATAAACAATACATCTTATTCAAAATATTAACTTATAAACACTAATTTACAAAATTTATTACTTTATATAAAATATATCCATTTTAATCATTATATCTTTTTATACTTAAATGAATAAAGTTTTGGAAAAACAATTCAAAATAATTTTCTAAGTCCAAAAATTTCGAAAAATTTCGGCGGAGTCTCCCTTGTACGGAGAGGCTCGGGAGAAAATATAATATTAAATATAACAAAATATCACTTATAATATCCAAAATTTAATATCCCAACACGGGAAAACAATATAATAGCGCTATAAACCGTAATCCGAAAACGTACCTATTTGTCGGGCAATTAACGCTTATTTATGGAACCAAAAGCAGTAGCAATTTGCTTCCATAACCTACATTTCACTTATATAATCTAAAAGGGTTAATCATTATATAAAATGAAATATTTGGAGTTGCTTAAATCAATATCAACAATCAACATAGCAACCATCACTTGCAATGAGCAAACAACCATCACATTAGTCAACACACATCAATCATTCATTCATATCAAACACAATAAATAGTTGTTCGGGTTTAAAACTTCAATTTGTATGGAATGAAAATAAACTACTAAGTGTACCCTTTTACTCAACAGTCTTAGGCGAACTGAATAGATTATTTATTCATCCAAACAATTGTAAAGTATCCTTGCCCAAACAACCATAAATTAAACAAACAACAAATTCAAACAATAGATCAAGTTCATTATCTTCAATTTCATTCCATATATTGTTGCTTGATTTCCTCTTCATTCAATTTATACTCATCTTTATTTAATTTATTCACATCATGTCAATTCTCTACTTATTGCATTATATTTATTCATTCATGACTTGATTTCATTCATTTATTAATAATATTCATGTTAAGTTCAGTTACTTGGCATAACAATTATAACCTATCTTATTAATAAGAGCAATTTACAGAACATTTCCATTACATAAGTTTACTTGTACAATTTACTATACATTTTCTTATTAAACATTTTCAACTTTTTATAAATTTTTGGTAAGTTATATTTATGGTTTTAAAGAATGAAATTGAAAGTTATACAAGTTTTCTCATTTCTTTTAATTAATTTAATGCTCAATAAACATATCTTAGGTTACATATTTCGGCTTTTCTTTTAATTTTATTTATAACCTAGCATTACATCCTTATTTTAAATTAGAGGTTCCACTTATTAATTAGTTCCATTCCATTTCACTACACTAATTGAAACTATTAATTAACGGAAACTTAAGAACTAAATACCGGGTTAAATTTTAAATCATTTTAAAATAATAGATAAATGTATATACTTGCTGTTTATATATCCAATTATATTTAAAACAATTTAAAATATTTATTTGTTTATCAAAAATAAATCTGTAGTAAAACTACTACAGTGGTCTTCCCACTTCGAAACTCGAAAATGAACGTCGATGATGCGTGCACTCATCACCGAAATTATTTTCCAGCGACAGAGAGGGGAGTACAGAACTTATCTCTTTCCTAAATTTTCTTTAAAATAATTCTTTCAAATTATGTTGAAATATTTTTATCAGAAAATACTTCTAACAATATTATTATTATATTCCAAAATCAATTGAAAGAAATCTTCAAAAACCCCGGAACTTAAGCTCTAAATTTCCAGTTTTCATTTATTTTATTTTCAACTTAGTTTCAACTATTATTTATTTTTCATTACCTAACACCCAATCTATAGCAACCAAATATATATCTTTATAAAATATTTTTATATATAGAAAATATAATTGGCAAAGTTATTTCATTCACCTATATTAAAACAAATATACTATTCTGTTTTATTAGGCAGGGTTAATAATTCTTTCTTGTTTTATTAGGAAGGTAATTATACTATTCTATTTTATTAGGCAGGGTTAATAATTCTAAATTAAAAATCCATTATTTAATCATTTAAAAACATATTAACTATTCATGTTCAAAGTGATTAAATTATGGATCGTTATATTTTAAATATTCGAATTTGATGACCAAAAATACGGGTCGTTGCATTCTTCCCCTCTTAAAAGAATTTCATCCCTGAAATTTGAAGGATGAAAAGATATAACGAAAACCAAACAATTAACAAAAGCTAAGCACACTAAAAATATTATCGCCCATAACCCCGGCCGGAGGTACGGTGCCTTACCCTATCCATTTTTATTTATCAATTTAAGGTAGTTTCATTTTAAAATTTCTAGGATAATTTACTAACCTGGACAAATTCTACTTAGGCACCTAACCTAAGATCTGATACCAACTGTGACGACCCAGGTTTTCGGACCAGTCAAAATCACCGAAAGACCCGTCCGTTCTAAAACTACAAATGAAAACTACCAACTTAATACACAATATTTGATAAATATCCAACACTACTAAATGTATAGGATACAACTTTCAATTTTATAAGTTATCAAAGTAATCAATTTAATCTACTAGTGTGCTTTAATACAAACCCAAAATCAAATACTACAAACAAACTGTAAATCTACCGATGTGCAACTCTGATGAGAAACAACAATATCATTACCTGCAAACTCAATAAACAATATAAATGCAGAATAAAATAGCAAGCATGAAAGATACAACAATACATGATATATGAAAAACAACAAACAGAAAATGTTATGTTATTATTGGGGCCGCATCACTACAACTTGTGACTGCCTACGTACCCCTATCTAATTGGGTACCCAATTAGATACAGGATCAAGCCAACGTAGTTCTCCTACCGCAAATAGGACTCATGGAGCATACGATGCAACAAACAATATGCAATTCCAAAACTACCCACTTAGGCTTAATCTTCAATTTTAGATTTTTACAATCTAATTAACTTTACAGAAATTATACCTTTAGACTTTATTACCAAATTCTTATTTCAAAACTTTTGAAATATATATATCTATACATCCTTTATATTCAAACTAGTCCTTTACTTCGGGATGTAAAAATAAATCACTTTTTGAAACAATATCAATATACAAGCATACAAAAACTATACGTTACCTGATCGGGAGGTTTCTAGCCATAACAAGACAACTGGGTCCCAGCCTTCCAAAAATAAATATAGATATGTATATCCCTCTACAACGAGAGCGGACTATACTAAGGCTACAGAACATCTACACCTCCCTTGCCCACTTTTTAGTTATGGGTTACCCGAATCATAGGTAACATAACAAATCACTTTATATTCCGAAGTGGCAAAATCATTTACACTAATAATGATAAATACTTCAAATCTATAATAATTTCCATTTTCAAACCCTCTCAAATATCATCTTAAAACCATCGGGTTTAGTCCTCGAAATTCTTTCCGTTTTATAAAACACTTTTATAAAATCATTCTCTATATATAAACTTTTATTTATGAAATTCAACTTTGAAAACATTTCCATTGACGTCAAATTATTATAACTAATGATAACAATTAAATGAACCAATATTATCAATAAACACCTTTTAGTCAAATCGTGAAACAAATCACAAGGTGTTAGCCTACGATTGTTTTCTAGTCAACCCATGCATATGGATGAATAAATTGCACATAAACTGGTTGAGCAATGTCAATAATCAATAAATAGTCAGTGCTCATAAACTGGCTGAGCACAAATCAAACAACCAAACAAGAATAATAACAAGAATCAGAACATACTCATTATTATTAACAATTTACAATCAATAGTTAACACAACATTTATTAAAATGTGAATGAGTCAAAGGAAAGAGATTAAGATTACACTCACTGTAAAATAATTGAATTATACTCACATAATAAGTTATACCCACTAAACTATGAAAACAGGGAATATACTTACATCCTATTTGCTTTGATGGAGACTTGGAATACTTCACCTTTGATAATGAATTTTAGTTTTTTTCTTTAGTTTGTGAATGAAATAAAATGAGATATGGACTTGGCTATTTATAGGTGAAGAGAAAGGTACTTTAGTCATTTCCTACAGCCTAACCAGATTCGACCACATTTTGGTCCAATAGAAAACATCTTGATGGCCTAATTTGATTCGACCACATTTTGGTCCAATAAAAAACTTCTTGATGGCTTAATTTGATTCGACCACATTTTGGTCCAATAGGAATCCTCCTTATCAACTATGGCATAACATGATTCGACCAGATTTTGGTCCAATTGCAACCATCCACATGGCAGAACCTGATTCGACTAGGTTTTGGTCCAATGGCAACCATCCACATGGAATATAATAATCATTATGCTATTTTGTTTTAGTGGAAATCAGGGAGGCATCCCTATCATACTTTCATATTGTAAAGCGGGTCCCTGTCAAAGTTTCATTGTAAAGCGGGTCCCTGTTTTCTGGAAACGAAGAAAAATTATTGTTGAAATGTCAGCAACTTTTATAAATAAGTGCTGATATTTCAGCAACTATCTGTGTCAAAGTTTTATTGTAAAAACAAAGAAAAATTATTGCTGAAATGTCAGCAACTTTTATAAATAAGTGCTGATATTTCAGCAACTTTCATAAACTGTGTTCACAGTGTACATAAATGTTGCTGAAATATCAGCAACTTTTATAAATAAGTGTTGATATTTCAACAACTTTCATACACTATGTTCACAGTGTACAGAAATGTTGCGGAAATGTCAGCAACTTTTATGAAATGTTGCATCATGCTCTGCAATAATCGTCAATAAAAAACAGGGACCTAATTTACACTGAAATTTAGTGAAGGACTTTTCGTGAATTTTGAAACTTAATAAGGACCTGTGCCAAAAGTACCCTTTGTTTTATTAGGCAAATAATTATACTGTTCTGTTTTATTAGGCAAGTAAGTATACTATTATGTTTTATTAGGCAAGGTTAATAATTCTCTCTTGTTTTATTAGGCAAGTAATTATACTATTCTGTTTTATTAGGCAGGGTTAATAATTCTTTCTTGTTTTATTAGGCAGGTAATTATACTATTCTATTTTATTAGGCAGGGTTAATAATTCTAAATATAAAATCCATTATTTAATCATTTAAAAACATATTAACTATTCATGTTCAAAGTGATTAAATTATGGATCGTTATATTTTAAATATTAGAATTTGATGACCAAAAATACGGGTCGTTACAGTGTGTGTGTGTGTAGTCCGAGTAACCCCAAAATTATACCAAGGATCTGGGTATTACCAAACAGTATTATATATTCCTTATTATAAGGATAATACTTAAGAGAAACGTTTACCATTCGAACGTATCTCTTTCCAATTTTTAGTTATTTTCAAGTCACTCGAACTAGTTAACTTAAAAAAAATTCCAATTTTCAAAATCCTTTTTTTGACACCATACCAAATATATTTCCAAATAAATAGTTTTATTAACTATCAATTTCCGATTTACTTTGGATTCGTCCGGAGTCGAACTCGTCCCACCCGTACAATGACAAAGAGAACAATTTACTAAGTGCACAATACCGTTCGCCTTAGCAAACATCTGATCGCCACTTAGAATATTATTCCGATCACCACAAAACAAATTAGGACTTATTTCCCAAACCAATCCAAAGGAATACACATTTCTTTTTAAATCCTCAAAGAATTTATAATTTAATATATTTTAATAAACTATCATTGCCATTTCAACATCATTTATACTCTAAAACTATCTCAAATAATCATTATTTCTTTTCTTCAAAATCATTTGAAATAGTAATATACCCATTCACTTGTAGTAAATAAAACCATACTTTTGGAATCAAATTAAAACTAATTTTATCAAAACAATTATATAACGAGATTCCAATGGTAGCAATCCCTTACTTAGAAATGTTTTTATCCCACAAGCATTTCCATTTACTATTATTAACTTGTACATTATGAAAACCATTTTCTAAAATCACCGGAATTTAACTCTCGAATTCCTTTTATTTATAAAGCACATTTGTATAAATCAAATTTATAAAATATTCCCATTTAAAGGAAATCATTCTCAAATATTTATGGTGAAAATATTCTAACTTCCTCATATATCATTTTTCAAGCATTTATTTATTTCAGAAATATTTAAGTTTCCTTAAATAAACTCTTTTTTTAATAAAATCACAATTTAAAACAACTAACCTTTATATTCAACATTTCCAATTATTATTTCAAAATATTCCAAATTTCCTTTTAATAAAACAACATTTATTAAAACTTATTTTTTTTCAAGTCTTTATAAATATCGTTTTCTAAATATTTATTTCAAAATATTCAAATTTTCTTTTAGATAAACAACCCTTAGAAATCCAATTTCAATTCAACATTATCAACGAACGCCATATTCAAATTGTGAAACTTAATTCACGAAGTGTTCATTTCAATGTTCCCAAAAATCCTATCTATCCAACCCAAGTTTCAAAAGGGAAGATTCAAGATAGATTAATGAATAATGGTCAATGCTTAGAAATAGCGAGCATGAGTGACCAAATACTAGATGATAATGATGGAATACTATTAGTTCCTAACAACCAAGCACAACCAAGAATAACTACAATAAATTTTCTATGGAAAAAATATTAATCTTTTATATATAAAATATAATTCTGGGTAAAATTATTTCGTTTACCCAAATTTCTAAATGATACTGTGTCAATTGGTCTTGTTCGAGTGTTTAGAAAATCCCTATCGATAACGTTGGCCAAACACATCGACCAGAATTCTTAAGCCACTCAACAAATCAAACAACACAATACAAAACATTTTTATAAAAATAACAAATATGCTCTTATATATAATACAATCAAACTCATCCTAGGTCTTACTTACCCTATCTTAAATGAGTCAACCCCACCAAAGCCTAAGTGTTCGCTCAACCTAAGCTCTGATGCCACGTTGTAATAACCCACTTTCCGGTATAGTTTAAGCTAACAATAAACCACACATGTCCAACCCAAATTGAACGGAAAAGCGAACAGATTGGGGAAAAGAAAGAAGAAAGAAGACAAGAAGAAACTAAACAACACAGAATCTCACAGCTGAACGAATAATCTATATTATATAACGAATCTTTACACAAAAACATAACTGTAATTTTATATATATATGTTAGCACCAAAATTGGTCACTAACCTCATTGAGAAAGATTATGTAGAGATATAAGTGATGAAGATAAATTAAACAAAGAAGAATACGCTAATTCAAATGCAGAAAATAAGAACACCGAATTTATAGTGGTTCAGCGTAATTGCCTACGTCCACTTTGTTCAACTTTATTAATTTCCTTTATAGTTGATTACAAATACAATTCGTGAATCAAATGATGAGTGATGTTGTTAAGTAGAGAAGATGAGTCTTCAAAATGGCAGAGTCTCCCCGGTGTTTTCTCTCCAAAAAAGGATCCCTTTCACTGTGACCCTGCCCCTCTATTTATAGACAAAGATGGGCTGGACTTCCTAAGTGGGCTGATGGCCGAACGCTCCAGCCCGAGTACGGTGGTCGCTGTATGCCGAGCAAGGCTTGCCGAACGCTCTGATGCCGAGCAGTCCTTTCTGTGCCGAACGATGTGGTTTGATGTTTGGGAAGTGCAGGATGTTAGTCAGTAGAAGCCGAACGTTCCCCTAGACGCCGAGTACTCTTGTGCCGAGTACTTCTGACGCTACCGGGTACTACGCCGAGTACTTCCGTATGCCAAACAGTCTTGATGCCGAGCAGTATTGAGGCCGAGCACTCTTGTATGCCGCGCACTCTTGCTGCCGAGCATTGGCTGACGCCGAGTGCCAGTTGACGCCGAACACTGCTGGATGCCGAACACTTTCTGACGCCGAGCTCCACTGGATGCCGAGTACTATGCCGAGTACTCCTGGATATCAAGTGCTTCGCCGAACACTCCTAGATGTTAAGCGCCTCGTCGAACACTCCTGGATGCCGGACACTCCCTGATGCCGAGTTTCACTGGATGCCGAGTACTACGCCGAGTACTCCTGGATATCAAGTGCTTCGCCGAACACTCCTGGATGTTTAGCGCCTCGCCGAACACTCCTGGATGTCGGACACTCCCTGATGCCGAGTTCCACTGGATGCCGAGTACTATGTCGAGTACTCCTGGATGTCAAGTGCTTTGCCGAACTCTCCTGGATATTAATTGCCTCGCCAAACACTCATGTATGCCGGCCACTCTCTGATGCCGAGTTCCACTGGATGCCGAGTACTAGTTGCCTGGTCAAATCCCCAGGAAACACTTGCCCCCCAAATTGTATCGCGTGGCCGATCGTGATGCGCTTTGAATCTGGTACAATTTACCTCGGAGGTACCTTCTCGAGAATGTTAGCGAAGGAGGTGCAGGACGAACATGGTTTGGATGCCGAACGATACATTCGAAGCCGAATGTACCTCGCGTGCCGAACGTCTCTCCGCTATGATGCCGAACACTCCGGTATTGACCGGTTCTACCGGGTATAGCCTCTTCAACTTCTACCTCCCTCTATATAACCGGGTCCTTCCCGTCCCTTTTCCTTTACTTTTTCGTTTCTGTCATTCTTCCAAGATTTCTAACCTTCTCCAGTCGAACAGATTTACAACTTGAACACTCCTTCCTAAACTCCTAACTGTAATCTAGGTACCGCTCCTCGTATAACTTGAATACGTTTCAAATGAGTCAAGTGTGTTCTGTAGAAAGCTTTCGAGTAGGTTGCCCCCATGGCCGAACGATCATGCGAAGCGAGGAGGAAGGATTTGAGGTGTTTGCAAATATGTGGCTGTTGTATTTAGCTCCATCGCGTCGAACCACAGTCAAAAATGAAGGAAAAAGGAAAACGTTGGAGGTGGTAAGGCTGTTGGATGGCACAGTTATGGTTTGGCGTATGTTGTCGTGCGCCGAACGATAGAGGCTGCCGAATAGTATCTCGTCTTAACGAGGCTGAATACTCGTTAGAATGCCGAACAACAACTTAGCCGAACGAACGAAAGACGAACACTTACAAAAATGCCGAACGATATCTCATCCGAACAAAAACTTAGCTGACCAAAAACCAAGCTGAACATTCTTAGATGCCGAACAGAACCCAGACCAAACAATTCCAATGCCGAACAACATTCAAACGCCGAATAGAACTTAGGTTGAACAATGTCAATGCCGAACAACATTCAAATGCCCGACAAACACATACATGTCCAACAGAACTTAGGTCGAACAATCCCAATGCCGAACAAACATATACATGCCGAAAAGACATAAATGTCAGACTACACCTAGGCCGGTCAGTTTATAAATCATATGTTTTCTGAATCTGGAACTGTAATCGCCTCAAGGCAAGCTTTTTGAGACGGTCAGCGATGACGGTCTTCGAAGGTGATGATTCGAAGCTAATTATTATATCTTTAAAAACCTTTAGATTCTTATCGCTTGTACACAATTTTGCTTGCACTAGTTCACACACCACGTGGGGGGAAAACTCGTGTTGCTAATTCTAACGTTCAACGTTTTTTAAGTATAGTTCTCTCAAGCACTTAGTTATTTATTTAGGATGTCGAGAAGATCTAGCTCCGCTACCATATCCGACAGGCCTGGGCCGTCGTCCAGGCAAGGAGCCGCTGATACTTCTAACCCGTCAACCTCTCCTGCTCATAACTTGGCGCCTGATGCTCTGGAGGCAACAATCTTATTAGACAACCCGATCGATTCACAAGCCTCGAAGGTCAACGAAGCTGCTCTATGATGGATATGCTCCATTCATGGGATTCCTTTTGCCGACGTGTTAGTTCCTTCGAGACACGATCGCCCTCATCTGCCCCCAGTCGGGTACACTGCCTGCAACAAGTTCATGTGTTGGATGGGCAGCGTGCCTCCGTTCAACTTATTCCTCCGAGATATATTGCAGTATATCGACATAGCTCCGTCGCAGCTGCACCCGAACGGTCATGCGTTTCTATATGGGACTTATTTGCTTTTCATGGCCGTCTTCTCCAGACCTCCAACCCCCGGTGATATCAGATACATTTATATGTTTAAGAGACGGAAAGACAGTCCTTCCTTTATGTTCCTCGAGCCATACCACAAATGTCAGATCCTGACAGGGGCATGTAGCAAATTCGCTCTGTACAAACAGGAATGGTTCTATGTGCGCTGCCCTTCTGGTTTCGCTAGGAGATGGGTTGAAGGCAGTAAGTCTTTCTGCTGAGTCACTATTTGTATTTAATCGAAGTCTTGCTTTTCCTAACTCTTCATTTCATCTTTTCAGGTATCAACCCGCGTCCGGAAGGCCGAGGATATTCTGAGGCTGTTGAAGCCATTAGAGCTCTTCCTACTGAGGATCGAGACATCCGGACTATCATTTCAAACGAATCGCTGTCGGGGTTTGGCTTGCTAGCCCCTGGTCGTCGGATCAGCCTTCCAGAGGGTGTCACCATTTCCAAACCTTCGTTCGGTAAAGGGAAAAAACAAGCCGGATCATCGTCCCGCCGCACTCCCGATACGCACGAGGAAGGTGAGCTCAAAGAAGATGACGCTCCTGAAACTCAAGGCGAGAATGTGGGTCCCGCTTGGAACCCGGCAATCGAAGTCCATGATATTGAGACGTCGTCCTCCCCTTCGAAGGGAAAGAAGAAGTTAAAATATAAAGTCCAGAAGGAGAAAGTTGGCGGTACTTCAAAAGTCACGCTTATTCCACCTGAGAAAGAGGCTTCCTCACAGCATCTGGAAAGTTCTCTGAGGGGTCTATCCAACCTGTCCATCCCCGATGATTTACTTAATTACGGGTTCGATGATCCTGAAGCTCTCAAATTCTCTTCGCCCGCTAGAGGCAATGTAGGAGTTCAACTCCCGGCTCAAGGAGACAACACTCCGATTAGCAAAGATAAACGAACGGGTCCGTCGGGGGGAACACTAGGACACACACGCACATGCGCATTCCATAACATACTTCAAGTCTTTTTAACTCGTGAATTCTTCTTAACTCGTTGTTATCTCCATTCTTTGCAGGTGACATGGGGCGTTCTCACGGACTCGATCGCCTTCAGGGCTCTTCTATATTCCATCACTCCGGACGGGATTCCGGTTCTGGCAGACGCAGGGGCAGAGATGATTATGAAGATAGGGACAATCATCCTCGTGATTCGTCTCACCGTAAGAAAGCATATTCTCAATCTTCGCAGTCCCGTGATCCTCTTCCTCCAACCGAGCCGGATAAAGAGAAATCCTCACAGAAGGGTTACCAATCTGATGCTTCTCGAGAACAACACTCCGGTTCATCGAGTACAAGGCAAGTTCGAGAATAACGAAAGAGATCGGAGTTTTCAAAGCCTCCTCCTCCTACTCTTGCGGTGGACCCAACCGTTGCGGAAAAGATGGTTGATCTCAAGGCCAAGTTTCTGAAAATATGCTTTGACGGCTTGAAGTTCCTCCTGGCCATTCACCATATTCCAGGGCATGTGAAGCAAAGTGCCATTGCCTGCAATAACGACGTCTATGTTCAACATGACGCGTTTGTGCACTTGGTGGAGAAGGTCTCGGAAGTATCTGTTGAGCGTCAACATGAGATTGATCGCCTGAGACTGGAGGCAGACAGCGATAAGAAAATCATCAGACTCCAAGACGAAGAGCTTGCTACGTATAGGTCAAAGCTAGAAGCCGCTGAGCAAAGCGCAAAAAATACTGCTGAGGCGGTTACTCGTTTAGAGGCGGCTCACAAAAAAGAGCTTGACGAAGCAGTCCAGCGCAGCGGTGCCCTCGCCCTAGAAAAAGACTCCGTTCAAAAAGAAAGGGACGCGCTCGCCACCCAAGTCAAAGAGCTGAAAGAATTACTCTCCAAGGAGAAGGAGGATAAGGTAGCTGCTCAAGAAGAATCACAACGATACTATGATGAGATCGTTGCTACCCGACTTCTGAAAACAAAGCTCGATGACGAACTCGCTGGGGTTGAGAAAATGAAGGATGAAGCCCGTGAGGAGGGCAAAAGAGAGGCTGCGGAGGAGATCGATTCTCGCCTCGAGGCGGCCGCGGAGGCCGGCAGGGAAGAGGTCAAAAACATGTTTGACCCGATGATTGCTGAATATGGAGCCCGCGTCCTTATGCATCGTGACTTAACATTCTTGGGCGACGGCTACCTTGAGTCCCTAGCCGAGGCCTGGGAAACTTTAGTAAAGATCGTGAAGATCGAGTCGGGCTCCGAGGAAGTCGATGAGGACGCTCTGGTAAAGAAATTTCTTAGGGGAAACGAGCCATCGGATTTATCTGCAGCATTGGAACTTTACAGCAAAGGCTCCCCCCTTCCAAAAGAGGAAGATGATGAAGCTGGCCCGTCCGGGACCAATGTTACTGTTCTTCATACTGCTGCTCAATCTGCTGCTCAATCGGCCGGTCAACCGACACTTGATCCATTCGAGCAGCATGTTGGTTATGACCCCGAAGACCCCGGGCTTGGTGCTCATGTGTTATCACCTATCCTGGAGGGTGAGACCCAACGCGCCACCGATAGCCAACCGGAACTTGGTAGGAAACTCTTCTTTCTCTAGAGGTTGAAAGACCCCATCTCTTTTTTGGCGGTGGCTACTCGTTCTAACGCTTATTCTTTATGTTTTCGTGCAGGTTGCTCTGACGCCGAGCCAACTCCGAGGAGCGATGACGCCAAGGAGGAAGCAGAGAGAACAAGTGACGTTGCTCACGTAGGAGTAACTCTCGGTCCAGATGCTCAAGTGATCGGGGCGCTAGATGATGACAAACTTGATACTTCGTCTCCTGCCGAAGGAAGCGATGAAATTGAAATCACTGGCGCCTCTGAGCGTACTTCAGAGATGAGCATGAAGGACCGTCTTGCCGATGAGGAGAAGATAAAAGTCAAAGTCAAAGTTGAGTTTGAAATACTGGAACTCATTGACCCGCGGAACAGACCTTTGAAAATCATTCTCCTGGGTAGGTCCAAACCACTAGATGTTCCGTCTCCTACTCCCGACTCCGTTTCTCTAGCAAGCAAAAAGTCCAAGAAAAAACGTGAGGGAGAAGAGTCGTCGGAAACAACGAAGGAAGACAAAAAGAAGAAGTCGAAGAAATAATTGATACACTCGTTCAACGAGTTTTTTGCTTAAGTCTCGTAATTGCTTTTATCTTCCACAACTCGCAGATTGTATAGAGAGGTCTGAATTTTGTAGGAGTGATCATGTATCCCCATTTTGGACTTATTGAATAAAGTATTAGTTGTCTTTATCTGGTTTGCTGACTAATTGTAGCCATAACTCAAGTTCTTATGAGTTGCATTATCTCTCGGACCATTCTTATGCTGTTCAAACATTTTTGGACATGGCGTACCTCTCGCCCCACATCTTTTGAGTACTTGGACTTCTTGCTGACTCTGTGCCCCGGGGACTTGGAGGCTTGAAATAGTTTATACTCTAGTCCGCGCTCCGGGGAATTAGAGTACTTTGCTCCGCACTTCGGGGATTTGGAGTTTTAAAATCGTTTATACTCTAGTCCGCGCTCTGGGGACTTAGAGTACTCCGATCCGCGCTTTGGGGATTCGGAGATTTGGAATCGTTTATACTCTAGTCCTCGCTCTGGGGACTTAGAGTACTCCGATCTGGGGATTCGGAGATTTGGAATCGTTTATATTTTAGTCCGCGCTCTGGGGACTTAGAGTACTCCGCTCCGCACTCTAGGGATTCGGAGATTTGAAATCGTTTATACTCTAGTCCGCGCTCTGGGGACTTAGAGTACTCTGCTCCGCACTTTGGGGATTCGGAGGTTCAAAATCGTTTATACTCTAGTCCGCGCTCTGGGGACTTAGAGTACTCCGCTCCGCACTCTGGGGATTCGGAGATTTGGAATCGTTTATACTCTAGTCCGCGCTCCGGGGACTTAGAGTACTCCGCTCCGCACTCTGGGGATTCGGAGGTTCGAAATCGTTTATACTCTAGTCCGCGCTCTGGGGACTTAGAGTACTCCGCTCCGCACTCTGGGGATTCGGAGGCTCGAAATCGTTTATACTCTAGTCCGCGCTCTGGGGACTTAGAGTACTCCGCTCCGCACTCTGGGAATTCGGAGGTTCGAAATCGTTTATACTCTAGTTCGCGCTCTGGGGACTTAGAGTACTCCGCTCCGCACTCTGGGGATTCGGAGATTTGGAATCGTTTATACTCTAGTCCGCGCTCCGGGGACTTAGAGTACTCCGCTCCGCACTCTGGGGATTCGGAGGTTTGAAATCGTTTATACTCTAGTCCACGCTCTGGGGACTTAGAGTACTCCGCTCCGCACTCTGGGGATTCGGAGATTCGGAATCGTTTATACTCTAGTCCGCGCTCTGGGGACTTAGAGTACTCCGCTCCGCACTCTGGGGATTCGGAGATTCGAAATCGTTTATACTCTAGTCCGCGCTCCGGGGACTTAGAGTACTCCGCTCCGCACTCTGGGGATTCGGAGATTCGAAATTTGTTTTGCACGGGTCTGTGCGTCGTACAGAATTACGTAATTTGTCATCCAACTATAAGATATAGAAACTTCATAGAGAATACGGCTTCAAGCCTTTATTAACGAAAATCAACTAAACTACCTGATTACAACTTTTGAAAAGAAACTAAGTTATGACTGATTGGAAATAACAGTGCCTAAAACAAGAAGGAAAACATGCTAAATGTAATAGTGCCGCAAATGTTCACTGTTCCATGCTCGGGGGAGTGTCACGCCATCAACGGTCGCTAGCTTGAATGTTCCTTCTCCAAGCTTCCGTTCAATGGCGTACGGACCTTCCCAGCTGGGATTCATGCGTGATGGTACCGGGAAGACTCGTTTCAGACGAGATCACCCACATCAAAGGTTCTTGGGCGGACTCTGCCGTCATAGTAACGCTTGACTCGATGTCTGTGCGCTGCCGCCCTTAATCCAGCTTCTTCACGCTTTTCGTCGACGCAGTCCAATGATTCCAGCAAGAGGTTTTGGTTCGTCTTGGGATCATAGTATGTCACTCGGTGCGATGGAACTTCAAGCTCCACAGGTATAGCGGCTTCAGAGCCGTATGCCAAGGCGAACGGAGTGTGGCCGGTCGCGGACTTGTGGGTAGTTCTATACGCCCATAATGCTGTCGGGAGTTCATCTACCCACTTGCCTCCAACCTTCTCCAGACGCTTCTTCAATATGGACTTGATTATTTTGTTAACGGCCTCGACTTGTCCGTTAGCTTTTGGGTGTGCAACGGCGGCGAACTTTTTCTCGATGTCGTACTTTAAGCAGAACTCTTTGAACTCTCTACTTTCAAATTGCGTTCCGTTGTCTGTAATGATGGTGCGTGGAAGGCCAAAGCGACATATAATGTTTCGTACAACGAAGTTAATGACCTTCTTAGAGGTGATAGTGGCCAAAGGTTATGCCTCAGCCCATTTCGTGAAATAGTCGACTGCAACTATTGCGTATTTCGCACCACCTTTGGGTAGAGGCAAAGAGCCGATTATGTCGATTCCCCAGATCGCAAATGGCCAGGGACTGATCATTTGTGTGAGTTCCGTTGATGGAGCCCTCGGGATTTTCGCATATCTTTGACACTTGTCGCATTTTCTTGCGTAGTCCGCGGCATCCCGGTTTACGGTGGGCCGGTAATATCCATAGCGGAGGATCTTCTTTGCTAGCGTTTGCCCCCCAGTATGGTCGCCGCATTCCCCTTCGTGAACCTCTCTCAAGACTCGCTTTGTTTCATCATGAGCGATGCATCGTAATAATGGGACTGAGAATCCTTTTCGATACATGGATCCATCCTGCATTACGTATCGCGCGGCCTTTCGAAGGACCTGCCGTCTTTCGCTTCTTTTTTCTGGTAAAGCCCTGGTTGTTAGGTACAGTTTGAATGGGGTTATCCACGATTCCTTTTCAATTTCTATTTCCAACACGCGATCGACTTTCATCTCGTCTATGCTTGGGGCATGCAAGACTTCGACGGGATACAATCCCATTTGCTGCGCGTCGCCGGTACTCACAAACTTAGCCAATAAGTCTGCTTCTTTATTCTGTTCGCGCGGGATATGTGAAATGTCATAACGTTCAAGATTCGATAGTAGTTCTTGGACCTGAATGAGGTATGGAGCTAGCTTTCGTCCCTTTGCTTGGTAGTCTCCCCGTACTTGGTAAACCACCAACTGTGAGTCGCAAAAGATTTCGATTGATTTGATCCCGAGTTCTCTGATGAGCTTCAAACCAGCGATCAGTGCCTCATATTCTGCTTCGTTATTTGTAGCCAGGAAATCAAGCTTCAAGGCGTAACAGATTGATCGGTTTTCCGGAGTTATAAGAACTATGCCTGCGCCGGAGCAACGGTCGTTTGATGCACCGTCAGTGTATAATTTCCATCGAACGGGGGGAATAATGTCGTGATCATCCGGTTTGACGGGTATGGTAAACTCAGCGATGAAATCTACTAACGCTTGCCCTCGGATGGCTCTCCGTGGTAAGTAAGCGATATCGAATTGGCTCAACTCGATGTTCCATTTTAGCAATCTTCCAGAAGTTTCCGGTCGTTGGAGTACCTGCCTCAGGGGTTGATCGGTATAAACACCGACTGAATGCGCTTGAAAGTATGGGCGCAGCTTGCGTGATGCAATCACCAAGCAATAAGCCAATTTCTCGATTTTAGGGTAATTCCTCTCTGCCCCTGTTAAACGCTTGCTAACATAATACACCGGCTTCTGGACTCGATCCTCCTCATGAACCAAAGCTACGCTTATCGCATGAGGGGATATAGCCAAGTAAACGTACAACATCTCATGGTCAACTAGTTTTGATAGCATTGGTGGGCTCTCCAGATGCCTTACCAGATTCCGGAATGCTTCCTCACAGCTAGACGTCCATTCAAAATTTCTCTTTCCTTTCTTTATTATGTCAAAGAACGGGATGCATTTGTCAGTTGCCTTGGATATAAATCGACTCAGCGCAGCTACTTTTCCGTTCAAGCTTTGTACCTGCTTTATAGTCCTGGGCGCTTGTACATCTCGAATAGCTTGGATCTTTTCTGGGTTGGCTTCGATTCCCCTAGCGTTGACGATGAATCCCAAAAACTTCCCTGATGCAATGCCGAAAGAACACTTCAACGGGTTGATCTTCATGCCATAAAACCTGAGTATGTCGAACATTTCAGCCAAGTCTTGAATGTGGTCGTTTGACCGTCATGACTTCACGAGCATGTCATCCACATAGACTTTCATGGTTTTACCCAACTGGTCCTTGAACATTCGATTCACCAGACGTTGGTAAGTTGCTCCCGCATTCTTCAATCCAAAGGGCATCACTACATAGCAATACAGTCCGACATTTGTAACGAAGCTGGTGTGTTCTTGGTCTGGAATATGCATTGGAATTTGGTTGTATCCTGAGTACGCATCCATAAATGACAGTAACTCGTGTCCTGCGGTGGAATCGACCAACTGATCGATCCTAATCAACGGGAAACTGTCCTTAGGGCATGCTTTGTTCAAGTCGGAATAATCTACGTAAGTCCTCCATTTCCCATTCGCCTTCTTTACTAGCACGGGGTTGGAGACCCATTCCGGGTAGAGGGCGTCGCGGACGAACCCATTTGCTTTGAGTTTGTCCACCTCCTCTCCAAGAGCGGCGGATCTCTCCGGGTCCATTCCTCTCCTTTTTTGCTTGACTGGGACGTATTTCGGGTCTATGTTCAACATATGACTCGTGATGGCAGGAGAAATCCCACACATATCCGAATGCGTCCAGGCGAAAACATCAAGGTTCGCCCGGAGGAAGTCACTAAGGTCTTCAGTCATTGCGGGGCCTAGCTGTGATCCGATCTTCAGTATTCGCGAAGGGTCGTCACGGCTAACTGGAATGTCAATTGTTAATTCAGCCGGTGCCGCCTTCTCTTCCCTGGGTTTCTCATCGTCGTCTCTCGGATCTATATCTCCGTAGATCCAAGAACTATGCCCGAGCCAGGGCTCGGGCACTACTTGTCAATTATCCGCATTGAGGATACGGACGGGATTATCCGCAACCTTTCCCTTCTCCCTCCGGTGGGCCTATTGGAGCTCGGCCACATAACAGGAGCGACCAGCTGCTTGGTCGCCGTGAACAATGCCTACTCCTTTATCAGTCGGGAACTTCAAAGTTAAACACCACGGGGCTAACGCTGCCCTAAACTCTGCCAGGGCCGGCCGACCCAAGAAAACGTTATACGGAGAATCCACATCCAAAACTACAAAGGGTAGAATTCGCACTCTCCGACGCTCGCCTTGTCCCAGTTCAACTGGTAACTCGACATATCCCACTGCATCAGTTGCAACGCCGTTAAAGCCGTGAATGCGAGCTTTGGATGGCTTCAAGTCTTTTGTTTCTAGCTTCATTTGATCATAGTCCTTCTTGAAGATGATGTTGACTGAACTTCCAGAATCAATCAGAATTCTTTTTACATATGCGGGTCCGATCGTTGCAGATATGACCATGAGGTCGATGGTCGGAGCCTCTACCTGATCAACGTCTCTGCTTCTGAACACAATATCGTTTGTCATTACGCGCTGCTGCTTAGCAGGGGCTCCGTCCTCCACGTTCGAACAGCACTCAAAATCTGCATGCTTCAAGGAACTTGCGTATCGCTCCATCTCCTGCCAATTCTTATCCGCGGGGTGAGGCCCGCCGATAATTGTATTTATGACCAGTCTACCAATGGTCCGGGCAGGCTCCTCAAGATGAAGCGGAGCTGGTGCGCGACCTGGGCTGGATGTTCCCTACCCTCCTTCCTGTGGCTCCTTTACAAATTCTTGCAACTTCTTCTGTCTGATCAACTTCTCGATAGCGTCATGCAGGTGTCTGCACTCTTCCGTGTTGTGTCCATAAGTCTCATGGAATCGACAATATTTCCCGGTCCGCTTCTGTTCTTCAGTTGATTCTTTTGGACGTGGTTTTCTGTACTGAAAAGTATTGCAGGTGGATAGGTAAATGTTTTCAAGTGGGGCGTTTAGCGGAGTGTACTCGCTGTAGCTTGGAATTCTCGACTTCCACTTTCCTGCTTCTTTTCTTTTCCCTTGACTCCTTCCTCCGGACTCCTTGAGTTGCCCAGGTTTGTTCTGGACATTGACTTGGACCTTTCCCGAGCCGTCTCCCGATTGCTTCACAGCGAGGTTGCTTTTTATTGACTCTTGGACAGGCCCTGGCGCCTTATCTCGTCGTACCCACCTAGCTTCCTCTCTTCTTATGAACTGGTGTGCCTTAGAGTAGAAACGCTCTAGCGTAGCTGGAGGTTTTCCTGCCAGCCAGTCTCCAAACTCAGAGTCTGGATCCACACCTCTCATCACAGCCATCAGAATTGCATGGTCATTGGGATTACTGACTTCAGTTGCTGCCACGTGGAATCTTTGCAAATATTCCTTCAACGATTACCTAGGATTTTGGATTACACTTGATAGAGACATCACGTCCTTTGGGCGCGTAGTGTGTATCCTGAACTGCTCAATAAACTTCTTTGCCAACTCCTCGAAATTTGATACGGATCGCGGAGGAAGTCAGGTGAACCACATAGTAGCGATCCCAGATAGAATAATCGGAAAGCACCTACACTTGGTGGCATCATCCGCTCTGGCTGAATCCATCATCCATTCGTACCTCATGACATGTTGTCTAGGGTCAGTCTTTCCTTCATATGCAGGAATAGTGGGCATACTAAACTTCCTGGGGTACGCCGCTTGCAACACAACATCTGTGAACGGAGTATGACTTCTTGACACTCCCCAGTCATCATTTGATAAGCCCTGATTCTCTTTCATCAGTTGCATGATCATGGCTGTCAGATCGGGTGTCTGTATGGAAGGCGGAAGGTTGGAGTCTGTTCTACGCGCCTGTCCATGCTGATGCCTCCTCTCTTGGCGATCTGCCAATCGTGCATCTTGAGGTTCGACATCGTTAGCATTTTGATGATCTGGGCCTCTATCTTCCGTCTGTATCCCGGTCCTGAAGCTTTCAGCTCTTGCTTGGTCGCGGTCTCCAACTGTTCGAACAGCAGCATCTGCTCGCGCAGCATCAATCTTACGGCGTCTGCGCCTGGGAGGTTCCTCAGAGGAAGTAGAGCTGTCAGATGAGGAGTAAACAGCGGGATTGCCCCCAGCATTCTGTTGCTGCTGTTGAGTAAGTTGTGCCATCAGGTTGGCATTGGCTTGCATCTGCTCTCCTAGTTGTCTCCTACTTTCCCTGAGCTCTTTCATCAAGTCATTGAACTCTGTTCTGGTGACAACTGGAGTTTATTCTTGAGCGGCAACTCCTGCATTTGGAATTGCCGGTGGATTGCTAGGCCCTGCTTGTTCCACGCTAGCAGTCTCGTGGGCACCCGCATTATGAGAAGCTGACCTGGTACGTGGTCTTGCCATTGTAGAGTTATTGGTATGAACTCTGAGTAGAATCAACGGATGTCCTATCAGTGAGTCGGATCTTCTTTGGGGGATTTGTTCAATCCAGTAGCTTCAAAGCAGATCCTTGAGGTCTGAGAATTCAATTCTCAGTGAAAGCACCAAAGTGTTAGCACCAAAATTGGTCACTAACCTCGTTGAGAAAGATTATGTAGAGATATAAGTGATGAAGATAAATTAAACAAAGAAGAATACGCTAATTCAAATGCAGAAAATAAGAACACCGAATTTATAGTGGTTCAGCGTAATTGCCTACGTCCACTTTGTTCAACTTTATTAATTTCCTTTATAGTTGATTACAAATACAATTCGTGAATCAAATGATGAGTGAAGTTGTTAAGTAGAGAAGATGAGTCTTCAAAATGGCAGAGTCTCCCCAGTGTTTTCTCTCCAAAAAAGGATCCCTTTCACTGTGACCCTGCCCCTCTATTTATAGACAAAGATGGGCTGGACTTCCCAAGTGGGCTGATGGCCGAACGCTCCAGCCCGAGTACGGTGGTCGCTGTATGCCGAGCAAGGCTTGCCGAACGCTCTGATGCCGAGCAGTCCTTTCTGTGACGAACGATGTGGTTTGATGTTTGGGAAGTGCAGGATGTTAGTCAGTAGAAGCCGAACGTTCCCCTAGACGCCGAGTACTCTTGTGCCGAGTACTTCTGACGCTACCGGGTACTACGCCGAGTACTTCCGTATGCCGAACAGTCTTGATGCCGAGCAGTATTGAGGCCGAGCACTCTTGTATGCCGCGCACTCTTGCTGTCGAGCATTGGCTGACGCCGAGTGCCAGTTGACGCCGAACACTGCTGGATGCCAAACACTTTCTGACGCCGAGCTCCACTGGATGCCGAGTACTACGCCGAGTACTCCTGGATATCAAGTGCTTCGCCGAACACTCCTGGATGTTAAGCGCCTCGCCGAACACTCCTGGATGCCGGACACTCCCTGATGCCGAGTTCCACTGGATGCCGAGTACTACGCCGAGTACTCCTGGATATCAAGTGCTTCGCCGAACAATCCTGGATGTTAAGCGCCTCGCCGAACACTCCTGGATGCCGGACACTCCCTGATGCCGACTTCCACTAGATGCCGAGTACTACGCCGAGTACTCCTGGATGTCAAGTGCTTTGCCGAACTCTCATGGATATTAATTGCCTCGCCGAACACTCCTGTATGCCGGCCACTCTCTGATGCCGAGTTCCACTGGATTCCGAGTACTAGTTGCCTGGTCAAATCCCCAGGAAACAATATACAGATATCAATCAGAGTATACTAACCTATTCAGCTCGGATAATTATAACAACATGTCCTCACAATTGCTGATAAATACAACCATGTATACAACAAGGTAAGCAACGGAAATATAATCATCTACATGAATACATTTCTAGGCCTCCAGCTCCTCTCCTGACACTTCAAAATATTCATCTAAACCTGGAAATATGCTCGGTCTGACCCAAGCATTTAGGAAAACCACGCCCGGGTCAGTCTGGTAAAACCAGCGTGAGAAACTCAATCAAATGGCTTCTTAAAGTTTAAATAACTTTTCAAAGAAAAGATATCTCGTAAGACCACGTCACACATAAATACGGGCGGGTTTTTACCTTACGAAAACCATAACCTTTATATCAAAAAATCCAGTGATATTATAATAGTGTCTAAGGAAAAAATAATAATAATCAAGTAACTATGATGCTCGTGAGTGTACATCACAAAAATACTAGGTATATAATCAAAAGCTGATAAGGCTCGTTCACTAATTGTTTAGGATTTCCATGGAGAAGCCCTCGGTACTTCGGGAACGGTCCTCCTGCACAAGGATCGGAGTTATCCTTCCGAAGCATCATACATCCCTAGTGATGTACCATAGGAAAACCATAGCTGGTCTCGCTAAGACCGAGTGCATCGCCCCATGCATGCATAACAACTGAAAGTAACGTCTAGGTGTAGCCGACTACACCCTATGGGTTTGCCAACCCTACTGGCCATGTCTCCTATCTTTGGTTTTAGTCATTCCCGCTAATAAGGCTACGTCCGGCATTCCAGCTTGCGCACCGCTACCAAATAGATCACGGAATCCCATATGGATTCCAATACCCAATGGGTCTCGGAATCATGCATAGATTCCCACATCTCAACAAGATCTTGGAATCACACCCGGATTCCCATACCCCAATGGGTTTCGAAATCACACATGGATCCCAACATCTCAATAAATCACGAATCTCCTCCATAGAGCGTAAATGGTTTCGGAGTGGTTACGGGTTTGAGTCATCTCTTACGAGTACACCCTTCCGTTTCCCGGGTGCTCCATAAAACCAAACATCGATTTCCAGAATGCTCAATACCGGTTCTTTAGGAAATAATCAGACAATACATAAGAGCGGGGATCACCCCCTAACCGTTTAACTGGACGGATCTCATTATCATTTATCCTAGAACAGCAAAACGAGTTTATACGTACAGTATAGCACCGTCGATGGTAACTGTACCATATAATTCTCGTGTTTCTCTTAGACATTTCTAGAGTTAAAATCCTTCGATGTTAAGTAGGGAACAATTCCGTACCACCAAAATTAAGAAGGATTACATATTCAGGCCATGATCTGATAGACGGTTATTTAACTATCAGATAAAAAAAATTCAACCAAAGATTACATTTTCCACTGAAATCACTAAGCCTCATTACCTAATTTAAAATTACTTCATATACTTATCTCATCGGAATAAGTATATTCACAAAACATTCTTTTCAAAAATGCTTGAAAACTTTTTAAAATAAATATGGAAGGTACTCTTTGGTAGCGATAATGGATCACAGTTCAATGGTTACGTCTCTATCCTAGTAAAATCCAAACTTAACTGCAAGCAATCTCTGCCTCTTGTATTTCGCCATGAAATCAATCATAGATCCTAGTTTGCATGATGGTTACGTCGCTATCCCAACAAAAACATAACAAACTGTAGGCAGTCTCTACCCCTCGAATTACGCTATGAAAATATAGTATTACTTCCCGAAATATTTTTTATTTTAATAAATATCTCAAAATAATAATTGTAAAGTTCCTTATAAATCTCCAATCTATTTATAAACATTCTTTATAAATCTTAAACTCCATTTATAAACTTCTTTTTTTTAGACCTTTAAAACTCATTTATAAATTCGTTATAAATATCCAAAACCATTTATAAAATTCTTCCCATATTTAAACAACTTATTTAATAGACTCTGCAAGTCCATAATGCCCTCTTGATAAACTATACCTTATTAAAATAACTTAAAATAATAAGTTATTATTTAAGCATCCCCTTATTCCATTCGCTTTAAATCTAAATAATAACTTTAACTCTCATTAATAATATATTAAATTAATTTTAAAACATTTTTATTGTATCAATAAGTTAACTTCAAAATAATATCAAGATATTAATTAATTAACTTTAAATGTTATTAAAATAGTAATTAATTTTAAAATTAATATTAATATAAAAATCTATTATCCTTTAAATATAATTAATAACTTAAATCAATATAATTAATTAACCTTAATTAAAAATTAAAATATAGATAATCTTTTAAATAGTTAATTTAAATGTAATTAAAACTTTTCTAATCCATAACTAACTAACTTTAAAATAATACTTAAACTAAACATTTTAAAACAACAATTAAATAACTTATAAATAAACCTTTAAGAATCATATTAATAAAATAATTAACTTTAAATTATTATTAAAACAATTATTAATTATCCTTAAAATATTATTACTAATAAGTTATCACCCTTTTAAAATCTTATTACTAAATAAACTTATCTTTACATCTTATAACAATAATTATTCTTACATTAACTTTCAAATTTGAAAGAGGCTTAACAATCACCATGGTACTTAACAAGCTACCATATTATTCAACTAACTTTTCAAGTTAACCACAGATATTTACATAACCAACGACTATGAAAATAAATTTAACACTTAACCATCATTAATTAATATATCACATATTCATGGTAGAATATCAATTAACGGTATTAAATCAAATGCCCAAATCCATAAATAGCAGAAGGTGAATTTATTATGCTAAATAAATTGCCAAATTGATTTAATTAGCGGAACAGTGACGACCCGGAATTTTTGAGCATTTGAAATTGAAATATTTAACTGATTTTAAATACTTGAAAGGTAGTTTAACTTGAATTTCAAATATTATTATTTATTTAGCAATTAAGTTATGGATTTAATAAACTGAAATTGGGTAAATTATTGAATTTGCAGTTTTAAGCCTGTTAAAAATAATTTAAAGGCTTGTAAAATTTATATTGATAGTACTGAAGATAGTAAAATTATTAAACTTGAATTTGGAATTTTTTTGTTAAGTAATGAAAATATATCGTTTAAATCGGTATTTAAAAATAGCCTTTCGAGGCACAGTCTCGGAATTCGACGAAACCAGTTCCATTGGATCTGTAACGACCCGATATTTTCAACCATTCGCATCCATTATAAGTGTATAGGTAGACACTCATGCCGGAGTTGAATTGCTCAAAATACCGCATTGTAATTAAAATTTGGCAAATCTCAGAATATACAGTAAATAAATATAATCATAGATCACAGACGTAGAGTAAAATAATGCAGCGGAAGTAAAAGAAATAGTAGTTCATGAAGCTACTATATAAATATATCAGAGTACATAAGATACAATAGAAGAAATAGAGTACAACAGAAGTATAAATAAGATAACCAAGTACAAGCTGAACAGAGCAACATAACTGAAGTAGATAGAACAAGACTAGCAGATAATCTCCAGCGATTCAAATCTCCAGAAGGTGGAAATCCAAATCTGTAAATAACTCAGGCCGACCCGAGCATAAAGCAAAACACAAAACACTCGAGTCAGGACAATATATACTTATATAATGTAAACCAACTCAAGCGAACTGTAATAAGGGTACAAGTAACTTAGAAGATGCTTGGGACCGCCCATCCTCTAAGGATCCGTTAAAATATCTACTATATAGTAATATTCGCTATTAAAATAGTGTCTAAATAAGTAAAGTATAATCATATAGAAAATAGCGTTAAGGGGATGGAGAACCTTAACGCGGTCGGATCTTAAAATCATAATCGTAGTAAAGCTCGATATGGTAGGTGACACGACACAACTAGGCAATGCCAGGGTAGATATACCAATTACGCACACGGACTGATGGATACGCATAGCAGCCACTACCGTTCCACCTCGAACAACACTCCCAAATCGGAGGATGGCCATCTAATCAATCACAAGTAAGAGTATAATATCGAAGAAATGTGTCCGAGAAGAGGTGCTACCTCACTGGTCCGAGATTGCTCCTGTTTTAGCCACCTTATGCCAACTCATGGGAGTTGGGTCCACGTAACATACCTTAAGAACGTCGCCACCATCCTACTTCATTCTAGAATCTCCACCGCGTACACGGTTGTCAAAGTGGTTTTCGGTATCGACAGAGAGTATGTCCATATCCGATCCCGGTCTCTTTGCCAACCAATCGATATTATAACCCGTGGTTATAACTTTTAAAAACAATACTTTACTTCAAAATAAGATATCATTAATTTCAAAATCATGTCTTTATCAAAATAAAGATTTATCATTTCCAAATCATTTCAATATACCAAAATATCATATCTTTTCAAACTTCATTTCAAATCATTTTAATATATCAAAATATCATATCTTTGATAGTTATACTTCGAAACCAAAATCATTTTTATTTCAAAACTATGTTCATTTCAAAACAACATCATTTCCATTTCAAACATATATTCACCTTTCAAATAGTTTATACTTTCAAAGTTATAATTCTTTTGAAACTAAAACATTTGAAATCATTATACTTTGAAAATCACAACATTTCGAAAACATATATTTGAAATCATCTTTTAATTCTACATATTTACAAATTTATTAAATTAAACCCAAATTCCAAATTTTCATTTAAATTTAATTCAAACCATCATTTTCAACTCAAATTCAGTTTACTAACAAACCATTTCAAATCTTATAATTCCAAATATAGGTTTAATTCACAAAATACAATATTCAATCTTTAGTATATTTCAAAGCTTAAATATCCCACATTTCATAAATTCAAAATCATTTATATACATTTCAAAATATCAAAATATTATTCAAAGCATCATTCATTTATATTTCATTTAAATACCATTTGAATCCATTCATTTTATTAAATTTAAATACCATTTTAAACTCACATAAAAATCAAATTCTTCCATTTAAAACCATTTAAATGTCTCTTCATTATCTTTAGCATTTTTAACATTTTATTTTCAAAATTATATCATTTTCCAAAGATTATTTTTCCTTAAAATTTATTAAAACAACAAAATATAGTTTCCATAGCACTTACAAAATGCTATGTAAAGATATAGTTTAAAATAGTTCATTTAACAAAACGACAGCACTTAAATGCTGTAATATATTTCCATTAAATTTAAAATAACTTAAATGTTAAGTTTAACCACTACAGCACTTACAAAGTGCTATAATGGCCTTTATTTCAAATTAACATTTTAGTCCATTTAAACAACTACAGCAATTACAAAATGCTGTAATATCTTTTACATACATTTCAAAAAATGCTGCCAAATCAAATTTAGAGCTTAATTACCATTTCACAAATTTAACTAAATTTCCAATTTTATTTAATTAACTTAAACCTTTAATTAAAACCAAATTTCACATTTCCTAGTCAAGTTATATTTTAAAAGATCACTTTTAAACATTCATTTATTTAACCACTTAAATTCATAGAAAAATCAATAATACTTTAATAAATCACTTAAATTCAAATTTAATCAAATTATCATATTTACCATTTCCAAATAAAATTTAATATCCATTTTATTTATATAACTTAAATATCCTTTTTAACCAAAATTCCAAATTTCCAACTTAAGTTATATTTCAAAAATCCAGTTAAACCATTCATTAATTACGTTTTTAACACATAGAAAAATAATAATTTCTTTAATTCAAAATATTTCAAAATCTGTTTAAATCAAATTTCATAAATTTATATTTTTAAAATACTTAAAAATATCCAAAACACTTTATAAAATAACCACGGGCCTGTATATAGTTTTCTAGCCTAGGTCAAGTGATACAGATATGTATCATTTCAATCCGCAGTTTAAAAAGAAAAATCCGGGTTCTATCATTTCAAACCCGCAATCCCAAGTTAAAATAAATTAAATAAAAACCATTCAGACATATCATTTTAGCCCATAACGATTTTTCCCTATTCTAAAGTCCGTTCGGGTATGTATCATTTCAACCCATAGTGATTCTAATCTACAGGGAACTTGCAGTGTGATAAACAGATATAAATAACAAAATAGCATGAAATAATAGTAACATATGATATAATAAGTGTAATAACAGGTGTGAACATCATATGATAATAATATAAAGATATATAACATGATGATATACATTACAGATTCAAATGGTGTCGGTTTATCAGTTATATAGGTACATATTGTTTGGTGAGAATAACTCACCTGTTAAAGCTGGAGATTAGTGATCAAACACACAGAATAGATTCCAGAAAGCACAACAAGCACGATATAGCATGACTTTTGATTTGAATGAATGGAGAGCCTAAGCTAATTGCCTTGAATACATGAGACAAAACAATGCAAATATACATGAATAAACACTTAACACAATTTTAAACAACACAAAAGATACATGCACAACAAGTCACCAAATCACTTGCACTTGCTTTCAACTCTCTTTGGGTTCGGCCTTAAGTGGAATACAGGTCTAAGTCAAGGGTTTGGATCAGGTTTGGGTCAGGTATGGCATCAAACAAGTGGAGATGAAGGTGTAGTGGTGCTAACATGAAGCATACCAAAGACAATGCAAAAGAGGCAAGTTGTTTAACTTTTTGACTCGGCTTAGGTCAATTGGAGCTCAGCCATAGGGGGTTTCAGATCTGGTCAGCGGTCATGTGGCAGCCAAAAGTGATGTAGATGATGGTGGTGGTGGCTAATGAGTGGCCAAAGGCAACTATGAAGGTAATAGTGGAGTATAGGCATAGCTAGCATTGTTTTGGTGAAGTTTGGCAAAGCTTTGTAATGTTTTTGTGGTGATGCTTCATGTGAAGGGTCATGGCCTGAATTTTTGGTCAGAGGAAGGGCTAATGGCTGCTGTAGATGGAGGAGGTGATGGTGGAGCTGATGGAGTGGAGAGGTGCCGAGCCTAGAAGGTGAAGAAAGCAATGCAAATAACATAAGAAATAAGAAGGAAAACATGGAAAAAGAAATAGAAATTTTACCAAAAATTTTTCTCAGGTTGATGGCCGATTTTTTTGGAGTTGAGAAGCTTAAATTTTCGTGAAAATGATGAGGAAAAAGATACGGCTGAAGCAATGGAGTTAAGGCAGCAACAATGAAAAGGTAATGGTTGATAAAGAAAAGGTGAGAATACAAAGAGGCTTAAGCAAATAAAGAGTCACAAACCTTTCAAATTTCCACCATTTCTTTTTAAATTTCAAATACATGTAAAATATGTATAAATACAGATAAAAAACGAAAATATAGTAAATAAACAAAAATAAATAAATAAATATTAATTAAATATAATTAAATTAAGAAAATAACAAAGAAAATGTAAATTAGGCTTGAAAATTTGAAAATAAATGAAATGAACTTTGGGAAAATTGTATGTACATGAAAAATATTTATAAATAAATATAAAAACATAAAAAAAATGCATACATAAAAATGAATAAATAAATTTTAATTAAATATAATTTAAATGAAGAAAATAGCAGAAAAATGGAAACTACCTTTAAAAATAGAAAATAAATTCAATGAGCTTTGGAAAAATTCAAACATCACTTTATAAATACTTAAAAGACAAAATATACATAAAATAACATATTAACACATATTAAAATAAAATATGACAAGAAAAATTTAATTTATACAATTTAAAATAACAAAATTGCAAAATAAACAATTTATACTCAAAATTGAAATGTACATATCTTTTGCAGTTTAACTCCGTTTTCAACGAAACAAAAAGCAGTATTCATGTTATTAAATCTATTTTCATAATAAAAGATAAAATTTATAATTTCAAATATTTAAAATTTAAATTTAAAAGTCAAAGTTTGACTATTTTAACCAAAATTCACTTTTTGGAAAATTATTCTATTCAGTCATATTTGGAATTCTAATTCATATCAAAATCAAAGTTTATATTTAAAATAACAAAATTTGTTCTTTTTCATAAATAAAGCTTTTTAAATCTGGAAATATCAATTTAAAAATAATTGTAAAATACAGGGTTGTTACAGGATCCGTAATATTGTATTATTATCGGATTTCAAATTTCATAGTGATTGGAGTTGCTGTGTGAGCGTACGATATATAAACGCGCTGAAATTTATATCAAAAATTTAAAATAATAACTGGGTCCAAAGAGCTATCTTCTCCATACGACCGAATTAGGACTCGAAACCTTTTCCATTGCGTTCGGAATAGGGGTTTAACATTATGAACGCCTACCGGCACGCCTCGATAGGATGTCGAGATTTTGCGCTATGATTTTGAGACGGTTTAAATTTAAATAATACTATATATTTTGCTGACCAGTCGACTTTATTTCACATCAGCTTTATCCCTTCTTGTCATCACTATACACCATTAGCTTTTGTTTTTAAAATATCACTGTTGAGGTACTCAAACATGTGAATATCAAATCGTGTTCCCTTTTTATTCTTCTACCTTCTTCTTGAAAGCTCCTGTCCAAATTCATTTGGAAAAAAATAACAACAGTCGATTCTCCTTCAAAATAAAATTAATGGCCGATCAAAATCAAGACAAACCAAAATCATAGCGAAATCTCAGATCGAAATCACGAGGTTTCGAATCGCCCACCTTCCCAGTTATCTTCCACCGAATCAAATCACAAGTCCTTCCTTGCGAAATCCTTTCTCGACGACTTGGCTAGGGTTTGCCAGAGTGAATGGGCGAAGAGGTGTCATGATGGCGTGGTTGCGGTGGCATGGTAGGCTCGAATGCGGCTCGTCATCAAGGTTGCGGCGACGTTCATCTGGGGCGATCGATCGTCGGTGGAGATTGCTGTCGTGGTTGGGCCTGGGTTGCTCGATAGCAGTAAGGTATAACTTGCTATTTCAATTTAAATATAATATATTTGTAAGTAAACAAAGAAAAAGGAATTACAACAACTTATATAAATGTACAACTTATTTATTTTAAATTGATAGTGTATATATGTAACAACCCGGGGTTTGGCACCAATTTATAATCGTCATTAGGCGATTAATTCTGCTGGATTATTGCTGTGGGAGTTTTTAAATCAGGTTTAAATTCTTTTTAAAAATTTGTTGAGAGGTTATATGGGCTTTAAATTGGAATTTGGCCCACGTTTCATTTTGGTGCCGTGTTATTTTCGAGTAATACCCGTTCCCCTTGATTCTTTTTCATCTCAAACCCTAAACGGAAAGAAAAATAAATGGCGGCCTCGTTCTTTCCTCTTTGCTCTGTAATTAGGGCTTGTGAAATACGAAGAAGCCGACTTTGGTTATGTTGTGTGAATCGGCTTCAATTTTCGTCGCTCGTTCATTCTGAAACTAGGGCTTTTGATTTTCAAAGAGAAAAATGGAGATTTCGGTTGATGGATTCGTGCTCTTTGACACTAAGGTGAGTGATTTCACTCACACTCTAATTCGTTCTTAGTACTATGCTTCGGCAGTTGATTTTGTTTCGATGATTGATGATTTTTTGACTGGGTTCAATTTCTTGTTTACTTGGTTATCATGTCACTGTTTTATCTCGTGACCACTACGGCTTGATTTCCATTTGACTTTGGTCACTTGATTTTTATGCAATTCCAGATCTTCGGCCATCACCGTTGCAATGATATTGTTTCTAGTCATTTTACCTGTACCATTCGAATTGTGATATCTGATTTTTGGTTACATGATGCTGCTATGTGAATTTTCTACTGTGACTTTGGCTTGTCTGTTATTTTCTCTGCTGGCACTGGTTCGTGTACTTGAATGTGAACTTGTTGCCTTGGTCATCATTGTAGCTTCACTGCAACCGTATGTGTATACTTGCCTTTGAATTTTGCTTGGGGTTCAGTAGCTTGTATACTTCACTAGTTTGTACCACTGCCATTTTGCACTGTTAGTTTATATTGCCTTTGTTTGGGCTCGAGTCTGATACATTGCATTGATGCATTGTATTCATTTGCATTTGGTCACTGTATTTCACTATTGATATTATTCTCATTTGAAGCTGCTCTGTGTCTTTTACTGTTGTGTGTTGTGGTGCCATATGTTTGGTGCTCTCACCTTCATTCTACCGTCTTCATGTAGTTTGTACCACTGCCTTCGTCCACTTGGTCATTCGAATCTTTGTGCTTTGGTGCTGTGTTGCCATATCTTTGCTGTATCTAGACTTGTATTTGAAGTCTTCAGTGTTGTGTGGCTTTGAGCTTCACTGATGCTTTTCATTGTTGCATTCCGGGTTATAATTCGTGACTTGATTGAGTTGTTTCCATTACTGTTGGCACTGACTTCATCATGCCTGCATTTTTGAAAATCTGGTGGTTGCTGACACTTTGTATTCGACCCTGGCTACTTGTGTTTACTGCCTCTTTGATCATTTTTGGAATCCAGCTATTGATCCATGATTTCGACATATGTGTTGTTTGCAACTGTTACATTAGTTCTTATTTTAGCCTTGATTAGTTATCATGTCTGGTTTCATTTTGGTCTTTTGTACCACTGTTGTTACCTTCTCTTGATATTTTGGAACATGAATTGTTGTATTCATATGGTGGCTGCAGTTTATTTTGTTTGCGGTTGGGTTGAGTCAGGATAGCCGTGACTTGACCTTTGTAGTTTCGATTTGCTGTAGTATTTGGGATTTGTGATGACATCTTATGCTGTAGTGGCGAGGCAGTGCACGCGAGCGTGTACTGCAGCCCTATCAAAATTGACATTTTAATTGATAATTTCAATTGCTCGAATTACTTCGTGTGGCCAATTCAATATATTTTGTGTTGTATTTCGATTGGTTTAATTTGATGATTTTGTTGATATCTAATTATCTTTTAGATAATTAGATTATGTATTTCTAATTATTTATTTAATAATTAGATCTTGTTGTTAATTGCGGTTTAGGCAATTCTGTTGTTTTCTAAATTATCTTCATTGATAATCTTCTCATTTATCTTTATTGATGATTTGAATTTGCTGATTTGTTGTTTAACACTGTTTCGTGTTATATCTACCGTTATCTGATTCTCTTATTGAAGGGTTGGATATACGAGATTTATTGTGACTGTCATCTATTGATTATTTAATTATTATTGCTTCCGTGCATTAATAACTGAGTTTGAATTAGACTGACCCGTGTATTATTTTCTTTTGAATTTAATACTCGGGTCAGACCAAGTTATTTCAGGTTGTTGATATCTTGCTTTGGGTTGCTGCTTGAGCTATGAAGTCTCTTCATATCTTTTGGAGTAGTCGTTGTCATAGTATAGGATGATATGTATTCATGTATATTATTTACCATAATGTACTTGTATATGTAACTTCCAGCGTCGACAGTTGTAGTTGTATCATATGTATTGTATCACATGTATTGTAACTGTCTTCAGTTATATATATATATATATATATATATATATATATATATATATATGAGATTTTATATTATATGTGTTCCGCATTTAGTTTATCTGTGTTATTATTATATATGTTGTCCTAAACTATTATGAAACATCATAGTTCGTTTTATACTAGAATTGAATATGTCGATGGGATTAAATATACAAAGATTAAAGAGATGAAAGAATATATACTACTCCTATCGAGATAATCAATATTAGTGTAAGGCCTAACTACGGATGGCCGCTCCTATCCAGCCTTATTCTTCGTAATTATAGACAGTGTTTCCTTTTAATACTCTTTGTTATTGTGAGCATAGAGGTGGGGCGTCACAGTTGGTATCAGAGCCAGGGGTTTATGGACATAATATAGAACATAACTTAGATGGAACATGTGTTACAACTAATTGTTGATGTTTTTCTTTGTGCTTTGAGTCAAAACTAAAGTTTTGAAATTATGATGAAATTTTTAAATATCCTTATTTAAAAATAAAAATGAAATTGTGTTTTGATGATTGAGTAATTTGTGTTCTGTTTATCAGAGTGCGCAGCGGAAACAGTGACTGTCTTCGCCGAGTACAGCTGATAACCTTTTTGATTTAAAAATCAGAATATGAAAATGAAATTAGTTTCATTGTGTTGTTTAACCAGTGGTCTTGATTTTGTTGAGATTTTGCTGGTTTTCTTTTATGCTAATCACATATTGATTAGATTTTTGCTGTTTCAAATATATCTTCATTGATGATATAATCGAGTGATTTCTTTGTTCATCTTGTAGTGTGCGTGCAAATATGAGTTGCACGTTACTACATTGACTTTACGTTGAATTGGTGTTTGGTTTAAACGTATTTTGTTGCCGTTATTTTTATAACGGGATTTTTACACCGATGCTAAATTTTTGAAGCACGGTGTTTTGTTGACATTTTCAATGAATGAAAATTCACTGGTATTATATTTTGATGTGAATTATTTTGATGAGATTTTGACGTATAAAAATTACTGTCGCTTGAGTTCAGTAACCATCAAATTTTAAAGTGGATTTTCAAGCGGTTATTCCGCAATGCTGATTTGATACCCGTTTTTACGGTGTTTTGAGAAGTGTGATTTCCTTATCGAAATTGCTACGGATGTTGCTGTTTTAATCACGTGCTTTGAAAATTGTTTTTAAAATAAAATTGTTTTAAATTTTTTACAGTTTTCGCTTTCAAAAGAATGAGGAAGCGATTTAAACGCTTCAGCAAAATTGAGGACTATGAACCCTCACTTTTACTGATTCGCTTAATTCCGGACTTGTCCGTTTGAGAACGTAAAATGTTATTTATTTAACATACACAATTTTGCACTTTCAAGGAAACGATGAAGAGATTTAAACGATTTAGTAAAACACGTGGTATGGGACATGTGCATTCACTATTTCGGTTAATTCCGGACTCGTTAATTGAAATATCCGTTGTTTTGATGATTTTGATGATTTTGTGTGATTTCGAGCCACTATGTTGGACCTTCGGGTCATATGCTGGACCTTCAGGTCATCTGATGGACCTTTGGGTCAAATACCAGTACTAGACCTTCGGGTCACTCTACGGACCTTCGGGTTATCTGATGGGCGCCAAAATTTATAGTACTTGGTAGGCTTCGGTCATATGTTGTTGCACGTGCGGCATAGCTTAGACTCGCCATCTGCTGGGATCAATCCACCTTTTATGTTGATTTTCTAGTCATCTTAATTGATTTCTAGATATTTGTTGTTTCTAATTATCTGCAGGTAATTAGATATTTGCTGATTTGAGTTCTAATTATCTTCGTTGATAATTAGATATTTGCTGATTTGAGTTCTAATTATCTTTGTTGATAATTAGATATTTGCTGATTTGAGTTCTAATTATCTTTGTTGCTAATTAGATATTTGTGTTTTCTGATTATCGTTTTTGATAATTAGATATTTGGGTTTTCTGATTATCGTTTTTGATAATTAGATATTTGTATTTTCTGATTATCGTTTTTGATAATTAGATATTTGTGTTTTCTGATTAGATTATCGTTTTTGATAATTAGATATTTGTGTTTTCTGATTATCGTTTTTGATAATTAGATAATTGTTGTTTTCTGATTATCGTTTTTGATAAATAGATATTTGTGTTTTCTGATTATCGTTTTTGATAATTAGATATTTGTGTTTTCTGATTATCGTTTTTGATAATTAGATAATTGTTGTTTTCTGATTATCGTTTTTTATAATTAGATATTTGTGTTTTCTGATTATCGTTTTTTATAATTAGATATTTGTGTTTTCTGATTATCGTTTTTGATAATTAGATAATTGTTGTTTTCTGATTATCGTTTTTGATAATTAGATATTTGTTGTTTTTTGATTATCGTTTTTGATAATTGGATATTTGCTAATTTTGCTCATTATGAGATTCGCTAGTCTCTAATTGATTCTAGATTATGTTGATTATATTGAATTGCTGTTTTCTATCTATCTCTGTTGATAGTTAGAGTTGCTGATTATGAAGTTCGTGTTTTCTAGTTATTTGTTGGACAACTAGATATTTGCGGTTTTGCGATTTGCAGTTTGTGTTTTCTAATTGTCTTTGTTGGTAATTAGATTTTGCTATTTTCTAATTAACGTATCGATGATCAGATATGGCTATTTTATGATTTCTGTATTCTAATTATCTAATTGATAATTAAATATTGCTGATAATTGTATTATCCAGTTTTGTTGTTTTCTGATTATCTAATTGATGATTTGATTTTGTTGAGAATTTGTGAATTTCTTTTATGAAATTAAAAGATTTCTTTGGCGTTTGTGTTCTTGACCATTATTTTTCTAGCTTAACCAGTTTATGTTAGAAAGATAATTGTTATTGACGCCTTTAATTATGAAAATTGCGGGGACGCAATTTTTATAAGGAGGGGAGTCTGTAACAACCCGGGGTTTGGCACCAATTTATAATCGTCATTAGGCGATTAATTCTGCTGGATTATTGCCGTGGGATTTTTTAAATCAGGTTTAAATTCTTTTTAAAAATTTGTTGAGAGGTTATACGGGCTTTAAATTGGAATTTGGCCCACGTTTCATTTTGGTGCCGTGTTATTTTTGAGTAATATCCGTTCCCTTTGATTCTTTTTCATCTCAAACCCTAAACGGAAAGAAAAATAAATGGCGGCCTCGCTCTTTCCTCTTTGCTCTGTAATTAGGGCTTGTGAAATACGAAGAAGCCGACTTTGGTTATGTTGTGTGAATCAACTTCAATTTTCGTCGCTCGTTCATTCTGAAACTAGGGCTTTTGATTTTCGAAGAGAAAAATGGAGATTTCGGTTGATGGATTCGTGCTCTTCGACACTAAGGTGAGTGATTTCACTCACACTCTAATTCGTTCTTAGTACTATGCTTCGGCAGTTGATTTTGTTTCGATGATTGATGATTTTTTGACTGGGTTCAATTTCTTGTTTACTTGGTTATCATGTCACTGTTTTATCTCGTGACCACTACGGCTTGATTTCCATTTGACTTTGGTCACTTGATTTTTATGCAATTCCAGATCTTCGGCCAGCACCGTTGCAATGATATTGTTTCTAGTCATTTTACCTGTACCATTCGAATTGTGATATCTGATTTTTGGTTACATGATGCTGCTATGTGAATTTTCTACTGTGACTTTGGCTTGTCTGTTATTTTCTCTGCTGGCACTGGTTCGTGTACTTGAATGTGAATTTGTTGCCTTGGTCATCATTGTAGCTTCACTGCAACCGTATGTGTATACTTGCCTTTGAATTTTGCTTGGGGTTCAGTAGCTTGTATACTTCACTAGTTTGTACCACTGCCATTTTGCACTGTTAGTTTATATTGCCTTTGTTTGGGCTCGAGTCTGATACATTGCATTGATGCATTGTATTCATTTGCATTTGGTCACTGTATTTCACTATTGACATTATTCTCATTTGAAGCTGCTCTGTGTCTTTTACTTTTGTGTGTTGTGGTGCCATATCTTTGGTGCTCTCACCTTCATTCTACTCTCTTCATGTAGTTTGAACCACTTCCTTCGTGCACTTGGTCATTCGAATCTTTGTGCTTTGGTGCTGTGTTGCCATATCTTTGCTGTATCTAGACTTGTATTTGAAGTCTTCAGTGTTGTGTGGCTTTGAGCTTCACTGATGCTTTTCATTGTTGCATTCCGGTTTATAATTCGTGACTTGATTGAGTTACTTCCATTACTGTTGTCACTGACTTCATCATGCCTGCATTTTTGAAAATCTGGTGGTTGCTGACACTTTGTATTCGACCCTGGCTATTTGTGTTTACTGCCTCTTTGATCATTTTTGGAATCCAACTATTGATCCATGATTGCGACATATGTGTTGTTTGCAACTGTTACATTAGTTGTCATTTTAGCCTTGATTAGTTATCAGATCTGGTTCCATTTTGGTCTTTTGTACCACTGTTGTTACCTTCTCTTGATATTTTGGAACATGAACTGTTGTAATCATAGGGTGGCTGCAGTTTATTTTGTTTGCGGTTGGGTTGAGTCAGGATAGCCGTGACTTGACCTCTGTAGTTTCGATTTGCTGTAGTATTTGGGATTTGTGATGACATCTTATCCTATAGTGGCGAGGCAGTGCACGCGAGCGTGTACTACAGCCCTATCAAAATTGACATTTTAATTGATAATTTCAATTGCTCGAATTACTTCGTGTGGCCAATTCAATATATTTTGTGTTGTATTTAGATTGGTTTAATTTGATTATTTTGTTGATATCTAATTATCTTTTAGATAATTAGATTATGTATTTCTAATTATTTATTTAATAATTAGATCTTGTTGTTAATTGCCGTTTAGGTAATTCTGTTGTTTTCTAAATTATCTTCATTGATAATCTTCTCATTTATCTTTATTGATGATTTGAATTTGCTGATTTGTTGTTTAACACTGTTTCGTGTTATATCTACCGTTATCTAATTCTCTTACTGAAGGGTTGGATATACGAGATTTATTGTGACAGTCATCTATTGATTATTTAATTATTATTGCTTCCGTGCATTAATAACCGAGTTTAAATTAGACTGACCCGTGTATTATTTTCTTTTGAATTTAATACTCGGGTCAGACCGAGTTATTCAGGTTGTTGATATCTTTCTTTGGGTTGCTGCTTGAGCTATGAAGTCTCTTCATATCTTTTGGAGTAGTCGTTGTCATAGTATAGGATGATATGTATTCATGTATATTATTTACCATAATGTACTTGTATATGTAACTTCCAGCATCGACAGTTGTAGTTGTATCATATGTATTGTATCACAAGTATTGTAACTGACTTCAGTTATATATATATATATATGAGATTTTATATTATCTGTGTTCCGCATTTAGTTTATCTGTGTTATTTTTATATATGTTGTCCAAAACTATTATGAACCATCGTAGTTCGTTTTATACAAGAATTGAATATGTCGATGGGATTAAATAAACAAAGATTAAAGAGATGAAAGAATATATACTACTCCTATCGAGATAATCAATATTAGTGTAAGGCCTAACTACGGATGGCCGCTCCTATCCAGCCTTATTCTTCGTAACAACAGACAGTATTTCCTTTTAATACTCTTTGTTATTGTGAGCATAGAGGTGGGGTGTCACAATATATATGTATATATATACAGTAAAACAGATAGGTATAGTTGAGATTATTTCTTAATTTGAATCTTAATATTGTGAGAAAGAAAAACATATAAATATATATATATATATAGGAATTTCAGAAATGTTGAAGTTATATATATAAAAATAGATTTATGTAAAATCTATGTAAATTATTTTATATGTAGTTCAAGAAAATATACATATATGAGGATTTTGGGAAAGTATGAAAATATTAGGATATTATGGAATTTATAAAGATTGGATTTTTTTTAAAAAGGAAAAGAATGGGTTTGATGATTAAACTGTTTTAATTAACTTATTTAATTTTTGGGTTGCTAAAAATAATTTGTTAAAGGAAAATTATTAGTTTAGAATTTTTTAAAAAAATTATAAGTTAAATTTAAATAAGTAAATAGAAAATTTATTGTTTGATTTATTCAAACAATAACAAATAGTGAATTGTTTATACAAGGTCAAATTGTGAAGAAACAAGCTAGTTTGGATTGGGATTGCAAAAAAACTAAAGGTGAGTTAATCTCACTCATATGGGTTTAATTTAAATTTAATTGTTAAATTTAAATTTTGGTTGAATGGTTGAATTGATTGGATGTGGTATATTATATAGTAGTATATAGTATATATTGGAGTGATTGATATTCCCGCATTATATAGCGGATGATATTATATTAATCCCATATACCGCGATATTCCACCTCGAAGTGGAATTGGTATTTTATATTGTGCTAACATCTGTGGATGTAGGGAAAACAGGTTGGAGGGATCCAATTGAATTCCTCAAAACGTTTGAATTCATTGTATATATTCAACGATATGATTATGTGATGATCTGTGATGAATTATAGTGATCATATTGGGAATTGGAATTTATTTAGTACTCTGGCTTTGTTAAATATATATATGTTGAAATTGGAGAATTGAAATATATCTATGAAGTGTGGATTATTAAAGTAAATCAAGAGGGTAATTTTAAATAAATAATTATAAGGAATCTGGGTAATTAAAATGGTTTGGAAGGATAAAGTTGATTTTTAACAAATAAACCCAAAGTATAGGAAAAGAGATATTTTGAATAAATGAATTCAAGTGATAATATTTAAAGGTGGGTAAAGAATTCATTTGTAAAATTCAAGGTTAGAATTTATTTGGAAAAGATGAGAATTTTTTTGGAAAGTATGAAATTTGTATTTTAGTTTAAATAAGATTTTAAATCAGGATAAAGAAGTTAAATCTGAAATTAATGAGTTTTGAAATAAATTTGGATAAGTAAAGAAATTTATTTTTAAATGGAGTTAAATTTGGAAATTGATTAAGTGTATGAAACTGGGATTTTTAAAAGGAAGATGAGAATATGGAATTTTTAATCTGGGTTTATAAAGTGAAGTAATATATCAGTGGATATTGGGAAGAATAAATTCACGGTGGGAATTTATTAAAGGGATGGGTAAATTTGGTTAAAAATAAATAGTGATTTATTTTTAAAAGATGTAAAAGAGAAGTGTATTTCCCTGGATAACCGAGTACATTTTCAAAGCAAATTTTTAAGTATAGGTTAAAAGTTTTAAAGTTGTTTTAGAAAATTTATTATTTTTAAATGTTTAAATTTTAAAGTAAGTATTTTTCAAATTTACTATAGTAGTAAATATTTAACGGTGACTTGGTATTATGTTTTTTTAAAAGATAAGAATTTAGTTTTATATTTTATGAAGTAGCTTTATTTTAAATATTCTTAAAGTATATATATTTTTAAATAAAGTATTAAAGTAGTATTTAATTTAAATGTTTTAAGTGTATTTTATAATAAAGTGTTTTAAATGATTTTTAAATCTAAGTATTGTACTTGGTGATTTCAGTGGAAATAGAAAATATTTGGGGAATTTATTCCATGAGAGGAGGACGGTTTGAAACTGTTTTCAAAGGGTTGAAAAGTGGAAATATATCTTACGAAGATATTTTGAGACAAATAAATAATTTAGAAAATTATTTATGTGTCTGATGATTGTTGTGAATGTTATTTGATAGTTAAATAACCGACTATCAATATTGGCCAATGCGCTGATCGTTTTGAAGAGACCGGGATCGGGATTAATTTCTCGAAAACCACTTCGATCCGGTTTGAATGTTTTTGTATGGAAAACGAGAGTTTGGAATCGAAGATGGAGCAGTGAAGTGCAAGGGCTAGTCGCTACTAATCCTGAGGGTGATTCCAAAATGGATGTAGTAGGAGTAGTGCCTTCGGTTCCGTTCGAATCCGGAACGGACTTGTATGGGCGAATGCTTTCAGAACATCGTCAGGTGGACGATGAGCATTCTAAGTGAAATGTTCTAAAAAGGTAATGCTTAGCCTCGAGCCTCATCAACCGGGAATGACTGAAAATCAGGGGTTATGCAGCAAGGCTATGTGGGTCGCGCCCATTAGGGTGAGGTCATCCCTGTCTAGATGTCCCTTTTATTTCGGCATAGTGGTGCGGTTGCTGATCCCAACCGTGGGGTGATCTTACTCGGAATTATCCAGTAAGGGGTAGTTCCGATCTTGTGTTGCATCGGATCGAGCGTGGTCCTCGGTACGCTGATCTAGACCAGGTACTGTGACAGGTGGTACCCCAGTGCCTAGTCATTAGTTGGAAATCCATTCTCCCTACGTGCCTTTACGGTTTTGTTTGTATACCTATTAGCTGGAATTTAATAGATGTAACAATTTCGGCTTTTTGAATAAGTATTTGTATATAAACACTACTATAATATCAGAGGATTTTTATAAGAAAGTGTTTTGGCTATCATAAGGTAAAAACCCGACATGTTTATTTGTGGCGTGGTCTTACGAGATGCTTTTGATTTCGAAGGGTTTTGAAACTTTAATAACCCAATTGAGTGTGTTTTCTCACGCTGGTTTTCCAAACTGACTCGGGTGTTATTTTATTATAATGCTCAGGTCAGACCAAGTATTATAGGATACAAGTTATGATGCTGTGGAGCTCAGGAGACGAGCTGGATGGCGAGACGTATCACACGTATATGATGTATATTCAGCTGTGTTGTGTATGTTGTGTATTCTGTATGTGGGACAAGTTATTATAATTGTCCTGAATTGTGATGTTGATTATATTGTACTCTGATGTTGTATTCTGATGATGTATGTATAAACATATATAGTTTCTTTCTATAAAGATCAGTTATTATCTATTATATTTTATTCCGCTGCGATGTGAGATTCTGTTGTGTTGTTTTCTTTTCTTCCACCCCCTTCTTCTTTAACCCTAATGGTTCGTATTTCCGTTCATTTTGAGTCGATATGATGGAGAATAGTGTCGATTCAAGGTGTACGGGTTTGCGGGTCGTTTCACTTGGTATTAGATCTTAGGCTGGCGATAACCTTGGCTCTGGTCAGGGATTACTCATTGAGATAGAGTTTGTAGTAATCTAGAATGAGTTTGAGTGTATTAATATATATGAGCGCGTATTTGTTAGTGAATATAAAATTTGTTTTTATACTGTGTTGATTTATCGGTTGAGTGTTTATGGATTCTGGTCGATATGTGGGACGCCATGTCATCGATAGGGGTTGCTAAACTCTTAAACAAGATAAACCGACATAGTATGATTTTAAAAATAGGGTAAATGAAATAATTTTACCCAAATTATTTTTGTATATAAAAGAAATAATTTTCAGAAATTATTATAGATATATATGGTTGCTTGGATGGTAGGAAGTGATAATATTAAATTATTATCACTACTGTGAGGAAATTGAATAAGAAATTGAAATCATAACTAACAGCTAAGAAATAAATTCATATACAAATGAGATATGTAAATGTAAACTATAAATGTGATTTATAATCTGAAATAGAATTCCAGAGGAATATTTAAAAATAAATTGAGATGAAAATTCCAGAGTAATGTTTGAATATGAAGTGGATGGATTTGGAATTTGAAATTTTTGGGAAAAGATTAAATTCCTTGGGTTGAAAATGGTTTTCAAGGGTTTTGGAGAAATAATAGTATTATTTCAGAAATATTTTGAGTTGAATTTGAAATCCTGTGAGATTTGGAAATTAAAAATATTTGAAAATGTTTTTAAAGAGATAAAAGCACTAAACTCTTTCGGTCACTGGAAAATAACTTCGGTGATGACTACAGCATCATCGATGTTCATTTTCGAGTTTCTAGGAGAGGAATTGCTTCCAAATTGTTTTAAATTGGAATTGTTTGCAAACTGGGTTTGGTTTTGAAATTCAAAGAGATAATTGAATTTACCAAAGAATTTTGGATATAATTTACTTCAAATGATTTTTGAAATACTTAAGTGATTATTGAATACTCTGGAATTGGTTTAAAATGTTTTTGGGTGTCTAAGTAATGGTTTAAACTCTGGAGGTTTAACTAAAAATGTTTATGGATTATAAACAGGTTTGGAAATTCAACTTGGAAGTGTTAAGTGAATTGAATATGATTGAAATATGGTGAAATGAAATGAAGTTGGATTAAAACAGAAATGGTTTGAATTGCAAATAAAATCCAAGAGAGTGGAAATAAAATTGAAATGGTTTTGAATGAAACTAGTTTGGTTAATAAAATGAGATGCGAAGGAATGGATTAAAATTTAAAATGTAGTGAAAATGAGAATGTATGGATTGTGAATAAATTTAAAATCGTTTTAAGCTTAAGTAATTATCTATTCACATGAATATAGTTGAATTGAGTAGAAATAAATTGTCGTTTGACGAAAACAAGATTTAATAAAATTCTATGAATTGATAGAAGTGAAATAAAATTGATTTTCGAAATCAATTGAATTAAATATGAGCTTGTTTGGATTAAAAATAACTTGAGTGTAAGAAATTTAATTGTAAACCATTAAAATTTAATGAAATGGCATATGAATTAGTTAAAAGCAATTGAATTTGTTTTGAAATCATATAATTTGCTTATGGAAAGTTTTTAGTGTATATTGCTTATGTTATACATGTGTTTAGCTATTGAAATTAAGTGAAATGTTAATAAACTTTGTATATTCGTCACTTACATGTTTAAATTGAGTAAGTGCAGGTTTTGGAAGTCGTTTGGCTGGTTTTGATCGCACAAAATGCTAAATAAATAAGCCGCTTGCTTAGAAATGCTAAATAAAGGTATGCCTATGCAATAAAAAGATAGGAAATATGAACTTTTGTTTGTTTTTTTTGTTTTCCGACCGTGTGGGTCGATGTATATATTTATATCTCTTGTCAAATTGCAAAAGCTCCTCCGTACAAAGGAGACTCTGCCAAAATTTTCTGAAAATTTTGGGAGTTAGAAATTTTTTAAAATTTTCACTAACGACAAATGATTTAAAATTTGTAAGCAAATAGAATTGAAACTGAATATTGAAATCTAATTTAAAATTGTGTATGTGAAGTAAGGTGAAATCGAAGAAAATTGTTCGAAGAAACTAAAGGAAGAAAAAGTTTGCAAATAAACTTTTATTTGAGATTTTAAATAAATTAGTAAGTGAAACTAATAAAAGGAAATGGTTAATTAAATATGGTTGAGATAAGGTGAACAAAATTCAATATTCAGAGTTTGAAGATAAATTGAATTCAAGCAAAATTTAAGATGAAAATCTGAATGAAAATCGGGAGAAAGTATTTAGATTTGAAAATAACTAATAAATTGAAGCAAATTGATTTTATATGGAATTGGAACTCAATTGCAGTATACACTTCAGTAGTGAAGTAGTAAAAATAAATATAAGAAATATTTATATTGAACTTAAGAAATGAAGAATGAAGTTCTTAAGTAAATTGGTATTGGGAATATACTAATTAATTTTGGAATGGAGAAATATACTAAGTGAATAATTGAATGAAGATTAAAACTAAAAGTTGTGAAAGGGAAATTGTGAATAAGCAAATAGAAATCAAATGAATGTGAATAAAAGAGAATTGATATAGCTAATAATCAATTAAGATAAATACGTAAGATGTACGTATATTAATTTATTCGCATAGCGATTTGATCCGGATTCGAGCACAGAATTTTGAGGTAATTATATCAATCCGAGTTAGGATTTTTCACTCGATTTTCGACGGCGAACCCTGGATATGGATTTTGATTGATTTTGGAAATTCTCTATCATAGTTTGTGGCTATGCAAGGAGGATGACGGTTTCTGATCAAGAAACCAGATCTGAGTCCGCACTAGGAAGTTGGGTGGACGATACTAGTTCAGAAGTGAAATTGTGTGATCGAGTGAGCGATCGGATTTGGTTTTGCTTACGGATGATATATGTGCATCGTACGGGCTTAAGTAAAGAAAATATTGAAAATGTGTAAAAGCAGTGAATAAAATAATTTTGAATTCTGTAATTGGATAGTATTGCTTAGTAAGGTGCAAGTATTTAAAAGCAAAAGGAATTGGTATTTTTGATTTCAGAAGATAAATTTAAATGGCCCAACAAAAGGTATGTGTTTAAATTTTTGTATGAAATTTGATGATTTTCTTGTCTAGCCACTTGGCTTTTTGTTTTCTTTTGAAATTTGGCGGTCGTAGAGGCAATTTTGTAGTTGTACCGAGCTAGCCGCTCAAAGGAGACGCTGGCGAAATGTTTCGGGAATTTAAGGAGTTAGAAAAATTTTGGGAAAATTTTGAAAATTAAAAATTTGGTTTCAAATTTACATTTGAATGGATAAGTAAGTAATATTGTTTGGAACTAATGGATAAGCTGGAAAGTTAGAAATGGATCAAAAACTTCACTCTTGCTGTAAAATTGGATGAACTCGATGAACACAAGCTTCTCAAAAACGTCAATTCTCGGCTAGACAATGAAATGATGCTTGATCTATACTCTTCTTAGCTCGGCTTCCACACTTCAAGCTCGGCTATCACTTGATCTCTTCAAAACTCCAAAATGATTAGGCTCCAAGTCTCGATCTAGCTATGATTGGCTAGAACAAGCTCTGATACCAAAACTAACGCAGCGGATTATACGAAAACAATGTAGATCGATGAAAGTAACAATCGATGGACTGGAAGATACTGAATTGCCCAAATTCGTTGATTCTAAGATGCCGAATTCTAGCTATCCCGAACTCGTTGATCGCGCACGATACCGGGTTCAAAGATCTTCAATTCTTCGAGCGTTGATCTAGCGCACTAGATTCCGCGAATCGGCTTCTACAATCGTTGAATCGAGCGCACTCGATTAAACGAAAGAGGAGATAAGAGATTACACTTAACTACCAATTTAAATGAAATCACAAAGCAATCAAACAAGAATTTTATTCAAAAATCAACAACCTTCAAAATGTACAACGCACGCCTATTTATAGCATTTTACAACACATGCCACGAATTTGTACATCTCATAAGTCGGTTCCGACTTAAAAACACCCTCCGACTTACGACTTAAGTAAGACACACGACCTATAAACATACGACTTAAAAACAAGTGCGAACTACGACTTAACAAGCAGAAAATACAAACAGATTACATCACTTAGGTCGTTGCCGACTTACAACTTCTCACGACTCAACTTAGGTCGTACGCGACCTAAAACAAACATCCTACGACTTATACTCTTCATCCATCAGCGGCTTAAGAAATCTACGGCTCTGATTAAAGCGTCTTTGGAATCCACGGCTCCAGTCTTCAACGACTTAACTCTCGACTCGTTAGGTCGTTCATGACCTAACACTTCACCAATTTGCTCTGCCTTTTCACTGCGTGACTCGATAGGTCGTTCAGGCGACTTAAGTAAGTCGTAACTCGGTAACGACTTATTACCTGCTCCGTTAAGTCGTACACTAACCAAAACACTTCTCTTAAGTCATTGTCGACTTAAGCCTCCGCATTTTTCAACTTGTGTTGCTCTTCCTTTAGTTTTAGGTCGTAACCCAGAACTTCCCTTAAGTCGTTGACGACTCATAGCTCCTTCCTTAAGTCGGTCGCGACTTATGCCTTCACCCCAGTTGAGTCGGTCACGACTTAGAGCTTCGTTAGGTCGGTCACGACCTAGTGCTTCATTTTGTATCCTTCTTTCGTTAGCTTCAAAATTCTTAGGTCGTATACGACCTATCGTTCCCAAACGACGAGTTTGCTAGGTCGGTCACGACCTAGTACTTGGCCTGCATCATCCTCCCCTGGTTGAGAGAAATTCGTCCTCGAATTTGTAAATTCTTCCACATCAGCTCGTTCATCCCCATGATATGGTACGAGATGTTTAACATTGAACACATCAGAAGTGTACACATCCTCTGGCAGCTTCAACTTATAAGCATTTTCATTAATTCGTTTCACGACTTCTACAGGACCAATTTTCCTGGCTTTCAATTTGTTATAAGCGCCTACTGGAAAACGATCTCTTGTCAATATAGCATATACCATATCTCCTTCATTAAACTCAACATTTCTTCGCTTCAAATCTGCAGATCGTTTATACTTCTCATTTGCTTTCTCCAATCGTTCCTGAACGATTTTATGACATTCCGCCAATCCATCAACAAAATCAGCAGCTTTCTTAACTGTCTTCTTTGATTGTGGCACTACCGTTAAATCCAACGGTCCCTTCGATAAGCTTGAATATACTATCTGAAATGGACTGAACCCTGTGCTACGATTTACCGCATGATTATGAGCAAACTCTGCCTGGCATAATTTCATGTCCCAACTCTTCAAATTATCTTTTACAAGACATCGCAATAAATTTCCCAATGATCTGTTCACGACCTCGGTCTGTCCATCCGTTTGCGGATGATAAGCGCTGCTAAAATTCAACTTCGTTCCCACCATCTTCCACAAACTTAGCCAAAAATGACTCAGAAAACGAGTATCCCTATCCGACACAATAGATTCTGGCAATCCATGAAGTCGATAGATTTCTTTGAAAAACAACTGAGCAACATGAACAACATCCGCCGTCTTCTTACAAGCAATAAAATGTGCCATTTTAGAAAATCGATCAACCACCACATAAATGGAATCGTTTCCCCGCTGTGTTCTTAGCAAACCCAACACAAAGTCCATACTCACATCAACCCATGGTTTAGTTGGTACAGGTAACGACATATATAATCCAGCATTAGTCACAGTTCCTTTCGAAACCTGACAAATATGACAACGCTCCACAAACCTCTCCACTTCTTTCCTCATCGATGGCCAAAAATAAGATTTCGAAATCAATTGCAAAGTACGGTCTCTACCCACGTGACCTTCCTCGTGTAACTCCTTCACAATTTTCATTCTCAAACTACAGTCAGGTATGCACAATCGATTTCCTTTGAACAGAAAACCGTCTACTATCATAAACTCATCTGTCTCTCCCTCCTTGACTTTATCAACAAACTTTGCAAAGTAAGGATCATCGACAAATAATTATGGTAACATATCAAACCCCGTCACTTCAACCTTCATTGTTGTTAGCAAATGATTCCTTCTACTCAAAGCATCAGCCACACGATTCGTAACTCCTGACTTGTGTTTAACAACAAAAGTAAACTGTTGCAGATATGCAGTCCACGATGCATGTCTCGCTGAAATCTTGTCTTGCCCTTGTAAATGCTTCAATGCTTCATGATCAGTGTAAAGAACAAACTCTTTCTGAAATAGATAATGTCTCCAGTGTTTAATAGCTTGCACAACAGCATAAAATTCCACATCATATGTACTGTATCTCATCTTCGCTCTTGACAACTTCTCACTGAAATATGCAATAGGACGTCCCCTCTGACTCAACACCCCTCCAATTCCAACCTTCGATGCATTAGTATGTAATTCAAATAACAACTGAAAATCTGGTAATATTAGAATTGGTGCAGACGTCAGTAACTCCTTGATCTTCCCAAAAGCATTCCCTGCTTCCTCCGACCATGAAAACCGTTTCCCCTTCATACAATCTGTAACAGGTGCCATCACACTACTAAAGTGTGGAATGAACCTTCGATAGAATGACGCCAACCCGTGGAAACTTCGAACTTCAGTTATCGTCTTGGGTTGCGGCCAATCTCTGATAGCTTCGACTTTACTTTGGTCAACTTGTATTCCTTCTTCCGACACAACATACCCCAGAAATAAAACACTATGCGTCATGAACACGCATTTCTTTGTTGCAGCATAAAACTGTTCCTGTCGCAATACCAATAACACTTCTCTCAGATGTTGCAAGTGTTCCTCTGTGCTTCCACTGTATATCAAAATATCATCAAAATACACCACCACAAACTTCCCAATGAATGGTCTAAAAATCTGATTCATCACCCGCATGAATGTACTCGGCGCATTTGATAAGCCAAATGGCATTACCAACCACTCGTATAGACCCTCCCTAGTTTTAAAAGCAGTCTTCCACTCATCACCTGGCCTGATACGAATTTGATGATATCCGCTCTTCAAATCAATCTTTGAAAAGATAGTAGCCCCGCTCAATTGATCCAACAAATCATCAAGCCTCGGCATCGGAAATCTGTATCTGACTGTGATCTTATCTAATGCTCTACTATCTGTGCACATCCTCCACGTTCCATCCTTTTTGGGTACCAATAAAGCTGGTACAGCACAAGGACTTAAACTCTCCTTCACACGCCCTTGTTCAAGCAATTCCTCTACCTGCCTCCGCAACTCTTCATGTTCCTTCGGACTCATTCGATAATGTGGTCTGTGTGGCAACACTGCTCCCAGAACAAGATCGATTTGATGTTGAATGTCTCTTAGTGGCGGTAACTCCTTCGGTAACTCATCTGGAAATACATCCTCAAATTCTTTCAAAACTGGTTTTGCTTCTTCTGGAATTTCAACCTCTTCACTGCTCTCACGCCCAATTAACAAGAATACTTCCGGCTCTTCCTCAACCTCCTTAACAAACTCCTTCAGAGATAATAAAGTTTTCAGCTCTTCAATCTCTTCTGACTTACTTTCTCCTTGTGGTCTCTTCTTTGGAACTAGGATAATCTTCGTACCTTCAAACATAAAACTGTAGCTATTGGTCCGACCGTCATGTTGTACTGCTCGATCATACTGCCATGGTCTTCCCAACAGTAAATGACAAACATCCATCTCTACCACATCACACCAGATCTCGTCTTTGTATTTCTTCCCAATAGAGAATGGAACACGAACTCGTCTATCCACTTTCACTTCTCCTCCTTTTCTCAACCATGCTAACTTGTATGGATTTGGATGTTTCTCTGTCTTCAACTTCAACTTTGTCACAGCCTCGGTTGAAACGATATTGTCACAGCTTCCTGCGTCAATCACAAATTTACACACCTTCCCCAGTATAGTGCATGTCGACTGAAAGATATTACTCCTCAACCAACTAGCTTCTTCCTGCTTCGGTGTCAAACACGATCTTCTCAGCATTAGATTACAACCTTCATCTCCTGACGCAATATCCTGTTCATCCTCCTCAACTGGACTAGAATAATCTTCATCAACATCCTCATCTTCAACTTCTGCAATCATGGTTCTCTTCTTTGGCTTTGGACACTCGTTGCTTTTATGACCCAATTCCTGACAATTGTAACATTTGAAACCATTGTTAACCTTCGCCTTCTCAGCCTCCTTCACCACTGGTCTACTGATAGGTTTAGAAACATTAGAACTCCCACTAACACCCTTCACTTGATTGTTGGAATTAGTAAACACACCACCTCCACGCCTTCCCTGCTTCTCCCAAGCCAACGCTTTCTGATGTGCTTCCGCTACAGACCTTGGATCGAACATATTAACCATATCCTGAATCTGCATTCTCAATCCCTCAATGAATCTAGATGTCAGTTGTTCCTCCGTCTCCATAATATCATTACGAGCAATCAGTTGGTAAAATTCATCAGTATAGTCATTAACAGTCTTCGTTCCTTGCCTCAAGTTTTGCAACCTCTGGTACATAAGCGATTGATAGTTATAAGGTAAGAATGTAGCTCTCATCAGTTTCTTCATCTTCTCCCAAGATTCAATCTTTGACTTCCCCATTCGTTCACGAGTAAGTTTAGTTTGCTGCCACCATGCTAAAGCTCTACCCCTCAACCTTGTAGCAACTAACTTCACCCTACGATGTTCTGGCACTTCCTTGAAGTCAAAAATCTCTTCAACGTTAGCCACCCAATCCAAAAACTCTTCAGTTTGCATACCACCCTTGAATTCTGGTATTTCCGTCTTTATCCCAGATTCCCACTTGTGATCATACTCTGAATAATTTCTTCCTTGACCTCTTCCTTGAATACTACCACCATCATACTCCTCTTCAAAATTAGATGCATATCGATGTCGATTCTGACCACCAACATCTCTACTCCCTTCTCGTCTACCACCATCCCTTCGATCTGCATTCCTCCGAACACGATCTTGGTCATCAACATTCCTATAACTGTCTCGGCTCACACTTCTATGGTCATTGTCATTACTTCTCCCTTGATTAGAATGTGGTGAAACTCTACTTCTCTCGTGATCAGATTCAGGTGAAACCCTTCTCCGGTTTTGATTCATCTCCGTCATAAGCTTCTCTAACCTCCCAATGCCTTCATCCAACTTCTCATTGAATTTGTCACTTATACATTGCTCCATTTGCTCGGCATCTTCCCGCTTATACAAATCTTCAACATTTTGATGACGGTTAGCTCTTCTCGGCGGCATTATTGTAAATTTCACAAACTCAACAACTTCAACTTAGAAAGACTCCAAACTTAGCTTTGACTCGACCTTGAACGACTTAAGTCTTAGGTCGGCTCGGCTTCAAGCACTTCCACTTTAACTTTGGTGCGCAAATACTCCCGTGTGCTAATTCAAACACTTTTCCACTTTTGATCCAAAAAGAAATGGATCAAAAACTTCACTCTTGTTGTAAAATTGGATGAAATCGATGAACACAAGCTTCTCAAAAACGTCAATTCTCGGCTAGACAATGAAATGATGCTTGATCTATACTCTTCTTAGCTCGGCTTCCACACTTCAAGCTCGGCTATCACTTGATCTCTTCAAAACTCCAAAATGATTAGGCTCCAAGTCTCGATCTAGCTATGATTGGCTAGAACAAGCTCTGATACCAAAACTGACGCAGCGGATTATACGAAAACAATGTAGATCGATGAAAGTAACAATCGATGGACTGGAAGATACTGAATTGCCCAAATTCGTTGATCCGAAGATGCCGAATTCTAGCTATCCCGAACTCGTTGATCGCGCACGATACCGGGTTCAAAGATCTTCAATTCTTCGAGCGTTGATCTAGCGCACTAGATTCCGCGAATCGGCTTCTACAATCGTTGAATCGAGCGCACTCGATTAACCAAAAGAGGAGATAGGAGATTACACTCAACTACCAATTTAAATGAAAGCACAAAGCAATCAAACAAGAATTTTATTCAAAAATCAACAACCTTCAAAATGTACAACGCACGCCTATTTATAGCATTTTACAACACACGCCACAAATTTGTACATCTCATAAGTCGGTTCCGACTTAAAAACACCCTCCGACTTACGACTTAAGTAAGACACATGACCTACAAACATACGACTTAAAAACAAGTGCGAACTACGACTTAACAAGCAGAAAATACAAACAGATTACATCACTTAGGTCATTGCCGACTTACAACTTCTCACGACTCAACTTAGGTCGTACGCGACCTAAAACAAACGTCCTACGACTTATACTCTTCATCCATCACCGGCTTAAGAAATCTACGGCTCTGATTAAAGCGGCTTTGGAATCCACGGCTCCAATCTTCAGCGACTTAACTCTCGACTCGTTAGGTCGTTCACGACCTAACACTTCACCAATTTGCTCTGCCTTTTCACTGCGTGACTCGATAGGTCGTTCAGGCGACTTAAGTAAGTCGTAACTCGGTAACGACTTATCACCTGCTCTGTTAAGTCGTACACTAACCAAAACACTTCTCTTAAGTCGTTGCCAACTTAAGCCTCCACATTTTTCAACTTGTGTTGCTCTTTCTTTAGTTTTAGGTCATAACCCAGAACTTCCCTTAAGTCGTTGACGACTCATAGCTCCTTCCTTAAGTCGGTCGCGACTTATGCCTTCACCCCAGTTGAGTCGGTCATGACTTAGAGCTTCGTTAGGTCGGTCACGACCTAGTGCTTCATTTTGTATCCTTCTTTCGTTAGCTTCAAAATTCTTAGGTCGTATACGACCTATCGTTCCCAAACGACTTACGAGTTTGCTAGGTCGGTCACGACCTAGTACTTGGCCTGCATCAGTTAGTGTGTCTTTGATAAAAAGATTGTTTTGGCAAGTTGTTAAAAACTATTTGGGTTGAGGAAATAGTTAATGGATTATGGATCATTCTTTCTAACCAGTAATTTCGAGGACGAAATTCTTTTAAGATGAGAGGAATGTGACGACCCAGAATTTTTGAGCATTTGAAATTGAAATATTTAGTTGATTTTAAATACTTGAAAGGTAGTTTAACTTGAATTTCAAATATTATTATTTATTTAGCAATTAAGGTATTGGATTTAATAAACTGAAATTGGGTAAATTATTGAATCTGCAGTTTTAAGCCTGTTAAAAATAATTTAAAGGCTTGTAAAATTTATATTGATAGTACTGAAGATAGTAAAAGTGTTAAACTTGAATTTGGAAGTGTTTTGTTAAGTTTTTAAAATATATCGTTTAAATCGGTATTTAAAAATAGCCTTTCGAGGAGGGATTTCGACGAAACCAGTTCCATTGGATCCGTAATATTGTATTTTTATCGGATTTCAAATTTCATAGTGATTGGAGTTGTTGTGTGAGCATACGATATATAAATGCGCTGAAATTTATATCGAAAATTCAAAATAATAACTGGGTCCAAAAAGCTATCTTCTCCATACGATCGAATTAGGACTCGAAACCTTTTCCATTGCGTTCGGAATAGGGGTTTAACGTTATGAACGCCTACCGGCATGCCTCGATAGGATGTCGAGATTTTGCGCTACGATTTTGAGACGGTTTAAATTTAAATTTAAACAATACTATATATTTTTGCCGACCAGTCGAATTTATTTCACATCAGCTTTAACCCTTCTTGTCATCACTGTACACCATCAGCTTTTGTTTTTAAAATATCACTGTTGAGGTACTCAAACACGTGAATATCAAATCATGTTCCCTTTTTATTTTTCTACCTTCTTTGTAACGACCCGGAATTTTCGAGTTCGAAAATTCCGGGTAGTTAGGAGAAAAAGGAAAGAGATAGAAGAAGAAACAAAACAAGACACAGATTCTCACATTCACAGCGGATAAAAATACAATATCAAATAATAATATCAGTTATACAAAGAAATCTGTATCAGTCAATTACATTTTAATATATCAGAGTTACAACATTTCACAATCACTGGACAGTTCAAATAACTTGTCCTAAATAAATAACAATATATCACAGCGGAATACACTCCATATGTTCCTGCCATCCAGCTCGCCTCCTGAGCTCCAGAACGTCCTTACCTGAAAATCTGTAATACTCGATCTGACCCGAGCATTACATTAAAGTAACACCCGAGTCAGGCTGGAAACCAGCGTGAGTAAACCCAAATAATTTGAAACTCTAAGGTTGTAGAACTTCTTTGAAAACCAGGGTAACTCGTACCTCTCTACGAGTTCTTATCTTATTTTAGTCAAACAATTATTTCACAAAATAATATCTAAGTACCATTACTTAGTTTCAATGGTCTAGTTTACTTAATTTATTCCAGCCTATTTGACTTACAAATCAATCTATAAAGAATTATAGATTACTAATCGAAGTGGTTCAGGATATTGCTGATATCCGATCCCGGTCTCTTCGAATTCAATACCATCTTTAATCCAAATTGTTTTAAGTGAATACAATTAAGTAAAAACACACTGGATGCCACATTTCACAACAATTCATCATCGATAAATAACCCACATTATCACAGTTCAACCCAACATATCATATCATAGTACATCATAATTTATCGGACTAGAGATATTAATCACTCCAAACATTCAATAATTAAATCATCCATAAGCAAGATCAATCAATCACATAATTTATAATTAATTTAATTAATCTCAAAATAGATTAATTATATGTAAATTTATTACCTAACCCTGCTTGATTAACATTAATTAATTACAACCCATTAGTTATTAATTAATGAAATTAATTAATCATCCTTAATTATCCATCTTAAGTAATTATCCTCAATTACTTGTATTAATTAATTATTCCTTAATTAACCACATAAATTAATTAACCATTAATTAATTAACCCTTAATTAATTATCCTTTAATCATAAATTAATTAACCTTTAATTATTAAAAAATTCTTACATTAAGTAATTAACCTTTAATCGCTTAAGTTAATTAATTAACCCTTAATTACTTAAGTCCTTAATTAATCTAAGATAAACCATTATCTTAATTAATTACTTAATTATTATTTAAATCTTATTTAATAAACCTTGGAAATAAATTTATTATTAACATATGAATTAACGGAAGATCTTAAGTTTAATTAACGATAAAAAAACATTTTACTTTCTTAATTAATTACCCTTTAATTTATTTTAAATAAACTTAAGAATTAACTTAATTAATTCTAGTTAAAATAAATTATACAACTTTTATCTATCCAAACATTTAAATAAACATTTATTATTTAAAAGAAATTTTATTTAAGAAAATAGTTTAAAACTTGATTTATTTAAATTTTAAAAACTTGATTCATTTTAATATACTTTAAAACTTGTTATTAAACAAAAGAACCCGAGCCCATAGCTAAAATTCCCCGAGCCAAGCAAGCAAAATCCCGAGCAAATCCCCGTGCAACATCATTTTCTTCTCTTCCTCGAGACAATCCCTCGTTTACTTCGAGCAAAACTCGAGAAGAACCTTTCTTCCTAAACATCACCACGAACCCAGATTTAACGTGTACATGTGCACGTGTACACCACGGCCACCCTACTCCGACCATCGATACAATCCTCGCCAAGTCGCCCACGTCCCCACAGTCCCTTACCACCACTCAGATCGTCCAAATCGCCAGAGGAACAAGAACGAGCAATCGAACCCACAGGGATCAAGAACTCGACCATCCAAAACACTCGCCGTCGACGAATGCGACCACCGGAGCATCTGTTTCTCTGACCACAGTAGCATCACAGGCCATACGACGTAACCCCCCCTACGCGATCCTTCCCGATGCACCATCGACGTCAAAAACATCTCGATTATCCAACACAACCAAACAGCACTCCAAGCCTTAGTTCACCGTACTCCGGTCACCACGGTCATTGATAAAACAGTTGGCCATTTTTCCATGGGTCATCAATCCCCCAGCCATCCTCGACATCAACCCCAAACTCCAATTCGACCTAGATCATCGTCAATTGCCGAAAATTCCAAAATCACTCATCTCAGATAATCCCATCAATCCCTTATCTAAAAATCAAGATTTCTCTACCTAAATTCCTGATTAAACATTACAAATCTGATCTTGAAATCAATAATTGAAATTGACATGTTTAATTTTTCCTTATTTACTGATCATCACTGTGTTTTTATATCTCTGTAAAAATTTACTTAATATAAAATCTTGAAACAATTTTTAAAATTTAAATTACATTGTAATGATCATTTTTTTATTCTGAGATCAAAGCATATATTGAATTGTATAAAGAAATTTAGATTTTTGAAAGTAATTTAACCCAGGTGAAAATAACAGAGGCAGTCTGCAAACATACTGATATATTCACATTTAACATAACAGATCAAAGCATATATATACCCAGAACAATCATGCAAACCATCATACAACAATTTCCAGATTGATTTATCACATGCAACATTTTTTTTCAGTGATAACTACCAGAGACCTGTATGTATATATGCAGTATACCCAACTTGTATACCCGGACAAAAATTCAATTCCCATACATGCAAAACCATAACACAACATTGCTATCATTATTTATCCCTTGCATCAGTTAAATAAGAAAATTAGGCTTGAAAAAGAGTGAAGTTACTCACCTGAGTTTAAAAGATGAACAGAGAGACTTGAAAATGCCTGGATTTGAACCGGAAAGCTTTAATTTGAAAAACTGAAATGTTTTGATGATACAAGTTGCAGATTTGTTGCTGGGAAAACTTGGTCTTTAAAAGCTGAGATGATTAAGGCTTGAAACATAGATGATCTTGCTAGATTACAAGTTGAAGTTTGTTTTTATCTGATGATTTCAAGTTTGAAGAAAATTATAGGCTCTTTTTTTTCTTCTTATTTTCCAGATTTATGTTACAGATTATTTGCTTGGGTTTTGAAACTGAAGTTAGAAAAGAAAATGAGAGAGTAGAGTATAAATGCATTCGTAGCTTTAATTATGATTTTATAAAAATAAAAGAAAAGTAAAAATAAATTGGTGCCACTTGTTATTTTGCATGCTATCTTAGCTTACAAATGTCTTAACATATATTATATTTTTGTTTTAGGTTTTTATATTATACTTTGTATTTTTATTTATACATTTCTTCTTTTTACTTATATGAATATAACTCAAAGAAAACAATATAAAACTTATTTATTTATACTTACCTTAAGCCTAAGCTATTTATACTAGTGCTTTAAAAATGTAGAATTTGAATCTAATTTATTTTCAAGATATTCATATAGAACTTCAAATCATAGTTTTATTTACAATCTACATATATAAATAAACAATAGAAAACATATTTAATTGATTTGAAAATATAATTCTTGTAAATTTTAAATTATGTAAGAAGATTATTAGATTAATACATATATCTAAATATATGTATTCATCATAATTCTATTTGTTCAGCTTATAAATCAGTGTTTCAATAGTTAAAATCAGGTAATTATACCAATTAACAGATATCCAAAAATCCGGGATATCACATTCCTCCCCCCTTAGAACCTTTTCGTCCTAGAAAAGGAACGAAACTAGAATTTATTCAATACTTAAAATCTGATAAATTTTTCTTTGATCATTTTTAAAACACTTTAAAATCTATATAGTATTACAAAAATAGTTTTATAAAAATACTTTTATAACTCGATGTTTCAACAAGTCCATTCTCGTTTTTACAGAAATTCGGTCATACGTTGATCGGGCATAAGACTAAAAATCTATAAGTACTTGGTAAACCCGTTTTCAACACCCACTGAAAATACTAGGAAAATAATTTTATTGAAAATATAGAAAACAATTTTTTTTTTAAAATAGAGGAAATATCTTTGGTGAGAATGCTCTGGAAATCATCACCCCCATCCATGGTTACAGTTACATCCCGGGTTACGTTGCCATCGCAGCAAAAGTCCATGTAACTGATTACACCATGGAACCCACAACAGATCGCAGTTACATTCCAGGGTTACGTTGCCGTCGCAGCAAAAGTCCATGTAACTGTTGGCTCTCAGCGGCACACACGATTTTCGCTGTCAAAATGAAACTTCTCCACTCCTACATAGGCCGCAGTCTACCGATATAAAATCAAACGTAGACTGTTGGCTCTCAGCGGCACACATGACTTTCGCTATGTTACCATAGTGTCGCAGTCTACCGATATAAAATCAAACATAGACTATTGGCTCTCAGCGGCTCACACGACTTTCGCTATGGTCTGTAGTAGATCGCAGTGACATTGAGTTACACTGTCGTCACAGCATAACCCAAATGCCTCTGTGGGCACCAGCCCCTCGACTTTCGCTACACAAATAATCCTCAGGAACTAGTTTTGTCCGGACTCCTTACAGGACCAACTTTAGAAACCCCCCTTGGGGCTCAAGGAAGTACCACCCAGTGGCACTCCTGAGAAGTTCATTTCAAGGGAGAGCCTTTTTCCCCAGAGCTATTCTCAAAACACTTTATACTATACACTTATAGTATCTTCAAATTATACCCTTTATGATTTATATCAAAATCATCTTTACATAAAATCGATATCCAAAATCGATAGTTCTCAAACTAGGCTTTCCAAATTCCCAAAATTGATTTTTTTCCAAAAATCAAAAGCCTTTTTAGAAATCCATAGGTTCCCAAAACCTTTTCCAAAATCATTCCCATAAAATCCCTTATATATATAGAAATATATAACTTTTAAAAATCTTTGGATCACTTCAAACTTGTATAAAACCTCTTTTATACTTCAAATATTTTCAAAACCCTTTTCTTCTAGCAATAGATTCAACAAGAGAAGATTTATCTTATATAACAAGGATATATAACTTTATTTTATTCCAAATCAAATATTCTAATTTTATTGCACTTTTATAAAGTTATTAACCATATCATTTTTCTATAAAATGAGTTCTAATCACAGAAATATTCAACTCCCATTTTATTTCATCATTTATTTCTCAGAATATACCCTTCTATTTCAAAACCATTTTACAGTTTTTATCCACAAATTTTCAATATCAATTTCATTCAAACCCGTACGATGTACACATATCATCCGTACGCAATATCAATCTGATCACTCACTTGATCACATAATTTCTCTTCCGAATTAGTATCGTCCACCCGACTTCCTAGTGCGGACTCAGATCTAGTTTCTTAATCAGAAACCGTCATTCTCCTTGCATAGTCGTAGCTATGATAGAGAATTTCCAGAACCAATCAAAAACCCATATCCAGGTTCGCCGTTGAAAATCGAGCAAAAAATCCCAACTCAGATCGATAATATTATCTCGAAATTCTGTGCTCGAATCTGGATCAAATCACTATGCGAATAGAATAATATACGTATATCCTACGTATTTATCTTTATTGGTTATTAGCCAAATCAATTCTCTTTCTATTCACATTTCCTTTAATTCCATTCACTTATTCTCAATTGCTTCCATTTCCAATTGAGTTATTACTTCAATTACAAACAGTTTGAACTCTGACCTATTTAAATTTAAAAATAGCTTGAAAAAGTTTAAAATAGATAAGTAGTTGAAAAATAGTTATTAGTTTGTAAAATAGCTGTAAAATGGTTAAGTATGTATAAAATAGTTAGATAATTGCAAAATAGTTTTTTTTAAATAGTGATTAGATATAAGTAACTGAAGAATAGTAATTAGTTTATAAGACAGTTTCAAAATAGTTAAATAGTTCCAAAATAATTGTAAAATAGGTATAAAATAGTTTGGGGTTTAAGAAGAAAGACTGTATAGTAAATAGTTTGGAAAAATATATTTGTATTAAAACAATTTATTTTGAAAATAATCCAGAGCCAAACTGTTTAATTTTCCAAATCTCCATTTCCAATTAATTTCCCATCAATTCAATTTAAATTTCCACTTCCCTTTAAATTGACTCAATACTCCAATTTCCATCCCAATTCAAGTTGAATTAACCTTAATTCCTTTCCAAATTCAAATCAAATTCCATTTGATTTTTAAACTTATTCAACTTTAATCACAATTCCAAATTATTTCAAATCAATTTGGATTAATTCCAAATTGAACCAGCTTCAACTTTAAATCATTTCAGTTTTAATTTACCATTTGAATTTTTAAACTTATACATCTTTAATCACAATTCCAATTAATTCAAATCCAATTTGAACTAATTTTATTCAATTCTCAATTTAAAACCATCTCAAATTATATGAATTCGAGTAAAAAAATTTTTAAATGTTGATTTAATCCCTTAAGTCAAATTAACCCTTACTTTTAAATTAAATCAACCTTTATTTTTAATTTAACAACTTAAATCTTTAAACCATTTAATTTATTAATCCAAATTCCATTTTAAAATTATCTTTACTTAACTTATTACAAAGTTCAAATAAGAATTCAAAAACAATTTAATCTTCAGATTCTAATTTATTATCCATTTCTAATTTTAAAACCAATTCTCAGTTTCATAAATTATTTATAACAATAGAATGATATCAGGATAAATTGTAACAACCCGGGATTTGCATTACCAATTAATAAATAAAAGTTAGGTTATTTATTTATTTTAATGAAGCATAAAAGGATTTGGAATAAAAAAAATTATTTGAAAAAGGCTATTTTAATTAAATGGAAAATATGGGATTTTAAAATGAGGTTAAAATGTTATTTTTGAAAAGTTAAATAATTTAGGAGAGATTTTAAAACGGGTTTGGATAAGAAAAATGAGTTTTATAAACATATATGAACACTTAGACTAATTTTTAGAAACATGTAAATAACTCTCTTCTTATTGGGTTACTAAACCTAACCCAATAACCCACCCTAAACCTCCTCTATAAATTATCTCAAACTCTCCAAACCTCATTCATTCATCCCTAATCAAAACCCTAATCATTTCCTAAAGCTTTCATAACAAAAATGGCCTCTATCTTCATCTCCTTATAGTTTTAGCTTATGCAAGTCATTCTATGCAAAGGTAATGCAAATACCCACCTCAAATCTTTTTTTTTATATCTTTTTCATTTCTAAAATTTATTTGGTAACACATGTTTTATGTGTTTTTTTGATCTTATAACCTCCTAATCATCTTTTGCTAACTTGGGTTGATGCTATAGTGTCTTTGTTGCTTTCTAGAGAGGTATATTGCTAAAAACCTCTTCTAATATGTGTTTAATCATCTTTTGATTTGGGTAATCAGTTATTAACACATGTTTTATTATGTAACATGTGAATCATAGCTCTTTGATCATCTTTGCTTTCATTTGGGGTGTGCACATAAGGTATTTGTAATATATGCTAGCTGAAATTATAATTAGTTTATTGCTGTTAGTAAATTAGGCATATCTCATTCATCTTAAATCGGAATTAAGATTTCCTTGAAGTTCTGGAAAGCTTATTCTGTAGCCGATAACTTTTATGTTTTGAGCTTTTCCTAATTTTGTGGTTTGAATGGTCGAAATCACGTTTGTTTGTCGCTGACCTGACAACAAACACAGGGTTGATAAAATAAAACTCTGAAATTTATTTGGCCATAAGTTACTCATTTCTTTTCCAAATCTAATAATTTTGGATGTTCTGGAAAGCTTAGATTTAGAGCTAAAACTTTAATGTTTTGAGTTTCATGAAATTTCGAAGTTAATTTGGTCAAAACTGTGCATTCTTACCACTGTCCCGAGAGCACAACGACAGTGATATAAAATTTAGATCTGAGAATTGTTTTAGTCATAGAATTTTCATCTCTGGTCGGAATTTGACGATTTTGGTCATTCCGGAAAGCTTAGAAACTAAGCTACAACTTTCATGTTATTCATTTTGCCAGAATTTGAAGTTTACTATGCCAAAATTGTGGTTTTTCATCTCTGGCCAGTTAGTGCATAGCTATAGGCCTTAGTCTCTTTTCTCCCGTTGTTTATAGCGTAGAACCCCGACTTTGCGACGCCATCCCGGGCTCGTCCTTTGTCAGATTTCATCATTTTTGGTCTCGTTAAAAAGATGAGATCGAGATCTTTAACCATGCAAAGTTTGGTTTAGATCTGGGTGCATTAGATACTTCGTTTCTATTGCCGAAGTAGCACCCAGAAACTATTTTACAATAGTGATCATTTTCAGTTATCGTCGGACCAACTTTGAAACATTGTCGTTTCTTCGTTTCAAGTCGAAACCGAACGATTCTTGTTGCATATCAAAGTAGGAGTACTTTACTACGCTCCTGCAAATTTTCATCAAGATCTGAGTTCATGTGACCCTTCGACCATGTCGTCGAAGTGGGACCTTTACACTGTTTTGACACAGTAAAGTTTTATGATTTTTGTCCGACTTTGAGACGACGCCGTTTCTTCGTTTTAAGTCGGAATTTCCCGATTCTTTTTGCAGTTTGGAGCAGGGATGTGGGACTATATGCCTACCAATTTTCATGTCATTCGGATTCAGTTTGCTGATCCGAATAATTTTCCGAACTTGGGTTCGCGTCGTTTTTGGACTATTTTCCAACACTTAGAATATTTTCAGTGATTTTCTGGTTTTATCGATTTCTTTGAGATTTGTCTCTAGATTTTGTACACGGGTTTTATGAATTATTTTCAAAAGATTTTTCACTCCTAAATGGCTTTCGAAATTATTATATAATATTATTTTAATTATTAAATTAATTACTCCATAATAGGAGAGTTTTCAAAAGCCGTTTTAACGTGATTTTAAAATCAATTATAAAACCGTTTCGCACCATTATTTTCTATAATAAAAATCTCACACTCACTTTTTAGCACGTCGAGCGAGGTGGAAAGGTGCTTAAACGGTTAGGAAATCTCCGGCCTATGGAACCGTGTGTATTTTCTTTCCAGTTAATCCCCGACCTATTCGATTGATCGTTTTGACCTTTGGGTCTAGTTTACCGATGATACGAGGTGGAATTTTTCTTGTTTGGAGTGTGAGCTTGCTATTGGTTAGGAAACCGTTTAGTGCGAACGTGGGGTATGGGACTCATTGTTAACACTTTACGGGTTCCTCTCCAAGAAGTTTGTGACACATTAGCCTCTGGGCGGCCAATACTGGACCTCTGGGTCACCACGCCTCTGGGCAACCGTCTCTGGACACCTGCTCTTTGGAGCAGTTTATTTTTCGGCATGCGCCTCTGGGCCTTTATCCTTCTGGGAAGGATCTTGCCGTCTCACGCGTTCCGCATCTATGCGAGTGATCGATCACAACTCTACAGTACTTGGCAACAACGACTCCAGTCGGTGCACGTGCAATACTGGTATTATTTGACGATTTTTATATCCATTCGAGTACCGCCATTCGGTGTTAGTTCTATGGAACCATACGATGTAAGTGTGATTACCTTGTGGATTCACAGTGTCTCGGGGCACTGCTTTTCAGTGTTTGATTTCATTGACTTTTCAGTATATCCCCATTGCTCTTTGGAGCATCGATCTTTGCTTGGGCATTGATTACAGACTCTGGTCACTCTTGGGATTATTGCCTATGGGCATCTTTTTATAGCTTTGGCTACGCCGATGATATGAGGCGATTTTATTTATTCTACACTTTGGTGTTGATTTTTCTTTGGAGATTTTTATTGCTTATTGATGATTAGGGATCGTAATTATATTCATGTGGTTCATAATATACTTCTCTTTGGATAAGTACCGTTTTATTTATGTACCGCATTATTATATATCTCAGTTATTACTGATTGTTTAGCTAGCCTGACCCGAGTGTTTTTCGCTCGGGTCAGACCGAGTTATTTCAGGTTAGGTCTCTGGACTTAGCTTCTGTGCTTCCGCTTGGACATTATCTGCTATGCTGATAGATAGCGCTTTTATTTGTCCACTATTCCGCTACTCTGTTATTATTCAAACTTTGATATGTACATATTTTTGATTCACATGTGTGAGCAGTGGCTTTGTACCCACTTATGATATTTGGATCTGTATTGAGGATGTATTGTCCTGAGATTTTATATCTGTTATGTGATTCTGTTCTGTGATGTTTTATCATTTTATTACTATGCTTATTCTGATAGATCTTTAGCCATTGTAATTTCGTTATAAATATTTATTGAATATGTCTAACCACTTGAAAAAAATAGATACCACCCTTTCGATGTATTCAGTAGATAGTTATAGCTTGATTACAAATGGTCGCTTCCACTATACTCTATTCTCCGCTTTAACAGACAGTATTACTCCCGTAATACTCTTTGTTACAGTGGGTCTCAGAGTGGGGCATTACATAAATAAACATCCAAATTTATCCAAACACCAATTAACAGCATCCATTATTAATTTCCAGATCTCAAACCCATTTTGAGATCACTCATAACTCCCATTTAAAATCAACCATTTAACTTCCCAAGTTAAATTTCAATTTCATCTTAAAATTTCCAATTCAAGTTGTTCATTCTAAACTCATTTAACTTTCCTTTAGTTAAATTTAATTTAATTTAGTCAACTTGACCTAATTTGAATTCTCATTCAAATTTTAAACCTTATATTAATAATCTTCCCACTTATAAATTCAAAAACTTATCACTTTGGGTTTTCATATCACATTCCAATTTAAAACTCAACACTAAGTGTTTATTTCAAATCATCATTGGTATTATGTATATTCCTCATATGTACATTTATTTTCTTTGCACACCAAGTTATACCTTAATTTTTTTTAAACCACCTTTGGTTTTAATTCAAAACGGATTTCTTTAAAACAATTTCAAGTTTTCTGGATTTAGATTTAAAATTTCACAAATTTAAATTATCTTTAATTCCAATTTATAAGTCATACTTACCTAAAAGTTTACTTCTCTAAAACATTTCATTTTACTTAATCATTTACAATATTTAATTATTAAACACAACAACCATTAATGATAATAACCAAAATTATCATATCTAGAAACCAATTCATTATTATCTTTATTCTGATAACACTTCTACAAATTCAAGATTTTAATTTCAGTTTGAATCCATTTCAAACTTATCTTCATTCAATTTTAATTTGGTTGTATTAACATTACCACTTAATTCATTATTTTATTTAGTTCCAATGATTCAACAACCAATTACCTTAATATTTATTAGAAAGAAATATCATTTTATATATCAAAATATATTCTTATATAAAATCATTTAAAATCCTTATACAAGAAAATAACAATTACGCTCTCATATATATATATACACACACACACTCAACTCGTTCTAGGGTACCATTGACCCTATCCTTAATGAGTAATCCCAACAGCTCTGATACCAACTGTAACGACCCGGAATTTTCGAACCCGAAAATTCTGGATAGTTAGGAGAAAAAGGAAAGAGATAGAAGAAGAAACAGAACAATACACAGATTCTCACATTCGCAGTGGATTAAAATACAATATCAAATAATAATATCAGTTATACAAAGAAATCTGTATCAGTCAATTACATTATAATATATCAGAGTTACAACATTTCACAATCACTGGACAGTTAAAATAACTCGTCCTAAATAAATAACAATATATCACAGTGGAATACACTCCATACGTTCCTGCCATCCAGCTCGCCTCCTGAGCTCCAGAACGTCCTTACCTGAAAATCTGTAATACTCGGTCTGACCCGAGCATTACATTAAAGTAACACCCGAGTCAGGCTGGAAACCAGCGTGAGTAAACCCAAATAATTTGAAACTCTAAGGTTGTAGAACTTCTTTGAAAACCAGGGTAACTCGTACATCTCTATGAGTTCTTATCTTATTTTAGTCAAACAATTATTTCACAAAATAATATCTAAGTACCATTACTTAGTTTCAATGGTCTAGTTTACTTAATTTATTCCAGCCTATTTGATTTACAAATCAATCTATAAAGAATTATAGATTACTAATCGAAGTGGTTCCGGATATTGCTGATATCCGATCCCGGTCTCTTCGAATTTAATACCATCTTTAATCAAAATTGTTTTAAGTGAATACAATTAAGTAAAAACAAACTGGATGCCACATTTCACAACAATTCATCATCGATAAATAACCCACATTATCATAGTTCAACCCAACATATCATATCATAGTACATCATAATTTATCGAACTAGAGATATTAATCACTCCAAACATTCAATAATTAAATCATCCATACGCAAGATCAATCAATCACATAATTTATAATTAATTTAATTAATCTCAAAATAGATTAATTATATGTAAATTTATTACCTAACCCTGCTTGATTAACATTAATTAATTACAACCCATTAGTTATTAATTAATGAAATTAATTAATCATCCTTAATTATCCATCTTAAGTAATTATCCTCAATTACTTGTATTAATTAATTATTCCTTAATTAACCACATAAATTAATTAACCATTAATTAATTAACCCTTAATTAATTATCCTTTAATCATAAATTAATTAACCTTTAATTACTAAAATATTTTTTTCTTCTATTAAGTAATTAACCTTTAATCGCTTAAGTTAATTAATTAACCCTTAATTACTTAAGTCCTTAATTAATCTAAGATAAACCATTATCTTAATTAATTACTTAATATTATTTAAATCTTATTTAATAAACCTTGGAAATAAATTTATTATTAACATATGAATTAACGGAAGATCTTAAGTTTAATTAATGATAAAAAAACATTTTACTTTCTTAATTAATTACCCTTTAATTTATTTTAAATAAACTTAAGAATTAACTTAATTAATTCTAGTTAAAATAAATTATACAACTTTTATCTATCCAAACATTTAAATAAACATTTATTATTGAAAAGAAATTTTATTTAAGAAAATAGTTTAAAACTTGATTTATTTAAATTTTAAAAACTTGATTCATTTTAATGTACTTTAAAACTTGTTATTAAACAAAAGAACCCGAGCCCATAGCTAAAATTCCCCGAGCCAAACAAGCAAAATCCCGAGCAAATCCCCGTGCAACATCATTTTCTTCTCTTCCTCGAGACAATCCCTTGTTTACTTCGAGCAAAACTCGAGAAGAACCTTTCTTCCCAAACATCACCACGAACCCAGATTTAAACGTGTACATGTGCACATGTACGCCGCGGCCACCCTACTCCGACCATCGATACGATCCTCGCCAAGTCGCCTACGTCCCCACCGTCCCTCACCACCACTCAGATCGTCCAAATCGCTAGAGGAACAAGAACGAGCAATCGAACCCACAGGGATCAAGAACTCGACCATCCAAAACACTCGTCGTCAACGAATGCGACCACCGGAGCATCTGTTTCTCTGACCACAGTAGCATCACAGGCCATACGACGTAGCCCCCCCATGCGATCCTTCCCGATGCACCATCGACGTCAGAAGCATCTCGATTATCCAACACAACCAAACAGCACTACAAGCCCTAGTTCACCGTACTCCGGTCACCACGGTCATTGATAAAACAGTTGGCCATTTTTCCATGGGTCATCAACCCCCTAGCCATCCTCGACATTAACCCCAAACTCCAATTCGACCTAGATCATCGCCAATTGCCGAAAATTCCAAAATCACTCATCTCAGATAATCCCATCAATCCCTTATCTAAAAATCAAGATTTCTCTACCTAAATTCATGATTAAACATTACAAATCTGATCTTGAAATCAATAATTGAAATTGACATGTTTAATTTTTCCTTATTTACTAATCATCACTGTGTTTTTATATCTTTGTAAAAATTTACTTAATATAAAATCTCGAAACAATTTTTAAAATTTAAATTACATTGTAATGATCTTTTTTTTAATTCTAAGATCAAAGCATATATTGAATTGTATAAAGAGATTTAGATTTTTGAAAGTAATTTAACCCAGGTGAAAATAACAGAGGCAGTCTGCAAACATACTAATATATTCACATTTAACATAATAGATCAAAGCATATATATACCCAGAACAATCATGCAAACCATCATACAACAATTTCCAGATTGATTTATCACGTGCAACATTTTTTTTCAGTGTTAACTACCAGAGACCTGTATGTATATATGCAGTATACCCAACTTGTATACCCGGACAAAAATTCAATTCCCATACATGTAAAACCATAACACAACATTGCTATCATTATTTATCCCTTGCATCAGTTAAATAAGCAAATTAGGCTTGAAAAAGAGTGAAGTTACTCACCTGAGTTTAAAAGATGAACAGAGAGACTTGAAAATGCTTGGATTTGAACTGGAAAGCTTTAATTTGAAAAACTGAAATGTTTTGATGATACAAGTTGCAGATTTGTTGCTGGGAAAACTTGGTCTTTAAAAGCTGAGATGATTAAGGCTTGAAACATAGATGATCTTGCTAGATTACAAGTTGAAGTTTGTTTTTATTTGATGATTTCAAGTTTGAATAAAATTACAAGCTCTTTTTTCTTCTTCTTATTTTCCAGATTTATGTTACAGATTATTCTGTAATGACCCAGAATTTTTGATAATTAAAATTCGAATATTTAATTAATTTTGAATATTAATAAGTGGAATTACTAAGTCGGATAAATTATTTATCGAATATTGGATTTACCTGGGTAATTAAATCGATAAATTAATAATTGAAATTCCAAAAATAATTGAAAATCGAGTTTAATATGATTGAAATTGATTTGTAAAATTTTATTTAATCATACTGGAGTTATAGGAATATTTTAGAACTCTTAAAATTGAATTTGGAGTTAATCTGTGAAAATCGAATATTTTAATATTTAATTATCGACTGAAAAAATAGCCAATTTTCGAACAGTCTCAGAATTGAACGAAACCAGTTCCATTGGATCCGTAATAGTTAGTTATTATCGGATTTCAATTTTCGTATCAATCGAAGTTATCGTTTGACCGTGGCAACTCGAAACGCATCGATATCTTTTTAATTTTAAATCGTCGAGTTAAAATAGTCATTTTTCAAACTGTCTCGGATTTCGACGAAACCAGTTTCATCGGATCCGTAATGTGATATTATTGTAAGATTTCAAATTTCGTAATTTTTGGATTTACCGTTTGTCCGGTACAAATTAAAACGCCTCGAAATCGATTTAAATCGGTTTAATTTAAATTGATCGTTTAATTCCATATCTCGCACAGACGATCGAATTAGCTTCCGAAATCTATTCCATTGTGTCCGAAACGCGGGGTAAACCCCAGAAATGCCAGTCACTACGCGTAAATCGGAGTTCGGAAATTCCGAAATGAATAGTGTTTCCGTTCGATTTTCTATAAAAGGAGTTGCTATCTTCATATTTGCAAAAACTTGAAACCCTAGCCCTAAGTGATAGCCAGCCGCCACCATCATTTTAACGGCCAGAAATTGCATTCCTTCTCCCTCCAATCTCTCTCAATCTATCGACTTTCAGACGAAGTCTTCAACTGGAAAGATGTAGAGCATCACACGATCTTGCTATCCAACGGTCATGATCGTGTTTCGGTGAGCGGATCGACGAGAATTTCACGATTAGGGCTGCGTGTTCGGCCTCGAGTTGCATGCTATAGGGGCGATCAGAGGTCAAGCTGCTCTGGCCGAGCATGGAGTGGAGGGTGGCGCTTCGAATGGAGGCGTTATGATCGGGTTTCGTCGATGTAGGGAGGGTGCGGCTATTGTTGTTTGAACGGCGAGATGGGTTTCGAACGCGATGTTTTCGCATGGAGGAAGATGATAACAAGCACAGCCCGGATCTGATCTCTTTGAATTGAACGGTGATGATGAGTTTAGGGTTTAAAAATAAATTATATTGAAAATATTAATATTAATATTTAAAATTCGTTTAATGTTTAAAATTGTATACCTTGTTCATACATTATCAGAAAATTACGAAACAAGATGCGTTGGAATCGTCTCGACGTGTACTTCGCAATGCAACTGGATTTAAGCCATTTGGAGCTAGTTTGAATTTCGGGTAAAATTAAACGCGTGTTTAATTTTGTTCGAAATAAAACGCTGAAATCAGAATTAAAATCAAGGTGAGATCTTCTCACTCAAATTTGAATGTGGAATTATTTACAGTTATTGATTGATGATTGACTGTTTGGATGTGATATTAGATATAGTAGGATATATATCTATATATAGCAATATATACATATTGGCATATGTATATATTGGATTGATTGATTTCCCGCCTCGTATAGCGGATGAGACCCTATTGCGCCGTTAGTAAGCGGATTATTTTTATAAAACCCATATACCGCGATAATTCCGTACTGGAGCGGAATTGGTATTGTGCTAACGTCTTTGGATGCAGGGAAACAGGTTGGAGGGATCCAACTGGATTCCTCAACTGTATTTATTTATTTACAGATGTTGATATATATTCTGTCATCATATGATGATATATGATGTTTGATGTTGTGATGGACTAATTGATGCGTTGCATCATCGGGTTCAATTTTAAAGTTTAAAAATAAACGATTTTTACTTTAAAAGGGATTTTGAAGTGATTTTTGGAAAGTATACGATTTATTAAATTTTGGAATAAATGTTATAAATTTAAAGTTATGAAAATTTTAAATTGTGAAATATACCTGAAAGGTGATTTTGAAATAAATAGTCAAGTGATAAATAAAATAGTTTAAGTTGGATTTCTTTTGAATTATTTAAAAATGATGTATATAAAAGATGTACAGAATTGATATTTATCAATTAAAAGTATTGGAATTTTAAAACGAGTTTCTATAAGTGTTAGAAATTTATAGAATTATAAATTGTGAAGACATGAGATTTATAGAATTATAGATTGTGAAGATTTGAAGTTTATAGATTTATAAAGTATGAAGTTATAAAATGAATGAAGTTATAAAATGAATGAAGTTGTAGAATAAAGACTGATAAGAAATTTACTTGTAACTTGGATTGTTGCCTTTAAATGGGATATTGATCGAATTATTAATAAAGAAGATTTATTAAATTGAAGTCGTTAGAAAATAGAATTTATAAACGTTGTTTTATAAATTCGAAATCAATTGGATTTGATAAATTAAAAGGTTAAAGGGGATTTTATCCACGATTTTGGACAGTGGGTAATTCTTGAAATAAATGTGTAGAAAAAATCGAAATTTGGTTATTGAAGTATATTCACGATTTTGGACAGTGAATATATTATTGAAAAAAATGGTTATGTTTGGGAAAGCGATATTATAAAGGAAGTTAATTGTTTTAAAAGATGTTTTAAAACGTGTGAACTATCGAAATCATAGATTTCAACATTTATTGTTGAAATAGACGTTTTCGAAGAATAAGGAAATGATGGACTATAACACTGTTGTTATAGTAAATGATTTCCGAAAGGAAATGTTTTGATGTAGTATTGGGATTTATATACCTATTAAAAATCTGAATCCCTATACTAGTGATTTTGAGTCGTCGTAACGATGTTTTACGTAACATTCGTTTTGACTCAAATAAAATGTGTTTAAAGAATGATTTCCTTAAAGAATGAAATGTATACTTAATATTGATTTAAGTATATTGAATATTTTCAAGTGTTGAAAATAAATGATTTATGAAATACTTATTTTTAAATAAGTATGGAAATGCTTTTCCAATGTGAAATGAACTGTTTTGAGTATTTATCTTTTAAAGATAAATTGAAATGTGGAAATTAATTTGAAGTTGTTTTCAAATGGTTAAGTGTGGAAATTTTATATCTAGTAAAGATATTTTGGAAGAATAAATTATTTGGAAAATTATTTGGAATCTGATGATGTTGCGCATCTTTATTGATAGTTAAATAACCGACTATCAATATTTACCTTTAGATAGGTATTTGTTGTGAATTGGATGAATTTGAATGCCACACTTGTTTTTAAATAAACGCTCACTATTCGGGTTAACCGGGAAAGGACCATGGGGTCGTATAACCCATTCCGAATATGTGATACGTCGTTATGAATCGCATTTGAAGACCGGTGTTGAAGACCGGATATTTTTGAAAACAGAAGGATTACCGTCGAGTTACTCTACATCGGCTGATCTCCGATTTAGAGGTTTTATCACCCTTAGTGACGGGAAGTCCTGACGTGATTGAAATTATCCGGATATGCAAGGGCTTCATGAGAAGTGCCTTCGGTTCTGTTCGATCCCGGAACAGACTTGTATGGATTGTGTGTCTGACGTTACACTTTGAGATGTAAAGCTGATTTCTTTCAAATACATTTCTGTTGGTGGCGGAGAATTTATTCTCTTAGCTTAACACCCTTCTCTGAGACGTACGAGCTCAGAGGTTATGTAGTTGAAATTTATCAGCGATATATCCCAATTTGGTAACGTGGCATACTGAGTGTTGCTGTGAAATGATCGGTGTTTGATCATTTGCGATATGATCATTTGTTTGATCTTATATCTTTGTGATCATAGGTTTATCATTTTGTTTGACCTGAAGCAGGGCTTTGTAGAAAGCGTAGCTTTGTGGACGAGACTTCGTCGAGCCTCACACCCCGGAAATGGTCGAAACAGGAAGGATGCGGCAAGGTTCTAGGGAGTAGCGCCCCTTAGTGTATGTCATTCCTTCTGGATAAAGGTGGTATCATGGTATGGAGCCCAGATACTTAACCTCTGTGGTTACTGCATTATTATTATCTATGTGGTTTGTTGGAAATCGGGGATCCTCGGGAAGATCGGTTACGATCGGGGGATGGCATACGCGTGTCAGTAGTTACCTATTTTTGCAGAGGTAACCCGGCCTTGTGTTGGCAGAGATCCGGTTAGGTTCTCGGGTCGTCTATTCTAGGGACGTACCCATCGTGGATAGGAAGTTCCTTAGCCTGACCATTTGTTGGAAATCCAAAGAAACAATACGCGACGTGTACGGTTTTAGTTGTATTACCTGCTATGGAATGTGGCGGTAACCTGCTATTGAACATGGTAGCTATAGTAGGCATACGATACTGGTCGTATGTTGGCTAAGATTAATATTATACTTTCGAAATGTTTTCTACACTATGCACTAATAATAATATCAAAAATGATTTGATTTTGCGTAGTAAGCATCTTTGACTATCATAAGAAGAAATCTCCTCCAATTCTGCGTTTGCATTGTGTGTGTGGTGGGAGGTCTTATGGTAGTCTCATTTTCCAAAAAGCATTGCGAATTTGTTTTATTTTCTTTGTGAAAGAATAACTGTTTTTACGATCTCACACCAGTCACCATGACTGACTCGGAGTTTATTGTTCCCTTCTAAACTCTGGGTGCCCACCAATTTCCACACGGGCAGCCTAGAGTTATATTATCAGGATATTCTGGAGCTTTGGAGATGAGCTGGATGACGAGACGTAGTATTTGTATCTGATAGTATTTATTCCGCTGTGTATTCTGTATGAGGACAAGTTATATAACTGTCCATTGTTGTATATTGACTCTGATGATTGATGTATGTATAAAATGATATAGCTCTTTGTTTTAAAAGACTAGTGTTTATTTATTATATATTATTCCGCTGCGATGTGTGAGATTCTGATATTGTTTCTGTTTCTGATGTTGTTCTGTTGTTCTTCTTTCTTTTTCTTCTATCTTCTTCTTCTACTTTTTTCTTCTTTCTTAAAACCATAACTTTTCGGGTTTCCGGCATTCGATGGCTCAGCAGTCGATAAAGTGAGTATCGATGTTGAATTTTCGAAAGTCGAAAATTTTCGGGATGTTACATTTGGTATCAGAGCATATGGTTAAGCGACAACCTTGCTCTGTTGGGTGTTACTCATTAGAGATAGAGTCAGTAGTACTCTAGAATGAGTTGAGTGTAATAATAGATACGAGTGCGTATTTGTTAGTGAATATAAAATTGTTTTATATTGTGATGATTGGTTTGTTGAGTGGTATATGGATTCTGGTCGGTATTGTCCGTACAACTTTATCGATAGGGATCTCTAAACACTTGTATAAAACAATTCGGCACAGTATTGTTTTAAATAGGGTAAATGAAATAATTTTACCCAAAACTATTTTTGTATAGAAAATAAATGTTTTTCTATGAATTATCATAATATATGGATGCTTGTTTGTTAGGAAAGTGACAATATTGAAATGTTATCATTATTGTATGAAATGGAATAAAGAAATTCAAATCATAACTCCAAAGTTAAGAAATAAAATCCATGTACAAATGAGATTTAAGGGATGTAAATTATAAATGTGATTTGTAATTTAAAACGGAATTCCAGAGAAGTTTTTGGAAATGTTTTAAAAAGAATTTGAAAATTTTGGAGATTCGGAAAGTTTAAATTCCTTTTTGATTTGAAAATGAATTCCAAAGGTTTTGAAAAGTATTTTGGGAAGAGATGAAAGCTCTAAACTCTTTTCGGTCATTGGAAAATAATTCCGATGATGATCGCGACATCACCGGTGTTCATTTTCGGGTTTCCAAAAGAGGAATTGCTGCCAATTGTTTTAAATGGAAGTTGTTTTGGAAAAATTTGGGTTTTTGTTTTGGAAATTCAAATGGAATCTTGAAATGCAAAATTGAACGAAATTGAATATGCAACTTCAAATAGTGAATTAGAGATGATATAAGCAGTTATATTGAAAATTTTGTAATTGAATGTACGAAATGGTTTGAATATGTAACTAGATATAATGGCTAGTAGGATATACAGGTGTTATGAATTGGGATTTTAATTTTGAAGATAAAATTGAATTGCTCGACAAAAAGGTACGTATTTAAATTTCTATATGAGATTTGATGATTTCTTGTCTAGCCGCTTGGCTTTTTCTTTTCTTTTTGAAATCTGAGAGTCCGTAGGGACGTTTTGTAGTCGTACCGTATTAGCCGCGCAAAGGAGACGCTGGCGAAATTTTTCGAAAATTTCGAGTGTTAGAAAATTTTGAGAAATTTTGAAAGTTTAAAAATTTGAATTTAAACTCGAATTTGAATTTTGAAGTTAAACAATGTTGTTTGAAGATTATGAAAATGTTAGAAAGTTAGTTGAATCAATAACGAATCTCTAGTAGAAATATTTGTTTTGATAAATTGATAAAACTATTTGAATTTGAGAAAATAGTAGACGAGTTAAGGACCTTTCTTCCTGACTTGTAATTTCGAGGACGAAATTCTTTTAAGGGGGGAAGTCTGTAACGACCCAGAATTTTTGATAATTAAAATTCGAATATTTAATTAATTTTGAATATTAATAAGTGGAATTACTAAGTCGGATAAATTATTTATCGAATATTGGATTTACCTGGGTAATTAAATCGATAAATTAATAATTGAAATTCCAAAAATAATTGAAAATCGAGTTTAATATGATTGAAATTGATTTGTAAAATTTTATTTAATCATACTGGAGTTATAGGAATATTTTAGAACTCTTAAAATTGAATTTGGAGTTAATCTGTGAAAATCGAATATTTTAATATTTAATTATCGACTGAAAAAATAGCCAATTTTCGAACAGTCTCAGAATTGAACGAAACCAGTTCCATTGGATCCGTAATAGTTAGTTATTATCGGATTTCAATTTTCGTATCAATCGAAGTTATCGTTTGACCGTGGCAACTCGAAACGCATCGATATCTTTTTAATTTTAAATCGTCGAGTTAAAATAGTCATTTTTCAAACGGTCTCGGATTTCGACGAAACCAGTTTCATCGGATCCGTAATGTGATATTATTGTAAGATTTCAAATTTCGTAATTTTTGGATTTACCGTTTGTCCGGTACAAATTAAAACGCCTCGAAATCGATTTAAATCGGTTTAATTTAAATTGATCGTTTAATTCCATATCTCGCACAGACGATCGAATTAGCTTCCGAAATCTATTCCATTGTGTCCGGAACGCGGGGTAAACCCCAGAAATGCCAGTCACTACGCGTAAATCGGAGTTCGGAAATTCCGAAATGAATAGTGTTTCCGTTCGATTTTCTATAAAAGGAGTTGCTATCTTCATATTTGCAAAAACTTGAAACCCTAGCCCTAAGTGATAGCCAGCCGCCACCATCATTTTAACGGCCAGAAATTGCATTCCTTCTCCCTCCAATCTCTCTCAATCTATCGACTTTCAGACGAAGTCTTCAACTGGAAAGATGTAGAGCATCACACGATCTTGCTATCCAACGGTCATGATCATGTTTCGGTGAGCGGATCGACGAGAATTTCACGATTAGGGCTGCGTGTTCGGCCTCGAGTTGCATGCTATAGGGGCGATCGGAGGTCAAGCTGCTCTGGCCGAGCATGGAGTGGAGGGTGGCGCTTCGAATGGAGGCGTTATGATCGGGTTTCGTCGATGTAGGGAGGGTGCGGCTATTGTTGTTTGAACGGCGAGATGGGTTTCGAACGCGATGTTTTCGCATGGAGGAAGATGATAACAAGCACAGCCCGGATCTGATCTCTTTGAATTGAACGGTGATGATGAGTTTAGGGTTTAAAAATAAATTATATTGAAAATATTAATATTAATATTTAAAATTCGTTCAATGTTTAAAATTGTATACCTTGTTCATACATTATCAGAAAATTACGAAACAAGATGCGTTGGAATCGTCTCGACGTGTACTTCGCAATGCAACTGGATTTAAGCCATTTGGAGCTAGTTTGAATTTCGGGTAAAATTAAACGCGTGTTTAATTTTGTTCGAAATAAAACGCTGAAATCAGAATTAAAATCAAGGTGAGATCTTCTCACTCAAATTTGAATGTGGAATTATTTACAGTTATTGATTGATGATTGACTGTTTGGATGTGATATTAGATATAGTAGGATATATATCTATATATAGCAATATATACATATTGGCATATGTATATATTGGATTGATTGATTTCCCGCCTCGTATAGCGGATGAGACCCTATTGCGCCGTTAGTAAGCGGATTATTTTTATAAAACCCATATACCGCGTTAATTCCGTACTGGAGCGGAATTGGTATTGTGCTAACGTCTTTGGATGCAGGGAAACAGGTTGGAGGGATCCAACTGGATTCCTCAACTGTATTTATTTATTTACAGATGTTGATATATATTCTGTCATCATATGATGATATATGATGTTTGATGTTGTGATGGACTAATTGATGCGTTGCATCATCGGGTTCAATTTTAAAGTTTAAAAATAAACGATTTTTACTTTAAAAGGGATTTTGAAGTGATTTTTGGAAAGTATACGATTTATTAAATTTTGGAATAAATGTTATAAATTTAAAGTTATGAAAATTTTAAATTGTGAAATATACCTGAAAGGTGATTTTGAAATAAATAGTCAAGTGATAAATAAAATAGTTTAAGTTGGATTTCTTTTGAATTATTTAAAAATGATGTATATAAAAGATGTACAGAATTGATATTTATCAATTAAAAGTATTGGAATTTTAAAACGAGTTTCTATAAGTGTTAGAAATTTATAGAATTATAAATTGTGAAGACATGAGATTTATAGAATTATAGATTGTGAAGATTTGAAGTTTATAGATTTATAAAGTATGAAGTTATAAAATGAATGAAGTTATAAAATGAATGAAGTTGTAGAATAAAGACTGATAAGAAATTTACTTGTAACTTGGATTGTTGCCTTTAAATGGGATATTGATCGAATTATTAATAAAGAAGATTTATTAAATTGAAGTCGTTAGAAAATAGAATTTATAAACGTTGTTTTATAAATTCGAAATCAATTGGATTTGATAAATTAAAAGGTTAAAGGGGATTTTATCCACGATTTTGGACAGTGGGTAATTCTTGAAATAAATGTGTAGAAAAAATCGAAATTTGGTTATTGAAGTATATTCACGATTTTGGACAGTGAATATATTATTGAAAAAAATGGTTATGTTTGGGAAAGCGATATTATAAAGGAAGTTAATTGTTTTAAAAGATGTTTTAAAACGTGTGAACTATCGAAATCATAGATTTCAACATTTATTGTTGAAATAGACGTTTTCGAAGAATAAGGAAATGATGGACTATAACACTGTTGTTATAGTAAATGATTTCCGAAAGGAAATGTTTTGATGTAGTATTGGGATTTATATATCTATTAAAAATCCGAATCCCTATACTAGTGATTTTGAGTCGTCGTAACGATGTTTTACGTAACATTCGTTTTGACTCAAATAAAATGTGTTTAAAGAATGATTTCCTTAAAGAATGAAATGTATACTTAATATTGATTTAAGTATATTGAATATTTTCAAGTGTTGAAAATAAATGATTTATGAAATACTTATTTTTAAATAAGTATGGAAATGCTTTTCCAATGTGAAATGAACTGTTTTGAGTATTTATCTTTTAAAGATAAATTGAAATGTGGAAATTAATTTGAAGTTGTTTTCAAATGGTTAAGTGTGGAAATTTTATATCTAGTAAAGATATTTTGGAAGAATAAATTATTTGGAAAATTATTTGGAATCTGATGATGTTGCGCATCTTTATTGATAGTTAAATAACCGACTATCAATATTTACCTTTAGATAGGTATTTGTTGTGAATTGGATGAATTTGAATGCCACACTTGTTTTTAAATAAACGCTCACTATTCGGGTTAACCGGGAAAGGACCATGGGGTCGTATAACCCATTTCGAATATGTGATACGTCGTTATGAATCGCATTTGAAGACCGGTGTTGAAGACCGGATATTTTTGAAAACGGAAGGATTACCGTCGAGTTACTCTACATCGGCTGATCTCCGATTTAGAGGTTTTATCACCCTTAGTGACGGGAAGTCCTCACGTGATTTAAATTATCCGGATATGCAAGGGCTTCGTGAGAAGTGCCTTCGGTTCTGTTCGATCCCGGAACAGACTTGTATGGATTGTGTGTCTGACGTTACACTTTGAGATGTAAAGCTGATTTCTTTCAAATACATTTCTGTTGGTGGCGGAGAATTTATTCTCTTAGCTTAACACCCTTCTCTGAGACGTACGAGCTCAGAGGTTATGTAGTTGAAATTTATCAGCGATATATTCCAATTTGGTAACGTGGCATACTGAGTGTTGCTGTGAAATGATCGGTGTTTGATCATTTGCGATATGATCATTTGTTTGATCTTATATCTTTGTGATCATAGGTTGATCATTTTGTTTGACCCGAAGCAGGGCTTTGTAGAAAGCGTAGCTTTGTGGACGAGACTTCGTCGAGCCTCACACCCCGGAAATGGTCGAAACAGGAAGGATGCGGCAAGGTTCTAGGGAGTAGCACCCCTTAGTGTATGTCATTCCTTCTGGATAAAGGTGGTATCATGGTATGGAGCCCAGATACTTAACCTCTGTGGTTACTGCATTATTATTATCTATGTGGTTTGTTGGAAATCGGGGATCCTCGGGAAGATCGGTTACGATCGGGAGATGGCATACGCGTGTCAGTAGTTACCTATTTTTGCAGAGGTAACCCGGCCTTGTGTTGGCAGAGATCCGGTTAGGTTCTCGGGTCGTCTATTCCAGGGACGTACCCATCGTGGATAGGAAGTTCCTTAGCCTGACCATTTGTTGGAAATCCAAAGAAACAATACGCGACGTGTACGGTTTTAGTTGTATTACCTGCTATGGAATGTGGCGGTAACCTGCTATTGAACATGGTAGCTATAGTAGGCATACGATACTGGTCGTATGTTGGCTAAGATTAATATTATACTTTCGAAATGTTTTCTACACTATGCACTAATAATAATATCAAAAATGATTTGATTTTGCGTAGTAAGCATCTTTGACTATCATAAGAAGAAATCTCCTCCAATTCTGCGTTTGCATTGTGTGTGTGGTGGGAGGTCTTATGGTAGTCTCATTTTCCAAAAAGCATTGCGAATTTGTTTTATTTTCTTTGTGAAAGAATAACTGTTTTTACGATCTCACACCAGTCACCATGACTGACTCGGAGTTTATTGTTCCCTTCTAAACTCTGGGTGCCCACCAATTTCCACACGGGCAGCCTAGAGTTATATTATCAGGATATTCAGGATATTCTGGAGCTTTGGAGATGAGCTGGATGACGAGACGTAGTATTTGTATCTGATAGTATTTATTCCGCTGTGTATTCTGTATGAGGACAAGTTATATAACTGTCCATTGTTGTATATTGACTCTGATGATTGATGTATGTATAAAATGATATAGCTCTTTGTTTTAAAAGACTAGTGTTTATTTATTATATATTATTCCGCTGCGATGTGTGAGATTCTGATATTGTTTCTGTTTCTGATGTTGTTCTGTTGTTCTTCTTTCTTTTTCTTCTATCTTCTTCTTCTACTTTTTTCTTCTTTCTTAAAACCATAACTTTTTGGGTTTCCGGCATTCGATGGCTCAGCAGTCGATAAAGTGAGTATCGATGTTGAATTTTCGAAAGTCGAAAATTTTCGGGATGTTACATTATTTGCTTGGGTTTTGAAACTGAAGTTAGAAAAGAAAATGAGAGAGTAGAGTATAGATGCATTCGTAGCTTTAATTATGATTTTATAAAAATAAAAGAAAAGTAAAAATAAATTGGTGCCACTTGTTATTTTGCATGCTATCTTAGCTTACAAATGTCTTAACATATATTATATTTTTGTTTTAGGTTTTTATATTATACTCTGTATTTTTATTTATACATTTCTTCTTTTTACTTATATGAATATAACTCAAAGAAAACAATATAAAACTTATTTATTTATACTTACCTTAAGCCTAAGCTATTTATACTAGTGCTTTAAAAATGTAGAATTTGAATCTAATTTATTTTCAAGATATTCATATAGAACTTCAAATCATAGTTTTATTTACAATCTACATATATAAATAAACAATAGAAAACATATTTAATTGATTTGAAAATATAATTCTTGTAAATTTTAAATTATGTAAGAAGATTATTAGATTAATACATATATCCAAATATATGTATTCATCATAATTCTATTTGTTCAGCTTATAAATCAGTGTTTCAATAGTTAAAATCAGGTAATTACCAATTAACATATGTCCAAAAATCCGGGATATCACATTCTTCTTGAAAGCTCCTGTCCAAATTAATTTCGAAAAAAATAATAACAGTCGATTATCCTTCAAAATCAAATTAATGGCCGATCAAAATCAAGAAAAACCCAAATCATAGCGAAATCTCAGATCGAAATCGCAAGGTTTCAAATCGCCCACCTTCCCAGTTATCTTCCACCGAATCAAATCGCAAGTCCTTCCTTGCAAAATCCTTTCTCGATGACTTGGCTAGGGTTTGCGAGCGTGCAATGGGCGAAGAGGTGTCATGATGGCGTGGTTGCGGTGGAATGGTAGGCTCGAGTGCGACTCGTCATCAAGGTTGCAGCGACGTTCATCTGGGACGATCGATCGTCGGTGGATGTTGCTGTCGTGGTTGGACCTGGGTTGCTCGATAGCAGTAAGGTATAACTTGTTGTTTCAATTTAAATATAATACATTTGTAAGTAAACAAAGAAAAAGGAATTAAAGCAAGGTATATAAATGTACAACTTATTTATTTTAAATTGATAGTGTATATATATGTATATATATACAATAAAACAGATAGGTATAGTTGAGATTATTTCTTAATTTGAATCTTGATATCTAGAGAAAGATAAACATATAAATATTTATATATAGGAATTTCAGAAATGTTGAAGTTATATATATAAAAATAGATTTATATAAAATCTATGTAAATTATTTTATATGAAGTTCAAGAATATATACATATATGAGGATTTTGGGAAAGTATGGAAATATTAGGATATTATGGAATTTATAAAGATCCGATTTTTTTTTAAAAAAGGAAAAGAATGGGTTTGATGATTAAACTGTTTTAATTAACTTATTTAATTTTTGGGTTGCTAAAAATAATTTGTTAAAGGAAAATTATTAGTTTAAAATTTTAAAAAAAATTATAAGTTAAATTTAAATAAGTAAATGGAAAATTTATTGTTTGATTTATTCAAATAATAATAAATAGTGAATTGTTTATACAAGGTCAAATGGTGAAGAAACAAGCCGGTTTGGATTGGGATGCAAAAAAAACTAAAGGTGAGTTAATCTCACTCATCTGGGTTTAATTTAAATTTAATAGTTAAATTTAAATTTTGGTTGAATGGTTGAATTGATTGGATGTGGTATATTATATAGTAGTATATAGTATATATTGGAGTGATTGATATTCCCGCATTATATAGCGGATGAGACCCTATGAGCTGCATAATAGCGGATGATATTATATTAAACCCATATACCGCGATATTCCACCTCGATGTGGAATTGGTATTTTATATTGTGCGAACATTTGTGGATGCAGGGAAAACAGGTTGGAGGGATCCAACTGGATTCCTCAAAACGTTTGAATTTATTGTATATATTCAGCGATATGATTATGTGATGATCTATGATGAATTATAGTGATCATATTGGGAATTGGAATTTATTTAGTACTCTAGCTTGGTTAAATATATATATGTTGAAATTGGAGAATTGAAATATATCTATGAAGTGTGGATTTTTAAAGTAAATCAAGAGGGTAATTTTAAATAAAATAATTATAAGGAATCTAGGTAATTAAAATGGTTTGGAAGATAAAGTTGATTTTTAACAAATAAACCCAAAGTATGGGGAAAGAGATATTTTGAATAAATGAATTCAAATGATAATATTTAAAGGTAGGTAAAGAATTCATTTGTAAAATTCAAGGTTATAATTTATTTGGAAAAGATGAGAAATTTTTTGGAAAGTATGAAATTTGTATTTTAGTTTAAATTAGATTTTAAATCAGGATAAAGAAGTTAAATCTGAAATTAATGAGTTTTGAAATAAATTTGGATAAGTAAAGAAATTTATTTTTAAATGGAGTTAAATTTGGAAATTGATTAAGTGTATGAAACTGTGACTTTTAAAAGGAAGATGAGACTATGGAATTTTGTAATCTTGGTTTATAAAGTGAAGTAATATATCAGTGGATATTTGGAAGAATAAATTCACGGTGGGAATTTATTAAAGGGATGGGTAAATTTGGTTAAAAATAAATAGTGATTTATTTTTAAAAGATGTGAAAGAGAAGTGTATTTCCCTGGATAACCGAGTACATTTTCAAAGCAAATTTTTATGTCTAGGTTAAAAATTTTAAAGTTGTTTTAAAAGCATGTTTTAGAAAATTTATTATTTTTAAATGTTTAAATTTTAAAGTAAGTATTTTTCAAATTTACTTTAGTAGTAAATATTTAAAGGTGACTTGGTATTATGTTTTTTTAAAAGATAAGAATTTAGTTTTATATTTTATGAAGTAGCTTTACTTTAAATATTCTTAAAGTATATATATTTTTAAATAAAGAATTAAAGTAGGTTTTAATTTAAATGTTTTAAGTGTATTTTATAATAAAGTGTTTTAAATGATTTTTAAATCTAAGTATTGTACTTGGTGATTTCAGTGGAAATAGAAAATATTTGGGGAATTTATTCCATGAGAGAAGGACGGTTTGAAATTGTTTTCAAAGGGTTGAAAAGTGGAAATATATCTTGCGAAGGTATTTTGGAATAAATAAATAATTTGGAAAATTATTTATGTGTCTGATGGTTGTTGTGAATGTTATTTGATAGTTAAATAACCGACTATCAATATTGGCCAATGCGCTGATCGTTTCGAAGAGACCGGGATCGGGATTAATTTCTCGAAAACCACTTCGATCTGGTTTGAACGTTTTCGTGTGGAAAACGAGAGTTTGGAATCGAAGATGGAGCAGTGAAGTGGAAGGGCTAGTCGCTACTAATCCTGAGGGTGATTCCAAAATGGATGTAGTAGGAGTAGTGCCTTCGGTTCCATTCGAACCCAGAATGGACTTGTATGGGTGAATGCTTTTAGAACATCGTCAGGTGGACGATGAGCATTCTAAGTGAAATGTTCTAAAAAGGTAATGCTTAGCCTCGAGCCTCATCAACCGGGAATGACTGAAAATCAGGGGTTATGCAGCAAGGCTATGTGGGTCGCGCCTATTAGGGTGAGGTCATCCCTGTCAAGATGTCCCTTTTATTTCGGCTTAGTGGTGCGGTTGCTGATCCCAATCGTCGGGTGATCTTACTCAGAATTATCCAGTAAGGGGTAGTTCCGGTCTTGTGTTGCAAGGGATCGGGCGTGGTCCTCGGTACGCTGATCTAGACCAGGTACTGTAACAGGTGGTACCCCATTGCCTAGTCATTAGTTGGAAATCCATTCTCCCTACGTACCTTTACGGTTTTGTTTGTATACCTATTAGCTGGAATTTAATAGATGTAACAATTTCGGCTATTTGAATAAGTATTTGTATATAGACACTACTATAATATTAGAGGATTTTGATAAGAAAGTGTTTTGGCTATCGTAAGGTAAAAACCCGACATGTTTATTTGTGGCATGGTCTTACGGGATGCTTTTGATTTCAAAGGGTTTTGAAACTTTAATAATCCAATTGAGTGTGTTTTCTCACCCTGGTTATCCAGACTGACTCGGGTGTTATTTTATTATAATGCTCGGGTCAGACCGAGTATTATAGGATACATGTTATGATGCTGTGGAGCTCAGGAGACGAGCTAGATGGCGAGATGTATCACACGTATATGATGTATATTCCGCTGTGTTGTGTATGTTGTGTATTCTGTATGTGGGACAAGTTATTATAACTGTCCTGAATTGTGATGTTGATTTTATTGTACTCTGATGTTGTATTCTGATGATGTATGTATAAACAGATATAGTTTATTTCTGTAAAGATTATTTATTATCTATTATATTTTATTCCGCTGCGGTGTGAGATTTTGTTGTGTAGTTTTCTTTTCTTCCACCCCCTTCTTCTTTAACCCTAATGGTTCGTATTTCCATTCATTTTGAGTCGATATGATGGAGAATAGTGTCGATTCAAGGGGTACGGGTTTGCGGGTTGTTTCAGGAATGGTGTTTTATTCTGCTTTAACAGATGTCCAATTATCATATTCAATCCAATTTAACCCAACAATAATTTATTTGGTCAAATAAACATCAATAATTAACATTTATAAATTTAAACGACGTTATTAATTAAAATAATGTAATTTAATTCTGTCCACTTTCATATGCCATAAATTTATACTTGTCCAAAAATATCCACAAGTTACACTACGATCTTGTACCCATCAAAACGAGTCCAATGTAAAAGTTCATGTGTCAATCGGATTCCAAACGGATAAGATATCGCAGTTTAAAACTAACACACACGCATATATATATATATATATATATATATATATTAAATAATATACGAGAAAGAATTTCTCACCCCCAAAAAATGTGGCCCATAGTCATTCATGCCGAAAGGAATTGAACCTCGGGTGCTTCAGTGTATTTGAAATCAAAAGTGAGGGCTTAAATGCAAAATCATGTATAATGAACAGTGCATCTTCTTCCTTAATTCACATGCTCCAAACAATTCCCGCACTTCGTATTCCCCCTCTACAAACATTCGACCCTCCCAGCTGCCACCAAGAGCTTCACCTCGGACCTCTTACCCTTTGGACATCGTCTCTGACGACCCAGATTTTGTAGCATCAAATAATTGAGTGATTAACTAGTTTAAATTGACAGAATATTAATTTTATAAGTCGAACGAATAAAATTCTGACAATTAAAGTATATGTGTGTATATATATATATAAATTCATTTAAAACTATAATAAATATGGACTCATAAAAACCTCTGGATATGATAATCTTATAGGGAATAAATAAATAAATAATATATAAACTGCACCGTTTAAATTTAGATAAAAATGTCCATACAATATATTATAAATATATACAAGTTAGTGAAGGTTAAAAATGTACATAGGAAGGCATAAATGTAAATTTTGATAAGATAAATAATACATGTATATGGGTACTTAAGTTAAGAAGCACATATAGCATTTGTAATATGGGAATGTATAAGTATATATATGATACAAATGCAAATGCATTGGTAAAAAAATAAAAAAATAAATAAATATATACATATGAAATGTATATGTATATATGTATGAACAAGGAGACAACATCATGGAAAATGGCATTTCAAGCACACAAACCCTTAAATCAAGGTCAAAACCAAATCTAGTCAAACACAAATTGGCAAATCAATCTGGAAAGAAATCAGATCAGCCTTTCTATTTAAAACTAGCATCAAAATATCAATTTACTTTTATTCAAAGGCAGGCCCACATTTGTACAAAATCAAAATAAACAATATAAAAGGATACAAATTGTACATGTGAAAAGTGAAATGATAAGTCTAAGCTTCTAATACACGCCTAATTTATGATAGCACCACAAATATCATTTCAGCCTCCCTACTAAAAAAATCTCTGTCTAAATTTTGTACCGGGGAAACAAAGCCTGTACAATCTTCTTTTTATATTAACTCCATTCCATTTCGTTTCATCAACCTGAAGAAAAAAAATAGCAAGCCAGAAAACAAGAACAAACAAGCAACATCATTTTACAAATTTAAACAAGAATCAAGATAACTCAAACAATAAGAAGATCAATCAAATCAACAAGCTAGCAGTTTTTCCTGGAAGCACTACTCTGTTTGAAGTCAAGTGAGTAAATTCTTTTATCGTAGGGTTAAAATCCAAATTCACTTGATGCATGAAATTCATCTAAGTAGTGATATTATACATATTGTTGCCTGGAAGAGATTTTGTCGAAATGTAGTTAAATCCCTGTGTATGAATGAAATCTGCCTCTGTTTGTTTCAAATTAACTAAATCAAGTTCAAGGTTTTATATCTCCCTATATAATAGATTTATGATATGATCTTTAAAAGGAAATTGTTTGTATTTATCAGATTCAACTTTTAAAAATGGTTTCAAGCTTATTTATGAAGTAATAGGAAATTTACAGTGGCAAATCAATTTAAGTCAGAAATAAAATTGTGGGTAAATCAACCCAGTTCTTCTTCCTTTATACTAGTGAGTAACCTACGTCTTAAAACAGTTTTAAAATCTGGATTCTACTTGGATGTATGTATGAAAATCATGTGCTAACAAGAATACTTGGATTGAATTGAATGCATGTATGTATATAAGTGTTTAAATATTTGTGTATTGTTCTGCTATAGGCTCTGTTGCGTGATAACACATTTGATTTCTCCATAAATCCAATATATCATTTATTGAATCACTGTTAGCTCTTGATTTGTAAATGAAAAGTATTTGAAATAATGCAACATCACTACTAAAAATAATTTCAGGGATTTATATTTAATATTGGTCTCGAAATTTTATAAATAACAGAAGAATCTATTTTTGGTCAAAAATTTATAAATTAAATCTTAAGATTTGAATGCATGATTAAATTCGTAATAGAAAATCATGGATTTTAATATGTATATCACGGTTTTTAGTTTGAAAAGCAGTGGGTATTCTCGAATTGATCGTTTTGGTCATATTGGTCGATTGCCGTAAATCGGCGGCGAGGGAAAACTCAAGATTTGAGCTGGAGGTGGTGGAGTTGTCGACAAGTGTGGGAAAATTAGCGAGGTGATTTCCCAGTGGCCAGGAGGGCCAGTGATCGTCAAAATAGGGTTTAACATCCTGGTTGTATCATCGAAGTATTCAGAGGAGTCGCGACGTCGGGACTTGATCAGAGACGATCGCGAGTAAAGGATTGGTGGCGTATTCCTATGATGATGATCGAGTGGTGATCGCAAGATCACTGTTGGACTATGGTGGCGACGTTGGTAAGATTTGGGTGATCATCGTGTTCAGGTATCAGTCGAATTGTTCATTTCCGTTTCTGGTGATCATCGTGTTTTCCAGTGGCTCGTATGGTATGAATTGTTCGAAAGTGACTTGGTGGAGCGATCGTGGTTGGTCGGAGTTGCTCCGATTGCTGGTGCACATGCACGAGTTAGCTATGTGTCTGTGAGTAGTGAAGCTTTGGAGGAAGAAGGGGATTTCTCGGGAGGGAACTCGAGCGGTTTGGGTTTTGACTCGAAGATTTGAGTTGGTGATTTTGCTTGGGTATTAGTTCGTGTAAATCAGGATTATCCTCGGGCTATTATATTAACCAGTTTTTAGCTTATCAAAATCAAGTTTAAATATGGTTCTTAAACTATTTCTTCCTAATAATAATAACTGTTCCAGAAGCTTAGCTAAGTAAAGAGATGTAGTCTGTTAACTTAGATTTAAAAAAATTTAAAATTCATTCTCTGCTTAATTTATAATGTTTTATCTTTAATTAAACTTAAGGACTTTTGTGAATTTACAAGTTAATGATTATTAAATTCTAAGTTTGTTAAATTCCGGTAGTGATGAGGTAAGTGATTAAGATAAATAAATTTTCTTAAGATTGATTTATTAGGGTTTATTAATTAATATGGATGGTAGAGGCTAATTAATTTGAGTGATTAATTAAGAATAAATTACCTATTGTAATAAAAGAAAAAATATTTAATCAAGGATGATAAATTAAGATGGATGATTTATCATTTGATTTGAAATTAATAAATGTTAAATAAAGGTAAACGAAGCGATTAAGGTTAATAATTAATTTAATTAGGGATAAATTAAATTAGTTTGGGAAAATGATAAATCTCGCTTATGAATGATTGAATGATGTAAATGCCTTGGATTGGTTGATATCTCTGATATGAAGTGTTTCTGATATGATGTGTTCGGATAGGCAGTGATAGTATGGTTATCTAACATTGATGAATTGATGTGTATGAAAGTGATACCTTGTATTAAAAAAAATGAATTGAGTCAAATTGAATAACTTGTGTTAAGATAACATGGGATTCGAAGAGACCAGGGTCGGATATTAGTAAATACCCGAAACCACTTCAATTCCTTTATAAATGATCTATGGAATCAACAGGTTGAAGTGAAATGATTCGTGTGAATTGGACTATTTAATCTAAGTTGTAAGAACTTAAAAATTTATATGAGATACCCCGGTTTATGTAAATTTTATGCTGTTGTATTTCATGTTAGATGGGTTTACTCACGCTGTTTTCCAGCCTGACTCGGGTGTTACTCTGATGTAATGCTCGGGTCAGACCGAGTATTACAGATTTTCAGGTAAGGACGTTCTGGAGCTTAGAAGACGAGCTGGATGGCAGGAACGTATGGAGTATTTCCGCTGTGATATATTGTAGTTTATTTGGGACAAGTTAGTTTTAACTGTCCAGTGTTTGTGAATGTGTTGTAACTCTGATGTATTAAAGTGTAATTTAACTGATACAGTTTTTTTGTATAAATGACATTATATGATATTATATTTTGATCCGCTGCGAATGTGAGATTCTATGTCTTGTTTTCCTGTTTCTTCTTCTACCTCTTTTCTTCTTTTCATAACTGTCTAAAATTTTCGGGATCGAAAATTCCGGGTCGTTACAGTTGGTACCAGAGCCAGGTTAAGCGAGAACTTTGGCTCTGGTGGGTGTATTCATAAGGATAGGGACAATAGTACCCTGAAATGAGTTAAGTGTATATATATATGAGAGCGTACTTGTTATTTTCATATATAAAGATTTTAATGATTTTATATAAGAATATAGTTTAATATATAAAGCAATATTCCTTACTAATAAATTTTAAGGTAATTGGTTGTTAAATTATTGAATTAAATATAAGAAGTAATAGAAATACAACCAAATTGAAATTAATTAAAGGTGAGTTTGAAATGGAATTAAACTGAAATTAAATCTTGAATTTGGGAAAATGTTTTAGAATAAGATAATAATGAATTGGTTTCCAGATATGATAATATTGGTTATTATCATAAATGGTTGTTGTGTTTAATAATGAATGTGTGTTAATGAGTAAGAAAAATAAAATGTGTTAAGGATATAAACTTAGACGAGTATAACTTGTAAATTAAAACGGATTTAAATTGTGAAGTTTAACCCTAAGTTTAGAAACATTTGAATTGTTTCAAAGTGTTAAAAGAAAAGAATAAATAATATTGTTCAGAATATACTTGAATGTTGTAAAGACCCAAAAGTTGGCCTTCGAAAATCGGCATCCGTACTCCACTTGTACTCAAAATGCCGTAGATTCCAATGCCAAATCTGGTTCTCCGGAGCTTATAACAACATTAAGTAAATAACACAGCGGAAGAAACAGAATAATACCTTGATATACAACATTGATACAATATTCGATACAACAGAGTGATAAAATGAATATCAATATACATCAGAGATATGGTACAACAAATAGCAGCGGAAAAGAAAACGATAACATCAGCAGCGGATAATCTTCATCTTCAGAATGCCAATCCAGAAATAGCTGGAACTCTCAATAACGATGCACAAAGATAAGCAAGTGCAGTCCATATCCAAAGACTGAACTAGCTCCAGAAAATCTACTAATCTGACTATCTGAAAAACCAAACTCTAGACTGCTCGTGTAGAAACAATTTGAGCATCCAGAGTTTAGGAAAGAAACAATAAACTCCGGATCAGTCATGGGACTGATGTGAGCAACAAAAACAGTTTATCTTTAAAAACAAATAGTAGAGAATTTTAAAGTCAATTCGCAATGCTTTTTGAAAATGTAACTACCATAAGACCTCCCACCACACACACAATGCAAACGCAGACTTGGAGGAGATTTCTTCTTATGTTAGTCAAAGATGCTTACTACGCAAAATCAAATCATTTTTGATATTATTATTAGTGCATAGTGTAGAAAACATTTCGAAAGTAGAATATAAATCTTAGCCAGCATAAGTACCATTATATTATGCCTGCTATAGCTGCCTCCTGAGGAGACAGGTTCTACAATTTGCAATCGTAAAGGCTCGTATTGTTTCTTTGGATTTCCAACAAATGGTCAGGCCAAGGAACTTCCCATTGCCACATGGAAACGCCTCTGGAATGACGTCCCGAGAACCTAACCGGATCTCTGCCAACACAAGGCCGGGTTACCTCTGCAAAAATAGGTAACTACTGACACGCGTATGTCATCCCCCGATCGTCACCGATCTTCTCGAGGATCCTCTATTTCCAACAACCACAAAGTAATAAATTTGCAGCAACCACATAGGTTAAGTATCTGGGCTACATACCATGATACCACCTTTATCCAGAAGGAATGACATACACTAAGGGGCGCTACTCCCTAGAACCTTGCTGCATCCTTCCTGTTTTGACCATTTCGGGGTGTGAGGTCCGACGAAGTCTCGTCCACAAAGCTACGCTTTGTCACAAAGCCATGCTTCCGGTCAAACAAATGATCAAAGTAATGATCACAAAGATAAATGATCAAACAAATGATCCTATCACAAATGATCAAACACTGATCATCACACAGCAACACTCACCATGTCACATTACCAAATTGGGAATATATCGCTGATAAATTTCAACTACATAACCTCTAAGCTTGTACGTCTCAGAGAAGGGTGTTAAGCTAAGAGAATAAATTCTCCGCCACCAACAGAAATGTATTTGAAAGAAATCGGCTTTATACCTCAAAGTGTAATGTCAGACATGTAACCATACAAGTCTGTTCCGGGTTCGAACAGAACCAAAGGCACTTCTTACGAAGCCCTTGCAATTCCGGGTATTCACAATCCCGTCCGGACTTCCCATCACAAAGGGTGATAAAATCTCTATATCGGGGCCAAACGATGCAGAGACATTCGACGAGTTGTCCTTTCGTTTTCGTAAATATCCGGTCTTCACCACCGGTCTTCAAATGCTATCCATATACGACGTATCATTATTCGGAATGGGTTATATGACACAAAGGTCTTTTCCCGACTAACCCGAATAGTGAGAGCAATATTCAAAAACAAATGGATAATGGGATTTCAAATTAGTCACAACTGATTACCCAAACCTTTCTTTTAAATGGTTAAACAAATTACCATTCTTAAATCTTTTAAACAAAAAGATTTATTTCACAAAGTTTACTTCGTTTTCACAAAGATTCATTCACAGTTTTTCCAAAACAATTTCTGTTTCAATTGGATTAACTCGTTAAATCTTTAAAATAAAGATTCAACTTATAGCTTTCAAAACAATTTCATTTTCGAATGGTTTAAACAAAACATCATTCTAAATCTGTTAAAAATAAACAGATTCAATTCATAGTTTTCAAAAAGAATTCATTTATAACTTGGAAAACCATCTTTCAATTCATACTTGAAATTCCTTTAAATTGGAATTTCATTTCTTATATATATACGAAAGCTTTTATCATTTGAAAACAAACAGTTTTCATTTAAGAAAAATCCAATTTTATTTGCACGGGTTAAACTCCTTGAATTATATTCACATTTCAAAATCAATACTTTTAAAATAGTTTAGCCCATATATAACTAGTATATAATCTTTAATCCCTAGTTTCAAATCATAGAATTCAATTTCAAATCTTGCATTTAAGTTTAAATCAAATTATTTAAACTTCAAAACTTTATCTGGTTATTCAAAATAACTTTCATCTTTGAAATTCCATTTCAAAAGCTTTTCACATTTAAACCGAAATTTCTGATTTCAAAATCTATTGAAATTAAAATTTCAATTTCAAAAACATCATATTTAAATTATCTGTGACTTAACCGATTTCCACGTGAAATCCATGTTTGTGTGTGTAAAAGTGTAGTCCAGGGGTTTTACACACAATAGTGCAACATCAATCATCACAGATATATCGATAAGCGGTAAAATCGATAACGCTTATCTTCATTCACAGATTCATAGATAAAATAATTTATCAGTCACAAAGATTCACTATTACAATTCGATGTGGGCTTCGGATAACCAACTGGAATCCGACTCCCTGTCGCATCGAAATTCAAGTACCGTTTTACGGGTCAAGGGGTTGCATATTCACATAACAATATATACATCACAGATAAGTAAATTACAGATCATAACATAATCAGGATATATCACAAAGTATCACAATTAGGGATTTCAAACAATCAAATCAATAGAATCCAAATATTCATAAGTAAGGTCAGTTAATATCTGATTAATTCAAATTAGATCAATTTCTTATGAATAAATTTCTAATCCTGGTTAATTAACTTCAATAATTTACAAATCATCTTGGTAAATTACTCTTTAATCATTTATTAATTAACCGTTAACAATAAATTAATTAACCTTTAATTATAATTCATCAATCTTTAATTATTTAAATAATTAATTTTTTTATTATAAATTTCACCATTTAATTGATTGTCTTCAATTTATAATTTAACCTTTAATTAATTACCATTTAATTAATTATCCTTAATTATAAATTAATCAGCTTTAAGTTAATAATTTATCTTTAGCTAATTATAAATCATAAATCAATATATATTTAACTTAACTTTTAAGTTAATAAATTTAAAACATTAAATCCACTTCTCAATTACTTAATTAAGTTTTATTTAGAATAAATCCCTTTCGAATATAAGTTTAAAACATTTTAATTAACTTAATTAACTTCATAAATATTGTTATTTCAAAACCTTTCAACGCAAATTCATATTTGTACTTAACAACAATCTTTATTTTTAAGAAAAATAAGTTTAGAAATTAAATTGACTTAAATTGTTCAAGTTATAAAACTGGAAATTAACAACCCGAGACCTGCTTCGGGTATCTCCCGAGAAAAATGCCTACTTGCTTCGAGTTATTCCTTTCTTCAACTGCTTCGAGAAAATTGGCAAATTTCCCGTGTTTGGCTCCGAGTCTCCCCCTTTCTTCCCCAAACTGGAACGATCAGAAAATGAAACGTGCACGTGCACGTGCATCACTGACCAGCGACGCTCCGGTCATCGTCGAGCACCCCGACGCGTCGCCTACAACCCTAGCAACAACTCCGACCACCCAGATCCAACAACACTTAATCGAATAAAAATTTCGATCATCAGCTCGAATTACTGCAGAACTCGAACCAACAAAAACCCCCTGGCCACCCCGATTCCGACCATCTTACGCCTTGCCACCGCGAATACAACTTCGTCACCGCCCCATGCGATTCTTACCCCAGGTGCGATCGACCCGAATTCGACGCCCACGATGAAAGTTGCTCTAGAACAGCCAACCGAACATATCCCTAAACCCTAGTTTTGATCCAAACCCAAAATCTATGCATTCGAAAATTATTTTAGCATTTTTCCCCTATTACTACATCATCAAACTAACTTCTCATCCAATATCAGCAATTAAAATTTGTTGAATCCATTGAAATTGGCAAAAATGCTTTTTAGCTTCATTTTTGAACTGCACCTTGAATACTCCTTTAAAAATCATCATTTTTGGTTTAAAATTCCTACCCTTATATGTATATTCAAGAAATGAAATCAAATCAACAATTTATGATATTCGAATTTTACATATTTATTTGCTTTCTACTGTAAATTTGAATTACAGGACTTATACTCCACTGCCAACCATCAAACAGTTTCCAAGCTCTGATTTTTAGTTTAAAACAAATTTATTTAATTAAATTTCTAAGTTAAATGTTTTTATATGAAGAGTATAAACCATTCTTTGCTTCTTTTCCCTCAGAAACATGGAAAGCTTGAAGAACATCATAAGACAGAGCATCCAGTAATTTACAAACATCACATAATAGTATATATCAGTAGATACTTCATCACATTTTTCTAAAGATACAAGCAACAAAAATATTAAAACATGTTAAAGGTTTAAAAGAAATAGTTTGCTCACATGGAAAGTTTTGAAACAGAGGAGACTCAGGCTTTGTATTTGAAAACTGGAGCTTTTCCAGGCTGAAGACATTGCCTTGTTTTGAGATGTTGTTATTTCAGATTTTTTTGTTTCTCAGTTTGAAAATGAACGAATGGAATGAAGTGGTGATGTATATAAAAGAGAAAAAGTGTACATACATAAAAATTTGTACAGAGTATATTATTTTGTACAACAGGGTATGTTATTTGTTTATACAAAGCAGGTACAAGATTTGCTTTTTAAATCTTTAGCCAGAGATTTCGATATGGAGGCTGAGGGAACTTGTTTGGGCTGCATTTATTTACAAACATCACATAATAGTATATATCAGTAGATACTTCATCACATTTTTCTAAAGAAACAAGCAATAAAAATATTAAAACATGTTAAAGGTTTAAAAGAAATAGTTTGCTCACATGGAAAGTTTTGAAACAGAGGAGACTCAGGCTTTGTATTTGAAAACTGGAGCTTTTCCAGGCTGAAGACATTGCCTTGTTTTGAGATGTTGTTATTTCAGATTTTTTTGTTTCTCAGTTTGAAAATGAACGAATGGAATGAAGTGGTGATGTATATAAAAGAGAAAAAGTGTACATACATAAAAATTTGTACAGAGTATATTATTTTGTACAACAGGGTATGTTATTTGTTTATACAAAGCAGGTACAAGATTTGCTTTTTAAATCTTTAGCCAGAGATTTCGATATGGAGGCTGAGGGAACTTGTTTGGGCTGCATTTATTACTTGTACAAATTTGTTTATATTTGTTTGTACCTTATGTTCTTACTTTTGCAATACTTCGGCTGATGTGAAAACATCTTGGTGGCTGGTACATGTATATTTCTTGTTTTCTTTTTTTTCCAAGTTAATTCATACTTATTTTTGTTTTCTTCATGTTTATATTTGTACTGGTTTGCATTTTAATAATATTTTACCTATTTCTTACTTCTTGTCTCGGCTGTAACATGTTTGAGAAACCATGATGGCTTCTATACTTTATCTTATCTTTTGTTATGTTTGTTTATTTGCCTAGACTTACTTCTTCTGTGCTGGTAGACATTGCTTCTACATGCTATATATTTGTATCTCTTTTATTTGTTCATATGTGAAAGTGTTTCTTTCTTTCCTTTAGTAAGTGTACCACTTACACTTATTTTTATATGGCTGAGAAATGATGTTGTATTAGTTTTGTTTACTTAATATATGTTTAAAATGTGTGGTCTGGTTTGGTTTCATTTGCAAGGGTTTATGGATTTTATCTAATTTATTCCTAGCTTAAATATTTGTTTTGTTTTATTTCTATGCTTTTGTTCTATTATTTTAAATGAGATTCTATAATTATTTTACTTTATATTTATTGTCTTATATTTAATTTATAAATTCAAATATTTATTATTATTATTAAACCATCCATCTTAATATTTAATATTATTATAAATTATTTATTTACAATTTAAACTCAAGTCAAATATATATATATATATATATATATATATTTATTATTTTCAAACTCACTCATATTTGAAACGGGGAAACTCGCTCCAATTTTCTAATTAAATTAACAAATTTTTATCCAAAAATTTATTTAATTACCAATTTAACTTAAAAATTCAATAAATTATTAATTTAAATTAAATTAAAAATCTGGGGTCGTTACAAATGTGATCTTATTTTAAAATAAGAAGTTGTTTGAAAACTTAAAAAGAGATCTGTCTTAAATTAAAACCAAAGGTGGTTTAAATTTTAAAGTATAGCCTGGTGGGCTAAGAAATAAATATGTATATATGGATACCAAAGATGGGTTGAAATAAACTCTAAATGTTGAGTTTTAAATTTGGAATGTAAGGTGAAATCCCAAGGTGATAAGTTTTTGAACTTATAAGATTATTAATGTGAAGTTTAAAATTTGAAGTGGGAATTCAAATTTGAGTAAGTTTGACGGGATTAAATTGAATTTAACTTAAAGGAAGTTAAATAAGTTGGAGTAAACAACCTGAATTGGAAATTTCAAGATGAAATTGAGATTTAACTTAGGAAAGTTAAATGGGTTGATTTGGTAGGGAATTATATGCGATCTCAAATAGGATTGAGATCTGAAATGGGTAGTGGATGATGAATGTTTTAAATAAATTGGATGTTTATTTATCTTAATATCATCCTGTTATTATCAGTAATTATGAGACTGGGAATTTGATTGTTTAAATGAATTAAGAAGTAGATTGAGGTAATATCTAATTCATTATTGGAACTAAAGGGAAATTATACCTTAATTTGAAATTAAGAAAATGGAATTACTTTGGACTGAAAATTTGAAGAATTGAATTTGTTAATTAAAATTGTTTAAGAACTAGATTCAAAACTGGAAGATAAAATTAGGTAATAAATTGAATTTTTTAAATTGTTTGAACTCTTATTTGAACTTTGAAATAAGTTAAGTAAAGATAATCTAAATGGAATTTTGAGAATTGAACCCAGAATAATAATTGTTTAAAGATTGGGATTATTGATTTAAAAATAAAGGTTAATTTGATTTAAAGGGGTTGAATCAACATTTGAAATTTAACTTGAATTTATATAATTCGAGATGGTTTAAAGATGAGATCCAGATTTCATTAGTTCAAATTGAATTTAGTTTGAATTAACTAGAATTGAAGCTGGATATGTATAAAATTCAAATGGAAACTCTGAATTGGACTAATTTGAAATAAGATCGAAGATTGAATGAGTTTAAATTCAAATGGGAATTGGGATTAATTCATATAGAAATTGAAATAATTTGAAATTGAAGTGGATTCAATTTGAAATTAGTCTAAATTAATTTGAATAATTTGAAATTGTAATCAAAGTGAACATGTTTAAAATCAAATGGAATTTGATTTGAATTGTGGATAATTCAACTTGAATTGGGACTGGATCAATTTAATGGGAAATTGATTGAAATGGAGATTGGGAAGTTGTACAGTTTGACTCTGGACTATTTTCAAAATAAATTGTTTAATCTATTTTCCAAACTATTTACTATACCACTTTTCTTTTTAAACCTAAAACTATCTTAAGCTTGTTTTACAATTACTTTTGGAACTATTTAACAATTTTACAACTGATTTATAACTGATAACTGTTTTTTTCAACTGTTTTATAAATAATTACTATTTTTCAACTATCTTACAACTACTTAACTATTTTACTATCTATTTTTCAATTAATAATTATTTTTCAACTACTTATCTATTTTAAAAAATTTCAAGCTATATTTCTAAATTTAAGCTGGTCAGAGTTCAAACTGTTATTGATTAAATACCCAACTGAGATAAGAATTGAAGTGATAATCCAAATGTGGATAAGTGAATAAAATCAAAGTGAGGATGAATAGAAATGAAATTGATTTAACTGATAATCAATGAAGATAAATACGTAGGATGTACGTATATTATTCTATTCGCATAGTAGTTTGATCCAGATTCGAGCACAGAATTTCGAGATAGTATTATCGATCCGAGTTGGGATTTTTCGCTCGATTTTCGACGGCGAACCTAGATATAGGTTTTTGATTGGTTCTGGATATTCTCTATCATAGTTGTGACTATGCAAGGAGAATGACGGTTTCTGATCAAGAAACCAGATCTGAGTCCGCACTAGGAAGTCGGGTGGACAATACTAGTTCGGAAGTGAAATTATGTGATCGAGTGAGCGATCAGATTGATACTGCGTACGGATGATATGTGGACATCGTACTGGTTTGAATAAAATTGATATTGAAATTTGTGGATAAAAACTATAATATGGTTTTTGAAATGGAAGTAAATTTTGAGAAATATACAATAAATAAAGTGAAAATGGAATATCTTTATGATTAAAATTTACTTTATCAAAGTAAATAATTTGGTAAGTGACTTTATAAAGTAATCAAATTTGAATATTTGATTTGGAATAAACAAAGTTATATATCATTGTTATATATGGAAAACTTCCCTTGTTGAATCTATGGCCAGAAGAAAATGATTTTTGAAAGTATTTGAAGTATAAAAGTGAATTTATATAAGTATAAATTGATTCAAGGATTTTCCAAAATTATATATATGTATATATATATATATAAAAGATTTTATGGAAACGGTTTTGAGAAAAGGTTTTGGGAACCTTTGGATTTGAAAAAGGCTTTTGATTTTTGAGGAAAATCAAATTTGAAAGTTTGGAAAGCCTAAATTGAGAATTATCGATTTTGGGAATCGATTTTGTGTAAAAGAGATTTATATGGAATTCATACTAGGTGTATGATTTGGAAAAATACTATATGTGTATAGTATAAAATGTTTTGAGATTGGCTCTGGGAAAAAGACGCTCCCTTGAAATGAACTTCTCAGGAGTACCACAGGGTGGCACTGCCTTGAGCCTCAAAGGGGGAGGTTCTAAAGTTGATCCTGTGAGGATTCCGGACAAAACTAGTTCCTGAGGATTATTTGTGTAGCGAAAGTCGAGGGGCTGGTGCCCACAGAGGCATTGTAACGACCCCGACTTTCTCTCCATAGAAAGTCGTATCGCTAATAAGAAAGAAAGGGGTGAGAAGTAGAAAAGAGAAGAAGAGAAAAGAAACAAACACAAATACTCACAGCGGAAACGAACAAAATATATTATATCACATAAATATTACACAGTATCATATACAACACTTATCAGAGTTACACAGATTACACATCACATACTAGACAGTTATAAACATCTGTCTAGTTATTACAACTCAATACAAAACAAAGATCTAAACAAGATCAACACAGCGGAAACTACTATCTATCTACAACGCCGAAGCCTCCTGCTCCATTGCTCCTCCACAATTCGTCAAGGCTAACCTGAATCCCTTGGCTACTCGTAAAAATTTGAGTACCCAAGAGTTTATAAAACAGAAATAAACAACTTGGGTCAGACATGGGTCTGGTGTGAGTAAACGGGTTAAAATTGTTTAACTTCAAAACCTTTTCAAAACAAAGGTATCACGTAAGACTTCCCACACATAAACATGGAAAAGTTTTTACCTTACGCTAACCAAAACATTTGATAGGAAATCCAGTTATATTATAATAGGGTCTAGGGTTTTCAAGTAAAATACAGAAATAGCTGAAATGCTTACATCTCACATTCCAACATAGTTGGGCACAACTAATACGTACGGCACTTATTGGAGTTTGGATTCCATACAATGGCAGGGCTACTGGGGTACCGCCCGTCACAGTACGTGGCCTAGATCACCGTACCGAGGATCACTCCCAATCCCCTGCAACACAAGGTCGGAACATCCCTTACTGGATAATTCCCGCACAAGATACCTCACGGTTGGGATCAGCAACCGCACACACTAAGCCGAAATAAGAAGGGACTTCTAGACAGAGGTAATCTTGTCCTACTTGGGTGCTACCCACTAACCTTGCTGCACCTCCCCTGTTTTAGCCATTCCCGGTTTGTGAGGCTTGAGGTCACGATTACCTTAGAAAAGAACACATCACTTAGAATGCTCATCGTCCACCTGACGATGTTCTGAAAGCATTCAATCCATACAAGTTCGTTCCGGGTTCGAACGAAACCGAAGGCATTATCTCGTTACACTCGTTTTGGAATCACCCTCAGAGTTAACGACAATAACCCTTGCACTCTGAATCTTCATCTTCACTTGATTCACGACCTATCGTAAATTTGGATCGATGTGGTATTCGGGTCTCCAGACCTGGAAATCCGGTATACGGAAACCCGATCCCGGTCTCATCGAAATCCAAAGCGTATCTTTTAAGGCCAAGTTGTTTTAAAGGTTAAAACAATTTCAATTCATTATCTTTATACACAAAGAAAGATAATTCACAATAGATAATCAACATTATCAGATAATCCATATTATCATCACAATTAACCATCCATATCACACAGCATATATCTCATCAGAGATATCAATCAATGCAAAGCATTTAGTATTATCATCCATCCATAAGTAATGATTTATATTATCTCTAATTAATTTAAAGTGAATTAAATTAATTACTTTATTTTATAAATCCTTCTTACTTAACCATTAATTAATTAAATCAATTAATTAATTATCCTCTAATAATTCATTTCAATTAATCATCTTTGATTAATTATCTTTTAATTACATTAAAGTAATTAGCCTTTAAATTAATTATCCTTGATCAAATATAGTAATTAACCTTTAATTACTTCATTAATTAATTAACTGTAATTAATTACATTAATCTTTAATTAATCACATTAATTAATTACTCTTTAATTACTTATTATTGATTAATAAATTTTAATTAATCTTAATTACATTATTAATTATATTAATTAATGACCCTTAATTACTTCCTTAATTAATTACTCCACTTAATTAATTACATAAGTAATTATCCTTTAATTAATTACAGAAATCAATTAATTATTAATCACTTACCTTTAATTAATTAAACCTTAATTAATTAATTAATTATACTAAGTAATTATTTCTTAATTACTCCCATTAATTAACCTCAAATCATTTCCATTAAGTAATTTCCACAAATTACTTTATTAATTATCCACTAATTACTTTTAAATTAAGTAATTATTAATCACCTTCAATAATTATCCATTAATTAATCACATTAATTAATTTTAACCTTAATTAATCACATTAATTAACCTTAATTAATTATCTAAGTAATTAATCCTTAATTACCTTTCATTAATTACTTCCAAAAAGTAATTATTCTTTTTAATTAATTACATTTAGTAATTACACCTTAATTACTTATACTAAGTAATTCACTTAATTAATTATATTAATTAATTATATTAAGTAATTAACACTTAATCAAATTCAAAGTTTATCCTTAATTAATTACCTTAATTAATTAACTTAATTTAATTACCTAAATTAATTATTTCTTAATCACTAGTTAATGTTCCATTATTAACTACCCACTAATTACTTACTCTAAGTAATATCTTTAATTAATCTCATCTTTAATTAATTATACTAATAAATTTTATTAATATTAAATATTTTAATTAATTCAATAATTAATTATCCTTAATTAATCATAACTTAAATAATTTAAAGACAAATTCATTATCTTTATTCAAAACTTAGTTATATCTTTATACTTCCATTTGAAAACTTTTTGCAAATCAATATATAATAGAAGATATAAAATTTATTTAAACAAAATAAATCTTAGAAATTATGAAACTTATTCAAACTAGTTTAATAAATTCCTATTCTTAAATTTAACATTTCCCTAAAACATATTTATTTTAAATGTATTTAAAAACTTAGTTAAATATTATTTCAAATACACATTTAAATTTGTTTTAAATGTTTTTCCTTTGAAAACAATTTATTTAAATAACTTAAAACCTTTATCATTTTAAAGCTTGGTTTTATTTGTTTTTAAACTTGAAACCATTTTGCTTTTTAAAATAAATTATTTAAATACTTAAAATAAAATCTGGAATTAGAACTTTTACTCCAGACAACCTAACTTCACCAAAAACCCGAGCTAACGAACAAAATTCCCGAGTCTACTTCGAGTTCTCGCAATCACCTGCTTACTTCGAGTCACACCCTCGTTTCCCCCGAGACCATCCCGAGCTCATCCTTCCTTCCCCAAACCAACCAATTCCAGATATCACAAACGTGCACGTGCACGTATACCGGAGCTCCGATGAACTTCAGCCCACCTCGCCGCCTTCCACGAGTCTACGACCATCCCCTTAGGTCTTACGATCATCTAGAAACCTGAATTAAACTTGGAAACGAGATCGAGTCATCTCGACCCAACTGACTCAGCAAACATCATCAGAAAAATTGCCTTGCTCGATCACGTCAAGCCATCGGAGGCCATACGATCCTGGCTCAAGCTTCTTCGATAACCCATGAGCCATTTCCCTACGTCCGGCTCCATCCGTTTCAACGTCGACGGCGAAATTGCCTTGAAACCCAGACCTACTAAGAACTGGGTTAAAACCCTAAATCATTGCCGCATCGTCACCATAGCGAATTAGAATTTTACTTAGCATTTTTCTTCAACTTCCAAACCTACCAGGAAGCTTCAACTTCGATCACGAGACCATCCAAGTCGCCGATCACCGGAGTTTTCCCAAAATGTACTTTCTGTTCATCCTCGAATTTCTCACTATATACACCTTTTAAAATCTTGATTTCAGTTTTAAAAATCAACATTTTCAAAGACATTTTAGGTTATAAAATCAAATCAATAAATTAAAGAAATCAAATTTCCATCATGGGTGAGTTTACAGTACTACTTTGTTCCAGACCACTTATACTTGTTGTTTGTTTTTAAAAGTATTTTTAACATTAAGTTTTAATGAATTTGAACACTTTTATTTTAACAACTCAATCTAACCTTAATTAGAAACAGAGATTTTGGGGATTTTGACAGGTTTTGAAAAACCTGAAACTAGAAACAGAAATTAATAAACCTGTATATTAACATGCACAAGCCAAATATACACATATACACAGATCTGTTCATGCAAACCAATGTTCATTCTTACTTAAGTCATGCATTCAATCAATAGATCAAATATCATAGCTTCAAAAGAGTTTAGTCACTTGTTAAAACAGAGAACAGGATATATATATAAACAGACATGATCACTCAACATATATATCAATTTAAATAAATTCAAGATGAATAACTTTCATACCAAACCAATTATTATCTCATGCATTAGAGTTAAATCAAAAATAAACTGTTTTTAAAGAATGTTTACTCACCGTAAAAAGATGATGAACAGAGCCTCTCCTTTTTGAAACAGCTTTTAAACTTGGTATGCTTTTGCTTTTGAAAACTGCATGCATGCTTGTTTGAAAAGATGCAGACTTCCTTAATTTCCAGGTTTGAAAATAAACATGCTTGATTTAAAACTGCAGTTGCAAGCAGGCATGACTTCCCGATTTGAAAAAATGCAGGCTTGCAGACTTGATTATGATTTGCAAAATTGGTCTTTGAAAATGAGTTTCTAGTTTTGAGGAGGAACTGATTTTGATTTGAAACTGGAATGCAAGCTTTAGTTCTCAGGTTTGCATGCTTTGAAGATGGTTACAGAATTTTGAAGAATGCTTGACAGCTTTGAAAAGGTTACAGGGAATGATTTGCATGTTTGATTGAAGAGGATTACTGATTTTTGTATTGTAAAATGGTTTGCAAATTTCCTCAGATCTGTTTTAGAGTGAAATGTTTTCAGCTGAGAATTTTCTTTGCTTAGAAATAAAAATGAGAAAAAGAAAAAGGAAAGGAAGAAGGCAAGTGTTTATAAACTAAATTTATGATTTTTATTATAAATTAAAGAAAAATAAAAATACAATATGACACTTGTCATGCTCCTTAATTATTTTGTTAACACATGTTCTTATATTGATTCACTAACTTACATATGTAATTTTACATGCAAAATGAAATTATAAATGAATATAAAGCTTTTATTAATAAATTCCTAATAACTATATACTTATTCAATTTTATATAAATAAGAATTCTTTTTAAAGAAATAGATAAAACAAACTATATTTATACAAAATCATTTATGTCATACTTTTAAATCCAAATATAAATTTAATTCAAATTTTTTTTTTAAATACAATTTAAAATCAATTTAAACAATTTTCACTTAACAATTTTAAACCATATATTATTAAATAGCTTTTGAAAAGCTTATTATTAAATAAAATCAAATTTCCAAATTACCAAAAATAATAGAATTTAAAAACAAGATTTATCTATTTACAATATACCATTATATTTACATTATAAATAGAAACTAATTTATTAGCATTTAAAAGATAAAATCACTAATTAAATATTTTTTAATTAGATTATTAAATTTATTCAAATTTAGTATCAAAGATCATCAATATCAATTTAATTATTTAACAGATTATTAAATTGATATTGCTCAAATTTCCGGGATATCACATTCCTCCCCCCTTAAAATAATTTCGTCCCCGAAATTTAAACAAAGGTAATTTAATAATCTTATTAAAGATTTTAATTTTAAATCACAAGCATATATTATCATTCATATGCTAACAACCATAGCAAACAATCATCCAATCAAACAATTCTAATTATCCAGACAAAATTCTGGATAAAATTTCCCGAGTTTTCCCCAAGTATATATATATATATATACCGGGATACTCGCTCTACAAACAATCTAAACTACTAAGCTATAGATCTCTTACTCATCTAGATCTACAGAACTAAACAGACTATCAGACTACAGACGAGTCTGACTCAACTACCCAACTTCCAGAACTGCTGATTCTAAAACCAGAGATAGATCAAATACGTACTCCCTCAGAGATACGTACAACTCAATGAATTCCAGTTATCCAAACTGACAATTCAACCAAGTAGACCAATTACTTATCCAAATCAGAACACAGACGAGATCCAAACATACTCTACTTCACAATTATCCGTAGATTCCAAACTTACTCCTCCTATCCAGAGATACACTCCAAACTGCTTTCGCTGCTCAACTCTGATATGAGGTAGGACACAAGCACAGACTGGACAACTCACTTCTAGAAATAAGGTTCACTGATCCATAAAGAAAACTCAGATACTCCAGCAAAACTTGAGCTGCTTTACCAAACTCTATCTCTAGGAAACATCCTTCCACTAGACTGAACCACCGGTATCACTCCTGGAATCCAGTCGATAAGAAAACTCAACCTTCAGATGCGGACAAACTTCTGACTTCTCTGAAGACATCCAGAAAAACTCTGACAACCCAAGAGAACACTCAGACAATCGCAAGTCACTTTTGCGATCAACCCATCCCAATTCCAAACAGACTGTTCTCTCTTCACCAATCAGAACAGCTTACACTTATTTATCCAATTTATCTAAGAAATGGATATACTCTGCTGCTTCTGAACTCCACTTCAGAAAAACTGCTCAGCCAGAAAAACTTCCTGCCAATCCAAGAATACTCCGAGCTGCAACGCTGCCACAATGCCAAAGACTTCCTAACCAAAGCTCTTCGAGAAACTCGGACTCCAAACCAAAGCAGAAACACCATGCTGAACTCAGCCACAACACCGAAATATACACACTTCCTTAAGATTGTTCCAAAGAAAACATCTTCGGGAACATCCATCATCACTGTATCTCATCATACAGCTACTATTACCTGAGGTATCAAGGTACCATCACTCACTTCTGCCTCATCGACAGATCCAACTCTACTCATCCACACTTCAAAGATAAACTCCGAACCTTTAAAAGGTTTCCTTCAGAGATCGATGAAATCCTTTACCATAGCAAAGCTTACTCGAGACGGTATTAGGTCTACAGTCTCGACAGATACACTTCCAACCTCAATACTCAAACTCCAACCATTGGTAGTCGTGTTACACACACCACTACCCTATCTACCTTTATATCCTATATTGGAAAACCCGAACAGGTAACCCAATAAATAGGTAGAAATATATATATATTTAAAATGATACTTTTTATATAGAAATTATTTCTGGGTAAAATTATTTCATTTACCTCTTTAAAACAATATTGTGTCCGTTGGCCTGGTTCAAGTGTTTAGAGATCCCTATCAATAACGTTAGCTACTCGTATTGACCAGAATCCATATACCACTCAACCGATCAATTAACACAATATAAAATCATTTTATATAACTAACAAATACGCGCTCTCATATATATATATATACACTCAACTCGTTCTAGGGTACCATTGACCCTATTCTTAACGAGTAATCCCAACAGAGCCAAGGTTCTCGCTTAACCTTCAGCTCTGATACCACTGTAACGACCCCGACTTTCTCTCCATAGAAAGTCGTATCGCTAATAAGAAAGAAAGGGGTGAGAAGTAGAAAAGAGAAGAAGAGAAAAGAAACAAACACAAATACTCACAGCGGAAACGAACAAAATATATTATATCACATAAATATTACACAGTATCATATACAACACTTATCAGAGTTACACAGATTACACATCACATACTAGACAGTTATAAACATCTGTCTAGTTATTACAACTCAATACAAAACAAAGATCTAAACAAGATCAACACAGCGGAAACTACTATCTATCTACAACGCCGAAGCCTCCTGCTCCATTGCTCCTCCACAATTCGTCAAGGCTAACCTGAATCCCTTGGCTACTCGTAAAAATTTGAGTACCCAAGAGTTTATAAAACAGAAATAAACAACTTGGGTCAGACATGGGTCTGGTGTGAGTAAACGGGTTAAAATTGTTTAACTTCAAAACCTTTTCAAAACAAAGGTATCACGTAAGACTTCCCACACATAAACATGGAAAAGTTTTTACCTTACGCTAACCAAAACATTTGATAGGAAATCCAGTTATATTATAATAGGGTCTAGGGTTTTCAAGTAAAATACAGAAATAGCTGAAATGCTTACATCTCACATTCCAACATAGTTGGGCACAACTAATACGTACGGCACTTATTGGAGTTTGGATTCCATACAATGGCAGGGCTACTGGGGTACCGCCCGTCACAGTACGTGGCCTAGATCACCGTACCGAGGATCACTCCCAATCCCCTGCAACACAAGGTCGGAACATCCCTTACTGGATAATTCCCGCACAAGATACCTCACGGTTGGGATCAGCAACCGCACACACTAAGCCGAAATAAGAAGGGACTTCTAGACAGAGGTAATCTTGTCCTACTTGGGTGCTACCCACTAACCTTGCTGCACCTCCCCTGTTTTAGCCATTCCCGGTTTGTGAGGCTTGAGGTCACGATTACCTTAGAAAAGAACACATCACTTAGAATGCTCATCGTCCACCTGACGATGTTCTGAAAGCATTCAATCCATACAAGTTCGTTCCGGGTTCGAACGAAACCGAAGGCATTATCTCGTTACACTCGTTTTGGAATCACCCTCAGAGTTAACGACAATAACCCTTGCACTCTGAATCTTCATCTTCACTTGATTCACGACCTATCGTAAATTTGGATCGATGTGGTATTCGGGTCTCCAGACCTGGAAATCCGGTATACGGAAACCCGATCCCGGTCTCATCGAAATCCAAAGCGTATCTTTTAAGGCCAAGTTGTTTTAAAGGTTAAAACAATTTCAATTCATTATCTTTATACACAAAGAAAGATAATTCACAATAGATAATCAACATTATCAGATAATCCATATTATCATCACAATTAACCATCCATATCACACAGCATATATCTCATCAGAGATATCAATCAATGCAAAGCATTTAGTATTATCATCCATCCATAAGTAATGATTTATATTATCTCTAATTAATTTAAAGTGAATTAAATTAATTACTTTATTTTATAAATCCTTCTTACTTAACCATTAATTAATTAAATCAATTAATTAATTATCCTCTAATAATTCATTTCAATTAATCATCTTTGATTAATTATCTTTTAATTACATTAAAGTAATTAGCCTTTAAATTAATTATCCTTGATCAAATATAGTAATTAACCTTTAATTACTTCATTAATTAATTAACTGTAATTAATTACATTAATCTTTAATTAATCACATTAATTAATTACTCTTTAATTACTTATTATTGATTAATAAATTTTAATTAATCTTAATTACATTATTAATTATATTAATTAATGACCCTTAATTACTTCCTTAATTAATTACTCCACTTAATTAATTACATAAGTAATTATCCTTTAATTAATTACAGAAATCAATTAATTATTAATCACTTACCTTTAATTAATTAAACCTTAATTAATTAATTAATTATACTAAGTAATTATTTCTTAATTACTCCCATTAATTAACCTCAAATCATTTCCATTAAGTAATTTCCACAAATTACTTTATTAATTATCCACTAATTACTTTTAAATTAAGTAATTATTAATCACCTTCAATAATTATCCATTAATTAATCACATTAATTAATTTTAACCTTAATTAATCACATTAATTAACCTTAATTAATTATCTAAGTAATTAATCCTTAATTACCTTTCATTAATTACTTCCAAAAAGTAATTATTCTTTTTAATTAATTACATTTAGTAATTACACCTTAATTACTTATACTAAGTAATTCACTTAATTAATTATATTAATTAATTATATTAAGTAATTAACACTTAATCAAATTCAAAGTTTATCCTTAATTAATTACCTTAATTAATTAACTTAATTTAATTACCTAAATTAATTATTTCTTAATCACTAGTTAATGTTCCATTATTAACTACCCACTAATTACTTACTCTAAGTAATATCTTTAATTAATCTCATCTTTAATTAATTATACTAATAAATTTTATTAATATTAAATATTTTAATTAATTCAATAATTAATTATCCTTAATTAATCATAACTTAAATAATTTAAAGACAAATTCATTATCTTTATTCAAAACTTAGTTATATCTTTATACTTCCATTTGAAAACTTTTTGCAAATCAATATATAATAGAAGATATAAAATTTATTTAAACAAAATAAATCTTAGAAATTATGAAACTTATTCAAACTAGTTTAATAAATTCCTATTCTTAAATTTAACATTTCCCTAAAACATATTTATTTTAAATGTATTTAAAAACTTAGTTAAATATTATTTCAAATACACATTTAAATTTGTTTTAAATGTTTTTCCTTTGAAAACAATTTATTTAAATAACTTAAAACCTTTATCATTTTAAAGCTTGGTTTTATTTGTTTTTAAACTTGAAACCATTTTGCTTTTTAAAATAAATTATTTAAATACTTAAAATAAAATCTGGAATTAGAACTTTTACTCCAGACAACCTAACTTCACCAAAAACCCGAGCTAACGAACAAAATTCCCGAGTCTACTTCGAGTTCTCGCAATCACCTGCTTACTTCGAGTCACACCCTCGTTTCCCCCGAGACCATCCCGAGCTCATCCTTCCTTCCCCAAACCAACCAATTCCAGATATCACAAACGTGCACGTGCACGTATACCGGAGCTCCGATGAACTTCAGCCCACCTCGCCGCCTTCCACGAGTCTACGACCATCCCCTTAGGTCTTACGATCATCTAGAAACCTGAATTAAACTTGGAAACGAGATCGAGTCATCTCGACCCAACTGACTCAGCAAACATCATCAGAAAAATTGCCTTGCTCGATCACGTCAAGCCATCGGAGGCCATACGATCCTGGCTCAAGCTTCTTCGATAACCCATGAGCCATTTCCCTACGTCCGGCTCCATCCGTTTCAACGTCGACGGCGAAATTGCCTTGAAACCCAGACCTACTAAGAACTGGGTTAAAACCCTAAATCATTGCCGCATCGTCACCATAGCGAATTAGAATTTTACTTAGCATTTTTCTTCAACTTCCAAACCTACCAGGAAGCTTCAACTTCGATCACGAGACCATCCAAGTCGCCGATCACCGGAGTTTTCCCAAAATGTACTTTCTGTTCATCCTCGAATTTCTCACTATATACACCTTTTAAAATCTTGATTTCAGTTTTAAAAATCAACATTTTCAAAGACATTTTAGGTTATAAAATCAAATCAATAAATTAAAGAAATCAAATTTCCATCATGGGTGAGTTTACAGTACTACTTTGTTCCAGACCACTTATACTTGTTGTTTGTTTTTAAAAGTATTTTTAACATTAAGTTTTAATGAATTTGAACACTTTTATTTTAACAACTCAATCTAACCTTAATTAGAAACAGAGATTTTGGGGATTTTGACAGGTTTTGAAAAACCTGAAACTAGAAACAGAAATTAATAAACCTGTATATTAACATGCACAAGCCAAATATACACATATACACAGATCTGTTCATGCAAACCAATGTTCATTCTTACTTAAGTCATGCATTCAATCAATAGATCAAATATCATAGCTTCAAAAGAGTTTAGTCACTTGTTAAAACAGAGAACAGGATATATATATAAACAGACATGATCACTCAACATATATATCAATTTAAATAAATTCAAGATGAATAACTTTCATACCAAACCAATTATTATCTCATGCATTAGAGTTAAATCAAAAATAAACTGTTTTTAAAGAATGTTTACTCACCGTAAAAAGATGATGAACAGAGCCTCTCCTTTTTGAAACAGCTTTTAAACTTGGTATGCTTTTGCTTTTGAAAACTGCATGCATGCTTGTTTGAAAAGATGCAGACTTCCTTAATTTCCAGGTTTGAAAATAAACATGCTTGATTTAAAACTGCAGTTGCAAGCAGGCATGACTTCCCGATTTGAAAAAATGCAGGCTTGCAGACTTGATTATGATTTGCAAAATTGGTCTTTGAAAATGAGTTTCTAGTTTTGAGGAGGAACTGATTTTGATTTGAAACTGGAATGCAAGCTTTAGTTCTCAGGTTTGCATGCTTTGAAGATGGTTACAGAATTTTGAAGAATGCTTGACAGCTTTGAAAAGGTTACAGGGAATGATTTGCATGTTTGATTGAAGAGGATTACTGATTTTTGTATTGTAAAATGGTTTGCAAATTTCCTCAGATCTGTTTTAGAGTGAAATGTTTTCAGCTGAGAATTTTCTTTGCTTAGAAATAAAAATGAGAAAAAGAAAAAGGAAAGGAAGAAGGCAAGTGTTTATAAACTAAATTTATGATTTTTATTATAAATTAAAGAAAAATAAAAATACAATATGACACTTGTCATGCTCCTTAATTATTTTGTTAACACATGTTCTTATATTGATTCACTAACTTACATATGTAATTTTACATGCAAAATGAAATTATAAATGAATATAAAGCTTTTATTAATAAATTCCTAATAACTATATACTTATTCAATTTTATATAAATAAGAATTCTTTTTAAAGAAATAGATAAAACAAACTATATTTATACAAAATCATTTATGTCATACTTTTAAATCCAAATATAAATTTAATTCAAATTTTTTTTTTAAATACAATTTAAAATCAATTTAAACAATTTTCACTTAACAATTTTAAACCATATATTATTAAATAGCTTTTGAAAAGCTTATTATTAAATAAAATCAAATTTCCAAATTACCAAAAATAATAGAATTTAAAAACAAGATTTATCTATTTACAATATACCATTATATTTACATTATAAATAGAAACTAATTTATTAGCATTTAAAAGATAAAATCACTAATTAAATATTTTTTAATTAGATTATTAAATTTATTCAAATTTAGTATCAAAGATCATCAATATCAATTTAATTATTTAACAGATTATTAAATTGATATTGCTCAAATTTCCGGGATATCACAGGCATTTGGGTTATGCTGTGACGACAGTGTAACTCAATGTCACTGCGATCTACTGCAGACCATAGCGTAAGTCGTGTGTGCCGCTGAGAACCAACCGTCTATGTTTGATTTTACATCGGTAGACTGCGACACTATGGTAACATAGCGAAAGTCATGTGTGCCGCTGAGAGCCAACAGTCTACGTTTGATTTTATATCGGTACACTGAGACCTATGTAGGAGTGGAGAAGTTTCATTTTGACAGCGAAAATCGTGTGTGCCGTTGAGAGCCAACAGTTACATGGACTTTTGCTGTGATGGCAACGTAACCCTGGATGTAACTGCGATCTGTTGTGGGTTCCATGGTGTAATCAGTTACATGGACTTTTGCTGCGATGGCAACGTAACCCGTGATGTAACTATGACCATGGATGGGGGTGATGATTTCCAGAGCATTCTCACCAAAGCTATTTCTTCTAGTTTCAAACTGTTTCTATATTTCCAATAAAATTATTTTTACAGTATTTTCACTGGGTGTTGAAATCGGGTCTACCAAGTACTTATAAATTTTCAGTTCTACGCCTGATCAACGTATGACTGAATTTCTATGAGAACGAGGATGGACTTGTTGAAACATTCGAGTTATAAAAGTATTTATATAAAAAACTATTTTAGTAATATTATATAGTTTTTTTAATGTTGTTTAAAAATAATCAAAGAAATTTATCTGATTTTAAAGCATTGTAATAATTTTGGCATCGTTCCTTTTCGAGGACGAAAAGATTTAAAGGGGGGAGGAATGTGACGACCCAGATTTTGTAGCATCAAATAATTGAGTGATTAACTGGTTTAAATTGACAGAATATTAATTTTATAAGTCGAACGAATAAAATTCTGACAATTAAAGTATATGTGTGTGTGTGTGTATATATATATAAGTTCATTTAAAACTATAATAAATATGGACTCATAAAAACCTCTGGATATGATAATCTTATAGGGAATAAATAAATAAATAATATATAAACTGCACCGTTTAAATTAGATAAAAATGTCCATACAATATATTATAAATATATACAAGTTAGTGAAGGTTAAAAATGTACATAGGAAGGCATAAATGTAAATTTTGATAAGATAAATAATACATGTATATGGGTACTTAAGTTAAGAAGCACATATAGCATTTGTAATATGGGAATGTATAAGTATATATATGATACAAATGCAAATGCATTGGTAAAAAAATAAATAAATAAATAAATAAATATATACATATGAAATGTATATGTATATATGTATGAACAAGGAGACAACATCATGGAAAATGGCATTTCAAGCACACAAACCCTTAAATCAAGGTCAAAACCAAATCTAGTCAAACACAAATTGGCAAATCAATCTGGAAAGAAATCAGATCAGCCTTTCTATTTAAAACTAGCATCAAAATATCAATTTACTTTTATTCAAAGGCAGGCCCATATTTGTACAAAATCAAAATAAACAATATACAAGGATACAACTTGTACATGTGAAAAGTGAAATGATAAGTCTAAGCTTCTAATACACGCCTAATTTATGATAGCACCACAAATATCATTTCAGCCTCCCCACTAAAAAAAATCTCTGTCTAAATTTTGTACCGGGGAAACAAAGCCTGTACAATCTTATTTTTATATTAACTCCATTCCATTTCGTTTCATCAACCTGAAAAAAAAATAACAAGCCAGAAAACAAGAACAAACAAGCAACATCATTTTACAAATTTAAACAAGAATCAAGATAACTCAAACAATAAGAAGATCAATCAAATCAACAAGCTAGCAGTTTTTCCTGGAAGCACTACTCTGTTTGAAGTCAAGTGAGTAAATTCTTTTATCGTAGGGTTAAAATCCAAATTCACTTGATGCATGAAATTCATCTAAGTGGTGATATTATACATATTGTTGCCTGGAAGAGATTTTGTCGAAATGTAGTTAAATCCCTATGTATGAATGAAATCTGCCTCTGTCTATTTCAAATTAACTAAATCAAGTTCAAGGTTTTATATCTCCCTATATAATAGATTTATGATATGATCTTTAAAAGGAAATTGTTTGTATTTATCAGATTCAATTTTTAAAAATGGTTTCAAGCTTATTTATGAAGTAATAGGAAATTTACAGTGGCAAATCAATTTAAGTCAGAAATAAAATTGTGGGTAAATCAACCCAGTTCTTCTTCCTTTATACTAGTGAGTAACCTACATCTTAAAACAGTTTTAAAATCTGGATTCTACTTGGATGTATGTATGAAAATCAAGTGCTAACCTGAATACTTGGATTGAATTGAATGCATGTATGTATATAAGTGTTTAAATATTTGTGTATTATTCTGCTATAGGCTCTGTTGCGTGATAACACATTTGATTTCTCCATAAATCCAATATATCATTTATTGAATCACTGTTAGCTCTTGATTTGTAAATGAAAAGTATTTGAAATAATGCAACATCACTACTAAAAATAATTTTAGGGATTTATATTTAATATTGGTCTCGAAATTTTATAAATAACAGAAGAATCTATTTTTGGTCAAAAATTTATAAATTAAATCTTAAGATTTGAATGCATGATTAAATTCGTAATAGAAAATCATGGATTTTAATATGTATATCACGATTTTTAGTTTGAAAAGCAATGGGTATTCTTGAATTGATCGTTTTGGTCATATTGGTCGATTGCCGTAAATCGGCGGCGAGGGAAGACTCGAGATTTGAGCTGGAGGTGGTGGAGTGGTCGACAAGTGCGGGAAAATTAGCGAGGTGATTTCCCAGTGGCCAGGAGGGCCAGTGATCGTCAAAATAGGGTTTAACATCCTGGTTGTATCATCTAAGTATTCAGAGGAGTCGCGACGTCAGGACTTGATCAGAGACGATCGCGAGTAAAGGATTGGTGGCGTATTCCTGTGATGATGATCGAGTGGTGATCGCAAGATCACTGGTGGACTGTGGTGGCGACGTGGGTAAGATTTGGGTGATCATCGTGTTCAGGTATCAGTCGAATTGTTCATTTTCGTTTCTGGTGATCATCGTGTTGTCCAGTGGCTCGTATGGTATGAAGTGTTCGAAAGTGACTTGGTGGAGCGATCGTGGTTGGTCGGAGTTGCTCCGATTGCTGGTGCACATGCACGAGTTAGCTGTGTGTCTGTGAGTAGTGAAGCTTTGGAGGAAGAAGGGGATTTCTCGGGAGGGAACTCGAGCGGTTTGGGTTTTGACTCGAAGATTTGAGTTGGTGATTTTTGTGACGACCGCCCATGACCCCTACACTGAATCTAGAGATAGTGCGTTGTAAAGTGTGCCAGGCGACCATGGACGATTGCCAGGGTAAATTAAAACAACAGAATCTATCGTATTACTCACAGTGCATGGACAAAATACAATAGAATATATATATAGTGAAGCTTCACAGAATAGAATCTCATCAATAAAACTTCATAATAGTTGGATACAAACATCTGAATAGTCAATACAACCAGCCTCACTACATAACACTCAGAGGATATACAAAGCAGCGGAACATCCAGTACATATAGTAAGAAGATAATATGCAATACTCCAGCTTGTCTTCGTCATCAGCAACGTGGAAAGCAAGAACAGCACCTGTCACCTGCTACCTAGTCTGCCCGTCCCAAAATGGACGAACAGCCCAAGGCAATAAGATTTAAAACATAAAGCCTTGAGTCAGACAACAGTCTTAGTGAGCAGTAAATTAACTAACAACATACCAAAAGAGCATAAAGGAAAAGGAATAGGAATACAACCCTCCCACTCCACCTCTTTCTACAGTGATAGCCCCTAGACACACACTAAGCAGAAGCAACATAGCAGAGCATACAATTTAAAGTAAAGTAATAATCATTCGAGTCAAGGGCGATGTTTTCCAAGTACCAAGGCCTAGATCAGATAAGCACCCAGAAAATACCGCTCTTGAGTCCGAATGATGATACAACCAAACATCCATGACTCTGGCTATCACTGTTATCATTGCCTTGATATCACCGTTAATTGAATGACTGGCACATTCTTTCAGCCGTCCGTCAAGGGCTAATGGAAACCTCGGTTCTAGACATAACTCCGCACGTCGTCGCAGCCCGTGCCTAGGACTATCGAATCTGCCCAGAGTACTTGACTATCAAACCTTAGCCTTCAGGGACTATCGAATCTGCCCAACGTACTCTTGCTTTGTGCATACTAGAACCTTCAACAACGATGAGATCTCAGCCTCCTAGTCATCCTCCTCGACGACTATTTCCATACTAGCTCAAGCGCCTCTCGAGCAAACCATTATACTCAACTCGAACCATTTCACCGAGTTATCGACATGCTTGGAATGATCCCATCTGGATTAGACCAAGACTATCTCATATCATACTTCGCCTCATCATCATCATAGTAAAGTCTCATCTCAACATCATCATCGAATCTATCCATATGAGCTTCATCATCCGCTACATATGCCACGTGCAGCTTTTCCAATTCAAGAGCCTTTCCCTTAGCTTTTGAATCATCTTCGACCATCTTGTCTAAAACAAATCATCAATCATCTAATTCATAGCAATCAATCAAGTCAAACATCAATCCAAGTAATCAAGCATTCAAATATAAGCAAAATGGACAATTATAACAATAATGGCAATTTCGTAATTAAAGAGTTGAAAGTCTAACAAGCATGAAAACATGAGAAATATCTCTACAATCTTGATGAATGAACTTGCATAGGTTAACATGTACAAAAATGGTTGTCAAATCATCATTAACAATGGATCTATATGGATCTACACTTAGGTTTACAAAAATGCATGGAAATCACTACTTTAACACCAAATCAAGCCAACAATCCGATATACTCCTTTGGATCCGTGTGAGAGATAATCACCACTCACCAAATGACCAAAACAACCTCAAATCAACACGCTTCAGATCTGGACAGCGAAGGATCTAACTCGATCTATCACCAATCCGCTTCAAACGATGAAATCTCTCTTCGAAGAATGTAGATTTTCAATCTAAGCTCTTCGATCTTTGATTTGATCTTCAATATGGATGGAAGGAATCACTAGATTAGAGTAGAGAAAAGAAGTGAAGAAGTGTAGAAGTCGAGCTCTCAAAATGGCAGCACTTCGTCGCTTCGAAATCCGGATCCCAAAAATGAAGAAATGGCCGAGTATTTATAGCTGAAATCTTAGGTCGTCCGCTTCCCTTAGGTCGTCCACGACCTAACTGTCACGACCTACGACCTAACAGCCCATGCCACTACAACCTACGACCTACCCAGATCCAACGACCCAACACTTAGACGCGACTTAACAACAGGTACGACCTAACACTTAGACAAAACCCAGCGCCTTCGTACGACTTACGACTTAACGAACAAAGCACCCCATAGGTCGCTTACGACCTAACTACTAAAACACACGCGACCTAACAACTTACTAAGTTACGACCTACGACTTATAAAAACCTTGCGACCTAACAACTTAGCAACCCACGCGTCCTAACAGTGTTACGACCTACCACTAAACTCCTAGGTCGCTCACTGCTGCCCCAGCTTCCTTAGGTCGTTCCCGACCTAACTATATACTAGGTCGCTAAACTGCTATCTCCAAACACCTTAGGTCGTTGCCGACCTAACTATGCTAACTCGGAACCACTAGGTCGCTCATCACTAGGTCGTTAACTACGGGGTTGTTAACTCTCTAACTCTTAGGTCGCTAACCCTATAGGTCGCTCCAGACTAGCACATGACCTAAACTTACACAGAGTCTTACGACCTAATCCTTAGGTCGTCTACGACCTAACCACGCTAACTCCTATAGGTCGTGACTTACCATCTCCTTAGGTCGTTGCCGACCTAACTTTCTTAGGTCGCTAACTCGCTCCAGCCGACCTAATACTTAACTTCTCTTGGGTCACCACAATTCCTAAGTTGCCTACTAATCTTAGGTCGCTCCCCACCCTAAGTCGCTCATACGACCTATCCTATCCAACGACTTACTATCTAGACAACCTAAGCTACCAACCGATCTAACACTAAAGTCGGTCAGTTCTCTTTAAGTCGTACATCTCTTAAGTCGGTCACGACTTAGGACTTGAACAAAATTCTACCCAATCTGAAATGACTTAACAATGCTAAAAATTCCAGATTTTAACAACTATTCGATCCGTAAAATACGGGTCGTTACATTCTCTCCCCCTTAGGAATTTCGCCCCCGAAATTCCAAACAAACAAAGCAACCAAAGACTATTCTGCACGCCTACCATCCGTAGCAATCAACAAACCATGCATCCAATTCTAGCTTAGTATGCAGAATTCTTAAAACTAGAACAAGTTAAAATATCGTGAGATGACACGACACCTTAGGGACATACCTTGAAGAGTTCAGGATGAGCTGCCTTCATCCTCTCTTCCACCTCCCACGTACAGTCGTTATCATCATCACTCCATTGTATCTTGAGCAACTTAACTACCTTCCTCCTAAGCTGTTTCGTGTCGGTTTCCACAACACGAAGCGGCTTACGAGGTCTTCTATCGACTGGATCAACTTCGAAATCTTCACAGCTATCAGCAGGAACCACTGTATTCGAGTCGTGCACATACTTCCGTAGATACGATACATGAAAAACATTGTGCACACTCGACATCTTCTCTGGTAACTCCAATCTGTAGGCGAGCTTTCCAATTCGCTCGATGATCGGGAATGGTCCAACAAATCTCGGAGTCAATTTTCCTTTCTTCCCGAATCGAATAACATTCTTCAGTGGAGAAATCTTCACAAAAACCATATCACTAACGTCGAATTCCAAATCCTTACGACGTTTATCGGCATAACTCTTCTGACGGTCTTGAGCTGCCTTCATTCGCTGCCGAATGATCTCTATGCAATCCGAAGTCTGTCGAATCATCTCTGGCCCAAGTATCAACTTTTCTCCGGTCTCTAACCAACATGTCGGAGAGTTACACGGCTTCCATACAATGCCTCATACGGTGCCATACCAATGCTTGACTGGTAACTGTTGTTATACGAAAATTCCACCAAATGAAGATGATCTTCCCATGATCCTCCGAAATCCAAAACACAAGCTCTAAGAAGATCTTCCAAAACTCGGTTGACTCTCTCGGTCTGACCATCTGTTTGAGGATGATAAGCTGTACTCAAACACAACTCGGTTCCCAAAACTTCTTGAAAGCTCTTCCAAAATCCACTAGTGAACAATGGGTCTCGATCGCTCACTATACTCTTCGGAATACCATGGAATCGAACTATCCACTTAACATACAACTCAGCCAACTTCGATGCAGTCCTAGTCGATCGAACAGGAATGAATCTTGCACTCTTAGTCAGACGATCTACAATGACCCAAATCCCTTCATTTCCCGTTCTTGTTCTAGGCAATCCATCAATAAAGTCCATCGACACTTGCTCCCACTTCCATGTAGGAACTTCTAATGGTTGAAGCAATCCACTTGGCTTCTTCTGTTCGGCTTTTACCAACTGGCAGTTCATGCACTTGGAAATAAAATTTCCAACATCCTTCTTCATACCTTCCCAGTAATAGGTTCTCTTCATATCCCGATACATCTTGTTTCCACCTGGATGAATTGTCAACTTCGAGTGATGACTTTCCTTCAGAACTTCTCTCCTCAATTCATCTATATCGGGAACAACTAGTCGTCCTTGCTTCCGAAGCCAACCCTCTCGATCGACCTCAAATCCTTTATCCTTTTCTGGGTCCAATCCAGATTCCAAATCACGGATAATCTTGACAAGCTTATCGTCTCGCTTTTGGCTCTCGCCAATCCTTTCCACAAGAGTCGGTCTTATCGATAAGTTTGCCAACATCTCAGGTTCCAATTCACATCTGGGCCTGAAGCCAAATCCAGCTAAATACTCGAGACTCTTCCATTTCGAAAACATGGCTCCCAATCCTGCATGTCTTCGACTTAACGCATCAGCCATTGCGTTACCTTTTCCTGGAGTATAAGCTATACCAAAATCATATGATGCTAAAAACTCTAACCATCGTTGCTGCCGAAGATTCAAATCCTTTTGGGAGAAAAGATACTTCAACGACTTATGATCTGTAAACAACTCGAATCGAACTCCCAATAGATAATGTCTCCACATCTTCAGAGCAAAAACAATCGCCGCCAACTCCAAATCATGAGTCGGGTAATTCCTTTCATGCGGCTTCAGTTGTCGACTTGCATACGCAACAACTTTATCCCTCTGCATCAGTACTGCTCCAAGTCCAGTACCACATGCGTCGGTGAAAACCACCATCTCTTCATTCCCACTTGGAATAGTTAAAACAGGAGCACTTGTCAAATGCTCCTTCAGGATTCTGAAAGCTTGCTCACACTTATCTTCCCATCTGAACACTTGGTTCTTTTTCGTCAATCCTGTTAACGGTGCAGCCACCTTGGAGAAGTCTTTGATAAACCGTCGATAATATCCTGCTAATCCAAGAAAGCTTCTCACATCAGATGCATTCTTAGGTCTAACCCAATCCTGGATTGCTGCCACCTTAGCGGGATCAACCGCTATTCCATTTCCAGAAATCACATGGCCTAAGAACCTCACTTCGCTCTTCCAGAAGTGACACTTCGAAAACTTAGCCTTCAGCTGATGTTTCCGCAAGATTTCCAAAACAATACGCAAGTGTGTCTTGTGCTCTTCTTCAGTTCTGGAATAAATCAGAATATCATCCACGAACACAAGTACGATCTTGTTCAACTGATCTCTAAACACTCTATTCATAAGATCCACAAAATATGCTGGCGCGTTAGTCAATCCAAACGGCATCACCAGCCACTCAAAGAAACCAGATGGTGTCCTGAAAGCAGTCTTCGGCACACTATCCTTAGCAACTCTCAATTGGTGAAATCCCGTTGCCAAATCCATCTGAGAAAACACCTTAGCTTCGTGAAGCTGATCAAACAAGTCATCTATTCTCGACAATGGATACTTGTTCTTCTTAGTCACCTTATTCAGCTCACGATAATCCACACACAACCTCAGCGATCCATCCGCTTTGGTAACAAACACAACTGGTGCACCCCATTCGGACACACTACGCCGAATGAATCTTTTCTGTAAAAGATCATCAACTTGCACCCTCAACTCTTGCTGTTCTCTAGGCGCCATCCGCCTAAGAGGCATCACAACAGGTCTGGCTCCTTCAACTAGATCTATACGAAACTCGATCTCCCTATGCGGCGGTAACCCTTTGACCTCGTCAAAGACATCCTCGAATCCATTAACGATTGGCAACGATGACAGTCCATCCCGTGGAACAACCAGCGAATACATGAAGCTCATGAATACGCCTTCTTCATGCTTACATCGTATCACAATCTTTCGCCCCTCCACATTCTCGATTGTCACCTCCAACCTCTCACAATCAACCTTTGCCGCATACTTCCTAAGCCAGTCCATACCCAAAATAATTCCGAACCCCACAAAGTTCAGAACAAAACAATCACAAACAAAAGAGCAATCATGACTCGGTACAATCAGACCACGGCATAACATACACAAACAAGACGAACCCCCAACTGGATTAGTCACAACCAATGGCCTATCAACAATATCTGGTTCTAAACCCAACCGGCCTACAAGTTCACTACAAACAAACGAATGCGACGCCCTAGTATCAAACAGAACTCTAACTGGAACACCACATAAGAAAAGAGTACCTTGAACCACCACACCCTTTCCTTTCTCTTCAGCGGTAGGAGCTTTCGAAGACGATGGAACAGCTCCCAAAGCATAAGCTTGCACAATCTGCTTGTCCTTCCTCGGTTCTGGACAATTCTTCCTGATATGCCCCGGCTTGTCACAGTTGTGACACTTCATTGGTACCTTTGGATTCTTACAATCCTTAGAGAAATGGCCCTTCTGCTGACAATTGTAGCAAGTCACTTCGCCTTTCGACTTCTTCTGGCCATCCCTTCCCTTCTGCTGCTGCTGCTGCTTCCTCTTGTTGTTTCCACCCTGCTGTGGTTTAGACTCTCCCCTGGTCACAGCAACAACAAATCCTTCCTTAGGAAACAGACTCTCATGCCTGAGAGCTTTCTCCACAAGATTCTCAAATGAATCGTCCAAATGATCCACCAACTGTCTCCCAAGATAACTGTCCAAGCCTGTCACAAACTTCTCATTCTTCTGATAAGCAGATTCAATATACGACCGGGCATATTTAGACAAAGCTTCAAACTCAGAAACATACTCAAGAACTGGTCTTCCTCCTTGCTTGAGCTCCACAAACTTCTTGAACAGGACAGACTTCTAAGCTGTAGAAATGAACTTAGCTTCAAGTCTGACTTGGAATTGCTCCCAAGTAATCTCTTCCTCCGGAGTATCAATAGTGATAGAGTTCCACCAATCAGAAGCTCTTCCTTAAAGCTGCCTTGATGCTAACTTCCTCTTAGTCGCATCCTCAATTCCCAAGTCACCAAAGATCCTTCTACAAGCATCTATCCATCTCTGGACTTCAATGGTTGATTCTGTTCCAAAGAAGACCTTCCCTCCAAGAGCAGTGTAGTCCTTACACAGCTTAGCAAAATCCACCGGTTTTGGAGTTTGAACTTGAACCCCAACATCCACCGATGGCCCCGGAGCTGGCATCCTTCTCATGATCGAAGTCATCATAGCTTCGAACATAACAGCATAACCAGCAGCCCCTTCAGTAGCACGGCCTTCCCTTGCAGCTGGTCTCCCTCTTCGACTCATTCTCAATATCTATAAAAAGGAATGATTAGCACACCTTGAGAAACAACTGCATAAAGGACTCAAACTCTACTAAGCTACTATATTATATATAGTAATCATCCATCAAAATACAATTACGTCTCTCATACGTAGTTATGTCAGCGAGCGTTAGGTAAAATCGATTAACCAAAGCTCTGATACCAAATGTGACGACCGCCCATGACCCCTGCACTGAATCTAGAGATAGTGCGCTGTAAAGTGTGCCAGGCGACCATGGACGATTGCCAGGGTAAATTAAAACAACAGAATCTATCGTATTACTCACAACGCATGGACAAAATACAATAGAATATATATATAATGAAGCTTCACAGAATAGAATCTCATCAATAAAACTTCATAATAGTTGGATACAAACATCCGAATAGTCAATACAACCAGCCTCACTACATAACACTCAGAGGATATACAAAGCAGTGGAACATCCAGTACATATAGTAAGAAGATAATATGCAATACTCCAGCTCGTCTTCGTCATCAGCAACGTGGAAAGCAAGAACAACACCTGTCACCTGCTACCTAGTCTGCCCGTCCCAAAATGGACGAACAACCCAAGGCAATAAGATTTAAAACATAAAGCCTTGAGTCAGACAACAGTCTTAGTGAGCAGTAAATTAACTAACAACATACCAAAATAGCATAAAGGAAAAGGAATAGGAATACAACCCTCCCACTCCACCTCTTTCTACAGTGATAGTCCCAAGACACACACTAAGCAGAAGCAACATAGCAGAGCATACAATTTAAAGTAAAGTAATAATCATTCGAGTCAAGGGCGATGTTTTCCAAGTACCAAGGCCTAGATCAGATAAGCACCTAGAAAATACCGCTCTTGAGTCCGAATGATGATACAACCAAACATCCATGACTCTGGCTATCACTGTTATCATTGCCTTGATATCACCGTTAATTGAATGACCGGCACATTCTTTCAGCCGTCCGTCAAGGGCTAATGGAAACCCCGGTTCTAGACATAACTCCGCACGTCGTCGCAGCTCGTGCCTAGGACTATCGAATCTGCCCAGAGTACTTGACTATCAAACCTTAGCCTTCAGGGACTATCGAATCTGCCTAACGTACTCTTGCTTTGAGCATGCTAGAACCTTCAACAACGATGAGATCTCAGCCTCCTAGTCATCCTCCTCGACGACTATTTCCATACTAGCTCAAGCGCCTCTCGAGCAAACCATTATCCTCAACTCGAACTATTTCACCGAGTTATCAACATGCTTGGAATGATCCCGTCTGGATTAGGCCAAGACTATCTCATATCATACTTCGCCTCATCATCATCATAGCAAAGTCTCATCTCAACATCATCATCGAATCTATCCATATGAGCTTCATCATCCGCTACATATGCCACGTGCAGCTTTTCCAATTCAAGAGCCTTTCCCTTAGCTTTTGAATCATCTTCGACCATCTTGTCTAAAACAAATCATCAATCATCTAATTCATAGCAATCAATCAAGTCAAACATCAATCCAAGTAATCAAGCATTCAAATATAAGCAAAATGGACAATTATAACAATAATGGCAATTTCGTAATTAAAGAGTTGAAAGTCTAACAAGCATGAAAACATGAGAAATATCTCTACAATCTTGATGAATGAACTTGCATAGGTTAACATGTACAAAAATGGTTGTCAAATCATCATTAACAATGGATCTATATGGATCTACACTTAGGTTTACAAAAATGCATGGAAATCACTACTTTAACACCAAATCAAGCCAACAATCCGATATACTCCTTTGGATCCGTGTGAGAGATAATCACCACTCACCAAATCACCAAAACAACCTCAAATCAACACGCTTCAGATCTGGACATCGAAGTATCTAACTCGATCTATCACCAATCCGCTTCAAACGATGAAATCTCTCTTCGAAGAATGTAGATCTTCAATCTAAGCTCTTCGATCTTTGATTTGATCTTCAATATGGATGGAAGGAATCACTAGATTAGAGTAGAGAAAAGAAGTGAAGAAGTGTAGAAGTCGAGCTCTCAAAATGGCAGCACTTCGTCGCTTCGAAATCCGGATCCCAAAAATGAAGAAATGGCCGAGTATTTATAGCTGAAATCTTAGGTCGTCCGCTTCCCTTAGGTCATCCACGACCTAACTGTCACGACCTACGACCTAATAGCCCACGCCACTACAACCTACGACCTACCCAGATCCAACGACCCAACACTTAGACGCGACTTAACAACAGGTACGACCAACACTTAGACAAAAACCCAGCGCCTTCGTACGACTTACGACTTAACGAACAAAGCACCCCATAGGTCGCTTACGACCTAACTACTAAAACACACGCGACCTAACAACTTACTAAGTTATGACCTACGACTTATAAAAACCTTGCGACCTAACAACTTAGCAACCCACGCGTCCTAACAGTGTTACGACCTACCACTAAACTCCTAGGTCGCTCACTGCTGCCCCAGCTTCCTTAGGTCGTTGCCGACCTAACTATATACTAGGTCGCTAAACTGCTATCTCCAAACTCCTTAGGTCGTTGCCGACCTAACTATGCTAACTCGGAACCACTAGGTCGCTCATCACTAGGTTGTTAACTACGGGGTTGTTAACTCGCTAACTCTTAGGTCGCTAACCCTATAGGTCGCTCCAGACTAGCACACGACCTAAACTAACACAGAGTCTTACGACCTAATCCTTAGGTCGTCTACGACCTAACCACGCTAACTCCTATAGGTCGTGACTTACCATCTCCTTAGGTCGTTGCCGACCTAACTTTCTTAGGTCGCTAACTCGCTCCAGCCGACCTAATACTTAACTTCTCTTGGGTCACCACAATTCCTAAGTTGCCTACTAATCTTAGGTCGCTCCCCACCCTAAGTCGCTCATACGACCTATCCTATCCTACGACTTACTATCTAGATGACCTAAGCTACCAACCGATCTAACACTAAAGTCGGTCAGTTCTCTTTAAGTCGTACATCTCTTAAGTCGGTCACGACTTAGGACTTGAACAAAATTCTACCCAAAATCTGAAACGACTTAACAATGCTAAAAATTCCAGATTTTAACAACTATTCGATCCGTAAAATACGGGTCGTTACAATTTTGCTCGGGTATCAGTTCGTGTAAATTAGGATTTTCCTCGGGCTATTATATTAACCAGTTTTTAGCTTATCAAAATCAAGTTTAAATATGGTTCTTAAACTATTTCTTCCTAATAATAATAACTGTTCCAGAAGCTTAGCTAAGTAAAGAGATGTAGACTGTTAACTTAGATTTAAAAAAATTTAAAATTCATTCTATGCTTAATTTATAATGTTTTATCTTTAATTAAACTTAAGGACTTTTGTGAATTTACAAGTTAACGATTATTAAATTCTAAGTTTGTTAAATTCCGGTAGTGATGAGGTAAGTGATTAAGATAAATAAATTTTCTTAAGATTGTTAAGATTGATTGATTAGGGTTTATTAATTAATATGGATGGTAGAGGCTAATTAATTTGAGTGATTAATTAAGAATAAATTACCTATTATAATAAAAGAAAAAAATATTTAATCAAGGATGATAAATTAAGATGGATGATTTATCATTTGATTTGAAATTAATAAATGTTAAATAAAGGTAAACGAAGCGATTAAGTTTAATAATTAAGTTAATTAGGGATAAATTAAATTAGTTTGGGAAAATGATAAATCTCGCTTATGAATGATTGAATGATGTAAATGCCTTGGATTGGTTGATATCTCTCATATGAAGTGTTTCTGATATGATGTTTTCGGATAGGCAGTGATAGTATGGTTATCTAACATTGATGAATTGTTGTGTATGAAAGTGATACCTTGTATTAAAAAAAATGAATTGAGTCAAATTGAATAACTTGGGTTAAGATAACATGGTCCAGTGGTTAAGACATAGTGGAGTTGCTACATTGTGTTGTAGTGGCACCGGTTCGATACCCAGCGGCCACAATAATGAGACATAGTGCACGACCACTTATAAAACCGGCTTAACCAAAGGCTATGGAATACAAAGTATCCATGGCCCCAAAGTTTTAAATAACAACATCTGTTTCGTTTGTACCCCTTAATGGTGTGATTTTTCTGGCGAACATCTGTTCGCATCTGAATATTTCGTTTTCGCCTAGTTTTTCCTTCCGTTTGTTTTCTGTTCTTCCATCCCTCTCGTCCTCCTTCACTTCCCACCATGCCATCCTCTCCTCCGTCCCTCCCCGTAGCCCCATCTTCAACGTCTTCTTCAACTAGATCTGGTAGGTCTTTTAGGAATCCAGTGCCTTTGCCTCCGTCACTCACTGAATCTGAGTTTCCTCCTCTGCCTTCCGCGAACCTATCTGAACGTGCTGCTGTTGTTTGTGACCGTTCTGTATGTGAGGATAGTAATGTTCGTCGTCCAGATAGTGGTACTTCGACTATGTATGTGAATGATGTAGGTGTCTCTGGCGTTAATGGTGATGATTCTGTTGTTTTGGGTTGCGTGTTGCGTCCTGAGGCTTTTGAGAATATGGATTTTGCTCATTGCACTTCAGGTGTTTGTCCAATTGGTTCAGAGAATAATTTTCCCAATTCCCCTGTATTGAAAACTGCTGATCATTTGCATGCTACCACCTCGCCTGCTGGCGCCGACCCCATCTTTGCGGGCTCTGTTGGTGTTCCCAACGTGGAAGTGCTTCCACCTACTGTCCCATCCCCGGCTGTTCCCAAAACTTGGTCATCGCTCTTTACATCTCTGCCCCGTAATGCGGGTGAATATGAACCAGTAGATTTTGAAATTGTTGAGGAAAATGGCGTGATGATCCCTCCGCCGAATGTTATGCAAGCCGCTTTTGACTACTGGTCAGAATATTTGGTTGGTTTCTTTTTGGACCCTAAGCAACGCCTTCTCGATGCGGCTTCTATTTGTCGTAGGGCTTGGAAGCTTCGCGGAAATCTTCATGTAAAGCTGGTTGACACAATGTATTTCCTTTTGTTCTCTTCCTCTGAGGATCGTTGTCGCGTTTTGGAGGCTGAGCCTTCTTTTTTTGATGGGAAACCATTTATAATTACTCCTTGGTCCCCAACGGTTGCTTGTGCGCGTGAACAAGTGCGTTCTATCCCTGTTTGGGTTTATTTTTCTCATATTCCTTCTGCTCTTCATCTGCTGCTTGGGTTGAATTGGCTTGCTTGTAATGTTGGAAAACTGAAATGTTTTGATGCTAATACTATTGCGCGTGATAAGCTGGTGTACGCTAAGGCGCTGATTGAGATTTCCCCCTGTAAGCCTCTCCCTACCTCTATTCCAGTTCAGCTAGCTGTTGGCCATGTGGTGGAAGTTCGTGTTCGTTATGGTTGGGTCCCGGACATTTGTACCTCCTGTCTCTCCTTTGGCCACTTGGTTTCTGCTTGCAAGCATTCTGCTGTTTCCGCTGCTGCGCCTAAGATTCCTCTCCCTCGGCCTCCGCTTAGGAAATGGGTTCCTAAAGTCCCGCCTGTACCACCGTTACCTGTTCCTGGATCTACGTCTACTCTATCTCGGCCTTCATCCCCTACTGCTCCCATTGCCCCTAATCTTGATTCTGCGGACTCCTCTCCTGCTCTGGTTCTTGATTCATCCGAGGTCGTTTGGGATGAATTTGAGAGTTGTTGGGTTGATTGTCGCTCTGCTTTGCGATTTAACCCCGTTGATGGTTCCTATTTTAGATTTGTTTCCGGTGATCTTTCGGACCCTCGACGCCTTTATTATCGACCATCTGGTGATTCCTTGGTTCTAGATTTGGATGGATCGTATGCTGAGTTAAATTCTTCCATGCTTGCTAATATTACATGGGATCGATCTTTTATTTACTCTCCTAATGCTGAGATTTACGATCCAACTCTTGCTCTCCTATTTCGCCCCTATTCTGGTATTCTTGGGAACGCCTCTTTGGTTTCTTCCAATGGGGAAGATGATGTTCGACTTACTATCTCTTTGGAGGAGACTTAGTTTGATAGTAGTTAGCTGTAGTTGTGATATGTCTGTCACACTCCTGTGCTGTATTTTCTTTTTTCTTTATAGTTAAGGTGCTTCTGCCTTACTCCTGTACTTCATGTTTTTATTATGTTCGTAATAAAAAGTGGACGGTCCACTATAAAACCGGCTGGCCTTGCCAAAAAAAGAAGATAACATGGGATTCGAAGAGACCGGGGTCGGATATTAGTAAATACCCGAAACCACTTCGATTCCTTTATAATTGATATGTGGAATCAATAGGTTGAAGTGAAATGATTCGTGTGAATTGGACTATTTAATCTAAGTTGTAATAACTTAAAAATTTATATGAGATACCCCGGGTTTATGTAAATTTTATGTTGTTGTATTTCATGTTAGATGGGTTTACTCACGCTGGTTTCCAGCCTGACCCGGGTGTTACTCTGATGTAATGCTCGGGTCAGACCGAGTATTACAGATTTTCAGGTAAGGACGTTCTGGAGCTCAGAAGACGAGCTGGATGGCAGGAACGTATGGAGTATTTCCGCTGTGATATATTGTAGTTTATTTGGGACAAGTTAGTTTTAACTGTCCAGTGTTTGTGAATGCGTTGTAACTCTGATGTATTAAAGTGTAATTTAACTGATACAGTTTCTGTGTATAAATGACATTATATGATATTATATTTTGATCCGTTGCAAATGTGAGATTCAATGTCTTGTTTTCCTGTTTCTTCTTCTACCTCTTTTATTCTTTTCATAACTATCTAGAATTTTCGGGATCGAAAATTCCGGGTCGTTACATCGTCATACTAGCTTGTCGTTCCATGCACACAACCTGCTAGACCCAAGTCCAACATGCATGCGACTTCCTTCAACGTGAAGGGCCTACTACCGTTTCCATTTTTATATGTATACATGTGCAACTACAAGACATCACTTCCATGCATACATACATCTCCCCATGATTGCATTTCCCTTGCCAATCGCCTGCTCACATGATTATTTTCTACACAACCTACTCGGCTCCCTTCACTACAACACAAACACACAACCATCACAGTAGCTCACCCACCCAAACACCAACATACACACATAAAGTACACAGCCAAAACACTCCCTCATCACTACACACGCACCTCCATGCACATACACACACTTGGATTAACACAGGAAAGAAAGGAAAGCAAAAGGGAAAAGAAAGGAGAAAAGGAAAATGTGTTTCTTTGTATGATCATTTGTGTTGAAAGGGAATGGAAGAAAGTGGAAGAAAATGCCTTCCTGAGTATCCAGAGAAGAAAGAAAATGTGTAAAATTTAGTGTCCCTTGTGTAAATGATGTACGTACATATAAAGTGGATTCTTTAGCAATGCCAGTACAAACAATAATTGTTAAGCCCCCAAAGTGTCGGGCAAAGCAGAAGAAAAAAAATACGAAAAGATATTGTGATGATGATGTGTTGGTTTTTTTATTTCAATAGTTAGGGTACGATGTTACACAATATTCTGTTCGTGTGTGGACCGTGACCGGCCGAAATAAGAACATGATCCCGCACAACAAAGTTACACGATCACAAAACGGTAATAAAATAGACAAGTTAACTTATTCAATTAAATTTTCAAAAGTACCGTCGTTTGCCGCAAAAAGCGTTAAACCAAAATTTAAATATTTTCCAAATTAAAAATTATAGAAAAATTCTAAAAATTATATTAAAAATACATCATTAGAAATAAGATCTCAGTTTGAAACCGATAATTTATCATAATTTAAATTCAAATCCGAGTATTTAAATAAATTAAATATTCAAATTTGAAGACTCAAAAATACGGGTCGTTACACTTTAATTGTTTATTGAATACCTTCTTTATTTCATTCTTTTCGTAACCTTTAGGCTATTCCTTTTTATGATCACTTCGTAATCCTTAATGGCTAAAATTTACAAGGCTCCATGGCCAAAAATATCCCAAAACAAATACAAATCAAATTAGTTCATTAAAGGTGGTTTATCTATAACAACCCAGTCGAGGTTAAAATAAAATAAATATATTTGAAATGAATTTGAGAAATAAATTTAAGATTTTAAGTTTATAATCAGTTTATGGTTTTAAAGTGTTTATTAAGTAATATTATATATATCTATATAGATTTGAAATAAAGTGAATTATCAATTATTAAAATATTGTTTTGATTCAAAGATCTAATAAAGAAATTTTATTTTAAGACTTAAACTTTGTAATTCTTTTCTTTCTATATATAAGAGTTACTAGATTTTAAAAGTGATTTTGGAAAAATTATATCTCGGCATATATAAAAAATAATTTAGAACTCCTTCAATTTATTTTGTTTTAACCTCGACCGGGGCTGTTACAGAATTTTTTTCATAACTTAACTCCCTTGTATTAAAAATTTCCATGTCAGGTTATACTTATATTTTATTTTGTGTTCAGTATTATTAATTGAGTCCATTACAGAATTCTCTAGTGAATTGCGATGACACAATTCCTTTAAGGAGGGGAGTCTATAACAACCCCGGTCGAGGTTAAAATAAAATAAGTATATTTGAAATGAATTTGAGAAATTAATTTTAATCTTTGGAGTCGTTTGGGAATAAAACTAAAAAGTTGAACTAAAATTGAAATTTACATTTGAATCGTGTTTTGTGAACCCAAAAGTAATAAAAAAATTCGTATTAGTAAAATAAATGATATTTGTGAAATTTGGGGATTTTTCTGAGAATTAAACGATAATTTCTTAATTTGGCTAAAACCGAAAAGATAAAAATAAAAATATTCTTAATAAAAGAAAAATTACTTTGATAAGAATAAAATTGTGGAAAATATTATATTAGCTTGAATAATTTGTATATAAGGTTTAAGAACTCGAACGAATTAAGGAGCTAAATACATTGCGAATAAAAAGAATAACACTTCAATTTAAGTTAAACTGGCCTAAATCAATAAAAAACCCAACTCAAAATAAAAAGAAACCAGTACCATCATTTATCCTTAAGCCCGATCCTCTTCATACCTAAGTTCCTAAAAATCATCGTTCGATCTTAAAAAAACACAAGATTGCAGAGGCACTCGTTTTGGCCAAGCCGACATCGAAATTCGTAAGGGATTCACGACGACATCGACTATGGCGTACGACGCAGAGGCAACCGTGATGTCAGTGGTAGATGAGGCGCTAGCGGCAACACGTGGGTGACTGGCTATCACCTGCATGGTGGCGTTCGTGGAGGTTGGTCGCGTAGCTGCCGAAGGGAAAAGGCGATCGACGATATCATATTGAGAAGGTCGCGATGACGAGTAGGGAAAGGACGAGGTTCAGGCAGGAAATATTGGTTTGGAGCTGCTCTTGTGTGTGAGTAAGGGACAGAAGTGGTTACGACTATGGTCTAGAGTGCAGATTTTTATAAAGGGAATTTTCAACCAATATCAATCAAAGGTGAGTTATTCATAACTCACGATTCTATATCTATCTTTAGGAATTTTATTGCATGTCTTGAGATAGTTATTTGTGTGATAGTACTTGGCTGTTCTGGTTGAATTTAATGAAATCCCTTTGCATACCATAGTTTGGTAGATTGTTTGGATGATAATGGTTGATTTTTAATTATTGAATTAGTTAAAGTATAAAATGTATGCGATGAATTATTTTATGTTTTGCACATAATTTGGATAAACTTGATTGGATCGGGATGTTGATGCTTTGAATGGTTTAATAGTGAAAATTTACAAATGCAATTCTGTCTATTTGTAAATAAAATTTGTATAGTATGTTGATACTGGGATATTTCCATGTGATCGGAGTTGTCAGAAAGGAACTCGGATCTTTAAGAAATTCCATACTATGGAATGATATATTATAGAGCAATGAAGGCTTTAGAAGTTGAATTTAGTTGAGTTTATTCTTTAAGTTATTTAAATGTTTTTAAAGAATTCAAAAATGAGATTTTATCTATTTTAATCCTTATTGGAATTTAGTTTATAAAATATATAGTTAAATTATATTATTTCCTTAACTTATTGCTTATCACAAAAAATTTCCAATTAAAAATTTTAAAGATAAGAAATATTAGATTACAAAATCTTTTTAAAATTATTATTTATCTGTATAAAAAATTGTGGAAATACGTTAGAGGCAAAAGATAAAATATGGTATTGTTTCAGAAAAATGGTTATGAAAGTAAAAATTCAATTTCAAATAATTTTAGCTATAAAAGCTGTTTAAATCAGTTTAGAAAGAGTTTGAAAGCATTTGAGAAAATTATATCTTGATTTGTATGTATATGTATTTAAATAGATATCAAAATAAAGTAAGTTCTAAATTATGAAAAGTAAAGCTTTGTTTTAAAAATAAATTAAGATTTTAAGTTTATAATCAGTTTATGGTTTTAAAGTGTTTATGAAGTAATATTATATATATCTATATAGATTTGAAATAAAGTGAATTATCAATTATTAAAATATTATTTTGATTCAAAGACCTAATAAAGAAATTTTATTTTAAGACTTAAACTTTGTAATTCTATTCTTTTTATATATAAGAGTTATTGGATTTTAAAAGTGATTTTGGAAAAATTATATCTCGGTATATATAAAAACTAATTTAGAACTCTTTTAATTTATTTATTATGGATTAACAAAGATGAAAAGTTTAAAAGTTGATGTTTGCTTGAAGTATCTAGTAATAAATGAGTGTACTATGGAATTGAAGTCTTTATTTGTATGTATATGTATTTAAATAGATTTCAAAATAAAGTAAGTTATAAATTTGAAAAGTAAAGCTTTGTGTTAATTAAATTTAAGATTTTAAGTTTATAATTAGTTTATGGTTTTAAAGTGTTTATGAAGTAATATTATATATATATATATATATCTATATAGATTTGAAATAAAGTGAATTATTAATTATTAAAATATTTTTTTTATTCAAAGACCTAATAAATAAATTTTATTTTAAGACTTAAACTTTGTAATTCTTTTCTTTTTATATATAAGAGTTATTAGAATTTAAAAGTGATTTTGGAAAAATTATATCTCGGTATATATAAAAACTAATTTAGAACTCTTTTAATTTATTTATTATGGATTAACAAAGATGAAAAGTTTAAAAGTGGATTATAGATAAAACATTTCAGAAATCATTTCTGTATAATAAAATTATTGTAACGACCCATAATTTTCGATAATTAAAAATAAGTTAATTTAATAAGGTTTTGTGATTAAATGTTGGAAGAAATAAAAATTTATGGTTTAATAATAAGAATATAATTGGAATGAAATGTAATAGTATTAATTTAAGGTAATTGATAACTCCTTTAAATGTAATGTCAAATAAGTGAAATGATTAGAAAGTTATAATTGGTTATAGATTGTAAATTAATTGTAATAATGTGTGTATTAATTGATAGTTCGATTAAAAGATTAATTGATAATTTAAATATGTATAAATTAATGAAATAGTATGTAATTAAATGTAATTGATAAAAGTAGTGCGGTGGTAGTAGTTATGACATTTGTGTGTAGATAACAAACTTACAAATGTTATAAATTAACAAAAGGTAACGATTGTCATTTGTTACTAATTTATATAATATGTTGAATTAAATTTAAAATCAATTGCAATTAAATGTAATTTAATGTTACTTTAATACGAGTCAAGACGATAACTGCAAATTGTGAACGTAATAAAATGTATAGGAATGTTAATTATATTCACAAGGTAATAATTGATTTAATAAAAATAGTGAAACCAAGATAAATTAATTTATTGGGATTTTAAATTATAATTAATGTGGAAATCGATAAAAATTCAATATAACAAAAATGTTGCAATCAATATGGTAAAAGGTGATAATTGTAGAATATTAATGCAATAAGATATAAATAAATGTTAACTATGTCTATAGAGTAATAATTGATTGAATAAAAGATTGAAATCAAATTATAACAATTTATTGAAATTAAATTATAATTAATTGGATTTAGTTACAATTGAAATTGAACAATGTAATTAGTGTAATATTTAATACTGAATTGATATGTAATTTTTTTTAAATTATTATAAATGTCTAAGTAATCAAAAATGATAAAATTTGTTAATTATAAGATTTGAAATTAAAAAGTGATTTATCCAATTTAATAATAATTTATTTAATTAATGTGAAGATAACCATTTTGGCTACTGTCTCGGATTTCGATGAAACTAGTTTCATCGGATCCATAACGGTGAATTATTGTAGGATTTCAAGTTTCGTAGCGATTGGACTTGTTGTTTGATCGTACGGGCTTGAAACGCACAGAAATCAATCTAATTGAAATCAATTTGAAATAAGCTAATTTTAAAGCTAACTTCTTCATACGATGGAATTGGGACTTGAAACCTGTTCCATTGAGTTCAAATTTATCGAAAACATCTATTTTGATATATGGGATGACCCACTTTCGTTTCGAAAGCGAAACGGGCTTTTTGGTCGCTATTCGTCATTCGTAAAGATTCGATATGTGTTTATTTCTTATCGGGCTTTGTTAATATAAATAGTCTTGTTTCCCCAAACCATAGCAGTCATTTTCTTATTCTGTACATACATCAACCTCTGTCTGTTCCTTCTTCTCAAATGGCAGAAACCTAAAATTCTAGATTCAATTGCAAATCAAAATCAAATCGAAAAATTAAAATTCCTCAAACCCTATCATATTAGATACTATTTCGAAGCTCTCGATGAGCATAACTCAAATTTGCATTTTGTCTTTGCAGTCGGATCCTGGTTCATCCGGTATTGGCAAAATTAATCTCGACCGTTCATTGGAGTTTGATGATCATCGACGGATCGTCGAATCGAAGTTACCATCGCGTGGAGAGGGACACGCGTAGTTCAGCGGTGCAGTTTGTTTGGCATTTTGACGGTTGGATCGGCGGAAAAAAATCATTTAGGGTTTGACTTAGGATCGGCAGCTTCTCGTTTATGGGGTTGTTCGGCGATGTGGGGGTCGTGGTTGGTCTGGAAGGCGGCGCAGGTGGAGGCGACGTGTCGGAGAGCGGCGCGTGGTGCTGGAGCGGGGCGGCTTTGGCGTTGGCGTTGGTGTCGCAATCGAACGGTAAGGTTAGGGTTCGTTTGATGTAGGCGGTGCTGTAGGGCTTCTCGGGAACGAAGGAAATGGGTACGTGATGTGGCAATTTGTTTGTTTATTTTATTAATTTTTATAATATAATCGAATATCTTCTAACGTCGATAACTTTTGCATACGAAGTCAGATTTACATGCGGTTTGTTCTGCTGCGATCGTATCGAAATTTCGAACTTTTTGGCTCTTGTTTGGACGAATTCTGAGACTGTTGAATTTTTGGCTTATTTTGGATTTCAAATCGATTTGAAATCAAAGGTGAGTGTTTTGACCCACTCACAACTACTATATTATCTTATGTAAGTTAAATTAAATTTATGATGTGATTAGAATTTAATTGATTGATGTTTAGTATATTTAAACCGTCATTCTAGTTAAATTTGAATTTTATTGCATTTAATCATCGTTTTATTTAATATTGAATTTAATTGTCAATTTAATATATGTTATTGATAATCAGTTATCTATTGATGTTATTGGTTGATTTGGATGATGATTGTGATGTATATTTGATTTGTTGATATTGAATGACTGGATGTTATATTTTATATTGGTATAACACAACAAGTTCCCTATGAGTTGAAATGATACATACCCGAACGATTATGTAGAATAGGGAAAATCGTTATGTGTTGAAATGATAAACCCAAGAGATTTTCATTGAAATAAATTTGGGATTGCGCGTTGAAATGATATATACCCGTAAATTTAAATATTTGCGGATTGAAATGATAAATATCGGTATCACTTGACCATAGGGTAGAGAATTATATACGGACAGCGGATTGGTTAAATTTAATGATTTTAAATCTTTAAACTTTGAATCTAGTAGAGAGATATTTGAAATAGATTTTGACTGATATAAATTGAATTGTTTTTAAGTAATTATTTAAAGGATTTAAATTGAAATTTTAAAGTTGAATATGAAGTATAAACGAAATTTATCGAAATTGAGTTATTGAAATGTTTGAAACTGTAACTTTGAAAATCTATTAAAATTGGGATAGTTAAATTTGATATTTCAAGATTTGAAATTGGGTTTTGATTTGAAATCTGGATATGGTCCATATTTGTTGAAATGGAAGAAATAGAAAATTTTGATGTTAATTTCAAATTTATTATCTCAATATAAACTGTAAATGTTCTTTTAAATTCTAATTTTAAGATTTCAATTTGTAACGACCTACCTATTTGGACGTTTTAAGAAGACACACACGTCAACTCAAACCATTCAAAAGGGTAGATATTTATGGGGTAAATAAGAAAAGAGAAAGAAGTAAAACAAATACAGGATCTCCCAACAGAATGACAAAATATAATAATCAAATAACAGTTCATGAAGCTGTTTACAAATAAATTTTGATTATACTAATACAATACAGAATCAGAGTTACAGACAACCAGAATAAATAAATAAATGCAGTGGAACAACATGATGCAGTGGAGTACATATCATAAATAATAATAGTACAAATCTTCGTCTTCGTCCTCCAAAAATAAGGTCTTCATCCCTGAAATGCTCAGACTGACCCGAGCGAATTGAAAAGACAAAACACTCGAGTCAGAGCTAAAAGATCTTATGTAAGTTAAATCAACGGTAAATATGAGCGTGACGGCGTTAGAGATATTTATGGGGTTTGACATCTCCTATCCAGTGTCTAACGTGAGTGCAATAACTTAAGAGATGTTCGGGACTACCATCTCCTAAGGATCTGTTAAACTATCTACTATGTAGTATAGTGTCTACAGTAAAGTAAAATATTAAAATAGCGTTAAGGCATTACCCATATCCCCCTTAACACATTTTATATATTCCCGTAGTCTATACAATGTCGTACGCTCCACCAAACCGGTGGTTTACCCAAAGGACATCACATAGGTACGGTACAAAACAAACTCATAGAAGGCGCTCTAGGGCATGTGAACACGGCACTCGAGGCAATGCCAGGGTATATTTACCAATTGGAGAACCGGGCTGGTGGTAACGCATAGCAGCTACTACCGCCTACCTCGGAACACACTCCCAAATCAAAATCAAGGGGTGGCCACAAAATCAACACAAATGTCATAATGTGATATCGAAGAAGCTTGTCCGATTGGAGGAATGACCTCACTTGGCCCAGGTATAGCTCCTGTTTTAGTCACATCTAAGCTAACTCACAGGATTCAGGGTCACGTCATACCTTATACAGAAATCGTTCGCCAAACCATCCTACTTCATTTCTGGAATCTCCACCACGTACACAGTTGTTAAAGTGGTTTTCGGTATTGGCAGAGAGTATGACAATATCCGATCCCGGTCTCTTTAACAACCAAACGCTTATTTCACACCGGATGGTTCTTTTAAATTTTCAAAACCATTTCATAATTGATATCAAAATATCATATTCAATTCAAACCATATCACTTTCAAAATTATATTCACTTTCAAAAATCATATTTTCAAAATAGTTTAAAACTCTCATTTCAAAACTTCATATTCAAATCAAATATGTAATTTAAATCCCAACTTAGGTTATAATATCATTTAACCATATTCACTTTAAATCGAGGATTTAAAATATACACATCTACTTTATTTAGTTTGAAATTTAGAAAGATAGTTCAAATAGTTATAAATAGTTTTAAATAGTTATAAATAGTTAGAATACTCTAAAATAGTTTAACTAAAGATTAAAGATACTGTTAAATTGGTTTAGGATAGTTAAATAGATTTAAAATAGATTTAATATAATTAAAATAGATTAAATAGCTTTAAAATATATAATTAGATTTAAAATAAGTTAAAATGGGCTACTTAGTTTTAAAGTAAATTAAATGGTTTAAAATAGGTTAAACTGATTTAATATAGTTAATATATGTTAAAATAGTTTAATAATTTGAAAATATTAATAATTAGAAATTTTAAAATAATATATTTTAAACAGTTTATAATAAAAATATGAATTTGGAATTAAAATCAATTTAAATTATTTAATTTATTTCAACACATCAGAACTACTTCAATTTCCAAATCAACAAAACCCAATTTCAAATCTTTCAATTCAAATTTAAATAAACTATTAAATTCTATATTGCTTCCAATCCATGTTTGAAATATCAATTTAAATTACTCAAACTATCAATATATTTCAAAGTTATATTCAAACAATTTCAATAACTCAATTCCGATAAATTTCATTTATACTTCAAAATTCGATTTTTAAATTTCAATTAAATTTCTTTAAACAATACCTTTAAACCAATTCCAAATTTTAACATAAAACTTGAATTTCGATAATAATTAAACTTTATGTAAGTCAAAATTTTCTTTAAAATATCATTTAACTAAATTCAAGAAAATTGAGGATTTCTTTAAAATCATTTAATTTAACCAATCCGATGTCCGTATATAATTCTCTACCGTAGGGTCAAGTGATACAGATATTTATCATTTCAATCCGCAATTTAAAATTTTATGGTTATATATCATTTCAAACCGCAATCCCGAATTAATATAAAATCCATAAAATCGCTCGAGTCTATCATTTCCACCCATAACGATTTTCCCTAATCTATAGATCGTTCGGGTATGTATCATTCAACCCATAGTTTTAAATTTTATGTATTATTAATATATAATATATTAGTTTTAAATGATTTCATGTACTATTAATATCACATAATATATATATATATATTAAAGGTATGTGTTAAATTTTATAATGATTTTGGAATATATATATATATATGAATTTGTGATGTATATGTTCATATATATATATATTAATTTATAATTATGGAGATGTCGATTTGGTTTTTCAGATATGTAAATAGTGATCTTAGAAATATGTGTTAAAATCAAAATTGGTTTGTAAATATATAAAGAATATATTTTAATATGTGTTTTAATTTGAAACAAGAATTTTGAAATATATATATTTAATATGTGTCTGAATTTAGAATATGATTTATATATATATATATAGTTATTTATAGTTATATATATAAATATAAATTCACTTATACCATTTATCTTCATCAATCTAATTCTGATTTGATTTCGTCTATTCCTTGTTATCAGCTTTGATCATCGAATTCGTGCTCGGATTCGTAACTCAATTTCAGTGTCCATATCTGTGTGTGTATCCATGTCATCTCATGTTCTCTCTAGCCTCGAAAGGTGAGCAATCACTCACGATTAACGTTCTTATATTTATTAAATTTGATTTCAATTGAAACGACAATTGAAATATGCTGTTGTTAGATATTTACATTGCTATATTTATGCCATTATCTGTATCTGTTCACCTGTGACATCTGACACATTATCTGTTATTATCACTGATGATATATGTCTGTTACTAATTGTTGTATTATTATCATATCTGTTATCACTTTGCAAGTTCCCTATTAGTATAGAATTCACTATGGGTTGAAATGATACATACCCGAATGATCTGTAGAATAAGAGAAAATCGTTATGGGTTGAAATGATAAACCCAAGCGATTTTCATTTGAATTGAATTTGAGATTGTGGGTTAAAAAGATAAACACCCATATATATATTTAAACTGCGGATTGAAATGATAGATATCTGTATCATTTGACCATAGGATAGAAAATTATATACAGACACCGTGGTCTATTTATATATTTTGAAAATGATTTCCAAGGTTTTGAAAAGGAAATATATGGATTAATAAATATTGATTTTTAAAGATTTATTAAAGTTGATTTAATAAAGTTGATATATAATATGTTTAAGTATTTATTTAATTTTTTTTCAAATATAAAGTTTATAATGATTCGGGTTGGAAAGATAAATTTGAAATTGATTTGAAATTATATTTAATTAAGAACCTTACTTAAATAGGTTTGATTTGAAATTTATTTAATTTGAAATTTTAAGATATGTTTTATAACTTGAATTAGATTAAAAGTGACTTAAATGAACATTTCAAACTTATATAAATTTAAATGGGAAATTTTGTTTATTTAAATTTGTAAATTGAAGTTGTATTTAGATGTTATTGAAAATGATTAAGTAAATATTTCAAAACCAAATAATAGTAAAGTGAAGTTGATATATATATATATATAAATTTATCGAATTTAGTTTTGAAATGTTGAATTTTTAAAGCTTTGAAATATATTGAAATTGAAATGGGTTATTTTATGGTTCAAATATGTATTTGAAATCGATAATTTGAAATGGTTTAGTAAGAAACTGAATTGAGTTGAAATTTATGAATTGAGATTGAATTAAAAATTGAATTTGGAATTCGAGTTGATTTGAATCGATTTGTGAAATTTGAGGAAGCTATTTTATTATATAAAGTATTTTTAAACTATATCTAAACTATTTATATTTTACTTTATAAATTATTTTAATATAAACTATTTTAATATAAATCATTTTCAGTATAAATTATTTTATTATAAACTATTTTAACTTATAACTATTATATATAAACTATTTTATTTTATAAACTATTTTATTATATATACTAATTTTAATATTAAACTGTTTAAAAGGAAAGTGTTATGGATTCCAAAATGCTATGATTTCAAAACTATGATTTCAAAGTGTTATGAATTTCAAGGTTTTGATTTCCAAAGTGTTTTAATTTTAAAAGACTATGATTTCGGAAGCGTTATAACTTTGGAAAGTGATATGATTTTTGGAAATGGATATATTTGAAGTGAAAATGATATCGTATTGATTTGGTTTTTTTTTGAAATGAAAATGATATTTTGGTTTTGAAGTATAACTACTTTGAAATGACCGCGGTGTTATAATAACGATTGGTTGTTAAAGAGACTGGGATCGGATATGGGCATACTCTTTGTCGATACCGAAAACCACTTTAACAACTGTATACGCTGTGGATATTCCAGAATGAAGTAGGATGGTGGCGACGATCCTAAATGAGGTATATACGTGGACCCGAATCCCGTGAGTTGGCATAAGGTGGCTAAAACAGGAGCAATCGACGGGCTAATGACTATTGTATTGAGACATCTATGTATTCTAAACCTCTATTGTATCTTATTTAACTCTGTTATGTATATAGTAGCTTCATGAACTACTATTCTTTTGTTTCCGCTGCATTATTGTTATATTACTCTATGTCTGTGATTCTATGATTATTTATTTACTGTATATGATGAGTTTTGCCAAATTTAAATTAACAATCTGATATTTTGAGCAATTCAAATCCAACATGTATGGATGCGAATGGTTGAAAATTTCAGGTCGTTACAGTAAATTTAAATATTTATGGATTAAAATGATAAATATCTGTATCACTTGACCATAGGGTAGAGAATTATATACGGACACCAGATTGGTTAAATTTAATGATTTTAAATCTTTAACTTTGAATCTAGTAGAGAGATATTTGAAATAGATTTTGACTGATATAAATTGAATTGTTCTTAAGTAATTATTTAAAATGTTTAAATTGAAATTTTAAAGTTGAATTTGAAGTATAAACGAAATTTATTGAAATGTTGGAAACTGTAACTTTGAAAATATATTAAAATTGGGATAGTTAAATTTGATATTTCAAGATTTGAAATTGGGTTTTGATTTGAAATCTGGATATGGTCCAGATTTTTTGAAATGGAAGAAATAGAAAATTTTGATGTTAATTTCAAATTTATTATCTCAATATAAACTGTAAATGTTCTTTTAAATTCTAATTTTAAGATTTCAATTTGTAACGACCTACCTTTTTGGACGTTTTAAGAAGACACACACGTCAACTCAAACCATTCAAAAGGGCAGATATTTATGGGGTAAATAAGAAAAGAGAAAGAAATAAAACAAATACAAAATCTCCCAGCGGAATGACAAAATATAATAATCAAATAACAGTTCATGAAGTTGTTTACAAATAAATTTTGATTATACTAATACAATACAGAATCAGAGTTACAGACAACCAGAATAAATAAATAAATGCAGCGGAACAACATGATGCAGTGGAGTACATATCATAAATAATAATAGTACAAATCTTCGTCTTTATCCTCCAGAAATAAGGTTTGACATCTCCTATCCAGTGTCTAACGTGAGTGCAATAACTTAAGAGATGTTCGGGACTACCATCTCCTAAGAATCCGTTAAACTATCTACTATGTAGTACAATACGCTATTATAATAGTGTCTACAGTAAAGTAAAATATTAAAATAGCGTTAAGATGTAACGATCCCGAATTTTTAAACTATTTTAAATTTAAAATTGAATTAAATTTTTATTTAAATTGTGATTTTGTTTGAATTTGTTAAGTTTAAAATATGAGGAATATATTTGAATTTAAAATTTGAGCTAGGAGTTTGAAATTGAATATTAACTCTGTATTTAAAATTCAAAATAATGACTTGGAAAAATAGTTTGATATAAGAATTATTACTTATGTAATTAATAAATTGATGGTTAGTTTTAATAACATTTTTTCTTTAACTTAATCTAAATGGAATAAGTTTTATAAATGCAAAATACAAGTATAAAATTTAATTGTAAAACATGTTAATATAAATAGATGTTTGATAATTGATAGTTGAACTTCAAAACAAAATTATATCTACAAAGTAAATAACATATTTTTTTAAAAATAAAAACAAAATAAAAATAAAAATGGCCATACCTCTAGTACTAAGACCATACTTCGGCCCATGCCCAAAGACACGATGATTTCTCTGTTAAAACCACGACTGCCCCCTCTATCTTCTCATTCATTCGTGAACCCTAAAACTAAAAATCAATCGAACGAAGACGAATAAAAATGGCGGCCTCGTTTCTCGTTCTTCCTTGTTCATCTCCGAGAAACTAGGGCTAGGTTGAATCGAAGGCGGCCGATCTCCATAGCTCGCTCGATTGTTCAACTTCCTTCGCCTCGCTCGCGACCGTTCCAATTGAAGGTGAGTGATTTCTCCCCCACTCACATCTAATTTAGCCTCTAGTGTAGAGTTTAGTTTCATATGATTTTTCGTTCGTATTAAATTGTTTAAATTCGCGAATTTGGTTGCTTGATAAATTGATTTTCACGGCTTTGAAAGTATTGACTCCTTGTTGACTTCGGTCCCCTTGATTTGTTAAATTGGTTTATTGTGATAACGACTTTTGGATTCATTTGGTTTTTTTTCGAATTTCTGGCAAGTGATTTTTAAGTTGACTTCGACATTTCTATGGCTTCGGCCATAGTGATTTGCGATGATAGTTTGCTTTCTGCTGCGATTTGGATTTTGATATCACTGACTTCAATTTGGACCGAAATTATGGTTGTAGCATACTTGGTTTGAACTTGATATAACTGCAGATTTTTTTTCTTTTATCAAAGAAACTGATTAGAATTGCTTTTAAACCCAGATTTGCCCCGAGTTTTCTAAAACAGAGTTTATGCTGCTTTAATGTTGACTACAGTCTTTATTTGGTTTAAAACTATTGATCTGGGATTGTTGGAATTTATCTGTTTATTTGCTTCGGCACAACGCCTTGTTCTTGATGGTGATACTTGTGCATTTGTCACTAGTGCATGTTCATATACATTGATTTCATGTAACAACCCTGTATTTTGTGATTATTTTAATTATATATATATTAATTTCTTTAATTTAATTTCCTGATTTAAAAACTTTTTTTTTTTATTAAAATGAATAAATTTTGTTATTTTAAATATAAATTTTGATTTTGATGTGAATTAGAATTCCAAACATGACTAAAAAGAATATTTTCCAGAAAAGTGAATTTTGGTCAATATAGTCAAACTTTGACTTTTAATTTAGAAATTTGAAAGTTTGAAAATTTGAATTTTATCTTTTATTATGAAAGTAAATAAAATTTTAAGAATAATGCTTTTCGTTTCGTTGAAATCTGATTTATAATGTGAATGTTATGCCTTTTTCAATATTGTGTGTAATTTGCTGTATTTAACAAATTGTTTATTTTAAATTGTATAAATAATATTTTATTTGGTCATGTAATGTTCTAATTTATATTTATATGGGTAAAATAACATGTTATGCATATATTTTGGTTTTAAAACATTTTTAAAAGTATAATTGACATTTTCCAGTGTCAGTTGTATTTTGCTTACAATTTCTAATTTCCAGTTTCAATTAATTAAAGTAATTCTTTATTTATTTTTCTATTTTTTTCTTAAAATCTTATTTTATTCTCATTCCCACTTTATTTTGTTCCTCATTTATTTTATTTATTTGACCTTTTATTTGTTTTAAAATGGAATAGAAATTTTCTAAAACTAGTGATATTCTATTTGTAAATTTTAAGTCCTGTTTTGAATTTTTAAACAATTTCTTTAGTTCTTTTCTAATTTCTCTAAATTTAATTAATTATTTCATTTTTAAAATATAAATGAATTATTTTACTTCACATTTTTTTTAAATATTTTTAAAATGAAGTTTTTAATTTTCCAAAGTCAATAGTGATTTATTTGTAATTTCTGGACCCTGTTTTCAATTTTTAAGCAATTTCTTATATTCTTTTTCCATTTTCTTTAAAATTAATTAATTATTTTTATTTTATATTACTTTGTTTCGGTTTTAAAGTCAATTTACTGATTTTTTTTTTATTTGAATTTAAAGAAAAAGAAATATGAAGAGTTTTAAAAGCTTATTTACCTTAAGTCCTTTCATCTCCTTTGTCCTTTCATTTGCCATAACTCCTCAATTACTATCTTGGCTGTGCATTTTTGGTTTGTAGCCGTGATTTTTCAGCCTCCATTCACCCAAAAACATTTTACCTTCTCATTCATTCATGGCTTCAAGAAAAATCTATGGGTAATGGCTATTTTTTTTACACTTTTCTTCTCATTTTTCATGTATTTTGCCTTGTTTTCTTTGCTTCTTTGAATGGCCTCCACTCCATATCCACGGCCACCACCCCCTACATCTCTTCCCTGCCATCACCACCAGCTACTCCTCTAGTCTTGACCAAGGCCGAGCCACCATGATGCCAAAACTCCACAAAAATTGCAACACAAGCCATAAAAACATGTTGTTTGACCACTATTTGTTCACCACTTCATTTTCCACCACCACCTTAGGCCGCCTCCACCACCTCTGGCCAGACCACCACACACCTTTCCTTCCACTGACCTGATCCATACCTCTCTGACCTGACCACACAAGCCCATGGCCGAGCCATTTTTTGTGAACAAAACCCACCAATTTTGCCTTAAACTCTTCATATTCCTTTGTATAAACTTTCTCCTCATATTCTACTACCTAGGCCATGCATACACATGACCAAACCTGAGCCAAACTTGTTCAAACCAGAGCCAAAAACATCCCTAGGCCATGACAAAAGAATAGAGAAAGCAAGGCAAAAGATTTGGCATTCGTATCTCTTTTTATTTAAAAGTTATGTCATTTCTAGTGTATTGAAATTTATGGTTTGCTTTGATTTTTGTTTGGGTTGTAACACAAGATCTATATCATTGGATTTGCTATCCACACTCAAATTGTATTAGAGTTGTCGTGCCTTCATAATCTTTGTGTTGTGAGCTTTGTTGGCAAATCTCCAGCTTAACAGGTGAGTTATTCTCACCAGACAATATGTACATATATAACTAGTGAATTGACCCCTTTTGAATCTGTAAAATGCATTATCATGTTACACTTGCTATGTTATGATTTTATGATGTTCACCCATGCTTAAACACCTATTATATTATATGTTACTGTTATATTATGCTGTTCTATTATTTTTATCAGTTTATCACACTGCAAGTTCCCTTTAGATTAGAATCACTATGGGTTGAAATGATACATACCCGAACGGACTTTAGAATAGGAGAAAATCATTATGGGCTGAAATGATAGGCCTGAATGATTTTCAATTATTTTTCATTTCCTTGGGATTGCGGGTTTGAAATGATCAAACCCGGGTTTTCTTTGTAAATTACGGGTTGAAATGATATATTACCCGTATCACTTTACCTAGACTAGAAACGAAATACAGACCCGTTGTTAAAATATGTTTTTATAAAAATCTAAAATATTTTTGAAATGTAATCATTATAATATTTGATTTAAACTAAATAAAAAAAATGATTTATGTAAGCATTATTGATTTTTTGAAAATTTATAAGTGAAATAAATTATTGGTAAAACTAGAAAATTTGAAATGTAAGTTATTTTGGGAAATTTTAATTGGGTGATAATTGGAATTTAAATTAAATATGAAATGTGATAACTTCATGATAATTTGGATTAAAGTGAATTTAAATGATTTTTATATTATATTAATGATTTTGAATAAAGTTAAAATGTAAAATGAATGAATATTTAAGTTGAAATTTTGAAATATAACTAAAATTGGAAATTTGTGAATTTGGCTTAAGAGTGAATTTTAAGTTAAGTAAATAAAAATGGAATTAAGTTATATTTGAAAATTTAAAATTAAGTGTTAAGTTAATTTAATTTAATGAATTTATAATTTAAAATTGGAATTTAATAAGTGAATTATTATTAAATTTTGATTTTTGAATGGAGGTTTAACTTTATAAAATCATGAATATAAGGGTATTTGAATGATTATATATGATTTTATAAGTTAAAAATGATTTATATAAAAATATAATTGTTTGTGAAATTATACTGAATATTTGAAGTTAATTAACTGCATCTCTGAAATGCTATTAAGTCTAATGTACATGATAATACAACATTTGTAAATGCTGTAGTTGATAATAATGAACCAAATGGCTAAATTTAATTAAAGGCTATTATAGCATTTTTGTAATGTTATAATGGTTGAATTTAACTAAGTTTATTTGAAACTAATGTAACCCTATTACAGCATTTTAAATGCTGTCTTTTGTTAAATTGAACTGTTTTAAATGTGACTTTCCGTAGCATTTTCTAAATGCTGCAAAAGTTGAATTTTCATTGTTTTAATTAATTTAAGTGAACGAATGAAAGATTAAAATTTTGGAAATTTAATAATTTAATTATTAATAATAACTTTATTTTTATGATTTAAAATAAAGTAATTTGTTTCGAAATATAAACTATTTTGAAATATGATATTTTGATATTTTGAAATGGATTTTTGAAGGATATTGAATTTTGAAATGATATTTGATTTCGAAGTATAAAATACCATTTTGAAATTTTAACCACGGGGTGTATTTAATTTATAGTTTAACTGATCCTTGAAGGATGGGCGATCCCAAGCATCCTTTGAGTTATTGTGCATTTCTACTACAGTTCACTTGAGTTGGTTTACATTATATAAGTATATATTGTCCTGACTCGAGTGTTTTGTGTTTTACTTTACGCTCGGGTCAGCCTGAGTATTTACAGCTTAGCTTTGGATCTCATTCTGGAGCTAGGAATCGCTGGAGATTCTGTTTGTCTAGTTATCTGTTCCTTTCAGTTCAGTTGTTCTATTCTAGTTCTGATATTTACAAACTTCTATGTATTTGGGATTTCTATTGTATATGTTTTCAGAATGATATTATGTATTATGTTTTGAGAGTTTGTATATAGTAGCTTCATGAACTACTATGGTATTTTATTTCCGCTGTGAGTTATTCTGATATGTTCTGTGTTTGTGATTCTGTGTATTTGATTTCATTTGCTCCAAACTTATTTACAATATGTTATTTTGAATTATTCAAGTCAGACATGTGTGGATTATTGTCGAATTGAATGGTCCAAAATAGTGGGTCGTTACAGTTGGTATCAGAGCTTTGGTTTTAGGCAAACCTTAGCCTACGGAGCAAAAACTCATTAGAGATAGGGTAGAAATACCCTAGTATAAGTGAAATCAATCTCAGAATCATTTCTTTGTGAGAGAACGTATTTTCGAAGTATAAAATGATTTTCAAATGATTTTTAAAGAATTTTCAAAGATTATTTTGATATAAATTTCCTTGCTTTGAAAGTAAAATATTTCTTAAACTTCATTCCTTTCGTATCCACCTTGTTAGTAATTTCTTTGATTAGGATCCTCTAAAATTTTGAACTTCTCTCTTGATTGATCTAGATCCATTGTTGATAGGAATCTATTTTGAGTATGGCAAAATCAGTAGTTTGTTAAGTTGTTTTGAGTAAACTCTGTTGTATCTTTTGCTTAGCTAAAGTTGTCCAACTAAAGATATTTATGCTTCTGTTTTAGTATGTTATGAATTCGAGTCTTTCCATATTTTTATGGGAATTTTTCTGTATCGATATAGGTTATATATCTCTAATCTTCATTTGGATTCTTATCGAATAAGATTCCTTTGAATTTTGGAACGCTCCCACTTGTTCTGAAATCCATTCCTGTCTCCCCTAATTGTATTCTTTTGATTTTGGAGCATTGCATCACTCCACTTTGTATGACCTTTATAGGGTGGCGATTTCGCCAATCTTTGAATGATTATAATTGGCATTGATTCATCGGAGATTTCTGTATCCTCGGTTTACGATATTTTCTATCTTCTGCTATATTTAGATTCTATCTCTGGCAATCGAAGGTCGATTTGCCTTAGATTTTCGCATCGATTATATTCCTGAAGTCACGGTTGACCAGTTAAGGTCGCCCGCGATTCATATAGGCTTATCCATCTTCTATTTGGTAATTTAATTATCTTATCTTCGTTTGAGCCTATCTTTGAATTAGAATTCTATTTGATTAGAGTCCTTCTAAATTTGAATCTCTATTTTGCTTTGAAATCCATCCTTGAATCGTCCCTTGGAAAGTTTGTGGTTGATTGTCTTTTTAAAATTGTGTATTCATCGTAGTTTTTATTTTGATAAGGATGGCCATATTTTTATATAAAGATGAAATGTTTTTGATAAGGATTATGTACCTTTTAAAAAAAATGAGAATTTGAAGTTTTGAAAGGATTTGAAATTTTGAAAATTTTATAAGAAATGGTTTCATATAAAATGATTTATAACTGAAGGTTTTGAATCTGAATTTAAGTGATTGAACTCTGGCATTTTAGAACTGGTTTTAAGATTTTGAAATAATAAATAATATGATTTGAAATTATTTTTCCGAATAAGTAATGTTTCAATGATTTTAATGGGTTTTAATGATTTTGATGGAATTTCAAAGAAGTTTTCAAAGTAAATGGAAGTCCAGAACCACTTGTGTCGCTGGAAAATAATTTTGGTGATGAGTGCACGCATCATCGACATTGATTTTCGAGTTTCTGAGTGAGGGAGAGGCCACTTCGGTAACTTTGCTATGCGATTGATTTGTGAAACCAATTCTGATTTCAAATTCCGAAGCGTGATGTGATATTCGAAAGATATATGTATATATATTGAAAAATTTGAAATGAGCCGGTGTTCAGTCCTTGAGTTTTGGATTTGATTTGATATAACCCTATTTTGGAATTGATTTACTGATTTAATTATGATTTCCAACTCTTGGATTGAAATATGATTTCTTCGACTATTTTGAAGGTTCGAGCACTTCCAAATCAAGGTTAACTTTTCAAAGCTAAATTTTTTGAAAAGTATGAATTATTTGATAAAGTATATAAATTTGTTTTGAATGTTTAAGTATGAAGTAATATGATTTAAATAAGTTGAAACTGTTTTGTTAAGTAAATGAATAAGGCAATTTTAAAATTTTCTAATATGAAATTTAGATTCGAAATGCTTTGAAAAGAATTTGGCCTTCAAAATATTTTGAATAAAATTTAGTTTAAATGTTTTAACTTAGTAACATCTTTATGAAACTATATATTTAACAAGTTGGAATAAATATATAAGTTGTACGTATGGTGTTTTATTCGCATAATTAATTTGATCCAAGTTTGAGTACACAAGTTCAAGGTGGATTACACCATTTCGTGTTAGGATTTTCATTCGATTCTTGATGGCGAATATTTGATATGGATTTTGGGCTTGATTCTAGAATTCTCTATCGTAGTATATGGCCATGCAAGGAGACTGATGGCTTCTAGTCGAGAAACCATATCGAAATCCGCATTAGGGAAGTCGAATGGACAATACTAGTTCGAAAGCGAACTTGTGTGATCAAGCGAGCGATCAAATGTAGTTTTGCGAAATGATGACGTATGTACATCTTATATCCTAATATCATTTATATATTTTGACGCTGAAATTGAAAGCTGTCGAGTTAGAATATCTTTGCTTACTAAAAGAAAATTCCAATTTAAATTACAAAGATATATAACCCATAAAAGCAAAGATATTCAAATCCCATATGGCTCTTCATACAGCGAAATTTATTTTGAAAAATTTGATCCTTATATAAGATGGACCTTACATAAGTATAAGATGATTTTGAAAACATTTGATTTTGGAAATTAATTGGTTGACTTAAATTATTGATTTGGAAATTTGGATTTATTTTCTAAATCTATTATTCTGGAAACGTTGAAACTAAAGATAATTAATTTGAGAAGAAATAATTCGGTGAAATTGTATATGATTTTGAAATTGAACTGATATTGAAACAAATTGAAATTTGAGAACCTTATGTTACTAAACACTTGATTTGGAAGTTGTCGAACTTATATAAAATTGATTTGTATGAGTATGAAATTGATTCGAAAACTATAGATTTGAAAAGGTACTCAATTTGAAAGTGAAATCTTATATATAATGGATATTATATAAGTACGATATTTGAAAGTGATTTGAAAAGGTACTATATGATACATATTTTCGAAGTAAAGATATGGAAAGTGCCTTCTGCTTGATATCCGATTTGTGGCCACATCTTGGATTCATTCTATCGATATTATTCTCTCTGATTTTTGGTTTTCCGGATATGATACTCGAGTGTCCTTCAAATTCCATGGCGTTACCCATGGTCTTACGAACTCGACTGCATAGCGTAATTCGTAAGGCAGTGATTGCTTAAAAGGTACGGATGTTTCCAGGGGGATCCAGGCGTAACCATTGTGTATCTGCGATCTATGGTCGTGTTAGTGGCGTAATCCGCAAGGTAGAGATTGCTTAAGGGGTATGGATATTTCCTGGGGGATCCAGGCGTAACCATTTTTATGTATCCTACGGTCCACCATTTTGTTGCATGGCGAAATTCGCAAGGCAGTGAATGCTTAAAAGGTACGGATGTTTCCTAGGGGACCCAGGCGTAACCATTGTGTATCTGCGATCCATGATTTGATTCGTTTTTGTTTGGATTGTACTTTCCATATCTGTTTTTAAAGGTTTTCCCAGTATTTTCACTAGGTGTTGAAACAGGTCTACTAAGTACCTGGAGAATTCCAGTTTTGCGCCTGATCAACGCACTACCAGAGTCTACAGGAACAAGGATAAACTTGTTGAAACATCGAGTTATAAAAGTATTTTGATAAAATATTATATAAAGGATATTTTGATCAGTTATTTTCCTTCCTAAAGGATTTTAAAGTGTTTTAAATATTTTACCTCTTTAACCAACAATTTTAATTAATGGCTCATCCTTGTCTTTCAACCCATTTTCCCTCCTAGATATCCCTATTCCCCTACCTTCTTTTCGGGGATGTCTTCCAACCTATTGTTCTGCCTAGTTGTTTCTCCGAAAATTTTTCCTTTTCGAGGATGAAAAGATTTGAGTGGGGGAGAGTGTAATAACCCTGTATTTTGTGATTATTTTAATTATATATATATTAATTTCTTTAATTTAATTTCCTGATTTAAAAACTTTATTTTATTTATTAAAATGAATAAATTTTGTTATTTTAAATATAAATTTTGATTTTGATGTGAATTAGAATTCCAAACATGACTAAAAAGAATATTTTCCAGAAAAGTGAATTTTGGTCAATATAGTCAAACTTTGACTTTTAATTTAGAAATTTGAAAGTTTGAAAATTTGAATTTTATCTTTTATTATGAAAGTAAATAAAATTTTAAGAATAATGCTTTTCGTTTCATTGAAATCTGATTTATAATGTGAATGTTATGCCTTTTTCAATATTGTGTGTAATTTGCTGTATTTAACAAATTGTTTATTTTAAATTATATAAATAATATTTTATTTGGTCATGTAATGTTCTAATTTATATTTATATGGGTAAAATAACATGTTATGCATATATTTTGGTTTTAAAACATTTTTAAAAGTATAATTGACATTTTCCAGTGTCAGTTGTATTTTGCTTACAATTTCTAATTTCCAGTTTCAATTAATTAAAGTAATTCTTTATTTATTTTTCTATTTTTTTCTTAAAATCTTATTTTATTCTCATTCCCACTTTATTTTGTTCCTCATTTATTTTATTTATTTGACCTTTTATTTGTTTTAAAATGGAATAGAAATTTTCTAAAACTAGTGATATTCTATTTGTAAATTTTAAGTCCTGTTTTGAATTTTTAAACAATTTCTTTAGTTCTTTTTCTAATTTCTCTAAATTTAATTAATTATTTCATTTTTAAAATATAAATGAATTATTTTACTTCACATTTTTTTTTAAATATTTTTAAAATGAAGTTTTTAATTTTCCAAAGTCAATAGTGATTTATTTGTAATTTCTGGACCCTGTTTTCAATTTTTAAGCAATTTCTTATATTCTTTTTCCATTTTCTTTAAAATTAATTAATTATTTTTATTTTATATTACTTTGTTTCGGTTTTAAAGTCAATTTACTGATTTTATTTTTGTTTTATTTGAATTTAAAGAAAAAGAAATATGAAGAGTTTTAAAAGCTTATTTACCTTAAGTCCTTTCATCTCCTTTGTCCTTTCATTTGCCATAACTCCTCAATTACTATCTTGGCTGTGCATTTTTGGTTTGTAGCCGTGATTTCTCAGCCTCCATTCACCCAAAAACATTTTACCTTCTCATTCATTCATGGCTCAAGAAAAATCTATGGGTAATGGCTATTTTTTTTACACTTTTCTTCTCATTTTTCATGTATTTTGCCTTGTTTTCTTTGCTTCTTTGAATGGCCTCCACTCCATATCCACGGCCACCTTTGTCACATCCCGAAATTTTCGACTTTCGAAAATTCGACATCGATACTCACTTTATCGACTGCCGAGAAATCGAGTGCCGGAAACTCCAATAGTGAGGGTTTTATTGAAAAGAAAAAGTAGAAGAAGAAGATAAAAGAAAAAGAAAGAAGGAGAACAACAGAACAACGGAACAACAACAGAAACAGAACAATATCAGAGTCTCACATATCGCAGCGGAACAATATATAATAGATAAATGAATAATTTTTAAACAAAGAACTATATCATTTTATACATACATCAATCATCAGAGTCAAAATACAACAATGGACAGTTATATAAACTTGTCCTCATACAGAATACACAGCGGAATAAATACTATCAGATATAAATACTACGTCTCGTCCTCCAGCTTATCTCCAAAGCTCCAGAATATCCAGAATATCCTGATAATATAACTCTAGGCTGCCCGTGTGGAAATTGGTGGGCACCCAGAGTTTAGAAGGGAACAATAAACTCCGAGTCAGTCATGGTGACTGGTGTGAGATCGTAAAACAGTTATTCTTTAAAATAAACAACAGGATAATTTTAAAGTCAATTCGAAATGCTTTTGGAAAATGAAACTACCATAAGACCTCCCGCCACACACACAATGCAAACGCAGAATTGGAGAAGATTTCTTCTTATGATAGTCAAAGATGCTTACTACGCAAAAATCAAATCATTTTGATATTATTATTAGTGCATAGTGAAGAAAACATTTCGAAAGTATAATATTAATCTTAGCCAGCATAGGCATTCCGCACTTATGCCTACTATAGCTACCATCCAAACAGTGGTGACCACCATAAGTGAATGATAGGTTCTACAACTAAAACCGTACAAGATCGTATTGTTTCTTTGGATTTCCAACAAATGGTCAGGCTAAGGAACTTCCTATCCACGATGGGTACGTCCCTGGAATAGACGACCCGAGAACCTAACCGGATCTCTGCCAACACAAGGCCGGGTTACCTCTGCAAAAATAGGTAACTACTGACACGCGTATGCCATCCCCCGATCGTCACCGATCTTCCCGAGGATCCCCGATTTCCAACAAACCACAAAGTAATAATAACTGTGCAGCAACCACAGAGGTTAAGTATCTGGGCTCCATACCATGATACCACCTTTATCCAGAAGGAATGACATACACTAAGGGGCGCTACTCCCTAGAACCTTGCCGCATTCTTCCTGTTTCGACCATTTCCGGGGTGTGAGGCTCGACGAAGTCTCGTCCACAAAGCTACGCTTTCTCAAAAAGCCCTGCTTCGGGTCAAACAAAATGATCAACCTATGATCACAAAGATATAAGATCAAACAAATGATCATATCACAAATGATCAAACACTGATCATTTCACAGCAACACTCAGTATGCCACGTTACCAAATTGGGATATATCGCTGATAAATTTCAACTACATAACCTCTGAGCTCGTACGTCTCAGAGAAGGGTGTTAAGCTAAGAGAATAAATTCTCCGCCACCAACAGAAATGTATTTGAAAGAAATCAGCTTTATATCTCAAATTGTAACGTCAGACACACAATCCATACAAGTCTGTTCCGGGATCGAACAGAACCGAAGGCACTTCTCACGAAGCCCTTGCATATCCGGATAATTTTCAATCACGTCAGGACTTCCCGTCACTAAGGGTGATAAAACCTCTAAATCGAAGATCAGTCGATGTAGAGTAACTCGACGGTAATCCTTCCGTTTTCAAAAATATCCGGTCTTCAACACCGGTCTTCAAATGCGATTCATAACGACGTATCACATATTCGGAATGGGTTATACGACCCCATGGTCCTTTCCCGGCTAACCCGAATAGTGAGCGCTTATTTAAAAATAAGTGTGGCATTCAAATTCATCCAATTCACAACAAAACATCCATTCAGGGTAATTATTGATAGTCGGTTATGTAACTATCAATAAAGATGCGCAACATCATCAGATTCCAAATAATTTTCCAAATTATTTATCTTCAAAAATATCTTTACTAGATATAATAATTTCCACACTTCAAAAATAAACCAACGTTTATTTTCTTTAAAACGAATTTCAATTTCTTTTTATAAATTCCATCTTGAATTTACATTTTTCGAATATCTACTAATATTCGATTTACAATCGTTTTCAAATATTCATTTTCGGTTTATCTTTAAGAAGATAAAATCTCAAAACGTTTCATTTCATATTGGAGAAGCATTTCCCTACTTATTTAATAATAAGTATTTCACAAATCATTTATTTTCAACACTTGGAAAATATTCGATATACTTAAATCAATATTAAGTATATATTCATTCTTTAAGGAAATCATAAATTTTAACATCTATTTGAGTCAAAAACGAATGTTGCGTAAAACATCATTACGACGACTCAAAATCACTAGTATAGGGATTCGAAATTAAAATAGATATATAAATCCCAATACTACCTAAAAATATTTCCTTTCGGAAATCATTTACTATAACAACAGTGTTACAGTCTACCATTTCCTTATTTTTCTCGAAAACGTCTATTTCAACAATAAATGTTGAAATCTATGTATTCGATACTTAACACGTTTTAAAACATCTTTTAAACCAGTTACTTCATTTTTATAATATCGCTTTCCCAAAACCATATCCATTCTACTTCAAAAATATATTCACTGTCCAAAATCGTGAATATACTTCACTTAACCAAATTTCAAACTTTACTACACATTTATTTCAAATAAAAATTCGCTATCCAAAAACGCGAATATATCTTCTTTAAATAATCTTCTATATTTGATTTATCAATTTCAATTTATTTCGAATCTATAAAACAATGTTTATAAATTCTGTTTCTCTCTTATAACAACTTGCTTTATAAACTCTCTTAGATAACCTTCCATAATTCATTTATCAAAATTGAGTGATTTTAGATTTATAAAACAATCTTTGTAAATTTCTTTTACGCTTTATAACAATTTCAGCTTCAAAAATCATCTTATCAGCAAGTTCTATTTATATTCCATCTAAGGGCAAAAAAAATCAAATTTATGAGTAGATTTTCTTATAAATCTTTTATTCCACAATTTCATTCACATTTTATAACTTCAAAATTTATCAATCCATAAATTTCGTATCTTCACATTTCATAATTATAAATTCATATCTTCACATTTTATAATTATAAATTTCATATCTTCACATTTTATAATTATAAATTTCATATCTTCACATCTTATAATCATAAATTTCATATCTTCACATCTTATAATTATAAATTTTTGGGCGTTTATTTATTTGAAAATAAATCAACTCACAAATTAAATAAAACGTCTATTCCAACAAATCACTTTTAAAACCCTTTTAAAGTAAAAGATGTTATTTTTAAACTTCAAAACTGAATCCGATGATGCAACGCATCAATTAGTCAATCACAACAGTCAATATCATATCTCAACATATGATAACAGAATATATATCAACATCTGTAAATAAATAAATACAGTTGAGGAATCCAGTTGGATCCCTCCAACCTGTTTCCCTGCATCCAAAGATGTTAGCACAATACCAATTCCGCTCCAGTGCGGAATTATCGCGGTATATAGGTTTTTATAAATCCGCTTACTAACGGCGCAATAGGGTCTCATCCGCTATACGAGGCGGGAAATCATCAATCCAATATATACATATGCCAATATGTATATACTGCTATATATATAGATATATCCTAAAATATCTAATACCACAATCAACATAGCAATCATATCAAACAATCAATAACTGCAATCAATTCTTGAGTGAGAAAAATCTCACCTTAGCTTTTTATTTGCCATCCATTTTCTTTTCCGGCTTGTTTTCCTTGATTTATACCTTGTATAACAATTTATATAAATTTATTAATATTCGAATATAAATCGAACAATTCAATTATCGTTTTTAGTAATTTTAATTATCCAATGATTAAATTTCAAACTAATTCTCTTTTAAATTTATTTAACTAAAAATTAAAGTTAAGACTAAATTTCTTTAATAAAATATTTATTTAACTACTATTAAACTTTTAAAAACTAAATTTTCCTTTAACAAATTAATCCACTACTTTTAATCTTAACTGATTTCTTTTAATTTTAAACAGATTACTCTTAACAAATTTACCAAATTAAAATTAAATCTCAACTAAATTTTTTTTTTACTTAAATAAATTATTCTTCTGTAACCAAAATAAATTTTAATAAGTCAATTTACGAATGATTTTCCTTTCAAAATAAAAATAAAAATTGTTTTCTAACTCACTGCAATTAAAAATTATCTATCTGTATATTTATTAAATTCAATTAAACGAAACTGCAAATACCTCACAGCCAAATGCCCTCGCATGCTCGACTGCCTTCCAAACCATCACCATCGGCCCCTGCCACGACCTCCACCCTTCGTCACGAGCTCCCAAACGACATCGCCGCGCCTCACATCAACGCGGTTCAATCGCGTCGCCTCCTCCCAGATCCAATTCGAGATGCCGCCATTACCTACATCGTCCCTCGCCTACTCGCGATTCCAGCCTCGTCGAATTCGAACAGAGCCCCCCCACTGCCATCACCACCGGTTGCCACGAGCTTCGCCTATGAGCTCGACCGCCTCGTCGCATTCCCCTCGCGATCAGATGCCGCGCTCACTGCCTCGCGAAACCCCAGCGACGTCGCCTTCCCAAACCCTAGTCGCGAACTCCGCCATCACGCAAACGCGACTCCGGCTTCGAGCGCTGCCTCGATGCCCTAGCCTCGACGAACCCCTCAACGTAGTGCCGCTCGATAGAACTGCTTTGTCGAACTGATTTGTGTTAGAGGTTATTTCGTATGGAAGGGGAACGGTGATTTCAAACTGGAGAGGGAATAGATTTCTAAAGAAAAGGAACGGCTCAGTGATTTTATTCTTTTGTGAACGAGCGAAATTCGATTTGATTTGTTTCTTTCTTTCTTTGGCTACGATATCTGAAGTGAGAGGAGTAGGTCTGCTTATCAGGGAATAGGGTGGCTGAATAGGACAGTTGATGTGAATGAAAACAATATAAAATATTATTTAAATTTAAATTTGTTTCAAAACAAAGTTCAACGCGTTTAAATATCGTATGCTTACACAACAACTCTAAAAATTACGAAAATTGAAATCCGGTAATAATTCAATATTACGGACCCAATGGAACTGGTTTCGTCGAATTCCGAGACTGTGCCTCGGATGGCTATATTTAAATATCAGTTGAATGATATAAATTTCAAAACTGAACAATTCACTCCCAAATTCGATTCTGAAGCTTCTGTTATCTTCAGTAATATCAATACGAATTTTAAAAGCTTTCGAAATATTTTTCTTCAGCTTTAAATTGAAGATTCAAATTTTTATTCAACATTTAATAGATTAAATTTTATAATTTATTCACCAATTTTAAACTTATATCGGGAATTTAAATTAAATCATCGTTCAAATATTTAAAATAAATTAAATATTCTCAATTTAATTTGTTCAAAATTCTGGGTCGTTACAGACTTCCCTCCTTAAAAGAATTTCGTCCTCGAAATTACAAGTTAGGAAAAAAAATGTCCTTAACTCGTCTACTATTTTTCAACATCTAATAGTTTTATCAAATTTCAAAACAAATCTCTCTACTAAAGATTCGTTATCAATTCAATTAACTTTCTAAACCTGTCATAGTTTACACAACATTGTTTTACTTCACAATTCAAATTTTTATTTAAATTTCAAATTTAAATTTTCCAAATTTTCTCAAAAATTTTCTAACGCCCTAAATTTTCGAAAAATTTCGCCAGCGTCTCCTTTGCGCGGCTAATACGGTACGACTACAAAACGTCCCTACGGACTCTCAGATTTCAAAAAGAAAAAGCCAAGCGGCTAGAGAGAAATCATCAAAAACTCATATTATAATTCAAATACTTACCTTTTTGTCGAGCAATTCAAATTCATCTTTGAAATCAAAATTCCAATTCCTTTTATAACCTGTATATCTTACTAGCCATAATATCTAGTTACTACATTCAACTATTTTGCACATTCAATTACAAAATTTTCAATATAACTGCTTATATCATTTTTAAGTTCGTTATTGAAGTTATATCCTATTCATTCAATTTTTTTTTTTTTTTTTACATTTCCAAATTCATTTGAATTCAATTCCAACATTTAATTTAATTTGGATTCAGTTTATCTTCTGAATATTGAATTTATCAATTATCTTTAGTTCACTTTATTTACAATTGATTCCATTCAATCTAATTCGCATTTCATATTTTCATTCGGTTTATTTTATTAACCAAACAACTTTCATTCATAACTGCTCTTTTTAGATTAGTTTCAATTACCAATTCATTACAAATTCCAATTTACTTACAATTTCAAATTTGTTTCCAACATTCAGTTTTAATTCCAGTTATTTTTTACTACTCCAAATTTATTTTCAACTTAATAAATTTTCTTTAAGTAATCTTTTCACTTTATTTAATTGATTCACTTATACTTACTTTGATTTAACTTCATTCTTTAAGTTAAATTTATTCTACCAAAATTCAATTGGTATAAGTTATCAACTTAGTAATATTTCATAAATATCTTTATACAGCATTCCAGAGTTTACCAACATTTCAAAGCCATTTTGAAAACAATTCAAATTATCCTTTGAATTTCAAAACAAAATCCAAATTTTTCAAACACTTCCATTTAAAATAATTTGGCAGCAATTCCTCTTCTGGAAACCCGAAAATGAACACCGGTGATGTCGCGATCATCATCGGAATTATTTTCCAGCGACCTAAAAGAGTTTAGAGCTTTATCTCTCTAAAATACTTTTCAAACCTTTGAAATTTATTTTCAACTCCAAAAATGATTTAAACTTTCCAAATCTCCAAAATTTCAAATTCTTTTCAACACATTTCCAAAAACTTCTCTGTAATTCCGTTTTAAATTACAATTCACATTTATAATTTACATTCTCAAATTCTACTTGTATATGGATTCATTTCTTAAATTTGGAGTTATAATTCCAATTTCTCATTTAATTTCAATGATAATAGTTTAATATTATTACTTCTAGCAACCATGCAACCATATACTGTAATTATTTACAGAAAATCATTTCTTTTCTATACAAAAATAGTTTTGGGTAAAATTATTTCATTTACCCTATTTAAAATCAATACTGTGTCGGTTTATCTTGTTTAGAGTTTAGAAACCCCTATCGATTACAGTTAGCTAGACTGCACCGACCAGAATCCATAATCAATCAACCGATAAGTCAACACAATACAAAACAATTTCATATTCAAATAACAAATACGCACTCGTATCTATTATTACACTCAAACTCATTCTAGAGTACTACTGACTCTATCTCTAATGAGTAACACCCAACAGAGCAGGGTTGTCGCTTAACCATATGCTCTGATACCACTTTGTCACATCCCGAAATTTTCGACTTTCGAAAATTCGACATCGATACTCACTTTATCGACTGCCGAGAAATCGAGTGCCGGAAACTCCAATAGTGAGGGTTTTATTGAAAAGAAAAAGTAGAAGAAGAAGATAGAAGAAAAAGAAAGAAGGAGAACAACAGAACAACGGAACAGCAACAGAAACAGAACAATATCAGAGTCTCACATATCGCAGCGGAACAATATATAATAGATAAATGAATAATTTTTAAACAAAGAACTATATCATTTTATACATACATCAATCATCAGAGTCAAAATACAACAATGGACAGTTATATAAACTTGTCCTCATACAGAATACACAGCGGAATAAATACTATCAGATATAAATACTACGTCTCGTCCTCCAGCTTATCTCCAAAGCTCCAGAATATCCAGAATATCCTGATAATATAACTCTAGGCTACCCGTGTGGAAATTGGTGGGCACCCAGAGTTTAGAAGGGAACAATAAACTCCGAGTCAGTCATGGTGACTGGTGTGAGATCGTAAAACAGTTATTCTTTAAAATAAACAACAGGATAATTTTAAAGTCAATTCGAAATGCTTTTGGAAAATGAAACTACCATAAGACCTCCCGCCACACACACAATGCAAACGCAGAATTGGAGGAGATTTCTTCTTATGATAGTCAAAGATGCTTACTACGCAAAAATCAAATCATTTTGATATTATTATTAGTGCATAGTGAAGAAAACATTTCGAAAGTATAATATTAATCTTAGCCAGCATAGGCATTCCGCACTTATGCCTACTATAGCTACCATCCAAACAGTGGTGACCACCATAAGTGAATGATAGGTTCTACAACTAAAACCGTACAAGATCGTATTGTTTCTTTGGATTTCCAACAAATGGTCAGGCTAAGGAACTTCCTATCCACGATGGGTACGTCCCTGGAATAGACGACCCGAGAACCTAACCGGATCTCTGCCAACACAAGGCCGGGTTACCTCTGCAAAAATAGGTAACTACTGACACGCGTATGCCATCCCCCGATCGTCACCGATCTTCCCGAGGATCCCCGATTTCCAACAAACCACAAAGTAATAATAACTGTGCAGCAACCACAGAGGTTAAGTATCTGGGCTCCATACCATGATACCACCTTTATCCAGAAGGAATGACATACACTAAGGGGCGCTACTCCCTAGAACCTTGCCGCATTCTTCCTGTTTCGACCATTTCCGGGGTGTGAGGCTCGACGAAGTCTCGTCCACAAAGCTACGCTTTCTCAAAAAGCCCTGCTTCGGGTCAAACAAAATGATCAACCTATGATCACAAAGATATAAGATCAAACAAATGATCATATCACAAATGATCAAACACTGATCATTTCACAGCAACACTCAGTATGCCACGTTACCAAATTGGGATATATCGCTGATAAATTTCAACTACATAACCTCTGAGCTCGTACGTCTCAGAGAAGGGTGTTAAGCTAAGAGAATAAATTCTCCGCCACCAACAGAAATGTATTTGAAAGAAATCAGCTTTATATCTCAAATTGTAACGTTAGACACACAATCCATACAAGTCTGTTCCGGGATCGAACAGAACCGAAGGCACTTCTCACGAAGCCCTTGCATATCCGGATAATTTTCAATCACGTCAGGACTTCCCGTCACTAAGGGTGATAAAACCTCTAAATCGAAGATCAGTCGATGTAGAGTAACTCGACGGTAATCCTTCCGTTTTCAAAAATATCCGGTCTTCAACACCGGTCTTCAAATGCGATTCATAACGACGTATCACATATTCGGAATGGGTTATACGACCCCATGGTCCTTTCCCGGCTAACCCGAATAGTGAGCGCTTATTTAAAAATAAGTGTGGCATTCAAATTCATCCAATTCACAACAAAACATCCATTCAGGGTAATTATTGATAGTCGGTTATGTAACTATCAATAAAGATGCGCAACATCATCAGATTTCAAATAATTTTCCAAATTATTTATCTTCAAAAATATCTTTACTAGATATAATAATTTCCACACTTCAAAAATAAACCAACGTTTATTTTCTTTAAAACGAATTTCCATTTCTTTTTATAAATTCCATCTTGAATTTACATTTTTCGAATATCTACTAATATTCGATTTACAATCGTTTTCAAATATTCATTTTCGGTTTATCTTTAAGAAGATAAAATCTCAAAACGTTTCATTTCATATTGGAGAAGCATTTCCCTACTTATTTAATAATAAGTATTTCACAAATCATTTATTTTCAACACTTGGAAAATATTCGATATACTTAAATCAATATTAAGTATATATTCATTCTTTAAGGAAATCATAAATTTTAACATCTATTTGAGTCAAAAACGAATGTTGCGTAAAACATCATTACGACGACTCAAAATCACTAGTATAGGGATTCGAAATTAAAATAGATATATAAATCCCAATACTACCTAAAAATATTTCCTTTCGGAAATCATTTACTATAACAACAGTGTTACAGTCTACCATTTCCTTATTTTTCTCGAAAACGTCTATTTCAACAATAAATGTTGAAATCTATGTATTCGATACTTAACACGTTTTAAAACATCTTTTAAACCAGTTACTTCATTTTTATAATATCGCTTTCCCAAAACCATATCCATTCTACTTCAAAAATATATTCACTGTCCAAAATCGTGAATATACTTCACTTAACCAAATTTCAAACTTTACTACACATTTATTTCAAATAAAAATTCGCTATCCAAAAACGCGAATATATCTTCTTTAAATAATCTTCTATATTTGATTTATCAATTTCAATTTATTTCGAATCTATAAAACAATGTTTATAAATTCTGTTTCTCTCTTATAACAACTTGCTTTATAAACTCTCTTAGATAACCTTCCATAATTCATTTATCAAAATTGAGTGATTTTAGATTTATAAAACAATCTTTGTAAATTTCTTTTACGCTTTATAACAATTTCAGCTTCAAAAATCATCTTATCAGCAAGTTCTATTTATATTCCATCTAAGGGCAAAAAAAATCAAATTTATGAGTAGATTTTCTTATAAATCTTTTATTCCACAATTTCATTCACATTTTATAACTTCAAAATTTATCAATCCATAAATTTCGTATCTTCACATTTCATAATTATAAATTCATATCTTCACATTTTATAATTATAAATTTCATATCTTCACATTTTATAATTATAAATTTCATATCTTCACATCTTATAATCATAAATTTCATATCTTCACATCTTATAATTATAAATTTTTGGGCGTTTATTTATTTGAAAATAAATCAACTCACAAATTAAATAAAACGTCTATTCCAACAAATCACTTTTAAAACCCTTTTAAAGTAAAAGATGTTATTTTTAAACTTCAAAACTGAATCCGATGATGCAACGCATCAATTAGTCAATCACAACAGTCAATATCATATCTCAACATATGATAACAGAATATATATCAACATCTGTAAATAAATAAATACAGTTGAGGAATCCAGTTGGATCCCTCCAACCTGTTTCCCTGCATCCAAAGATGTTAGCACAATACCAATTCCGCTCCAGTGCGGAATTATCGCGGTATATAGGTTTTTATAAATCCGCTTACTAACGGCGCAATAGGGTCTCATCCGCTATACGAGGCGGGAAATCATCAATCCAATATATACATATGCCAATATGTATATACTGCTATATATATAGATATATCCTAAAATATCTAATACCACAATCAACATAGCAATCATATCAAACAATCAATAACTGCAATCAATTCTTGAGTGAGAAAAATCTCACCTTAGCTTTTTATTTGCCATCCATTTTCTTTTCCGGCTTGTTTTCCTTGATTTATACCTTGTATAACAATTTATATAAATTTATTAATATTCGAATATAAATCGAACAATTCAATTATCGTTTTTAGTAATTTTAATTATCCAATGATTAAATTTCAAACTAATTCTCTTTTAAATTTATTTAACTAAAAATTAAAGTTAAGACTAAATTTCTTTAATAAAATATTTATTTAACTATAATTAAACTTTTAAAAACTAAATTTTCCTTTAACAAATTAATCCACTACTTTTAATCTTAACTGATTTCTTTTAATTTTAAACAGATTACTCTTAACAAATTTACCAAATTAAAATTAAATCTCAACTAAATTTTTTTTTACTTAAATAAATTATTCTTCTGTAACCAAAATAAATTTTAATAAGTCAATTTACGAATGATTTTCCTTTCAAAATAAAAATAAAAATTGTTTTCTAACTCACTGCAATTAAAAATTATCTATCTGTATATTTATTAAATTCAATTAAACGAAACTGCAAATACCTCACAGCCAAATGCCCTCGCGTGCTCGACTGCCTTCCAAACCATCACCATCGGCCCCTGCCACGACCTCCACCCTTCGTCACGAGCTCCCAAACGACATCGCCGCGCCTCACATCAACGCGGTTCAATCGCGTCGCCTCCTCCCAGATCCAATTCGAGATGCCGCCAATACCTACATCGTCCCTCGCCTACTCGCGATTCCAGCCTCGTCGAATTCGAACAGAGCCCCCCCCACTGCCATCACCACCGGTTGCCACGAGCTTCGCCTATGAGCTCGACCGCCTCGTCGCATTCCCCTCGCGATCAGATGCCGCGCTCACTGCCTCGCGAAACCCCAGCGACGTCGCCTTCCCAAACCCTAGTCGCGAACTCCGCCATCACGCAAACGCGACTCCGGCTTCGAGCGCTGCCTCGATGCCCTAGCCTCGACGAACCCCTCAACGTAGTGCCGCTCGATAGAACTGCTTTGTCGAACTGATTTGTGTTAGAGGTTATTTCGTATGGAAGGGGAACGGTGATTTCAAACTGGAGAGGGAATAGATTTCTAAAGAAAAGGAACGGCTCAGTGATTTTATTCTTTTGTGAACGAGCGAAATTCGATTTGATTTGTTTCTTTCTTTCTTTGGCTACGATATCTGAAGTGAGAGGAGTAGGTCTGCTTATCAGGGAATAGGGTGGCTGAATAGGACAGTTGATGTGAATGAAAACAATATAAAATATTATTTAAATTTAAATTTGTTTCAAAACAAAGTTCAACGCGTTTAAATATCGTATGCTTACACAACAACTCTAAAAATTACGAAAATTGAAATCCGGTAATAATTCAATATTACGGACCCAATGGAACTGGTTTCGTCGAATTCCGAGACTGTGCCTCGGATGGCTATATTTAAATATCAGTTGAATGATATAAATTTCAAAACTGAACAATTCACTCCCAAATTCGATTCTGAAGCTTCTGTTATCTTCAGTAATATCAATACGAATTTTGAAAGCTTTCGAAATATTTTTCTTCAGCTTTAAATTGAAGATTCAAATTTTTATTCAACATTTAATAGATTAAATTTTATAATTTAATCACCAATTTTAAACTTATATCGGGAATTTAAATTAAATCATCGTTCAAATATTTAAAATAAATTAAATATTCTCAATTTAATTTGTTCAAAATTCTGGGTCGTTACAGCCACCACCCTCTACATCTCTTCCCTGCCATCACCACCAGCTACTCCTCTAGTCTTGACCAAGGCCGAGCCACCATGATGCCAAAACTCCACAATTATTGCAACACAAGCCATAAAAACATGTTGTTTGACCACTATTTGTTCACCACTTCATTTTCCACCACCACCACCACCTTAGGCCGCCTTCACCACCTCTGGCCAGACCACCACACACCTTTCCTTCCACTGACCTGATCCATACCTCTCTGACCTGACCACACAAGCCCATGGCCGAGCCATTTTTTGTGAACAAAACCCACCAATTTTTCCTTAAACTCTTCATATTCCTTTGTATAAACTTTCTCCTCATATTCTACTACCTAGGCCATGCATACACATGACCAAACCTGAGCCAAACTTGTTCAAACCAGAGCCAAAAACATCCCTAGGCCATGACAAAAGAATAGAGAAAGCAAGGCAAAAGATTTGGCATTCGTATCTCTTTTTATTTAAAAGTTATGTCATTTCTAGTGTATTGAAATTTATGGTTTGCTTTGATTTTTGTTTGGGTTGTAACACAAGATCTATATCATTGGATTTGCTCTCCACACTCAAATTGTATTAGAGTTGTCGTGCCTTCATAATCTTTGTGTTGTGAGCTTTGTTGGCAAATCTCCAGCTTAACAGGTGAGTTATTCTCACCAGACAATATGTACATATATAACTAGTGAATTGACCCCTTTTGAATCTGTAAAATGCATTATCATGTTACACTTGCTATGTTATGATTTTATGATGTTCACCCATGCTTAAACACCTATTATATTATATGTTACTGTTATATTATGCTGTTCTATTATTTTTATCAGTTTATCACACTGCAAGTTCCCTTTAGATTAGAATCACTATGGGTTGAAATGATACATACCCGAACGGACTTTAGAATAGGAGAAAATCATTATGGGCTGAAATGATAGGCCTGAATGATTTTCAATTATTTTTCATTTCCTTGGGATTGTGGGTTTGAAATGATCAAACCCGGGTTTTCTTTGTAAATTACGGGTTGAAATGATATATTACCCGTATCACTTTACCTAGACTAGAAACGAAATACAGACCCGTTGTTAAAATATGTTTTTATAAAAATCTTAAAAATATTTTTGAAATGTAAATATTATAATATTTGATTTAAACTAAATAAAAAAAATGATTTATGTAAGCATTATTGATTTTTTGAAAATTTATAAGTGAAATAAATTATTGGTAAAACTAGAAAATTTGAAATGTAAGTTATTTTGGGAAATTTTAATTGGGTGATAATTGGAATTTAAATTAAATATGAAATGTGATAACTTCATGATAATTTGGATTAAAGTGAATTTAAATGATTTTTATATTATATTAATGATTTTGAATAAAGTTAAAATGTGAAATGAATGAATATTTAAGTTGAAATTTTGAAATATAACTAAAATTGGAAATTTGTGAATTTGGCTTAAGAGTGAATTTTAAGTTAAGTAAATAAAAATGGAATTAAGTTATATTTGAAAATTTAAAATTAAGTGTTAAATTAATTTAATTTAATGAATTTATAATTTAAAATTGGAATTTAATAAGTGAATTATTATTAAATTTTGATTTTTGAATGGAGGTTTAACTTTATAAAATCATGAATATAAGGGTATTTGAATGATTATATATGATTTTATAAGTTAAAAATGATTTATATAAAAATATAATTGTTTGTGAAATTATACTGAATATTTGAAGTTAATTAACTGCATCTCTGAAATGCTATTAATTCTAATGTAAATGATAATACAACATTTGTAAATGCTGTAGTTGATAATAATGAACCAAATGGCTAAATTTAATTAAAGGCTATTATAGCATTTTTGTAATGTTATAATGGTTGAATTTAACTAAGTTTATTTGAAACTAATGTAACCCTATTACAGCATTTTAAATGCTGTCTTTTGTTAAATTGAACTGTTTTAAATGTGACTTTCCGTAGCATTTTCTAAATGCTGCAAAAGTTGAATTTTCATTGTTTTAATTAATTTAAGTGAACGAATGAAAGATTAAAATTTTGGAAATTTAATAATTTAATTATTAATAATAACTTTATTTTTATGATTTAAAATAAAGTAATTTGTTTCGAAATATAAACTATTTTGAAATATGATATTTTGATATTTTGAAATGGATTTTTGAAGGATATTGAATTTTGAAATGATATTTGATTTCGAAGTATAAAATACCATTTTGAAATTTTAACCACGGGGTGTATTTAATTTATAGTTTAACTGATCCTTGAAGGATGGGCGATCCCAGGCATCCTTTGAGTTATTGTGCATTTCTACTACAGTTCACTTGAGTTGGTTTACATTATATAAGTATATATTGTCCTGACTCGAGTGTTTTGTGTTTTACTTTACGCTCGGGTCAGCCTGAGTATTTACAGCTTAGCTTTGGATCTCATTCTGGAGCTAGGAATCGCTGGAGATTCTACTTGTCTAGTTATCTGTTCCTTTCAGTTCAGTTGTTCTATTCTAGTTCTGGTATTTATAAACTTCTATGTATTTGGGATTTCTATTGTATATGGTTTCAGAATGATATTATGTATTATGTTTTGAGAGTTTGTATATAGTAGCTTCATGAACTACTATGGTATTTTATTTCCGCTGTGAGTTATTCTGATATGTTCTGTGTTTGTGATTCTGTGTATTTGATTTCATTTGCTCCAAACTTATTTACAATCTGTTATTTTGAATTATTCAAGTCAGACATGTGTGGATTATTGTCGATTTGAATGGTCCAAAATAGTGGGTCGTTACATTTCATGTTGTCTTCTATTTTGGTCTGGGCACGTGAGTTTTCAGGCAGTCTTCACATTGCATTTGCACTTGGGCTTATGCTTGAAACTGATACATTGCATATGCTCCTGTTAGGATTGGTGTAGTTGTTCCCATTTGCACTTGAGTTCGACCTGTAGCTTGCATTGTCAGTTGCACTTCATTGTTCATAAATTTCTTGTGTCCACATATATACGGTCTGGTATCAATTGAAGACTTTTGGTTTTGTATACATGTACACTTATATCATTTCGAAGTTCCAGATGTACTTTTCGGACATGATGTTTGAGTTTTGAGTCTGATACTTTTTGGAGTTGCCATTTGTTAGCTTGTAGTCCCTGTACACTCTGGGTTACCACTTGCTGTTGTATGTTGTACCTGTTACTCTTGTAGGGTGTTGAAATACATGTCTGCACATATGTTTATACTTGTAGTTGCCAGTTTCTTCTTTGCTGCACTGAGATGTAGTTACTGTCTGGTTGAGGTTTTGTTTCATATGTATACATACATTCATGTATGTATATATATATGTGTATGGCCATTCTTTGTTAGTCTGCACTATGAAGTCTTGTAGTTGTTCAACTTGGTTTGCATCACTGTGTTTGTAGTCTGTTACATCTGGACTTCGGCACTTGACCTTTTAAACATGAATTTTATCACTTGACTTCTGTATATTTTTACGATTTTCTTACTTCCATTTGTTCATCTTGACCTGTTTGCATCAAGTCAGTTTGAATTTTCTTTTTATGGCATCTGAACTGCATTTCGATTTTACTGTTGCTCTCGACATTTCGATGTTGAACTTGGATAGTGTATCAGTGATGTTTCATCCCTGTTATACTTGATCATATTTCTGTTTTGTTTCACTTGATTAGTTGAATTTCTTTGTATTGGTGCATTCATCCCAGTAGTTTTAGATGCACTGTTGCATTTGATTTATCTGGACTTGTATTTGTTGCCTTCACCTATGTGCTTCGACTTTGGTATTAAGTCTTGTTCAAAATTTTGATGTTAGTACTGTCCAGTTACAGTATTATATATGTTTACAATTGGTACATTCATGGTTTTTGGAGACTATTTGCATCCAGTTGCATTTTAGTCTTCATATATATGTATGCAGTCATGTATGTATATACATCATTTGATATGTATATATGTATGTTCGAATTTGCATATATGTTTACTGTTCGATGAAGATATGTTTACTATACATTCATGTTCTGTTCACTTGACCATTTGTATACATACATTCATGTATGTATACAGATGTATATTCATTGTTGCACATTCGTGTGCTTGCTGTCTTGTATGCTGGCACCATTGTTGTATTGGCACTAGCATATGCATTTGTTGAGTTGCTCACTGATGCAATACTTGTCGCCATTCACTAAATATCAGTTGCATTCCTTTGATTCATTTCATGTTTGAACCATTGCCCTGGTGACATTGTGGTGACTGTAGTTTAGTTACAGCCTGCCCTTGTCTTTGTACCTATTTGCAACTGCAGTCTCATTATTGTGGTTGCTTTGTAATTGTTTTTGTGTATTTTGACCAGGTCGTGCTATCCAGTTGAACTTGACACTTGAGTGGTCGTTGTTTGACTGTTTATTTTCCTGGTTATTCGCTTGTTTCAACTGCAGTTTTATTATGCAGTTGTTTCTGCTTTCTTTTGTGTAGTTCCGCCTTTGTGATATCTTGTGGTGGCTGCAGTTAGTTTTATATGCATTTTTGTCCTTGTTGGTTTGCATTGTATTAATGCATTTGGATTTGTTTTCGAATTCACTTGAGTTGAATCCGGTACCTTGGGTTTGACCTTGTGTTCGTTGTAAATTTTCATTGTGTACGCATGTGCACATTGTTCCAGGTCTATTTGCTTTGACCCTTGAGGCTTTGGCATTGATATTTAAAGCTTCATTTGATTTTTGGTTCGTTGATCTTTTGGGAAATTTATCACTCGAGTTGGCGAGGCCGTACACGCGTGTGTGTACGGTAGCCAATCAAACTTTGATGTTTTAAAGGGAGAATTTCGATTGTTTTAAAAATTGATTTAGTCAATTTGATAAATTTTTTATTTATCTCTGTTAATGATTTAAATTTGCTGATTTTTGTTTAACACTGTTAAGTGTTATATTTACCGTTATTCGATCTTTTTGTTTAAAGAATCGGATAGACGGGAATTATTGTGATTGTTGTCTATTTAAATTATTATTGCTTTTATGCACTAATAACTGAGTTTGAATTAGACTGACCTGTGTATTATTTTCTTTTGAATGTAATTCTCGGGTCAGACCGAGTATTTTACAGCTTGAAGATTTTTGAGCAGCGAAGTTAGAGAGAGAGGGTAAAAGAATCACTGTAGTTTTCAAGAAATTGTATTTTAAGATATTCCGCTGTATCAATTTAATAAATTGTATAAACTCTGATGTATGTAAAAAGATTTATAGTAATGAAATATTATTATTCTGTGTTTCTGTGGCTGATTCTGTTTAAACTTTATAAACTAAATAACAATTCGTCTTTTTGAACGTTTCAAGTTGGTTTAATTACCGACTGGGGGCGGTCAGAAGGGGGAATGTTACAAAGTGGTATCAGAGCTTTGGTTTACACAAAGCTTAGTTTATGGTGTTTAATATGAATAGTTACTAGAAACACTTTAAAGAAAATGTTTTTTCAAATTTAAAGAAGTATAAAATTGTTTGAATGGATTTGAAATTTAACTAAAGGAGGTTAAATAAATTGAACTTGATTAGATAAATTATTGAGATGGAAATTTAAACTTGAAAGATAAGTGATTATATCATATGAATTGGGAAGTTTAAATTAATAAGTGGTATAACTTATAAAATGAGAAAATTTAAATAAAACCAGTTGTTAAATGGTTAAGCAGTTTTGTTAAGTAAAACAAAATCTGAATTTTGAATAGTGATATGAATTTGACTTTAGCAAAAGTTAAATAAAATGATTTTTGAAATGAAATCTAAGTTAAGTTAAATAAAATAGAATTTCAAATAAATTAGAGACGAACTTAAGCTGTATAGTGAAAATAAATGTAAGTGAAGATAAAATGAAACATAACTTAAGTAAATGTTGAATGAGGTTGAATTTGATATCAAAATGAATTAAAAAAGTGAAGTAATGAATATGAATTTGAGTTATAGAAAGGAAATTCAACTTTAATTGTAAAAGTGAATTAGTGAATAAACATAAAATAGAAAAGTTGTTAAGAGTTGATTGTATGGAAATTCATTAAGTATTAATGAAATTGAATTAATGGAAATTTGAAAGCTACGTAATTGAATTCAAATTGAAAGATAAGTAAATCTAAATAGAATCAAATTTGATTTGAATTGAAAGCAAACTAACTTGAATGTAAGTTAGTGAGAGTGAACTAATTGAATATGAATGAATGTTAGTAAAATCCAATGTGAATGAATCAAATGTGATTAAAATTGGAAATCAATTCAATGAATGATTTACTAAAGAACTAGTTGATTATTTGGAAATAGAAAATTGATAAATTTGTATAATAGTTTAAATTGAAAATTTTGAATTATTATAAACGGTTTATATAGAAGATATGAAAGGGTTGATATTTTATTGTGAAGTTATAAAATGAATCGATGTTGTAAAATAAAAGAATTATAGGTAATTTACTTATAAATTAAATTTCTGATATAAAACTGAGTTATAGAAGGAATGGTTAATAAAGTGATTTTTATAAATTGAAGTTTTTATAAATAGGAATGGAATTTATAAACGTTGTTTATAAATCCGGAACAGACTTATTTTGATAAGTAAATTCTTATAGCTTGTTAAAAAAAGTATATTCACAATTTTGGACCGTGAATATATTATTGAATAAAATGGACATGTTTTTGGGAAAGTGATATTTTAAAACAAAGTTAATTGTTTTAAAGATGTTTTTAAAGGCATTGAATATCAAAACCATAGATTTCAACATTCATTGTTGAAATAGACGTTTTCGAATAAAAGGAAATAGTGGACTATAACATTGTTGTTATAGTAAATGATTTCCGAAAGGAAATATTTTGTATAGTATTGGGATTTATACATCTATCTAAATTTCGAACCCCTATACTAGTGATTTTGAGTTGTTGTAACGATGTTTTACGTAACATTCGTTTTAACTCAAATAAATGTGAAAGAGAATGATTTCCTTAAAAAAGATGAAATTTATGCTTAATTTTGATTTAAGTATATCGAATATTTTCAAATGTTGAAAATAAATTAGATTTGTGAATTACTTATTTTTAAATAAGTATGGAAATGTTTTTCCAAATATGAAATGTTGTGAATATATTCAGTAAGGGATAAATGATTTGAAATTCATTTTCAAAGTCGAAGTTGAAAAGTTAAATGAGAAATTTGAACAATTAGTTCAATTTGAAATTTTTCAAAAAGATTGAATCGTTGAGTTAAAATTGAGTTTAACTTCGACACCAAAGACAATATAAGTTGAGTTTTGAATTTCAGATGATGGTTTCGATTGTATGTCTAACATTGTGAATTGATGACATAGCAATTGATCTCTATTAAATGTATATCTGTTGGTGGCGGAGAATTTATTCTCTTAGCTTAACACCCTTCTCTGAGACATACGAGCTCAGAGGTTATATATCGATAGACATCAATTCTGTGTTGAGAATTGACAAAGTAACATGTGATTCAAATCAAATGTGAAGTCGATAATAAATGGAATTATGAATATGAATTAGGTTTGAGATAACCTTAAATTTCCAAATCGACTTAGAGGAAAATTTTGAAATCCTCTATTTTGTTATGAATATGGGATATGTAGGTTTTCAGAACTTATATATATGAATGCGGTAAATTTGAAAACCGTCAGTTTAGAAAGAAATTGTTATGGAAATCTTATGTAAGCTTACATAGATATGATATGTACGAAATGTGAAATGTAGTACTACATATATATGACATTATGTTTTCTAAACTGAGGATATGGAAAAGTACCTTCCATTTATAATTTGAGAAGGTATTGGAACTCGTGAAGAGTGTCCATTTGAAATTCGTAGCTACGTAGAATTTCCATTAGTCAGAATGACTATTTGAATTGGAATCCCTCGAGATGGATCATGTCGATGGGATCATATTGATTGATTAGCGTAATTTGAGGGGCGAGATGCCCATAGTTACAAGCGACTCTACTGGGATAGTAGCGCAACCGCCGGGTAAACTGCAATCTAAATGCCAAGCGAAATTTGAGGGGCGAGATGCCTACAGTCCCAAGCGATTCTACTGGGATAGTAGCGTAACCGCCGGGTGAACTGCGATCTATGGCGACAACCATGGCGAAATTTAAGAGATGAGAAATCTACAGATTACGAGCGATTCTACTGGGATAGTAGCGTAACCGCCGGGTAAATGTAATCCATGGGGGAACGTGCTTTCCATATCCATTTTTTAAAAAGAATTTTTAAGTATTTTCACTGGGAATTGAAGCAAGTATATTTAGTACTTGGAGATTTTTAGTCCTGCGCCTGGCCAGCGTATGCCTAATGTTTGTGAGAACGACGATAGACTTGTTAAATTTTGAGTTAGCAAGTATTTTCAAACTGTAAATAGCAAATCGATAGTCTGAAATTAAAACTACATAATTCCAACCAAATGAATTAAGGAAGAAGATCTTTGAAATGTTTTGAAAGTCCATAGCTTTGGAAGAGATATTATGAAAATCTCTAAAATAAAGAATTTTAAAGTTTAAATCTGAGTTTTGTAAGTCGAAAATTTTGGTAAAAGGCTTTTGCGTTTTGATTGTTGAAATCAATGAACAAAAGGAATAATAAACAAAACTAGTGAGATTAAACAAAAAGGAATGAATCCTATATTCATTTATTTGTAATAAGATTCAAGCTTAGTAAAATTGAGTAGGGTATAAATATCGGTGAAATTTTAACAACCTTTCCTTTTCGTGGACGAAAAGTTTTAAGGAGGGAAGATTGTAACGATCCCGAATTTTTAAACTATTTTAAATTGAAAATTGAATTAAATTTTGATTTAAATTGTGATTTTGTTTGAATTTGTTAAGTTTAAAATATGAGGAATATATTTGAATTTAAAATTTGAGCCAGGAGTTTGAAATTGAATATTAACTCTGTATTTAAAATTCAAAATAATGACTTGGAAAAATAGTTTGATATAAGAATTATTACTTATGTAATTAATAAATTGATGGTTAGTTTTAATAACATTTTTTCTTTAACTTAATCTAAATGGAATAAGTTTTATAGATGCAAAATACAAGTATAAAATTTAATTGTAAAACATGTTAATATAAATAGATGTTTGATAATTGATAGTTGAACTTCAAAACAAAATTATATCTACAAAGTAAATAACATATTTTTTTAAAAATAAAAACAAAATAAAAATAAAAATGGCCATACCTCTAGTACTAAGACCATACTTCGGCCCATGCCCAAAGACACGATGATTTCTCTGTTAAAACCACGACTTCCCCCTCTATCTTCTCATTCATTCGTGAACCCTAAAACTAAAAATCAATCGAACGAAGACGAATAAAAATGGTGGCCTCGTTTCTCGTTCTTCCTCGTTCGTCTCCGAGAAACTAGGGCTAGGTTGAATCGAAGGCGGCCGATCTCCATAGCTCGCTCGATCGTTCGACTTCCTTCGCCTCGCTCGCGACCGTTCCAATCGAAGGTGAGTGATTTCTCCTCCACTCACATCTAATTTAGCCTCTAGTGTAGAGTTCAGTTTCATATGATTTTTCGTTCGTATTAAATTGTTTAAATTCGCGATTTTGGTTGCTTGATAAATTGATTTTCACGGCTTTGAAAGTATTGACTCCTTGTTGACTTCGGTCCCCTTGATTTGTTAAATTGGTTTGTTGTGATAACGACTTTTGGATTCATTTGTTTTTTTTTTTCGAATTTCTGGCAAGTGATTTTTAAGTTGACTTCGACATTTCTATGGCTTCGGCCATGGTGATTTGCGATGATAGTTTGCTTTCTACTGCGATTTGGATTTTGATATCACTGACTTCAATTTGGACCGAAATTATGGTTGTAGCATACTTGGTTTGAACTTGATATAACTGCAGATTTTTTTTCTTTTATCAAAGAAACTGATTAGAATTGCTTTTAAACCCAGATTTGCCCCGAGTTTTCTAAAACAGAGTTTATGCTGCTTTAATGTTGACTACAGTCTTTATTTGGTTTAAAACTGTTGATCTGGGATTGTTGGAATTTATCTGTTTATTTGCTTCGGCACAGCGCCTTGTTCTTGATGGTGATACTTGTGCATTTGTCACTAGTGCATGTTCATATACATTGATTTCATGTTGTCTTCTATTTTGGTCTGGGCACGTGAGTTTTCAGGCAGTCTTCACATTGCATTTGCACTTGGGCTTATGCTTGAAACTGATACATTGCATATGCTCCTGTTAGGATTGGTGTAGTTGTTCCCATTTGCACTTGAGTTCGACCTGTAGCTTGCATTGTCAGTTGCACTTCATTGTTCATAAATTTCTTGTGTCCACAAAAATACGGTCTGGTATCAATTGAAGACTTTTGGTTTTGTATACATGTACACTTATATCATTTCAAAGTTCCAGATGTACTTTTCGGACTTGATGTTTGAGTTTCGAGTCTGATACTTTTTGGAGTTGCCATTTGTTAGCTTGTAGTCCCTGTACACTCTGGGTTACCACTTGCTGTTGTATGTTGTACCTGTTACTCTTGTAGGGTGTTGAAATACATGTCTGCACATATGTTTATACTTGTAGTTGCCAGTTTCTTCTTTGCTGCACTGAGATGTAGTTACTGTCTGGTTGAGGTTTTGTTTCATATGTATACATACATTCATGTATGTATATATATATGTGTCACGTACCGGAATTTTCGACTTTCGAAAATTCGACATCGATACTCACTTTATCGACTGCCGAGCAATCGAGTGCCGGAAACTCCAATAGTGAGGGTTTAAGAAAGAAGAAAAAGATAGAAGAAGAAGAGAAGAAAGAAGAAAAAAGAAGAACAGAACAACAATATCAGAATCTTACACATCGCAGCGGAACAATATATAATAGATAAATGAATAATCTTTAAACAAAGAACTATATCATTTTATACATACATCAATCATCAGAGTCACTATACAACTCAGTACAACAATGGACAGTTTTATACTTGTCCTCATACAGAATACACAGCGGAATAAATATATCAGATACAAATACTATGTCTCGTCATCCAGCTTATCTCCAAGCTCCAGAATATCCTGATAACATAACTCTAGGCTGCCCGTGTGGAAATTGGTGGGCACCCAGAGTTTAGAAGGGAACAATAAACTCCGAGTCAGTCATGGTGACTGGTGTGAGATCGTAAAACAGTTATTTTTCACAAAGAAAATAAAACAAATTCGCAATGCTTTTGGAAAATGAAACTACCATAAGACCTCCCACCACACACACAATGCAAACGCAGAATTGGAGGAGATTTCTTCTTATGATAGTCAAAGATGCTTACTACGCAAAATCAAATCATTTTGGATATTATTATTAGTGCATAGTGTAGAAAACATTTCGAAAGTATAATATTAATCTTAGCCAACATACGACCAGTATCGTATGCCTACTATAGCTACCATCTAAACAGTGGTGACCACCGTACGTAAATGGCAGGTTCTACAACTAATACCGTACAAGGTGCGTATTGGAGTTTGGATTTCCAACAAATGGTCAGGCTAAGGAACTTCCTATCCACGATGGGTACGTCCCTGGAATAGACGACCCGAGAACCTAACCGGATCTCTGCCAACACAAGGCCAGGTTACCTCTGCAAAAATAGGTAACTACTGACACGCGTATGCCATCCCCCGATCGTAACCGATCTTCCCGAGGATCCCCGATTTCCAACAAACCACATAGATAATAATGCAGCAACCACATAGGTTAAGTATCTGGGCTCCATACCATGATACCACCTCTATCCAGAAGGAATGACATACACTAAGGGGCGCTACTCCCTAGAACCTTGCTGCATTCTTCCTGTTTCGACCATTTCCGGGGTGTGAGGCTCGATGAAGTCTCATCCACAAAGCTACGCTTTCTCAAAAAGCCCTGCTTCGGGTCAAACAAAATGATCAACCTATGATCACAAAGATATAAGATCAAACAAATGATCATATCGCAAATGATCAAACACTGATCATTTCACAGCAACACTCAGTATGCCACGTTACCAAATTGGGATATATCGCTGATAAATTTCAACTACATAACCTCTGAGCTCGTACGTCTCAGAGAAGGGTGTTAAGCTAAGAGAATAAATTCTCCGCCACCAACAGATATGTATTTGAAAGAAATCAGCTTTATATCCCAAATTGTAACGTCAGACACACAATCCATACAAGTCTGTTCCGGGATCGAACAGAACCGAAGGCACTTCTCACGAAGCCCTTGCATATCCGGATAAAATTCTAATCACGTTCGGACTTCCCGTCACTAAGGGTGATAAAACCTCTAAATCGGAGATCAGCCGATGTAGAGTAACTCGACGGTAATCCTTCCGTTTTCAAAAATATCCGGTCTTCAACACCGGTCTTCAAATGCGATTCATAACGACGTATCACATATTCGGAATGGGTTATACGACCCCATGGTCCTTTCCCGGCTAACCCGAATAGTGAGCGATTATTCAAAAATAAGTGTGGCATTCAAATTCATCCAATTCACAACAAATACCTATCTAAAGGTAATTATTGATAGTCGGTTATTTAACTATCAATAAAGATGCGCAACATCATCAGATTCCAAATAATTTTTCCCAAATTATTTAATTTCCAAAATATCTTTAGAAGATATAAAATTTTCCACACTTAACCATTTGAAACTAATTTCAAATATTCACTTTCAACTTATCTTTAAGAAGATAAATTCTCAAAAACGTTTCATTTCATTTTGGAAAACATTTCCATACTTATTTAATAATAAGTATTTCACAAATCTATTTATTTTCAACACTTGGAAAGTATTCAATATACTTAAATCAAATTTAAGTATATATTTCATTCTTTTAAGGAAACCATTTACTATAACATTTATTTGAGTCAAAACGAATGTTACGTAAAACATCGTTACGACGACTCAAAATCACTAGTATAGGGATTCGGATTTAGATAGATATATATAAATCCCAATACTACATTAAAAACATTTCCTTTCGGAAATCATTTACTATAACAACAGTGTTATAGTCCACCATTTCCTTATATTTCTCGAAAACGTCTATTTCAACAATAAATGTTGAAATCTATGTATTCGATACTTAACACGTTTTAAACCACCTTTTAAAACAATTAACTTCATTTTATAATATCGCTTTCCCAAACATAACCATTTTATTCAATAATATATTCACTGTCCAAAATCGTGAATATACTTCACTAACCACATTTCACTATTTTCTACACGTTTTATTTCAATAATAATTCGCTATCCAAAATCGCGAATATATCTCCTTTAACAACCTTCTATATTTAATTTATCAAATTCAATCGATTTCGAATTTATTAACACGGTTATAAATTCTATTTCTATTTTAATAACAACTTCGACTTATAAATTTTTTTTTATTTAACTTCTATATTTTACTTGTCGAAATAAGTGATTCGGATTTATAAACAACTTTTATAAATTCCAATTCTATTTATAAAAACTTCAATACCAAATCAATTTCAATACTGATTTAAAAATTTATTTATCACTACCAAGATCGAAATTCCTCATTTTTTCTCAAATGATTCAATATTCTGTTTTAAAATGGATTCTTCAATTTGAAATCATTTTACATTGATTTCCCAATTTATTTCAATTTACCGATTAAATTTCTAGTTGGATTTCCAACTTATCTTCTTTTAATAAATTCCTTTTTAAGGAAATACATTTCAATCGTTTCTTTCAATCTATTTAGAAATCCAAATTCTTAAATTAAATTCTTCAAATTATAATCACTATTTTACGAAATCCATTTAATTAACATTTCCACTTGATTCTGGAATTAATTCGATAAGATTATAAAAATTAACTTTTTATACCTTAAAAATTCCTTTTTTATACCTTAAAAATTCCTTTCTTCAAAATTTATTCAATTTCTAAAATTAATTCACTTAGAAATTTCTATTTTGATTTCAAAAATTCAATTTCGTTTATTTTTGGAATCCAATGATATCAAACATCCATTCAGCTAAATTTTAGCTTTCAAATAATTTCCAGATATCAATATGATTAATAACATCAATATAATCATTCACAGATTCATACCACAGTATAAATAAAATCAATCAATGTGAGGGGTCCAGTTGGATCCCTCCAACCTGTTTCCCTGCATCCAAAGACGTTAGCACAATACCAATTCCGCTCCAGTACGGAATTATCGCGGTATATGGGTTTTATAAAAATCCGCTTACTAACGGCGCAATAGGGTCTCATCCGCTATACGAGGCGGGAAATCATCAATCCAATATATACATATGCCAATATGTATATATTGCTATATATATATAGATATATCCTACTATATCTAATATCACATCCAATAGCAATCAAAACAAATCAATCAATAACTGCAATAATTCCACTTTAAATTTCGAGTGAGAAGATCTCACCTTCGCTTTTTATTTGCAATCCATTTTTGTTCCAGATTGTTTTTCACGATCTTTTGACCTTGTATAAATAATTTATACAATCTATCAATATTCGAGATAATCGAATGACCAATTTTCTAACTTGGTAAGTTTTAATTATACAATGATTTTATTTTCAACCCAGTTTCCTTTATAAATTCAAATAACTATAAATTCAATTTTAACAAAAAAATTTCTTTTTAATAACTAAACAGATAAAACAAATTAATTAACGTAACTATTGTCTATAACAACTTAACTAATACTTTTAAAATTATATTCCCTTTTTAAATAATCTTTGGTAACGAAGATAATTAAATAAATAAATTAACTATAAATTTAAATTCAAAAACAGATTATATCCTACTGTAAATTATACTCTCATATAAATTAAACTTTGAAAATAATCTGTACCTCACTGCCTTCAGCTAGGTTGCAACTACGGATCCAAGCGAAACCCTGGTTCAACCCACTTGCTGCTATCGCGACAGCCATTGTCACGCTACCCCAGATGAGCCATCATCGAACGCCCCTTTCCGATCTCGCGAACCCCAATAAATCGAGCTCCAGCCATAAACGCGAACGCGCTCCACTTTCGACCGTTCTCCACTCCAGCTCGCGATGCCATCACCACTGTCGAATTCGAACGCCTCGCCTCACTCAAGCACGACTCCTCCACGCGAGCGTATGCGCGTGCGAATTGACTTCGAGGTGCAGATCGAAACCCCCATGCACGCGACTCCCTTCGACAAATCACCTAGCTTCCCAATCGACCGAGAACTTCATCGCCTGAGTTGCCTGCTCGACTTCGCCTTCGTCGCCGCGAGCCTCCAGATTATCGCCGTTGTCACCCACGTGCTCGCGCACGCTCACCACCACGACATCGTACGCGAGAACGACTCGAACCCCAGCCATCGCCTGACTTGCGCGCGCGCCTCTCCCCATATTTTTTAAAAGTCGACTTCGATTTTGTTTTGGGTTTAGAAGAACACGGCCGACATTATTATTTCGAATAGAAAGGAGGCAGTACGAGATTTTATTTGCTGCCATTGTTCTTTGATTTTATTTGATTTCGTTTAACAGAGGGGAGAACAGCTTCTGAGGGAAGAAAGAATAAAAAAAAGTACGAAGGAGACAATTTGGGTGCGGCTCGTACGTATGGTTGGGTTAAAGGAAGGCAGTTATATTTATTTTTCTTTTTATTTAAATTTTAATTTGTTTCAAAACAAAGTTCAACGCTTTTAAATATCGTATGCTCAAACAACAACTCCAAAAATTACGAAAATTGGAATCCGACAATAATTCAATATTACGGATCCAATGGAACTGTTTTCGTCGAATTCCGAGACTGTTTGAAAAATGACTATTTTTAAATATCGGTTTAAAACAATTAAATTCAAAACTAAGCAAAACAGTTTAAAATTCAATCCTGACAGTTCGATTAGCTTCGGTATTATCAATACGAATTTTAAAAGCTTTTGAAATATTTTTCTTCAGCTTAAAATTGAAGATTTAAATTTCTATTCAACTTTCAATCGATTAAATTTTAAAGTTTAATCGCAAATTTCAAAATTATATCGGGGATTCAAATTAAATCATCGTTCAAATATTTAAAATTAATTAAATATTCTCAATTTAATTCGTTCAAAATTCTGGGTCGTTACAGACTTCCCTCCTTAAAAGAATTTCGTCCTCGAAATTACAAGTTAGGAAAAAAGAGTCCTTAACACGTCTACTATTTTTCAACATCTAACAGGTTTATCTAATTTCAAAACAAATCCTTCTATTAAAGATCCGTTATCAATTCAACTAAATTTCCAACTTCAATTTTAAGTTTCAAACAACACTGTTTAACTTCAAAATTCAAATTCGAGTTTAAATTCAAATTTTAAACTTCCAAAATTTCTCAAAAATTTTCTAACGCCCTAAATTTCCGAAAAATTTCGCCAGCGTCTCCTTTGCGCGGCTAATACGGTACAACTACAAAACGTCCCTACGGACTCTCAGATTTCAAAAAGAAAAAGAAAAAGCCCAGCGGCTAGAGAAATAAGTCATCAAATCTCATATTCAAATTTAAATACATACCTTTTTCGAGCAATTCAAATTATCTGTGAAATCAAATTCAATTTCCTTTATACCTGTATATCTACTAGCCATAATATCTAGTTATAACATCCATCTATTTTGCAAATTTTTATTACAAACTTCTAATATCAACTCCTTATACCATTTCTAGTTTACTATTGAAGTTATATCCATTATCATTCAATTTCACATTTCACATTCATTTGAATTTAATTTACACTTTCAATCTAATTTAGATTCAGTTTACTTCTGAATATTGAATTTCATCAATTATCTTTAGTTCACTTCAAACTAATCTTAAAACTTCATTTTATTTCACACAATTCAAATTTGTTTCAACATTCAGTTTCAATTTTATTCACTTACAATTGTAAATTCCATTCATTTGAAATTTATTTCTTCCTACTTGAATTTATTTGCAATTCCGAACCATTCTTTTATTTAGTTCACAATTCAAGTCTCAATTTATCTAATTCAACTTCATAATATTTCATAGATATTTTCATATGGTATTCCAGAATCTTACCAACATTTCAAAATCATTTGAAAACAATTCAAATTATCCTTTGAATTTCCAAAACAAAACCCAAATTTTCCAAACACTTTCCATTTAAAACAATTTGGCAGCAATTCCTCTTCTGGAAACCCGAAAATGAACGCCGGTGATGTCGCGATCATCATCGGAATTATTTTCCAGCGACCGAAAAGAGTTTAGAGCTTTTCATTCCTTCAAAACATTTTTCCAAAATCCTTTGAAAATCATTTTCAAATCAAAAAGAATTTAAACTTTCCAAATTTCCAAAATTTTCAAATTCTTTTCAAAACATTTCCAAAAACTTCTCTAGAATTCTACTTCCAATTATAAGCCACATTTAAAATTTATATTCTCAAATTTCATTTGTATATGGATTTATTTCTTAACTTTGGAGTTACGATTTGAATTTCTTATTCAATTTCAATGATAATAGATTAATATTATCACTTCTAACAACCATGCATCCATATACTGTAATAATTTACAGAAAATCATTTCTTTTATATACAAAAATAGTTTTGGGCAAAATTATCTCATTTACCCTATTTAAAACAATACTGTGTCGGTTTATCTTGTTTAAGAGTTTAGAAACTCCTATCGATTACAGTTAGCTAGACTGCACCGACCAGAATCCATAAACAATCAACCGATAAGTCAACACAATACAAAACAATTTTATATTCACTAACAAATACGCGCTCGTATCTATTATTACACTCAACTCATTCTAGAGTACTACTGACTCTATCTCTAATGAGTAACACCCAACAGAGCAGGGTTGTCGCTTAACCATATGCTCTGATACCACGCTATCACGTATCGGAATTTTCGACTTTCGAAAATTCGACATCGATACTCACTTTATCGACTGCCGAGCAATCGAGTGCCGGAAACTCCAATAGTGAGGGTTTAAGAAAGAAGAAAAAGATAGAAGAAAAAAGAAGAACAGAACAACAATATCAGAATCTTACACATCGCAGCGGAACAATATATAATAGATAAATGAATAATCTTTAAACAAAGAACTATATCATTTTATACATACATCAATCATCAGAGTCACTATACAACTCAGTACAACAATGGACAGTTTTATACTTGTCCTCATACAGAATACACAGCGGAATAAATATATCAGATACAAATACTACGTCTCGTCATCCAGCTTATCTCCAAGCTCCAGAATATCCTGATAACATAACTCTAGGCTGCCCGTGTGGAAATTGGTGGGCACCCAGAGTTTAGAAGGGAACAATAAACTCCGAGTCAGTCATGGTGACTGGTGTGAGATCGTAAAACAGTTATTTTTCACAAAGAAAATAAAACAAATTCGCAATGCTTTTGGAAAATGAAACTACCATAAGACCTCCCACCACACACACAATGCAAACGCAGAATTGGAGGAGATTTCTTCTTATGATAGTCAAAGATGCTTACTACGCAAAATCAAATCATTTTGGATATTATTATTAGTGCATAGTGTAGAAAACATTTCGAAAGTATAATATTAATCTTAGCCAACATACGACCAGTATCGTATGCCTACTATAGCTACCATCTAAACAGTGGTGACCACCGTACGTAAATGGCAGGTTCTACAACTAATACCGTACAAGGTGCGTATTGGAGTTTGGATTTCCAACAAATGGTCAGGCTAAGGAACTTCCTATCCACGATGGGTACGTCCCTGGAATAGACGACCCGAGAACCTAACCGGATCTTTGCCAACACAAGGCCGGGTTACCTCTGCAAAAATAGATAACTACTGACACGCGTATGCCATCCCCCGATCGTAACCGATCTTCCCGAGGATCCCCGATTTCCAACAAACCACATAGATAATAATGCAGCAACCACATAGGTTAAGTATCTGGGCTCCATACCATGATACCACCTCTATCCAGAAGGAATGACATACACTAAGGGGCGCTACTCCCTAGAACTTTGCTGCATTCTTCCTGTTTCGACCATTTCCGGGGTGTGAGGCTCGATGAAGTCTCGTCCACAAAGCTACGCTTTCTCAAAAAGCCCTGCTTCGGGTCAAACAAAATGATCAACCTATGATCACAAAGATATAAGATCAAACAAATGATCATATCGCAAATGATCAAACACTGATCATTTCACAGCAACACTCAGTATGCCACGTTACCAAATTGGGATATATCGCTGATAAATTTCAACTACATAACCTCTGAGCTCGTACGTCTCAGAGAAGGGTGTTAAGCTAAGAGAATAAATTCTCCGCCACCAACAGATATGTATTTGAAAGAAATCAGCTTTATATCTCAAATTGTAACGTCAGACACACAATCCATACAAGTCTATTCCGGGATCGAACAGAACCGAAGGCACTTCTCACGAAGCCCTTGCATATCCGGATAAATTTCTAATCACGTTCGAACTTGACGTCACTAAGGGTGATAAAACCTCTAAATCGGAGATCAGCCGATGTAGAGTAACTCGACGGTAATCCTTCCGTTTTCAAAAATATCCGGTCTTCAACACCGGTCTTCAAATGCGATTCATAACGACGTATCACATATTCGGAATGGGTTATACGACCCCATGGTCCTTTCCCGGCTAACCCGAATAGTGAGCGATTATTCAAAAATAAGTGTGGCATTCAAATTCATCCAATTCACAACAAATACCTATCTAAAGGTAATTATTGATAGTCGGTTATTTAACTATCAATAAAGATGCGCAACATCATCAGATTCCAAATAATTTTTCCCAAATTATTTAATTTCCAAAATATCTTTACAAGATATAAAATTTTCCACACTTAACCATTTGAAACTAATTTCAAATATTCACTTTCAACTTATCTTTAAGAAGATAAATTCTCAAAAACGTTTCATTTCATTTTGGAAAACATTTCCATACTTATTTAATAATAAGTATTTCACAAATCTATTTATTTTCAACACTTGGAAAGTATTCAATATACTTAAATCAAATTTAAGTATATATTTCATTCTTTTAAGGAAACCATTTACTATAACATTTATTTGAGTCAAACGAATGTTACGTAAAACATCGTTACGACGACTCAAAATCACTAGTATAGGGATTCGGATTTAGATAGATATATATAAATCCCAATACTACATTAAAAACATTTCCTTTCGGAAATCATTTACTATAACAACAGTGTTATAGTCCACCATTTCCTTATATTTCTCGAAAACGTCTATTTCAACAATAAATGTTGAAATCTATGTATTCGATACTTAACACGTTTTAAACCACCTTTTAAAACAATTAACTTCATTTTATAATATCGCTTTCCCAAACATAACCATTTTATTCAATAATATATTCACTGTCCAAAATCGTGAATATACTTCACTAACCACATTTCACTATTTTCTACACGTTTTATTTCAATAATAATTCGCTATCCAAAATCGCGAATATATCTCCTTTAACAACCTTCTATATTTAATTTATCAAATTCAATCGATTTCGAATTTATTAACACGGTTATAAATTCTATTTCTATTTTAATAACAACTTCGACTTATAAATTTTCTTTTATTTAACTTCTATATTTTACTTGTCGAAATAAGTGATTCGGATTTATAAACAACTTTTATAAATTCCAATTCTATTTATAAAAACTTCAATACCAAATCAATTTCAATATTGATTTAAAAATTTATTTATCACTACCAAGATCGAAATTCCTCATTTTTTCTCAAATGATTCAATATTCTGTTTTAAAATGGATTCTTCAATTTGAAATCATTTTACATTGATTTCCCAATTTATTTCAATTTACCGATTAAATTTCTAGTTGGATTTCCAACTTATCTTCTTTTAATAAATTCCTTTTTAAGGAAATACATTTCAATCGTTTCTTTCAATCTATTTAGAAATCCAAATTCTTAAATTAAATTCTTCAAATTATAATCACTATTTTACGAAATCCATTTAATTAACATTTCCACTTGATTCTGGAATTAATTCGATAAGATTATAAAAATTAACTTTTTATACCTTAAAAATTCCTTTTTTATACCTTAAAAATTCCTTTCTTCAAAATTTATTCAATTTCTAAAATTAATTCACTTAGAAATTTCTATTTTGATTTCAAAAATTCAATTTCGTTTATTTTTGGAATCCAATGATATCAAACATCCATTTAGCTAAATTTTAGCTTTCAAATAATTTCCAGATATCAATATGATTAATAACATCAATATAATCATTCACAGATTCATACCACAGTATAAATAAAATCAATCAATGTGAGGGGTCCAGTTGGATCCCTCCAACCTGTTTTCCTGCATCCAAAGACGTTAGCACAATACCAATTCCGCTCCAGTACGGAATTATCGCGGTATATGGGTTTTACAAAAATCCGCTTACTAACGGCGCAATAGGGTCTCATCCGCTATACGAGGCGGGAAATCATCAATCCAATATATACATATGCCAATATGTATATATTGCTATATATATATAGATATATCCTACTATATCTAATATCACATCCAATAGCAATCAAAACAAATCAATCAATAACTGCAATAATTCCACTTTAAATTTCGAGTGAGAAGATCTCACCTTCGCTTTTTATTTGCAATCCATTTTTGTTCCAGATTGTTTTTCACGATCTTTTGACCTTGTATAAATAATTTATACAATCTATCAATATTCGAGATAATCGAATGACCAATTTTCTAACTTGGCAAGTTTTAATTATACAATGATTTTATTTTCAACCCAGTTTCCTTTATAAATTCAAATAACTATAAATTCAATTTTAACAAAAAAATTTCTTTTTAATAACTAAACAGATAAAACAAATTAATTAACGTAACTATTGTCTATAACAACTTAACCAATACTTTTAAAATTATATTCCCTTTTTAAATAATCTTTGGTAACGAAGATAATTAAATAAATAAATTAACTATAAATTTAAATTCAAAAACAGATTATATCCTACTGTAAATTATACTCTCATATAAATTAAACTTTGAAAATAATCTGTACCTCACTGCCTTCAGCTAGGTTGCAACTATGGATCCAAGCGAAACCCTAGTTCAACCCGCTTGCTGCTATCGCGACAGCCATTGTCGCGCTACTCCAGATGATCCATCATCGAACGCCCCTTTCCGATCTCGCGAACCCCAATAAATCGAGCTCCAGCCATAAACGCGAACGCGCTCCACTTTCGACCGTTCGCCACTCCAGCTCGCGATGCCATCACCACTGTCGAATTCGAACGCCTCGCCTCACTCAAGCACGACTCCTCCACGCGAGCGTATGCGCGTGCGAATTGACTTCGAGGTGCAGATCGAAACCCCCATGCACGCGACTCCCTTCGACAAATCACCTAGCTTCCCAATCGACCGAGAACTTCATCGCCTGAGTTGCCTGCTCGACTTCGCCTTCGTCGCCGCGAGCCTCCAGATTATCGCCGTTGTCACCCACGTGCTCGCGCACGCTCACCACCACGACATCGTACGCGAGAACGACTCCAACCCCAGCCATCGCCTGACTTGCGCGCGCGCCTCTCCCCATATTTTTTAAAAGTCGACTTCGATTTTGTTTTGGGTTTAGAAGAACACGACCGACATTATTATTTCGAATAGAAAGGAGGCAGTACGAGATTTTATTTGCTGCCATTGTTCTTTGATTTTATTTGATTTCGTTTAACAGAGGGGAGAACAGCTTCTGAGGGAAGAAAGAATAAAAAAAAGTACGAAGGAGACAATTTGGGTGCGGCTCGTACGTATGGTTGGGTTAAAGGAAGGCAGTTATATTTATTTTTCTTTTTATTTAAATTTTAATTTGTTTCAAAACAAAGTTCAACGCTTTTAAATATCGTATGCTCAAACAACAACTCCAAAAATTATGAAAATTGGAATCCGACAATAATTCAATATTACGGATCCAATGGAACTGTTTTCGTCGAATTCCGAGACTGTTTGAAAAATGACTATTTTTAAATATCGGTTTAAAACAATTAAATTCAAAACTGAGCAAAACAGTTTAAAATTCAATCCTGACAGTTCGATTAGCTTCGGTATTATCAATACGAATTTTAAAAGCTTTTGAAATATTTTTCTTCAGCTTAAAATTGAAGATTTAAATTTCTATTCAACTTTCAATCGATTAAATTTTAAAGTTTAATCGCAAATTTCAAAATTATATCGGGGATTCAAATTAAATCATCGTTCAAATATTTCAAATTAATTAAATATTCTCAATTTAATTCGTTCAAAATTCTGGGTCGTTACAATATGTGTATGGCCATTCTTTGTTAGTCTGCACTATGAAGTCTTGTAGTTGTTCATCTTGGTTTGCATCACTATGTTTGTAGTCTGTTACATCTGGACTTCGGCACTTGACCTTTTAAACATGAATTTTATCACTTGACTTCTGTATATTTTTACGATTTGCTTACTTCCATTTGTTCATCTTGACCTGTTTGCATCAAGTCAGTTTGAATTTTCTTTTTATGGCATCTGAACTGCTTTTCGATTTTACTGTTTCTCTCGACATTTCAATGTTGAACTTGGATAGTGTATCAGTGATGTTTCATCCCTGTTATACTTGATCATATTTCTGTTTTGTTTCACTTGATTAGTTGAATTTCTTTGTATTGGTGCATTCATCCCAGTAGTTTTAGATGCACTGTTGCATTTGATTCATCTGGACTTGTATTTGTTGCCTTCACCTATGTGCTTCGACTTTGGTATTAAGTCTTGTTCAAAATTTTGATGTTAGTACTGTCCAGTTACAGTATTATATATGTTTACAATTGGTACATTCATGGTTTTTGGAGACTGTTTGCATCCAGTTGCATTTTAGTCTTCATATATATGTATGCAGTCATGTATGTATATACATCATTTGATATGTATATATGTATGTTCGAATTTGCATATATGTTTACTGTTCGATGAAGATATGTTTACTATACATTCATGTTCTGTTCACTTGACCATTTGTATACATACATTCATGTATGTATACAGATGTATATTCATTGTTGCACATTCATGTGCTTGCTGTCTTGTATGCTGGCACCATTGTTGTATTGGCACTAGCATATGCATTTGTTGAGTTGCTCACTGATGCAATACTTGTCGCCATTCACTAAATATCAGTTGCATTCCTTTGATTCATTTCATGTTTGAACCATTGCCCTGGTGACATTGTGGTGACTGTAGTTTAGTTACAGCCTGCCCTTGTCTTTGTACCTATTTGCAACTGCAGTCTCATTATTGTGGTTGCTTTGTAATTGTTTTTGTGTATTTTGACCAGGTCGTGCTATCCAGTTGAACTTGACACTTGAGTGGTCGTTGTTTGACTGTTTATTTTCCTGTTTATTCGCTTGTTTCAACTGCAGTTTTATTATGCAGTTGTTTCTGTTTTCTTTTGTGTAGTTTCGCCTTTGTGATATCTTGTGGTGGCTGCAGTTTTGTTGCAGTTTGCCCCTTATATTCAGTTGTGACTGCAGTTAGTTTTATATGCAGTTTTGTCCTTGTTGGTTTGCATTGTATTAATGCATTTGGATTTGTTTTCGAATTCACTTGAGTTGAATCCGGTACCTTGGGTTTGACCTTGTGTTCATTGTAAATTTTCATTCTGTACGCATGTGCACATTGTTCCAGGTCTATTTGCTTTGACCCTTGAGGCTTTGGCATTGATATTTAAAGCTTCATTTGATTTTTGGTTCGTTGATCTTTTGGGAAATTTATCACTCGAGTTGGCGAGGCCGTACACGCGTGTGTGTACGGCAGCCAATCAAACTTTGATGTTTTAAAGGGACAATTTCGATTGTTTTAAAAATTGATTTAGTCAATTTGATAAATTGTTTATTTATCTCTGTTGATGATTTAAATTTGCTGATTTTTGGTTAACACTGTTAAGTGTTATATTTACCGTTATCCGATCTTTTTGTTTAAAGAATCGGATAGACGAGAATTATTGTGACTGTTGTCTATTTAAATTATTATTGCTTTTATGCACTAATAACTGAGTTTGAATTAGACTGACCTGTGTATTATTTTCTTTTGAATGTAGTACTCAGGTCAGACCGAGTATTTTACAGCTTGAAGATTTTCGAGCAGCGAAGTTAGAGAGAGAGGGTAAAAGAATCACTGTAGTTTTCAAGAAATTGTATTTTAAGATATTCCGCTGTATCAATTTAATAAATTGTATAAACTCTGATGTATGTAAAAAGATTTATAGTAATGAAATATTATTATTCTGTGTTTCTATGACTGATTCTGTTTAAACTTTATAAACTAAATAACAATTCGTCTTTTTGAACGTTTCAAGTTGGTTTAATTACCGACTAGGGGCGGTCAGAAGGGGGAATGTTACAAAGACGTTACCCATATCCCCCTTAACACATTTTATATATTCTCGTAGTCTATACAATGCCCTACGCTCCACAAACCGGTGGTTTACCCAGAGGACATCACATAAGTACGGTACAAAACAAACTCGTAGAAGGCGCTCTAAGGCATGTGAACATGGCACTCGAGGCAATGCCAGGGTATATTTCCCAATTGCTGAACCGGGCTAGTGGTAACGCATCGCAGCTACTATTGCCCACTTCGAAACACACTCCCAAATCAAAATCAAGGGGTGGCCACCAAATCATCACAAATGTCATAATATGGTATCGAGAAGCATGTCCGATCGGAGGAATGACCTCACTTGGCCTAGGTATAACTCTTGTTTTAGTCACATCTAAGATGACTCACGGGAGTTAGGGTCATGTAATACCTTATATAGAGATCGTTCGCCAAACCATCCTACTTCATTTCTGGAATCTCTCCCACGTACACAGTTGTTAAAGTGGTTTTCTATATTGGCAGAGAGTATGACAATATCTAATCCCGGTCTCTTTAACAACCAAACGCTTATTTCACACCGGATGGTTCTTTTACATTTCCAAAACCATTTCATATTGATATCAACATATCATATTCAATTCAATCCATATCACTTTCGAAATTATATTCACAATTAGGTTAAATTCTCATTTCAAAAACATCATATTTACTCACATATGATTTTTGAAAGTGAATATAATTTCGAAAGTGATATGGATTGAATTGAATATGATATGTTGGTATCAATATGAAATGGTTTTGGAAATGTAAAAGAACCATCCGGTGTGAAATAAGCGTTTGGTTGTTAAAGAAACCGGGATCAGATATTGTCATACTCTCTGCCAATTCCAAAAACCACTTTAACAACTGTGTATGTGGTGGAGATTCCAGAAATTAAGTAGGATGGTTTGGCGAACGATTCTGTATGAGGTATTTACGTGACCCTGACTCCCGTGAGTCAGCTTAGATGTGACTAAAACATAAGCCACATCCGGCCAAGTGAGGTCATTCCTCCTATCGGACATGCTCCTTCGATGCCATATTATGACTTTGTGATGATTTGGTGGCCACCCTTGATTTTGATTATGAGAGTGTGTTCCGAGGTGGGCGGTAGTAGCTGCTATGCGTTACCACCAGTCCAGATCCGCAATCGGTATATCTACCCTGGCATTGCCTCGAGTGCCATGTTCGCATGCCCTAGCGCCTTCTACGAGTTTGGTTTGTACCATACCTATGGAGTGCCCTCTGATAGCCGTCCAGTTTACGGAGGAATTACGGTACTATATAGATTATGGGAATATATAAAAATGTATTAAGGGGGATATGGGTAATACCTTAATGCTATTTTAGTACTTTAATTTACTGTAGACACTATTATAATAGTGTATTATACTACATAGTAGATAGTTTAACGGATCCTTAGGAGATGGTAATCCCGAACATCTATTAAGTTATTGTACTCACATTGATACTGGATAGGAGATGTCAAACCCTGTAAACATCCCCGACGCTGTTACACTCATATTTATTTACTGTTGATTTAACTTACATAAGATCTTTTAGTTCTGACTCGAGTGTTTTGTCTTTTCAATTTGGTCGGGTCAGTCTGAGCTTTTCAGTTTATCGAAGACTGCTTTCAGGAGGACGAAGACGAAGATTCAGTACTATTATTATTTACTATATTATTTGTTTAATTTTCCGCTGCATCATGTTGTTCCGCCACATTATTTATTTGTTACTACTATATGTACTCTGATTCTGTACTGTAAAGTGTAATCAAATGTTATTTATAAACAGCTTTATGAACCATTTATTTGATTATTATATTTTGTCATTCCGCTGTGAGATTCCGTGTTTGTTTTTTTTTCTTTCTCTACTTTTTTTTATTTACCCCATAACAATTTGCCCCTTTGAATGGTTTGAGTTGGCATGTGTGTTGATTTAAATCGTCCAAAAAGGTAGGTTGTTACAATTATATTAATTACTGTCAACCTATAAACTATTGTTGGCTTTTATTGTATTTCACTTTTGGCTATTTTTATGCAAGTTTGAATTGGATTTCTATTGATTTTCATGATTTTCTATGAAACAAAGAATTTTAATAAACGATTGAATTGTACAAAGTGTCCTGTACCACCCGACAATTCAATCATTTATTAAAATTCTTTGTTTTATAGAAAATCATGAAATTCAATAGAAATCTAATTCAAAAAGATTTTAGTTTAAATAGATGCTTACTTTAAATAAAATCCTTTCAATTAATCTTAGATTTTCATATAAGAATAATTCAAAGATTCCAATTTCATAGTACACTCGTTTATTAATAGATACTTCAAGCAAACATCAACTTATAAATTTTTCATGACTTTTAATTCATCACATCTTAACATTTAGTTAAGTATACTTATGAAATAATATTCCACTCAAACTTTATTTAACAAATTATAATAATAATCGAAAGAATTGTACAAAGTTTAAGTCTTAAAATAAAATTTCTTTGTTAGGTCTTTGAATCAAAACAATATTTTAATAATTGTTCCACAATTTTATTCTTAACAATATTTTTCTTTTATTAAAAATATTTTTATTTTAACTTTTTATGCCAGCAAAATCAAGCTAAAGTGGCCGATTAACCCAAATATTCTCCAACGGTACCTACCTTATATAGTCGTTTGACTTTGTTTTAAGCGTGTCGTGAAATTTTGATTTTTCTTAGGCTAAAAACATAAATTACTAAGGTGGACCTGCACATATATATTTCTAAGACCAGATTCATCTTTCTTTAGAAAATCCCTTGTAATCCAAGTTGTACTAAACAGACTTTACAATCTGAAAGTTGTTTTTGGGAAGTTAGCTCATTGTGCAACAAATTACTCTTTGAAAGCCTTTGAGAAAATTATATCTTTATTTGTATTTACATGTATTTAAATAGATTTCAAAATATAGTAAGTTATAAATTATGAAAAGTAAAGCTTTGTTTTAAAAATAAATTTAAGATTTTAAGTTTATAATTAGTTTATGGTTTTAAAGTGTTTATAAAGTAATATTATATATATCTATATAGATTTGAAATAAAGTGAATTATCAATTATTAAAATATTTTTTTGATTCAAAGACCTAATAAAGAAATTTTATTTTAAGGCTTAAACTTTGTAATTCTTCTCTTTTTATATATAAGAGTTATTGGATTTTAAAAGTTATTTTGGAAAAATTATATCTCGGTATATATAAAAACTAATTTATAACTCTTTTAATTTATTTTATTTTAATCTCGACCGGGGTTGTTACATTATCCCTTTTGATCCTTGTAAAATTTAGTGACCGATTTCTGAATCCATGAGCTGTGATTCGTTGTTCAAGGTGTACTTTATTGGCCACATCCAAAAGTAATTCTCTTATTTAAATTCGTTTATGTATATATATCACTAATATAATTAGATTTTGTATGATTCACCTCATTTTTTAATCATTCATCTTGCTACTTGTAACTTAAGCCTCCCTTATGTCAATTTTGATTAAAATATGTTACATCGTATTGTTTTTGTTCAGATCTATATTTGTTCATCATCTCCTTTAATATAAGTTCATAATAAATTGATATGTTTTGGATCATGTCACTTTTGATAACTTGTTATTATTATCTGTATTGTTTAGATCAGTAGGTTCATGTCACATATTTTCATATGCCTATTTTGTCCAAATTTCTTTTAATTTGTTTTGGAAAATTTATCAAATTGAAAGCCAATTTTGAATGACATTTTTTTATAATTATATAACATTTACATACATAAATGAAAATGAATTGTATAAGTTAAATTATTTATTGGTCTTTGAAATTAATATTTAATTTTGTACTGTAAATACTTGAATATAAATGTTTTTAATCATTGTTTATAATAAAAACAACTTGATTTAAAATTAATGAATGAGATTTAATGCAAATTCTAATTCTTTGTTGTTTCTAAATTTAAATCTCATGTAAAATCCTAAACTCTAACTTCATTCCTAAATCAAAAGTTCAATCAAAATTGTTAACCTTAAATCAAACTTATTTGTACATATGTATATATACATATATCATATGTTATAATGTTTGCTAATATATGTTGTTTTAGATCTAAATTATTAAATTTTGATAACCATGTATATGGAAATATATGTGTGTGGTTTAATTCAAATTTGCTAGAGGATTTTGTGCAATAATGTAATTTTTTTATTATCTAACCTTTCTTTAATTGAAATCATTTTTATTAATGTTAATGTTGGATTTCAAATTATTTAAAACAATTAATAGGTTTTCAATATATATGTATGCATATGTATATACCTATAATTATTATAGATGTTCATTTATATTTATTAGTCAAAAACTTGGACAACGAAGGCATGTATAGATTTAGCTAATAAGTTATAAATATCAATTAATATGTCCATTATTACAATTAAAGAGAGAGAGAGAGAGAGAAATGAAAGATTTTTAGCTCTAGATATATATTTTCACATCTTTCCTTAATTAATTGTATAGGTTAAAAGATGGTAACAAAATGTTTCCTTCTCTAAATTTATTTATACGTGTTTCATTTGCACATATATACACTACTTATATATTGCACTTACACTTTACAAAAGTGAATGTATTTGATACATTCATTATAATGCAAATAATTTTAATCAATTGTAATAAAAGGTTTTATTTAAAAGAAAATTCATAAAACTTCTAAATGAATTTAGACAACATAGGCCCAATAAAGATCTAAAAACCCAAGTACCCCTCTTCTGACTGGCCCGGTTTCAACAATGGTATTAGAGCCAAATAGTCTATGCGGTCTAAATTAATCATGTTAGAGCTAACCTATTAAGCTTACTAATTTAGTATGATGTCTAGAAAGGTTGTGTCTAAACTTGGGTAATCAATTACATGCCCTCCTTGGCTATCGGCCTGACCCGAAATGTGAAGTGAGCCCAAAGTTGCTTCGGTCCAATTTGAACTGGGCCTTGGCCTAATTTTCAAATTTGTTTTGAAAACTAAAAATTAAATTTAAAAGTTAAATTTTAAATAAGACATAATTATAAATATTGTAACGTGATTTCAATTTTTTTTTGAAATTAAAATAAGATTTCAAATTTAAAAGTTAAATTTAAAATCAAAATTACATTATAAATGTTATAATATGATTTTCATAGATGTTTTTGAAAACAATGTATATTATAAATGTTATAATATAGTTTTCCAAAAGTGCTTTGAAAATATAATAAACATATTGAAACAACCCAATTTTTCATACCCGAAAAAAATCGAACCATCAGGATTAGAAGAAGAAGGAGGTAGAAGAAAAGAAAACAACACAACAGAATCTAACCATCACAGCGGAATAAAATATAATAGATAACAACTGATCTTTACACAAAAGTAAATTTGTTTATACATTACATCATCAGAGTACACATAACACATCACTGGACAGTAATCATAACCTCTCCTCACAACAACTGAATATACTGCAAATCAACACAGTGGAATATTTAAAACAAATACGGAAGTACGTCTCGCCATCCAGCTCATCTCCTGAGCTCCACAGCATCCTTTCCTGTAATCTATAATACTCGGTCTAACCCGAGCATTATAGTTAAATAACACCCGAGTCAGTCTGGAATACTAGCGTGAGAAAACCACACTCAAATTGATTATTAAAGTTTCAAAATCCTTTGAAATCAAAAGCATCTCGTAAGACCACGCCACAAATAAACATGTCGAGTGTTTACCTTACGATAACCAAAACACTTTTTATCAAAATCCTCTGATATTATAATAGTGTCTATATACAAATACTTATTCAAATAACCGAAATTGTTACATCTATTAAATTCCAGCTAATAGGTATACAAACAAAATCGTAAACGCACGTAGGGAGAATGGATTTCCAACTAATGACTAGGCACTGGGGTACCACCTGTCACAGTACCTGGTCTAGATCAGCGTACCGAGGACCACGCCCGATCCCCTACAACACAAGACCGGAACTACCCCTTACTAGATAATTCCGAGTAAGATCACCCCACGGTTGGGATTAGCAACCGCACCACTAAGCCGAAATAAAAGGGACATCTAGACAGGGATGACCTCACCCTAATGGGCGCGATCCACATAGCCTTGCTGCATAACCCCTGATTTTCAGTCATTCCCGGTTGATGAGGCTCGAGACTAAGCGTTACCTTTTTAGAACATATCACTTAGAATGCCCACCGTCCACCTGATGATGTTCCGAAAGCATTCATCCATACAAGTCCGTTCCGGGTTCGAACGGAACCGACGGCACTACTCCTACTACATTCATTTTGGAATCACCCTCAGGATTAGTAGCGACTAGCCCTTGCACTTCATTGCTCCATCTTCGATTTCAAACTCTTTTTTTCCACACGAAAACTTTCTAACCGAATCGAAGTGGTTTTCGAGAAATTAATCCCGATCCCGGTCTCTTCGAAACGATCAGCACATTGGCCAATATTGATAGTCGGTTATTTAACTATCAAATAACATTCACAAACAACCATCAAACATAAATAATTTTCGAAATTATCTATTAACCTCAAAATATCTTCGCAAGATATATTTCCACTTTCAAACCTTTTTCAAACCACACTCTTCTCATGGAATAAATTCCCAAATACTTATTTCCATTGAAACACCAAGTACAATCACTTTAGATTTTTAAAATAATTTAAAAACACTTTATTATAAAATACACTTTAAAACATTTAAATTAAAACTACTTTAATACTTTATTTAAAAATATATACTTTAAGAATATTTAAACTAAACTACCTTATAAAATATAAAACTAAATTTTTATCTCTTTTAAAACATAATACCAATTAACCTTTAAATAATTACTACTAAAATTGTGATATCCCGGAACTTTAAGGAATAATCTTTTAAATTAATTAATGAATATTGGTAAGGTTTGTATTTTCAAACAATAATAAATAATAGTAAAGAGATGTTTATAAATATTGATATAAGTGGGTTTAAAATAGAATTATTATTTTCAAAGTAGTAATGTGTTTATTTATTTTTATATATGTCTGAATTTATTTTAAATTGGATTTTTAAATTGCATTTGAATTTAGATTTAAACTTGATATATATATCTTAAAAATATTTTGGATATAAAATATATGGATAAGGTTTTTATTTAAAATAAGATTTGTTTTATATTATTTTTCCTTAAAAGAATTTTATTTATATAAATTTGGGGAGTATTTATTTAATAGTAAATAAATACAAAAGTTATTATTATCATTTAAAAATGGATTACATATACTATATATGATATTATTTAAAATCTAATTGGTTTATTTTATTTTCTTTAAAAAGGTTTCCATTTATATAAATTAGAATGGGTATTTAGTTATTAGGAAATTAATTAATAAAAACTTTATTTATATTTATAAATTTATTTAAAACACTTAGGACATGTGTTAATATCTTAACATATGGTAATAACATGTGGAAGCTTTGTATAATTCAATTTAACAAGTGGCAAAACAATATTTAATCTAAAAAAAAAACAAAATTATACTAAATAACTATGTTTAGAGAAACCTGGTCGTTCAATTTCAAAACCTCTCTATTCTTTCTTTCCTCTTCTAAAAATCTGAAATCAAATTTAAAAGTAAATCAAACTACTTCATCAGTTTTTAAAAGCTTCAGCATGTTCAAATTTTCAACTGAACTTCAGCATCTATTTCATCTTCCACCTGAATCAAAGCATGCAGTAGGATCAACTCAACAAAGATTAAGTTTTACATCTAATACCAGATCAAATATCAGCTTCAACATCAAATAAGTTTTCAGATGAATAAAGTATCGATCTCTGCTTTTACAGAACAGTGAGTAAACTATCTTGAACTTATATTATATTTTGATGTTTGGATAAATACTTGAAAGTATGATTGTGAAAATGGTTTGTATAGATATAAAATAAGATTTCATGCCTATATATATGAATTTTGAGTATGCATGTCTGTATATATGTATGTTGAATTGAGTGCATGTCTGTGAACAAGCAAATATGCCTCTGTTTAAAGTTTTACAGGCTTTAAGCAAGTTCAAATTCCAATTTCTCTTCACCTAATTTATTTTAAGCTTTGTTGTTCAAACAAAATGTGATTAAATTATCAAGATCTTGATTTTAAAATTACTGTAAGTATAATTAGTTTGAGTATTTGCTAGAAAATTAGAAATTACAGTAAAAGCCCAATGCATGTCAAAAATTCAAATGTTAAGATTTCGGGACTCATATACATCATCAGATTCGTATGTAAATACCATGAATTTTAATAACAAAATCATAATTTTTAGTTTTGATTTGGGGTGTAATTTTGGGGTTGAACGGAAAACCTACTTTGGGCATTTTCTGGCGATCGGCAGGGTGATGGTTGTCGGGCTTGGGGCTGAAGGTAGCTGGAAGTCAGGGGATCCATGGAAAAATATCAAGTGGATTAATTATCCACCGTGGCGGCGGCATTTGGTCAAAGTAGGGTTTAGGTGCTCGCTTGGTCGATGTCGAGATTTGGGCTTTTGCGTCGTCGTAGTTAAACTGGGGACTATCGGTGGATATGGAAAAGAAAGAGGGAAGGGTGGCGCATTCTCGGGTGAAGTGAATTGATGATCGGCATTATGAAGAGTGGCGAAGCAAGTCGATCAGATGAACGAAGTTTTCGTTCCAGAATGTGGAGATTCGAATTTCGATTTAGGGCTCGTGGCGATGTTCCAGGCGGTGGAGCATGGGGAGGAGATCGGGCGTGACTTGCGTGGGTGGTCGGCGAAGTGCTCGATGGCCGATGTGTCGTGTGCACGTGCACGGTGCACAAATGTGTCTGGGTTTACTGCTTGGAAATGGAGGAAGGGAAGAAGAAGGTTTGACTCGAGATTTTGTATGTTCCCTCGGTTTCGTTCGCGAGAAAATGGTGGATGGCTCGAGTAATTGTTGAATGGGTTTAAGTATATTTCCACAGTAAAATTTAAAACTAAATTTAAGGAAAAAGGGAAGAAGAGGAGGCTCGGGAAAAGGATGAGGAAACTCGGGTTTAGTTCGAGTAACCCCTAGGATTTTCTCACGTAAAATGATTATGTTTAAAGTGTTAAAAGTTAACATGATTAAGTTTTTATTTATTCACCTAAATCAATATTTTAGATAAAGGTGTTTATTTGAATATTAGTTAATTAAATTGATTTTTTAAGTTGTTTAAAACTTAATTAATAACGTGATTAAATTAAGAAGATTTAATGTGTTTAATCATTAACTAAACTTAAGAATAAAGTTAAATTTTAGATTAATGATAATTTAATTCAAAGTTTATTTAATATGATTTTTAATGATAAATAAGAAGTTAATTAAGATAATTACTTTTTGAAAGTTATTAAATGGAAGTAATTAAGGATTAATTACTTAAGTGTAATTTATTTAAATATGGATTAATTGAGGTAATTAATTAAAGAATAATTAATTAATGGAAGTAATTAAAGGATCATTTATTTATTAATTAATTACTTAATGGGATTGATTAAAGTTTAATTATATTAAATGGTTAAGCTTAATTCGTTTATATAATTAATTAAAGGCTAATTACTTAATGTAATTAAAAAAAAATTAATCAAGAATGATTAATAAAAAGGGGTAAGTAAAGAATAATTACTTATTGTAATTAAGGAATAATTAATCAAGAAAGATTAATTAAGATAAATAATTAAGAAATGATTAATTAATTTATAATTAATTAATGTTAAGTAAGATGGATTAAGGTAATCCAAGTAATTAAAGGTTAGTAAATAATTTAATTAGAGATTAATTAAATTAATTAAGAATGAATTGACTTGTTATGGATTGGTTGAATGATATTAGATGCCTTGGATTAGTTGATATATCTGATATGTGATTGTGATATGAGATGTTTTGGATGAATTGTGATAATGTAAGTTATCTATCTGTGGTAGATTTGTTATATGAATATGATATCCTGAATTTAAATTAAATTGTTTAACTGAAAAATCTTGGTTTAAAGGATGACATTTGATTCGAAGAGACCGGGGTCGGGTATCAGAAATATACCCGAAACCACTTCGATTTCTATAATTCTTTATAGATTTGTTTTGTAAATCGAATAGGCTGGAATGAAATAAATCGAGTAATCTGGATCATTTGAACTAAGTAACGATACTTAGATATTATTTTGTGAAATAAATTGTTTGAATATAATAAGTAAGAACTCGTAGAAGATACGAGTTATCCCGATTTTATATAAGATCTATGGATTGAAATTTCATGTTAGATGAGTTTACTCACGCTGGTTTCCAGCCTGACCCGGGTGTTACTTTGATGTAATGCTCGGGTCAGACCGAGTATTACAGATTTCAGGTAAGGACGTTCTGGAGCTCAGGAGGCGAGCTGGATGGCAGGAACGTATGGAGTGTATTCCGCTGTGATATATTATAGTTGTCCGAGACATGTTAATTCTAACTGTCTAGTATATTTGTGAATGTTGTAACTCTGATGTATAAAAATGTAATTAACAAATACAGGTTTTCTTTGTATAAATGCTATTATTTGTTATTATATTTAATCCGCTGCGAATGTGAGATGTTGTGTTTTCTGTTCTTCTTTCTTCTTTCTGTTTCTTTCTTCTATCTCTTTTCTTTTTCTCCTAACTATTTGGAATTTTTGGGTTCGAAAATTCCGGGTCGTTACAGTTGGTATCAAAGCGAGGTTAAGCGAGAATCTTTATATAAATGATGAAGTTCAACAGTTGAAGCTCTGATACCAACTGTAACGACCCGGAATTTTCGAACCCGAAAATTCCAGATAGTTAGAAGAAAAAGAAAGAGATAGAAGAAAGAAACAGAAAGAAGAAAGAAGAACAGAGAACACAACATCTCACATTCGCAGCGGATTAAATATAATAACAAATAATAATAACAGTTATACAAAGAAAAACTGTATTTGTTAATTACATTTTAATACATCAGAGTTACAACATTCACAAATGTACTAGACAGTTAAAATTAACACAATAACCATTTATGATAACAACTAAGATTATCATATTTGGAAATCAATTCATTATTATTTTTATTCTGAAAACACTTCTACAAATTCAAGATTTTAATTTTAGTTTGGATCTATTGCAAACTTATCTTCATTTAATTTCAATTTGGTTGTATTACCATTATCATTTAATTCTCATTATTTAATTCCAATGATTAACAACCGATTACCTTAATATTTATTAAGAAGAAATATCATTTTATATATCAAAATACATTCTTATATAAAATCATTTAAAATCCTTATATAAGAAAATAACAATTACGCTCTCATATATATATATATATACACACACACTCAACTCGTTCTAGGGTACCATTGACCCTATCTTTAACGAGTAATCCTAACAGAGCCAAGGTTCTCGCTTAACCTTCTGCTCTGATACCAACTGTAACGACCCGGAATTTTCGAACCCGAAAATTCCAGATAGTTAGAAGAAAAAGAAAGAGATAGAAGAAAGAAACAGAAAGAAGAAAGAAGAACAGAGAACACAACATCTCACATTCGCAGCGGATTAAATATAATAACAAATAATAATAACAGTTATACAAAGAAAAACTGTATTTGTTTATTTACATTTTAATACATCAGAGTTACAACATTCACAAATGTACTAGACAGTTAAAATTAACATGTCTCATATAACTATAATATCACAACGGAATATACTCCATACGTTCCTGCCATCCAGCTCGCCTCCTGAGCTCCAGAACGTCCTTACCTGAAATCTGTAATACTCGGTCTGACCCGAGCATTACATCAAAGTAACACCCGGGTCAGGCTGGAAACCAGCGTGATTAAACTCATCTAACATGAAATTTCAATTCATAGAACTTATTTAAACCCGGGGTAACTCGTACTTTACCACAAGTAAACAACTTATCTAGTCAATACTTATTTCACAAAACAATATCTAAGTATCCAACTTAGTTTAAATGGTTCATATTATTCCAAACCGGCCTATTGATTTCATATATCAAATCTATAAAGAATTATAGATTACTAATCGAAGTGGTTTCGGATATCGCTGATATCCGATCCCGGTCTCTTCGAATTCAATACCATCTTTCTAAGCCAAGTTGTTTAAGTTTAAACGATTTAATTTAACTTCAGAATGTCATATTCCCACAACAATTCCATTATAGATAAATAACTCATATTTATCATAGTTCAAACAAAACATTTCATATCATAGAACATTACAAAGTACATATCAGAGTCAATAACAATCAAAGGTATTCAATACAATTTAATCATCCATAAGCAAGATTTATTTCACATAATTAATAATTAATTTAATTTAACTCATTAATTAATTAACTCTTAATTACTCACATTAATTAATTATCCTTTAATTACTTAATCTAATTAACTATCATTTAATTACTTACCTTAAGTAATTTTAATTACCTTCATTAATTAATTACATTAATTAATCATTACATTAAGTAATTAATTCTCTAATTAATTACATAAATTAATTATCCTTTAACCATTAATTAACCCTTAATTACTCTCATTAATTAATTATACCATAGTTAATTACTTTAAATTAATCACATTCAATAATTAATCTTAAATTAATCACATTCATTAATTATGTGAAATAAATCTTGCTTATGGATGATTAAATTGTATTGAATACCTTTGATTGTTATTGACTCTGATATGTACTTTGTAATGTTCTATGATATGAAATGTTTTGTTTGAACTATGATAAATATGAGTTATTTATCTATAATGGAATTGTTGTGGGAATATGACATTCTGAAGTTAAATTAAATCGTTTAAACTTAAACAACTTGGCTTAGAAAGATGGTATTGAATTCGAAGAGACCGGGATCGGATATCAGCGATATCCGAAACCACTTCGATTAGTAATCTATAATTCTTTATAGATTTGATATATGAAATCAATAGGCCGGTTTGGAATAATATGAACCATTTAAACTAAGTTGGATACTTAGATATTGTTTTGTGAAATAAGTATTGACTAGATAAGTTGTTTACTTGTGGTAAAGTACGAGTTACCACGGGTTTAAATAAGTTCTATGAATTGAAATTTCATGTTAGATGAGTTTACTCACGCTGGTTTCCAGCCTGACCCGGGTGTTACTTTGATGTAATGCTCGGGTCAGACCGAGTATTACAGATTTCAGGTAAGGACGTTCTGGAGCTCAGGAGGCGAGCTGGATGGCAGGAACGTATGGAGTATATTCCGTTGTGATATTATAGTTGTATGAGACATGTTAATTTTAACTGTCTAGTACATTTGTGAATGTTGTAACTCTGATGTATTAAAATGTAAATAAACAAATACAGTTTTTCTTTATATAACTGTTATTATTATTTGTTATTATATTTAATCCGCTGCGAATGTGAGATGTTGTGTTCTCTGTTCTTCTTTCTTCTTTCTGTTTCTTTCTTCTATCTCTTTCTTTTTCTTCTAACTATCTGGAATTTTCGGGTTCGAAAATTTCATTTATTAATCCAAATAAAATCAGTATTTCTTTTATAAATATTTATTTGGTAAAATTTATCTTTTTAAAAAATGTAACGACCCGGAAATTTCGAACCCGAAATTTCCAGAGAGTTAGAAGAAAAAGAAAAGAGATAGAAGAAAGAAACAGAAAGAAGAAAGAAGAACAGAAAACACAACATCTCACATTCGCAGCGGATTAAATATAATAACAAATAATAGCATTTTTATAAAAGAAAGCTGTAATTGTTACTTTCAATACAATTAATCAGAGTTACAATCATTACAATAGACTGGACAGTTATATCAACCTGCCCCATACTACTATCAATACAACTCTCAAATACACAGCGGAAAACACTCTATACGTTCCTGCCATCCAGCTCGCCTCCTGAGCTCCAGAACGTCCTTACCTGGAATCTGTAATACTCGGTCTGACCCGAGCATTACATCAAAGTAACACCCGGGTCAGGCTGGAAACCAGCGTGAGTAAACTCATCTAACATGAAATTTCAATCTATAAAACTTATTTAAACCCGGGTAACTCGTACTTTTCTACAAGTAATCAACTTATATAGTCAAAACAATATCTAAGTATCCAACTTAATTTAAATGGTCCATATTGTTCTAAACCAGCCTATTGATTTCACAAATCAATTTATAAAGAATCAATGTAAGTTATAAATCGAAGTGGGTTCGGGTATTTATTGATACCCGATCCCGGTCTCTTCGAAATCCAAACGTATCTTAAAGGTCAAGTTGTTTTTAAAGTTAAATAATTCAATTCAACACTTTGAATTCACATAGCATTTATCATAGATAATGTGACGCCCCACCTCTATACCCACGCTAGCCAAGAACACTACGGTGTAGTGCTGTCAACTAGCACGGAGAATAAGGCTGTTGAAGAGCGACCCTCCGTGTAATTGCTTTGGGCGAGCACCGATAAGTCAGATAATAAAAACATTGCATTTCATTTTTAGAGGAAACCCGACATACCGATACAAACTCAAAGCTACTACACAGTGGCTATAATAGTTTAGAACAATAGATATAAAAATAACACAGATAACATAAATGCGGAATAAAGATGGAACGAAAAGTCTCATATATACAATAACTGATATCAGTTACAATACATTTGACACAATACAAATGATACAACTACAACTGTCGACTCAAGAAGTTATATATACAAGTACATTATCGACTAATATACATGAATACATTATCATCTTAAAACAGACACACTGACTACTACAACACGACGAAGACCACTTCAAATGATATAAAAAGTCTTCATAGCTCTAGCAGCAACCCAAAGCTAAAAATATACAACCTGTAAATACTCGGTCTGACCCGAGTATTACATTCAAGAGAAAATAATACTCGGATCAGTCTAATTCAAACTCAGTTATTAGCGCATAGAAGCAATAATAATCAATCTCAGTATAGATGACAGTCACAGAAATCTCGTATATCCAACTCTCGATACGAGAATTGGATAACGGCGAATATAACACTAAACAGTGTTAATCCACAAAACAGAAATCCAAAGCAGTTTAAGCAATTGAAATGTCAATTAAAAACATCAATGCTAATTGGCTGCAGTACACGCTAACGTGTACTGCCTCGCCAATACAGCCTACGAATTACGCAACAGGCCGATGAATTAAGAACAAAAGAGATATCGATTAAAATCTGTCAATTCGGTGTGGCTGCAGTGCACGCACGCGTGCACTGCCTCGCCACCACCGAATATAAAGTCACCACCACAATGAAACTGCAGTGGCCAACAGGTATAAGGACGAAGGCAGGCTGCAACTAAACTGCAGAAAAGTCATCAACAGTTCAAGCATATACAGCAACAGAGACGAATTCGAGTACACCATGAAGCAGAACCAAGTGCAGTTCAACTGAGATGGACAACTCGAGGATAAACATGTACAAATGAACGAGTGATCAATATGGCAACACAGATGTGCAAATGAAGAAGTCTCGAACTCAAGACAATATGGAACGAGTGCTGTACTGATAAATGAAGTGCAGCCACAAACGCATAGGTTCAAAGACACAAATGATCACCAGGTCAAACCCCGAAATCGGGTTCAACACAGGTGATAACAAACAAGGCATTTCAAAAAAAAAATGGTCAAGACATAAAATCAAGTCTCGACCCAAAATATCAATGATTTCTGCACAATGAACTGTGTGCGTACACAGGGAAATCAAATGTACATGAATGCACAGGTGAATCAACTACAGGATCAAGTGACCAACAAAATCAATATCAAGAACACTAGCAGCTGATCAAACGTGTACACAGGAATGGTAACACAAATAAGGCATGAATGCTACTGGCAACAAGATGAAGACTACACTGACAAGTGCACAACAACAACATGCAACTATGAATGGATAGACAAGCAACAAGTGAATGACCGGAGCACATGACTACAGCAGCTCAAGGTCAATGGTGCAACTCAATGCATAAAACAGTGAACAGGGGGCAGTATGACGAATGAATGTAATTCAGGTTCAAGTGAGGAGGCAACTGCACTATCAAATCAAAACAGGGTCAGACAAACCATAATGCAACGGTAACTCGAAAAGCAGTTCATATGACATAACAAAAGATTCAAGCACAGTGCTACAAGAGGCAGGGGATAACAAGGCAAAATACACACTAGTGTTCAAAGTGCAAGCTGTAACTACCAGCAAATACCAACATGCCTCGAAATGTATCAGAGAACATATGCAAGGGGTCAGGTAAGTATTTTATGTAAACTGGACAGGGCAACTTTGAAAAGTAACTGATTCCAGTACATCAACATGAAACCAGAGAGAGTAAAGTCAGAAACCAAGAAAAGCAGTATCAATCAAGGCTGAAGCCATCAAAAAGTATCACATAATCAAAGTACTTGAAGTCGACTAAACAGTTTCAAATCAAGGCCGAGACCAATTCAAGCAAAGGTTCAAGTTATAAAAATATATAAAACTATTTGCAAACTGAATCTGGCCAGAAGTTCTAGACAGTGAACTGAAGTGTAGGCAAGAGTGTTCTCGTGAAAACTAGACTCAAGTATGCTCAACTCCAAATGCATCAAGTTCAAACAAATCCAAGATCAATACAGTAATCGAACAAGTATCAAAATTTCAATGAAACTGCAGTTACAAACAAGAACAACTGCAATCGGCCAAATAAACAATGCCAAGAGACCGGAGTAGAATGTAAATCAACCCATAATGACCAAGGAGGTCGAATCGATCAAAATTTATCAAGTCATGGATAAAACAAGAAATGGACCCAAATCAGAAAACGTCAACATTCAACATATCATCATAGATTCCCAACATCGAACGAAAACAATTGGCCAAGTTGGACAATATCGAATCAAAAATCGAATTGCAGAAGCACCAAAATGAGGATAAATTAGATGTGAGAATTTACTCACCTTCAATTCGAGATCGCAAGCAAATGAGCTACAGCGAAGGCGAAGCCAGAGTCACCACAGAGGAGCTTCTTCTACGAGCGAGCACGAAGAGCAGAAACTTTGATCGAGACAGGCGACATCGAAAATCATCCAATCGAAGCCATCGCATGCTTCGACATACAAAGCCCGAAGATCAGAGCGAACGAAAGCCCTAGCAAGCATTGAAAGAACGAACAAGACAAAAGCCTTAATCTTTCCAGATCGAACGAGAGAAGTTTTTTTCTCAGCCGCCATTATTTCACAAGCAAAAGAAAATTGAATCGGGTTGAACGCAATTGAATGAAAAAGGGGAAAGGAGATGGGTTGTTTGGGTGTTGAGTGAAATCACGGTTTCAAAACAAAAGATCATGGGCCGAGATTATTGTTTAAACCCAAACGACACTTAACGAATCTTTCTAAAGCTCGTTCAACATTTAGAACGGCTTTAAAAATTCCAAATAGCGAATAACAAAATTTTATCCCTGAATTTCAATTTGATTAAAATGCCAGAAGCTATTCGTTCCCAGATTAAATCGTCAAGAGACGATAAGAAAATGGGTACGGAATGCCGGGTTGTTACAGACTCCCCTTCTTAAAGAAATTGCGTCCTCGCAATCCTAAGGGATAAGTGGGAAAGAGGTAACAACCATAAGAACATAACAATGTCGAATGCATAAGCAAAGAAAATGCCAACAGGGGAAGTATTAGATATAGAGTCAAAAGGTTCGACTGATTCAAATCAAAGGAATCAACAATCGTGGGGATCAAGGAGTCAAAATCAGACGACTATCAAAAGCAAGAATCAATCGAGTTCCAGCATTTAAGAGAAAAAGAAAATAGAGCAGAATTCACGTACTGCACGAATTGAATGTGAGTAAATCAAATTACTCATCTGAATTGCCAAAGAAAAAGACGAAGCTCGAATCTCAAAATCGCAAATATTCAATCATCAAAAACGATAATTGAATTTTCAAAAATATCTGATTATCAAAAACGATAATCAGAAATCACAAAGATTCGATTATCAAATCGAAAAATATTTAATTATCTCAAACGATAACCAAATTTCACAAATATCTGATTATCAAAAACGATAATCAGAAACACATATATTCGATTGATCAATTCGAAAAATATTTAATTATCTCAGATGATAATTAAATTGGAAAATATTTAATTATCACAAATGATAATCAAATTTCACAAATATCTGATTATCAAAAACGATAATCAGAAACACAAATATTCGATTAATCAAATCGAAAAATATTTAATTATCTCAGACGATAATTAAATTGGAAAATATTTAATTATCACAAATGATAATCAAATTTCACAAATATCTGATTATCAAAAACGATAATCAGAAACACAAATATTCGATTAATCAAATCGAAAAATATTTAATTATCTCAGACGATAATTAAATTGGAAAATATTTAATTATCACGAATGATAATCAAATTTCACAAATATCTGATTATCAAAAACGATAATCAGAAACACAAATATTCGATTAATCAAATCGAAAAATATTTAATTATCTCAGACGATAATTAAATTGGAAAATATTTAATTATCACAAATGATAATCAAATTTCACAAATATCTGATTATCAAAAACGATAATCAGAAACACAAATATTCGATTAATCAAATCGAAAAATATTTAATTATCTCAGACGATAATTAAATTGGAAAATATTTAATTATCACAAATGATAATCAAATTTCACAAATATCTGATTATCAAAAACGATAATCAGAAACACAAAGATTCGATTATCAAATCGAAAAATATTTAATTATCTCAAACGATAATCAAATTTCATAAATATCTGATTATCAAAAACGATAATCAGAAGCACAAACATCTAATTATCAAAAACGATAATCAGAAGTCATAAATATTCAATTAACGAGTCCGGAATTAACCGAAGTAGTAAAAGTATGGTTCCATACTCCTTACTTTTGCTAAATCGTTTAAATCTCTTTATCGTTTTCTTGAAAGTGCAGAATTGTGTGTTTTAAAAATAACATTTCACATTCTCAAACGGACAAGTCCGGAATTAAGCGAATCAGTAAAAGGAAGGGGTCATAGTCCTCGATTTTTCTGAAAGGTTTAAATCGCTTCCTCGTTCTTTTGAAAATGTAAGCTGTAAAAATTTTGAAAACAATTTTAATTTATATTTTTGAAACAACTTTTTTAAAAATAAAGAATTTTGAAAACACGTGATTAAATTAGCAATATCAGTATTGCGGGAGAACCGCTTGTAAATCCATTTCAAAATTGACGAGTACTGAAGTTAACACGTCAAAATCTCATCAAAATAACTGGCATCAAAATATAATGCCAAATGAATTTTCATTCATCAAAAATGTCACAAGAATCTTCTCAAAGATAGAAAGGGATATCATACCCTAAACTTGTATTCATAACAAGTCAATAACACATGAATTCACCAATGCACAAAAATTGATAAACATATCAATAGAAATCACGAAAATTGGTGAAGGACAAAATTCCAGAAATCATCACAAGAAATCCAGAAAACACATAAATAAAGGGGGAGGCCTAACACATGAATGGGAGCATGAAAACTCACCTACGCGTAAACACATGAAGAGAAGCTATCTCATGGAAGCTATCCATTAAATTTTCACACAGGAATGGCCCGAGGACCGTAGGGTGCTACCCTAGAAATGTGATGGCGAAACATCACATGATCGGGGTATAGTCTCCCACGTAGACAAAGAGATATGCGATGGCGAAACATCACATAATCGGGGTATAGTCTCCCCGTAGACGAAGAAATATGTGTGAGACGAAATCACACAAAGAGTATCCATACAACCCTCAAAGCCCAAGAGATATGTGTGAGACGAAATCACACCGATGAGGCCTAGTCTAACCGTGCAATATGTGTGAGACGAAATCACACACTGGTGTCTAGACAATCCTCAAAGCCCAAGAGATATGTGTGAGACGAAATCACACCGATGAGGTCCAGTCTAAATCATAATATGTGATGGCGAAACATCACATAATCGGGGTATAGTCTCCCCGTAGACGAAGAAATATGTGATGGCGAAACATCACATAATCGGGGTATAGTCTCCCCGTAGACGAAGAAATATGTGTGAGACGAAATCACACAAAGAGTATCCAGACAACCCTCAAAGCCCAAGAGATATGTGTGAGACGAAATATCACCGATGAGGCCTAGTCTAACCGTGCAATATGTGTGAGACGAAATCACACACTGGTGTCTAGACAATCCTCAAAGCCCAAGAGATATGTGTGAGACGAAATCACACCGATGAGGTCCAGTCTAAATCATAATATGTGATGGCGAAACATCACATAATCGGGGTATAGTCTCCCCGTAGACGAAGAAATATGTGATGGCGAAACATCACATAATCGGGGTATAGTCTCCCCGTAGACGAAGAAATATGTGTGAGACGAAATCACACAAAGAGTATCCAAACAACCCTCAAAGCCCAAGAGATATGTGTGAGACGAAATCACACCGATGAGGCCTAGTCTAACCGTGCAATATGTGTGAGACGAAATCACACACTGGTGTCTAGACAATCCTCAAAGCCCAAGAGATATGTGTGAGACGAAATCACACCGATGAGGTCCAGTCTAAATCATAAAAATGATCGTCATGATCATAAAGAAAGTGTCAATTACACTAAGCTAGTAAATATAAGAGTTTAGCTTCATGTCCCATAACCACTTGCTTAACTCAAATATTTACGAACAGATTGTAAATCTCCACTAGGAAGTTGTCACAAAAAGGGTTCAATCGAGCAAGTCCAGGAGCTAACCGACGAAGTAGACGCAAGCGTTTCATACCACTTGTTTTACTAGGCCGTTTAATTCAATTTCTCATACGAGTGAAATAAAGGCTTGTATATACTAATAGATTGGAAAACGGTTCAAGAAAAAGAACTTTGTAGTAAAATAGTTTTGAAATCGTTTGGTAAAAGGGATTTTAATATTTACTACTAGTATAGAAAACCTTTATATTTTTAAAGTGACAAATCACAAAAATGATTGTAGAACAATCAATCACAAGAATTCACATACGAAGATGTGAACGGAATCCAGAGAAATCGATACGGAATCCATCAGAAAGTATGTTCACAAAAATCCCGAAGAAAATGTCATCAAAGTTGCTAATAAATGATAGCAACAAATCGGGGAAATGATCAAGAATCGATTAAATTAGGAAACCAAGTCAGTTCACTAATATTTCACATTCGAAGACGTGAATAAAATCCAAAGAATTCGATTCCAAATTCATCAAAGTAGGAATACCAAAAATTCCAGAAATAGAAGTTATCAAAATCAGTAAAGGTGATAACAACTAATAAGAGAAGAAGAATCGATTATCAACTGGAAAAACAAAGCAAATCGAGCAGAAATGCATAAATGACTTCAACAAAAGTAAGAATCAAGTTAATGTCGAAGCCAACAATTAATAGCCGCAGTCGAGTAAAAAATGAATCAATCATCATTATCAAAGAAACCAACGGCAAACAAAATCAGAGTCTTGAAAATCAAGAAATCAGCAATTTCTCAAAAACAAAGTGACCGAAGTCGAATGGAATTCAAGATGAGGAAAACACAAAATATCAAGTTCAAAATCGCTGGGATTCAAACTAGATGTGAATGAGAAATCAAAATTACTCAATTTTGCAACTGGTCCAGCTATTTTTTCATCACAGTGTAACAGGTACACAATGACACTCATAGCATAGAACAAAAGTGGAACAAAGTCCAAAAGTCAAAATGGCTTTAATTTGCCAAATTAAAACAAAATCAACATCGGCTAAATCAATTCAAAGCCGAAAACACATGAATAAGCGTTAGGAATTCATACCTAACAGTCAAAAATAGTCATATGTAAAGATGAGAGATAAAACATCGACAAATAGTTGTAACACATGTTCCATCTAAGTTATGTTTTATAATTGTCCTAAACCCCAGGCTCTGATACCAAACTGTGACGCCCCACCTCTATACCCACGCTAGCCAAGAACACTACGGTGTAGTGCTGTCAACTAGCACGGAGAATAAGGCTGTTGAAGAGCGACCCTCCGTGTAATTGCTTTGGGCGAGCACCGATAAGTCAGATAATAAAAACATTGCATTTCATTTTTAGAGGAAACCCGACATACCGATACAAACTCAAAGCTACTACACAGTGGCTATAATAGTTTAGAACAATAGATATAAAAATAACACAGATAACATAAATGCGGAATAAAGATGGAACGAAAAGTCTCATATATACAATAACTGATATCAGTTACAATACATTTGACACAATACAAATGATACAACTACAACTGTCGACTCAAGAAGTTATATATACAAGTACATTATCGACTAATATACATGAATACATTATCATCTTAAAACAGACACACTGACTACTACAACACGACGAAGACCACTTCAAATGATATAAAAAGTCTTCATAGCTCTAGCAGCAACCCAAAGCTAAAAATCTACAACCTGTAAATACTCGGTCTGACCCGAGTATTACATTCAAGAGAAAATAATACTCGGATCAGTCTAATTCAAACTCAGTTATTAGCGCATAGAAGCAATAATAATCAATCTCAGTATAGATGACAGTCACAGAAATCTCGTATATCCAACTCTCGATACGAGAATTGGATAACGGCGAATATAACACTAAACAGTGTTAATCCACAAAACAGAAATCCAAAGCAGTTTAAGCAATTGAAATGTCAATTAAAAACATCAATGCTAATTGGCTGCAGTACACGCTAACGTGTACTGCCTCGCCAATACAGCCTACGAATTACGCAACAGGCCGATGAATTAAGAACAAAAGAGATATCGATTAAAATCTGTCAATTCGGTGTGGCTGCAGTGCACGCACGCGTGCACTGCCTCGCCACCACCGAATATAAAGTCACCACCACAATGAAACTGCAGTGGCCAACAGGTATAAGGACGAAGGCAGGCTACAACTAAACTGCAGAAAAGTCATCAACAGTTCAAGCATATACAGCAACAGAGACGAATTCGAGTACACCATGAAGCAGAACCAAGTGCAGTTCAACTGAGATGGACAACTCGAGGATAAACATGTACAGATGAACGAGTGATCAATATGGCAACACAGATGTGCAAATGAAGAAGTCTCGAACTCAAGACAATATGGAACGAGTGCTGTACTGATAAATGAAGTGCAGCCACAAACGCATAGGTTCAAAGACACAAATGATCACCAGGTCAAACCCCGAAATCGGGTTCAACACAGGTGATAACAAACAAGGCATTTCAAAAAAAAATGGTCAAGACATAAAATCAAGTCTCGACCCAAAATATCAATGATTTCTGCACAATGAACTGTGTGCGTACACAGGGAAATCAAATGTACATGAATGCACAGGTGAATCAACTACAGGATCAAGTGACCAACAAAATCAATATCAAGAACACTAGCAGCTGATCAAACGTGTACACAGGAATGGTAACACAAATAAGGCATGAATGCTACTGGCAACAAGATGAAGACTACACTGACAAGTGCACAACAACAACATGCAACTATGAATGGATAGACAAGCAACAAGTGAATGACCGGAGCACATGACTACAGCAGCTCAAGGTCAATGGTGCAACTCAATGCATAAAACAGTGAACAGGGGGCAGTATGCCGAATGAATGTAATTCAGGTTCAAGTGAGGAGGCAACTGCACTATCAAATCAAAACAGGGTCAGACAAACCATAATGCAACGGTAACTCGAAAAGCAGTTCAGATGACATAACAAAAGATTCAAGCACAGTGCTACAAGAGGCAGGGGATAACAAGGCAAAATACACACTAGTGTTCAAAGTGCAAGCTGTAACTACCAGCAAATACCAACATGCCTCGAAATGTATCAGAGAACATATGCAAGGGGTCAGGTAAGTATTTTATGTAAACTGGACAGGGCAACTTTGAAAAGTAACTGATTCCAGTACATCAACATGAAACCAGAGAGAGTAAAGTCAGAAACCAAGAAAAGCAGTATCAATCAAGGCTGAAGCCATCAAAAAGTATCACATAATCAAAGTACTTGAAGTCGACTAAACAGTTTCAAATCAAGGCCGAGACTAATTCAAGCAAAGGTTCAAGTTATAAAAATATATAAAACTATTTGCAAACTGAATCTGGCCAGAAGTTCTAGACAGTGAACTGAAGTGTAGGCAAGAGTGTTCTCGTGACAACTAGACTCAAGTATGCTCAACTCCAAATGCATCAAGTTCAAACAAATCCAAGATCAATACAGTAATCGAACAAGTATCAAAATTTCAATGAAACTGCAGTTACAAACAAGAACAACTGCAACCGGCCAAATAAACAATGCCAAGAGACTGGAGTAGAATGTAAATCAACCCATAATGACCAAGGAGGTTGAATCGATCAAAATTTATCAAGTCATGGATAAAACAAGAAATGGACCCAAATCAGAAAACGTCAACATTCAACATATCATCATAGATTCCCAACATCGAACGAAAACAATTGGCCAAGTTGGACAATATCGAATCAAAAATCGAATTGCAGAAGCACCAAAATGAGGATAAATTAGATGTGAGAATTTACTCACCTTCAATTCGAGATCGCAAGCAAATGAGCTACAGCGAAGGCGAAGCCAGAGTCACCACAGAGGAGCTTCTTCTACGAGCGAGCACGAAGAGCAGAAACTTCGATCGAGACAGGCGACATCGAAAATCATCCAATCGAAGCCATCGCATGCTTCGACATACAAAGCCCGAAGATCAGAGCGAACGAAAGCCCTAGCAAGCATTGAAAGAACGAACAAGACAAAAGCCTTAATCTTTCCAGATCGAACGAGAGAAGTTTTTTTCTCAGCCGCCATTATTTCACAAGCAAAAGAAAATTGAATCGGGTTGAACGCAATTGAATGAAAAAGGGGAAAGGAGATGGGTTGTTTGGGTGTTGAGTGAAATCACGGTTTCAAAACAAAAGATCATGGGCCGAGATTATTGTTTAAACCCAAACGACACTTAACGAATCTTTCTAAAGCTCGTTCAACATTTAGAACGGCTTTAAAAATTCCAAATAGCGAATAACAAAATTTTATCCCTGAATTTCAATTTAATTAAAATGCCAGAAGTTATTCGTTCCCAGATTAAATCGTCAAGAGACGATAAGAAAATGGGTACGGAATGCCGGGTTGTTACAGATAATCCATACATTCATCTCAGATATATCCAAAGCATATCACAGAGTACCACAGAATATCACCCAATATATAGATCAATTAATCTAGACATTCTACTCAAACAATTATTCAAACAGAATTTATTAATCCTGATTATAATTAATTAAATTATCTTAAATTTAATTAATTACTTAAGGACTAAACACTTAATCCTGCTTAATCAATTTATTAATTAATTACAATCATTTAATTAATTAATCATACCTTAATTACTTTTATAAGTCAATTAATTAATCTTAATCAGAGATTAATTATCTTTTAACTATTAATTAATAAACCTAAATTATTAATTAATAAAACTTAATTTTAAATTAATTAATCCTTAATTATTCTTTATTAAATTATCAAAATCTTAATTATCCTTAACAAATCATTTTCCTTTGTTAATTACTTAATCACATTATTAAACTTAACCTTAAATTAACATTTAATTATATTTATAAATTGGTTAAGTTTTTAAAACATTTTATTTAAGTTTTTAACAAACTTAAATTTAAAAAAAACATACCATTAAAATAGAGTTTAAGAACATTTAAAAAGGAGTCTAGAAAAGTTTAAACATAGAATTTTTTTTTTTTTAAATTCCAAACTTTTATTTTTATAAAACGTGCTTAACACTTTTCCTCTCTTCGATCCCTGCTTCGAGTTCCCACGTTCCTACTCGAGATCGTCACGAGTTTTCCCCTTGCAGCTTCTTCTTCTTCCTAGTTTCTTTTATCAACTAAACTGCAATTCTCTACCCTACTCGAACACGAGCTATTACCCGAGTTAAACTTCAAAAACCCCCGAGCTTCCTTCGAGTAGCTCCGATCCCATCTTCCCTGATACGCATATCAACGTTGTACACGTGCACAGTGATCCCAGCCATCTCCGACGAACTCGACCACCTTCAGCAAGTTGTAAATCACCACGACTCACGACTCCAATCCTCCAATCGAAAACATCTAGCCTAAAATGAAATCGAGCCTTCCACTTGAAACCAGAAACTCGACATCGCCTGGAAGAAACGCCTCGCCATCGTGCCTCCGACCACCGTTCCTCCTGAAACTCCGGTCATAACTTCCCAAGCCATTCACGCATCCATCCCCATCACTCCGGAGACACTCGATTCATCATAGATGCTCCAGTCGTCACGTTTCCCACTACGACATAACCAAGTGCTAAAACCCTATTTCGTCCAATTGCCAACGCCACGATGGATGATAAAATCATCTGACATTTTTCTCGACATTCCTGGCCATCAACCAAGATTCGATCAAAACCCCGAGATCCCAATGTCTCTCGATCGCCAGAAAATGGTGAAAACCCATTTCAAGTTCAACTCCAATCTGCTCTTAAATTACTAAATGAAAATCACCATATTTGTTTTAAAAATCTTAATTTTCTGAGTTGAATCAAATTATATAATTTAATCATCGAATTGAAATACTTGAATTTAAACATATTTATACATTTCACTGATTTTTTCTTGATTCCAGACAGTTCTAAAATTTAAAATGTTTGAACTTATTTTTAAATTCAAGATTATACCTAAACAACCATATTTTGTTTGAAAAGCTGAAGTTCTAAAAGAATGAATAAAGAGAACAAGATTTTTCTTCAAAATCTTGTCTCTGAATTTAAAACAGAGATATGTACAGAGTTATATCTACTGGTAAACAGACATGCATGTTCATATACTTCATATCAACATGTTTTAGAGCACGCATACATAAATTATAACAGACAATATAACATTTTCTCAAGACAATACTCAACATCAGTTTAACAGAATTCCAGGGTTTAAGTTTACTCACTGTTTTGGGTTTTAACAGAGAAGTATATATCTATGTTCAGGCATGCACACACACAAACATTTGCATATTTATCCATATACAAGCATGTTTACATTCATGAGGTAAGAGTACTCACCTGCAATGTTTTGAACAGAGAAGCAGATAACATATTTCTGTTTCCAGGCTTGTTCCAGTTTTGAACTTGATTTCTTTTTGCTTAGTTGAATTTTAAACTTGTTGTTTGATCCCTGGTTACTAGTTGATAGATTTCCCTTTTCTGAACTTCAAGTTGTATTTGAAGATTTGAAGCTGCTATTTGAATTTGCCTTGATCTCCTTCCTCTGATTTGCATTTGAAATTTCCAGATCTTTATTTCCTTTTAAATTTTAATTTCCAGGTTTCCATTTCTTAGATCTATGTTTCGATTTTCATTTTGGTTGAGATGAAGATGATCTTTCAGCTGAGAGTACAACTTATTATTATTTTACAATTTTAATTTTAAATTAAAATGTCAAGAATATGACATTTGTCCCTTGTATGATTTAATTTTCTTACACCTATGCTCAAAGATTTACAAGTGTCTTAACATACATTTAAAAAGTTAACAAGTGTTATTTTAAATGTTTAAAAATGTGATTTTCTTTTTAATAATCTATTTAAGCCTTATACAAATATTTATTTAATATTCATATGATTATAAAATGTGTATACTTATCCTTTAATAAATATTCATATGAATTCAAGTAACTTATATTTTGATTCAATTTAATGTTTATATGTTTGAAACATCTATTTTAATTTAACTCTTAAAATTTAAAACAAATTTATCTTGTGTTAAAATTAAAATGAAAGAATATTAAACAAATGAACTTTTAGATTTAAATCTTATCTAAAACTCAAGTTGAACTATATGTTTATAATAATAATAAATTAACTTTGTTATTAAAATTTAAATTTCAAATATCATTTCAAAAGCATTAAATCAAATTAACCTTTCAAATTACAAATTATATATATAGAATATATTTTTGATTAGCTTTTGAAAAATAAAACTAATATTATATATATACTATATTAGTTTTAAAAAGATAAATTTTACCAAATAAATATTTATAAAAGAAGGTCATTAAACAAATATTACCAAATGAATATTTATCTAGATATTTATAAGTCAGTATTTATTATAGTTCAAATTCATCTATATACATATCCAGATATATTCTAATTATCAAAATTTCATTTATTAATCCAAATAAAATCAGTATTTCTATTAATTAACCCAGTTAATTATCAATTAACAAATGTTCCAAAATCGGGGTTATCACATTCCTCCCCCCTTCGAATCTTTTCGTCCTCGAAAAGGAACGAAGCCAGAATTTACTTACTTATTATCAGATAAATTTTCTCTTTGAACATATTTTAAAAACACTTTAAAAATCTTTATAATATTACTAAATTAGTTTTTATAAAAATACTTTTATAACTCGATGTTTCAACAAGTCCATTCTCGTTCTCACAGAAATTCGGTCATACGTTGATCAGGCGTAAGACTGAAAATCTATAAGTACTTAGCAGACCCATTTTCAACACCCAGTGAAAATATTTTGGAAAATAATTTTATTAAAAATATAGAAAACAGTTTTGAAAATAGAGGAAATATCTTTGGTGAGAATGCTCTGGAAATCATCACTCCCATCCATGGTCGCAGTTAACCCGATGGTTACGTTGCCGTCCCGGCAAAATCCACAGATAACTGTAGGTCTCCGCGCTCCTCGATTACGCCATGGAACCCGCTACAGATCGCAGTTATACCCGGGCCTTACGTTGCTAGCACAGCACAAACCCATATAACTGTAGGCATCAGCGCCACCGAATTTCGCTGCCAAATAATGAAACTTCTCCCACATAGGTCGCAGTCTACCGATATAAAATCAAACGCAGACTGTTGGCTCTCAGCGGCACAAATGACTTTCGCTATGTTACCATAGTGTCACAGTCTACCGATATAAAATCAAACGTAGACAGTTGGCTCTCAGCGGCACACATGACTTTCGCTATGGTCTGCAGTAGATCGCAGAGACATCGAGTTAAACTGTCGTCACAGCATAACCCAAATGCCTCTGTGGGCACCAGCCCCTCGACTTTCGCTACACAAATAATCCTCAGGAACTAGTTTGTCCGGACTCCTCACAGGATCAACTTTAGAAACCCCCCTTGGGGCTCAAGGCAGTACCACCCAGTGGCACTCCTGAGAAGTTCATTTCAAGGAAGCGCCTTTTTCCCCAGAGCTATTCATAAAACATTTTATACTATACTCTTATAGTATCTTCAAATCATATCCTTTATGATTTATATCAAAAATCTCCTTTACACAAAATCGATAGTTCCAAACTTGGCTTTTCAAAATCCAAAACTGATTTTTCTCAAAATCAAAAGCCTTTTCCAAATTCATAGGTTCCCAAAACCTTTTCTAAATCATTCCCATAAAATCCCTTATATATATATATATATAGATATATAAAATCTTTGAAAATCTTTGGATCATTTCAAACTTGTATAAAACCTCTTTTATACTTCAAATATTTCAAAACCCTTTTTATTCTGGCTAGATTCAATAAGGGAAGTTTATCATATTACAAAATATAACTTTATTTATTGTCAATCAAATATTCAAGTTTGATTTCTTTATAAAGTTATTTATCATTTACTTACCCCCATAAAGTAAATTTCAACCAAAGAAATATCCAATTCCATTATATTTCACAAATATACTTTTCATTTCAAAGACCATTTTACAATCCTTATCCACAAATTTCAATATAAATTTCATCCAAACTCGTACGATGTACACATATCATCCGTACGCAATATCAGTCTGATCGCTCAATCGATCACACAATTTCACTTCCGAACTAGTATCGTCCACCCGACTTTCTAGTGCGGACTCAGATCTGATTTCTTGATCAGAAACCGTCATTCTCCTTGCATAGTCGTAGCTATGATAGAGAATATCCAGAACCAATCAACAACCCATATCCAGGTTCGCCGTCGAAAATCGAGCGAAAAATCCCAACTCGGATCGATAATACTATCTCGAAATTCTGTGCTCGAATCTGGATCAAATCACTATGCGAATAGAATAATATACGTATATCCTACGTATTTATCTTTATTGGTTATTAGCCAAATCAGTTTCCTTTTCTATTCATATTTCCTTTAATTTCATTCACTTAATCTCAATTGCTTCCATTTCCAATTGAGTTATTACTTCAATTACAAACAGTCGGAACTCTGACCTATTTAAATTTAAAAATAACTTGAAAAAATTTAAAATAGATAAGTAGTTGAAAAATAGTTATTAGTTTGTAAAATATCTGTAAAATAGTTAAGTAGATATAAAATAGTTAGATAATTGCAAAATAGTTTTTAAATAGTGATTAGATGTAGGTAACTGAAAAATAGCAATTAGTTTATAAGACAGTTTCAAAATAGTTAAATAGTTCTAAAATAATTGTAAAATAAGTATGAGATAGTTTTAAGAAAAAAAGATTATATAGTAAATAGTTTGGAAAAATATATTTGTATTAAAACAATTTATTTTGAAAATAATCCAGAGCCAAACTGTTCAATTCTCATCAATTCAATTTAAATTTCCATCTCCATTTAAATTAACTCAATTGCAATTTAAATAACTTCAATTTCCATTGAAATTGATTTAATCCCAATTCAAGTTGAATTAACCTTAATTCCTTTCCAAATTCAAATCAAATTTCATTTGATTTTAAACTTATACAATTTTAATCACAATTCCAAATTATTTCAAATCAATTTGGATTTATTTCAAATTGAACCAACTTCAATTTCCAAATTCAAATCATTTCAATTCTAATTTACCATTTTAATTTTTAAACTTATACATCTTCAATCACAATTCTAATTAATTCAAATCAAATTCAATTTGAACTAATTCTATTCAAATCTCAATTTAAAACTATCTCGAATTATATAAATTCGAGTTAAAATATTTTAATTATTGATTTAATTCCTTAAATTTTTAATTTTAACAAATTAAATCTTTAAACCTTTTAATTCTGAATTCAAATTTCAAAATTCCATTTTAAAATTATCTTTACTTAACTTATTACAAAGTTCAAATAAGAATTCAAAAACAATTTAATCTTCAGATTCTAATTTATTATCCATTTTCAATTTCCAAATCTCAAACCCATTTTGAGATCACTCATAACTCCCATTTAATTTAACCATTTAACTACCCAAGTTAAATTTAAATTTCATCTTGAAATTTCCAATTCAAATTATTTATTCAAACTTATTTAACTTCCTCCAAGTTAAATTTACTTAATCCGGTCAACTTTCACAATTTGAATTCCCATTCAAATTTTAAACCTTATATTAATAATCTTTCCCCTTTTTAAGTTTAAAAACTTAATTCACTTAGGTTTTCACATCACATTCCCAGGAAAAATTTAAAACTCAACACTTAGAGTTATTTCAAAGCATCTTTGATATTATGTATATCCTCATATATACATTTTCTTTATACACCAAGTTATACTTTAAATTTTTAAACCACCTTTGGTTTTAATTCAAAACAAACTTCTTTAAAACAATTTCAAGTTTTCTAGATTTAGATTTAAAATTTCACAATTTTTAAATTATCTTCAATTCAATTTATAATTCATACTCACTTAAATGTTTACTTCCCTAAACATTTCATTTTTAAATACAACAACCATATATGATAATAACCAAGATTATCATATCTAGAAACCAATTCGCTATTATCTTTATTCTGAAAATACTTCTATAAACTCAAGATTTTTATTTCAGTTTGGATTCATTTCAAACTTATCTTCATTTAATTTCAATTTGGTTGTATTACCACTTAATTCTTATTATTTTATTTAATTCCATTGATTCAACACCAATTTCTTTAATATATTAAAAGAAATATTGCTTTATATATCAAATATAATCTTATATAAAAATCATTTGAAATCTTTATATATGAAAATAACAAATACGCTCTCATATATATATACACACTCAACTCGTTCTAGGGTACCATTGACCCTATCCTTAACGAGTAATCTCAACAGAGCCAAGGTTTTCGCTTAACCTTCAGCTCTGATACCAAATGTAACGACCCGGAAATTTCAAACCCGAAATTTCCAGAGAGTTAGAAGAAAAAGAAAAGAGATAGAAGAAAGAAACAGAAAGAAGAAAGAAGAACAAAAAACACAACATCTCACATTCGCAGCGGATTAAATATAATAACAAATAATAGCATTTTTATAAAAGAAAGCTGTAATTGTTACTTTCAATACAATTAATCAGAGTTACAATCATTACAATAGACTGGACAGTTATATCAACCTGCCCCATACTACTATCAATACAACTCTCAAATACACAGCGGAAAACACTCTATACGTTCCTGCCATCCAGCTCGCCTCCTGAGCTCCAGAACGTCCTTACCTGGAATCTGTAATACTCGGTCTGACCTGAGCATTACATCAAAGTAACACCCGGGTCAGGCTGGAAACCAGCGTGAGTAAACTCATCTAACATGAAATTTCAATCTATAAAACTTATTTAAACCCGGGTAACTCGTACTTTTTTACAAGTAATCAACTTATATAGTCAAAACAATATCTAAGTATCCAACTTAATTTAAATGGTCCATATTGTTCTAAACCAGCCTATTGATTTCACAAATCAATTTATAAAGAATCAATGTAAGTTATAAATCGAAGTGGGTTCGGGTATTTATTGATACCCGATCCCGGTCTCTTCGAAATCCAAACGTATCTTAAAGGTCAAGTTGTTTTTAAAGTTAAATAATTCAATTCAACACTTTGAATTCACATAGCATTTATCATAGATAATCCATACATTCATCTCAGATATATCCAAAGCATATCACAGAGTACCACAGAATATCACCCAATATATAGATCAATTAATCCAGACATTCTACTCAAACAATTATTCAAACAGAATTTATTAATCCTGATTATAATTAATTAAATTATCTTAAATTTAATTAATTACTTAAGGACTAAACACTTAATCCTGCTTAATCAATTTATTAATTAATTACAATCATTTAATTAATTAATCATACCTTAATTACTTTTATAAGTCAATTAATTAATCTTAATCAGAGATTAATTATCTTTTAACTATTAATTAATAAACCTAAATTATTAATTAATAAAACTTAATTTTAAATTAATTAATCCTTAATTATTCTTTATTAAATTATCAAAATCTTAATTATCCTTAACAAATCATTTTCCTTTGTTAATTACTTAATCACATTATTAAACTTAACCTTAAATTAACATTTAATTATATTTATAAATTGGTTAAGTTTTTAAAACATTTTATTTAAGTTTTTAACAAACTTAAACTTAAAAAAAACATACCATTAAAATAGAGTTTAAGAACATTTAAAAAGGAGTCTAGAAAAGTTTAAACATAGAATCATTTTTTTTTTAATTCCAAACTTTTATTTTTATAAAACGTGCTTAACACTTTTCCTCTCTTCGATCCCTGCTTCGAGTTCCCACGTTCCTACTCGAGATCGTCACGAGTTTTCCCCTTGCAGCTTCTTCTTCTTCCTAGTTTCTTTTATCAACTAAACTGCAATTCTCTACCCTACTCGAACACGAGCTATTACCCGAGTTAAACTTCAAAAACCCCCGAGCTTCCTTCGAGTAGCTCCGATCCCATCTTCCCTGATACGCATATCAACGTTGTACACGTGCACAGTGATCCCAGCCATCTCCGACGAACTCGACCACCTTCAGCAAGTTGTAAATCACCACGACTCACGACTCCGATCCTCCAATCGAAAACATCTAGCCTAAAATGAAATCGAGCCTTCCACTTGAAACCAGAAACTCGACATCGCCTGGAAGAAACGCCTCGCCATCGTGCCTCCGACCACCGTTCCTCCTGAAACTCCGGTCATAACTTCCCAAGCCATTCACGCATCCATCCCCATCACTCCGGAGACACTCGATTCATCATAGATGCTCCAGTCGTCACGTTTCCCACTACGACATAACCAAGTGCTAAAACCCTATTTCGTCCAATTGCCAACGCCACGATGGATGATAAAATCATCTGACATTTTTCTCGACATTCCTGGCCATCAACCAAGATTCGATCAAAACCCCGAGATCCCAATGTCTCTCGATCGCCAGAAAATGGTGAAAACCCATTTCAAGTTCAACTCCAATCTGCTCTTAAATTACTAAATGAAAATCACCATATTTGTTTTAAAAATCTTAATTTTCTGAGTTGAATCAAATTATATAATTTAATCATCGAATTGAAATACTTGAATTTAAACATATTTATACATTTCACTGATTTTTTCTTGATTCCAGACAGTTCTAAAATTTAAAATGTTTGAACTTATTTTTAAATTCAAGATTATACCTAAACAACCATATTTTGTTTGAAAAGCTGAAGTTCTAAAAGAATGAATAAAGAGAACAAGATTTTTCTTCAAAATCTTGTCTCTGAATTTAAAACAGAGATATGTACAGAGTTATATCTACTGGTAAACAGACATGCATGTTCATATACTTCATATCAACATGTTTTAGAGCACGCATACATAAATTATAACAGACAATATAACATTTTCTCAAGACAATACTCAACATCAGTTTAACAGAATTCCAGGGTTTAAGTTTACTCACTGTTTTGGGTTTTAACAGAGAAGTATATATCTATGTTCAGGCATGCACACACACAAACATTTGCATATTTATCCATATACAAGCATGTTTACATTCATGAGGTAAGAGTACTCACCTGCAATGTTTTGAACAGAGAAGCAGATAACATATTTCTGTTTCCAGGCTTGTTCCAGTTTTGAACTTGATTTCTTTTTGCTTAGTTGAATTTTAAACTTGTTGTTTGATCCCTGGTTACTAGTTGATAGATTTCCCTTTTCTGAACTTCAAGTTGTATTTGAAGATTTGAAGCTGCTATTTGAATTTTCCTTGATCTCCTTCCTCTGATTTGCATTTGAAATTTCCAGATCTTTATTTCCTTTTAAATTTTAATTTCCAGGTTTCCATTTCTTAGATCTATGTTTCGATTTTCATTTTGGTTGAGATGAAGATGATCTTTCAGCTGAGAGTACAACTTATTATTATTTTACAGTTTTAATTTTAAATTAAAATGTCAAGAATATGACATTTGTCCCTTGTATGATTTAATTTTCTTACACCTATGCTCAAAGATTTACAAGTGTCTTAACATACATTTAAAAAGTTAACAAGTGTTATTTTAAATGTTTAAAAATGTGATTTTCTTTTTAATAATCTATTTAAGCCTTATACAAATATTTATTTAATATTCATATGATTATAAAATGTGTATACTTATCCTTTAATAAATATTCATATGAATTCAAGTAACTTATATTTTGATTCAATTTAATGTTTATATGTTTGAAACATCTATTTTAATTTAACTCTTAAAATTTAAAACAAATTTATCTTGTGTTAAAATTAAAATGAAAGAATATTAAACAAATGAACTTTTAGATTTAAATCTTATCTAAAACTCAAGTTGAACTATATGTTTATAATAATAATAAATTAACTTTGTTATTAAAATTTAAATTTCAAATATCATTTCAAAAGCATTAAATCAAATTAACCTTTCAAATTACAAATTATATATATAGAATATATTTTTGATTAGCTTTTGAAAAATAAAACTAATATTATATATATACTATATTAGTTTTAAAAAGATAAATTTTACCAAATAAATATTTATAAAAGAAGGTCATTAAACAAATATTACCAAATGAATATTTATCTAGATATTTATAAGTCAGTATTTATTATAGTTCAAATTCATCTATATACATATCCAGATATATTCTAATTATCAAAATTTCATTTATTAATCCAAATAAAATCAGTATTTCTATTAATTAACCCAGTTAATTATCAATTAACAAATGTTCCAAAATCGGGGTTTGCTACATTACAGCGTGATAGGGGGTTCTCGCTTTGCGTTAGGTGGCGAACGGGAGACTCTTACCCCTACATGTCCCCGGGGGTAGTATAAGGCCTTTTGGGGTTGGTTGCGACTCGAGAGGGCGGCCGTAAAAGCAAACCCGAGGTATCACTGTGAGCCACAGCGGGGCTGGGATGGTTGAAAAGCCTATCGGTCGTGAACCGTTGCTGAAGGTTGAAAAGCCTGGGTCGTTACAGTTGGTATCAGAGCGAGGTTAAGCGAGAATCTTGGCTCTGTTGGGATTACTCGTTAAGGATAGGGTCAATGGTACCCTAGAACGAGTTGAGTGTATATATATGAGAGCGTACTTGTTATTTTTATATATAAAGATTTTAAATGATTTTATATAAGAATATATTTTGATATATAAAATGATATTTCTTTCTAATAAATATAAAGAAATTGGTTGTTAAAATATTGGAATTAAATTAAGTGGTAATAGTAATACAACCAAATTAAAATTGAATAAAGTTAAGTTTGAAATGAATCCAAAAACTGAAATTAAAATCTTGAATTTGTAGAAATAAAGATAATAATAAATTGGTTTCCAGATATGATAACCTTGGTTATTATCATAAATGGTAGTTGTGTTTAATAATGAATGTTGTTAATGATTAAGAAAAAAAAAATGTTTTAGGGAAGCAAACATTTAAGTGAGTATAACTTATAAATTGGAATTGAAGATAATTTAAAATTATGAAATTTTAAATCTAAATCCAGAAAACTTGAAATTGTTTTAAAGAAGTTTGTTTTGAATTAAAACCAAAGGTGGTTTAAAAATTTAAAGTATAACTTGGTGTATAAAGAAAATGTATATATGAGGAATATACATAATACCAATGATGATTTGAAATAAACACTTAGTGTTAGTGTTGAGTTTTAAATTGGAATGTGATGTGAAACCCAAAGTAAAGTAAGTTTTTTTTAAAATAAAAAGGGGAAAAACTATTAATCTGAAGTTTAAAATTTGAATGGGAATTCAAATTGTGAAAAGTCGACCGGATTAAGTAAATTTAACTTGGAGGAAGTTAAATAAGTTTGAGTAAATAACTTGAATTGGAAATTTCAAGATGAAATTTAAATTTAACTTGGGTAGTTAAATGGTTAATTTAAATGGGAGTTATGAGTGATCTCAAAATGGGTTTGAGATTTGGAAATTGAAAATGGATAATAAATTAGAATCTGAAGATTAAATTGTTTTTGAATTCTTATTTGAACTTTGTAATAAGTTAAGTAAAGATAATTTTAAAATGGAATTTTGAAATTTGAATTCAGAATTAAAAGGTTTAAAGATTTAATTTGTTAAAATTAAAAATAAAGGTTGAATTAATTTAAAAGTAAAGGAATTGTGATTTAAGGAATTAAATCAATATTTAAAAATTTTAAATTTATATAATTCGAGATAGTTTAAAATTGAGATTTAAATTGAATTATTTCAAACTGAATTTGATTTGAATTAATTAAAACTGTAATTGAAGATGGATAAGCATAAGTTTAAATGGAAATTTGAATTGATATAATTTAAAGTGAAATTAAAGATGTATAAGTTTAAAAATTCAAATGGTGAATTAGAATTGAAATGATTTGAAATTGAAGCTGGTTCAATTTGAAATTAATCCAAATTGAATTGAAATAATTTGGAATTGTGATTAATGTTGAATAAGTTTAAAAATCAAATGGAATTTGATTTGAATTAGGAAAGAAATTGAGGATTAATTCAACTTGAATTGGGATTAAATCAATTTTAATGGAAATTGAAGTATTGAGTCAATTTAAATGGAAGTGGAATTTAAATTGAATGGATGGGAAATTAATTTGGGAGATTAAACAGTTTGGCTCTGGTTTATTTTCAAAATAAATTGTTTTAATACAAATATATATTTTTTTCCAAACTATTTACTATACAATCTTCTTCTTTAACCCCAAACTATCTTATACTTATTTTACAATTATTTTGGAACTATTTAACTATTTTGAAAACTATCTTATAAACTAATTACTATTTTTCAGTTATTTATATCTAATCACTATTTTAAAAACTATTTTGCAATTATCTAACTATTTTATACCTACTTAACTATTTTACAGCCATTTTATAAACTAATAACTATTTTTCAACTACTTATCTATTTTAAACTTTTTCAAGCTATTTTTAAATTTAAAAAGGTCAGAGTTCAAACTGTTTGTAATTGAAGTAATAACTCAATTGGAAATGGAAGAAATTGAGAATAAGTGAATGGAATTAAAGGAAATGTGAATAGAAAAGAGAATTTGTCAAGACCGGGATTTTCGACTTTCGAAAATTCGACATCGATACTCACTTTATCGACTGCCGAGAAATCGAACGCCGGAAACTCCAATAGTGAGGGTTTTAGAAAGAAGAAGTAGAAGAAAAAGAGAAGAAGAAGAAAGAAAACAGAGAAGAAGAACAACAGAACAACCTCAGAATAGAAAACAACATCAGAATCTTACACATCGCAGCGGAACAACATATAATAGATAAATGAATATCATTTAAAAACAAAAGAAATATATCTGTTATTACATTACATCACATCATATCATCAGAGTCAATAAACAACAATGGACAGTTATATAAACTTGTCCTCATACAGAATACACAGCGGAATAAATACATCAGATACAAATACTACGTCTCGCCATCCAGCTTATCTCCAAAGCTCCAGAATATCCAGAATATCCTGATAATATAACTCTAGGCTGCCCGTGTGGAAATTGGTGGGCACCCAGAGTTTAGAAGGGAACAATAAACTCCGAGTCAGTCATGGTGACTGGTGTGAGATCGTAAAACAGTTATTCTTTAAAATAAACAACGGGATAATTTTAAAGTCAATTCGCAATGCTTTTGGAAAATGAAACTACCATAAGACCTCCCACCACACACACAATGCAAACGCAGAATTGGAGGAGATTTCTTCTTATGATAGTCAAAGATGCTTGATACGCAAAATCAAATCATTTTGATATTATTATTAGTGCATAGTGTAGAAAACATTTCGAAAGTATAATATTAATCTTAGCCAGCATAGGCATTCCGCACTTATGCCTACTATAGCTACCATCCAAACAGTGGTGACCACCATAAGTGAATGATAGGTTCTACAACTAAAACCGTACAAGATCGTATTGTTTCTTTGGATTTCCAACAAATGGTCAGGCTAAGGAACTTCCTATCCACGATGGGTACGTCCCTGGAATAGACGACCCGAGAATCTAACGTTACGGTTAGATCTCTGCCAACACAAGGCCGGGTTACCTCTGCAAAAATAGGTAACTACTGACACGCGTATGCCATCCCCCGATCGTCACCGATCTTCCCGAGGATCCCCGATTCGCAACAAACCACATAGATAATAATAATGCAGTAACCACAGAGGTTAAGTATCTGGGCTCCATACCATGATACCACCTTTATCCAGAAGGAATGACATACACTAAGGGGCGCTACTCCCTAGAACCTTGCTGCATCCTTCCTGTTTCGACCATTTCCGGGGTGTGAGGCTCGACGAAGTCTCGTCCACAAAGCTACGCTTTCTCAAAAAGCCCTGCTTCGGGTCAAACAAAATGATCAACCTATGATCACAAAGATATAAGATCAAACAAATGATCATATCACAAATGATCAAACACTGATCATTTCACAGCAACACTCAGTATGCCACGTTACCAAATTGGGATATATCGCTGATAAATTTCAACTACATAACCTCTGAGCTCGTACGTCTCAGAGAAGGGTGTTAAGCTAAGAGAATAAATTCTCCGCCACCAACAGAAATGTATTTGAAAGAAATCAGCTTTATATCTCAAATTGTAACGTCAGACACACAATCCATACAAGTCTGTTCCGGGATCGAACAGAACCGAAGGCACTTCTCACGAAGCCCTTGCACATCCGGATAATTTTCAATCACGTCAGGACTTCCCGTCACTAAGGGTGATAAAACCTCTAAATCGAAGATCAGTCGATGTAGAGTAACTCGACGGTAATCCTTTCGTTTTCAAAAATATCCGGTCTTCAACACCGGTCTTCAAATGCGATTCATAACGACGTATCACGTATTCGGAATGGGTTATACGACCCCATGGTCCTTTCCCGGCTAACCCGAATAGTGAGCGATTATTCAAAAATAAGTGTGGCATTTAAATTCATCCAATTCACAACAAATACCTATCTAAAGGTAATTATTGATAGTCGGTTATTTAACTATCAATAAAGATGCGCAACATCATCAGATTCCAAATAATTTTCCCAAATTATTTATTCTTCAAAAATATCTTTATAAGATATAAAATTTCCACACTTAACCATTTGAAAACAATTCCAAATATTCACTTTTCAATTTATCTTTAAAGGATAAAAACTCAAACAGTTCATTTCACATTGGAAAAGCATTTCCATACTTATTTAAAAATAAGTATTTCACAAATCTATTTATTTTCAACATTTGAAAATATTCGATATACTTAAATCAATATTAAGTATACATTTCATTCTTTTAAGGAAATCATTCTTAAAACACATTTATTTGAGTCAAAACGAATGTTACGTAAAACATCGTTACGACGACTCAAAATCACTAGTATAGGGATTCGGAATTAAGATAGATATATAAATCCCAATACCACATCAAAACAATTTCTTCCGAAAATCATTTACTATAACAACAGTGTTATAGTCCATCATTTCCTTATATTTTCGAAAACGCCTATTTCAATAACAAGTGTTGAAATCTATGCTTTCGATTCACCATACATTTTAAAACATCTTTAAAATGTTTAACTTCATTTTTAATATCACTTCTTCAAGAATATATCCATTTATTTAATAATATATTCACTGTCCAAAATCGTGAATAAAATTTACTTAACCCCATTTCAATCATTTCTACACATTTTTATTTCAATAAAAATTCGCTATTCAAAATCGTGAATATATCTTCTTAACTAATCTTCTATATTAAATTTATCACATTCAATCTATTTCGAATTTATAAGCACGTTTATAAATTCTATTTCTCTTTTTAATAACAACTTCGACTTATAAACCTTCTTTTATCAACTTCTATATTTAACTTATCAAAATAAGTGACTTTGGGTTTATAAACAACTTTTATAAATTTTAATTCTATTTATAAAAGCTTCAATACCAAATCAATTTCAATATTGATTTCTAATTTTATTTATCACTACTAAAATAAATTCCTTATTTTTCTCAAATTATTCAATATTCTGTTTTAAAATGGATTCTTCAAATTGAAATCATTTTACATTGATTTCACCACTTATTTAAATTTACCGATTAAATTTCAAACTGAATTTCCAACTTATCTTCTTTTAAATAAATTCCTTTTTAAGAAAATAAATTTCAATCGTTTCTTTCAATCTATTTAAAAATCCAAATTTTAAATTAATTCCCTCAATTTAAATTCACTATTATACGAAATTCATTTATTTAACATTTTCACTTTATTCTGGAAATAAATTCGATAAGATTATAAAAATTAACTTTTTATACTTTAAAATTCCTTTCTTCGAATTTATTAAATTTCTAAAATCAAATTCACTTAGAAATTTCTATTTTGATTTCCAAAAATTCAATTTCGTTTATTTTTGGAATCCAATGATATCAAACATCCATTCAGCTAAATTTTAGCTTTCAACAATTTTCCAGACATCGATATGATCAATATCATCAATATAATCATTCACAAATTCATATCACAGTATAAATAAATTTAATCAAAGTGAGGGGTCCAGTTGGATCCCTCCAACCTGTTTCCCTGCATCCAAAGACGTTAGCACAATACCAATTCCGCTCCAGTACGGAATTATCGCGGTATATAGGTTTTTTATAAATCCGCTTACTAACGGCGCAATAGGGTCTCATCCGCTATACGAGGCGGGAAATCATCAATCCAATATATACATATGCCAATATGTATATACTGCTATATATATATATATATCCTATTATATCTAATAGCACATTCAATAGCAATCAAACAGTCAATCAAATCAATAACTGAAAATTTCCACTTTTCAATGTGAGTGAGAAAAATCTCACCTTCGCTTTTTATTTTGCCATCCAATTTCCATTTTCGGCTGATTCTCGATTTATTGACCTTGTAAAATCATTACACAATTTATTAATATTTTGAGTAAACCTTATAATTATTTTCCAATTCAATGATTTAATTAACCCATGATTTATTTCAAACTAATCACTTCCTAAATAAAATATTTTTAGCAACAAAATAATTTTTAGTAACTAAGAACATTTTAAATATATTTGTAAACCAGTTAATCGCCAACTTACGTAACCCCCTAAAAGTTGTCTGCTTTAACTTTATATATAAATATTTTCAACCTGTATCTATATAGGTTTATTGAATAACAAATTAAAAATTAAACACCCTTAATAAATTTTTTTAAAGTAACTTAGAAGATAAAATCTATTACTTATTTTGCTCTTGAGAACTTACTATATATATATGATTTTAAAATCTAGTAAAACAGAAATCATTTTCTGTACATAATTAAATCCATATTCAATACTAAATTGAATTGAAAAATTTTCATATACCTCACTCGATCGAACAAAGACACTTCCTGCTCGACTTCGACAGTCGCTTGTGACCCACGACCATTGATGCTCCTCCTACCCCTCGTCTCTATACTGCAATTGCCAAATGCGAATCTCCATCATCTTCTTCATCGTACCAGGCTCGAGTTCGAGCCACTACCCGAAGTGCCATCGCCAACCTCTGCCTCGCGACGCGACTCCTTCCAGTTGCGAAACCCACGTTCGTCGATCCTTGACGAACTTCACGACCACCGAACTGCTGTCCCAGATCTCCCCTAGCCTTGCCACGAGATCGCGACCCTCCCAACCCCCACAGTACATCGCGAAATCACTGCTTCGAACGCCACGCGCCTCTAGGCTTCTCGCCTACGCCTCATCCTCATTCGAAAACCCCTGCTCGACGACAAGAACACCGGTCGTAAATGAGCACGAGACTTCCAACCGCCAGCCCTAGCTCGACACACCCATACGAATGCCTCACAGTCGATCGCGAGTCTCAAGGCAGTCGTCATCACGCGCCTTTCTTCTACCTCCGAGCACGCCCAGCAGCTTCGTGCTTGAGCTCTCCATCGCGATTCGATCGCGAATTGATTCGTGATTTCTGGTTTCGAAAGGAAATCGCGTGGTCATGGATTGAAAGAGAAAGCATGTGATTAATATTTTGAATGGGGAACGAGATTTCGTTCGATTTGCAAATGAAAAAGGTACGAGGTCGTGAATGATTAAAAAGAGAGGGGGAAGACAGGATTTTGTGATTCTCGGCATGATTTTGGGGCTGAAACAAAGGGAGAGGGATGGGTTGCGTAATCTTCTGCGTGGTTCAAGGAAATAATGTACCAAGGTTGACCAAATTTAAATTTAAATTAAAGTTCGAATTCAATTTAAATTTCAATGCCTTTAAGTGTCATACGTTCACATAACAGCTCCGATAAATACGAAATTTGAAATCCGGTAATAACAAAATATTACGGACCCAATGGGACTGGTTTCGTCGAATTCCGAGACCGTTTGAAAATTGACTAAATTTTAAATATCGGTTAAACGATTTAATTTCAAAACTGAACGAAACACTTTGAAATTAGATTCTGAAGTTTCAATCATCTTCAGTATTATCATTGCGAAATTTAAAAGCTTTTGAAATATTTTTCTTCAGCTTAAAACTGAAGATTCAAATTTTTATCCAGTTCAATAGATTAAATTATAAAATTTAATCGCCAATTTCTGAATTATATTCGGGATTCAAATTAAATTACCGTTCAAATATTTAAAATTAATTAAATATTCTCAATTTAATTCGTTCAAAATTCTGGGTCGTTACAGACTTCCCCCCTTAAAAGAATTTCGTCCTCGAAATTACAAGTTAGGAAAAAATGGTCCTTAACTCGTCTACTATTTTTCACAATCTAAATAGTTTTATCAATTTATCGAAACAAATCTTTCTACTAAAGATTCGTTATTCACCAACTAAATTTCAACTTCAATTCTAAGTTCAAAACAACATTGTTTGCTTAACAATTCAAATTCAAATTCAAATTCAAATTTAAACTTTCAATTTTTCTCAAAAATTTTCTAACGCCCTAAATTTTCGAAAAATTTCGCCAGCGTCTCCTTTGCGCGGCTAATACGGTACGACTACAAAACGTCCCTACGGACTCTCAGATTTCAAAAAGAAAAAGAAAAAGCCAAGCGGCTAGACAAGAAATCATCAAAAACTCATATTTGAAATTCAAATACATACCTTTTTCGAGCAATTCAAATTCATATTTGCAATTCAAATTCCAATTCCTTTATACCTGTATATCTACTAGCTATAATATCCAGTTACACATTCAAACCATTTTGCAAATTCTGTTACAAAAATTTCAATATAACTACTTATATCATCTTTACTTCACTATTGAAGCTACATATCTATTTCATTCAATTTTGCATTTCAATTTTCATTTGAATTCAATTCACAATTACAATTCAATTTGAATTCTATTTAACTTCTGAATATTGAATTTATCAGTTATCTTTCATTCATAACCGTACTATTTTAAATTAGTTTCAGTTACTAATTCATTTCAATTCTAATTCATTTATTCACATTCGTTTTCAACATTCAGTTCTAATCTTATTCACGTACAATTGTGAATTCCCTTCATTGAAAATTTATTTATTCTTACTTGAATTCATCTTTAAATTCGAACCATCCCTTTTATTTAGTTCACAATTCAAGGTTTAATTTCACTAATTTAACTTTCAATTTCGCTTTCATTAAATCACAATTGATTCATTTGTACTTACATTTATTTAACTTCATCTTTAAGTTAAATTTATTCTACCAAAATTCAACCGTATAAGTTATCAATTTCATAATATTTCGTAAATATTTTAATATAGCATTCCAGAGTCTTTTTAACATTTCAAAAAAATCATTTTTGAAAACAATTCAAATTTTCCTTTGAATTTTCTAAAACCAAATCCAAATTTTCAAACAACTTCCATTTAAAAATAATTTGGCAGCAATTCCTCTTTTGGAAACCCGAAAATGAACATCAGTGATGCTGCAGTCATTACCGAAGTTATTTTCCAGCGACCGAAAAGAGTTTAGAGCTTTATCTCTCCAAAATACTTTTCAAACCTTTGAAATTCATTTTCAAATCCAAAAAGAAATTAAACTTTCCAAATCTCCAAAATTTTCAATTTCTTTTCAAAACATTTCCAAAAACTTCTCTGGAGTTCCGTTTCAATTTACAATTCACATTTATAATTTACATTCTTAAATTTCATTAGTATGTGAATTTATTTTAACTTTGGAGTTATAATTCCAATTTCTCATTTAATTTCAATGATAATAGTTTAATGTTATCATTTCTAGCAACCATGCAACCATATACTATAGTAATTCATAGAAAATCGTTTCTTTTTTATACAAAATAGATTTGGGTAAAATTATTTCATTTACCCTATTTAAAACAATACTGTGTCGGTTTATCTTGTTTAAGAGTTTAGAAACTCCTATCGATTCCAGTTAGCTAGACTGCACCGACCAGAATCCATAAACAATCAACCGATAAGTCAACACAATACAAAACAATTTTATATTCAAATAACAAATACGCGCTCATATCTATTATTACACTCAACTCATTCTAGAGTACTACTGACTCTATCTCTAATGAGTAACACCCAACAGAGCAGGGTTGTCGCTTAACCATATGCTCTGATACCACTTTGTCAAGACCGGGATTTTCGACTTTCGAAAATTCGACATCGATACTCACTTTATCGACTGCCGAGAAATCGAACGCCGGAAACTCCAATAGTGAGGGTTTTAGAAAGAAGAAGTAGAAGAAAAAGAGAAGAAGAAGAAAGAAAACAGAGAAGAAGAACAACAGAACAACCTCAGAATAGAAAACAACATCAGAATCTTACACATCGCAGCGGAACAACATATAATAGATAAATGAATATCATTTAAAAACAAAAGAAATATATCTGTTATTACATTACATCACATCATATCATCAGAGTCAATAAACAACAATGGACAGTTATATAAACTTGTCCTCATACAGAATACACAGCGGAATAAATACATCAGATACAAATACTACGTCTCGCCATCCAGCTTATCTCCAAAGCTCCAGAATATCCAGAATATCCTGATAATATAACTCTAGGCTGCCCGTGTGGAAATTGGTGGGCACCCAGAGTTTAGAAGGGAACAATAAACTCCGAGAGAACCCCCTATCATGCTGTAATGAAGCAAGACTGGTGTGAGATCGTAAAACAGTTATTCTTTAAAATAAACAACGGGATAATTTTAAAGTCAATTCGCAATGCTTTTGGAAAATGAAACTACCATAAGACCTCCCACCACACACACAATGCAAACGCAGAATTGGAGGAGATTTCTTCTTATGATAGTCAAAGATGCTTGATACGCAAAATCAAATCATTTTGATATTATTATTAGTGCATAGTGTAGAAAACATTTCGAAAGTATAATATTAATCTTAGCCAGCATAGGCATTCCGCACTTATGCCTACTATAGCTACCATCCAAACAGTGGTGACCACCATAAGTGAATGATAGGTTCTACAACTAAAACCGTACAAGATCGTATTGTTTCTTTGGATTTCCAACAAATGGTCAGGCTAAGGAACTTCCTATCCACGATGGGTACGTCCCTGGAATAGACGACCCGAGAATCTAACGTTACGGTTAGATCTCTGCCAACACAAGGCCGGGTTACCTCTGCAAAAATAGGTAACTACTGACACGCGTATGCCATCCCCCGATCGTCACCGATCTTCCCGAGGATCCCCGATTCGCAACAAACCACATAGATAATAATAATGCAGTAACCACAGAGGTTAAGTATCTGGGCTCCATACCATGATACCACCTTTATCCAGAAGGAATGACATACACTAAGGGGCGCTACTCCCTAGAACCTTGCTGCATCCTTCCTGTTTCGACCATTTCCGGAGTGTGAGGCTCGACGAAGTCTTGTCCACAAAGCTACGCTTTCTCAAAAAGCCCTGCTTCGGGTCAAACAAAATGATCAACCTATGATCACAAAGATATAAGATCAAACAAATGATCATATCACAAATGATCAAACACTGATCATTTCACAGCAACACTCAGTATGCCACGTTACCAAATTGGGATATATCGCTGATAAATTTCAACTACATAACCTCTGAGCTCGTACGTCTCAGAGAAGGGTGTTAAGCTAAGAGAATAAATTCTCCGCCACCAACAGAAATGTATTTGAAAGAAATCAGCTTTATATCTCAAATTGTAACGTCAGACACACAATCCATACAAGTCTGTTCCGGGATCGAACAGAACCGAAGGCACTTCTCACGAAGCCCTTGCACATCCGGATAATTTTCAATCACGTCAGGACTTCCCGTCACTAAGGGTGATAAAACCTCTAAATCGAAGATCAGTCGATGTAGAGTAACTCGACGGTAATCCTTTCGTTTTCAAAAATATCCGGTCTTCAACACCGGTCTTCAAATGCGATTCATAACGACGTATCACATATTCGGAATGGGTTATACGACCCCATGGTCCTTTCCCGGCTAACCCGAATAGTGAGCGATTATTCAAAAATAAGTGTGGCATTTAAATTCATCCAATTCACAACAAATACCTATCTAAAGGTAATTATTGATAGTCGGTTATTTAACTATCAATAAAGATGCGCAACATCATCAGATTCCAAATAATTTTCCCAAATTATTTATTCTTCAAAAATATCTTTATAAGATATAAAATTTCCACACTTAACCATTTGAAAACAATTCCAAATATTCACTTTTCAATTTATCTTTAAAGGATAAAAACTCAAACAGTTCATTTCACATTGGAAAAGCATTTCCATACTTATTTAAAAATAAGTATTTCACAAATCTATTTATTTTCAACATTTGAAAATATTCGATATACTTAAATCAATATTAAGTATACATTTCATTCTTTTAAGGAAATCATTCTTAAAACACATTTATTTGAGTCAAAACGAATGTTACGTAAAACATCGTTACGACGACTCAAAATCACTAGTATAGGGATTCGGAATTAAGATATATATATAAATCCCAATACCACATCAAAACAATTTCTTCCGAAAATCATTTACTATAACAACAGTGTTATAGTCCATCATTTCCTTATATTTTCGAAAACGCCTATTTCAATAACAAGTGTTGAAATCTATGCTTTCGATTCACCATACATTTTAAAACATCTTTAAAATGTTTAACTTCATTTTTAATATCACTTCTTCAAGAATATATCCATTTATTTAATAATATATTCACTGTCCAAAATCGTGAATAAAATTTACTTAACCCCATTTCAATCATTTCTACACATTTTTATTTCAATAAAAATTCGCTATTCAAAATCGTGAATATATCTTCTTAACTAATCTTCTATATTAAATTTATCACATTCAATCTATTTCGAATTTATAAGCACGTTTATAAATTCTATTTCTCTTTTTAATAACAACTTCGACTTATAAACCTTCTTTTATCAACTTCTATATTTAACTTATCAAAATAAGTGACTTTGGGTTTATAAACAACTTTTATAAATTTTAATTCTATTTATAAAAGCTTCAATACCAAATCAATTTCAATATTGATTTCTAATTTTATTTATCACTACTAAAATAAATTCCTTATTTTTCTCAAATTATTCAATATTCTGTTTTAAAATGGATTCTTCAAATTGAAATCATTTTACATTGATTTCACCACTTATTTAAATTTACCGATTAAATTTCAAACTGAATTTCCAACTTATCTTCTTTTAAATAAATTCCTTTTTAAGAAAATAAATTTCAATCGTTTCTTTCAATCTATTTAAAAATCCAAATTTTAAATTAATTCCCTCAATTTAAATTCACTATTATACGAAATTCATTTATTTAACATTTTCACTTTATTCTGGAAATAAATTCGATAAGATTATAAAAATTAACTTTTTATACTTTAAAATTCCTTTCTTCGAATTTATTAAATTTCTAAAATCAAATTCACTTAGAAATTTCTATTTTGATTTCCAAAAATTCAATTTCGTTTATTTTTGGAATCCAATGATATCAAACATCCATTCAGCTAAATTTTAGCTTTCAACAATTTTCCAGACATCGATATGATCAATATCATCAATATAATCATTCACAAATTCATATCACAGTATAAATAAATTTAATCAAAGTGAGGGGTCCAGTTGGATCCCTCCAACCTGTTTCCCTGCATCCAAAGACGTTAGCACAATACCAATTCCGCTCCAGTACGGAATTATCGCGGTATATAGGTTTTTTATAAATCCGCTTACTAACGGCGCAATAGGGTCTCATCCGCTATACGAGGCGGGAAATCATCAATCCAATATATACATATGCCAATATGTATATACTGCTATATATATATATATATCCTATTATATCTAATAGCACATTCAATAGCAATCAAACAGTCAATCAAATCAATAACTGAAAATTTCCACTTTTCAATGTGAGTGAGAAAAATCTCACCTTCGCTTTTTATTTTGCCATCCAATTTCCATTTTCGGCTGATTCTCGATTTATTGACCTTGTAAAATCATTACACAATTTATTAATATTTTGAGTAAACCTTATAATTATTTTCCAATTCAATGATTTAATTAACCCATGATTTATTTCAAACTAATCACTTCCTAAATAAAATATTTTTAGCAACAAAATAATTTTTAGTAACTAAGAACATTTTAAATATATTTGTAAACCAGTTAATCGCCAACTTACGTAACCCCCTAAAAGTTGTCTGCTTTAACTTTATATATAAATATTTTCAACCTGTATCTATATAGGTTTATTGAATAACAAATTAAAAATTAAACACCCTTAATAAATTTTTTTAAAGTAACTTAGAAGATAAAATCTATTACTTATTTTGCTCTTGAGAACTTACTATATATATATGATTTTAAAATCTAGTAAAACAGAAATCATTTTCTGTACATAATTAAATCCATATTCAATACTAAATTGAATTGAAAAATTTTCATATACCTCACTCGATCGAACAAAGACACTTCCTGCTCGACTTCGACAGTCGCTTGTGACCCACGACCATTGATGCTCCTCCTACCCCTCGTCTCTATACTGCAATTGCCAAATGCGAATCTCCATCATCTTCTTCATCGTACCAGGCTCGAGTTCGAGCCACTACCCGAAGTGCCATCGCCAACCTCTGCCTCGCGACGCGACTCCTTCCAGTTGCGAAACCCACGTTCGTCGATCCTTGACGAACTTCACGACCACCGAACTGCTGTCCCAGATCTCCCCTAGCCTTGCCACGAGATCGCGACCCTCCCAACCCCCACAGTACATCGCGAAATCACTGCTTCGAACGCCACGCGCCTCTAGGCTTCTCGCCTACGCCTCATCCTCATTCGAAAACCCCTGCTCGACGACAAGAACACCGGTCGTAAATGAGCACGAGACTTCCAACCGCCAGCCCTAGCTCGACACACCCATACGAATGCCTCACAGTCGATCGCGAGTCTCAAGGCAGTCGTCATCACGCGCCTTTCTTCTACCTCCGAGCACGCCCAGCAGCTTCGTGCTTGAGCTCTCCATCGCGATTCGATCGCGAATTGATTCGTGATTTCTGGTTTCGAAAGGAAATCGCGTGGTCATGGATTGAAAGAGAAAGCATGTGATTAATATTTTGAATGGGGAACGAGATTTCGTTCGATTTGCAAATGAAAAAGGTACGAGGTCGTGAATGATTAAAAAGAGAAGGGGAAGACAGGATTTTGTGATTCTCGGCATGATTTTGGGGCTGAAACAAAGGGAGAGGGATGGGTTGCGTAATCTTCTGCGTGGTTCAAGGAAATAATGTACCAAGGTTGACCAAATTTAAATTTAAATTAAAGTTCGAATTCAATTTAAATTTCAATGCCTTTAAGTGTCATACGTTCACATAACAGCTCCGATAAATACGAAATTTGAAATCCGGTAATAACAAAATATTACGGACCCAATGGGACTGGTTTCGTCGAATTCCGAGACCGTTTGAAAATTGACTAAATTTTAAATATCGGTTAAACGATTTAATTTCAAAACTGAACGAAACACTTTGAAATTAGATTCTGAAGTTTCAATCATCTTCAGTATTATCATTGCGAAATTTAAAAGCTTTTGAAATATTTTTCTTCAGCTTAAAACTGAAGATTCAAATTTTTATCCAGTTCAATAGATTAAATTATAAAATTTAATCGCCAATTTCTGAATTATATTCGGGATTCAAATTAAATTACCGTTCAAATATTTAAAATTAATTAAATATTCTCAATTTAATTCGTTCAAAATTCTGGGTCGTTACAGAATTGATTTGGCTAATAACCAACAAAGATAAATACGTAGGATATACGTATATTATTCTATTCGCATAGTGATTTGATCCAGATTCGAACACAGAATTTCGAGATAGTATTATCGGTCCGAGTTGGAATTTTTCGCTCGATTTTCGACGGCGAACCTGGATATGGATTTTTGATTGGTTCTGGATATTCTCTATCATAGTTGTGACTATGCAAGGAGAATGACGGTTTCTAATCAAGAAACTAGATCTGAGTCCGCACTAGGAAGTCGGGTGGACGATACTAGTTCGGAAGTGAAATTGTGTGATCGATTGAGCGATCAGATTGATATTGTGTACGGATGATATGTGTACATCGTATGGATTTGAATGAAATTGATATTGAAGATTTGTGGATAAGAACTGTAAAATGGTTTTTGAAAAGAAATATGGTTAATAACTTTATAAAAGATTTATCAAATGTGAATATTTGATTTAGAATAAAATAAAGTTATATATCCTTGTTATATAAAGTAAATCTTCCCTTGTTAAATCTATTGCCAGAAGAAAAGGGTTTTTGAAATATTTGAAGTATAAAAGAGGTTTTATACAAAGTTTGAAATGATCCAAAGATTTTCAAAGTTATATATATCTATATCTATATATATATAAAGGATCTTATGAGAATGATTTTGGAAAAGGTTTTGGGAACCTATGGATTTTGAAAAGGGCTTTTGATTTTTGGGAAAATCAATTTTGGATTTTTGGAAAAGCCTAGTTTGAGAATTATCGATTTTGGTAATCGATTTTGTGTAAAGGAGATTTTGATAAATCATAAAGGGTATAATTTGAAGATACTATAAGTATATAGTATAAAGTGTTTTGAAAATAGCTCTGGGAAAAAAGGCGCTTCCTTGAAATGAACTTCTCAGGAGTACCACTGGGTGGTACTGCCTTGAGCCCCAAGGGGGGTTTCTAAAGTTGATCCTGTGAGGAGTCCGGACAAACTAGTTCCTGAGGATTATTTGTGTAGCGAATGTCGAGGGGATGGTGCCCACAGAGACATTTGGGTTATGCTGTGACGACAGTTTAACTCGATGACACTGCGATCTACTGCAGACCATAGCGAAAGTCATGTGTGCCGCTGAGAGCCAACTGTCTACGTTTGATTTTATATCGGTAGACTGTGACACTATGGTAACATAGCGAAAGTCGTTTGTGCCGCTGAGAGCCAACAGTCTGCGTTTGATTTTATATCGGTAGACTGCGACCTATGTGGGAGAAGTTTCATTATTTGGCAGCGAAATTCGGTGGCGCTGATGCCTACAGTTATATGGGTTTGTGCTGTGATAGCAACGTAAGGCCCGGGTATAACTGCGATCTGTAGCGGGTTCCATGGCGTAATCGAGGAGCGCAGAGACCTACAGTTATCTGTGGATTTTGCCGGGACGGCAACGTAACCATCGGGTTAACTGCGACCATGGATGGAGGTGATGATTTCCAGATTATTCTCACCAAAGATATTTTCTCTATTTTCAAAACTGTTTTCTATATTTTCAATAAATTATTTTCCAAATATTTTCACTGGGTGTTGAAACCGGGACTGCTAAGTACTTATAGATTTTCAGTCTTACGCCTGATCAACGTATGACCGAATTTCTATGAGAATGAGGATGGACTGGTTGAGACATCGAGTTATAAAAAGTATTTTTATAAAACTATTTTGGTGATATTATATTGATTTTTGAAGTATTTTAAAATTTCTTAATTAAAGAGTTTATAGATGAAAATACTCAAAGAATAATTTAACTGGTAATAAGCTGTTGTAATTAAAATTCTGGTTACTTTCCTTTTCGGGGACGAAAAGATTCTAAGGGGGGAGGAATGTGATATCCCGGAACTTTAAGGAATAATCTTTTAAATTAATTAATGAATATTGGTAAGGTTTGTATTTTCAAACAATAATAAATAATAGTAAAGAGATGTTTATAAATATAGATATAAGTGGGTTTAAAATAGAATTATTATTTTCAAAGTAGTAATGTGTTTATTTATTTTTATATATGTCTGAATTTATTTTAAATTGGATTTTTAAATTGCATTTGAATTTAGATTTAAACTTGATATATATATCTTAAAAATATTTTGGATATAAAATATATGGATAAGGTTTTTATTTAAAATAAGATTTGTTTTATATTATTTTTCCTTAAAAGAATTTTATTTATATAAATTTGGGGAGTATTTATTTAATAGTAAATAAATACAAAAGTTATTATTATCATTTAAAAATGGATTACATATACTATATATGATATTATTTAAAATCTAATTGGTTTATTTTATTTTCTTTAAAAAGGTTTCCATTTATATAAATTAGAATGGGTATTTAGTTATTAGGAAATTAATTAATAAAAACTTTATTTATATTTATAAATTTATTTAAAACACTTAGGACATGTGTTAATATCTTAACATATGGTAATAACATGTGGAAGCTTTGTATAATTCAATTTAACAAGTGGCAAAACAATATTTAATCTAAAAAAACAAAATTATACTAAATAACTATGTTTAGAGAAACCTGGTCGTTCAATTTCAAAACCTCTCTATTCTTTCTTTCCTCTTCTAAAAATCTGAAATCAAATTTAAAAGTAAATCAAACAACTTCATCAGTTTTTAAAAGCTTCAGCATGTTCAAATTTTCAACTGAACTTCAGCATCTATTTCATCTTCCACCTGAATCAAAGCATGCAGTAGGATCAACTCAACAAAGATTAAGTTTTACATCTAATACCAGATCAAATATCAGCTTCAACATCAAATAAGTTTTCAGATGAATAAAGTATCGATCTCTGCTTTTACAGAACAGTGAGTAAACTATCTTGAACTTATATTATATTTTGATGTTTGGATAAATACTTGAAAGTATGATTGTGAAAATGGTTTGTATAGATATAAAATAAGATTTCATGCCTATATATATGAATTTTGAGTATGCATGTCTGTATATATGTATGTTGAATTGAGTGCATGTCTGTGAACAAGCAAATATGCCTCTGTTTAAAGTTTTACAGGCTTTAAGCAAGTTCAATTTCCAATTTCTCTTCACCTAATTTATTTTAAGCTTTGTTGTTCAAACAAAATGTGATTAAATTATCAAGATCTTGATTTTAAAATTACTGTAAGTATAATTAGTTTGAGTATTTGCTAGAAAATTAGAAATTACAGTAAAAGCCTAATGCATGTCAAAAATTCAAATGTTAAGATTTCGGGACTCATATACATCATCAGATTCGTATGTAAATACCATGAATTTTAATAACAAAATCATAATTTTTAGTTTTGATTTGGGGTGTAATTTTGGGGTTGAACGGAAAACCTACTTTGGGCATTTTCTGGCGATCGGCAGGGTGATGGTTGTCGGGCTTGGGGCTGAAGGTAGCTGGAAGTCAGGGGATCCATGGAAAAATATCAAGTGGATTAATTATCCACCGTGGCGGCGGCATTTGGTCAAAGTAGGGTTTAGGTGCTCGCTTGGTCGATGTCGAGATTTGGGCTTTTGCGTCGTCGTAGTTGAACTGGGGACTATCGGTGGATATGGAAATGAAAGAGGGAAGGGTGGCGCATTCTCGGGTGAAGTGAATTGATGATCGGCATTATGAAGAGTGGCGAAGCAAGTCGATCAGATGAACGAAGTTTTCGTTCCAGAATGTGGAGATTCGAATTTCGATTTAGGGCTCGTGGCGATGCTCCAGGCGGTGGAGCATGGGGAGGAGATCGGGCGTGACTTGCGTGGGTGGTCGGCGAAGTGCTCGATGGCCGATGTGTCGTGTGCACGTGCACGGTGCACAAATGTGTCTGGGTTTACTGCTTGGAAATGGAGGAAGGGAAGAAGAAGGTTTGACTCGAGATTTTGTATGTTCCCTCGGTTTCGTTCGCGAGAAAATGGTGGATGGCTCGAGTAATTGTTGAATGGGTTTAAGTATATTTCCACAGTAAAATTTAAAACTAAATTTAAGGAAAAAGGGAAGAAGAGGAGGCTCGGGAAAAGGATGAGGAAACTCGGGTTTAGTTCGAGTAACCCCTAGGATTTTCTCACGTAAAATGATTATGTTTAAAGTGTTAAAAGTTAACATGATTAAGTTTTTATTTATTCACCTAAATCAATATTTTAGATAAAGGTGTTTATTTGAATATTAGTTAATTAAATTGATTTTTTAAGTTGTTTAAAACTTAATTAATAACGTGATTAAATTAAGAAGATTTAATGTGTTTAATCATTAACTAAACTTAAGAATAAAGTTAAATTTTAGATTAATGATAATTTAATTCAAAGTTTATTTAATATGATTTTTAATGATAAATAAGAAGTTAATTAAGATAATTACTTTTTGAAAGTTATTAAATGGAAGTAATTAAGGATTAATTACTTAAGTGTAATTTATTTAAATATGGATTAATTGAGGTAATTAATTAAAGAATAATTAATTAATGGAAGTAATTAAAGGATCATTTATTTATTAATTAATTACTTAATGGGATTGATTAAAGTTTAATTATATTAAATGGTTAAGCTTAATTCGTTTATATAATTAATTAAAGGCTAATTACTTAATGTAATTAAAAAAAAAATTAATCAAGAATGATTAATAAAAAGGGGTAAGTAAAGAATAATTACTTATTGTAATTAAGGAATAATTAATCAAGAAAGATTAATTAAGATAAATAATTAAGAAATGATTAATTAATTTATAATTAATTAATGTTAAGTAAGATGGATTAAGGTAATCCAAGTAATTAAAGGTTAGTAAATAATTTAATTAGAGATTAATTAAATTAATTAAGAATGAATTGACTTGTTATGGATTGGTTGAATGATATTAGATGCCTTGGATTAGTTGATATATCTGATATGTGATTGTGATATGAGATGTTTTGGATGAATTGTGATAATGTAAGTTATCTATCTGTGGTAGATTTGTTATATGAATATGATATCCTGAATTTAAATTAAATTGTTTAACTGAAAAATCTTGGTTTAAAGGATGACATTTGATTCGAAGAGACCGGGGTCGGGTATCAGAAATATACCCGAAACCACTTCGATTTCTATAATTCTTTATAGATTTGTTTTGTAAATCGAATAGGCTGGAATGAAATAAATCGAGTAATCTGGATCATTTGAACTAAGTAACGATACTTAGATATTATTTTGTGAAATAAATTGTTTGAATATAATAAGTAAGAACTCGTAGAAGATACGAGTTATCCCGATTTTATATAAGATCTATGGATTGAAATTTCATGTTAGATGAGTTTACTCACGCTGGTTTCCAGCCTGACCCGGGTGTTACTTTGATGTAATGCTCGGGTCAGACCGAGTATTACAGATTTCAGGTAAGGACGTTCTGGAGCTCAGGAGGCGAGCTGGATGGCAGGAACGTATGGAGTGTATTCCGCTGTGATATATTATAGTTGTCCGAGACATGTTAATTCTAACTGTCTAGTATATTTGTGAATGTTGTAACTCTGATGTATAAAAATGTAATTAACAAATACAGGTTTTCTTTGTATAAATGCTATTATTTGTTATTATATTTAATCCGCTGCGAATGTGAGATGTTGTGTTTTCTGTTCTTCTTTCTTCTTTCTGTTTCTTTCTTCTATCTCTTTTCTTTTTCTCCTAACTATCTGGAATTTTCGGGTTCGAAAATTCCGGGTCGTTACAGTAAAATAAATTGAAAAAAAATACTCACTTTAAAATTTAAAAATAATAAATTTTATAAAACATGCTTTTAAAACAACTTTAAAACTTTTAACTTATACTTAAAAATTTGCTTTGAAAACGTACTTGGCTATCCTAGGAAATACACTTCTCTTTCACATCTTTTAAAAATAAATCACTTTTATTTTTAACCAAATTTACCCATTCCTTAAATAAATTCCCACCATGAATTTATTCTTCCAAATATCCACTGATATATTACTTTACTTTTATAAACCCAGTTTATAAATTCCATAATCTCATCTTCCTTTTAAAATCCCATTTTCAAACACTTAGTCAATTTTCAAATTTATTTCCAAAATTTACTCCATTATGAAATAAATTCCTTTACTTACTAAATTTTATTTCAAAATCCATTAACTTCAGTTTTTAATTCCTAATTATGTTTAAAATCTTTTAACTGAAAATACCAATTTCATATTTTCCAAATCCCTTCTTTATCCTTTTCACTAAATTTTAAACCTTGAATTGTTTAAAATAAATTCTTCATTCCTTTACATAACAACACTTGAGTTTTCAAAAAAATCACCTATTCCCATTTATTCAAAAATCTCATTTCCCATACTTGGAATTTTATTTATTAGGATTCAAAAATCAACTTTTATTCCTTTCCAATTTATTCTTTAATTTATCCAAATTTCAATAATTATTTACTTAAAATTCTCTCTTTTATTTTCTTTCAAAAATCCAAATCTATACATTTTTTATAACTCAGTATCCAAATATATTCAATCAAACCATAGCATCCAACATTTTGATTATCAATATAAATCATCACAGAATATCAAATAATCATAACACAGGATTGTTAGAACAATCTAAATAAATTTTGAGGAATCTAGTTGGATCCCTTCAACCTGTATCCCTGCATCCACAAATGTTAGCACAATACCAATTCCACTTCGAGGTGGAATATCGTGGTATATGGGTTTATAAAATATCATCCGCAATTATGTGGCGCATAGGGTCTCATCCGCTATAATATGCAGGAATATCAATCACTCCAATATATATATTCACTACTATATATATATATATATTATCACATCCAATCAATTCAATCATTCAACCAGTTATTTAAATTTTGCCATTTAAATTTAAATAGCAATCCAGAAGAGTGAGATTAAATCACCTTTGACTTCTTATTTGCAACCTGATCCATCTTGACTTGATTCCTATGATTTTAGACCTTGTATAAACATTTTTAAATAAATTGAACAAATCAATTATCTTCTTTAATAAATTCAATTAACTAAGAATTTTTAATTAGATAATTTTCGCTTAAAAAAAATCTTTTAGTAACTAGAATAGATTACATAAGTTAAGCACCTTACTACGTATTTATTTTACTTACTATTTATTATATTTAAATCAAGGTAGGTGTGAATATATATAGGTAAAATCTTTAAACTGAAAGATAATTATCAAATTTGCCTGAGTGCAAAAATCATGTGCAAAGCTATATAATTTTTTTCAAATCTTTATGTATTAAACTAAAATGGAAATGTTAATACTTTGTTGCAACATATTTTTAAATTTAATTTACTTGAAAAATTAAAAACAAAAGCCAAAACTAACTTTATATATTTTCAATCAGTAAAAATATATTATATCAAGTTATAATCGGAAATTAAAATTCAAACCTAATTGTATATATATTTTTCAAATAAGATAAAAAAAACAACTACCTCAGCTACTCGATCTGACGCTGGAACCTTGCCCTCTCTTTAACTCGGTCACGCAAATATCAGGCCACGCAACACCATTGCCTTGATCAATGACCCCATAACGCCTGCCCTAGCTCAACGATACTTCGACCAGACAGCAATGGCAAAGTTGCTTACCTCCCATCTTGCCAGCTCGAGTGCCAACGAATCTCGTGAGGCTCTCGCTGCTGCCTCCTAACCCCCATGATTGCACAACCGAGTCGCGACTCGATTGATGGCTTCGAAATCTCACAAAGCTTGAGACGTATCGAATAGATCTGCCCTAAATTGATCTCGAACGGAATCGTCGTCTCTCCTATTTAATTAAAGGACGAATTCGAAATAGAAGAATGGAGCGGCCATTCTTATTTGAACGATAGAATTTGTTTTAGGATCGATTTCAAACTCTCTCAGGCTTCGGCCATTTAAAATAAAAAGAAACGACGTGATTTTGATCTGAACAGAAAAGAAAGGAGGGACATCGATTTGAACGAAAGGAAAAGTTAGGTCGGCTATGTTCAGGAATATAGGATGGCTGAGATGAAAGAATGGGGGCTGATGGAAAGGAATTTTGACTAGTGAAATAATATATATATTATACTTAAATTTAAATTTAAATTTAAATCATCTTGAATTATGCAACTAAAAATCTTGACCTCCTATTGAGGCATGCCGCTAGGCGTTTATAATGTTATACCCCTATTTCGAACGCACTGGAAAAGGTTCCGAGTCCTAATTCGATCGTATGAAGAAGATAGCTTTTTAGACTCAGTTATTATATTAAACTTTCGATATAAGTTTCGGTGCATTTATCTATCGTACGATCACACGAGAACTCCAAACGCTACGAAAATTGAAATCCTATAATAATACAATATTACGGATCCAATGGAACTGTTTTCGTCGAATTCCGAGACTGTGCCTCGGAAGGCTATTTTTAAATTCAATTTAAATAATATATTTTTAAAACTGAACAAACCACTTTTAAATTCAATTTTAAAAGTTCTATTATCTTCAGTATCATTAATATGAATTTTCTAAGGCTTTAAAATATTTTTAACAAGCTTGAAAGTGAAGATTCAATATTTTACCAGACTTCCAATTATTAAATTCAATAATTTAATTATCCAATAACTGGTTACATTTGAAATTCAAGTTAAAAATTAACTTTCAAATATTTAAAATCAATTAAATATTCCAATTTCAAATGTTCAAAATCCCGGGTCGTCACACATATTTTGAAAGTTTTAATATTTACTAATAAAATTAATTAAATGGCTAATTGATTAAAGTATAAACATGTACAATATATACATATATATATGTTACATTTTCTTGAATTGTTTAAGATGATGCAAGTGTGTGTGTATAAGAAATTTTCAAAATAAATATTTAATTAAATTGTCTAATTGAATAAGTTAATTAACAAATAATAATATACATATATATAGATATATGGTATAAACCATATATGTTATAGTGTACATATTCAATTAAAATGTTTAATTAAATAACATAAAATTAACTAAGATGTTAATTGATTAAATAAGAGTTAATTAATATAATGTTGTACATAAAATATTATATAAGTTAAATAAAGTATAAAAGTTATATAATAATAAAACTTATATAATATAAATGTATCAACTAAAGGTAGGACATTAAAGAAACCCTAAATAGACTTAAGGAATAAATACGTACATAAAAGTACTTGTATAGTGATTTTTGATGTGTCCAGCACTTGAAACATGAGCGTATTTCATAAGAAATACATTATTCTATAAATCGATATCACTCAATTAAATATATTGAAGATGATGAATCTTTAATATAACTGTTGCCCTACCATTTATATATTAATAAATTACTTGCATATTCTCTGATTGTTGAGAAAACTCTAGAAAAAGATGTTATGTGTAGTATTATTAATATGTTGAATAGATGTAGTAAGATAACTATATGTATATTTTGAGTAAACTCAAAGTACATATACTATTCTTAGGCCATCGCGAAATGATAGGTACGAGTGAATAATTTCTTTTGATTTATTGAGCAAACTCAAGGTATAAATGAGATTACGACGGGGACCATGAGTTAGGAGTTGTATATGATACAACCAATAGGGAGTTATCCATCGTTTGTGATATGACTTGTTGAGCAAACGCAAGGTTAGAATTCCAAGACAGATGAGTCCTAACACCCATTAGTGAAGTTGAAAGACTTATATGTTTCGTCTTAGGGTTTGTACAAACATAAAAGACTAGTGGGAGCCTTATTAGAAAAATGAAATGGTAACATGTTTAAGCGAACCGGGATTTTCGACCCTCGAAAATCGACATCAATACGTTCATTGTATAACATGCCGAATATTCAAGTGCCAGAAATACCAATTGCTAGGGATGAAGCAGAAGAGGATAGAAGAAGAACAGAAACAACCACAGAATCTCACAATCACAGTGGAACAACATATAATATATAATAACAGATTTTATACAAAAGGATTTGTAGCTATTAATATATACATACAACCATCAGAGTACATCAATCAACAATCAATCTGGACAATAACTTGTCTTCACCAGTGCTGACTATACAGTCCACACACACAGCGGAATATAAATAAGTACGTGATATACGCTTGAAATCCTTCAGCTCGTCCCTCGAGCTCCATAGCATCCTAACCTGAATCTGTAATACTCGGTCTGACCCGAGCATTATAATAAAATAACACCTGAGTCAGTCCGAAAAACTAGCGTGAGAAAACACACTCAATCTGTATTATTATTATTTTCAGAATCCCTCGAAACCAAGGTATCTCGTAAGACCACGCCACACATAAATACGACGGTATCAAATCATCTGATATTATGATAGTGTCTACAGAAAATAAGTTAGAAAATAGCTGAAATGCTTGCATCTCACATTTCAGCAATACTTAGTATACAACTAAAACCGTACAGGCTCGTAGTGGATATTGGATTCCATACAATATCTGGGCTACTAGGGTACCGCCCACCACAGTACATCTCTAGAAAAATCTACCGAGATCGTACCTAATGATCCCTACCAACATAGGACTGGCCTATCCCTTACTGGATAGTACCAAATATGTTATCACCCGGGGTGTTCCCACCCTTATCGAGCGCTCTCTTTTTCATGCACAACCATATCCATAAGTTATAATATAATACTTACGAGGGTATCTAGAAAGGTGATAGCATACCCTACTTGGGTGCGACCCACTTAGCCCTGCTGCATCTCCCCTTCTTTAGTCATTCCTGGTTGATGAGGCTTGAGGATAACATTTACCTTTCAAGAACAATTCCACTTAGAATGCTCATCGCCCTCCAATGATGATGTTCTGATAGCATTCGTCCATACAAGTTGTCCTGGGTTTGGACAAACCGAGTCGTCGTCTTCACCATCTTTACGATATCACCATTCGTAACGCTTAAACGGATCGAAGTGGTTTTCGAATAATTAAATTCGATCCCGGTCTTTTTGAAACAATCAACGAATTTGGTCAAATTTAATAGTCGGTTATTTAACTATCAAATAACATCCATATGCAGTCACTAGGCCTTATTTTATAAATCTTCAAACATTTATTTCAAAATATCTATACAAAGATATATATTCAAATTTCTTTTAATATTTCAATATTTGGAAACAAATTCAAATACTTAAATCCATAACAGGGTATATCCAAACCATCTCAACACTTAAAAATATCTTCTTCCAATTTCATTTATGGTTCAACGCTTTGAAAATATTCCTAATAATAATAATCTCATAGTGAAATATTTCAAATCCTTATAGTTTCATACTTAGGAAATATCTTTAAGTGTAGCTTTCCAAAATCATTTACTTTCCAATGCTTAGGAAATATTTCAATTATTACCTATTTCTCAAATCCTTTACAATTCACCTGTAAATTCCTTATCTCACTTTTAACAAATTCTATAAATTCTGGAATCCATTAAATTAATTTCCTTTTAAAATTTCCAAAATCGATTACACAAGTCTATAATTCCAACCACCCATTTCTAACTTCCTTTGTGAATTCTAATTCATTTCTTCGAAGTTCACTTATTTCAATGATTCGGAAATTTCCTTTAATTTTCAAGAATTCCACTATAAGATTTCTCTTATAAAAATCATAACCATTTAACACACTCCTTTTTATAAATCTCGAGAGCATTTATAAATCAATTCTAATCACTTCCCAAATCTCAATATATATAAAAATAAATATTTTTAAAGAATAGTAATTTATTTTCAAAACACGTTTAAGCAATTATTTAAAATATCAAAGCTCTTTAATTAAAACATCTGTAATTCAATCCTAATTCATTTTTAAATAAAACAAATCAATTTCCAAAGCCGATTATAAAATTAAATTTTATTTCAGTTAATATTAAATATTTGAAAAATCTACTTTCCGAAGTATTCAATACTAACTAACTTTAAATTTACATTGTTTAATAAATAAAAATTTCCCTTTAAAAATAAATATTAACTTCTTAATAAAAAAATATTTTTAAAATCTTAATAACCAAATTTCAATTTATATCCCCTCTCAATTTACAACACATCGATATCATTCTGATTCATTAACCATTTTCACTTTTCAAAATAGAATCCACTTTTTTTTCAAAAATCTATTTTCATATCTCAATATAAATTCACACTACGAATTTATATTCCAATTTGTCAACTAGTATCGTTTCCCTTATTTATAAACATCGTTTATAAATTTTATAAACTCATTTCCAAATATATAACAGATTTACATTAATCACTCCATTTATAAATCAATTTCTATTAAAATCCCATTTACAAATCTATTACTCAATAAATTCCAATTATTTCTTACCCGTTTAGCATTCCAATTCCAATTTCTTTGCCATATTTTTCAGAAATATCATTGGAAAATCTATTATTAAAAATCCTTTATATAAATTATTTTAAAAGCTCTATTAAAAATATTTTTCGAATAGTTAAGTACAAACCCAAAAATTAAATTACTATTTTATCCAACTTAAAAATAATCCAAATTTCAATATAAATATTTTTATATCCAAAATTCCTTTTAATTCTTTCAAACTTAAAAATAATATCTATTGTATTTACAATACCAAAATTAAGGCCAGTGCTACTATAGCATCCAAGAAACAAACTACACAACAATCCATAACAGATTATCAAATCATATATCACTATATATGAAACAATCAATATATTTTTGAGGAATCCATTTGGATCCCTCCAACCTATTTCCATGCATCTACAGATGTTAGATAACATAAAAATACCAATCCCGCTTCGAGGTGGGATATCGCGGTAATATAAGGTCATCCGCTATTATGTGGGGGCGCATAGGGTCTCATCTGCTCCAATAGGTGGGAAAAATATCCAACTACTAATATATACTACTATAAATATATAACATCCAACTGATAAATTATATATCAAATGTAACGACCCGTAAATTTCAACTGTTTTAATAACGTAATTTGTTGAAATTTTGTGAAATTTTAAACGATAAAATTTGAAATAAAAATTTTATATTTGGAATACGTCTAGTTAAACATAGCAACTGGTAAATTTTCGTCCGAAAATATGAAAGTTTATTTCGCGCGTAAATTCACTTCAATTTAATCAGTTAAAAAGCGATGAAAATAAAACGTTTTCAAAACTCAAATATTTTTACATAGAAAAATTCTAAACCATCTTCTGAGCAAGATTTCAGTTTGTCGTTTTTCCAAATTCGGACATCTTTGGCTCCGTCGTTCTTATTTTCTGCAAAATAGCAGTATTCTGGTACCGATATCGATTTTTATCGGATGATCGTACCACTGATATCTATATATCGTTTTGACCGTCTCGTCATGCTGATCTCAACAGTATATTCAGTTCTTTTTTCCGAACCCCGGTACGCTGCGAAATCTGTAAACGGTTAGCCGGTATCGGTACAACTTTTACACTTTTGATAGTGGTGTCTATTCAAATTTCAAACGGGAACTGACAGCAAATAGCATTTATTATAACATTCATTATTTGCTAATATTTAGCCAATGGCCATTATCATTCCTTGAATTCAACTGTTTAACTTTTTCCTATTCCAATGATTTTGAATATATTTTTTACGTTGCTTTCATTTGGAATGGTTCATTTCCACTTCTGTTTATATTAAAGACTATTAGCTTGAAAATCTTTCCTCTCCCATACATCAGTGAACAAATTTACTCCGCCCTCTTCATCTCCACTTCAGCATGCACCAGATCCAAGCCCCGCCACCATTCGTTGCCGAAGACCACCACCTCCTTCCCAACATCTCCTATCACCCTACACGCAACTACCCAGCACTATCGAAGCACGCGCAAGACGGCATCACCTTGCGACTCATCTCCACTCCATCCGCTGCTGTGAATCCACATCAACTACCTCCACCCGCCTCAGCCCTTGCTTCCGCCTCCATGTGCCAAGGATACCATCTCGTGCTCCACCTGATCCCTGACGCATCGCAGCGCCTTACTCCTCAAGCCAACCTCCACAGCCGAACCCGGCCTAGGCCTCCCCTCCGACCAAGCAGCTGCAACACAGCTGCGCACACCCTAGATCTATCGATCCTTTAGCCGACGTTCCCCTACCTCCTCCCCTCGGTTGAAACGCCCCTCTCCCTGCCGAACAAACGTCCACTCCTCACCACCTTGCTTCTTTGGCCACTGATCATTTACCAACGCCTCCTCCCCGCTTGCCTGCCTTCTTCACTTCCAGATCCACCTCATCGGCTGCCTCCGCTTGTCACCAGCCTCGACCTCATCTTCATCCTTTGTTGCATCTATAAAGGTGTGTTGTATATCTTGATATAACTATATATGTTTACAGATTTTATATAGATATATAAATATAGTTTTATATAAGTCTGATATAGGTGTGTTGCGATTTATACATTATGTTTTGTATAGGGGAAGCATTTTTTAAGTGTCTGCATATTATCGGTCTGCATTTATATGTTTAAACAAAACATGTACATTTGTTTCGTATGTGTGTTTATAGCCTGAATATATGATGCTAGTTTATATGAATATATATAACTTATTACTTATATATAGTTAGTTGTATACGTGAGGATAACATAATATTTGGGCTGTTAGTTTTATGTAAATTGTATATGTATTTGACAACAGTATATATTTTATAAGTTGTAACCTGATTTGCAATAACATAGTTATACATATATATTTGGGTAAGTCTCATTTGATCTGTAATGTGTATATAAAATTTTATAAAGTAAGTTTGCTTGGGTTTTATTATAAGTTAGATTCGTTGAAGCCTGTATATAAGTGCATATATATGCGTGTTATAGAGAGATGAATATGTGTCTAAGTATATATATACTGTTAGGATGGTATTAAATGTGTAAAGTAAGAAGGCTTTAACCGTGTGAATATATGTGTGCTGCGTGTGTATGCCTATCTTTATATGTGTGTTGTTTATTAAAATATAAGTTATATATTTATATATGTATAAGTTAGTTTATACATTGATTACATCAACATCATTTTCTTTTAGCTGTTGTATATGTCAACTTGATATTTACTGTAAACTGTATGTGTTTAAGGTTGATTTTCCATATTATGCATATTATAAATTTTACTTGTGGTTAAATTTTATAACTATATATTTACTGTTATGGTACCTGGATACAATATAAAGGTATAGATTTAAATTTATTATTAGCTATCTACAGAATACATGTATATAGTTAAGTGATTACAATATCAAAGTATAGGTATACAAATATTATATATATATATATATTGATTTTAATGTATGTGTCTTAAGAATAATGATTTTACATTCTATTTGGATATTTCTCTTAAGATTAAATTTTATAAAATAATAATAATATATATATATATATACATTTTCTATATATCTTAACTGATTTATTTTCTCATCGATTTCTCATTATCAGCTTTGATCGTTGAATTTGGGTCCAATCGTGCTTTGTTTTAAAATTCGTGCCTGGATTCATAGCTCGGTTCTTTGTCAAACTCTCTAGCCTCTAAAGGTGAGCACTCACTCACGATTAACGTTCTTTTATTTATTAGATTTGATTTCAATTGAAACGACAATTGAAATATGCTGCAGTTAGATATTTACACTGTTATTACCTGTATCAGTTCACCTGTGACATCTGACACCATTATCTATTATATATATGAAATGATAATCCAGTTTGGTTGTTAATTGATTGATTGTTAATGTTTATATTGGACGTTAAAATTGTTAATGTTAAAATGATAAATAGTATGAAATTGAACTTGATATAGGATAATTAATTGTTAAATTTGATTAACTGACATTTGTATAATATGACCCCTTTAACTGTTGAATTTATTGACACGTAGGATTTGTTTAATTACATGTTGAACCACTGAATATATGTTGTTAAATTGATGATGTATGAAATTGTAAATAGATGACAAGTGAAACTGTAATGTAATAATCTTTAATCTACATGAAATGATAGTGTAGATTCTAGAAATAATTATATTAATTCGTACAAATAACAATGCGAATTAATACGGTTATTTCGGGATTATTTGAATTGATTATTGGATTGATATTGATTGTTGTTATTGCTTGTTTATTTACTTTGACACCATCCCAGTTATCACACTGCAAGTTCCCTTTGATATGTTTTGATTTTGAATTGAATTGGAATCGGGTTGAAATGATAAATACCCAAAAATTTAACTTTGACCTAGGATAGAGAATTAAATAAGATCCGATTGGTCAATAATTTGATTTAAAAATAAAACGAAGATTTTATTTGAATAAAAATATGGTTTTGAAATTAAGTTGAAATTTGAATTTTATTGAAAGGAAAATGTTAATATTTAATAATCTGAAACAAAATATTAACAATGTAATTGATGAAAGAACGATGTTTAATTTGAGAAATTATTGAATTAAGTTTGAAATTATAATTAAGTTTGAAATTATTAAACGCTGAAATTATGTAATAATTAAGTTTTGAATTATTTAAAAATTAAATAAGATTGAATTATTTAATGATTAAATTGAATTGAATTCTTTAATAAGTAAAATTGAACTTTTGAATAAGTGAATTTACTTCGTAAATAATTGAAATTGAGTTTTCTTTATTAATTAAGTTTTGGAAAATTATTTAAGTAAGTAAATAAGTGAAATTGAATTTCTTTAGCAAGAAATAAAATGTGATTTATTGAAATTAATGTAAGACTTGAAATTTAAAGAAATTGAGTTGATGAATTTAATTTAATTTAATTAAATTTGTAAGTTTTGATTTAATGAAGTTGAACTTAACTAATTGATTTAATGAATTGGAAATTTAATAGGAATGGTTTTGAATGACAAATTTTCTTAATGAATTTTGAATGAAATCGATAATTGAGTTTAAATCGTTTTGAACGTTAAATTTATTTAATGATTTCGAAAAGGAACTTATATACGAATTCAAATGAAGACTTGAATTGTTTGAAAAGAAATTGAAATTGAATTATAAGATTTTGAAATGGTAATTTGGAAGTTTGAAACGAAATTTTGGAAATTGATTTCGAAAGACAAATGAAATGTTGATTTAAAAATTCTAATTGAAATTGAATTTGATTTGGTTTTGAAATATATAAATGACCAATCAGTGTAATAATTACGAAAGTTATTAAAGAGACCGGGATCGGTAATGGATATACTCTCTATCTGAATCGAAACCACTTTAATAACTATGCGCGGAGTGATGATCCAGAATGAAGTGGTTGGAATGATGTACGTGTTGACTGAAGAAAGAGAACGATAATGGATAGCCTTGACACTTGTGTCAAATTGGAAATGACTAAAACAGGAGCTGTGCCGGGCCAATGGAGGATTGATACCTCAAGTGGACACACTTCTTCGAACTACTTATACTTGTTGTCGATTGGTGCACCCTTGATTTTGGGAGTGTTGTCTCACGGTGTCGCGGGCGCTGCGGCGTTGCATTCTCACCAGTCCGGATCAGGCGAACGGTAGTATCACTACCTTGGGTATTGCCTCATGTGCCTTGTCATACTTGTATTCCATTTATGCGCGACCACTACGAATTTGTTTTGTACCTTGAGTATATGGATTGCCCTCTGGTGACTTCCGGTTTTGGGGAAACTACGGTCTTGTATATGCTTGTGGGAATAAAAATGTGTTAAGGGTGGAATGGGCCATGACTTAACGCTATTTTGATATCTTTATATTACTGATAGACATTATCTACTTATCGTACACTACTACCTAGTAGATAGTTTAACGGATCCTTAAAGGATGGTTATTCCAAACATCCTTTGAGATACTTGTATTTCAATTGCTATTTCACTTGAGTTGGATTTATTAATATAAGAATGTTAATCCTGACTCGAGTGTCTTGTGTTTTTGCTTTACGCTCGGGTCAGACTGAGTGGTTCAGCTTTCGAGACTCACCTTTGGAGTCGGAGCTTCGCTTGGAGATTCAGCTATCTATCCAGCTTTCAGATATTCGATGATTCCAGTGATGTATTCTGATTTGTATCTGATGTATCGTATTACTCTTCTGTTGTAAACTCTGATGTATTTTATATATTCATATAGTAGCTTCATGAACTACTATCTCTTTTATTTCCGCTGCAAATTATTACTCTGTGTCTGTGATCTATGATTATTTATTTACTGTATATGTTCAGTTTTGCCAAATTTAAATTAACAACGCGGTATTTTGAGCAATTCAACTCCGGCATGAGTGTCTACCTATACACTTATAATGGATGCGAATGGTCCAAAATGGCGGGTCGTTACAGTTGGTATCAGAGCTTTGGTAGCTCTAGGCAAAACTCAACATATAGGGTAAATGTATTTACAGAATCACTCTCATTCGAGTTTCAATCTCTTCCTTTCGACTCGACTCCTTTGAATTTTGGAACGTTCCCCTCGGTTCCGAAATTCATTCGTGTCCTTCACTATTCGTCTTCTGTCAATTCTGGAGCACCACATAACTCCATTTTGAATGATATCTATAATAGATCGGCGGTCTCGCCAATCTTCAAATGATTCATAAAGGAGCAAAACTCCTTTATAATGGACATCGATCTACCGGAGATTTCTGTATCCTCGGTTTGCGATGCTATCTATTCCCTGCTATACCTGAATTCCATCTCTTTAGATCGAGTGTTGATTTACCTCGGAATTCAGCATCGATCTTATTCTTGAAGTTACGGACGACCCGGTTAAGGTTGCCCGTGAATTAAATAAACTCATCCATCTCCCGATTGTGGTAATTGAATTATCTTATCTTCTGTTTCAAACTTATTTTTCGAATCAAAATTCTCTTTGATTCGATTTCCATCAAATTTGAATCTCTATACATGTTTTGAAATCTGTTCTTGTATCGTTGAGCGAGGATTTGTATTTATAAAATTATATTTAAATGTTTTAAAATATATTGTGTTGTTTGAGTTGTTGATGTTGATTTGGGTTTCCGATCGATTCGTCTGATCAACGCTATCGATAGGATTTCTAAAACACTTGAACAGAGCAAACTGACACAATATTGTTTTCAAATTTGATAAATGGAATAAAATTCGTATGAATATATTATTAATATATGTAAGTAAAATTTTCTGAAATTTAATAAGTTAGTTAAATTGTTTGTTGAAATGATAATATTTGATTATCATTTATTGTTCTAAATAAATTTATAAATACGGTTTATAAATTGATTTGGAATTTGAAATAAATTTAAATTTAGAAATTTGAGAATTTAGTTTCCGGTGATTTCGAACTTTGGTTTTAAAATTTTAAAGTATATATTATTGAAAGTATTTTCGAATAGAAATCGTTTCCAAAGAATTATAAAATGTTGAAATTAGTGCTCTTCTCTTTGTCGCTGGAAAATAATTTCGGTGATGGCGGCCGCATCATCGACATTCATTTTCGAGTTTCGAAGTGGAGAAACCATTCTGTAGCTTTGCTACGGTTTTGTTTTGGGAAAAAAATATTTTGATTTGAATTTCTTCAATATATTTTGATTTACATATATATATATATATAGGTATCTTATTTTAAAATTTAATTTGATTTGATAAATATATTATATATATCTCTAAATTGTTTAAAGTTAATCGAAAATCTAATTCTTAAATTTTGTTAAAGGATGATTTTAATTGTAAATAAAACCAAAATTTGGAATTAATATTTAAACTTGAATAATTGAATTGGGAAAATTTTATTTGTATATTGTTCAACTGCATTCTAATACAACTTACCTAAATCATTCAGAAGTTGAATATGTGATTGGATAATATATAAGATAAATTGAATTTATAAACAAAATTTGAGTGTTTATAATAAATGTTATACACTAAATTTTGATTATAAAGATGTTAATAGAGTTAGATAGGATAATAAGTAAACTCAGTTAATAAATTAATAAATTTGTTTTGAAAGAATTAATAAATTGAAATTTGATCAACATATGAAAATACCTTGAATTTAAAAGAAATTAATAAATATAAATTAATTTAAATCGAAACTTTTATGGTTTAAATTAATTTATATGGTTTAAAAATATGTAATAAGATATATTAAGTGAAATAAAATTTATAATAATTTGGAATTAAAGAATTAAATCTGTTGAAAATAAAATATGATTATAATAAAAGACTATTCAAATTTATGGTTTTAGAAATTGTAATTTAAGAACATGGGATAATAAGATAATGAATTTAGAAATAGTTGAGATTGATTTTAGTGAAATCAAATGGATTAAATCAATTATTGAATATCAATTAATTTAAATTTGAATTTATATGGTTTAAATTAATTGTTATTTTATATTTCAAATCTGTTTTCTTCCTGGACGTTTCTATTCTCCTACCTCGTTCCTTTTCGGGGACGAAAAGTTTTGAGTGGGGGAGAATGTAACGACCCGTAAATTTCAACTGTTTTAATAATGTAATTTGTTGAAATTTTGTGAAATTTTAAACGATAAAATTTGAAATAAAAATTTTATATTTGGAATACGTCTAGTTAAACATAGCAACTGGTAAATTTTCGTCCGAAAATATGAAAGTTTATTTCGCGCGTAAATTCACTTCAATTTAATCAGTTAAAAAGCGATGAAAATAAAACGTTTTCGAAACTCAAATATTTTTACATAGAAAAATTCTAAACCATCTTCTGAGCAAGATTTCAGTTTGTCGTTTTTCCAAATTCGGACATCTTTGGCTCCGTCGTTCTTATTTTCTGCAAAATAGCAGTATTCTGGTACCGATATCGATTTTTATCGGATGATCGTACCACTGATATCTATATATCGTTTTGACCGTCTCGTCATGCTGATCTCAACAGTATATTCAGTTCTTTTTTCCGAACCCCGGTACGCTGCGAAATCTGTAAACGGTTAGCCGGTATCGGTACAACTTTTACACTTTTGATAGTGGTGTCTATTCAAATTTCAAACGGGAACTGACAGCAAATAGCATTTATTATAACATTCATTATTTGCTAATATTTAGCCAATGGCCATTATCATTCCTTGAATTCAACTGTTTAACTTTTTCCTATTCCAATGATTTTGAATATATTTTTTACGTTGCTTTCATTTGGAATGGTTCATTTCCACTTCTGTTTATATTGAAGACTATTAGCTTGAAAATCTTTCCTCTCCCATACATCAGTGAACAAATTTACTCCGCCCTCTTCATCTCCACTTCAGCATGCACCAGATCCAAGCCCCGCCACCATTCGTTGCCGAAGACCACCACCTCCTTCCCAACATCTCCTATCACCCTACACGCAACTACCCAGCACTATCGAAGCACGCGCAAGACGGCATCACCTTGCGACTCATCTCCACTCCATCCGCTGCTGTGAATCCACATCAACTACCTCCACCCGCCTCAGCCCTTGCTTCCGCCTCCATGTGCCAAGGATACCATCTCGTGCTCCACCTGATCCCTGACGCATCGCAGCGCCTTACTCCTCAAGCCAACCTCCACAGCCGAACCCGGCCTAGGCCTCCCCTCCGACCAAGCAGCTGCAACACAGCTGCGCACACCCTTGATCTATCGATCCTTTAGCCGACGTTCCCCTACCTCCTCCCCTCGGTTGAAACGCCCCTCTCCCTGCCGAACAAACGTCCACTCCTCACCACCTTGCTTCTTTGGCCACTGATCATTTACCAACGCCTCCTCCCCGCTTGCCTGCCTTCTTCACTTCCAGATCCACCTCATCGGCTGCCTCCGCTTGTCACCAGCCTCGACCTCATCTTCATCCTTTGTTGCATCTATAAAGGTGTGTTGTATATCTTGATATAACTATATATGTTTACAGATTTTATATAGATATATAAATATAGTTTTATATAAGTCTGATATAGGTGTGTTGCGATTTATACATTATGTTTTGTATAGGGGAAGCATTTTTTAAGTGTCTGCATATTATCGGTCTGCATTTATATGTTTAAACAAAACATGTACATTTGTTTCGTATGTGTGTTTATAGCCTGAATATATGATGCTAGTTTATATGAATATATATAACTTATTACTTATATATAGTTAGTTGTATACGTGAGGATAACATAATATTTGGGCTGTTAGTTTTATGTAAATTGTATATGTATTTGACAACAGTATATATTTTATAAGTTGTAACCTGATTTGCAATAACATAGTTATACATATATATTTGGGTAAGTCTCATTTGATCTGTAATGTGTATATAAAATTTTATAAAGTAAGTTTACTTGGGTTTTATTATAAGTTAGATTCGTTGAAGCCTGTATATAAGTGCATATATATGCGTGTTATAGAGAGATGAATATGTGTCTAAGTATATATATACTGTTAGGATGGTATTAAATGTGTAAAGTAAGAAGGCTTTAACCGTGTGAATATATGTGTGCTGCGTGTGTATGCCTATCTTTATATGTGTGTTGTTTATTAAAATATAAGTTATATATTTATATATGTATAAGTTAGTCTATACATTGATTACATCAGCATCATTTTCTTTTAGCTGCTGTATATGTCAACTTGATATTTACTGTAAACTGTATGTGTTTAAGGTTGATTTTCCATATTATGCATATTATAAATTTTACTTGTGGTTAAATTTTATAACTATATATTTACTGTTATGGTACCTGGATACAATATAAAGGTATAGATTTAAATTTATTATTAGCTATCTATAGAATACATGTATATAGTTAAGTGATTACAATATCAAAGTATAGGTATACAAATATTATATATATATATATATATATTGATTTTAATGTATGTGTCTTAAGAATAATGATTTTACATTTTATTTGGATATTTCTCTTAAGATTAAATTTTATAAAATAATAATAATATATATATATATATATACATTTTCTATATATCTTAACTGATTTATTTTCTCATCGATTTCTCATTATCAGCTTTGATCGTTGAATTTGGGTCCAATCGTGCTTTGTTTTAAAATTCGTGCCTGGATTCATAGCTCGGTTCTTTGTCAAACTCTCTAGCCTCTAAAGGTGAGCACTCACTCACGATTAACGTTCTTTTATTTATTAGATTTGATTTCAATTGAAACGACAATTGAAATATGCTGCAGTTAGATATTTACACTGTTATTACCTGTATCAGTTCACCTGTGACATCTGACACCATTATCTATTATATATATGAAATGATAATCCAGTTTGGTTGTTAATTGATTGATTGTTGATGTTTATATTGGACGTTAAAATTGTTAATGTTAAAATGATAAATAGTATGAAATTGAACTTGATATAGGATAATTAATTGTTAAATTTGATTAACTGACATTTGTATAATATGACCCCTTTAACTGTTGAATTTATTGACACGTAGGATTTGTTTAATTACATGTTGAACCACTGAATATATGTTGTTAAATTGATGATGTATGAAATTGTAAATAGATGACAAGTGAAACTGTAATGTAATAATCTTTAATCTACATGAAATGATAGTGTAGATTCTAGAAATAATTATATTAATTCGTACAAATAACAATGCGAATTAATACGGTTATTTCGGGATTATTTGAATTGATTATTGGATTGATATTGATTGTTGTTATTGCTTGTTTATTTACTTTGACACCATCCCAGTTATCACACTGCAAGTTCCCTTTGATATGTTTTGATTTTGAATTGAATTGGAATCGGGTTGAAATGATAAATACCCAAAAATTTAACTTTGACCTAGGATAGAGAATTAAATAAGATCCGATTGGTCAATAATTTGATTTAAAAATAAAACGAAGATTTTATTTGAATAAAAATATGGTTTTGAAATTAAGTTGAAATTTGAATTTTATTGAAAGGAAAATGTTAATATTTAATAATCTGAAACAAAATATTAACAATGTAATTGATGAAAGAACGATGTTTAATTTGAGAAATTATTGAATTAAGTTTGAAATTATAATTAAGTTTGAAATTATTAAACGCTGAAATTATGTAATAATTAAGTTTTGAATTATTTAAAAATTAAATAAGATTGAATTATTTAATGATTAAATTGAATTGAATTCTTTAATAAGTAAAATTGAACTTTTGAATAAGTGAATTTACTTCGTAAATAATTGAAATTGAGTTTTCTTTATTAATTAAGTTTTGGAAAATTATTTAAGTAAGTAAATAAGTGAAATTGAATTTCTTTAACAAGAAATAAAATGTGATTTATTGAAATTAATGTAAGACTTGAAATTTAAAGAAATTGAGTTGATGAATTTAATTTAATTTAATTAAATTTGTAAGTTTTGATTTAATGAAGTTGAACTTAACTAATTGATTTAATGAATTGGAAATTTAATAGGAATGGTTTTGAATGACAAATTTTCTTAATGAATTTTGAATGAAATCGATAATTGAGTTTAAATCGTTTTGAACGTTAAATTTATTTAATGATTTCGAAAAGGAACTTATATACGAATTCAAATGAAGACTTGAATTGTTTGAAAAGGAATTGAAATTGAATTATAAGATTTTGAAATGGTAATTTGGAAGTTTGAAACGAAATTTTGGAAATTGATTTCGAAAGACAAATGAAATGTTGATTTAAAAATTCTAATTGAAATTGAATTTGATTTGGTTTTGAAATATATAAATGACCAATCAGTGTAATAATTACGAAAGTTATTAAAGAGACCGGGATCGGTAATGGATATACTCTCTATCTGAACCGAACCCACTTTAATAACTATGCGCGGAGTGATGATCCAGAATGAAGTGGTTGGAATGATGTACGTGTTGACTGAAGAAAGAGAACGATAATGGATAGCCTTGACACTTGTGTCAAATTGGAAATGACTAAAACAGGAGCTGTGCCGGGCCAATGGAGGATTGATACCTCAAGTGGACACACTTCTTCGAACTACTTATACTTGTTGTCGATTGGTGCACCCTTGATTTTGGGAGTGTTGTCTCACGGTGTCGCGGGCGCTGCGGCGTTGCATTCTCACCAGTCCGGATCAGGCGAACGGTAGTATCACTACCTTGGGTATTGCCTCATGTGCCTTGTCATACTTGTATTCCATTTATGCGCGACCACTACGAATTTGTTTTGTACCTTGAGTATATGGATTGCCCTCTGGTGACTTCCGGTTTTGGGGAAACTACGGTCTTGTATATGCTTGTGGGAATAAAAATGTGTTAAGGGTGGAATGGGCCATGACTTAACGCTATTTTGATATCTTTATATTACTGATAGACATTATCTACTTATCGTACACTACTACCTAGTAGATAGTTTAACGGATCCTTAAAGGATGGTTATTCCAAACATCCTTTGAGTTACTTGTATTTCAATTGCTATTTCACTTGAGTTGGATTTATTAATATAAGAATGTTAATCCTGACTCGAGTGTCTTGTGTTTTTGCTTTACGCTCGGGTCAGACTGAGTGGTTCAGCTTTCGAGACTCACCTTTGGAGTTGGAGCTTCGCTTGGAGATCCAGCTATCTATCCAGCTTTCAGATATTCGATGATTCCAGTGATGTATTCTGATTTGTATCTGATGTATCGTATTACTCTTCTGTTGTAAACTCTGATGTATTTTATATATTCATATAGTAGCTTCATGAACTACTATCTCTTTTATTTCCGCTGCAAATTATTACTCTGTGTCTGTGATCTGTGATTATTTATTTACTGTATATGTTCAGTTTTGCCAAATTTAAATTAACAACGCGGTATTTTGAGCAATTCAACTCCGGCATGAGTGTCTACCTATACACTTATAATGGATGCGAATGGTCCAAAATGGCGGGTCGTTACATCAAATTCAACCAATCATCCAATAATTAATTTTAACATTTTAAAATTTAAAAGCAGTAATCCAAATGAGTGAGATTTACTCACCTTGATTTTTAAATTGCCAAACATCCAGATTTTAAATTTCCTAAAATCCTAGGTGACTTCGAAAAATCCCAAACTAGTTTCATTGCGAAGCTTCCCTGGATACGAGTGCAACGCAAAAATCCGTGCCTCGATTCGACCTCGTATCGACAAATTACATATTTTTTAATTAAACGATTATAATTTAAAGTTTTATAAACAAATTACTTATCTTTAATTACCTACCCCAAATCAAGCCCAGCCCAACATACTGCTTCTTCCCCAATGTCTAAAATTCATGCACGAGACACAACAATAAACCCATCCTGTAACGACCCGATATTTTCAACCATTCGCATCCATTGTAAGTGTATAGGTAGACTCTCATGCCGGAATTGAATTGCTCAAAATACCGCGTTGTAATTAAAAATTTGGCAAATCTCAGAATATACAGTAAATAAAAATAATCACCGATCACAGACACAGAGTAAAATAATGTAGCGGAAGTAAAAGAAAATAGTAGTTCATGAAGCTACCATGTAAATATATCAGAGTTAAATAAGATACAACAGAAGAAATAAAATACAACAAAAGTCTCAATATGATAACCAAGTACAAGCTGAATAGAACAACAGAACTGAGATAGATAAAACTAGATAAGCAGATAATCTCCAGCGATTCCAATCTCCAGAAAGTGGAATCCAAATCTGTGAATACTCAAGCTGACCCGAGCGTAAAGCAAAACACAAAACACTCGAGTCAGGACAATATATACTTATATAATGTAAACCAACTCAAGTGAACTGTAATAAAGGTACAAGTAACTTAGAAGATGCTTGGGACCGCCGATCCTCTAAGGATCCGTTAAACTATTTACTATATAGTAATATAAGCTATATACAGTAGTGTCTAATCAGTAAAGTATAATCATATAGAAAATAGTGTTCAGGGGATGGTGAACCTTAACGCGGTCGGATCTTTAAACCAAAATCGTAGTGGACTCGATATGGTAGGTGACACAGCACACAAGGCAATGCCAGGGTAGATATACCAATTACGCACATGGACTGATGGAAATGCATAGCAGCCACTACCGCTCCACCTCGAACAACACTCCCAAATCAAGGGTGCGCACCAAATCGATCACAAGTAATAGAATGGTATCAAAGAAGTGTGTCCGATAAGAGGTGCTACCTCACTGGTCCGAGATTGCTCCTATTTTAGCCACCTTATGCCAACTCACGGGAGTTGGGTCCACGTATATACCTTAGGATCGTCGTCACCATCCTACTTCATTCTGGAAACTCCACCGCGTACACAGTTGTCAAAGTGGTTTTCAGTATCGACAAAGAGTATGTCCATATCTGATCCCGGTCTCTTTAACAACCAATCGTTATTATAACCCGTGGTTATAATTTAAAAACAGTTTATACTTCAAAATATAATATCATTTCAAATCCAAATCTTTATCAAAATAAAGATTAAATCAATTCCAAATCATTTCAATATATTTAAAATATCATATCATTTCAAAACTTCATTTCAAATCATTTCAATATATCAAAATATCATATTTTTCCAAAACTTCATTTCAAATCATTTTAATATATCAAAATATCATATCTTTCCAAAACTTCATTTCAAATCATTTTTATATACCAAAATATCATTTGAGTTCAAATCTAAATATTCAACTTTAAATACTTTTTAAATTCAAAGATATCATTCATTTATTATCATTTCAAATCACCTTTTAAATAGTTTATATTTCAATCAAAATAATTCATCTAAACCATTTAAAAGTGTAAGTATTATATTTCAAATCAAGTATTCAATTTCCAAAGTTTCAATTCAATTCAATCATTTATCTCAATTAAATTTCCATAGAACATTTCAAATCTTATAAATTTCAAATATAGATTTAATCCACAAAATAACTATTCAAATTATAAAATAAATTCCAAAGCTTTATTATCCTATATTTCATCAGTCCAATATCTTTTAAATAGATTCAAATTACAAGTAAACCAAATATTTTTCATACTAATATAAACTTCAATTATTCATTCCAAGATTTAATATCATTTCAAATTCATTTCAAAATATCAAAATATCATTTCATAACATCATTTATTTAATTTAAATTTAAATACCATTTAATCACATTTCAAAATAGTTGTATTTCCTAAATCAACTATTCCATTTAAATCATTTAAAGTCAATTCATTATATTAATAATTAAATATTTAATTTCCAAAATTTAGTCTTTTTCAAAGATCATTTATTCATTTGAAGTTATTAAACAAAGAAAATTCAACTTTCGCAGCACTTAGAAAATGCTACGAAATGTTATGTTTAAAAACAGTTCATTAACAAAAGACGGCATTTAAAATGCTGTAATATCTTAATTTAGTTTCAATTAAAATTTTAGTTAAATTTAACAACTATAGCACTAACAAAGTGTTATAATAACCCTTAGTTCAAATTTGCTATTTGATTCATTTAAAACAACTATAGCATTTTCCAATGCTATAATATCTTTACATTACATTTCAAAAATGCTGTCAAATCAAATTTAGAGTTTTATTTACAATTTAACACATAATTAACTTTTAATATAAATCATTTTAACTTATAAGATCATATATTTTCACACTTTAAAACAATCATTTAAATACCTTTATTTCTATGATTTTATAAAGTCAAATTTCTATACAAAAATCAAATTAAATAACAATTTAATCTTCATTTCTTTAATTAAATTCTTAACTTAACAACTAAGTTTAAATTTCCAAAATATAACTTATTTCCATTTATTTTACTTAATTAAAATTTCACTTTTAAACAAATTCCACAAAATTTAATTTAAGTTATATTTCCAAATTCAGCTTAAATATTCATTTATTTCATATTTTAATTTATACAAAATCATTAACACTTTTAAAATTTATTATTACTTAATAAAGATCATTAAATTCATCTTTTAAATCAAATTTGTCATATATTCTTACTTTACATAAATTCCATTTATAAACAAAATCATAAATTCCAAAATTGACTTATATTTCAAATTCTACTTCACCATTTACTTAATTCACTTATTTAATTTGTAGAAAATCACTAATAATTTATAGAAATCATTTTAATAAAATTTAAATCAAAATATCATAATATTAACATTTTTAAAATATTTTAAAAAATTTAGAAAAATATATAAACCACGGGTCTGTATACAATTTTTTAGCCTAGGTCAAGTGATACGGATATGTATCATTTCAATCCGCAGTTTACAAAGAAAAACCGGATTCTATAATTTCAAACGCGCAATCCCAAGTTAAATAAAATAAATAAAAGGTCGCTCAGGCTTATCATTTCAGCCCATAACGATCTTTCCCTATTTTAAAGTCCGTTCGGGTATGTATCATTTCAACCCATAGTGAACCTAATCTACAGGGAACTTGCAGTGTGATAAACTGATAAAATAACAGAATAGCATGAAATAACAGTAATAGATGATATAACATATATAATAACAAGGGTAAACATTATATGATCATAATATAACAGTTATAACAGGATGATAAAATTTTACAGATTCAAATGGTGTTAGTTTACTAGTTATATAAGTACACATCGTCTGGTGAGAATTACTCACCTGTATTAGCTGGAGATGACAAACAACAACACACAACAGAGAAGCTTCGAAGGCACGACAACATGAATATGATTTGAGAGTGGAGAGCCAAAGGTTAATTGCCTTGTCACATTCAAACAAAACAAATATAGACAACATGAGTTTTCAACCCAAAAATTCAATAAAACAATGTTAGAAATGAATGCATGAACTAAAGCCAAAGTGATTGCACGTGCTTTCTACCATCTATGCTTCAGCTCCAGATCTGAAATGCATGGCTAAGGGGTGGGTTTGGATCTGGTTTTGGGTTCCATAGGGTCGGCCAGAGGTGCAAAGTGGTGAAGTCTAGGTGCAAAAACTGGATGTTCAAGGCAACTACAAGGCAACAACTTCATCTCTAAGCTCCTAATGTATTCGGCCAGAGGCTAGGTGGGCCCAACCAGTGGTGCAGATGGTGGTAGGTTATGTGGAAGAGGGTGGAGGTCAGGTCAGAGGTGGTGGTGGTGGAGGTAGTGGCGGCAAATGGTGGTAGAAGGAGGAGATGACAATTCTAGGCCATAAGTGATAGTTTTTGGTGGATTTTGTGGTGGTCTTCACCTTGGATTGTCTCGTCCTGAAATGGAGAGGTAGTAGGATGGGTGATGGTCAGAGGAAGGGGGTGGTGGAGGTCAGGTCAGATCTGGTTGAGGAGGAGCCAAGCCTAGAAGAAGAGAGCAAGTGCAAAAATCAATGTAAACAAGTAGAAAAAGTATAAGAAAAAGTTGAAAATCATTACCCAAACTTTCCTCAATAGCCATGGCCGAAATTCTTTTGTTTCAGAAATGAAAATGAATGTACATGAATAGAAAATAGAGTATGCAGTTGAAAGATGTGGATAGTAAAGGCTAATTGATGAAAAGGTAAGTTACAAATGTGAAAGGTTGGAAGATAAAAGGCCTTAGGCAAATCAAAAGTCATAACCTTTCAAATTTCTTTTAATTTCTTTATATAAGTTTATATTACTGAAAATAATAATACATTCAGTCACAAATTCGAAAATATAACAAAATATAAAATATATATAAATATTTATTAATTATATAAGGTTAAAATAAGAAAATAGCACAAAATTGCAAACTAGTCTAGAAAATTTGAAAATAAACAGAATAAACTTTGGAACAATTATATGGACTTGGGAAAATATTTATAAATAAATATAAGAACATAAAATAAAAATGCATTCACAAAATTAATAAATAAATTTTAATTAAATATAATTTAATTGAAGAAAATAGTAGAAAAATGGAACCTAGCCTTTAAAAATAGAAAATAAATGCAACATATTTTGGAAAAATTCTATTATCACTTTAAAAATATTAAAAGACAAAATATACATAAAAAAATATTAACACATATTAGAACAAAATATGACAACTAAAATATAATTTAAAATAGACAATATTGCTAAATACATCAATTTACACATAATATTGAAATGTACCTAACTTTTACAGTTTAACTCCGTTTTCAACCAAACAAAAAGCAGTGTTCAAGTTATTACATCTATTTTCATAATAAAAGATAAAATTTAAGATTTTATATAATTTAAATTTGAAGTTTAAAAGTCAAAGATTGAACAGTTTGACCAGAATTTCACTTTTCAATAAAATATTCAATTTATACTAGTTTGAAACTATAATTCACTTAATAATCAACATTTATATTTTTAAAATGAAATGTTTGAAATAGAACAAGTTTAAAATAATTCAAAATAAAAATAAAGTCAAAATTAAAATAATATACAAAATCTAGGGTTGTTACACATCCCCATAGCGTGCATGCACGACTACCGCAACCTCCATCCACGATGAAAATCAAATCCGTTAGCACCTACGAACTTCTCTTCGAATGAGCAACTGAATGGACACCACAAATTCAACTCTGATGCCACCCAGAAGAATGCGACCTGACCATCATGCATGTGACTACTACAGATCGAATGACCCAATCTGGCACCGCACCTCATCAAAACTCGCCTATGCGAGCGCTTCACCACCACGAACTCGATCCTAACCTCGAATCTCCACCTCGTCGATCAAAACAACAATTACTTTAAACCTAGCTGCCACGCCGAAAGAAGCAATCACCAAAAACGACGTCGCCCTCATAAATAGGTATACCCAATCGAAGCCCGCGGAGAATTATGATTTTTAAAATTTATTTTCGAATTTTCCATGAAGTATTCACTGAGATATAAGTTTTTTGAACTTTGCTTCTTCCCTTTTTTTTTCTATTTATCTGTAAGCTATTGCATTTTAAAAGGAGGGAAGGGAAGCGTGTGGTAAATTATAGATGTAGGGTGGCTTGCTGGAAAAGATGGAAAACTGCTGATGTGACGACCGCCCATGACCCCTGCACCGAATCTAGAGATAGAGCGCTGTAAAGTGTGCCAGGCGACCATGGACGATTGTCAAGGTGAGATTTAAAACAACAGAATCTATCGTATTACTCACAGCGCATGGACAAAATACAATAGAACATATGTATAGTGAAGCTTTACAGAACAAAATGACATCATATAAAACTCCATAATAGTTGAATACAAGCATCCACATAGTCAATACATCCAGCCTCACTACATATCTCTCAGAGAATACAAAACAGCGGAATATCCAGTACATATAAGAAGATAATATGCAACCCTCTAGCTCGTCTTCGATATCAGCATCGTGAGAGGAGAACAACACCTATCACCTGCTACCTAGTCTGCCCATCCCAAAATGGACGAACAGCCCAAGGCAATAAGAATTAAAAACATAAAGCCTTGAGTCAGACAACAGTCTTAGTGAGCAGTAAATTAACTAACAACATACCAAAAGAGCATAAAGGAAAAGGAATAGGAATACAACCCTCCCACTCCAACCTCATTCTACAGTGATAGCCCCCAGACACACACTAAGCAGAAGCAAACATAGCAGAGCATACAATTTAAAGTAAAACTACTATCACTCGAGTCAAGGGCGATGTTTTCCAAGTACCAAGGCCTAAATCAGATAAGCACGCAGAAAATACCGCTCTTGAGTCCGAATGACGATACAACCAAACATCCATGACTCTGGCTATCACTGTTATCATTGCTTCGATATCACCGTTAATTGAATGACCGGCACATTCTTTCAGCCGTCCGTCAAGGGCTAATGGAAACCCCGGTTCTAGACATAACTCCCGCACGTCGTCGCAGCCCGTGCCTAGGACTATCGAATCTGCCCAGAGTACTCGACCATCAACAGTTGGCCGTTGGGAATATCGAATCTGCCCAAACGTACTCTTGCTTAGAGCATGCTAGAACCTTCAACAACGATGCTATCCAAGCCTCCTAGTCATCCTCCTCGACGACTATTCTCATATCCATTTATTATCCTCAACTCGAATCATATCACCGAGTTATCATGGAATGATCCCGTCTGGATTGGACCAAGTCTTCATCACATGATTGCCTCGCTTCATTACATCCTCGCAAAGCCTCATCTCATCATCACATCATCAAATCTATGCATAAGAGCTTCATCATCCGCTACATATGCCACGAGCAGCTTTTCCAATTCAAGAGCCTTTCCCTTAGCTTTTGAATCACCTTTGGTCTAAATCTAATCATCAATCATCTAGTTCATAACAATCAATCAAATCAAACATCAATCCAAGCAATCAAGCATTCAAAAATGATCTAAGTAGACAATTATAACAATAATGGCATTTTCGTAATTAAAGAGTTGAAAGTCCAATAAGCATGAAAACATGGATTATATCTCTATAAACTTGATGAATGAACTTGCATAGGTTAACATATGATAAAATGGATGTAACATCATCATGAACAATGGATCTATATGGATCTACACTTAGGATGAAGAAAATGCATGGAAATCTCTATTTTAACACCAAATCGAGCCAACAATCCGATATACTCCTTTGGATCCGTGTGAGAGATAATCACCACTCACCAAATCACCTAAACAAACCCAAATCAACACGCTTCAGATCTGGACAGCGAAGGATCAAGCTTGATCTATCACGAATCCGCTTCAAACGAAGAAATCTCTCTTGAAAAGATGAAGATCTTCAACTTAAGCTCTTGGATCTTCAATCTTGATCTTCGATTTGGATGGATGGAAGCACTAGATTAGAGTGGAGAAAAGAAGTGAAGAAGTGTAGAAGTCGAGCTCTCAAAATGGCAGCACTTCGTCGCTTCAAAATCCGGATCCCAAAAAGTGAGAACAACCCATCCTATTTATAGCAGAAATTTCCTTAAGTCGTAACTCGGCTATCTCCCTAGGTCGTTTCCGACCTAAGCCTCTCCGACCTAAGCCTCTCCGACCTAACAGATGCACATGCGCATTCAAACACCCAGCGACCTACGACCTAACGCAACGCGCGACCTAACACAGATCACGACCTAACACTTAGACAAAACCTTGCGACCTAACAACTTAGCAACCCATGCGACCAACAGATGCTACGACTTAACTCCTCAGCGACCTAACGTAAGACGATCTAAAACAACACGCGACCTAACACTTAAACTCTCCTACGACCTAACAACTCAAACAACAAGCTACTCACGCGACCTAACTGGGTTATGTTCTAACTCCTTAAGTCGCCTAACTCTTAGGTCGCTAACACGCTACCCTTCTTAGGTCGCTAACCGATAGGTCGCTCCAAGATACTAAGTCGCTAACCCGGTAACCATTAGGTCGCTAACTCGCCCTGCCGACCTAACACTACCCCAGAATACTTAGGTCGCCTACTACCTTAAGTCGGCAACTCGACCCAGACTTATCCCTTAACTTGCCTATCCCCTTAGGTCGCAGACCTTCTCTAAGTCGCTCACGACTTATCTCCTAAGTCGCCAACAACATTTAGTTCTCTAGGTCGCGTACGACCTAGGACTTAGGCAATTTCAACCAAAATCTGAAACAACTAGAAAATGCTGAAAATCCCAGATTTTGACAAACTTTTCGATCCGTAAAATACGGGTCGTTACATTCTCTCCCCCTTAGGAATTTCGCCCCCGAAATTCCAAGCAATCATAGCAATCAAAGACTATTCTGTACGCCTACCATTCATAGCAATCAACAAACCATGCATTCAATTCTAGCTTAGCGTACAGAATTCTAAGACTTAGAACAAGTTACAATATCGCGAGATGAGACGACACCTTAGGGCCATACCTTGAAGAGTTCAGGATGAGCTGCCTTCATCCTCTCTTCCACCTCCCACGTACAGTCGTTATCATCATCACTCCATTGTATCTTGAGCAACTTAACTACCTTCCTCCTAAGCTGTTTCGTGTCGGTTTCAACAACACGAAGCGGTTTACGAGGTCTTCTATCAACTGGATCAACTTCGAAATCTTCACAGCTATCTGCAGAAACTACTGCATTTGAGTCGTGCACATACTTCCGTAGATATGATACATGAAAAACATTGTGCACACCCGACATCTTCTCTGGTAACTTCAATCTATAAGCGAGCTTTCCAATTCGCTCGATGATCGGGAATGGTCCAACAAATCTCGGAGTCAATTTTCATTTCTTCCTGAATCGAATAACATTCTTTAGTGGAGAAATCTTCACAAAAACCATATCTCCTGCGTCGAATTCCAAATCCTTTCGACGCTTATCAGCATAACTCTTTTGACGGTCTTGGGCTGCCTTCATTCGTTGCCGAATGATTTCTATACAATCTGAAGTCTGACGAATCATCTCTGGCCCAAGCATCAGCTTTTCTCCAGTTTCCAACCAACATGTCGGAGAGTTACACGGTCTTCCATACAATGCCTCATACGGTGCCATACCAATGCTTGACTGGTAACTGTTGTTGTACGCAAACTCCACCAAATGAAGGTGATCTTCCCATGATCCTCCGAAATCCAAAACACAAGCCCTGAGGAGATCTTCCAAAACTCGGTTGACTCTCTCGGTCTGACCATCTGTTTGAGGGTGATAAGCTGTACTCAAACACAACTCGGTTCCCAAAACTTCCTGGAAGCTCTTCCAAAATCCACTAGTGAACAATGGGTCTCGGTCGCTCACTATACTCTTCGGAATACCATGGAAACGAACTATCCACTTAACATACAACTCAGCCAACTTTGATGCAGTCCTAGTCGATCGAACAGGAATGAATCGTGCACTCTTAGTCAGACGATCCACAATGACCCAAATCCCTTCATTTCCTGTTCTGGTTCTAGGCAGTCCATCAATAAAATCCATCGACACTTGTTCCCACTTCCATGTAGGAACTTCTAATGGCTGAAGCAATCCACTTGGCTTCTTCTATTCGGCTTTAACCAACTGGCAGTTCATACACTTGGAAATAAAATTTCCAACATCCTTCTTCATACCTTCCCAGTAGTAGGTTCTCTTCATATCCCGATACATCTTGTTTCCACCTGGATGAATTGTCAACTTCGAGTGATGACTTTCCTTCAGAACTTCACTCCTCAATTCATCTATATCGGGAACAACTAGTCGTCCTTGCTTCCGAAGCCAACCCTCTCGATCGACCTCGAATCCTTTATCCTTTTCTGGATCCAATCCAGATTCCAATTCACGGATAATCTTGACAAGCTTATCATCTCGCTTTTGGCTCTCGCCAATCCTTTCCACAAGTGTGGGTCTTATTGATAAGTTTGCCAACATCTCAGGTTCCAATTCGCATCTTGGTCTGAAGTCAAATCCAGCTAAATACTCGAGACTCTTCCATTCTGAAAACATGGCTCCCAATCCTGCATGTCTTCGACTTAACGCATCTGCCACTGCGTTACCTTTTCCTGGAGTATAAGCTATACCAAAATCATATGATGCCAAAAACTCTAGCCAACGTTGCTGCCGAAGATTCAAATCCTTTTGGGAGAAAAGATACTTCAACGACTTGTGATCCGTAAACAACTCGAATCGAACTCCCAACAAATAATGCCTCCACATCTTCAGAGCAAATACAATCGCCGCTAACTCCAAATCATGAGTCGGGCAATTCCTTTCATGCGGCTTTAGTTGTCGACTGGCATACGCAACAACTTTATCCTTCTGCATCAGCACTGCTCCAAGTCCAGTACCACATGCGTCGGTGTAAACCACCATCTCATCATTCCCACTAGGAATAGTCAAAACAGGAGTACTCGTCAATCTCTCTTTCAGGATTCCGAAAGCTTGCTCACACTTAGCATCCCAACTGAACACTTGGTTCTTTTTCGTCAATCCTGTTAACGGTGCAGCTACCTTGGAGAAGTCTTTGATAAACCGTCGATAATATCCTGCTAATCCAAGAAAACTTCTCACATCAGATGCATTCTTAGGTCTAACCCAATCTTGGATTGCTGCCACCTTAGCGGGATCAACCGCTATTCCATTTCCAGAAATCACATGGCCTAAGAACCTCACTTCACTCTTCCAGAAGTGACACTTCGAAAACTTAGCCTTCAGCTGATGTTTCCGCAAGATTTCCAAAACAATACGCAAGTGCGTCTTGTGCTCTTCTTCCGTTCTGGAATAAATCAGAATATCATCCACGAACACAAGTACGAACTTGTTCAACTGGTCTCTGAACACTCTATTCATAAGATCCACAAAATATGCTGGCGCGTTAGTCAATCCAAACGGCATTACCAGCCACTCAAAGAAACCCGATGGTGTCCGAAAAGCAGTCTTCGGCACACTATCTTTAGCCACTCTCAACTGGTGAAATCCCGTTGCCAAATCCATCTGAGAAAACACCTTAGCTTCGTGAAGCTAATCAAACAAGTCATCTATCCTCGGTAATGGATACTTGTTCTTCTTAGTCACCTTATTCAGCTCACGATAATCGACGCACAATCTCAACGACCCATCTGCCTTGGTTGCAAACACAACTGGTGCACCCCACTCGGACACACTACGCCGAATGAATCCTTTCTGTAAAAGGTCATCAACTTGCACCCTCAACTCTTGCTGTTCCCTAGGCGCCATCCGCCTTAGAGGCATCATAACAGGTCTGGCTCCTTCAACTAGATCTATACGAAACTCGATCTCTCTATGCGGCGGCAACCCTTTGACCTCGTCAAAGACATCCTCGAATCCATTAGCGATCGGCACTGATGACAGACCATCCCGTGGAACAACCAGCGAATACATGAAGCTCATGAAGACGCCTTCCTCATGCTTACATCGTATCACAACCTTTCGCCCCTCCACATTCTCGACTGTCACTTCCAGCTTTTCGCAATCAACCTTTGCCGCATACTTCCTAAGCAAGTCCATACCCAAGATAATTCCGAACCCCGCAAAGTTCAGAACAAAACAATCACAAACAAAAGAGCAACCATGACTCGATACAACTAGACCACGGCATAACATACACAAACAAGACGAACCCCCAACTGGATTAGTCACAACCAATGGCCTATCAACAATATTCGGTTCCAAACCTAACCGGCCTACTAGTTCATTACAAACAAACGAATGCGATGCTCCAGTATCAAACAAAACTCTAACTGGAATACCACATAGGAAAAGAGTACCTTGAACAACCACACTCTTTCCCTTCTCTTCAGCAGTAGGAGCTTTCGAAGACGACGGAACAGCTCCTAAAGCATAGGCTTGCACAATCTGCCTGTCCTTCCTCGGTTCTGGACAATTCTTCCTGAAATGCCCCGGCTTGTCACAGTTATGACACTTCATTGGCACCTTAGGATTCTTACAATCCTTCGAGAAATGGCCCTTCTGCTGACAGTTATAGCAAGTCACCTCGCCTTTCAGCTTCTTCTGGCCATCCTTACCCTTCTGCTGCTGCTGCTTCCTCTTCTTGTTTCCACCCTGCTGGGGTTTAGACTCTTCCCTAGTCACAGCAACAACAGATCCTTCCTTAGGAAACAGACTCTCATGCCTAAGAGCTTTCTCCACAAGCTTCTCAAATGAATCGTCCAAATGATCCACCAACTGTCTCCCAAGATAACTATCCAAGCCGGTCACAAACTTCTCATTCTTCTGATAAGCAGATTCAATATATGACCGGGCATACTTGGACAAAGCTTCAAACTCAGAAACATACTCAAGAACAGATCTTCCACCCTGCTTGAGCTCTACAAACTTCTTGAACAGAACAGACTTCTGAGCTGTAGAAATGAACTTAGCTTCAAACCTAGCTTGGAATTGCTCCCAAGTAATCTCTTCCTCCGCAGTATTGATGGTAATAGAGTTCCACCAATCAGAAGCTCTCCCTTGAAGCTGCCTCGATGCCAACTTCCTCTTAGTTGCATCATCAATTCCCAAATCACCAAAGATCCTTCTACAAGCATCTATCCACCTCTGGACCTCAATGGTAGATTCTGTTCCCAAGAAAACCTTCCCTCCAAGAGCAGTATAATCCTTGCACAGCTTAGCAAAATCCACTGGTTTCGGAGTTTGGACTTGAACTCCAACATCAACTGCTGCCCCCAGAACTAGTATCCTTCTCATGATCGAAGTCATCATAGCTTCGAACATGGCTGCATAATCAGCAGTCTCTTCAGTAGCACGGCCTTCCCTAGCAGCTGGTCTCCCTCTTCGACTCATTCTCAATATCTATAAAAAGGAATGATTAGAACATCTAGAGAAACAACTGCATAAAGGACTCAACTCTACTAAGCTACTATATTATATATAGTATTCATCCATCAAAATACAATTACGTCTCTCATACGTAGTTACTTCAGCGAGCGTTGGGTAAAATCGATTAACCAATGCTCTGATACCAAATGTGACGACCGCCCATGACCCCTGCACCGAATCTAGAGATAGAGCGCTGTAAAGTGTGCCAGGCGACCATGGACGATTGTCAAGGTGAGATTTAAAACAACAGAATCTATCGTATTACTCACAGCGCATGGACAAAATACAATAGAACATATGTATAGTGAAGCTTTACAGAACAAAATGACATCATATAAAACTCCATAATAGTTGAATATAAGCATCCACATAGTCAATACATCCAGCCTCACTACATATCTCTCAGAGAATACAAAACAGCGGAATATCCAGTACATATAAGAAGATAATATGCCACCCTCTAGCTCGTCTTCGATATCAGCATCGTGAGAGGAGAACAGCACCTATCACCTGCTACCTAGTCTGCCCATCCCAAAATGGACGAACAGCCCAAGGCAATAAGAATTAAAAACATAAAGCCTTGAGTCAGACAACAGTCTTAGTGAGCAGTAAATTAACTAACAACATACCAAAAGAGCATAAAGGAAAAGGAATAGGAATACAACCCTCCCACTCCAACCTCATTCTACAGTGATAGCCCCCAGACACACACTAAGCAGAAGCAAACATAGCAGAGCATACAATTTAAAGTAAAACTACTATCACTCGAGTCAAGGGCGATGTTTTCCAAGTACCAAGGCCTAAATCAGATAAGCACCCAGAAAATACCGCTCTTGAGTCCGAATGACGATACAACCAAACATCCATGACTCTGGCTATCACTGTTATCATTGCTTCGATATCACCGTTAATTGAATGACCGGCACATTCTTTCAGCCGTCCGTCAAGGGCTAATGGAAACCCCGGTTCTAGACATAACTCCCGCACGTCGTCGCAGCCCGTGCCTAGGACTATCGAATCTGCCCAGAGTACTCGACCATCAACAGTTGGCCGTTGGGACTATCGAATCTGCCCAAACGTACTCTTGCTTAGAGCATGCTAGAACCTTCAACAACGATGCTATCCAAGCCTCCTAGTCATCCTCCTCGACGACTATTCTCATATCCATTTATTATCCTCAACTCGAATCATATCACCGAGTTATCAACATGCTTGGAATGATCCCGTCTGGATTGGACCAAGTCTTCATCACATGATTGCCTCGCTTCATTACATCCTCGCAAAGCCTCATCTCATCATCACATCATCAAATCTATGCATAAGAGCTTCATCATCCGCTACATATGCCACGAGCAGCTTTTCCAATTCAAGAGCCTTTCCCTTAGCTTTTGAATCACCTTTGGTCTAAATCTAATCATCAATCATCTAGTTCATAACAATCAATCAAATCAAACATCAATCCAAGCAATCAAGCATTCAAAAATGATCTAAGTAGACAATTATAACAATAATGGCATTTTCGTAATTAAAGAGTTGAAAGTCCAATAAGCATGAAAACATGGATTATATCTCTACAAACTTGATGAATGAACTTGCATAGGTTAACATATGATAAAATGGATGTAACATCATCATGAACAATGGATCTATATGGATCTACACTTAGGATGAAGAAAATGCATGGAAATCTCTATTTTAACACCAAATCGAGCCAACAATCCGATATACTCCTTTGGATCCGTGTGAGAGATAATCACCACTCACCAAATCACCTAAACAAACCCAAATCAACACGCTTCAGATCTGGACAGCGAAGGATCAAGCTTGATCTATCACGAATCCGCTTCAAACGAAGAAATCTCTCTTGAAAAGATGAAGATCTTCAACTTAAGCTCTTGGATCTTCAATCTTGATCTTCGATTTGGATGGATGGAAGCACTAGATTAGAGTGGAGAAAAGAAGTGAAGAAGTGTAGAAGTCGAGCTCTCAAAATGGCAGCACTTCGTCGCTTCAAAATCCGGATCCCAAAAAGTGAGAACAACCCATCCTATTTATAGCAGAAATTTCCTTAAGTCGTAACTCGGCTATCTCCCTAGGTCGTTTCCGACCTAAGCCTCTCCGACCTAAGCCTCTCCGACCTAACAGATGCACATGCGCATTCAAACACCCAGCGACCTACGACCTAACGCAACGCGCGACCTAACACAGATCACGACCTAACACTTAGACAAAACCTTGCGACCTAACAACTTAGCAACCCATGCGACCAACAGATGCTACGACTTAACTCCTCAGCGACCTAACGCAAGACGATCTAAAACAACACGCGACCTAACACTTAAACTCTCCTACGACCTAACAACTCAAACAACAAGCTACTCACGCGACCTAACTGGGTTATGTTCTAACTCCTTAAGTCGCCTAACTCTTAGGTCGCTAACACGCTACCCTTCTTAGGTCGCTAACCGATAGGTCGCTCCAAGATACTAAGTCGCTAACCCGGTAACCATTAGGTCGCTAACTCGCCCTGCCGACCTAACACTACCCCAGAATACTTAGGTCGCCTACTACCTTAAGTCGGCTACTCGACCCAGACTTATCCCTTAACTTGCCTATCCCCTTAGGTCGCAGACCTTCTCTAAGTCGCTCACGACTTATCTCCTAAGTCGCCAACAACATTTAGTTCTCTAGGTCGCGTACGACCTAGGACTTAGGCAATTTCAACCAAAATCTGAAACAACTAGAAAATGCTGAAAATCCCAGATTTTGACAAACTTTTCGATCCGTAAAATACGGGTCGTTACAGCTGATAGTTGACTAAAAAAGGGGCTGAAAAGAAGTTAGAAATATATATATATATATATACATAATCCTAAAATATCTAGATATTTATTCCAAACCCTGATCGAGGCATGCCGCCAGACGTTCCTAATGTTATACCCCTATTCCAAATGCAATGGAACATCGAGTCCCAATTCGATTGTATGGAGAAAATAGCCTTTTAATCTACTATTCAAATCAAATCAAATTATTTCTAGGCATTTCTATCCCGCACGACCAAATGGTAAATCCAAATGCTATGTAATTTGAAATCCAATAATAATACACTATTGCAGATCCAAAAGAATCGGTTTCATCGAATTTCGAGACTGTGCCCAGATCGCTGTATTAAATCATCAATAAAATCGACGATTTCTAAAAATTTGCAAAATCGCTTGAAATCTCAATTTTAAAAGCTTATTAACTCAATCCTAATTCAAATAGAATTTATATCAGCATTAGAAATCGTTTCGATTCATATTTTGTAACCCTGGTATTTTCAACCATTCGCATCCACACATGTCGGACTTGAATTTCTCAAAATATCATATTGTTAATTTAAATTTGGCAAAACTCAGCATATACAGTAAATAAATCAATCACATAATCACAGACAAAGAGTAATATAATAATAACGCAGCGGAATAGATAAATAGTAGTTCATGAAGATACTATATAAGCATCAGAGTTTGAAATAAAATACAATAGAATATCCCAAATACAATAAAGTATTTAGTACGAACAAATGACCTCTCTGAACAAATCAACTGGAAAAGCTGAAAGCTGAATCGATAGTTGGATCTCTAAGCGAAGCTCCAAACCCCAAAGGTGAGTCTCAAATGTTGTATCACTCAGTCTGACCCGAGCGTAAAGCAAAACACAAAATACTCAAGTCAGGATTAACATTCTTATATCAATAAATCCAACTCAAGTGAAATATCAACTGAAATATAATTAACTTAGAGGATGTTTGGGATAGCCATTCTCTAAGGGTCCGTGGAACTATCTACAATGTTGAAATATACGCTATTTACAACCTAAAGTCATTATGACACCATGGTCATTTCAAAATAATTTATACTTCAAAACCAAAATATCATTTCCATTTCAAATATATCTATTTTCCAAAATAGTATATTTATATTAAATAATTTATAAAGTAAAGTATTTTCAATTTCCTCAAATTTCACAAATCGCTTCAAAATCAACTCGACTTTCCCATTCAAATCAAATTCAATCTCAATTTATCAATTTCCATTCAATTTAGTTTTCTAAATAACCAATTCAAATTTTATTGATTTCAAATACAGATCTGAATCACAATTAAACCATTTAGATTCCAGTATATTTCAAAGCTTTAATATTCAACATTTCATAGTTCAATTTAACAGTTTCATATTGGTCTCGATTTAACCTCATTATTATTTAGTCTTGAAATATTCACTTAATAAATTCAGTATTATTTAAATAGCCTAAATTTACCTATAAACTAAATATTCCTTTCGATTTGTTTAAACTTGAAATATCCATTTAATTACTTTAAATCAAAAATAAAGTTATAAAATCAAATTTTAGACTTCAAATTCAATAGTTCAAATCGATTTAATTAAGTAGAATTCTTAATTAGATACAATTTTACTTAATTCAACCTTAACTTACTAACTTATACAAATCCTTGAAAAATCTGTTTAAAGATATAATACTTAGACATATTATATTAATTAAATCAACTTTATTAGATTTAAAGTTTATTATTAAATCTACTTTATAAAAATATCTCCAATATTAAATAAAACCATATATATATTCCCTTCCAAAACCATAGAAATCATTTTTAAAATATTTACATATAGACCAACGGTGTCTGTATATAATTTCCTATCCTATGGTCAAGTGATACGGATATTTATCATTTTAATCCGTAATTTAAATATATACGGGTAGATATCATTTCGACTCGCAATCCCAAATTCAATTCAAATGAAAATAGCTTGGGTCTATCATTTCAACCCATAACGATTTTCTCCTATTCTAAAGTCCGTTCGGGTATGTATCATTTCAACCCATAGTGAATTCTATACTAACAGGGAACTTGCAGAGTGATAACAGATATGATAATAATATAACACGCATATATCATCAACAACAATATAATATATAAACAACAGGATATGGTGTCATATCCCACGGGTGAACAATTACAGATAATAGCATATATAGCAATGTAAATAACTACAGCAGCATATTCCAATTGTCGTTTCAATTGAAATCAAATTTAATAAATATAAGAACGTTAATCGTGAGTGATTGCTCACCTTTCGAGGCTAGAGAGATTCGACGATGAAATCAGTTGAGTTACGAATCCAAGCACGAATTCCAAAGTAACGCAAGATGGCACGAATTCGACAAACAGAGTTGATAACAAGAATCGATAAAATGAATCATAATAGGATTGATGAAGCTAAATGATATAAATGAACTTATATGTATAACTATATATAACTATTTATATAAAATCATATTTTAAATTTCATACACATATTGAATTAAATAAATAAATATATATATATATATGGTTTTCAAAAATCATAGTTATAAATTAAAACACATGTATCAAATCAAACATACATACATTATATAATTTGTAATAAATACATATATATATTTAATAAAAATACAAAATATTTACATATATATAGTGTATGCTCATTTCACATAACCAAAACCGTGTATATAAACTTATATAAGTTTGACTATAAACAAACTATAATACTTAAACAATATTAAATTTAAACATATAAACATATATCAAAATCGAAGTCAAAACTAATTTGTACATATGTACCCTCCATATAAAATTCAATATCAACTAGATAATATGTATATAGAATATATACATATAGACTCAATCATATTCAAAACATCACGTCTAGATCATAATATATATATTTTAATAAGTAAAGTAAAAGCAATATCAAAGCTTGGAAAAATAGCCCACAAATAGATATACAACTTGCACAATAAGCAGCTCATATTGTAACTAGTATGTATGTAAGTCAAACAGTAAATATATATAATTTTTTTTCAAATACGTAATTCAAATCAAAGTATAGGTAGATATATAGATTGCTTAAAATAGTATATAACAAGTAATAAGAAGATCTTGCACACGCAGATCTTCTGGTACAACATTTCGTATAAATTATTACATAAATTTCATATGTATTCTAATCCCTTATATAATTTATATGATATATATATGAACTAAAAGTTAAAAAAATTAGTATAAATTTTCTTTGCTAAATATGCAGACTCCAAAACAGATCCTATACAACTCACACATATTAAATATATAGGTAAAACTGGTCTATAACTATATATATACATACAAACAATACAATAAAACATTCATATAAATATGCTTTTATATGAAATCACATGTATATAATACTCTACTTATATAATAAATCACATACAATACTTCCTTCCAGATCAATATGAAATAATATATATATAAACAAGTTAACATACACCCACTTTATATATATAAACCTATATATGAGCTTAAGCCGATAATATACCACTTATATAAACGTATATATATATAACAAATATAGTATATAAATCTAACCTTTTATATATAAACTAACATAATAAAAATATATATATATATATATAAGTACAGTACCTTCCATTAGATTAGAGAAAAGAATATCGAGCAAATGGAAGAGAGAGAGGGAATCTCGGTTAGGCTATCTTGAAGAGCTCGGCTGTAACGAGGAAGGGTTGTGATGGGTTGTTGGAGCCTGCGCGTATGGGTTGTGGCGAGTAGGGACGAGGCTTGCGTGCCTTGGGAGATGAGGCGGAGGCTGTGTGGAGGATAAAGGCGCGAAGGAAGGAAGAAAGCGGGGCGGAGGAGAAAGAGAGCGTGGAGGAGATCGGCTAGAGGTGGGGAGAAGAAGTAGGAGGAGGGTCGGTTTGTGAGGCTGGCGAGCTAATTTTTTTGATGAGTGGTTTTGAAAGAAGAGGAGGAAGAGGAATGTACAAAGGAAATAATGAACAGTATAGCAAATGAAAAGCTAGATCTAATATAAATAAAAGCGATTGTAACGGCAGTGCCTAGATTCAGTTTAGAATTTAAAGCCAATAAATTTTGTTTGGGCAACACGTTTAAGTTTTGAAAAGGTAGGAAGAAATAAAGTCACAATTTACAGTACCGTTACAACGAATAGTTTAATGTTTCCATCGTGTACCGGACCTTAAAAATACTGAAATGAATATATCGCAGAGATCAGCACGACGAGACGATCAAAACGGTATACAGATATTAGTGGTACGATCATCCAATCAAAAGTCGATGTGGACTCTGATATACGTTGCTATTCCGTATGTAAAAAATCCAAACGGAGCTAGAAACGTCCGAATTTCGCGAAATGAATTTCGTAGCCTTTTTCAGAGTATTCTAAATAAATTTTCTCATGTTGATACTTTTAGGTTTCGGAACACTTTCAAATCCAACTGTTTTTAACTAATTTAAAGAGAATTTTTAGCGACCGGTAAAACATCAAAATTATTGGCCGAAAATTTGCCATTTGCTATGTTTAGATGGACGCATAGCAAATATCAAATTTCCGTCATAAAATTCTATTGTTTGTTTTAAATGGTAGATTTTGGTTTATTATATTCAATAATATTCATCTTTATTTAATTTCAAAATAACTATATTCCAAATTAATATAGTTGAATATTCATTGGTTTAAAATTTCTAGTTCCTTAAAGAAAATGCTAATATTAACCAATGCAGTATTAAATTCTCAATTTCTGACTCATTTAACTAATTTAAATTGAAATAAAATTTCACAATAAAATAAACTTCAATATTATCAGATGAAAATTTACCAATTGCTATGTTTAAATAGACGTAGTCCAAATAATAAATTTTTATTTTCAAATTTATTATTTAAAATTTCACAAAACTTCAATTAATTATCTTATTAAAACCATCAAAATTTTCAGGTCATTACACTCTCCCCCACTTAAAACTTTTCGTCCCCGAAAAGGAAGGATGTAGGAGAATAGGAACAACGAGAAAGAAAATAGATTGAAAGACAAGGATAAACAATATTTAAAACTATATAAATTTTACTTGAAATATTCATTCGAAAACTTCATTTGCAATTCAATTATCTTTAATGCTTTAAAACCTTTCAAAACCTCATTTGTAAATTTCTTGCTTCCTTTATAAATACCATTTATATGTTTAAATAACACCTTTATAAAGATATGAAACTATTTGAAAACAATTATTTACATCCTTAGTTATACTTACAAAGAAGCTATTAAATCCATAATTCCTAAATTTATTAATTTTATCTAAAATACTTTTCAAATATTATTAATAAATTAATAATCATTTACTTTAAATCTGTTTTATATTATTAATAACTTCTAAAATATATATAACACTAAAATTTTCTATTAAACCAAGTAGTATATAAATAAACAATATTTTAAAAGGATATATTCAAAAATGAAAGAAGGTAGATTCGAAAAACAGAATATATGTGAATAAATAAGCTGAGCAGATAAGGTAGATTCAAAAGAATAATTCGGGCACGAATAATTAATTCAATCCATAAGAACTTCAATTTCAAATATTAATACAAAATTTCTTTGTTGGAAATACTTTTAAAATAAAATACCTTTATAATAGAGTACTTTTATATCGAAACAAATTTTCCTTCCGAAAATACCTTTATAACTCGATGTCTTAACAAGTTTATCCTCGTTCCTACAGACTCTGGCAGTGCGTTGATCAGGCGCAAAGCTAGAATTCTCCAGGTACTTAGTAGACTTGTTCAACACCCAGTGAAAATACTGAAAAACTTAAAAAAAACAGATATGGAAAGTACAATCCAAACAAAACAACCAAAACCTTTGTCTAACCATGGTTCGCAGATACACAATGGTTACCCTGGATCCCCCAGGAAACAATCCATATCCGTAATCTTTCTCAGCCCTGCGAGTTACGCCATGATGACTAGTAGAATGCAGGATACACAATGGTTATGCCTGGATCCCCCAGGAAACAATCTGTACCCCTAGGCCATCTCAGCCAGGCAGTTTCGCTACTAATGCGACCTACATAGATCACAGGATACACAATGATTACGCCTGGATCCCCCAGAAAACAATCTGTACCCCTAGGCCATCCAGCTAGGTGAATTACGCTATGCAGTCGCGCTCGTAAGACCATGGGTAACGCTATGGAATTCGATGGACACTCGAGTATCATATCCGGAAAACCAAAAATCAAAGAAATATCGATAGAATGAATCCACAATGTGGCCACAAAGCGGATATCAAGCAGAAGGCACTTTCCATATCTTTACTTCAAAAATATGTATCATATAGTACCTTTTCAAATCACTTTCAAATATCATACTTTTATAAAGTCCATTATATATAAGATTTTATTTTCAAATCAAGTACCTTTCCAAAGTCAAAAGTATACCAATTCACACTTATATAGACTTCAATTATATAAGATTTAACTTTTCAAATTGAGTACCTTTTCAAATCCATAGTTTTCGAATCAACATCATACTTATACAAACCAAATTTTTATATAAGTTCGATAACTCCCAAATCAAGTATTTAGTAACACAAGGTTCTCGAACTTCAATTTGTTTCAATATCAGTTCAGTTTCAAAATCATATACAATCCCACCAAATTATTTCTTCTCAATTTAAATATCTTCAGTTTCAAAGTTTCCAAAATAATAGGTTTGGAGAATATCCAAGTTTCTAAATCAATATAATTTAAGTCAAACAATTCATTTCCAAAATCAAATGTTTTCAAAATCATCTTATATTTACATAAAGTCCATCTTATATAAGGATAAAAAATTTCAAAATAAATTTTGCTACATGAAAAGCTATATGGGATTGAACATCTTTTCTTACTAAAAGATTTTTAATTTAGAATAGTTTTGTATATAAAATAGTTTGTATGAAAAATAGAATAAAACAGTTTGTTTAAGAAGAATAAAAGAAAAATAGTTTTGAAAAAAATGGTTTTAAATTGATAGTAGTTTTTCATAAAAGAAAATTCCAATTAAATTACAAGATATCCAACCCAACAACTTCCAATTTCAGTGTCAAGTATATCAATGATATTAGAATATAAGATGTACATACGTCATCATTTCGCAAAATCACATTCGATCGCTCGCTCGATCACACAAGTTCAGTTTCAAACTAGTATTGTCCAGTCAACTTCCCTAATGCAGACTTCGATATGGTTTCTCGACTAGAAGCCATCAGTCTCCTTGCATAGCCATATACTATGATAGAGAATTCTAGAATCAAGCCCAAAATCCATATCAAATATTCACCATCGAGAATCAAATGAAAAATCCTAACACGAAATGGTGTAATTCACCTCGAACTTGTGTACTCAAACTTGGATCAAATTATTTATGCGAATAAAACAGCATATGTACAACTTATGTATCTATTCCAACTTGTTAAATATATAGTTTCATAAAGATGTTACTAAGTTAAAACATTTAAACTAAATTTTATTCAAAATATTTTGAAGACCAAATTCTTTTCAAAACATTTCAAATCTAAATTTCATATTTGAAAAATTCAAAATAGCCTTATTCATTTACTTAACAAAACAGTTTCAACTTATTTCAATCATATTACTACATACTTTAAACATACATACCAAACTTATATACTTTATACTTCAAAATTTCTTAGCTTTGAAAAGTTAACCTTGATTTGGAAGTGCTCGAACCTTCAAAATAGTCGAAGAAATCATATTTCAATCCAAGAGTTGGAAATCACCAACAAATCAGTAAATCAATTCCAAAAGATAGGGTTATATCAAATCAAATCCAAAACTCAAGGACTGAACACCGGCTCATTTCAAATTGTTCAAATATATAAACATATATCTTTCGAATATCACATCATACTTCGGAATTTGAAATCAAAATTGGTTTCGCAAAAATCACTCACGTAGCAATGCTACTAAAGTTGTAACGACCCCAGATTTTAATTTAATTTAAATTAATAATTTATTGAATTTTTGAATTAAAATTGTAAAATTTATTATAAATGGAAGCGAGTTTCCCCGATTCAAATAGAAAATATATTAAGTCAAATTGATTTGAAAATTTGCATATATGTGAATATATATGTATATGTGTATATATGAGAATATATACATGTATATAGATATATATGAGTAAATTTGAATTTTTATATATATATGTATATATATGTATATGTTGGATTTGAAAATATAATCTTAAATAAATGGGTTAAAGACTAATTATAATAATAATAATTAAAATTTAAACTAGAAATACAAGACAATAAATGTTAAGTTAAACAAATAAATAAAATAGATATAGTAAACAAATTAGTAAAATCTAACAATATATTAATGAACTTTGTAAAAATATAAGCAAATACATTGACAAATTCTACCAACAAATAAAAATAGGAATTTGTTTATATTGTAAAGTAATAAAACAACAATTAATACAAGTAGGGAAACATAAGAAGAACACATAAACATTCAAGTAGGGATCTTGCAAAAGAAGACAATGTTATTTTTCAAGTTGAACAAATGTATATAGATAAATATGAATTAACTTGTATAAGAAAACCAAGAAGCACAAGCAAATAAATGATAAGTATGTAGGCTGTAACTAGGAAAGCAATATATGCTTAAATATAAAACAAGACAAATATCATATCAGCCAAATTAATGCAAGATGTCCTTAGCCATAATATAATATCTTCTCAGCCGAGTTAAAGCTTGCAAAAGCAAGTACATGTATGTGTAGTAGTAGGATAGAACAAGTAAAGGAAGTACCTAGGTACATATACAAAATAGGCAAAGTAAAGTGAAAAGAAAATATAAATATTATAAGGAAACACAAAGTACTCATGCATTTAATGCTAGCAATATCATCAGCTACCAAAGCAAAGAAAAAAAATCTATGATATGTATTGTAACGACCCAAGATTTTAATTTATTTAAATTGATAATTAAATTAGTTTTTGAATAAAAATTATGAAATTCAATCGATAAATGGAAGCGAGTTTCCCCGAATCTGAATAAAAATATATAAAATCATTTTAAATTTAGAAATTGTATATATATATATATATATGTGTGAATCTATATGGTTGTGCCTATATGAATAGATTTGAAATGATATATATATATATATATTGATAATTGAATTTAAATCTTAATATAAATGGTTTAAAGATAAATTTAAAAATAAATTGATAATAAATATTTAAACTAAAAAGATAGAAGTAAATAATATTTGAGTTATAAATAAATATGAATAAATGTAGACAAATTCCAACAATATATTTACTATAGAATTTCATCTATATTACAAAGCAACATTATAAAAGAAAAGAAAATACAAGCCGAATTCAAAAGAAACACAAATATATATAGAGTATAGAAGCTTGTAAAAGTAGCCATCATGTTATCTCAAAACACATGTACAGCCGAACTAGAGTAGGAAAATTATAAAATATATATTTGTATAAGTCTAATTAATATCTCTAGTACACTACCTTATATACATCAGCCGAGACAAGCAAGAAAAGTAAAGGAAAATAAAATAAGCAAGATTGTACATGCAAAAATAAAGAAATGGTATATGTAAACTTGAAAAGAGACCAAGGCATTTAATGCCATCACCTCTAGTACAAGCAAAGAAATCACCTCAGCCTCCATAAGAAAGAAATATCCCTGACCAAATAAAAGAAAATCTTGTACCTGCACACCTCTTTCTTTCTATATGTGTACAGCTTTCGTTCACAAGGCTGAGCATACTTGTAAACATTTTCTCAAATTCTTCAAACATTTTCAAAGCTGTAATAAGTATCAAGCATGCAAAGAGTTCAACTTCATTAGCAAAGCAAAATTTCAAATTTACAGTTCCAGGAAATCAAAAGAAAAGCCTGTAGTGTTCTCTGTTAACTAAGGTGAGTAACACCATTTAAAACTTAAGTATATGAATCTGGATTTTATGGTTTAAATCTGAAATAAGTAAGCTTTGTTTATATGTATGTTTCTGTATATAGATGAATTGTTTAGTGAAAATTTTATCTACTTGTTCTCCTCTGTTTGAGTTGCAGAGTTAAATAGTTGTTCAAAATTTGAAAACTTCTTCATCATACCATTTACAGTCTAAAACAGAACAAGTTGTTTAATCACAAACTAAGATAAACAAATTTGTTTCAAACAGGGTAGTGGAATATTTTTACTGAAAGCTTTGATTACAGTTAATCAAGCAATACATTGATAAATCCAATTGTTATAGAAAGCTAATTCAAGTTGATAACTTGAATGCCTATTGAAATTTATGATTTTCAAAACTAGAATGAAGATTTTTAGCTCAGTATTTCAAGAGCAATTTGTATTTGAACCAAAACTGCACTTTTACAGATTTCTAGAGATTTAATCAATAATTGATGTTGAAATTTGTTGTGGAGTTAGATTATTGATTCAGGAATATAGGAAAAATGTTGAAAGATTTTTCTAATGCAAATTTTTTTAAGTCGAATCAAATTTAGGGTTTTTGGTTCATATTTTTGGGGTCTGCTTATTCGATGATATCGTCGTCGTGGTTCAACCGAGCTTCACGAGATTTCGGGAGGTGGTAGAGGGAGATGATGGCGAGGTGAGGCCGAAATCGCTAAGCAAATGGTGGTCGAGGTTGTGTGGATGTGGTGATTTTCTCTGACGCGTTCGAGTTGAAGTTCGTTCGATCACGCATATTTTGATTCCGTAAATATTACGTCAAACTGGGTTTGGATTTCGAACGTAGGGTCGTTATGTGGTTTGCTGGGGGCGTCGTGGGTCACCGAAGTGGTGGCGAATGAAATGACCCTCCTATTTCTACTCTAATTTCATAAGGAAATTTTTTTTTTTTTTTTTTAAGGTAAAGAGGATATATAAATATTTAGATATATCATCCATTGCAAATATAATTCTCAGGGTCAATATCTTTCTCCAATAAACCAAAATATATCCAGGATCACAATAATCAACCAATATAAATATATCAGTACATTCACAAAGATAAGCACATACATGTGAGGATGTATATGCCTCTCTTGTTTGAATCAGAGTTCTGGAAAACAAGAGGATGTTGGATTGCTAATTTTTTTTGACCAAACAATCCACTATAAACTCACACATTAGTCTGTTTATACTAACTAAGAAGTGATCAAGTAATAATCAGTAGTAAACAAGCTTTTAATATAGATGTTTGTGTTAAGTTCTGAATAGTGACAAAATCAAGCTAAAATGAAGTGGATCCTAAGTGAACACAAGCAACATCTAGGCGTAATGGAAACGCGCCTAACTTATACACAAGAGATCACGAGTTCGAGTACTATGCTGGTTGGTTCAAACACAATTTTTGTTTTTTTTTCTTTTCATTTTTCTTCTGTGCAGTTTGGAACCTGTTATCTACCTATATCTGCACATATATATACTTTATTTTTGCCTATATTCCATCATACAAAACAATAATTCTTGCTTAATTATTTCTGAAACCCATCCCTATAACCTGGAAGGCTTCAGGATTGATATGAATTAAGAGTATGGTTCTTAGGTTTTGAGGATGATAGAAGTGTTTATCATTATTCAGGTTTGTATTTCTTCTTATAAGATCTGTCTGGCATTTAAAATGCATTTGGTTAAAATCTGAGTGAAATTCAGATTCCTATTACAAGTGCAAAAGAAAAGGTGTGTTGATGTTTACACTAAACATGTTTATGTGCATATATAACTGCAACTATTTGAATCTGGCTTCCATCTACCTTATTACAGATCCTTTCTTTAATTAAAAATAGGACAGGAAACATTTGTATGGAACAAGTTTAATTATGGAAACCTTGCAGCCATATAAAATATTCAACCTATGCCTATTTCTTTGGTATACATATGCCATATTAGAAAATAAAACCCTTTAAATTTTCTGAGAATCAACTATCCTGATTTTCTAAAACTTAAGTCCTTTTCAAAGATTCATGATTGACTAATGCATTTATAAAATGTAATCATTCAATTTTAACATGGGGTTCTGGCTAAATCCACTTACAAGATTTGATTAAAATTCTTTTTAAACATAACAGATATTCAACTTAGTTCATAGTTTCCAGATACAAGTCAACCTTTTAACAAAATACCTAACAAAATAACCATCCAATATTCAACACTTAATACAAGTAGCAATTTAAATTGTCAATACATGCAGATTTCAACATTTAGGCTCTTATCTAACTAAGTTTAGCATGCTATATCTTCTTCTCAAAGCCTTGCTTCTACTCCTACTTAGTTGCTGCAATCCCTGAAAAAGCATTTGAAACTGCCTCATTTTAAATGAGACACCCCAGATGCCATTAGCACACTAGGGTCAGACACATGTCTGGTATGAGAAAATTCACAAAAGCAATTTGTTAATTAAGTTAAAATCAAGTTAAGTACATATACATAAGGTTCTGTCCTTTAGAATCAGGTAAATACTTGTGTGCATGCTCTGTGTCATTGTGCATGTGCACACTTTAACTTTCTTTCCAGAGACTGCACATATGAATATGGCACATACATTCAAGCATACAACTCAATCATAGACAAACAATCATTTATACCAAACAGGAAAATAACTAATATGAGTTAAATCATTTATTCAATTCTCATATTTCAAATCTGGGAAAAACTCTAGTTTTCTCATCTGCTCAAGTATTATTTCCTTGGTATATTTATCTATCCTTGGTCTCATCTGCAATATTTATGAATCAATGGTCACACTGTAATGAACTAATTCACTCCATTACACAAAGATCTCAGGACTTAAACAAGCCATGTGTCAACTTATGTTACTCAAGCACACAAGTCATTCCTGCAGTGTTCTTGACCCCAATTTCCTAATCAGATTTTAGTTAATAATAACCCCTTTTGATTGTTCATGACAAAACCATTCAGTGATCCAATAACTGAAAACATCTATATCATGGCATCTCATATTATTCATGACCATACAGAAACAACAAGCAAACAACCATTGGTGACTACAAAATAAGGTTCTGTATATATATATATAGATATTCATCCTGGTATATTTTTCTTTAAAGGAGTTTAGGCAGCTAACATTGGTTTATGGTTTCTGAGATAGTTTTTCTTTTGCAAACATTTGTGCTTGAGTTAAACTCAGGATGACCTGGTTTCACTGAAACACAAAATTTTGTTTGCTATGCATTTTATTGAATGAGGAGCATCAGCACATAGGCAACCCTATTGCACCCCTAATTCCTTTCTATTTCAAGCCTCAGCACTTATACATGAGTATATTGCAGCTCAGCATTATTTACATCTTTCTGGGTTGAGCCAAAACCAATACTACTTGCCTATTCTCAACATTTTATTTTCTGGGTATTTGTTTATATCCCCAAACATTAACATAACAGGGATCTGAGTGTATAAAACAGATATGTATACTAACAACACATAAAAACTTTGTTATAATAAAACAAGTGATCAACCAAAGAAAATCAAAACATTTTCAGATTTAAATTCACAGATAAACATTCATATATGAAAATACTCTTTTAAGAAAATACTTTTAACTGGCTGCCTACATTAGGACTTATTGCCTTAGATTTTTGAGTGAGTTTTCTCACCTAGCTCTCTCCTTTGTTTCCTTAATTAATTGATGAACTCCTGCCCTTATCCTCAAGCTCTCTTTCTTTCCTTGTCTTATGATTTCTGTGGTATTGCTTTTCTTCTTTTTTTTTCAAAATTCTTTTCTGAGGAGGAGAGGAGGCTGCTGCATATACATGTATATATATATACAGGGTCTCTCTTAGGGTTTTGGGTATTGGCTAAGTCCATTTTTGCCCACCAGAAAAATCATGTTATCTGCATTTTTTTAAACCCAAAGTTTTACCCCTTCCCGGCTTAATTTGGGTGAAGAGAAAAGTGGTTACACATTTTTTTCAGAAATTTGCTTTTCAGAAAATACTTTTCCCCCTTGTCTACAATCATGCTAAAAATGTGACTTGGTTTTGTTATTTATTAAACACTCTTTTCTATTTTTAGCTTTCATGCAAATGGTATGTACTTCCTTCATTTATTTATAAGAGAATTATTCCTTTTTATATCTCCATTCTTTTCATTTCTGCTTATATTAAAATGTGTCTGTATATTTTATTTCACTAGTTTAAGCTCTAGTATTTTATTAACATATATATATATGTATATAAGTCTTTCTGAAATAATTAGTATACCCTTCTATATATCCCTACATCATTCTATACTGACACACACACATATGCACATGTACACTCAAAATATTCAGTAGCACTCATATATACATTTACTTATGCATACTACTTTTAAGAATTTAATCTACATATATATATATATATATATCCATACACATCAATATGTATGTGTTTTTGGAGTTCAGGGTTTTAGCTTATATTCATGTGCATTTCCTGTGCACTCATGTACACACACTGATACACTATCAAGCTATATCAATTCCTCCTTCAAAATTTATTTAAAAATTATTTTAAATTCATTTATATTTTCCAGAATAAGTTCCTAAAATCTTGGGTCATTACATACACCCCTCCTTTTAGAAATTGTGTCCCACAATTTTCCTAAGCTTAAAATAAATTTTAAACTTAATTCAGAGAACAAGTATATTCCCTACCAAATAGATTCTTAGTTCTATACTAACTAAAAATATATTCATCCAAAATAAAGAAAACAATCAAAAATCAGAATTACCTTAATCTGAAAATAGCTTAGGATAATTCATCCTAACTTTGTCTTCTAATTCCCATGTGCAATCACTAGGATCTAGACTCCACTGTACCTTTACAAGTTTCAGAGATTTATTCCTCAACTTCTTCACATCTTTTGCCAAAATTCCCACTGGATCCTTTTCATAAATCAAATTAGGATTTATCTGCACTTGGGTTGGGGTTTCAAGAATTTCTGCCTTGTCATGGACCCACCTTCTCAATTGTGATACATGAAAAACATCATGTATGCCTTGCATGTTTTCTGGTAATTCCAACTTATATGCCAAGGGACCAATTCTCTCCAGAATTTTGTATGGTCCAATATATCTTGGGGTTAATTTGCCTTGTTTTCCGAACCTCAGCACATTTTTCATGGGTGAGATTTTGATGAAAACAAAATTTCCCACTTCATATTCTACCTGCCTCCTTCTCATGTCTACAAATTTCTTTTGTCTATCTTGAGCTGCTGTCATTCTTCTTCTTATCAACTCAATTTTCTCCTTGGTTTCTTGTATGTACTCAGGTCCTAAAATAGACCTTTCTCCTGCTTCTACCCAGCAAACCGGTGACAAGCAGGGTTTACCATATAAGGCTTCAAATGGAGCCATTCCTATGGTGCTTTGGTAGCTGTTGTTGTATGTAAATTCAACTAGATGAAGATAATCTTCCCAGTTGCCCCCAAAATCCAGTATACATGCCCTCAACATGTCCTCCAACACTTTGTTTACCACCTCAGTCTGCCCATCTGATTGAGGATGGTAGGCAGTACTTAAACATAGTTCACTTCCCATTGCTTCTTGAAAGCTTTTCCAGAATTTTGAAGTGAAGATGGTATCCCTATCACTCACAATGGTTTTGGGAATGCCATGTAACCTTACCACTTCTTTTATAAAAATTTGAGCTAGTTTTGGTGTTGTTCTTTCTGACTTGACTGGGATGAAGTGTGCTACCTTGGTTAGCCTATCAACTATCACCCATATGCTTGTATTACCTCTCTTAGATCTAGGCAGTCCATCTATGAAGTCCATAGATATGTCTTCCCACTTCCACTGTGGTACACTAAGAGGTTGCATCAACCCTGATGGTCTTTGAGTTTCAGCCTTGACTTGTTGGCAAGTCATACATTTGGCAATGTACTTGGCTATATCAGATTTCATCCCCTTCCACCAGAAGTCTCTTTTCAAATTTTGATACATTTTTGTGTTACCTGGGTGAATGGAGTATTTACTTCTGTGATATTCATTCAATATCTCCTTCTTCAATTCTATGTCCTCTGGTACACACATCCTATTCTGGTATCTCACATAACCATCTTTATCAATGTGGTGATTCATTACTTCCTCCCCTCTTGAGAGGAGCATTCTCTTCTCTAATAAGTGAGCATCTTGTTCTTGCATTTTTCCTACCCTCAGAATTAAATCTGGTTGAAGTGTCATTAAGCTTAACTTCCCTTTATCTTCTTGTGCACCATGCATCTGCACACAACCATTCTCCTCAATCTCTAACTCAGTTAGCAAAGACAAATCTTTAAATTCTGCTATCATCATCATAGCCAATTTAGCATGCTGTCTACTTAGAGCATCTGCAACTTTGTTTGCTTTGCCTGGTGTATAGAGTATGTCAAAATCATAGGCAGCTAAGAACTCCACCCATCTATGTTGCCTCATGTTCAAATCTTTTTGTGAAAACAAATATTTTAGAGACTTGTGGTCAGTGTAGAGTTCAAACTTTGTGCCCAATAAATAATGTGTCCAAAGTTTTAAAGCATATATCACAGCTGCTAATTCGAGATCATGTGTGGCATACCTTACTTCATGGGGTTTAAGTTGTCTGGATGCATATGCAATGACTTGGCCTTGTTGCATCAACACTGCACCCAAGCCAAATCCACTAGCATCAGTGTATACCACTAATTCTTCATTTCCATGTGGTACCTTTAGAATTGGAGCATTCACCAATGCCTCCTTCAACTGTTCAAAAGACTTTTCACATTTTTCTGACCAAACAAAAGCTTGGTTCTTCCTGGTTAGGTTAGTGAGTGGTGTAGAAATTTTTGAAAAATCTTTTATAAACCTTCTATAATACCCTGCCATCCCCATAAATGACCTCACTTCACTCACAGTGCTTGGCCTCTTCCATGCTTGAATAGCCACTACTTTATTGGGGTTCACAGAAATTCCTTTGGCAGATATAACATGGCCAAGAAAATGTACTTCCTCCTTCCAAAACACACATTTTGAAAATTTTGCCTTTAAATCTTTTTCCCTTAGTCTAGACAAAACCAGGTGCAAATGATGCTTATGTTCTTCCACTGTCTTGGAATAAATCAAAATGTCATCTATGAAAATAAGCACAAACTTGTCTAAACAATCTCTAAAGGTTCTGTTCATTAAATCAACAAAGTAAGATGGTGCATTGGTCAAGCCAAATGGCATAACCAAAAATTCATACAACCCATACCTAGTGTTAAAGGCAGTGTACTTGATGCTTGATTCTTCCACCTTCATTTGATGAAAACCCGATGCTAAGTCTAGTTTAGAAAATACTTTTGCCCCTGCTAATTGATCAAAAAGATCATCTATTCTTGGCAATGGGTATTTATTTTTAATAGTTATTTTGTTTAATTCTCTATAATCTATGCAGAGTCTTAAGGAGCCATCTTGCTTCTTAACAAATACCACTGGTGCTCCCCAGCAAGAATTACTTGGTCTTATAAAACCCTTTTCTTCCAATTCTTCTAACTGTTTCTTTAATTCTTTTAGTTCATTTGGCCCCATTCTAGTTGGCTTTTTAATCACTGGGCTTGCTCCTGGAACTAGATTGATCTGGAATTCTACTGGTCTATGGTGTGGAATACCCTTGACCTCACCAAACACATCCAAATATTCATTGACTATGGGAATTTCTTCAATGGTTAATTCATTAAAATCTTTTTCTGAGTCAACTAAATGATATAGTTTTCCTTCCTTAGTTACCTCACATAAAACTGTGATTCTCTGGCCTCTAGAATTTTGCAATGATATGGTGGATGAGTCTAAATTAATTATGGCTTTGAATTGCCTTAACCAGTCTACCCCCAATATAACACCTATATTTGGGTAATTCAAAACATATAAATTGGAAATAAAAATATTTCCTCCTATGTTTAATTCCACATCCACACAAATCATATTTAAAACACTAGAACTCCCCAATGGACTGTGTATATGCAATGGGGTTTCAACTAATATGCAATTCAGTTTTAGCATTTTAACCAATTCATAAGAAATTAAAGAGTGAGTTGCCCCAGTATCATATACTACTGCTATGGGTATGGTACAAATAAGTAATGTATCTTCCACTTGGCTATGATTTACAGTGTTACTCTCCACTGTGGCTTTGCCTTTTCCTTCCAAATTTGCCAATTTGCCTTGCTGTTTATACTCAGGACAATTCCTCTTCATATGCCCCTCTTTCCCACATAGATAGCATTTGAAAGCTCCCCCTTTCAATTCTGGACATCTTGGTTTGATATGCCCTTCCTTTCCACACTGATGGCACACAATTTTCTTCTTGTTTTCCTTAGCTTTGTCATCTCCAGTGCTTTTGTTATTAGCCTCTTCTTTCTTCTTATCATAGGGGTGATACCTCCCCTTACCTTTCTTGTTATTATTGCTCTTAAAATTTCTGAACTTCTCCCTTTCCTTGTCATGCTGTTCCAACCTCAAAGCTAAGTCTATCACATGATCAAAAGTCTTGTCTGCATAGGGTAACATGGCCCTGCTAAGTCCTGGGTTCAGACCTTTTATGTACCTATCATTTTTAGATGCCTCATCTGCCACAAGCATTGCTCCATATGTGGAAAGCCCCTCAAACTTTTGAGTGTATTCTGTGACAGTCATGGTTCCTTGTCTAAGTCTAATGAATTCTTCTAGCAAGGTAGTCTTTGCTGATGCTGGTACAAACCTTGCTTCCAACATCTCTTTGAATTGATTCCAAGTGATTTCATTCTCATTCCTTCCTGCTATGATTACTTCCCACCAGCCTAAAGCTACTCCTTTTAGCTGTCTTGAAGCCACTTGCCTCTTTCTTTGATCATCAAGTTGCATGTCATTGAAAATTCTTTCCAATGTTCTCAACCATGTTTGAATTTCCATGACACTCTCTGTCCCTTCAAAGCTTTTGCCTCCTAAATGAGTATATGTCTTAAGTAATTTTGAGAGTTCTTCATAGGGATTTTCTTGCCTTTGTCCTGCCCCATCCCTAAATGCTCTCACCAAGTCTTGCAGATTGACCATTGGTGGTGCATGGGAAGATCCTGCTCCCTGATTTGGTGGTCTCCCTACCATAGTTTGCTAATAATAATTTACATAGCTGGTTAGTTTGATTAGTAATTTTATTATTTCAGTGGTTTTTTTTTTCACACTGAGCACATTGTTATATATATATTTAGTTCCTTTTAATTTCATTTCTATCTAAGAACTTGATCCTTACTTCTTCTATGTTAAATAACATAGCTCTGATACCAACTGAAATGACCCTCTTATTTCTACTCTAATTTCATAAGGAATTTTTTTTTTTAAGGTAAAGAGGATATATAAATATATAGATATATCATCCATTGCAAATATAATTCTCAGGGTCAATATCTTTCTCCAATAAACCAAAATATATCCAGGATCACAATAATCAACCAATATAAATATATCAGTACATTCACAAAGATAAGCACATACATGTGAGGATGTATATGCCTCTCTTGTTTGAATCAGAGTTCTGGAAAACAAGAGGATGTTGGATTGCTAATTTTTTTTTGACCAAACAATCCACTGTAAACTCACACATTAGTCTGTTTATACTAACTAAGAAGTGATCAAGTAATAATCAGTAGTAAACAAGCTTTTAATATAGATGTTTGTGTTAAGTTCTGAATAGTGACAAAATCAAGCTAAAATGAAGTGGATCCTAAGTGAACACAAGCAACATCTAGGCGTAATGGAAACACGCCTAACTTATACACAAGAGATCACGAGTTCGAGTACTATGCTGGTTGGTTCAAACACAATTTTTGTTTTTTTTTTCTTTTCATTTTTCTTCTGTGCAGTTTGGAACCTGTTATCTACCTATATCTGCACATATATATACTTTATTTTTGCCTATATTCCATCATACAAAACAATAATTCTTGCTTAATTATTTCTGAAACCCATCCCTATAACCTGGAAGGCTTCAGGATTGATATGAATTAAGAGTATGGTTCTTAGGTTTTGAGGATGATAGAAGTGTTTATCATTATTCAGGTTTGTATTTCTTCTTATAAGATCTGTCTGGCATTTAAAATGCATTTGGTTAAAATCTGAGTGAAATTCAGATTCCTATTACAAGTGCAAAAGAAAAGGTGTGTTGATGTTTACACTAAACATGTTTATGTGCATATATAACTGCAACTATTTGAATCTGGCTTCCATCTACCTTATTACAGATCCTTTCTTTAATTAAAAATAGGACAGGAAACATTTGTATGGAACAAGTTTAATTATGGAAACCTTGCAGCCATATAAAATATTCAACCTATGCCTATTTCTTTGGTATACATATGCCATATTAGAAAATAAAACCCTTTAAATTTTCTGAGAATCAACTATCCTGATTTTCTAAAACTTAAGTCCTTTTCAAAGATTCATGATTGACTAATGCATTTATAAAATGTAATCATTCAATTTTAACATGGGGTTCTGGCTAAATCCACTTACAAGATTTGATTAAAATTCTTTTTAAACATAACAGATATTCAACTTAGTTCATAGTTTCCAGATACAAGTCAACCTTTTAACAAAATACCTAACAAAATAACCATCCAATATTCAACACTTAATACAAGTAGCAATTTAAATTGTCAATACATGCAGATTTCAACATTTAGGCTCTTATCTAACTAAGTTTAGCATGCTATATCTTCTTCTCAAAGCCTTGCTTCTACTCCTACTCAGTTGCTGCAATCCCTGAAAAAGCATTTGAAACTGCCTCATTTTAAATGAGACACCCCAGATGCCATTAGCACACTAGGGTCAGACACATGTCTGGTATGAGAAAATTCACAAAAGCAATTTGTTAATTAAGTTAAAATCAAGTTAAGTACATATACATAAGGTTCTGTCCTTTAGAATCAGGTAAATACTTGTGTGCATGCTCTGTGTCATTGTGCATGTGCACACTTTAACTTTCTTTCCAGAGACTGCACATATGAATATGGCACATACATTCAAGCATACAACTCAATCATAGACAAACAATCATTTATACCAAACAGGAAAATAACTAATATGAGTTAAATCATTTATTCAATTCTCATATTTCAAATCTGGGAAAAACTCTAGTTTTCTCATCTGCTCAAGTATTATTTCCTTGGTATATTTATCTATCCTTGGTCTCATCTGCAATATTTATGAATCAATGGACACACTGTAATGAACTAATTCACTCCATTACACAAAGATCTCAGGACTTAAACAAGCCATGTGTCAACTTATGTTACTCAAGCACACAAGTCATTCCTGCAGTGTTCTTGACCCCAATTTCCTAATCAGATTTTAGTTAATAATAACCCCTTTTGATTGTTCATGACAAAACCATTCAGTGATCCAATAACTGAAAACATCTATATCATGGCATCTCATATTATTCATGACCATACAGAAACAACAAGCAAACAACCATTGGTGACTACAAAATAAGGTTCTGTATATATATATATAGATATTCATCCTGGTATATTTTTCTTTAAAGGAGTTTAGGCAGCTAACATTGGTTTATGGTTTCTGAGAGAGTTTTTCTTTTGCAAACATTTGTGCTTGAGTTAAACTCAGGATGACCTGGTTTCACTGAAACACAAAATTTTGTTTGCTATGCATTTTATTGAATCAGGAGCATCAGCACATAGGCAACCCTATTGCACCCCTAATTCCTTTCTATTTCAAGCCTCAGCACTTATACATGAGTATATTGCAGCTCAGCATTATTTACATCTTTCTGGGTTGAGCCAAAACCAATACTACTTGCCTATTCTCAATATTTTATTTTCTGGGTATTTGTTTATATCCCGAAACATTAACATAACAGGGATCTGAGTGTATAAAACAGATATGTATACTAACAACACATAAAAACTTTGTTATAATAAAACAAGTGATCAACCAAAGAAAATCAAAACATTTTCAGATTTAAATTCACAGATAAACATTCATATATGAAAATACTCTTTTAAGAAAATACTTTTAACTGGCTGCCTACATTAGGACTTATTGCCTTAGATTTTTGAGTGAGTTTTCTCACCTAGCTCTCTCCTTTGTTTCCTTAATTAATTGATGAACTCCTGCCCTTATCCTCAAGCTCTCTTTCTTTCCTTGTCTTATGATTTCTGTGGTATTGCTTTTCTTCTTTTTTTTTCAAAATTCTTTTCTGAGGAGGAGAGGAGGCTGCTGCATATACATGTATATATATATATACAGGGTCTCTCTTAGGGTTTTGGGTATTGGCTAAGTCCATTTTTGCCCACCAGAAAAATCATGTTATCTGCATTTTTTTAAACCCAAAGTTTTACCCCTTCCCGGCTTAATTTGGGTGAAGAGAAAAGTGGTTACACATTTTTTTCAGAAATTTGCTTTTCAGAAAATACTTTTCCCCCTTGTCTACAATCATGCTAAAAATGTGACTTGGTTTTGTTATTTATTAAACACTCTTTTCTATTTTTAGCTTTCATGCAAATGGTATGTACTTCCTTCATTTATTTATAAGAGAATTATTCCTTTTTATATCTCCATTCTTTTCATTTCTGCTTATATTAAAATGTGTCTGTATATTTTATTTCACTAGTTTAAGCTCTAGTATTTTATTAACACATATATATATGTATATAAGTCTTTCTGAAATAATTAGTATACCCTTCTATATATCCCTACATCATTCTATACTGACACACACACATATGCACATGTACACTCAAAATATTCAGTAGCACTCATATATACATTTACTTATGCATACTACTTTTAAGAATTTAATCTACATATATATATATATATATATTTCCATACACATCAATATGTATGTGTTTTTGGAGTTCAGGGTTTTAGCTTATATTCATGTGCATTTCCTGTGCACTCATGTACACACACTGATACACTATCAAGCTATATCAATTCCTCCTTCAAAATTTATTTAAAAATTATTTTAAATTCATTTATATTTTCCAGAATAAGTTCCTAAAATCTTGGGTCATTACAGCGAACCACCGTCCACGTGCACGGTGGCGCGAGAGGTGTCAGTGCTTCAGGTGGTTGTCGTCTCGAGAAATCACTCGAGAAAAATTTGAGGGGTTTTTCGCGAGTTTGGTTTGGGTGTGTGCGCGAGTGCTTTCGCAAGTGCACCGTGGCTAAAAAAATAGAAGAAGGAGAAGCTCGAAAGAAAAGGAGCAGGGGGAAAAGAAAACTCGGGGGAACTGGGAAGAAACGCGTGTTTTTCTCGGGTAAACGAGGAGCTTGCCTCGAGTCCAGTTCCTAATGAATTTGCCTAAAACACTTTAAGTATTTTGTTATACAAAGTTTAATATCAATTTGATAAATATTGTTGGTTAATGCTAAGTTAAGATTTGATCTAAAATTTATTAAAGGAAAGTTTTAAAATGTTAATTAAGATAATTTTTATTTTAAATTAATTGTTTTAAAAGTTATTAAGAATGATTTCTTTATAATGGTAAGTAAAGATTGGTTAATTAAATTTATAATTGTAGTTAATTATGGGTTTATCACTTTGTGACTAATTAATTGGTAAATTTATAATTAAGTGTCTAATTTATTTATAATTAATAATTGTTGATGATAATTAATTTCAAGATGGACTTAAAGATTAATGAAGATTAATTAAAGGTTAATTTAAAGTAAATTAATTTAATGATAAAGATTAATTGGTAATTAATGATTAATTGTTATGAGATGATTGCTTAATGATAAGTAATTAAAGGGTTAATTTCTCAAAATAATAAATTAAGGGTTTAATTAATTATGTAATTGGTTTAAAGGTTGATTTAATTAATATGATTACTTAAGAATAATTTATTAAGGTGATTGATAGATTAATTTATATCAAATGATTTGTAATTAATAAATCAGAATTGGATAACTAATTCATAAGTAACTAATTCAATTGGAAATGAATTGAATTAATTGGAATTAAACAATTAATAAATCCTGCTCATAAATGATTGTTGAATGCTTGACCTTACTTATGAATGATTGTATTGTATGAGATACCTTGAATTGATTGTCCTATCTGATATGTGATATTTTGTTTTGTGAATTAAACTGTGTTTAATCTATTCATTTATTTGTGATACATATGTATATGATATGTGATCTGTGAATGAAAAGGTAAGCGTTATATCTCATACCTCTTATCAACTATATTTCTGTATTTTGATCTGTGATGATTTATTGATGTTGCACTACTGTGTGAAACCCCTGGACCACACTTTTACACACACAAATATGGATTTCACGTGGAAATCGGTTAAGTCACAAATAATTTAAATTTGATGTTTTTAAAATTGAATTTTTTTAATTTCAATTGATTTTGAAATTGGAAATTTGGGTTTAAAGTGAAAAGCTTTTGAAATAAAATTTCAAAGATAAGAGTTATTTTGAATAACTTAATCGAGTTTTGAAAATTTAAATAATTTGATTTAAATTTGAATTCAAGTTTGAAATTGAATCCTATGATTTGAAACTAGGGATTAAAGATGATATAAATGTGTTTGTATGAATCTAAACCATTTAAAAGTATAATTTTAAGAATTTGGATTTAACCCAAGAACTTTAACTCGTATAGATGAATCAAATTTCCAAAATGAAAACTGTTTGTTTTAAAAGAATAAAAGCTTTCAGATTAGAAATGAAATTCCAGTTTAATTAAAGGAATTTCAAGATTGAATTGTAAAAATGGTTTTTCCAAGTTATGAATGAATTCTTTTTGAAAGCTATGATTTGAATCTGTTACTTTTAACAGATTTAAAATGATGATTTGTTTAACCCATTCAAAATGAAATTATTTTGAAAGCTATAAATTGAATCTTTGTTTTTAAAGATTCAATGAGTTAATCCAATTGAAACGGAAATTGTTTTGAAATCTGTGAATGAATTTTTGTGAAACTAGGTGGCTTTATGAAATAAATCTTTTTGTTTAAAAGATTTGAAATGGTAATCGATTGAAACCATTCAAAAGGAAGTTGAATTATTAAGTTGTGACTTAATTGAATCCATTATCCATATGTTTAAAATATTACGCTCACTATTCGGTTTAGCCAGGAGAGGACCTTTGTGTCGCATAACCCATTCCGAATAAGTGATACGTCGTATATGGATAACATTTGAAGACCGGTGTTGAAAACCGGGTATTCGCGAAAATGATAGGATGACCTATCGATTGTCTCTGCACCGAGTAGCTACGGTATAGAGATTTCCTAAGTGATGGAAAGTCCGATCGGGATTGTTAATACCCGGATTTGCAAGGGCTTCTTCGGAAGTGCCTTCGGTTCTGTTCGAACCCGAAACAGACTTGTATGGTTACGTGTCTGACATTACACTTTGAGATATAAAGCCGATTTCTTTCAAATACATTTCTGTTGGTGGCGTAGAATTTATTCTCTTAGCTTAACACCCTTCTCTGAGACGTACGAGCTCAAAGGTTATGTAGTTGAAGGTTATCAGCGATATACTCCCAATTTGGTAATGTGACATGCTGAGTGTTGCTGTGTGATGATCATTGTTTGATCATTTGTGATATGATCATTTGTTTGATCATTTATCTTTGTGATCATTACTTTGATCATCTGTTGACCCAAAGCATGGCTTTGTGCCAAAGCATAGCTTTGTGGACGAGACTTCGTCAGGACCTCACAACCCGGAAATGGTCGAAACAGAAATGTTGCGGCAAGGTTATGAGGGTCGCGCCCTTTAGGGTATGTCATTTCCTTCTGGAAAGGGGTGGTATCATGGTATGGAGCCCAGATACTTACTCACGTGGACACACCTTATTTATTATGTGTGATGATGGTTACCGAGCGCTAGGATAAAGGTCCCAAAGGACCGGGGAATAGCATATTCGTGAGTTACTTGTTACAGGGGTAACCCGGCCTTGTTTGGCATAGAGCAGTTTGTCTCTCGGGACGTCCAGCCAGAGGCGATCCCATTCGGCAGTAGGAAAGGAAGTTCCTTAGCCTAACCATTTGTTGGAAATCCAAACAAAACAATACGAGCCCTGTATGGTTTTAGTTGTATTACCTGCCATGGAATGTGGCGGTAACCTGCTATTGAACATGGTAGCTATAGTAGGCATACGATACTGGTCGTATGTTGGCTAAGATTAATATTATACTTTCGAAATGTTTTCTGCACTATGCACTAATAATAATAATCCAATGATTTGCGTAGTAAGCATGTTTGACTATCATAAGGAGAAATCTCCTCCGATTCTGCGTTTGCATTGCGTGTGTGTGCGGGAGGCCTTATGGTAGTTTCATTTTCCAAAAAGCATTGCGGATATTTTCTACTTGCTTTACTGTTGTTGTTGTTTAAAGATAAACTGTTTTCGTTACTCACACCAGTCCCATGACTGATCCGGAGTTTATTGTTCCCTTCCTAAACTCTGGGTGCCCACCATTTTCCACACGGACAGTCTAGAGTTGGGTTTCTCAGATATTCAGGTTGAGTAGATTATCTGGAGCTAGTCAGTCCTTGGACGACTGACCTTGCTTGTCGCTAGCTATGGATTGGAGCATTCTATTGGAGATATTCTATCTGCTGCTGGTGTTATCTATTTTCTTTCCGCTGCTATTTGTTGTATCATATCTCTAATGTATATTGATATTCATTTTATCATTCTGTTGTATCAGATATTGTATATCAATGTATTATTCTTTTTCTTCCGCTGTGTTATTTAGTTAACTGTGTTATAAGCTCCGGCGACTCGGATTTGAACGGTCGAATCTACAACATTCGAGTACGATGTAAAGTATGGATGTCGATTTTCGAACGCGAAAATCCGTATCGTTACATTTGGTATCAGAGCTAAGGTTGAACTTTAGCTCAGGAATATAACACATTAAGTAGCTCATTAGAGATAGGGTGAAGTGTCCCTAGAATGAGTATATCCTTAAGATATCAGTTTGAACGCCTCAGTAAATTCTCTTGCTATCCACTGATAGTAAGTATGAGTGCAAGAAGAGGACGAGATAGGGGACAGGGAAATACGACTACAAATGGTCAATACCCTACAACAGTGGAAACAACTTTCTTCTCAATCTCCTTTGATTCATTTTCAAATTCTTTTGATTTCTTTGGGACAGCTACAAGAAGAAATTTGGTGTGATGATGTCTCTGCGAATCGTTGTAGAAAATCCTTACTTCGTATTTTCATCGGTTTCTTATCAGCTTTTTGATTTAAACCTTAATGAATTTGAAATTGGAAATTTTAATTTGAGGTAAATTGATTAATAGAATATGAGGATAAAATTGAATTAAATCAATAAAACGATATCGTTTGAAACCAAATTTTGAAATTCTATTGTAATTTCTTGTGAATACCAAAGTCCAAAGAGGGACAAATTGGTATGTATTCTGAGATATTCCGACTTAAGTTTGGAATTCATATCTTAAGCTTGAGGAATTATAGGATATCGAATCTGTCTATCTCTGTGTTGTTTTCGTGCCTGCGAATTTCGAGGATGAAATTCTTTATAAGGGGGGAAGTTTGTAACGACCCGAGATTTTAATTTATTTAAATTGATAATTAAATTAGTTTTTGAATAAAAATTATGAAATTCAATCGATAAATGGAACCGAGTTTCCCCGAATCTGAATAAAAATATATAAAATCATTTTAAATTTAGAAATTGTATATATATATATATATGTGAATCTATATAGTTGTGCCTATATGAATAGATTTGAAATGATATATATATATATATTGATAATTGAATTTAAATCTTAATATAAATGGTTTAAAGATAAATTTTAAAATAAATTGATAATAAATATTTAAACTAAAAAGATAGAAGTAAATAATATTTGAGTTATAAATAAATATGAATAAATGTAGACAAATTCCAACAATATATTTACTATAGAATTTCATCTATATTACAAAGCAACATTATAAAAGAAAAGAAAATACAAGACGAATTCAAAAGAAATACAAATATATATAGAGTATAGAAGCTTGTAAAAGTAGCCATCATGTTATCTCATAACACATGTACAGCCGAACTAGAGTAGGAAAATTATAAAATATATATTTGTATAAGTCTAATTAATATCTCTAGTACACTACCTTATATCCATCAGCCGAGACAAGCAAGAAAAGTAAAGGAAAATAAAATAAGCAAGATTGTACATGCAAAAATAAAGAAATGGTATATGTAAACTTGAAAAGAGACCAAGGCATTTAATGCCATCACCTCTAGTACAAGCAAAGAAATCACCTCAGCCTCCATAAGAAAGAAATATCCCTGACCAAATAAAAGAAAATCTTGTACCTGCACACCTCTTTCTTTCTATATGTGTACAGCTTTCGTTTACAAGGCTAAGCATACTTGTAAACATTTTCTCAAATTCTTCAAACATTTTCAAAGCTGTAATAAGTATCAAGCATGCAAAGAGTTCAACTTCGTTAGCAAAGCAAAATTTCAAATTTACAGTTCCAGGAAATAAAAAGAAAAGCCTGTAGTGTTCTCTGTTAACTAAGGTGAGTAACACCATTTAAAACTTAAGTATATGAATCTGGATTTTATGGTTTAAAACTGAAATAAGTAAGCTTTGTTTATATGTACGTTTCTGTATATAGATGAATTGTTTAGTGAAAATTTTATCTACTTGTTCTCCTCTGTTTGAGTTGTAGATTTAAATAGTTGTTCAAAATTTGAAAACTTCTTCATCATACCATTTACAGTCTTACAGTCTAAAACAGAACAAGTTGTTTAATCACAAACTAAGATAAACAAATTTGTTTCAAACAGGTTAGTGGAATATTTTTACTGAAAGCTTTGAATACAGTTAATCAAGAAATACATTGATAAATCCAATTATTATAGAAAGCTAATTCAAGTTGATAACTTGAATGGCTACTGAAATTTATGATTTTCAAAACTAGAATGAAGATTTTTAGCTCAGTATTTCAAGAGCAATTTGTATTTGAACCAAAACTGCACTTTTATAGATTTCTAGAGATTTAATCAATAATTGATGTTGAAATTTGTTGTGGAGTTAGATTATTGATTCAGGAATATAGGAAAAATGTTGAAAGATTTTTCTAATGCAAATTTTTTTAAGTCGAATCAAATTTAGGGTTTTTGGTTCATATTTTTGGGGTCTGCTTACTCGATGATATCGTCGACGTGGTTCAACCAAGCTTCACGAGATTTCGGGAGGTGGTAGAGGGAGATGATGGCGAGGTGAGGCCGAAATCGCTAAGCAAATGGTGGTCGAGGTTGTGTGGATGTGGTGATTTTCTCTGACGCGTTCGAGTTGCAGTTCGTTCGATCACGCATATTTTGATTCCGTAAATATTACGTCAAACTGGGTTTGGATTTCGAACGTAGGGTCGTTATGTGGTTTACTGGGGGCGTCGTGGGTCGCCGAAGTGGTGGCGAACCACCATCCACATGCACGGTGGCGTGAGAGGTGTCAGTGCTTCAGGTGGTTGTCGTCTAGAGAAATCACTCGAGAAAATTTGAGGGTTTTTTGCGAGTTTGGTCTGGGTGTGTGCGCGAGTGCTTTCGCGAGTGCACCGTGGCTAAAAAAAATATAAGAAGGAGAAGCTCGAAAGAAAAGGAGCAGGGGGAAAAGTAAACTCGGGGGAACTGGGAAGAAACGCGTGTTTTTCTCGGGTAAACGAGGAGCTTGCCTCAAGTCCAGTTCCTAATGAATTTGCCTAAAACACTTTAAGTATTTTGTTATACAAAGTTTAATATCAATTTGATAAATATTGTTGGTTAATGCTAAGTTAAGATTTGATCTAAAATTTATTAAAGGAAAGTTTTAAAATGTTAATTAAGATAATTATTATTTTAAATTAATTGTTTTAAAAGTTATTAAGAATGATTTCTTTATAATGGTAAGTAAAGATTGGTTAATTAAATTTATAATTGTAGTTAATTATGGGTTTATCACTTTGTGACTAATTAATTGGTAAATTTATAATTAAGTGTCTAATTTATTTGTAATTAATAATTGTTGATGATAATTAATTTCAAGATGGACTTAAAGATTAATGAAGATTAATTAAAGGTTAATTTAAAGTAAATTAATTTAATGATAAAGATTAATTGGTAATTAATGATTAATTGTTATGAGATGATTGCTTAATGGTAAGTAATTAAAGGGTTAATTTCTCAAAATAATTAATTAAGGGTTTAATTAATTATGTAATTGGTTTTTATTTAATTAATATGATTAATTAAGAATAATTTATTAAGGTGATTGATAAATTAATTTATATCAAATGATTTGTAATTAATAAATCAGAATTGGATAACTAATTCATAAGTAACTAATTCAATTGGAAATGAATTGAATTAATTGGAATTAAACAATTAATAAATCCTGCTCATAAATGATTGTTGAATGCTTGACCTTACTTATGAATGATTGTATTGTATGAGATACCTTGAATTGATTGTCCTATATGATATGTGATATTTTGTTCTGTGAATTAAACTGTGTTTAATCTATTCATTTATTTGTGATATATATGTATATGATATGTGATCTGTGAATGAAAAGATAAGCGTTATATCTCATACCGCTTATCAACTATATTTCTGTATTTTGATCTGTGATGATTTATTGATGTTGCACTACTGTGTGAAACCCCTGGACCACACTTTTACACACACAAATATGGATTTCACGTGGAAATCGGTTAAGTCACAGATAATTTAAATTTGATGTTTTTAAAATTGAATTTTTTTAATTTCAATTGATTTTGAAATTGGAAATTTGGGTTTAAAGTGAAAAGCTTTTGAAATAAAATTTCAAAGATAAGAGTTATTTTGAATAACTTAATCGAGTTTTGAAAATTTAAATAATTTGATTTAAATTTGAATTCAAGTTTGAAATTGAATCCTATGATTTGAAACTAGGGATTAAAGATGATATAAATGTGTTTGTATGAATCTAAACCATTTAAAAGTATAATTTTGATAATTTGGATTTAACCCAAGAACTTTAACTCGTATAGATGAATCAAATTTCCAAAATGAAAACTGTTTGTTTTAAAAGAATAAAAGCTTTCAGATTAGAAATGAAATTCCAGTTTAATTAAAGGAATTTCAAGATTGAATTGTAAAAATGGTTTTTCCAAGTTATGAATGAATTCTTTTTGAAAGCTATGAATTGAATCTGTTACTTTTAACATATTTAAACTGATGATTTTTTTAACCCATTCGAAATGAAATTGTTTTGAAAGCTATAAGTTGAATCTTTGTTTTTAAAGATTCAACGAGTTAATCCAATTGAAACGGAAATTGTTTTGAAATCTATGAATGAATTTTTGTGAAACTGGGTGGCTTTATGAAATAAATCTTTTTGTTTAAAAGATTTGAAATGGTAATCGATTGAAACCATTCAAAAGGAAGTTGAATTATTAAGTTGTGACTTAATTGAATCCATATGTTTAAAATATTACGCTCACTATTCGGTTTAGCCGGGAGAGGACCTTTGTGTCGCATAACCCATTCCGAATAAGTGATACGTCGTATATGGATAGCATTTGAAGACCGGTGTTGAAGACCGGGTATTTGCGAAAATGATAGGATGACCTATCGATTGTCTCTGCACCGAGTAGCTACAGTATAGAGATTTCCTAAGTGATGGGAAGTCCGATCGGGATTGTGAATACCTGGAGTTGCAAGGGCTTCTTCGGAAGTGCCTTCGGTTCTGTTCGAACCCGGAACAGACTTGTATGGTTACGTGTCTGACATTACACTTTGAGATATAAAGCCGATTTCTTTCAAATACATTTCTGTTGGTGGCGGAGAATTTATTCTCTTAGTTTAACACCCTTCTTTGAGACGTACGAGCTCAGAGGTTATGTAGTTGAAGGTTATCAGCGATATACTCCCAATTTGGTAATGTGACATGTTGAGTGTTGCTGTGTGATGATCATTGTTTGATCATTTGTGATATGATCATTTGTTTCATCATTTATCTTTGTGATCATTACTTTGATCATCTGTTAACCCAAAGCATGCTTTGTGCCAAAGCGTAGCTTTATGGACGAGACTTCGTCAGGACCTCACAACCCGGAAATGGTCGAAACAGGAATGTTGCGGCAAGGTTATGAGGGTCGCGCCCTTTATGGTATGTCATTTCCTTCTGGAAAGGGGTGGTATCATGGTATGGAGCCCAGATACTTACTCATGTGGACACACCTTATTTATTATGTGTGATGATGGTTACCGAGCGCTCGGATAAAGGTCCCAAAGGACTGGGGAATGGCATATTCGTGAGTTACTTGTTACAGGGGTAACCCGGTCTTGTTTGGCAGAGAGCAGTTTGTCTCTCGGGACGTCCAGCCAGAGGCGATCCCATTCGGCAGTAGGAAAGGAAGTTCCTTAGCCTGACCATTTGTTGGAAATCCAAACAAAACAATACGAGCCCTGTACAGGTTTAGTTGTATTACCTGCCATGGAATGTGGCGGTAACCTGCTATTGAACATGGTAGCTATAGTAGGCATACGATACTGGTCGTATGTTGGCTAAGATTAATATTATACTTTCGAAATGTTTTCTGCACTATGCACTAATAATAATAATCCAATGATTTGCGTGGTAAGTATGTTTGACTATCATAAGGAGAAATCTCCTCCGATTCTGCGTTTGCATTGTGTGTGTGTGTGCGAGAGGCCTTATGGTAGTTTCATTTTCCAAAAAGCATTGCGGATATTTTCTACTTGCTTTATTATTGTTGTTGTTTAAAGATAAACTGTTTTCGTTACTCACACCAGTCCCATGACTGATCCGGAGTTTATTGTTCCCTTCCTAAACTCTAGGTGCCCACCATTTTCCACACGGGCAGTCTAGAGTTGGGTTTCTTAGATATTCAGGTTGAGTAGATTATCTGGAGCTAGTCAGTCCTTGGACGACTGACCTTGCTTGTCGCTAGCTATGGATTGGAGCATTCTATTGGAGATATTCTATCTGCTGCTGGTGTTATCTATTTTCTTTCCGCTGCTATTTGTTGTATCATATCTCTGATGTATATTGATATTCATTTTATCATTATGTTGTATCAGATATTGTATATCAATGTATTATTCTTTTTTTTCTTCCGCTGTGTTATTTACTTAACTGTGTTATAAGCTCCGGCGACTCAGATTTGAACGGTCGAATCTACGGCATTCGAGTACGATGTAAAGTATAGATGTCGATTTTCGAACGCGAAAATCTGTATCGTTACATGTATGGTACAAACAAAATAATATATACTGTAAACTTCACATTATATATATCTCCCTATTTATCATTAGTTCGTTCACTACACAGCAAACCAGGAAATTTTATAACAAGCATCTCCATTTTTTTTAAGTCCTTAAACAATCAAAACCAGAAAAGAAATTTAACTTAAAACAACTCAAACCAAATCATCTCGATCAGGCATGCAAGTTATGGCAACTAAATCTATCTATTTCCAGTTTTCAACATACTAGAGCTATGTTTTCCAAATTCCAGATTCAGGCTCTAAAGTGCTCTGTCTTCATTTTAAGGTGAGTAAACATTTATCCTTAGAGTTCAAAATAGTGAATGCTGAAATCTATGAATACTAAATGATATTGTATTATATGATCATATATAGATGAATATACCTATGTTTGTTGTATGTCATCTCTGTTTTACCATTCCAGAGTTCAATCAAGAAAAGAAAAATCTAAACTTCATTCCCCAAAATCTCTGATAGCTTTCAGTTTTCCACAAATAGGTTAGCTTAAACATCATCTATGAGTTAAAGTTTGTTTTAAGCTTGATCATAAAGAGTTCGACCCTGTAAGTTGGTTTTACAGTGAAAACCAAAACATGTTATAAATTCGAGTATTTCAATTTTTCAGCTGGATTACATAACTTTAATTGTCATTGCAAACTATGATTTTTAAGACAAAAATGGAAATTTTTAGTTGCATATGTTATGTGCAGTTCGAGATTGGTCGAAATTTGCATTTTGATCGATTCCCGATCATCAAATGAAATTCAGACGTTAAGATTTTTCTTGAAGTTTGTTTGGCCATAGACGATTTTAGTAAATTTGTTGAAAATTTTTTCTATTGTGTAGACTATTGAATCGAGGCCATTTTAGGGTTTTGGGGTAGGATGGGTTCGCTTTTGTTCACGAGAGGGTTTCGTCGTCGACGTGGCAATCTGGTCGATCGCACCGGGGGGAATAGGGCCATGGCGATGTGTTGAAGCTGAGGTCGGAGATCCATGGCCACCGGTGGCACGACGTGGCGGGGCGAGGCAGTTTTGTTTGGTGAGTTCGACTTCCAGTTTCGAACAGATGGTTAGTTTTTGATTTGAGAGTTTTGGCTTCGAAGCGACTTTGGATTATGAGTGGTTGTGTGATCTGAGAGTTCGAGGAGGCTCGCGTGCGTTCGTGTGGTCGTTAACGATGTTCGCGATGGCCTCCGGTGGATGGAGTCGATGGGGTAGGTGCATGCCTGTACGTTTGTGCATCTGGAAGGTGTGTGCTTTGGGAAGAAGAACGAGTCTCGGAGTCAAGCACGTGAAAACGAGAGTTTTCTCGAAGGAAGGTGGAACGCGAGTTACTCGAAGACAGACTCAGGTATTCAAACGTTTTGCTCGGGTTATTGTAGTATAACATGATTTTAAGTTTTAAAGCAAGTTTAAATATAAACTGGGATTTAAAACTAAGATTTAAAACCTAAATTGAATCTGAATTCTAATAGTTTAAATCTTTCTTTTTGAAATGATTTAAATTTTGAATATTAATTTGGTTTTAAAACTTTTAAGTATGGAAGTATATTGTTTTAGAATTTAAACTGTAAGTTTTAAATTGTAAAATAGAAATTTAAAATAGAATTAAGATAAAATGTCATTTAAACTAAATCTTAACCTTTTAAAATAATTAATGTGATTAAGACATAATTAATGATAAACTAATTAATGATTTAAGTTTGATTAACCAAGTAATTAAGGAATGATTAATTAAGGATAATTTATTAATTAAAAGTTAATTAATTAATGAAGGTGATTAAGGAATGATAATTAATTGAGGAATAATTAATTAAAGCAATTAATTTAAAGATAATTAATTAAATGGTGAATTAAATAATTAAAGGTTAATTATTTAATAATTAAAGGTTGAAATAATAATTAAAGGTTAATTAATTTATTATTAATGGTTAATTAATAAATGATTAAAGAATAATTAATCAAAATGGTTTATAATTTATTAATAATTAATTAACCAGGATTAGTAATTTATTCATAAGAAATTAATCTGATTTAAATTTATCAGATATTAATTGATTCTACTTATGAATGTTTGGATTCTGTTGAATGATATGAATTGTTTGATATCCCTGATATATGATGCTTTATGATACATCCTGATTTATGTTGTGATCTGTAATTTACTTATATGTGATATATATATCTGTGATCTGTGAATGAACGATAAGCGGGATAGTTAATACCGCTTATCAAATTATATTTCTGTATTCTGATATGTGATGATTGTATGATGTTGCACTATTGTGTGTGAAACCCCTGGACTACACTTTTACACACACAAATATGGATTTCATGTGGAAATCGGTTAAGTCACAAATAATTTAAATTTAATGTTTTTGAAATTGAAATTTTAATTTCAATTGATTTTGAAATTGGAAATTCGGGTTTAAAGTGAAAAGCTTTTGAAATAGAATTTCAAAGATAAAAGTTATTTTGAATAACTTAATCGAGTTTTGAAAATTTAAATAATTTGATTTAAATATGAATTCAAGTTTGAAATTGAATCCTATGATTTGAAACTAGGGATTAAAGATGATATAAATGTGTTTGTATGAATCTAAACCATTTAAAAGTAAATTTTGAGAATTTGGATTTAACCCAAGAACCTTAACTCGTATAAATGAATCAGATTTTCCAAAATGAAAACTATTTGTTTTCAAATAATAAAAGCTTTCAGATAAGAAATGAAATTCCAATTTAGTTAAAGGAATTTCAAGTTTGAATTGAAAATGTTTTTCCAAGTTATGAATGAATTCTTTTTGAAAGCTATGAATTGAATCTGTTATTTTTAACAGATTTAAAATGATGATTTGTTTAAACCATTCGAAATGAAATTGTTTTGAAAGCTATAAGTTAAATCTTTGATTTAAAGATTTAACGAGTTAAATCTAATTGAAATGGAAATTGATTTTGAAAATCTGTGAATGAATCTTTGTGAAACTGGGTGAACTTTATGAATTAAATCTTTTATTTAAAAGATTAAAATGTGGAAATTGTATAAACCGTTGAAGATTGTTTAAAATAAATCTTTTTGTTTAAAAGATTTGAAATGGTAATTTGTTAAACCATTTGAAGAAAGATTTTGGGTAATAAGTTGTGACTTAATTGAAATCACATATCCATATGTTTTTAAATATTGCGCTCACTATTCGGGTTAGTCGGGAAAAGACCTTTGTGTCATATAACCCATTCCGAATAATGATACGTCGTATATGGATGGCATTTGAAGACCGGTGTTGAAGACCGGATATTTTCAAAAATGAAAGGACAACCTGTCGAATGTCTCTGCACCGAGTTGCTCCGGTATAGAGATTTATATCACTCTTTTTGTGATGGGAAGTCCGGACGTGATTAGAAAATTATCCGGATTTGCAAGGGCTTCTTTGGAAGTGCCTTCGGTTCTGTTCGAACCCGGAACAGACTTGTATGGTTACATGTCTGACATTACACCTTGAGATATAAAGCCAATTTCTTTCAAATACATTTCTATTGGTGGCGGAGAATTCATTCTCTTAGCTTAACACCCTTCTCTGAGACGTACGAGCTCAGAGGTTATGTAGTTGAAATTTATCAACGATATATTCCCAATTTGGTAATGTGACATGCTGAGTGTTGCTGTGTGATGATCATTGTTTGATCATTTGTGATATGATCATTTGTTTGATCATTTATCTTTGTGATCATTACTTTGATCATCTATTGACCCAAAGCGTGGCTTTGTGAAAAAGCGTAGCTTTGTGGATGAGACTTCGTCGAACCTCACAACCCGGAAATGGTCGAAACAGGAATGATGTGGCAAGGTTTCAGGGGTAGCTTCCCTAGGGTATGACCATTCCTTCTGGAAAAGGGTAGTATCATGGTATGGAGCCCAGATACGTACTCATGTGGACACACTTTGTTTATTATGTGTGATGTTGGTGACGAGCGCTCGTTTAAAGGTCCCAAAGGACCGAGGGTGGCATATCTGAGGTTTTGTATATTCCCTGGGAAGGGGGGTAGTCGGCCTTGTTTGGCAGAGAGCAGTTTGTCTCTCGGAGCGTCCAGCCAGAGGCGTTCCTTCGTGGCATAGGAAGTTCCTTAGCCTGACCATTTGTTGGAAATCCATCTTCCAATACGAACTTTGTACGGTATTAGTTGTAGAACCTGCCATTTACGTACGGTGGTCACCACTGTTTAGATGGTAGCTATAGTAGGCATACGATAATGGTCGTATGTTGGCTAAGATTGATATTCTATTTACGAAATACTTTTTCCACTATGCACTAATAATAATATCAAAAATGATTTGATTTTGCATAGTAAGCATCTTTGACTATCATAAGGAGAAATCTTCTCCAATTCTGCGTTTGCATTGTGTGTGTGGCGGGAGGCCTTATGGTAGTTTCATTTTTCAAAAGCATTGCGAATTGACTTTAAAATTCTCTGCTATTTGTTTTAAAGATAAACTGTTTTTGTTGCTCACACTAGTCCCATGACTGATTCGGAGTTTATTGTTTCTTTCCTAAACTCTGGGTGCTCAAAAATTTTCTACACGAGCAGTCTAGAGTTGGGTTTTTCAGATAGTCAGATTAGTAGATTTTCTGAAGCTAGTTCATTCTTTGGATATGGACTGCACTTGATTATCATTGTGCATCGTTATTGAGAGTTCAAGCTATTTCTGGATTGGCGTTTTGGAGATGGAGATTATCCGCTGCTGATGTTATCGTTTTCTTTTCCGCTGCTATTTCTTGTATCATATCTCTGATGTATATTGATATTCATTGTATCACTCTGTTGTATCAGATATTGTATCAGATATTGTATATCAATGTATTATTCTTTTTCTTCCGCTGTGTTATTTACTTAACTGTGTTATAAGCTCCGGCGACTCGGATTTGAACGGTCGAATCTATGTCATTCGAGTACGATGTAAAGTATGGATGTCGATTTTCGAACGCGAAAATCCATGGACGTTACAAAAGTGGCCTCTCCCCCACTCTAAAACTCGAAAATCAATGTCGATGATGCGTGCACTCATCATCGAAATTATTCTCCAGCGACATAAGTGAGTTCTGGACTTCTATTTTCTTAAAAACTTCTTTAAATTTTTTTGAAATCATAAGAACTCATTTGAAGTCTTTTGAAACATTTCTTATTTAGAAAATACTTTTAAATCGTATTATTATATATTTTCCAAAATCTTAAAAACCAATTCCAAAACACCGGAATTCAATCTCTCAAGTTTCAAATTAAAACCCTTAAGTTATAAATTATTTTTATATAAATCAATTTCTTATATAATCTTCAAAATGTCAAATCCTTTCGAAACTTCAAATTCTCGTTTTTAAAGGGATATAATTCTTATCGAAAACATTTTCACTTTTATATAGAGAATAAAATCATACTTATCAAAACAATAATTTTGATATATAAAACAATTTCTAAAATACAAAAAACCCGATTTTTCAAAGAATGATTCAAGAATGGATTTCACAACAAAGATAGAGATTCAAATTAAAGGAACTCAAATCAAATAGAATTCTAATTCGAAGATAGGCTCGATCGAAGATGAGATAATTATATTTCAAAGTAGAAGATGGATATACTTATATGAATCGCGGGCGACCATAACCGGGTCAACCATGACTTCAAGAATATAATCGATGCGGGATTCTAAGGTGAATCGTCATTCGATCGCCAGAGGTAGAATTTGGCATAGCAAGAGGTAGCAGCATCTAAACCGAAGGTATAGAAATCTCCGGTGAATCAATGCCAACTGTAAAGGAGTTTCACCCCTTTACAAATCATTCAAATATCGGTGGGATCGCCGATCTTTATAGAGATCATTTGAAGTGAAGTTATGGGATACTCCAGGATCAAAAGAAAATAGGGAGACAAGAATGGATTTCAGAACAAGTTGGAGCGTTCCAAAATTCAAAGGAAACCGAATCAAAAAGGAAGAGATTCAAGCTCGAACGAAAGTAATTATGTGATTAAATCCACTACATATGCTGAGTTTTGCCTAAAACCATAGCTCTGATACCAACTGTAATGACCTGGTATTTTCAACCATTCGCATCCGCACATGTCGGACTTGAATTGCTCAAAATATCATATTGTTAATTTAAATTTGGCAAAACTCAGCATATACAGTAAATAAATCAATCACATAATCACTGGCACAGAGTAATATAATAATAACACAACGGAATAGATAAATAGTAGTTCATAAAGCTACTATATAAACATCAGAGTTTGAAATACAATACAATAGAATATCCCAAATACAGTGAAGTCCTCAGTACGAACAGATGATCTCTCTGAACAAATCAACTGGAAAAGCTGAAAGCTGAATCTTTAACGACCCGGTATTTTCAACCATTCGCATCCATTATAAGTGTATAGGTAGACACTCATGTCGGAGTTGAATTGCTCAAAATACCGCGTTGTAAATAAAATTTGGCAAATCTTAGAATATGCAGTAAATAAATATAATCACAGATCACAGACACAGAGTAATATAATGCAGCGGAAGTAAAAGAAATAGTAGTTCATGAAGCTACTGTATAAATATGTCAGAGTTACATAAGATACAACAGAAGAAATAAAGAACAACAGAAGTTTCCATATGATAACCAAGTACAAGTTGAGTAGGACAATGGAACTGAAGTAGATAGGACAAGACAAGCAGATAATCTCCAGCGATTCAAATCTCCAAGAGTGTGGAAATCCAAATCTGTGAATAACTCAAGCTGACCCGAGCGTAAAGCAAAACACAAAACACTCGAGTCAGGACAATATATACTTATATAATGTAAACCAACTCAAGTGAACTGTAATAAAGGTACAAGTAACTCAAAGAATGCTTGGGATCGCCCATTCTTTAAGGATCCGTTAAACTATTTACTATGTAGTAATATACGCTATATACAGTAGTGTCTAATTAGTAAAGTATAATCATATAGAAAATAGCGTTAAGGGGATGGAGAACCTTAACGCGGTCGGATCTTAAAATCATAATTGTAGTAAAGCTCGATATGGTAGGTGACACGGCACAACTAGGCAATGCCAGGGTAGATATACCAATTACGCATCCGGACTAGTGGTGACGCATAGCAGCCACTACCGCCCACCTCGAACAACACTCCAAAATCAAGGGTGGCCACCAAATCAATCACAAGTAATAGAATGGTATCGAAGAAGTGTGTCCGATAAGAGGTGCTACCTCCTTGGTCCGTCAATCGCTCCTGTTTTAGCCACCTTATGCCAACTCACGGGAGTTGGGTCCACGTATATACCTTAGGATCGTCGCCACCATCCTACTTCATTCTGGAAACTCCACCGTGTACACAGTTGTCAAAGTGGTTTTCGGTATCGACAGAGAGTATGTCCATATCCGATCCCGGTCTCTTTAACAACCAATCGTTATTATAACCCGTGGTTATAACTTTTAAAACAATACTTTACTTCAAAATAAAATATCATTTCAAAACCATATATTTATCAAAATAAAGATTAAATCAATTCCAAACCATTTCCTTATATTTAAAATATCATATCATTTCAAAACTTCATTTCAAATCATTTCAATATATCAAAATATCATATCTTTCCAAAACTTCATTTCAAATCATTTTAATATATCAAATATCAATCTTTCCAAATCTTCATTTCAAATCATTTTAATATAATAAAATATCATATCCTTACAAAACTTCACTTCAAATCATTTTAATATAATAAAATATCCTATCAGTTCAAATCCAAATATTCAACTTTAAATACCTTTTATATTCAAAGATATCGTTCATTTATTGTCATTTCAAATCATCTTTAAATAGTTTATATTTCAATCAAAATAATTCATTTAACCCTTTTAAAAGTGTAATTATTATACTTTCAAATCAAGTATTCAATTTCCAAAGTTTCAAACCATTCTGAGTTCGTTTACTAAGTCAAAAACCCTAATTATTAAAATTTCAGCATTTCACAGCATTTAAAAACAACTGCTATAAGTTATATTTGAAAACATTTTTAATTCAGCAAAGGCAGCACTTAAAACTGCTGTTAAAACTCAGTTTTAGTTGAATTATAGTTCAAAAACAGAAAAGACAGCATTTCAGAAGTGCTGCAGTAGTTCAGATTTCAAAACAAGAGTTAAATTTGGTTTCAGCAAAGACTGCAGACCACTATAGCATTTCCAGAGAATGCTATAATAGGCCTGAGTTCAATATTAGCCTATAAGTTCAACTACAGCAACTACAACATTTCAGAAATGCTGTAATAGCTCTTTTTACACTATTTTAGTTCAAAACAGAATCTATAGCATTTCTGAATGCTATTAAAAGTAGATTTCAGGTGTTAGTGTATTTCCAGCAATTAAATAACTTCAATTTAAAACACATAAACATTTTAAAAATCATATTTTAACGTTTAAAATGTTCATTTACATATCATTTAACATATATCTTTTTCACAATAAATTTCTTATAATTAAATCCAAATTTCAACAATTTACTTAATAAGTTTAAGTGTAAAAGTTTTCCAATTCTTCACATTTCAACAAATAAACTTAACACTTCAAATTTAAATTACCATTTCACAAATTTAACTAAATTTCCAATTTTATTTAATTAACTTAAACCTTTAATTAAAACCAAATTTCACATTTCCAAGTCAAGTTATATTTTAAAAGATCACTTTTAAACATTCATTTATTTAACCACTTAAACTTATAGAAAAATCAATAATACTTTAATAAATCACTTAAATTCAAATTTAATCAAATTATCATATTTACGATTTCCAAATAAAATTTAATATCCATTTTATTTATATAACTTAAATATCATTTTTAACCAAAATTCCAAATTTCCAACTTAAGTTATATTTCAAAAATCCAGTTAAACCATTCATTAATTTCATTTTTAACATATGAAAAAAAATCATAATTTCTTTATTTTAAAACATCTCAAAATCTAATTAAATCAAATTTCATAAATTTATAATTTTTAAAATACTTAAAAATATTCAAAACACTTTATAAAATAACCACGGGCCTGTATATAATTTTCTAACTTAGGTCAAGTGATACGGATATGTATCATTTCAATCCGCAGTTAAAAAAGAAAAATCCGGGTTCTATCATTTCAAACCCGCAATCCCAAGTTAAAATAATTTAAATAAAAGTTATTAAAATGTCGCTCAGGCTTATCATTTCAGCCATAACGATCCTTCCCTATTCTAAAGTCCATTCGGGTATGTATCATTTCAACCCATAGTGAACCTAATCTACAGGGAACTTGCAGTGTGATAAACTGATAAAAAAATGAACAGAATAACATAAATAATTAACAGAATGATATGACATGAATTTTTAACAGTTTAATATCATACATAATTATCACAAACAGTTTATAACAAAATATAGATTTTTCTACATATTCAATTGTTGTTGTTTCACAACTACATAAGTATGAACGTCGTGTGAGTTTTTACTCACCTCTTATTGCTAAAGATTTCAAGACCAAAAGCACAAAAGAAAACCAAGAACGATGACACTACAATGATTGGAGTAGAGAGCGAATCCAAGCTACAACTCTTGTATACAACCCAAAACAAAAATCAAACAAAACAAATTTCAATACAACTTTAAAATGAAATTACTTTGGAATAAAAGCGAATACGAATACCAAACCTTTTGCCTTGCTTCTCATATACTATGTACGGCCTAGGGGTTGCATAGGGTCAGGTTTTGGTCAGGTTTAGGCTTGGGTTTGGGCTAGCATGGCTCGGCCAAAGTGGTGCACAATGGTGGAGTTATGAATAAGTGAAGGTGAAGGGGTTTTGTAAGCAAATAAGTGGAAAAGTGGTCAAACTAAGGCTCAACCATGGATGGTTAGGCTCGACCAGAGGGTCCAGGTGGTAGATCAGGGGCTGGAGTGATGAGGTAGGGTCTGGAAAAGGGTTTGGTGGCGGCCAAAGATGGTGGAGGTGAAGGGAAATGGGGTGGTGGTCAACTAGGTGCTTGGTTATGCATTGTTTTGGACATTGTTTGCATTTTTGGTGAAGTTTGGCTTCAAGGATGGTTCGGCCATGGTCTAACCTGAAGTGGTGGTTGGTGATGATGCCAAGGAGGAGTGGTAGGGAATGGTGGCCATGGCTATGGTGAGGAGGCCATGCAAATAGAAGAGAAAACAAGGCACAAAAGTATGAAAAAATGGAAGAAAAGTGTAAAAGAGGAGGCCATTACCAAGGGAGTTTGAAGGAGCCTTGAGAAATGAGAAGTGCTGAAGCTTTTTCATGTGAAAAGTAATAATAATACACGGCTAAAACTGAAAAAGTGGACAGCCAAATGAATTAAAGTGAAGGTTATGGCATTTGGAATGTTTTGAAGGTGAAAGGCCTTAAGTTTTGTAACTTTTTAACCCTTTGGCATTTCCATTTCTTTTTAAATTTTATATAACAAAATTTAACTCAGAAATCTACTTTACAACCGAAACTAAGTAAAGATATAAGAAAACAAATAATTAATTTTAAAGAAAAATATAAAAAGAATGAAGAAAATGCATTAAAAATACCAAAAAGTGTTCAAAAATTATAAATAAATCTCTGTTAGTCTTGGAAAACTATACATTTCATTATAAAAATATTATGAAGTGGAAATTTGAATTAAAATAATTTATTTATCATTTTCAACATAAAATAGATAATTAAATTAGAGAAAACAGAAAAAGAATTACAAAAATTTTACTCAGAAATTAGAAACAGTGTCCAGAAATTACAGAAAAATAACCAATGGCTTTGGAAAATTATGTACTTCATTTTAAAAATATTATAAGACAAAATTTTGAAATAAAATGATTTTTTTTAAAACATTTTCAAAGTGAATAAATAATTAAATTTTAATTATATAACTAAATTAAGAAAATAGCAAAGAAATGGAAACTAGGTTTTAAAATTAGAAAATAAATTCAATAAACTTTAGAAAAATTATACTATCACTTTAAAATTATTAAAAGATAAAAATATACATAAAATAACATATTAACACATATAAAAATAAAATATGACCAAGAAAAATAAAATTTAAAATAGACAATATTGCTAAATACATCAGTTTACACACAATATTGAAATATACATAACTTTCACAATTTAACTCCGTTTCCAACGAAACGAAAAGCTGTATTCAAGTTATTAAATCTATTTTCATAATAAAATATAAAATTTAATATTTTTAAAATAATTTAAATTTAAAAGTTAAAAGTCAAAGTTTGACCAGTTTGAACAGAAATTCACTTTTTAGTGAAATATCCAATTTATACTAGTTTGAAGTTATAGTTCACATAATAATTAACATTTATTTTTGAAAATGAAATGTTTGAAATGAAACAAGTTTAAAAATAATCTCAAAATAAAATAAAGTCAAAATTAAAATAATATACAAAATCTAGGGTTGTTACACTCTCCCCCACTTAAAACTTTTCGTCCCCGAAAAGGAATGAGGTACGAGAAAGCACAAGAAAAAATAGAGTGAAATAAGATTAAGAAAAGATGACAAGTAGATTGAAATTATACCTGATAACTATTGTTATAGGTAAGTTTAACAAGATGGAGGTGATCAAATCAAGAATATAAGCACGAAAAAGATCCTCTAGAGTCTGAATTTCCCTTTTCACTTGACCGACGGTCTATGAATGGAAAAATAGTGTTTAGATCCAGATGAGTAACAAAGATTATCAAAGATTACAGAAAGATTTCTAAACAGACTGGTATAAGCAATAGCCTTCCCATTCTGTAACAAGACAAGAGAAATAAGGACAACCAAAAGATAGTTTGAAAAATAAAATAAGATAATATACTTGAAACCATAATGCTTTGAAATCATAACAATTTAGGGATGTTTATCATTTGGAAATCATACTACTAAAAATCATAACACTTTGGAAATGAAGATTATTTTAAAGTTGTAACATTTCTATGTTCATTCAATTCTAAAAATTTCCAAAACATTGTATTTTCAAAATAGTAGCACTTATAAAATGCTACAGTAGATATATTAGTATTTCAAATCAGTTCAATTTCAGAAATATTCATTTGGATATCATTTAACTTATGACTTATTAAAACAAACTTTTATGAATGGAATATCCAAATTAAACTATACTTCGTTTATTAAGTCAAAAGCTCATTATTTTACTTAGCTATAAATTTAACACATACCCTAACACTTTATTTAAAATACTCATTTTATAAATAGATATTCCTTTAATAAGTTACACTTAAAATTTCCATTTGAAAACCAAATTCTCAAGTATCAAGTTTTAGTGATGTTAAAAATACATTTTAACTATTTAAATCATAATTATTCATTTTTCAAGACATATCAATTTCATAAATAAAATATTTATATAGCAAATATAACAATCAAATTTCTTTACACATTTATTCATTTAGACATCAATTAAACTATGAATTCAAGTTAAATAAACTTTATTACAAAATGTCTAATTCAAATGTATTTTATTTTATCTATTCCAAAGATACATTATTTATTATACAACATATTCATTTCAGGAAATAACCTTTATTAAAATTCCTAGGTTAAACTTAAGGTTCCATATTAAATCAAATTTGATTATTAAGTTATTTAAATAAAATCTCTTTAAATTCCTTTTCACTATTTACCTTTGTTAATCTTTTATAACTAAAATTTAAGTGTATAGCATTTATTATAACCACTCAAATTTTATTTATAAAATCCTTTCTATATTGTATATTATCCAATTTCATATTCAACTTCTGTTTAATTTTGGTAAGTTATATTGGAATGAAATTGTATGTTATACAAATAAAACTTTCCAATTCAATTATCTCAAGTTTGAATCATTTATCCAAATTTTTGATTTTCTTTTTATAATTGAAATTATTCTTCAAGATGAAATTTAAGAATTAATTTTCCGGTTTCCTTCAAACCAGTTAGAGATAAATAAATATATGTACATAATATGTTAAATCAATTTAAATCATATATCTATATATTTTATAAATCAAATCATCTTTTAGAAATTCAAATCAATTAAATTCCCCAAAATAAAGCTGTAGCAAGACTACAGAACAGTCTCTTCACTTCGAAACTCGAAAATGAACGTCGATGATGCTGTAGTCATCACCGAAATTATTTTCCAGCGACAAAGAGAAGAGCACTAAATTTTTAAACTTTAAAATCCTTTAGAGACAAATTTTTATTCAAAAATACTTTATATAATATATCCTTTTAAAACTTTAAACACAAGGTTTGAATCCATCGGAAATTAAATTCTTAAATTTCTTGTTTTAAATTCATTTCAATTCCCAAATAAATTTATAAACAACTATTTATAAATTCATTTGCAGAACAGTAAATGATAAATCAAGTATTATCATTTCAAATTATCAATTTAAATCAATTTATTAAGTTCCATAAATTTACTTATATACATCAAAATTTATTTCATTAACAATTTTTAAAATAATATTGTATCAGTTTGTTCTGTCAAAGTGTTTTAGAAATCCTATCGATAGCGTTGATCAGACGAATCGATCGGAAACCCAAATCAACATCAACAACTCAAACAACACAATATATAAAACAAAACATAGATTTACAAACATAGTTCAAAATGTTTGGAGAGTTTGGAAACAAAAGACAAGATGATTAAATAACAAAGTAGGGAGATGGGTAAGCTTAGATAACCGCGGACAACCTTAACCGGGTTAACCGTAAGTTAAAGAATAAGATCGATGTGGATTTTCCTGGGACAAATCTGCGTTCGATCTCAAGAGATAGAGTTTGGAAAAATAATAGATATTAGCATCTAAACCAAGGATAAATATAAATCTCTGGTGAATCGATGCTAATTGTAAAGGATTTTCACCCCTTTACAAGAAAATTAGAATATTGGCGAGACCGCCAATTCACTATAAAGATCATTCGAAGTGGAGTTATGTGATACTCCAAAATCAAAAGAAGACGAATAGTGAGGGACAAGAATGAATTTTGAAACCGCAGGGAACGTTCCAAAAATTCAAAGGAAATTCGAATCAAGAGGAAAAGATTCAAACTCGAACGAAAGTGATTCTGTAAATAAATCTACTCCATATGCTGAGTTTTGCCTCAAAGCCAAAGCTCTGATACCAACTGTAACGACCCGGTATTTTCAACCATTCGCATCCATTATAAGTGTATAGGTAGACACTCATGCCGGAGTTGAATTGCTCAAAATACCGCGTTGTAAATAAAATTTGGCAAATCTTAGAATATGCAGTAAATAAATATAATCACAGATCACAAACACAGAGTAATATAATGCAGCGGAAGTAAAAGAAATAGTAGTTCATGAAGCTACTATATAAATATGTCAGAGTTACATAAGATACAACAGAAGAAATAAAGAACAATAGAAGTTTCCATATGATAACCAAGTACAAGCTGAGTAGGACAATGGAACTGAAGTAGATAGGACAAGACAAGTAGATAATCTCCAGCGATTCAAATCTCCAAGAGTGTGGAAATCCAAATCTGTGAATAACTCAGGCTGACCCGAGCGTAAAGCAAAACACAAAACACTCGAGTCAGGACAATATATACTTATATAATGTAAACCAACTCAAGTGAACTGTAATAAAGGTACAAGTAACTCAAAGAATGCTTGGGATCGCCCATTCTTTAAGGATCCGTTAAACTATCTACTATGTAGTCATATACTCTATATACAGTAGTGTCTAATTAGTAAAGTATAATCATATAGAAAATAGCGTTAAGGGGATGGAGAACCTTAACGCGGTCGGATCTTAAAATCATAATTGTAGTAAAGCTCGATATGGTAGGTGACACGGCACAACTAGGCAATGCCAGGGTAGATATACCAATTACGCATCCGGACTAGTGGTGACGCATAGCAGCCACTACCGCCCACCTCGAACAACACTCCCAAATCAAGGATGGCCACCAAATCAATCACAAGTAATAGAATGGTATCGAAGAAGTGTGTCCGATAAGAGGTGCTACCTCCTTGGTCCGTCAATCGCTCCTGTTTTAGCCACCTTATGCCAACTCACGGGAGTTGGGTCCACGTATATACCTTAGGATCGTCACCACCATCCTACTTCATTCTGGAAACTCCACCGCGTACACAGTTGTCAAAGTGGTTTTCGGTATCGACAGAGAGTATGTCCATATCCGATCCCGGTCTCTTTAACAACCAATCGTTATTATAACCCGTGGTTATAACTTTTAAAACAATACTTTACTTCAAAATAAAATATCATTTCAAAACCATATATTTATCAAAATAAAGATTAAATCAATTCCAAACCATTTCCTTATATTTAAAATATCATATCATTTCAAAACTTCATTTCAAATCATTTCAATATATCAAAATATCATATCTTTCCAAAACTTCATTTCAAATCATTTTAATATATCAAATATCAATCTTTCCAAATCTTCATTTCAAATCATTTTAATATAATAAAATATCATATCCTTACAAAACTTCACTTCAAATCATTTTAATATAATAAAATATCCTATTAGTTCAAATCCAAATATTCAACTTTAAATACCTTTTATATTCAAAGATATCGTTCATTTATTGTCATTTCAAATCATCTTTAAATAGTTTATATTTCAATCAAAATAATTCATTTAACCCTTTTAAAAGTGTAATTATTATATTTTATAATCAAGTATTCAATTTCCAAAGTTTCAAACCATTCTGAGTTCGTTTACTAAGTCAAAAACCCTAATTATTAAAATTTCAGCATTTCACAGCATTTAAAAACAACTACTATAAGTTATATTTGAAAACATTTTTAATTCAGCAAAGACAGCACTTAAAACTGCTGTTAAAACTCAGTTTTAGTTGAATTATAGTTCAAAAACAGAAAAGACAGCATTTCAGAAGTGCTGCGGTAGTTCAGATTTCAAAACAAGAGTTAAAGTTGGTTTCAGCAAAGACTGCAGACCATTATAGCATTTCCAGAGAATGCTATAATAGGCCTGAGTTCAATATTAGCCTATAAGTTCAACTACAGCAACTACAGCATTTCAGAAATGCTGTAATAACTCTTTTTACACTATTTTAGTTCAAAATAGAATCTATAGCATTTCTGAATGCTATTAAAAGTAGATTTCAGGTGTTAGTGTATTTCCAGCAATTAAATAACTTCAATTTAAAACACATAAACATTTAAAAAATCATATTTTAACGTTTAAAATGTTCATTTACATATCATTTAACATATATCTTTTTCACAATAAATTTCTTATAATTAAATCCAAATTTCAACAATTTACTTAATAAGTTTAAGTGTAAAAGTTTTCCAATTCTTCACATTTCAACAAATAAACTTAACACTTCAAATTTAAATTACCATTTCACAAATTTAACTAAATTTCCAATTTTATTTAATTAACTTAAACCTTTAATTAAAACCAAATTTCACATTTCCAAGTCAAGTTATATTTTAAAAGATCACTTTTAAACATTCATTTATTTAACCACTTAAACTTATAGAAAAATCAATAATACTTTAATAAATCACTTAAATTCAAATTTAATCAAATTATCATATTTACCATTTCCAAATAAAATTTAATATCCATTTTATTTATATAACTTAAATATCATTTTTAACCAAAATTCCAAATTTCCAACTTAAGTTATATTTCAAAAATCCAGTTAAACCATTCATTAATTTCATTTTTAACATATGAAAAAAAATCATAATTTCTTTATTTTAAAACATCTCAAAATCTAATTAAATCAAATTTCATAAATTTATAATTTTTAAAATACTTAAAAATATTCAAAACACTTTATAAAATAACCACGGGCCTATATATAATTTTCTAACTTAGGTCAAGTGATACGGATATGTATCATTTCAATCCGCAGTTAAAAAAGAAAAATCCGGGTTCTATCATTTCAAACCCGCAATCCCAAGTTAAAATAATTTAAATAAAAGTTATTAAAAGGTCGCTCAGGCTTATCATTTCAGCCCATAACGATCCTTCCCTATTCTAAAGTCCATTCGGGTATGTATCATTTCAACCCATAGTGAACCTAATCTACAGGGAACTTGCAGTGTGATAAACTGATAAAAATGAACAGAATAACATAAATAATTAACAGAATGATATGACATGAATTTTTAACAGTTTAATATCATACATAATTATCACAAACAGTTTACAACATAATATAGATTTTTCTACATATTCAATTGTTGTTGTTTCATAACTACATAAGTATGAACGTCGTGTGAGTTTTTACTCACCTCTTATTGCTGAAGATTTCAAGACCAAAGCACAAAAGAAAACCAAGAACGATGACACTACAATGATTGGAGTAGAGAGCGAATCCAAGCTACAACTCTTGTATACAACCCAAAACAAAAATCAAACAAAACAAATTTCAATACAACTTTAAAATGAAATAACTTTGGAATAAAAGCGAATATGAATACCAAACTTTTTGCCTTGCTTCTCATATACTATGTACGGCCTAGGGGTTGCATAGGGTCAGGTTTTGGTCAGGTTTAGGCTTGGGTTTGGGCTAGCATGGCTCGGCCAAAGTGGTGCACAATGGTGGAGTTATGAATAACTGAAGGTGAAGGGGTTTTGTAAGCAAATAAGTGGAAAAGTGGTCAAACTAAGGCTCAACCATGGATGGTTAGGCTCGACCAGAGGGTCTAGGTGGTAGATCAGGGGCTGGAGTGATGAGGTAGGGTCTGGACAAGGGGTTGGTGGCGGCCAAAGATGGTGGAGGTGAAGGGAAATGGGGTGGTGGTCAACTAGGTGCTTGGTTATGCATTGTTTTGGACATTGTTTGCATTTTTGGTGAAGTTTGGCTTCAAGGAGGGTTCGGCCATGGTCTAACCTAAAGTGGTGGTTGGTGATGATGCCAAGGAGGAGTGGTAGGGAATGGTGGCCATGGCTATGGTGAGGAGGCCATGCAAATAGAAGAGAAAACAAGGCACAAAAGTATGAAAAAATGGAAGAAAAGTGTAAAAGAGGAGGCCATTACCAAGGGAGTTTGAAGGAGCCTTGAGAAATGAGAAGTGCTGAAGCTTTTTCATGTGAAAAGTAATAATAATACACGGCTAAAACTGAAAAAGTGGACAGCCAAATGAATTAAAGTGAAGGTTATGGCATTTGGAATGTTTTGAAGGTGAAAGGCCTTAAGTTTTGTAACTTTTTAACCCTTTGGCATTTCCATTTCTTTTTAAATTTTATATAACAAAATTTAACTCAGAAATCTACTTTACAACCGAAACTAAGTAAAGATATAAGAAAACAAATAATTAATTTCAAAGAAAAATATAAAAAGAATGAAGAAAATGCCTTAAAAATACCAAACAGTGTTCAAAAATTATAAATAAATCTCTGTTAGTCTTGGAAAACTATACATTTCATTATAAAAATATTATGAAGTGGAAATTTGAATTAAAATAATTTATTTATCATTTTCAACATAAAATAGATAATTAAATTAGAGAAAACAGAAAAAGAATTACAAAAATTTTACTCTAGAATTAGAAACAGTGTCCAGAAATTACAGAAAAATAACCAATGGCTTTGGAAAATTATGTACTTCATTTTAAAAATATTATAAGACAAAATTTTGAAATAAAATGATTTTTTTTTTAAATATTTTCAAAGTGAATAAATAATTAAATTTTAATTATATAACTAAATTAAGAAAATAGCAAAGAAATGGAAACTAGGTTTTAAAATTAGAAAATAAATTCAATAAACTTTAGAAAAATTATACTATCACTTTGAAATTATTAAAAGATAAAAATATACATAAAATAACATATTAACACATATAAAAATAAAATATGACCAAGAAAAATAAAATTTAAAATAGACAATATTGCTAAATACATCAGTTTACACACAATATTGAAATATACATAACTTTCACAATTTAACTCCGTTTCCAACGAAACGAAAAGCTGTATTCAAGTTATTAAATCTATTTTCATAATAAAAGATAAAATTTAAGATTTTTAAAATAATTTAAATTTAAAAGTTAAAAGTCAAAGTTTGACCAGTTTGAACAGAAATTCACTTTTTAGTGAAATATCCAATTTATACTAGTTTGAAGTTATAGTTCACATAATAATTAACATTTATTTTTGAAAATGAAATGTTTGAAATGAAACAAGTTTAAAAATAATCTCAAAATAAAATAAAGTCAAAATTAAAATAATATACAAAATCTAGGGTTGTTACAGAATCGATAGTTGGATCTCCAAGCGAAGCTCCAAACTCCAAAGGTGAGTCTCAAATGTTGTATCACTCAATCTGACCCGAGCGTAAAGCAAAACACAAAACACTCAAGTCAGGATTAACATTCTTATATCAATAAATCCTACTCAAGTGAAATATCAACTGAAATATAATTAACTTGGAGGATGTTTGGGATAGCCATCCTCTAAGGGTCCGTGGAAATATCTACAATGTAGAAATATACGCTATTTACAACCTAAAGTCATTATGACACCGTGGTCATTTCAAAATAATTTATACTTCAAAACCAAAATATCATTTCCATTTCAAATATATCTATTTTCACAAATAGTATATTTATATTAAATAATTTATAAAGTAAAGTATTTTCAATTTCCTAAAATTTCCCAAATCGCTTCAAAATCAACTCGACTTTCCCATTCAAATCAAATTCAATCTCAATTTATCAATTTCCATTCAATTCAGTTTTCTAAATAACCAATTCAAATTTTATTGATTTCAAATACAGACCTGAATCACAATTAAACAATTTAGATTCTAGTATATTTCAAAGCTTTAATATTCAACATTTCATAGTTCAATTTAATAATTTCATATAGGTCTCGATTTAACCTCATTATTATTTAGTCTTGAAATATTCACTTAATAAATTCAGTATTATTTAAATAGCTTAAATTTACCTTTAAACTAAATTTTCCTTTCGATTTGTTTAAACTTGAAATATTCATTTAATTACTTTAAATCAAAAATCAAGTTATAAAATCAAATTTTAAACTTCAAATTCAATAGTTCAAATCGATTTAATTAAGTAGAATTCTTAATTAGATACAATTTTACTTAATTCAGCTTTATCTTACTTAACTTATAGAAATCCTTGAAAAATCTGTTTAAAGATATAATACTTAGACATATTATATTAATTAAATCAACTTTATTAGAGTTAAAGTTTATTATTAAATCTCCTTTATAAAAACTTAAAATATCTCCAATATTAAATAAAACCATATATATATATATTCCCTTCCAAAACAATAGAAATCATTTTTAAAATATTTACATATAGACAACCGGTCTTTGTATATAATTTCCTATCCCATGGTCAAGTGATATGGATATTTATCATTTAAATCCATAATTTAAATATATACGGGTAGATATCATTTCGACCCGCAATCCCAAATTCAATTCAAATGAAAATAGCTTAGGTCTATCATTTCAACCCATAACGATTTTCTCCTATTCTAAAGTCCGTTCGGGTATGTATCATTTCAACCCATAGTGAATTCTATACTAACAGGGAACTTGTAGAGTGATAACAAATATGATAATAATATAACTGGCATATATCATCAATAACAATATAATATATAAACAACAGGATATGGTGTCATATCCCACAGGTGAACTGTGATATCCCGGAATTTTTGGCAATATCAATTTAATAATCTTTATTGAAAATTAAATTGATTTGATAATTTTTGTTAATAAAATTTAAATTGATTTAATAATCTTCTTTTAATAAATATGTAATGGGTGATTTTATCTTTTTGAAAGCTAATAAATTGTTTTCTATTTATAATATGTATATATTTGTATATATTGTAAATAGAAATCTTTGGTATGAATTTAATAAATAAATAAATCTTGTTTTCAAATTCTAGTATATTTTGGAAATTTGGACATTATGATTTAATTTAAAATGTATAGTTTCAAAATATTTAAGATAAATGTTTAATTGATTTAAATTATATCTTAGCTTAAGTTTAAGATTTAACTAAAAGGTTTGTTTTAGAATATTGTTAATAAATATGATATATTAATTTATTTAATAATAGGAATGTATAATCTCTGTTATAAATTATTTAAATTTGACAAATTCTTATTTTCAAATAACATTATTAATGTATTGTTTTATATATAAATAGATTTTAAAATAGAAGTGTTATTTTCAAATTAAATATGTTGTTATATATGTATATATATATATATATAACTTGATGTTAAAATTAGATTTTAGAATTTATTTGAATTCAAAAGCCTTGAAATTAAAAAGAGTAAATATTTAAAATGTTTGGATTTTAAAGATATTTGTATAAGTTGTTATTTGTATATATATAAACAGCTTTGTTTTATTTTCTCTAAAAAGTAAATTCATAAGAATAAAGTTTTAACTTAAAAATAAAATATGAATATAAAGTAAATATTTGATACTTAAGCTTTAAAAAGAAATAAAAATAAGTATAGAAATAAATATGAAAGGGAAAATATATGTTTATGTAAGAACTTAAGTGAACACTTAAGAAAATTCTAGAGATATATGGTCTTTAGAAATTCATGTTGTAGGCAAGAAAAATCATGTAGATACAAGGGTGCAAGGCAAAGGGGAAAGAAATATATATATTCATGTTTGTACAGGAAAGATATAAATATCTACGAACAAAGAAAATGTATAGGATAAGCATGTACACTTGAAAAGAAAAATCATATAAGTACATACGAAATTTAAATAAAGGACAAGTATGTAGACATAAGGGACAACTTCATAAATGCTATATCTCTAGTACACCAATATAGATCATATCAGCCTCCAAGAGTAGAAAATATCTGACCAAAATTAATAAAATCTTGTACAAACAAATAATATCAACCTGTGCAAGCTCTTTCCCATATATCAATCTGTCTCATTTCATTTCGTTTACAAAAGAAAACTTAGCATTCCAGTTTCTAAAGTTTCAAACAAGATTTGTAAAATCATTTTCAAAACCCTGCCTGCATTTTTCTTCAAAAAACCTGCTGCATTCATCTTCAACCTGGTATATCAAGCTTGCATGCAAACCTGAGATTTTCAAATGCCTGCATCTTTTCAAACTAAAGCAAGCTTTTAAACAACAACCAGCTCAAGTTTTAAAGTTTCAAAAGCCTGTTTCAAATTCAAGATGCTCTGTTCTTTCTCTTCTAAACAGGTGAGTAACATCACTCTTTAAAATTTAAGTATATAATTGTGTTGCCTGTTCAACTCTGAAAACAAGTATGTTTGTGAATATATTTTAACTCTGTGTGTATATATGTGAATATTTTTTTGTGTGTGCATTGCTATGATCTGGATGCTTCTCTGATTGTAGTTTCCAGGTTCTAAATCAATTCATAAAACAATTGCTCTTGATCCAATCTTTATTAATACTTAAGTTTTGAACAAAATATGTTTGTTATATCATAGATTTTAGATTAAAAACTTTTTTAAGTTAAAATAATTTGTATTGCCTCTGGAAAAAAAGAAAACAACTGTGCAAACTTAAAAAGGTTAAAATTTAATTATCATGATTCATGGATTCAGGTATATGAATCAAATGCTTAAACAAAAATTTGATTTTTGAAACAAAAATTACTATTTTTAGTAGTGGGATTTGAGAGCAGTTCTGGTTTGACCAGAAATATGTTTTGAGGGGTTTCTGGTGTTCTCGATGGATTGGGAGGTCGGGGTTCTTCCTGGAGGTGGAGGAATGATCGGAGGATCGGAGAAAATTGCCAGCAAGTTGATCTGAGTACGGTGGAGGTGGTGGTTGTCTTTTCTTTTCTGGAACCCTAGTTTAACTAAGTTAGGTAGTTCGACCAACCACAGGTTCTAGGATGGATCGAGTGGTACTAGGTTTTGGGGGATGGTAGCTTGAACGTAGACGAAGACTTGGCCGGAGTTTCAGAGGTGATGGTGGTCGGAGGATCGTGGACGAGGGGATGTTCCAGGTTTTGGTTGTGGTGTTCCTGGTTTTGTTCCAGGTCTAGATCGAAACTCGAATTCGATTTCGAGTTAAGAATGACGATATGATGATCGAGATAGGGTGTATGGATGTTTTCTGATGAGAGGAGATCATCGGAGGTGGTCAATGAGGGACGGCACAACCGTGCATGTGCACGGTGCTCTTCCCTTGTTTTTGTGAAGTCTGGTTTGGCAGGGGATGTTGTCTCGAGTAATTCTCGAGTCATTGAGGGTTTTGCTCGAAGTTCTGGGATGTTTGGCTCAAAGCAAATTAGGGGTGGCTCTAGTCATTTCTTTTGTAAAGGTTCTAAAACCTGCCAGTGGTTTTAAACTTTAAAATGGATTTAGAAATTTGAAAGAAGATTTTAAACAAAGTTTTAGATCAAGTTTAAGAATAGATTCAAATCAAATTTGAATTCTAGTTTGAAATAAAATAAAGTTTTATAAAATCTAAATGTTTTTAACTACTTTGAATGTTGAAGTAAAATTTTAATGATTTGAATTTAAAAGAATTTGGTTTAAACAATTTTCAATTTCTTTTATAAGATGTAAGTATTCTTTAACATAAGATTTTAAAGGTTTTTAAATTTGTTTTAAACTTTGTTTAAGTTAAATTGGTATTTATTTTAAATCTTAAATTTAAAATGAAATTTAAAGTAAATTGTTTTAAATACTTTATTAATGAAAATTAAATCATTAATATGAATAAAGTTTTATCTTAAAATTAATTAGAATTTAATGATTTGTAATTCATTAAATTAATTGGATAATTAACTAATTTAATTAATTAATGATTTGGATTAATTAATTTAGTAATTAAGCGTTTAAAATTAATTAATTAAAGTTTAAGACTAATTAATTAGGAATAATTAATTTGTAATTAAGGATCATTAATTAGATAATATTAGATTTAAAATTAATTATTAAATGTTAATTAATCAAGTAATTAAATGATTTATTAAGTTACAGTTAAAACATAAATTAATCAGATAATTAGTGGTTAATTAATTGGTAAATAAGAATTAATTAATTTGTAATTAATAATGATTTATCTAAGTGTAATTACTTAAGAAAAGTAATTAAAGAATTGTTAGTAGTTAATGAAGGTCATTAACTAGGATTATTAAATAATTAATTAATATGATAAATTTTAATAATTAATTAATCAAAGATAATCATTAGTGAAAATGTTTAAGTATAATTACTTAAGGGAAGTAATTAAGGAATTAATTACTCAATGTAATTAATTGAGTTAAATGTGCTTAGTTTTAGTTAATTAATTAAGTTTAATTAACTTTAATAAATCACTGGATGATTTGATAGGTAATTACTTAATCTAATAAATGAAGTGTACTACTTGGTGAAGAAATTAATGGTAATTACTATATGTAATTAATTGAAGATGATTTAATAATGGAAGTAATTTGGATTAAATTACTTTGTGAAATTAATCAAGGGATTAATTAAGATAATTAATTAAGGAGAAATTAATTTATTTATTTAAGTAATTAAGGGTAGTTAATTACTGAATGGGATTAATCAAGGGTGATTAATAATTATTGTTTAACTAAAGATTAATTTCTTAAGGTAATTAATTTAAATAGAATAATTAATTAAAAATGTAATTAGGCATCATTAAATTATATAATTAATGATGTAATTAAGGGTTGATTAATTAAGATTAATTAATCAATAATAAGTGATTTTGAGTAATTAATTAATGTAATTAATTAATGATTAATGAAATTAATTAATGATTAATGTAATTAATTATAGTTAATTAATAAATAAAGTAATTAAAGATTAATTACTGTATTTGGGTAAGGATATTTAATTTGTGAAATTAATTAAAGGATAATTGCTTGAATGTAATTAAAGGATAATTAATCAAGGATGATTAATTAAGATGGAAATTAGAGAATGATTAATTAATTGATTTGTAATTAATTAATGGTTATTTATAATGATGAAGTAATTAATTTAATTTACTTTAATTAATTCTTTTTAAACTAATTATAAATGGTGTGTTTATGAATCCTTGTTTATGTATGGATGGATGATATTGATTTCCTTGAATGGCTTGAAATCTCAGATATGAGATAAGTAATGCTATGTGATATGGATGTTATGGTTGAAGTGTGATAATAATATGGATTATCTGTTGTGATGATAATGTGAATTATCTATCTGTGATATTGTGAATTATCTGTGTGTATATGGATAATGAGATGAATTGTTTTAACTTTAAAACAACTTGGACTTAAAAGATAGCGATTTGGATTTCGATGAGATCGGGATCGGGTTTCCAGATTTGGATATCCGAAAACCACATCGATCCAAATTTACGATAGGTCGTGAATCTCAAGTGAAGATGAAGATTCAGAGTGCAAGGGTTATTGTCGTTAACTCTGAGGGTGATTCCAAAATGAGTGTAACGAGATAATGCCTTCGGCTTCGTTCGAACCCGGAACGAACTTGTATGGATTGAATGCTTTCAAAACATCGTCAAGTGGACGATGAGCATTCTAATTGATATATTCTGATAAGGTAATCGTAGCCTCAAGCCTCATCAACCGGGAATGGCTAAAACATGGGAGGTGCAGCAAGGCTTCATGGGTAGCATCCACTTGAGAGCGAGATATACCCCTGTCTAGAGGTCTCATTTTTATTCGGCTTAGTGGGCAGTTGATTCGCGACAACTACTGGGGTTGTCTTGTTCGGGACTGTCCAGTAAGGGATGGTTCCGGCTTTGTGTTGCAGGGGGTCGAGAGTGATCCTCGGTACGTAGATCTAGGCCAGGTAATGTTACGGGCGGTACCCCAGTAGCCCTGCCATTGTATGGAATCCAATCTCCAATAAGTGCCGTACGTATTAGTTGTGCCCAACTATGTTGGAACGTGAGATGTAAGCATTCCAGCTATTTCTATAATTTATTTTGAAAACCCTAGACCCTATTATAATATCACTGAATTTCCTATCAAATGTTTGGTTAGCGTAAGGTAAAAACTTACCCATGTTTATGTGTGGGGAGTCTTACGTGATACCTTTTGTTTTCAAAGGATTTTCAAAGTTAAGCAACTTTAACTTGTTACTCACATCAGACCCATGTCTGACCCGGAGTTTATTTCTGTTTTTCTTAAACTCTTGGGTACTCAAATTTTTACGAGTAGTCAAGGGATTCAGGTTAGCTCTGACGAATTGTGGAGGGGCAATGGAGCAGGCGGCTTCAGTGTTGTAGATATATATATATATATAGTTTTCCGTTGTGGTGTTGGTATCTCTGTGTTATATTTGAGTTGTATCGAGTTGTATTAACTAGACAGGTCTTTATAACTGTCTAGTATGTGATGTATTATCTGTGTAACTCTGATTGATGTTGTATATTATGTAATATTTATGTGATTAATATAATTTATTCGTTCCGCTGTTGAGATTCTGATGTTGTTTCTTCTTTCTTCTTTATCTTTTCTCTTTTCTATCCCTTTCTTTCTTATAGATGATGCAACTTTCTGGTGGTATGAAAGTTGGGTCGCTACATTTGGTACCAGAGTGCTAGGTTGAGTGAATACTTAGGCTCTCGAATGGTATCTTTCTTGAGAGAGCGTATTTGTAAATTTGATATATATATATATACATATATATATTTATTTATTTATTTATTCCTACCTATTTATTGGATTACCTGTTCGGGTTTTCCAACATAAACTATAAAGGTAGATGTGGTAGTGGTGTGTGTAGCACGCCTACCAATAGTTGGAGTTTGTTGAGGTTGGAAGTGTATCTGCCGAGACTGTAGACCCAATACTGTCTCAAGTGAATTTTTGCTATGGTGTAAGGATTTCACCAATCTCTAAAGGAAATCTGTTTGGGTTCGAAGTCCATTTTTTTGAAGTGCAAGTTTGGATGAGTAGAATTTGGATTCTGTCAGTTGAGTAGAAGCTAGTGATGTTATCTTAGCAATCTCAGGAAGTAGTAGTTGTGTGATGGGATGCAGTGGCTATGGGTTGTTTCCGAAGATGTTTCTCAAGGAGCTTTAGATAAGGAATTGTTTCTGCATCGGTGTTGAGGCTGAATTCAGCTGGGTGTTTGTGTTTGGCTTTGAGGCCTGAGTTTCTCGAGGAGTTTGGATTAGGAAGTCTTTGGCATCAGTGGCAGCGTCGCAGCTCAGATTGTTCTATGTGTAGGCAAGGAGGTCATTTGTTAGCAGTTTTCTAAAGGCGAAGTTCAGAAGTAGCTTTGTGGACTCATTTCTTCGATGGATTGGCCAGATAAGCTTAAGCTGTTCTGATTGGTAAAGAGAGAACAGTTTTCTTTGGATATTAGATTAAGTTGATCGCAAAAGTGACTTGCGATAGTTGAGTGTTCTCTTAGTTTGTCAGGATCTTTCAGGATGTCGTTGAAGGGTTAGTGGTTTGCCTTAGCATCTGGAGATTGAGTTTTCATTTCGACTAGGATTCCAGGAGTGGTACCGATGGTCCAGCTAGTTGAAGGAGGGTTCCTGGAGAAGGGTTTTTGGTGAAGCAGATCAGGATATCATGGAATTTCTGGATTTCTTCTTTATGGATCTGTTGAACCATATTTCTGGGATGTGTTGTCCAGTTGTGCTCGTGTGTATCATCAGCATTTCCATCTACTCCATATTAGAGTTGTGCAGCGGAAGCAGTTGGGAGTGCATCTGTTTCCTTTTCCGGATAGGAGAAGTAAGTTGTAATCTACCGATGATAGTAGAGGTGTGTTCTTGATTGTTTTGGTCCAAGTTGTTTTGAGAGGCTTCAGCGAAGGTTGAGCTGATTAGTAGGGATGAAGGCAGCCTAGGATCATCAGATGAGTTTTGTGGATAGGAAACGGAGGAATTTGGATTTCGAAGTCGGAGATTTGATTTTGGATAAGTGTTTGGTCTTCGGGATTGAATTGTCAGTTTGGATAACTGGGATTCGTTGTGTTTCACGTATCTCTGAGGGAGTATGTGTAAGATTCTATCTCTGGTTATAGAACTAGCAGTTCGGGGAGTTTTGGTTGTTGAGTCAGACTTGTCTATAGTCTGATATCCTGTCTAGTCTTGTAGATCTATATGTAGGAGCTCTATAGCTTAGTAGTATAGTTTTGTTTGGGTTCTATAGAGCAAGTATCCCGGTGTTTATACTTGGGTAACTCTAGATAGTCCTATCCTGATTTTGTCTAGATAGTTAAATTTGTTGATTGGATGAGTTGGTTGCTATGGTTGTTAGCATATGATTAATATATGCTTGTGTTTTTAAAATTAAATCATTAATGAAATTATTAAATTACCTTTGTTTTAAATTTCGGGGACGAAATTCTTTTAAGGGGGGAGGAATGTGATATCCCGGAATTTTTGCCAATATCAATTTAATAATCTTTATTGAAAATTAAATTGATTTGATAATTTTTGTTAATAAAATTTAAATTGATTTAATAATCTTCTTTTAATAAATATTTGTATATATTGTAAATAGAAATCTTTGGTATGAATTTAATAAATAAATAAATCTTGTTTTCAAATTCTAGTATATTTTGGAAATTTGGACATTATGATTTAATTTAAAATGTATAGTTTTAAAATATTTAAGATAAATGTTTAATTGATTTAAATTATATCTTAGCTTAAGTTTAAGATTTAACTAAAAGGTTTGTTTTAGAATATTGTTAATAAATATGATATGTTAGTTTATTTAATAATAATAGGAATGTATAATCTCTGTTATAAATTATTTAAATTTGACAAATTCTTATTTCAAATAACATTATTAATGTATTGTTTTATATATAAATATAAATAGATTTTAAAATAGAAGTGTTATTTTCAAATTAAATATGTTGTTATATATGTATATATATATATAACTTGATGTTAAAATTATATTTTAGAATTTATTTGAATTCAAAAGCCTTGAAATTAAAAAGAGTAAATATTTAAAATGTTTGGATTTTAAAGATATTTGTATAAGTTGTTATTTGTATATATATAAATAGCTTTGTTTATTTTCTCTAAAAAGTAAATTCATAAGAATAAAGTTTTAACTTAAAAATAAAATATGAATATAAAGTAAATGTTTGATACTTAAGCTTTAAAAAGAAATAAAAATAAGTATAGAAATAAATATGAAAGGGAAAATATATGTTTATGTAAGAACTTAAGTGAACACTTAAGAAAATTCTAGAGATATATGGTCTTTAGAAATTCATGTTGTAGGCAAGAAAAATCATGTAGATACAAGGGTGCAAGGCAAAGGGGAAAGAAATATATATATTCATGTTTGTACAGGAAAGATATAAATATCTATGAACATAGAAATTGTATAGGATAAGCATGTACACTTGAAAAGAAAAATCATATAAGTACATACGAAATTTAAATAAAGGACAAGTATGTAGACATAAGGGACAACTTCATAAATGCTATATCTCTAGTACACCAATATAGATCATATCAGCCTCCAAGAGTAGAAAATCTCTGACCAGAATTAATAAAATCTTGTACAAACAAATAATATCAACCTATGCAAGCTCTTTCCTATATATCAATCTGTCTCATTTCATTTCGTTTACAGAAGAAAACTTAGCATTCCAGTTTCTAAAGTTTCAAACAAGATTTGTAAAATCATTTTCAAAAGCCTGCCTGAATTTTTCTTCAAAATACCTGCTGCATTCATCTTCAACCTGGTATATCAAGCTTGCATGCAAACCTGAGATTTTCAAATGCCTGCATCTTTTCAAACTAAAGCAAGCTTTTAAACAACAAGCAGCTCAAGTTTTAAAGTTTCAAAAGCCTGTTTCAAATTCATGATGCTCTGTTCTTTCTCTTCTAAATAGGTGAGTAACATCACTCTTTAAAATTTAAGTATATAATTGTGTTGCATGTTCAACTCTGAAAACAAGTATGTTTGTGAATATATTTTAACTCTGTGTGTATATATGTGAATATTTTTTTGTGTGTGCATTGCTATGATCTGGATGCTTCTTTGATTGTAGTTTCCAGGTTCTAAATCAATTCATAAAACAATTGCTCTTGATCCAATCTTTATTAATACTTAAGTTTTGAACAAAATATGTTTGTTATATCATAGATTTTAGATTAAAAACTTGTTTAAGTTAAAATAATTTGTATTGCCTCTAGAAAAAAAGAAAACAACTGTGCAAACTTAAAAAGGTTAAAATTTAATTATCATGATTCATGGATTCAGGTATATGAATCAAATGCTTAAACAAAAATTTGATTTTTTGAAACAAAAATTACTATTTTTAGTAGTGGGATTTGAGAGCAGTTCTGGTTTGACCAGAAATATGTTTTGAGGGGTTTTCTGGTGTTCTCGATGGATTGGGAGGTCGGGGTTCTTCCTAGAGGTGGAGGAATGATCGGAGGATCGGAGAAAATTGCCAGCAAGTTGATCTGAGTACGGTGGAGGTGGTGGTTGTCTTTTCTTTTCTGGAACCCTAGTTTAACTAAGATAGGAAGTTCGACCAACCACAGGTTCTAGGATGGATCGAGTGCTACTAGGTTTTGGGGGATTGTAGCTTGAACCTAGACGAAGACTTGGCCGGAGTTTCAGAGGTGATGGTGGTCGGAGGATCGTGGACGAGGCGATGTTCCAGGTTTTGGTTGTGGTGTTCCTGGTTTTGTTCCAAGTCTAGATCGAAATTCGATTTCGAGTTAAGAATGACGATATGATGATCGAGATAGGGTGTATGGATGTTTTCTGATGAGAGGAGATTATCGGAGGTGATCAATGAGGGACGGCGCCATCGTGCATGTGCACGGTGCTCTTCCCTTGTTTTTGTGAAGTCTGGTTTGGCAGGGGATGTTGTCTCGAGTAATTCTCGAGTCATTGAGGGTTTAGCTCGAAGTTCTGGGATGTTTCGCTCGAAGAAATTTAGGGGTGGCTCGAGTCATTTCTTCTGTACAGGTTCTAAAACCTGCCAGTGGTTTTAAACTTTAAAATGGATTTAGAAATTTGAAAGAAGATTTTAAACAAAGTTTTAGATCAAGTTTAAGAATAGATTCAAATCAAATTTGAATCCTAGTTTGAAATAAAATAAAGTTTTATAAAATCTAAATGTTTTTAACTACTTTGAATGTTGAAGTAAAATTTTAATGATTTGAATTTAAAAGAACTTGGTTTAAACACTTTTCTATTTCTTTTATAAGATGTAAGTATTCTTTAACATAAGATTTTAAAGGTTTTTAAATTTGTTTTAAACTTTGTTTAAGTTAAATTGGTATTTATTTTAAATCTTAAATTTAAAATGAAATTTAAAGTAAATTATTTTGAATACTTTATTAATGATAATTAAATCATTAATATGAATAAAGTTTTATCTTAAAATTAATTAGAATTTAATGATTTGTAATTCATTAAATTAATAGGATAATTAAAATGGATAATTAACTAATTTAATTAATTAATGATTTGGATTAATTAATTTAGTAATTAAGAGTTTAAAATTAATTAATTAAAGTTTAAGACTAATTAATTAGGAATAATTAATTTGTAATTAAGGATCATTAATTAGATAAGATTAGATTTAAAATTAATTATTAAATGTTAATTAATCAAGTAATTAAATGATTTATTAAGTTACAGTTAAAACTTAAATTAATTAGATAATTAGTGGTTAATTAATTGGTAAATAAGAATTAATTAATTTGTAATTAATAATGATTTATCTAAGTGTAATTACTTAAGAAAAGTAATTAAAGAATTGTTAGTAGTTAATGAAGGTCATTAACTATGATTATTAAATAATTAATTAATGTGATAAATTTTAATAATTAATTAGATTAATTAATTAAAGATAATCATTAGTGAAAATAATTAAGTATAATTACTTAAGGGAAGTAATTAAGGAATTAATTACTTAATGTAATTAATTGAGTTAAATGTGCTTAGTTTTAGTTAATTAATTAAGTTTAATTAACTTTAATAAATCACTGGATGATTTGATAGGTAATTACTTAATGTAATAAATGAAGTGTACTACTTGGTGAAGTAATTAATGGTAATTACTATATGTAATTAATTGAAGATGATTTAATAATGGAAGTAATTTGGATTAAATTACTTTGTGAAATTAATCAAGGGATTAATTAAGATAATTAATTAAGGAGAAATTAATTTTTTTATTTAAGTAATTAAGGGTAGTTAATTACTGAATGGAATTAATCAAGAGTGATTAATAATTATTGTTTAACTAAAGATTAATTTCTTAAGGTAATTAATTTAAATAGAATAATTAATTAAAAATGTAATTAGGCATCATTAAATTATATAATTAATGATGTAATTAAGGGTTGATTAATTAAGAATAATTAATCAATAATAAGTGATTTTGAGTAATTAATTAATGTAATTAATTAATGATTAATGTAATAATTATAGTTAATTAATAAATGAAGTAATTAAAGATTAATTACTGTATTTGGGTAAGGGTAATTAATTTGTGAAATTAATTAAAGTATAATTACTTGAATGTAATTAAAGGATAATTAATCAAGGATGATTAATTAAGATGGAAATTAGAGAATGATTAATTAATTGATTTGTAATTAATTAATGGTTATTTATAATGATGAAGTAATTAATTTAATTTACTTTAATTAATTCTTTTTAAACTAATTATAAATGGTGTGTTTATGAATCCTTGTTTATGTATGGATGGATGATATTGATTTCCTTGAATGGCTTGAAATCTCAGATATGAGATAAGTAATGCTATGTGATATGGATGTTATGGTTGAAGTGTGATAATAACATGGATTATCTGTTGTGATGATAAAGTGATTTATCTATCTGTGAATTGTGAATTATCTGTGTATATGGATAATGAGATGAATTGTTTTAACTTTAAAACAACTTGGACTTAAAAGATGGCGATTTGGATTTCGATGAGACCGGGATCGGGTTTCCAGATTTGGATATCCGAAAACCACATCGATCCAAATTTACGATAGGTCGTGAATCTCAAGTGAAGATGAAGATTCAGAGTGCAAGGGTTATTGTCGTTAACTCTGAGGGTGATTCCAAAATGAGTGTAACGAGATAATGCTTTCGGTTTCGTTCGAACCCGGAACGAACTTATATGGATTGAATGCTTTCAGAACATCGTCACGTGGACGATGAGAATTCTAAGTGATATATTCTGATAAGGTAATCGTAGCCTCAAGCCTCATCAACCGGGAATGCCTAAAATAGGGGAGGTGCAGCAAGGCTTCGTGGGTAGCACCCACTTGAGAGCGAGATATACCCCTGTCTAGAGGTCCCTTCTTTATTCGGCTTAGTGGGCAGTTGATTCGCGACAACTGCTGGGGTTGTCTTGTTCGGGACTGTCCAGTAAGGGATGGTTCCGGCTTTGTTTTGCAGGGGGTTGGGAGTGATCCTCGATACGCTGATCTAGGCCAGGTACTGTGACGGGCGGTACCCCAGTAGCCCTGCCATTGTATGGAATCCAATCTCCAATAAGTGTCGTACGTATTAGTTGTGCCCAACTATGTTGGAACGTGAGATGTAAGCATTCCAGCTATTTCTGTATTTTATTTTGAAAACCCTAGACCCTATTATAATATCACTGAATTTCCTATCAAATGTTTGGTTAGCGTAAGGTAAAAACTTATCCATGTTTATGTGTGGGGAGTCTTACGTGATACCTTTTGTGTTCAAAGGATTCTCAAAGTTAAGCAACTTTAACCTGTTACTCACACCAGACCCATGTCTGACCCAGAGTTTATTTCTGTTTTTCTTAAACTCTCGGGTACTCAAATTTTTACGAGTAGCCAAGGGATTCAGGTTAGCTCTGACGAATTGTGGAGGGGCAATGGAGCAGGCGGCTTCAGCGTTGTAGATATATATATATATATATATATATATAGTTTTCCGCTGTGTTGGTATCTCTGTGTTGTATTTGAGTTGTATCGAGTTTTATTAACTAGACAGGTGTTTATAACTGTCTAGTATGTGATGTATTATCTATGTAACTCTGATTGATGTTGTATATTATGTAATATTTATGTGATTAATATATTTTATTCATTCCGCTATTGAGATTCTGATGTTGTTTCTTCTTTCTTCTTTATCTTTTCTCTTTTCTATCCCTTTCTTTCTTATAGATGATGCAACTTTCTGGTGGTATGAAAGTTGGGTCGCTATGAACAATTACAGATAATAGCATATATAGCAATGTAAATAACTACAGCAGCATATTTCAATTGTCGTTTTAATTGAAATCAAATTTTAATAAATATAAGAACGTTAATCGTGAGTGATTGCTCACCTTTCTAGGCTAGAGAGATTCGACGATGAATCAGTTGAGTTACGAATCCAAGCACGAATTCCAAAGTAACGCAAGATGGCACGAATTCGATAAACAGAGCTGATAGCAAGAATTGATAAAACGAATCAAAACAGGATTGATGAAGATAAATGATATAAATGAACTTATATGTATAACTATATATAACTATTATATAAAATCATATTTTAAATTTCATACACATATTGAATTAAATATATATATATATGGTTTTCAAAAATCATAGTTATAAATTAAAACACATGTATCAAATCAAACATACATACATTATATAATTTGTAATAAATACATATATATATTTAATAAAAATACAAAATATTTACATATATATAGTGTATGCTCATTTCACATAACCAATACCGTGTATATAAACTTATATAAGTTTGACTATAAACAAACTATAATACTTAAACAATATTAAATTTAAACATATAAACATATATCAAAATCGAAGTCAAAACTGATTTGTACACATGTACCCTTCATATAAAATTCAATATCAACTAGATAATATGTATATAGAATATATACATGTAGACTCAATCATATTCAAAACATCACGTCTAGATCATAATATATATATATATATATATATATTAATATGTAAAGTAAAAGCGATATCAAAGCCTTGAAAAATAGCCCACAAATAGATATACAACTTGCACAGTAAGCAGCTCATATAGAAACTAGTATGTATGTAAGTCAAACAGTAAATATATATAAATTTTTTTTAAATACGTAATTGAAATCAAAGTATAGGTAGATATATAGATTGCTTAAAACAGTATATAACAAGTAATAAGAAGATCTTGCACACGCAGATCTTCTGGTACAACATTTCGTATAAATTATTACATAACTTTCATATGTATTCTAATCCCTTATATAATTTATATCATACATATATGAACTCAAAGTTAAAACAAAAATTAGTATAAATTTTCTTTGCTAAATATGCAGACTCCAAAACAGATCCTATACAACTCACACATATTAAATATATAGGTAAAACTGGTCTATAACTATATATATACATACAAACAATACAATAAAACATCCATATAAATATGCTTTTATATGAAATCACATGTATATAATACTCTGCTAATATAATAAATCACATACAATACTTCCTTCCAGATCAATATAAAATAATATATATATATATATATATAAACAAGTTAACATACACCCACTTTATATATAAACCTATATATATGAGCTTAAACCGATAATATACCACTTATATAAACGTATATATAACAAATATAGTATATAAATCTAACTTTTTATATATAAACTGACATAATAAAAAAAAAATATATATATAAGTATAGTACCTTCCATTAGATTAGAGAAAAGAATATCGAGCAAATGGAAGAGAGAGAGGGAATCTCGGTTAGGCTATCTTGAAGAGCTCGGCTGTAAGGAGGAAGGGCTATGATGGGTTGTTGGAGCATGCGCGTATGGGTTGTGGCGAGTAGGGACGAGGCTTGCGTGCCTTGGGAGATGAGGTGGAGGCTGTGTGGAGGATAAAGGCGCGGAGGAGGGAAGAAAGCGGGGTGGAGGAGAAAGAGAGCGCGGAGGAGATCGGCTAGAGTTGGGAGAAGAAGTAGGAGGAGGGTCGGTTTGTGAGGCTAGCGAGCTAATTTTTTTGATGAGTGGTTTTGAAAGAAGAGGAGGAAGAGGAATGTACAGAGGAAAAAATAAACAGTATAGCTAATGAAAAGCTAGATCTAATATAAATAAAAGCGATTGTAACGTCAGTGCCTAGATTCAACTGAGAATTTAAAGCCAATAAATTTTGTTTGGGCAACACGTTTAAGTTTTGAAAAGGAAGGAAGAAATAAAGTCACAATTTACGGTACCGTTACAACGAACAGTTTAATGTTTCCGTCGTGTACCGGACCTTAAAAATACGGAAATGAATATACCGCAGAGATCAGCACGACGAGATGATCAAAACGGTATACAGATATTAGTGGTACGATCATCCAATCAAAAGTCGATGCAGACACTGATATACGTTGTTATTCCGTACGGAAAAATCCAAACGGAGCTAGAAACATCCGAATTTCGCGAATTTTGCAGTCTTTTTCAAAGTATTCTAAATAAATTTTCTCATGTTGATACTTTTAGGTTTCGGAACACTTTTAAATCCAACTATTTTTAACTGATTTAAAGTGAATTTTTAGCGACCGGTAAAACATCAAAATTATTCGACGAAAATTTGCCATTTGCTATGTTTAGATGGACGCATAGCAAATATCGAATTTCCGTCATAAAATTCTATTGTTTGTTTTAAATGGTAGATTTTGGTTTATTATATTCAATAATATCCATCTTTATTTAATTTTAAAATAACTATATTCCAAATTAATATAGTTGAATATTCATTGGTTTAAAATTTCTAGTTCCTTAAAGAAAATGCTAATATTAACCAATACAGTATTAAATTCTCAATTTCTCAATTTCTGACTCATTTAACTAATTTAAATTGAAATAAAATTTCACAATAAAATGAACTTCAATATTATCAGATGAAAATTTACCAGTTGCTATGTTTAAATAGACGTAATCCAAATAATAAATTTTTATTTTCAAATTTTATTGTTTAAAATTTCACAAAACTTCAACTAATTATCTTATTAATACCATCGAAATTTTTGGGTCGTTACATACTCTCCAATTCTCAATTATTTACCATTTCCGTATTTCGGTAAATCGCTATATCTGAAATAAAAAAAATTCATTTTATAATTTCAACCAAAATCTTCATATCCAAAATCAACTTATATTTCAAATTCAATATATAAAACCATTTTAATATTTAAAATCATACGACGGAAAAATAATCCGGGTCGTTACATCCACTCTTAAAAGAATTTCGTCCCCAAAATTGCTAAGGTAGGACGAATGATCCAAACTCATTACTTTTCATAACCCACTTAGTTCAAACTCGATGCTTCACTTTCCTAAATCCTTAAGTTCCATACAAAACATTTAGTTTCCATTTCCAAATCAAAATCCTCTATTTCACTTCCAATTCGAAATCATATTTTCGTTAACAAAAGTTTTTCAAAATTTTTGTAACACCCTAAATTTCCGAAATTTTTTGGCAGAGTCTCTCTTGTACGGAGAGCCTTTTGCAATATGAAAAAATGATAAAAATATATACATCGACCCACACGGTCGAAAAAACACAATATATAACAGTATTTATATCTTTGCGGTATTTAATCCAAAAACGTACCTTATTTAGCATTTTTAAACGAGCGAGCTTATTTTATATAACATTACGCAACCCAAATCCAGCCCAATAGCCCTATGTACCTGTACTTACTCAAGTAAAGTACATTAGTTTCATATATATGAAATTCAATAGCATTGCACGCATTTAACCCTTTTAAACACATAATTTCATAATTCAAACATGGCATATCACCCATTTTAGAAGGTATACACAATACAAGGTTTCAATCATTTAGTTATTCACTTCAAATTCAATTTATACGCCATTTACACAATTCCAAATGCTTCAGCACTTATTTATAACATTCAATTCATATGAACACATATTATTCCCATATTCATATCCATTCAATTTGATTCAAAATCAATTTATCAACTTCTATTAGTTCACATTCAATTTATTCACAAAAATCTTGTTCGTTCAATTTTTATACTCAACAGCAAATTTTATTTGCACTCCATTTCATATTCACATCCAATATATTCATATTTATTTCATATATTATCCTAAAGCCATATTTAATTTATCTACACTTAAATTGAATTTATTTATAACTTAAGTCATCACCATTTCAATCCATTTCTATTTCATTCGACAACATTTCAACGTATATTTAATTCGCTTACTTTTTAAGTTGAATTTCATTTATAACTCAAATTCCATATTCGATTTCAATTTCAATCCGTAATTCAATTTACTTAACCAAGTTAAGTTCCATTCCCATATTTAATTTACTAATTAATTCATCTAATTAGTTCACTTCCAATTTATAATTCATAATTAGATTTTTATAACAAAAATCACTTCATTTAATTTACTTACGTTCAACTTATCTTATAACTCAAGTTGGATTTTATTTCTTCACCAAAATATCAAACCATTTTTATTTTTGGTTTTACCATTCCATCTTTCCAATTTGTAATTTATACACTTACTTTTCGCATTTTCAAAATTTCTATACTAGAGTTTGTACTCCATTTTTAATCAAATTCAATTTGATTCACCATTCATTCGATTTCCATAACTCAAGTCTGCATTCATTTCATTAAGTCATCACAATTACCAATTCAACCCTATTTAATTCAAGTTCCATTTTAATAACTATCACTTATAGTTAGATATCAATCTTACAATTCAAATTTTATATTCAATTCTATTTGATATCATTTCTAACCCAATCCAATTTTTTTATTTTAACTTAACTTAAGTTAAATTCAAATCATTACAATTCTCTTATTAGCCCAATCTATTTAACTTTCTTAAGTTAAATTTGTAATTTCACATTGAAATTCACACTTTCCTTTCTTATTTATATTATTCCCAACTTATAAATCCAAACTTATTTCCTAATATTTCTAAATTATTTAGATAAGAAATTTCAGAATTCAATTACCCGATTCTATTTCAAATCATTTTGAAATCATAGATATATATAAATATATAACTCCTTGTTTTTAACAAACCATTTCTTTGGAAATTCCCAAAATCCACTTGGTTTCCTTCAAAACAAATTTCCTTTGGACTTTTCTGAAACAACACTTGTTTTTCAACAAAAATCTCCATCTCAAATTATTTCGGTAGCAATTCGTCATTTAGAAACTCGAAAATAAATACTAATGATGTTGCGTAGTCATCACTAGGATTATTTTCCAGCGACTGAAGTGAGTTCAGTGCTTATCACTTCCAAAAATCCATCTAAAACAATTTTTATTCAAAAATCTTTTCAAAAATAATGCTATTTTATTTTCACAATACTTCAGAAAATATTTTCCAATTTTCCGGGATTTAATTTTCCAAATATCTGGTTTGAATAAATTTTTAGTTTTTAACTCATTTGTACAATTCTTACTTATACAATTTCTATTTGGTTATATATAACCATTTCAATTTTATAATCTTGACTTGATTATAATAATAACATCCAAACATATCAATATACTATAATAATTTCAAAAAATTATTTCTTTTATATCAAAATATAATTTGGGTAAAATTATTTCATTTACCTACTTCAAAACCATACTATGTCGGTTTACCGTGTTCAAGTGTTTAGAAACCCCTATCGATTTAGTGGCATCCCACTACTCGACCAGAATTTATAAGCCACCCAACCGATAAGTGAATACAAAATAAAACAATTTGTATTCACTAACAAACACACGCTCATATCTATTAATACACTCAAACTCATTATAGGGTAATACTGACCCTATCTCTAATGAGTAATCCAAATCAAAGCCAAGATTCTCGCTTAACCTTCAGCTCTGATACCAAATGTAGCGAACTAGGATTTTCGACCCTCGAAAATTGACATCAATACGTTTACTTTATAATATGCCGAATATTCATGTGTCGGAAATAACAATTGCTAGGGGTGAAGAAGAGGATAGAAGAACAGAAACAACCACAATATCTCACAATCGCAGTGGAACAACATATAAGATATAATAACAGATTTTTTACAAAAGAATTTGTAGTTGTTAATATATATACAACCATCAGAGTACATCAATCAACAATCAATCTGGACAGTTATAATAACTTGTCCTCACTAGTACTGACTATACAGTCTACACACACAGCAGAATATAAATAAGAACGTGATATATGCTTGAAATCCTCCTACTCGTCTCCTGAGCTCCATAGCATACTAACCTGAATCTGTAATACTCGGTCTAACCCGAGCATTATAATAAAATAGCACCCGAGTCAGTCTGGAAAACCAGCGTGAGAAAACACACTCAATCTGAATTATTATTATTTTCAAAATCTCTCGAAACCAAGGTATCTCGTAAGACCACGCCACACATAAATACGACTGGTTTTTACCTTACGATAACCAAAACATTTTATATCAAAATCATATGATATTATGATAGTGTCTACAGAAAATAAATTAGAAAATAGCTGAAATGGTTGCATCTCACGTTTCAGCAATACCTTGGTATACAACTAAAACCATACAGGCTCGTAGTGGATATTGGATTTCATACAATGACTGAGCTATTAGGGTACCGCCCATCACAGTACATCTCTTGAAAAATGTACCGAGATCGTACCTAACGATCCCAGCCAACACAGGACGTGCATACCCCTTACTAGATAGTACCGAATAAGATATCACCCCGGGTGTTCCCACCCTTATCGAGCAATCTCTTTTTCATGCACAACCATATCCATAAGTTATAATATAATACTTCCGAGGGTACTAGAAATGTGATAGCATACCCTACTTGCGTGCGACCCACTTAGCCCTGCTACATCTCCCCTATTTTAGTCATTCCCGATTGATGAGGCTTGAGGCTAACGTTTACCTTTCAAGAACAATTCCACTTAAAATGCTTATCGTCCTCCAATGACGATGTTCTGATAGCATTCGTCCATATAAGTTGTCCTGGGTGTAACAACCCAGAATTTGACCACTTTAAGATACACTATTTAAAGTGATTTTATATATAAAAGAAGTAAAGTTATATGATTCAAAGAATATTAGATATGATTTGAAAAGAAAAGAATACACAAAAATAGTAACATTTGCCTATATCGACAAAAGTGACAAAATGCTGATTTTAGAAAAGTAAGTTTCATTGGTTAAATAAATTATTTTAATTTATTTATGAGTGTTTATATTTTTAAATAGCATTGTAGAAATTTAATTTTAAATTTGGTTTACATAAATAAATAGTTTAACTAAAACGTCAAAATGTGACCGTAAAACATTTTGTCGAAAATCAACGTTTTGTCGATTAAAAGTTGTCGCAACATCGTCGCACCTTTATTTTGTTATATAGGAACATATATTCAAATAGTGTAAGTATTAATTAATTCACTAATCAAGTTTACTTTTACTAAACATACTTAGAAAATTCTAGAATATAATTAAAAGTAAGCACAAAAAGACAAAAATGTCATTTCAAAGCAAAAAGGTAAAACATCAAATCAAAGAAACATAATTATTATGTTCTTCACTTAATACTTAAGTGAAAATGACATAAAATAATGATTTGAAATGCGATGTTAAGTGTTGAAGAAAAATAAGATTACTTGATAAGTAAGTAAGGGTATTTTGGTCTTTTTACAAAATATTATTTTAATCCAAAACTTTTCTATAAATAAGACCACCATTCTTCCACTTTCTTTACACATTTCTACCTTCTTCTTCCTCCTTAAAGATCTCTTTAATGGCTTCTTCTCTTCCATTTCCTTACTAACTTTATCAAAATCATATCAAATCAACTCGAAACACAACCAAACTTTGCCAAAGACCTTAGAATACCATTAGAACATGGTTTAACATCTAAGAAGTGAAAAAATGATGGAGGAAGAGGAAGAATAGGAGGAGGCCGAACTTATGGAAGGAGGAAATCAAGTCGTGAAGCTCCGGAGCAAGAAAAAGAGAAGGAAGTGCCGCCGATTTCATTCCAAGGAGCTAGGAGCAAATTCAAGGTGCTGCGGAAGCTCTGCCGGATTTTCAAAAGTTTGGAAGAAGAGGTCGATAGCATTAAGTAAAATAAATGGAGTAGAAGTTACTTAGTTGAAGTTTAGGTGAAGTGTTGTTGCATATGAATGTTGGTAGGAAGTTAATCTTTTGGTTAAAGGTGAGTACTCTTATTTATTAATAAATCCATAAATTATTTCAAGTATAATGATTTGAAAGAATATGTTGGATGATTAAATGTTTGATAACTTGGTTGATATTATGGTTTATTATATGTTTGTGATATGGATGATAAACTTGGTTTGATAAATGATAAGAGAAATGGTTAGTAAGCATAGTTAATTTAATGAGAATTAAATCCATACAAATATGTGTACGGAAGTTATTTAGCCTCTTAATGATTTTAAATGAGTTAAAATAGTTCAAATGTGATTTAAAACAAATTTGAAGTGTTTCAGACAAGTTCCGAAGCAATTCACAAAATTGGTCAAAATCGAGCTCGTCGCGTAGCGGTAGTTCAAAAATTTCGACCCGTAACTTCAAATTAATGTAGAGAATGATTTATAAGTCGGATTTCTTAGACATAAAAATTCTTTGATCCAAAATAATAATAGTTTTCCAATGAAGAAAGAAAATCAAGATTTCATCAAGTAGATTTTGAAATATGTCCAAAACAATTTTCTAAAAACATCGCGGTTTTGCAGTTCGGAATCCAAAAAGGGATTTCTTTAAAAATGATATCTTTAATGTTTTAAAAATATGAAATAAATTTGATAAATCTATTAAAATGGTTTAAAAGAGATTTGGAATGGAAAATATGATTTTCAAGTATTAAAAAGTTGTTCAAATCAAATAAGCTTATATACCACTTTCCGCATCACTTTTATGCTGCGAATTCTATAACCTTTTGAAATGTAGTTTTTAAACTTAATAATTCTTTCCTTAATCTTTTATGAATGATTTTAAAGGAATAATTAAGTAATGTAAAGATGATTTGGAAGTTTTAATAAGAGTTTGAATAAATGGTTAAGAGGAATTGTTTATAACACTTAAACAATAAAGTGAAGAAGATTGAATATAATAACAAACTAAGTATGCGGAAACGACTAGTACATTTGTCCCGCCTGTGAGATCTGGGAAGATAAAACAAGGTGTTTAACTAAGGTTAAGGATGGAGCAACTAGTGCCCTGAACTTACCTGGCCTATGTTTTCTCTTTTCCGGCGAGGGGTGGAATAGATCGAAAGGAAAGCCCGGATGCTCTAAAAAGATCATATTTAATTTTTTCCAAGATAAAAGAAAAGAAACAAATTCTTTGAATATTAAGTAACCATTTAACATCTTTTATCGATGATTGGTATGAAGGAACCGGGATCGGATTTGGGTGATTCCTATCCGAAGAACCGAGATCGGATTTGGGTGATTCCTATCCGAAAATCACTTCAAACTAATTTTCAAAATAAAACATATTGAAGACAAAGATCATTGATGACAAAGATCTTCATGATGTAGGATTACTTGCCATTAGTCCGTGGAGGTGAAATTTACCCTATCTATGGTGGCAATAGTGCTCTATTACGAAAATCTTCGATTTGCAAGAATATGATTTGAAGTTAAGAAAGAAATCTTTGATTAAGATTTAATGAATGATTTGGGAATATTTTCCCTAAGTTAAAAGTTATAACTTGAATATAAGAACTCTTTGATTTAGATTTAATGAATGATTTGAAAAGGATTCCCTAAGTAAAAGAGAAAATGATTTGGAATTATTCCAAGATTTAAGAAAGGTTTAAATAAACCAAATGATTTAATAAATGAGGCTTAATGATTCCATATACTATGAAAAAGAAAATGGAATAAATTGAAAAGAATATATCTAAGAAAGATATTTGATTTAAATAAAAGATGAAGTAATTGATTGATGATTGATATCCACGTATGAATTTAACATCTTTAAAATCGATGATTGGCTTCGAAGGAACAAGAGTCGGATTTACGTAATTCCTATCCGAAAACCACTTCGAACCAATGTATACGTTCGAAAGTGAAGGCATGTTGAAGATGATGGTTATTGAAGACCGTGGATCTTCGTAGCATGAGGACTGCTTGTTGAACATGCTCTGGGTAGCTCCAATTATAGAGTTATTTATAGTAGTGGTCTCCCCGTTGTGGAGGTTTTTCGGATTGCAAGGGCTTCTCGCCTAGTAATGGCCGAGGAAAGTGCCTTCAGTTTCGTTCAGTCCCAGAACGAACTTGTATGGACGAATGTCCGACATTGCATTTCTAAGACACAACGTTTGACTTTTACAAATGTATATCTTTGGTGGTGGAGAAGGCAACTTCTCTTAGCTTAACACCCTTCTCTGAGACATACGAGCTTAGAGGTTGTATGCTTGTGGGAGTCAAATAGTGATCAAAGGAATGGCAGTGTGGCATTCAAAGTGGAACATGTTATGATCAAAGCGTGGTTTTGTATGAAAAGCGTGGCTTTGAAGAAATTGAGCGTAGCCTCACTAGCCTTACACCCCGATTATGATGGGTTACTATGTGGTCTGACATATGCAAATTCGGAATAAGTGAGTGTGTATGGTGGTGTCAAATACGTTTGGCCCTTTGGGGGATACGTCCCTCAAGGCATTTATTGCCCCATGTGGATAAAGTGGTTAGCTTGAGAAAAGTAGGGAACTACCGGTTATCAGTTGTAGTGTAGCAAGTATAGTTTCCAAGTGACTAGTTTGAGAAAAGCGATTAAGGCACCGTGGAAACTATGTTTGTTACACGTGGATCAGAGAAAAGGCCACAAGTTCCCTATCATGTTGGAAATCCAATCCCTATGAGATTTACGATTTTTATTGTATTCCCAAAATAGCCGTAATGAATTGCAAACATTTCAACTACCCCCTTATTGGTATCATATATTCTATTCGGTATATTCCGTTGACCCAGTCCGGGATAATACCTTAGACTTAGTCCGGGTATTGATACCTTATTTGAATAAGTTTATTTGAAAAGTGTTTTCAAAAGAATGTCATTACAAAAAATATCAAGTAAATTTTGGTATAAAAGTGTTTCGGTTATCATATGGTAAAAACCCGTCCGTTTTTATGTGTGGGCGTGGTCTTATGAGATACCCTTCTTTTCGAAGGTTTTGATAATTTAGTCATTTTAAATTTCGAGTATCTCATGCTGGTTTATCAAGCCTGATCTGGGTATTTTTAATACTCGGGTCAGATCCGAGTAGTTTCAGGTTGAGTTGAAGACGGTTGGAGTTTCCAGAGGAGAGCTGGAGATCTTTATCATCGTATGGACGTACTCTATTATCCGCTACATCTATTGTATTTGTTTTATTATTTGTCAGCATTTGTAAGGGCAGGTGTTATAACTGTCCAAGCTGAATCTAGGTTAGACTCTGATATTGTATTTAAAATTTTCCGCTGTAAAGGTTATTATTGAAATAATATATGTTAGTCCATTCATGTGAGATTCTGTTTTGTCTTCATTTTCTTTCTACCCTTAATGATCCACTTATTCGTGCAATTTGAATTGGACATGTGTGGTTTATTGTCGATTCAAAGGGTACGGAAAAACGGGCCATTACATTTGGTATCAAAGTTGAAGGTTAAGCGAGAACCTTGGCTTTGTTGGAGTAAAGACTCATCAGAGATAGGGTTAGTAATACCCTAGGATGAGTAACTCATTAGAGATAAGGTTAGTAATGCCCTAGAATGAGTTTGAGTGTATTATATATGAGTGCGTATTTGTTAGTGACTTATAAATTATTTTGTGTTGATTTATCTGTTGATTGATTTATGGATTCTGATCGATGCGCCTGATCAGCGTTATCAATGGGGATTGCTAAACACTTAAACAAGGTGAACTGACACACTAATTTTGACAAAATTGGTAAATGAAATAATTTTACCAAGGATTATATTTTGAATATAAAGTATATATTTTGAAAAGTTGTATAGTTAGAAATCAGGATTAGTGAAATTTAAATTTGAACACCTTGTGATTAGAATTTTACAATTTGACTATAAGATGTTTCATAAAGATAATAGATAAGTATGAAATCTGATAAGATAATTAAGATCTTTAATACGTATTCCCAGATAATAAGTTAAGAAATGATAATGTTAAGTTACTATCATAAATTGATCAAATATTTGATTTAAAAATTTAAGTACAAATACCTTGTGAATTAAGTTTCACGATTTGACTATAAGGTGTTTGATAATAAGTTTTGTTTAAGGAATGAACACATAAGATAAAAATGTATTTAAATGATTGTGTAGAAAGAAAAATATAAAAGGAATGAGAATTTAAGTTCGAGTAAAACAATTATGGAAATTTAAATGAAGTTAACTAATATAAGATAAAATGAATTTATAAAATAGGTTTTATAAAGCAATCTCTAAAGGATATTGAAAATGGTATTATTTCAAATAAAAGAGGTATTTTATGATAAGTAATTCGATTGGCTCAAAAATAAACTAAAAATGAGCAAGAGATGTGGTAAACACTTCTCTTAAGTATCACTCTTCTTGTTAAGAGGGTATATGATACTATTGGTAGTACCCAGTTCCTTGGATTGTTTTGGAGTTACTCGATCTATATAATTTTCTTAAGTTAAAGAAATAATTTGAATCATTGATTAGTAATATATATAAATGTGTTTAAACCAAAGATAAATTTGGAATCACTAATTGCTAAAATAAAGCAGAATTCTCGACGATTTTGGACAGTCGAAAATTTCCGAATTATACCTAACTTAGAGCTAAGTAATTTATGAAAACTTTTGGTAAAAGATTATGAAATACTTTGAGTGAATGAAATAAGATAAGGATAATTTATACAACTGATTTATAAAGAAAATTTAAGAGTTAAGAGTTTGAGGATTTAAATTCAGGTGGTTTTAAAAATTGTTTTTTTCTTCAAAGCTTGAAAATTAATAATAGTATTAAATAAGAAATAAGTTTTAGAACTTATGAATTTGAGATAATAGTAAATTACAACAAAGTTTAAATTTGTTAAGATAGACAGATTTAAGTAAAACCAATTTGAAATTTGGGATTTGTATGTACTCTTAGGATGTAAAGGTATATCATACAAAAACATATTTAAGTCATAAACTATTTGTAACGACCCCGAATTTTATTTAAATTTAAATTGATAATTAAATTTATTTTTGAATTAAATTTGTGAAAATAATCAATGCGGTGATACGAGTTTCCCCGAATTCAAGTATATTTTGTATAAATCATTTAAATTTAATAATATTGTAAATATTGTACATATATGTGAATATATATGTATACGTGATATATGAGAAAACTTGAAGTTAATATATATATATATATATATTGAATTCGAGTTTAAATCTAAATCTAAATGGTTTAAAAGTATAAAGTAAATACATTGACAACAATTCTAACAATATATTAATTATGGATATTCATTTTTCGTTTTAAAGTAACAAGGCCAAAATAAATAAAACTATAAGCATAAAGATAAATAAAATTTAATAAAATAGAAGTTTACTTATTTTATAAAGTAATAATCAATACTTAAGCTATGAATAAAAATAAAAGCATAGCCAACAAGTAAAACAAATAAATTTTATTCATGTACATGAGGATAGCTTGCAAATGAAGATAAGTATATAAATTTGTCTACAACAACTAATGCCAATGTCTATCAGCCGAAATGAAAGGGAAAAGAAAATATAAATATGTAAATTTGTACACCTTAATTAATGCTAGCACCCAACACAATCACCTCAGCCTCCATACGAAAAATATTAGCTGCCAAAACAACATTTCAGTCAATAAAAAGGAAAAAGATCTCACTGGTAAATTGTACAAATTCTTATCAAATTGTACGAGTAATAATATTACCCTGTCTACTTCATTTCTTATGTATATTATCTTCGTCTCAGTTCGTTTCTTCAAGCTATGAAAATCTGAAAATGAACACCATCTAAAACTTAAAACAAAACTTCAAACTCAAACAACAATCAACTAATTCAACCAGAGATCAAAGAGAAGGCTTCATTTTGTAATTTCCAGCCTGTGTCAACATGAAGAGAAGCTCTGTTTTCTTCTGCAAACCAAAGTGAGTAACTCTCTTTTAAACAATTCAAAAGTATGAATCTGTTCTGAATATATCTGTGAATAAGTATGAATTCTCTGTGGATATTTGTATGTTGAAAATATTGTGTGGGCAGGTTATTCTTCATATATGACCTCTGTCTAAAAATTTAACACAAGATTTTGATTTAAAATTCATTTCTACTTAATCTACTTGATGATTAAACTTAGTATAAAAACAAAGATTGCTTGTTTAATCATAGCTTGAAATTTAAACATTATTTAAGTTGAAATAGATGTGTATCTTGCTTTGGAAAATCAAAATAACAGAGGAATTTCAATATAGTGGAAAATTTAATCATTCAAGATTATGAATTCAAGATTATAAACTGAAACATCATGCAAAAACTTGATTTTTAAGAATAACATCAAAAATTTTAGTTGTGTTTTGAGTTGGCATTTCTGGGTTGACCAGAAAATGGAAATGGAGTAGTTTCTGGTGATCTATTGATTTTGGAGGGTCGGGGTTCTGCCTAGCGATGGAGGAGTGATCGTAGCACTTCAGAAAAATGGTGGATGGTGATATACTTCATCATGGAAGTTGCGGTAGGGGGTTTCTTCCTGGAACCCTAGTTTTACGGGGTAGTGGAAGTTCGATCACTACGTACAGTATAGTTGATCGAGTGTTTTGATACTTCGGGTGGTAGAAGTTTGGGTGATGTCGAAGTCAAGGCCGGAGGTGGGAGCACGCAGATGGTCGGCACGGCGGGGTCGAGGCGATGTTGACAGGGTTTGAGTGGTGAGGCCAGTTGCGTTCCCAGGTCCAAGCTCTGTGCTTGTTTTTGAATTCGCGGCGGTGATGAAGTCCAGATGGTTGGAGATGGGTCGGAGGTTGATCGCCGATGTGGGTGACGATTCATCGGAGGTAGCGGCGGCATGGAGGAATTGTGCACGTGCACGGTGGTGAATATGGTGTCAGTTCATAGTTGGGAAAGGGGAAGTTCGTCTCGAAGTATTCTCGAGAAAATGGAGTGATGGGCTCGAGTGGTTGTCGGGTTCGTACGCGAGGGGAAAATGTATTCAAAATTTAAACAAAGCAAGTTTTAAAAAGAGTAAAGGAGGGGAGAGTAGAAGCAGGGAATGACGCGAGTTTTCCTGGGTGATTTCGTGATTTACTCGAAGTAGATCTGGTCCAGACTCGAAGCAATTTTTTTTCGTTTAGCTCAGGCATAAGTTTTTCCAGGTTTTGCAAAATTTAAATTTTTCAGTAATTTAAATAAATTCGAATCCGTGAATAAGATTTAAACACAGTTTAAATCTAGTTTTAAGTTTTTAAAAGGTTTTGAAATAACAATATTTCTAAAGTTAATTAAGTTTAAATTAAAATGTTATAAACTTAGATTTGAAAAGGGTTTATTTTAAATAAAACTTAATTAAGTAATTAAGAAATTGATTTAAATGTTTTAATGTGTTAACTTAAAAGTTAAGTTAATTTTATATCGATAAATGATTTATAATTAACTAAAGATCAATTAATTATAAATTTAAAGCTAATTTATTTATAAGTAAGGATAATTAATAAAATGGTAATAAATTTAGGGTTAATCAAATAAATAAATTAAAAGGTAATTAAATAATTAAAGGATAATTATTTAATGATTAAAAGATTTATTTATTAATTAAGGTTGATTAATTAATAACTAAAGGATTAATTAATTTATTTTCAAAAGTTAATTAATAAATGATTAAAGAATAATTAATCAAAATAATTTGTAAATTATTGAAGTTAATTAACCAGGATTAGTAATTTATCCATAAGAAATTTATCTGATTTAAATTTATCAGATAACTAATTTGATCTTACTTATGAATGCTTGAATTGTATTGAATGATTTGATTGTTTGATATCCCTGATCTACGATGCTTTGTGATACATCCTGATTTATGTTGTGATCTGTAGTTTACTTATCTGTGACCTTTATATATCTATGATCTGTGAATGAACGATAAGCGTTATAGTTTATATCGCTTATCAACTATATTTCTGTATTTTGATCTGTGATGATTGATGTTGCACTATTGTGTGTAAAACCCTGGACTACACTTTTACACACACAAATATGGATTTCACGTGGAAATCAGTTAAGTCAGAGATAATTTAAATTTGATGTACTTGAAATTGAAATTTTAATTTCAATTGATTTTGAAATTTGAAATTTGGGTTTAAAGTGAAAAACTTTTGAAATGGAATTTCAAAGATAAAAGTTATTTTGAATAACTTAATCGAGTTATGAAAATTTAAATAATTTGATTTAAATTTGAATTCAAGTTGGAGGTTGAATCCTATGATTTGAAAATAGAGATTGAAAATGTTATAAATGTGTTTATCTGAATTTAAACCATTTAAAAGTATAATTTTGAGAATTTGGATTTAACCCAAAGACTTTAACTCGTATGAATGAATTTGATTTCCAAAATAAAACTGATTGTTTTAAAAGAATAAAAGTTTTCATATAAGAAATGAAATTTCAATTTAGTTAAAGGAATTTCAAGATTGAATTGAAAAATGGTTTTCTAAGTTATGAATGAATTCTTTTTGAAAGCTATGAATTAAATCTGTTTATTTTTAACAGATTTAGAATGATGATTTGTTTAAACCATTCGAAATGAAATTGTTTTGAAAGCTATAAGTTAAATCTTGATTTAAAGATTTAACGAGTTAATCAAATTGAAATGGAATTTGATTTGGAAAATCTGTAAATGGATCTTTATGAAACGAGGTGAACGGTGTGAAATAAATCTTTTTGTTTAAAGATTTAAAAATGGTAATTTGTTTAAACCATTTGAAGAAAGATTTTGGGTAATAAGTTGTGACTTAATTGAAATCCCAATATCCATATGTTTTTAAAATATTGCGCTCATTATTCGGTTTAGCCGGGAGAGGACCTTTGTGTCATATAACCCGTTCCGAATACTGATACGTCGTATATGGATAGCATTTGAAGACCGGTGGTGAAGACCGGATATTTTCGAAAACGAAAGGACAACTCGTCGAATGTCTCTGCATCGACTGGTCCCCGGTATAGAGATTTTAGCACCCTTTGTGATGGGAAGTCCGGACGTGATTGGAAATTATCCGGAATTGCAAGGGCTTCGTGAGAAGTGCCTTCGGTTCTGTTCGAACCCGGAACAGACTTATATGGTTACATGTCTGACATTACACTTTGAGATATAAAGCAGATTTCTTTCAAATACATTTCTGTTGGTGGCGGAGAATTTATTCTCTTAGCTTAACACCCTTCTCTGAGACGTACGAGCTCAGAGGTTATGTAGTTGAAGTTATCAGCGATATATTCCCAATTTGGTAATGTGGCATGCTGAGTGTTGCTGTGTGATGATCAGTGTTTGATCATTTGTGATATGATCATTTGTTTGATCATTTATCTTTGTGATCATAGGTTGATCATCTGTTGACTCAAAGCGTGGCTTTTTGAAAAGCGTAGCTTTGTGGACGAGACTTCGTCAGGGCCTCACAACCCGGAAATGGTCGAAACAGGAATGTTGCGGCAAGGTTATGAGGGTCGCGCCCTTTAGGGTATGTCATTTCCTTCTGGAAAAGGGTGGTATCATGGTATGGAGCCCAGATACTTACTCATGTGGATACACCTTCTTTATGATGTGTGATGTTGGATATCGAGCGCTCGGATAAAGGTCCCAAAGGATCGGGAGGTGGCATATTCGTGAGTTACCTGTTACAGGGGTAACCCGGCCTTGTTGGCAGAGAGCAGTTTGTCTCTCGGAGCGTCCCGCCAGAGGCGTTTCCTTCGTGGCATAGGAAGTTCCTTAGCCTGACCATTTGTTGGAAATCCATTTCCCAATACGGAACTTGTACGGTATTAGTTGTAGAACCTGCCATTTACTTATGGTGGCGCCCCACTGTTTAGATGGTAGCTATAGTAGGCATAGTTCGAAATGTCTATGCTGGCTAAGATTAATATTATACTTTCGAAATTGTTTTCCACTATGCACTAATAATAATAATCCAATGATTTGCGTAGTAAGCATGTTTGACTATCATAAGAAGAAATCTCCTCCAATTCTGCGTTTGCATTGTGTGTGTGGCGGGAGGTCTTATGGTAGTTTCATTTTTCAAAAGCATTTCGGATTTCAATGTTTAAAATTCTTTTGCTGTTGTTTTAAAGATAAACTGTTTTTGTTGCTCACACCAGTCCCATGACTGATCCGGAGTTTATTGTTCCCTTCCTAAACTCTGGGTGCCCACTATTTTCCACACGGGCAGTCTAGAGTTGGGTTTCTTTTCAGATATTCAGGTTTAGTAGATTATCTGGAGCTAGTTCATTCATCGGAGTTGCTTATCTTGGAGTTGTGGACTCATTCTCTTTTGTAGATCATTTGGAGATCTCTTCCATTTGCTGTTATTTTCCGCTGCTATTTCTTGTATCTCTGATATTTGTTGTATCATCTCTGATGTATATTGATATCTGTTGCATCATTCTGTTGTATCATATTGTATCAGATTTTGTATCTGTCATTGTATCAATGTTATATATATTGATATATTCTTTTTCTTCCGCTGTGTTATTTACTTAATTGTGTTATAGCTCCGACGAATCGGATTTGAACGGTCGAATCTTCGGCATTCTAGTACAATGTGAAGTACGGATGTTGATTTTCGAGCGGGCAAAATCCGATACGTTACATGTGGTATCAGAGCTAAGGTTGAACTTTAGCTCAGGAGTATAACACGTTAAGTAACTCATTAGAGATAGAGTGAAGTAAACTCTAGAATGAGTAATTCTCAGATATCCGTCCGTATGCCTCAGTAAATTCTCTTGCTATCCACTGATAGTAAGTATGAGTGTAAGAAGATGATGAGATAGGGGACAGGGGAATATGACTATAATCGGTCAATACTCTGTAACAATAAGGAAGCAATCTTTTCTCTATCAATCTCTTTTGTTCGCCATCTTTTCTGAATCCTTCGATAGTTCCTGGTAGATCGAGGAACGAGATTCGATGTATTAATATGGGACATAAACTCCAGATAGGCCAAATTGTTTGTTTGGGTGTATTGGTTGCATTGTTTGCTATGGTTGATAGGTATACCTTAGTTCTAAACTAAAATTCTGAAATCGTATCTATATATCTATCTATTCTTTGGGTCCTGATATGTTCTATGGGTGGTTAGTTATCACTTCGAACTAACCGATGCCCCTGCATATTTCGTAAATCTGGATAACCCGAGTATTTTGTGAAAAATTCAACTGATTCGTTCTTGATATTCTGATTTGGTAAGCCAAATGTAGAATAGATGTCCAATTTGATTTGATTAAACATTCTTCATCAATCTTTGTATCTCCTTGGTAATTTCGAGGATGAAATTCTTTTAAGGGGGGAAGTCTGTAACGACCCCGAATTTTATTTAAATTTAAATTGATAATTAAATTTATTTTTGAATTAAATTTGTGAAAATAATCAATGCGGTGATGCGAGTTTCCCCGAATTCAAGTATATTTTGTATAAATCATTTAAATTTAATAATATTGTAAATATTGTACATATATGTGAATATATATGTATACGTGATATATGAGAAAACTTGAAGTTAATATATATATATATATATATTGAATTCGAGTTTAAATCTAAATCTAAATGGTTTAAAAGTATAAAGTAAATACATTGACAACAATTCTAACAATATATTAATTATGGATATTCATTTTTCGTTTTAAAGTAACAAGGCCAAAATAAATAAAACTATAAGCATAAAGATAAATAAAATTTAATAAAATAGAAGTTTACTTATTTTATAAAGTAATAATCAATACTTAAGCTATGAATAAAAATAAAAGCATAGCCAACAAGTAAAACAAATAAATTTTATTCATGTACATGAGGATAGCTTGCAAATGAAGATAAGTATATAAATTTGTCTACAACAACTAATGCCAATGTCTATCAGCCGAAATGAAAGGGAAAAGAAAATATAAATATGTAAATTTGTACACCTTAATTAATGCTAGCACCCAACACAATCACCTCAGCCTCCATACAAAAAATATTAGCTGCCAAAACAACATTTCAGTCAATAAAAAGGAAAAAGATCTCAATGGTAAATTGTACAAATTCTTATCAACTTGTACGAGTAATAATATTACCCTGTCTACTTCATTTCTTATGTATATTATCTTCATCTCAGTTCGTTTCTTCAAGCTATGAAAATCTGAAAATGAACACCATCTAAAACTTAAAACAAAACTTCAAACTCAAACAACAATCAACTAATTCAACCAGAGATCAAAGAGAAGGCTTCATTTTGTAATTTCCAGCCTGTGTCAACATGAAGAGAAGCTCTGTTTTCTTCTGCAAACCAAAGTGAGTAACTCCACTTTTAAACAATTCAAAAGTATGAATCTGTTCTGAATATATCTGTGAATAAGTATGAATTCTCTGTGGATATTTGTATGTTGAAAATATTGTGTGGGCAGGTTATTCTTCATATATGACCTCTGTCTAAAAATTTAACACAAGATTTTGATTTAAAATTCATTTCTACTTAATCTACTTGATGATTAAACTTAGTATAAAAACAAAGATTGCTTGTTTAATCATAGCTTGAAATTTAAACATTATTTAAGTTGAAATAGATGTGTATCTTGCTTTGGAAAATCAAAATAACAGAGGAATTTCAATATAGTGGAAAATTTAATCATTCTAGATTATGAATTCAAGATTATAAACTGAAACATCATGCAAAAACTTGATTTTTAAGAATAACATCAAAAATTTTAGTTGTGTTTTGAGTTGGCATTTCTGGGTTGACCAGAAAATGGAAATGGAGTAGTTTCTGGTGATCTATTGATTTTGGAGGGTCGGGGTTCTGCCTAGCGATGGAGGAGTGATCGTAGCACTTCAGAAAAATGCTGGATGGTGATATACTTCATCATGGAAGTTGCGGTAGGGGGTTTCTTCCTAGAACCCTAGTTTTACGGGGTAGTGGAAGTTCGATCACTACGTACAGTATAGTTGATCGAGTGTTTTGATACTTCGGGTGGTAGAAGTTTGGGTGATGTCGAAGTCAAGGCCGGAGGTGGGAGCACGCAGATGGTCGGCACGGCGGGGTCGAGGCGATGTTGACAGGGTTTGAGTGGTGAGGCCAGTTGCGTTCCCAGGTCCAAGCTGTGTGCTCGTTTTTGAATTCGCGGCGGTGATGAAGTCCAGATGGTTGGAGATGGGTCGGAGGTTGATCGCCGATGTGGGTGACGATTCATCGGAGGTAGCGGCGGCATGGAGGAATTGTGCACGTGCACGGTGGTGAATATGGTGTCAGTTCATAGTTGGGAAAGGGGAAGTTCGTCTCGAAGTATTCTCGAGAAAATGGAGTGATGGGCTCGAGTGGTTGTCGGGTTCGTACGCGAGGGGAAAATGTATTCAAAATTTAAACAAAGCAAGTTTTAAAAAGAGTAAAGGAGGGGAGAGTAGAAGCAGGGAATGACGCGAGTTTTCCTGGGTGATTTCGTGATTTACTCGAAGTAGATCTGGTCCGGACTCGAAGCAATTTTTTTTCGTTTAGCTCAGGCATAAGTTTTTCCAGGTTTTGCAAAATTTAAATTTTTCAGTAATTTAAATAAATTCGAATCCGTGAATAAGATTTAAACACAGTTTAAATCTAGTTTTAAGTTTTTAAAAGGTTTTGAAATAACAATATTTCTAAAGTTAATTAAGTTTAAATTAAAATGTTATAAACTTAGATTTGAAAAGGGTTTATTTTAAATAAAACTTAATTAAGTAATTAAGAAATTGATTTAAATGTTTTAATGTGTTAACTTAAAAGTTAAGTTAATTTTATATTGATAAATGATTCATAATTAACTAAAGATCAATTAATTATAAATTTAAAGCTAATTTATTTATAAGTAAGGATAATTAATAAAATGGTAATAAATTTAGGGTTAATCAAATAAATAAATTAAAAGGTAATTAAATAATTAAAGGATAATTATTTAATGATTAAAAGATTTATTTATTAATTAAGGTTGATTAATTAATAACTAAAGGATTAATTAATTTATTTTCAAAAGTTAATTAATAAATGATTAAAGAATAATTAATCAAAATAATTTGTAAATTATTGAAGTTAATTAACCAGGATTAGTAATTTATCCATAAGAAATTTATCTGATTTAAATTTATCAGATAACTAATTTGATCTTATTTATGAATGTTTGAATTGTAATGAATGATTTGATTGTTTGATATCCCTGATCTACGATGCTTTGTGATACATCCTGATTTATGTTGTGATCTGTAGTTTACTTATCTGTGACCTTTATATATCTATGATCTGTGAATGAACGATAAGCGTTATAGTTTATATCGCTTATCAACTATATTTCTGTATTTTGATCTGTGATGATTGATGTTGCACTATTGTGTGTAAAACCCTGGACTACACTTTTACACACACAAATATGGATTTCACGTGGAAATCAGTTAAGTCACAGATAATTTAAATTTGATGTACTTGAAATTGAAATTTTAATTTCAATTGATTTTGAAATTTGAAATTTGGGTTTAAAGTGAAAAACTTTTGAAATGGAATTTCAAAGATAAAAGTTATTTTGAATAACTTAATCGAGTTATGAAAATTTAAATAATTTGATTTAAATTTGAATTCAAGTTGGAGGTTGAATCCTATGATTTGAAACTAGAGATTGAAAATGTTATAAATGTGTTTATCTGAATTTAAACCATTTAAAAGTATAATTTTGAGAATTTGGATTTAACCCAAAGACTTTAACTCGTATGAATGAATTTGATTTCCAAAATAAAACTGATTGTTTTAAAAGAATAAAAGTTTTCATATAAGAAATGAAATTTCAATTTAGTTAAAGGAATTTCAAGATTGAATTGAAAAATGGTTTTCTAAGTTATGAATGAATTCTTTTTGAAAGCTATGAATTAAATCTGTTTATTTTTAACAGATTTAGAATGATGATTTGTTTAAACCATTCGAAATGAAATTGTTTTGAAAGCTATAAGTTAAATCTTGATTTAAAGATTTAACGAGTTAATCAAATTGAAATGGAATTTGATTTGGAAAATCTGTAAATGGATCTTTATGAAACGAGGTGAACGGTGTGAAATAAATCTTTTTGTTTAAAGATTTAAAAATGGTAATTTGTTTAAACCATTTGAAGAAAGATTTTGGGTAATAAGTTGTGACTTAATTGAAATCCCAATATCCATATGTTTTTAAAATATTGCGCTCATTATTCGGTTTAGCCGGGAGAGGACCTTTGTGTCATATAACCCGTTCCGAATACTGATACGTCGTATATGGATAGCATTTGAAGACCGGTGGTGAAGACCGGATATTTTCGAAAACGAAAGGACAACTCGTCGAATGTCTCTGCATCGACTGGTCCCCGGTATAGAGATTTTAGCACCCTTTGTGATGGGAAGTCCGGACGTGATTGGAAATTATCCGGAATTGCAAGGGCTTCATGAGAAGTGCCTTCGGTTCTGTTCGAACCCGGAACAAACTTATATGGTTACATGTCTGACATTACACTTTGAGATATAAAGCAGATTTCTTTCAAATACATTTCTGTTGGTGGCGGAGAATTTATTCTCTTAGCTTAACACCCTTCTCTGAGACGTACGAGCTCAGAGGTTATGTAGTTGAAGTTATCAGCGATATATTCCCAATTTGGTAATGTGGCATGCTGAGTGTTGCTGTGTGATGATCAGTGTTTGATCATTTGTGATATGATCATTTGTTTGATCATTTATCTTTGTGATCATAGGTTGATCATCTGTTGACCCAAAGCGTGGCTTTTTGAAAAAGCGTAGCTTTGTGGACGAGACTTCGTCAGGGCCTCACAACCCGGAAATGGTCGAAACAGGAATGTTGCGGCAAGGTTATGAGGGTCGCGCCCTTTAGGGTATGTCATTTCCTTCTGGAAAAGGGTGGTATCATGGTATGGAGCCCAGATACTTACTCATGTGGATACACCTTCTTTATGATGTGTGATGTTGGATATCGAGCGCTCGGATAAAGGTCCCAAAGGACCGGGAGGTGGCATATTCATGAGTTACCTGTTACAGGGGTAACCCGGCCTTGATGGCAGAGAGCAGTTTGTCTCTCGGAGCGTCCCGCCAGAGGCGTTTCCTTCGTGGCATAGGAAGTTCCTTAGCCTGACCATTTGTTGGAAATCCATTTCCCAATACGGAACTTGTACGGTATTAGTTGTAGAACCTGCCATTTACTTATGGTGGCGCCCCACTGTTTAGATGGTAGCTATAGTAGGCATAGTTCGAAATGTCTATGCTGGCTAAGATTAATATTATACTTTCGAAATTGTTTTCCACTATGCACTAATAATAATAATCCAATGATTTGCGTAGTAAGCATGTTTGACTATCATAAGAAGAAATCTCCTCCAATTCTGCGTTTGCATTGTGTGTGTGGCGGGAGGTCTTATGGTAGTTTCATTTTTCAAAAGCATTGCGGATTTCAATGTTTAAAATTCTTTTTGTTGTTGTTGTAAAGATAAACTGTTTTTGTTGCTCACACCGGTCCCATGACTGATCCGGAGTTTATTGTTCCCTTCCTAAACTCTGGGTGCCCACTATTTTCCACACGGGCAGTCTAGAGTTGGGTTTCTTTTCAGATATTCAGGTTTAGTAGATTATCTGGAGCTAGTTCATTCATCGGAGTTGCTTATCTTGGAGTTGTGGACTCATTCTCTTTTGTAGATCATTTGGAGATCTCTTCCATTTGCTGTTATTTTCCGCTGCTATTTCTTGTATCTCTGATATTTGTTGTATCATCTCTGATGTATATTGATATCTGTTGCATCATTCTGTTGTATCATATTGTATCAGATTTTGTATCTGTCATTGTATCAATGTTATATATATTGATATATTCTTTTTCTTCCGCTGTGTTATTTACTTAATTGTGTTATAGCTCCGGCGAATCGGATTTGAACGGTCGAATCTGCGGCATTCTAGTACAATGTGAAGTACGGATGTTGATTTTCGAGCGGGCAAAATCCGATACGTTACACTATTTATACTCTTAAGTAAAATCATGACCTTGTAAAATGTAATTATAATTTGGAAAACGTTTTTTTAAGGATTTGGACTTAAGTCTTTAAAAGTGATTGATTTACATAAGTTATAAGATGTAATAAACTTAAATAATAGTTTTACGAATGATTTATAAATAACAAAGGTGTTAAAGGAAATATACTAAGTTGAAGGATTGTGGAAAAAAAATAATACAGATAAATTATCTTTTGAGTGAAAAATGGTTTCTTTGGAATATTTTCCTTTAATAAAAATATTTGAAAATAAATAATTAAAGGGATTATATAAAGAAGCACCTTTATAAAATGTTTGAACTTAAGATAAAGTTTTTATGAAAGTTTTTGAAAGTTAATAAATACATATATTATATGTAGATCATTTCATCACACAAATGTTGATCAAATATTCGGGTATGGAACTTTGAGGTGTTTACACCAGTCCGAAAAAGGATTTATCACTCGATTCTTGACAACAAACATTGATTAGGGTTTATGGTTGGGTACTTGAGTTTTCTATCATAGTTGAGAGCTATGCAAGGAAAGCAAAGGTTTCTGAGCAAAGAGCCTGATTAATATCCACACTAGAGGATCGGGGGATCGATACTAGTTCGAAAATAAAGTAGTGTATTCGAATAGGAGATCGAATAAGATATTTCATACAGATGATCTGTGTATATTAAATGGAATTAAGTTTAAAGATAAATGTTTTAGGCAAACTTTTATTTGGGTAATTTCGAGGACGAAATTCTTTTAAGTAGGGGAGAATGTAACGACCCAAAATTTGACCACTTTAAGATACACTATTTAAAGTGATTTTATATATAAAATAAGTAAAGTTATATGATTCAAATAATATTAGATACGATATGAAAAGAAAAGAATACACAAAAATAGTAACATTTGCCTATATCGACAAAAGTGACAAAATGCTGATTTTAGAAAAGTAAGTTTCATTGGTTAAATAAATTATTTTAATTTATTAATGAGTGTTTATATTTTTAAATAGCATTATAAAAATTTATTTTTAAATTTGGTTTAGATAAATAAATAGTTTAACTAAAACGTCAAAATGTGACCGTAAAATATTTTGTCGAAAATCAACGTTTTGTCGATTAAAAGTTGTCGCAACATCGTCGCACCTTTATTTTGTTATATATGAACATATATTCAGATAGTGTAAGTATTAATTAAATCACTAATCAAGTTTACTTTTACTAAACATACTTAGAAAATTCTAGAATATAAATAAGAAAAAGTAAGCACAAAAAGACAAAAATGTCATTTCAAAGCATAAAGGTAAAACATCAAATCAAAGAAACATAATTATTATGTTCTTCACTTAATACTTAAGTGAAAATGACATAAAATAATGATTTGAAATGCGATGTTAAGTGTTGAAGAAAAATAAGATTACTTGATAAGTAAGTAAGGGTATTTTGGTCTTTTTATAAAATATTATTTTAATCCAAAACTTTTCCATAAATAAGACCACCATTCTTCCACTTTCTTTACACATTTCTACCTTTTTCTTCCTCCTTAAAGCTCTCTTTAATGGCTTCTTCTCTTCCATTTCCTTACTAACTTTATCAAAACCATATCAAATCAACTCCAAACACAACCAAACTTTGCCAAAGAACTGAGAATACCATTGGAACATGGTTTAGCATCTAAGAAGTGAAAAAAAGATGGAGGAAGAGGAAGAATAGGAGGAGGCCGAACTTATGGAAGGAGGAAAGCAAGTTGTGAAGCTCCGGAGCAAGAAAAAGAGAAGGAAGTACCGCCGATTTCATTCCAAGGAGCTAGGAGCAAATTCAAGGTGTTGCGGAAGCTCTGCCGGATTTTTGGAAGTTTGGAAGAAGAGGTCGATAGCATTAAGCAAAATAAATGGAGTAGAAGTTACTTAGTTTAAGTTTAGGTGAAGTGTTGTTGCATATGAATGTTGGTAGGAAGTTAATCTATTGGTTAAAGGTGAGTACTCTTATTTATTAATAAATCCATAAATTATTTCAAGTATAATGATTTTAAAGTTTAAATATGTTGGATGATTAAATGTTTGATAACTTGGTTGATATTATGGTTTATTATATGTTTGTGATATGGATGATAACTTGGTTTGATAAATGATAAGAGAAATGGTTAGTAAGCATAGTTAATTTAATGAGAATTAAATCCATACAAATATGTGTACGGAAGTTATTTAGCCTCTTAATGATTTTAAATGAGTTAAAATAGTTTAAATATGATTTAAAACAAATTTGAAGTGTTTCAGACAAGTTCCGAAGCAATTCACAAAATTGGTCAAAATCGAGCTCGTCGTGTAGCGGTAGTTCGTAAATTTCGACCTGTAACTTCAAATTAATGTAGAGAATGATTTATAAGTCGGATTTCTTCGACATAAAAATTCTTTGATCCAAAATAATAATAGTTTTCCAATGAAGAAAGAAAATCAAGATTTCATCAAGTATATTTTGAAATATGTCCAAAACAATTTTCTAAAAACATCGCGGTTTTGCAGTTCGGAATCCAAAAAGGGATTTCTTTAAAAATGATATCTTTAATGTTTTAAAACTATGAAATAAATTTGATAAATCTATTAAAATGGTTTAAAAGAGATTTGGAATGGAAAATATGATTTTCAAGTATTAAAAAGTTGTTTAAATCAAATAAGCTTATATAGCACTTTCCGCATCACTTTTATGCTGCAAATTCTATAACCTTTTGAAATGTAGTTTTTAAACTTAATAATTCTTTCCTAAATCTTTTATGAATGATTTTAAAGGAATAATTAAGTAATGTAAAGATGACTTGGAAGTTTTAATAAGAGTTTGAATAAATGGTTAAGAGGAATTGTTTATAACACTTAAACAATAAAGTGAAGAAGATTGAATATAATAACAAACTAAGTATGCGGAAACGACTAGTACATTTGTCCCGCCTGTGAGATCTGGGAAGATAAAATAAGGTGTTTAACTAAGGTTAAGGATGGAGCAACCGGTGCCCTGAACTTACCTGGCCTATGTTTTCTCTATTCAGGCGAGGGGTGGAATAGATCAAAAGGAAAGCCCAGATGCTCTAAAAAGATTTTATTTAAGTTTTTCCAAGATAAAAGAAAAGAAACAAATTCTTTGAATATTAAGTAACCATTTAACATCTTTTATAGATGATTGGTATGAAGGAACCGGGATCAGATTTGGGTGATTCCTATCCGAAGAACCGGGATCGGATTTGGGTGATTCCTATCCGAAAATCACTTCAAACTAATTTTCAAAATAAAACATATTGAAGACAAAGATCATTGATGACAAAGATCTTCATGATGTAGGATTACTTGCCATTAGTCCGTGGAGGTGAAATTTACCCTATCTATGGTGGCAATAGTGCTCTATTATGAAAATCTTCGATTTGCAAGAATATGATTTGAAGTTAAGAAAGAAATCTTTGATTAAGATTTAATGAATGATTTGGGAATATTTTCCCTAAGTTAAAAGTTATAACTTGAATATAAGAACTCTTTGATTTAGATTTAATGAATGATTTGAAAAGGATTCCCTAAGTAAAAGAGAAAATGATTTGGAATTATTCCAAGATTTAAGAAAGGTTTAAATAAACCAAATGATTTAATAAATGAGGCTTAATGATTCCATATACTATGAAAAAGAAAATGGAATAAATTAAAAAGAATATATCTAAGAAAGATATTTGATTTAAATAAAAGATGAAGTAATTGATTGATGATTGATATCCACGTATGAATTTAACATCTTTAAAATCGATGATTGGCTTCGAAGGAACAAGAGTCGGATTTACGTAATTCCTATCCGAAAACCACTTCGAACCAATGTATACGTTCGAAAGTGAAGGCATGTTGAAGATGATGGTTATTGAAGACCGTGGATCTTCATAGCATGAGGACTGCTTGTTGAACATGCTCTGGGTAGCTCCAATTATAGAGTTATTTATAGTAGTGGTCTCCCCGTTGTGGAGGTTTTTCGGATTGCAAGGGCTTCTCACCTAGTAATGGCCGAGGAAAGTGCCTTCGGTTTCGTTCAGTCCCAGAACGAACTTGTATGGACGAATGTCCGACATTGCATTTCTAAGACACAACGTTTGACTTTTACAAATGTACATCTGTGGTGGCGGAGAAGGCAACTTCTCTTAGCTTAACACCCTTCTTTGAGACATACGTGCTTAGAGGTTGTATGCTTGTGGGAGTCAAATAGTGATTAAAGGAATGGCAGTGTGGCATTCAAAGTGGAACATGTTATGATCAAAGCGTGGTTTTGTATGAAAAGCGTGGCTTTAAAGAAATTGAGCGTAGCCTCACTAGCCTTACACCCCGATTATGATGGGTTACTATGTGGTCTGACATATGCAAATTCAGAATAAGTGAGTGTGTATGGTGGTGTCAAATACGTTTGGCCCTTTGGGGGATACGTCCCTCAAGGCATTTATTGCCCCATGTGGATAAAGTGGTTAGCTTGAGAAAAGTAGGGAACTACTGGTTATCAGTTGTAGTGTAGCAAGTATAGTTTCCAAGTGACTAGTTTGAGAAAAGCGATTAAGGCACCGTGGGAACTATGTTTGTTACACGTGGATCGGAGAAAAGGCCACAAGTTCCCTATCATGTTGGAAATCCAATCCCTACGAGATTTACGATTTTTATTGTATTCCCAAAATAGCCGTAATGAATTGCAAACATTTCAGCTACCCTGTTGGGCTATTTTCTCACCACCGAGCCAAGCCCACACCAAACTAGCCTCCCACCGGACCAAGTCTCCCACCGGACCAAGTCTCCCACCGGACCAAGCCTCCCACCGGACCAAGCCTCCCACCGGACCAAGCCTCCCACCGGACCAAGCCTCCCACCGGACCAAGTCTCCCACCGGATCAAGTCTCCCACCGGATCAAGCCTCCCACCGGACCAAGTCTCCCACCGGATCAAGCCTCCCACCGAACCAAGCCTCCCACCGAACCAACCGTCTCCAGGCTTCGCCGAACCGACTATAACCAAGACGTACCAGGCCAGATCACGTCAGCCCAGGCCCATCAGCAACTACACACATCCTAGACCCCTACCCCCAGCCTCACTCTATAAATAGAGGGGCAGGGGTACAACAATGGGGACAAGTTTGAGAGCTCAAGCACGGAAGGAACTTTCAAACAACTTTCTTTTACTGATATCAAAGCTTTGTACTTGTAATCAGAATAACTGAAGGGAAATAACATATAAAGTGGACGTAGGCACATTCTGGCTGAACCACTATAAATCTGCGTGTCTTTTTACAGTTTAGCCCCTGTTTTTTACATATTTGCATAAATCGCTCGAATCACTAAGAATCACATAAGATCTACTAAATCATACAACTTCGAGGTGTTTGTCCATTTTTTGTGCAAACATTTTTGGTGCTTTCATTGAGAGCTAGAAGCTCGAAGCTTCAGCTTCATCCACTTAATAAGTTTTCCTAACAGCATTGTCCGCCACTTGGAAAACATGCCTCCCAAACAGAGAAAAGATGTTAACAAAGGAAAAAACATCGCATCCAGCAGTCTTCCAGATCCAGCTGTCACGAATCAAGTAGATCGTCCTCCTCCAGCAACAGTAACCAATGAAGAACAGGCTAACCCAACTACTCCTGCCACAGAACAGCCTGCAGCAATTACTAGAGCAGATCTGGACAGAGTTGTGGTTGAAGTAACTAACCGCTTCACGTCCCAGCAGGAAGCCTTGGTGGACCATCTCATGTCACGCTTAAGGGATGCTGAAGAATCCAACCGCAACACTGAATCATGGGGCGAGTCCCAGTCTGGAGGATCTCAGAGACAACAAAGATCTCCCTTCTTCGAAGGAGCTAACGGCAGAAGTAGCCGTGGTAGGAGCCGAGACCGAGCATAACCCGAAGTTAGGCCTGAGGAAACGTTTGGTACCGAACCCAACAGGGAAGGTGCCGGGCAAAGGTCAACTGTAGCTGAGCCTGTCATGCTGCCTAACCACAGAAACGCCAGTGAATGGGGCCGAGCTAGAGTCCAGCCCGAAGTTGGACCCGAGGAAGTGCTTAGATCAGAACCCAACAGGGGGAGATCAAGGCAAGGGCCAACTGTAGCTGACCCAAGCATGCTCCCAGAAGATCAAAGGCAGCCACTGGAAAATATGAGGAATGATAGACGATACCATCCCTACAGGTCATCTGGACGGAATCAATCCCACGGAACAGAACCAAACTCATTTCTGTCTACTCCAAGTTCTGATGAAAGGATGGCACGCTTATTCAGAGAGTGTGTCCAACGGGAGCAAAGAGATCGAGGGATAGGCGCTAGGGTAACCAGTCCTTTCGCCCGCAATATCGAAATTGCTATCACCCCCCGAGAATGGAAGATGCCAACAATGGAACCCTACAATGGAACCTCCGATCCCGTTGTACACTTACAAAGGTACACGCAGCATATGCTCATCAGTGGAGCAACAGAGGGAGTACTGTGCAAATGCTTTCCGCTCTTCTTAGCAGATCTTGCTACCTCCTGGTTCTGTCATCTACCCCAAGGATCCATCAGCTCATGGGAAATGTTGAAAGAAAAATTTATCAGTCAGTTCCGCATTCATGTGGAGCAACCTAAGGACGCATATTCCTTATCCAGCGTCAAACAGAAACCTGGAGAAAAGCTGCAGCAATACCTAACCAGATTCAACGCCGCAGCAGCCGCAGTCCAAGATGCCGATGAGAAGCTTATCCTAATGGCCCTCTGCAGTGGTGTGCATCCAGACAATAAATTTGCTAGAAGGTTGACAAAAGAAAATCCAGCTACTTTACCCGATTTCTTCCATGAAGCCGGGAAATACATGAGGCTTGAGGATGCTGCCGTTGAGGGGCCGTCAAGACAGCAAAATAAGACAACCCATGGCAACGCCCCTGCTGTGGCAAGGGACGTTCGAAGAACTGATTCCAGAGACAATGCTGGGGGCAAGAAGGGAGAAAAGCGCCTATATCGGCCAGGGCCAAGATTCGACACTTACACTCCTTTGAACGAGACCGTCGAAAATATCTTCCTTGCCACCCAAGGCGAAGTTAGGTACAAACGCCCACCGTACAAGAAGGAATCAGATAACGCACAGAAGTCTGGAAAATTCTGCCGCTTCCACGAATCTCACGGGCATGATACCAACGAATGCCATCATCTCCGAGATCTGATTGAGGAACACATCAGAAGAAAGAAACTGGAACGCTATGTAAAAGGTCAGGACAGGACCCCAGCTCCTGCCAATGAAAACCCAAGGCTACCCTCCCCGGGGGCCGACAGGGGGAACCGCAACGCTAGCAGCTCTAGTCAGGAAAAGATAGTGGTCCATACCATCTCAGGAGGGCCACACATCGCAGACAGAAGCTGGAAAGAGATGGAAAGATACGGAAAGTCGCTTAGAGACAATAAAGACTATGTCAATTCGGTTATAGAAGAGCGCCACCCGAAGCGGAAAGAAAGTAATGACATCACGTTCGGTAAGCGTGACCTAGAAGGAAGGCAGTACCCTCACATGGATCCCATGGTCATCTCTGCCCGACTTGGTCCCGCCGAAGTCTACCGAATCCTGGTAGACATTGGAAGCTCGGTAAACATCCTGTTCAAACACGCATTCGACAAAATGAAGCTATCAATGAAGGATGTATCCCCCTGCGATAAACCACTACACGGCTTCACTGGAGACGCGAAGATGCCCCTCGGGCAACTGGACCTTTTTGTTGAGATTGGAAGCCATCCCCGCTCTGCTGTACGGAAACAAACATTTGTGCTAATAGAAAACCAGTCAGCCTATAACGCCTTCTTGGGAAGGCCATCCTTGTCTGACTTCCAAGTTGTCTTAGCCCCATGGTGCCTAAAGATGAAATTCCCAACGGACAATGGAGTAGGGGAAGTGGAAGGAGACCAGGACGTTGCTCGAGACTGCTATGTGACTGAACTTCGCAACAACCACAGGAAGGATAAAGGGAAGGGTGTAGAGATTGCCCTCTGCACAAAAAGTCTAGAAGCGTAGCAATTAAAGAAAGCCCCTCCTCTTCGATATACCAGCGACCCTTTCAATGAATTAGATCCTAGGGACAAAGAGGAGGAGGCCACCGTCGAGCCTGCAGAGGCTATGGAATTTATATCTGTAGACAAACACGACTCAAGTAGACTGTTGAAAATTGGGTCCCAACTAAAAACCGAGTTGAAGGAACAACTCATCGATTTTCTCCGCCATAACTTGGATGTATTTGCTTGGTCACACGCTGACATGACTGGAATCTCCCCCGACATAGCATGCCACGTATTAAACATTGATCCTACCAAGGCGCCTGTAAAGCAAAGAAAGAGAAGTATGGGGGCAGAGCAATCAGCAGCCCTCGATGAAGAAATAAAGAATCTACTCGCTAATGACTTCATACGAGAAGCTATCTACCCGGAATGGATCGCAAACCCGGTGCTGGTAAAAAAGGCTAATGGGAAGTGGCGAACCTGCATTGACTTTTCCAACCTAAACGATGCCTGCCCAAAGGATTGCTTCCCACTTCCCAAAATCGACAAACTTGTAGACAGCACAGCCGGGCACGAACTCCTATCCTTTATGGATGCATACTCAGGATATAACCAAATTCCTATGCATGCTCCCGACCAAGACCACACTAGTTTTATCACCGACCGGGGCTTGTACTGCTATAAGGTAATGACTTTCGGACTTAAAAATGCAGGAGCCACCTACCAGCGCCTCGTCAACAAGATGTTTGCAGGGCTGATAGGACAAACTATGGAAGTATATGTGGATGACATGCTAGTAAAGTCAAGGAAAGACAAAGATCACGTGAGCCACCTAGGCAAGATGTTTCAAGTACTTCGACAATATGGAATGAAGTTGAATCCGCTAAAATGCTCCTTCGGAGTGTCATCTGGAAAGTTCTTAGGATTCATCGTTCATGCCAGAGGGATAGAAGCAAACCCTGAACAAGTCCGAGCGCTAAGGGATATCAAGATACCTTCCACTCGGAAGGAAATGCAAAGTTTGAACAGAAAAGTGGCCGCTCTAAGCCGATTCATCTCCAAGGCGACGGACAAGTGCGTCCCCTTTTTTGAAGCTCTAAAGAAAGACAAGGGAAAGTTCGAATGGACTAACGAATGCCTGACCGCTTTCCTTCACTTAATCGAACACCTCCAGAAACCACCGGTGCTCTCAACTCCAAGCGAAGGAGAAGAATTATACCTATACCTCGCTGTGTCATCCCACGCCCTAAGCGCCGCCTTGGTAAGGGAAGACAACCGCACGCAGCGGCCAGTTTACTTCGTCAGCAAAAGGTTTACTGGGGCAGAAGTCAGATATCCTAAACTTGAAAAGCTAGCATACTGTTTACTTATCACATCACGGAAGCTGCGTCACTACTTCCAGTCCCATTCCATCAAAGTTCTGACCGATCAACAACTTAGGCAGGTACTCCATCGCCCCGACAGTTCTGGGCGACTACTTAAATGGTGCATTGAACTGAGTCAGTATGATATCACCTATCACCCTCGCACCACCATCAAGGGACAGGCCATGGCTGACTTCATTGCAGAATTCACTACCAACGAAGATAAGGAGCAATTGGAAATAACAGGAGACATCAAATGGAATCTCTTTGTGGATGGCGCGTCGAACGAACAGGGCTCGGGGGCAGGTGTTGTAATAATCACTCCCAGGGGAAATAAACTGCACTATGCTATAAGGTTGGAGTTCGCTGCCACCAACAACGATGCAGAATATGAAGCAGTGATAGCCGGACTAGAAATTGCCATCGAGATCGGAGCCAATTCTTTGTGTCTTCATAGCGATTCTCAGCTTATTGTTAATCAAATACTAGGGGAATTCCAAGCTCGAGAAGAACGACTCATAGCATATCTAAAGAAGACCAAATTACTCCTCAGCCGATTGGACCACTACTTAGTCAAACACATCCCTCGGGAGGAGAACCGAGAGGCCGACGAATTAGCAAAGCAAGCAAGTGTGAGAGACATCACCATCTTCGGGGCAGTGACCATCTCAAAGCAAATGGCGCCAAGTTTTGAACAAGTGAATCTGATAACTGCAACCGAGGAAGCAACTTGGATGACTCCCATCCGAAACTACCTACAAAGTGGCACACTACCCGACGGGCGTAATGAAGTCAAGAAAATCTTGAGGAAAGCGTCCCGCTATACAATACAAGAAGACATCCTCTATCGGCGCGGTTTCTCTAACCCATTATTAAGGTGTGTCGCTGGAAGGGAAGCCAAGGAAATCTTATCCAACATCCATCAGGGGAGCTGTGGAGATCACACCGGAGGGCAAACATTAGCAAAAAAGATACTCCGATACGGATATTTCTGGCCCACCTTAAGCAAGGACGCCTTAGATTTCGTCAAGAGGTGTGACAGATGCCAAAAATTTGCTAAGATTCCACGGCTACCAACAACTGAGATTACTCAAATGACCAGCCCTTGGCCCTTCGCAATATGGGGAATTGACTTAATCGGCGAGCTACCGATGGGCCGAGGCGGGGCCAAATATGCTATAGTGGCAGTTGATTATTTCACCAAATGGGTGGAAGCAGAACCTCTGAATAAAGTATCTTCAGCAAAAGTTATTAACTTCTTGATCAAAAATGTTCTGTGCAGGTACGGAGTCCCACTCAAAATCATATCAGACAATGGACTTCAGTTTGACAGCGAGGAATTCGCCAACTGGTGCCGAGAGCACGGAATTCATAAAAGATTCTCATCCGTAGCGTATCCCCAGGCAAACGGACAAGTCGAAGCAGTCAACAAAATTCTGAAGACTCTGATCAAAAAGAAGCTCGAAAAGTCAAAGGGCGCTTGGGTGGACGAACTCCCTTCGGCACTGTGGGCTTACCGCAGATCTTTCAGAACATCAACGGGGCACACTCCTTTCTCTTTGGCTTACGGATCGGAGGCTATGCTCCCAGTTGAAACCGTTGTGCCTTCCCACCGTAGGATCCACTATAACCCAGAAGAGAATGAAGAGCTCCTCAACATGTCTTTGGATCTAGTCGAGGAGAGAAGAAATGATGCAGTCCTTAAAGCAGCAGCCCACAAACAAAAAGTGGCGGCACACTACAACTCCAAAGTCAAGCATCGTACCTTACAGGAAGGGGATCTTGTCCTCAAGCGAATCTTCCCTCGCCCCGGAGCACTAGACCCAATCTGGGATGGACCATATGTAATTCATAAAGATCTCCACAACGGAGCCTATATTTTGTCAACAGTGGACGGAGAGGTGTTCCAGAGGGCATGGAACATCCAACACCTCCGTCGATACTTTTCTTAACTTGTATTGCCCATATGAAGTGAATTAACAAAGAGAATCAGTGGACGTAGGCATTTTCGTGCCGAACCACTTTAAAAAACCTTGTCTCTTTTTTAACTTGTTCCTTTGTATCTTGGCTGCTTGTTAACTTTATCCTTTTCTGTTGAACAAAATCCTGAGTATATAGCATTTCTATTCAAAGCACTCCACAACGCAACTTCACCTGGACAAGACCCAACAGGTACTATGCGAATCTATGCCCTCGCCAATGAGACACTTTTGCTCCAGCATCCCTCTGCTGTGGGTTAACTCATTGCTCACGACGGCCCTTAAAGCCAACTGTAATGAGCCGATTATAAGCCACCAAGAAGGCCGACTATAGCCGAGGCAGCTCATTACGGCGTTAGGCTCGCCGGCAACTGTGAACCGACTATAAGCCCCAACATAAGGTGTGGCCAGCCAGGGGCAGTTCACAGTTGACGATCGGCACCCACGCTAGCCGGCCACAGTAAATCGAATAATACCCACGATTACGGGCCATAATGGCCCGGGTAGTTACTGTGCGCGATCTCGGCTCCGATGTGTCTTAAGTGCGGCTGTGGTAAAAAAGAATTAACTCCCCGCGGAGGCGTAAGATGGGTGACGAATGTCTCTAAGACCCACAGCTAGGGAAAGTGACTACAAAACCCGTTTGCCATGAACTTAAGCACATCGAAGGCCTTCCGTGATTGGAAGTTTTACCTTTTCACGTATTTCAATTTCACTTAAAAAGCTTTTTCCCTATCCTCTATAACAATCCCTAAAGTACATGATACAGAGTAGGAGATACTCGCCAATGGGTGTAGGGACTCACAGTGGCAGGACATTCGACTACATTCCATGCTCGGTCATACAAGATATTCAAGACTGCCATCTACGATTAAAACATGAAAGGCGGTATTTTCTTCTTTTATGTACAAATACATGACTATAGTTTGTTCACACCACACGCTAATATTGCAAGTCATGAAATTATGATTTAGAACCAGAATCTGACATCAAACACAATTTAATTACAAGAATATACATAGCTATATTTCTCATACGATATGCCAAAATAACAGCAAACATTCAAAAGACGACAAAATCAGCTTAAGTTAAAGAATTACACGTTAAAAATAAGACTATTTATTACAAGTGGCAAAATATTACAACCTAAAGGCTACGTTACTGTTTTTCGACTAACATATACAACACTGTCGAATCCACAAAAGGAGTTTTTCCAGGTATAATCAAGGGGCTGGCTGCAGTGGAGCTTTATCCTTGCCCTGTTGACCCCCTGTCCAGTCAAAAAAAAGGACTCATTAGCAATAAGCAACCAAGTTGGTGGAGAAACTAAAAAGGGTGACTTACCAGCGCCTGCTTCCTGACTATCTTGATCGTCATCCTCTACCTGCACGCCTACCTCCTCAGCGGCAAGCAACCGCATACCTTCCTTCACCGCCACCTTCTCCTCCTTGGCAAACTGGGCAGTGACCGCATCCATGCTGAAGGCCACGCCACCATCTTTATCCGCATCGGCCTTAGCCTCCTCCAGAGCCCGAAGATAGATCTTAGCCATGATCCTGGGATAATCATCCATCCAGGATAGGTTGCCCTGCTTCCAGGTTCGGAAGTACATGTCCTGAAGCATTTCGTCCATCATCCCCTCATTCTCCTCAAACTCCCTCATCCGGGCTTCGGAAGCCAACAACCTCCCAACGGCAGCATCTCTCTCCGATCGGTATCTCGAGCAGTCGGCTAGAAGGGATCCCCGCATTGCCTCCATCTCCTCCCTCAACTTGGCTTGAGCAAGCTCTGCAGCCTCAAGTTTCCCGGACAATTCCTCCACCTGCTCAAGATCCGCTTTCCGAACCTCGTCCACCGTGGCAATAGCCATGTCAATCCGTTCTTTGCAAGTAGCTTCCATTTTCCGCAATTCGGCCCGACTGGCCTCTTCCATGGTTTTCCTTAATCGTCCAGTAGCAGCCTCATGCTGAGAAATCTGAATAGCCTGATCCGCAAGCTGTTTGGCCTGATCCGAAACCACCAATCGAAGTCGGATATTGGCGCTCCCAATCTCCTCTCCGGCCTTAACCAGCCGGGCATGATGCCCCATCAGCTTCTTAGTCTCCTCCGCCACCCGATCAATATTAGCCTTGGCCTCGTCTCCCATAGTGATTATACGAGTAGTGAGTAAATCGAGATCTAAGGACTTAGCTTCATCAAGTACTCGTACCATGGGGTTGCGGGGGAGAAGGTGTTCACCGGTGACTTCGTCAAAGGTAATATCATGAGAGCTTGGATCCAGATCAGGATGACCCGCAAATGGATTACGAGCCAAGTCAGGACGGTCGATATGAGTAACAGAAGGGTTTCCGGACGGGTGCGGAGAAGGTGCAAACTCGCTATCCTCCTCCGTGATATCATGAAGAGGCTGAGCCGGGAACTGAGGACCAGGCGAAGGTTCGGATAAAGGACAACTCCTCTTTCTCTGCTGAATACCCTCTTCGATAACCCCGAGAAGAGGACGGTAGCCGACTACATCCCCGGAGCGGTGGGTCGAAGGCTTCGGCTTGACAGAAGTTTTGGAAAGCTTGTACTGTTCAAGCCTGTGCCGAAAATCTGAGGCTTTGACCGTTTTGCCTGCTCCTCATATGAAGAAAAAGTGTCACAAGCATATATTGTTCTATACTTCGAGAAAACACGGTAAATTAAAAGGAGAGAAACACATCTGTGGTTGTACAAACCCTGGGAAGGAGTAGGATACTGCAATAGGTCCTGGATTTCATTCCAGGACGGGAGCGGGTCATAAAATATTCCTAAGTCTCTATCATTAGTGAAGCATGCAGGAGTCAAGAGTTCACCTTGAGTCGTCGGAGCCACCCTGGCTGGAATGGTCTGGGAAGACTCGCTTGCACCAGTCCCGGCCTTGTCCGCTTTCCCGGTTTTCTCTACCAAAGCCGGATCTTCGTCCAGCCCCTCTAAAGCCTGGTGGAACGCATCGTCCGTCCACTCCTGAATCTCGCCCGCTTGCCCAGGAAGCAAGGCCCCGATGCCATTGCCACCTTTATCACCTTCCCGACCATCTCCACCCTCGCCTCTTTCCTCCTCTATGTCTTCCTCCTCCTGGGTAAGTGGACAATTGCTGGGGGAGGGACCGTCCGACTTCTTGAGTTTCTTACCTCCGACAGCTGGAGGTTTTGTGAAAGGTTTCCTCTTGCTACTCTCTACCGTAACACCTTCCTTGGTCTGAGCAGCCGCCCTCTCCTCCGCCGTTTCCCTCAGCTTAACTACTGACTGCTGTGGAAGGATTAAGTTATACTCCAGAAGAATCGCATTTCTGATCAAGAAGGCAGATGATCTATATTTCCCAAGAATAGCTTCTATCTCAGCCGCCGTCTGAACCAGGCGGTCAGTCTCCACAACCACAAAGCCACCTGTCGCTAGCAAAAATGAGGAAGTATGAGAAAAAGCATCGCAATCGTAATGGAAATTATAAGTAAAAGCATTCAACTTACATCCCGAAGTAAAGCGCCGAATTGAAACAGAGTCGTCCCTAATAAAGAACCATTCCCTCTTGAACATGCTGAATTTGGAATACAGATCCAAGACCGGCTTGAAGGTCACAGCTGACTCCAAGCTAATGTATGGGGACCCTTTCTTATAGCCCCTCAGGTTATATAGATAACGGATCTCTCGGTTGGAAGGAGCACGACCATACTTCCTCCGGAAAATGACGAAGAGGCTCACCAGTATAGCATAGGAGTTGGGTTGAAGCTGGAACGGGGCCACCTTAAGGTATGTGAGGAAGCTGGCTATCCAAGCGTTCAGAGGAGGGATGGCACCACACATGCAGTGGTATCTGTTGTAGGCGAAGTACCCTTCAGGAGGATCATACGGCATAACATCTCTCCCAGGCAATAGCAAGCGCGCCCTATCGATTCCAAAAGACCGGGAAATGACGTCAAGCTGCTCCTCCTTGAGGGAGCTAGGAAAGCAATCAGGCGGGGAGTTCAGAAGTTCCTGAGGGCCGTACCCGTCCACTAGTGATCTCGGGATTGGTCCGTGACGTTCTGGATTCGGCTGAGCTGGGGGCACGGCAGAGGAACTTCCTTCACCCCCGGATTTCTTTTTGTCTGATCGAGTTTCCGCCTTACGAGACATTATCTGCAAACACAAAAAAGAATGTCGTTAAACTAAAGGAAGTAAAGAAGTGAGTGTGTGCAGCCTAGAGTTTCACTCATAAATACTCAAATTCCCATTGTCATTCGGCAAGGTGAAGGTTAAAACTTCATTCGGCATTCACAAATGAGAGTTCATTCGGTAAAAGTCCCATTCGGTATTCGTTTCATTCGGATATAGACAAGTATATGACTTCATTCGGTAGAAGTCCCATCCGGTATCAATTTCATTCGAATATAAACAAGTATGTGACTTCATTCGGCACTCGGAGTCCCCGTGTCCACTCGGTAAAAAACACATTCGGCAGGAAAGGAGAAGAACGATACCTGATTCGGTGAAAAGAAGTTCTTTGGTTCGGCAAAACACTTTGATTCGGCAATACTCCTGATTCGGCAAGAAGAATTGGCTCGGCTGTCGTGTTTGGTAGGAAGTAACGAAAGCATGATGCCCCTACTTATAAGCAAACAAAGGCGACCGGACCAACAGACTCGGCATACGGACCGGATAAGAATGACCGAGCTAAAACAAAGCGAGGCATACGCTGGCATATGCCCCGCTTTGGGGGGCAAATGTTGGGCTATTTTCTCACCACCGAGCCATGCCCACACCAAACTAGCCTCCCACCGGACCAAGTCTCCCACCGGATCAAGCCTCCCACCGGACCAAGTCTCCCACCGGACCAAGCCTCCCACCGGACCAAGCCTCCCACCGGACCAAGCCTCCCACCGGACCAAGCCTCCCACCGGACCAAGTCTCCCACCGGATCAAGCCTCCCACCGGACCAAGTCTCCCACCGGATCAAGCCTCCCACCGGACCAAGCCTCCCACCGAACCAACCGTCTCCAGGCTTCGCCGAACCGACTATAACCAAGACGTACTAGGCCAGATCACGTCAGCCCAGGCCCATCAGCAACTACACACATCCTAGACCCCTACCCCCAGCCTCACTCTATAAATAGAGGGGCAGGGGTACAACAATAGGGGACAAGTTTGAGAGCTCAAGCACGGAAGGAACTTTCAAACAACTTTCTTTTACTGATATCAAAGCTTTGTACTTGTAATCAGAATAACTGAAGAGAAATAACATATAAAGTGGACGTAGGCACATTCTGGCTGAACTACTATAAATCTGCGTGTCTTTTTACAGTTTAGCCCCTGTTTTTTACATATTTGCATAAATCGCTCGAATCACTAAGAATCACATAAGATCTACTAAATCATACAACTTCGAGGTGTTTGTCCATTTTTGGTGCAAACATACCCCCTTATTGGTATCATATATTCTGTTCGGTATATTCCGTTGACCCAGTCCGGGATATTACCTTAGACTTAGTCCGGGTATTGATACCTTATTTGAATAAGTTTATTTGAAAAGTGTTTTCAAAAGAATGTCATTACAAAAAATATCAAGTAAATTTTGGTATAAAAGTGTTTCGGTTATCATATGGTAAAAACCCGTCCGTTTTTATGTGTGGGCGTGGTCTTATGAGATACCCTTCTTTTTGAAGGTTTTGATAATTTAGTCATTTTAAATTTCGAGTATCTCATGCTGGTTTATCAAGCCTGATCTGGGTATTTTTAATACTCAGGTCAGATCCGAGTAGTTTCAGGTTGAATTGAAGACGGTTGGAGTTTCCAGAGGAGAGCTGGAGATCTTCATCATCGTATGGACGTACTCTATTATCCGCTACATCTATTGTATTTGTTTTATTGTTTGTCAGCATTTGTAAGGGCAGGAGTTATAACTGTCCAAGCTGAATCTAGGTTAGACTCTGATAGTGTATTTAAAATTTTCCGCTGTAAAGGTTATTATTGAAATAATATATGTTATTCCATTTATGTGAGATTCTGTTCTGTCTTTATTTTCTTTCTACCCTTAATGATGCGCTTATTCGTGCAATTTGAATTGGACATGTGTGGTTTATTATCGATTCAAAGGGTACGGAAAAACGGGCCATTACATTTGGTATCAAAGCTGAAGTTTAAGCGAGAACCTTGGCTTTGTTGGAGTAAAGACTCATCAGAGACAGGGTTAGTAATACCCTAGGATGAGTAACTCATTAGAGATAAGGTTAGTAATGCCCTAGAATGAGTTTGAGTGTATTATATATGAGTGCGTATTTGTTAGTGACTAATAAATTATTTTGTGTTGATTTATCTGTTGATTGATTTATGGATTCTGATCGATGCGCCTGATCAGCGTTATCAATGGGGATTGCTAAACACTTAAACAAGGTGAACCGACACACTAATTTTGACAAAATTGGTAAATGAAATAATTTTACCTAGGATTATATTTTGAATATAAAGTATATATTTTGAAAAGTTGTATAGTTAGAAATCAGGATTAGTGAAATTTAAATATGAACACCTTGTGATTAGAATTTTACAATTTGACTATAAGATGTTTCATAAAGATAATCGATAAGTATGAAATCTGATAAGATAATTAAGATCTTTAATACGTATTCCCAAATAATAAGTTAAGAAATGATAATGTTAAGTTACTATCATAAATTGATCAACTATTTGATTTAAAAATTTAAGTACAAATACCTTGTGAATTAAGTTTCACGATTTGACTATAAGGTGTTTGATAATAAGTTTTGTTTAAGGAATGAACACATAAGATAAAAATGTATTTAAATGATTGTGTAGAAAGAAAAATATAAAATGAATGAGAATTTAAGTTCGAGTAAAACAATTATGGAAATTTAAATGAAGTTAATTAATATAAGATAAAATGAATTTATAAAATAGGTTTTATAAAGCAATCTCTAAAGGATATTGAAAATGGTATTATTTCAAATAAAAGAGGTATTTTATGATAAGTAATTCGATTGGCTCAAAAATAAACTAAAAATGAGCAAGAGATGTGGTAAACACTTCTCTTAAGTATCACTCTTCTTGTTAAGAGGGTATATGATACTATTGGTAGTACCCAGTTCCTTGGATTGTTTTGGAGTTACTCGATCTATATAATTTTCTTAAGTTAAAGAAATAATTTGAATCATTGATTAGTAATATATATAAATGTGTTTAAACCAAAGATAAATTTGGAATCACTAATTGCTAAAATAAAGCGGAATTCCCGACGATTTTGGACAGTCGAAAATTTCCGAATTATACCTAACTTAGTGCTAAGTAATTTATGAAAACTTTTGGTGAAAGATTGTGAAATACTTTGAGTGAATGAAATAAGATAAGGATAATTTATACAACAGATTTATAACGAAAATTTAAGAGTTAAGAGTTTGAGGATTTAAATTCAGGTGGTTTTAAAAATTGTTTTTTTTTTCAAAGCTTGAAAATTAATAATAGTATTAATAAGAAATAAGTTTTAGAACTTATGAATTTGAGATAATAGTAAATTACAACAAAGTTTAAATTTGTTAAGATAGACAGATTTAAGTAAAACCTATTTGAAATTTGGGATTTGTATGTACTCTTAGGATGTAAAGGTATATCATACAAAAACATATTTAAGTCATAAACTATTTATACTCTTAAGTAAAATCATGACCTTGTAAAATGTAATTATAATTTGGAAAACGTTTTTTTAAGGATTTGGACTTAAGTCTTTAAAAGTGATTGATTTACATAAGTTATAAGATGTAATAAACTTAAATAATAGTTTTACGAATGATTTATAAATAACAAAGGTGTTAAAGGAAATATACTAAGTTGAAGGATTGTGGAAAAAAAATAATACAAATAAATTATCTTTTGAGTGAAAAATGGTTTCTTTGGAATATTTTCCTTTAATAAAAATATTTGAAAATAAATAATTAAAGGGATTATATAAAGAAGCACCTTTATAAAATGTTTGAACTTAAGATAAAGTTTTTATGAAAGTTTTTGAAAGTTAATAAATACATATATTATATGTAGATCATTTCATCACACAAATGTTGATCAAATATTCGGGTATGGAACTTTGAGGTGTTTACACCGGTCCGAAAAAGGATTTATCACTCGATCCTTGACAACGAACATTGATTAGGGTTTATGGTTGGGTACTTGAGTTTTCTATCATAGTTGAGAGCTATGCAAGGAAAGCAAAGGTTTCTGAGCAAAGAGCCTGATTAATATCCACACTAGAGGATCGGGGGATCGATACTAGTTCGAAAATAAAGTAGTGTATTCGAATAGGAGATCGAATAAGATATTTCATACAGATGATCTGTGTATATTAAATGGAATTAAGTTTAAAGATAAATGTTTTAGGCAAACTTTTATTTGGGTAATTTCGAGGACGAAATTCTTTTAAGTAGGGGAAAATGTAACGACCTAGAATTTGACCACTTTAAGATACACTATTTAAAGTGATTTTATATATAAAATAAGTAAAGTTATATGATTCAAATAATATTAGATACGATTTAAAAAGAAAAGAATACACAAAAATAGTAACATTTGCCTATATCGACAAAAGTGACAAAATGCTGATTTTAGAAAAGTAAGTTTCATTGGTTAAATAAATTATTTTAATTTATTTATGAGTGTTTATATTTTTAAATAGCATTATAAAAATTTATTTTTAAATTTGGTTTACATAAATAAATAGTTTAACTAAAACGTCAAAATGTGACCGTAAAATATTTTGTCGAAAATCAACGTTTTGTCGATTAAAAGTTGTCGCAACATCGTCGCACCTTTATTTTGTTATATATGAACATATATTCAAATAGTGTAAGTATTAATTAATTCACTAATCAAGTTTACTTTTACTAAACATACTTAGAAAATTCTAGAATATAATTAAGAAAAAGTAAGCACAAAAAGACAAAAATGTCATTTCAAAGCAAAATGGTAAAACATCAAATCAAAGAAACATAATTATTATGTTCTTCACTTAATACTTAAGTGAAAATGACATAAAATAATGATTTGAAATGCGATGTTAAGTGTTGAAGAAAAATAAGATTACTTGATAAGTAAGTAAGGGTATTTTGGTCTTTTTATAAAATATTATTTTAATCCAAAACTTTTCTATAAATAAGACCACCATTCTTCCACTTTCTTTACACATTTCTACATTATTCTTCCTCCTTAAAGCTCTCTTTAATGGCTTCTTCTCTTCCATTTCCTTACTAACTTTATCAAAACCATATCAAATCAACTCCAAACACAACCAAACTTTGCCAAAGAACTTAGAAAACCATTAGAACATGGTTTAGCATCTAAGAAGTGAAAAAATGATGGAGGAAGAATAGGAGGAGGCCGAACTTATGGAAGGAGGAAAGCAAGTCGTGAAGCTCCGGAGCAAGAAAAAGAGAAGGAAGTGCCGTCGATTTCATTCAAAGGAGCTAGGGCAAATTCAAGATGCTGCGGAAGCTCTGCCGGATTTTTGGAAGTTTGGAAGAAGAGGTCGATAACATTAAGCAAAATAAATGGAGTAGAAGTTACTTAGTTGAAGTTTAGGTGAAGTGTTGTTGCATATGAATGTTGGTAGGAAGTTAATCTTTTGGTTAAAGGTGAGTACTCTTATTTATTAATAAATCCATAAATTATTTCAAGTATAATGATTTGAAAGTTTAAATATGTTGGATGATTAAATGTTTGATAACTTGGTTGATATTATGGTTTATTATATGTTTGTGATATGGATGATAACTTGGTTTGATAAATGATAAGAGAAATGGTTAGTAAGCATAGTTAATTTAATGAGAATTAAATCCATACAAATATGTGTACGGAAGTTATTTAGCCTCTTAATGATTTTAAATGAGTTAAAATAGTTTAAATGTGATTTAAAACAAATTTGAAGTGTTTCAGACAAGTTCCGAAGCAATTCACAAAATTGGTCAAAATCGAGCTCGTCGCGTAGCGGTAGTTCGTAAATTTCGACCCGTAACTTCAAATTAATGTAGAGAATGATTTATAAGTCGGATTTCTTCGACATAAAAATTCTTTGATCCAAAATAATACTATTTTTCCAATGAAGAAAGAAAATCAAGATTTCATCAAGTAGATTTTGAAATATATCCAAAACAATTTTCTAAATACATCGCGGTTTGCCGTTCGGAATCCAAAAAGAGATTTCTTTAAAAATGATATCTTTAATGTTTTAAAAATATGAAATAAATTTGATAAATCTATTAAAATGGTTTAAAAGAGATTTGGAATGGAAAATATGATTTCCAAGTATTAAAAAGTTGTTTAAATCAAATAAGCTTATATAGCACTTTCCGCATCACTTTTATGCCGCTGATTCTATAACCTATTGAAATGTTGTTTTTAAACTTAATAATTCTTTCCTAAATCTTTTATGAATGATTTTAAAGGAATAATTAAGTAATGTAAAGATGATTTGGAAGTTTTAATAAGAGTTTGAATAAATGGTTAAGAGGAATTGTTTATAACACTTAAACAATAAAGTGAAGAAGATTGAATATAATAACAAACTAAGTATGCGGAAACGACTAGTACATTTGTCCCACCTATGAGATATGGGAAGATAAAATAAGGTGTTTAACTAAGGTTAGGGATGAAGCAACCAGTGCCCTGAACTTACCTGGCCTATGTTTTCTCTTTTCAGGCGAGGGGTGGAATAGATCGAAAGGAAAGCCCGGATGCTCTAAAAAGATCATATTTAAGTTTTTCCAAGATAAAAGAAAAGAAACAAATTATTTGAATATTAAGTAACCATTTAACATCTTTTATCGATGATTGGTACGAAGAAACCGGGATCGGATTTGGGTGATTCCTATCCGAAGAACAGGGATCGGATTTGGGTGATACCTATCCGAAAATCACTTCAAACTAATTTTCAAAATAAAACGTATTGAAGACAAAGATCATTGATGAAAAAGATCTTCATGATGTAGGATACTTGCCATTAGTCTGTGGAGGTGAAATTTACCCTATCTATGATGGCAATAGTGCTTTGTTATGAAAATCTTCGATTTGCAAGAATATGATTTGAAGTTAAGAAAGAAATCTTTGATTAAGATTTAATGAATGATTTGGGAATATTTTCCCTAATTTAAAAGTTATAACTTGAATATAAGAACTCTTTGATTTAGATTTAATGAATGATTTGGAAAGGTTTCCCTAAGTAAAAGAGAAAATGATTTGGAATTATTCCAAGATTTAAGAAAGGTTTAAATAAACCAAATGATTTAATAAATGACGCTTAATGATTCCATATACTATGAAAAAGAAAATGGAATAAATTGAAAAGAATATATCTAAGAAAGATATTTGATTTAAATAAAAGATGAAGTAATTGATTGATGATTGATATCCACGTATGAATTTAACATCTTTAAAATCGATGATTGGCTTCGAAGGAACCAGAGTCAGATTTAGGTAATTCCTATCCGAAAACCACTTCGAACCGATGTATACGTTCGAAAGTGAAGGCATGTTGAAGATGATGATTATTGAAGACCGTGGATCTTCATAGCGTGAGAACTGCTTGTTGAACATGCTTTGGGTAGCCCCCATTATAGAGTTATTTATAGCAGTGGTCTCCCCGTTGTGGAGGTTTTTCAGATTGCAAGGGATTCTCGCCTAGTAATGGCCGAGGAAAGTGCCTTCGGTTTCGTTCAGTCCCAGAACGAACTTGTATGGACGAATGTCCGACATTACATTTCTAAGACACAACGTTTGACTTTTACAAATGTACATCTGTGGTGGCGGAGAAGGCAATTTCTCTTAGCTTAACACCCTTCTCTGAGACATACGAGCTTAGAGGTTGTATGCTTGTGGGAGTCAAATAGTGATCAAAGGAATGGCAGTGTGGCATTCAAAGTGGAACCTGTTATGATCAAAGCGTGGTTTTGTATGAAAACGTGGCTTTGAAGAAATTGAGCGTAGCCTCACTAGCCTCACACCCCGGTTATGATGGGTTACTATGTGGTCTGACAGATGCAAATTCGAAATAAGTGAGTATGTATGGTGGTGTTAAATACGTTTGGCCCTTTGAGGGATACGTCCCTCAAGGCATTTATTGCCCCATGTGGATAAAGTGGTTAGCTTGAGAAAAGCAGGGAACTACCAGTTATCAGTTGTAGTGTAGCAAGTATAGTTTCCAAGTGACTAGTTTGAGAAAAGCGATTAAGGCACCGTGGGTGCTATGTTTGTTACACGTGGATCGGAGAAAAGGCCACAAGTTCCATATCATGTTGGAAATCCAATCCCTACGAGATTTACGATTTTGATTGTATTCCCAAAATAGCCGTAATGAATTGCAAACATTTCAGCTACCCCCTTATTGGTATCATACATTCTGTTAGGTATATTCCGTTGACCCAGTTCGGGATATTAACTTAGACTTAGTCCGGGTATTGATACCTTATTTGAATAAGTTTATTTGAAAAGTGTTTTCAAAAGAATGTCATTACAAAAAATATCAAGTAAGTTTTGGTATAAAAGTGTTTCGGTTATCATATGGTAAAAACTTGTTCGTGTTTATGTGTGGGCGTGGTCTTATGAGATACCGTTCTTTTCAACGGTTTTGATAATTTAGTCATTTTAAATTTCGAGTATCTCACGTTGGTTTATCAAGCCTGATCCGGTTATTTTTAATACTCGGGTCAGATCCGAGTAGTTTCAAGTTGAGTTGAAGACGGTTGGAGTTTCCAAAGGAGAGCTGGAGATCTTCATCATCGTATGGACGTACTCTATTATCTGCTACATCTATTGTATTTGTTTTGTTGTTTGTCAGCATTTGTAAGGGTAGGTGTTATAACTGTCCAAGCCGAATCTAGGTTAGACTCTTATATTATATATAAAATTTTCCGCTGTAAAGATTATTATTGAAATAATATATGTTATTCCATTCATGTGAGATTCTGTTCTGTCTTTATTTTCTTTCTACCCTTAATGATACGCTTATTCATGCAATTTGAATTGGACATGTGTGATTTATTGTTGATTCAAAGGGTACGGAAAAACGGGTCATTACACTGGGTCTAGACAAACCGAGTCACCGTCTTCACCATCTTCACGATATCACCATTCGTAATGCTCAAACTGGATCGAGGTGGTTTTCGGACAATTAAATCCGATCCCGGTCTGTTCCAAACGACCAATGAATTTGACCCAATTTGATAGTCAGTTATTTAACTATCAAATAACATCCATATGCAATCACTAGGCTTTATTTTATAAATTCTCAAACATTTGTTTCAAAATATCTTTACAATGATATATATTCAAATTTCTTTTAATATTTCAATATTTGGAAACAAATTCAAATACTTAAATCCATAACAGGGTATTTCCAAACCATCTCAACACTTAGAAATATTTTCTTCCAATTTCATTTATGATTCAACACTTTGAAAATATTCCTAATAATAATAATCTCATAGTCAAAATATTTCAAATCCTTCCAGTTTCATACTTAGGAAATATCTTTAAGTGTAGCTTTCCAAAATCATTTACTTTCCAATGCTTAGGAAATATTTCATTTATTTCCTATTTCTCAAATCCTTTATAATTAACCTGTAAATTCCTTATCTCACTTTTAACAAATTCTATAAATTCCGGAATCCATTAAATTAATTTCCTTTTAAAATTTCCAAAATCGATTACAATGATTTGGATGATATCCTTTATGAATTCTCGAAGTTCTCTTATTTCAATGATTTGGAAATTTCCTTTAATTTTCCAGAATTCCACTATAAGGTTTCTCTTATAAAAATCATAACCATTTAATACACTCCGCTTATAAATCTCGAGAGCATTTGTAAATCAATTCTAATCACTTCCCAAATCTCAATATATATAAAAATAAATATTTTTAAAGAATAGTAATTTATTTTCAAAACACGTTTAAGCAATTATGTAAAATATCAAAGCTCTTTAATTAAAACATCTATAATTCAATCCCAACTCATTTTTAAATAAAACAAATCGATTTCCAAAGCTGATTATAAATTAAATTTTATTTCAGTTAATATCAAATATTTGAAAAATCTACTTTCTAAAGTATTTTAATATTAACTAACTTTAAATTTACATAGTTTAAAGAATAAAAATTTCCTTTTTAAAATAAACATTGACTTCTTAATAAAAATATATTTTTAAAATCCCAATAACCAAATTTCAATTTATAAATCCCTCTCAATTTACAACACATCGATATCATTTCGGTTCATTAATCATTTTCACTTTTCAAAATAGAATCCACTTTTTTGTTCAAAAATCTATTTTCGTATCTCGATATAAATTCACACTATGAATTTATATTCCAATTTGTCAACTAATATCATTTCCTTATTTATAAACATCGTTTATAAATTTTATAAACTCATTTTCAAATCTATAACAGATTTACATTAATCACTCCATTTATAAATCAATTTCTATTAAAATCCCATTTACAAATCTATTACTCAATAAATTCCAATTATTTCTTACCCGTTTAAAATTCCAATTCCAATTTCTTTGCCATATTTTTCAGAAATATCATTTGAAAATCTATTATTAAAAATCCTTTATATAAATTATTTTAAAAGCTCTATTAAAAATATTTTTGAACAGTTAAGTACAAACCCAAAAATCAAATTACTATTTTATCCAACTCAAAAATAATCCAAATTCCAATATAAATATTTTTATATCCAAAATTCCTTTTAATTCTTTCAAATTTAAAAATAATATCTATGGTATTTAAAATACCAAAATTAAGGCCAGTGCTACTATAGCATCCAAGAAACAGACTACACAACAATCCATAATAGATTATCAAATCATATATCACTATATATGAAACCATCAATATATTTTTGAGGAATCCAGTTGGATCCCTCCAACCTATTTCCCTACATCCACAAATGTTAGATAACATAAGAATACCAATCCCGCTTCGAGGCGGGATAACGCGGTAATATAGGGTCATCCGCTATTATGTGGGGCGCATAGGGTCTCATCCGCTCCAATAGGCGGGAAAAATATCCAACTACTAATATATACTACTATATATATAACGTCCAACTGATAAATTATATATCAGATTCAACCAATCATCCAATAATTAATTTTAACATTTTAAAATTTAAAGCAGTAATCCAACTGAGTGAGATTTACTCACCTTGATTTTTAAATTGCTAAACATCCAGATTTAAATTGTCTAAAATCCCAGGTGACTCCAAAAAATCCCAAACTAGTTTCACTGTGAAGCTTCCTTGGATACGAGCGCAACGCAAAAATCTGTGCCTCGATTCGACCTCATATCGACAAATTACACATTTTTTAATTAAACGATTATAATTTAAAGTTTTATAAACAAATTACATATCTTTAATTACCTACCCAAAATCAAGCCCGGCCCAACATACTCTTTCTTCCCCAGTGTCTAAAATTCATGCACGAGACACGACAATAAACCAGTCCCCATAGCGTGCATGCACGACCACCGCAACCTCATCCACGACGAAAATCAAATCCGTTAGCACCTATGAACTTCTCTTCGAATGAGCAACTGAATGGACACCACAAATTCAACTATGATGCCACCTAGAAGAAGGCGACCTGACCATCACGCTCGCGACTGCTACAGGTCGCACAACCCAATCTGGCACCGCATCTCATCAAAACTCGCCTACGCGAGCACCTCACCACCACGAACTCGATCCTAACCTCGAATCTCCACCTCGTCGATCAAAACAACAATTACTCCAAACCCCAGCTGCCATGCCGAAAAAAGTGATCACCAAAAACGACGTCGCCCTCATAAATAGGTATACACAATCAAATCCCGTGGAGAATTATGATTTTTAAAATTGATTTTCGAATTTTCCATGAAGTATTCACTAAGATATAAATTTTCTGAACTTTGCTTCTTTACCCTTTTTTCTATTTATCTGTAAGCTACTACATTTTAAAAGAAGGGAAGGAAAGCGTGCGGTAGATTATAGATGTACGGTGGCTTGCTGGAAAAGATGGAAAACTGCTGATAGTTGACTAAAAAACGGCTGAAAAGAAGTTTGATATATATATATATATATATATATATATAATCCTAAAATATCTAGATATTTATTCCAAACCCTGATCGAGGCATGCCGTCGGACGTTTGTAATGTTATACCCCTATTCCAAATGCAATGGAACAAGTTTTGAGTCCCAATTCGATCGTATGGAGAAGATAGCCTTTTAATCTGCTATTTAAATCAAATTATTTCTAGGTGTTTCTATACCGCACGACCAAACGGTAAATCCAAATGCTATGAAATTTAAAATCCAATAATAATACACAATTGCAGATCCAATGGAATAGGTTTCATCGAATTCCGAGACTGTGCTTCGGATCGCTATTTTAAAGCGTCAATAAAATCGACGATTTCCAAAAATTTGCAAAATCACTTGAAATCTCAGTTTTAAAAGCTTATTAACTCAATTCTGATTCAAATAGAATTTATATCAGCATGAGAAATCATTTCAATTCATATTCACTCCAATTCTCAATTATTTACCATTTCCGTATTTCGATAAATCGCTACACCTAAAATAAAAAAAATTATTTTATAATTTCAACCAAAATCAACTTTTATTTCAAATTCAATATCTAAAACCATTTAAGTATTCAAAATCATACGACGGAAAAAAAATCCGAGTCGTTACACATGTAACCTTTTTAATATTGTAAGAACATATACTATATAAAATTATAATAGTCTACATTGATAAACTTGTGCAGTTGATATAATTGATAAAATGTCTATCAATTAAAATTTACAAGTGAACTGAATTAATATTGATAAGTAGAAATATAAAATATACTTACCAATAAAATTTTGTATGTTCACCCATGCAAGCGCCTAATTATACAACCACTAAATATGTTTGTAACTTGGTCACTTCGAGTTTACTTGCCCGAGACTATGTATTGTCCTCAATGAGTTTCGAACTTGAAAACAAACACAAAAATACAGGTATTTGATCCATATACATATAAATGTTATATGTTGAATAGCCACAATTCGTAATGTTTGAAACCTCGATAAATTAGTTCATTGAAATAAGCAAGTAGATCATAGTATGAGATCGTGTATTCAATATGATTGATTACAATAATGATCTTGTTGTGTTAAATGTAAGACTGGAACAAAGACTACAATATAGATCTAATAATTTGATCACCGAAATGTCTGTTTGATCGGTTTACATAAAGTGTAATTTATTTGATAATTTAATAGTTAAGGATGACCAAATGCACTTTTGTAATGATTTTGTTGTGATATTGTAGTAAGGATCTCCTCTTGAATGGTTCGACTATTTAAAAACAAAATCGAATGTATCAGTGTGGATATAACCTAAGACACAGTTAGGATGAAGGGAGTGAATGGTCACTTTTGGTTCATGGAAAACATTGGAGATGAGATTTATAAAATAATAATTAATATTTAAAATTGGAGTGAGAAATATGATTTCTATTCTAAAGTATATTTTCATGTAGAAATTTGTTTTCTATGAAATTGATTTCTTTGAATTTAATATACTTGATCCAAAAATTCTTAACTGTAAACCAATTACAATAAATGAAATAAATAGTCTATATTAAGTGGTTGAATAAAGCTTCGTATTTCATATGCTATTATAGTAATGCCAAAAGTAGTGAGAGCATGCCATATAACACTTATTGGTCACATCAAGGTACGAATTTTTTTCCGTAAAATGTACCATATGAAATAACAATTATTTTTAGCATCGACTAAAAAATAGACATAATTTTATTTCAATATGAATATTCTTATAAAATAAAACTATAATAGTGGTATTTTTGATGCATTGGAGAATATAGAAGAATCTAAATTTATTTGTAATTATTTTGGAATCATGGGCTAAGCCAACAGTTTTGGAAAATAATTTATGATTATGAATCATATAGTAAGTAAATTATATCTCAGACAATTAAGGGAAAAACGCCCATTCAATAGGATCAATATAAGAGTTGATGAACTCTAAGGATTGATATATATATAGATGTATGCAATCAAAGTTATAAAATAGTTCTACATACTTTGTTATATTCGTCAATGAATTATCACAATATGAACATGTGTATATGATACACATGTGATATATTAATGTTGAGTTCATAGGATATAAAAACACAAGTAAATAAAATAATGCACAAAAGAAAATAAAATGATTCAATTTGATTGTGTAGGTGAGTATATTGGAAAGAATTCTGAATGCAACTAAAAATGAATAAAGATTCAATCTCAAAAATCACTCCTCCTTATGATACATGATGCATCGATAAGGAGTTATCGAATTTTATTGAATTAACTACGGTTTGAGTGAAGTTGTAACACCCTTAATTTTTTATAGTATTATTCAAGAGATCTAATTAGATAAATTAAATAGAATAATGAAGATAAGGGGATTGAGATTTGAATAAAACTATAAGAAGGTCATGCTTAATTTACCTTAAATGGGCTTAAAATGGCTTTTAAATTGTTAATTAAAAACATGGGCATATTAGAAAATAGCCGCGCCATTATTACTCATGGCTATATATTTCACGTTCTTGACCATTCACATACACTCTTCATTTTTTTAAAAAATGCAAATCTAAAACCTAAAAATAGACCAGCCATTACCAAGGGAAAAGAGGAAGAAAAATTAATTCAAAGCTAAGACTCGATCTTCTACAAATCCCAAATTCCTTATCATATCTAAGATGAATAGTAATTTATTCCAAATCTATTTTGTTTTTATAATCATATGTTTTTGGATTTTTCAACGGACGGCTTTACTATATCCTCCTTAGGAGTTTACCGGCCCACCGAGTTCTCCTGGGTTTACAAAAAAAAGTTTTTGGATTTAAGATTAAATTCGTTTTTGATATTTTGGATGGGATATGATTGAATTATTATAAGTTTGATTTAAACCAATTCATTTACATATGAATTTGCATGGTTTGAGGGTAAACCAATTGTCATTGAATTTAGAATGCCATGGAAAAAAATTATATGTTAGGTAAATCATGATTTTAGAGATAGGTTTCAATTTTCATAATTTTCCAAGCTATGGAAAGTTTCTTATGAATTTTAAAGGAAAATATGGTATATTTGGGTTTAAAATTTATTTCGATTATTTCAAGAAGAAATTGGGTCTAAAATTTTAAAATGTTAGATAACATGATGAAATTGAATTTGCGTGATTTTTGGGGATTTTTCCTAATTGATTTGTTATGGAAAATAAATTATTTTAAAAGAAGGACTTATTTGCAATATTGATTTTGCTTAATGGAAGGGCATAAACATTAATTTTTCTTTTGATTTAGATCTGATAAATGTGGCAGTTATTTTGTAAAGTATTTGAAAAGTTTTAAGGCAACCAATTAAAATATTACAAATAGGCAGGTTAGTTAAAGAAATTACTAAAAATGAGCATGATTTTAGCCTTTAAACAGAAAAGAGGGTTCCGCCTCCTTTAGTAATACCCTTCGACTCCTTCGCTTTCGCTCCAACTCAGTCGGAACTAGCCCAGCCGAAACCCACCTAGTCGAAACCAATACACAACGTATCACTTAGATGGAACGCAGTGGATTGGAATAAAGGCGGAAGCTATGGCGTCGAAAGCAATGCTTCCGATTAGGTCGAAAACCTTAGTTTTGTTTTCAAATGTCAAGTGCCTGCTTTGTTTTACCTAAAGATTTTGACGTAGTCGAAACCTATGTTTTCGAAAGGGGTTTTTCTAAATAGCTTTCTAAGTAGGTTGTCATACTATGTTTTAAGTAGGAGCTTTTGAATGGGTTCCTTTGTTTTTATATAAAGCCTTCAAAAAAGGTGGTTCCGACCTGGTCGAAACCCAACCGCTATTCGTTTACCTTTTGAATATATTGCAATCATCAATGCTTTCGAGGGGTTCTCTTTGTTCTAAACTTAAGCTAAGTCACTTCCTAAATTCTTTCGAAGGGGTTCAAGGGTTTCGAAGGCAATGGTGTCGAAAGGGGGTTTCGATGCTATCCTTCAAAGTTTTACTCCAAGGTTTTGAGCTTTCGAATAGATGGTTTTGACACCATCAATTTTCCCCCCAAAAAATATTGTATTAAAAGTTTCGAAAGTGATACTTTCCTATGTAACCATTTTGACCCAAAAGATGTTTTTAAAGAGTAAAACCCAATGTTTTCGAAAGGGGTACTTTCATTGGTCTTGAAGCTATATTTCTAAAGATTATTTAGCAATGTTTTAACACGTTCGAAAGGTATGATTTGGTTTTGAAAGGATTGATTTATAGAGCTTCGAAAGGTATATACTTAGAGTTTTGAAAAGAGGTTTTCTATGCTTTCGATGGAGGTTATATAGTTGTTTCGAAAGTAATGTTTTAGGTTTCAAAACAAATAACCCATTCTCATTTTAAAGGAAATACCATGGAATAAATAAAGATTTTTGAGAGTATTACTTTGTTGTATTGCTTGCTTCTTTATACATTTATTCACATTGTAATTAACCTATAGCGGTACTTTGGGGAAGGGCAGAATAACGAGCTAGGTTGACCCAAAGGTGAATATAACTTAAGAAATGTTAAAATCTTAATTAAAGATATTGGCATGGGCCAATAGGTTCACAGTAAGCCCATGAAAACTGTGTAAAGTGAAAGATATTGGCAGGGGCCAATAGGTTCATAGCTAGTCCATGAAAACCATGATTTGATATTGGCAGGGGCCTATAGGTTTATAGTTAGCCCATGAAAACTATATCCGGATTAAGATATTGATGGTTATTCAATAGGTTTGTAGTTAGCCCATGAAAACTAGGATAAGAGAAAAGATATTGGAGTTACCAATTGGTTCTTAGTGATCCCATGAAAACTATGAAATCAGACAGGTAGTCTATAAACAGTTAACCGGTTATTAGTGAGCCCATGAAAACTAATAGGTTAATAGTAATCATAGAAACTATAATTGAGACAGATAGTCTGAATGAATGGGGATGGATAATCCTAAATTAACTTACTTGTTTGCATATCATCATATTATTTTGAATTGTTTTAACCACTGTGGATGCAGGAGCACATTATATGGTTTTATAAAGGTTTAAGATACTAGTGAGGGGATAACCCATTCCGCTAAGCGGCGTGGTCTCACTAGATATCTAAATGATTTGAGATGGTAGATTATTATTTATACCAGACTTTATGTCTGACTCGAAGTTTTTGTTTTCCCCTTAAACTCTCAGGTATTCAATTGATTTTGAGTAGTCTGATGTTTAGGGTTTTTAGGTGTTCTTTTAGACGAATAAAGCTTCCGGTGATGTGCAAGTGGCATGTTAGCTACTTAGAGTTCTTTTATTTCCGCTGTGTTTGGTTGTAAAGGAAAACTTTTTTTATTGCCATATTATATACTTTGATCGTCTAAGTGGGCATCTTCATATGTCGCTCATGGCGTATTTTGTAATATGTATATTTTGTTTGAACGGGATATGTTCTCTGGGATTATGTAATGAATTTGAAATATTTTGAAATGGAATGTGGACTTTGTTCGCTATTTTAAGATTTTTTTTATATTCATGTGTTTCTGTGTATCAATGCATCTAACATTGCCGATTTGGTCACCGAGGATTAATAACTATGGATGACTACAGCATCCATAGCGTTAGTTTTGGGCCTCCAATTAAAGGATGTTATAGAAGTTAAGTTAACATCTTTCTATAAGGTCGTGTACTTAAGAGTAGTACACAAGGTTAAAATTAATTTCATCTAAATAATGCTTTACAAAATTATATAAGACAGGGATTTACAAGAAACCCCAACGTATCCTTAGACAAGGAGTTGGTAGGCTGTGCAAGTCAAAAGACTACACGTACATGGGGAATCTTGTATGAATAACCTAAAAGGAGTTTGAAAATGATTATCATTGGATGACGGATTTATATTTTGAACATAAATTTTGTAAATTAAAATCAAATTAGTATAATATAAGGCAATTAATAAAAAATTTATGAACGCCTATTCCATTTCACTAAGAAACAATTGTTGTTTTAAGAAATACCAACTTCATGGTGAAGGAATTTCTTTTAGAAATTATTGGTAGTAAAATGGATTTGGATACGATCTAAGAATAAAACCGATTACGAGGAATAAAATGAAATTAACCAAGCCTAAATGAACACTATGCATTAGAATATCACACATATTGAAGTGAAACTAAGAGTTTCTTATTAATTCGAGAAAGATAGCCCTTAGTTGTCAATTAAATTATTAAGAGTATTGACTCTAAGATATGGTATGATGCACAAATCCAAAAGGGTTCCAAGTACATTATCAAAATATGATTTGATAGTTGTACTCGAAGGAATATTATTCAACGGCCGTAAATGTGTCTCCAAGACAAAGACTAATGCAGTTGGAATATAGTGAGCAACATTGATAAGAATAAAATTATAATTTTCAATTGTTGGAATTATCGGAACAGATTCGTCATTCAATGTGCTCAAGATGATTCAGATTTTATTATAAAATTATTTCTTGGTATGACTTTGTGTTTGGGTACATATGTGTTGAACTGGAAAATTCTAAATAATGATTTAGAATAGGTTGTTTACACATAACAACCAAAGTATCTCATGGTCAGTGGGTGCGATATTGAGTTTGTGGGTTTTTCAGATATGATACAAGAAATAATGTGAAAGTATCATTCTATAAGCATCAATTGAATAAGTATTTTGATAGAAATATTGAATAGTTTGACTTTAAGTTAAAATGCAGAGGAAGCGTCTGTCCATAAGAAAGAACATTATAGGTGTTACCCGACATTTTGACACCGACTATATTTGAATTGATTGAACAATTTAGACTCAACTTTCATCAAGGCCAGTAAGCCTAGAGCGATGATTGTGGGGTCCAGAAATCGAGTACACATGATAATATGAAGCCCTAATCGAACGGAATTGAGAGATATGCTATACAGAATGTTCTAAGTATGGAATATAATCTAATCTAGAAAAGGGATCAGCTATGACCCCTCTCTGCCAAAGGGATTGAAATACTTTAGCTAAACAAGTGCAGCTTAATAAAAAACAATTGATATCACAAAATCCAGAAGTCCAATACATATGAACCTTTAGGAACAAGATATGGGGACACTAGGGGGTTCACCCTAGGGATTGCACCCCAATAGGAGCAAGCGAGAGGGATCGGCCCTCTTCCCTCTAGAGAGATCGGCCATAATCAGGTTGTACAACATGTTGCAACAAAGATTGATCGATAACTCAACTTCTACTAATCCAATTGGCATGAAACTTGGAGACTAAGCATAATACAACATAGAGAAGCTCTCATAGGGATCACACTCCCAAACTCCTCTGAAATAGGGATCATCCCCTATCCCTATTTCTTAGGATTTGGGCCATGTGATCCCTCCTGTAGGACCCTACGGCTCAGGAGATTCTGTCGAATTTTTAGGAAGATATTTCATCATTTTCCTCTATAAATACATTCTTAGTTGTTTATTTTCATGATCTTTATGATAATTGTTGCTTTGTACTCTTTTGTAACTAAGGATTTTCATCTGATCCCTCTTGTACTCAGTTTATAAAGTGATTAATAAAGCTATCTCTTCAAAGTGGACGTAGGCAAACAACACCGAACCAGTATAAATTATTGTATCTCTATTATTTGCTTATTTCTTATTGTTTTACTACTATATTCCCTCTGTTTACATTTAATATTCTTCATTTATTGCTCGACAAAATCTTTAGTGGGTGTTTGTGCCAATTTTTAATGCAAACATTTTGGTTCTTTTAGTGAGAGAAAAGTTTCTCAACTTCATTTGGATCCCTTTGCAGCTACTGGATTGCACAAATCCCAAGAAGAGATCTAGAAATATCTTAAAATAGTTTATCTGGTCTATTCAGATTTGTAAAAGTCTAAGGAAAACTATCTGCAATGGTTAGGAACATCAGATCTACCTTTCAAAACGCAGAAGGAAACGAGAACGTAATCATCCAGCAAGGAGGATAGAGCAATTTACTAATAGATGTTAATACTACCAATCTCGTTGATGTTTAGAATCCAACTGATTCCATCAAAAGGGCTGATTTCTAAAATATGATGAGAGAGATCATGGATAGACGTTGATAGTAGAACCAGCAGATTCAAGCCAATATCGATTTAATGAATCAACTTAGAGATTAACAACGCGGTAAAACTAGGAGGGAGCAATTATGTATGCATGCAACTCGCCCTAAAGATGTAATGTCCTATCAAACATGATCCAGGCTTCGAGAGAATCACTAAAATACTACTTCAGGAGATTTTATACCACCATCACAGAAGTCAGTAATTCAAATGACCATTCAATATTTATGGCAGTAACAAGAGGGATTGACCCAAAATCTGACTTTGGTGATTGCTTAGTTGGCAAACCACTCGCAACGTTGGAGCATTTCTACGCAAAAACAGCTCAGTATTTGAGGAAAGAAGAAGCTAGATGCTCTAGAAAGAAGAATGTTATGGGACCAAGTGGAAAGGGAGTGCAGAGTAACATTGCGGTGAAACAGTCCGGGGAGAGTTTCGAAAAAGTTCAAGTAATGTCTAAAATAAACCGAATCAGCAAAAGATGATAGGAACCATGAACGAAAAAGGGATTCTGGAAGAGGAAGGTCTAGGATTCCAATGTATGATACCTACACACCACTGAATACATCTCTAAAGAACTTATAATTGTCTACATGCAATACCATGCAGTATAGGAAGCAACCTCTGAAATAATCGACAGAGAAACAAAAGCAGACTGGAAAATATTTTCGGCTCCACGAATGCTATGGTCACAACCCAAATGAATGTAGACATCTCCAGGATGTCATCGAGAAACTGAATCATGAAAGAAAATTATAGCAATTTATTAAAGCCCCACAGGATGGCGGGCAGGGGACATCCCACCCAAACCAAGGACAAGCGCCGCACAGGACTGAGGAGCCTGCATGGACTGGTGGAAGATTAGTGATCAATACAATATTTGGAGGGCCACACCCAGTTGAGAAGAGCTGACACAAGATGGAGCACTATGCTAACACAAGTTGGTGGACTGTGGTAGTTCTGTGAATATAATTTTCAAAAAGGCCTACGATCAAATGAGGATGGAAGTCAAGGACTTGAAACCGTCTAAAGCCTGTATTCATAGCTTTAAAGGTGTTGTGAACGAAGTTGTCGGTTATATCGAATTTCCCATGGAATTACGAGAAGGTGACCACAGGAGAGTGCGAATGTTGCCATTTTTTGTTTTGGATATTGACTCTCCGTACAATGCCTTTCTGGGCCGACGGACCCTAGTTGAATTCCGGGCAGCTCTTGCCTCGTGATGTTTGACTTTGAAGTTCCCAACTGATAACGGTGTTGGAGTTGTACATGGTGATTAGGCGACCGGATGTGCCTATTATGTGGCTAATTTGAGGGACTTTCAAAGAAAGGAGAAAGGCAAGGATGTGGAAAAGTCTCTCCGCATCCAAGCCATCGAAGATTGATAACCAGTGCCCTGGCCTTGGCTCGAGCGCCATAGTTGGTTCTATAAAGATATAGATTCGAGGGATGATGAAGAGTAGACCAAAGAAACCAAGGTTGCATTGGCTGAGCAGAAGATTGACATCACGGTCAGCCACGATGACTCATTACGGGTCCTAAAGATTGGATCATAGCTCAGCCCTCTATGATGAAAGAACTTGCTGGTTTTCTCTAAGAAAATCTTGATGTGTTTGCTTGGACTCATTCTGATATGTGTGGGATCTCGTCTACCATTGCAAGCCATGCATTATATATCAACCCAAGGCACGTCCCGATGAAATAGAGGCATGGCATGGATCCGGAGTGATCTGCTGCTCTTAAAGAGGAGGTGGATAGGCTCAAAAGCAATGGGTTTATTCTCGATGACCTCTACATGAAATGGGTATCTAATCCTATACTTGTGAGAAAAGAAAATGGAAAATGGAGGACATGTGTTGACTATTCGGACTTAAATAAGGTGTGCCATAAAAACAACTTTCCCCTTCCGAGGATCGATCAACTGGTGGACTCAACCGTAGGACATGAGTTGCTATCTTTCATGGATGCGTACTCAGGATATAATCAAATCCCGATACACATACCCGACCAAGAGCACACCAGTTTATTACCAACGTTGGACTATACTGCTATGTGGTAATGCCATTCGGCTTGAAAACTGCTGGAGCAACTTATCAATGCATGGTCAACTGAATGTTTAAAGATCAGATTAGAAAGACGATGGAGGTGTATGTGGATGATATGCTCATAAAGTTATGATGATCAAGCGACCACATTAGAAATTAGTAGAAATGTTCGATATCCTTCGATATTACAAAATGAAGATCAATCCTCTGAAATGTTCTTTTGGCATTCCATCAGGAAAGTTCATGGGTTTCATCATCAATGCTTGTGGAATCAAAGCTAATCCCGAGAAGATCCTAGCAATTTGCAACATCCAAGCGTCAAAGACCATCAAAGTAGTACGGAGCCTAAATGGGAAGGTTGCTGCCCTAAGTCAATTTATTTCCAAAGCCACCGATAAATGCATTCCTTTCTTCAACTTGATTAGAAGGGGGAAAAGGAACTTTGAATGGACACAGGATTGTGAAGAAGCATTCCAAGCTTTGGTGAACAACATAGAGAGGCCTCCCATCTTGTCAAAGCTGGTTGATCATAAAGACTTGTATATCTACTTGGCCGTGTTGATACGTGCTATGAGTGTCGCACTGCTTCGCGAGAAGAATCAAATCCACAGACCAGTCTACTATGTTAGCAAGTGGTTAACAGGGGCGGAAAGGAATTGTCCAAAGATAAAGAAATTGGCGTATTGCTTATTGATTGTTTCACAAAGCTCCACCCCTATTTTCAGGCTCATTCCACAATGTTTACAACAATTAGCCATTACGATAGGTCCGACAGCGACCCGAGACGTCTGGAAGGTTACTCAAGTGGAACATCGAGCTGAGCCAATTTGACATTACCGATCACCCTCCGAGAACAATCTAGGGACAGGCATAGGTGGACTTTATAGCTGAGTTCGCTACACATGATGATCTCCGAAAGAGCAGTGATGCTCCTACCATCCAATGGAAGACATATATGGATGGAGCCTCCAATAATCGCCATTTTGGGGTCGGAGTCGTGCTAGTAACTCCAAAGGATCGATCAAATTGCTACACTTTGAAGCTTGACTTCCCTGCAATGAACAACGAAACGGAGTATGAAGCTCTGATTACTGGCTCAAACTTGCTAGAGAATTGGGAATAAAATCTCTTGAAATCTTCTGCGATTCCTAATTGGTGGTATACTAAGTCAGAGGAGATTACCAGGCTAAAGGACAAAAACTCCTTCCGTACCTCATTCTAGTCCAAGAGTTATTGACTAACTATGAGTATTATGACATCATGCACATTCCTCGAGATCAAAACAACGAGGCCGAGTCATTGGAAAAGTTTGCTAGCACCGGGGATGCACAACAACTGGGCTTGGTTCCAGTTTAAGTACTAGATGCTTAAAGCATAAACCAGATGGAAATCGACTAGGTACTAGAGATAGAGTATGAGAAGGAGTCGTGGATGACTTCGGTTAAAGATTATTTGCTACAGGGTGTCCTTCCCGAATGGAGGAATGAAAGACGACAAATCCTCTGCAAAGCTTCACGATATATCATTCAAGAAGGATTCATGTATAGAAAGGGTTTTTCCGTTCCCCTGCTTTGGTGTATTTCTCATGATGAAATAAAATGAGTCCTAAGGGAAGTTCATGAAGAGGAATGTAGTGATCACATCAGGGGGCAGACCCTAGCAAAGAAAACACTCTGTTATGGGTGTTGGAAATGCGGATTACGGATCTTAAGGCTGGATTAACACTAGAGGGGGTGGATAGTGTTTAATGGATTTTATGAAATTTTTGGAATATTTTGAAATTAAACAAAGACAGATGCAATTCACAAACACAGAATCAGACATAGATGCAAATAGTAAATAAAAGCAGTAAAGGAAAGAACGCACTGGAATTTTATACTGGTTCCAAGTTACCCTGCATCCAGTCCTACATAATTTTTTGTGCATATTTCTTTTCAAATATAATGTCGATATTACAACCCCCATTTCAAGGCCATGAGATACACCCTCCTGTCTTCGAGTCCAGGGCAAACTCTCTTGATTTAACCAGGCTACAATCACACCCAATTAATTTACGGGCTACAATCACCCAATTAATTTATGGGCCACAATCACACTGTTTCCAATCACACTTTGATGGAGAGAGACTCGATACAATTTGATCTTTGATTTATGATCCTATAAATCTGAATAGCACTGAGATCTTTGAGAGAGAGTGACAGAGAATCAAACTAGAGATGATCGAGTTTGATTCACTTAGGATTTCGGTAGAGTTTTGTTAAAATATAAGAGAATATTTGAGTGGAGAAGAAGGAGTGAAGAAATGAATAAAAACTAACTTAAAGTTTGTTGAAAACAACTGGTATTTATAGAAGAACAACAGTCATGTCCATTCGTGAAAGGTTATGACGAATAGACACTTCATTTGAAAATTTGAAATTTGAATTTCTACGGCTACCATGTCGACATGGGGGGATGGGGTATGTCGACATGCCCTAGTTGATTTTGAAAATTGAATTTTGTTTTTAAAAGAGATTTTCTTTCTAAAACTTGTCGAAACAATTTATGAAGTTTATAAACCATTTTGAATATAATTTAAACTTATAAAAGAGATTAAAAGTAATCTTAAAAATAATAATCTATAATATAAAAGTAATATTAAAAACTAAGTACATAATATATTTTTGAGATTCAAAGGCTATAATATTAAAACCAGGAGATAGTTTAAAAACAAGAGATGATTTTAAAATCAAAATATAAAAGATAATAAAAATAGTTTAAGGCTAAAATATTTAAACTGAGAGAGATGACTTTAAAAAAATTTGGAAAAATATTTTAAATAAATCATTTTGAAAATTTTGTGGATTCCATTCCACTAGAGAAGGTCGTGGGTTCCATCCCACTAAAGAGGTCGTGGGTTCCATCCTACTATTAAAGCGAAGAGGTGGATTCCATTTCACAATTAAAATCCGAATAAAGATTTTAGTGCTATTATGAAGTTTTAACATAAATCTAGACACTATTACTTATCTTGATATCTTGAACTCTTGAAATCTTGAACTCTTCATACTCATGAGTTTTCAGTCTTGATTTCTTCAATATTGAATTCATCAGTCTTGAATCTTTACAACCAGTCTTGAATCTTTATACTGTACAGTCTTCATTCTTCAGTACCTGCATATATATCCCGCATATACATATTTTTCTAGAGAAGAATATTAGTATTTATATTTTATAACAAGTCCTAAGGTTGTTGTCATCAATACCATCATCTCAGGAACTAACAATCTCCCCCTTTTTGATGATGACAACTGTAACATCCTGAAATTTTCAACCATTCGCATCCATACATGTCGGATTTGAATTGCTCAAAATATCAGATTGTTAATTTAAATTTGGCAAAACTCAACATATACAGTAAATAAATAATCACAGAATCACAAACATAGAGTAATATAACTATAACACAGCAGAAACAAAAGAATAGTAGTTCATGCATCTACTATATATATAACAGAGTTAAACAAGATACAACAGAAGTCATGAATACATAGATGTCTCAATACAATAGTCAAATAAAAGATCAAAATACATTACTAAAGTCAACTGAATAACTGGAAGCTGGATTGATATAGCTGGATCTCCAAGCGAAGCTCCAACTCCAAAGGTGAGTCTCGAATGCGGTATCACTCAGTCTGATCCGAGCGTAAAGCAAAACACAAAACACTCGAGTCAGGATTAACATTCTTATATTAATAAATCCAATTCAAGTGAAATATCAACTGAAATACAAGTAACTCAAAGGATGTTTGGGATAACCATCCTCTAAGGATCCATTAAACTATCTACTATGTAGTACAATACGCTATTATAATATGTCTATAATAAAGTAAACTATTAAAATAGCGTTAAGGCTTTACATTTTCCACCTTAACACATTTTATATATTCCCATAGTCTATACAGTACTATAATCTCCCCCGTAATGGGCGTCGTCAGAGGGTACTCCATAGGTATGGTATAAAACAAACTCGTAAAAGGGGCGCTAGGGTAGGTGACACGGCACAACTAGTCAATGCCAGGGTAGATATACTAATTACACTTTCGAGCCGATGGTAACGCATAGCAGCCACTACCGCCCACCTCGAGCCACACTCTCGAAATTTGAAGGTGCGCACCAAATCAATCACAAAGTAATAAAATGGTATACAATGGAGTGTGTCCGATAAGAGGTGCTACCTCATTAGCCCGTCAATTTGTAACGACCCGGTATTTTGGACCATTCAAATCGATAATAATCCACACATGTCAGACTTGAATAATGCAAAATAACAGATTGTAATAAAATTTGGAGCAAATAAAATCATTCACAGAATCACAGACATAGAAATATCAGAATAACTCGCAGCGGAATTTAAAATAACCATAGTGGTTCATGAAGCCACTAAAATACATAGTCTCAAATCAAATACAAAATACATAGTCTAAAACCCAATACAGTTCTGAAACAAGTACAATAAAAATCCCAAATACACAAGTCTCTAAAACAAAAGCTGAAATAAGACAACTGAAACTGAAATAGGAAGATAACTAGATAAGCAGAATCTCCAGTGATTCCGAGCTCCAGAAAAGTGAATCCAAAGCTGTGAATACTCAGGCTGACCCGAGCGTAAAATAAAACATAAACACTCGAGTTAGGATATACATACTTATACAATGTAAACCAACTCAAATGAACTGTAGTAAAGGTACAAGTAACTTAGAAGATGCTTGGGACCGCCCATCCTCTAAGGATCCGTTAAAATATCTACTATGTAGTAATATTCGCTATTATAATAGTGTCTAAATAAGTAAAGTATAATCATATCGGAAAATAGCGTTAAGGGGATGGAGAACCTTAACGCGGTCGGATCTTAAAATCAAAATCGTAGTAAAGCTCGATATGGTAGGTGACATGGCACAACTTGGCAATGCCAGGGTAGATATACCAATTACGCATCCGGACTAGTGGTGACGCATAGCAGCCACTACCGCCCACCTCGAACAACACTCCAAATCAAGGGTGGCCACCAAATCAATCACAAGTAATAGAATGGTATCGAAGAAGTGTGTCCGATAAGAGGTGCTACCTCCTTGGTCCGTCAATCGCTCCTGTTTTAGCCACCTTATGCCAACTCACGGGAGTTGGGTCCACGTAACATACCTTAAGAACGTCGCCACCATCCTACTTCATTCTGGAATCTCCACCGCGTACACGATTGTCAAAGTGGTTTTCGGTATCGACAGAGAGTATGTCCATATCTGATCCCAGTCTCTTTGCCAACCAATCGTTATTATAACCCATGGTTATAGATTTAAAACAATTTATCAAATATACTTCGAATTAAACCATTTAAAACAAGGTCATTATTCTTTTAAATCAAATCTTAAATTCCCAAAGTTTTAGCCTTTCGGAGCTCATTTATTCACTTAAAACAATAGCATTAAAATTCTCAGCTTTCACAACATTTAAAAGAGTGTTGCGGTAAGTTATAATTGAAAAACAATTTATTTAGAAAAGACAGCATTTATAAACTGCTATAACAGTTCAGTTTTAAACAAATCATATTTCAGCTTACTGCAACTCTTAACAAGTGCTACAGTAGCCCTTTTATTAGTTCAGGTTCAATTTTAGTTTCTGCCACAACAGCACTTACCAAGTGCTATCATAGCCTTAGTTCATTTTAGTCTTTTGGTTCGTATATATAACCGTAGTACTTAACAAGTGCTGTAGATTCCACTTAGTTTAGAATTGGTTCATTTAATCTAAACCAGTTAAATTTATAAAATCATAAATTTTCACATTTAAAAAGTTCATTTAAATCCTTTAACTGATTTATTAAAAAGGGAAATTTTACAAAATAAAACCAAAACTTACAAATTTGCTTATTAAATCCAAGTGTGTAAATCCCATTTTCATTTAAACAATTCATTTCAATATTTAAACTCAAACTCCATTTTTCACCATTTTAAAACTAAATTTTCATTTCAATTTAATTAACCTAAGTTTCCAACTTTCCCTTTTTATCTAATTTCCAAATTTAAGTTACAATTTTAAAAATCAATATTTTATGTTATATTTTTCCTTTTTCTTTCCATTTATCACATAGAAAAATCATTTCTATTCTAAATAAATCATTTTAAAAATTCAATTTAAATCAATTTAATATTATTACAATTAATAAAATAACCATGGGTCTGTATAATATTTTCCAGCCTAAGTCAAGTGATACGGATACTATATCATTTCAATCCGTAATTTACAAAGAAAAATCCAGGTTTTATCATTTCGAACCCGCAATCCCAAGTAAATAAAATTTTATTGAAAATCGTTCAGGCCTATCATTTCAGCCCATAACGACCTTCCCTTATTCTAAAGTCCGTTCGGGTATGTATCATTTCAACCCATAGTGATTCTATTCTACAGGGAACTTGCAGTGTGATTTAACAGAAATAGTATAACCGTAAAATAGGAACAAAATATAACAGATGATACGATATGCAGTTTTTTACAATTAACATCAACTATAAATAAATCACAGGTAATTATAACATCATTTATTTATTTATTTATTTCTACACATTCAGTTGCGGTCGTTCCACAATCATATAGGTATGAATATTCGTGTGAGATTTACTCACCTCTACGGAGCTGGAGATTCGGAAAGAAAGAAGTACGCTATCAGTCGAAAGCACGCGGAAAGCACGATTTGTTGTTAGCGGATTCGCCGACTAGATTCAAATCTAAAGTCAAAAGAATAAAGCGAATAAATAGACAAATCTAAAAATGCACGAATAACAAATTTTCCAATTGAAGCAAACGAACGAAAATAATAAATCAAGTTGAAAAATAGAAGGAAACGGCTCGACCACTTCTATTGGAGAATAAAACTTTAAAATTTGCAAAGTAAAAATGCATTTCTCTAATTCCTTTTTCCACAACAAAGACCAGTGGGGAATACAACATCCAAAATAAAATATGAAGTGGAAACTTTGTTCACCATTTCATTTCAAACAAGACAGGGGAAATATACAAATACATGACTGCAAAATGAAAAAGACTGGAGTAAATTTTAGTTCATTTTTTTTCTTCAAACAAACGTCAGTGGAAAGATCAATAGACTAAGATATCAATCATGGTGACAAGGCAACCATCTCACTCCCTTTTTCTCTGTTCGAAACAAGGCAGAGGAACAAAGATTATAACCAAAAAAAAACAAAGGCTCCACCGTCGGTCAGGGGTCCTGTCAGAGGGAGGCACGGCATGGGTCGCTCTGGTGATGTGGTGGTGGCTGGGACGTATGGGTGACGGGGTTCTCGGCTGGTAGGTCTGGCGAAGGCTGGGTTCGTTCTGGGTTGGCGACGTGGTGGGGTTTGGTGGTGACAGGGTGGTGGACTGGGTAGGCTAGGGTAGGAGGCTCGGTGGTGGTGATCTCAGTCGTGGGGTTGGGTGGTGACAGGCATGACGTGGGCAGGGGCTCGGTCTCGTATGGGTTGGTGGTGCCGTGGCTGTCATTGGGACGTGGGGTGGCTCGGTCTGGTGGCGAATGGGTGTGGCTGGGGTACGGTGGCTGGCAGGGCTGTGGTAGGAGTGGTCTCGGCCTGGAGTTGGTGGTGAATGGGTAGTCTGGCGTTGGCGTACGATGGTTGATGAGTAGGCATGGGGTGGTGGTTTCTGGCGGAGCATGGGTTCAAGGAGAATGGGTATGAAGCAAACAGCAAGCATCCAAAACAAAAAAAATAGATAAAAGAAGAAGGTACGTTTACCTTTTTGGGTGCTCACGAGATTTAGAACGAAAGTTGCAGAGAAGCTTTTGAAATAGAGATTTTGAACGAAAGAAAATGAACAGCTGTCTATTGCTTTTTGTAGAAAGAAGGCAACGAAAAGATTTTGAACTGTAGGCAATTAAGGCAGTAAATAATTTTATTAAAAGCTGGAACGAAACTTATGGAATGCAAAGAGGGAATGGAATGATAATTCCCACGTGAACGGTTCAATGCAATAATTTTTTGAAATTTTCAAACTGAAAATATACAGCTGAGATTTTGTAAAGCCAATGCATATAAAATCAAATGGACAAGGAACAACGAACGTAAAGTGTAACGCCCAAAGTAACGTACAACCATTATTTGTTTCTTAAAAAAAATAACGTTTCTTTAAATAAATAACGTATCATTTAAACAAAAATTTAAATAGCTATTACCAAAATAAATAAAATTTGATTTTTTTTAAATATAAGATAAGAACGGATATGAATATACGTAACGAAATGTAAAGTTTAAAATTTCCGTTTCACCCAAATTATTACACTTTTAATTTAAATCAATATTTCAAGGGTGTTTATTTTTAAAAAAAAAATTGTTAAAAATATCGGGCTGTTACACTCTCCCCCACTCAAAGCTTTTCGTCCTCGAAAAGGAACGAAGAAGGAAAACAAAGAAAGATAAGACAGAATAGTAAAAGTACCTGAAATAAACAATTCCGGATTCGAAGCACGAATGCTCTCCTCCGTCTCCCAGGTGCAATCCCGTTCATCAGTGCTCTACTGCACTTTGACTAGGTTGACAGATTTTCTTCTTAGCTGCTTCGTACCTCGATCGACGATACGAAGTGGCTTCCTCTCAACAGTCAGATTTGGCTCGATATCCAAACCATCAAGAGCAGAAGGCTGGATAATAAGAGATGGATCATGCAGATAGCGACGAAGATGAGATACATGAAAGACATTGTGTACTCTAGAAAATTTCTCGGGTAAATCCAGACGATAAGCAAGAGAGCCAATTCTTTCCAAAATGCGGAAAGGACCTACAAATCTAGGAGAAAGCTTTCCTCTACGACCAAAACGAATAACATTCCTTAAGGGAGAGACCTTAAGGAAAACCAAATCACCAACAGCAAACTCTAAACTCCGTCTTCGACGATCAGCGTACTTCTTCTGCCTATCTTGAGCAATCCTCATTTTCCTCTTAATCTCTTCAACTCTCTCTGAAGCTTCTAAAACCATCTCAGGACCAAGAACCAAACGATTACCGGATTCAATCCAACAAGAAGGAGATCTACAAGGTCGTCCGTAAAGAGCAGAAAACGGAGATGTCTCAATACTGGCCTGATAACTATTGTTATAAGTGAATTCGACAAGATGGAGATGATCTCCCCAAGATCCTCCATAATCAAGCACACAAGCACGAAGAAGATCTTCTAAAATCTGATTCACCCTTTCTGTTTGACCGTCGGTCTGTGGATGATAAGCAGTGCTCAGATTTAGATGAGTACCCAAAGAATCCTGAAAGGCTTTCCAAAACCTACTAGTAAAGATAGGATCACGATCACAAACGATACTGAGAGGAACACCATGGAGACGAACAATCTCCCTCATGTAAATCTCAGACAAACTAGAAGCTGAACGGGTAGACTTGACCGGAATGAAATGAGCTGATTTGGTCAATCTATCCACAATAACCCAGATACTCTCGTTACCCTTCCTAGTCCTCGGTAATCCATCAATGAAATCCATAGATACTTGTTCCCACTTCCAATTGGGAATCTCAAGAGGCTGCAATAAACCAGGGGTCTTCTGATGATCCGCCTTGACTTGCTGACAAGTCGCACATCTATTCACAAAAATGGAAATATCTTGCTTCATACCTTTCCACCAATATAACTTCTTCATGTCCTGATACATCTTGGTCACGCGTGGATGAATAGAAAGTCTGGACTGATGATTCTCCCGAAGTAACTCCTGTCTCAATCCATCAACATTCGGGACACAAATCCTATTATTAATCCTCAATACACCCTTATCGTCAATCTGAGCTCCACTTCCATCAAAACTACTACCACCACTCTACTTCGAACGCTCTCCTTAATCAAACTAAGCATCTGATCCTCATCCTGTCTAGCCATAATACGATCCACAAGAGGTGAAGAAACAACAATCTGACACAACAAAGCTTTCTTCCTACTCAAAGCATCTGCCACAACATTAGCTTTTCCCGGTGTATAGTTGATGTCGAGGTCATAAGAAGCAAGGAACTCTAACCACCTAACTTGTCTCTGATTCAAATCCTTCTGAGAGAAAATATACTTCAAAGACTGATGATCTGCGAAAAGCTCGAACTTGGTACCCAACAGATGATGTCTCCAAAGCTTCAAAGCGAAAACAACAACAAGCAACTCTAGATCATGGGCAGCATAATTTACTTCATGGGTCTTCATCTGTCTACTAGCATAAGCAATCACTCTACCATCCTGCATCAGAACAGCTCCCAAACCTTCTCGACAAGCATCAGTGTATACCGTTAATCCTTCATTTCCATTTGGAACGGTAAGAACAGGTGCGGAAGTAAGCTTGTCTTTTAGCTCATTGAAGGCGGCCTTACACTCGCTACTCCAAATAAACATAGCATTCTTCCGAGTTAAAGCAGTGAGGGGTGCAGCAATCCGAGCAAAATTCTCAATGAATCTTCGGTAATAACCGGCAAGGCCCAGAAAACTACGGATATCAGTAGGAGTCTTAGGAGTTTCCCAGTCCTGCACAGAATAGGGAAAAAAATAATGGGAAAGATAGAGTAAATTGAATGAAACAAGGAAAGAGCAAGAAAGAAGAACTTACATTGATCGCAGCGATCTTGACTGGATCAACTGAAACTCCATTACTAGAAACAATATGCCCGAGAAATCGGACTTCATCCTTCCAGAAATGGCATTTGGAAAATTTAGCTTTTAACTGATGCTTTCGAAGAGTCTCAAGAACAGATTTCAAATGTGACTCATGTTCTTCTTCAGACTTAGAGAAAATGAGGATATCATCCACAAAGACTAGAACAAATTTATTAAGCACATCGCGGAAAACACGATTCATCAAGTCAACAAAGAAGGCAGGAGCATTAGTCAAACCAAAAGGCATGACTAACCATTCAAAGAATCCATTCTCAGTACGGAAAGCAGTCTTGGGAATACTTTCCTCGGCAACTCTGAGTTGGTGAAAACCCGTGGCAAGATCAAGCTGGGAGAAAACAGTAGCACCATAAAGCTGATCAAACATGTCATTGATGCGAGGCATTGGATATCTATTTTTCATAGTGAGCTTGTTCAACTCCCTATAATCAACACACATCCGGAGAGAACCATCGGACTTGGTGACGAAAACCACCGCAGCTCCCCATTCAGAAAAACTAGGTCTAATCAGACCCTTGGAAGATAGGTCCTCAATTTGTTTCCTTAACTCAACCTTCTCGCGGGGTGCCATTCTTCTAGAAGGAAGAACTACAGGTCGAGCTCCAGGAATAATATCAATGCGGAAATCAATTTCCCGCTTAGGAGGTAAAGCAGAGACTTCACTGAATACATTAGGATAGAGATTGACTACCCGAGTCGACTGAAGATCATCAGTAGAAGCATCTAGAGAAAAGATAAAGCTACCAGCATAATCATGAGGCATACGACCCTGAATAACCAAAGAGTTACCCCGATCATCCTTAAGAGAAACAATTCGGGATTTAAAAGAGATATGAGCATCGTGCCCGTCAAGCCAATCACTTCCAAGCAACAAATCAAAAGCATCGAAACCTAGGACATAGAAATCTCCAGAAAATTTATGACTAGAATAGAAGAGTCTCACTTGCTTACAAATCTTATCAAGATTTGCGGGACCACCAATAGGATTTGAAACACATAGAGGAACAGAAGTATACTCAGGAGAAAGGAGAGTTTCAAACTTATTACACAAAACATCAGAAATAAAACTATGCGAAGCCCCAGTATCAAATAAAACACGAACAAGATGATGAAATAAAGTAAAGGTGCCCTGAAGAGTACCTTGATCATCGCTAGGAGCAGGAGTAGGAGCAGCAGGTGATGAAGCAGATGTGACAGCAAATACACCAGATGGCTTTCCCTTCTGATATAAAGGACAGTCCTTCCTAAAATGACCCGGTTGAAGACAAACATGACAAAGATCGTTCCTGGAAACCTGAGGTGGAGGAATAGCAGCACCGGACGGATTAGGGCAACTATTGGCATAGTGTCCCTTCTGGTCACATTTGAAGCAAGTAATAGAGGAAAGATCAATAGGGTGCCTCTGGGAAGGAGTAGATGCTGAAGATCCTAAGCCCGGATGTTTGAGCCAATTTTTCTTTTGCTGGTGGAAGTTGGGCTTTCTCTTCTTGGAATTAGCAGAGGAGGACTATGAGACATGAGCACCAGAAGCAGCAGGACCCTTGGAAGTAGGGTTCTCATAGCGAATAGCCATATCCATGAGCTCAGTAAAAGTGCCATGAACATGTGAAATAAGGCGATCGTAGAACTCTGGGCGAGCTCCAGAAATGAACTTCTCATTCTTCTTTAGCTGAGTGTCGATAAGACCAGGACCAAATTTGGAAAGTTCATTGAACTTCCGCTCATACTCTGAGAAGGACATGGTACCCTGCTTGAGGTCCATGAATTCACGGTAAAGCTGAGATTTCCCGGCTTCGGGCATCCATTTTGCCACAAAAGCCTCCTTGGAAAGAAGATACAGAAACTGAACTTAGGATAAATTCAAAAGGAAAGGAAATGGGGAAAATTCAAGTTAACACAAAGGATACCTGAACTGTTCCCCCGAAAGATCACCTTCGTTAGTGTGTGTCGTAACAGACTCCCACCAATCTAAGGCTGACTCTTGCAGCTGCCATGCTGCTAACTGACGCTTCTGGGCATCAGTGATCTCTAGACCAGTAAAAATTCTTTCCAAACTTCGTAGCCATTGCTGGGCTTCGATGATACTCTCTGAACCGGTGAACCTACTACCACCGAGCTGAGAGAATTCCTTGCAAAGGACAGTAAACCTAACAAGTGCAACAGGTGGAGGAACTGGGGCAATACCACGACCCCTACCTCTAGCATTTCCACGATTCATCCTGGAAATATCAAGAATAAATTTAGGACAAGGTACAGAGAAGACAAAGATAAGTTAAGATAAGACACGATAAGATTCATTTGGGTGAATATCCTAATAACAAAATTTCTAACAAGGTAGATACAGAAAGAAGGAAGTTTAGAAAATTTCTTCTTAAAACAAGAAAACTTTATATCAAAATAATCTTTGAAAATCATTTGAGAAATCTTTTAAAAATCATTTTATACTTTGAAAATACGTTCACTCACAAGAAAATGATTCTGAGTTTGATTTCTCTCATTCTAGGGTATTTCTACCCTATCTCTAATGAGTTTTTGCTCCATAGGCTAAGGTTTGCCTAAAACCTGGCTCTGATACCAAATGTAACGACCCGGTATTTTGGACCATTCAAATCGACAATAATCCACACATGTCAGACTTGAATAATGCAAAATAACAGATTGTAATAAAATTTGGAGCAAATAAAATCATTCACAGAATCACAGACACAGAAATATCAGAATAACTCGCAGCGGAATTTAAAATAACCATAGTGGTTCATGAAGCCACTAAAATACATAGTCTCAAATCAAATACAAAATACATAGTCTGAAACACAATACAGTTCTGAAACAAGTACAATAGAAATCCCAAATACACAAGTCTCTAAAACAAAAGCTGAAATAAGACAACTGAAACTGAAATAGGAAGATAACTAGATAAGCAGAATCTCCAGCGATTCCGAGCTCCAGAAAAGTGAATCCAAAGCTGTGAATACTCAGGCTGACCCGAGCGTAAAATAAAACATAAACACTCGAGTCAGGATATACATACTTATACAATGTAAACCAACTCAAATGAACTGTAGTAAAGGTACAAGTAACTTAGAAGATGCTTGGGACCGCCCATCCTCTAAGGATCCGTTAAAATATCTACTATGTAGTAATATTCGCTATTATAATAGTGTCTAAATAAGTAAAGTATAATCATATCGGAAAATAGCGTTAAGGGGATGGAGAACCTTAACGCGGTCGGATCTTAAAATCATAATCGTAGTAAAGCTCGATATGGTAGGTGACGACACAACTAGGCAATGCCAGGGTAGATATACCAATTACGCATCCGGACTAGTGGTGACGCATAGCAGCCACTACCGCCCACCTCGAACAACACTCCCAATCAAGGGTGGCCACCAAATCAATCACAAGTAATAGAATGGTATCGAAGAAGTGGGTCCGATAAGAGGTGCTACCTCCTTGGTCCGTCAATCGCTCCTGTTTTAGCCACCTTATGCCAACTCACGGGAGTTGGGTCCACGTAACATAGCTTAAGAACATCGCCACCATCCTACTTCATTCTGGAATCTCCACCGCGTACACGATTGTCAAAGTGGTTTTCGGTATCGACAGAGAGTATGTCCATATCTGATCCCGGTCTCTTTGCCAACCAATCGTTATTATAACCCGTGGTTATAGATTTAAAACAATTTATCAAATATACTTTGAATTAAACCATTTAAAACAAGGTCATTATTCTTTTAAATCAAATCTTAAATTCCCAAAGTTTTAGCCTTTTGGAGCTCATTTATTCACTTAAAACAATAGCATTAAAATTCTCAGCTTTCACAACATTTAAAAGAGTGTTGCGGTAAGTTATAATTGAAAAACAATTTATTTAGAAAAGACAGCATTTATAAACTGCTATAACAGTTCAGTTTTAAACCAATCATATTTCAGCTTACTGCAACTCTTAACAAGTGCTACAGTAGCCCTTTTATTAGTTCAGGTTCAATTTTAGTTTCTTCCACAACAGCACTTACCAAGTGCTATCATAGCCTTAGTTCATTTTAGTCTTTTGGTTCGTATATATAACCGCAGTACTTAACAAGTGCTGCAGATTCCACTTAGTTTAGAATTGGTTCATTTAATCTAAACCATTTAAATTTATAAAATCATAAATTTTCACATTTAAAAAGTTCATTTAAATCCTTTAACTGATTTATTAAAAAGGGAAATTTTACAAAATAAAACAAAAACTTACAAATTTGCTTATTAAATCCAAGTGTGTAAATCCTATTTTCATTTAAACAATTCATTTCAATATTTAAACTCAAACTCCATTTTTCACCATTTTAAAACTAAATTTTCATTTCAATTTAATTAACCTAAGTTTCCAACTTTCCCTTTTTATCTAATTTCCAAATTTAAGTTACAATTTTAAAAATCAATATTTTATGTTATATTTTTCCTTTTTCTTTCCATTTATCACATAGAAAAATCATTTCTATTCTAAATAAATCATTTTAAAAATTCAATTTAAATCAATTTAATATTATTACAATTAATAAAATATTTAAAGGTATTCAGAAAATATAGAAAAATAACCACGGGTCTGTATAATATTTTCTAGCCTAAGTCAAGTGATACGGATACTATATCTATTCAATCCGTAATTTACAAAGAAAAATCCGGGTTTTATCATTTCGAACCCGCAATCCCAAGTAAATAAATTTTTATTGAAAATCGTTCAGGCCTATCATTTCAGCCCATAACGACCTTCCCTTATTCTAAAGTTCGTTCGGGTATGTATCATTTCAACCTATAGTGATTCTATTCTACAGGGAACTTGCAGTGTGATTTAACAGAAATAGAATAACCGTAAAATAGGAACAAAATATAACAGATGATACGATATGCAGTTTTTTACAATTAACATCAACTATAAATAAATCACAGGTAATTATAACATCATTTATTTATTTATTTATTTCTACACATTCAGTTGCGGTCGTTTCACAATCATATAGGTATGAATATTCGTGTGAGATTTACTCACCTCTACGGAGCTGGAGATTCGGAAAGAAAGAAGTACGCTATCAGTCGAAAGCACGTGGAAAGCACGATTTGTTGTTAGTGGATTCGCCGACTAGATTCAAATCTAAAGTCAAAAGAATAAAGCGAATAAATAGACAAATCTAAAAATGCACGAATAACAAATTTTCCAATTGAAGCAAACGAACGAAAAAAATAAATCAAGTTGAAAAATAGAAGGAAACGGCTCGACCACTTCTATTGGAGAATAAAACTTTAAAATTTGCAAAGTAAAAATGCATTTCTCTAATTCCTTTTTCCACAACAAAGGCCAGTGGGGAATACAACATCCAAAATAAAATATGAAGTGGAAACTTTGTTCACCATTTCATTTCAAACAAGACAGGGGCAATATACAAATACATGACTGCAAAAACGAAAAATCATGGTGACAAGGCAACCATCTCACTCCCTTTTTCTCTATTCGAAACAAGGCAGAGGAACAAAGATTATAACCAAAAAAAAAACAAAGGCTCCACCGCCGGTCAGGGGTCATGTCAGAGGGAGGCACGGCATGGGCCGCTCTGGTGATGTGGTGGTGGCTGGGACGTATGGGTGATGGGGTTCTCGGCTGGTAGGTCTGGCGAAGGTTGGATTCGTTCTGGGTTGGCGATGTGGTGGGGTTCGGTGGTGACAGGGTGGTGGACTGGGTAGGCTGGGGTAGGAGGCTCGGTGGTGGTGATCTCAGTCATGGGGTTGGGTGGTGACAGGCATGACGTGGGCAGGGGCTCGGTCTCGTATGGGTTGGTGGTGGCGTGGCTGTCATTGGGACGTGGGATGGCTCGGTCTGGTGGCGAATGGGTGTGGCTGGGGTACGGTGGCTGGCATGGCTGGGGTAGGAGTGGTCTCGGCCTGGAGTTGGTGGTGAATGGGTAGTCTGGCGTTGGCGTACGATGGTTGATGAGTAGGCATGGGGTGGCAATTTCTGGCGGAGCATGGGTTCAAGGAGAATGGGTATGAAGCAAACAGCAAGCAGCCAAAACAAAAAAAAATAGATAAAAGAAGAAGGTACGTTTACCTTTTTGGGTGCTCACGAGATTTAGAACGAAAGTTGCAGAGAAGCTTTTGAAATAGAGATTTTGAACGAAAGAAAATGAACAGCTGTCTATTGCTTTTTGTAGAAAGAAGGCAACGAAAAGATTTTGAACTGTAGGCAATTAAGGCAGTAAATAATTTTATTAAAAGCTGGAACGAAACTTATGGAATGCAAAGAGGGAATGGAATGATAATTCCCACGTGAACGGTTCAATGCAATAATTTTTTGAAATTTTCAAACTGAAAATATACAGCTGAGATTTTGTAAAGCCAACGCATATAAAATCAAATGGACAAGGAACAACGAACGTAAAGTGTAACGCCCAAAGTAACGTACAACCATTATTTGTTTCTTAAAAAAAATAACGTTTCTTTAAATAAATAACGTATCATTTAAACCAAAAATTTAAATAGCTATTACTAAAATAAATAAAATTTGATTTTTTTAAATATAAGATAAGAACGGATATGAATATACGTAACGAAATGTAAAGTTTAAAATTTCCGTTTCACCCAAATTATTACACTTTTAATTTAAATCAATATTTCAAGGGTGTTTATTTTTAATAAAAAATTTGTTAAAAATATCGGGCTGTTACACAATTGCTCCTGTTTTAGCCACCTTATGCCAACTCAAGGGAGTCGAGTCCATGTATATACCTCATATAGGATCATCGCCACCATCCTACTTTATTCTGGAATCTCCACCGCGTACGTAGTTGTTAAAGTGGTTTTCGGTATCGACAGAGATTATGCCAATATCCGATCCCAGTTTCTTTAACAACCAATCGTTATTATAACACTATGGTCACTTAAAAATAGTTTATACTTCAAAACCAAAATATCATTTCCATTTCAAAACATATCAAACGATATCATTTTCACTTCAAATAAATCCATTTTCAAATCATATCACTTTCCAAAGTTATATCGCTTTCGAAATCATAAGTCTTTTAAAATCAAAACACTTTGGAAATCAAAACCTTGAAATTCATAACACTTTGAAATCATAGCTTGAAATCATAACATTTTGGAATCCATAACACTTTCCTCTTAAACAGTTTAGATATTAAAATTAGTGTATATAATAAAATAGTTTATAAAATAAAAATAGTTTATATAAAATAGTTATAAGTTAAAATAGTTTATAATAAAATAATTTATGTTGAAAATGATTTATATTAAAATAGTTTATATTAAAATAATTTATAAAGAAAAATATAAATAGTTTTAGATATAGTTTAAAAATACTTTATATAAAAAAAATAGCTTCCTCAAATTTCACAAATCGATTCAAAATCAACTCGAATTCCAAAATTCAAATTTAATCAAATCTCAAATCATCAATTTCAATTCGATTCAGTTTCTCAATAAACCATTTCAAATTATCGATTTCAAATACATATTTAAACCATAAAATAAGCCATTTCAAATTCAATATATTTCAAAGCTTTAAATATTCAACATTTCAAAACTAAGTCCGATAATTTCATATATATCAGATTCACTTTACTATTATTTAGTTTTGAAATATTTTCTTAATCATTTCAATATCATCTAAATACAACTTCAATTTACAAATTTTATATAAAAAAATATTCCATTTAAATTTATATAAGTTTGAAATATTCATTTAAGTCACTTTTAAATCAAATCCAAGTTATAAAATCATATATTAAAATTTCAATTTTAATAAATTTCAAATCAAACTTATTTAAGTAAAATTCTTAAATAAATATAATTTCAAATAAATTTCAAATTTATCTTTCCAACCTGTATCATTATAAACTCTATATTTAAAAATATATATATTAAATAAATACTTAAACATGTTATATATCAACTTTAATAAATCTTTAAAATCAATATTTATTTAAACCATATATTCCTTTTCAAAACCATAGAAATCATTTTCAAATATTTATATATAGACCAACGATGTCTGTATATAATATTCTATCCTATGGGCAAGTGATACAGATATTTATCATTTCAATCCGCAATTTAAATATATACGGGTATATATCTTTTCAACCCGCAATCCCAAATTAAATTCAAATGAAAATCGCTTGGGTTTATCATTTCAACCCATAACGATTTTCTCCTATTCTACATATCGTTCGGGTATGTATCATTTCAACCCATAGGGAATTCTATACTAACAGGGAACTTGCAGAGTGATAACAGATATGATGATAATAATAAACAGGCATATATCATAAATATAAATAACAGATAAGGGTGTCAGATGTTACAGGTGAACAGATACAGATAATGACATATATATAACAATATAAATAACTAGCAGTAACATATTCAATTGATGTTTCAATTGAAATCAAATTTAATAAATATAAGAACGTTAATCGTGAGTGATTGCTCACCTTTCGAGGCTAGAGATGATTTGGAGATGAAATGAGTTATGCATCCAAGCACGAATTTCAAAGCAAAGCACGATTGAACACAACCTTGATGAGCAGAGCTGATAGCTTGGAATTGACAAAATCGAACCAACTGGATTGATGAAGATCAATGGTGTAAGTGAACCCATATACAATTATACATATAAAATTATATTCTAAATTTCAAATACATATTAAATTAAATATATATGTATTTAAATTTTATGGTTTTAAATTAAAACACAAATATTAAACTCAATATATACATAATATATTTAAAATCAATACTTATATATTATATTCATTTCAACCTAACATATCATGTATATTTTAAAGTACTATATTTATACTGCCACACTCAAAATTAGTATTTATAAAATCAATTTAAACATACAAAAATAAAATAAAATAAAATATGTATATATATTATAAGAAACCACACTCAATCATACCTATACATATATACAATATAACTAATATAATTCTTATATTATACTAACAGATCGCAATAAAGAAATGCGTATACAAGAAAATATAAACTAATCAAATTGAATACAACAATGATTAGTACAATCTATATATATATAATATCTACATATGTAACACCTAGTTAAACTAATCTTTAAAACAGTATAGTATAAAGCATATGATCCCTCATGCAAATATATATAGCTTATTTACATAACAAGTAATATATATATCTGTCATATCATAACTTGTACAAACATTAAAACAATGTATATATTATATACTTACAAAACTCGTGTAAGCTTGAATATGTACTAACAGAACATATCATATAAATAACCTTTATCAATTTGCATGCCTTCCTCCATAATACTCGATAGTGCAATATATATAAATAATAGATGATATACCATCACATATAAAACAGCAGCTCATACATATCTAACGTATTTCAAAACTGCAATGTTCCTCTTTTTTCTTTCAAACAAAAATATATAAACCAAACCCATTATACTTACTGTCAAAATATAAGATTTTATAAAATCTAGCGTGTATATATATATAAGCGAACATATGTGCGGCTAAAATATAACTTAGAACTATAAATTATATACATATATAACAGCAGCTTATTCATACTTAAACAGTATCATCTTTGAAAACAAGATCTAAGGCATGTATACCTATATATATATAATAGAATATGCCATATAAAAATTTGAAACAAATACGTATATATACTTATTAAAATGAAAAATACTTATATTATATTTTATTCCTTTCAAAATGTCATATAACCCAAACCAATGTATACTCATTTAAATAAGTTAATATATATAAACATATACAACTCCTATTAAAAACTTTAGAAATATATGTTATAAAATATATCAACACTGTCGTAAATATACATATCCAAAAACTATTACTATATATACCAACAGCAATATGTATAAACTTTTATATCTAAAAGAAAATATAAATATACCTGTTATGTATACAAAGAGAGGGGTATGAGTTTGCTGGGTACGGCCTGAGCTCGGGTTGAGGAGAGCATGGAGGATGGTGGCCATGCTTCGACAAGACAGGTAAAAGGCAGAAGATGATGGGAAAAAGGAGGGTGTATGGGGCCGAGTAGCTTGGCCAAGCTATTTGAGGAAGAGTGGAAGCTCGGTGTGGGTGGTTGTTTCCTTAGAACGAATGCAAGAGGGCATGGAAAACAACGAACCAGATGAAATGAAAGGACAAACTGGTATGGAACCAGTAATAAATATTTTGCAATGGAAATAGAAAAGGCTAACAGCTAGATTTCTTGGAAAGACAAAAGCTGATGTCTATTTGAATTACACGGTGGTAGATGAATAGTGAAAGAGAACCAAAAGGCTCAAAAACAGTTACCGATATGACTGATCGGTTATCGATTCCGTAGTGTTTCGAACTCCGAAATGCACAATTGAAATACTGTGGAGATTAGTACGACGAGACGATCAAAATGGTACACAGATATTAGTAGTACGATCATTCTATCAAAAGTCGGTAATCGGTACCAAAAATGCTGCTAATTTGCCAGAAATAAGATAAACGGGGCAATAGCAGTCCAAATTTGACGAAACAAAAGACGACGTCTCACTTAGAAGATGCTTTACAAATTTATTATATAAAAATATTCAGGTTTGGAAAGCATTTTATTATCATCAATTTAACTAATATAAATTGAAATGAAATTACACAATAAAATTTACTTCAGTATTATTTGATGAAAATTCACCAGTTCCTATGTTTAATTAGATGTATTTCAAATATCAAATTTATATTTCAAAATTTTATTGTTTAAATTTTCACAAAATTTCAATTAATTACGTTATTAAAACAGTTAAAAATTTACGGGTCGTTACAACAACCTTTGTTTATAAATCCTTCTCCACAAACTTCGATTCTACTCCGACTCCCCCTTATTCCAATAACTCCCCTTTAATCTACTAACTCCCCCTTACTCTAAGCCTGTCTAACCTTATTTTATAATTCTCCCCTTTTGTCATCAACAAAAACTAATCCTAAACTACATAACTCCCCCTTAAACTAATACTATGGAACTAAATACTAATAACGAAGTATAATTAAGCGAAACGTAAATATAATTTTATTATGTTGTTATATTACACATATAAACACAAATATATACAAATACAGACAATATATAAAAACATTATCATAAAAACAATCTAATTAGAGTCTTTAATAATTGGTGACTTGTGAATCGAACAATTTGGGTAATAGAGACAAAAGTTTCCACGTTGTTCGACCAAATTACCATCTTTATCAAAACAGACTTCTCCAACGCAATATTTATTTAAATATATATGTTACTATATCTATATTCTATATCTTGGTTATAGAGCAAATACCTAGTTCTCTTCTAAATTTAGTAAAGGTTGATTGATTCAAGGGTTTGTCAGAATATCAGCTATTTGATTCTCAGTGTTGATAAAGTAAAGAGAAATAATCTCTTTACTTACATTATCTTCGAGAAAATGATGTCTGATATCAATATGTTTGGTTCTGGCATGATGAGTAGGATTTTAGGATAAATTTATTGCACTTGTATTGTCATAATAAATTGGTGATTTTGAAATATTTAATCCAAAATCCTTTAGGGTCTTCTGCATATAGAAAACTTGAGAACAAGCCAAAGCAGCAGAGATATATTCTGCTTCAGTTGTTGATAGTGAGACAGTATTTTGCTTTTTTTACTAAACTAGGAAACCAGAGAATGTCCTAAAAAGCGACAAGTTCCACTTGTACTTTTTCGGTCTGATTTACAACCAGCATAGTTAGCATCACAGTATGAGATTAAATCAAATGAATCATTTTTAGGGTAAAATAGGCCATAGTCTAAAGTGTGTTTAACATATCTTAGGATACGTTTAACCGCTTTTAAATGGGTCCCTTTGGGTTGAGATTGGTATCTTGCACAGAGACAGACACTATGCATGATGTCAGGCCTACTCGCAGTTATATAGAGTAGTGATCCAATCATTTCCATGTATAGTTTTTAGTCGACATCTTTTGACATGTCTTCTTTATTCAAGGTGACATTGGTTGCCATAGGAGTGGGTTTTCCACTCGCAGTGGTCATACCAAACTTATTAATTAGATCCCTAGCATACTTTTCTTGACTAATGAAAATACCACTATCTAATTGTTTTATTTGCAATCCTAAAAAGAAAGTAAGTTCACCCATATGACTCATCTCAAACTCTTTTGTCATTATTTTAGAAAACTCTTTGTTCATTTCATTGTTTGTTGATCCAAAAATTATATTATCTACATATATCTGTACTAATTGGATATCATTTTCGTTTCTTTTAATGAAAAGAGTATTATCTACTTTACCAATTTCAAAATTTGATTGTAATAAGTAAGATCTTAGTATGTCTTACCAGGCTCTAGGAGCTTGTTTCAGACCATATAAAGCTTTCTTTAATTTGTAAACATGATTTGGAAACTTTTCATTTTCAAAAATTGGTGGTTATTCAACATAAACATCTTCTTTAACAAAACCATTTAAAAATGCACTTTTGACATCTATTTGAAATAATTTGAAATTGTTGTGATTTGCGAAAGCAAGTAGAATTCTAATGGCTTCTAATCTTGCTACAGTTGCAAAGGTTTCATCATAGTCTATTCCTTCCTCTTGACAATAACCTTGCGCGACTAACCGAGCTTTATTTCTAACGACCTCATCTTGTTCATTCATTTTATTTTTATAAACCCATTTAGTTCCTATTATATTTTTGTTCTCAGGTCTAGGAACAAGTTCCCACACATCATTTATGGTGGATTGATTCAGTTTTTCTTGCATAGCAAGAATCCATGAATCATCAGATGATGCTTCCTTTGGATTTTTGGGTTCAATAGTTGATATAAAAGCTACATTACTCATCTTGTTTAATTGATTTCTAGTTCTAACAACAGATTCAATATTTCCTAGTATATTTTCTACAGGATGATCTTTTAAAAGCTTGATCCTTTTATTAGGATGAACAGTTCCACAATTTGTTTCATTTGATTCATTATTTAGAGTAACAAAATCATCTTCATCATTTATTTGAACAAAATCTTTGAAATTTTCATCAAAAGATACATGCATTGTTTCTTCAATGGTGTTAGTTTTTAAATTGAAATCTCTGTATGCTTTATTTCTATTAGAATATCCGATAAAGATTCCTTTGTCGGATTTAGGATCAAATTTATCAAAATTGTCCTTTGTATTTAGAATAAAGCATTTACTTCCAAAACTTTTCTTTCTTATTGAAAAGAAGTTCATATGGTGTTTTATTGGTTAAATGTCTATTTAAAATCCTATTTAAAAATGTAACCAGCTGTAGCGACTGTTTCAGCCCAAAAATTACATGCTAATTTACTATCTGAAAGCATAGTTCTTGCATACTCTTGAATCGTCCTATTTTTACGCTCTACCACTCCGTTTTGTTGTGGAGTTCTTGGAAAAGAAAAATTATGAGTTATTCCTTTTTTATTATAGAAATTCTCAAAACTTTCATTTTCAAATTCTCCACCATGATCACTACGAATAGTTTTGATTTTTAAAGAAAGTTGATTTTGAATTCTTTTTGCAAAAGTTTAAATAAATCAAAAGCATCACTTTTAAGTTTTAGAAAAATTGTCCATGTAAATCTAGAAAAATCATCTACAATTACAAAAACATATTTACTGTGATTTATTGACTGAATTTGAGATGGACTAAACAGATCTAATGAAGTAACTCAAGAGGTTTTGAAGTTGAAATCATATCTTTCAATTTGAATGAACTCTTCCTAAGGTTTCCTAATTGACAAGCATCACATATACTATCTAGTTCAAAATCCATTTTAGGGAGACCTCTTACTAGATCAAGTTTTGAAAGTCCAGATAAGAGTTTGAAATTCAAATGTCCAAATCTTTTATGCCAAATCCAAGGGTCACTTATATTAGCCAAAAGACATAGGTTATCATTTGAGATTTTCATACTGAGAATATAAATAATTTTCTTCCTAATTCCTTCAAAGATAATATTTTGATTTATTATCTTCGATGTGACACTTATCCTTTTCAAATTTAATTTTGTACCCCTTATCACATAGTTGACTTATGCTAAGTAAATTGTGTTTTAGATTCCTAACTAACAAAACATCAAAAATAGTAGGAGTTTTAGAGTTACTGACATTGCCAATGCCAATCACATATTCTTTTGAGTTGTCTCCAAAGTTGACCAGTCCTCCATCTTCATAAATTATGTCATTTAGTATCTCCGGGTTCCCAGTCATGTGTCTTGAACATCCACTATCAAGTATCCATTTATTTTTCTTGATTTGCACCATTTGTCCATTGAGTGTTGATTCATCAAAAGCTATATAACACATATGTTCCTGCACAACATACCAATTCACTAGATAACTTGATATTCTATAATAATAATATGCAGACTTATGAGACAATGATGATTTAAATAGTTTTGAACTAGTGTTAACAAAATCTCCAAAAATTGCCATTTTAAACTTTTTCAAAATTCAGATTATGATAAACCAATGCTCTGATACCAAATGTTGGAAATGCGGATTACGGATCTTAAGGCTGGATTAACACTAGAGAGAGGGGTGAATAGTGTTTAATGGATTTTATGGAAATTTTGAAATCTTTTGAAATTAAACACCGACAGTTGCAATTCACAAACACAGAGACAATCACAGAATCAGACACAGATGCAAATAGTAAATAAAAGTAGTAAAGGAAACAACACACCGGAATTTTATACTGGTTCGGAGTTACCCTACATCCAGTCCCACACAATTTCTTTTACAGATTTATTTTCAAATATAATGTCGATATTACAACCTCGATTTCAAGTCCACGTGATACACCCTCTTGTCTTCAAGTCCAGGGAAAACTCTTTGGATTTAACCAGGCTACAAGATCACCTAATTGATTTACGGGCTACAATCAAACCCAATTGATTTACAGGCAGCAATGACACCGTTTCCAATCACACTTTGATAGAGATAGACTTGATACACTTCGATCTTTCGATCTTTGATTACAAATGATCCTATAACTCTGAATAGCACTGAGATCTTTGAGAGAGAGTGACAGAGAATCAAACTAGAGAAGATCGAGTTTGATTCACTTAGGATTTCGGCCGAGTTTTGTTAAAATATAAGAGAATATTTGAGTGGAGAAGAAGGAGTGAAGAAATGAAGAAAAACTAACTTAAAATTCGTTGAAAACAACTGGTATCTATAGAAGAACAGCAGTCATGTCCATTCGTGAAAGGTTATGATGAATAGACACCTCATATGAAAATTTGAAATTTGAATTTTTACGGCTACCACGTCGACAAGGGGGGATGGGGTATATTGACATGCCCTAGTTGATTTTGAAAATTGATTTTTGTTTTTAAAAGAGATTTTCTTTCTAAAACTTGTCAAAACAATTTCTGAAGTTTATAAACCATTTTGAATATAGTTTAAACTTATAAAAGAGATTAAAAAGTAATCTTAAAAAATATATATAAACTATAATATAAAAGTAATATTAAAAACTAAGTACAAAATATATTTTTGAGATTTAAAGGCTATTAAATTAAAACCAGGAGATAGTTTAAAAACAAGAGATGATTTTGAAATCAAAATATAAAAGATAATAAAAATAGTTTAAGGCTAAAATATGTAAACTGAGAGAGATGACTTTAAAAAGTTTTTGGAAAAATATTTAAAATAAATCATTTTGAAAATTTCATGGATTCCATTCCACTAGAGAAGGTCGTGGGTTCCATCCCACTAAAGAGGTCGTGGGTTCCATCCCACTATTAAAGCGAGAAGGTGGATTCCATTTCACTATTAAAATCCGAATAAAGATTTTAGTGCTATTATGAAGTTTTAACATAAATCTAGACACTATTACTTATCTTGATATCTTGAACTCGTGAAATCATGAACTCTTGATACTCATGAGTCTTTAGACTTGATTTCTTCAATCTTGAATTCATCATTCTTGAATCTCTATACTCAGTCTTGAATTTTTATACTGTATAGTCTTCATTCTTTAATACCTGCATATACATATATATCTAGACAAGAACATTAGTATTTATATTTTATAACAAGTCCTAAGGTTGTTGTCATCAAAACCATCATCTCAGGAACTAACAATGGGTATTACTGGCCAACTGTCAACCAAGAGGTTGCTGATTACGCTAAGCGACGAATGCCAGATGTATGTAAAAGTTCCAACAGCTCCGCCAACGAAAATTACACAAATGGCTAGTCGATGTCCGTTTGCCATGTAGGGTATAGATATTATCAGTTCCTTACCGATCTCTAAAGGTGGTGCAAAGTTCGTCATCGTAGCAGTTGATTACTTCACCTAATCGGTAGAAATAGAACATTTGACCACAGTCACAACAAATAAAGTAATCAACTTCATCATTCGAAACATCGCCTATCATTTTAGCCTTCCATGAACCATTGTAACTGATAATGGAACTCAATTCGACAGCACTGAATTCAAAGACTTCTGTCGTCGGCATAATATTGAAAAGAGATTTGTGGCAGTCGCTCACCCTCAAGCAAATGGACAAGTTGAAGCTGTAAACAAAATCATAAATTCCATTCTGAAGAAACGTTTGGAAAAGGCTAGAGGTAAGTGGGTGGATGAACTCCTAACAACATTATGGGCTTACAGAACTACCCACAAGTCCGCGATTGGCCAAACTCCATTCGCCCTTGCTTACGGCTTCGAAGCCGTCATTCTTATTGAACTCGAAGACCCTTCTCATCAAGTGACCTTCTACGACGCCGGAAAGAATAGAGATCTCCTCTTAGAATCTATAGACTTAGTAGATGAGAAGAACGAAGAAGCTGATTTGGGGCGGTTACACATCAACACCGAATCGCCCGATACTACAACACTAAAGTCCGACCTAAAACCTTTGAAATCGGCAATCTTGTTTTGAAATGGGTTTTTCTTATCCCATCACACATGAATCCTACTTGGGAAGGACGGTACGTCATTGAACAAATGCTTGGAGAAGGAACTTTCAAGCTAGTGACTGTTAACATCGCCACACTCCTAAGGGCATGGAATAGCGAGCATTTACAACGCTATTTCACTTAGTTTGTTCTTTCTCATTCAGTTGTATTTAATTTTCGAATTTGCTTTAGCATTTAATTTTCCTGATATGTAATAAGACAAATTATGGCATTTCTTTCCATATAGCAAATAAAGTTTGAAATTTCCTTTATATTTGTGATTGCTATAGCATTACATATTAGTTACGATACCCGACTAACTAATATTGACATGTCCGAGCAGGTTCCTAGAGTTTGGAGCCAGTCGATTACAAAAGTTCACGATTGACTAAACAAAATGAATGTGGTCTAACCGTTCATTCGATGATACTCGCTCACAACCCGATGGACGGAGTACCTAACGAGGAATGGAAGTGACTTGACCATCCGATAATTAAATTATTCCCATTAAGCGATGGGATAGACATGAATCAAAAGCAATCGTTACACAACCGATCGCTTACTAAGTCAAACCCTAGACTTAGGTCCAATCAAGTATGGTCCAACTATTTTTTGAAATAACTCTAAGTCCCCAGAGTGTGGACTGGAGTATAAACACAAATTGGGTGTGATTCGATCACCCACCAACTAACTCTTATCCCCAGAGTGTGGATATGAGTATAAACAAATAGATGAGTGCAGTTCGACCACTCACTATTCCATAAACTACAACCTAAAACCGATAAGTAGAGTGTAAATTTGCTAAGGATGGAGTTCGACCATCCATTATCTAACTCCTCTAACTCGAGACTGGAGGCAGAAGTATATTCACTTAAGAAGTTGAATTTGATAGCATAACACTAGGGCTCGAGCCCAGCATTTGGTAAGTTGAGGCCATGACCACATGGAGGCCTTGAGTAAAAATTAACAAATGATTATCCAAATCAATGAGCAATGAATTACAAGTACATTGAATGGAAAAGTAATAGCTTGACTACTTAAATAAGTTCAGGTAAGAGTTCAATAGAAAATAAAGAGCTTTTATTTACACATTTAACTTGGAAATCATAATACAAGTTTATCCAAAAGCGGGAGGCTGTACCTATACATACGCGGCCAACAGAAATAAAAATAGCTATGTAAGCTATATACAAACTAAGCCGACGTGACAGCTACTTCTTTTGACTTTTCTCCCTTTTGAGTTCAATGGGAGTGGACCCGCCCAAGCCTCCGCTTATTCCTCTCTTTGATTCTTTACCACTGCATTTACCACCTTTGGTAGGAGAGCTTTAGATGTTTGAGGTAGTCCTTCAATAACCGACCCGCCAGGTGGAATGACTCGAAGAGGGATAAGGTTTGGATCATCGACGTCCACATCAACGGGTTCAATCTTAGCTTTCTTCTTTAATAACTCCTCCCTCTCGATGTGATCTTTCAAGCTAATCTCGTCAGTGTGTTTGGAGGCACTCATGATCACAACATCATCAGATTCACCTTACAACGGTTGATCGTCGGCATTTTCATCGGTAAGAGCTCCAATAACTTGAGCATTGAGCCCTGAAATGTCAGTAGCCGCAGGAACATCAGTAAGTGTCGCTGTTGCTCCACAGTGGCACCACTTCCCGGAGTTTGACTAGGAATCAAAAGACCTACAAATTCGTGGGAACAAGGAAATAAGCCCAGAACCATTGGGCATAAAGAACGAAACCTCTCGAGTAATGAAGAACAGAGTGGGATACCTGTGTCTGGCTGACTTTTAGTTGTCGCCGTAGTGCTCCCTTCTTGAATAGGGGTCAGCAACTTTAATTTGTAACCAGGTCTATCCGGATCATAGCTTGGGTCTTGTCCCAAGCTAAGTGAAACTGATGCTCTGGCTGGTTGAAGGGAAGAGGAATCTTTGGGATCGAAATCTGAAGCTTCAGCGATGTCTTTCCCTTTGCCATAGGGCATCAAAACATCAAAGTATCAAAGCCTTACAAGGCAAGATCTAAAGTTTCATTCTATAAAGGATCTCCCATACAGATTTCTCCTCATCCAAATCAACTTCACCAAGGGCTTTCTTCCTCATTACAACGATATATTCCCAAGCCTCGACAAGCGATTCGAGGTAGCCCTATCAAAGAAAACTCAAGTCATGATGGATTAGGACCTTGGCATTGTATTCAGCAATCAAAGGATCGAACATGTCGTTAATCTCATTCTAGCTAGCTCTTTAGTATCCTCCAACTGGGCCTCAATTTGCTCTCTAACTTCATTACGGCCAACTTCTCTCGCCATTTCCTTAAGGGCTTCGATTTGAGCGAGCTGCTCGTCAAGTTTAATTTTCAGCTCCTAAGCCTCGGTGGCCTCTTCATAATACCTTTGAGACTCCTCCTGAGCTTCAAGTTTTTCTTCCTTCTCTTTCTTAAGAAGATCTTCAAGTTCCTTAATGTGGAAGGCTAGAGTGTCTTTCTCCTTTTGTACTGTATCCTTCTCTAGAGCAATCGTGTTGTTGCGACTAAAGGCAGCTTCCAGCTCCTTTTTGTGAGCCATTTCCATACGATTAACTGCTTCGGATGTTTATTTAGCGCTCTTCTCTGCCACAGTTAACTTTGTAGTCAACTCCGTGTTCTCCTCATCTTGGTGTTTTATTATGTCCTTATCATGGATCGCCTACAGCTTAAGGCGATTGATTTCATGGTTCCTTCAATAGACACCTCATAGATTTTCTCAACTAACTGCTGGAATGCTTCATGCTGCACAAAAACATTGTTGACGCATGCAAGCGAACTCGCTTTAGCACTCCCTGGAATTGTATGGATAGAAGGAAGAAACTTTAGCCCATCCAAGTAGATTTTTGGAAATTCGACATTAAGTTTGGCCAATTGTTCTACCGTAGAGGCCTCAGGAGCTGTAGTGGTCAAAGCTGGATCAGAAGTAACAATAGGATGTTTGCTCAACCAGTGATCGCGAGGCTGTCGTGAACCAGATGAACCCAAATGATACTCTGGTGGCACAATAGTTTAGTGAACATGAGAAGAGGTCTTATTGCCGCTATGTATAAGAGGATTGGGCTGAACTTCCTGATGAGATGATTGAGATTTGGACTTGTGCTTGGAGGATGAAGACTCCCTTGAACGATGACTTATTTCCCGACTGTCACCTCTTTCTCGGTGTCTACCCGAGTCTGGACCACGACTGGATCCATACTATGTTGGGCAGCCCCATAAGCGATCAAATGCACGAGAATTGGATATAGCACCTATAAACCAAACAAGAGCGTATAAGTAACCATCAAATAAAAGGTAGACAAAAATCATGCAATGAAGTGCACGTGATGTGAGTGTTATTGTATCCCCCCGACGAACCAGTTACTGTGGCCTTGCTCATAGGAGTGATTTCTCCTTTGCTAGTGGGAGGAATGTCATCACCAGTACTGGTGGGCGAATTAAGCCCCCCGACACTAATGTTGGGAAAGTCAAAAGTCTCAATATCATCTGGAATCGGTAGATTTGAGAACCCTTCCATCGAACTTCATCACCAGTACTGGTGGGAGAATTAAGCCCCCCGACACTAATGTTGGGAAAGTCAAAAGTCAAAGTCTCAATGTCATCACCAGTACTGGCTTCATCACCTCTAATCTCACCTTCTTCGGCATCATCCAGAGCCTCCTCGACTGGGGGCATGACATGGCTATTAGTGTCGCCTTCCTGCTCGGTCACCTTCCTTTGCAACACAACATTTCTTAAAAGCCCAATGTTGTGAACTTTTTGTAGAACCCAAAAGGAGATAACCACTTGTTGGTTACAAGGAATATGATGTCCTTGTCCTCGATTGGGGTGGTGCGTACTACAGAAACCGCCCTTAAATAATTATCTCTTTCAGGTCGTGGATGGACAATTATAAATTTTTAAAGTATTTTTTATTTCAGGATACGACTTGGACTTAAGAATTTGAAATAAAAATGAAGGCACCACTTAAGTCCATCTAACCATCACCTCGGAAGCTGAGCGGACAACGAACGTAGAACCACTCATGCTTAAAGACACCGAGCTTGTTCCAAGCACCAGTTAGAACTAGATAGTTGGGCGTAGGCTCGAGGAAAGTATTAGAAAGGCTTCCCGTCCATCGCTTGAAATTGTAGATGAACCTGATGTCTTCAGGAGATGGAGGATAGAACAAAACATCTATAAGTACCAAGAAAGTGCCATAAAGAAAAGCACAGCTGTTCGGATGCAGCTGAGTAGGAGCTATTTCTATATAATTTAGCATCTCTTGGATAAATGAATTAAAAGGCGGCACACATCCGGTCCAGCACATAAATTTATTACAAGCCGTATACCCCTCCGGGGGCAAGTGGGCTCTGTTATTCCCTAAAGGGAATAGAATATCTCCAAACAGGATCCCATGTTTAGAGCATAGTCTACGGAGAGCGACCTCACCAATTCTGGAGGCCTGAGAATCCATCGAGTTATCTAGAAATACAGCACCCTCAAAAGTGTCAGGGGCAGGATTTATCTCATCCACCGGAAGGGTTGGAACATCAAAGAAAGGTCAACCAATGGACCGAAACTCTTCAGTTGATTAGTTGGGTGTTTAGGAGAAATTTTATCGGATACAATCATGGAACTTGACTCGGCACTTGGATTGTCGTGCTATGAAGGTTGTTTAGAAGACATTGTGGCCAAACGCCCTGAATGTCTAGAGCCCATTTCAACTGAACTTAATAGATAATCAAGATCAGAAAAACTTACCTATCCTCCTGTGCTAAGAGTAAACTAGTGTGGTGTAGTGCCATGCAGTGTAAGGATAAACAATTCAAAGTTATAAGCAAAAGTAGTGACAAGACTTTGGATTCCGACCAGAGTGATCGTCATCGTTGACCGTCTCAACTAGCGTTCAAATTGATCGGTTGTGTAAGCTTTGGGATCGACCATCGACATATCGAAGTGATTCAATATTGTAGTCCATATATTAAGTTTTAATTCATATTCTAGGTCCCAGCAGTTTAGTCATTCAATTTCATGTTCGATATTGGATATGCAAGTCCTGTTGTCCGTTAAACTTCAAAAGTTCAAGTTCATTAAGATAGGATTGGTTTTAATTGTTCGTACAAGTCCACATGGATTGGTTCGTTTGTTCAAGCTCAGTTCAAGGGTCCAAAAGCGGCTAAGTCCCCGTAGTCGATCCCTCTCATAAGGCAAACAACCAATCCCTCTTAACCAACATGACTGGTCCCTATTCCCTTATCTCAACATAGCCGATCCCTATGCTGAAATCAACTTGACTGATCCCTTTAAGCTACACCAACACCAATCCCTCCATGCTCCATAAACAACCGATCCCTCATCCACCAATGCGACCGATCCCTTCTTTCTCATATTCACACTGATCCCCTCTCACTCCTCAAACTTTCATAATTGGTCCCTATACTTAGCCATTTTTACATTTCCCTCAAATTTTTACTCCGATCGCTCAGGCAACATGCAAGACTTACCCCTCTCCCTTATACTCCATCTTGACTGATCCCTCTACTTCCTTCATGTTTCACTCTTCTCCTTTCCTCTCCTCTACCACCTCACCAAACCCCATATCGCCACCATCCATCTTGTATCCTCCCAGTTCAACCCATGCTCGAAACAAGAAGCTCGACCGAACCCATCATCTCATCACAAATCAAAGTTAAATGCAAAAAAAACCTACTTGAATGTATAAAGTAAGGGTTACTCGAAGGGATGTTCAATTTCGATTCAAATCAAAGGCGGAGCGGTGGTCCAAAGCAAGAGAGCATGGCGGGTCAAAGGATGGAAGCAATAATTGATTTGAAGGGATGGGTTCGGAATTCAAACTGAAAGGAGAGGGTTTGGAGGTGAGCTTGAAGGAAACAAAGGCAAATGGGAAATGAAGTAAAGTAAAAAGATAAATGGGTGGAGTATCAATTTATATATGAAGGTTTAAAGGGATTGGCTTGTTTAAGCTTCTCCATGAAGCTAAAATGTTAAGTCCTCAACGTTGGAAGGGATCGGGTACGATCCCTATCCAACATGGATCCATCTAATCCCTATATATATAAATAAAAGGAAGAAAAGGGTGAAAAGGGATTGGTTAGAAAAATTCTGATCCCTATTATTAAAAAAATAAAGAAGGAAAGAATTGGGTACGATCCCTTAGTAAAGAAAGGAAACTTTCAATCCTTATTTTTTTAAAATAAACAATAAAATATAAATGCAATGAAATTTCATCCAATTAAACGAAAATTGGTGACAACCCGTGAGCATGCAAACGCATCTAAGAGCCAATGACAAGAACATGTACCTGAACGTTAATGTGTATATTATAAAAATTCAAATTTTGAAATCGATAGAAATTGAATTCTCATCTGAAGCTTTCAAGTTCGAGACTAGATCAGATAGCCAAAGCTTACTAGTCTCGTAGAACCGGACATGAACAGTAACTGACGGGATATAATCCTGAATTTATAATATTGGAAATAGACCAAGCATCACGACGATCAAAGAGAGATACGACACTTTGGGGAAAAAATTCAACAGAAGGATAAAGACTATTCAGAAAATTGGATGGATTTATTTCCGGCGACTCTAACTTGCTTCGATTCAAAGAACGTCATGTTCAACACAAGATGTACTTTGGGAGGCAAGTGTTATTTGACATTTTGACACCGGCTATATCCGAACTGATTGGGCATGTTAGACTCAACAGTCATCAAGGCCAGTAAGCCCAGAGCGGTGATTGTAGGGTCCAGAAATCGAGTACAGATTATAATATGAACTTGTGATCGAACGAAATTGAGAGATATGCTATACAGAACATTCTAAGTATGGAATATAATCTAATCTAGAAAAGGTATCGGTTATGACCCCTCTCTGCCAAAGGGATCAGATTACTTTAGCTAAATAAGTGTAACTCAATGGAAAACAATCGATATCTCAAAATGCAGAAGTCCAATACATATGAAACTTTGAGAACAAGATGTGGGGAACCTAGGTTTCGCACCCCAAAAGGAGCAAGCGAGAGGCATTGGACCTCTTCCCTCCAGAGGGATCGGCCAAAATCAGGTTATATAACATGTTGCAACAAAGATTGATCGATAACTCAAGTTCTACTAATCCAATTGGTATGAAACTTGGAGGCTAAGCTTAATACAACATGGAGAAGCTCTTATAGGGATCGCACCCCCAAACTCCTCCAAAATAGGGATCGGACCCGATCATTATTTCTTGGGATTTGGGCCATGCGATCCCTCCTATGGACCCCTATGGCTTTGGAGATCCTTCTGTCGAATTTTCTGGAAGATATTTCATCATCTTCCTCTATAAATACAGACTTGCTTGTTCATTTTCGAGATGTTTACGCTGCTTGTTGCTTTGTAACTAAGGATTTTCATCTGATCCCTCTTGTAATCAGTTTAAAAAGTGATTAATAAAGCTATCCCTTCAAAGAGGACGTAGGCAAACAACGTCGAACCACTACAAATTCCGTGTCTCTATTATTAGCTTATTTCTTATTCTTTTACTGCTATATTCCCTCTGTTTACATTTAATATTCTTCATTTATTCCTCTACAAAATCTCTAGTTGGTGTTTGTGCCAATTTTTGGTGCAAACAAAAGGGTACATAGATATTTCTAAAATACTAAGTAAATGTGACATCTCCCTCTTGGAGGCCCAAAACTAACGGCTATGGATGCTACAGTCATCCATAGTTATTAATCCTTGGCGACCAAATACCGTAATGTTTGATACATTGATATACCAGAAACACATGGATATGGAAAAAATTGAAAATCAACAAACAACTTTCTCATTCCATTTCAAAGCATTTCAAATTCATTACATAATCCCAATACGAGAACCACGTTCAAAGAAAATATAATTATTACAACATATGCCAAGAGCGACATATAAAGATGCCCCCTTGGATGATTAGAGTATGTATATATATAGAGGCAATTAAACACCTTTTCCATTACAACAACACAGCGTAATCAAAAATAGAAAAGAACTCTAAATAGCTATTATGCCTCCTGCACATCTCCGGAAGCTTATTCGTCTAACGAGGTACCTGAAAACCACAACTCTCAAACTACTAAAAATCAATTGAGCACCCAAGAGTTTAAGGGGAAAACATAAACTTCGAGTCGGATAAAAAGCCTGGTATGAATAATAATCTACCATCTCAAACCATTTAGATATCTAATGAGACCACGCCGCTTAGCGAAACGGGTTTTCCCCTCACTAGTATCTTATCGAACTTTATTAAGCCATATACTATGCTCCTGCATCCACAATGGTTAAAACATTGCAATTTAAAATATTATTATGATATGCAAACAAGTAAATCAATTCTGGATTACCCATCCCATTCATTTTGACTATTTGTCACAGTTATAGTTTCTAGGGTCACTATTAGCCTATTAGTTTTTATAGGCGGACTAATAACATGTTTAACACTTATTGACTCCCTGTCCGGTTTTATAGTTTTCATGGGATCACTAAGAACCTATTGGCCCCTACCAATAACTTCATCATTCATGGGTTCTCCCTGAACCTATTGGTATCTCCAATAACTTCACTCTTATCCTAGTTTTCATGGGTTGACTAGGAACCTATTCATTTCTCTCAATAACTTAATCCATATATAGTTATCATGGGTTCACTACAAATCTATTGGCCCCTACTAATAACTCTTTCTAATCATAGTTTTCATGCATTTACTATGAACCTATTGACCCCTACCAATAACTCTTTCTAATCATAGTTTTCATGGGTTTACTATGAACCTATTGGCCCCTGCCATTAACTTATTCTAAGCATAGTTTTCATGTGTTTACTATGAACCTGTCTACTTGACAACTTCTTTAACTAGTATTTAGGCATCCTATATTTTGGTCTACCTGACCTCCTGGATGCAATTCTACTCATTCAGGAGTTAACTCAATTTATATTTACTACTAGGTCAACCTAGCTGGTTATTCTACCACTTTTCCATAATCTACAGTTATGGGTCCATATTAAAGTGAGTATGTGAACTAGAAGAAGCAAACATATTAACATAATAATCACCAACATCTGTGATTTAATATCCTTGAAATCATTTTCATATAAAACATGGTTAATCCCTTTAACCAATTATTCTATCAAGGAAAGCTTCTTCAAAAACTCCAATTAAAAGCATTTAAATGCTCTATTATAATGCCATGGTTTTTACCTTTAAAAATTGAGATTGGTTTTTTGTTTTGAAAACTAATGATTTAGAAACCTTTAATCTTTACTTTCGAAACCATTGGAAAACTTCCTTTCAAAAGCATTCAAAATTTCTTTTCAATACACTAGGCACCTGCCTTTTGAAACACTTTAAAACCTTTCTTTCGAAACCTTTCGAATGTATTACAGTATTACCATTAAATTATAGAAGCATAGCTTCGAAACCATTTGATAGTACCCCTTTCCATTGGGTTTAATTTAAAACATATCTTATTGGGTCTAAGTGAATACAAGCGAAAGTACCCCTTTCAAAACCATTAAAAAGAGTTTGGGGGAATAACATACGGCTTTGGCACCATCCTTTCGAAAGCTCGAAACATTTAAGTAACACATTTGAAGGATAGCTTCGAAACCTCCTTTCGAAGCCACTGCCTTTGAAACTCATGAATCCTTTCAAAAGTTTAGGAAGTGGCTTAGTACAGGTTTAAAACAAAAGCTAACTTTCGAATTGGTTAATGACTTTAATCTATTCGAAAGGTATAGGGACGGCAGAAGGGTTTCGACTTGGTCAAAACTACCCTTTTCGAAAGAATTGATTTTAAAACTAAGTAACTCATTTGGAAGCTACAATTTAAACAAGAAGCAGCAACCCCTTTTGAAAGCAATTTAGAGAGACCCCATCAAAAGCATATGTTTCGAATCCTTCGAAAGCATTTAGTAAAACAGGCAGGCGTGTTTCTTTAGAAAGTAAAACAAAGGGTTCGACCCCATCGAAAGCAATGTTTCGACACCGTGCCTTCCACCTTTCTCCAATCCACTACATACCAGTGTGTTGATACCTTGTGTATTGGTTTCGGCTTAGTTGGATTCGACCTGGTAGGTTTCGACTTGGTTAAAGGTGGAAGCATAGGGTCAAAAGGTGGCTTCTAAAAGCGGCGGAACATATTTTCTGATTAAAGTCTCATTTAATGTCATTTAAAGTGAATACTTTATAACTAACCTGTCTCTTTGTAAACATTTGATTGGTTGACATAACTTTACAAATTCTTTACAAAAATAACTGCCGCATAATTTTTAATCTAAACAAGGATTAATTTAACAAATAAGCCCTTCCATTATGCAAAACCAATAAAACAATTAATTCTTTATCTAAAATAATTTTATTTCCATAGTAAATTACTTAGGAAAAATCATAGAAATTCACTTGACCCAAATTCTTCATAAAATAACCGAAATTAATTTCTAAACCCAGTTATTCATATTTTCCTTTGAAAATTCATAATAAAATTTCCATAGCTTGGAAAATTATAAATATTAAAACCTATCTCCAAAATCATGTTTTACATAACATATAATTTCCTCATGGCATTCGAAATTCAATTTAAATGATTTTACCCTTAAAACCTGTGTAAACATTTATCAAACAATCTTGTTTGAATCAAACATGTTATAAAATCCAAGCATATCAACATAAAAAATCATCATAATGGATTTAAACTTAAACCCGAAAATCAAATGGTCATAAAAACAAAAATAGAGATGGTTTTGATTATTATTCACCTTGATTAGGATAAGGACTTTGAGATTTGATTGAGATTAATTTCCCTTGCTTAAATCCTTAGCTTTAATTTGATTTCATCCTCTTTTCTCCTAGGTAATGGTCGGCTTCTCTCTTTTGTTTGCGTTTTATGTTTTGAGAAAAATGAACGTAAATGGGTAGGAAACAAGAACATAAGGTAATGGGATTATGGTGCGCAATTACCCTAAATACCCTTGCATTAATTACTCTCCTAATTAACATACAAAACCATTTATAAGCCCACTTATATAATAAATTAAGCTCGGCCTCTAGTTTATTTTTAAATCTTAATTCCCCTTATCACTCTAAGATTTACATTATTCTATTTAATTTATCTAATTAAATCTCTGGAGTAATGTTATTAAAAATTAGGGGTGTTACAAGCTCCCCTCCTTAAAGAATTTCGTCCTTGAAATTCAATAAGGACTAGATACAAAAAATAACAATCATCTGTAACCACTCCTAACCACCATACTAGCCTACCTTGCTAATAACTATGTATATAAAGCTAATATAGACATACCCTCAAAGCAGATCAGGATAAGTATCCCTAATCTTGTCTTTTGTCTCCCAAGTACAGTCCTTTTCATTGTCGCTCCATTGAACTTTCACCAACTTGGTTATTTTGCTCCTCAATCTTTTCTCATCCTCACTATAACCCGAACTGGTTGTCTAACAAAAGTCAAATTCGGTTTTACTATCAAATCATCCAACCCCGTCGGAGGAATAGTAGTGTCTGGATCATGCACATACTTGCGAAGATGAGACACATGAAACACATTATGGACACCTGCCATACAGTTCTGCAACTCTACTTTGTATGCGAGCCTCCTGGTCCTCTCTATAACTTGGAACGGACCAACATATCTCGGTGCCAGTTTCCCTGACTTTCTAAAGCGTACCACACCCTTCATCGGTGATACTTTAACGAAAACCTTATCTCCAACTAAGAATTCTAGGTCTTTATGCCTCTTATCTGCTTAACTCTTATGTCTGGACTGAGCTTCCTTCATCCTTTCTCGGATCAACTCAATCTTCCCTATCACATCTCTAAATAGATCTAGACCTAAGACTAATCTATCTCCAGTCTCCAACCAACACGTTGGTGATTTGCATGGTCTTCCATACAAAAATTCAAAAGGCGTCATTCCTATACTAGTCTAATAACTATTATTATAGGAAAACAAAACCAAATGTAGGTGTCCCAAGATCCACCAAAGTCCAATACACAAGCTCGCAATAAATCATCGAGTACCTTATTGACTCTCTCTGTCTGCCCATCCGTCTGAGGGTATACGCAGTACTCATCTTGAGCTTAGTGCCTAACACATCCAGTAGACTCTTCTAAAATACACTAGTGAACATAGCATCTCTGCCACTGACAATACTACTAGGAATCCCATGTAGTCTAACTATGTTCTTCACGAACAACTTAGCTAAAATAAGTGTCGCCCTGATTGGTTTAACTGGAATGAACTGGGCACTTTTGGTCAACCTGTCCACTATGACCTATATACTTTCATTTTCTCTATTTGACCTTGGCAGTCCTGTCTATAAAATCCATGGATATCGAATCACATTTCCAAACTGGAATCTCCAAAGGTTGAAGCAACCCACTCGGCTTCTGATGTTCGGCCTTCACTTGTTGACAGTTTGCACACTGCCTAACCCACAAGCTAACATCCCTCTTCATACCTTCCCAATAGAAGCTCATCTTCATATCTTGATACATCTTGGTCCCTCCAGGATGAATCATAAATTTGGATCGAAGATATTCCTCAAGAACTTCTTCCCTTAAGTCCTCAACATTCGAAACACACAATCGTCCCATCTTTCTCAACCATCCTCTCTATTCAAGACTAAAATCCTTTAGATAATTTATCTCAGTTCCAACCTCAAGCATTTTAATCCTCTTGGCTAATATTGGATCCTCTTTTCGCTTAGAAGCAATCTTTTCGATCAATACTGGTCGAACTTCTAAACAGGACAATATGGCGGTGCTCTGACTAGAACTAACAGTCGATCTTAACTGCACACTACACGTAGTCAAAGCATCTAAATCCTTCCATTCTGCCAATATAGCTAACACCAAATTTTGATGTCTTCGGATAAGAGCACCGCTACCTTATTTCCTTTCCCAGGTGTATACTTTATACCAAAATTCTAAGCTGCTAAAAACTCCAGCCACCTCTACTGTCTCATATTTAACTTCTTTTGAGAGAATAAGTACCTTAAGGACTTATAATCTATGTATAGCTCAAATCTCTCCCCTAAGAGATAATGTCTCCAAAACTTCAATGCGAAGATCACCAGCTGCCAACTCCAAATCATGAGTAGGATATCTCACTTCATGCGGTCTAAGCTATCGTGAAGCGCAGGCAATAACTTTACCCTTCTACATCAACACTGTTCCCAATCCAGTTCCACATGCATCGGTATATACCACCAACCCTTGGTTTCCGTCTGGAACTACTAACACAGGTGCATTGGTCAACAAATGCTTTAACTTAAGGAATGCTTCCTCACATTTGTCGGACCAGACAAACTTCACATCCTTCCTGGTTAAATTAGTCAAAGGTGCTGCTATCCGTAAGAAATCCTTAATGAATCTCCGGTAATGGACAGCAAGTCCAAGAAAACTCCTTATCTCGGTCACCATCTCTGGTCTCTTCCAATTATTAACTACTTCAATCTTATTTGGATCGACTGACAAGCCATTCTCTGTAACCACGTGACCAAGAAACTTAACCTCTTTCTTCCAAAAATTAAACTGGGAAAACTTTACTTTTAGCTGATGTTGCCTCAGCGTCTCAAGCACCACTTTAAGATGATCTTCATGCTCCCTTTCATCCTTAGAGTACACTAAAATGTCATATATAAATACCAATTCAAACCTATCCAAGTGCTCCTGGAAAACTCGGTTCATCAAATCCACAAAGAAAGCAGGTGCGTTCGTTAACCCGAATGGCATTACTAACCACTCGTATGACCCATGCGTAGTCTGAAATGCTGTCAACGGGATAATGTCCTCTGCCACTCTTAATAGATGGAAACTTTTCGCCAAATCCAACTGGGAAAACATTCTGGCTCCACATAACTGATCAAAGAGATCGTCTGCCCTTGGCAAAATATACTTATTCTTAATCGTCCTCTCGTTTAACTTATGATAGTCGATACACATCCTCAACGAACAATCTGGTTTCTTCACGAACACCGTGGCCGCTCTCCAAGACAAACTACTTGGTCTAATAAAATCCCTTCCTTCTAGATCCACTAGCTGCACCTTTAATTTCTTCATCTCTGTCGGTGTCATTCTACTAGGTAGTCTACTCATAGTTTCAGCCCTGGCACAAGATCTATCTAAAACTCAACAGTTCGTTTCGGTGGTAGTCCTATAACCGGCTTAAAGACATCTGTAGAACTCTTGCTACTCGAACCTGACTTAACTCTTCTCCTACTGCCATAGCACTTAACAAAGCACAACCACTCCATTCAGAATTCTCCACTAAGAATATGATTCGGTTATGATTATTAGGGTGTCTCAATGATATTTTCCTATCCTAGCAAAATATCCTAGCCTTATACTTACCCAACCAATTCATACCTAAGATGATCCTGAAATCTATGAAATCGAAAACATACAGACTACATGCAAACTTATGACCTAATAAGTCAAGTTCTAGTTGGTCACATCTCCTCCGTAGAGTTGCATACCCTCCTATTGGATTTGCAACCCTTAAGGAAGTAACAAGGTATGTGGGTTATAAACATAACCTATCAACCAAACACTAAGATATAAATGAATGTGATGCACCAGTATCAAATAATACCCTAACTGGTATACTCTGAATCAAAAGCGTACCTTCCATCACAATTTTCCCTTTTTTAGCTGTAGTTGGCCTAGCAGATGATGGTCCAACAGCCAAAACTTTTACCTTATCTACCCTGACTGGTTCTGGATACCGGTTCTTATAATGCCTAACTTGGTCACATTTGAAGCACTTCACATTCTTCTTTTCTACAGCCTTCTCTCCTTGCCTTACCGGCAGTCATGAGCATAATGACCTTTCTTGTCACACTTGAAACAAACTAAATCAGCCTTTACCTTCTTGGCAGCTTCTCCCTTCTAGGCTCTCTTCTTCTAGAAGACCTTTCTCTTCTTTGCCTGAGAACCTTGGGTTTCAACCTGCTTTTCTCTCGCACAAATAGCAAGCATCTCCTCATGTTGGATTGCCATCTCCACGACTACATTACATGGATCACAGATAGGAGTCATGGTCGCCCTAGCAATCTCAAGCCTCAATCCCCGAATGAACCTCTCATTCCTTCTGATAACGGTGTCTTTAGTAGCATACCCATATCGGGACAACTCATCAAACTTAGTAGCATACTCAATTACCGACAACTCTCCTTGCACCAAATCCACAAACTTTCTCATCAACGCTGACTTAGCAACTTTAGATAAAAACCTCTGTTTAAATCTCCTCCTAAAATCTGCCCAAGTCAACTCCTCCTCTGGAACCCCGGTAGTAATACTATTCCACCAATAAAGTGCCGCCCCTTGCAACTATCTAGCATACCCCAGCAGTAACCTCTTCTGATCATCATCCAAACTCAAATCAGCAAAGATTCTCTAGCAATGCAATAGCCAATTCTCAACTTCTATGGCATTGTTCGTCGACCGATTCTTTATCGGTTTAGAAAATGGCCGAACGAATTTAAATTAAAAATAATCGCAAGTGCACGGCGTATAATTCTAGTACGTGGAAAGTACGGGTCGATCCATAGGGAAATGTTAGATTTTAAATTCCTGTTCAATCAAATTAACCAAAGTTGAGAGTTGTTTAAGCTAGAAAATGAGAAAACTAACAAAAGAAGATTGATAAAAATATGAGAGTTTAAAGGCAGTTTAGAGGTAATTTCCACTCTCTAGATCACATAAACAAAACATGAAATTATGATCTCTCTTTTTTGGTCATTAGTGAGTTTAATTGATGTTTTAATCATAAGTATGACCTATTTGTGCTATTAATTAGCTCAACATAAGCCATCAAACTATAATACACCCCTTAAACCACTTACTAATTCTCATGAAAAATGACAACAAGTTGAAAGTAAAATCTATTTTAAGTATGGCCTATTAACTATTAATTAGAAATATAGACCATCAAATTTTGATTTCAACATTCACTTCATTACCATAATCATATGTAGATGAAGAGGTAATTTGTGTTTAGTGATTGTTTAAGCATAGCCTATTTGGTGTCAATAATATAGGCTAACAAATTCGAATTTTGATTCAAAAACTTGCGATCACAATCTTTTGTTGATACGAATTCTCCTACTTTTTGGGTTAAGTACATGTGACGGTTATGTGTATGTGGATTTGGGTGTTTGATGTCGGCTCGTAATGGAGTTTGGACGTGGTGGTTGAAGTATTTGGTTGTGTCGATTGCTGTTATTGTGGTGCAGGCTGAAGGTTGTAGGTCAAGGTGGGTTGCGAATTGGGTTGAAGGTGCTTGGAGATGCGGTTTCAAGGGGAGGTTGAACGATGCTCGAAGAGACTGCTAGTGGATTGGGGGTTCGTGGTGGTGGTTTGTGAGGTGTTGAGATTGATGGTGGATTGGGGGTTCGTGGTGGTGGTTAGTAAGGTGTTGTTGATTGTCGATGAAGTTTCTGGGTGAAGAAGAAGTGAATTGAGGTGGAGCAGGGGGGTTGTATGTCAGAGGCGTGATTGGATTTCTTTAGGTGGTTCGGAAATTGTAGAGTTCGATTGGCGGGAGGTTTGTAAAGTGAAGGAATTGCAGGAAGGTGTTTGTGATACCAGAGGATGGGTGATGAGGTTTTGACTTGGTTTGGTGATACTATTTGTAGGTAGATGTGCAGTTAATGCCCGGCTATTACCCTGTTATAACCTTGTTATATCCCATAGCGTATTTCTACCGCTACGATTTTTCCATATAGCCCCAAATATAGCATTTCCGCTTTAAGCCCACTATTTCCGCTATATCCCGTTATTCCCACTATATTCTGCTATTTCTGTTATATCTGTTTAAAAGAAATGAATTGAAAAATGACATTTATACATTATAAAAATTATAAAATTAATTAATTTAATTTAATTTTTAATATATTTTTAGAAATGAAAATACTCTAATATTATACTAAATTCAATTATGTTATATAACGGTTTTACGTTTATTTACAGTATATTCGTACATGCTTTTATTTAAAATTATTTATGTATTAATTATAATTCAATTGAATGTTAGTTTATCATTTAATTACTATTTATATATTTGTAAAAACATTAAGTATTGGTTTTATATGCTATTTTAGAGTCATCCGCTATATCCCGCTGTATCCTCGCTGTATCCCCGCTATGACTTTTTGCACCTCTACCGCAGTGAATTTGCCAAGCGCTTTAACTGCACAGGTAGGTAGGATCAGGAAAATTAATAGTGGTGCATAGAAAATACAGAACAAAATTTGGTTTTGCAGGGAAGTCGAATCCAGCACTTTTCTTGTTGGATAACAGACTTCGAACCAGGATTTCTTCTTGCTGACAAATTATCAACAACATTCGTTTCTTTTTTAAAAAAAAGGATGGCAGCTTGTTTGTTTTTAAAAAAATGATGAAGCTATAGTTTTCTGCAAGACAGTGGTGAATATGGTGGTAGTTGTACTAGACGTGGGTTTGAATGGTCAGTGTGAAGTTGTAGTGGTGGGGTGTTGGAATGGAGATGAGATAGGTGATGGATGGAAGAGTTGGCAGAGGTTTGTAAATGGTAGTTGATTTGTAGTGGGTTTTTGGTGGTTAAGTGATAGTTTGTGACAAAGCAATGGGAGGTTGAAGAGGAGTAGCATGGAAATGTCTTATCTGTTGAATGTATGGTGGTAAGAATTGAAACAAAGAAGAGGTGAAATGAATGGCAGTGTAACAACAGAATGTGAAATGTAAAAACAGTGGACAAAATGCAAACTAAACTTCAAAATGCAATGCAAAATGAAAGTAATAGAATGTTGGTTTGTGAAATGCACACTAACAAAAATGAATGGAATACAAGAGATTTTTTTCTTCAGAAATAGCAATGCAAAAGGGAATGAAACAGAAATATACAAATGAACAAGACACACAACAAAATTCCTCTTTTTTTAATATGAAAACAAATAAACAAACAAACAAAAATAATCTGAAGAATAGAAAATCAAAATCAAAGCAAATCCCCGGCAACGGCGCCAAAAACTTGTTCGTCGACCGATTCTCTATCGGTTTAGAAAATGGCCGAACGAATTTAAATTACAAATAACCTTAAGCGCATGGCGTACAATTCTAGTATGTGGCGAGTACGGATCAATCCACAGGGAAATGTTAGATTTTAAATTCTTATTCAATCAAATTAACCAAAGTTAAGAGTTGTTTAAGCTAGAAAATGAGAAAACTAACAAAAGAAGATTGATAAAAAATATGAGAGTTTAAAGGCAATTTAGAGGTAATTTCCACTCTCTAGATCACATAGTTCAACAAAACACTATCTTTTTTGGTCATTGGTGAGTTTAATTAATGTGTTTATCATAAGTATGGCCTATTTGTGCCATTAATTAGCTCAACATAAACCATCAAACTATAACACACCCCTTAAACCAATTACTAATTCTCATGAAAAATGACAACAAGTTGAAAGTAAAATCTATTTTAAGTATGGCCTATTAACTATTAAATAGAAATATAAACCATCAAATTTTGATTTTGACATTCACTTCATTACCATAATCATATGTAGATGAAGAGATAATTTGTGTTTAGTGATTGTTTAAGCATAGCCTATTTGGTGTCAACAATATAGTCTATCAAATTCAAAGCAAAAACAACAAGTTAAAGCACTTCAATCATTGTCATTAAGCACAAAAAGAGAGCAAATAATTATCAAAATGTTGAAGCCACATAATTAAAGAGCTTCACTACCCCTAAATTGAAGGGGTTTAGTCTCTCATATTTGTTATCATATCAACAATTGTAGCATGCAACATGAAACTAAAAAAAAGGAAAATGAAAGCTAATGGAAAAGAGAACTAATCTAATTGCATAAAAGGAAATCTAACTTACTAGCATGAAAGAAAGAGAGCATGTAAGTAAAATAAAACACTAATTAACATTGCATATAAAAAGAAAATTGCATGAAATAAAAAATGGCTAAGTAACCATAAAAAGAGAAAGAGAGCTTTCTTTTATTTTTATTCTAAACTATACTAAAGAGGAAGTGCCTAAAAGAAGAGAGACTAATTACATGAAGCATAAGGGGTATTTATACATGTATGAAACCCTAATTCACTTTTTTGGGAACTACCCAAAATACCCTCTTAGGAAGTGTGGAGCCCAAGTATTCATTAGCATCAAATAATCATCATTTAAGTGTGCATAAAGCTTTAAACTCTATTAGCATGTGCATTAGCCTCTAATTTGTACATGAAGGTAGGTGGGGGTCCTTTATGATTCATGCCATGATTTATTTCCATCTTCATTTGCTTATCATCACTCTTGTGCATGCATATATCTTCATGAAACCACTTGTATGTGAATTAAAATTACTACAAAATAACATAGAATTTTCCAATTAAATTTTCACAAATTAATATATGCACAAAAATGACCATTTTTCCCTTTATGAAGATGAATATATGACGATTTTAAAATAATTTGAATTTTGGTTTAAACATGTTAAAACACCCCATATGTTCATTTATTTAATTTAATTAGAATAAATATGGTGGTAAAAATATGCACATTTACGTGCACATAAAATACCCCCACACTTATCTTTTTATTCGTCCTCGAATAAAAAAAAGATAAATTCATTTTCGTAGGGAGCACGATTGCATTGATCGTACGCAATAAGCCGTTAAACCTCTGGCTGTCACCAGTAGGATGAGTGTTGTCTTGTAAGGGTTTTCAACGGATACTACCCACAAAATCCAAATGCAAGATGAAAATATTTACAAAATGCAAGATTTATTTACAAAGAGATGAATGCGAGTTTTTGAAAATATTTACAACGAAAGATTTACTTTTAATTTGACTTAAGTAAGTTAAATATAGGTTTTGGTCATTGTCTTGAAATTTAAGTCATTTGCTCGTCAAAATTTCCAATAAAAACGAAGTTATTGTAACAAATGGGCTATAGTTTAACTCGTTGTTTCGGTCAATAATACAGTGTAACTATGAAATGGATCCTTAGTTGATTATCAAAGTTTATCAAAGTGGTATTTTCATTTCTTTTCAATAACAAATCAAATCAAACAAGTTAAAATAGTGCTTGGATTTTAATTGCTTACTCTCTCTAATTTTTTATTTGAAAATTTTATTGATATTAACAATATTTACATATGCCTAACTCAGATAAACTGAGGCCAGATATATTACTCATGCACTGCCTTGCGGACTGATGTGAGGGGAATACAGAGCGTGGCGAGTGAACACACAAGTGTGAACACTTATCGACTATAGGCGTTATTAATAAAAGAATTTTTATATACATACACCTAACTCATTTAAACTGAGGCCAAATATACCGATCGTGCACTGCCTTTCGGGCTTACGTGAGAAGGGTACAGAGCATGGCGAGTGAACAGACGAGTGTGAACACATGACTCTAGGAGTTCATAAAAATATATATATACACGAATTTTTTTTATGAAGAGAGAGTTTTGCAAAATCATCTTAGCACCATTTAACTTAGAAGACAAAAAAATGTTATATCCTTTAGTTTAAATCCACCACTTTTTAAAACAAAGATTTTCAATTAGGATATATTTCATAATCAACACATATGAACCTTCCTATATACTAGTTAAACCATTGTTATTTATAATCAAACTTCATTTTTATTTTTGTTAAGACAAATGATTTTTCAAAAATTTCAATTTAATATCCAAAACCATATATTTATCCTATAGTGTTTCTTTAAAAATAAATCAAAATTCTAAAAAAGATTGGAAATTTTTTTTTGTTTTTTTCATTTTGGAAGGAAAATGAAAAATTAACCATGAAAAATAAAAAAGAAGATGAGACTCCCTCTGCACTTGATTTTGACTGTGTCCCCACAGTCAACCTAAGTGAAAGGAGAAAAAAATGACCTATATTTACATGAAAATGAAAGGTATTTACACGAGATCAGAAAATATACAGTCAAAAAGTAAATGAAACGGTCTTCCAAAGACCGATTCATTTGTCTCGTCAAGTATGCGAGACACGGCTTAAGCTCAGAAAACCAAACCATAAAATATTTTGGAGTTGAATGTGGATTTGGAAAAACGAATGTCGTTTTATTGAAAATCGTATGAGTTGTTTTATTTTCGATGATTTTTGAGTTTGATAAAACAAGTGATTGAAATTCAAGTTTATTTTCACCAAATTGAAAGTTAAGCTCATCATCAACAAATTTGTCAAAATTATTGATTTCAAAATTGAAATGGTAATTCAAATCTTCCCCTTTGGAATTTAACAACTCATTTTCGAAAAGTCCAAAAAAATCATGTTCATTGAATTCGTCTTCCTGTATTGAATTATCAACAACTTTATTACGTGTGTCAAGTTCAAAATCCAAATTTGTTGTGTTCAAAATTCAAAATCGAGAAAAGGAAGATCGAATCTTAAATCGAGTTTCTCACCCTCAAAAGAATTGAAATCCAACTTAATTACCGTGTTTTTAACAATTTTAGTAAGATCATCATTTTTAGTTTCAAAAATTCTTGTTTGAAAATCGTCGATTTGGGTAAAAGATGGATTATCATTTGACTCGTCACATGTTGGGATTTGGTTTTGTTTCTCACGTTGTTTCGTATATGTTTCGAACAAAAGATCCATGTGATCATTGTAGATTTCGTCCATTTGTTCAACAAAATCCAATTTATAGTTATTAACTTGGGAATTTTCGATTTGGATTTGTTAAGAATAAAAAATTTCACTCGTATCTTAGTCGGATTATTACCATTGCCAAAATTATTTGAAAAGTGGATCACATTTTCGTTCTGATTTTGAAATTCATTTTAGAGTTCAAAATTGAATTGGCATGGGTTATACTCGAAATCGTTTGCATTTTGAAGTGAATTCAAATCTTGATTACTTTGAAAATTTTGACTTGAGTTATCACACAAATAAGAATTACACAAATCATTTATCATTTGATTTTGTTGTGTAGAGATTTCAAGTAAAGACGAAATGTTATTTTCAAGATTTGAAGGTTGGACATCATTTTGAAAATTTTGTGGTTCAACATTTGAATCGTTTAAACAATAGTTGTTATTGAAATATCCATAAGAATTTGGTGTGAAATTATATGGATTATATTGATTTTCACAACTATTGTAGAATTAATGTGAATATGGAAATTCGAACAATTTTAAGAATGTTTTTGGTTTTTTTTATAAAGAAAAAATATTTACAAATAGAATTTATTTTTCAAAATGGAAAATTGATTTTTGTTTTGTTTTGGATTTTCAAAAAAAAATTTGGCTTTTTTGAAAAGGTTATTGTAACAACCCGCATATTTATCGATTGTATATTTAAATATTTTATTTAAATATTTCTTCATTAGTCGAATTTTTGTCCGAAAAGGTACTTTTTGCAAATAGTCGAATTAGGACTCGAAACCACTTCCATTGAGTTCAAAATGTCATTTGCGACCTTTTTGAGTATAAGTTTGGAGTTAGTAGAATTTTGCTACTTTTTCACTTAGGGCTTTGGGTTTGGGTTCAGCCCATTTGCCCAATTCTGGTTTTATCAACCCAACTCCACTCAAACTCTTCATTACTTCATTTCTAATTCCTAATACTCAAGCTTTAGCAACAATGGTGGGAGAGATGGGAAATGGAAATTCCTAAGCCCTAGTTTCATTTGCAAATTCATGCTCTTGCTCCAAATTCAAGAAGAAGCTTTTGGTAAGCCTCCTCTTCTTCTTCCCCAACTCGTCCTCCTTTCAATTTTAGAAATTCCGGTAAACCTAACATAGGAAATGTTACTCTTTTAAGCTTAGATTCAAGTTTGTTGAGTTGGAATTGGAGAGTGATTGTCCTTGCCATTGCTCTATAGCTTCTTCTTCATTTGTTTTGGGTTTAAAGGTGAGATTTTTATCTCACATCTATGTCTATTTCTATCATTAATGTTAGGTATGAATTCCTAACACATATTCATGTTCAATTGCTTTTGGTTTGGATTGATTTGGTGAACATTTCAATTTTTGGTGTTTTGAAGTCAAAACCTTGAAAATCCTTGTTTTGATTTGTGAACATGTTTTTGGTGGCATATCGAAGAGCCTATAGGGCTGGGTTGCCGATTGGCGTAAACCCCTAGCGCCCATCGCTCGACCGTTCGCCAATTGTTTGGGATTTTGCCCCTTGGGGGCTAGGCATTGGAATACTGGAATTTCCAGTATCGGTCGACCGACCACTCTGGGGTAGTCGACCGAGCCTGGAAACAGAAAGTTTCCAGGCATGATTCGGTCGACCGACCACCCTGGATCAGTCGACCGAGCCTGGAAACAGAAAGTTTCCAGGATTTGCGTCAGTCGACTGACCACCCTGGTCCAGTCGACCGAATTTGCCGTCTTTGCCTATTTTGCCTAATTTGCTTGAGAATCCAACTTTTATCGATTCGTGACTATCCGATTTATCATTATCATTTATTATTAACTTTGATGACTTCTTTTTGGGATTTTTGAGAATGTCCATTTTAATGGAATTGGTATCGATTTCTTTGGATTTGAGTCATGTCTTCGAACGTGGGTTTTGGTGATTGATTGTTTCTACAATCATTTTTGTGATTTGTCACTTTAAAATATAAAGGTTTTTCTATACTAGTAGTAAATATTCAAACTCTTTTACAAAGATGATTTCAACTCTATTTTAAATATAAAGCTTGTTTTCAAAACCGTTTTCCAATCTATTAGTATATATACAAACCTTTACCTCATTCGTATGAGAAAATATAATTAAACGGCTTAGCAAAACAAGTGGTATGAAATGCTTGCATTTACTTCGTCGGTTAATTTTTGGACTTGTTCGATTGAAACTCTTGTGACAATTTTCGAGTGGAAATCTACAATCTGTTCGTAAATATTTGAATTAAGCTAGTGGTTATGGGACATGAAGCTAAACTCTTATGTTTACTAGCTTAGTGTAATTTACACTTAACTTCGAGTGGAAGTCTACAATTTGTTCGTAAATATTTGAGTTAAGCTAGTGGTTATGGGACATGAAGCTAAACTCTTATATTTACTAACTTAGTGTAATTTACACTTATCGATCATTGATGATCATTTTGTGATTTAGACTAGCGATTGAGCGATGTCTCTTTGTCTACGAGGGAGACTAAACCCCGTTATATGGAGCTTCGGCTCAAATTTGGCGGGGTAGCGACCCGTGGTCTTCAGACCGTTCGTGGAGCAATCGGCTCAATGAGTCTGTGCATGAGTCGTATCTTTTAGGGTGCGTCGATGTTCGGCTCATTTATCCACGTGGGGAATGTACCACGACCGAATCGGTGCATGAGTCGTATCTTTTAGGGTGCGTCGATGTTCGGTTCATTTTTTGGGTTAGCGACCCATGGAATAGCGTTCCGTTTATGTTGCACGTGTTTGGGAGTTTTCATGCTTCCGTTTTTGATAGGCCTCCCCCTTTATGTGATTTCTGGATTTCTCGTTGTGATTTCTGGAATTTATGTTTCACCACCTTTTTCAGTTGGCATCGATATGTATGTCATTTATTGTGGCTTGGTGAATTAAATTAAGAATATGACATTCTTTTAATCTTTGAGAAGATTATTGTGATATTGATTAATCTCTGGATTGATTTTCGATTAGATACTTATCACAGTATGGCTTCATGGTTATCATACGTTTTTGTCATATCTCTTATTCTATATCACTTTATCTGATATTTATAGCTAGACTGATCCGTTTATTATTTTCTTCTTAAATAATACTCGGGTCAGACTGAGATTTTACATGTGCTTCCTCATGACTTCTTATCTGGGACTATCATCTGACTTTTGGCTAACTACTTTAGCATTGTAGTTTTTGGTTGTATACTTTCGATATATTGACTCACTGATGTATACATATTCTGTTGTCTAGCACTTGTATCTATTCTTTTTGATATTGTGGATCTTGTTTGACCACTACTCGGATGTACACTTTCATGTGTTATATTCATATCTATTTCCGCCTTAGTGATATGAATTGTCTGTGACTGATTTGTGTTATTTTTATTTCTATACTTGTTTTTGAGGCCCACTTAGCCACTGTATGGTAGCCTTCAGTTTGCATCGGTATGTCGGGATTCCTCTTGAAACGAAATGCATGTTAGACTATTTGACATATCGGTACTCGCGCAAGGCAATTGCACAGATGGTCGCTCCTCAACAGCCTTATTCTTCGCGCTAGTTGACGGCATTACCTAGTAGTGTCCTTGGCTATCGTGAGCATAGAGGTGGGGCGTCACAGTTATATATATTGATTTTTTGTAAAAAACTAACTCAATTTTTTTTGATTGAAAAATAAATTTCAAATGAAAGGATTTTAAAAAAACTAAGTTAAGAAATATTTACAATTTTTTTAGTTTTAGATTTTGATTTTTTTTTGTTTTTTTTAAATATGCATGAACTAATGCAACTAAATGAATGCAAGAGTTAATTACAGACTTTCTATCCTAAGTTAACCCAAAATTATATAATCACACTTTGTATTAAATCAACAAGATAGTTCTCAGCCAGGTAAGGGACATGATTTATAGGTGCACCACGAATCACCGTAGCAATGCAACCGAATGTTTAAGTACCTTAGAGAAACAATGCAGTATAATATTTATGAATCATCGTAATATTTATAACTGATTATTGCTCTGCCGTAGCCTAGACACCGAGAAATTAAATTATTCGAAGAAGAAAACAAACAAACAAACAAACAAACAAAAATAATCCGAAGAATAGAAAAATCAAAATCAAAGCAAATCCCCAGCAAAGGCACCAAAAACTTGTTCGTCGACCGATTCTCTATCGGTTTAGAAACGGCCGAACGAATTTAAATTACAAATAACCGCAAGCGCATGGCGTACAATTCTAGTACGTGGCGAGTACGGATCGATCCACAGGGAAACGTTAGATTTTAAATTCCTATTCAATCAAATTAACCAAAGTTTAGAGTTGTTTAAGCTAGAAAATGAGAAAACTAACAAAAGAAGATTGATAAAAAAAATATGAGAGTTTAAAGGCAATTTAGAGGTAATTTCCACTCTCTAGATCACATAGTTCAACAAAACACTCTCTTTTTTGGTCATTGGTGAGTCTAATTGATGTGTTTATCATAACTATGGACTATTTGTGCCATTAATTAGCTCAACATAAGCCATCAAACTATAACACACCCCTTAAACCAATTACTAATTCTCATGAAAAATGACAACAAGTTGAAAGTAAAATCTATTTTAAGTATGGCCTATTAACTATTAAATAGAAATATAAACCATCAAATTTTGATTTCGACATTCACTTCATTACCATAATCATATGTAGATGAAGAGGTAATTTGTGTTTAGTGATTGTTTAAGCATAGCCTATTTGGTGTCAACAATATAGGCTATCAAATTCAAAGCAAAAACAACAAGTTAAACCACTTCAATCATTGTCATTAAGCACAAAAAGAGAGCAAATAATTATCAAAATGTTGAAGCTACATAATTAGAGAGCTTCATTACCCCTAAATTGAAGGGGTTTAGTCTCTCATATTTGTTATCAACAACAATTGTAGCATGCAAAATGAAACTAAAAAAGGAAAATGAAAGCTAATGGAAAAGAGAACTAATCTAATTTCATAAAAGGAAATCTAACCTGCTAGCATGAAAGAAAGAGAGCATGTAAGTAAAATAAAACACTAATTAACATTGCATAAAAAAAGAAAATTGCATGAAATAAAAAATGGCTAAGTAGCCATGAAAAGAGAAAGAGAGCTTTCTTTTATTTTGATTCTAAACTAAACTAAAGAGGAAGAGCCTAAAAGAAGAGAGACTAATTACATGAAGCATAAGGGGTATTTATACATGTATGAAACCCTAATTCATTTTTTTGGGAACTACCCAAAATACCCTCTTAGGAAGTGTGGAGGCCAAGTAATCATTAGCATCAAATAATCATCACTTAAGTGTGTGTGAAGCTTTAAACTCTATTAGCATGTGCATTAGCCTCTAATTTGTACATGAAGGTGGGTGGGGTCCTCCATGAGTCATGCCATGAATTATTTCCATTTTCATTTGCTTATCTTCACTCTTGTGCATGCATATATCTTCCTGAAACCACTTGTATGTGAATTAAAATTCCTACAAAATAACATAGAATTTTCCAATTAAATTTTCACAAATTAATATATGCACAAAAATGACCATTTTGCCCCATATGAAGATGAATATACGATGATTTGAAAATAATTTGAATTTTGGTTTAAACATGTTAAAACACCCCATATGATCATTTATTTAATTTAATTAGAATAAATATGGTGGTAAAAATATGCACATTTACGTGCACATCAGGCACCCTCCATTTCCATAAATGGCTTTCCACCTAGATTGGTGTAATCCCTGCTCAACTTAGCATAATTATTTCCAACTAGAGCCATAGAATTAGCTTCTCTAACATTTTCAGCAACACCAGCAGTAGCTCCTACTTGCATTAGATTAACGAAGAACTAATACATCATTCCCATATCCATTGGTGGATTTCCAGCACCCACATTGGCATCTGCATTTTGGTTAGCATTAGCCTGTCGACATGGGTTCCTCAAGGTGAGTCGAGCATTTTCATTGGTTATGGTGCTTCCTCCACCGAGATTTCCTCTTCTATTTTCTACCTCCATATTTTCTTTCTTGTAACTCTGCATACGAGCCTTAATAAGATACAGAAGAACGGTCTAATAGAGAGGGGAATACGTACTTATATATATACACATATATCAAATACAAGTACATTACTATAACCTTAACCCAAACCCCGATCTTATTTTGATTCATTGGAATATATTTTGAAAAATCTTTTAGGTTTAAATTTCTTTTAAGTTTCATAAATCTATGCTCTGATACCAACTTGTAACATCCCCCACTTGGAAGCCCAAAACCTATGGTTACGGATGCTGCAGACATCCATAGTTATTAATCCTTGGCGACCAAATACGGTAATGTTAGATGCATTGATATAACAGAAACACATGGATATGGAAAATAATTTAAAATCAACAAACAACTTTCTTATTCCATTTCAAAGCATTTCAAATTCGGTACATAATCCCAATACGAGAACCACGTTCATAGAAAATATAATTATTTTAACATATGCCAAGAGCAACATATGAGATGCCATCTTGATGATCATTGTATATATATAAAGGCAATTAAACAACTTTGCCATTACAACAACAACACAGTGGAATCAAAAATAGAAAAGAACTCTAAATAGATATCATGCCTCCTACACGTCTTCGGAAGCTTATTCGTCTAAAGACGTACCTAAAAACTTCAACTCTCAAACTACTCAAAATCAATTGAGCACCCAAGAGTTTAATGGAAAAACATAAACTTCGAGTCAGAAAAAAAAGCCTGGTATGAGTAATAATCTACCATCACAAACCATTTAGATAACTAGTGAGACAACGCCGCTTAGCGGAACGGGTTTTCCCTAACTAGTATCTTATCCAAAACATTTTAAAACATATACTGTGCTCCTACATCCAGAATGGTTAAAACATAGCGATTTAAAATATTATGATGATATGCAAACAAGTAAATTAATTCTGGATTACCCATCCCCATTCATTTTGACTATCTGTCACAGTTATAGTTTCTAAGGTCACAATTAACTTATTAATTTCATAGGCTGACTAATAACCTATTTAACACATATGGACACCCTGTCTGGTTTCATAGTTTTCATGGAATCACTAAGAACCTATTGGCCCCTGCCAATAACTTCATCATGCATGGGTTCTCTTATTTAAATGAATATATTTTAAATTTGACTTTCTTTTATTTAAATTATTTTTAAAATGGTTTATTTCAAATATTTCATTTTTAAATATAAATGTTGATTATTAAGTGATTTATAGTTCAAACTAGTATAATTTGAATATTTTACTGTAAAATGAATTTCTGGTCAAACTGTTCAAACTTTGACTTTTAAACTTCAAATTTAAATTATTTAAATTCTTAAATTTTATCTTTTATTATGAAAATAGATGTAATAACTTGAATACTACTTTTCTTTTCATTGAAAATGGAGTTAAATTGTAAAAGTTACGTACATTTCAATTTTGAGTATAATTTGTTTTATTTTGCCTATTTTAAATTATATAAATCATATTTTATTTGTTATATTTTATTTTAATATGTGTTAATATTTTATTTTATGTATATTTTTATCTTTTAATATTTTTAAAGTGATAATAAAAAATTTCCAAAATATATTGCATTTATTTTCTATTTTTAAAGGCTAGTTTCCATTTTTCTGCTATTTTCTTCATTTAAATTATATTTAATTAAAATTTATTTATTTATTTTTGTGAATGCATTTTATTTTTTGTGTTATTATATTTATTTATAAATATTTTCTAAGTCCATATAAATCTTCCAAAGTTTATTCTGTTTATTTTCAAATTTTCTAGACTAGTTTTCATTTTATACTATTTTCTTATTTTAATCATATATAATTAATATTTATTTATTTATATTTTGTATATTTGTTATATATTCGAATTTTAACTGAAATTATATGTATTTTTAGATAATTAAACTTATGAAAAGAAAATATAGAAATTTGAAAGGTTTTAAACTTTTTAAATTCCAAGTCCTTTTACCTTCCACCTTTTCATTTTCTCAACCTCCACTTGTAATCAATTTTGGCCGATTCTTTTCTCATTCTTTCAGCCACTTCCTCACTTCATTTTCACGAAAATTAAACTTCTCAATCACCAAAAAATTCGGCCATTAACCTGAAGTAAAGCTTGGTAAAAAATTTCTTCTTTTCTATGCAATTTCTACTTGTTTTCTTATGATTTTGCACTTGTTTTCTCACCTTCTATGCTCAGCTCCTCCTTCCTCCTCCACCTTGGCCTCCTCCACCACCACCACATCTGGTCAACACCTCCTCCAGCCCAGCCCCAAGCCATGGCCATGCCCCTTGATGAAGAAGATCCACCTAAAAATAAACAAAACTCCACCTTAATGTTCATAGCCTAGCCTAACTTGTTCCACCACCTCTCTCCTCCACTTTGGCCGGCCAAACACCACCACCACCAGCCATAACCTGAGCCTTGGACCTCTGTAGCACCTGTAGTTTATCCTTCCAGATCAGGCCATGCCCAATAGTCCCTTGGTCGAATCCATTTAGGCCTTGAAATCTTGTTGTTGCTTGTAGTTGTGTTGCCTTGTTTTGAAATTCAAGCACATATCCTTCATCTCCTCTTTATATTGCTATGGCGACCCCTATATGACCTGAACTTGATCCAAACCTGATCCAAAACAATCCCATTACAGTGTCTTTCCAGGCCATAGCTGAAGTATAAGTGGTTGAATGCAAGTGCAAAAGCTCTAGCTTTGAATTGTATAGTTATTCCTAGCATTGTTTGTAATATTTTGGTTTGTAATTCATGTTGTTTTTGTTTTGTTTGATATTTAACAAGGCAATTAGCCTTGGCTCTCCCACTCTCAAATCATTGTTGTGTTATCGTGCTTTTGAAGTTCCTTATTTGTGCATTTGGTTGTCATCTCCAGCTTATACAGGTGAGTTATTCTCACCAGACAATATGTACATATATAACTAGTGAATTGACCCCTTTTGAATCTGTAAAATGCATTATCATGTTACACTTGCTATGTTATGATTTTATGATGTTCACCCATGCTTAAACACCTATTATATTATATGTTACTGTTATATTATGCTGTTCTATTATTTTTATCAGTTTATCACACTGCAAGTTCCCTTTAGATTAGAATCACTATGGGTTGAAATGATACATACCCGAACGGACTTTAGAATAGGAGAAAATCATTATGGGCTGAAATGATAGGCCTGAATGATTTTCAATTATTTTTCATTTCCTTGGGATTGCGGGTTTGAAATGATCAAACCCGGGTTTTCTTTGTAAATTACGGGTTGAAATGATATATTACCCGTATCACTTTACTTAGACTAGAAATGAAATACAGACCCGTTGTTAAAATATGTTTTTATAAAAATCTTAAAAATATTTTTGAAATGTAAATATTATAATATTTGATTTAAACTAAATAAAAAAATGATTTATGTAAGCATTATTGATTTTTTTGAAAATTTATAAGTGAAATAAATTATTGGTAAAAATAGAAAATTTGAAATGTAAGTTATTTTGGGAAATTTTAATTGGGTGATAATTGGAATTTAAATTAAATATGAAATGTGATAACTTCATGATAATTTGGATTAAAGTGAATTTAAATGATTTTTATATTATATTAATGATTTTGAATAAAGTTAAAATGTGAAATGAATGAATATTTAAGTTGAAATTTTGAAATATAACTAAAATTGGAAATTTGTGAATTTGGCTTAAGAGTGAACTTTAAGTTAAGTAAATAAAAATGGAATTAAGTTATTTTGAAATTTTAAAATTAAGTGTTAAGTTAATTTAATTTAATGAATTTATAATTTAAAATTGGAATTTAATAAGTGAATTATTATTAAATTTTGATTTTTGAATGGAGTTTTAACTTTATAAAATCATGAATATAAAGGTATTTGAATAATTGTTTTAAAAGTGAAATTATATGATTTTATAAGTAAAAAAAATGATTTATATAAAAATATAATTGTTTGTGAAATTATACTGAATATTTGAAGTTAGTTAACTGCATTTCTGAAACGCTATTAAATTCTAATGTAAATGATAATACAACATTTGTAAATGCTGTAGTTGATAATAATGAACCAAATGGCTAAATTTAATTAAAGGCTATTATAGCATTTTTGTAAATGTTATAATGGTTGAATTTAACTAAGTTTATTTGAAACTAATGTAACCATATTACAGAATTTTAAATGCTGTCTTTTGTTAAATTGAACTATTTTAAATGTGACTTTCCATAGCATTTTCTAAATGCTGCGAAAGTTGAAATTTCATTGTTTTAATTAATTTAAGTGAACGAATGAACTTTGAAAAGTTAAATTTTTGGAAATTTAAAATTTTAATTATTAAATATACTAACTTCATTTTTATGATTTAAAATGAAGTAATTTGTTTCGAAATATAAATTATTTTGAAATATGATATTTTGATATTTTGAAATGGATTTTATAAGGATATTGAATTTTGAAATGATATTTGATTTCGAAGTATAAAATACCATTTTGAAATTTTAACCACGGGATGTATTTAATTTATAGTTTAACTGATCCTTAAAGGATGGGCGATCCCAAGCATCCTTTGAGTTATTGTGCATTTCTACTACAGTTCACTTGAGTTGGTTTACATTATATAAGTATATATTGTCCTGACTCGAGTGTTTTGTGTATTAATTTACGCTCGGGTCAGCCTGAGTATTTACAGCTTAGCTTTGGATTTCTTTCTGGAGCTAGGAATCGCTGGAGATTCTGCTTGTCTAGTTATCTGTTCCTTTCAGTTCAGTTGTTCTATTTCAGTTCTGGTATTCATAAACTTCTATTTATTTGAGATGTCTATTGTATATGTTTTCAAGCAGATATTATGTATTATGTTTTGAGAGTTTGTTATAGTAGCTTCATGAACTACTATGGTTTTTTTATATTCCGCTGCGAGTTATTCTGATATGTTCTATGTCTGTGATTCTGTGTATTTGATTTCATTTGCTCCAAATTTATTTACAATCTGTTATTTTGAATTATTCAAGCCAGACATGTGTTGATTATTGTCGATTTGAATGGTCCAAAATACCGGGTCGTTACAGTTGGTATCAGAGCTTTGGTTTTAGGCAAACCTTAGCCTGCGGAGCAAAAACTCATTAGAGATAGGGTAGAAATACCCTAGAATAAGTGAAATTAATCTCAGAATCATTTCTTTGTGAGAGAACGTATTTTCGAAGTATAAAATGATTTTCAAATGATTTTTAAAGAATTTTCAAAGATTATTTTGATATAAATTTCCTTGCTTTAAAAGTAAAATATTTCTTAAACTTCATTCCTTTCGTATCCACCTTGTTAGTAATTTCTTTGATTAGGATCCTCTAAAATTTTGAACTTCTCTCTTGATTGATCTAGATCCATTGTTGATAGGAATCTATTTTGGGTATGGCAAAATCAGTAGTTTGTTAGGATGCTTTGAGTAAACTCTGTTGTATCTTTTGCTTAGCTAAAGTTGTCCACCTAAAGATATTTATGCTTCTGTTTTCGTATGTTATGAATTCGAGTCTTTCCAAATTTTTATGGGAATTTTTCTGTATCGATATAGGTTATATATCTCTAATCTTCGTTTGGATTCTTATCGAATAAGATTCCTTTGAATTTTGGAACGCTCCCACTTGTTCTGAAATCCATTCCTGTCTCCCCTAATTGTATTCTTTTGATTTTGGAGCATTGCATCACTCCACTTTGTATGACCTTTATAGGGTGGCGATTCCGCCAATCTTTGAATGATTATAATTGGCATTGATTCACCGGAGATTTCTGTATCCTCGGTTTACGATGTTTTCTATCTTCTGCTATATTTAGATTCTATCTCTGGCAATCTAAGGTCGATTTTCCTTAGATTTTCGCATCGATTATATTCCTGAAATCACGGTTGACCGGTTAAGGTCGCCCGCGATTCATATAGGCTTATCCATCTTTTATTTGGTAATTTAATTATCTTATCTTCGTTTGAGCCTATCTTTGAATTACAATTCTATTTGATTAGAGTCCTTCTAAATTTGAATCTGTTTTGCTTTGAAATCCATCCTTGAATCGTCCCTTGGAAAGTTGTGGTTGATTGTCTTTTAAAAATTTTGTATTCATCGTAGTTTTATTTTGATAAGGATGACCATATTTTTATATAAAGATGAAATGTTTTTGATAAGAATTATATACCTTTTAAAAAAAATGAGAATTTGAAGTTTTGAAAGGATTTGAAATTGTGAAAATTTTATAAGAAATGTTTTCATATAAAATGATTTATAACTGAAGGTTTTGAATCTGAATTTAAGTGATTGAACTCCGGCATTTTGGAACTGGTTTTAAGATTTTGAAATAATAAATAATATGATTGAAATTATTTTTCCGAATAAGTAATGTTTCAATGATTTTAATGGGTTTTAATGATTTTGAAGGAATTTCAAAGAAGTTTTCAAAGTAAATGGAAGTCCATAACTCACTTGTGTCGCTGGAAAATAATTTCGGTGATGAGTGCACGCATCATCGACATTGATTTTCGAGTTTCAGAGTGGGGGATAGGCCACTTCAGTAGCATTGCTACGCGAGTGATTTTGCGAAACCAATTTTGATTTCAAAATTTTGTAGTATGATTTGATATTCGAAAGATATATGTATATATATATTTGAAATGATTTGAAGTAAGCTGGTGTTCAGTCCTCGAGTTTCGGATTTGATATAACCCTATCTATTAAAATTGATTTACTGATTTGTTGTCGATTTCCAACTCCTGAATTTGAAAATGATTTCTTCAACTATTTTGAAGGTTCGAGCACTTCCAAATCAAGGTTAACTTTTCAAAGCTAAGAAATTTTGAAAGGTATGAATTATTTGATAAAGTATATAAATTCGTTTCGAATGTTTAAGTATGAAGTAATATGATTTAAATAAGTTGAAACTGGTTTTGTTAAGTAAATGAATAAGGCTATTTTGAATTTTTCTAAATATGGAATTTAGATTTGAAATGTTTTGAAAGAATTTGGGCTTCAAAATATTTTGAATAAAATTTAGTTTAAATGTTTAACTTAGTAACATCTTTATGAAACTATATATTTAAAAGTTGGAATAGATACATAAGTTGTACGTATGCTGTTTTATTCGCATAATTAAATTGATCCTAGTTTGAGTACACAAGTTCGAGGTGAATTACACCATTTCGTGTTAGGATTTTTCATTCGATTCTTGATGGCGAATATTTGATATGGATTTTGGGCTTGATTTTAGATTTCTCTATCATAATATATGGCTATGCAAGGAGACCGATGGTTTCTAGTCGAGAAACCATATCGAAATCCGCATTAGGGAAGTCGAATGGACAATACTAGTTCGAAAGCGAACTTGTGTGATCGAGCGAGCGATCGAATGAGACTTTGCGAAATGATAACATATGTACATCTTATATTCTTATGTCATTGATATACTTGCCGCTAAAATTGGAAGTTGTAGGGTTGGATATCTTTGTAATATAATTGGAATTCTTTCTTTTATGAAAAACTACTATCAATTTAAAACCATTTTTCAAAATTATTTTTCTTTTATTCTTCTCAAACAAACTGTTTTATTCTATTTTATATACAAACTATTTCACAAACCATGTTATTTACTAAACTATTCTACAAACTATTTTTTTTTATACAAAACTATTCTAAATTAAAACCTTTTAGTAAGCAAAGATGTTCAATCCCATATAGCTCTTCGTACAGCGAAATTTATTTTTTTGAAAATTTTGATCCTTAAATAAGATGGAATTTATGTAAATATAAGATGATTTTGGAAATGAATTCTTTGACTTAATTATATTGATTTGGAAATTTGGATTTATTTCCTAAATTTATTATTTTGGAAACTTTGGAACTAAAGATAATTAATTTGAGAAGAAATAATTCGGTGAAATTGTATATGATTTTGAAATTGAACTGATATTGAAACAAATTGAAATTTGAGAACCTTATGTTACTAAACACTTGTTTTGGAAGTTGTCGAACTTATATAAAATTGATTTGTATGAGTATGAAATTGATTCGAAAACTATAGATTTGAAAAGGTACTCAATTTGAAAGTGAAATCTTATATATAATGGATATTATATAAGTACGATATTTGAAAGTGATTTGAAAAGGTACTATATGATACATATTTTCGAAGTAAAGATATGGAAAGTGCCTTCTGCTTGATATCCGATTTGTGGCCACATCTTGGATTCATTCTATCGATATTATTCTCTCTGATTTTGGTTTTTCGGATATGATACTCGAGTGTCCTTCGAATTCCATGGCGTTACCCATGGTCTTACGAACTCGACTGCATAGCGTAATTCGTAAGGCAGTGATTGCTTAAAAGGTACGGATGTTTCCTGGGGGATCCAGGCGTAACCATTGTGTATCTGCGATCTATGGTCGTGTTAGTGGCGTAATCCGCAAGGCAGGGATTGCTTAAGGGGTATGGATGTTTCCTGGGGGATCCAGGCGTAACCATTTTTATGTATCCTGCGGTCCACCGTTTTGTTGCATGGCGAAATTCGCAAGGCAGTGAATGCTTAAAAGGTACAGATGTTTCCTGGGGGACCCAGGCGTAACCATTGTGTATCTGCGATCCATGATTTGATTCGTTTTTGTTTGGATTGTACTTTCCATATCTGTTTTTAAAGGTTTTCCCAGTATTTTCACTAGGTGTTGAAACAGGTCTACTAAGTACCTGGAGAATTCCAGTTTTGCGCCTGATCAACGGACTACCAGAGTCTACAGGAACAAGGATAAACTTGTTGAAACATCGAGTTATAAAAGTATTTTGATAAAATATCATATAAAGGATATTTTGATCAGTTATTTTCCTTCCTAAAGGATTTTAAAGTGTTTTAAATATTTTACCTCTTTAACCAACAATTTAAAATAATGGTTCATCCTTCTCTTTCAACCTGCTTTCCCTCCTAGCTACTTTTCTTCCCTACCTTCTTTCGGGATGTCTTCCAACCTATTGTTCTTTCTAGTTGTTTCTCCGCTCCCTTCCTTTTCGAGGACGAAAAGATTTGAGTGGGGGAGAGTGTAACAGCCCTAGATTTTTGTATATATTTTAAATTTGACTTTCTTTTATTTAAATTATTTTTAAAATGGTTTATTTCAAATATTTCATTTTTAAATATAAATGTTGATTATTAAGTGATTTATAGTTCAAACTAGTATAATTTGAATATTTTACTGTAAAATGAATTTCTGGTCAAACTGTTCAAACTTTGACTTTTAAACTTCAAATTTAAATTATTTAAATTCTTAAATTTTATCTTTTATTATGAAAATAGATGTAATAACTTGAATACTACTTTTCTTTTCATTGAAAATGGAGTTAAATTGTAAAAGTTACGTACATTTCAATTTTGAGTATAATTTGTTTTATTTTGCCTATTTTAAATTATATAAATCATATTTTATTTGTTATATTTTATTTTAATATGTGTTAATATTTTATTTTATGTATATTTTTATCTTTTAATATTTTTAAAGTGATAATAAAAAATTTCCAAAATATATTGCATTTATTTTCTATTTTTAAAGGCTAGTTTCCATTTTTCTGCTATTTTCTTCATTTAAATTATATTTAATTAAAATTTATTTATTTATTTTTGTGAATGCATTTTATTTTTTGTGTTATTATATTTATTTATAAATATTTTCTAAGTCCATATAAATCTTCCAAAGTTTATTCTGTTTATTTTCAAATTTTCTAGACTAGTTTTCATTTTATACTATTTTCTTATTTTAATCATATATAATTAATATTTATTTATTTATATTTTGTATATTTGTTATATATTCGAATTTTAACTGAAATTATATGTATTTTTAGATAATTAAACTTATGAAAAGAAAATATAGAAATTTGAAAGGTTTTAAACTTTTTAAATTCCAAGTCCTTTTACCTTCCACCTTTTCATTTTCTCAACCTCCACTTGTAATCAATTTTGGCCGATTCTTTTCTCATTCTTTCAGCCACTTCCTCACTTCATTTTCACGAAAATTAAACTTCTCAATCACCAAAAAATTCGGCCATTAACCTGAAGTAAAGCTTGGTAAAAAATTTCTTCTTTTCTATGCAATTTCTACTTGTTTTCTTATGATTTTGCACTTGTTTTCTCACCTTCTATGCTCAGCTCCTCCTTCCTCCTCCACCTTGGCCTCCTCCACCACCACCACATCTGGTCAACACCTCCTCCAGCCCAGCCCCAAGCCATGGCCATGCCCCTTGATGAAGAAGATCCACCTAAAAATAAACAAAACTCCACCTTAATGTTCATAGCCTAGCCTAACTTGTTCCACCACCTCTCTCCTCCACTTTGGCCGGCCAAACACCACCACCACCAGCCATAACCTGAGCCTTGGACCTCTGTAGCACCTGTAGTTTATCCTTCCAGATCAGGCCATGCCCAATAGTCCCTTGGTCGAATCCATTTAGGCCTTGAAATCTTGTTGTTGCTTGTAGTTGTGTTGCCTTGTTTTGAAATTCAAGCACATATCCTTCATCTCCTCTTTATATTGCTATGGCGACCCCTATATGACCTGAACTTGATCCAAACCTGATCCAAAACAATCCCATTATAGTGTCTTTCCAGGCCATAGCTGAAGTATAAGTGGTTGAATGCAAGTGCAAAAGCTCTAGCTTTGAATTGTATAGTTATTCCTAGCATTGTTTGTAATATTTTGGTTTGTAATTCATGTTGTTTTTGTTTTGTTTGATATTTAACAAGGCAATTAGCCTTGGCTCTCCCACTCTCAAATCATTGTTGTGTTATCGTGCTTTTGAAGTTCCTTATTTGTGCATTTGGTTGTCATCTCCAGCTTATACAGGTGAGTTATTCTCACCAGACAATATGTACATATATAACTAGTGAATTGACCCCTTTTGAATCTGTAAAATGCATTATCATGTTACACTTGCTATGTTATGATTTTATGATGTTCACCCATGCTTAAACACCTATTATATTATATGTTACTGTTATATTATGCTGTTCTATTATTTTTATCAGTTTATCACACTGCAAGTTCCCTTTAGATTAGAATCACTATGGGTTGAAATGATACATACCCGAACGGACTTTAGAATAGGAGAAAATCATTATGGGCTGAAATGATAGGCCTGAATGATTTTCAATTATTTTTCATTTCCTTGGGATTGCGGGTTTGAAATGATCAAACCCGGGTTTTCTTTGTAAATTACGGGTTGAAATGATATATTACCCGTATCACTTTACTTAGACTAGAAATGAAATACAGACCCGTTGTTAAAATATGTTTTTATAAAAATCTTAAAAATATTTTTGAAATGTAAATATTATAATATTTGATTTAAACTAAATAAAAAAATGATTTATGTAAGCATTATTGATTTTTTTGAAAATTTATAAGTGAAATAAATTATTGGTAAAACTAGAAAATTTGAAATGTAAGTTATTTTGGGAAATTTTAATTGGGTGATAATTGGAATTTAAATTAAATATGAAATGTGATAACTTCATGATAATTTGGATTAAAGTGAATTTAAATGATTTTTATATTATATTAATGATTTTGAATAAAGTTAAAATGTGAAATGAATGAATATTTAAGTTGAAATTTTGAAATATAACTAAAATTGGAAATTTGTGAATTTGGCTTAAGAGTGAACTTTAAGTTAAGTAAATAAAAATGGAATTAAGTTATTTTGAAATTTTAAAATTAAGTGTTAAGTTAATTTAATTTAATGAATTTATAATTTAAAATTGGAATTTAATAAGTGAATTATTATTAAATTTTGATTTTTGAATGGAGTTTTAACTTTATAAAATCATGAATATAAAGGTATTTGAATAATTGTTTTAAAAGTGAAATTATATGATTTTATAAGTAAAAAAAAATGATTTATATAAAAATATAATTGTTTGTGAAATTATACTGAATATTTGAAGTTAGTTAACTGCATTTCTGAAACGCTATTAAATTCTAATGTAAATGATAATACAACATTTGTAAATGCTGTAGTTGATAATAATGAACCAAATGGCTAAATTTAATTAAAGGCTATTATAGCATTTTTGTAAATGTTATAATGGTTGAATTTAACTAAGTTTATTTGAAACTAATGTAACCATATTACAGAATTTTAAATGCTGTCTTTTGTTAAATTGAACTATTTTAAATGTGACTTTCCATAGCATTTTCTAAATGCTGCGAAAGTTGAAATTTCATTGTTTTAATTAATTTAAGTGAACGAATGAACTTTGAAAAGTTAAATTTTTGGAAATTTAAAATTTTAATTATTAAATATACTAACTTCATTTTTATGATTTAAAATGAAGTAATTTGTTTCGAAATATAAATTATTTTGAAATATGATATTTTGATATTTTGAAATGGATTTTATAAGGATATTGAATTTTGAAATGATATTTGATTTCGAAGTATAAAATACCATTTTGAAATTTTAACCACGGGATGTATTTAATTTATAGTTTAACTGATCCTTAAAGGATGGGCGATCCCAAGCATCCTTTGAGTTATTGTGCATTTCTACTACAGTTCACTTGAGTTGGTTTACATTATATAAGTATATATTGTCCTGACTCGAGTGTTTTGTGTATTAATTTACGCTCGGGTCAGCCTGAGTATTTACAGCTTAGCTTTGGATTTCTTTCTGGAGCTAGGAATCGCTGGAGATTCTGCTTGTCTAGTTATCTGTTCCTTTCAGTTCAGTTGTTCTATTTCAGTTCTGGTATTCATAAACTTCTATTTATTTGAGATGTCTATTGTATATGTTTTCAAGCAGATATTATGTATTATGTTTTGAGAGTTTGTTATAGTAGCTTCATGAACTACTATGGTTTTTTTATATTCCGCTGCGAGTTATTCTGATATGTTCTATGTCTGTGATTCTGTGTATTTGATTTCATTTGCTCCAAATTTATTTACAATCTGTTATTTTGAATTATTCAAGCCAGACATGTGTTGATTATTGTCGATTTGAATGGTCCAAAATACCGGGTCGTTACAGTCACAGTTATAGTTTCTAAGGTCACAATTAACTTATTAATTTCATAGGCTGACTAATAACCTATTTAACACATATGGACACCCTGTCTGGTTTCATAGTTTTCATGGAATCACTAAGAACCTATTGGCCCCTGCCAATAACTTCATCATGCATGGGTTCTCTTTGAACCTATTGGTATCTCCAATAACTTCTCTCTTATCCTAGTTTTCATGGGTTGACTAGGAACCTATTGACTTCTGTCAATAACTTAATCCGGATATAGTTTTCATGGGTTCACTACAAACGTATTGCTCTTGCTATTAACTCTTTCTAATCATAGTTTTAATCGGTTTACTATGAACCTATTGGCCCCTGCCAATAACTCTTTCTAAGCATAGTTATCAATTGTTTACTATGAACCCGTCTACCTGATAGCTTCTTTAACTAGTATTTAGACATCTTATATTCTGGTCTACCTGACCTCCTGGATGCAATTCTACTCATTCAGGAGTTAACTCGATTTATATTTACTACTGGGTCAACCTAGCTAGTTATTTTGTCCCTGTTCCCCAATCTACAGTTATGGGTCCATATTAAAGTGAATATGTAAACTAGAAGAAGCAAACATATTAACATAATAATCACCAACATTTGTGGTTTAATATCCTTGAAATCATTTTCATATAAAACATGGTTAATCCCTTTAACCTATTATTCTATCAAGGAAAGCTTCTTCAAAAACTCTAATTTAAAAGCATTTAAAAACTCTTTTATAATGCCATGGGTTTTACCTTTAAAAATTGAGATTGGTTGCCATAATTTTTCAAATTATTTACAAAAATAACTGCTGCATAATTTCGGATCTAAACAAGGATTAATATAACAAATAAGCCCTTCCATTATGCAAAACCAATAAAACAATTAAGTCCTTCATCTAAAATAATTTTATTTCCATAGTAAATTACGCCGGAAAAATCCCCACAAATCATAGAAATTCACTCTCAATATGTTATCTAACATATAAAAATTTCAGACCCAAATTCTTCATAAAATAACCGAAATTAATTTCTAGATCTTGTTATTCATATTTTCCTTTGAAATTCATAATAAATTTTCCATAGCTTGGAAAATTATTAAAATTAAAACCCATCTCCAAAATCATGTTTTACATAGCATATAATTTCCTCATGGCATTCGAAATTAAATTTAAATGATTTTACCCTTAAAACCATGTATAAACAATTATCAAACAATCTTGTTTGAATCAAACATGTTATAAATTCCAAGCATATTATCATAAAAAATCATCATAATGGATTTAAACTTATACTCAAAAATCAAATGATCATAAAAACAAAAATAGAGATGGTTTTGATTATTATTCACCTTGATTAGGATAAGGACTTTGAGATTTGATTGAGATTAATTCCCCTTGCTTAAATCCTTAGCTTTAATTTGATTTCCTCCTCTTTTCTCCTAAGTAATAGTCGAATTCTCTCTTTTGTTTGCGTTTTATGTTTTGAGAAAAATGAACGTAAATGGATAGGAAATGAGAATATAAGGTAATGGGATTATGGTGCGCAATTACCCTAAATACCCTTGCGTTAATTACTCCTAATTAACATACAAAACCATTTATAAGCCCATTTATATGATAAATTAAGCTCGGCCTCTAGTTTATTTTCAAATCTCAATTCCCCTTATCACTCTAAGATTTACATTATTCTATTTAATTTATCTAATTAAATATTCTGAATAATGTTATTAAAAATTAGGGGTGTTACATTAAAAAACATACAGTTGGTTGTTAACGGTTTACTTATGTTAAATCATAAATAGTCTGGTTATTTAATACTCGATATTGAATTTGTAAATTATATCTTTTATAATAAATAAAAGGATGTTGGAAACGTCCCAAACGATATGCGAAGGCACCATATTAAAAATGTATAAAATGGAACATATAAGATGGACTCCTTATGTTTTGATAATAGAAATTATCATACATGTTGTATTGTTTACAATATTGTATCTTGCTTATGTATTTAATACATGAAGAAAATATTAAATCAAAATTAAGATCACTAAATGTAGTTTAGAGTGTTCTCGAGTATTTACGAAATACTAGAGAATTGTTTTCAGAAACAACGAATTCCTTATGAAGGAGTGTTCAGACTCAAACTTCATAAGTGTTATCGAGTATAATATGTCAATATAAAATTCAATTTCAAATCTTAATTAAGAAGCTTTAAGTTGATAATGTTCCAAATGAAACATTATGGCTGATTCAATGAAAAGGCTAAGTACATTGCCTTCAATAGTACCACAATAAAAGAAAAGTATAAATGTAAATGCATAAATTTATATCCAAGCTAGGGGCGATTCCAGGTATTAAGAATACTACTTTATTGTTATCTCGCTAGAAGTTGAGAAACATACTTCGACTAGTTCCACATGATAAAGGTGGTTTATCAGCATCGGAGAGAGTTGATTGACAGGGTAGATAATTAAAACAACATAGCAGATCCATTCACAAATGGTATAACTTAATTGGTTCTCATCAAACTAATCGAAGGGATGAGATAGAGATTCCATAATTGGCCCCAAGTGCAAGTAGGAGATTGATAAAGTTAGGAGTATGCCCTAGGGGCAATTATGTAATTTGTTGCATATATCTAAATCGATAACCAATCTTGTTCAAAATAAAATGTGTTTTCTTTCTATTATATACCTATTATATTGTAATATAAATAATTAAGTAACTAAATTTAAAGTACATAAATGAAAATTCCTTAAATGATATGTTATGTGATAGTAATTACAAAATGTTATGATCATGAGAATTTTATTACATTAAAAATAACATATTATTTATAATATTCCCGGTCAAGAAGTTTCAAGAAAGGTAATCGATTCAACCGTTTAGGCTAGAGTATATAACACTCTCCGAATATTGGGCAGTGTATTTCTTGTAGCTGTTGGAGGCACCAAGGGGTTACGTACTGATAGTTATTGGATAACCATGGAATAACCTACTCAAGAGTTTTCTGTTAAATAATATAACTAAGGTCAAATGGAGAATCTATAAGTAATGATGTTGCATGGTTCTCTTGACTTGAGAATATTATTAAACTTCTAAGTGGACACTCCACTTTGATTATAGTTAAATCATGGCATGATGTCTATTGAATGACTATAGTTGGGTATTAGTCAAAGCTCTGGAAGTGAAACATTATTCAATAGAGAATTCATCTCCTTAGTTATATGGAATTAGTATCACAGTCAACTTAACGCAACACAAAGTCAAAGACTTTGTTCACAACAATACGGTTAATAATTATTGTTATTATTGAATCAAGGATTTTTTGCTGTAGTTACAAAGTTAAATATGGACAATGTTGGAAATTGACCAAATACAAATTCAATTAGTCCTAACGTGGTATAGTTTTAACAAAGAGAATTGGTATAAATGATCATTACTACCAAGTACTGTTTATAATAAGTTAAACTGGATTTTACCACAAGATGTGTAAGAGATAAGTTCACCAAAAATATCATACCACTAGCTAAGGTGATGTGTGAACGTTAATATTTGTATTATTTGATATTAATCATTGACTGAATTTACACATTTGAGTACTGTAATGATGAATACTCCTAATAACCACACAAATTAACTAATTTATAATAATTGTAAATTAATTAATATTTTTAAAATATTAATTATTAAATTTTATTTTGTTTGTTTGTATACCATTAGTATTTAATGAAGTGCATAAATAAAAGTTAAAAACGCATGTATCGATGAATATATCGATAGATTGTTTAAATTTCATTTAAATGAAATAAATGTTGAGTGGCTTAGGGATCATTTTAAGCCCATAATGCCTCCATGTTTAGTCGACCATAATAGGGGGGAGACGGTGTGTTTTCAAAAGAATTAAATGGGGAAAAGAATAATATAAGAAGAAGGTCTCCTTTTAATTATGCATTGATTACCTTCTTTATTTCATTCTTTTCATAACCTTTTAGCTATTAATTTTTATGTTCTTTTCTTAATCTCTAATGGTTGAAACTCACAAGGCTCCATGGCTAAAAATATCCCAAAACAAATATAAATCAAATTAGTTTGTTAAAAGTGGTTTATCCCTCTTGATCGTTGCAAAATCTGGAGACTGATTTCAGAATCTAGGAACTTTGATTCGTTGTTCAAGATGTGATTTATTAGCCACATTTAAAGGTAATTCTCTTATTTAAATTCACATATGTATTTATATCATTGATATAAATAGAATTTGTATGATTCAGCTTATGTTTTAATCATTTGTCTTGCCACATGTAACATAGACCTCCCTTATGTCTATTTTGATTAAAATATGTTCACTGTATTGTTTTGATTCAAATCTATATTTGTTCATTATCTCCCTTTAATATATGTTCATGATAAATTGATATGTTTTTGTCCCATGTCACTTTTGATAACTAGTTTGTTGATAAGAAAACTTGTCAACACCTCAGATTTCAAGTTGGAATATGAGCAATGCTTTCAATACCCCCTTCGAATGAATGGAGATTTCTAAAGCTTTTCAAATAAGAAATAGGTTATCTAAATCTCGTCTTTAGTACCTTTCGACACAGTCAAAAGGGTAATTTCTCTCTTGCCTAATCCTTTTGAATGGGTTGACTAAGAACTTTGTCGAAACCACCTTTCGACATGAACAAAGGGGGCTTGGGTTAAGGACTTAACAGGCTCTGGAATTAGCTGAGTTGAGAAAGTTTCGATTTTGTCGAAAGGGGTAACCCTTGCTAACTTATAGATTTAAGCTATGGATTCTGAAATTTAAGAACCTGAAGGTTTCGACCATGTCAAAAGGGGGGACCATCCGATCAGTCTTGCTGTAAATTGACATATTATTGAAAAATGAGGAAATCTCAGCAGCTAAATGGGCAAGACTATCTCAATTCTCTTTTTATTAAGCTAAAATGTAGAAATTGACCAAATTCCTAATTGAATTTGAGAATTATAGTTTACAAGTTTAAAAAAATACAAGTATGAGGTGGAAGAAATTGGATCTTTTACAAAAATGACCCCTGAGGTCATATTTATAGGTGCGGGTTGGGAATTTTCGACCCTAAGCTTTCGATGCGGTCGAAAGGTCAACCACTCTGGTTTCATGAAGGTTCACTGCACCATACCTTTCAACCTAGTCGAAAGGGTTTTATTTATTCTTCTGTTGCCGTTGGAGGCTGGGCTTCCCTTTCTTGCTTTGTTTCCTTTCGACTTCGTCGAAAGGAGTTGCTAGATAGCCTTTTGACCTTGTCGAAAGGTCTATTGTTGTGCCTTTGACTTGAATACTGATGTGTCGAATGAGTTAAGCTGGATGCTAGCCTTCGACACTATCGAAACATGCCCTCTTATTGGTTTCGAGTGTGTCGAAACTCCTAAAAGATTTATTGTGAATGGTCTCTGTCGAAAGCCTCTGCCCCAACTAATTCGTAACCTCATGCATTTATGGTGACGGTTGTGTAGTTCTTCTTTCTTTAATGAGAATGGCGCTAACCATTTCAAAAGGCTATATATGCTTTCGAAAGGGTTGAATTGGTTGAATACTTCTCTGGCAGAAGTGAATGAAGGTGAAACTAAGACGTTTCGAATGGTTTAGCGCAAAATGTAGAGTGTCTGCTATCCATTGTCTTCGAGAGGTGTCATTTTGAGTACTTTGGATGCTGCTAACATGTTTGTTATTGCCTTTGAATGGTAGCTTTCAACCTTGTCGAAAGCTCTCTGTTGACATAGTCGAGACGTCCTTATGACCTACTCGAAAGGTACTGCTAGCGTTGCCACCTCCTTGTCGGAAGTTATGTTTAACTAGACCATCTTGGTGCTTTCTGATCTGTATTAATGCTCTTGTGTTCCTTCTTTCATACTTTTATTCCTGGGGATATTTTATGGATAATATTTAGCCTCCCCCTCCATAAAAGAAGCTTTTTTTCTTTAGGACAAAGACTCCAATGATTCTTCATCTTCACCTCTTGTAAAACAGCTAATAATTTTATAAGAGTTGTTCCCTGTTATGAAACCTTAATGGACAATTTCTATATTTACGGAGTCAATGTTCTTAGCGTTATTTAGTAGCATTTTTCTGAAATATACATGATTAAACTTATTTTATTAAAAATGTGGAATAATGTCACCTGATTTGCAGATATTGACTCAAACAAATGAACCTTTGGAAAAAGTCTACTATATACTGTAATATTCCCGCCTTGAGTAAAGCCTCCTTTAACTTATAGGTACCAACCTTGTGCTTTTGGTGATCTTTCTTCATCCCTTTAAGATAGCCTTATTTTCATCCTTATACCATTGGTTATAAATTCTCATTTAATGAAAAAGTAGCAAGTAATTTAGTATTGACTTCATTTGGTGATATGAATATCTTGCATTGAAACCAAATTTTAAATTTGATGAAGAATTTACAAATCATTATAAAATTTATAGTAGAATACATAATTCTCAAAGTTAGGAGTCTAATAAGAGTCCTATGAGGAAATTAGAAATTGGAAATCTATAAATTACTATCAAAATCCACAAGGAAGTTTATGATTTATAAAATTTGGAAACTAACAAGAGATCATCCAAAATCCACTGAGAAAATCATGCGCGCGAAATCCATAAATCATCATTGAAACTCATGAGGAAATTTTGAAACTAACTAAACCAGAAATTTAATAAGTGTTAATCAAAAATTTCAATTAAATAATCAGGAATATGAAATTCACGAATCATCTTGAAAATGAAATAGGAAATTCGGGATTCATAAAACCAAGGATCCAAAGATCTAATAAGGCGGTCAGGAACATGAAAACCATAAATCTTTATCAAAATCCATATGAAGTGTAGGGTTCATCAAATTAGAAAATGAGCAGTGAACCACCAAAATATCCAAACAAGGAAATGAGGAGCATAAAATTCATCAATAATTATAAAAGCTAGCAAGATCATCTACAATTCATTATGCCAAAAATCCAATAGGAGATCATCTCAAGTCCATTGAGGAAATTAAGAATACAAAATTTACAAATCACCATAAAGATCCACAAAAGAATTTGGAATCCATTAAATTAGTAATCTCATAAGGGATTATCAAATACCCAATGAAGAAAGCAGAAATTCACAAACCGTCATGAAAACCAACATGTAATTTCAGAATTCGCCAAGTCGAAAGCTCAATAAAGGATCATCAAAAATCCAAATAAAGAAATTAAAAATATGGAATTTATCAATCACCACAAGAATCAGCAAGGAAACTTGGATTCCATTAAATCGGGAGATTGTTATAAAAACGGAACTCAAACATCCAAGAATCCAAAAGTGTGATTGAAAACCTGTTCATTCTAACTCAAAATCAGAAAATCAATGGGAAATCCATATATTATCATGCAAACTCACTAAAGGGTGCTAAGAAATCATGAACTCATTAATCAAGTAATCAATAGGAAATCATCATGAAAATTCAATGGGGAATTGCAACATGTACATGAATCGTCATAAAGGTAAGTGAGAAAATTGAAAATTCACGAAACCTTTAATTTGGTGAGAAATCGCTATGGAAATTCATCGATGGAATTAGGAAGGTGAAATCAATAAGTCATTATAAAGTCAATGTAGGAGTTTAGGATTGACTAAATTCAAAATGGAATTTTCAAGAAAAAGGAATTAAAAGTCTATGTAATTAGGAATTTAACCAAAATTTTATCAGGATCTCATTTGACAAATAGACTATTAGAAATTCATCCAATACCGGAATTAGAAATTTTCCTGGCCATGGTAAATTCAGTAAATCCAAACAACAAATTCCTAGACTTATGGATTAGTAGATTTTTTGCTATATTGGAGTTGGGTTGTATCTGTAAAACCCTGCAACCATTTGGAATAGTGGTTCCTCATTTAATATATTGTTTCTTTTATCCTATGGGATTTCCCTATTTCTGAGGATTCAAGAGTGGTGTATTCAGTCTATTCCTCAAATAAGGTCACTTTTATCTTTATAGCAAAATTTGTTATCTATTCCATTCCTTTAGATCTTATGCAGATCCTTGCTTTTGGCATCAAGTTATGGAGCCCTTTTACCCATTCTTTTGCCTCATGTCATCTATTGGGATGCATGTTTCTTAGTCCTTTGATGTAGGAATTACTTCTCAAACATTGGATGTTCTTTGATTTTTTATTCCATATTTTTTCCCTTTTTTATATGATTTTGGATTCTTTGTCCGCTCCAGGTTTTGGGCGTTGGATACCTTTATCCCTTTTGCCTTTTTTCATTTCCCACTCTTGAGTTTCATCTTTGTTTTAGATGACGGATAGATTCCTTTCCTTAACCCTTTATTCTCTTGGGTTTTAACTTTTTGTTTTGAGTTGTAGACATCTTTGTCTTTCTTCTCTTGTTTGGTGCCTTTTCTGGGCTTGGACATTTTAGTCCACTGTTTGATGAGCCTCTTCCAGGGTTGGGACATCTTGGTCCATTGTTTGATGAGCCTCTTCTTGAGCTTCCCTTGTCTCAAAGGGATATTGGGCTTGCTGAGCTGACCTTCCTCCAGAAGGTTGATGATGGGTACTTATCCTGACCCATCCCTAAAGAGATGGTTTTGACGTTAAGGTTCAATCACTCCCTCTAGGAGATGCTATAGAATAGCATCATAGGCGTATGTCCCTCCCTCTAAGAGGTGCAACGGAATAGCATTGTAGGCTTATGTCCCTCCCTCTAGGAGGTGCTACGGAATAGCATCGTAGGCTTGAGTATTTGTATATGAAAATAATTTTTGGCCAATTAAAATGGAGTCTCCTTTAAGAGAAAGAATTTTATAATTAAAACCCTTCTAGTACATTGAGGGGTTATCTTTTGAAAAATATTTTGGACTCATGAATCCTTTTGATAAAAGATTTTTTCTCAATGTGGTCTTTTGCAAGAACTTTCTTGTTGTTCTCATAATAGAGACATGGTTCACAAATAGGAGACTTGGAGGTCATGATTCATGAACCAATAGTCTTTTAGTTGAGAATAGGATTCTCTAATTTGAGTTTCAATAAACTTTTGATGATTTCAAAATCTTTCTTGAAAAAGTATGAATAGGCTTTTCTTTGCCCATAAGTTTTCGAAAAATTTGAAATATTTAAATTGATCGATTTGAAGTCTTTAGTATGCAAACATTAATGCTATATAATATCTCAAATTGGTTACATAAACCAGCTTTTAGAACAGATAGGCATTTGTTTTCTCTCAGGTCATGGGGTAATTGAAAATAGTTTTCTTAAGAAGTTATGTTTGAGAAATTTTTTTAAAAGCTGAAAATAAAGTTGGTGTATATGGACTTTCTCCTAAATTGATGTTGGATTTGACGGCGATCTGATATTTCTTGGAGGGAAGCCTTTGTATTGTGTTGACTGAAATATTAATAATTACCTCATATTTGGCATCTGAGATGTCCTTTTCAAGTAGCCAGGAGTGTGTTGTGCTCTAAGATGTTGAATGCTTTGGCCTGATTTTGTTTTACCTATAATAACACTCGATTTTTTAATCAGTACATGGTTAATGCACAAAACAAATCTAAGTATGAATGAAAATATAAATTGAGTTAAAAAGATATGAAAAGAGAGAGAGAAAGTTCATAGTTGAACTAATGCCACGAGTCCTCATGATTTGATAAAGATTTGCATTTGGGAGTTGCTGAGTTGTTTTCCTCTTAGTTTAAATAAGATGTCCTTCAGGTTTCTTTAACGAACTCTTGTAAGAATCTTGACTTGATCATGCCTTGAACTTTCTCTGCTAAGACACTGCAATCATCGATTTCATTTCCATTTGCTTTATGGTATTCGTAGTAACTTCCTCCTTTATTTGACTCTGGAGCGCTTCGAACCATATGAGGAGCAGTAAAATTATCGTTTCCTTTCATCTTGGAGAATATGTAAGAGAAGGATTTGTTTAGGACTGCATAATTTGTTTTGAAATTCTTTCTTCGACTTCCCTTCGGGTTTTCACTTTCCCTTGGTCTCTTGTCAAGATGCCTATAATTAGATTTCTCTTCCTTGGATTCATGGTGGAATTCTTTCTTAGCATGGTGCATCTCGTCCATTGGAATAAACTTCTCATCCCGTAGAAAGAAATATTGTAGATCCTTGCATCCATTGATATAAAGGTCTTTCCAAAAATGAGTATGTTCAATTAGCCCTGATCGATCTGCCATAAGCTTTTCTCTATCAGTTGTACTTTCTGCCCTTAATGCTTCTGCACTGAATCTATTCAAATATTCACCAAGTAGTTCCGCTTGCTTTTGTCTGATGGTTGCTAGCAAGCTAAAGTCCATAGTTGTATCTCTGAATATAGAAAATTGGGCCATGAAGTTGCAAGTAAATTGTTCCCAAGAATAGATGGCTTCCATTCGGTAACTCCTATGCCATTCAATAGCTGCTCCCTGAAAAGTAATGGGAAAAATGGTCATCTGGATCAGTTGTTCCATTATATTTTAGTGAAGGAATTTGGATGTGTGGGGGGAGATTTGTTGCCATTATTTCTTCGGAAAAGGGAGCCTTTTGCAGGATAACATATTCTTTTGGATCAAAAATCACCTTTTCTTTTAGCGTATTCATCATTATTTGGTGTACGACATTTTCTTGGTTAGTTTCATTTCTGTGACTACTCTTGCTATTTCCTTGGACTAGGCTATTTGATTGTTCGAGGGACCTTCTCACTTGACTTTCTCGGTTTAACTCTTGATTCTCTTCCTCATTTGGAGTTCGCGCTTCATCTTCTATTTCCATAATCCTTAATGATTCTAGGGACAGAGTTTTTTTAGGACACTCTCGTATTGCTATCATTTGTGGGTTGATTCTAGACCTTGATCACATTGCTTTCCAATTTTGTTAGGGTCGAGGGTTGTCCAACTCCTGTATTCCCTAAGTTAGAATTTGGGACCATGTCACCTTTCAGAGTCGATTGTGAAGCAGCCTATTTGCTTGGATTGTTGTTATTACTCCTTGCTCTTACCATTTTCCTCTTTTGGACAAAGTACTTTATGCAATCAATCTGAGATGAAAGTTGTCAGAGATCGGAGGTTCAAGCCCTCCTTCTAGCACCAAAAATGTTGGCAAGAAAACTTGTCAACACCTCCGATTTCAAGTTGGAATATGAACAATTCTTTCGATACCCCCTTTCGAATGAATGGAGATTGCTAAAGCTTTTCAAACAAGAAAGAGGTTATCTAAATCTCGTCTTTAGTACCTTTCGACACAGTCGAAAGGGTAATTTCTCTCTTGGCTAATCCGTTCGAATAGGTTAACTAAGAACTCTATCGAAACCACCTTTCGACACGAATAAAGGGGGCTTGGGTTAAGGACTTAACAAGCTCTGGAATTAGCTGAGTTGAGAAAGTTTTGATTCAGTCGAAAGGGGTAACACTTGCTAACTTATAGATTTAAGCTATGGATTCTGAAATGTAAGAACCTGAAGGTTTCGACCATGTCAAAAGGGGGGACCTTCCGATCAGTCTTACTGTAAATTAACATATTATTGAAAAATAAGGAAATCTCAGCAGCTAAATGGGCAAGACTATCTCAATTATCTTTTTATTAAGCTCAATTGTAGAAATTGACCAAATCCCCAATTCAATTTGAGAATTAGGGTTTACAAGTTTAAAAAAAATACAATATGAGGTGGAAAAAATTGGAACTTTTACAATTATCTCCTGAGGTTATATTTATAGGTGCGGGTTGGGAATTGTTGACCCTAAGCTTTCGACGCGGTCGAAAGGTCAACCCCTCTAGTTTCGTGAAGGTCCACTGCGCCATACCTTTCGACCTAGTCGATAGGGTTTTATTTATTCTTTTGTTGCCGCTGGAGGCTGGGTGTGATGTCCGGGATTTTTAACATCTGTTAATTAGGAGATTAACTGATTTTAATTATCGGAATATTAATTGATCAAATAAATAAATTTTCTGATGATAATAATTCATGAATCTATATAGTGATCTAAAAATTATATATATTTGGGATTTGTAAAACGGCTGGGTATGGATAGATTGATAAATATTCTAGAAATATGTATATATATAAACTCCATCATTTATATTAAGGGAAAATACCCATAAATATATATATAGACAAATATATACAAACTTTATGACGTTTAATATATAAATATGTAAATGCATATATATATGTGTATATACCCATATGAAGTAAAATATGGGAAAGTTTGAATGTAAAAATAAATAAGTATAAACATAGATGATGGCAAGTATTAGAAAATATATATATATATATATATGTATATGTATAATAACAACATATATGGATATGATACCTATCCAAAAATATATATATATATATTTATATATATAACACATAAGTTAATATATAAGTGAATGTACATGAAAACATAAGAGGCTTATATTGTGTATATAAATAGCTATGAAAGGTATAGGCGAAACCAGAAAAAAAAGAATACTTGTAAACATATGAAATATAGATGTACCCAAGAATGGATAAGCATGTAAACACAAAGGGGAACATGCATTTAATGCACATTCATTCCAAGCATACAAAAATGTTGTATCAAGTTAAAGCAAAAATCATATCAGGTCAAGTTTGCTGACTAAAAGAAAATAAAGTAAAAAAATAAAGGGGAAGCTTGCTGTGTACAAAGGAGCTGCAGCACACTCCTCCTATATGTACCTCTATCTTGTCTTTATTTCTTTCATTCGAACAAACTAAAGTAGAAGGCAAACAAACTGCAAACTAAAAAAAAGCCTGTAAACATTTTCAAAACCAGAAAAAAAATATCAAAGCTTGGATCATCTCAGCTAGCAAAATAATCTCATCTCAGATTTCAGCAGGATCAACTCAACTAAGCAACACAATCAAGTTTTAAAAGATCAGTGATTCCAGTTTTCAAAAATCATAGCATCTCAGTTTTAAGTCTATGTTCTTCATCTTGATAAAAAGGTGAGCAAACTCTTAAACCCATTTATACTTTGGTTTGCATGTGATCAGTATTGAATGTTTGTTTGTGAAATGTGAGTATACCCTTTTGATTTGAACTAGAAATTGTTGTTGTGAATAATATTGAAGTTTGAATGGTAAATGTGTGTTTGCATGTTTATATATATACATGAAAATGAAGGTGCATGTCTGTACACATAAATATGAACTCTGTTCCACGCCTACGGGTTCCCGAACCTGTTTCAAATTCAAAAGCTCTATCTCAAATTATTTATAGGCTTTGAAATCTAAAGAGAACATGTTCGTATGATCATGTTCTAAGTTTTAAAAATAAATTTAAGTAAATTAAACAAAAACTTTTTCTGTAAATATAAGAATACAGGCAAAACCAATGTAAACAGAAATTTCATGTGACGCCCCACCTCTATACCCACGCTAGCCAAGAACACTACGGTGTAGTGCTGTCAACTAGCCCGGAGAATAAGGCTGTTGAGGAGCGACCATCTATGTAATTGCTTTGTGCGAGCACCGATATGTCAGATAATAAAACATTGCATTTCATTTTTAGAGGAAATCCGACATACCAATTCTCACTCAAAGCTACTACACAGTGGCTATAATAGTTTAGGACAATAGATATAAAAATAACACAGATAACATAAATGCGGAATACAGATGGAACGAAAAGTCTCATATATATAATAACTGATATCAGTTACAATACATTTGACATAATACAAATGATACAACTACAACTGTCGACTCAAGAAGTTATATATACAAGTACATTATCGACTAATATACATGAATACATTATCATCTTAAAACAGACACACTGACTACTACAACACGACGAAGACCACTTCAAATGATATAAAAAGTCTTCATAGCTCTAGCAGCAACCCAAAGCTAAAAATCTACAACCTGTAAATACTCGGTCTGACCCGAGTATTAAATTCAAAAGAAAATAATACACGGGTCAGTCTAATTCAAACTCAGTTATTAGTGCACAGAAGCAATAATAATCAAGTATCAAATGGACGACAGTCACAGAAAGCTCGTATACCCAACTTCTCGATAAGAGAACCGGATAACGGCAGATATAACACTAAACAGTGTTAATCCACAAAACAGAAATCCAAAGCAATTTAAACAATTGAAATATCAATTTGAAACTGTCAAATCTGATAGGGCTGCAGTACACGCATGCGTGTACTGCCTCGCCACTATCACAAGAGATACACAAAAGCTCAGTGAAAGTCACAAATGATCACAAGGTCAAACCCTGAAATCGGGTTCAACTCAGGGATAACAGACAGTAACAAACAAAGTCAAGAGATTCAAGATTACAGAATGTAGAACCTACTCTAGACAGAATGACAACGTACATGCAAGTATACAACAGTGAACAACAACTGTCGATCAAGCTAAAGATATCAATGCCACTGACCCAAGTACACTAACCAAATGCAATATTGAGGTCAATTCGAGTATACCATAGAGATGAATACAAATGACCAGAGGAATGCACAAAGCTGCTACAGGGAGGAACAGAATTATACAAAAGAGACTGTGCTATGCAGTAAAGCCAAACAGGTCAGGGATGAACGAAATTCAACAGTGCAGAGATGATCAAAGTCAGGTGATATTGTGAACAAGTAACAGTGCATCATGAAGCAAAACCAAGTGCAGCTGAAAGACTGAATATTTCTTCTTAAAAAATCAAATTGAAAAAGATTAACAGAAATTTTCAAGATAGAGCAGACTACAAAGTCAATTCAAGTATGCAGAGAGCAATATGAAGCAATGCAATACAAGTATACACAAGCAACTCAATGATGTTCATATGACCAAAGATCAAACAGAATGGCAACAGACTCAAGTGACCAGAGTAGCTCAAGTTCAAGTAAATACAAATCAGTGTCCAGAATCAAATAAACAAATATAGTTCAAGTGTTCAATTGCAACACTGACTCAAATGTATGCATATCAGACAATCAGTGGCAAATGTTCAAGTAAAACAGTGTTGAACAAGATGATCAAGTAACCAGAGCTACTCAGGGTACATAAGCTACAAGTGTCAGGTCATCATACTACTACAACAAATCAATACAACCAGACTTAACTGCAAACTCGAGTGAAGACAGTGGCTAAAGAATAAACACTGTAATGACAAAGTGATCGAAGCAGAAGTCAAAGTCAAAATAATCGAAGCCGAGTCCGAGAATCAAATAACAGCTCAACATCACAGACCGAAGTCAATTCTCAAGTAGATTGACAAAGAAACAAATGTACATACTCAGTGCATCAAGTGTCAACATCACCATGAACAGTAGCAAGTTCAACGAACAAAATGACCAAAGTACATCAAAACAAGCATATACAGAACTACCAGTGATGCAGCATAATAAACAGTCGCGAATGACCAATGTCAAATGATCAGAGAAGTTTACAGAAGTCGAAGAATAAAAATGCAGACGTAAGTCAATAAATCAATGCTACAGAGATGAACAAATGGAAGTGTCGAAGTCATAACAATATTCAATGCCGAAATCGTATTTTTGAAAAGGTCAAAGATTTGAGAATCAGGAAAGTTTCGATACCGTGAAATTCAAGTAAAATCGCACGTTCAAAATCGAAGCCATATGAAGCTGTGGTGGCTATGAAACTAAGCAATCCAAGAATCGAACTAAACGAGTAAAATCATCAACATCAAACAAAAACCCAAACTAAGCCAAGAATCACGACTGAAACAAAAATCACCAGTACACGAATTCGAATTAGATGTGAGGGAATTAACCACTCACCTTTGCCATGAATTGGAGTAGTCGAAGAAGCAACCAAGAAGAAATCGATCGGAGTTACTCGCGATTATTCACGCGATCCCTTTCTCGATCGAGCAGATCGGCAGCACGTCATCACGAAGTGGAACGAAGCCCTAATTTTGACGAAGCGGAGGAAACGAAGACGAAGAAAATGCCGCCATTTATTTTCTCTTGTTTAATTTAGGGCTTGAGAACGAAAAATGAAAAGAAATGGAAACGGGTCGAATTTCTTTAAGAATGGGACGGGTACATTTGTTTTGCAAATTTTTCACGGCTTCAAACATTTGAAAACGTGGGCCGAGAATTTATTTTAAAGCCTGTCAACATTTAACAGATTTTTCAAAAGAGTTTCAACTGGTTAAATTAAAATTCCAAACAGCGATTTGCTAGGAAAAGCAATCGTCTAAAGACGATAATTAATCGGTACGAAATACCGGGTTGTTACAGACTTCCCTCCTTAAAGAAATTGCGTCCTCGCAATCATAAGGAATAAATGGACAAAAGGTAGCAACCAAAAGAGCATGACAATGTCGAATGCATAAGCAAAGCAAATGTCAGCAGGGAAGTATTAGATTTAAAATCAAAAGGTTCGACTGCTTCAAATCAAAAGAATCAACATCGTGGGGATCAAGGAATCAAAATCAGACGACTATATAAACAACCCCAAACATCATCATCGACTGACAAAAGCAAGAACAATCGAGTTCTAGCAATTGAAAGAAAAGGAATCAGAGCAGAAATCACGTACTGCACGAATTGAATGTGAGTAAATCAAATTACTCACCTGAATCATCAGAGAAAAAGACGAAGCTCAAATCTCAAAATCGCAAATATTAAATCATCAAAAACGATAATCGAATTTTCAAATCGCAAATATTTACTTATCTCAAACGATAATTAAATTTCACAAATATTTGATTATCAAAAACGATAATCAGAAACACAAGCATTCGATTAATCAAATATTTAATTATCTCAAACGATAATCAAATTTCACAAATATCTGATTATCAAAAACGATAATCAGAAACACAAGCATTCGATTAATCAAATCGAAAAATATTTAATTATCTCAAACGATAATCAAATTTCACAAATATCTGATTATCAAAAACGATAATCAGAAACACAAGCATTCGATTAATCAAATCGAAAAATATTTAATTATCTCAAACGATAATCAAATTTCACAAATATCTGATTATCAAAAACGATAATCAGAAATCAGAAATATCCGATTATCAAAAACGATAATCAGAAGTCATAAATATTCAATTAACGAGTCCGAAATTAACCGAAGTAGTAAAAGTATGGTTCCATACTCCGTACTTTTGCTAAATCGTTTAAATCTCTTTATCATTTCCTTGAAAGTGCAAGATTGTGTGTTTTAAAAATAACATTTCACATTCTCAAACGGACAAGTCCGGAATTAAGCGAACCAGTAAAAGAAAGGGATCATAGTCCTTGATTTTACTGAAACGTTTAAATCGCTTCCTCATTCTTTTGAAAATGCAAACTATAAGAATTTTGAAAACAATTTTAATTTATATTTTGAAACAACTTTTAAAAATAACGAATTTTGAAAATACGTGATTAAATTAGCAATATCAGTGTTGCGGGAGAACCGCTTGTAAATCCATTTCAAAATCGACGGTTACTGAAGTTAACACGTCAAAATCTCATCAAAATAACTGGCATCAAAATATAATACCAATGAATTTTCATTCATCAAAAATGTCACAAGAATCTTCTCAAAGATAGAAAGGGATATCATACCCTAAACTTGTATTCATAACAAGTCAATAACACATATAAATTCACCAATACACAAAAACTGACAAAACTTGTCAATAGAAATCATGAAAATTGATGAAGCACAAATTCTAGAAATCAGCACAAGAAATCCAGAAATCACAAGTTCTAGAAATCTACACACGAAATCCAGAAAACACAAATTCTAGAAATCTACACACGAAATCTAGAAAACACAAAGAAGGGGGAAGTCCGAACACACGGACGAGAAGCTATCCATTTAATTTTCCGAACACACGGATGGGAAGCTATCCATTTAATTTTCCGAACACACGGATGGGAAGCTATCCATTTAATTTTCCGAACACACGGATGGGAAGCTATCCATTTAATTTTCCGAACACACGGATGGGAAGCTATCCATTTAATTTTCCGAACACACGGATGGGAAGCTATCCATTTAATTTTCCGAACACACGGATGGGAAGCTATCCATTTAATTTTCCGAACACACGGATGGGAAGCTATCCATTTAATTTTCCGAACACACGGATGGGAAGCTATCCATTTAATTTTCCGAACACACGGATGGGAAGCTATCCATTTAATTTTCCGAACACACGGATGGGAAGCTATCCATTTAATTTTCCGAACACACGGATGGCCCGAAGGCCTTTGACACACGAACGGTCCAAAGACCATGGGGTACAGCCCCATATATGTGAGTAGAAAGATCACCCAAGCGGGGTCTAGTCTCCCTCGCAGACAAAGAGACATCGCTCAATCGCTAGTCTAAATCACAAGAATGATCGTCATGATCAGAAGGAAGTGTCAATCACACAAAGCTAGTAAATATAAGAGTTTAGCTTCATGTCTCATAACCACTTGTTTAACTCAAATATTTACGAACAGATTGTAGATCTGCACTAGAAAATTGTCACAAGAGTTTCAATATGTGTGAATCGAAATCACACCAATGAGGTATAGACTAACCTTGAAGATAAAGAGGAAGGTATGTGTGAGTCGGAATCACACTACTGCGGTCTAGACTAACCTTACGGACAAAGAGATATGTGTGAGTCGGAATCACACTACTGCGGTCTAGTCTAACCTTGCAAACAAAGAGAAAGGTATGTGTGAGTCGGAATCACACTACTGCGGTCTAGACTAACCTTACGGACAAAGAGATATGTGTGAGTTGGAATCACACTACTTCGGTCTAGTCTAACCTTGCAAACAAAGAGAAAGGTATGTGTGAGTCGGAATCACACTACTGTGGTCTAGACTAACCTTACGGACAAAGAGATATGTGTGAGTCGGAATCACACTACTTCGGTCTAGTCTAACCTTGCAAACAAAGAGAAAGGTATGTGTGAGTCGGAATCACACTACTGCGGTCTAGACTAACCTTACGGACAAAGAGATATGTGTGAGTCGGAATCACACTACTTCGGTCTAGTCTAACCTTGCAAACAAAGAGACATCGCACAATTGCTAGTCTAAATCATAAAATGATCGTCATGATCAACGAGAAGTGTCAATTACACCAAGCTAGTAAATATAAAAGTTTAGCTTCATGTCCCATAACCACTTGCTTAACTTAAATATTTACGAACAAACTGTAAATCTACACTAGAAAATTGTCACAAAAGGGTTCAATCGAACAAGTCCAGGAGTTAACCGACGAAGTAAACGCAAGCGTTTCATACCACTTGTTTTACTAAGCCGTTTAATTCAATTTCTCATATGAGTGAAATAAAGGCTTGTATATACTAATAGATTGGAAAACGGTTTAAGAAAAAGAGTTTTGTAGTAAAATAGTTTTGAAACTGTTTGGAGAAAAGGATTTTAATATTTACTACTAGTATAGAAAACCTTTATATATTTTTTTAAAGTGACAAATCACAAACATGATTGTAGAAACAATCAATCACAAGAATTCACATACGAAGATGTGAATAGAATCCAAAGAAATCGATACTGAATCCATCAAAAGGTATGTTCACAAAATCCCGAAAAAAATGTCATTAAAGTTGCTAATAAATGATAGCAACCAATCGGGGGAAATGATCACGAATTGATTAAACTTTGGAAACCAAATCAATTCACTAAAATTCACATTCGAAGACGTGAATAAAATCCAAAGAATTCGATTCCAAATTCATCAAGGTAGACATACCCAAAAATTCTGAAAGTAGAAGTTATCAAAGTCGACAAAAGTGATAACAACCAATTGGAAAAGAAGAATCGATTAACACTTGGAAAAACGAAGCGAAATGAGCATAGATGCAAAAATGACTTCAACAAAAATAAAAATCAAGTCAATGTCGAAGTCAACAATAATTGGCCGCAGTCGAGTACAAAATGAATCAATCATTATCATCTAAGAATCCAACGGCAAACAGAATCAGAGTCTTGGAAATCAAGAAATCAGCAATTTCTCAAAAAGCAAAGTGACCGAAGTCGAATGGAATCCAAGATGAGGAAAACACAAAATATCAAGTTCAAAATCGCTGAGATTCAACCTAGATGTGAATGAGAAATCAAAATCACTCAATTTGCAACTGGTCCAGCTATTTTTCATCACAGTGTAACAGGTACACAACGACACTCATAGCATAGAACAAAAGTGGAACAAAGTCCAAAAGTCAAAATGGCTTTAATTTGCCAAATTAAAACAAAATCAACATCGGCTAAATCAATTCAAAGCCGAAAACACAAGCATAAGTGTTAGGAATTCATACCTAGCAGTCAAAAATAGTCATATGTAAAGATGAGAGATAAAACATCGACAAATAGTTGTAACACATGCTCCATCTAAGTTATGTTTTATAATTGTCCTAGACCCCAGGCTCTGATACCAAGCTGTGACGCCCCACCTCTATACCCACGCTAGCCAAGAACACTACGGTGTAGTGCTGTCAACTAGCCCGGAGAATAAGGCTGTTGAGGAGCGACCATCTATGTAATTGCTTTGTGCGAGCACCGATATGTCAGATAATAAAACATTGCATTTCATTTTTAGAGGAAATCCGACATACCAATTCTCACTCAAAGCTACTACACAGTGGCTATAATAGTTTAGGACAATAGATATAAAAATAACACAGATAACATAAATGCGGAATACAGATGGAACGAAAAGTCTCATATATATAATAACTGATATCAGTTACAATACATTTGACACAATACAAATGATACAACTACAACTGTCGACTCAAGAAGTTATATATACAAGTACATTATCGACTAATATACATGAATACATTATCATCTTAAAACAGACACACTGACTACTACAACACGACGAAGACCACTTCAAATGATATAAAAAGTCTTCATAGCTCTAGCAGCAACCCAAAGCTAAAAATCTACAACCTGTAAATACTCGGTCTGACCCGAGTATTAAATTCAAAAGAAAATAATACACGGGTCAGTCTAATTCAAACTCAGTTATTAGTGCACAGAAGCAATAATAATCAAGTATCAAATGGACGACAGTCACAGAAAGCTCGTATACCCAACTTCTCGATAAGAGAACCGGATAACGGCAGATATAACACTAAACAGTGTTAATCCACAAAACAGAAATCCAAAGCAATTTAAACAATTGAAATATCAATTTGAAACTGTCAAATCTGATAGGGCTGCAGTACACGCACGCGTGTACTGCCTCGCCACTATCACAAGAGATACACAAAAGCTCAGTGAAAGTCACAAATGATCACAAGGTCAAACCCTGAAATCGGGTTCAACTCAGGGATAACAGACAGTAACAAACAAAGTCAAGAGATTCAAGATTACAGAATGTAGAACCTACTCTAGACAGAATGACAACGTACATGCAAGTATACAACAGTGAACAGCAACTGTCGATCAAGCTAAAGATATCAATGCCACTGACCCAAGTACACTAACCAAATGCAATATTGAGGTCAATTCGAGTATACCATAGAGATGAATACAAATGACCAGAGGAATGCACAAAGCTGCTACAGGGAGGAACAGAATTATACAAAAGAGACTGTGCTATGCAGTAAAGCCAAACAGGTCAGGGATGAACGAAATTCAACAGTGCAGAGATGATCAAAGTCAGGTGATATTGTGAACAAGTAACAGTGCATCATGAAGCAAAACCAAGTGCAGCTGAAAGACTGAATATTTCTTCTTAAAAAATCAAATTGAAAAAGATTAACAGAAATTTTCAAGATAGAGCAGACTACAAAGTCAATTCAAGTATGCAGAGAGCAATATGAAGCAATGCAATACAAGTATACACAAGCAACTCAATGATGTTCATATGACCAAAGATCAAACAGAATGGCAACAGACTCAAGTGACCAGAGTAGCTCAAGTTCAAGTAAATACAAATCAGTGTCCAGAATCAAATAAACAAATATAGTTCAAGTGTTCAATTGCAACACTGACTCAAATGTATGCATATCAGACAATCAGTGGCAAATGTTCAAGTAAAACAGTGTTGAACAAGATGATCAAGTAACCAGAGCTACTCAGGGTACATAAGCTACAAGTGTCAGGTCATCATACTACTACAACAAATCAATACAACCAGACTTAACTGCAAACTCGAGTGAAGACAGTGGCTAAAGAATAAACACTGTAATGACAAAGTGATCGAAGCAGAAGTCAAAGTCAAAATAATCGAAGCCGAGTCCGAGAATCAAATAACAGCTCAACATCACAGACCGAAGTCAATTCTCAAGTAGATTGACAAAGAAACAAATGTACATACTCAGTGCATCAAGTGTCAACATCACCATGAACAGTAGCAAGTTCAACGAACAAAATGACCAAAGTACATCAAAACAAGCATATACAGAACTACCAGTGATGCAGCATAATAAACAGTCGCGAATGACCAATGTCAAATGATCAGAGAAGTTTACAGAAGTCGAAGAATAAAAATGCAGACGTAAGTCAATAAATCAATGCTACAGAGATGAACAAATGGAAGTGTCGAAGTCATAACAATATTCAATGCCGAAATCGTATTTTTGAAAAGGTCAAAGATTTGAGAATCAGGAAAGTTTCGATACCGTGAAATTCAAGTAAAATCGCACGTTCAAAATCGAAGCCATATGAAGCTGTGGTGGCTATGAAACTAAGCAATCCAAGAATCGAACTAAACGAGTAAAATCATCAACATCAAACAAAAACCCAAACTAAGCCAAGAATCACGACTGAAACAAAAATCACCAGTACACGAATTCGAATTAGATGTGAGGGAATTAACCACTCACCTTTGCCACGAATTGGAGTAGTCGAAGAAGCAACCAAGAAGAAATCGATCGGAGTTACTCGCGATTATTCACGCGATCCCTTTCTCGATCGAGCAGATCGGCAGCACGTCATCACGAAGTGGAACGAAGCCCTAATTTTGACGAAGCGGAGGAAACGAAGACGAAGAAAATGCCGCCATTTATTTTCTCTTGTTTGATTTAGGGCTTGAGAACGAAAAATTAAAAGAAATGGAAACGGGTCGAATTTCTTTAAGAATGGGACGGGTACATTTGTTTTGCAAATTTTTCACGGCTTCAAACATTTGAAAACGTGGGCCGAGAATTTATTTTAAAGCCTGTCAACATTTAACAGATTTTTCAAAAGAGTTTCAACTGGTTAAATTAAAATTCCAAACAGCGATTTGCTAGGAGAAGCAATCGTCTAAAGACGATAATTAATCGGTACGAAATACCGGGTTGTTACATTTCATCAATCCTAATTTCAGATCTTGAATATATCAATTGAAACGTCATCAAAGTTGATGATTTTTAAAAGTGAAATTAAATTTTTTTTTATCAAGTATTCTCTGAGAAAAATGGGAATGAACGGAATCGCCATTTTCACTAAGTTCTGGCGATCAATAAGTTGGTGGACTTCATGATCGTAACCATAGCTAGCTGGAAGGTCGTAGAGTTAGGGGAAAATGCTTGATTAAATTTTAGATCAATGTGGATGATGATCTTGATCGATTTAGGGTTTAAGACTTAAAATGGGTTGAGGTCAGAAACGTGGTAACTACGTCGTCTTTAGGCCATCGGAGATCATCGGACTTAGGCCATCGGAAGCATGGGAGGTTGGAGGAGCTTAGGTTGGCGGAGCTTAGGATGGAGTTTCATGATCTCTGATGATCAGAGGTGGGAGAACGAGGCGATTAAGTGGTGCTCAGTTTTGGTACAGATTGGGGTCTAATGGCTCGATTATAAAATCACCATCGTTTCGGAATACTGGGTGTTCGTAGGGTTCGGGAACGTCATCGTGGACTTGTCGATGGCCAGAGCTTCAACCTGAGGCGGCTGGATTGATTGTGCATGTGCACATGCCTGGGATGTCTCAGGAAGCAGTAATTTGGGAAGAAAAAGGGAAACTCGAAGTAGCCTTCGGGAAGTAAGGGTTCGAGCTCAGGTATGGGCTCGAAGTAATTTTTGTATTGCACGGGTTTGTACTTAAACAAAATTTAAGTTTAAAAAAAAAAATAGGGCACACGGGTAAGTTTTGGAAACGACTCGAAGCAAGGGGCATTTTTGTTCGGGGGAGACTCGAAGTGGTCTCAGGGGTTGACGTACAAAACAGTTTTTACTTAAAAAAAATAAAATCCAAACATTTAAATAATTTTAAATGCATGTTTTCAAATTACGATTTTGATTTAAGTTTGAATTAATTAAGGTTTTAAGTAAGATGTTTTTAAAGTAATTAAAATTAATTTATTTTTGTCACATTATTTAATAAGTTTATTTATATTAAATGAATAATATAATTGAAAAGGATAATTAAGATAAAATGTTATTTAAAACCTTAGTCTTTTAAATTAATTAATGCGATAATGATGAATCATTAAACAAGGTTAAAAATAATAATAATTAAAGTAATTAATAAAGATAAAAAGATTTATCTTTTAATTTGTTAAGTAATTAATGATTTATTAATATAATTACTTCAAGAATAATTACTTGCTTAATTAATTAATTAATTAAAGGCTAATTAATTAATGAAGGTTATGACATTCTGAAGTTAAATTAAATTGTTTAAACTTAAACAACTTAGCTTCAAAGATGACATTTGATTCGAAGAGACCGGGATCGGATATCAACGATATCTGAAACCACTTCGATTCTCTATAAATTGATATGTGATATCAATAGGCTGGAATGGAATGATTTAAGTGAATTGGACCAATTAATCTAAGTTTTGGTACTTAGAAATTGATGTGTGAAATAAGTGATGTCTCTAACAAATTGTGAATTTGTAAATTGACACGAGTTACCCCGGGTTTTATGTAAGTTTTATGCTGTTGTCTTCCATATTAGGTGGGTTTAGTCATGCTGGTTTCCAGCCTGACCCGGGTGTTACTTTGATGTAATGCTCGGGTCAGACCGAGTATTACAGATTTTCAAGTAAGGACGTTCTGGAGCTCAGGAGGCGAGCTGGATGGCAGGAACGTATGGAGTGTTACCGCTGTGATATTATTTCTGTTTATCTGAAACATGTGTTTTGTATATGTCCAGTGTTTGTGTATAAGAGTAACTCTGATGAAATAAAATGTAATTGACAGATATAGTATTCTTTATATAACTGTTATTATTTGATATTATATTTTGATCCGCTGCGAATGTGAGATTCTATGACTTATTTTTTCCTGTTCTCTTCTTCTATCTCTTTTCTTCTTTTTCTAACTATCTGGAATTTTCGGGATCAAAAATTCCAGATAGTTACATTTGGTATCAGAGCAAAGGTTAAGGGAGAACCTTGACTCTGGTGGGTGTACTCATAAGGATAGGGTCAATAGTACCCTAGAATGAGTTGAGTGTATATATATATATAAGTGCGTACTTGTTATTTTCTTATATAAAGATTTTAAAAATGGTTTTAATGAAAGATTTTTATAAAAAGCTTATATTATATATATATAGCAATAATTGGTTATAAAATAAGAAATTAAGGAATATATATATATACACACATATCCAAATAAGGATTGGATAAAATGAACTATATAAATAAGATGAATTAGAATGGGTCCAAACCAGAAATAGAATGGTTATTGAGTTCAAATAGGATGATTGTTTTCCAATAAACAAATAAATGTTTTAAGGAAGTAACTATTATATGTGAATAACTTGTAAATTAGAAAGGACGTAGATCGAAAAGTTTTGAAATTGTTTCAAATGTTAATAAAGAGTATTATTCAGAATATTTTGAATGTGATCTTAATTTAAATAAGAGTTGTTTGAAAGCATTAAAGGAAACTGTTTGAACTAAAACCAAAGGTGGTTTAAAATTTAAGGATAACTTAGCGTGTAAAGAAAATAATATGTATATATGAGGAATATACATAATATCAAAAATAGTTTGAAATAAACTCTAAATATTGAGTTTTAAATTTGGAATGAGATGTGATATCCAAGATGATAAGTTTTTGAACTTATAAGATTATTAATGTGAAGTTTAAAATTTAAAGCAGGAATTCAAATTGGGTAAGATTGGCTGGATTAAGTAAATTGAATTTAACTTTGAAAAAGTTAAATAAGTTAGCAAGCAACCTGAATTGGAAATTTCAAAATAAAATTGGGATTTAACCGGAAGGTTAAATGGTTGATTTGAGTGGGGAGTTTGTGTGATCTCAAAATGGGTTTGAGATCTGGAAATTGAAAATGGATGTTTTAAAATAATTTGGATAATATCATCCTATTGTTATTAATAATCTTTAGATTATGAATTGGATTTGTTTAAATGAATGAAGAAATGGATTGTGGTGATATATCCATCATTGAGATAAAAGGGAAATTAAACTTTAATTTGAAATTAGGGATGTGGAATTACTTTAAACTAAAATTTTGAATAATTGAATTTGTAAATTAAAATTTGTTTAAGAACTGGTTTCAAAACTGAAAGATAAAAATTCGGTAATAAATTGAATTTTTAAGATAAAATTGTTTTGAACTCTTATTTGAACTTTGAAATAAATTAAGTAAAGATAATTTAAAACGGAATTCTGGGAATTGGACTCAAAATTAAATTATTTAAAGATTTGGATTATTGATTTTAAAATAAATAAATAAATAAAGGGTAATTTGATTTAAGGGGTTAAATCAACATTTGAAATTTAACTCGAATTTATATAATTCGAGATGGTTTAAAGTTGGGATTCAGATTTCTTTAGTTCAAATTGAATTTAGTTTGAATTAATTAGAATTGAAGATGGATAAGTATAAAAATTCAAATGGGAAATTTGAATTGGATTAATTTGAAATAATATTGAAGATTGAATGAGTTTAAATTCAAAAGGGAAATTGGGATTAATTCATATAGAAATTAAAATGATCTGAAATTGAAGTGGATTCAACTTGAAATTAGTCTAAATGAATTTAAATAATTTGCAATTGTAATTAAAGTGAATATGTTTAAAATCAAATGGAATTTGATTTGAATTTAGGAAAGAAATTGTGGATAATTCAACGTGAATTGGGGCTGGATCAATTTAATGGGAAATTAATTGAAATAGAGATTGGGAAGTTGAACAGTTTGGCTCTGGACTATTTTCAAAATAAATTGTTTTAATATAAATCTATTTTTCCAAACTATTTACTACACAGCTTTTCTTTTTAAACCTAAAACTATCTTAAACTTGTTTTACAATTACTTTTGGAACTATTTAACAATTTTGCAACTGATTTATAAACTAATTACTATCTTTCTACTACTTTATAACTGATTACTGTTTTACAACTATTTTATAATTACTTAAACTATTTTACAGCTATTTTACAAACTAATAATTATTTTTCAACTACTTATCTATTTTACAAAATTTCAAGCTATTTTCTAAATTTAAACTGATTAGAGTTCAAACTGTTATTGATTAAATACCCAACTGAGATAAGAATTGAAGTGATAATCCAAATGGGGATTAAGGCAAATGTGAATAAGTGAATAAAATCAAAGTGAGGATGAATAGAAAAGAAATTGATTTAACTGATAATCAATGAAGATAAGTACGTAGGATGTACGTATATTATTCTATTCGCATAGTGATTTGATCCAGATTCGAGCACAGAATTTCGAGATAGTATATCGATCCGAGTTGGGATTTTTCACTCGATTTTCGACGGCGAACCTGGATATGGATTTTTGGTTGGTTCTGGAAATTCTCTATCATAGTTATGGCTATGCAAGGAGAATGACGGTTTCTGATCAAGGAACCAGATCTGAGTCCGCACTAGGAAGTCAGGTGGACGATACTAGTTTAGAAGAGAAATTTTGTGATCGAGGGAGCGATCAGATTGATATAGCGTACGAATGATATGTGGACATCGTACGGGTTTGAATGAAATTGATATTGAAAAGTTATGGATAAGAATTGTAAAATGGTTTTTGAAATGAAAAGTATATTTTGTGAAATATATGATGAGTAAAATGGAAATTGGAAATTTTTATGATTGAAATTTACTTTATGAAGAAAAGCAATGTGGTTAATAACTTTATAAAAGAGTAATCAGATTTGAATAATTGATTTGAAATGAAGTAAGTCATATATATATGTATTATATGGTAAACTCCCCTTGTTGAATCTATTGCCAAAAGAAAAAGGTTTTTGAAAGTATTTGAAGTATAAAAGTGAATTTATACAAGTATAAAGTGATTCAAAAATTTCCTAAGGTTATATATATGTATATATAAAGGATTTTGTGAAAATGATTTTAAGGAAATTTTTTGCGAACCTATGGATTTCTAAAAAGGCTTTGATTTTTGAGGAAAATCAATTTTGGAATTTGGAAAAACCTAATATGAGAATTATCGATTTTGAGAATCGATTTTGTAAAGGAGATTTATATGAGATTCATACTTGGTGTATGATTTGGAAAATACTATATGTGTATAGTATAAAGTGTTTTGAAAGTGGCTCTGGGAAAAAGGCGCTCCCTTGAATGAACTTCTCAGGAGTACCATAGGTTGGTACTGTCTTGAGCCTCTAAGAGGGAGGTTCTAAAGTTGATCCTGTGAGGAGTCCGGACAAACTAGTTCCTGAGGATTATTGGGTAGCGAAAGTCGAGGGCGCTGATGCCTACAGGGGCATTTGGGTTATGCTGTGACAACAGTGTAATTCGATGTCGCTGCAATCTACTGTGGGGACCATAGCGAAAATCGTGTGGAGGATGAGTGCCAACAGTCTACACTTGATTTTGCCGGGATGGCAACGTAACATCGGTAGATTGCGATCTATGGTCAAGTGGAGGAGTTTCATTTTTTTGGCAGCGAAATTCGGTGGCGCTGATGCCTACAGTTATATGGGTTTTTGTTGAGATAGCAACGTAAAGCCCGGGTATAACTGCGATCTGTAGCGGGTTCCATGGCGTAATCGAGGGGTGCGGATACCTATAGTTATCTATGGATTTTGCCAGGACGGCAACGTAACCATCGGGTTAACTGCGACCATGGATGGGGGTGATGATTTCCAAAGCATTCTCACCAAAGATATTTCCTCTATTTTCAAAAACTATTTTCTATATTTTCAATAAAATTATTTTCCAAGTATTTTCACTGGGTGCTGAAAACGGGTTTACCAAGTACTTATAGATCTTCAGTCCTACGCCTGATCAACGTATGACTGAATTTCTGTGAGAACGAGGATGGACTTGTTGAGACATCGAGTTATGAAAGGTATTCTTTATAAAACTATTTTGGTAATATTATGTAGATTTCGAAGTGTTTTAAAATTTTAAAATAAAAGGAGTTAATAATGTTTAAAGAATAATTCAACTAAAATATAAAGTAAAGTAAATTCTCGCTTTGTTCCTTTTCGAGGACGAAAAGTTCTAAAGGGGGGAGGAATGTGACGAATGGGATTTTTAACATCTGTTAATTGGGAGATTAACTGATTTTAATTATCGGAATATTAATTGATCAAATAAATAAATTTTTGGATGATAAAAATTCCTGAATCTATATAGTGATCTAAAAATTATATATATTTGGGATTTGTAAAACGGCTGGGTATGGATAGATTAATAAATATTCTAGAAATATGTATATATATAAACTCCATCATTTATATTAAGGTAAAATACCCATAAATATATATATAGACAAATATATACAAACTTTATGACGTTTAATATATAAATATGTAAATGCATATATATGTGTATATACCCATATGAAGTAAAATATGGGAAAGTTTGAATGTAAAAATAAATAAGTATAAACATAGATGATGGCAAGTATTAGAATATATATATATATATATATATATATGTATATGTATAATAACAACATATATGGATATGATACCTATCCAAAAAAAAATATTTATATTTATATATATATAACACATAAGTTAATATATAAGTGAATGTACATGAAAACATAAGAGGCTTATATTGTGTATATGAATAGCTATGAAAGGTATAGGCAAAACCAGAAAAAAAAAGAATACTTGTACACATATGAAATATATATGTACACAAGAATGGATAAGCATGTAAACACAAAGGGGAACATGCATTTAATGCACATTCATTTCAAGCATACAAAAATGTTGTATCAAGTCAAAGCAAAAATCATATAGGTCAAGTTTGCTGACTAAAAGAAAATAAAGGGGAAGCTTGTTGTGTACAAAGGAGTTGCAGCACACTCCTCCTATATGTACCTCTATCTTGTCTTCAATTCTTTCATTCGAACAAACTAAAGTAGAAGGCAAACAAACTGCCATTACAAACTAAAAAAAGCCTATAAACATTTTCAAAACTAGAAAAAAAATATCAAAGCTTGGATCATCTCAACTAGCAAAATAATCTCATCTCAGATTTCAGCAGGATCAACTCAACTAAGCAACATAATCAAGTTTTCAAATATCAGTGATTCAGTTTTCAAAAATCATAGCATCTCAGTTTTAAGTCTATGTTCTTCATCTTGATAAAAAAAGGTGAGCAAACTCTTAAACCCCTTTATACTTTGGTTTGCATGTGATCAGTATTGAATGTTTGTTTGTGAAATGTGAGTATACCCTTTCGATTTGAACTAGAAATTGTTGTTGTGAATAATATTGAAGTTTGAATGGTAAATGTCTGTTTGCATGTATATATATACATGAAAATGAAGGTGCATGTCTGTACACATAAATATGAACTCTGTTCCAGGCCTACAGGTTCCAAAACCTGTTTCAAATTCAAAAGCTCTATCTCAAATTATTTATAGGCTTTGAAATCTAAAGAGAACATGTTCGTATGATCATGTTCTAAGTTTTAAAAATAAATTTAAGTAAATTAAACAAAAACTTTTTCTGGAAATATAAGAATACAGGCAAAACCAATGTAAACAGAAATTTCATCAATCCTAATTTCAGATCTTGAATATATCAATTGAAACGCCATCAAAGTTGATGATTTTTAAAAGTGAAATTAAATTTTTTTTTTTATCAGGTATTCTCTGAGAAAAATGGGAATGAACGGAATCGCCATTTTCACTAAGTTTTGGCGATCAATAAGTTGGTGGACTTCATGATCGTAACCATAGCTAGCTGGAAGGTCGTAGAGTTAGGGAAAAATGCTTGATTAAATTTTAGATCAACGTGGATGATGATCTTGATCGATTTTGGGTTTAAGACTTAAAATGGGTTGAGGTCAGAAATGTGGTAACTACGTCGTCTTTAGGCCATCGGAGATCATCGGACTTAGGCCATCGGAAGCGTGGGAGGCTGGCAGAGTTTAGGATGGAGTTTCATGATCTCTGATGATTAGAGGTGGGAGAACGAGGCGATTAAGTGGTGCTCGGTTTTGGTACAGATTGGGGTCTAATGGCTCGATTATAAAATCACTATCGTTTCGAAATACTGGGTGTTCGTAGGGTTTGGGAACGTCATCGTGGACTTGTCGATGGCCAGAGCTTCAACCTGAGGCGGCCGGATTGATTGTGCATGTGCACATGCTTGGGATGTGTCAGGAAGCAGTAATTTGGGAAGAAAAAGGGAAACTTGAAGTAGCCTTTGGGAAGTAAGGGTTCGAGCTCAGGTATGGGCTCGAAGTAATTTTTGTATTGCACGGGTTTGTACTTAAACAAAATTTAAGTTAAAAAAAAAATAGGGCACACGGGTAAGTTTTGGAAACGACTCGAAGCAAGTGGCATTTTTGTTCGAGGGAGACTCGAAGTGGTCTCAGGGGTTGACATACAAAACAGTTTTTACTTAAAAAAAATAAAATCCATACTTTTAAACAATTTTAAATGCATTTTTTCAAATGACGATTTTGATTTAAGTTTGAATTAATTAAGGTTTTAGGTAAGATGTTTTTAAAGTAATTAAAATTAATTTATTTTTGTCACATTATTTAATAAGTTTATTTATATTAAATGAATAATATAATTAAAAAGGATAATTAAGATAAAATGTTATTTAAAGTAATTAATAAAGATAAAAAGATTTATCTTTTAATTTGTTAAGTAATTAATGATTTATTAATATAATTACTTCAAGAATAATTACTTACTTAATTAATTAATTAATTAAAGGCTAATTAATTAATGAAGGTTATGACATTCTGAAGTTAAATTAAATTGTTTAAACTTAAACAACTTAGCTTCAAAGATGACATTTGATTCGAAGAGACCGGGATCGGATATCAGCGATATCCGGAACCACTTCGATTCTTTATAAATTGATATGTGATATCAATAGGCTGGAATGGAATGATTTAAGTGAATTGGAGCAATTAATCTAAGTTTTGGTACTTAGAAATTGATGTGTGAAATAAGTGATGTCTCTAACAAATTGTGAATTTGTAAATTGACACGAGTTACCCCGGGTTTTATGTAAGTTTTATGCTGTTGTATTCCATATTAGGTGGGTTTACTCACGTTGGTTTCCAGCCTGACCCAGGTGTTACTTTGATGTAATGCTCGGGTCAGACCGAGTATTACAGATTTTCAGGTAAGGACATTCTGGAGCTCAGGAAGCGAGCTGGATGGCAGGAACGTATGGAGTGTTACCGCTGTGATATTATTTCTGTTTATCTGAAACATGTGATTTGTATATGTCCAGTGTTTGTGTATAAGAGTAACTCTAATGAAATAAAATGTAATTGACAAATATAGTATTCTTTGTATAACTGTTATTATTTGATATTATATTTTGATCCGCTGCGAATGTGAGATTCTGTGACTTGTTTTTTTCTGTTTTCTTCTTCTATCTCTTTTCTTCTTTTTCTAACTATTTGGAATTTTCGGGATTGAAAATTCCGGGTTGTTACACTGGGCTTCCCTTTCTTGCTTTGTTTCCTTTCGACTTTGTGGAAAGGAGTTGTTGGATAGCCTTTCGACCTTGTCGAAAGGTCTATTGTTGTGCCTTTGGCTTGAATGCTGATGTGTCGAATGAGTTAACCTGGGCGCTAGCCTTCAACGCTGTCGAAACATGCCTTCTTTTTGGTTTCGAGTGAGTCGAAACTGCTAAAAAAATTTATTATGAATGGTCTCCTTCGAAAGCCTCTGTCCCAACTAATTCAGAACCTCATGCCTTTATGGCGACGGTTGTGTAGTTCTTCTTTCTTTGGTGAGAATGGCCCTAACCGTTTCAAAAGGCTATATATGCTTTCGAAAGGGTTGAATTGGTTGAATACTTCTCTGGCAGAAGTGAATGAAGGTGAAACCAAGACGTTTCGAATGGTTTAGCGCAAAACGTAGAGTGTCTGCTATCCATTGCCTTCGAGAGGTGTCTTTTTGAGTACTTTGGATGCTGTTAGCATGTTTGTTATTGCCTTTGAATGGTAGCCTCTGACCTTGTCGAAAGCTCTCTGTTGACATAGTCGAGACGTCCTTCTGACCTACTCGAAAGGTATTGCTGGCGTTGCCACCTCCTTGTCGAAAGCTATGCTTAACTAGACCATCTTGGTGCTTTCTGATCTTTATCAATGTTCTCGTGTTCCTTCTTTCATACTTTTATTTCTGGGGATATTTTATGGATAACATTGTTATTATTATTTGTATTGTTTTCATCTGTAAGTTCTTATCACATATTTACATATATCTACTTTATCCAAATTTCTTTTATTATATTTTGAAGATTTTGTTAAATCAAAAGCTAATTTGAATGACATCTTTTTTATAATTATATAACATTTAAATACACAAATGAAAATGAATTACATAAGTTAAATTATCTATTATTTTTTGAAATTATTATTTAATTTTCTATGGTAAATACTTGAATTTAAATGTTTTCAATCATTGTTTATAATTTAAAAACCTTAATTTAAAATTATTGAATGAGATTTAATGCAAATTCTAAATTTTATGGTTTTCAAGTCTAATGTAAAATACTAAACTCTAGTTTCTTTCCTAAACTATAAGTTTAATCAAAATTGTTAATCTAAAATCAACTTATTTTTATATGTATGTGTGTGTGTTTGTATCGTATACTATAATATTTGCAAATATATATTGTTTTAGATCTAAATTATTAAATTGTGATAATCATTTATATGGAAATATACATATGTAGTTTAATTCAAATTTGTAAGAGGATTTTATGCAATAATGTAACTTTTTTGTTACCTAACCTTTCTTTAATTGAAATTATTTTTTTTACTGTTAATTTTGGATTTAAAATTCTCTAAAACAAATGATAGTTTTTTAATATATGTATGTATGTACATTTATTATAGACGTACATTTATATTTTATTAGTTGGAAACTTGGAAAATAAAGGCATATATAAATTTAGTTAATAAGTTATAAATGTCATTTAATATGTCAACTATTGCAATTAAAGAGAGAGAGGGAAATAAAAGGTTTCTTTCTGCATATATATTTCCACATTTTCCCATAATTAATTGTATAGGTTAAGAGAGGGAAACAAAAGGTTTCCTTCTCTAAATTCATTTGTATTTGTTTCATTTACACATATATACAGTATTATATACTACACATACACTTCATTATAAATGAATGTGTTTGATACACTCAATATAATACAAATAATTTGGAATTAAATTAAACTAATTTTAAATAATTGTAATAAAATGAAGATTTTATTTAAAAGAAAATTTATAAATTTTTTAAGTGGATTTAGACCTCATGGGCCCAACAAAGATCAAAAAGGAATTTTTTTGAAATTTATCCAATTACCCTGTTTTCAACTAGCCCGGTTCCAACAAACATTTGATCACCATACATACTCAAGAAATTAGAATAGTCAACAGACTTAGTTGGTTCATGAACCAGCATCTTGGCCTTCTTCACTAAATTTTTCTACATTAAATTGAAGGTAATGGTATTTACTTTCTTTTTCCAAAAATCAAAAGATGAAAGTCTAGTTGAAGTGTTGGTTTTAGTATGTGTTCGACTTTTATATTTAACTTTGTTAGTAGTGGATGTTAGACATTATGTCTGTGGTAAAACATTTTCCTTTTTTTATATGTCTCCATTTGATGTGTTATATCAATTTTGTATTTCATTTCTTAACTACTTCATTTTCTTTTTCGTACTAACTACTTTATCCTCACTCATACCAATACAATGCAATCTAGTCCAATGTGTATCAGTTAAATGTATTGGGATTTTATCAGGTATCACCTAACATACTAAGTCATGAGCAAAAGGTAGACCCGGTGTTTCTCTTATTAAGAATTCGCAAGCATTACTATATGTTTTCTGAGGATATTTTACCTTATTAAATTCATAACGAATGAGTTCTAATGTCGTTATTGAAATGACACCATGCAAAAACGTATGCCCTTTTTAGCATACACATGACTTACTTTTAATAAGCTCGTTCGCATAAAAGAATTTAGTTTAATAAAGAAATTTCCAACAAAAAATTCATCCTCTCCAATTTTTTTTCAAAATTCCTTTGACATGTAGGCGATATACTAACTTGAATGTGTCACTTAGGCTCTGTAAAATATGACATTAGTTGTTTGAACCAAAAATGGCATAAACACCCAGAAGTTTATGTAGTAGAGATTAAATGAAGAAAAGTAAATGAAAATGAGGACATAAACAAGACACAGTCATTTATAGTGGTTCTGCAAAGCAAGGCCTACGTCCACTTCGAAGTATTATTGCTTATTTCTGATTTGGAGGCAAAAGTTCTTAGGGGTCGGTACAACTCCAACACTTAGAATTTCAAAGTTACAAGAATATAAGAAATAATAGAACTAAATCCAAAAGATGCCCAAAATGAGCCCTATACCCATATTTATAGAGGTAGGGGGCCTAAAATCTCATTTGAAATATCTCCAAAACATTAGGCACGAACTTTACCAATTCTTCCAAAATTATAGATGACACCTCAACAGAAGTTGGGACTTGGTACCGATCCCTAGGTGGGAGTCTTAGGATTCGGTACAGATCCCCAAGATGCCCATATTTAGCATCTTCAATCCCTCACCTCGAATCATCTTGTAGTTAGCTTCTTGATTCCATAGTCATTTGTACTTGTTTTAGCTTGTTTCTGATCCAAAATGATGATGTTGAAGGAGAACAAAGTTGTAGTTTCAACTGTCTATAGAGTTTGATGAGCAAATGCATTGAATCAACAAATAATCTTTGGAAATAGGCTTTTGGCATCATGGTAAGCATGTAGGCAGAGATGGGGTCCACGCAAGTTGTATTTGGAAGTCAGTACTGATCCCTTGTGGGAGTTGGTACCGATCCCCAACTTTAGGGATCCAATTATTTTGTTATCTTTAATGGTTTTGGCTTTGACTTCATGCCTCTGCCTATGCTTGGTTTATGGACTCCTAGGCTATCTCTCTAGGCTTTTCGCATTGACAACTCTAAGTTATATCTGTCCAGTTTGTCCGCATTTTTCCTACTCAAAAGGCAGGATAACACTTGCCCCCTAAAGTACATCTCGTTTCCAACATAATGTGCTTTGAATCGAGACAAGTTCAGATTTCCATGAAGGATTCCACTTTGTGCTTTGAATGGTCACTACCTTTTCTCGAATTGATTCCATGAATTGTCATATCCATAAAGATCTGTTGCGACATTCTGCTAACATCCAGGATTATAAAACTAGAACGTGATCCCATGGTTTACTATTCCAAGTTTGATGATTTTAGGCTAATTCCATCAGTGAGTTCCCTAGGTATAAGTCTAACTTTCCTTCAAATTTAGTCGTCAAGTATTGGATATATACACATGGCTTATCACGTGTGCATAAGCACTCACATACATATGGATAAACCATATGTATGCTTATACATGTTTTTGGTTGTTGTTTTTGTTTTTTTTGAATACCTAGGACCTGGTACCGATACCCAACTTAGGAGTCGGTACCGACTCCTTACTTGGAGAAATCTCCTCTTACTATGTGGATTTTGGGTTGTGGCATTATAAAACCCATTTCCTTCCTTTCTTTTTTCTAACTTGCTCATTTGCTTTTACCGACCCAAATTCCTTTAGCTCCTGACATTGACGCTTCTTCGCTCCCGAATTAAGACCCGATGCCATCTACCCCTGCTTGACATCATTGCCGTTCACCACCTTGGTCAGATCCATCGCCGCCAATCTGAACCTTAACCTGAGGACTCGCCTTCACCTAAACTGATCCACTCCTTGAACCATGACCTCGCATTGATAGGTAGGTATGGTAACAAACATGGACATCGGGACGATGGCGGTTATGGTTGAATAAATGGAGATAGCTGTAGGTTGGCCATGACTTTGGATTCTGTGAAGATGGGAGAAGAAAGTGGAAATGGAAAAAAAATTCTTAGCTGCGAGGTTTGGTGAGATCCCTCACTTAGGCAAAATTTTGGCCCATTCCATGTATTCTATCAAACATGGTCTCACTGATTCGTATCAAATTTCTTGTCTACCTACGAATATTTCCAAAGCATAGTCAACAACATAAAACTAATCGGGACAGTCAGTGGTGACTGTCACATCGAGTGGTGCCCAGGACTTGAAAATGAACTACCATAATTAAACGTTAAATAATAATCTGAACTGCGCAGCACTGCACAACACAGTGCTAGAACCCACTTTAGCATAAGGGCTAGATTTGTAGTTAATCTTCTAATGTTGATTCTCTGTCAAGCTTTCTATAGAAATGGACCAAAGACGTTCCAATCGTCTGGCTGCTTAGACTACAGGTGCTTCACCTTCAAAATATATTAAATCAGATGTAGGATCAAACTACAAATTCTCAGGCGCAGCAAACTCCTACCCAACAAGATCAGCTACTAGACATTCCACGTATTGATCAACAAAATCTAGAGAACCCTGAGGTAGAGCAACTTATCCCTGAAAATCCGGTTTAACTGGTAGATGGGCCTCAAATAGATTTAGCATCCGATACACTTGAGTATGTTGTACTACTGGATAACCCAATCCACTACACCAGAAACAGCTTCTGACAGCGTTTCAAAAACGCTGTTATATGATACGACAGCGTTATTATAAACGCTGTATAACGACATGTTGTCGTAGATGCAAAAGTTTTAACAGCAAAATAGAAAACGCTGTAAAAAATTTGATACCACAGCGTTTATTAAACACTGTTATATGACACAACAGCGTTAGAACAAACGCTGTATAACGACAAGCTATCGTATAAAGAGAACTTACAGCAACTTAATTTTAAACGCTGTGGAAATTATTCTTTTGACAGCGTTTTATTTAGGCTGTTAATATTTTTATTACAGCGTTTAATGCGTGCTGTGTTATGTTTTTACAGTTGGGATGATGTTTTACTATAGTTTACAACAGCGTTTAATAAACGCTGTTACTCACTATTTAATGATAATTACAACACTAATTAAACGCTGTTGTTTCTTCATTGACAGCATTAAAATAGATGTTGTCTTCTATTTATATGATTTTTACAGCATTAACATTCCACTATATTTGCATATTCCAGAACTACATTTTGAGTATAATCAAGCAACCAGTATATATAACATGTTCTAATGAATAATAATCTGTTAAATAAACTAGCTAAAACAATATTAATATACAAAAAACATCTATAAATCAAGTTTCAATAATATCCATAAACAAAAATAACACAGTAGACCAAGTTATCATAATATTGTTAAACAAAGATAAGGTATATGTTAAACAAAAATATAATATCAATAAAGTAAGTCCGCACCAAATGCCAACAACAAAACGTGCATCTAAAAAGTTTCATATGCTTGCTACTTGCTATGGAAGAAGAATGTGCCATCGCCATCTTTAATTACCTGCGATGAAAAATTTTGAAGTCAGTGAGTAAACATAAATTAAAATCTAAACCCATCTGATAATCTCAATACAATTATTACAAGCAAATCAATATTTTTATCACAGTTCTCGGTTTACACTAATAGATATTACATAGATGAGTTTTATTGTAGTATCCAACATTATTGTTAAGTATGATTTACATAGATGAGTTTTATTGTAGTATCCAACAATATTACACAATTAAGTGTTTCACAAGTATGATATAATAATGTAAAAATAACTAACAAAACACAAATGTAACAACAAATTCGCACTAAGACTGTTTCAAGCACAACGTGCACACTCAATTCACAAGTATGATTTTGATCAACTATTGTTTACCTTGGCTTCAACTCCAGTGCTTGCTCGGCTATCCACTTGTGCCATTTATGATGCTGCAAGATGCATTAGTTCTGCCTAAATCATTTTGTTAGCTCGCAACAATTCTATACAGTAACCCATTCCCTCTGCAGCTGAATAACAACTTGCCAGCTTTGGCCATTTCTGTTGCGACCTACATTTATCTTCTACCTCCATTCATGCATTTGTTATTCTACTTACTATCTTTTGATATAATAGTTAGCCATTCTTTTTTGGACCTACATTAGTAGGAGTGGAAATGGCTTTCGATTGCTGACGTGCATCAACTTGTGAGCATTTGCATTCAAGAAATGGACGGCATGTGAATTTTGAGCTAGACAAATGTTAGCATCGTCACTTGGCATGGACAGACCCACACCAAGATGAGAATGCACATTTTGAACAATAACAGCCTGATTATGCACAAATCCCGTTGTAACAGCAGCACTTAAAGCTTGTGGTTGCACTTGATATGCATGAGAGACATGCATAGGCTGTGCTAGAGGATGTAACATGGTTGTGCATCAGTGTAAGCCTAAATCTGAAATGACTGTGCATAAGTTCGAGTGGAGCATGATTCACTGCAACTAAGTTGCAGTGAATCAGAAACATCAGAAAGTAATGTATCATCAAACTAGGTAGGTTAGAATCAAGAATTTCTAAATAGGTGAAGTAAATCTCAAATAACAACGTCCAAGCCAAACTTCTAAATGGATCGTTATCTTCACTAGCAATGACAATAGAATGAATGAGTTGAAGCTACTTAATAAGTTACCAGGTGAAGTTGGGACCAATTTCTGACAATGCAGTTTGCCAACCAGCAGCCCACATTTTGGGTCCCTCCACAACAATTGCAAATTGGGTGAGAATCAATAGAGAAAGAATGGAGAGACATGCATAGTAATTCATTCCACTAACTGATTTTCCTTTTATTCCCCTTTTTGAGAAAATGTTTCTTTACACAAATGCAACATTTGATATCATGGCACCCATGAAGCCTGTAATCATAGTTAAGTATATTAAATCAAAATATAATTCATTTATCAAGTAGGTATAATACATAAAAAAACAACATTTGCAGCCCACATTCAGTTACTAAACAATATATAAAATTAATGAACAAAATAAATTTTTCCTAAAAGAACTGAGGTTTGGGTAATGACAATGTTTATTTAACCTGTTAGTGCAGCTCACTAATTATTGAATCCTAGGAATTTGTGGATATCTACTGCAACATCTTATTGCTGAGCTAGTTTATGAATAACATAATAAGTGGTCATCGATAACCTTAACACACAATAGCACATCAGGTAAAATTTAGGTTAAGTTACTGCTCTAGACTTAATTGACAGTCAAGAATATAAATTACCAATCATGTTAAAGTCAAGTTCAGTTACTGCAGCCAGAGCTACTATTGGTAGTGTTTATCTTCGGCAACGCTTGCAAAACTATATTTGAAGCCCTTATATTTGTGTTTGTCATCCACCCTTACAATGTTGGTGATCGCTGTGTTATAGATGGAAACATGGTAACTATATTCTTATTTAAAATTCTTGTATATGAATATGGCTATAAGTGAAGTCTCAAACTTAAACCTGATACTCTTATTTGCTTCACAGATGGTGGGAGAAGAGATGAATATATTAACAATAGTGTTTCTAAAGTTTGATTTGGAGAAGGTGTACTATCCAAACTCTGTACTGGCAACCAAAGCCATCAATAATTTTTACAGAAGTCCAGATATGTGGGATACACCAGTGTTTTCCGTAAGCATGTCGACTTCCATGGAAAAAATAGGAGCTATGAAGGCTAAAATTAAGACGTAAGTTTATTATACACACACATACATAAATATAAATACATAAATGTGCATTTTAATTATTAATAATGTTTCTAAAGTTATTCATGAATGGAAATTAAGTGTAAGATATAATGCTACTGTTATTTCTCACTACGAGTTCAATGCTTTCTCCTCAATGTCGATTGACAAATAATGTATTTTTCTTCTTCTGTTAATCGTAGGTAATTCTGAAAACAAAGCCAAAGAACTACTCATAAAGAAGGGTGTTCCTGAGGATAGGATAATTTTCCTCAACCTCATCTCTGTGAGTTTTCTCCTGAGTATCAAACTGCATTTGAAGCTGAATAAATATAATTCTAATTTTTTAAAACCGCTTGTTTATATATATATATATATATTTCTTTTTATATCAAGGTGCCTGAAGGAATCCATTGTGTTTGCAAGCTCTTTCCTTCACTGAAAATTGTTACTCTAGAAATTAATGCAGCACTATACGAGGATTATAGAGTCATTCTTGGATTATATAGTCTACAACATGCATCTTAAAATGGAGTAAGTAATACAAAACTTACATGTATTTATTTTTGTATTGTAACAATTTTAAAGAAAGACAATATGTATGTGTGTTCAAAGTAAACTTGCTTATTTATACATTTTGGGTTTATTTTTGTTTAAAATCATTTTAGAACTACTTGACTTGACTTTGAGATTAATTATAGTAACACGTTTGAACAGATTTTGAAATCCTTCTGGAACTACTGTAGATCACATATATGCATGAAAACTAACATCTTAAAGCTAATAGATATTCAAGAGCTCATAGGCATGTACACGCCTAAACATTTTTTGGGCCGCTTCACAGCCTTTTCGTTCAAGACCTTATTCTCCTACCTGTTAATTAGCACCCACTTCTTGAACGTGCTGCATAAATAAAAAAATTTCGTACTGCCTATTCCAACAAAAACATGATATGTTCCATATTCGATGAGGCTAATGAAATGCATTATTTTAAAATTTTCTACATTGGCAATTGCAACATACCTAGAATTTATAGTGTTAGAAAATGTTTCTTCATAAAAAATAGAGGTTCCTACGAGTAACGATCCAGTGGAACCTAATTTTGAATTATAACTTATTTTACGATTTGTAAAATTCAACTAGACTCAAATAGGATTTAGGTACTATTATACTAGTCAAAGCATTTTGAATTTAATTAGATTCATTTAATCCTAACAAAGATGTTGTTTTCACAATTAATATGGTATATTGATCAAGATGACAATTGTAACAAGCATGTTCATTCAAATAAATCAATGTCTAATTTTATAATTTATTTTGTGTTTTCTGAACACTTCATCCAATTTTTATTGATCAATACAGATAATAATATTCATTTAATTTAATTAAATTTAATATAAAATAAATTAATTAAAATTATATAATAGGACATAAATTTTTGCAAAATGATAACACAAATACCATTTCCAATATTTTAAAAATCCTACTTTCTAGCTTATGTAAGAAAAATATTTTATTCCTTAACATAGCTATAACAAATTTTCTTCTTGAAAACTAGTTCCCAAACACATCCTTAACCATAATTCTTCATATGTGTTTATGTATGACACGTATAGGTATGTGACTTTGTATTACTTTATTTATTTCAATTTATGTCTAGTTTATACTTCTCTAATCGAAATGAAATTTATAAAAATGAGTGTGAAAAACTTACTATTTACTGCAAAAAAATAAGATAAGTTTCTATTTCTCTAGCTTATGTATTCTTGCTTCAGCGAATAAACAACCTGTTACAAAAAATAGACTAATCATTTTAATTTTTAATATCGTGCTTCCTTTTGCAAAGGAATATCATCTATTCCTCTACATGAAAGACAGTATTCCTTGCAATAGGTCAAAAGAAAACTTAAAATATTTGATGCTATAACCATAAACAATTTTATTCTTTTTCCTTCACTATCTGAACAGTTTGTAACATATCCTAAAAAGATACCATAGACTGTTGCATTTGAGGTACTAACTACTCATAAGTTATAAATAACCAATATTACAAGTGAGTCTTATATCATGTTTAGTTAATTCTTAAAAGTACTCAAGAATTCTGGTGTTAGGAAACTTCTCAAAAGGATATTGCATAAATATCTTAGAACTAGAAATACAAGAAAAAATTAGTTGTTGCTTACAACTTATAAAGAAAGCAAAAAAACAATAAATTCATAACTTTCATGTACAGTCACATACATGCATAGACATGTCCAGTTATGTAAATGCTTACGCATTCATTACATACAAGTCATATTACCCAAACATCTAAATTGATTTATTTTAACTTAAAAGTTAAATTACATCTAAATACTTTTAATTAAAAGTTACTGTTAAAAATTACTTAAAAATGAAAATTCATAGCTCCTTTTAAGAAGATCAATATAAGTTGTCACTTACACTTGTGCATACTGTATTTTATGGTGACAGGATTATGGAGTGACTGTATTCATAAGAGCCAATAGTTAAAAGTAAGCATGTTGCAATAGCACCAGTAGCAATTATTCAATTTCATAATTGATAGCCTTTTACAATCTTTCCCAAATTTTAAAAAAGATTTTGTATGTGTGTTAAAAGATCAGATATCTGAGATATGCAACACTGAAATCTACATAAGCTTGGTAAGAGAATAATATGTAGCACAAAAGTTCAAAAGTATCAGGAAAAAATGAAATTGGATTGTAAATAGCAAGTTATAAATACATGTATTAAATAATCATAGTAATATAGTAAAATAATCATATCTCACTTGGTATATCTGCTGCAACCAATCCCTTCCAGACCGCTACTTGAACTCTTTGTAACCTGCTCGCATCAATTTGCAGACGTAGTCGCTGCTAACTCAATTTCATAATCTGGTGGCAAACACAGTCTTGTAGTGCTTTCAAACCAGCTTGTCCCTCCTCAAAGCTTCAGATTTACACAGATCCTCCTGCACATACCAAACCCATTATCGATTTACCCTACCATATAGAGAACTATCTTCTTCTTTCTCTAGAGCTTGAAAACATAACTCGCAATATATAAAACAACAATAACAAAAATGAGTAATTTTAAATGTGGCATCTAAATATTAGAAAATTACCTCAAATTGGGCTTCTAAAGAGAATGATCGACAATTTTGAAGCAAATAGGGCTCCTAGTTATTGAGTGAACTCAGAATTGGATTCACATTCTTGTGTATTTCAAGGACGGATTCATGGGGATTAGGGCTCGAGCATACTGGCTGTTGCTAGCGGAATTAGGGGGAGAACGAAATTTCATGGGAGATTTCATGTATAATTGGGATTTTAATTAGGTTTAAAATAATCATGGGAAAGATTGGCAGTTTACTGCTTTCTTTCTTTGTGCGGAAGAGAAGTTAAAAGGAAGAAAGGAAGGCGGCTAGGTAACCGCGTAATGAAAAGAATCTGAAAATGAAGCGGCTTAATTTAAACAGCGTTTAAGTCTCTAATTCTTATCTTAGTAAATGCTTTTGTTAGCATCTATAAGGAAAACGCTGTCCATTATTGCCGTTAAAACCAAATTTTGTTGTAGTGATTGATTCTATTCCCTCAAAAATCAATGAAGGATCTCTTTGGAGGATACACAATAAGCTTGGGATTCCAATTGACGACGTCCTGGCACCATCTCGCGAGCAAAGAGATCACGGTCCTTCGGAAGGGTATATAGCTTGCATAAGATATATGTGCCTGGTGGGTTGCCCCGCCATTTAATCAATTTGTCCACCGAGTCCTGAACTTCATGAGATTGGCACCCATATAGCTGCATCCAAATAGTTACGCTTTCCTTTTGAGCAATTATCTAGTTTTCTTTAAGCATTTAAATCGAGTGCCTAGCGAAGAAGAAATCCGATACATTTATAGCTTTAAAAGCCCAAAGAAAACCCATCTCTTATTTACTTAGAGCCAGTGAGGGGTTGCAGAATCATTTTTGAGGCTTGGAACAAGCCGAGTTTCTTCAAGGATGAATGGTTCTATATGCACTGCTCACCCGGATTCACTCGTAGATGGATATTCGGATGTAAGTTTATTTCAAATGCCATATATGCATTTCCTTATAATCTGCATGCTTAACTTATCTTTCACTATTGTACAGATGTTCCGACGAGACCTAGTGGCGGATCACTTTCGGATACCGTTAGTACTCTTAGGCAATCCCAGCTAAGGATAGGTATATAAGAACTTTATTGCCGGACAAGAATCTTCTCACTCATGGCTTATTAGAGGAAAGCTACAGTACCGGTATATTTCTAGTTGTCGACATTGAGGATGATGATGATGATAGCAATCCACCTGCATGAGGCATTAATACTAAGTTGCCCCTAGCTTTAAGTCCTGGGGCCAGGGCTGTAGAAAGCAAGGAACTAGAACACGACGGCACTAACGAAGGCAAAATTATTAGAGAAGGTGGTGAGGCCGACCAAAGTAACATTAAAGTAGGCCACGGATCCTAGACGGAACAACCCAGAGACGACCCACCACCTGCTCCCAACAAGAAATTGACTATGAGAAGTTCGAAGGTGCAGACTTCCACTCAGTCTCCACCAGTCACAAGTGCATAGAAGACTCTATCTATTCCTTCAATGGGCACGTTTGCCGGTTTAGCCCGTTTAGGGCCTATCCCTACTGAGTTTGGCTCCTTCGACGTTGGTAACACTAGCATTGGTGACATCGATTCTTCGACCCGCATTGAGGACATCATTCCAACCGATGCGGAAAAGGTTACTCCCATGAGTAAAGCTCCAATACATGGTCCGTCGAGGGGATACTAGGACAATCATATACACGCGCACTATACGACACTAGCACTTGACCCGTGTCCTTACTTATTTGATCTAATTTATTCCTATTTCTTTACAGGTTCAATAGATAAGAGAAATCATTCATTCCGATCCTGGAAGAGAAGCGTATCATGTTGAATGCCCCCAACCGAGCTCACAACATCAAGGGAGTGGTCAAGACTATTCTAGCTATCGCTCTAGCCACGACAGAGATGATCGGGATAGGAGTAGTTACAACATGAACCGCTCTTCTGATGACACTACTCCTAAGCATTGGCCTAGATCCAGATTAGCTTCTTCTAGAGACCGAGATAGGCAGCGTGACCACCGTGATGGTATTCCACCCACTGACCGTTCTTGTGCTCCACCACCTAGTTCTATCCCTTTACAATCTACGACATTATCTCACTCTAGTCGATCTTCTAAGCATAAACATCATAAGAGTGGCTCCGATACTTTTCATTAGAGCCTAAGCAAAGGAAGTGTTGTTGTTCTGGCCATTACAAAGGAGCAACAGGTATGCACTATGGGACGGATGGCTGAGCTTAAGAGAGAATTCCTCAACATTTACTTTGATGGAGTTAAGTTCTTGCCAAACTTAAACATAATTCCTACTGAAGTTCAACAAAGGACCATCAATTGCACGATCGATGTCCATAATCAGTTTAACGAATGGGCAAAGCTGGCTGAAAAGATTTCAAAAGTCTTAAGAGACAGATTGGAAGAGATAAAGAATCGAAAACTCATTAAGGCTAAGAACAACAAAATCATAGCCGCTCTCAGTACTGAGCTCGAGAATTCAAGAAAATCTCAAACTGAAGTGGAAAAGAAGGCCGAGGAGGCCATCAAAGCACTCGAAGTAGAGAGATCTAAGCATTTGAATAAAATCGAGCAAGCACATCATCATAACCACGAGCTAGTGATGGAAAGTGATACTGCCAAGAGGAATGCAGCTGAATTGAAAACCAAGATTGAGCGTGAGATCAAGGAAAAAGATGAAGCGTAGAAAATTGCTTAGGATGCATGCGACAAACTGGTCACCGTCAGTATTGAGAGGGAAAATGCACTTGAAAAGGTCAGCGATGTTAATGCTCTTGTCAAGAGAGAAGTTGAAGCTGCAGTAAAACAGGTTGAGAAGCGGGTAGAGGAGCAAACGATGAAGAAGTCTGAGCCACTGATCACTCAGTACAATGCCAATGTGCTCAAATTTTAGAATCTGGAGTGATTTTGGGAAGATTACCCTTTGATGCTTGCATGTGCCTGGGAACGGGTTGTCAAGGAAGAGAAAGAATTTCTTAATAGTGATAATATTGATTAGAGCAGCTGGAAAAAGAAATTTTGAAGGGAGATGAGTCAAAAATCCTCCATGATAACCAGCATCTTATTCATCCGAAACTTGACGCAACCGCTCAAAAAGAGTTAATCGAAGGTTCCGGCTCTATGCATCATGATCCTACAGCTAGTCAAACTCTCGGACTTGGGCTGCTCCCAGTTCCATCGTTGATTCTTCTACCATACTGTTATGACCCAAAAAAGTTACAGCTCCAGAAATCCACTATTCTCTTCCCTATTCTTGAAGGAACTCTCGACAACACTCCAGCTCATGCATAAATTCAAACTGAAGAAAGTATCTCATTGACTTCTCCTATTTTCCAGATAATTGACGTGTCACCGGCCAACATCACTTACCTCCCTCTTTGTATTTCTTTAGCTACATGTCAGCTTGCAATTACTCCTTTTCCCCCGAAGGATTCTCAACTATGGCCACAAATATTTGCGATGGAGTCTGTAACCGTCATGATCTTGACAATAATCCCAGCATCCCGGTTAAGGAGACCCCGAGCCTTGACGAGCGCATGATAGACACTTTGTTGGAAGAAGGAAACGATGAGAATCAGGGGACTCAAATTGATAAGGATGTTATTATTTCCGGGGTCTCCCAGTCCCTGTCGGGTCCCTCCATGAATGAGCTTGAGCAAAAACTTAGGACGGATATCCTCCTTGCTAGTCAAATCAAGCAGGAGCAAATAGAAGTTTTCCCTCCTCCGTTGTCGAACGCTTTGCCCGGCCAAACCATTTTCACTCGTGTTTACATTCCTCCACCCGGGGGTGCTTAAAGTATTTCGATGGTATTTTTGCAAAGCATTTCGTCCTCCATTTCTTCGCTCGGGAGTGGCCAAACTGCACCTGCTAGGTCTTTGCAAAGCACTCCTTCCAAAGGCTAAGGCAGTAGAGGAAGAGGTGGAAAGAGGTAAGGAGAAAGCTCGAGTGAAATCTCCCCTGGTTCTAAGAAGAGAAAGAAGCCTAAAAAGAAATAGTCGCTAGTTTGTTTTTCCCTATATAGACTCCTTTTGTTTGTTGGCTAACTTTGTTCGAATTTGGCCCTCCGTTACTACTTATTCGTTTTTGGTGTGAACCACTTGTACTTAGCTTTCCTGGTTTGACGTCAATGATGAAGAGTTTTTGTTTTGTAGAAATCTTTGCTCAAATTTGTCTACGTACTTAAGAAATATGCTTTCCATTCAATGTACTAGCGATTTATCTATTTTAGTGATCGTTTTCGGATCAGGTCCTTAATTCATTCTGTAATTTGCCTACTCACATCGTTTTAATGAATGTAAAACAATCCTTAGGGAAAACCAATTAGGATAGTGGCTTGAATATCCCTTTTCTAGGATAATAAGTCGCAACCGCACCAAAATCCAGGCGCAAGTTCAAGTTGACTACTTAAAATTATAGTCCGCACATCCTCATCTAGGATGTTCGTATTCGATCACGCCTAATTCTAGGCATTGACTGAAGGCTTACAAATTGGATCCTGCTTTACTTCGAGTATGGACCTAACATTCTGCCTACTCCGAGTAAGAGGTTAAGGATCAGACGGACTTATCATGCCTGCTTTCGTTCATACTTCTGCCCCCAGTCTGGGGATAGGAGTTGAGTGAGTGATCAGTCTATCACGCTCTTTTTGATTTATACTCCTACACTCCATCCGAGGGTAAGAGTTGATTTACGGATGGTTATGCCATGTCCGGTTCTATGTTTGTGTCTTACCCCTAATTTGAAGGCAAGAGCCAGTTTGTAGATGAACGTGTTTCACTCGCCTTAAGTTTATACTCTGCTCCTACCCCGGTAATGAGAGTTAGGGTACGAAGGCTCGTAACGCATCCGGTTTGCATTTATACTCCTGGCCTCAATCTAAAGGCAAGAGTGGGGATGCAGATAGTCATATCATGTCCGGTTTATGTTTATACTCTGACTCCTACTCTGGGAGTGAGAGTTAGGATGTAGATAGTTATGTCATGTCCGGCTTATGTTTATACTCCAGCTCCTACTCCAAGAGCGAGAGTTAGGATGCAGACAGTTATTTCATGTCTGGCTCATGTTTATACTCCCGCCCCATATACGAAGGCAAGAGTTAGCTGATGTCAACCTCCATACTTCAAAAAGGAACTTCATGGGCCTGATCAAGGGTTGTAGAAGTTTAACTGGCACCTATCTCCGGGTACCTGCGCACCTGCTTTAATCATATGCATATTCATTCGAGTTGATCAAGTCACAACTCTTAAGAAATGGAGAGACAAAATTTCTGGCTTGAAAGGTGATTTTATTTGATTAAAGACGAAAAATGACAAAATCCTATATTATTACATGGCTCTAGCCAGTTATTACAAATTTATTCTCTAAGTAAAATAGCATCGTAGATGCTCGCTATTCCATGCCCTTAAGAGTGAGATCCCGCCCGTAGTTGCTAACTTGAAAGCGCCATCTCTAAGCTTTTCCTATTTTGCGTATGGACCTTCCTAAATTGGGCCCATGTTCTTAGAACCAGGGAAGATTTGTTTGAGGACCAAATTACCAATTTCAAAGGTCCGACTTCTAACTTTGGGTTATAACATCGTGCGACTTGGTGTCTGTGCGTAGCTGCTCTGAACTTAGCTTCGGTCCGCTTTTCATTGACCATATCAAGAGACTCCAAAGGAGTTGCTCGTTCATTCGTATATCATAGTGGGTGACCCGATGAGAATAATTCCAATTCGATCAGCATCATAGCTTTCGATCCATGTACCAAGGTGAACGGAGAATGGCTAGTCGTTGACTTATGGGTGGTTCGATAAGCCTAAAGTGTTAATGGGAGTTCATCGACCCACTTGCCTTTGGCCTTCTCTAATCTTTTCTTAAGAATGGACTTGATAATCTTGTTTACAGCTTCAACCTATACATTCGCCTGAGGATGTGTTATCGCTGCAATCTCTTCTATATACGGTGTTGGCGGTATAAATTATTAAACTCCATGCTATCGAATTATGTCCCGTTATCGATAACGATTGCTTATGGAACTCCAAAGCAACAGATGATATTCGGAACAACAAAGTTGATTACTTTCTTCATGGTAATCATGGCTAAAGTCTATGCCTCGGTCCATTTAATAAAGTAATCGATCGCTACAATGGCGTACTTTGTGCCATCTTTAGATATCGGCAATACATCGACGATATCAATCCCACAAACTGCAAATGGCCAAGGACTAACCATTTAGGTAATTTCTATCGATGGGGCCCTTGGAATTTTAAAAATTCTCCGGCACTTGTCACACTTCCAGATAAAATCAGCCACGTCTTAATTGACGGTTGGCCAAAAATATCTGTAATGAAGGATTTTCTTCGCTAGGTTATGCCCTCCAGTTTGGTTGCCACACGCTCGTTCATGAACTTCTCTTATAAATTGTTTGGCCTCATTGTAAGTGACGCACCGAAGCAACAGGACAAAAAAAACCCTTCTTATACAGTAATCCTTTTTGCATGATGTATCTCGAAGCTTGGCAAAGTATTTTGCATCGTTCATTACTTCTCTTTGAAAGGATCCCTATTTGCAAATAATCCCACACCGGAGTCATCCATGACTCCCGTTCAGGCTCAGTCTCCAAAATCCAATCGACATCCATTTGGTTGATGCTTGGAGCTTAAAACACCTCCACTGGAACCAGGTCCATGAGCTACGCTTCTTCGGAACTAGCCAACTTAGCAAGTGAGTTGGCTTTCTCATTTTCCTCTCTGGAAATATGAGTGATCGTGTAATATTCAAAGTCATTAAGCAGCTCTAGAAACCAGTTTAAATAGGGAGCTAGCCATGCTTCTTTTGCCTGATACTCTTTCCGTACCTGGCATACTACCAGCTGGGAGTCATAAAGAATGTGTAAATTCCTTATTCCATGCTCCTTTGTGATCTTGAGTCCTGCAATCAATACCTCATATTCAACTTCATTGTTTGTTGTCGGAAAATCAAGTTTCAAGGCGCAGCCGATCAGGTGCGCTTCAGGAGTGACAAGCATGACTCTAGCACTGGAACATTGATCATTAGATGCACCATCCATGTATATCCTATGTCCAACTTCCTTTTCTCGACTGCTCTCTGGGGGATCATCTCGTGTAGTGAATTCGGCTATGAAATCCACCAAAGCCTAACCCTGGATTGCTCTCCAAGGGTGATAAGTGATATCGTATTGACTTAATTCAGTGTTCCATTTTAGCAGCTTTCGTGAGGTCTCAGGTCGTTCTAAGACTTGTCGTAAATGCTAGTCAGTAAGGAGATTGTTCGGATGAGCCTAAAAGTAGGGGCGAAGCTTTCTCGAAGCGATCAATAGAAAGAATGTGAGCTTTTCTAGTCTTCGGTAGTTTGTTTCTTCTCCTATCAACCGCTTGCTAATGTAGAAGGCCAATCATTGGACCTGAGATTCCTCACATACAAGTGTGGTGCTCATGGTATGCACCGACACTTCTAGTATATAAACAAGTCTCTTTCATTGACCAGCTTCGAAAGGATGGGAGGTCTTTCCAAGTGATTCACCGAAGCTTGGAATGCGTCTTTGCACTCCTGGTTCTACTTAAATTTTTCTTTCCTTTCTTGATCACCTCGAAGAAAGGGATGCATTTGTCAGTGGCCCTAGAAATGAATTAAATCAAGACGACAACTTTCCCATTCAAGCTTTGGACCTCCTTGATGGCCTTTGGGGCCTCGATCTCTCTTAAGGCCTTGATCTTCTCTGGATTAGCTTTAATTCCACGAGAGTTCATATTGAAGCCCAAGAATTTTCCTGGCGCAACACCGAAAGAACATTTCACTGGATTGAGCTTCATCCTTTACTATCACAGGACATTAAACATCTCTGCCAGATCATCAATATGATTTCTCGAATGTTGTGACTTCACAAGCATACCATCCACGTAAACTTCATTGATTGTCCAATCTGGTTCTTAAACATACGATTCACAAGTCTCTGGTAAGTCACTTCTGCATTATTTAATCCGAAGGGTATTATCAGATAGCAATAGAGACCAAGGTCCTTGAAGAAGCTACTGTGTTTCTGCTCTAGGACGTGCATCAGGATTTGATTGTATTCGAAGTACGCGTCCATGAATGAAAGTAACTCATGTCCGGTAGTTGAGTCCACCAACTGATCTGTTCTTGGAAACGTAAAGCTGTCCTTTGGGCATGTTTTATTCAAGTCGAAATAATCGATGCATGTCCTCCACTTCCCGTGTGATTGCTTCACCAAAATAGGGTTTGATACCCAATCCAGGTATAAGGCATCGGGGATAAAGCCATTATCCTTTATCTTATCCACTTCTTCTTTGAGCGTAGTGGATCTCTCCAGATCCAGATTGCGGCATTTCTGTTTCACAGGAACACATTTGGGATTTATGTTTACTACATGGCTCGCTACCTCGGGCGAGATCCCACACATATCCGAGTGTGTCCAGGAAAACACATCCAGGTTTGCTTGGAGAAAACCAACAAACTCCCTCAACATACCAGTACTAAGCTGAGATTTGACCTTCAGGACTTTACTTGGGACATCCTTACTAATTGGAACAGCGATTGTCAACTCAACAACAGCTGCTCATTCGCCCTTCGGCTCTTCTCATCGGTCCATGTCATCGTAGAGTTGACTAGTTTGCCCAAGCCGGAGCTCAAGCAGTAGTTACTATGTATCCAAAACCTTTATGAGAAGATCCCCTCTGCACTCTTTCCATTCCCCTTACGCCTTGCTTCCTTCAGTTCAACGACATAGCACTCATGGCTAGCCACTCAATCTCTATGCACGATCCCCACTCTTTTGCCTGTAGGGAATTTCATAGCTAAACACCAGGGAGTGATAGCCTCTCTGAATTCAACTAGGGTCAGTTGGCCCTAGAATGCGTTGTAAGAAAAATAGATATCCGACAGTAAAAATGGCATGACCCACACTCGCCTGCGATCACCCTCATTGAGTTCCACCGGTAATTTGACAAACCATATGGCTTCAGTAGCCATCCCGTTGAACCTCTATATATGAGACCTACAAGGATTCAAATCTCTCTCCTCTAACATCATTTGGTCATAAGATTTTTTGAAAAAAATATTGACTGAACTCCCATAGTCAATAAGCACCTTTCGTACAACAGCGGGACCTATCGCGACTGAAATCAGGAGTGGGTCAATCGTCTGAGCCTCGACTCCGTCAGCATCACTATTCCGTAAAACAATGTCATCTGTCATAGTTCGAGATTGTTTTGCTAGAGCTCCATCCTTGATAGCATAGCAACTTTCGTTCTCGGCATGCTTCAAGGCTCCAATAATATATCCATCTTCGCAAAGCTCTTATCGACAGGACGAGGCCCACCGATGATTGTGTTTATCACTAATAGTTTTTCTAGCTGCTTGAATGCATCAGCACTAGGCTCGGCTTGCCCCCGCTAGGAGGACGGCCCGGGGGTGCTAGAATTTCCTTGCTCGCCATCCTATGGGGCTTTCATATATTGCAGCAATTTCTTTTTCCTTATTAATTATTCAATCATGTCACGCAAGTGCCTGCACTCATTAGTATTATGGTCGTGAGTCTCATGGAATCTGCAGAACTTGCCCGACTTCCTCTCTTTCAAGGTTGACTCCCTATAAGCAGGCTTCCTAAATGGTTCGGTATTCTGAGTAGCTAGATAGATGTTCTCTATCGAGTTGTTCAATTTGGTGTAATTGTCGTACTTAGGACCCCTGAAACGACTTCTGTTATCTGGCTTTCCCTTTTTTGCCCCATCATTATTTTTTTCCTCCTTTGTTTTGATTACCAACTTTTACATCAACATTTCTAGAGCTTCCTCCGGATTGCTTTCTAACGATATTACTCTGAATCGGCTCATTTGAACTTCCGACATCGGTTCTCCATGGATGCTTATGCAGTTATGTGCATCCTCCTAACGCAGATACTCTTTAGCTTTCCTATAGAAAGCTTCCATTATCAATGGTTGCCTTCTTTTTATCCAATCCCGAAAATCTAAGTGGGGATGAACTCCTCTATAAGCGCCATCAACACCATGTCTTCCTTCGAATCTGTTATTTTCATTACAACCGTGTGGAACCGATTAAATAATCCCATAGCGACTCTCCTTTAGCTTGATAAACATTAGACATGGACATCATGTGCTTCGAGCATGAGGTATGCAAACGGAATTACTACATGAATTTCCATGACAATTCAGCAAAAGATGATATAGACCTCGGCGGAAGCCGAGTGAACTGCATTATAGCCACCCCTCTAAGAAAATTAGAAAACAGTGGCACTGCATAGCATCCGAAGCCCTGACTGAATCCATGTGACATTCATATCTTAATAAGTGTTGCCCAGGATCCATCATTCCTCCGTATAAAGGCATCGTTGGCATGTTGAATCTCTTAGGATATTTCGCATGAAGGATGTCCTTTGTGAACGGGTTTCAACTAGCATAAATTCCCCAATCGTCGCAAGTTTTGGACCTGTTCTCACTAACCAACCTCCTAATCATATCTTTCAGCTAATCTAAATCAACGATTTCGACTGAACGGTGGTGATTAGGTCCTGCCCCAAGTGTTCGACCCGACGAACGCTCTTGGAAAGGTGCTCAATACCTAAACTCCCCAAAAGCCGCAGGACCCATTCGTCCAGCATTCCCCCTGTTTCATTCCCACAAGCAATATCATTAGCAATTTTGTGATTTTCTAAATTCAGATCTTCAACAGCACGTCCAGGGACGACATCCACGCCACTTTGAAAGAATGGGCACTGGACCTACATTTTGGGGGTCGGTACCGAGTCCTAAGTGACGTCGGTACCGACCCCTGAACTCGAGCCTGGAGCTCGTCCTTTTCCTTGTGCAGAAGTTCCAATAGCTTATTGAGTTTTCTTCTGTTCTTCCTTCCCCCATCTTTTCTCGAAGGAAGAATAACTCTCTAACTCTGAGCTGGAATCCCTTCTACTCCATCTACGGCTATTTTGAGTCAACTCATTCAATAACCTCAGGCTCTGTTGCATTGTGTTGTTAATCTCCTATTGGCTAGCTTGAAACATGTCTTTCATCTGCTTTATCATCCTATCCATCTCTACTCTGGTCACAACGTTGGTAGGAGCCTGGACCTCGGGTTAATTTGACTAGACTGCTCCATCTCCTTGTTGAGGATTCAGATTCTTGATTTCGGTAGTAGCTCTAGAATTGGTAGAACAATCTCTTCTTGATGGGGCCATGGTAGAAAGCTTTTCGGTGGACCTATGCAAATCTAAGTTGTAGAATTAAAAGATAGAGAGATTGGATCTATCTCTTGGATACAGGAATTTTAGTAGTACATGATGGATCCAAATGGCCCGAGAATATATCATTCTCAGTGAAAGCACCAAAACATTTGAACCAAAAATGGCACAAACACTTAGAAGTTTATGTAGTAGAGATTAAATAAAGAAAGGTAAATGAAAATGAGGAATAAATAAGACACAATCATTTATAGTGGTTCGATAAAGCAAGGCCTAAGTCCACTTTGAAGTTTTATTGCTTATTTCTGATTTGAAGGTAGAAGTTCTTGGGATTGGTACAATTCCAATACTTAGAATTTCAATGTTTCAAACACATAAGAAAAAATAGAACTAGAGCCTAAAAGATACCTAAAAACGAGCCCTACCTCCCTATTCATAGAGGTAGGGGCCTAAAATCTCATTTGAAACATCTCCAAACCGTTGTGCATGAACTTGACCAGTTCTTCCAAAATTACAGGTGACACCTTAGCAAAAGTTACGATTAGGTACCGACCCCTAGGTGGGAGTCAGTACCGATCCCCAAGACGCCCATATTTAGCATCTTATACCTCATCTCGAATCATCTTGTACTTAGCTTCTTGATTCCATAGTCGTTTATAATTGTTTTAGCTTGTTTCTGAGCCCAAATGATGAAGTTGAAGGAGAACAAAGTTGTAGTTTCAAGTGTCCGTGGAGTTCGATGGGGAAATGCATTGAATCAACAAACCATCTTTGAAAATAGAATGGAATTGGTGTGAAAAGAAATGGCATTCATCAAATTCCATGTATAGCTTTTTAAATTTCTCGGGTATAAAATTATCTTATTTTAAATCTATCTGAAAGGCTCTAGCACCACCTAAAGGAAAAACAAAATTATGGGTAGTACTTCATGATAAACTAAATATTGTTAATCTTCTTATCTATAAAGTAACAAAAAAATTTCAAGATGAATTTACATTATTTCTATAACTCAACCCCCGAAACTACTATCCATTTATATTACAAGTGCCATTATTCTTAATGTATTTTTTTCATAAAATGATCAGAATTTAAGAATTCAATTCAAGTACCGACTATTGGACCTAACCAATCTACAATGAGTGAAATAGGTAGACATAGAAATTCTTATTTTGGATCATATCAGGCCTATGAAGTTTAAAGGGTCGTATTAGATCCAATTATAATTGCTCGATGATGGCTATGCCATGATTTAACCATAACCAAAGTGGAGTATCCACATTTTTGTTTAACGGTATTCACCAAGTCAAGATAACCGTGTAATATCATCACCCGAGATTTTTTGTTTGACCTAGTTTTTGTTAACCAACAGGAAACTCTTGGACGAGACCTTCCATGGTTATTTAATAACTACTAATACATAAACCTTTGGTTCCCCTAGCAATCAAGAGTAATACACTGCCCAACATTTAGAGAGCGTTACGTACTCTGGTCTCAATAGATGTATCATATCCTTTTTGAAGCATCTTTACCAGAAACATTTAAAATAATATGTTATTTATTTTGTGATAATTTTATCATAACTATAACTCCTTGTAATTATTATTACATAATATATCATTTAAGGATTTTTTTTTTCATTTAATATACTTTAATTTAGCTACTTATTAGTTATATCACTATATAAAAAGTATATAATAGAAATCAAATACATTTATTACGAATAACATGGATTACTACAATGACTCGCCTTTTTGACCCTCAAATATCGACACTAATACATCCACGGTATTCATGTGCCAAGCACCCAAGTGCTGGAAAAACAAATTTTGTTAGGGTAAAATAAAAAGGAAACAAATAAAATAAGAAAGGAAGAACACAACATCGGAATCTCATAAGCGGAACGATAATATATAATATCCAAAAAGAAAATACAAAGGGTTACTCCAAGATATAGAGTAATTTCAGAGTTACAAAACCTACATACTATCATCAACATGGACAGTTATAACTGCCTATCCTCGTAATGTTGATACATACATAATAATAGAAAAATAGAAATAAGTAGATAGATGGAAGCCTCCAGCTCGTCTCTTGAAGCTTTGAAGTGTCCATAGCCAATCCTACTTTACTCAGCCTACTCAAAAGAGTACCCGAGGAATGAGGAATTAAGCTGAAAAAAACCACGAGTTGGATATAAGTTTGGTATTAGAAACCCAAGAAACATGTGTCCATGTAACAGTAACTTTTGGAACCGTTCAAATCGCCATAATGGTTCCCCTCAAAAGAAACCAAAACTATTTGATAAGTAAATATAGCGATATAATAGATAGTGTTTAGGGTGTAAAATATAAATCATAAAATAGTTGTGTTGCTTGCATCTCACAACACAACAATATTAGACGTACATCTAAAACCGCTAAGGTTCTTATATGGATTTCCATGGAGGCATCCTCAATACATCGAGGTCGACCTCCTAACAAGAGACGAAACTACCTTTCGAGCATCGTATATGTCTAGATAAAATATACCATAAAGGAGAAACATAGCTAGTTTCATGTCTAAACACGTGATATCGAATATCATAAACTCCCGCTAGCAACATCGATACGCATCTTTAGATATAGAGTTGGTATGCCCTTTGGGTTAGCTTAACACACTGGCTATGAGGCCTACTCTATTTTCTATCATTTTTGATGGTGAAGTCACAAACAACATCTCTCACACGAGTCTTCATCACTCGAATAGATCACGAAACTCTCCATGGATTCCAACATAAGTAATCCGGTGAATGCTAATGTTGGCCTCTCCCTTGGAATTAATCTTAGGATAGACGGTTCAACTCTATTGAATTTGTCCAAAACGTTAATGCTGACCTCTCCCTTGGAATTAACTTTAAGATGGACAGTTCAACTCTATAGCATTCCACTCCACAACCACTTTCAAAACATAGAACTCCTATATCAGTTTTAAAGTGGTATTATGTAAGTATTACATAAACATACTTATCCACTCCATTTCTTCAAAACTAAATCGGTGAATTTCTAATTAACTCAATTCCAGTTCTTTCAAAAGTAAGCACATGATATAAAGGAGTCCTCCCCAGGGGATCTCGTATATATATGTTCTTAAAGCGAGAGATGTTTCATACCAATTAGTCCTCCCCTAGGGATCTCAAACCATATGAAGCCGCGAAGCTTTTATATACTTCCTTAGTTACTTTTGTTCAAGTTCAATAGTTAATAAATCGACTATCTATTCCTAAAACGGTCGCATATGGAAATCAAGTCTCGTATACTTATCACATTTCCGACCTTCTCAACTTAATCCATCTCTCGATCAAGAGTGAAACCGATAGGTTAGAGCACTGTTTGCTTCTAAGCCCCACTCGAACATCATTCTTAATTCTAACAGATAGAATAAGTCAACTTTGTCCGCTCTTAGTGCTAAGTATAGGATTAAATACTTTCCATAAACAAGTACACAAACAAAGCACGATTAAGTTACATAAGGAACTCCTAATCCCCATTTTAAAATATTTGTATATAATTTAATAGCCTTTGAAAAAGTGATACACACACACAAACATACACACACACACACACACACACATATATATATATATATATATACGCACTAGTTTATTTATAATTCTAATATAATTATAAAATTTTAAAACAATTAAAAAAGCAAAATGTTACATAAACCCTTTAATACTTTAATAAGATATTTACTAAATTATATGTACTTTTAAAATAATTAAAAATATAATTTAAATATTCATATAAAATATTATTTAGAAATAACTACGTTATAGTTTATTTGAAAATTTCTAAAAAGCATATTTTTTAATATAATAATACCTTTTACTTTAAAAATCTATAATTAATTATTAAAAAAATATTTGAACTTCAAACCAAATTTAAAATACTCTAATACGTGTTATTAAACAATTCTAAAAAAATTGTAGAAAAATACTTCGTTTAAATGTCATTTTTGAATCATTTAAAGTTCTGAACAGCAAAAGCAACATCTACAGAACTGCTATCAAAGGTTCTAAAATGGATAGAAAGTTTTTCAGATAAAAGGTGTTGTAGTTTCCTGTTTATGGCAAAAAACTAGTTTTAAACCCTTCAACATTCGACCAATTTTCAACATTGTATTAAACGATTAAAAGTCTAATTTTTTTGTAGTAAATAATATACTCATAATATGTCATAACCATGCCAAGAAACCTTAAGGATGTCTTTACAAAATATTATAGAAATCCACCAAAACAAGGCATTTCGAAATGCTTCTATAGCGACCTTTAGCTATAGAAACCATTCCATATTCAAGTCCGAACCAAACATAATCCAACCAACCATATACGCACAATTTCAAGGTCACATCACATGTATAGAAGGTCAAAGAAGTGATGATATGCCATATAATACTGTCATTTGCTTTCAAAAGCAAGTATGGTACAAATATATAACTTTAATTAGTTAATTTCCTTACTATAGTTTAGCAAACATATTATACAACTTTATATATAATCAAATGGTGAGTTAACTCACCCTTTCCAATCATACAACCAAGCGCAAGCCTCTATCTCAATACCACTTTCTACCTCAACCAAAACAAGCCTAAAGTCCAACCTACCTCCTTATGTTCTCACGGCCTGGGCAAGATTTGCCTATATTTGCTCACGGCCAAGCTTGAGGGGGTGGTGCTCCTTTCCTTTGAGAATTGAGTTACTAATCCTTGTTGTTATGTTGCGTTAGGTGTATAGCTTGAGTTTGGAGAAGTTCTTTTGTGTTTTGAAATGTTTAAATGCAAAGAGAAGAAGATGAAGTGAATTGTTTTCTATGTTAAATGAATTAGCAAACCATTTTCCTAACAACTTAAGATGATTATATAGGCTTTGCCAAGAGGTCACCAAGCACCTCCTACCCTCTATGACCAACCAAGAGCCCACTCCTCCTTCATGTGCTTTGCCTTCCACCCATTCTCTCTTTACTAAGCCCTTATGCCATTCCAAATTACCCCTCCTCCAAAATATATCTTCACTTGACATCATCCATGCCATCATCAAAGTGTTTAATTAGCTATAACACACAAAAAAAATTAGTTGCTAATTAATTACCCAAAAATATTCTAAGTAATTGCAAAAGTTCGAACAACTTCTATCGAGTAAAATGCCCTTTATCGATGAAATGTTTTTCGGTCCCATTATCGATATTTCTTCGAAGTACTTAATTTTGTAAACAAATTCCGAGAACAAGTTTCCCATCATGTTTTATTAATTAAAAAAAGTTTAACTATGTTATTAAATCACTTTTATAACACTTACCATAATTCAAATTTTCGTATATACAAAGACGAAGTGTTTATTCTTATGGGTCACTACATTCACTCTACTTAAAACATTTCACCCTTGAAATTCCAACACAACCTGTTAACAAAAGAAAAAAGCACACAATAATACTCAATAGTATTTAAATTTTACTAGTAAACAAAGCTCATGGTTTGCTCCAATTCAAAAATCCTTTCGTCGCACAAGGATGATAAATAATCTACTAAGCATATGTTACGCTAAACAGCCTTGGGTTATTACTTAGACGATTATTCAAACCCCTCTGAACACATCAAAAATTTATCCCCAGAACTCTCCATAAGTCAACAAAACATAGTATACATATATACTTAAGCCCGTATAACATACATAGGCTACCGTATGCAATATCTGATCTGATCACTTGCTCGATCACACAAATTTCACTTCCAAACTAATATAGATCACTTAACCTCTCTAGTGCGAACTCCGATCAGGTTCCTTGATTGGAAACCCTTGTTTCTCTTACTTAGCCATATACTATGATAGAAAACCTTGTGATTATATCAAGAATTGGTTACAAGCATTTGCCGTCGAGAATCGAGTGAAAAATTCTAGCTCAGACCGGTGTAAATCATCCAGAAATCATGTACATGAATCCTGGATTAAGAATAGTCAAGCAAATAAAATGATCTACATACAACTTATGTATTTTATCATATTGGTTTCTTTAACTATACTGCTTCTCATTCATTTACACTAATAGTATCTCATTCAATACTAAAATCATTTATGAAGCATTTTATATAACATCACTTAAGTTTACAAACTTTTATAAAGACATAACTATACTTATAAAATATTTCAATATATCTCAAGTTTATAATGTAATGCTCTACTACATCCTAAGAGTATATAGCAAACATCAGTTTCACACTGCTTTCTAAAATTTCGACAAAGGGCGGAAATAAATTAAGGTCTTGTAACTGAGTCAACCTTTTAGACTTCTTTATCTGTTGGGTTAAGTAAGTAATTAAGAAAAGAAGGTCACTAGTATCCAACCTCAAGGCTAGAGTCTACTTTCTTTAGACACCTCTAAGGTAAAGACGTTTATTAGTGGACCCATTAATTATCGAATGATTTACTTAACATGGATGTTCAACCAATTTAAAACTAGTTTTAACTTACTACCTTATCAATTAAAATGTTATCTAAACTCATCTTTATATTTTCCAAACCACTTAACTTTGAGTTCTATAACAATCCAGAAGTTTCAAACCATCCAAAATCACTGAAAAATCTGTTTCGTCCTAACAAATGAAAGCTACCAAACAAACACATCAAAATATGATGAACATACCACACTATCCTAAAGGCATAGGATACATGCATCAATAAAATTACTTATCAAAGTTTCACTTATTTATTAGATGCTCCTTTATAAAAAGAGAAAACAAGAAAATGTTTCACAATTATTTGGGATATGCCACTACCACTCGGGCATCCTACATAGTATACATACAAATCTAATCTATAGAAAGTTCATATTAAAATTTTTATTACCAAAACACTCTATATCAAACTACTTTGCATTTTATCAAAAATTTCTTTAAGGAAAATTTTAGAACTAAACGCCTGAGTTTTTTCAAATCATTTGAAATAATAATACCTACATATAACTTTTGTATATCAAATCATACTTTTTGGGATTAAATCAAAAATCATTTTCAGAGCGGTATCAAATAAATTGTCTAATAGTACTAAGTATCATGATCTCAATTTATAAACCATTTTCACAAATATTTACTCTACAATCCGTAGAAAATATACATACAGATTGAGTAACACCAAAATATAATAAGTAAATAGGTCATACCAAGTCATACCATATATTCCCTTACCAAGAAGGATATTGCCAATGAGAAGTGCTTACCAACCGAACACCTCCTTTGCCCATTTTTAGTAACTTTCGAGCCACTTGGATTAGATAAAATAAAAATACCTCATTCCTGAAATGACTCGTCGACTCCGAGAGCAACCTCAAACTCGAATAAATCTAAACTCTTTTCAAAATATTATTAGTATTCACAAATAATTTCAAATAATACTACTACTATTTTCTCCAAAATCTTAGAAACCATTTTCAAATAAATTGGGATTTAAGTCCTCAAAATATCAATTCAAATCCTCTTTATTTATAAACCATACTTATATAAATTCACTTTCTTAGAAAATTTATATTAAACTTCTTTTCATGAAAATAAATTTCTAACCCAACATCACCACCAAACTCCTTATAGTCAAACTGTGAAATTCAATTCATAAGGCATTCGTTTTAATGTTGCCACCGTTATTGCCTACCCAACCCATGTAGTAAAAAGTAAACCACTCATAAACTAGTTGAACACAAACAAAAATCAGTAAATAATGATCAATGCTTATAAACTGGTCGAGCATGACTAACCAATCAACAAGGTTACAGGATGTAAACTATGTAAAGTACTAGTGTTGAACAAAAAATGAACAAGAATGCTATGAACAAATAGTATATCTTCAAGAACCTGCTTCCCCTTTGCATCTACAAGAAGTGGAAGGTGTTGTAGCAAGAGCGAAAACCCTTGGATGTTTTCCTTCCTGAAGCATCAAACAATTTCTGACCACATGACCTGGCTGGTGGCAGTTGTAACAACTCCTCGGTGCAAACAATCCCTTGGTTATCCATGCTTCAAGCTTCGGTTCTCTTGCAATCAATGCTTTTGCCTTTTGTCCTCCCCTACCTATCTTACAATTTTTAACATGATGTCCTTTCTGCACGCACTTAAAGTAAGATAAATTGGAAACATCCTTCGGTGGTTGGAACTTACGCTTGTTGTTTCCGGTTGGTGCAGATACATATGGCTTTGGAGCAAAACTCTCGAACTGTAAACCCATGTTAATCAGATTCACGAATGATCCTTGGATATGATTTGTCATGTCCCTACATAGCCTGTCACACAAACTAAGCCAAACCTGGACTTAATTGATACTCTCAGTACTGGTGAACCTCTTTCTTCCCAAAATCTCAAAGTCACGGCATAGCGAAGCAAAGTTTTTCTATGATCGAACTTGCACCGCTTCTTCTACTACATTCCCCTAGCATTATCAGGCCTAATACTCATAGTTCTTACTACCTAATCATACTAGTATATTTTAGAATACTTTAGATAGAGTTATATCTAAGAAAGAGTTACTTATAAGAAAGAGTTATTCCTAAGAAAATACATTTAAGGGATAATTTCATAAAAAAATACAAATACGCTCTTGTGTATATAATACACTCAACTCATTCTAGGGCATCCCTTACCCTATCTCTAATGACTCATACCCAACCAAAGCCAAGGTATTCGATAAACCCCGTTATGATACCAAATGTAATGACCTGCAATTTCTACTATTGAATGTCGGCACTAACACATCCATGGCATTCACATGTCGAGCACCCAAGTGTCAGAAAGACAGATTGTTATGGTAAAATAAAAAGAAAACAAACATAACAAGAAAGAAAGAACACTACATTAGAATCTCACGAATGAAACGATAATATATAATATCTAAAAAGAAATACAAAAGGTTACTCCAAGATATAAAGTAATTTCATATTTACAAAACCTAACTATTATCATCAGCCTGGAAAGTTATAACTTCTTGTCCTAACAATGCTGATACATAAATAATAATAATAATAATAATAAAGCAATGGAAATGGAAATAGGTAGATAGATGAAAGCCTTCATCTCATCTCCTGAAGCTTTGAAGCGTCCATAACCAATCATGCTTTACTTAGCCTACTCGAAAGAGTATCCGAGGAATTAAGAAAAAAATAAAACTATGATCCAGACATAAGTCTGGTATTAGAAACCCAGGAAACATGCACCCATGTAACAGCAACATAACTCTATAGCATTTTTCCAAAATGTTAACGCCGACCTCTCGACGTAACCTTAGGATAGACGGTTCAACTCTATAACATTCCACTCCATAATTGCATCAAAAATATAGAACTCGTATATTAGTTTTGAAGTGGTATTCGGTAAGTAATACATAAGTATGCTTATCCGATCCCAAATGCTTCAAAACTAAATTTGTGAATTTCCAGTTAACTCAATTTCAGTTTTTTCATAAGTGAGAGAACGATATAAAGAAGTCCTCCTTGGACGATCTCATATATATACATTCTTAAAATGAGAGACATTTTATACCAATGTGTCCACCCCAGGGGATATCGAACCGTATGAAGTCGGGAAGCTTTTATTACTTCCTGAGTTATTTTTGGTCAAGTTTGATAGTCGACGAATTGACTATCTAGTCCAAAGAACAAGTCTACTTTGTTGGCTTTTAGTTCTAGGTATTGGATTAAATACTTTCTACAAACAAGTAAACAAACAAAGCACGATTAAGTTACATAAGCAACTCCTAATCCCCTTTATAAAATATTTTGTATTTAATTTAAAAGCCCTATTAAAAAATGATATACACACACACATACACACACTAATTTATGTATAGAGCTAATATAGTTAAAAAAATTCTAAAATAATTTAAAAGACAAAATGTTACATAAACCCTTCAATACTTTAATAAGATATTTACTAATTTTATAAAAATAATGTACATACACACACTTTTAAAATACTTAAAAATATGATTCAATTATTCATATAAAATATTACTTAAAATAGCTACTTTATAGTTTATTTAAAAACTTCTAAAAGCATGTTTTTTAATATAATAATACCTTTTACTTCAATAATATTTTATTAATTAATAAAAATATAATTAAACCTCAAATCATTTGTAAAATACTCTAATATGCATTATTAAACAGTTCTAAAAAGATTGTAGAAAAATAGTTTGTTTAAATCTCATTTTTGAATAATTCAAATTTTCAAACAGCAAACAACAACATTTATAGAACTGCTGTTAAAGGTTCTGAAATGCACAGTGTTTCAGATAAAAAATGTTGTAGTTTCCTGTTCACGGCACAAAACTAGTTTTAAACCCTTTAATGTTCGACCAATTTTCAACATGCTATTAATCGATTCAAAGCCTAATTTTTTTACACTAAGTGATATACTCATAGTACTTCATAACCATGCCAAAAAACCCTAAGGATGTCTTTACAAAATATTATAGAAATCCACGAAACCAAAGCATTTCGAAGTGCTTCTGATGCGACCTTTAGCTATAGAAACGTTCCATATTCAAATCCAAACCAAACACAGTCCAACCAACCATATGCACATAATGTCAAAGCCACTTCAAATGTTATAGAAAATCGAAGAAGTGATGATATGCTGTATAGTGTTGGCACTTGCTTTCAAAAGCAAGTATGGTCCAATTATATAACTATAATTAGTTAATGTGCTTACTATAGTTTAGCAAACATATTATACAAGTTTATACACAATCAAATGGGGAGTTAACTCACCCTTTCCAACTTTATAACCAAGCATAAGCTCTACCTCAATACCACTTCCTACCTCAACCAAAAAAAGCCCAAAGTCCAACCTACCTCCTTATGTGCTTATGGCCTTGGCAAGATTTACGTATATTTGCTCATGGCCAAGCTTGAAGGGGGGTGTACCCCTTTCCTTTAAGATTTGAGTTGCTAATCCTTGTTGTTATGTTGAGTTAGGCCTATAGCTTGACTTTGGAGAAGTTCTTTTGTATCTTGAAATGTTTAAGTGTAAAGAAAAGAAGATGAAGAGAATTGTTTTCTATGTTAACTGAATTAGCAAACTATTTTACTAACCACTTAAGGTGATTATATAGGATTTTCCAAGAGGTCACCTACCACCTCTTACCATCTATGACTAGCCAAGATACCCCTTTATGTGCTTTGCCTTACACCTCATTCTCTATTTACTAAGCCCTTATGCCTTCCTAAAATACCCTTCCTCCAAAATATCTTAACTGGACATCATCCATAACATCATCAAAGTGCTTAATGGGCTATAACTACCAAATATTTTTAGTTGCTAATTAATTCCTATTAATATTCTAAGCAAGCCCAAAAAGTTTGAACAACTTCTATCGAGTAAAAAGCCGTTTATCAATGAAACGTTTATCGATCACTTAACGATATTTCTTTGAAGTATTTAATTTTGTAAACAAATTTCAAAAACAAGTTTCCCATCATTTTTTTTTAATTAAAAAGAGTTTAACTAGATTATTAAATCACTTTTATACCACTTAACCATAATTCAAATGTTCGAATATTCAAAGGCGAAGTGTTTAAAATTACGGGTAATTATAGTTACAAAGTTAGATATATGTAACAAATTACATAATTGCCCCTAAGGCATACCCTTAACTCTCTCAAACTTCCATTTGTATTTGTACTTGTGGTAAATTATGGAATCTTAATCCCATCATTTCAATCATTTTCTCAAAACTTTTCGAGTTAGTCCCTTATTGAACGAGTGTGATGTATTGCTTTAATTGTCTACTTTGTCAATTAACTCTCTCTGATGTTGATAAACTATCTTATCATATGGAAATTTCAAATTATTTTTCTTGACTTCTGGTAATCTTTGGGTTCTTTCGCGAACTACATCGCATCTTGTTATCATATAACAATGTGATGGGATTCTCAACATTTGAAATCACTTCGAGATCAGTTATAAATTTATGCATCTGCATATATACATTGCTCTTATTATTGCGCTTGTTTAAAGTGATGTACATAGCCTAATTTTTGAATTAGCCACAACTGCTTCTTCGGAACATATCTGTTATCCGGCATTTTGACTCGACTATATCCGAACTGATTGGACAAGTTAGATTCGACTGTCATCAAGGCAGGTGAGTCCAAAGCCATGATTGTAAGGTCCAAAGATCAATTATAGATGATAATATGAAGTCATGATTGAATGGAAATGAGAGATATGCAATGCAGAATGTTCAAAGTATGGAACATAGTGTGACATGGAAAAGGGATCGACTATAATCACTCTCCAACATAGGGATCGGCATATTTCAGTTAAGCAAGTACAACTCAATGGAAAACAATTAATGTCTCAAAATCCATAAGTCCAATTTATGAAAATTTGTGAGCAAGATGTGGGAACTCTAGGGAGCCTATCCCAGGGATGGCAGCTTAAAAGGATGAAGCAAGAGGGATCGGCCCTCTTCCCTCCATAGGGATCGGGTAGAATCAGGATGCATAACATGTTGCAAAAAGATCGAGCAATAACTCAAGTTCTACTGATCCAATTGGCATGAGACTTGGAGGATAGGCATATTACAACATGGTAAAGCTCCCATAGGAATCGCACCCCCAAATTCCTCTAATATAGGGATCGGTACCGATCCTTATTCCTTGGGAGTTGGGTTATGCAATCCCTCTGATGGGTCCATATGGTTTTGAAGATACGCAATCTTCCTCTATAAATACAAGCTTGATTGTTCATTTTTGGGATTTTTACGCTTCTAGCTACTTTGTACTCTATTGTAACCAAGAATTTTCATTCAATCCTATCGTACTCAGTTTACAAAGTAATTAATAAAGCCATTTATTCAAAGTGGACGTAGGCAAACAATGCCGAACCACTATAAATCGTTGTGTCCATGTTGTTGCTTTCATTTTATATTATTTTATTGCTTATTTCCACTGTTTTTATTTATATTCTTCATTTATTTCTCTTTAAAACTTCTATTGGGTATTTGTGCCAATTTTTGATGCAAACATTTTGGTGCTTTCACTAGGAACGAGATGCTCAGCCCTGTTTGGATCCCTTTGTTGCTACTGGATTGTATAAATCCCCCAAAGAGATCTGGAATTACTTAAAGAAGTTTATTCATTCTATTTAGAAACACCAGATCTAAATCTCAAAATGTAAAAGGAAACGAGAATGTTAGCATCTAGCAAGGAGGCCCAAGCAATCTACCAGTAGATGTGAATGCTACTAATCCAGCTGATGTCCAGAATCTAGCTAATTCCATCACAGGAGATGAATTATAGAATCTAATGAGAGAGCTAGTGGATAGCCTTAGAGAGTTGAATCAGCAGATTCAAGCCAATATCGACCTAATAAACCAACTCGGGCAGCAACAGCGTGGGAAAGCTAGGAGGGAGCCAACCCGTTATTCTACATCGAAGAGTTCTAGTTCATCAGATGATTATCATAGACGTAGACATCGCAGAACTAATGGATATCACGTAGAAGCCTCTGTACATCAACAAGCAAGCCAACCTGGCTTGCTAAGATTGATCGGTGTCGATCCCTCTATAGGGATCGGGGTCGATCCCTCCTCCATAGGAAGGAGCATGCCTCTTCATGTTGGACCACAAGTCAGAGCTGTTGCGGTTGATTTGGATGCAGGAGTTCAGATTGATACATACCAACTACCTCCCCAGAATGATGATGACGTGGACGTTCGTGATATACATCGAGAGGATGTTGAGCCAAGAAGGCGTGGAACGGCCCATAGACATCGACCGGACCATTCACATGAGGTGGAGCACGACTACCGCTTGGCTCCAACTATCCAAATGCTAGACTTGTCGGCTATGGTTAGACAACTAGTGAGAGAGATCCAAGGCTTAACCAATGATGATAGGGGATCTCTAGAAGCCATACCCTGTTTGCTGATAATATCTTACATGTAGAGTATCCAAGGAGGTTCAGCATGCCATCGATTCCTACCTACGAGGAAAAAACCGACGCCAGGCAGCACATCATGAGATATGAATGACTGATGGATCCTACACGAGCTAATGATGCAACAAAGTGTAGATGTTTTCCTATCACTCTCTCTGGAATAACAATGATGTGGTTTACGAGATTACCCCCATGGTCATCTCTAGATTTGATGATTTAGCTATGAAGTTTGTGGAGTAGTTCTGTATGTACGCAATTTACCCCAAAGATGTAATGTCCCTATCCAACGTGATTCAGGCTCTAGGAGAATTGCTGAAAGATTATATGGAGAGATTTCATATTGCCATCACAGAAGTCAGTAATCCAAATGACCATTCAATATTGATGGCAGAAACAAGGGGGATTGACATAGAATCTGACTTTGGTGATTGGTTAGCTAACAAACCACCTGCAACATTGGAACGTTTCTATGCAAAAGTAGCTCGGTATTTAAGGAAAGAGGAAGCTAGATGCTTTAGGAAGAAGAATGTTGTGGAACTAAGTGGAGAAGGAGTGTAGAGTAAGATTGCAGTGAAAAAGCTTGGGGGTGGTTCCGAGAAAGTTCAAGTAAATGTCCAAAACAAACCAAACCAGCAAAAGAAAGGCGACGATCGGAACTGTGAGCGAAAGAGGGATTTTGGAAGAGGAAAGCCTAGGATTCCAATGTATGATACCTACACACCACTAAATACATCTTTAGAGAACGTTTACTTGTCTACATGCAATACAATGCAGTATAGGAAGCCACTTCCGAAAGAATCGACGGAGAAACAGAAACAAACTGAAAAATATTGCCAGTTCCATGAATGTTATGGTCATAACACGAATGAGTGTAGGAATCTCCAGGATATTATCGAGAAATTTATTCAGGAAAGAAAGTTACAACGGTTTGTTAAAGCCCCGCAGGATGGCGGGTAGAGGACATCCTACCCCAACCAAGGACAAAGGCTGCACAGGGCTGAGGAGCCTGCGTGGACTGGTGGAAGATTGGTGATCAATACAATAGTTGGAGGACCGCATCCAGGTGAAAAGAGCTGGCACGAGATGGAACGCTATGCTAGCACGATTAAGTATATAATTTTTGAATGTTGTTCGAGCACAGAAGATGGAGCTCTAGCAAAACAGCAGTGTACAATGGAAGATGACATTGTGTTCAGAACCAGAGATGCAGACAAGGTAGAGACACCGACGATCGACCCAATGGTCATTTTGGCCATGATCGTCCCCGCCTTGGTGAGGAGATATTGGTTGATTGTGGAAGATCCGTAAATATAATTTTCAAAAAGGCTTACGATCAGATGAGGATGGAAGCCAAGGACTTGAAACTGTCTAAAGCCCGCATTCATGGCTTTAACGGTGCTGCGACCGAAACTATCAGATATGTCAAATTACCCATGAAATTGGGAGAAGGTGACAGCAGAAGAGTGTGGATTTTTCCATTTGTTGTCTTGGATGTTGACTCTCCATACAATGCTTTTCTGGGCCGACCGGCCGTAGCTGAATTCTAGGTAGCTCTTGCCCCATGGTGTTTGACTTTGAAATTCCCAACTGACAACAGTGTTGGAGTTGTGCATGGTGATCAAACGACCAGACGTGTCTACTATGTAGCTGAATTGAGAGAAGCTCAATGAAAGGAGAAAGGTAAGGGTGTTGACAAGTCTTTCCGCATCCATACTACCGAAGATTGACAACTAAAGCTTGTGCATTGGCTCAGGCACGACGGTCTATTCTATAAAGATATAGATCCTAGGGATGAGGTGGAGGAGCCCAAAGGGACCAAGGTTGCACCGACTAAGCTGACAATTGACATCATGGTTATTCATGAGACCCATCATGGGTCCTAAAGATCGAATCACAGCTCAGACCCCCGGTAATAAAAGAACTTGCTAGTTTTCTCCGAACGAATCTTGACGTGTTCGCTTGGACTCACTTTGACATGTGTGGTATCTCGCCTACAATTGCAATCCATGCATTAAATATTGACATGAGGCATGTCCCGGTGAAACAGAAAAGGCATGGCATGAATCCGAAGAGACACTACAACAAAAACACCCTTTAATAGCGTTTAAAAAATGCTATTAGAAGCTATTATAGCGTTTTTTCTTACGCTGTATATTAACATGTTGTAATAGGTCAGTGACCTATAACAGCAACATACAAAACGCTATAAGAGACGCTATGGACAAGGGGTTTATTCGCGATGCCCTCTACCCTAAATAAGTATCTAATCCTGTACTTTTGAGAAAGGTAAATGGAAAGTGGCGGACATGTGTTGACTATTCGGACTTAAATAACGTGTGTCCAAAAGACAATTTTCCTCTTTCAAGGATCGACCAGCTGGTAGACTCAACCGCAGTACACTAGCTGTATCTTGCATGGATACATACCCCGGATATAACCAAATCCTGATACATATTCCTGGTCAGGAGCACATCAACTTCATTACTGACGTTGGATTGTATTTCTATGTGGTAATGCCATTTGTATTGAAGAATGCTGGAGCAATTTATCAACGCCTAGTCAACAGAATGTCTAAAGATTGGATTGGAAATGCAATGGAGGTGTACGTGGATGATATGCTTGTGAAGTTACGATGATCAAGCGACCACTTGAGACTTAGCAGAAATGTTTGATATCCTCCTATATTACAAAATGAAAATCAATCCTCTGAAATGTTCATTAGGTGTGGCTTTGGGAAAGTTCTTGGGTTTCATCGTCAATGCTCATGGAATCGAAGCTAATCCTGAGAAGATTCAAGCAATTCGCAACATCCAAGTGTCGAAGACCATTAAGCAAGTACAGAGTCTAAATGGAAAGATCGATGCCCTAAGGCGATTTATTTCCAAAGCCACTGATAAATGCACTCCTTTCTTTGATTTGATTAGAGATGGAAAAGGAACTTTGAATGGACATAGGATTGTGAAGACGCATTCCAAGCTTTGGTGAACCACTTAGAGAAGCCTCTCGTCTTGTCAAAGCCAATGGATCACGAAGACTTGTATTGCTACTTGGCTATGTCGGTACATGCTATAAGTGCCTCACTGCTTCGCGAGGAGAATCGGATCCAGAGACCATTCTATTATGTTAGCAAGAGATTAACAGGAGCTGAAAGGAACTATTCGAAGATAAAGAAATTGGCGTACTGCTTGTTGATTGCTTCACGAAAGCTCCGCCCCTATTTTCAGGCTCATCCCATCAATGTTTACACCAATCAGCCATTACGATGGGTCCTATAGTGACCTGAGGCTTCTGGAAGGTTACTCAAATGGAACATCGAACTAAGTCAATTTGACATTACTTATCTCCCTTGGAGAGCCATCTAGGGACAGGCACTGGCGGACTTTATAGCAAACTTCACTGCACAAGATGATCTATAGAGAGCGGTGGAGCCCCTACCATTTAGTGGAAAATTTATACGAATGGAGCATCCAATGATCATTATTCTAGAGCCAGAATCGTGTTAGTAACTCCGAAAGATCGATTAATTTGCTATGCTTTGAAGCTTGACTTCCTTGCAACGAACAACGAAGCTGGGCATGAAGCTCTGATCACTGGACTCAAACTTGCCAGAGACATGGGATAAAATCTCTTGAAATCTTTTGTAATTTCTAGTTGGTAGTATACCAAGTCAGGGGAGATTACCAAGTTAAAGGACAATGACTCGCTCTGTACCTTATCCAAGTCAAAGATCTATTGACTGGCTTTGAGTATTATGACATCATGCACATTCTTCGGATCAAAACAAAGAGGCTGACTCATTGGCAAAGTTTGTTAGCACCAGGGATGCACAAAAAATGGGCTTGACTCCAGTCGAAGTACTTGATGCTCCGAGAATAAACCAGATGGAAATCGACTGGGTACTATAGATGGAGCTTGAGAAGGAGTCATGGATGACTTTGATTAAATGCTATTTTCTACGAGGAATCCTTCCCAAATGGAGGAATGAAAGGCAACAAGTCCTTCGCAAAGCATCAAGATACATCGTTCAGGAAGGAGTCATGTATAGAAAGGGTTTTTTCGTTCTCTTGCTCCGGTGTATCACTCATGATGAAATAAAACGAGTCCTAAAGGAAGTTCATGAAAGGGAATGTGGCGATCAGACTGGTGATAGACCCTAGAAAATAAAATACTCCGTTATGGGTATTACTGACCGACTGTCAACCAAGATGCTGCTGATTAAGCTAGGCGATGTGACAAGTGCCAGATGTATGCAAAAGTTTCAAGAGCTCCACCGATAGAAATCACACAAATGGTCGGTCCTTTGCCATTTTCCATATGAGGGATGGATATTATCGGTTCCTTACTGATCTCTAAAGATGGTGCGAAGTACGCCATCGTCGTAGTTGATTACTTTACCAAATCGACCGAAGCGGAACCTTTAGCCATGATCACGACAAAGAAAGTAATCGACTTCATTGTCTGGAACATCATCTCTCATTTTGGCCTTCCACGAACCATTGTAACTGATAATGGGAGTCAATTCGATAGTGTTGAATTTAAAGAATTCTGCCATCGGAATCATATTGAAAAGAGATTTGCAGCAGTTGCTCACCCTCAAGCAAATGAGCAATTTGAAGCTGTGAATAAAATTATAAAGGCCATTCTACAGAAGTGTTTGGAAAAGGCTAGAGGCAAGTGGGTGGATGAACTCCCAACAACATTATGGGCTTACAGAACCACCCGTAAGTCTGTGACAGGTCATACTCCATTCACCCTTGTTTATGGCTCCGAAGCCGTCATTCATGTTAAACTCGAAGTCCCTTCTCATCGAGCAACCTACTATGATCCCAGAACGAATAGAGATCTCCTTTTAAAATCTCTAGACCCTATAGATGAGAAGCATGAAGAAGTTGATTTGAGGGTAGTTGCACATCGGCACTGAGTCACCCAATACTACAAAACTAAATTTCGACCTGGAACCTTTGAAATCGGCGATCTCGTCTTGAAATGGGTTTTTCCCGATCTGTCACACATGAATCCTACTTGGGAAGGACCATATGTCATTGAACAGAGGCTCAGAGAGGGAAGTTTTAAGCTAGCGACTGTTGATGGCATCACACTCCCAAGAACGTGGAATAGAGAGCATTTACGATGCTATTTCTCTTAGTTTATTCTTTTTCATGTAGTTGTATTTAATTTTCGAATTTTCTTTAGCATTAGATTTTCCAAATATGTAATAAGACAAATTATGTTATTTCTTTCCATTTGGCAAATAAAGTTTGAAATTTACTTCGTATCTGTGATTGTTGTAGCATTACATATTGGTTACGATACCCGACTAACTAATATTGATATGTCTGAGAAGGTTCCTTGAGTCTGGATCTATCCGACTACATAAGTTCATGATTGAACTAAACAAAATGAGAATGGTCTGACTGTTCATTTAATGATTCTCGCTCACAACCTGATAGACATAATACCTAACGAGGAATAGATGTGACTCGACCATCCGATAACCAAATAAATCCTACCGAGCGATAAGATAGACATGAGTCAAAAGCGTCCGTGATACGACCGATCGCTTGCTAAGTCAAACCCCGAACTTGGGGGTAAATCAATCAATTAAGGAAAGTATGGTCCGACTATTTTGCGAGATAACTCTAAGTCCCCATAGTGTGGGCTGGAGTATGAACACAAGTTGGGTGTGATTCGACCACCGACCAACTAACTCTTATCCTCATAGTGTGGATATGAGTATAAACAAATAGTTGAGTGTAGTTCGACCACTCACTATTCCATAGACTCCGGTCTGAAACTGACTGGAGGAGTATAAATTCACTAAGGATGGAGTTCGACCATCCACTATCTAACTCTGCTAACCTGAGACTTGGGGTAGGAGTGTAATCACTTAAACCGCTGAATTTGATGGCACAACACTAGGGCTCAAGCCTAGTGTTTGATCCAACTTAAGGCTACTACCATATGAAGGCCTTGAGTAAAATTAATGGACGATTGTCCGAATTAACGAGCAACAAATTACAAGTACATTGAATGGAAAAGTAATAGCTCGACTACATAGACGAAATTCGCATAAGAGTTCGACAGAAAACAAATAACTTTTATTTGCATATTAAACTTGAAAATTGTGGTATAAGTTTATCCATAAGCAGGGTCGTACCTGCACAGTCACGGCCAACAAAAAGACAAAAGAAACTATAAAAGCTATGTACAAACTAACCCAAAGCAACGGTTATTTCTTTTTTCCCTTTTCTCTTTTGGATTTTTTGGGAGTGCTGCACTCGAGCTTCCGCCTATTCTTCTTTTTGATCCTTTGCCACCCTTGGTGGGAGAGCTTTCAAAGGTTGGAGGGAGATCTTCAAGGACCGAACTGCCAGGTAGAATGACTTGCAATGGAATGAGATTTGGATCGTCGATGTCCATATCGGTGGGTTTAGCCTTAGCTTTTTTTTAATAACCCCTCTCTCTTGATGCGCTCTTTTAAGCTGAGCTCATTGGTATGTTCAGTGGAGCCAGTGATCACAACATCATCTGATTCATCTGGCAGCGGTAGGTCGTCAGCTTTTCCATCATCAAGTGCTCCGATAACTTGAGTGTTGGGCCATGGAATGTCGGTAGTAGCTAGAGTTTTGATGAATGTCGATTGTTGTTCTGTGGCGGCACCGCTTCTTGGAGTTTGGTTGGGATTCGGAAGTCCTGTAGATTCGCAGAAATAAGAAAATAAGCCCATAACTGTTGGGCATAAGGAATGAAATCTCTTGAATAATGGAGAATAAAGTGGAATACCTGTGTCCGACGGACTTTCAGTTGCCACCGAAGTGCTCCCCTCTAGAATAGGAGTCGGCATCTTTGATTGATAGTCGGGCCTATTCGGATCATAGCTCGGATCCTATCTCAAGCAAAGAGAAACTTATGCTCCGGCTACTTGAAGTGGAGGGGCACCTTTGGGATCAGACTCCAAAGACTCAGCAATGTTTTTCCATTTACTGGAGGGTGCTAAATATCAAGGTATCGGAGTGTCACAGCAGCAAGGTCTAAAGATTCATCCATGCGAAGAATCACCCGTACCAGCTTCTCTTCATCTATATCAGCTTCATCCAGGGCTTTTTTCTTCATTTCAACAATATATTCCCAAGCCTCGACGAGCGATTCAAAATAGCCCTCTCCAAGAAAACTCAAATTGTAATGGATTAGGACTTTATCATTATATTCAACGATCAAAGGATCGAACATGTCCTTAATCTCATTCCGACCAGCTTCTTTGGCATCTTCTAACTGGGCCTCAATCTGCTCTCTAACCTCATTGCGGCCCGCTTCTCTTGCTTCTTCCTTGAGGACTTCAATTTGAGCGAGTTCCTCGTCAAGTTTAATTTTCAGTCCCTGGGCTTTGATGACCTCTTCGCAATGTCTTTGCGAATCCTCCTGAGCTTTGAGTTTTTCTTCCTTATCCTTTTTAAGCAGTTCTTCGAGTTCCTCAACATGGCGGGCCGGAATGTTTTTATGTTTTTGTAATGTATCTTTTTCCAAAGCAAGCACACCGCTACAGTTGAGGGTAACATCCAGCTTCTTTTTATGAGTCATTTCCAGATGACTAACCGCCTCGACTATTTCTTTGGCACATTTTCTACAGCGGTTATCTTCGCTGTCAACTCCAAGATCTCATTGTCTTTATGTTTAATTATGTCTTTATCATGAATCGCCTCTAGCTTTAGACGATCAATTTCTTGTTGTCTCTCGATAGACACCTCAGAGATTTTTTTGGCTAAATGCTAGAATGCTTCATGCTGCGCAAAAACGTCATTAACGCAAACAAGGGAAGTCGCTTTAGCACTCCCTGGAATTGTATGGATGGAAGGAAGGAGCTTAAGCCCATCGAAGCAAATTTTTGGAAAATTGACCTTACGTTTGGCTAGTTTTTCTACTGTAGAAGCCTCAGGAGCTGCAGTAGGCAAAGCAGGATCAGAAGTAACAATTGGGTGTTTGCTCGACCTATGATTACGGGACTGTCTGAAACCAGATGAACTAGAATATTGTTCAGGTGGCACAACAATTTGAGGAGCAATGAAAGAAGTTTGATCATGGGCTGAACTTCCTGATGAGATGATTGATATTGGGACTTATGTTTAGAAGACAAAGACTCCCTTAAATGACGACTTCTTTGGCGGTTGTCATCTCTCTCTCTCAATGCCTAACCAAGTCTGGACTGCGACTGGATCCATACTTGTTGACGAGCTCCTCAAGAGATCGAAGGCACGGAATTAAGACATCACACCTACAAACCAAATAAGAGTGAATAAGTGACGATCTAATAAAAGATAGGCAAAAATTATTCAGTGAAGTGCGCATGATTGTGAGTGTCTTAGTGTCCCCTTGACGGACCAGTAGCTGCAGCCTTCCTCTTAGGAGAGTTCTCCCCTTTGCTAGTGGGAGGAATGTCGTCACCACTCCTGGTGGGAGAATTGAGCCCCCATACTAATGGTGGGGAAGTCATAGTCATGATATCATCAGGGATCGAAGGATTCAAGAACCCTTCCATTGAGCTTTCTAAATGTTGAGAGGAAAACTCTTCTTCAATGGAGGTGATAATAAACTCGGGCACTTTAGCGGGTTTTCTCCTACGGAGTTTATATACGAGCTTTTTTCCTCTCCTTATTGGCATGTGAGATTGTGGGTCTTGTGATGGTTCGATCATGGGCGCATTGCTCGGACCTACATCAGCATCGCTAGGCTTGTTGGTTTCAAAACCTATAATTTCGTCCTCTTCGGCATCATCCTGGGCCTCCTCAACTAAGGGGCACGACAGAGCTATTAGTACCGCCTTCTTGTTCTGCAGCATTCCTTGGTGGTGCAGTGCTTCCTGGAAGCCCAATGCTGCGACCTTCTTCTAATAGGCCAAAAGGAGATAACCATTCATCAGTCATGAGGGATTTGATGTCCCTATCTTCTACTAGGGTTGCACGAATTGCAAAAACCGCCCTTGAGAAACTATCGCATTTTCGATGTGGATGGACACCTAAAAAAATTTCAAAGTATTAGTTAGTTTAGGATACGACTTAGGCTAAAGAATTTGAGAATAAAGTGAAGACAATACTTGAATCCTTCCAACCATCGCCTCGTGAAACCAAGCGAAAAACGAACATAAAACCATTCATGTTTAAAGATGCTGAGCTTGTACCAAGCCCTAGTTACAACTTAATAGTTGGGCGAAGGCTCGAGGAAAGTGTAAGAAAGGCTTCATGTACGTCTTTTGAAATTGTATATGAACCCGATGTCCTCAGGAGATGGTAGGCGGAATAAAACATCCATAAATAGCAAGAAAGTGCCATGAAGAAAAGCATGGCTGTTCTGGTGTAGCTGAGCGGGAGCTATTCCAAGATAATTTAGCATCTCTCGGATAAAAGAATTAAAAGACGACCCACATCTATCCTAGCGCATAAATTTATTGCATGTCGTATATCCCTCCGGGGGCAAATGAGCCTTGACATTCACTGAAGGGATTAGAACATCTCCAAACAGAATCCCATGTTTAGAGCATAGTCTGCAAAGAGCAGCCTCGCCAATTCTAGAGGCCTGGGAATCTGTCGAGTTATCTAGAAATACAACACTTTCTACAGAATTAGGCGCAGAACTTATATCTTCCGTCGAAAGAACGAACATCAGAGAAAATGTCGGTCAGCAGGCGGGAAACCTCCGGTTGCTCAATTTGACAATCAAGGGAAAGTCTGCCAGAAACACTTGTAGAACTTGACTCGGCTCTGGGATTGCTAAGTTGTGAAGGTTGTCCAAAAGGCATTGCAGCTAAATGCTCTGAACGCCTGGAGCCCATATCAACTAAACTAGTAGATAATCAAGATTAGTGAAATTTACCTGTCCCCCCATGCTAAGTGTAAACTAGTGTGGTGCAGTGTTGTGCAGTGCAGAGATAAACAGTTTAAAATTAAATGCAAAAGTAAGTGACGAGACTTTGGATTTCGACCAAAGTGACTGTCATCGCCGACCATCTCAACCGGCGATTAGATTGATCGGTTGTATAAGCTTTAGGATCAATCATCGACATATCGAAGTGTGAAGACCATTATTAAAGTCCATATGTTAAGCTTTAGTCCATATTCTAAGTCCCGGCAGTTTAGTTGTTCGATTTCAAATTCAAAGTTTTATAAGGAAGTCCTGTTATTCATTATCGTCATATGTTCAAGTTCATTGGGATGGGATTGGTTCTAATTGTTCATGCAAGTGAATATGGATTGGTTTTCAAGTTCAATTCAAAGCTTAAAATCGGCTAAGTACCCATAGTCGATCCCTCTATCCAAAAATAATTGATCCCTATTTGTGTCGATCCCTCTCCCTTATAAAAAATGATCCCTCTCGATAAGCCCATGGCCGATCCCTCCATCCACAAACACACCACTATCGATCCCTCCACTTAGCTGCTTTCATAATTCTCCTGAAGCCAATATCTGATCCCTCCTTATTTCATGAATAGTCAATCCCTCCACTTAACAATGCAACCAACCTCTTCCTCCTCAAAATCCAATCCCAATCCCTCTCCTTCGCCTACATTACAACCGATCCCTCCATGCTTCACACACAACGCATGACCGATCCCTACGCTTCCTTTGTGCTTCTTTATTTCCCTTCTGTTTCTCTACTACTTCGCCAGACCTTGCATTGCCATTATCCATCCCATCTCCTCCAAACTTAACCCATGATTAACGCAAACATAACCCATTATCTCATCACAAATCAAAGTCGTATGCAAGCTAAAAACCTACATGTGTGTGTGTGTGTGTCGGCGGTGATATATGGAGAAGACAACGGTGTTTGTACCAAAAATGGGCACAACACTCATTGGAAGTTTTTGAAGAGATAAAAATGAAGAAGATCAAATGGAAAAGGAGGATTATCTAACAAAAACTCCAAAAACAGATGTGAAAATAATAAAAACGCACAAAAACACAAGAATTTGGAGTGGTTCGGCGTATTGCCTATGTCCACTATGAAATTGATTGCTTTATTGATGTTTCTTTGATGATTGCAATTGATTGCAGCGGGATACAACAGATAACAATGGATTACAGTAGTAAAATTCGTTCACAGCAGCAGCAATGTACTTTAGAACTGAATCCGGCAGAGTCTGGGCTTTGGAGAATTCAAAGATCCTTTTTCTGTAGGCTCTGGGGCTCTATTTATAGGTGTAGGAGGCTGATATTTCGCTCAGATCTCGGGAGACTTCTTGTGGCACGTGAGTGGGCCCACGCGACCAAGCCCATGAAGTTTCGGCTCGATCCGTGATCGATACGAACGAATTTTGTATCGATCAAGATTGCGTCCAATGGAGTCGAAATTTGGTGTGAACCTTCTTTAGCATGCACGTAAGCTTCTGTGAAAATTTCATAGCATTTGGACTTGTGGATCTCAAGTTATGATCGATTCAAATTGGAGTTAGTCGGTAGTCTGTTTCGTTTAAATCGATCATTTCGACTCAATCATTCTGAATCGATGGTTGCGTGTGATCAGGTGGTGACGTGGCATGCATTCTTCGTATCGCTCCATATTCTTCGTCGAGCTGATCGAGTCGTTCTAGGATTTTTGTCTTGTTCGTATCGAAGTATTTGTCTTGTTCGAATCGATGGAAGGTGACTCTCGTTCGCAAAGATGAGTTGAGCTCTGTTCGTATCGATGGAGAACACATGGAATAAGTCGACTGCGTGGCCTTGTTCGTATCGATTGGAAATGACTCCAGTCGATCGATACGAAGTTGAAGTGGCCGGATGCACTCGAACACTGGTAGCCCGATCGATACGAATATCCATGATATGATCGATACGAACAGGGACTCCTTGATGGATACGAAGCAACTGGGCTTGAAGGATACGAACAAGGGGTCTCCTAGGATGGATACGAACTAGACTCCATTTGCTGCTGGTCGATTCGAAACTATGTGTAGATGATGGATTCGAAGGAATGTGGGTCGATGGATTCGAACAAAACTTTCCCTGATGGATGCGAAGCGGTGTGGCTGGATCGATGCGAAGTCGATCGATACGAAGTGCAGCCTAGTGATGGATACGAAATTGGAGCTATTTCTTTCAGCTTGCATCGATCGTAACTTAAGCATACGAACTCGGATTAACTTGAAATTTGGAACGTTGGCTTTCATGGCTTTGCTCGTCGTGTCTTGTCGATCGGAGCTTGATCCAGGCTCGGACAAAATTCGTCGATATCCATAGTGAGCCTGGGTATAACCGATCCCTAAGACGAACCGTCATTGGTTTCTAGTCAAGTTCTTGGTGTCACGGCCTTGCCAAAAGGCGGGATAACAAACGGTGATGTTGAATGGTTTAGAGATGATTGAGATTGAAGGGAAGAGGGATCGAATTTGTAGAAGTATGTTCGGTTGTAGTAGATTTCATTTCGAAATTGAGGAAGAAAGAGAGGGGGAAGGGTTCGGTTCTAAGGTAAAATACGAAGGGTTCGATATTGAAAAGAATAAAAGAAAATGGAAGTGAAGTGAATAAGTGAGGGATGTACAAGAAAGGTTTAGGCTTATATATGGGAGAGAAGGGTTCGGCCCGCCTTTTCATTCTCCACAAAGCCAGAAGATTAGGTTTCCAACATAGGGAGGGAACGGTTACGATCCCTTGACTTAGGGATCCATCTGATCCCTATCAACTAAAAAAAGAAAAGATATGAAAAAAGGAGAATGGAGGGATCGGCTAGAGGAGTGTTGATCGCTATATACATAAAATAAAAGAGAAGAGAGAAAGTGGGATCGGCTAAAAGAATACTGATCCTTGTATACATGAAGGAAAGGGATCGGCCCTATGTACACAAGAAAAGGAGAGAGAGAAGGGATCGGTTATGAACCCTATGTGCATGCAAACATGGATATGAAAATTATATAAAGTACATATACATAAAATGCAATAAAATTACATCTAATTCAATGAAATTTGACGGGGACCCGTGAGCATGCAAATGCATCCGGGAGCCAACAACAAGAGCGTATGCCAGAATGTGCATGTGAATGTTCTAAAAGTTCAATTTTGAAATCGACAAAAATTGAATTCAAACCTGAAGCTTTCAAGGTCGAGACTAGATCAGATAGCCAAAGCTTACTAGTCTCATAGGACAAAAATATCAACCGATGGAATATAATCTTGTATTTATACTATTGGAGATTGACCATGCGTCATGACAATCAAAGAGAGATACGATACATTGGGAAAATGGTTCGACAGAAGGACATCGACTATTCAAAAAACTGGATGGATTTCTTGTCGATGACTCTAACTTGTTTTGATTTAAAGCACGTCATGTTCAGCATAAGACGTACAATGAGGGGCAAGTGTTATCCGGCATTTTGACCCGGCTGTATCTGAACTGATTGAACTAATTAGATTTGACTGTCATCAAGGCGAATGAGTCCAAAGCGATGATTGTGGGGTCTAAAGATCAAGTACAGATGATAACATGAAGCCATGATTGAATGGAATTAAGAGATATGCAATGCAGAATATTCAAAGTATGGAATATAGTTTGACATGGGAAAGGGATCGGCTATAATCACTCTCCAACATAGTGATCAACATATTTTAGCTAAGCAAGTACCACTTAATGGAAAACAATCAATATCTCAAAATCCATAAGTCCAATGTATATGAAATTTTGTGAGCAAGATGTGGGGACCTTAAGGAGCCTACCTTAGGGGTCACACCTTAAAAGGATGAAGATAGAGGGATCAGCCCTCTTCCTTCCATAGGGATCGGCTAGAATCAGGATGCATAACATTTTGCAACAAAGATCGAGCAATAACTCAAGTTCTACTAATCCAATTGGCATGAAACTTAGAAGCTAAACATATTACAACATGGTAAAGCTCCCATAGGGATCACACCCCCAAATTCCTCCAAAATAAGGATCGGCACCTTTCCCGATTCCTTGGGATTTGGGCCAACCCTTTGATGGGTCCATATGGTTTTAGAGATCCTTTTGCTGAATTTTTAAGGAGATATTTCACCATCTTCCATAATAAATACAGGACTTGATTGTTCATTTTCGGGATTTTTACGCTGCTAGCTACTTTGTACTCTGTTGTAACTAAGGATTTTCATCTGATCCCTATTGTACTCAGTTTACAAAGTGATTAATAAAGCTATCTATTCAAAGTGGACGTAGGCAAACAACGTCGAACCACTATAAATCGTTGTGTCTGTGTTATTGCTTTGATTTTCTGCTATTTAATTGCTTATTTCCTCTGTTTTCATTTTATATTCTTTATTTGTTTCTCTTTAAAACTTCTATTGGGTGTTTGTGCCAATTTTTGGTGTAAACAATATCCAACTTAAAGCTTCTTAGCTAAGAATTATCATGAATGTAGGATTGACAGACTATACTCTATATCACTTAAGAAGTTCAAGTCCGAACACTCCTTCATAAGGAGTTCGTTGTTTCTATAAACAAATCTCTAGTATTTCATAAATACTCGAGAATACTCTTAACTATCATTTAGTGAACTTGATTTGGATTTGACACTTTCTCACTATAGTACTTACATAAGCAAATTGTGATATAGTAGCTAATATAGCATATATGATAATTCCTATTGTCGATGCACAAGAAATTCATCTCATATGCTCCATTTTAACATTTTATTATGGTGTTTGTGTATATTGTTTGGGATAGTCCCAACATCCTTTTATATAGATTATAAAAGATGCAATGTTCAAATCCAATGTGGGGGTATAAACAAACAAACTAAAATGATTTTAACATGGATACTTCGTTCATAACTATAAGTTTGTTGTTTTCTTATAGTTTTAGAAATATTTTAGTATATTTAATGTTCTTTCTTATAGACACACGTTTCCTCTGCATTTTGATTAAAAATCAAAATTGTTTGACTTATTTGTCAAAATAATCGCTCAATCCTGATGCTCGTCGAATGATACCTTTGTATCAGTTCTTGGATCATATCCTAAACCCACAGACTTAGCATCTCTCCTGGTGACTTTGAGATACTTCGGTCGTTATGTGAAAGTAGTCTATTCTAAATCATTATTTGGAATTTTGGTTCAATATAAATGTCCTGAAATTCAAAATCATATTGGCGATAATTTTGCAAGTAAAATACAAATTAACTTAAGCACACTTAATGACAAATTTGTTACGTTAATTTCAATAATTAAAATTACAATATTGTTCTTATCAGTATTGCTTACTGTATTCAAAATGCATTGGTCTTCATCATGAAGACATATTTATGGTTGAAAGATCATATCCCTTTTGTTACAACTATCAAAATCATATTTTGATATTGTACTTGGAATCCATTTAGGATTTGCATATTATGCCATATGAAAGAGTCAATATTCTTTATGGTTTATTGATAATTGAGGATATTCTTTGCTCTACATTGAAATGAAACTCATAGTTTCTCCTTAATGTAAGAGAATTCTTATTAGATATTCTAATGTGTTGTCTCCATTTAGGATTGCTTAATTTCTTTTCATATTTCGTAGTCTATTTTATCTTTGGATTGTATCCAAACCCGTCTTTCTACCAGTAATCTCTAAAAGAAATTCATTTTCATGAAGTTGATGTTTCTTGAAGCAACAATTGTTTCTTAGTACAATGGAACATGCATTCAAAAACATTTTATGAACTTCTTTTATATATATATATAATTTATTTTTTTAGTTTATGAAACTTTTGTACATTTTGGTCAATCAATATTGGTCTGTCCTAAACTGCTATGGGGCTGTAACGACCCGCATTTTTGACCGTTCAAGTTGACAAAACATCCACACATGTCGACTCAAACAATCCAAAATACAGATAGTTATTGGGGTAAATAAGAAAGAGATAAGAAAGAACAGAAACAAACTCGGAATCTCGCAGCGGAAGGGACAAGATATAATAATAAAATAACAGTTCATGAAGCTGTTAAATAAATAAATTTGATCATTATTATACATCATAAATCAGAGTTACATACATATCAGAGATAATACAACAATGCAGCGGAAAATAATACAGTAGTAGAATACAAATGATGTAATACCAAACTCCGTCTTCGTCCTCCAGAATAAGTCTTCAACCTAATCTGAAATGCTCAGGCTGACCCGAGCGTAATGAAAAGACAAAACACTCGAGTCAGGACTAAAATATCTCATGTAGGTTAAATCGAATAAGTAAATATGAGTGCGACGGCGTTGGAGATGTTTACGGGTTTTAGACACCTCCTATCCAGTGTTTAACGTGCGTGCATTAACTTAAGAGATGTTCGGGATTTCCATCTCCTAAGGATCCGTTAAACTATCTACTATGTAATAGAATACGCTATATACAATAATGTCTATCATAAAGTAAAATATCAAACTAGCGTTAAGCCATGGCCCATTCCACCCTTAACACATTTTTATTCCCAAGAGCATATGCAAGACCGTAGTTTCCCCAAAACCAGAAGTCACCAGAGGGCAATCCATATACTAAAGGTACAAACCAAAACGTAGTGGTCGCGAATAGGATAATCAGTATGACAAGGTACATGAGGCGATACCAACTAGGATACTACTAGTTGCGTGATCCGGACTGATGTTGGGCATAGCAGCTACTACCCCAACACCGTGAAACAACACTCCCATAATCGCGGGGTGCACCCAAATCGAATCACAAAAGTAATAGACATGGTATCGAAGGAGTGTGTCCGCTAGAGATGGCGATCCTCAATGGCCCAGCGCGGCTCCTGTTTTAGTCATGTCAGGGGTCATCCAAAATCGTTCTCTTTCTTCAGTCAACGTGTTCACCAAAACCATCCACTTCATTCTGGATCAACACTTCGCGAATATAGTTATTAAAGTGGTTTTCGGTATCGACAGAGAGTATGTCCATATCCGATCCCGGTCTCTTTAATAACTACGTTATATTTTTCACACCGGTTGGATCTTTTACATTTTCAAAATCAATTCATAATTGATTATCAAAAATATCATATTCGCTTCAAAGATCAAATCCATTTCAAAATCGTCATATCTACTCAAAATATACGATTTCATTTCAAAAATCATTTTCGCCTCAATATCTCATTTCAATTTCAAAATCGTATCAATACGATATCACTTTCACTTCAAATAAATCCATTTCCAAAATCATATCACTCAAAATATACGATTTCATTTCAAAAATCATTTTGCCTCAATATCTCATTTCAATTTCAAAATCGTATTAATACGATATCACTTTCACTTCAAATAAATCCATTTCCAAAATCATATCACTCAAAATATACGATTTCATTTCAAAAATCATTTCGCCTCAATATCTCATTTCAATTTCAAAATCGTATCAATACGATATCACTTTCACTTCAAATAAATCCATTTCCAAAATCATATCACTCAAAATATACGATTTCATTTCAAAATCATTTCGCCTCAATATCTCATTTCAATTTCAAAATCGTATCAATATGATATCACTTTCACTTCAAATAAATCCATTTCCAAAATCATATCACTCAAAATATACGATTTCATTTCAAAAATCATTTTCGCCTCAATATCTCATTTCAATTTCAAAATCGTATCAATACGATATCACTTTCACTTCAAATAAATCCATTTCCAAAATCATATCACATTCCAAAGTTATACCGCTTTCGAAATCATAAGTCTTTTAAAATCAAAACACTTTGGAAATCAAAACCTTGAAATTCATAACACTTTGAAATCATAGCTTGAAATCATAACATTTTGGAATCCTAACACTTTCCTCTTAAACAGTTTAGATATTAAAATTTGTATATATAGAAAATAGTTTATACAATAAAATAGTTTATATAAAATAGTTATAAGTTAAAATAGTTTATAATAAAATAATTTATATTGAAAATGATTTATATTAAAATAATTTGTATTAAAATTTATAAAGTAAAATATAAATAGTTTTAGATATAGTTTAAAATACTTTATATAAAAATAGCTTCCTCAAATTTCACAAAACGATTCACATAAACTCGAATTCCCAAATTAAAATTTAATCAAATCTCAAATCATCAATTTCAACTTGATTCAGTTTCTTAATAAACCATTTCAAATTATCAATTTCAAATACATATTTGAACCAAAAAATAAGCCATTTCAATTTCAATATATTTCAAAGCTTTCAATATTCACATTTCAAAATAGTTCAGAGTTCGATTAAAAGTCCAATCTTTTAAAACAAATCAACTTTTGAAAATTTACGTCGTATTTCAAAATTTTTTTAAAAATCTAAACTTCGAATAATTAAACAATTTCATTTACCAAGTTTAAATTCCAACATTTCGAGCTTCAATTCAAAATAATTCAATTTCCATAAACTGGATTTTATTCTTAAAATCAATTCATTTAAATAATTTCAAAACAACTTTTAAAATTATTTAATTTAACCAACCCGGTGTCCGTATATAATTTTCTAACCTATGGCGAAGTGGATAAGTATTTCAATTTTAATTTCAAGGATGGATATATATCATTTCAATCTAAATAGATGTCATAGGTATATCATTTCAACCTATTCCTTAATTTATTCGAAATAATTCAGTTTACAGTTTTATATGCAATAACCAATATACAGGATGATAGCATGATATATCAAAATAAATAAACAACCAATATCGACCAATAGCATCCATCACAACCAATCAACCATAAAGCCAATAACATTCATAACAATTTCATAATTATCAATATCGAGTAATATACTGCCAATTTAAATTTATTTTAATGGTCAATTTAAATTCTATCAATTAATTCATATATAAATACAGATGATAATTAAACCTACCAAAAAACAGCCAATAAATTTCATATCACTTCAGAATATAAATTTAACCAACAAAAATTATTTCAGTCAATTGTGAGCGTATAAACACTCACCTTTGATTTATCGACGATTTCAAAATCCAAATAAAGGCCCAAATTTGAACAGTCTCGAAATGCAACCAAACCAGCTCCAAGTTGTCCGAAATTTCGATACGAACGCAACGGAGAAAACCGCGCGTGAATCCGAGCTCGTATGCAAAAGTTATTCGAGTTAGAACATTTGCATTTTAATATAAAATAATTAATTAATAAAATAAACAATATATCATCTTCTCCCCCAAAGAATACAGCCGAACCCATCACGCATGACTCTTTCTTCCATACGCACGCAACTAGGAGCGACCGGACGTTGATCAGGGGATGCCATCGCGTGCGCCTCTCCTTGCTCCACCTACGCGCCAAGTTTCGCCACCCCATTCGCCACCGTTTTCTCGAAAAACGTGAAATACGTACGACATTCAAAGCCAGATTTGGACCAATCCGTGATGAATTAGCACGAATCAACCATATGGATTTGAAGAGCTCATCGAGATCTACACTTTTGCTTTTGGAATTTTTCGATTTCGTTGAACGGATTGAGAGATAAAGAGGAAAGAAGATCGGCAATTTCTGGCCATGGAATAGGTGGCGGCCATTATTTGAAATTAGGGTTTCTGAGATGAAATAATGATAAAACTGTCTCGGTTTGAGCGTGTATTTATAAAGGTAGGTCCAAAATCGTCCGAACTCCAATCGAGACGTGCCGCCAGGCGTTTATAAGGTTTTACCCATATTCCGAACGCAATGGAACTAGTCCCAAGGCCTAATTCAATCGTATGTGGAAGATAGCTTTTGAAGTCGATTATTTTAATTAAATTCGACGTTAAATTTCTACGCGTTTCAAGCTCGCACGGCCAAACGACAAGTCCGATTGCTACAAAAATTGAAACCTTATAATAATTCACTGTTACGGATCCGATGAAACTAGTTTCGTCGAAATCTGAGACAGTTGTAACAATGGCTATTTCTACTGTCTAATTTCAATATAAAATTCCCAATTTTAAATTATTAACTTTTAAATCAAATTTCAATTATTCACAAATTTTATTTTTAATTTCACAGTAATTAACAATCTTTTACAATGCAGTTTTCCATTATAAATCCAGTATAAAAGATTACATTAGATTCAGCGTTCAATTATATTGTAATTCAAATTCAAGTTATTTAATTCCAATTGAATTCTTTTATTTCGATTTACACTTTCATTATTGAATCAACCATAAATTATACATTATTATCAATAGTTTATAATTCATTTACTTTTATTTTCTTCAGCTATCATCTTATTTAAATTCACAGTAATATTAAATTACATTCATTTACGTTGATTTCAATATTATAACTACAATATTAAATGTAACACATTTTTTTTTCGTTGTTTACAATCAAATTCAATTCGTTTCAATTACTTGTTACACTCAAATTTAAATCTTTACTTACGTTCAATTACAAGTTAACATCTTTATCAAATTACAATTTCAGTTATTATCTGATTTCAATCAACTGTAATATTAAGTTACATTTATTTATATTAGTTTCAATAACATAAACTTCCACTATTAAATCTACCATTTTATTTATTCTTTGTTTACAATCATAACCAATTTGGTTTACAATCAAATTCAATTCATTATTTACATTCAATACAAGTTAACATCCATATTTAATTTACAAATAAGTTATTTCAGAATTCAGTTTTGTATTTTAACTTGTAATTCAACTTTAACAACACAAAATTTTATTTCCTTCGGTTTTTTATCTAAATTTTTTTATTTTAATTCGTATTTTTAAAGTGTTAAAAATACAGGTCGTTACAGGGGCGATCCACACAAGATCCCATATGAACGAATTTTACATGTTTTCTCTCAACTTACACAACCTGTTAACTCCTTGACCTAGGATATGTAGGGTTTCTTATAAACTTTTATATTGTATAATCTGTAAACTATGTTTTAGATGAAATTAGGTTTAACCTATGTATGTACTCTTAAGTACACAACCAAATAGGAAAGAGGTTAACTCAACTTTACTCATCATCAATCAATCGTACTTTGTCCAGCAAAGTTTAATTACTCCTTACCGATATATCATTATGTATCATAGGCTGTGCAGTTAAAGCGCTCGGCAGATTCAAAGCGGTGGAGGTGCAAAAATCATAGCGGGGATACAGCGAGGATATAGCGGGATATAGCGGATGGCTTTAAAATAGCATATAAAACCCGTACTTAATGTTTTTACGAATATATAAATAGTAATTAAATGAAAAATTATCATTCAATTGAATTGTAACTAATACATAAATAATTTTTAAATAAAAACATGTGCGGATATACTTTAAATAAACGTAAAACTGTTATATAACATAATTGAATTTAGTAGAATATTAGAGTATTTTCATTTCTGAAAATATATTAAAAATTAAATCAAATAAATTAGTTTCATAATTTTTATAATGTATAAATTGAATTTTTCAATTCATTTTATTAAAGAAGATATAGCGGGAATAGCGGAATATAGCGGAAATAACGGGATATAGCGGAAATAGCGGGGATTAAAGCGGAAAGGCTATATTGTGGGGCTATATGGAAAAATCGTAGCGGCAGAAACCCGCTACGAGATATAGCGGGGTTATAGCGGGGTAATAGCGGGGCATTAACTGCACAGATCATAGGGAAGAGTGACTTTTGCGATAGAATATTATTTATTTTAGGTACATTTGGAACTCTTTTCCAACATACTCACCTATTCGATCAAATTGAATTCTTTTATTTTCCTTTACACGTTATGTTATAAACTTCCATTTTATATTCTAAGAAGTTATCATAGACATACCACTTTTGTAGCAAATACACATGTTCATTTCTGTGATAATTCATTAATGAATTTAACGTAGTATGTAGAACTATTTGGTACTGTACTTATGATTGCATACATCTATATGCATCAATCCAAAGAGTACACTAACACTTTTGTATCTCCCACTGAATGGGTGATTTGACCTTGATTATTTGAGGTACGACTCATTAGTACCATATGATTCATAATCATACGATCAAAGAATTATTTCTTAAAGATCTGGCTCAATCTATAATTCCAACATAACTATAAAAAATTTAAATACTTATGTATATTCTATAGCTAACACATCACTGATGTTATAAAAAAAATAAGGTTATTATAATAGATTTATTTCATAACAAAATAAAACTATATCTATTTTCAACCAATCCTCAAAATTCGAATTATTTCATAATAATACTTGGTATATATGTAATGATAATCTTTCATATCTTAATGCGTCCACAAATAAGTTTCATATGATATGCTTCCACTATTTCCTTTATTATAATAAGAACTCATGAAATATGAAGCTCTGTTCAACCATTTATTATACGATTTTATTTCATCTATGGTAATAGGTTTACAGTCAAGAGTGACTGATCAAATATCTTAAACTCAAAAAATAAATTTCATAGAAAACAATTTTCTATATTAAAATACATTTGCATTAGAAATCACATTTCTCATTTCATTTTAACTATCTATTAGTATTTTATACATTCTCATATCCAATGTGACGCCCCACCTCTATACCCACGCGGGCCAAGAACACTACGGTGTAGTGCTGTCAACTAGCACGGAGAATAAGGCTGTTGAGGAGCGACCATCTAAGTAATTGCCTTGTGCGAGCACCGATATGTCAGATAATAAAACATTGCATTTCATTTTTAGAGGAAACCCGACATACCGATACAAACTCAAAGCTACTACACAGTGGCTATAATAGTTTAGGACAATAGATATAAAAATAACACAGATAACATAAATGCGGAATAAAGATGGAACGAAAAGTCTCATATATACAATAACTGATATCAGTTACAATACATTTGACACAATACAAATGATACAACTACAATTGTCGACTCAATAAGTTATATATACAAGTACATTATCGACTAATATACATGAATACATTATCATCTTAAAACAGACACACTGACTACTTCAACAGGACGAAGACCACTTCAAATGATATAAAAAGTCTTCATAGCTCTAGCAGCAACCCAAAGCTAGAAATCTACAACCTGTAAATACTCGGTCTGACCCGAGTATTACATTCAAAAGAAAATAATACTCGGATCAGTCTAATTCAAAATCAGTTATTAGAGCATAGAAGCAATAATAATCAATCTCAATATAGATGACAGTCATAGAAATCTCGTATATCCAACTCTCGATACGAGAATTGGATAACGGCAGATATAACACTAAACAGTGTTAATCCACAAAACAGAAATCCCAAGGCAGTTTAAGCAATTGAAATGTCAATTTTAAAAATATCAATGCTAATTGGCTGCAGTACACGCTAACGTGTACTGCCTCGCCAATACAGCCTACGAATTACGCAACAGGTCGATGAATTAAGAATAAAAGAAAATATCGATTAAAATCTGTCAATTCTGGGTGGCTGCAGTGCACGCACGCGTGCACTGCCTCGCCACCACCGAATATAAAGTCACCACCCCAATGAAACTGCAGTGGCAAACAGGTATAAGGACGAAGACAGGCTGCAACTAAACTGCAGAAAAGTCATCAACAGTTCAAGCATACGCAGCAATAGACACGAATTCGAGTACATCGTGAAGCAGAACCAAGTGCAGTTCAGCTGAGATGGACAACTCGAGAATAAACATTTACAAACTGTATCAGTAATCAATTGCCAACAAGAACAGATGAACATCAGTGCAGACAAGTATGAATTCGAACATGAAAAGGAGAACATCATTGCAAGTGCAACATGTAGAAGATGATGCAGTGAAGCATGTACAAGGGCAGTACATATGAACATCATAATACAAGTCTCACTATCAATGCTACTGCTCAGCAGACAAATATCAAATCAACATGAATCAAGACAGGGAACCGAAGGCAATGCAATATGTCAACACTGCAGGTAACAAGTGAAACAGGTCGTGTATGAGGTTGAGTGAAACTGCTACAAATATGCACAGGTACAAGAGTCATATGCAAATGGCATTAGATCAGATTAATATGCAATAAAGACTTCATGAAATACAACACTGCTTCGCAAAGTACAAGTGAAACAGTGATGGAACTATAGTCAGACCAATGTTCAACAAGGCAGAAGTATCAAAGCACAGAGTAAGACTTCTGTTCAGAAATCCAAGAAATGCACAACCAGGCAGAGACTGGGTGCAGACACATGAATGCACCAAACTCAACAAGACCAATATCACAGAAGCATCAACATGAAAACAGTGCTCAAGATGAATCAACAAACATGACTCAAGTGTACAAAGGCCAGATCAAAGAAATATCAGACTATGATGATCAAAGTCAAAGATCAAAGTCAGGTGAAGCCAAGACAGTGAAGTGTATCAAGTCCAAGTAAAGACCAGAAAATACTAAACATCAAAATGCACTAACCAAAAGAACTCGAGCAGTAATCAAAACCAGACTCAAATGCTTCACAATGTAACAGTGATCAAATGAAGAACATCAAAAAGTAGACTTAACAGTGACCAAGTGTACAAGTGCAGATACAACATAGTGTGTACATGATGAAGGAATATGTAGTGAAACAAAGTGTTGAACCAACAAGAATATGCAAACTCAAGTCACACAGCATGTACATGTGCGTACCAGACTCAAGACAGAGACCAGAGAAATGCAAATGATCCAATGCTCAAAATCATGCATATGAACTCAGAAGCTCAATCAAACACAAACATCAGGTGACTGTGCAATGACACTGAAACCATATAAATACAAGGATGCAGTTATACAAAATTCTTTGACATCATCGGCAATTTTAAAATCAAGTTACGAAACCAAGTCAAAGTCATGTCGAGGAATCAAAGATCGACTACGAATCGAAGCCGAAGACAACAAAGAAATCAAACTGAATCAAACTCAAGTCAGAACTCAAGGTCACGACAACCCAGTAAATGAAATATACGAATTGGAACGAGTTAGAGATCAACACTAGCATTCATACAAAAACCAATGGTCGAATAATTCTAAATGTCAAATTCGAACGAACAACAGACGAACGAAAATAAGGGTATCGAACCCTATGAAAACAGAAATCTCATCGACAAACAGTTTCAGTTTACAACCGCAAGGCCAAAGTCGAAAAGAAATCAATACAAAACGACATGAATCATTGCAAGTAAAATGAATAGCCACCCAAACAATTGAACACGAACGAAATCACGAAGTTTAAACCCTAATTCAACTTGAGACGAGAATTAGATGTGAGTGGGTACTCACCTTTGATTCGACGAGCAAGCAACACGTTTCCTCACTCGATCGAGCAAAACGACGTCGAAGTCAATCGCCTTTGAGATACCAAAGCCCAAATTTTCGGTGCCGAGGAATGAACGAAAGACGAGCTGCCTCCATTTGTTCTTCCTTTTCGAATGTTTGCTAAGGCTTGGAACGATTGGGAATGGAGGGGGGAAAAGGGACGAACGATGTCGCCATTTTTATTTCTTTCTCGTTTCGATTTAGGTTAGTGAAATTGATAAAGGGGGAACGGGTCTAAAGAACGAATGAAAAATTGAAAAGGGGGGATCGGTTAGATAAATATCACGGCAACAATGAGTATGGGCCACAATAGTTCTCTTTAAAGCCCGTTTCCATAATTACGAAATTTTATTAAAAGAATTTCTACTCGATATAGAAACTCCACCAACCATTTTATAAAAGAATTTCAAATTGATTTTTAATTTCAATAAAAATTTACGAACGATTTAATCACCTAATGGCGATAATTAAATGCTACGAATTTGCGGGTTGTTACAGACTCCCCTCCTTATAGAAATTGCATCCTCGCAATCATAAGGAATAAATGGACAAAAGGTAACAACCATAAGAGCATGGCAATGTTGAATGCATAAGCAAAGCAAAGGTCAACAGGGAAGTATAGGGATTATGGAAGCATCAGATATAAAATCAAAAGGTTCGACTGCTTCAAATCAAAAGAATCAACATCGAGGGGATCAAGGAATCAAAATCAGACGACTATCAAAAGCAAGAATTAATCGAGTTCTAGCAATTGAAAGAAAAGGAATCAGAGCAGAAATCACGTACTGCACGAATTGAATGTGAGTAAATCAAATTACTCACCTGAATCGTCAGAGAAAAAGACGAAGCTCGAATCTCAAAATCGCAAATATTCAATCATCTAAAATGATAATAGAATTTTTTACAAATATCTGATTATCAAAAACGATAATCAGAAACACAAATATTCGATTAATCAAATCGAAAAATATTTAATTATCTCAAATGATAATCAAATTTCACAAATATCTGATTATCAATAACGATAATCAGAAATCACAAAGATTCGATTATCAAATCGAAAAATATTTAATTATCTCAAACGATAATCAAATTTCACAAATATCTGATTATCAAAAACGATAATCAGAAATCACAAAGATTCGATTATCAAATCGAAAAATATTTAATTATCTCAAACGATAATCAAATTTCACAAATATCTGATTATCAAAAACGATAATCAGAAATCACAAAGATTCGATTATCAAATCGAAAAATATTTAATTATCTCAAACGATAATCAAATTTCACAAATATCTGATTATCAAAAACGATAATCAGAAATCACAAAGATTCGATTATCAAATCGAAAAATATTTAATTATCTCAAACGATAATCAAATTTCACAAATATCTGATTATCAAAAACGATAATCAGAAATCACAAAGATTCGATTATCAAATCGAAAAATATTTAATTATCTCAAACGATAATCAATTTCACAAATATCTGATTATCGAAAACGATAATCAGAAATCACAAAGATTCGATTATCAAATCGAAAAATATTTAATTATCTCAAACGATAATCAAATTTCACAAATATCTGATTATCAAAAACGATAATCAGAAATCACAAAGATTCGATTATCAAATCGAAAAATATTTAATTATCTCAAACGATAATCAAATTTCACAAATATCTGATTATCAAAAACGATAATCAGAAATCACAAAGATTCGATTATCAAATCGAAAAATATTTAATTATCTCAAACGATAATCAAATTTCACAAATATCTGATTATCAAAAACGATAATCAGAAATCACAAAGATTCGATTATCAAATCGAAAAATATTTAATTATCTCAAACGATAATCAAATTTCACAAATATCTGATTATCAAAAACGATAATCAGAAATCACAAAGATTCGATTATCAAATCGAAAAATATTTAATTATCTCAAATGATAATTAAATTTCACAAATATCTGATTATCAAAAACGATAATCAGAAACACAAATATTCGATTAATCAAATCGAAAAATATTTAATTATCTTAAATGATAATCAAATTTCACAAATATCTGATTATCAAAAACGATAATCAGAAATCACAAACATCTGATTATCAAAAACGATAATCAGAAGTCATAAATATTCAATTAACGAGTCCGGAATTAACCGAAGTAGTAAAAGTATGGTTTCATAGTCCTCGATTTTTCTGAAATGTTTAAATCGCTTCCTCGTTCTTTTGAAAATGTATGCTGTAAAAATTTGAAAACAATTTTAATTTATATTTTTGAAACAACTTTTAAAAATAAAGAATTTTGAAAACGCGTGATTAAATTAGCAATATCAGTGTTGCGGGAGAACCGCTTGTAAATCCATTTCAAAATTGACGGTTACCGAAGTTAACACGTCAAAGTCTCATTAAAATAACTGGCATCAAAATATAATACCAAATGAATTTTCATTCATCAAAGATGTCACAAGAATCTTCTCAAAGATAGAAAGGGATATCATACCCTAAACTTGTATTCATAACAAGTCAATAACACATGAATTCACCAATACACATAAATTGACGAAACTTGTCAATAGAAATCACGAAAATTGGTGAAGCACAAATTCTAGAAATCATCACAAGAAATCCAGAAAACACATGAAGGGGGGAAAAAAGGCCTAGCATAAAAATGGGAGTATGAAAACTCCAAAACACCGGTATCACATGAACGAGACGCTATCTCTTGGTGGCTAACCAATAAAGTTTCACACAGGAATGGTCCGAAGACCGTAGGGCGCTACCCTACAACAAAGCGGGGTTTAGTCTCCCTCGCAGACAAAGAGACATCGCACAGTTGCTAGTCTGAATCATAAAAAGAAAAGGGGAAAGGCCTATCACAAAAATGGGAGTATGAAAACTCACCGACCGGTATCACATGACGAGACGCTATCTCATGGAAGCCATCCATTAAATTTTCACACAGGAATGGCCCGAAGACCGTAGGGCGCTACCCTACAACAAAGCGGGGTTTAGTCTCCCTCGCAGACAAAGAGACATCGCACAGTTGCTAGTCTGAATCATAAAAATCACACAAAGAGTACCCAGACAACCCTCAAAGCCCAAGAGATATGTGTGAGACGAAATCACACCGATGAGGCCTAGTCTAACCGTGCAATATGTGTGAGACGAAATCACACACTGGTGTCTAGACAATCCTCAAAGCCCAAGAGATATGTGTGAGACGAAATCACACCGATGAGGTCCAGTCTAAATCATAAAAATGATCGTCATGATCATAAAGAAGTGTCAACCACACCAAGCTAGTAAATATATGAGTTTAGCTTCATGTCCCATAACCACTTGCTTAACTTAAATATTTACGAACAAGCTGTAAATCTTCACTAGGAAATTGTCACGAAAAGGGTTCAATCGAACAAGTCCAGGAGTTAACCGACGAAGTAAACGCAAGCGTTTCATACCACTTGTTTTACTAGGCCGTTTAATTCAATTTCTCATACGAGTGAAATAAAGGCTGGTATATACTAATAGATTGGAAAACGATTTAGGAAAAGAGCTTTGTAGTAAAATAATTTTTTGAAATCGTTTGAAGAAAAGGATTTTAACATTTACTACTAGTATAGGAAACCTTTATATTTCTAAAGTGACAAATCACAAAAATGATTGTAGAAACAATCAATCACAAGAATTCACATACGAAGACGTGAATGGAATCCAAAGAAATCGATACTGAATTTATTAAAATAGGAACACCCAAAAATTCCAAAAAATAGAAGTTATCAAAATCAATAAAGGTGATAACAACTAATTCGGAAAGAAGAATCGATATCAACTGGAAAAACAAAGCAAAACGAGTAGAAATGCATAATTGACTTCAACAAAAGTAAGAATCAAGTCAATGTCGAAGCCAACAGTTAATAGCCGAAGTCGAGTACAAAATGAATCAATCATCATTATCAAAGAAACCAACGGCAAACAAAATCAGAGTCTTGAAAAATCAAGAAATTAGCAATTTCCCAAAAACAGAGTGACCGAAGTCGAAGGGAAATCCAGATTAGGAAAACACAAAAATAAGCGTTAGGAATTCATACCTAACAGTCAAAAATAATCATATGTAAAGATGAGAGATAAAACATCGACAAATAGTTGTAACACATGCTCCATCTAAGTTATGTTTTAAAATTGTCCTAAACCCCAGGCTCTGATACCAAGCTGTGACGCCCCACCTCTATACCCACGCGGGCCAAGAACACTACGGTGTAGTGCTGTCAACTAGCACGGAGAATAAGGCTGTTGAGGAGCGACCATCTAAGTAATTGCCTTGTGCGAGCACCGATATGTCAGATAATAAAACATTGCATTTCATTTTTAGAGGAAACCCGACATACCGATACAAACTCAAAGCTACTACACAGTGGCTATAATAGTTTAGGACAATAGATATAAAAATAACACAGATAACATAAATGCGGAATAAAGATGGAACGAAAAGTCTCATATATACAATAACTGATATCAGTTACAATACATTTGACACAATACAAATGATACAACTACAATTGTCGACTCAATAAGTTATATATACAAGTACATTATCGACTAATATACATGAATACATTATCATCTTAAAACAGACACACTGACTACTTCAACAGGACGAAGACCACTTCAAATGATATAAAAAGTCTTCATAGCTCTAGCAGCAACCCAAAGCTAGAAATCTACAACCTGTAAATACTCGGTCTGACCCGAGTATTACATTCAAAAGAAAATAATACTCGGATCAGTCTAATTCAAAATCAGTTATTAGAGCATAGAAGCAATAATAATCAATCTCAATATAGATGACAGTCATAGAAATCTCGTATATCCAACTCTCGATACGAGAATTGGATAACGGCAGATATAACACTAAACAGTGTTAATCCACAAAACAGAAATCCCAAGGCAGTTTAAGCAATTGAAATGTCAATTTTAAAAATATCAATGCTAATTGGCTGCAGTACACGCTAACGTGTACTGCCTCGCCAATACAGCCTACGAATTACGCAACAGGTCGATGAATTAAGAATAAAAGAAAATATCGATTAAAATCTGTCAATTCTGGGTGGCTGCAGTGCACGCACGCGTGCACTGCCTCGCCACCACCGAATATAAAGTCACCACCCCAATGAAACTGCAGTGGCAAACAGGTATAAGGACGAAGACAGGCTGCAACTAAACTGCAGAAAAGTCATCAACAGTTCAAGCATACGCAGCAATAGACACGAATTCGAGTACATCGTGAAGCAGAACCAAGTGCAGTTCAGCTGAGATGGACAACTCGAGAATAAACATTTACAAACTGTATCAGTAATCAATTGCCAACAAGAACAGATGAACATCAGTGCAGACAAGTATGAATTCGAACATGAAAAGGAGAACATCATTGCAAGTGCAACATGTAGAAGATGATGCAGTGAAGCATGTACAAGGGCAGTACATATGAACATCATAATACAAGTCTCACTATCAATGCTACTGCTCAGCAGACAAATATCAAATCAACATGAATCAAGACAGGGAACCGAAGGCAATGCAATATGTCAACACTGCAGGTAACAAGTGAAACAGGTCGTGTATGAGGTTGAGTGAAACTGCTACAAATATGCACAGGTACAAGAGTCATATGCAAATGGCATTAGATCAGATCAATATGCAATAAAGACTTCATGAAATACAACACTGCTTCGCAAAGTACAAGTGAAACAGTGATGGAACTATAGTCAGACCAATGTTCAACAAGGCAGAAGTATCAAAGCACAGAGTAAGACTTCTGTTCAGAAATCCAAGAAATGCACAACCAGGCAGAGACTGGGTGCAGACACATGAATGCACCAAACTCAACAAGACCAATATCACAGAAGCATCAACATGAAAACAGTGCTCAAGATGAATCAACAAACATGACTCAAGTGTACAAAGGCCAGATCAAAGAAATATCAGACTATGATGATCAAAGTCAAAGATCAAAGTCAGGTGAAGCCAAGACAGTGAAGTGTATCAAGTCCAAGTAAAGACCAGAAAATACTAAACATCAAAATGCACTAACCAAAAGAACTCGAGCAGTAATCAAACCAGACTCAAATGCTTCACAATGTAACAGTGATCAAATGAAGAACATCAAAAAGTAGACTTAACAGTGACCAAGTGTACAAGTGCAGATACAACATAGTGTGTACATGATGAAGGAATATGTAGTGAAACAAAGTGTTGAACCAACAAGAATATGCAAACTCAAGTCACACAGCATGTACATGTGCGTACCAGACTCAAGACAGAGACCAGAGAAATGCAAATGATCCAATGCTCAAAATCATGCATATGAACTCAGAAGCTCAATCAAACACAAACATCAGGTGACTGTGCAATGACACTGAAACCATATAAATACAAGGATGCAGTTATACAAAATTCTTTGACATCATCGGCAATTTTAAAATCAAGTTACGAAACCAAGTCAAAGTCATGTCGAGGAATCAAAGATCGACTACGAATCGAAGCCGAAGACAACAAAGAAATCAAACTGAATCAAACTCAAGTCAGAACTCAAGGTCACGACAACCCAGTAAATGAAATATACGAATTGGAACGAGTTAGAGATCAACACTAGCATTCATACAAAAACCAATGGTCGAATAATTCTAAATGTCAAATTCGAACGAACAACAGACGAACGAAAATAAGGGTATCGAACCCTATGAAAACAGAAATCTCATCGACAAACAGTTTCAGTTTACAACCGCAAGGCCAAAGTCGAAAAGAAATCAATACAAAACGACATGAATCATTGCAAGTAAAATGAATAGCCACCCAAACAATTGAACACGAACGAAATCATGAAGTTTAAACCCTAATTCAACTTGAGACGAGAATTAGATGTGAGTGGGTACTCACCTTTGATTCGACGAGCAAGCAACACGTTTCCTCACTCGATCGAGCAAAACGACGTCGAAGTCAATCGCCTTTGAGATACCAAAGCCCAAATTTTCGGTGCCGAGGAATGAACGAAAGACGAGCTGCCTCCATTTGTTCTTCCTTTTCGAATGTTTGCTAAGGCTTGGAACGATTGGGAATGGAGGGGGGAAAAGGGACGAACGATGTCGCCATTTTTATTTCTTTCTCGTTTCGATTTAGGTTAGTGAAATTGATAAAGGGGGAACGGGTCTAAAGAACGAATGAAAAATTGAAAAGGGGGGATCGGTTAGATAAATATCACGGCAACAATGAGTATGGGCCACAATAGTTCTCTTTAAAGCCCGTTTCCATAATTACGAAATTTTATTAAAAGAATTTCTACTCGATATAGAAACTCCACCAACCATTTTATAAAAGAATTTCAAATTGATTTTTAATTTCAATAAAAATTTACGAACGATTTAATCACCTAATGGCGATAATTAAATGCTACGAATTTGCGGGTTGTTACATCCAATGTCTATTTATGAAGAAGAGATGACCACTCACTCTTTTCATCTCAATTGTGCCTAAGTTACATCCACTCTAGTAATTTCGCTTTCCTTTCCAAATTGTCCAATCATTCAAAAGGAAACCTTACTAAAAGACCATACCGAACTCTTTACAAAAGTGCATTTGGTCATCCTTACCAGCTAAGAATATCAAATAAATTATATTCTACATAAATTGATCAGACTGATCTATAACAACCCGAGATTTTATAACAATTAACTATCGTCAATGTGACGCTTAGATTGTTTGTTTAATTCAGCTAGAGTTTTAATTGATTGCGTTTCTTTGAAAAAGTTGTAAAGCAGTTCGGGCTTTAAAATTTATAGAAGCCCATATTTTAGTTTAGAGCTGCCTTATCCAAGGAGATAAAACATCCCTCCCTCCTTCATTTCGAATACCCGACCCACTTCATTTTCTCGTTCCATAACCCTAACCAAACAAAGAAAAAAAAATGGTGGCTCGCCTTCGTTCCTCTTTTCAAAATTAGGGCAAGCTCGTCAGCTCGTTCGTCCCCATTTGAACTTCTGTCGATTTCGACTTCAACCGTCTGCATCGAAGCTATTCACGAATGCTCGATTTCAACTTGGTCGCCTTGCTTTTGAGAAGCTCGCCTCGGAGATGCTTCGACCGCTTCTTCTTTAGTCGAGCTCGTGAGAAAGAGGTGAGTTTACTCACATCTAATTCATACTTCAGACGTTGGGTTTTCTTGGCTATTCGATTTCATTTGAGTTTGATGTGGTTTGATTTCTTGTCACTTGTTTACCTCGGCAGCTCATTCTGTTAGATGTTGGAAATTTATGGTGTATGTGAATCTCTTATGTGACATTGACTTGTTCGTATTTTTGCTATGCTTCGCATTCGATTTTGTTTTGTGGTTATGAATTTTGTGGCTCCGGCCATTGTCAGTGTTTTGAGATTGAACTATTAGATATATCATTTGCAGTTCCACTTGAACATCTGTATTTGAGTCTATTCATTCTGACCTTTGCCTTGTTGAGTCAGTGAAGCAATTATAGTTTTGAACTAGTTGGTCTGCATTCATTTCAAATGTTGTTGATATTAGCTGTTTCGTTTGTCAATCCATATCATTGCTGTAATTGCTATACTGTATCCATTTGAGTAGCATTTCTTTGATCTTTGGTCCCTGTAGTGTTGACATTGTAATTATGTTGAGTCAGTTGCCAATGTATGTCTTGATGCATTTGAACTGTTGTTCATTTGAATTTTCTTTGTTGCCCAGTCTGGCTTCACCTGTGTATAAGTTTCGAGTTGCACACTGTAAACTTTGTTGTTCCCTTGATTGCACTTTGGGTATCACTGACGCTCATATGTAGTTGGCCTTGTTGCAGTTGACCATCATGTATATTTGTCTTCCACACCGTTGCACATGTGTAGTTGTAGCAGCACTGTTGTTGTAATTAGGTTGTGACATTGGACTTGAATCTACATACATGTTGTCCATTTTATAGTTGAACCTGAACTGTCCTCTGATAGTTCATATATTCTCCAGTCTGATTTGAAGTGGTCTCCACTACATCCACTTGGTCAGTGCTCCATGCATTGTTGACCTATTCGGATTCTTGGGCAATCATGGCTTTTATTTGTAATAATTCGAACATGCCTTAGGTATTATTTCGACCTCTGGTCATTTGACTTTAGCTGTTTTTGCCTTGAATTGTTGCCATGAGGATCACGTGCATATTCTATTTAAGTTGCATTATCCAGTTTTAATTTTGAAGAAGCAATATATTTTGCTTTTTTTGCTTCGGCACTATCTGCAGTGTTGCATACTCATGTCATATGTGTTCTAGTCTTGTTTCTCTTGACGACAAGTGGTCCAGATATTGCTGAGTCCCTGTGTACTAAGTTATTTCATTGGTGCGTTTTTTTGTGGTGCACATTCCTGTTTCACTATCCTTATGAGTGTGCTACCTTCTCTTCATGATAAGTTGAGCTGGTATATTTGTCACAGTGCATTCGAACTTGGTTGCATTGGATTTAAATCCACTGTCTTAACTTGTACTTGATTTGTTGTTGGTTCTTTTTGAACCTGTCTCTGTGATATACTGTGATTATCCATTTTATATGTCGCAGTCTTGAGTTTTATGTAATGGTCATGGGTGTCTGCTGCACTATATAGTAGTCGTGCTTGTGCATTTTGACGTTGTCGGGCCACCATGGCAGTGCATTGTCAATCTGGTTAGCCTGTAGTTACATGTTTGCACCTAGTAGTTTGCATTGGATCTGGTATCATTCTTTGAGGCAGTAGCATATCGTTCCACTTCGATCTTAGTTCTGACTTCTAGCTTGTGGACTTGGTCTTGTGATCTTGCTTCATCACTTGGTGTTGTCTACTCGGATAGTGAACAACATGTATCTTATTTCCTCTGTGTTTCAGTTTGCTTACTTGAGCTTGTATGCCGCAAGTTGCCTTGAGTTGAACCCGTGTGCTAATTGGAACTCGGGTTTGACCTTGTGTTGTGTGGTGATTTTATTTGAACTTCATTTGTGTTGAACCTGATTTCGGGGTTTGACCTTGTGATCATTTGTGACTTTCACTGAGCTTTTGTGTATCTCATGCGATAGCGGCGAGGCGGTACACGCGTGCGTGTACTGAAGCCCTATCAGATTTGACAGTTTTAAATTGATTTAGTCGATTTGATAAATTGTTTATTTATCTCTGTTGATGATTTAAATCTGCTGATTTTTGTTAAACACTGTTAAGTGTTATATTGACCGTTATCCGGTTTCTTTGTTTAAAGAATCGGATAGACGGGAATTATTGTGACTGTCGTCTATTTAAATTATTACTGCCTATATGCACTAATAAACTGGTTTGAATTAGACTGACCTGGGTATTATTTTCTTTTGAATGTAATACTCGGGTCAGACCCGAGTTATTTCAGGTTGTAGATTTTCTTCTTTGAGTTGCTGTTCAGGATATGAAGACTTTTCACATCTTCTGAAGTTGTCAGTGTCATTTTATAGTGGTCGTGTCATTGTATAGAACGATATGTATTCATGTATATTAGTCGATAATGTACTTGTATATATAACTTCTAGAGTCGACAGTTGTAGTTGTATCATATGTATTGTGTCAACTATGTATTAACTGACATCAGTTATATATATATATGAGACTTTTGTTTTTATCTGTGTTCCGCATTTATATTATCTGTGTTATTGTTATATCTAATGTCCTAAACTATTATGAACCGTCGTAGTTCGTTTTATACTAGTATTGGGAGTGTCGATGGGAGTAAATAAATAATTTGATGAAAAATAAAAAGTATGTACCGTTCCTATCGAGATAACCAATATTAGTGTAAGGCCAATTACGGATGGTCGCTCCTATCCAGCCTTATTCTTCATAATAATAGACAGTATTTCCTTTAATACTCTTTGTTATTACGAGCATAGAGGTGGGGCGTCACAATTGGTATCAGAGCTTGGGGTTTATGGACATAATATAAAACATAACTTGGATGGAACATATGTTACAACTATTAGTCGACGTTTTATCTGTGATTTGAATCAAAACTAAAGTTTTGAATTTTTGATGAAATTTGTAAATATCGTTATTTAAAAATAAAAGTGGAATTGTGTTTTGTTGTTTGGATGAAATTGTGTTCTGATGATTTGATTGATTTGTGTTCTATTTATCAGAGTGCGCAGCGGAAACAGTGAAACTGTCTTCGCTGAGTACAACTGATAATCTTTTTGATTTAAGAATCAAAATACGAAATTGATATGAATTCCAATTGTTGTTTACATAGCTGTAACTATTTTGTTTCTTTGAGAACTTCGAATCCGAACTGAGGATTCGAAGAAATTGCATATATGTGATTTTTGTTGAAATTTCCGTTGGCTTTCTTTTGTACTAATCATCTATTGATTAGATTTTTGCTGTTTTAAATTATCTTCATTGAAGATACATTTGAATGATTCTTTGTTTATTTTGTAGTACGTGTAAAAATTTGAATTGCACGTTACTGCATTTATTTTACGTTGAACCGATGCTAGGTTATGAAACGTATTTTGTTGCCGTTATTTTTGTAATGGGATTTTTACACCAATGCTAAATTCTTGAAGCACGGTGTTTTATGGCATTTTGATGAATGAAAATTCTCTGATATTACATTTTGATGTAAATTGTTTTGATGTGATTTTGACGTTTTAAAATTACTGTCGCTTTGGCTTCAGTAACTGTCAAATTTTAAAAGTGGATTTTCAAGCGGTTATTCCGCAATATTGATTTGTGACCGTTTTTATGGTATTTTGAGAAGTACAATTTCCTTATCGAAATTGTTACTAATATTGCTGCTTTAATCACGTGATTGGAAACTCGTTTTAAAAATGAAAATTGTTTTATAAATTTTTAACGGTTTGCGTTTTCAAAAGGATGAGAAAGCGACTTAAACGATTCAGCAAAATCGAGGACTATGACCCCTTTCTTTTACTGTTTCGCTTAACTCCGGACTTGTCCAGTTGAGAAGGTGAATTGTTATTTTTACAAAATAAATAAAATTGTTTTCAGAAATTTAACAGTTTACGCTTTCAAAAGAATGAGGAAGCGATTTAAACGTTTCAGCAAAATCGAGGACTATGACCCCTTTCTTTTACTGATTCGCTTAATTCCGGACTTGTCCGTTTGAGAATGTAAAGTGTATTTTTATAAAATACACAATTTTGCACTTTCAAGGAAACGATGAAGAGATTTAAACGATTTAGCAAAAGTGCGGAGTATGGAACCACACTTTTACTTTTTCGGTTAATTCCGGACTCGTTAATTGAATATCTGTTGTTTTGATGATTTTGATGAATTTTACACTTTCAAGGAAACGATGAAGAGAATCAAACGATTTAGTAAAACACGTTGTATGGGACATGTGCGTTTGCTATTTCGGTTAATTCCGGACTCGTTAATTGAAACAGTTTGATGCTTTCGTGTGCTTTCGAGCCACTATGAGGACCTTCGGGTCATTTGTTGGGCTTTCGGGCCACTCTGCGGACCTACGGGTCATTTGTTGGGCTTTCGGGCCACTCTGCGGACCTTCGGGTCAAATACCAGTACTAGACCTTCGGGTCACTCTGCGGACCTTCGGGTCAATCTGATGGGCGCCAAAATTATGTTGAGTACTTGGTAGGCTTCGGCCACTCTGAGATGCACGTGCGGCGAATTAAAAACTCGCCATCTGATGGGATCGATCCAAGCTTTTATGTTGATTTTCTAGTCTTCTTAATTGATTTCTAGATATTTGTTGCTTCCAATTATCTGCAGGTAATTGGATATTTGTTGATATGAGTTCTGATTATCGTTTTTGATAATCAGATATTTGTTGTTTCTAATTATCGCTTGTGATAATTAGATATTTGTTGATCTGAGTTCTGATTATCGTTTTTGATAATCGGATATTTGTTGTTTCTAATTATCGCTTTAGATAATTAAATATTTGTTGATTTGAGATTTAATTATCATCTTTGATAATTAAATATTTGCTGATTTGAGATTTAATTATCGCTTTAGATAATTAAATATTTGCTGATTTGAGATTTAATTATCGCTTTAGATAATTAAATATTTGTTGATTTGAGATTTAATTATCGTCTTTGATAATTAAATATTTGCTGATTTGAGATTTAATTATCGCTTTTGATAATTAAATATTTGCTGATTTGAGATTTAATTATCGCTTTAGATAATTAAATATTTGCTGATTTGAGATTTAATTATCGCTTTAGATAATTAAATATTTGTTGATTTGAGATTTAATTATCATCTTTGATAATTAAATATTTGCTGATTTGAGATTTAATTATCGTCTTTGATAATTAAATATTTGCTGATTTGAGATTTAATTATCGTTTTAGATAATTAAATATTTGCTGATTTGAGATTTAATTATCGCTTTTGATAATTAAATATTTGCTGATTTGAGATTTAATTATCGCTTTAGATAATTAAATATTTGCTGATTTGAGATTAATTATCGCTTTAGATAATTAAATATTTGTTGATTTGAGATTTAATTATCGTCTTTGATAATTAAATATTTGCTGATTTGAGATTTAATTATCGCTTTTGATAATTAAATATTTGCTGATTTGAGATTTAATTATCGCTTTAGATAATTAAATATTTGCTGATTTGAGATTTAATTATCGCTTTAGATAATTAAATATTTGTTGATTTGAGATTTAATTATTGTCTTTGATAATTAAATATTTGCTGATTTGAGATTTAATTATCGCTTGAGGTAGTTAAATATTTGCTGAATTTGAAATTTGATTATCGTTTGTGATAATCGAATATATGTTGATTTGAGAAATTTGATTATCGCTTTTTGATAATTGAATATTTATTTTCTGACTATCGTTTGAGATAATCAGATATTTGATTTATCTTCTGATTATCGTTTGAGATAAGTAAATATTTGAGATTTTTGAGATTTGAGCTTCGTCTTTTTCTCTGGAGATTCAGGTGAGTAATTTGATTTACTCACATTCAATTCGTGCTCTGTATGGGATTTCTGCTCTGTTTTTCCTTCTCTTTTAGTTGCTGGAACTCGATTGTTCTTGCTTTTGTTAGTCGTCTGATTTTGATCCCTGATTCCCACGATGTTGATTCTTTTGATTTGAAGTAGTCGAACCTTTTTGATTTCATATCTAGTACTTCCCCTGCTGACATTTGCTTTGCTTATGCACTCGTCATTACCTTGCTCTTTTGGTTGTTACCTTCTGTCCATTTATTCCTTATAATTGCGAGGACGCAATTCCTTTAAGGAGGGGAGTCTGTAACAACCCGAGATTTTATAACAATTAACTATCGTCAATGTGACGCTTAGATTGTTTGTTTAATTCAGCTGGAGTTTAAATTGATTGCGTTTCTTTGAAAAAGTTGTAAAGCAGTTCGGGCTTTAAAATTTATAGAAGCCCATATTTTAGTTTAGAGCTGCCTTATCCAAGGAGATAAAACATCCCTCCCTCCTTCATTTCGAATACCCGACCCACTTCATTTTCTCGTTCCATAACCCTAACCAAACAAAGAAAAAAAATGGTGGCTCGCCTTCGTTCCTCTTTTCAAAATTAGGGCAAGCTCGTCAGTTCGTTCGTCCCCATTTGAACTTCTGTCGATTTCGACTTCAACCGTCTGCATCGAAGCTATTCACGAATGCTCGATTTCAACTTGGTCGCCTTGCTTTTGAGAAGCTCGCCTCGGAGATGCTTCGACCGCTTCTTCTTTAGTCGAGCTCGTGAGAAAGAGGTGAGTTTACTCACATCTAATTCATACTTCAGACGTTGGGTTTTCTTGGCTATTCGATTTCATTTGAGTTTGCTGTGGTTTGATTTCTTGTCACTTGTTTACCTCGGCAGCTCATTCTGTTAGATGTTGGAAATTTATGGTGTATGTGAATCTCTTATGTGACATTGACTTGTTCGTATTTTTGCTATGCTTCGCATTCGATTTTGTTTTGTGGTTATGAATTTTGTGGCTCCGGCCATTGTCAGTGTTTTGAGATTGAACTATTAGATATATCATTTGCAGTTCCACTTGAACATCTGGATTTGAGTCTATTCATTCTGACCTTTGCCTTGTTGAGTCAGTGAAGCAATTATAGTTTTGAACTAGTTGGTCTGCATTCATTTCAAATGTTGTTGATATTAGCTGTTTCGTTTGTCAATCCATATCATTGCTGTAATTGCTATACTGTATCCATTTGAGTAGCATTTCTTTGATCTTTGGTCCCTGTAGTGTTGACATTGTAATTATGTTGAGTCAGTTGCCAATGTATGTCTTGATGCATTTGAACTGTTGTTCATTTGAATTTTCTTTGTTGCCCAGTCTGGCTTCACCTGTGTATAAGTTTCGAGTTGCACACTGTAAACTTTGTTGTTCCCTTGATTGCACTTTGGGTATCACTGACGCTCATATGTAGTTGGCCTTGTTGCAGTTGACCATCATGTATATTTGTCTTCCACACCGTTGCACATGTGTAGTTGTAGCAGCACTGTTGTTGTAATTAGGTTGTGACATTGGACTTGAATCTACATACATGTTGTCCATTTTATAGTTGAACCTGAACTGTCCTCTGATAGTTCATATATTCTCCAGTCTGATTTGAAGTGGTCTCCACTACATCCACTTGGTCAGTGCTCCATGCATTGTTGACCTATTCGGATTCTTGGGCAATCATGGCTTTTATTTGTAATAATTCGAACATGCCTTAGGTATTATTTCGACCTCTGGTCATTTGACTTTAGCTGTTTTTGCCTTGAATTGTTGCCATGAGGATCACGTGCATATTCTATTTAAGTTGCATTATCCAGTTTTAATTTTGAAGAAGCAATATATTTTGCTTTTTTTGCTTCGGCACTGTCTGCAGTGTTGCATACTCATGTCATATGTGTTCTAGTCTTGTTTCTCTTGACGACAAGTGGTCCAGATATTGTTGAGTCCCTGTGTACTAAGTTATTTCACTGGTGCATTTTTTTGTGGTGCACATTCCTGTTTCACTATCCTTATGAGTGTGCTACCTTCTCTTCATGATAAGTTGAGCTGGTATATTTGTCACAGTGCATTCGAACTTGGTTGCATTGGATTTAAATCCACTGTCTTAACTTGTACTTGATTTGTTGTTGGTTCTTTTTGAACCTGTCTCTGTGATATACTGTGATTATCCATTTTATATGTCGCAGTCTTGAGTTTTATGTAATGGTCATGGGTGTCTGCTGCACTATATAGTAGTCGTGCTTGTGCATTTTGACGTTGTCGGGCCACCATGGCAGTGCATTGTCAATCTGGTTAGCCTGTAGTTACATGTTTGCACCTAGTAGTTTGCATTGGATCTGGTATCATTCTTTGAGGCAGTAGCATATCGTTCCACTTCGATCTTAGTTCTGACTTCTAGCTTGTGGACTTGGTCTTGTGATCTTGCTTCATCACTTGGTGTTGTCTACTCGGATAGTGAACAACATGTATCTTATTTCCTCTGTGTTTCAGTTTGCTTACTTGAGCTTGTATGCCGCAAGTTGCCTTGAGTTGAACCCGTGTGCTAATTGGAACTCGGGTTTGACCTTGTGTTGTGTGGTGATTTTATTTGAACTTCATTTGTGTTGAACCTGATTTCGGGGTTTGACCTTGTGATCATTTGTGACTTTCACTGAGCTTTTGTGTATCTCATGCGATAGCGGCGAGGCGGTACACGCGTGCGTGTACTGAAGCCCTATCAGATTTGACAGTTTTAAATTGATTTAGTCGATTTGATAAATTGTTTATTTATCTCTGTTGATGATTTAAATCTGCTGATTTTTGTTAAACACTGTTAAGTGTTATATTGACCGTTATCCGGTTTCTTTGTTTAAAGAATCGGATAGACGGGAATTATTGTGACTGTCGTCTATTTAAATTATTACTGCCTATATGCACTAATAAACTGGTTTGAATTAGACTGACCTGGGTATTATTTTCTTTTGAATGTAATACTCGGGTCAGACCCGAGTTATTTCAGGTTGTAGATTTTCTTCTTTGAGTTGCTGTTCAGGATATGAAGACTTTTCACATCTTCTGAAGTTGTCAGTGTCATTTTATAGTGGTCGTGTCATTGTATAGAACGATATGTATTCATGTATATTAGTCGATAATGTACTTGTATATATAACTTCTAGAGTCGACAGTTGTAGTTGTATCATATGTATTGTGTCAACTATGTATTAACTGACATCAGTTATATATATATATGAGACTTTTGTTTTTATCTGTGTTCCGCATTTATATTATCTGTGTTATTGTTATATCTAATGTCCTAAACTATTATGAACCGTCGTAGTTCGTTTTATACTAGTATTGGGAGTGTCGATGGGAGTAAATAAATAATTTGATGAAAAATAAAAAGTATGTACCGTTCCTATCGAGATAACCAATATTAGTGTAAGGCCAATTACGGATGGTCGCTCCTATCCAGCCTTATTCTTCGTAATAATAGACAGTATTTCCTTTAATACTCTTTGTTATTACGAGCATAGAGGTGGGGCGTCACATGATCAGTGATCGAATTTCTAGGTCCATGTTGTAGTTTTTTGTCTAGTACTATATTTTTGACACACCAAGGTCCTTACTGCAATTAATTGTATTGAATACATTACCTAGCAACATGGTTTACTTGCTTACTTCGATTGAGCTAACTTTATCGAGGTTTAGTACATTATGGGTCGTGACTGTTCACCATATAACATCTATATGTGATCAAATACGAATCAAATACCCTTATTCTTGTTTTTTTAGAATTCAAAACTCATGAAAGACAATACATGGTCTCGGGCAAATAAACACTTAAGTGATCAAGGTATGAATGAATTTAGTAGTTGTACAATTTAGCTCTTGCATGGGTCTTAAATTGACAACATGCCAATAGATTTATTAATAAGTGAATTTTATATTTATATGTCTATCTTAATTTAGTTCATTGTATTTTTAACTGATAAACATTTTATCAATTATATTAGTTGAACAAATTTATCGAAGTAGATTAACTTAACTTTATATAACATATATTTTTACAATATTAGAAAGGTTAAATGTATTTATTTTTTTATAAGGCTTCCACTAGATTTTTATATTTCTCAAAACCCTATGAGAAATATAGAAATCTTTTGATTCCTCTAATGAGTGTTAGTACGGGCTTGCCTTGGGATTTTGGCATTAAGTTTGCTTAACAAATCATAGGTACTCAAGCAATGAATAATTCTTTATCGGTTGTATCATGTACACCTCATAACCATGGTCTTTGTCCTAATCCCGACATCGACCTTGAGTTTGCTCAACAAATCAAGAAAGATTATTCAATTGTACCTACCATTTTGTGATGGCCTAAGTATAACTCATTTACCTTGAATTTTCTAAATAAATATATTGATAGTACTACACATAACATCCCTAGATTAAGTTTGCTCAATAACTAAAGAGCTTGCAATAAATTTATTAAAATATAAATAGTATAGGACAACTTCATATATCATAGATTCATAATCTTTAATATATGTATATATAAACACACACGTTTTTTAGTGATGTTGATTTAAGGAATAATGTGTTTCTTATGAAAATCCCGTGTGACTCAAGTGTCTAACACATCTAAACTCACGGTATGCATACCATATGTATGTACTTACTCAAAAATCTATTTTTCTGTTCCACTTACATTATTTCAAACATATACGGTTATATAAGTTTAATTTGTTTATAACTATTATTATAATTTAATTAACATGATATAATGTATATATGTATTTTATTAATTAAATCATATTTAATTAATTTTAATTCTTAATAAATTAATTAATTAAATCATATGTTGTTAATTTAATTTATGTAAAAAAATTGAAATTTTACATTATTCAGCTTAAACTATTTAAGATAAATAACTGACTACAACATTTATAGTTTGTATATTTACATATCAATATATGTATACATATTAATTAATTGACCTTTAATTAATTTTATATAATAAATGTATTTGATAAATTAATTTGAAATTTTTAATATAATTTATCTTAAACAAATTTAAGATAAATATATAAGAATAATAATTATAGTTACATAGACATCAATATATATATAATTAACCTTATAATTAATTATTTTAGTTAATAATCAAATAAATTAAATATATATTAAAATTCTAAATTAATTATTTTATATTTCAAAACATTGAGAATTTTTAATTTATTTGATAATCTATATAAAATTTCATTTTATATTTCAAATTTAGCATTTAAATTTAGAATATGTTTTTAAATTTTCAAATTGAATTTTGAAAATTAGCCCGGTGTCCAAACCAAATTGGGCCTGTATAATTGGACTAACCTTTTTGACTTACTCCACGTATTGGGTCATGAAAATAGCTAGGGTGGGTCATGCAAATAGCTAGGGAATGGAGGATACTTTATTATCCAACCTTAAGCTAGACACTACTATTCTAGACCCTAATTATATAAGTATGCTTTATTAGTTGATCATAAAGTTGCTAAATAAACCACATAGGCCATTTGGACTTTGATATCATTGCTGGATTTGGGTCAGTCTACATGGGTGAAATGGGTAAATTTCAAAAAAAAATCCTATTTTAGATCATATTGGGCCTATAAAGTTTAAGGAGATCCAGTTACAGTCGCTCGATGGTCGCTATGACATGATTTAATTATAATCAAAGTGGAGTATCCACATTGAAATTTAACGGTATTCTCAAGTCAAGAGAATCGTGTAATATTGTCACTTTAGATTACATATTTGACATGGTTGTGTTAACCAACAGGAAACTCTCGGACACATCATTCCATAGTTATCTAATAATTATCAGTATGTAACCCCTTGGTTCTTCCAATTGCCATGAGTAATACACTGATTAACATTTGAGAGCATTACATACTCTAATGTCAACAGATGTATCGGTATCCTTTTTCGAAACATACTGACCAGGAATATTTAAAATAATATGTTATTTTATTTTATGATAATTTTCTTATGATTTGTAATTATTATCACATAACATATCATTTAATGATTTCCTATTTAATATACTTTAAATTAATTACTTGATTAATTATATCACTATATAGTGTATATAATAGAAATCAAATACCTTAATTCGGTTGGTTACAAAGTTAGATATATGTAACAAATTACATAATTTTTCGTAGAGTATGTCCCTAACTCTCTCATTAACATACCATCTCCATATGATTTTCGGGACAGATTTAGATTTAATTATAACCTCTCGCAAAGAAAATTATGGGACACTATTTCCATTATAACCTATTGTAGATTTAATTATAACCTCTCATAAAGAAAGTTATTAGACAGTATTTACATTGTAACCTTTTGCTCCCTATGGAATAAAAGAAATCAACATGTATTTAATCACATATATAGATGTACATCTTCTATGCTATTTTTTATTGCGTGACATTTTTCTTTTTGGACAGGGATAGGTAGAACTGACATAGATTGGATGACTCAACATTAACAGCTCATCTACAGCACTCTATCTCACGCTAATGACTTGCTTTTCCTAACAAGCTTAAAGTCTAATCTTCTACCACTTGATAATTAATGTATCATGGAGTTTCATATTGGGCTAGTGTAAAGTGACCATCTTCATCTACTTTGCATCTTGTTGCATCACCTACACTTCAGCATTACTCTTTGTAACATAAAACTTGTCCATTGCAATATCTCATTCAATGCAAAAATCACTCAACGCAACCTCACTCAATGCGTCCTCATTCCATACTCCTTCGCATCTCTCAAGATTGCTTCAGCCGTGACATACTCGAGCTATCTTTCATCCTGGCTTCCTACTTCTGCAGCATTTCAAATACGGAATTCCTCAATAGTCACTTCCACTCCAGCCGCTCACTTTACCAAAGCCATCTCATAGTTCTTTCTGTTCCAGATATCCATCACTCGGTCAAGTTCTTTTTGCTTCACAACCATGCTTCATTCTTTTACTTAGGTCAACCTTGCTTCACTCGCCTTAAACTGATCACTTCAGCCATATTTCAACCGTGCTCTAGCTACTCTTCGCAATAACATATCATTCCAACATTAGATCATTCCAGCATTCTAAAGAACATAGTTTCATATTTCACATTCCTACATAGCTATTCAGCATCTAAGTTACTCAATCGCTCAGTATGATTTAGTTCGCCCTACCATGTTTCAAGTCCTCGATATGTCTGGATCTTCATGTTGTAGTTTTAGGCCTACACTTTCAATATGCTTCATTTTTTTATAACTTTCCACTAACAACTATCTAAACTCACTTGTTATCCATGGTTCATCTCAACAGCACTCCCCTCATAGTCACCTATATAACTACTAGAAATGCAGGGTTTTACCGACCCCATTAAGTTGTCGGTAAACCCTTTTATCGATGACTTACCAACAACAAAATGGTCATCGGTAAAAACCTCATGGAAAAATTATCTTCAACAAATTGCCGAGAACAACCGTTAGCACAATAACGATACTTGGCAACGACCGATTTGATGACTTGCCGACGACCGTATTGTGGACGACTTGTAGACGAATTGTAAACGCCTAACCCAAAAGGTAAATTTTGGATTTTTCGACAACTTGCTGAAACCAAATTTTCAACATTTATGTTGCACTTCTTTCGCTCAAACCACTACACAAAATGAGTCATTCTGGCAATGCCACACAAGCAAATATAACACCAAACCAATACAATATTATATCCAAATATATGTAAAACCAAAAACATAACAAAAAATCGTAAAGGTTAAAAAACACAATAAAAATTCCATAAAATGATAAATACATGTCCATACACAACATCATGTCCATACCACATCATGTCCATACATAACATCTCATACCACAACATGTCCATACAGCAAACAATATCATAAATATATACATCATACATCATGTCCATATAAAAAAAATCATGATTGTGATGGTGGAGGTAGTAGTAGTGGCGCATTTCAAATTGCTGGCTGAACATTAGGTACAGGGCTTCTACTTACTTCCTCTACTTGACCATCTCTTCCTCATGCCTCTTCATTTGAGACTAAAGCTGGTTGCATAACATGACAGCGAGGTAATATTGATAGAATGAGGCTCCTGAAAACTAGCATGTAGTGTTTTTATAACTAGTAGTGGTGGTTGGAGTAGTGCTGGTGGTGGTATTATTACCACTAGTGGCGACAACCACCATCACTGATAGGCAACTACTCCGGTGTTAACAACATCCCCTTCAGCACTATCCTAACCAACCAGCACTAGTTATAATAGCAATACTACACTATGCCAGAAGTCTTTCCTATTAATACTACCATGATGTCATGTCATGCAACCAAGATGGTGACTGGAGCCATGCGTGGTAGTGTTGTTATAACTGGTGATGGTGGATGGAAAAGAGCTGGTAGTGATACTACTACCGTTGGTGGTGACAACCACTATCACTGATATTCAATGACTCCAGTGTTAATATCATCCCCCAACACTTCCTCAATCAACTATCACAAGCTATAACAACATATGACATATGCCCAATCACCACTGCTTCGGTTTTAGACTGTCTTATTTTTCGCCATCTGATACAATGATAATTTTTTCTAATGATGGCCATCGCTCCTTTTTTTGCAAATTCTATCAATCTTTCATTATATCTGCACTATCATCATATGGATATGACCAAAACGTTGGTAAAATCTGCAAAAAAGGAACAACATCCATTATGAGAAAAAACTATCATTATATTTTATGGTGAAAACCCATCTAAACCTTCTAGTGCAACAACTTCAAGTGCAATGGAATTGTTCTTACACATAAATTTTTTTACATAGTCTTTAACATGATAGTGTTATTAATTCAAATAACACTATCCATTTTATTACTAATATAAATACAATATCTTAGTTAATATATTATTTATAATACCATTAATTTCTATAACTTATCCATATGATAGTATTATATATTATTGTGTTACAATTGTTTTGTTAATAAAAGATTTGGGTAAGTCATGTATACTCTAAGTAAATATCAATTTCTTTTCTCAAATTAAATACTTTCAGTATGAAAACAAAGTGCATGCATCACTAGTACTACAATCGTCTAGAACATATCATGTACATCCATTCATATAAAACTAGTAAGAAATTTAAACTCAAAATATACATGTTAATAAGTGTATTAATTATTTTAGAGATAAACACAAAAATTTAAAACTTAATCAACTTGTTACTACTGCAAGTAAACTACAGTTCATATATTAATTAGTTTATTCACAAATTCATGTATTAATTATAACTTGATTAACTTTTGAGTTCTATGAGTATATGTGTTCAACAATGTTATAAGTGCTAGGCTAAATATAAATAATTTTTTTTATTAAACTCCATGAAAAAAATTTGTTACTAGATTCCATTGACAATTTTTGATTCGGTTAAATAAAAATAACATAATTTCAAAACCTTCAAAACAATCTTATTTTATAAAACGAGTAGAGATACATGCCTAAGTATCTAAAGCTTGGTTGGATCTGAAGGTAGTCGGGTTAGAGATGCTTGCGCAGATCTAAAGCTCAGAGTTGCGATCGAATTTAAAGCCTGGAGCCGTCATAGTGGAGTGGAGTTGTAGAGGCACAATTGAAGAGTTAGGGAGAGCAGAGTCACGGTGGATCGCCTGAATCGTCGCGTTACAGATTTGGGCAAAGGCGAAGTCGTGCTGGAGTGGAGGATCGCTTGAAGCATCGCAATTGTGGATTTGAGAAAAGGCATAGTCTCTGTGGAGTGGAGGATCGCCCGAAGCATCGCAGTCACTGTATGGAGGATTTTTAATTTGAGCTATTTGGAGGAATGAGGACAGAGGTATGCAGAGTGATAAAAATATTATTGAATAAGTCGTCGGTAAGTCACTAAAATTTTCAACGACATACCAAAAACTATGATGACATGGGGAAATATTTTTTTTGTTCTCAAGTAGTCATCGGTATGTTGTCGAAAATTTCGACAACTTACGACAACTTTTTTCTTATAACCATTTGCCAATGACTTGTCGAAGACACCGCCTTAGGACATCAGTACATCATTGTTAAAATTTGTAGGTATATTGTTTATTTCCTAGTAGTGTATGAATCAAGCTTATGTTATTCAGTTAAGTATTCATTCAAGTTTGTATTTTATATTTAGTTATATCTCGATTGGCGTAAAATAGAAATCTTTATTCTTGTTGGAATCATCAATCTTGTCGATAATCAATGTGATGATCTCGTAACTTATATCCTAATTTTCTATTTTTTATAACATTAGCCATCAGACATGTTGGTGGCCCTTTGATTTTATATTAATATAATAATAAGTGTCCTCCTCCTATAGAGTACCGCCCATTCATTAAAAAAAGTATATCATAAATTTAAATGATTATAACTCGTCTTCATTCAAACATTAAATATTTGAATCAAACAAATAATGCCTTAACATGTATGTATATATACATACATACATACATATGTATGTATGTATAAATTTTAATTAATGGTACTGATATGTTAAATATTTAATGATAATGTCAATGTTATAATGTCTACTTTATAGCATCGATATAAGTCTATAAATTTAATGTTAGATAATGTCACTGTGTTTAGAATTTAATAACAAACTTCACGATTTAATTCATGTGTAAAATGGAGTTTTATGTGAGAGTTGTTCAATTTTGAAAAATCAAGGGGTAAAATGTAAATTATATTAAAACATGGGTTTATAAATAATTTACCTTTCTTCTTCAAAATCCTAGCCACTAATGCTATATACTTCATCCAATCCCCATCATCGCCAAACACCATCAGATTTGACTCCGACTTCATCGCAACAACCAGCTCGTCGTCATGAATCTTCCTATATTCTAGAAATTGATCTTGATTTCCCTTCAACGAAGCCATAGTTTTAGCCGTAAACGCCGTCGTCTACTTGATATGCAATTGATGTCGCTAGAGATTAGTTTTCCTTGCTGAAGTTCATCTTAGCAAATCCAACCATGAGCATGAACCATAGCACTTTGTGCTTTGATCATCAATGCGCGCATGCAAAGTGATGTGCATGGTGTTGTGCATGTACATGATAAAAATCACTATATAAATATATAACTTATAAATATAGATGTTAAAATAACTTATGAATTTAATTTAAAAAAGTTTTTATAACAGAAGTGGTAATTAATTTAAGCAGAACACCCAGTTTAGTGTCTTGGGAGATTAAAGCCAATATAATAGTTTGAAAATAAATACATAACTTATGAATTGATTTAAAAAAAGTAACTTGAAGATAAAAATTTAATAATCCTACCGGTCGAATACACCTTGAACCACTAGCTTCGTCTTTTAAAGACCCTACATCTAACTTAAATATGGAGTTGCAAATTGTACTGTCAATATATTCATTTTAGAGAGAGAGAAAATGATTTTCTATGTTTATTGAATGAGTCATTTAGGTATTTATAGCACACTAATGGGCTATATAAAATATCTTACCCAGATTCAATATTCAAGGTCCCATTAAAAGTGAGATCTTATCTCACTTAATTAATTAGACCCGTTTATTTAATTCATACCCACATATATTTTGACCCATCTTATTTGAAAACAATTATAAAATTTTTGACTACCAAAATAATATATACATATATTATTTATTATATTTAAACTATTATATTGGCCCTAAAAATAATAAATAAATACATAAAAATTATATCATTTATTAATTAATTTTAGGCCTTTTAATAATAATTAATTAATTAATATAACCATTATACTAATTTCCCTATAATAATTATCTATAACTTTTATAAATTTCAATAAATTATTTTAGGTTGAAAAATTATAGTTGCGATTGTATGACTCCCATGAGTGCGATAGAGTTAGGATATGCCCTAAGAGAAATTTTGTAATTTATTGTAAATTATTAATTCTGTAGTCAATTCTAATTCATAATAAAAGGTGTTTTTCTCTCTATTATATGCTTGTTATAATATGTTATAGTTAAGTAATTATTTAATTTAAGTATATTTAACAAAAAATCCATAAATGGTGTGTTTGTGATAGTAATTACAAGTAGTTGTAATCATGAGTATTTTATCTTAATAAAATAAACATGTAATTTAAATATTCCTAGTCAATATATTAAGGCTAGATATCGATGCACCTATTGCGATAGAGTATGTAACGCTCTCTAAATGTAAGGCAGTGAAGTACTCATGATTGCTGGGGGGGCACTAAGGAGTTACGTACTAATAGTTATTGGATAGCTGTGGAATGACTCACTCAATAGTTTTCCATTGGTTAATTAGATAAGGTCAAACATAAAATATCGATGTGATAAATTTAAATAGTTCTCCTGACTTGAGAATATTATTGACCTTCAATATGAAAGTTAATATGAAAGCTCTGCTTTGATCATAGTCAAATCATGGCACGTTGTCCATTGAATGACTGTAGTTGGGTCAAGCGGAAGTATTAAAAGGGAAACACTATTCAAGAGAGGATTCGTCTTCTTGGTTATATGAGGTTAGTATCAGCTCAACTGAAGTCAACTCAAAGTCAAAATCTCTAGCCAAAGTAGTTAGGTTAATAATTATCGTTATTATTGAACCGAGGACTTTCTGTTTGGATTATAAAGTTGAGTATGGATGATAATGGAATTTTGACCATTACCAAATTCCATAACTCTTAAGTGATATAGTTTTGACGAAGAGAATTGGTGTAAAAAATTATCACTATCGGGTAACGCTTATTAAAATAAAATTGGATTTTACCGATGTCGAATAAGCGATAAATTTTGCTATAATATCACACCACCTCCTAAGTGACGTGTGAATGTTAATATTCAATATGTTCGATATTAATTACTGATCAAATTTACACCTAAGAGTCACACAAACAAAACGTTAAATACTCATGTTACCACTTGATTAAATTAAAATATAATTGTTATAAATTAATTAAATTAATCAATATATGAAATATTAATTATAAAATTTTATTCGATATGTGTTGATAATACACTTATCAATATACGATATCGATACACGTTTAAATTGTATTTAAATGTAACAAAAATTGTTCAGACTTTAACTAATTTTGAGGCCCAAGTGAGGCGTGGTTTAGCTGGCTATGGGAGAGCTAGGTGAGGTCGGCAATATATGACATGTAGAATAGGATTTTAAATTTAAAAAGGGACAAATGGTAAAAGAAATAAAGGGATCTAGATCCATTTTTTACTCTCTTGTATCTCCTTTATTTAATCCCCTTAACTCTCACTATTTACTTAATCTTTTTACACTCTCCTCTTTATCAATTAAGGCCAGCCATACCCTTTCCAAACATTTAAAAAAATTCAAGACTGTACAAATTAAATAAAATACAATTCGATTATCGGTGGTGGCTGTATTCGGGAGCTAGCAACTTTGGGATTTGGCATTAGATACAAGGAGCTTGGTTCTTTGTTTCAAGGTGCAAATTCTAGGCATACGACGAAGGTAATTTTACTTGATTACAATTATATAAATACTTACAAATTTATTATATGAGGTATTAGTGTAGATCAAATTTCTTTATCAAGAGTCTGTATATCTTTGTGTTGTCATGTATTGGATAGTTATATATATATATATATCCATGGGTGTGTGTATATATATATTAATCATACATAGATCCTCACGGCCTTGATTAAAAAAAATTATTTCAAAAATGAAATATATATATATGTACATGTAACGACCCGGAATTTCAAACACTTCGTATTTAAATATCTGCATTATTTAAATATTTTAATCCAAGATTTAATGTGATTAAATATGATTTTATAACCTTATTAAACACTTTTTAATTAATAACCAATGTTAGAAAATTTATTTTTGAAATGTGTTTACAAAAATATACACTTTGGATAAATACTGAAAATATGACCGAAAATGTTTTATTAAAAATCAACTTTTTATTCAATACAAGTTGTGTAATATGTTGCAACTTAAATAGTTATCATATGTAAACATATGACAAGAATTGAAACACATCTCTTTGCTAACTAAAGATTAATTAGTAAAAGTAAGTGGAAACATTTAGTATAAAAGGACCACTAAATCAAGGCTTCATTTAAGGAAGTATGGTTGTGTAAGAGGTATGGATGTGTAAGGGTATGGTGTGCATGCTCTCATGCATGGAAGAGGAGGTGGTTTTGTGACATTTTCCATCAAATTCCTAACTCTATAAATACACACTAATGCACTTCATTTCTACACAAATCCATATCTTCACTTCTTTCTCTTTTCTTCTATATGCCTTCTTCTTAATGTCCTTTTCCATGTGTGCTTTGGGTAAGGGAAGTGGCTTAGGCCATGGGTTCTAAGGAGGAGGTGGATAGCTTAGGCCGTGGATATGGTGGTGGAGGTAAGGTTGGCCATGAGCAAGAGAGTGGGTGGTGATGATGTGCGTGTGTTAGGAAGGTGGAAAAAGGCTTTGGGCCATGAACTAGAGGGGAGAATAGGTTGTTATGGTGATGTTTAGTTTAAAGTAGAAGATGTTAGTTAAGTATAGTTGTGATTGAATGTTGATAGGAAGAGATTTGGATTGATAAAAGTGAGATAATATCACTTAGTCTGAAGTTAATAAACTTGCTAATTGTTAGTTAAAGTTGCTTGTTGAATTGCTTGCTACTATAATAATAATAGACATTATCTACTTTAAGTTAAACCCTTGACTATATACTTTAAAAAGTATACAAAATTGCTAAAGCATTGCCTTTAAACCATTGAGAAGTATAGTTTAAAATAAGTGCATTCGAATGTTTAATATGGACATGTTAACTTGTATATAGGTCATACATGTTTCGCAGTGATATGGTCTGAATTTGGAATCATATTTATGTATAAAAGTGAATTACACAAATTATTAAATTGAATACGGAATTGTCCGTATAGCGATAGTCGCTACAAACGCAATTTGAATCCCTCAAACTATAACTTGTGAAAATGGTGATTTAATAACATATCTTGATAATAACTTGTTTGGTTATTATCTACACTTCTATGAGTGTTAGAAAAGCAATGAATAAAGTTATAGAAGAAGTAAGTCAAAGTATCAAAAAATTGAAGTAAAAAGGTCGTTATAGTGACACTTTTAAAAATAGTCCGTCTTTGAAAATAATGCGCGTTTTTGTGGAAACTTTCTTAGGGTTTTATTTAGCAATTAATCAAGTAAATAATATATTATTCTTATTGGAAAAGTTTTGAAGCCTGATTCATTTGATAGCTAGTTGACAAAATGCAAAAAGTTATAGGGAAATAGTCGTTATAAGTGCAGTTTGATAAAATACCATGTTTTCAGAAAGTTCCCTAAAATAATTAATAGATATTCTTTGGGATTTTTCTTTATGGTTTTCAAGTACCCGAAGTATACTAACTACTGTAAAAAATAATGGATTAAAAATCATTTGTTAAGATGTCGAAATCTAGGCGCAAATTTGTAACAAATTCACCTTAAACGACAACGCGGGATTTTTGGTAGCACTTCTGTGATGTTATCTTTGCTTCTGAATTACTTTTGAGCTGTTGCGAATTATTTTGTAGCATTTGCAGAAATGCTATTTTTGCTATTTTAAACTATAAATTGTTTAAAAATGATATTTAAATTTTATATTTTTATCTAATCTTTTTAGGATAGTTTTCTAACTTATAAAATAGTGTTCTAAAATTAGTTTCAAGTTTAAATATATTTTTAACAATTAATTAAGCATTTTTAAACTAAGTAGCTTTGAAATAATAAAACTAGGTTTTCTATTTATTTCAAAAATATTTATTTTTACTTATATTCCAGATAAATAATTATCATATATTTTAAGTAGTTTTAAAAGTATTTTAACATATTAATAGGTATTTTAAAGATATTTCTATATATATATATAAGTTTTAAATATTAAATTAAGTATTTTATAAATATAATAAAAGGATTTTGAATTTTAACACTTAAGTTAAAATAAATTGTTTTATGGAATCAACTAAAAGTATATTGCCTTAATTAATTAGTGTGGATGTTCTTTAATCTTTAAATAAATGTTTAAAGTTATTAATGGATAAGTAAATAGTTTTGGGTTGTTGTAAACAGTTTTTTTTTAGCAACAATTGTTTTTAACCCTTGTTATTAATTATATTTGAGAATATAATTAGATATTTGCTAATGGATATTTAGTAGAAAAATACAAGTATATGGTTTTGGGTTTGTTGTGACAAATGTTTTGAACAACACTTGTCTTTAACCCTTAAATATAATTAATTCTTTAAGAATGGAATTTTAAAGAGGAATGTTTTCAAAGTATAAAATGTTTAGGTTTGTTGTGACAAATTTTTTAAGCAACACTTGTCTTTAACCCCTAAATATAAATAAACCTTTGAAAAGAGAGTTTTAAAGATAATGATTAAATGGAATAGTTTTGGGTTTGTAGTAAACAATGCTTTAACAATATTTTTTTTTAAACCATTGAATTATATTTTGGAAGAAATACTATAAGTCTTTAACAATGGAATTTTAAAAATAATAACAAGTGTTAACGCTAAAAATGAACGCTAACACCCTGGTGTGAGTTGTGATATAGCGAAAGCACCACCCGTTGGTACGAGAACTAAAAACAAGCAGAAAGTAGCATAAAACAGTAAAGAGACAACAATCTTTATAGTGGTTCGGCTCAAAGTCAAGCCTACGTCCACTTAATCTCTTCTATCACTGATTTGATTACAGATTTTACAATAATTCTTCGATTACAACACAAATAAGACATGTAGCTAGAACTTTGATGCGGAAAAGCTCTTTGAATTCATGTCGAATGAACTTGATCTTTTCCGATGGTTCTTTGAAATGTCTTTTGCCTTTGAAGTGTTGGAGCAAGTGTAGAAGTAGTACAAAACAGCAAAGTCTTGGCGCTCCAGAAAAAATCATCCCCCTTCTAGTGCGGAGTATGCGAGGTATTTATAGGAGAAGCTGGGCTTAGGTCGGCCATGTCATAGGTCGTGAGCGACCTAAGAAGTTGCGACCTAAGAGCCATCCCGAGGTAGCATAGGTCGTTAGCGACTTAATGGAGCCATTCCGGACGAGATATATGCTGTGAGCGACTTAGCATGTGTAGCACAGGGGTTATCTCGGTATGATTAGGTCCTGAGCGACCTAATGGAAGAGGCAGTGAGCACGCGGCTTAACTCTGGAGCTTGCTAGGTCGTTAGGTCGCATTTTCCTTAGCTCGTGAGGTCGTTTCCTTCATTGAGTTGCTAGATCGTTAGGTCGCTAGGTCGCTGGAGCTTCTTAAGTCGTTGAGTCGTGCCATATTGAGCCGCTCTGTTCTTTAGGCCGTTAGGTCACTGGAGCTTCTTAAGTCGTTAAGTCGCTTATTCCTTGGACAGTTAAGTCGCTTATTCCCTTAAGTCATTGAGTCGAATATGTTGCTAAGTCGTGAATAAGAGAGGGTTAACACTTGCCCCTTGAAGTATACACCTAGGAGCTAGGTCGTGTGCTTCGATACCTCTTAACTCGCGCCATCCTGAGTCGTTAAGTCATGAGCGACTTGAGAGAGCTAGGTCGTTCATGCCGATTCGAGTTCCACTGCCCCTGTATATAAGTCACTTAGGTCACTCCTTCTTCTCTTCACCTGCTCTAACACTCTAACCCGCCATTGAAGAATTTCCGAGCTCTCGAAGAAGAATTCAAACTAACCAGTCGTCGATCATCTTCACCATCACACTACGTAAGTGAATCCGATCATTATCCAACCACGACCATCACCGAATCGTGAATCCCCCATTTTTCGACCCTAATCTGATTTCACATGCCGCATTTCACAACGAGTTATGTTACGATCGATTTTTGATCGTTATTGGACAACATTGTCGTTGTAATTCGTGAGAGCACAGCATTGCATCGGATTTATGATGGATCCGAGGCGATTTGAATCGGTCTTGGATGATCTGGCGGTGTGGAGAGAGGGTGGATTTTATTATGGAGATGCTAACGGGTTATCGGGTTAACGGGTTAGTGAGTTAGGCAAGTTTTTAAATGAAGAGGAGTTAGCGGGTTAAGGAGAGTTAGTAAGTGCTCGTCTTAGGAGCTTTGAACGACCTAGGGATTAGCAGTTTGGACAAGAACCAAGCGACTTAACTTAGTGAACGACTTAACGACTTAACATCCAATTCCTGAATGACATAAGGGACTGCAACTCATATGACTTGCGATTTAACTTGCCAGAATAGCACACGACTTAAAGCAGGACGACTTATAGAATCAGCACGACCTAATTTAAACTTCAGCATAGCTTTAACTCGTAGGAACATGACTGATGAACTCCATAACTTGAGCAGAGTGATTTAGGGAAGCCCGGCCTATGCTAAGTTGTTTGGACATGATCTGGACGACCTATGTTAAGTCGTTTGAACACTTGTAGAATTTGACAGAACTTGATTGAGTTTCCAACTTGAACTGCCAGAATGAACTGCTTGAACTTGTTGCATTCTTTCACAGATTGTATTAACTTTTAAGCTAACAACCTGTTAAATAAAACATTTGCAGAAAACTAGGACGAATATACTCATCATCGACTGCCCACATCGAGTGATGGATTAGGTCAAAGGGATAATATTTTACTTAAGTAAAATAATATGAATCTAATTAAAAGTGAAATGTTGTGAATCAACTGACTTAAATGAAGCATCAACGCAAAATTCATACAGTTATAACTGCTTATCGCCGAATATTATTTGCATTGATACTACACTTAATTTTGATCCAATAAAAGCCTTGAATCTTCCTGAATTGACGTGCGCCAACCAGTATTATTTCAAGTTTTCATTTATTTACTTGTTATTTCAGTAGCTTTGCACAACACTTCACACGCTTTTAGGAAACGTGCACCTTCATATTTGAATATCTAGTTCCTTGTGTAGAATGGCTTCTCAACAAGTGCAAGAAGAGATAGTAGGGCGGACCGATGAAGTTTTCCCAATTGCTGACCCTTTAGAGAATCCTCCGGAAAGAGTCCCAACTTCATTGAACCAACGGACTTTCAACCAGCTATGTATTCAATTCGGCATTGCTGAAGTGGATGCTCTACCTCCTGGGGTAAATGACACTGCCGATAGGCCGCCACATGGCTTCATTGCAGTTAATCATCAAATGTGTCTGAATTGAGCTATTCCCCCCTTCAACGATTTTCTTAGAACACTCCTCCTTCGACTAACTATTTCTCCATTCCAGTTGCACCTTAATGGCTATGCCATTTTGATGGGGTTGTGCGTACTGTTTAGGAGGACGCTCAACCGCCTCCCAAGCTTCGAGGAGATTTGCTATTTGTGTTCATTCGGAAGGAACAAAGACCACCCTTCCATTACTCTCGTTAGGGGTGCAAGGAACCGCAAGCTAATTACGAATCTGCCCGAGAGCGCTCACGGGTTTTTAAACCAATTCTTCTATGTCCGTTGCCCCCCGGGATTCTACGGTATCTGGAGAGTAGGAAGTAAGACTACCTATCTCTGTTTACTTCATTTCTGAGCCTTTCAAAATTTGAGTCGTCAAGTGCTAACCTCATTCTTTACTTTTGTAGCACTTCCTCCTCCCTCTAAAGATTCTAGTCACAAATCAACTTTTGAAAGATTGAGTGCCATAGTTGTCAACGAGAGAAGTATTAAGTTTCTACAGAAGAATGAATTTTTGCACCAATTCAGACTCTTGCACTCTTCTCGGTCCATTCAGTCCCGTGATGCCCCAGTTCTCAAGCAGAAGCGTCAAATGCCCCAGCTTCCGCAGAGGAATTTGCACCGAAGGAACTTATTGTAGAGACTTCATTAGTGAAATGCTCCAGTTCTGCTGACGGTGTGGGGTTATCTGGCAAATCTAAACTTCCCCCAATTATTGAAGAAGAGGAATTTTCTCAACATTCTGGGAAGGCTACTAGAGAAGCTGATGAGGGAGCTGAGAAAGAAAGCTCCGTTACGGAGAGTGCAAAACGTGCTGAAGAGGGCACAGCTGATATGACCCATTCTGTTGGGCATGACGGTGATGATATCTTTGGAGGGCTGAGCGATCTTATGGTGACTTCCCATGAGCTCTTTAAAGATGACACCACTGCTTCTAAGCTTGCTTCTCCAGCGATCGAAGCGACATCCGTCCTGCGATCAATTCCATCAACCCAGGAGTTGACTCTTACTGCAAAAGTCGACAAGCCAAAGAGTGGTTTGTATCTTGACGCGCGTAGTTCGCACGCCACACACACACTTAGGATTTTTGGCAATTATGCGCACTTAGCTTCTTTATTTCGTAGATTTCAAAATTTTGTCTTTTCTTCACTTTCAGGTTCTCCTATGGGACGCAGCGGCTCATATTATGATGACTTTCAACGCTATGCGAGGCGTGATTCTTACGATCCCAGGCGCTATCTTCCTGCTCCTAGGGAGACTGATGAGGAAAGAGCAGCTAGGAAAGCTCGTGAAAGGCAGGCTTATGAGGAGCGATATGGAAGAAGAGACGACCGACATAACTCTTACCAAAGGGATGATGACTCCCATAAAAGAAAGTCTTATGACGATAAGGGGAAGAGTCATATAGCTGAAGATCCAAGCAAGCGAGCCAAGCTCAGTGAAAAGTTTACATCTGAAATTTCTCAAATGCCTGCTGCTATCTCTTTAGACATCCCTTCTAGCTCTCCTGCCCTTAAAAGAGATGATATTCAAGCCATCATCAATAGGCCTCCTTATCAAGTTGAGAAGGCTCCGACTGCACTCCAAAGCCGATTTTCGCATTGGTGTTTGAAAGGAGTACGTTTCGATCTGGACTTAGTTCCAATTGATAAACAGGCCATGTTGAGAAACCTTGACGCTGTCATTCTTGATATTGAAAAAATATCCGGCTGGCAAAAATTAGTTGATGAGCTTCAGAGAGTAAATCGCTTAAATCTCGAGGCTATGCTGACCATGGAGAGCGATAAGTCTGAGTGGCAAAAAATTCTTGATCAGCATGGTACGGAGATGAAAAGCATCTCCGCCCACAACGAGGAACTTGAGGCTAAAGTCAAGAAGCTTAAAGATGATCTTGCCACCTATTCCACTTCTTATACTCAAAAGGAGGAGGTTCTTCAAAAGCAAGTAAGAGACGCCCACGCTACTCAACGAGATGTTGAGGCTAAACTTGAGGTGGAGCGGAAAATCGTGGAAATCTACCGCAAAGATGCTGCTCAGCTGCGGGAAAAGACGAGCTCCCAAGATTTGGAGATTACAATGTTAAAGGCCCAGCTTGCTAAGGCTGAAAAAGAGCATGACGAGGCCATCGCTGGAAAAGCAGCAGCTGAACACTCTCGTGAGGCGACTATGGCCAACATTAGCTCCACTCTATTCGAGTTTTATGTTCTCAACGTCTTGGGGCGTGGCAGTCTTTCATTTTTGGGCCCAAAGTATGAGGTTACCCTGGCTGAAGTGTGTGAGGCAGCAGTTGAAGTGCTTAGAGATGCTGGCTACACCGAGGAGGATTTTGAGGCTTATTATTTGGATGATGAGGGTCGTGCCGCCCTTGCGAGAGGGAAAGAACAACTTGCCAAGGCACGAGCCGAAGCGGCAGAAGGAGAGCATCTAGGGAAGGCACCTTTGACCGACCCAACTCGTCCTTCGGCTTCGGTCGACATTGATATTATTGGTTCCAGTTTCCACTCTCCGCCTCCTGCCAAAGCCGAAACCGAAACTGCAACTGCCCATGCCGAAGACGAGGCCCAAGAAAGCACCGAAGCCCAAGATTTTGAAATCGACGTGATAAAGCCAAGCTCTCCAGGTAACTTCAATTCTGATCCAGCTCAAGTGGACTACTTGTTTGCTTCACATAAGCTCGATGAACTTCCTGCTTTTTACTTAAGCCTCGACGTGTCACTATCTCCTCTATTTGCGAGGAATACTGATGTTTAACTTTTCTTCTTCTATAGTGAAAACAACAAGTGTTGTATAGGCTTTGCCTCCTCCAGCTGTTGCCCTTCACCTCTTCAAGTTACTCCTCTTTCTGCTTCTCAACCGGGGTCGCAAGAAGAACAAATAGGAGCTCTTCAAGGCTTAGATGACCCGGCTGCTTCACAAGAGCAGAAAGCTGAAGAACTTGAGGAGGGTGAGAGGACCCCAGAGAAATTTACTGCCGATGATACAAAGCTGATTGATCTTATCACTCCGGGAAGCGAATCTTCTTCAAAGAAGAGGGGAAAGTGTGGAATTTCAAAGAAAAAGAAGGATGCTTCTGCTAAGGACGCTTCTGCTAGCGATGAGAAAGCGGAAGAGGACCTAATTGCACCTCATTCTCCTTCTTCCATGACTCGTTCAGGCCGACTCAAGAAGTTAATCATTAGGCCAGGCGAGGGCTCCAAAGGCGGTGGGAAGAAGAAGTAATGAGTTTGGTTTTATCCTTCTTGTTCTGCTTTTTGCTTGTATCTAAAGACTTGTATCGACCGGAGATTGTGCGGGTACCGGCCCCCGCTTTTTTGAAACCTGCACATGTATAAAAAAAATTATAGTATAGAATAAAATGACTCTTTTTACTTGTACAATCTTTTGTCTGTATTTGTGAATGCATTTATTCCCTATTTTAGCACAATTTTCTTTATTTTCTTTGCATGATACTGCAGTGAGCTCATGGTATGCTGCTTGAGTGTTGCTTTTATTAATGTAGCTATATTGCCCCCATACCACAGCTTATTGCAATCTTCTCCATTTTGAAAAGACTTGTGAAATACTATTCTGCTCTAGTAGAGAGTGCCTTGATCAGAGAAGTTTTCTTTTCTTTTCTTTTACACTTCAACTTTCGTAGATGGTCACTTTTATTTTTTGAAAAGTGGATTCCCCTACGCGGTGAAGCGGGCCTCTGAAGAGGGCTTTGATTTGTTTGCCAAAAAGTTTTTTCTCATCGCTAAGTGGGCCCACGGGACAGGCGTCAGCTGCATTAGCGGATATTTGGTTTTCACAAACGATCGCGAGCAGTTAGCTGCGGCCTAGAACCTTTTTTTTTTGAGAAGGTGCCCCTTCGATGGTTCCATCAACGATTTTTTTCAAAAGATAACATTTCTTCTTTTTTGGGCGTGCCTCGTTAGAGGGCTTTTTTTGGCACTTCAACTTGTAGAAGTGTGCCTCCGAAGAGGGCTTTCTTTGGCACTTCAACTTGGTGAAGTGTGCCTCCGAATGGGGCTTTCTTTGGTACTTCAACTTGGTGAAGTGTGCCTCCGAAGCGGGCTTTCTTTGGCACTTCAACTTGTAGAAGTGTGCCTCCGAAGAGGGCTTTCTTTGGCACTTCAACTTGGTGAAGTGTGCCTCCGAAGAGGGCTTTCTTTGGCACTTCAACTTGGTGAAGTGTGCCTCCGAAGAGGGCTTTCTTTGGCACTTCAACTTGGTGAAGTATGCCTCCGAAGAGGGCTTTCTTTGGCACTTCAACTTGGTGAAGTGTGCCTCCGAAGAGGGCTTTCTTTGGCACTTCAACTTGTAGAAGTGTGCCTCTGAAGAGGGCTTTATTTGTTTCGTTTGCCAGGAAGGTTGCATCTCACAGTTAAGTAGATCCATGGAGAACTACCTACTGGATGTTTGTTTGCACAACCGATCACAATTAACTAGAAAGGGTCTGGAACCTTCACTTGGGAAGGTGCCCCTTTGGTGGTTCCACCAACCTTTTTTGTTGAGAGACAAGGTTCCATTTTGACTGTTTTTTTCTGCTTGCCCATGTCTTTTCATCATTTGTCCCTCAGCGATTCCTCGTTATCACCTCTAAGCACATGTTCCTTTCTTTTGCAGGTTGTTTGATTCTTCCAGAGAAGTGTACTTCATTGTTAAGTGAATCCACGGGGCAGGCGCAAGCTACTTAACCGGATGTCTGTTTGCACAAACGATCGCAATCAGTTAGCAAGGGCCTGGAACCTTCACTTTGGGAAGGTGCCCCTTCGATGGAATCACCAATTGTTTGTGAGAAGCACTTCTTATGTAGGAATTGAATCTGGAATTTTTGTGGCTTGACATTTGTTTGTTGAGTGATTTGTAGGAATCGCTTAGCCTTGTGATGTGTTGAATAGGTAAGTTTTGCTTTGATAGCCTGCAATATTAAATCGACATTTTAGCAACATACTTAAGATATTTGCACATCGAAATGAGACAGGCATTCTCAGTGAAAGCACCAAAAATGTTAACGCTAAAAATGAACGCTAACACCCCGGTGTGAGTTGTGATATAGCGAAAGCACCACCCGTTGGTACGGGAACTAAAAACAAGCAGACAATAGCAGAAAATAGTAAAGAGACAACAATCTTTATAGTGGTTCGGCCAAGGATTGGGCCTACATCCACTTTATAGTTCTTACTATTGATTCACACTGATTTTACAATGGCTTATAATACAAGAATGATACATCCACAATTATTTTACAAATTTAAGCATAGATTCTAAGTAAAATATGGACGCAAGTTATTGTTGTTCCAGGCTCTTGGAATTGGATCTCCTTCGACAGTTGTGAGCTTGAAAGTGCCATCAAGAAGTTTTTTGCCAATGACGTATGGCCCTTCCCAGTTTGGCCCAAACACTCCTGTTGCTGTCATGACCCTTTTCAAGACTAGATCCCCAATTTCAAAGCTGCGTTGGCGAACTTTAGAATTGAAGTGCCTGGCTATCCTTTGCTGATGAGCTGCAACTCTTAGCTCAGCTTCTTTCCTTCTTTCATCAAGCAAGTCAAGTGCTTCAAGTTGCAGCTTTTCATTTTCAGCTTGGTTGAAATGAATTCTCCTGTGTGAGGGGACCTATATTTCCACTGGAATCATTGCTTCTGATCCATATGCTAATGAGAATGGAGTGTGCCCAGTCGCAGTTTTGTGGGTAGTTCTATATGCCCATAGTGCTAGTGGCAGCTTATCGACCCAACCACCTTTTGCTTTTTCCAGTTGTTTTTTGATGGTTGATTTGATAATTTTGTTCACTGCTTCTACTTGCCCGTTTGCCTGCGGATGAGCCACTGCTGAGAAGCTTTTTCGGATCTTGAATCGCCTGCAAAAGTCCTGGAATTCTTCGCTTTCGAATTGGGTACCATTGTCTGTGATTATCTTCTGAGGCACACCATACCTGCAAATGATATTTTTAGTCACAAAGTTTATCATCTTTTTAGAGGTAATAGTAGCCAATGGTTCAGCTTCAGCCCATTTAGTGAAATAATCAACAGCAACAATAGCATATTTGATTCCAGACTTGGCAATCGGCAAAGGCCCAATGAGATCTATCCCCCAAATGGCGAATGGCCATGGACTGACCATCTGTGTTAACTCGGTGGAAGGTGCTCTTGGGATTTTTGCAAATCTCTGGCATCTGTCACACTTTCGGGAGTAGCTAGCAGCATCTCGATTAATATCTGGCCAAAAATACCCATAGCAGAGAATTTTCTTTGCAAGAGTTTGGCCACCTGAATGATCCCCACACTCTCCTCCGTGCACCTCAGCTAAAATTGTCTTAGCCTCTTCCTTGGTTACACATCGGAGTAATGGCATCGAGAATCCTCGTCTGTACAAATGGCCGTCTTGAATTACATATCTCGGGGCTTTTCTTAACAGCTTCTGGCGCTCTTTTGAGTTTTCTGGCAGGGAGCCGTTGAGTAAATATTCCTTGATCAGGGTCATCCACGATTCCTGCTCTTGAGATACAACCATGATCCAGTCAATATCCATCTCATCAGTACTTGGAGCTGACAAGACTTTTACAGGGACCAATCCTAATAATTGAGCTTCGCCAGAGCTTGAATATTTTGCGAGAGAATCTTCCTTCATGTTCTCTTCCCGGGGTATATGGCTTATTGTATAATGATGAAAATCATCGAGAAGCTCCCAGGCCTTTGACAAGTAAGCAGGCAGATTTCCTCCTTTAGTTTGAAACTCTTTCTTGACTTGGCATACAATAAGCTGGGAATCACTGAAGATCTGCAATACTTTAATGTTCAGTTCCTTAGCAATCCTCAAATCGGCAATAAGAGCTTCATATTCGGCTTCATTATTTGTCGAAGAAAATTCTAATCTCAATGCATAACACAATGACCGTCCTTCGGGAGTTTCAAGCACAACCCCAGCTCCGGAACAGTAGTCATTTCTTGCACCATCAACATATAATTTCCATCGGATCGGAATGTCATCAGTTACCTCTTCCTCACTGCCACCTTTATCTATGTATTCTGCAATGAAATCTGCTAAAGCTTGTCTATTGATTGCTCTTCGGGGATGGTAGGTGATATCGTATTGACTGAGTTCGATATTCCACTTCAGAAGACGATCCGAAGTTTCAGAGCGAAATAGGACTTGCTTTAGAGGTTGATCAGTGAGGACTTTAATAGTATGAGCCTGGAAATATGGCCTCAACTTTCTGGATGCAATCAACAGACAATAGGCGAGCTTTTCGAGCTTTGAATAATTCATTTCTGCCCCAGTGAATCTTTTGCTGATGTAGTAAACCGGGCGTTGAACTTTTGCATCTTCCCGTACCAATGCTGCACTGGGAGCATGAGATGAAACCGCTAAGTATATGAAAAGATCTTCACCATTGCAGGGCTGAGAAAGTATTGGAGGCTTTTCCATGTGACAAATCAGTTCATCAAAAGCTTTTTGACATTCAGAAGTCCACTCAAAGTTTTTCTTTCCTTTCTTCAGAGCATCAAAGAAGGGAATGCATTTATCAGTGACCCTGGAAATAAACCGACTCAAAGCAGCGACTTTCCCATTGAGGCTTTGCAACTCCTTCTTTGTTCTAGGGGCTTTGACTTCTCTTAAAGCAGTAATCTGAGCAGGATTAGCTTCGATGCCCCTAGCACTCACAATGAAACACACGAATTTTCCGGACTCTACCCCAAATGAACATTTCAGAGGATTTAGCTTCATCCTATATTTTCGGAGGACAGCGAACATTTCTTCCAAATGATCCATGTGGTCTACCGCCTTCTTCGATTTCACCAACATATCATCAACATATACTTCCATAGTCTTCCCAATCTGGGGTTTGAACATGGCATTAACAAGTTTTTGATAAGTTGCTCCCGCGTTCTTTAGTTTGGAGGGCATGACTTTATAGCAGTAAAGACCAACATCACTGATGAAGCTCGTGTCCTCCTGATCTGGCTCATGCATCATGATTTGATTATATCCTGAGTAAGCATCCATAAAAGACAATAATTCATGCCCGGCTATTCCATCCACCAACTAATCAATTCTGGGCAACGGAAAACAGTCTTTGGGACATGCTTTTTTCAAGTCTGAAAAATCGATGCATACTCTCCACTTCCCATTTGCTTTTTTAACCAACACCGGATTAGAAACCCAATTTGGATAAGTGGATTCTCTGATAAAGCCATTTTCCATGAGCCGATCTACTTCTTCTTTTAATGCTATCGACCTTTCAGGACCCTGGGTTCTCCTTTTCTACTTTTATGGGTGTGAATTTTGGATCAATATTCAAAGCATGCACTGCGATTTCTGGAGATATTCCACACATGTCGGCATGACTCCAAGCAAATACATCCAGGTTTGCTTTCAAGAATGATATCAGCATATTCTGAACCGTCACACCGAGTTGTGAACCCACATTCAGCACCTTGTTTGGATCATTCAGGTCAACAGGTATTGGCACCGTCACTTCCACTGGCACCACTCTACTCTCCCCTGCACTGGTTTTTCTAGGATCAATCTCTTTTCGTGCTTCACTATGCTCACCAGTGCAGGGTCCACCCCGTAATTGCTACAAGGTGGGCTCTTTGATGTGGAGCGGAGCTGCCGCACCTTTACCCATTTCTCTTTTCCTTCTTTCCCGTAACTCTATGAAATAACAATCTCGTCCGGCATTTTGGTCCCCCTTCACAACACCGACACCATTATCAGTGGGGAACTTCATAGTCAGGCACCATGGGGCGAGAATGGCCTTGAATGCGGCAATAGTTGGTCGACCCAAGAAGGCATTGTAAGCGGAGAATTCATCAACAATCGCAAAAGTTTGCTTTCGGACCACCTTCTTTTCCCCTTCTCCAAGCTCTACAAATAAATCAATACTCCTAATAGGCTGTTTTGGTTCTCCAGTGAACCCAACAATTTTCTGCGAGGAAGCTTGGACATCAGCCATGGGAATTTTCATCTGATCAAATGTCTTTCTAAAGAGGATATTGCAAGAGGCGCCGCAATCAACAAGCACCCTTCTTACAATGGCTGATCCGATGCCTGCAGATATCACCAAGGGATCCATGGTGGGAGCCTCAACAACAACAGAGTCTCTAGCCCGGAATATGATGTCATTGTTAAAAGTTCTTTGCTATTTTAAAAGGTGCAGCATCTTCCAAGACAAAAACATTTTCTTCCACCGGGGCATATCTCAAAGCGTGAGCATATCTCTCCATCTCACCCCAACTTCGGCCCGCTGGGTGAGGACCCCCTGTGATAACATTAATGACAGGCATCTCAGATTCCTGCGCTGTAGTCCTTCCACCTGAGTCGGATTGATGAGCAGGAACTTGCTGCCCCTGAGTAGATGAGGTTAGGTCACTTCTGTTTCTCTTCACATATTGTTGTAGTTTATTCTGTTTCAACAGTTCTTTAATCAAATTCTTTAAATGGCGACATTCATTAGTATCGTGGCCAGGTTGATTGTGGAACCGACAGAATCTCCCATTATGCACAACATTTTTGCCAGGCTTCATCTCAGGTGGTTTAGGATATTCGATAGCATCCTTGGTTGCGAAAAAGATATTTTCTGGAGTATCAGTTAAGGGAGTAAAATCTGAAGGTTTAAAGCGGCGATTTTCTTCACATCTTTCTGCTCTTTCCTATTGTCATTCTCCCTCTTTTGGCCACCAGATTCTTTTTTGTTAGAAGCAACATTGTTATTCTTAACTTCAGCCACATCTACTTTTGCTGGCACAGGACGGCTTTCCAATCGCATGAATTCATTGGCCTTCTTGTAGAACTTCTCAAGTGAATTTGGCTCTTTCATCTTTAGCCATTTTCCGAATTCACTTGATTTGTCAACAGCTCGCATCAAGTAAGTCAGAATCATCCGAGGCTCTGCATTATCAACTTCGGCCAAGGTTACATTGAAGCGGTTTAAGAAATATTTGATAGAATCTTCGGGGCTTTGTTCGAGGCTGGATAGTGACATTATGTCCTTGGCCTTCGAAGCATATAACCTGAACTGATCTCTGAATTTCTGAGTCTGGTTGGAGAACTGATCCACGGATCGAACTGGCAGCTTCGTCTACCAAAGCAGGGCCACTCCCTCTAAGTACACAGGAAAGTATCTGCACTTGATCTCGTCTGTTGCTCTGGCACCTGTCATATGCCATTCATACTTGTATAAGAACTGGTTAGGATCGCTTATCCTCCGATAAGCTGGAATGGTGGGAGGAACAAACTTCTTCGGAAATTCAGCCTTCAGAATTCTTTCAGTAAAAGGAGTTCTGCATGGAGCAAACCCCCAGTCACTTTCATCTTCCTCCCTTTGCATGCTCTCTTTCATGATTTGTCGAATCATTCCCAAGAGGTACTCCTCATCGTTTAGAGGCCCCGCGGGACAAACGTCAGCCACTTTTTCGGAAGTTTGTCTGGACAAACATTCACGAAGAGTTGGATGCGGCCTTGAACCTCCAGCTTGAGGAGGTGCCCCTTCGGCTGTGCCAACTGCCCTCTGAGGAATACTTTTCCCCTGGGAATCATGAACATCTTCAGCAAAGGTTTCTTCATTATTTTCTGGTTGCTGGTTAACTCCAAGTAAAGCATTCAACTTGTCCAACATCACAGTGTTCTGGGCTTCCATTTGTTGATACAACTCAGACACTACAGCATCCAACTCCGCCCTTGTGACTCCAACAGTAGGAGCCGCTTGATTTGACACGGGAGAAGTGGCGGTGTTGTCATAAGCATTTCCAGATCTAGTAGATTTACTTTTCCTTCTAGGAGCCATAATTTCGGATAGACTTCTGGTTCTGAGGGAGAGTCTTTCCATAAATCTTTGTGAATCAATGATGAGAGCACTCCTGAGTTCGATTCTCAATGAAAGCACCAAAAATGTTAACGCTAACACCCTGGTGTGAGTTGTGATATAGCGAAAGCACCACCCGTTGGTACGAGAACTAAAAACAAGTAGAAAGTAGCATAAAACAGTAAAGAGACAACAATCTTTATAGTGGTTCGGCTCAAAGTCAAGCCTACGTCCACTTAATCTCTTCTATCACTGATTTGATTACATATTTTACAATAATTCTTCGATTACAACACAATTAAGACATGTAGCTAGAACTTTGATGCGGAAAAGCTCTTTGAATTCATGTCGAATGAACTTGATCTTTTCCGATGGTTCTTTGAAATGTCTTTTGCCTTTGAAGTGTTGGAGCAAGTGTAGAAGTAGTACAAAACAGCAAAGTCTTGGCGCTCCAGAAAAAATCATCCCCCTTCTAGTGCGGAGTATGCGAGGTATTTATAGGAGAAGCTGGGCTTAGGTCGGCCATGTCATAGGTCGTGAGCGACCTAAGAAGTTGCGACCTAAGAGCCATCCCGAGGTAGCATAGGTCATTAGCGACTTAATGGAGCCATTCCGGACGAGATATATGTTGTGAGCGACTTAGCATGTGTAGCACAGGGGTTATCTCGGTATGATTAGGTCGTGAGCGACCTAATGGAAGAGGCAGTGAGCACGCGGCTTAACTCTGGAGCTTGCTAGGTCGTTAGGTCGCATTTTCCTTAGCTCGTGAGGTCGTTGCCTTCATTGAGTTGCTAGGTTGTTAGGTCGCTAGGTCACTGGAGCTTCTTAAGTCGTTGAGTCGTGCCATATTGAGCCGCTCTGTTCTTTAGGCCATTAGGTCGCTGGAGCTTCTTAAGTCGTTAAGTCGCTTATTCCTTGGACAGTTAAGTCGCTTATTCCCTTAAGTCGTTGAGTCGAATAGGTCACTAAGTCATGAATAAGAGAGGGTTAACAACAAGTATTGAAATCTTTTATAAAAAGATAGAAAATGTTATATGTTTAATTTATAAAAGAAAATGAGTTTATTATAATAATGTTTTGGCAGTAATTGTTTTAATCTCATTGAGTATATTTCAAGTAAGTAAAACTTGTTAAACGATTTATGAATACACTTATACCATTGGAATAAGTATAAAAAAAATTAATTAAAATAATAAATGAATAGTTAAATTTATAATGACAATATATATCTTTTATAAAAATAAATCCAATATATTTATACAAGTATATAAAGGAAGTTTTAATTAATAAAAGAGTATTAATTAATGAAGGAAGTCTTGATTTATAAAAGAAGTTTTATTAGATAAAAAGATGTTTTACTAATAAAAGGGTTTTAATTAACAAAGGATAAATTAATTATAAAGGGATTAAAAGTAGTTTATGTGACTTGATTATACTTGGATGATAAGTAACAATTATGTAATGACCTTAGTTTGATTGTTTATGGGATGTTAGTACTAATATGCTTAACACTAAAAGTCAAACGAATAAGCTTCTTTATTTGTGAGAGTCAATACTAATGTTTTGGTAGGGACGGAGCAATAGAGCTCTAACATATCGGCATTCTTCTAGGCCGAGGAATAGTTAAGTAGAAAGGTCGAAAACGTGTAAAGTGTGGAACCTGGATTCCCATAAGCAAGCGACTCGATAGTCGATTAGTCAACTACCAATCTTGACCAAACTTAACTTAGGAAGTATACAGAATGCTTCGCGGATTTATACCAATAAGAACATCCGGGGAGGAGTATTGGTACGAAATGCCTCTAGCTTTCGATTACTTCTAAAAAAATCGAAATTGAGTTCATCGAAAATTCATCGATTGGTTTTAAAGTGTACGGGATCGGTAAGTGTTTTACTTACTGAATACCACTTCAAAACTATTATACGGGTTCTATGATTTGGAAGTGGAATGATGAAAACCATGTATGGTTCTGAAAACTGTTGAGATGATGGAATCCATGTGGGATTCATTGTTTGATCGAATTTTGTTGAAAACTCATGTGAAGATGCCGAACGTAGCCTCGATATCGAAAAATGACTAAAGACATGGTAGGATGCATGATCCCAGGTTCAGCTAACCCAAATAGGGGGTACATCAACTCCATTATCTAGAGTATGCTTATCGATATGTTGTTCATGGGGAGTTGATGACACTCGGTTCACGTGTTAGGGCGTGGGCTGGTTGTGTTTGCCTTATAGTATATTTTATCTAGAGATATACGACTCTCGGAAGGTAGTTTCTGACCCTTGTTATAGGTGATCAATCTCAGTATGGCTTACGAATATACTAGGGAGGTCTCCGTGGAAAATCCATTTATACGGACGTCCCTTAGCGGTTTTGATTGTATACCTAAATATGCTGTCAAATGTAACCAATGTAACCATTTCACCTATGATTTATATTTATATTAAACACCCTGGACATTACTATAATATCACTAAATTTTTCCTATAAGTGGTTCTGTTATCGTAAGGTAAAAACATGTCTGTGTTTATTTGCGGCATGGTCTTATGCGATACCCTTATTCTTTAAAGGGTTTTACAAATATAGTAATTCTAATTACTTGAGTTTTCTCACAATGGTTTACCAGACTGATCCGAGTGTTATTTTTATTATAATGCTCGGGCCAGCCCCGTGTATATTTCCAGATTTCATTGATGATCACTAAAGCTCTTGGAGAGAGGAGCTGGATGGTTCCCTATCGTAATTTTATTTCCACTGCATTATTTTGTTTATTTTTATATCAATAATTGTGAGGATAGGTTATTATAACTGCCCAGGCTGATGATAGGTTAGTTTACCCTGATTATTATAGCCATACAGTTTTCCTTTATAAAAGTATCATTTTGGTATTATATGCTATCATTCCATTGTGAGATTCTGATATTATGTTCTCTTATTTCTTGTTCTTTTGTTTACGCTAAAGTTCTGCCTTTCCGGCAGTTGGGTGCTCGGCACGTGAATACCGTGAATGTATTAGTGTCGACATTTGAGGGTCGAAAAGGCTATCGTTACAATATATTATTAATGTTTTTTTTAGTTAAAAACTAAATTCATAAGAAACAATGTTGGATTAAGTATAATCTATATTTTATAAAAATTTATTTATTCATATAAGGTTTCAAAAATTAAGAAAACATTTCTTAATATTTATTTAATTTTCATTTATATTATATATACATATTTTATTTTTAAAAAAAATAATTTATACAAATAATAAATACATATATATTAATTTATAAATAATGTAAAATGTAAGTACATAATTTTAATACAAAGTATGCTATCATTTTGTTTTCGGAAATTACTAAAAATAATTATTTTAACTTATTCCACATGGAATTAAAAATAATAATTTTTTTAATTGTTAACTAAGTGTAAACCGAAACAAAAATAATCTTTTAGGCCGAAAGCATTTATTACATGCATACTTACATTATATTTTTATTATTTACATTAATATATATTTACAAGTAAACATTTAAATATATAAATTATATATAATATTTTAAATTTCATTTAATATATATATATATATTGAATTACATGTCATATTATATATATATATATATTAAAAACTACTTTGTATACTTATATTCAAAATATTTTGCAATCTAATTATATTTTATATGTGTATATATATTTATGTAAGTGTATTATATAAATTTTATTTATAAGCAGTACTTTATAAGTAAATAATTATATAGTTATATTATTATTTATATGTACATACATACATATTTATTTATTTATTTATTTAGACAACACACATGTATACAAAGGGGCCAACATGTCCATTGCGGTGTAAATTCCAGCATTTATGCACCATTTGAATTGGCCTTAGGCTAATTTTCAAAACTGTTTTAAAATTAAATAAAATTTAAAAATTATATTTAAAATAAGAAATAGATTCTAAATATTATAATATAATTTTTTAAAATTGGTTTGAAAATAAAATTAATAAAAATTTTGAAAATTATAAATATTTTATTTTTGAAAATTTTGAAATTATAAAACCATGTCGCCTTTAATAAATTTTGAAATTATAAATATAAAATTTTGAATAATAAATTAATTAAAAGGTGAATAATTATATATATATATAAGATATAAGATATACATTATGCTGTCTTGAAATGTTTAAGACAATGTAACTATATATAAGAATTTCAAAATTAATAACATTTAATTAAAATAGTTTAATTAAAAATTAGTTAATAAATAATATATATATATATAAGATATATGTGTAAACTATAAGTGTTATAGTATACATTTTAATATAAAATGTTATAATTGGATAATATAAAATTAATTAAAATATTAATTAATTAAATAATTTTTAATTAATAATATTATGCATAAGACTATTATATAAGTAAATTAATTTATAAAAGTTATAAAATAAAACTTTACTCTCGCAAGGCAAGCAGGGTTGACTGGACCCTTACCAGATTTATTAAAAATAAAAGAAAAATAGGAGAAAACAAACTTGATCCCATAAAGATAGAAAAGAAAAGAAAATACAGGGGTTAACTAGCAAACAGGAAGGAACTAAAATGAAAATAGTGGAAAAAAACAAACGCACAAGATAGTATAAAAGATCATGACCATATCTGGGATGCTTCATTCTCAGTTAAAACACCATGCACATGCATAGTCTGATATATACTCTGGTTCACTTCATTGCTCAACACACCAATAGTTTTGCTTTTGCAATCAAACACTCTTGCATTTCTTTCCCTCCACACAATAGCTATAAAAAAAATTCAAGATCAAGAGAAGCTCAAAAGTCTTTTAGTCTCTCCATCTAGCATCTTTATAAATTCTGGTCCATTTAAAAAACTGATATTAGTAGGTTGTTGCAAGTGCCCCTTAGTCAAGACCTTCCTCCACAGATCAAAGGCGAAGTGACGATTAAAAAATATGTGCATGGTTTCCTCTACAACATTACTGTAAAAAGGGCAGAGGCTAATAACATCAATTCCTTTATGCCATAGGTTTGACAAAGTATGTAAACCATTCCTTAACACTTTCCAAAGCAAGAAGTTGTCCCTCTCAAAGCAACAAGGAATCCAGACCCTAGAGTCCTACTTAAATCTAGTTAGAGAAGAGACTTCAGATAAATCCTTGTAGACTGTAGATATTGTGTGAGGCTTAGTGTAACAAACCGGATTTCCGACCCTCAAAAATCGACACTAATACATCCACTGTATTACATGCCGAACATTCAAGTGCCAGAAATACCAATCTGTTAGGGTGAAAGAAGAAGGTAGAAGATAGAGAAAACAAAAACAACACAAAATCTCACAACGCAGCAATAACATATAATACAACCATGAACTTTACAGAAAGGAAACATCTTTATTCATATATACAAAATCAGAGTACATTAGACTTATCCTAAATTTTTGGACAGTTATAGAAACCTGTCCTCATACAGACTCTATAATATAGTGGAAGTAAAAATACATGAATACGTCTTACCCATTCAGCTCCTCTCCAGCTCCAAATTATCTAGCCAAACTTGGGAAAAACATAGTCGGTCTGACCCAAGCATTACATGGAATAACGCCCGGGTCAGTCTGGTAAACCAGCGTGAGTAAAACTCGATAACAAGTAACAACCAAATGATTTCTATGTTTGAAAACTTTTCAAACAAAGGGTATCTCGTAAGACCACACCGCTCATAAAAACAGATGGGATTTTACCTTACGATAACTGAAACATTTTATATCAAAATCTAGTGATATTATCATAGTGTCTAGGTTTAAAGTAAATAAATAAAATAGCAGAAATGCTTGCATCTCACATTCCAACATACTAGGCTCTACAATTGAAAACGTAAGGCACGTATTGGAGAATGGATTCCAACTAATCACCGGGCTACTGGGGTACCGCCCGTCACAGTACTCCTCTAGAAAAATGTACCGATGTCATACTTAACGACCCCTGCCAATACAGAGCCAGCCTACCCCTTGCTAAATAGTACCGAATAAATCATCACCTCGGTTGCTTTGCAACCTTTAACCGAACGCTCCCACGTACACGAATTCATTTATGATTGTGTATATCTATATGGGTGATGATATACCCTAATGGGTGCGACCCACATAGCCCCCTGCATATCCTATGTTTTATTCATTCACGGTTGATGAGGCTTGAGGCTACGTTTTACCTTCTTGAATAGCAATCCATCTTGGAATGCTAACACCGCCCTTCAGGCGTCAATGCAATGCCAGCATTCATCCATACAAGTTCATTCTGGGACTAAACGATACCGAAGGCACTAACTCCACAACATCCATTTTGGAATCACTCTCAGGGATTAGTAGTGGTGGCCCTTGCACTTCAAAGAGCGTCATCTCTAATCATCATCAAGATGCCTTCCACTCGAACGCACATGTTGGTTCGAAGTGGTTTCCAGATATATAAGTTCGATTCCGGTCTTTCTGTACCAACAACCGATAATTTCCGGTTAACTCATTCTCGGTTCTTTTGGAAGTAAGTATTCGAGTCCTTGTCGGAAACTTGAATTTTACATTCATACTTCCTAAGTCAAATTACGCCAAATTCGATAGTTAGTTATTTAACTATCAAATATCAACAACAAAATCTAGAGATTTAATTACCCAGAGAAATCACTAAGCCTACATTTTCATTTATAAATCTCCTTTCCCAAACATTTATCAACATTCATATTCTCTTTTACATAAGTATATTCACAAAACATTTATAAGATTTCGCATTTCCAAATCTCTTAAACGGATTTAACAACATTATTTAAATTGGAGAAAAGGATAACTCTAAGCATTATTCCTTTGGTGTTAAGTGTGGATCGGATGTTCCATACCACCATTTTTTAAAAGGTCAGCCTCGTGAAACCCAAACCTCAATTTACTATTGTAATTATTTTCAGTAAATCCTTTTATAAATTTCACTTACCCATGAAATCTTTTTTTCTTTAATCCAAACCCGTTTACAAGACATTTATCAACATCCATACTCATTTATGACACTCTTTATAAATATTCAAACCCAGTTTTATAAACTTCTCTATAAACTTTCAAACCTTGTATAAAACTTCCCTTTATAGACATCCAAACCCATTTATAAAATCTTTTTATAAACATTCAAAACTATTTCTAAAACTCCTTTTATGGATAACCCAAAATTATTCATCAACTTCTTTATATAATATTCAAAACAATTGTCAAATCATTCTTCAAATATCTTGTTCAAAATAGAATAACCTCGAAGACCATTTTAAAAGAAAATGAAATATTAACTTTACAATACCAAACAGAGGCTTAATGACTACAATGGGTCATTAAATTTGGCTTTACTTATTCAAGTTATATCATGGGTATTGCCAAACATCACATATGTAAGGGATTCACCATAACATACAATCAATCATAGGTAGATGTCCAAGTTACAAATATAGATACATCCATTATCGGTGAAAAATGTACATATATAAGTATATTCTATATGCTTAAGTTACCATGACCCGCTTATTGAAATTAACTTCCTTGTGTCTATCATGTTACTGATACTCATCCTTTGTGCTAAACACAAGTCAACTTACTTCCCATAAAATGTTTCAACTTTTTATAATCACTGCTTTAATTCATTTGGCTACTTAATGGTCCAGACGAGAGATCCTTTGATTTGAAATCAATTAACTTTAAAAAGAAAATTGATTTAAAACATAACCGATTAAGTTTAAAAATAGCTTTGAAATGATTAAAGTATATTCAATTAGCTTAAACCCTAATTATATCTTAATTAAATCAAAATTAATTCATAATTAAACTTTAATTAACTTAGTGAACCTGGTTAAGTCCTAATTAACTTCCTAATGTATCTTAGTTAAGGTTAAATCAATTCATTATTAGCTAAACCCTAATTAATTAAATAATCACTTAATTAAATAAAAATTAATTAACTTGATTAAATAGTAATTAATCATTAAATTACTTCTTAACTTCATTAATCACTAATTAAAACTTTATTAATCACTTATTAGTCATTAACCTTCTTTAAGTGTTACTTAAACCTTAATCACTTACTTAATTACTAATTAAGTACTAATTACTTTTAATTATTTTATTAGATAAATAAATCATTCAATAATCTAAACTTAATCTCTTTTCATGTTACTTAAATTTGAAAAACGTTTGCAAAACAATTCCAAAATGAATCACTAAAAGATGGAAATCGTGAATTTTTTTGTCGAATTGCATCCATAGTGACCGCAGTTCGCACTATCTTATTTTAAGTGAAATACTTCACTTAAATTATGCTCCTACATGTTTTGAAATAATATGTAGAAAGTTTTTGAAACCTTAAACCAAGATAAAACTTGAAACCATTTCCAAACTTTGAAACTAGAAATCATAGTTTTGATTTCAAATCGAATCTCATGACCGTCGCAACACACAAAGTTGTTGACTTTGTTTTAGCTCAACGTACTTGATTCTTAAATCACAACCATACCTTCATACTACATACTTTTAACATCACAATGAAACACACATATAAACATAAGGTTATATGGTTACTAACTCGACAACTTCACATTCAAATCTCAAATTAAATACCAAACATAACATCCATCAAATCACCATCAACCAACGTAATAATCATTCAATTTCTCATCATATTATCACCACAATAACACATCATAATAAAGTCAAAAAAAATTCCAAAACAAAGTAGTTTTACTCACCTTTATGCTAACTAATTTCCCCCGAACTTCGAGTATAACTCGGCAATGCCTCTACGCTCGACTCTAGCTTAAAAAGTTGAAACTTTAGAGGGGCTAAGGCCTTAGAATGGGTTCGACCAGAGGTGATTTGGTTTTGCTGGTGCTTTGTGGGGTAGTGATGGCCTTGGTTTTAGAAGAGAGGATGTTGAAATGAAAGTATAAGAAGGTATGGAAGAAAGTTACAACATAAAATGCTAAATTTTTCTAATTTTTTGAACTATGGAAGCCATGGAATTTTTAGAGAAAAAGGTTTAAGAAAAAAATGAAGTTGGAATGTAAATGAAAATGTGTATGTGAGAATGTGTATTTATAGACGAAAGAAAGTAGGAAAATTACCATTTTAACTTTAGTTTTTAAAATATCCTAACATGTCATTATTTTGAAAAGTCACATCACCACCTTTCTTCCCCTCATATGTCACATCCCTCCTCTCTAGTCACATCCGCTAGGTCATGATGGATAATGATGATAATGGTAAGATATGACAAAAGATAATGATTTTTACCTATATATATATAAGTTATTATTTTTAAAACCATGACTTATCACATCACTTGCTAAACATAATTAACATAAGATAATATACTATTAGTGTATTATTATTGTTTGGTTAATGAACTCTTGTATATATGTATATATAGTGCATAAAGGTGAACAGTGTTCCCGACAATTTTCCGGCGTTAAAAGTCGAAATTCTGGAAAACATTCTTCGGTCACGTTTTCTATTTTTCTTTGAATTATCCATTTCGGTAAAAAAAAATTACCATCATTATTAAATAATTAAAATAGTTTTATTTGTAAATAAAAACCCATTTATTTAATAATTAAACTTAACTTGAATTTCCCAAGAAATATATAAAACCGATGATATCAATTGTCAATGTCATAAATTCATTTTATTTTCCAAAAATAAAATAAATTATTTTATTTTATAATCTTGTTTGAATACATATAGTGTATTTATCCAAAGTCGTGCAAAATCCTTATTATTTAAACCAGTTTTATTGATAAAATGATTTTTAGCTGTTTTAACGATATTTTACCTAGGACGATATTTACAAATTATCAATATTTTATCTCGGTAATTTGTCCGCAAATATTTTTCCCAAACAAAAGAACTGTTATTATTTACCACTTAAACATGATTATTTCGTACTTTAAAACCCATATCTAAATATTTTAAAAATAAATATAATTTATCCAAGCGATAAATTTGCTGGTCGTTACACTTAGCCTTAGTGGTCCAAGCATAATTATCATGTCCACCCTATAAACTGAATCCCTAGAGAATATTCTAGACATCCCTAACCCTAACATTGCAAGAGTAAGGGAGAGATACAATGCTATCATAAACATAATCAGCAGATTTAACATCATTTGGGATTCCCATGAGCACTCTTTCTTCATAATTCGATATATTAGCCAAGATCATGCCTTGTTTGGCCCAAGGCACAAACCAAAACTTTGTCGTACTTTTAGGAGCCAATTGAATTTAAACATGAGGGAGTTACTAGTCCCTAAGCTGCATAATGGATCTCCAAACCCAACCACATAGAGGAGCTATGTCCATGAACCAAAAGCTTTATTACCTAGGTGATGTTTCCTAGCCTACCTCACTTATAGATTATCATAGCTATTGAGCAAATTACCAAATGCTTGGAGTAGGTTGCTTGGTTCCATATCATCATATTCTTTATACCCAGCCCTCCAAAAGCATGAGCTTTTTCAACTTTGCAGAAAGCTAGAGGGATAAGCTTTTTTGAATACATATTGCCAGTCCACAAGAAGTGATTCATAGCTTGTCTGATCCGATTAGTCAACGTGGTAGGCAATATAAAGCATCTGCACTAACAAAATTGTCGTAGATTGGATGATAGCCTTTATAATAATTAGTCCATTCGCTTGAGACATGAACCTATTGACCCAAGAATTCATAGTTCTGGTTATCTTCTAAAGAGACGTGGGCAATTTAAGTATCCAATTTTCCTAATTATAAAATAAAACTTATATAATATGAATGTATAAATTAAAATGGAACATTAAGAAATCCTAAATAGACTTAAGGAATAAACACCTACATATTGTACGTATAAGTGATTTCCAACGTGTCGGACACTTGAATCACGAGGGTATTTCATAAGAAATATATTATTCCATAAGTCGATATCACTTAACGTCATATATTAAAGATTATGAATCTTTAATATAAAGTTGTCATGTACTATTTGTATACTAATAAGTTACTAACATACTCTCTGGTTGTTGAGGACACTCAAGCTAGAGATGTTATGTGTATTATTATTAGTATATAGAATAGACGATGTAAGATAACTATATGTATTTGTTGAGTAAACTCAAGGTAAATATACTATACTAGGTCGTCGTGAAATCGTAGGTACGAGTGAATAATCTCTTTGATTTGTTGAGCAAACTCAAGGTCGAAATGATATTAGGACAAGGAACCATGTATTAGGAGTTGTATATGATATAACGATAAGGAGTTATCCAACATCTGTGGAGCTATGACATGTTGAGAAAAATCAAAGGTCGGAATCCTAAGATAGATGAGTCATAACATCCACTGGTGATCAAAAGGCTTCTATGTTTGATCTTAGGGTTTGGAGAAACCTAAAAGACTAGTGGGAGTTTACTAGTAAAATGAACATAAAGTTTAACCTTACTAATATTATAAGAACATCTATATGAAATATCTTAATCTACCAATTAAAAATTTGCAGAAAATGTCTACATCAAAACTGTTTTTCTAAAAGTGACAAGCTTACTGGAGCCACTATATCAATTGGCTAAGAGGAACTAAGATAACATTGACTTACAAGCGTCTTTGGTCGTCTATTACTTGCAATCCTAAAGAACAACCCGCTGATGATGTAGACCCCGAACTTAGACTTGCTTATGAGAAATGGGTTTTAGACCTAGAGATTGCCTAACATTTCATGCTCTCTATGTTAGACAAGCCGTTATATAGATAGCATAAAAATATATTTGTTCATGAGATATTTGATGGTCTCACGGCCCTATTTGGTGAACAATCACATTCTGTAAGGTACGAGCTTACAAAAAGTTGTTTAATACCAAAATTATTAAAGGACGAAGAGTGGATGATTATGTACTGATGATGAAGGGCTATATTGATAGGCTTTCATAATTGGATGTGGCGATAAGCAATGAGTTACAAGTTGATTTGATCCTTGGTTCTCTTACACCTCGGTATGAACCGTTCATACTGAATTACAATATGAACCAGTTGAATGTGAATCTCATGGAGCTTCTCACTATATTGAGGTCGGCCGAGTCTACATCCAAGAATCAAGGGACTGTGCTTGTTGTAAATAGTGGTGCATCATCTTTAAAATGTTCGAATAAGAGAAAAAGGTTACCAAGAAAAGTAAGAAGAGTGCTACGACTGGCAAGGGTGAGTGTCATCACTGTCACAAGAAAGGTCAATGGAAATGGAGCTCTTCGAGTACTTAAAGATTGTTAAGAAAAAGTAGAATAGTTTCACAGCTCCATCAGGTACCTATATGATTCAAAATTATTTTATAATCAATAAATTATCTTGAGTTTTAGATACTAGATCTGGAACTCATATTTGTAATTCACTATATGGGCTTAGGAAGTAGCGTAGCTTGGCAAAGGGAGAAATTAGGCTTTAGGTTGCTGATGCATTTATTGTATATGCAACGACGGTTTGAGACTTTCATTTGAGTTTGCCAAGTGGATTTGTGTTGATTAAAGAATTGCTATTTTGTTAAGAATTTATCTTTGGAATTATATATGTGTTTTTGGATTGTCTGAAACTGGCTATATTTTTCACTGCGTTAATAATGTTATGAACATTATTTTAGATGAAAATAAAGTTTATGATGGTATTTCAGAAAATGGCATTTATGTGATCAATAAAAATTATGCATGTTCTATGATTAATTCTTCAAATAACAATATAAATAACAATTATCTTTGGCATTGTAGGCTGGGTCATATGAGTGAGAAGCGACTACTTAAATTGAAAACCGAAGGTTTTCTCCCATCACTTGATTCTGAATCACTTGACACGTGTGTGTCGTGTCTCAAAGGACAGATGACCATGCAACCCTTAGGGGGAGCAATAAAAGAGTCGATGAACTGTTGGGTCTTGTACGTAGTGATGTATGTGGCCCGATGCCTATAATCACAAAAGATAATAGTTCTTACTTTGTAACCTTCACTGATGATTTCTCGAGACTAGGATATGTGTATCTTATGAAGAATAAATCTGATTTTTGTAAGAAATTTATTGAATATAGGAATGAGGCAAAAAACTAAACGAACCGTAAGATTAAGATTCTTCAATCTAATCAAAGAGGTGAGTATGTAGGACAAAATCTCCAACGGTACTTAAAAGATAATAGGATTATCTCTCAGATTACTCCAGCTTACACAACACCAGAATTGTCAATTCACAACAGATATAACCGTTGCAAAATCAAATTTGTAACGCTTATAACCGTTACTGTCACGACCCGGAAATTTCGAACCAGAAAATTCCAGATAGTTAGAGAAAAAGAAAGAGATAGAAGAAGGAACAGAACAAGATACAGATTCTCACATTCGCAGCGGATCAAAATACAATATCAAATAATAATATCAGTTATACAAAGGAACTTTGTATCAGTTAATTTACATTTTTATACATCAGAGTTACAACATTTCACAATCTCTGGACAGTTAAAATAACTTGTCACAGATAAATAACAATATCACAGCGGAATACACTCCATACGTCCTGCCATCCAGCTCGCCATCCCTGAGCTCCAGAACGTCCTTACCTAAAAATCTGTAATACTCGGTCTGACCCGAGCATTACACCAAAGTAACACCCGGGTCAGGCTGGAAACCAGCGTGAGTAATCGCATCTAAATATGGAATACAACAGTATAAAACCCCGGGGTAACTCGTGTCGATTTACAAATTCGCAAATTTGCTAGAGACATTACTTATTTCCCACATCAACTTCTTAGTAACAAAACTTAGATTAAATAATCCAATTCATTTAAATCATTCCATTCCAGACTATTGATTTCATAAATCAATCTATAAAAATTGAAGTGGTTTCGGGTATTTACTAATACCCAACCCCGGCCTCTTCAAAGCCAATGTTACCTACAAATCAAGTTGTTTAAGTGAGAACAATTCAATTTATATTTAGAGTAACATGTTCACATAGCGTTACCATTTAGATAGAAAATCTATACTATCACGGTTCAACCCCAAACATATCATTTCACATAGCATCTCAAATCACATATCGGAGGTATCAGATAAATTCAAGGTATTCAACATCATTCTATCATTCATAAGATTAATTAGCCACACCATCACTAATAAATTAAAATTTATTACTTCAATCACTATTAATCCTGCTTTCTTAACATAAATCAATTTTAAACCCATTAATTAATCATCCTTATATTATCATTTTTAATTACATTAGGTAATTAGCTTTTAATTAATTACCCCAAAAATAATTAACCTTCAACCATTCACATTAATAAGCCTTTAATTATTCACAAAGTAATTAACAATAATTTATGTCATTATTCTAATTAATCCTTCTATAATCACTTATACCGATAAATTATCTTGTAATTATTACATTTATTAACTAACCCCTTTAATTTTATTTCCTTACCTAATCAACCTTTTAATTTAACTACATTTAAGAAATACCTTAATTTCTCCCATTAATTAATTTTTCTTTTAATTAGTCTCATTAAGAAATCATCCATTAATTACTAATTTAACCAATCCCAATTACAAATTCATAATTACAGACTTAATTAAACCTAAATTTACTCAAGACCTTAATTTTATTTTAGATGAACCGATTACCCTAATCAAATTCTTAATTACTTTATCTAAATTACATTTGGAAAATATTTCAAATCAAATAATAAATCGTTAAACATTCACTAAAAATTTTAAATATCGAAACATGTTGGAAATTTTATCTCTACCCCTTTTCTTTTGAAATACTTCTGCATTTGCTTTGAAAACTTGAACATATATATTTCGTCTACTTAAATCATAGCTAACATAAAAAACACGAGCTTACTGCAGATATACCCGAGCTACATCAGCCAAAACTCGAGTTTCCCTTTACTTCGAGTCGAACTCGATAATAACTCGAGAACCCCTGCCTCTTCTTCCCAAACCCAGACTCCAGTTGTACACGCCGACCACTGTGCACGTGCACATCGTTCCGGCCGGCACTGACTTCTTGCCGAGCCTACCCACCTATCGTCGACCACCACGACATCCTCTCTAGCCTCCGGTTCCGGTGGAAACGAGGCGAACATGAAAATGAGTTGTTCGATGAAAACTGAGGAAACTCTGATCGGCAAAACTCCTCGCCGCCGATACACCATGACACGAGCAACCTCGCCGATTGCCCTTAACCATGCCGCAAACTCCAGCTCTTATTTACCGAAGTCCCGATGAACTCGATGCATCAGAGGAGCCCACGCGACCCCTAAGCTTGGCCATGCCTAAAACTAGGGTTACCCACTTATTCGATTAACCACAGTCACCACCGTGCGTTGATCATCTACCCAATATTTTTCCCAGACCCTCCGTTCGTTCCTCCACCTTCAGAAGTGACCGCGACTTTCCAAACGACAGAGATCTCCAGGAAAGACCCAAACTTCAAAATTTAGACATACCCAAACCGCTCTTTCATGCTTGAACTAAAAATTATGATTTTGGTTTTAAAAAGCATGTTTTAGTTTAAGTTTTCGATTTATAACCCTGAATCCATCAATCATGGAAATTAAATCTTGACTTGTTTTAAGGTTGCACTGTTGTTTTTATTTTCCAGAGGAGGTATAAACTTATTTTGACTTAGACAAAATTTTTAAACTAAATTCTATGGTATAAAAATCATACTTTGTTTAAGACTTAATTCTTAACAAAGATTGGATCGAGAGCATATGATTTTTAAACAATTTTGTTAAAACATCTTAGCATAAAGCTAACCAGACAGGGAACTAATAGATATTTAGTTATATTACACCCTGTAGTTCAAAAACAGGATGGAAACTAACCTGCACACATTAACACATGTAGAAATACCATAAACAAACATCATTTAACTTAGAACTTCCATCAGCAACCATTATTTACTCACTTAAACCTTTAAATCAAAATGTTTACTTACAGGCATATAAAAAAACAGAGGAGATTGGGTTTAGATTACTCACAGTTGCTTGTTTGAACAGAGGCTTTTGAATTGAAATGCTGGAAATGCCTTGATCTGAAACTTAGTTGTTGAGATGTTCTTGTTTATCTGAGATGAATGTACTTGATCTAGTTGAATTTAATCCATATACTAGTTTGTTTGTTGATCTTCCTGTAATCATCTTCTTCTTTGATACCAGAAAAAGAGGGGGGTGTGATTGGTTTGAAAAAGAGGGGGGTGTGATTGGTTTGCATAAGTTATTTACTGTTAATATAATTAGTTATTATAACTAGGATGTTTTGTACAATGTCCTGGATATATATGCTGAAAGCAAATCCAGAGATGAATTTTATTGTGTATGTTAAAATTTCTATTATACTATGCAGAATAATTTGTTTGTTCATCTTTGTTACCTTACTGGCAACTTGAAGGATTAGAACCCAAGGGTGCAGTAAGTAGAGTAGTGAAATAGGAATTAGGAACCCATTCCATTTTTTCTCGTTCAGAGTCTTCTAATTTTTGTTTCACCATCTTGTAACTATCCTCTTTTAGTAAAATTCATTGTACAAGTTACACTCATCTGTCCAGGACAGATCTAGCTGGCTGTTTAGCCATCTATTGTTATCTTCAAGAACATATTGTCTAATAATTTTGTAGTTTTCTTCATAAACTAAGTTCAGTATTCTATTTGTGTCTTTTGTTTTTATCTCTTGTTGTTTTATTTTGGTTACAACTTTAGTTTTGTCAAGCTTTGGTTCATCTGAAAGTTCTATGAGTTCTTCAGTGTATTTATGTTTGAAAATTTTTGCTATGTTGTACTGTTGATATTCATGTTTGTTTGTTTTAGGACAAAAAGTATTTTAATCATAAATTTATCTTCTAAAAAGTTTTGTAATGATTCTATGGTGTCTATGTGAGGTAAATTTTTCATACTTGGCGGCTTATTTTGTCTGTGATTTCATGGTCTGTTTTATTTTGGTTTGCTTTAAATTTATTCCATTCTATGCAGAAATCTTTCATGAATTTTTCTGTTATTATGATATTTCCTGGTTCTCTGTATATGCTAAAGTTTTTGAACATTTGTAATAGGTCTGTTTCACAGTCAAAAATATTTATTAATTCAGTTGTGTATTTTTGTTTGAATATCACTAAGATCTGATGTTGTTGGTCTTTAGAAAGTTGGCTATTTTTTGTGATTTTTATTATGTTTGTTAAAAATTGTTTTTCTAGATATTGTTGTAGTTTTTCCATAACAGTTGTTAATTGCGAAAATATTTTTGTAAGATAAATTGTTCGTAACAAGTTCTTTTTTAAAGAGAGTAGTCAAAGCTTTCAGAAAGTACTTTGGGTTTTCCCATAGAAAAAAGTAAGGGCCTTTTTTTTTTCAAAACGTTTTTACTAGAACAAACCTTATTTCTTTTAAAATTTTTGATAAACTGGGCTTATTATTATTTTCATTCCTCACCTTGTTATCCTAAAGAGTTTCTTCCCCTATATGCCTAACGACTACCTGTCTAAACGGTTTGGATGGGTACTTAGCTCTGTCAAGCGGATGTACGTCTGTTGGAATCATAAATAATTCTAATCCGGAATAAAAAAAATTTAAGTAAAGATTTAAGGGTGTCATAGTGTCAATTGAACTTTTGAAAAATCAACAATAGATAATAAAATTAAAGAAAGACAATGGATAATAAGGCACTTACATATTTTTAATGAAGAAAAACCTGTTCCTTTCTTGAGCCTTGACTTTGGTGTTTAGCTAGAATTCATCTGAGTTGCAGCCATTAACAAAGAAAGAAGCTTTTTTAATTAAGATGGAAAGTTTTACAATGAAGGCTTACAGTGGTAGCTACAATTTTTTCTATATCTTACATAACAAACTACATCTCCTTATATAGGTGGAGAAAAGATACAAGAACCAGACAGCTGTCTGTTGATACATAGTGGAGATAAATATATTCTCCATTATTGAAAGCACTAAGAAAAAGGTACATATTTTACATTTGTTTTAATAAAAAGATGGCCAGCACACTACATCTTTTTAAAAAGTGGATTCTTTCTTTGCCTGGAAGAAAACTTTGTAGGCTTTGTTTTTGTTAAGTGGAGAATAATCTGTTAACTCAATCATCTGTAGACATAGTAGTTGATTCTATGTCATCATCAATGTTTCTTTTTCTTTGTCTTTCTTTCCTGTAGTTTTGTATTAGGGACGGTTTAGGATGGAAAATGTCGAAATTTCTGTGATGAATCCCTTGATCTCTTAGCATATTTGTGATAAAAAATTTTGTAGTAGGAGTTTCTGTATAAAGGAATTTGTTTTTTGTATCCCATTCATCTTCTTCAACAATTTTTGTGGCTCTATATCTTTCGTAGGCTTGTTCTTTAATCTCTTTGTATTGGATAACTTCTGGTTTGTAGTCTGTATCCCAATCTGTATAATCTTGATCAAGAAACTTTGCTTTAACCTGTACTGCATGTTTTGTAGGTTCGAAAATATGTTTGCCAAAATGAGGTGGTATAGACTTAAAATCCATGTATATATCTGTCGCTAATATGTTTGTGAGTTGTTCTATGGTAGTTCCAAAAGGTTCTGGTATGTCATCTTGGATCCATTCTTCTGCATAAATCCTTTTGATAAATCCAAAATTTATTAGTACCATGGGATCTAGTACTATGTCTTTGTGGATTAGGTATTTGTACTTGTTGAGGTTAAGTGTTATTTGTGGGATAGCACATATAATTGTACATGGACAATTTGTACTTGTTTGTAAACACTGGGATTGCTTTTTTGTACAAGGTATGTTGGTGTTCCTCATTATCTCCCAATGGATTTGCAGGCCTTCATTTTTAATGTGGGATATTTGTGAGAAGAATTCGCAAATATTATTGAACATATTTGGAGATTGTTCCAGAATATGATAAACGAATTGTAATTCTCTAGTCATTTGTTCAGGGAAGCTTGGTAAAACAATTTTTTGTGGAGGTTTGTTGTGAAGAGATGGTGGTTGGAAATTTGTTTTTGGTTGTCCCAAATTTGTCATTTTTGTAGTAGTAGTCTTTGTTGCCGAGGCATAAGAGGTTTGGGGCCTCAGGTTTATTGAAGAAGAAGCCTCGAGCGGTTCTTCCTTTGTAAATTTCCCCAAAGATATTTTTTGTAAACTTTGTATATCATCAGAAATAATAAAATCATCTCCAAAGTTTTTTTGTAATTCGGTAATTGCTTCATCATATGTGTTGAAACCTTTGTAAAGTGGGTTCCCATATCTGGGATTTTGTTTTAGAAAATTTATTTTTACTATAATCTGTTCCCATGAGGCATATATGCCAGCATCAGGACCTGTAAAAAGACCATAATAAAGGTATTTTTGTCTTGTAATTTTGTAAAAATTTGTAGGAGTGTGTACAAAACACTCAGCTTTTGTTTGTTGGATTCCTGTGGTGTCTTCATGTTCCAGATATTATCTAGGACCATTTGTTGTTCTTCTGTGACTTTCATTTTTGTCTGGAACTTATTTTGTTTTGGATATGTTTTGAGATGCATAGAAGGATCTTGTTCTCTCATATTTGTCTTTTGTTTTTCTGTAATCTGCATAAAGATTGTTAGTAAAATGTAGATCTATCTTAATAACCTGGAAAGTTTGTCTGGCAAGAAATTATCTTTGCCTTTTATATGCTCCCAAAGTATGTTTGTTCCACAATTTGTTATAGCATTTTTAAATTTGAGCCATCTATTATTTAGTATTCCTTTGTCCTTTTTATTTTCTGTGTATTTGACTATAGATTCACAGTCAGTTCTGATTGTTATCTCCTTTTGTGAGATTATGAATAGTTTAAAGGATTCTAGAACATTTATTATGGCTAAAATTTCATAATCTAGAGATGTCATATAACCTTTTTCTCTGTATATACCTGAGGTGTATCTACATATTTTTTCTGTTGTTTTGTTTTCGTATTTATTTTTTTTGCTTAATAAAATACCACCCCATCCTAAGGATGATCCATCTGTTTCTATTATTAAATATTCTGTTTGTAATGGTAAACTTAAAGGTTGCAAATTGCTTGCTATTTCTTTTATTTTTTGTATTTGTTTTATGTCTTCAATATTAAAATCTCTGTTTCCTTTTGGGCTAGCCTTATTATATAAAGGCCCAGTATATTTTGAAAGGTTTTTAATATATGGTCTTGCATAATTAACAAGCCCAAGAAAAGCTTGTAATTGTTTTAAATTTTCTATTTTGTCAGGAAATTCTAGTATCTTTTTTGTTATATGAGGTTGTAATTCTATAGTTCCTTTGCCAATACGGGCTCCAAGAAATTCTATAGTATTTTTGATTAGTTCTATTTTTCTTTTTGATATAATTAGGCCATGTGCCTCAATTAATTTTAGAACTGTGTATAAGTGTGATATATGTTCTTGTTTTGTTTTTGAAAAAACAAGGATATCATCAATATAAACGCAAGTGTATTTACTGCAATGTTGGAAAACATTGTCCATTTTTCTTTGGAAAATTTGTGGTGCGTTTTTTAATCTGAAAGGCATGACAAGCCATTCATAATGACCTTCACTACATGTGAAAGCAGTCCATGGTATGGAGTCTGGGTGCATTTTTACTTGCCAGAATCCTGATTTGAGATCAAATTTAGAAAACCAATTTGAACCTTGTATTTTGTTAATGAGAACATCTTTGTTTGGTATACAATATCCATCTTCATGGGTATTGTCATTAAGTCTTGTATAGTTCATGACCATTCTGGATTGGCCACGTTTTCTTTCAGATTCTTTTTGTACAATGAATGTTGCCGTTCTATGTCTTGAATCTGTTTTTCTTATGATATTTAGATCAGTAAGAATTTTGATATGCATTTTAAATTCATCCATGATCCAATTATCATATTTTGGAGAACCAGTTTTTATTGTTAGGTCTGGGTTTATTATTTCTAGTTTACATTGTATTTTATCTTTATCCCAGAATTTTAATGGTTTTTCTCCTATAATTTCTATTTTTTCTAATTTAGAAATTATTTGATCAATGTCATCTTTTGTTAGTAATAATTTACTAATATCTTGTGGATTTATCATTTGTAAATCATTTATCAAGTCTTTTCTCTTATAAATATAATTTTTTGTTGGAAGAAATTCATCATCGTTTTGTTCATTTTTATTGTTTGCTTGAGTTATATGATTTAGGTTTTTGCATTGGCCAGGAATTGGGCAATTGCAGTTTGTTAATTTGTCTTTTGAGGTGTCTTTATTCCCACCACGCTTTTCTCGTGCAAACTCTGAGAGTATGGGTGTAAGTGTTGTTTTTTTGGAAATTTGGATATAATCTTTATTAAATGAAAAACTGCCATTATCATTTAATAAAAAATCCAACCCAAGTATTAATTTAATATCTTGTAGGTTTAATTCTAAAACCCAAAGTTGTTTTATATTATAATATGGGGACCATTCTCCGCATGTATTGGTAAAACATATGTTTATATTTTTTACAATGTCTGTTATTATAGTTGTTGTTCCATCAAATTGGACGCTTTGCTTTGGTTTATCTGCTTTTGTAACATGTTTGTATGGAACAAGACTAGAGCAAATAGTTGAACTAGTTGCACCTGTATCAATGAAAGCTAAAACTTGAATGTCCACCCCTTTTATATTTAGTTTCGTTGGAATACGTAGTTCTTTCAAACTCCCAGTATTACAAATAAGAGGAATTTGTATCGGTTTATCAATATTATTTAAATGAGCATGATGTTCATGGTCATTGTTTAGAGGTGTATTATGGTAGAGTGTATTATTTAAATTTATTTGTTCTTGGCTAAATATTTGTTCATCTAATAACTCGTTAGAGGTAATTATAGTTTTTCCTTTGTCAAGGGTAAGTATTTTATTTCTCAAGTCTTCTATTTCTATTTCAATATTATTTGTTCTCTCTTCGAGAATTTTTATTCTGTCTTCATTTATTTTATTTTTGTCAGTATAAATAAGTTTTACTTCTTTAGGAACTTGTATAGCAAATTTATTTGTAGCACAAATTTGGCAAATTTCTATTGTACAAATTGTACATTTATATCTTTTGTCAAAAGCAGGATACCAAGGACAAAATTCACATTTTTTTGTGTCAGTTCCCATTTTATATTTAAAATTATGGATACAAATTTCTTTATTCATCATGTTGAAAAAAGTCTCATTTGTTATATTTTCTTCAAATGTTGTTAGTTCATTGATTAGACCATAATCAGATGAATTTGCTTGTTCATGTTCTTCTAATCCTTCAAGAGAGATTATAGAATATATTGTGGATGTTTCTGAAACATCAGAAGCAATTTCTATTAGGTCTTCTTTGACTGAATCAACAAGGTTTGATTCTCTTGTATATAAGTTTTGTTTTTTTGGGCATGAGGATGATAAATGTCCCTTTTCATTGCATGCGAAACATGTAATTGTATTTGTGTAAGTTTTCTTGGGATTATATTTCCTGACATGTCTATCTTTATTTAAGTAAGGTTTTCTAGCATTAGATTTTCTTAAATAGTATTTTTTTGTATATCTCTTTTTGAATTTTGGTTTGTTTTCAATCTTATAAGAACCATATTGTTGTGGTGTATATATTTGTCCACAAAAAGCATAATTCTTTTGTTTTAATTCCTTTTGAATTTTTATGTAAGTACATCTCTTTTTTAATTCTGATATAATATGTGTAATCCTTATCCCAATGTTGTTATAATTCGGAGGTAAGTTTTCAGGTTTATCTTGATAATCCGTTATCCAAGATCTATGGATTTCTTTTCCTAAATCACCTGGTAATTTAGAAAATAACCTGTTGCCTACTTTAGTATTGTAATAATTTCCTGAAATTGTAGCATAGTGCAAGTATTCTTTTAAGAATTTTATTATATATCTCCAGTCTAGGAGTTGTATTTGTTCAAGGTCTCGCATTGCTTCTTGTTGTCTTATTGTTATTCCTGTATTTACATCCCTTCCAGTTAAGATGGTGTGGATGGAATAAGCAAAGTTGTAGATATTGTTTCCTTGAGCAACAAGGTTTGCAATATCTCCTGGGAAATCTTTTTTGTATGATTCCCATATTGCCTTAGCATTGTCTCCTAAGTAATTTTCGGCAATCCTAATCATTTCTTCACCAGAATTGACATTTAAGTGTCTTGCTGAATAGTCCCTGGCAATTGCAGCAGTCCATTGTTCTAGATATGTATCTAGTAACTGAGGATGACATTCAGTTATATTTAAAATAACTGAGTTATTTTGGAAGTAAGATTTTTCATCTGGTAATCTTTTTCCTGTTGTTCTTAAATTTGGATTTTTGTCTATATATGTATTGTAAGCCCTCCTAGGAGGTTGTCCTATCTCATATGGCATTGTTTGGTCTTTGTTTCTATCTGGATATTTGTGACTTATTCCTGATTCAACACTTGATTCAGGGTCAGCTAAATCCATATGTTCTGTGAATTCTGAGATTATGTCTTCAGGGATATTGTATTTAGGAATTTCTGAAGTTAATAAAGAATCGTTTAGATAAATATCCATATTTTGTATTTCTCTTATTCTTATATTATTTTCATCGTCAATATAGATAAAGGTATCTTGGTTTATTTGTCCTGATGATTTTAGACTTTGTTCGAGATTAAATATGTCAGATGGTTCGAGGGCCATCCCTAGTTCTTTAGGATAAATTATTTTATCCATTTATTCTTTTGCTTAATTCTTCAGCTTCATCATCTGTCTCAACTTCTTGTTGGTTTGATGGACCATAATCCTTAAATCTTATGGACATGGACTTGTTTAGGTTGTTATATGTTACGACATTGTTTGGTTTTACTGCTGCGGCTGTTTCATTTGGATTTGTTATATTCCATTCATGACCAGCAAGAACGGAGGAATCAATTTCCATTGGTTTTATGAAGTTTATTCCAGTGGAATTTAATGTTTCAATGATCTTATCTAGTTTTAATTTTATTTTAGGGGCATGTCTTGACATACATTTTCCTAAAAATGTTATATCAAGCAATATGTTTTTTCCTTGGAAATTTTCATATCCTTTAGTTTGTATAATTAATTTTACATGTTTGTAAAAATCAGTTATATCCATAGTAAAGTTTGGGGCTATATAAACAATTCCAACGTTGTTGTTCATATCAACTTCCATAGTTCCAAATATGGCTCTATCTAAGTCTTAGTGTTTGTCGTCTATTAGTATTAATAAGAGTTTGGCTCCTATTTTTTGCCTTGTTAATCCCCTTACTCCTATGACAATAAGTCCTAGGTGGATCAGTTTGTATTTTTGTATTTTAAGCTGATTTATGGCTTCTGGAGTCATAAGGCTTATTATTTGTTGGTTCCCATCTGGAACAGCAAACATTTGTTCTCTGTGGTGTCTGTATAATCCTGTTATTACAGTAAATATACCAGTTCTGTATATTTCTCTGGGGTTTAATGTATTTAATTGGTTATTCGAAAATATTTCAATATCTCTATTAAGATCAATTATTTCTTCTAATTGGGTTTGTGTATTTGTACTTCTTCTGAGTACATTATCTATCCATCCTAATGCTGAGATAGAATTTGTTTCATTAGTCCTATTGGATCTATCATCTGTTAGGGTTCTAGAGGAACCTCCAAAGGATAATCTTCTATTGTTTGTGCTCATATTTTATCCTTATCAAGTTGTTTGTACATGAGAAAATTCATTTTTGATTTTTTACTTATTATTGTCGTTGTAGGATCACTTGGTCCTAAATTTAATTTTTGTAAACTTTCTGTTAGTTTGTTTATTTCATATTCTTGGTCTTTACCAGTTTTGTCTATGTCAAACATTTTGTTTTGAATACTATCAATTTTATTTTGTAATTGTGTTATCATTGCAATTATTGTGTTGTTTTGTAAAATCATTATCCTATCATTTTTTTGTGTAGTATCATCTTTATTATACCCAACATTTATAGTTGAATCAAAAAATCTGTAACTTGATTCAATATATTTTGTTGCTTCCTGATAATATTTATTTTCAAAACTCATTTAATTTAAGATGTAATGTTTGATTTCACTGATCATTTTCTCTATTTGTTGTATCTGTTTTTCGAACTCTTGTTTATCTTTTCCTGTTTGGTGTTTTAGTTCTATTAATAAATCTTTGGAATGTATTTCTATATCTTTAGGTTTATTTTCTTCAATTAAGTTTTTTAATTGGATTATGTCCTTCTTATTAGGAAACTCTTTTAGTTTTAATACTTTAAATTTGTCCGACAGTTTCTTTAGGGTTAATTCAAAACTATCTATTTTGATTAAATTTGTTTTCAAATATTCTTGGTTATTTGAAATTTGTTTTAGTAATTTATTTTTTTCAATTATCCCTTCAAGGACTAATTTCATTAAGTTATAGTGTTTTTCATTATAAAGGTTTAAATTCTCACTTAGTTCGATTATTAAATCTGTCAAAGAATTCATATGTTCAATTTCTGAATGGAGCTTATGTTTATGTTCGAAATTGTTAATGTAACATATGTGTTTTTGTTTGTCTAGGGTAATAATCCTTTTTGTTGGATTATTAATTTCTAGATTAAGGTAGTTGAATTTTTTATAATTCATTAATTATTTTTCCTTGCTTAGTTTTCGAATGAACAAAATAAAGAAGACAAGATGGAGATAAAATTATCAGACAGTATACTCCTGCCTTCCCCAGCAAGCACCCCTTTATATATATATATATATATATATATATATATATATATATATATATTTCTTTCTATCTTCATTTGGTCAAGATAGCTTTTGATCTGATGTGAAATTTTTGTGTACAAAGACTTGTTTGACTTAAGGCTTTGTATGCTAGAAATGATGTATTGTGGGCTTAAGATGGATGTGCATTAAATGCTTGCTATGATGGTGTTTCATATATATGTTCTTCTTTCGGCTGAACAATATAAAGAAAATTGTTGTGGCTTTGTTTTCTCCAGTCTACATACTTATATGTATATACTTTCCTTGTACTTTGTAGATATTTTTGTTTTGCCTTCTTGCTTACATATTCATTTACAACTTTGTTTCATTATCTTCCTTTGCAAGCTTCATAGAATTTACACTTGCTTTTGTTCATACGTGAATGTATTTTTGTTTGTTTCTACTTACCTATTCATGTTTTATGAATAAATATGTTACTTCTTTTATATTTTTGAGATGTAAAAGAATGTTATTATGTTATTAAAATTTAGCCAATGTACTTACTTTATATTTTTTTTCAATTCATCTTATAGTCTTGTATTTTTATTCATTGATAGTATTTAAAAGTAACACATTTATCAATTTGAAATGGATTATAAAAGAAATTATCCTTTTTATTATAGGCTACTTATTTTATTTATATATCACATTTAAAACTTATATATATTTTTAAACCATATATTTTTTTCAAGCTATACTAAAAGAAAACAAAACAAATCTTTTTGGTTGATACATTTTTTTAAATTTAAACTAAAGCTAGAATAAGTTTTTTAACTATTAAACATTTATCATATATATTTAAAACCATATAGTTACTTATTAAATAGCTTTGAATAGTTTATTTTAAATAAATCATAATTTCCAACCCACTAAAGTGTATATTATAAATTTGAAACTTAATTTATTTGTTAAATTTTTAAAACAAAGCTTTCCTATTTACAATGTATACAAATATATACATATATAAATAGAAACAATCAATTAATTTTAAAAGATAAGTTATATCTCAATAAATCACATTAATTATTTATTAAAGTAACACTGCCCAAAGTCAGGGATGTCACAGTTACAAATAGGTACATGACAAAATCTACAACATATTTCCATATTACCAACGATTATAACTGTTGGGAATTTCCATATATTCCCAACGGTTATAACCGTTGGTATATAATGTATGTACCAACGGTTATAGCCGTTGGTATATAATGTATGTACCAACAGTTATAACCGTTGGTAAATATATTACTAAAATACATCATTTATAACATCAAACAGATTTCATTTATAATACAGATTTCATTTATAATACAAATACAAATTTATAAATATAAATTTTGTTTTGTTGAACCATATCATGTAACAATAAACATCAAACAGATTACATTTATAATACAAATTCAAATTTATATTAATGACAAACATGTAACCAAATTCAAATCTGTTGCACCAAATTTCAAAACAAACATCATACTTCATGATAACTTTGAATTTTACTAGTACAAAATGTCTAAAAGCTTACAAACAACGACTTCCATTGTCTCCAAATTACCTGTCAAAGAAGAACAGAGTTAGTAATACTTTTAAGTGGTTAAACTTTCAAATCAATTTAGTAATACTTTTAAGCTTCTTCCATTGTCTCCAAATTACCTGTCAAAGAAGAACAGAGTTAGTTATTATTAAACAGTAGTTTCTCATGCTACTTTATTTACCATTAAGGTGAATGGACAAACAGATAATTGCTACAAATTTCACTATATTTGTAACAGTATTTGATTTCCAACACATTTAATTCTATCACTGTCAAACTCTAAACTGATAAGCGAAAAGCATCACACTAATGTGTTGTAGCACCTAGAAATGAAGTGATATTAGAATCCAAATGTAGGAATTGTACTAGTTTATTATAAAAATAAAATAAGAGAGCATAATTTTACTTGTACTTGACTAAAGTTCAATAGCTTGCAGAAGTCAAATGAATTACATTGTAAAAGGAGAAAGGGAAAAAATGAATTAGCACTCACCGCTTTCGTTTCCGAACCGCTTTCAGTTGTTTCATGATATGTGCAATGCCCTCTTTCAGTGTAGCTCTGCGCGCTTCATTAAAATTCCAAAGTTCAGGTACAGTAAATCTACCACTAGGGTTGTACTCGTTCATTTCCAATAAAGCTTTCACTACGACATTGTACACATCATCTCCAAGTTCATTTTTCACTTCTTGTAGCTTTTCATCATCTTCATTTATCACTTCCTGAATTTTAGAAAATATGCGTATCATGAATTTTGCTGAACTTCTAAACAAATTATAAAAAAAGTCAGATCTTAACAACCTAAATTCACATGATAGAAAATTCAATTACATAGCAAGTGCTAAAAGTGTGGTAATTCTATATGATTTATTTCTATAGATTTCTAGACAAAATAAGGTGCATAATTTAAGGGATGTTATCACTTTAACATTTGAGTCCAAACCCATTAAGCTTCAAACCAACTTATTTTCCTTTTTTCTCACGTATTCTCTTCCTTTCACTGATCACAATTCTAATTTTTGATCAGATCAAAGAGTGACTTAAAAAAGATTAAGAAAAATAAACTAGGAATAGCTTAACTAAAAAAATTGAAGATTGAGTAATGAAAAAATATTTAATTAATCAATATTGTTTGTTTATATTACTTTTTCAAGCATAGATAAAATATACTTTTTGTTTAAATAAAGTGAACATCTACATAATTCAATAATAAAGAGAACAACAAAACAAAAGTTATAAATAAAAACTTTCTTAATTATAAAAAATGAACACTAAGTTCTTAAAATATCAATATTATTCTTAGGGGTAGAAAGTTGGCTTTTAGCTACAGTTGCCTTAAAAATATCTAAGGAACCGAATTTAATAGAATGCTATCATTTCTACTATTAGGAATGTTTTTATTCTTTAGTAAGTCAATACGATATTTTTTGAAGAAACTTTTTAAAACGTAAATGTTTATTTAATTTATAACAAGGATTTAAAATCCACTTAAAACTAAATGCAGAAATCACATATATTCATTAATGTAAGATTTTTCCAATATAATTCACAATATATATATATATATATAATTTTATTAAAATCAAATAAGTTGAGAGTTTTTTACAAGAATAGGTCTAATTATATTACAATCAAAATATAAGTGCACAATATTTACAAATGATATGCATTGTATGCTATTAAACATGTTAAGTCAGGCGAGAAAAAGTTAAAATGAGAAGTTTTTGAGAAAGAAAGATGCTATATATGAAACTTCTTTTTGATGAAAGTTTATAATATTATAATTTACATAATTATTAATACGTTTTATGTCAAAAAATAAATGAAAATTAACAACCAAAAAATACATAAACAAAGCTCACACTTTGGTTTGATTTATGTTGCAAATGTGGATATAGTGTCGTATTTTACACTATTGTTAAATATATGGCATTACAATATGCTATTGCATTGCATATGAATATGTTGATGCTTGCTTATGCATATGTTGATGCAAGCATATGCATTTGCAGGTTGTTGCATATGCAGGACTGCATATGCAATGCAGCAGCCAAGTTTTTGGTTACATTAGCTTGTAACCAAGTTTAAAAAGAAATTGCAAATATGTCTTCTTGTTTGTTTTTTTGGGTAAAATGTAACCAAGAAAAAAGCAATTTCAGTTTTGGTTTTTTTCTCTTTTGGGTAAAAATTCAATGCAAAAATAAAATCAATATTTTTGATTTCCTTTTTTTCCTATGGATGTCTAAATAAACAAAGATTCCAAAGCAAATTGGATAAAAAAAACAAGAGATCTGCTCAAGCAAGTTGTTATGGGTAATCAAATTTCGATCTCAATACTGCTTAAATATTTCCAACCGGTTGAAATGAAAAATCGTAAATGTGCCAAGACTTACAAAGTTGTGAATTATGCTCGCAAAAAATGGGATAATTCTATAGTGATTTATGTAACTAGCTCTAAACCGTGCTATCCATATTTCAAAGCCTATATTACAAGGGTTTGGAACCAATAAGAGATTTTCAAATATTTACAAAAGACAATGGATCAATGTAATCAAATTTTATCGTAAGGAAGATTGTGATAAAGTGCTAGAGAGTGGATCATATTTTTATGACATAAAATTGGTTATGTGGAAAAGGTGGGCCTGTGGAATGAACTTTAATAAAGTCTTTTTACAATCAGTTCCAGTTTGGGTAAAACTTCCGGCTTTACCACTCGATTATTGGATAGTAGTGGACATTCGTCGTATCGCATTGATAATAGAACTACCAATAAGAATGGACAGATATACTGAAGGAAAGACCAAAATATTATATGCTCGAGTCCTTTGTGGAGATAGTTCAGACTCGAACTTTCCTGAACAAGTTTTGCAATAAATGAGATGAATCAAATTGTTATAGAAGACGCTGAATATGAATGACTATCTCCTAATGTCGAAATTGTTGTTGCTTTGGGCGTCAAGAAAAACACGAGGTGTTTGAAAGGATGTGGGTTCTAAAACAAAGTAACAATAATGAAAACACGTCATGAAACAGCGAAATAGACCCAAAAAAATTCCAAATCAAAACAAACCTTAGAATAATAAAGATGTTAAAGAGAAAGAAGCAAATAATAACAAGACAATCCAAATTTACACAGACGATAAAAGTCCAACAGTCCAGTCTAATAAAGATAGCTAAAGTTCCCTCAGTAAGAAATCAAATATTGAAAATTATATATCAAATATCAGAACTAACCAATCGAAACCAAGTGCAACATCAGGACAATAGGCGAGAATCGGAGAAGTAAGCATGGAAATTAAGGGCATTAACAGTGAGAAGTTTCAAGTAAAACAACTTCAAGAAGTAGAAATGCAAGATGGTGTAACTATCAAAAGCACAGCACAAATATCCAACTCAAATCAACATCTCTACGAGGAAGTCCAACCTGAAGCAAACAATACAAACACAAGGCAAAGGAACACAAGGAAATCGAAAGAATTCAAATATCTAATATTAGAAAGAAAAAAGTGACCTAACCATTAAATGTTTTTTATTTGTTGAATAATTATGTTAAGTTAATTCAGACCAAACCAATGTGTGAGCTCTCACAACACCGATATCAACACCTCGGTAATACTTAAAACAATAAAGGCTAGCATTTGCTAATTTGGTTCTAAATATAGTTTGTAGATTATAAACTACAAACAAGATATACAACAGATAACGAATTTGTGCACAAGATTGTGCATATTAGTAATGCTAGTTGCATAAACATGCCACTTAAATTTCAATGCATTATAAAGGGGGAAAACTCCTTTCAATGTAATATAATAATTATTTTAGCTTATGTTTGTCACTGATTATTTGATGATTTTGTCCAAGCTATGTAACTAATAACTAATATTCTATAAAGAAGTCATTTTGTAAGATACCCTAAGTGTCCTTAAACTAATGGACTTTCAATTAAAAATGACAGGCCCTGGAAAAATATATCACAAATAAATCATGGCCATGCCAATAAAAGTCTGTTAATACTTATTTTCCTATAAAATAGATAGAAAGAAAGAAAGAGGAGGAGGCCGTAGAACACAAACTCAACATAAGGAACAATAGATTAGTTGGACATCCAATTAATCTTTGTTACCTTATCTAATATATAGAATACAGTAACTGTGACATCCCGGAATTTCTGGCAATATCAATTTAATAATCTATGTAAAAAATAAAATTGATTTGATAATATTTGATAATAAGATTTGAATTGATTTAATAATCTTCTTTTAAATAAATATTTAACTGATAATTTATCTTTTAAAAACTAATAAATTGTTTTCTATTTATAATGTATATATATATATCTGTATATATTGTAAATAGAAATCTTTGGTTTAAATTTAATAAATAAGTAAATCTTGTTTTCTAATTTTATTATTTGTGGTAATTTGGAAATTAGGATTTAATTTAAAATATGTGGTTTAGATTATTTAAGATAAATGTTTAATTTATCAAATTGTATCTTAGCTTAAGTTTAAGATTTATTAAAAAGTTGGTTTTAAAATGTTGTTAAATAAATATGATATATTAATTCATAATATTAGGGATTTATAATCTCTTTTATAAATTATTTAAATTTGACAAATTATTATTTTCAAATAACATTATTAATATATTGTTATATATGTATATAAATATAAATAGATTTTAAAATAGAAGTGTTATCTTCAAAGTAAATACGTTGTGTTATATATATATATATGTATAAGCTTTTATTTGTATATATATATACACATAGTTTTGTTTTATTTTCTCTAAAATGTAATTCATAAATATAAACAATAAATATATATATAGAGAATTAAAAATAAATAACAATAGACTAAGTATAAAAATAGTTAATAGGTAAATTAGGTATTTAATAGTTTAAGATTAAAAATAAAGGAAAGATAAAATTGTAAATTAATTAAGTAAAAGTATATATGTACATAAGGAATGAAGCATAACCAGGCAAGAAAATGAAAACATTGATAATTCTGGAAACACGTATTTGCAAGGTTGTAGACATATGGCAAAAGAAATAAATATGTATTCATGTTTGTACAGGATGTACACTTGAAAGAAAATTTATACAAAGAAAAGATATAAGTACATACGAAATTTAAAATAAAGGATAGGTATGTAGAAATGGAGACAAGGCATTTAATGTGAACATCTCTAAGTACACAAAGTAAGATCAATTCAGCCCCCAAGGAAAGAAATCTCTGAACATTTTTGTACAAACAAATAAAATAAACAACCTGTAACTCTTTTTTTATATCAACCTATCTCATTCCATTTTCGTTTACAAAAGACTTAGTATACCAGAGAATTATTAGACCTGAAGCATCTCCTCAAAATATTTTTAAATCTTCAACCTTCTCAAGCAATTCAAGTTTCCAGTTTTAAAAGCTTTTCAGTTTTTAAGTTACAAACAAGACAAGTTTTCTGGAATCAAAACAACAAAAGCAATGCAAAGTATTCAATTTTCAAAAGCTTCCCAGTTCTTTTCAAGTTCTCTGCCTCTTTGAACTGTGAGTAAACAAAACTTTTAAAAAACAGTGATATGGTTGCTAGCTTTATTTCATGTGATGATCCTATATGAAGAAGTTGTTTGCATGATTGATTTTATTTGAATATACATAAATTGCTTTGTTTATATATGGATATATTTGTTGCTCCTCTGTTCTAGTTTTCAGTAAGTAATCAAAACTTCTCAAAGTTTAAATCTAGTTGAATACTTGTTGCAGGTGAGTAAACTTTTTAATTTAAAAGTTAAGTAAGTAAATAAAGGTTTCTATGAAAACTCTATGATAATGATGCCTGCATGTGTATCAATAAGTGTAGAATTCTGATATATGATTGTATTCATATGTACATGTCTGTTATATTCATGTTTTCTCTGTTTTATATTACAGAGTTTAAAATTTAATTCAAATTCCACTTTCTTCTCGTCTGATCTGTGATAGGCCTTAGTTTCAAACAAAATTTAGTTTGTTTAAACTTGAACTTGGATCTAAAAATAATTTAAACATGTTTATATTTATATAAGTGACTGGAAATCAAGGTTTACAGTAAAAATCTTATAACATGTAAGAATCAATCATCTTAATTTACTATTTTAAGATTATAATTTGAATCCATATTGAGAAATAGGATTTTTAAAACAAAAATCAAGACTTTTAGTAGTTGGATGGTTGAGCATTTCAGTGATGACTGGAATTTGGTCTTTGGGTAAAATCTGATAGCCACGAGGTCTGGGATGATCGGGAACTTGGCTAGAGGTAGCACAATGTCTGGTTGTCTAGGCAAAAATCTCAGATGGATGGATAGGGCACCGTGGTGGCAGCGGTGGAGTGGAATAGGTTTTAAACCTAGTTTAGTTTAAGGTCAGATGCGTGGTCACTGCATCGCCTCTGGTTGATCGAGTGACTCAAGGCTTTGAGAAATGATGGAGTAGAAGCTCGGCAAGGTGTGAACGGGATTACAGTGGTTCCGGTGATCGGAGACGAGTTTTCGAGGCAGATTCTGGTAGTGGTTTTTGTTCCAGTTCTCCTACAGGGATCGATTTTGATTCGAGGCTTTTGCGAGTAGTTTAAGGGTCGGAATCGAAGATCTGGGCGAAGGTCGATGTGCCGGAGGGATCATCGAAGGCCGGAGGTGGCTCTGGCGATGGTGCATGTGCACAGGGGTTAGTCGTGGCAGTTGTTTTGGGTTGTGGTTTAACTCGAAGGGATGGTCGAGTGTTTGGGCAAAAGACTCGGGGTTGTACTCGAGTATATTTATTGGAGTTAGGCCTGTAAGTTTTAAATCTGTAAAATTTAAACTTAAGTTTTGAAAATGGGAAATAGGGGAGAACTCGGGTTTAAACCCGAGTGGCATTCGGGTACGACCCGAAGTAAGCCCAAAGTCCAATTTTTATAAAAGTTTTTAAAATAAGATTTTTGAAATTTAAAAACAAATTGGTTAAAACTTTCTTTATAACATTACTTTATAAATATCAAATTGTTTCTTAACATTTGTTAGGGAGTTTTAAAATTTGTTTAATCTAAATTTTGTTAAGTAAAGTTAATTATAAAGATAAAGGGTTTAAATATGTTTATGGTAATTAAGGTATTTGTAAAATAATGTTTTACCTTAAGATAGTTATAGTTTTAATGTCTTGATATTAATTAAGTTAATTAAAGGAAATTAGGTATTATTAATTAATTTAATTAATAATAATTAAAGTTAATTAAGGAATTAATTAAGAGTAATTAATTGATTTAATTAATTTATTAATTAATAATTAAGAAATAATTAAGTTATAATTATAGTTAATTAATTTATGGAAATAATTAATTAAGGATCATTAAGTAATGGAAACAATGAAGTAATTAATAGTTAATTACTGTGAATGGTTAAGGAATTAATTACTTAATATAATTAATTGAGTTAATTTGATTTGCTTAAGTTAATTAATTTAGTTTAATTAATTTAAATTAATCATTGAATGATTTGATAAGTATAATTACTTAAATGTAATTAATGAAGTGTAATTACTTAATGAAGTAATTAATGGTGATTACTATATGTAATTAATTGAAGAGGATTTAATAATGGGAGTAATTTGGATTAAATTACCTTGTGAAATTAATCAAGGGATTAATTATGAAAATTAATTAAGGACTAATTAATTTATAATGATGAAGTAATTAAGGGTAGTTAATTACTGAATGGGATTAATCAGGAATGATTAATAAATGCGGTTTAAGTAAAGACTAATTACTTAATGTAATTAATTTAAATAGAATAATTAATTTAAATGTAATTAGGGATCACTAATTTTTATAATTGATGATGAAATTAAGGATTGATTAATTAAGATTAATTAATCAATAATAATAAATTTTAAGTAATTAATTAATGTAATTAATTAAGGATTAATGTAATTAATTATAGTTAATTAATTAATAGAGTAATTAAAGATTAATTACTATATTTGGTTATGGATAATTAATTTGTGAAATTTATTAAAGAATAATTACTTGACTGTAATTAAAGGGTAATTAATCAAGGATGATTAATTAAGAAGGAAATTAGAGAATGATTAATTAATTGATTTGTAATTAATGAATGGTTATATAAGCAAGATTTATAATGATGAAGTAATTAATTTAATTTACTTTAAATTAATTAGAGATGAAGTAATTAATTTAATTCATTTTAAATTAATTATAAATGGTGTGTTTATGAATCCTTGTTTATATATGGATGGATGATATTGATTTCCTTGAGTGGTCTGAAATCTCAGATATTAGATAAGTAATGCTGTGTGATATGGATTATCTATTTATGATGATATTGTGAATTATCTATCTATGATATTATGAATTATCTATCTGTGTGTATATGGATAATGAATTGAATTGTTTTAACTTTAAAACAACTTGGTCTTAAAAGATACGGTTTGGATTTCGATGAGATCGGGATCGGGTTTCCAAATTTGGATATCCGAAAACCACATCGATCCAAATTAACGATAGGTCGTGAATCTCAAGTGAAGATGAAGATTCAGTGTGCAAGGGTTATTGTCGTTAACTCTGAGGGTGATTCCAAAATGAGTGTAACGAGATAATGCCTTCGGTTTCGTTCGAACCCGGAACGAACTTGTATGGATTGAATGCTTTCAGAACATCGTCAGGTGGACGATGAGCATTCTAAGTGATGTGTTCTGATGAGGTAATTGTTGCCTCAAGCCTCATCAACCGGGAATGGCTAAAACAGGGGAGGTGCAGCAAGGCTTCGTGGGTAGCACCCACTTGAGAGCGAGATTTTCCCCTGTCTAGATGTCCCTTTTTATTTCGGCTGTGTGGGCAGTTGTAGACGTCCAACTGTCGGGGTTGTTTCGTTCAGGACTGTCCAGTAAGGGATGGTTCCGGCCTTATATTGTAGGGGATTGGGAGTAATCCTCGGTATGCTGATCTAGGCCAGGTACTGTGACGGGCGGTACCCCAGTAGCCCTGCCATTGTATGGAATCCAATCTTCAATAAGTGCCATCGGATTTGATTGTATTACCCACTTGTTGGCTAGTATGTTGGAATTTAATCATGTAACAATTTTAGCTATTTCTTATTTACTTGAAAACCCTAGACCTATTATAATATCACTGAATTTCGTATAAAATGTTTGGTTAGCGTAAGGTAAAAACTTACCCATGTTTATGTGTGGGAAGTCTTACGTGATACCTTTTGTTTTCAAAGGATTTTTAAAGTTAAGCAACTTTAACCGTTTACTCATACCAGACCCATGTCTGACCCGGAATTTATTTCTGTTTTCTTAAACTCTCGGGTACTCAAATTTTTACGAGTAGCCAAGGGATTCAGGTTAGCTTTGACGAATTGTGGAGGAGCAATGGAGCAGGAGGCTTCAGCGTTATAGATATATAGTTTTCCGCTGTGTTGGTATCTCTGTGTTGTATTTGAGTTGTATCGAGTTGTATTAACTAGACAGGTGTTTATAACTGTCTAGTATGTGATGTATTATCTGTGTAACTCTGATTGATGTTGTATACTATGTAATATTTATGTGATTAATATAATTTATTCGTTCCGCTGTTGAGATTCTGATGTTGTTTCTTCTTTCTTCTTTATCTTTTCTATTTCTCACCCCTTTCTTTCTTAAAGATGATGCAACTTTCTGGTAGTAGAAAGTTGGGTCGTTACAGTAACTTATATGTAATCTATATCTTGCGAATAATATAAACCCTAAGATCTAGAATTACATGATTATCACATATGTAATGAATTAATAAAACATACCTCCAGACATCTTGTATACGAATCAGCAATGGTTGTTGTCGAAGGCTGTATCAATGGATAAAGGAGAATAGTTTCTCTCTCTTTTCCTATATTTTCTTTATGAGTTTTCTTATCTCCTTTGTGATGGGCAAAGGTTAATATTTATAGGCAGAGAGAGGACCAAATTTCCAGATTTGTAGACTTAATCTTGATCGTCCATCAAGATCAAGATGAGAGAAATTAACGCTCTAGATTATAACCATTTTATTTATTAGCATATTAATAGGAAAACCATTTAGATTCTATTGACTACATAATGAGGAAGGAAACGTTTGAGGAAGAAAACGGTCCATTAATGTACCACATAATGAAGAAGGAAACGTTTCGCATTAATTTCCTTACAAAACAGTCAAATTTCCTTACAGTCTCCCACTTGGTCAATAGTAAAATACATTAATGTTTTCGTATTAAGGTCATAAGACGCGCATGATATGCTAAACTTTTCTTTAGTCGGTTATCATAAGTGTCTTGGCTAATCTAGTGGTCAATGGAAGTCATGACGTGTACACGTTATTTTGCAACATGCTTACTTCCATGTACTATGACATTGACAACTTTCATAACTAGACCGTAAATGAGCATAACTTAATGGTCACATAATGTCTTGAAGCAAAAGACTGTTTCTGTTATCATTTATCTAAATGTAAATGTGTACACATTATAAAACAGAAATAAAAGATCTCTAAATTATTAAGAGCTCAATAATTGTTATGTCTAGATAAGTACAAAATAAATGGCATGATAAGAAGATAATTAGGAACTATCTGCAAGAGCCATGCTATCAGTATGTCTTTGAAAGGTCTTTAGAGGTAGTCCTTTCGTGAATATGTCTGCCACTTGTAAGTCTGTACTTATCGATTCAACAATAATTTTCTTTAGTTTAACATCTTGCTTCAGTAGTAGGTATTTAAGGTCCATGTGTTTGGAAACTTTGGTTATCCTATCATGCTTGGAGAAAAAGGTTGCAGCTTCATTGTCGCAGTAGACAGTTAGTAGCTTAGAGATAAAACTTAAAGTGCCAAATTGTGAGACAAAATTACGCAGCCATGTTCCCTGAATTGAAGCCTCATAACATTCTACGTATTCAGCCATCATGGTGGATCCGAAAAGCATCTCAGATTTCTGGCTTCTCCAAGATATTGCACCTCCACATAAGAGGTACACATAGCCAAGTGTGCAGATCCTAGTGTCAGGACATCCAGCAAGGTCTGAATCAGAATAACCAGTTACCTGTAGGTAACTTGATTTTCTATAGGCGAGCATGTAATTCCTTGTTCCCTTTAGGTATCTCAGTACCTTCTTTGCAGCTTTCCAATGAGCGATTCCTGGGTTACTTTGAAATCTACCCAGCATACCAACTGCATGACTGATATCAGGTCTTGTACAGACCTGTGAATACATCAAGCTCCCTACAAGAGATGCATAAGGATATTTGGTCATTTCTTCTCGTTCCATAGGAGTCTTTGGGCACTACTCAAGAACAAGTTTGTCTCCTTTCTGCAGTGGGACAGGACTAGAGGAACAATTCGTCATGCCAAATCTCTCAAGAATTTTATCAATATATGCTTTTTGAGACAATCCTAGAATTCCTTGTGATCTATCACGGAATATTTCTATTCCTATCACATAGGAAGCCTCACCCATATCTTTCATTTCAAAGTTCATTGAGAGATAATCCTTAGTTTCACGTAATAAACCAAGATCGCTGCTAGCTAATAATATGTCATCAACATACAGAATCAAAATTATAAACTTGCTCCCATTGAACTTGAGGTATATACAAGGGTCAACTATGTTTTCTGTGAAATCGAAAGCGGTAATGATTTCATGAAACTTTAGATACCATTGTCTAGAAGCTTGTTTCAGTCCATATATTGATTTCTTAAGTTTGCAGACCATGTCTTCCTGTCCTTCAATTATGAAGCCTTCAGGTTGACGCATGTAGACTTCTTCTTCCAAGTCTCTGTTTAGAAAGGTTGTTTTCACATCCATTTGATGTAACTCGAGATCATAATGAGCTACTAATGCCATGATAATTCTAAGAGAATCTTTCCTGGAAACAGGAGCAAAAGTTTCATTATAGTCAATGCCTTCTTTCTGATTAAAACCTTTGAAAACAAGTCTAGCTTTATATCGTTTAATTTTACCATTGCAGTCACGTTTGGTCTTGAAGACCCACTTACAACCGACTGCTTTATGTCCTTGCGACAATTGAACGATTTCCCAAACTTGATTATTATCCATAGATTTCAGTTCATCTTTCATGGCATCAATCCATTTAATAGAATTAACATCCTTAATGGCTTGTGAATAAGAAATTGGGTCCGTAGTTCCTTCAGATTCTATTAGATGAAGCATATAATCATCAGGAATAGCTGATCTTCTTTGTCTTTGAGATCTTCTTAATGCTAGTTCCTGTGGTACTTCATCAACATTATGATTAGTGATAATTTCATTATGGATTTGTTGATCATTTATTGGGTTTTCCTCATTGTGAACAGGTTCAACAATGGGATGATTCCCAATATCTTTCGAAATAGAGGGTAAGATAATGGGTACCCTTATTTCATGAAATGACCACTTCTTGTTGTTTTGTACTCCCACTGATTTCACCATTCTCATAGAATTTGGCATTGCCGGTTTCAAAAATTCTTGTATTATGGTTAGGACAATAAAATCTATATCCTTTAGATTTTTTTTTGGGTAACCTATAAAGTAACCACTGACTGTCTTAAAATCCAATTTCTTTCATTTGGATTGTACAGTCTAGCTTCAGCTGGGCAACCCCAAATTTGGAGATGTCTTAAACTAGGTTTCCATCCTTTCCAAAGTTCAAAAGGAGTCTTTGGAACGGTCTTACTTGGAACTCTATTTAAGATGTAGACAACTGTTCGTAATGCATCCATCCATAATGATATAGGTAAATTAGCATGACTCATCATGGATCTAACCATTTCCATGTATGTACGATTTCGCCTTTCAGCTACACCATTCTGCCATGGAGATCCAAGCGTTGTGTATTGTGCAACAATTCCAAGTTTTTGAAGAAGTCTAGCAAAAGGTCCAGGATGTTGTCCCGTTTCATCATACCTTCCATAGAATTCACCACCCCTGTCTAACCTAATGATTTTTACTTTTCTTTCTAATTGCCTTTCGACTTCAGTAATGAACACTTGTACAGCATCCACTGACTGAGATTTTTCATGCAACAGATAAAGATAGCAATAACATGAAAAATCATCGATAAAAGTGATGAAGTATTTCTCTCCTCCAAAAGTTGGAACATCAAAAGGTCCACAAATATCTGTATGTATTATTTCAAGAAGTTGTGTACTTCTTGTGGCTCCTTTCTTTGTGTTTTTTGTTGTTTTTCCTTTAATACAATCAACACATGTTGTAATGTTAGTGAAGTCTAGGTCCGGTAGGACACCATCTTTCACTAACCTCTTGATTCTTTCATTGGATATATGACCTAGTTTTTTTATGCCACAAGAAGTAAGAGTCCTTCATGGATGACTTTCTTTTAGTTTCTTTTCCATGCAGGGTGAGTTGGATTTCAGCATTTTGTTTAAGATGAAGTTTATAAAGTCCATCAATTAATATTCCAGAACCAATAAGACTAGAATTTTTAAATAAACTAAAATTTCCATTTCCAACTTCAAAAAAATATCCAAATTTATCAAGTACACTTACAGAAATCAAATTACGGGAAATAGACGGAACATAAAGAGTTTGACATAAATCTAACTGATAACCGCTATCTGAAATAAGACAAAGTTCCAATATCTTCAACTGGAGCTTTATCATTATTCCCCATGAAAATGAAATTCTCACTTGGGTTTGTGGTTTGGATCGTAATGAATCCCTGCATAGAATTCGAAACATGAACGTTAGCAGCAGTATCAATCCACCAAGTAGAAGAAGGTACATTAGTAAGATTTGATTCGAAATGACTTACGAAACCCATTGGGTTACCTTTTTTTTGAACCATGCTTTGCGCTTAATGCAATCTACCTGGAAGTGTCTAGGTTTCTTGCAGAATTTGCAGACGTCATCCTTCTTTTTCTTCTTGGATGGTTGAGTGGCGTCATCAGATTTGGGTGGTGCTCTTTTATGCTGTGAGTTATTCTTTTTGCTAGCTTGTTTTCCAACCCCTTGAGTGAAATAAGCAACTTTAATGCCTTGCGAGCCTTTCCTAGACTCCTCTTGAACCAGTTTGTTAGTCAATTCATTTAGACTCCACTTTTCTGTAATAGTGTTGTAATGAATTTTGAATGGTTCATACTGAGGAGGTAAGCTGGTGAGAATGAATTGGACGAGAAAAGCATCGTCCATAACCAATCCCAAGTTCTTAAGTTTGGCAGCAAGGTTAATCATTTCAATGACATGAGCGCTCATTGAGCGAGAACCATCAAACTTCATGGTTACAAGATCTGCCATAAGTTTCCCAGCAAGGGATTTGTCTGCAGTCTTGAATCGATTTTCAATGGATTGCAAATATTCTTTTGCGCTTTTAGTTTTCGGTAGAGAGGTTTTGATGTTGGTATCAATCACCATTCGCATAAACATCATGCTGAGCCTATTAGATCATTCCCAATCATCATGGAGTTTGTTTTCCTCAGGCGTACTTGTGTAAGTAAGTGGGGCTGGCTTTTCCTTAAGGAGAGCCATGTCCAGTTCAAATACGCCTAAAGAAAACTCAACTTGCTCTTTCCATTCTGAGTAGTTGGTTCCATTGAGTTTGACGATAGACGTAGCGTACGAATTAAGGTTTGAGGGCATTGCAACTGCAGATATAAAAGAAATGTAGGCTTCTTTATTAGAATAAAACACAACATGTCATAATAAGAGGTTAGGTTTAGCGCCTCCTGTGGGTAGGCAGTAGAACCATACTCATGAAAGAATAATAAACATTAATGTTTCATGCGTTATTGTACAAGCAGCAGCAGCCTGTGGACGGGACTGCATGCATCAGACCAGAGGAAACAAGGAAATTAAGTGCGGAAGCGAAAACTAAAACAAGAGAGAAAAGAGATAAACATTAATGTTTTTTTTGCATAAACTTTTGTCATTCTTTCAAGCAATCCACAGCAAGGATAATAAATGTCTAGTAACTCCAAGTAAACTCCATATATGAATTTAACATATAAATAATTATTTTGCAAATCATATATAGACAATTATCTTGCAAGTTCTAGGTCATGAATTTAATGTCAAACTAGAAAACAATTGTTTTCAATATGTATACTTTCTGAAAAGTATTCGCATACAATAAGTTGTTCCATATTATATAGTAGGTCAAATATTAAAGTAGAAAATTAACTTTTGCGAAAATATGAACTTTTCGGATCCAGATCTAAGAATACAGTAAATAGAATAATATTGATAATCATGATTACTGTAGGAACTTAAATAATATGAATATTAAATTTGAATCATATTAATATTAATAATCATTATCATTATCATAGTAAAATTACAAACATCATATCATAGATCTATGGTAGTTTCGTTTTATATATTGATGGATAATCATAAATTCTAAAATAGGCTTTGATACCACTTGTAATCTAAATCTTGCGAATAATATAAACCCTAAGATCTAGAATTACATGATTATCACATATGTAATGAATTAATAAAACATACCTCCAGACATCTTGTATACGAATCAGCAATGGTTGTTGTCGAAGGCTGTATCAATGGATAAAGGAGAATAGTTTCTCTCTATTTTCCTATATTTTCTTTATGTGTTTTCTTATCTCCTTTGTGATGGGCAAAGGTTAATATTTATAGACAGAGAGAGGACCACATTTCCATATTTGTAGACTTAATCTTGATCGTCCATCAAGATCAAGATGAGAGAAATTAACGCTCTAGATTATAACCATTTTATTTATTAGCATATTAATAGGAAAACCATTTAGATTCTATTGACCACATAATGAGGAAGGAAACGTTTGAGGAAGAAAACGGTCCATTAATGTACCACATAATGAAGAAGGAAATGTTTCGCATTAATTTCCTTACAAAACGGTCAAATTTCCTTACATTACAGAGTCAAGGAAGCAATAATATATAGCACTATACTTGGTAAAATCTCCAAAAGCAGCATCAAAAGCTATATCAGGGCCAACTGAGAGTGCACCAGATCCAAAAATGCCAGATAGATTGACAATTGGACTAGCAATTAATCCAATACTTGCATTAATACCAGCATAATCATGGAAGCATTCTAATTCACCAATATTCACTTACACAAAAGATTCAGACAACAATTAAAGTATGATGCACAACTCTATAGGAAAAGTATAACTGTGTTTTCACCTTTTCAAACTTCTAATCGAGGGCTACAAAAGCGAGGATGGATTTTAAGCCAGGAGTAAGTTCATCGTATGTAATTGTTGTAATGAGATGGCATAAAGAAAATATTCGGTATCATTGGTTATTTCTAATGTTAAATAATTGCACATTGAATAGTGTACTAAGATGATAGATATACGTGGATATGGATGTTGTAGATGCTGGTAATGGTATGTTATCGTGCATGTGTAAATGTACATGCATAACATAGAAAACTAAAGAAGAGGGCCTGCATAAATATTATATTGGAGTTTGAGTTTTCTTTGATGTCAACAATGACATTTTTGTTCTTCAACTGAGACTGTATCTCACCAATGATTAAATCATTTTTCTTTGTACTCAAAGCTATACTAGCCTGCACTAAAGGTATAGGAAAATTATAACTAACCAAAAGTTTCCATTATGTATATTGATTGATGATATGCATGCTTCAAAAAGAATTATGTACAATCATAATATCTCCACATAAAAGATTTACCCTCCTATAGTTGTGCAAGAAATATTAAATCCATGTCAATACATATAAGATGTAATCAATTAGTAAAATATTAGGTAAATTATTTTAAAACAAATGAGCCATTAATAAATAAATCATACCAGTAACCAACCACAAGCATATTGATGTTAAACAAAATTCAGGAAGATGTATTGTTTTTTCATGAAAAGAAAAATACTTACTAGAAAAAGTATCAAGCAGTCTTTGTCTTATATTTTAAATTCTATATAACAGTGTTACTTGAAAAAATCAGGAAGCACCATGAACCATATATTTGAGCATATCAATAATAGATAAATATAGTAGAATGCAGTGTTGTCAACACCAATATATATTGAACATATTATCTCTAGAAATAGCAAATGGAGTTTGCAGCTGTATCGACTTTTCTTGAATTTCAACATTCTACAATGTTCTAATCAAATTATAGGAAATTCTATGCATGCAAGATGAACAAAAGTTGAATAACAGTGCCATTACAAGTATTCTAACATTGAACAAGAACAATTAAGGTATTTAAATTAATTTTTCTACGGATTCTGTTTTAAAATACACCCAAAATTCTCAAATACCCCAAATTCATGGTCTTTTGAGGTGGATCTTGTGATTTAGGGTTTGGAACCATATAAAAAGCAACAAATTGATTTGCTACTTTAAAAGAGAAAAATCGTACCTGCTTGCTTTCCTCGTACTTCTTTACATTAGCATTGATCAATTGAACATCGCTAAGAGAAGCAGAAGCACGATCTTTGCTGCGGGGACTACATCGTCGTGCCTATTACTAATAATTAACGATGTTTTCAGCATATTACAAATAATTAATATTCATTTTTCAATGCAAGGCCATGGATAATCATCAATACCTAAACAGAGAGCAATTTGAGAGCGGGTAACGGGCCCAAGTTGTGAGATTTAGGGAGGATACCTGAACCAAGTAAAAAATTCATGAATTGAAATTCGAACGGGAATCAAAACTTCAATTGCAATTTGAGATTAAAAAACAAAAAATACCTTTCGAAGGTGGTGCTGGAACGAGGTGGAGATAGAGGGGATGATAACTCTAGAAGGACTAACGAGGTAGAGGGGGTAACCCTAGAATGATTACAAGGCAGAAGGGGCGTGGAGGCGGAGGTAGCGGTAACGAAGAGGGCAAAAACCCTAGATTGAAATTTTGATTTACAGAACAATGATAAACATAAAAAAGAGATAGAAGCGTGAGAAACGGGATAAGCAAAAATAATAGACAAAATGACAATCCTATCCATCCTGCTTTTAGGTATTTACGAAATTACCAGATTTGGTCACGGAAATAACCGTTGTAAAGGCTTGTAACGGAAATATCCATTATAAATTTGTAGCGGTTATAACCGTTACAAATTGAAATGAAAAAAAGTTACAAAAGGCCTCTTTGGTGTAGTGTTATACTCCATAAAATAATAGTCTATCAGAGTGAAGGAACCGAACCCTATTAGATATGGTTCGTTCCATGATGAGTAAGGCTGAGTTACCTTTGTCCTATTGGGGATATGTGTAGGGAACCGCGGCCATATGTTGAACTTATTACCCACTAAATCTATGCCAAAAACACCATATGCGATGTGGTGTGGGAAGCAACCCCAACTCAAGTATTTGAAGGTGTGAGGTTATCTAGCCTACTTTGAGAACATTGGTCCGAATAAAATTGAAGCAAGATCAATGTTGAATAAATTTATAGGATATCCCAAAAATTTGATAGGATATGTATTCCGCAATACCGAGGAACAAAAGGTCATCGTTTCTCGGCATGTTGTCATTTTGGAAAAACAAATTTATATTAAAAGCAATTAACAACAAGGTTGTAAATTTGAATGAGATCCAAGAAGTTAACACTGAGGCCAAAACAGTAGGAGAACCAAGTTCACTCGTATACAAAAACACGCAACCTATTAGAAGATCTAATAGGGTTTCTCCTGCACCAAAAAAATACTATGGTTTTCTTGTTGATGGCGAGAAGGATGACTGTTTCTTAGATGATGACACTCCTCTATCATTCCGACAAGTACTACAGAATAAAGACTCTGCACTCTGGCTTAGAGTGATGGAATTCGAGATGGATTCGATGCATGAAAACAAAGTATAGACCTTGTCTGAGGTACCCGAAGGGATAAAACCCATCGGGTGCAAATGGATTTTTGAGAAAAAGCTAAATGCGGATGGATAAGTAGATACTTATATGGCTTGGCTAGTTGCGAAAGGTTTTGTCAAATTCAAAGTGTTGACTATAATGGGACCTTTTTGCCCATAGCCATGCTTAAGTCCATTCGGATTATCCTAGCAATTGCTGCATTCTATAACTATGAAATATGGCAAGTGGATGTAAAGATGACATTTCTAAATGGTGATTTAGAAGAGACCGTCTATATATTGTAGCCCGAGGGCTTTATGGTCCATGAGAGTAAGGGCAAGACTTACAAGTTGTTAAAGTCCATTTATGGAATTAAACAATCTTAAAGGAGTTGGAATTAGTGTTTTGATAAAGTAATCAAACGGTTTAGTTTTTATCAAAACACAGAGGAAACTGCGTATACCAAGAAGAATAGGGCAATATTATTGTATTCTTAGTGTTGTATGACAATGATCATTTGTTGATTGGCAATGATATTTTGTTATTGCAACTAGTGAAAGCTTGGCTTTTCAAGAACTTCTCCTTGAAGTATTTGGGAGAAGCAACCTACATACTAGGTATAAAGATATGTAGAGATAGATCTAAGGCGCTGCTAGGACTGTCCTAATCCTTATACATGGATACCATACTAAAGAGGTTCAGTATAGAGAATTCCAAGCATGGAAATGTTCCAATGTAATCTCAGTCATCCTTTAGAAGAATGCTTCTTATACTGATGAGGAGAAAGAGTGTATGAAAAGGATTTTGTATGCTTCATCTATAGAATCTATAATGTACATTATGTTATGTACTAGACCAGATGTTGCATACACATCAGGATGCATAAGCCAATACCAGTCTAATCCTAGAAAAAAGCATTGGATAGCTCTAAAATGTATGCTAAATACTCGAGACTTATTCCTAATATACGGGAATGGAGACCTCCTTATGAAGGGGTATACTGACTCTACCTTTCAAAGTGATATTGATGGTAGTAAGTCAATATCGAGTTATGTTTTTACACTTAACGGGAGGCTGTCAGTTGGAAGAGTTCCAAATAGGAAATGGTAGCTGATTCCACGATGGAGGTCGAGTACATCGCCCTCAATGAAGCAGCTCAAGAGGTGGTCTGGATGCACAAGTTTTTAAGTGAGCTCAGAGTGATTCCTGATACAGAGAATCCAATGGCATTTTTCTATGATAATAATGCGACAATATAGATTGCATAAGATCCCATAGCACACAAGAACTCATAGCATATTCTTCAATAGTTCCACCTCATTAGAGAATTCATACATAAGAAAGAAGTCGTGATACAAAGGGTAGATACCAAGAATAACATATCAGATCCATTCATTAAGGGTATAGCTTGGTCGACTCTCGAGAAGCTGATCAAAGGGATGAAATTGAGATTCCATAATTGGCCCTAAGTGCGAGTGGGAGTTTAATAGAGTTAGGGGTATGCCCTAGAGGCAATTCTTAAATTTATTATTTATTATTAACTCTGTAGTCAATTCTCGTTCGAAATAAAAAGTGTTTTTCCTTTTGTTATATGCTTGTTATAATATGTTATAATTAATTAATTATTTAATTTAAGCATATTTAACAGAAAATCCATAAATGGTTGTTTGTGATAGTAATTACAAATAGTTGTAATCATGAGTATTTTATCTTAATAAAATAGACACATCATTTTAAATGTTCCAAGTTAAGATGTGTCAAGACTGGATATCAATGCATCTGTTGAGACTAGAGTACGTAACACTCTCCAAATGGTGGGCAGTATATTATTTATGGCTGCTAGGGGCACCAAGGGGTTATGTATTGATAGTTATTGGATAGCTATGGAATGATTCACTTGATAGTTTTCTGTTGGTTAATATAAATAGGTCAAATAGAAAATATCAATGTTATAAATTTACACAGTTCTCCTGACTTGAAAATATTGTTGATCTTTAATATGAAAGCACCGCTTTGATTATAGTCAAATCATGGCACGACATCTAACGAATGACTATAGTTAGGTCGAGTGGAAGTATTGGAAGTGAAACGCTATTTAAGAGAGGATTGGTCTCCTCGGTTATATAAGGTTAGTATCATGGTCAACTGAAGTCAACTCAAAGTCAAAATCTCTGGCCATAGTAGTTCGGTTAATAATAATTGTTATTATTAAACCAAGAGCTTTGTGCTTGGATTATAAAGTTGATTATGGATGACGAGCATTTCGTCACGTGCTTCGCACGTGAATTGTTTATCTGCAAATTATATATGTTTAACACATTCAAAAGAAAATGATTTATACAAATTTTTAACCATATTTTTGCGTTGAAATCATTTGTTGTTAGTTTAAATTCTATTTTATGTTGCAAAATATAATTATTATTTTTTAGATTTGAATTTTTATTTATAATAATTTATTTGTTAGATCCTATTTTAAAGTGATATTAAGATTTGATAGTATTTGTAGATGGACGTTTTGAATTTGTAAAAGAACTTTATTTGTTAGATCTTATTTGTAAGTGATATTAAAATTTGATAATATTTGTAGATGGACGCTTTGAGTTTGTAAAAGAAATTTAATTGTTATATCCTATTTTCAAATGATATTAAGATTTAGTATTAGGGGTATTTTTGGTAGTTCACGCTGACACCAAAAAAGTGTGACACCAAAGGTATTATAACTATTATTAAAGATATTGGATTTTGACCATTACCAAATTCCAAAAGTCCTCAAGTGATGTTTTTATGAGGTGAATTTGTGTAAATAATTGTTATTATCGGGTAACACTTAATGAAGCAAAATTGGATTTTACCGATGTCAAGTAAGCGATAAATTTAGCCATAATTCACACCACCTGCTAAGTGACGTGTGATCGTTAATATTCGAATTGTTTGATATTAATCGTTGACCAAATTTTCAGATAAGAGTCACTCAACCAAAACATTGAATACTCATGTTATCACTTGATTTAATTAAATTATAATTGCTATAAATTAATTAATTTTATGAAATATTAATTATAAGTTATATTTGGTATGTGCTGAACAATATTAAACTGTCTATATAGTAGTTATAAATACACTTATCAATATACGATATCGATACGCGTTTAAATTGGATTTAAGTATGACAAATATTATTCGAGCTTGAACTGATTTTAAGGCACAAGTGAGGCTTAGTTTAGCCGACTATGGGAGAGCTAGGTTATGCCACCCATGTATGACATGGAGAATTGAATTTTGAATTAAAAGAAGGAAAAAATGGTAAAAGAAATAAAGGGATCTAGATCCGCTTTTTACTCTGTTGTATCCCCTTTATTTAAACCCCTTAACTTTCACTTTTTACTTGATCCTTTTGCATTCTCCTCTTCATCAATTAAGGCCGGCCATTACCCTTCCAAACACTCAAAAATTTCATGCCTATACACATGAAATTAAATATAATTCGATTGTCGGTGGTAACTGTATTCAGAAGCTAGCGACTTCTGGATTTGGAATTGGATTCAAGGAGCTTGGTACTTCGTTTCAAGGTGCTAATTCTAGGCATAAGCCAAAGGTAACTTTACTTGACTGCAATTATATAAATACTTAACAAATTAATCATATCATGTATTATTGTAGATAGGATTTCTTTATCACAAATATGTATATCTTTGTGTTGTCACATATTAGATGGTTATATACATATACATATACATGTGTGTGCACGCGCGCGCGTGCATGCATAATAATTTTTCGTAATCATGCATAGATGCTCAACGCCTGGATTAAAAAAATTCAAAAATGAAATATGTATATTATTAAATGTTTTTAGTTAATTAATAACCAAATTCATAAGAAACAATATTTTATAAAGTATAATCTATATTTCATAAAATTTTATTTCTTCATATAAGATTTTAGAAACTAAAAAAATATTTTTTGTGTATATTTAATTTTCATTTATATTATATATACATATTTTATTTTATTTAAAATTAATTTATACAAATAACAAATACACATATATTTATTTATAACTAAATTAAAATCTAAGTACATAATTTAAATTCAAAATATGTTATCATTTTGTTTTCGAAAATTATTAAAAGTAATTATACTAACTTATTCCGTATGGAATAAAAAAGCAATTTTTTAATTGTTAAATAAGTTTAAACCGAAACAAAAAAACAATTTTTAGGCTGAAAGCATTTACTGTATGCATACATATATTTATTATTATTATTTACATTAATATATATTTACAAGTATATATTTAAACATATACATTAGATATATATATATATAATATTTTAAATTTCATTATATATATATATATATATAATTTGAATTACATGTAATATTGTGTGTGTGTGTGTGTGTATTCAAAACTACTTTGTATATTTATATTCAATATATTTTGAAATCTAATTATATTTTATATATGTATATATTTACATAAGTGTATTATATAAATTTTATTTATAAGTAGTACTATAATATGAACAGCTATGTGTGTGTGTGTGTTATTTATATGTACACACACACACAGATATACATACACACACACATTGACAACACACGTATACAGAGGGGTCAACATGTCCGTTGAGGTGTAAGTCCCAACATCTATACACGAGCATGTCAAACCATGTATACCTTATTATGTTACAAATGCACGTACACATACATAGGTATATGATACTCATATCATATAATATAATACAAACCTAATTATAAAGAAACCTTATTTGTAAAATTAAATAAAATATTGATTTTATTTGAAATAAATTTAGATAAGATCTAAATAAAACCAGACTTCATAGGCCTAACAAGATCCAAATAGAAGATTTTTTTAAAAAAAATTTACCCATTAACTCTTATGTGAACTGGTCCAGTTCCAACAGTGTGAACTCGGCCCTTAGTAATATTTAAACAGTTAAAATATTAAAGTCTATATGGACTTTCCTAAAGCACGGTAGTGGACACGAGTTCAGTTACTTACAGATTAACTATGAGAAACCCATTTCCTTATCTTTTAAGCAACGATATATTATTCATGTTGTCTTTTCATTATGACTGTATCACTTTGATATCTAGAGCTCGATCAATGGTCAAAACTCTAATAATTGTTGTATTTAATTTCGAAGTCCAACATTAAAGTTCACGGTTCAATCTGATAACAATTATCAATTAACTAACATGCTTTGGCCAAAGACTTTGACTTTATGTTGACTATCAATTATGGTGATACTACCTTCTATTCAAATTAAAAGAATCCTCTCCTCAATAGTGTTTCACTTCAAGCGATTCAACTTATTCAACTATGGTCTTAACATGATCTACGTTATTGTATGATTAACCGTACTCAAAGTATAGTTTAGATACTTGAGATTCATAGTATTCTCAAGTGAAAAGACCACTGAACATCATCATCTGAGATCTTCTATTTGACTTTTAACTTGTCTCGTTGAGTCGTTATACTATTCCAAACAACTATACGTGCGCAACTCCTTAGAGCCCTCGAATGGTCGTGAGTAATTCACCGTCCATTTATGGAGACATTATGTACACTAATCTCAACAGATAGATTGATATTCCGTTTTCGATACATTTTGATTAGGAATATTTAAGGACAAGTACTTATTTTATATGATTCCTTACCTTTGGTTACAAACATACTTATAATCGCAATCAATTAAATATTTTTTCTTATGTTTTTTTTTTGTATATTTAATGTGTTTAAAACATTAATTATCGTCCAATGTAACAATATATACGATAGAAAATAAAATCAAAAACTTACTTTATTTCGAACAAGATTCGATATAAGAGTTCAATTATATAATCAAATTACATTATCGCTCCTAAGGTACACCCTTATTTCTGTTACCGGTTACTTCCAACTTCCACTCATCTGATAAAGAGGCTTCAACACCTTTTATCCGAAATTACATTTCTTTATACCCGCTAATCTAGGATTAAGAAACTTTTGTTCTTTATGCTCTATACATTTACTGCTGCTTTCGCAGGCAAATAAAATTTGAGGTGTCCTACTTGTGTTCAATTGCCATCAAAATACAATCACAACAAAACCGAGTTTTCTACCAGTAGCAGCAACTCGTTCTTTCACTTTTATTTCATAACCGTAATCCGTCAACATTTAACAAGATTTTTATGAACTCAGATGTAATCAAAAGTGAACAGCTGAATACGTAGAAAAAACTCACATTTTCTACCTCATACTAGACAATCTACAAATGTTTTAAACAAAACATTGGGCTACTTCATACAAGACAATCTACAAATGTCTTTAAAAAAAAAGCACGTTTTGAAATTCAACTCTCATGCAATTAAACCATGTTCTCCACAAACGTGGGATGAGAGTTTGCACCACATCGGTTATAGCATGGTCAGCCAAGATGTGATCTAGTGTGCATTGACTGTGTCTCAATCCTAACCCTAACGTGGAACATTGAGGTTCGACGTTACCCTTATACATGGTTGAGGCCGACAATTTTTTAAAAACGATTATGTCAAAATATGATAAATGCATGATTTTGTTACCTTCATTGACTTCACTTCATCGCCTCACCATTTACTTTGGACATTGCCTCACCACTTACTTTGGACATTGTGTGATGATTTGGTGAGATAGAGATGAAATTTTATTTTTTATTTTTTATTTTTGTTTGTTTTTTATTTTTTAAGGGAAAAGATTGGAAAATAGGGAATAATTAGAAGAGGGTGGTTTTGAAGTAAAAGGGTGGATGAATTAGAAGAAAAATTAGTAGGGGGCGTGAAAGATTTAAGGAGAGGGGGTCTATGCATTACAATCAAATCACGTCTCCACAACTCCAACAAGGTAACAATCACCGAAGCCTATAATCCCAACCAAATACGATTATTTTCTAAATGAGGTATGACAAATCCTAATACTCCAAATGCTTCCTTAAATGTTTTCCTTTTCTCTCTTCATGTGTGTGTCAACAAATTCAAATAAGATATAAAACAGCAACTTTCTAGCAAATCAAATAAACTACAAGATTCGAAGACATAAAACATGTTTAACCAAAAGAATTACTGATTCAAAGAAATTTTCAGCCATTAAATATACTAAATTCTATACATCTACAACATTGTGCATCGTGCATGTTACAAATCTATCTAATTATTACATTTGAGATAAAATTAAAAAATGCATCCTTTAAGGTCAACAATTTACTGTTTCTTAACCAGTGAAAATCTCACTCATTACTGGAGCAAATGTTACGATTACAATTTGCAAATCTCGTTCTTTCTCATAATCTCTATGCTTTCTGCTATAGTAGACCCAGCAGTGCCAACAAATCCCAACGACGCACAACTACAAACTGTTTCTTCAACATACAACAGAACATCCGGCACCATCCTACTACGATCACAGCTCCTATTCCTTCTATTCAAATCAACAACTTCATGTACAAAACTAGATTTCAAGGCATGTTCAGCTGCCATAACTTCTCTACCAGCTCTTACCACCAAATCATCATTCTCATTCATCATGTACATCTCATACGACTGCGTATCCTTTGCAAGAATATCCAAATATGTACCAGTCCAATTACTTCTAGGAAGGTCCGTCATAATAAATATATGAACTTTCGAATTTGACTGCAATGCCTTTATCTTCTCTTCAAGTGCTGAAAATGTCGACCTCCAATGGTTCTTAAACTGCCCATCTAACAACCTAAGCTGCGCACACAGAAAAGGCTCCTTTATCTTTTCTAGAGCAAACTCCTTTCCAGCTTTAATTATTTCTGGAGAAAACGGTAAGAACTCAATTTTGTTTATCAAAGACTGTATATGTGGGTCATTTGGTGCTTCATGGATGTCTATGTAGGACTCGGACCCTCTGTATGGCGAAGTGAAGAGGCTTCCGAAAGATAATACAGTTGCTGAGTCTGCGGTAGAACCAGGTCCAAGCGCTTTCTTTATATCTCTTCGTTTTCTGATGTAGTTTAATTTTTTCTTCTTCTTTAATTCTTCATCGGGTTGGAATCCGTCTAATGTGTTGTCGTGTTCTTGTTGGTATGTCCAAACTGTGGTTCTACAGTCTTCTTCTACTGCATGGAAGCAATTGTGAATGTTGCCTTGTAAACCGGAAAGTAATGATCTGTATTGACCAGGGTTTTGGGTTGAGGATCCAGATTTTGAAATGGTGCAACATAAGTTATTGAAACAAGCTTTTTCTATGTTTATACCACACCAAAGAGATGCGAATGCTCGAAAATCTACTATCTTGATCATTGATGGTGTTACCGGGGATAAATCGACAATGTCTGCTATTGAAACGTACCTGGATAAATAAATAAGATATAAAATTTAACTAAGGTCAATAATAATTGCAAAGGGAGAGAACTTGATAAATTTGTACCCAAAAAAAAACATATAAAAAATACAACAAATAAAGATGTACTGTAGGATGAATGAACATAGTCATACTCCGTGAAAAGTAGCACTTGAAAACCCAACAAACACTGACAAGTAACTTATACACATCCATACGTGAAAGCAATATCACAAAAATGTTAACAAGGATACTGTATCTATGCAGGATATCAGATATGTTACACCAGGGGAAAACATAAATTCAAAACTTGGAGTATATATCCTTTGTCTGCTCATAATCACATATTTGTCAAAACTTTGGATGGGGTCAAGTTTCATACTACAACTATTCTTACAGACAGATGTTGCATAACTTACCAGCTAAGGATATGAACATATGATATGGTGCCAACCTGAGTTTCTGGTGCAATAAGTGTAGAAAATTATGAGGTTCTAACTTCAATTTTGTTTTTATAATCATTTACATAAACAATGTTTATTAAGGTACTATGGTAATCTTAAAACCAAATCTTGTTGGAAATTAATATTAACCGTAACTATTATTATGAAAATTGTGAAAATCAGATGTCTAACTGGATAACAAAAATATATAAAAATTACTACATTTTTAGTATATAGCTGTAATACTTCGCTGTCACAACTTCCCCATATAAACTAAAATCGTCCATTATTTGTCATTCAGAATAATTTTATGATTCAACAAACTTTCAAAACCAATTATTTCAATTTTTGTTATAAAAATCTCATTTGCAATAAGAAATCATTTCAAAAACATAAAGGAAAAATTGCCAAATAAATGAGTGGATGTAATTCTTAATTATACTAGCTGTAAAATAACATAAGAAGCTTTTATAAAAATGAGTCATCTAAAAAAACTAATAAAGTTTTGTTACATTCACTTAAAATATGAATGTCGATTTTTATTCTATGCTTTTAAAATTATATGTTTTAAAATGAATTCTGTTTTTAAAATCTGGTATCAAATGTTTTAAACTTAAATAATTTTCTATTAAGACAAAGCAATTACTTTCAAGTGTTATTTTATGTAAAAACTATAATTCTTCTTTGCTAAATTTTTGTATTTGAATATTTTATTCACGTTTTTGAATTTAATCAAATGGTTTACCTTACTTATAATTTTCTTTAAAAATAATTTGCTTTTTCCCAAAATATTTTTTAGATCATTTTCCCATTGAAATTCTTTAAAAAATCATTTAAGCTTAAAGGATATTTCCATGTTCTTATTTATTTTTCCTTTTCTTCTTTTAGTAAGTGATTTTATTCAACTTCATATTTTATATGAAATTGGTTGTTTAGTTATTCAAATCTTGAATATTTCCTATTTTTAGTTTTAAATTAAGTTTCAAGAAATTAATTTAAACCACTATACAACTTGAACATCCAATACATATATAACGATAATTTAATTGTAAAATTCTATCAGCGTAGTTATAGACACGCACATATTTGTGAAGGTTCTATAGCAATCCTCTATTGTAGCACTCGTTCAGCACCCCAATCATGTTATGAGCCACAATATTATATATACAAGATTTAGTGGATGATTGATCTACATTATGAATATCAACTTTGCAAAAACTGAGACCATATTGAAATTTCTACTCTCTTCAAAATAATAAGAGCATTTAATTTAGCTGTTGATTTGAAATATCAAATTCATCAAGTTTGGGCTTATTTTGAATTATCTAACTCGAGAGTCTTGAAAAATTATCAAGGTGTAGTGCAAGGAGCATAGCATAAGGGGTGTCATCGATCTTTCACCGTATGTGTGTGTATAGATACGTGTAGGCCTGTCAATGGGCAGGGTTCGGTCCGGGTATTATAAAACCCGAACCCGAGTCCAATTACAATAATTAAAACCCGAGCCCGGCCCGTCGGGCTTTTTAAGCCCGCTGGGTAATAACTATATACCTAATTCAGAATATTTATGTTAAAACCATATTTTAAAACTGCAACTTTGGTAAAATTTGTATACAAACAATGTTAACATATAAATTGGACGGTGATGTAGTCAAGCTCATAACAAAAGTATGCAAAAACATCTACATTTAGACAAACAAAATGGTAAATAAATAACATACGCACTTATGTTTTGATACGACGAAAAACTAATAGTCGGGTCGGGCCAACCGGGCCGGGTTTTGATAAAACCGTACCCGACCCAGATCGGGCCTGAGTCGGGCTTGGGTAGTAAAAGGCAAAACCCGTACCCGCATAAATAGGGCAAGTTCGGGCCGGGCCCGGGCCGAAGCCCTTACCATTGACAGGCCTAGATACGTGTATGTATGTGTGTGTGTGTATATGTGTGTGTATGTATGTCTGTACGTGTGTGTATAATATACATGTACATGCATGCTTGTGCGTGTGTGTAGTTTCCAGTGAAACTTCGCTGATTCGTTCCGCTTACGACAATAACCGGGACGAAATTCGGTCTAAATTTTGTTTCCGGTCCAAATTCTGGATTTAGTTTTTAAATGCTAAATAAATAGCATAAATAAACAATAACATCTAAAAGAATTTAAAAGACAATAAATCAAACAAGAAAATAAAAAATGGACAAATGACCAAATAGTTTCAAAATATCATGATACTTTTGACAACCCGACACAAATCGGCAGAAATGGCATTAAAATCAGTAAAATTCAATAACAAGTATGAACTGTCTATTGATGTATTTCAGTATTTCTACAGAAAAATATCAAAATCCAAAATAGAATCACAAGTAAAATTTCCAAATTGACCCGAAATCCAAAAAAGAATAAAAAATAAACAAATTTGGAAATCAAATCTTGAATCTTGATGTTGATTAAATAGCATAAATAATTTGTATTAAGCGACTACATAAATGAACTTAGGTTAATAATTTGTATTAAAATTGTTATAGATTGCACACATTTTTGTCCAAACATGTAACTTATACAGGCCCGGTTCTATGAGCAAGCAAGCTAGGCAAGTGCCTAAGGCAACCCCCCATAGAGTGCACTTTACAGTTTTAAAATAGCAATACAAAAGTACATACTACAATACCCTATTTTAATTAGTACATAGTATAAACTAGTTTACTGAACACGGTATAAAATTGATGTAATGAACTAATCAGTTTAATACCTTATTTTTGTGCACGGTATAAAAATATTAGTACTGTACTACAAACTACAATGTCTTATATAAGTAAACAAAACCTTATATTGTAGTACTAAACAACATAAAATAGAACTATACCCTACACAGTACAAGAGAAACATCTTACATAATATATATTGAGGTACAAATCTTACAAGTTGTTCGCTTGTTCTTGTATTTTAGTACATTACTTTATCACACATGGTAGGAAATTCTATGTTTCCATGTTGTAAAAAAGAAAAAGGAAATTTGTCATAGAGGCAACAAAATTTGGTGTTGCCTTGGGCAACCAAACATTGTGGACCGGCCCCGATCTTATATATAATCCAAAGATGTAATATACATTTATGTTAATACTGAATATGTATCAACGTATTTATATAAAAGACTACCGAAGTTGAAACAGAATTTCTAAAATTTCTAAGACGAAACGGAAATTTTAAAATTTTAAAATTCATCGATGACCAAAACGAAAACGAAAAATGGAATTTTGAACCTTGATATATGTGTGTGCGTGCGGGCAAGCTTTAGTTCATTTAAATGTCGATGTAAAAATTATACGTTTTGGTAAATTTTAATGAATTTGTACGGGTAAAATACTATATTAAGTCTTGCTATCGCAAAAAAGAAAAATACACCTACATATTTCACCTTCTTTTTCAAATATAAAACTCTAGAGCAACATAAAAATTGTGTTGCTTCTAATCTAACCGATACATCCCATCATATAAATTTATACAAACCAAAGTTTAGTTTCCAAAACTGCTAATTCTTCTTCACTTAAAAAACTGCATGCATCTCCTTCACTGGATTTTGCTTTGCCCTTCAAATGGGGCTCTACGTGTATGCTTGGCCTACTTCTAGCTATGGTCGGCCTCGATTTGATTTTATGATGCAGGAATTTATGTTCAATACTTATACCTCACCTTACAGTTGGTCCAAAACTAATCCAATACTGTTCAAACCTATATGACTATAGCTATATAAAATATTAAGAATTTACTAACAAAATATTAACATATAAGTTACTAAACATCTATAGTTAACTAAAATTTAGCAACATGTGATTGACTGGGAGTACTAGAGAATCGGATGTCAGTAAACTATTACTCGAAGTGAGAAGAAATTGAAAATGACAAGGAAAGAGATTATGAATATAAAGGAAATTTAGTATGGAAATAATGTCTATGATGCTTAGCAAAGTAATATGTGGTGTAGCCCATGCTGGAGATACTAATCGAAATTCCTGAAAAAAATGTATCAAAGGGTAATTTTGTTTGATTGTTTGTTTTGTAAACTTATCAAGAATTTTAGTTGAGGTGGAGCCTTGGCACAACAGTTAGATCACCCCCGCATGGTGATCTGGGCGCTCAGGTTCGAGTCCGGAAACAGCATCTTCGCAATACGAGGGAAAGGTTGCGTACATTATCGCCCTTCTTAGAGCCCGCTATCATTCTGAAGCCTCGTGCACTGGGTTCCACCTTTATCAAGAATTTTAGTTGTTTAAATAAATTGATTAAAATGTTTGAGTATTAAAGTGCATGTGTGACACACACACGCCCACACAGAAGTATAGCTTCAAATTGAAACATAGCTTCAAATAAAAATCTCATGATAAACTATTTTAAAAATAGTCAGTTTAATTGAAACATAGCTTCAACTTAAAATTTAAGATACTCAGTTGAATCTCCAACAGTTATTAATATAACTCTAGAAAAATTATTGAAATCCAAAACAGAGAACAAGACAGAATTTTAAACTTATTTGAATTAAACCAAAATTTTGAGTAATATCACACAATAATAATATATCATTTGCGAGATTCCTATGAGATCATCAAGGAAACATGTGAGTAAAAATAAGGAAAGGAGGTCCAAGTTGTTACGCTGTCTCATAACTTACTCCTAAATGTAGGGTTGTTATGGTAATAGTAAATTTTTCATTACCATATCATTACCGGTCAATCGGTTACCGTTATTGAGTAAAATCAATATACCAGTTTAATCGGTATGATAATGGTGAATTTATCATTTTCTACGGTAAATCATCGATAACATTTCTTCAAAACCAACGGTAACGGTAATTTTAACAGTAAATGATTAAATTTAATTCAATAATCAAGTGAAATAATGTTAAATACACTTCTTTTCTTTCTCATTTACGTATTTTATTAAGTAAAAGTATAAATTGCATGATGAAGCAGCGTTACAGTGTAAAAACATGTCAACTTACTGACTTTTTTAGATAATTTACCATTACTAGTGAAACGGTTACCGGATTATAGGTATAACAGTCTTCGATATATCAGCCTATCGGTAACAGTAATGGTAAGAGATTTAGCTTGCCGGTAAAACGGTATGGTAACGGTATTTATGAAATGGTAACGGTAACCATTACCATAACAGTCATGCCTAAATGTAGAGGATAACATTAAATCACAAGTAAATTTACATTGATTTTATAAGATAAAAGATGTGTAAATTGCACATGTACAAATTGAATGTAGTCTACAATTTATTGGATGTGACCAAACCATGGTTTTAAATCTCTTATATATCGCCCGAGATCTCCTTCGAGATCTCCTTTTCACGCTTAAACGAGACAAGACATCAAATCTCTTCCATATCTCCCTCGACACTCATCTCGTCCGGAATATTCAAATCTCATCCGAAATATGGATCAAAATCTCAATCTCAGATCTCACCCGAAATTATACATTTTTCTTATTTTGCATAATATTTTTTATTTTCATATTGATTCAAAAAAAACTACTCAATCCAATTATAATTTACCAACTTCTTGAACATATTCTTTACTTTTTATCTTAATGAGTCATAACGAAAGGTTTCACATTTTTATTATGTTCAAATAAAATGATATTATTCAATCATTACCAAATCAATTAAGCTAATCAAGCTACTACTCTTTTAAAAATATTCCTTTTTCCATGTAAATCAAGTATGTTACCATTTTTATTTTTACTAAGAAAGTTATAACCATTAAATAAATTTTTATCACATCAATTTTAGACACATAAGTACATCCGAGATATTCCCGAGATGCATTATAAGCCCCGAGATGTCAATCCGAGATGTACACCCGATATGTACTCATATCGTCCGAGATCTCCCCTGATACGAGATAACTTGTGTAAAAATTCCGAGACGAAACGTGACCGAAATCCGATATTTAAAACCTTGGACCAAACTATAATTTATTACATGGATTTATTTATTTATTGCTTCTTTGAATCACTAGCTACTGTAAATTGGACCTTTCAGGAAACAATATATAAGATGAATAAATTCATAAATGGGATGTTTAAAGCTTGGCTGTGTAGAAAATTTGATGTACATAAATGGAATTGAAGTTATAATGTCAGTACGAAATACACAATACAAAAACTTCAAAGGCTAGATTAAAGATGCATGTGCAATTGGTTTTGGGGCTTTTTTGCTCTAAAGGCAATTGGCACTGCACATCAAAGTTGCATTAGAGATAACTAATGTGATTCTGTGTTGTTCATATTGTTAGATATAACTACATTTATTCCCTGTTTTAAAAAATGCTACTAAAACAAACAAACACACGCGGGCATATATATAAAATCAATATTCCATGCTCATTTATGTGTTATTTATTGTTTTGACCTAGTTTATTTTATACTATTTATTTATTCAAGTGTAACAAATTATTTGGGTGCAAAGTCGTTATTTGTTGAAAGTTGATGCAGAGGGGATTTAAAAGGTTTTTATTTTGAGTGTAAGAAATAAGAAACTATACAGACAGTGATTATACACAATACATTAGATAAGTTATACATTGTATAAGATTTTATTTTATGATTGTATAAGATCACCCACCTTTTGTGTTCAATTACACTAACTTATTTCTAATGTTCTAAACATTGCAGTATTGTCGCTATATCATCACTAATAAAAATAGACATATATTTCCCCCTATATCAAATATAAACACTGATTTCTGTTAGTTTAGGTTGTGTTTATTTGAACAATCTGACCGTTTCAATTCTACTTCCTATACTAAGAATAATATGATGAATAAAAGCAGCGACGGCGCATATGATCATATCTTCAAAAAGAACTAACCTGTTCAGACGTGTAACCATTTCAAAAAAAAAAATACTGCTTCAGCAGCCATATATTATGTTTTTATGATTTTTTGACTACCACTAGCGTAGTTAGGATAGCAAACTGACAAATGCAAAAATAAATGACTTAACGATTTATGTGCTTATTATATTACACATAATGTTTCAAATTTCAGTGGTTTTCTTTTTTAAAAGGTTACACATACCATATGCATGTAATGTGAGGCTTAGGTGGGACCGACGCACCTCTTTCATTTGATACCAGTAAAGATTGATTGCAAAACGTCATACTCAAGCATTTGATCATAAAAAGTGGTTGTTTTTTTAATTTGAAGTGGTACTGTTAAAATATTATAAAAAAGCCAAATGAATGTATATTTTTGATGTGTGAAAGGTTCCTATGTTTGCCTATATCATTAAAGAAGAATAAAACACGAATGTAAGATCTAAAGAACCATAATTTACCTCTTTTCGTTAACAAGTTGCATAATATGATCCCAAACCCCAATTTTCAACTCGCTCGCACTCTTAACTCTAAATTTAGGGCAACTTCCGAGCGCCACAGCATGATGATCAAGCACAGGAGGCACGATTAGAGTCCTATTCAAAATTGCCGAAATCAAGATGGCACTTTTAAACTCCGAAAGTTGGTTGCTGAATCCGCTGTGCGGAGCATACCACATAAATTTCTCTTTGTTTTTTGGAAGGATGATGCATTTATTTTTTAATTTGGGAATAGTTAGAGTTTTGAAATTGGAGGTGAAGAAGAAGAGAATGAGTGAGAGGAAAAAGAAGAATGAGATGATGAAAATTATGGGTGTGTTTCGCTGGCTTCGCTTTCTCCATTTTGACCTGTTCACAGATGAATCCATAGCACTTTCAGCTTCAGCCTAAAACAGAAAAAGATGCATGTTACTTTTGTGGGTGAATTGTTTCAAATATTAATTACCCCTTTGTCACAAAGAAAGTACTTGCAAAGTTTATAAACACACTGCACATGCACAGACGCGCGCAGATGTAGGATCCACATCCTAGTGATTTTTCCCCCTTTTTTTCTTTGTTTTTTGTATTCCGCTTCATTGTCTGATATCCATGATGATCAGAATTTGATGATTTTTTGCATGATCTATTTTCATCGACGATATTGCTGGGAAAAAAAAAATCTTTTTCTGATAATTTTAGCCCATCAAAGCTAATTATGCAAAAGATATTGTATATTTAAAACGTATATTACTATCATTGATTCAGAAAAGTTAATATTTTATGGTCAAAAGATATCGGAACAAGGTATTCTTTTCGGAGATGATGTCGATAATATATCGATCACTGTTGTAAAAAATTATCGGGTTCTGATGATCTTAGATACGAAATAATGAATCGGATACAAATCGAAGATAAACAAATTTGATAGGATGTGGATCCCTCGTATGAAAAATGTTAGGATGAGGAGAGATCCGCATCCTAGCAATTTTCAACCTTCGATTTCTCATATTTGCGTATATACGCTCGTTGGAATTCGATAATTTTTTGCAGGCGTGATCTTCTTATTAACAAGATGTCTCTTTGAAGAAAATATCTTATTTCGATCTTTCTTGACCACCAAAAAATAATAATTTTGAACCAATGATTGTAATAAGCATTAAAATATACAATATATTCCATAATTAATTTTGATGGGCTACAAGTATCATAATAAAGATATTATTTTTTCCAGAGATGACGTAGATCATGCCTACACAAATTGATCACATTTTGATGACCATAGATAAGAAATAAATCAAACAAAAATTGAGGACACAAAAAGGCTGGGATACAAATCTTTCTCCTATGTGTGTGTATTTGAGTGTGCATATGTGCGTGTGTACACAGAGAGAGGAGGGAGGGATCCGCATCTCAGCTTTCATGCATTCCCGGTTTGTGCCCTATTCAGATTTTGATATCTACGACCATCGACATTCGATAACTTCTTATAGATGTGATCTGTATATCATCAACATCGTCTTTGTATAAATTTATCTTATTCTGATATCTCTTGACCAAGGATTGAGGTTTCGGCCGGTACCCCGAAATTTCGGGGGTACCGGACCGTTACCGCTCGTGCACGATCCGAAACCGACGGTCAAAATTGGTTTCGGATCTAGGGCAAAAAAAAAAAGAATCGAATCATTTTTGCTCAGAAAAAATTAAAACCATCAGTGCGCATGTGAAGAAACAGTGGGATGAAGACCAAAAGCAACCAAAAATCAAAAGAAATCGAATAACATATCAAATCAGAAACTTTATTCACCAAAGCGTGAATCAACAGGAAAAGGCGAATGATTAATTCAAGTTGAAAGCCTATAAAATACAGTGTTTCAATTACATACTCACAACATCGAAGAAAAATCAATTTCTGCTCGCGCTTCAATAACATAATTACGGTAACTTCTTCTTCCTTATCTGAGTTCGACGTCGCGATTCTTCTTCAGACGCCTTCGTGTTTTTTTTTAATCGAGAACTGGAAATCACGTTTTCGTTTTTTTTTTTAATCGAGAACTGGAAATCGCGATTTAGGGCTAGGGAATGTAAATGTGAATTATAAAAGAGGAAGAGGAGATTGTGGGCTGGGTTGAAAATTTGAAATGAGTTGCGATTTGATTAAGTTTTATAATTCAATGGGCTGAAATGGGAGAGGCGGTTTGGTTGGGCTGGTTTATATTTAATAAATAATTTAGTTAAGGGAGTTTGCTTAATTCAATACTTTGGGCTAAAATGGGAAAGGCATTTGGATTCGGTTGATTTATATTTAATAAATAATTTAGTTAAAGGAGATTGCTTAATTTAGTTTAGCTTGTTTGTTTAATAGTAAGTGCAATTTGATTGTTATAATAATTATTCACACTTTCCGATAATATTGTTCTCAATTCACAGGTACGTTATGGAAAACCAAGCAAACACTACAGAGATCGTTATCAGAACGTTTATTAACAAACTATTGAAAACCAAAGTTTGGACCGAAACCGAAACAAAACCGAAATTTACGAAATCATCCGAAACTACAAAATTTCAAACGGTCGAAACCGAGACCAAAACCGAGTTCTCTAACCTTGCTCTTGACTATCAAAAATTAATATTTTTGAATCAATGATTATAATGAATATTTTAAGTATGCTTGTTGGTATGTTGTTTAAGATGTGTAGATCATGTTTGCGCTAACAAAATTTGATAATCATAGATGTGGCAAAATCAATCAATCACAAATTGGGGATAAAAAAGGCGCGCGCGCGCACACACATAAATATAGCTCCCTCTCCCTCTCTACACACACACAAACATACATGTGTGTATATAATGGAAATTAGTATGAAGAACCTCACTTTACACCCATCATAGTTTCATGTGTCTTCAATTATTATTTTATGAAGCAAGGTCCCAAGTTTAAAGATAACCAAACCAAATTAACTTTATAATCCAGCAATGAATTATTCCTAATCAAATGCAGCTATTAAACAAAAACTATAGCTTTTAATTTACATTGTAAAAATAGAACTGTATGTACATGTATACTTAGCAAGCTATGTGTTCAGTTTTATTGTATCAATAACCTTACCAGTTAATAATTGATACATTATATTCACTTTGAACTTTTAAACATGGGAAAGTAAGCAGTGATCAAATAAATGTTCATATGTAAAATAAAGGTATTCGTTAACATGTGCAGGTAAAGTACACTGTAAAAAACTAAGAAGCATACTGAAAACTGAAAATGCATTAATGAATACCTAAAGGGTTTTTTTATCAATTTAGTCCACTTTTCAGTATAGCAGATTCAGACCTATTTCAAAACATATTACAAGTATGTATCTATTGTTGTTAAGTTGGCGATGATTTATCAATTTCTCCCAAGCAATTTGAGACTGCACCTAAAATAATTTTCTTTTCTTTTTTTGAAGAATTTTTCCAAGTGCAATTTCAAAGTGAGCCAAAAGAAAATCCCCGAGTAAGGGCCAACATGGTAAAAACAAGTCTATATCTGTTATGTGTTTAACAGGTCTAAATTTATTATAAGTTTTGAAAAGTGGACTAAATTGATTAAAGAAATCCATACCTTGGACATCCCTAATCAAAAAATAAAATAATTTTGGTACATAAAAGATATAAAGATAGTATTGTAATTTCGTACCATTAACATGTGTCATTGGACCACATGTTCACAATTTCCTAAATACAAAAACTTAAAATGAAGTTTGAATTAACCTTTCCTAATATTAATCAATATAAAGCTGAATTTGTTGTCCGTACAAATTCAAACAAAATAAAACAAAAGGGGTTTATCTTTTCAGAAGAAAAGGAGTATTTGACAATTGAAATCATGAATTGCTAACCAAACTAAAAACCACAAACAAAAAAGAAGTGAGGATATAACAAAATAACTACACCGAAAATTCACAAAATAAACATGGTAAAAAGTCTCAATTCACACACACTATTTTCTTTTTGACCGGGGGTGTGCCGACTTTATTAATTTATACTTCAGAACCAAAATAGCAATTTATTTGGTTACATTGCACAGCAAAGTGGTAGATTGTTCGCTGTTTTTTTTAAAGTAAAAAAAATAAACACTAAAATAGCAATTGTTTAACAATGCAGAATTAAAAGAAATTCACTATATCCTATCGCAAAAAGATTAGATTGTTTTCCCCAAAGAAAACACAATCAGTTGATATCCCTAGAACCGATTTACATTATTGTTATAACTAAGCACTTAGAAACACTTATACTTCTATCGATAATTTAAGATGGACGATGATTTTACATCATAATTTCGAAAATCAGAATCATGGATTGATAGAAATTTATAATGGCAAAACAAATAGCAAATTTACCTTCTTTTTGGAAGTAGAGGAGCGTTGGTGAAGGAGAGGCAGCGGTCGTCGGTGGCGGAAGCGTGGGGCAGCAGTCTTCAGTTCTCAGGAACAGTTCGGTTTGTCGCTTGGTTCGTTGATGGAGAACAGAAACTGTCAAGTATAAATTTTAGGCTGAACAGCAAAACACTCCTTTCAGTTGCTGAAAAATTGGTCCAAATACAAACCTTTATAATCCCAATTTCACCCCAACACATTCCATTTTGTAGGCTGAATAGATCCCACGTAGGGCTATTGACAACTTCTCCGGCGCTTTACCTTAATAACAATTACAATTTAGAAGGGAGTAATCAAAAAATTGTTCGATTCTAATCGACAAGTCCATTAAAGCATTTTCTTCATTCCAAGCAAAAGAAATTTGATTCACATATTTTGTTGCCTCCAAATCAAATTAGGAAAAAAATTGGGGTTCTCAAAGAACTAGGGCTACGCTTGCTGCAGCTATTCAGATGAGGCACCGTTGAGCATTTAAACGTGATATAGAAAATGTTTAGAGGAACATAAAAATTTAGAAGGAAGAGCTGTTTTTTGCGCATCCAATGTCTATTCTACAAGTATATCCATAGAAGGGTGAGAAAGCCGATCGTTTAGATTTATAATTTCAACAATAATTATTTGTTGAGACTTATATTAATATATTAAACAAAAAATTCATCGTATTATTTGAAATGAATGGTAAAAAATGACTAAAGAAAATGTGAACTAGAGAACTATAAATAATTTAGTGTTATTGATGATATGTGTGTGTAGAAAGGGAGAGACACACATACGCGCACTCGTCATGTACAACACAACAAATATACCTTTTTTCAACAACTTTAAAGGTGCCAATATGATTTGATCACGTCTTCTACGTCAACAATTTAGATGTTTATCACTAAGCTAGTAGACATTGGTCGATGCAACAAAATTTCAAATATCTACACTATTGAACTCTCGTATGATCGTCCATTTTATATTTAATTTATGTAAATATACCAACAAACCCACTGAATTGAAAACTAACATCATTTTGGGTTCTTACTAACAAACGTTAATAACTTGTACCCAGTTCTTTGTAGTGGATTCAAGACGATACTAAACAGTGAATGTGTTAGTATCCATATAATTTTTACCATTCACGATGTATTCATAGTAAAGAATATATGTTATTTTGTTCCAAGTGAGCTCTGAAATAAAACTATGTACTATTCTCGTTCAACGATAATTTAATATGATCAGTTTGAATGTGGCTTTACTCACCCATATTAAAAACTAGCAGAAACATGTGCTTCACAAGCGATTGTGCGATTGTTATGAAAGCATGGAAGGCATTTTTTATATCTAAACAGTGAATTTTAGGGGGACTCAAATAATTAAACTATGATAATTCATCTAGAGGTTTTCTTTTTAATTTTTGAACATGACAGTAACAAATAATAAGATGCAAAACAAGCTTGCACCCACATGAATCAAAACGAATCAATTTTCTAAATATCAGAAGGAAAATGAATATAGAAGAGATGACTGCAATGTCCTTAGCAGTTAGCAAGACTATATTGCTTGCAACAATCTAATAATCTAATTTAAACACCCAAAATTGTATAATATTCCAACTTCTCAAATAAGTATAGTAGATATATAGCTCTAACTTTAGTAGCAATAGACATATAGCTCTAAATTTGTAATCAAATATGTTAAATCATCCAATTCAGATCAACCTAACAATTAGTCCATGCACAAACTTGTTAAAACTCAATTTTATAAGCAGCTACTTTCTTCCACCTAAAATTTTTGGGAACAAATTGTTCAAATCCCAAGATCTAAAATTTAACCTGACATATATTTATATTAATCACCATTAGGGATCCATGACTACTATATCAAAATATATTTTTACAAAAAAAATATAAATTATACTTTTAAATGGTCACATTACAATAAAGGAAACAATCATGATGAAAACTAAAATAAAAATAAAGGATATTTTCTGCCAAATTCAAATGAGTTGATACCTGGTTGCAGTCAACGACGGTACGGTCGGCCGAAATTTTTAGGTGTCGACGAGGTGTGTCGTTGAATCAGATCGATGAATTAAGAGCGGATTCAGGCAAGGAGGCACAATGATTAATATGTAAGTTGGATCCATTTGATTTAGGATAGGATTTGGATTCAAAAGCCAACGAGAATTGGGAACGATGGAGATATTTGGAGAGAGAAACTGGGCGTCTTCGTGAAAGTGGGCGGTTATGGCAATGGAGGCAGATGATGATGGAAGGAAGCAGAGAGATAACATAACAATTTATTGTAGTGTCCCTCTTTTCACGTTAATTTCACGTTGTTTTTTTTCAAATATGGAATTAATTTATAAAAGAAAACTAAGAGGACCTAAAGCTAATTATCTATAATCACTTACCAGAAGATGTTGACGATTTTACCAATAAAATTGAGCAAAAATCAAGGAAAGGATATTTGTGGATAGAGCGTAGGAAAAACTTCTTAGCGGTCAGTTTGATTACACACAAAAGACAAAAGAAAGTATACTGCTAATGGCATCTAGATTTCTACTTGCGGCCACCACGATCGACGACCAACTACCGCGCAAATCCTGCTCGCAACGGCGGTCGTTCACCGATCATAGTGTAAAAAAAGATTTTGTATGGTACCGCTAGCAGAAACCTGAATGCTGATGGTAATACACTAAAAAAACATAGGCTGGCCATTATCTTTTTTTTCTTATAACTTTCAGCTTAAAGGATGCTACTACAAGACCTGAAAATGGAAAGTGCGGATATTGCGAATTTTAATCGGGTGATGGAATTCAAGGTGTTATAATCCTTTTTGTGGCCACGATCATTCCTACACCATTCCCGACCTTCAATTTCGGGCCTTTTAACATTACTTATCCCTTTATCTCATTCATTTTGGATCAAATTTTACACTTAGACCATCTACCAATATTTCATTACACTTTTTCCCTTGGCTTTTTATTCTCATTAATTAAAACCGTAGCCCTGCCTTAACTCCTATAATAATGACGACGATGAATGCAAGTCGCTTCACTTTCCCTTAATGGTTCCTTATGCAAAGTGATTAAAACCCTAATTCCTACCGTGTACATGGACCGCTTCTCCTTCGGTTCGCTCTTCCCACGTTCAACACGAGTTTCGATTATGCGAAAGGTAGTTTCTGGTACCATGTCTTCTACTCTTTTTATGATCTATGTTATTATTATGTGTATCTCTTTCGGTTTGTTGATTTATTGTTAATAGTATTGTCCGGTTGCTGTACGCATTTTCAGTTTTGACCTACTGCTCTTTGTTGATTTATTCAAAGCTTCTTTTCAGGTATGGTTTTCCTGTACTCGGATTTTTAATTTCAATTTGTTATGTATTTCCACTTATCCTATGTTAATTAACATTGTTTATTTCTATATGTTGAGTTCAATTTCATCTGTACATTAGGTAAAGTTCCTGATCATGTAGTTTGATTTCTTGCCATTTATGTTGAATTTGCACCGATTTGATTTTACCTTAGATACGGTATTTATCGATACAAGGAGAAAATATCACTCGTTATGGTACTATTTTTAGGTAGTTTTTATTTACATAGCTAGCTCAATTTATATAGCTATCGTATTCTATTTGATTTACATAGTTAAGTTAATATATTTGAACATAATATCTTTGTAACATCTCGTAAAAATTAATAAGGAATTAGCTAATTAATAATAAGGCTAAAAAAAGAATTTTTGCAGACGTTGGAATTTAGCCATGAAAGTTACATCATTGTGTTCGTGATGATATTCTGAGCAACTTTCATATGTAAAATTTCATGATCGGAGTTCAACCGAAGAAGTTATTGACGTTTGAAGTTTTCGAATTTAAAATAATTCAAATGAATTCAAATTCAAATTTAAATAACGTTAACATTGAAACTAAAGAGAGTAATAAAATATTTTAATGTTGAGGAAAACTTAATGTTTAAGCAAATGTTACCGTTAGTTAAAAGGAGAAGCAAATGGAAAAACAAACAGCAACAATTAGTTCACGGCTATAGTAAAAGGTCGGTCGACCACCTACACTAGGTCGGTCGACCGCTAGCAGTCGACCGTCCAGGGAGCAGCAATCGACTGGTTAAAGCATGATGGCTAAGGTTTACTTAGGCCAAGAATAACCCTGATTTTATTATTTTGATCCAACTTAAATCCTACGGTCCAAGCACATCCTAATCGCTATAAATAGGAGGCTAGCCCCCTCACTTTTATTCATAAGAAAATAACAATGCTAGCGAAACTCTGTCAGTTCTCTTCCTCCTCCATATGTTTTTAGATTCGATGTTCATCATCTAAGGAAGAAATCAATTGGATTTAAGGTAATAAGTTTAGTTATACACACACACGCTCTTCTATTTCTATTCTTCCCTAAACTGAATTATTGTATATTCCAAAAGAAGATAGTTGAAGGAGGGATTAGACGAAAGCGTGAAATTGGATCCAAAGAAAAACAAGGAATACTATATGTGGGTGAAAATTTTAGTTTTTCTCTTTATAGTAATCGTGTAGTAGAAGTTTGGATTTGTTTTATGCCTTAGGGAATTTTGTATACGAAAACCTTAAATTTAAAACGCCAAAATTCCCACAATGAAATGTCAATTCTTGGATTAGTTGGAACCTCAATCGTTTTATGTTAATATGGTATAATTTAATTTATTGTTTGCAATTTGACTAATTTATGTTCTATACAACTTTCACTTCTAATTTTTGTTGTTGTGATGATGGGTTCTAAAAGAAAAAAATTAGAAAATGATGTGCAAAGTGTGTATTCTTTTATTTATAGTTTGCACCATCTATTTTCATAATTTAGGCAAATATGCATACCTTTTTCCACTTTAAACTTGTATATGTAAAAGTCAAATATAATATAAAAGATTAAAATTATAAAGTTTTGTTTCCTTCAAATAGAGGCGTTGATTCTATTATGTTAATGTAAAATAAGTTTGGTATTTTAATTCCATTTTTGAATGTGTGTGTGTGTGTGTTTGCAAGTCTGTTTTATCTAGCTATGAATATTAGCTATTTTGTAAATTATTATATGGAAATGAGACTTGTATGAATATAGAAGTTTTGACATTCTAACAATTACTATAGAAAGCGAAAACCTTGGTATAGAAATAATTTTACGCACGCTTAGAAATATTTAAATAAAAACTAGCAGATCTAACATTTTACGTCGGGTATAAATATATTAGTAACGTATAAGTCATAAATGTATGAAATAAATAGGTTAAAAGATAGCACTAAATCTAATAGGAAAGAAGTTAATGATGATTATGGAAATTAATCCATAATTAAAGACGAAATAAAGGAGTTCCCTTATATGTCCTTAATGCATAATTGCGAGTTAGGTATGTGTGTGTGTATTTTAATGTCGAAGAGCGAAAACATGACTAAGTTATAGGGATGTAAGGTCGGTCAAAAGTACATAGAATCCTGCCGAACTAACTTGGCTACCAGTAGTATGACTTTGTACTATGTAAGACATCACCTATAATAAGTACCCACGGTGGACGCGAGATTAGTCCCGATTCTGTAGGATAAGCCTGCCTAACTAATTTGGCTATTAGCACCTACGAATAGTCGGGCTAACGTGAGACATCACAGTTTGGATTACGGATCATAAGACGGATATCCTAGTACGGAGTCTGCTTTTGGGTTAGTGGTATTAAGTGGCTATTGTAGGGTCTGCCTCTTTCCCACTCAAGAAGTATTATATGGTTGGGATTATCTTTCAGGTGCGATAGTGGAAAATCTCTGTAGAGGAATCGCTTCTAGGTTGATGTATTAAGTGGCTATTATAGGGTCTGCCTCTTTCCCAAAAAAGAAGTATTAAGTGACCTTATGGGATTTCTTACGATGTCAGCTAGGGAGTACTAAAGAGGGGTCCATTTTGGATCTAGGTATTAAATGACGGGGATCTTCCTAGGTTATAGGGATTAATGATTGGAGTCTGCCTACTTCTCATAAGAGGTATTAAATGACTTGGGTGCTTTCTCTCGCATGGTTAGCGCATGATTGACGGAGATGGGTCATTAGACCCCGTAGTTGTGTTGCACCCACATTGGAGATATAAAGTTGGACTGAAAAGGGCCATTGGCCTATAGTTAGAGGCATGTTGTGGAGCTGGACTGGAATAGCCTTTGGCTCATAGTTGGAGGTATACTCGACAGGTTAAGTATAAGATGTGTCAGACATAAAACTTATCTAAATGATAGTGCCCAAATACAATTATAGTAAGACTTGAGATTTTCATTCACCAGACATTATTGTTCTGACTCCCCATCACCCAAAAGTTAGAGGGAATAATGCTAATGAAAAAGATAAAGGAAGCGGTGGAGATTTGCGACAGCTTAGTTATTTATTTATGTTTTTGATGTATTCGGATGTACCCAGATTTCAGACATATTGATGTTTTATTTTAAGATATTGTATTATGGATATTTTGGGTTGTTGTTTTTTTAGATTTTTTTTTATGAAATGGGTGCTTATTTTTACTATTATATTTTACCCTTCCACTATGAGATTCTAAAAGCATAGATTGATAGGTCTGTATATTGTTCCTTATATCAATTTTACCAACTAACAGCCAGCTTTGAAATGGTCCTAAGATTTGATGGGTTTTATTGGGTTGAAAATTAGGCCCATTCCAGAGGGGGTTGTTACATTTGGTACCGGAGCTTAGATTGCTCGATCAAAGGGAATAGGTATACGCGATAGCATGTATTTGTTATTTTTATAAATATTTTTCAGAACCCTATTATATATGCATACTACTAACCAGTGTTTTAAATCTCGGATTTTGGCCAATATCTCGGGAAAATATCTCGGCTATCTCGGGCGATATTTAAAACACTTATAACTAAATAGGCTGCCAAATCTCGGATTTTGGCTGATATCTCGGATTTTTCATCTCGGCCATCTCGGGGAGATTTAAAAGCCTGCAGTATTAACCATAAAATCCACTTAAGAACAAAGGTATGAAAGAAAGTTAATGAAAATGCCAGGTTCTACTGAAATAATAGGCACGGGTTTCGACAAGGATCACGAAAGAACGTTTCGAAGGCATTGAGAAGGCTTTCGAAGGAGTCACAAGCATCAGGCGCCCTCACAAGAGATAAGCAGTTCAAAAGCTTTTGAAAAAGATGAAAAAGAAAGTGGGGCTAGCTTTTCGCCTCATTCGAGCCTTTTGATGCAAATTGGTTCGTGTATATAGAAAAAGCAAGGACGAGCTCGGAACCCCTTTCGAAGGCAATGAATAATAACCTTTCATATGTGCGCCGAACCTTTCAAAACCAAAGGTTTCGCCTTCATTCAAATTACTCAAGACAACCCTTTCGAAAGCATAGCCGTGCCTTTCGAACCAGTCGAAGCCAATAACATCAGGGGAAGGTTCCACATCAATCCACAAGCATGCGTTCGGGAGTTACCTACCGCATCGAAACCATCGATACTTCAACACTCTCGGAACACTAGTGAACAACCTATCGACAGAGTCAGAAGCTCTTATTTGTACCACTTATGACAACAAAGCAACACGAAGATAAAAGTGCATCTGTGGCCCTTTTGACGACGTCAACAACAATTCAAGGAAAAGCAGAGAGAATAAACACTTAATACTTAACAACAGCGAAAGGTGGGAAAAGGACCCTTTTGAAAAGATCGAGAGGTCTAGAATAAGAGGATGAGAAGTGCAAGGAATAGTTAGAAAACTCGAAAGGAAAACCTTTCGACAGCATCGAAGGCAGGCGAGGCCTTTCGACCATGTCGAAAGGAATGATGTGGAACATAAATAGACCTTTTGACTAGGTCAAAAGCATTGGTGTGAAAGGGGGTCGACCTGCATCTATTAATAAGACCCAAGGGGTCCGATTTTGGGGACCGGATTTGGGAATCCAAAGCTCATTTCTTTTACTTCTACTTATTTGCGATAATAAAATCTTTGTAACCCTAAATCAATTTAGGGAAAAGCTCTCAAAATTATAACTCATTTTGGATTAATAATAAGGGAGAAATGCGCAGATTCATTAAGGATTTCGATTATGAGGAAGATCATTACGATCATTATCTAGACTAATGATCAATTGCACATGATGCTATCTTATTCTCTTAACTTCTTTTTGTCTATGCAAATCAATAGGATCAACTTGGATAACATACAGGCGAAACACATCACCATCGTGACAAACACCGTATAAGACAAACAAGGATGGTGATGATGTTTCGACACTGATAAGTTCATAGAACTTACAAATATCCAAGATGGTCTTATATCGAGTATACTGAATGAAGCTTGAGCAATTTCAAACTAAATCTGTTTCGAAAGGACAAAATCCCTTTTGACCTGGTCGAAAGGGATGTCACGAAGAATCTGGTTTGTAATTAGCAAGCAATCGTGAATGGAGGAGTTCATTTGAAAGGAACCTACACCCTATTACATCAGCAACCCTTTCAAAGGGGTTCCTCCATAGAAGAAACGAGACCGATGAAGTCGAAAGCAGTTATTTCTTTTTGAAAGGCCGAACATACCTTCCAACATGGTCGAAAGGAATAAAATGAACCTTTTGACATAGTCAAAAGGGATGGGTATTCAGCATGAATAGCTATTTTTAACTCGTACGAAAGTGGGTTTCGAATAAGATGCTTCCTCCTTTACCTTCACCTTGACGAGGTCAATTTGATTAATGATTCACTAGCAATAGATCAATTGTCCCCCAAAAGTGATTCGACCAAGTCAACTTGATCAAAAGAGGGGTTTTGAAGGAAGTAATCTCTTTCAATCTTCTTTCAATAGTCCTATTTCGTTACACAAACAATCCTATTTGTCATAGCTTTGAGATGTTGACAAGTTTTCTTGTTAACATTTTCAGCGCTTGAAGAAGGGCTTGAACCTCGACTCTTGTGGTTACCTTATAGACTAATTTTGGCTTGTTTAACTTGGCATAGGAAAATGAAATCAAAGAAACTTAGCAAGATGGATGAGGAGGTTATTCACACCACTACCTTAGAAGAAAATATCATTCCAACCTTTAACTTGGAGGTTCCAAGGCAAACTTCAGCATCAGCTCAGCAAGAGGATAACACCGCCAAAATCAAGCACTTAGAACAACAGCCTCAAGAAATGCAAGAACTTCTCAAGATGGCGTTATCTCAGAAATCCTCAAAAACAGCGAGGACAACAAATGGAGACGAGGTGGTCTCACCAAGAAGGAATATGAAGACCCATTCAAACGAAAAAAAGAGCAAGATCAATCTCACATCTTCAAAAAAGAAGGAGCATCCTCAAATTAAAGCTAATCATCAAGGAAGGATGCTGGGATAATCTGGTAGCTCAACATCGAAGGAGTACTATTCAAACCAGAAAAACTATTATGATGTCGAAGCCTATCTAAAGGATGCAGAGGAGAAAGTAATTAAAGATGTGTTGAACATGAAGGGGAAGAGGACCTTGGATGAAAACATGAATGACAACGAGCGAGTGCTGCCCTTCATAGATGAAATTATGGCAACAAGTATCCCATCTTATGTGAAGATTCTGACTAGGAAATACCATGGAATCACAGACCCAGATGACCACTTAATGGCTTTCGATAGCCAAATGGATCTATATAATGCATCGGAAGCTGTTTGATGCAGATTATTTTCTATCACACTCCAAGGGGCTGCATCTAAATGGTATAGACAATATCGAGAAAAAACCATCTACTCGTGGAAGCAATTTTCCTACGAATTTTCTGCTCAGTTTTGCATATGCAAAGACCTAACCATATATTACACAGTTCTGGCTAATATAAAATAGAGACAAGGGGAATCTTTGGGAGGTTATCTTAAAAGATTCAATACTGAAGCGTTAAAGGCCAAGGATATGAATGATCGTGATAAGCTCATAGCGGTACACTCTGGGTTGATAGAAAATACTTCATTCTGGAAGCAATTTGTTAATATGTGCAAAAATCTGCAAGACTTCCACTTTCAAGTTGACAAGTTCATTTGAATGGATGAGCTGTATCATGCAAAAAGAAAAGCAATGCCCAAGAAGGAAAGAGGAAGATTTGGACTGGATCGTGGGCATAAAAGAGCGAGATGGAAAGAATCTATTGCTAATTCAATTGCTTTGAACAAGCCATTGTCTTACGTCTATGCTGTGGAAAAGGAAGAGTTAATTTCCCAACTTCTTTCAAGGCTAAGAACCACGCAAAGCAAAGAAAAGGAGATGACTACTTTGTGTACCATATAGCAAATGGTCACAAGATCGACGAATGCAGAGTCTTAGTAGGAATCATCTAGAAATTGATTCGCGAAGGTCATTTAAAACAATTCATTCAAGACCAGCAGAAAGTTCTGCAAATAGGAGATGGTCCACAAAAGCTCCCAAATAATGCTGTTAATATTCTAGAGGAGGATGACCCTTTGAGATTAAGCCTACCGCTGAACAGGATCGATGTAATTCACGGCGGGCCACATCCAATGGAGACAAGCAAAAGGGCAAGGAACAGATATATTAAGGAAGCTAGAGAGGGTGTGTTCTCAGTTCAAGAAGAGCCCCCGCTGAAAAATCCACGACTCAATATTCCAATGCCAAATCTTGTCATCACCCCCAAGAGTTAAGGAAGGGAGTTCATCATCCGCACAACGATCCCTTGAAGATCACAGCTCAGATTGGACAGTCTATCGTGTCCAAAATTCTTGTGGATATGGGCAGTGTAGTCAATGTCATCTTTAAGCATGCCTTCGATCAGATGAACATTCCCGAGAACAAGCTAGAGCCCAGCACGTAACCAATCTTCGGATTCAACAACAAAGGGTCAACTCTAGTAGGTCAAATAAAATTGCTAGTACAAATGGGGATGCCACCATTTTGCCGAATCGAGACTCTCTTTGTGATCATCAACTAGTCATCTTACTACAACGCCTTCTTTGGCAGACCTACGCTTGACGAGATAGATGCTTTAGTCTCACCAAAGTATCTGATGGCGAAATTCTTGATGAAGAGGGGTTGGGGCACAGTCTATGGGGAACAATTCAGCTTATGAGAAATGTATTTTGCTACAATTGATCAGTATAAAAGGGAGTCTTCTATTTACTTTGATTCTTCCACTGTTTTTGTGATATCCCGGAATTTCAAGAAGTTTAAAATGTGATAATCTCTTAATTTAAATAATTTAAAATTTGATAAAATTGTTATTTTCAAATATAAATAACCAAATAAAAATAATTGTGATGTTTTAATTATGGTTATAGATTTATAATTATTTAAATTATGTTGTGTTATAAATTTGATTTAAATAGATTTATCATTTCCAAATTTAATAAGTATTAATATATATATATATATATATATGTCTTGAGTTGTTTTTAAATAAGTAATCAATTTCAAACTTAATAATGTGTTTATTTAAAAATATAAATGTTGAGTTGATTTTTAATTTGGATTTTTAAAAGTAAAATTTGAATTTGAATCTGGATTTAAAATTTAATCTTTAAAGATAAATATTTCAATATAATTGGGTATAAAAATATATGAACAAGGCTCTTATTTAAAATAAGATTTGTTTTACATCTTTAAAAGAAATTTTATTTATATAAATTTGGGAAATATTTATTTGATAGTAAATTAAATATAAAAGTTTTATATTATCACTTAAAAATGAATTAAATATTATATATGATTTTATTAGAATATAATGAGTTTTTATTTTATTTTCCTTTTAAGGGTTCATTTATTTAAAATAGGAAAGTATTTACTAATTAATAAATGTATTAATTAATTAGGAAAATTCATTTTAAAAAGCTTTTAAATAATTTTTTTAAAAACAAATAAAAATTAAATAATGACAAGTGTTAAATTCTTAACATATTAAATACATGTGTTAACTAGATAAATAGGGAAGAAGACAAGTGTCATAATTTATTTCTATTTTCTTTAATTTTAAAAACAAATCTATATAAATCTATATCCTTCTCTCTTCCATTTCTTTGTTCATCTTCACGTTTTAAAAAAATGAAACTAAAACCAGACAAAAGAAATCTATAACCTGAAACCAAAATCTTCTCAAACCAAAAGCTGGATTCATTTCTCAAACCAGATAATGTTCAAACCTGAGAACATTTACTCCAATAAAAATCAAAGCCTGTAAACTAGGTCTGTAATCAAAAATCCTCAAACCTGAATTCATCTTCAAAAAGTTTGATTCTCAAATGCCTGAAACCATTTATTATACAACCTGAAACATTCCTCTGTTTAAAATCAATACCCTGTAATTATTTCCAAAACCAAGAATCTCAAACCTGAATTCATCTGCAATGCTTAATTCTCAAATTTACAACCTGAAACCCTACAAACATTTCTCAAATTCAAAGATCTGTAACCATGTTCTTCAAGTCTGTGATCCTTTCCAAGTGCATGCAACTGCAAGCATTTCCTTCTAATCTGGAAATTATCTAAAGCAAGCATGCATGTCGTCTTCAAATTTTCAAGGGCAAGAAGCATTTCAGTTTCAAACATAAGCAAGCATCCCAGTTTCAAGTTTTTAAAGCAAGTTCCTGTTTTTAAAAAGAAATCAAGCAGTTCAGTTCAAAATTCCAGTTTCTCACTTCTCTGTCAACATTTAAAGGTGAGTAAACATCTTTTTCAAAAGTTAAAAAGGAAATTAAATTTGCTTTTGAATGATTTCTGAATAGAGTATATTTGCATGTTTATTATATGAATGCTCTCTGTATGTATGTGAAAATTTTAGTGTGCATGTCTGATTTAATAGCTAACTGCTCTGTTCATCCTTAAATCGAGTGAACTTCTCTTTTATAAGACCTTAAACTTATATATTTTAATTCCAGTAGTATGATATGAAATGTACTGTAATGATTGAGTGAATTTTAGTTTGCATGTTCATAAATAGGTAGATATAATGATATGCATGTCTGTACATATACCTGTCTCTGTTTATCTAAGTACAGGCTTCAAATTTTTATTAGAAAAATTCATATCTTTACATCTGTTTGATTTTAGTCTAGGTTGTCTAAATGAAAAGAGTTCCTAACTATATACTTTAAATTTTAAAAGTAGATTCGAGGATAAGTAATAAGTATTAACTTAAAATTTAAAGTTTACAGTGGAAAATCAAAGGAATGGGTAAAATTCAAACCTGTTAATTTAAAACTTTGATTTTATAATCTGATTAGTACTTGCAAGTGATGAATTTAGAAGAGGAAATTATGATTTTTAGGATTGAAATGGTAGAGAAATTGTAAGTTGAACAGAAATGGCATTTTCGTCATTTACAGACGATCGATGGGGCTGGGTTCATCGTGATTGTTGTCGGTGATAGTTTGAAGCCCGTAGGTGGTTGTAAAAATAGGGGATGATTTTATTAATCGTTGTAGTAATCGATCGATAGTATTTTAGGGTTTAGCAATGGTTCTGGGTATGGTTGAAATCGCGACCTTTTTCGTTGTCGTGGATGAACTAGAGGCTACCGCACCTGGGGGGATGGAAGCGTGGGACGGAGATGGAGCTTCGGTTGAAGTAGTGGGGATTCTGGTGGCCAGAGGTGATCGGTCGAGATGATTCTTGGATGAGATGTTGTTCCAGTAAATGATCGTTATGGCTCAAATTCGATTTTCGATTTTGATTGATGAACGGAGTTGACGTGGTGGTCGAGAGGAAGAATTGCGACTCGATGGTGATCAGCGACTTGGTCAGAGTGGCGGCGTTCGCCTGTGCACGTGCACGAAGGTGAACGTGTATCAGTGGGTTTCTTGAATTTGGGAAGATGAGATACTCGAGTTCGTTCTCGAGAAAGAACTCGCGTGAACTAGGTATTGGCTCGAGTAATATCTGGGTCGTACTCGAGCATTTGAGTGAAACAGTTTAACAGTTTAATTTTTCTTTTAAAAAACCAAACAGTTTTAAAATTTAGAATTAAACTCTGTTTTGAAAAGAAAATAAGAAGAAGATGTGTTGGTTTGATTCAAATGGGTTAAACCCAAAAGTAAATGTTAAACCACTTTATAAATTTAAATAAAAGTAAGTTGTAAATTTAAATAATTAAGTTAAATCAAATTCTTTTGGAAAATTTATTACCTCGTAATAAATTCTTTAAATAAATTAAGTTGTATTATTTATTTAACTTAAATATTTTAAGTCAAAATCTTAAGTTATTTTCAAACTTAATATAAAGGTTAATTAATAAGGATATGTTTTTGTCTTAAAAACTTGATTAAAGTTTGATAATTTATGAAGAGTAACTTATTAATCAAATTAGTTGGTGATTAAAGATAAGTAAATTAACAATTAAGTTTTCAAGTAATTTATTTACTTGTAATTAAGGATTGTTAATAAATAATTAAGGATAAGTAATAAATGATTATTTATTTTAAAAACTTAATTAATGATTTAATTAAGTAAGTTAATTACTAAGATTTAATGTTTTAATGATAATGTTTTATCTTAAAGGTTAATTAAGATTTTTAATGAAATTGAAATTAATTAATAATTAAGAGATTATTAATCTATGATTAAAGTTAATTAGGATTAATTAACTGTTATTAAAGGTTAATAAATTATCAATAAGGATTGATTAATTGATAATTAATAATTAATTAAATTGATAATTAAAGATGTTAATTAATAATTAAGTTTTATTAATTTATAATTAAGAGTTAATTAATTAGTTAATTAAGGTTAATTAACTAATGATAAAAGTAATTAAGGATTGATTACTTTGTATTAAAGGATATTGATTAATAATTAAGGTTTATTAATTAATGGTTAATTAATAATTAATCTGTGATTAGGGATTAATTTGTTTAAAAGGGTAATTAAGGATGAATTACTTAGTTATTATTTATGAAATGAATGTGATTAATTTAAGTTAATTTGTTAATTAATTAAAGATAGTCACTTGGTAATTAATTAAGTATAATTACTTAATAAGATTTAATAAGTAAGTAATTGATAAATGAATTACTAGATGTAATTGAGGTAAGAGAAATTACTTAATGGAAAGTAATTTAAAAGAATAATTACTTGGTAAAAAGTAATTAAGTATTAATTAAATTGTGTGATTAATCAAAGGATTTATAAAAAGATTTATAAAACAAATAAGAAATAATTAAGAAGTAATTAAGAATAGTTAATTACTGTTTATGATTATTTAGGTTGACTAATGGAAGTAATTAATTAAAGCATGATTAATTAATGTAATTAATTAAGGAATAATGTAATTAATTATAGTTAATTAATTAATTAAAGTAATTAATTAATTAAAGTAATTAATTAAGGATCATTAATTATTGTAATTAATGAGAGTAATTAAAGGTTAATTACTATAAATGATTAAGGATAATTAATTTGTGAAATTAATTAAAGAATAATTACTTTATGTAATTAATGATTAATTAATCAAGAGTGATTAATATTTAAAGGAATGATTAATTAATTAAATGGATTGTAATTAATTAAGGGATAATTAAGCAAGGTTAGAAATTAATTCTTAAGTAATTAATTTAATTTAAGTTGATTAAATTGATTATAATATGAATTAATAAATGGTTGCTTATGGATGATTATTTAAGTAGAATATCGATTTGGTTGATATCTATTGGATGATATGTTATGATATTCTGTGATGTGATATTGAATATATCTGTGATAAATGTGTGATATTTATCTGTATGCTGTGTGAATTCAAGTATTAAACTGAATTGAATTGTTTTAACCTTGAAACAACTTGGCCTTAAAAGATACGTTTGGATTTCGATGAGACTGGGATCGGGAATCAAATTTGATTATCCGAATACCACATCGATTCCAATTAAACGTTAGGTCGTTAATCCAAGTGGAGCAAGTGAAGACTCGAGGTGTAAGAACTATTCTTTGTCAGTGTAACTCTGTGGGTGATTCCGTAATGAGTTGACGGAGATAGTACTTATAGGTTCGAGATGAAGATTAAAGTGCAAGGGTTATTGTCGTTAACTCTGAGGGTGATTCCAAAATGAGTGTAACAAGATAATGCCTTCGGTTTCGTTCGAACCCGGAACGAACTTGTATGGATTGAATGCTTGCAGCACATCATCAGGTGGACGATGAGCATTCTAAGTTGATGTGTTCTGATTAAAGGTAATCGTAGCCTCAAGCCTCATCAACCGGGAATGGCTAAAACAGGGGAGGTGCAGCAAGGCTTCGTGGGTAGCGCCCACTGAGAGCAAGATAGATCCCTGTCTAGAAGTCCCTCTTTTATATTCGACTGTGTGGCAGTTGGTTCGAAACAACTGCGGGGTTGTCTTGTTCGGAATTATCCAGTAAGGGATGGTTCCGGCTTTGTGTTGCAGGGGATTGGGAGTGATCCTCGGTACGGTGATCTAGGCCACATACTGTGACGGGCGGTACCCCAGTAGCCCTGCCATTGATGGAAACCCATTCTTCCTACGAGACCCTACGGTTTTGATTGTATAACCCACTTTGTTGGCTAGTATGCTGGAATTTAATAATGTAACAATTTCAGCTATTTCATATTTATTTGAAAATTCAAGACCTATTATAATATAACCAGATTTCCTATCAAAGTTTTGGTTAGCGTAAGGTAAAAACTTTTCCATGTTTATGTGTGGGAAGTCTTACGTGATACCTTTGTTTTCAAAAGGTTTTGAAGTTAAGCAAATTTAACCCGTTTACTCACACCAGACCCATGTCTGACCCAAGTGTTTATTTCTGTTTTATATAAACTCTTGGGTACTCAAATTTTTACGAGTAGCCAAGGGAGTCAGGTTTGCTTTGACGAGTTTTCTGGAGGAGCAAATGGAGCAGGAGGCTTCAGCATTTAGATATCTGTATTTCCGCTGTGTTGATCTCTGAGTCGATTGTTATTGATGTTATCTGTGTTGTACTTGAGTTGTAATAACTAGACAGATGTTTATAACTGTCTAGTATGTGTTGTATATGCTGTGTACTCTGATAACTGTTGTATATGATACTATGTAATATTTTATGTGATTAATATAATTTATTCGTTCCGCTGTTAGATTCTGATGTTGTTTCTTTCTTCTTCTTTTCTTTTCTCTTTTCTATCCCTTTCTTTTTTATTAATGATGCGTCATTCTGTGGAATGAGTGGCGGGTCGTTACATTTGGTATCAGAGCATAGGTTGAGTGAATACCTAGGCTCTGGAGTGGTGTCTATCTTGAGAGAGCGTATTTGTAATTTTTATATAACTATATATATATATATCTATTCTACCTAATTGTTGGGTTACCTGTTCGGGTTATCCAATATGAGTTCTAAAGGTAGATAGGGTAGTGGTGTGTGTAACACGACTACCAATGGTTGGAGTTTGGATGTTTGAGATTGGAAGTGTATCTGTCGAGACTGTAGGCCTAATACCGTCTCGAGTGAGATTTGATATGATGATCATTGATCTTTGAAGGAAACCTGTTAAGGTTCGAAGGCCGACATTAAAGTATAAGTTTGATCGCACTCATATGAGTGGATTTTTGAGAGTTTGGATCTGTTGGTTGAGCAGAGAGAGTGATGATATCTTGGGTAACTCGGGAAGTAGTAGGTGCATGATGAGATGCAGTGACTATGGATGTCTCCGGTGATGTTATCTTTTGAAGCAAATGGGGAAGTGTGTCTGCTTTTGTGATATGGCTGAGTTCAGCATGATGTTTGTGTTTGTTCTGAGGTCCGAGTTTCTCTAGAAGCTTTGGATTAAGGAGTCTTTGGCATCTGTATCTGCAGTACAGCTCGAGTGTTTTGTGTTCCTGCTAGAAGATCTTTTGGCTTAGCTTTCTTAGAGGTGGGGTTCAGAAGCTGCAAAGTAGATTCATTTCTTCAAATGGATTGGTCAAGCATAGATTGTTCTGATAGATTAAGAAAAAGCAGTATTTTTGGATATTGGACTGGATAGAATCGCAAAAGTGACTTGCGATAGTTTGAGTATTCTCTGGAAAAATCTTTTGCTTGGGTTTATGGTATCTCTAGAGGATATTGGAGTTATAGAGTTGTCAGAGATTTTCTGGAATATGATGATCAAGTTTGTACTCAAGTTCATCGACGACATCCAGACCAGAGTTGAGCACCGAAAGCTTGGTAGTAGTTGCTCTAGAGTGGAAGCAACCGGAAGTTGCAGTATTTGGATTAGAGACGGAGGAATTTGGAATTCGAAGTTGGAGACTTCGTTGTTATTTCTTCGGTAAATGGAGCAAATAAGATTGGGTAAGGCTAGAAAGATAGCTCCGAGTATATTTGATCTTTCTGAGTTTTTGTGAGGATAAGTGTTTTGGTTTCGGGATTGAATTGCCAGTTTGGATTTAAGTAGAGCGAGTAACCCAGTATCTGTATTGGGGAAACCCGAGATAATTTTAGGTAGTTTATCCGGAGCTATGTCCGGATAGCTAGAATCGTTTGTTTGAATGAATTGTTTATTTGAATGAAATTGTTTGTTTGGATGAATGGTTGTTTGATTGATAGTATATGGTTGATACGTATGCTTGAATTGTTTTAAAATTGGTTGAACTAAAATAAAACTTTTGGATTATCTTTTGTTTTAAATTTCGAGGACGAAATTCTTTTAAGGGGGGAAGAATGTGATATCTCGGAATTTCAAGAAGTTTAAAATGTGATAATCTCTTAATTTAAATAATTTAAAATTTGATAAAATTGTTATTTTCAAATATAAATAACCAAATAAAAATAACTGTGATGTTTTAATTATGGTTATAGATTTATAATTATTTAAATTATGTTGTGTTATAAATTTGATTTAAATAGATTTATCATTTCCAAATTTAATAAGTATTAATATATATATATATATATATATATATGTCTTGAGTTGTTTTTAAATAAAGTAATCAATTTCAAACTTAATAATGTGTTTATTTAAAAATATAAATGTTGAGTTGATTTTTAATTTGGATTTTTAAAAGTAAAATTTGAATTTGAATCTGGATTTAAAATTTAATCTTTAAAGATAAATATTTCAATATAATTGGGTATAAAAATATATGAACAAGGCTCTTATTTAAAATAAGATTTGTTTTACAATATTTTCTTTAAAAGAAATTTTATTTATATAAATTTGGGAAATATTTATTTAATAGTAAATTAAATATAAAAGTTTTATATTATGACTTAAAAATGAATTAAATATTATATATGATTTTATTAGAATATAATGAGTTTTTATTTTATTTTCCTTTTAAGGGTTCATTTATTTAAAATAGGAAAGTATTTACTAATTAATAAATGTATTAATTAATTAGGAAAATTCATTTTAAAAAGCTTTTAAATAATTTTTTTAAAAACAAATAAAAATTAAATAATGACAAGTGTTAAATTCTTAACATATTAAATACATGTGTTAACTAGATAAATATGGAAGAAGACAAGTGTCATAATTTATTTCTATTTTCTTTAATTTTAAAAACAAATCTATATAAATCTATATCCTTCTCTCTTCCATTTCTTTGTTCATCTTCACGTTTTAAAAAAATGAAACTAAAACCAGACAAAAGAAATCTATAACCTGAAACCAAAATCTTCTCAAACCAAAAGCTGGATTCATTTCTCAAACCAGATAATGTTCAAACCTGAGAACATTTACTCCAATAAAAATCAAAGCCTGTAAACTAGGTCTGTAATCAAAAATCCTCAAACCTGAATTCATCTTCAAAAAGTTTGATTCTCAAATGCCTGAAACCATTTATTATACAACCTGAAACATTCCTCTGTTTAAAATCTGTGACGACCCGACTTTCATCGACCAGAAAGTCGCATCATCAATAAGAAAGAAAGGGGTAGAAAATAGAAAAGAAGAGAAGTAAGAAAGAAACAACAACAACGATCTCACAGCGGAACGAATAAATTATATTAATACATAAACTATTACATAGTATACAACACTTATCAGAGTTACACAACATATACATCACTTACTAGACAGTTATAACCATCTGTCTAGACATTACAACTCAAATACAAGACAAGACACTATCATAGATATCAACACAGCGGAATACTATATCTACGAACGCCGAAGCCTCCTGCTCCATTGCTCCTCTAGAATATTCGTCAAAGCTAAACCTGAATCCCTTGGCTACTCGTAAAAATTTGAGTACCCAAGAGTTTAATAAAACAGAAAATAAACACTTGGGTCAGACATGGGTCTGGTGTGAGTAAACGATTAGATTGCTTAACTTTGAAAACTTTTGAAAACAAAAGTATCACGTAAGACTCCCCACAAATAAACATGGGTAAGTTTTTACCTTACGCTAACTAAAACGTTTGATAGGAAATCTGATTGTATTATAATAGGGTCTAGGGTTTTCAAGTAAAATACAGAAATAGCTGAAATGCTTACATCTCACATTCCAACATAGTTGGGCACAACTAATACGTACGGCACTTATTGGAGTTTGGATTCCATACAATGGCAGGGCTACTGGGGTACCGCCCGTCACAGTACGTGGCCTAGATCACCGTACCGAGGAGTACGCCCGCTCCCCTGCAACACAAAGCCGGAACTATCCCTTACTGGATAATTCCGAACAAGATAACCCCGTAGTTGGCGCGACCAACCACACACTAAGCCGAATAAAAAGAAAAGGGACCTCTAGACAGGGATCTATCTTGCTCTCAGTGGGTGCTACCCACGAAGCCTTGCTGCACCTCCCCTGTTTTAGCCATTCCCGGTTGATGAGGCTTGAGGTTACGATTACCTTTAATCAGAACATATCACTTAGAATGCTCATCGTCCGCCTGACGATGTGCTGAAAGCATTCAATCCATACAAGTTCGTTCCGGGTTCGAACGAAACCGAAGGCATTATCTCGTTACACTCGTTTTGGAATCACCCTCAGAGTTAACGACAATAACCCTTGCACTCTGAATCTTCATCTTCACTTGAGATTCACGACCTATCGTAAATTTTGAATCGATGTGGTATTCGGGTCTCCAGACCTGGAATTCCGGTATACGGAAACCCGATCCCGGTCTCATCGAAATCCAAAACGTATCTTTTAAGGGCCAAGTTGTTTTAAGGTTAAAACAATTCAATTCTTATCTATATACACAAAGATAGATAATTCAATAGATAATCTACACTATCATCCCAAACAGATAATTCACATTATCATTATAATTCAACCAAACATCCATATCATATATCAATCATATTTCATCAGAGATATCAAACAATGAAATACATTCAATCTCATTTCTGAGATTACATCCATTCAAGACAATCAATGTCATCCATTCTTATATAAGCAATGATTTACTTAATCACAACATAATTAATTTAAAGTGAATTAAATTAATTACTTCATCTCTTAATTAATTTAAAATAAATTAAATTAATTACTTCATTCTATAAATCCTGCTTATAACCATTAATTAATTACAAATCAATTAATTATCCTCTAATTATCCATCTTAATTAATCATCCTTGATTAATTACATTAAGTAATTATCCTTTAATTAATTACAGAAATTAATTATCCTTAACCATTTATATTGATTAATCTTTAATTAATCACATTAATTAGTCTTTAATCAATTTTATTAATTAATTATGTTATAATTAATTACATCAATTCATCATCCTTAATTTATTACAGAAATCAATTAACTATTAATCACTTACCTTTAATTAATTAAACCTTAATTAATTAATTATACTAAGTAATTATTCCTTAATTACTCCCATTAATTAACCTCAAATCATTTCCATTAAGTAATTACCCACAAATTACTTTATTAATTATCCACTAATTACTTTTAAATTAAGTAATTATCCTTTTATTAATCACCTTTAATAATTATCCATTAATTAATCACATTAATTAATTTAACCTTAATTAATCACATTAATTAACCTTAATTAGTTATCTAAGTAATTAATCCTTAATTACCTTTCATTAATTACTTCCAAAAAGTAATCATTCTTTTTAATTAATTACATTTAGTAATTACACCTTAATTACTTATACTAAGTAATTGACTTAATTAATTATATTAAGTCATTAACACTCAATCAAATTCAAAGTTTATCCTTAATTAATTACCTTAATTAATTAACTTAATTTAATTACCTAAATTAATCACTTCTTAATCACTAGTTAATGTCCCATTATTAACTACCCACTAATTACTTACTCTAAGTAATATCTTTAATTAATCTCATCTTTAATTAATTATACCAATAAATTTTATTAAGTGATAAATATTTAATTAATTCACTAATTAATTATTCTTAATTAATCACAACTTAAATAATTTAAAGACAAATTCATTATCTTTATTCAAAACTTAGTTATATCTTTATACTTCCATTTGGAAATGTTTTGCAAATCAATTATATAATAGAAGATATAAAATTTCATTTAAACAAAATAAATCTTAAAAATTATTAAGTCCTTGAAACTTATTCAAATTTGTTTAATAAATTTCCTATGCTTAAATTTAACATTTCTTTAAAACATATTCATTTTAAATATACTTTTAAACTTGGCTAAACATTCTTTTGAAAACTTATCATTTTAATAACTTTAAAAACTTTAATAACTTTAAACTCGTTTAAACATTTTCCTCAAATCTTGAAAATTCTTATACCTTTACCTAGTTATATATATATTGAAAACTTGATTAACAAATTTACCTTTGCTTTGAAACCTGTTACAAGTTCCCTTTTAAAAACCAGATAACTTAAAAACCCAAGCCCATCACTAGAAAACTCGACCAAGCACTCGAGCAAAACACGAGTCACTCGCGTACCATCACTACTTCGAGACAAACACGCTTCGACTTCGAGTCACGACCCAGCTCATCCCTTCTTCCCAAAACTATCGAACTACAACAGAAACGAATGTACACCGTGCACGTGCACGTTGACCTAAACGTTGCTGCCACCTCGCCGGCGACGCTCTCAAGTCGACGGCGGCCTACACGTGAGCTACAACCATCTAGCTTCGTCGAAGCACCTGAGATTCGAAATCGAGACACTCGATCCAAAACTGGACACAAACCCGATCAGAAAATCGCCACCAACCATCACCTCCGACCACTGGAACACACGCCGACCAACCCGGAGCTACGCCACACTCCGACGAACCATCTTCCTCCTCGCGATCCACTCCGGCCTCTCCACGGCGACGAATTTAGCCTCGAGGAAACCATAAAGAAAACTGGCGACTAAACCCTACATCGTCTCTGACTGGCCACCTCGATCACCAGAAAAATCCACAACCATTTTTCCATCAATCCCCATCCTCCACACTACCTCCAGCCTAAAACTCGATCGACTCCAACACGTCGATTGCCAGAATTCGGTGATATACCCAAAACCGTTTAACTTAGCATATCTCGATTTATACAACACTAAAATTTATGAAATTAATGTCAAAAATCATTATTTCACAACACGAATCTGTTTATGGGACCAAATCACAGAATTATAATTATTGGTTTTTGATTATTTTCGATTTCTACTGTAAATCTTATTTTTAAAATAATTTCTTAATATAAATTCTTGAATTCATTTTTTTTTAAATGATGTTATAGTCTTGTGATCAAATCCACTTTATTGATCAAAGCCAAACAATGATTATATGATAAGAATGGGATTTATTTAGATAAATTTGAGTCTGTCATTCAGCAGAGAACAGATTCATACATATACATTCATGTGCACAGACAAATCATAGTAATATATATACATTCAACTTAAATCATACATACAAACCATAACACAACAATTTCTATGCAGATTTATCACATACATTAATATAATCGTAAATTTAAAAGCTGTTTTTAAAGAGAAGGTTTACTCACCAGAAAATGATGAACAGATCTTAAATTTGAACCTGCTTTGAAAATCCTTTAAATGCTTTTAAACTGAGATGCCTTTGCTCTTTAAAACTTTTAAACTTGAATATTTGATGTGCTTTGAAAACTTGAATTCTAGCTTTAGTTTGAAATTTTCTCAGTTGCATGCAGACTATACTTTTGATTTCCAGATTTGAAAAAGAGATTGCAGGCTTCCAGATTTTGAAAAGGATGCAGGCTGAAACTTCGATTTAGTTGTATTTTGGAAAATGGGTTACAGGCTTATGATTTTGATAATCTCTGGTTTGAGGAAGATTTAGTTGCAGATTATTGAGATGAGGGATTTTATTACTGATTGTTTATGAGAAATTTGTTTTTGAGAGGAAACGATTTCAGGTTTGTTTCTTTCTTCTTCTATTTTTCAGTTTAGATCTGAGTTTACTTAATTTTCTTTGCTTTTGAATTTGTCAAAGAAATGGATAGAGAAAAGTATATGTATTTAGGCTGAAAATCATTTAGTAAAAATAAAAGAAGATTAAATCTAAAAATGCCACTTGTTTTAGAATTCAACACTTGTCATATATCTTTGTTCACAACTTAACACATGTTATTTTGAGTCTTAATATGATAACACTTGTATTTTAAGTAATTAATACTTATTTTTAAAATGTTAATAAAGGCTTTTATACTTAAATTATAAATTTACAAATACTTATTTATATACAAAGATAATTTTTTAAAGAAATAAAACCAATTATATATATAAATAAAAGCTTATACAAATATCAAAAAAATCCAAATATTTAAAATATTACCCCTTTTTGAATTTCAAAATTAATTTAAATTCAAATTCAAATTATATTTAAAAATCCAATTTAAAGTCAATTTAAAACAACACATTCAATTTGAAATAATAATCCTATTATAATTATTGTTTGAAATAACAAATTTATCAATTTTAAAATAATTTATAAAAGAGATTATAAATTACTACTATTACTAAATGAATTAACATATCATATGTAAATTAAATACAAACCAAAGCTTTTCTATTTACAATATATACAAATATATATACATTATAAATAGAAATCAATTTATTAGGTTTTAAAAGATAAAATTCACTAATTAAATATTTATTTAATTAGATTATTAAACCAATTCAAATTTTATTATCAAAGATTATCAGATCAATTTAATTATTTAAACAGATTATTAAATTGATATTGTCCAAAATTCCGGGATATCACATTCCTTCCCCCTTAAAAGAATTTCGTCCCCGAAATTTAAAACAAAGGTAATTTAATAATCTATTTAAATCACAAGCATATATTATCATCCATATGCTAACAATCATAGCAACCAATCATCCAAACAAACAATTCTAACTATCCAGCGAAAAATTCTGAATAGAATTTCCTCGAGTTTCCCCAAGTATATATATACCGGGATACTCGCTCTACAAACAATCCAAACAACCAATACTACTAAGCTATAGAGCTCCTACTCATCTAGATCTACAAAACTAAACAGAATATCAGACTACAGACGAGTCTGACTCAACAACCAAATCCTTTAGAACTGCTGGTTCCAAAACCAGAGATAGATCAAACACGTACTCCCTCAGAGATACATAAAACACATCGAATCCCAATTATCCAAACTGGCAATTCAATCCTGTAGACCAAGCTCTTACCCAAATCAGAACATAGAAGAGATCCAATATTCCTCGGAGCTGACTTCCCAGACTTACCCAATCTTACTGCTCCTTTAACCAGAGAAAACCTCAACAACAACGAAGTCTTCAACTTCGAATTCAATATTCCTTCATCTCTTATCCACAAATTCTTCAGACGATCCTGAGCTGTCTACATCCTTCCTGATCAGCTCAACCTTCGCCGATGCTTCTAGAAACAAACTAGACTAAAAATAACTCAACAGAATGATCCTCTCAAGATCTACCCATAATCCAGAACACAATCCTACTCACAAACATCAGTAGACCGAACTAACTTCTCTTATCCAGAGATGCACTCCCAAACTGCTTCCGCTGCACCACTCTGATCTGGAACAGAATGAAAATGCTGATGAAGAACACGAGCACAGACTGGACAACTCATCCCAGAAAATCTCAGATAACTCAAGAGAATACTCAAACTATCGCAAGTCACTTTTGCGACCAACCCAGCCTAACTGCAAAGAAAACTGTTCTCTCTTTACAAATCAGAACAGCTTATACTTAACTATCCAATCTATCGAAGAAATGGATCCACTCTGCTGCTTCTGAACTACACCTTCAGAAAAATTCTTAGCCAAAAACTTTCTGCCAACATAGAACACTCCGAGTCGCACCGCTGCCACAGATGCCAAAGACTTCCTTACCAAAGCTTTTCGAGAAACTCGAACTTCAAACCAAACAGAATCACCATGCTGAACTCAGCCACAACACCGAAGCAGACACACTTCATTAACTTGTTCCAAAGAAAACATCCATAGTCACTGCATCTCATCACACAGCTACTATTACCTGAGATACCATCACTCGCTTCTGTTCTCCGACAGATCCAACTCTACTCATCCAACTCCTAAGATGAACTCCGAACCTTAACAGGTTTCCTTCAGAGATTGTGAAATCCTTACACAACTGTAAAGTTCACTCGAGACGGTATTAGGTCTACAGTCTCGACAAATACACTTCCAACCTCAACACTCAGACTCCTAATCCTAGATGATAAATTGTTATCATCTCAACCAATCATTACAAATACCATATACATTTAAAATGATACTTTTTTATATAGAAATTATATCTGGGTAAAATTATTTCATCTACCTTTTTAAAACAATATTGTGTCCGTTGGCCTGGTCAAGTGTTTAGAGATCCCTATCAATAACGTTAGCTACTCGTATTGACCAGAATCCATATACCACCCAACCGATCAATTAACACAATATAAAATCATTTTATATAACTAACAAATACGCGCTCTCGTATATATACTCAGACTCAATCAGGTTGCTACAGATCCTATCTCTAATGAACAACCCTTCCGAACCTAGGTATTCACTCAACCTAGTGTTCTGATATTCACTTAACCAATAGCTTAGGTATTCGCTCAACCTGGCTCTGATACCAAATGTGACGACCCGGCGAGAACCCCCTATCACGCTGTAATGTAGCAAACCCGATCCCGGTCTCATCGAAATCCAAAACGTATCTTTTAAGGGCCAAGTTGTTTTAAGGTTAAAACAATTCAATTCTTATCTATATACACAAAGATAGATAATTCAATAGATAATCTACACTATCATCCCAAACAGATAATTCACATTATCATTATAATTCAACCAAACATCCATATCATATATCAATCATATTTCATCAGAGATATCAAACAATGAAATACATTCAATCTCATTTCTGAGATTACATCCATTCAAGACAATCAATGTCATCCATTCTTATATAAGCAATGATTTACTTAATCACAACATAATTAATTTAAAGTGAATTAAATTAATTACTTCATCTCTTAATTAATTTAAAATAAATTAAATTAATTACTGCATTCTATAAATCCTGCTTATAACCATTAATTAATTACAAATCAATTAATTATCCTCTAATTATCCATCTTAATTAATCATCCTTGATTAATTACATTAAGTAATTATCCTTTAATTAATTACAGAAATTAATTATCCTTAACCATTTATATTGATTAATCTTTAATTAATCACATTAATTAGTCTTTAATCAATTTTATTAATTAATTATGTTATAATTAATTACATCAATTCATCATCCTTAATTTATTACAGAAATCAATTAACTATTAATCACTTACCTTTAATTAATTAAACCTTAATTAATTAATTATACTAAGTAATTATTCCTTAATTACTCCCATTAATTAACCTCAAATCATTTCCATTAAGTAATTACCCACAAATTACTTTATTAATTATCCACTAATTACTTTTAAATTAAGTAATTATCCTTTTATTAATCACCTTTAATAATTATCCATTAATTAATCACATTAATTAATTTAACCTTAATTAATCACATTAATTAACCTTAATTAGTTATCTAAGTAATTAATCCTTAATTACCTTTCATTAATTACTTCCAAAAAGTAATCATTCTTTTTAATTAATTACATTTAGTAATTACACCTTAATTACTTATACTAAGTAATTGACTTAATTAATTATATTAAGTCATTAACACTCAATCAAATTCAAAGTTTATCCTTAATTAATTACCTTAATTAATTAACTTAATTTAATTACCTAAATTAATCACTTCTTAATCACTAGTTAATGTCCCATTATTAACTACCCACTAATTACTTACTCTAAGTAATATCTTTAATTAATCTCATCTTTAATTAATTATACCAATAAATTTTATTAAGTGATAAATATTTAATTAATTCACTAATTAATTATTCTTAATTAATCACAACTTAAATAATTTAAAGACAAATTCATTATCTTTATTCAAAACTTAGTTATATCTTTATACTTCCATTTGGAAATGTTTTGCAAATCAATTATATAATAGAAGATATAAAATTTCATTTAAACAAAATAAATCTTAAAAATTATTAAGTCCTTGAAACTTATTCAAATTTGTTTAATAAATTTCCTATGCTTAAATTTAACATTTCTTTAAAACATATTCATTTTAAATATACTTTTAAACTTGGCTAAACATTCTTTTGAAAACTTATCATTTTAATAACTTTAAAAACTTTAATAACTTTAAACTCGTTTAAACATTTTCCTCAAATCTTGAAAATTCTTATACCTTTACCTAGTTATATATATATTGAAAACTTGATTAACAAATTTACCTTTGCTTTGAAACCTGTTACAAGTTCCCTTTTAAAAACCAGATAACTTAAAAACCCAAGCCCATCACTAGAAAACTCGACCAAGCACTCGAGCAAAACACGAGTCACTCGCGTACCATCACTACTTCGAGACAAACACGCTTCGACTTCGAGTCACGACCCAGCTCATCCCTTCTTCCCAAAACTATCGAACTACAACAGAAACGAATGTACACCGTGCACGTGCACGTTGACCTAAACGTTGCTGCCACCTCGCCGGCGACGCTCTCAAGTCGACGGCGGCCTACACGTGAGCTACAACCATCTAGCTTCGTCGAAGCACCTGAGATTCAAAATCGAGACACTCGATCCAAAACTGGACACAAACCCGATCAGAAAATCGCCACCAACCATCACCTCCGACCACTGGAACACACGCCGACCAACCCGGAGCTACGCCACACTCCGACGAACCATCTTCCTCCTCGCGATCCACTCCGGCCTCTCCACGGCGACGAATTTAGCCTCGAGGAAACCATAAAGAAAACTGGCGACTAAACCCTACATCGTCTCTGACTGGCCACCTCGATCACCAGAAAAATCCACAACCATTTTTCCATCAATCCCCATCCTCCACACTACCTCCAGCCTAAAACTCGATCGACTCCAACACGTCGATTGCCAGAATTCGGTGATATACCCAAAACCGTTTAACTTAGCATATCTCGATTTATACAACACTAAAATTTATGAAATTAATGTCAAAAATCATTATTTCACAACACGAATCTGTTTATGGGACCAAATCACAGAATTATAATTATTGGTTTTTGATTATTTTCGATTTCTACTGTAAATCTTATTTTTAAAATAATTTCTTAATATAAATTCTTGAATTCATTTTTTTTTAAATGATGTTATAGTCTTGTGATCAAATCCACTTTATTGATCAAAGCCAAACAATGATTATATGATAAGAATGGGATTTATTTAGATAAATTTGAGTCTGTCATTCAGTAGAGAACAGATTCATACATATACATTCATGTGCACAGACAAATCATAGTAATATATATACATTCAACTTAAATCATACATACAAACCATAACACAACAATTTCTATGCAGATTTATCACATACATTAATATAATCGTAAATTTAAAAGCTGTTTTTAAAGAGAAGGTTTACTCACCAGAAAATGATGAACAGATCTTAAATTTGAACCTGCTTTGAAAATCCTTTAAATGCTTTTAAACTGAGATGCCTTTGCTCTTTAAAACTTTTAAACTTGAATATTTGATGTGCTTTGAAAACTTGAATTCTAGCTTTAGTTTGAAATTTTCTCAGTTGCATGCAGACTATACTTTTGATTTCCAGATTTGAAAAAGAGATTGCAGGCTTCCAGATTTTGAAAAGGATGCAGGCTGAAACTTCGATTTAGTTGTATTTTGGAAAATGGGTTACAGGCTTATGATTTTGATAATCTCTGGTTTGAGGAAGATTTAGTTGCAGATTATTGAGATGAGGGATTTTATTACTGATTGTTTATGAGAAATTTGTTTTTGAGAGGAAACGATTTCAGGTTTGTTTCTTTCTTCTTCTTTTTTTCAGTTTAGATCTGAGTTTACTTAATTTTCTTTGCTTTTGAATTTGTCAAAGAAATGGATAGAGAAAAGTATATGTATTTAGGCTGAAAATCATTTAGTAAAAATAAAAGAAGATTAAATCTAAAAATGCCACTTGTTTTAGAATTCAACACTTGTCATATATCTTTGTTCACAACTTAACACATGTTATTTTGAGTCTTAATATGATAACACTTGTATTTTAAGTAATTAATACTTATTTTTAAAATGTTAATAAAGGCTTTTATACTTAAATTATAAATTTACAAATACTTATTTATATACAAAGATAATTTTTTAAAGAAATAAAACCAATTATATATATAAATAAAAGCTTATACAAATATCAAAAAAATCCAAATATTTAAAATATTACCCCTTTTTGAATTTCAAAATTAATTTAAATTCAAATTCAAATTATATTTAAAAATCCAATTTAAAGTCAATTTAAAACAACACATTCAATTTGAAATAATAATCCTATTATAATTATTGTTTGAAATAACAAATTTATCAATTTTAAAATAATTTATAAAAGAGATTATAAATTACTACTATTACTAAATGAATTAACATATCATATGTAAATTAAATACAAACCAAAGCTTTTCTATTTACAATATATACAAATATATATACATTATAAATAGAAATCAATTTATTAGGTTTTAAAAGATAAAATTCACTAATTAAATATTTATTTAATTAGATTATTAAACCAATTCAAATTTTATTATCAAAGATTATCAGATCAATTTAATTATTTAAACAGATTATTAAATTGATATTGTCCAAAATTCCGGGATATCACAAAAATCAATACCCTGTAATTATTTCCAAAACCAAGAATCTCAAACCTGAATTCATCTGCAATGCTTAATTCTCAAATTTACAACCTGAAACCCTACAAACATTTCTCAAATTCAAAGATCTGTAACCATGTTCTTCAAGTCTGTGATCCTTTCCAAGTGCATGCAACTGCAAGCATTTCCTTCTAATCTGGAAATTATCTAAAGCAAGCATGCATGTCGTCTTCAAGTTTTCAAGGGCAAGAAGCATTTCAGTTTCAAACATAAGCAAGCATCCCAGTTTCAAGTTTTTAAAGCAAGTTCCTGTTTTTAAAAAGAAATCAAGCAGTTCAGTTCAAAATTCCAGTTTCTCACTTCTCTGTCAACATTTAAAGGTGAGTAAACATCTTTTTCAAAAGTTAAAAAGGAAATTAAATTTGCTTTTGAATGATTTCTGAATAGAGTATATTTGCATGTTTATTATATGAATGCTCTCTGTATGTATGTGAAAATTTTAGTGTGCATGTCTGATTTAATAGCTAACTGCTCTGTTCATCCTTAAATCGAGTGAACTTCTCTTTTATAAGACCTTAAACTTATATATTTTAATTCCAGTAGTATGATATGAAATGTACTGTAATGATTGAGTGAATTTTAGTTTGCATGTTCATAAATAGGTAGATATAATGATATGCATGTCTGTACATATACCTGTCTCTGTTTATCTAAGTACAGGCTTCAAATTTTTATTAGAAAAATTCATATCTTTACATCTGTTTGATTTTAGTCTAGGTTGTCTAAATGAAAAGAGTTCCTAACTATATACTTTAAATTTTAAAAGTAGATTCGAGGATAAGTAATAAGTATTAACTTAAAATTTAAAGTTTACAGTGGAAAATCAAAGGAATGGGTAAAATTCAAACCTGTTAATTTAAAACTTTGATTTTATAATCTGATTAGTACTTGCAAGTGATGAATTTAGAAGAGGAAATTATGATTTTTAGGATTGAAATGGTAGAGAAATTGTAAGTTGAACAGAAATGGCATTTTCGTCATTTACAGACGATCGATGGGGCTGGGTTCATCGTGATTGTTGTCGGTGATAGTTTGAAGCCCGTAGATGGTTGTAAAAATAGGGGATGATTTTATTAATCGTCGTAGTAATCGATCGATAGTATTTTAGGGTTTAGCAATGGTTCTGGGTATGGTTGAAATCGCGACCTTTTTCGTTGTCGTGGATGAACTAGAGGCTACCGCACCTGGGGGGATGGAAGCGTGGGACGGAGATGGAGCTTCGGTCGAAGTAGTGGGGATTATGGTGGCCAGAGGTGATCGGTCGAGATGATTCTTGGGTGAGATGTTGTTCCAGTAAATGATCGTTATGGCTCAAATTCGATTTTCGATTTTGATTGATGAACGGAGTTGACGTGGTGGTCAAGAGGAAGAATTGCGACTCGATGGTGATCAGCGACTTGGTCGGAGTGGCGGCGTTCGCCTGTGCACGTGCACGAAGGTGAACGTGTATCAGTGGGTTTCTTGAATTTGGGAAGATGAGATACTCGAGTTCGTTCTCGAGAAAGAACTCGCGTGAACTAGGTATTGGCTCGAGTAATATCTGGGTCGTACTCGAGCATTTGAGTGAAACAGTTTAACAGTTTAATTTTTCTTTTAAAAAACCAAACAGTTTTAAAATTTAGAATTAAACTCTGTTTTGAAAAGAAAATAAGAAGAAGATGTGTTGGTTTGATTCAAATGGGTTAAACCCAAAAGTAAATGTTAAACCAGTTTATAAATTTAAATAAAAGTAAGTTGTAAATTTAAATAATTAAGTTAAATCAAATTCTTTTGGAAAATTTATTACCTCGTAATAAATTCTTTAAATAAATTAAGTTGTATTATTTATTTAACTTAAATATTTTAAGTCAAAATCTTAAGTTATTTTCAAACTTAATATAAAGGTTAATTAATAAGGATATGTTTTTGTCTTAAAAACTTGATTAAAGTTTGATAATTTATGAAGAGTAACTTATTAATCAAATTAGTTGGTGATTAAAGATAAGTAAATTAACAATTAAGTTTTCAAGTAATTTATTTACTTGTAATTAAGGATTGTTAATAAATAATTAAGGATAAGTAATAAATGATTATTTATTTTAAAAACTTAATTAATGATTTAATTAAGTAAGTTAATTACTAAGATTTAATGTTTTAATGATAATGTTTTATCTTAAAGGTTAATTAAGATTTTTAATGAAATTGAAATTAATTAATAATTAAGAGATTATTAATCTATGATTAAAGTTAATTAGGATTAATTAACTGTTATTAAAGGTTAATAAATTATCAATAAGGATTGATTAATTGATAATTAATAATTAATTAAATTGATAATTAAAGATGTTAATTAATAATTAAGTTTTATTAATTTATAATTAAGAGTTAATTAATTAGTTAATTAAGGTTAATTAACTAATGATAAAAGTAATTAAGGATTGATTACTTTTTATTAAAGGATATTGATTAATAATTAAGGTTTATTAATTAATGGTTAATTAATAATTAATCTGTGATTAGGGATTAATTTGTTTAAAAGGGTAATTAAGGATGAATTACTCAGTTATTATTTATGAAATGAATGTGATTAATTTAAGTTAATTTGTTAATTAATTAAAGATAGTCACTTGGTAATTAATTAAGTATAATTACTTAATAAGATTTAATAAGTAAGTAATTGATAAATGAATTACTAGATGTAATTGAGATAAGAGAAATTACTTAATGGAAAGTAATTTAAAAGAATAATTACTTGGTAAAAAGTAATTAAGGATTAATTAAATTGTGTGATTAATCAAAGGATTTATAAAAAGATTTATAAAACAAATAAGAAATAATTAAGAAGTAATTAAGAATAGTTAATTACTGTTTATGATTATTTAGGTTGACTAATGGAAGTAATTAATTAAAGCATGATTAATTAATGTAATTAATTAATGAATAATGTAATTAATTATAGTTAATTAATTAAGGATCATTAATTATTGTAATTAATGAGAGTAATTAAAGGTTAATTACTATAAATGATTAAGGATAATTAATTTGTGAAATTAATTAAAGAATAATTACTTTATGTAATTAATGATTAATTAATCAAGAGTGATTAATATTTAAAGGAATGATTAATTAATTAAATGGATTGTAATTAATTATGGGATAATTAAGCAAGGTTAGAAATTAATTCTTAAGTAATTAATTTAATTTAAGTTGATTAAATTGATTATAATATGAATTAATAAATGGTTGCTTATGGATGATTATTTAAGTAGAATATCTGTTTTGGTTGATATCTATTGGATGATATGTTATGATATTCTATGATGTGATATTTATCTGTATGCTGTGTGAATTCAAGTATTAAACTGAATTGAATTGTTTTAACCTTGAAACAACTTGGCCTTAAAAGATACGTTTGGATTTCGATGAGACTGGGATCGGGAATCAAATTTGATTATCCGAATACCACATCGATTCCAATTAAACGTTAGGTCGTTAATCCAAGTGGAGCAAGTGAAGACTCGAGGTGTAAGAACTATTCTTTGTCAGTGTAACTCTGTGGGTGATTCCGTAATGAGTTGACGGAGATAGTACTTATAGGTTCGAGATGAAGATTAAAGTGCAAGGGTTATTGTCGTTAACTCTGAGGGTGATTCCAAAATGAGTGTAACAAGATAATGCCTTCGGTTTCGTTCGAACCCGGAACGAACTTGTATGGATTGAATGCTTGCAGCACATCGTCAGGTGGACGATGAGCATTCTAAGTTGATGTGTTCTGATTAAAGGTAATCGTAGCCTCAAGCCTCATCAACCGGGAATGGCTAAAACAGGGGAGGTGCAGCAAGGCTTCGTGGGTAGCGCCCACTGAGAGCAAGATAGATCCCTGTCTAGAAGTCCCTCTTTTATATTCGACTGTGTGGCAGTTGGTTCGAAACAACTGCGGGGTTGTCTTGTTCGGAATTATCCAGTAAGGGATGGTTCCGGCTTTGTGTTGCAGGGGATTGGGAGTGATCCTCGGTACGGTGATCTAGGCCACGTACTGTGACGGGCGGTACCCCAGTAGCCCTGCCATTGATGGAAACCCATTCTTCCTACGAGACCCTACGGTTTTGATTGTATAACCCACTTTGTTGGCTAGTATGCTGGAATTTAATAATGTAACAATTTCAGCTATTTCATATTTATTTGAAAATTCAAGACCTATTATAATATAACCAGATTTCCTATCAAAGTTTTGGTTAGCGTAAGGTAAAAACTTTTCCATGTTTATGTGTGGGAAGTCTTACGTGATACCTTTGTTTTCAAAAGGTTTTGAAGTTAAGCAAATTTAACCCGTTTACTCACACCAGACCCATGTCTGACCCAAGTGTTTATTTCTGTTTTATATAAACTCTTGGGTACTCAAATTTTTACGAGTAGCCAAGGGAGTCAGGTTTGCTTTGACGAGTTTTCTGGAGGAGCAAATGGAGCAGGAGGCTTCAGCATTTAGATATCTGTATTTCCGCTGTGTTGATCTCTGAGTCGATTGTTATTGATGTTATCTGTGTTGTACTTGAGTTTTAATAACTAGACAGATGTTTATAACTGTCTAGTATGTGTTGTATATGCTGTGTACTCTGATAACTGTTGTATATGATACTATGTAATATTTTATGTGATTAATATAATTTATTCGTTCCGCTGTTAGATTCTGATGTTGTTTCTTTCTTCTTCTTTTCTTTTCTCTTTTCTATCCCTTTCTTTTTTATTAATGATGCGTCATTCTGTGGAATGAGTGGCGGGTCGTTACATTTGGTATCAGAGCATAGGTTGAGTGAATACCTAGGCTCTGGAGTGGTGTCTATCTTGAGAGAGCGTATTTGTAATTTTTATATAACTATATATATATATATATATATATATCTATTCTACCTAATTGTTGGGTTACCTGTTCGGGTTATCCAATATGAGTTCTAAAGGTAGATAGGGTAGTGGTGTGTGTAACACGACTACCAATGGTTGGAGTTTGGATGTTTGAGATTGGAAGTGTATCTGTCGAGACTGTAGGCCTAATACCGTCTCGAGTGAGATTTGATATGATGATCATTGATCTCTGAAGGAAACCTGTTAAGGTTCGGAGGCCGACATTAAAGTATAAGTTTGATCGCACTCATATGAGTGGATTTTTGAGAGTTTGGATCTGTTGGTTGAGCAGAGAGAGTGATGATATCTTGGGTAACTCGGGAAGTAGTAGGTGCATGATGAGATGCAGTGACTATGGATGTCTCCGGCGATGTTATCTTTTGAAGCAAATGGGGAAGTGTGTCTGCTTTTGTGATATGGTTGAGTTCAGCATGATGTTTGTGTTTGTTCTGAGGTCCGAGTTTCTCTAGAAGCTTTGGATTAAGGAGTCTTTGGCATCTGTATCTGCAGTACAGCTCGAGTGTTTTGTGTTCCTGCTAGAAGATCTTTTGGCTTAGCTTTCTTAGAGGTGGGGTTCAGAAGCTGCAAAGTAGATTCATTTCTTCAAATGGATTGGTCAAGCATAGATTGTTCTGATAGATTAAGAAAAAGCAGTATTTTTGGATATTGGACTGGATAGAATCGCAAAAGTGACTTGCAATAGTTTGAGTATTCTCTGGAAAAATCTTTTGCTTGGGTTTGTGGTATCTCTAGAGGATATTGGAGTTATAGAGTTGTCAGAGATTTTCTGGAATATGATGATCAAGTTTGTACTCAAGTTCATCGACGACATCCAGACCAGAGTTGAGCAGCGAAAGCTTGGTAGTAGTTGTTCTAGAGTGGAAGCAACCGGAAGTTGCAGTATTTGGATTAGAGACGGAGGAATTTGGAATTCGAAGTTGGAGACTTCGTTGTTATTTCTTCGGTAAATGGAGCAAATAAGATTGGGTAAGGCTAGAAAGATAGCTCCGAGTATATTTGATCTTTCTGAGTTTTTGTGAGGATAAGTGTTTTGGTTTCGGGATTGAATTGCCAGTTTGGATTTAAGTAGAGCGAGTAACCCAGTATCTGTATCGGGGAAACCCGAGATAATTTTAGGTAGTTTATCCGGAGCTATGTCCGGATAGCTAGAATCGTTTGTTTGAATGAATTGTTTGTTTGAATGAAATTGTTTGTTTGGATGAATGGTTGTTTGATTGATAGTATATGGTTGATATGTATGCTTGAATTGTTTTAAAATTGGTTGAAATAAAATAAAACTTTTGGATTATCTTTTGTTTTAAATTTCGAGGACGAAATTCTTTTAAGGGGGGAAGAATGTGATATCTCTGAATTTCAAGAAGTTTAAAATGTGATAATCTCTTAATTTAAATAATTTAAAATTTGATAAAATTGTTATTTTCAAATATAAATAACCAAATAAAAATAACTGTGATGTTTTAATTATGGTTATAGATTTATAATTATTTAAATTATGTTGTGTTATAAATTTGATTTAAATAGTTTATCATTTCCAAATTTAATAAGTATTAATATATATATATATGTCTTGAGTTGTTTTTAAATAAAGTAATCAATTTCAAACTTAATAATGTGTTTATTTAAAAATATAAATGTTGAGTTGATTTTTAATTTGGATTTTTAAAAGTAAAATTTGAATTTGAATCTGGATTTAAAATTTAATCTTTAAAGATAAATATTTTAATATAATTGGGTATAAAAATTTATGAACAAGGCTCTTATTTAAAATAAGATTTGTTTTACAATATTTTCTTTAAAAGAAATTTTATTTATATAAATTTGGGAAATATTTATTTAATAGTAAATTAAATATAAAAGTTTTATATTATGACTTAAAAATGAATTAAATATTATATATGATTTTATTAGAATATAATGAGTTTTTATTTTATTTTCCTTTTAAGGGTTCATTTATTTAAAATAGGAAAGTATTTACTAATTAATAAATGTATTAATTAATTAGGAAAATTCATTTTAAAAAGCTTTTAAATAATTTTTTTTTTTTTAAAGTAAAAGGCGAAAGAATAGTTCGCTTTACTAATTTTTCCTCTCATGTCCGCTCCCGTTGACCCTCTCCTCTCTCCTCCCATCAACTCACCTGTTCCTCCCTTACCTTTCTTCTCAGCCGTACCTACCCTCTCCTCAGAAGTCAACGCAGCAGTTCCTTCTGTACTTTCTCCCCCTCCTCCCATCTTGTCAACTCCACCTGTCGCCTCCAATGTCCCCTCCCCCCTCTTAGCTAACGTGTCTCTGAACACAATCCCAGTCACCTTGCCTCCATCGACCATCCCTCAACCTGACCCTCCAGACCCTCTGCCTTATCAAACCTCTCTCCCTGATCAGCCAGTCAACATTATCGCTAGTGCGAGTGAACGGATATGGACTTCACTGTTTAAAAGCAAACCGAAGAACGCAGGCAAGTACATACCCGTTGACATGTCACCAGTGTACGAAGAAGAAGCTTTACTCCCTCCAATCGAAGTTATAGAAGCTAGCGCGGCTATCTGGAACGATACGATTGTTGGCTTCTTCCTTGACAAGCCATTGTCGTATACTGCGGTTGTCCAGAAGTTAAAGTCTATATGGAAGCTTAAAGGTGCTGTCTCAGTTAAATCTGATGGAACCATCTTCTTATTCAAATTCTCTTGTAGTGAAGATAGGAAAACAATCTTGCTGAGTGATCCTATAATCATGAATAAGAAACTATTCATAATAAAACCGTATGATGCTACTGTGAGTAATGTTACTGGCACAGTCTCTGCTGTTCCAGTTTGGGTTCACCTGTACAATCTGCCATTATTTGCTTGGTCTCCTTTAGGAATAAACTGGCTCTGTAGTCATTTAGGAAAAATGTTATGTATGGATGAGATGACTGAGAAGCAGGATAGGTTGAAATATGCTAAGTGCTTAATTGAAGTCAGGCCAGAATAAGAATTAGATGACGAATTTCTGGTCAAATTAGTTGAGGGAGGGCAGCAGAAAATTTATGTTGAGTACTTATGGAGGCCAGATGTATGCGTTGCGTGCAAGAAGTTTGGGCATAGAACATTGGATTGTGAGAACAATGATAGCAGTTAGACAAAGTGTGAAAAAGAAAATAGTAGAGCTGAAAGACAGGTAGGAAACTCGAAAACCACAGTGAATGTGCAAGGACATAAAGGTCTCGGACCTATCAGGAAGCAGAATAACAGAAAATGGCAAAGAGTCACAAGAAACAAAACAGTCAACATTGTCAAAGCGAGTCAAGTGGAACAAGTAGAAGATGGGAACGATGGAAAAGTTACGGCTACAGGTGATAAGGAAGAACATGAAACTGCGACTACAAGTGAAAGAGTGCAAACGAGTAAAAAGACTGAATCATACTGTGACGTGTCAGATGAATTACGAAAGGAGGTAGGGAGAGAAACTGAGTCAGATAACACACCAGGAATCGCTACCAAAACGAAAGAGGAACCAAACAAAATAAGATCAGTAAAAATTGTAGATGTTGAAGCACTTGATAGTTGTTTGCTATCCAACAAATTTGAACTTCTCTACGAACTGGATGAAGAGGCTGATACTAGTAATAAAGTTATTGATAGTTTGAGAATCGATGACAAGAATGGTAAAAATGGAGCTCAAAATGATAATAGCATAGGAGAACTCAAAACTGGAACAACAGAACAAGTAGAGCAAAGAAAGATAAACAACCAACTGAATGAGAAGGAAGAAAACATACAAGACAATACAGAAACAATAACTGGTAATAAAGAAGGCAGATTAAACATTGTAAACAAAAGTAACGAAGGACAAAAGCCAAAAGACAAGAATAGTAAAAAGAATAGGAAAAGTCTTTCTTCCTCCAGTAAGACTACAGAACTGAAAGCAGATACATGCATGCACTCCAATGCATGCACATCTCATTATAAATTACCACTACCTGCTTCTTGTATTGTTCCTGAACCATCTCCCCTCTCAGTATACTCCAACATTAAACCTCCAAATGCCTACAAGCAACCTACACAACCGATTCTCTCTCCTCCTTCCACTCCAACAAATACTCCACTTCCTCTAAGCTCTGGTCTGACCACCCCTCCAACCAAAGATGGTATCAAAGAAGTCCCACCTCTTTCTGATGATATACCCAACTACTTATCCTCATCACAAGCTGTTACGAGGAGAATGAAAATTGAAATGATCAATGCCCGTGCTCTCCAATGATGTCTAATCTTGGAGCATGGAATATTCGTGGCGGTCATAATGTCATCAAACTTGACCAATGTAAACATCTTATTGCAACACATAATTTATCCATTTTAGCTATGCTGGAGACTAAGTTGAATAATGAGTTAACGCTCAAGGCTGCCAACTACATTAATCCCAATTGGAACTTTGTCCATAACTTGGAAGATGCTCCATATGGTAGGATATTGGTTCTATACAACCCCCGACAAATCCAAATAACTCCTATCCTCTCTAACTCTCAAATGATACATTGCCATGCCCAGTCTGCCTATGATAATTCCTCCTTTTATTTAACCTTTGTTTATGCCTTTAACTCAGCTACAGCCAGAGCTCCCCTATTTGATGTTTTTTCAGCGCTTAGGCAAAGCTCTCATCCTTGGATAATTACAGGGGACTTCAACTGTAGTTATAAGCTTTCAGATAGAGCTGGTGGCAATCCCCTATCCCTGAATGAGATAAAACCTCTTGCTGAAATCCTCAATCACTCTGAATTAATTCCTGTTAAATCTGTAGGAATGCAATACTCTTGGAACAATAAGAGAAGGAATGGTTGTAGGACTTTCTTCAAGATTGACCACACCTTTTCCAATCATACTGCACTTACCAAATGGCCCCTCCTCTTCAGCCTTCTTCCCCCGCCTCTGCTTTCGGATCACTCTCCTCAAATTACCCATTTACGTGGAGCTGACAAGAGAGGAAAAGCAAATTTTAAATTTTTTAACTCTTGGATTAAAGAAGCAGACTTTAAAAATATTGTTTTAAATGCTTGGAGTAAAGAAAAGTTTGGTAACCACTTATTTATATTGCAGGAAAAAATAAGAGAAGTTAAAGATGTATTGAAGCAGTGGTCGTTCGAGAGATTTGGTAAAGGAGACAAATTGAGCTCTACAATTGGTGAGAAGCTTGCTGAGGCACAATCGGAAATGATGGCCAACGTTACCAACTCTAACCTTTCTGCTGCTGAGTATGATTTAACCAAACAATACTGTGAAGCCTTATCTAAAGAGAGTGACATGATCAAACAAAAGTCCAGGATTAAATGGCATGAACAAGGTGATAGAAACAGTGCGTACTTTCACGCTAGCCTCAGAAATAAACACCGTAGAGAGAATATTGCTACCATCATAGATAAAGACGATCAGCTCCATTCATCCTTTCCTGCTGTTCAGGATGCTTTTGTGCAGTACTTCTCTTCTATTTATGGTAATGCGAGCAACTTCAAACCCAGAATTGAAGATATTCCTCCTAATATTCTTCCAACTATTTCTGGCGAAGACTATACCTTCCTATGCTCTGAAGTAACCTCTGACGAAATTGAGAAAGCGATGTTTTCGCTCAACAGCAACTCTTGCGGTGGCCCTGATGGTTTAAACGCCAAATTCTTCATAACTTGTTGGACTGTTGTTTCAACTGATGTCATCAATGCCATCAAGTTATTCTTTAAAAAATCTAAGCTTTTCAGGTCGTTCAACTACACTAACATAGCTCTTATCCCCAAGTTACAAAACGCACATCATGTCCATGAGTATCGGCCTATATCATGCTGCAACACCATATACAAATGCATCTCCAAAGTCATAGCTTCTAGATTGAAACTCATTCTTCCTTCCCTGGTCTCCAATAATCAAGCTGCGTTCATACCTGGTAGGAACATTCTTGACAATGTTCTACTTGCTCATGAGCTTCTAAAAGGTTACAACAGAAAGAATGTATCCCCAAAGGCTATGTTTAAACTTGATATCATGAAAGCCTTTGATTCGTTACAATAGGATAGCATTATTCGTATTATGAGTTACATGAACTTCCCGCCTCACTTTCTCGCCTGGATATATGAATGCATCTCAACACCAACATATTCGGTCATTGTCAATGGTATTCCCTCTGGTTTTTTTCGCAGTAGGCAGGGAATAAGACAAGGAGACCCTATTTCGGCTTACATCTTCATTATTGTGATGGAGCTCCTAACTAGAATGATCAACAATCTTATTGATCGAGGCGAGTTCACGCGTCATCAAAAGTGTAGTCAACCGAATATCTCTGCTCTTATGTTCGCTGACGACCTTGTTGTTTTTTGTACGCCGGATATTAATACTGTCAACAACTTAATGAAAACTCTTGATCAGTTTTATTCTATGACAGGTCTGAAGGTGAATATTCATAAATCTGAACTAGTTCTTTCTGGTGTCAACTTGGAACAGGAGGTAGCAATATCTCAGGTCACTGGACTATATCATAACCCAAATACAATTTCATACTTGGGACTTCCTCTGGCTTCCTCTAGAGTCACTACTAATCATTGCCTCCCATTATATGCAAGGATAACTACGAGACTAAACTGCTGGACTACGGTGAATCTTAGCCAAGCCGGTAGACTTACCTTAGTTAAGTCTGTGATATTTGCAATGCAGGTTTATTGGGCGAGAACCTATGTGTTGCCAATAAAGCTTATGAAAATGATCACTAGTGCATTTATGCGATTTCTTTGGACGGGAAGAACTTCTGGAAGATATATCGCTCCAGTTAATTTCAGAAGGGTTGAGCTTCCGTTGAATAGAGGGGGTCTGGGTATCATCAACTTACAGCAATGGAATAAGGCTGCTTTTGCGAAGCACGTTGATACCTTCTTCAACAACGCTGACAGCATATGGGCTGAATGGTCTCGACATAATGTTGTTAAAAACGGTAACTTTTGGAATATGAACAAAAAGCAGAATCTGAGTTGGACTTGGCAAAGTATTCTCAAGATAAGGGAAATGATTCTCCCTCTCATACAAATGAGCATAAACAATGAGTTCGGTGTTAGCTTCTGGGACGACCCTTGGCACGATCTGGGCATGATTCTTAGAAGGCAACTTACGTACACTGAGATAATACAAACTGGCATTCATCATGCTGCGAAGGTTAGGGATGTTCTCAATATTATTCAAAATTCTAATACCTTCTCCTCCAATCAGAGAATACAATGTATTTGGAACATGATAAGAAGCAAATCTCCACTGTATTCTTCCAATGTTAAGCTGGTGTGGGGTGACAAAAGGGCCAAGTTCAGAATTGGAATTGTTTACGAACATTTGATGAAGAACAATGCTCAGCCTAGGTGGATCTGGAGCAAGCGTACTTGGCATAAAGACAGTAGTATGCGACAAAATCTGTTACTCTGGAAAGTGCTCCATCGGGCAATTCTAACAAAAGCTAAACTGGTGTGCATGGGGATGGATGTCAATATTTCGTGCGCCTTCTGCATGGTCCAGGTCGAGACTGCTGAACACTTGTATTTTGAATGTACTAATATCAAGCGTGTATGGCGGCAAGTTAAGGCTAAACTCTGTCTGAATGAACCTTCCCAAGATAACTTGGATGAGTGGAAATTAATATACGTGAAAACTGGGCTTATACGTAAAGACAAGAGATTATATCTTGCTGTCTTGAAAAGCTTTATAGCTACGGTTTGGAAGGAACGAAACACTAGGGTGTTCGAACCGGCCAAAGCAAAATCTGAAGCAATATTTGAGACTTGGGTGATGCATGAAATCAAGAATGCTCTGAGTATGCTCTCCTTTAGCATTGATCCAGGCATCTATAACTCATTCTAAGAGTGTGTTTTTCCTTTATATGTTTCTGTCTTTTTTCTTTTAGTTTCCAGTTTTTTGTAGCGCTTGGTTTTCCTCTGTATTCTCTGAGCTTGCTCACTGTTATCTGTTTTGTAATCTTCGTGGTGCTGCAATAAAATGGTCGGGGTCCATCCAACCCCGTCGGCCTTGCCAAAAAAAAAAAAAAATTTTTTAAAAACAAATAAAAATTAAATAATGACAAGTGTTAAATTCTTAACATATTAAATACATGTGTTAACTAGATATGGAAGAAGACAAGTGTCATAATTTATTTCTATTTTCTTTAATTTTAAAAACAAATCTGTATAAATCTATATCCTTCTCTCTTCCATTTCTTTGTTCATCTTCACGTTTTAAAAAAATGAAACTAAAACCAGACAAAAGAAATCTATAACCTGAAACCAAAATCTTCTCAAACCAAAAGCTGGATTCATTTCTCAAACCAGATAATGTTCAAACCTGAGAACATTTACTCCAATAAAAATCAAAGCCTGTAAACTAGGTCTGTAATCAAAAATCCTCAAACCTGAATTCATCTTCAAAAAGTTTGATTCTCAAATGCCTGAAACCATTTATTATACAACCTGAAACATTCCTCTGTTTAAAATCAATAACCTGTAATTATTTCCAAAACCAAGAATCTCAAACCTGAATTCATCTGCAATGCTTAATTCTCAAATTTACAACCAGAAACCCTACAAACATTTCTCAAATTCAAAGATCTGTAACCATGTTCTTCAAGTCTGTGATCCTTTCCAAGTGCATGCAACTGCAAGCATTTCCTTCTAATCTGGAAATTATCTAAAGCAAGCATGCATGTCGTCTTCAAGTTTTCAAGGGCAAGAAGCATTTCAGTTTCAAACATAAGCAAGCATCCCAGTTTCAAGTTTTTAAAGCAAGTTCCTGTTTTTAAAAAGAAATCAAGCAGTTCAGTTCAAAATTCCAGTTTCTCACTTCTCTGTCAACATTTAAAGGTGAGTAAACATCTTTTTCAAAAGTTAAAAAGGAAATTAAATTTGCTTTTGAATGATTTCTGAATAGAGTATATTTGCATGTTTATTATATGAATGCTCTCTGTATGTATGTGAAAATTTTAGTGTGCATGTCTGATTTAATAGCTAACTGCTCTGTTCATCCTTAAATCGAGTGAACTTCTCTTTTATAAGACCTTAAACTTATATATTTTAATTCCAGTAGTATGATATGAAATGTACTGTAATGATTGAGTGAATTTTAGTTTGCATGTTCATAAATAGGTAGATATAATGATATGCATGTCTGTACATATACCTGCCTCTGTTTATCTAAGTACAGGCTTCAAATTTTTATTAGAAAAATTCATATCTTTACATCTGTTTGATTTTAGTCTAGGTTGTCTAAATGAAAAGAGTTCCTAACTATATACTTTAAATTTTAAAAGTAGATTCGAGGATAAGTAATAAGTATTAACTTAAAATTTAAAGTTTACAGTGGAAAATCAAAGGAATGGGTAAAATTCAAACTTGTTAATTTAAAACTTTGATTTTATAATCTGATTAGTACTTGCAAGTGATGAATTTAGAAGAGGAAATTATGATTTTTAGGATTGAAATGGTAGAGAAATTGTAAGTTGAACAGAAATGGCATTTTCGTCATTTATAGACGATCGATGGGGCTGGGTTCATCGTGATTGTTGTCGGTGATAGTTTGAAGCCCGTAGATGGTTGTAAAAATAGGGGATGATTTTATTAATCGTCGTAGTAATCGATCGATAGTATTTTAGGGTTTAGCAATGGTTCTGGGTATGGTTGAAATCGCGACCTTTTTCGTTGTCGTGGATGAACTAGAGGCTACCGCACCTGGGGGGATGGAAGCGTGGGACGGAGATGGAGCTTCGGTCGAAGTAGTGGGATTCTGGTGGCCAGAGGTGATCGGTCGAGATGATTCTTGGATGAGATGTTGTTCCAGTAAATGATCGTTATGGCTCAAATTCGATTTTCGATTTTGATTGATGAACGGAGTTGACGTGGTGGTCAAGAGGAAGAATTGCGACTCGATGGTGATCAGCGACTTGGTCGGAGTGGCGGCGTTCGCCTGTGCACGTGCACGAAGGTGAACGTGTATCAGTGGGTTTCTTGAATTTGGGAAGATGAGATACTCGAGTTCGTTCTCGAGAAAGAACTCGCGTGAACTAGGTATTGGCTCGAGTAATATCTGGGTCGTACTCGAGCATTTGAGTGAAACAGTTTAACAGTTTATTTTTTAAAAAAAAACCAAACAGTTTTAAAATTTAGAATTAAACTCTGTTTTGAAAAGAAAATAAGAAGAAGATGTGTTGGTTTGATTCAAATGGGTTAAACCCAAAAGTAAATGTTAAACCAGTTTATAAATTTAAATAAAAGTAAGTTGTAAATTTAAATAATTAAGTTAAATCAAATTCTTTTGGAAAATTTATTACCTTGTAATAAATTCTTTAAATAAATTAAGTTGTATTATTTATTTAACTTAAATATTTTAAGTCAAAATCTTAAGTTATTTTCAAACTTAATATAAAGGTTAATTAATAAGGATATGTTTTTGTCTTAAAAACTTGATTAAAGTTTGATAATTTATGAAGAGTAACTTATTAATCAAATTAGTTGGTGATTAAAGATAAGTAAATTAACAATTAAGTTTTCAAGTAATTTATTTACTTGTAATTAAGGATTGTTAATAAATAATTAAGGATAAGTAATAAATGATTATTTATTTTAAAAACTTAATTAATGATTTAATTAAGTAAGTTAATTACTAAGATTTAATGTTTTAATGATAATGTTTTATCTTAAAGGTTAATTAAGATTTTTAATGAAATTGAAATTAATTAATAATTAAGAGATTATTAATCTATGATTAAAGTTAATTAGGATTAATTAACTGTTATTAAAGGTTAATAAATTATCAATAAGGATTGATTAATTGATAATTAATAATTAATTAAATTGATAATTAAAGATGTTAATTAATAATTAAGTTTTATTAATTTATAATTAAGAGTTAATTAATTAGTTAATTAAGGTTAATTAACAAATGATAAAAGTAATTAAGGATTGATTACTTTTTATTAAAGGATATTGATTAATAATTAAGGTTTATTAATTAATGGTTAATTAATAATTAATCTGTGATTACGGATTAATTTGTTTAAAAGGGTAATTAAGGATGAATTACTCAGTTATTATTTATGAAATGAATGTGATTAATTTAAGTTAATTTGTTAATTAATTAAAGATAGTCACTTGGTAATTAATTAAGTATAATTACTTAATAAGATTTAATAAGTAAGTAATTGATAAATGAATTACTAGATGTAATTGAGATAAGAGAAATTACTTAATGGAAAGTAATTTAAAAGAATAATTACTTGGTAAAAAGTAATTAAGGATTAATTAAATTGTGTGATTATTCAAAGGATTTATAAAAAGATTTATAAAACAAATAAGAAATAATTAAGAAGTAATTTAGAATAGTTAATTACTGTTTATGATTATTTAGGTTGACTAATGGAAGTAATTAATTAAAGCATGATTAATTAATGTAATTAATTAAGGAATAATGTAATTAATTATAGTTAATTAATTAATTAAAGTAATTAATTAAGGATCATTAATTATTGTAATTAATGAGAGTAATTAAAGGTTAATTACTATAAATGATTAAGGATAATTAATTTGTGAAATTAATTAAAGAATAATTACTTTATGTAATTAATGATTAATTAATCAAGAGTGATTAATATTTAAAGGAATGATTAATTAATTAAATGGATTGTAATTAATTAAGGGATAATTAAGCAAGGTTAGAAATTAATTCTTAAGTAATTAATTTAATTTAAGTTGATTAAATTGATTATAATATGAATTAATAAATGGTTGCTTATGGATGATTATTTAAGTAGAATATCTGATTTGGTTGATATCTATTGGATGATATGTTATGATATTCTATGATGTGATATTTATCTGTATGCTGTGTGAATTCAAGTATTAAACTGAATTGAATTGTTTTAACCTTGAAACAACTTGGCCTTAAAAGATACGTTTGGATTTCGATGAGACCGGGATCGGGAATCAAATTTGATTATCCGAATACCACATCGATTCCAATTAAACGTTAGGTCGTTAATCCAAGTGGAACAAGTGAAGACTCGAGGTGTAAGAACTATTCTTTGTCAGTGTAACTCTGTGGGTGATTCCGTAATGAGTTGACGGAGATAGTACTTATAGGTTCGAGATGAAGATTAAAGTGCAAGGGTTATTGTCGTTAACTCTGAGGGTGATTCCAAAATGAGTGTAACAAGATAATGCCTTCGGTTTCGTTCGAACCCGGAACGAACTTGTATGGATTGAATGCTTGCAGCACATCGTCAGGTGGACGATGAGCATTCTAAGTTGATGTGTTCTGATTAAAGGTAATCGTAGCCTCAAGCCTCATCAACCGGGAATGGCTAAAACAGGGGAGGTGCAGCAAGGCTTCGTGGGTAGCGCCCACTGAGAGCAAGATAGATCCCTGTCTAGAAGTCCCTCTTTTATATTCGACTGTGTGGCAGTTGGTTCGAAACAACTGCGGGGTTGTTTTGTTCGGAATTATCCAGTAAGGGATGGTTCCGGCTTTGTGTTGCAGGGGATTGGGAGTGATCCTCGGTACGGTGATCTAGGCCACGTACTGTGACGGGTGGTACCCCAGTAGCCCTGCCATTGATGGAAACCCATTCTTCCTACGAGACCCTACGGTTTTGATTGTATAACCCACTTTGTTGGCTAGTATGCTGGAATTTAATAATGTAACAATTTCAGCTATTTCATATTTATTTGAAAATTCAAGACCTATTATAATATAACCAGATTTCCTATCAAAGTTTTGGTTAGCGTAAGGTAAAAACTTTTCCATGTTTATGTGTGGGAAGTCTTACGTGATACCTTTGTTTTCAAAAGGTTTTGAAGTTAAGCAAATTTAACCCGTTTACTCACACCAGACCCATGTCTGACCCAAGTGTTTATTTCTGTTTTATATAAACTCTTGGGTACTCAAATTTTTACGAGTAGCCAAGGGAGTCAGGTTTGCTTTGACGAGTTTTCTGGAGGAGCAAATGGAGCAGGAGGCTTCAGCATTTAGATATCTGTATTTCCGCTGTGTTGATCTCTGAGTCGATTGTTATTGATGTTATCTGTGTTGTACTTGAGTTGTAATAACTAGACAGATGTTTATAACTGTCTAGTATGTGTTGTATATGCTGTGTACTCTGATAACTGTTGTATATGATACTATGTAATATTTTATGTGATTAATATAATTTATTCGTTCCGCTGTTAGATTCTGATGTTGTTTCTTTCTTCTTCTTTTCTTTTCTCTTTTCTATCCCTTTCTTTTTTATTAATGATGCGTCATTCTGTGGAATGAGTGGCGGGTCGTTACATTTGGTATCAGAGCATAGGTTGAGTGAATACCTAGGCTCTGGAGTGGTGTCTATCTTGAGAGAGCGTATTTGTAATTTTTATATAACTATATATATATATATATATATCTATTCTACCTAATTGTTGGGTTACCTGTTCGGGTTATCCAATATGAGTTCTAAAGGTAGATAGGGTAGTGGTGTGTGTAACACGACTACCAATGGTTGGAGTTTGGATGTTTGAGATTGGAAGTGTATCTGTCGAGACTGTAGGCCTAATACCGTCTCGAGTGAGATTTGATATGATGATCATTGATCTCTGAAGGAAACCTGTTAAGGTTCGGAGGCCGACATTAAAGTATAAGTTTGATCGCACTCATATGAGTGGATTTTTGAGAGTTTGGATCTGTTGGTTGAGCAGAGAGAGTGATGATATCTTGGGTAACTCGGGAAGTAGTAGGTGCATGATGAGATGCAGTGACTATGGATGTCTCCGGCGATGTTATCTTTTGAAGCAAATGGGGAAGTGTGTCTGCTTTTGTGATATGGCTGAGTTCAGCATGATGTTTGTGTTTGTTCTGAGGTCCGAGTTTCTCTAGAAGCTTTGGATTAAGGAGTCTTTGGCATCTGTATCTGCAGTACAGCTCGAGTGTTTTGTGTTCCTGCTAGAAGATCTTTTGGCTTAGCTTTCTTAGAGGTGGGGTTCAGAAGCTGCAAAGTAGATTCATTTCTTCAAATGGATTGGTCAAGCATAGATTGTTCTGATAGATTAAGAAAAAGCAGTATTTTTGGATATTGGACTGGATAGAATCGCAAAAGTGACTTGCGATAGTTTGAGTATTCTCTGGAAAAATCTTTTGCTTGGGTTTGTGGTATCTCTAGAGGATATTGGAGTTATAGAGTTGTCAGAGATTTTCTGGAATATGATGATCAAGTTTGTACTCAAGTTCATCGACGACATCCAGACCAGAGTTGAGCAGCGAAAGCTTGGTAGTAGTTGTTCTAGAGTGGAAGCAACCGGAAGTTGCAGTATTTGGATTAGAGACGGAGGAATTTGGAATTCGAAGTTGGAGACTTCGTTGTTATTTCTTCGGTAAATGGAGCAAATAAGATTGGGTAAGGCTAGAAAGATAGCTCCGAGTATATTTGATCTTTCTGAGTTTTTGTGAGGATAAGTGTTTTGGTTTCGGGATTGAATTGCCAGTTTGGATTTAAGTAGAGCGAGTAACCCAGTATCTGTATCGGGGAAACCCGAGATAATTTTAGGTAGTTTATCCGGAGCTATGTCCGGATAGCTAGAATCGTTTGTTTGAATGAATTGTTTGTTTGAATGAAATTGTTTGTTTGGATGAATGGTTGTTTGATTGATAGTATATGGTTGATATGTATGCTTGAATTGTTTTAAAATTGGTTGAAATAAAATAAAACTTTTGGATTATCTTTTGTTTTAAATTTCGAGGACGAAATTCTTTTAAGGGGGGAAGAATGTGATATCTCGGAATTTCAAGAAGTTTAAAATGTGATAATCTCTTAATTTAAATAATTTAAAATTTGATAAAATTGTTATTTTCAAATATAAATAACCAAATAAAAATAACTGTGATGTTTTAATTATGGTTATAGATTTATAATTATTTAAATTATGTTGTGTTATAAATTTGATTTAAATAGTTTATCATTTCCAAATTTAATAAGTATTAATATATATATATATATATATGTCTTGAGTTGTTTTTAAATAAAGTAATCAATTTCAAACTTCATAATGTGTTTATTTAAAAATATAAATGGTGAGTTGATTTTTAATTTGGATTTTTAAAAGTAAAATTTGAATTTGAATCTGGATTTAAAATTTAATCTTTAAAGATAAATATTTTAATATAATTGGGTATAAAAATATATGAACAAGGCTCTTATTTAAAATAAGATTTGTTTTACAATATTTTCTTTAAAATAAATTTTATTTATATAAATTTGGGAAATATTTATTTAATAGCAAATTAAATATAAAAGTTTTATATTATGACTTAAAAATGAATTAAATATTATATATGATTTTATTAGAATATAATGAGTTTTTATTTTATTTTCCTTTTAAGGGTTCATTTATTTAAAATAGGAAAGTATTTACTAATTAATAAATGTATTAATTAATTAGGAAAATTCATTTTAAAAAGCTTTTAAATAATTTTTTTTTAAAAAAATAAAAATTAAATAATGACAAGTGTTAAATTCTTAACATATTAAATACATGTGTTAACTAGATAAATATGGAAGAAGACAAGTGTCATAATTTATTTCTATTTTCTTTAATTTTAAAAACAAATCTATATAAATCTATATCCTTCTCTCTTCCATTTCTTTGTTCATCTTCACGTTTTAAAAAAATGAAACTAAAACCAGACAAAAGAAATCTATAACCTGAAACCAAAATCTTCTCAAACCAAAAGCTGGATTCATTTCTCAAACCAGATAATGTTCAAACCTGAGAACATTTACTCCAATAAAAATCAAAGCCTGTAAACTAGGTCTGTAATCAAAAATCCTCAAACCTGAATTCATCTTCAAAAAGTTTGATTCTCAAATGCCTGAAACCATTTATTATACAACCTGAAACATTCCTCTGTTTAAAATCAATACCCTGTAATTATTTCCAAAACCAAGAATCTCAAACCTGAATACATCTGCAATGCTTAATTCTCAAATTTACAACCTGAAACCCTATAAACATTTCTCAAATTCAAAGATCTGTAACCATGTTCTTCAAGTCTGTGATCCTTTCCAAGTGCATGCAACTGCAAGCATTTCCTTCTAATCTGGAAATTATCTAAAGCAAGCATGCATGTCGTCTTCAAGTTTTCAAGGGCAAGAAGCATTTCAGTTTCAAACATAAGCAAGCATCCCAGTTTCAAGTTTTTAAAGCAAGTTCCTGTTTTTAAAAAGAAATCAAGCAGTTCAGTTCAAAATTCCAGTTTCTCACTTCTCTGTCAACATTTAAAGGTGAGTAAACATCTTTTTCAAAAGTTAAAAAGGAAATTAAATTTGCTTTTGAATGATTTCTGAATAGAGTATATTTGCATGTTTATTATATGAATGCTCTCTGTATGTATGTGAAAATTTTAGTGTGCATGTCTGATTTAATAGCTAACTGCTCTGTTCATCCTTAAATCGAGTGAACTTCTCTTTTATAAGACCTTAAACTTATATATTTTAATTCCAGTAGTATGATATGAAATGTACTGTAATGATTGAGTGAATTTTAGTTTGCATGTTCATAAATAGGTAGATATAATGATATGCATGTCTGTACATATACCTGTCTCTGTTTATCTAAGTACAGGCTTCAAATTTTTATTAGAAAAATTCATATCTTTACATCTGTTTGATTTTAGTCTAGGTTGTCTAAATGAAAAGAGTTCCTAACTATATACTTTAAATTTTAAAAGTAGATTCGAGGATAAGTAATAAGTATTAACTTAAAATTTAAAGTTTACAGTGGAAAATCAAAGGAATGGGTAAAATTCAAACCTGTTAATTTAAAACTTTGATTTTATAATCTGATTAGTACTTGCAAGTGATGAATTTAGAAGAGGAAATTATGATTTTTAGGATTGAAATGGTAGAGAAATTGTAAGTTGAACAGAAATGGCATTTTCGTCATTTACAGACGATCGATGGGGCTGGGTTCATCGTGATTGTTGTCGGTGATAGTTTGAAGCCCGTAGATGGTTGTAAAAATAGGGGATGATTTTATTAATCGTCGTAGTAATCGATCGATAGTATTTTAGGGTTTAACAATGGTTCTGGGTATGGTTGAAATCGCGACCTTTTTCGTTGTCGTGGATGAACTAGAGGCTACCGCACCTGGGGGGATGGAAGCGTGGGACGGAGATGGAGCTTCGGTCGAAGTAGTGGGGATTCTGGTGGCCAGAGGTGATCGGTCGAGATGATTCTTGGGTGAGATGTTGTTCCAGTAAATGATCGTTATGGCTCAAATTCGATTTTCGATTTTGATTGATGAACGGAGTTGACGTGGTGGTCAAGAGGAAGAATTGCGACTCGATGGTGATCAGCGACTTGGTCGGAGTGGCGGCGTTCGCTTGTGCACGTGCACGAAGGTGAACGTGTATCAGTGGGTTTCTTGAATTTGGGAAGATGAGATACTCGAGTTCGTTCTCGAGAAAGAACTCGCGTGAACTAGGTATTGGCTCGAGTAATATCTGGGTCGTACTCGAGCATTTGAGTGAAACAGTTTAACAGTTTATTTTTTTTTAAAAAACCAAACAGTTTTAAAATTTAGAATTAAACTCTGTTTTGAAAAGAAAATAAGAAGAAGATGTGTTGGTTTGATTCAAATGGGTTAAACCCAAAAGTAAATGTTAAACCAGTTTATAAATTTAAATAAAAGTAAGTTGTAAATTTAAATAATTAAGTTAAATCAAATTCTTTTGGAAAATTTATTACCTCGTAATAAATTCTTTAAATAAATTAAGTTGTATTATTTATTTAACTTAAATATTTTAAGTCAAAATCTTAAGTTATTTTCAAACTTAATATAAAGGTTAATTAATAAGGATATGTTTTTGTCTTAAAAACTTGATTAAAGTTTGATAATTTATGAAGAGTAACTTATTAATCAAATTAGTTGGTGATTAAAGATAAGTAAATTAACAATTAAGTTTTCAAGTAATTTATTTACTTGTAATTAAGGATTGTTAATAAATAATTAAGGATAAGTAATAAATGATTATTTATTTTAAAAACTTAATTAATGATTTAATTAAGTAAGTTAATTACTAAGATTTAATGTTTTAATGATAATGTTTTATCTTAAAGGTTAATTAAGATTTTTAATGAAATTGAAATTAATTAATAATTAAGAGATTATTAATCTATGATTAAAGTTAATTAGGATTAATTTACTGTTATTAAAGGTTAATAAATTATCAATAAGGATTGATTAATTGATAATTAATAATTAATTAAATTGATAATTAAAGATGTTAATTAATAATTAAGTTTTATTAATTTATAATTAAGAGTTAATTAATTAGTTAATTAAGGTTAATTAACTAATGATAAAAGTAATTAAGGATTGATTACTTTTTATTAAAGGATATTGATTAATAATTAAGGTTTATTAATTAATGGTTAATTAATAATTAGTATGTGATTAGGGATTAATTTGTTTAAAAGGGTAATTAAGGATGAATTACTCAGTTATTATTTATGAAATGAATGTGATTAATTTAAGTTAATTTGTTAATTAATTAAAGATAGTCACTTGGTAATTAATTAAGTATAATTACTTAATAAGATTTAATAAGTAAGTAATTGATAAATGAATTACTAGATGTAATTGAGATAAGAGAAATTACTTAATGGAAAGTAATTTAAAAGAATAATTACTTGGTAAAAAGTAATTAAGGATTAATTAAATTGTGTGATTAATCAAAGGATTTATAAAAAGATTTATAAAACAAATAAGAAATAATTAAGAAGTAATTAAGAATAGTTAATTACTATTTATGATTATTTAGGTTGACTAATGGAAGTAATTAATTAAAGCATGATTAATTAATGTAATTAATTAAGGAATAATGTAATTAATTAGAGTTAATTAATTAATTAAAGTAATTAATTAAGGATCATTAATTATTGTAATTAATGAGAGTAATTAAAGGTTAATTACTATAAATGATTAAGGATAATTAATTTGTGAAATTAATTAAAGAATAATTACTTTATGTAATTAATGATTAATTAATCAAGAGTGATTAATATTTAAAGGAATGATTAATTAATTAAATGGATTGTAATTAATTAAGGGATAATTAAGCAAGGTTAGAAATTAATTCGTAAGTAATTAATTTAATTTAAGTTGATTAAATTGATTATAATATGAATTAATAAATGGTTGCTTATGGATGATTATTTAAGTAGAATATCTGATTTGGTTGATATCTATTGGATGATATGTTATGATATTCTGTGATGTGATATTGAATATATCTGTGATAAATGTTTGATATTTATCTGTATGCTGTGTGAATTCAAGTATTAAACTGAATTGAATTGTTTTAACCTTGAAACAACTTGGCCTTAAAAGATACGTTTGGATTTCGATGAGACCGGGATCGGGAATCAAATTTGATTATCCGAATACCATATCGATTCCAATTAAACGTTAGGTCGTTAATCCAAGTGGAGCAAGTGAAGACTCGAGGTGTAAGAACTATTCTTTGTCAGTGTAACTCTGTGGGTGATTCCGTAATGAGTTGACGGAGATAATACTTATAGGTTCGAGATGAAGATTAAAGTGCAAGGGTTATTGTCGTTAACTCTGAGGGTGATTCCAAAATGAGTGTAACAAGATAATGCCTTCGGTTTCGTTCGAACCCGGAACGAACTTGTATGGATTGAATGCTTGCAGCACATCGTCAGGTGGACGATGAGCATTCTAAGTTGATGTGTTCTGATTAAAGGTAATCGTAGCCTCAAGCCTCATCAACCGGGAATGGCTAAAATAGGGGAGGTGCAGCAAGGCTTCGTGGGTAGCGCCCACTGAAAGCAAGATAGATCCCTGTCTAGAAGTCCCTCTTTTATATTCGGCTGTGTGGCAGTTGGTTCGAAACAACTGCGGGGTTGTCTTGTTCGGAATTATCCAGTAAGAGATGGTTCCGGCTTTGTGTTGCAGGGGATTGGGAGTGATCCTCGGTACGGTGATCTAGGCCACGTACTGTGACGGGCGGTACCCCAGTAGCCCTGCCATTGATGGAAACCCATTCTTCCTACGAGACCCTACGGTTTTGATTGTATAACCCACTTTGTTGGCTAGTATGCTGGAATTTAATAATGTAACAATTTCAGCTATTTTATATTTATTTGAAAATCCTAGACCTATTATAATATAACCAGATTTCCTATCAAAGTTTTGGTTAGCGTAAGGTAAAAACTTTTCCATGTTTATGTGTGGAAAGTCTTACGTGATACCTTTGTTTTCAAAAGGTTTTGAAGTTAAGCAAATTTAACCCGTTTACTCACACCAGACCCATGTCTGACCCAAGTGTTTATTTCTATTTTATATAAACTCTTGGGTACTCAAATTTTTACGAGTAGCCAAGGGAGTCAGGTTTGCTTTGACGAGTTTTCTAGAGGAGCAAATGGAGCAGGAGGCTTCAGCGTTTAGATATCTGTATTTCCGCTGTGTTGATCTCTGAGTCGATTGTTATTGATGTTATCTGTGTTGTACTTGAGTTGTAATAACTAGACAGATGTTTATAACTGTCTAGTATGTGTTGTATATGCTGTGTACTCTGATAACTGTTGTATATGATACTATGTAATATTTTATGTGATTAATATAATTTATTCGTTCCGCTGTTAGATTCTGATGTTGTTTCTTTCTTCTTCTTTTCTTTTCTCTTTTCTATCCCTTTCTTTCTTATTAATGATGCGTCATTCTGTGGAATGAGTGGCGGGTCGTTACAGTTTTTCAGTCTTCGGATGATGGATTTTTACGTCCAACATTCGAAGCAAAAATTAAATCTAATAATACTAACAAGCACATGTATGAAAGGTACATACCTCCTGGAGACAAGAGGAAGAGAATTGATGCTAATTCCACTGAAGAAAGCCCAATTGTCATTGAATTTGATTGCCGAGGGGAGACAGAAATAATAAAACCCATAGAAGACCTTGAGGAGGCATGCATAGATCCAAATGATACCATAAGGTAGTCAAAGTGGGAAAAGAATTGGATAGAAACTTGAAGAAAGATTTAATCCAATTTCTTAAGATTAATAAGGACACATTTGCCTGGTCTCATTCAGATATGGCGAGAATTGATCCGTCGGTCATGTGTCATGCGCTAAACATTAGTTCGGAAGCAACCCCCATTAGACAGAAAAAGGGACAATTGGATAGAGTACGGTCTGATGCATTGAAAGAAGAAGTTAAGAGACTCCTCAAAAATGGGTTTATTTGGGAAATCTACTACCCAAAATGGCTAGAAAACCCAGTATTGGTGAAGAAATCGAATGGAAAGGGGAGAACTTGCATTGATTATACTGATTTGAACAAAGCTTGTTCGAAAGACTATTTCCAACTACCGTGAATTGTTCAGTTAGTTGATGCAACTAGTGGGCATAAATTATTATCTCTCATGGATGCATATTTAGGATACAATCAAATACCCATGTTCAAGCCGGATGAGGAACACACTAGATTCATTACTGAATGGGGAATCTACTACTACAAAGCAATTCCTTTCGGGCTAAAGAATGTAGGGCTACTTATCAAAGGCTGGTCAACAGAATGTTTAAAGAACAAATTGGCCAACATATGGAGGTTTATGTGGATGACATGCTAGTGAAGTCTGGCGAGGCTAAGAATCATCTTGAGGATCTCGAAGAGATGTTCAAAATACTATGAAAATATCAAATGAAATTAAACCCACAGAAATGCTCCTTCGGAGTCCATTCGGGGAAGTTTTTAGGCTACCTTGTGAGTGCCCAAGGAATTCAAGCTAGTCTTGACCAAATTCAAGCTATTAAGGACATGGCCGAACCCAAAACCAATAAAAAGGTAATGAATTTGAATGGGAGGGTAGCTGCTCTAAGCAGATTCATTTCCAAAGAAACTGATAAATGCATCCCCTTTTTCGACGTAATCAAGAAAAAGTAAAACTTTGAATGGGGGAAGATTGTACAAAAGCTTTTCAGGAGTTAAAAAGCCATTTGGAAAAGCCACCGATACTTTCTAGTCCCGAAAATGGAGATATTATACATATACATGGCAGTATCAGAGCATGCGGCCAGTTCAGTGTTGATTAGAGAAGGAAGTGGAGCTCAACTTCCAGTGTATTATGTAAGCAGGCGATTGAAAGATGTGAAAGTTTGGTACCCAGTGATAGAAAAGCTAGCCTATTGCTTGATCCTTACCGCACGAAATCTTAGAGCATACTTCAAGCACATCTGATCCGGGTATTGACCAGTTTCCCCCTCAAACAAGTTTTTAGTAAGCCAGAAACTTCAAGTAGGTTGGTAAAGTGGGGAATTGAACTTAGTCATTATGATATTGAATTTCAGCTGAGGGCCGCTATCAAAGGTCAAGCATTGGCGGATTTTATTAACGAATGTACTAACTTTAGTAAAGAGCAATCGGAAAAAGAAAAGGATCGAAAACCCATGCGGCAATTATTCGTCGATGGTGCATCAATGAACAAAGAGTCGGTGCAGGATATGTGATAATAACACCAACAGACACTGCTTACATTATGCCATGAAGTTAGGGTTTCCCGCAACGAATAATGTGGTCGAATATGAATTGATGGTAGCAGGGTTAACTTTGGCATTAGAGCTTAAAATCCCACGGATTCAAATCTTTAGTGACTCCTAACTAATTGTAAATCAAATAAAGCAGGTATATCAGACAAAAGACTCCAAGCTATCTCTATATGTAAATAAGATATTGAAAACGCTTGCTTTGTTTGAAGACTTTTTCATACATCAAGTTCCGAGAGGGGAAAACTCACAAGCGGATTCTTTAGCAAAATTGGCTAGTTCGAGAGGAGCCCCAAAAACTCGGATCATGCCAGTGGGATATCAAGCAAATCCAAGTATAGAAGAGGGGACATCTGAACAAGGAAAGGAATTGCTAGTCCCTAGATCCCAAACCATGTCACGAGAGAGAAAAAAAAGGAAGTCAATGGAGAAGTCTCGGGAGAGAGTTAACCAGCAAGGGCAGATAACTATTATGATAACACTTGGATGGCGCCTGTTGTCGATTATCTTTCAATGGAAAATTTTCCACCAAACAAGGGGAAGCTAGGAAAATCAAGCGACAAACCCTAACTTTCATGATAGTGGATGGAATCCTTTACAAGAAAGGATATGCGTTACCTTATTTAAGATGTGTAAACCTGGAGGATGGGATGAAATTACTAGTAGAAGCACATGAAGGATTCTATGGAGACCACTCTAATGGAACAAAACTAGCAAAGAAGATAATGAGACATGGTTTTTATTGGCCTCATATGGTGAGTCAAGCCATAGAACATGCAAGGATATGCGAGAAATGCCAAAAGTACTCGAAGATCCTCCGATTAGCACCAAGCCAGTTAACTCCAATTTCAAGTTCATGGCCCTTTGACGTATGGGGAATGATTTAATCGGCATGTTGCCCATTTCTAAATGAGGAGCAAAATATGCAGTAGTCGCTATAGACTATTTCACTAAATGGGTTGAAGCAGAACCGCTCCCCAAGATCACTTCTGGAAAAGTACTAAGATTTGACATCAAAAATATTATAACCAGATTTGGAATCCCCTATAAGATTATCTTCGACAACGAATCATAATTTGAGAGTGAAGAATTCTCTTGGTTTTGCCATAAGAATGGAATTATTAAGAGCTTTTCCTCTGTTGCGCATCAGAAGGCAAATGAGGCAGTTGAGACTGCAAATAAGGCCATAAAGACAATTTTGAAAAGCGAATGAACAAAGCTAATGGAAATTGGGTAGAAGAGCTGCCACTTGTATTATGGGCTTATCGAACATATACCAAAATGGCAACGGGTCATACTCCCTATTCATTGACATATGGGTGTAAGGCGATGATACCAATTAAGATTGAAATACCCTCACATCGAAGAATTTCATATGCATTCGATTTAAACCAAGAACGAAAAAGAGAATTACTGGATTTGATACATGAGTTGAGAGATGAAGCAGCAATTAGAATAGCAGAATATCAAAGAAGGATTTCAAAGTATTACAACTCAAAAGTAAGAACGCGATCATTTCAAGAAGGAGATCTGGTACTCCAAAGAGTAATGGCAAACAAAAGAAATCCCGCGGATGGATTGCTGGGACCAAATTGGGAAGGACCCTTAATCATTTGCAAAGTAATCCCCGCAGGAGCTTACAAATTGTGCCGGCCAGACAGCAATATGGTTCCTAGAACATGGGATGCGGAACATTTGAAACCATATTTTCCTATGATGAATGAATAAAGCATCTCTTTCTTCAAAAAGAAAAATCTATATGGTTGGGAGTAGAATTCTCCTTGCATTTGGACAGTACCTTTAACAGTCAAAGCCTCTGTCCACGCCGAGATGACCAGGGCAGAACACCTTTTGGAGGGAGGAGTGTAAGCCTTTAACCGTGCCACGCTATGGCCAGGTTAAAGCATCGACAAGCCCTTGGCCGCGCCTTTGGTTAGGTCAAGGCACCTCCTGGAGGGAGGAGTGTAAGCCTTTATTCGTGCCACACTATGGCCAGGTTAAAGCATCAACAAGCCCCTGTCTGCGCCACGCTATGGCCAGGGAAGAGCACCTCCTAGAGGGAGGAGTGTTAGCCTTTATCTGCACCACGCTATAGCCAGATCAAAGCATCGACAAGCCCTAGGCCACACCTCTGGTCAGGTCAAGGCACCTCCTAAAGGGAGGTTGGGTAAGTCCTTGGTTCCAGCCTCTGAGAATGAGCTAACCAGAGCACCAGACAACAATGGACTAAGACGTTCAAGCCCAAGAAGCGGCTCATCAAATAATGGACTAAGACGTCCGAGCCTAAAGAAGAGGCTCATCAAACAATGACTAAGACGTCCAAGCCTAAGAGGCAGTATATCTACAAGGGACTGAGATGTCCAAGCCCAAGAAGTGGCATATCAAATGATGGACTAAGACGTCCAAGCTCGAGAAGCGGCCAATCAAACTACAACTACATCTAAAAGGGTTTACATATGTCAAAGAAGACAAAATCCGAGGAGTAGAATAGGACTCCACTTATTAATACCCGAATCTGGGTTTAGTGTCTTTCACTTTTGGACTTTATATTTCAATACCCGAATATGGGTTTCGGGTCTTCACTAATCACTTATGGTCTTCCTCATACCCGAATTTGGGTTTTGAGACTATTATCCGACGTCACTTATTTATGCCGTAATATGGGCTTAAGATTATTACTATTATAAAGATAATTACTATGGATTTATGATTATCCAACATATGCCCTAATCTGGGCTAGAGATTTCTATTATGAAGAAAATTATTATGGATGTCTAATTATCCGACATGTGCTCTAATCTGGGCTCGAGATTTTTGTCATGCAGATAATTATTATGAATTTTTTATTATTCACCACTAATACCTGAATTAGGGTTTGAGAATTCTCTTTTGAAGACTATTTCTGAATCTCCCTTATTAAAACATGAATCTGGGTTCTGGACATCTTACTATTAACTTCTAAACTTCACTTGATACTACCCTTATTTGGGTTAGACTACATAATTTTCCAATGCCTAAATTTCAATTTCAGGTCTTTTATCATCAATTTTGGACTCTGTCTATCGATTTCCGATCTGGGTCTTAAAGCAGTAGTATTGAAACCACAATAGACATCTAAGTCATCAACTAGAAACTTCGAGCTGGTCTTCTTAATACCCAAATTAGGGTTATTAGATTGCAACTCTAAACGATGTTCACCGACATCTGAATTCCGACTCTGGGATTATTCTTATCTCCAAGAAGAGTTTATAAATACATATCAGTATGTATAACTTACAAACTTATTTCTAGATAATAGCTTATGACCTCCTATTTCCAAACATTGGCTGTTTCGCATAGGAAGAAAACAAAGTTATTAAGAGCAAAGAATTTCTGAAATTTTTGTCCTAAAGAACAAAAGCTTCTTTCATACGGGGGAGGGGGAGGGGAAAAATTTAACCATAAAATCCACTTAAGAATAAAGTCCAAAAGAAAGTTAATGAAAATGCCAGGTTCTACTGAAATAATAGGCACGGGTTTCGACAAGGATCACGAAAGAACATTTCGAAGGCATTGAGAAGGCTTTTAAAGGAGTCACAAGCACCAGGTGCCCTCACAAGAGATAAAAAGTCTAAAAACTTTTGAAAAAGATGAAAAAGAAAGTGGGGCTATCATTCTGCCTCATTCGAGCCTTTTGATGTAGATGGGTTCAAGTATATAGAAAAAGCAAGGACGAGCTCGGAACCCCTTTTGAAGGCAATGAATAACAACCTTTCATATGCACGCCAAACCTTTCGAAACCAAAGGTTTCGCCTTCATTCAAATTACTCAAGACAACCCTTTCGAAAGCATAGCCGAGCCTTTCGAACTGGTTGAAGCCAATAACATCAGGGGAAAGTTCCGCATCAATCCACAAGCATGCATTCCGGAGCTACCTACCGCATCAAAACCCTAGTAAACAACCTATCGACAGAGTCGGAAGCTCTTATCTGTACCTCTTATGATGGCATAGCAACACGAAGATAAAAGTGCATATGTGGCCCTTTTGACGACGTCGACAACAGTTCAAGGAAAAGCAGAGAGAAGGAACACTTAAAACTTAACAACAGCGAAAGGTGGGCAAAGGACCCTTTCGACAAGGTCGAGAGGTCTAGAATAAGAAGATGGGAAGCACAAGGAATAGTGAGAAAACTCGAAAAGAAAACCTTTCGACAGCATCGAAGGCAGGCGAGGCCTTTTGACCATGTCGAAAGGAATGATACGGAAGATAAAGAGACCTTTCGACTGGGTCGAAAGCATTGGCACGAAAGGGGGCCGACCTGCATCTATAAATAAGACCCAAGGAGGGACTGGATTTTGGAATCCAAAGCTCATTTTTTTACTTCTATTTCTTTGCCACAACAAAATCTTTGTAACCCAAAATCAATTTGGGGAAAAGCTCTCAAAATTGTAACTCATTTTGGATTAATAATAAAAGAGAAATGCGTAGATTCAATAAGGATTCGATTATGAGGAAGACCATTACGATCATTAGCTAGACTAATGATCAATTGCACATGATGCTATCTTATTTTCTTAATTTCTTTTTGTTTATGCAAATCAATAGTGTCAACTTGGATAACATATAGGTGAAACACACCATCATCGTGACAAACACCGTATAATGACAAACAAGGATGGTGATGATGTTTCGACACTGATAAGTTCATAGAACTTACAAATATCCAAGATGGTCTTATATCGAGTATACTGAACGAAGATTGGGCAATTTCAAATTAGATCTATTTCAAAAGGAAAAAATCCCTTTCGACCTGGTCAAAAGGGATGTCACGAAGAAACTGGTTTGTAATTGGCAAGCAATCATGAATGGAGGAGTTCATTTGAAAGGAACCTATACCCTATTACATCAGCAACCCTTTCAAAGGGGTTCCTCCATGGAAGAAATGAGACCGATGAAGTCGAAAGCAGTTATTTCTTTTTGAAAGGCCGAACATACCTTCCGACATGGTCGAAAGGAATAAAATGGACTTTTCGACATAGTCGAAAGGGATGGGTATTCAGCATGAATAGCTGTTTTTAACTCGTACGAAAGTGGGTTTCGAATAAGATTCTTCCTCATTTACCTTCATCTTGATGAGGTTAATTTGATCAATGATTCACTAGCAATATATCAATTGTCCTCCGAAAGTGATTCGACCAAGTCAACTTGATCGAAAGAGGGGTTTCGAAGGAAGTAATCTCTTTCAATCTTCTTTAAATAGTCCTATTTTGTTACACAAACAATCCTATTTGCCATAGCTTTGTGGATGTTGACAAGTTTTCTTGTTAACACATACATACATACATATATACACACGCGCGCGCGCACGCTCACTTACACATGCGCGCACGCACACTCACACACACACATATATATTATATATATATGCATACACATTTATGAACATATGTGAACACCCTAGGCAAACTTTTAATTCAGCTAGTACTACCATCGTAGGGAGTCTAGATTAATCCAAAATTTCGTACCTACAAATAGTTCATAATGGTTGAGAATAACACCTCTGAAGTCAGAAACCACCTTGCTTAAGAGATACCCACCATTTTGGGTATGCCATCATGGTTTCGATAATATATAACGCTAGTAGATCAAGTTTTCATTCCTTAATAACCTGCACCAGCGTTGCCAGTTGCTCCATCTATTGAACTAGCACCCTGCCTACTAGACTTTCCAAAGATGTATAAGGATTTTCAAAATATGAAAGGATGGGCATTTTCGAGGGCAGAATATTTTGTAGCAACCAAGGCGTGGATTAAGGATTATGAATGTATATTTCGGGAGCTAGGACAAGAGGACCGAGTCAAAAGAAGAATAGCCGCATGGCACCTAAAGGGAGAGGCACTGAATTGGTCGATCATAGTCGTTCAAGAGAATGAAGATGAAGTAATTAGTTGGGCTGAGTTCAGAGCCTGCTTCGAGTTAAGATTCATGTCTAAAGCTGAAGTAAGTCCGCAGTTGGCCAACTAAGGTGGGGAGACTCCACGGTGAAGGAGTATATCAATTAGTTCACAGAATTAGCTAAGTATGGGACGGGACTGATCGACACCCCTGCAAAGAGGGCAATGAAGTTTGTAAAAGGCCTAAACTCTCCATCTAGGGATACTTCTTACTCAAGTTCCTACAGGTTCCACCTATGAGTGATAGTTGAAATGGCACTACTTCAGACGGTTGTCTTAGAAGAAAAGAAGAAGGTAGGACAGATGCAAAATCAAGGTGGAGTAAATAAAGGAGGATTCTGGTTGGATAAGTAAGCCAAGGAAAAGATCAAGAAAGGGGGTGTGACATGTCGTAGATGTTAGAAGAAGGGGCACATTGCTAAGGATTGCAAAGTGATTTTGATGAGGGAAGAATTCAAGGAGAGGTGCTACCACTGACATGAAGAAAGACACTACAAAAACTGGTGCTCGAAGTTAGCAAAAAAAGGGCAGAGTGAGCAGTCTTGTGCCATTGAGGATGCACTTATCTCAAGCAGACCTCCTCCTAGGGATAAAGGGAAAGCTACGATGGAAAGTACACTTATTATTTCTAGAAATACTATCCGTACCTTATATGATTTTGGAGCATCACATTCATTCATAGCCTATAATTTAGTTAATTCTGTAGGACTAAAGACCCAATGTGCCAACAACACAATAGTCGTATCAAATCTTATTGGGTGATCGATTCACCTTTCTATGATTTGCAAAGACCTAGTGGTTGATATATGTAATATTGACTTTATATGTAACGCGTATGTTCTGGGTTTTTAGGGGTATGGACTTATCCTAGGGATGGATTGGCTATCTTACTATGGGGCTATCTTAGATTGTGATAGGAGGATCGTTTGGTTAGAGAGTTGTAGGGGGCGAGATATAGATACTTGTTGCATGCCCTAAAGCTTAGTTGAGTTAAGTTATTTGTGTTTTCTTAGCCTATCACATGATGAGCTATCATCTATGCTCATAGTCCAAGATTTTCTAGATGTTTTTGAAGAAGTCTCCAGTCTCCCATCCCGAAGAGAGATCGGGTTTAGAATTTTTGGAGAAGGATGCTAGACCCGTCCGCTACCATTGAGGCATATGGACTTTAGAGAAAGGCAAGAGCTAGATAAGCATATTTCATAGTTATTACAGAAATGAATTATTCTCCATAGTACTTCAGAACGAGGAGCTTCAATTGTCTTTGCCACTAAGGCAGACGGCTCTTTAGGCTATGCGTCGACTATCGAGAGCTTGACAAGCTAACCAAGAAGAATCAGTATCCCTTTCCTAGATCTGATGGATTATTTGACTAGCTTGTTAGAGCCAAAATCTTTTCTCAGTTGGACTTAGCCACTATATTCCACCAATTGAGAATAGCTTAGGATAGCAAGCAGAAGACTGCTTTTCGCACTCTGAACGGACTTTATGAATGGAAGGTAAAGCCTTTTGGATTGATGAATGCCCCCGCATACTTTGTAAATTTTATGAGTAAAGTCTTTAGGGGGTAGCTGAATAAGTCCGCCATAGTATTTGTAGATGATATCCTAATATTCTCTAAAAGTGAACACGAGCATGAAAATCACTTAAAGGAGGTATTAAAGACCTTGAGAAGGCACCAACTAAAAGCCAAATTCTCAAAGTTTCATTTTTGGAAGAAGGAGGTAAGATTTCTCTGTCATATTATTTCCGAGATGGGATTGTTAGTTGATCCAACTAAGGTGGAAGCTATTTGAGACTAGAGGATTCTGAAGAATGCCATGAAAGTTTAAAGTTTTCTTGGGTTAGCGGGTTACTATAAGAAGTTCATCAGGGACTGTGCAAAGATAATAATCTCATTGACTCAAGAAAAGCTCAGTCTTTAAATGGGATGAGAAATACGTGGAAGCTTTTGAGAAGTTGAAGGAACTATTGACTAGTGTACAATGCTAACTATTTTGAATGGGTCAAAGTTTTCACCGTTTATACCGGCACATGTGGTACGAGGTTAGGATCCCTTCTCATGCAAGAAGGCAAAGTGATAGCCTATACATGTAGGCGGTCAAAGGAATATGAGAAGAGGTATCCTGCTCACGACTTAGAGTTAGCAGCTATCATATTCGCTTTCAAGATGTGGAGGCGCTATCTTTTAGGGGAAAGGTTTGAGTTATTTACTGACTATAAATCCCTTAAATACCTGTTTTCCTAAAGGGATTTAAACCTTAGGCATTAGAGGTGGATGAAGTTTATAGCATCATATCACTTTGAGATTCAGTGTACTCATAGTAAAGGGAATCTTGTGGCCGACACCTTTAGCCGAGGGCATGCTACTCTTGGTGTAATATATGAGTGGAGGCAGTTGGAGTTCCTCTCGAACTTCAATTTCCAACCACCATCAGATTCACTCTAGGTTTTCTTGTGGCTATGGAGGTAAGGCCAATATTGATGGACCACATCGGTGAATAACAAAAGAGAGACAATAGTATACATTTTCGATAAGTTAGGTAGAGGAGAGCATTTCCTCTACATCCGTAGTTATTCGATCAACGAAGAGGGTAGCTGAGGAGATGACTATGTGTTCCAATAGTGGAGGAAGTTCTGGCCAAGTGACACCATTCTAAGATGACTATTCATCCCTGGAAGGATAAGAAATATAGGGATATGAAGCAGATTTTCAATTTTCCAGGAATGAAGAGGCGAGTAGCGAAATATGTCACTAAGTGTTTGATGTGCCCAATGACAAAGGTGGAACAAGGAAAGCCCGAAGATCAGTTATTGTCGTTAGAGGTACCGACTTGGAAATGTGAGTATATATCGATGGACTTTATAGACGGGTTATTTAGAAGTCAATGAAGCAATGAAGCTATATGCGTTATAGTGGATAGACTCACTAAGAGTGCACAATTATTCCCATAAGGAGTAATAGGACGGCAACATTTCTAGTGCAAATTTATATCAAATCTATTGTTTATAATAGAAACCAGAAAACCAGCCTTGCTGACTTAGACAGTCGGAGATCGTAGCATTTCAAAATAATACTATTTTTATGTAATCTCTTTTTTTTCCTTTATTTCCCTCCCAATCGTTCCCCCATCTTCCTCCCTGTTTACTTCCTCTCCCACTCTTTCTACTCAAACCATTTCAGAGGTTATGAATTTTCTTTACTACCCAAACTACAACCGCTTAACCAAATATTTTCATCTACCCCTAATTTCGTTCTTCCACTTCTAATTTTCTCCCCTATGCCCTAATTTCGTTCTTCCTCGAAATTGTTTCATAAATTTAATGGTGCTGAATTTTTTAATCCTTGGTTACGCTTTCATGGTATATGATTGATATTGTATTCCAACATTGTTCGTCGACTATTCTGATGATAACCCTTTCAGAGATTATCCTAATTTCGTTGGATCCATAACTGAGCACATGATCGGGTTACTGTTACATGGTGATAGAGTAGTGAGAAGTAGTTGGTAAGTTGAATTTCATTGTATGCCCAATTTACCCTTTCTCATTTACACATTACACTGTTAATTACTAATAATAATGTGTTGAACAATGGCTCACATATGTTTTTTTTCCTGTCTTTGTTATTGTTCTAACTGGTAATGGTTGTTGCCAAATTTCATTACCATGATGTTGAGTTCTTCTGTAGTGTTCAAACCTTTTCTAATTCAACCATGCAAGACAGTGATGGATCATTGCTATTTTTTACAGACAACTGCCATGGTCTGTGATTTTTTAATGAGTTTCAACCTAATTGACATATCATATGTTTCAGAGAACCACTGCTGGATGATTGCATTATCAGTGAAACTGGTTGATGATTGCTTCGTTCTATGGGTCAGAAGGTGCTACCTTCGTATCAGGTATTAATTTTTTAATTCTTAACAATCTCCGGTTTCGCACCCTAAGTTAATTAGTTTATTACCTAAACCGACCAAATTCTTTTCATATGTGAAGTAGAAGATTTCTTTTTCCCTTATATGTTTTGTTAGTATAAGATGTTGATGTACATTATGCACGTGTAGTAAAGTTGTGTTTTGTTCTATGTCGACAATTTTCCGTGTTGTCTGTGTAAGTCCACTGACAATAGTTGTGCACGTACCTGATATCGTATGCTATTATAAATTGTTATGGTAATTTGGTGGATATTTACACGGTAATCTGTCTGCATATATGTGTGAATTTATGAGTACTGGACTTAATCCTTTTCTTTTCAAACTTGATTTTCAGAAGTAGTGTGTTTGTAATTTCAGTTCCAGTTTGTATTTTTAATGCTGTATCCTGCATGTTTGAAATTATTGAAAATTTAAGCGATTGTGGTGCTTGAATAACTTATTTTGACCTACCATATTGTTTGCACAAAAAATGGACAAACACCTCAAAGTTGTATGGTTTAGTAGATCTTACGTTGTTTTTAGTGATTTTGGAGGTTTATGCAAATATATGAAAAACAGGGGCTAAATTGTTAAAAGACACGCAGATTTATAGTGGTTCAGCCAGAATGTGCCTACGTCCACTTTATATGTTATTTCTCTTCTTTTGTTGTGATTACAAGTACAAAGCTTTGACACAAGTAAAAGAAAATTGTTTGAAAGTTCCTTCCGTGCTTGAGCTCTCAAACTCGTCCCTCATTGTTGTACCCCTGCCTCTCTATTTATAGAGTGAGGTTGGGGGCAGGGGTCTTGGATGTATACAGCTGCTGGTGGGCCTGGGCTGAAGTGATCTGGCCTGGCAGTCTGGTTCGGCATTCTCTTGGTTCGGTGAAGTATGGGGTTGGTCCGGTTGGGCTTCGTCCGGTGAAGTGTGGAGCTGGTCCGGTTGGGCTTCGTCCGGTGAAGTGTGGAATGGTGAGGTTGGACCGGTGGACTCGAGGGAGGATTGCCGAATGGACTCGAGGGAGGGTTGCCGAATGAGTCATGCCGAATGGACTCGAGGGAGAGCTGCCGAATGAGTCATGCCGAATGGACTCGAGGGAGAGCTGCCGAATGAATCACGTCTCTGGGTCTCGAGGTCTTCCGGGTAAGAATTCACCCAACATTTGCCCCCCAAAGCGGGGCACGTGTTTGCATGTGTCGCGCTTTGTTTCGTGCTTGGGCGCTTCCCGTAGTTGGAATAGGTCCATTCGGCGAGACATGCCGAACCGGTTGGTCCGGTTGCCTTTCACTTGGTTATATATAGGGGCTACACCCCCTTTGCTTTTCCTTACCGAACAACTCTTGCCGAATAGAACCAACGCCGAATCTATCTTTGCCGAATAGAACCTACGCCGAATCAAGCCTTGCCGAATCAGGTGAGATCTTCAGCCGGACCAAGTTTTGCCGAATGAACTTGCGTGTGTACGTTTTGCATGCCGAATGAACATAAGTGTGTACGCTTGCATGCCGAATGAATGTACCCCTCTGATACCGAATGACACATGAACGTTTTAATGCCGAATGAGATTATTGAAGTGCTGCATCTGTTTGTCGAATGAACTGTTGTATCGAGTGAACATGTGTTTCATACTTTGAATTTTTTAAGCGAAATTCCAGATTACGCTGCTTGTATATTCTAACGATACACTTTTCCCATGATTGCAGATAAATGTCTCGAAAAGTTGAAACTCGATCAGATAAGAGGAGATCCGGGGGTGAAGGAGAGTCCTCGGCTGTGCCCCCAGCTCAATCAGGATCGGAGCGTCATGGGCCCGCCCCGAGGTCATTAGTGGATGGATATGGTCCCCAGGAGTTGCTGGATTCCCCGCCTGACTGCTTTCCTAGCTTTCTCAAAGAGGAGCAACTCGATGTTATATCTCGTTCCTTTGGGATTGATAGAGCCCTCATGCTGCTGCCGGGTCCAGGAGTCATGCCATACAGTCCTCCCGAAGGATACTTTGCTTATAGCAGGTACCATTGCATGTGTGGTGCCATCCCGCCTCTCAATGCTTGGATAGTCAGCTTCCTCACGTACCTGAAGGTGGCCCCATTTCAGCTTCAGCCCAACTCTTACGCCATACTGGTGAGCCTTTTCGTTATTTTTCGGAGGAAGTATGGTCGCGCTCCCTCCAACCGGGAGATCCGGTACTTGTACAATTTAAGGGGCTACAAGAAGGGGTCCCCATATATTAACTTGGAATCTGCTGTGACCTTCAAGCCGGTCCTGGACCTTTATTCCAAATTCAGCATGTTCAAGAAAGAGTGGTTCTTTGTTAGGGACGACTCCGTCTCTATCCGGCGCTTTACCTCTGGATGTAAGTTGATGCTTTTACTTATAATTTCTATCCTGATTGTGATGCTTCTTCTCATACTTTCTCATTTTTGCTAGCGACAGGTGGCTTTCCTGTTGTGGAGACTGACCGCTTGGTTCAGACGGCGGCGGAGATAGAAGGCATTCTTGGGAAATACAGATCGTCTGCTTACTTGATTAGAAATGCGATCCTTCTAGAATACAACTTGATCCTTCCGCAGCAGTCTGTAGTTAAGTTGAGGGAAACGGCGGAAGAGAGGGCGGCTGCTCAGGCCAAGGGAGGCGTTGCGGCAGAAGGTGGAAAGAGAAAACCATTCACGAAACCTCCAGCCGTTGGAGGTAAGAAACTTAAGAGGTCAGACGGTCCTTCTCCCAGCAATTGTCCACTTACTCAGGGGGAGATAGACGCGGAGGAGGAAAGAGGTGAGGCGGAGGGCGGAAGTGACGTTGAGCGTCTTGGTGACGAGGGTGGCGATGGACAGGGTGGTGATGGTTCCAGGGCTCTGTCTTCTGGGCAAGTAGGCGAGATGCAAGAGTGGACGGATGATGCTCTCCGTCAAGCTTTTGAGGGGTTGGGTGATGATCCGGCTTTGGTTGAGAAGACCGGGGAGGCGGACAAAACCGGGACTGGTGCAAGTGAGTCTTCTCCGACTATTCCGGCCAAGGTGGCTCTGACAACTCAAGGTGAACTCTTGACCCCTGCATGCTTCACTAATGATAGGGACTTAGGAATATTTTATGACCCGCTCCCGTCCTGGAATGAAATCCGGGACTTATTGCAGTATCCCACTCCTCCCCAGGGTTTGTACAACCACAGCTGTGTTTCTTTTCCTTTTCTAACTTGTAACCTACCGCGTTTCTTGAATCATATAGTAATGTAAGATTATGACACTTGTTCTTTATATCAGGAGCAGGCAAGACGCCCAAAGCTTCAGACCTTCGACACAGGCTCGAGCAATATAAACTTTCCAAAATTTCTGCTAAGCCGAAGCCCTCAGCCCAACGCTCCGGAGATGTAGTCGGGTACCGTCCTCTTCTTGGGGTCATCGAAGAGGGTATTCAGCAGAGGAAGAGGAGTCATCTTTTATCCGAAACTTCGCTCGGTCCTCAGCCTCCGGCTCAGCCTATTCATGACATTACTGAGGAGGATAGCGAGTTTGTACCCTCTCCACACCCGTCCGGAAACCCTTCTGTTATTCATATCGACCGTCCCGACTTGGCCCGTAATCCCTTCGCGGGTCACCCTGATCTGGATCCAGGTTCTCAGGACATTACTTTTGACGAAGTTACTGGTGAACACCTTCTCCCCCGTAACCCCATGGTACGAGTACTTGACGAAGCCAAGTCCTTAGACCTCGATCTACTCACCACTCGTATAGTCACTATGGGAGATGAGGCCAAAGCTAATATTGATCGGGTGGCAGAGGAGGCCAAAAAGCTGATGGGGCATCACGCTCGGCTGGTTAAGGCCGGAGAGGAGATAGGGAGTGCCAATATCCGACTTCGATTGGTGGTCTCGGATCAGGCCAAGCAGCTTGCGGATCAGGCTATCCAGATTTCTCAGCATGAGGCTGCTACTGGGCGATTAAGGAGAACCATGGAAGAGGCCAGTCGGGCCGAATTGCGAAAAATGGAAGCTGCTTGCAAAGAGCGGATTGACATGGCTATTACCACGGTGGATGAGGTTCGGAGAGCGGATCTCGAGCAGGTGGAGGAATTGTCCGAGAAGCTTGGGGCTGCAGAGCTTGCTCAAGCTAAGTTGAGGGAAGAGATGGAGGTGATGCGGAGGTCCCTTCAAGCTGATTGCTCGAGATACAGACTGGAGAGAGATGCTGCCGTGGAAAGGTTGTCGGCCTCCGATGCCCGGATGAGGGAGTTTGAGGAGAACGAAGGAATGATGGATGACATGCTCCAGGACATGTATTTCCGGACTTGGAAGCAGGGTAACCTCTCTTGGATGGATGATTATCCCAGAGTCATGGCCAAGACATATCTTCGGGCTTTGGAGGAGGCTAAGGCTGATGCAGATAAAGAGGGTGGAACGGTCTTCAGTATGGATGTGGTCACGGCCCAGTTCACCAAGGAGGAGAAAGTGGCGGTAAAGGAGGGTATGCGGCTGCTTGCTGCTGAAGAGGCGGGTGTGCAGGTAGAAGATGACGACCAGGATGGTCAAGAAGCTAGTACTGGTAAGTCTTCCTTTCTAGTCTTTCTGTTAACTTGGTTACTCATCACTAATGAATCCTTTTTATGACCGGACAGGCGGGCAAAAGAACAAGGACAAGACTTCGACGCAACCAGCTCCATGACTGAACCTGAAAAATTCTTTTTGTAGGCTTGGCATTGTTGTATCTGTTAGTCTTAAGACAGTAGAGTAACTTCTAAGTTGTAATTCTTGCTACTTGTAATAACATTATTCTTGACGTGTAATTTTTTAGCTCAAGTTGATTTTGTCATTTCTCGAATATTTGTTGCTATTTCGACATATCGTATGAGAAATGTAGCTATGTATAATTCTTGTAATTAAATTGTGTTGGATGTCAGATTCTGGTTTTAAATCATAATCTCATGACTTGCAATTTTAGCGTGTGGTGTGAAAAAATCAAATTATAGTCATGCATTTGTACATAAAGGAAGAAAATACCGCCTTTCATGTTCTGTTTGTAAATGGCAGTTTCGGATATCTTGTATGACCAAGCATGGAGAGCAGTTGACTGCCCTGCCATCTGATTGTGAATCTCTGCATCCATTGGCGGGTATCTCTTACCCTGCATCCTGTACTTTACGGTTTGTTATAGAGGATAGGAGGAAAGTTTTTTAAGTAAAATTGAAATATGTGAAATAGTAAAACTTCCAGTCACGGAAGGCCTTCGATGTGCTTAAGTTCGTGGCAAACGGGTTTTGTAGTCACTTTCCCTAGCTGTGGGTCTTGGAGACATTTGTCACCCATCTTACGCCTCCGCGGGGAGTTAATTCTTTTTTACCACAGCCGCACTTAAGACACACCGGAGCCGAGATCGCGCACAGTAACTACCCGGGCCATTATGGCCCGTACTCATGGGTATTATTCGACTTACTGTGGCCGGCTAGCGTGGGTGCCGATCGTCAACTGTGAACTGCCCCTGGCTGGCCACACCTTATGTTGGGGCTTATAATCGGTTCACAGTCGCCGGCGAGCCTAACGCCGTAATGAGCTGCCTCGGCTATAGTCGGCCTTCTCGGTGGCTTATAATCGGCTCATTACAGTTGGCTTTAAGGGCCGTCGCGAGCAATGAGTTAACCCGCAGCAGAGGGATGCTGGAGCAAAAGTGTCTCATTGGCGAGGGCATAGATTCGCATAGTACCTGTTGGGGCTTGTCCACGTGAAGTTGCATTGTGGAGTGCTTTGAATAGAAATGCTATATGCTCAGGATTTTGTTCAACAGAAAAGGATAAAGTTTAACAAGCAGCCAAGATACAAAGGAACAAGTTAAAAAAGAGACAGGGCTTTTTTAAAGTGGTTCGGCACGAAAAAATGCCTACGTCCACTGATTCTCTTTGTTAATTCACTTCATATGGGCAGTACAAGTTAAGAAAAGTATCGACGGAGGTGTTGGATGTTCCATGCCCTCTGGAACACCTCTCCGTCCACTGTTGACAAAATATAGGCTCCGTTGTGGAGATCTTTATGAATTACATATGGTCCATCCCAGATTGGGTCTAGTGCTCCGGGGCGAGGGAAGATTCGCTTGAGGACAAGATCCCCTTCTCGTAAGGTACGATGCTTGACTTTGGAGTTGTATTGTGCTGCCACCCTTTGCTTGTGGGCTGCTGTTTTTAGGACTGCATCATTCCTTCTCTCCTCGACTAGATCCAAAGACATGTTGAGGAGTTCTTCGTTTTCTTCTGGGTTATAGTGGATCCTACGGTGGGAAGGCACAATGGTTTCAACTGGGAGCATAGCCTCCGATCCGTATGCCAAAGAGAAAGGAGTGTGCCCTGTTGACGTTCTGAAAGATGTGCGGTAGGCCCATAGTGCCGTAGGGAGTTCATCCACCCAAGCGCCCTTTGACTTTTCGAGCTTCTTTTTGATCAGAGTTTTCAGAATTTTGTTGACTGCTTCGACTTGTCCGTTTGCTTGGGGATATGCTACGGATGAGAAGCTTTTGTGAATTCCATGTTCTTGGCACCAGTTGGCGAATTCCTCGCTGTCAAACTGAAGTCCATTGTCTGATATGATTTTTAGTGGGACTCCGTACCTGCACAGAACATTTTTGATTAAGAAGTTGATAACTTTCGCTGAAGATACTTTATTTAGAGGTTCTGCTTCCACCCATTTGGTGAAATAGTCGACTGCTACTATAGCATATTTGGCGCCGCCTCGACCCATTGGCAGTTCACCGATTAAGTCAATTCCCCATACTGCAAAGGGCCAAGGGCTGGTCATCTGAGTAATCTCGGTTGTTGGTAGCCGAGGGATCTTAGCAAATTTTTGGCATCTGTCACACTTCTTGACGAAATCTAAGGCGTCCTTGCTTAAGGTGGGCCAGAAATATCCGTATCGGAGTATCTTTTTTGCTAATGTTTGCCCTCCGGTGTGATCTCCGCAGCTTCCTTGATGAATGTTGGATAAGATTTCCTTGGCTTCCCTTCCGGCGACACACCTTAATAATGGGTTAGAGAACCCGCGCCGATAGAGGATGTCTCCTTGTATTGTGTAGCGGGACGCTTTCCTCAAGATTTTCTTGACTTCGTTACGCCCGTCGGGTAGTGTGCCATTTTGTAGGTAGTCTCGGATGGGAGTTATCCAAGTTGCTTCTTCGGTTGCAGCTATCAGATTCACTTGTTCAAAACTCGGGATCATTTGCTTTGAGACAGTTACTGCCCCGAAGATGGCGACGTCTCTCATACTTGCTTGCTTTGCCAATTCGTCGGCCTCTTGGTTCTCTTCCCGAGGGATGTGTTTGACTAAGTAGTGGTCCAATCGGCTGAGAAGTAACTTGGTCTTCTTTAGATATGCTATGAGTCGTTCTTCTCGAGCTTGGAATTCCCCTAGTATTTGATTAACAATAAGCTGAGAATCGCTGTGAAGACACAAAGAATTGGCTCCGATCTCGATAGCAATTTCTAATCCGGCTATTACTGCTTCGTATTCTGCATCGTTGTTGGTGGCAGTGAACTCCAACCTTATAGCATAGTGCAGTTTATTCCCCCTGGGAGTGATGATTACCACACCTGCCCCCGAGCCTTGTTCGTTAGATGCACCGTCCACAAAGAGATTCCACTTGATATCTTCTGCTATTTCCAGTTGCTCCTTATCCTCGTTGGTAGTGAATTCTGCAATGAAATCAGCCATGGCTTGTCCCTTGATGGCGGTGCGGGGGTGATAGGTGATATCATATTGACTCAGCTCAATACACCATTTAAGTAGTCACCCGGAAGTGTCGGGACGATGGAGTACCTGCCTTAGTGGTTGATCGGTTAGAACCTTGATGGAATGGGATTGGAAGTAATGACGTAGCTTTCGTGAAGTGATTAGTAAACAGTATGCTAACTTTTCAAGCTTAGGATATCTGACTTCTGCCCCAGTAAACCTTTTACTGACGAAGTAAACTGGTCGTTGCGTACGGTTATCTTCTCTTACCAAAGCAGCGCTTAGAGCGTGAGATGACACAGCAAGGTATAGGTATAATTCTTCGCCTTCGCTTGGGGTCGAGAGTACTGGTGGTTTCTGGAGGTGTTCGATTAGGTTAAGGAAAGCGGTCAAGCATTCGTCCGTCCATTCGAACTTTCCTTTATCTTTCTTTAGAGCTTCGAAAAAGGGGACGCACTTGTCCGTTGCTTTGGAGATGAATCGGCTTAGGGCAGCCACTTTTCCATTTAGGCTTTGCATTTCCTTTCGGGTGGAAGGTATCTTGATGTCTCTTAATGCTCGGACTTGTTCAGGGTTTGCTTCTATCCCTCGGGCATGGACGATGAATCCTAAGAATTTTCCTGATGACACTCCGAAGGAGCACTTTAGTGGATTCAACTTCATTCCATACTGTCGAAGTATCTGGAACATCTCGCCCAGGTGGCTTACGTGATCTTTGGCTTTCCGTGATTTTACCAGCATGTCGTCTACATATACTTCCATTGTTTGTCCTATTAGCCCTGCGAACATCTTGTTGACGAGGCGCTGGTAGGTGGCTCCTGCATTTTTAAGTCCGAAGGGCATCACTTTGTAGCAGTACAAACCCCGGTCGGTGATGAAACTAGTGTGATCTTGGTCGGGAGCATGCATAGGAATTTGGTTATATCCTGAGTATGCATCCATAAAAGACAGGAGTTCGTGCCCGGCTGTGCTGTCTACAAGTTGGTCGATTCTGGGAAGCGGGAAGCAATCCTTTGGGCAGGCGTCATTTAGGTTGGAGAAGTCAATGCAGGTCCGCCACTTCCCATTAGCCTTCTTTACTAGTACCGGGTTGGCGATCCATTCTGGGTAAATAGCTTCTCGTATGAAGTCATTGGCGAGTAGATTCTTTACTTCTTCATCGAGGGCTGCTGATCGCTCTGCCCCTATACTTCTCTTTTTTTTGTTTTACGGGTGCCTTGGTAGGATCAATTTTTAATACGTGGCACGCTATGTTGGGGGAGATTCCGGTCATGTCAGCGTGTGACCAAGCGAATACATCCAAGTTGTGGCGGAGAAAATCAACGAGTTGTTCCTTCAATTCAGTTTTCAGCTGCGACCCAATTTTCAGTAGCCTACTTGAGTCGTGCTTGTCTACAGATATAAACTCCATAGCCTCTGCAGGCTCGGCGGTGGCCTCCTCCTCTTTGTCCCTAGGGTCTAATTCATTGAAAGGGTCGCTGGTGTATCGAAGAGGAGGGGCTTTCTTTAGTTGCTATGCTTCAAGGCTTTTTGTGCAGAGGGCAATCTCTACACCTTTCCCTTTATCTCTCCTGTGGTTGTTGCGAAGTTCGGTTACATAGCAGTCTCGTGCAATATCTTGGTCTCCTTCCACTTCCCCTACCCCACTGTCTGTTGGAAATTTCATTTTTAGGCACCACGGGGCTAGGACAATCTGGAAGTCAGATAGGGCTGGTCTTCCTAGGAAGGCGTTGTAGGCCGAATGGTTTTCTATCAGCACAAACGTCTGTTTCCTTACAACGGAGCGGGGATGGCTTCCGATTTCAACGAAGAGGTCCAGCTGCCCGATGGGCATTTTCGCATCTCCAGTGAAACCGTGTAGCGGTTTACCGCAGGGAGATACGTCCTTCATTGACAACCTCATTTTGTCGAATGCGTGTTTGAACAGGATATTTACAGAGCTTCCAGTGTCTACCAGGATTCGGTAAACTTCGGCGGGACCGAGTCGGGCAGAGATAACCATGGGATCCATGTGAGGGTACTGTCTTCCTTCTAGGTCGCGTTTACTGAATGTGATGTCATCACTTTCTTTCCGCTTTGGGTGGCGCTCTTCTATAACCGTATTGACACCGTCTCTATTGTCTCTGAGCGACTTCCCATATCTTTCCATCTCTTTCCAACTTCTGTCTGCGATGTGTGGACCTCCTGAGATGGTATGGACCACTATCTTCTCTTGACTAGAGCTGCTAGCGTTGCGGTCGCCTCTGCCGGTCCCTGGTGAGGGTAGCCTTGGGTTTTCATTGGCAGGAGCTGGAGTCCTGTCTTGACTTTTTACATAGCGCTCCAGTTTCTTTCTTCTGATGTGTTCCTCAATCAGATCTCGGAGATGATGGCATTCGTTGGTATCATGTCCGTGGGATTCGTGGAAGCGGCAGAATTTTCCAGATTTCTGTGCGCTATCTGATTCCTTCTTGTATGGTGGGCGTTTGTATCTAACTTCGCCTTGGGTGGCAAGGAAGATGTTTTCGACGGTCTCGTTCAAAGGGGTGTAAGAGTCGAATCTTGGTCCTGGCCGATATAGGCGTTTCTCTACTTTCTTGCCCCCAGCATTGTCTCTGGAATCATTTCTTCGAACGTCCCTTGCCACAGCAGGGGCGTTGCCATGGGTCGTCTTACTTTGCTGTCCTGACTGCCCCTCAATGGCAGCATCCTCAAGCCTCATGTATTTCCCGGCTTCATGGAAGAAATCGGGTAAAGTAGCTGGTTTTTCTTTTGTCAATCTCCTAGCAAATTTAGTGTCCGGATGCACCCCACTGCAGAGGGCCATTAGGATAAGCTTCTCATCGGCATCTTGAACTGCGGCTGCTGCGGCGTTGAATCTGGTTAGGTATTGTTGCAGCTTTTCTCCAGGTTTCTGTTTGACGCTGGATAAGGAATAAGCGTCCTTAGGTTGCTCCACATGAATGCGGAACTGACTGATGAATTTTTCTTTCAACATTTCCCATGAGCTGATGGATCCTTGGGGTAGATGACAGAACCAGGAGGTAGCAAGATCTGCTAAGAAGAGCGGGAAGCATTTGCACAGCACTCCCTCTGTTGCTCCACTCATGAGCATATGCTGCGTGTACCTCTGTAAGTGTACAACGGGATCGGAGGTTCCTTTGTAGGGTTCCATTGTTGGCATCTTCCATTCTCGGGGGGTGATAGCAATTTCGATATTGCGGGCGAAAGGGCTGGTTACCCTAGCGCCTATCCCTCGATCTCTTTGCTCCCGTTGGACACACTCTCTGAATAAGCGTGCCATCCTTTCATCAGAATTTGGAGCGGACAGAAATGAGTTTGGTTCCGTTCTGTGGGGTTGACTCCGACCAGACAACCTGTAGGGATGGTATCGTCTATCATTCCTCATATTTTCCAATGGCTGCCTTTGATCTTCTGGGAGCATGCTTGGGTCAGCTACAGTTGGCCCTTGCCTTGATCTTCCCCTGTTGGGTTCTGATCTAAGCACTTCCTCGGGTCCAACTTCGGGCTGAACTCTAGCTCGGCCCCGTTCATTGGTGTTCCTGTGGTTAGGCAGCATGACCGGCTCAGCCGCAGTTGACCTCCGCCCGGTACCTTCCCCGTTGGGTTCGGCACCAAACGTTTCCTCAGGCCTAACTTCGGGCTGAGCTCGGTCTCGGCTCCTACCATGGCTACTCCTGCCGTTAGCTCCTTCGAAGAAGGAAGATCTTTGCTGTCTCTGAGATCCTCCAGATTGGGACTCGCCCCATGATTCAGTGTTGCGGTTGGATTCTTCAGCGTCCCTCAAGCGTGACATGAGATGGTCCACCAAGGCTTCCTGCTGGGACGTGAAGCGGTTAGTTACTTCAACAACAACTCTGTCCAAATCTGCCCTAGTAATTGCTGCAGGCTGTTCTGTGGCAGGAGTGGCTGGGTTAGCCTGTCCTTCATTTGTTGCCGTTGCTGGAGGAGGACGATTCACTTGATTCGTGGCAGCTGGATCAGGAAGGCTGCTGGATGCGATGTTTTTTCCTTTGTTAACATCTTTTCTCTGTTTGGGAGGCATGTTTTCCAAGCGGCGGACTATGCTGTTAGGAAAACTTGTTAAGCGGATGAAGCTGAAGCTTCGAGCTTCTAGTTCTCAGTGAAAACACCAAAAATGTTTGCACAAAAAATGGACAAACACCTCAAAGTTGTATGGTTTAGTAGATCTTACGTTGTTTTTAGTGATTTTGGAGGTTTATGCAAATATATGAAAAACAGGGGCTAAATTGTTAAAAGACACGCAGATTTATAGTGGTTCAGCCAGAATGTGCCTACGTCCACTTTATATGTTATTTCTCTTCTTTTGTTGTGATTACAAGTACAAAGCTTTGACACAAGTAAAAGAAAATTGTTTGAAAGTTCCTTCCGTGCTTGAGCTCTCAAACTCGTCCCTCATTGTTGTACCCCTGCCTCTCTATTTATAGAGTGAGGTTGGGGGCAGGGGTCTTGGATGTATACAGCTGCTGGTGGGCCTGGGCTGAAGTGATCTGGCCTGGCAGTCTGGTTCGGCATTCTCTTGGTTCGGTGAAGTATGGGGTTGGTCCGGTTGGGCTTCGTCCGGTGAAGTGTGGAGCTGGTCCGGTTGGGCTTCGTCCGGTGAAGTGTGGAATGGTGAGGTTGGACCGGTGGACTCGAGGGAGGATTGCCGAATGGACTCGAGGGAGGGTTGCCGAATGAGTCATGCCGAATGGACTCGAGGGAGAGCTGCCGAATGAGTCATGCCGAATGGACTCGAGGGAGAGCTGCCGAATGAATCACGTCTCTGGGTCTCGAGGTCTTCCGGGTAAGAATTCACCCAACACATATGTTTATGTATATGTGGTTTTACGTAATTTTGTGATAGGTTGAAATATAAACTGTAATATGTTGTTGTTACATGCTCGTGGTTATCATTTTGATCAAATTATTGATGTTGAGAATGTTGCATTATTATTTTTTGGTTAACACCAAAGTGTTTTCATTGATTAATGCCGATGTTAAAAATGCAGCTACTGGTTAGGTCGACTGCTCTATCTACTGATTATCAAGGACTTGGAACAAAGTACATATGAAAAAATTCAAAAGAAGGGGATGAAAAATGTTTGTGTGGGTAAACTGACTGATTATTTATGAAAAGTAAAACCGAAACTATAAAGTTGATATAAATAAACTTTCAGTTTATTTATTTTCAAACATATTATGATACCCTTGCATGACATTGAATTATATTCTAATATTTCTAATTATTATCCATACGTAAAAGAGAACTTTTGTGTTATGCTGTATTTTTTTGGTTTTTGTCTACACAATAACATGCACTCGACTAATAGATAAAAAAATTGCTACTGTTGTCGCTTCGAATTTTGCATGCTAGACCTTATACAAACCAATGTGCAAAACTTTTGGTGCTAAGTAAATATCAACCTAAACAATATTACAATCAGTGGCTCGTGTGCGAAGCATGGGCCTCATCCTAGTAAGTTGTAAGATTGCATGGAGTTCCGGTCGACATTGTTAGTGATAGAGACCCCTCATTCACTAGTAAATTTCGGATGGGTTTGCAATCAGCCTTAGAAACAACATTGAATCCCAACACTACTTACCATCCACAGACCAACGGATAGAAAAAAAATGTGAGTAGAATTTTGAAAGATTTATTGAGGGCTTGCATCATGGATTTTGGAGGACATTGGGAGCAGCATTTACCCTTAATATAATTCATATGCAATAATAGCTATCAGGCGATGATTGGTATGACATCCTTTGAGGCCTTATATGGGAGGCTGTTCAAGTCACCAAATTATTGGTGGGAAACCATCGACAAAATTCTTCCCAGGCCAGATTTGATTCACGAGACTATGGAAAATATTGAGGTGATTAGGTGGTGAATAAAGGCCGCTCAGGACCGACAGAAGTCCTACCCTAACAGGCGAAGAAAAGAGTTGGACTTTTCAGTTGGAAACATGGTATTTGTTAAGGTTTCCCCGCTTTGGAAGATTATAAGGTTTAAGACCTCGTGCATGTTGGCGTCGTGGTTTGTTGGGCCTTTCCCGATTTTAGAAAGGGTAAGAAAACTTGCATATCCAGTAAAGCTTCCGAATAAGTTAGCGAGAGTCCATGATGTTTTCCATGTATCACATTTAAGGAAATGTCTACACAACACCACCATTATAATAGAGCCCGAGTAGTTATCAGATGTAAAGACATAGCCGATAGCATCCCGTGCCACCACATGCATAGTAGAGCACGAAGTTAGGAAGCATCGTAACGAAAAAATTAGGATGGTGTGAGTGAAATGGGAAGATAATCCGGTGGAAAGCACATGAGAGATAGAAGAGAAGATGAAGGCTTCTTAAGTTCTTATCCTATGCTTTTCTCTGGTAAATTTTCTCTCCCCAAATTGTGTAGGTTTGGTTCCATCATGGTTGCTAGAATGTATGGTAGGAGATGGTTGCCATATTTTTGTTGTTATTTTTGCACTCGTATAGAATCTTATGCATACTTGGGATGTTTTGCATACATATCTATATGTCACAATCTTACATTCACGGTAGGGTTGAGCTCACCTATAATTTGTTGCATACATAATCACGTTGCATTTTTGGTTAAGTTGATGGTTGTGCATATAACTTGGTTGTATAACATGGTTGTAGAGTACGTGTTACACCATCTGTCCTTTAGGGATTTTGTGAACGAAATCCTTTTTGTGGGGGGGGGGGGAGGGGAGAAGAGAATGTAACACCCTAATAAAATTAATAAGGAATTAATTAACAATAATAAAGATAAAAAGATAATTTCTACAGACATCATAATTATTTCATGAAAGTTGCATCATTGTGTTCGTGATTATTTTCTAAGCAACTTTCATATATAAAGTTTCACGATCGGAGTTCAAACAAATAAGTTATTGATGTTTGAGTTTTTCGAATTTAAAATAATTCAAACAAATTCAAATTTAAATTTAAATAACGTTAATATTGAAATGAAATATTTTAACGTTAAGGAAAGCTTAATGTTTAAGAAAACATTACTAATAGTTAAAAGGAGGAACAAATAAAAAAACGGCAACAAATAATTCACGGTCATAGCAAGAGGCTGGTCGACCCCGTACACTAGGCCGACCGACTGCCCAGGGTGAAGCGGTCGACCGGTTAAAGCATGACAGATAGGGTTTGCTCAGGCCAAGAATGACCCAGATTTTATTATTTTAATCCGACTTAAATCCTACGGTCCAGGCGCATCCCACTATAAATAAGAGATTAGCCCCCTCAAGAAAATAACAATGCTAGCGAAACTCTATCAGTTCGCTTCCTCCTCCATAAGCTTTTTAGATTCGATATCTAACATTTAGGGAAGAAATCAATCGGTTTTATAGTAACAAGTTTTACTTACACACACACACCACATTCAATTATATTTAAATTAGATTCAGAATTCAGAGATTAGGGAAGAATAAAAATAGAAAAACATGTTTATATATTTAATTATATATAAAGTAGATTCAGAATTCAGAGATATGGAAGAATAGAAATAGAAAAGCGTGTTTATATATGTATAAACATGCTTTTCAATATCTATTCTTCCCTCATCTCTGAATTCTTAATCTAATTTATATACAATTGAATTGTTGTATATTCCAAAAGATGATAACCGAAGCGGAATAAGGCGAAGGCATGAAATCAGATCCAAAGGAAATCACGGAAAACCATCTGAGTGGAAATCTTTGTTTTTCTCTTTATAGTAATTGTGTAGTGGAAGTTTGGATTTGTTTTATGCCTTGTGGAATTTTATACACGAAAACCTTAGATCTAAAACCCTAAATTTTCTCAATGAAATGTCAATTGTTGGATTAATTGGAATCTCAATTGTTTTATGTTAATATAGCAGAATTTAATTTGTTATTTGCAATTTGAATAATTTATGTTCTATTCAACTTTCGCTACTAATTTTTGTTGCTGTGATGAAGGGTTCTAAAAGAAAAAATATATATTAAGAAATGGTGTGCAAAGTATGGATTCTCCTATTTGTAGTTTGAACCACCTATTTTCATAATTTAGCCAAATATGAATCTAATTTTCCACTTCAAGCTTGTATATTTAAAAGTTGAATAAAATACAAACGGTTTAAATTGTAAAAAAATTTCATGAAATAAAGGAATTGATTCTATTATGTTAATGTAAAATAAGTTTAATATTTTGATTCCATTTCTGAATATATATGCAAATCTGTTTTGTCTAGCTAAGGATATTAGCTATTTCGTAAATTATTATATGAAACTAAGACTTGTATATATATGGAAGTTTTGACGTTTTAATGATTAGTGTATGAAGCAAAAACCTTAGTATAGAAATAATTTTACGCATGCTTAGGAATATTTAATAAAACTAGTTGATCTAATATTTTACGTTAGGTATAAATATATTAGTAACATATAAGTCGTAAATGCATAAAATAAATAGGTTAACGGATAGCACTAAACCATATGGAATGAAAGTTAAGGATAAGTATGGAAATAATCCATAATTAAAAGTGAAAAAAGAAGTTCTCTTATATGGCCTTAATGCATAAATGCTGGTGCGGTACATATTATATATAGAGTGTGTGTATATCATAATGTAAGAGAGCGAAAATAAGACTAAGTTATAGAGATGCGGGGTCAGTCGAAAGTACACAGAAGTCTGCACAGCTAATCTGGCTAATAGTAGTGTGACTTTGGGACTGATGTTAGACATTACCTATAAAAATACCCACGGTGGACGCGAGGTTAGTTCCAATTCTATTAGGTAAACTTGTCAAGCTAATCTAGCTACCAGCACCTACGAATAGTCGGACTTATGTGAGACGTTATGGTTTGGGTTACGGATCATAAGACAAATATCCCAATACGGGCCTGCTTCTGGGTTGGTGGTATTAGGTGGTTATTGTAGGGTTTGCCTCCTTCCCACTTAAGAAGTGTTAAATGGTCGGTATTATCTTTTAGGTGCGATAATAGAAAATCTTTAAAGGAGGACCACTTCGTGGTTGGGGTATTAAGTGGCTATTGTAAGATCCCTTTTTCCCATAAAAGAATTATTGAATGGCCTTATGGGATTTCTTAATATGTCAGCTAGGGAGTACCAGAGAGGGGTCCGCCTTGGGTCTAGATATTAAATGACGGGGATCTTCCTAAGGTATAGGTATTAAATGATCAGAGTCTGTCTACTTCCCATAAAGAGGTATTAAGTGAATCAGGTGCGTTTTCTCACATCGTTAGGGCATGATTGATGGAGATGGGCCGTTAGACCCCGTAGTTGCGTTGCACCTGCGTTGGAGATATAAAGTTAGACCGAAAAGGGCTTTTGGCCTGCAATTAGAGGTATGTTATGGGGCTGGACTGAAAGAGCCTTTGGCTTATAGTTGGAGGTATGCTCGACATGCTAAGTATAGGATGCATAAGACATAACACTTATCTAAATGATACTGCCCAAATACTATTATGGTTAGATATGAGATTTTCATTCATCAGACATTGTTGTTCCGACTCCCTCCTCATTAAAACCCACAAGTTATATGGAATGATGCTGATGAAGAAGATGAAGGCAGGGATGAAGATTTGTGGTAGTTTAATTATTTATCTACGTTTTTAATATATTCAGATGTATCCAGATTTCAGTCATGTTGATGTTTTATTTTGAGATATTGTACTATCGATATTTTGCAATGTTGTATTTCTGATATTTAGTTTTAATGAAATTGGTACTTATTTTTGTTATAATATTTTATCTCTTCCATTGTGAGATTTTAAAAGCATAGATAGATAGCTTTGTATATTGTTCCTTATATCAATTTTACCAACCAACGAGCAGCTTTGAAATGAACCTAAGGCTCGATGAATTATTATTAGGTCAAAATTAGATCCGTTTCGGAATGGGCTGTTACAATCTTGTGTAAACTAAAGGCCCCAGCTTCATACTTTCGATCACCGACCTATTTTTTTACATTGCGGTCGATGAACAACCGTCATGGCTAGCAAGGCGCATGCGATGGTTAGCCGCCGACCGCGTTGGCCGAAAGCAAAAAAAGCGTTGCCTTTAGCACCGACAATATCATTAGGTCTTTTTTTTCAAGGTCTATTGCTTATTTTAATTTATTCCTACTATGTGGAATTGTTTTTTAGCCAGTCCTTTCAGTCAAAATTGTTTATCCACTGTCCCAATGCGTCGCAAGTTAACTTATTTGGCAAGAAACATTAAGCTGTATAAACATTAATTTTTAAATGTTGATTTTTTTTGTCTCAAAAACTGAAAATAGATCTAGGTTTTTGTGATCGTATTAATGTGTAATTTTACATTGTTATTGTCTTTAATATTCTCCACTTTATGTAGGAATTTATTTAGTATACTTAGCATTCCTAATTTACATTGCTTAAATGTTTGTTTTATTTAGCTACCTCGATATAATAAATTACATAACTAGCTTATATGTTTCATAAATTGTGAAATACGGTTTTTTATATGTGACAATCATCTTTAAGCTGTCAATTCTAACTTATATGCAGTATGTTTTTGGCTCGGTAAACCAAACTCAATACAAATATGTGATTACATAGTTAATTACCTTCATCTATTTGATTTACATTGCTAGGATAGTATATTTGAACATAATAGCTTTGGGTTATTATTTTAGTGGGGATCTGTAGTTTATTTACTTTAATATATATTTCTATTATGTGGTAATATTTTTTAAACTTTCATTTCAATCAAAAGCTATTTTTACCGTTCCAATGAGCACTACGAGTTCACATATTTTCACCGAATTAGAAAAAAAATTGTTTTGCAACCATTTTGTTGTATGTTATCAACTTTAATTTGTAAGCATTGACTTTTTACTTGTTTAAATTGGAAAAGGTTATGTAGTTCATACGATGTGATTAATGCGTAATTTTACATTTTTAGAGTTTTACAAACTCTGTATTTTATTTTTATGTATGATTTTGTTTGATGTGTTTAACGCTCCCATCTTAATTTACATTGCTTGATATTTTAATTTACGTTGCACTGTAGGGATCCGTAATTCGTCATCTGTGGAATTGTACTTTATTTATTTTATTATATTTCTATAGTATGGTACCTTTTTCCAATTATATCAAGTGTCCTTTGTTTTGGTTTCCACCGGTCATTTACATAGTCTGGGTTTGCACATTTATATAAAAAAAATGAAAAGTCGTTTAATTACTTATATTTTTTTGTATGTTACAAGCTCTATTATTTTGAAAAAAATTATGTTGTGCATGTGAAATAATTGAGATGTAATTTTGCAATGATACAATTTTACTCCCGCTTCTCTAATGTATGAATTTCGTTAATATATTTATCATAGTTAATTGAGCTTGGTAAATATTACATAGCTAGCTTAATATATTTAATTTTCACCACTTACTGTATTTTTCTTACATACTATCTTAATATATTTAATTTACATATATGGCTTTAAGATTTCTAGGAGATCCTTAGATAAATTTTTGTTATTAATTGTGCAATTTGGTTATTTTATTAAATTTCCACTGACTTGTTTTTTTTCCTTTTTTTTCTTTTTTTCAGTTGTCTTTTTTATATTATTATAGGGCCCCTTACTGGACTATGGTTGAGATGATTACTATACAGTGCTTTATACTTTCATATACATGAGTGTTAAATCATAATTATAAATGGAACCTCCAGTAAATTTGGTGCATATGAAATTTACGAGACATTGTATGCACCACTTCCATTGTGTGATTATCTATATCTGAACATGTTGCATTTAATTCTTACAAAATACAAAAGTTCTTTCCAATGTGCACCATGAGTTCTCACATTTACGTAATGCAAGAAGATTATTTATTGCACAAAAATTCTGGTATATTTTATAGACTAATTTCTAAATGTTCATTTTTAGTTTTTTTAGTTGAAAATTGTTCGCTTTTTAGTTTTCTGATACAGCTAAATTTTTAATTTGTCATTGTTAAACTCTTCGCTTTAATTATGCATTTGTTTATTGTATTAAACATACCTATCTTATATACATTTCTTGGTATGTTTGATAAGCTCTAATTTTTTTAAATATGCTTTGTACGTGAAATAATTAAGGTCTAAATGGTATTATTTTGCACCCATTCACCTAATGTATGAAATTGGGGGGTGTGTGTGTGTGTGTGTATATATATATATATATATCATTGTTAGCTTGAATGACATTGCTTGGTAAATATAATTTAGTGACAATTTATGACACATCCTTATTGTTTATTATTTCCTAAATTATATCCACGCCAATTTCACATTGTATTTTACGTCACAATTTTCATTTTTCAAATATCTATAGCTATTGTCATATTGTGCAAAAATTGCACAAATGCGGAAAAAACAATAAACAAGATCTAGATTTGCCAATTTGAACATCACTCAATCTAACAGCAATTATTTTATTCCTCCAAATAAAAAGTAAATAACTATAAAGAAGGAAAAAAAGCGAAATATTTATTCTGGTTCCACTATTACCAAGATAGTGTACGTCTAGTCCAAAGGAGAGAGATTTTAGTACACATGAGAGAGTTACAAGAGATTACAAGATAAGAGTTTACATACCAAAGCCCTAAGTTAGGGTTAACAAGAAGAGGCGCTTTATTTGGGGATCGCTAGCTAAATGTCAGGATGGGTTTACAATGAAGTCCACCCTCAATATATAGCTAGTGCAAATCCATGAGAGTCGTCGATTAAATTACCAAGATATGGTAAGAAAATAATTGAGGCAATTTACAATGGTAACAAATAGTGCAAACATAGCAAGTAATTCACTCATTGCTTTAATTAGCAAAGATGGAAGAAAATAATTCCAAACAATGTGATTATTGAGAAAAAAATAATATGCATATCTTTTTACATATATATTATTCCATAAGTGCGCATGCATTTATTTCCTTACCATCACATGCAAATGTGATCCAATAATTTACGCATTTCCATGGTGAACACGCATGATCTTTTTACATATTTGTTTCATTCTATTCATGATTTTGTATCACCAAAATTTAACACTCCACCTTGATGCAAAATCACATATCTCCAACACTCCACCTGGATTCAAATTCTCTTTTCAACATAAAACTCTTTAAAAAAACACACTCCACCTTCAACCAAAATCTCTTAGCGAGATAGAACCGAAAATGAATATTTACCCAATGGGTTCCGGCAAGGCCACCCCCCATCACACTTTGCTAACGAGCTCAGACTATGTCCCCGCCCGCTAACAAAATGTTGCAAATACCCAAAATTAAATGTAGGTAGATACCAAAATAATCTCTATGCCACCAACTCCAAAAATTCTCTCAATCACCAATCCTAATACAAAGCCGAAAAACAAAAGCCAATGGACATAAAAAAGCTAATCCAAATCTCTATATGTAAGACAAATCTCTCTCCTTCCACGTACCATCATGTGGCACTACAAGTCACTGGAAAAAAAACGAACCAACTTCGAGGCACACTCGAACGCACCAATATGCAAATCAACAAAGCCAAAGCTAGCTAGTAATTTCACTATGTCCCCAAAGTCCACACATGATTTGCATAATTCCTTTAAGATGACATTACAAAATCGATGATGTACCTCAACGGCACCAAATCCACCAAAAATCAGCTCTATGAACTAAACTCTCCAAGACGGCATCACAAGTCGACAAGCCTCATTGGCGCCAAATCCGTCACCAAAATCAACTACATCAGTTGAACTCTTTAGTATTATGAGCACCATCCTCAATACTTGAAGGACCAAGTGGACTACAAATACGGTGTAGCAAAAAAAAATGGAATCTCCTTTTGCAATCTCCCAAATTTCTCATGGAAATCAACATAAGACTCACACATCAGCGTTGAGCCATTAAGTAGGTATAGGTTCCCAAATCCAGATGTCCCTTCAACACACTAAACACCTTATCACCAAAATTCCAAGACTGGAACGCTCTTCTCTCTCAACATAATCTCCTCCATCGTTATCTTCCATATTGCACAGAATATCCTTTTCCATCAAAATGAGTAATAGCATAATTACCACCGGATCTACCGCTCTTTCTAAAAGCCATTGATTCCCAAATTTAAACAAATCGCCTTGCTCCGATACCAATCTATTGTGCAAAAATTGCACAAATGCGGAAAAAACAATAAACAAGATCAAGATTTGCCAATTTGAACATCACTCAATCTAGTAGCAATTTTTCTATTCCTCCAAATACATAGTAAATAACTGTAAAGAATAAAAAAGATGTATAATATTTATACTGGTTCCACTATAATCAAGATAGTGTACGTCCAGTCCAAAGGAGAGAGATTTTAGTACACATGAGAGAGTTACAAGAGATTACGAGATAAGAGTTTATATACCAAAGCCCTAAGTTAGGGTTAACAAGAATAGGGGCTCTATTTGGAGATCGCTGGCTGAATGCCAGGATGAGTTTACAATGAAGTCTACCCTCAATATATAGCCAGTGCAAATCCATGAGAGTCGTCGATTAAATTATCAAGATATGGTAAAAAGATAATGGAGGCAATTTACAATGGTAACAAATAGTGCAAACACAATAAGTAATTCACTTATTCCTTTAGTTAGCACAGATGGAAGAAAATAATTCCAAAACAATGCGATTATTGAGAAAGAAATAATATGCATATCCTTTTGCATATATATTATTCCATAATGTGCGCATGCATTTATTTCCTTACCATCTCCTGCAAATGTGATCCAATAATTTATGCATTTCCATAATGAACACACGTGATTACTTTCCTTTTTGCATATTTTTTCCTTCTATTCATGATTTGTATCACTAAAATTTAACAAAAGCATGGAGATCAGATGCAAAAACGTTCCTAAGAAAACAACTTAAAAAATGAAAAAAATCAACAACTTTTAACTACTTTGAAAATGATGAAATGAAAGTAATCAATAAACAACTTAAACTACCGTAAAAAAGATGAAAATAAAGTTACCAAATAAAAAACATCTAGATTTCAGATCCAGATGGTTCTAATTCAACGGTTCTTACAAAATAAAAGATGTTTCCTTAAATGATTTGAAAGAAATATAGTTTATGAGAATCAAAGAGAGAAAATAGGAATTAAAAATGTTGACAAAATTAAAAAACATATTAGAAGATTGAATTAAACAGAAATGGAGATAGGGTTTTAGGAAGATGAATTTGCAAATTAATGAGAAGAGTGAACAAAGTTACAGAAAAAGAAAGGGGAACAATTAAAAATACATTTTCTTAATTATTAAAATAAATTAAGAGCAGAAAAATGCTAAGAGACAAAACAATGAATAGCAATAAATACAATGGATACATGAATTGTGATTGGAAAGAGTTGGAGGGGGGAATTGCAAATTGTTTATTAAAATCGATGAGAGATATATATTTGGCTTTAGATTGAATGAGAAATAAGAACACGAAAAATATTTTATTCTCTTTTATATATAATAGAATAGATTTTTAGAACTAAATCATACCTTGATTACAATTCTTAGCAGTAGTAGATATAATACAACCTTGTCCTCTACCTCTCATAAAAGTCCCATTAAGAAAAATGAAAGGATGACAATAATCAAATACATATTTGCATGCCTTAAACCTAATGAAACCCACTCAAATTCATGACTAGCATAATCATCTAAGAATTACAAACAACCACAACATCATAAAATGATTTAAAAATGATGATGCAAAAGCAAATAATTTCCATGAATTTCTTCCAAAACCAATCTTTTTCCAGTATAAGAAAATAGTAATTTAACACTATATTGTACTCAGTCTAAAATAAATGAACAATATCTTTCGTTTTCATTAGAAGATTTAAGATCAATAGCCAACTTTTAACTAATCTGCTAGAAACAGATGGATGGTTAACATCTACAATACCATCTCCACATGAAATATTAGGTTGCATAATTTAAATAACAAGAAAACCTGGTATGATAAACTTACAAGAAGCTGAAAGTCTACGGGGTGGATCGTGTAGTGTATATGCAAGTATATGTGACAAAATATATGATGCAACTAAAATAATATTAATCTAAATAAATATAGAATAATCACACCAAAATTTTATACTGGTTCGGACCTCCCGTCCTACGTCCAGTCCCGAAGCTCTCCTTCGGAATTCGACTATCAAAAACCCTCGCTTCGCCCGGAGGAATAGGCTTGGTTACAATGAGTTGTTCTTGTCAAATGTGTGTTCTAATATAACACGGATGTTGACTAATTAGTACAATTGCTTCCAATATATTTCTAAGGAATATTGTCTATGAAGAACTGAGTATATAGAAGAGTTAATACAAGTAACGATTGCTAGAGTGCAGAGATTAAGAATATAGAATATAGTATAGAATTAGAAAGCGTAAGTAAGTGAAGTAAGTATATTCTCTTGATTCTTGATGCTATATATAGTTGTAGATAGGTATCTTGAGTAGTTACATCCATTAATGAATCCTCTAAGGTTGCTTCTGTTGATGGTGAAGAATTGTGGCGAAGAGAAGCGAAGATATCCATTCACATGTGGCAATTGCAGTTCATTTCTGAAGTTCGAGTTTGAAGTCAGACGTCTGGTATTTGTTTTAGACATCAGATACTATATATTTTTTGAATATAGTAGAGGATCAGACATCTGAGCGCTATTACCAGACGTCTGATTTAGCCTGTTTGTTGTTCCAGGGAACTATTTCAGACGTCTGGCTTGTGCACCCAGACGTCTGATATGGTGCATGTTAGTTTTTGTGCATCCTTTCTTTTACTTCCTTGTACCTATCGACTTGTAGTGTCCTTTGAGCCTCGTTCTTGTCTTTCTAGTGATGTTGTTCTAGCAAGTACCTGTATATATAAATATATATATATGTATATTCGATTTCCATTGTATAGTTGTTGTCATCGAAACCATAGATTGGATCTCCTAACATTCTCCCCCTTTTTGATGATGACAACTATACAATGTACTTAGATATAATTTTATAAATCTCCTCCTGAATATGTGCTTACCTGTAATGACCCAAGATTTTAGGAATTTATTCTGAAAAATATAAATAAATTCAAAATGATTTTTAAATAAATCTTGAAAGGGAATTGATATAGCTTGATAGTGTGTTAGTATGTGTGTACATGGGTGCACAGGAAATGCACATGAAATAAAGCTAGAAGTCCCTGAACTCCAAGAATGAATACATATTGATATGTATGGAAATATATATATATATATATATATATATATATATATATATATATATAGATTAAATCCTTAAAAGCTGAATGCATAAGTAAATATATATATATGGATGCTACTGAATATTTTGAGTGTACATGTACATGTGTGTGTGTTAGTACAAAATAATGTATAAATATATACAGATGAGTATACTAAGTAATTTAGTAAGCTTTATATATATATATATACATATATATATATAGATGTGTTAATAAGGTACTAGAGTTCAATTCAGCAAAATAAAACATACCAATATATTTTATATATGTAGGCAGAAATAAAAAGACTGAAGATATAAAAAGGAGTATTCCTCTTGTAAATAAATAAAGAAGGTACATACCATTTACATGAAAGCTAAAAATAGGAAAAATAAGACAAAACAGGGAAATGCTTGGTATAGGCAGAATTAGGAAGAGTATTGGGTAAATAACAAAATCAAGTCACATTTTTAGCATGATTGTAGACAAAGGAAAAAAGGTATTTTCTAAAAAGCAAAATTCTGAAATTAGCCAAAAAGAAAGTAACCACTTTTCTCTTCACCTAAATTAAGCCGGGAAGGGTAGAATTTTGGGTTCAAGTAAAATACAGATAACATGATTTTCTGGTGGGCAAAAATGGCTTTAGCCAATACCCAAAACCCTAAGGAAGACCCTGTATATATACATGTATATGCAGCAGCCTCCTCTCCTTCTCAGAAAAGAACTTTGAAAAAAAAAAGAGAAACAACACCATAGAAATCATAAGGCAAGGGAAGGAAAAGAGCTTGAGGCTAAAGGCAGAAGTTCATCAATTAATTAAGGAAGCAAAGAAGAGGGCTAGGTGAGAAAACTCACTCAAAAATCTAAGGCAATAAGTCCTAATGTAGGCAACCAGTTATAAGTAATTTTCTTAAAAAGAGTATTTTCATATATGAATGCTTATCTGTGAATTTAAATCTGAAAATGTTTTGATCCTCTTTGGTTGTTTTACTTGTTTATTTATAAGAAAGTTTTATGTGTAGTTAGTATACATATATGTTTTATAAATCCAGATCTCTGATATGTTAATGTTTAGGAACATAAACAAATACCCAGAAAATAAAATGTTGAAAATAGGCAAGTAGTATTGGTTTTTGGCTCAACCCAGAAAGATGTAAATAATATTGAGCTGTAATATACTCATGTATAAGTGCTGAGGCTTGAGACAAAAAGGAATTAGGGGTGCAATAGGGTTGCCTATGTGCTGATGCTCCTGATTCAATGAAAATATATATATGTTCATATGCCTAGCAAACAAAATTTTGTGATTCAGTAAAACCAGGTAATTCTGAGTTTAACTCAAGCACAAATGTTTGTCAAAAAGAAAAACTCTCTCAAAAGCCATAAGCCAATGTTAGTTGCCTAAACCCCTGTTTAAATACCAGAATATATATATACAGAACCTTATTTTGTAGTCACCAATGGTTGTTTGCTTGTTTGTCCCTGTATGGTTATGAATAATATGAGATGCCATGATATGCATGTTTTTAGTTAGTAAAATGGTTCACTGAATGGTGGTCATGAAAAATCAAAAGAGTTATCATTAACTTAAACCTGATTAGGAAATTGGGGTCAAGAACACTGCAGGAATGACTTGTGTTCTTGAGTAACACAAGTTGACACATGGCTTGTTTAAGTCCTGAGATCTTTGTGTAATGGAGTGAATTAGTTCATTACAGTGTGTCCATTGATTCATAAATATTGCAGATGAGACCAGGATAGATAAATATACCAAGGAAAAATATTTGAGATGATGAGAAAACTAGAGTTTTTCCCAGATTTGAAATATGAGGATTGAATAAATGATTTAACTCATATTGGTTATTTTCCTGTTGGTGTGAATGATTGTTTGATTATGACTGAATTGTATGCTTGAATGTATGTGCCATATATATAGATATATATATATGGAATCTATGGAAAGAAAAATCAAAGTGTGCACATGCACAATGACACAGAGCATGCACACAAGTATGATCTGATTCTAAAGGGCAGAATTTTATGTATATGTATTTAATTTGATTTTAACCTAATTAACTAATTGCTTTTGTGAATTTTCTCATACCAGACATGTGTCTGACCCTAGTGTGCTAATGGCATCTGGGGTGTCTCATTTAAAATGAGGCAGCTTCAAATGCTTTTTCAGGGATTGCAGCAACTAAGTAGGAGTAGGAGCAAGGCTTTGAGAAGAGGATTATAGCATGCTAAACTTAGTTAGATAAGAGCCAAAATGATAAAATCCGCATGTATTAATGATTTAAATTGTTACTTGTATTGAGTGTTGAATATGGGATGGATATTTGGTTAAGTGTTTTATTAAGAGATTGACTTGTATCTGGAATTTATGAATCTAGTTAATATCTGATATTAAAGAGGTTAATCAAAATATTGTAAGTGGATTTAGTAAGAACACCATGTTGAAAACTGAATGATTACATTTTATAAATGTATTAGTCAATTTGGAGTCTTTAGAAAGGATTTAAGTTTTGGAAAATCTGGATAGTTGATTCTCAGAAAAATTAAATGGTTTTATCTTTCAAACATGGTAAGTGTATACAAAAGATAATAGGCATAGGTTGAATGTTTTTATATGACTGCAAGGTTCCCATAACCTAACTTGTTTCATACAAATGTTTCATGTCTTATTTTTAAATAAAGGAAGGATCTGTAATAAGGGAATTGAAAGCCAGATCCAAATAACTGCAGTTATATATGCACATAAACATGTTTTGTGCAAATATTAACACACCTTTTTCTTTGTATTTGTAATAGGAATCTGAATTTTCATTCAGATTTTAACCAAATGCATTTTAAATACCAGACAGATTTTATAAGAAGAAAATCAAACATGAATGGAAGTTTTATTGCATATAACACTGTACTATGTGTGGATTGATTAAATCCAATCAATCCAATCTCCTCTTGTTTACCAGAACCCTGATTTAAACAAGAGAGGCATATACATCCTCACATGTATGTGCTTATCTTTGTGGAAGTACTGATATATTTATATTGGTTAATTGTTTTGATCCTGGATATATTTTGGTTTATTGGAAAAAAGAAAATGACCCTGGAAAATACATTTGTAACGAATGATCAATCTATATATCATCTCTGATAGTTCAAAGGAAGTTTAAATCAAACTTAAAAGTGTAAATGAATGTAGGTGGACATCCAGACACATATAAGATGAATGTGCATATGCATGTAAATAGAAATTGAATTTAGACGTCAGTCTTAATAATTTAGACGTCTGAGGTTAAACTTAGACGTCAGTCTTAATAATTTAGACGTCTAAGGTTAAATGTAGACGTCTGTCACAAAATAATTAGACGTCTGAATTCAGTTCAAAATGTCTTTTTCTCTCTGTTTCAATTTTTGATCTCTGAGCCGTCTGTCATAATTAGATAGACGTCTGTAATTATGTTTAGACGCATGTCATAAGAATTTAGACGTCTGAACTGCTGATTTTGCCTAATTTGCCTATTTAGAAAAGAAATAAGTGGCTATGTCAATAGCTTGTATGGCATTTTGATTTCTACGTGATTTAAATTCCCTTTGATGAAAAAAAAAAAATTCCTTATGAAATTAGGGTAGAAATAGGAGGGTCATTTCAGTTGGTATCAGAGCTATGTTATTCAACATAGTAGAAGTAATGATCAAATTCTTAGATAGAAATAAAAATTTAAAGGAACTGAATATATATATCAATGTTTTCAGTGAAAAAAAAACCCACTGAAATAATAAAATTACCAATCAAACTAACCAGCTATGTAAATTATTATTAGCAAACTATGGTAGGGAGACCACCAAATCAGGGAGCAGGATCTTCCCATGCACCACCAATGGTCAATCTGCAAGACTTGGTGAGAGCATTTAGGGATAGGGCAGGACAAAGGCAAGAAAATCCCTATGAAGAACTCTCAAAATTACTTAAGACATATACTCATTTAGGAGGCAAAAGCTTTGAAGGGACAGAGAGTATCATGGAAATTCAAACATGGTTAAGAACATTGGAAAGAATTTTCAATGACATGCAACTTGATGATCAAAGAAAGAGGCAAGTGGCTTCAAGACAGCTAAAAGGAGTAGCTTTAGGCTGGTGGGAAGTTATCATTGCAGGAAGAAATGAGAATGAAATCACTTGGAATCAATTCAAAGAGATGTTGGAAGCAAGGTTTGTACCAGCATCAGCAAAGACTACCTTGCTAGAAGAATTTATTAGACTTAGACAAGGAACCATGACTGTCACAGAATACACTCAAAGGTTTGAGGGGCTTTCCACATATGGAGCAATGCTTGTGGCAGATGAGGCATCCAAAAATGATAGGTACATAAAAGGGTTGAACCCAAGACTCAGCAGAGCCATGTTACCCTATGCAGACAGGACTTTTGACCATGTGATAGACTTAGCTTTGAGGTTGGAACAGCATGACAAGGAAAGGGAGAAGTTCAGAAATTTTAAGAACAATAATACCAAGAAGAGTAAGGGGAGGTATCACCCTTATGATAAGAAGAAGGAAGAGGCCAGTAACAAAGGCACTGGAGATGACAAAGCTAAGGAAACCAAGAAGAAAATTGTGTTCCATCAGTGTGGAAAAGAAGGACATATCAAACCAAGATGTCCAGAATTGAAAGGAGGAGCTTTCAAGTGCTATCTATGTGGGAAAGAGGGGCATATGAAGAGGAATTGTCCTGAGTACAAACAGCAAGGAAAATTGGCAAATTTGGAAGGAAAAGGAAAAGCCACAGTGGAGAGTAACACTGAAAACCATAGCCAAGTGGAAGGTACATTACTTATTTGTACCATACCCATAGCAGTAGTATATGATACCGGGGCAACTCACTCTTTAATTTCTTATGAACTAGTTAAAATGCTAAAACTGAATTGCATATTGGTTGAAACCCCACTACATATACAAAGTCCGTTGGGGAGTTCTAGTGTTTTAAATATGATTTGTGTGGATGTGGAATTAAACATAGGAGGAAATATTTTTATTTCCAATTTATATGTTTTGAATTACCCAAATATAGGTGTTATATTGGGGGTAGACTGGTTAAGGCAATTTAAAGCCATAATTAATTTAGACTCATCCACCATATCATTGCAAAATTCTAGAGGTCAGAGAATCACAGTTTTATGTGAAGTAGCTAAGGAAGGAAAACTATATCATTTAGTTGACTCAGAAAAAGATTCTAGTGAACTAACCATTGAAGAAATTCCCATAGTCAATGAATATTTGGATGTGTTTGGTGAGGTCAAGGGTATTCCACACCATAGACCAGTAGAGTTCCAGATTAATCTAGTTCCAGGAGCAAGTCCAATGATTAAAAAGCCAACTAGAATGGGGCCAAATGAACTAAAGGAATTAAAGAAACAGTTAGAAGAACTGGAAGAAAAGGGTTTTATAAGACCAAGTAATTCTTGCTGGGGAGCACCAGTAGTATTTGTTAAGAAACAAGATGGCTCCTTAAGACTCTGTATAGATTATAGAGAATTAAACAAGGTAACAATTAAAAATAAATACCCATTGCCAAGAATAGATGATCTTTTTGATCAATTAGCAGGGGCAAAAGTGTTTTCTAGACTAGACTTAGCATCTGGTTTTCATCAAATGAAGGTGGAAGAATCAAGCATCAAGTACACTGCCTTTAACACTAGGTATGGGTTGTATGAATTTTTGGTTATGCCATTTGGTTTGACCAATGCACCATCATACTTTGTAGATCTAATGAACAGAACCTTTAGAGATTATTTAGACAAGTTTGTGCTTATTTTTATTGATGACATTTTGATTTATTCCAAAACAGTGGAAGAACATAAGCATCATTTGCACCTGGTTTTGTCTAGGTTAAGGGAAAAAGATTTAAAGGCAAAATTTTCAAAATGTGTATTTTGGAAAGAGGAAGTACATTTCCTTGGCCATGTTATATCTGCTCAAGGAATTTCTGTGAACCCCAATAAAGTAGTGGCTATTCAAGCATGGAAGAGGCCAAGCACTGTGAGTGAAGTGAGGTCATTTATGGGGATGGCAGGGTATTATAGGAGGTTTATAAAAGATTTTTCAAAAATCTCTACACCACTCACTAACCTAACCAGGAAGAACCAAGCTTTTGTTTGGACAGAAAAATGTGAGAAGTCTTTTGAGCAGTTGAAGGAGGCATTGGTGAATGCTCCAATTTTAAAGGTACCACACGGAAATGAAGAATTAGTTGTATACACTGATGCTAGTGGATTTGGCTTGGGTGCAGTGTTGATGCAACAAGGCCAAGTCATTGCATATGCATCCAGACAACTTAAACCACATGAAGTAAGGTATGCCACACATGATCTCGAATTAGCACCTGTGATCTATGCTTTAAAACTTTGGAGACATTATTTGTTAGGCACAAAGTTTGAACTGTACACTGACCACAAGTCTCTGAAATATTTATTTTCACAAAAAGATTTGAACATGAGGCAACATAGATGGGTGGAGTTCTTAGCTGCCTATGACTTTGACATACTCTATACACCAGGCAAAGCAAACAAAGTTGCAGATGCTCTAAGTAGACAGCATGCTAAATTGGCTATGATGATGATAGAAGAATTTAAAGACTTGTCTTTGCTAACTGAGTTAGAAATTGGGGAGAATGGTTGTGTGCACATGGATGAGCAGATGCATGATGCACAAGAAGATAAAGGGAAGTTAAGCTTAATGACACTTCAACCAGATTTAATTCTGAAGGTAGGAAAAATGCAAGAACAAGATGCCAACTTATTAGAGAGGAAAGTGCTCCTCTCAAGAGGGGAGGAAGTGATGAATCACCATATTGATAAAAATGGTTATATGAGATACCAAAATAGGATATGTGTACCAGAGGACACAAAATTGAAGAAAGAGATATTGAATGAATATCACAGAAGTAAATACTCCATACACCCAGGCAACACAAAAATGTACCAAAATTTGAAAAGAGACTTCTGGTGGAAGGGGATGAAATCTGATGTAGCTAAATACATTGCCAAATGTATGACTTGCCAACAAGTCAAGGCTGAAACCCAAAGGCCATCAGGGTTGATGCAGTCTCTTAGTGTACCACAGTGGAAGTGGGAAGACATATCTATGGACTTCATAGATGGACTGCCTAGATCTAAGAGAGGTAATACAAGTATATGGGTGATAGTTGATAGGCTAACCAAGGTAGCACACTTCATTCCAGTCAAGTCAGAAAGAACAGCACCAAAATTAGCTCAAATTTTTATAAAGGAAGTGGTAAAGTTTCATGGCATTCCCAAAACCATTATGAGTGATAGGGATACCATCTTCACTTCAAAATTCTGGAGAAGCTTTCAAGAAGCAATGGGAAGTGAACTATGTTTAAGCACTGCCTACCATCCTCAATCAGATGGGCAGACTGAGGTAGTAAACAAAGTTTTGGAGGACATGTTGAGGGCATGTATACTAGATTTTGGGGGCAACTGGGAAGATTGTCTTCATCTAGTTGAATTTACATACAACAACAGCTACCAAAGCACCATAGGAATGGCTCCATTTGAAGCCTTATATGGTAAACCCTGTTTGTCACCTGTTTGTTGGGTAGAAGCAGGAGAAAGGTCTATTTTAGGACCTGAGTACATACAAGAAACCAAGGAGAAAATTGAGTTGATAAGAAGGAGAATGGCAGCAGCTCAAGATAGGCAAAAGAAATTTGCAAACATGAGAAGAAGGCAGGTAGAATATGAAGTGGGAAATTTTGTTTTCATCAAAATCTCACCTATGAAAAATGTGCTGAGGTTTGGAAAAGAAGGAAAATTAACCCCAAGATATATTGGACCATACAAAATTCTGGAGAGAATTGGTCCCTTGGCATATAAGTTAGAATTACCAGAAAACATGCAAGGTATACATGATGTTTTTCATGTATCACAATTGAGAAGGTGGGTCCATGACAAGGCAGAAATTCTTGAGACCCCAACCCAAGTGCAGATAAATCCTAATTTGATTTATGAAAAGGATCCAGTGGGAATTTTGGCAAAAGATGTGAAGAAGTTGAGAAATAAATCTCTGAAACTTGTGAAGGTACAGTGGAGTCTTGATCCTAGTGATTGCACATGGGAATTAGAGGACAAAGTTAGGATGAATTATCCTAGGCTATTTTCAGATTAAAGGTAATTCTGATCTTAGATTGTTTTCTTTTTAGATGCATATGTTTTTAGTTATTATAGAACTAAAAATTTATTTGGTTGAGAATGTACTTGTTCTCTGAATTAAGTTTAAAATTTATTTTAAGCTTAGGAAAATTGTGGGACACAATTCCTAAAAGGAGGGGTGTATGTAATGACCCAAGATTTTAGGAATTTATTCTGAAAAATATAAATAAATTCAAAATGATTTTTAAATAAATCTTGAAAGGGAATTGATATAGCTTGATAGTGTGTTAGTATGTGTGTACATGGGTGCACAGGAAATGCACATGAAATAAAGCTAGAAGTCCCTGAACTCCAAGAATGAATACATATTGATATGTATGGGAATATATATATATATATAGATTAAATCCTTAAAAGCTGAATGCATAAGTAAATATATATATATGAATGCTACTGAATATTTTGAGTGTACATGTACATGTGTGTGTGTCAGTACAAAATAATGTATAAATATATACAGATGAGTATACTAAGTAATTTAGTAAGCTTTATATATATATATATACATATATATATAGATATGTTAATAAGGTACTAGAGTTCAATTCAGCAAAATAAAACATACCAATATATTTTATATATGTAGGCAGAAATAAAAAGACTGAAGATATAAAAAGGAGTATTCCTCTTGTAAATAAATAAAGAAGGTACATACCATTTACATGAAAGCTAAAAATAGGAAAAATAAGACAAAACAGGGAAATGCTTGGTATAGGCAGAATTAGAAAGAGTATTGGGTAAATAACAAAATCAAGTCACATTTTTAGCATGATTGTAGACAAAGGAAAAAAGGTATTTTCTAAAAAGCAAAATTCTGAAATTAGCCAAAAAGAAAGTAACCACTTTTCTCTTCACCTAAATTAAGCCGGGAAGGGTAGAATTTTGGGTTCAAGTAAAATACAGATAACATGATTTTCTGGTGGGCAAAAATGGCTTTAGCCAATACCCAAAACCCTAAGGAAGACCCTGTATATATACATGTATATGCAGCAGCCTCCTCTCCTTCTCAGAAAAGAACTTTGAAAAAAAAAAGAGAAACAACACCATAGAAATCATAAGGCAAGGGAAGGAAAAGAGCTTGAGGCTAAAGGCAGAAGTTCATCAATTAATTAAGGAAGCAAAGAAGAGGGCTAGGTGAGAAAACTCACTCAAAAATCTAAGGCAATAAGTCCTAATGTAGGCAGCCAGTTATAAGTAATTTTCTTAAAAAGAGTATTTTCATATGTGAATGCTTATCTGTGAATTTAAATCTGAAAATGTTTTGATCCTCTTTGGTTGTTTTACTTGTTTATTTATAAGAAAGTTTTATGTGTAGTTAGTATACATATATGTTTTATAAATCCAGATCTCTGATATGTTAATGTTTAGGAACATAAACAAATACCCAGAAAATAAAATGTTGAAAATAGGCAAGTAGTATTGGTTTTTGGCTCAACCCAGAAAGATGTAAATAATGTTGAGCTGCAATATACTCATGTATAAGTGCTGAGGCTTGAGACAAAAAGGAATTAGGGGTGCAATAGGGTTGCCTATGTGCTGATGCTCCTGATTCAATGAATATATATATATGTTCATATGCCTAGCAAACAAAATTTTGTGATTCAGTAAAACCAGGTCATTCTGAGTTTAACTCAAGCACAAATGTTTGTCAAAAAGAAAAACTCTCTCAAAGCCATAAGCCAATGTTAGTTGCCTAAACCCCTGTTTAAATACCAGAATATATATATACAGAACCTTATTTTGTAGTCACCAATGGTTGTTTGCTTGTTTGTCCCTGTATGGTTATGAATAATATGAGATGCCATGATATGGATGTTTTTAGTTAGTAAAATGGTTCACTGAATGGTGGTCATGAAAAATCAAAAGAGTTATCATTAACTTAAACCTGATTAGGAAATTGGGGTCAAGAACACTGCAGGAATGACTTGTGTTTTTGAGTAACACAAGTTGACACATGGCTTGTTTAAGTCCTGAGATCTTTGTGTAATGGAGTGAATTAGTTCATTACAGTGTGTCCATTGATTCATAAATATTGCAGATGAGACCAGGATAGATAAATATACCAAGGAAAAATATTTGAGATGATGAGAAAACTAGAGTTTTTCCCAGATTTGAAATATGAGGATTGAATAAATGATTTAACTCATATTGGTTATTTTCCTGTTGGTGTGAATGATTGTTTGATTATGACTGAATTGTATGCTTGAATGTATGTGCCATATATATAGATATATATATATGAAATCTATGGAAAGAAAAATCAAAGTGTGCACATGCACAATGACATAGAGCATGCACACAAGTATGATCTGATTCTAAAGGGCAGAATTTTATGTATATGTATTTAATTTGATTTTAACCTAATTAACTAATTGCTTTTGTGAATTTTCTCATACCAGACATGTGTCTGACCCTAGTGTGCTAATGGCATCTGGGGTGTCTCATTTAAAATGAGGCAGCTTCAAATGCTTTTTCAGGGATTGCAGCAACTAAGTAGGAGTAGGAGCAAGGCTTTGAGAAGAGGATTATAGCATGCTAAACTTAGTTAGATAAGAGCCAAAATGATAAAATCCGCATGTATTAATGATTTAAATTGTTACTTGTATTGAGTGTTGAATATGGGATGGATATTTGGTTAAGTGTTTTATTAAGAGATTGACTTGTATCTGGAATTTATGAATCTAGTTAATATCTGATATTAAAGAGGTTAATCAAAATATTGTAAGTGGATTTAGTAAGAACACCATGTTGAAAACTGAATGATTACATTTTATAAATGTATTAGTCAATTTGGAGTCTTTAGAAAGGATTTAAGTTTTGGAAAATCTGGATAGTTGATTCTCAGAAAAATTAAATGGTTTTATCTTTCAAACATGGTAAGTGTATACAAAAGATAATAGGCATAGGTTGAATGTTTTTATATGACTGCAAGGTTCCCATAACCTAACTTGTTTCATACAAATGTTTCATGTCTTATTTTTAAATAAAGGAAGGATCTGTAATAAGGGAATTGAAAGCCAGATCCAAATAACTGCAGTTATATATGCACATAAACATGTTTTGTGCAAATATTAACACACCTTTTTCTTTGTATTTGTAATAGGAATCTGAATTTTCATTCAGATTTTAACCAAATGCATTTTAAATACCAGACAGATTTTATAAGAAGAAAATCAAACATGAATGGAAGTTTTATTGCATATAACACTGTACTATGTGTGGATTGATTAAATCCAATCAATCCAATCTCCTCTTGTTTACCAGAACCCTGATTTAAACAAGAGAGGCATATACATCCTCACATGTATGTGCTTATCTTTGTGGAAGTACTGATATATTTATATTGGTTAATTGTTTTGATCCTGGATATATTTTGGTTTATTGGAAAAAAGAAAATGACCCTGGAAAATACATTTGTAACGAATGATCAATCTATATATCATCTCTGATAGTTCAAAGGAAGTTTAAATCAAACTTAAAAGTGTAAATGAATGTAGGTGGACATCCAGACACATATAAGATGAATGTGCATATGCATGTACATAGAAATTGAATTTAGACGTCAGTCTTAATAATTTAGACGTCTGAGGTTAAACTTAGACGTCAGTCTTAATAATTTAGACGTCTAAGGTTAAATGTAGACGTCTGTCACAAAATAATTAGACGTCTGAATTCAGTTCAAAATGTCTTTTTCTCTCTGTTTCAATTTTTGATCTCTGAGCCGTCTGTCATAATTAGATAGACGTCTGTAATTATGTTTAGACGCCTGTCATAAGAATTTAGACGTCTGAACTGCTGATTTTGCCTAATTTGCCTATTTAGAAAAGAAATAAGTGGCTATGTCAATAGCTTGTATGGCATTTTGATTTCTACATGATTTAAATTCCCTTTGATGAAAAAAAAAATTCCTTATGAAATTAGGGTAGAAATAGGAGGGTCATTTCATTACCATTATTTCTCCCCCTTTGGCATTATCAAAAAGCATTAATACAAGAATATGTATCAATAATCATGCCTTTAGATATTATGTACACATTAATCAAAAGATTTTATCCAACCGCCGTGTTATTGAAGTTAGCAATGTATGGTGTGTAATTTTTATTTAATCTTAATTTAGATAGCATGTAAACACTATTAATCTAGAATATTTACCGACCGCCGGAAGGTTATAATATATCAATTTATTAAATTATCATGAATAGACGAAAGGTAACTAATTACGCATAAGTAACAAGCCAAAAAGCATTTTTATAGCCATTAAACATAGTGATTACATGCATAGATTTTTGATTCTATTACAATACAAAAGACGGAACCTATAAAAATACCTAATGATTTTTGGGGGAAGCTTTGGCTTGATCATCTCCTTCATCTTCATTCTTGGAAGAACTAGCTTGTATTCTAGGAGATTTTGGAGTATGTTCTAGAGGTTCTTTTTCCTCTTCAAAAAGTTTAGAATGTTTTGAAGGATGAGGAGAAGGCGTTGGAGTTGGCTAATCTTCCGAAGGTGGTGTAGGGCGACAGACTCGTTGGAGAACCTCTTTTAGAATAGATAATGTTGTTGAAAGCGATGTTTCAACTGTGGCTAGGCGAGAAGCAAATGTTGTTTCGAAGCTATCGATATGCTTAGCGAACACTACTACAAAATAGGCCATTTGCATTGGTTGTTAACCCCCTTGTTGCATCAGTTCTACAACCGATGCACATGCAACCGATGCAACAGGCTTAACAGTTTTGCATCAGTTCTAAAACCGATGCAAAACAGTCCTTTTTGCATCGGTTGTTACTAACAACTGATGCAAAATACGGTTGCACCAAAGGAACATGTTGCATCGGTTGTAATGAAAACTGATGCAACAAAGGAACTTGTTGCATGGGTTGTTGTTGAAAACCGATGCAAACTAATCCCTCTATTATTGATTATAACAAACAATTATTGCATGCAATATTACAATCATTGAAAATTAATTTTGATGGCAAATACAAACTGAATAACATAATACCAAAATAAATATATATCAATTAAAGTGTTAATAATCTATATATCATCACCAAACTAAACTGAATAACATAATACCAAATTAAACTGAATAACATATACCACTGTCATCTATACATCATCACCAAACACAACTCTCCCCTCTGCATAACAACATCGCAAACTCACAGTCATCAACTGTCAACACATTACTTACAACCAAAACCCCATAGTTGCTGAAACCATTCCTACACCAATCCTTCACTTCAGTCAGTAACCACCACCAAGCACTTATATCAAACATACCTTGCTCCTTCATCAACCACATACAACAACATCCCATCCCCTTCTCACCACTGCAACTTGTCCTGCTCCCTTGACCAGCAGCCTGAACCACTGTCTCATATACAACACCTAAACATATCAAACACCTGAACAAGTGCATCAACTACCCTTTCGTTGTCAACATTTCATACATACAAACCAAGCTTGCCTGATACACTACTTCCTTGATGCACAATAGTGCAAAGAAGTGTACAGTCAGGTGGATGTGCACAGTGGTATGGCCAGAGGTATGGCTGAAGTCGTGATGTGCAGTGGGCAGGGGATAGAGGAGTTAATGGCAATGATTTGTATAAAGAGGATGCAGTTGATGTATGAAGCAGTGATGAAGTTGAATCAGTGCACATATGCACAAAAATGTGCAAAGTGATGTGGTGGAAGTTGCAAGCTAGGATTCTCGGATCTGGATGCATAGCTAATGATTGCCATTAACTCCTCTATCCCCAACACCATCAAATACCCAGCACCATCTAGGAAAGAAAAACACGATAACTACAAATCAAGAATATTTCTACTAATTCATTTTTACCTCTAAACTAACCTTATTTCTGCAATTCAAGAATATTTCATGTCAGCTACAACTGAATTGAACTACGTTAGACAATTAGCATGTGATCATACGTTCTGAGTATATTGTAAACCATTATCTTGAAACTTAATACTATTTTGCATGTTCTAATCTTATGCCTCCATTGATTTTTTTCCTTAATTATTTTCAACCGAACAAATAGAATGATAACAGAAACTTGACTAACTCAGACTGTCGTGCTACCACCTCACCACTACTCTACAAATCCAGGTATAATGGCTGCCTGCCTTTAGTTATATTCCAGTTTGTAATTTTGGTTGACCAATATGTACCTATGTTCTTAGCTTGATACCTTATTCTTTTGCTTAACTATGTGAACTGACTTTTTTGTATCTGACCATTGTTGTGAAAGAATAAAACCTATTCATTATTGATTGGGGATCTACTCTCTTCTAACACTCATTAATCTAGTGTACTTTTTTCGTCATCTTTTACTGCAATGTTCAAAATCATAAACTCACACAACAAACAACAAGCCAATGTTGTCCACATATGTCTACTCACACGTTTCTGTTTGCCTTGATTTTTCCACAAGAAAGTATAGACATGGAGGTATCACGGACACTCAACACTCCAACACTCAACATCTTGGGTATAAATTTACTTTCAATGATTATGTATATAGTTCACTTAAACTAATTTTTTCTACAAATTCTACAACTAAATTTTTAAGTGATGCATATATATATAAGTTTAGTCTATATAGCTATAAAATCACCATGAGTTTTACTGTACCTTAGCTTACCAGAAATAAACATCGGTGTGGCAAAGTGAAGTGAAAAGGATCTTAATTCGAACTTCATTAGCCTGAGGTGGCGCCACCTCCACCTCTTCCATCACAAGAGGTTTGCCTGCCTCCCATGCAACCGCAGCTATTCACACGAAAAACAACAAAAGATCAGGAACCAAAATGTCATGAAAATGAACTAATTAGTCTATGTTTGAGTTAAAGATTATTTTAGACGTTCATAGTATATTATGCATCATTTAGGAAAAATTATTCACTGTTTTCCTAAAAGCTAAGGTAACCCAAAACTAAGAATTATATAAATGGTCGTATGAATTTTTGTATGGTCGAAAACCCAAAACTAAAAATAACAAACCAAACACTATCTAATTTTTTTTCCTTGCCAGAACATTGTACAACTCTGAGATACCTAGAGAGTTTATGAATTATCCCAACCAATAATGTATTAGAAACATACATACAACTTTTTGAGGAAAGACCAATAAAGTAAATGAGTGAAAGTAATAAATGCTTGGAACAGGAAACTTTGAGAGGTGATCTGATTCTCCCCAAAAGTAGTCAAGTAAAACTTATCATCCGTTGAACAATTAGATCGTTTAAACCAAAATAGTATACAAGTATATCCATCCACTGTTCGTGTTTAACAAGAAATAAATGAACATTGAAGTAAAACATGGGATCTTAATATCCAATGGCTAAATGGTTATAACCGAGAATGAATTCATTTTCTACTTGCTTCCAGTTTTCTAGAGGAGAAAGATCCAAATCTATTGATTTCCTCCTCTATAAAACAGCAAAAAATGTTCAGCGTCAACACAATACAACCAATTGACCAAAATGTCTAAGAAATTGTAGCATGTCCATAATTGATATTAAGACAGTTATGATACTACGCGAAGTATCAAATCAAATCAATAATATGAATAAATCGTCTTTTGTAGCAACCGATTCGAGCGAATTCATAGTATCAATTAACTAGTAAATATAATGATCTGCGAAACATGCATTCCTTGAAGCATGAATCCAGATTGTAAAATTAGATAATAAACCCCAAATAATCAACTACATGAATCGCACATAACCAATACGCTAAAAATTAGGCTTTTAAAACGTCAGACAACAATCCTAAAATTGAAACAGATGATCTAAAAACCAAAAAAATGAAGATAATTACAATTCACATACCAAAATTCGATTGGCTTGGAACATGGGCAACTCGAATCGAACACGGCGAGGACTCCCAAAATTCGATTTGGGTTGCGATTGAATTTTGTTTTCTGAGAAAATTGGGTTGAGAAATTGTGAGTTAATCTATTTTTGAGTGCCGCCATGAATTATGAAAGTAGCGTGTTTGGAGATTTGGGTTTTATTAAACTGATATTATTCTCAGTTACATTCATTTTGTAGTGTAGGGTTTGAGCGTGGGTTGCGGGTTGTTTTCGCATACCCGTTTTGTTTTTTGTATTTGCCTACTGTTAAAACATATGTTGGTAAGGGATGCAAATTAACGTAGTTGCATCGGTTGACTTTAAAACCGATGCGACTAAAACTATTTGCATCGACGTATTTGCATCGGTTGTTGGTGACAACTGATGCAAATTTGATTTTTTATTACCTATTGCTTTCCACATACCAATTGCATCGGTTATTAAGACAGAACTGATGCAAATAGTTCTATTTGCATCAGTTTTTACTTCAACCGATTCAAATGAGGCGATGCAAATGGCCTGTTTTGTAGTAGTGGAATAATTTTTGATTTCTTGATAAGATAAGTTGATTTTGGAGAGTTAAAATCTCGAATACTTTCATTTGGATTAGTTTCAGTGCGATTCTCCAAAATGTCATCTTGGCCTGGATAGTCAAAAGGTGCAGGAGGAGGAGGAGTGTGTTCGTGATGTTGTTCTTCCTCTTGTGATGGTTGCGGTAGTTGTTGTTGGGGTTAAGGCTTAGCTTGTCTAGCTTGTTGACGACGTTGCGTCCATTCTTCAAATGAAATAAAATCTGGGAGATTTTCTGGTAAGTGTATAAGAGAGAGAAATTTTGTGGAGGTGTACTTGGGGGCAATCTCCTCAAAAGTCAATAAATATGATGGAATGTTGTGGGCTTGCAGAAGGCGCATGATGTAGGTAGGGTAAATGATTGATGGACGTGATCGAGTCCAATAATGTTTAAGCTCGTCAAATATGAATTTCGCCCAATTTACCCTTGTACCACTAAAGATAGCATATAGAGCTTTGTGCTCCAATTTTGTTATTTGCTTATGGCTGCCAAGTCGAGGAATGATTGTATTGATAATCATCCTAGTGAGTAGTTTTGCCTTAGGTCGTAAGTATTTTGAAGCAAATCGTGGCATTTCATCTTCCCAAATTTGGTGGGTAATATTATTTCTTGGTTTGAGGTGCATATCCGGGATGTCATACAAATCTTCTCCGAAGTCGGAACAACCTAGAGTATGGCCTATAATTCTCGAAGTAAGTCGAATAGTGTTGTCGTAAACACTCGACCAAAGCCAATTATCATCATTATCGGTATTCCATACGACAGTGCTATATAGATTAGAGTAGAAAAGGAATATTGCAAGCTGATCGATTTGGACATTATTTGAATTGAAGGAAATCAACTTTTGTAACCCAGCATTTTCACACATCTCATCCAAATCATACATAGGGAATTTAAGCAAATTATAGAAGGGACCTCTGTGTAGCTTTTTCTTTTGGATATCTTCATATCTTTTGATAGAATGAGGTACTCGATTCATCCACTTCTCAATCTGATCATCAGAGCATACTTGTGGGTTGGAGGATGTAGCTTGTTCTTGCTTTCTCTTAGAAACTCTAGGGTTTTTAGTTTTGGGCGCCATGAAATCGAGCAAAATTAAGGAGATAGTATTTTGGAGAAATAGGGTTTCAGATTTGAAAGAGGAAACGAAATGAAATGTGAATTGGAAAATTTGAAAAACAGTCGTTGTAAGGTCAGGAATAGGTGTTGATTGAATTTTAGACGTCTGGGAAGTGAAGCAGACGTCTGATGTAACCCTATTTTGAAGACAGTAAACATTTTCAGACGTTTGGGTGTTATTGGCAGACGTTTGGAATAGGCAGAATTGTGAATTTTAAAGACAGAGAGTTCTGTCAGACCTTTGGATATAATGACAAACGTCTGAAAATGACCTAATTTTTATGTTAAGAAGGCATAGACTTTGTTCAGACGTCTGTTAACAGGTTCAGACATCTCAAATAGACCGTTTTGTATTTTGTATGAGGCAGAGACAATTTTCAGATGTCTGGTTGTTTATATCAGACGTCTGGTATATGCACAGGATTAGAAAATGGTGTGATACAAGGGTGTCAGACGTCTGATGGCATTGATCAGACGTCTGAAATCTCCAGTATGTCTAAAAATAGTCTTATTTTGGAAGGTTTTGCTTGATTTTTAAGGGATCGATTTTATTAATACATAATATTATTATTTTTACAAATATAATTAGATGAAAATACAATGAAAATGAACACATTTATTTAGATGAAGATGGAGCATTGCGATCTTCAGATTTGCTATCCTTCCATGGCTTGAGTGGAGACCAAATATTTCCACATTCGTTGGTTCTTGGGGAACCAGAGAATTGCCTAGGTGGAGGATACCAAGGTGTATGATAAGAGGAAGAAGGATCCAGAGGATTGCAAGGAATCTGAAGTGGTTCATGTACATCCTTTTTTCGTGAATTGCAAAATTTGATCGCTACTTGCTCTAGAAAACTCAATCGTCTTGTAGTGACTTTTTGTTCGAAGTATAATTCTCGTTGTAAATCCATTTGTTGCTTTTGGTAATGATGTATATCATCGATTTTCTCCTTGGTGTTAGGAGAGACATGTAGAGATCGTTTGGACCATTTTTTGTCGAGAGTGAATCCCGTGTGGTAGGAGGACCACTTATAGGTCGACTCTTTACCTGGTGTAGGAGTAGGAAGTTGACGAGGGGTGTCCGTTGAACTATCCGAGGTTGGTGTCGAAAAAGAGAGGTGAGAGTTGTCGGAAGACATGTTTTTGTTTTGCTTTTGTTTGTTTTAAAAGGAACCAAAATAAAATCTGTATTTTATTTGTAAAAGGAGGAGCTATTTATTCATGTTTTAAAAGGTTATAAATAGTTATTTTCAGAAAACAAACATTCTAAAGAAATCGTTGGTCAGTGTTAAAAGATTTTGTTTGTGGATTAAAACCTTTTAACCAAAAGTAGAATGAATGAAATTTAGAATTAGCTGATAAGATCATTAAGAGAATATATCCCTAAATCGCATCGTAGTTTAACAAACGTTTGTTCATTTAGTGGTTTTGTGAAAATATCTGCTATTTGATTCTCAGTATTTACGTATTCTAATGTAATAATTCCTTTTTCTATATTGTCGCATAAAAAGTGATGTCGTATATCTATGTGTTTAGTACATGAGTGATTTACAGGGTTTTTCGATAAATTTATTGCACTTGTATTATCGCAATATATTGGTGATTTATCGATAACTTTTCTGAAATCCTTAAGCGTTTGTTGCATGTATATTACTTGTGCACATGCTAAGGCCGTTGAAATATATTCGGCTTCGCAAGTGGATAAAGAGACACAGTTTTGCTTTTTGCTAAACCATGAAACCAATGATTGTCCAATAAAATGACACGTTCCGCTAGTACTCTTACGATCTGTTTTACATCCACCGAAATCCGCGTCGCTATATGAAACAAGTTCAAATGATGATCCCTTAGGGTAAAACAAACCGTAATCTCTAGTACTAAATAAATATCGTAAGATACGTTTAACAACTCTTTGGTGAGACACTTTTGGTTTTGCTTGAAATCGGGCACAAAGACATACGCTCATCATAATGTCGGGTCGACTAGCCGCCAAATATAGTAAGGAGCCAATCATACTACGATATAATTTTTCATCAAAATCTTTTCCATTACCATCCTTTTCTAAGTGAACACTAGTACTCATTGGTGTTGGTTTGCTCGAAGTTTTATCCATTCCAAAACGACGTAATAAATTGTTACAATATTTTTCTTGATGAATAAAAATACCATTTTCAAGTTGTTTTATTTGTAAACCTAGAAAGAAATTAAATTCACCCATGTGAGACATTTTAAATTCACTTATCATAATATTTGAAAATTGAGTACAAAGATTTTTATTAGTTGAACCAAAAATAATATCGTCTACGTAAATTTGTACAACTAAGATGTCATTATTTTCTCATTTAATAAATAAAGTCGTATCTATTTTACCTATTTGAAAACCAGATGCAATTAAATGATTCTTAAGACGTTCGTACCAGGCACATGGGGCTTGCTTTAAACCATATAGGGCTTTGTGTAATTTAAAAACATGATCGGGATATTTTTCGTGAACAAATAATGGAAGTTGTTCAACATATACATTTTCTTTAATAAAACCATTTAAAAAAGCACTTTTGACGTCCATTTGAAATAATTTAAAATTGTTATGACTTGCAAAAACAAGTAATGTATGTATGGCTTCGAGTCTTGCTACTGGAGCAAAAGTTTCGTCATAGTCGATACCTTCTTCTTGATTATAACCCTGAGCGACTAAACGTGCTTTATTCCTAACTATATTTCCGTTTTCATCTGCTTTGTTTTTAAATACCCATTTTGTTCCAATAACTGATTGATTTTTTGGTCTTGGTACTAATTCCCAAAAATTATTACGTTCAAATTGATTTAATTCTTCTTGCATGGCTATTATCCAAAATCAGCGTTTGAAGCTTCTTTATAATTCTTTGGTTCAAAATTTGACACAAATGCAATATGACTTACTTGGTTAAGTTGATTTCTAGTTACTCTGGAATTAAGATCCCCAATGATATTATCTTTTGGATGATCATTTAGAATTCTAGGGGGTGACATTAGAGTATTATTTTGTGCATTTGTCTCATTATTATGAGTTTGTTGTATTTGTTATAGGAATAATTTCTTCATCGTCATTAGTATGATTGTTAAGGAAATTTTCATCAAATGAAACATGTAAACTTTCTTCAATTGTGTTAATATGTTTATTAAAAATTCTATATGCCTTGCTACGATCCGAATATCCAACAAAGATTCCTTCATCGGCCTTCGGGTCAAATTTTCCTAAATTATCTTTTGTATTTAATATATAACATTTTGATCCGAAAGTTTTAAAGTATGGTACTTTAGGTTTTCGTCCAAAAAACATTTTGAAGCAAGTATGTTTAGTCATAGGTCGTATGGTTACTCGATTCAAAACATAACAAGCCATAGCAATAGCTTCACCCCAAAAATATTTTGGTAAACCACTACTATTTAATAGTGTTCGTGCGCATTCTTGTAACGTACAATTTTTTCTTTCTACTACACCATTTTGTTGTGGTGTGCGGGGAAAAGAGAAATTATGACTTATGCCCTTTTTATTACAAAAATTAGTAAAAAGATCATTTTCGAATTCTCCACCGTGATCACTTCGAATATTCTTAATTTTCAAATCCATTTGAGTTTTAATTTTTTTAGCAAAAATTTTAAACATACCAAAAGTGTCACTTTTATGTTTTAAATATAAGGTCCATGTATATCTTGAAAAATCATCAACTATTACGAAAACATATTTGTTGTGATTTATAGATAATACTTGAGTTGGACCAAATAAATCTAAATGTAATAATTCTAACGGTTGTTTTGTAGAAGTATTATTTTTAGATTTAAAAGAGCTTTTCTTTAGTTTACCGATTTGACAAACGTCACATAAATTTTCTACTTTATAATTTATTTTAGGTAAACCTCTAACTAGCTCATATTTTGCTAATTTATTAATATATTTAAAATTAATATGATAGAATCATTTATGCCACAACCATGGATCGTCATGTTTGGCGGTTAAGCATAAGTTTGAATTTTGATTTATATTTATGTTTAAGACATAAATATTTTTGTTTCTAAAACCCTCAAAGATAAGTTGTTTGTTATTGTTGAAAATATTACATTTATCTTTTTTGAAATTAATTTGAAAACCTTTATCGCATAATTGACTAATGCTAAGTAGGTTGTGTTTTAAATTTTCTACTAACAAAACATTTGTAATAATAGGAGAGTTAGAAATACCAGAGTTGATGACTTCTCCGATGCCAACGACGTATCCTTTTGAGTTATCTCCAAAAGTTACCGTTCCACCGCATTTTTGCATTTCCGGTCATATGCTTGGAGCAGCCACTATCAAGTATCCATTTCTCCTTATTTTTTATTTTGGGTACCTGCAAGATAAAAATGATTTAATTGGTACCCATACACTTTGTTAGGGTCCTAGATGTTAGGAGGAGCAGGTGGCCACATCCAAGAAGGTTTGGTACCTTTATGAACATAATTTTTATTATAGACTACATTATCTAGAAAATTATTAATATGTTTTTGTCTAATCAAATTATTATTTGTCTTAGGAATCCAAATTTTTATGTTTTTGGTATTCGTATTAGACTTAGGTGATCCTTTAGTCTTTTGATAAATAAAACTATGCTTCTTAATATTATTTCCTTTTTGTTTAGGAATATTTCAAAATCCCATTCCATTTCTATTACCTGAAGGTTTTGAAGTTTTAATAAGATTTTCCAAATCTTGTTTTCCTTTATTAAATTTTGAAACATTATTTGTAATTTTATCTAATTTTCTTTTAATTCAAAATTTTCAATTTTCAATGTTTCTATATTACTTTTTAAGTTGATATTTTCTTTTAACAAGTTATCCTTTTCTAGTTTAACTTTTCCAAAATCAACAGATATAGTCTCATTTTCAACTAAACTACTTTTATTTTTTTCTTGAGATAATTCTAGTTCCTCCTCTAAAATAATTTTTTCATCTTTTAACATTCCTATTTCAAGTTCTAATCGATTTATTTTGGCAATGTGTTCTTTATTCAATTTTTTAATTTGTCTAAATTTATCATCTAATTCCATACTAAGCTATAATAATCCATCATAGCTAAGTTCGGGACATACCTCATCAGTTTGTGCCATAAAACATACATTAGGTTGTTCTCTGTCACTATCGCTATCACTATCTGATGATGATGAAGAATCCGAGTCATCCCATGTTACTTTGAAAGCTTTCTTCTTTTTGAATTTTTCAAATTTGTTCTTCTTTTTATCATTGTTGAGCTTGGGACAATCTTTCTTCATATGTCCAAATTGATCACATTTATAGCATTTGATTGACGTTTGATTTGTTGAGCTTGATTTTCCTCCTTTATGAAATCTGGTCATTTTCCTAAACTTCTTGAATTTGTTGTAGTTTTTGGCAATAAATACGATTTCTTCTTCGTTTAAGTCGGAGTCTTCATTTGTTGCTAGAAATGCTATGTTTTTCTTTTCCGAATTTTTTTCTTTTCTTGCCTGCAGATTAGCTTCATAAGGCATTAAATTTCCTATCAATTATTCAACTAAGAGTGTTGAGACGTTATTAGCTTCTTCGATAGCTAATACTTTTCTTTCCCACTCTGGAGTTAAAGAATTGAGTATCCTACTAAATCAAAATTTGTGAATTTAACTCCTAGTGCCATTAAATCATGTTGAATAGTTTGGAATCTAGAGTACATGTCCACTATAGATTCATTTTGTTTCATTTTTAATGATGAGAATTGATTTTGTAAAATTGAAATTTTAGTTTGCTTAACTTTGTTCGTGCCTTCGTATGTAACTTGTAAGGTATGCCAGATATCATATGTAGTGTTACATAACATGACACATGAAAATTCATTCTTATCTAATGAACAAAATAAAACATTCATAGCTTTGGCATTATTAGAAGCTGCGGTTTTTTGTGCAACATTCCATGTGTTCATAGCAGTGTCAGGTGCTTTATATTTATTTTGAGTGGCTGACCAAATTTCTAATCCATTAGCTTCCATAAAAATTCTCATACGCGTTGACCAATATGCATAATTAGAACCATTGAAAAAGTGGGGGACGTGCTGTGGATTGGCCTTCTTTTAAAAGACTTGCCATATTAAAGTGATTCAAATACGTGTTACTATACTTTGATCAAACCTTACTCTGATACCAATTGAAAGTCTACGGGGTGGATCGTGTAGTGTATATGCAAGTATATGTGACAAAATATATGATGCAACTAAAATAATATTAATCTAAGTAAATATAGAATAAGCACACCAGAATTTTATACTTGTTCGGACCTCCCGTCCTACGTCTAGTCCCGAAGCTCTCCTTCGGAATTCGACTATCAAAAACCCTCGCTTCGCTCGAAAGAATAGGCTTGGTTACCATGAGTTGTTCTTGTCAAATGTGTGTTCTAATATAACACGGATGTTGACTAATTAGTACAATTGCTTCCAATATATTTCTAAGGAAATTGTCTATGAAGAACTGAGTATATGGAAGAGTGAATACAAGTAACGATTGCTAGAGTGCAGAGATCAAGAATATAGAATAGAGTATAGAATTAGAAAGCGTAAGTAAGTGAAGTAAGTATATTCTCTTGATTCTTGATGCTATATATAGTTGTAGATAGGTATCTTGAGTAGTTACATCCATTAATGAATCCTCTAAGGTTGCTTCTGTTGATGGTGAAGAGTTGTGGCGAAGAGAAGCGAAGATGTCCATTCACATGTGGCGGTTGCAGTTCATTTCTGAAGTTCTAGTTTTAATTCAGACGTTTGGTATTTGTTTCATACATCTGATACTATATATTTTCTGAATATAGTAGAGGATCAGACGTCTGAGTGCTATTACCAGACGTCTGGTTTAGCCTGTTTGTTGTTCCAGAGAACTATTTCAGATGTCTGGCTTGTGCACCTAGACGTCTGATATGGTGCATGTCAGTTTTTGTGCATCCTTTCTTTTACTTCCTTATACCTATCAACTTGTAGTCTCTTGTAGTGTCCTTTGAGCCTCTTTCTTATCTTTCTAGTGATGTTGTTCTAGCAAGTACCTGTATATATAAAATATATGTATATTCGATTTCCATTGTATAGTTGTTGTCATCGAAACCGTAGATTGGATTTCCTAACAGAAGCATGAATACGAAAAATATAACGTTCCTGTGAACAAATAGATGTAAGTCGCTCCCTATCATTTTTAACTACATTAACTTTATATCCGTTCTTAATATAATACGTCATAAAATACAATCGGAACTCCTCACACCACCAGCAAATCTTTGACCAACACCAGTGAACACTGGATTACTAGAATCATTTTTAATAACTATTTCAAAGTAGAACAAGAATCAACTGAAGAACAAACCATTGAAGAAGTAGGTGAGCCACGCTCAGTAAAAGAACAAACAAATGAAGAACTATAAGAACCAACATCAGCTGAACTACTTTTAGGCTGCTTGGATAAAACCGAAACAAGTAGAAAATCATCATGGCTACGAGAAACAAGCAAAAATAAACTATGCAAAACATAATTAATTTAAATAACTCTTTTCTCATCATCTCTTTCATAAACCTATTCAATAGAACTAGGTGTTGATTCAGGTCAATGTTCACAAATATCATTTCTCAATCTCAACACCAATCACTCAAACCAAGCCGTCCACTATAAGTATCATTATCCAATAGAAAAATGACAAGAACATCGGTAGGATCAGACCTACAAAAATACATATGATATTAAAATAAAAGTACCACAACATAAAAAAATAGAAAAAACTAGCATGATAAATATTTGCCAAACAATATTAGCATGACAAATATTTGCCTTGGCATACCAATAATGGCCTGCATAAGATTTCACTAACGGATCTTATTCTTTTCATGTCATTCAATACTAACAACATTGAATTATAACAATAACAACATAAGCATGGTAATCAATTATAAGGATAATAAAGAACAAACACATTCGATTCAGCATAGGCAAATATATGTCATACAAATAATTGCCAATATAAAAATTCAATGACATATCCTATTGTTTTCATGTCATACAATACCATAATAGTAGTTCATGAAGCTACTAAGTAAATACAACAATATAACAAAACAGAATAGTGCAGCGGAATTACAACAATGTCATAATAGTAGTTCATGAAGCTACTAAGTAAATACAACAATGTCTCCAATAAAAGAAATACAACAACATAGATGTCCAAATAGTCCAAATGGAAAGAACAATACTGATAAAGATAAGATAGTCTTCAAGTCTTCAGCTCCAAGTAATCAGCAACAGCAATCCTCAATCTGATCCGAGCATATGCACAAACAAACACTCGAATCAGGACATATATTCTTATACAGATAATATGGTTAAAAATTTGAAATAACAATAACTCAAAGATGGTTGGAATAAGCATCTTTCAGGATCCGATAAACTATCTATATATAGTAGAGTACGATAAGTAGATAATGTCTATCAATAATATAAAGATATCAAAATAGTGTTAAGTCATGGCCCATTCCACCCTTAACACATTTTTATTCCCAAAAGCATATACAAGACCGTAGTTTCCCCAATACCGGAAGTCACAGAGGGCAATTCATATACTAAAGGTACAAATCAAAATCGTAGTGGTCGCGCATAAATGGAATACAAGTATGACAAGGCACATGAGGCAATACCCAAGGTAGTGATACTACCGTTCGCCTGATCCGGACTGGTGAGAACGCAACGCCGCAGCGCCCGCAACACCGTGAGACAACACTCCCAATTCAAGGGTGCGCACCAATCAATCACAAAGTAAAAGAATAGTTTACGAAGAAGTGTGTCCACTTGAGGTAGCTAATCCTCCATTGGCCCGACATAGCTCCTGTTTTAGTCATTTCCAATTTGACACAAGTGTCAAGGCTATCAATTATCGTTCACTTTCTTCAATCATCAACGTTCGCCAATCCAACCACTTCATTCTGGATCATCACTTCGCGTATAGTTATTAAAGTGGTTTCCGGTTTAGACAGTGAGTATGTCCCAAACCGACTCCGGTTCCTTTAATAACCTTCGTGATTATAACACCAATTGGTTGTTAATATATTTCAAAACCATTTCAATTTCAATTGGAATTCGTAAATCGACAATTCGTTAGTCTTTCGAAATCAATTCCCAGAGTTACGTTTCAAACTTTCCAGTTTCAATTTCCACATTTCTATATTTCAATTTCAAAGTTCAATTTAAAACAATTCAAATATTCATTGCATTTTGTATATAAGTTCATTCCAAAATCGTTAACTAAATTTACGTTCAAAACGATTTAACTCAATTATCGCTCTCATTCGATATTCATTAAATTTATTTATCATTAAACAATTCCAATTAAATTCCCAATTCATTACGTTACGTCTTAAATTCGATTTCATTACCAAAGTTTACAACTTATTTACAATTACACTTATCAAATCAAATTCTTTAAATTACAAGTCTTTCATTTGTTTCGATAAAACGCATTCTATTTCTTATAAAAGATATTCCTTTCAAATTTCAAACTTATTTAAAACTTATTTTCACTTGTTCAAAAAAGATTCAATTTTTCTTAATAAAGATATTCAATTCAATTTTAATTACAATTCGATCTCATCAAATTTCCATAATTTTAAATCTTAATTATTAATCATTTCAACTCATTCATTAATAATTTCAAACTTAATTGTTAATAAATTCAAAATTCAATTATTAATTATTTCAAACTTCGTTATTAATAATTTCACAACTTAACTATTAATAATTTCAAAAGTTAATTATTAATAATTTCAACACTTAATTTTTAATTATTTCAAAAATTTATTTTCAAATAATTCTAAATTTAATTATTAAATAATTAAATTTTAAACAATATTCTTTTGTCAATTACTACTTTAATATTCGTTCCAAATTCAAATATTCACATTTACCTTCATTTCAATTTAAATTCCAAATTATTCAAAACTTTGTTATTCGTCAAATAAAACTTTATTTTATTTAAATCAAAACATTTGACCAATCGGGTTTTATTTTAATTTTCTATCCTAAGTCAAAATTATTTGGGTATTTATCATTTCAACCCGATTCCATTTAAATTCAAAATCAAAACATACAAAGGGAACTTGCAGGGTGATAGCTGGGATGGTGTCAAAGTAAATAAACAAGCAATAGCATCCATTCACAACAATTCAACAATTTCAAATAATCCCGAAATAATCGTATTAATTCGCATTTGTTATTTACGCCAATTAATATAACTATTTCTAGAATCTACTCTATCATTTCAAGTAGATTAAAGATTATAACCTTATGGTTTCACTTGTCGTTCAATTACAATTTCAATTCAAAGACTACAAAAATCCACGTTCACAAGTTCAAGGGTTACTTATCAAATTCTACGACAATTATAAATTAAGTGATCAAGTTTGACTAATTTTAATTTAATATATAAAAGGTGTCAGGTTTACAAATCCAATTCGACAAATATAATCCGTTTAATTTGTTAACTATCCAATGTCAAATTACTTACAAATTTATATCACTTAACAACAATTCACATCCAATTCATCATCACATAACAAACAAATTATCAATATAAACTAACATAAGAATATATGTCGTGAAAATTTATTTCACCTTTCGTGGATAAGAAATTTGGCGGCGAAGCACGAAGAAGCAGACAAGAGACGGTACAGCACAAACAACGGACACTGTAATATCGACAAAAGTAAACGATATTAATACAATGAACGTTTGTATATAATTTATAAATTTATATAAATGTGCTTACCGACGACGGAGAAAAGAACAAAAGCTGGAGATTGACGATGCTGCAAAAGGCGCTCAAACGGGTGTTTCTGCACACAACGAAAAGAAAAATCGGTTACACTTTGGTAACCAGAATAGATATTCGCGAAACTATTCTTCAGCAAAATCTAATACGAGTCTCAGTTCCTTTTTTTTTTCTTCTTTTTTTTTATAACGCACGCACATATGCACCATACAAACAACACACGCACTCAACGACATTCATACAACGCCTGGATCATGCAGCCTCCCCAAACGCATGTGATCCTTCACAATATTTTTTTATTTTTATTTTTTTTCTTTTCCAGCCGAGACCTCTCCTGGAAGTGCATGAAACCCATGCACACGTCCCAGCATACACGCACATACTCATGGCCAGGGGGAAGCGGGTGCGTGGTGGGTTGGTTTGGGCGGCGCGTGCGAACAATGGGTTGAGGGAAGTCCGGGTTGGCTGCGTGGTGGAGACAGGGTGGCGGGTTGGTGGCGGGCTGTGGGTCAGGGGATGGGCGAAGTGAGGCGGAGGACTGGATCTCAGGTGGAGGTCAGTAAAGGCGGTGGGCTGGCTTTGGCACGGTGGAGGTGGGGTGAGGTGGAATGACGTGGAGTGGTGGTTGGTGGGCAGTACGTCAGGGGTGGAGGAAGAATTCATTTGTTTTGTGAAGTTGGAGGCAAAGGTTCCCTCATCATTTCTCTTTGGAATTTACAGAGAAGCAAATAGAGTAGAGGAAGAGGAGGGAGAAAGCATTTACCTGGGTTGGAGATTGGAAATGAATTGTTAGAACCGTATACAGTAATAGGGAAATATAATTTTCTATGTTGCTTCGTATCCCACAAAGCTATTCATTTCCCAACGTTCACATCAATTTCCAAATTAACCCCTTCGCTTCCAACTACCCAATTAAATACATCGGCTGACTTTTATTTTCAGCTTTCCTTTGTAAATGGTTAAAGAATTTGGGCTGAGATTTTACTTAACCGGTCCGTCCGGAACGGAAAAATTAGCGCAACGCTTAACGTCGAACTCCGATTTGTGCAAATTAATATACCATTTTGATCAGCGCGACAAGACGCTACCAACGGTATACAGATTATTGCGATACAATGAATTTATAAAATTTGCATTTACGCCGCTTAAATTGTACGATTTGCAAAACAATTTAAACGGAGCAGGCGATGACAGTTTTAGACGAAACGAATTACATAATCTTGATCAGAATAATTTTTACAACATAACTGTGTAAAAATATTTGGATTTGGAAGATAAATTTTACGCAGCTTTATATGGACTGATATACAGTAAAACACGAACGGATTTTACTGTAATATTTTTCAACGAAATTTTTCTACGTCCATGTCTAACTAGACGTATGTTATAAATAAAGTTTGGGCGTAAATTGAGATCGTTTAAAATTTCAAAATTCTTATTGAAACGATGAAATTAAAATTTTAAATTGGGTTGAAAATTTAGGGTCGTTACAATCTCCCCCACTCAAAACTTTTCGTCCTCGAAAAGGAACGAGACGAGTGAAGTAGAAATGAAATAGGTAGAAAAGTCAAGATAGATTTCGAGAGTTTGAATAATACCTGAAATTAATAGTTCGAGGTTTGAATCCCGGATACTATCCTCAGTTTCCCATGTGCAATCTCGCTCATCTGCACTCCACTGTACTTTGACGAGATTTACCGACTTCCTTCTGAGTTGCTTTGTCTCGCGATCTACTATCCGAAGTGGCTTTCGCTCAATAGTCAAGTCAGGCTCAATAACTATCTCTTCCAATTGGGCAGTAGGGATGGTCATCGATGGATCGTGTACAACTTTACGGAGATGTGAGACGTGGAATACATTGTGCACACCGGCGAACTTCTCTGGCAATGCAACTCTATATGCTAATGTTCCGACTCTTTCTGTAATTTCAAATGGACCAACAAATCTGGGAGCTAGCTTCCCCTTCCTTCCAAATCGAACAATATTCTTCAAAGGTGACACTTTCAGAAATACTTTGTCTCCAACACTGAATTCGAGATTTCTTCTCCTTTTGTCAGCATAGCTTTTCTATCTATCCTGTGCCGTCTTTATCTTCTCTCTGATTTCTTCGACTTTTTCAGAAGCTTCCATAATCATTTCTGGTCCAAGCACTAATCGATCTCCAGACTCGATCCAACAAGCTGGCGATTTGCACGGCCGTCCATATAAGGCTTCGAACGGTGCCATACCAATGCTTGCCTGGATTATAAAGGATAATTAATTCAAATTCAAATATACTTATTCAAATTTGAAATTCAAATTCTTTACTTGGTAACTATTATTATAAGTGAATTCTACCAAGTGAAGATGGTCTTCCCAAGATCCACCAAAATCGATAATACAAGCTCGGAGAAGATCTTCCAAAATCTGGTTCACCCTCTCAGTTTGGCCGTCTGTCTGAGGATGATATGCTGTGCTCAGATTCAGTTTGGTGCCCAAAGTATCCTGAAATGCCTTCCAGAATTTACTGGTGAAAATAGGATCTCTATCGCATACAATACTAGATGGTACACCATGAAGTTTAACCACTTCTCTCATGTATATCTCGGCCAAACTAGAAGCTGTACGAGTGGTCTTGACTGGAATAAAGTGAGTGGACTTCGTCAGTCTATCAACAATCACCCAAATGCTTTCGTTACCCTTTCTAGTCCTTGGTAGCCCATCAACAAAGTCCATAGAAATCTGCTCCCATTTCCAACCTGGAATCTCTAGCGGTTGGAGCAATCATGCTGTCTTTCTGTGATCAGCTTTAACTTGTTGGCAAGTGGTGCACCTGCTAACATAGGTAGAAATATCGTGCTTCATTCCACTCCACCAATATAGTTTCTTCATATTCTGGTACATTTTAGTGACACCGGGATGAAATGAAAGCGAAGACTTATGATTTTCTCGCAGCACTTCCTGTCTAAGACCATCAACATTAGGAACACAAATTCGATTATCAATCCTCAAGATTCCATTACTATCAATATGTGCACCCACTTTATTATCAGCATTTTCAACTCTGCCAAGAACTATTTCTTTGATGCAATAAAGCAAAGTGTCCTCATACTGCTTGGCTATAATACGATCCATAAGAGCTGGGGAGACGGAAAGCTGGAATAACATTCCTTCAACCAGATTACAGCATATCATAGCTTGGTTTCTGCTCAAAGCATCGGCTACGACATTTGCTTTCCCCGGAGTGTAGTTAATATCAAGATCATATGCAGCTAGAAATTCGAGCCATCGGACTTGTCTCTGATTCAAGTCCTTTTGCGAGAAGATATACCTCAATGACTTATGGTCAGTGAATAACTCGAATTTTGTTCCCAATAGATAGTGCCTCCATAGCTTAAGAGAAAATACAACCGCAAGAAGCTCTAAATCGTGGGTTGCGTAGTTTATTTCATGGGTCTTTAACTGACGACCAGCATAGGCAATAACTTTTCCTTTCTGCATTAAAACAGCTCCAAGTCCATCTCGACAAGCATCTGTATAGACGGTCAATCCTTCACTACCATCAATAACTGTAAGAACTAGGGCAGAGGTCAACTTTCGCTTCATCTCATTGAAAGCTGCTTCGCACTTTTCGCTCCAAATAAATTTCACATTCTTTTTGGTCAGTGCGGTAAGTGGTGCGGCAATACGGGCAAAGTTTTCTATAAATCTGCGGTAATAGCCGGCTAAACCCAAGAAACTGCGGATGTCTGTAGGAGTTTTGGGAGTCTCCCAATCCTGCAAATTCCAAAGATTCGAATTAAGAAAAGATAAGTTGTTTTTGATAGAATTTGACGAGTAAGAATAGAACTTACATTGATTACGGCGATCTTAGCTGGATCGACCGAAATCCCATTCTCTGAAACAATATGGCCAAGAAATCGAACTTCATCCTTCCAAAAGTGACATTTTGAAAACTTGGCTTTATGCTGATGACTGCGTAGAGTTTCAAGAACAAAAGCCAAATGTGACCTATGCTCTTCCTCATCCTTAGAGAAGACGAGAATGTCATCGAAGAAAACAAGAACAAACTTGTTAAGAACATCCCGGAAAACTCTATTCATCAAATCGACGAAATAAGCTGGAGCATTAGTAAGACCGAACGGCATAACCAGCCATTCAAAGAAACCAGTCTCAGTGCGGAATGCTGTCTTAGGAATACTCTCCTCGGCAATTCTGAGTTGGTGAAAGCCAGTAGCCAGATCGAGTTGAGAGAATACTTTAGCTCCATGAAGCTGGTCGAATAGATCGTTGATGCGGGGCATCGGATATCTGTTCTTGTGTGTGAGTTTGTTCAGCTCTCTATAGTCCACACACATTCTGAGAGAACCATCCGATTTTGTGACGAACACCACTGCAGCACCCCATTCTGAATGACTTTGTCGAATCAAGCCTTTAGAAAATAAGTCTTCAATTTGAGCATTTAGTTCAGCTTTTTCTTTAGGAGCCATTCTCCGGGGAGGGAGAACTACTGGTCGGGCACCAGGAATAAGGTCAATGCGGAATTCGATTTCCCGTGGTGGTGGTAGAGAATTGACTTCTCCAAACACATCAGAAAAGGATTGGACCACTGGAGTAGAGCTTAGTTCATTTGGATGGGAGTCAAGTGAAAATATAAAACTCCCAGCATATTCTTGAGGTGATTTGCCTTCTATAACCAAAGGCATGCTCTTGTCATCGATGAGAGAGACTGTTCGAGCTTTGCATGAGATATTGGCTTCGAACTTCCGTAGCCAATCAATGCCTAATAGTATATCGAATGCTTCGAATCCGAGGACAATGAAATCCCAAGTGAAGTGGTGAATGCCGTGCATAAGAGTGACATATTTGCAAACCCTTTTAAGGTTAGCGGGCCCTCCAATAGGGTTTGATACACATAAGAAGGTAGATGAAAGAATGGGTTCCAAACCAAGTTTATTGCACAAATCAATAGATATGAAGCTATGTGTTGCTCCGGTATCAAATAGAACTTTAACTGGTAAAGTATGCAACATAAAAATACCCTGTAATGTACCTTGGTTATCAGTAGGAGCAGGTGGGGTAGGTGGATCATGGGCGGAAGAAGTCATAGCAAAAACTCCAGCCGTCTTTCCCTTTTTGTACATAGGACAATCCCTCTTGAAATGGCCCGGCTGCAGACATACGTGACAGAGGTCATTCCTGGTATTCTGAGGAGGTGGAACAGCGGCACCGGCAGAAGTTGGACAGCTGCTGGCATAGTGGTCTCTCTGATCGCACTTGAAGCAAGTGATGGAGGATAAATCAATGGGCTTTTTCTGAGAATAACCAAGCCCGGATTTCTGCTGCCAATTCTTCTTTTGTTGCTCAAAATTTTGCTTTCTCTTTCCCGACTGATTAGCTGGTGTCTGAGTAACTGGAGCTTTGGGGATAGATGTTCCCTTAGGCTTTCCCTCGTATCGAAGAGCAAAATCCACCAACTCAGTGAAAGTTCCATGGACATGAGCGGTGAGGAGCTCGTAATACTCTGGGCGTGCGCCATGTATGAACTTCTCATTCTTAAGTAGAGGTGTGTCGATCAAACCAGGTCCGAACTTAGATAGTTCGTTGAATTTCCTTTCGTACTCAGTAAAGGTCATATTGCCTTGCTTAAGATCCATGAAAGACCGATAGAGTTGGGCCTTCCCAGCAGCTGGCATCCATTGAGCCATGAAGGAAACCCTATTACAAGAAATATGAACGAATAAAAATTATGACGAGATAAGAGAGAAATTTATTAAGTAGGAATTTAGATAGATTACTACCTAAACTGGGCCTAAGTGATGGTTTCCTCATTAGTTCGAGAAGTGACTGATTCCCACCAATCTTGTGCAGCATCCTGAAGCTGCCAAGCGGCCAACTTGCGCTTCTGAGCATCTGCGATCTCTAAGCTAGAAAAGATCCTTTCCAAACTCTTTAGCCATTGTTGTGCTTCGATAATACTCTCGGAGCCAGCAAATTTGACTCCTCCAAGCTGAGTATACTCCTTGCTAAGAGTGGAGAATCGGACTGCGGGAGCTGGAGCATGTGGACCAGGAGCATTTCCACCCCTGCCTCTAACATTTCTTCTGGTAGCCATCCTGGAATACCAAAAGTGATTTAGAATCAAAGATAGAAATTTATAGAACTTAAGGAAATTCTATTCAACGAATTCAACAAGAAAGATGAATCAAAGGAGGTGGATTCTGAAATGATTCTCCTCATTCTAGGGTATGTTTACCCTATCTCTAATGAGCTTTAAACTCCACAGGCTAAGGTTATCGGGAACCAAAGCTCTGATACCAACTGTAACAACCCGTATATTTGGACCATTTAAATTGACAATAATCCACACATGTCAACTTAAATAGTACAAAACACGAATCATAAATGGAGTATATGTATATAAATGAGAATCATCACAAAATCACAGAAAATATAACAAAACAGAATAGTGCAGCGGAATTACAACAATGTCATAATAGTAGTTCATGAAGCTACTAAGTAAATACAACAATGTCTCCAATAAAAGAAATACAACAACATAGATGTCCAAATAGTCCAAATGGAAAGAACAATACTGATAAAGATAAGATAGTCTTCAAGTCTTCAGCTCCAAGTAATCAGCAACAGCAATCCTTAATCTGATCCGAGCATATGCACAAACAAACACTCGAATCAGGACATATATTCTTATACAGATAATATGGTTAAAAATTTGAAATAACAATAACTCAAAGATGGTTGGAATAAGCATCTTTCAGGATCCGATAAACTATCTATATATAGTAGAGTACGATAAGTAGATAATGTCTATCAATAATATAAAGATATCAAAATAGTGTTAAGTCATGGCCCATTCCACCCTTAACACATTTTTATTCCCAAAAGCATATACAAGACCGTAGTTTCCCCAAAACCGGAAATCACCAGAGGGAAATCCATATACTAAAGGTACAAATCAAAATCGTACTGGTCGCGCATAAATGGAATACAAGTATGACAAGGCACATGAGGCAATACCCAAGGTAGTGATACTACCGTTCGCCTGATCCGGACTGGTGAGAACGCAACGCCGCAGCGCCCGCAACACCGTGAGACAACACTCCCAATTCAAGGGTGCGCACCAATCAATCACAAAGTAAAAGAATAGTTTACGAAGAAGTGTGTCCACTTGAGGTAGCTAATCCTCCATTGGCCCGGCACAGCTCCTGTTTTAGTCATTTCCAATTTGACACAAGTGTCAAGGCTATCCATTATCGTTCACTTTCTTCAATCATCAACGTTCGCCAATCCAACCACTTCATTCTGGATCATCACTTCGCGTATAGTTATTAAAGTGGTTTCCGGTTTAGACAGTGAGTATGTCCCAAACCGACTCCGGTTCCTTTAATAACCTTCGTGATTATAACACCGATTGGTCGTTAATATATTTCAAAACCATTTCAATTTCAATTGGAATTCGTAAATCGACAATTCGTTAGTCTTTCGAAATCAATTCCCAGAGTTACGTTTCAAACTTTCCAGTTTCAATTTCCACATTTCTATATTTCAATTTCAAAGTTCAATTTAAAACAATTCAAATATTCATTGCATTTTGTATATAAGTTCATTCCAAAATCGTTAACTAAATTTACATTCAAAACGATTTAACTCAATTATCGCTCTCATTCGATATGCATTAAATTTATTTATCATTAAACAATTCCAATTAAATTCCCAATTCATTACGTTACGTCTTAAATTCGATTTCATTACCAAAGTTTACAACTTATTTACAATTACACTTATCAAATCAAATTCTTTAAATTACAAGTCTTTCATTTGTTTCGATAAAACGCATTCTATTTCTTATCAAAGATATTCCTTTCAAATTTCAAACTTAGTTAAAACTTATTTTCACTTGTTCAAAAAAAATTCAATTTTTCTTAATAAAGATATTCAATTCAATTTTAATTACAATTCGATCTCATCAAATTTCCATAATTTTAAATCTTAATTATTAATCATTTCAACTCATTCATTAATAATTTCAAACTTAATTGTTAATAAATTCAAAATTCAATTATTAATTATTTCAAACTTCGTTATTAATAATTTCACAACTTAACTATTAATAATTTCAAAAGTTAATTATTAATAATTTCAACACTTAATTTTTAATTATTTCAAAAATTTATTTTCAAATAATTCTAAATTTAATTACTAAATAATTAAATTTTAAACAATATTCTTTTGTCAATTACTACTTTAATATTCGTTCCAAATTCAAATATTCACATTTACCCTCATTTCAATTTAAATTCCAAATTATTCAAAACTTTGTTATTCGTCAAATAAAACTTTATTTTATTTAAATCAAAACATTTGACCAATCGGGTTTTATTTTAATTTTCTATCCTAAGTCAAAATTATTTGGGTATTTATCATTTCAACCCGATTCCATTTAAATTCAAAATCAAAACATACAAAGGGAACTTGCAGGGTGATAGCTGGGATGGTGTCAAAGTAAATAAACAAGCAATAGCATCCATTCACAACAATTCAACAATTTCAAATAATCCCGAAACAATCGTATTAATTTGCGTTTGTTATTTACGCCAATTAATATAACTATTTCTAGAATCTACTCTATCATTTCAAGTAGATTAAAGATTATAACCTTACGGTTTCACTTGTCGTTCAATTACAATTTCAATTCAAAGACTACAAAAATCCACGTTCACAGGTTCAAGGGTTACTTATCAAATTCTACGACAATTATAAATTAAGTGATCAAGTTTGACTAATTTTAATTTAATATATAAAAGGTGTCAGGTTTACAAATCCAATTCGACAAATATAATCCGTTTAATTTGTTAACTATCCAATGTCAAATTACTTACAAATTTATATCACTTAACAACAATTCACATCCAATTCATCATCACATAACAAACAAATTATCAATATAAACTAACATAAGAATATATGTCGTGAAAATTTATTTCACCTTTCGTGGATAAGAAATTTGGTGGCGAAGCACGAAGAAGCAGACAAGAGACGGTACAGCACAAACAACGGACACTGTAATGTCGACAAAAGTAAACGATATTAATACAATGAACGTTTGTATATAATTTATAAATTTATATAAATGTGCTTACCGACGACGGAGAAAAGAACAAAAGCTGGAGATTGACGATGCTGCAAAAGGCGCTCAAACGGGTGTTTCTGCACACAACGAAAAGAAAAATCGGTTACACTTTGGTAACCGGAATAGATATTCGCGAAACTATTCTTCAGCAAAATCTAATACGAGTCTCAGTTCCTTTCTTTTTTTTTATAACGCACGCACATATGCACCATACAAACAACACATGCACTCAACGACATTCATACAACGCCTAGATCATGCAGCCTCCCCAAACGCATGTGATCCTTCACAATATTTTTTTATTTTTATTTTTTTTCTTTTCCAGCCGAGACCTCTCCTGGAAGTGCATGAAACCCATGCACACGTCCCAGCATACACGCACATACTCATGGCCAGGGGGAAGCGGGTGCGTGGTGGGTTGGTTTGGGCGGCGCGTGCGAACAGTGGGTTGAGGGAAGTCCGGGTTGGCTACGTGGTGGAGACAGGGTGGCGGGTTGGTGGCGAGCTGTGGGTCAGGGGATGGGCGAAGTGAGGCGGAGGACTGGATCTCAGGTGGAGGTCAGTAAAGGCGGTGGGCTGGCTTTGGCACGGTGGAGGTGGGGTGAGGTGGAATGACGTGGAGTGGTAGTTGGTGGGCAGTACGTCAAGGGTGGAGGAAGAATTCATTTGTTTTGTGAAGTTGGAGGCAAAGGTTCCCTCATCATTTCTCTTTGGAATTTACAGAGAAGAAAATATAGTAGAGGAAGAGGAGGGAGAAAGCATTTACCTGGGTTGGAGATTGGAAATGAATTGTTAGAACCGTATACAGTGGTAGGGAAATATAATTTTCTATGTTGCTTCGTATCCCACAAAGCTATTCATTTCCCAACGTTCACATCAATTTCCAAAGTAACCCCTTAGCTTCCAACTACCCAATTAAATACATCAGCTGACTTTTATTTTCAGCTTTCCTTTGTAAATGGTTAAAGAATTTGGGCTGAGATTTTACTTAACCGGTCCGTCCGGAACGGAAAAATTAGCGCAACGCTTAACGTCGAACTCCGATTTGTGCAAATTAATATACCATTTTGATCAGCGCGACAAGACGCTATCAACGGTATACAGATTATTGCGATACAATGAATTTATAAAATTTGCATTTACGCCGCTTAAATTGTACGATTTGCAAAACAATTTAAACGGAGCAGGCGATGACAGTTTTAGACGAAACGAATTACATAATCTTGATCAGAATAATTTTTACAACATAACTGTGTAAAAATATTTGGATTTGGAAGATAAATGTGTAAAAATATTTGGACTGATATACAGTAAAACGCAAACGGATTTTACTGTAATATTTTTCAACGAAACTTTTTCTACGTCCATGTCTAACTAGACGTATGTTATAAATAAAGTTTGGGCGTAAATTGAGATCGTTTAAAATTTCAAAATTCTTATTGAAACGATGAAATTAAAATTTTAAATTGGGTTGAAAATTTAGGGTTGTTATAGAATTGCTAAAGGACGAGTAACAATATTTGAATAGCAAAGCACAAGATTATACAACTAAAATCGTGCTAATAATTTTTCTACTTTGTTTTATAATCGAATATATGTTGTATATAATTTTTATAATTTATACTTTGTTTACAAACCATCAATGTATGTTAGTTAGAAGTAATTGACTACTATAAGGTTAACAAAGTTGCTTACATAGGTTTTTCCACTTACGTAGTATATTGGGCGGTTTATTTAGTTTTACCTTATCAGTTCATCAAAGTTGCTTACATTTTGTCATTATTATGAGGCTGTTTTGCTTTCTCTTTTCCATTTGCTACAACTGATTCAAAATACCATTTAGTTATAATTATCATGGTAAGTAAGAGTAAGGTATAGATACAAATATTATTGTATGGCACTTCATGTGTGAATTTATGTTTGGTTGTGTAGTATACACGTTGAAAACAATGAAGTTTTGTTATACTAATCATTATAACTCAACGGATTTATTTAGATTTCAAGCATTAATTATGTTCATTTTTTGGGATTGTGAACTTGAATGCATGATAAGAATCAATTTAATGTTTGTTTCAAAAAAAAAGTGAAACTATGTGTTAGTATCTAAGTTATCCAATTAACTTTGAATTTTAACTAATACATTAATTTTCATCTTCAATCTACTTCGCACATTCTAATCACTAAGTGACGGTCATATGTTTCAACGAAGTTAGTTTAAACTACCATAAGTTCATTTCAATCATCAAATGACTTTGATAAAATGAGTGAGTATACATTAAAGCTTTAGAGGATTATACTATTGTGTTCATATCATTTTCGATGGTATGAAAGGTGGGGAAACAAATTTAATGCATTGAGTATATAATTTATTTTCTATATAAAAAAGTAAGGGAAAATAATATTGATTGAAATTTTAAAAAAGTTTACTAAGAAATGAGTTGAATTAAATTATCGTGTTAACTGTCATTCAAAAAATATTTTTGTATTTATAGAAACAAATATTTGATGGTAACAATAGATAGATATTGTTGCACTCTATATGCTTATTTTTTACTCAATTTTGATTTTTAAATTTTTTACTTGATTTACACTTTCTCAACAATGGTCATCTTTTGCACGTTGATTTGCTTTTCATATGCTAATTAATATGGAGCTTGTGCTCTTTACCAAATTGTGTAACATTGTCACTGTTCTCTAATAGCAAGCTTATCATTATGGTAAACAGATGAACATTCTATCCATTTGGGTTTAGCCATGGGGACATGGAAGGATGACAACATCTATCATCATATGCTACTTGGTCAATGATGCTGCACTTTTATCCGAACACTAATATTCTTCTTCATTTTTTTATGTGCATCGAACCAAACAATCCTTCTACTTATCTTGTGACATCCCGGAATTTTGGCAGTATTATTTTAATAAATATTTAATTGAATTAATTAAAATACAGCTTATTATTTTAAAAACAAATATATATATATACGTGTTGTGAAGGGAATTTAATAACATTTGATATAATTGTAGTTTAAGTAATAATGTTTGAAACAAATAATTCTATTAATAATAAATAATAGATATAAATAGAAATATATAAATACAGGCATATAACCATAAGTAGACTATAATAATAAAATAAGTAGAAAATTAAATATAAACTTATTATCTCTAAAACAAATATTTATATGTAGTTAATGTAAATAAAACTATACTTTATCAATCGTTAAGAATAAAAGTAAATATAACATATATGGGTAAACAAATAACATCGCCAATAATTTGGTGTTAAGTGAAATATAAGGTAAATCATCTCATATCAATAGATTAAACCGTAAGTATAAATCAAACTGTAGTTATAAAATAAATGTAAAATTCATATTATCACTAGGAATATTTAAGTAATACAAGTATTAAGTAAATACAACAAGGTCAGGCTACACAAGAGAAATAAAATAAAAGAAGAGAAGTTGCATATGCTTAAGCTTACAATACAAGCCAGCTGCAACTATTTTATAAAAGTATATGTATAGTACAAGGGGTGATAATATATACAAGACAAACATAATAAATGAAGCCACAATTTTTATCTTCTCAGCCACCGTTTTGTATAAAAATCTCTGAACATATTTTTAGTACGCAAGAAAAATCTTGCTCTACATCTCAGCCTGAATACCTTCTTATATATCATATCATTTCATATCTTCCATTTTTCGTTCATCGCTTAAAAACTGAGAAAAGAAAACAAGACTTAGTCTTGCAACAAAAATAGTAATAAAACAAAACAGCCACCATTAAAATAAAAATAAAATGTATTTATAATAATGAAATTAAAACATAACATGCTGAAAGTATACAAAGAAACCATGCTTGCATTAAATGCATTTACTCCTCAGCCATAAACAAGATCTGCCATAGCAAACTTGTACTTAAAAAAAAAAAGGATTATACAGAAGATTTTAAACAAAGTTGTGAACCAGGTAACAAGGCAGGTAGATAAACAATTACAAAACAAACAAAATTAGTACTTACTAGGAAATTAAATAAGATGCATGTAAACTTAGATGGGAACAAGAGCATTTAATGTCATCATCTCAGCAAGCAATATATCATATCAGCCCGAACTTCAGATCAAAGAAAATGTAAAATATATGTATATATGTACAACCTTGGCTTGTCCAGTAAGTTTAATCTTCCCTCAATATACATCTATCATGTCTTCATTTATTTCAATTCGAACAAAACTAAGTAAAACAGAAAACTATTACTTCCATTCTGCTACTTAAAGCAAACAAAATACAATTCAACAAAAACAGACAGGATTCAAAGGGAAGATCAAAAACTGTAGATTTCAAAAAAACAGGAGGTGTTCTCTGTTCACAAACCTTGCAGGTGAGTAAACATGGGTTTTAAAATTTAAGTACATTTGAAACTGAACAGTTGATTCTTTGATAATATGGTGTTTTGTCTTGAAATATAGTTTATGTTTATATATGAGTTGTCCTGTGAAATATTGGATAAACTGTATGTCTCTGTTTATTGATACAGAGCTGAATATTATTCAAACTCAAAATTTATTTTCTTCTAATCATTGTTAAGCTTTAAGTTTCAACTGAAACAAGATGTTTAAACTTAAATTATGATTTTAAAATAAAAACTGGTTAAACTATGTTGAAGAATATACCACTTTAACTTGTTCTACAGGAAATCGAATAATAACTTGATAAATGTGATTGTTATAAAAGCTAATACAAGTTTATAACTTGGATTCTTACTGCAAGTTATGGTTTTTAAAACTAAAATGGAGATTTTTAGTTCAGTATTCCAAGGGCAGTTTGAAATTGAACAAAAATTGTATTTTTACAAATTTCTAATGATTGAATCAATAAAAAAATGTTGGAATTTGTTTTGAAGCTAGAATGAACATCTGTGATGTTGGGAAAATTGTTGAATAATTTTTCGAATGCAAAAATTGGTCGAACGAATCTAACTTAGGGTTTAATGTCGATTTGTACTATGTTTTGAAAATGTGACGAGTTAATCTTCTATGCGTGATCGAGTTGCACGAATGTCTGGAGAATGGCTGCTTGGTGGGTTGTCGTGGGATGGACGGAGTTCGAGTGTCTCTGGTGGTCTGAGCAGCCGGTGCGAAGTGGTTTTGAGGTGTGGGTCAAACTTCAGGGTTCGAGCAGTATGCTAAATTTCGATTCGAAATTTTTGGAGGCGAATCGCGTTTTGATTTCGAGTTTATGGGAGTTTTGTGACTTGCTGATGGTCGTGGGTTCGCCGGAGTTGAGCCAAGTTGCCGTGCACGTGTACGGCATGGGTTTGGGTGTCAGCAGCGCCGATTTGTCTTGTGACTCGAGTCGTGCTCGAGTAAAAGAGGTGGTAGCTTCGAGTTTTTCTTTATCGTGTGCGTGAATAGGTTCTCTGATGCTAAAATCTATATCTAAGTTCAACTAAACTTAAAACTTACTGGAAAAGAAAAAAAAAAGAGAAAACAGAGAAGAAGAAGAGTACGAGGAAGGGTAAGGGGAAACCCGAGTTATACTCGAGTAAACGCAGTGTTTACTTCGGGACTATATTTTTGCGGCTAAGCCTAAATACCTTTAAGTATTCGGTTAACAAAGTTAGTACTAATTAAATAAGAAATGTTAGTAAGATTTAAGCTAAGAGTTGATTTAAAATTATCAAGTAAGGGTTACAAAATGTAAGATGATTTATTTAATTTAGGGTGTAAGTAATTAAGAATGTAAATTAATTTATACTGGTAATTAATGAATAATTTAAGATTTAAATAAATTTGTAATTAAAGATTGATATTAATAATTTTGTGTTTAAATCAACTTGAGCTTAAGAATTTAATTTACTATGTAAAGTTTACTAATAAATAGTGGCTAACAAAATTATTTAGTTCAATTTATTAACTAAAGATAACTTATGGAATGTGGTTAAGTAGGATTACTTAATGAAAGTAATTAGTTAATGATGTAATTAAGGAATAATTAGTCAAGGAGGATTAATTAAGATGAATGGTTATGGGATGGTTAATCGATTGGGTTGAAATTAATTAATAAGCAGGACTTAAAGGTGATTGATTTAATTAAATTAGGGCTAATTAGATTTATTCGAGACGGTGTGATTGATTTGTCTTGCTTATGTATGATTGAATTATGATTAAATGCCATGAATTGATTGATACATCTGATATGAAATGATTCGTGATATGTTGTGTTGGGTAGGCGCTGGTAATATGGTTATGTATTAATAATGGATTGCTGAGTAAAGGTGTCGTCTTTATTTAAAGTTGAATTGCATTTCACTTGAATAACATGTGTTATGATGAATTGAATTCGAAGAGACCGGAGTCGGGTACTAGTTAATACCCGAAACCACTTCGATTCCTTATAAAGTGATAAGTGAAATAAATAGACTGGATGGAATGATTTAAGTAAATGAGACCTTTTAATCTAAGTTTTTGGTACTTAGAAATTGAGATGTGAAATAAGTGATATCTATAATAACTTGTGATGTTGTAAATTGATACGAGTTACCCGGGTTATATAAGCTGTATGCTTTTGCATTCCATGTTAGTTGAGTTTACTCACGCTGGTTTCCAGCCTGACCCGGGTGTTACTTTGATGTAATGCTCGGGTCAGACCGAGTATTACAGATTTTCAGGTGAGGACGTTTTGGAGCTCAAGTGGCTAGCTGGATGGCAGGACGTATGGAGTGTTTTCCGCTGTGACTTTATTTCTAGCCATGTGATTGTATATGTCCTGTGTATGTGTATATGTAACTCTGATGTATTAAATTGAAAATTTACTGATATGCTATTCTTTTGTAAACTGCTATTATTTGATATTATATTTTATCCGCTGCGAATGTGAGGATCTGTGTTGTGTTTCTGTTTCTTCTCTTCTATCTTTTTCTTCTTTTTCATAACTATCTGGAATTTTCGGGTTCGAAAATTCCGGGTCGTTACAGTTGGTATCAGAGCAAAGGTTAAGCGAAAACCTTGGCTCTGGTGGGGGATACTCATTAAGTATAGGGTCGATGGTACTCTAGAATGAGTTGAGTGTATATATATATATATATGAGAGCGTACTTGTTATTTTCTTATATAAAGATTTTAAATAATTTCATATAAGAATATATTTTGATATATATATATATATATAAAGTAATATTTCTATCAAATGAATACAAAGGTAATTGGCTGTTAAATTATTGGGATTGAATTAAGTGATAATAGAAATATAACAAAATTTAAAGTAAAATAAGGATTGGTTTGGAATGAATTCAAACTAAAATTTTAATCTTGAATTTAAGGAGAATTTCAGAATAAGATAGTGATGAATTGGTTTTCAGATACAATAACCTTGGTTATTATCAGAAATGATTAATAAGGCGAGTATAAATCAGTAAACAATAATAAAATATTTGGGATGTAACACATTTAGGCAAGTCTGACTTATAAGTTGGAACTAAAGTTGATCTGAATTGTGGAGTTTTAAATCTGGGTCCAGAATTTGATTTGAATTTAAAACCAAGGGTAGTTTAAAATTTAAAGATGGACTAGTGTGTGAAGGAAATAAATATGAAATAAACTCTAAGGTAGAGTTTTGAATTTTCCTTGGAATGTGATGTGAAACCCAAAGTGAAGCGAGTTTTAAACTTAAGTGGTAAGGTTATTAATCTGATGTTTAAAATTTGAATGGGAATTCAAATTGTGTAAATTGACTGGATTATGTAAATTAAATTTAACTTTGGGAAAGTTAAAAATAATTTAAAAGGCAACATGAATTGGAAATTTCAATATGAAATTGAGATTTAACTTGGGAAAGTTAAATGATTGGTTTAAATGGGAAGTTATAAGTGATCTCAAATGGGTTTGAGACTTGAAAATTGAAAATGGATGGATGATTTAGAATAATTGGATAATATCATCCTATTATTATTAATAATCTTTGAATTGTGAATTGGATTTGTTAAATGAATGAGAAATGAAGCGTGGTAATATATCCAGTATTGAAATTAAATGGAAATTAAATTTAATTTGAATTAAGGATATGAGATCATTTTGAACTGAAATGTTAATAATTGAATTTAAAAATTAAAATTGTTTAAGAACCAATTTCAAAACTGGAAGATAAAATTTGGTAATAAATGAACTTTTTATGATAAAATTGTTTTGAACTCTTATTTGGACTTCGAAATAAGTTAAGTAAGGATAATATGAAATGGAATTTTGAGAATTGAACTCGGAGTTAATGGTTTAAAAATATAAGTTGATTTGATTTAAGGGGTTAAATCAACATTTGAAAATTTAACTCGAATTTATATAATTCGAGATGGTTTAAAGTTGAAATATAGGTTTCATTAGTTCAAATTGAATTTAGTCTGAATAAACTAAAATTGAAGATGGATAAGTATAAATTTCAAATGGGAATTTGGATTAATCCATATAGAAATTGAAATAATTTGAAATTGAAGTGGATTCCATTTGAAATTAGTTTAAATTGATTTGAATAATTTGGAATTGTAATTTAAGTGAATATGTTTAAAATCAAATGGAATTTGATTTGAAATTGGAAAGAAATTGTGGATAATTCAACTTGAATTGAGACAGGATCAATTGAATGGGAAATTGATTAAAATGGAGTTTGGGAAGTTGAACAGTTTGGCTCTGGACTATTTTTAAAATAAATTGTTTTAATACAAATCTGTTTTTCCAAACTATTTACTATATAATCTTTCTTCTAAAACCCCAAACTATCTTATATTTATTTTACGATTACTTTTGGAACTATTTGACAATTTTCCAACTGTTTTATAAACTAATTACCAGTTACTATTTTACGACTATTTAGCAATTATTTTTATTATTTTTCAACTATTTACAATTTCTTAACTATTTTACAGTTATTTTACAAAACTAATAATTATTTTTCATCTACTTATCTATTTTCAAGCTATTTTTTAAATATAAACTGGTCGGAGATCAAACTGTTAGTGATCAAATACCCAACTGAGATAAGAAGTGAAGTGATAATCCAAGTGGGGATTAAAGCAAATGTGAATAAGTAAATGAAAATTAAAGTGAATGTGAATAGAAAGGAAATTGATTTGGTTAATAATCAATGAAGTTAAATACGTAGGATGTACGTATATTATTCTATTCGCATAGTGATTTGATCCAGATTCGAGCACAGAATTTCGAGATAGTATTATCGATCCGAGTTGGGATTTTTCGCTCGATTTTCGACGGCGAACCTGGATATGGATTTTTGATTGGTTCTGGATATTCTCTATCATAGGTGTGACTATGCAAGGAGAATGACGGTTTCTGATCAAGAAACCAGATCTGAGTCCGCACTAGAAAGCCGGGTGGACGATACTAGTTCGGAAGTGAAATTGTGTGATCGAGTGAGCGATCAGATTAGTATTGCGTACGAATGATATGGGGACATCGTACGGGTTTGAATGAAATTGGCATTGAAAATTTGTGGATAAAAACTGTAATATGGTTTTTGAAATGGAAGTAAATTTTGAGAAATTGACAATGAATAAAGGTGGAAATTTGATTTTGAAGTTGTAGATAAAAGGTTATAAGATGATTTTTGAAATGGGAAATATATTTGTGAATATATGAGGAACTAAAATAAAATAAATTTAAAATTTATATTTCTATGGTAGAAATTAACTTTATGGAAATAAAGTGGAAATTGAATATTTTTCTGAGTTAAAGTTTACTTTATAAAAGTAAGTAATTTGGCAAGTGACTTTATAAGTAATTTAATTTGAATATTTGATTTGGGATAAATAAAAATTATATATCTTTGTTATATATGATAAAACCCCCCTTATTGAATCCATTGCTAGAAGAAAAAGGTTTTTGGAAGTTTTGAAGTATACAAAGGAAACTTATACAAGTATAAAGTGATTTAAAGATTTCTCAAGAAAATTATATATATGAATATATATATATATAAGATTTTATGGAAATGGTTTTGAGAAAAAGGTTTTGGGAACCTTTGGATTTGGAAAAGGCTTTTGATTTTTGGATAAAATCAATATTGGGATTTGGAAAAGCCTAATTTGAGAATTTTCGATTTTGGGAATCGATTTTGTGTAAAGGAGCTTATATGGAATTCATACTAGGTGTATGATTTGGAAAATACTATATGTGTATAGTATAAAGTGTTTTGAGATTGGCTCTGGGGAAAAAGGCGCTCCCTTAAAATGAACTTCTCAGGAGTGCCACAGGGTGGTACTGCCTTGAGCCTCAAAGGGGGAGGTTCTAAAGTTGATCCTGTGAGGAGTCCGGACAAAACTAGTTCCTGAGGATTATTTGTAGCGAAAGTCGAGGGGCTGGTGCCCACAGAGGCATTTGGGTTATGCTGTGACGACAGTGTAACTAAATGTCACTGCGATCTACTGCAGACCATAGCGAAAGTCGCGTGAGCCGTTGAGAGCCAACAGTCTGCGTTTGATTTTATATCGGTAGACTGCGACACTATGGTAACATAGCGAAAGTCTTGTGTGCCGCTGAGAGCCAACAGTCTGCGTTTGATTTTATATCGGTAGACTGAGACCTATGTGGGAGTGGAGAAGTTTCATTTTGACAGCGAAAATCGTGTGTGCCGCTGAGAGCCAACAGTTACATGGACTTTTGCTGCGACGGCAACGTAACCCTGGATGTAACTGCGATCTGTCGTGGGTTCTATGGTGTAATCAGTTACATGGACTTTTGCTGCGACGACAACGTAACCCAGGATGTAACTGTGACCATGGATGGGTGTGATGATTTCCAGAGCATTCTCACCAAAGATATTCCTCTATTTTCAAAAACTGTTTTCGATATTTTCAATAAAATTATTTTCTAAGTATTTTCACTGGGTGTTGGAAACTGGTTTACCAAGTACTTACAGATTTTCAGTCCTACGCCTGATCAACGTATGACCGAATTTCTGTGAGAACAAGGATGGACTTGTTGAAACATCGAGTTATAAAAGTATTTTTATAAAACCTATTTTAGAAATATTATATAGATTTTTAAAGTAGTTTAAAAATGATTAAAGGAATTTATCTGATTTTAAGCATTTTAATAAATCTGGCTTCATTTCTTTTCGAGGACGAAAAGTTTTAAAGGGGGGAGGGATGTGACATCCCGGAATTTTGGCAGTATTATTTTAATAAATATTTAATTGAATTAATTAAAATACAGCTTATTATTTTAAAAACAAATATATATATATACGTGTTGTGAAGGGAATTTAATAACATTTGATATAATTGTAGTTTAAGTAATAATGTTTGAAACAAATAATTCTATTAATAATAAATAATAGATATAAATAGAAATATATAAATACAGGCATATAACCATAAGTAGACTATAATAATAAAATAAGTAGAAAATTAAATATAAACTTATTATCTCTAAAACAAATATTTATATGTAGTTAATGTAAATAAAACTATACTTTATCAATCGTTAAGAATAAAAGTAAATATAACATATATGGGTAAACAAATAACATCGCCAATAATTTGGTGTTAAGTGAAATATAAGGTAAATCATCTCATATCAATAGATTAAACCGTAAGTATAAATCAAACTGTAGTTATAAAATAAATGTAAAATTCATATTATCACTAGGAATATTTAAGTAATACAAGTATTAAGTAAATACAACAAGGTCAGGCTACACAAGAGAAATAAAATAAAAGAAGAGAAGTTGCATATGCTTAAGCTTACAATACAAGCCAGCTGCAACTATTTTATAAAAGTATATGTATAGTACAAGGGGTGATAATATATACAAGACAAACATAATAAATGAAGCCACAATTTTTATCTTCTCAGCCACCGTTTTGTATAAAAATCTCTGAACATATTTTTAGTACGCAAGAAAAATCTTGCTCTACATCTCAGCCTGAATACCTTCTTATATATCATATCATTTCATATCTTCCATTTTTCGTTCATCGCTTAAAAACTGAGAAAAGAAAACAAGACTTAGTCTTGCAACAAAAATAGTAATAAAACAAAACAGCCACCATTAAAATAAAAATAAAATGTATTTATAATAATGAAATTAAAACATAACATGCTGAAATTATACAAAGAAACCATGCTTGCATTAAATGCATTTACTCCTCAGCCATAAACAAGATCTGCCATAGCAAACTTGTACTTAAAAAAAAAAGGATTATACAGAAGATTTTAAACAAAGTTGTGAACCAGGTAACAAGGCAGGTAGATAAACAATTACAAAACAAACAAAATTAGTACTTACTAGGAAATTAAATAAGATGCATGTAAACTTAGATGGGAACAAGAGCATTTAATGTCATCATCTCAGCAAGCAATATATCATATCAGCCCGAACTTCAGATCAAAGAAAATGTAAAATATATGTATATATGTACAACCTTGGCTTGTCCAGTAAGTTTAATCTTCCCTCAATATACATCTATCATGTCTTCATTTATTTCAATTCGAACAAAACTAAGTAAAACAGAAAACTATTACTTCCATTCTGCTACTTAAAGCAAACAAAATACAATTCAACAAAAACAGACAGGATTCAAAGGGAAGATCAAAAACTGTAGATTTCAAAAAAACAGGAGGTGTTCTCTGTTCACAAACCTTGCAGGTGAGTAAACATGGGTTTTAAAATTTAAGTACATTTGAAACTGAACAGTTGATTCTTTGATAATATGGTGTTTTGTCTTGAAATATAGTTTATGTTTATATATGAGTTGTCCTGTGAAATATTGGATAAACTGTATGTCTCTGTTTATTGATACAGAGCTGAATATTATTCAAACTCAAAATTTATTTTCTTCTAATCATTGTTAAGCTTTAAGTTTCAACTGAAACAAGATGTTTAAACTTAAATTATGATTTTAAAATAAAAACTGGTTAAACTATGTTGAAGAATATACCACTTTAACTTGTTCTACAGGAAATCGAATAATAACTTGATAAATGTGATTGTTATAAAAGCTAATACAAGTTTATAACTTGGATTCTTACTGCAAGTTATGGTTTTTAAAACTAAAATGGAGATTTTTAGTTCAGTATTCCAAGGGCAGTTTGAAATTGAACAAAAATTGTATTTTTACAAATTTCTAATGATTGAATCAATAAAAAAATGTTGGAATTTGTTTTGAAGCTAGAATGAACATCTGTGATGTTGGGAAAATTGTTGAATAATTTTTCGAATGCAAAAATTGGTCGAACGAATCTAACTTAGGGTTTAATGTCGATTTGTACTATGTTTTGAAAATGTGACGAGTTAATCTTCTATGCGTGATCGAGTTGCACGAATGTCTGGAGAATGGCTGCTTGGTGGGTTGTCGTGGGATGGACGGAGTTCGAGTGTCTCTGGTGGTCTGAGCAGCCGGTGCGAAGTGGTTTTGAGGTGTGGGTCAAACTTCAAGGTTCGAGCAGTATGCTAAATTTCGATTCGAAATTTTTGGAGGCGAATCGCGTTTTGATTTCGAGTTTATGGGAGTTTTGTGACTTGCTGATGGTCGTGGGTTCGCCGGAGTTGAGCCAAGTTGCCGTGCACGTGTACGGCATGGGTTTGGGTGTCAGCAGCGCCGATTTGTCTTGTGACTCGAGTCGTGCTCGAGTAAAAGAGGTGGTAGCTTCGAGTTTTTCTTTATCGTGTGCGTGAATAGGTTCTCTGATGCTAAAATCTATATCTAAGTTCAACTAAACTTAAAACTTACTGGAAAAGAAAAAAAAAAGAGAAAACAGAGAAGAAGAAGAGTACGAGGAAGGGTAAGGGGAAACCCGAGTTATACTCGAGTAAACGCAGTGTTTACTTCGGGACTATATTTTTACGGCTAAGCCTAAATACCTTTAAGTATTCGGTTAACAAAGTTAGTACTAATTAAATAAGAAATGTTAGTAAGATTTAAGCTAAGAGTTGATTTAAAATTATCAAGTAAGGGTTACAAAATGTAAGATGATTTATTTAATTTAGGGTGTAAGTAATTAAGAATGTAAATTAATTTATACTGGTAATTAATGAATAATTTAAGATTTAAATAAATTTGTAATTAAAGATTGATATTAATAATTTTGTGTTTAAATCAACTTGAGCTTAAGAATTTAATTTACTATGTAAAGTTTACTAATAAATAGTGGCTAACAAAATTATTTAGTTCAATTTATTAACTAAAGATAACTTATGGAATGTGGTTAAGTAGGATTACTTAATGAAAGTAATTAGTTAATGATGTAATTAAGGAATAATTAGTCAAGGAGGATTAATTAAGATGAATGGTTATGGGATGGTTAATCGATTGGGTTGAAATTAATTAATAAGCAGGACTTAAAGGTGATTGATTTAATTAAATTAGGGCTAATTAGATTTATTCGAGACGGTGTGATTGATTTGTCTTGCTTATGTATGATTGAATTATGATTAAATGCCATGAATTGATTGATACATCTGATATGAAATGATTCGTGATATGTTGTGTTGGGTAGGCGCTGGTAATATGGTTATGTATTAATAATGGATTGCTGAGTAAAGGTGTCGTCTTTATTTAAAGTTGAATTGCATTTCACTTGAATAACATGTGTTATGATGAATTGAATTCGAAGAGACCGGAGTCGGGTACTAGTTAATACCCGAAACCACTTCGATTCCTTATAAAGTGATAAGTGAAATAAATAGACTGGATGGAATGATTTAAGTAAATGAGACCTTTTAATCTAAGTTTTTGGTACTTAGAAATTGAGATGTGAAATAAGTGATATCTATAATAACTTGTGATGTTGTAAATTGATACGAGTTACCCGGGTTATATAAGCTGTATGCTTTTGCATTCCATGTTAGTTGAGTTTACTCACGCTGGTTTCCAGCCTGACCCGGGTGTTACTTTGATGTAATGCTCGGGTCAGACCGAGTATTACAGATTTTCAGGTGAGGACGTTTTGGAGCTCAAGTGGCTAGCTGGATGGCAGGACGTATGGAGTGTTTTCCGCTGTGACTTTATTTCTAGCCATGTGATTGTATATGTCCTGTGTATGTGTATATGTAACTCTGATGTATTAAATTGAAAATTTACTGATATGCTATTCTTTTGTAAACTGCTATTATTTGATATTATATTTTATCCGCTGCGAATGTGAGGATCTGTGTTGTGTTTCTGTTTCTTCTCTTCTATCTTTTTCTTCTTTTTCATAACTATCTGGAATTTTCGGGTTCGAAAATTCCGGGTCGTTACATATCTGTTGTAATGATGTAAACATTTGCTTTTATGGACTTAATTTAGCCCACCTTGACTTCTTTGTTTAGCACAATTTGATATTCATGTATTTAAAAGATTTAAAAAACACTCTTTCATTCGTCTTTCGAACAAAATATATTTCATTTGGTGTAATTTATTTTTGTCGCTAATATATTTGTCATAAGTTAATATTTCCTTGATTGGAAATATTAGGTCCTCTATTTTATTTTATTTTCTATTGCTCAGCTAGCAACCATGCTTTCAAATGAGTTGCTGACCAACAGTAAAAAAAATTATTTAGGTGCTAAAGAAATGCACTGCTATATATTCTCTTTATTATGGAAGCACGTTGGATTGTGCATCAAAATTGTTTGTGCATGAGCCATCGTGAACCATTCCATGCAACAGTTATTTTTTTAAGATAGCTTCAACATTTGTACCGAATCACTTGAGTCAATTGATTTGTCAGCACATGATAGCTCAAGAGTACACGTGCTACATATGTACCACCTTGCTATATATCCCTTTGTGATGTATAAATTATGTTGTTCTAATTGTTTCTGTTTGATAATAGGGTGGATAGTACATTATATTAGTTTTCTAATGCGCCTATTGAATCGAAACCTATATTGTGGATGACATTTTATTGTCCGACATTTAACAGTTGCATACATATTTTTTCACACTACTTTGGTTTGAACATGGTTTACAAATATGGATTTACCAATAATGTACTATTGTATCTTCAAAGCTTTACATTCAATGCCATGTGCGTAGCACGGGTTCGCACTCATTATAACATAATTGTTTAGTATTTCATTTAGTCAAATATTTATCATATTTTTATGGCAAATACTTGACATACCTATGTTGTTTTAGTTTATTCATTTTGTTTGTTTATTTTATTATTTAATTTGTTAAATTAGTATTATAAATGCTATTTTATTTACTTGGCAAACTTTTTTTGGGTATTTTTTAATTTCTTTATTATATTGGATGGTTTAGGTTGTTTAATATTTTAGTGTCAAATATTTGTCATATTCTCATGTTAAATTTTTGTGATACAAAATCATAAACAGAATGAAACAAATATGCAAAAAGGAAAGTAATCACGTGTGTTCATTATGGAATTGCATAAATTATTGGACCGCATTTGCATGAGATGACAAGGAAATAAATGCATGCACACGTTATGGAATAATATATATGCAAAACGATATGCATATTATTTCTTTCTCAGTAAACGCATTGCTTTGTGATTATTTATTTCCATCTTTGCTAATTAAAGGAATGAGTGAATTACTTGCTACGTTTGCACCATTGTAAATTGCCTCCGTTATCTTCTTGCCATATCTTGGTAATTTAATCGACGACTCTCATGGATTTGTACTAGCTATATATTGAGGGTAGACTTTATTGTAAACTCATCCTGTCATTCAGCCATCGATCCCCAAATAGAGCGTCTCTTCTTGTTAACCCTAACTTAGGGCTTTGGTATGTAAACTCTTATCTTGTAATCTCTTGTAACTCTCTCATGTGTAATAAAATCTCTCTCGTTTGGACTGGACGTACACTATCTTGATGATAGTGGAACCAGTATAAATATTATGTGTCTCTCTTTTCTTCTTTATAGTTATTTACTATTTATTTAGAGTAATAGAATAATTGTTGCTAGACTGAGTGATATTCAATTGGCAAATCTAGATCTTGTTTATTGTTTTTTTCACATTTGTGCATTTTTGCACAACAGATTGGTATCAGAGCAAGGCAATTTGTTTAAATTTGTGCATCAATGGCTTTTAGAAAGAGCGGTAGATTCGGTGGATTATGTTATTACTCATTTTGATGGAAAAGGAGATTTTGTGTAATATGTAAGATAAAGATGGAGGAGATTATGTTGATAGACAAGAGCGTTTCAGTCTTGGAACTTTGGTGAGAAGGAGTTTAGTGTGTTGAGGGGACATCTAGATTGGGGAACCTATATCTGCTTCACGGCTCAATGTTAATGTGTGAGTCTTATGTTGATTTCCATGAGAAATTTGGGAGATTGTAAATGAAGATTCCATTTTCTTTTGGTACACCATATTTGTTGTAACAACCTTAGATTTTTGCATATATTTTGAATTTGACTTTTAAATTTTAAATTTAAATATTTAAATTCTTAATTATCTTTTATTATGAAAATAGATTTGATAACATGAATACTGCTTTTCGTTTCGTTGAAAATGGATTTAAATTGTGAAAGTTATACTATTTTCAATATTGTGTGTAAATTGATTTATTTAGCAATATTGTCTATTTTAAATTATATAAATTATATTTTTATTATCATATTTTATTTTAATATGTGTTAATATGTTATTTTATGTCTTCAAATAATTTTTAAATGATAAAATAATTTTTCTAAAGTATATTTGAATTTATTCAAATTTATAAAGCCTAGTTATATATATATTACCATTTTCTTTGTTTAATTGGTTTTATTTAAATTTTATTTATTTATTTTATACATTTATTTTTATTTCTGAGTTTTTATCTTTATTTATCAGTAATTTATATGTATTTATAATTACAAAATAGATAATGGAAATTTGAAGAGTTTGAGACCTTTTATTTGCCTAAGTCCTTTGTATTCCACCGTTTCATTTTCAATCAATACATCAATTATTTTGGCCGTACCTTTTCTACCTTCTTTCAGCTGACTTCTCCATTTTTTTCACGCAACAAAATATTCATTTCTCAAAGCAAAACTCACGGCCATTTTTGTGTAGAGTTTGGGTAAATTTCATCTTCTTCTTCCTTTGTTTTTTCTAGTTTTTCTACTGAATTTTGTACTTGTTCTCCACTTCATAGCTTGGCTCCTCCTCAACCAGATCTGACCTGACCTCTACGACCTTGTTTTCTGATCAACCAACCCCCTAGTACCCCACCATGGCCAGGCCGAGCCATCTAGGCTAGAGATCACCACCAAAAATACATTAAAACCATCACAAACTATGCAAACCGAGCCACCTTTGTCAACATCACATTCTACCACCTTTAGCCGCCACTACCTCCACCACCACCACCACCACCACCTCTGACCTAACCTCCACCCTCTGCCACATCAACCACCATCACCTGAACACCAGGCCGAGCCCCTATAGCCTCTGGCCGAGCCCATCCATTGCATAGTTATGATGTATGTTGCCTTGGAATTTGTAGTTTATGCACCTAGACTTGTTCACCTTCAAAACACATGTTGACCGACCACTTGCAAACCCAAACCAGACCCTATAGCACCCCTTGACTGAGCTTAACAACTACCTAGCTGAAGCACATGAGGTTGAGAACAAGTACAATGCAAATGGATATTGTTTTGGGTATCGTTTCTAATGTTATTTGATGTTTAAATCGTGTTGAACTTATGTATACTTGTATTGTTTTGTGTAATGTTTTCAAGGGGTATAGTTTTGGCTCTTCCAATCTCAAATCATTGTCGTGCTTTCGTGCCTCTGGAAATCCTTTTTGTGTGTTCGTGGTTGTCATCTCCAGCTTAAACAAATGAGTAAATCTCACCAGACTAATATGTACTTATATAGTTGATAAACTGACATCACTTGAATCTGTAAATGCATATCATCCTGTTATAACTGCTATATTATAATCATATGATGTTCACACTTGTATTTACACCTGTCATACCATATGTTACTGTTATCTCATGCTATTCTATTATTTATATCAGTTATCACACTGCAAGTTCCCTGTAGATTAGAATCACTATGGGTTGAAATGATACATACCCGAACGAACTTTAGAATAGGGAAAAATCGTTATGGGATGAACTGATAGGCCTGATTGGTTTTTATTTATTTTATTTAACTTGGGATTGCGGGTTTGAAATAATAGAACCTGGTTTTTCTTTGTAAATTACGGATTGAAATGATATATCCGTATCACTTGACCTAGGCTAGAAAATTTTATACAGACCCGTGGTTTATATATTTTTCTAAAAATTTTAAAATATTTTAAAAATGTAAATATTATGATATTTTGATTTAAATTTTATTAAAATGATTGCTATAAAATATTAGTGATTTTCTACAAATTAAATAAGTGAATTAAGTAAATGGTGAAGTAGAATTTGAAATATAAGTTAATTTTGGAATTTATGATTTTGTTTATAAATGGAATTTATGTAAAGTAGGAATATATGACAAATTTTGATTTAAAAATGAATTTAATGATTTTATTAAGAAATAATGATTTTATAAAGTGTTAATGATTTTGTATAACTTAAAATATGAAATAAATGAATATTTAAGCTGAATTTGGAAATATAACTTATATTGAATTTTTGTGAAATTTGTTTAAAAGTGAAATTTTAATTAAGTAAAATAAATGGAAATAAGTTATATTTTGGAAATTTAAACTTAGTTGTTAAGTTAAGAATTTAATTAAAGAAATGAAATTTTAATTGTTATTTAACTTGAATTTTGTATGAAAATTTGACTTTATAAAATCATAGAAATAAAGGTATTTAAATGATTGTTTTTAAATGTGAAAATATATGATTTTATAAGTTAAAATGATTTATATTAAAAGTTAATTATGTGTGAAATTGTAAATAAAACTCTGAATTTGATTTGACAGCATCTTTGGAATGTAATGTAAAGATATTACAACATTGGAAAATGTTGTAGTTGTTTTAAATGAACCTAATAGCAAATTTGAACTAAGGGTTATTATAACACTTTGTTAGTGCTATAGTTGTTAAATTTAACTAAAATTTTAATTGAAACTAAATTAAGATATTACAGCATTTTAAATGCCGTCTTTTGTTAATGAACTGTTTTTAAACATAACATTTCGTAGCATTTTCTAAGTGCTGTGAAAGTTGAATTTTCTTTGTTTAATAAATTCAAATGAATAAATGATCTTTGAAAAAGATTAAATTTTGGAAATTAAATCTTCAATTATTAAATATAATGAATTGACTTTAAATGATTTAAATGGAATAGTTGATTTGGGAAATACAACTATTTTGAAATATGATTAAATGGTATTTAAATTTAAATTAAATAAATGATGTTTTGAAATGATATTTTGATAATTTGAAATGAATTTGAAGTGATATTAAGTCTTGAAATAAATAATTGAAGTTTATATTAGTATGAAAAATATTTGGTTTACTTGTAATTTGAATCTATTTAAAAGATATTGGACTTATGAAATATAGGATAATAAAGCTTTGGAATTTATTTTATAATTTGAATAGTTATTTTGTGGATTAAATCTATATTTGAAATTTATAAGATTTGAAATGGTCTATGGAAATTTAATTGAAATAAATGATTGAATTGAATTGAAACTTTGGAAATTTTAATACTTGATTTGAAAGTATAATAATTACACTTTTAAAGGGTTTAAATGAATTATTTTGATTGAAATATAAACTATTCAAAAAGGTGACTTGAAATGATAATAAATGAATGATATCTTTAAATTTAAAAAGTATTTAAAGTTGAATATTTAGATTTGAACTCAAATGATATTTTGGTATATTAAAATGATTTGAAATAAAGTTTGAAAGGATATGATATTTTGATATATTAAAATGATTTGAAATGAAGTTTTGGAAAGATTGATATTTTGATATATTAAAAAGATTTGAAATGAAGTTTTGGAAAGATATGATATTTTGATATATTGAAATGATTTGAAATGAAGTTTTGAAATGATATGATATTTTAAATATATTGAAATGGTTTGGAATTGATTTAATCTATATTTTGATAAAGATTTGGATTTGAAATTCTATTTTGAAGTATAAACTGTTTTTAAATTATAACCATGGGTTATAATAACGATTGTTTGTTAAAGAGACCGGGATCGGATATGGACATACTCTCTGTCGATACCGAAAACCACTTTAACAACTGTGTACGCGGTGGAGTTTCCAGAATGAAGTAGGATGGTGGCGATGATCCTAAGGTATATACGTGGACCCAACTCCCGTGAGTTGGCATAAGGTGGCTAAAACAGGAGCGATCGACGGGCCAAGGAGGTAGCACCTCTGATCGAACACACTTCTTCGATACCATTCTATTACTTGTGATTGATTTGGTGCGCACCCTTGATTTGGGAGTGTTGTTCGAGGTGGGTGGTAGTGGCTGCTATGCGTCACCACCAGTCCGGATGCGTAATTCGTATATCTACCCTGACATTGCCTTATGTGCTGTGTCACCTACCATATCGAGCTTTACTACCATTTGTGATTTCTCCCGTAGCCTGTGGAGTATCAAGGGTAGCCCCCATTTTGGGAGTATGCTAATACTGGATAGACTACTAGGACTATTACGTGTTAAGGGCTATATGGGTAACCCCTTGACGCTATTAAAAAGTATGTTTATTTTATGATTAGACATTATTATAACAACGGATATTACTACATAGTAGATAGTTTAACGGATCCTTAAAGAATGGGCGATCCCAAGCATTCTTTAAGTTACTTGTACCTTTATTACAGTTCACTTGAGTTGGTTTATATTGTATAAGTATGTATGTCCTGACTTAAGTGTTTGTATTTTTTATTTACGCTCAGGTTAGCCTGAGTATTCACAGATTTGGATTCCACTTTCTGGAGATTGGAATTGCTGGAGATTATCTGCTTATCTAGTTTTATCTATCTCGGTTCTGTTGTTCTATTCAGCTTGTACTTGGTTATCATATTGAGACTTCTGTTGTACTTTATTTCTTCTGTTGTATCTTATTTAACTCTGATATATTTACATAGTAGCTTCATGAACTACTATTTCTTTTACTTCCACTGCACTTCTTACTCTGTGTCTGTGATATGTGATTATTTATTTACTGTATATTCTGAGATTTGCCAAATTTTATTTACAACGCGGTATTTTGAGCAATTCAAGTCCGACATGTGCGGATACGAATGGTTGAAAATTTCGGGTCATTACATTTGTAGTCACTTGGTTCTTCGAGTATTGAGGGTGGTGCTTGTAATACTGAAGAGTTCAGCTGATGTAGCTGATTTTGATGATGGATTTGGTGCCGTTGAGGCTTGTCGACTTGTGATCCCGTCTTGGAGAGTTTAGTTCATAGAACAGATTTTTGGTGGATCCTGTGTCGTTGAGTTACATCGTCGATTTTGTGCTGCCGACTTAAAGGAGTTATGCAAATCATTTGTGGACTATGGGAATATCGTGAAATTGCTAGCTAGCTTTAGATTTGTAGATTTGCATATTGGTGCGTTCGAGTGTGCCTTGAACTTGGTTCGTTTATTTCCTCAGCGACTTATGGTGCCACATGATGGTATGTGGAAGGAGAGAGATTTGTATTGATTTGAATTAGCCTTTTTATGTCCATTGACTTTTTTTTTCTTTTGGCTCTGTAATTAGATTGGTGATTGAGCGGATTTTTTTAGCCTTGGTGGCATAGAGATTATTTTGGTATCTACCTTCTTTGAAATTTGGGTATTTGCAACATTTTGTTGGTGGGCGAGGACATAGTATGAGCTCGTTAGTAAGGTGTGATGGGGGGTGGCCTTGCCGAAACCCATTGGATAAGTATTCATTTTGGTTCTATCTCGCCAAGAGATTTTGGTTGACGGTACAGTTTGTTTTTTTAAAGAGTTTTATGTTGAAAAAGAATTTGAATCCAGGTGGAGTGTTGGAGATATGTGGTTTTGCATCAAGGTGGAGTGTTAAATTTTGGTGATACAAAATCACGAATAGAAGGAAGCAAATATGCAAAAAGGAAAGTAATCACGTGTGTTCATTATGGAATTGCATAAATTATTGGACCGCATTTGCATGAGATGGCAAGGAAATAAATGCATGCGCATGTTATGGAATAATATATATGCAAAACGATATGGATATTATTTCTTTCTCAGTAAACACATTGCTTTGCTATTATTTATTTCCATATTTGCTAATTAAAGGAATGAGTGCATTACTTGCTACGTTTGCACCATTTGTTACCATTGTAAATTGCCTCCGTTATCTTCTTGCCCTATCTTGGTAATTTAATCGACGACTCTCATGGATTTGTACTAGCTATATATTGAGGGTTGACTTTATTGTAAACCCATCTTGGCATTCGGCTAGCGATCCATAAATAGAGACTCTCTTTTTGTTAACCCTAACTTACGGCTTTGGTATGTAAACTCTTATCTTGTAATCTCTTGTAACTCTCTAATGTGTAATAAAATTCCTCTCCTTTGGGCTGGACATACACTATCTTGATGATAGTGGAACCAGTATAAATATTGTGCGTCTCTCTTTTCTTCTTTATAGTTATTTACTATTTATTTAGAGTAATAGAATAATTGTTGCTAGAATGAGTGATGTTCAATTAGCAAATCTAGATCTTGTTTATTGTTTTTTCCGCATTGGTGCAATTTTTGCACAGCAATTCATTCTATTTGTTTATTATTTATTTTTTATTTTAAATCGGTATTATAAATGTTTTGCTATATTTGATGATTTAGCTTGATGGTAAATATTTAACATTCCTGTGTTGTTGAAATTTTTATGTTGTGTCCATTTTTTTATTTTGATGATTTGACAAATGTATTTTTCTTTATTTTAGGTTTTTTCCTATTAGCTTTTGGCATTGTATCTGGTGAAGTTGAACCTAATTGGTAATGGTTTTTAACAAAGCTTAGGAAACCTTATGTGATGATAATCATGATTTCACCTTTGTATCTGATCGGCATCCTGGTTTTTTGCTTGTTGTTCCTCAAGTTTTTCCAAGTTTAGCTACCCACTCACAACTTCTAAAATTTCTTATGTTAGTTAAATTAAATTTGTGATGTGATTAGGAATTTATTTATGGCTATTTGGTAGATTTAAATTGCTATTCCTGTTAATTTGAATTATTTTGAATTAAATTGTCATTTAATTTATTATTGAATTTAAAATTGCCATTTAATTTCCTATGAATAATAATCAGTTATTTGTTGTAATTTATTTGGTTGAATTGGATGATAATTGTGATGGATGTCTGATTACTGATATTGAATGATTGGATGTTATGGGTGATTTATATAATGTTATCACTCTGCAAGTTCCCTTAATTTTTATTAGAAAAAGCATTGTGGGTTGAAATGATATATACCCGAAGATCTATAGATTAGGGAAAAATCGTTATGGGTTGAAATGATAGACTCGAGCGATTTTATGGATTTTTTTAATATTAATTCGGGATTGCAGTTTGAAATGGCATATAACCGTAAAATTTTAAATTGCAGATTAAAATGATAAATATCCGTATCACTTGACCCTAGGGTAGAGAATTATATACGGACACCGGATTGGTTAAATTAAATGATTTTAAAATCCTTGATTTTTGAATTTGGTTAAACGATATTTTGAAATAAAATTTGATTCAAATAAATTGAATTATTGTCGAAATTCGAGTTTTATGTTGGAACTGTAATTGATTTAAAGGAATTGGTTAAAGAAATTAAATTGAAATTTTAAGTTGGATTTTGAAGTATAAATGGAATTTATCGGAATCGAGTCATTAAAATTGTGAAATATAACTTTGATATATATTGAAATCGTAGTAACTTAAATTGACCTTTCAAACATGAATGGAAATCGATATAAAATTTAATATTTTATCGAGAATGTGAATGGAGACTTGAAATTGGATTTTTATTGATTAAGAAATTGAAATGGTTCTATTGTGTTGAAATGAAATAAATAGTAAATTAATACTAATTTCAAAATTCATATTTTAATATAAACCGTTTTAAAAATATATTATTTTAAAGACTTAATTATTAAGATTTTCAATCTATTAAACTATTTTAACCTATATTAACTATACTAAACCATTTTAACCTATTTTAACCATTTAATTTATTTTAAACTAATTAACCCATTTTAACTTATTTAAATCTAATTAATCTATTTTAAAGCTATTTAATCTATTTTAGTTATATTTAATCTATTTTAAAACTATTTAACTATCTTAAATCAGTTTAACAGTATCTTTAATCTATAACTAAACTATTTGAGAGTATTTTAACTATTTTAACTATTTATAATTATTTAAACTATTTTCTAAATTTTCAGACTAAGTAGAGGGAAAGTGTTTATTCAAATTCATTGGTTTAAAAGCAAATACGGTTAAATGATGTTATAACCTAAGTTGGGATTTAAATGTTATAATTAATTGAATATGATGATTTTGAAGTGAGGATTTAACCTAATTGGAAATATGATTTTTGAAAGAAATTATCATTTCGGAAACGATATGATTTCAAAGGTGAACATGATTTCAAAGTGAATATGATTTCAAAAGTGATATGGTTTAAAGAATATGATATTTTGATATAAATTGTGAGTTGACTTTTGAAATATAAAAGAACCATCCGGTGTGAAATAAGCGTTTGGTTGTTAAAGAGACCGGGATCGGATATTGCCATACTCTTTGCCAATAACAAAAACCACTTACCAACTGTGTGTACGTGGTGGAGATTCCAGAAATGAAGTAGGATGGTTTGGCGAACGATTTCTGTATAAGGTATGACGTGACTCTGACTCCCGTGAGTCAGCATAGATGTGACTAAAACAGGAGCTATACCTGGGCCAAGTGAGGCCATTCCTCCGATCGGACATGCTTCTTTGATACCATATTATGACTTTGTGATGATTTAGTGGCCACCCCTTGATTTTTGATTTGGGAGTATGTTCCGAGGTGGACGGTAGTAGCTGCTATGCGTTACCACCAGCCCGGTTTTGCAATTGGTAAATCTACCCTGGCATTGCCTCGAGTGCCGTGTTCACATGCCCTAGAGCGCCTTCTACGAGTTTGTTTTGTACCATACCTATGGAGTACCCTTTGATAGCCCTCTAGTTTACGGAGGAATTACGGTACTGTATAGACTATGGGAATATATAAAAATGTGTTAAGGGGGATATGGGTAACGCCTTAACGCTATTTTAATACTTTACTTTATTGTAGACACTATTATAAAACCGTATTGTACTACATAGTAGATAGTTTAACGGATCCTTAGGAGATGGAAATCCCAAACATCTCCTAAGTTATTACACTCACGTTAGACACTGGATAGGAGATGTCAAAACCTGTAAACATCTTCGACGCCGTTACACTCATATTTATTTACTGTTGATTTAACTTAAATAAGATCTTTTAGTTTTGACTCGAGTGTTTTGTCTTTTCAATTCGCTCGGGTCAGCTTGAGCATTTCAAGGTTGAAGACCTTATTTCTAGAGGACGAAGATGAAGATTTGTACTATTATTATTTATTATATTTATTCCACTACATCATGTTGTTCTGCTATATTTATTTATTCATTTATTCCTGTTTTCTGTAACTCTGATTTTGTGTTGTAAAAGAATAGTCAAATGTATTTATAAAGCAGTTTCATGAACTGTTATTTGATTATTATATTTTATCATTCCGCTGCGAGATTCTGTATTTGTTTTATTTCTTTCTCTTTTTTTATTTACCCCATAACAATCTGCCCTTTTGAATGGTTTGAGTCCGACATGTGTGTCTGCTTAAAACGTCCAAAACGGCAGGTCGTTACACAATATTCCATATTTAAGTACATTTTGAAGATATTTGAGTTAAGGTGAAACCGTGAATCAAATACATTACATCTTTTACAGATTTTATGATTTGGTAGAGTGATTAGTTGCCTCTTTTATTGCATTAAAGAAGGCACCATAATTATCTATATAGGAATGGTTTATTTTTAAAGATAGAAGTAATCAAACAGACATTAATTAAGGCATTTTGTTAAGTTTACTATAAATAGGCATGTATAAGGTTCATAATATGTGTAGGGAAAAGTTATTCTTCTAGGGTTTTGGGTTTGAGATATCTTCTCAATTTTTGGATTTATTTTATAATAATTTGATGAATTAATAAAGGTTTTGTTTGAAGAAATTTTTTTTGTCATTCATGTAGGTGGAATTTTAAAGCAAGAAGACTCACGGAGTAGGAAAATTCTCCTATTACTACCCAAATCTTTCTAGGTACACATTGAAGCCACATACATACTAAGAAGGATACAACCCATGTAATAGTTATACTTGAATCTAATATAAATCACATATTATGTTTTCTCAAAATTTAATTATAGTCCATATTTGATTTATTTGGTTATGTAAAAGGAAATAACACCATGGGATCCCTATATTGACTGCTACATTAGTTTCAAATATTACTTTATGTTAAGAAAATTCAATATTTTGGGTTGAATTGACAATATTGATCTATCGCTTTGGCTACTGACATTATTTAAACCATTGTTTTCATTTCATAAATGGTATATTAAGTGTGCTTTTACATAATAATCATTTAAATCTACCAAGTACATTTTTAGAATATTTTTAAGTGGTATAGTTTCAAACTTAATTATATTGTAGTTTATAGTGAGTTGATAAAAATGACTTTTGAAATATACTCTCTCCAACAAATTTGAGGTTAAAATTGACATCACAAATTAGCATTCATTACCATCGAAAATTAATATGACGTGAGTGTTGAATTTGCCATTTTTGCACTCATATTTTGGTAGTTGAAATATATGTGAGGTATGCCAGTATTTATGCTTAAAATAATTTTGTTTTATGCAAAGTCTGTAGGAATAAGTTGTTCTTGATTAATATGTACTCCCACCAAGTGGATATTTATTGCTTTGTCAGGTTAATATTCAAATTTTCCATTTTTTTTTATAATTTGTTAATATTGAAACAAATAATTGTGGAAACATTGCCATAAAACCATGTTTGTATGCCAATTCTTTTCTGTCATTACAAAATATTTAACTAAATATTTGGAAAAGTTGAGGGTTATATTATTTAGGATGCTAATTATTATATTAAATTCGTAGTATATACCGTTCTCTGTCATAATAATGAACATATAAGGTTTTTGGATGATACAAAAATATTATTTTCAAATTAATAGTACATATTATTCCCTGTAATAAATAGTGAATAACTATTAATGGATTCATTTGATTTTCTATATTAAGAAATAAGCATGTAGAAAGGGATAACGAGATGCTTATTTTTAATGTAAGGTTAATTATACATTTATGGTATGTGACATTAGATATTTAATTAGACATATTAACACAAGTATTGAAGGGTCAAAAAAAACATCATACCAAGTTAATGCAAGTATTACATTCCATCATATCAAGAAGAATTAAGACATGCAATAATTATATTCGAACAACAGTGTATATTTTGGTCATGTATATGGAGCTGCACATGCTTAGAGAATAATATATTATTTAAGATGATTGATTTATGGTGTAGTATACATTATAACTGAAGATATAATATAACAAGATATTCTATATACACTCTTCAGGGCTCTACCTTTTGTAGCGCAAACTAATAAATGGGATTGCTCCTGTTGTGTTCTTTAGGATACACTGCATGTTGATTATTCTGTTCCTCAACTAATTTTTACGTATTAGTTTATTTGGTTTCTCATCATATTTGCAAGCAGGCTGTGTCTGAAGTTTGCAATGAAAAACATTTGAGATTATGTACATTATTATACACGAAGCTCTAATATTGTTTGATGTGAATTATGCCCAGTGTCGGCATTGGTGTATTTACTTTAGATGTGAAGGTTTATATGCAAACTGTGTAGTGTCGTGTAAAATTAGAATATTGTACAAGTACACATTAGAAAATGTGTTGATGCATCTATTTTGTAATCATCCCAACAAATCTAAAAGTTAATTTAAGAACAAATAAGCACATTACATAGCCTAAGAGTTTATGGGCCTTACCAATTTCATTAGGTTTTCAAAAAATCGTCAAACGCCTGTTTAAATCTTATTCCATTGCATTGATTGTTTCTCTTACAGTTGATGATAAGTATTATACTGCAACTGTTTTTTCAATTATATTTTCTACACATCTTGACTATATTTATAATTTTCATCAAAACTTAATTTCGACGTCCTCGACTTCTTCAAATGCTTAAATCCTATCAGTAGCCCCAACTAGCGATGGATTTTTTTTCAAAACAACGAGCGCTCTAACAACTGCATTGAGTTTTTGACTCCATGCAGCTGCATTGAGTCAAAAACTGACTCGGTGCAGAGTCACTCATTGCAAACTGCACTGAGGGCAGTTAATGGAAGTAGCCATCGATAGAGCAACAATCCAAGAAGTGCAGGAACCCGAACCAGTGTATCTCGTCATAACTTGTAAAAGATGATGCACTTTAAATATTTGCTGATATGTTTTTTTGTCTCATACTATTGTATATAGACCTTACATGAACTATAAGCTTGCTATGTAGACTTTGCATGAAATACTATGTACAACTTTATAATAGAAAAAAATTGCATTCCTTAGTTATCATGCTTGATATAAATACTGCAATGTATTAATACTATAATTTAGATGGATTAAACAATTGCAACTTAGCGTTGCGCTGTTGCTTAGTTGCATTTTGTAGTCGAGCAGTACCCAACTGCCTTGCAATTGAGCACACTGCTCAAGTGCAAATGCAACTAAGCACCGTGCTAAGTTGCATTTGCAACTGAGCTGAAGTGCTCAATTGCAAAATGCAACTGAGCAGTTGAACTTGCAACTTAATTGAGGTGCTTAGTTGCATATTGCAGTTGAGCACACTGTTGTAAAATTTCAATATGTGGGCCACATATGTAAAATAGATGTGTCGTGCTATTTTGATGTAAAGCCTAATTAAAGTGACCAAATTATGAATTAAAGTTAAAAGGCTTACAAGTATAATTGTCATGATATTAATGTGTAGATACTTGGGCAATTCTATTTTATTGAAGGGCCAAATCAGAAAATGCCAACATTATAAATAAGGGGTTATGGCCCCCAAATTACATAAGCTCTAGTTATTCTCCTAATCTCTTCCGTTTAAATAATTCAGATCTAGGGTTTATGTCAATTTGGAAGATCAGATCCAACTCTTATCTTTTAGATCTTTCTCTTAATCAATTTATGAAAGCAACAACTATGAATTCATATCTAATATAAGGTCTAGGGTTTGTGTCAATATGGAAAACCAAACCAAATTTACTTCCAACAGCAACTATGAATTCATGTATAGCTTCCTCTAACCCGTTTAATTTTTCTCTATTTCTTTTCACTTTAATCAATATGAGTCACCTATTCAGATCTAGGGTTTCATGATTAATCGGTCTTAAAGTATATTGAAATCCTAACAAGTGGTATTAGAGCCACCCATCATTGATTTCATTGGATTTTTTTTAATTATGAGTAAGTTTGAATTGACCTTTTTTGAAGTCCTTTAATAATCTTACTTAAGTTTCAGATCTGCTTGATCTATGCATCAAAGACATTTTGATGATGATTTTGGATTTGGTTTATATAATTTTTTATTACAAATTGAAAGGCTGATTTGTGAAACTATTTCGCTGTAGAAAAATAGATCTAAATGATTTGTATGCCATTTTGAAATAAGTTAGAATTTTGAAATAATTAAATTATGGGAAGTAATCTAAATTCCTCTAAATTTCAAAAACAACTTAATTTGGATAAAACATTCACATGTTTATTATTGTATGTTTTATAAATAAGTTGTGAATTTTAAGGTGAGGAATGTTTTGGATCCGATATGTACGGTCATTTTTTTTATGTTTATAAATGGTATAAACTGATATATATATATATATATAAAATTTAGAACCATTTATGCAAGAAATATAAATCTGATTCTATGTTTATTTTACCTTCCTTAACTTTTGACCAAATAATTTGGATATTTATATAAGGCATTTGAGTTATTTCAAAAAATTTGGTTAATTGGAAATAAAGTATGCTCCTTTAATGCGTTTGTGTTTATTTAATTATTGAAATAAATTTTAACATGACATTAATTTACAATTTGGACCACATAACGGCCAATTGCATTTACTTTTATCATAATTGTATTAAATGTGGTAGTTATGGTAATTAATTAATTAATTATCAATAATGTAGTAAATGTAGTAAATGCGTTAGTTGCAATAAATTTAATGATGCAACATGTTTGTATTTAAAATAAGAAAAGACGCATGGTTTATTATTTGATGCATTTATGTTTAATAGTTACATATTATATTTTATATGTTTGAACTATGCTTATTGAAAACATGTTTCACTTTCGTGCTTTGGTTAGCATAAAATAAAAGGAGCACCAGTTTCCATATTTTGCCAAAATACATGGTTACTGACCTTAACTAAGTATTCAAATAATAAACTAAAGATAAAGTAACACAACAACATACTATATAGCTATATTATGGTTCAAATGTACATTATAGCTACTGCATGTTATTTAGTATGATAGTTGCTATGTCATTTATGCATAATTTTATATGGCATTTAATTCTGGTGTTCATCTGCGACATTTTTCTATATGATTTATTATTGATATCTTGTATCATACTTATTTAGAAAATATCATGAATGTAACCACATACTTAAAGTAAAAGACTATATGTAACGACCCGCCATTTTGGACCATTCGCATCCATTATAAGTGTATAGGTAGACACTCATGCCGAAGTTGAATTGCTCAAAATACCGCGTTGTTAATTTAAATTTGGCAAAACTGAACATATACAGTAAATAAATAATCACAGATCACAGACACAGAGTAATAATTGCAGCGGAAATAAAAGAGATAGTAGTTCATGAAGCTACTATATGAATATATAAGATACATCAGAGTTTACAACAGAAGAGTAATACGATACATCAGAGTTAAACCAGATACAATGGAAGAGTAACACGATACATCAGATACAAATCAGAATACATCACTGGAATCATCGAATACTGAAAGCAGAATAGATGGCTGGATCTTCAAGCAAAGCTCCAACTCCAAAGGTGAGTCTCGAATACTAGTACACTCAGTCAGACCCGAGCGTAAAGCAAAAACACAAGACACTCGAGTCAGGATTAACATTCTTATATCAATAAATCCAACTCAAGTGAAATAACAATTGAAATACAAGTAACTCGAAGGATGTTTGGAATAACCATCCTTTAAGGATCCGTTAAACTATCTACTAGGTAGTAGTGTACGATAAGTAGATAATGTCTATCAGTAATATAAAAGATATCAAAATAGTGTTAAGTCATGGCCCATTCCACCCTTAACACATTTTTATTCCCAAAAGCATATACAAGACCGTAGTTTCCCCAAAACCGGAAGTCACCAGAGGGCAATCCATATACTAAAGGTACAAACCAAAATCGTAGTGGTCGCGAATAAAGGGATACAAGTATGACAAGGCACATGAGGCAATACCCAAGGTAGTGATACTACCGTTCGCCTGATCCGGACTGGTGAGAACGCAACGCCGCAGCGCCCGCAACACCGTGAAACAACACTCCCAAAATCAAGGGTGCACCAATCGACAATAAGTAATGAGTAGTTCGAAGAAGTGTGTCCACTTGAGGTAGCTAATCCTCCATTGGCCCGGCACGGCTCCTGTTTTAGTCATTTCCAATTTGACACAAGTGTCAAGGCTATCCATTATCGTTCTCTTTCTTCAATCATCACGTACATCATTCCAACCACTTCATTCTGGATCATCACTCCGCGTATAGTTATTAAAGTGGTTTCCGGTTTAGATAGAGAGTATATCCATTACCGATCCCGGTCTCTTTAATAACTTTCGTAATTATTACACCGATTGGTCGTTTATATATTTCAAAACCAAATCAATTTCAATTCGTAAACCAACATTTCATTTGTCTTTCAAAAACCAATTTCCAAAATTTACGTTTCAAAACTTCCAAAATACCATTTCAAAATCTTATAATTCAATTTCAATTTCTATTTAAAACAATTCAAATATTGATTCAAGTTCGTATATAGGTTTCATTCCGAAATCATTTAAATAAATTTTATTTAACATTCAAATCAATTTAAATTCATTTATCGATTTCATTCAATATTCATTAAGTAAATTTATCATTCAAAATAATTTCTATTAAATTTCCAAATCATTAAATCAATTTCTTAAGTTCAACTTCATTAAATCAAAACTTCAAATCGAATTAAATTAAATTCGCCAAATCAATTCTTTCAATTACAAGTCTTACATTAATTCCAAAAATATCACATTTTCATTTCTTGTTAAAGAAATTCAATTTCACTTATTTACTTTCTTAAATAATTTTTAAAAACTTACTTAATAAAGAAAACTCAATTTCAATTATTTACGAAGTAAAATTCACTTATTCAAAGGTTTAATTTTTCTTATTAAAGAACTTCAATTCAATTTAATCATTAAATAATTTAATCTTATTTAAGTATTAAATAATTCAAAACTTAATTATTAAATAATTTCAAAGTTTAATAATTTCAAACTTAATTATAATTTCAAACTTAATTATTAAATCATTTCAAACTTAATTCAATCATTTCTCAAATTAAACATCGTTCTTTCATCAATTTCATTTTTTTATATTTTGTTTCAGATTTTTAAATATTAACATTTTCCTTTCATTAAAAATTCAAATTTCAACTTCATTTCAAAGCCATATTATTTATTCAAATAAAATCTTTATTAAATTTTAAATCAAATTATTGACCAATCGGGTTTTATTTAATTCTCTATATCCAAGGTCAAAGTTCAATTCGGGTATTTATCATTTCAACCCGATTCCAATTCAATTCAAAAATCAAAACATAATAAAGGGAACTTGCAGTGTGATAACTGGGATGGTGTCAAAGTAAATTAACAAGCAATAACAACAATCAATAACAATCCAATAATCAATTCAAATAATCCCAAAATAACCGTATTAATTCGCATTGTTATTTGTACGAATTAATATAATTATTTCTAGAATCTACACTATCATTTCATGTAGATTAAAGATTATTACATTACGGTTTTCACTTGTCATTCAATTTCAAATTTTTACACTACAACAATTAATCCAATATACGTCGATGGTTTAAAGTGTAATTATCACTATTCTACATGTCAATTAATTTAACAATTAAAAGGGGTCATATTCACTAATCAAATTTAACATATAAATCAGTTTTGAAATTTGTTAACTATCCTATATCCATTTAAATTTTGCATACTATTTATCATTTATCACTAACAATTTAACGTCCAATATAAACATCAACAATCAATCAATTATCAGCCAAACGGTATTATCATCACATAAATAATTAACAGATAATGGTGTCAGATGTCACAAGTGAACTGATACAGGCAATAACATATATAACAATGTATTTAACTAACAGCAGCATATTTCAATTGTCGTTTCAATTGAAATCAAATTTAATAAATAAAAGAACGTTAATCGTGAGTGAGTGCCCACCTTTCGAGGCTAGAGATGCACGAGAAGATGACACAGATACGCACACTGATACGGACATAGAGATTGAGTTACGAATCCAAGCAAAACAAATCGGCACGAATTCAACGATCAAAGCTGATAACAGAAATCGATGAAATCAAATCAAACATTCAACATAGCCACAAATAAAACATGTCCTGCGTCAAAGTTTAACAATATAATTCTATGTGCTACCGAGATCGAAATGGTCTGAAATTTGGTATGAATAAAGATCAAAACTTGTATTTTAAACTGCAAAAGATTCACTTGTTTTGGAAAAAAGACGAGAAAAGTTACGATGTCACGAACATAGACTCAGGCCATGTTTGCAGCAGTGTAAAATAATTTCTAAGTACAAAAGAACAGCTGCCTGGGTCTAACTTCCAAATGTAATACAGAGGATCAAATGACCTTGCATGGAGCTGAAAATTCGTGAACATAAAATAGAAAACTCAATCTTTCCAACAAAAAAAGAATCACTGTATTCCGACGTAAGACGGAAGAAATACGATGCGTCAAACATGAACTCAGGTCGTGTTTGTAGCAGTGTAAAATAATTTCAAGTACAAAAGAATAGCTGCCAGGATCTAACTTCAAGGTCCTCGACCACTAATCAAACGATGTCGGATTTTGCTGAAATTTGACAGGCATAAACTAGGTAACTTCGACTCTTTTTTAAAAATAGAATCAACCCATTCCGATAAAACATGAGTGAGATATGATATCGTGAATATGAAGTCAACTGCTGTTCAAAAAAAATAAATAACATGCAAATTTCCTTTTTGTTTTGAAACCCATACTTCAACCCAATATCCTAACACAATTTAAAATTTTAAATATTTATAAGAGTAACCTTTTATATATAATATTAAAAATCAATATTAATTTAATATCATATAATTTCTTTTCAACGTGTAAAGGCAATGCATGCATGAATTTTATATATGCTTATCTTTATACATAACAACATGCAGACTGCAAAACCAAATGCAGACCTTAAATCTACTTAAACGTATATACATATAGGCCCCATGCTTTATAATACTTATATGCTTACTATATTTAAAACAGTATGTATATAGCAATCTATGTCTAAAATACTAATATGAACAGAAAATATATACTTGCATAGAAATATGCAGAAACGTGCAATCTAGTATAACGTAAGATAGTAAAATAAAAGATGTACTTTCAAAATAAAATTCTATAGTGTAAACTTTACCAAAACAAAATATATGTGACTTTATAACATATAAACTCACGGCATGTATAGAAGTTTACTATATTTTATATACGAAATGCTATACCAAACAATACAGGTCAAAAGGTAACAAATCAAATGTATAAACAAAGATCAAAACCCAAATGACCAGGCACTATATATACACATGTTGTACCAAAGTAAAGTGTTGAAAACACATGTATATAAAATAACGCAACAAGTATAACTTATGTACAACAGATTTTATATTATAACTTTATATAAAATATGTATATGTATAAAATGTAAACATAAACACCACTTTAGAAAATAAATAAATAAATAAATAAATATACGCAGACTTACCCACCCACGATCGCAAGACTACTGCCTAGGCGAAGCTAGTGAGGGGAGGCAAAAGGAGGGGCACGACAGGCTGTGGGTGAGCTATGGTCGCTGCGCACGGCTTTGGCTTGTCGGCGGAGAGATGAAGGAGGGTGCTGGGTAGGAGAGGCTGTGACCTCGGTTGTGGAACAGCTCTTGGTCAGGGTGTAGTGGCGGTTGAGGCGTTTGAGTGGAAGGTGGTGGTGGCTTCGGGACGGGTGGAAGATGGAGGAGTGAGGCCAGGTGGAAGTGAAGTCGGGCTTGGCTGATGAGTAGAGGTTGGCATCGGCTTTAGGTTAGAGAAATAATTATATAAATGACGAGAGGAGAAGAGAACTGCAGTATAAGTTTATTATATTTTGGAATGAAAATAGACCCCAGAAGCAAATACAATTATACGAGCCATCAAGTTTTGTTGAATAGCCGGCAAGCAAGACGTCAAAATATTTATTTATGAGAATACAAATAGTCATAACAGTTCGAATCCTAAAGGAAGACAACTGAATAGACAAATAACCCAAAAGGATAAAGTGAGCACGGGTACAGCTACCGTTTCCATGGATTTCGCTGTGTACCGTGCTTCAAAACACAGAATGGAATATATCGTAGAAATCAGCACGACGAGATGATCAAAACGGTATACAAATATCGGTGGTATGATTTGAATTATAAAATTTTGAATTTTCTACCACGGAAAATGCAAGAAAAACACTGAAAAATAAGAATGACGGAGCCAAAGATGTCCGAATTTGGAAAAACGACAAACTGCATCTTGCTCAGAAGATGGTTTAGAATTTTTCTATGTAAAAATATTTAGGTTTCGGAAATATTTTATTTTCATCGCTTTTTAACTGATTACATTGAAGTAAATTTACGCGCGAAATAAACTTTCATATTTTCGGATGAAAATTTACCGGTTGCTATGTTTAACTAGACGCATTCCAAATATCAAATTTATATTTCAAATTTTTATCGTTTAAAATTTCACAAAATTTCAACTAATTACTTTATTAAAACGGTTAAAATTTACGGGTCGTTACACTCTCCCCCACTCAAAACTTTTCGTCCCCGAAAAGGAACGAGGTAGGAGAATAGAAACAACCAGAAAGATAAACAAATTTGAAATACAAAATAACAATTAATTTAAACCATATAAATTCAAATTTAAATTAATTGATATTCAATAATTGATTTAATCCATTTGATTTCACTAAAATCAATCTCAACTATTTCTAAATTCATAATCTTATTATCCCATTTTCTTCAATTTACAATTTCTAAAACCATAAATTTGAATAGTCTTTTATTAAAATCATTTTTTTCTTCAACAATTTTAAATTCTTTTTTATTCCAAATTACTGTTAAATTTATTCTACTTAATATTTCTACTCACATATATTTAACCCATATAAATTAATTTAAACCATAAAAGTTTCGATTTAAATAAATTTATATTCACTAATTGCTTTTAAATTCAAGGTATTTTCATAAGTTGATCAAATTTCGATTTATTAATTCTTTCAAAACAAATTTATTTCATTATTAACTGAGTTTTACTTATTATCCTATCTAACTCTATTAACATCTTTAAAAATCAAAATTTAGTGTATAACATTTATTATAACACTCAAATTTTATTTATAAATTCAATTTATATTATATATTATCCAATTACATATTCAACTTCTGAATGATTTAGGTAAGTTGTATTAGAATGCAGTTGAACAATATACAAATAAAATTTTCCCAATTCAATTATTCAAGTTTAAATATTTATTTCAAATTTTGGTTTTATTTATAACTAAAATCATCCTTTAACAAAATCTTAAGAATTAGATTTCCGATTAACTTTAAACAATTTAGATTCATATATCATATATTTATATCAATTAAATTTTAAAATAAGATACTTATATATAAATCAAATTATACTAAAGAAATTCAAATCAAAATATTTTTCAAAATAAACCGTAGCAAAGCTACAGAATAGTATCTCCACTTCGAAACTCGAAAATGAACGTCGATGATGCGGCCGCCATCACCGAAGTTATTTTCCAGCGACAAAGAGAAGAGCACTGATTTCAACATTTTAAAATTCTTTGGAAACGGTTTCTATTCGAAAATACTTCCAATAATATATACTTTAAAATTTTAAAACCAAGTTTCGAAATCACCGGAACTAAATTCTCAAATTTCTGAATTAAATTCATTTCAAATTCCAATCAATTTATAACCAAGTTTATAAATTTATTTAGAACAATAAATGATAATCAAATATTATCATTTCAAACAAACAATTTAATTAACCTATTAAATTCCAGAAAATTTTACTTATATTTTCACATATAATCAAACAAATTTATTTCATTTACCAAATTTGAAAATAATATTGTGTCAGTTTGCTCTGTTCAAGTGTTTTGGAAATCCTATCGATAGCGTTGATCAGACGAATCGATCGAAAACCCAAATCATCATCAACAACTCAAACAACACAATAAAAAAAAACATTTTAAAATTTATTTACAAATACACTTCCTCACTTACCGATACAAAATGGGTAGAGATTCAAATTTGATAGAAATCAAATCGAAGAGAATTTTTGATTCGAAGCTAAGTTTGAAACAGAAGATAAGATAATTCAATTACCACAATCGGGAGATGGATGAGTTTATTTAATTCATGGGCAACCTTAACCGGGTCGTCCGTAACTTCAAGAATAAGATCGATGCTGAATTCCGAGGTAAATCAACACTCGATCTCAAGAGATGGAATTCAGGTATAGCAGGGAATAGATAGCACCGTAAACCGATGATACGGAAATCTCCGGTAAATCGATGTCTATTTTAAAGGAGCTTCTCCTTTACGAATCATTCGAAGATTGGCGAGACCGCCGATCTATTATAGATATCATTCAAAATGGAGTTATGGGGTGCTCCAGAATTTGAAAGAAGACGAATAGTGGACACGAATGAATTTTTGGAACCGTAGGGAACGTTCCAAATTCAAAGGAATAGAATCAAAAGGAAGAGATTGAAACTCGAAATGAAAGTGATTTTGTAAAAACATTTACTCTATATGTTGAGTTTTGCCTAGAGCTACCAAAGCTCTGATACCAACTGTAACGACACGCCATTTTGGACCATTCGCATCCATTATAAGTGTATAGGTAGACACTCATGCCGGAGTTGAATTGCTCAAAATACCGCGTTGTTAATTTAAATTTGGCAAAACTGAACATATATAGTAAATAAATAATCACAGACCACAGACACAGAGTAATAATTGCAGCGGAAATAAAAGAGATAGTAGTTCATGAAGCTACTATATGAATATATAAGATACATCAGAGTTTACAACAGAAGAGTAATACGATACATCAGAGTTAAACCAGATACAACGGAAGAGTAACACGATACATCAGATACAAATCAGAATACATCACTGGAATCATCGAATACTGAAAGCAGAATAGATGGCTGGATCTTCAAGCAAAGCTCCAACTCCAAAGGTGAGTCTCGAATACTGGTACACTCAGTCTGACCCGAGCGTAAAGCAAAAACACAAGACACTCGAGTCAGGATTAACATTCTTATATCAATAAATCCAACTCAAGTGAAATAGCAATTGAAATACAAGTAACTCGAAGGGTGTGAATAACCATCCTTTAAGGATCCGTTAAACTATCTACTAGGTAGTAGTGTACGATAAGTAGATAATGTCTATCAGTAATATAAAAGATATCAAAATAGTGTTAAGTCATGGCCCATTCCACCCTTAACACATTTTTATTCCCAAAAGCATATACAAGACCGTAGTTTCCCCAAAACCGGAAGTCACCAGAGGGCAATCCATATACTAAAGGTACAAACCAAAATCGTAGTGGTCGCGAATAAAGGGATACAAGTATGACAAGGCACATGAGGCAATACCCAAGGTAGTGATACTACCGTTCGCCTGATCCGGACTGGTGAGAACGCAACGCCGCAGCGCCCGCAACACCGTGAAACAACACTCCCAAAATCAAGGGTGCACCAATCGACAACAAGTAATGAGTAGTTCGAAGAAGTGTGTCCACTTGAGGTAGCTAATCCTCCATTGGCCCGGCACGGCTCCTGTTTTAGTCATTTCCAATTTGACACAAGTGTCAAGGCTATCCATTATCGTTCTCTTTCTTCAATCATCACGTACATCATTCCAACCACTTCATTCTGGATCATCACTCCGCGTATAGTTATTAAAGTGGTTTTCAGTTTAGATAGAGAGTATATCCATTACCGATCCCGGTCTCTTTAATAACTTTCGTAATTATTACACCGATTGGTCGTTTATATATTTCAAAACCAAATCAATTTCAATTTCAATTTCAATTCGTAAACCAACATTTCATTTTTCTTTCAAAAACCAATTTCCAAAATTTACGTTTCAAAACTTCCAAATTACCATTTCAAAATCTTATAATTCAATTTCAATTTCTATTTAAAACAATTCAAATATTGATTCAAGTTCGTATATAGGTTTCATTCCGAAATCATTTAAATAAATTTTATTTAACATTCAAATCAATTTAAATTCATTTATCGATTTCATTCAATATTCATTAAGTAAATTTATCATTCAAAACAATTTCTATTAAATTTCCAAATCATTAAATCAATTTCTTAAGTTCAACTTCATTAAATCAAAACTTCAAATCGAATTAAATTAAATTCGTCAAATCAATTCTTTCAATTACAAGTCTTACATTAATTCCAAAAATATCACATTTTCATTTCTTGTTAAAGAAATTCAATTTCACTTATTTACTTTCTTAAATAATTTTCCAAAACTTACTTAATAAAGAAAACTCAATTTCAATTATTTACGAAGTAAAATTCACTTATTCAAAGGTTTAATTTTTCTTATTAAAGAACTTCAATTCAATTTAATCATTAAATAATTTAATCTTATTTAAGTATTAAATAATTCAAAACTTAATTATTAAATAATTTCAAAGTTTAATAATTTCAAACTTAATTATAATTTCAAACTTAATTATTAAATCATTTCAAACTTAATTCAATCATTTCTCAAATTAAACATCGTTCTTTCATCAATTTCATTTTTTTATATTTTGTTTCAGATTTTTAAATATTAACATTTTCCTTTCATTAAAAATTCAAATTTCAACTTCATTTCAAAACCATATTATTTATTCAAATAAAATCTTTATTAAATTTTAAATCAAATTATTGACCAATCGGGTTTTATTTAATTCTCTATATCCAAGGTCAAAGTTCAATTCGGGTATTTATCATTTCAACCCGATTCCAATTCAATTCAAAAATCAAAACATAACAAAGGGAACTTGCAGTGTGATAACTGGGATGGTGTCAAAGTAAATAAACAAGCAATAACATATATAACAGTGTATTTAACTAACAACAGCATATTTCAATTGTTGTTTCAATTGAAATCAAATTTAATAAATAAAAGAACATTAATCGTGAGTGAGTGCTCACCTTTCGAGGCTAGAGATGCACGAGAAGATGACACGGATACGCACACTGATACGGACATAGAGATTGAGTTACGAATCCAAGCAAAATAAATCGGCACGAATTCAACGATCAAAGCTGATAACAGAAATCGATGAAATCAAATCAAACATTCAACATAGCCACAAATAAAACATGTCCTGCGTCAAAGTTTAACAATATAATTCTATGTGCTACCGAGACCGAAATGGTCTGAAATTTGGTATGAATAAAGATCAAAACTTGTATTTTAAACTGCAAAAGATTCACTTGTTTTGGACAAAAGACGAGAAAAGTTACGATGTCACGAACATAGACTCAGGCCATGTTTGCAGCAGTGTAAAATAATTTCTAAGTACAAAAGAACAGCTGCCTGGGTCTAACTTCCAAATGTAATACAGAGGATCAAATAACCTCGCATGGAGATGAAAATTCGTGAACATAAAATAGAAAACTCAATCTTTCCAACAAAAAAAGAATCACTGTATTCCGACGTAAGACGGAAGAAATACGATGCGTCAAACATGAACTCAGGTCGTGTTTGCAGTAGTGTAAAATAATTTCAAGTACAAAAGAATAGCTGCCTGGGTCTAACTTCAAGGACCTCGACCACTAATCAAACGATGTCGGATTTTGCTGAAATTTGACAGGCATAAACTAGGTAACTTTGACTCTTTTTTAAAAATAGAATCAACCAATTCCGATAAAACATGAGTGAGATATGATATCGTGAATATGAAGTCAACTACTGTTCAAAAAAAATAAATAACATGCAAATTTCTTTTTTGTTTTGAAACCCATACTTCAACCCAATATCCTAACACAATTTAAAATTTTAAATCTTTATAAGAGTAACCTTTTATATATAATATTAAAAATCAATATTAATTTAATATCATATACTTTCTTTTCAACGTGTAAAGGCAATGCATGCATGAATTTTATATATGCTTATCTTTATACATAACAACATGCAGACTGCAGAACCAAATGCAGACCTTAAATCTACTTAAACGTATATACATATAGGCCCCATGCTTTATAATACTTATATGCTTACTATATTTAAAACAGTATGTATATAGCAATCTATGTCTAAAATACTAATATGAACAGAAAATATATACTTGCATAGAAATATGCAGAAACGTGCAATCTAGTATAACGTAAGATAGTAAAATAAAAGATGTACTTTCGAAATAAAATTCTATAGTGTAAACTTTACCAAAACAAAATATATGTGACTTTATAACATATAAACTCACGGCATGTATAGAAGTTTACTATATTTTATATACGAAATGCTATACCAAACAATACAGGTCAAAAGGTAACAAATCAAATGTATAAACAAAGATCAAAACCCAAATGACCAGGCACTATATATACACATGTTGTACCAAAGTAAAGTGTTGAAAACACATGTATATAAAATAACGCATCAAGTATAACTTATGTACAACAGATTTTATATTATAACTTTATATAAAATATGTATATGTATAAAATGTAAACATAAACACCACTTTATAAAATATATATATATATATACGCAGACTTACCCACCCACGATCGCAAGACTACTGCCTTGGCGGAGCTAGTGAGGGGAGGCAAAAGGAGGGGCACGACAGGCTGTGGGTGAGCTATGGTCGCTGCGCACGGCTTTGGCTTGTCGGCGGAGAGATGAAGGAGGGTGCTGGGTAGGAGAGGCTGTGACCTCGGTTGTGGAACAGCTCTTGGTCAGGGTGTAGTGGCGGTTGAGGCGTTTGAGTGGAAGGTGGTGGTGGCTTCGGGACGGGTGGAAGATGGAGGAGTGAGGCCAGGTGGAAGTGAAGTCGGGCTTGGCTGATGAGTAGAGGTTGGCATCGGCTTTGGGTTAGAGAAATAATTAAATAAATGACGAGAGGAGAAGAGAACTGCAGTATAAGTTTATTATATTTTGGAATGAAAATAGACCCCAGAAGCAAATACAATTATACGAGCCATCAAGTTTTGTTGAATAGCCGGCAAGCAAGACGTCAAAATATTTATTTCTGAGAATACAAATAGTCATAACAGTTCGAATCCTAAAGGAAGACAACTGAATAGACAAATAACCCAAAAGGTTAAAGTGAGCACGGGTACAGCTACCGTTTCCATGGATTTCGCTGTGTACCGTGCTTCAAAACACAGAATGGAATATATCGTAGAAATCAGCACGACGAAATGATCAAAACGGTATACAAATATCGGTGGTATGATTTGAATTATAAAATTTCGAATTTTCTACCACGGAAAATTCAAGAAAAACACTGAAAAATAAGAATGACGGAGCCAAAGATGTCCGAATTTGGAAAAACGACAAACTGCATCTTGCTCAGAAGATGGTTTAGAATTTTTCTATGTAAAAATATTTAGGTTTCGGAAATATTTTATTTTCATCGCTTTTTAACTGATTACATTGAAGTAAATTTACGCGCGAAATAAACTTTCATATTTTCGGATGAAAATTTACCGGTTGCTATGTTTAACTAGACGCATTCCAAATATCAAATTTATATTTCAAATTTTTATCGTTTAAAATTTCACAAAATTTCAACTAATTACTTTATTAAAACGGTTAAAATTTACGGGTCGTTACACTCTCCCCCACTCAAAACTTTTCGTCCCCGAAAAGGAACGAGGTAGGAGAATAGAAACAACCAGAAAGATAAACAAATTTGAAATACAAAATAACAATTAATTTAAACCATATAAATTCAAATTTAAATTAATTGATATTCAATAATTGATTTAATCCATTTGATTTCACTAAAATCAATCTCAACTATTTCTAAATTCATAATCTTATTATCCCATTTTCTTCAATTTACAATTTCTAAAACCATAAATTTGAATAGTCTTTTATTAAAATCATTTTTTTCTTCAACAATTTTAAATTCTTTTTTATTCCAAATTACTGTTAAATTTATTCTATTTAATATTTCTACTCACATATATTTAACCCATATAAATTAATTTAAACCATAAAAGTTTCGATTTAAATAAATTTATATTCACTAATTGCATTTATATTCAAGGTATTTTCATAAGTTGATCAAATTTCGATTTATTAATTCTTTCAAAACAAATTTATTTCATTATTAACTGAGTTTTACTTATTATCCTATCTAACTCTATTAACATCTTTAAAAATCAAAATTTAGTGTATAACATTTATTATAACACTCAAATTTTATTTATAAATTCAATTTATATTATATATTATCCAATTACATATTCAACTTCTGAATGATTTAGGTAAGTTGTATTAAAATGCAGTTGAACAATATACAAATAAAATTTTCCCAATTCAATTATTCAAGTTTAAATATTTATTTCAAATTTTGGTTTTATTTATAACTAAAATCATCCTTTAACAAAATTTTAAGAATTAGATTTCCGATTAACTTTAAACAATTTAGATTCATATATCATATATTTATATCAATTAAATTTTGAAATAAGATACTTATATATAAATCAAATTATACTGAAGAAATTCAAATCAAAATATTTTTCAAAACAAACCGTAGCAAAGCTACAGAATAGTATCTCCACTTCGAAACTCGAAAATGAACGTCGATGATGCGGCCGCCATCATCGAAATTATTTTCCAGCGACAAAGAGAAGAGCACTGATTTCAACATTTTAAAATTCTTTGGAAACGATTTCTATTCGAAAATACTTCCAATAATATATACTTTAAAATTTTAAAACCAAGTTTCGAAATCACCGGAACTAAATTCTCAAATTTCTGAATTAAATTCATTTCAAATTCCAATCAATTTATAACCAAGTTTATAAATTTATTTAGAACAATAAATGATAATCAAATATTATCATTTCAAACAAACAATTTAATTAACCTATTAAATTCCAGAAAATTTTACTTATATTTTCACAATATAATCAAACAAATTTATTTCATTTACCAAATTTGAAAATAATATTGTGTCAGTTTGCTCTGTTCAAGTGTTTTGGAAATCCTATCGATAGCGTTGATCAGACGAATCGATCGAAAACCCAAATCAACATCAACAACTCAAACAACACAATAATAAAAAAAACATTTTAAAATTTATTTACAAATACACTTCCTCACTTACCGATACAAAATGGGTAGAGATTCAAATTTGATAGAAATCAAATCGAAGAGAATTTTTGATTCGAAGCTAAGTTTGAAACAGAAGATAAGATAATTCAATTACCACAATCGGGAGATGGATGAGTTTATTTAATTCACGGGCAACCTTAACCGGGTCGTCCGTAACTTCAAGAATAGGATCGATGCTGAATTCCGAGATAAATCAACACTCGATCTCAAGAGATGGAATTCAGGTATAGCAGGGAATAGATAGCACCGTAAACCGATGATACAGAAATCTCCGGAAAATCGATGTCTATTTTAAAGGAGTTTCTCCTTTACGAATCATTCGAAGATTGGCGAGACCGCCGATCTATTATAGATATCATTCAAAATGGAGTTATGGGGTGCTCCAGAATTTGAAAGAAGACGAATAGTGGACACGAATGAATTTTTGGAACCGTAGGGAACGTTCCAAATTCAAAGGAATCGAATCAAAAGGAAGAGATTGAAACTCGAAATGAAAGTGATTCTGTAAAAACATTTACCCTATATGTTGAGTTTTGCCTAGAGCTACCAAAGCTCTGATACCAACTGTAACGACCCGCCATTTTGGACCATTCGCATCCATTATAAGTGTATAGGTAGACACTCATGCCGGAGTTGAATTGCTCAAAATACCGCGTTGTTAATTTAAATTTGGCAAAACTGAACATATACAGTAAATAAATAATCACAGATCACAGACACAGAGTAATAATTGCAGCGGAAATAAAAGAGATAGTAGTTCATGAAGCTACTATATGAATATATAAGATACATCAGAGTTTACAACAGAAGAGTAATACGATACATCAGAGTTAAACCAGATACAACGGAAGAGTAACACGATACATCAGATACAAATCAGAATACATCACTGGAATCATCGAATACTGAAAGCAGAATAGATGGCTGGATCTTCAAGCAAAGCTCCAACTCCAAAGGTGAGTCTCGAATACTGGTACACTCAGTCTGACCCGAGCGTAAAGCAAAAACACAAGACACTCGAGTCAGGATTAACATTCTTATATCAATAAATCCAACTCAAGTGAAATAGCAATTGAAATACAAGTAACTCGAAGGGTGTTTGGAATAACCATCCTTTAAGGATCCGTTAAACTATCTACTAGGTAGTAGTGTACGATAAGTAGATAATGTCTATCAGTAATATAAAAGATATCAAAATAGTGTTAAGTCATGGCCCATTCCACCCTTAACACATTTTTATTCCCAAAAGCATATACAAGACCGTAGTTTCCCCAAAACCGGAAGTCACCAGAGGGCAATCCATATACTAAAGGTACAAACCAAAATCGTAGTGGTCGCGAATAAAGGGATACAAGTATGACAAGGCACATGAGGCAATACCCAAGGTAGTGATACTACCGTTCGCCTGATCCGGACTGGTGAGAACGCAACGCCGCAGCGCCCGCAACACCGTGAAACAACACTCCCAAAATCAAGGGTGCACCAATCGACAACAAGTAATGAGTAGTTCGAAGAAGTGTGTCCACTTGAGGTAGCTAATCCTCCATTGGCCCGGCACGGCTCCTGTTTTAGTCATTTCCAATTTGACACAAGTGTCAAGGCTATCCATTATCGTTCTCTTTCTTCAATCATCACGTACATCATTCCAACCACTTCATTCTGGATCATCACTCCACGTATAGTTATTAAAGTGGTTTTCGGTTTAGATAGAGAGTATATCCATTACCGATCCCGGTCTCTTTAATAACTTTCGTAATTATTACACCGATTGGTCGTTTATATATTTCAAAACCAAATCAATTTCAATTTCAATTTCAATTCGTAAACCAACATTTCATTTGTCTTTCAAAAACCAATTTCCAAAATTTACGTTTCAAAACATCCAAATTACCATTTCAAAATCTTATAATTCAATTTCAATTTCTATTTAAAACAATTCAAATATTGATTCAAGTTCGTATATAGGTTTCATTCCGAAATCATTTAAATAAATTTTATTTAACATTCAAATCAATTTAAATTCATTTATCGATTTCATTCAATATTCATTAAGTAAATTTATCATTCAAAACAATTTCTATTAAATTTCCAAATCATTAAATCAATTTCTTAAGTTCAACTTCATTAAATCAAAACTTCAAATCGAATTAAATTAAATTCGTCAAATCAATTCTTTCAATTACAAGTCTTACATTAATTCCAAAAATATCACATTTTCATTTCTTGTTAAAGAAATTCAATTTCACTTATTTACTTTCTTAAATAATTTTCCAAAACTTACTTAATAAAGAAAACTCAATTTCAATTATTTACGAAGTAAAATTCACTTATTCAAAGGTTTAATTTTTCTTATTAAAGAACTTCAATTCAATTTAATCATTAAATAATTTAATCTTATTTAAGTATTAAATAATTCAAAACTTAATTATTAAATAATTTCAAAGTTTAATAATTTCAAACTTAATTATAATTTCAAACTTAATTATTAAATCATTTCAAACTTAATTCAATCATTTCTCAAATTAAACATCGTTCTTTCATCAATTTCATTTTTTTATATTTTGTTTCAGATTTTTAAATATTAACATTTTCCTTTCATTAAAAATTCAAATTTCAACTTCATTTCAAAGCCATATTATTTATTCAAATAAAATATTTATTAAATTTTAAATCAAATTATTGACCAATCGGGTTTTATTTAATTCTCTATATCCAAGGTCAAAGTTCAATTCGGGTATTTATCATTTCAACCCGATTCCAATTCAATTCAAAAATCAAAACATAACAAAGAGAACTTGCAGTGTGATAACTGGGATGGTGTCAAAGTAAATAAACAAGCAATAACAACAATCAATAACAATCCAATAATCAATTCAAATAATCCCGAAATAACCGTATTACTTCGCATTGTTATTTGTATGAATTAATATAATTATTTCTAGAATCTACACTATCATTTCATGTAGATTAAAGATTACTACATTACGGTTTTCACTTGTCATTCAATTTCAAATTTTTACACTACAACAATTAATCCAATATACGTCGATGGTTCAAAGTGTAATTATCACTATTCTACATGTCAATTAATTTAACAATTAAAAAGGGTCACATTCACTAATCAAATTTAACATATAAATCAGTTTTAAAATTTGTTAACTATCCTATATCCATTTAAATTTTGCATACTATTTATCATTTATCACTAACAATTTAACGTCCAATATAAACATCAACAATCAATCAATTATTAGCCAAACGGTATTATCATCACATAAATAATTAACAGATAATGGTGTCAGATGTCACAAGTGAACTGATACAGGCAATAACATATATAACAGTGTATTTAACTAACAGCAGCATATTTCAATTGTCGTTTCAATTGAAATCAAATTTAATAAATAAAAGAACGTTAATCGTGAGTGAGTGCTCACCTTTCGAGGCTAGAGATGCACGAGAAGATGACACGGATACGCACACTGATACGGACATAGAGATTGAGTTACGAATCCAAGCAAAACAAATCGGCACGAATTCAACGATCAAAGCTGATAACAGAAATCGATGAAATCAAATCAAACATTCAACATAGCCACAAATAAAACATGTCCTGCGTCAAAGTTTAACAATATAATTCTATGTGCTACCGAGATCGAAATGGTCTGAAATTTGGTATGAATAAAGATCAAAACTTGTATTTTAAACTGCAAAAGATTCACTTGTTTTGGACAAAAGACGAGAAAAGTTACGATGTCACGAACATAGACTCAGGCCATGTTTGCAGCAGTGTAAAATAATTTCGAAGTACAAAAGAACAGCTGCCTGGGTCTTACTTCCAAATGTAATACAGAGGATCAAATGACCTCGCATGGAGCTGAAAATTCGTGAACATAAAATAGAAAACTCAATCTTTCCAACAAAAAAAGAATCACTGTATTCCGACGTAAGACGGAAGAAATACGATGCGTCAAACATGAACTCAGGTCATGTTTGCAGCAGTGTAAAATAATTTCAAGTACAAAAGAATAGCTGCCTGGGTCTAACTTCAAGGTCCTCGACCACTAATCAAACGATGTTGGATTTTGCTGAAATTTGACAGGCATAAACTAGGTAACTTCGACTCTTTTTAAAAAATAGAATCAACCCATTCCGATAAAACATGAGTGAGATATGATATCGTGAATATGAAGTCAACTGCTGTTCAAAAAAAAAATAACATGCAAATTTCTTTTTTGTTTTGAAACCCATACTTCAACCCAATATCCTAACACAATTTAAAATTTTAAATCTTTATAAGAGTAACCTTTTATATATAATATTAAAAATCAATATTAATTTAATATCATATAATTTCTTTTCAACGTGTAAAGGCAATGCATGCATGAATTTTATATATGCTTATCTTTATACATAACAACATGCAGACTGCAAAACCAAATGCAGACCTTAAATCTACTTAAACGTATATACATATAGGCCCCATGCTTTATAATACTTATATGCTTACTATATTTAAAACAGTATGTATATAGCAATCTATGTCTAAAATACTAATATGAACAGAAAATATATACTTGCATAGAAATATGCAGAAACGTGCAATCTAGTATAACGTAAGATAGTAAAATAAAAGATGTACTTTCAAAATAAAATTCTATAGTGTAAGCTTTACCAAAACAAAATATATGTGACTTTATAACATATAAACTCACGGCATGTATAGAAGTTTACTATATTTTATATACGAAATGCTATACCAAACAATACAGGTCAAAAGGTAACAAATCAAATGTATAAACAAAGATCAAAACCCAAATGACCAGGCACTATATATACACATGTTGTACCAAAGTAAAGTGTTGAAAACACATGTATATAAAATAACACAACAAGTATAACTTATGTACAACAGATTTTATATTATAACTTTATATAAAATATGTATATGTATAAAATGTAAACATAAACACCACTTTAGAAAATAAATAAATAAATAAATATACGCAGACTTACCCACCCACGATCGCAAGACTACTGCCTAGGCGGAGCTAGTGAGGGGAGGCAAAAGGAGGGGCACGACAGGCTGTGGGTGAGCTATGGTCGCTGCGCACGGCTTTGGCTTGTCGGCGGAGAGATGAAGGAGGGTGCTGGGTAGGAGAGGCTGTGACCTCGGTTGTGGAACAGCTCTTGGTCAGGGTGTAGTGGCGGTTGAGGCGTTTGAGTGGAAGGTGGTGGTGGCTTCGGGACGGGTGGAAGGTGGAGGAGTGAGGCCAGGTGGAAGTGAAGTCGGGCTTGGCTGATGAGTAGAGGGTGGCATCGGCTTTGGGTTAGAGAAATAATTAAATAAATGACGAGAGGAGAAGAGAACTGCAGTATAAGTTTATTATATTTTGGAATGAAAATAGACCCCAGAAGCAAATACAGTTATACGAGCCATCAAGTTTTGTTGAATAGCCGGCAAGCAAGACGTCAAAATATTTATTTCTGAGAATACAAATAGTCATAACAGTTCGAATCCTAAAGGAAGACAACTGAATAGACAAATAACCCAAAAGGTTAAAGTGAGCACGGGTACAGCTACCGTTTCCATGGATTTCGCTGTGTACCGTGCTTCAAAACACAGAATGGAATATATCGTAGAAATCAGCACGACGAGATGATCAAAACGGTATACAAATATCGGTGGTATGATTTGAATTATAAAATTTCGAATTTTCTACCACGGAAAATGCAAGAAAAACACTGAAAAATAAGAATGACGGAGCCAAAGATGTCCGAATTTGGAAAAACGAAAAACTGTCATCTTGCTCAGAAGATGATTTAGAATTTTTCTATGTAAAAATATTTAGGTTTCGGAAACATTTTATTTTCATCGCTTTTTAACTGATTACATTGAAGTAAATTTACGCGCGAAATAAATTTTCATATTTTCGGACGAAAATTTACCGGTTGCTATGTTTAACTAGATGCATTCCAAATATCAAATTTATATTTCAAATTTTTATCGTTTAAAATTTCACAAAATTTCAACTAATTACGTTATTAAAACGGTTAAAATTTACGGGTCGTTACACTATAACAACTATGATTAAAACAATTTGTGCCACATACTTAAAATGCTTTTGGGAGTATTTTATAGCACTTGAAATATTGTACATAAACTAAGAAATAAATTCAAATATATTTTTGGTGTCTCTTTGCAAACTAATTGTAAATATCCTATCTTCCAAGTGAGCTAATTGAAATAACATGTCACCAACGCGACCTCTCTTTTTTTAGCTGTTCATGAAAATGTTTGATATTTGTATGTATTTATTCATACGGATGTTAGCCAGCCCAAAGGAAGACTAATATTTGGCTGAATAACTTACACATGTGTGTGATAAATATGTGATAATTATAAGGTTTTACAAGTGAATAACTAATCGACCCAAAGGAAGATTGTTATTTGACTTGAATTTATTATCAGTGTTTGATCATTACAGCAAGAGTACCACTTACAGTTAATATTAATATTGTGCTAGGTATCTTGAGAAAAGACTTACCAATTATTTGAATTTACTATGGATGATATTTGTATATGGGCATATACGGTGAATCCTGAATTTTTCTTCAATTTTCAACTAATTTGACTAAAGTGTCTACCAATTTTAATGCTATCAACTTGTTTGGGACCAACTCAAAGGATTAAAAAGAAAACATGTTTTTTCTTAACTTTATGGGTCTAGCTCCTACAATTAGGAGGGTCACACCCACTCATATTATGGTTGAATGCTCTTATAATGTCATAAAGAACATTCAATGGTGAGACAATTCAAAAAGAAAAAGTTCATAAAGTAAATTATTTCAGAAGGTTTGAAGGATGTGGTATCCGTAGGGATAACTATTTTAAGGAGTTATTTATTGAGAATGAAAAACGTTTTGTTAAAATGGTAAGGAGAAACAAGCACGCTTTATATTGCTTGATTCCATAAAGTCAAAATAAAGGAAACATAAATAAGCACTATATGGAAAATATTGCTTCAAAAGTTAAAGGCACTCGAGTTATTGTTATTTATTCTTATATTCTCTTCATTCATAGTATAAACATTTTAATATTATTTTTAAATATATTGCTTGATTCCATAAAGTCAAAATAAAGGAAAGATAAATAAGCACTATATGGAAAATATTGCTTCAAAAGTTAAAGGCACTCAAGCTATTGTTATTTTTTCTTATACTCTCTTCATTCATAGTATAACCATTTTAAGATTATTATTAATTTTCTTAAAAATAAAATGACCTTTATTGAGCTCATTTCACATTGTGGTAAGAAGTAGAGAGATTGAAGCATGGTAAGATAGAAAGTACCTATTTATCATACATTGTAAATAAATGTATAAATAAGGATAAAGAAGTCGCCAAGAATCTATAATAAAAGAAATAACATATAAATATATTTATAGTTTTTTCGTTAATAAGATATATAGATATATAAAGTAAAGTTTACTAGATATTTTTAAGATATTATTGAGATTTCAGTAATATTGTTTGGATTTATTTGATATGTTTGTTATGCTGTCATTTAGATAGATCTCGGTTTTCTAATATGAACAAATTGGGTTATTATTGTTCATTTAGAAATAATAAGATTGATTTATGAATAAATTCAAACATTGTTGGAATTAAATCTCTTAAAGTTTAAAATATAGCTTATATATATCTACTTATGCTAAATACCTTTTATAATGAAGTCTCAAATTTTGATTCGGAGATTAATATGATTATTTGTTTTAGCTTACTAAATAATTGTAGATTAAGGCACTAAAGATAACAAATACTTTATTAGTATTCTAAGTGACTTAAAAGCTACAAGTTTTATAAACCCACACTAAGGAAAAATTATTAGATGAGAAATGCTACAATTTTTTGAGGATGTTGAGTTTGGGGGGAGAAATAAAGTACGGATCATTATCTTTAAGGAGAATCATTATCTTTGATTCAACTACAGTTACTTCTTTAGATAATATATAGGACTTGTTTCCTTTCATTAACAAGAAGTAGATTAAGAACCATAATAGACAATGTCAAACTAAAATTTTCTTCAAATTAAGGTTATTGTTTCAAGAAAACAAACTCAACAACCTCAAAGTGCAAGATCAATAAGGAAATCCACTCGAAAAGAAGAAATACTTCCGATGACCATGTAGTATTTTTTCATAAAGATAAATATTGGATTGGTGAAGATGATTATTTGGACTTGCATCAATCCATATAAGGTACTAATTTGAAATGTGGATTTAAGGTATGAATATATAGTCTAAATCTATAAGGATAATAAAGTTTGAGATCATTCCCACCACCTTAAGGTAACAAGATCATTAGTTATGAATAATTATTCAAAACAACAATGGATCAAGTAAGTAATGTGGAAAGGTATAAGGCTCATTACAGAAAAGACTATACTCAAAAGGAAAACAATGTTTTATTTTTAAAGAGACTTTCTCTTAGGTTTTACTAAAAGACTCTTTAGAATTATTTTGAAACTTGTTGTAGATTATGATTTTAAGCAATATTGAAGGGATATTAAAGTCGTGTTACTCAATGGAGAAATTGATGAAACAACTAAGTAAACCACTTATGGATTACCCTTTTGTATTAGGGATTCAAATACACCATTATCATTCATGGAGTGCTATTTGGATTATCACAAATGGGATATAGGTAGATAAGGCTTAAAAAAAGGGGGAGGAGGGTTTTGGTATGCAAACTGCAAATAAATTCTATTTTGCCAAAATAGACAAATGTTCTCTTGTATAGTAATATAAAAACATCCTTGAAGCTAAAGAAATGCAAAAGATTCCTCGTGCATTTGCGGTATGGAGTCTAATACATGCTAAAGCATATACACATATGGATATTGCATGTATTATTTGGAAGATATCGTACTGACATTAAAAGTGGATCAATTGTTAGTAACCAAAATGGTTACGAGATATGTTTAAGAAACAAAGGATTATATGCTCAAGACGGATTGGTTGGAGATCATAAGGCATTACAGTTCGAATATATTGGATGCCAAGAGTACAAAAGATCCACTTCAGATAACAATAATATTATTGTTGTTATTTTTTTGGATGAAGCTATATAAGGAAAGTTGTCATACAGATACTTATAGCCTTCTTTGCTATTTTCCGTTGTGGGGCATCCAACGATGGAAAATAATTGTATAATTTTATCATAAAGTAATGGGCTATTGAATAAAGAAATTGAAAGATCATTAAAGTAATATTGTAACAATAAACAACATATTATTTTCCAGTAAGGGGAGAGTGCAAAATAGATTGTAATTCATAGAGCATACTGTGACAAACTCCACTATGGCGGATCCGCTTACAAAAGGATTATCACCCAAGGTCTTTCATGAGCATCTTGCTCAATTGGTGTAACTTTTATGTAAGAATATTTTGGTTCAGGGGGAGTTTGTATTTGATACTATCATATGACACATTGCTCTATACTTTGGTTACAGATATATATCAAGTTTCTGATCAAAAATAAAGCAATAAAGTTTTGTTTGCACTCCAGGTTGTTCAAATATTGAACGTTTTGATCTCACTAAAGTAGGACCAGATGGAAATAGACATGTATAGATCATATCTCATGTAATTTCCATGCTACACATCCATGATTGATCTATGTCTTTTGATTGTGTTGGTATATGTGACCATTGATTGGTTTAGTTAAACTGAAGGTAACGAAAGCCACTTTGATCCTTTGTAAGCGTAGTTAATGGACGAGATTGTTTCAGAAACACCTTATGTTATAAATAGAAAATTTTGAAGCTCATAAAGTTAAACACATTTATAAGGTTATTACATGTATGACCCAGGGGGAGATTGTTGAAAATTTTCAATATGTGGGCTACATATGTAAAATAAATGTGTCGTGCTATTTTGGTGTAAAGCCTAATTAAAGTGATCAAATTTTGAATTAAAGTTAAAATGCTTACATGTATAATTGTGGTATTAATGTGTAGATACTGGGGCAATTCTATTTTGTTGAAGGGCCAAATAAGAAAATTCCAACATTATAAATAAGGGGTTATGGTCCCTAAATTACATAAGCTCCAGTTATTCTCCTAATCTCTTCCATGGAAATAATTCAGATCTAGGGTTTATGTCAATTTGGAAGATCAGATCCAACTCTTATCTTTTAGATCTATCTCTTTCTCTTAATCAGTTTATGAAAGCAGCAACGATGAATTCAGATCTAATATAAGGTCTAGGGTTTGTGTCAATATGGAAAACCAAACCAAATTTACTTTTCCAACAACATCTATGAATTCAGGTATGGCTTCCACTAACTCGTTTACTTTCCTCTATTTCCTTTCAATTAAATCAATATGGATCACCTATTCAGATCCAGGGTTTCATGATTAATCGGTCTTAAAGTATATTGAAATCCTAACACACACTGCTTAGTTGCATTTGCAATAGAGCACACTGCTTACTTTCATACTGAGCTAAATTATAATGGCAAAAAGAAATTGTTGGGTCCGGCTCATGTTTTTTTTCCTCATATTGATTTAGATTTCCTTTATGTATTATGGTGTTTGGTTTCCTGAATGTTGCAATAAAAAAGTATGGATTATTTTAACATGTATAAACTGAAAATAATTTATTTATGCAAGCAAATGCTCAAGGAACAATTATGTGATATTGCAAAGTCGTTTTTAACAAAAAATTTGCATTTGTAGTTATAGTTCATAATTTTGTTACTATTAGTAATATATGAAGATATTAAATCTTGTAGTGGAAGAAATTGAGGAGATACATTTAGAGGTCATCATACAAAAAGCATTTGATTTAGGTTGAGGACTGCACTACTTTTATAGACCAACCAGACAATATTTGTTCCTCTTGAAGTTGATACGTTGTCCTCCATAATTTAAATTTAGTGTTGCATGTTCTGCATACCAAGTATGCTATATTATTATTTTATAGAGATGTGTAGTAGTACTAAAGGCTTTTCTAGTTTATGGTCAGATATTAGACTTGTTTTCTATATTAGCCGAACATTAGGAAGAGTTTGGTGTTTGTATGCTTCATGAAAACTTGATTTGTACATTATGGTTTGATTGCTTCTAAATAATTCATTTACAAAGGAAATAGGATGTCAAATTATGTTGCATGTAATTACTAGTGACTTGTGAAATGTTTTATGATGCCCAATTTTTAACGAAAAATTAAAAAAATTCTATATATGATTCGGTAAACACCTCAAAACTGATGTTTTGGTTTGCAATTGAAAACTACAATTTCACGACTGTAGTTTGTAATTCACCACAATAGTTTTTTTCGTAAATTTTGCCTCTTTTCTAATGCTTTTTGTTATTAAATTATATGTTATTATCTATACTACTAATGGTCGTTTAGCATAGATTTCAACCTAATGTTATAATAAATGGACGCAGGCACTTTCGATAGAAAGAAAAGTTTTTGTTGGGTAATTAGTTATTCTTTCTACAAAAAGGTAAAGATCCAATTGTGGAAGATTTTAGTTCTGATAGAAAGAGAAGTTATTGTCGAGCAAGCTATACTTCTTCTACAAAACAAGTAAAGATGGCTCAAGCTGTAAAGCAATAACCAGAATAAAGACAATTGTGGACTTATCTATTCGAAATGCACAAGCTATGTGAATTTAAGGATGACGGCTTTGTTATATGGTTAGGGTTTCGTATTTTGTAGACTTTAACTATAAACTATGTCTTTCCTTTTGTTATTTCAAATTGATATTAGTATGGAATCACTAACCTATGTATTGAATTTGGTTATGAACTTGTTTTTTGTTGACACTCTATTTTGTTACCATTAATATGGATGTTGTTTCCTGATATTGATTTAGTTATAATTTTCTAACTTTAGATATTGTTATTTCTGAATGCTTATTAAACATAGTCTATGCTATTATCATGCATACCATATTAATTATTACAATGGTTATTAATATTAGAAAATAACAATTACCAACATCTATTTATGTTACTATTTTGTTATTGCCCACACTTATATCTATTGGTATCATGAATTCTGCAACTGATATAAGTGTCGCAAAATAGATAGTACTAACATTTATTTCCGTTGGAAGATAGGATTCGGTAACATATACAAGCGTTGCACATATGAGATTACCAAGGTTTATAAATTTTAGGAGAAATAGTTTTCCAACGCTTATAACCGTTGACATATAAAAATTCATAACGGATATAAGTGTTACAAACAAATGCCCATGCCTCTATAGCAATATGTATAAGTGTTACTGAAATTACTAGCAATAGTTACAATCGTTGGGAATCCTCTATTTTGGTGTAGTGTTCTAATTCTGTGACATCCCGGAATTTCTAGCAATATCAATTTAATAATATGTATTGGAAATTAAATTGATTTGATTATTTTTGTTGATAAATTCAAATTGATTTAATAATCTTCTTTTGAATAAATATTTAATTGATAATTTATCTTTTAAAAAGCTAATAAATTGTTTTCTATTTACAATGTATATTTATTTGTATATATTATAAATAGAAATCTTTGGTTTGAATTTAATAAATAAATAAATCTTGTTTTCAAATTCTAATATATTTTTGGTAATTTGGAAATTAGGATTTAATATAGAATATATAGTTTTAAAATAGTTAAGGTAAATGTTTAATTGATTTAGATTAGCTTAAGTTCTAGAATTATTAAAAGGGTTGTTTTAAAATGTTGTTTAATAAATATGATATATTAATTCATAATATTAGGAATGTATAATCTCTTTTATAATTATTTAAACTTTGACAATTTTTTTTTTCAAATAACATTATTAATGTATTGCTATATATATATATATATAAATATAAATAGATTTTAAAATAGTAGTGTTATTTTCAAATTAAATATGTTGTTATATATATGTATAAGTTTTTAATTGTATATATATATATACATAGTGTTGTTTTATTTTCTCTAAAATGTAATTCATAAATATAAACAATATATATATATATAGGGAAAGAAAAGATAATAAATATTTAAGTTAAAAGGAAAACATATGTTCTTGTTTGCTAAGGAAAATAACTATGTACACATAAGAAGAAAAAAATGAATACTTGGGAAGTTCTGGAAACAAATGTAGATGCAAGGCTGTAAGTAATTTGTAAGCAAGAATAAACAAAGTAAAAGAAAAGATATCTTCATTGTTGCAGGCAAGAACAGAGCAAAGTAAAAAAAAAAATTATTCATGTTACAGGGAAATAAGGGGATGCTAGTACATATGAAATAAAGTAGGAGGTGTGTATTGTGTAGACATAAGGACATAAGCATTTAATGTGAACATCTCTAAGTACACAAAGTAAGCTCATAGCAGCCTCCTAAGGAGATAAAAATCTCTGACCTGTTTGTACCAAAAGAAAATAAACAACCCTGTATATTGTATACATATTTATCAATCTATCTCACCATTTTCGTTCACAAGAAACTTAGTATTCCAGAAAACATATTTCAACTAAAGCTTTAATTCAAATTAACACATACCTGAAGATCAAAGAAAAAAGGAGTTCCAGTGGGCATCATTCTACAAATTCAAAAAAAAAAACAACAAGCAAAGCATTTTCCAGTTTAAGGTTTTCAAAGCCTGCTTTTAAAATCCAATGCTCTGTTCTTCTTCTTCCTGGTGAGTAACATCACTTTTAGAAACTTAAGTAACAAATTTATGTACATATAAATTACCGTGTGATGATTTCTTTGCATATTTGTATATATGCAAGTTTGTGTGTATTTTAGTTGATCTGGTTATGGTTGTTTTATTTTAAGCCTCTGTTCTTTAAACCGTGAGTAGCACCATTTTCTTAAAATTTAAAAGATGAAAATCTGTCACAAACACATCTCTAAATAAGTATGGTAGTAGAAAGTTGGGTCATTTCACTTGGTATCAGAGCGTTAGGTTGAGTGAATACTTAGGCTCTGGGTGGTGTCTATCTTGAGAGAGCGTACTTGTATTTTTGATATATATATATATATATATATATATATATTTATATATTTCTACCTATCTGTTGGGTTACCTGTTCGGGTTTTCCAATATAAGTTATAAAGGTAGATAGGGTGGTGGTGTGTGTAACACGACTACCAATAGTTGGAGTTTGTTGAGGTTGGAAGTGTATCTGCCGAGACTGTAGACCTAATACCGTCTCGAGTGAATTTTTTTGTTATGGTGTAAGGATTTCACCTATCTCTGAAGGAAATCTGTTAGGGTTTAAAGTCCATTTTCTTTGAAGTGTAAGTTTGGATGAGTAGGATTTGGATTCTGACAGTTGAGCAGAAGCTAGTGATGGTATCTTGATACCTTAGGAATTAGTAGCTGTGTGATGAGACACAGTGACTATGGATGTTTCTGGAGATGTTTCTTTGGAACAAGTTAAGGAAGTGTGTCTGCATCGGTGTAGAGGCTGAGTTCAGCTGGGTGTTTTTGTTTGGCTTTGAGGCCTGAGTTTCTCGAGGAGTTTGGATTAGGAAGTTTTGGCATCAGTGGCAGCGTCGCAGTTCAGATTGTTCTGTGTGCAGGCAAGGAGGCCATATGTCAGCAGTTTCTAGAAGTTAAGTTCAGAACCAGCAGAGTGGATCCATTTCTTCGGTGGATTGGCTAGTTAAGCATAGGCTGTTCTGTTTGGTAAAGAGGGAGAAGTTTTTCTTTGGATGTTAGATTGGGTTGATCGCAAAAGTGACTTGCGATAGTTGAGTGTTATCTTGGTTTGTCAGAGATCTTTCGGGATTTCTGAATTTTCTCTTTATGGATCTGTTGAACCTTATTTCTGGGAGGTGTTGTCCAGTTCGTGCTCGTGTGTATCATCGGCATTTTCATCTTCTCCAGATCAGAGTTGTGCAGCAGAAGCAGTTGGGATTGCATCTGTTTTATCTTTTTGGATAGGAGAAGTAAGTTCCGTCTTCTGATGTTTGGGAAGTAGAGTTTGTGTTTTTGGGTGGTTGCGAGTGGATCATTTTGATGAGTTGTTTTTGAGGCATCGGCGAGGGATGAGCTGATCAGTAGGGATGTAGTCAGCCCAGGATCGTCAGATGAGTTTATGGATAGGAGACGGCTGTAACAACCGAGATTTTTGTAAATTTTAATTATCGACAAAATGACGATTTAATCTAGTCGACAATTGAAATTGAGTTTTAAATCGTATTTAAAATTCTTTAATAAAATTGTTAATCGTTGTTTGGGATTTTAAATCAAGTTTGAAATTCTTTTATAAAAAGTTTGTTAAAAAGGGGTTGTGGGCTTTAAAAATTATCTGGATCCACTTTCTTTAGCTTGTTGCTGAGATGTTATCAGAGAGAACCGCCCTTTTTTCATTCATTTTTCGTAACCCTAAAACAATCAAATGAGAAAAAAATTAATGGCGGCAGTTTCTTCGTCCTCGTTCCCTCCGCTTTGTCTAAATTAGGGCTTCTGCCGATCGAAGATAGCAACCCATTATGCTCGAGTGAGGTTCGTCTTCGCTTCGTTTGAACGCCGTGCAAAGGCGAGCAAAAGGAGATGCTATCGGCAGCAATTCGAGTTGGGTTTTTCGACAAAAGGTGAGTGATCTTTATCACTCACATCTATTCGCTCTATTGTTTGAACTTAATTCGAGGTTCTTGATTTATCACTGTCGTTCGATTTGTTTGCTGTGATTGAGTGGTTATTGTTCGATTTTTGATGGAATTGTCTGATTTTGTGACTTGTTCGATTTTGATAAAATGTAGCATTGATTTTTGGGCTTGTGATTTCGTGTTTTCTTAGTTCTTGAATTGACGAGTTGATGTCGTTCCTTTTTATTTTGCCGAGTTGTTCTTCTCGACTTCGGTTGTTGACAGCGGTTTTGAACTCCCTGTTGGCCAGTTGTAAATTGATGATTTTGCGTCCCCTGCCATTTCGATTACTTAAAATTGTGATAAAGATTGGCCTCGGCTGTTACTTGATTTGATGAAGTTGTTTCGTTCTTGTTCGACTTTGGCTATCCTTCGGCCACCTAACTTGGTTTATGCGATTACATAACTTATTCAGGTTTTCGTCCATTTGATAATCGTTGAACTGCACTTGACATTTTCTAGATTTCAATCAAATTGATATAAAATGATAATCGTGACTTTTTGATCTGTGAGTGTTGGTTTTGGCTGATAAAACTGTTGTTTTGAAATTTGTTTGAAATAAATTTGTGTGACTTCATGTATGTGCTTATACACCATAGTGTTTGTGTATGCATATATTATTGAATCCACACTTGAAATTGTTGATGGTTTGGTCTCTGCGATCTTGTTGTTTTCGATTGTCGAGTGTCGATTCATTTTATTTTGGCCATTTGAGATGAAGTAGTTGGGCTCGGTTGTTTGAGATGGTTGCTTTCGGGTATATTCACTGTCTCGAGTTGAGTTAGACGATATTGATTTCGTCTCTGTATTCTTGGCTGTTGCTTTGATCTTCGTTCGTACATGTTTATTTGAATTCAACACATATATTTTATTGGATTTGTGCACTTTCGACTTCGACTTCATTTGTATTAAATGGTCGAGATGATTCTGATTAGTATACTTGATGATGACTTGTTCATCACCGTAGTTTATTCTTGACTTCGGTCCTTGTGACGTTGTCACCTCTGCGCATCTCTGTGGCATGAATGACTTTCACCTGTTGTTGTAACCTTTGTGATTGAGCTTGATTTTTTGAGTATTTTTGACCTATTTGAATTCTCGGGCAATCATGGCTCTCATTTGAAATTATTTCGAACATGCCTTGGGTATTATTTGACCTCTGAGTCATTGAACCTTTGTGATTTGGAATTTTATCGTTTTGTTGCTCTTTGTTGTGCTAGCCTTCACTTGTTATATGCTGCACTACAGTATATGCAGTTGTTAATTTGCTTGTATTATTCACTGACACTGCTTATACTTGGTTTCAAAGTTTGTCATTGGCCTCGGCATTGTTAAGTCGTGTTCATCTGCATAGCATGTTTGTTAAATACATATATGCACTACTGCTTTACATTTGGAGCTTGCTGTCTATGTTCATTTGAACTTGTTTCACTGTTGCCTCTGATCTTGTTTAGTATTGATTTAGGCTGTTCCCTGGAATTCGAGGGTGATTGCACTCATGTGCTCGTCACTGGTTGATGTGCATATGTTTGTTCCCGACCCGTAGTAATGTAATCTTCATATCTTTTTGGAGTTTGCACTGTTATGTTGTACAGTTTCATGTGGGTTGTTATTACACTTGTGTTGAACCCGATTTCGGGGTTTGACCTTGTGATCATTTGTGATTTCTCTGAGCTTTTATGTACCTCTTGCGATAGTGGCGAGGCAGTACACGCGTGCGTGTACTGCAGCCCTACCAGATTTGACAGTTTTAAATTGATGTTTCGATTTGTCGAATTGTTTCGTTGGTTAATTTCATTGTTTTGGAGTTGTATTCTGATTTGGATTGTTGATTTGTCATTTAACACTGTTTAGTGTTATATCTGCCGTTATCCAATTCTCGTATCGAGAGTTGGATATACGAGATTTCTGGGACTGTCGTCTATTTGATATTGATTATTATTGCTACTGTGCATTAATAACTGAGTTTGAATTAGACTGACCCGTGTATTATTTTCTTTTGAATGTAATACTCGGGTCAGACCCGAGTTATTTCAGGTTGTAGATTTCCTTCTTTGAGTTGCTGTTTGGGATTTGAAGACTTTTCACATCTTCTGAAGTTGTCAGGGTCATTTTGTAGTAGTCGTGTCATTGTATAGAACGATATGTATTCATGTATATTAGTCGATAATGTACTTGTATATATAACTTCTAGAGTCGACAGTTGTAGTTGTATCATATGTATCGTGTCAACTATATTGTAACTGACATCGGTTATATATATATGAGATTTTTGTTAATCTGTGTTCCGCATTTATATTATCTGTGTTATTGTTATATCTAATGTCCTAAACTATTATGAACTATCGTAGTTTGTTTTATACCGATAATTGGATATGTCGATGGTAGTAAATAAATAATAGATGAAAAATAAAAAGTATATACCACTCCTATCGAGATTACCAATATTAGTGTAAGGTCAATTACGGATGGTCGCTCCTATCCAGCCTTATTCTTCGTAATAATAGACAGTATTTCTTTTAATACTCTTTGTTATTATGAGCATAGAGGTGGGGCGTTACAGTTGGTATCAGAGCTTGGGGTTTATGGACATAATATAAAACATAACTTGGATGGAACATATGTTACAACTATTGGTCGATGTTTTATCTGTGATTCGAGTCAAAACTAAAGTTTTGAAATTTTGATGAAATTTTTAAATATCTTTATTTTAAAATAAAAGTGGAGTTGTGTTTTGTTGTTTTGATGAAATTGTGTTTCGATGATTTGATTGATTTGTGTTCTATTTATCAGAGTGCGCAGCGGAAACAGTGAAACTGTCTTCGCTGGGTACAACTGATAATCTATTTGAATTAGAAATTGAAATAAATTTCATTGGTTGTTTACATAGCTGTAATTATTTTGTTTCTTTGAGAATTTCGAATCCGAATTGAGGATTCGAAGAAATTGCAGATATGTGATTTTGTTGAAATTTCCGCTGGCTTCCTTTGTACTAATCACCTATTGATTAGCTTTTGCTGTTTTGAGTTGTCTTCAGTGAAGATATACTCTAATGATTTCCTCGTTTATATTGAATGTGTGTGCAAATGAATTGCACGTTACTGCATTTATTTTACGTTGAACCGATGATAGGTTATGAAACGTATTTTGTTGCCGTTATTTTTATAATAGGATTTTACACCAATGCTATATTTTGAAGCACGGTGTTTTGTGGCATTTTGATGAATGAGAATTCACTGATATTATATTTTGATGTAAATTGTTTTGATGTGATTTTGACGTTTTAAAATGTACGGTCGCTTTGGCTTCAGTAACCGTCAAAATTTTAAAAGTGGATTTTCAAGCGGATATTCCGCAATGCTGATTTTGTGACCCGTTTTTACGGTATTTTGAGAAGTACAATTTCCTTATTAAAATTATTACTAATTTGTTGTTTTAATCACGTGATTGGAAAATCATTTTAAAAATGAAAATTGTTTTATAAATTTTTAACGATTTGCGTTTTCAAAAGAATGAGAAAGCGACTTAAACGATTCAGCAAAATCGAGGATTATGACCCCTTTCTTTTACTGTTTCGCTTAACTCCGGACTTGTTCAGTTGAGAATGTGAATTGTTATTTTTACAAAATAAATAAAAATTGTTTTCAGAAATTTTACAGTTTGCGATTTCAAAAGAATGAGAAAGCGATTTAAACGTTTCAGCAAAATCGAGGACTATGACCCCTTTCTTTTACTGATTCGCTTAATTCCGGACTTGTCCGTTTGAGAATATAAAGTGTATATACAAAATACACAATTTTGCACTTTCAAGGAAACGATGAAGAGATTTAAACGATTTAGCAAAAGTGCGGAGTATGGAACCACACTTTTACCATTTCGGTTAATTCCGGACTCGTTAATTGAAATATTTTGATGCTTTCGTGTGCTTTCGAGCCACTATGAGGACCTTCGGGTCATTTGTTGGACCTTCGGGTCATTTGTTGGACCTTCGGGTCAAATACCAGTACTAGACCTTCGGGTCACTTTGCGGACCTTCGGGTCATTTGTTGGGCGCCAAAAATTATGTTGAGTACTTGGTAGGCTTCGGCCATTTGTTGATGCACATGCGGCGAATTAAAAACTCGCCATCTGATGGGATCGATCCAAGCTTTTATGTTGATTTTCTAGTCTTCTTAATTGATTTCTAGATATTTGTTGTTTCCAATTATCTGCAGGTAATTGGATATTTGTTGATATGAGTTCTGATTATCATTTTTGATAATCGAATATTTGTTGTTTCTAATTATCGCTTGTGATAATTAGATATTTGTTGATATGAGTTCTGATTATCATTTTTGATAATCGGATATTTGTTGTTTCTAATTATCGCTTGTGATAATTAGATATTTGTTGATATGAGTTCTGATTATCGTTTTCGATAATCAGATATTTGTTGCTTTTGATTATCGCTTGAGATAATCAATTATTTGTTGAATTTGAAGTTGATTATCGCTTGAGATAATCAAATATTTATTGAATTTGGAATTTGATTATCGCTTGAGATAATCAAGTAATTGTTGAATTTGAAAATTTGATTATCGCTTGTGATAATCGAATATTTGTTGATTTGAGAAATTTGACTATCGTTTTGTGATAATCAAATATTTGTTAAATTTGAAATTTGATTATCGTTTTTGATAATCGAATATTTGTTGAATTTAAAATTTTGATTATCGCTTGTGATAATCGAATATTTGTTGATTTGAGAAATTTGATTATCGTTTTGTGATAATCAAATATTGGTTAAATTTGAAATTTGATTATCGTTTTTGATAATCGAATATTTGTTGAATTTGAAATTTGATTATCGTTTTTGATAATTGAATATTTGTTGATTTGTTTTCTGACTGTCGTTTGAATAATTAGAAGTTTACTGATTTTATTGATACGAGACTTCCTAGTCTCCAATTGTTTCTAGAATATGCTGATTTTATTGAATCGCTGTTTCTATCTATTTCTGTTAATAGTTAGAGTTTGTTGATTTTGGAATTTGGGTTTTCTAGTTAATTGTTAGATAACTAGATATTTGCAGTTGCGATTTGTGATTTGTGTTTCATAATTATCTTTGTTGATAATTAGATTTGTCGTTCTCTAATTATCGTATCGATAATTAGATATTGTTGTTTTGTGATTTTTGAATTTCAGTTATCTAAGTGGTAATTGAATGTGCTAATAATTGCATTTATTGAGTTTTGTTGTTTTCTGATTATCTATCTTGATAGTTAGATTTTGTTGAAAATTTGGGAATCTCTTGTAAGCATTTGAAAGATTTCTTTGGTATTGGGTTCTTGATTTTTATTTTTCTAACGTAACCAGTTTATGTTAGAAGAATAATGATTGTTGACAACTTAATTATGAAAATTGCGGGGACGCAATTTTTATAAGGAGGGGAGTCTGTAACAACCGAGATTTTTGTAAATTTTAATTATCGACAAAATGACGATTTAATCTAGTCGACAATTGAAATTGAGTTTTAAATCGTATTTAAAATTCTTTAATAAAATTGTTAATCGTTGTTTGGGATTTTAAATCAAGTTTGAAATTCTTTTATAAAAAGTTTGTTAAAAAGGGGTTGTGGGCTTTAAAAATTATCTGGATCCACTTTCTTTAGCTTGTTGCTGAGATGTTATCAGAGAGAACCGCCCCCTTTTCATTCATTTTTCGTAACCCTAAAACAATCAAACGAGAAAAAAATTAATGGCGGCAGTTTCTTCGTCCTCGTTCCCTCCGCTTCGTCTAAATTAGGGCTTCTGCCGATCGAAGATAGCAACCCATTATGCTCGAGTGAGGTTCGTCTTCGCTTCGTTTGAACGTCGTGCAAAGGCGAGCAAAAGGAGATGCTATCGGCATCAATTCGAGTTGGGTTTTTCGACAAAAGGTGAGTGATCTTTATCACTCACATCTATTCGCTCTATTGTTTGAACTTAATTCGAGGTTCTTGATTTATCACTGTCGTTCGATTTGTTTGCTGTGATTGAGTGGTTATTGTTCGATTTTTGATGGAATTGTCTGATTTTGTGACTTGTTCGATTTTGATAAAACGTAGCATTGATTTTTGGGCTTGCGATTTCGTGTTTTCTTAGTTCTTGAATTGACGAGTTGATGTCGTTCCTTTTTATTTTGCCGAGTTGTTCTTCTCGACTTCGGTTGTTGACAGTGGTTTTGAACTCCCTGTTGGCCAGTTGTAAATTGATGATTTTGCGTCCCCTGCCATTTCGATTACTTAAAATTGTGATAAAGATTAGCCTCGGCTGTTACTTGATTTGATGAAGTTGTTTCGTTCTTGTTCGACTTTGGCTATCCTTCGGCCACCTAACTTGGTTTATGCGATTACATGACTTATTCAGGTTTTCGTCCATTTGATAATCGTTGAACTGCACTTGACATTTTCTGGATTTCAATCAAATTGATATAAAATGATAATCGTGACTTTTTGATCTGTGAGTGTTGGTTTTGGCTGATAAAACTGTTGTTTTGAAATTTGTTTGAAATAAATTTGTGTGACTTCATGTATGTGCATATACACCATAGTGTTTGTGTATGCATATATTATTGAATCCACACTTGAAATTGTTGATGGTTTAGTCTCTGCGATCTTGTTGTTTTCGATTGTCGAGTGTCGATTCATTTTATTTTGGCCATTTGAGATGAAGTAGTTGGGCTCGGTTGTTTGAGATGGTTGCTTTCGGGTATATTCACTGTCTCGAGTTGAGTTAGACGATATTGATTTCGTCTCTGTATTCTTGGCTGTTGCTTTGATCTTCGTTCGTACATGTTTATTTGAATTCAACACATATATTTTATTGGATTTGTGCACTTTCGACTTCGACTTCATTTGTATTAAATGGTCGAGATGATTCTGATTAGTATACTTGATGATGACTTGTTCATCACCGTAGTTTATTCTTGACTTCGGTCCTTGTGACGTTGTCACCTCTGCGCATCTCTGTGGCATGAATGACTTTCACCTATTGTTGTAACCTTTGTGATTGAGCTTGATTTTTTGAGTATTTTTGACTTGTTTGAATTCTCGGGCAATCATGGCTCTCATTTGAAATTATTTCGAACATGCCTTGGGTATTATTTGACCTCTGAGTCATTGAACCTTTGTGATTTGGAATTTTATCGTTTTGTTGCTCTTTGTTGTGCTAGCCTTCACTTGTTATATGCTGCACTACAGTATATGCAGTTGTTAATTTGCTTGTATTATTCACTGACACTGCTTATACTTGGTTTCAAAGTTTGTCATTGGCCTCAGCATTGTTCAGTCGTGTTCATCTGCATAGCATGTTTGTTAAATACATATATGCACTACTGCTTTACATTTGGAGCTTGCTGTCTATGTTCATTTGAACTTGTTTCACTGTTGCCTCTGATCTTGTTTAGTATTGATTTAGGCTGTTCCCTGGAATTCGAGGGTGATTGCACTCATGTGCTCGTCACTGGTTGATGTGCATATGTTTGTTCCCGACCCGTAGTAATGTAATCTTCATATCTTTTTAGAGTTTGCACTGTTATGTTGTACAGTTTCATGTGGGTTGTTATTACACTTGTGTTGAACCCGATTTCGGGGTTTGACCTTGTGATCATTTGTGATTTCTCTGAGCTTTTGTGTACCTCTTGCGATAGTGGCGAGGCAGTACACGCGTGCGTGTACTGCAGCCCTACCAGATTTGACAGTTTTAAATTGATGTTTCGATTTGTCGAATTGTTTCGTTGGTTAATTTCATTGTTTTGGAGTTGTATTCTGATTTGGATTGTTGATTTGTCATTTAACACTGTTTAGTGTTATATCTGCCGTTATCCAATTCTCGTATCGAGAGTTGGATATACGAGATTTTTGGGACTGTCGTCTATTTGATATTGATTATTATTGCTACTGTGCATTAATAACTGAGTTTGAATTAGACTGACCCGTGTATTATTTTCTTTTGAATGTAATACTCGGGTCAGACCCGAGTTATTTCAGGTTGTAGATTTCCTTCTTTGAGTTGCTGTTCGGGATTTGAAGACTTTTCACATCTTCTGAAGTTGTCAGGGTCATTTTGTAGTAGTCGTGTCATTGTATAGAACGATATGTATTCATGTATATTAGTCGATAATGTACTTGTATACATAACTTCTAGAGTCGACAGTTGTAGTTGTATCATATGTATCATGTCAACTATATTGTAACTGACATCGGTTATATATATATATGAGATTTTTGTTAATCTGTGTTTTGCATTTATATTATCTATGTTATTGTTATATCTAATGTCCTAAACTATTATGAACTATCGTAGTTTGTTTTATACTGATAATTGGATATGTCGATGGTAGTAAATAAATAATAGATGAAAAATAAAAAGTATATACCACTCCTATCGAGATAACCAATATTAGTGTAAGGTCAATTACGGATGGTCGCTCCTATCCAGCCTTATTCTTCGTAATAATAGACAGTATTTCTTTTAATACTCTTTGTTATTATGAGCATAGAGGTGGGGCGTTACAGAGGAATTTGGATTTCGAAGACGGGGATTTGGTTTTGGGTAAGTTTTCTCCAATCGACGGAGCTTTAAATTGGGTAAGACTAGGAAGTCAGCTCCGAGGTATCTTGAATTTTCTCTATGTTCTAGTAAGGGTAAGTGTTGGTCTTCTGGAGTGAATTTCCAATTTGGATAACTGGGATTCGACGTGTTTCACGTATCTCTGAGGAAGTACGTGTATGATCCATCTTTGGTTTTGGAATCAGTAGTTCTAGAGGTTTGGTTGTTGAGTCAGACTTGTTTATAGTCTGATATTCTGTCTAGTTTGGTAGATCTAGAGGAGTAGGAGCTCTGTAGCTTAGTAGTATAGTTCTGTTGGATTCTGAAGAGCGAGTATCCAAGTGTTTATACTTGGGAAACTCTAGATAGTCCTATCCTGATTTTTGTCTGGATAGTTAGAGTTGTTTGATTGGATGAGTTGGTTGCTATGGTTGTTAGCATATAATTAATATATGCTTGTGTTTTTAAAATTAAATCTTTAATTAGATTATTAAATAACCTTTGTTTTAAATTTCGAGGACAAAATTCTTTTAAGGGGGGAGGAATGTGACATCTCGGAATTTCTAGCAATATCAATTTAATAATCTGTGTTGGAAATTAAATTGATTTGATTATTTTTGTTGATAAATTCAAATTGATTTAATAATCTTCTTTTGAATAAATATTTAACTGATAATTTATCTTTTAAAAAGCTAATAAATTGTTCTCTATTTACAATGTATATTTATTTGTATATATTATAAATAGAAATCTTTGGTTTGAATTTAATAAATAAATAAATCTTGTTTTCAAATTCTAATATATTTTTGGTAATTTGGAAATTAGGATTTAATATAGAATATATAGTTTTAAAATAGTTAAGGTAAATGTTTAATTGATTTAGATTAGCTTAAGTTCTAGAATTATTAAAAAGGGTTGTTTTAAAATGTTGTTTAATAAATATGATATATTAATTCATAATATTAGGAATGTATAATCTCTTTTATAATTATTTAAACTTTGACAAATCATTTTTTTCCAAATAACATTATTAATGTTTTGCTATTTATATAAATATAAATAGATTTTAAAATAGTAGTGTTATTTTCAAATTAAATATGTTGTTATATATGTATAAGTTTTTAATTGTATATATATATATATACATAGTGTTGTTTTATTTTCTCTAAAATGTAATTCATAAATATAAACGATATATATATATATAGGGAAAGAAAAGATAATAAATATTTAAGTTAAAAGGAAAACATATGTTCTTGTTTGCTCAGGAAAATAACTATGTACACATAAGAAGAAAAAAATGAATACTTGGGAAGTTTTGGAAACAAATGTAGATGCAAGGCTGTAAGTAATTTGTAAGCAAGAATAAACAAAGTAAAAGAAAAGATATCTTCATTGTTGTAGGCAAGAACAGAGCAAAGTAAATAAAATATATTCATGTTACAAGGAAATAAGGGGATGCTAGTACATACGAAATAAAGTAGGAGGTGTGTATTGTGTAGACATAAGGACATAAGCATTTAATGTGAACATCTCTAAGTACACAAAGTAAGCTCATAGCAGCCTCCTAAGGAGATAAAAATCTCTGACCTGTTTGTACCAAAAGAAAATAAACAACCCTGTATATTGTATACATATTTATCAATCTATCTCACCATTTTCGTTTACAAGAAACTTAGTATTCCAGAAAACATATTTCAACTAAAGCTTTAATTCAAATTAACACATACTTGAAGATCAAAGAAAAAAGGAGTTCCAGTGGGCATCATTCTACAAATTCAAAAAAAACAACAAGCAAAGCATTTTCCAGTTTAAGGTTTTCAAAGCCTGCTTTTAAAATCCAATGCTCTGTTCCGTCTTCTTCCTGGTGAGTAACATCACAATTGAATAGTTTAAGTATATATTTGTTCTGTTGCAAGTTTTCTCTGGAATTCAGTTTGTGTTGAGTATATTTCTTTTGTATAGCTCTGTGTTATGTGTGAATATAGTGATGAGCATCTCTGTATTTCTATCTGACTTTAGTTCCAGGTTTAAAATCCTCATCAAAACTCATATGCTCTTAATCAAAGCTTGTTAAGACTTAAGTTGTGAACATGAAATGTCTGTTATAACATAGATTTAAGTTTAAAATTTTTATTTAAAATAAAAACAATTTGTATTGGGTCTGGAATACAAAATAACAGTGGGAAAACTTAAATAAGTTAAAACTCAATTTTTATAAATTATGGATGCAGGCATATGAAACAAAAGCTAAAACAAAAACTTGATTTTTAAAACCAAAATCACTATTTTTAGTTAAGTGTTAAAGGTATAGTTCTGGGTTGAACATAATATGTGAATTTGTGATTCTCTGGTGATCTACTTGGATATGAGGGTCGGAATTCCTCGTGGAGGTGGAGGAATGACTGGAGATTGGTGGGAAAATGGTTGATGGTGATGATATTCACCAAGGAAAGTGCGGCAGGGGATTTTCGTTTAGAACCCTAGTTTTAGCTGTGTTTGATTAATCGATTACCATGGTTCGTGTAGAGGATCGAGTGTTAGGGGCTTCTGTGATGGTAGCTTGGACGAAGACGAGGTCGGGGCTGGAATTTCAGAGGCGCTGGTGGTCGGGAGCGTGGGAACGAGGCGTTTCAGGTGTGGGATGGAAGGTGGCAGACGATCCAGGTTTGGATTTCCACTCGAATTTGATTTTCGAATGGATGACAGAGTCTTGATGTCGGAATTCGAGGCGTGGGTGATAGTCGACTCGTTCGACGATGCAGCGTCGACTGCAGGTGACGGCGGCGCCGTGCACGTGCACGGTGCATTGCCTATTTTTCTGGGAAGTTGGTTTTGAAGGGAAGTAGGTTACTCGAGTTTCTCGAGTAATTTTGAGGGTTGGTTCAGTGTTGGTTCGAAGTTTGTTAAGCTTTTGCTCGAAGCTATTTGGAATGGTATCGGGTAAAGTTTTGTGTACAGGTTTTTAAACCTGTCAGTGTTGATTTTAAAAATGAAATGAAAATCTGTGAAGGCCAGATTTAAACAAAGTTTAAATAAGTTTTAAAGCCTGGATTCAGAATAGATCTGATTCTAGTTTTAAAATAAATAAGTTTATGTTAAACAACTTTAAAAAGTTAAAGTATATTTTAGAAAAATGATTTGAATTTAAAATTGAATTTGGGTTTGAAAACCCTTGTAAATTTCTTTTATAAAACAAGTGTGTCTTTAACATGTGACGTAAAAGGGTTTTTAAATCTGTTTTTAAAACTTAGTTAAGTTAAATTTGTATACATTTTGAATCTTAAATTGAAATGGAATTTAAAAGTAAATTCAAAAGTAAAATATTTTCAAATGCATTTGTAAATGATAATTAAGTCATTAATAAGAAGAAATGATTTATATTAAAGATAATTAGATTTTAATGATTAATAATTAGATAAGTTAATAAATTAATGATTTAATATTAATAAATTAAGTAATTAAGGATTAAGTGATTAATTAAAGGATAAATAAAGATCATTAATTTGATAAGTTAAGATTTTAAATTAATGATTAAGAATCATTTAATCAAGTAATTAAAAATAATAATTAAGTCACAGTTAGAACTTAAATTAATTAAATAATTAGAGATTAATTAATAAGTTATTAAAGGTAAATTAATTTGAAATTAATAATGGTTAATCTAAGTTAATTACTTAAGAAAAGTAATTAAAAGAATTGATAATAGTTAATGAAGGTCATTAACTTGAGATTATTTAACAATCAATTAATGTGATTAATTTTAATAATTAATTAGGTTAATTAATTTAGAGATAACCAATTGTGAAATGTTTAAGTGAAATTACTTAATGGAAGTAATTAAGAAAATTAATTACTTAATGTAATTACTTGAGTTTAATGTGATTTATTTAAGTTAATTAATTAATTTTAATTAATTTAAATCACTTGATAGTTTGATAAGTATAATTACTTAAATGTAATTAATAAAGTATAATTACGTAGTGAAGTAATTAATGGTAATTACTGTATGTAATTAATTGAAGAAGATTTAAGTATGATAGTAATTTGGATTTAATTACTTTGTGAAATTAATCAAGGGATTAATTGAGGTAATTAATTAAGGAGTAATTAATTTATTAAGTGAAGTAATTAAGGGTAGTTAATTACTGAATGTGATTAATCAAGATTGATTAAATTTTTTGGCTTAAGTAAAGATTAATTACTTAATGTAATTAATTTAAATGGAATAATTAAATCGAGAATGTAATTAGGGATCATTAATTTATATAATTAATGATGTAATTAAGGATTGATTCACTAAGATTTATTTATCAATAATAAGTGATTTTGAGTAATTAATTAATGTAATTAAGTAAGGATAAATGTAATTAATTATAGTTAATTAATAAATAGAGCAATTAAAGTTTAATTACTATATTTGGTTATAGATAATTAATTTGTGAAATTAATTAAAGAATAATTACTTGAATGTAATTAAAAGATAATTAATCCAGGATGATTAATTAAGATGCAAATCTAGAGAATGATTAATTAATTGATTTGTAATTAATTAATGGTTAAGTAACCAGGATTTATAGAATGAAGTAATTAATTTAATTTACTTTAAATTAATTAGAGATAAGTAATTAATTTAATTCATTTTAAATTAATTATAAATGGCGTGTTTATGAATCCTTGCTTATGTATTGATAGATGATATTGATTTCCTTGAATGGTTGAGATCTCAGATATGAGATAAAAATGCTGTGTGATATGGATTGTCTATTTATGGTGATATTGTAGATTATCTATCTATGGTATTGTAGATTATCTATCTGTGATATTGTGAATTATCTATCTGTGTGTAAATAGATAATGAAATGAATTGTTTTAACTTTAAAATAACTTGGCCTTAAAAGGTACGGTTTGGATTTCGATGAGACCGGGATCGGGTTTCCAGATTTGGATATCCAAAAACCACATCGATCCAAATAACGATAGGTCGTGAATCTCAAGTGAAGATGAAGATTCAGAGTGCAAGGGTTATTGTCGTTAACTCTGAGGGTGATTCCAAAATGAGTGTAACGAGATAATGCCTTCGGTTTCGTTCGAACCCGGAACGAACTTGTATGGATTGAATGCTTTCAGAACATCGTCAGGTGGACGATGAGCATTCTAAGAGATGTGTTCTCTAAAGGTAATCGTAGCCTCAAGCCTCATCAACCGGGAATGGCTAAAACAGGGGAGGTGCAATAAGGCTTCGTGGGTCGCACCCACTTGAGAACGAGATATACCCCTGTAGTCCCTTTTTATTCGGTTGTGTGGGCAGTTTTGAGCTCCAACTACCGGGGTTGTCTTGTTTGGGACTGTCCAGTAAGGGATGGTTCCGGCCTTGTGTTGTAGGGGACTTAGGGTGGGTTCTCGGTACGCTGATCTAGGCCAAGTACTGTGACGGGTGGTACCCCAGTAGCCCTGCCATTGTATGGAATCCAAAATCCAATAAGCACCAACGGATTTGATTGTATTACCCACTTGTTGGCTAGTATGCTGGAATTTAATCATGTAACAATTTCAGCTATTTCTTATTTACTTGAAAACCCTAGACCTATTATAATATCATAGAATTTCCTATCAAAGTTTTGGTTAGCGTAAGGTAAAAACTTTTCCATGTTTATGTGTGGGAAGTCTTATGTGATACCTTTTGTTTTCAAAAGCTTTTCAAAGTTAAGCAACTTTAACATGTTACTCATACTAGACCCATGTCTGACCCGGAGTTTATTTCTGTTTTTCTTAAACTCTCGGGTACTCAAATTTTTACGAGTAGCCAAGGGATTCAGGTTAGCTTTGACGTTGTGGAGGAGCAATGGAGTAGGAGGCTTCAGCGTTGTAGATATATATAGTGTTCCGCTGTGTTGGTATCTCTGTGTTGTATTTGAGTTGTATCGAGTTGTATTAACTAGACAGGTGTTTATAACTGTCTAGTATGTGTTGTATTATCTGTGTAACTCTGATGTATATGATACTATGTAATCTCTTATGTGATATATTATATTTCATTCGTTCCGCTGTTGAGATTCTGATGTTGTTCTTCTTTCTTCTCCATCTTTTCTATTTCTCACCCCTTTCTTTCTTAAAAATGATGCGTCTTTCTGTGCGTAGAAGGGCGGGTTATTACAAATTCGGTTATAAACAGTTTTATATTTGTACTTGATCAGGTTGTGTATTTGGTTATCTTTTGCATTGATATATATCCGATTAGGTTTTGCATCTAGATAGATTTTGCATCCATATGTATTTGATTAGATTCTGCATCAGTCAAATATTTGCCAAGCAAATTTAAGCCTAAAAATTATGTTCCAAACATATATTTGATTTTGCTTTCATGATTATATCAGTTAACTACTGTCAATTTTTAATCATGATTAGATCAATTAGATTTTGTATGTAACAACCTGTACCTTAATAGGCCTGAATTTCGACTAAATCGAAACCCAAGTCCATTAGGGTATGGATCGTTGGTTTTGGTAACCTGTAATAAACACAAGTATATCAAAGTTCTATCAATATAAACTCATAGCGAAATAGAAAATTATAATAGAACAAACGTACTGACTAAGGCTACTATCTTGGAATCAATATTATTCCTTGGATGTATAATGCCTTGTCAATGTCGAGCATGAATAAGAAGCCTTCTCCATCTACCGTTACCATCTTGCTCTAGTGGCTTGTCCTTCTAAATCTATCATGTGAGTTGTAATGAGGAAGGGGGTCAGAACAATGTTCTGAATTGGAAAATTACATACTTTACCCATACCATTAATTTATGCTAGTTGATTTTTGTTTAAGTGTTATGTCTATTACTTACGGCTAATCTGTTCAATCCTATGTGCGTGTATGATATGCCTAACCTCCTTCGAGGTATAACTATATATAAGCCAATATACATACATACAGACACACACACACACACACACACACACACACACACATATATATATATATATATATATATCTAAACATAAAATACCCAAAAACCCTACCCATAATAATCTTAAATATGGAGGAGGCAGACCCAATGGCCATTTAATCCTTCAATCCCCAAAGTGGGCCCTCTGCAACATAACACTAGTCGATCGGTTCTAGCTACGGAGATCGATGATCCCTATATACGGCTTTATAATTTATAATTTAATTGTTGTACTACTAACACATCTCAAAGACTCATCTAAAGGTTAACAAGTCTACCTCCAATAAACAAATTACATCTAACCAACTACTTTAAGGTCTATGTGTATCCCATACGGATTCTACACTAGTAGGAAGCAAAATCCATCAGGGTATAACCCAAATCTTTGCTACCGCTCATTCGGAATCGTTGGTGGTCATAGCCTATATGCTAGCCCTACTATTAAATACTGGTTCTAAAAAACCGACATAGCCCATTGATCTTCCTCAGCTAACATCCCGTTTAGACTAACCTAATATAAGTAAAGGAAATGCCCTTTTAGTTAGTTAATACCTATTTTTAGAAATGAAGCAAACCTCATTTCCTTAAAAGTATCAAGCCATTTAATGCTTTAAATTTGAGGCGAACCCTTGGTTATATTTTCCCTTACCTATCCGCAACACATATCCCTTCTCCACAGGTCCTACATTTGGAGATGTAACACGTTAGTAGTAAGTATACACAACTGCTGGTAGCCTCTTGGTGAAGGGCAGACTTTTGTTGTGTAACTCTACTGACCTCACATCCAAACCCTCTAAACTAAACTAATCATCCTAATCTTAAATATTAGGCTAAGCCCACTAATTCAAGCTTATCTTTAACGTATAATTAAGGTTATATAATTTCCCATTATGAAAATTACACTAGCTTTCTAGAATTTAGTTCCTACTTATCTGCTTGTTTACTATATTCCATAAACGTCAATTATCCGTAATAAATTGTCATTATTATTCTAATTGGACAATCTCTAATTACATTATTTATTCCTTCTAATTCAACTTACTAGGCCTATTCATTTCTCGTAAATGCCATATTAAACTCTTAATCTGTCCTCGTTTACTTCCTTTAGCTCTTAATTAACTACAACTTTATTGCCCATTAAACTTGTAGTTATTGTCCCTAAATTTTGGAATTACTATTCCTTCCTTTTTCAACCTCCTAGTCCTATAATTATTACGCTATCAATAATTAATATGAATATCGTCGTAAATTTCACTATATATATAATCGGTAAGCGCGATTATACATGTATACACACGCACATTCCTATTTCTAACTATTAATTCCTAAACTAGAACTTTCCTTTCCACGTTTAAACTTACCAGAATTACCCTTCCAAAAAGGATTACTGTTATAATTTTCTATAAATTACCCAAAAATGAGACTTTTGCTCCATTTGAACTTGCAAAGAATTATATCTTATTTATTGAAATAGACAGTGCAAACTATAGGAAAGAACATCCATACTTTACACATCTCTTTCATTTTTAGTATATTTTTTATTATTTCAAATGACACACTTTTTATACATTTGTGGAATAGATAATTTATGGAAATTACATGGAAATATATACAATTAAATTATACCCTGCTCCCAATAAATTAAAACATAGAAATTCAAATTCCATGTCAACTAAGGGAACCTAATTTACAACTGAATTATAAATCTGGAAAAATCTTTACCAACTTTATAAACATTCTACGATAATAAATATTAAGGACTGGTTTCAAATTTCCAGATTAGGTTGTATATACTATTCCTATTCCAATTACCTATTTTATAGAATATGTAAGCAATAATCATGTACGTTTGTTTTAAGCCTACAACTCATCAGATCTTATACATGCATAGTAATCAAATAAAATTCAACGAAACAGATTTCAATGTTATAAATATATTATATAATTTCCACTTGCCTTTTTAGCTTTCTAAATCTCGCAAATCTGAATCCATTCCTCTACTTGACTCCTTTTCCATTCTAATCCAAAAAAGAATATGTATAACAAGGTATATACATAATATTAGAATTACAAATCTAAAAAGAGATTTGAGGTTACGGAGGATATAGATTTATAATTATAAAATCTTACATTTTTCTTTCGCAATGTTGATTCGCTTCTTCTCTTCTTCTCTTTTATTTTCCGCCTTTCTCCGATTTGAATATATATGTATATTTTATAATTTTAATAAACAGTGCAGAAGGGAAAAATGGTAGAGCTTCGTTGCTTGGATCAAAAAATACGAGAAAATAAGCGATGGGTTGGGCTTGTATTTATAGATGTTCGAATCAACGTAATTGTTAGATTAAAATAATAAAATCCGAGCCATTGGCCAGGGTTCCAACCTTAGCCGCCACCATACGATCGATCGACCGCTCCTCTATATGCGATCGACCGACCTATGGAGGGGGTTGACCGTGGGGTCCACATTTAATGTAATTTACTTTCTATTTTCATTTCGAAAATTTCAAATGCTAATAACTTCTTCGTTTTAGCTCCAATCGCGAAACTCTAAATATGAAAGTTGCTTAGAGAATCACCACGAAAGAAATGGTAGATGTTTTTTGGTCAAATTCCATCATTTGTTCGAATTCTATTTTTGGGGCCTTATTAATTATTTATTAATTATCGTTAATGTTATGGGATGTTATATTGTATTAATGATTAAGTTGGTCAACCTTTGTTATAACATGGTTATATGTTATAGGTTGGGCATTCGGTTATTTTTGCATCCTTATATACCCGATTAGGTCGGGAATCTGGTTAGCTTTTGCATCCATACATTCCCGATTAGGTTGGGCATCCGGTTAGCTTTTGCATCCATACGGTCCCGATTAGATTGGGTATCGATCAGCTTTTGGATCCACACGCACCCGATTAGGTTGGGCATCTAATTAGCTTTTACATCCATATGTACCCAATTAGGCTAGGCATCTGGTTGTCTTTTGTATCCATATATACCCAATTATTTAGGCACCCAGTTATCATTTGCATCCATATGTACCCAACTAGGTTGGGTATCCGATTATCTTTTGGATCCATATGTACCCAATTGGGTTGGACTTTCGGTTAGCTTATTGCATTCAATGGTAAGCTTGATTAACCATTATATCTTTGTTACATATTGGTTTCCATATATACCCGATTAGGTTGGGTATCCAGTTAGCTTTTGCATCTATATGTACTTGATTAGGTTGGGTATCTAGTTAGCTTTTGCATCCATATGTATTTGATTAGGTTAGACATTCGGTTAGCTTTCGCATCCATATATACCTGATTAGATTGGTAATCTGGTTATCTTTTACATTTGCTGTTAAGCTCAATTAACCAATATATCTTGGTTACAAATTATTTTCCGTATATACCCGATTAGGTTCAACATTCGGTTAGCTTTTGCATCCATACATAGCTGATTAGATTGGACATTCGATTAGCTTTTGCATCCATATGTACTCGATTAGGTTGGGCATTCAGTTAGCTTTTGTATCCTTACATACTCGATTAAGTTGGGAATTTGGTTGGCTTTTGCATTCAGTGGTAAGCTTGGTTAACCAATATATCTCAGTTAGATGTTGGTTTTCATATGTATCCGCTTAGGTTAGGCATCCAGTTAGCTTTTGCATGCATACGTACCCGATTATATTGGGCACTCGATTAGCTTTTGCATCCATACGTACACGATTAGGTTGGGTATTCGGTTTGCTTTGGCATTCGGTGGTAAGCTCGGTTAACTAATATATTTTGGTCATAGATTAGTTTTCATATGTACCCGATTAGGTTGGGCATCCGATTAGCTTTTGCATCCATATGTACTTGATTAGATTGGGCGTCCAGTTAGCTTTTGCATCCATACGTATCCAATCAGGTTGGGCATTCAGTTAGCTTTTGCATTCGGTTATAAGCTCGGTTAGCCAATATCTCTCGATTACAGATTGGTTTCCATACGTACCCGATTAGATTAGGCATTTAGTTAGCTTTTGTTTCCATACATACCTGAATATGTTGGGTATTTGATCAGCTTTTTCATCCATACGTACTTAATTAGGTTAGGCATTCTATTAGCTTTTGCATCCATATGTACCCGATTAGGTTAGGCATCCAGTTAACTTTTGAATCCATAAGTATTCGATTTGGTTGGGCATCTAGTTAGCTTTTGCATCCATATGTACCCGATTAGGTAGGGCATTCGATTAGCTTTTGCATTCGGTAGCTAGCTCGGTTAACCAATATATCTCGGTGACAAATTGGTTTTCATACGTACTCAATTAAGTTGGGCATCTAGTTAGCTTTTACATCCATATGTACCCGATTAGGTTAGCATCCGATTGGCTTTTGCATCCATATGTATTCGATTAGGTTGGGCATTCGGTTAGCTTTTGCTTGCATACATACCCTATTAGGTTGGGCATCCGATTACCTTTTGCATCCATACGTAGCTGATTAGGTTGGGCATTCGATTAGGTTTTGCATCCATACATACTGGATTAGGTTGGAATTTGGTTAGCTTTTGCATTTGGTGTAACTTGGTTAACCAATATGTTTTGGTTACAGATTGGTTCTCATATGTACCCGATTAGGTCGAGCATCCAATTACCTTTTGCATCCATATGTACTCGACTTTGTTGGGCATTTGGTTAGCTTTTTCATCCATATTTTTTCGATTTTATCGGGTATCCAGTTAGCCTTTACATCCATATGTACCCGATTAAGTTGGGCATTCAGTTAGCTTTTGCATTCGGCGGTAAGCTTGGTTAACCAGTATATCTCAGTTACAGATTAGTTTCCATATGTGTCCGACTAGGTTTGACATTCGGTAAGCTTTTACATCCATATGTACTGAATTAGTTTGGGCATTCGATTAGCTTTTGCATCCATATGTACCTGATTAGGTTGGCTATCCAATCTGCTTTTGCATCCATACATACCTAATTAGGTTAGGCATTCCGTTGGCTTTTGTATTCAATGGTAAGCTCGGTTAACCAATATATCTCAGTTACAAATAGTTCGTACGTACCCAATTAGGTTAGACATCCGGTTAGCTTTTGCATCCATACATACCCGATTTGGTTGGGCATTCAGATAGCTTTTTCATTTGGTGGTAAGCTCGGTTAACTAATATATCTCGGTTATAGATTGGTTTCCATACATACCCGATTAGATTTGACATTCAGTTAACTTTTGCATCCATATATAACCGACTATGTTCGGCATTCAGTTTTCTTTTGTCTCCATACATACTCGATTCGGTTGGGCATTCGGTTAACTTTTGCATATATACGTACCTAATTAAGTTGTGTATCCAGATAGCTTTTGCAACCCATTTGTACTTGATTAGATTGTACATTGGGTTAACCATGTTCTAACTTGTTTATAGATTGGTTTTCTTAGTTATTCGATTAAAGTGTGCAGTCGATTATGTTATGGTATTGGCTATAAGCTTGGTTAACTAATTTTTATAATATTAAATGTCACTACTTTTAGTAATTGTGAAAATATGTCTGGCAAATATTTTACATACATATATTTGTCGGATATTTGAGTTGAATATAGAACTTATACAATGTTATACTATATAAGAACAACAACATTTACTTTGAATATAGTATATTACATTTCAAATATAAAATACTGTACATTACATCTTGTTAAAAATAGCTAACATTTAATATCCAACATAGCTGAGCTAAACATCAAATTTATACAATTTTATGCTACACAACCAACATATTTTCTTTTAATATATGACACTATAGTTCGAATATAAAGTACTTTATGTTGCATTTTCATAAAAGTTTTTAACATTCATCTAAAAATGTTTTTTAAATATCAAATATCCAACGTCCAAAATCCAACATCCAATAGTTCATTACATTCAGTCAGGCTAGATAAATTGCAGTTATTTAAGCGAAACTGCCTGTAGCTATACAATCTTTAATACATTTGATAGTTTCGGGTTCTAATTTCTAGCCATGATTTTGTTTGTGACGATATCATATAGGATATAACCGCTTAGTTTTTGCATCTCTTCATCTGCATATAAATCTACCTTTTCTTTTATTTGTATATTATTTGATAGATCTTTCATATATTGCATAACAGATATTCCACAATCAATTCTGCATCAGTGAAAAAAGTTTTCTTTAATGTTATTAGATTTATTTGTATAAATGGTAAGTTTATACATACGAATGTCATTTTTGTTGTGGACAATTCAGAAAATTGACTAGTTTGTTTTGATGATTTTTTCCCTTTTTTTTTGCATAAATTGACTTTAAACATCCATTGTTCTATCTCTTTGCAAATACTAAACAAATCAATAAATTGGTTTTATAGTTTTGTTGGAATATTACATAGTAAATGTAACAACCCCACCTTAATAGGCTCGAATTTCGACTAAATCGAAACCTAAGTCCATTAAGATATGGATCGTTGGTTTTAGTAACCTATAATAAACATAAGTATATCAGATAGCTACCTACATAAACTCACAATGGAATAGAAAAATACAACATAATGTATATGCTGACCAAGGCTACTGCCTTAAATTAATATTATTCCTTTACTATCTGATTGTCTTGCATTGCCGAGCATGAATGAGAAGACTTTTCCATCTACAGTTCCTGTCTTCCACCAGTAGCCCGTCCTTCTAATATATCATGTGGGTTGTAATAAGGAGGGGGTCAGAACAACGTTCTATTTGGAAAATTACATACTTTATCCATAACACTAATTTATGCCGATTAATTTCTATTTAAGTGTTATGCCCATTCAAGGCTATTTCGTATAATTCCATCTACGCATACAATATATCTAACCTTCTCCGAGGCATAACTATATATATAATACATGTGTATGTGCATATATATATATATATGTGTGTGTGTGTGTGTGTGTATGTGTGTGTGGGGGTGTGTGCGTGCCTATATACACATATATCTAAATGTTGTACTACCTAAAAGAAAACCCAAGTCACTCGATACTTCTTAAATAGGGAGGAGGTAGACCAATTGGCCATTTAATACCTCAACCCCGAAGCGGGCCTTCCATAACGTAATTGCTAGTCAATCGATTCTACCTACAAAGACCATGACCCCAGATACGACTTTATAATTTAATTGTCGTATTACTACCGCATCTCAAAGGCTCATCTAAGGGTTAACTAGCCTACTTCCGATAAAAAAATAACTAATTAAAATTCGAGGTCGTTGCGTATCCTATACGAATTCTACACTAGTAGGAAGTAAACTCCATCACGGCATAACCTAAGTCTTTGCTAACGACCAATCGGGACCACTAGTGGTCATAGCCTATATGCCATCTCTATTGCTAAATACCTGGTCCAACAAGACTAAAATAGCCCATCGATCTCCCACAACCAAAATCTCGTTTAGACTATCCTAACGTAAGTTTAGGAAAAATTCACATCCTAGTTACTTAATACCTCTTCGTTAGAAATGAAGCAGACCCCGTTTCCCAAATTAGGTACATCATAGGATATTTAAGACTTCTAAAATAAGGAGGATGCAGAATCAATGGCGATTTAATACCTTCCACCCTAAAGTAAACCCCTTGACATCCTTAAAGGTACCGAGCCATTTGATACGTCAAATTCGAGGTGAACCCTTGGTATATTTTCCCATACCTATATAGAAATGCATATCCCTTCCCTACGAGTCCTATGGTTGGAGATGCTCCACATCAATAGTAAATATACACAACTGATGGTAGCCTCTAAGTGAAGGTTCTATTGTGCAACTCTATCGACCTCGCATCCCAACCCATTCTATACCAAACCAATTATCTTAGGCCAAAATATTGGGCTAGACCCATTAATTCATGCTCATCCTAAACATATTATTGAGGCTATACAATTTGCTACTATGAAAATTATACTACCTCATATTATTTTATTTTTATCTTACATGTTTATTACATATATTCTCTATTTCCCTCTTACGTCCTATACTTGTCAACTGTCTGTAATAAAGGGTCATTATTATTCTAATTGGACAAGCACTAATGACGTTTATTTATTCGTTCTAATTCAGCCTAATATGCCTATTTCATTTCCCCATAAATGCCATATTAAATTCTTTAACCAGTCTCATTAAATTCATTTATATCCCTAAACTTATGTAACTCCCTATTAACTGAACATTTATTGCACTAATAATTTTCGAGTTACTATCTCTTTTCCCATTTCAACCCTAGTCATATGGTTTGCTACACTATTAACAACTAGTTATCCTAATTATAACTAATATGAATTTCATAGTATATTACACTATATATATTTATATTTTTAATCGATAGGCGCAGTTATACATACATACATACATACATACATATATATATATATAGCATACTATACATCGATATTCATATTAGTTATAATTAGGATGACTTGTTATAAATAGCATAGTAAACCATAAAACTAGGAGGTTGAAATAGGAATGAGATAGTAACTCCAAAATTAGTAGGGCAATAAATGTGCAGTTAATAGGGAGTTATAGGAATTAAATGAAAACATAAATGTGTTTAATGGGCCTGGTCAAAGAATTTAATATGGCATTTATGAGGAAATGAAATAGGCCTAATATGTTGAAGTAGAACGAATAAATTAATGTCATTAATGATTGTCCAATTAGAATAATAATATCCTTTTTATAGACAATTGACATTTATAGGACGCAAGAGGGAAATAAAGAATATACGTAATGAGCGTATAAGATAAGTACTAAATAATATAAGGTAGTATAATTTTCATAGTAGGAAATTATACAGCCTTAATAATACATTTAGGATGAGCGTGAATTATCCGGTCTAGCCCAATATTAAGGCCTAGGATAATTGGTTTGGTTTAGAATGGGTTGGGATGCGAGGTCGGTAGAGTGATACAACGGAAGTCTGCCCTACACCTAGGGCCTACCAACAGTTGTGTATACTTACTATTGATGTGGGACATCTCCAGCCATAGGACTCGTGGGGAAGGGATATGTGTTTGCGTATAAGTGTGAGAAAATATATCAAAGGTTCTTCTCAGATTTGAAGTATTAAATTGCTCAATACCTTTTAGGATATCAAGGAGTTTACTTCGGTGTGAAAGGTATTAAATGGCCATTGGGTCTTCCTCCTCTATATATAAGAAGTTTTAAATAACCTATGACGGTACGTAATAGGGAAATGAGGTCTGCTTCATTTCTAACAAGAGGTATTAAGTAACTAGGATAAGTATTTATCCTTGACTTACATTAGGATAGTCTAAATGAGATTTCGGTTTTGGGAGTTCAGCGGGATGTGTTAGTGTTTTTGTTGGACCAGTATTTAAGTAGTAGGCTGGCATATAGGCTATGACCACCAACGGTTCCGAGCAGTCATTAGCAAAGACTTGGGTTATGCCCCAACGGATTTCTCTTCCTATTATTGTAGAATCCATATGGGATACACAAAGACCTCAATGTTTAATTAGTTGTTTGTTTGTCAGTGGTGGGCTAATTAACCCTTGGATGAGTCTTTAAGATGTGTTAGTAATATGACAAATTAAGTTGTAGAGACATATCTAGGGGTCATCGGCCTTCGTAGCTAAGGGACGATTGACTAGCAATTACCTTACAGAAGGTCCGCTTCGGGATTGAGGTATTAAATGGCCGATGGGTCTGCCTCCTTCCTATTTAAGAAGTATTAAGTGGTCAGGATTTATTTTTGGATAGCGAACATATATATATATATGCATATATAGTTATGCCTCAGAGAAGGTTAGATATATCGTACGCGCAGATGGAATTAACGAAATAGCCGTGAATAATGGACATAACACTTAAACAAAAATCGATCGACATAAATTAGTGTTATGGATAAAGTATTTAATTTTCCATTTATCAGAATATTTTTCTGATCCCCTCCTTATTAGAATCCACTGGATAGATTTTGAGGGATAGCCTACTGGTGCTAGACGAGAATGGCAGATGGTGAAGTCTTCTCATTTATGCTCAGCGTTGGCAAGGAAATCAGATACTAAGGGAATAATATTGATTCCAAGGTAGTATCCCTAGTCAGCATATATGCTTTATTATATTTTATTATTCCGCTATGAGTTCGTTCTCTGATATACTTATGTTTATTGCAGGTTATCAAAACCAACAATCTGTATTCTAATGGACTTTGGTTTCAATTCAGTCAAAATTCAGTCAAAATTCAGTCAAAATTCAGACCCATTAGGGTGTGGGTTTCCACATTTGTTATTAGAGTATAGGTTGGTCGATCATAGAAATTCGGATATGTTGAGAGAACGTATTTTTAATTTTACTTATAATTACACATATATACTGTACCAAACTCTATGAATTCTGACTATAGAAGTAGTTGAGAATTTATCCTGAAAAGGTAGAAGAGGCAACTGATAGTTGGAATAATAAATACAGTTAAATTTAAGCGCCTACCATGATTACCCATTAGTGCGATGGCCATACCATTATGAGTGGACTGAGAAGAGCATGAACACGACATGTAGAAGGACCCTAGAAGTTGGATGGTACTTGACTCCTTTGTTGGGCTTAAGCTGCCTAATGACTATGGATTTCAATGGATCGTCGATGGAAGACGTACATTTCATCCAGACAGATGGGAGGTAAGAACCTATATGTTGCAAGCATAATATCGAAAAGGATTGAGCAAGTTTCTACGAGAAGCTGTGCACTAACTACCACATGATGATAGTCAGATTTTTGATGAAGATGAGTTGAGAATGAGTAGAAAAGAAGGAAAGTCCAAAAGAAAGGATGTTTAAATTCCATTTCTGAGTCTGGCCTTATGCAAAAGAATATAAAGATTTTGAAATTTCTTTGAAACATCTTGAAATGAGTTTTTCAAAGGATTTATTGGGAAGTTGTTGTTTTGAAAAGGCAAGGGAGTTTGGAAATTCTTGGTTTAAAAATTGGTTTGGGTTAAAATTTTCTATTTAAAAGGTTTTTTGTAAAAGGGTTTTTCATCTTTGAAATAAATGGAAAAGAGAACATATATTTGGCTCGATAATTTTTTTCTATTTTTGTAAATTTAGAAATTTCTTTTCAAAATCCATTCTCCGAAGGGCGGATAAATGGAAATGGTACTTGATTTAAATAGGGTAAAGAGAATAGAAGGGTAAGAATGTCCGATAAGGAAGATAAGAGGAATATTCCCATATAAGGAAAATACGGAGAAAAACAACTGAAATAGGTTAATACATATCTCTTTTTATGTTAATAAAGAAAAGCCCAATGACTAAAGAAGTAGGCGTACGCATTGTAATGACTCAATAGGGAAGACAATAAAAGAGGAAAAGAGCGTGAGGAAAAGCCACTTGAAGGCAATTTAGGTAGGAGAAATTTTAACAGTAGTGGTATTAGGACATTTGAATAGAAACAGCTTTAGGAATTTATATTAAAATAGGGTTAGCAATCTAATTAGAAATAATATAGAATAAAAAAATAGGAATACGATAGGGAAATGGGTAGTTTCCATAAATATGTCCAGTAATTGCACATATCTATTAGAAGTCCCCTTCATATGCTATTGAAATCCCTGCTAAGGTTGAAAGTAGAAATAACATGAGTAAAAGAAAAATAATATAATGGAAGCTATCCTTGTCTAATCTACTTTTCATCGCTTAAAGTTGCAGATGATGTATTTGAAAAAAAAGGTTTGATTTGACAATTGAATTTTTAAATGTAAATAAATTTTTTGGGTTAAAAATCCTACTTTTGAAAAAAAGTAAATCTATGTTGTAGAAAGTCTTTGAAAAGGGAAAGCCGGTTAGAATCATAATTTTTTCATAGCTCCTTTTGGAAACCAAGCAATTTTTGAAAAGGGTTCTAAGTTTTTATTTTCAAAGACAAAGGTTTTGGATTAAGTACTTCATAAGCTTGAAGTTTTATTTTTATAAAGAGTGATGAAAACCACACCAATTTTTGATATGGAATAGATAGGTATGACGAATTAGGTAATGCAGGATAAAGGTCAATGCTATGAATAAAATAGTTATGAATGCTCGTAGGGTAGCAACATAGAATCTCCATTGATTATAATGAATATTGGAATGAACCTAGGAGTGTTTGATAAGATGTAACACTCCCCCACTTGGAGGCCCAAAACTAACGGCTACGTATGCTGCAGTCATCCATAGTTATTAATCCTCGATGACCAAATACGGTGATATTAGATACATTGATACACAGAAACACACAAAAATATGGAAAAAATTAAATAGCAAACAAATTCCATATTCCATTTCAAAATATTCCAGATTGATTACATAATCCAAGTTCGCAGACCACGTTTAGAGAACATATAATTATTATAAAATACGCCAAGAGCGACATATGAAGATGCCCTCTTGGTTGATGAAAGTATATAATAAGGCACTAAAACAATTTTGCCCTTACAATCAAACATACAGCGGAAATAAAAGAAGTATAATAACAAGCTTGCCTCCTACACGTCCTCGAAATCTTTATTCGTCTAAAAGAACACCTGGAAACCTTAACTCTCAACCTACTCAAAATCAATTGAGTACCCGAGAGTTTATGGGAAAAAAACTTTGAGTCAGACATAAAGCCTGGTATGAATAATAATTTACCATCTCAAATCATTTAGACATATAGTGAGACCACACAACTTAGTGGAACAGGTTTTTCCCTCACTAATATCCAAAAACATTTATAAAACCATATACTCTGTTCCTGCATCCACAATGGTTAAAACATAGTATTTCAAAAACATAATGATGATATGCAAAACAAGCAAATCAAATCTGGATTACCCATCCCTATTCATTCTGACTATCTGTCTCAATTATAGTTTCTAGGGTTACTATTAACCTGTTAAATATTTATGGATTATATGTCCAATTTCAAGTTTTCATTGGATCACTAAGAACCTATTGGTAACTCCAATATCTTTTCTATTATCCTAGTTTTCATGGGCTAACTAGGAACCTATTGACTAGTTGTCAATATCTTAATCTGGATATAGTTTTCATGGGTTGACTACAAACCTACTGGCCCCTACCAGTATCAAATCATAGTTTTCATGGGCTGATTATAAACCTATTGGACCATGCCAATATCTTTTGTTATACATAGTTTTCATGGGCTTACTGCGAACCTATTGGCCCCTGCCAATATCTTTAATTAAGATTTTTAACATTTCTTATGTTATATCACCATTAGGTCAACCTAACTGGTTATTCTACCCTTCTCCAATGTACTGTTATGGGTTAATTACAATGTGAATAAGTATATGAAGAAGTAATACTTCTAAAATCTTTACTACTGCCATGGTATTTCCTTTTTAAAAGTGAGCTTAGGTTATCTGTTTTGAAACTTTAAAACATCACCTTCGAAACCTCTGGATGACCTCCTTCGAAAGCATAAGCTTCTTTTCAAAACATAATAAACATACCTTTCGAAATCCTTGTTAAATATTCACTTTCGAAACCAATGGTACCTTTCGATGGTATCTAAATATTCTTTAAAACATAGCTTTGAAACAATTAAAAGTACCCTTTCGAAAGCATTGGGTTAACTCTTTAAACCATTCTTTGGGTCAAAATGATTATATACGAAAGTACCTCTTTCGAAACCAATTATAAAAATTGTTTTAGGGAAAAGTTGATGGTGTCGAAACCATCTAGTCGAAAGCAACCACCTTTTAAATTAAAACATCAAAGGATAGAGTCGAAACCCCCTTTCAACTCCATTGCCTTCGAAACCCCCAACCCTTCGAACGTATTCAGGAAAAAGGCTTAGTTTAAGTTAAAACAATGAGAACCCTTCAATAACATATATGGCTTCAACACAATCGAAAGGGGAAAATTTGCGGCTGGGTTTCGACTTGGTCTAAATCAATCCTTTCAAAAGCTCTTATTTAAGGAGAAAGGTACCCCTTCGAAAGCTAATACTTCAACTAATAAAGCCACCTTCCCCAAAAGCTATATGTATAAACCTTTTTGAAAGCATATGTTTCGACTGTGTTGAAACAGAATATGGTTTCGACCCTAACGAAAGCATTGCTTTCGACACCCTACCTTCCACTACTCACCAATTCACTTCGTACTAATACCATCGATACCATGTGCATTGGCTCCGACTATGTGGGTTTCGACTGAGATGGTGTGGAAGTAAAGGAGTCGAAAGGTACTACTATTTGAGGCAAAACCTACTTTTCTAGGTTTAAAGGCTGAAATATGGTAACTTTTAGTAATTACTTTATAACCGCTTGCTTATGCGTAAACCTTTTATTGGTTGTCGTATAACTTTTCAAATACTTTACAATTATAATTGCCGCATTTAACCAGATCTAAATTAAAGAAATTTGTAATGTTTAAACCCTTCCATTAACAAAATTAGTATTTGCAAACAAGTCCTTCCCTCGAAATAATTTATTTTCCCTAGTAAATCAATTGGGAAAAATCCCTAAAAATAATAGAAATTCAATTTTATCATGTAATCAAACATATTAAAATTTCAGACCCAATTTCTTCCTGAAATACTACAAACGAATTTTAAACCCAATATTATCATATTTTCCTTTAGAAATTCATAATAAATTCTCTATAGCTCAGAAAATTCTGAAAATTAAAACCCATCTTAAAAATCATGTTTTACTTAACATAAAAAATTTCTATGGCATTCTAGAATTATAAACTTTCGGTTTTACCCTAAAACCGTGCTAATTCATATATAAATGAATTAAAATAAATCAACCTTTACATTACTCAAGCATATCATCATCCATAGCATCACAAAAGCGAATTTTAATCATAATTCGAAAACATGTAATTATAGAATAAAATAGAGATGGTATAAAAATTATTATTCACCTTAGATATGATAAGGAATTTGAGATTTGTTTATGGTTAATCCTTCCTAGCTTTGATCCTTAGCTTTAGATTGAATTTTCCTCTTTTCCTCCTTGTTAATTGCCGACTATATTTAGTTTTTTATATTTATGTTTGTAAAGGTGAGAAATGAAACGTGAATGAGCAAGGGTAAGAAGTGTATAGCTGTGTATGATAAGGAGGCTATTTTACTAATATCTCCATGTGTAATTTAATTAGTTTAATAACCCAATTAAAGCCTATTTACTTTATTAATAAGCACGGTCCTATATATGGTTTATTCAAATCTTAATCCCCTTATCATCATTATTCTATTTAATTTATCTAATTAAATTTCCTAAATAATGTTATCAATAATTAGGGATGTTACAGGCTCCCCTCCTTAAAGAATTTCGTCCTCGAAATTCAGTAAGGACTAAATACTAAGCATAGCAATCATCTTTAACAACTCCTAACAACCATACTAGTCTAACTGACTAGCAACTATCTATATAAATCTAATATAGACATACCCTCAAAGTAGATCAGGATAAGTATCTCTAATCCTGTCCTTTGTCTCCCAAGTATAGTCCTTCTCGTTGTCGCTCCACTAAACTTTCACCAACCTGACTATCTTATTCCTTAATCTTTTCTCATCTTTAGCTACAACCCGAATTGGTTGTCTAACAAAAGTCAAATTAGGCTCTACTACTAAGTCTTCCAACTCTATCAGAGGAATGGTAGTCTCTGGATCATGCACATATTTGTGAAGATGAGACACATGAAATACATTATGGACACCTACCATACTGCTCGGCAACTCTACTCTGTACGCGAGCTTTCCAATCCTCTCTAAATCTGGAATGGACCTACATATCTTCGGGCTAACTTCCCTGACTTTCCAAATCGTATCACACCCTTCATTGGTGATACCTTAATGAAAACCTTATCTCCAACCGAGAATTCTAAGTCCTTACGCCTCTTCTCTGCGTAACTCTTTTGTCTGAACTGAGCTTCCTTCATCCTTTCTCGAATCAACTCAATCTTCTTTGACGCCTCTCTAACCAAATCTGGACCTAAGACTAATCTGTCTCCAGTTTCCAACCAACGTGTGGGTGATTTGCATGGCCTTCCATACAAGGCTTCAAATGACGCCATTTCTATACTAGTATGATAACTGTTATTATAGGAAAACTTGACTAAATGTAGTTGATCCTCCCAAGATCCACCAAAGTCTAATACAAAAGCTGTTAATAAATCTTCGAGTACCTTATTGACTCTCTCTGTCTGCCCATCAGTCTGAAGGTGATATGCAGTACTCATATTAAGCTTGGTACATAATACCTCCTGTAGACTCTTCCATAATTCGCTAGTGAACAAAGCATCTCTGTCACTGACTATACTACTAGGAACTCCATGCAGTCTAACTATGTTTTTCAGGAACAACTTAGCTAAAACAGATGCCATTCTGGTTGACCTAACTGGAATGAAATGGGCACTCTTGGTCAATCTGTCCACTACAACCCATATACTTTCATTATCCCTATTTTTCCTTGGCAACCCGTCTATAAAATCCATGGACATCGAATCCCATTTCCAAACTGGAATCTTTAAAGGTTGAAGCAACCCACTCGGCTTCTGATGTTCGACTTTCACTTGTTGACAGTTTGCACACTGCCTAACCCACAAGCCAATATCCCTCTTTATACCTTCCCAATAGAAGCTCCTCTTCATATCCTGATACATCTTGGTCCCTCCAGAATGAATTGTAAACTTGGTTCGATGACATTCTCCAATAACTTCTTTCCTCAAGTCCTCAATTTTCGAAACACACAATCGTCCCTTCATTCTCAACCATCCTCTCTGGTCAAGGTTAAAATCCTTTAGATCATCGATCTCAGTTCCAACCTCAAGGCTTTTGATTCTCTCAGCCAACACTATGTCCTCCTTCTGCTTAAAAGCAATTTTCTAAATCAATACTAGCCAAAATTCCAAACATGACAACCTGGCGGAACTCTGACTAGAACTAGCAGTCGATCTTAACTGCACATCACAACTGACTAAAGCTTCTAAATCTTTACACTCTGCCAACATTGCTAACACCACATTCTGATGTTTTCTGTTAAAAGCATCTACTACCTTATTACATTTTCCTGGTGTATACTCTATACCAAAATCATAAGCAGCCAAAAACTCTAGATGCTGTCTCATATTCAACTCCTTCTCAAAGAATAAATATCTTAAAGACTTATGATCGGTATACAACTCAAATCTCTCCCCTAAGAGATAATGTCTCCAAATCTTCAATGCGAAGATCACAGCTGCTAACTCCAAATCATGAGTAGGATATCTAACTTCATGCAGTCTATGCTGTCTAGATGTGTAGGCAATCACTTTACCATTCTGCAACAATACTGCTCCCAAACTAGTTCAGCATGCATCAGTATATACCACCTACCCTTGGTTTCCATCCTGAACTACTAACACAGGTGCATTGGTCAACAAATGCTTTAACTTAAGGAACGATTCCTCACATTTGTCATACCAAACAAACTTCACCTCCTTCCTGGTTAGCTTAGTTAAGGGTGCTGCTATCCGCGAGAAATCCTTATTGGATCACTGGTAGTAGCCAGCAAGTCCAAGAAAACTCTTGATCTCAGTCACCATCTCTGGTCTTTTACAATTATTTACAGCTTCGATCTTATCTGGATCGACTGACAATCCTGGCTCTGAAACCATGTGACCAAGAAATTTAACCTCTTTCTTCCAGAAATGACACTTGGTAAACTTCGCCTTTAGCCGATTCTGCCTCAGCATCTCAAGTACCACTCTAAGATGAACTTCATGCTCTCTCTCATCTTTAGAGTAGACTACAATGTCATCTATAAACACCAGTACAAACCTATCCAAATGCTCTCAGAAAACTCGGTTCATCAAATCCACGAAGAAAGCAGTTGCATTTGTTAATCCAAATGGCATCACCAACCACTCATATGAACCATACCTAGTTCGAAATGCTGTCAAAGGAATACTGTCCTCCGCCACTCTTAACTGATGGATACTTGTCACCAAGTCCAACTGGGAAAACACACTGGCTCCACTCAACTGATCAAATAGATCATCTATTCTTGTCAAAGGATACTTATTTTTAATTGTCCTCTCATTCAACTTACGATAGTCGATACACATCCTTAACGACCCATTTGGTTTCTTCACGAACACCGCGGCCGCTCCCCAAGGCGAACTGCTTGGTCTAATAAAACTTCTTCCTTCTAGATCCACTGGCTGCACCTTCAATTCTTTCTTCTCAGTCGGTGTCATTCTTCTACGTGGTCTACTTACAGGTTCAGCTCCTGGAAAAAGATGTATTCTAAACTCAACAGCTCTTTTTGGTGGTAATCTCGTAACTTGCTCGAAGACATCTGCAAACTCTCTTGCTACCCAAACCCAACTTTACTCATTTCCTACCTCCATAGCATTAAGTAAAGAATTAATACTTTGGTCAGTATTCTCTACTGAGAATATTACTCGGTTATGACTATTAGGGTGTCTCATTGATATTTCCCTATCCTGGCAAAATATTCTAGCCTCATACCTACCCAACCATCCATACCCAAAATGGTCCTGATATCTATACAAACTGCATGCGAATTTATGACTTAACAAGTCAAGCTCTAACTGGTCATATCTCAACCCTAGGGTTGCATACCCTCCTATTGGATTTGCAACCCTTAAGTTACAAGATAGGTGGATACTAAACATAATCTATCGACCAAACACTGAGATATAAATGAATGTGATGCACCAGTATTAAAAAGTACTATAACTGGAATACTCTGAATCGAAAGCGTACCTTCCATCACAATCTTTCCTTTATCAACTACAGTAGGCCTAGCTGGTCCTATAGCAAAAAAATTTCCTTTGTCCTCCCTAACTGGCTCTGGACACTGATTCTTGTAATGCCCAACTTGATCACAGTTGAAGTACTTCACATTCTTCTTACTTGCAGCATTCTTCCCATTTCCTGACCGACACTCATTCGCAAAGTGACCCTTCTTGTCACACTTATAGCAAACTACCTCAACCTTTGACTTCTTAGCTGTATCCCCCTTCCGGGCTCCCTTCTTTTTAAAGAACTTCCTCTTTTTACCTTGAGAACCCTGAGTTTCCACCAGCCTCTCTTTAGCAAAATCAGCAAGTAACTCCTTATGACGAATGGCCATCTCCACCACTATATTACAAGGATCACGGACATGTGTCATGGTCATTCTAGCAAGCTCGGGTCTCAATCCTCGAATGAAATTCTCATTCCTTTTGATGTCAGTATCTATAGTAGCATATCCATATCGAGACAGCTCTTCAAACTTAGTAGCATACTCGACTACTGACATCTCTCCCTAAACTAGATCCATAAACTTTCGCATCAGTTCTGACTTAGCAAACTCAAATACAAACTTCTGCTGAAATTTCGTTTTAAAATTAGCCCAAGTTAACTGCTGTTCCGGCACTCCGGTAGTGACACTATTCCACCAATGTAGTGCTAACCCCTGCAACTGTCTAGAGGCCAACCTTCTATTTTGCCCATCATTCAGACCCAAATCAGTAAATATACGCTCACAATGCAACAACCAATTCTGAACCTCTATGGCACTCTCCGTTCCCAAGAATGGCTTCCTACCCAAATTGGTGTAGTCTCTACTCAGCAAAGAATAATTATTCCCAACTGGAGCTACAGAATTAGCTCCTCCTACATTTCCAGCAACACCAGCAGCAGCTCGTGCTTGCATCAAACCAACAAAGAACTGATACATCGCCCCCATATCTACTGGTGGATTTCCAGCACTCACATTGGCATCAGCATTTTGATTACTAGCATTAGCCTATCAACCCGGATTCCACTTGGTAGTGGGTCAAGCATTTCCATTAGTTGTGGTGCTTCCTCCACCGATATTTCCTCTTCCATTTCCTGCTTCCATATGTCCTTTCTTGTAAATCTGCATACGAGCCTTAGTAAGATACATAAGAACGATCTAAGAGAGCAAGGAATACGTACTTATATATATATAACTATATATATCAAATACAAGTACGTTACTATAGCGTTAATCCAAACCCCAATCTTATTATATGATTTAGTGGATTATGTTTGAAAAATCCTTTTAGGTTTAAGTTTCTTTTAAATTTCATAAACCTATGCTCTGATACCAACTTGTGACATCCCCCCACTTGGACACCCAAAACTAACGGCTACGGATGCTGCAGTCATCCATAATTATTAATCCTCGGCAATCAAATACAGCGATATTAGATACATTGATACACAAAAACACAAGAATATGGAAAAAATTTAAACAACAAACAAATTCCACATTCCATTTCAAAATATTCCAAATTGATTACATAATTCCAGTTCACAGATCATGTTCAGATAACATATAATTAGTACAAAATACGCCAAGGGCGACATATGAAGATGCCCCCTTGGTTTATCAGAGTATATAATAAGGCACTAAAATAGTTTTGCCTTTACAATCAAATATACAGCGAAAAAAAAAGAACTCTAATAACAAGCTTGCCTCCTGCACGTCCTCGGAAGCTTTATTCATCTAAAAGAACACCTGGAAACCTTAACTCTCAACCTACTCAAAATCAATTGAGTACCCGAGAGTTTAAGGGGAATACAAAACTTCAAGTCGGACATAAAGCCTGGTATGAATAATTTACCATCTCAAACCATTTATATATCTAGTGAGACCATGCCATTGAGCGGAACGGGTTTTCCCCTCACTAATATCCTAAAACATTTATAAAACCATATACTGTGCTCCTGCATCCACAATGGTTAAAACATAGTATTCCAAAAACATTATGATGATATGCAAAACAAGTAAATCAAATCTGGATTACCCATCCTCATTCATTCCGACTAGCTGTCTCAATTATAGTTCTAGGGTTACTATTAACCTGTTAAATGTTTATGAACTATCTATCCAATTTCAGTTTTTTATGGGATCACTAAGAACCTATTGGTAACTCCAATATCTTTCCTATTATCCTAGTTTTCATGGACTAACGATGAACCTATTAACTAGCTGTCAATATCTTAATCCGAATATAGTTTTCATGGGCTGATTACAAACCTACTGACCCTTGCCAGTATCAAATCATAGTTTTCATTGGCTGACTATGAACCTATTGGCCTTTACAAATATCTTTTGTTATACACAGTTTTCATGGGCTTACTGCGAACCTATTGGCCCCTACCAATATCTTTAATTAAGATTTTTAACATTTCTTATGTTATATTCACCACTGGGTCAACCTAACTGGTTATTCTACCCTTTCCCAATGTACTGTTATGGGTTAATTACAATGTGAATAAGTATATGAAGAAGTAATACTTCTAAAATCTTTAGTTATGCCATGGTATTTCCTTTTTAAAAGTGAGCTTAGGTTATCAGTTTTGAAACTTTAAAACATCACCTTCGAAACTTCTGGATGACCTCCTTCGAAAGCATAAGCTTCTTTTCAAAACATAATAAACATACCTTTCGAAATCCTTGTTAAATATTCACTTTCGAAACCAATGGTACCTTTCGATGGTATCTAAATATTCTTTAAAACATAGCTTTGAAACAAATAAAAGTACCCTTTCGAAAGCATTGGGTTTACTCTTTAAAACATTCTTTGGGTCAAAATGATTATATACGAAAGTACCTCTTTCGAAACCAATTATAAAAATTGTTTTAGGGAAAAGTTGATGGTGTCGAAACCATCTAGTCGGAAGCAACCACCTTTTAAATTAAAACATCAAAGGATAGAGTCGAAACCCCCTTTCAACTCCATTGCCTTCGAAACCCCCAACCCTTCGAACGTATTCAGGAAATCTGGCTTAGATTAACTCACCTTTGCTTTTATTTGCACTCCACTTCGATATTGTCTTGAATTTTCCCGATTCGACCTTAAATAAACAGTTTATAAAATTTTATTAATATTCGAATCAATTGAACAATTCAGTACCGTTCTTAAATCAATTAACTCATGATTTAATTTTAAACTAGATAAATAAATTTTCAAACAAATTTTCCTTTTAAACATCTTTAATAACTAAAATAAATTAAATTAGTTAATTTTATACTTTAATCACTGAATCCACTAATTTAAAATAAACTAGTACATTGAAAACGTGCACTTGATCTTCGTTATTTTCTTCTTCAAATCGAAACTGCATATTTACTTTTATAAAAATAAATGTAAGTTTCAAAAATAAGAAAAACCAAACTTTTATAAATTCTTCAAACCCTTTTAAAACCATATAATTTTTCTTCTGTAATACCAACAGTAAAACTCTTTACTGAAAAAAAATATTTTTTTCGAATCGAAACATTTTAAATTTCTGTAAAAATCTTCTCTTTATATATATTTTCCTTAATATAAAGTTAACTGCCCCAAACTTAATAAACTCAAACTAATTACAGAAAATACTTTACTGTAACTAAATTTATTTTATTTTATTTTTTCTCTACTTCTGAATATATATATAAACTGGAAAATCTGCATATATATTTAAATCGAAAAAGGAAAAAAAACTGCCGATACCTCACTGACACGCTTGGAAACAGCCTGACCTCGGCTATCCACGCGCTCGCCACCAACCTCCATCACATCTAAGTCCTTCTCGTCGTCGCAGCAGCACCTCACGTGCCTTAAACCCCCAACGAACTCGAGAACGCAGCGTCAATCTCATCGAACTCGATCACGAGTTCGAAACCCTAGCGAGATTCGACACCCAATGTACGAAGTCAGCGTCGCTCTGACTATTCCATGTCGTGCCTGAACCCATCGATGATCTGCCCTTGCTCGCGACTTCCGCCTCCTTCCACGCGAAATCCCAACAACCTGAAACCCTTCGAACTGCCTTGATTCGAAAATGGAAACCCCGATATCACGCGTGCCAGATCACGACTATCCCCGAGTTGTCCCACGCGAACGCGTCGCCGCCCCCATTCGCGAACCCTAATGTCTCGGCGCGAAACCCTAGCCCAAGTCGAAATTAATTAGCAGTGGCAGTAAAGAGACTGTAGCAGGACTTCGAATCAGCAGTAGAAATATCGCGTAGCGCGATGGCTGATGGAATAGCCGAGTATGCAGCGATGAGATTTCGAAGGCGTTGATTTTTGAAACTCTGGTTATTTTCTTTTTGGGTTCCAGCATCGCAAACATGGAGATTGTTATTGAGCTGTAACTTCGAAGTAAACAGATTTTTTTTTTCTATAGGCCATGATTCTCGAATTTGAACGAACAAGGAAATGGTTTCGAGATTTTTCTCGGCTGTTTGGTTTATATTATTTTTGTTTCTTTTGGCTTCCAACGCAAGGCTCAGCAATATAATATAAGGGAAGCTTCTTGAACCAGCGTTATTTTAAATTTCAGGATAATTTCCATCGCGTTTACTTATTGTATGATAAGACGATAACTCCGAATGCTACAAAATTTGGAACCTGATAATAAATAAATATTATGGATCCAATGGGACTAGTTTCATCGAATTCCGAGACTGTGCCTCGGAAGGCTATTTTTAAATTCAGTTTAAACGATATATTTCCAAAACCGGACAAAACACTTTTAATTTCAGTTTTAAAAGTTCTATTACCTTCAGTATTATTAATATGAATCTTCCGAGCTTCCAAAATATTTTAGTTAGCTTAGAATGCCGGATTTACTATTTTATCCAACTTCAAATAAATTTAATTTAATAATTTAATCACCAAATAAACAGAGATATTTGAAATTTAAGTTGATAATTAACCTCTGAATATTTAAAATTAATTAAATATTCCAATTTCAAATATACAAAAATTCCGGGTCGTCACATTCTTCCCCCCTTAAAAGAATTTCGTCCCCGAAATTACTAGTTAGGAAGAATGCTTCAATCCCCGTTAATTATTCCCCAAATTCAAACAGTTTTAACAATACCCAACAATCTTTTATTAATGATACTCTAATCATCTTTTAACTTCCCAAACTTATTCATAAGTTCAACCCATACCACCTACTTATCCATTCAAATTTAAATTTGAATTCAAATTTTGAATTATCAAAATTTTCCAAAATTTTTCTAACTCCCTAAATTTCCGAAAAATTTCGCCAGCGTCTCCTTTGCGCGGCTAGCTCGGTACTACTACAAAATGGCTCTACGGCCTCCCAATCTCAAAAAGAAAACAAAAAGCCAAGTGGCTGGATCAAAAACCCAATCAAATTTCATATAGAAATTCAAATACATACCTTTTTGTCGGGCCATTTTTATCTTCTAAAATCAAAAATCCCAATTTATCCATTGCTTTTATACACCTGTATATTCTACTAAGCAATAATATTCCATCACAATTCCAAAGTCATTTTATACCTTCCTTTACAAATTTTCAATATTTGCTTTACTTAAGCCCGTACGATGCACATATATCATCCGTACGCAATATCACATTTGATCGCTCAATCGATCACACAATCTCACTTCCGAACTAGTATCGTCCACCCGACTTCCTAGTGCGGACTCAGATCTGGTTTCTCGATCAGAAACCGTCATTCTCCTTGCATAGTCACAAACTATGATAGAGAATATCCAGAATCAATCAACAATCCATATCCAGGCTCGCCGTTGAAAATCGAGTGAAAAATCCTAATTCGGATCGATAAAACTATCTCAAAATTCTGTGCTCGACATCTGGATCAAATAGCTATGCGAATAAAATAATATACGTACATCTTACGTAATTAGCCCAATTGATTATCAGTTATATCAATTCTCTTTTATTTCGCATTCCTTTTTATTGTTATCCACTTATTCACAACTATCCCATTTCACAACTTCAGTTTTAGTCTTCATTCAACTATTCACTTAGTATATTTTTTTTCCCATTCCAAAATTACTAAGTATATTTCCAATACAAATTTTCTTAAGAATTTCATTTTTCAATTCTTAAGTTCAATATAAATTTTTCTTATATTTATTTACTACTTCACCACTGAAGTGTATATATTCAAATTGAACTCCCATTTCATATGAATTTCAACTTACTTCAATTTACTACTTCATTTCCAATTTAAATACTTATTCCACATTTCATTCAGATTTTCATTTCTAATAATTTTCTTAAATTCAATTCATCTCCAACTTCTGAATATTGAATTTTATTTAGCTCGAAAACAATCCAAGTTAATTCATTCAATAACTATTTCTCAACTTATTTAAACCACTCCTCTGTTTGAGTTCAGTTTCCATTCAACATTTACTTAAGTCAATAACTTAAGTTTATTTTCCATTTAACCAACCCTTTAAAGTTTTATTTCCATCTTTCATTTGATTCTTATTTAATCAAATTCCATCCATTTATTTATTTAATATAAGTGGTTCATTCACTCAATCATTATGAATTTTATTTTCCATACTCAATTCACCTGGAATTATTTTATTAATACCCAAGCCATTTCCAATTTATTTTCACTTATTTGGATTCCATTCGCAATCCAAACCATCTCTATTTTAATCCAATTTCATTAACTCACAATTCAATTTCATTAACTAATTTATTATCTAATTAGTTCCTCTACTGGTTAAAATTGAATACTTGCTTTTTAATTCCAAATATCACTTCACTTAATTATCTTAAGTTCAATTTATTCTATAATTCAAGTTTGGATTTATTTAAAAATTAAGATTACTCATCTTAGTCGTTTCCATTTGATAATTACAATTTCAAATTATAACTCTTAATGGTTCAAAGAAATGAATTCTCATTTATGACTTACAATTTCATTTCTACTCATAAGTTTTAACTTACTTACTTAAGATCTGGGACTATTCATTTAAGTCCATTTCCATCTTTATAATCAAATTTCAAGTTATTACACTTAAGAACTTAAGAATATGAATTTCTTTACACAATTATAAGCATTTTACATTACCTTTATATCCAATTTAATTCGACTTGCATTTAATTCAATTCCAATTCTCAATTTTATTTAACTTATCTTAAGTTAAATTCAAATATATTTTATTCACCTTCATATACTCGAATTAAATTTTAATTCCAGGATACAAATTTTATACGAATTTTACAATTCATTCACCTTCAAGTTCTCTAACTCTTTTATCTACCAACTTATATTACTCATTTAGTTAATTTCATCTCATAATTATAATCCCAGAATTAAACTTTCATTCCCTTCTTATTTCAATCAACTTCATTCTATACTTTATAGTGTTGATTCATTTAAATTTCCACATTTATATTTTAAATAGAATTCCCAGAATCCAATTGCCCGGTTTTATTTCAAAACCATTTTGAATCCATAAATAACTCATACACATCTGGTATATCACATCAAATCCCAATTTCCCAAAACAATCTGCTTTTACCAAACAATTTTCCCTTTGAATTTCAAAACCAACCCAGTTCACAATCATTTCCAATTTAAAACAGTTTGGTAGCAATTTCTCTTTGGAAACTCGAAAATAGACATCGATGATGCTGCAGTCATCACCGAAATTATTTTCCAGCGACCGAAAGAGAATTTAATGCTTTTATCACTTTGAAACATTTCAAATATTTTTAATTCTCAAATCCCACCAGATTTCGATTCAATTTCAAAAATATTCAAGAAATAATATCACCATTATCTCCCCAAAACCTTTGAAAACTATTTTAAATCCAAAGGAATTTAAACCTTTCTCAAAACTTCAAATTCAAAATCCATCCAATTTTATATCCAAACATTACTCTGGAATTCTATCACATTTACAATTTACATTTACAAATTTCATTTGTTTACTTATTTATCTCATTTGATTATAAATCACATTTGTAATTCACCCTCATATATGAAGTTTATTTCAATTTATAAATTTCATTTATAATCTACATTCTCAAATTCCATTTGTTATATAAATTTATTCTTCATCTTAGGTTATAAGTTTTCAATTTCTGATTCAATTTTTACACAATGATGATAATAATTTAATATCATCGCTTTCTAACAACCAAGCAACCAAATATATAATTTACAGAAGTTATCCTTTTATATATAAAAATAATTTGGGCAAAATTATTTCATTCACCCTATTTAAAACAATATTGTGTCGAACTGTTCTATTCAAGTGTTTAGAAACCCCTTCGATACAGTTGTCCAGACTGTGCCGACGAAGGTTCATATGCCACTCAATAAATCAACCAACACAATATAAAACCATTTTATATTCACTAACAAATACGCGCTCATATCTATTAGTACTCTAAAAATTCCCACCAGAGCCAAGGTTATCGCCAACCTTCGCTCTGATACCAAATGTAACGACCCGACTTTCCAGACCCGGAAAATCGAACCATTTTAGTTAAGAAGAAGAGGTAGAAGAAGAAAAATAGAAAACAAAATCAGAATCTAACCATCGCAGCGGAATAAAATATAATATATATTAACAGATCTTTACACAAATCAAAACTATATCAGTTTTATATAATATAGCATCAGAGTATACACCAGAGAACACATAACATACAACTGGACAATAACCATATCATGTCCTCAATACAACAGAGTACAACAATCAACACAGCGGAATATATATATATAAACAAGTACGGGAGATACGTCTCGCCATCCAGCTCATCTCCTGAGCTCCACAGCATCATATCCTGTAACCTATAATACTCGGTCTGACCCGAGCATCATATAAAACAATACCCGAGTCAGTCTGGAAAACCAGCGTGAGAAAATCACACTCAAATTGATTATTAAAGTTTCAAATCCTTTGGAAACAAAAGCATCTCGTAAGACCACGCCACAAATAAACATGTCGGGTTTTTACCTTACGATAGCTAAAACACTTTATATCAAAATCCTCTGATATTATAATAGTGTCTACAGAAAGTAAAATAGAATCTAGCTGAAATGCTTGCATCTCACATTTCAACAATAGTTGGGCACAATCAAAACCGTACAGGCACGTAGGGAGAATGGATTTCCAACGAATGACTAGGCACTGGGGTACCACCTGTCACAGTACGTGGCCTAGATCACAGTACCGAGGAGTACGCCCGCTCCCCTGCAACACAAGGCCGGAATCATCCCTTACTGGATAATTCCAAATAAAATCACCCCACGGTTGGGATCAGCAACCGCACCACTAAGCCGAAATAAAGGGACATCTAGACAGGGATGACCTTACTCTCAAGTGGGGGCTACCCACGAAGCCTTGCTGCATAACCCCTGATTTTCAGTCATTCCCGGTTGATGAGGCTCGAGGCTAAACGATACCTTTATAGCACATATCCCTTAGAATGCCCATCGTCCACCTGACGATGTCACGAAAGCATTCGTCCATACAAGTCCGTCCCGGGTCCGAACGGAACCGAAGGCACTATTCCTACTACATCCATTTTGGAAATATCCTCAGGATTAGTAGCGACTAGCCCTTGCACTTCACTGCTCCATCTTCGACTCCGAACACGTTACACGAAACGTACAAACCGGATCGAAGTGGTATTCGAGTCTCCAGACCTAGAATCCCGGTATACGGAAACTCGATCCCGGTCTCTTCGAAACGATCAGCGCATTTGGCCAATATTGATAGTCGGTTATTTAACTATCAATTAACATCCACAAGCAACCATCACACAATAAATAATTTCCCACATTATTTATTTGCCCAAATATCTTTCCAAGATATATTGCCATTTTAAATCCTTTGAAACAATTTCAAAGCAGTTTCCGCTTACGGAATACATTTCCCAAATAATTATTTCCACTGAATCACCAAGTACAAAATACTTTTAATTTTAAAATAATTTAAAAACACTTTATTTTAAATATATTTTATAACATTGAAATCAAACTACTTTAATACTTTATTAAAAATATATACTTTAAAATAAACCACTTTATAAATATAAACTAAATTTCTCCTTTTAAAACATAATAGCAAATCACATTTATATAATTACTACAATAATAGATTTTTAAAAATACTACTTTAGGCCTTAACATTTAGAAATAAATCAATTTTCTAAAACATGCTTTTAAAAAAAACACAATTAGAACTTTTAACTTATATTTAAAATTGCTTTGAAAAATGTACTTGGCTATCCAGAGAAATACACTTCTCATTCCCATCTTTTAAAAATAAATCAACATTTATTTTTAAACCAATTCATATCCCTTTATAAATTCCCACCTTGAATTTATATTTTCAAATATCCACTGATATTTCATTTTACTTTATAAACCCAGTTTATATCTCCAAAATCTCATTTCTCTTTAAATTTCAAATCCCAAAGTATTTAAATCAAATTTATAATTGATTTCCCAATTTATTTTACTTTGAAATAAATTCCTTTACTTAATCCATTTATTTCCAAATTCATTAACTTCCAGATTTTATTTCCCATTATGATTTAAAATCTTTCAACCGAAACACAAGTTTCAGATTTCCCAAATTCTTCTTCCTTTTTAATTACATTTAAACATTGAATTAAAATAAATTATTTATTCCTTTAAATAATATCACATAAGTTTTCTTTAAATTCAATATTTCTCTGTTCATTTAAAATCCTTCTTTTCCATATTTAATTTATTCGAATTCACTAGAATTACTTAACTTAAATTTTACTCTTTTATTTCTTTCCAAAAATCCAATTCAATTGCTTTTGATAACTCATTATACTGGGAAATTCAATCCAACCAGATTATCCAATATAAATCATCACAGGATATCAACAATCATATCACAGAATATGTAAACAAAATTAAATATTTTGAGGAATCCAGTTGGATCCCTCCAACCTGTTTCCCTGCATCCACAGACATTAGCACAATACCAATTCCAATTCCACTTCAAGGTGGAATATCGCGGTATATGGGTTTTATAAAATATCATCCGCTATTATGCGGCGCATAGGGTCTCATCCACTATATACTGTGGGAATATCAACAATTCCAATATATACATATGCCAATATGTATATATTGCTATATACTACTATATATATAGCACATCAATCAATGCAATCATCCAATCAATGATTTAAATTTATCCATTTAAATTTAAATTCAACTGAGTGAGATTAACTCACCTTTGCTTTTATTTGCACTCCACTTCGATATTGTCTTGAATTTTCCCGATTTGACCTTAAATAAACAGTTTATAAAATTTTATTAATATTCGAATCAATTGAACAATTCAGTACCGTTCTTAAATCAATTAACTCATGATTTAATTTTAAACTAGATAAATAAATTTTCAAACAAATTTTCCTTTTAAACATCTTTAATAACTAAAATAAATTAAATTAGTTAATTTTATACTTTAATCACTGAATCCACTAATTTAAAATAAACTAGTACATTGAAAACGTGCACTTGATCTTCGTTATTTTCTTCTTCAAATCGAAACTGCATATTTACTTTTATAAAAATAAATGTAAGTTTCAAAAATAAGAAAAACCAAACTTTTATAAATTCTTCAAACCCTTTTAAAACCATATAATTTTTCTTCTGTAATACCAACAGTAAAACTCTTTACTGAAAAAAAATATTTTTTTCGAATCGAAACATTTTAAATTTCTGTAAAAATCTTCTCTTTATATATATTTTCCTTAATATAAAGTTAACTGCCCCAAACTTAATAAACTCAAACTAATTACAGAAAATACTTTACTGTAACTAAATTTATTTTATTTTATTTTTTCTCTACTTCTGAATATATATATAAACTGGAAAATCTGCATATATATTTAAATTGAAAAAGGAAAAAAAACTGCCGATACCTCACTGACACGCTTGGAAACAGCCTGACCTCGGCTATCCACGCGCTCGCCACCAACCTCCATCACATCTAAGTCCTTCTCGTCGTCACAGCAGCACCTCGCGTGCCTTAAACCCCCAACGAACTCGAGAACGCAGCGTCAATCTCATCGAACTCGATCACGAGTTCGAAACCCTAGCGAGATTCGACACCCAATGCACGAAGTCAGCGTCGCTCTGACTATTCCATGTCGTGCCTGAACCCATCGATGCTCTGCCCTTGCTCGCGACTTCCGCCTCCTTCCACGCGAAATCCCAACAACCTGAAACCCTTCGAACTGCCTTGATTCGAAAATGGAAACCCCGATATCACGCGTGCCAGATCGCGACTATCCCCGAGTTGTCCCACGCGAACGCGTCGCCGCCCCCATTCGCGAACCCTAATGTCTCGGCGCGAAACCCTAGCCCAAGTCGAAATTAATTAGCAGTGGCAGTAAAGAGACTGTAGCAGGACTTCGAATCAGCAGTAGAAATATCGCGTAGCGCGATGGCTGATGGAATAGCCGAGTATGCAGCGATGAGATTTCGAAGGCGTTGATTTTTGAAACTCTGGTTATTTTCTTTTTGGGTTCCAGCATCGCAAACATGGAGATTGTTATTGAGCTGTAACTTCGAAGTAAACAGATTTTTTTTTTCTATAGGCCATGATTCTCGAATTTGAACGAACAAGGAAATGGTTTCGAGATTTTTCTCGGCTGTTTGGTTTATATTATTTTTGTTTCTTTTGGCTTCCAACGCAAGGCTCAGCAATATAATATAAGGGAAGCTTCTTGAACCAGCATTATTTTAAATTTCAGGATAATTTCCATCGCGTTTACTTATTGTATGATCAGACGATAACTCCGAATGCTACAAAATTTGGAACCTGATAATAAATAAATATTATGGATCCAATGGGACTAGTTTCATCGAATTCCGAGACTGTGCCTCGGAAGGCTATTTTTAAATTCAGTTTAAACGATATATTTCCAAAACCGGACAAAACACTTTTAATTTCAGTTTTAAAAGTTCTATTACCTTCAGTATTATTAATATGAATCTTCCGAGCTTCCAAAATATTTTAGTTAGCTTAGAATGCCGGATTTACTATTTTATCCAACTTCAAATAAATTTAATTTAATAATTTAATCACCAAATAAACAGAGATATTTGAAATTTAAGTTGATAATTAACCTCTGAATATTTAAAATTAATTAAATATTCCAATTTCAAATATACAAAAATTCCGGGTCGTCACATTCTTCCCCCCTTAAAAGAATTTCGTCCCCGAAATTACTAGTTAGGAAGAATGCTTCAATCCCCGTTAACTATTCCCCAAATTCAAACAGTTTTAACAATACCCAACAATCTTTTATTAATGATACTCTAATCATCTTTTAACTTCCCAAACTTATTCATAAGTTCAACCCATACCACCTACTTATCCATTCAAATTTAAATTTGAATTCAAATTTTGAATTATCAAAATTTTCCAAAATTTTTCTAACTCCCTAAATTTCCGAAAAATTTCGCCAGCGTCTCCTTTGCGCGGCTAGCTCGGTACTACTACAAAATGGCTCTACGGCCTCCCAATCTCAAAAAGAAAACAAAAAGCCAAGTGGCTGGATCAAAAACCCAATCAAATTTCATATAGAAATTCAAATACATACCTTATTGTCGGGCCATTTTTATCTTCTAAAATCAAAAATCCCAATTTATCCATTGCTTTTATACACCTGTATATTCTACTAAGCAATAATATTCCATCACAATTCCAAAGTCATTTTATACCTTCCTTTACAAATTTTCAATATTTGCTTTACTTAAGCCCGTACGATGCACATATATCATCCGTACGCAATATCACATTTGATCGCTCAATCGATCACACAATCTCACTTCCGAACTAGTATCGTCCACCCGACTTCCTAGTGCGGACTCAGATCTGGTTTCTCGATCAGAAACCGTCATTCTCCTTGCATAGTCACAAACTATGATAGAGAATATCCAGAATCAATCAACAATCCATATCCAGGCTCGCCGTTGAAAATCGAGTGAAAAATCCTAATTCGGATCGATAAAACTATCTCAAAATTCTGTGCTCGACATCTGGATCAAATAGCTATGCGAATAAAATAATATACGTACATCTTACGTAATTAGCCCAATTGATTATCAGTTATATCAATTCTCTTTTATTTCGCATTCCTTTTTATTGTTATCCACTTATTCACAACTATCCCATTTCACAACTTCAGTTTTAGTCTTCATTCAACTATTCACTTAGTATATTTTTTTTCCCATTCCAAAATTACTAAGTATATTTCCAATACAAATTTTCTTAAGAATTTCATTTTTCAATTCTTAAGTTCAATATAAATTTTTCTTATATTTATTTACTACTTCACCACTGAAGTGTATATATTCAAATTGAACTCCCATTTCATATGAATTTCAACTTACTTCAATTTACTACTTCATTTCCAATTTAAATACTTATTCCACATTTCATTCAGATTTTCATTTCTAATAATTTTCTTAAATTCAATTCATCTCCAACTTCTGAATATTGAATTTTATTTAGCTCGAAAACAATCCAAGTTAATTCATTCAATAACTATTTCTCAACTTATTTAAACCACTCCTCTGTTTGAGTTCAGTTTCCATTCAACATTTACTTAAGTCAATAACTTAAGTTTATTTTCCATTTAACCAACCCTTTAAAGTTTTATTTCCATCTTTCATTTGATTCTTATTTAATCAAATTCCATCCATTTATTTATTTAATATAAGTGGTTCATTCACTCAATCATTATGAATTTTATTTTCCATACTCAATTCACCTGGAATTATTTTATTAATACCCAAGCCATTTCCAATTTATTTTCACTTATTTGGATTCCATTCGCAATCCAAACCATCTCTATTTTAATCCAATTTCATTAACTCACAATTCAATTTCATTAACTAATTTATTATCTAATTAGTTCCTCTGCTGGTTAAAATTGAATACTTGCTTTTTAATTCCAAATATCACTTCACTTAATTATCTTAAGTTCAATTTATTCTATAATTCAAGTTTGGATTTATTTAAAAATTAAGATTACTCATCTTAGTCGTTTCCATTTGATAATTACAATTTCAAATTATAACTCTTAATGGTTCAAAGAAATGAATTCTCATTTATGACTTACAATTTCATTTCTACTCATAAGTTTTAACTTACTTACTTAAGATCTGGGACTATTCATTTAAGTCCATTTCCATCTTTATAATCAAATTTCAAGTTTTTACACTTAAGAACTTAAGAATATGAATTTCTTTACACAATTATAAGCATTTTACATTACCTTTATATCCAATTTAATTCGACTTGCATTTAATTCAATTCCAATTCTCAATTTTATTTAACTTATCTTAAGTTAAATTCAAATATATTTTATTCACCTTCATATACTCGAATTAAATTTTAATTCCAGGATACAAATTTTATACGAATTTTACAATTCATTCACCTTCAAGTTCTCTAACTCTTTTATCTACCAACTTATATTACTCATTTAGTTAATTTCATCTCATAATTATAATCCCAGAATTAAACTTTCATTCCCTTCTTATTTCAATCAACTTCATTCTATACTTTATAGTGTTGATTCATTTAAATTTCCACATTTATATTTTAAATAGAATTCCCATAATCCAATTGCCCGGTTTTATTTCAAAACCATTTTGAATCCATAAATAACTCATACACATCTGGTATATCACATCAAATCCCAATTTCCCAAAACAATCTGCTTTTACCAAACAATTTTCCCTTTGAATTTCAAAACCAACCCAGTTCACAATCATTTCCAATTTAAAACAGTTTGGTAGCAATTTCTCTTTGGAAACTCGAAAATAGACATCGATGATGCTGCAGTCATCACCGAAATTATTTTCCAGCGACCGAAAGAGAATTTAATGCTTTTATCACTTTGAAACATTTCAAATATTTTTAATTCTCAAATCCCACCAGATTTCGATTCAATTTCAAAAATATTCAAGAAATAATATCACCATTATCTCCCCAAAACCTTTGAAAACTATTTTAAATCCAAAGGAATTTAAACCTTTCTCAAAACTTCAAATTCAAAATCCATCCAATTTTATATCCAAACATTACTCTGGAATTCTATCACATTTACAATTTACATTTACAAATTTCATTTGTTTACTTATTTATCTCATTTGATTATAAATCACATTTGTAATTCACCCTCATATATGAAGTTTATTTCAATTTATAAATTTCATTTATAATCTACATTCTCAAATTCCATTTGTTATATAAATTTATTCTTCATCTTAGGTTATAAGTTTTCAATTTCTGATTCAATTTTTACACAATGATGATAATAATTTAATATCATCGCTTTCTAACAACCAAGCAACCAAATATATAATTTACAGAAGTTATCCTTTTATATATAAAAATAATTTGGGCAAAATTATTTCATTCACCCTATTTAAAACAATATTGTGTCGAACTGTTCTATTCAAGTGTTTAGAAACCCCTTCGATACAGTTGTCCAGACTGTGCCGACGAAGGTTCATATGCCACTCAATAAATCAACCAACACAATATAAAACCATTTTATATTCACTAACAAATACGCGCTCATATCTATTAGTACTCTAAAAATTCCCACCAGAGCCAAGGTTATCGCCAACCTTCGCTCTGATACCAAATGTAACGACCCGACTTTCCAGACCCGGAAAATCGAACCATTTTAGTTAAGAAGAAGAGGTAGAAGAAGAAAAATAGAAAACAAAATCAGAATCTAACCATCGCAGCGGAATAAAATATAATATATATTAACAGATCTTTACACAAATCAAAACTATATCAGTTTTATATAATATAGCATCAGAGTATACACCAGAGAACACATAACATACAACTGGACAATAACCATATCATGTCCTCAATACAACAGAGTACAACAATCAACACAGCGGAATATATATATATAAACAAGTACGGGAGATACGTCTCGCCATCCAGCTCATCTCCTGAGCTCCACAGCATCATATCCTGTAACCTATAATACTCGGTCTGACCCGAGCATCATATAAAACAATACCCGAGTCAGTCTGGAAAACCAGCGTGAGAAAATCACACTCAAATTGATTATTAAAGTTTCAAATCCTTTGGAAACAAAAGCATCTCGTAAGACCACGCCACAAATAAACATGTCGGGTTTTTACCTTACGATAGCTAAAACACTTTATATCAAAATCCTCTGATATTATAATAGTGTCTACAGAAAGTAAAATAGAATCTAGCTGAAATGCTTGCATCTCACATTTCAACAATAGTTGGGCACAATCAAAACCGTACAGGCACGTAGGGAGAATGGATTTCCAACGAATGACTAGGCACTGGGGTACCACCTATCACAGTACGTGGCCTAGATCACAGTACCGAGGAGTACGCCCGCTCCCCTGCAACACAAGGCCGGAATCATCCCTTACTGGATAATTCCAAATAAAATCACCCCACGGTTGGGATCAGCAACCGCACCACTAAGCCGAAATAAAGGGACATCTAGACAGGGATGACCTTACTCTCAAGTGGGGGCTACCCACGAAGCCTTGCTGCATAACCCCTGATTTTCAGTCATTCCCGGTTGATGAGGCTCGAGGCTAAACGATACCTTTATAGCACATATCCCTTAGAATGCCCATCGTCCACCTGACGATGTCACGAAAGCATTCGTCCATACAAGTCCGTCCCGGGTCCGAACGGAACCGAAGGCACTATTCCTACTACATCCATTTTGGAAATATCCTCAGGATTAGTAGCGACTAGCCCTTGCACTTCACTGCTCCATCTTCGACTCCGAACACGTTACACGAAACGTACAAACCGGATCGAAGTGGTATTCGAGTCTCCAGACCTAGAATCCCGGTATACGGAAACTCGATCCCGGTCTCTTCGAAACGATCAGCGCATTTGGCCAATATTGATAGTCGGTTATTTAACTATCAATTAACATCCACAAGCAACCATCACACAATAAATAATTTCCCACATTATTTATTTGCCCAAATATCTTTCCAAGATATATTGCCATTTTAAATCCTTTGAAACAATTTCAAAGCAGTTTCCGCTTACGGAATACATTTCCCAAATAATTATTTCCACTGAATCACCAAGTACAAAATACTTTTAATTTTAAAATAATTTAAAAACACTTTATTTTAAATATATTTTATAACATTGAAATCAAACTACTTTAATACTTTATTAAAAATATATACTTTAAAATAAACCACTTTATAAATATAAACTAAATTTCTCCTTTTAAAACATAATAGCAAATCACATTTATATAATTACTACAATAATAGATTTTTAAAAATACTACTTTAGGCCTTAACATTTAGAAATAAATCAATTTTCTAAAACATGCTTTTAAAAAAAACACAATTAGAACTTTTAACTTATATTTAAAATTGCTTTGAAAAATGTACTTGGCTATCCAGAGAAATACACTTCTCATTCCCATCTTTTAAAAATAAATCAACATTTATTTTTAAACCAATTCATATCCCTTTATAAATTCCCACCTTGAATTTATATTTTCAAATATCCACTGATATTTCATTTTACTTTATAAACCCAGTTTATATCTCCAAAATCTCATTTCTCTTTAAATTTCAAATCCCAAAGTATTTAAATCAAATTTATAATTGATTTCCCAATTTATTTTACTTTGAAATAAATTCCTTTACTTAATCCATTTATTTCCAAATTCATTAACTTCCAGATTTTATTTCCCATTATGATTTAAAATCTTTCAACCGAAACACAAGTTTCAGATTTCCCAAATTCTTCTTCCTTTTTAATTACATTTAAACATTGAATTAAAATAAATTATTTATTCCTTTAAATAATATCACATAAGTTTTCTTTAAATTCAATATTTCTCTGTTCATTTAAAATCCTTCTTTTCCATATTTAATTTATTCGAATTCACTAGAATTACTTAACTTAAATTTTACTCTTTTATTTCTTTCCAAAAATCCAATTCAATTGCTTTTGATAACTCATTATACTGGGAAATTCAATCCAACCAGATTATCCAATATAAATCATCACAGGATATCAACAATCATATCACAGAATATGTAAACAAAATTAAATATTTTGAGGAATCCAGTTGGATCCCTCCAACCTGTTTCCCTGCATCCACAGACATTAGCACAATACCAATTCCAATTCCACTTCAAGGTGGAATATCGCGGTATATGGGTTTTATAAAATATCATCCGCTATTATGCGGCGCATAGGGTCTCATCCACTATATACTGTGGGAATATCAACAATTCCAATATATACATATGCCAATATGTATATATTGCTATATACTACTATATATATAGCACATCAATCAATGCAATCATCCAATCAATGATTTAAATTTATCCATTTAAATTTAAATTCAACTGAGTGAGATTAACTCACCTTTGCTTTTATTTGCACTCCACTTCGATATTGTCTTGAATTTTCCCGATTTGACCTTAAATAAACAGTTTATAAAATTTTATTAATATTCGAATCAATTGAACAATTCAGTACCGTTCTTAAATCAATTAACTCATGATTTAATTTTAAACTAGATAAATAAATTTTCAAACAAATTTTCCTTTTAAACATCTTTAATAACTAAAATAAATTAAATTAGTTAATTTTATACTTTAATCACTGAATCCACTAATTTAAAATAAACTAGTACATTGAAAACGTGCACTTGATCTTCGTTATTTTCTTCTTCAAATCGAAACTGCATATTTACTTTTATAAAAATAAATGTAAGTTTCAAAAATAAGAAAAACCAAACTTTTATAAATTCTTCAAACCCTTTTAAAACCATATAATTTTTCTTCTGTAATACCAACAGTAAAACTCTTTACTGAAAAAAATATTTTTTTCGAATCGAAACATTTTAAATTTCTGTAAAAATCTTCTCTTTATATATATTTTCCTTAATATAAAGTTAACTGCCCCAAACTTAATAAACTCAAACTAATTACAGAAAATACTTTACTGTAACTAAATTTATTTTATTTTATTTTTTCTCTACTTCTGAATATATATAAACTGGAAAATCTGCATATATATTTAAATTGAAAAAGGAAAAAAAACTGCCGATACCTCACTGACACGCTTGGAAACAGCCTGACCTCGGCTATCCACGCGCTCGCCACCAACCTCCATCACATCTAAGTCCTTCTCGTCGTCACAGCAGCACCTCGCGTGCCTTAAACCGCCAACGAACTCGAGAACGCAGCGTCAATCTCATCGAACTCGATCACGAGTTCGAAACCCTAGCGAGATTCGACACCCAATGCACGAAGTCAGTGTCGCACTGACTATTCCATGTCGTGCCTGAACCCATCGATGCTCTGCCCTTGCTCGCGACTTCCGCCACCTTCCATGCGAAATCCCAACAACCTGAAACCCTTCGAACTGCCTTGATTCGAAAATGGAAACCCCGATATCACGCGTGCCAGATCGCGACTATCCCTGAGTTGTCCCACGCGAACGCGTCGCCGCCCCCATTCGCGAACCCTAATGTCTCGGCGTGAAACCCTAGCCCAAGTCGAAATTAATTAGCAGTGGCAGTAAAGAGACTGTAGCAGGACTTCGAATCAGCAGTAGAAATATCGCGTAGCGCGATGGCTGATGGAATAGCCGAGTATGCAGCGATGAGATTTCGAAGGCGTTGATTTTTGAAACTCTGGTTATTTTCTTTTTGGGTTCCAGCATCGCAAACATAGAGATTGTTATTGAGCTGTAACTTCGAAGTAAACAGATTTTTTTTTTCTATAGGCCATGATTCTCGAATTTGAACGAACAAGGAAATGGTTTCGAGATTTTTCTCGGCTGTTTGGTTTATATTATTTTTGTTTCTTTTGGCTTCCAACGCAAGGCTCAGCAATATAATATAAGGGAAGCTTCTTGAACCAGCGTTATTTTAAATTTCAGGATAATTTCCATCGCGTTTACTTATTGTATGATCAGACGATAACTCCGAATGCTACAAAATTTGGAACCTGATAATAAATAAATATTATGGATCCAATGGGACTAGTTTCATCGAATTCCGAGACTATGCCTCGGAAGGCTATTTTTAAATTCAGTTTAAACGATATATTTCCAAAACCGGACAAAACACTTTTAATTTCAGTTTTAAAAGTTCTATTACCTTCAGTATTATTAATATGAATCTTCCGAGCTTCCAAAATATTTTAGTTAGCTTAGAATGCCGGATTTACTATTTTATCCAACTTCAAATAAATTTAATTTAATAATTTAATCACCAAATAAACAGCGATATTTGAAATTTAAGTTGATAATTAACCTCTGAATATTTAAAATTAATTAAATATTCCAATTTCAAATATACAAAAATTCCGGGTCGTCACAGAAATAATGGAAGGTTCTCAAAATCGAGGAATAACTGCACAATGCTAGAATTAATCATATGCTTGAACTCACTGACTGAGTCCTCATTACATTAAGATGTTGCTTGATTTGTTTTTAAGGATGGAGCGACATATATTTTGAAAAATTATGTGCTTTTGGATTTTTTTTCAAATGCTTTTGAGAAGTTTGGTTCAAATACTTTTGGAAAATTCCATTTAAGTGATTTTTTTGCTAAAAAAATGGTTTTTAAATGCTTTTGGGAATTCGATTTTTCAAACTATTTTGAAAGTTTGATTGGAAGGGGAAATACTTTTTTTGGAAATAATATAATTTTTGATTTTCAAATGCCACATGCTTAGCATAGGGAGGATTGATGTTTTAACGAGTATGAATTTCATTATCTAGTAAGGGGTGACGATGTACAAAACGTAGGGAATAATAAGAAGAAAAGTTGTTTTAGCTTTGGATTTCTATTTTCATACCTTGTTGATAGTGAACAAAATTTGCATTTAGAATAATTTCATTTTAACATCCAAAAATAAACCACTTTATGCAAATTGTACCTGAGAAAAGTTGGAAAAGATTTGAGGGCAAAAGAGAAGGTTCTAAGATACAATAAAATAAGTATCTAAAAGAAGGGTGGAAATGTAAATTTCTTTGTCTACATTCCTTTTCCAGCATAAGAGTATAGATTTAAGAAAACTGGATTATCAAATTTTTGGATATTAGAAATTGTGTGTTAGGTATTGGATGGTAAGGATTGGATGCAAAATTGGTTAAACCATACTCTTACTTGTAGGAGTGTGGAAATTGTTGCGTTAAAACAAGGATTTTTTATATTTGAAAACTTACATACATATAGAATTACAAGTATATATAGGTTATTGGCATTGTATTTTCAATTTTTTTAAAAGAATGCACTCGTATAAGAGGCACCGATTTAGGATTATTCAGCATGCAAATCATATATTTTGTGATACATCATGCACTTATATACGTTTGGCTGCAAAACTGGTTGGATAGTTTAGAATGGTCGCATGGTATGTTACATGATTCACCTCTTGAGGAATTTCAGGGATGAAATTCTTTTAAGGGGGGAGAATGTAACACCTCGTATAATTAATGGTAATTAATAACTAATTAGTAAGGCTCGAAAATAGAATTTGAGAAACGTCAGAATTTGACAACGAAACTTGCACCATTATTTGTGGCAATTTTCTGAGCAACTTTCATATTTGGAGTTTTGTAATCAGAGTTCAAACGAAGAAGTTTTTAGCATTTGAAGTTTTCGAAACAAAAATAATTAATTAGAATAAAAAGAAAATAAATCATATTAACCGCGTGGACCCTACAGGCCGACCCCCTCCTTGGGCCGGTCGACTGTTTATAATCGACCACTTATAGAGGAGCGGTCGACCGGTCAAAGCATGGCGGCTAGGGTTGAACCTTAGCCAAACAACCCGAATTTAATTATTTTAAATCTAACGAATACAATTGATTCAAGTGCCTAAAAATACAAACCCAACCCTTCACTTTTCTTCTTATATTTTTTGATCAAAGCAGCGAAGCTCTGCCATTTTCCCTTCTCCTCTATTTTTATAATTATAAAATATTATATTATATGTATATATATAATCAGAGAATGGCAAAAAATTAAGAGAAGAGGAGAAGAAGTGAATTGATACTACGGAAAAGGTAAATTTCATAATTATAAATTTATATTCCACTTAATTCAAATCTCCTCTCAGATCTGTAATTCTAATGGATATGCATATGCCTTGTTTTTCGGATTGGAAAGGAAAATGAGTCAATTAAAGGGATATATTTGGATTTGGGAGATTTGGAAAGCTTGAACAGTGAGTAGGAAATTATATGATTTATATATAACATTGAAATTTATATCATTGGGTTTTATTAATTATTATGCTTATGCAAAGATCTGTGGAGTTGTAGACTTAGAAAGAACTTATGCACTTGAAATCTCGCCTACATATTTTGTAAGTTAGATAATTGGAATAGGAATGATATTTACACCCTAATCTGGAAATTTGGAAATCAGTTCCTAAATTTGTTAAGGTAAAATGTCGATAAGATTGCAAGATTTATAATAATTGGGTTGTAAATTGTTAGTATAGATTTAGATTGCCCTAATTTGACTTAGAATGTGAATTTCTACATTTTAATTTTGTGGGAGCATTTTAGATACGATTTAGTTGTCTCTATTTCCATGTAATTTCCATAAATTATCTATTTCTACAACTATGTATAATAATTGCATCGTTTGACATAATAACTTATGTACCAAAATGGAAAAAGATGTGTAAAGCATAGATTTTCTCCTCCGTGGTTTGCTAAAAGAAAAGAGATAATTCCTTGTAATTTAAAACGGATAAAATGCCTCACTTTTGTGTAATTTATAGAAAGTTATAACGATAATCCTTTTTGGGAAGGATAGCTCTACCATATTAAAAAGTGAAAATAAATGTTTCTTACAGAATGTACGTATAAGTGTATGTTATGAAATTCCTAAGCATATGAATTAATGAGTTAGATATAGGAATATATACATATATATATATGTATGTATGTGTGTGTGTGTATTTATGTGTGTGTGTCTATACACACACACATGTAAAACTGTGCCTACCAATTTAAAATAACACACACACACATATAGCGTAATATACGTCGATATTCGTATTAGTTATAATAGCATAGTAAACTAAAGGACTAGGAGGTTGAATGGAAAAGAGATAGTAATGTTAGGAACTGGACCAGCCCGCAGCGGAAGAAATTGGTGAATTTCAAAAATTTTACCATTTTGGATCATTAATGAGCCTATGAAGTCTAAATTCATTTAGAAAATTTCTAAGTTTCTTTTAAATAAAATCAATATTTTTTAATCTATAAATAAAGTTTTACTTTAATTTAATGTGTATGTAAATTAGAGGATATCAAATATACTCTTATGTACATATTTATGTGTAATGGAATGAATGTATCAAATACATTCATGTTGTGAAATATATACATATAAGAAGTGTATATTTGTGTAACTAAGCATAAGATAATTTAGAGAAGGAAAACATTTGGTTTTCTTTCTCTTGACATGTATAATAAATTGAGGAAAGATAAGACTATAAATGTACAAATAGAAACCCTTACATTTCTCTCTCTTTTTAATTACATTGAATGACATTTTAAACGACATTTACAATAAAATTTGTATATGCCTTTGTTGTCCAAGTTTTTTTAAAGTAATAAAATATACATGTATAATAATCGATAAGTATATACATACACATGTTAAAATAAGTTTTCCTATATATATGAGTTTGTCAAAACAAGAATTAACAATTATAACAAAGGTTTCAATTAAGGAAGAGCTTGAAATTAAATTCTACAGTTTCACCAAAAGGTCCGTTTTAATTTAGATTAAAATAACATAAATACACACACACACACACATATATATATGTATAAATAATTTCAAGTTATGTATTTATTTTAAAATAACACATATATTTATATATATGTATGAAGATTGCAATTTAAGTAACATCTATGTTTAAATTTAATGCTAACAAAATAATTCAATCTTTTAATCTTAGGTATGAAATAAAAGTCTATAACTTTACATAAATGACCATTTATGAATTATAAAACAAAAGGAAAAAATTTAATTTTATGACAAGAAAAAGTAAAATTAAATCATTTTGGAAATTAACTATGCAACATTGGAAATTAATTTTACTGTATTAAACCACCAACAAATATAGTTTATTAATGTTTATGTATACAGATGTTACAAAATTTTATATACAACATTACAACATAATAAAATATTTTCACATTCCTTTTTTTTACAATTCCAAAACAATGATAGAAAAAATATCTGACAACTTGGGCATATACAAATTTGTTGTATGGTAAATCAGATCTGACTATACAAAAGGGACACACGATAAAACAGATAAAGGATTTGAAGTCAACCATAATAAACATATAGTCAATGGATATGTAAATAAGGAGAGATTCAAATTAAATCCACATAATGATCATATAATTAAACGAGATGAACAAAAGAGGATCTAAGTTATATTACAAGATGAATACACAAGATAGAAGAGATATAATATGAATAAATTTAAACCTTTTAAACATGATGAGATAGAAGATATATAATATGAATAAATCTGGACCATTTCAACATGATGAATATACAAATAAATGAAATTAGAATTACCAAAAATGAATGCAATGATTTGCACCTTGAATGATGAATCAAATCTCCTAGATTCAGAAATCAACCTCTAGAAGTTGCAAGGATATAGAGGAATAAAGCACTTTTCATAATTGATTTTGTTTGTATTTGATTTTAGGAATAATTGAAGCCATGGAAGATCTCATATTTTCAGCCATTAGAGAAGGAGAGAACCAGAAAAGTTATAGAAAGAAGAACGAAAAAATGAGAAACTATTGTATGTACATAATGAATTAGAGAATATGTTTTATTTGAAAGAAGGAAACATTTTCCATTCTTTAATTAAAACTTCTCTAATTAATTCTCTTGATTAACTTTCTCTTTTCATTCCTATTTCTTTACATGGTATGGCTGAAAATTACGTGCCATCAAATGACATAACATTCCATAAATTAACGCATGTAATTATCTTTTATTTAATTACAATGATATCATATATTAATGCGCGCAAATATAACTTTTATAAATGCATTCAAATAATTACAAATAACTCCCAAACATCAAATAAAATAAATAATAATTAATATTTCTCAAATACTAATTAATTTAATTAATTTACAACTTTTTATAAATTAATTAAATCATGTGGTTTTTTCGGAGAATTCATCATTACGATTGTGTGACTTAAAGGTGTAAATTCAGTCAGCGATTAATATTAAACAATTCAAATATTAACGTTCACACGTCACTTAGCAGGTGGTGTGACATTTTGGTTGAATTCATCACTTACACATCTTTTGGTAAAATCCAATTTTACTTATTATAAGCGGTACCTAATAGTGACAATTATTTACACAAATTCTCTTCATCAAAACTATATCACTTTGGAATTATGGAATTTGGTAATGTCAAAATTCCATTATCATCAACATTCAACTTTATATACCAAACACAAAGTCCTTGGTTCAATAACAACAATTATTATTAACCAAAATGCTCGAGTAGAGACATTGACTTTGAGTTGAATTGAGTTGACCATGATACTAACCCTATATAACTGAGGAGACGAATCCTCTCTTGAATAGCGCTTCACTTCTGATGGAATGCCATGCCATGCCATGATTTGACTATAATCAAAGCGGAGCTTTCATATTGAAGATCCACAGTATTCTCAAGTCGAGAGAACTGTGTAAATCAGTCACATCGATATTTTTTGTTTGACCTTAGTTATATTAACCAACAGAAAACTATCGAGTGAGTCGTTCCATAGTTATCCAATAACTATTAGTACATAACCCCTAGGTGCCCCCAGTAGTCATGAGTAATACACTGCCTAACATTTGGAGAGCGTTACATACACTAGTCTCAACAGATACACCGATATCCAGTCTCGATGCATCTTGACTAGGAACATTTAAAATGGTATATTTGTTTTATTGTGATAAATTACTCACGGTCACAACACTTTGTAACTACTATCACAAAATATACCATTTATGGAGTTTTTATTAAATATACTTTTAATTAAACTAATTAATTAATATAACCACATTAGATGAAGTATATAATAGAAAGAAATACCTTTTTTGTAAACAAGATTGTTCAACGAGTTAGATATACCCAAGGGCACACCCCTAACTCTATCAATCTCCCACTTGCACTTGGGGTCAATTATGAAATCTTATTCCAACTTCTCCAATCGGTTTCTCAAAACCAATTGGGTCAGTCCCTTTGTGAATGGGTATGCTATTTTGTTTCAATTATCTACTCTGTCAATCAACTCTCTCCGACGGTGATATACTGCTTTGTCACATGGAACAATTTAGAGTATGTCTCTCGACCTCTAGTGAACTCTAAGTTCTATTACGAACCATATCACGACATTGTTATCATATAACAATGTTATGAGATTCTCAACATTTGGAATCGGCTTAGTTATAAATTTGTGCACTTATATTTTTGTATACATTATTTCTATTGCGGCAATATTCAAGGCGATGTACTTAGCCTTTTCATTGAATCAGCCATAGTCTTTCATTTGGAACATTTCCAACTTAAAGATTCTTTAATTGAATTTATTATTGACATACTACACTCAATATGACTTATGAAGTTTGAGTTCGAACACTCCTTCACAAGGAGTTTTTGTTTCTGTAAATAATTCTCTAGTATTTCATAAATACATGAGAACACTTCAAACAACCATTTAGTGATATCAATTTGAATTTGATATTTGCTCCATGTATCAAATACATAAGAAAACCATGATATTGTAGACAACACATCATGTATGATAATTCCTTTTGCCAATGCAAAGGAATCAATCTTACATGTTTCGTATTAAACATTTTAATAAGGTGTCCTTGCATATCATTTGGGACATTCCCGACATCTTTTATACTTACTATAAAAGTCATCATTTATTAATCCAATGTTGAGTATTAAAACAACTAAGGCTGATTTTAACACAAGTACATCGTTAAAATCAATAACATGTTGTTTACTTATAGTTTAGAAATATCAATGTACCTTTTAATGTTCTTTCTTATGAACACATGCTTTCTCTGCACACATTGATTAAAAATCAAACTATTTGATATTTCTATCAAAATACTTATTCAATCTTGATGCTTATAAAATGATACTTTCATACCATTTCTTGTATCATATCCAAAGACTCACAAACTCAATATCGCTCCCACTGACTTTGAGACATTTTTGGTTAATATGTGTAAACAGCTTACTCTAGATCGTTATTTAGAATTTTTTGTTTCAATACATATGTACCAAAACACTAGGACTTAACAAGTAATAATTTTGTGAGTAAATCCGAATTAACTTGAACATATCGAATCTATTACGCTAATTTCAACAATTGAAATTTGCGATATTATTCTTATCGACATTGCTCATTTAATTCCAACTACTTTAGTCTTACTCATAAAGACACAGTCGTGGTCGATGGATCATATCCCTTCAGTTACGACCACTAAAATCTATATTTTTATAGTGTACTTGGAATTCTTTCAGATTTGTGCATCATACCATATAAAGTCAACACTCTCAATGGTTTAATTAAACAATCTAGGATTATATATTTTTGACATTAATAAGAAACTCATAGTTTCTCTTCGATGTGAGAGAATATTTATTAGACATTCTAATGCTACGTGTTCGTTTAGGTTAGTTAATTTCATTTCATCTCATATAATTAGTTCTATCTATAGATCGTATCCAACTCCATTTACTACAAATAATTTGTAACGACCCGTATTTTTAACACTTTAAAAATACGAAGTAAAATGAAAATTCTGGATAAAAATCCGAAGGAAATAAAATTTTGTGTTGTTAAATGTGAATTACAAGTTAAAATACAAAACTGAATTCTGAAATAACTTATTTGTAAATTAAATATGGATGTTAACTTGTAATGAATGTAAATAATGAATTGAATTTGATTGTAAACCAAATTGGTTATGATTGTAAACAAAGAATAAATAAAACGGTAGATTTAAGAATGGAAGTTTATGTTATTGAAACTAATATAAATAAATGTAACTTAATATTACGATTGATTGAAAGCAGATAATAACTGAAACTGTAATTCAATAAAGATGTTAACTTGTAATTGAACGTAAGTAAAGATTTAAATTTGAATGTAACAAGTAATTGAATTGAATTGAATTTGATTGTAAACAACGAAATAAATAAAATGTTACATTTAATATTGAAGTTATAATATGGAAATCAATGTAAATGAATGTAATTTAATATTATTGTGAATTTAAATAAGATGATAGCTGAAGAAAATGAAATTAAATGAATTATAAACTATTGATAATAATGTATAAGTAAATGGTTGATTCAATAATGAAAGTGTAAATTGAAATAAAAGAATTCATTTGGAATTAAATAACTTGAATTTGAATTACAATATAATTGAACGCTGAATCTAATATAATCTTTTATATTGGATCTATAATGGAAAACTGCATTGTAAAAGATTGTTAATTACTGTGAAATTAAAAATGGAATTTGTGAACAATTGAAGTTTGAATTAAAAGTTAATAATTTAAAATTGGGAATTTTATATTGAAATTAAACAGTCGAATATTTTATTTTTCGAATATTGGATTTAATTAGACAATTAAATCGATAATTTAATAAGTAAAATTTCAGAAATAATTAAAAATCGAGTTGAATAAGATTGAAAATGATTTGTAAAATTTTATCTTATCATATTGGAGTTATAGTAATGTTATAGAACTTTTAAAATTGAATTTAAAGTTAATTTGTGAAAATTGAATATTTTAATATTTAATTATCGACTGAAAAATAGCTATTTTTCGAACAGTCTCAGAATTGAACGAAACTAGTTCCATTGGATCCGTAATAGTTTGTTATTGTCGGATTTCAAATTTCGGAGCAATCGGAGTTGCCATTTGACCGTGGCAACTGAAAACGCTTGGAAATTCATTTAATCGGTTTAATTTAAAATCGATCGTTTATTTCCATAACTCACACGAACGATCAAATTATCCACCAAAACACGTTCCATTGTGTTCGGAATGCGGGTAAAACATTACGAACGCCAGGCGGCATGTGTTGTTTGGAGTTCGTTTGTAAACGATCGTTAAAATTTAATTTAATAATAAAATAATGTTATAATACGTATATATATACGTTCAGAGTGAAACCCTAATCTCTTTTAATCAGCCGCCGTTCTATGTTATTTCTATGGCCGAAATTCATCACACTTTCCTCCTCAATTCCTCACGATCTATGCAATATCATCGAGAACTTTCTAAACGAAAGTCGTAGATCATGGCGAGGCCGAGGCATCCAACGGTCGAGATGAGATTTGGCGAGGTGGATGAAGAGAGAACTGCCTCCGTTTGTGGTCAGTTCGAACGCGTTTTACAAGGCCATAGGATGACCGAGCTCTGCGGTGTTCAAGGCGAGGGTGCTCATGGGTGAGAGCTTCGTGATGAGGGCTCCTGATCGTGATATCGACAAGCGTGGTGGCCGAGTATATTGGATGTTGAACGGCGTCTATGGGTTCTTGAAACCCTCGGCGAACGAACGGAAGGAAGAAGTCTGGTGGCCTTTGATTCCAGAACGAACGGCTGTGATTTTCTGTGGGTAAAATAAATAAATAAAAAAGAAGAAGAAAATTTGTTTTGAATTATAAATATATATATGCAATCTTGTAAAACTCATATCTCTTCCATACATTATCAGAATCAGACGAATCTTTTTGCGTTGGAATCGTGGTGACGAGCTCTACGTCATGGAATTGATTTGGAGATATTTGGAGCTAACTAAAATTTTAGGTTAAATCGAACGTCGTTCGATTTGATTTAAAATTGAAAATCAAGGTGAGTGTTTTACGCTCACATTTGACTAAAATTTTTATGTTAGTTGAATAGAAATTCCTGTGATAATATGTTTGCGTTGTTTGATGTTTGATGGTTGAAATTGGTTGTTTATCTCGTACTATAAATTATATGATTTAAATTGCTCGTTAAATTTAAATTTAACTGTTAGGTTAGAATTTAAATTTTATTGCCAGTTTAAAACCCCGACACCCCTAAATAGTAAATGACTGTGATATTATGACTGTTTGGATTGATTGTTGTGATTGATGATTTATTTGATATATTGGACATATGCTGATGCTTTACATTGATTATTCTTGATATTTACCCACTGATAAGATTGTTGTTGATTTGTCGATCAATCCCAATCATTACCCTAGATGTTACGGGCATCAAATTAACCGGGATTAATCGTTAAGGAATTAAAATTGAAATAATAAAAATTTCACTTGGCCATAGGATAGAAAATTTTATACAGACACCGATTGGATAAATTTAATGTTTTCAACATTGAAATTTGGTTTAATTGAATTTGTTTAAAGGAGATAAATGAATTTGGATTTTTGAAACTAAAACTTGAATTAGAAACCGTTGGAAATAAAACTGAAAGTAAAATTTAGATTAAGTATGATTTGAATTTAATAAAAGGAATTGTGAATTTAGATTGAACATACTTTATTAAATGGTATAAATTTAAATGATCAATAACTGAAATTTGAATTCGAAATTTTGTATATATATCAAATGTTCAAATGAAAGTTTAAGTTGAAGTTAACTAATCTAATTGAACCTTTTGAATCGAGTTGGATCGTGGAAATTTGATTTAAATTTATTTGAACTGAATGAAGATTTATCTAAAAATATAAACTTGAACTTTGATTTGGATTAACTGAGAATTGAAATGAATTTGAAAGGAATCGAGATATTTGGAAATTTGACTGGTTTGACTTGGGAAGGTATCTTAAACAAATTATTTTAGTATAACTATTTCAAATCTATTTTATTTATTCAAACAAATTTGTTTTCTCAAACTATTTACTTTATAAACCATTTTATTTGTAAAAACTATTTTCTATTAAACTAATACAATTATTTATTTTATAAACCATATGTTTCTTAAATTATTTTCTAAAAAAAAAATTATTTAACTATTAAATTTTCTAAAACTATTTTCTAAAAATTTAAACCAGTAAAAGGGAATAAAGGTTATGTTTAAATCCTTGATTTAAATGCGAATTGGATTAATGGAAATTTAATCAAATTTAAAAATTCAAATGAAGTTTGAAGTAAACGATTTTGAAATGAATTGACTTATCTAAAATTTGGCTTCGGAAAAATGATATGATATTTGAAATGGTTTTGTTTTCGAAACAAATACGAGATTTGATTTTAAAAAGATGAATTGTTTTCGAAGCATAATAAAACCAATCGGTGTGATAAATACGTAGTTATTAAAGAGACCGGGATCGGATATGGGCATACTCTCTGTCGATACCGAAACCACTTTAATAACTAATATACGCGAAGTGTTGATCCAGAATGAAGTGGATGGTTTTGGTGAACGTGTTGACTGAAGAAAGAGAACGATTTTGGATGACCCCTGACATGACTAAAACAGGAGCCGCGCCGGGCCATTGAGGTTCGCCATCTCTAGCGGACACACTTCTTCGATACCATGTCTATTACATTTGTGATTCGATTTGGGTGCACCCCTTGATTTGGGAGTGTTGTTTCGCGGTGTTGGGGTAGTAGCTGCTATGCCCAACATCAGTCCGGATCACGCAACTACTAGTATCCTAGTTGGTATTGCCTCATGTACCTTGTCATACTGATTATCCTATTCGCGACCACTACGATTTTGATTTGTACCTTTAGTATATGGATTGCCCTCTGGTGACTTCCGGTTTTGGGGAAACTACGGTCTTGTATATGCTCTTGGGAATATAAACTGTGTTAAGGGTGGAATGGGCCATGGCTTAACGCTATTTTAATACTTTTACTTTAATGTAGACATGTTATAATAGCGTATTGTACTACATAGTAGATAGTTTAACGGATCCTTAAGAGATGGAAAAATCCGGTAACATCTCTTAAGTTATTGCACTCACGTTGACACTGGATAAGAGATGTCAAACCCCGTAAACATCTCTGACGCCGTCACACTCATATTTTCTTATTCGATTTGACTTACATGAGATATTTTAGTCCTGACTCGAGTGTTTTGTCTTTTCATTACGCTCGGGTCAGCCTGAGCATTTCAGATAAGGTTGAAGATCTATTTTGGAGGACGAAGACGGAGTTTGGTATTACATCATTTGTATTCTACTACCATATTATTTTTCCGCTGCATTATTGTATTATCTCTGATATGTATGTAACTCTGATTTATGATGTATAATAATAATCAAATTTATTTATTTAACAGCTTCATGAACTGTTATTTTATTATTATATCTTGTTCCTTCCGCTGCAAGATTTTGAGTTTGCTTCTGTTCTTTCTTTCCTTTTCTTATTTAACCCCAATAACCATCTGCCTTTTTGAACGGCTTGAGTTGGACATGTGTGGATTATTGTCGACTTGAACGGTCAAAAATGGCGGGTCGTTACACTTGGTATCAGAGCTTTGGTTTAGCGATAAACCTTGGCTCTAGTGGGGAATAACTCATTGAAATAGAGGTAAACTATACGAATGAGTTGAGTGTATATGAGAGAGCGTATTTGTAATTTTGATATAAAATGATTTTATATTGTGTTAATTTGTTCCGTTGAGTATTTATGAATTTTGGTTGGTACTTGGGACGCCAAGGCATCGATAGGAATTTCTAAACACTCGAATAGGACAGATTGACATAATATTGTTTTGGATTATATTCTATATATAAAAGACTTATCTTGAAAATTTATAAATTTTGATTGCATTAGTTGTTATGAGATGATAATATTAGATTATCATCGTTTATTGTTGATTAGTCAATATTTCTAACTATTGACTATTGGATGATTTTAAGAAATGAAACTTGTAAATATTATTGACAATGAATATAAATGGTAAATAAAATGAAATAAAAATGAATTTAAATTAAGATGGAGAATTTAAATTCCGGTGTTTTGAAAATTTATTAACAAAAATTTGAAATGTATAATATAAGTATTATATGATAGTATATTCGATTAGAAATTGTTTTCAAAGGATTTTCAAATGAAGTAAGTGTTATACTCCCCTCTTGACACTAGAAATGATTCCGGTGATGAGTGCACGCATCATCGACTTTAGTTTCGAGAGTCTAAGTGGGGGAGATCACTTAATAGTTTTTCTAAACCCTGTTTTGATTAAAATTGAATTTTATTTTGTATTCTCTATAGTATGATTTGATATGTAAATTATATAAATATATATTATTTCAAAACTTGATTTGAAATGAAACCGGAAATGAAATTCTTAAGTTCTTTAATATTTAATGACTTTAATATTTAATGACTTTAATATTTAATGACTTTAAACTATTGAGATAAACAAATACTTGAATCATTACGGAACTTCTGAATTGTGAAATGAAAAATGAACCTTAGAGCTAAGTGAAAATATCAATTGAAGTAGAAATCCTTAGAATTAGAAAATTATGAATTTAAAATAAAAATCGAAACTGTAAAACTCGCATAGTATTAAATTTCATTCTATAGCATAAATATAACTCACCAAAATATTTATGAAGTTCAAAAATGTTATATGAATTGTTAATAGGATAATATACAAGTATAGGTTTGAATAACGAAATATGCATTTAATTAATGGTTTGCAAATATAAATAAAATTGTTAGTAAATAATTGGAATTTAAATTACATTTAAAGGTGATTCACAATTATGTTAATACAAAATGGAATACTATATGTGAATGTAAATGTGAAATTAAATTATAGTGAAATTTAAGTAATGACTTAAGAATTAATTAATTGAAAATTCAACTTTGAATGAAAAAGGGTTGTATGTTGTTTAACTACATTCTATTTGCATAACTATGACTTACCAAATACTTAAAAAGTTCAAAATGCTAATAAGGATAAGTAGAGGAATAATATACCAGTGTGAGAGTGAATAATAAAATGTGAAGATCTATTGATAGTTGTAAATATAAACGAAATTTAAGCTGTAAAATGAATGATATATACAAGTGAATGAATAAAATTTAAAATTAATGAAATATAAAATTTGTAAATGGAAACTAATTAAAGTTGAATATAACTAAATGTCAATAAACTTGGAAGTGTATGAAATAGAAAATTTTGACTTGGAAATGTATAATTGATTTAGTGTAGATTGTGGATGGATGTTAATGTTTGATATGCATTGGTTGTTAGATGGATGATAATTGATTAAATAGAATTCATTAGTGTTAATGGAATTGAATAAACGGAATAAAATTTTAAAATAATTAAATTCAAATTTGAAGCATAGGGAAATTAAATATAATTGAATTCAAATTAAATAGAAGCAAATTAACTTGAATTTAAATTATGAATGAAATAAACTTGAATAAATCGGAAACAAATCGAATGTAAACTTATTTCATGGATATATAAGAAAATAAATGACTTTGTGTTTATGATGGTTTCTTTAGAAAATTTGAAGTTTGATGGTTTGTACTTTGAAATAATAAAAGCAAATTTTGGAAAAACCCAAAATTGTCCAATATATGCTGAAACGAAAACAACCATAACTTTTAAATGGCCGGACAAAATTCGACGATCTTAGACTTTTCGGAAAGCCTAGAAACTGTGCTACATCTTTTGTTTAGAACGTTTTGATAAATACCTTCATACACTAGGCTGAAAACACCAATATTAGTCGCTGGCCTGGGCGAAGTAAAAATCTGAAGCACATACCCTTAGTATTTTCACCATAACTTTTTACTGGTGTATCGGATTTTGACGATCTTGCACTCCCTGGAAAGCTTAGAGCCTAAGCTCCAACTTTTGTTTTATAAGCATTTCTTATTTCTGTCATTTAGGAGGTCGAAAATCTGAAATTACATTTCAGACCTGCGCTAATTGCTCGGGGCTGAAGCGTATCATTTTAGTAAAATGGCCGTAACTTTTGAACGGATGGTCCGAATTCGATGATTTTGGACATTCCGGAAAACCTGAAACGAATGCAACAACTTTGGTTTAGATTCCATTATCAAATTTTATCGTTTAGGAGACCAAAAACTGAGATTCGTTTGCTGTCCTGGAATTGGAATTTCAGTTTTGAAGCTAAACATGTTATATGTAAGTTGTTTATGCTAAGTATATCGATCTATCTTTATATGCATGGTTCTAACTTGGTTATTGAGCATTTTAGTAGGTAGCAAAGGGGTTGCGCTTCGCTTGTGGAGCTCGCTTCTGCGCTTAATGCAAAATGTAAGTTAAATGCTAATAAACGCTAAATAAAAGGTACGTTCTCGGATTACGGTTTATGTTGTGGTATATTATTGTGTTCCCCATGTTTTGGGATGCCTCATTCTTGTAATGAGATGTATATCATGCAATTATTACCACTGTGAAATTTTTCGGTCCTAGCCGCGCAAAGGAGGTGCTGCCGAAATTTTTCAAAAAAATCCGGGAGTTAGAAAATTTTGTGAAAAAAAAATCGTATAACTAAATTTTGCAAATAAGTAGAATATTTTGAATGAATTATATCTAAATGATGGTTTCCCCTTCTCCGTTCCTTTTCGGGGACGAAAAGTTTTAAGTGGGGGAGAATGTAACGACCCGTATTTTTAACACTTTAAAAATACGAATTAAAATGAAAATTCTGGATAAAAATCCGAAGGAAATAAAATTTTGTGTTGTTAAATGTGAATTACAAGTTAAAATACAAAACTGAATTCTGAAATAACTTATTTGTAAATTAAATATGGATGTTAACTTGTAATGAATGTAAATAATGAATTGAATTTGATTGTAAACCAAATTGGTTATGATTGTAAACAAAGAATAAATAAAACGGTAGATTTAAGAATGGAAGTTTATGTTATTGAAACTAATATAAATAAATGTAACTTAATATTACGATTGATTGAAAGCAGATAATAACTGAAACTGTAATTCAATAAAGATGTTAACTTGTAATTGAACGTAAGTAAAGATTTAAATTTGAATGTAACAAGTAATTGAATTGAATTGAATTTGATTGTAAACAACGAAATAAATAAAATGTTACATTTAATATTGAAGTTATAATATGGAAATCAATGTAAATGAATGTAATTTAATATTATTGTGAATTTAAATAAGATGATAGCTGAAGAAAATGAAATTAAATGAATTATAAACTATTGATAATAATGTATAAGTAAATGGTTGATTCAATAATGAAAGTGTAAATTGAAATAAAAGAATTCATTTGGAATTAAATAACTTGAATTTGAATTACAATATAATTGAACGCTGAATCTAATATAATCTTTTATATTGGATCTATAATGGAAAACTGCATTGTAAAAGATTGTTAATTACTGTGAAATTAAAAATGGAATTTGTGAACAATTGAAGTTTGAATTAAAAGTTAATAATTTAAAATTGGGAATTTTATATTGAAATTAAACAGTCGAATATTTTATTTTTCGAATATTGGATTTAATTAGACAATTAAATCGATAATTTAATAAGTAAAATTTCAGAAATAATTAAAAATCGAGTTGAATAAGATTGAAAATGATTTGTAAAATTTTATCTTATCATATTGGAGTTATAGTAATGTTATAGAACTTTTAAAATTGAATTTAAAGTTAATTTGTGAAAATTGAATATTTTAATATTTAATTATCGACTGAAAAATAGCTATTTTTCGAACAGTCTCAGAATTGAACGAAACTAGTTCCATTGGATCCGTAATAGTTTGTTATTGTCGGATTTCAAATTTCGGAGCAATCGGAGTTGCCATTTGACCGTGGCAGCTGAAAACGCTTGGAAATTCATTTAATCGGTTTAATTTAAAATCGATCGTTTATTTCCATAACTCACACGAACGATCAAATTAGCCACCAAAACACGTTCCATTGTGTTCGGAATGCGGGTAAAACATTACGAACGCCAGGCGGCATGTGTTGTTTGGAGTTCGTTTGTAAACGATCGTTAAAATTTAATTTAATAATAAAATAATGTTATAATACGTATATATATACGTTCAGAGTGAAACCCTAATCTCTTTTAATCAGCCGCCGTTCTATGTTATTTCTATGGCCGAAATTCATCACACTTTCCTCCTCAATTCCTCACGATCTATGCAATATCATCGAGAACTTTCTAAACGAAAGTCGTAGATCATTGCGAGGCCGAGGCATCCAACGGTCGAGATGAGATTTGGCGAGGTGGATGAAGAGAGAACTGCCTCCGTTTGTGGTCAGTTCGAACGCGTTTTACAAGGCCATAGGATGACCGAGCTCTGCGGTGTTCAAGGCTAGGGTGCTCATGGGTGAGAGCTTCGTGATGAGGGCTCCTGATCGTGATATCGACAAGCGTGGTGGCCGAGTATATTGGATGTTGAACGGCGTCTATGGGTTCTTGAAACCCTCGGCGAACGAACGGAAGGAAGAAGTCTGGTGGCCTTTGATTCCAGAACGAACGGCTGTGATTTTCTGTGGGTAAAATAAATAAAAAAAAAAGAAGAAGAAAATTTGTTTTGAATTATAAATATATATATGCAATCTTGTAAAACTCATATCTCTTCCATACATTATCAGAATCAGACGAATCTTTTTGCGTTGGAATCGTGGTGACGAGCTCTACGTCATGGAATTGATTTGGAGATATTTGGAGCTAACTAAAATTTTAGGTTAAATCGAACGTCGTTCGATTTGATTTAAAATTGAAAATCAAGGTGAGTGTTTTACGCTCACATTTGACTAAAATTTTTATGTTAGTTGAATAGAAATTCCTGTGATAATATGTTTGCGTTGTTTGATGTTTGATGGTTGAAATTGGTTGTTTATCTCGTACTATAAATTATATGATTTAAATTGCTCGTTAAATTTAAATTTAACTGTTAGGTTAGAATTTAAATTTTATTGCCAGTTTAAAACCCCGACACCCCTAAATAGTAAATGACTGTGATATTATGACTGTTTGGATTGATTGTTGTGATTGATGATTTATTTGATATATTGGACATATGCTGATGCTTTACATTGATTATTCTTGATATTTACCCACTGATAAGATTGTTGTTGATTTGTCGATCAATCCCAATCATTACCCTAGATGTTACGGGCATCAAATTAACCGGGATTAATCGTTAAGGAATTAAAATTGAAATAATAAAAATTTCACTTGGCCATAGGATAGAAAATTTTATACAGACACCGATTGGATAAATTTAATGTTTTCAACATTGAAATTTGGTTTAATTGAATTTGTTTAAAGGAGATAAATGAATTTGGATTTTTGAAACTAAAACTTGAATTAGAAACCGTTGGAAATAAAACTGAAAGTAAAATTTAGATTAAGTATGATTTGAATTTAATAAAAGGAATTGTGAATTTAGATTGAACATACTTTATTAAATGGTATAAATTTAAATGATCAATAACTGAAATTTGAATTCGAAATTTTGTATATATATCAAATGTTCAAATGAAAGTTTAAGTTGAAGTTAACTAATCTAATTGAACCTTTTGAATCGAGTTGGATCGTGGAAATTTGATTTAAATTTATTTGAACTGAATGAAGATTTATCTAAAAATATAAACTTGAACTTTGATTTGGATTAACTGAGAATTGAAATGAATTTGAAAGGAATCGAGATATTTGGAAATTTGACTGGTTTGACTTGGGAAGGTATCTTAAACAAATTATTTTAGTATAACTATTTCAAATCTATTTTATTTATTCAAACAAATTTGTTTTCTCAAACTATTTACTTTATAAACCATTTTATTTGTAAAAACTATTTTCTATTAAACTAATATAATTATTTATTTTATAAACCATATGTTTCTTAAATTATTTTCTAAAAAAAAAATTATTTAACTATTAAATTTTCTAAAACTATTTTCTAAAAATTTAAACCAGTAAAAGGGAATAAAGGTTATGTTTAAATCCTTGATTTAAATGCGAATTGGATTAATGGAAATTTAATCAAATTTAAAAATTCAAATGAAGTTTGAAGTAAACGATTTTGAAATGAATTGACTTATCTAAAATTTGGCTTCGGAAAAATGATATGATATTTGAAATGGTTTTGTTTTCGAAACAAATACGAGATTTGATTTTAAAAAGATGAATTGTTTTCGAAGCATAATAAAACCAATCGGTGTGATAAATACGTAGTTATTAAAGAGACCGGGATCGGATATGGGCATACTCTCTGTCGATACCGAAACCACTTTAATAACTAATATACGCGAAGTGTTGATCCAGAATGAAGTGGATGGTTTTGGTGAACGTGTTGACTGAAGAAAGAGAACGATTTTGGATGACCCCTGACATGACTAAAACAGGAGCCGCGCCGGGCCATTGAGGTTCGCCATCTCTAGCGGACACACTTCTTCGATACCATGTCTATTACATTTGTGATTCGATTTGGGTGCACCCCTTGATTTGGGAGTGTTGTTTCGCGGTGTTGGGGTAGTAGCTGCTATGCCCAACATCAGTCCGGATCACGCAACTACTAGTATCCTAGTTGGTATTGCCTCATGTACCTTGTCATACTGATTATCCTATTCGCGACCACTACGATTTTGATTTGTACCTTTAGTATATGGATTGCCCTCTGGTGACTTCCGGTTTTGGGGAAACTACGGTCTTGTATATGCTCTTGGGAATATAAACTGTGTTAAGGGTGGAATGGGCCATGGCTTAACGCTATTTTAATACTTTTACTTTAATGTAGACATGTTATAATAGCGTATTGTACTACATAGTAGATAGTTTAACGGATCCTTAAGAGATGGAAAAATCCGGTAACATCTCTTAAGTTATTGCACTCACGTTGACACTGGATAAGAGATGTCAAACCCCGTAAACATCTCTGACGCCGTCACACTCATATTTTCTTATTCGATTTGACTTACATGAGATATTTTAGTCCTGACTCGAGTGTTTTGTCTTTTCATTACGCTCGGGTCAGCCTGAGCATTTCAGATAAGGTTGAAGATCTATTTTGGAGGACGAAGACGGAGTTTGGTATTACATCATTTGTATTCTACTACCATATTATTTTTCCGCTGCATTATTGTATTATCTCTGATATGTATGTAACTCTGATTTATGATGTATAATAATAATCAAATTTATTTATTTAACAGCTTCATGAACTGTTATTTTATTATTATATCTTGTTCCTTCCGCTGCAAGATTTTGAGTTTGCTTCTGTTCTTTCTTTCCTTTTCTTATTTAACCCCAATAACCATCTGCCTTTTTGAACGGCTTGAGTTGGACATGTGTGGATTATTGTCGACTTGAACGGTCAAAAATGGCGGGTCGTTACATAATTCCTCAAAGAAATTTTTTCACAATGAAGTTGGTATATCTTGAAAACACAATTGTTTCTCAATGCAATAGAATAGGTATTCATAAACGTTTTATGAATTTCTTTATTTATAAAACCGATTTGGTTTTAGTTTACACAAATTATGTTCGAAACATAAATATGTCATCCAATGGCAGTCTGTTCAAAATCCTTTTAGGGAGATTCATAGAAGATCCCTCATGAACAATTATTACGTGCAATCTTTCGATTTGCACAACTTGCCAACTCCTTGGCCTAAGATATGTTTGATTTTCTTATAAACCCTTATCTTGTAAAATTTTGTAAACTGTTATTCAGATGAAATTACTTTAACCTTATGTACTACCCTTAAGTACATTACCGTATAGGAAAAAACTAACTCAACTTCACTCATAACTAATTGTACATTGTCCAACAATGTTCGATTACTCCATATCGATGCATCATTATGTATCACATGGAGGAGTAATTTTAAGATTGAATCTTTATTCATTTTAGGTACGTTCAGAACATTTTCCAATATACTTGCTCATTCGATCAAATCAAATCATTTCTATCGTATGTTATTTTATTTACTTCTGTTTTATATTCTATAAGTTTACCATAGACATACTACATGTGTATCAAATACACATGTCCGTTATGACGATAACTCATCGGTGAATATGACGAAGTACGTGGAATGTTTTGGTATTTATAGAATTACGATTGCAAACATCTATATGTATCAACCGATGAGTTCATCAACTCTTATGATACTCCCACTAAATGAGTGCATAGCATGTTATTGTTTGAGATATAATTAACAAGTATCATATGATTCAAAATCATATAATAAAATTATTTCTCAAAACTATGGCTTAGTATATAATTCCAAAAAAACTATAAACAATATTAGATACTTTTTTATTTTCCAATGCATCATTTTTGTTATAAAAAAATTACCATATTATAGTTTTATTTCATAAAGAATATTCATATTGAAATATAGCTATGTCTATTTTTTCAGTCGATACCGAAAAATAATCATTATTTCATAAATAATGCATGGTAAGTTTTACGAAATTTTTTTTCGTACTATGATGCAATTAATAAGTGCTATATGGCATGCTCCCACTGTTCCACCATTACCATAATAGCATACTAAATTCGGAGGTCCACCATTTCACTTAATACGATTTGTTTATTTCATACACTGCAACTATTTACAGTGGAGAGTTTATTGACCAAATATCTTGAGCTCAAAGAAATAAATCTCGTAGAAAACAAATTTCTATATTGAAATACATGTCGGAGTAAAAATCATATTTCTTATTCCAATATCAAGTATCAACTATTATTACAATTCCCATTTCCAATGTTTCTCTATGAAGCAGAAGTGACTGTTCATTCTCTTTATCCTACTATATCTTAAATTACATCTATTCTTATACATTCGTTTTCCTTTCAAATGGTCAAACTATTCAAAAGAAAACCTTACTACAATATCATAACAAACTCTTTACAAAAGTGCATTCGATTATCCTTAATATTTAAGGACATCAAATATGTTGCACTTTACGTAAACCGATCAAAATGACATTTCAGTGATCGAGTTCTTAGATCTATCTTGTAGTTTTTGGTCATGTCTTACATTAACATAATATGATCTCTTTTGTAATCAATTAGATTTAATACTCGATCTCGCACTAAGGTTTATTTAGTTTTTCGGATGAACCAATTTCATCGAAATATTGTACATTACAAACTTTGACCATTCACTATATAAAATTTATATGCAATTGTATATGGATCAAATATCCATAGCCTTGTATTGCTTTTAGAGTTCGGAACCCATAGAATGCAATACATGGTCTTGACCAAATAAATGCATAAGTGATCAACCACGAATGTATTTAGTAGTTGTAAAATCAGGCATTTGCATGGGTGTTGAAACGTTAACATGCAATAGGAATTTAATGGTGGGCTTTATATTTCCATTTGTCAACTTTCAATTTAGTTTGTTTGTATATGTTAATTGATAAACATTTTATCAATCATATTAAATGCATAAATTTATCATTGTAGATAATTATAACATTATTTAGCATATGTTCTTACAATATTAGAAATGTTAAATGTTACCATTTCATTTTTCTAATAAGGCTCCCATTAGTCTTTTATGTTTCTCCAAACCCTAAGATGAAACATAGAAGTCTTTCGACTTCACTAGTGGGTGTTAGGACTCGTCTGTCTTGGTATTCTAACCTTGAGTTTGCTCAATAAATCATAGCCCCACAAACGATGGATAACTCCTTATCGGTTGTATCACATACAACTCCTAACCCATTTTCCTTGTCCTAATCTCATTTTGACCTTGAGTTTGCTCAACAAATTGAAAGATATTATTCACTCGTACCTACCATATCGTGATGGCATAAGTATAGTATATGTACCTTGAGTTTTCTCAACAAATACATATAGTTAACCTATCTCATCTATTAAATATATTAATAATACCACACATAACATCCCCAGCTTGAGTTTTCTCAATAACTAAGAAGTATGCAAGTAATATATATATATATATATATATATATGGTAGAGGACAACATTATATTGAAGATTCATAATCATCAATATATTATATTGAGTGATATCGACTTATGAAATAATGTATTTCTTATGAAATACCCTCATGATTCAAGTGTCAGATACATCAAAAATCATAGTATACGTACATTTACGTATGTATTTATTCCTTAAGTCTATTTGGGTTTCTTTAATGTTCCACTTTTAGTTTATACATTCATATCATACAATTTTTGTTTTTAAATAACTTTTATATTTCATATTACTTATATAATTGTCTTATGTATAATATTTCGTTTCGTTAATTAAATCTTATTTAATTAATTAACTCTTTAATTAATTTTATATTAGTATTCCAATATAATTTTAATATTGGAAATTTAAATCATTTTGGAAATTAACTTTGCAACATTAGAAATTAATTTTACTGTATTAAACCATCAACAAATATAGTGTATTAATGTTTATGTATACAGATGTTACAAAATTTTATATACAACATACAACATAATAAATATTTTCACATTCCTTTTTTTACAATTCCAAAACAATGACAGAAAAAAATATCGGACAACTTGGGCATATACAAATTGTTGTATTATAAATCAGATCTGAATATACAAAAGGGACACACAATAAAACAGATAAATGATTTGAAGTCAACCATAATAAACATATAGTCAATGGATATTTAAATAAAGAGAGATAAAAATTATATCTACATAATGATCATAAAATTAAATGAGATGAACAAAAGGGGATCTAAGTTATATTACAAGATGAATACACAAGATAGAAGAGATATAATATGAATAAATCTAAACCTTTTAAACATGATGAGATAGAAGATATATAATATGAATAAATCTGGACCATTTCAACATGATGAGTATACAAATAAATGAAATTAGAATTACCAAAAACGAAGCCAATGATTTGCACCTTGAATGATGAATCAAATCTCCTAGATTTAGAAATCAGCCTCCAGATGTTGCAAGGATCAAGAGGAATAAACCACTTTTCATAATTGATTTTATTTTTATTTGATTTTAGGAATAATTGAAGCCATGGAAAATCTCATATTTTCAGCCATTATAAAAGAAGAGAAGAACCAGAGAAGTTATAGAAGGAAGAATGAAAAAAATGAGAAACTCAATTGTACGTACAGAATGAATTAGAGAATATGTTTTATTTGAAAGAAGGAAACCTTTCCCATTACTTAATTAAAACATCTCTAATTAATTCTCTGATTAACTTTCTCTTTTCACCCCTATTTCTTTACATGGTATGGCTAAAAATTATGTGCCTTCAAATGACATAAGATTCCATAAATTAACGCATGTAATTATCTTTTATTTAATTACAATGATATCATATATCAATGCGCGCAAATATAACTTTTATAAATGCATTTAAATAATTACAAATAACTCCTAAACATTGTTAACGTAAAAATCGAACGCTAACACCCCGGTGTGAGTATTAGTAAAGTGAAAGCACCACCCGTTGGTACGGGAACTAAAATAAGTAGATCAATGCAGTAAAAGTAAAGAGACTTCAGTTTTTATAGTGGTTCGGCTCAAGTCAAGCCTACGTCCACTTTATCTTCTTTATCACAAGTTCGATTACAAGATTTACAAGAATTCCTTCGATTACTCAACAATCGATACAAGTAATTAGCACTACAATGCAAAAGAGATTCTGGAATTCATCTTGAATGTAGTTGATCTTCTCTTTAGGTAGTTTGGAATGTTAGAGGTGTTGTAGAGGTCGTGAATGTAGCAGAGTTTCGGCTCTTCAAAGTCTCCAAAAGTCCCCCTATCAATGTGGAGTAGGCGGGGTATTTATAGGGAAAATCTGGAGGTAGGTCGTAGGTCGTTGGGTTTTTAGGTCGTGAGCGATCTAAGGGTTCTCCCGAGTTAGCTTAAGTCGTTGGCGACTTAGTGGAGCCATTCTGGGTGAGATACTGGGTGTGAGCGACCTAATGTAGTGAATTCGGAAGTTATCTTGGCAAGATTAGGTCGTGAGCGACCTAACAGAAGAGGTAGGTCGTGTGGCTTTACTCTGGAGCATGTTAAGTCGTTCCCTTTTCCTGAGTTGCTAGGTCGCTAACTTGCTAGGTCGCTAGGTCGCTAACTTGTTAGGTCGCTAGGTCTCTAACTCGTTAGGTCGCTAGGTTGCTTTCTGGAGTTAGGTCGCTAGGTCGCTAACTCGTTAGGTCGCTAGGTTGCTTTCTGGAGTTAGGTCGCTGCCTTCTTATCTCGTTAAGTCGTTGGGTCACTGAACCACTGAGTCGCTTAGTTTCTTAGGTTGTTAAGTCGTAAGTCGTTGGGTCGCTAAGTCGTGGAAAAAGAGGTGTTAACACTTGCCCCTCGAAGTATACGCCTAGGGACTAGGTCATGTGCTTCGATACCTTTTAACTCGTGCCATCTGAATTTGCTAAGTCGTGAGTCGCTCGAGTTGTTAGGTCGTGAGCCGCTTGAGTTGTTATGTCGTTCTAAGCCGATTCGAATTCCACCTTTCCCGCCTATAAGTTGCTCAGCTTCTTCTTCCTTCTCCTCACTTGCCCTATTATTCGAAACTACCACTGGCGTTTTCTCCAAGCTTTCGAAGACAAAATTCCAACCTTCTCGTCGTCGATCAATCCTCCGTCCAACTACGTAAGTAATTCAGGCCATCGTTCACCTACATCCGTTGTCAAATCGTCGATTTCCACTTTCCGACTTCGATTCGCTCTCTTTTACTGCATTTCGTCAAGAACCATGTTTCGACCAATTTGCTACCGCCGTTGATCACGCCGTGGTTGTGATTCATGATAAAACAGTAATATTGAATTCCTGGCGAATCTGAGATGATGTTAATGGTTTTTGGGTGATTTGGTGGTATTGGAGAGACGATGGTTTTTTGTTGTGAAGGCGCCAATGAGTTATCGGGTTATCGGGTTTGATGCTAGGCGAGTTAACAACCCGAGGAAGATTGAGCGAGTTAGGGAGTTGGTGAATTGACGTATTGGGAAGTAGTGAACGGGATAAGGCATTAGGCGAGTTAAGGATCTGAGGAGGAGCGACTTACGGTTTAAACATGAATCACACGACATAACTCAGCAAACGGTCTAAGGAACTAGCACGACTTAACCAAGCAAACGACTTAACCAAGCAAACGACTTAACCAAGAAAACGACTTAATTTTAACCCGTGGAGCAGTTTTAACTCGTAGGATTGATAAACTCCATAGCTCGAGCAGAGCGACTTAAGGAAGGCTGACTTATGTTAGGTCGTTGAACATGATTTGGACGACCTAAGCAATCCCGAGCTAGTATTAAGTCGTTCCTGCGACTTAAGGACTTGAACACTTGCAAAATTTTACAGAACTTGGCTGAATTGCCAATTTGAACTGCTTGAACTTGTTGCACTTTTTTCACAGATTGTATTGACTTGATTGCTAATAACCTGTTAAATACAACATTTACAGAAAACTGGGACGAATATACTTATCATTGACTGCCCACATCGAACGATGCATTAGATCAAGAGACAATATTCTACTTAAGTAAAACAACTTGAATTTAATCGAGTGTGAAATGCTGCGAATTAACTAACTTGAATGAAGTGTCAACGCAAAATTCTCACAGTTAGAACTACTAACTATCGAATGTTATCTGCAATGACACTACTCTCAGTTTTAATTTAATAACAAGTCTCAAATTTTCTTGAATTGACGTATGCCAACCAGTATTGGTATTTTTATTTACTTGTTATTTTATTAGCTTCGCACAACACTTCACACGCTTTTAGGAAACGTGCACCTTCATATTTGAACATCCAGTTCCTTGTGTAGAATGACTTCTCATAAAGCACAAGAAGTAACAGTAGAACAGATTGAAGAAGTCTTCTCAATAGCTGACCCTCTGGAGAATCCTCCGGAAACAGTCTCAACCACTCTAACCCAACGGGATTTCAGCCAGCTTTGCATCCAATTTGGCATTGCTGAGACCTAAGCTTTACTTTCTGGAGTAAATGATACCGCCGATAGGCCACCTCCTGGCTTTATTGCGGTCAACCGTCAGATGTGCTTGAGCGGAGCTATTCCTCCTTTTAATGACTTTCTCAGAAAGCTGCTTCTTCGGTTGACTATCTCTCCATTTCAGTTGCACCCCAATGGCTATGCCATTCTGATGGGGTTGTGTGTGTTGTTCGAGAGAACACTTAATCGCGTTCCGAGCTTCGACGAAATTTGCTACTTGTGTTCGTTTGGGAGGAACAAAGATCATCCTTCCATCACACTTATAAGGAGCGCTAGAAATCATAAACTGATTACAAACTTGCCCGACAACGCTCACGGGTTCTTAAATCAGTTTTTCTTCGTTCGTTGCCCTTTGCAATTTTATGGCATCTGGAGAGTAGGAAGTAAGATTGTCTATCTCCATTTACTCCATTTCTGAGCCTTTTAGAATTCAGGTTGTCAAGTATTAACTTCATTTTTACTTTTGTAGCACTTCCTTCCCTTTCTAAAGACTCCAGTCATAAGTCAACTTTTGAAAGGCTAAATGCTGTAGCCGTCGAGGAAAGGAGTATCAAATTTCTTTTGAAAGATGAATTTCTACATCAATTTGGCCTTTTACATCCTTCCCGATCCCTTCAACTTCGCAATTCCCCTGCTTCTCAACTAAAAACATCTGATGCCCCACCTCCCGCAAAAGAACTTGCGTTGAAAGAACTAGTTGCAGAAGCTTCATTGGTAAAATGCTCCGGTTCTGCTGAGGGTGCAGAGTTTTCTGGCAAGTCTAAACTTCTTCCAGGTATCGAAGAATAGGAAATCCCTCAATGTCCCGGGAAGACTTCCATAGAAGTTGATGAGGGGACGGGGAAAGAAAGTTCTCCCACAAAAAGTGCTGAACATGCTGAAGAAGGAACTGCTGGTGTGACTCACTCGGCTAGGCATAACGGTGACGACATCTTCGAGGGGTTAAGCGATTTTTTGGTGACTTCTTAAGAGCTTTTCAAAGACGATATTACCGCTCCTAAGCTTGTCTCTCCATCGGTCGAAGCAACATCTGTCTTACGACCACTTCCGTCAACCCAAGAGTTGACCCCTATTGTAAAAGCCGACATCACTCCTAAGCTAAAGAGTGGTTTGTAGCTTGACGCGCGTAGTTTGCACGCCACACACACTTAGGATTTTTAGCAGTTTCTCGCACTTAACTTCCTTTTTCTGGAGATTTCTAAATTCTATCTCTTTTTCATTTTCAGATTCTCCAATGGGCCGAAGCGGCTCGTACTATGATGATTTTCGATGCTACGGAAGGCGTGATTTTTATGATCCCCGACGCTATCTCCCTGACCCCAAGGAAACCGATGAGGAACGAGCGGCTAGAAAAGCTCGAGAGAGGCAAGCTTACGAGGAGCGGTATGGAAGAAAAGATGACCGCTATGACTCCTTCCAAAGAGATGACGATTCTCACAAAAGAAAATCTCACGATGACAGGGGAAAGAGTCACATAACCGAGGAGCCAAGCAAGCGGGCCAAACTTGATGACAAGTCTTCTTCTGAAATCTCTAAAGTGCCCGCTGCTTCTATTTCTTTAGATATTCCTCCCAGCTCTCCTGCCCTCAAAAGAACTGATATCCAATCAATCATCAATAGGCCTCCCTATCAGGTCGAAAAACCTCCGCCTACACTCCACAGCCGATTCCCGAACTGGTGTCTGAAAGGAGTGCGTTTTGATTTGGATTTGGTACCGATCGACAAACAAACCATGCTGCGAAATCTTGATGCTGTAAAGCTTGATATCGAAAGAATGTACAGCTGGCAAAAACTGGTCGACGAACTCCAAAGAGTAAACCGTGCAAATCTTGAGGCAATGTTGACTATAGAAAATGATAAGTCTGAATGGTAGAAAATTCTTGATCAGCACGATGCGGAAATGAAGAGCATCACTGCCTATAATGAGGAGCTTGAAGCCGAAGTTAAGAAACTTAAGGAGGACCTTGCTACCTCTTCCGCTTCCCATTCTCAAAAGGAAGAGATTTTTCAAAAGCAAGTGAGAGATGCGCATGCTGCTCAAAGAGATGCCGAGATCAAACTTGAGGTGGAACAACATGTTGTTGAAAAATACCGCAACGATACCGACCAATTGCGGGAAAAATTCAGCTCCCAAGACTTGGAGATTACCATGTTAAAAGCTCAACTTTCAAAAGCAGAAAAGGAGTGTGATGAGGCCATTGCTGGAAAAGCGGCTGCTGAAGAATCGCATGAAACAACCAAGGCCACCATTAGCTCCACTCTTTTTGAGTTTTATGTTCTCAGTGTCTTAGGGAAAGGAAGTCTTTCGTTCTTGGGCCCAAAATATGAAATTACTCTGGCCGAAGTGTGGGAGGCAATAAGTGAAATGTTTAAAGATGCTGGTTATGCAGAGAAGGATCTGGAAGCTTGCTACTTGGACAACGATGGTCGTGCCGCCCTGGCTAGAGGAAAAGAACAGCTTGCCAGGGAGCGAGCCGAAGCGGTAGAAGGAGAACATCTGGGGATGGTACCTTTGGCTGACCCCACTCGTCCTTCGGCTTCGGTCGACCGTGATATCATCGGTTCTAGCTCTCATTCCCTATCTCCTGCAAAAGCCGCAAAAGCCGAAAGTGAAATCATAATTCCTGAGCCCCCAACTGCTCACACTGAAGAAGAGGCCCAAGAAAGTACTGAAGCCCAAGACTATGAAATCGAAGTGATCAACCCAAGCTCTCCAGGTAACTTCAATTCCGATCTGGCTCAAGTGGACTGTTCGTTTGCTTCACATAAGCTTGATGAACTTTTTGCCTATTACTTAAACTTTGACGTGCCACTATCTCCTCTCTTTGCGGGAAATAATGATGTTTTTAACTTTTCTTCTTCTGTAGCGAAAACAACAAGTGCCGCACAAGCTTCGCCTCCCCCAGCTGCTGCTCCTCCACCTCTTCAAGTTACTCCTCCTTCTGCTTCTCAACCGAGGTCGCAAGAGGAACAAATAGAAGCTCTCCATGGTTTAGACGACCCGGCGGCTTCTCAAGAGCAAATGGCTAAGGAAATTGAGGAGGGCGAGAGGACCCCGGAGAGATTCACTGCGGATGATACGAAACTTTTTGATCTTATTTCTCTGGGCAGTGAATCTTCTTCAAAGAAGAGGGGAAAGCGCGGGGTTTCGAAGAAAAAGAAAGGCGCTTCTGCTGATGATGAGAAGGCGGACACTTCCGCTGGTGACCAGATAACAGAAGATGACCCAATTGCATCTCTTTCTCCTTCTTCCGCAACTCGTCCAAGCCAGCCTGCGAAGTTAGTCATTAAGCCAGGTGAAGGCTCTAAAGGCGGCGTGAGTTAGAAGAAATGAGTTTGGTTCTATCTATCTTAGTTTGCTATTTTGTCTTTTGTCTAGAGACTTGCATCGACCGGAGATTGTGTGGGTACCGGCCCCCCCTTTTTGAAACCTGTACATGTATAAAAAATTTGATAGTATGGAATAAAAATGATTCGTTTTACTTGTACAATCTCTTGCAGTATTTGTGAATGCATTTATTCCTTGTTTTTGCACAAATTTCTTTATTTTCTCTGTACGATATTGCAGTGAGCTCGTGGTATGCTGTTTGAGCGTTGTTTTTATTAATATAGCTATATGCCCCCATACCACGGCTCATTGCAATATTCTGAAAAGACTTGTACTCTTATTCTAGAGAATAATTCTTCCGTTTTGAGGAAATATCATTCTACTTTTAATAGAGTGTGCCTTGCATCGGAGAAGTTTTTCTTTCTCCTTTTTTTTTAAAACACTTCAACTTTCGGAGATGGTCACATTTTATCTTTTGAAAAGTGGATTCCCCTACGCAGTGAAGCGAGCTTCTGGAGAAAGCTTTGATCTGTTTGTCAGAAAGTTATGTTTCATCGTTGAATGGGCCAACGGGACAGACGTCAGCTGTTTTATCGGATATTTGTTTGCACAAATGATCACGAGTATTTAGCTGCGGCCTAGAACCTTCTTTTTTGAGACGGTGCCCCTTCGGTGGTTCAATTGACGAAGTTTTTGGATGTGCCTCGTTAGGGGGCTTTACTTGTTTAGTGCTTCCGAAGAAGGCTTTGTGCCTCCGAAGAGGGCTTCTTGATTTGTGCCTCGGTAGAGGGCTTGTTTTATATGCCTTTGGGAAGGGCTTTTTTGTTGTGCCTCTGGAGAGGGCTTGTGCCTCCGAAGAGGGTTTGTGCCACCGAAGAGGTCTTTTCCTCCGAAGAGGTCTTTTGCCTCCGAAGAGGTCTTTGTTTGTGTGCCTCCGAAGAGGGCTTGTGCCTCCAAAGAGGTCTTTTGCCTCCGAAGAGGTCTTTTGAAGAGATCTTTGTTTGTGTGCCTCCGAAGAGGGCTTGTGCCTCCGAAGAGGTCTTTTGCCTTCGAAGAGGTCTTTTGCCTCCGAAGAGGTCTTTGTTTGTGTGCCTCCGAAGAGGGCTTGTGCCTCCGAAGAGGTCTTTTGCCTCCAAAGAGGTCTTTTGCCTCGTTGGAGGTCTTTGTTTGGTTTGCCAGGAAGGTTGCATCTCACAGTTAAGTGGGTCCACAGGGCAGATGCAAGCTACCCGACTGGATGTTCGTTTGCACAAACGATCGCAATCAAGTAACAAGGGCCTAGAACCTTCTATCTTGGGAAGGTGCCCCCTTGGGTGGTCCCACCAACATTCTTGGGTGAGAGATAAGATTCCATTTCGGCTGCTTTTGTCTGCTTGTCCATGTCTTTTCATCAACTGTCGCTTAGCGATTCCTCGTTATCATTCTCAAATGCCTGTTCCTTTCTTAGGTAAGCTATTTGATTTTTCCAGAGAAGTGTACTTCATGGTTGAGTGAATCCACGGGCAGACGTAAGCCACTTAACCGAATGTCTGTTTGCATAAACGATCACAGTCAGTTAGCAAGGGCCTGGTGCCTTCTCTTTGGGAAGGTGCCCCTTTAGTGGAATCACCAACCGTTTGTAGGAATTGAGTCTGGAATTTTTGTGGCTTGACATTTGTTTGTTGAGTGATTTATGGGAATCGCTTGGTTTTGTGACGTGTTGAATAAGTAAGCTTTGCTTTGATTGCCTGCAATATTAAATCGATATTTTAGCAACATATTTAAGATATTTGCACATTGAAATGAGATAGGCATTTTATAGCAGTAAAAGACACAAGATTTATAGTGGTTCAGCCAAGAATTGGGCCTACATCTACTATATAGTTCTTATTGCTAAGTCACACTGATTTTACAATGGCATACAATACAAGAACGATACATCCAGAATTATTTTACAAATTTAAGCATAGCTTTTAAGTAAAATATGGACGCAAGTGGTTGCTGTTCCAGGCTCTCGGGATTGGATCTCCTTCGACAGTTGTGAGTTTGAAAGTGCCATCGAGAAGTTTTTTGCCTATGACATACGGCCCTTCCCAGTTTGGCCTAAACACTCCTGTTGCTGTTACGATCCTTTTCAAGACTAGATCCCTAATTTTGAAGCTACGTTGAGGAACTTTAGAATTGAAGTGCCTGGCTATCCTTTGTTGTTGAGCTGCAACTCAGAGTTTAGCTTCTTTCCTTTTTTCATCAAGCAAGTCAAGTGCTTCAAGTTGCAGCTTTTCATTTTCAGCTTGGTTGAAATGAATTCTCCTGTGTGAGGGGACTTCTATTTCCACTGGAATCATTGCTTCTGATCCATATGCTAATGAGAATGGAATGTGCCCAGTCACAGTTTTATGGGTAGTCCTATATGCCCATAGTGCTAGTGGCAGCTTATTAACCCAACCACCTTTTGCTTTTTCCAGTTGCTTTTTGATGGTTGATTTGATGATTTTGTTTACTGCTTCCACTTGCCCGTTTGCCTGCGAATGAGCCACTGCTGAGAAGCTTTTTCGGATTTTGAATCGCCTGCAAAATTCTTGGAATTCTTCACTTTCGAATTGAGTACCATTGTCTGTTATTATCTTCTGAGGCACACCATACCTGCAAATGATATTTTTATTCACAAAATTTATCATCTTTTTAGAGGTACTAGTAGCCAATGGTTCAGCTTCAGCCCATTTAGTGAAATAATCAATAACAACAATGGCATATTTGATTTTGGATCTGGCAATCGGCATAGGCCCAATGAGATCTATTCCCCAAATGGCGAATGGCCATGGACTGACCATATGTGTTAGCATGGTGGAAGGTGCTCTTGGGATTTTTGCAAATCTCTGGCATCTGTCACACTTTTGGGAGTAGCTAGCAGCATCTCGATTAATATTCGGCCAAAAATACCCATAGCGGAGAATTTTCTTTGCAAGAGTCTGGCCACCTGAATGATCCCCACACTCTCCTCCGTGCACCTCAGCCAAAATTGTCTTAGCCTCTTCTTTGGTTACACATATGATCAATGGCATCGAGAATCCTCGTCTATACAAGTGGTCGCCTTGAATTACATATCTCGGGGCTTTTCTTAACAGCTTCTGGCATTCTTTTGAGTTATCTGGAATGGAACCGTTGAGTAGATATTCCTTGATTAGGGTCATCCATGACTCCTGTTCTTGAGATACATCCATGATCCAGTCAATATCCATCTCATCAATACTCGGAGCTCTCAAGACTTCTATAGGGACCAATCCCAATAATTGAGCTTCGCCAGAGCTTGAGTATTTCACGAGAGAATCTGCCTTCATGTTCTCTTCCCGGGGTATATGGTTGATTGTATAATGATTAAAATCATCGAGAAGCTCACAGGCTTTTGATAAATAAGCAGGAAGATTTCCTCCTTTAGTTTGAAACTCTTTCTTGACTTGGCATACAATAAGCTGGGAATCACTGAAGATCTGCAATACTTTAATGTTCATTTCCTTAGCAATCCGCAAATCGGCAATAAGAGCTTCATATTCGACTTCATTATTTGTCGAAGGAAATTCTAATCTCAATGCATAACACAATGACCGTCCTTTGGGAGTTTCAAGCACAACCCCATCTCCGGAACAGTAGTCATTTCTTGCACCATCAATATATAATTTCCATCGGATCGGAATGTCATCAGTTACCTCTTCCTCACTGCCACCTTTATCTGTGTATTCTACAATGAAATCTGCTAAAGCTTGTCCATTGATTGCTCTTCGGGGATGGTAGGTGATATCGTATTGACTGAGTTCGATATTCCATTTCAGAAAAAACGACCCGAAGTTTCAGGGCGGAATAGGACTTGCTTTAGAGGTTGATCAGTGAGGACTTTAATAGGATGAGCCTGGAAGTATGGCCTCAACTTTCTGGATGCGATCAATAGACAACAGGCGAGTTTCTCTAGCTTTGAATAATTCATCTCTGCCCCAGTGAACCTTTTGCTGATGTAATAAACTGGATGCTGAACTTTTGCGTCTTCTCGTACCAACGCTGCACTAAGAGCATGAGATGAAACTGCTAAGTATATGAATAGATCTTCACCATTGTTGGGCTTAGAAAGTATTGGAGGCGTTTCCATATGATGAATCAGCTCATCAAAAGCTTTTTGACACTTAGGAGTCCATTCGAAATTCTTCCTTCCTTTCTTCAGAGCATCAAAGAAGGGAATGCATTTATCTGTGGCCTTGGAAATAAATCAACTCAAAGCAGCGACTTTCCCGTTGATGCTTTGCAATTCCTTCTTCATTCTAGGGGGTTTGACTTCCCTTAAGGCAGTGATCTGAGCAGGATTAGCTTCAATGCCCCTAGCACTCACAATGAAACCTAAGAATTTTCCGGACTCAACCCCGAACAAACATTTCAGAGGATTCAACTTCATCCCATACTTTTGGAGGATCGCGAACATTTCTGCCAGATGGTCCATGTGGTCTACTACCTTCTTTGATTTCACTAACATATCATCAACGTATACTTCCATAGTCTTGCCAATCTAAGGCTTGAACATGGCATTAACGAGTCTCTGATAAGTTGCCCCCGCGTTCTTTAATCCGAAGGGCATGACCTTATAGCAGTAAAGACCAACATCAGTTATGAAGCTTGTGTCCTCCTGATCTGGCTCATGCATCATGATTTGATTGTATCCTGAGTAAGCATCCATAAAAGACAATAATTCGTGCCCAACTGTTCCATCCACCAACTGATCAATTCTGGGCAACGGGAAACAGTCTTTGGGACATGCTTTATTCAAGTCTGAAAAGTCGATACATACTCTCCACTTCCCATTTTCTTTTTTAACCAACACCGGATTAGAAACCTAAGTTGGATAAGTGGATTCTCTGATGAAGCCATTCTCCATGAGCCGATCTACTTCTTCTTTCAATGCTGTTGACCCTTCAGGACCCTGGGTTCTTCTTTTCTGCTTTATGGGTGTGAACTTCGGATCAATATTTAAAGCATGTACTGCGATTTCTGGAGATATTCCACACATGTCGGCATGACTCCAAGCGAAAACATCCAGGTTTGCTTTCAAGAATGCTATTAGTATATTCTGAACCGTCATACCAAGTTGTGAACCCACATTCAACACCTTGTTTGGGTCACTCAGGTCAACAGGTATTGGTACCGTCACTTCTACCGGCACCACTCTAGTCTCCCCTGCACCGGTCTTTCTGGGATCAATTTCTTTTCGCGCACCACTATGCTCACCAGTGCAGGGTCCACCCCGTAATTGCTATAAGGTGGGCTCTTTGATGCGGAGCGGAGCTGCCGCACCCTTTCCCATTTCTCTCTTCTTCGCCTCCCGCAACTTTGTGAGATAACATTCCCGCCCAGCATCCTGATCTCCCTTCAAAACACCAACGCCGTTATCAGTGGGGAATTTCATAGTTAGGCACCACGGGGCGAGAATAGCTTTGAATGCAGCGAGAGTTGGTCGTCCCAAGAAGGCGTTATAAGCAGAAAATTCATCAACAATAACAAAAGTTTGTTTACGGACCACTTTTCTTTCCCCTTCACCAAATTCTACAAATAAGTCGACAGTTCCAATGGGCTGTTTTGGTTCCCCAGTGAACCCAACAATCTTTTGCGAAGAAGCTTGAACATCATCCATCAGAATTTTCATTTGATCGAATGTCTTTTTGAAGAGGATATTACAAGAAGCGCCGCAATCAACAAGCACTCTTCTCACAATAGCTGGTCCGGTACCGGCGGTTATTACCAAAGGATCCATGGTGGGAGCCTCAACTCCCACAGAATCTCTAGCTCTGAATACAATGTCATCGTGAAAAGTTCTTTGCTGTTTTGAAGGCACAACATCTTCCAAGACAAAAACAGTTTCTTCTTTCGGGGTATGTTTCAGAGCATGAGCATACCTCTCCATCTCTCCCCAACTTCTGCCTGCTGGGTGAGGACCCCCTGTGATTACATTAATAACAGGCCTTTCAGATTCCTGCACCGCAGCCTTTTCACCTGAGCCAGATTGACGAGCAGAGAGTTGATGCCCCTGGGTAGATGAGGCCGGATCACCTCTGTTTCTCTTGACATACTGTTGAAGTTTATTCTGTCGCAGCAGCTCTTTAATTAAATTATTCAAATGGCGACACTCATTAGTGTCATGGCCAGGCTACTTATGAAATCGACAAAATCTTCCATTAGGTACAAAAATTTTTCCAAGCTTCATCTTAGGTGGTTCAGGGTACTCGATAGCATCCTTGGTTCCGAAGTAGATGTTCTCTGGAGCCTCAGTCAAAGGAGTTAAACCCGAAAAATGATGAGGTTTCTTCATATCTTTCTACTTTTTCCCACCGTTATTTTCCCTCTTCTGACCACCAGATTCTTTCTTGTTAGAAGCTTTAGCCACATGGTTGTTTTCAACTTCAGCCACAACCACCTTTGCTGGTGCAGGAAGATTTTCCAGATGTATAAATTCGTCAGCCTTCTTATAAAACTTCTCCAGTGAATTCGGTTCCTTCATCTTGAACCATTTTCCAAACTCAATTGTTTTATCGATGGCTTGCATCAAGTAAGTTAGAATCATTCGAGGCTCAACATTATCCATTTCGGCCAATGCTATATTAAAGCGGTTCAAGAAAGATTTGATAGATTCTCTGGGAGCTTGTTCGAGGCTGGACAATGACATTATGTCCTTGGCCTTTGAAGCATACAACCTGAACTGATCCTTGAATTTATGAGTTAAGTCAGAGAACCGATCGGACTGGTAGCTTTGTAAACCAAAGTAGAGCCACCCCCTCCAAATAGACAGGAAAATATCTGCATTTAATCTCATCTGTTGCCTTGGCACCTGTCATATGCCAGTCATATTTGTACAAGAACTGATTAGGGTCGCTTGTTCCCCGATAGGTTGGGATAGTAGGGGGAACAAACTTCTTTGGAAATTCAGCTTTTAGAATTCTTTCGGTAAACGGAGTCTTGCTTGGAGCAAACCCCCAATCATTTTCATCTTCATCCCTTTGCATACTTTCTTTCATAATTTGGCGAACCATTCCTGATAGGTATTCCTCATCATTCAGAGGCCTTGCTAGGCAGACGTCAGCCACTTTTTCGGAAGTTTGCTTGAACAAACGTTCGCGAAGAGGCGGCTTCAGCCTTGAACCTCCAGCTTGGGGAGGTGCCCCTTCGGCGGTGCCAGTTGCCCTTTGAGGAATACTTTTGTCTTGGGAATCATGAGTATCTTCAACAAAGGTTGGTTCATTATTTTCTGGTTGTTGGTGAACCCCAAGCAGAGCGTTTAAACTTTCCATCATCAAAGCATTTTGAGTTTCCATTTGTTGGTATAACCCAGACACAACATCATCAAGTTCGGCCCTTGTGACTCCAACAGTAGGAGTCGCCTGATTTGGCGCTAGAGAAGTGGCAGCCCTATCGTAAGCATCTCCGGATCTAATAGATCTACTCTTTCTTCGAGGAGCCATGATTTCAGATAGACTTCTGGTTTTTAAGGAGAGTCTTTCAAAAAATATTTGCGAATCAATGGTGAGAACACACCTGAGTTCGATGTTCTCAGTGAAAGCACAAAAAATGTTAACGTAAAAATCGAACGCTAACACCCCGGTGTGAGTATTAGTAAAGTGAAAGCACCACCCATTGGTACGGGAACTAAAACAAGCAAATCAATGCAGTAAAAGTAAAGAGACAACAGTTTATATAGTGCTTCGGCTCAAGTCAAGCCTACGTCCACTTTATCTTCTTTATCACAAGTTCGATTACAGGCTTTACAAGAATTCCTTCGATTACTCAACAATCGATACAAGTAATTAGCACTACAATGCAAAAGAGATTCTGGAATTCATTTTGAATGTAGTTGATCTTCTCTTTAGGTAGTTTGGAATGTTAGAGGTGTTGTAGAGGTCGTGAATGCAGCAGAGTTTCGGCGCTTCAAAGTCTCCAAAAGTCCCCCTATCAATGTGGAGTAGGCGGGGTATTTATAGGGAAAATCTGGAGGTAGGTCGTAGGTCTTTGGGTTTTTAGGTCGTGAGCGACCTAAGGGTCCTCCCGAGTTAGCTTAAGTCGTTGGCGACTTAGTGGAGCCATTCTGGGTGAGATACTGGGTGTGAGCGACCTAATGTAGTGAATTCAGAAGTTATCTTGGCAAGATTAGGTCGTGAGCGACCTAACAGAAGAGGTAGGTCGTGTGGCTTTACTCTGGAGCATGTTAAGTCGTTCCCTTTTCCTGAGTTGCTAGGTCGCTAGGTCACTAACTCGTTAGGTCGCTAGGTCGCTAACTCGTTAGGTTGTTGGTTGCTTTCTGGAGTTAGGTCGCTAGGTCGCTAGGTTGCTTTCTGGACTTAGGTCGCTGCCTTCTTATCTCGTTAAGTCGTTGGGTCGCTGAACCACTGAGTCGCTTAGTTTCTTAGGTTGTTAAGTCGTAAGTCGTTGGGTCGCTAAGTCGTGGAAAAAGAGGTGTTAACACTTGCCCCTCGAAGTATACACCTAGGGACTAGGTCGTGTGCTTCGATACCTTTTAACTCGTGCCATCTGAATTTGCTAAGTCGTGAGTCGCTCGAGTTGTTAGGTCGTGAGCCGCTTGAGTTATTATCTCGTTCTAAGCCGATTCGAATTCCACCTTTCCTGCCTATAAGTTGCTCAGCTTCTTCTTCCTTCTCCTCACTTGCCCTATTATTCGAAACTACCATTGGCGTTTTCTCCAGGCTTTCGAAGACAAAATTCCAACCTTCTCGTCGTTGATCAATCCTCCGTCCAACTATGTAAGTAATTCTGGCCATCATTCACCTACATCCGTTATCAAATCGCGGATTTCCACTTTCCGACTTCGATTCGCTCTCTTTTACTGCATTTCGTCAAGAACCATGTTTCGACCAATTTGCGACCGTCGTTGATCACGTCGTGGTTGTGATTCATGATAAAACAGTAATATTGAATTCCTGGCGAATCTGAGATGATGTTAATGGTTTTTGGGTGATTTGGTGGTATTGGAGAGACGATGGTTTTTTGTTGTGAAGGTGCCAATGAGTTATCGGGTTTGACGCTAGGCGAGTTAACAACCCGAGGAAGATTGAGCGAGTTAGGGAGTTGGTGAATTGACGTATTGGGAAGTAGTGAACGGGATAAGGTATTAGGCGAGTTAAGGATCTGAGGAGGAGCGACTTACGGTTTAAACATGAATCACACGACATACCTCAGCAAACGGTCAAAGGAACTAGCACGACTTAACCAAGAAAACGACTTAACCAAGCAAACGACTTAACCAAGCAAATGACTTAATTTTAACCCATGGAGCAGTTTTAACTCGTAGGATTGATAAACTCCATAGCTCGAGCAGAGCGACTTAAGGAAGGATGACTTATGTTAGGTCGTTGAACATGATTTGGACGACCTAAGTAATCCCGAGCTAGTCTTAAGTCGTTCCTATGACTTAAGGACTTGAACACTTGCAAAATTTTACAGAACTTGGCTGAATTGCCAATTTGAACTGCTTGAACTTGTTGCACTTTTTTCACAGATTGTATTGACTTGATTGCTAATAACTTATTAAATACAACATTTGCAGAAAACTGGGATGAATATACTCATCATTGAATGCCCACATCGAACGATGGATTAGATCAAGAGACAATATTCTACTTAAGTAAAACAAATTGAATTTAATCGAGTGTGAAATGCTGCGAATTAACTAACTTGAATGAAGTGTCAATGCAAAATTCTCACAGTTAGAACTGCTTACTATCGAATGTTATCTGCATTGACACTACTCTCAGTTTTAATTTAATAACAAGTCTCGAATTTTCTTGAATTGACGTATGCCAACCAGTATTGTTATTTTTATTTACTTGTTATTTTATTAGCTTCGCACAACACTTCACACGCTTTTAGGAAACGTGCACCTTCATATTTGAACATCCAGTTCCTTGTGTAGAATGACTTCTCATCAAGCACAAGAAGTAACAGTAGAACAGATTGAAGAAGTCTTCCCAATAGCTGACCCTCTGGAGAATCCTCCGGAAACAGTCTCAACCACTCTAACCCAATGTGCTTTCAGCCAGCTTTGCATCCAATTTAGCATTGCTGAGACCGAAGCTTTACTTTTTGGAGTAAATGATACCGCCGACAGGCCACCTCCTGGCTTTATTGCGGTCAACCGTCAGATGTGCTTGAGCGGAGCTATTCCTCCTTTTAATGACTTTCTCAGAAAGCTGCTTCTTCGGTTGACTATCTCTCCATTTCAGTTGCACCCTAATGGCTATGCCATTCTGATGGGATTGTGTGTGTTGTTCGAGAGAACACTTAATCGCCTTCCGAGCTTCGACGAAATTTGCTACTTGTGTTCGTTCGGGAGGAATAAAGATCATCCTTCCATCACACTTATAAGGAGCGCTAGAAATCGTAAACTGATTACAAACTTGCTCGACAACGCTCACGGGTTCTTAAATCAGTTTTTCTTCGTTCGTTGCCCTTCAGAATTTTATGGCATCTGGAGAGTAGGAAGTAAGATTGTCTATCTCAATTTACTCCATTTCCGAGCCTTTCAGAATTCAGGTTGTCAAGTATTAACTTCATTTGTACTTTTGTAGCACTTCCTTCCCTTTCTAAAGACTCTAGTCACAAGTCAACTTTTGAAGGCTAAATGCTGTAGCCGTCGAGGAAAGGAGTATCAAATTTCTTTTGAAAGATGAATTTCTACATCAATTTGTCCTTTTACATCCTTCCCGATCCCTTCAACTTCGCGATGCCCTTGCTTCTCAACCGCAAACAGCTGATGCCCCAGCTCCCGCAAAAGAACTTGCGTTGAAAGAACTAGTTGCAGAAGCTTCATTGGTAAAATGCTCCAGTTCTGCTGAGGGTGCAGATTTTTCCGGCAAGTCTAAACTTCTTCCGGTTATCGAAGAATAGGAACTCCCACAATGTCCCGGGAAGACTGACATAGAAGTTGATGAGGGGACGGGGAAAGAAAGTTCTGCCACAATAAGTGCTGAACATGCTGAAGAAGGAACTGCTGGTGTGACTCACTCGGCTGGGCATAACGGTGACGACATCTTCGGGGGGTTAAGCGATTTTTTGGTGACTTCTCAAGAGATTTTCAAAGACGATATTACCGCTCCTAAGCTTGTCTCTCCATCGGTCGAAGCAACATCTGTCTTATGACCACTTCCGTCATCCCAAGAGTTGACCCCTATTGTAAAAGCCGACATCACTCCTAAGCTGAAGAGTGGTTTGTAGCTTGACGCGCGTAGTTTACACGCTACACACACTTAGGATTTTTAGCAGTTTCTCGCACTTAACTTCCTTTTTCTGGAGATTTCTAAATTCTAGCTCTTTTTCATTTTCAAATTCTCTAATGGGACGAAGCGGCTCGTACTATGATGATTTTCGATGCTATGGAAGGCGTGATTTTTATGATCCCCGACGCTATCTCCCTGACCCCAAGGAAACTGATGAGGAACGAGCGGATAGAAAAGCTCGAGAGAGGCAGGCTTACGAGGAGTGGTATGGAAGAAAAGATGACCGCTATGACTCCTCCCAAAGAGATGACGATTCTCACAAAAGAAAATCTCACGATGATAGGGGAAAGAGTCACATAACCGAGGAGCCAAGCAAGCGGGCCAAACTCGATGACAAGTCTTCTTCTGAAATCTCTAAAGTGCCCGCTGCTTCTATTTCTTTAGATATTCCTCCCAGCTCTCCTGCCCTCAAAAGAACCGATATCCAATCAATCATCAATAGGCCTCCCTATCAGGTCGAAAAACCTCCGCCTACACTCCACAGCCGATTCCCGAACTGGTGTCTGAAAGGAGTGCGTTTTGATTTGGATTTGGTACCGATCGACAAACAAGCCATGCTGCGAAATCTTGATGCTGTAAATCTTGATATCGAAAGAATGTCCAGCAGGCAAAAACTGGTCGACGAACTCCAAAGAGTAAACCGTGCAAATCTTGAGGCAATGCTGACTATGGAAAATGATAAGTCTGAATGGAATAAATTCTTAATCAGCATGATGCAGAAATAAAGAGCATCACTGCCTATAATGAGGAGCTTGAAGCCGAAGTTAAGAAACTTAAGGAGGACCTTGCTACCTCTTTCGCTTCCTATTCTCAAAAGGAAGAGGTTTTTCAAAAGCAAGTGAGAGATGCGCACGCTGCTCAAAGAGATGTCGAGATCAAACTTGAGGCCGAACAGCATGTTGTTGAAAAATACCGCAACGATACCGTCCAGTTGCGGGAAAAAGTCAGCTCCCAAGACTTGAAGATTATCATGTTAAAAGCTCAACTTTCAAAAGCAGAAAAGGAGTGTGATGAGGCCATTGCTGGAAAAGCGGCTGCTGAAGAATCGCATGAAACAACCAAGGCCACCATTAGCTCCACTCTTTTTGAGTTTTATGTTCTCAGTGTCTTAGGGAAAGGAAGTCTTTCGTTCTTGGGCCCAAAATATGAAATTACTCTGGCCGAAGTGTGGGAGGCAATAAGTGAAATGTTTAAAGATGCTAGTTATGCAGAGAAGGATCTGGAAGCTTGCTACTTGGACTGAAATATGAAATTACTCTGGCCGAAGTGTGGGAGGCAATAAGTAAATGACTTAGTACCTTTAGGAATGTCAAGGGTTTTACTTAAGGGTGGAAGGTATTAAATGGCCATTGGGTATGCCTCCTCCCTATATAAGAAGTCTTAAATAACCTACGATGGTACCCAATAGGGAAATAAGGTCAGCTTCATTTCTAACAAGAGGTATTAAGTAACTAGGTTGGGAATTTTTCCTTGACCTACAATATCATAGTCTATACGAGATTTCGACTGTGGGTGGTCAGCGGGATATAACAAATAGTAGGGCTGGCATATAGGCTATGACCACCAGCGGTTCCAAGCGGTCATTAGCAAAGACTCGAGTTATGCCCTGATGGATTTCTCTTCCTACTAGATTAGAATTCGTATAGGATACATAAAGACCTCAAAGTTTAATTAGTTGTTTGTTTGTCAGAGGTTGGCTAGTTAACCCTTAGATGAGTCTTTGAGATGCGTCAGTAATACGAAAAATTAAGTTATAGGCCATATCTAAGGGTCATCGACCTTAGTACCTAAGGGCCGATTGACTAGCGATTACGTTACGGAGGGCCCATATCAGGGTTGAGGTATTAAATGACCGATGGGACTGCCCCCCTATTTAAGAAGCATTAAGTGACCAAGATTTCTTTTTGGTAGTGAACGTTTAGATATACGTGCATTGGCATATATATAGTTATACCTAAGATAAGGTTAGATATACCATACATATAGATGGGATTACATGAAATAGTTGTGAATAATGGACATAACACTTAAATAGAAATCGGTCAGCATAAATTAGTGTTATGGATAAATTATGTAATTTTCCAATCACCAGAACATTGTTATGACCCCCTCGTCATTACAACCCATGGGATAGATTTAGAGGGAAAGGTACTGATGCAAGATGGGAATGGTGATGGCAAAGCCCTCTCATTCTTGCTTGGCATTGGCAAAGCAATCAGATACTAGGGGAATAATATTGATTCCAAGGTAGTAACCTTAGTCAGCATATATGTTCTATTATATTTAATTATTCGATAGCGAGTTCATTCTTTGATATACTTTTGTTTATTACAGGTTACCAAAACCAACGATCCATATCCTTATGGACTTAAATTTTGATTTACTAGAAATTCGGGCTCATTAGGGTGCGGGCTATTATAGTAAATAATTGCCAGATAAATATTTTCCATCGGTAATTATTAAAATATTTAAAAATTACCACTATTTTTGCTTGCTGTATATGTGGGCAGTTGAAGTTTTTCCTTCTTGGTCTTTGGGAGCCATTGTGTTTCCAGGTTTTATCAACTGCATTTAACTCTAACAATGTATAATGATTTTTATTGTGTTGTGGTATCAATATTTTTATGCAATTCATTGCTCTTTCTTCCAGCACTTTTACTACCAAAGCTTCATATGTTGTTTTGTAGTCTTGAATTACCGATACCTGTGTTTATAGTTTAATTAACTTTTAAATTTTCTAGTGATATGTATTTGCAGTGTTAAATATTTCATACCGCCGTATAGGACTTTAAGTATATGATATCTTCATGTTTTGGCTTCAATTTTATTTCTGAGAATCAGTCTATAACCTACATTGGAATTAGATTTTATATATTAGTTTTCTTATTTTCAGTTAATAATATCATATTGAATTATATACAGTTGAGTCGATGAATATGTTGAATAGCATGTCAGAAATATGCACTCCTCTTATTTCAATGTCATTGTTCGAATTATAATATGCAGCTTTCCAATTTTTATTAGAGGTAGAGTATATTAATATGTATTATGGTAAGTAGGTAATAACGGTTTATGTATGAAATTGATACCTTAGTATGTGAATATTATCTGGTTAAACATTCGCCAGGTAAACATTTGCCAGGCAAATATTAGCTAGGCATACAGATATTTATGTATATTTGTTTGTATGTTTGCATTTTTTGTTTTAATAAAATAACTTAGATACTTCCATCTGCTTCATAAAAAGCTTAAAGATCATGAATATATTCTTTTATGAGTCATTTTCTTGCAAGCTTGCCTTTTCAACCAATATCTTTGTGTTTTCTTTTATTTCAGACTTATATTGATTAAATTATGTTCTTTTGTCTAATATTATTTTTGGTTGAAGAGCTTTTTCATCTTTTTCGTGGATGTTGCTTTTATCTGATTTCTTTCGGTATTGTGTTTTTTGTGCAGGAAGTTCACACTGGAAATCTAGATCTTTTACTTTTCTCTTTTTGTTTCTATTTGTACTCGTTTGAGAGTAAAGAAGGAGAAACTTTTGTTTGCTCTCATTTCAACATTTTCTCCTTATTTTCAAGCATTATTTTGTAATTAGCAACCACTTTTTATTGAATGATTTCTGATTCTTGGGTTAATTTTTGGTTGCTTTCTTGGCTCTCGTTAAAGATGTTAGTAAATAGAATGTTAGGTAGTCAATACCTAGTCTGTCTTTCTTTTTATCATCTATTATAATCGTATAATTAGTATATGTCAAATATTTGACATATATTTATATATATAATGATTTTTTTGTAAAATATGTACCTTTCTTTTTTGTACTATTTTTTCTTGATGTCCTTCTGCAACCAAAGCTTCTTAATGTGGTATGTTTGGTCTATCTTGTTTTTCTTAAATTTGTGCAATAAATATTTCATTAGTGTTTGGTAATTATTTGACATAAGGAAATTATTATAGATACTTGCCTTTTTGCTTCAAAGTGTCGTTTTCTTTCTGCCAGAGAGCTTCATAAGATTCTTTTTTGTTTTTGAATCTACTATTTGTTGTAATAATTAATTATGAGCTAAGATCAATAAGCCCCTTTATTTAGCACCATTTTGTAGCCTTATGATATCAAAGACAAGTTTCTATTTAAATATTTGTTTCTTCTCTCTCCCATCACATGGACCAAATAAATTTAAATGTAAACTTGTGTCTGATGTTAAGAAGCTACAAATGGTGCTAAATAAAGAGAGAAATTGACCCTAGCTCATTAATTATTTACTATGAATATATTTTGTGAAAATAATTATTTTTGAGTAAAATTTTTTTTGTCAAATCTTTCTTTAGCAAATATTTTTATGGCAAATATTTAACGTAAAAGTTTTATGTATTTCGATATTATACCTTTTAACATGATGACGCCACTTTGTTCTTGATTTTTTTCTCTTCATCACCAAAATCTATTTTATTCACCATCATTTCTTCTATTTTTTCACCTAGTTTGTCAAAATTCAATTGTTAAATATTTTATTTGCTAACATTGGATGGCAAATATTTGACTATCAAATATTTGCATGGGTAATATTCGTCAAGCAAATATTTCCAGGCTGAATTTTTATAATAAATTTATATATATTCTAAACATTTACCTTTTTCTATGCTTTTTTTCTTCAGTTGATGTTTACTTTTTTTCTTTAATATTCTCTTTTCTTCATCGCCTTTTTTGTCTTTGGTATGATGATTATTTCATATTGGCTGATATTTTGGTCATCGCTGTCATTTGTTTGGGTTATCATTTCTTTTCCAAGTTTAATGTTATCATTTTCTTGTTTTTTATTGGTCTTATCCCCATCTACGTTTTTATCTTTATTTTCATTTTCAGCTGCATCTTCGACTTCATCTCCATTATTTGAATCATTTTTATTTACATCTCTATCTCAAATTACATCTCCAACTACATCTGCAGCTACATTTGCAGCTTTATCTCCAGCTACATTTTGATTATCATCTTATTTGTTGTTGTTATCATCATCATCTTTATCATCGCCATATTTATCTTTCTTTTCCTTTCCATCTTTATTATCATCATCATTATGTTTCATGTTCTTTCCACCATCATCAGCAGCACCATCACCTTTACCTTCATCAGCACCATCTTACCTTTATCTTCACCACCTTCATTGTTATCATCTTTACCTACATTTCCATCGGCACCATCACCATCAGCAACATTTCCTTCATCATCATTATTGAGCATCAACATCTTGTTTCATCATCATCATTTTTAGCTTCGTTACTTTCAGCATCATAATTGATAGAGTTATGGGTATTCCCTAGAGTCAATTATGTAATTGTTAAATATATCTAACTCGATATCAAACTTGTTCAAAATAAGCGATGTTTCCTTTCTATTATATATTAGATATAATATGTTATATTAGTTAAATAATTTAATTAAAAGTATATTTAATAGAAAATCAATAAATGGTATGTTATGTGATAGTAGTTATAATGTGTTGTAATCATGAGTTATCTATCACAATAAAAAAACATACCATTTTAAATATTCCTAATTAAGATGTATCGAGACCACTGTTGTAAAAAATTTCCTAGGCCCCGCCTAGGCGCTAGGCGTGGCTTACCGCCTAACGATTTGCTTAGGCCCACCTAGACAAGGTTTACCGCCTCATGTGTGAATCAAAACATATATTTAAGCACTGATCAGGCATTATTTAAGCTTCAGTGCCGCATATAAGCATCAATATGCTAGTTTTAGGCGATCTTGCCTCCTTGGCTACTCCTAAGAACATTAAACTCCTAAAATTATAATTTAAATCAATTGACACTGAATAAAACACTAAAAATTTATCCTAAATACATGAGTTTTGAAAATTCCTAGCTCCAAATAATTCTCGATTAATCCCCGCCTAAATGAATAATCCGTAGTTCGTACTAACGACCTAGCATCCGCCTAGTGATTTTTACAACCTTGATCGAGACTGGATATCAACACATCCATTAAGTTTAGAGTACGTAATGCATGGGCAGTGTATTACTCATAGCTGCTGGGGGCACCAAGGGGTTACGTACTGATAGTTATTGGATAACTATGGAATGGATCACTCGATTGTTTTTTGTTGGTTAATATAACTAAGGTCAAACAAAAGATATTGATGTGACAATATTACACAATTCCTTGGAGGATATTGTCAAGCTTCAATCTGGAAACTTTGCTTTGATTATAGTTAAATTGTGGTGACGTCCATCGAATGACTATAGTTGGGTCGAGCTGGTGGTGATTCCAAGTATTAAGAATACTACATTATTGTTATAAGAGAATAATGTAATGATAAGAATTCACTAGAAGTTGATAAACATACTCCGATTAGTTCCACATGATAAAGATAGTCAGCATCAAAGAGAGTTGATAAACAAAGTAGATAATTAAACAACATAACAGATCCATTCGTAAAGGGTCTGACTCGATCAGTTCTCATCAAACTGATTGAAGGGATGGTATAGAGATGAATTGGCCCCAAGTGCAAGTGGGAGATTGATAGAGTTAGGGTATTCCCTAAGGGTAATATGTAATTGTTACATATACCCAACTCGGTAACCAATCTTTTTTGAAATAAAAGGTGTTTTCTTTCTATTATATACTTAATATAATATGTTATATTAGTTAATTAATTTAATTAAATGGAAATTTACTAGAAAATCCATAAATGGTATGTTTTTTTGATAGAAGTTACAATGTGTTGTAATCATGAGTGATTTATCACAATAAAATAAACGTACCATTTTAAATATTCATAGTTAAGATGTAACGATACTCGATGTCAATACATCCATTGAGACTAGAGTACGTAACGCTCTCCAAAGTTAGGTGGTGTATTACTCATGGCTGCTGGGGGCGTTAAGGGGTTACATACTGATAGTTATTGGATAACTATGGAATGACTCATTCGATAATGTTCTGTTGGTTAATATAACTTAGGCCAAATAGAAGATATCGATGTAACAATATTAAAAATTCTCTGGACCTAAAAATACCGTTAAGCTTTAATATGGAAACTCTGCTTTGGTTATAGTTAAATCATGGCAAAATGTCCATCGAATGACTATAGTTGGGTCGAGTGGTAGCATTGGAAGTGAGACACTATTCAATAGATAATTCGTCTCCTTAGTTATATAGTATCATGATCAACTGAAGTAAACTCAAAGTCAAAGTCTATGGCCATAACAGTTTGGTTAATAACGATAATTATTATTGAACCAAGGACTTTGTATTTGGACTATAGAGTTGAATATAGATGATACTGGAATTTTAACCACTACCAAAATATATTAGTCCAAAGTGATATAGTTTTAATGAAGAGAATTGGTATAAATAATTATCACTACCGGAAAACACTTGATAAAATAAAATTGGATTTTACCGAAACCAAGTAAGCGATAAATTTGGCCATAATGTCATAATACCTGCTAAGTGACGTGTGAATGTTAATATTCGAATTGTTCGATATTAATCCTAGCCAAATTTACATATAAGAGTCACACAACCGAAACATTGAATACTTTCTATTACTACTTGATTTAATTAAATTATAATTGTTGCAAAGTAATTAAATTAATTAATATTTATGAAATATTTATTATAAAATTTTATTTGATGTGGTGAATAATATTAAAGAAAGTGTTTATAATAGTTATAAATATACTAATCAATATACGATATGGGAACGCGTTTAAATTAGATTTAAATGCTGCAATTATTGTTCGGTCTTGGACTAGTCTTAAGGCCCTTAAGGGGCATGGTATTTTTGACTATGATAGGAGCAAGAGGGGTCGACCATATGATGGTAGAGAGGGAAGAAATTTGGAATTCAAAAGAAAAAGAAATAGTAAGAGAAATAAGTGGATCTTGATCCACATTTCACTACCTAGTCTCTCTCTTATATAATCCTTATAATCCCCACTTTGGTTAGACTTTTGTATTCTTCTTTTTGTTGCTCTTTCCATCACTCTATAAAACCTCAAAAATCCAAGTGCTAATTCACATCAATTTGCTCCGAATCGATCGTCGGTGGTAAGACACTTCATAAGCTATTAACTTTGGGATCAGAATTGGATTCAAGGAGTCTATTTCTTCATTTCAACATGTGAACTTTGGATTTTGGTGAAATGAATTTTTTCGGTCTATTATTATAATAATGTTTATATGTTTACTGTTCCATATATTACTAGTTAGAAATATCACGAAATAGTATATCGATCGATTGTCACATGTTGATGGCTGTATACATAAGAGAATGTGTGTGTATGTATGTATGTAAGTGTAATGCTCACAGCCAAAAAAATACAATATAATAATATTATTAAATTATTTTATGAATTAAATCTAAACACTAAAAGGATTAAATCATATAATAAATATATTTCAAATTTTATAAAATTTATAGTCGTACCTAGGCTTTCGGCGATAAAAATAATTATTTTTTAGTCATTTAATATATATATATATATATACTATTAATAAGAAAACTTGTCAACACCTCAAAATAGAGTTAAAAGTGCAAGTATGTCGTTCTAACCTCTTTTGATTAAGTAGGGAAAGTTAGGATCTTATTACCTCCTTTAATCCACCTTTCGAATAGGTTTTGTTGTGAAATCTCCTCCTTGTCCAACCTTTTGACCCAATCGAAAAACTTATATCCCTTTCTTTTTAAGTCTTTCAAACCAGAGTAGTTGGCTTATTAATCATTTTGAAACACCCTATCAAAACAATGGTGGTAATATAATGGTTGGCTCTAATGTTGTTGGGTATTGACTAAATGATAGGTTTTGACTTTGTCGAAAGCTTACCTCTTTAATGGCTTCGATTTGGATTTTTATGTCCGGGGATTTTGGCTGAGTTTGAGGTTTCGACTCACTAAAAAGGTGAGCTTTTGGTGGGTAGTGGTTTGGAGTTATGAACCTAAATTTATTGCTAAAGTAAGGGGGTTCGACTCACTCGGAAGGTATCCTATCGATTAAGTCGACACAAGCAGAACGTAATTGAATCCAGTAAAAGTCTTAAAACAGTTGTATAACCAAAAGCATCAAAATCTCACCTTCATTAAACTAATGATATACAAACCGATCAATTTCCCCAATCTAATTTTAGAATTAGGGTTTTACAATCTTAAGAAGATACAAAGTAGAGTGAAAGAATTCGGATTCCCCAAACCAGACCCCTAGTGTCTTATTTATAGATGCAGGTTGGTACCTTTCGACTCAGTGATTTCGACCTGGTTGAAAGGCGGACTTGTAGACCTTTCTTCTCCTTTGGCACTTGCGCATCCCTCTGCATCGCATTTGATTGGAGTTGAATGCTTCCGTCTTCATCGAATGGGGTAGATGGGCCTTTTCCTTTTATGTTGCTTTATTATTACAAGTGAGAAGGAGCATGAGCTTTCGACTTTGTCAATAGGTACATCCTTGGGGTTTCGAAGGTATTGAAATACTCTAGGTTTCGACATGGAAAGTAGCTTCCGAAGACATACTTGCAGATAGATGCGGAACCCCTTTTAGTTGTGAAAGGTTTCGACTAGTTCGAAAGGCTAAGATATGCTTTTTAAGGGGTTGTTCCAACAAAACATTTTTCTAAGTAATTTGAATGAAGGTGAAAGCTTTGGTTTCGAAAGGTTTGGCGCGCATGCGTGTGGCTTTACTAGCTGCCTTCGAAAGGTATTCCTCAACCCATTCGAAACGTCTTCATGCAGGTGAAAGCATCTCCTTCGAAAGGAAGTAATTGAAGCGCAAGGGGGCCTTCGACCCTTTTGACCCCTTCGAAATCTTGTAACACATCTGACCCTTGATTGCAGCATCCATTCGATTCCTTTGAAAGGCTTTGTTGGTGCTATCATCTCTTGTTCTTCTTTCTCTTCTATTCATCTTGGTTTAGACAAGGTTGAAGTGGGGATTGATGGTAACATTTGCCCCACCTTGTGAAGGGATGCTCTTGACTTTCCAAGTCAACCCTTTCGAAACCTATAACGTTTTTCGCCTTTTCATATTCTTGCGAAATCCTAGCCATCTATTTGAATTTGATCGCATAGTCTGTTTTTCATGCCGACTTTTCTTATAAATTGCGCTTCTTCCTTCCCTCCTTTCATTTACTTGCGATAAGAGAAATCTCTAGAGAAAATCAAAACCCCTAATTTCTTAAATAATTTCTTATTTCCAACAAATAGAAGCTTGAATTCAAAGTAAGTTCTCCCTATCTTGCTTTTCGAACTTACCCTTCACGGTGAATTTTGATTTTTAAAATCCACCATGCTTGAATCTGAATTGCTGTTTTAATTTTGTAGAAATAATTTAGGTTTTTTATTCATCTGAAAGTGTCCTTTAATTCATTCTCATGGCTTGCTTCATTTTATTTCCTCTGTTAATTTTCATGCAGAACTCATCCAATTTTTTTTAAAGGTTTGGATTTTCATCTTGAGGTTTTTACGATTATTGATTGTTGGTGGCTTAAATAAATTTGGTTATTGATTTTTTTTTCAAGTTCTGGGTTCAAATTTAATTTGGGGAAGAAAGATATTTCCACTTACTTCAAGAGAAGTTTTACTAAGTATGAATTGCATTTTAGCACTGTAATTTTACCTTTCTACCCCTTCAAAAGGGGTTAAGGCGGCTATCTTTGTTTTGCTTCTTCAACCTCTTTCGATAGGGTGGAAAGGTAGTCCAACACCTCTCTTAATTGATCTCGGCAAAAGATTGATGTAGTTAATATAGAGTGGACTTCTTCGAAAGCATAAATAGGCTTTAGTATATTTTGGTACCTTTCGAATAAGTTGCATAATGTGTCTCACTAGATGATTACATGGTTCATACTCTTGAAAGCGCAATTTTCATTTTATTGATTTCGAAACCTCTTGTACCTACTTAATTCTAATTTATTTTAGGAAATGGGAGGAGCTAGAAATTCATTTTTATTTTTATAAATTGGATTAAGGAAAATATATTTCGTTTAAGTTGAAAATCAAATCAGATCAAACCTTTTGACTTAGTCGAAACCTACTGTATCGATTCAAATTTAGTTGTTGGTATGCTTTCAAAACCATACACCCCTTTCAACTTTCTCGACACTTTTGTAATTATTTGGGATTCGATCATCATTTTATACCAATATTTTCGAAATGTCCCAAGTCCTTTTCATTTTTATTAATATAATTCAAACCCAAACCTTTCGACTTAAATGGCATATAAGGCTTCGATAACATTCATATTCTCTTGGTGAAATAATGTTCATGGGTTTTGACAGTGTCGAAAGGTTCATTTGTCTTGTTTATTGAATGTCTTTAGCATATACTTATATTCAAATTGGTTGTGTAGGCTTCAACTACTTCCTTCAATAACAAAATTTTCCTTGAGCCTTCGACATTGTTGAAGGGTGTTTGTTGGATGTTCGCTCCCATTCCCCCTTTCAACTCTGTCGAAAGCTCAACAAATTTCATTTTTCTAAACTAACTATAACATTCTTTTAAGGATATGAAATTTCGTGTTCTAGTTGATATTAGAATTGTTGTAATAGGTTTTCGATATCCTTGAAAAAATGTCGATTACATAAAAAATTGGAACTTCTAACTGAAATGATTTCACCTGGCAGGATCATGGGCATGAAAAAGTCTTCTCAAAAATCAGAAAAAGACACTGTACCGGTGATGGAATCTTCTCCCAAGAAGATTAAAGCAACTTCTAAACATTCCTTGATATCTACATAGGATGAGGTGGATGCAATTCTTAGTGACTTCGGTATCACTAGAGTGGAAGCTATTCCCCCAAGTGATAGCGACACCATCTAAACCCAATTGAAGGATATTTTTCCTACACTGCTATCCACATTTGGCACGATGGTTTCCTACCTTTTTCGGATTTCTTAGCCAAATTCCCGACCCCTAGGGCATTGCTCCCATTCAGCTATCACCAAACGTATATATGTGTCTTTTATCTTTGGAACTCATGGCATTGGAGTCTGAAATTCCATCACTTAACGCTGAAGTTTTGACCTATCTTGTTCGATTAGTTAACTAAGCAACTTGAATAATAAAATCTTTAGAGCCAATCCCCTCAAAAGCTAATATCCGAGGGGGTAAACAAGTTCAGAGATTGGGAAACGCAGTTCTTCTTCGTTAAATGCTTTCCCAACATCAGTGGGGTTTTCTCTTCCCCCCGTAAGTTGACCACGGTCTTTAATAATTTTTTTTATTTAATTTCTTTCCTTTGCTAATCTATGCTTCTTTGTCAGGTCCTTCTGTTAAAGAACTAAAGGAATAAGATAAGAAAATTATAAAGTCGCTGATTGCTGCGTCAAGCGACATTGGGAATAGACTAACTCTATTGAATCCCTCAAATCTTCAAAAACATTCCCTTATACCAGCAGGTCAGAGGGTACTAGGTCAACCTCCCTTAGTTCAACACACATCTCGGAGAAAACGCTTCCTTTCTTTGGGTGATCCGAAGAACTTCTTCCCAATGTCACCAATCTGCCCCGATTACTCCAGTAGGTTTAAATATAGCACTTGCAGTTTTTTACTGCATTACTTCTCAAATTATTTCACTGACTTAACAACTGCTCTTTTGGTTGATGTAATTACAAGTGATCCGGCTCTCCCAACTTCTACATTCCGTGCATCATCTTTGACTCAGGCCATTGCTTGGTCAAAGATGGCTGCTAAAATAAAATTAGGTAAAGTGACCATGGAGGAGCCATCCCCTAAGAAGGTCAAGATCATTGAAGTTCCCGATTCCTCGCCGCTCGAAGAGGGGGAGACTGCTGATATTGACAAAACTCTGGAGAGTCCTACTGTTGAAGCTTCTCTTAATCAACCTAAGAAGACTCCTACAAAGGTCGATCCCTTATCATGCATTTTCATCTCCTGCTCTCCTCGTGTGATTGATTAAATGCAAAAAGACTTGGGGACTTTGACCCCTTCTCAGGAGTTGCACTCTTCCCGATCCATATCACCTGTGCCTCCGAGTGATTTTGAAAAAATGGTTCAGTCTATCTTGAGTTCTCCATCCTTTACTTATATCCAACCACTTTTGTCTGTTTCTGATCCAATGGATCACTTTCATTCTCTAGTTGAACAACAACTTCTGTTATGCTTCATATCACTTAACCTTATTGTTATTGTTTCTCTCTAATTTTTTGACTTATGTTATACTTTTTCTTTTAGATCTCTAAAAGCTGGCTCTCTCTGCAAGAGGGTGTATTAAAATCTTCCACAGGGACATTAAGACTTCGAGAAGAAGTTTCAAACTTAAACAGCCAAGTCACCTCCCTTTCTGTCGGCAAAAATAAAGCTATGATGGAATTACAGAGATTAAGAGCTTCTCTTGCTCAATCAGAGTCTATTGTTTTCGAGGAAAGAAAAGCACGTCAACTCTTGGCTGACGAAAATCTGGCTTTGGAAATGGATCTGAAAGTGTCCGAGGATGAAAAAGCTCAAATGGCGGCTAAACAATCTTCTCTAGTGAAAAAGCTGAAGAAAAATAAAAATTCTCTAAAGTTGGCTATCAATGTTATTTCTGATGCAAACAACATGTGTCTCAATTCCTTGATACTTCCCTTGAGGACATCATTTTTAATTCTTTTGAAGACGCCATGATGCTTGCTTGCGTCGACAATATAGAAAAATGCCCAGATTTGAGTTTTCCCTCACTTAACCCTGCTCTTGTCAACAGAGTTATGGACAAAGTTAAAAGAATGAAGCAGGAGGTTGAAGTTTCTGAAAGAGAGGAGATCGATGCCTCTAAAATCCTATCCTTTGAAGTCTCTTCTTTCGAAGTAAACTCCGACTCTGAAGATGAAGGTGATAAAGATGAAGTCGCCGAGGAAGAAGGTGATAATGATGATGATGATCATGATAATGATGATGATGACAATAATGATGATAATGTAGATGGGGGTCAAGGTTCTAGTAGCGATAGGGGTGGTCACACTGATGCTCCTAAAAAGGAAGACGATGACAATACCAGGGCTTCAAAAAAGGTCAATTCCGATCCATCTATTCGTGAAGCAAGTCCACCTGAACTCCCTGCGCCTTCTGACCTTCAAGAGGAGCTTGCTAACATTAACGTGGAAGAACCAAGAGAAAAGAAGCAGGTCCCTCAAGCATTAGTTCCCGTTTCTCAGGTATGGGATTCTTTATTTAAACGACTTTCACTTCCAAGATAATAATAGTTTAAACCCTTTATTTTAGATAAGGAGGAAACCCATTCACCCTTATAAAACCAAGCTTGAGAGAAAACAAGTGGAAATAAATAGCTTGTATAGAGAGTTAGATAAACAGTTGAAAGAACATAATATTCTCTCCGATAAGTATCACAGACTTAACAGAAGTGCGGCAGTGTTAGCGACTTTCAAAAATCAAGAAGCTGCCCCACGACTGAGGAGGGCGGGCCTTCAATATGATAGTCTTTTGACAGAGAATCGGGAGTTGATTACGCTCTTTTGGATGTTGATTGAAGAGAAGAACATCCTAGTAGACTTTTTATACAAAGCCTATTGTAGACACCCAACTATAGATTTCTCATACTTAGGTGATTTTAGTGGGGGTCTACTTAGGCATTTACACAAGATATATTTGGATGAATTTGGATCTGACCCGCATCCTGGAGCATGTTGAAACTTACATCGAGTCAGATCAATTCCCCAAGAACTACCTCCTGAGAAACTTAAATATTATAAGGACAAATTTAAGAGTTATTTACAAAGTGGATTTTGCATGAACCAGATGAACATTCATAATTATGTAATAATTTTGATTTGTGAATTTTTGCTCTAGTTTCCTTTTATACTTAGTTGTATTTTATTACGTTATCACAAAATGAATGTCTCCCAGGAAACTTTATCTCTAGAGATTATCTAAGCAAGTATGTTAAACTAAGAAGAGATTATCTAGAAAAGGTTTCACTTTTGAAATCTTTGAAATTAGCCGGATATTGCTTTCTTAGGGATTTGCAAAGACTTTACATGGAACATCCTCGTCTTCGTTTCGATTTTCTTGGTGAAGAAAAAGAAAAGCTTCTTCAGGAAATCCGGGCATATCATACCAAATTAATATGTGGCCACGATAGTCCACCTGCCGGGGAGTGGGACTATAGCAAATATCCTCCGGTTATTACCCCGGAAGTACTTAATTTTCCTTTTGACTCAACAGTTATTCTTCCAGCTAATTCCTTGAGTAAAGTTAGAAATCCAGTTTCCCAACTTTAGATATGAAAAAATGTCTAATTGTACTTTTTCGTTTCATTTTTACTTGAGTTTTAACCTTTTATTGCTATAATAAAGAGATTGATTACTCTAGTCTTAACTTCATTTTCTTTTTTCTTTTTGTTTGTTTAAATAGGAGTTATAGTTATCTATAATGCCATTCTCATTAGATTCTCCATCTTGTTTCATCAGCATCAAAGATCGGCTGTTAGCAGACATTGAAAAGAGAAAACTTGCTAATGATCCTTTATCTTCCCTCTTTCAAAACAATGCCGTAGCTCTTGAATGGTACAGAAGATATTTTCTTCAAAAGATGATAGTTAGAAACCTCAATGATCAGACTACCAATCTTGAGGCATACATTAAGAGTAAGAACAAAACAATTTCAATATCGAAGCGCCAAATTAAATCAAATCCTTCGATTGATTTTGACCATAATATGTTCGAACTTCTCCAGCAAATTAGTGATTTGGAGATGAAGTTAAAAGATAGTAGAGCTTAGTATGAATCGCTTGAATTCATTATGGGAAATAATATTTCAAATATCGATTCACCAGCTTCTTCCATTGTGCCATCTGTTGCAAAACTAACTAGGTCCACTTCCCTTGCCATCCAAAAGTTCCCTACTACGACTAATCCTCCTCCTGGATTAGACGAAAAAGTAGTACGAGAATGGTGCAGGAAAGTCAAATTTGAGATGATGAATTATTTTGATGAACAACAGAGAGTGAGGTATTCGCAGCGCATAAATGAATATGCTGCTAAGATTCAAAAGCTTGAACGCGAAAAATATCTTCTTCAGAAGCGTATTGCTGATTTAGAAAGGGAAAACAAAACTCTCAAAGGCACAAACAAAGCTTTTAATCGTGCTCTAAATACTAACATTGAATCTATTGATGACGCAGATAAGATGAGGAAAAAAGAGAAGAAGCTTAAAGAAGTTCTTCGTATTGCAATTCATCACATTGTTGATCCTTTAATTACCGAGAATCTAAATAAGGCTGTTTAAGATTTATGAACAATTTATATTTATACCGTATACTTGTAAATAATTTCACAAATTATGTAAATTATGAAAATTTTGTAAATATCACCTGGTCTGCAGTCCTTTCCTATAATATCGTTTCTGAATTTTCTTTTTGATAGCTTGGTCTATAGTTTTTGTATTTGTTGATCCATTCAGTCTTCCTTTTTTGATCTCCTTTTCCTGAATAGTATAACATAAACAACATTCTTCACCATTAACTTGAGATCTATATAGAATTTTATCCACATTATAAGCGGAGGTTAACAAATCATTATATAAATGGGAAATAATTCCTTAATTGAATATGGTTAAGTGCCATGAAACCCATCTTTGGTAATGATGAGAGAGAAAGCCAAGAATCCGACTTCTATCATATTGACAAAATACCGAATATCTAATCATAGAAGTCTAGAAGTTTTATCTTTCAGAGATAGCTAATAGAAAACTAGTAATTAATCATGTAATTGAAGTCCAAAAATCATTGTTTGAAAGTTTGCAGTGGAAGTTTAGTGACCATAATTTGGGCATTAGTAAAATAGATCTCAAACATCAATTGCTCTGGAACCCAAATTCGGGCATTAACGTGTGAAATTCCAGAAGTTAAAAGATCCAAAACCCAAATTCGAGTTTTAGAGGATGATAACCAAAATCCATAATAATCGATAACAAAAATCTAGAGTCTAGATTCGGGCATTAAGGAGTGTAGTCCAGGAATCATTAGTAATTATCTCGAAACCCAGACTCGGGTATTTGTGGATGATAACCAGAAGTTCATAATAATAATCTTCTTAATAGAGATCTTTAGCCCAGATTCGGGCATTAATGAGTGAAGTTCTGAATAATAAATGACCCAAGACCCAGATTTGGGCATTAGCAAAAGAAGTTCAAAAATTATCTTCTTGGGAATAAATCGAAGGCTATAGATTCTCATTTAAGCCTTCTGTCTTGTACCGCTCTTTGGGAATGTGTCACTTGATTTTCCACTTCTCGAGCTCAAATGTCTTAGTCCATTATTTGATATACCGCTTCTTGGGCTTGGACATCTTAGTCTGTTTTTTCATACGCCGCTTCTTAGGCTTGGACATCTTAGTCCTATGTTTAATATGCCGCTTCTTGGGCTTGGACATCTTAGTCCATTGTTGTTTGGTGCGCTTGGTTAGCCTATCTACAAGCAGAACCCAAGGACTTACCCAACCTCCTTCCAAGAGGCGCCTTAACCTGGCCCTAGCGTGGCGCGGCCAAGGGCTTGTCGATGCTTTAACCTGACCATAGCATGACATGGATAAAGGCTTACTCTAATCTACCTCCAGGAGGCGCTTTGACCTGGCCATAGCATGAGGTGGCCAAGGGCTTGTCGATGCTTTAACTTGACCATAGTGTGGCGCGGATAAAGGCTTACTCTAACCTCCCTCTAGGAGGCGCCGTAACCTGACCATAGCATGGTGCAGACAAGGGCTTGTCAATGTTTTAACCATGCCATAGCATAGCGCGGATAAAGGTTTACTCTAACCTCCCTCCGGGAGGCGCTTTGACCTAGCCAACTCGACGCGAACAAAGGCTTTGACCGTTTAAGGTAATGTCCAAGTGCAAGGAGAATTCTACTCCCAACCATGTAGACCTTTCTCAGTAAAGTAGTTCTTTATTGACTTCATCTAGGATCTTTTTAAAAACCCATTAATTATGCCTTGTCTGAAAAAGTTTATTATCATTCCTTCGAGTGCTCGGCATTGATTCATCTCATGTCCATTCAACATGTGATAGTGGCAACAGGATCCTCCCAGATTCCTTACATATTTAGGATTTTTCTTTTATGATGGCCAATAGTTGAGCTCTTCTTTAATTAGCAGGTAAACATTCTCGATTGATGTTGTCAAATTGCAATCCTTTGGAAGTCTAGATTTGAAGCTTGTCTTTTGAGGATGGTTTCTAGATTTTTTATTACTTGGTTCTGAAGCTTCATCCTCAACGACCAACTTTCTTTTCAAAACTCTTTTAAGTTCGTGTGTTGGCAATGTCCCACTCGTTGCTTGATGCCATTTATGCCCAAAGGCGTTGTAATCGGCCATCATTACTTCTTCAAAGATTGTGCCTTTGGTGTAGAATTGAATTGTTTTCCTCATTTGATTGAACAAATTATCATTTGTACCCTTCGTTTTCTCTAAGGCAAAGATAGGCGTGGGACCAATGTGGAAAGCGTTTAAACTCCATTTCTGTGGGTCATATGATTCTGCTATTTTCTTCTTCATAATCTTTAGAGCTTCCAATCTTAGCATTTGCTCTTCATGTAGTTTGGAATCATCAGTTGTTCTTGGGGGAGAATCCAATTAAGTGTGGCTCTGAGGACCCTTGTTCGGATCTTTTGATTTTGCTGATCATGATGATGAAAGGTCCAAAGTAGTTAGGCTTGAGGTTTGGAATAGAATTAGGCTCGAGGAAAGTGAGGTAGGAAGTTCAACAAGGTCGGAGGTTCGTGCCCACCTTCTAGCGCCGAAAATGCTGACAACAAAACTTGTCAACACCCCAAAATAGAGTTAAAAGTGCAGGTATGTCCTTCTAACCTCTTTGGATTAAGTAGGGAAAGTTAGGATCTTATTGCCTCCTTTGATTCACCTTTCGAATAGGTCTTTGTTGTGAAATCCCCTTTTTGTCCAACCATTCGACCTAGTCGAAACACTTATTTCCCTTTCCTTTTAAGTCTTTTAAACCAGCCTAGTTGGCTTATTAATCATTTCGAAACATCCTATTGAAACAATGGTGGTAATCTAATGGTTGGCCTTAATGTTGTTAGGTATTGACTAAATGATAAGTTTTGACTTTGTCGAAAGCTTGCCTCTTTAATGGCTTCGGTTTGGATTTTTAAGTCTGGGGATTTTGGCCGAGTTTGAGGTTTTGACTACCTAAAAAGGTGAGATTTTGGTGGGTAGTGGTTTGGAGCTATGAACCTAAATTTATGGGTAAAGTAAGGGGGGTCGACTGACTCGGAAGGTATCCTTTCGATTAAGTTGACACAAGCAGAACGTAATTGAATCCAGTAAAAGTCTTAAAATAGTTGCATAACCAAAAGCATCAAAATATCGCCTTCATTAAACTAATGATATACAAACTTATCAATTTCCCCAACCTAATTTTAGAATCAGTGTTTACAATCTTAATAGGATACAAGAGTAGAGTGAAAGAATTCGGGTCCCCTAAACCAGACCCCTAGGGTCTTATTTATAGATGCGGGTTGTCACCTTTCGACTCAGTGCTTTCGACCTGGTCGAAAGATGGCTTTGTACACCTTTCGTCTCCATTGACACTGGCACATCCCTCTGCATTGCATTTGATTGGATTTGAATGCTTCCGTCTTCATCAAAAAGGGTAGATGCATCTTTTCCCCTTATGTTGCTTTATTGTTGCAAGTGAGAAGGAGCATGAGCTTTCAAATTTGTCAATTTGTACATCCTTGGGGTTTCAAAGATATTGAAATACTCTGGGTTTCGACATGGAAGGTAGCTTCCGAAGACATACATGCAGATAGATGCAGAGCCCCCTTTAGTTGTGAAAGGTTTCGACTGGTTCGAAAGGCTTAGTTATTCTTTCGAAGGGGTTGTTCCAACAAAAATTTTTTCTAAGTAATTCGAATGGAGGCGAAACCTTTGGTTTTGAAAGGTTTGAGCGCATGTGTGTGGCTGTTACTTGTTGCCTTCGAAAGATATTCCTTAACCCATTTAAAACATCTTCATGCAGGTGAAAGCATCTCCTTTGAAAGGAAGTAATTGAAGCGCAAGTGTAACAACCCGCATATTTATCGATTTTATATTTAAATATTTTATTTAAATATTTCGCCGTTCGTCGGATTTTAGTCCGAAAAGCTACTTTTTGCAAACAGTCGAATTGGGACTTGAGACCACCTCCATTGAGTTCAAAACGTCGTTTGCGATCTTTTTGAGTGTAAGCTCCGATATGTTTGGAGCTAGTCAAAAATTTGACCATTTGCACTTTGGGTTTGGTTTTGGGTTCAGCCCCTTTGCCAACTTAAACCCCAAACTGAATCATCCCTCCCCATTCACTCTCACTTCCTCCTCTTGCTCAGTTCTAAAGCAAAAATGGTGGGAGAGATGGGAAATTAAAACTCCCAAACCCTAGTTTCATCTTCAAATCAAGTTCTAGCTCCAAATTCTAAGAGAACCCATTGGTAAGCATCTCCTTCATCTTCTCCAACCCATTCTCCTTTCAATTTCAGAAATCCTAAACCTAACTTTAGGAATGTTCTTCTTTTTGAGCATAGATTCAAGCTCATTTGGGTTGTGTTGAAGAGTGGTTGATTCTCCCTTTGCTTTCAAGCTCCTTCTTCATTGTTTTTGTGAAAAGGTGAGATTTTTATCTCACATCTAAATCAATAATTATCTTCGATTGTTAAGTATGAATTCCTAACACTTATCCTTGTGCAATTCCTTAGTCGTTGTTGCTCGACCGATCGTTATCGATGTCGTTTGGCCATTTTTTGGCCTAGGTTCAGGGAATGCCCTGAATAACAGTTTCAGACGTCTGAACGTATGGTTCAGACGTCTGAATGGAATACTGGGAATTTTCTTCTCCCAGCATTCAGACGTCTGAATCAAAATTTCAGACGTCTGAATTAGTTCGTTTTGAACCAGAAAAGGAATAGGCTAAAAAGTGCCTATTTCAGACGTCTGAAATCTAGGATTCAGACGTCTGAATTCTGTTCTGGAAAATAGTTTATTTTCCAGATTCAGACGTCTGAATTCTTGATCTCAGACGTCTGAATCTGCTATGTTTTGCCTATTTGCCTTTTTAGCTTGAATATCCAACTCTAATCAAGTCGGGTTGATTCCCTTTTTGTTGTTATCATTTATTATCGGCCGCTTTGTTAAGTCGCCCACCTTTTTAAACTTAGGTCGCTTGTCTTCAACAGAACCATTCAACAGAACTTCTTACTTTGATGGTTTTGGGAATTGATTTCTTTGGATTTTATTCACGTCTTCGAATGTGAACTTTTATAATTGATTGTTTCTACAATCACTTCTATGACTTGTCACTTTAAAAATATAAAGGTTTCAATACTAGTAGTAAATATCAAAACTCTATCATTAAAACGATTTCAACTCTATTTTCAATATCAAACTCGTTTATAAAACTGTTTTCCAATCTACTAGTATATACAAACCTTTACCTCACTCGAATGAGAAATCGACTTAAACGAATTAGTAAAACGAGTGGTATGAAACGCTTGCGTTCACTTCGTCGGTTAGCTCTTGGACTTGTTCGGTTGAACCCTTTTCGTGACAATTTTCTAGTGCAGATCTACAATTTGTTCGTAAATATTTGAGTTAAGCAAGTGGTTATGGGACATGAAGCTAAACTCTTATATTTACTAGCTTAGTGTAATCGACACTTCCTTATGATCATGATGATCATTCTTGTGATTTAGACTAGCGATTGAGCGATGTCTCTTTGTTTGCGAGGTTAGACTAGACACCATTTGTGTGATTTCGATTCACACATATCTCTTTATCTTCAAGGTTAGTCTATACCTCATTGGTGTGATTTCGATTCACACATATTGAAACTCTTGTGACAATTTCCTAGTGCAGATCTACAATCTGTTCGTAAATATTTGAGTTAAGCAAGTGGTTATGGGACATGAAGCTAAACTCTTATATTTACTAGCTTAGTGTAATCGACACTTCTTTATGATCGATGATGATCATTTTATGGTTTAGACTAGCAATGTGTGATGTCTCTTTGTCCATGTGAAGGACTGTACTTCATTTTATTGAGCTTCGACTCAATCAGGAGGAGCTTCGGCTCAAAGTCCGCAATGGGGGACTATACCCAGTCAGGAGGAGCTTCGGCTCATCAGGAGGAGCTTCGGCTCAAAGTCCACAATGGGGGACTATACCCAGTCAGGAGGAGCTTCGGCTCATCAGGAGGAGCTTCGGCTCAAAGTCCGCAATGGGGGACTATACCCAGTCAGGAGGAGCTTCGGCTCATCAGGAGGAGCTTCGGCTCAAAGTCCGCAATGGGGGACTATACCCAGTCAGGAGGAGCTTCGGCTCATCAGGAGGAGCTTCGGCTCAAAGTCCACAATGGGGGACTATACCCAGTCAGGAGGAGCTTCGGCTCATCAGGAGGAGCTTCGGCTCAAAGTCCGCAATGGGGGACTATACCCAGTCAGGAGGAGCTCCGGCTCATTTTCATAGGATTGGCCATCCTCTTTTCTTGTGATTTCTGGATTTCTCGTTGTGATTTTTGGAATTTTATGTTTCACCACCTTTCCAGTTGGCATTGATATGTATGTCATTTATTGTGGCTTGGTGAATTAAATAAAGAATATGACATTCTTTTTATGCTATGAGATTCTTGAGATTTTGTATGACTTTCGTGATTTTATAATGTATACTTATCACAGTATGACTTTATTGTTATCATACGTTTTATTATCATATCTCATATTCTATCTCATTTTATCTGATAATTATAGCTAGACTGATCCGTTTATTATTTTCTTCTTAAATAATATTCGGGTCAGACTGAGATTTTACAGGTGCTTCCTCATGACTTCCTATCTGGAGCCATCATCTGACTTTTGGCTAACTACTCTAGTTTAGTAGTTTTTGTTTGTATACATTTGAGATTAGACTCCTTGATGTATACATATTCTATTATCTTGCACTTGTATCTATTCATTTGTGTTATTGTGGATCTTATTTGACCACTACTCTAATGTACACTTTCATGTGTTATATTCATATCTATTTCCGGCTTTGTGATATGAATTGTCTGTGACTGATTTGTGTTACGTTTATTTCTATATTTGTTTCCGAAGATCATATATAGCCACTGTGTGATAGCTTTGTGTTTGTATTGGTATGTCGGATTTCCTCCTTAAAAGATATACATACTATTCTATCTGATATATCGGTGCTCGCACAAAGAAGTTACATGGATGGTCGCTCCTCAACAGCCTTATTCTCCGTGCTAATTGACAGCACTACACCGTAGTGTTCTTGGTTGGCGTGGGTATAGAGGTGGGGCGTCACAGCAAGGGTGCCTTCGACCCTTTTGACCCTTTCAAAAGCTTGTAACACACCTCACCCTTGACTGTAGCATCCGTTTGACTCATTCGAAAGGCTTTACGGGTGCTATCATCTCTTGTTCTTATATCTCTTCTATTCATCTTGGTTTCGACAAGGTTGAAGTGGGAATTGATGGTAACATATACATACTATTATTTAATTCAAAATTGATTACATAAATAAAATATATGTATATATATTTTATTTAATATAATATAAAATATACATTATGGTTTCGAAAATGATATTTAGTTATATGTTTTATTTATAAAATATTTTTTTTATTGAATCCGTACGGTTTTAATTAATTATAAGTTTTTAATTAAGAAATTATTTAAAATCAAAAATTATTTTTTTTTTAAAATAATTTTATTCTTCGACCAAAAATAGCAACATAATATATATTTAATTATAAATTTTTATTTAATATAAATATATAATTATAACTGGTTTTAAGTTTATATGTAATATACATTTAAATTAATATATACACACACATACATATACATATATATATATATAATATCTCCAAAATACATACATACATATATAATTCAGTTCAGATATCATATTATAAACGTTTAAAATTATTTTACAAAACAATATTTAAAATACTTTTATAATTTAATTATATTTATTTATATATATGTTTATATGTATGTGTGTGTGTATATATATATATATATGTATTTTAATAAATGCTTGTTGTCAATAATTTACAACCAATATTTTATAATAATTATTTGGCGGAATTTGGTTTTCTATTTAAAAATAATGAGTGCTCTCCTCTCATTGAAGACCACTCTTTCATCAAAATAATTTATAATAATTATATAATTATATTTTACATACATATATATACAAACATATTTATACAATATGTCGATGTACACGCGCCCGCACACACACACATAGATACACACACACTTAGACAATCCACTCGTATACATGAGGGGTTAACGTGCCCATTACGGTGTAAATCCTAGCATCTATACACAGACATGTCAAAGCACTGTAAATAATACAAATTACATAAAATAAAACTTTATTTATAAATTTAAATAATATATTATGTAACGACCCGTATTTTTAACCACTTTAAATTATTAAATTTAATGTAATTATTAAATAAAATGGTTAAAAATGAAAATTTAATGATTTTGAATGTAAGTTATTGGATATGGACTTGAATAAAATTTTGAAATAAACTAATTTTCGAAGATTCAAGTAATAACAAGTATTGAAAGGTAATGTTATGTATTGAATGTGTTTACAATCAATAGTTGGATTAAATAATAAATGTTGAATTCATTAGATGTAAATAAAGTAATTGATTGATAACTAAAATTCATTTAGTATCTAATATTGAAATTTGTCGAATATTGTACAATTAAATTATTTAAATTTAATATTGGACATTATTTGAATAATTGAATTCTGAATTTAATATGATATCAGTATTGATGTAAATTTTATTTAAACAACAATGAAGATTGTTAACATTTAAAATTAGATTTAAAAGTGAATAATTAGAAATTGGAAATTTTATATTATAATCGAGACTTTAAAATAGCATTCCGGGGCACAGTCTCGGAATTCGACGAAACTGGTTCCATTGGATCTGTAATAGTGTATTATTATCAGATTTCAAGTTTCGTAGCGTTTGGAGTTATCGTTTGTCGTACGGGTCAGAAACGCGTTGAATTTAATATCGGAAATTTAATATAATAAATGGGTCCAAAAAGCTATCTTCCCCATACGATCGAATTAAGACTCGAATCCTTTTCCATTGCGTTCGGAATAGGGGTAAAACATTAAACGCCTAGTAGCATGCTTCGTTTGGAGTTCGTTCGGAAAAGCACGTGAATAATCGAGATAATAATAAAATAATATGTTTATACGTATATAAATACACATCCACAGTAACCCTAACCCTAGTTTATACAGCCGCACTGTTCTTATCACCAATGGCCGAAACTATTCCTTTTTCTCCCTCGATTTTCTCCAAATCCTTCAGCTTTTAGACAAAACTCTCAACTAGGAAATCGTAGAGCGCAATGCGATCTACAGATCCAACTGTGGATCTTTCTTATCATCGTCGTTTGGAGGCATGGATGGGTCGCGTTCATCACGCGTTTAGGGGAGGTTTTCTCGGCCCATGTAGCACCGAGTTCGACGTTTCTCCGGCTACTGGGCGAGCTCGCGATGAGCTTTCTTGCGAAGGTCTTGGATCGTCCTCCGGTCAAGCGTGGTGGCCACGGCATGGAGATGTTGATCGGCGGCTTTGGGTTCTTGTGCGCGGCATATGCCTGGAACGCGATTTGGAGAAGAGAGCTCGTGCGGCCCTGATGTCCTGAAACATGGATGTACGACTGTGATTTAGTTTGGTAAAAAAACTGTAAATTTATCATATTATAAATCATGAATCTTATAAATTGCATATCTCTCACATACGTTGTCAGAATTGGATGAAACAAGAGGCATTGGAATCGTGGCGATGAGTACTGCGTCATGGAGTTGATTTGGAGTCATTTGGAGCTAGTTAAAATTTTAGGTTAAATCGTACGTCGTTCGATTTGATTTAAAATTGAAAATTCAAGGTGAGTGTTTTATAACGCTCACAACGTACTAGAATATTTTTATGCTAGTTTAATTTGAAATTATAAAGTGATATGAATTTATTGATTGTGGTTTGATAAATTGTCCTCTAAATTTTTATTTGAATTAACTGTAGAAATTAAAATTGGTAGTTAAATTTGAAATAGGGATTTAATTACCAGTAAAATGCCGATTTTAACAACTATGAAAGTGTTGTTAATTATATTCACTGTTTGGATGATTGATTGCGATGGATGCTATTGATTGATATTTGGATGATTGGATGTTTATTTATTTTATATAGCCTGTTATCACCTATTAAATTATTTATAGTATATAAACTGTAAATTGAATTATTTTGAATAAATTAAGAAATGGGTTGAAATGATATATACCTATGACATTGTGATTTTGATTGAAATGATATATATCCATCCCTGAAATTAAATTGAAATAACTGTTCACTTGGCCATAGGATAGAAAATTATATATGAACGCTGGATTGGTTAAATTAAATGATTTTATAATTTTTGATTCGAAATAATTTAAATGGTTTTGGTTTAAAAGAAATAAAAATCAAATTTATAGAAATCAAATTATTTTCGAACTTGAGCCCTAAATTTTGAAATTTAAATTTGGTAATCGAAATTGTTTAAATAATCGAAGTTGAGATTTTGAAGTTATAATCGAAATATAATTTCAATTTTTGGAAATTGATTTGTTTTAAAAGATTGAACTTTTATTCGAACTTTGAATATTACGAAGTAAAAGTGATATAAAAAAACGATACTTTGAAATTGAGCTCGGAATTGAATTATATTTGAGGATTGGGATTTTAAACTGAATGCTGAAGGATAATTTGATTTAAATGTTTTGAATCGATATTTTGAAAATCAAGCTCGAAATCGATATAAATTGAAATTGAAATTGAATTAGCTGGGCTTGGAAGTGGAATTGAATTAATTTGAAATCGAAGTTGATATTGATTTGAATTGAAATCGAAGTTGAATCGACTGAATGGAAATTGGAATTGATTTGAATTGGGAAGTTGGAATTGAATCGGTTTGACTTTGAAACTATTTTCAAATAAATTATTTAATATAATACTATTCAAAAGCTATCTTCTTAATATACAAATTATTTTGGTTTTCCAAATTATTTTTCTATATAAACCATTTTAATACTTAAGCTATTTTATATTAAACTATTTTAACCATTTAAACTATTTTTAACTATTTTAACCATTTACACTATTTTAACTATTTTAATTATTTAGACTATTTTAAACTATTCAAACTATTTTTCAAAATTTCAAACTGGTCAAATGTGGAATGTTTATATTTAAATCTTGGATTTAAATACGAATTAGTTTAAATGAAGTTATAACCCAAATTGGAATTCGAAATGATTTTGGAAGTGAAATCGAGATATTAAGGCGAAAATGATTTTGAACTCACATAGTATATTTTGAGTTAATATGATGATTTCTAAATGGACTTAATTGGGAAGCGAATATGATATTTTGATATCAAGTATGAACTGTTTTCGAAATGTAAAAGTACCAACCGGTGTAAAAAAATGACGTTTGGTTGTTAAAGAGACCGGGGCTGGATATGGGCATACTCTCTGTCGATACCGGAACCACTTTAACAATTGTGTACGTGGAGGAGACTCCAGAACGAAGTGGTTGGATTTGGCATCGTTTGTTGGATTTGAGGAAAGAGAATGATGATGGATTATCTTGGCACTTGTGCCAATTTGAAATGATTAAAATAGGAGTCATACCGGCCAAGTGGGCTAGCTACCCCGAGAGGACACACTTCTTCGTATTACCATCATTTACATTGTGATTGATTGGTGCACACCCTCCCAATTATGGGAGTGTTGGATGCGGTGGGCGATCATGGCTATGATGCGTTACCAGCAGCCGAGAAGTGTAACTGGTAGTATCCTACCTTGGGCATTTCCTAACATGCCTTGTCATACTTTTATCCTTAAACGAGACCCATACGATTTTGGTTTAGTGTTGTCGTATCACGGCGCATCCTTGACTACCGACGTTCTACTAGCGGTGTCAAATGCAAACTGTACGCCAATGCTTAACAACGCGTTAAGAGGGATCAATGTAAAGCCTTAACGCTAAGAAAAATATTATTTTATTGATTACACATTATATATGTAGCGTATTTTACTACATATAAATATTTTGACGGATCCTTAAGAGATGGAAAATTCCGTAACATCTCTTGAGTTATTGCACTCACGTTATACACTAGATAGGAGATGTGAAAACATGTAAGCATCTCTGACGCTGTTACACTCATGTTATATGCGATATTGATTTGACTCATATAAGAATATTTTAGTCCTGACTCGAGTGTTTTGTCTTTTCATTACACTCGGGCCAGTCCTGAGTTTTTCAGCTTATTGAAGATTTATTCTGGAGGACGAAGACGAAGATTTGGTATATTACTACTAGTGGTACTTCTGCATCATGTTGTCTGCTGCATTATTTATTTATTCCTGATGTATATATAACTCTGATAATTGTTGTATAAATTATAATCAAATGTAAAATATAAAAAGCTTCATGGACAGTTTATTTGATTATTATATTTTATAATTCCGCTGCGAGATTTTGTGTTTGTTTCATCTTCTTTTCTTATTTTTCTTAATTAACCCCAATGATTATCTATGTTCCGGATTGTTTGGATTGGACATGTGTGGATTATTGTTGATTTAAACCTTCCGAAATGTGGGTCGTCACAGTTGGTATCAAAGCTTTGGTTTAGCGATAAGCTTAGCTTTATGGGGTAATCCATTAGAGATAGGGTCAGTTGTACCCTAGAATGAGTTTGACTGTATTAATAGATATGAGCGCGTATTTGTTAGTGAATATAAAAAATTGCTTTATATCGTGTTGGTTGATTTGTTAAGTGGCTTATGGATTCTGGTCAATACGAGTAATTAACGTTATTGATAGGGATCTCTAAGCACTTAAACAGAACAATTCGACATAGTATTGTTTTGAAATTGGGTAAATGAAATAATTTTACCCTAATTATATTTTATATATAAAGGAATAATTTTCAGAAATTATTATGGTTTATATAGCTTGTTTGGTTGTTAGGAATGATAATACTCATTAATTGGTGATGGTTCTTAATAAAAGAGGTTTATTATAAAATAAACAATGTTAAAACAATTTGTGAAATGTTTTAAGAACTGAAATTATGTAAGTATAATTTATAAATGTGACTTATAAATTAAAATGGATTTAAATTGAGGAGTTTTTGAATTTAAGACCCGAGAATTTTTGAAAATGGTTTTCAAAGTTTCGAAAAAAAAATAAAGTGATGTTAGTTGAAAAATAATTATAAAAATATTTTTAAAGGGATTTATAAAAGGAATGAATTCAGTATTCCCCTCTTATGTCGCTGGAAAATAATTTCGGTGATGACTGCGCAACATTATCGACGTTCATTTTCGAGTCTCAAAGTAGGGGAGACTTTTGAGAAACTTTGCTTCGAAATTGTTTTGATAAATGGATTTTGGTTTAAACTCCAAAATTATGATTTGATATATATATGAGATATAAGTATACATACTTATTTCAAATGATTTGAAACGAACCGGGTATTTAGAATTTTTAATTCTGTTAACTGATAATCTTAAAATTATTTGAATGAAATGAAATATTGAATAACCTGAACTTATAAAATAAGAGAATTGAGAAATCTAAGCTAAATGTTTTGAGAAACCTTAGAGTTAAAGTTTGCAAATCTTAAATTGAAAGTAAAGAAAATTTAAACTAGTTAAAATTAAGAATGTTCTAATTAAGCAAAATGAATCAGGTTAATTTGTATAATACCAAATTGCATTCTAATAACATATAATAAGACTTACCGAATGTTAAAAAGTTAAAATAATGATTTTGATATGTAATGGAATATTATACAAGTAAACAAAATTTAAAGGTAATTACAAATGTATATAAAGGGAAATTTAGTTGTAATAATAAATGTTGTATACTTAATTGGTATAGCTTGAAATGATTAATGAGTAAATGGAATAAGTAAGTGGAACTTAAGAAAGTAGACAAATGAATCAAATAATATCTTCGTAAATTGGTTATAGAATATAAAGTAGCAAAGAAATTGTGAAATTGAATTGGTAACTTTTGAGATAACCATAAACTTAGAAAAAGTCATATACAAGAAGTTGGACTTTTATAGAAAGATTATAAACTAAAATGATGATTAATAAAATGTTTCATAAATAAAATTTTTATTAAATGAAATTATGAAAATGAATGTGAATGGAAAGAACTTGGTGTAACTATGAATCAATTGGAATAAATATGTAAGTTGTATGTATATTATTTTATTCGCATAACGATTTGATCCAGATTCGAGCACAGAATTTCAAGATAATTTATATCGATCCGAGTTAGGATTTTTCACTCGATTCTCAATGGCGAACCCTGGATATGGATTTTTGATTTGATTATGGAATTCTCTATCATAGTATATGGCTATGCAAGGAGAATAATAGTATCTGACCAAGGAACCAAATCATTGTCCGCACTAGAGAGTCGTGTGAACGATACTAGTTGGAAGTGAAATTGTATGGTCGAGTGAGCGATCAGATTTGACATTGCGTACGGATGATATATGTACATTGTACGGGCTTAAGTGAAGCAAATATTGGAAATTGAAGATGCAAAATATAAAATGATTTTAAATTATATGAGTGTATATCATTGGTAAATAAGATGTAGGTATTTAAAATCAAGAAAATTTTGGGTTGCCCGACAAAAAGGTACATGTTTATTTTGTCATTTGATTTGATGGTTTTGATGATGGAGCCTTTTGGCTTTTGTTTTCTTTTAATGGTTTGGGGCCCGTAGTGGCGTTTTGTAGTTGTTCCGATCTAGCCGTGCAAATGAGACTCTGCCGAAATTTTCCGTAAATCCGGGTGTTAGAAATATTTTGAAGTTTTAAATTTTTACAACTTGTTTGATAACTAACTTGTAAATTCCGTAAGGCGATCGGAGCAGCGTAGTAGAAACCTAGTAATGGTTTTTAAATGAGATCTTATTATTTTATATGTTGATTATTTTTAAAATATATTAAATTTTAAATTCTTTACTTAACATCTTTCTGAGGATGAAATGTTTTGAGTGGGGGAGATTGTAACGACCCGTATTTTTAACCACTTTAAATTATTAAATTTAATGTAATTATTAAATAAAAATGGTTAAAAATGAAAATCTATTGATTTTGAATGTAAGTTATTGGATATGGACTTGAATAAAATTTTGAAATAAACTAATTTCGAAGATTTAAGTAATAACAAGTATTGAAAGGTAATGCGATGTATTGAATGTGTTTACAATCAATAGTTGGATTAAATAATAAATGTTGAATTCATTAGACGTAAATAAAGTAATTGATTGATAACTAAAATTCATTTAAAATCTAATATTGAAGTTTGTCGAATATTGTACAATTAAATTATTTAAATTTAATTTTGGAGATTATTTGAATAATTGAATTCTGAATTTAATATGATATCGGAAGTTGATGTAAATTTTATTTAAACGACAATGAAGATTGTTAACATTTAAAATTGGATTTAAAAGTAAATAATTAGAAATTGGAAATTTTATATTATAATCGAGACGTTAAAATAGCCTTCCGGGGCACGGTCTTGGAATTCGAAGAAACTAGTTCCATTGGATCTATTTTAGTGTATTATTATCGGATTTCAAGTTTCGTAGCGTTTGAAGTTATCGTTTGGTCGTACGGGTCAGAAACGCGTTGAATTTAATATCGGAAATTTAATATAATAACTAAGCCCAAAAAGCTATCTTCCCCATACGATCAAATTAGGACTCGAAACCTTTTCCATTACGTTCGGAATAGAGGTAAAACATTATAAACTCCTAGTGGCACGCTCGTTTGGAGTTCGTTCGGAAAAGCACGTGAATAATTGAGATAATAATAAAATAATATGTTTATACGTGTATAAATACACGTCTATAGTAACCCTGACCCAAGTTTATATAGCCGTGCCGTTCTTATCACTAATGGCTGAAACTACTCCTTTTTCTCCCTCGATTTTCTCCAAATCCTTCAGCTTTTAGACAAAACTCTCAACTAGGAAATCGTAGAGCGCAATGCGATCTACAGATCCAACTGTGGATCTTTCTTATCATCGTCGTTTGGAGGCGTGGATGGGTCATGTTCATCACGCGTTTAGGGGAGGTTTTCTCAGCCCATGTAGCACCGAGTTCGACATTGCTCCGGCCATTGGGCGAGCTCACGATGAGCTTTCTTGCAAAGGCCTTGGATCATCCTCCGGTCAAGTGTGGTGGCCACGACGTGGAGATGTTGATCGGCGGCTTTGGGTTCTTGTGCGTGACATATGCCTGGAACGCAATTTGGAGAAGAGAGCTCGTGCGGACTTGATCTCTTGAAACGTGGATGTACGGCTATGATTTAGTTTGGTAAAAAAAGTTGTAAATTTATCATATTATAAATCATGAATCTTATAAATTGCATATCTCTCATATACTTTGTCAGAATTGCACGAAACAAGAGGCGTTAGAATCGCGACGAGTACTGCATCATGGAGTTGATTTGGAGTCGTTTGGAGCTAGTTAAAATTTTAGGTTAAATCGAACGTCGTTCGATTTGATTTAAAATTGAAAACTCAAGGTGAGTGTTTTATAACGCTCACAACGTACTAGAATATTTTTATGCTAGTTTAATTTGAAATTATGAAGTGATATGAATTTATTGATTGCTGTTTGATAAATTGTCCTCTAAATTGTCATTTGAATTAACCATACAAATTAAATTTGACATTTAAATTTGGAATAGGGATTTAATTGCTAGTAAAACCTTGATTTTAACAACTATGAAAGTGTTGTGAATTATATTGACTGTTTGGATGATTGATTGCGGTGGATGCTATTGATTGATATTTGGATGATTGGATGTTTATTTATTTTATATAGCCTGTTATCACCTATTAAATTATTTATAGTATATAAACTGTAAATTGAATTATTTCGAATAAATTAAGAAATGGGTTGAAATGATATATACCTATGACGACGTGATTTGGATTGAAATGATATATATCCATCCTTGAAATTAAATTGAAATAACCGATCACTTGGCCATAGGATATAAAATTATATACGGACACCGGATTGGTTAAATTAATTGATTTTAAAATTTTTGATTTGAAATTATTTAAATGGTTTTGGTTTAAAAGAAATAATAATCAAATTTATAGAAATCAAATTATTTTCGAACTTGAGCCCTGAATGTTGAAATTTAAATTTGGTAATCGAAATTGTTTAAATAATCGAAGTTGAGATTTTGAAGTTATAATCGAAATGTAATTTTAATTTTTGGAAATTGATTTGTTTTAAAAGATTGAACTTTTATTCGAACTTTGAATATTACCAAGTAAAAGTGATAAAAAAAACGATACTTCGAAATTGAGCTCGGAATTGAATTATATTTGAGGATTGGAATTTTAAACTGAATGTTGAAGGATAATTTGATTTAAATGTTTTGAATCGATATTTTGAAAATCGAGCTCGAAATCGATATAAATTGAAATTGAAATTGAATTAATTGGATTTGGAAGTGGAATTGAATTAATTTGAAATCGAAGTTGAAATTGATTTGAATTGAAATCGATTGAATGGAAATTGGAATTGATTTGAATTGGGAAGTTGGAATTGAATCGGTTTGACTTTGAAACTATTTTCAAATAAATTATTTAATATAATACTATTCAAAAGCTATCTTCTTAAATATACAAATTATTTTGGTTTTCCAAATTATTTTGCTATATAAACCATTTTAATACTTAAGCTATTTTATATTAAACTATTTTTAACTATTTTAACCATTTACACTATTTTTAAATATTTTAATTATTTAGACTATTTTAACTATTCAAACTATTTTTCAAAATTTCAAACTGGTCAAGTGTGGAATGTTTATATTTAAATCTTGGATTCAAATACAAATAAGGTTAAATGAAGTTATAACCTAAATTGGAATTCAAAATGATTTTGGAAGCGAAATCGAGATATTAAGGCGAAAATGATTTTGAACTGAAATAGTATATTTTGAGTAAATATGATGATTTCGAAATGGATTTGATTGGGAAGCGAATATGATATTTTGATATCAAGTATGAACTGTTTTCGAAATGTATAAAAGTACCAACCGGTGTGAAAAATGACATTTTTTTGTTAAAGAGACCGGGGACGGATATAGGCATACTCTCTGTCGATATGGAACCATTTTAACAACTGTGTACGCGAAGGAGACTCTAGAACAAAGTGGTTGGATTTGGCGTCGTTTGCTGGATTTGAAGAAAGAGAATGATGATGGATTAGCCTGGCACTTGTGCCAATTTGAAATGACTAAAACAAGATCCGTACAGTCCAGTGGGCTAGCTACCCCGAGCGGACGCACTTCTTCGTACTACCATAATTTACATTGTGATTGATTGGTGCGCACCCTCCGAATTATGGGAGTGTTAGACGCAGTGGTCGATCATGGCTATGATGCGTTACCAGCAGTTGGGAAGGGTAAACTAGTAGTATCCTACCTTGGGCATTTCCTAATGTGCCTTGTCATACTTTTATCCCTAAACGGGACACATATGATTTTGGTTTAGTGTTGTCGTGTCACGCCACATCCTTAACTACCGACGTTCTACTGGTGGTGTCAAGTGAAAACTGTATGCCAATGCTTAAAAACGCGTTAAGGGGGATCAATGTAAAGCCTTAACGCTAAGAAAAATATTTATTTTATTGATTAGACATTATATATGTAGCGTATTTTACTACATATAAATATTTCGACGAATTCTTAAGAGATGGAAAATCCCGTAACATCTCTTGAGTTATTGCACTCACGTTATACACTGGATAGGAGATGTAAAAACCCGTAAGCATCTCTGACGCTATTATGCTCATGTTATATGCGATATCGATTTGACTCACATAAGAATATTTTAGTCCTGACTCGAGTGTTTTGTCTTTTCATTACGCTCGGATCAGTCCTGAGTTTTTCAGCTTATTGAAGATTTATTTTGGAGGACGAAGGCGAAGATTTGGTATATTACTACTCTTGATACTTCTGCATCATGTTGTGTGCTGCATTATTTATTTATTCTTGATGTATATATAACTCTGATAATTGTTGTATAAATTATAATCAAATGTAAAATATAAATAGCTTCATGAACAGTTTATTTGTTTATTATATTTTGTCATTCCGCTGCGAGATTCTGTGTTTGTTTCATCTTCTTTTCTTATTTTTCTTAATTAACCCCAATGATTATCTATGTTTCGGATTGTTTGGATTGGACATGTGTGGATTATTGCCGATTTAAACCTTCTGAAATGTGGGTCGTCATATATTAGTTTTATTTAACAGAAAATTTAAGAAAATTCTAAAAGAATTAGACTATATAAGCCCATTAAAGATCCAATAAGGAATTTTTTTGAAATTTACCCAATTCCTCCGCTGCGGGCTGGACCAATTCCAATAATAATCCTCATCATCATCATTTTCATTTGTTTCTTCTTCATTGGAATTTATTTCTTTTTCATTATCAGTTGCTTAATTTTTTTCATCTACTCTATCTTAATCCTCTTCTTGTTTTTTTCTTTGTTTGTTTTTCAAAATTTCATTTTCCTTTTTGAGCAGCTTATTTTCTTTTTTCAGAGCCCCACTCTCTTTTTTTAGCTTCTTTATTTTCAATTTTATGTTCTTTGGTTGTTTGTTGATTTTTTTTATTTTTTTCATCATCAACTGAATATTTTTTTAGCCGACCTAGCTTCGGTAGATTTGAGCTCTTTTGCCTTTTTGTTTTCTTCTTTTCTACAAATTAGATTTATTTTACTTTTTTCATAATTAGAAAACTGATCAAGAAATATTTGTTTTTTAATTATTTAGAAATCTAATTATTAAGTTGTCTAATATTTGATAGGCAAATATTTGTCATTCACATTTTATTACATAATTTCGGTGATATTGTTACTAGTTTTACCTTTTTAGCAAGGAAGGACTTAATTTAGCTTGGGGTTACTCCTGTAGTGTCCATCTTGGAAAAGTTGGTTCATTTTGTTTATAACATTTTTTTCGAAGCTATTATTTTTGATATGTCGCAGAACCAATACTGTACATGGAGATATTTGGTTTTAGTTTAGTTTATAATAGAAATTATAAAAGATAAAATGAGTAATTAGAGTTTACTAATAGCAGAGTTATACATGCACATGTTATTCATGGACTTTTTTGTTTTTCTCACTTATTCCATCAACTGTTTTCCTATTATTGTTGGATATAAAAAAGTTTTTATTTGCTTCAATTTATAAACATATGGTGGCAGCACCAAAGGAAAAGCAGAGTTTGCATTGGATAACAACTATATCGAAAGCAAAAACATAATCAACAAATCTCACAACATCGATTGTATTTTTCTATTTTTTGCTTTTCAAAGCCAACCAAATGCTTATTTTTATTTCCTTTGATTTGATCATTTTGGAATTACCAAAATATTTTTGTTTAAATGCTTTTATATCAGAGTACATAATAGATTCATTCAAATAAGATGCAGTGTTAATTGCGATGCCTTCATTTGGAAATCCAAAAATTATTACGATGTCACTTTCATTTAAAACTGTTTTCATGTCTTTGAAATAAAGGTAATTTTCTTCTACTGAAAATGAGTCAATGATCATATCTATAGGAGCTGATTCTTTTGATATGACTTCGATTGCTATAGCTCCTTCCAAGAATTGATTGATTATTATGTTGAAGATCAAAGTTTGCTTCAATAATGTGATGTGATTTTCTAGAAGTACCTTTCCTTTTAGTAAATTTTCTACCAGTGTATGGAAAGACTTTAAGCTACTTCTATAGATTTCTCCAATATCATTTTGCATTTCTATTTTTTGTTTCTTTGTAGGTTATTTTGTAGCACTGCTTCTTCTTGATGCTTGTTTTCTTTTGAAGGATGAAAGAACAACACCTTCTTCTAATTCTAGATATTCTAAAGATTCAGCTATTAGAGTTGAAGATTCAGATTTTGAAGATTTAGGTTTGTGAGGAGATGTCGAAGATTCAAATTTTGAAGATTCAAGTTTGTGAGCAAACCACTTGGCTTGGCATTATAGTGTATTTTTGTGTATCATGACTTTACATCTTCTTTGTTGTGGTGCCCGTAAAGGTTTTAATATGGCCAAATTGGTGTCACACATATATGACTTGCAAATATGGGCGTGATAAATATTTGTCATGCCTATATTTATCAGGCAAACATTAATCGCAATATTTAATATTGTATGCTTTTTATGTAAATGTACTCATATTACAATTTCAACTTACCAACAATCTAAACTTTGTTTGACAAATATTTAACATTTTTAGTATTTGCAGTAAAAAAAATTAATTCTACAAAATTACTAATTAAATTGTTTGGCAAATATTTATCATCCTTATTTCTTCATCTAATTGTATACTACAATTTCAATCTACCATGAATCAGAGCTACGTAAATTAAGTATTTGACACTCTTAGTATCTATAGTAAAACTTTTGTAATATATCCAACAATTTCTAAAATAAACTTTTTAATGCAAATATTTGTAATCCTCACTTTATCATCTATTTGTATATTACAATTAGAACCTACTATCGATCAAAACTACATGTCAAATATTTTATATTCTCGGTATTTGTAGTAAATTTTTTGTAATAATTCAAGCAATTACTGACAAAAAAAGTTACGGTAAATATTTGCCAAGCAAATATTTGTCATTCTATATTATTCATTTTGTTGTATACTTATGGCAGCATCTAAGTCTATCATTAACCAAAATTATACATGTCAAATATTTTCCATAAGCAATATATACAACAAATTTTCATTTATATATCAAGCATTGATTGATGAACATTTGGTATGTCAAATATTTTCCTTGTAAATATTTGCATGTCTAATATTTCTCTAAATATATGTAAATTGAAGTAGTATTATTTCAACCAAAATTATAACTACCAAACATTTGACATTATCAATAGATACCGTACAATTTTGATTTATACTACATTTTCTTCTTTTTTTTCAGGATTTTTTTTCCGGATTGATACATGTTATTCACAATAGGTGTCGTTGGTTGCCATCTTCGACCATTGAATATCGCTTTCTATAAATTTTCAGATATTTTACATTTTTTATGGATTTACTTTGATTTGTTCTTCGATTGTGAATCGTTGTTCGATTGACACTATCTTTGATTGAGAGTTTGCAAATTAGGTTTTCAAATTAGGGTTTTTCTAATTAGCAATTTCTTCGGTATCTAGTTTTGAGAGATTTTGAGTGAGTTTCCTTTTTCTTTTCTTTTTTGAAGTTATAAATCACGTAATGATATCGTGGATTTGAAATTATTTTGTGCAAAATGTAAGCGGGTGAGGGTATGCGAACAATTCTTGTTTGATATGTACAAAGAGGGATGTATTTATAAATTTTAATTGAGAGGTATTTAAGTCTAATTATTTTCAATTATAAATATGTGGGCTAAAATTTTCCTTTAATTTATACGACTTACCTGATATATTTAACTTGGAAAGCTTATTATATGTTTCTTACATCTTAACATAATTAATTTGCATATGTGGCTTTAATGCTTTTGGCAATGACTATCCTTAGCTAATACTTTTTTCCCTGGATCTACAACTTGGTTATTTTATTAAAGGGACGGTTTGGCTAAAGTCCCTATTAAGTTTCAAAATAAACCAAACATCCTTGCCAAAAAAAGTATGTAAATTAGGTCCCTATAATTATGTTACTTTGCATACATTTATGTAATTATTCAATGAATAATTGCAGACATTTATGCAATTATATCCAAAAATTGTAGATATTTATCAATTATTCACTGAAAAATTGCAGAAATTTCTGCAATTATTCACTAAAAAATTGCAGACATTTACGCAATTATTCACCAAAAAAATTACTGAAATTTCCACAATTATTCACCGGATAATTGCAGACATTTATGCAATTTTTGGATATAATTGCATAAATATATGTAATTATTTAGTAACTTAATTCTAGGGACCTAATTTACAATCTTTTTTTGGGAGGAGTTTTCGTGTATTAAGTTTGATTTTAAGGACATGAGCCTAATATTCACTTTATTAAATTTCGGCCGTCTCTATTTGTCCTCTCTTTGTATTGTTGTTTATTTCGATATTATTATTGGACTTCCCAAGCAACTGTTGGTTTTGAGATGGGCACTTTACGATGCTTTATACTTCCATATACCCACACATGAGCGTTGTGTGGTAATTACCAATGGAATCTACATTAACTTTGGTACATACCTAGTGCCGTATGCACCACTTTCATTGTGTGGCTATCTAAGTTTGAACATGTTATTTTTTGGTTCTTACAAAATATAAAGTTCTTTCCACTATTCCAGTGAGTATCACGAGTTCCCACATTTACGTAATGTTAAAAAATTATTTATTTTACAAACATATGCTATATGTTATAACGTTTTAAATGTTGATGTTTTTATTTTTAAATTAAAAAATATTATGCAGTTCATGTGATACGATGGAAATGTAATTTTACATTGTCATCTACAGTTTTATTTTACCTATTGTCTGAATTAAGTTATTACTTTCAGATTTGTTGCATACTCTATGAATTTGGTTATGCATATTAACGTTATCAGTTAAATGGTTCATTAATTTAAACTAGCACTTAAGCAGTGCTATAACATGCTGCCTCTTTGAGCTATTACCACTACCTTATATCCATCATTTTTTTCCGCTGCATGATACAACTAGCTACAGTTGTAACCTTTACTAGTTTTTTGGTTATTCATACCCATACATTCATTCAGGTAAGTTGGTGCTTCCTATTTGACAAATTTATGGATAATTTACCATGTGAATTTCTTTACTGCTTAATTTATTTTTTCTATATATGCGGTGCAAAGTGTAAAAATAACCAAATTTGTCTATGGTGTGAGTAACTGAGATGCTATGAAGTGTTCTACTATACAAGTGTTAAGAATATTGCAGAAAATGAAATGTATTTTGTTTTATTTTGATCAAATTTGAGTTTGTTACAACTGCCGGTACATTGTATTTATAAGTGAATACTCATATTGGGCTGAATTATGATAGCAAGCCCATTACTGCTTTGTACAAGAATACATTACTCCTTTGCTTTGCTTTTCGTATACCAGCATATTACATTTCATTACTACATCTAATACCCCCCTTCAAACCTGACTAGGGTTAGGGTTTGCGATTTTGTTCGAAATTGCTGCCATTGCTTTAAATCTTTGAATCCATGCTTTAATCTGTAAAATTTTGCTTCAAGCTTGGTTTTGCAGATATACTAGAGTATTAATCGAGCTTTGACTCTGCAAAATATGAGTTTAGCTTCGGTTTTGTAGACATATGCGCTCCTTGATGAAGATATGGATCTGGATCCTATTTCAGAATCATTGCTAGCTTCATCAACTAATCTGGATCTTGCTTTGTGAAGATATGGATCTAGGATTTGCAATCTGGATCTAGGGTTTGCAATCTATCTTTGAATCATCGCTAACTTCACCCACTTTCAATTCATGCTTTAATCGAACAAAGTTCTTCTTCGATAAAGGCTTTGTAAGTATATCTGCCCTCTGGTAAGCTATTGGTATGTGATTTACATTAAGATTTCCTTTTAAGGCTTGTTCTCTGATGAAGTATAAATCTAATTCCATATGCTTTGTTCTTGAATGTAATACTGGATTTGCTGTTAGTGCAATTGTACTCAAATTGTCACACCAAAATTGTAGCTTTGTTGTGTGTTTTAATTTTTAGTTCACTTAATAGTGACTCAATCCACATAATCTCTGCAGTTGCACTAGCGACACTTCTGTATTCTGCTTCTATGCTTGATTTGGAAATTGTTGCTTGTTATTTTGAGCACCATAAAACTGGATTTTGACCTAGAAATATACAATAACCTATTGTAGATCGTTTATCATCAATGTCTATTGCCCAATCTGCATCTGCGTAAGCTGTGATATTAATTGACTTGCAAGATTGTAGAATTATCCCATGATCTCAAAAAAAAAAGATTGTAGAATTAGCCCATGAGTTATTGTTCCTTTTAAATATCTCAGGATTCTTTTTACGGCTTTCTAGTGTTCATCTAATGGTCTTTGCATGAATTGACTTGCCTTGTTCACATTGAATGAAATTTCTGGTCTAATGATAATTGCGTATTGTAGTGCTCCTACTGTACTCATGTATTGCTTGTCATTTGTGGTTGGATCTCCTTTATTCTTTAATAAATGCAGATTACTCATCATAGGAGTAGGTAATGCATTTGCATTATTCATTTTAGCTTTAATGAGAATTTCAAGTATATATTTCCTTTAACTGAGTTGAATCTTAGTACTTGAAATTCTGTTTACTTCAATGCCAAGGAAGTAATTTATGTTGCCAAGATCCTTGATGGAGAACTCCTTGTCTAATTGCTTTATGATGTAGTTGATTTCTAAATCACTATTTCCTGTAATTAAGATATCATCAACATATATTAGTATGTAAATTGTTGTGTTATTATTAAACTTTGTGAACAAGGAGTTGTCTGATTTGGTTAAACTGAACCCCACTTTAATTAAGGTTGACTTCAGTTTATCAAACCAAACCCTTGGTGCTTGCTTGAGTCCATAGATTGCTTTGTTTAGTATGCATGCAAAATTTTCAAAACTGCTTTGTTTGAATCCAATTGGCTGCTCCATATAGATTTCTTCCTGCAAATCACCATTTAAGAATGCATTATTTACATCAAGCTGCTTAATGCTCCAATTTCTGTGCAAGGCAATTGTAAGAATTATTCTAATTGATGGTTACTTCACAACAGAGGAAAAAGTTTCATTAAAATCAAATCCATTCTGTTGTGAATATCCTTTTGCTACCACTCTTGCCTTATACATAGAAATTGAGCCATCAACATTCTTCTTTAATCTATAAGTCCATTTGCATCCTATAATATTTTTATGTTTTGGCAAAGGAACAAAATCCCAAGTTTTGTTTTCCATCAGTGCTTTATATTCTTCATTCATGGCTACTCTCCATTTTTCACTCTCTATTGCTTGATAATAAGTACTTAGCTCTTCACTTTCAGAAATTGTGTTGTATATTTTTGGCTTGAATATTCCCCATTTTGCTCCTGTGATCATATGATGACCAGTTTTTTCAGGTATAGATTGTTGTTTAGTGCCTCCGGCTGTGGTCTATTGTTGATCAATAGGTGGTTCCGAACCATCTATTGATTGACTAGATTCAGACTGGTTGCTGCATTATTGCGGAACTTGATGTAAACTCCTAGAATCTTGCTTTTGGTCATGATCTGATTCACCTGTTTCAAAATTGAGCATTGTGTGTTGTGGGCATGAAATTTCTTGAAATGCTGTTGCTTGGTCCACCAGGTCAGGTGTTGATGGTATGGAGAATCTTGAATTATATATTTTTTGTGAAGTTTCGATTTCTGCTTTACTAAATGGAAATATTCGCTCATTGAACACTACATGTCTTGATATGATACTTTTTCATTACTATCTAAACACTTATACCCTTTTTTATTGGCTGCATATCCAAGGAAAGTGCATGGAGATGATCTATAATTTAGTTTATGAGTGTTATATGGTCTTAGATAAGGAAAGCATAGACACCCAAATACTTTTAAACCATAATAATCTGGTTTAATATAAAAAGGACTTCCATAGGACTTTTAAACTGTAATACTTTTGCTGGTAACCTATTTATTAAATATACACTAGTAGCAAATGCATCAGGCCAAAAGTTTTGTGATAGTGATGTCTGAGCAAGAAGTGTAAGACCAGATTCAACAATGTGTCTATGTTTCCTTTCTATTAAACCATTTTGCTCAGAAGTACAAGGGCATGTTGTTCTATGAACAATTCCTTTTTATTGAAATACTCTCTAAGTGGATGGAACACAGTTCCTCCATCTATTTGCATAATTTTTACCTGACAATCAGCTTGTCTTTCTGCAAGGGAAATAAATTGAAGCACTGCATCATAGGTTTCAGATTTTGATTTCAAGAAATAGATCCAAACATATCTGGAAAATGCATCTATGAATAAAATATAATATTTGAAACCATAATCAGTACTGATTGGTGCAAGCCCCCATAAATTGTTAGAATTCTTAATATAAGTGTAAATGAAATACACTTGTCCCACATCGCCAAAACTTCAAACAAAGCTAAAGTATATTAATAGCTTTCCAATGAAGGTTTGGGGCCCTGGGCACCCAAATGTTTGCTTCGTTGTGAGGAGGGAGATCATGCATCACCACCACGCGCGCGCGCGCCCCCGCCCCGGCCGTCCGTCCGACCGAACCAAACCGAACCGGGCTGGGCTTGGGTTCGGGTTTGGGTCTAATATGATCCTATTTTTACTGCTAAACTGGGCCGGGTTTTCTGACAGTTGCAGGCTATACGAACAGGTGCGAATCTATTCATAAGCGGACGCGGATTGACTGAGGGGGTAAGACTTCTGAAGCGGGCGCGGGTTTTTTGGCAAACAGACGCATCCATTAGTAGATGTAAGCGGGTGCGACCCGTTAGATGCGAGCGGGTGCGACTTATGGCAACAGCAGGTGCGAACACAGAACCAGTAGCAAATGGGTGTGGCCCGTTAACGAATAGCAGCAATGAAAGGCAATGGGTGCAACCCGTCAGGCGGACGCGACTGTTCGAAGGGGTGCAGATGAAATTATAAATAGAAGAGAATACCGATCACATTCTCATTCAATTCCAGTTCTAATTTCTTCTGCTTCTTCTTCTCTACTGCTCTATACAATATATTACAGAGTTGACATACTCATTACAATCTCGTGATAATTACGTCTGTTGTATCTTGGGAGACTTTAAATAAAGTCTTAAGGAAATTGTTACGACAAGCCTCAGACGGAATTTCCTTCTTCAATCGGTTAGGTTTATAATTGATTTATATATTTATATATATATATATATATCATTTTCGTTTTCTACATTGTGCTATTTCTGTAAATAGTATTACGTTTGATCTATCGCTATAGTTATTGCTATAGTTGTTAGTTTGTTGTTGTAATTTAATTACGACATAACTATTGCTTAAATTAGCTAATACATAATTCCAATGTAGTGGAAATCTGATTGATAAACTTGTGAGACGAGTTTATAATTGATTATTCTCTGTTTTGGTATACTAGACATATAACATCTTAAGACTTTCCTGTTTTAACTAAAACAAAGATGGCAACAGTAGAGCTCTCAACAAAGGCTACTACACACAACAGGCCCGATCCTTTTAAAGGAGATGGTGACGACTTTTTAACATGGCAGAATAAGATGTTATTTTATCTCACCACACTCGGTCTGCAACGGTATCTCGAGGAGGAGGAACTGATTCCTGCAACAGGAAAGGAATCAGATGTTGATACGTGGAAGCATTCCGATTTTTTATGCAGAAACTATATTCTGAATTGTCTCGACAAGGTACTATAGAAAGTATAACAACCTCTAAAGACAGCAAAATCACTCTGGAATGCACTTGCCATGAAGTACAAGACGCAGAATATCAGTCTTAATAAATTCATTGTAGACAAATTCATGGACTACAATTAGTTGACTCCAAACCGGTGACTGCTCAATTGCATGAACTGCAAATCATCATTCATGAACTCGAAGCGGAAGGTCATAAGGTTGGAGAATCGTTTTTGGTTGAAGCCATCACAGGAAAACTTCCACCGTCATGGAGAGACTACCGCAACTATCTAAAGCATAAAAAGAAAGAGATTTCTTTGCAGGACCTCATCGTACGATTAAAGATTGAGGTAGATAACCGCGGAATTACCAAACAAAGCGAGGAGGAGTTGGTAACAGAAGGGTCAAAGAACAAGAATAAAGGCCACTTCAACAAAAAGAAGAACTTCTCAAAGAAGAGGAAAGCTCCTGAAAACAAACCCAAAGATAATAAAACCAAGAAGTTTAATGGCGAATGTTGGGTTTGTGGCAAAATGGGACACGCCGTTAGAGATTGCAGACACAAGAAGGAACGCAACTCAGAGGGAAATATAGTTGACAACATGGAAGTGGATGAGTCCAATTTTTCAGCAGTTATATCTGAATGCAATTGGTTCAGAATCCTAACCAATGGTGGGTGGACACAGGAGCTACTCGTCATGTCTGCTCTGATAAATCCATGTTTTCAACATATCAGAAATTCGATCAGAAAGAAAAACTCTACATGGGTAATTCTGCTGTTTCCATGATCGAAGGTAGTGGCACAGTAATCCTCAAGTTTACTTTTGGAAAAAATGTTAAGTTGAATGATGTGCTCCACGTTCCAGACATACGCAAGAATCTGATCTCTGGCTTAGTACTTTCAAAGAAAGGATTCAAAATGGTGTTCGAGTCAGACAAGATGGTTCTGTCCAAAGCTGGAATGTATATCAGATGGGGATATTTATGTGATGGCCTATTTAAGGCAAATGTAGCCGTTATCGGCAATAAAACTATGTATTCTGATTGTGCTATTAATAAAATTGAAGTTTCTTACTTGCTTGAGCATGAAATTTTACTATGGCTTGACAGATTGGGACACGTAAATTTCCGAAAAATGAAAATATTATCAAACTTGGGATTAATTCTGAAATTCCAAGTAGATAAGAACTACAAATGTGAGACATGTGTAGAAGCAAAAATGGTTAAAAAACAATTTCAATCTGTTGATAGAAGCACCGAACAACTAAGTTTGGCTCATACGGATTTATGTGATTTTAAATCGTTACCTACAAGAGGTGGGAAAAAAGTACTTTATCATGTTTATTGACAATTATACGCGATATTGCTATGTATATCTTTTGAATAGTAAAGATGAAGCAATTACATCATTTATAAAGCACAAGGCCGAGGTAGAAAATCAGTTAAACAAAAAGATCATATTGAGATCTGATCGAGGTGGAGAATATGAATCACCATTTGAACAGTTCTGTGCCGAAAATGGTATAATTCATCAAACAATAGCTCCATATTCACCACAACAAAATGGTGTAGCCGAGAGGAAGAACAGAACGTTAAAAGACATGATTAATGCCATGCTTTTAACCTTTGGTCTATCGACGAACTTGTGGGGGGAAGCCTTAAATATGTCTAATCACATATTAAACAAAGCCCCTCACAATAAAATAGGAACAATTCCATATGAGTTATGGAAAGGACACAAACCAGTTTTAAATACCTCAAAGTGTGGGGGTGCTTGGCAAAAGTTCCAGTTCCGCCTCTCAAGAAAGTCAAACTTGGACCAAAAACTGTAGATTGTTACTATTTAAGGCCAGCCCAAAATAGTAGTGCCTACAGATTTTTGGTATTCAAGTCTGATATAGCTGATATTCATGTAAATACAATCATGGAATCTAGAGATGCCTCATTCTTTGAAGACATGTTTCCGCACAAAAGGAATGAAGGGAATAATGTCCCTAAAAGGTCAAGAGAAGAATCAAGCAATTCACATGAAGATGAAACTCATCATGAGATTGAGGAAGTTGAACCAAGAAGAAGCGTAAGGGCTAGGACTTCCAAGACATTTGGTTCGGATTTTTTCACATATGTGTTAGAACATGAACCTCAAACATACAAGGAAGCAATGTCATCTTCTGAATCTTCATGTTGGAAAGAAGCAATCCAAAGTGAGATTGATTCAATTCTAAGTAATAAAACTTGGGAAATTATTGATATTCCACCTGGAATAAAACCTATTGGCTGCAAATGGATTTTCAAAAAGAAAATGGCTCTATCGACAAGTATAAAGCTAGATTAGTAGCCAAAGGATATCATCAAAAAGAAGGAGTAGACTTCTTTGATACGTATCCGCCGGTAACATGAATAACCTCTATAAGAATGCTAATAGCAATTGCATCGATCTATAATCTAAAAATTCATCAAATGGATGTAAAGACAACGTTCTTAAATGGAGATCTCGATGAGGAGATCTACATGGAGCAACCTAAAGGTTTTGTTTCCAAAGGAAATGAAAACAAAGTCTGTAGATTAGTAAAATCATTATACGGACTAAAACAAGCTCCAAAACAATGGCACACAAAATTTGATAGTGTCATGATGAGAAATGGTTTTCGTATAAATGAATGTGATAAATGTGTTTATTATAAACAAATTGGACAATCATATGTGATGATTTGTTTATATGTAGACGATATGTTAATATTTGGTCCTAATACTCAGGTAATAGAGACCATAAAGAAGATGTTAATTAGCAATTTCGATATGAAAGTCTTAGGAGTTGCATACGTTATTTTGGGAATCAAAATAATAAGAACACCTAATGGAATTGAATTGTCTCAGTCACACTATGTAGACAAAGTGATTGAAAATTCCAAGTCAATGGAATTAAAGGAGTGAGAACATCTTTTAATCCATCAGAAGTACTGCATAAAAACACTAATGAGAGTGTAATGCAACTGGAATACTCTTGTGTAATAGGATGTCTCATGTATCTCATGAATTGCACAAGACCAGATATAGCTTATGTAGTAAGTCGACTGAGCAGGTATACAAGAAATCCAGGAAAGGAACACTGGAAAGCACTAATGAGAGTGCTTGGATATTAAAAAAATACCACAAATTATTCCTTACATTATGGAAAATATCCTGCCGTCTTAGAAGGATATAGTGTTGCTGACGCAGCCAAGGAAGCGAATTCGACGATGTAAATCGAATCCGTCCAGGATCTCACACGATTAGTGGAAATAATCGGTGAATCGATGATAAATCGGTGAGTTTAAGAATACCCGAATGCCCAAATCCGTTGATCACGAAGATATCGGATTCTAGCAATCTTCGACACGTTGATCACGCACGATGCCGTGAGAGAAGATCTACAATTCTTCGAACATTGATCAAGCGCACTTGATTCCGTGAATTGGCTTCAACAATCGTTGATTCGAGCACACTCGAATGCCGAAGGTGGAGATAGGAGATAACACTCAACTACCAAATTTAATGGAGGCAAGAAGCACAAACCAAATTTTTATTCAAAAATCAACTACTTTTACAAATGACAACACACCCCTATTTATAGGAATTACAACACAGACGACTTACAACAACACGACATAACGAGTTACAACAACATGCGACTTAACAAGATACAACATCCCACGACATACGACTTAACACAATATACATCAATGACCTAAGGAAAACAAACGACTTAACATCTTGAACGACTTAACATCTTGAACGACCTAAGGATTTGGCAGCGACCTACTGGATTTCACGACGTAGGAAGATTCGCGACTTAAAGAAAGTCGTTCGCGACTTAAGGAATTTGCCTCGTGACATTGCTGGAGCGACATAGGAATGGTAGCGACCTAACTTCATTCGCAACTTAACAAATCATCAGCGACCTAAAGGAAGGTGGAGCTTCGGCTTAAGGTAGAAGCGACTTACGACCTAAGGACTTCGGAAGCGATTCACGACCTAATGATTTTGGAATTCTGGAGTGTCTTCGGTAGGTCGCTCGCGATCTATGTAATCCTGGAGTGTCGTCTTCATCGCGATCTAGGCTGGAGCGACATAGGGTGGAGCGACATAAGGACCTACTCTTCTCGCGACCTTGAATTCTGCTCTGCTCTTGATTCAATTCAGCGACTTTGGAATTAGGTCGTACGCGAGTTGCTTCGTCTTCGCGAGCTAGGAGGAGCGGCGATCTAGGGTTTTGCCTATTTGAGGTATGCGCTGCATCATCCTCCCCTTGTTGGAAAGAATTCGTCCTCGAATTTAAAAGTTCTTCCCCATTGGGTTGTTCATCTCCATAATAAGGTATAAAATGTTTAACATTAAACACGTCAGAAGTGTACACATCCTCCGGCAGCTTCAATCTATAAGCATTTTCATTGATCCGTTTCACAATCTTTACAGGACCAATCTTTCGAGCTTTAAGTTTATTGTATGCTCCCACTGGAAAACGATCCTTCGTTAGTACAGCATATACTAAATCTCCTTCATTAAATTCAGCACTTCTTCGCTTCAGATCCACAGATCGTTTATACTTCTCATTCGTCTTCTCCAATCGTTCCTGAACGATTCTATGGCATTCTGTCAACCCATCAACAAAATCAGCAGCCCGCTTAACTATCCCCTTCGGTTGTGGTACTATCGTAAAATCCAACGGCCCCTTTGGCAAGCTTGAATATACAATCTGAAATGAACTGAAACCCGTACTACAGTTGATAGCATGATTATGAGCAAACTCTACTTGACATAACTTCACATCCTAGCTCTTCAGATTATCCTTCACAAGACACCGCAACAAATTTCCCAGGGATCTGTTCACAACTTCGGTCTGTCCATCTGTCTGTGGATGATAAGCACTACTGAATTTCAGCTTCATTCCCACCATCTTCCACAAACTCAGCCAAAAATGACTCAAAAATCTGGTATCCCTGTTCGAAACTATAGATTCTGGTAAACCATGCAAGCGATAGATCTCTCTAAAGAACAACTGTGCCATATAGACTGCATCTGCCATCTTCTTACAAGCAACAAAATGTACCATCTTCGAGAAACGGTCCACCACAACATATATAGAGTCATTTCCCCGTTGAGTCCTCGGCAAGCCCAACACAAAATCCATGCTTACATCAACCCACAGTTTTGTAGGAACAGGTAAAGGCATATACAAACCCGCATTTGTAGCTGTCCCTTTCGAAACTTGACAAACATGACAACTTCGAACAAACTTTTCAACTTTCTGCTTCATTGAGGGCCAATAATAAGACTGAGAAATCAACTGCAATGTGCGATCCCGACCAACATGTCCTTCTTCATGCAACTCTTTTACAATTTTCATTCTCAAGCTGCAATCTGGTACGCACAATCGATTCCCCTTGAATAAGAATCCATCTACCAACACAAACTCATCAGTACTCCCATCCTTGGCTTTCTCAACAATGTTCGCAAAGTAAGGATCTTCCTCAAACAACTCTGGCAATAGTTCAAATCCTGTCACTTCAACCTTCATCGTCGTCAACAAATGATTCCTCCTGCTCAAGGCATCAACTACACGATTCGTCACCCCTGATTTATGCTTTACAACAAAAGTAAACTGCTGCAGATACGCGACCCACGAAGCGTGTCTAGCTGAAATTTTGTCCTGCCCTTGCAAATGTTTCAAAGCTTCATGATCCGTATAAAGAACAAACTCCTTCTAAAATAGATAATGTCTCCAGTGCTTCACAGCTTGAACAATTGCTTAAAACTCCACGTCATAAGTGCTATATCTCAACTTGGCTCCAGACAACTTCTCACTGAAATAAGCAACTGGTCTTCCATTCTGACTCAATACTCCACCAATCCCAACCTTCGAAGCATCAGTGTGTAACTCGAATAATATTTGAAAATCCCGTAGTACCAGAATGGGTGCTGTCGTCAAAAGTGTCTTGATCTTCTCAAAACCTAACTCTGCTTCCTCTGTCCACACGAGCTTCTTTCCTTTCATGCAATCGGTTACAGGTGCCATCACACTGCTAAAATGTGGAATGAATCGTCGATAAAAAGATACCAACCCATGAAAACTCCTCACTTCAGTAATTGTCTTGGGTTGTGGCCAACTCCTGATAGCTTCCACTTTGCTTTCATCCACTTGAATACCCTCCTTCGATAGAACATATCCCAGAAACAAACACTGTGCGTCATGAACACGCACTTCTTCGTTGCTGCATATAATTGCTCCTGTCGTAGAATCAACAGCACTTCTCGCAAATGCTGGATATGCTCTTCCATACTCCCACTATAGATCAAAATATCGTCAAAGTAAACTACTACGAACTTCCCAATAAATGGTCTGAAAATCTGGTTCATCACTCTCATAAAAGTACTAGGAGCATTTGACAAGCCAAAAGGCATAACCAGCCATTCGTATAGACCTTCCCTAGTTTTAAAAGCAGTCTTCCACTCATCACCCGGTCTAATACGAATCTGATGGTATCCACTCTTCAAGTCAATCTTTGAGAACACAACATCCCCGCTCAACTGATCAGTCAAATCATCGAACCTCGGCATAGGAAACCTGTATCTCACAGTGATCTTGTTTAGAGCCCGACTGTTCGTACACATCCGCCAAGTCTCATCCTTCTTCGGTACCAATAAGGCTGGCACTACACAAGGACTCAAGCTCTCCTGAACACGCCCTTGTTCTAACAACTCCTCCACCTGCCTTCTCAGTTCCTCATGCTCCTTAGGACTCATCCTGTAATGTGGCCTGTGAGGTAATGCCGCCCCTGGCACAAGATCAATCTGATGCTGAATATCTCTCAACGGTGGTAACTCCTTTGGCAACTCTTCAGGAAACACATCTCTGAATTCTTCCAACACTGGATTTACTTCCTTTGGAACTTTAACAGATTCAGTAGCTTCATGTCCAATCAACAAGAACACCTCTGGACTCTCCTCTACTTCTTCAACAAACTCTTTCAAAGTCAACAAAGTCTTCAGCTCCTCAATCTCTTCTGACTTGCTCTCTCCTTGTTGTCTCTTCTTCGGAACTAAAATGATCTTAGTACCCTCAAACATAAAGCTGTAGCTATTGGTTCGACCATCATGCTGCACTGCTCGGTCATACTGCCATGGTCTTCCCAAAAGCAAGTGACAAACATCCATCTCCACCACATCACACCAGATCTCATCTTCATACTTCTTCACAATAGAAAATGGAACATGAACTCGCCTGTCCACTTTCACCTCTCCTCCTTTCCTTAACCACGCTAACTTGTAAGGATTTGGATGCTTCTCCATCTTCAACTTCAACTTTCTCACAGCTTCGGTAGAAATGATATTATCACAACTTCCCGCGTCAATCACAAATTTACACACCTTCCCCAGTATAGTGCATGTCGACTAAAAGATATTACTCCTCAACCAACTAGCCTCCTCTTCCTGCTTCGGTGTCAAACATGATCTCCTCAACATTAGATTACATCCTTCATCTCCCGACATGATATCCTGTTCATCCTCCTCAACTGGACTAGAATAACCTTCATCAACATCCTCACCTTCCACTTCAGCAATCATAGCTCGTCTCTTCGGTTTCGGGCATTCATTACTCTTGTGACCCACTTCCTGGCAATTATAACACTTGAAACTGTTGTTGACCTTCGCCTTCGCAACTTCATTCACAACTGGTTTACTGACAGCTTTAGACACATTGGAACTCCCACTAGCACCCTTGCTCTGAGTATTGGAACTTGAAAACACACCACCTCCTCGTCTTCCCTGCTTCTCCCAAGCCAACGCTTTCTGGTGCGCTTCAGCCACAGATCTAGGGTCAAACATATTTACCATATCCTAGATCTGGATCCTCAACCCCCCCCAACAAACCTAGCAGTCAATTGTTCCTCCATCTCCATAATGTCATTTCAAGCAATCAATTGATAAAACTCATCAGCATAATCATTAACAGTCTTCATCCCTTGCCTCAGATTCTGCAACCTCTGATACATGAGTGATTTATAATTGTAAGGCAAGAATGTAGCCTTCATCATCTTCTTTATTTTCTCCCAAGCAACAATCTTCGACTTCCCCATCCGTTCTCGTGTAAGTTTGGTTTGCTGCCACCATGCCATAGCTCTCCCTCTCAACCTAGTAGCAACCAACTTCACTCGACGATCTTCCGGAACCTCCTTGAAATCAAAGATCTCTTCAACATTTGATAACCAATCTAGAAATTCTTCAGCCTACATACCACCCTTAAACTCTGGAATTTCAATTTTCATTCCGGACTCCCATTTGTGATCATACTCTGAATGATTTCTTCCTTGGTTTCGATTTCGACCATGAACACTACCACCATCAAACTCCTCATCAAAATCTGATGCATATCGATGTCGATCATGACCGCCAACATCTCTACCACCACCATTTCTACCACCAACATCCCTTCGATCTACATTCCTCCGATCACGATCATCAACATTCCTATCACGATCGTCAACATTTCTACGATCATCTCTTCTCTCCCGATCTGAATGTGGTGAAACTCTATTTCCCCCATGGCTCGATTCAGGTGAAACCCTTCTTCTAATTTGATTCATTTCAAGCATCATTCTCTCTAATCGACCAATTCCCTCATCAAACTTCTCATTGAATTTATCACTAATTCGTTGCTCCATTTGTTCAGTATCTTCTCTTCCATACAAAGCATCAACATTGCGATGACATTGAACTCGTCTCAGTGGCATGATTGAACTTTAAACAAATCTTCAAAAATTCAAACTTCACACTTCTAACACGAATACTTTCCGAACTTTGATCCAAAATGATATGGATCGAAACTCCCAACTTGTTGCAACTTCACGATGAACACGATGAACACCAAACTTCTCAACATCGCAAATCCGATCTCCAAACTTCAAATTCTCGAAACCCAATTCTCCAAATGATGCAAACTTCTTGCGATCTAGCTCTGATACCAAAATGACGTAGCCAAGGAAGCGAATTCGACGATGTAAATCAAATCCGTCCAGGATCTCACACGATTAGCGGAAATAATCGGTGAATCGATGATAAATCGGTGAGTTTAAGAATACCCAAATGCCCAAATCCGTTGATCACGAAGATACCAGATTCTAGCAATCTTCGACACGTTGATCGCGCACGATGCCGTGAGAGAAGATCTACAATTCTTCGAACGTTGATCAAGCGCACTTGATTCCGTGAATTGGCTTCAACGATCATTGATTCGAGCGCACTCGAATGCCGAAGGTGGAGATATGAGATAACACTCAACTACCAATTTTAATGGAGGCAAGAAGCACAAACCAAATTTTTATTCAAAAATCAACTACTTTTACAAATGACAACACACCCCTATTTATAGGAATTACAACACACACGACTTACAACAACACGACATAACGAGTGACAATAACATGCGACTTAACAAGATACAACATCCCATGACATACGACTTAACACAATATACATCAATGACCTAAGGAAAACAAACGACTTAACATCTTGAACGACCTAAGGAATTGGCAGCGACCTACTGGATTTCGCGATGTAGGAAGATTTGCAACTTAAAGAAAGTCGTTCGCGACTTGAGGAATTTGCCTCGCGACATAGGAATGGCAGCGACCTAACTTCATTCGCGACTTAACAAATCATCAGCGACCTAAAGGAAGGTGGAGCTTCGTCTTAAGGTAGAAGCGACTTACGACCTAAGGACTTCGGAAGCGATTCGCGACCTAATGATTCTGGAATTCTAGAGTGTCTTCGGTAGGTCGCTCGCGATCTATGTAATCCTAGAGTGTCGTCTTCATCGCGATCTAGGCTGGAGCGACATAGGGTGGAGCGACATAAGGACGTACTCTGCTTGCGACCTTGAATTCTGCTCTGCTCTTGATTCAATTCAACGACTTTGGAATTAGGTCGTACACGAGTTGCTTCGTCTTCGCGAGCTAGGAGGAGCGGCGATCTAGGGTTTCGCCTATTTGAGGTATGCACTGCATCAGATGCAAACTGGATTGCTGATTCAGAGGAATCAAAATCAACGAGTGGTTATGTATTTACCTTAGCAGGGGCAGCAGTGTCATGGAAATCAACTAAACAAACATGCATAGCTCGATCCACTATGGAGTCAGAGTTCATCGCTTTAGATAAAGCAGGCGAAGAAGTAGAATGGCTTCGTCATTTTTTAGAAGATATTCCTTTTTGGCCTAAACCTATACCGGCAATATGCATACACTGTGATAACCAAGCTGCGCTAAGCACAGCGCACAACTTTGTGTATAATAGAAAGTCACGACACATTCGTCGACGCCATAACACAGTTAGGAAGTTACTCTCAAATGGAACTTTTTCCATAGATTATGTGAGAGCAAATGATAACCTAGCGGATCTATTTACTAAAGGTTTATCAAGAGAGAAAATTGATTGCGCATCGAGGGGAATGGGTTTAAAAGCCTAAACCACCAAGAGTTATCTTATATGGAAACCTATCCTAGCGACTAGAGATCCCAAGGACTAGGATCAATAGGCAAACTTGTTCTGAGTAACTCAAGACGTAATGCATTTGCTTGGACATAGTCAAACTCCATTCCTATGGTGCACAATATAAATGCATGCCTATAGAAGTATTTAAAGGTTAAAACTATGTTTTTTAATGATGACCATATCTTGAATATAACAAGTGGAGTATATGTAGGATACTCTTAATGGTTGCGATCACCTATGTTAGTGTGAGCTGGGTCGGCTCTATGAGAATATTAAAGGCTTATATTTTCTATAAACACTCGCAGAACCAAACAAATTTGTTCAGGACCAAAATGAACACAACCAAGAGATTGGATGAGAAGGGAATCAATGCTTCGTAAAGCTTATTGTCTGGATATACAATAAAGGCCGACGGTTCAAGATGAAATAATTCACCGATTAGCAAAGTAGATCCGATAAGTTTTAACTAGGGAAAGTTCAAAGTGAAATATCTACTTATCCACAATAAAGCATTATTCCATATGTACTCTGTGATATTTCGCTTTGTGTGGGGGAAAAGTATATTATCATTTATGCGAGGGATTGTTGGAATTCTTAATATAAGTGTAAATGAAATACACTTGTCCCACATCACCAAAACTTCAAACAAAGCTAAAGTATATTAATAGCTTTCCAATGAAGGGGTTGGGACCCTGGGGCACCCAAATGTTTGCTTCGTTGTGAGGAGGGAGATCATGCATCACCACCACATGCGCGCGCTGCCGCCGCCGTCCGTCCGACCGAACCGAACCGGGCCGGTTCGGGTTTGGGTCTAATATGATCCTATTTTTACTGCAAAACTGGGCCGGGTTTTCTGACATTTGCAGGCTATACGAACAGGTGCGAATCTGTTCATAAGCGGACGCGGATTGACTGAGGGGGTGCGACTTCTGAAGCGGGCACGGGTTTTTTGGCGAACAGACGCATCCATTAGTAGACGGAAGTGGGTGCGACCCGTTAGACGAGAGCGGGTGCGACTTATGGCACAGCAGGTGTGAACACAGAACCATTAGCAAAAGGGTGTGGTCCGTTAACGATCAGCAGCAATGAAAGGCAACTGGTGCAACCCGTCAGGCGGACGCGACTGTTCGAAGGGTGTGGACGAAATTATAAATAGAAGAGAATACCGATCACATTCTCATTCAATTCCAGTTCTAATTTCTTCTGCTTCTTCTTCTCTACTGTTGTATATAATATATTACAGAGTTGACATACTCATTACAATCTCGTGCAGATTACGTCTGTTGTATCTTGGGAGACTTTAAATAAAGTCTTAAAGAAATTGTTACGACAAGCCTCAAACGGAATTTCCTTCTTCAATCGGTTAGGTTTATAATTGATTTATATATTTATATATATCTATCATTTTCGTTTTCTACGTTGTGCTATTTCTGTAAATAGTATTACGTTTGATCTATCGCTATAGTTATTGCTATAGTTGTTAGTTTGTTGTTGTAATTTAATTACGACATAACTATTGCTTAAATTAGCTAATACATAATTCCAGAGTAGTGGAAATCTGATTGATAAACTTGTGAGACAAGTTTATAATTGATTATTCTCTGTTTTGGTATACTAGACGTATAGCACAAATCAATGGCAATTAAATCTAATGGTTTTGTGACGCCCCACCTCTATACCCACGCTAACCAAGAACACTACGATGTAGTGCTGTCAATTAGCACGGAGAATAAGGCTGTGGAGGAGCGACCATCCATGTAACTTCTTTGTGCGAGCACCGATATGTCAGATAGAATAGAATGCATATCTTTTAAGGAGGAAATCCGACATACTGATACAAACACAAAGCTATCACACGGTGGCTATATATAATCTTCGGAAACAAACATAGAAATAATCATAACATAAATCAGTCACAGACATCCATATCACAAAGGCGGAAGAAGATATGAATAAATATATAACACATGAAAGTGTACATCAGAGTAGTGGTCAGAAAGATCCACGATAATACAAAAGAATAGCATCACGTGCTATACAAAAGAATAAGTACACAACATAGAGTCTATATCTCAAAGGTGTACATCCAAAAACTACTAATCTATGTAGTTAGCCAAAAGTCAGAAATATCCTGAAGAGAAGTCAAGCAGAAGCACCTGTAACATCTCGGTCTGACCCGAGTATTATTTATAAGAAAATAATAAACGGATCAGTCTAACTATAAATATCAGATGATATGGTATAAAGTAAAAGGCACGACATGAACATGAAATAACTATAACGACATACTACTATAAGTATGTAAATGATAATCAACAAAAGATTAATCAATATCACAAGAATCTTCTCAAAGATAAGGTAGGGTATCATACCCTAAACTTGTGTTCATAACAAGTCAATAACACATGAATTCACCAATGCACAAAAACTGATATCATATCAATGAAAATCAGAAAATTGGTGAAGCACAAAATTCCAGAAATCATCATCAGAAATCCAGAAAACACATAAAAAGGGGGGAGGCCTAACACATGAATGGGAGCATGAAAACTCACCTACGCATAAACACATGACGAGAAGCTATCTCATGGAAGCTATCCATTAAATTTTCACACAGGAATGGCCCGAAGACCGTAGGGTGCTACCCTAGAAATGTGATGGCGAAACATCACATGATCGGGGTATAGTCTCCCACGTAGACAAAGAGACATCGCTCAATCGCTAGTCTAAATCACAAAAATGATCGTCATGATCATAAGGAAGTGTCAATCACACCAAGCTAGTAAATATATGAGTTTAGCTTCATGTCCCATAACCACTTGCTTAACTTAAATATTTACGAACAAGCTGTAAATCTTCACTAGGAAATTGTCACAAAAAGGGTTCAATCGAACAAGTCCAAGAGCTAACCGACGAAGTGAACGCAAGCGTTTCATACCACCCGTTTTACTAAGTCGTTTAAGTCGATTTCTCATTCGAGTGAAGTAAAGGCTTGTATATACTAGTAGATTGAAAATCGGTTTGAGAAAACGAACTTTTGATATTTAAAATAGTGTTGAAATCGCTTTGATGAAAGAGTTTTGATATTTACTATTAGTATTGGAACCTTCATATATCTTTAAAGTGACAAGTCATAAAACGATTGTAGAAACAAATCAATTCACGTTCGAAGACGTGAGTAAAGTCCAAAGAAGTCAGTCCCAAAACCATCAAAGTAGAAATTCTGATAAATGTTTTTCAGATGAGATTGCCTACGCAGAGTAATACGGGGTTCGACCTAGTGAAGGCAAGCGGTCTCGAGAAGCCAAACGACCTAAGGGAAGAATGCCACGCGACTTAGCAGAAGAACAGGTCGAACGACCTAAGGGAAAACAGGTCAAACGACCAAGTACTAACTCGCGAACGACTTACGACTTAAGCCTTGAATGACTTAGTGGAATGAACGACTTAACGACCTAAGCCTTGAACGACTTAGTGGAACGAACGACTTAACGACCTAAGCCTTGAACGACTTAGTGGAACGAACGACTTAACGACTTAAGCTCCAATTCGAGCTACGAGCTAAGGCTGGAACGACCTAGTGGAGTTAGGTCGGGGACGACCTACGACTTAAGGTCATACGACTTAACAGTTGCGAGCTAGCGGAGTTGGCATGGCCTAGCGACTTAGTAGAAGCAGCGACCTACGACTTAACGATTTAAAAGCCAACGACCTAGGACTTAAGAGCCATACGACTTACGACTTAAGCTCAAATACGAGCTACGAGCTAAGGTCTATACGACCTAACGACTTATCCCAGTACGACCTAAGCCAGGACGAGGTAGCAGAAGGCAACGACCTAACTCTTAACTCGCGCACGACTTATCACTTAACTCGCGAACGACTTAGCACTTAACTCGCGAACGACCTAGCGAAGGCAGAACACCCAGAACGACTTAAGGCCTGGAACGACTTATGCTCCGTGTGACTTTTCAACACGAACAACTCAAGCCAGTAACTCGTGAACGACTCATCACTTTAACTCGCGAACGACTCAAGCCAGTAACTCGTGAACGACTCAGCACTTTAACTCGCGAACGACTCAACGATGGCCAGAAACGACTTAAGGCCAGAAACTCACCAAAACGCCAAAATTTATAGTTTTTCGCCAATCCAATGCAAGCCAAAGGCAGATATTCATACAAATGCAATAGAGGATCATTCCCAACAGTCCAAGATAGATATAGGTAAGATGTGAGATCAAAAATCTCACCTTTTCACGGAATTTGATGAAGATGGAGATTTGAGAGCAAAGCAAGAACACCAACAAGCTTGAATCAATGGTCTTCACGTGAATTTGATGTTGAATCTCGGATTTGCAATAGAATTTGTGTTTGGAGTTTTAATTTCCACTTCCCACCACCATTTTTGACAAAGCTTGAAGTGTTTTGATAGAGTGAGGAAGATGGTTGGGCTGAACTAGAGGGGTGCAGTCCAAACCAAAGTCAAAGGCGGGAAAAAGTGTTGAAAATTTCACTATCTCCAAACATATCGAAGTTTACACTCAAAAAGATCGCAAACATCATTTTGAACTCAATGGGGGTGGTCTCGAGTCCTAATTTGACCGTATGCAAAAAGTAGCTTTTCGGACTAACATCCGACTAACGATAAAATATTTAAATAAAATATTTAAATATAGAATCGATAGATATGCGGGTTGTTACAAGTTTGCTGTATACAGTCATTAAATCAGGAAAAACAAGTTTATGGCCCTTACCAATTTTACAATATGTGCAAACATAAGGCATAGAAATATTTTCAAAAGAAATATTATTTCTTTTCAATACTTGTTTTACAACACTTGTATTTGGATGTCCCAATCTATAATGCCACATATCAAAGGTCTTACAGTTACTTGCTTGAATGATTTCAGAATTGTTACACCATTTATCCTTAAAATCTTGATTTCTTGCATTATCAACATTGAATTTGTATAGGCCTCTATACTCCTTACCTTGCAAAAGAACTTCTTTAGTTAGAATATCCTTAATTAGGCAATGTTTAGGGTAAAATTCGAAATATACATTATTATCCTTTGCAAATTGTGAAACACTCAATAAATTTTTTCTAATTAGAGTGACTCTTAAAAGATTATTGAGATAATGTTTTCTTGCACCTTTGATATATGCATTTCCTGTATGCGTAATATTAATAGGCTTACCATTTCCCATATATATGCATTGCTTACCTTTGTATTCCTGATTGTCAAGATTCAAGTTGCTTAGATTGTTTGTGACATGATTAGTGGCTCCTGAGTCTGGAAACCAACTTTCATCTTGAATATCCTTAGATTTGATAGTATTTTCCTTTTGAGCTTTAGGATCTTGCTGGATATTTATCATATTTTCACTTAGGTAGTTTCTTTGATTGCTGCTCCCCTATTGTGATGGAGTGTAATTTGCATCAAATCTAAAATAACACTTTTTTGCACCTTGACCATATTTTTCACAGATTTGACACCTCAGTCTATCATTGTTATTGTGCCACCTTCCACCTTTGTCTCTATTGAGGGAAATAAAGTTATTGGAAAATGTGAGAGAGAGTTTATGTTTTGAAGTAGAATATTGTTATTTTGATTAACAGAGTTGAACGAACAATTTTGATACAAGTATTGTAATGTTATTTCTCACTATATATGATTACAGAATGTAATACAGTATTTATACTTGTTTGGACTAGGCCCAATAACCCTATAAGCTTAGTTGTCATGGATTGCAGTTATGAGCCGTTGGATGATCACAAATCTGATGGCTCACATGCGTGCTTTGGAGTTGCCGAGGATTCTTGTGTGCTTTTGAGAAAATAATCCATCGGTTCACTTTATTTCCCTCAATACTCCCCCGCAAACCCTAGTTCCTCTAGGGTTTGAGAAACAATGGCGGCTCAAGTAATTTCGTTGATTAGTGACCTTCAAAGGTTGGAGAATGGCAAGGGAGGTTTGATGCTCTTCTTGCTCTTCTTCTTTTGTGAGTTGTTGAGTAGGATCTTTAGAACTTTTGGAATACTCGTCAGATCTGATTTCACAGCTACCTACTCCAAGCTTTTCTCTGAGTCTGATGAAATTGAGCTTGGACAAAGGTTTAGTTAGCGTATCTGCTATCTGGTAAGTAGATGGTAAGTGTTGAACACTGAGATTTCCTTTGTTGACTTGTTCTCGTACAAAGTACATGTCTAGTTCCATGTGCTTTGTGCGTGAATGAAGTATTGGATTAGCTGTGAGGTGAACTGTACTGAGATTATCACACCATATAATAGATTTTCTGTTGAGCTTTACTTGCAGTTCCTTAAGTAGAGATTCAATCCACATGACTTCTGCCGTAGCATTAGCTACACTTCTATACTCAGCTTCGCTGCTGGATCTTGCAACTGTAGTTTGTTTTTTTGAGCTCCATGATACAGGATTATCACCAAAAAATATGCAGTAACCACTTGTTGATCTTCTATCATCAGGGTCATTTGCCCAGTCTGAATCTGCATACCCTGTTATTTGTAGATTTTTGCTTGCTTTCATGATTAACCCCATATTTAAAGTGCCTTTTAGATATCTTAGTATTCTTTTGACCAACTTCCAATGTTCATCAGTAGGTTGTTGCATGAATTGACTGGCTTTGTTGACACTAAAAGTGATTTCTGGTCTAGTAATTGTCACATATTGTAGTGCATCAACTATGCTCCTATATTGAGTGTCATTTGATATAGCTTCACCCTTATATTTTGATAACTGGGTGTTTGTGATCATGAGTGTGGAGATAGGATTAGCTTTGTCCATCTTTGCTTTAAGTAAAATTTCCTCAATATATTTCTTCTGATTTAATTGCATGATATTGTCAGATGTTCTCTTTGCTTCAATGCCCAGGAAGTAGTTAAGTGTGCCCAAGTCTTTTACAGAGAATTCATTGTCTAGATGCTTGATTAGTTTGTTGATCTCTTCATTACTGCTTCCTGTAATAATAAAATCATCCACATATATGAGAACATATGTTATAGAGTTATTATGAAATTTAGTAAACAAAGAGGTATCAGATTTTGTTGAGATGTAGTTGAGACTCATGAGAGTGGTTTTCAATTTTTCGAACCACACTCTTGGGGCTTGCTTTAGACCATAGATAGCATTGTTTAACTTGCAGACAAGTTCTCCTTGTTTTTGAAAGCCATGAGGTTGTTCCATGTAGACTTCCTCCTGCAAAACACCATTTAAGAAAGCATTATTGATGTCAATTTGTCTGATGGTCCAGTTTTTGTGTAAGGCAATAGTTATGACTGTTCTTATAGTTGTGGGCTTCACAACAGGTGAGAAGGTTTCATTGAAATCAAACCCACTCTGTTGTGAGTAACCCTTTGCAACCAATCTTGCCTTATATCTTGAAACTGTACCATCAGCATTTCTTTTGAGTCTAAAGGTCCATTTGCATCCCACTATATTTTTATCTCTTCGTGCTTTGACGAGTGACCAAGTCTTATTTTTTATCAAGGCATTATATTCTTCTATCATAGCATTTTTCCAGTTGTTGTTTTCTAATGCTTGATGAAAATTACTTGGTTCTTCATGATCTAGAGTGGTATTGTAAATCTTTGGTTTAAATATACCACTCTTGGATCTAGTTACCATGGGATGCCCAGGTCTTTCAAAAGTTTCATAGATAGTTTCAGTTGTACCTTGGTTAACATTCTGCTCATGAGAAGAATGAATTGAATTTTCACTTACCTCTGGTTGAGATAGTTGAACAGGTGTAGAGGGCTTACTAATGTGTTCCTGATCTGGTCCAGTTTTGGACAACAAGTGTTGTGAACCTGGGCTGCTTTCCAAGCTTTTCCTGCTGTTCTGATCTCTCATTAGAGCAGTGATGATCTGTTCTGATATGATTGGGATGGCAGGTATGGATTCTTTTGAATTATATACCTTATTTGTAGTTTTTAAAACTTTTTCATTGAACACTACATGTCTAGAGATGATAATTTTTCCATGTTCATTTAGACACTTGTAGCCCTTTTGATTTGGTGCATACCCAATGAATGTACAAGGTGTGGATCTAAAGTTGAGTTTGTGTGTGTTATATGGCCTAAGACATGGGAAACATAAGCACCGAAAGGTTTTTAAGAACTTATAATCTGGCTTTATATTAAACAGTACCTCCAAAGGGCATCTTAAATTAAGTATTTTGGTGGGTAGTCTGTTTATCAAATACACTGAAGTAGCAAATGCTTCAGACCAGAATTTTTGAGACATATGTGCCTGAGCTAATATACTTAGACCAGTTTCGACTATTTGCCTATGTCTTCTTTCTATTATACCATTCTGTTTGGATGTATGGGGACAAGTAATTCTATGAAAAATCCCTTTTTCTTTAAAGAAATCTTTTAAAGGCATAAATTCAGTGCCACCATCAGTTTGAAAAATCTTAAGCTGATTACCAGTTTGTTTTTCAGATAAAGTGATAAATTGTTTTACAATACCAGCAGTTTCACCCTTAGATTTTAGAAAATATATCCATACATGTTTGGAGTAAGCATCAATTAATCATATATAATACTTGTATCCATAGTCAGCTGTTATGGGTGCAGGACCCCACAAGTCAGCTGCCACTAAGTCAAGTGGTTTGTGATACATAGTTTCAGAATTGGGAAAGGGTTGTTTATGACTCTTTCCCATTTGACAGTGTGTGCAAACATATGGTAAAGTGTTATTAGTAAAAAGAACATTGTTATTTTTCAACACATGCTTGACTATATTAATATCTGGATGACCAAGTTTACTGTGCCACAAATCTAGTATATCAGTGTTTCTACATTCAGAATTATTACACCATGTTCCAATATCAGGGTTTCCTGATTTGTCCAAACAGAATTTGTATAGCCCTTTATGTAATCTACCCTGCAAAAGCATTTGTTTGGTGTTAATGTCTCTAACAGTGCAGTGATCAGGGTAAAATTCAAAGAATACTTTATTGTCTTTAGCAAATGTTGACACACTTAATAAATTCTTTTTTATTTGTGGGGCTCTTAGCAAGTTATTTAAATACAGCTTTCTTTTTCCCATAATATATGATTTACCAGTGTGTGTTATTGCTATAGACTTGCCATTACCCATATGTATAGAGTTCATACCTTTGTATTCTTTGTTTCCAAGGTTTAAGTTGCTTAGATTGTTGGTGATGTGATTAGTAGCTCCAGAGTCAGGATACCAGTCCTCATCATTCATGCCTTCTGATTGTTCAAGATCTCTTTTCTCTGTATTTTGCCCATCTGTGTCATTTTGGCTTTGTGCTATGTTTACATTTGGGTTTCTTTGATTGTTGTTGTTCTGACCTGGAACATAGTTTAGATTCAATCTGAAGTAGCACTTAGCTGCAGTGTGCCCAGTCTTTTCACATATTTGGCATTTTGGCTTAAAGTTGTTATTCCATCTGCCTCTTCCTCTGCCACGACCAAATCTGCCACCACCTCTTTGATTATGCTGCTCATTTCTGTTGTAAATGCTTGTTCCTCTTCCTTTTGCTACAAAGTTAACATTTAGTTCTGCTTCTTGAGGCTTATTGATTCCCAGTCTGGCTTCATGTGCCAGTAGAATTGAGTGCACTTCATCAATGGATGGTTGATTCTTTTTTGAGGTGAGTACTGCCACAACAGACTCATATTCTGCTGGTAGGCCACTTAGTATTATCATGAGGTGATCTGATGATGGTATTCTGTTATTTGTAGAAGCCAGTAAATCACATATATTCTTGATTTTTGATAAGTGGTCCCTCATATTAAGATCATCCTTCTTGATGTTGTGTAATTGCTTCTTGTAGAACAGAACCTTTGCTGAAGATTGTGTATTGAACACTCTTTCAATAGTTATCCATATTTCATGAGCATTTTGACAGTCGATGACATCTGATAATAGCTTTGTATCAATAGATGATAGCAACCATGAGCAGATTAACCTATCTTGTCTGAAATATTTTGCATATTCATCGTTGCTTACTTTTTTGTCTTCTTTAGTAATGAAAGCAGGTGGTGCTTGAATGGTGCCAAGAATGTATTCTTCAAGGCCATACCCTTGCAGTGCTGTTTTGACTTGCAATTTCCAAAGCAGATAGTTGTCAGTATTGAGGCGAGCTGTGACTAATTGGCTATGTAGGCTAATCACAGTTTTGATGAGGCTTTCGGCAGTGGTATGGGTTTCCTGTGATTCATTGCCAATATTTGAGGTTGCTGAGTTCAGATTTTGTGCCATGATGCTGATGATGACCAAGATAGTGATTCTTGAACAAAAAGGTTTTCAAGAATAGAAGATATCGCACTTCTTGCAGCCAATTCAACTGATGGCGAGGCAAGAATTGAAGATGGATAAACAGCAACTTACTGACTTTTCTTTTTCAGAGAGGAAAGGTATGAGCCGTCACCAGAGTTTAAATTTCTTCGATCTTGGATGAAATTTGAATTTCTTGGATAGCGGTGATAGCTTTCTTTCTTTTTCTTTGCTTGGGTGAGTTGCTGAATACCCAAATGATGAGATCTTTCTGATGGATGAGACAGGCAAAAGAAAAATTGATGGGGTAAGTGATAGCCGATGATGCTTTGATGCTATGGCTCTGATACCATATTGGAAAATGTGAGAGAGAGTTTATGTTTTGAAGTAGAATATTGTTATTTTGATTAACAGAGCTGAGCGAACAATTTTGATACAAGTATTGTAATGTTATTTCTCACTATATATGATTACAGAATGTAATACAGTATTTATACTTGTTTGGACTAGGCCCAATAACCCTATAAGCTTAGTTGTCATGGATTGCAGTTATGAGCTGTTGGATGATCACAAATCTGATGGCTCACATGCGTGCTTTTGAGTTGCCGAGGATTCTTGTGTGCTTTTGAGAAAACAATCCATCGGTTCACTTTATTTCCCTCAATAGTCTCTGAATCTGTTTGATTGTCCACCTCTCTAAATTTTGTTACTGTAATTCCTTTCTTGATTCTTTGATACATAGTTGGCGGAAAATTCTTGTACCAGTGGTTTCTTTTGCTCTATTATTCCTTCATATGCAAAAAGAATGGAGTTGACATATTGAATAGATGGTGGTGTTTCTTTAGAAGATATCACTGCTACAACTGCTTCATATTCATCATCTAATCCACTTAATATTGACAATATTTGCTTAGCGTCAGACACTTTGTGGCCTGCTGCAGCCAGTTTATCACAAAGTGTCTTGACCTTTGTTAGATAATCTTTCATGCTCATGCCATCCTTTTTTAGATTCTGCAATTTTCTTTTGTAGTACATAACCCTTGCTGCAGATTGAGAGTTGAACACTTGTTCTATTGAATGCCAGATTTCATGTGATGACTTACATCCTATCAAAAGTGATAATAAATTTGCACCGGTAGATGATAATAACCAAGAACTGATGAGACTATCTTGTCTTTGATGATTTGTATAATCTTTGTTTATCACCAATTTGCCTTCACTGTCATTAATGTATCTTGGTGGTGTAATCAATGTTCCAAGAACATATTCTTCAATGCCATATCCTTTTATAGCAGTTTCTATCTGAAATTTTCAAAGTAAATAGTTTGATTCATCAAGCTGAATGGTAATTAACTAACTTTGTGGTTTGATTATGACTTTGAACAATTCTTGGATGGTTAATTGCTGAGGAGCAGTGGTTCTTGAATTGTCAGAGGTATGTGATGCATTATCAATGTCACATTCTGCCATATTGAGGAGCTTGAATGTGAAGACTTAGATTCTGGATCAGTTTGATGAATTCTGTTCTGAGATCACCAAGAATGTGCAGCCAGAAGTGCTGGATGATGAACTATACTCTGACAGCAACTTCTAGACGTGGCAGAGCAAGAAATATGCCAAGGAATATAGGTCTTTATCAAGAACTATAGGAAAAAGAAAAAGAGGGAGGGAATTCAGGTATTGAATTAAATGATGAGAAATATATTCTCCAGCGATAGCCAACAAGGCGCAGCCAACTTCGAATGATGATATAAACTCTGACGAAGTTCTGGCAAGGCGCTTACTGTCGTGAGATAGCTCTGGTTGTAGGCTCTGATACCATGTTACGAATATTGCATAAAATGAAATGTATTTTGTTTTATTTCTTTTGATCAAAACTGAATTTGTTACAACTGCTGGTACACTGTATTTATAAGTGAATATTCGTATTGGGCTGAGTTATGATAGCAAGCCCATTACCGCTTTGTACAAGAATACGTTACTCCTTTGCTTTGCTTTTCCTATACCAACATATTACATTTCATTACTACATCTAATAACAAAGTCAGGTTCAAATATATGCAGTATTTTCTACATTCAGATCTTACTAAAAATCTGTTATCCTTGAATTCTTACTGTATTTTATGTATTATTATGGGATTCTTATTGAATTTTATTAATATTGCTTCTTATATTGAATTTTATTAATTAAACATACATTTGCTGAATATTTAATGAATATATTATATTTTATGTCATTGCTGTTTTTCTATACCTTGCACCAGCATCTTCCAAATCGTATAAATAAACCTTGGGAGTAAACTATTTTCTAATCAAAGCTACTGATATAAGCTACATAGTTTTAAGGATAAGAAAATACCAACAATTCTCAGTTCATAATATCTATTTTTGTAAAGTAGCAATTTAACAAAAATTGTTCATGAAAGTAATGTCGTATGCATCCAGTTTAGTTATGGTAACCAGAAACTAATCCCGCTAATGAATAACTGTAAATAACCCTGATAATGAACTTGTCTGACATTACCCTTTTTAACTGAAAACATATGCGTACAATCATATGGTTAACGGGTTGGTTTTTCAGATTTTATTTAAAAAACTACACTCTATAATTATACATGAGATTTTGAACATGCACTTCTCATTTTATTCTCTCTTTTAAGGTTCATTCTTTTTATGCATAACTTACACTATAAAATATATAATAAGTAAATTTAATGAGATTTAGAACAAGTACTTGCCATTTTATACATTCATATGAGACATCCAATGTAAATATTATGTATTCTTCAATTCTCCATGCTCTAATCTACTGTACTTTTACTATACCTTTCAGGTACGGGTTTGGAAAATAAAAGGATGAATCTTTCTACAAAGAAAGAAGAATCAAAAGTCGGGTTTTCAACAAAGGAGATTGGTCCACTAAAAACCAATTCTGGACTGCAACATATCACATATGCATCATCACAAATTTGACACACGTAATATTTTCCTACAGATTGCGATTGGGTTTAAAAAGTCCAATACAACGATCACCCTTGACACCACATCATTTGTAAGGGTCTTCGAATCATACAAATTTTCAGAAAAAATTCCCTAATCAGTTAAAAGGTTTGCAGATTTTGTGTTCCTTTCCACACGTACATTCAAACAACAAATGTATAACCATACTAATTGATTATAATACATGACGGTATCAGGTTTTGCATGGTGTCAAATGACGTTTATCTTTGCACACCATATTAACCATTGTGTACGATAACATTTAAAATTCAATTTGAATCACTCATAACTACTATATTTCATTGCAGTCAAAATATTATTTCCTCTTTCCCTGATATTATTATTCCATCTTTTTGGTTTATTACCATAATTATCTTAACCTTATCCTAATGTAGAAACATTTGTTGATTACAACAAAATTATTTTGCCAGAAACCTTTTATATTCACTACTGCAAATTATTTTTATACTTAGCTTTAACCTTCACTATAATGTCGTAATCATTTTTCATGAATCAAACTATTGACAGATTTATTCACATTCACTGTGATTTCCATGCTTGAGCTTGTACAATGGCTACCCACCCTGTAATTAATCAACATATGATTTATCAATTTGTTCGCTTATCTTGGTTGCCATGAAATTGTGCTTAACTTGGAATAAGTTGAAAGGATTTAAGATTATAATTATGGTTGTAAACATTCAAAACGTTGAAAATAGAGTTGATAATTCAAAACAAAAGTTTATTATATTACCATGTAATATTTCATGTAACGCATACACTAGAGTTCACATGATTATAGAAAATTCTGTCAAAAACACTGTAGAAATATGCTTTATCTCACTATCGTTCTCGACATCCAACCATAATCGTTCCAAATTTTGTCTTATATTTTAAAATATTTGTTTTAGCCTCCAAAGTCAATATAGAAAGAATCTTTAAAGTAGAGAGGCAATATTAGGGAGCAAGGAGAATGAATCAACCATTTTTAAGGGTAAGGTGTAAAACTGGTGCAGCGTGATGAAGTGTTATTTCGCGGTTACTATAATGAATTTATAATAAATATAGAGTGGTTTGCTGGAGTTATAAATAAAGAATGAAGTCTGCGTATACTAGGTCAACTGTATACATTGTAAAGAATATAGCAAATGCTCTTGCTCTCTGTCATCAAGATCATCAATTAAAAAATACAAACCGATCACCAAATCTAACTTGGTACCAGAGCAATCAGCTTAACAGCAATAGACATGTTGGAAATAAACTTGATTTTGGTTTTACTTGATTATTTTGAAAAACAAACTATTCTGGATAATATTAATTTTGGTATTAATGGATATGCCAAATCAAGCATGAAAGAAAGATCTAGAGTTTTCTAATAAAGAATTTGAGAAAAGCCTAGAGAATAGATTGTTCAGGAAAGTTGAAGAAAACTCTAAAGAGTGTTTATCATCCATATGATTAAATTCATCTTTACCATTCATATAGAAAATGTACAACAATAAATATGAATGGTTTATCCTTTTGTATCTAGGCAAGCAAGTAAATGTAATTGTAAGAATACATAAAGAATAAAAGTGCAAAGAAAATAAAGCTGATTTCCTCCTTTATATAATATTCTCTCAACCTCCATTAGCAAATTAGAAGTTTCTCCTCCTTCTTCTTCCTATAGAAATTACCCAACAGTGGTATCAGAGCTTCAAGATCCTTTTAAATTTTCCAATAGTGGTATCAGAGCTTGAAGATCCTTCTAAAATTACCCAACAGTGGTATCAGAGCCAAGTTGCTAATTAAGAAAGATGACAAACAAAACGACTTTTTTTCAAGTTCCTTTATTAAAGAAGGAGAATTAAGGCGCTGCTTGGATCGCAAGATGCGTGAGATATCGTAGAAAATGGGTATGAAGAACCCGCCGATATTTCCACTTTATCTCAAATTGAAAGAGATAATTTGAAGAATTTGAATTGAAAGGCTCTTACGCTCATCTACCAAAGTTTGGATGATGCAATGTTTGAGAAGATAGCTAATGCACAAACTAGCAAGAAAGCATGAGAGATTTTGGAGAATGCTTTTAAAGCATCGATAAAGTAAAGAAAATTAGACTACAAACTATGCGAGGTGAGTTTGAATCTTTATATATGAAATCATCAGAATCAATTGATGATTATTTTTCTCGAGTTTTATCTATTGTCAATCAAATTAAAAGATATGGAGAAAAAAAATAGAAGACTCTAGAGTTGTTGAGAAAATTCTACGATCTTTAGATTCAAAATTTGATTACATAGTTGTAGCAATTGAAGAATCTAAAGATCTAGGATCTATGACGGTTAATCAACTCATGGGTTCACTTCAAGCCCATGAAGAAAAATTGAAGAGAAAAGTTAAAGATCCATTAGAGCAAGCTCTTCAAAAAAAACTCACCTTGCGAAAAATGCGACATTTAAAAATGGAAGAAGTCGGAGCCAAAGCGGAAGAGGTCGTGGCTATTTTGAATGTTTTAATTGCCACAAACATGGCCATATGGCAAATGAATGCTGGTATAAAGAGGAGAAAAGGAAAAACACATATAACTCAAGTGATCGAGAACGAGGAGGAAACACAAATTACAAAGAAAAACCAAGGTATGAAAAATCACAAATAAAATGTTATAATTGTAATAAATTTGGTCATTTTACTTCTGAATGTAGATCATCTTTCACTAAGCTTCAAGAAAGATCAAAGTTCGTTAAAGAAGACGAAGAAGGTTTTATAATTTTATGGGCACTCAGAGCAGTTGAAATTAAAAATGAAAATATGTTAGACAATAAGAAGGATGAAAAGGAAAACAACAAAATAAGAGAGAATACTGTGAAAGAAGAGGAAGAGAAAACGAAGACTAACATTGAAGAGAATGTTGCAAAAGAGCTTCCAAAGATCAAAGAAGCAATGAAAGAGAAAATTGAAGAAATAAAAGACAAAGAGCTATCGATGATCGAAGAAGCAAATAAAGAAAAAGTCAAAATGATAGATGTTGAAGAGCATACAAAAATCAATGAAGTGAAAAAGGAGTCTGCTAAGAAATTAAATATGAAAGAGAATGAAGAAGATGAAGTTGAAGAAGATAAAATTAATAAAGATAATGCAAACCTTAAAAAGTGCGAAAACAAAGAATATGAAAATGGAGAAACCGTCAATCAAGGTGAAGAAATCCAAGAGCTTGAAGAAGATTTAATGTATATGCAGAAATTTGAAGAAATTGAAACAGAGAATACGAAAGGAGTAAAAATAGAAATGGTCAAAAAAGAAGTTAAAGGGCCCATTGATGAATTTCATGAACGTGAGAAAAAATTGGTGAGCAAAAATTATAGCATTTCTATTTTGAAATTTTTTAATTTTCAACCAATTTGTTTTGAAATCTCAACAAAAGTCAAATTTGGAAAACGCACAAAGAAATTGAATGGGTCAACGATTATAAAAGTAAAATTAAGAAAGAATGGAAAGATAACATATATGACTCATTTAAAATTTATGACACTGGCCCAAGATGGAAGTTAGAACGCTTAGTTTTTGGAGTATTCTGTGGTAATAAAGGAGGACAAAATGAATGGAGCATAACAAAGATTCAGGAAATTGCATTAAAGCTCTTGACAGGGAGAAAGAAGAAGAATAGAAAAAAGAAAGTTTGCATAATTTCTTTATTCCTACCAAAGCACGTAAAATACAAAGATTGGAAATTTTGTTTGGAGTTACAAAATCAAGTTTAAGGGGGATGTTGGAAATAAACTTGATTTTGGTTACTTGATTATTTTGGGAAACAAATTATTCTGGATAATATTAATTTTGGTATTAATGGATATGCCAAATCAAGCATGAAAGAATGATCTAGAGTTTTCTAATAAAGAATTTGAGAAAAGCCTAGAGAACAGATTTTTCAGGAGAGTTGAAGAAAACTCTAGAGAGTGTTTATGGATTAAATTCATCTTTACCATTCATATAGGAAATGTACAACTATAAATATGAATGGTTTATCCTTTTATATCTAGGCAAGCAAGTAAATGTAATTGTAAGTAAGCAAAAAGAATAAAAGTGCAAAGAAAATAAAGTTTATTTCCTCCTTTATAAAATATTCTCTCAATCTGCATTAGCAAATTAGAAGTTTCTCCTCCTTCTTCTTCCTATAGAAATTACCCAACAGTGGTATCAAAGCTTCAAGGTCCTCCTAAATTTCCCAACAAGACAAACCATATAGAAGAATTGTAGTAAAGAGTAGAAATAGTCTGATTTAGCATCAGATGAATATCATCATTTGATAAATCGGATAAACCCATCAGAGAAATCTCATCATTTGGGTTTTCTTTTTTATCCACCTAAAGAGAATCCAAGAAGACCAGTGCCCAGCCATAAGAATTTATTGAATTCTTGCTGCAACAAGTCAATTCTATTGACAAATTCAAGCAAGAAAACTTAGAAAACAGAATCAGAAAGCAAGGAGATTACTGTAAACCAGAAATAAAGTAATTGCCACGCCAAAAATTCATCAGAAAATTCTCATCATCTGAATCTGGCTATAACATACCTGATTCTGCATCCAGATCATCTTTCTTGTTAACTTTCTGCAACTGAACTATTTAGCATTCTGTTGATTAACATTTTTTCATCATGGTTGAAGGGGATCAACATTCGACATCATTATAGGATACAACTTCTTCCTTACAGAACAATGGAACAGTAACTGAAGAACTAATCAAGACCGTCATTAGTCCTCATAGTCAGCTCATCACATCACATCTTGAAGAAGATAACTATCTTCTTTGAAAGTTTCAGATTGAGACAACAATTCGATGGGCTTGAAGGTTTTGTTCTTGGAACATTACCTATACCACCAAGATTCATTACTGATCAAGGCAAAGTAACAAAGAATGATGAATATACAAAGTAAAAAAGACAAAACAATCTGATAAGTTCATGGATGTTGTCTTCAATCAGTACAAACTTATTACCACAGATAGTTGGATGCAAATCATCAAATAAAATCTAGTCAACAATTAAGCAAATTTTCAATTCATAGTCAGCTGCAAAGATAATGAATTATAAAAGACAATTGCAAAATATCAGTTTGGACAATATATCAATGAGAGAATACTTATCAAAGATCAAAACAACATGCGATCTATTAGAGGCTGCAGGACACAAGTTGTCTGATATAGAATAGATACTGACTATTCTAAGTGGGTTAAATGAAGAATATGAATCAGTAGTTACAGTAATTTCATCTAAAGAAGCTCTACCATTAATGCAATATGTGCATTTAACACTTCTTGCATAGGAAGGAAGAATAGATCACAAGAAACCAGTGGAGGTAGATCTATCAGTTAATTATGCAGTCAAGAACAAGAATCAGAACTATGGCATAACAGATCAATTCTATACAAGAGGAGGACAATCAAACAAAGCAAGAGGTAGAAGAAGGTGGAGTAATAGTAACAGGCCAAAGTGTCAAATATGTGAAAAAGTTGATCACACAACATTAAAGTGTTATTTTAGATTTAATGCAAGTTATGTTAGAGGCCCTTTATAGTGAATAAGATATTGTCCCACATCGCCAAATATAAGTTAACATTCATGCTTATATACTACTTTCCTCAAACCCATATTGACCCTTAGGGTCAGGTAATTTTATGCGAGGGGGAAGACCTATATAGCCATGAACTAACACACACACACGCGCCGCCCGCCCGGGATGTGCCGGGTCCAATAAGGGCCACTACGCCATAGATGACCTTCTGCAACATTTTTGCAAGGTGTTGCCAGCTAAAATGTTGCGACAGCTATAAAATTTTGGTCCTACTACAACGTTGTATTTTTGGTGTTACCTTAGCCATAAAAATGTGTTGCTCTAGCTAAACAAGTGTAACACGATGCAACATTTTTATATAGTGTTGCAATAGATGTATTCAAATTAAAAAATTAATAAAATTAGCAATCCGCGTGAATACGATCCAACGATCTACATTTAATCTGGTTGTTAAAATGGATCACCACTGCAAGTTGCCCCAAAATTTCGTTTTCCCGCCTGAACTAGTTCAGAGTAGATCCCCTTTTGGTTTTCATTTCAATTCGCCTCCTCCCATTCGCCTCCTCCCATTCGCCTCCGCCACCAAATTGTCACCCTCCTCTTCTTCTGCTTCCTCATTCGCCTCCACCACCAAATTGTCACCCTCACCCCCAGCTACCCCCTGACCCATCGCAACCATCTAGCTCCAACCAGAGCCCCGTCACGGCATCAAAACCCGAAGCCAAACTAAGTTTTCCGTTCAAACCCCTTTTGCCACCACTGCCGTCGCCATCAGCTCTCACCTCCAACAGAAGACTTGCTCGCCACCAACCCCTCTACCTTTCTCCTTTAGACTACTTCACCTGAAAACCCTTCTAGCACCTTAATTTCTCCCAAAACCCGAACTGCCCTCGAGATTTAGCTGTCATTCTCGCAACAATTAATCCGTCCACGGCTCCTATATCAGGTACATCCCAAGCTGATCTCTTCGTACTTTCCCCTATGATTGTGGTTGCTTCACTTGGTACTGAAGGCATTTGGTGTGATGTTCGGAAAACTATGATTTATTTGTTGAAAACTTATCTGTTAATGGTAATAGATTGCAAGATGATGACATTATTAACGATAAGCATGGGAATGGTATTGGTAATTTCAATAAGGTAGTACGCCCCCCATATGTTTGTGCAAATGCTCCTTTGGAACTATATATCATTTTCTAGTTATATTTTTGCAGGTATCATGTGTATATAATCCATATTATATCATTTTCTTCATGTCGGTTACTAGTTAATACTCACAGACTTGTTTATATACATCCTCCTTATAGATAATTTTTAGTGTTTTATTTTCAAATTGTTGTTAAGGGAAATAGTGTTGAACTTAGGAGCTCCAAGTTCAGTTTTATAATCTAGTGCACGTTTTCATGTAGTACCGCTGTTTGATGGTGAATTGATGATTACAATGTTCAGGTTGTGAGTGGCATAGGTGATTGTTGGTAGAAGTTTTATTGTGGTGCTGTGAGTGTTCGGCAGGGGTTGTTGACGGTTTGAAGGTGGCTGTTGGTCCAGTTATTACAGTTGCCTCATTTATTGTTGTAGTGCTTGCAATTATCATTTGTGCATCATTTTACGTCGTTTCAAAGAAGGCTCGATCCCCGCCGGGACTGCGGTGCCCCAGACCCCCGTCGGCGATGCGCCCGGACCCGCTACTCGGCTCGCCTTCGGCTCGGCACTCGGCTCGTCATATATTTGTCAGTGTCGGTGTCTGTATAAATTGAAACTGCATATGTAATGAGTGAACTGAGTGATGTAGTGAGGAATATCTGTATATGTGAATATCAGTGTTATATATCATTGAATTGTAAAATAGTGGAGTCAGGAATTTATACTATTTCAAATGTTGAAATAAAATATTTATTTAAATAAATTACTGTTTAAATATCAAATTCTGTGCAATAGCATTTTATTAAATAAATATTTATTTTTATTAAAAAATCAAATATGCTCTACATTGTGGGCCCCACAAATTCAGAAAGTTAATATCTATAGCAACATTTTGGAATGTTGCTACAGATACCTATGGGTGTTGCCATAGACCCAAATAGGGTTCTATTGCAACAATATTACTTATGTTGCCTTAGATAGTCAAAATGTTGCCTTTGAGGTCTAAGGCAACGGCAAAAATTGCATCACCCTAAAACTGTTGCCATAGACCTATGGCAACATATTTCGAGCCTGAGCCAACATTTTTTTTATGTTGCAGAAGGTCATCTATGGCATAGTGAGCGGACCGTGTTATATTTTTGCTGCACAAAAGTGAACAGTTTTTCTACTGTTTAAATGGCCGTTGTGAACTGTTTGAACGGACGCTGCTTTTCAAACAGAAATTGCCGTTGCAAATGAAGAGACGCGACCATTGCAAATGAAGAGACGCGACTGTTTTTGGCCGTTGCAAACGAAGAGACACAGCTATTCCCAACGGACATAACCATTGGGAATTCACCTATAAAGGAGCAGGAAACCTAATCAGTTTCCCACTCTAATTTTTCTTCTCTTCCTCCTCGTTTCTGAAAGCTCTAAAATCCAAACGGTCCTGCATATCACAGAGAAGATCATTCACACCACAGTCTTGAGCAGACCGCGTCTGTTGTATCTTGGGAGACTTCGAATAAAGTCTTAAGGAAATTATTACGGTAAGCCTTAGACAAAATTTCCTTCTTTATCCGGTTTGATTTCTTGTTTGTTTATGTATATATATACATCTTTATGTAATCTTCTTGTTTCGAAGTTGTACTATTTCTACAAAGTAGTACAATGATTGTTTATTGCTATAGTTTAACGCAACACTTAGTTGTTGCTATTGCTGTAGTTTGTGGTTGTAAATTCATTACAACAATAATTATTGTTCAAAATTACTGATATGCAATTCCAAAGTAGTGGAAATTTGATTTGTAAACTTGTATGAGGAGTTTATTAGTGATTCATCTCTATTTTCGTATACTGATCGTATAACATCTTAAGATTTTTCTATTTTCACTGAAACAGAGATGGCGGTAGTTGAACTATCAGCAAAAACTGCTACCCATGACAAGTGTGATCCGTTTAGAAGAGATGGTGATGACTTCGTGACATGGCAGAATCAAATGCTGTTTTATCTCACCACGTTAGGGCTGCAAAAGTGCAGTGAGGAGGATGAACCAAAGCCCAAAGACGGAAAGACTAGAGAAAAAGACACAGATGTTTTTCTCAAAATGTTTTTCTCAAAATTAACTCGTGGAAGCATTCAGACTTCCTGTGCCGAAACTACATTTTGAATTGTTTAGATAAAATACTGTACAAAGTGTATCAGCCACACCAGACAGCAAAATCCATATGGACTACACTTGCAAATAAATACAAGACGCATAATGTCAGTTTGAAGAAGTTCATAGTAGAAAAATTTATGGAATACAAGATAGTGGATTCCAAATCCGTAACTAATCAAGTGCAGGAACTCCAACTTATAATCCATGAACTTGAATCGGAAGGACATAAAGTTGGAGAGTCATTTCTTGTTGAAGCGATAACAGGAAAATTACCACCATCCTGGAGAGACTACTGCAACTATCTGAAACATAAGAAAAAGGAGATTTCTTTAGAAGATCTTATTGTCAGATTAAAAATTGAGGCGAATAATCGTGGAATAATAGAACCCAAAGGCGAAGAGGCACTTGTTACAGAAGGGTCAAAGAAGAAAGGACACTTCAACAACAAAAAGAAAAGGAGAAATGTACTAGATAATCAATCCAAAGATAAGCAAACCAAGAAGTTCAAAGGCGAATGTTGGTTCTGTGGAAAGACTGGGCACGTAGCTAAAGATAGGCACAAGAAGACGAATGAAAAATCGGTGGCAAATATAGTGGAAAATTTGAGTTCAACCATTGAGGAGATGAACTTTTCAGGAGTTGTTTCAGAATGCAACTTAGTACAGAACCCTGCACAGTGGTGGGTAGACACAGGCGCTACTCGTCATGTCTATTCTGATATTTCTATGTTCTCCACTTACAAGAAATACGATCAGGAAGAAAAACTCTACATGGGTAATTCTACAGTTCCCATGATCGAAGGTAACGACACTGTCGTCCTTAAATTTACATCTGGAAAAACTATGACACTAAATGAAGTTCTTCATGTTCTGGAATCTTATCTCTGGACCTGTGCTCTCAAAGAAAGGCTTTCGAATTGTCTTCGAGTCAGATAAAGTAGTCCTGTCTAAGGCTGGAAATTATATAGGAAAGGGTTATTTATGTGATGGCCTATTTAAGGCAAATGTAGCCTTAGTCGGCAATAAATCTATGTATTCTGATTGTGCTATTAATAAAAATGAATTTTCTTATTTGGTTGAGCATGAAATTTTACTATGGCATGATAAATTAGGACACATAAATTTCTGAAAAATGAAATAATTAGCAAACTTGGGATTAATTCCTAAATTCCAAGTAGATAAAAACTACAAATGTGAAACATGTGTAGAAGCAAAATTGGTTAAAAAATCATTTCATGCTGTTGAAAGAAGTACTGAACCACTAGGTTTGGTTCACAGTGATTTATGTGATTTTAAATCATTACCTACAAGAGGTGGGAAAAAGTACTTTATCACTTATATTGACGGCTATACACGATATTTCTATGTATATCTTTTGAATAGTAAAGATGAAGCAATTACATCATTTATAAAATATAAGGCTGAAGTAGAGAACCAGTTAAATAAAAAGATCAAGATATTAAGATCTGATCGAGGTGGAGAATATGTATCACCATTTGAACAATTCTGTGTAGAAACTAGTATAATTCATCAAACAACAACTCAATATTCACCACAACAAAATGGTATTGCTGAGAGAAAGAATAGAACATTAAAAGATATGATAAATGCAATGCTATTGACCTCTGGTCTACCGACGAACTTGTGAGGGGAAGCCTTAAATATGTCTAATCACATATTAAACAAGGTTCCTCACAATAAAACAGGAACAATTCCATATGAGTTATGGAAAGGACACATATCAAGTTTCAAATACCTCAAAGTGTGGGGGTGCTGGCAAAATTTCCAGTTCCGCCTCCCAAGAAATTCAAACTTGGACCAAAAACCGTAGACTGTTACTATCTAGGGCCAGCCCAAAATAGTAGTGCCTACAGATTTTTGGTATTCAAGTCTAATATAGCTGATATTAATGTAAATACAACCATAGAGTCGAGAATGCCTCATTCTTTGAAGATGTGTTTCCGCACAAAAGGAATGAAGGAAATTATATCCCTAAAAGGACAAGAGAAGAATCAAGCAAGCCACATGAAGATGAAACTCATCGTGAAATTGAGGAAATTGAACCAAGAAGAAGCGTAAGGGCAAGAATGTCCAAGAAATTTGGTTCAGAATTTCTAACATACATGCTAGAACACGAACCTCAAACGTACAAGGAAGCAATGTAATCTTCTGAATCTTCATGTTAGAAAGAAGTAATCAAAAGTGAAATTGATTCAATTCTAAGTAATAAAACTTGGGAAATAGTTGATCTTTCGCCTGGAATAAAACCGATTGGTTGCAAATGGATCTTTAAAAGGAAGATGAAACCATATGGCTCTATTGACAAATATAAAGCAAGATTGGTAGCCAAATGATATCGTCAAAAGGAAGGTATAGACTTCTTTGATACTTATTGACCAGTTACACGAATAACCTCTATAAGAATGTTAATAGCAATTGCATCCATATATAATCTAGAGATTCATCAAATGGATGTAAAGACAACATTCTTAAATGGAAATCTTGATGAGGAGATTTACGTGGAGCAACCCGAGGGTTTTATTTCCAAAGGAAATGAAAACAAAGTATGTAGATTAGTAAAATCATTATACGGACTAAAACAAGCTCCAAAACAATGGCACGCAAAATTTGATAGTGTCATGATGAAAAATGGTTTCCGTATAAATAAATGTGATAAATGTGCTTATTATAAACAAGTTGGACAATCATACGTGACGATTTGTTTATATGTAGACGGTATGCTAATCTTTGGTCCAAATAGTAAAGTAATAGAGACCATAAAGAAATTGTTAATCAACAATTTCGACATAAAAGATTTAGGAGTTGCAGACGTTATTTTGGGAATCAAAATAATAAAAACACCTATTGGAATTGAACTATCTCAGTCACACTATGTGGAAAAAGTGATTGAAAAATTCCAAAATTACAGAATTAAAGGAGTAAGAACACCTTTTAATCCATCGGAAGTACTACATAAAAACACTAATGAGAGCGTAATGCAACTGGAATACTCTCGTGTAATAGGATGTCTAATGTACCTCATGAATTGCACAAGACCAGATATAGCTTATGCAGTAAGTCGACTGAGTAGGTATACAAGCAACCTAGGGAAGGAACACTGGAAAGCATTAATAAGAGCGTTGGAATATTTGAAGAGTACCACGAACTTTTTTCTGCATTATGGAAAATATCCTACCATCTTAGAAGGATATAGTGATGCAAACTGGATTTCTGATTCAAAGGAATCTAAATCAACTAGTGGTTATGTCTTCACCTTAGCAGGGGCAGCAACGTCATGGAAATCTACTAAACAAACATGCATAGCTCGATCCACTATGGAATCAGAGTTCATTGCTTTAGATAAAGCAGGCGAAGAAGCAGAATGGCGTCGTCATTTTTTAGAAGATATTCCATTTTGGCCTAAACCTGTACCGGCCATATGCATACACTGTGATAATCAAGCAACGTTAAGCAGAGCGCAAAACTTTGTGTATAATGGAAAGTCCCTACATATTCATCGACGCCATAACAAAGTTAGGCAGTTACTCTCAAATGGAATTATTTCCATAGATTATGTCAGAACTACTGATAACCTTGCGGATCCATTTACTAAAGGTTTATCAAGAGAGAAAATAGACTGTGCATCGAGGGGAATGGGTTTAAAAGCCTAAACCAACAAGAGTTATCTTATACGAAAACCTATCCTAGCGATTGGAGATCCCATGGACTAGAATCAATAGGCAAACTAGTTCTGAGTAACTCAAGAAGTAATGCATTTTTTTGGACTTAGTCCTACTCCATTCCTATGGTGCACAATAGAATGCATGCCTACAGAAGTATTAAAAGGATAAAGCTATGCTTTTTAATGATGACCATATCTTGAAAATAACAAGTGGGGTATATGTAGGATACTCTTAATGGTTGCGATCACCTATGTTAGTGTGAGATGGGTCGGCTCTATGAGAATATTAAAGGCTTAAATTCTCTAAAACACTCGCAGAACCAAATTTGTTTAGGACCAAAATGAACACAACCAAGAGATTGAATGTGAAGGGAAACAATGCTTTGTAAAGCTTATTGTCTGGTTATGCTCAAACGGCTGATGGTTCAAAATGAAATAATTCACCGATTAGCCAAGTATATCCGATAAGTTTTAGCTAGGGAAAGTTCAAAGTGAAATATCTACTTATCCTCGATATAACATTATTTCCATATGAATAGTGGGACATTACACTTTGTGTGGGGGAGACATATATCATCATTCATGTGGGGGATTGTTAGAGGCCCTTTATAGTGAATGCGATGTCCCACATCGCCAAAAATAAGTTAATATTCATGCTTATATACTACTTACCTCAAACCCAATTGGCCCTTAGGATTAAGTAATTTTATGCGAGGGAGAGGACCTATATGGCCATGAACTAACACACACGCTCGTGCACCGTGCGCCCGTCCCATACCAAACCGGGCCGGGTGCCGGTGTGAGTCCAATAAGAGCGGACCGTTTAATATTTTTGCTGCACAAAAGTGAACAGTTTTTCTACTGTTTAAATTCAAACAGAAGCGACTGTTGGATTTGAATGGACGCGGATTTACCAACGGAAATGGCCATTGTTAACTTTTTGAACGGATGATGCTTTTCAAACAGAAATAGCCATTGCAAATGAAGAGACGCGACCATTGCAAATGAAGAGGCACGACTGTTTTTGGCCGTTCCAAATGAAGAGACGCGACTATTCCCAACGAACATAACCGTTGGGAATTCGTCTATAAAAGGAGTAGGAAACCTGATTAGTTTCCCACTCGAATTTTTCTTCTCTTCCTCCTCGTTCCTAAAAACTCTAAAATCCAAACGGTCCTGCGTATCACCAAGAAGATCATACACACCACAGTATCGAGCAGATCACGTCTGTTGTATCTTGGGAGACTTCGAATAAAGTCTTAAGGAAATTGTTACGATAAGCCTCAGACGAAGTTTCCTTCTTTATCCGATTAGATTTCTTGTTTATATACACACACACACACATCATTTTGTCATCTTTCCGTTTCGAAGTTGTGTTGTTTCTTCGACGTTTCGAAGTTGTGTTGTTTCTACGAAGTAGTACAATGATTGTTTATTGCTATAGTTTAATGCAGCACTTAGTTGTTGCTATTGCTATAGTTTGTTGTTGTAAATTCATTACAACAATAGTTATTGTTCAAAATTACTGATATACAATTCCAAAGTAGTGGAAATCTGATTTGTAAACTTGTGTGAGGAGTTTATAAGTGATTCATCTCTGTTTTCGTATACTGATCATATTACAAGTTACACACCAAATCACAATGCAAACAATCAAAGAAGTGGTAATCCAAGTGCAAATATAGCACAAGTGCAACAAGAATCAAATAGCAGTCAAGTTAATCATCAGAATGACACATCCAGACATGAACACATTTAGGATGAAAGCTGGTACCCTGATTCTGGAGCAACCAATCACATTACAAGAAATCTAGACGATCTAAACTTCGGAAATAAAGAGTACATAGGTAAACAATCAATATATATGAGAAATGACAAGTCTATTAATATAACTTATACTGGAATTGCTTGCATTAAAGAAGAAAGACAACTTTACCTCAATAATTTATTGTGAGTTCCTCAGATAAAGAAAAATCTTATGAGTGTATCACAATTTGCAAGTGATAACAATGTTTATTTTGAATTTTACCCTAAATATTGTTTGGTTAGAGACACGCTAACTAAAGAAATTCTTTTACATGGTGATGCAGTTAAAGGATTGTACAAGTTTGATCTTACTAAACCAAGAAATTCTAGTAAAGAGAATAACTATTGTAATCTGTCTTGCTGTAACTTCTCTGAAATGTCACAGTCAGAGAAAAATATAAATATTTTTGATATGTGGCATTACAAGTTAGGCCATCCCAGTGCAAGTATTGTAAGACAAATATTAACCGAGAATAAAAATTCTTTTAAAAATGTCAGCGTACCTTATATCTGCACTTACTGTCAAATGGGTAAAAGTCACAAATTAGCTTTTACTGAATCATTAACCAAGTATATTAAGCCTTTAGAAATAGTTGCTACAGATCTTTGGTCCAGCACCGATCAGTTCAGATTATGGTTTTAAATATTATATATCATTTGTTGATGCTTATTCTAGATATACTAGGATTTAATTTCTAAAAGCAAAGTCTTAGACTTACAATACAGTAATACATTTCATAACTCAGGCAGAAAAGCAAACTAACCATCAAGTTAAAATAAGTCAAACTGATGGTGGAAGTGAGTATAAATCACTCATTGACTTTTTTAGTAAAAAGGGAATAGTTCATAGAACTACATGTCCCTGAACAAATGGTTTGGTAGAAAGAAAACACAGACATGTTGTTGAATTTGGTCTCACTCTTCTTGCACAAGCATCATTATCTTTGAAATTTTGGCCAGACTCTTTTAGTACTGTTGTGTATTTAATTAACAGATTGCCAACTAAGGTCTTAGGCAACAAAAGCCCAATAGAAAAATTATTCAGTATAAAACCTAATTATCAAAGCCTAAAGACTTTTGGATGCTTACGTTTTCCCTATCTAAGACCATACAATGCTCACAAGTTAAATTTTAGTCAACGCCTTGTACTTTCTTAGGATATGCTTCAAATGGAAAGGGATACAAATGTCTAGATATTAATGGGAAAATATTTATAAGTAGCCATGTTGTATTCAATGAGCATATATTTCTATTTATAAGTACATATATAAAGACAACTCAGAAAATATATAATCCTAGAGTATCCATACCATCAATACCTTTATATTCAACCACTTGGAATGAAAGGGGAGTAGAAAAGAATCCAGGAAGTACAGCTTCACGACACACAATGTCCAATAGACTAGGTCATGAGCAGGAAGTGCAGGCTGAACATCTCAATCAAACTCCCACCTGCTCAAGTAATCAAGAACATTCACATATACAGCAGCAATAATCAAAAGATTACACCGATCAAATCAGTGACACAGAATCACATAGTGAACAACATGGTGAATCAGTGGCAAAGATTGGACATTATATGATTACAAGATCTAAAAGTGGAATTTTTAAACCAAAGATATATACTGCAATAATAAAATCAGATGAACCAGAAACATATGATCAAGCCAAGACAGATGAAAAGTGGAGAACAACTATAGATGAAGAATATCATACTCTTATAAGAAATAAGACATGGAAGCTTGTATATCCACCTAAGCACAAAAATATAGTTGGATGCAAATGGACATACAAGCTAAAGAAAAATTCTGATGGGTCAATAGCAAGATATAAAGCAAGACTGGTTGCAATGGGGTACACAAAATATGGATTTGATTTCAGTGAAACTTTCTTCCTAGTAGTAAAACCAACAACCATTAGAATCATTCTCACTATAGCATTACACAAAGGCTAGAATATCAGACAACTAGATGTCAATAACGCCTTTTTAAATAGTGACTTATAGGAAGAAGTATATATGGAACAACCATAAGGCTACAATCAAGATAAAAGACTTATGCCCAAGCTAAATAATGCCATTTATGGGCTGAAGCAAGCACCTAGAGTATGGTTCGATAAACTGAAGTCCAAACTAGTCAATCTAGGATTTCAGTCTACCAAATCAGACATATCATTGTTTATCAAAGTCAATAAAATTTTAACTATTTATATACTAATATATGTAGATGATTTGATTATTAGAGGTGATAATGAGGCAGAAATCAGAAGTTTAATAAATATCTAGACAATCAGTTTTCAATCAAAGACCTTGGAAATTTAAATTACTTTCTGGGCATTTAAGTCAAAAGGAGATCATCATAGTCAGAAATGTTTCTATGTCAGAAGAAATATATTACAAAAATTTTAATCAAAGCAAGAATGGATGGTGCTAATTCACTGCCAACACCAACGACAACTAACCACCATCTCTCAAAGAACAGGAGAGAACCCATACTTAATGAAAAACAATATAGAAGCATAGTTGGTGGTTTACAATATGTAACCATAACTAGACTTGAAATTTTATTCAGCGTTACAACGTGTGTCAATTTATGCAGAAACCATTAGATGAGCACTGGAAAGCGGTAAAGAGGATATTAAGATATCTGAAAGGGATATGAGATTATGGACTAACAATGAAAGCATGCAAAGATCTCAATATAACAGGATATGCAGATGTAGATTGAGCAATAGATCCTGATGTTAGAAGGTCAACAAAAGGCTATTGCATCTATATTGGACATAATCCAATGTCATGGTGTTCAAAGAAGCAATCTACAATCTCTAGATCCAGCACATAAGCTGAATATAGAAGTATAGCCAGTGCAACTGCAGAAATTATGTGGATACAGTCTCTACTGGATGAACTAAAAGTGAATACAACAATCAAGCCAAGATTACTGTGTGATAATTTGAGTGTAGTGTATCTAACATCAAATTCAATATTTCATTCCAGAACCAAACATATAGAGATTGACTTATATTTCCTTCGAGAGCAAGTTTTAAAAGGAAAATCGGAAGTAAATCATATACCTGTAACTTACCAACGTACCAATGTTTTTACCAAGGCATTATCGACAAGAAACTTCATCGGATTCAGAAGTGAATTGAAGATAGAACAAAGCCGTAGTAGAAAAAAATCATCATCATTAGCAAGAAGCTGCATCAGTTACAAAAGCTAAAGGCAAAGTAGCAGCTAAACTGATGAAGCCATTGTATTTCTGTCTTAGATCTACTCATACACAAGCTAATCGAAAGAAACTTCATCAAAATCAGTTGGAAATTTCATCAAATCCAAAAACAAAAGGCAAAGCAGCAACTAATTTAAAGAAATTATCATGCTTCATCTTAGATTTACACATACATGAAGAATTTGAAAAGAATTTCATTAGAGTTAGCTAGAAATTTGAAGAATGAATGAAGACAGAAGAAGATTTGGGAATCGCCTAACCCTAGATCGATTTGAGGGGGCGAAATAACGAATGAAGTCTGCGCATACTAGGTCAACTGTATACATTGTAAAGACTATAGCAAATGCAGTGTAAATAAATGGGCAGCATTTCAGCCCAAGTCATATCATTTTGTATTATAAAAGGAATATGACAACACTCCTATTATCAGATAATCAATTCCAATGATACAATATTTTTTATATAATTTCTCTTGCTCTCTGTCATCAGGATCAATTAAAAAATCCAAATCGATCATCAAATCTAACTGTTATGTGTTGTTATGTGCTTCGATATTATGTTATAGGTAGTATGGATTGAGTCAGAGGTTTGACTAATATTGTTGTATTGCTTTGCACATTGAAGTCTTTTATTTTTATAAAATTATGTACTTGAAAGATCCATTAAACATATACAGTTGTTGCGAAAGGAAAGTATACTCCAGAGCTACAAATGTATGATGTCAAATGAAACTAAATTCAAATGAATCCTACACTTTACATTGTTTATACATATGTATTTCGAACTGAATTTATTCACTGTGGAACAAGCATTACAAATGTTAATCATTATCTATATTTGTAGCTAAGTTAATGATTTACCAATCGACATAGCATGTTTATGCACTAATTTATGGACTAAAATCAGTGGTATAATTGTCTTACCTCAGTCAGTATTATAGATACCAACCATTAACATGATTATACAGAAATATATATCATGTATACTACATGAACTATAACGCTATAAATATTTTCAATCAAAAAGCTTTAATATTATGTCTTTAGGTGTTTATGCATTCTCTTTCATATATTTAGTTTTTCCAAAAAAATTAGAACCCATTTGGTTTATTTTTTATTTTAAGTTTTCAACATTAATTACAAAAAATGAAAAGAGTGGAGGGACGCCAAAGAGGTGGAAGGAAGATGGAGAGGACAACTAAGGGGATGAAGGAACGGTGAGAGGATGAATTGTTTCTTGTACTTCCTTTATTTTCCAAAACACGAAAAATAAAAAAAAGTTGTTTTCTATTTTGTATGTTCACTTCGTTTTCCAAATTAGTTATTTTTCATAATATACATGCGACATGCGCATTTTTATATGGATGAAAACCCAAAACCAAAAAGGGTAAACCAATCGCAGCCTTAATTTTTCCAAACACAGGTGTTTTTTTCCGTGCATACATTTTCTTCTTTTATAATTTATAGCATACATTGGTAAAACTTTTTACTAGATGAAATGAATTCAGAGCACATGAAAGGAGATTATTTAAAGAAAGGAGAATGTGTTCTATTGAAAGGCGAATTAATCATTTTGTTATTATTAATTATGTTTGAGTGTGTTAATTATTTGCCTTGAAATATGGGACAATGTATTAATAAGTGTTTGAAAGAGGACCAATATAACGACCCGATTTTTCGCACGTCGAAAACCCACACTGATACTCCTCAGTCACAAATTCCCAAGACATGAAAACCGACTCATTAGAGATGAAATAAAAGAAACAAGAACATAACAGAATAACATAGCGGAATAGAATAGAATCTCACAACACATGGAGAAAATATAATATTGACCAATACCTTTATAGCGGAAAACATTTAAAAACATATCAATCAGAGTCTAACCTATGATCAGTCTGGACAGTTATAAACTCTGTCCTTACAATTGCTGAAATAGATAAACAACAACAAACAAAGCATGCATAAGTAATAAGACTACACCCATACGTAGATGCAGATCTCCAACACTCCTCTGGAAAGCTCGAACCTCCTGTCATGTTGCACTACGCCAAAGCAGACGCGATCCCATATGATGTCTATCCAAGAAACTCCCCAAGCCCAGCCTTCTCGCTTCTCGGCTTACATAGCTAATCCTGAAATCACTTGGTACTAAACCGAGTGTTGAAAACACCCGAATCAGGCTTGGAAAAACTAGCATAAGAACATAATCCTAAATGTGACAGTGTCACAATTAGATGCCAAAACTAGAAATCCGTATTTTGAAAAAAAAGGGTATCTCATAAGACCACGCAGGATAAAAATGTTGAACGTATTTTTCGCTTATGATAACCATAAAATGATTACACCAAAAATAAGGGATATTATTTTTAATGACATTATTTTTGAAAGTGCTTTTCAAGTAAACTTATGAACCTTAGCCGAAATTGTTACATTCATTAAATTCCAACATTTGGTCTATAATCAAAATAGTACAAGGCTCTTAATGTATTATTGGATTCCATACTAGCAACCAATGTAAGGGACTCCCTTCCGTACAATACACCTCTAGAGGGATGCATCTAGGTGTGAGTTCCCCACCCAATGCTTAAATGCCTATCCAACCGATAGACCAAATATGCCATTTCCCCCCGTCGTTTCCGACCTTTTGAGCGTGCTCATACCATATACTTTAAATCCCGACATATAGAGGGAAATTTTTTTTCTGTCTAGAAGGGAAAATGTGGGCATTCTCATGGGTTCTAAACCATGACTCATCTTGCCACACGCCCTGTTTCAATCACTCCTCATTTGATGAGGCTCGAGGTAACGCAATACCTTTACATTCCAGCTTATTCACTCTGAATGCCACATTACCGAATGCGCCAATTACTAATTGACTCCCATAAAAATACAACCTCCAAGCTCGTACGTCTTAGGGAAGGGTGTTAAGCTAAGAGAAGTTGCCTTCTCCGCCACCAAACAGATGTGCGTTTGTAAAAATCAACGTTCATAATCATTGGAAATGCTTTGTCAGACATTCTCCCATGCAAGTCATCCAGGTAAAGGATGAATCGAAGGCACCGCCCTACTGCATCACTAATCGTAGTAGTCGCAGCCCTTGCATCATCGCAGATCTCACAACAAGGAATCACTGCTATTCATTTACCTCGGGAGCAACTCCAAGATTATCAACAACCAACCCGCTTGCCGTAGAAGATCTCTAGTCTTCAACGTCATAGAGATTTTCCATCTCGGTTTCTTCAATCATTTGTCCATTTCTGGAACGCCGTTCATTAATTCAAAGTGGGCTTCGGATCGGGACTTTACCCTAAATCTGAACCTGGTTCCTTCGATATTAATTATCGAAATAAAATGTGTATATGTGTGTATAGAATCGTTAAGCCTCATTTAATTTAATTGCTTAACCCCTTTTTCCCAATTAGAATCAGTTCCTGATTGTAAAACATTAAGAGAATAATTTCCCAAGTGCAAACCACATATGGAGCTATATTAGACTGCGAGAGGAGAGTCGTTAGACTAGAGACATGTAGCGGTAGGACGCTCGAGGTTTCTTGCAACCTACAGGGGCCAGTCATGTTGAGCTTCCTTTATTCCCTTGATCCATCATCCGTAGAGTTAGATTCAGTTCTGATCATCAGAGATTTCCAGGACGTCTTTGAGGAGGTTAGGGGACTACCCTCTAAGAGAGAGGTCGACTTCAGAATTTATTTGAATGGCGATGCTAAGCCAGTAGCATTACACGTGAGACACATGGCACCTAGGGAGAGGAAGAGGTTAAGCAAGCAAATTTGTGAGCTATTGGAGAAAGGCTTCATCAGGATGAGCATATCTGAGTGGGGAGCACCAGTTGTCTTCGCTACTAAGGCGGATGGTTCCCTTCGACTTTGTGTAGACTATAGAGAGTTGAATAAGCTCAAGAAGAAGAACTGTTATCCACTTCCTAGGATAAATGATCTTTTCGACCAGTTAGTTGGCTCTTTGGTCTTTTCTCAACTTGATTTAGCCATTGGATTTCATCAGCTTAGGGTCGTTGACGATAGCATTGATAAGACGACATTTAGGACACTGGATGGATTTTTTGAGTGGTTGGTTATGCCTTTTGGGTTAATCAATGCCCTAGCTTATTTTGTGGAATTGATGAGTCGTGTTTTTAGAGATGTCCTAAATAAGTTCGTAGTGGTATTTGTAGACGACATTTTGGTGTTTTCCATAGTATGGAGGAGCATGCTGTTCATTTAGAGGAGGTTCTTCATACACTTCGTGTTCATCGGTTGAGGGCAAAGTTCTCGAAGTGTCACTTTTGGCTTAAAGAAGTGTGTTTATTGGGGCATAGATAAGGTCAACACATGGAAAGAGTTTAAGAAACAATTTTGTACGTTTAGCATTGGATTGTAGAAATCCAAAAAGTTATAGGCAAAGATTGGAGATGTACAATAGATTCAGTTGAAAAAAAGAAAGCCCATGTGTAGATAATTGAAAAAAATAATTGTTTCAGATAAGTGGATTTAACGGTAGTTCCTTGAAATAAACATAAGTATAAGAGAGGAATATGAATAAAACACTTTAGTAATGAGATTACCAAAGTTTAGGAAGGGTACTCCTAGGGTAGTAAGAAGAAAATCCACCTTATGTTTAGCACAATAAAATCAAATTGTTAGAATTGAAAAATTGAAAATTTTCATTGTTAACATTTTAGAGAAAGAAAATATTGGGTATGAAATTTAAATAGTTTTCTTTATATGATGTAAATTTTGTTAAAAGTGAAATTCTTTTTGAAGAATTACAGAGCATATATAGCTCGCTGGTTTCTTTGTAGGTAAATGAAGATTTTAAATATATAAACTTAGAGTGTATTAAGTATCAGAAGCATAGGTTACAACATTTGTTGTTGTAATAGACGTTTTCGTGAAAAAAAGGGCATAGACTATAACACTATTGTTATATTAGGTGATTTCTAAAGGAAATATTTTTACACAGTATGTGAGGTTTATTAGTATTAAATCCATACACTAGTATTTTTGGGTTGTAGTAACAGTGTTTTATGCAACATCTATTTTGACCCAAATAAAAGTGTATTTTAAAGATAATTCTAAGTATAGAAACAAAATGGTTTGTGAGTACACTTACTATTTAAATAAGTATGAGGAAATGTTTTCTAGTTATGGATATATTAAAAAAGTTTTGAAAATGAGTTTTTCTGAAAAGAAAAGTGTAAGTTAAATATTAGGAAATTAATAAATTTCATAGAAATTGTCTATTGAGAATATAGATCAAAAATACTTTAATCTATTGGAATGAAATGAATAATGAAATTTTTTTTATGAAACCAAATTATAAATAAAGATGTTGTGTGCAAGTTATAAGGAATACGTGAAAGAGATATACAAGGTATGGGAAGCACCATATTTTGTATAGCCTGTTTCGAAAAAAACAAATATAAAATAAGTTCCTTGTAATTTCACATAAACATGAAGTCCTCTTTTAAAGGATTCATAGAAGGTTTTAGCATTAATAATTTCTCATAAGAGAAAGTAGTTCCAATATGTTAAGGTATAAAACTATTAGGTGTAACAAGAAGATGTTTTGAAAACACGTAAGGGCATTTTAAAGATATTTTGAAAGAAAAATGGTTTGGTTAAGAAGTAAATAAGTTTTTGGAAGCGAAAAACTTAGTCACAGTTAAATTTAAAAATCCCAATTTTTATAGAAATCTGTAAGAATGCAAGTCTAGAAAGATAAAATGTTAGGTAACCAAGCACCTTTGAATTTAATATAAATTTGAAAATAACACTTTTAAAAGCAAAATTTTTGGGATTTGATGTTTTAAAATTTTAGAAGCTTTAGTTTTTGAAATAATAAATACCAAACCAAACTTTTAAATGTGGAGTAGATAGGAATCATTTCCTAGGTATGATGGAAAAAGTGTAAAGCTATATAGGAGATAGCAGAGATTACTTTTAGAAGTAATAATAGAAGTTTCCGTAAAGTCTATAAGACACTAGTGAGAACCTATGATTGTTGCTTCATGTGTGAAGACTATAGGAGAATAGTATGGTGATATTAGTAGGAAGGTAAGACACACATAGTTGAGGATGTGTACTCTTGATTTTGGAGGAACTTGGAAGGAGCATCTTCCTTTAGTAGAATTTGCATATAATAATAGTTTCAAGCTAGTATTGGAATGGCACATTTTGAAGCTCTTTATGGAAGACCATGCAAGTCGCTTTCCTGTTGGTTAGAGTCTACAAAGAGATTTCTACTAGGTCCCGACATGATTGAAGAGACTTCAGAGAAGATTGATTTGATTAGGAGAGAATACATACCTCTTATCCACATCTCTTTGATAATAAATTTTGAATTTCCTATTTCCATCTTTAGTTTTGAATAGGTTCTTTCCTTTATTATCCTATGGGAGGGTAGATTTTAGGATTTAACCTATGGATGGTAGGATTTGATGTAAACATGTTATTAGAACATGTTATGTATGATGGATACTAGTGGTTGCAAGTGGTTGCTAGTGAATGCTAATGGACGCATATACTTACACTAGGCACTTTATCTCTTAGGGATCAGCCTAACTAGGACAATAGAGCATATGCATATGGATGTGTGCGAATTTGCAATTTTATTTTATTTTCCATGTGTAATGGCCCTGAAACTTGACCTTCGAAAATCGGCACCCGTACTTCACTTGTACTTAAAATGCCGCAGATTCAAACGCCGAATCTGGGTCACCGGAGCTTATAACACCATTAAGTATAACAACACAGTGGAATAAAGAAATGAATGATATCATATACATCACAAATGATACAATATCCAGAATGATATACAACAATGATATCAATATGATACAACAATATCAGAGACAAATAAAGATATAGCGAAAATAACAACAATGGGAGAAATCACTCCAAATGATCTACAAAAGAGAATAACTCCAACAACTCCAACATCAGCTCGAACCACCATCACGTTGCACCAAGCTAAACAAGAACAGTCTACATGATCTCCAAAAGCAAAACTAGCTCCAGATAATCTACTAAACCTGAATATCTAAGAAACCCAACTCTAGACTACCCGTGTGGAAAATTGTGGGCACCCAGAGTTTAGGAAGGGAACAATAAACTCTGAGTCAGTCATGGGACTGGTATGAGTAACAAAAACAGTTTATCTTTAAACAAACAACAAAAGGATTTTAAACATTGAAATCTGCAATGCTTTTGGAAACTGAAACTACCATAAGACCTCCCACCACACACACAATGCAAACGCAGAATTGGAGGAGATTTCTACTTATGATAGCCAAACATCCTTGCTACGCAGAATCATTGGATTATTATTATTAGTGCATAGTGTGAAAACATTTCGAAAGTATAATATTAATCTTAGCCAGCATAGACATTTCGAACTATGCCTACTATAGCTACCATCTAAATAGTGGTGACCACCATAAGTAAATGGCAGGTTCTACAACAAAAACCGTACAGGGTTCGTATTGGAAATTGGATTTCCAACAAATGGTCAGGCTAAGGAACTTCCTACTGCCACATGGGTACGCCTCTGGATGGACGTCCCGAGAACCTAACCGGATCTCTGCCAACACAAGGCCGGGTTAGCTCTTACACTAGGTAACTACTACACGAATATGCTACCCCCAGTCCTTTAATTGGGACCTTTATCCGAGGTACCTCGATCACAAAGCAACAACCACACAGTAAATGAGATTGGAGCAACCACATAGGTAAATATCTGGGTTCCATACCATAATATCACTTTTTTCCAGAAGGAAATGACATACCCTAAAGGGAGCGACCCTCATAACCTTGCCGCATCATTCCTATTTCGACCATTTTCGGGTTGTGAGGTCCTGATGCGCTTTCATCGACAAAGCTACGCTTTTTCACAAAGCCATGCTTTGATCAACAAATGACCATCAACACACAGCAAAACTCAGCATGCCACACTACCAAATTGGGAGTATATCACTGATAACCTTCAACTACATAACCTCTGAGCTCGTACGTCTCAGAGAAGGGTGTTAAGCTAAGAGAATAAATTCTTCGTCACCAAACAGAAATGTATTTGAAAGAAATCAGCTTTATATCTCAAAGTGTAATGTTAGACATACAACCATACAAGTCTGTTCCGGGTTCGAACAGAACCGAAGGCACTTCTAAAGAAGCCCTTGCAATCCGGGTATTCACAATCCCGATCGGATTTCCCATCACTTAGGGAATCTCTATACCGGGGCCACTCGGTGCAGAGACAATCGATAGGTTATCCTGTCGTTTTCACAAATACCCGGTCTTCAACACCGGTCTTCAAATGCTATCCATTCACATCATATCACTATTCGGAATGGGTTATATGACACCAAGTCCTCTCCCGGCTAAACCGAATAGTGAGCGCAATATTTAAAAACATATGGATATTGGGATTTCGATTAAGTCACAACTCATTACCCAACTTCTCTTTCAAATGGTTTAAACACATTACCATTTTAATCTTTTACAAAAAGATTCATCTCACAAAGTTCACTCGGTTTCACAAAGATCTATTCATAGATTTTCCAAATCAATTTCCATTTCAATTGGATTAACTCGTTAAATCTTGAAATCAAAGATTTAACTGATAGCTTTCAAAACAATTCCATTTCAACCTTTTATACAAAAGGTACATCTTTCAAATTTCAAAACAAAGTTCAACAATCTTTCACAAAGATTTATTTATAACTCGGAAAACCATTTTCATTTCAAACTTGAAATTCCTTTAATTAAATTGGAATTTCATTTCTTATATGAAAGCTTTTATCATTTGAAAACAATTAGTTTTCATCTCGAAAAATCTGATTCTTTTATACGAGTTAAAATCTTTGGGTTAAATTCAAATTCTCAAAACCATACTTATAAAATGGTTTAACTTCATATAAACACATTTATAACATCTTTAACCATAATTTCCAAATATGGAATTCAATTCTAAATTTTGAATTCGAATTCAAATTGGAAATTTTACAAAGTTATTCAAAATAACTTTTATCTTAAAAACTCCTTTTCAAAAGCTTTAACATTTAACCCAAATTCATTTCCAAAATCAATTGAAATTAAAATTTCAATTTCAAAAAAATATTAAATTTAATCATTTGTGACTTAACCGATTTCCACGTGAAATCCACTTTTGTGTGCGTAAAAGTGTAGTCCAAGGGTTCACACAGTAGTGCAACATTAATAAATCATCACAGATCAGAATATAGAAATATAGTTGATAAGCGGTATAAACTATAACGCTCGTCTTTCATTCATAGATATATAAGTCACAGATAATATTTTATATCCCAGGGAATTAATTACATTCATCCCAAAGAAACAGATCACAACACAAATCAAGATGTATCACAAAGCATCACAAATCAGGGGTATCAAATAATCAAATCATCCAATAGAATCCAAATATTCATAAGTAAAATTAATTTAATTATCTGATTAATTTAAATCAGATTAATTTCTATGAATAAATTTACTAGTTATGGTAAATTAATAATCAATTTTTTACAAAACATATAATAAATTGTCCTTTAATTAATTATTAATTAACCCTTAGTTAATAATTAATCCTCAATTAATGTTCTTAATTAATAACAAGTTAACTACTCCTAAAGTGATAATTATTTCTTAATCACTTTCCTTAACTTATTAACCTTTAATAGATTAATTATTCTCAAATTAATTGCCTTGGTTAATTTATCACATATTCTTTGAATTAATTATTACTTAATCACTTGATTAATCAACTTTAATTATTAATTAATATCTGATTAATAATCCTTAATTTATAAAATTATCTATTCCTTAATTAATCTCCATTTGATTAATTATCCTTAATTAATCATAATAAGTAATTATCCCTAATTACTTAATTAACCAATTTTTAATCCGTAATTGATTTCTTAAATAGTTAAACCTTAATCATGAATTAACTTTAAGATAAACTCATTTTTATAAATGATTTCATTATCATTAACAAGGCATTTAAAAACAATTTACTTTTAAATTTACTTTAAATTCCATTTTTAAATTTAAGATTTAAAATGGAACAAATTAACTAAAGTTTGAAACAATTTCAAAACCCTTTTATTTTAAATTCAAATGAATTTAAAAATTCACTTCATCATTCGAGTTATTTGAAACAATTTAAAATTTAAAACTGGTTTTAAACTACCCGAGTCTTCACCGAGCATCACCCGAGACACATGCCTGTTTACTTCGAGTCGTTCCCGAGCTAACCCCAAATTTTCTTTTTAAAACTTAGAATTTTGTTTAAGTTTTTTTTATATACCCGGTGCAACTCAAAAACTGCACGAACCCATATTCAAGCCAAATCATAGAAATCCCGAGATCGACTTCGAGAACATCACCTTCTTCCCCAATCACTTCGAAACACCCAGGTACACAAACCCACACGTGCACGTGTACACGCAATCGAAGCGACTCTGATCATCGTCTCCGACACCTACCAATCACCGATGATCCACTCGACTCACTCGAGTACCCTGATCCCCTAGTTCCATTGTAGATCGAAATCGAGCTTCTCGATTCAAAACTGGAATCGAATACCAATCCCTGAACCACCTCGCGTGCCTTCCTTCGACCACCAGAGCATCGCCACCTCCGGCCACGACTCCATCAGTGTCCCCTCTACCTTCCCCTTGAACCACGACGAACTCAATTGCCCACAAACGACTAACGAGACTAAGTAGAAACCTATGACAAAATTAGGTTTCCAGAACTAAATCGATCGCCACCACCTCCATGACTACCTGCAGCCCTATCCACTATTTTTCTCCGACACCCCGTAGGCTCCTCCACCTCCTCGAGAAACTCCGGCCTTCCTAGATACTTAGATCACCAGAAATTGGCTATAACCCAATTTTTGGTTTAAACAAGAACTACAGCTTCAATTCCCAACTAAAAATTATGATTTTATTCTTAAAAATCAAGTTTTTGCATGATGTTTTAGTTATGTTCTTGAATTTATAAATTAGGATGATTAAATTTTCCTCTATATTGAAATTCCTCTGTTATTTTGATTTTTCAGAGCAAGATACACATCTATTTCAACTTAAATAAAATTTAAATTTCAAGCTATGATTAAACAAACAATCTTTTTTTGTACTAAGTTTAAACATCAAGTAGATTAAGTGGGAATGATTTTTTTTTTGAATTGAAATCTAGTGTTTTTAAATATAAGGCAGAGAACAATGTTGATCATCAGCCTGCACACAATCACCCATCCATTTGAATATTCACAGAGGAATTATATAAGTATTCGTACATACTCATCACAGTTTCAACTCACAACAATTTCATAATCATTTAAAATCTAAAAAAAACAAGTGTTACTCACCTTCCAATCATGGCTTGAATTCTCCTGAGCTTCGGTTTAACTGAGAGTATTTTGTTTTACTGTTATATTTTCTTCCTCTAGTTTGTATTGAAGTATACTATTGTTGAAGTTGAATTGCTTTTTTAAATTTGAAATGATGTTTACTCTAGTTTTACTCAGCTTGACTGAAATGAGGAGAAGCTTGATATATAGAAAATGAGTTGTACAGGTGATATATTATTTTGTACAATACAGGTACAAGATTTTTTCTTTGCTTGGTGGCTAATAATTTTACTTCGGTGGCTGATAGAAAATATGTTGTGTTTAGAGATGCAAACATTTAATGCATAGTACTTTATGTTTCTATACTTATCTTATTATATTTTTATTTTATACTTTGTTTATGTTTTACTTCTTGCCTTGCCTTTCTTTAACTCGGCTGAGATGATATATAGTGGCTTGCATTTATTAACTTGTCTTTATTTCTTGAGTACATACTTAAATATATATCTTCTTTTGCAAGCTTATAGATATTTATATTCTTCTTTTTGGAAGTACATTCATATGTATTAGTTTTCTCTTATTTTCATATTTGAATGTATATTGATATTTATATCTTTCTTGTGTCATATGCTTTGTAATATAAATAAAGTTCAAATTAACATGATATTAAAATTTATCTATGTGTTTATTATTTTGTTTTCAAATTTATAATTTTGTAATATAAATAAATTTCTACATTTAATATGTTGTTTGAATCTTTTATATTTGTTTGTCGTCTATTATTTTCTTTAGTCTTGTTTTACCAGCCTACATAATTTATAATGTAAATGAACTTCTATTTTATTTTATTATATTTTGTATCTATTTTATTTGTATTATTTTGTATTGATTTATTAATATGATATTAAAATTTATATTTTAGTTTAATATTTATTGTCTTGTATTTCTATTTATTTATTTATTTTATTTTCTAACATAAACCATTTATTTAAAATTTAATTCAAATCCCATACATACATATTCACATATATATACAATATTTAAATTTTAAATGATTTATACAGAATTTATTTGAATACGGGGAAACTCGCATCAATTTATCAATTAATTCCACAATTTTTTATTCAAAAATTAATTTAATTATCAATTTAAATTTAATTAAAATCCAGGGTCGTTACACCATGGTTGCTATAAATGGATGATTATCACATGATTGTTGCATTTGGATGATGATTGTAGCATGCATATAGAACTATCGGTTATCATTAGGGAATTTGCATTCATTTGGATACATGGCTCAGACATGATTGCATAAATGGAGGTCGATTGAATCAGTAGACCGCCTAATCTTTTGCAATAGTTATGGACATTGACACTACACTGATTGCATAAGTATCATGAATCGCATTAGAAAAACTTAAGGACAATGGATGTGATGGATGATGGTTGAGTAATTGGTTATAAAACTTGGATGAAAACATTTATTTCATTCGTCTATCCTTAGAGATTTCGGGGACGAAATCCCTTAAGCAGGAGTGAATGTAACAACCCAAAATTTAAGCTATAGTAATTAATTAATGAATTAATTAAATGATAAAATAACTTTGTGAAATTATCATAATTGGGCCACGGGAGTTGCACCATTGTGTCCGTGGTAATTTTCTGGTCAATTTCCATATATAGAACGTCAAAATCCGAGCTAAGACGAAGAAGTTACGGAATAAACAAGAATCAAGAAAAAAAAAATATAAGGGGAAGGTCGACCCTCACCATAGCTAGGTCGACCCTAGCAAGTGGTGGGTCAACACCCAGGTCGACCCGCGTGAATCTTTGTACATCAGAATGAATTCCTCATCCAGATCGATTTTTACACGTCATTTTGAAACTTTTATCCAATCCTGTGCGTTCGTGCTTCCATCCGACGGTTCCTATCGAGCCTATGACGTGGTTGCACCAGATTTAATCTCCAAATCCAACGGTCTGAGATCCACAAGTGACACTATAAATAAGATCCTAGGCCTAGCTATTTTTCTCATTAAGCTTTTCTCCATCTGGGTTCGCTGCCTAAGGCTGGACCCCAAAAAGAATATTTTTTTGAGGAGAAGATCTTTTTAAATTAAAATATTTTATACCCTTCAAGTGGATCCGGGAAGGCCAAGGGAAGAGCTTAGGACCACATGTGACTGCTTAAGTAAATATTTTAGATTCTTAAGTAATTAAAAAAAATAAGGTTTCCAATAGTTGTACTTTTTCTACAATTTTGGGATAACTTTTATACAAGTTTATTTACAGTTTAATTTAAGTAAGTTTTAGACTTGTTTTTCAGTCTATTTTCTTTTAGCTATTCTATTTCAGTCATTTACAAATTATTTATTGTTAATTATAACTTTTCCAATTATTTGCAGTATTTATAGTTATTTAGTGTTATTTATGTTTTATTTATGTGTTATTTACATCTATTCTACGTTTGGGATTTCTTCTTTAATTGTAAGTTTCTTTTTAATTTCCCTTTTTTACACGAGTGGAATAAATAGAATAGAATAAATCGCGAATATGGACTAAATTATAAGAACACTGAATTTACAGAAAATGAGATGTAAAATAAGAAGACTGTAATAAATTGGACTTAGACTAAAATAAGAAAATTTAAGATATTTGCAAGCTTAGTTATAACATATAATTGTAACTAAAAAGAGAAAATAGAAGAAATAGCAAAAGTAGCTTATTTTTATACTTAGACCTTGGGTTAAGTTAATAAGCAGAATTATAACACACGAGTTATAATTAGAGATAACAGAAAAGTCATATTTTAAGACTTAAATTAAGTTAATAAGCAAATAAAGCAGAAATAACAAAAGAGGCTTATTTTAATAAACTTAGATCTTGGATTAAGTTAATAAGAAAGATATAAAAGATCGGTATTGTAGGCCCAACGGGGTAGTCCTTTACTGATATAGAAGATCTGTATTTTGGCCCAACGGGGTAGTCTGTAACAACCCGGGATTTGCATTACCAATTAATAAATAAAAGTTAGGATTTTTATTTATTTTAATGAAGCATAAAAGGATTTGGAATAACAAAAATTTATTTGAAAAAGGCTATTTTAATTAAATGGGAAATATGGGATTTAAAATGAGGATAAAATGTTATTTTTGGAAAGTTAAATATTTTAGGAGAGATTTTAAAACGGGTTTGGATAAGAAAAATGAGTTTTATAAACATATATGAACACTTAGACTAATTGTTGGAAACATGTAAATAACTCTCTTCTTATTGGGTTACCAAACCTAGCCCAATAACCCACCCTAAACCTCCTCTATAAATTATCTCAAACTCTCCTAACCTCATTCATTCATCTCTAATCAAAACCCTAATCATTTCCTAAAGCTTTCATAACAAAAATGGCATCTATCTTCATCTCCTTCTAGTTTTAGCTTATGCAAGTCATTCTATGCAAAGGTAATGCAAATACCCACCTCAAATCCATTTTTATATCATTCTCATTTCTGAAATGTATTTGGTAACACATGTTTTATGTGTTTTTTTGATCTTATAGCCTCCTAATCATCTTTTGCTAACTTGGGTTGATGCTATAATAGTCTTTGTTGCTTTCAAGAGAGGTATATTGCTAAAAACCTCTTCTAATATGTGTTTAATCATCTTTTGATTTTGGTAATCAGTTAGTAACACATGTTTTATTATGTAACATGTGAATCATAGCTCTTTGATCATCTTTGCTTTCATTTTGGGGTGTGCACATAAGGTACTTGTAATATATGCTAGCTGAAATTATAATTAGTTTATTGCTGTTAGTAAATTAGGCATATCTCATTCATATTAAATCGGAATTAAGATTTTCTTGAAGTTCTGGAAAGCTTATTCTGTAGCCTATAACTTTTATGTTTTAAGCTTTGCCTAATTTTGTAGTTTGAATAGTCGAAATCACGTTTGTTTGTCGCTGACCTGACAACAAACTACAGGGTTGATAAAATAAAACCCTGAAATTGATTTGGCCATAAGTTACTCGTTTTTGATCCGAATTAGATAATTTTGGATGTTCCAGAAAGCTTAAAACATATGATACAATTTTTGTTCAGTGAGTTTTCTGTAATATTGCCATTTAGATGACCTGAAATGCGTTCAAAGACAGAAGACCAATTCTGTCTTTAACAAGTTATCTTGAGTTTCAATCTGATATTGTTTTGCATGTATCTCTCTCGTTTCTTATCCAAATCTAATAATTTTGGACTTTCTGGAAAGCTTAGATTTAGAGCTAAAACTTTCATGTTTTGAGTTTCATGAAATTTCGAAGTTAATTTGGTCAAAATTGTACATTCTTACCACTGTCCCGAGAGCACAACGACAGTGATATAAAATTTAGATCTGAGAATTGTTTTAGTCATAGAATTTTCATCTCTAGTCGGAATTTGACGATCTTGGTCATTCCGGAAAGCTTAGAAACTAAGCTACAACTTTCATTTTATTCATTTTGCCAGAATTTGAAGTTTACTATGCCAAAATTGTGGTTTTTCATCTCTGGCCAGTTAGTGCATAGTTATAGGCCTTAGTCTCTTTTCTCCCGTTGTTTTCAGCGTAGAACCCCGACTTTGCGACGCCATCCCGGGCTCGTCCTTTGTCGGATTTCATCGTTTTTGGTCTCGTTCAAATGATGAGATCGAGATCTTTAACCATGCAAAGTTTGGTTTAGATCTGGGTGCATTAGATACTTCGTTTCTATTGCCGAAGTAGCACCCAGAAACTGTTTTACAATAGTGATCATTTTCAGTTATCGTCGGACCAACTTCGAAACAGTCGTTTCTTCGTTTCAAGTCGAAACCGAACGATTCTTTTGCATATAAAAGTAGGAGTACTTTTTTACGCTCTTGCAAATTTTCATCAAGATCTGAGTTCATGTGACCCTTCGATCATGTCGTCGAAGTGGGACCTTTACACTGTTTTGACACAGTAAAGTTTTATGATTTTTGTCCGACTTTGAGACGACGCCGTTTCTTCGTTTCAAGTCGGAATTTCCCGATTCTTTTTGCATCTTAAAGTAGGGATGTTGGACTACATGCCTGCAAATTTCATGACATTTGGACACTGTTTGCTAGTCCAAATAAATTGCCGAACTTTGGTTCGCGTCAGTTTTTTTGAATGTTTACAAACACTTAGAATATTTTTCAGCGATTTTCTGGTTTTATTGATTTCTTTGAGATTTGTCTCTAGATTTTGTACACGGGTTTTATGAATCATTTTCAAAAGATTTTTCACTCCTAAATGGCTTTCGAAATTATTATATAATATTATTTTTAATTATTAAATTAATTACTCCATAATAGGAGATTTTTCAAAAGCCGTTTTAAAGTGATTTCAAAATCAATTATAAATCCGTTTTGCACCATTATTTTCTATAATAAAAACCTCACACTCACTTTTTAGCACGTCGAGCGAAGTGGAAAGGTGCTTAAACGGTTAGGAAATCTCCGGCCTATGAAACCGTGTGTATTTTCTTTTCGGTTAATCCCCGACCTATTCGATTGATCGTTTTGACCTTTGGGTCTAGTTTACCGATGATACGAGGTGGACTTTTTATTGTTTGGAGTGTGAGCTTGCTATTGGTTAAGAAACCGTTTAGTGCGAACGTGGGGTATGGGACTCATTGTTAACACTTTACGGGTTCCTCTCCAAGAAGTTAGTGACACATTAGCCTCTGGGCGGCCAGTACTGGACCTCTGGGTCACCACGCCTCTGGGCAACCGTCTCTGGACACCTGCTCTTTGGAGCAGTTTATTTTTCGGCATGCGGCTTTGGGCCTTTATCCTTCTGGGAAGGATCTTGCCGTCTCGCGCGTTCCGCATCTGTGCGAGTGATCGATCACAACTCTACAGTACTTGGCAACAACGACTCTGGTCGGTGCACGTGCAATATTGGTATTATTTGATGATTTTTATATCCATTCGAGTACCGCCATTCGGTGTTGGATCTATGGAACCATACGATGTAAGTGCGATTACCTTGTGGATTCACAGTGTCTCTGGACACTGCTTTTCAGTGTTGGATTTCATTGACTTTTCAGTATATCCCCATTGCTCTTTGGAGCATCGATCTTTGCTTGGGCATTGATTACGGACTCTGGTCACTCTTGGGATTATTGCCTATGGTCATCTTTTTATAGCTTTGGCTATGCCGATGATATGAGGCGATTTTATTTATTCTACACTTTGGTGTTGATTTCTCTTTGGAGATTTTTATTGTTTATTGATGATTAGGGATCGTCATTATATTCATGTGGTTCATAATATACTTCTCTTTGGATAAGTACTGTTTTATTTATGTACCGCATTACTATATATCTCAGTTATTACTGATTGTTTAGCTAGCCTGACCCGAGTGTTTTCGCTCGGGTCAGACCGAGTTGTTTCAGGTTAGGTCTCTGGACTTAGCTTCTGTGCTTCCGCTTGGACATTATCTGCTATGCTGATAGATAGCGCTTTTATTTGTCCACTATTCCGCTACTCTGTTATTATACAGACTTTGATATGTACATATTTTTAACCCACATGTGTGGGCAGTGGCTTTGTACCCACTTATTGTATTTGGATCTGTATTGACGATGTATTGTTCTGGGATTTTATATCTGTTATGTGATTCTGTTCTGTGATGTTTTATCATTTTATTACTATGCTTATTCTGATAGATCTTTAGCCATTGTAATTTCGTTATAAATATTTATTGAATATGTCGAACCACTTGAAAAAAATAAGAGATACCACCCTTTCGACGTATTCAGTAGATAGTTATAGCTTGATTACAAATGGTCGCTTCCACTATACTCTATTCTCCGCTTTAACAGACGGTATTACTCCCGTAATACTCTTTGTTACAGTGGGTCTCAGAGTGGGGCGTTACAGCTTGGTATCAGAGCCTGGTTTCAGGAATAAGCATAATAAACACAAAACAGATACACTTAGTACAATACATTTTAAATTAGATCCGAATTAAATCAAATCCCTTCCTTATGTTTATTGATAGATAAGTTAGGAATATGTATAGGAATCCGTTATATTCCGTAGTATTCCTTAATTAATTATCTATCATTGAATCATGTCTAACTCTAATTCCCGTTACGACATGTTTGACCAATTGAGCGGTGCGAAGGTCTTCTCTCAGCTTGACCTTGCCACCGGATTCTATCAGCTACGAGTCGTAGAAGACAGCATTCCTCTTACAGCATTTCGCACTCGTTATGGTTCTTTTGAGTGGTTCGTCATGCCATTCGGCTTGACGAACGCTCCGGCTTTCTTCGTCGATCTTATGAATCGAGTATTCCGGGAATACATCGATAGATTCGTTCTGGTTTTCATCGACGATATTCTTATTTATTCTAGATCCGAGGCAGAGCATGCTCATCATTTGTAGATCGTCTTGGATACTCTTCGTCAGCATCAGCTTAAGGCCAAGCTCTCCAAGTGCCATTTTTGGGAGAGCAAGGTCAAGTTCTTGGGCCATATTGTATCATCTGAGGGTATTTCTGTCGATCCGGCCAAGATCGAAGCTATTCAGAATTGGAAGCAGCCCGAGAACGTGCATGATATTCGTAGCTTCCTTGGGCTGGCGGGTTATTACCGTCGGTTTATCAAGGATTTCTCTCGAGTTGCACTTCCCCTCACGACTCTGACTCGTAAGGGGGTTCGTTTTATTTGGTCTGATAAATGTGAAGCTTCCTTTCAGCGACTGAAGGAACTTCTCACCCATGCTCCTATTCTTGTGGTTCCTGAGAGTAACCAGGATCTTGTTGTTTACACCGACGCTTGTGGTAGCGGCCTCGGTGCTGTGCTTATGCAGAAGGATCGGGTAGTTGCTTACGCTTCTAGGCAACTACGTCCGAATGAGGTTTGCTATCCTACTCATGATCTTGAGTTAGCTGCTATCGTCTTTGCCTTGAAGACGTGGCGTCATTATCTATTGGGCGAACGTTTCATTCTCTACACCGATCACAAGTCGCTGAAGTATTTATTCAGTCAGAAGGATCTCAATATGAGGCAGCAGCAATGGCTTGAGTTTCTCGCCTCATATGACTTAGACATTCAGTATACCCCTGGCAAGGGTAATCGTGTGGCTGATGCACTCAGTCGCAAACACTCGGCAGTAGTTTCTATGATGATAGCCGAGTGGGATATTCTTGAGACTCTTTCTATGTGTGATATTCGAAATCGAGCTCAGTCTTCTGATCCTCAGATCTTGTTATTCAGCTTGGAAGCCCGACCTATTCTATTGAATCGCATTGCCCATGCTCAGCGGCAGGATCCAGACTTGTTGCGATATATTCATCTCCTTGAGACGGGATCCAGTGATGAGATATTGTTGGATTATTCTATTGATTCTCATCGGTGTCTTCGCAGGAAGAACCGTATTTTGGTACCATCTGATTTATCACTTAGGCATGACATTCTGGACGAGTGTCATCGCACTAAGTACACCATCCATCCCGGCTCGAGCAAGATGTATGCCGATATGTGTCGGGTATATTATTGGGAAGGGTTGAAGAGTGATGTTACAAGTTATGTAAGCCGTTGCATGACTTGTCAACAGATCAAAGCTGAGCATCTGTGTCCATCTGGTCTTCTTCAGCCGCTAGAGATTCCATTCTGGAAATGGGATCAGATATCCATGGATTTTATTGACTGTCTGCCTCGATCGAGGTCAGGCCATACTTCTATTTGGGTCATTGTCGATCGCTTGACCAAATCAGCTCATTTCATTCCTATTAAGTCCACTCGGACTACTCCTCAGCTTGCCAAGTTATATGTGAAGGAAGTCGTTCGACTCCATGGCATTCCTAGCTCTATCGTCTGTGATCGAGACACTATCTTTACTAGTCACTTCTGGAAGTGCCTACAGTCAGCTTTGGGCTCAAAGCTGAATCTCTCGACTGCTTATCATCCTCAGACCGACGGTCAGACGGAGAGGGTGAATCGTGTTTTAGAGGATCTTTTGCACTATTGTATTCTGGATTTCGGAGGTAGTTGGGAGGATCACTTACCGCTTGTAGAGTTCTCCTACAACAACAGCTTTCAGTCTAGTATTGGCTCCTTTCGAGGCTCTTTACGGAAGGCCATGTCGTTCTCCTGCGTGTTGGTTAGAATCTGGCGAGAAGCTCCTTCTTAGTCCAGATTCAGTTCGGAAATCTTCGGAGAAGATTATTCTTATTCGTCAGAGAATGAAAGAGGCGCAGAACCGCCAGAAATCCTACGCGGACAACCGTAGGAAGCCTCTTGAGTTCTCCATTGGTGATCATGTCTTTATTCGGATATCTCCTATGAAAGGGGTTGTGCATTTCAGCTCTACAGGGAAGTTGGCTCCTCGCTATGTTAGACCATTTCCTATTACGGAACGCATTGGCCCCGTGGCTTATCGTGTGGCTCTACCTGCTCACTTCTCTGGAATGCACGACGTGTTCCATGTTTCCCAGTTTCGCATGTGTGTCCGCGACCCTGATTCTATCATTGAGCCGCATGATGTGCCTGATTTAGAGATCTTACCTGATTTATCTTTGGAGCAGCAACCTCTTCGTGTGCTTGATTCGGAGGTTAGACGCCTTTGCAACAAAGAGGTTCCACTCGTGAAGATTCAATGGTCACCGAATCCTAAGGACTGCACTTGGGAGACCAGAGAATCTATCGAACGCTCTTATCCTGGATTTCTCCCATCTTCTTCTACGGGTGAGAATTCTCTATTTTATCTCTATCACTTCTTTTGGGGATGTGACGTTATAAACGACATCTATCTTAAGGAATTGCGGGGACGCAATTTTCTTAAGGGGGGGAGTCTGTAACAACCCGGGATTTGCATTACCAATTAATAAATAAAAGTTAAGATTTTTATTTATTTTAATGAAACATAAAAGGATTTGGAATAACAAAAATTTATTTGAAAAAGGCTATTTTAATTAAATGGGAAATATGGGATTTAAAATGAGGATAAAATGTTATTTTTGGAAAGTTAAATATTTTAGGAGAGATTTTAAAACGGGTTTGGATAAGAAAAATGAGTTTTATAAACATATATGAACACTTAGACTAATTGTTGGAAACATGTAAATAACTCTCTTCTTATTGGGTTACTAAACCTAGCCCAATAACCCACCCTAAACCTCCTCTATAAATTATCTCAAACTCTCCTAACCTCATTCATTCATCTCTAATCAAAACCCTAATCATTTCCTAAAGCTTTCATAACAAAAATGGCATCTATCTTCATCACCTTCTAGTTTTAGCTTATGCAAGTCATTCTATGCAAAGGTAATGCAAATACCCACCTCAAATCCATTTTTATATCATTCTCATTTCTGAAATGTATTTGGTAACACATGTTTTATGTGTTTTTTTGATCTTATAGCCTCCTAATCATCTTTTGCTAACTTGGGTTGATGCTATAATAGTCTTTGTTGCTTTCAAGAGAGGTATATTGCTAAAAACCTCTTCTAATATGTGTTTAATCATCTTTTGATTTTGGTAATCAGTTAGTAACACATGTTTTATTATGTAACATGTGAATCATAGCTCTTTGATCATCTTTGCTTTCATTTTGGGGTGTGCACATAAGGTACTTGTAATATATGCTAGCTGAAATTATAATTAGTTTATTGCTGTTAGTAAATTAGACATATCTCATTCATATTAAATCGGAATTAAGATTTTCTTGAAGTTATGGAAAGCTTATTCTGTAGCCTATAACTTTTATGTTTTGAGCTTTGCCTAATTTTGTGGTTTGAATGGTCGAAATCACATTTGTTTGTCGCTGACCTGACAACAAACTACAGGGTTGATAAAATAAAACCCTGAAATTGATTTGGCCATAAGTTACTCGTTTTTGATCCGAATTAGATAATTTTGGATGTTCCAGAAAGCTTAAAACATATGATACAATTTTTGTTCAGTGAGTTTTCTGTAATATTACCATTTAGATGACCTGAAATGCGTTCAAAGACAGAAGACCAATTCTGTCTTTAACAAGTTATCTTGAGTTTCAATCTGATATTGTTTTGCATGTATCTCTCTCGTTTCTTATCCAAATCTAATAATTTTGGATTTTCTGGAAAGCTTAGATTTAGAGCTAAAACTTTCATGTTTTGAGTTTCATGAAATTTCGAAGTTAATTTGGTCAAAATTGTACATTCTTACCACTACCCCGAGAGCACAACGACAGTGATATAAAATTTAGATCTGAGAATTGTTTTAGTCATAGAATTTTCATCTCTAGTCGGAATTTGACGATCTTGGTCATTCCGGAAATCTTAGAAACTAAGCTACAACTTTCATTTTATTCATTTTGCCAGAATTTGAAGTTTACTATGCCAAAATTGTGGTTTTTCATCTCTGGCCAGTTAGTGCATAGCTATAGGCCTTAGTCTCTTTTCTCCCGTTGTTTTCAGCGTAGAACCCCGACTTTGCGACGCCATCCCGGGCTCGTCCTTTGTCGGATTTCATCGTTTTTGGTCTCGTTCAAATGATGAGATCGAGATCTTTAACCATGCAAAGTTTGGTTTAGATCTGGGTGCATTAGATACTTCGTTTCTATTGCCGAAGTAGCACCCAGAAACTGTTTTACAATAGTGATCATTTTCAGTTATCGTCGGACCAACTTCGAAACAGTCGTTTCTTCGTTTCAAGTCGAAACCGAACGATTCTTTTGCATATCAAAGTAGGAGTACTTTTTTACGCTCTTGCAAATTTTCATCAAGATCTGAGTTCATGTGACCCTTCGATCATGTCGTCGAAGTGGGACCTTTACACTGTTTTGACACAGTAAAGTTTTATGATTTTTGTCCGACTTTGAGACGACGCCGTTTCTTCGTTTCAAGTCGGAATTTCCCGACTCTTTTTGCATCTTAAAGTAGGGATGTTGGACTACATGCCTGCAAATTTCATGACATTTGGACACTGTTTGCTAGTCCAAATAAATTGCCGAACTTTGGTTCGCGTCAGTTTTTTTGAATGTTTACAAACACTTAGAATATTTTTCAGCGATTTTCTGGTTTTATTGATTTCTTTGAGATTTGTCTCTAGATTTTGTACACGGGTTTTATGAATCATTTTCAAAAGATTTTTCACTCCTAAATGGCTTTCGAAATTATTATATAATATTATTTTTAATTATTAAATTAATTACTCCATAATAGGAGATTTTTCAAAAGCCGTTTTAAAGTGATTTCAAAATCAATTATAAATCCGTTTTGCACCATTATTTTCTATAATAAAAACCTCACACTCACTTTTTAGCACGTCGAGCGAAGTGGAAAGGTGCTTAAACGGTTAGGAAATCTCCGGCCTATGGAACCGTGTGTATTTTCTTTTCGGTTAATCCCCGACCTATTCGATTGATCGTTTTGACCTTTGGGTCTAGTTTACCGATGATACGAGGTGGACTTTTTATTGTTTGGAGTGTGAGCTTGCTATTGGTTAAGAAACCGTTTAGTGCGAACGTGGGGTATGGGACTCATTGTTAACACTTTACGGGTTCCTCTCCAAGAAGTTAGTGACACATTAGCCTCTGGGCGGCCAGTACTGGACCTCTGGGTCACCACGCCTTTGGGCAACCGTCTCTGGACACCTGCTCTTTGGAGCAGTTTATTTTTCGGCATGCGCCTCTGGGCCTTTATCCTTCTGGGAAGGATCTTGCTGTCTCGCGCGTTCCGCATCTGTGCGAGTGATTGATCACAACTCTACAGTACTTGGCAACAACGACTCTGGTCGGTGCACGTGCAATATTGGTATTATTTGATGATTTTTATATCCATTCGAGTACCGCCATTCGGTGTTGGTTCTATGGAACCATACGATGTACGTGCGATTACCTTGTGGATTCACAGTGTCTCTGGACACTGCTTTTCAGTGTTGGATTTCATTGACTTTTCAGTATATCCCCATTGCTCTTTGGAGCATCGATCTTTGCTTGGGCATTGATTACGGACTCTGGTCACTCTTGGGATTATTGCCTATGGGCATCTTTTTATAGCTTTGGCTACGCCGATGATATGAGGCGATTTTATTTATTCTACACTTTGGTGTTGATTTCTCTTTGGAGATTTTTATTGTTTATTGATGATTAGGGATCGTCATTATATTCATGTGGTTCATAATATACTTCTCTTTGGATAAGTACTGTTTTATTTATGTACTGCATTACTATATATCTCAGTTATTACTGATTGTTTAGCTAGCCTGACCCGAGTGTTTTCGCTCGGGTCAGACCGAGTTGTTTCAGGTTAGGTCTCTGGACTTAGCTTCTGTGCTTCCGCTTGGACATTATCTGCTATGCTGATAGATAGCGCTTTTATTTGTCCACTATTCCGCTACTCTGTTATTATACAGACTTTGATATGTACATATTTTTAACCCACATGTGTGGGCAGTGGCTTTGTACCCACTTATTGTATTTGGATCTGTATTGACGATGTATTGTTCTGGGATTTTATATCTGTTATGTGATTCTGTTCTGTGATGTTTTATCATTTTATTACTATGCTTATTCTGATAGATCTTTAGCCATTGTAATTTCGTTATAAATATTTATTGAATATGTCGAACCACTTGAAAAAAATAAGAGATACCACCCTTTCGACGTATTCAGTAGATAGTTATAGCTTGATTACAAATGGTCGCTTCCACTATACTCTATTCTCCGCTTTAACAGACGGTATTACTCCCGTAATACTCTTTGTTACAGTGGGTCTCAGAGTGGGGCGTTACATAGTCGTTTACAGATATAGAGACTTATTTTTATACTAAGTTAATAAGCAAAGATAAAAGTAAGACCCGTGCTAGCAGCAATTCCTTTAGGACTTATGTTGAAGTGGTGGTAAATAAGAGGTCAATAAATAGAAGTTCAAATCATGGGGATTTGGACAAGGAGCGCAACTAGATTTTGTTTGTTAGATAGGACCCGTACCAACAACATTTCCATTAGTCAAACACAGGTGGTCTCACAATAGCACAAGTGAGGCAATGACATGCTTATGCTGGAGCAGTGGTAAATAAGAGGTCAACAGAAGGGAGCATTAGATAGCGTGAGCCTAATGGTGGTCGAGCATGCGGCCTAAGTGTTGGCTGATAAGTCGTTATTGAGTTCCAAGTGCTTAGTAGGTGTCTTCTGCGTAGGGACCAATAGGGTCTAGTCCGCAGTAGGCGTAAATGTCTTTTGCGTAGAGACCAACACGAGGGGTCTAGTCTGCATCCGTTGCATAGGGACTAAGTCTAGTCCGCAGTAGGCACAGTAGAGATAGAAGACCGATCAAAGGGTAGAATTAGGACTTTAGCCTAATTAAAGTAGGATTAGGGTTTCAGCCTAATCAAAGCAGTTACCTAAGAAATGTGCAAACAATCTAATCGAACTATCTAAGAAAAGCAAGCAAGTTAAACCGTATTTTATTCGAGCTTTATCTTTTGTTTTATTTCCTTCTATACTAGAACTGTTGCAAAGTCTATTATGTTTACCTTGCTTAAGAATACTAGTAATTACTTTCATTCACCGGACTTTTAGTCTGACCCACTCCTCTATTTACCTTTTCCCCCATAGGCCAGCAGAGGCAGGGATAGTGGATTTTAGATTTCTTTGGAGGTTCAGCTGCGGAGATTTATCTTCATGTATTCTTCTTCTTTTCCAGTTTTCTTTTTTTGGAGTTTAGATGTACTGCTACTGTTGAGAGGGATGGTGTTGTTTATGTACTCTGATATGACTAAGATGGTATTTTCTTTTCAAAAGACATGCATTGGGTATTTTGAGACACCTTGTATATTTGGTTTTATGACTCTACTTTATGAAGTTTGATTTTGAATAATAAGATTTCTATTTAAATGTTTCCACTATTTTATTTATTTTGTCTTGTGAATCTTAGTCTCTGCAAGTGTTTTTAGCTATACCTATAATGCACCACATCTTTTAGTGTGCCTTTTTGGATATACTAAGGGGTGTGGGGTGTTACAGTTCGGCCTAGGCATGTACCAAACCAAACTCCGAGCTTTTGCGCTTCCATTTGCTTCCAAACTCCACCAGTGCTTCACGCCTTCACTCCGGCATAACCTACCCTTGCTTTTTCTTCACCGGAGCTTCCCAAACTCCATCTTGACTTTGAAACTTTTGGCCATGGCATGAATGTGAAGTTGGTAAACTCCGACAACGATGAAACCAAGCTAGTTGGCTTCAGAACGCTTCAAGAAGCTTAGATCCATGGCCGGATCTAAATTTTAATTAGTTTTTGAACTGTTTTCTCTTATATTCACGACATGGAAGCCATTAATGATGCTTGAGAGAGATAAGAGAGAAAATGAAGAAGAAACAATGTGAAAATGAGAGAGAGGGGGAGTATTTATAGGCAAACCTTAGGAAATATCTTAGATTTATGTCACATCGACACTTTATGTCACATCAATGCTTTAAGTCACATCACCCACACCATGCCATCCTCTCCTATACCCCCACCATACCCCCGAATCATGGATGTCCCATCAGGAAGCTTCTACACACCTTACACCACCATACCCTCCATTAATGCACTATACCCTCCATCACATCACATCCTACCTTACCCACATGACACCTACCCACCATTACACATTACACACACTCCTCCGTACCCAATAAATGCATGTGTACCCCCTTGCTTGATTTAAGGAGATGTGACTACTTCCATGCTTAAATTAATGCACCATACCTCTTGCTTTTTGTCAAATCAAGCTACACCATACCCCCACACGCCTACATACAGCCCACACCCTTCCACACATTCTTCTACATATTACTTTATGTGGGTGGGACGCATTTGAGGTTTTGTTACCTCATATGCAGGTTATACGACATTCTGGTGACGTTTGGCGACTTCTACGCGATGTTTTATGCAACGTTTTACATCGTATTTTTATTCTCTTTATCCGTCACATATTTTATCATATACTCATCTTTATACAAGTGTAAACAAAGTTTACAAATCATATTTCAATAATCTTATATCAATTAAACGCCCTAGATTAATTATAAAATCCTTTATATTGAATATACAAAAAGTGCTGTGGATTTACGCTTTCAAATCTGAATAACGTTACAACTAGTGTTATCTTTTCTAAGCATGATCATAACTTCTTGTGAATCATTATAATCTATTTATTATCACTTTATAATATATAAAATGAATTATTAAATTATTAAATCTCTATTAAATTCAATAAATTAATTACTAATTATTATGATGATCAGATGATGTCATAATTACTTTTTATTTTCAAAAATAAAATAAATTATTTTATTTCATATTCTCACTTATTTAGATAAATAAGTGTACCTATCGAAAGTCGTGCACGAATATTGAGAAAATCTCAAATTTACTGAAAACTGATTTCTCGTCGTTTTGACGAAAAATCCGAATATCCTTCTTTTGTTTCTAAACCTTTTAAACAAGTATTATCATTATTTATTAGGGTTTAGATCCTCATAACTTATGTTATAAAGCCTTATATTTGAATATTTAAAAATAAATATAATTTATCAAAGTGATAAATTTGCGGGTCGTTACAACCAAAATTTTAACAGTCATTAATTACTGCTGGCATCTAACGTCAAAGGATCAATTTGGTCAGTTCACTCGAATGAACCAAAATGATGGATCCCACCTTGGATGTGTCGAACACGATGCTAACATAACTGAACCAAAAATTAACTTCAAATGGTACCTATATATATCAAAAAATAAGACAACAAAAGAAACATAAAGTTTCTAGTATATGTCCTACTCAATTCTATTGTTTTAACTTCTAACCGAGGGCTACAACAATACTAGACAAGTCTGCACTTTTGAATTTATGGGTGTTCGCTCCAAAACATGTAGAATGACGCTCTCCTAAGACGCAATTTGTTCTCTTTGCCATTTGATAAAATGAATGGGTGCGTAATTTATAGGTAAACCATCTTGTAAGATATAATAGAGCCCGAGTGTTGAAACTCTATGGTCGGCTATGGTCGAACAACCAAAGTCCGATCTCAACTGTCTTCTGAATGACTACAGTGACAAGAGTATCAAGATTATAACCCGCAATATTATGAACTCATAATAAGTATTTTTATAAATAGGATAAAGCAGAAACCAAAGAGAAGAAAAATATCAAAAATTTATGAGTAAATAATAAAGTTTTCATTTATGAACAACGAATGTATTTATAGGTAAAGAACGATTATGTCTGATACCGAACAATCCAATAGTCATAACTATTCGCTCCAAAAGCCATAACTGTTCACCCCAATGGCCATAACTATTTGTTTAAAATTTACGTTCGTTGAAGCCTTTCCCTCTCTTAACACTCCTTTAATTTTTCGAATTCGAATTATTTTCGAGTCTTTTTATTACGCTAAAACCCCAGTTCGGTTTATAAATTCTATCCAAAAAATATATTATTTGGATCCCAAACCCAGGTCCGAGCCTAACACGAATGGCGGTGGCATGCGCATGTGATATGGTGCATGGCCTCCATCTTCAACACAATAGAAAACATTTGGGTTCTCAAAGGATCCAACCTTTTCTCATGAGCCTTGTATCTAAACAATACTACAACAAACCTTAGAAGATTTGGGACTATTCTCACTTCTTACTCTTCTTATTCTTTCTCTTTTTCTCTAAAACACACATAAAAATTATATTAATATTCTGTTAGGAAATCAATTCCTTGGTTTCGATGATCACAACTATGCAATGGAAAAAAATGTACATATAAAGGAAGTTGATATAGAAACATCACCAAAGAGACAAGAACAAGACTCAAAAGAAGTATCAAGAGGCTACAAGTCGAGAGAATCGGAAAAGGAGTGATACAGACACAAGTAAAGCAACATGCACTAATCCAGACGTCTGAGTGCACAGACCAGACGTCTGTTTAAGTTCTCTGGTTCACAAACACAGAAGAAACCAGACGTCTGATCCTAAACTCAGACGTCTGACATACATCCAGACATAAAACAGAAGTAAAGACCAGACGTCTGGTTTATAAACTCAAACATCTGAAATACTACTAGACACAAAATATATGAAGGCCAGACGTCTGAGGTCACTTACTAGACGTCTGAAAATAGGCTCGACTGTGTAATTTCAAACTCCAACTATCACATCCGAAGAGACACATCCGCTCCTCTTCATTGCAACTCTTCATCACCAACAGGAGCAACTATACAACGATTGCTAATGAAGGCAACTACACATAGAGACTCTTCATCACTATAAATAACATCATGAATTCAAGAGAAAGACTTACCTTACCCACTTACGCTTTTATCTCTTATACTCTGATCTATTCCTGATCTCTAAGCAATCAACTACTTGTATTTTACTCTTCCATATATACAGAACTCCTCATTCAAACACTCTCTAGATAGATATATATATTGGAAGCATTTGTAGTCAATAGTCAACATTTGTGTTATAGAACACATTCTTGACAAAGAAACTCTGCTATTGTAAACATGTTCCTCCGGGTCAAGTGAGGGTTAGTTGAAAGGAAATTCCAAAGAGGAGGTTCGGGACTGGACGTAGGACGGGAGGTCCGAACCAGTATAAAATCCTGGTGTGATTATTTTCATTTACTTTACTACTATCACTTATCAAGTTATATTATATAGTTAGCTGTTTATACTTGCATATACATATCCTATACGATCCACTCACATAGACTTTCAATTGGTATCAGAGCAAGGTTTGTTTAAAAGAACAGTAACACGTTTTTTAATCATTCTAATATGGCAAGTAATTTTCAAGAAGGACAATCCACAGCACGACCCCCACTTTTTAATGGCTATAATTATTCATATTGGTCAACACGTATGAGAATTTTTATGGAAGCTAATGGTTTAGAAATTTGGTCAACCACTCAAGATAAATATGAAGCACCAACTACTGCTATGATCACATGGACCGATGCACAAAAAACATCAGCATCAAATAATGCTAAAGCTATGAATGTTTTGTTTTGCTCACTAGACAAAAATGAATTTTCACGTGTCATGTTATGTACGACTGCATTTGATATTTGGTGTACCTTACAAATTACACATGAAGGTACAACAAAGGTTAAACAAACTAAAATTTTAATTTTGCAAAATCAATTTTCATCATTTAAAATGAAACAAAATGAAACTATAGTAGACATGTATTCTAGATTTCAAACTATTCAACATGATCTTATGGCATTAGGAGTTAAGTTTACTTATTTTGATTTAGTTTCTCGAATACTCAACTCTTTAACACCTGATTGGGAAAGAAAGGTATTAGCTATTGAAGAAGCTAATGATCTCTCTACTCTCAAAGTTGAAGAGTTGATAGGAAATTTGATGTCATATGAAGCTAATTTGCAAGCACGTAAAGAATTAAATTCGGAGAAGAAGAACATAGCATTTCCATCAATAAAGAATGATGACTCAAATTTAGATGAAGATGAGATAGTATTTATTGCCAAAATCTATAATAGATTCAAGAAATTTAGAAATATGACCAAGTTGCAAAAAGAAGGAAAGACCAACTCAACAAATCTATCTCAAATTAAGTGTTATGAATGTGATCAATACGAACACATGAAAAAGGACTGCCCAAAACTTAACAATGATAAAAAGAAGAGCAAATTTGAAAAATCCAAAAAGAAGAAAGCTTTCAAAGTAACATGGGATGACACCGACTCTTCATCTTCAGAAAGTGATAGCGATAGTGACGGAGAACAAGCTAATGTATGTTTTATGGCACAAAATGATGAGGTATGTCCGAAACTTAGCTATGAAGAATTACTTGAACTTAGCATTGAATTAGATGATAAATTTAGACAAATTAAAAAATTGAACAAGGAAAGTATAGTAAAAATAAATAGATTAGAACTTGAAGTTGGAATGTTGAAAGATGAAAAAGTTATTTTAGAAGAAGAACTTGAAATATCTCAAGAAAAATTAAGAAATAATGTGATAGAAAGTGAGAACATTACTCTAGAAAAAGAAAATTTGCTCAAAACAAATATTGATTTTAAAAATAGTATTGAATTATTGAAAACAGAAAATAGAGAATTAAAAGAAAAATTAGATAAAATTACCAATAATGTGTCAAAATTCAACAAAGGAAAAAAAGATTTGGAAAATCTTATCAAAACATCAAAACCATCAGGTAATAGAAATGGAATAGGATTTAAAAAATGTTCTAAAGAAAATAATGCTAAAAACATTAGTTATATAAAAACTAGAAGTTTATCTAAGCAAAAATTGAATACCAAAAATATGAAGATTTGGGTTCCTAAAACAAATAATAATTTGATTAGACAAACGCATATTAGTAATTACTTAGAGAATGTAGTCTATAATAAAGATTATATTTATAAAGGTACCAAACCATCATGGGTGTGGCTACCCTCTTCTAACAACTAGGACCCTAATAAAATATATGGGTACCAATTAAAACATTTTTTATCTTGTAGGTACCCAAAATAAAAAATAAAGATAAATGGATACTAGATAGCGGTTGCTCCAAACATATGACCGGAAATTCAAGAATGTTATCAAATATAACATACATCGATGGTGGAACAGTAACATTTGGAGACAATTCAAAGGGATTTGTCATAGGCATTGGAGAAGTCATCAACTCTGGTATATCTAATTCTCCCATTATTACAAATGTTTTATTAGTAGAAAATTTAAAACACAATTTGTTAAGCATTAGTCAATTATGTGATAAAGGTTTTCAAATAAATTTTGAAAAAGATAGATGTAATATTTTAGATAACAACAAACAACTCATTTTTGAAGGTATTAGAAACAAAAATATTTATGTATTAAACATGAATATTAATAAAGATACAAACTTATGCTTAACCGCCAAACATGATGATCCATGATTATGGCATAAACGATTTTGTCATATTAATTTTAAAAATATTAATAAGTTAGCTAAATATGAGTTAGTAAGAGGGTTACCTAAAATTAGTTACAAAGTAGAAAATTTATGTGATGATTGTCAAATTGGTAAACTAAAGAAAAGCTCATTTAAATCTAAAAATAATATTACTACAAAACAACCATTAGAATTATTACATTTAGATTTATTTGGTCCAACACAAATAAGATCTATAAATCACAACAAATATGTCTTTGTAATAGTTGATGATTTTTCAAGATATACATGGACTTTATTTCTAAAACATAAAAGCGATACTTTTGGTATGTTTAAAATATTTGCAAAATGAATTAAAACCCAAATGAATTTGAAAATTAAAAATATTAGAAGTGATCATGGAGGAGAATTCGAAAATGATCTTTTCTCAAATTTTTGCAATAAAAAAGGAATAACTCATAATTTTTCTTTTCCTCGTACACCCCAACAAAATGGTGTTGTAGAAAGGAAAAATCGTACATTACAAGAATGCGCACGAACATTATTAAATAGTAGCGAATTACCAAAACATTTTTGGGCTGAAGCTATTGCTACATCTTGTTATGTATTAAATCGAGTAACTATTCGTCCAATGACTAAACAAACTTGTTTTGAAATATTTTTTGGTAATAAACCTAAAGTGTCATACTTTAAAACTTTTGGCTCTAAATGTTTTATATTAAATACAAAGAATAAATTAGGAAAATTTGATCCAAAAGCCGATGAGGGTATCTTTGTTGGATACTCAGATCGCAGCAAGGCATATAGAATTTTTAACAAAATGAATAATACTATAGAAGAGAGCTTACATGTCTCATTCGACGAAAATCCTTTCAAACACCAAACTACTGATGAAGAAGAAATTATTCCATTAACAAATTCAACAAATTCTATTACTAATGAAACCAATATACAAAATAACACTCTTGTATCATCTCCTAGAATTCTTAAGAATCATCCAATAGATAATATTATTGGTGATCTCAATTCAAGAGTTACTAGAAATCAACTCAATCAAATAAGTCATATAGCGTTTGTATCAAACCTTGAACCAAAGAATTATAAAGAAGCTTCAAATGATAATTTTTGGATAATAGCTATGCAAGAAGAATTACATCAATTTGAACGAAATAACATATGGGAATTAGTACCAAGACCTGAAGATCAATCAGTAATAGGAACAAAATGGGTATTTAAAAACAAGGCGGATGAAAATGGAAATATTGTTAGAAATAAAGCACGATTAGTTGCTCAGGGCTACAACCAAGAAGAAGGCATAGATTATGATGAAACTTTTGCTCCAGTAGCAAGATTAGAAGCCATTCGTACTTTACTCTCCTTTGCGACCCATAACAATTTTAAACTTTTTCAAATGGATGTCAAAAGTGCCTTTTTAAATGGTTTTATTAAAGAGAATGTATACGTCGAACAACCACCACTTTTTGTTCACGAAAAATATCCCGATCATGTTTTTAAATTACAAAAAGCACTATATGGATTAAAACAAGTACCTCGTGCATGGTATGAACGTCTTAAAAATCACCTAATAACATCCGGTTTTCATACAGGAAAAATAGATACAACTTTATTTATTAAAAGAGAAAATGAGGATATTTTGGTTGTACAAATTTATGTCGATGATATCATTTTTGGTTCAACCAACGAAAATCTATGTAATAATTTTTCAAATATTATGAAAAATGAATTTGAAATGTCACACATGGGAGAATTAAATTTCTTCTTAGGATTACAAATAAAACAACTAGAAAATGGAATTTTTATTCATCAACAAAAGTATTGTAACGATTTATTACATCGATTTAAAATGGATAAAACTTCAAGCAAACCAACACCAATGAGTACCACTATTCACTTAGAAAAAGATGAAAATGGGAAGGATTTTGATGAAAAGTTATATCGAAGAATGATTGGTTCTTTACTATATTTAACAGCTAGTCGACCGGATATTATGATGAGTGTATGCCTTTGTGCTCGATTTCAAGCGAAACCTAAAGAATCACATCTACGAGCTGTTAAGCGCATTTTACGTTATTTATCTAGTACTACAGATTATGGTTTGTTCTATCCTAAAGGATCACCTTTTGAACTTGTCTCATATAGTGATGCGGATTTTGGTGGTTGTAGAACAGATCGTAAAAGTACTAGTGGAACATGTCATTTTATCGGACAATCTTTAGTTTCATGGTTTAGCAAAAAACAAAATTGTGTTTCTTTATCTACTTGTGAAGCCGAATACATCTCCGCAGCTCTAGCATGTGCACAAGTAATATACATGCAACAAACACTAATGGACTTTGGTAAAATTATCAAAAATTCTCCGATATATTGTGATAACACAAGTGCTATAAATTTATCAAAAAATCCTGTTAATCACTCACGAACCAAACATATAGATATACGACATCATTTTTTACGAGACAATGTTGAAAAAGGAACTATATCTTTAGAATACGTAAGTACCGAAAATCAGATAGCCGACATATTTACAAAACCTTTAAACGAGCAAACTTTCATTAAACTTAGACGAAGTTTGGGAATTTGTTTACTACAAGATCTTAACGAAAATTTAATTAAAAACTAAATTTAGTTCACCTCTTCATTACCACAAATTAATGAATTTCTGAACCATTAAAAATTTAGAAAATTAATTGTTCTATAAATAACGTTTTCCTCATATATAAATACACATATTTATATTACAATTATATACAAGATATCAAATCCTTAAAATTTTGGCTTGAACTTTTATATATTCTTTTTGATAATGTCAAAGGGGGAGAAATATAGATATAATCTTAACAACAAAACTAAGCACATATTCAGGGGGAGATTAAGAATATATATATAAGTACATTGAATAGTTGTCATCATCAAAAAGGGGGAGATTGTTAGGAAATCAATTCCTTGGTTTCGATGATCACAACTATGCAATGGAAAAAAATGTACATATACAGGAAGTTGATATAGAAACATCACCAAAGAGACAAGGACAAGACTCAAAAGAAGTATCAAGAGGCTACAAGTCGAGAGAATTGGAAAAGGAGTGATACAGACATACGTAAAGCAACATGCATTAATCCAGACGTCTGAGTGCATAGACCAGACGTCTGGTTAAGTTCTCTGGTTCACAAACACCGAAGAAACCAGACGTCTGATCCTAAACTTAGACGTTTGACATACATCCAGACATAAAATAGAAGTAAAGACCAGACGTCTGGTTTATAAACTCAGACGTCTGAAATACTACCAGACACAAAATATATGAAGGCCAGACGTCTGAGATCACTTACTAGACGTCTGAAAATAGGGTCGACTGTGTAATTTCAAACTCCAACTGTCACATCCGAAGAGACACATCCGCTCCTCTTCATTGCAACTCTTCATCACCAACAGGAGCAACTATACAACAATTGCTAATGAAGGCAACTACACATATAGACTCTTCATCACTATAAATAGCATCAGGAATTCAAGAGAAAGACTTACCTTACCCACTTACGCTTTTATCTCTTATACTCTGATCTATTCCTGATCTCTAAGCAATCAACTACTTGTATTTAACTCTTCCATATATACAGAACTCCTCATTCAAACACTCTTTAGATAGAAATATATATTGGAAGCATTTGTACTCAATAGTCAACATTCGTGTTATAGAACACATTCTTGACAAAGAAACTCTGCTATTGTAAACATGTTCCTCCGGGTCAAGTGAGGGTTAGTTGAAAGGAAATTCCGAAGAGGAGCTTCGGGACTGGACGTAGGACGGGAGGTCCGAACCAGTATAAAATCCTGGTGTGATTATTTTCATTTACTTTACTACTATCACTTATCAAGTTATATTATATAGTTAGCTGTTTATACTTGCATATACATATCCTATACGATCCACTCACATAGACTTTCATATTCTTCTAACAATTATCCACCAAATTTTATTAGAATTTCTCTTGTTAGTTGTTTTAGAAAAACTCATGGATAAGTATAGATGCCTTGTGGACTAGAATCCATACATAGTGATAACTCATCAAAGTACGTCGAGGTGGAACGGTTGACTAAGTATTGTACCATCGATCCTATGTAATGTACAAGATGCACTACTACAAAACAGGCCATTTGCATCGCCTCATTTGTATCGGTTTAAGTCAAAACTGATGTAAATAGAACTATTTGCATCAGTTCTGTCTTAATAACCTATGCAATTGGTACGTGGAAAGCAATAGGTAATAAAAAAGTTAAATTTACATCAGTTGTCACAAACAACTGATGCAAATACGTCGATGCAAATAGTTTTAGTCGCATCGGTTTTAAAGTCAACCGACACAACTACGTCCAACATAATAATTTTCGCATCGGTTCCCTTGCGTACGTGATGCAATTTCAAAATTAGGTTATTCGTTTACATCATGCGTTTCCAATTCTTTTTCCGCCACTCCCATTCTTTTCCCCAAATAATTTGCGTGCTTCAAAGAAAAAAAACCCTAAAATCATCGTTAAGCGATCGATTGATTTCGAGTGTCGAGTTTCGAGTTTGCTGATTGATTTTGAGTTTCGAGTTTGCTGGATTGATTTCGAGTTTCGAATTTGCTGGATTGATTTCACCGTTAAGCGACCAATTTCGAGTTTGCTGGATTGATTTTCAAGTATAAAATTTTCTATCTTGAAAATTCCTACTACTTCCTATTATTATTTTCGAGTTTTCTCGATTCTAGCTAATTGATTATTATTAAAAAAATAAAGTCTCATCTTTCTTTTCTGATTTATTTCACGTGTTCGTTTTTTTTTGCACCAAATGTATTTGAATGATGCCTATGAGATCTTTTGTTACTATTTGGCTTGCATTCTCTTTTTATACCTTGCAAAAAAAGAGTGTGATTGTTGTTGTTATGAACCATAGCTGATTAAGTGTATGATTGTAATTAAGAAAATAAGTTTGAGTAATAGTATTGACCTTTAGAAATTCTGGAATTTTAATTTCCTTTTTATTATCTGTCACTTGTTTAAGTAGGCTATGTCTTCTTAATGCTTTAAACACAACACTTATAATGATTCTTCAAAGGTAAAATATCTAGATCTTCAAAGGTAAAAAAATGGATATGCACAGTATGTACCATTTATGTCCACGGTACCACTGAAGTCATACACCAAAATAAATAATTATAATTAAAAAAAAGATAAAATCAGAGGCATAATAATATAACATCTAACCTGCGTATATGTCATGCTAATGTTATACAAGGAACATTTGCTTTTGTAATTGGTAACATGAAATTGACTTAAAACTTAAAACTCTCAAAGCCAGACAAATAAAAACTCTAAGCATCAAAAGTTGATAGAATATTTTTCTTGATGGTGAACTCATATGCTTTTGCAGGGCTGATTGACTGAAGAAGGAAAAAATAACAAATAGAAAGGAACATTAAATTCTGAATAACTAGCTTAGTATAGTTCTATGGAAAATAAAATATAAAAAGGCTTACCTTTTGTAGCAAGCGTTCCAATCGTTCGATTTCTTTTTTAGCATAGCCAGAACCTTTCTCTGTGGTGCTTTTTGCAGCTTTCAAGTAAACTTTTCCATACCTGCATAAGAGAGAAAATCATTTATCTAGGAGTAGAGAATTTGTTTCTGTAAAATAATAAAAGTAATTAAAAAAAACCCTTTTACAACTGTACTAAAGCATGATGAGCATAAAAAAAAAATTGTTAGGGGGAGCAAGACAGTTGGTTCAGAGGAAGGGTGATATATTGTTATGTCTGAAGGGGTTGAACAGGTAAAGGGTAGAGATGAAGTAAGTGGCTGGAAACTGATATGCAGTGTGGCTGGAAACTGATATGAAGTATGGGCAGAAATGATTTGTGGTGGAAGCAGATGTTGGAAGGGATGGTGAAGGAGGATGGCAGTATATGGGAGATGTTTTGTATGCACAGTGCATGATGTTATGGTTGGTGATGGTTGTTAGTTGTATGGAGCAGCAATGATGGCAGTGGTGAACTTGTATGTGACTAGTAGATGTGAAGTTTACTGAGGTGAGTTTGAGTGAGGTATGTATATTGAAGTGTAGTGATAATGTATGTGGGAATGATGACTTGAGGCTTCAGGTTTGAGGAGGAGTTGGTGAAGGAGGAGTAATGTGTTTTTGAAAGGTTGTTGAATGCAGTAATAGATGAGATGTTTTATGGTATGTGAATGTTAAGAGGAGGAAATAGTGGTGGTCAGTTGCAAGAAATTGTTGATTTTGATGTAGTTTGTGGCTATGAGGGGGTAGAGTTGACAGCAAGTGTGAATGCGATTTTGTAGGCAGTAGTTTGTGGCTCAGTTGCAACAGTTGTTTGTATATGAAGACTTGTATGTGAGGCACAGTGGCAGTTTTACAATGATTATATGCAGTGTTTGAATGATAGTGGAAGAAGTGGAAGAGTATGTGCAGTATGCACTGTTATCTTATGGTTTATGGATGGATAATGATGTTTGTTTGTTGTAGGGGTGCAGCAGAGGGATGGTTGGTGGAGGTATATATTTCTGGTGATGTATATGGCAGTTGTATGGGGATATGAAAAAAAAGGGTAGATGTGGTGAAAGTTGAAGTTGCACTAATGACTGTTTGACAGTGTACAGTGGTCGAAGCTGATTATGCCGCGATTAAAAAGGAAACATTTGAAAAAATTAGTAAGGAATGGAATAATACTATTATGACATATGTATTAGGGCCTCGACCCTATTACATCCATTTTAAAGCTTTTTTGTACAGAAACTTCAGACCTAAAGGAGATTTTGAAGTGCACTCAGGAGATAATGGATTCTATATGATCCGTTTTGTGAATGAACAAGATGGCAAAAATGCATTAATCCAAGTTTGTTCAATGAAGTAGGTCTGAGTACGATATGTAGTGTGTTGGGTAATCCTATTGAAACCGACTATTCTATAGCAAACAGTAAGATTGCATAGTAGTCACCTGCTAGACTACAGTTTTAATCCATCAACTTCATGTGCTATTTACTGTTTACTGCATAGAAGAAACACATGGTTAATGTACCCAAATAAACAGCTGCATCCATGTACCATTCCAAAGTTACCGTGTTAAAACCTTTATTTTAATTTAGCAACCTGTTACGCATGTTGAATTTATGCAACTATAGTGAATCGCAAGGCACATCATTCCCAACGTAGAACATACGTCACTAGATTGGAATGCATTTAACTAATATATTGTGAAGAGTTCAGTCGAAAATGGAAGACTTGTATAAAACGTGAAATTAGTTATAAAAATTGCTTATTTTCCATTTCTCAACGTGCCATCAACAATTTTGAAAAGTAAACATGAAGAAAAATGCAAATTCATAAATAGAATCTAGTTCAATATCAAAGTCCATTAATTTCAAAACCAGAGTTACTTGCTCAATAAATTGAAATGCAAACAGTCCAATAATAAGGTTGAGTCCGAATCAAAAAGGTGTACATATTTCTACATATGTTGAATCAGAAGAAAAGAACATTGCAATAAAATATTTCATTAGATGAACCATTGAATTTTATGTAATTTCTATTGTTACTGTATAGTTAAAATGAAATTTTATGTTAATTTTTAATTTAAAATTTAGTGATTATCAATTATTAATAAATGAACAAAGGACCTTAATACAATTTAGCATCAAATGATATGTATCATATGGATTCATATTCAAGGTTTGATTAGGACTCTTTTTTTTCGTTTGGTTGTTTTGTCTTTTCTGCTGATTGTGTAGTTAAGTTTGCATCATATGTCGGTTTGGTGTTTTATCTATGATGATGGTTCAGAACTAGAATTTCCTTGTATTTTTATTTGGACAATGAGAATTTTTTTGTTTGTTGTGCAGTTTAGTTTGCTTGTGTTTGTGGAGTGATGTTGAACTGATTATCCACTCCACTTGAATTAGCTAAAAATATTGATTTAATAATGAATGCTCTTCTAAATCTTTTTTTTTTGCTTGTGTAGTGTGTCTCTAGCATTTGCATATGGATTGTAGTTGGATGTACAACGTAAAACGATGACGAGTTCCTAAACAAAATTGAAGAGTTCATCAATTGTGCACTGAATGATCAATTAAGAAGAGGGGAAGAAACTTATTTTTGTCCTTGTAGACACTGCAAAAATAAGAGAAGACTTCATAACATAGATCAGATTAGAGATCACATAATCCGTTATGGGTTTAAGCAAAATTATACGCGGTGGATATGGCATGGTGAAAGTATACTTAGTATAGCTAGTTCTAATAATCATGAGAATGATGAGAATGACCGAGAAGATAACATGAATAATGATGCGAATGATGAGAATGATTGTGTTCATGAGATGTTTCGTGATGCTGAAGAACATTTGATGGAAGAGCCAAAGTTGTATGAAAGAATATTAATTGATGCCGAGAAGCCTTTTTTCCTAATTGTGCTAAGTTCACAAAATTATCTGTTGTGCTCAAGCTTTTAAATTTAAAAGCAAAGAATGGGTGGAGTGATAAAAGTTTTACATCTTTGTTGGAACTTTTGAATGACATGCTTCCGGAAGGTAATGAGCTTCCAACTTCTAACTATGAGGCAAAGAAAATTATGTGCCCAATTGGTATAGGATATAAAAAGATACATGCATGTCCAAATGATTGTATATTGTATCGAAATGAATATGAGAATTTGCACGAGTGTCCCAAGTGTGGATTATCCCGTTACAAGTCGCGAGGGAACGTTCACAATGACCCAGATAAGAAATGGCCTCCAGTAAAAGTCTTATGGTATTTGCCAATTATACCAAGGTTTAAACGTTTATTTGCAAACAAAGTGGAAGAGTTTGTTGCTATGGACATGAATAATAACAAAAAGATGACAAATGAGCCTGTAAAGTGTAGGACGATCGTGGGTGAAGAGATCATCAATACTGAAACGGATGAGTGCAAATATTTCCATGACCTGATAGTTCGAGTGCCATCCCATGATAATAATTTCATCAATGCAATTCATGTGAACAAGGATTTATTTACATACGATGAGGACTTTGAAATCCATGTCACTATGGATGACATTATCCAATTCCTTAGTATGGGATGGTTGAATGGAGAATGGTTGCAAATTTGCATCATGTGAGTATTATATATATATATATATATGAATATTTCTAACTGTCTACCAATATAGACTCTGTGAAATACTTAGGTTACATTTACAACAAATAGCTTATAAATTCATTGTATATGTTCTATTTTATGTTATGTATTATATATGAAATGGTAGAATAACAATATTTGTATGTTGTACTTATTTTAAGGTGGTTAAATCATATGTGCAATGACCTCGGAGTGGAGACCATCAGATTTATGTGTCCATATAAGTTGTCTCAAGTGTGGAAATATCCAAACGCGACAAATATATATATTTCGAACACATGGCATGCGTCACAATCGAAGAGCTTACTCTTAGCCCCACACTACGAAGGGTATGAGTAATAAACTTTTAGAAACTAGTTTACAAATCTAATGTTGATATTAACTTCATATAAATCTTATGATGTAGGAAACATTGTCTACTGCTTGTTTTTCGTATAGAAAAGAACGAGGTTTATGTTTTGGATCCCCAAGTCGAACGCAAATCTAAACTGGAAATTAGACCACAAGTGAATATGTACATTTTATTTATTTGCCTTCTGATATCTTTTTTGCTTGATGCAAGTGAATATGTACGTTGTATTTAAATTTTTATTTTATGTGTAGGGCCTTTAAAACTTATAAGGCATATGGTGGAAAATGTCGAGGAACTTACTTGAAATGGAAGACTGTTAAGGTGATTTATTTTGTACAAAATAAAAATAAACTTCTATGTTGGATATAAATTCAAATTAACCTATCTATTAAATTATTGTGTAATATTGTTATAGTGTCCTCAACAATCTAGAACGATGGATTGTGTATATTATGTGATGAGGTATATGTATGATATAGTAAAAAACCACGATCAATGCACCGAAATACTTGAGGTACCACTTTAATTTTTTTCCTTCATAATTTTTGTTAAGTAGTTATTCGATTAATGTTTCGAAACAATCTTGTAATTGTAGTACTTTGTACAAGATGTTTCTTAAAGCCAGCAAGAGATAGACGAGGTTAACTTAGCTAGTTATATCATGCATAACTGGATGTAGTCTTCTTATATGCTACTATATGGTGAGTTTATTCTTTCTCTTTCATACTTTCAGCATTACATGATTTAAATTGACCTTGTTTATATCATTGTTTGCACCTGAAAAACATCATAATATATCTATCAGCGTATCGTCTGGGTAAATATGATAAATATGATAAATAATGTTGGAAGCGTTCTCGTTAGAAGTCTAGAAAAGTTTAGTTTCAGTGACGGTGTCGTATTCTCGTTTCAGTAATTGATATGTCAGTATAAATTATAATAGCTGAATGATTGAAATAAGTCTGATATCGGCTGACATTTGAATATTATTGAAAAGTCTGGAATTACCTTCACACCAAATGTTCCAAATTAGCATAGCAATTGCCACACTAATTATATGACCATAGACCGGATTTGCATGCTTGTTTGGGCTAAACACTCTAAATTTGATTGAGCTCATTACTTGTCATGCTCTAAACCAAATTTACCTTTAATTTTGTCCCAAAGATGCATGGAACATTGACAATTACAGAATAGATGACCTCTGTCTTCGGCTTGTTGATTACAGAGATTACAAGTTTGATCCATAGAATTGTTCCACTTGTTGATCCTGTCTTTAGCGTTTAACTTGTTTTTGCAAGCTAACAAAGCACATAAAGACATCTTAAGAGCATATTGATTTTGCTAAATAAACTTACACAAACCAAACATTATTTTAACTTGTTTTGCAAGCTAACAAAGCACATAAAGACATCTTAGAAGTCTTTGCACTGGGAAATTCGACTGAAATTTTCTAAAAATAATGAAGGCATCCTTTGTGCTGAAAAAACAGAATGGCGACCTGAACTGTATGCACTTTCATCTTAGGAAAAAATAAGAAAATTATTATTTTTTTATTTTAGTTTCATATTTCAGAAAAAGAATAGTACGAATCATTCCTAGTGTTCAAAGAGGAGGGAAGAGGTGTTGCAACTGGGTAGCGGTAGCAATTGTAGATAATGGATGGTTTATGTTGAGTGATCTGATAGCAGTTGCTTGTAAATGAAGTGGTGGTGGTGGGAAATGATGGTTTGAAGAGCTTGTGACTGGATAATGGTGGAACTGTGTAGTGGGAACAGTTAGTAGTGGGTAATTTGTGAAGGATGTTGATGACTCACACTAGTTTTGTGGTGAAGTGGATTATATGGCAGGTTGTTTGGTACTGCAGCAGAAGTTAGAAGTTATGCAGCAGTTTAATTAGGTTTTGAAGTGCGGAATTTGGAGTTTTGGAGGGAAGTATGCAGGTAAAGGTAATGTAGATAGGGGCAGGAACAGTGAAGTAGATGTTTTCTGTGGCAACTGTGAAGAACCAGTGACAGGGAAGTAACTGCAAGGTATGTTGATTTGGTGAGATGTTATCTGGCAGAGGAGAGGAAGTTGTAATGGTTGAAGCAGTGGACGGTGTACAACAGTTGTAGGATATTTTGAAGTATGTCAGTTCAGGTGAGAAGATGGCAGAGAGCCACTAGTGTAGGGGTGTGGTTGATAAAGCACTGAAGTGGTTTATATGAATGTGGTAGCTGAAGTGATAGTTGAAGTTAGAAGTGAAAGCAGTGGGCAGTGGGCACTTGAAGGCAGTGGAGTGGTAGACTAGGAAGGAGTAGTTTGTGGCAGGTCAGTTGCTGAAAGTGATATGAATGATAGGTGGGTTTGGCAATATGCGGTGAGTATGTGGAGTTTTGTATGATGAATAGAAGAAGTGAAAGAGGTTCTGTTGAATATTGGTTAAGTTGTGATGTTTTGGTGGGGAAAAACTGTTGCCAAGCAAGTTTGAATGGAGAAGTGTTTAAGCTGCAACAGTAATGGATTGTGAAGATGAGTTGATTTTGTAAGGTAGGAGTATGGTGTGATGTATTGGTAGGGCAGGATAGTGCTAGGAACAGTGAACGGTTTAAAGAAGAGTGTGCTGGTGAATGTATGTTTTGGTTAAGCGGTGACGTATGCTCAGAGATGAAGTATGGTCTGCAGAGGTTGTGAGAAATAGGCAAATGTAGAGAGTTGATAGTGGTAATAGAAGAAGATATAGGAGAAAATGCACAGAAAGAAAATGTAATAAGAGAAAACAAATGTAATGTAAAATGAGAATTGCAAATCAAAGCAACTTTATAGTTAATAATGAATAATTTTTTTTTGAAATGGTTGTGCTCTTTTTTTTAAATATGGAATATGCAAACGCAAATAGAAAACAAGAGATGCACGACAAATTATCCAGGACACTCCAAATTTTGGGACGTTTCGTAGAGAATTTTTTAACCTAACCTTAGCAAGTTAAAATAATCTTCTGAAGTGAATAACTATTGTACAAGACCTGTACTTAGTTTTTTTTTAAATGAATAACTATTATTTACAATCCTGCCTCTTGAACCATGCTCCTCTCCCACTCGAAGGTAAGCTACCCACGTAACTTACTATATCTATCATAACTTACTGTATATCAATAATGACTTTAACACGATATATCAATAATGACTTTAACACGAGTGCAAAAAATAATTGGTAAGCTACCCGCGTAACTTACTGTATCTATCTAATTCTAAGCTACTCATGCGATTCATGTGCTCAAGCTCAATTGCTTTCTTTTTATTTATGCTCTTAATTAGATAATATTATCCATTAGCTGTTCGATTAAGAAAGAATATAGACTTTATACTTGTAGTAGTAACCAAAATCGTGAATAAAATAATAACTATTACGTAATTTCTATTATATCATAAGATAACTTGATATATTATTTGTTTGTAAGAGAATGACCCTGGCTAACCATAGGTTTGTATTCTGCAGGATCATATGCATATGCAGATTGCACAGCTCAACTTCAGGTAGCTCAAGTACAAAATAGGATGAAGGTTTGTGCATTTGAAGACCATCTTTTGCTTAATTTATCCACTGTCAACAATACATTCTCTTCTCTTTATATATGTATTTTTGTGTGTCTACATATAACACGCTACATTTATTTTTTACTACTGACAGTCTGATTATGTACTGTGGAATTTATTTATGTTTTTCATTCTTTTGTCGAATTGTTAAATCTGATTATGTATTTGCCATCAAATTTTATTTTGAATGATTGTAATATTGCATGCAATAATTGTTTGTTATAATCAATAATATATATACAGTCTATTTGAGTACTGTAATAATGGTTTCTGAGAATGGCTTTTTTGCATCAGGTATAAATAGCTGATGCAATAGAGGGATTGGTTTGCATCAGTTTTTATAAAAAACTGATGCAATAGAGGGATTAGTTTGCATCGGTTGTTATAAGAATCTGATGCAACAAGTTACTTTGTTGCATCGGTTTTCATTACAACCGATGCAACATAGGGGCTGTGTTCAAGCAACCAACCATGATATTTTGCATCAGTTGTTAGTAACAACCGATGCGAAAAGGACCTTTTTGCATCGGTTTCAGAACTGATGCAAAATTGTTAAGCCTTTTGCATTGGTTGCATATGCATCGGTTGTTGAACTGATGCAAAAGGGGGGTAAACAACCGATGCAAATGGCCTGTTTTGTAGTAGTGATGTGTTTCACACATTTCTAAATCTTCAGATAGAATAAATATGTTGACATATGTATGGCCTTATGTAACAACCCGAAAATTTAACTGCAAAATTGAATAAAAGAATTAAATTTAAATAAGAAAGGGTAAAAACAGAACTTTTATAAACATCCGAATTTGACTAAGAAACTTGCATTGTTGCTTCGTAGCGATTTTCTGGACAGTTTCCATATATAACGTTAGAAAACAGAGCTAATATGAAAAGGTTATTAACGTTGGAAGAATTGGAACCGAAAATAATTAAATAGATAAATTTGAAAAGAAATATATATTAAATAAGGAAGCCCCACTTGTCAACACCCTAATCGCGGCCGGTCGACCCGTAGCGGTCGGTCGCTTAAAGTCAAGCAGTCGATCGGTTGATGCTTCTGGACTAGGGTATTGAGCTGTCGAAAGGCCCAGATTTCATATTATTTAATCTAATGCTTTAGATGAGTTTCTGCCCCAATAAATATAACCCTAGGCTAATTATCAGAACCGTAATTTATTTATAATATGTCCAAACTCTGTCTCTGTGAAATCCAAAATCTCTTTCTCCTTAAATTAAATTTCTTCAACCCAAATTAAAAATTAAACTAGAGAAATTGAATAAGAGATTAAATCAAAGCAAACCAAGAGGAGATCTAGAACAAGCAGAGGAGATTCTAAACGTATTGAAGAGGGGATAGCTCTTTCAAGTGAATGGGTCCATAATTAATTTGGGGATTTACATATAATTGATTTTGTTATAACTTATTTTATCTAGAAATTGTTTTAATTTAAATTAGAAATGCTTTTTATTGTATTTGGAATTGTTGTGAAGCTGTGTAGTCTGGTTTGACTCTGCTGATGGTTTTGTTACATGCTTGTACACGTCTATTCGTCTTGCGTTTTACTTTTCTTTCTTTTGTAATCTTTTAGTTCTTTTGGGCTTGAATGTTATCAGCCCAATTCTATTTGTATATAAGGCTTATGGTATGGAATAAGAAGTTTAAGTTTTTTGGCTCTCATCTTCATTGTGTATTCATCTGGAATAACATGGTATCAGAGCCACGAAAATCTCAAATTCAAATTTAACAAAATCACAAAATCTATCAAAATTCAATCAAGATGGGAGATAGTACTGCAGAGAGTACCGTAAGAAGTGGAGAAAACAAAATCGCGATGGATGCAATGCAATTGATGCCTAAAATCACAAATCATAAATTGAATAACACGAATTTTCTGAATTGGAGCAAGACGATTCGATTATATCTTCGAAGTATAGACAAGGATAACCATCTGATTGAAGATCCACCTGCTTCAGACTCAAAGGATGAAAAGGACTTGCTGTGGCTTAGATCTGATGCTCGTCTATTCTTACAAATCAGAAATTCAATTGATAACGAGGTAATTGGATTAGTTAATCACTGTGAATTTGTTAAAGAACTGATGGATTACTTAGAATTCTTATATTCTGGAAAGGGAAATTTAACAAGAATGTATGAAGTGTGCAAATCATTTTATCGGGCTGAAAAACAGGATCAAACACTTATGAATTATTTTATGAATTTTAAGAAGACTTATGAGGAATTCAATATGCTTCTTCCAATAAGTTCAGATGTTAAAATTCAGCATCAACAAAGAGAACAAATGGCAAGCATGAGTTTTCTAGCTGGTTTAACCCCTGATTTTGAAGTTGCTAAGTCTCAAATTTTATCTGGTTCAGAAATTCCTTCTTTACAAGAAGTTTTTAGTAGAATTCTTAGATCTGACACTGCTCATGTACAATCACCAAATACAAAAGTAGAAAGTGCATTGATAAGTAACAACAAGGGTAATACTCAGGGGAACCAGAGTTATAGTAATCAATTTGAATCTAAATCTCCATGGAGTAATCCATCAAGGCCAAATTACAATTCACCATGGCCAAATACACCAGAGTTTAAACCTTCAAATCAGGGAAAATTCTGTACGTACTGTAAGAAACCAGGGCATATGAAGTTTGAGTGTAGAAAACTCCAATACAAGAATTCACAGTTGAATAAGGATATGAAATCTGTTCTAATGTCAGCAGAAGATTATGATCAGTATATGAAGTTTCAGGGATTGTTGAAGAAGGAATCAACTGATAAAAGTTCAACATCATCTGTTTCAACTATTGCTAATTCAGCGAGCCAGTCTAAGTGGATCATAGATTCTGGAGCTACTGATCATATGACAGGTAATAGTAGTTTAATTTCAGATATACAATATACAAATTCAAATCGGGCTGTCACATTAGCAGATGGATCAAAAGCTTTTGTTCAAGGAACTTGGAACATGAGAATGAACTCAAATTTTAAATTAAGCTCAGTTTTATACTTGCCAAATCTATCATTTAATTTGATCTCTGTGAGTCAAATTACTAAGAATTTGAACTGTTGCATATTCTTTTTCCCTGATCATTGTGAGTTTCAGGATCTAACAACGAGGCAGATTATTGGTAGAGGTGTAGAATGTGGGGGTTTATATGTTCTTAATAATGTGCTGCCCAAATCTGTAAGTTGTTCGAGTGTTACTTCATCTGCTTTTCAAATGCATTGTCAACTGGGTCATCCATCCTTGCCCCTGCTCAAGAAGCTATGTCCACAGTTTAATTCCTTATCAACATTACATTGTGAGTCTTGTCAATATGCAAAGCACCATCATGTTAGTTTATATCCAAGGGTGAATAAAAGAGCTAGTTCAATCTTTGAAATTGTACATTCAGATATTTGGGGTCCATCAACAGTTGTGTCTAAACAAGGGTATAGATATTTTGTTACATTTGTTGATGATTACTCACGTGTAACTTGGTTGTTTTTGATGAAAAATAGATCGGAGTTGTTTTCTATATTTTGTATTTTTTGTGCTGAAATACAAAATCAATTCAATACTTCTATTAAAATATTGAGGAGTGATAATGCAAAGGAGTACACAAGCAATCAATTCAACTCGTACATGGCACATCATGGTATTATTCATGAATCATCATGTGTGGACACAGCAGCTCAAAATGGAGTAGCCGAGAGAAAGAACAGACATTTACTTGAAACTGCTAGGGCTCTCCTTTTTCAAATGAATGTTCCAAAAAGCTTCTGGGCTGATGCAGTGAGTACTTCATGTTTCTTAATTAATAGAATGCCCTCTACTGTGTTGAATTATGAAGTACCTTATCAAGTTTTATGTCCAAACAAACAAGTCTACCCAATAAAACCCAGAATCTTTGGTTGTACTTGTTTTGTGAGAGATGTCAACCCACAATTAACAAAGTTAGATCCAAAATCCCTAAAGTGCATATTTGTTGGCTATTCGAGACAACAAAAAGGTTATAAGTGTTTTTGTCCCAGTCTTCACAAGTATATTGTATCAATTGATGTTAGTTTTGTTGAAAATGAGCCCTTTTATTCATCAAAAACAATCCCTTCAATTCAAGAGTCATCTGAAGAACAGTTAGTAGAAAATGAAGATGATGAATTTTTGATATATCCTAATGTTTCCACACAAGATAGTGGTAAGCAAGATATTCAGTTACCAACGTCTGATACTTCATCTTTGTCTGATCCTGATCAACAAGATATTCAGCAACAAATTCCAAATCTTGACCTACCTATTGCACTAAGGAAAGAAAAGAGAAAGTGTACTTATCCTATATCTTCTGTTGTAAAATACAACAATTTATCACCAGAATCTTATACTTGCATTTCCACACTAGATTCAATTTCCATCCCAAAAACAGTTGAAGAAGCTTTATCAAGGGCAGAGTGGTACAGGGCTATGCTAGAGGAAATAGATGCATTGAAACAGAATGATACATGGAATCTAGTCCATTTACCTGAAAATAAGAAGGCAATAGGTTGTAAGTGGGTATATTCAGTCAAGTTAAATTCAGATGGATCACTTGAAAGGTTGAAAGCTCGTTTAGTTGCAAAAGGGTTTGCACAAACATATGGAATTGACTACTCTGAAACATTCTCACCAGTAGCTAAAATGACTTCAATACGAATATTCATTTCATTGGCAACACAACACAATTGGAGACTACATCAACTGGATATCAAGAATGCATTTCTTCATGGGGATCTAGCTGAAGAGGTTTATATGGAGCAACCACCTGGGTTTGTTGCTCAGGGGGAGCAAGGAAAGGTGTGCAAATTAAATAAAAGCTTGTATGGTTTGAAGCAAAGCCCTAGAGCTTGGTTTGGTAAATTTAGTCAAGCAATTATCAAATTTGGCCTATCACAAAGCAAAGCTGATCACTCAGTATTCTACAGGAACATGAAAGGTACATTAATTCTGTTAATTGTGTATGTAGATGATATTATACTCACTGGTAATGATGAAAAGGGAATTTCTGATCTAAAAGCATATATCCATTCACAGTTCCATACAAAAGATTTGGGAAATTTGAAATATTTTTTAGGTATTGAAGTCATTAGAAATAAAGATAGAACATGCTTATCACAGAGAAAATATGTTCTTGATTTGTTGAAAGAAACTGGGATGATGGGTGCTAAAACTTGTAATGTACCCATGTCTGTTAATACATCACTTACAAAAGAAGGGGATTTATTTGAAGACCCTGAAAGATATAGGAGATTGGTAGGTAAACTGAATTATTTAGTCATGACAAGACCTGATATTGCTTATCCAGTTAGTGTTGTTAGTCAATTCATGGAGTCACCTACTGTGAATCATTGGAATGCATTGAGGCAAATATTGTGCTACTTGAAAGGTTCTGTTGGACAGTGCATAGTTTACACAAATCAGAGACATGGCAGAGTTGAAGCATTTGCAGATGCTGATTGGGCTGGTTCAAAATTAGATAGAAGATCGACTTCAGGGTTTTGTGTATTGTTGGGTGGTAATCTGATTTCATGGAAAAGCAAAAAACAAAATGTGGTGGCTCGATCAAGTGCTGAGTCGGAGTATAGAGCAATGGCTAACACAGTTTGTGAGTTGATATGGGTTAGTCAATTTATGGATGAAATTGGGTTGTAATGTGACAAGCCTATGAAGTTATGGTGTGATAACAAGGCTGCTCTACACATAGCACATAATCCTGTATTTCACGAAAGAACCAAACACATTGAGGTGGATTGTCATCTCATACGAGAGAAGATACAACAAGGAATTATCTGCACTGGTCATGTGAATTCAGAGGAGCAACTAGCAGACCTTCTAACCAAATCATTATCTGGAAACAGAATTGGTTTCTTATGCAACAAGCTAGGCATGAACAATTTGTATGCACCAAATTGAGGGGGAGTGTTGTGAAGCTGTGTAGTCTGGTTTGTCTCTGCTGATGGTTTTGTTACATGCTTGTACACGTCTATTCGTCTTGCATTTTACTTTTCTTTCTTTTGTAATCTTTTAGTTCTTTTGGGCTTGAATGTTATCAGCCCAATTCTATTTGTATATAAGGCGTATGGTATGGAATAAGAAGTTTAAGTTTTTTGGCTCTCATCTTCATTGTGTATTCATCTGGAATAACAGGAATTTAACAACAATTATAAACTATATGAATATGATTCCTTCTTTTAATCTAGATCTGGTTAATGTAAATATGTTAGATAAGAATTGATTCTAGTGGAATATACTCCTTTTTGGTCAAATTAAATATGAATCGATAACCCTATTGATGTCAAATCTAGGTTAAATTGATTTATGCAATTGAATATAATGTATATGAAATTTAGGTGATTATGAATTATAAATCTATAAACTTGAGTTCATCGTGATTAGATTTAACTGTATGCCAAATTATAATTAAATTTACTAAAATCGGCTTGGGAGCATTAATGATTAACAAACAAACGTTAATTGACAATTAAAATATACAATGAACAACGATGACTGGTCGACATGCTAACTGGAGCTGGTCGACATCAAGTAGTCGACTGGTTACCGAATGTTAAATGCTATCCAAACCTCGGCCTAAGGCCTAAGTTATGATTAAATAAAATAGTATATATTATATATATAGATGTTAGTATAGGTAGGGAAATTAGTTCCCTATGCTGGTGACACTTGAACATTACGGGACTAGATAAATGTTATTTATCCAGTAGGGCCGTTATTTCGAATAAGACGATTCTATCGTAAATTGCACTCATATAAGGTTCTATGGTGGATGTCCAACACTGATGATGATGCTTGGAAAAGTGTGTGGTCTAGCATTAACAGGAGTTCCTTAGTATTCACGGACATGACATGATATTGTGTTATTGATGGATTCTAGTGAGGTGCGATAAGAGGCGTTACACTACTATTGAGAAGTGAAAATAGATGTGATAGACCTTGATGTTTTTGCTGTGAGTCAAGATTGCGGGCTCCCCCTTACTGCGTAAATATTATACGAGTAGTCATACTGAGGGAAACGTAGTCCTATGGTTAAAATTGTAGGGTAACCCTACGTTTGAAAATTTCTAGTAGTCATTAGTCGATCATTAGTTGTTTGGAGGTTCAAATAGTTGTTCGACCCTAAGTATAAGCCTTCACAAGTTGTAATGTTCGTGTGTTTAAAACTATACCCCTTAGATAAATGAAAGGAGTAATTCGCAGACACTAATATGACATCCTAGGTCACATAGAGTATCAATGAAGTCAATTGCATGTGATCATCATATATTAATGATGTAACTCATTCACCATACTTTTGTCTGACCAACTCCTATCATTTTCCCCTGTCACAGGATGATAGGAGAGCAGTTGATTTAGCATGATTTGTGGAGAATGGAGCTAAGAATTGGAGTTCCACTATTCTTCATTGTTCCTCATATCGCTATTTGTTGTAATAAATGTTTATATATTGTAATTTAGAAACAGTGTATACGAATTAAGTATTTTGAAGATTGTTTTTTTGAAATACCTATTTTCAGTATTTATATTTTGTTGCCTTTCGTTGGTGTATTAGATTTTATCTGTATATTCTTAGTCTTTGTAATGTTTAAAAACCAGATAGCTTGACCTTATTGGCATCGTCACAAGTTCAAAAATCACCCTAGGCTTTGGATCAGCATGTTGGGAGGTGCGGGTTGTCACATTTGGTATCAAAGCTTAGGTTTAAGATCCCTTAGAAGTTAGGTACGTATTGAGAGAACTTAATTAAATATTTTGAAAAAGAAATGGGATTCCAAATGGTTTTCAAAAAGATTTCTGAAATGGATTTCCAGAAAGCATATGTGTGTGTGTATGTGTATGTATAGATAAAAGCTTTTCAAAGGTTTTACATATATAAAAGTATAACGACAAAGAATGCCAGTACTATCTATTGGAAAGTTGAAAATAATTTTTAATTACGGATAGTGAGAATGAGTAATTTTGATAAGGATGGATCAGGTGGGGCAGCTAAGATTCTAAGTGTAAACATCCCTATATGGTTCTATCGGTATCCACAAGTGAGAAGACAAGATGAGCCTAATCCGACCGTGAGAGCGTATTTGTAAATTTTTTAATACGTATATTCATTAATACGCAAACCCCTATACATTTTGGCTCATATGATAGTTGTTGGTTTTCTCTTATATAAGAAAACAATTATGGGTTAAATAAGTGTTAAGAGCGTAATAGTTGAGGTGAAGAATAAATCCTTCGCATTTTTTGTAATTTACACTACAAAGAAATGCTAGTGGAGGTTACCTATACGAAATAGAAGTATCAAATAAATTATGGATTTAAGGTGAGTAGAAGAAAAGGGGTACCCTTGGACCCATATAGTAAGAATACGATGTCAATAAGCATAAAGGTGAACATGAAAGAGGACTTCATAAACTTAAGGCAAATTCACCCGTTAAAGTAGAAATCATATTCTCATATTGGTAGTAGTTGCGAAGACTCCCTTTTACTTAAATGTATAACTAGAGTGTTTCTTTATGGAATTGGATAATGTATCAGAAAATAAACTTGAGTTAACCATCTTTGAAAAGGACGGAAACCCTGTGCACTTATGGAAATGATAGGTATAATTAGGCTTTTGTAAATTAGGTTACTTTTATCTACTTCGATTCAAGTGATAAACTAGTGAAAATATTTTCTAAAAGTTAGAACAGTAGATGTATGATGTTTTAAAAAGATAAATAAGTTGGTTTAAGATTTTTTATAAAATGATCGGACAAATTTACAGGAATTTATTTAAAAAGAAAAAATTAAAATAATTTGATAAAAAGCAATTTTCAACAATTGCTTTTGTTTTTCTTTAGGCACATTGTTGAACTTACCCCTAAGGCATACTTTACTTTTAATAATGAAACTTCTGAAAAAAATGGAGAAATATGTAAGACCCAGCTTTTGAATCTCTTTTATAAATAAGAAATGTTTAGTGCTTGAAAATGTCTTTTATAATTTTTTTTGTCATAGTTTAAAATAAAAATAATAGTAATTAAAACATCACATTTTCTTTGAAATTACACTTTTTTGAGAGTTTCTTATTTATAAAGGAATTTTTTTAGGAAATATGTTTTTATGTACACTTTGCTGAGTTAAGCTAAACCGTTTGATAATTTAAATTAAAGAAAAATATTATGATCTTTGTAAAAATGAAACATTTGTTAAAAATGAATGGATGGTTTTGCAGTTTTAGAAACTACTAGTTTTGTGGAGATGAATTTCAAATCAAAGGTTTTGATTTTAAAAGTAAATTAAAAGTATGACTATCACTTCAACTTAAAAAAATAAAAGTTAAATTGGAGTTAGATAATTAGGATTACATAGCCTACAAGGACTAAATTGATTATGGAGTTCAAAAGCATTGAAATATTTTAGGCTAATGGTAGGAAGTAGTACAGAGATTTTATGACCTTTCAATCAACGCTTGAATTAGAAGGGTAGAGTACTAGATCAAACTTTCTTTAACAGTGAAGAATAAACATCACTTTGTGTTTTCTACCCAAGTATGGTTTGTATTTTAGAATCTTTGTGTAAGAAAGTTTGGAAAGTATGGTTTGGGTAAAATATATTTCAAAGCAAAGAAAGAGTAACCCAAGGTGTTTTATTGTATCTAAGAATACTGCGAATACAAGAAGTTTTCCCTATTTGGTTGGCGACTATAAGAAGAATTTAGTTTTTCATGGAACTTGGAATATGAACAAGCTTAGCTAAAGAAGTTGTTGACTACTACACCTATTTTAATTCCCTTTGATAGTTCGAAGGCGGTTTCTGTGCATACTAATGTTTGCGGTACATGACGGGATGCTGTTTTGATATAGGAGGGTAGATGGTGCTGCAGCGGAATAATAAAATTGATGATACGATGAAAGTAGCGGTCGGTGAGTTGATGAATACTGAAATTCCCAAATTCGTTGATCCGAAGATACCGAATTCTAGCTATCCCGAACTCGTTGATCGCGCACGATACCGGGTTCAAAGATCTGTGATTCTTCGCACGTTGATCTAGCGCACTAGATTCCATGAATCGGCTTCTGCAGTCGTTGAATCGAGCGCACTCGATTAACCGAAAGAGGAGATAGGAGATTACACTCAACTACCAATTGGGTGAAAGCACAAAGCTAACAAAACAAGAGTTTTATTTCAAATCAACTAAACTATTACAAATGGCCACACATGCCTATTTATAGGCTACAACTCAACACAACAGAAAAAATGACAACACTTAGGTCGTGAACGACCTACGACCTAAAATGGTGCGACCTAAAAACAGACGCGACCTAACAAAGTACTCGATTTAATAAAGCACACGACTTAAAATAAACGACCTAAAAGATTACAACATAAGAAAAATACAACACGGCACTTTACAACACATAGGTCGGGAACGACCTAAAAGTTCACGACTTAACACTTGAACTACTTATCATCAGTGAACGACTTAAAATATGCGGCATATCTTCATCCATCAGCGACTTAAAAAATCAACGGTAGAGAGTAAAGCGGCCTAAAGAATCTACGGCTTCAATCTTCAGCGACTTAACTTAGGTCGGTAATGACCTAAAACATGTAACGACTTACCAGGCAGACGACTTAAGAGACAACCAGTTTCACGCGACTTACGACTTAAGGACTTCACGAGTTAAAAATCTTCAGCGACCTATGGTAGGTCGTGGCTTCGTTAGGTCGTAACTCGTCACCGACCTATGATATATCCCAGACGCTACCTCACCAGTAGTTCGTACCTTGTCCACACGATCTAACTGCTCGTTAACTCGCATATCTTCACTAAGTCGTTCCAACGACTTAAAGACCTTGTTAGGTCGGAGCCTTTTTCCCCGAGCTTGGTTAAGTCGTAACCCCCTGGAATTAAGTCGCAGCTCCCCCTCACGTGACTCTATAGGTCGTGGACGATCTATAGCTTCTTCCTTAAGTCGTGTGCGACTTAGACCCTTAAGTCGTGTGCGACTTAGATCTTTACCTCTGGCCTGAGCTGCATCATCCTCCCCAGGTTGAGAAAAATTCGTCCTCGAATTTGCACTCTCTTCTTCCACAACAAACTCATCCCCATGATATGGTACGAGATGCTTAACATTGAATACGTCAGACGTATACACATTCTCTGGCAGCTTCAATTTATAAGCATTTTTATTAATCTGTTTCACGACTTCTACAGGACCAATCTTTCGTGCTTTCAGTTTATTGTATGTTCCAACTGGAAAACGATCTTTTGTTAGTACAGCATATACTAAATCTCCTTTATTAAATTCAATATTTCTTCACTTCAAATCTGCAGATCGTTTATACTTCTCATTTGCCTTCTCCAATCGTCCCTGAACGATTTGATGACATTCAATCAATCCGTCAACAAAATCAACAGCTTTCTTAACTATCCCCTTCGAGTGTGGTGTTACCGTTAAATCCAACGACCCCTTTGGTAAGCTTGAATACACAATCTGAAATGGACTGAAACCTGTACTACGGTTTACTGCATGATTATGAGCAAATTCCGCTTGACATAACTTCACATCCCAACTCTTCAGATTATCTTTCACAAGACATCGTAACAAATTTCCCAATGATCTGTTAACTACTTCCGTTTGCCCATCAATTTGCGGATGATAGGCACTACTGAAATTCAACTTTGTTCCGACCATCTTCCACAAACTTAGCCAAAACTGACTCAGAAATCTTGTATCTCGATCAGAAACAATGGATTCCAGTAAATCATGTAAGCGATAAATCTACCTGAAGAACAACTGTGCTACATGAACTGCATCCGCTGTCTTCTTACATGCTATGAAATGTACCATCTTTGAAAAACGGTCCACTACAACATATATAGAATTATTGCCCCGTTGAGTTCTAGGCAATCCCAAAACAAAGTCCATGCTCACATCTACCCATGGTCTCGTAGGAACATGTAAAGGCATATACAATCCTGCATTTGTCGCAGTTCCTTTCGAAACTTGACAGATATGACATCTCTCCACGAACCTCTCAACTTCTCGCCTCATTGACGGCCAATAGTAAGAATGAGAAATCAACTGTAATGTACGATCTCGGCCCACATGACCTTCTTCATGTAGCTCTTTCACAATCTTCATTCTTAAACTACAATCAGGTATGCACAATTGATTTCCTTTGAACAGAAAACCATCTACCATCACAAACTCATCCGTCTCTCCCTTCTTGATTTTATCAACAAACTTTGCAAAGTAAGGATCATCGACAAATAATTCTGGCAATACATCAAATCCTGTCACCTCAACTTTCATTGTAGTCAACAAATGATTCCTCCTACTCAAAGCATCAGCCACACGATTCGTCACTCCTGACTTGTGTTTAACAACAAAAGTAAATTGTTGCAGATATGCAATCCATGATGCATGTCTCGTTGAAATCTTGTCTTGCCCTTGTAAATGCTTCAATGCCTCATGATCAGTGTAAAGAACAAACTCTTTCTGAAATAGATAATGTCTCCAGTGTTTAATAGCTTGCACAACAGCATAAAATTCCACATCATATGTACTGTATCTCATCTTTGCTCCTGACAACTTCTCACTGAAATATGCAATCGGACGCCCCTTCTGACTCAACACCCCTCCAATCCCAACCTTGGAAGCATCAGTATGTAGTTCAAATACCAACTGAAAATCTGGTAGCACTAGAATTGGTGCAGTCGTCAGCAACTCCTTGATCTTCCCAAAAGCATTCCCTGCTTCCTCTGACCATAAAAACTATTTACCCTTCATACAATCTGTAACAGGCGCCATCACACTACTAAAGTGTGGAATGAACCTTCGATAGAATGAAGCCAACCCGTGAAAACTACGAACTTCCGTTATCGTCTTGGGCTGCGGCCAATCTCTGATAGCTTCGACTTTACTTTGGTCAACCTGTATTCCTTCTTCCGACACAACATACCCCAGAAATAAAACACTCCTTGCCATAAAAACACATTTCTTCGTAGCAGCATAGAATTGTTCTTCTCGAAGAATAATTAACACTTTCTTCATATGCTGAACATGCTCTTCTGTACTAGCACTGTAGATCAGAATATCATCAAAGTAAACCACCACAAATTTCCCAATGTATGGCTTGAAAATTTGGTTCATCACCCTCATGAATGTACTTGGTGCATTCGATAGACCAAACGGCATTACCAGCCATTCATACAATCCTTCCCTCATCTTAAATGCTATCTTCCATTCGTCCCCTGGTCTAATGCGAATCTGATGATAACCGCTCTTCAAGTCAATCTTAGAAAAGATTACGGACCCGCTGATTTGATCCAATAAATCATCAAGCCTCGGCATCGGAAATCTATATCTGACTGTGATCTTATTCAATGCTCTACTATCTGTGCACATTCTCCACGTTCCATCCTTTTTGGGTACCAATAAAGCTGGTATAGCACAAGGACTTAAACTCTCTTGCACACGCCCCTGTTCAAGCAATTCCTCCACCTGCCTTCGCAACTCTTCATGTTCCTTCGGACTCATTCGATAATGTGGTCTATGTGGCAACACTACTCCTGGCACCAGATCGATTTGATGTTGAATGTCTCTTAGCGACGGTAACTCTTCTGGAAATACATCCTCAAATTCTTTCAAAACTGGCTTTGCTTCTTCGGGAATTTCAACCTCTTCACTACTCTCTCGTCCAATCAACAAAAACACTTCAGGCTCCTCTTCAACTTCTTTAACAAACTCTTTCAAAGATAACAAAGTTTTCAGTTCTTCAATCTCTTCTGACTTACTTTCTCCTTGTTGTCTCTTCTTTGGGACGAAGATAATCTTCGTGCCTTCAAACATAAAACTGTAGCTATTGGTCCGACCGTCATGTTGTACTGCTCGATCATACTGCCATGGTCTTCCCAAAAGTAAGTGACAAACATCCATCTCTACCACATCACACCAGATCTCGTCTTTGTATTTCTTCCCAATAGAGAATAGAACACGAACTCGTCTATCCACTTTCACTTCTCATCCTTTTCTCAACCATGCTAACTTGTATAGATTCAGATGTTTCTCTGTCTTCAACTTCAACTTTGTCACAGCCTCGGTTGAAATGATATTGTCACAGCTTCCTGCGTCAATCACAAATTTACACACCTTCCCCAGTATAGTGCATGTCGACTGAAAGATATTACTCCTCAACCAACTAGCTTCTTCCTGCTTCGATGTCAAACACGATCTCCTCAGCATTAGATTACAACCTTCATCTCCTGATGCAATATCCTGTTCATCCTCCTCAACTGGACTAGAATAATCTCCATCAACATCCTCATCTTCAACTTCTGCAACCATGGTTCTCTTCTTTGGCTTTGGACACTCATTGCTTTTATGACCCACTTCCTGACAATTGTAACATTTGAAACCATTGTTAACCCTCGCCTTCTCAGCCTCTTTCACCACTGGTTTACTGATAAGTTTAGAAACATTAGAACTCCCACTAACACCCTTCACTTGATTATTGGAATTTGTAAACACACCACCTCCACGCCTTCCCTGCTTCTCCCAAGCCAACGCTTTCTGATGTGCTTCCGCTACAGATCTAGGATCGAACATGTTAACCGTATCTTGAATCTGCATTCGCAACCCTCCAACAAATCTAGCTGTTAATTGTTCTTCTATCTCCATAATATCATTCCTTGCAATCAGTTGATAAAATTCGTCAGCATAGTCATTAACTGACTTCGTTCCTTGCCTCATGTTTTGCAGCCTCTGATACATAAGCGATTGATAATTATAAGGTAAGAATGTGGTTTTCATCAATTTCTTCATCTTCTCCCAAGATTCAACTTTTGACTTCCCCATTCGTTCACGTGTGAGTTTGGTTTGCTGCCACCATGCCAAAGCTCTACCCCTCAACCTTGTAGCAACCAACTTCACTCTACGATGTTCTGGAACTTCCTTGAAATAAAAAATTTCTTCAACATTAGCCACCCAATCCAAAAACTCTTCAGCTTGCATACCCCCTTTGAATTTTGGAATTTCAGTCTTCATTCCCGATTCCCACTTGTGATCATACTCTGAATAATTTCTTTCTTGACCTCGTCCTTGAATACTACCACCATCATACTCCTCTTCAAAATCAGATGCATATCGATGTCGATTCTGACCACCAACATCTCTACTCCCTTCACGTCTACCCCCATCCCTTCGATCTACATTCCTCCGAACACGATCTCGGTCATCAACATTTCTATAACTGTCTCGGCTCACACTTCTATGGTCATTGTCATTACTTCTCCCTAGATTAGAATGTGGTGAAACTCTACTTCTCTCGTGGTTAGATTCAGGTGAAACCCTTCTTTGATTTCGATTCATCTCCATCATAAGCTTCTCTAATCTCCCAATGCCTTCATCCAACTTCTCATTGAATTTGTCACTTATACGTTGCTCCATTTGCTCGGCATCTTCCCGCTTATACAAATCTTCAACATTGTGATGACGATTTGCTCTCCTCGACGGCATTGTCAAAATTTCACAAATACTTCAACTCTAGCTCGGAAATGGTGGTTCGCGACTTAACTCCTCTCGGCCAAACTCAAACACCTTTCGAACTTTGATCCAAACGGCTATGGATCGAAAACTCCAAACTTGTTGCACTTCGCGATGAACACGATGAACACAACTTCAAACTCCTTGGCTCCAAGACTCGATTTTAGCTATGATTGGCTAAAACAAGCTCTGATACCAAACTGGTGCAGCAGCGGAATAATAAAATTGATGATACGATGAAAGTAGCGGTCGGTGAGTTGATGAATACTGAAATGCTCAAATTCGTTGATCCGAAGATACCGAATTCTAGCTATCCCGAACTCGTTGATCGCGCACGATACCGGGTTCAAAGATCTGCGATTCTTCGCACGTTGATCTAGCGCACTAGATTCCGTGAATCGGCTTCTGCAGTCGTTGAATCGAGCGCACTTGATTAACCGAAAGAGGAGATAGGAGATTACACTCAACTACCAATTGGGTGAAAGCACAAAGCTAACAAAACAAGAGTTTTATTTCAAATCAACTAAACTATTACAAATGGCCACACATGCCTATTTATAGGCTACAACTCAACACAACAGAAAAAATGACAACACTTAGGTCGTGAACGACCTACGACCTAAAATGGTGCGACCTAAAAACAGACGCGACCTAACAAAGTACTCGATTTAATAAAGCACACGACTTAAAATAAACGACCTAAAAGATTACAACATAAGAAAAATACAACACGGCACTTTACAACACATAGGTCGGGAACGACCTAAAAGTTCACGACTTAACACTTGAACTACTTATCATCAGTGAACGACTTAAAATATGCGGCATATCTTCATCCATCAGCGACTTAAAGAATCAACGGCAGAGAGTAAAGCGGCCTAAAGAATCTACGGCTTCAATCTTCAGCGACTTAACTTAGGTCGGTAACAACCTAAAACATGTAACGACTTACCAGGCAGACGACTTAAGAGATAACCAGTTTCACGCGACTTACGACTTAAGGACTTCACGAGTTAAAAATCTTCAGCGACCTATGGTAGGTCGTGGCTTCGTTAGGTCGTAACTCGTCACCGACCTATGACATATCCCAAACGCTACCTCACCAGTAGGTCGTACCTTGTCCACACGATCTAACTGCTCGTTAACTCGCCTATCTTCACTAAGTCGTTCCAACGACTTAAAGACCTTGTTAGGTCGGAGCCTTTTTCCCCGAGCTTGGTTAAGTCGTAACCCCTTGGAATTAAGTCGCAGCTCCCCCTCACGTGACTCTATAGGTCGTGGACGATCTATAGCTTCTTCCTTAAGTCGTGTGCGACTTAGACCCTTAAGTCGTGTGCGACTTAGATCTTTACCTCTGGCCTGAGCTGCATCAGTAGAGTTATTCATTATACTAGTCAACAGTTGAAAGGACACAAGAAGGATTATCCACCCCATTACCTTGAGATGACGGCTATTGTTTTGCTATCAAGCCTTTGAGGTGATTAAGTTGTTATATATTATCACTCCCCAAAGTATTAGTTGTTTGAATATCATCGGAAGAGGAAGATGATCTGGATTATTTTTGAGTGGGTGACATTGATCCAACATTTCAGATGACGTTATGCCACACATATTGCTTTTGGCTTAGGAAGTTATATGTACTAGGCATGTTGCCTTTGACTTGGTGAATCATAGGTAACCAAGCAAGTAGGTTGTCATCCTATAGTATTAATTTTTGTACGTACAAGTTACACATCCCCATCCTTGGAGATTTTGGAGATGAAATCCTTTTAAGGGGGGAGAATGTAACACCCCGTAAATTTGATCAAAAATTTAACTGAAAATTGAATAAAAGAAATAAATTTAAATAAGAAAGGGTAAAAAAGGAATTTATATAGACTTTCGAATTTGACTACGACACTTGCACCGTTGTGTTCGTAGCGATTTTTTGGACAACTTCCATATATAACGTTTCAAAAATGAAGCTAATATGAAAAAGTTATTAACTTTCAAAGAATTAAAACCGCAAATAATTAATTAAATAAATTTGGAAAGAAAGATATATTAAATAAGGAAGCTCTATTGGTCAACACACTGACAACGATTGGTTGACCTATAATGGAACCGCTCAAGATTAAGCCGTCATTTGGCTGATGCTTCTGGACTAGGGTTTCGAACGGCCTAGATTTTATATTATTTAATCTAATAGTTCAATTGAGTTTATACCCCTAAATATAACCCTAGGCTAATTGTGAGAACCTTAATTTATTTACGATACGTCCATACTCCGTCTCTCTGAAATCCAAAATCTCTTTCTCTTCAAATTAAATTTCTTCAACCAAAATTAAAAATTAAATTAAAGAAATCGAAGAAGAGATTAAATCAAAGAAAACCAAGAGGAGATCTAGAACAAACAGAAGAGATTCTAAGCATATTATAGAGGAGGTAGCTTTTTCAGGCGAGTGGGTTCATAATTAATTTGGGGATTCACATATAATTGATTTTGCTATAACTTATTTGATCTAGAAATTGTTTTAATTTAAATTAGAAATATTGTTTACTTCGATTAGGAATTTAACAACAATTATAACCTATATAAATATGATATCTTTCTTTTAATCTATATCTGGTTATTGTAAATCTGTTAGATAAGAACTGATTCAAGTTGAATATACCCCTTTTTGGTCAAATTAAATATGATTTGATAACCTTCTCGATGTCAAACATAGGTTAAATTGATTTCTGCAATTGTATATATTGTATGAAGTTTGGGCCATTATAAATTGTAAATCTATAAACTTGGGTTCACTGTAATTAAGGTTTACTTTATGCCAAACTGTTATTAAGTTTACAGAAATTGGTTTGAGAAAGTTAATGGTTAACAAACAAACGATAGGAGACAATTAAAAATATGCAATAAATGACGATGACCGGTTGACAGGTTCATTGGAGCTTATCAACAGTAAGCGATCGACCGCTCCAGTGATCAACGATCGACCACGCCAGTGATCAATGGTCGACCCTTACAGAATTTTGGCCACAACCTGTACTACGACCTAGAGCCCAAGTTATAAATTAAATTAAATTGTGTATATATACATATATGGATTTTAGTATAAGTAGGCAAATTAATTTCCTATATTGCCGATGCTTGGATGTTACAGGATTGGATAAATGCTATTTATCTAGCAAGGTCGATATTTCGATTGGGGTGATTCTATCGCAAATTGCACTCACATGAGGTTCTACGTGGATGCATGGCACTTATGATGATACCTGGAGAAGTGCGTTGCCTGGCACTAACAAAAGTTCCTTGGTATTCACGGATACATCGTGTTACTGTGTTGTTGATGGTTCCTAGCATTGTGCGATAAAAGGCATTACACTACCATTGAGAGGTGGACACTGATGCGACAAACTTTGAGGTTTTTGGCATGAGTCAGCGTTGAGGGCTCCCCCTCAATGCGCAAATATTATACGTGTAGTCATAATGTGGGAAATGTAGTCCCGTGGATGAAATTGTAGGGTAATCCTATGTTGGAAATGTTCCAATAGCAATTAGTTGATCATTAGTTGTTTGGAGGTTTGATTGGTGTTCGACCCTAAGTTTATAAGTTGTAAAAAGGTGTGTTTAAAACTATACCCCTTAGATAAATGAAAAGAGTAATTCACAGATACAAATAGGACACCCATGGTCACACATAGTATTAATGAAGTTAATTGCGTGTAATCACCATATATTAGTGATGTAACTCATTCACCAGACTTTTCTCCGACCCACTCCTTTCCTTTTATTTCCCTCCATCGCAGGATGACATGAGAGCAATTGATTTAGCATTATACATGGAGAAAGGAGCTAAGCATTGAAGTTCCACTATTCTTCATTGTTCCTCATATAGCTATTTGTTGTAATAAATGTCTATAAAACTTATATTGTAATTTGGAAATAGTATATATGAATTAGGTATTTTGGAGATTGTTTTTCCGAAATGTCTATTTTTAGTATTTACATTTTGTTGTCTTTCATTGTGAGATCTAAAAGTGTAGAATGTCTTAGATTTTATTTGTATATTCTTAGTCTCTGCAATGTTTAAAAACCCGATAACTCGTACTTCTTGGCACCGACGATAGTCCAAAAATTACCCTAGGCTTTGGATCGGTGTGTCGGGAGGTGCAGGTTGTCACACCCTGTGTTTGTATCTTGGTTTCATGATATATCCTTAGAGATTGAGCAACAGTCTTGTAGAAGGCGCAACACCTTTGTGCATTTATATAGGTAGGTCCATGGGAAGTGCCTTATAATATGCACATCAACATTATCCATATTGTAAACCTGTTGTGCACTAAGCAGTACAACCTCCACCATTTCATTATAGGTGTAAAAAACAATACTTTAAAGGAAAAACAATATTAGTTGTTCAAACTAATATTATAGTGCTTCTAATCGCATCATATAATGCATTTTTGCTCATTGTACTCAAGATAATGAACTCCATCATGTTGAGTTTTCTTCAATGATGATTGTCTTCTAGTGGTTTTAAACTCATCTTCTTTGATGTCTTCAACACCAAGTCCCTTGCAAGTACTTTAGTAAATGGACCTGTTGAGTTTTTCCTAGATCTTAAAAATTTTATGTTTCCCATCAATGAGCAGTTGCCTAACCGCACTATGCCATAGGATAATATGCCAAGATTTTCCATTATAGACCTGGCTATAGGCCTGTGATAGAGTTGCTTGACTATCACGGTGCATAGATATTGAAGACATCGGTTTTGACCATATAGATTTTTCTAGTAAAAAATTCCTTAAGCATTCGGCTTCTTTGTTGCAAGCAACCAATGCATCCCTTGATTCTATTACAGTATTTTCCTCAGTCAAGTAATTAGGTTATGTGATCAAAAATCTATAACCCTTATATGCTGAACCTATCCTATGAAGATACACTCAATACCTTTTTGTCCTAATTTCCTAATTTTGGGTTCAAGTAATTTGACAATCACCCTATAATTATAGACTTCATAGTAGTTTAGGTTTAGTTTCTTTCTTTCCAGAGTTCATCAGAGTGACTTTAGTTTTCTTACGAAATACTTTTTTTAATGTATAACATGCAATTAATAATGGTTCATCCCAAAACTAGTATTATGTCTAAAATTACACAAGATTGCATTAACCATTTTAGTGCGTGTCCAATTTCTCTTTTCGGTAACCCCATTTGCTTATAATATGTATGCAATGGAGGTCTCATGGATTATACATGCTGTTGACTAGTTTTCTAGCCAACCTCAGACTGATATGAGTGCATTGTGAAAAGCCGAGGTTACTTGCTAATCACTAGGCTTAAAAATAAAAATAAAAATAAGGAGTTAAATATGTAGTTGAAAGGTAAATAACACAAGAAATAGTGTGGTTCAGCAAAGCTGCATACATCCACCGTGAAATTCTCTTACTATATATTTCTTTTACAACTATAGGGAATTACAAGAGAATAATAAGAAAATGGGAGCACTTAAGACCAATGTGGCTATATAATCTAGGGACTTATGCAATATCAAGAGCGTTGAATTGTGCATAACATTCAAAATTCTTGAATGTTCCAACCACTTCAAAGTTTCAATGCAGGCTGGGGGGTAGGGGTATTTATAGTACCTAAGTGGATAGTGGACGGTTAAGATCGCACTATAGAGTTGGCAGCAAAAGTGCTTAAGCATTGATCTGACTATAAAGGTTGATGGCCGACGGTTGTAAAGTGCCCAAGAAGATGTGCGGCAAATGTGAATGTACTCATTACTCCTCCTTACCAAGCATGGTCTTGCATTAAATGCACATGTAATGCTGATAGTAAGCCACATCAGTTCCACCACCTAACTACAGTGCTTCAGAGGAATAGATGGAACACTTTATCGTTCACTTAATTGCCCAGATGGGTGAGTTGGTCGCCCGATCGTCGGTAACAAGGAAGAGACTTGGAATCCTGTAGATGACCATTCGAGGAAGATGGTTAATGACAAGGCATAAGGAGGCCAAGTGGGATGCCTGATGTCGGTTGGAGTTGACTGCATTGAAGCGATGCTAAAGATGGACCATGCTTGGGTCACTCTCAACTAACGTGTTATCTGCTCGGGCATGCTTGGATAGAAGCCAACCGCCAGCTCATATGATGCTGGGTGAATTGTATTGGCTTTTAGCTACTGCTGGAAGAAGTTCGATATAGGAGAGTTGGTTAGGACTGAGCCAGACCTGGATGGACCAGGAGTGACCGGATCTAGATCTTGTCTAAGTGTAAAGGTTGTTTTGGGATGTGACCTCGGGCCTCATCTTGGCATCTTACTGAGTATAAAGGTCGGTTTGAGGCCGACATGGGCTTGGCTCAACCTTTGCGGGCTGGTGGCAGATCAACTGGGCTAGCTTTGATTGGGCCAGACTGCCTTTATTTGGCCTGCTAACTACTTGTGAAAAAATTAAGCAACGTTTTTCCCTCTAAGTCCGTAATCGCTTTCCAATGCAGGCTTAAGAAATCATACAAATCTTACCAATTGAAGACTTTGCAATGTATTTAATGCACTTTCTACATGACTTTGTGCAATTAGCCATGAAGGTTCATCTTTCCAAACATGGCAGAGATGTGTCACGTCTCCCCATGAGCATCACTTAATTTAATAGTGATCTCTCTTAAATGATTGTGATTCTTTTTCCTTTTGAATTCAATGCATGCGATCGAAGGCCTAGGTATATAATACCCCTTCTTCTTCTACTACTTTCCTGAGCCTATAAAACCATTCTTCGTGAAAAAAATTTCAAAGCTTGTGAATCTTTCACAATTCTTTATCGATAAAAAGCCGCTAGCTTCATTGTCTATTTCCTTTCCAAACGCCTTTGCATGCATGCCTTTTTATCCAATTTAGATGGTATGTTGAGAAAGGAAAAAAGATCTTCAGTATTTGAACTACCACTTGTAGATTGCAGTTCACAATTTCTTGGAAACTTCTGCTTACGGCAGACTACACCTTGCCGCTTGGCTTAGAACCTTACCTGCTGGCCAAGGTTCTAATAGTGGTCAGACACCAGTCTCGGACTAATGATCCAAGTGAAGCTAGGGAGCTTCCTATGACACTCCCGACTTTAGGTTGGTTTGGGTGCTTATAGTCTTCTTTGGAAGGAGTAAGGGATGTAGCCTCTACCGTCTTCTGCCATAGTCGAAGCCTTGGTTTCCTTCTTGGTGAGGTTGTTTGGAAGCTTCGCGAGACCCATTTGGAGACTTGATAGGGAGGGCATTGGATTTGGTAGCACACTTCCCCTTCTTTGACAAGTTCTGGATCGGTCGAAGTATCTGAACTGCTTCTCTAGCAAAGCCAGCGGCTTCCTAGGCAGCGATAAGAGTGTGGGATAGCTTGCCTCAGAAGAGCTGTTGGTGGGCTTCTTTTTCTCTACCCTCTCTTTCTTCTTTTCAACTAGCTAGTGATAAAGATATCATTATAAGCCTAGTGGGGTGGCATTGTGCTCCCGTGCTATTTTGAACTGAATGAAATATATCTTTTCTTGGAAACTCTAATTTGAGAAATTTGTTATGTTGCTTGATCATCTATGTGACTTGTTGAGTGGAATACCTTGAGTATTCAATAGTCACCGTATTTATTCTACAGAATTTTTTTTCTTTTTAGGATTACACTAATTATCAATGTGATAATAAGGCGGGTTGGATACAGCCATTGATGCAGCTAAGTGACGGTCGGATGTAGAGTGGTGGTTTGCACCCGCATGAGTTGAAGCACAAATTTGCTTGTGGGTTCTCTTGGGTGACACATGAGCCCATGTTCGATCCCAAGCGCATGGGGATGTTAGGTTCTCCTGGGTGACACATCGCCAGTTATAAGGTGACTATTGATCCCGAGTTGAACTAAAGTATTTATGTCTAGCTCTTTTTTCTTAATGAGAACTTATCTATAATGATGGGTCCGACCCAAGGTTGTGATGCCCTTGACTTTCAGATAAGGCGACTGGTTATAAAAGAGTAAGAGATGCTGCCAATGCCTCAGGGTTATGGGCGGTCTTAGAAAGAACCAAGGCATTGACCGACCTGTTTGATCTGTTGAGAAACTCACTATTGATGGTGGAATTTTCTTACTGCAGCATAAGAATACCTAGCTTTGCTTGCCTAAGCGAATTTTGTGACATTCCTTGCTTTTTTCTAGTTGCCTCTAATTTCGTCAACTCCATCTTGGATGAGGAACTTCATGATGATTCGGTTGTAGGAAACGATGGCATCCGACTGGCAAACGTCGGTTGTCTTATTAATAGGTTATAAGAAAATGGGCAATTAACTACTATAAAATTTACCTGGATCTTCGCTGCTAGAGGCTCTTGGTCGAATGTTCCTATAAGTGAGGTTGTGCCCACACCCCCAAAGCCATAAATGGGCAAGGCGCATGGGGTGAGGCTGGAGTTAGAAAGCCTGAGAGCTTCAAAGACATTCTTGAACATGACATTGATTGAGCAACCCCTATTCATGAAGTCCCGACACACAATGGAGTTGGCCAAGGCAAGAGTAATGACCATGAGATCGTGATGGGTATAGGACATTGCTTCACTACCCTAGGCCATAAAGCTGATCGGCTACTTTGATTCCTGTCGGGATGCCTTGGACTCCAGTGAGTAAACTTTCCTGACAGTAGCTACTTCTCTTTGATACCGAGACTGGGCCCTTAGTTGCTACCGGCCAGATGTAGTCCCATGCGTATGGTTAGGGCCTTGGTGATGGCTTGAACACTGGCATTATTGGGCTGGGTAGGATAATTTTGCCATTCTTCATGGTTTGCCCTTTGCTCGACCTGATGCCGAACAAATTCCAAGAGTACTACTTTCCAGATGAGCCTTTTGATCTTGTCCTTGAGCATAAGGCTATCTATTGTTGAGTGGCCATTGATTCGATGGAACTCGCCATACTTGCCGTTGCGGTGCGGTTCCTCCAGCTTTCCATCTCTGTGGTGGTAGGCCTTTGAAATTGCACTTGGTTCCTTGTGGCGAGGTAGATAGTGGCGATGTCCATATTCAAGCATGAGTAATTCTGATACTTGGGCTTATAGGGATGGCCTCTAGATGCCTTCTGATGTCGGCTTGATGATTGCTATGCGACGATCGCTACTGTTGCGAGGGCCGGTTTGGATGGGGTTCCTTGCCTCATTGTCGGTATTTGAAAGATATGCATCATCTATCCTCATCATGTTGTTCATCTATTAATAGAAGTCGATTAGGGATGAAGCCACCTATTTCTAGAACTCCCTCCATATTCTGGATTTGTACCCGACCCTTGAGCATAGGGCCACGACCAAACTGCTCACGTCTACACCCTAGCTTGGGTGGACTCTTTGTTAAAGTGGTTAACATATGACAACAAGCTTCTAGGAGGAACTTGCTTGATATTGCCTAGCTCATGCCAACATAACATGGGTACAGGACATAAAGAAATGAGTCTTGAAGTCCGAGCACAATTGGTCCCAAGAGTGGATACTGATTACTGCCCTATCGTAGGTGAAAGAACTAGCAGAAGGTCAGTCCTATTGAAGGGAAAGAACAAGCACTTTGCTGAGCTGGAGAGTTGTCCAGCACGGGCGATGGAGTTGAATGTCCTGATGTGGTCGGATTGGTCTACACTCCCATCAATCTTGTCAAATGGCGGTAAGGCATACCACCGATGGATGTAAGCATCCAGGGTTTCATTGGAGAATGGTTCCCCATTCTCATCGTTTGAGAATGCCTTACTCCCATCATTATGGGCTTGCATTCTATTGAGACGCTGGTGAAGGGCATGCATTTCTTCATTGAGGTCGACATTGGCCTATTGAGGGATGTTTTGGCCAACTATAGACCGAGGACTCAGCTTGCACTGGGGTGGAGTAGGAGATTGGTGGTGAGATGAAGAACAATGTGGATGAGCAAGAAATCTCCCTCTATGCATTGTGGGGGATTTGGAATGCACGACAGTCTCCCCTCATTCCTGTTTCCGGCCATATCCTTATGGGATCGGGAGTGCACCGAGGGAGCCATGCACGCCCTGTTAATGATAGGTGGACCACCATTAAGATGGTCAAATGTAGAAGTCTGTGGATGATCGGGAGTTTGTGGCCATTCTAGTGAAGGGGAACGATGGTGGGTTAGCCTCCTAGGCAAAGCCATGGCTAGGGTAACACCAATTCGGCTAGGTACGTAGACGACATACCTTCTAGGATGATGGGGAGGTCCATTAACGAAGATTCTGGCACCACCCCTTCCTAGGCCTCGGTAGTGTTCAAGAGATCATAACCATCAGGAGGCATTGGTCTACGATCAGACAGGTCGACCAGGTCGATTGGCGAAGGAGCTGGTGGTATAAAGTTCATAGTGGCTTGGGCATCCACCTGTGTCCTCAAGCCATTCACTTCGTGGGCTAGCTGACCAATGTTTGACAGCATTAGTGGTACAACACGCCATATTTCTTTATTGGAGCCAAGATTGGGCTGGACAACAATGGCGAGAGTGTTGTCATTGGTTTTGTGCTCGCTAGAGTTGTTACCTTCGAACAAGAAAATATTATCCATGATAATAAGTCAGGTTAGGTCTTACGTGGTTGAAAGGTAAGGAAATGGGATAGGTTTAAGGTGGAGCCTCTCATTCTAGTGCCAAAATGTTGACTAGTTTTCTAGCCAACCTTGGAATAATACGAATGCATTGTGAAAACCAATGTTATTTTCTATTCACAATGCTTAAAAATAGAAAATTTGAGGTGTTAAATACGCAGCTGAAAGGTAAATAACACAAGATATAGAATGGTTCAGTAAAGCTACCTACGTCCTCTATGAAATACTCTTACTATATATTTCTCTTACAACTATAGGGAATTACAAATAATAATAAAAAAGAGGAACTTAAGACTAATAAAGCTATATAATCTTAAGGATTTATATGGTATTAAGAGCCTTGAATTATGCTTTGTATTCAAAAATTCTTGAATGTTTCAACCTCTTTAGAGTTGCAATGCTAGGGGGGATTTATAGTAGCTGAAGTGAATGGTGGGCGGTTGAGATCGCTTAGTAGATATGAGGGGAAATGAGCTTGACCGTTGATCTGCCTGTAGTAGTGGATGGTCAATAACTATAAAGTGTGCCAGAAGATGTGCGGTGGATAAGAATATGCTCATTGCCTCTCCGTGCTAGGCGTAGGCATGCATTAAATGTGCATTTAATGCTCATGGTAAGCCACATCAGTTTAGATCCAACTACGGTGCTTCGAATGGATGGATGGCTTTTTCATTCATTTGAGTGCCCACATGGCTGAGCTAGTTGACCGGCTATTAGCAAGACAGAAGAGACTTGGAATCTTGTTGAGGACCATGTGGGGAAGACGGTTAATCACCAGACATGAGGTGACCAGGAGGAAGGTCTGATGTTGGTTGGAGTTGGCTGTACTGAAGTCATGCTAAAGACATGCCATGCTTGCGCCGCTCTTGCCTAATGTGCTATCTATTCGGGCGGGCTTGGATGGGAGCCAGATATCAGCTGATGTGATGTTGGGTGAGTTGTGTTGGCATTTAGTTGATGTTGGAAGAAGTTAGATATAAGAGAGCTGGTCAGGACTGAGCCGGACATGGCTTGACTGGGAGGGGCTGGATCCAGATCTTGCCTAAGTGTGAAGGTTTCATTAGGATGAGACGACCAAGCCTCATCGTGGCATCTTACTGAGTAGAAAGGTTGGTTTGAGACTAATATGGGCTTGGGTTAGCCTTTGCGGGCCTGTTGGCGGATCAATTAGATTGGCTTTGATTGGGGTAGACTACCTTTAGTTGGCATGCTAACTACTTGCGAGAAAATCGAGCAACATCTACGGATTCACAAAAGGCGGGTACATGATATTAACTGCCTCTATCAAATCTAAGGATTTTAATCTTTTAATCACATTGAGTTCTACTGCATTTACATAAATCATAAATGAATATTATACTTCACCTTTGGCATGCATAAATAAATACAGTAGTATTTAGAGTAATTATCTATAAAAGTGACAAAATATTTCTTTCCTCCTCTAGTAGGGGTATTGTCCATATCACATACATCACTATGAATCAGTTATAGTAATATAGTGCTACTAACTGATTTTAATGGAAATGGTATCTTAGTTATTGTTTTCAAATAGCGTACTCTACATTGATTAAAGTTATTATCTTGTTTAGGGGTTATGCTTAACAAAATCATATCGTGCATGCTCCAGTACTAACATGTCATATTCTACTATGTCATAGAGAGAATGAATAATTGGTCCATATATATGTTGTCACACATGTACCCTTTCCCTATAAACACACCGCCTTTGGTCAACACATAATTATCCGACTCAAAGACTTGTTTGAAACCAGACTTATTTAATAGGCTGCCAGCCACTAGGTTTTTTCAACTTCAGGTACATACAATGCATTATTCAATATTCATAATTTTTCTAGATGTGAACTCCAAGTCTACCATCTCCTTACCCATGGCTGCTGCTTTGGTTGAGTTTCCCATATATAGATATTTTTCCTCTTAGGTCAATCCAGGTTTCTTGAATTGAATCTTATCATTGCATATATGCTTAGGAACACCAGATTCGGTCCACCATGAATCCTCTCTTTCGATCATGTTGATTTCAAATATTATGGCCATAAAGATTTCCTTTGATGATTGTTGTTTTTCTTAGAAAAATGACAATATCTTTAAAGTGACCTAGCTTTGCACAAATAAACAATCATTCACTTTCTTGGCCTTCTTGTTATGAAAGTTCTTATTATTATGATATTTCCTCTTTTGATGAAAAATGTTTTCCAAGGCTATATTAGCCTCTTTTTCCTCCACCATGTGGACCTTTGAATACATTGTTGCTTTGGAGTTTTCCTGCTTTAGTTGTTCTTCAATATGTAAATATTATGTAAGATTCTCAAAACTCATTTCCTCCTTTTTGTATTTAAATATTTCCCTTCGATCTTTCCAAGGAGGATGAAGTTTATCTATTGTGGATCAAATTTTGATTTCTTCGTCCTTACTCATATTTTTTTGGTTGAACTAATTTAGGATATGCATAACGTCATTGAATTTATCTACTAGCCTAGCATCAACCATTATATATATATAACTTTGTAGCAAGAAATTTCTTATTTACTAGTTGTGAAGGCACCGGGCCAGTCTGAAGTGGGTTAATGGGTGAATATTTAGAAAAAAATTTCCATTTTAAATATTTATTGGGCTTATGAAGTCTAAATGGATTTTTAGATCTTATCTAAAAAAATTTAATAATTTTTTTATTTTAGTTTTGAAATAAATTATTATGTTTTGGTTTATGGATGTATCAAATACACTTGTTTTTGTGAAGTGCAGTGCTACAGATAAGAAGTAAACATAGTTAATGTAACTATATGTAAATGTTGATATTTACACTGCAATAGACCCATTTCCCATTACTTATGCCTTTATTATCTAAGGTTTTGATTTAAAAATATATACATAATAAAAGATGTATAATTGTATGTTAATATATATATATATATATATATATATATTGAGAGTATATTTGGCAATTTTATATGATTTGAAATCTAAAATCGACAATAATGAATATTTTCAATTAAGGAAGAATTTAAGGCTAAACATTATAGTTTTACACAAAAAACATCTTCTGAATTTGAGTTAAGGCAACATGCACATTTATGTTTCTATATATATATATATGAATATTATAAGTAATGTATTAGGTTTGAAATAACCTATATATGTGAAGATTATAATTTTTAATGTATGTATAAATGTGTTTGATTTTAAAGTTAATAATTTAACTCAAACTTTTAATTTAGAAAAGAAACAAAAGGTTTAGGGTTTTACAAAAATCTTTAAATTTAGAAAGGAAACAAATGGTTTTGGATTTCATACAAAAGTCCACTCATGAATTCTAGATTGAAATTTTTTTATTTATATGAAAACAATTCCCCTTGTCATGGCTTTTGACCTGTGCCATTTTTGCTCAGCGTCCCTTTTTGTGTGTTTTCGTTATGTTGGAATCATGTACCTTTTCTTTTAATCAATAGATGGTCGGGCTCCCTTAGCCTATTAACCTTTAAAAAATAAAATAAAAAATAAACTATATAACATAAAAAATTAATTTTCAAGGCAAATATAATAATTAACATATATAGTTTATTTACATTTATGTATGAAAATGTTTTAAAATTTTAAAATTTTAAAATAGAATTTCAACCAAAATTAGTTTTTTTTTCAAAAGTTTCCAAAACAAATGAAAAGGGGAAGTGAACAACTTAGACACATGTAAATTTATGATAAAAACATTCAGCTCTAATTATAAAGAGAACAACAACTAATTATCTAGAGAAAGAGGATCTAAAATATATAAATCATGTTGAATATACAGTGAATGTAAAAAGAACAAAATGAATTTTGTATCAAATCAACATAATAAATGATAGAGTTAAGGGTATTCCCTTTAGGGAAATTCTATAATTTATTATAAATTATTAACTCTAAAACAAAATCTCATACGAAATAAAGGGTGTTTTTCTTTCTATTATATACTTGTCATAATGTGTTATGTTAACTGTTTATTTAATTTAAGTATATTTAATAGTCAAATAATATCTTTTGTGATATAAATTAATATGTGTTGTAATAATTAGAAATTTATCATAATGAAAGTAACATATTGTTTCAAATATTCCCAGTCAAGATGTATCGAGATAGGATATCGACACACCGTTAAGACTAGAGTACATAACGCTCTCGGGCAGTGTATTACTTATAGCTACTGAGGGCACTAAGGGGTTACATATGGAAAGTTATTGGATAATTATGGAATTACTCACTCGAGAACTATTTGTTGGTTAAGATCAAACAGATAATCCCAAAGTAAAGATATTACATAATTCTCTCAACTTGAGAATATTGTTAAGCTTCAATATGGACACTCCACTTTGATTATAGTAAAATTATAGCATGGCATCCATCGTACGACTATAGTTGGGCTGAGTTGAAGCATAGGAAGTGAAACACTATTCAATAGTGAATTCGTCTCCTTAGTTATATGAGGTTAATACCATAGTCGGCTAAAGCCAACAGAGTCAAAGTCTCTAGTCAAAGTAGTTTGGTTAGTAATAATTGTTATAATTAAGCCAAAGGCTTTGTGTTTGGATTACACAAGTTGAATGTGGACGACAATGGAATTTCGATCAAAACCAAATACTATAAGCCCCAATGTGATATAGTTTTGACGAAGAGAATTAGTGTAAATAATTATTACTTCCAGGGAATGATTAAAATAATAAAATTGGATTTTACCAAAATTATACAAGCGATAAATTCGGCTAAACAGTCACACCTATGAATGCTAGTATTAGATTTGTTCGATAGTGATTGCTGACTAAATTTGCACCTATGAGTCGCATAACCGTAATGTTGAATACTCAGAAATACCACACGATTTAATTAAATTATAGTTGTTATAAATTAATTAAATTATAAAATTATATTTGATTTATTTGAGTCCGTATTTAAGAAAGTACATATATAAAAGTTATATATGTGTGGATCGATATCTGGACTTAAAATATATAAATATCGGTTAGATTTTGAAATGTATTTACGTCCATTAGCCAATTATTCTGGACGACCAAACAAAGAGGAGGAATGGAGATATTTGCTTAAAATATGTGGTTTTATTGGCAAACAGAGGTAAAGAAGGAGATATTGGTCACCTCTTTTTACTCTTTCCTATTGCCCATTTAAACCAACCATCTCCATTCATTTTTATTTTTACTTTTGCCTCCTCCTTTATACCCCATTGGCCACAAGTAATAGATCCCTTACCTCTTCATTTCCAAATCAAATTAAATCTAGTGCAAAGGTATGGTGATCTCTTCACTTAGTAGCGTTTCTGGAAGAGTATGGATTCGATCAAAGGATTTATTGGATCCAACATTCAAGTTGCATATTCTAGGCCACATATTGGTAACATCTTATCTATTTTTTATGCATATATGCTCATATATGTTAAAAATATACGTGTAGATTAAATCCTCATTTTTTCACTAATTTAATATTTAATTGCCATCTAATTTATTTAATTATACACACACTTTTAAATAATAAAAAAACTTTCATACACATAATATATATATATATATATATATTCGATCAACCAAAAAAATCGAAAGATAAAAATAATTTTAAAGCGTGTTGAATTAAGAAATGAATTTTAAATTGTATATATATATTTATATTTATAGATTAATTTATTAATTCATATTTACACTTATACATATAAGAATGAAAAATTATATATATAATTAAAATCGTGGTAAGGTTATATGTACTGTGGCTAGCAGGTCTTGTTGGTAAGGTTATATGTTACGATACTAACACTGTGGCCAGAAAGAGATTAGTTTACGCCAAAGCTTTGATCGAAATCATTCCTGCCAAATCTCTTCCTTCGGTCCTAAAAGTTAGACTTGATGAGGGCCTTTTTGCTAAGGTCAGAGTTCGCTACACTTGGAAACCTGATATATGTACGTCTTGTCAGTCCTTTGGGCATCTTTCGGATGCGTGTTCTGCCTCGGTAGTTCCACTTCCTGCTCGGATTCGTCTTCCTCCACCTCCTATCCGGAAATGGGCTCTAAAGGTTGCTTTTGTCGCTCCGGCTTCTATTTCTCCCATTGATGTACCCCTCGTTGCTCCTCTATATGCCAGTTTTGTCTCCTGTTATTACTCCTGCTATTATGCCCCCGTTGGTGTGGCCCAGATGAGCATGATTCTGCGATATTGTCTGCTTCCATTACTTGGAATTCTGAGGAGCGGGCCTAGATTCACGCTCCTTCTGAAATGCGTTACTCGCCTGAGTCTGATTGTTATTTTTCCTATATCAGTGATGTTGTGGGTGAGAGTCGTTTTCTCATTTATCACATTAAGGGTGACAGTCTGACACTTACTAGGGCAGGAGAGATTGGTGAGGAGAATAAAAGTAAGTTTTATGATGTCAGTTAGGACAGGAAATTTATTTACTCACCTACTTTGGACGGTTATGTTACAAATCTGGCAACTCTGTTCTCTGGGTATGTTCTTGTTATTGGCCCCTCGTCTGCAGTGGGTAGTGGCAGTTCCTCTTTGGAGGGCGTGTAGTCTGGTTTTGTTTTTTAGTTTAGGTTCTCTTTGCCTAACTCCTGTGCTTTTTACTTTTATTTTTATGGTCTGGTCTCCTTGCTCCCACTTAGCTGCTCTGTGCATGTGCAAAGCACCTATTTTCCCATTATTTATACAGTGGCATGGTCCACTATAAAGCCGACTAGCTTTGCTAAAAAAACTATATATATAATTAAAACTGAAAATAAAATTATAGTTTACAAATATTGTTCAAACCTTTTAAAAAATTATATATTTTTATAAATAAAAATCTCGATGGATTTATAAACAAAAAAATCTAGTAAAATCCATACTGTTATAAAAAAATTATTTTTAAGTCCACATAGATTTAATTTTCAAAAAAAATTGATTTTGTTAAAAAAGGTTTCGGCTGAAAGAAAGAAAAAAGGCTGAGTTTTCTACATATTATTATTCATATCTACAAATTAATATTTTATAAACAAATTAAAAAATATTCATACAGATATATTTTCAAAAGTTTGATAATACACATATATTTTTATTTAAATATATCAATATATAAAATTTGTATTTTAAATTTCAAATAGATTTTATTCTAATCTATATTTGTTTTTAAATCAAATACATCTTAAGATATTTAGATATTAATTTGAACTATTTTGAATTAATCAATATCTTTTAAATAAATAGTATTAAATATATTATAAGTGTTTTATAAAAATGCATATGTATGCATGCCTATATATATAAATGTATATAATAATAAATTAATTATGGACAACAAATATGTATAAAAAGGGGCAAATAGGTCTGTTGCAGTGTAAATCCCAACACTTATATATGGACACATTAAAATATGTGCACATCTATGTGTTGCATGTACACTTTACATATATGTGCGTATTTGATACATACACACACATATATATAATAAAATCAAACCTTTATATAAATTAGTTAAAAAAATAAAGATTTTATTAAAATTATTTAGATTGGATCTAAATTAGTATAGACTTCATTGACCCAATAAGTTCTAAAATGGAAAAAAAAAATTTCACCCATTTGACCCGTTGCGTGCTGGCCCAGTTCTATCAATAAGCACAGTTTTAATTGAGATAGACAAATGAGATTTGAATTACATATTACAAGATGAACAATCAAATAGACGAGGAGAGCGTATATAGTTTGAAACATCTAAACAAAAGGAATACATAGATAAATTAAATTGGAATAGTACCTTAGGATGTAGCCAAAAGTAGCTCCTTGAATGATGAATCAATGCTCCTAGATTTAGCAAAATCTGTCTTTGGATTTTTCTAGAATAAAGAAATAACAACCACCATTTGTTTATTGATTTATCTTTATTTTTTTGGGATTTTAAGCTCTTGAGGCAAAGATAAATTCAACCATTAAAGTAGTGGAGAAGAGTAAGAGAAAGAAAATGAATTTTGTCATAAAGAATAATTATGAAATGAATAAAATAAGATTTTGTATTAAGGGAAATGTTGAAACCGTTTAATTCCCTCATTTAAAACCTCCCTTATTTCATTCATTATTAAATATCATAAAATCCCCTCCCTCTTTGTATTTTTGGTAGAAAAAATTGAAATAAAGAGAATATGGTAAAAATCATTTCATAAACGAGAACTACATGAGTCATAAAAAAGAGTAAAGGATGCAGATTTGTTTCATTCCTTTAATAGCTCATTTGGATTTTCAAATCACATTTGAAACCTCTACCCACCCGCACCCCCACCTCCACCTCCACCATCATGCATGGCTGGCCATCAAAAAGACACGTGACTCTCAAAATTTTCCCAAAACAACATAGTAATTAATCTATTAAAATCCAATTTAAATATTCTATCAATATAGTATATCGATACAGACGAATACTAATGGTATTCATACAAATCAAATAAAATTCAATAACTAATATTTCATAAATATTAATTAATTTAATTAATTTTCAAAGATTATTATTTTTTAAATCGTGTGGTTTTTAGAGTACTCGTCATTACGGTTGTACCACTCAAAGGTGTGAATTCAGTCAGTGATTAATATTAAACAATTCGAATATTAATGTTCACACATCACCTTAGCTAGTGCTATGACATTTTAGCTGAATTTATAACTTACACATTTTTCGATAAAAATCCAATTTTACTTATTATAAGCGGGACCTGTTAGTAACGATTATTTATTCCAATTCTGTTTGCCAACATTATACTACATTTGGACTTCAACACCTTGGAAATTTAACAGAAATTGAAACGGAAATTTGATAAGAACATTAAATTAAACGAAAACAAGGATTTAAAAACAAATTTTTTACAAACGTCCGAATTTGGCTATGAAACTTGCACCATTGTGTTCGTCTTGATTTTGCGAAGAATTTTAATATATAACGTGTCATAATCTGATTTAGTATGAGAGAGTTACAGGAGACTAAATGATAAATGAAATTTAAAAAGGGGTTTTTAGGCTCAAGGAAAAAGATAGAGAAAAATTTAGTTTCAGGGACAAGAAGTTTGTTTTTTAGGCTGAAGGACACTTTTTAGTGTAAATCACAGAATGATAGTTGTAACTATCATTTTCATTTTACACTAAAAAGTGTCCTTCAGACTAAAAAACAAACTTGTTGTCTTTGAGACTAAATTTTTTTGCAACTTCTTCCTTGTGGCTATTTACCTGATTTAAAAATATAAATAAAAAAATTAAACAAGGTCAGATCAACCCAAATAGGCCTTTGGTCGATTGGTGGAGGTCGACCTAGACGTAAGGGCAGTCGACTAGACACGTTGTTTTTTGGGTGATCGTCGATTTGGAGTATTGTGAATGGACATGCTAGATGATTACTTACATGTGAAGTAAATAATGGGTGCTCTGGATATACAACTAAGTTGATCCAATGACCCTAGATTCTAAGTTAAATTAACCTTTGAACCAATCCCTAATTCTTTTGTTAAACGAATAGTAGGGGAAACTTTGAAAATTTTTCTAGTGAAACCCTAAATCTCCTAGACCCAAAAATCAAAATCAAATCTAAAGCTAATTAAGGTGCAAAGCAAGCAATCAAGGAGGAGACTAAGGAGATCTAGAGTAGAGCTTTTGATTGGAGGGCAGTTTTCTCAGATCTAGAGCTTAGGCTAAAGGTGAGTGGGCAAGGATTTAATAATTTGGTTAATACAATTGATTTTAAACTATTTTTAAGTGATTAGAATTGTTGACATCCCAATTAACTTGTTAATTTGATATTGAATTGGCTAAACCCTAAACCCTATAATTTAAATTGAAATTAGATTAGGAAATTAGGTAAATCAGACATGCTAAATTGAGAACCCTAAGTTGAAAACCGTAATTTAGTTTGAAATTAATAATTAAAAAAATGTAGATTATTGTTAACTGGAAAATTAAGCCAAACTACACTAATCAATAGCATCGAATTAATGATGTTAATAAAAATACTAATTAACATTAAAAAGAAATCAAATCCTAATAAAAAATAACATGAAAGGTCGACTAGTAGCGGTCAACTTGGGGATGTTTTTGTGATGACCCTTTTCTTCGACTATTAGAAATCGACATTAATACATCCTTGGTATTCACGTGCCACAAATCCAAGTGCCGGAGAAGTGGATCCTCAAGAGTAAGAAAGAAAAATAAGACAGAACAGACTCTCACATAAATTATTTCAACATAAAATCTTTACAGTGGAAATTAAAATACATTTATCAGAGTTAAAAACATGGACAATTATAAATTCCTGTCCTTACAAATTTGCGGAATACTATAGTACAAGAGTGTGGTGGAAAAAGAAAAAAATCTTCAGTAAATCTTCTGACTCCCGACTTCGAGCTCCATCCAGATTTCTTCTAAACTAAACATGACTACTAGGCTGCCCGGGTAAATTAGGGCACCCAAAGTTTAAGGAAAGGAAAATAAACTCCGAGTTAGTCATGGGACTGGTGTCAGAACTCAAAATACGCATTTTGAAAACAAAAGGGTATCTCATAAGACCACGCCACACATAAACATAGAACGGGTTTTTACCTTATGATAACCAAAACATTCTACGCCAAATACTTGATATTATTTTTAATGACATATCTTTGAAAACATTCGCAAGTAAATTTATTAATCTTAGCCGAAATTGTTACATTATTAAATTCCAGCATACCACCTTGTAATACAAGGCTTTCTACATCTAAAATCGTAAGGGCTCTTATTGGAGAATGGGTTTCCATACAAATGACCAGGTGAAGGGACTATCTTCCGGCAGTACATCTCTAGAGGAAAGTACCGAGGCCCAACAGATGGTCCTCTACCAATACAGGACCGGCCTACCTCTTCCTAGATAGTACCAAATATGTCATCACACTGGTCGTTACCAACCTATCCGAGGGTCCTCGTAGCATGCATCCACATTAATTTACATCCCAAACATCATAACGGTAAGAAATATATGTAGAATGGGATGATCATACCCTAATGGTTGCGAACCAAATAGCCTTGCCGCATCTACCCTATTTTGGTCATTTTCGAGTATGAGGCCAAAGGTCACGATTATCTTTCACATAGCACATATCACTCTGAATGCCACACTACCATTCCTTCGATCACTATTGACTTCCACAAACATACAACCCCCGAGCTCATATGTCTTAGAGCAGGGTGTTAAGCTAAGAGAAGTTGCCTTCTCCGCCACCAGACAGATTTATATTTATAAAAGTCAACGATGAAATACCAAGAATGCAATGGCAGAAATTTGTCCATACAAGTTCATTCTGGGGCTGAACGCAACCGAAGGCACTCTCCTACCACATCCTGTCGGGAATTATCCCCAGGATTAGTAGTCCCCAGGATTAGTAGCGAAAAGTCCTTGCAACCCAAAGAGTTTCAAAAATGAAAGGACCGCTGCTACTTTAGTATTTGGGAGCTAACCAGAATTATCAACAAGCAGTCCTTTCATCTCGAAAATCCCTGGTCTTCATCCTTCATTTTCTTTATCAAGTCTTCATTTTCCGAACACATACATTGGTTCAAAGTGGTTTTCGGATAGGAATTACCCCAGATCCAACCCCAATTCCTTCGATCCAATCATCGATAAAAAGAGGTTTTGTGAATAGGGAATCATTCTTTAATCGATAAAGTTCTTTTTATCAAAATCTCTTTTGAAGATATATATTTCTAAAACATTCTTTCTAGTATATGAGGAACTATCGACCTCTCTTATCAAATCTTTGATTACCTGAAACCCTTTTTAAATTTCAAATCATTTCATCTTTTCTTAGGAAAACATTCCAAATCATTTATTTAAATCTTAAAAAAATTATTTCTCTTTCCAACCAATAGCCTTTCTTAGAATGGATCTTAGTTTCGATGGGCCTTTTTTGGCTCAAAATTTAGGCCCATTCCGGGGTGGGTGGTTACAATTTACATTCTATATCACTTGAAGTAGATTTAAGGTCAATTTCACATAATCTTGTTAAACTTGTACTCATTCACCAGACTTTTGTCTGACCCACCCCCTTCTTTTCATTTTCCACCACAACAGGATGACATGTTAGTAGATGACTAGACGTAGTATGTAGGGAAAAGAGCTTCAGGTTGGAGTTCTCATATTATCCATTGTTCTCGAGTAGGCATCTATTGTATTAAATATATGTAAAGCTTAAATTGTACTTAAGGAACAATGTATATGTAAAACAAGTATTTTGCAAAATGTTTTTCTTAGATGTCTATTTTGTATACTTATATTTTAATCCCTTCTGCTTTGAGATCTAAAAGTGTAGAATGTTTTAGAACTCCACCCTTATACTTATGCTCTAAATGTTTTAAAATCCCAACCGCTCGTATTTCTCGACATGATGTGTCCAAGATCACATTAGGTTTTGGATCGGTATGTCGATAGGTGCGGGTTGTTACACTTGGTATCTGAGCTTAGATTTAGGATCCCCTAAGACTTAGGCACGTATTGAGGGAACGTACTTGAAAAGTTTTTGGAAAAAATAATATAGTTATCAAAAACGTTTTCCGAAAAGTTTTCAAAAATGGGTTTGAATAAATATATATATAAGTTTCAAACAAATATCCAAAGATTTTATATATATATATAGGAATTCTTTTTATTCGTGTAACAACCCAGAATTTTGGTCATTGGATTTTAAATATTTAATTAATTTTAAATATTGAAATAATTGGATTTTGGAATTTATTAACTTAAATTAAAATATAGTGATTATTTAGATATTTGAAATTGTGAATTAAATATTAATTAAATGGATTTAATCATCTTATTTAACTCCTTTTAATTAGTAAATAATATAGGTGTTCAATTTGTAAATTTATTTACAAAAATAAATAGATCGGATAAATATCAATAATGTGATCGGAAATATATATCAATATCTTAATATGTGAAAATAGCATTTTGGGGTATTGTCTTGGACTTTAATGAAACTAGTACCATTAGATCCGGAATAATGAATTGTTATAGCCGATGAGTTTCGTGACGATCAGACGTACTGTATGGTCGTGCGAGCTTGAAACTCGTAGTAATTAATTTCATGAACTTAAAATAATATAATTTGATTATAAAAGATAATTTTTTATACTTTGAAAGCAGGTCCTGAAAATAGTTCCATTGAGTTCGGAATAGGGGTATTTAGCTAGGAACGCCATTGAACATGCCTCGATTGGAGTTCGTGGGTTTAGGGGCGTGAATAGTGTCAGTTAGATTTCTATATATAGATGCTCACCCCTCATTCTTTTCCCAAACCCTAAATGAGAAACCTAGTCGCTGTTTTACTTTTCCCTCATCCAACAGCCATTATAGCTCCGGCCACCAGAGGCCGATTCAGGCGAGGGGTTCAACTAAGAAAAGTTGCAGGAAGCCTAGAGGTTGCATTGCTGGTGGTGGATCATCAGATGGGTGGCACTAGCTGGTGGATTCTAGTATCTAACATAGCAGAAAAGGGCTTGCATTTTGGGATCGATAGAGGATTTGCGGCGACATTAGGGGATGGTAGTGGTGGTCGGTTCGTTTAGGTCGGGGCGTGTGATTGGCGGAGCATGACGGTCCCTAGTGCGCTATGGCGTTGCTGGTAGGAGGTTGAATGGAGATGGACGAAAGTGTTAAGAGGCGGCCTGGGTTTGGAAAATTAGAGATTATGGTTAATTAGGGTAATTAATTTTGTGGTTATTGATTTTTTTTAATTAATTCAAAAATCTTGTAAACTCAATAATTATTTCATACAAAATCCAAATCAAACGTGGTCAGTCACGTTGCACTCGTATTAACGATAACAACGCTTTGGAATTTGATTGGTTAGGACCGGAGTTTGTAAAATTCAAGGTAAATTCGAACGCTGTTCGATTTTATATGGAATCAGAACGCTCAACGATAAATAGAATTTCGGTGAGTTAAACTCACCTTTTTGGCTAATCAGCATATTATATATTAATAAAAATTATTTACTGCCTGCTTGGATGTTGAAATTGCTGGTTGTTTAGTTTGGATAAATTATCATTTTTGAAAATGGATAATGGATAAAGTGATAAAATAACACAGATTTAACATACTTACGTTGTTTAAGTAGTAACGTAGTTAATTTAAACATACTTATTTGGTTTACCTATTTGGCCAAATAAACACCGTCTAATAATAAACAAAAGAGTTTATTCTGAATGATATTTTTTAGCAGAACAAATCCATGTTCTGCCATTATATAAATTTGGACATTCATTTAAGTACTAGTTGATTAATACTGGATAAGTGATTGTGTTAACAGTTGATTGTTAATTATGGATTTGGTTCACATATATGTATGTTTATGCAAATATCTGTAATTTAACTTGAAAAGTTAAATTGAATTTAATGGTAGCTTGTTTAAGTACCATTAGGGTCGCTGAGTCTCTTACTGGATTTGGAAAGTTATGGATTTAAATTAACTTCAAATTTTATAATTTGAAGTAAAATGTTTTATTTAATTATTATTTAACAAAAATTTTATTGAATTTCTCTTTTTCAAAGTATTTGTAAAATTATTTCTTTAGTAAAGTTAATTATTATATTTATACTGTTTTAAAATTAATTATTTTATTAGTGTTGTATAAATATAATTAATTACTTATCAAGGCTGGTTAAAGATAATAAATTATTTTATTATGATTGTTTAAAGCTAGTTAATTATTTTGTTAATAATGTTGCTAGAAAGTTAATTAATTTTATTTCGAAAGTTGTTTAATGTTATTTTATTATATTAATTAAATATTCCAAAAGTTAATTATTATATTACTTAAAATGTTTCTAAAGTTTGTTATTATATTATGTAAAAAAGTTTAAAAATTTATATTTATGATGTTAAAGTTTTATTTATTATAGTTAAATATAAATTGTTTATAAATAGATTTCTTTTATAAAAAGAATTTAATAAAAGAGTTTATGAATTTGAAAGGGATTTCAAATCGGAAAAGAAGTTTGTTTTTTTTTCTCTAATGATTTCAGAAAGGAGGTCTATAAATTGTTTTAGAGATTTGTAAAAGAGTTTTATAAATGATTTTGGATATTTATAAATGAAGTTTTATAAATAATTTTAGATATATGTAAAAGAGTTTTTTTAGATGGTTTTGGGAAATTTATAAAGATGTTTTTATAAAGAGATTTGGATATTTATAAAGGAGATATTTATAAAATAAAAGAGATTTATGAAAAGGATTAGTGTTTTGGGTTATTAATGTCTCCATCTAATGACATTTGGATTTGATCATTTTAATATGATTTCAAAATAGAAAACCTTACTAAGTGTTCGGTAAATATACATATACCATTTTATAAGTATGTGAAAAAGGTTTTACAAGTTTTGAAAGGAATGGTTTGTGAATATACTTATCCCAGTAAGGTAAGTATATTAGTATTTGATAAAGAATTTAGAAAGAGATTTATAATGAAAGATTAATTTTGGGAGGCTTGGTGGTTTCTAGGGGAAATGTAATATCTGTTTGGAATGTTTGTTTAACTGATAGTTCAATAACCAACTATCAAATCTTGACTTAACTATTAATTCTTGTTCTAGATATGCAATCCTTCTTACTTTTGGTGGTACAGAAATATTTCCCTACTTATCATTGAAGGATATTAACTCTGGAAATATCTAGGAGAAACATGAGGATTATATGATATAGTTACCATCAGTGGTGTTATACTGTATGTAACGACCCGTAAATTTTCAATAATTAAAACTGTTAATTTAATGAGATTTTTGAAATTTAATATTGAAGAAAATAAAAATTTGTGAATTATTAATAAAGGTTGTAATAATGTAATAATGAAAATTAACTAAAAGGAAACGTAACAAGGTTAATTAAAGTTATTAATTAATGAACTTGAATGAAATTCCCAATTAAATTAAATAATTTAAATGTTATGACTTGGTTATAAATGGAGTATGAGAAAGCATATGTAATTTTTGAATTAATGTGTGAAATAATATAATAGATGGTAATTGTTTGTGAAGAATAAACATGCAAGTTATAAAGGGTGTAATGGTGACAAATGGTTGTTGTTACCAGTTAATTGACCAATTACGAATAAAGGTAATTAAAGGTTACTTTAATGATAATTAATATAATAACGGAAAGTGTGAATATAAATTTAATAGAAACGTAGATTTATTTATAAGGTAGTAATTGATGTAATAAAAAGCATGAAACCAAGTAAATAAATTTATTGAGAATATTAATCGTGATTAGTGTATATATTTGGCAAAATTATAATGATGGAAATTTGGATATATTAATGTAATGAAAGACAAACAAATAGTAACTAAGTTTATAGAGTAATAATAGACTTAATTAAAGGACTGGAATTGAATCTAATTAGTTTATTTGGAATTAATTTCAAATTTAATTGGTTTCAATCCATATAAATGGAGTTAAATACTATGACAAATTGATATTAGAATGAATTGGGTAATATCAATGTAATAAATATAACCAATGTCAATTTCATCCATTTTTGATAATAATAGATTGAAGAACAGGTATGGAAGGTAATAATGTTAATGCAAGTTAATGAATAGCTAATTTATTGCGATCCAAATTAATTGAAAACAATTGTAAGGTTATAATTGATTGTAAATAGTAAATTGGGAAATAAATGCAAAGGTATATTTGTGGATGTAATAATACGTAATAAACTGGAATTTGATAAATTCAATGTTAGATAAGTGATTATATTATAATATTTGTTGGTTGACAATAAAGTATGAATGAGATTAACCTTGGCAAATGGTGATAATTATTAACTGTTTACCTATTTATTTAATTAAATTAGAGCTAAATCCATTGCAATTAATTAACGTAATTAAATACTACGTTAATATGAATTTAGGTAATGACTGTAAAATATTAGGGTAATTGGATATATAGTAATGTCAAACTTATCCACAAGAGGATGATTGATTAAATAAAGAGATTGGAACCACATTGAATAAATTTATTTGAAATTAAAAATATAATTTACTTGAATTTACTTAAATTGAAGTAAACACTGTAAGTTTGCAATTAATCCTTATTTGATTGACATGGAAATTTTGGTTAATGAATTATAAGTTTATATGTAATCGGAGGGGGGGGGGTAGAAATTGTTAGCTATTAAATTTGAATTAAAAAGGGACTTAATTCATTTAATATTTATTTATTTAATTAACTGGAAAATAGCCATTTTGGCCACTGACTCGGATTTCGACAAAACCAGTTTTATCGGATCCACAACGTTGAATTTTTGTAGGATTTCAAGTTTCATAACGATCGGGCTTGTCGTTTAATCGTACGGGCTTGAAACGCCTTGAAATCAATTTAATTGAAATTAATTGAAATCAATTTGAAATAACTTGATTTTTGCATAACTTCTTCATACGATGGAATTTGGACTTGAAACCTGTTCCATTGATTTTAAAATATTAGAAAATATATATTTTGATATATGGGTTGACCCATTTCCATTCCGAAATCGAAACGGGCTTTTCTGGTCAATTACGTTCAAAACTCAAATCAATCTTGTCCATCTACTCTATTTTCTGCTTTGTCTATAAATACCTCGTTATAAACCCTAATTGTTCCTCATTGTCATTTGTATGTACATACATCTCCTTCTTAGCTCCTCATTCCAATGGTAGACAAAACCTAATTCCCAAATTCCAAAATCTAATTTCAAAAAAAAAATTGCAAATCTACAGCAACTTTGGGTCGTGCTTCGGGTTTCAAAGGCAAAAACCCTGGAGATACTTCGGGTCAAGAAGAAAATGACTCGGGTCTCTGGGTCATTTTTGCAAAAACTCAGAGCAAGCACCGGGGATTTGAGGCGGCGGACCGAAGTTGAACCCGAAGTCGACCCAGGACCAGAATTTTTCAATACTCTAATTATCATAACTTTTGCATACAGACTCGGATCTGGACGAGGTTTGTTTTTCTGGGATCGTATCGAAATTCCGGACACTTTCACGCTGGTGTGGATGAATTTGGAGACTGTTTAAATTTTGGGTTTAAATTGGATTTAAATTCAATTTAAATCCAAAGGTGAATGTTTTAACCCACTCACAACTATTAAAATTTCTTATGTGTGTTAAATTAATTATTGATGTGATAAAAAGTTTATTTATGACTGTTTGGCATATTTTTAATCACCATCTCAGTTAAATTGAATTTATTGGATTAAATTGTTATTTAATTTATTATTGCACTTAAACTGCCAGTTAAATTATTATTTGATTTATTATTGCATTTAAACTGCCAGTTAAATTATTATTTGATTTATTATTGCATTTAAACTGCCAGTTAAATTATTATTTGATTTATTATTGCATTTAAACTGCCAGTTAAATTGTTATATAACTTATTTTTGAATATAAACTACCGGTAAATACCTTTTATTTATTTTCTGTTCTGTATTGATGTTATTGTTGAATTGAATGATGATTGTGATAAATGGTTGATGGTGGATATTGGATGAATGGATGTTGTATTTATATTGTTATAAACTGCAAGTTGTCATGCATTTTATTTCATTTGGGATTGCGGTTTGAAATGATATATAACCGTATTTTTATTTTTAAATTGCGGATTGAAATGATAAATATCTGTATCACTTGACCATTGGATAGAAAATCATATACAGACGTCGTCGGTCTATATATATATATATATATATATATATATATATATTTGGAATGATTTCTATGGGTTTTGGAAAATAAGGGTTTATATAAATACTAATTTTGATATTATATAAATATTATTGGGGCTTTTAGGCTCAGGGAAAAAGTTGGAGAAAATTTTAGTTTCAGGAACAAGAAGTTTACATTTTAGGCTGAAAGACAATTTTTAATGTAAATCACAGGATGGTAGTTGCAACTATCATTTTCTGTTTACACTATAAAATGTCCTTCAGACTAAACACCAAACTTGTTGTCCCCGAAACTAAATTTATTTACAACTTCTTCCCTATGCCTATTTTCCAGAATATTATTTTATATATAGTTAAATTCTAAAATTAAAGCTATGTATAACTTGATGATGTTTTAAGTTTGATTTACGAATATTTCAAGTTTGAGCTTTATTTAAGTGATATTGAATTTATTAAATAAATATCTCTAAACTAAATAATAGTAAATTGAATTAAGGTATATATAAGATTTTCAGATTTGGTTGGGAATTTGGAATATTTAAAGACTTGAAATATCTCAAAATTGAAATGTTTTATTGAAATTAAGGTATTATTGTTTTCAAAGTATTGGTTTTCGAAATTTTTATAACTTTGAAAGTAATATGGTTTGAAAAATGAATTTATTTGAAATAGAATTTATTTAAGAATTATCTGCGAATATATTGATTTGAAACCGATTGAAATTTTGAGATTAAGAATATGACTACATTATGTGATTTGGGTTTAATATGGTTTCAAAGAATATTTCAAGTTTTATAAATAAAAGTAAGAATAGTGATTGAAAATTTGGATTTATTTAAATGATATATTATTGAATTTGGTTTTGAAGTATATACTATTTTGAAATAAAGGTTATGTTTTGAAATGGAAATGATATTATGGGTTTTTAAAGTATATATATTTTTAAATGATCATGGTGTTATGATAACGATTGGTTGTTATAGAGACCGGGATCGGATATGGACATACTCTCTGTCGATACTGAAAACCACTTTGACAACTGTGTACGCGGTGGAGTTTCCAGAATGAAGTAGGATGGTGGCGACGATCCTAAGGTATATACGTGGACCCAACTCCCGTGAGTTGGCATAAGGTGGCTAAAACAGGAGCGATTGACGGACCAATGAGGTAGCACCTCTGATCGGACACACTTCTTCGATACCATTCTATTACTTGTGATTGATTTGGTGCGTACCCTTGATTTGGGAGTGTTGTTCGAGGTGGGCGATAGTGGCTGCTATGCGTCACCACTAGTCCGGATGCGTAATTGGTATATCTACCCTGGCATTGCCTAGTTGTGCCGTGTCACCTACCATATCGAGCTTTACTACGATTTGTGATTTCTCCCATAGCCTGTGGAGTATCGAGGGTAGCCCCCATTTTGGGAGTATGCTAATACTGGATAGACTACTGGGACTGTTACGTGTTAAGGTGGAAAATGTAAAGCCTTAATGCTATTTAAAAGTATGTTTATTTTATATTAGACATTATTATAATAGCGAATATTACTACATAGTAAATAGTTTAACGGATCCTTAGGGGATGTGAATCCCGAGCATCTCTTAAGTTACTGCACTCACGTTAGACACTGGATAGGAGATGTCAAATCCTGTAAACATCTCTGATGCCGTTCCACTCATATATTTATCATTGATTTAACTTACATAAGATCTTTTAGTTCTGACTTGAGTGTTTTGTCTTTTCAATTCGCTCGGGTCAGCCTGAGCATTTCAGGATTTGAAGGCCCTATGTCTGGAGGACGAAGACGAAGATTTTATTACTACTATTTATTATATTCCACTACACCATTGTATTCCGCTGCATTAATTATCATTCTCTGGTATGTGTAACTCTGATATGTATTGTATAAGTATAATAAAATGTTTTGTAAAACAGCTTCATGAACTGTTATTTGATTATTATATTTTATCGTTCCGCTGCAAGATTCTATTTTGTTTCTTTTATTTCTCCACTTTTTCTTATTTACCCCATAACAATCTGCCCTTCTGTATGGTTTAAGTTGGCATGTGTGTCTGCTTAAGCGTACAAAAAGGTGGGATGTTGCATCTGGTATCAGAGCTTTGATTTAGCGATAAACCTTAGCTTTGTGTGGTCTGACTCTTTATTAATAGGGTAGTAATACCCTATGATGAGTCATTGAGAGTATATATATGAGAGAGCGTATTTGTTAGTGTTATAAAAAGGTTTTTATATTGTGTTAATTTGTTCCGTTTTGTATTTATAAATTCTGGTTGGTGCATAGGACGCTATGACATCAATAGGGATTTCTAAACACTTAATAGGACAGACCGACACAATATTTGTTTCAAAATATAGGTGAATGAAATAATTTTGCCTATTGTATATTTTTATATATAAAAATAATATATTTTTAAAATGGTATATTTGGTTGTAATATATTTGTTTGTTAAGTAGGGAAATTTTTATATATTAGTTGAAAATAAGATTTGAAAATAAAATAAAGGAAAGATTGGAAACTTAGAACTTAAGTTCTGGGACTTTTGAAAATTTTCTTTTGAATGATTTTGGAATATAATAAAGATATTATTTAAAAGTATTTTCTGATATAAATATTTCAATAAGATTTGAAAGAATGATTTTTAAAGAAAATTTTGGAAATAAATAAGTTATGTACTCCCCCCTCTGTCGCTGGAAAATAATTTCGGTGATGAGTGCACGCATCATCGACGTTCATTTTCGAGTTTTGAAGTGGGAAGACCACTGTAGTAGTTTTACTACAGATTTATTTTGATAAACAAATATAAATTTTAAATTGTTTTAATATAATTAGATATATATGTTGCAAGTATATACATTTATCTATTATTTTAAAATGATTTGAAACAGAACCCGATATTTAATTCTTGAGTTTCCATTAATTAATAGTTTAATTTAGTGAAATGGAACATAACTAATTAATAATCGGAACCTTTAAATGGAATTAAAAGAAATTTGGAATTTGTAACCTGTCAACCAAGGGATATTATGATTGAACATTAAGTTAATTTAAAAGAGATAAAATAAACTTGTGTAACTTTCAATTTCATTCTTAAAGGCATAAATATAACTTACCAATTATAAAAGTTGAGATGTTAATAAGGAAGTGTAATGTAAAACTATACAAGTAAACCTAAAAGTAATGAAAGTATTCAATGCATTCTTTAATAGATAAGGATTTATTTGTTAGAGTTGTTATGAACTTAAGTATAATTGAAAATGTTATTAATTAAATATAATAGAAATGTAAGTATTATAGGAAAATGATTATAAACTTAAGTAAATAAATTGATATGCTAAGAAATTTGAAGTGAACATAAATATCATAATTAAATAGATGTAAATAAATGAAATTAAGTAATAATGAATGAATGAATAAATATAATGCAATAAAAAAAAGAAACTGACATGACACTAATAAATGAAAACGAATATTTGTAAGTAATAAATGAAAATAAATGCTGAATCAATGAATAAAAGTAAATTTTTGTAAGAAGTAAATGTAAATTAAAAAGACAAATCATTCTATAAATGAAAAAGAAATAAAACAATAAATGTTATGAGATGAAGTTATAATAATAAACTTAATTTATTGTTTGAAATAGTTGTCTGTCTTGGTTTATGAGTTGTTTGGGTAAAATATACTTTAATTGCTTAGACGTATGAATAATCTATGGAATTTATCTAAGACTGTTGAGTAAATGGAATACTTTATAGTTATTTGTCATTTTATGTGATATAAAGTGTCTTAACCCAAACAAACCAATTGTTTGTCTTGCTTGAATGGTTGATTTGTATATGATGTGTATGTTGTTTGTTGCAAATGATGGTTGTTTATATTGATTAGTTGGTTAGTGGTTGAAACAACTTTAAATATTTCGTTTTATATAATTATTAACTCTTTTTGGATTATATAAGTGAAATACAAGTTATGGAAGCAATTGCTACTGCTTTTGGTTTCATAATTAAGTGTTGTTTGCCCGACAAATAGGTACGTTCTCGGAATACGATTTTATAGCGTTATTATATTATTTTTCCCATGTTGGGATATATTATTTTGGAAAATATATGTTATATATTGTTATATTTGATATTATATTTTCTCCCGAGCCTCTCCGTACAAAGGAGACTCTGCCAAAATTTTCCATAAAAATTTGAACTTAGAATTTTTTTGAAAATGTTTTCCAAACTTTATTAATTTGAGTATAAAAAGATTTAATAGTATAAAATTGGTATATTTTATTAAAAATAATTAATTTTGAATATTTATTTGTTTATAAAGTTAATATTTTGAATAAGATGTATTGTTTAGTTAATTCTTTCTTTTCCCTTCTTTTCCTTTTTGGGGATGAAAAGTTTTGAGTGGGGGAGAGTGTAACGACCCATAAATTTTCAATAATTAAAACTGTTAATTTAATGAGATTTTTGAAATTTAATATTGAAGAAAATAAAAATTTGTGAATTATTAATAAAGGTTGTAATAATGTAATAACGAAAATTAACTAAAAGGAAACGTAACAAGGTTAATTAAAGTTATTAATTAATGAACTTGATTGAAATTCCCAATTAAATAAAATAATTTAAATGTTATGACTTGGTTATAAATGGAGTATGAGAAAGCATATGTAATTTTTGAATTAATGTGTGAAATAATATAATAGATGGTAATTGTTTGTGAAGAATAAACATGCAAGTTATAACGGGTGTAATGGTGACAAATGGTTGTTGTTACCAGTTAATTGACCAATTACGAATAAAGGTAATTAAAGGTTACTTTAATGATAATTAATATAATAACGGAAAGTGTGAATATAAATTTAATAGAAACGTAGATCTATTTATAAGGTAGTAATTGATGTAATAAAAAGCATGAAACCAAGTAAATAAATTTATTGAGAATATTAATCGTGATTAGTGTATATATTTGGCAAAATTATAATGATGGAAATTTGGATATATTAATGTAATGAAAGACAAACAAATAGTAACTATGTTTATAGAGTAATAATAGACTTAATTAAAGGACTGGAATTGAATCTAATTAGTTTATTTGGAATTAATTTAAAATTTAATTGGTTTCAATCCATAATAAATGGACTTAAATACTATGACAAATTGATATTAGAATGAATTGGGTAATATCAATGTAATAAATATAACCAATGTCAATTTCATCCATTTTTGATAATAATAGATTGAAGAACAGGTATGGAAGGTAATAATGTTAATGCAAGTTAATGAATAGCTAATTTAGTGCGATCCCAATTAATTGAAAACAATTGTAAGGTTATAATTGATTGTAAATAGTAAAATGGGAAATGGTGTTATGATAACGATTGGTTGTTAAAGAGACCGGGATCAGATATGGACATACTCTCTGTCGATACCGAAAACCACTTTGACAACTGTGTACGCGGTGGAGTTTCCAGAATGAAGTAGGATGGTGGCGACGATCCTAAGGTATATACGTGGACCCAACTGCCATGATTTGGCATAAGGTGGCTAAAACAGGAGCGATTGACGGACCAAGGAGGTAGCACCTCTGATCGGACACACTTCTTCGATACCATTCTATTACTTGTGATTGATTTGGTGCGCACCCTTGATTTGGGAGTGTTGTTCGTGGTGGGCGGTAGTGGCTGCTATGCATCACCACTAGCCCGGATGCGTAATTGGTATATCTACCCTGGCATTTCCTAGTTGTGCCGTGTCACCTACCATATCGAGCTTTACTACGATTTGTGATTTCTCCCGTAGCCTGTATAGTATCGAGGGTAGCCCCCATTTTGGGAGTATGCTAATACTGGATAGACTATTGGGACTATTACGTGTTAAGGTGGAAAATGTAAAGCCTTAATGCTATTTAAAAGTATGTTTATTTTATATTAGACATTATTATAATAGCGAATATTACTACATAGTAAATAGTTTAACGGATCCTTAGGAGATGTGAATCCCGAGCATCTCTTAAGTTACTGCACTCATGTTAGACACTGGATAGGAGATGTCAAATCCTATAAACATCTCTGACACCATTGCACTCATATATTTATCATTGATTTAACTTACATAAGATCTTTTAGTTCTGAATCGAGTGTTTTGTCTTTTCAATTCGCTCGGGTCAGCCTGAGCATTTCAGGATTTGAAGGCCCTATGTCTGGAGGACGAAGACGAAGATTTTATTACTACTATTTATTATATTCCACTACACCATTGTATTCCGCTGCATTAATTATCATTCTCTAGTATGTGTAACTCTGATATGTATTGTATAAGTATAATAAAATGTTTTGTAAAACAGCTTCATGAACTGTTATTTGATTATTATATTTTATCGTTCCGCTGCAAGATTCTATTTTGTTTCTTTTATTTCTCCACTTTTTCTTATTTACCCCATAACAATCCGCCCTTCTGCATGGTTTAAGTTGGCACGTGTGTCTGCTTAAGCGTACAAGAAGGTGGGATGTTACACTGTACGTATAAACTCGTTTTGTTCTTTTAGGACAAATGATGAGGAGATCCATCCACATAAACGGTTAGGGGGCGATCTATACTCTTATGTATTTTTTGATTATTTCCAAAAGAACCGATATTGAGCATTCTGGAAATCGATCGATTGGTTTTGGAATATTCGGTAAGGGGGGAGTGTACTTGTAAGAGATGACTCGAAACCATAACCACTCCAAAACCATATACAGGTTCTATGCTTGGAGGAGATTCGAGATCTGTTTTGGATGTTGGAATCTATATGTGATTCCGAGACCCGTTGGGGTGTGGGAATCCATGTATGATTATGAGATTTGTTTTGGATGTTGGAATCCTTCTGTGATTCTGAAACCCGTTGGGGTATGGGAATCCATGTGTGATTCCAAGGTCTTTTTTGGGATGTTGGAATCGTGTGTGGTTTCGAGACCTGTTGAGGTTTGGGAATCCATATGCGGTTCCAAGATCCGTTTAGGTGGAGGTGCGTAAGGTGGAATGCCAGACGTAGCCTCATTAGCAGTAATGACTAAAACAAGGGATATGATGCATAGCCAGGGGTTTAGCCTACCCATGAGGGTGTAGTCATCTCCTTCCTACAGTTACCTATAGTTGTTATGCATGCATGGAGCGATGCATTCGACCTTGCATGGGAAGCTATGTATTTCCTATTGCACATCACTAGGATGTATTGTTGCTTTGGAAGGATAACGCTGATCCTTGTGTAAGAGGACCGTTCTCGAAGTACTGATGGCACCTCCGTGGAATCCTACACAATTAGCGAACATGCCTTAACAGTTTTGATTATATACCTATTATTGTTGTGATGTACACTCACGAGCATCACAACTACTTGATTATTAATATTTTTGCCCTTAGACATTTTTATAATATCACTGGATTTTCTAATATAAACAATTTGGTTATCGTAAGGTAAAAACCCATCCGTGTTTATGTGCGGTGTGGTCTTTTGAGATACTTTTATTTTGAAAAGTTTTATAACATTAAAAATCCTTTTGAGGTGTGTCTCTCATGCCGGTTTACCAAACTGATCCAGGTGTTATTTTATTATAATACTTGGGTCAGACTGAGCATTTTTATAGATTTGCTTTGGTGCTCAGGAGACGAGCTGGATGCCCAAAACGTATCTATGCATTTCTCTATTTTCCTTTGCATTGGTTGTTGTGTTTATCAACAATTTGTGAGGACATGTTGTTATAATTATCGAGGCTGATGATCTGTTTAGTATACTCTGATTCTTGTATGTATATTACAGTTTTTCTTGGTGTAAAGATTTGTTGTATATTATATATTACTCGTTACGATGTGAGATTCTGTTCTGTCTTTTTCTTTCCTTTTCCCTAACAATCTGTCTTTCCAGCACTTTGATGCTCGACATGTGAATATCCTGGATGTATTAATGTCGACTTGTGACGGTCGAAAAGGATGGGTCATTACACGTGGTATCAGAGCTTAGGCTGAACGAACACCTAGGCTTTGGTAGGGTTAACTCATTTGAGATGAGTAAGTGAGACCCTAGGATGAGTTTGAGTGTAGTATATCTATGTGCGCATTTTTGTTAGTGCTAAAAAATGTTTTATATTATTTTGATTTATCTGCTGAGTGGCTTATGAATTCTAGTTGAGACGTGGGATGCCACGGTATCGATAGGAGTTTCTAAACACTTGAACAAGGCAAACCGATATGGTATTGTTTTAAAACTAGTAAATGAGATAATTTATGCAAGATTATAGTTTATATATAATGGAATAATTTTATAAAATTAAGTATAGTTTTTATTGATGTGTTGTTTGTTAAGGAATGAAAATATTCAATTATTATCATTTATTGTTTGATTAGTCATGCTCACCAAGTTAGGAGCATTGGCTATTGTTTGTTGGTTGAGTGGTGTGCCCGACTAGTTTATGGGCATCGACTATTATGGTTGATTAGGAGTTGTTTATCCTTTTCACTACATGGGTTGGGTAAATAGAAATTGTGGGAACATTGAAGTGAACACCTTGTGAATTCAGTTTCACGGTTTGACTATAAGGCGTTTGGTGATAATGTTGGGTTAAAATTTAACTTTAATAAATATTGTTTATTATAATCTAAATAAAGATATACATTTGTGAAATGGTTTTATATAAGGAAGTGAAAAATCATATAAGTATAGTTTATAAATGTGGTTTATAAGAATAAAAATTTAAGTTGAGAATTTGAGAATTTAAATCCCGGTGTTTTTGGGAATGATTTTTCAAAGTTTTGGAGGAAATAATAATAGTATTATTTGAAAGTGATTTTGAATAGAAATATTTTTAAAGAATTTTGAAGGAGACATAAAGCACTAAACTTACTTCGGTCGCTGGTATATAATTTTGGTGATGACTACAACATCATCGGTGTTCATTTTTGAGTTTCTAAATGAGGGATTGCTAATATAGTGATTTACCATAGAAGTTTCGTTTTGGGTAAAACGAATTTGTTTTAGATTCCAAAAAAGTATGATTTGATATACAAAAGGGATACACATATATTACTATTTCAAAATGATTTGAAATAAAACTCGGATGGTTGGTTTTTAAATTTTCCATTAAGTAATATTATATGGACCTAAGTATCCTATGCATTAGGATAATTTGGTTTATGCATCTTGTTTTGAGCTATTGTTTGGTATTTTTCATTTATGAAAATAAAATGGTATTTTTGACGATTTTGGATTGTCGAAAACTCCCCAATGAATACTGAAATTTAAGCTAGGTATTTTTGTTAAAATTATAAAAAGGTAAGTTATTGAAACTTATAAATTTAAGAAATAGTAAGATAAAATAGATTTTGAATTTATTGGACATTTGGGTTAAGTAAAAAAGATCTAAAATTTGTCTATATACTCTTAGATTGTAGCGAAGTGTTAAAAAAATATGGACTTAAGTTTAAAGTGGATGGTAAAAATTATTGTGCTTTATAAAATGTTTACGATAAACTTAAGTATGGAAGTGCTTTATAGATGAAGTTGTGACTTTTTGGAATGTGTATAAAATAAATTTTAAAATGAGTGTGGCACATCCTTAATTTTTGATAACATCATTCAGGAAATTTAATTAGATAAATTAAATAGAATAATGATGATAAAGGGATTGAGATTTGAATAAATTATATATATATAGGGCCCTACTTAATAGTAAACTAAATGGGCTTAAATTGGTTTATAGGCTAATCAAATTTACACATAGGCATATTAGTAAATAGCCACTTTATTATACACAACCATACTCCTTTGTAATTGCCCATTCATGTTTCATTTCTCACTTTCACAAATGCAAATCATAAACCTAAGATAGAGCGGATCATTAACAAGGAGCAAAAGAGGAAGAATTCAATCTTAAGCTTAGGATCAAAGCTAGGAAGGATTAATCAATAGAAAATCTCAAATTCCTTACCATACCTAAGGTGAATAATAATTTCATACCATCTCTATTTTACTCTATGATTATATGATTTAGGATTTATGATTAAATTCGTTTTTATGATGATATGGATATTTATATGCTTGAACTATATTATGTTTGATTTATTTTAATTCATTCACATATGAATTTGCACGGTTTTGATGTAAAGTCAAGAGTCTATGATTTTAGAATGTTAGGGAAATTTTTTATGTTAAGTAAAACATGATTTAGGAGATGGGTTTTAATTTTCATAATTTTCCGAGCTATAGAAAATTTATTATGAATTTCTTAAGGGAAATATGATATAATTAGGTTAAAATTTATTTCGAGTATTTCAGGAAGAAATTAGGTCTGAAATTTTAATATGTTTGGTTAAATCATAAAATTGAATTTCTATGATTTTTAGTGATTTCTCCCAATTGATTTACTAGGGAAAATAAATTATTTCAAGAAAAGGACTTATCTGCAAATACTAGTCTTGTAAATGGAAGGGCTTAAACGTTTGAATTTATTTAGACTTATAATTGATAAATGCGGCAGTTTAATGGTAAAGTATTTGAAAAGTTTTGAAGTAACCAATCAAGGTGATACAACAGGCAGGTTAATTATAAAGTAATTGCCATATTTAGCTATAAATCAGCGTTTTCAGAAAAAAGGCAATTCCACCTATTTCGGAAGTACCTTTCGACTCCTTTACCTCCGCTCCATCTCAGTCGAAACCTTCCTAGTCGAAACCCACATAGTCGAAACCAACGCACATGGTATCAATGGTATTGGTACAAAGTGAATTAGTGAGTAGCGAAAGGTAGGGTGTCGAAAGTAATGCTTCCGTTAGGGTCAAAACCTTATTCCGTTTTCAAAAGGTAAGTTCTTTCTTTGTTTTACTTAAAGCTTTCGACACAGTCGAAACATATGCTTTCGAAAGGGTTTATATAAATAGCTTTCGGGGAATGTTGCTTTATTATGTTAAAGTATTAGCTTTCAAAGGGGTACCTTTTTGTTTAAATAAGAGCTTTTGAAAGGATTGGTTCCGACCTAGTCGAAACCCAACCACTATTTTTCTTCCGAGTGTATTGAAGCCATCAATGCCTTTGAAAGGTTATCTCTATTTTAACCTAAGCTAAGCCACTTCCTAAATGCTTTCGTAAGGGGTTAAGGGTTTCAAAGGCAATGGAGTCGAAAGGTGTTTCGACTCTATCCTTCAAAGTTTTAATTTAAAGGTTTATGCTTTCGAATAGATGGTTCCGACGCCATCAACTTTTTCCCTAAAACAACTTTATAAGGGTTTCGAAAGAGATATTTTCTTATATAACCATTTTGACCCAAATGATGTTTTAAAAAAAAAGAATAAACCCAATACTTTTGAAAGGGGTACTTTCATTTGTTTCGAAGCTATGTTTTGAATGACGTTTCGATACCATCGATAGGTATATTTAGTTTCAAAAGAGAATATTTATCAAGGGCTTTAAAAGGTATGTTTATTATGTTTTGAAAAGAGGTTTTTTCTTTCAATGGAAGTCATCCAGGGGTTTCAAAAGAGATGTTTTAAGATTTCAAAATATAAACCCAATCTCAATTTAAAGGAATATACATGGCATAAATAAACAAAGAGTTATGAAATGAAGAAGTTTTCCTTGATTAAAAGGTTAATGGGATTAACCATGATATATATATATAAAGATGATTTCAAGGATAATAAACTCAGGTGTTGGTATTAATTGTTGTTACGCTTACTTCATCATATATTTATTCATATTGTAATTAACCCATGACGGTACTTTGGGGAAGGGCAGAATAACTAGCTAGGTTGACCCAATAGTGAATATAACTTAAGAAATGTTAAAAACCTTAAAACTAGAGATATTGACAGAGGCCAATAGGTTCATAGTAAGCCCGTGAAAATTGTGTATAACAAAAGATATTGGCAGGGGCAAATAGTTTCATAGTCAACCCATAAAAACTGTGTATAACAAAGGATATTGGCAGGGGCTAATAGGTTCATAGTCAGTCCATGAAAACTATACTTGATATTGGCAGGGGCCAATAGGTTTATAGTTAGCCAATGAAAACTATATCCGGATAGATATTGACAATTAGTAAATAGGTTCCTAGTTAGTCCATGAAAACTAGGATAAGGGAAAAGATATTAGAGTTACCAATGGGTTCTTAGTGATCCCATGAAAACTATGAAATCAAACAGATAGTCCATAAACAATTAACAGGTTAACAGTGACTCTTAAAACTATAATTGAGACAGATAGTCCGTATTATGGGGATGGGTAACCCAGATTTGATTTACTTGTTTTTCATATCATCATAATGTTTTGAAATACCATGTTTTAACCATTGTGGATGCAGCAGCATAGTAAATGGTTTTATAAACGTTTTAGGATACTAGTGAGGGGAAAACCCGTTCCGCTAAGTGGCGTCGTCTCATTAGATATCTAAATGGTTTGAGATGGTAGATTATTATTCATACCATGCTTTTTGTCTGGCTTGAATTTTTTGTTTTCCCCTTAAACTCTCGGATACTCAATTGATTTTGAGTAGGTTGAGAGTTAAGGTTTCCAGGTGTTCTTTTAGACGAATAAAGCTTCCGAAGACATGCAGGAGGCAAGCTTGTTATTAGAGTTCTTTTATTTCCGATGTGTGTTTAATTGTGAAGGCAAATTGTTTTAGCGCCTTATTATATACTCTGATCATCCAAGGGGGCATCTTCATATGTTGCTCTTGGCGTATTTTATATTAATTATATGTTATCTTAACGTGGACTATGTACTGGGATTATGTAATCAATTTGGAATATTTTACAATGTAATGTGGAACGTGTTCGCTGTTTAAATTTTTTCCATAATTTTGTGTTTCTGTGTATCAATGTATCTAATATCGCCGTATTTGGTCGCCGAAGATTAATAACTATGGATGACTGCAGCATCTGTTGCTGTTAGTTTTGGGCCTTCAAGTAGGGGGATGTTACAAGTTGGTATCAAGCATAGGTTTATGAAACTTTAAAAGAATAGTTAAACCTAAAAGCTTTTTCAAAATTGATCCAATGAATCAGAAATATGATCAGGGTTTGGGTTAACGTTATAGTAACGTAATTGTATTTGATATATAGATACATATACAAGTACATACTCCCCCTCTCTCTTAGACCGTTCTTCTGTATCTTACTACAACTCGTATGCAGATTTACGAGAAAGAAGATATGGAAGCAGGAAACAGAAGAGGAAATCTCGGTGGAGGAAGCACCACAACTAATGGAAATGCTCGACCCACTACCAGGAGGAACTCGGGTCGACCGGCTAATGCTAATAATCAAAATGTCGATGACAATGTGGGTGTTGGAAATCCACCAGTGGATATGGGGGCGATGTATCAGTTATTTTTTGGTTTGATGCAAGCAGGAGCTGCTGCGGGTGTTGCTGGGAATGTAGGAGGAGCTAATCCTATGGCTCCGATTGGGAATAATTATGCCTTGCTGAGTAGAGACTACACCAGTTTGGATGGGAAGCCATTCTTGGGAACAGAGAGTGCCATGGAGGTTGAGAATTGGCTGTTGCACTGCGAGCGTATATTTACTGTTTTGGGTCTGAATGATGGGTAAAAGAGAAGGTTGGCCTCTCGACAGTTGCAAGGGTCAGCGCTACACTGGTGGAGTAGTGTTACTACTGGAGTTCCGGAAGAGCAGTTAACTTGGGCTGATTTTAAAAATGAGATTTGAGCAGAAGTTTGTATTTGAGTTTGCTAAGTCAGAACTGATGAGGAAGTTTATAGATCTAGTTCAGAGAGAGATGTCAGTAGTCGAGTATGCAACTTAAAACGACCCGCATTTTTGACCGTTCAAGTCGACAATAATCCACACATGTCCAACTCAAACCGTTCAAAAAGGCAGATGGTTATTGGGGTTAAATAAGAAAAGGAAAGAAAGAACAGAAGCAAACTCAGAATCTTGCAGCGGAAGGAACAAGATATAATAATAAAATAACAGTTCATGAAGCTGTTAAATAAATAAATTTGATTATTATTATACATCATAAATCAGAGTTACATACATATCAGAGATAATACAATAATGCAGCGGAAAAATAATATGGTAGTAGAATACAAATGATGTAATACCAAACTCCGTCTTCGTCCTCCAGAATAGATCTTCAACCTTATCTGAAATGCTCAGGCTGACCCGAGCGTAATGAAAAGACAAAACACTCGAGTCAGGACTAAAATATCTCATGTAAGTCAAATCGAATAAGAAAATATGAGTGTGACGGCGTCAGAGATGTTTACGGGGTTTGACAACTCCTATCCAGTGTCAACGTGAGTGCAATAACTTAAGAGATGTTACAGGATTTTCCATCTCTCAAGGATCCGTTAAACTATCTACTATGTAGTACAATACGCTATTATAATATGTCTACATTAAAGTAAAAGTATTAAAATAGCGTTAAGCCATGGCCCATTCCACCCTTAACACAGTTTATATTCCCAAGAGCATATACAAGACCGTAGTTTCTCCAAAACCGGAAGTCACCAGAGGGCAATCCATATACTCAAGGTACAAACCAAAACGTAGTGGTCGCGAATAGGATAATCAGTATGACAAGGTACATGAGGCGATACCAACTAGGATACTAGTAGTTGCCTGATCCGGACTGATGTTGGGCATAGCAGCTACTACCCCAACACCGCGAAACAACACTCCCAAATCGCGGGGTGCACCCAAATCGAATCACAAAAGTAATAGACATGGTATCGAAGGAGTGTGTCCGCTAGAGATGGCGATCGTCAATGGCCCGGCGCGGCTCCTGTTTTAGTCATGTCAGGGGTCATCCAAAATCGTTCTCTTTCTTCAAATCAACACGTTCACCAAAACCATCCACTTCATTCTGGATCAACACTCCATGTGCATTAGTTATTAAAGTGGTTTTCGGTATCGACAGAGAGTATGTCCATATCCGATCCCGGTCTCTTTAATAACTACGTTATATTTTTCACACCGGTTCGATCTTTTACATTTTCAAATCGATTCATAATTGATATCAAAATATCATATTCGCTTCAAAATCAAATCCATTTCAAAATCATCATATCTACTCAAAGTATACAATTTCATTTTAAAAATCATTTTCGCCTTAATATCTCCTTTCGATTTCAAAACCATTTTTCGCCTCAATATCTCATTTCAATTTCAAAATCATTTTTCGCCTCAATATCTCATTTCGATTTCAAAACCATTTTTCGCCTCAATAAACCATTTCAATTTATCAATTTCAAATACATATTTGAACCACAAAATAAACAATTTCACTTTCAATATATTTCGAAACTTTAAATATTTCACATTTCAAAAAAAAATCGTATATTTATATAAGAATATAAGATTCGCTTTAAAACCATTTCGTATTCAAATTAGAATATACTTCAAATTAAACATCCGTATTAAGTAGTTTACTTAATTTTTGGAACAATTCCAATTCAATAAACTTAGATTATCATTCGGATTTCAAGAATTCATTTAAGTATTACATTCCAAACCAATTTCAGTTCAAATCCTATTCAAATCAATTTATCTTCAAATTTAATTGAACAGTTTCAATTTAGTCCAATTCACAAATTTATTTAAATTTCAATTTAATTCCAAATTAATTAAATCTCAATTTCAAATTAAATTTCACTTCCAAACTCAAACTTGAAATATCATTTCATATAAATTTTCTTAGAAATATTCAGAGTTCGATTAAAAGTCCAATCTTTTAAAACAAATCGACTTTCGAAACTTTACGCCATATTTCAAATTTTCTTAAAAATCTAAACTTCGAATAATTAAACAAATTCATTTACCAAGTTTAAATTCCAACATCTCGATCTTCAACTCAAAATAATTCAATTTCCATAAATTGGATTTTATTCTTAAAATCAATTCATTTAAATAATTTCAAACAACTTTTAAAATCATTTAATTTAACCAACCCGGTGTCCGTATATAGTTTTCTATCCTATGGCCAAGTGATTAGTTATTTCAATTAAATGTCAAGGATGAATATATATCACTTAAACCAAATCACAGTGTCATATGTATGTATAATAGGATATATATAAGCAAATAAACATCCAAACATCTAAATATCAACCAATAGCATCCATCGAAATACATCATCCAATAGATAATACAATTCATGGCAATTTCATAGTTATCAATATCGGGAAATTTGATTTCAATTAAATCCTAATTTCAATTTACTGTCAATTTAAATTTTCAACGGTGAATTCACACGACAATCTATATGACAATTAAATTTTTATCAAACAACGACAAATAAATTCATATCACTTCATAATGTCAAATTTAACTACCATAAAGATATTTTAGTCAATTGTGAGCGTATAAACACTCACCTTGAGTTTCGACGATTTAAGATCCAAATAAAGGCCCAAATTTGAACAGTCTCGGAATGCAACCAAACCAGCTCCATATTGTCCGGAATTTCGATACGAACGCAACGGAAAAAACCGCGCGTAAATCCGAGCTCGTATGCAAAATTTATATACGTTAGAGCGATCGAATATTTAAAATTTTAAATAAATAAAATAACGTATACCTTCTTCCTCAAATTCACGCACACCGCCTAACCCATTACGCACGACGTTCATTCATCCACGCGCGCGGCAAACGATGACCGGACGTCGATCAGGGGGCATCATCACGTGCGCCTCGCCTTGCTCCACCTCCGCGCCAAGTTTCGCCACTCCATTTGCCACCGTTTGCACGCAAACCAAGAAAAACGTGCACGCTTCCAAGTCAGATCTGGGCGAATCCGTGGCGTATTAGCAGCAATCAACCGTATGGATTCGAAGAGCTCGTCGAGATCTACACTTTTGCTTTTGGAATTTTTTGATTTCGTTGAACGGATTGAGAGATATTAAGGAAAGAAGTTTCGAAATTTTCTGGCTATTGAATTAAAAGTGGCGGCTAAGGGCTGAAACCCTAGGGTTTTTGGAAAATAGAGAAAGTGAGGGCTTTTATAGAAAAATACGCGACACTATTCATCCCGGATTTTCCGAACTCCAAACGAAGCGTGCCGGCTGACGTTTCTAAGGTTTACCCCGCGTTCCGAACGCAATGGAACATGTTTCGGAGGCTAATTCGGTCATCTGTGCGGGTTACGGCAATAAACGATCGATTTAAAATTAAATCGGTTAATCAAATTTCTGTGCGTTTGGGCTCGCCCCGGACAAACGGTAACTCCGATTGACACGAAATTTGAAACCATACAATAATATCACATTACGGATCCGATGAAACTAGTTTCGTCAAAATCCGAGACTTTTTGAAAAATGACTATTTTAACTCGCCGAATTAAAATTAAAACGATTTCGATGCGTTTCGAGCTGCCACGGTCAAACGATAACTCCGATTGCTACGAAAATTGAAATCCGACAATAACAAACTATTACGGATCCAATGGAACTAGTTTCGTTCAATTCTGAGACTGTTCGAAAAATGGCTATTTTTCAGTCGATAATTAAATATTAAAAATATTCAATTTTCACAAATTAACTTTAAATTCAATTTTTAAAAGTTCTATAACATTACTATAACTCCAATATGATAAGATAAAATTTTACAAATCATTTTCAATCATATTCAACTCGATTTACAATTATTTCTGAAATTTAACTTATTAAATTATCGATTTAATTGTCTAATTAAATCCAATATTCGAAAAATAAATTATTCGACTGTTTAATTTCAATATAAAATTCCCAATTTAAATTATTAACTTTTAAATCAAATTTCAATTGTTCACAAATCCCATTTTTAATTTCACAATAATTAACAATCTTCTTCAATGCAGTTTTCCATTATAAATCCAATATAAAAGATTATATTAGATTCAGCGTTCAATTATATTGTAATTCAAATTCAAGTTACTGAATTCCAAATGAATTCTTTTATTTCGATTTACACTTTCATTATTGAATCAACCATTTACTTATACATTATTATCAATAGTTTATAATTCATTTACTTTCATTTTCTTCAGCTATCATCTTATTTAAATTCACAGTAATATTAAATTACATTCATTTACGTTGATTTCCATATTATAACTTCAATATTAAATGTAACATTTTATTTATTTCGTTGTTTACAATCAAATTCAATTCAATTCAATTACTTGTTACATTCAAATTTAAATCTTTACTTACGTTCAATTACAAGTTAACATCTTTATTTAATTTACAAATAAGTTATTTCAGAATTCAGTTTTGTATTTTAACTTGTAATTCACATTTAACAACACAAAATTTTATTTCCTTCGGATTTTTATCCAAAATTTTCATTTTAATTCGTATTTTTAAAGTGTTAAAAATACGGGTCGTTACATTCTCCCCCACTTAAAACTTTTCGTCCTCGAAAAGGAACGGAGAAGGGGAAACCATCATTTAGATATAATTCATTCAAAATATTCGACTTATTTGCAAAATTTAGTTATAGGATTTTTAAAATCTCAAAAATTTCTAACTCCCGGATTTTTGAAAAATTTCGGCAGCACCTCCTTTGCGCGGCTAGGACCGAAAAATTTCACAGTGGTAATAATTGCATGATATACATCTCATTACAAGAATGAGGCATCCCAAAACATGGGGAACACAATAATATACCACAACATAAACCGTAATCCGAGAACGTACCTTTTATTAAGCGTTTATTAGCATTTTAACTTACATTTTGCATTTAGCGCAGAAGCGAGCTCCTCAAGCGAAGCGCAACCCCTTTGCTACCTACTAAAATGCTCAATAACCAAGTTAGAACCATGCATGTAAATATAGATCGATATACTTATCATAAACAACATACATATAACATGTTTAGTTTCAAAACTGAAATTCCAATTCCAGGACAGCAAACGAATCTCAGTTTTTGATCACCTAAACGATAAAATTTGACAATGGAATCTAAACAAAAGTTGTTGCGTTCGTTTCAGGCTTTCCGGAATGTCCAAAATCATTGAATTCAGACCTTCCGTTCAAAAGTTACGACCGGTTTACTAAATAGATACGCCTCAGCCTGGCAATGAATTGCGCAGGTCAGCGACGTTTGGTCACGTTTTTGACCTTCTAAACGACAGCAAAACACCAAATGCTTAAAAGAAAAGTTTTAGCTTAAGTTCTAAGCTTTCCAGAAAGTGCAGGATCGTCAAAATCCGATACACCAGTAAAAAGTTATGGCGAGAATACTAAGGTGCTTCAGATTTCTACTTCGCACAGGACAGCGACTAATATTGGTGTTTTAAGCCTAGTGGATGAAGGTATTTATCAAAACATTCTAAACAAAAGAGGTAGCACAGTTTCTAGGCTTTCCGAAAAGTCTAAGATCGTCAAATTCCGTCTAGCCATTTAAAAGTTATGGTTGTTTTCGTTTCAGTATATATTGGACAATTTTGGATTTTTTCCAAAAAATTGCTTTTGTTATTTCAAAGTACAAACCATCAAACTTCAAATTTTCTAAAGAAACAATCATAAACACAAATTCGTTTATTTTCTTATTTATCCATGAAATAAGTTTACATTCGATTTGTTTCCGATTTTTTTCAAGTTTGTTTTATTCATAATTTAAATTCAAGTCAATTTGCTTCAATTTAATTTGAATTCCATTATATTTTAATTACACTTTGCTTCAAATTTGAATTTAATTATTTAAAATTTTTATTCCGTTTATTCATTTCCATTTACACTAATGAATTCTATTTAATCAATTATCATCCATCTAACAACCAATGCATATCAAACATTAACATCCATCCATAATCTACACTAAATCAATTATACATTTCCAAGTCAAAATTTTAATTTCATACACTTCCAAGTTTATTGACATTTAGTTTTATTCAAATTTAATTAGTTTCCATTTACTAATTTTATATTTAATTAATTTTAAATTTAATTCATTTTACAACTTAAATTTCCTTTATATTTACAACTATCAATAGATCTTCACATTTTTATTATTTGCAATCACACTTGTATATTATTCATTTACTTATCCTTATTAGCATTTTAAACTTTTTAATTATTTGGTAAGTTATAGCTATGCAAATAGAATGTAGTTAAACAATATACACTTCTTTTCGTTCAATTTGAGTGTTATTCCTATTAAATAAATTTCCAATTTATTATTTTCCAAATTAAGGGTTACTACTACAATTTTAAATTAATTTTTTTTTTAACACTTAAATTCAATTTCACCTTTTTCCATTCATAAGTTTCAAACAATTCAAGATTTACTTTAGTTTAATAATTAAAATCATTCCTTATTAGAGAACTTAAGAATTTCAACTCCGGATTCGATTTAAACCATTTTTTTATAAAAATATAAATATATATATACTAATATCTTTATATCTCAAATCATACTTTTTAGAAGAATTTTAATCAGCATTGAAATATATATATACATATACCTATTTTCATTTCATACTTTAGAAATTTACAATTTTTAATCAAAACAGGGTTTAGAAAAACTATTAAGTGATCTCCCCCACTTAGACTCTCGGAAATAAACGTCGATGATGCGTGCACTCATCACCGAAATCATTCTCTAGTGTCAAGAGGGGAGTATAACACTTACTTCATTTGAAAATCCTTTGAAAACCATTTCTAATCGAATATACTATCATATAATACTTGTATTATACATTTCAAATTTTTGTTAATAAATTTTCAAAACACCGGAATTTAAATTCTCCATCTTAATTTAAATTCATTTTTATTTTATTTGATTTACCATTTATATTCATTGTCAATCATATTTACAAGTTTCATTTCTTAAAATCGTCTAATAGTCAATAGTTAGAAATATTGACTAATCAACAATAAATGATGATAATCTAATATTATCATCTCCTAACAACCAATACAATCAAAATTTATAAATTTTCAAGATAGTTCTTTTATATAAAAATATAGTCCAAAACAATATTATGTCAATCTGTCCTATTCGAGTGTTTAGAAATTCTTATCGATGCCTTGGCGTCCCAAGTACCAACCAGAATTCATAAATACTCAACGGAACAAATTAACACAATATAAAATCATTTTTATATCAAAATTACAAATACGCTCTCTCATATACACTCAAACTCATTCATAAGGTTTGACCCTATTTCAATGAGTTATTCCCCACTAGAGCCAAGGTAATCTAAACCAAAGCTCTGATACCAACTGTAACGACCTGCATTTTGTACCGTTCAAGTCGACAATAATCCACACATGTCCAACTCAAACCGTTCAAAAAGGCAGATGGTTATTGGGGTTAAATAAGAAAAGGAAAGAAAGAACAGAAGCAAACTCAGAATCTTGCAGCGGAAGGAACAAGATATAATAATAAAATAACAGTTCATGAAGCTGTTAAATAAATAAATTTGATTATTATTATACATCATAAATCAGAGTTACATACATATCAGAGATAATACAATAATGCAGCGGAAAAATAATATGGTAGTAGAATACAAATGATGTAATACCAAACTCCGTCTTCGTCCTCCAGAATAGATCTTCAACCTTATCTGAAATGCTCAGGCTGACCCGAGCGTAATGAAAAGACAAAACACTCGAGTCAGGACTAAAATATCTCATGTAAGTCAAATCGAATAAGAAAATATGAGTGTGACGGCGTCAGAGATGTTTACGGGGTTTGACATCTCCTATCCAGTGTCAACGTGAGTGCAATAACTTAAGAGATGTTACGGGATTTTCCATCTCTCAAGGATCCGTTAAACTATCTACTATGTAGTACAATACGCTATTATAATATGTCTACATTAAAGTAAAAGTATTAAAATAGCGTTAAGCCATGGCTCATTCCACCCTTAACACAGTTTATATTCCCAAGAGCATATACAAGACCGTAGTTTCCCCAAAACCGGAAGTCACCAGAGGGCAATCCATATACTCAAGGTACAAACCAAAACGTAGTGGTCGCGAATAGGATAATCAATATGACAAGGTACATGAGGCGATACCAACTAGGATACTAGTAGTTGCCTGATCCGGACTGATGTTGGGCATAGCAGCTACTACCCCAACACCGCGAAACAACACTCCCAAATCGCGGGGTGCACCCAAATCGAATCACAAAAGTAATAGACATGGTATCGAAGGAGTGTGTCCGCTAGAGATGGCGATCCTCAATGGCCCGGCGCGGCTCCTGTTTTAGTCATGTCAGGGGTCATCCAAAATCGTTCTCTTTCTTCAAATCAACACGTTCACCAAAACCATCCACTTCATTCTGGATCAACACTCCACGTGCATTAGTTATTAAAGTGGTTTTCGGTATCGACAGAGAGTATGTCCATATCCGATCCCGGTCTCTTTAATAACTACGTTATATTTTTCACACCGGTTCGATCTTTTACATTTTCAAATCGATTCATAATTGATATCAAAATATCATATTCGCTTCAAAATCAAATCCATTTCAAAATCATCATATCTACTCAAAGTATACAATTTCATTTTAAAAATCATTTTCGCCTCAATATCTCCTTTCGATTTCAAAACCATTTTTCGCCTCAATATCTCATTTCAATTTCAAAATCATTTTTCGCCTCAATATCTCATTTCGATTTCAAAACCATTTTTCGCCTCAATAAACCATTTCAATTTATCAATTTCAAATACATATTTGAACCACAAAATAAACAATTTCACTTTCAATATATTTCGAAACTTTAAATATTTCACATTTCAAAAAAAAAATCGTATATTTATATAAGAATATAAGATTCTCTTTAAAACCATTTCGTATTCAAATTAGAATATACTTCAAATTAAACATCCGTATTAAGTAGTTTACTTAATTTTTGGAACAATTCCAATTCAATAAACTTAGATTATCATTCGGATTTCAAGAATTCATTTAAGTATTACATTCCAAATCAATTTCAGTTCAAATCCTATTCAAATCAATTTATCTTCAAATTTAATTGAACAGTTTCAATTTAGTCCAATTCACAAATTTATTTAAATTTCAATTTAATTCCAAATTAATTAAATCTCAATTTCAAATTAAATTTCACTTCCAAACTCAAACTTGAAATATCATTTCATATAAATTTTCTTAGAAATATTCAGAGTTCGATTAAAAGTCCAATCTTTTAAAACAAATCGACTTTCGAAACTTTACGCCATATTTCAAATTTTCTTAAAAATCTAAACTTCGAATAATTAAACAAATTCATTTACCAAGTTTAAATTCCAACATCTCGATCTTCAACTCAAAATAATTCAATTTCCATAAATTGGATTTTATTCTTAAAATCAATTCATTTAAATAATTTCAAACAACTTTTAAAATCATTTAATTTAACCAACCCGGTGTCCGTATATAGTTTTCTATCCTATGGCCAAGTGATTAGTTATTTCAATTAAATGTCAAGGATGAATATATATCACTTAAACCAAATCACAGTGTCATATGTATGTATAATAGGATATATATAAGCAAATAAACATCCAAACATCTAAATATCAACCAATAGCATCCATCGAAATACATCATCCAATAGATAATACAATTCACGGCAATTTCATAGTTATCAATATCGGGAAATTTGATTTCAATTAAATCCTAATTTCAATTTACTGTCAATTTAAATTTTCAACGGTGAATTCACACGACAATCTATATGACAATTAAATTTTTATCAAACAACGACAAATAAATTCATATCACTTCATAATGTCAAATTTAACTACCATAAAGATATTTTAGTCAATTGTGAGCGTATAAACACTCACCTTGAGTTTCGACGATTTAAGATCCAAATAAAGGCCCAAATTTGAACAGTCTCGGAATGCAACCAAACCAGCTCCATATTGTCCGGAATTTCGATACGAACGCAACGGAAAAAAACGCGCGTAAATCCGAGCTCGTATGCAAAATTTATATACGTTAGAGCGATCGAATATTTAAAATTTTAAATAAATAAAATAACGTATACCTTCTTCCTCAAATTCACGCACACCGCCTAACCCATTACGCACGACGTTCATTCATCCACGCGCGCGGCAAACGACGACCGGACGTCGATCAGGGGGCATCATCACGTGCGCCTCGCCTTGCTCCACCTCCGCGCCAAGTTTCGCCACTCCATTTGCCACCGTTTGCACGCAAACCAAGAAAAACATGCACGCTTCCAAGTCAGATCTGGGCGAATCCGTGGCGTATTAGCAGCAATCAACCGTATGGATTCGAAGAGCTCGTCGAGATCTACACTTTTGCTTTTGGAATTTTTTGATTTCGTTGAACGGATTGAGAGATATTAAGGAAAGAAGTTTCGAAATTTTCTGGCCATTGAATTAAAAGTGGCGGCTAAGGGCTGAAACCCTAGGGTTTTTGGAAAATAGAGAAAGTGAGGGCTTTTATAGAAAAATACGCGACACTATTCATCCCGGATTTTCCGAACTCCAAACAAAGCGTGCCGGCTGACGTTTCTAAGGTTTACCCCGCGTTCCGAACGCAATGGAACATGTTTCGGAGGCTAATTCGGTCATCTGTGCGGGTTACGGCAATAAACGATCGATTTAAAATTAAATCGGTTAATCAAATTTCTGTGCGTTTGGGCTCGCCCCGGACAAACGGTAACTCCGATTGACACGAAATTTGAAACCATACAATAATATCACATTACGGATCCGATGAAACTTGTAACGACCCGACTTTCCAGACCCGGAAAATCGAACCATTTTAGTTAAGAAGAAGAGGTAGAAGAAGAAAAATAGAAAACAACATCAGAATCTAACCATCGCAGCGGAACAAAATATAATATATATTAACAGATCTTTACACAAATCAAAACTATATCAGTTTTATATAATATAGCATCAGAGTATACACCAGAGAACACATAACATACAACTGGACAATAACCATATCATGTCCTCAATACAACAGAGTACAACAATCAACACAGCGGAATATATATATATAAACAAGTACGGGAGATACGTCTCGCCATCCAGCTCGTCTCCGGAGCTCCACAGCATCATATCCTGTAACCTATAATACTCGGTCTGACCCGAGCATCATATAAAACAATACCCGAGTCAGTCTGGAAAACCAGCGTGAGAAAATCACACTCAATTGATTATTAAAGTTTCAAAAATCCTTTTTGAAAATAAAAGCATCTCGTAAGACCACGCCACAAATAAACATGTCGGGTTTTTACCTTACGATAGCTCAAACACTTTTTATCAAAATCCTCTGATATTATAATAGTGTCTATTCACAAATACTTATTAAAATAGCTGAAATTGTTACATGATTAAATTCCAGCATACTAGCCACAACGTGGGTAATACAAACAAAACTCGTACAAGTCACGTAGGGAGAATGGATTTCCAACGAATGACTAGGCACTGGGGTACCACCTGTCACAGTACGTGGCCTAGATCACAGTACCGAGGAGTACGCCCGCTCCCCTGCAACACAAGACCGGAATCATCCCTTACTGGATAATTCCAAATAAAATCACCCCACGGTTGGGATCAGCAACCGCACCACTAAGCCGAAATAAAAAGGGACATCTAGACAGGGATGACCTTACTCTCAAGTGGGTGCTACCCACGAAGCCTTGCTGCATAACCCCTGATTTTCAGTCATTCCCGGTTGATGAGGCTTGAGGCTAAACGATACCTTTATAGCACATATCCCTTAGAATGCCCATCGTCCACCTGACGATGTCACGAAAGCATTCGTCCATACAAGTCCGTCCCGGGTCTGAACGGAACCGAAGGCACTATTCCTACTACATCCATTTTGGAAATATCCTCAGGATTAGTAGCAACTAGCCCTTGCACTTCATTGCTCCATCTTCAACTCCGAACACGTTACACGAAACGTACAAACCGAATCGAAGTGGTATTCGAGTCTCCAGACCTAGAATCCCGGTATACGGAAACTCGATCCCGGTCTCTTCGAAACGATCAGCGCATTTGGCAAATATTGATAGTCGGTTGTTTAACTATCAATTAACATCCATAACATCCATCAACAATCAATAATTCCTCCAAATTATTTATATCCCTCAAAATATCTTCACACGATATTATTTTCATTTCAATTCCCATTGGAAACAATTTCAAACTATAATCCTCTCACGGAATAATTTCCCAAATATTTATTTTCACTGGAATGCCAGTACAAAACTATTTTAGGTTTTTAAAAATCATTTTAAAACACTTTATTATGAATATATTTTATAAAACACCCTTTGAAAACTACTTTAAATACTTAAGTTAAAATATATATTTAAAAATATCTAAAATAAAACCACTTTAAAAATATAAACAAATTTCCTTTTTAAAACATTACCAAATCACTTTTATGTTTACTACAATAATAGGTTGAAAAATACTTACTTTTGAAATTTAACATTTGGAAATAATAGATCTTTTAAAATAAAATTTTTTAAATAACTATAAATCTTTTTAACAAGTATTTAAAATTTGCTTTAAAACGAATGTACTTGGCTGTCCAGGAAATACTTCTCTTTTACAACCTTTAAAATAAATCTCTGTTTATTTTTAAAACAGATTCACAATCCTTTATAAATTCACACCTTGAATTTATATTAAAATCCGCTTCACTCTATAAACTCAGTTTATAGATCTCATTCCTCTTTAAAATTTCCCAGTTTCAATATTTAGACCAATTCTACAATTTTATTTCAAATTTGCTTTATCTTGAAATAAAATTCCCTTATTTACCTTATTTATTTCAAATACAATTATTCGGGTTTTTAATTTTTAATTTCTAGTTAAAACCCCTTTAACTGAAAATTCCTATTTTATATTCCCAACATTCCTTATTTACACTTTTAATTAAATTAAATTATTAAATTAAAAGTAATTCATTTATTTCTCTAAACCAACATTACTTGAGTTTTCTAATCTTTATTTCTCCTCCGTAAATTTAAATTTCTTTTTCCTATATTTACTAAAATTCCAATTCTCTTTATTTTATCTTATTTTCAATTCACTTTTAAATTTATTCCAATTTACTTAAATTATTATTCTTTATTTTCTTCAAAAATTCAATTCCATAGATTTTCAAAATTTATTATACTGGGAATTCAATCAACCACAACATCCAATATCAAATCATCACAGGATGTCAATATTCAGATCACAGAATAAAATAAATTTTTTGAGGAATCCAGTTGGATCCCTCCAACCTGTTTCCCTGCATCCACAGACGTTAGCACAATACCAATTCCACTTCGAGGTGGAATATCGCGGTATATGGGATTTAAATAAATATCATCCGCTATTATGCGGCGCATAGGGTCTCATCCGCTATATAATGCGGGAATATCAAATCCAATATATACATATGCCAATATATATATATTGGTATACACTACTATACATAGTATCATATCAATCAGTCCAAACAATCATTCAATCAATTATTTAAATTTAACCAATTAAATTTAAATTAAAATTTAACTGAGTGAGATTAACTCACCTTAGATTTTTGTTTGCAGTCTATTCCACTCCGGTTCCATTCCGACTTGTTTTCACAAATTTTGGACCTTGTATAAATAATTTATACAATTTATTAAATTATTTAATCGACTAAAAATTTATTCAACCGATCATTTTTCATCATTTTTTTTTATATAAAATCCAATCAACTAATGGTTTAAGTTTAACCCTGTACAATATGATTTATTTACATCTAAGATAATCTACTAATAATTTACCACTAATTAAATTAACTAATAATTTAATTTAAACTATCCATCTGGTTTTAAACTAATACCCTGATTTTAGACTAATCTTCCTTTTAAATCCATAGGCTTCTAAAAATCAATTTATATAGATTTAAAATTCTCAAGATGTATAAACCCTTCACATTTTATTTTCAATTCCAGTATATGTATTAAATTAAATTAAAAATAAAACTTAATACCTAACAGCCTAACCCCCAAAGTTGCATCAACGAAGACGAAATCCCTCCAGCCTGCCTCGAGCACGTGAATGCCAGCACTCCTCCACTGCCGTGACCTCCCTGCAATTCGCCATTCCAATGAGCTGCTCACCCACGCGATACAAAATCGCGCGACTAACCCAGACAAAACGAGCCTCCACACGATGTTACTTCCTGCTGTCACTTCGTCACTCGACCACGAGGCCATCGTGTCTCGTCCAGCTTGAACCCCTAGTCGCGCTCCTTTGCCCTAACCTCGAACGAACTCCCTTCGACACTCGCGCAGCCACGAGATTCCCTTCCTCCCTTCTTCGAGCTCGTCTCCAGCTTGCCCCCACTCACGAGCTCGCGCTTGTCAAATCAGTACGCTCGCCCTATCCCTCGAGTGTGCCACCGACCTCAGATCGGCAGTAGAGAATATCGCGTAGGGACAAGGATGAGCCGCGATGGCTGGATGCATAGCTGAGTATGTAGCGATGATTATTATGAAGGCGTTGATTTCGAAACCCTAGTTCTATCGGGTTCAAGCATTGCAACCATGGAGATTGCTATTAGCTGTGATTTTGAAGTAAAGTAGATTTTTTTTGAAATAGACGGGAAGGAGGTGTATAGCAGAAGATTTAACTTTAGATTTGATTTTTCTTGTACGAGAGGGCAGCGTGATGAAGGAAAAAGGCTACAGGATGTCGGCTAAGCGTACGTAGGTATAGAATAGGGTGGCTGACGAATAAATATATTTAACATGTCAACCAATACAAATATTTTAAATTTAAATTTTCGCTTTAACCTCAGCGCGTTTACACGACGTACGCTCACACAACAAACCCAAATGTTACGAAAATCGAAATCCTATAACAATACAATATTACGGATCTAATTGAACTGGTTTCGTCGAATTCCGAGACTGTACCTCGAAAGGCTATTTTTAAATTCAATTTAAACAATAAATTTTCAAAACTGAACAAAACGCTTTGAAATTCAATATTAAAGGTTTCATCACCTTCAGTATTATCAATATGAATTTTCCAAGCCTTCAAAATATTTTTAATTAGCTTAGAATACCAGATTTACTATTTTATCCAACTTCAAATAAATTAATTTAATAATTAAATTACTCAATAAACAACGATATTTGAAATTTAAGTTTATAATTAAACTCTGAATATTTAAAATTAATTAAATATTCCAATTTCAAATATACAAAAATTCCGGGTCGTCACATTCCTCCACCCTTAAAAGAATTTCGTCCCCGAAATTACTAGTTAGGAAGAATGATTCAATCCCCGTTAACTATTTCCCAAATTCAAACAGTTTTAACAATACCCAAACAATCTTCTATTGATGATACTCTAATCATCTTTTAACTTCCCAAACTTATTCATAAGTTCAACCCATACCACCTACTTATCCATTCAAATTTAAATTTGAATTCAAATTTTGAATTATCAAAAATTTCTCAAAATTTTTCTAACTCCCTAAATTCCCGAAAAATTTCGCCAGCGTCTCCTTTGCGCGGCTAGCTCGGTACAACTACAAAATGGCTCTACGGCCTCCCAATCTCAAAAAGAAAACAAAAAGCCAAGTGGCTGGATCAAAAACCCAATCAAATTTCATACAGAAATTCAAATACATACCTTTTTGTCGGGCCATTAAATTTATCTTTTAAAATCAAAAATCCCAATTTATCCATTGCTTTTATACACCTGTATATCCTACTAAGCAATAATATTCAATCATAGGACTCAAAATTATTTTATCAACTCCTTTACAAATTTTAAATATTTGCTTTACTTATGCCCGTACGATGCACATATATCATTCGTACGCAATATCATATTCGATCGCTCACTCGATCACACAATTTCACTTCCGAACTAGTATTGTCCACCCGACTTCCTAGTGCGGACTCAGATCTGGTTTCTTGATCAGAAACCGTCATTCTCCTTGCATGGCCACAAACTATGATAGAGAATTTCCAGAATCAATCAACAATCCATATCCAGGCTCGCCGTTGAAAATCGAGTGAAAAATCCTGATTCGGATCGATAAAACTATCTCGAAATTCTGTGTTCGAATTCTGGATCAAATCGCTTATGCGAATAAAATAATATACGTACACCCTACGTATTTACATTCATTGATTATCAATTATATCAATTTCCTCTTTATTCACATTCATTTTGATTACATTCACTTATCCACAATTTCTCCTTTCACACTTCAAATTTTAATCGTCATTCAATTATTCATCTAGAATAATTTTCCTCAATACCAAATTATTTAAGAATCTCACCATACTTCTTAAGTTCAATATAAATATTTTACATACTGCTTGGATTTATTTCACTTCATTATTGAAGTACATATTAAATTCTAATCACTTTTGCCTTTACAATTCTATTTGATTTTAAATTTGGTTTCCACTTGAATATTTAATCAGTTATACTTACTAGTTAATTTAAATCTTAATTAAAGGTTTATTTGCAACTTTACTTTCTTAAGTTCCTTCGATTTCACTTACTTTACAATCATATTTAAACTAGATTCAATTATTCGGTTCCAATTCCATTTGTTTATCAAATTTAGATTATTTATCGTTAATGAAAATTTTCAAAAATTTTCTAACTCCCAAAATTTATGGGAAATTTTGGCAGAGTCTCCTTTGCACGGAGGAACTTCTGCGATATCGCAGGATGTACAAATATATATACATCGGCCCACCCGGCCGGAAAACAAAAAAAACAGTTCATATCTCCTATTTTGAATTTTTGCGTAAGCGTACCTTATTATAGCAATTTATAAAGCAAGCGGTGATTTATTTCAGCAAATTTCGCAATCAAATCCAGCCAAACGGCTTCCCGGTACCTGTACTACTCAACTTAAACAGGTAAGTGACCAATATACAAAGTTTATTAACATTTCACTTAATAACACATAGCTAAAAACATGGATTCCATAAACGATGCATATCATATACTTCCATAAGCACATGTGAAATGTTCGACACTTATTTTAAAGGTTTTCAATCAATATTCAAACCATTTTATCCAATTCCAATAGCTTACAATTCATTTTCAATCAAACAACTCATATCCAATTAATTGGTTCCAATTCAATTTACACTTAATTTCATTGTATTCGATTCTCATCAAATTCTATCCAATTCAAATTGCTAATTCACACTCTCAATTTATCAAAATAATATCCATGCACATATTTAACTTGTTATATTCTTATTGGATTTCATTAGCAACTCAAGTTATTCCCTTGTAATCCAATTCCAAACAACTTCATTTCATATTTAATTTACTTACAATTCCATGTTGAATGTATATTTATAACTCAAACTTCACTTTCAAATTCTATTATTTATTCACAATTCAATTTTTAATTAACCAATTCAAGTTTCATTTTCATATTTCATTTACAACCCAACATTTGTCACATTAATTTGGTATACAACTTACATTCCATTTCATTAACCAATTAATTATCTATTGGTTTATTCCAAATTTTATACCCGTATTAGATTTTTTATTTCAAACTCACTTTAACTATTTTACTGGAGTTCAATCCATTTATAATTTAAAATTTGGATTATATTGATTATCATTACACACAATTTTATTTGGCTTATCTATTTTACTCCCAAATTTTATAAGTCACAAACTTATTTATATTCATATTTCACCCATTTACAATCAATCCCATTCACATTTTGCTTTTTAACTCGGGATTATATATTTTATTTAGCCAATATATATTTTATTATTCCATAAACATCTTTAAATGAGATTCCAGAGTTTAAACAATTTCAAAATTTCAAAATCATTTTTGAAATCAACTATACCCAAAACCCCTTTCAATTACAAAACCAAACCCCAGTTTTGCAAACGAACTCCAACCCAAACATCCAGGTAGCAATTTATCTCTTGGAAACTCGAAAATGAACACCGGTGATGTCGCGATCATCATCGGAATTATTTTCCAGCGACCACAAAGAGTTTAGTGCTCTTATTTGTTTAAAAACATTTCAAATATTTTAATTTCCAAATCTCACAAGATTTCAAATTCAACTCAAAAATATTCCTGAAATAATACTATTATTTCTCCAAAACCTTTTTGAAAACCATTTCAAAACTCAAAGGAATTTAAATTTTTCCCAAAAATCACAAATTGCAATTCCTTTAAATCTATACTCAAACATTCTCTGGAATTTTATCTCATTTCAATTTCAAAATTATAATCACCTTTACAGTTTACATTTACAAATCTCATTTGTATATGAAGTTTATTTCAATTCATAAATTACATTTATAATCTATATCTCAAATTTTATTTTATTATAGAATTTTATTCTTTGCTTTGGTTATAAATTTCACTTTCTAGTTAAGTTTCCATATATTAATGATAATAATTCCATATTATCACTTCTAACATCCAAACAACCATATATATTAACTAGAATAGTTTACAAAACGTTTCTTTTTTTATACAAAAATAATTTGGGTAAAATTATTTCATTTACCCTACTTTAAAACAATACTGTGTCGAATTGTTCTATTCAAGTGTTTAGAGATCCCTATCAATGTTGTGGCGTCCCACACATCGACCAGAATCCATAAACTACTCAATAAACCAATCAACGCAATATAAAACAAATTTTATATTCACTAACAAATACGCGCTCATATCTATTAATACTCTCAAAATTCCCACCAGAGCCGAGGTTGTCGCCAGCCTAAGCTCTGATACCACTGTAACGACCCGACTTTCCAGACCCGGAAAATCGAACCATTTTAGTTAAGAAGAAGAGGTAGAAGAAGAAAAATAGAAAACAACATCAGAATCTAACCATCGCAGCGGAACAAAATATAATATATATTAACAGATCTTTACACAAATCAAAACTATATCAGTTTTATATAATATAGCATCAGAGTATACACCAGAGAACACATAACATACAACTGGACAATAACCATATCATGTCCTCAATACAACAGAGTACAACAATCAACACAGCGGAATATATATATATAAACAAGTACGGGAGATACGTCTCGCCATCCAGCTCGTCTCCGGAGCTCCACAGCATCATATCCTGTAACCTATAATACTCGGTCTGACCCGAGCATCATATAAAACAATACCCGAGTCAGTCTGGAAAACCAGCGTGAGAAAATCACACTCAATTGATTATTAAAGTTTCAAAAATCCTTTTTGAAAATAAAAGCATCTCGTAAGACCACGCCACAAATAAACATGTCGGGTTTTTACCTTACGATAGCTCAAACACTTTTTATCAAAATCCTCTGATATTATAATAGTGTCTATTCACAAATACTTATTAAAATAGCTGAAATTGTTACATGATTAAATTCCAGCATACTAGCCACAACGTGGGTAATACAAACAAAACTCGTACAAGTCACGTAGGGAGAATGGATTTCCAACGAATGACTAGGCACTGGGGTACCACCTGTCACAGTACGTGGCCTAGATCACAGTACCGAGGAGTACGCCCGCTCCCCTGCAACACAAGACCGGAATCATCCCTTACTGGATAATTCCAAATAAAATCACCCCACGGTTGGGATCAGCAACCGCACCACTAAGCCGAAATAAAAAGGGACATCTAGACAGGGATGACCTTACTCTCAAATGGGTGCTACCCACGAAGCCTTGCTGCATAACCCCTGATTTTCAGTCATTCCCGGTTGATGAGGCTTGAGGCTAAACGATACCTTTATAGCACATATCCCTTAGAATGCCCATCGTCCACCTGACGATGTCACGAAAGCATTCGTCCATACAAGTCCGTCCCGGGTCCGAACGGAACCGAAGGCACTATTCCTACTACATCCATTTTGGAAATATCCTCAGGATTAGTAGCGACTAGCCCTTGCACTTCATTGCTCCATCTTCAACTCCGAACACGTTACACGAAACGTACAAACCGAATCGAAGTGGTATTCGAGTCTCCAGACCTAGAATCCCGGTATACGGAAACTCGATCCCGGTCTCTTCGAAACGATCAGCGCATTTGGCAAATATTGATAGTCGGTTGTTTAACTATCAATTAACATCCATAACATCCATCAACAATCAATAATTCCTCCAAATTATTTATATCCCTCAAAATATCTTCACACGATATTATTTTCATTTCAATTCCCATTGGAAACAATTTCAAACTATAATCCTCTCACGGAATAATTTCCCAAATATTTATTTTCACTGGAATGCCAGTACAAAACTATTTTAGGTTTTTAAAAATCATTTTAAAACACTTTATTATGAATATATTTTATAAAACACCCTTTGAAAACTACTTTAAATACTTAAGTTAAAATATATATTTAAAAATATCTAAAATAAAACCACTTTAAAAATATAAACAAATTTCCTTTTTAAAACATTACCAAATCACTTTTATGTTTACTACAATAATAGGTTGAAAAATACTTACTTTTGAAATTTAACATTTGGAAATAATAGATCTTTTAAAATAAAATTTTTTAAATAACTATAAATCTTTTTAACAAGTATTTAAAATTTGCTTTAAAACGAATGTACTTGGCTGTCCAGGAAATACTTCTCTTTTACAACCTTTAAAATAAATCTCTGTTTATTTTTAAAACAGATTCACAATCCTTTATAAATTCACACCTTGAATTTATATTAAAATCCGCTTCACTCTATAAACTCAGTTTATAGATCTCATTCCTCTTTAAAATTTCCCAGTTTCAATATTTAGACCAATTCTACAATTTTATTTCAAATTTGCTTTATCTTGAAATAAAATTCCCTTATTTACCTTATTTATTTCAAATACAATTATTCGGGTTTTTAATTTTTAATTTCTAGTTAAAACCCCTTTAACTGAAAATTCCTATTTTATATTCCCAACATTCCTTATTTACACTTTTAATTAAATTAAATTATTAAATTAAAAGTAATTCATTTATTTCTCTAAACCAACATTACTTGAGTTTTCTAATCTTTATTTCTCCTTCGTAAATTTAAATTTCTTTTTCCTATATTTACTAAAATTCCAATTCTCTTTATTTTATCTTATTTTCAATTCACTTTTAAATTTATTCCAATTTACTTAAATTATTATTCTTTATTTTCTTCAAAAATTCAATTCCATAGATTTTCAAAATTTATTATACTGGGAATTCAATCAACCACAACATCCAATATCAAATCATCACAGGATGTCAATATTCAGATCACAGAATAAAATAAATTTTTTGAGGAATCCAGTTGGATCCCTCCAACCTGTTTCCCTGCATCCACAGACGTTAGCACAATACCAATTCCACTTCGAGGTGGAATATCGCGGTATATGGGATTTAAATAAATATCATCCGCTATTATGCGGCGCATAGGGTCTCATCCGCTATATAATGCGGGAATATCAAATCCAATATATATATATGCCAATATATATATATTGGTATACACTACTATACATAGTATCATATCAATCAGTCCAAACAATCATTCAATCAATTATTTAAATTTAACCAATTAAATTTAAATTAAAATTTAACTGAGTGAGATTAACTCACCTTAGATTTTTGTTTGCAGTCTATTCCACTCCGGTTCCATTCCGACTTGTTTTCACAAATTTTGGACCTTGTATAAATAATTTATACAATTTATTAAATTATTTAATCGACTAAAAATTTATTCAACCGATCATTTTTCATCATTTTTTTTTATATAAAATCCAATCAACTAATGGTTTAAGTTTAACCCTGTACAATATGATTTATTTACATCTAAGATAATCTACTAATAATTTACCACTAATTAAATTAACTAATAATTTAATTTAAACTATCCATCTGGTTTTAAACTAATACCCTGATTTTAGACTAATCTTCCTTTTAAATCCATAGGCTTCTAAAAATCAATTTATATAGATTTAAAATTCTCAAGATGTATAAACCCTTCACATTTTATTTTCAATTCCAGTATATGTATTAAATTAAATTAAAAATAAAACTTAATACCTAACAGCCTAACCCCCAAAGTTGCATCAACGAAGACGAAATCCCTCCAGCCTGCCTCGAGCACGTGAATGCCTGCACTCCTCCACTGCCGTGACCTCCCTGCAATTCGCCATTCCAATGAGCTGCTCACCCACGCGATACAAAATCGCGCGACTAACCCAGACAAAACGAGCCTCCACACGATGTTACTTCCTGCTGTCACTTCGTCACTCGACCACGAGGCCATCGTGTCTCGTCCAGCTTGAACCCCTAGTCGCGCTCCTTTGCCCTAACCTCGAACGAACTCCCTTCGACACTCGCGCAGCCACGAGATTCCCTTCCTCCCTTCTTCGAGCTCGTCTCCAGCTTGCCCCCACTCACGAGCTCGCGCTTGTCAAATCAGTACGCTCGCCCTATCCCTCGAGTGTGCCACCGACCTCAGATCGGCAGTAGAGAATATCGCGTAGGGACAAGGATGAGCCGCGATGGCTGGATGCATAGCTGAGTATGTAGCGATGATTATTATGAAGGCGTTGATTTCGAAACCCTAGTTCTATCGGGTTCAAGCATTGCAACCATGGAGATTGCTATTAGCTGTGATTTTGAAGTAAAGTAGATTTTTTTTGAAATAGACGGGAAGGAGGGTGTATAGCAGAAGATTTAACTTTAGATTTGATTTTTCTTGTACGAGAGGGCAGCGTGATGAAGGAAAAAGGCTACAGGATGTCGGCTAAGCGTACGTAGGTATAGAATAGGGTGGCTGACGAATAAATATATTTAACATGTCAACCAATACAAATATTTTAAATTTAAATTTTCGCTTTAACCTCAGCGCGTTTACACGACGTACGCTCACACAACAAACCCAAATGTTACGAAAATCGAAATCCTATAACAATACAATATTACGGATCTAATTGAACTGGTTTCGTCGAATTCCGAGACTGTACCTCGAAAGGCTATTTTTAAATTCAATTTAAACAATAAATTTTCAAAACTGAACAAAACGCTTTGAAATTCAATATTAAAGGTTTCATCACCTTCAGTATTATCAATATGAATTTTCCAAGCCTTCAAAATATTTTTAATTAGCTTAGAATACCAGATTTACTATTTTATCCAACTTCAAATAAATTAATTTAATAATTAAATTACTCAATAAACAGCGATATTTGAAATTTAAGTTTATAATTAAACTCTGAATATTTAAAATTAATTAAATATTCCAATTTCAAATATACAAAAATTCCGGGTCGTCACAAAACTAGTTTCGTCAAAATCCGAGACTTTTTGAAAAATGACTATTTTAACTCGCCGAATTAAAATTAAAACGATTTCGATGCGTTTCGAGCTGCCACGGTCAAACGATAACTCCGATTGCTACGAAAATTGAAATCCGACAATAACAAACTATTACGGATCCAATGGAACTAGTTTCGTTCAATTCTGAGACTGTTCGAAAAATGGCTATTTTTCAGTCGATAATTAAATATTAAAAATATTCAATTTTCACAAATTAACTTTAAATTCAATTTTTAAAAGTTCTATAACATTACTATAACTCCAATATGATAAGATAAAATTTTACAAATCATTTTCAATCATATTCAACTCGATTTACAATTATTTCTGAAATTTAACTTATTAAATTATCGATTTAATTGTCTAATTAAATCCAATATTCGAAAAATAAATTATTCGACTGTTTAATTTCAATATAAAATTCCCAATTTAAATTATTAACTTTTAAATCAATTTTCAATTGTTCACAAATCCCATTTTTAATTTCACAATAATTAACAATCTTCTTCAATGCAGTTTTCCATTATAAATCCAATATAAAAGATTATATTAGATTCAGCGTTCAATTATATTGTAATTCAAATTCAAGTTACTGAATTCCAAATGAATTCTTTTATTTCGATTTACACTTTCATTATTGAATCAACCATTTACTTATACATTATTATCAATAGTTTATAATTCATTTACTTTCATTTTCTTCAGCTATCATCTTATTTAAATTCACAGTAATATTAAATTACATTCATTTACGTTGATTTCCATATTATAACTTCAATATTAAATGTAACATTTTATTTATTTCGTTGTTTACAATCAAATTCAATTCAATTCAATTACTTGTTACATTCAAATTTAAATCTTTACTTACGTTCAATTACAAGTTAACATCTTTATTTAATTTACAAATAAGTTATTTCAGAATTCAGTTTTGTATTTTAACTTGTAATTCACATTTAACAACACAAAATTTTATTTCCTTCGGATTTTTATCCAAAATTTTCATTTTAATTCGTATTTTTAAAGTGTTAAAAATACGGGTCGTTACACAACTAAGTTTGAAGAGCTATCTCGAATGGATATGCTACTATAGATGCTGACATTAGTCAGAATGAGAGGTTCATTCGGGGATTAAGGCCCGAGCTTGCTAGAATGACCATGACACATGTCCATGATCCTTGTAATGTAGTGGTGGAGATGGCCATTCGCCATGAGGAGTTACTTGCTGAGTTTGCTAAAGAGAAGCCAGTGGAAACTCAGGGTTCTCAAGGGAAGAAGAGGAAGTTCTTTATAAAGAAGGGAGCCTAGAAGGAAGATACTGCTAAGAAGTCAAAGGCTGAGGTAGTTTGCTATAAGTGTGATAAGAAGGGTCACTTTGCGAATGAGTGCCAATCAGGAAATGGGAAGAAAGCTGCAACCAAGAAGAATGTGAAGTGCTTCAACTGTGATCAAGTTGGGCATTACAATAATCAATGTCCAGAGCCAGTCAGGGTAGATAAAGGGAAGGTCTTTGCTATCGGACCAGCTAGGCCAACTATAGCAGATAAGGGAAAGACTGTGATGGAAGGTACGCTTTTGATTTAGAATATTCCAGTTGGAGTACCTTTTGATACTGGTGCATCACATTCATTTATATCTCAGTGTTTGGTTGGTAGGTTATGTTTAGAATACACCTACCTTGTTACTTCCTTAAGGTTTGCGAATCCAATAGGAGGGTATGCAACTCTAGGGTTAAGATGTGACCAGTTAGAACTTGATTTGTTAGGTCTTAAGTTTGCATGCAGTTTGTATGTTATTGAGTTCGTAGATTTTGGGATCATCTTGGGTATGGATTGGTTGGGTAGGTATGAGGCTAGAATATTTTTCCAAGATAGGGAGATGTCACTGAGACACCCCTGATAGTCATAACCGAGTGATATTCTCGGTAGAGAATACTAACGAAGTGTTAGTGCTTTACTTAATGCTATGGAGGTAGGAAATGAGTTAAGTCCGGTTTGGGTAGCAAGAGAGTTTGCAGATGTCTTTGAGCCAGTCACTGGACTACCACCTAAAAGAGCTGTTGAGTTTAGAATAGATCTAGTACCAGAAGCCGAACTTGTGAGTAGACCCACTAGCAGGATGACACCCACTTAGATGAAATAATTGAAGGTGCAACTAGTGGATCTTGAAGGAAGGAATTTTATTAGACCAAACAGTTCACCTTAGGGAGCGACCGTAGTGTTCGTGAAGAAACAAGATGGGTCGTTGAGGATGTGTATCGACTATCATAAGTTAAACGAAAGGATGATTAAGAACAAATATCCTTTGCCAAGAATAGATGATCTGTTCGATCAGTTGAGTGGAGCCAGAGTGTTTTCCTAGTTAGATTTGGCAACAGGTTTCCATCAGTTAAGAGTGGCGGAAGACAATATTCCTTTGATGGCATTTTGAACTAGGTATGGTTCATATGAGTGGTTGGTGATTCCATTTGGATTAAGGAATGCACTTTCTTTCTTCGTGGATTTGATGAACCGAGTTTTTCGAGAGTACTTGGATAGGTTTGTGTTGGTGTTTATAGATGACATTCTAGTCGACTCTAAGGATGAGAAAGAGCATGAAGTTCATCTTAGAGTGGTACTTGAGACGCTGAGGCAGAATCAGCTAAAGGCGAAGTTTACCAAGTGTCATTTCTGAAAGAAAGAGGTTAAGTTTCTTGGTCACGTGGTTTAATAGAAAGGCTTATCAGTCGATCCAGATAAGATCAAAGCCGTAAATAATTTGAAGAGACTGGAGACGGTGACAGAGATTAGAAGTTTTCTTGGACTTGCAGGCTACTATCGGAGATTCATTAAGGATTTCTCACGGATAGCAGCACCCTTAACTAAGCTAACCATAAAGGAGGTGGAGTTCGTTTGGTCCGACAAATGTGAGGAAGAATTGGTTAAGTTAAAGCTTTTGTTGACCAATGCACCCATGGTAGTAGTTCCAGACGGAAACCAAGGGTTGGTGGTATATATTGACGCATGCAGAACTGGATTGGAAGTAATACTGATGCAGAATGGTAAAGTTATTGCCTATGCTTCACAACAAATTAGATCTCATGAAGTTAGGTATCCTACTCATGATTTGGAGTTGATAGCTGTGATCTTCGGATTGAAGATTTGGAGACATTATCTCTTAGGGGAGAGGTTTGAGCTTTATACCGACCATAAGTCTTTACGGTATTTATTCTCTCAAAAGGAGTTGAATAAGAGGTAGCAGAGGTGGCTGGAGTATTTTGCTGCATATGATTTTGGTATAGAGTATACACCAGGAAAAGGTAATAAGGTAGCAGATGCTCTTAGTAGAAAACATCAGAATGTGGTGTTAGCTATGTTGGCAGAATGGAAAATTTTAGAAGCTTTAGTCAGTTGTGATGTGCAGTTAAGATCGGCTGCTGGTTCTAGTCAAAGTTCTGCCAGGTTGTCTTGTTTAGAAGTTGTACCAGTATTGATTGAGAGGATTTCTTCTAAGAAGAAGGAGGATCCAGTTTTGGCTAAGAGGATCAAAAGGCTTGAGGTTGGAACTGAGATCAATGATCTAAAAGATTTTAGCCTTGACCAGAGAGGATGGTTGAGAATGAAGGGACGATTGTGTGTTTCAAATATTGAGGACTTGAGGAAAGAAGTTCTTGGAGATTGTCATCAGTCAAAGTTTACGATTCATCCTGGAGGAACCAAAATGTATCAGGATATGAAGATGAGCTTCTATTGGGAAGGCATGAAGAGGGATGCTGGCTTGTGGGTTAGGCAGTGTGCAAACTGTCAACAAGTGAAAGCCGAACATCAAAAACCGAGTGGATTACTTCAGCCTTTAGAGATTCCAGTTTGGAAATGGGATTCGATATCTATGGATTTTGTAGATGCGTTGCCAAGGTTAAATAGAGGTAATGAAAGTATATGGGTTATAGTGGACGGACTGACCAAGAGTGCCCATTTCATTACAGTTAAGTCAACCAGCACGGTGCCTGTTTTAGCCAAGTTGTTCATGAGGAACATAGTTAGACCGCATGGAGTTCCTAGTACTATAGTTAGTGATAGAGATGTTTTATTCACTAGCGAATTCTGGAAGAGTTTATAGGAGGTATTAGGTACCAAGCTTAATATGAGTACTACGACTGATGGGCAGACAGAGAGAGTCAATAAGGTACTCGAGGACTTATTGAGAGCTTGTGTATTGGACTTTGGTGGATCTTGGGAAGATCACTTACGTTTAATTGAGTTTTCCTATAATAACAGTTATCATACTAGTATAGGAATGGTGTCGTTGGAAGCCTTGTATGGAAGGCCATGCAAATCACCACCATGTTGATTGGTGACTGGAGACAGATTAGTCTTAGGTCCTGATTTGGTTAGAGAGGCATCAGAAAAGATTGAGTTGATCCGAAGAAAGATGAAGGAAGCTCAGTCCAGACAGAAGAGCTATGCAGATACAAGGCGTAAGGAGCTAGAATTCTCAGTTGGGGATAAGGTTTTCATTAAGGTATCACCAATGAAGGTTGTGGTATGATTTGGAAAATCAAGGAAGTTAGCCCCGAGATATGTAGGACCATTCCAGATTATAGAGAGGATTGGAAAGCTCGCATATAGAGTAGAGTTGTCGAGCAGTATGGCAGGTGTCCATAATGTATTTCATGTGTCTCATCTTTGCTAGTATGTGCATGATCCAGAGACTACTATTCCTCCGACAGGGTTGGAAGACTTAATGGTAGAGCCTAATCTGACTTTTGTTAGACAACCAGTTCGGGTTGTAGCTAGAGATGAGAAAAGATTAAGGAACAAGACAGTCAGGTTGGTGAAAGTGCAGTGGAGCGACAACGAGAAGGACTGTACTTGGGAGACAGAAGACAAGATTAAAGATACTTATCCTGATCTACTTTCAGGGTATGTATGTATTAGATTTATATAGAAAGTTGCTAGTCAGATAGGCTAGTATGATTGTTATGGTTGTTAGGAGTTGTTACAGATGTTATGCTATGTTTAGTATTTAGTCCTTACTGAATTTTGAGGATGAAATTTTTTAAGGGCGGAGCCTGTAACATCCCTAATTTTGACAACATTATTCAGGAAATTTAATTAGATAAATTAAATAGAATAATGATGATAAGGGGATTGAGATTTGAATAAATTATATATATAGGGTCGTGCTTAATAATATATTGAATGGGCTTAAATTGGTTTATAGGCTAATCAAATTTACGCATGGGCATATTAGTAAATAGCCCCTTTATTATACATGGCTATACTCCTTTGTATTTTCCCATTCATGTTTCATTTCTCACTTTCACAAACGCAAATCATAAACCTAAGATAGAGCCGCCCATTAATAAGAAGGAAAAGAGGAAGAATTCAATCTTAAGCAAAGGATCAAAGCTAGGAAGGATTAATCAACAACAAATCTCAAATTCCTTATCATACCTAAGGTGAATAATAATTTCATACAATCTCTATTTTATTCTATGATTATATGTTTTCGGATTTATGATTAAATTTGTTTTTATGATAATATGGATGATGATATGCTTGAACTATATTATGTTTGATTTATTTTAATTCATTCACATATGAATTTTCACGGTTTTGATGTAAAATCGAGAATCTCTGATTTTAGAATGCCAGGGAAATTTTTTATGTTAAGTAAAACATGATTGTGGAGATGGGTTTTAATTTTCAGAATTTTCCGAGCTATAGAAAATTTATTATGAATTTCTAAAGGAAAATATGATATAATTGGGTTTAAAATTTATTTCCAGTATTTCAGGAAGAAATTGGGTCTGAAATTTTAATATGTTTGGTTACATGATAAAATTGAATTTATGTGATTTTTGGGGATTTTTCCCAATTGATTTACTAGGGAAAATAAATTATTTCAAGAAAAAGACTTATCTGTAAATACCGGTTTTGTAAATGAAGGGCTTAAACGTTTGAATTTATTTAGATTTCTATCTGATAAATGCTACAATTTAATGGCAAAGTATTTGAAAAGTTTTAAAGTAACCAATCAAGGAGTTACAACAGGCAAGTTAGTTATAAAGTAATTGCCATATTTAGCTATAAATCAGCGTTTTCATAAAAAGGTAATTCCGCCTATTTCGGAAGTACCTTTCGACTCCTTTACCTCCGCTCCATCTCAGTCGAAACCATCCTAGTTGAAACCCACATAGTCGAAACCAACGCACATGGTATCAATGGTATTGGTACGTAGTGAATTGGTGAGTAGCGAAAGGTAGGGTGTCGAAAGTAATGCTTCCATTAGGGTCGAAACCTTATTCTGTTTTCAAAAGCTAAGTTCTTGCTTTGTTTTACTTAAAGCTTTCGACACAGTCGAAACATATGCTTTTCGAAAGGGTTTATATAAATAGCTTTCGGGGAAGGTTGCTTTATTATGTTAGAGTATTAACTTTCAAAGGGGTACCTTTTTCATTAAATAAGAGCTTTTGAAATGATATTTTGATATCAAATATGAATCGGTTTTCGAAATGTAAAAGAACCAATCGATGTGAAAAATGACGTTTGGTTGTTAAAGAGACCGAGTCCTCTTATTGGCATACTCTCTGTCAATATTTGAACCACTTTAACAACTATGTACGTGGTAGATGATCCAGAATGAAGTGGTTGGATATGGTGAACGTTTGTTGGATTTGAAGAAAGAGAACGATGGTGGATGACCCCGAAACTTGTGCCAATTTGAAACGACTAAAACAGGATGGCTTGTCAGGGCCAAGTGGGCTAGCTACCCCTAGCAGACATACCTCTTCGTATTACTATATTGATGTTGGCTTGATCAGTGCAACTTGATTTGATTTGGTTTTAGGGGTGTTGGACGCGGTGGGCGGTCATAGCTACGATGCGTTACCACCAGCCCTGCGACCCGAACTGGTAGTATCCTACCTTGGGCATCGCATCGCATGCCTTGTCGTACTCTTTATCCTTATTCGCGCCCACTACGATTTTGTTTTAGTATGGTACCTATAAGGGACTCACTGGCTACCGACGTTACTGGTTGTGTTACAGGACCTGCATAGACTACCTGCTTAAAAATGTGTTAAGGGGGATCAATGTAAAACCTTAACGCTAAGAAAAATATTTACTTTACTGATTAGACATTACATATATAGTGTATCTTACTACATATAGATAGTTTAACGGATCCTTAGGAGATGGAAAATCCCGTAAGATCTCTTAAGTTATTGCATGCACGTTATACACTGGATAGGAGATGTAAAATCACGTAGGCATCTCTGAAGCTATCACACTCATATTTATTTGCTGCTGATTTAACTTACATAAGAATTTTTAGTTCTGACTCGAGTGTTTTATCTTTTCATTACGCTCGGGTCAACTTGAGCTTTTCAGTGTTTGAAGAAATTATTTCTGGAGGACGAAGACGGAGTTTGGTATATTATATCATTAGTATTATTCCACTGCATCATTTTGGTATGTTTATTGATTGTACTTTGATTATGTTGTAAAACAATTGTGTAATCAAATGTATATTATAAAACAGCTCCATGAACTGTTTATTGATTATTATATTTTGTCAATTCCGCTGTGAGATTTTGTGTTTTGTTTTTCTTCTTTTCTCTTATTTTCTTATTTACCCCATTGACAATCCTCCCGTTTGAATGGTTTGAGTTAGACATGTGTGGTTTATTGTCGATTTAAACCGTCCAAAAAGGTGGGTCGTCACATATATCGTTATCCAGTATCGATATATCTTAACTAGGAATATTTAAAAGAATATGTTTATTTTCATTGTGATAAATTGCTCATGATTACAACTTATTGTAACTACTATCACAAAACATACCATTTATGAATTTTCTATTAAATGTACATAAACTAGTTAGCTAATTAATATAGCATGTTACATCAAGCATATAATAAAAAGAAAAACACATTTTATTTCTAACGAGATTTTATAATAGAGTTAGTAATTTACTGTAAATTACATAATTACCTATAGATTATACAACAAACTCTATCAATATCCCAAATAGGTCCAATTATGGAATCTTTAACCCATCCCTTCGATCAGTTTGATGAGAACTAATCGAACCAGACCCTTCGTGAATGGATCTACTATGCTATTTTAATAATATGCCCTATTAAACAACTCTCTATGACGTCAATAAACTGTGTATATCATGTGAAACAATTCGGAGCATGTTTCTCGACTTTTAATGAGCTCTTATCATTATATTTTTTTGACATAATAATGATGTAGTATTCTCAGTACTTGGAATCACCCCTAGCTCTGTTATAAATTTATGCATTATATTTATACATTGCTTTTATTGTAGCACTATTTAAGGCAATGTACTTACCCATTTCCAACATAAAGCTCCTTAATTGAGGTTCATCATGAATCTGATATTGACATATTGTACTCAATATCACTTATGAAGTATGAGTCTGAATACTCCTTCATAAGGAGTTCATTGTTTCGATAAACAGTTCTCCAGTACTTCTTTGATACTCAAGCTAAATATGATAATGTACACAATATAGCATCTATGTTAATTCCTATTTCCAATGCATATGAAATCCATCTTACATGATCTGTATTAAACATTTAAATATTTATCTTATTATAAAAGATATAATTTACAAATCAAATATCGACTATTAAACAACCAAACCAAAACTGATTTCATTTTAAGCACATAATTAATAATAAGCGGTATGTTGTTTACTTATAGTTTAGAAATATCTATGTACCTTTTATTGTTCTTTCTTGTTGACACATGATTCCTCTAAATTTTAACTAAAAATCAAACTATTTGATATTTCTATTAAAATACTTTTTCTACTCTAATGCTTGTCATTTTATATCCGTTCTTAGATCATATATAAAAATCCATAAATTCAATATTGCTCCCACCGACTTCGAGACACTTTGGTAATTATGTGCAAACAGTCTATTCTAAATTATTATGTATAATTTTATATTACAACATACATGCACCAAAATACAAGGTCATATAGATGATAATTTTGTAGATAAAATCCAAATTGACCCGCGCACGTCGAATGATGAATCTATTATGTTAATTTCAATAACTAAAATTTAGGATGTTATTCTTGTTAATGTTGCTCGCTATATTCCAACTACATTTGACTGTCCCTTGAAGTGGCATTTTCAATCGGTGGATCATATCCCTTCGAGTATAACTATCAAAATCATATTTTGATAATGTACTTGGAATCCATTTAGATTTGTGGATCGTACCATATTCCAGAGTCAATACACTTGATGGTTTAATTGATAACTAAGGATTTTCTATTTGCAACATTGATACAAAACTCATAGTTTCTCTTCAACGTGGGAGAACACTTATTAGACGATCTAGTGGATTTTGTTCATTTAGGTTTGGTTAATTTCATTTTATCCCACATAATCGGTTTCATCTATGGATCATATCCAAATCATTTTACTACTAATAATTTCTAAAAGAAATTCGTTCACAGCAAAGTTGATATTTCTTGAAACAACAATTATTTCTCAGTACAATGGAATACATATTCATAAATACTTTATGAATTGCCTCATATATAAACCTAATTTGGTTTTAGTTTACGATACTTATGTCCAAAACATAAATTGGTCATCTAATGACGATCGTTTCCAAACTCCTTTTGGGGTGATCCATTTAAGTTCCCTCATGTATAACTATTACATGTAGTCTTTTGACTTCACAACCTGCTAACTCCTTGATCTATGATATGTTGGGGTTTCTTAATAACCTTTATCTTGTCTGATTTCATAAACTATACATTAGATGAAATTAGTTTTAACCTTATGTGCTCCTCTTAAGTACACGACCTTACAAAATAAAGTTAACTTAACTTCACTCATTATCAATCGTACTTTGTTCAACAAAGTTTGATTACATCTTATCAACACATCATTATGTATTAAAGGAAGGAGTGACTTTAGAGATAGAATTTCTTTATTCATTTTTAAGATACAATTGGAACACTTTTCAATATACTTACCTATTCGATCAAAACAAACCATTTTATTTTATATTGCACGTAATTTCATTTACTTTTGTTTTATATTATATGAACTTATCATAGACATGCTACATTTGTATCAAATACACGTGTTTATGTATTTGATATTTCATTGGTGAATTCAATAAAGTATGTGGAACTGTACCGGTATTATTAGACTTACGGTTACATAAACCTATATGTATCAATCTAAAGAGTTCATAAACTCTTATGTCGCTTGCAACAATTTGCCTTTCTTACACCTAAAGACACTTAATACATCCTTGGTATTCATGTGCCGATCATTTAAGTGTCCGAAAGGTAGATCGTGGGGTAAAGAAATTTAAAAGATAAGGAAAAAGACACAGATTTCACTCACAACATTAGAGTTACATAAACATCATCACAGAATAGTACATATAGTTACTACAAAATGTTACATCAAAGTTACCACAAGTACTATTCCTAACAAGGAAAGCTATATCAGCCTGCCCGAACTACTAATAAATAATATACAGTCATAGCGGAAATATAGACAACTACAAGATGATGATGAAAGCTCCTACTCCATAATACTTCCCAAAATGCTCCAAAGAAAGCTGACTACTTGGCTACTCATAACAATTTGAGTACCCAAGAGTTAAGGGAAAAAAATAAAACTCAAAGTCAAATATGGGTCTGGTGTGAGTAAAGTTGTAACACTCCTAATTTTTAATAACATTATTCAGGATATTTAATTAGATAAATTAAATAGAATAATGTAAATAATTAGAGTGATAAGGGGATTAAGATTTGAAAATAAATTAAGGGTCGTGCTTAATTATTTAAATGGGCTTATATGATAAGTAATTAACATAAGGGCTTATTAGGAAATAGCCGGACATAACCCATTACCTTTATATATTCTCGTTTCTGTCTATTCACGTTCATTTAGCAAAAGAAAAACAAACGTAAAACATAATAGGAGCCAGCCATTGCTAAGGAAGAAAAGAAGAGAAATTCAATTTAAAGCTAAGGATTGAAGCTAGGGGAAATTAATCTCAATCAAATCTCAAGTTCCTTATCCTAATCAAGGTGAATAATAATCTGGATCATCTCTATTTTGTTTTTATGATCATTAGTTTTCGGGTTTAAGATTAAATCCATTTTAATGATGATTTGGATGATGATATGCTTGGATCATAACATGTTTGATTTAAACAAAATTGTTTAAATATGATTTTATGCGGCTTTAAGGGTAAAACTGATAAAATTTAATTTTGAATGCCGTGAGAAAATTTTATGTCATGTAAAATATGGTTTTAGAGTTGGGTTTTAATTTTTGTAATTTTCCAAGCTATGGAAGATTTAATATGAATTTTAAAAAGAAAACTTGAATGAATTGGGTTTAAAAATTTATTTCGATTATTTTATGAAGAATTTGGGTCTGGAATTTTTATATGTTAGATAACATATTGAAAGTGAATATTTGTAATTTTTGGGGATTTTTTCTAAGTAATTTCCTATGGAAATAAAATTATTTCAGATGAAAGACTTAATTGTTTTATAGGTTTTGCTTAATAGAAGGGCTTATTTGATAAATTGATCCCTGTTTAGATTTGAAATTATGCGGCAGTTATTTTTGTAAAGAATTTGAAAAGTTATGGCAACCAATCACATGTTTACAAGTAGACAGGTTAGTTAGAAAGTATTTGTTTTAGTTGGCATTAAATCAGTTTTTACCTAGAAAAGTGGGTTCCGCCTCTTTCAGAAGCACCTTTTGACCTTATGCTTCCGCCTTCAATTAAGTCAAAACCTACCAGGTCGAAACCAAATAAGCCGAAACCAATACACAAGGTATCAATCATTGGTATGTAGTGGATTGGAGAAAGGTGGAAGGATTGTGTTGGAACGTAGCTTTCGATGGGGTTGATACCATTGATTTACTTTCAAATGATAAGCGCTTGCCTTGTTTTAATAAAAACTTTTGAAGGAGTCGAAACATAAGCTTTCGAAGGGTCTTCTAAGTAGCTTTCGAAGAGAGTTGCCACCATTTAGTTTAAAAGTATAAGCTTTCGAATGAGTCCCTTTATTTATAGGACAATGCTCTTGAAAAAGGTAAATTCGACCCAGTCGAAACCATAATGTCGTTCTTTTGCCTTTCGAGCAGATTGAATTCATCAACCAATTCAAAAGTAGCCTTTGTTTTAAACCTATACTAAGCCACTTCCTAAAGCTTTCGAAAGAGTTAAGGGTTTCGAAGGCAATGGCTTCGAAAGGGGTTTCGAAGCTAACCTTCAGATGGTTTATTTAAATGATTTGAGCTTTCGAATGGATGATTCTAAAGCCATCAACTTTTCCCCAAACAATTTTATATAAAGATAATGGTTTTGAAAGGTGGAAGGCATTTTAAAAGTAAACCCAATGGTTTCGAAAGGTTATTAGTTTCCCCAAACAATTTCATATATATTCACTTTGACCCAAAAGATATTTTAAAAGTAAACCCAATGGTTTCGAAAGGGGTACTTTCAAATGGTTTTGAATCTATGCTTCTATAATTTAATGGTTTCACTTTAATACATTTGAAAGGTTTTGAAAGAAAGGTTTTAAAGTGTTTCGAAAGGCAGGTGCCTAGTGTTTTGAAATGAAGATTTGAATGCTTTCGAAAGGAAGTTTTCCGATGGTTTCGAAAGTAAAGATTAAAGGTTTTGTAAGCCTTAGTTTCCAAAACAAAGAACCCAATTTCAATTTTTAAAGGAAAACCATGGAATAGTAAAAGAGTTTTGAAATGATCTTAAGTATGGAGTTTATGAAGAAGTCTTCCTTGATTAATAGGTTAAAGGGATCAACCAAGTTTTATATAAAATGATTTCAAGGATATTAAACCATAGGTGTTGGTATTATTATGTTATTATGTTTACTTCTTCATATATATATATATATTCACATTGTAATAGACCCATAACTATATTTTGGGGAACGGCAGAATAACCAGCTAGGTTGACCCAGTAGTGAATATAAATTAAGTTAACTCCTGAATGAGTAGAATTGCATCCAGGAGGTCAGATAGACCAGAATGTAGGATGCTTAAATATTGATTAAAGAAGTTGTCAGGTAGACAAGTTTTTAGTAAACCCATGAAAACTATGTATAGGAAAATTATTGGCAGGGGCCAATAGGTTCATAGTAAACCCATGAAAATTATGATTAGAATGAGTTATTGGCAAGGACCAATAGTTGCAGTGAACCCATGAAAACTATATCCGGATTAAGTTATTGACAGAAGTCAATAGGTTCCTAGTCAACCCATGAAAACTAGGATAAGAGGGAAGTTATTAGAGATACCAATAGGTTCAGAGAGAACCCATGAAACAATGAAGTTATTGGCAGGGTCCAATAGGTTCTTAGTGTTGCCATGAAAACTATGAAACTGGACAGGAAGTCCCTAAGTATTAAATAGGTTATTAGTCAGCCCATGAAAACTATTAGGTTAATATTGACCCTAGAAACTATAACTAAGACAGTCAAAATGAAATGGGGATGGGAAATCCATAATTGATTACTTGTTTGCATATCATCATAATATTTTAAATTGCTATGTTTTAACCATTGTGGATGCGGGAGCATAATATATGGTTTTATAAAGTTTTGATTAAGATATTAGTGAGGGGAAAACCTGTTCCGCTAAGCGACATGGTCTCAGCAAATATCTAATTGGTTTGAGATGGTAGATTCATGCCAGGCTTTATTTCTGGCTCGAAGTTTATGTTTTCCCCTTAAACTCTCGGGTGCTCAATTGATTTTGAGTAGTTTGAGAGTTGAGGTCTTCAGGTACCTCTTTAGATGAATAAGCTTCTGGAGACGTGTAGGAGGCATGATAGCGATTTAGACTTCATTCTACTTTGATTCCATTGTGGGTTGTGGTAAAGGAAAAGTTGTTGATTGCCTAGTTATATACTCTGGTCATCCAAGGGGGCATCTTCATATGTCGCTCTTGGCGTATGTTGTAATAATTATATTTTCTCAGAATGTGGTTCTCATATTGGGATTATGTACTGAATTTAAAATACTTTGAAATGGAATGAGAAAGTTGTTTATTGATTTTAAAATTTTCCATATCCATGTGTTTCTGTTATGTCAATGTATCTAACATTATCGTATTTGGTCACCGAAGATTAATAACTATGGATGACTGCAGCATCCGTAGCCGTTAGTTTTGGGCCTCCAAGTGGGGGATGTTATAGCAATTGAAATACAAGTAACTCAAAGGATGTTTGGAATAACCATCCTTTAAGGATCCGTTAAACTATCTATTATGTGGTAGTGTTCGATAAGTAGATAATGCCTATCAGTAATATAAAGTATCAAAATAGTGTTAAGGCGTTACCATTATCCCCCTTAACACATTCTATATAAGCGTTATAGTCTATACAGCACTGTAAACTCCGCCGTAAACTAGTGGGATATCAGGGAGTACTCCATAGGTATAACACAAAACAAATCGTAGTGGTCGCGTATATAGGGATCCAAGTATGACAAGGCACATGAGGCAATACCCAAGGTAGTGAAACTACCGTTTGCCTGATCCGGACTGGTGAGAACGCATCGCCGCAGCGACCGCAACACCGCGAAACAACACTCCCAAATCAAGGGTGCACCAATCGACAACAAGTAATGAGTAGTTTTCGAAGAAGTGTGTTCGCTCGAGGTAGCTAGCCTCCATTTGGCCCAACACGGCTCCTGATTTTAGTCATCTCCAATTTAACACAAGTGTCAAGGCTATCCATTATCGTTCTCTTTCTTCAGTCATCACGTACATCATTCCAACCACTTCATTCTGGATCAACACTCCGCGAATGTTAGTTATTAAAGTAGTTTTCGATATCGACAGAGAGTATGTCCATATCCGATCTCAGTCTCTTTAATAACTACGTATTATTACACCGATTGGTCGGTTATATATTTCAAAAACCAAATGAATTACAATTACAATTAGAATTTGTAAACCAACATTTCATTTGACTTTCTAAATCAGTTTCCATAATTTACGTTTCGAAACTTCCAAATTCCCATTTCAAAATCTTATAATTTAATTTCAAATTTTATTTAAAACAATTCGAATATTTATTCAAGTTCGTATATAAGTTTCATTCCGAAATCATTTAAATTAATTTAATTTAACATTCCAAATCAGTTTAACTTCATTTATCGATTTCATTCAATATTCATTAAGTAAACTTGCCATTCAAACAATTTCTATTAAATTTCCAATTCATTAAATCCATTATTTAAATTCAACTTCATTATATCAAACTTACAAATTTAATTAAATTAAATCCATCAAACCAAATTCTTTAGATTTCAAGTCTTACATTAATTTCAATTAATCGCATTTTATTTCTTGTTAAAGAAATTCAATTTCACTTATTTACTTACTTAAATAATTTTCCAAATCTTAATTAATAAAGAAAACTCAATTTCAATTATTTACAAATTAAAATTCACTTATTCAAAAGTTCAATTTTTCTTATTAAAGAATTCAATTCAATTTGATCATTAAATCATTCAATCTTATTTAATTATTTAATAATTCAAAACTTAATTATTAAATAATTTCAAAGTTTAATAATTTCAAACTTAATTATAATTTCAAACTTAATTATTAAATCATTTCAAAGTTTAATAATTTCAAACTTAATTATAATTTCAAACTTAATTCAATCATTTCTCAAATTAAACAACATTCTTTCATCAATTACATTGTTAATATTTTGTTTCAGATTATTGAATATTAACATTTTCCTTTCATTAAAATTCAAATTTCAAATTCATTTCAAAACCATATTATTTATTCAAATAAAATCTTTGTTTATTTTTAAATCAAATTATCGACCAATCGGGTTTTATTTAATTCTCTATCCTAGGTCAAAGTTCAATTTGGGTATTTATCATTTCAACCCGATTCCAATTCAATTCAAAATCAAAGCATAGCAAAGGGAACTTGCAGTGTGATAACTGGGATGGTGTCAAAGTAAATAAACAAGCAATAACAACAATCAATAACAATCCAATAATCAATTCAAATAATCCCGAAATAACCGTATTAATTCGCATTGTTGTTTGTGCGAATTAATATAATTATTTCTAGAATCTACACTGTCATTTCATGTAGATTAAAGATTATTACACAAATATCTATACGATTTTCACTTGATATCCACTATTCAATTTCATACTATATCAATTTAAGCAACAAACATTTAAATGGTTCAAAGTGTATTTTAACAAATTTCTACATGTTAACTAGTTTAACATTTAAAGGGGGTCATATTATACAAAATTTAACTAATCAAATTCAACATATAGATTCAATTTAAATGGTTAACTATCATATATCAATTCAATTGCATATTATTTATCACTTTAACATTAACAATTTTAACGTCCAATATAAACATCAACAATCAATCAATTATCAACCAAACTGTATTATCATCGCATAAATGACAGATAATGGTGTCAGATGTCATAGGTGAACAGATACAGGTACTAGCATATATAACAGTGTAAATAACTAATAGCAGCATATTTCAATTTGTCATTTCAATTGAAATCAAATTTAATAAATAAAAGAACGTTAATCGTGAGTGATTGCTCACCTTTCGAGGCTAGAGAAAAGTAGATAAGGAAATGAGTTACGGATCCAAGCACGAATTTAGACGAGCAAATCTGATAACGAGGAATTGATACAACGAATCAGAACCATCTTAGTATAATAGAATGAAGAGTAAATTAAATTATTATTTTATTACTTTTTCTCAAAACAAATATTCAAATTAGGACACGTATTATAAAAAAAATCTACGTACACTTGAAATCAATGTAAAATTTAAAACGTAAATATGTAAAATATACCGTAAATATAAAGTGAGTTATACTATAGTAATTACAACGTAAATATAATGCAAATATAGTATAACGTAAATAAAATAAAATAGGAGCGAAGTGAGTTATAATAAAATTTTAAAACGTACATATGAAAAATCAAAAAAATCTGCATCTCTAAAATCAAAATACTTATGTATAATAAAATGTAAAATCAACTCAAACTTCTCCATACGTTTAAACAACAACAGCAAAACAAAGCATAGGGTATATATTCTGAAACTTGTATAGACCATATGTATCAAACTGACATAATATATTTTATACAAATATATATACACACACACATACAAATTAAAGTAGATCACAAAACAAAACAAGCTAGGAGACCGGTTAGACAAAATGTGTAGACTGTAAAACAACAACTATGCAGACAACAGGATACGTATATGACTATGCAAATATATATACAACTATATTAGAAATCAATATATATTACTGACCGTAACACATCATATAACTGACACACATAATACAAAGATATATCTAGTATAACTTATAAGTATACATATATGTACCCCATATAAAACGTATACCAACGTGTTTACATTATAACCTATTATATATTGTTTCAATATACTGTAATGTAAAACTTAAAGGAAATATACATATTTAAAACAATGCATATAGATTCCAGCCTAAATGACTTAAATTTAAACAACTGTCTTATATGCACTTATACAAATAACGTACTTTATATAAATGATACTTATAAATAAGTTAAATATATAAATGAGCAACGTACCTATGTTACATGCAGGTTGATATAGCCAACGTATGAAATAGCTATATACTACAGACGCACTATTATATATGTAAAATCTATATACTTATGGAACATGTCAACATCCGAGCTTGGTTGTGTAGCCTTGGTCGGAGGCGGGTTGGGGAGAGGGTGAAAGATGAAGTTCGATGGGAGAGTGTTTGGTTGGCAAGGGAAGGAATAAGCATGGTGTTCAGGTTTGCAGTGGTGATCTGAAATGGTTGTCGGGGTCGAGGAGGGACAGTCAGCTATTGGTTGAAGGCCAAGGGTGAAGGGAAGAGAAGGCGTACGGTAAAAGAAGAAGGGGAAAAAGGAGGTGCGGATCTCGGTGGTCAGCCGAGGCAAGCGGTCACTGCAACGGGAGGCGGTTGCGGCCGAAGTGGAGGCGAATTTCAAATGGTCGTGGGTAGGTGTGGCGCGTAAGGGAAGTGGTGGATGGGAGGGAGGAGGTGCCGAGCTGCTTGGGGTTGAAATGGAAAGAAGCATGGACGGCAGTGGTAGGGAAAGCTTTTGGATAAATGAATGAATGCAAGTAGTTTCTCCAACCAGTATAAACACGAAGACATTATATTTTATAAAATTTGTTTATTCCGAGAAATGGAAAGGCAATGGGTACACGAATAAAGGTAAAATATAAATGCAAATGTGAAAAGTCAAAAGCTGTTTCAGAATTTTATAAAGCAATTACAGCCTGTTATATACGGTTGGAGAGTTGAAAAGGCACAAGAAACAAAAGGGTTCAAAAATGGTACCGATACGGTCCAACGTTTTACAGATTTCGCCGTCCATCGAACGTCGAAATACACAAAAGAATATACTGTGGAGATCAGCACGACGAGACGATCAAAATGGCATATAAATATCAGTGGTATGATTGAATTATAAAATTTTAAATTTTCTACTACGGAAAATGCAAGAAAAACACTGAAAAATAAGATTGACGGAGCCAAAGATTTCCGAATTTGGAAAAAAGACAAACTGAAATCTTGCTCAGAAGATGGTTTAGAATTTTTCTATATAAAAATATTTAGGTTTTGGAAACATTTTATTTTCATCGTTTTTTTTAACTGATTAAATTGAAGTAAATTTACGCGCGAAATAAACTTTCATATTTTCGGACGAAAATTTACCAGTTGCTATGTTTAACTAAACGCATTCCAAATATCAAATTTATATTCAAAATTTTATCGTTTAAAATTTCACAAAATTTCAACTAATTACATTATTAAAACAGTTGAAATTTACGGGTCGTTACATAAAATGCAGACGCCAATATGGGGCTGGAAATCCACCAGTGGATTGTATCAGTTTTTCGTCAATATGATGCAAGCTGGAGTTGCTGCTGGTGTTGCTGGAAATGTAGGAGGAGCTAATCCTGTGGCTCCAATTGGGAATAATTATGCTAAGTTGAGCAGGGAATACACTAGTCTTGGTGGAAAACCGTTTATGGGAACAGAGGATGCTATAGGAGTTGAGGATTGGCTGTTGCATTATGAGAGAATCTTTGCTGATTTAGGATTGGATGATGAGCAGAAGAGGAGGATGGCCTCTAGGCAGTTGCAAGGGGTAGCACTTCATTGGTGGAATAGTATTACTGCCAAGTTCCAGAGGAGGAGTTGACTTGGGCAGATTTTAGAGGGAGATTTGAACAGAGGTTTTTATTTGAAGTTGCTAAGTCAGCATTGTTGAGAAAGTTTATGGATTTGGTGCATGGAGAAATGTCGGCAATCGAGTATGCTATTAAGTTTGATGAGTTGTCCCGATATAGACATGCCACTAAAGACACTGACATCAGGAGAAATGAGAGGTTCATTTGGGGATTGAGACCTGAGATTGCTGGGGCAACCCTACCACATCTCTGTGTCCTTGTAATGTAGTTGTGGAGATGGCAATCCGTCAGGAGGAGATGCTTGATGTTTGTGCGAGAAAAAAGCCGGTTGAAACCCAGGGCTCTCAGGGAAAGAAGAGGAAGTTCTTTAAGAAGAAGGGAGCCCAGAAGAGGGAGGCTACCAAGAAGGAAAAGGCTGATTTATTTTGCTTCAAGGGTGACAAGTAAGGTCGTTATGCTCATGAGTGCCGGTCAGGCGAGGGGAAGAAGGCTGCATATAAGAAGAATGTGAACTGCTTTAACTGTGACCAAGTTGGGCATTATAAGAATTAGTGTCCAGAACCAGTCAGGGCAGACAAAGGAAATGTTTTTGCTGTTGGACCATCATTTGCTAGACCAACTGCAGCTGAAAAAGGGTTGACTGTGATGGAAGGTACGCTTTTGATTCAGAGTATACCAGTTATGGTACTATTTGATACCGGTGCATCACATTCATTTATATCTCAAAATTTGGTTGATAGGTTATGCTTAGAACCCACATACCTTGTTATTTCCTTTAGGGTTGCGAATCCAATAGAAGGATATGCAACTTTAGGGATGAGATGTGATCAGTTAGAACTAGAACTGTTAGGTCATAAGTTTGCATGCAGTCTATATGTCTTCGATTTCGTAGATTTTGGAATCATTTTGGGTATGGATTGGTTGAGTAAGTATGAGGCTAGGATATTTTGCCAGGATGGAGAGATATCACTAAGACACCCTATGAGCCATAACCGAATTATATTCTCAGTGGAGAACTCTGACCATAGTAGTTGTGCTTTGCTAAGTGCTATGGAAAGGGGAGAAGAGTTAAGTCAGGTTTGAGTAGCAAGAGAGTTTGCAGATGTCTTTGAGCCGGTCATAGGACTACCATCGAAATGAGTTATTGAGTTTCAGATAGATCTTGTGCCAGGAGCTGAACCTGTAAGTTGACCACCTAGCAGGATGACACCTACCGAGATAAAGTAATTGAAGGTGCACCTAGTGGATCTAGAAGGAAGGAATTTTATTAGACCAAGCAGTTCGCCTTGGAGAGCGGCCGCGGTGTTCATGAAGAAACCGGATGGGTCGTTGAGGATGTCTATAGACTATCGTAAGTTGAATAAGAGGGTGATTAAGAATAAGTATCCTTTGCCGAGAATTCATGATCTATTTGATCAGTTGTATGGAGCCAGAGTGTTTTCCTAGTTGGATTTGGCGACAAGTTTCCATCAATTAAGGGTGGCAGAAGAAAGTATTCCTTTGACAGCATTTCAGACTAGGTATGGATTGTACGAGTGGTTAGTAATGCCATTCGGGTTAACAAATGCACCTGCTTTCTTCGTGGATCTGATGAATCGAGTTTTCCGAGAGTATTTGGATAAGTTCATGTTGCTATTTATAGATGACATTTTAGTGTACTCTAAGGATGAAAGAGAGCATGAGAATCATCTTAGAGTAGTGCTTGAGACGTTAAGGCAACATCAGCTGAAGGCGAAGTTTTCCAAGTGTCTTTTTTGGAAGAAAGAGGTTAAGTTTCTTGGTCATTTGGTTTTAGAGAAAAGCTGATCTAGATAAGATCGAAGCTGTTAATAATTGGAAGAGACCGGAGATGGTGACCAAGAATAGAAGTTTTCTTGGACTAGCTGGCTATTACCGGAGATTCATCAAGGATTTCTCGCGATAGCAGCGCCTTTAACTAAATTAACCAGGAAGAATGTGAAGTTTGTCTGGTCCGACAAATGTTAGGAAGCATTCCTTAAGTTAAAGCATTTGTTGACCAACGCACCAGTGTTAATAGTTCCAAACGGAAATGAAGGGTTGGTGGTGTATACTGATTCATGCGGAACTGGATTAGGAGCTGTGCTGATGTAAAAGGGTAAAGTGATTGCCTATGTTTCATGACAGCTTAGACCGCATGAAGTGAGATACCATAATCATGATTTGGAGTTGCTTGCGGTGATCTTCGTATTGAAGATTTGGAGACATTATCTCTTAGAGGAGAGATTTGAGCTATACACAGATCATAAGTCATTAAGGTATTTATTCTCTCAGAAGGAGCTGAATATGAAACAGTAGAGGAGGCTGGAGTTTTTGGCTGCTTATGATTTTGGTATACACCTCGGAAAGGAAATAAGGTAGCAGATGCTCTTAGCAGAAGACATCAGAATGTGATGTTAGCTATATTGGCAGAATGGAAGGATTTAGAAGCTTTGACTAGTTGTAGTATGCAGTTAAGATCGACTGCTAGTTCTAGTCAGAGTACCACCATGTTGTCATGTTCGGACGTTCGACCAATATTGATCGAAAGGATTTCTTCTAAGCAGAAAGAGGATCCAGTATTAATCGAGAAGATTAGAAGGCTTAAGGGTGTAACTGAGATCAATGATCTAAGAGATTTTAGTCTTGACCAGAGTGGGTAGTTGAGAAAGAAGGGACGATTATGTGTTCTGAATGTTGAGGACTTAAGGAAAGAAGTTTTGGGAGAATGTCATCGATCCAAGTTTATGATTCATCCAGGAGGGACTAAGATGTATCAAGGTATGAAGAGGAGCTTCTACTGGGAAGGTATGAAGAGGGATGTTGTCTTATGGCTTAGGCAATGTGCAAACTGTCAACAAGTGAAAGCGGAACATCAGAAGCCGAGTGGATTGCTTCAACCTTTGGAGATTCCAGTTTGGAAATGGATTCGATGTCCATGGATTTTATTGATGGGTTGCCAAGGTCAAATAGAGGAAATGAAAGTATATGGGTTATAGTGGACAGGTTGACCAAGAGCGTCCATTTTATTCCAATTAATTCATCCGGGACGACACCTGTTTTAGCTAAGTTGTTCATGAAGAACATAGTTAGACTACATGGAGTTCCTAGTAGTATAGTAATTGACAGAGATGCCTTGTTTACTAGTGAATTCTGGAAGAGTTTACAGGAAGTGTTAGGTACCAAGCTTAGTATGAGTACAGAATATCACCCTAGACGGATGGGCAGATAGAGAGAGTCAATAAAGTACTCGAGAATTTGTTAAGAGCGTGTGTATTGGACTTTGGTAGATCTTGGGAAGACCACCTACACTTAGTTGAGTTTTCCTATAATAATAGTTATCAGACTAGTATAGGAATGGCGCCTTTTAAGGCTTTGTATGGAAGGTCATGAAAATCGCCAGCATGTTAGTTAGAGACTAGAGATAGATTAGTCTTAGGTCCAGATTTGGTTAGATAGGCTATAGAGAAGATTGAGTTGATCCGAGAAAGTATGAAGGAAGCTCAGTTCAGACAGAAAAATTATGAAGATGAGAGGCGTCAAGACCTAGAATTCTTAGTTGGAGATAAGGTTTTCATTAAAGTATCACCGACGAAGGGTGTGGTACGATTTGGAAAGTCAGGGAAACTAGCACCAAGATATGTTGGTCCATTCTAGATTATAGAGAGGATTTGGAAAGCTCGCATACAGAGTAGAGTTGTCGAGCAGTATGGTAGGTGTCCATAATGTATTTCATGTACCTCATCTTCGCAAGTATGTGCATGATACAGAGACTATTATTCCTCTGACAAGGTTGGAAGAGTTGATAGTAGAGCCTAATTTGACTTTTCTTAGACAACCAGTCCGGGTTGTGGCGAGAGATGTGAAAAGATTGTGGAACAAGACAGTCAAGTTAGTAAAACTTCAGCAGAGCAACAACGAGAAGAGCTGTACTTGGGAGACAGAAGACATGATTATAGATACTTATCATAATCTACTTTGATGTTATGTCTATATTAGTTTTATATAGATAGTTGCTAATCAGGTAGGCTAGTAGGGTTATTAGGAGTTGTTACAGATGATTGCTATGACTAGTATTTAGTCCTTATTGAATTTCGAGGATGAAATTCTTTAAGGAGGGGAGCTTGTAACATTCCTAATTTTTAATAACATTATTCAGGAGATTTAGTAAGATAAATTAAATAGAATAATGTAAATAATTAGAGTGATAAGGGTATTGAGATTTGAAAATAAATTAAGGGTCATGCTTAATTATTTAAATGGGCTTATATGATAATTAGTTAACATAAGGGCTTATTAGGAAATAGCCGCACATAACCCATTACCTTTATATATTATCATTTCCATCTATTCACGTTCATTTAGCAAAATAAAAACAAACGTAAAACATTATAGGAGCCGGCCATTGCTAAGGAAGAAAAGAAGAGAAATTCAATTTAAAGCTAAGGATTCAAGCTAGGGGAAATTAATCTCAAGTTCCTTATCCTAATCAAGGTGAATAATAATCTAGATCATCTCTATTTTGTTTTTATGATCATTTATTTTCGGGCTTAAGATTAAATCCACTTTAATGATGATTTGGATGGTGATATGCTTGGATCATAACATGTTTGATTTAAACAAAATTGTTTAAATATGATTTTATGTGGTTTTATTGGTAAAACCGATTAAAATTAATTTCGAATGCCATGAGAAAATTTTATGTCATGTAAAATATGATTTTGGAGTTAGGTTTAAATTTTTGTAATTTTCCAAGTTATGGAAGATTTAATATGAATTTTCAAAGGAAAATTTGAATGAATTGGGTTTAAAATTTTATTTCGATTATTTTATGAAGAATTTGGGTCTGGAATTTTTATATGTTAGATAATATATTGAAAGTGAATTTCTAATTTTTGGGGATTTTTCCTAAGTAATTTCCTATGGAAATAAAATTAATTTATACAAAGGACTTAATTGTTTTATTGGTTTTGCTTAATGGAAGGGTTATTTGGTAAATTAATCCTTGTTTAGGTCTGAAATTATGCGGTAGTTATTTTTGTAAAGAATTTGAAAATTTATGGCAACCAATCACATGTTTACAAGTAGGCAGGTTAGTTAGAAAGTATTTGCTTTAATTGGCATTAAATCAGTTTTTACCCAGAAAAGTGGGTTCCGCCACTGTTAGAAGCACATTTCGACCTTATGCTTCCGCCTTCAATTAAGTCAGAACCTACTAGGTCGAAACCAAATAAGCTAAAACCAATACACAAGGTATCAATCATTGGTACGTTGTAACGAACTAGATTTTCGACCCTAAAAAATCGACACTAATACGTCCACTGTATTAGATGCCAAACATTCAAGTGCCGGAAATGCCGATTTGTTAGGGTGAAAGAAGTAGGTAGAAGATAGAAGAAAACTAAACAACACAGAATCTGACAACATAGCGAATAATATATAATACAACAATGATCTTTACAAAAAGGAAACGTCTTTATTCATATATACAACATCAGAGTACACTAGACTTATCCTAAATTTGGGCAGTTATAGAAACCTATCCTTACATTGACAAACATACATACTCTATAATACAACAGAAGAATAATATATGTGAATACGTCTTACCATCTTGCTCCTCTCTAACTCCAAAGTATCCAGCTAACCTGGGAAAAACATGCTCGGTCTGACCCGAGTATTACATAGAATAATGCCCGGGTCAATCTGGTAAACCAGCATGAGTAAAACTCGATAGCAAGTAACAACCAAGCTGATTTCTATATTTGAAAACTTTTCACAAACGGTACCTCGTAAGACCACACCGCACATAAAAACGGATGTGTTTTTACCTTACGATAACCAAAACATTTTTTATCAAAATCCAGTGATATTATCATAGTGTCTAGGTTTAAAATAAATAGATAAAATAGCTGAAATGCTTGCATCTCATATTCCAACATACTAGGCTCTACAATCAAAAACCTAAGGCACGTATTGGAGATTGGATTCCAACAATGGCAAGGTAAGAGACTACCTTTCGATGATACACCTCTAGAAAATGCACTGATGCTAACACAGAGCCAGCTGCCCCTTTAACTTGGTAGACCAGATTACCTCACCCCCCTTGACACCGAGGCCTTATACTACCACAGTGTTTGCGCACAAACCAACTCTGAAAGGAACATCTAGAATGGGGTGATCACTCCTAATGGTAGCTAACCACATAGCTCTATTGCATGTCCTGCTTTTTCCATTCCTCCCGGTTGTGAGGCTTGAGGCTATGCTTTACCTTTCTGAATAGAAATCCATCTTGGAATGCTAACACTGCCCTCTAGGCGTCAATGCAATGCCAGCATTCATCCATACAAGTTGTCCAGGATAAGGACCAACCGAAGGCACTACTTCTACTACATCCATTTTCGACCCACCCTCAGGATCAGTAGCAAGCAGCCCTTGCACTTCAATGGCTCCGTCTTCGATCCCATGCTTCAAGATGTATTCATTTCGAAATGCTTGAGTTGGATCGAAGTGATTTTCAGATAGCATATCCGATCCCGGTCTCTTTGAAACAATTTTCGATATTTCCGGTAAACTCAACCCCTTTTCTTTAGGAAATAAAACAAATAAATGAAAAGAGCGGAGTTCACCTCCTAACCGTTTGTGGATGGATTTCCATATCATTCGTCCTAGAAGAACAAACAAGTTTATACATACAGTATAGCACCTTCGACGGTAACTGTACCATATAATTCTCGTGTTTCCCCTAGAAATTTCCAAAGTTACGTTTTGTCCAAATTTGATAGTTGGTTATTTAACTATCAAATAAACAAACATCCAATCATGGTTTAATTTCCATATGGGATCCACTAAGCCTTTATTAATTCTCTTTAATTAATACAACCACTTTATAAAACCTTATCATAAGATCTTTTCAAAATACTATTCCCAAACCCCTTAAATTTTCTTTTATACTTGGGAAACATTTATATACTTATCTCAATGTTATAAGTATATTACCAAAACATTTTATTTTCATAGCCTTGAAACAAAATCATATACTTATCTTATCAGTATAAGTATATTTACAAACTTTTCAAAGTTTTATTCTTTCCAAATCCCATATTAAATAACCAACATTTCTTCCAAGTAAAACATTTCACTTATCCTTTATCAAAAATTCCCTTTTTAAAAGTTCATCTCATATTTCAATTAGTAACTTTCAAAATAAAGTTATAACCCACTTTTATAAACCTTTAAGTTAATTTATAAACCTCTTTCCAAATCTCCGAAATGATTTATAAACCTTTTTCCTATTTTTAAAACTCTTTATATAAACCTTTCTATACTCCTTTATAAATATCATTTGTAAAACACTTAAAGTAACCCTTCAGTAAAAACCCCTTTTATAACCAAGTTATTACTTATAAATAACTTTACAATGTAATAGCATAACTTGGAAATCATTTATAAACTTTAAACTCTAAATTGATTAAGGAATTTAAGTTAATTCAAAACACACTTTACAAATTCAAAAGGAGGCTTAGCAATCCCAATGGTACTAATTTAAGTTTCCATTCAATTTCAATTCGATTCCCAAGTCACTTAACAATTATTTACATAAGCTACCATATATGTAAATACAGTTCATATCCAATTAGGGAACTACACGTCGATATAACCAGTTGGCATATACAAGTCCAAATAACATAAAAACAGGATGGTGATTTATCCCGCTAGTTAGATTTCCAAACAATTCAATCAATTTATAGCAGAACGGGGATTTATTCTGCTTAACACATGTCCACACAATCAAATCACTTACACTATAGCCGAATGGTATTTTGTTCTACTAACATAGGCCATTTAATTCTCCTAATCATATGGGTTACTTAAGGGTCTGGACAAGAGATCATTTGATATGGAATCGATTTACTTTGAAAAAGAAAATTGATTAAAACACATTCTGTTTAGTTTAAAATCACCTTTGAAAAGTTTAAAGTATATTTAATTAGCTTAAACCCTAACTAAATCTTAATTAATCCAATTTAAATCAAGATTAAATCATAATTAAACTCTAATTAGGCTTAATGAAGTTGATTATGTACTAATTAACATCCTAATGCAACTTGGTTAAGGTTAAACCAAATTGTTTAAGAGTTAAACCCTAATTAATTTAATATTAATTAAATAACCCATTAATTAAATAAATAAATAATTAACCATTAATATTAATTAAATAACTATTAATCCTTTAATCACTTCTTAACCCCATTAATCACTAATTAAAAATTTATAAATCAATTAATGGTCATTAACTTAACTTAAGTGATGATTATCCTCTAATCACCTTCTTAATTACCAATTAGGTGCTAATTACCTTTTAATTAACTAATTGATTGATTGATTGATTAAAAAATTATATTACAACTTAATTACTTTTTAATATTACTTATTAAGTTTAAAAAACATAATAAACTAATTTCAGAATAAAAAAAAATTGAAATAGAAATTCAAACCTCTGCCGAACTGCATCCATAGCGACTATCTCTATGGGCGCAGTTCGCTTTAACATATTCTTAGCAAACCACCTCACAAACCCTTCTTTTTTCATGATTTGAAACATACTTTAGAAAGTTTTTTTAAAAAAAACTTTAAAACTAAAGTTACAAACTTCAATCCATTTCAAAACTTTAAACTTCGAAAACAAACTTTGATTCCAACCGGATCTCATAACCGTCGCAATTACACAAAGTAGTTAACATTGTTTACCAACCTCATGCCAGAGCTCATGTTTTATAATCAACATATAACTAACATCAACCATTTTCATCATAGATTTCAAGTATATATCCATATATACATGCTTACTAACTTTATAATACCACATCGATTTCCATAACCAAATCAAACTAAAATCAACCATCCAAATCATAACCAAACCACATAATTATAATTCAACTTCTACACTATATAATCACCATATATAGGGACATATATAACCTTTTCATATAAAAAATGAGTAGTTTACTCACCAAACTTCCACAAAAGCTACTCGAACTTAAGCTAATCTTGCCAACGACTCCTTAGCTTTGAAGGATGAAGGCTTTAGATGCTAGCAACCCTCAAAATGGGATTGGCCCAGGTGTATGTAGGCTTGGCTAGAGGTTTGGGGGGTGGATGTGGGGTAGTAGCTTGAAGGTAGAGGTGCTTCGGGTTATTATCGATTTGTCAAAATGAACTCAAAATTATGTCATTTTCCCACTGGTTTTTGGGCCAACAACTCATGGAATTTGGAAAAGTAGTAAAAAGGTAAGTTGTAGAAATTTCTTTCCTTTATAATTTCAAAAAAAGTATCACTCATTTTAGATTTGTTTTGAAGAAGTTGTGATCAAAAGAAGAAGGGCAACTTTCGGACTTGAAATTTTGGGTAAAAAAAATTGCTTTGTAAAGAATTGGTGCTTTGACATAGCGATGTTAGAAATTGAAAAAGTGATCAACTAGAATGTTATAGCCATTAAAATTTCACACGGTTAAAAAAAAACTAAAACTCCATTTGAGTTTGAAATGATGAAGAAAATGTTGGTGGAAAGAGGAGGAAAAATGGAGAAACCTATGGGCTATTTATAAGCAAGAATTTAACACCGCATCATTTTGTCAAGTCACATCACTCTCTTTTATATATATATAATTATTATGTTTGATCACATCACTCTTTTATATATATATATATAATTATTATGTTTAGTCACATCACTTCTTTTCTATATATATAGAATTATTATGTTTAGTCAGATCACTTTATTATATATATATATATGTATGTATGTATGTATGTATGTAATTATTAATTAAAGCTAAGACGTGACAAGAGATAATGATGTTGAATGATTACAATCTAAGATGTGACAAGAGAGGAATATATATATATATATAAGAGTATTATTTTTAAATTTATGAATCGTCACATTACTTGCTAAACAAAATTAACATAAGATAATCTATCCTTAAGTATATTATTATTTAGTTAATTAACTCTTGTATATGTGTATATATGGTGCACAAAGAAGAACAATGTTCCTGAAAACTTTCCGGTGTCGAAAGGTCGAAATTTCAGAAAACGTTCTTTGGTCACATTTTCTATTTTTCAACGAACTATTTAATTTGGTAAACAAAATTTAAAAATGATTTTACCATCATTATTAATTAATGAAAATGAGTTTATTTTCATTATAAAACCTACATATTGAATTTTTAAAATTAAATAAATATCCATTAATCAAAGCAGTGAAATTCTAGGTCGTTACATACGTAGTGGATTGGAGAAAGGTGGAAGGCATGGTGTCAGAATGTTAGCTTTCGATGGGGTTGATACCTTTGTTTTACTTTCAAATGATAAGCGCCTGCCTTGTTTTAATAAAAACTTTCGAAGGATTCAAAACATAAGCTTTCGAAAGGGTCTTCTAAGTAGCTTTCGAAGAGAGTTTCCATCATTTAGTTTAAAAGTATAAGCTTTCAAATGTGTTCCTTTATTTATAGAACAATGCTCTCGAAAAAGGTGATTTCAACCCAGTCGAAACCCTGCTGCCATTCTTTTTCCTTTCGAGTGGATTAAAGTCATCAACCAATTCGAATGGTAGCCTTTGTTTTAAACCTATACTAAGCCACTTCCTAAAGCTTTCGAAAGAGTTAAGGGTTTCGAAGGCAATGGCTTTGAAATGGGTTTCGAAGCTAACTTCAAATGGTTTACTTAAATGATTTGAGCTTTCGAATGGATGGTTCTAAAGCCATCGATTTTTCCCCAAACAATTTTATATATAAAGATAAATGGTTTCGAAAGGGGTAATTTTGTATATATTTGCTTTAAACCAAAAGATATTTTTAAAGTAAACCCAATGGTTTTGAAAGGGGTGCTTTCAAATGGTTATGAAGCTATGCTTCTACAGTTGAATGGTTTCACTTTAATACATTCGAAAGGTTTCGAAAGAAAGGTTTTAAAATGTTTCGAAAGGTAGTTGCCTAGAGTTTTAAAATGAAGATTTGAATGCTTTCAAAAGGAAGTTTTCCAATGGTTTCGAAAGTAAAGATTAAAGGTTTCAAAAGCTTTAGTTTTCAAAACAAAGAACCCAATTTCAATTTTTAAAAGAAAACCATGGCATAATAAAGAGTTTTGAAATGATCTTAAGTATGGAGTTTTTGAAGAAGTCTTCCTTGATTAATAGGTTAAAGGATTAACCAGGTTTTATATAAATGATTTCAAGGATATTAATCCACAGGTGTTGGTATTATTATGTTATTATATTTACTTCTTCATATATATATTAACATTGTAATGGACCCATAACTGTATTTTGGGGAAGGGCAGAATAACCAGCTAGGTTGACCCAGTAGTGAATATAAATTAAGTTAACTCCTGAATGAGTAGAATTGCATCCAGGAGGTCAGATAGACCAGAATGCAGGATGCTTAAATATTGATTAAAGAAGTTGCCATGTAGACAGGTTCCTAGTAAACCCATGAAAACTATGTATAGGAATGTTATTGGCAGGGGCCAATAGGTTTATAGTAAACCCATGAAAACTATGATTAGAATGAGTTATTGGGAGGGGCCAATAGATTTGTAGTGAACGGATGAAAACTATATCCGGATTAAGTTATTGACAGAAGTCAATAGGTTCCTAGTCAACCCATGAAAACTAGGATAAGAGGGAAGTTATTGGAGATACCAATAGGTTTAAGGAGAACCCATGAAACAATGAAGTTATTGGCAGGGGCCAATAGGTTCTTAATGATACCATGAAAACTATGAAACTGGATAGGAAGTCCCTATGTATTAAACAGGTTATTAGTCAGCCCATGAAAACTATCAGGTTAATAGGGACCCTAGAAACTATAAATGGGACAGATAGTCAGAATGAATTAGGATGGGAAATCCAGAATCGATTACTTGTTTGCATATCATCATAATATTTTAAATTTCTATGTTTTAACCATTGTGGATGTAGGAGCACAGTATATGGTTTTATAAAGTTTTTATTAAGATATTAGTGAGGGGAAAACCCATTCCGCTAAGCGGCGTTGTCTCACTAGATATCTAAATGGTTTGAGATGGTAGATTATTATTCATACCCAACTTTATGTCTGACTCAAAGTTTATGTTTTCCCCTTAAACTCTCGGGTGCTCAATTGATTTTGAGTAGTTTGAGAGTTGAGGTCTTCAGGTACCTCTTTAGATGAATAAGCTTTCGGATATGTGCTGGAGGCATGATAGCTATTTAGACTTCATTCTATTTTGATTCCGTTGTGTGTTGTGGTCAAGGAAAGTTGTTAATTGCCTAGTTATATACTCTGATCATCCAAGGGGCATCTTCATATGTCACCCTTGGCGTATGTTGTAATAATTATATTTTCTCCGAGCATGGTTCTTGTATTGGGATTATGTAATGAATTTAAAATGCTTTGAAATGGAATGAGAAAATTGTTTGTTGATTTTAAAATTTTCCATATCCATGTATTTCTGTTATATCAATGTATCTAACATTACCGTATTTGGTTGTCGAAGATTAAATACTTTGGATGACTACAGCATCCGTTGCCATTAGTTTTGGGCCTCCAAGTGGGGGACGTTACAAAAGCATAAGTTTAACTTTATAAAAACCTTCAAACCATATGTATCTCGTAAGACCACGCTGCATATAAACACGAATGGGTTTTTACCTTACGATATCCAAAACATTTCTACATAAAATTCTCTGATATTATCATAACGTCTAGGTTTAAATAAATATGGAATCATAGCCAAAATTGTTACATTAATTAAAATCTCATATAATAAGTATAAAATCAAGTCCAAAGGCTCGTATTGGAAAATAGATTCCAACTATGAAAAGGTAAGGATCTACCATCCGAATCAGTACACCTCTAGATAAATTGTACTAGAGGCTACAACACGTTGCACCTTGCTACTCAAGACTTACCCTACCCCTTACTGGGTAGTGCCAAATATGATCACCCCTTGATTGCGATCAACAACCATAAAAGGGATCCCAAAGCATCCATAAACCATAGATATCGCTCAAGATTAGGCAATGATCATACCCTAATGGGAGCGACCTACATAGCCCTACTGTATGTTCCTGCTTTAGTCATTTTCCAGTTGTAAGGCTTGAGGTTACGCTTTACTTTTCCTCGTAGCAAACCATCTTGGAATGCTACCAATGCCCTCCAGGCAATAATGCAATGATAGAATTCATCCATACAAGTTGTTCCGGGATCGAACAAACCTTCCACATTTACTATCTTCCACTTTAGAATCACCTTCAGGAAGAATGGTACATCTCCATAGCATACTTCGTAACGATCCATCATGAATGTTGTTAGTTTGGAGTGGATTGGATAAATCGTACTTATTTGGAACCGTTGTCTCCAAACTAAGCGATAATTCCCGGCTAACTCAATTTCGGTTCTTTTGGAAGTATGCAACAAGTATTAGAGTCCTCACCGGGGAACTCGATTATACACAACATCCTTTTGAATTAAAACGGATCATAAATAGCAGGCAATCCGCTACTAGGGGGAATTATATAGAATTCACATAAGGATAAACATATACTTGATTTAAACATGACCCATTGATAGAAATTAACCTCCTATATCTATCATGTTTTCGATATTTCAACCTTACTCTATCTCTTGCCTAGAAATAAGTTCTAGATCTCATATATAGAGGATCAACATACTCATCGGCTTTTAGTGCTAAATATGGGATGACTTACTTCCTATAAATGACTATGGAATGACTTACTTCCTATAAATGTGTTACCACATTAGCATTGGTTTAATATTTATTTGAGGTTACTTAAGGGTAATTGATAAAGAAATCCCTTGATTTAAAACACCTTTGCAAAAAATTTTTTTTTAAACAAAATTGATATTTAGAAATAAAGCGATTCAAAATCTAAACCATTATTAATTAATTAAATAATAAATTAAACCCTTATTAAATAGTAATTAAATATTAATTAAGTCCTAACTAAATCCTTAATTAATAATTTAACCCCTTTTTAAATAAATAAATAATTATTAATTAATCCTAAATAAATAATTAAATAATAAATAATCCTTAATTAATAATTAAATAATAATAAATTTTTAATTAGTTAACTAATTATAATTAACTTACTTAACATTTAAGTACTAATTACCTTTGTTATTAATGATTAAGTATAATTCCTTAATTAATTAAATAATCAGTAAATAAATAAATGATTAATTAATTACTTTTTGATTTACTAAATATAAGTTAGAAAACACTTTTCTAAAATTTATTTAAGTAAAACACTTTTAGATTTGCAAAACTAGTTTGTTTTACGAACTGCATTCATACCGTCTATCGCTATGCGATCAGTAATTTGCCAAACTTGTTTAAACTTCCAAATAGTTTTAAAAACTTTTCTTTTATAGTTAAACCTACTTTAAAATATTTTACGAAGTTTTACAAACCAAATAAAAAAAATAAAGTTAATTATTTATGAAGTTTTTTTTCCGAAAACACTCAAGTAAACAAGTTAAAGCAAATCAAGGATTTCGATGTCACGACATAACCACTTGCTCGTACACTAACTTTCTTCAATTTATCACATTATAACCAACATCACAAACATATATAAATGCCATCATCCACACAGACAAGTAAAGATTTATAACTTGTAACTGACTTAGCTTGTTAACTTTCAAATTTCAAAGTATATGTCATCTCATCCAAACATAAACACATACATCCAAGTCAACACCATTTATACCCAAACAAACATCATATTTACATGAAGTTAGGCATGTATATACAAGTTTAAAAATCTTAGTAAAATGGCAAGAACTTGCTTGCTAAAAGTGGACTAAATCAAAGTAATTTTTTTCTTGAATTTGCATGTGACCTAGATCTTTGCTTAGCCTCCGGGAAAATGGAGTTTTTGTGGCTTTAAGGTGGAATAGTATTCGTCCTAGGGGGTATATGATTTCAGCCAAGATGATTAAGGGTGTGAGTCAGCGGAATAGAGATCTTAAGGCTAAATTAACATTAAGGGGAGGGGTGAATAGTGTTTAATGGATTATATGAATATTATTCAATTTCTTTTAGATTTTACTTGGAATGATGGAATTAACAACCACAAGATTTTACTTGGAATGATGAATTAAAAACCACAGAAACAATCATAGAATCAAAGTACAGATAAAAGTAAATTCTAGTAAAAGTAAAAAGGAAAGAACACAACAGGATTTTATACTGGTTCGGAGTTACCCTACAACTAGTCCTTCACAATTCCTTATACGGATTACTTTTCAACTAGTAAATGTAAACACAATCTCGATTTCAAGGCTACGAGACACACCCACTAGAATCCTGGCCTCTGGGTAGAGCCACTTGGTTTCCAGGCCACAAACACACCCGTTATATTTACTAGCTACTAAGCACACCCAATTGATTTAATCAGGCTACAATCACACCTACTTGGATTTCAGGGATACCAAGCACAACACAGAGTATAAGAGTATGATTTGATAGAGTTTACAGACTCAGATCTTCAATCTTAATTACAATTGATCCTATAACTCTTGAATTGCACTTGATCCTGAGAGAGATGAGAGAAATTAGAGAGTATATGATAGAGAATCAAACTAGTAATGATTGAATTTGATTTTGGTTGGGTTTCGGTAGAGGTTCGATAGAAAATGCTTTAGAAATCAAGAGTGAAAAGTGGAGAGAAAAATAAGAAAGTAGTTAAATGAAAATTTGTTCGGAAGATTGGTATATATAGGGAAACAACGGTCATGTCCATTCGCAAAGAGATACGATGAAAAGACACTTCCATTCAATTTTGAATTTTTAAAAATATGGCAAGTATGTCGACATATCCCTTTGTACTTTGAAAAATTACTTAATAAATTTTTTTTGAAAATATTAATTTTGTAAAATATTTTGAAACTTTGTATAAAAATTTAAACATAGTTTATACATATTTTAATCAAGTTAAAACTTAATAAAATAACTTTGAAAGATTTAATAAGAATATTTAATATAATGTAAATAATATATATAAATTCAATATAGTTATAAATTATTAAAGTATAAACAATAATTCTATATATATATATAAACTTAAAAACACTAAAATAATATCTTTATAAGTATAAGAGATTTGAAAATCATTTTGGAAATATTTTGAAAAGATTATTTTAAAATAGAATATTTGAAAAAGAATTAAAAACAAAATTAGAGAAGGTAAGAGAGATCAGGAAAGTGCTATCAAGGTTTTAACGTAAATTCTATAACTCTATAGCTTATCCAAAATATCTAGAAATCTTGAACTCTTCGATACTCATGAGTATTCATTCTTGAACTCTTGAAACTTTATATCGGCATCTTGAATCTACTCTTGATATCAGCATCTTGATACTGTATAGTCTTCTTAATCAATACCCTTCTAAAATCATGCACTATATACTATATATATCTTGATAAAACATTAGTGGCTATATTTTATATAATGTCATATAGTTGTTACCATCAAAATCAATACCTAAGGTACTAACAATCTCCCCCTTCTTGATGATGACAACTCTATATATAAAATATATTATAATATCCCTGAGTTACAAAACTCCCCCTTAATATATGCCAGGATTATATATATTTCTCCATCTTTGTCATCAACAAAAATAATTAACTAAAATTATAATTCTTAAACTAATTTTTAGTATAATCCTAATTCTAACTTTCCTAAATAAAGTACTAATCTATTTGTATAAGAATTATATATAATGGTTGTGAGAAAGATTATATATAAACAATAAGTGATATGTAAACGAAATAATCAATCTAAATATTCATCAAATCAAACAAAGTTTATGTCACACAGCATTCAAACAAATCCACACAAATCAAATCCAAACAAACTAAGTGTTATTATTTATATACAATCAAACCTATTTAAACTAGGTATTTGAAGGAACTTCAATCCAACCATCAGTGCCAAAGATTGGATCCGCTTGATAGCATCCCAATTTTCATCATCTTTGGTACACTCTGGATTGGTAGTTGGTTCTTCTTTGTTTAAGGAAGAAATCATCCACCTAATCATGTTGAAATGCCTTTCTTGCTCCTTGATCATCTGCATTTGACTTAATTCTAAGTACCTCTAATTTCTTAGGATGAAAGTAAGAATGTTCTTGAATGATTCAAGAGTTTGTTCGAGGTTTTCAGTTAGTTTTTGGATAGGAGAAGCCAGTATTTTGGTTTTAGAGTTTAGGAATGCAAAGGAAAAGGAAAGATAGTAGAAAATAATGATTCTCTTTTCTCAACAGATATTTAAAGGAGTGAAAATTCGTTGGAAATGAATAGACATTTGTTGTCTATTCAATTTTCAAAACTAATTTTTTTGAAAAGCTACCATTGTATGTCGACATACATACCTGGGGTATGTCGACATATATGCAAAAAATTTCAAAACAACTTTGTTTTGATATTTTAATGTATTTAGCTTACATTATTATACTTTTATGTTTATCACAGATGATAAACAATGTATAACAGCAAGGAAATAAATTTTCATTAATACTTAGATAGAGATTATATAGAACACAAAGAAATGAAAAGATACATAATATTCAACATAAACTAAACCTAGAAAATTCAAATACAAGATAGTTTAAACAAATAGAAAGATACGAATGAAGATGATGAAGAACCACCAAGCTTGGGGATGATCTTTCCAAACAATTTATCCATTTTGTTGGATGGATTCGGTGGCATATTGATACTTTCCAAAGAAGTATCTTCCTCCTCTTCTTGTTCTTCCTCCTCGACTTCCATTTCATCTCCTTCCTCTTCCTCTTCCTTCTCTTCTCTTATTTCATGCTCTTCTTCCCAAACCAACCTTTGTTGCTTTTCCGCAAGTGTTTCATAAGGCTCGAAAAATGGTTAAATATGCATAAGTGAAATGTTGGGTGTGACGACCCGGAATTTTTGAGCATTTGAAATTGGAATATTTAATTGATTTTAAATATTTAAAAGGTTAATTATAACTTAAATTTCAAATATCTCTATTTATAGGATAATTAAATATTGAATTTAATTATTGAAGGTTGGGTAAATATTTTTGAATCTTCAGTTTATGCTTGTTAAAAATATTTTAAGGCTTAGAAAATTCATATTAATGACACCGAAGATAATAGAACTTTTTAAATTTAATTCGGAAGTGTTTGTTCAGTTTTGAAAATATTTTGTTTAAATTGAATTTAAAAATAGCTTTCCTAGGCACAGTCTCGGAATTCGACGAAACCAGTTCCATTGGATCCGTAATATTGTATTATTATCAGATTTCAATTTTCGTAGTGTTTGGAGTTGTTGTGAGAATACGACATATAAACGCGCTGAAATTTACTTCGAATTCAATATAATAACTAAGTCCAAAAAGCTATCTTCTCCATACGATCGAGTTAGGACTCGAAATCTTTTCCATTGCGTTCGGAATAGGGGTATAACATTATAAACACCAAGCGGCACGCCTCGATAGGATGTCAAGATTTTAAGCTACGTAAATCAAGACGATTTAAATTTAAAATTTTAATATAAAATATACCTTCTTTGACCGGTCAATTTACCTTCACATTAGAACTTTTCTAGAAATCACTGTAGCAAGGCATCTTCCTCACGCAACCTTCCATCTCAATTCAAATCACGAGCATTTCTTTCAGTCAATTTCAATACATAATATAATTACCGAGCCATTTCTTTTTTTATATATCGCGTATATCATTTTCTTTCCTCCCCTCTTTAAAATCGAGAACCTCTAAAATAATGGCCGAGCAATCCCTTCCTTTCCCATCGAATTCGAACCAAATACAAAAAAATAGCAGTCGATTCTAAATCGAATCGAAGCTAGCGGCGACTATCTTAAGGGCGCAAGCGACGTTCACGTCGCGCTGAGGGTTTGGGTATCACGAGGTCGGCCGGTGAGCATGCGTGTCTGGGTAGAAGCGAAGGCGAAAATTGGAGGCACGATGTAAATTGTCTTCGAACCAAGTAGCGGCGACGACAAGGAACTCAAAGTCAGGGAGTTCGACAGTGGATGGTGGGATGGGGCGGAAGCTCGATCGCTCGAGCACGTGTACGTGGAGGCGCGATGTGAGGAGACGATATAGGGCATGCAGGTGGGTCGCAAGGTTGCGAGTTGTTCAAGCGGTTCTGTGGGGTTTTCAGCCGTTGATTTTGTTTCCAGTCGATTTGAGGTAATTTAAAATTTTAAGCATTTTAAAATTTATAGTACTTAAAGTTTAAAACCCTTAAATTAATTTTTTAATTTTTATTTCTTTTATCTAGAATTAACAGTATAATAGTTTAAAGAGCCAATACATTGGGCAGACAGTAAAAATATATTTATATATATAAATATTGTCCAATATATATATATATATATATCCTGATTTATATAGACAAACAGTAATATATTTGTTTAATTAACTCATTTAAAATTTATTTTAGTTACTAAAGGGTTTTTCAAAAGGAAATTAGTTTGAAATTTAATTATTCATTAAAATTTAAATCATCCATAAATTAAATTAAATTGTAAAACGGAAATTGATTGTTCGATTATCTCGAATATTAATAAACTGTATAAATATTTATACAAGGTCAAAAATCAAAAAGGAAGCAAGCTAGATTGGAAATAGGATGCTAATAAAATAAAGGTGAGTTAATCTCACTCTTCTGGATTTTATTTAAATTTAAATGGTTAAATTTAAATATTTGGTTGAATGATTGAATTGATTTGATGTGATATATGGTATAGTAGTATATAGTATATATTGGGATGATTGATTTCCCGCATTATATAGCGGATGAGACCCTATGCGCTGCATAATAGCGGATGATATTATATAAACCCATATACCACGATATTCCACCTCGAAGTGGAATTGGTATTGTGCTAACATCAGTGGATGCATGGAAACAGGTTGGAGGGATCCAACTGGATTCCTCAAAATTATTTAGATTGTTTAATATTCTGTGTTATGATTATTACACATTCTGTGATGAATTATATTGATAATTGGAATGTTGGATGCTATGATTTGATTAGATATATTTGGACATTCTGAATTATAAAAATGTATAGATTTGGATTTTACAGGAAAATAAAAGGAGAGAATTCAAATAAAATAATTATAAAGAATTTGGATATTTTAGAATGAATGGGAAGAATAAAAGTTTTTTTTTAATTTGAACAAGTAAGTCCAAAGTTGGAAAAAGAGATATTTTGAATAAATAAATTCAAGTGATATTATTTAAAAGAATAAAGAATTTATTCTAATTCAAGGTTTAATTTTAATCAAAAGGAAAAAGAAAGAATTCGGGAAATCTGGAATTTAAATTTTCAGTTTAAAGATTTTAAATCATAATAAAGAAATAAAATCTGAAAGTTAATGGATTTTGAAATAAATGGAGTAAGTAAGGCAATTTATTTCAAAGCGAAGTAAATTGGAAATCAATTGTAAATTGATTTAAGTGTTTGGAATTGGAATTTAAAAGAGAAGTGAGATTTTGGAATTTATAAACTGGGTTTATAAAGTGAAGTAAAATATCAGTGGATATTTGGAAACATAAATTCAAGGTGGGAATTTATAAAGGAATGGATAAATTTGGTTAAAAATAAATAGTGATTTATTTTTAAGATGGGAAGAGAAGTATATTTCCCTAGATTGCCAAGTACGGTTTCAAAGCAAATCCTTAAGTATAAGTTAAAGTTTTAAAGTTGATTAACGGTATGTTTTAGAAAATTTATTATCTTTAAATGTTTAAATTTTAAAGTAAGTATTATTTTCAAATTTATTTTAGTAGTAATTATTTAAAGGTGGCTTGGTATTATGTTTTGAAAAGATGAAAATTTAGTTTTATAAAGTAGCTTTATTTAAAATATTCTTAAACTATAAATTTTTGAATAAAGTATTAAAGTAGTTTTTAATTTAAAGTATATTTTATAATAAAGTGTTTCTAAATTATTTTTAAAATCTAAAGTGTTTGTACTTGGATTTCAGTGGAAATAGAAATATTTGGGAAATTTATTCCATGAGAGAAAGACGGTTCAAAACTGTTTTCAAAGGGTTAAAGGTGGAAATATATCTTGCGAAGATATTTGAGATAAATAAATAATTTGGGAGAAATTATTATGGTTTGATGGATGTTTGTGAATGTTAATTGATAGTTACATAACCGACTATCAATATTGGCCAATGCGTTGATCGTTTCGAAGAGACCGGGATCGGGAATTATTTCTCGAAAACCACTTCGATCCGGTTGGTACGTTTTCGTGGGAAACGAGTTTGAATCAAAGATGGTACAGAGAAGTGCAAGGGCTAGTCGCTACTAATCCTGAGGGTGATTCCAAAATGGATGTAGTAGGAATAATGCCTTCGGTTCTGTTCGAACCCGGAACGGACTTGTATGGATGAATGTTTTCGGAACATCGTCAGGTGGACGATGCATTATAAGGGATATGATCTATAAAGGTAATGCTTAGCCTCAAGCCTCATCAGCCGGGAATGACTGAAAATCAGGGGTTATGCAGCAAGGCTATGTGGGTTGCACCCATTAGGGTGAGGTCATCCCTGTCTAGATGTCCCTTTTTATTCGGCTTAGTGGTGCAGTTGTTGATCCCAACCGTGGGGTGATCTTACTCGGAATTATTCAGTAAGGGATAGTTCTGGCTTTGTTTTGCAGGGGATCGGGCGTGGTCCTCGGTACGCTGATCTAGACCAGGTACTGTGACAGGTGGTACCCCAGTGCCTAGTCATTAGTTGGAAATCCATTCTCCCTACGCGCTTTTATGATTTTTGTTTGTAGAACCCAATTTGTGGCTAGTATGCTGGAATTTATTCATGTAACAATTTCAGCTATTTGAATAAGTATTTGTATATAGACACTACTATAATATCAGAGGATTTTGGTAAGAAAGTGTTTTGGCTATCGTAAGGTAAAAACCCGACATGTTTATTTGTGGTGTGGTCTTACGAGATGCTTTTGATTTCAAAGGATTTTGAAAACTTTAATAATCCAATTGAGTGTGTTTTCTCACGCTGGTTTTCCAGACTGTCTCAGGTGTTATTTTATTATAATGCTCGGGTTAGACCGGGTATTACAGATTCAGGATAGGATGCTGTGGAGCTCAGGAGACGAGCTAGATGGCAAGACGTATCACTCGTACTTGATGTATATTCCGCTGTGTTGTGTACTGTGTATTCTGTATGGGACAAGTTAATATAACTGTCCAGTATTTGATTCTGATTGTATTGTACTCTGATGATGTAATGTATAAACAAATTTACTTTTGTGTAAAGATCAGTTGTTATCTATTATATTTTATTCCGCTGCGATGGTTAGATTGTGTTGTGTTGTTTTCTTTCTTCTACCTCCTTCTTCTTTAACCCTAATGGTTCGTATTTCTGTTCACTTTGAGTCGATATGTTGGAGAATAGTGTTGATTCAAGGGGTATGGGTTTGCGGTCTGTTACATTGGCCTTGTCAAATATTTTTCGAGGAAATGTTTCCTCTCCTTTAAAGTCAACACCAAAATACTTGAAAACACGAGTAAGACACACACCATGAAATAGTGTGTTTTCATGTTTAGGGAAAAAATTCATCCAAATTGACTTGAGACTAATTATTGTTGTATCGACCATAAATTGCCAAAAAAGCTTTGAAAACTATTTGAGTCGGGTTATTATAATTACCCGTTCTAGGAGTGATACTTTGTTGCAAAAGAAGGCTTAAAATTCTTGTTTGTGACGCAAGTTTTTATTTTTTGAATTCAAAATCATCATCACTTTCAAAAATAACATTAATTACTTCATGAGTTTGAAAATCAATTTGAAAAGATAAAGGGTTCATTCCATTAGATTTGCATCTAAGAATGTGACCCAAAGTCCACAGTTTAAAACAATTTGTGTCCCTTTAACACTACTCCAAACTTCTCCTTCTCTACCATCATAAAATTTACATTTTAAATTTGTATAAAACATCTTAACTCACTTTAGATAATAAATAAAATCAATTAGAGAAGCATCGATTGAACAAAAAAAATTCATTTTGCAAACAAAGACTGAAAAGATCATAAGTAGGAAAATCTTCAAAAATAACACATCTTCCGGGAAAGACTTTGCCGAAAGATAAATACTCTATATAAGCTTGAATGGCTTCTTGAACATTGAAAAGATATTCTTTTATTTTCTTAGAAAGCCTTATGGTTGCCTTAGTATTGCTTGAGGATGCCATTGAAGAATAGTTTGAAGAGATAAGAGAGTTTACGATTTTGAAGTTGAAAATGAAAGTGAGAAATGAATGGATGGGGATAGAGTAAGTAAATAGAGTATCAATGGACATGTTCTCTAGTTAAAAGGTAATTTTTCAGAACATAGGAGTTAGTGAAAAGGTGAAGGGAAAATCAAATTTAATTTGAAGTTGAAATTCAAATTCTGTCTGCATATGTCGACATATGCTCTTGGGTATGTCGACATATAGGCCGAATTTTTCAAAAATGGTTTTTGTTTAACTATTTCCTATTTTATTATATAGATCTATTTATAGTTATTCTATTTTTAGAAAAATAATTTTAAATATATTTAATATTATTATTTTATTATTTAAAATGCATAAAATATTTATATTTAAAATATAATCACACAATATTCAACAAATATTATTATTAATCTATATGATATTCCTAACAACCAGTAAAGCAACCAAAAGAAAAGAAAATTTCATTCAAGAAAAAAAAACTTTCGATATATTAAATGCGTACCTTTTTCCGATCCATTTCACCATTTTGTTTTGAATTATGTATTGAGTTGGAGCATATGTTAGTAATTTCTATATCTGATTCATTATCACTTGAGGATGTATCAGAATCGTCTAATGTTGTAGTATAGGCTCTTCTCCATTTTCTAGATGAATTGGTGTTTAGTGTAGTTTTCAGTTTATCGGGATGTGGACAATCTCGTTTTAATTGACCAAGGTCGTCATAGTTATAACATCAAATGCCATTTCCGTTTCCACTTCCGCATCCTGGATTTTTGTTGTCATTTCTTTTGAAATTGTTCATCTTCCTATATTTTAAATTTTTTTTGAAATTCCTAGTCATGAAAGAAATTTCTTCATCTTCATTGCTGTCTGAATCTACATTATCCGTCATTGCATTAAAAGCTATAGATTTCTTCTCTATTGCTTTGCTTTCTCTCCTGTCCTGCATTTCTGCTTCAAAAGATATTAAATTAACAATTAACTCTTCAATTTTTAGAGTGCTAATGTCATTAGCCTCTTCGATTGCAAGAGTCTTTTGATCCTATTCATGAGTAAGTGAATTGAGGATTTTTCGAACTGGATCCTCTTTGGAAAAACTTTTACCCAATGCAATAGGTGAGTGTATTATATCTTGGAATCTACTATACATATCAGATAAAAAATCATTTGGACTCATTTTGAATAATTAAGAACTTTAGGAAGCCATGGAAATGAACATGAGAACATAGAGAAGGTTTTTCAAAGTGGAAATGAAATAAGAAAATGAGATAAAAAGATTAGCAAATGTGTTTTGTATGAAATATATAAATTAAATTATCATTTCACCGCTAAGTACATACCATCCACCACCATGATGCAACATCACTACCCTTTTCCACCTTCCCCCCTTCATGTGAAAAGCTTGTACCCCCTTTCATTTCTAAGCCAACATGCCTTATTACTTCGTGTACTTAATGTTTTTGAAAAGATGACATCTTATGTCACTTATTTTTTCCATTTTTTATTTTGTTTAACTTTACATAATATGTCATATCACCTTATTATATTTATTTAGTTAAGATATATGTGTGTGTGTGTAACAAATTATATTTTAACTTGCTATAAATGTGTGTAAAGTTAATACAAATGGGCGCAACATTTTTCGGCAACTTTTAAACACCGAAAAATCAAAATTCGGAAAACAATTTCCGATCATATTTTCTATTTTTCTTTGAACTAATTATTTTTGTAAACAAATTTTGAAAACTATTTCACCCTCATTAGTTATTATTTAAAAGAGTTTTATTTGAGTTATAAAATCCATTAATTACTTAAAAAATATATTTTTAAAGTCATTAAATTCTAGGCCATTAAACACTACCCTCTTAAAAGAATTTCATCTTGAAATTAGCAAACAAGGAGATAACTCAAAATAACTCAAAAGGCCATATATTTTATCATGAAACCCATATAAAAGACATATACTAAGCATCCATAACACAAGATGTGCATACATAATACATACAAACAAATAAACAACTATCCTAACATCAACTCAGGATAGGCTTCTCTCATATGATCTACAGTCTCCCAAGTACAATCTCTAGGATCATCACTTCACTGAATCTTAACAATTTCATCACCTTATTGCACAACCTTTTCTCATCCATCTCCAAAATATAAACTGGGTGCCTGATCAATGTCAAGTTCAGTTCTAGCTCCAAATCCTCTTGAATTGATGATTCCAAATTTAGCGTTGGGTCGTGCACACACTTTCTCAAATGGGACACGTGGAAAACATTATGGACCCCCGACAACCTTTCCAGCAACTCAACTCTGTAGGCGAGCGGTCCAATCCTCTCGATAATTTTAAAAGGTCCAATATACCTAGATGCCAACCACCCAGCCCTTCCAAGTCGAATAACTCCTCTGATAGGGGAAAACTTTACAAATACAGAGTCTTTGACTTTAAATTCCAAATCTCTTCTCCTTTTATCGGCATAACTCTTTTTGTCGATCTTGAGCTTCTTTTATCCTTACCTTGATCACCGAGACCTTTTTAGTAGCTTCCAAAATCATATCCCATCCAAGTACTAGATGATCTCCAGTCTCAACCCGACATGCCGGCGACTTACATGGACGTCCATAGAGAGCTTCATAGGGTGCCATGCCAATGCTCGCGTGATAACTATTGTTGTAGGAGAATTCTACCAAGTGCAGATGATCTTCCTATGTTCCTCCAAAATCAAGAATACATGCCCTCAAAAGATCTTCTAGAATCCAGCTCACCCTTTCCGTTTGTCCGTCCGTTTGGGGGTGGTATGCTATGCTCAAGCTTAGCTTTGATCCTAAAGCTACTTGCAACTCCTCCCAAAACTGACTAGTAAAGATGGGATCTCGATCACCTACAATGCTTACTGGGACCCCATGCAATCGAACAATCTCCCTTAAATAAATTTCTACCAAAGAAGCTGCAGTTCTTGTCCGCTTTACCGGAATAAAATTAGCACTCTTCGTTAGCCGATCTATAATGAACCACACACCTTCATTCCCTTTTATTATTCTTAGTAAACCATCAATAAAATCCATTAATATCATCTCCCATTTCCAATTTGGGATTTCTAAGGGTTTAAGTAAACCAACCATCTTTTGGGGATTACCTTTTATATGCTGACAGATCAAACATCTACTGACGTGTATTGAGACATCCCTCTTCATCCCTTTCCTCCAAAACACCTGCTTCATATCTCGATGCATCTTAGAAATACCTAGGTGGATATTCAATTTGGATCGATGACATTCCAATAAAACTTCTAGTCCAAGGCCATCAACATTAGGGATGTAGATCCTCCCGTTCATATACAGAATGTCTTGTTATCCATTTTAAAACTTGGACACTGGCCCTCCTCAACATCCATGATGATCTTTATTAAGTTCTTCCTTTTTCTTACTAGCAATCCTTTCCAGTAGTGTCGGTGTAACTTCCAAGAGAGCCAACACTGTATTCCTACTAAGAGCGTCTGCCACCACATTTGCTTTACCCGGCGTATTGAGAGTATCCTAGTCATAAGCCGCCAGAAACTCCAACCATCGTTGCTGCCTTGTTTCAAGTCCAAAAAGAGCTTCAAGTTTTCACCTATTTAAAGAAGGAAATTACTAACTAGGATCCTTAAAGATTAGAAATAAACAAAAGAGGAAAAGAAGGATTCTTACCCAACAAGTAATTCCTTCACATCTTCAATGCAAATACTACCGCTAATAGCTCCAAGTAATGCATTGCATAATTCTTCTTGTGAGGCTTTAACTGTCTACTTGCATAGGTTATAACCTTCCCATGTTGCATCAACACAGCACCCAAACCAACCCTCCAAGCATCAGTATAAACATTCAATCCTCTCCTCCGTCTATAATAGCCAAAATAAGGGCACTGGTCAATCTCTCTTTTAACTCGAGAAATGCACTCTCACACTTTGGAGTCCACTTGAATTTAACATCCTTTTTCGTCAGTTTGGTTAGATGAGCAGCGGTGTAATTCTTTATAAACTTTCTATAATAACCCGACGTCCCTAAAAAGCTTCTCACTTCTATGGGTGTTTGGGGTATTTTAAAATCATGTACAGCAGCTACGTTAACCATATCAACTTAAATTCCATCACCTAATATAATATTTCCTAGGTATCTCACTTCTAATTGCCAAAAGTGGCACTTAGAAAACTTTGCCTTAAGAACGTTTTTCCTTAACGTTTCCAACACCACTTCCAAATGGTATTTGTTCTCTTCCACATTCTTTGAGTAGATAAGAATGTCCTCAATGAAAACTAACACGAACTTATTCAACATTCCCTAAAAATATGATTCATAAGATCAACGAAAAATGCAAGTGCATTGGTTAGCCCAAAAGGCATAACTAACCACTCATATAAAAGTCTGGTCCTCTAAAAGAAGTTAAGGGTATACTATTCTCCACAACCCTTAACTGATGGAAAGCAAGGTCCATTTGAGAAAATACTTTATTCACATGAAGTTGGTCAAACATATCATATATTCATGGTAATAGGTACTTATATCGAATGGTCTGCTTGTTCAACTCCCTATAACCCACGCACAATCTTAAAGAACCATCAGACTTAGTTACAAAAACTGCTGCTGATTCCCAATTCGAATGGCTTGGTCTAATCAATCCTCTTCTTAACAAATCAATGGTTTAACTTACTAGCTCCTGTTTCTCTCTCGAGGCCATTTTATGCTGATTTGAATGACAGGCCTCACACCGGGAACTAAATCAATACGAAATTCAATTTCTCGATGAGGAGGCAAACTGCTAACCAGCTCAAAAATATCAGGAAAACTTTTAACAACATCTATCTATCCTAACTCTTCCTGGGATGATTCTAAAGCATATAAGAAACTACTCATATGTTTATTAGGTTTCCTACAGACTATGCTTTCTAATATATTTCTAGAACTGGCTTTCAACACTATCCTCCTTTTAACGCAGCCTAATATTGCTCCATATCTCGACAACCAATCCATACCAAGTATAACATCAAACCTCTTAAAATCCAAGACAAATTGGTCACAAAGAAATGATTTTTTGGCAATCAATTTGTACTCATTCATAAATCAAGCACAGACTAGTTATACCACCTATAGCGTTAGACACACAAATAGAGGTTTCTACAAATTTCGGGAAAAGTTGTAACATATCTACCAATTCTTTAGAGATAAAACTATTCAAGGCTCCGGTATCAAACAAAACATGAAATAAAATACCATTAGAAAGTAAAATACCTTCCAAGACTCCCTTCCCTTTTATGTCTTCAGAAGTTGAGGCCTCATCCTCAATAGCGTAGACCTTAATTTGCTGACCCTTCTTCAAAAGTGGGTAGTCCTTAACCATGTGTCAAGGCTGGTAGCAATTATAGCAAAACGCCTTCTGTACCATTGGAGAGATAACCTTTGCCTATTAACAGTGTGTTGAAATATGCCCTTTTTTTACAATTGTAACAAACAACATCTTTATACTTGTTTCCCTGATCTTCTTATGCTGGTTTTCCCTTACCCTGGTTCTTTTTCAAGTTCGGTTTAAACCTCCTTTTATTTGGGTTAACGGTACCACCACTGGGTGTTGTTGTTGCTGATGGCTTCTTCTTTAAAAGCACTTCACACCTTAAGGCCATGTCTCCCAAATCTACAAATGATTCCTTCACATAAGCGGTCATCTTTTCATGGAACTCTTCTCTCATACCCAATACGAACATCTCGTTTTTTTATTAGCAGCGTGTTAATAAGTCTAGGGCCAAAATGAGATAACTCATTAAACTTCATCTCATATTCCACCACCGACAAGTCTTCTTGCTTGAGATCCATGAAACTTCTATATAGTCAATTTTTCCCTACAGCTGGCATGTATTGGTCTTCAAATACTTCTTTGAATCTAGCCCATGAGAACTCATCTTCTGGAACATTTGCAGTGACAGATGCTGCTACCCCCTCTTGCAATTTCCATGATGCCAAGAAGCATTTCTGATCATCAAAAATATCCAAACTTTTGAAAATCTTCTCACATGACCATACCGAATCTTGTAATTTAATGATGGATTATGTACCCTTGAAAGGTTTTACTCCTAAGTTTGTGAAGTCTTTGCATAGAATTGCAAAGTTTACTCGAGGCTGTATTGGAGCTTCTTCTTCCATTATTCCAACCCTTCTTAACATTCGGGGTTCGACTATTTGTGGTTGTTGTGCTACCGTTTCCCCTTCCTCATCCCCTTCTCATATTCATTCTTACTACCTGAATAAAGTAAGATATGTTTAAAATACATAGACGAGATTACCTTAGGGAAAAAGCGCATAAAACCTAACATAGAAATGCCGATCAGAACAACACGAAAACACATTCTCGAAGACTAAACTTATTATAGGGTAATACTAACCTTATCTCTAACGAGTTGACCCTAACCAAGGCTTAGGTGTTCGCTCAACCGAAGCTCTGATACCAAGTGCAACAAACTACCTTTCTTACACCTAAAGACGACACTTAATACATCCTTAGTATTCATGTGCCAATCATTTAAGCGTCCGAAAGATAGGTCGTGGGGTAAAGAAAAATAAATGATAAGGAAAAACCAACACAGATTTCACTTACAACGTCAGAGTTACATAAACATCATCATAGAATAGTACATACGAGTACCGCAAAATGTTACTTCAAAGTTACAATAAGTACCATTCCCAACAAGGATAATTATATTAGATTGTTCAAAATACTAATACATAATATACAGTCACAGCGGAAATATAGACAACTACAAGATAATGATGAAAGCTCCTACTCAATAATGCTTCCCAAAATGCTCTAAAGAAACCTAACTACTTGGCGAGTATCCAAGAGTTTAAGGGAAAGAAATAAAAATCTGGATCAGACATGGGTCTGTTGTGAGTAAAGCATCAGTTTAAATTTATAAAAACCTTTAAACTAAAGTATCTCGTAAGATCACGCCACACATAAACACGAACGATATTTTACCTTATGATAATTAAAACATTTCTATATATCCCTAATGCATGCCCCTGCTTTAATCATTACCGGTTGTGAGGCTTGAGGTTACGCTTTACCTTTCCTCCTAGAAGACCATCTTAGAATGCTACCAATGCCCTCCAGGCATAATTCAATGATTTCATTCATCCATAAAAGTTGTTCTAGGATCGAACAAACCTTCCACATTTACTGTCTTCCATTTTGGAATCACCCTTAGGAAGAATAGTACAACTTCATAGCATACTTCATAATGCTCCATCATGAACGTTATTAGTTTGGAATGGTTTGGATAAATCATACTTATCTGGAATCGGTGTCTCCAAACTAAGCGATAATTCCCAGCTAACCCAATTCCGGTTCTTTTAGAAGTACGCAATAAGTATTCGAGTCCACACCGGAGAACTCGATTATAAAGAACATCTTCCTGAGTTAAAACAGGTCAGGTATAAATAGCGCGCAATCTGCTAGTAGGGGTAATTATACAAAATTTGCATAAGGATAACCATATAGTTAGTTTAAACATGACCCTTTGATAGAGATCGACCCTCCCATATCTATCACGTTTTCGATATTTTGACCTTACTCCATCCCTCGCCTAAATATAAATTCTAGATCTCACGGCTAGTGGATCAGCCTACTCATTGGCTTTAGTGTTAACTATGGGATGACTTACTTCCCATAAATGTGTCACCGCATTAGAATTGGTTTCATATTTTTTGAGGTCGCTTAAGGGTAATCGATAAAGAAATCCCTTGATTTAAAACACCTTTGCAAAAGAAAATAGTTTTAAACAAAACCGATATTTAGAAATAAAGTGATTCAAAATTTAAACCCTTATGAATTAATTAAATAATAAATTAAAACCTTATTAAATAATAATTAAATAATAATTAAGTCCTAATTAAATCTTGATTAAACTTAACTCAATTAGTAGTTAATTAATAATATAACCCCTTTTTAAATAAATAATTAATTATTTGTTAATCTTAAATAAATAATTAAATAATAATTACTCCCTAATTAATAATTAAATAATAATTAACTTTTAATTAGTTAACTAATTATAATTAACTTACTTAATTAACACTTAAGTACTAATTACCTTTGTTGACTAATGATTAAGTACTAATTCCTTAATTAATTAATTAATTAACTAATCATTAAATAAATAAATAATTAATTAATCACTTTTTGATTTACCAAATATAATTAGAAAACACTTTTCTAAAAGTTATTTAAGTAAAACACATTTAGATTTGCGAAACTAGTTCATCTTACGAACTACATCCATAGCGACTATCGCTATACGACCTGTAATTTTCCAAACTTGTTTAAACTTCCAAATAGTTTTAAAAACCTTTTTTTATAGTTAAACCTACTTTAAAATCTTGTATGAAGTTTTATAAACCAAATAAATAAAAATAAAAATAAATAAAGTTAATTCTTTATGATATCTTTTCTGAAAACACTTAAGTAAACAAGTTAAAGAAAATCAAGGATTTCGATGCCGCGACATAACCGCTAGCTCATACACTAACTTTCTTTAGTTTATCACATTATAACCAACATCACAAACATATATAAATGCCATTATCCACACATACAAGCAAAGATTTATAACTTGTAACTAATTTAACTTGTTAACTTTCAAATTTCAAACTATATGTCATCTCATCCAAACATATACACATACATCCAAGTCAACACCATTTATACCCAAACAAACATCATATTTACAACTAGTTAGGTATTTATATACAAGTTTAAAAATCTTAGTAAAAAGGAAAGAACTTTACTCACCAAAAATAGACTAAATCAAAGTAATTTTTTCTAGAATTTGCACGTGACCTAAATCTATGCTTAGCCTTTGGGAAAATGGAGTTTCTATGGCTTTAAGGAAAAAAAGTATTTGGCCTAAGGGTATAGGATTTCAGCCAAGATGATCAAGCAGTAGTGAGGGCTAGTTTTGTGAAAGAGAAGTGTTGAAATGGAAGGGGGTATTTTTAAAAAAGGATTTAAAAGTTTTATAAGTGATTGAAACTATGAATTCTTAACTTAAGAACTTTAAGAAGCCATGGAAATGAGCATGAGAACTTAGAGAAGATTTTTCTGTAACGACCTGGAATTTTGCCGCCTCGATTTGTGAATATTTAAAATTTTAAATATTAAAATAATAGGTTTTATAATTGAAATATAACTCTTTTAAATAATAATAAATGATGGTAAAATAGATTTGTAACGACCTACGATTTTTCCACTTTGAAATAGGCTATTTAAATATATTTTATGTAATCAATAAATGGATTTTTATTAGCAAAAAAACCTATTTTAATTATTTAATAATGATGATAAAATAGTTTTCAAAATTTGTTTACTAATATAGATAGTTCAAATAAAAATAGAAAATGTGATAGAAGAACGTTTTCCGAAATTTTGACTTCTCGACACCCGAATGTCATCGGGAACATTGTGCACACTTGGTGCAACATTCACACATTTATATATGTTAGAATTAGTATTAATTAAGCATGCTTATTTATATTAACTTATATATATTTATACATAAGCATGGATGTGACAAATTATGTTATAATAGGCATATATATACATATAAACACACTTATATGTATACAAATCACCTCCATATCCTTAGTGCACGCACATGGAAGCTCTAGCATGATTCGAGGCATGAAAATGAGGGGACGTGTTCTACAGTGGGAGGGAGATGAAGGTGCATGCATTGTGTATATTTAATTATTACCAGTTTATATTTTAAAATATTTTCATACGCTTATAAATACTCCTTCCATTTCATAATTTTCATTTTACAATCTTCATCTTCATTTCTAAACTTCCTAAGCTTGAGAAAATACATTCACGGCTTCTCTTCATAAATTATAAAGTAAGAAAAATCACTTCTTTTTACTCAAAATATCCTCTTAATTTAGTCCACTAAACAACTTATACATACACTACAACACCTTACTTCCAAAGTACAAGTCCACACCCTCCATAAACATCCATGGCTAAACCCAAACACATGCACGGTCAAGCCCATTTAGCCTTCCAAGGGTCCACATCTTCACTTTGTTGAGCTAGGAGCAAGTGAGCTAGGTCGAGAGCAAGTTTAGTTTGATTAGTGAAAGTTTGGTGAGTAAAATTCATGTTTTAAACTCAAGTTACTAACTTTTTAAAAGTTGTAAAATTTATGAGATATTTCTTAAGTACGTAGTAATGTTATATGTTGTGCATGCATGCATATATGTTGATTTGGTGTTGATTGCATATGCCGAAGTTGAGTAGGCGATAAAGATTATAACTTGAATATTGGAAAAGTTGGTTAGTATTGTGAAGTAATACTTTGTTTATGATGGTGCTATAATGTTATGATTTGATATTATGTTGGAATGTTGTATTTGTTAAATGGGGGTTCATGACACAAAGGTAGTGATTTGCTAACCAAAAGCGACGTAGAAAACCGTTTTTTGTCGAAAGTTTCATTTTCATTTCAAAGTGAAAAAATTTCAAGGTTAAAACTTTGATTTTGGTTTTCAAAGGTTTATTTTCATATTTATAGGAAGACAAGAGCTCAAACTTGAAGTTTTTAAAGCTTAGGAATCCAAATTTCGAAAAGCAAAATTACGGGTCCGTATAGCGAGTCACTATACGCGCAGTTCAGAATATCTAACTATTTTTCTAATCTAAACTTGTTTTCACATAGAAATCTTTTTGGAAATGTTTTCTAACTTTAATTTAGTAATTAGAGAACAATTATTTAATTATTTAATTGATTGATTAATTAATAAAGGTAATAGTATTTAATCATTTATTAATAATGTTTTTAAACTTAAATGTTAATCAATTAAGTTAATCATGATTTGTTACTTAATTAAAGTTAATTATTATTTAATTATTAATTAAGGACTAATTAATTATTATTTAATTATTTATTTAAGATAATTATTAATTAATTATTATTTTAAAAAGGGGCTTTATTTAAGTAATCTTTGATTAAAGTTAATTATGTTCAAATAAGGTCTAGTTACCTTTAATTAGAGTTTAATTATTATTAAACAAGGATTTGATTCTCATTTACAAAGGTTTTCAATTTATTTCAAAATCGCTTTGAGTTTAAGTAATTAGTTTTATTTAAACTGTTTTCTTTTCAAATTTGCTTTAAAAACAAGAGATTTCTGTGTCGTTTACCCTTAAGTAACCCCATATGATTAGGAAAACTAATTGACATCTTTTAGAAGAACAAAACACTGTTTTGCTATTACAATTAACTTGGACATTTACTTAAGTTGATTGATTGTTTTGTATTGATCCCTTATATACCTGTTGTTATGTGAACTATGTTAAACTAGATAAGTACACTGAAATTAAAAGCACCATTGTGGTCATTAAGCCTCCATTTGATTTTGTAAGGATAAATTTCTCATTTTTTTTGAAATGGTTTCAAAGTTATTGCATTATGAACAAAATATTCAAAAGGATGAGTTGGAAAATGGTTTTACTAAAGATGTTTTTAACTAACGGGAATGGTTTTTAATGTTATAAAAAGAAGCTTTTTATAAAGAACTTTGTAACGACCCGTAAATTTTAACTATTTTAATAACATAATTAAACTGAATTTTATGAAATTTTAAATATTTGAATTTTGAAATAAAAATTTAATATTTGGAATACGCCTATGTAAACACAGCAAATAGTGAATTTTCATCAAATAATATATAAGTTTATTTTTTTATGTAAATTTTATATAATTTAAATAAGTTAATATTTGATGATAATAAAATGTTTTCCGAACCTGAATATTTTTATACAATAATTTGTAAATCATCTTCTAAGTGAGACGTCATATTTCGTTTCTCCAAATTCGGACTGCTATTGCCCTTTTTATCTTATTTCTCGCAAATTAGCAGCATTTTCAGTACCGATTATCAACTTTTGATAGGATGATCGTACCACTAATATCTGTATACCGTTTTGATCGTCTCGTCATGCTGATCGCCTCAGTATATTCATTTGTGTGTTTTGGAGATCGGTACGCGATGGAATTTGCGAAACGGTAACCTTATCGATAACCGTTTCGTGCCTTTCGAGCTGTTGTTTCCATTCATTTTCCACTGTGTAATACATATTGCCATCAGCTATTAAAAATTTCGACCTTTTGACTGTTGTTTTTTCCAGGTTAATTTATTTCTGGTCGCTTGAAATTCTATTTTCAGTTGATTCCTATTCTTGCAAACGAAAAAATTATAAGTTATATTATATAGTTTATTATTCCTTGAGCCTACTCATCTTCTTTCCTCATCAACCTACTCGTTCGTTCTTGCAGCTCCTCCCCTCCTCCGCCCCCCAGATAATCCGCACACCCCTTCTTCCCCGAGACCAAGCAGCCGCATCTCGCATCAACCGTACCCTCCTTGACAGCCCACGCCAATCTCCGCCTCTCACCTCCTATCTCCCCTCCGACCCAACCTTAGCCAACCACACTCCACTCCATGCCGCACGCAAACCCCATCTCACCACTGCTAACCCCTCCGAACTCGAACTGCACCCCTTCCTTGGCCGCACCCCCATCCACTTCTCCCCACATCAGCAGCTCCAGCCATCGACCCATCGACCAGCCTCACTTGTCAGCCCCTTTCATTCCTTCTGTATACAAGTACATACCGTATATATTAGTTTTAGTATATATATATATGATTATATATAGTTCATTTTATTTTTGTTTTGTTGGCAGAAATCTGTTGATAAAAATATCTATTTACCTAAGCTATATATAGATATGGTCAGTTAGTAAATGTGAGTTTACATAAGTTATATTATGATAGTTTATATGTAGATATATTTTCAACCATATTTTTCCCAATGTTCTGCAGTGTTATATATATAGTATAAATTATATATGTATTTATAGTTTTAAGAGTGTCTGTATGTTTATATATATATATAAATTTATAAAACCTATATATATTATGTTTATTATTACATATGCAACTGTTGAGTACTTCAAGTATATATATATATATATGTCGGGTTTTCATATGTTGCGCTAATTTATATTTGTTTGCAATACATCTGACATATAGTATATACATGGTTTACTTAAGTTGTATATTTTATGTTCATCTATGTTTTAAAATATTGTTTTAAAGTATGGGTATATATGGTGCGTTTTAAGTATATATTTTACATTTTTTTATATATAGGCTATATATATAATAGTACACGTGAGTTGTTTTCCTATATAAGTTACAGTAATATATTGCATATGTATTGATATTCTATTTATATATAGATATAGCTGTACTTGTTTTTACTATATACATATATATATATTATTTTTAAATGGTTTATGTTGGGTTATACGTACATTATATCCATTTGTTTATAAGGTTTATAATATTATAGTGGTACAATATTTTGAAACAGTTTTATAATAAATGTATACAATGTTTTATTTGGAGAAATTGATTTAAACTACATATAGGTATAATTGTTATATGGATATGATAACATGAGATTATATATAAAGTGGATTGTATGTTAACTTGTTTATATATATATTATTTTGTATGGATCTGGAATGAAGTATTGTATGGGTTGGCAAAATATTTACCTGTGAACTTTGTAGAGACTGTATACATACTTTAATAAACTTTATTTTCAATATAATATGAAGACTTCGTTTTATATCAGAGTATACATATTCTAAATGTATGAAGACTTTATTTTTTATATCAAATTATATGTATTGTGTTGGAAACCTGTTTTATAATCCAAGTATATATATTCTAAAATTGATTTTTGAAAATATATGTAGATAATTTACATATTAGCCTCAGTCTATACCAAGCTAATTTGATTTGTTAATTCCGATTTATCAGCTTGTCCGACGAACTCGTGTCCATCATGCTTTGCTTCGAAATTCGTGCCTGGATTTGTAACCCATTCCATTGTCAAATCTATCTAGCCTCGAAAGGTGAGCAATCACTCACGATTAATGTTCTTATATTTATTAAATTTGATTTCAATTGAAACAACAATTGAAATATGCTGCTGTTAGTAATTTACATTGCTATATATATGCTGTTATCTGTATCTGTTCACCTGTGACATCTGACACCGTTATCTGTTATTTATATTGATGATATATGCCTGTTATATTATTATCATACCTATTATCACTCTGCAAGTTCCCTGTTAGTATAGAATTTCCCATGGGTTGAAATGATACATACCCGAACGATCTGTAGAATAGGAGAAAATCGTTATGGGTTGAAATGATAAACCCAAGCGATTTTCATTGAATTGAATTTGGGATTGCTGGTTGAAAAGATATATACCCGTATATATTAAATTGTGGATTGAAATGATAAATATCCGTATCACTTGACCATAAGATAGAAAATTATATACAGACACCGTTGGTCTATATATAAATATTTTGAAAATGATTTCTATAGTTTTGGAAAGAATTATATGGTTTATTAAATATTGATTTTTAAGATATTATGTATAAATGTATTTATAAAGTTTAAAATTTAGATTTTCTAAAATCATATATGTTTTGAAAATTGTATAGTTATAAGTTGAAACTATAAATTTAATAATTTATTTATAATTTTTTTTCTATTTTTTAAAATATATAAATATATTAATGTTTAATATTGTTTAAGTATTTATTGAAAATTTATATTTTCAAAATAGAGTTTATAATGATTTTTGATAAATTCAATTTGTTTGAAATTATATTTATTTGAGAATTATACTTAAATAAGTTTGATTTGAAATTTATTAAATTTGAAATTTTAAAGATATGATTTTATAACTTGAATTTGATTTAAAGTGACTTAAATGAATATTTCAAATTTACATAAATTGAAATGAGATATTTGCTTATTTAAATTTGTAAATTGAGGTTTTATTTAAATGATATTGAAACGATTAAGTAAATATTTCAAAACTAAATAATAGTAAAGTGAATTTGAGATATAAATGAAATTATCAAATTTAGTTTTGAAATGTTGAATATTTAAAGCTTTGAAATATATATTGAAATTGAAATGGCTTATTTTATGGTTCAAATATGTATTTGAAAATGGTATAATTTGAAATGGTTTATTAAGAAACTGGATTGAGTTGAAATTATGGATTTGGGATTAGATTAAATTTGAATTTTGGAATCCGAGTTGATTTGAATCGATTTGTGAAATCTGAGGAAAACTATTTTTATATTTTACTTTATAAATTATTTTATATAAACTATTATAATATAAATCATTTTTAATATAAATTATTTTAATATAAACTATTTTAACTTATAACTATTTTTATATAAACTATTTCATTTTATAAACTATTTTATTATATATACACTATTATTAATATCTAAACGGTTTAAAGGAAGTGTTATGGTTTTCCAAAGTATTATAATTTCAAATGTTTGGTTTCGAAAGTGTTATAACTTTGAAAGTACTATGATTTTGAAAGTGAATATGTTTGAAATGGAAATGATATCATATTGATATGGTTTTTGAAATGGAAATTATATTTTGGTTTTGAAGTATAAACTATTTTGAAATGACCGCGGTGTTATAATAACGTTTGGTTGTTAAAAAGACAGGGATCAGATATGGACATACTCTCTGTCGATATCGAAAACCACTTTAACAACTATGTACGCGGTGGAGATTCCAGAATGAGGTAGGATGGTGGCAACGATCCTATATGAGGTATATACATGGACCCGACTCCCGTGAGTTGGCATAAGGTCGCTAAAACAGGAGCAATCGACGGGCCAATGAGGTAGCTCCTCTGATCAGACACACTCCATTGTATGCCATTCTATTACATTGTGATTGATTGGGTGTGCACCTTCGGATTTTCGGGAGTGTAGCTCGAGATGGGCGATTGCTGCGGCTTTGCGTTACCACCAACCCAGAAGTGTAATAGGTATATCTACCCTAGAATTGCCTAGTTGTGCCGTGTCACCTACCCTAGCACGCCTTTTACGAGTTTGATTTGTGTCATACCTATGGAGTATCCTCTGGTAGCTCCAGTTTATGGGGTATTACGGTACTATATAGACTATTGGCACTATAAAATGTGTTAAGGTGGAAAATGTCAATCCTTAATGCTATTTTAATAGTTTACTTTACTTCAGACATTATTATAATAACGTATATTACTACATAGTAGATAGTTTAACGGATCCTTAAAGGATGGTTATCCCAAACATCCTTTGAGTTACTTGTATTTCAGTTGATATTTCACTTGAGTTGTATTTATTGATATAAGAATGTTAATCCTGACTCGAGTGTTTTGTGTTTTGCTTTACGCTTGGGTCAGACTGAGTGATACAGCATTTGAGACTCACCTTTGGAGTTGGAGCTTCGCTTGGAGATCCAGCTATCTATCCAGCTTTCAATTATTCAGTTGATTCCAGTGATGTATTATGACCTTGTATTTGATTATTGTACTGAGACTTCTATGTATTCCAGACTTCTGTTGTATCTTGTTTTAACTCTGATATATATATATATAGTAGCTTCATGAACTACTATTCATTTGTTTCGGCTGCTTATTGTTATATTACTCTGTGTTTGTAATTCTATGATTTATTTATTTACTATATATGATGAGTTTTGCCAAATATAAATTAACAATCTGATATTGAGCAATTCAAATCCGACATGTATGGATGCGAATGGTTGGAAATTTCAGGATGTTACAAACTCTATAAAGGAAAGTGTAAATTTATAAGGTGCTTTGGGTAAATGGATTTGAGTTTTTAAGCAAAGAAGATTTCATAAATAAGGGATATTTATAAAATGGATTTACTTATTAAAGGAAACAAATTTGATTTAAGGATATCTAAGAAGTTATTTAAACAGGAAAGGTTTATAAAGAAGCTTTATAAATGATTTTGGGGTATTTTTAAAAGAAGTTTTAGAAAATGATTTGGATATTCATAAAGGGAGTTCATAAAAAGATTTGGATGTTTATAAGAAATTTATATAAAAGGTTTGGATATTATAAATGATTTTGAATATTTATAAAAGGGTTTATAAATGAATTTGGAAGTTTAGAAAGCACTCTGAAATGAATTTGGATTTCAATTAAAAGAGATTTCATAAATGAAATAGATTTGATTAAAAAGGATTTATCGAAAGAACTATAAAAAAAGAATTTGAAATATGGGTTTCTTTAAACTAACTTTTTAAAAATGGCAGTATGGAATATCCATTCCACACTTAACACTAAGGGGATAGTGTTTAGACTTGTTCTTATCTCCAATTTAAACAACATTTGTTAATCCTTTTTAACATGATTTGGAAGTAAGAAGTTATTTGCAAATGTTTTGTGAATATACTTATATCAGAGAGATAAGTATATGAATGTTTTAGACAAATGTTTTTGAAAGGAGATTTATTAAAAAAGATTTGTTTTGAGGTTCAGTGGTTACTTTGGATAAATAAAATCTCAAATGGAATTTGTTATTGTATAGTTTATTTGATAGTTAAATAACCGACTATCAAATATGGACCCACAACATAACTATGGAAATATGTAGGAGAAACACGTGAGTTATATGGCACAGCCATCTCCGATGATGTTGTACTGTGCGTATAAATCTTGCTTCATTCTCCTAGGGCAAATGATAAGAAAATCCATCCACTAACGGTTAGGAGGTGACCTCTGCTCTTATCTTTGACTATCTATTTCCTAAAGAACTGTGGTTGAGTTTACCGAAAACTATCAAATGTTGTTTCGAAAAGACCGGGATCAGATATGTTATCCAAAAACCAATTCGATCCAACTCAAGCGTTTCGAAGTAAAGAGATATTAAAGATGATGGAATTGAAGACGAAGCTCTTTAAAGTGCGAAGGCTGCTTGCTACTAATCCCGAGGGTGATTCCAAAAGGGATAATAGAAGTAGTGCCTTCGGTTTGTCCATCTCCTGGATAACTTGTATAAACGAATGCTGGAATTGCATTGTTGCATAGAGGGCAATGTTAGCATTCCAAGTGGGAAGTGTTATATGAAATGTAAAACGTAGCCTCAAGCCTCATCAACCAAGAAATGACAAAAATCGGGCATGCAGCAGGGCCATGTGGGTCGCTCCGATCAAGATATGGTAATTCCAAATCTAGATCGATTACTATCTACTCATGTATGTTTCGAGGCCCAAAGTGGGGTGATCATATTCGGTACTACTAGTCAAGTGGTAGGCCAGTCCTATGTGGCAGGGGTACAAGATATTCTTGTCAGATCCCGGTGCATTTTATCTAGAGATATACCATCAGAAGGTAGTTCCTTACCTTGTCATAGTAGGGAATCCATTCTCGAATACGTGCCTTTACAGTTTTAGATGTACCCAACTATGTTGGAATGTGAGATGCAATCATTTCAGCCATATTCATATTTACTTTGACCCCTAGACATTATTATTATATCATTGGATTTTATATGTAAATGTTTTGATTATCGTAAGGTAAAAACCCATCCGTGTTTATGTGTGCATGGTCTTATGAGATGATTTGATTTAAAGGTTTTTATAAAGTTAAAGACCTATGTTTTACTTACACCAGACCCATGTCTGACCCAGGGTTTATTTTCCATTTTTTTAACTCTTGGGTGCTCAAATTTGAATGGGCAGCTAAGCAGTTCAGGTTTTTCCACAGATTTACCATAGAGGAGCTTGGAGAATATGTGGCTTCATCGATAGCTAGTTATTTTTCTTGTTTCCGCTGTATAATACGTATATTGTATATGTTAGCTGGGATAGACTGTTATAACTGTCCTAGGGTAGAATTTGTATTAATATGACTCTGATGTAACATTTTGAAATGACTTTGTAATATATTATGTTGAGTAATGTATATTGTTGCGTTGTGAGATTCTGTGTTGTTTAGTTTCTTCTGTTCTATCTTTCTTTCTTTCACCCTTAATGACCTATCTTTCGGATGACTAAATGATCGGCACATGAATACCGAGGATGTATTAAGTGTCATCTTTAGTAGTAAGAAAGGTGGTTCGTTACATTTTCAAAGTGGAAATGAAATAAGAAAATGAGATAAAAAGATTAGGAAGTGTGTTTTATATGAAATACATAAACTAAATTACGATTTCACCACTAAGTACATACCATCCACCACTGTGATCCAACATCACTACACTTAACTACCTTTCCCCCTTCACGTGAAAAGCTTGTGCCCCCTTTCATTTCTAAGCAAACATGCCTTAGTACTTCGTGTACTTAATGCTTTTTAAAAGATGACATTTTATGTCACTTATTTTTTCCGTTTTTATTTTGTTTAACTTTACATAATATGTCATATCACCTTATTATATTTATTTAGTTAAGATATATATATATATATATATATATTTGATAAATTATTATAAATGTGTGTATATGTTAACACAAATGTACACAACATTTTTTGACAAATTTTAAACATCGAAAAATTGAGAATTCGAAAAACGATTTCTAGTCATATTTTCTATTTTTCTTTGAACTAATTATTTTTGTAAACAAATTTAGAAAACTATTTCACCATCATTGGTTATTATTTAAAGAGTTTTATTTGAGTTATAAAATACATTAATTACTTATTAAAAATATATTTAAATATCCATACTTAAAGTGATTAAATTCTAGGTCGTTACACTCTCCCCATTTAAAAGTATTTCATCTCGAAATTAACGAACAAGGAGATAAATCAAAATAACTCAAATGGCTATATTTATGTCATAAAAAAAAAGACATATACTAGGCATCCATAACAAACTGTGCATACACAATATATACAAACAAACAAACAACTATCCCAACATCAACTCATATGATCGACGGTCCCCTTAGTACAATCTCTTGGATCGTCTCTCCACTAAATCTTAACTAATTTCACAACCTTATTTGGTAACCTCTTCACATCCTGCTCCATAATATAAACTGGATGCTTGATCACCGTCAAGTTCGGTTCTATCTCCAAATCCTCTTGATGGTTCCACAATTAGCATTGGGTTATGCACATACTTTCTCATATAGGACACATGGAAAACATTATAGACCCCTGTTAACCTTTCCAGCAACTCAACTCTGTAGGCTATCATTCCAATCCTCTCAATAACTTTAAAAGCTCCAATATACCTGGGTGCCAACTTCCCAGCCCTTCCAAATCGAACAACTCCTATAATAGCGGAAATCTTCACAAATACAGAGTCTTTGACTTTAAATTCTGAATCTCTTCTCCTTTTGTCGACATAAGTCTTTTGTTGATCTTGAGCTTCTTTCATCCTTCTCTTGATCACCATGACCTTTTCCGTAGCTTCCCAAATCATATCTGGTCCAACTACTAGCTGATCTCCAGTCTTAACCCAACATGCTGATGACTTACATGGATGTCCATAGAGAGCTTCGTAGGGTGCCATGCCAATGCTCGCTTGATAAATATTATTGTAGTGGAGTTCTATCAAGTGCAGATGATCTTCCCATGATCCTCCAAAATCCAGAATACATGCCCTCAAAAGATCTTCTAGAATCTTGTTCACCCTCTCCGTTTGTCCGTCTGTTTAGAGGTGGTCTGTTGTGCTCAAGCTTAGCTTTGATCCTAAAGCTACTTGCAACCAAAACTGACAAGTAAAGATGGGATCTTGATCACTTACAATGCTTACTGGGACCTATGCAATCGAACAATCTTCCTCATATAAATTTCTCCCAAAGAAGTTGTAGTTCTTGTCGGTTTTACATGAATAAAATGAGCACTCTTCGTTAGCCAATCTATGACGACCCACACACCTTCTTTTCCTTTTCTAGTTCTGGGTAAACCATCGATAAAATACATTAATATCATCTCCCATTTCCAATTTTGGATTTCCAAGGGTTGAAGTAAACCAGCCATCTTCTGCTGATCGCCTTTTATCTGCTGACAGATCAAACATTTGCTGACATATATTGAGACATCCCTCATCATCCCTTTCCAGCGATATACCTACTTCAAATCTCGATGTATCTTAGAAACACCTGGGTGGATATTTAATTTGGATCGATGACATTCCAATAAAACTTCTTATCCAAGGCTATTGACATTAGGGATGCAGATCCTCCCATTCATACGTAGATCCTTCCATTCATATCTCGATGCATCTTAAAACTTGCACACCGCACCTCTTCAATATGCATGATGATCTTTATTAAATTCTTATCTTCCTTTTTCTTACTAGCAATCCTTTCCAGTAGTGTCAGTGTAACTTTCAAGAGAGCCAACACTACATTCCTACTTAGAGCATCTGCCACCACATTTGCTTTTCCTGGCGTTTTGAGAATATCCAAGTCGTAAGATGCCAGAAACTCCAACCATCGTTGCTGCCGTAGGTTTAGATCCTTTTGAGTGAAAAGATACTTCAGGGACTTATTATCCATGAAGAGCTCGAATTTTTCACCTATTTAAAGAAGGAAATTACTAACGAGGATCCTTAAAGATTTGAAATAAAAAAAAGAGGAAAAGAAGGATTCTTACCCAACAAGTAATGCATCCACATCTTTAGCACAAATACTACCGCTAACATCTCTAAGTCATGCATTGCATAATTTTTCTTATGATGCTTTATCTGTCATCTTGCGTAGGCTATAACCTTCCCATGTTGCATCAACACTGCCCCCCAAACCTATGCTACAACTCTGTTCAAACAGTCAACCCCTCTCCTTCATTTATAATAGCCAAAAATTCGAGAAATGCACTCTCACACTTCGAAGTCCACTCAAATTTAACATTATTTTTCATCAGCTTGGTTAGATGAGCAGCGATCTTAGAGTAATCCTTTATAAACTTTCTATAATAACCCGCCATCCCTAAAAAGCTTCTCACTTCTATGGTAGTTTGGGGTCTTTTGAAATCTTGCATAGCGGCTACCTTAGCTGGATCAATTGATATGCCATCACCTGATATAATATGTCCTAGGTATCTCACCTCTGATTGCCAAAAGTGGCACTTAGAAAATTTTGCATTAAGAACGTTTTTCCTTAACGTTTCTAACACCACTTCCAAATGGTGTTTAGAATCTTCCTCGGTCTTTGAGTAGATAGGAATATCGTCGACGAAAACCAACACGAACTTATTCATCACATCCCTAAATACACGATTCTTATGATCAATGAAAAATGCAGGTGCATTAGTTAGCTCAAAAGGCATAACCAACCACTCATAGACAAGTCTGGTCCCCTAAAAGCAGTTAAGGGTATACTATCCTCTACTACCCTTAACTGATGGAAACCCATAGCAAGGTCCATTTTGGAAAATACTCTAGCCATATAAAGTTGGTCAAACATATCATCTATTTGGGGGTAATAGATACTTTATTTAAATGGTTTTCTTGTTCAACTCCCCATAATCCATGCACAATCTTAAAGAACCATCAGATGTAGTTACAAAAACTATTGTTGTTCCCTAACTCGAACGGATTGGTCTAATCAATCCTCTTCTTAACAAATCATCGGTTTGACATACTAGCTCCTGTTTCTCTCTTGGGGCCATTTTACGCAGAGATTGAATGACAGGTCATGCATTGAGAACTAAATCAATACGAACTTTAATTTCTCGATGGGGAGGCAAACTACTAACCGGCTCAAAAATATCAGGAAAACTTTTAACAACTTCTACGATTATAACACTTCCTAGGGTGATTCTAAGTCATACAAGAAACTACTCATACATTTGTTATATTTCCTATAAACTATACTTTCCAACATATCTCCAGAACTGGCTTTCAACACTATCATCCTCTTAATGCGGCCAGTTTAGCTTCATATCTCGACAACCAATCCATACCAAGTATAACATCAAACCCCTTAAAATTCAAGACAAATAGGTCACAAAAGAAATGATGTTTTCGGAAATCAATTTGTACTCTTTCGCAAATCAAGCATAGATTAGTTATACTACCTATGGGGTTAGACACACAAATAGAGGTTTCTACAAATTTCGGGATAAGTTGTAACCTATCTACCAATTCTTTAGAGATAAAACTATTTGAGGCTTTGGTATCAAACAAAATAGGAACTAAAATACTATTAATAAGTAAAGTACCTTCCAAGACTGTAACGACCCAAACTTTTAGTCATTTGATTTTGATTTAATTGATTTTAAATATTGAATTATTATTTTTATAAGTCAAATAGCTTAAATTTCAAATATAGGGATTTATTTGAATAGTGAATTTAAATAATTGGATTAAATAACTGAATCTTAGATTCAGTGTAAACAAAAATGATTTGGAAATTTTATTTCAATTTATTTTAAGTAAGAATGATAATACTAAACTTATAATTTAAAATTTTAAAAGTGATTTGAAAATGGTTTTGTTATTAAATTATTTTAATTAGCATATGAAAATATCAACCTGAGACACTACCTCGGATTTTGATGAAAACAGTGCCATTGGATCCGTATTATTAAATTATTGTATGCCATCGAATTTCGTGGCGATCAAACGTATCGTTTGGTCATGCGAGCTCGAAATGCGTAAAAACTAATTAAAGGAATTTAAATTAATATAATTTGACTTTAGAAGTCCCCGGTACTAGTTCCATTGTGTTCGAAATAGAGGTAATCAGTACAAAATGCTAGTCGGCACGCCTTGATTGGAGCTCGAGATTTTATGGTGTAGAACCGGATATTTTTAATATAATAATATATGCACCATACACCATCACTATTCAATCCGTACCACAACTATTCATGCCCGTGCTTTACTATGCAACCCATACCCTCACGCCGTGACCATCCCTCTTTTCCACTATATATATTCGCGTTCTACTGAAGGATGCGTTTGTTTTCTCTCAAATTCAAATGTTGTCAATCTTATGGCCCGTATTCATCGGAGCCATTATGAGCACCATCTTTAGGTCGATGGTGATAGGGGAGAATACTGTAAGGTCACGACGGTCTCAAGTGGCATTGGGCGGTTGTAACAACCCGGTTTTTCGCGTCAGTTTATAAATGACGATTAAATCATTTTAACTGCTAATGCAGATTTGAATCAGTTGAAATTCTTTTGAAAATTTGTTAAGGGTTGATGGGCTTAAAAGAAAAGTATATCATGACCCATATCCCTATTTGGTACCATACTATTTTCGTTAAAACCCTTTACCCGTTTTCCCTTTCCCATTCATTCACAAACCCTAAACAAAATAAATCGAACGAAAATTAATGGCGGCCTCGTTGTCTTCGTTCGATCGTCTTCGAAAAAAAAAGGCGGCTCCGTTCTTTCCTTCTTCGATCTGAGAATTAGGGCTTTTTGCCTCGCGTTCGTTCTTTCGATGCTTGCTAGGGCTTCGGCTCCATCTCGTTCGCGCGACTTCTCCGACAGGTAAGGTGAGTAAATTTATTACTCACATCTAATTTAAAGCCACATGATCTTTTATTGTTGATTTCCATGGTTTTAATTTTTTTGGGAAATTGCTGCTTTGAATTTTCTGGTATTTTGACCTCGTTCATAGTTGATTTTGATTCATGAATTCATTGTACTGCTGGCTTCGGCCTTGTTTAAGATTTCCTGTAATTGTTTTGGTGAGTTCACTTCATACTGTCACATACTACATGGTCACTACGGTTTTGGTTTGAAACTGTTACATTTGATTTTAATCTTTGTTTCCTTCGACTCCGGTCAGATTTTATGTATGCAATGCCACGTCTTCGGCCATTTTTGATTTCCTAAAAGAAACACTGATGATCACGTTCGAACTGTCCCAATTGTTCTATGACATTGCTGGTTTGATCCATGTCTTAAGTTCACTGTATATTTATTCTCGTCAGTCTGCATTAGCTTGTACTTTGACTTGTGTTGTACTGTGTTATTTTGCCTTGAGGTACATTCTGGTTGATGTTGCTGCATTGAATTTGGTCATTTATATACATTATGTATACTCTTGATAATCATGTTGCACAGCATCGCCACTGTTGCAAGTGTTCTTTGATGTTGGACTGCATAGTTTCTTTTGGGCTTCGGCTTTGAAACATTTTCAATATTTGGGCCCTTCAGTTTCATTATCTCTGGGCATTGTACATGTATATATATGCATTCTTTGCATGTATATATATGGTTTATCATCTTGCCTGGGGTAGCTCTGTAGTGTCACGGCTATTCATTTGTTGTCTGTACAATTGCATCATTTCAGTGCTTCATCACTCGAGTCTTTAAGTTGCAGTTGCTTTGTGTATTGTTCCAGTTTAGTCTGCACATGTTTCTTCAGTGTATACTAGAATATTGTTGAGACTTGAGCATGTTGGTCTTGTTTTTCTGGTTGATGTAGAAGTTTGTAACTTGAGCCTGTTGCCTTTCTGTTTGATCTTTGGTCATATGAACATCACTGAGTTGTTTGATGCACTGGTCCGCAGTTGTATCTTTTGTACACTGGTAGTTGTTGTGTTCACAATCTTTGTCATTTCAGTAGTTGCAATCACTGTTGTCTGCATTTGTTTATGATGAGTTCTTGATATTGTTCGAATTGACTTTGGCATGTCACTGATACCTTTTTATAACTGTTGTACATTTTAGTCATTCACTAGACATTTGGTTCCTGTCTGCATTGCATACAAGCAATTGCATTTGTTGTAGATAAGTTGAAGCTTGGTCCGATGAACTTGAACATGTTGGACTTTGCACTTTGGTGCTGCAGTTTCATGTTGTTGCATTTAGCTTTGAATTTCCCTCTAGTCTCTGATAATCATGTTGCCATGCTTATGATAGTTCATTCATGTAGTAACCTGGCTTACCTGCATTGCTCATATCCTTACCTTGTACTGTCCAATTGAGTTCACATGTATTTAAGCTCTGGTTATGTTCATGATCAGTTTGTAGTTGCTGTTCACATATGCACATGCTCCACTGCAGTATGTACGTTTGCATTCATAGTCTTGCCTGTGCCTCACCATATATATCTGTTGCATATCTCACATGCTTGACCCTTGCATATACTCTTTGACACACGTTAGAATTGTCTGTGTCATTGCTCAGTGCATTAGTTTACACTGTGTATTGGTTTGGACTTGCAAATTGAGTCGTAGACTTCATGTTGCCTTGACTTTGGTTGATACCATTTGATTTTGATGTTGTTGGTCTTTGGCGTATTACATCACCATAGTGGCGAGGCAGTGCACGTTAGTGTGCACTGCAGCCACCCAAATCGACAGTTTTGAATTGATATTTCTTTGCGTCGTGATGCATTGATCTTTTATGCCGTATTGGCGAGGCCGTGCACGCGTGCGTGTACGGCAGCCAATCAAACTTTGATGGTTTTAAAGTGACAATTTCAATTGTTTTAAATTGATTTAGTCGATTTGATAAATTGTTTATTTATCTCTGTTGATGATTTAAATCTGCTGATTTTTGTTAAACACTGTTAAGTGTTATATTGACCGTTATCCGGTTTCTTTGTTTAAAGAATCGGATAGACGGGAATTATTGTGACTGTCGTCTAATTAAATTATTACTGCCTATATGCACTAATAAACTGGTTTGAATTAGACTGACCTGGGTATTATTTTCTTTTGAATGTAATACTCGGGTCAGACCCGAGTTATTTCAGGTTGTAGATTTTCTTCTTTGAGTTGTTGTTCGGGATTTGAAGACTTTTCACATCTTCTGAAGTTGTCAATGTCATTTTGTAGTAGTCGTGTCATTGTATATAACGATATGTATTCATGTATATTAGTCGATAATGTACGTGTATATATAACTTCTAGAGTCAACAGTTGTAGTTGTATCGTATGTATTGTGTCAACTATGTATTAACTGACATCAGTTATATATATATGAGACTTTTGTTTTTATCTGTGTTCCGCAATTATATTATCTGTGTTATTGTTATATCTAATGTCCTAAACTATTATGAACTATCGTAGTTTGTTTTATGCTGATAATTGGATATGTCGATGGGAGTAAATAAATAATAGATGAAAAATAAAAAGTATATACCACTCCTATCGAGATAACCAATATTAGTGTAAGGCCAATTACGGATGGTCGCTCCTATCCACCCTTATTCTTCGTAATAATAGACAGTATTTCTTTTAATACTCATTGTTATTATGAGCATAGAGGTGGGGCGTCACAGTTGGTATCAGGGCTTGGGGTTTATGGACATAATATAAAACTTAACTCGAATGGAACATATGTTACAACTATTGGTCGATGTTTTATTTGTGCTTGAGTCAAAACTAAAAGTTTTGAAATTTGGATGAAATTTTTAAATAACTTTATTTAAAAATAAAAGTGGAATTGTGTTTTGTTGTTTGGATGAAATTGTGTTCTGATGATTTGATTGATTTGTGTTCTATTTATCAGAGTGCGCAGCGGAAACAGTGAAACTGTCTTCGCTGAGTACAACTGATAATCTTTTTGATTTAAGAATCAAAATACGAAATTGATATGAATTCCAATTGTTATTTACATAGCTGTAATTATTTGTTTCTTTGAGAATTTCGAATCCAAATTGAGGATTCGAAGAAATTGCAGATATGTGATTTTTGTTGAAATTTCCGCTAGCTTTCTTTTGTACTAATCATCTATTGATTAGACTTTGCTGTTTTGAATTGTCTTCATTGAAGATACCTTCGAATGATTTCTTTGTTCATTTTGTAGTACGTGCAAAAATTTGAATTGCACGTTATTGCATTTATTTTACGTTGAACCGATGCTTGGTTATGAAACGTATTTTGTTGCCGTTATTTTTATAACGGGATTTTTACACCAGTGCTATTTTGAAGCACGGTGTTTGTGGCATTTCTGATGAATGAAAATTCACTGATATTACATTTTGATGTAAATTATTTTGATGAGATTTTGACGTTAAAAAAAAAATTATGCTGCTTAGGCTTCAGTAACCGTCAAGTTTTAAAAGTGGATTTTTTAGCGGTTATTCCGCAATGCTGTTTTGTGACCGTTTTTACGGTATTTTGAGAAGTACAATTTCCTTATCGAAAATTGTTACTGATTTGCTGTTTTAATCACGTGATTGGAAAATCGTTTTAAAATGAAAATTGTTTTATAAGATTTTAGCAGTTTGCGTTTTCAAAAGAATGAGAAAGCGACTTAAACGATTCAGCAAAATCAAGGATTATGACCCCTTTCTTTTACTGTTTCGCTTAACTCCGGACTTGTTCAGTTGAGAATGCGAATTGTTATTTTTACAAAATAAATAAAAATTGTTTTCAGAAATTTTAACAGTTTGCGCTTTCAAAAGAATGAGGAAGCGATTTAAACGTTTCAGCAAAATCGAGGACTATGACCCCTTTCTTTTACTGATTCGCTTAATTCCGGACTTGTCCGTTTGAGAATGTGAAATGTAATTTTACAAAATACACAATTTTGCACTTTCAAGGAAACGATGAAGAGAATCAAACGATTTAGTAAAACACATGGTATGGGACATGTGCGTTTGCTATTTCGGTTAATTCCGGACTCGTTAATTGAAATATTTGATGATTTTGTGTGCTTTCAAGCCACTATGAGGACCTTCGGGTCATTTGTTGGACCTTCGGGTCATTTGTTGGGCTTTCGGGCCACTCTGCGGACCTTCGGGTCAAATACCAGTACTAGACCTTCGGGTCACTCTGTGGACCTTCGGGTCAATCTGATGGGCGCCAAAATTATGTTGAGTACTTGGTAGGCTTCGGCCACTCTGAGATGCACGTGCGGCGAATTAAAAACTCGCCATCTGATGGGATCGATCCAAGCTTTTATGTTGATTTTCTAGTCTTCTTAATTGATTTCTAGATATTTGTTGCTTCCAATTATCTGCAGGTAATTGGATATTTGTTGATATGAGTTCTGATTATCGTTTTTGATAATCGGATATTTGTTGTTTCTAATTATCGCTTGTGATAATTAGATATTTGTTGATATGAGTTCTGATTATCGTTTTTGATAATCGGATATTTGTTGTTTCTAATTATCGCTTGTGATAATTAGATATCTGCTGATATGAGTTCTGATTATCGTTTTTGATAATCAGATATTTGTTGTTTTTAATTATCGCTTTAGATAATTAAACATTTGCTGATTTGAGATTTAATTATCGCTTTTGATAATTAAATATTTGCTGATTTGAGATTTAATTATCGCTTTTGATAATTAAATATTTGCTGATTTGAGATTTAATTATCGCTTTTGATAATTAAATATTTGCTGATTTGAGATTTAATTATCGCTTTTGATAATTAAATATTTGCTGATTTGAGATTTAATTATCGCTTTTGATAATTAAATATTTGCTGATTTGAGATTTAATTATCGCTTTTGATAATTAAATATTTGCTGATATGAGATTTAATTATCGCTTTTGATAATTAAATATTTGCTGATTTGAGATTTAATTATCGCTTTTGATAATTAAATATTTGCTGATTTGAGATTTAATTATCGCTTTTGATAATTAAATATTTGCTGATTTGAGATTTAATTATCGCTTTACAAAATGGCTCTACGGCCTCCCAATCTCACAAAGAAAACAAAAAGCCAAGTGGCTGGATCAAAAACCCAATCAAATTTCATATAGAAATTCAAATACATACCTTTTGTCGGGCCATTAAATTTTATCTTCTAAAATCAAAAATCCCAATTATCCATTGCTTTTATACACCTGTATATCCTACTAAGCAATAATATTCAATCACAATTCCAAATTCATTTTATACTTTCCTTTACAAATTTCCAATATTTGTTTTACTTAAGCCCGTACGATGCACATATATCATCCGTACGCAAAATCACATTTGATCGCTCAATCGATCACACAATTTCACTTCCGAACTAGTATTGTCCACCCGACTTCCTAGTGCGGACTCAGATCTGGTTTCTTGATCAGAAACCGTCATTCTCCTTGCATAGCCACCAACTATGATAGAGAATATCCAGAATCAATCAACAATCCATATCCAGGCTCGCCGTCGAAAATCGAGTGAAAAATCCTAATTCGGATCGATAAAACTATCTTGAAATTCTGTGTTCGACATCTGGACCAAATAGCTATACGAATAAAATAATATACGTACAACTTACGTATAAATTCCAATTGATTATCAGTTATATCAATTCTCTTTTATTCACATTCCTTTTTTGATTATTATCCCCTTATTCACAACTATCCCATTTCACAACTTCAGTTTTAGTCTTCATTCAACTATTCACTTAGTATATATATTTTTTCCATTCCAAAATTACTAAGTATATTTCCAATACCAATTTTCTTAAGAATTTCATTCTTCAATTCTTAAGTTCAATATAAATTTTTCTTATATTTATTTACTACTTCACCACTGAAGTGTATATATTCAAATCGAATTCCAAATTCATATGAATTTCAATTTACTTCAATTTACTACTCATTCCAATTTTTTTTCCTTAAATTCAATTCATCTCCAACTTCCAAAAATTGAATTTTATTTAGCTCGAAAACAATCCAAGTTAATTCATTCAATAACTATTTCTCAACTTATTTAAACCACTCTTCTGTTTGAGTTCAGTTTCCATTCAACATTTACTTAAGTCAATAACTTAAGTTTATTTTCCATTTAACCAACCCTTTAAAGTTTTATTTCCATCTTTCATTTGATTCTTATTTAATCAAATTCCATCCATTTATTTATTAATATAATTGGTTCATTCACTCAATCATTATGAATTTTAATTTCCATACTCAATTCATCTGGAATTATTTTATTAATAACCAGGTCATTTCCAATTTATTTTCACTTATTTGGATTTCATTCGCAATTCAAACCATCACTATGTTAATCCAATTTCATTAACTCACAATTCAATTTCATTAACTAATTTATTATCTAATTAGTTCCTCCGCTGGTTAAAATTAAATACTTGCTTTTTAATTCCAAATATCACTTCACTTAATCTTCTTAAGTTCAATTTATTTTATAATTCAAGTTTGGATTTATTTAAAAATTAAGATTGCTCATCTTAGTCGTTTCCATTTGATAATTTCAATTTCAAATTATAACTCTTAATGGTTCAAAGAAATGAATTCCCATTTATGACTTACAATTTCATTTATATTCATAAGTTTTAACTTACTTACTTAAGATCTAGGACTATTCATTTAAGTCCATTTCATCTTTATAATCAATTTCAAATTATTACACTTAAGAACTTAAGAATATGAATTCCTTTACACAATTATAAGCATTTTACATTACCTTTATATCCAATTCAATTCGACTTCAACTTATTTACATTTAATTCAATTCCAATTCTCAATTTTATTTAACTTATCTTAAGTTAAATTCAAATATATTTTATTCGCCTTTATATACTCGAATTAAATTTTAATTCCAGGATACAAATTTATACAAGTTTTACAATTCATTCACCTTCAAGTTCTCTAACTCTTTTATCTACCAACTTATATTACTCATTAAGTTATTTTCATCTCATAATTATAATCCCAGAATTAAACTTTCATTCCCTTCTTATTTCAATCAACTTCATTCTATACTCTATATTGTTGATTCATTTAAATTTCCACGTTTTTATTTTAAATAGAATTCCCAGAATTCAATTGCCCGGTTTTATTTCAAAACCACTTTGAATTCATAAATAGCTCATACACATCTGGTATATCACATCAAATCCCAATTTCCAAAACAATCTGCTTTTACCAAACAATTTTCCCTTTGAATTTCAAAACTACCCAGTTCACAATCATTTCCAATTTAAAACAGTTTGGTAGCAATTTCTCTTTGGAAACTCGAAAATAGACATCGATGATGCTGCAGTCATCACCGAAATTATTTTCCAGCGACCGAAAGAGAATTTAATGCTTTTATCACTTTAAAACTTTTCAAACATTTTTAAATCCCAAATCCCACCAGATTTTAATTCAATTTAAAAAATATTCATGAAATAATATCACCATTATTTCCCCAAAACCTTTAAAAACTATTTTAAATCCAAAGGAATTTAAACCTTTCCCAAAACTTCAAATTCAAAATCCATTCAATTTTATATCCAAACATTACTCTGAAATTCTATCACATTTTATTTCAAGTTATAAGTCACATTTACAATTTACATTTACAAATTTCATTTGTTTATGAATTTATCTCATTTGATTATAAATCACATTTGTATATAAAGTTTATTTCAATTTATAAATTGCATTTATAATCTACATTCTCAAATTCCATTTATTATATACATTTATTCTTTCACCTTTGGTTATACTTTTCCAATTTTTGATTCAATTTTTACACAATGATGATAATAATTTAATATCATCGCTTTCTAACAACCAAGCAACCAAATATATAATTTACAAAAGTTATCCTTTTATATATAAAAATAATTTGGGCAAAATTATTTCATTCACCCATTTAAAACAATATTGTGTCAAACTGTTCTATTCAAGTGTTTAGAAACCCCTTCGATACAGTTGTCCAGACTGTGCCGACGAAGGTTCATATGCCACTCAATAAACCAACCAACACAATATAAAACCATTTTATATTCACTAACAAATACGCGCTCATACCTATTAGTACTCTCAAAATTCCCACCAGAGCCAAGGTTATCGCCAACCTTCGCTCTGATACCAAGTGAAACGACCCGACTTTCCAGACCCGGAAAATCGAACCATTTTAGTTAAGAAGAAGAGGTAGAAGAAGGAAATAGAAAAAAAACAACATCAGAATCTAACCATCGCAGCGGAATAAAATATAATATATATCAACAGATCTTTACACAAATCAAAAGCTATATCTGTTTATACAATACATCATCAGAGTACATCATCAGAGTACATCAACATCCATAACATACAACTGAATACACAGCGGAAAAATAATAGCAAGTACGGGAGTACGTATCGTCATCCAGCTCGTCTCCTGAGCTCCACAGCATCATATCCTGAACCTGTTTATCTCGGTCTGACCCGAGCATCATATAAAACAATACCCGAGTCAGTCTGGAATACCAACGTGAGAAAATCACACTCAAATTGATTTTTAAAGTTTCCAAAATCCTTTGAAATCAAAAGCATCTCGTAAGACCACGCCACAAATAAACATGTCGGGTTTTTACCTTACGATAGCTAAAACACTTTTTATAAAATCCTCTGATATTATAATAGTGTCTATTTACAAATACTTATTAAAATAGCCGAAATTGTTACATTCGTTAAATTCCATCATACTAGGTATACAAACAAAACACGTACAAGGCACGTAGGGAGAATGGATTTCCAACGAATGACTAGGCACTGGGGTACCACCTGTCACAGTACCTGGTCTAGATCAGCATACCGAGGACCAACCCTAAGTCCCCTTTTTCTTCGATTTCCTGCTCTATTTGATTTTGAAACAGCTCGGGATATTTTGTTGTAAAAGGAAAGTGTGTTCGAGAAGGCTCTGTTGGCTTGCATCAGAAGACAAGAAGGGGAACGTGACTTAAAGGAAAAGTACGGAGACAAGATAAGACAGTTGCGTGTGGAATTGGGTTGTGAACAGAAATGTGAATTGAAGGAAAACGGCTGACTTTTGACTTAATTTAAAATTTAAATTTGAATTGAATTCGATTTAAGTTCAACGCGTTTATGTGTCGTATGCTCGCATAACAACTCCGAAAAATACGAAATTTGAAATCCGATAATAATTCAATATTACGGATCCAATGGAACTGGTTTCGTCAAATTCCGAGACTGTTCCTCGGAAGGCTATTTTTAAATATCGATTCAAACGATATAATTTCAAGACTGAACAAAATAGTTTGAAATTACATTCCGAAGCTTCTATTATCTTCAGTATTATCATTACGACTTTTACGAGCTTTCAAAATATTTTTAATTAGCTTAGAATACCAGATTTACTATTTTATCCAACTTCAAATAAATTTAATTCAATTATTAAATTACTCAATAAACAGCGATATTTGAAATTTAAGTTTATAATTAATCTCTGAATATTTAAAATTAATTAAATATCCCAATTTCAAATACTCAAAAATTCCGGGTCGTCACAGGATTTGTCTCCAAAAGTAATCTCTTTTTGATGTTTTACTTTGATATATGTATGTACTATCTTCGACCGTGGATCACCAGGTGGTCCACTATATAAACCCTCCACGTCACTAAGCATCACTAGGAGATCAGCATTCAATTCCAGAGCGAGTAGGGATGCTAAGCTATCATTGTCCCAAAATATACCGCTAGCATCCTGAAAATACAAAACAGTTGGATAATGGAATGGTTACGAAATATTTTTAAGTTTATAAGCAACCATAAAAATAAACATCTCAGGTTGTATCTAGATAGTCCTTTGGGATGCTTCAGTGTTAATTACTCTATTTAAATAAGTGTGATGCTAAAGACGCCGCGAGTTCGGTTATGGGCACCACGGTCGGCGGTTGAGCGCTGATCGTGGTGCCCTAGGACGGCATCAAACCGCCGATCGAGTAGTGTATAGATCAATAGTAGGATTTCATTTGTCCTCTGTGAAATAAAACCACCACTGTATGAAGAACCTCCAATATTTTATGCCCACATTACCAATCCTCTTAAAGTAGTTAATTGCACATGTAAGTCAATAAGTAAACAATCAAAAAGTAACATCAATAATCATGGTTAGTAAGGTAGGTATCCCTGTTATTCATCTTGTTGTATAATAATATACCTCATACGGGAAATTCCTTGTGCTGATTGCATCATTTTCATTGAAAATAGGAATGACTCTAAGATTCAACAATGAATTCACAGTATCAGCAAGCTGCAACCTAAATCCTAGATCTTTAAAATCTCTGTCAGTTACAACAAGCTGAGAAGATGCAACATCTAACTGCATAAAATGAGCATCATTGTTTAGCAAGAGTATAAAAAACATACACATATTATGGTAATAACCAATTCAAAAGGCCTTAAAATCATGCCTGACTAAACAAAGCATCGTACAATGCCATGAGGCCACTCTGACCAACAGCTGCACATGCCTTTCCATCCAAGTCTTGTTGTGGCTTTTGTAAATCAGCAAAACTAGGAAATATATAGTAAGTGTATAAAATGTATCTTGTTCAACATACAACAATCAGAAGCTTGAAATGTATCTTGTTTTCTAAATATTTACTGATACACGTACTGATTTCACTATAGTTATATATAGCTACATTTGGACTAACACATAACTTATCGTAGGCTTTAAAAGCAACGTTTACTTCGACTTTCAGTCAAAATTAAACAAAATCCCAAAATTTCTGATGTACCATTAAGAAATAATAAAATATTAACATACCTATGTTCTTCCTCTGTCCATGGAATCCCTTTTCTCCTCTCATGCTCAGCTTTTGAGCATCCATTCCCACTATTTCCATTCCCGTCATTATTTTGCATCCCTGAATTCCCTAAATTTTCATTTTTATCCTTCTCCTTTACCTCCTCTCCCACATAAATTAGAATCCTACCATCCTCAATCGCATCCAAATCCTCCAACAACACCTCGTAATGCAGCTTCACCTCCGCCGCACTCTTCGTTGCAACTCTGTTGGCGATCTCGCTGTAGTAGAAATCGTCGTTTTCGTCTCTATTGTTGAACTCGAGCTCCGCGACAGCGTATTCACCAGATTAGATCTTTTCATGATATAATAAAGAAATAAATTAGGGTTTTCGAAGCATGGAAAATTAGGGTTTTCAGAATATATCGAACCAAATTGACTAATTCACACAACCAAATTAGGGTTTTCATAGCATGGAAAATCAGAAGGTTGAGAGAAGATGAAGAAGGAGTCTGGGTGAATAATGAAAATTAGAGGGAACGTAATGTTTTGCCACTCAACCTTTTGAATTTTATTTTGTTTTGTTCACAGAGCTTAGTAACAGCGTGTATACGGTAGACACGGCGTATTTACAGAACTAGATAATGAAAAAGACTGCACGTTTTTCCAAACGCTCTCATGCCTTGCTATCAATGATATATTTTCTTGTAGTGTAGTAGAAGTAGTTACTTTGGTTTGTCCATCTCCTAGACAACTTGTATGGATGAATGCTAGCATTACGTTGTTGCCTAGAGGGCAGTGTTAGCATTCCAAGTAGGAAGTGCTATATGAAAGTTAAAACGTAGCCTCAAACCTCATCAACCGGGAATGACTAAAACATGGGAGATGCAGTAGGGCTAAGTGGGTTGCTCCCAATAAGGTTATGATCATCTCTATCTAGAGTCGATATTATCTCCCATTTGTATGCTTCGGGGCTCATTAACCAAAGGGTGATCATATTCGGTACTATTAGTCAAGTGGTAGGCCGGTCCTATGTTGGTAGGGGATCCTAGCGAGGTCCTTGGTGTTATTTTATCTGGAGATGCACCGTGATGGGTGGTACCCCAGTAGCCCAGTCATTGTATGGAAATCAATTTTCCAATAAGCGCCATGCAGACATGATTGTAAATCTATTATGCTGGAAATTAATTAATGCAACAATTTCGACTATGTTAATTATTTACTTTAAAACCCTAGACATTATTATAATATCATTGGATTTGCTATAGAAAATGTATTGGTTATCGTCAAGTAAAAACCCATCTGTGTTTATGTGTGGCATGGTCTTACGAGATACTTTTATTTTCAAAAGATTTTTGAAACGTTAAAATTAAATTGAGGTGTGTTTTTTGACGCTGGTTTACCATACTGAATCGGATGTTATTTTATTATAATGCTCGAGTCAGGCTAAGCATATTTACAGATTGATTTGGATGCGTTGGAGCCCAGGAGATGAGCTGGAGGTCCAAGACGTATCTATGTATTTCTTTGTATTCCACTGCTTTGTTTGTTGGTTGTTTTTATCAACAGTTGTAAGGACAGGCTATTATAACTATCCGGGCTGAAATAGGTTAGTATACTCTGATTGATGTTTATATATATTATAGTTATTTCTTTTGGTAAAGATCTATCTATATTATATATTAATTATTCGTTCCGCTATTAGATTCTATGTTTTTTTCTTCTTGTCTTCTTTCTTCTTTCTTTTCCCTAACTATCCACATATCCGTTCAATTTGAGTGGGTCGTGTGTGGTTGACTGTCCGCTTAAATTGTATGGAAAATTGGTTGTTAAAGAGACTCCATTCCCTTTTACGTCTTTAGAAGTTGAGGGCTCATCCTCAATAGCATAGACTTTAATCTGCTGTCCCTTCTCTATTAGTGGGTCGTCCTTAACCATGTGTCCAGGCTGGTGGGAATTATAGCAAAGCGTCTTCTAGACCATTGGAGATGTAGCCTTCGCCTGCTGACAGTGTGTTGAAATATGCGCCTTTTTCTTACAATTGTAACAAACAACATCTTTATACTTGTCTCCATGGTCTCCTCCTATCACTTTTCCCTTGCTCCGCTTCTTTTTCCAATTTGAGTTAAACTTCCTTTTATTTGGGTCAACGGTACCACCACTAGGTGCTGCTGCTGATGGCTTCTTCTTCAAAATCACTTCATACCTTAAGGCCATGTCTACCAAATTTACAAATGATTCCTTCACTTGAGCAGTCACCTTTTTATTGAACTTTTACTCATACCCAATTTGAACATCTCATTTTCTTTAGCGACGTGTCAATAAGTCTACGGCCGAAATGAGATAAGTCATTAAACTTTGTCTCATATTCCGCCACCGACAAGTCTTCTAGCTTGAGATCCATGAAACTTCTATATAGTCGAGTTTTTCCTACAACTGGCATGTATTGATCTTCGAATACTTCTTTGAATCTAGCCTATGAGAACTCATCTTTTGAAACATTTGTGGTGACAGAATCCTACTATGCCATTGCCCCCTCTTGCAATTTCCATAATGCCAAGAGCGTTTCTAATCATCAGAAATATCCAAACCTTTGAAAATCTTCTCACATGACTGTAGCCAAGCTTTTACTTGAATGATGGATTATGTACCTTTGAAAAGTTTTCCTCTTAGGTTTGTGAAGTCCATACACAGAGTTATGAAGTTTACTCGGGGCTGTACTGGAGCTGCTTCTTCCATTATTCCAACCCTTCTAACATTCGAGATTCGACCATTTATAGTTGTTGTGCTACAATTTCCCCTTCCTCATCCCCTTCTCTTACTCATTCTTACTAATTGAATAAAGTAAGATATCTTTAGAATACATAGACAGGATTATCTTAGAGAAAAAGGGCATAAACCAAATATAGAAATGCTGATCATAACAACATGGAAATGCACTTTCAAATATTGAATGCAGTATAGGGTATTACTAACCCTATCTCTAATGAGTTGACCCCAACTAAGGCCTAGGTGTTCGCTCAACCTAAGCTCGGATACCAAGTGCAATGATCTTCCTTTATTACACCTAAAGACGACACTTAATACATTCTCGGTATTCATGTGTCAATCATTTAAGTGTTCGAAAGACAGGTCATATGGTAAAGAAAAATAAAAGATAAGGAATAACAAACACAGATTTCACTCACAATGTCAGAGCAACATAAACATCATCATAGAATAGTACATACAGTTAGTCCAAAATGTTGCATTAAAGTTATAAGTACTATTCCCAAAAAGGACATCTATATCAGCCTGTCCAAACTACTAATACATAATATATAGTCACATCGAAAATATAGACAACCACAAGATGATAATGAAAGCTCCTACTCCATAATCCATCCCAAAATGCTCCAAAGAAACTAGACTAGTTGGCTACTCATAAAAATGTGAGTATCCAAGAGTTTAAGGGGAAAAAATAAAACTTACGGGTCTGGTGTGAGTAAAGCATCAGTTTAACTTTATAAAAACTTTAAAACCAAAGATATCTCGTAAGACCATGCCGCATATAAACACGGATGAGTTTTTATCTTACGATAACCAAACATTTCTATATAGCTCTACCGCATGTCCCTGCTTTAGTCATTTACCGGTTCTAAGGCTTGAGGTTATGCTTTATCTTTCCTCCTAGTAGACCATCTTGGAATGCTACCAATGCCCTCCAAGCAATAGTGAAATGATAGCATTCATCCATATAAGTTGTTTCGAGATTGAACAAACCTTCCAGATTTACTATCTTCCATTTTGGAATCACCCTCAAGAAGAATAGTACAGCTCCATAGCATACTTCATCATGATCTGTGATGAACGTTATTAGTTTGGAGTGGTTTTGATAAATCATACTTATTCGAAACCGGTGTCTCCAAACTAAGCAATAATTCCCGGCTGACTCAATTCCGGTTTTTTTGGAAGTATATAATAAGTATTCGAATCCTCACCGGGAAACTTGATTATACAAAACATCTTCCTGAGTTAAAATAGGTCAAGTATAAATAGTAGGCAATCTGCTACTAGGGGTAATTATACAGAATTCACATAAGGATAACCATATACTTAATTTAAACATGACCCATTGATATAAATTAACCCTCCAAAATCTATCATGTTTTCGATATTTCGACCTTAAGATATCCCTCGCCTGCCAATAAATTCTAGATCTCACAAATAGAGGATTAGGGTACTCATTGGCTTTTAATGCTAACTATGGGACGAGTTACTTCTCATAAATGTGTCATCACATTAGCATTGGTTTCTTATTTATTTAAGGTTACTTAAGGGTAATCGACAATGAAATCCCTTGTTTAAAACACCTTTGCAAAAGAAAATAGTTTTAAACAAAATTGATATCTAGAAATAAAGTGATTTAAAATTTAAACCTTTATTAATTAATTAAATAATAAATTAAAATCTTATTAAATAATAATTATATATTAATTTAGTCCTAATTAAATCTTAATTAAACTTAACTCAATTAGTAATTAATTAATAATGTAACCCTTTTTTAAATAAATAAATAATTATTAATTAATATTAAATAAATAATTAAATAATAATTAATCCCTAATTAATAATTAATTAATAACTAAATAATAATTAACTTACTTAATTAACACTTAAGTACTAATTACCTTTGTTAATTAATATTAAGTACTAATTACCTTACTTAATTAATTAACTAATAAATAAATAAATAAATACTATTTAATTTACTAAATATAAGTTAGAAAACAGTTTTCTAAAAGTTATCTAAGTAAAACACTTTTAGATTTGCAAAACTGGTTCATTTTTCGAACTGCATCTATAGCAACTATCGCTATACGACTTGTAATTTCCCTAACTTGTTTAAACTTCCAAATTGTTTTAGAAACCTTTTATTTTATAGTTAAACCTACTTTAAAATCTTGTGTGAAATTTTATAAACCAAATAAATAAAAATAAAATAAAGTTAACTCTTTATGAAAACTTTTTCCGAAAACATTTAAGTAAACAAGTTAAAGCAAATCAAGGGTTTCGATGCCACGACATAACTGCTAGCTCATACAATAACTTTCTTTGGCTTATCAAATTATAACCAACATCAAAAACTTATATAAATGCCATCATCCACACATACAAGCAAATATTTATAACTTGTAACTAATTTAACTTGTTAACTTCCAAATTTCAAACTATATGTCATCTCATCCAAACATAAACACATATATCCAAGTCAACACCATTTATACCTACACAAACATCATATTTACAACAAGTTAGGCATATATATACAAGTTTAAAAATCTTAGTAAAAAAGCAAGAACTTTACTCATCAAAAGTGGACTAAATCAAAGTAATTTTTTATAGAATTTGCACGCGACCAAGATCTTTGCTTGGTCTTCGGGAAAATGTATTTTTGTGGCTCTAAGGTGGAATAGTATTCAGCCCATGGGGTATATGATTTCGACCAAGACGATCAAGGGGTGGTGAGGGCTAGTTTTGTGAAAGAGAAGTGTTGAAATGGAAGGAGGTAGTTTTAAACAAGGATTTAGAAGTTTAAAAGTGATTGAAACTAATATTCTCAACTTAAGAACTTTAGGAAGCCATGGAAATGAACATGAGAACTAAGAAAAGGTTTTTCAAAGTGGAAATGAACAAAGAAAATGAGATAAAAAATTAGGAAATGTGTTTTATATGAAATACATAAACTAAATTACCATTTCACCCCTAAGTACATACCCTCCACTACCATGATGTCCTTGTCCACCTTCCCCCCATCACGTGAAAAGCTTTTCGCCCCCTTCCATTTCTAAGCCAACATGCCTTAGTACTTCATGTACTTAATGTTTTGGAAAAGATGACATTTTATGTCACTTATTTTTTCAATTTTATTTTGTTTAACTTTACATAATATGTCATATCACCTTATTATATTTATTTAGTTAAGACATATATATATATATATATATATATATCAAATTATATTCTAACTTATTAAAAATGTGTGTTATGTTAACATAAATGCACACAACATTTTCCGACAACTTTTAAATATCGAAAAATTGAAAATTCAAAAAACGATTTCTGGTCATATTTTCTATTTTTCTTTGAACTAATTACTTTTATAAATAAATTTTAAAATTATTTCACCATCATTAGTTATTACTTAAAAGAACTTTATTCACTTATATTTACCATTTTGCAACAGTCTAAGTATAATGCACATACCTTGAGGAAAGCTCAACAAATATGTGTGGTTATCCTACCTTGTCTATTTATATATTAATAGTATTACACATAACGTCCTTAGCTTGAGGAAAGGTCAACAACTAAGGAGTATGCAAGTAATCTATTAATATATAAATAACAGTGGAAAACATTTATATTTAGGATTCATAATCTTTAATATATTTAAATTAAGTGATTACGACTTATGGAATAAAGTATTTCTTATGAAATACTGTAACGACCTACCTTTTTGAACGGTTCAAATCGACAATAAACCACACATGTCAGACTCAAACCATTCAAAAGGGAGGATTTTTAATGGGGTAAATAAGAAAAAAAAGAAAAAACAAAACACAGAATTTCGCAGCGGAATGAGAAAATATAATAATCAAATAAACAAGTCATGAAGCTGTTTTACAAATAACATTTGATTACACTTTTAAAAATTCAAATCAGAGTTATACATACATCATAAATAAACAAATAATGCAGCGAAACACATAATGTAGTGGAATAATAAATAGCATTGGAAAATGTTGTAGTTGTTTTAAATGAACCAAATAGCAAATTTGAAATAAGAGTTATTATAGCACTTTGTTAGTTCTATAGTTGTTAAATTTAACTAAAATTTTAATTGAAACTAAATTAAGATATTACAGCATTTTAATGCCATCTTTTGTTAATGAACTGTTTTTAAACATAACATTTCGTAGCATTTTCTAAGTGCTGTGAAAGTTGAATTTTCTTTGTTTAATAAATTTAAATGAATAAATGATCTTTGAAAAGATTAAATTTTGGAAATTAAATATTTAATTATTAAATATAATAAATTGACTTTAAATGATTTAAATGGAATAGTTGATTTGGGTAATACAACTAATTTGAAATATGATTAAATGGTATTTAAATTTAAATTTAATAGATGCTGTTTTGAAATGATATTTTGATATTTTGAAATGAATTTGAAATGATATTAAATCTTGGAATAAATAATTTAAGTTTATATTAGTATGAAAGATATGTGGTTTACTTGTAATTTGAATCTATTTAAAAGATATTGGACTTATGAAATATAGGATATTAAAGCTTTGGAATTTATTTTATAATTTGAATAGTTATTTTGTGGATTAAATCTATATTTGAAATTCATTTGATTTGAAATGGTCTATGGAAATTTAATTGAAATAAATGATTGAATTGAATTGAAACTTTGGAAATTGAATACTTGATTTGAAATATAATACTTACACTTTTAAATGGTTTAAATGAATTATTTTGATTGAAATATAAACTATTTAAAAGGTGACTTGAAATGATAGTAAATGAATGATATCTTTAAATTTAAAAAGTATTTAAAGTTGAATATTTAGATTTGTACTCAAATGATATTTTGGTATATTAAAATGATTTGAAATGAAGTTTGAAAGGATATGATATTTTGATATATTAAAATGATTTGAAATGAAGTTTTGGAAAGATTTGATATTTTAATATATTAAAATGATTTGAAATGAAGTTTTGGAAAGATATGATATTTTGATATATTGAAATGATTTGAAATGAAGTTTTGAAATGATATGATATTTTAAATATATTGAAATGGTTTGGAATTGATTTAATCTTTATTTTGATAAAGATTTGGATTTGAAATGATATTCTATTTTGAAGTATAAATTATTTTTAAATTATAACCACAGGTTATAATAACGATTGGTTGTTAAAGAGACCGAGATTGGATATGGAAATACTCTCTATCGATACCGAAAACCACTTTGACAACTGTGTATGCGGTGGAGTTTCCAGAATGAAGTAGGATGGTGGCGACGATCCTAAGGTATATACGTGGACCCAACTCTCATGAGTTGACATAAGGTGGCTAAAACAGGAGCGATTGACGGACCAAGGAGGTAGCACCTCTGATCGGACACACTTTTTCGATACCATTCTATTACTTGTGATTGATTTGGTGCGCACCCTTGATTTGAGAGTGTTGTTCGAGGTGGGCGGTAGTGGCTGCTATGCGTCACCACCAGTCCGGATGCGTAATTGGTACATCTACCCTGGCATTGCCTAGTTGTGCCGTGTCACCTACCATATCGAGCTTTACTACGAGTTTCTATTTGTGTTGTACCTATGGAGTATCTTCTCGTAGCCTCTCGGGGTATGCAGGTACTGTATAGACTATTGGCACTATTTTGTGTTAAGGGCTATATGGGTAACCCCTTAACGCTATTTTAAAGTATGTTTATTTTATGATTAGACATTATTATAATAGCAAATATTACTACATAGTAGATAGTTTAACGGATCCTTAAAGAATGGGCGATCCCAAGCATTCTTTAAGTTACTTGTACCTTTATTACAGTTCACTTGAGTTGGTTTACATTATATAAGTATGTATGTCATGACTTGAGTGTTTGTATTTTTATTTACGCTCGGGTCAGCCTGAGTTATTCACAGATTTGGATTTCCGCTCTCTTGGAGATTGGAATCGTTGGAGATTATCTGCTTATCTAGTTTTATCTATCTCAGTTCTATTGTTCTATTTAGCTTGTACTTGGTTATCATATTGAGACTTCTGTTGTACTCTATTTCTTTTGTTGTATCTTATTTAACTCTGATATATTTATATAGTAGCTTCATGAACTACTATTTCTTTTACTTCCGCTGCATTATTTTACTCTGTGTCTGTGATCTGTGACTATATTTATTTACTGTATATTCTGAGATTTTCCAAATTTTATTTACAACGCGGTATTTTAAGCAATTCAAGTCTGACATGTGCAGATGCGAATGGTTGAAAATATCGGGTCGTTACATTCAAATTAAAAACTATTTTATAATAAACTATACATACAAAATAATATATATGTATTTTTTTTAAATGAAAATATGTATAATATATAAATATTAAAATTAATGTTTAAAAATGAAATATATATAAAAGGATGACACACACATATATGTATGTGTGTATATATTAAAATATAAATAAATAAATACATTTGTGTTCATATACAAACTTTTGGCCAAAACAAAATTAATTTTTTTTATTAAAACATATGGTTTTAAATTTTATGTTTTACTAGCACAATTTCCATATAAAAATTGGTTACTATATATATAAAATAAATTTTTTGAAAGTTTAATTCCACAATGCTTAGATTTTGTGTTTATTAAGTATATATTTATATGTATTATAATATATATATTTATATGTATTATAATATATATATCTATATTAAATTAAGCTAATACATTATACTTTAAAGTATATATATTTATATAAAGTTTTGTAAATTAAAATATATACAATTTTTTATTTCGTATTATTATTATACACATGATTTAATAATTTTTTTATGTAGTATATATACACACACACACATTAGAATTAAATTTTGTTTTAAAATACCTTTAAAAATATTATTTAAATTCAAAAAAGTTTTTTTTTCTTTTCTGGCTGTGAGCTACACACAAGGATATATATACGTAGAAAATTGGTACTTTATTCATAATATATCATATATTTCAATAATATACCTCATCAAAACCTTATAATCCTCCTAACCTACATACACATAGGGATATATATATATGTATGTATGTATATATACCTCATCAAAACCTTATAATCCTCCTAACCAACATACACATAGGGAGATATATATATATATTATATATATATGTATATATATGTATATATATATGTATATATATGTATATATATGTATATATATATATATGTATGTATGTATATATATGTATATATATATGTATGTATGTATATATGTATGTATGTATGTATGCGTGTAACAACCTGTAAATTTAACCGGCTTTTATTAACGTAATTAATTGAAATTATGTATGTTGCTACACAATATATATGTTGCTACACAATATATGTGTATAATATATGTTGTTACACAATATATATGTATGTTGCAGTATGCTAGTTTTAGAAAAGTATCTACCCAGTGGAAATTGGCTAAGTTGTTTACTAAGTAGTCTGGGTTATTTTACGATATAGTTGACTTTATATTGGTTATCTATCTTAATTCGTAAGTTATATGTAGCTCACTGTTAGCCGAAGTTATTTGTCGTGAGTTATGTACATATTATAAAATATGGATATTTTGATATAAGTTTAGTGTTATGGTTTTATAAATATGATTTGTAGTTATATAAAGGGTTATTTATAAAATGAGATATAGCACACCTGCAGGTGTATGTATGAATGCTCTATGCTGTAAGCTTATATAGTTGAGTATTGTGTTATAATTTGGTTACTATATAGATTTAACAGTATGAATAAGTTAGTGTATAAATAATATGTTATGTATTTAGTTTATTTTACATATAGATATTTGACTTTAATACATGAATTTATTTTAAAATAATAATTTCAAACTATATATGTATTAACATAATATATGATTTGATGTATATGGTTATTTATAAAAAGAGTTTCCCCGATACCAATTATCGTCATCAATCCAGCTTTGATTTGACTCCGTTTATTCTTATTTATCAACTTTGAGCGTCGAATCGTGCCAATCTAGCTTTGCTTTGGAACTTTTGCTTGGAGTGGTAACACATTCCATCGTTGAATCTCTAGCCTCGAAAGGTGAGCAATCACTCACGATTAATGTTCTTTTATTTATTAAATTTTATTTCAATTGAAACGACAATTGAAATATGCTGCTGTTAGATATTTACAATGTTATTACCTGTATCAGTTCACCTATGACATCTGACACCATTATCTGTTATATATGCAATGATAATCCAGTTTGGTTGTTAAATGATTGATTGTTTGATGTTTACAATTGGACGTTAAAATTGTAATGTATAAAGTGATAAATATTATGCAAATAAATTTGACGTAGGATAATTAAAATTTGAATCGACACATATGTTGAATTTGATTAGTTGAATATGACCCCTTTTAATTGTTAAATTAATCGACATGTAGAATAGTGATAATTATACTTTGAACCATTGAACGTATATTTGATTAATTGTTGTAGTGTTAAAATTGAAATCGAATGACAATTGAAGAATCGTATAAGTATTAGTGTAATAATCTTTAATCTACATGAAATGATAGTGTAGATTCTAGAAATAATTATATTAATTCGCACAAACAACAATGTGAATTAATACGATTATTTCGGGATTATTTGAATTGATTATTGGATTGATATTGGTTGTTGTTATTGCTTGTTTATTTACTTTGACACCATACCAGTTATCACACTGCAAGTTCCCTTTGTTATGCTTTGATTTTAAATTGAATTGGAATCGGGTTGAAATGATAAATACCCAAATGAACTTAACCTAGGATAGAGAATTAAATAAAACCCGATTGGTCAATAATTTGATTTAAAAATAAAATAAATATTCTATTGAATAAATAATATGGTTTTGAAATGAAGTTGAAATTTGAATTTTTAATGAAAAGAAAGGGTTAATATTTAATAATCTGAAACAAAATATTAACAATGTAATTGATGAAAGAACGTTGTTTAATTTGAGAAATGATGAATTAAGTTTGAAATGATTTAATAATTAAGTTTGAAATTATAATTAAGTTTGGAATTATTAAACTTTGAAATTATTTAATAATTAAGTTTTGAATAATTTAATAATTAAATAAGATTGAATTATTTAATGAGTAAATTATATTGAATTCTTTAACAAGTGAAATTGAACTTTTGAATAAGTGAATTTTACTTCGTAAATAATTGAAATTGAGTTTCTTTATTAATTAAGTTTTGGAAAAATATTTAAGTAACTAAATAAGTGAAATTGAATTTATTTAACAAGAAATAAAAATGTGATTTATTGAAATTAATGTAAGGCTTGAAATTTAAAGAATTTGATTTGATGAATTTAATTTAATTCAATTTGTAAGTTTTGATATAATGAAGTTGAATTTAAATAATGGATTTAATGAATTGGAAATTAATAGAAATTGATTTCGAAAGAGAAATGAAATGTTGGTTTACAAATTCTAATTGTAATTGTAATTGATTTGGTTTTTGAAATATATAACCGACCAATCGGTGTAATAATACGTAGTTATTAAAGAGACCAGGATCGGATATGGACATACTCTCTGTGTAACGACCCGTAAATTTCAACTGTTTTAATAACGTAATTAGTTGAAATTTTGTGAAATTTTAAACGATAAAATTTTGAAATAAAAATTTAATATTTGGAATACGTCTAGTTAAACGTAGCAACTGGTAAATTTTCGTCCGAAAATATGGAAGTTTATTTCGCGCGTAAATTCACTTCAATTCAATCAGTTAAAAAGCGTTGAAAATAAAATGTTTTCGAAACCTAAATATTTTTACATAGAAAAATTCTAAACCATCTTCTGAGCAAGATTTCAGTTTGTCGTTTTTCCAAATTCGGACATCTTTGGCTCCGTCGTTCTTATTTTTTGCAAAATAGCAGTATTCTGGTACCGATATCGATTTTTATCGGATGATCATACCATTGATATCTGTATACCGTTTTGATCGTCTCGTTGTGCTGATCTTCGCAGTATACTCATTTGTACATTTCGGAGTTTGGTACGCTGCGGAACTGTGAAATGGTCGCCCGTATCGGTACCGCTTCGAACTTTCTAAATTCATTTGTTTATTCGTAGAGCCACTGTGTAAATACCAATGGTCACTTGTATTTAATTTTCTTGAATTCAACTTACAAGACGATTGCAATTTCCAATTCTCAAATTATCTTGCCAGTTCATTTTTCTGTTCATTTATTTTTCTGTTTTGCGAAACATCTAAATGGCCTTCCAAATTCCTATGCATTCTAACCCACCTGTACGTGTGTGCCTAACCCCAAACTTACTTTTCTCTTCCCTTGGTTCTCTTTTGCTCTGTGACTTTGCATTCCAGTAATATAATAATATAAAAACTTTATATATATTGTATGTAGCCTGTTCCTTTCCCCTTCCTTTTAAACTGCTCATTTCTTCTTCCCATGCCACCCGCCTTCATCCCCGAAGTGTCCAACACTCGGCCTCCCTTCCACTATCACATCCGCCCTAGCTTCAGCCTTCGCCGCCTGGTACTCCCATCCTCGGCCTAGAACCGAACAAGTTGCTCCTCCAACACGTAGACAAAGAAGAATGGGATACAGGTTGTTCTCTACAGTTCCTCCTCTCCATTTCTACAAATTTTTTTAAGTAAAAAGCTATTTTGTTAATCATCCTCCTCAGTTGAAGCCTGATATTGTCAAGGGAAGTGTTAAACTAATCGGATCTAATAAGGGATACCTCATCTATAAAACAGTAGATAGCTATTTTTGTCAAACATCGTTTTCTGATGATTTCACGGAATGTTGCGGACAATACAACATTTTTACTTTTATAACCCGGTCAGTGGGATATACTTTAGCCTCCCACCAAGCAGCTACCCAGGCGAGCCACTCCGCCCATCTCCTCCTTGTGCTCCGCCTGAGCCAAGCATGGCTGCTGCCATCATCACCTTTTGTTCATACCGACATCTACTTCCCTAAGTCAACCACCAAGCTTCGGCCCTCCCTGCAGCCACTCGAGAGCTCCGCCCATCATCCGCTCGACAACCACCACTGCCCTTCCCCGTTCGACCTTGCTCCTCCTTCCCCTCTTAGTAACCAAACCCACCGACAGCCAAAGGCCATCTTTCCATCACCTCCGACCTACATCGTGAGCCAGCACGGCTTGTTTCCTTCTTCACTCGCGTGCTCTCTCTTCTTGCTGACCACAACATGCAGCACTCTCTCCGGCCTCGAAACATGCTACCAGGATCGATTCCACCTCTGGTCGAAGCTACTCTTCTGATATAATAGGGTATGTTTATAAGGTGAACCGTATATATATATTTATATAATAAGAAAATCTATTTTGTTGTAAGGAGAAGAAGATACGTTTGAATAATTATTAACTTTTATGTAGTTTGTTAAGTTCTATGTGATTTTACTAATATATATAAGTTGTATTTTATAAAGTTATCGTTTGTATATGGGAACCTCGGCCATATTGTACCTGTCATAAAAAGGTTTTGTTATATACTGTTTATATTAGTTTGCAGTATAGGTTCATAGCATAAACTATATGCGTGTCAGTAATGTATATATATATTGCACTGTAACTTTATTTGGGTCGTAATAGTTTCAGGGTGTATTTACATATATAGGCCGAGATTCTTGTACGATTGCAAAGTTATATTAGTCTGTTATATCTGAGGCTTTTAGTAAAGTATATACTAGTTCACGTCTTTTAGTAAGGGCGAGTTATAGAAACTATATATTTTTATCTGTTTATATATACTTTTTTTATGGTATGTATGTCGGGTTTAATATATGTTCTAACTTGAAACAATAATTTTGAACTATATATATATATATACATTTAATTTAATATATGCGTGAATTAAGTATGATATATATATATATATATTTAGTTTTATATAAGTGTTCACTTATACCCACTTATCTTCATCGAACCAATTCTGATTTGATTTCGTCTATACCTATCTAACAGCTTTGTCCGTCGAACTCGAGTAAACCATGCTTTGCTTCGAAATTCGGGTTTGGATCCGTAACCCATTCCATTGTCTATTCTCCTCGAAAGGTGAGCACTCACTCACGATTAACGTTCTTTTATTTATTAGATCTGATTTCAATTGAAACGACAATTGAAATATACTGCGGTTAGTTAATTACACTGTTATATATGCAATTACATCTGTATCAGTTCACCTGTGACATCTGACACCATTATCTGTTATATATATGAAATGATAATCCAGTTGGTTGTTAATTGATTGATTGTTGATGTTTATATTGGACATTAAACTGTTAATGTAAATTGATAAATAGTATGCAATTGAACTCGATATAGAATAGTTAAATGTTTAAAATTGATTAGTTCAATTTGTATAATATGACCCCTTTAGACTGTTAAATTTATTGACACGTAGGATTTGTTTAATTACACTTTGAACCACTGAATGTATGTTGTTAAATTGATGATGTATGAAATTGTAAATTGAATGACAAGTGAAAACCGTAATGTAATAATCTTTAATCTACATGAAATGATAGTGTAGATTCTAGAAGTAATTATATTAATTCGCACAAATAATAATGTGAATTAATACGGTTATTTCGGGATTATTTGAATTGATTATTGAATTGTTATTGATTGTTGTTATTGCTTGTTTATTTACTTTGACACCATCCCAGTTATCACACTGCAAGTTCCCTTTGATATGTTTTGATTTTGAATTGAATTGGAATCGGGTTGAAATGATAAATACCCAAATTGAACTTTGACTTAGGATAGAAATTAAATAAAAACCCGATTGGTCAATAATTTGATTTGAAAATAAACGAAGATTTTATTTGAATAAAGAATATGGTTTTGAAATGAAGTTGAAATTTGAATTTTTGATGAAAGGAAAATGGTAATATTTAATAATCTGAAACAAAAGATTAACAATGTAATCAATGAAAGAATGTTGTTTAATTTGAGAAATGATTGTTAAAGTTGAAATGATTTAATAATTAAGTTTGAAATTATAATTAAGTTTGAAATTATTAAACTTTGAAATTATTTAATAATTAAGTTTTGAACTACTTAATAATGAATTATTAAATGATTAAATTGAATTGAAATTCTTTAATAAGAAAAATTGAACTTTTGAATAAGTGAATTTTACTTCGTAAAGAATTGAAATTGAGTTTCTTTATAAATTAAGTTTTGGAAAATTATTTAAGTAAGTAAATAAATGAAATTGAATTTCTTTATCAAGAAATAAATTGCGATTTATTGAAATTAATGTAAGACTTGGAATTTAAAGAATTCGATTTGATGAATTTAAGTTAATTCAATTGTAAGTTTGGTTTTAATGAAGTTGAACTTAAGAATTGATTAAATGAATTGGAAATTTAATAGAAATTGTTTTGAATGATAAAGTAACTTAACGAATATTGAATGAAATCGATAAATGAGTTTCAATTGATTTGAATGTTAAATGGAATTTATTTAAATGATTTCGGAATGAAACTTATATACGAACTTGAATCAATATTTGAATTGTTTTAAATAGAAATTGAAATTGAATTATAAGATTTTGAAACGGAAAATTGGAAGTTTCGAAACGAAAATTTGGAAATTGTTTAGAAAGACAAATGAAATGTTGATTTACGAATTCTATTTGAAATTGAAATTGATTTGGTTTTTGAAATATATAAACGACCAATCGGTGTAATAATTACGAAAGTTATTAAAGAGACCGGGATCGGTAATGGATATACTCTCTATCTGAACTGAAACCACTTTAATAACTGTACGTGGAGTGTTGATCCAGAACGAAGTGGTTGGAATGATGTACGCGTTGACTGAAGAAAGAGAACGATTTTGGATGACCCCTGACATGACTAAAACAGGAGCCGCGCCGGGCCATTGAGGTTCGCCACCTCTAGCGGACACACTTCTTCATTACCATATCTATTACTTTTGTGATTCGATTTGGGTGCACCCCTCGATTATGGGAGTGTTGTTTCGCGGTGTTGGGGTAGTAGCTGCTATGCCCAACATCAGTCCGGATCACGCAACTACTAGTATCCTAGTTGGTATCGCCTCATGTACCTTGTCATACTGATTATCCTATTCGCGACCACTACGATTTTGTTTTGTACCTTTAGTATATGGATTGCCCTCTGGTGACTTCCGGTTTTGGGGAAACTACGGTCTTGTATATGCTTTTGGGAATAAACAGGTTAAGAGGTGTATGGGCCCTGCTTAACCCTACTTTGATATCTTTATATTACTGATAGACATTATCTACTTAGCGTACATTACTACCTAGTAGATAGTTTAACGGATCCTTAAAGGATGGTTATTCCAAACATCCTTTGAGTTACTTGTATTTCAATTGCTATTTCACTTGAGTTGGATTTATTAATATAAGAATGTTAATCCTGACTCGAGTGTCTTGTGTCTTTGCTTTACGCTCGGGTCAGACTGAGTGTACCAGTATTCGAGACTCACCTTTGGAGTTGGAGCTTTGCTTGAAGATCCAGCCATCTATTCTGCTTTCAGTATTCGATGATTCTAGTGATGTATTCTGATTTGTATCTGATGTATCGTATTACTCTCTGTTGTAAACTCTGATGTATTTTATATATTCATATAGTAGCTTCATGAACTACTATCTCTTTTATTTCCGCTGCATTTATTACTCTGTGTCTGTGATCTGTGATTATATCTATTTACTGTATATGTTCAGTTTTGCCAAATTTAAATTAACAACGCGGTATTTTGAGCAATTCAACTCCGGCATGAGTGTCTACCTATACACTTATAATGGACGCGAATGGTCCAAAATTCCGGGTCGTTACAGTTGGTATCAGAGCTTTGGTAGCTCTAGGCAAAACTTAACATATAGGGTAAATGTATTTACAGAATCACTCTCATTCGAGTTTCAATCTCTTCCTTTCGACTCGATTTCTTTGAATTTTGGAACGTTCCCTACGGTTCCAAATTTCATTCGTGTCCCTCACTATTTGTCTTCTTTCAATTCTGGAGCATCCCATAACTCCACTTTGAATGATCTTTAAAATGGATCGGCGGTCTCGCCAATCTTCGAAATTTTGTAAAGGGGTGAAGCTCCTTTACAATAGGCATTGATTTACCGGAGATTTCTGTATCCTCGGTTTACGATGCTATCTATTCCCTGCTATACCTGAATTCCATCTCTTGAGATCGAGTGTTGATTTACCTCGGAATTCAGAACCATCTTATTCTTGAAGTTACGGTCGACCCAGTTAAGGTCGCCCATGAATTAAATAAGCTTATCCATCTCCCGATTCTGTTAATTGAATTACCTTATCTTCTGTTTCAAACTTATTTTCAGATCAGAATTCTCTTTGATTTGAGCCCATCAAATTTGAAACCCTATCCTTATTTTGAAAATTCATTCCTGTATCGACGAGCAAAGAAATGTATTTGTAAATTAATACTTTAAAATGTTTCTTTATTGTGTTGTTTGAGTTGTTGATGCTGATTTGGGTTTCCGATCGATTCGTCTGATCAACGCTATCGATAGGATTTCCAAAACACTTGAGCAGAACAAACTGACACAATATCGTTTCAAATTTGATAAATAAAATTGAAGTTTGGTATGATTATATTATATATAAGTTTTCTGTAATTAAATTATTAATGGATTTGTTGTCTGAAATAATAATATTGATTTTCATTTATCGTTTTGTAAACCGTTGACTATTGCATAATATAAATAAATGAATTTATAAACTTGGTTTATAAACTGATTTAAAATTTGAAATGAAATTAAATTAAGAATTTGAGAATTTAATTTCCAATGATTTCGAACTATGGTTTTAAAGGTTTAAAATGCACATTATTTAAGGGTATTTTGACTATAATTTGTTTCCAAAGAATTTTAATGTATATTATTTAAAGTATCTTTGAATAGAAATCGTTTTCAAAAAAAAAAAAATTTAAATGTTGAAATCAGTGCTCTTCCCTTTGTCGTTGGAAAATAATTTCGGTGATGGCGGCCGCATCATCGACATTCATTTTCGAGTTTCGAAGTGGAGAAACCATTCTGTAGCTTCGCTACGGTTTTGTTTTGAAAAAAAAAATATTTTGATTTGAATTTCTTCAGTATATTTTGATTCACATATATATAGGTATCTTATTTTAAAATTTAATTTGATTTGATATAAATATATTATATATATCTCTAAATTGTTTAAAGTTAATCGGAAATCCAATTCTTAAATTTTGTTAAAGGATGATTTTAATTAAATAAAACCAAAATTTGGAATAAATATTTAAACTTGAAAAATTGAATTGGAAAATTTTGTTTGTATATTATTCAACTGCATTCTAATACAACTTACCTAAATCATTCAGAAGTTGAATATGTAATTGGATAATATATAAGATAAATTGAATTTATAAATAAAATTTTAGTGTTTATAATAAATGTTATACACTAAATTTTGATTATAAAGATGTTAATAGAGTTAGATAGGATAATAAGTAATTGAATAATAGATGAGACAAATAAATTTGTTTTGAAAGAATTAATAAAATTGGAATTTGATCGACTTATGAAAATACCTTGAATTTAAAAGAAATTAATAGATATAAATTAATTTAAATCGAAACTTTTATGGTTTAAATTAATTTATATGGGTTAAATATATGTGATAAGATATATTTAGTAGAAAACTTAACAATAATTTGGAATAAAAGAAGAACTTAAATTGTTGAAAATAAAATATGATTATAATAAAGGACTGTTCAAATTTATGGTTTAGAAATTGTAAATTTAAGATAATTGGATAATAAGATGATGAATTTAGAAATAGTTGAGATTGATTTTAGTGAAATCAAATGGATTAAATCAATTATTGAATATCAATTAATTTAAATTTGAATTTATATGGTTTAAATTAATTGTTATTTTGTATTTCAAATTTGTTTTTCTTTCTGGTTGTTTCTATTCTCCTACCTCGTTCCTTTTCGGGGACGAAAAGTTTTGAGTGGGGGAGAGTGTAACGACCCGTAAATTTCAACTGTTTTAATAACGTAATTAGTTGAAATTTTGTGAAATTTTAAACGATAAAATTTTGAAATAAAAATTTAATATTTGGAATACGTCTAGTTAAACGTAGCAACTGGTAAATTTTCGTCCGAAAATATGGAAGTTTATTTCGCGCGTAAATTCACTTCAATTCAATCAGTTAAAAAGCGTTGAAAATAAAATGTTTTCGAAACCTAAATATTTTTACATAGAAAAATTCTAAACCATCTTCTGAGCAAGATTTCAGTTTGTCGTTTTTCCAAATTCGGACATCTTTGGCTCCGTCGTTCTTATTTTCTGCAAAATAGCAGTATTCTGGTACCGATATCGATTTTTATCGGATGATCATACCACTGATATCTGTATACCGTTTTGATCGTCTCGTTGTGCTGATCTTCGCAGTATACTCATTTGTACATTTCGGAGTTTGGTACGCTGCGGAACTGTGAAATGGTCGCCCGTATCGGTACCGCTTCGAACTTTCTAAATTCATTTGTTTATTCGTAGAGCCACTGTGTAAATACCAATGGTCACTTGTATTTAATTTTCTTGAATTCAACTTACAAGACGATTGCAATTTCCAATTCTCAAATTATCTTGCCAGTTCATTTTTCTGTTCATTTATTTTTCTGTTTTGCGAAACATCTAAATGGCCTTCCAAATTCCTATGCATTCTAACCCACCTGTACGTGTGTGCCTAACCCCAAACTTACTTTTCTCTTCCCCTGGTTCTCTTTTGCTCTGTGACTTTGCATTCCAGTAATATAATAATATAAAAACTTTATATATATTGTATGTAGCCTGTTCCTTTCCCCTTCCTTTTAAACTGCTCATTTCTTCTTCCCATGCCACCCGCCTTCATCCCCGAAGTGTCCAACACTCGGCCTCCCTTCCACTATCACATCCGCCCTAGCTTCAGCCTTCGCCGCCTGGTACTCCCATCCTCGGCCTAGAACCGAACAAGTTGCTCCTCCAACACGTAGACAAAGAAGAATGGGATACAGGTTGTTCTCTACAGTTCCTCCTCTCCATTTCTACAAATTTTTTTAAGTAAAAAGCTATTTTGTTAATCATCCTCCTCAGTTGAAGCCTGATATTGTCAAGGGAAGTGTTAAACTAATCGGATCTAATAAGGGATACCTCATCTATAAAACAGTAGATAGCTATTTTTGTCAAACATCGTTTTCTGATGATTTCACGGAATGTTGCGGACAATACAACATTTTTACTTTTATAACCCGGTCAGTGGGATATACTTTAGCCTCCCACCAAGCAGCTACCCAGGCGAGCCACTCCGCCCATCTCCTCCTTGTGCTCCGCCTGAGCCAAGCATGGCTGCTGCCATCATCACCTTTTGTTCATACCGACATCTACTTCCCTAAGTCAACCACCAAGCTTCGGCCCTCCCTGCAGCCACTCGAGAGCTCCGCCCATCATCCGCTCGACAACCACCACTGCCCTTCCCCGTTCGACCTTGCTCCTCCTTCCCCTCTTAGTAACCAAACCCACCGACAGCCAAAGGCCATCTTTCCATCACCTCCGACCTACATCGTGAGCCAGCACGGCTTGTTTCCTTCTTCACTCGCGTGCTCTCTCTTCTTGCTGACCACAACATGCAGCACTCTCTCCGGCCTCGAAACATGCTACCAGGATCGATTCCACCTCTGGTCGAAGCTACTCTTCTGATATAATAGGGTATGTTTATAAGATGAACCGTATATATATATTTATATAATAAGAAAATCTATTTTGTTGTAAGGAGAAGAAGATACGTTTTAATAATTATTAACTTTTATGTAGTTTGTTAAGTTCTATGTGATTTTACTAATATATATAAGTTGTATTTTATAAAGTTATCGTTTGTATATGGGAACCTCGGCCATATTGTACCTGTCATAAAAAGGTTTTGTTATATACTGTTTATATTAGTTTGCAGTATAGGTTCATAGCATAAACTATATGCGTGTCAGTAATGTATATATATATTGCACTGTAACTTTATTTGGGTCGTAATAGTTTCAGGGTGTATTTACATATATAGGCCGAGATTCTTGTACGATTGCAAAGTTATATTAGTCTGTTATATCTGAGGCTTTTAGTAAAGTATATACTAGTTCACGTCTTTTAGTAAGGGCGAGTTATAGAAACTATATATTTTTATCTGTTTATATATACTTTTTTTATGGTATGTATGTCGGGTTTAATATATGTTCTAACTTGAAACAATAATTTTGAACTATATATATATATATACATTTAATTTAATATATGCGTGAATTAAGTATGATATATATATATATATTTAGTTTTATATAAGTGTTCACTTATACCCACTTATCTTCATCGAACCAATTCTGATTTGATTTCGTCTATACCTATCTAACAGCTTTGTCCGTCGAACTTGAGTAAACCATGTTTTGCTTCGAAATTCGGGTTTGGATCCGTAACCCATTCCATTGTCTATTCTCCTCGAAAGGTGAGCACTCACTCACGATTAACGTTCTTTTATTTATTAGATCTGATTTCAATTGAAACGACAATTGAAATATACTGCGGTTAGTTAATTACACTGTTATATATGCAATTACATCTGTATCAGTTCACCTGTGACATCTGACACCATTATCTGTTATATATATGAAATGATAATCCAGTTGGTTGTTAATTGATTGATTGTTGATGTTTATATTGGACATTAAACTGTTAATGTAAATTGATAAATAGTATGCAATTGAACTCGATATAGAATAGTTAAATGTTTAAAATTGATTAGTTCAATTTGTATAATATGACCCCTTTAGACTGTTAAATTTATTGACACGTAGGATTTGTTTAATTACACTTTGAACCACTGAATGTATGTTGTTAAATTGATGATGTATGAAATTGTAAATTGAATGACAAGTGAAAACCGTAATGTAATAATCTTTAATCTACATGAAATGATAGTGTAGATTCTAGAAGTAATTATATTAATTCGCACAAATAACAATGTGAATTAATACGGTTATTTCGGGATTATTTGAATTGATTATTGAATTGTTATTGATTGTTGTTATTGCTTGTTTATTTACTTTGACACCATCCCAGTTATCACACTGCAAGTTCCCTTTGATATGTTTTGATTTTGAATTGAATTGGAATCGGGTTGAAATGATAAATACCCAAATTGAACTTTGACTTAGGATAGAAATTAAATAAAAACCCGATTGGTCAATAATTTGATTTGAAAATAAACAAAGATTTTATTTGAATAAAGAATATGGTTTTGAAATGAAGTTGAAATTTGAATTTTTGATGAAAGGAAAATGGTAATATTTAATAATCTGAAACAAAAGATTAACAATGTAATCAATGAAAGAATGTTGTTTAATTTGAGAAATGATTGTTAAAGTTGAAATGATTTAATAATTAAGTTTGAAATTATAATTAAGTTTGAAATTATTAAACTTTGAAATTATTTAATAATTAAGTTTTGAACTACTTAATAATGAATTATTAAATGATTAAATTGAATTGAAATTCTTTAATAAGAAAAATTGAACTTTTGAATAAGTGAATTTTACTTCGTAAAGAATTGAAATTGAGTTTCTTTATAAATTAAGTTTTGGAAAATTATTTAAGTAAGTAAATAAATGAAATTGAATTTCTTTATCAAGAAATAAATTGTGATTTATTGAAATTAATGTAAGACTTGGAATTTAAAGAATTCGATTTGATGAATTTAAGTTAATTCAATTGTAAGTTTGGTTTTAATGAAGTTGAACTTAAGAATTGATTAAATGAATTGGAAATTTAATAGAAATTGTTTTGAATGATAAAGTAACTTAACGAATATTGAATGAAATCGATAAATGAGTTTAAATTGATTTGAATGTTAAATAGAATTTATTTAAATGATTTCGGAATGAAACTTATATACGAACTTGAATCAATATTTGAATTGTTTTAAATAGAAATTGAAATTGAATTATAAGATTTTGAAACGGAAAATTGGAAGTTTCGAAACGAAAATTTGGAAATTGTTTAGAAAGACAAATGAAATGTTGATTTACGAATTCTATTTGAAATTGAAATTGATTTGGTTTTTGAAATATATAAACGACCAATCGGTGTAATAATTACGAAAGTTATTAAAGAGACCGGGATCGGTAATGGATATACTCTCTATCTGAACTGAAACCACTTTAATAACTGTACGTGGAGTGTTGATCCAGAACGAAGTGGTTGGAATGATGTACGCGTTGACTGAAGAAAGAGAACGATTTTGGATGACCCCTGACATGACTAAAACAGGAGCCGCGCCGGGCCATTGAGGTTCGCCACCTCTAGCGGACACACTTCTTCGTTACCATATCTATTACTTTTGTGATTCGATTTGGGTGCACCCCTCGATTATGGGAGTGTTGTTTTGCGGTGTTGGGGTAGTAGCTGCTATGCCCAACATCAGTCCGGATCACGCAACTACTAGTATCCTAGTTGGTATCGCCTCATGTACCTTGTCATACTGATTATCCTATTCGCGACCACTACGATTTTGTTTTGTACCTTTAGTATATGGATTGCCCTCTGGTGACTTCCGGTTTTGGGGAAACTACGGTCTTGTATATGCTTTTGGGAATAAACAGGTTAAGAGGTGTATGGGCCCTGCTTAACCCTACTTTGATATCTTTATATTACTGATAGACATTATCTACTTAGCGTACATTACTACCTAGTAGATAGTTTAACGGATCCTTAAAGGATGGTTATTCCAAACATCCTTTGAGTTACTTGTATTTCAATTGCTATTTCACTTGAGTTGGATTTATTAATATAAGAATGTTAATCCTGACTCGAGTGTCTTGTGTCTTTGCTTTACGCTCGGGTCAGACTGAGTGTACCAGTATTCGAGACTCACCTTTGGAGTTGGAGCTTTGCTTGAAGATCCAGCCATCTATTCTGCTTTCAGTATTCGATGATAACAGTGACGTATTCTGATTTGTATCTGATGTATCGTATTACTCTCTGTTGTAAACTCTGATGTATTTTATATATTCATATAGTAGCTTCATGAACTACTATCTCTTTTATTTCCGCTGCATTTATTAATCTGTGTCTGTGATCTGTGATTATATCTATTTACTGTATATGTTCAGTTTTGCCAAATTTAAATTAACAACGCGGTATTTTGAGCAATTCAACTCCGGCATGAGTGTCTACCTATACACTTATAATGGACGCGAATGGTCCAAAATTCCGGGTCGTTACACTCTGTCGATACCGAAAACCACTTTAATAACTAACATTCGCGGAGTGTTGATCCAGAACGAAGTGGTTGGAATGATGTACGTGATGACTGAAGAAAGAGAACGATAATGGATAGCCTTGACACTTGTGTCAAATTAGAAGTGACTAAAACAGGAGCCGTGCCGGGCCAAATGGGGGCTAGCTACCTCGAGCGAACACACTTCTTTGAACTACTTATACTTGTTGTCGATTGGTGCACCCTTGATTTTGGGAGTGTTGTTTCGCGGTGTTGCGATCGCTGCGGCGATGCGTTCTCACCAGTCCGGATCAGGCAAACGGTAGTTTCACTACCTTGGGTATTGCCTCATGTGCCTTGTCATACTTGGATTCCTATATATGCGACCACTACGATTTGTTTTGTGTTATACCTATGGAGTACTCCCTGATAGCCCACTAGTTTACGGTGGATTTTATAGTGCTGTATAGACTATAACACTTATAAAAATGTGTTAAGGGGGATAATGGTAACGCCTTAACACTATTTTGATATCTTTATATTACTGATAGACACTATCTACTTATCGTACACTACTACATAGTAGAAAGTTTAACGGATCCTTAAAGGATGGTTATTCCAAACATCCTTTGAGTTACTTGTATTTCAATTGCTATTTCACTTGAGTTGGATTTATTAATATAAGAATGTTAATCCTGACTTGAGTGTTTTGTGTTTTGCTTTACGCTCGGGTCAGACCGAGTGTACCAGTATTTGAGACTCACCTTTGAAGTTGGAGCTTTGCTTGAAGATCCAGCCATCTATTCTGCTTTCAGTATTCGATGATTCCAATGATGTATTTTGATTTGTATCTGATGTATCATATTACTCTTCCGTTGTATCTGGTTTAACTCTGATGTAACTTATATATTTATATAGTAGCTTCATGAACTACTATCTCTTTTATTTCCGCTGCATTTATTACTCTATGATGTGTGATTATTTTATTTACTGTATTTGTTTAGTTTTGCCAAATTTAAATTAACAACACGGTATTTTGAATTATTAAAGTCCGACATGTGCGGATGCGAATGGTCCAAAATAGCGGGTCGTTACAGTTGGTATCAGAGCTTTGGTAGCTCTAAGCAAAGCTTAGCATATAGGGTAAATGTATTTACAGAATCACTCTCATTCGAGTTTCAATCTCTTCCTTTTGACTCGATTCCTTTGAATTTTGGGACGTTCCCTGCGGTTCCAAATTTCATTCGTGTCCCTCACTATTTGTCTTCTTTCAATTCTGGAGCATCCCATAACTCCACTTTGAATGATCTTTATAATGGATCAGCGGTCTCGCCAATCTTCGAAATTTTGTAAAAGGGTGAAACTCCTTTACAATAGGCATTGATTTACCGGAGATTTCTGTATCCTCGGTTTACGATGCTATCTATCTCCTGCTATACCTGAATTCTATTTCTTGAGATCGAATGTCGATTTGCCTCGAAATTCTGCATCGATCCTATTCTTGAAGTCACGGTCGACCGGTTAAGGTTGCCCGCGATTTATATAAACTTATCAATCTTCCTACTTTGTTATTTAGTCATCATATCTTTGTTTCGAACTTATCTTCGAATCAAAATTCTCTTTGATTTGAGTCCATCAAAATTTGAATCCCTATACTTATTTTGAAATCTATTCTTGTATAGTCGAGCGAGGAAGTGTATTTGTAAATTAATATTTAAAATGTTAAAAAATATATTGTGTTGTTTGAGTTGTTGATGTTGATTTGGATTTTCGATCGATTCGTCTGATCAACGCTATCGATAGGATTTCCAAAACTCTTTAACAGAGCAAACCGACACAATATCGTTTTCAAATTTGGTAAACAAATTAAATTTTTGAATGATTATATTATATATACAAGTATAAATTTTTCTGAAATTAAATTGTGAATGAATTTGTTGTCAGAAATGATAATAATTTGATTTTCATTTCTTGTTTTGTAAACCATTGATTATTGCATAATATAAATAAATGAATTTATGAAACTTGGTTATAATTTGATTTGGGATTTGAAGGGAATTTAAATAAAGAATTTGAGAATTAAATTTATGGTGATTTCAAACTTTGATTTGAAAGTTTTAAAGTGTATAGTATTTAAAATATTTTCGAATAGAAACCGTTTTCAAAGAATTTTTAAAATGTTGAAATCAGTGCTCTTCTCTTTGTCGCTGGAAAATAATTTCGGTAATGGCGGCCGCATCATCGACATTCATTTTCGAGTTTCGAAGTGGAGATACTATTCTGTAGCCTTGCTACTGTTTGTTTTGAAAAATATTTTGATTGGAATTTCTTCAGTATAATTTGATTTATATATATATATATGGGTATCTTATTTTAAAATTTAATTTGATTTGATATAAATATATTATCTATCTCTAAATTGTTTAAAGTTAATCGGAAATCTAATTCTTAAGTTTTGTTAAAGGATGATTTTAATTATAAATAAAACCAAAATTTGGAATAAATATTTAAACTTGAATAATTGAATTGGGAAATTTTTTATTTGTATATTGTTCAACTTCATTCTAATACAACATACCTAAATCATTCAGAAGTTGAATATGTAATTGGATAATATATAATATAAATTGAAATTATAAATAAAACTTGAGTGTTTATAATAAATGTTATACACTAAATTTTGATTATAAAGATGTTAATAGAGTCAGATAGGATAATAAGTAAAACTCAGTTAATAATGAAATAAATTTGTTTTGAAAGAATTAATAAATTTGTTTTGAAAGAATTAATAAATTGAAATTTGATCAACATATGAAAATACCTTGAATTTAAAAGCAATTAGTGAATATAAATTAATTTAAATCAAAACTTTTATGGTTTAAATTAATTTATATGGGTTAAATATATGAGATAAGATATATTAAGTAGAATAAATTTAACAATAATTTGGAATAAAGAAGAATTTAAGTTGCTGAAAAATATGATTATAATAAAAGACTATTCAAATTTATGGATTTAGAAATTGTAAATTTAAGATAATTGGATAATAAGATAATGAATTTAGAAATAGTTGAGATTGATTTTAGTGAAATCAAATGGATTAAATCAATTACTGAATATCAATTAATTTAAATTTGAATCTATATGGTTTAAATTAATTTTTATTTTGTATTTCAAATCTGTTTTTCTTTCTGGTTGTTTCTATTCTCCTACCTCGTTCCTTTTCGGGGACGAAAAGTTTTGAGTGGGGGAGAGTGTAACAACCCGTAAATTTAACCAGCTTTTATTAACGTAATTAATTGAAATTTTGCGAAATTTTAAACGATAAAATTATGAAATATAAATTTGATATTTGAAATGCGTCTAGTTAAACATAGCAACTGGTAAATTTTCGTCCGAAAATACGAAAGTTTATTTCGCGCATAAATTTACTTCAATTTAATCAGTTAAAAAGCGATGAAAATAAAATGTTTTCGGAACCTAAATATTTTTACATAGAAAAATTCTAAACCATCTTCTGAGCAAGATGTCCGTTTGTCGTTTTTCTAAATTCGGACATCATTGGCTCCGTCGATCTTATTTCTCTGCGTTTTTGCTGCATTTTCCGCAGGTAGAAAAATTCAAATTTTATAAATTAAATCGTACCACTGATATCCGTATACCGTTTTGATCGTCTCGTTGTACTAATCTCCGCGGTACATTTATTTTCGTGTTTTGGGGCCTGGTACACGACGGAAACGGTATATCGGTACACCGTATCGTTACTACAAATTACAACTTTTTCCTATTGATATTACTTTCAAAATTTGAAACCGTGCAAACCAACAGCTGAAAACAATTAATGCCTTTATATTTCCTAAGCTTGACTTTTAACATTTCCCAACCGGTTGATTTAGTTTTCGTTCGTGACTATTCATTTTTCTATTTCCTATTTTCCCTTCATTTTGGTTTGTTCATATCTTAGTTTCTCTGCTTTCTCTTCTCCCTATGCTTGCTTTTCAGAAGAATAATAATATACAAAGTAATATTGAGAAACACGGCTCGCACTATTCCCCACGTGAACTCCACCTACTCGTCATTTGCTCGGCCTCCCTCCCCCTCCACTTGAGCAACCGTACCACCCTCTCTCCGCCATAATTTTTGGACCAAGCTCCAACCCAATAACCACAGCCACATGCGCCCATCCCAATAGGCTACGACCGCTTCACCTCCGCAAAAACCCATCTCCTCTTTCCCACGTTCGCCTCCCTGACCGGCCGTCTGAACCTCCGCATACACCACCCTGTCGAGGCCAAACAATCAACTCCGTCATCACCTCACTGAAGCCACCCAAACCTAGGCTTCCCATCCTTCACGCCTAAGCCTTCTAGCCTCCTCCCATGCATTCTCCTCCACTTCCTCCTCTCACCTACCAAAGCCGCTCACCATGGAGATGTATGCTTGCTTGTATTCGCCTGTGAAGCTTACCTGCTTGTGTACCTACTCCATCTCATGCGGCCGAACACCCATTCTTAGGTTAAGGTAATATATTACTTTATTTTAATATTTAAATTGTTATGTATATGTATATATTTTTATGTAAGTTATGTAAGTATTTATCTTATATTATATATCTATCTATATCTATGGTTATAAAAGTTTACTTTACATATATATACGTTTTATATTATATGTATTTCGAGTTCATATACAAGTTTATGTTTGTATATAATAATAAAATACAATGTTTGTATATTTAGCTTAGTATGCATATTTTCTTTTCTGTACTAACATTTATTTTGAGTGAAGTTTATATTAGTTATAGTATATTAGTAAATTTTATGTCAGTTCAGATTGTATAAGTTTGTAAGGTTATAGAGTTGTATAGTTATAAGTTATGCAGTTTAGCTTCTTTTGTTCGTACGTATATTAAAAAAAAAGTACTTATCCTCTAATTTTCAGTTTGAAGTTGCTAGTAAGATGTCTGTTTACTATCTAGTTAGACATCTGTTGTTGTAAACTTATTAGTGAAGACTATATTAGCTACGGTCTTGCTCGTTAACTAGAATTATGTACTTTGCATGTATCTTAGTATTATTTTCTGTTATGTGTCTTAGTTAGATGTTCCCTGTTTTCTAAAAAAAAAAATACAAAATAAAATATGTAATACAATTGTTTCATTGCACATAGTAGCTGTTATATAGTTTTAAAAGGTACAATGTTTTGTTACATGTGTTTGAACAGGTGTGTTTATATCCAGTACTGTTTAACGTGTAAATATATATATATATATATATAATATATATGTTGTTACACAATATATATGTATGTTGCAGTATGCTAGTTTTAAAAGAAGTATTTTATGGGTTAAAATAGATACGTATACATGAGATAATGGTATTCAGTTGTGGTGTGTCTGCATATGTATATGTTAGATAAATAGTTATATAAGTTATAACCTGTTTACTTGCATATGGGTTTATATATAGTATTTTTTTAAAGGATCTGTTATGTATGAAAAGGTTTACACACAAGTTATATAAAGTCTGTATGGGCATGTATATGCATATAGTTTTTTTTTTAATTTTTAGAAAAGTATCTACCCAGTGGAAATTGGCTAAGTTGTTTACTAAGTAGTCTGGGTTATTTTACGATATAGTTGACTTTATATTGGTTATCTATCTTAATTCATAAGTTATATGTAGCTCACTGTTAGCCGAAGTTATTTGTCGTGAGTTATGTACATATTATAAAATATGGATATTTTGATATAAGTTTAGTGTTATGGTTTTATAAATATGATTTGTAGTTATATAAAGGGTTATTTATAAAATGAGATATAGTACACCTGCAGGTGTATGTATGAATGATCTATGCTGTAAGCTTATATAGTTGAGTATTGTGATATAATTTGGTTACTATATAGATTTAACAGTATGAATAAGTTAGTGTATAAATAATATGTTATGTATTTAGTTTATTTTACATATAGATATTTGACTTTAATACATGAATTTATTTTAAAATAATAATTTCAAACTATATATGTATTAACATAATATATGATTTGATGTATATGGTTATTTATAAAAAGAATTTCCCCGATACCAATTATCGTCATCAATCCAGCTTTGATTTGACTCCGTTTATTCTTATCTATCAGCTTTGAGCGTCGAATCGTGCCAATCTAGCTTTGCTTTGGAACTTTTGCTTGGAGTGGTAACACATTCCATCGTTGAATCTCTAGCCTCGAAAGGTGAGCAATCACTCACGATTAATGTTCTTTTATGTATTAAATTTTATTTCAATTGAAACGACAATTGAAATATGCTGCTGTTAGATATTTACACTGTTATTACCTGTATCAGTTCACCTATGACATCTGACACCATTATCTGTTATATATGCAATGATAATCCAGTTTGGTTGTTAAATGATTGATTGTTTGATGTTTACAATTGGACGTTAAAATTGTAATGTATAAAGTGATAAATATTATGCAAATAAATTTGACGTAGGATAATTAAAATTTGAATCGACACATATGTTGAATTTGATTAGTTGAATATGACCCCTTTTAATTGTTAAATTAATCGACATGTAGAATAGTGATAATTATACTTTGAACCATTGAACGTATATTTGATTAATTGTTGTAGTGTTAAAATTGAAATCGAATGACAATTGAAGAATCGTATAAATATTAGTGTAATAATCTTTAATCTACATGAAATGATAGTGTAGATTCTAGAAATAATTATATTAATTCGCACAAACAACAATGTGAATTAATACGATTATTTCGGGATTATTTGAATTGATTATTGGATTGATATTGGTTGTTGTTATTGCTTGTTTATTTACTTTGACACCATACCAGTTATCACACTGCAAGTTCCCTTTGTTATGCTTTGATTTTAAATTGAATTGGAATCGGGTTGAAATGATAAATACCCAAATGAACTTAACCTAGGATAGAGAATTAAATAAAACCCGATTGGTCAATAATTTGATTTAAAAATAAAATAAATATTCTATTGAATAAATAATATGGTTTTGAAATGAAGTTGAAATTTGAATTTTTAATGAAAAGAAAGGGTTAATATTTAATAATCTGAAACAAAATATTAACAATGTAATTGATGAAAGAACGTTGTTTAATTTGAGAAATGATGAATTAAGTTTGAAATGATTTAATAATTAGTTTTAAATTATAATTAAGTTTGAAATTATTAAACTTTGAAATTATTTAATAATTAAGTTTTGAATTATTTAATAATTAAATAAGATTGAATTATTTAATGATTAAATTAAATTGAATTCTTTAATAAGTGAAATTGAACTTTTGAATAAGTGAATTTTACTTTGTAAATAATTGAAATTGAGTTTCTTTATTAATTAAGTTTTGGAAAAATATTTAAGTAAGTAAATAAGTGAAATTGAATTTCTTTAACAAGAAATAAAAATGTGATTTATTGAAATTAATGTAAGACTTGAAATTTAAAGAATTTGATTTGATGAATTTAATTTAATTCAATTTGTAAGTTTTGATATAATGAAGTTGAATTTAAATAATGGATTTAATGAATTGGAAATTTAATAGAAATTGATTTCGAAAGAGAAATGAAATATTGGTTTACAAATTCTAATTGTAATTGTAATTGATTTGGTTTTTGAAATATATAACCGACCAATCGGTGTAATATTACGTAGTTATTAAAGAGACCGGGATCGGATATGGACATACTCTCTGTCGATACCGAAAACCACTTTAATAACTAACATTCGCGGAGTGTTGATCCAGAACGAAGTGGTTGGAATGATGTACGTGATGACTGAAGAAAGAGAACGATAATGGATAGCCTTGACACTTGTGTCAAATTGGAAATGACTAAAACAGGAGCCGTGCCGGGCCAAATGGGGGCTAGCTACCTCGAGCGAACACACTTCTTTGAACTACTTATACTTGTTGTCGATTGGTGCACCCTTGATTTTGGGAGTGTTGTTTCGCGGTGTTGCGATCGCTGCGGCGATGCGTTCTCACCAGTCCGGATCAGGCAAACAGTAGTTTCACTACCTTGGGTATTGCCTCATGTGCCTTGTCATACTTGGATTCCAATATACGCGACCACTACGATTTGTTTTGTGTTATACCTATGGAGTACTCCCTGATAGCCCACTAGTTTACGGTGGAGTTTACAGTGCTGTATAGACTATAACGCTTATAAAAATGTGTTAAGGGGGATAATGGTAACGCCTTAACACTATTTTGATATCTTTATATTACTGATAGACATTATCTACTTATCGTACACTACTACATAGTAGATAGTTTAACGGATCCTTAAAGGATGGTTATTCCAAACATCCTTTGAGTTACTTGTATTTCAATTGGTATTTCACTTGAGTTGGATTTATTAATATAAGAATGTTAATCCTGACTCGAGTGTTTTGTGTTTTGCTTTACGCTCGGGTCAGACCGAGTGTACCAGTATTTGAGACTCACCTTTGAAGTTGGAGCTTTGCTTGAAGATCCAGCCATCTATTCTGCTTTCAGTATTCGATGATTCCAGTGATGTATTCTGATTTGTATCTGATGTATCATATTACTCTTCCGTTGTATCTGGTTTAACTCTGATGTAACTTATATATTCATATAGTAGCTTCATGAACTACTATCTCTTTTATTTCCGCTGCATTTATTACTCTGTGATCTGTGATTATTTTATTTACTGTATATGTTCAGTTTTGCCAAATTTAAATTAACAACGCGGTATTTTGAATTATTCAAGTCCGACATGTGCGGATGCGAATGGCCCAAAATAGCGGGTCGTTACAATGCGTGTCTATATATATACATATATTCACATCCTATGTTGACAGCACACAAATATAGTGATTCATTATATGTTCTAAACTAAACATATATATTCCAAGTTAATTATCAAATAAATATAAAAAAATTTAAATATAATAATTACCTTGGTTATAACCTAATTAATACAGGCTAAATGCTAAATCAATCGTTTCCTTTGAATATGTATAAAAATATTCCAACAAGAGCTACCTGGCTGAAAGCACTACGTATTGTTTTTGAATTTGATTCGATTGTATGTTTTTAAAGCTTTAATTAATAAAGGAGGGTGGTTGCAAATTTCGACTAGATATAGGGTAGAGTGGAGGCTAAAAGATAGAAAGGCAAATGACGGGTTAAGGCTTGAAACATCCCATAAATTTGGCATTAGTTATTTAGTTAGTTAGTAAGTTACTTAGGCTCAAAAAATAAAATTTGTGCAAACGATGGAATTTAACCACGAAACTTGCACAATTGTGTTCAAGGCAAAATTCTAAGCAACTTTTATATTTGGAATTTTGCGATCGAAGTCCAAATGAAGAAGCCACGGATGAAAAATTAATTCGGAATGAAAATAATTAGATTAGAAAAATTAACATTTATAAATTAATTACTGGGAACCACAGGTCGACTTGTAGCGATCGACCGATGCCATGAAGCGGTCGACCGGTTGGGACCGTAGCGACTAGGGTTTGCCGTGGCCAATTGGTTTTATATATATATATATATATCTATGTATGTATATGTATATTTCCCGTCTACTTAAATCTCTTCTTAAATATGTAATTCTAATATATGTATATACCCTTTTTATACATTTCTTGGAATAAAAAGGAAATGGAGTTGAACCAAATGTTTTACTTTCGATTTGGAGATTTGGAGCACTTTTAGAAGGTGAGTGGGAAATTTATATATTGTTTATGATTTTGAATCTATTCCGTCAACACACATTTGATTTTTATGTCTATATCGGTATATTTGTGCATTGTAGGCTCAAATTAGCGTAGAAAACTATTGCCTATATATTCTTGTTTTAGATCTGATAGGAATTATTCTTACACCCTGATCTGGAAATCAACCCCAAAAGTTATAGATCTGAATATTGCTTAGATATGAAATTTATTCCAACCGTGAGTTTTTGTTTTTATCAGTTCTAATAATGCTTATGCTTATTTGTAGGTACTAAATCCAACGATCTGTGATTTGATGGACTTAGATTTTGATTCTCGTCAAAATTTAGGCTCATTAAAGTGCGAGTTGTTATATTTGGTATCAGAGCCTAGGTTAGTCAATCAGAGGAATTATTATAAATTGAGAGAATGCATTCATACTTTCCTTTCTATTATTACTTTTACGCTAGACTCTAAGGATCATGACTATAAAAGTAGTTGTAGTTCCACTTCGAAGGAATGGCAAAGCAACTATTGACTGGAAATATCTTAGAGTTATTATTTTTACACCGACTCCGAATTATCCCACGGAGTGTTGGCGATGCATAAGGCACTGATGGAGAAGTGCATGAGTACGATATATGGCAGAATCCCAGAGACTAGAGGATGTTTGACTTGATGGTTGAGTTACTAGCTACCTTGTGACTTTTAAATCTCGATGAACATTTGCAGTCAAAGATACACAATTATTCCAGATAAGCAGGAAATAGAATTATGTATATTGCAAACATCCAGAACTAGTTTTGGCAAGGGAATATCCATCAGCCACCTTTGGATGGCGAACCAGATTTTTATTTGAAGAATTAAGGTAAATTCCTTAATCTAAACCCGTGAGAGAATTTTGATAAAACATTTTGGAAATGCCTTAGATTTTGGAAAAACAGTTTTCAGAGGAATTCTTTTCCCAAAGATTTATTTTGGAAATTTTGGAAGTTTTGAAATTTTAATTTTCAAGAAACACATATACCACTTAGTTTGATCGTGTTATGAAATTTTGGTTTAAAAAGAAAATGGTTTTGAAATCCTTAAATATTTATATGTATATATATCAATAAAGGTTTAACTTTGAAATTTGGCAATAAAATAGTTTTCGATTTGGAAATGAGTTTCAAAAGGTGAATATTTAGCCCAATAATTTTCCTATTTATAAAAACTGAAGTTTTTAAAGTTCTCTCCCTTCTTAGGGATGAACAAAATACGAATGACGTTTAATTTTATTGAGGTATGTAGTTAGAAATGTTGTTGTACCCGCCCGTTATCGGAAGAAATATTTCGATGCAAATTATGCGGAGAATTGTAATTGGAATAGTATTGGGTTTTTGGAATTGTTGATAGTTGAAGCAGTATAAGTCAGAAGTACTACGGAATAGTGAAGGAATTCTTCGGAAAGCTAGACAGTAAGCTTGGGCATTGTTATGAAGAGGGTATGGATTTTTGGGATCGTGTTGAGTCAAAGGAGACGAAACGAATTGATTATAGTATTATTATTATTAATGTTATAAATTAACCCGGTCCGAAAGGGTCCAGGTTCAAGTCATGCAAAAAATCCGCCTAGTGGTCGACCGATGACCTAGAGGGGTCAACCGCTATATGGGTTTTAGCCCATCCAGAACCTGGAAAGTGGCTATAAAGTCGCATCCAATTTTCTTCCTATCGCATTTGATCTCCCCCTCCTCCATTTCAGCTGAACCCAAAATCACCCTACCTCCTCCTCCAAATTAGCTCCCACTTCCTCCATTCCACTTCCAGGCGACACCATTTCTCCCTCTCTCCGATGAGCAGCCTTTCCTCCCCTTGATCCGATTTTAACTCATTCGAAAGCTTCTCTAACTCATTCTACTTCTTAATCCATGGCATCTCCCCGCACTGCTAGTTCCTCCTCGCACCACCCTGGTGTCGCCCCTTAAGAGATTAGGTGGCTAAACCAGAATGATAAGAAGATCTCTACCATTCTAAGCTCTGTCAGTTTCAAATTACTTCAAGGACGACCAGTGAAGTTTGGAGACTTTGTAGCTTTTGGGCTAGAAGAGCTTTTTGAGGTGGCAGGATTTGCACCGATCTTGCGCTTCAAGACTTTTGAGCAAGAATGTTACGAGCGCTGCATTCGCCTTTTCCGATGCTCAATTGGCATCGAATCTCGATGAAGACAATAGTTTTATTAAATCAAAAGTTAAAGTAGTTAGGATCCAAATGTCCGACGACGACTTCAGTGATATTTGGAGATTTCCATGGATGGCGCGATTTGGATGATATTGAGATGACCGACTTGGAGATCTTGCAGCGGATCTTTTTTTAATGTGTCGGTGTTTGGATATCTACATTCGACTGCATGTCTTGTTGTGTGGATTATTTAGCACAACATCATCCCTAAGATAGGAAGCTAGGATCAGATTTATCCTTAGGTGTGAAAGGCCACCTATGTAGTTATTGGTGGTATAGCCATCAACTGGGCACACATTCTTATGATTCATTTTTTCGATCAAGGAGTTAGCACCCTACGAAGTTACTTTCCATATTTTCACCTATTCACTCTCGTTTTTAGACGATACAGGATGAATCTTAGTGGGGAGACTGTCCAGACAAAGTTCCCACCTGCCATTGATAGAGCCATCCTTAGGAAGATGGGAATTTCTTTTCCACCAGCCGCAGCAGCCGAGCCAGCAACAGCCGCAACAAGAGGCAAAGCATGGATAGGGCACCAAGGGATATTAGAGTCCAAAACTGGTCGCTATTCGGCAAGTCCAAACAGAGCTTAGGGGATCCGCACCGAACAACGAGGGATGAGGACCGAGCTACAGTGTCAGAGTCATGGGATTAGGTGCTCAGCCACTATGCTTTGCCCTTTTCGAGATAGCAACAATGACTCGAGTTATCATCGAGGATCAGGATTGTCCCATAGTCTATAGGTAGTGTTTTAGGTTCTATAGTGTGTAGTTGTATCTTTTCCCTTCTCAGCATTTGTTCTTTTTGCTTTAGGTTGTTGGGTTGTAACTGTTAGTTGTCTCGTTTTAAGATGCTTACGATATTATGAGATGTATTTCTATTTATTTACTATGTTTTTATTTTCAAATACGTGAATCGCTCTTATATGTATGTTTGGAAGAAATAGTATAAATATAAAAATCTCATAAGAACACTTAACTAATAGTAAAATGCAATGCAAGACTGGAAGTTTTAAATAGATAGAAATTTTAGCAAAAGAATGTCATGTTAAAATTATTTTGGGAACATGGGTCATTATTCCAGTTCCTTAAAGCTAAATTTTTTGAATAACAAAGTAAGATGACATTTTTGAATAATATGTCAAGTTTTATGGGTTAAGGTTAGTTGTAGAATGCTAGAATTGAGCTTATGCATTTAGCGTATAACTGACTTCCGACTACGCTGAAATATGGCTTGAACTATCAAAATTTTTGAGAAGGAAAATATTTTGAAAATTTTCTCTTGATTTAGAAAGTTTTTCTTGAAAAGAAATGATTTTTGGTTTTTAACTATTTTTGGCGCTCAAATAATTTTAGAATTTTCGCCCAAATTTTATTTCAAGTGAAAAATTTACGTCTAAATATTTTGAAAATTTTTATTTCAAGCAAAGTACGAATTTGAAAAGAGAAAGAAGTTGTTATGAAGTTTTTGATTTTGAATACCAAATTCTAAGCATAGGGAAGAAGAATAGATAAGAAATGCAAAATTAGCTGTGCATTAGGATCGACGATACGATGAAATGCAAGCGATCATAAGGGAAGAGCTGTTTCAGCCTTGGAATTTCTATTTCGATACCTTGTCGACGACACTCGCGAGTCTATTTTGGACCCAATTCCATTTTAGAGCTTGGAAAGAAGCCTCCTTATGCGTTTTGTGCATGCAAAATTTGAAGTGATTCCAAGGCAGGGAGGAAATTTCTATTGTACAACGAGAATGGGTAGCTTATAGAATGGTAAAAATGTAAAATTCTCCACCTAATCCCTTTTTCTGGCATAGGAGTGATGTTTAGGAAGTGAGATTTCGATGCGTTAGATTTTTGGTTGGTAGGAATTGGATGCAAATTGGTTGCACCATACTTCTATTTGTAGGAGTATGAGAATTTTTGGTGAAAGATTTTCCAGAATCTGCATACATATAGAACTGCCAGCATATGTAATGATTATTTTGACTAACATTATTTAGGACATTTAATTAGATAAACTAATTGAAATAATGTAGAAGGTTAAGGGATTGAGATTTGTAAATTTATAAAGGGGTCGTGCCTTAATGAATACATAAGCAAAAGAGAATTAAAGGTAAGTAAGTAGGAGGAATATGATAAGGGCAAAATAGGAATAGTCTTTGTTCTTATAACCTAAACCCTTTTATCATTCATTTCTCATTCAGTTCAACACTCATAAACAAAACTAAAACCCTAAGAGCTAGGTCGGCCACCATTAAGAAGAATCAAAAAGAGAAAAGCTAGGATTCAAGTAGAAAGCTTGAAGAAATTAATCAAAGAGAAAATCTCAACCTTCTTAACACCAAGCTAAGGAGCATAATGTGGTTTACATCTCACTTTTGTTAATGCCTTTGGTTTCCAGATTGGATCCGAATTATTTTGCAAATAATATGCCATGTTATGGTTGTTTAAATGGATATATGTTTGTTGATGATTTATGATATTTCACATAGATCTTATGAGAAGTTTAGAGTGGAAAACCTATTAAATGAGTTCCAAATGATTTGAGTTTTTGATATATGGTCAAAGCCATTAATTTAGAAATGGGTTTCAAGTTTCAAGTTTCATAATTTCTAAGTTGTTCTGGAATTACTATGAATTTTCTATGAAAAAAATAGTTAATATTGGGTTTAAATTATTTAAAGCAATTTTATAACGATTTTGGGTCTAAAATTTAAATATGTTAGAAAACATATTAAAAGTGAATTATGGTGATTTTTTGGGAATTTTCCTAAGTATTTTATTATGGTTATAAAATTATTTAAGTTTAGGTACTTAAATGTTTCATATGTTTTAACCAAGGAGAAGGGCTTATTAGTTAAAAAAAATTCATTGATAATTCTGAAATTCGGCAGCACTTTTAGAAAAGGATTTTTGATAAAGAAATGGCAGCTAATTACACTTTGACAAATAAGGCAAGTTAGTTGAAAAGAAATTATTTTATAAGGCATATTATCAGTTTTGACATAATTTACCACTTCACCACTTCCATCTGTTAGCTTTTAACACCATACCACCGCTTACAAACCCATTCGAAACCAATACACATGGTTCAAGCCATTGATATGTAGTGAATTGGAGAAAGGCGGAAGGGACAATGTTGAAACCTTGCTTTCGAAGGAGTTGTTTTTAACTTGTCTTTGTTTTAAAGAAGCATGCTTTCGAACCAGTTACCGCTTGCCTATATTTTAAAAAGAAGCTTTCGAATGAGTTGCCGCTTGTTTTGTTTTAAAAGAATCTTTCGAAAGGATACCGCTTTGAACTTATTCAAAACCCATGCTGCCGCATTCTTACCTTTCAAAACAATTAAAGCCGCTTTACTTTATAGCCTTAATGCAATGTATTCGAAAGGGTGCTTTCGCCTTTTTAATTTTGAAGCCGCCTTCTCCAAGCTTTTGAAAGAGTCCTACGGCCGCTTTCAAAATGGTTTTGGAGCCAATAGTTTCGAAAGAGTGGGTTTTGAAACCACTCTTTCTAAACTAGCCTCTTTCTTTTACTTGCGGTTAATGCTTTCGAAAGTAATGTTTTCGCCCCAGTTCTTTATGACCCAATAATTATACTATATGCTAAACCCAAAGGTTTCAAAAGGAATGATTCTAAATGGTTTCGAAGCAATGTTTCCACAAATTTTTACTTGAACCCAATACTTTCGAAAGGTATGTTTTAAGTGAAGGATTTTCAATGTTTTCGAAAGGTTATAAGGGTTTCAAAGAGGAAACCCCAATAGTTTCGAAAGATATATTTTAGCATACCAGAAGGTTTATTTTAAGTGTTTTGAAAAGAAGGTTTCCAATGCTTATGAAAAACAAGTTTAATGGTTTCGAAAGAGGATATCTATGGGTTAAGTAATGAATTCGAAAGGCGTATTTTCAATACATTCGAAAGGGATGTTTTGGCCTTTCGGCCTAGTGTTTTCAAGGATAAAGTAATTGTCTTATTTCGAAAGGGGTACTTTCAATAATTTGAAAGAGATTTTTCAAGGTTTTAAACAAAGGTTTCTAACGTATTATTTTGGCCTTTTAGACTAAAGGTTAAGTTAAAAGGGGTTTTAACTTATTTTGAAGGGATAAATAATCCCATTGATTAGATTTGATCAACATTGTTTTGTGTAAGGAATATATCATGGCATAGGTATTTTGAGTAAAGCAAAGAATATGATTTCCTTGTTTTATAAAGTATGATTTCAGGGTTAAATCATTTATAAAGATTGTTTACAAGGAAATGAACTTTTGAATAGGGTAGTTAACCCTAAGTATATGACATGAATTGAAATTTGAATAGGGTAGATAGCCCTAAATTTATGACTCGGATATTAGAAGACCGGATGGGACTGGTGTAGGATCACGCCTTGTAATTTAGCTAATAGCACCTAGCTATTACAATTCCAAAATTACAGTGTGTAGGGCTTATTCACAGATGGGACTAAAATAATGTTGCACACAGAAGGGAATATACAAAGTAAAGATAGGTTATTGGTGAGCCTGCAAAACCATTAGGATCAGTTGCCCTAGAGGAAGATAGTTAAGGGTAGATAGCCCAGTAGTGTGTCTAACAGAAGTTAGATAATTGATTATATCTGGTAGGCCCGAATCAGCCAAACGGTTAATATTTAGCCAAGTAAAACTGTAGTGTGGCCAGATAGTCCATTGATTTCCTTATTTTTAAGCATATATGTATTTAGTATTGTTGTTACAATCAGTTTGATTATGGGGTTTTAATTTGCAAAAGATACGCTTTTAAAGGGATATTAGTGAGGGGAAACTCGTTCTGCTAAGCGGTGTGGTCTCACTTAATATCAGTAAAATCGGGATGTAATAGTATTATTCACACCAGGCTTTATGCCTGACTCGAAGTTTATGTTTTCCCCTTAAACTCTTGGGTGCTCAGAATTTGATTTGACTAGATTGAGAGTTAAGGAATTTTCATGTTTAGTAGGTTGGACGAATAAGCTTCCGAAGATGTGCCGGAGGCAAGCTAGCTATGTAAGACCTATTTAGTATTATTTTCGCTGTGATGTAGTATGACTGATATGTCTATTTAGTACTTTGATAATCTATGGGGGAATCTTCATATATCACTCTTGGCATAATTTGTAATAATTATATTTGATCAGAACTTGGAAATTGTTTTGGGATTATGTAAGTGAATATGAAATATCGATTTGAAATGTAATCAAAAAAGTGTTTTGAAAGCTGTGTTGATTTTATTTCATATTCATCTGCTTCTGATATAATGGATATCATTAACATTGCCGTATTTTTTCACCAGAAGTTAATACTATGGATGACTGAAACATCTGTAGCGCTTAGCTTCGGGCCTCATGATAAGGGATGTTACAACTTGGTATCAGACCATAGGTTTATGTAAACTTAAAAGCAATTTTTAACATAAAATAGTTTTGAAAACATAATCCTAAGGAATTAAAGAAAAGATTAGGGTATGGGATAACGCTATAGTAAAGTATTTGTATTTGTTGTATATAAGTATATGCTTTATCTCTATTCTCCCATCTCTCTTAGGTTATTCTTCTGTACCTTACAAAGACTCGAATGCATATTTTAAGGAAGAAAGATATGGATGCTAGGAGTGGAAGTTAACATTGGTAGAGGAAGCACCACAACCAATGGTAATGCTAGACCAAACACTACAAGGAATCCAGGTCGGGCGCAGAATGCTAATGTGGGTGCTGGAGTGCCGTATGTTGATATAGGAGCTATGTGTTAATTCTTCGTCAACAAGATGCAAGGTGGAGCTGCCGCGGGGTTACTTGGAGGAAATTTGGAAGTCTCGGTGGCCAATAAATATGCAGTACTAAGCAGAGATTATGCCATGCTTTGATGAGAGCCGTTTATCAGGATTGAGGATGCAATTGAAGTGAAGAATTGGTTGCTTCATCGTGAAAGGATTTTTGTTGATTTAGGGCTTAATGATGAGAAGAAGAGGAGACTTGCTTCCAAACAGTTGCAAGGAGCAGCACTGTACTGGTGGAACAGTGTTACTATAGGGGTAAATGAAGAGGCTATGACTTAGGAAAAATTCAGAAGATGGTTTGAGGAAAGATTCATGTCGGAGATTGCTAAGTCGACTCTGCTGAGTTGGTACAGGGAGACATGATAGTGCTAGAGTATGGTACCAGATTTGAGGAGCTATCGAGATACGAATATGCTACAATTGATATAGTTATCAAAAGGAATGAGAAGTTCATCCGTGGACTGAAACCTGAGCTTGCTAAAGCAACTTTTCCACATATTAGGGGTCCGTGTGATGTAGTTGTTGAGATGGCTTTAAGGCAGAAAGATGTGCTTGCTTTTCTTGATGGTAACAAAGTAGGGGAAGCTCAAGGTGGGCGGAACCAGAAGAGAAAGTTTTCCATAAGAAAGGCGCTCAGAAGAGATGAGCTGCCAAGAAAAGGAAGGCCAATGTACTTTGCTATAAGTGTGATAAGAAGTGACACTAAGGTCATGAGTGCCGGATAGGCAAAAGGAAGAAAGCTGCTGACAAGAAAGGAGTAAAATATTTCAACTGTGATCAGATCGGACATTATAAGAACTAGTGCAAGGAACCAGCCAAGGATGATAAGGGCAAAGTGTTTGTATTGGAACCAACTACCTCGAGACCAATAGCCGATGAGAATGAAAAAGCTGTGTTGGGAGGTACACTCTTGATTCATGGTATGTCAATTAAGTTCTTTTTGATATTGGTGCATCACATTCTTTTATATCTCATTATTTGGCAGATAAGATTAACCTAGAACTCTCATACCTAGTTATTTCCTTAAGGGTTGTGAATCCGATAGGAGGCTATGTGACTCTTGGGATGAGATGCGATTACCAAGAGTTTGAATTATTAGGTCATGTATTTGCTTACAGTTTGCATGTGTTTGATTTCGTAGGGTTCGAAATAATTTTGGGTATGGATTGGTTAAGTAAATACGATGCTAGGATATTTCCTATGATAGTAAAATATCACTTAGACACCCTAGTTGTAGTGATCGGATTATATACTCCATAGAAAACCCTAGTTTTGAGGCTAAGGCTTTGTTGGGTGTTATGGATGATGAAGACGAGTTGAACCGAGTTTTTGTTGTTAGAGAGTTCGCTGATGTCTTTGAGCCCGTGATAGGACTACCGCCGAAACGAGCCATTGAGTTTCAGATAGATTTAGTACTAGGAGCAAAACCGTGAGTAGACCGCCAAGTATAATGACACCTACCGAGATGTAGAAGTTAAAGGTGCAATTGGTGGATTTAGAAGGTAAGAATTTTATTAGACCAAGCAGTTCGCCTTGGAGAGCAGCCGTAGTGTTCACGAGAAAACCGTACGGATCGTTAAGTTTGTGTATCGATTATCGTAAGCCGAATGAGAAAACTATAAAGAACCGATATCCGTTACCTAGAATTGATGATTTGTTCGATCAGTTGAGTGGAGCCAAGGTATTTTCCAAGTTGGATTTGGCAACAGGTTTCCATCACCTTAGAGTAGCAGAGGATAGTATTTCTTTGACGGCGTTTAGGACCAGATATGGATCGTACGGAATGGTTAGTGGTGCCGTTCAGACTAACTAACGCCGTAGCATTTTTCGTGGACTTGATTAATAGAATCTTCCAAGAAAATATGGATAGATTTATATTAGTATTCATAGACGACATTTTGATATGCTCTAAGGATGAAAGAGAACATGAAGTTCATCTTAGAGTGGTTCTTGAGACGTTGAGGCAGCATCAACTAAAAACAAAATTTTCGAAGTGTCACTTCTGGAAGAAGGATGTGAAGTTTCTTGGTCATGTAGACTTAGAGAAAGGGTTGTCAGTAGATCCGGCTAAGATCGAAGCAGTGAATAGTTGAAGGAGACCCGAGACAGTGACTGAGATAAAGAGTTTTCTTGGATTAGCTGGTTACAATCGGAGATTCATTAAGGATTTTTCGCGGATAGTGGCATCGATGACTATGCTAACTTGGAAAGATGTGAAGTTTGTCTGGACTGATAAGTGTGAGGAGGCATTCCAAAAACTGAAACACTTATTGACTAATGCACCTCTGTTAGTTGTTCCGGAGGGGAATTAAGACTTAGTGGTGTACACAGATGCATGTGGAACAAGATTAGGAGCAGTGTTAATGCAGAGGGATAAAGTGATTGCCTATCCTTCTCGACAGCTCAGACCACATGAAGTTAGATATCCATTTCAAGATTTGGAACTAGCTGCAGTAATTTTCACATTGAAGTTGTGGAGAAATTACCTTTTGGGTGAAAATTTCGAGTTGTATATGGATCATAAGTCACTGAGGTATTTATTCTCTCGAAAGGAGTTGAATATGAGATAGCGGAGGTGGTTAGAGTTTTTAGCCGCTTATGACTTTGGAATTGAGTGCACATCGGGAAAAGTCAATAAAGTTGCAGATGCACTTAGCAGGAAACATCAGAATGCAATATTAGCAATGATAGCTGAGTGGAAAGATTTAGAAGCATTGACTACATGCATAATGCAATGGAGTTCTGAGGCTAGTTCTAGTAAAGAAACTGCTATGTTGTCATGTTTAGGAGTTCGACCGGTGATAATCGAAAGAATTGCTTCTAAGCAAAAGGAGGATCCATTATTAGCTGAACGGATCAGGAAGTTGAGGAATGTAACAAAGAGCGATGACCTGAAAGATTTCAGTCTTGACCAAAATGGGTGGTTAAGGAAGAAAGGACGACTATGTTTTCCGAATATGGGAAACATTAGGAAGGAAGTTCTTAGAGAATGCCATCGTTCGAAGTTCACTATTCATCCAGGAGGAATTAAGATGTATCGGGATATGAAAAGGAGTTTCTTCTAGAAAGGTATGAAGAGAGATGTAGGCTTATGGGTGAGGCAGTGTTTGAACTGTCAACAAGTAAAATCTGAACATCAGAAATTGAGTGGGTTAGTTCAGCCTTTGGATATTCCAATCTGGAAATGGGATTCTATTTTAATGGACTTCATAGATGGGTTGCCAAGGTCGAATCGAGGAAATGAGAGTATTTGGGTTATAGTAGACATGGACCATGAGTGCCCATTTCATTCCAGTTAGGTCGACCAGGACAGCAGCAGATTTAGCTAAGTTATTCATGAGGAATATAGTTAGACTGCATGGAATTCCAAGTAATATAGTAAGTGAGAGATTCTTTATTCACTAGCGAGTTCTGGAAGTAGACTTTAGGTACCAAGCTCGAGATGAGTACTGCTTATCGTCCGCAGACAGATGGGCAAACAGAGAGAGTTAACAAAGACTTAGAGTATTTGTTAAGAGCTTGTGTGCTAGATTTTGGGGGATCATGGGAAGACCATCTACATTTAGTCCAGTTTTTATATAACAACCGTTATCGGACTAGTATAGGGATGGCACCGTTTGAAGTTTTGTATGGAAGGCCATGCAAATCTCCGTTTGTTGGTTAGAGACCGAAGATAGGTTAGTTCCTGGTCCATATTTGGTTAGAGAAGTTGCAGAAAAGATTGAGTTAATTCGAGCTAGGATGAAGAAATCTCAGTCTAGGCAGAAGAGTTATGCTGATAAAAGACGAAAAGACTTAGAGTTCTCAGTTGGAGATCGTGTCTTAGTCAAGGTGTCGCCGATGAAAGGTGTAATCAGATTTGGAAAATCAGGAAAATTGGTATCAAGATTTGTTGGACCATTTCCTATTATAAAAAGGATCAGGAAACTCTCGTATAGAGTAGAGTTACCGAATAGTTTAGCAGGAGTCCACAATGGTTTTCATATTTCTCATCTAAGAAAGTGTATTCGAGATCCATAAACTACTATTGCACCGACTGTGTTGGATGATCTAGTAGTGGAACCGGATATAACTATAGTTAGAAAACCAGTTCGTATAGTTGCAAGAGATGAGAAGAGACTAAGGGACAAGACAGTCAGATTATCAAAGTTCAGTGGAGTGACGAAAAGAGAGACTCCACTTGGGAAACTAAGAGCAGGATTAGAGATACTTATGCTGACTTGCTTCGAGGTATGTTTTACCTTTATGATTGATTACCGTGAGTACCTTACCATAATTGCGAGGACAAAATTCTTAAAGAGGGGAGTTGTAGTGACCCTAATTTTGACTAACATTATTTAGGACATTTAATTAGATAAATTAAATGAAATAATGTGGAAGGTTAAGGGGTTGAGATTTGTAAATTTATAAATGGGCTGTGCCTTAATGAATACATAAGCAAAAGAGAAATAAAGATAAGTAAGTAGGAGGAATATGATAAGGGCAAGATAGGAATAGTCTTTGTTCTTATACCCTAAACCCTTCTATCGTTCACCTCTCATTCATTTCAACACTCATAAACAAAACTAAAACCCCAAGAGCTTGGCCAGCCACCATTAAGAAGAATCAAAAGAAGAAAAGCTAGGATTCAAGTAGAAAGCTTGAATAAATTAATCAAAGAGCAAATCTCAACCTTCTTAACACCAAGCTAAGGTGAATAATGTGGTTTACATCTCACTTTTGTTAATGCTTTCGGTTTCAAGATTGGATCCAAATTATTTTGCAAATAATATGCCATGTTATTGTTGTTTAAATGGATATATATGCTTTTTGATGATTTATGATGTTTCACATTGTTATCCCGCCTTTTAGCAAGGCTGTGACACCAAGAACTTGACTAGAAACCAATGACGGTTCGTCTTGGAGCATTGGTTATACGCAGGCTCACTATGGATATCAACGAATTTCGTTCGAGTCTGGATCAAGCTACAGTTGCCATGACACGACAAGCAAAGCCATGAAAGTCAACGTTCCAAATTTCAAGTCAATCCGAGTTTGTATGCTCAAGTTATGATCGATGCAAATTGAAGGAAATAACCTCATTTCGTATCCATCATTGAGCCTCAGTTCATATCGATGGTATTCGCATCGATCATATCACACTGCTTCGCATCCATCTGAGGACCTTGGTTTGCATCCATCCGGACTACGCAATTCGTATCCATCAAGGGATTGTACTTTCTTCGTATCGATCAACCAAACTCCCTTGTTCGTATCCATCGAGTCACATTTGTTCGAATCCATCAGATAACCCTGGTTCGTATCCATTAGGTGACCTTAGTTCGAGTCCATCAAACAGTCACTAGTTCGTATCCATGGAACGAATACTATTCGTATCCATCACAATATTGTTTTTTCGTATCCATCAAGTGTAAGCACTTCGATCGATACAAATAAGAGCCACCTCTATCGATACGAACTACGCCGCCTTCATCGATACGAACTAGACTGTCTCCATCAATTCGAACTGAGTATACTACAAATTGATACGAAGAGCACGCTATTGATCGATTCGAAACAGGCAACTACATTGATACGAACAAAGCGAGAATCGTGGGACGACTCGATCAACTCAGCCTAAAAGGTGGATCGATCCGAAGGATGCACGCCATCGCCCAATCACGTGCAATGATCGATTCGAAGAGATCGATTCGAAGCAATCGATTCGAACCAAACAGCCTACCGAAGGACGTCAATTCGTATCGATCATAACTCGAGATCGATAAGTCCAAATGCTATGAAATTTTCACAGAAGCTTACATACATGCTAAAGAATGTTCACACCAAGTTTCGACTACGTTGGACGAAATCTTGATAGATATGAAATTCGTTCATATCGACCACGGATCGAATCGAATCTTCACGGGCTTGGTCGCGTGGGCCCACTCACGTGCCAGAAGAAGTCTCCCGAGATATGAGCAAAATATCAGCCTCCTACCCCTATAAATAGAGCCCTAGGGCCTACAGAGAAAGGATCTTTTAACGCTCCAATGCCCAGACTCTACCGGATTCGATTCCATACTCCATTACTGCTGTCGCACTCGAATTTCATAACTTTAATTCGTTATAATCCGCTGCAATCAATTGTAATCATCAAATAAACATCAATAAAGTGATCAATTTCATAGTGGACGTAGGCAACACGCCGAATCACTCCAAATTCCTGTGTTTCTGTGCGTTTTTATCATTTACATATCTATTTTCTGGAGTTTTTGTTAGATAATCCTGTTCTTCCATTTAATTTCTTCATTTTATCTCTTCAAAAACTTCCGAAGAGTGTTGTGCCAAATTTTGGTACAAACACTTAGGTGCTTTCACCGAGAGAAAATCCAGTTTTTCTCCTTCTCTTTGGGTCTGCTATCGATATCGGATTGCATAAATCCAAGAAGAAGATCCAGATCTCAAGTCTTGAAACCCTTCCACTCTATTCAGATTTGCAACAGATCTAGGAAAGGACTTCGTCAATTCATCATGGTAAGCACACGAACTGCTTCTACAGCTGCTGATCAGGAAGGACGGGATAGACAGAATCCCGTACAATTGCCTCCATCCAACCAAGATGCCGCCGGACCTTCAGATCCATTAGACCCGGTCACCAGACAAGAATTCCAGATGTTGCTTCAAGAGTTGACCCAGAGTCGGAAATAGTTTACTGAACAACTGCGCGCAACACAAAGTTGACCAACAAGCTGAATCGCTAAAGGCGCAGAAGATCCAAAAGAGATCAAGGTTCTTATTCTTCCATGGAGAGTTCAGCCTCATCTGATGATCATCACCGATCCACACGCCCATGGCTGGATGTAAGCTACACCCAGGCCACAGGACACCAACCTGCCCTAAATCTTCGACAAACCAGGACTGGACCATCCACCAATCATCAAACCGGACCATCCACCCGAGGGGGTGCTGCTCCTTACCATGTCACAGGCAACCTTGCTACCACCACCACTACTGAACAAGGAGTTGATGCTAGAAATCAAGCCGATCCGCGTTGTAACCAACGAGAACACACTCCAGAACCTTATGTCCCAGAAAATTATAAACCAAGGAGGCGAGGCACGGACCGTCGACTGCGTCCGGTCCAGACTCGTGTTGTGGAACCCGACCACACCTTGGCATAGCATGCTCCAAATATCCAGATGTCGGATATACCAACGATGATTCATCAAATGATCCATGAAAGTTAGGGTCTCACTAATGACGACTGGGGGATTTCCCAGAGTCATACCCCTTTCACTGATGACATACTATATGCTGAACCACCTCGGCGATTCAGGATGCCAAATTTGCCAGTCTATGAAGGAAGTTCTGATCCCAATTGTCAAGACCCAAAAGTCGACCTTCGAAAATCGGCACCCGTACTTCCCTTGTACTCAAAATGCCGTAGATTCAAATGCCGAATCTGGTTCTCGGGAGCTTATAACAACATTTAAGTAAATAACACAGCGGAATAAATGAATAATACATTGATATACAATATCTGATACAACAGAATGATACAATGAATATCAATATACATCAGAGATATGATACAACAGATAGCAGCGGAAAAGAAAATAGATAACATCAGCAGCGGATAATCTTCATCTTCAAAGACAAATCCAGAAATAGCTTGAACTCCAAATAACGAGGCACAAAGATAAGCAAGTGCAGTCTGATCCAAAGACCGAACTAACTCCAGATAATCTACTAAATCTGAATATCTGAAAGACCAAACTCTAGACTGCTCGTGTAGAAAAATTTTGAGCATCCAGAGTTTAGGAAATAAACAATAAACTCCGGATCAGTCATGGGACTGGTGTGAGCAACAAAAACAGTTTATCTTTAAACAATCAACAAAAGAATTTTAAACATTGAAATCCGCAATGCTTTTAGAAAATGAAACTACCATAAGACCTCCCACCACACACACAATGCAAACGCAGAATTGGAGGAGATTTCTTCTTATGATAGTCAAAGATGCTTACTACGCAAAATCAAATCATTTTTGATATTATTATTAGTGCATAGTGTAGAAAACATTTCGAAAGTAGAATATTAATCTTAGCCGACATAGGTACCATTATAGTATGCCTACTATAGCTACCATATTAAATGGCAGGTTCTACAACTAAAACCGTACAAGGCTCGTATTGTTTTGTTTGGATTTCCAACAAATGGTCAGGCTAAGGAACTTCCTATCCACGATGGGTACGTCCCTGGAATAGACGACCCGAGAACCTAACCGGATCTCTGCCAACACAAGGCCGGGTTACCTCTGCAAAAATAGGTAACTACTGACACGCGTATGCCATTCCTCGATCGTCACCGATCTTCCCGAGGATCCCCGATTTCCAACAAACCACAAAGTAATAAATTTGCAGCAACCACAGAGGTTAAGTATCTGGGCTCCATACCATGATACCACCTTTATCCAGAAGGAATGACATACACTAAGGGGCGCTACTCCCTAGAACCTTGCTGCATCTTTCCTGTTTTGACCATTTCCGGGGTGTGAGGTTCGACGAAGTCTCGTCCACAAAGCTACGCTTTGTCACAAAGCCATGCTTCGGGTCAAACAAATGATCAACCTATGATCACAAAGATATAAGATCAAACAAATGATCATATCGCAAATGATCAAACACTGATCATCACACAGCAACACTCAGCATGCCACATTACCAAATTGGGATATATCGCTGATAAATTTCAACTACATAACCTCTGAGCTCGTACGTCTCAGAGAAGGGTGTTAAGCTAAGAGAATAAATTCTCCGCCACCAAACAGAAATGTATTTGAAAGAAATCGGCTTTATATCTCAAAGTGTAATGTCAGACATGTAACCATACAAGTCTGTCCCGGGTTCGAACAGAACCGAAGGCACTTCTCACGAAGCCCTTGCAAATCCGGATAATTCTCAATCACGTCCGGACTTCCCGTCACAAAAGAGTGATATAAATCTCTATACCGGCGCGACTCAGTGCAGAGACATTCGACAGGTTGTCCTTTCATTTTCGAAAAATATCCGGTCTTCAACACCGGTCTTCAAATGCTATCCATATACGACGTATCACTATTCGGAATGGGTTATATGACCCAAAGGTCCTTTCCCGGCTAACCCGAATAGTGAGCGAAATATTTAAAAACAAATGGATAATGGGATTTCAATTAAGTCACAATTTAAACCCAAACTTTCTTTACAAATGGTTTATCAAATTACCATTTTAATATTTTTAAACAAAAAAGATTCAATTCACAAAGTTCACTTAATTTCACAAAGATTCATTCACAGATTTTCCAAATCGATTCCCATTTCAGTTTAATTAACTCGTTAAATCTTTAAATCAAAGATTTAACTTATAGTTTTCAAAACAATTTCATTTCGAATGGGTTAAACAAATCATCATTTTAAATCTGTTAAAAATAGACAGATTTAATTCATAGCTTTCAAAACAATTCATTCATAACTTGGAAAAAACATTTTTTCAATTTAATCTTGAAATTCCTTCACCTAAATTGGAATTTCACTTCTTATCTGAAAGCTTTTATTCCTTTAAAACAAACAGTTTCATTTTGGAAATCTGATTCATTCATACGAGTTGAAAACCTTGGTTTAAATTCAAATTCCCAACTTATATTTTTAAAATGGTTAAATTCATACGAACACATTTATATCATTTTTAATCCCTAGTTTTAAAATCATAGGATTCAATTTCAAACTTGAATTCAAATTTAAATCAAATTATTTAAATTTTCAAAACTTGATTAAGTTATTCAAAATAACTTTTATCTTTGAAATTCTATTTCAAAAGCTTTTCACTTTAAACCCAAATTTTCTAATTTCAAAATCAATTGAAATAAAGATTTCAATTTTAAAAACATCAAATTTAAGTTATCTGTGACTTAACCGATTTCCATGTGAAATCCATATTTGTGTGTGTAAAAGTGTAGTCCAGAGGTTTCACACACAATAGTGCAACATCAATCATCACAGATATATCGATAAGCGATATAATCGATAACGCTTATCTTCATTCATAGATTCATAGATAAAATAAATTTATCAGTCACAAAGATTACAATTCGATGTGGGTTTCGGATAACCAACTGGAATCCGACTCCCTGTCGCATCGAAACTCAAATGTCGTTTTACGGGCAAAGGGTTTCATATTCACATAGTAATATATCATAGAAACAGAAATCACAGCTCAGCACAAAGTAATTCATATCACAAAGCATCACAATCACATAACATAGTTATCAATCCAATACACAGCATTCCATAGAATATAGTCATCCATAAATATCCTTAATTAATTATCTGATTTATTTAAAACAGATGGGTCATCAATCATAGTTAATTAACATTAATCGATTCCAAATCATTTGATTAAAGGTCCTTTAATCATTTTCATTAGTTAATTAACCTTTAACTTGAATTCATTATCTCAAATTAATCACCTTAATTAATTGATCACATTATCTTTGAATTAACTATTGATTAACCACTGGATAAATCCACTTTAATCATTAATTAATATTTAATTTATAATCCTTAATTAATCAATTAATTAATCTTTAAATCCTTCATTAATTACATCAGCCCTTTAATAACTTATTTAATTAATCCAAATCGTTAATTAATTAAATAAATAAATTATCCATTTGAATTAACTTAATAATTTATGAATTTTAAATCATCATTATATCTTCATTTACTTAAGACAAATCTCATTCTTATTGATGATTTTATTATCACTTATAAATATGTTGAAACATTTATATTCAATCCACTTTTTTAAAATTCATTTTTTTATACACAGTTTAAATTCAATTTTTTTAAAACCTTTAAATTACATGTTAAAGTAATACTTTTTGTTATAGAGAAATTTTAAAAGAGTTCAACATCAATTTCTCTTTGAATTCAAATATTAAATGAATTCTTTACATTTGAACTTATATAAATATTTAAATTTATGAAACTTTGTTTTATTTCAAAACCTGTTTATATTTAAATTTGGAAACATGTTTATATTTCAAAAATTTGAGAAACCTGCTATTTGATAAAACAATCCTGAGGCATTTCAACTTTTCTCAACTCAGCCCCGAGTATTCACATGAGTTCTTCGAGTTCAACCACCAGTTTTCTCGAGACCATCCCGAGTGGCCTCATCTTCCTTAAACACCCCAAATCTACATTTTCCTCCTGATACACGAATTCTCGCGTGCACGTGCACGATCACCAGCGCCAATTCAGACCACCATCGCGACCACCCATGAGTCGACCATGATCATCTCAACCCAATCGACAACTCCGATCGTTGAACGCGAGCCTAAATCGAGATCGAGCATTCGATCGAAAAAAACTGGAACACACGATCACTGGAAACACGTTTCGTCCCGATCATCCAAGCCACCATCGTTCACGTCCCCTTGCCCAGACCTTCGCCGTAGTCCCCTCTGCCTTCATCTCGAACCACGTGCCACTCGATCAACCCGAGTCGACGAAATCGTCACATTTACGGGCCCCTTCAAAATTGAACGTTAAACCCTAATTTTGATTCGACCAAACGAATCACGCAATACAAAATTTTCCTAGTATTTTTCTCGTATCCACCGATGTACCAGCTAGCTTCGACAAAAACCCCGAGCCCTAAAAGTTCATCGATTACCAGATTTTCACGAAAACCCATTTCCCGTTCAACTCCCTCAAGCTCGAGAATTACTAAGTTAAAAATCATAATTTCTTCATTAAAAATCATGATTTACTAAGGCGAACATGATCATGAAGTCAAAACTCAAAATTTAATAAATTAAATTTTTGATAAAATTTGATTTTACTGTGTTTTAGTCCATTTCAGTAAACCCACTCATTTTTATTACAAAGAAATATTTTTAAAACTTTGGTCTTCATAATTTGAACAATTTTTGTTTAATCATCAAAGTTTAACAGCGAATGATTAAAGAGATTTGTATTTTTCTTTTTGTTTATCCTGTAAACTTAGAACAGGTATGTATATGCCTGTACATACATCTGTTAATTCTTATGTGTATATATACACACCTGTGCAGATATATCATACAAGTATAATTTCATCACAACTTCAAGTACAAGATCAAACAACAAGAAACATATCAGATTCAAAAGGTTTGCTCACCGTTTAGAAAAGGAAGAAGAAACAGAGCTTTTCATGTTGACCCAGGCTTTGAAAATGTAAACTGGCATCATCTTCTTGTTTTATTTAAATTTGTATTGTTGATCTAAACTTGTTGCTTTGCTGAGGATCAAGTCAGGTTGAAGCTTGAAGACTTTAAATTGGTTTATCATTTTTTTTTTCTTTTCTTCTTCTCAGCTTGGAATGGTCGAACTGATGGGGATGGATATACAAACAAGAAGTTGGCAAGGTATACAAAATTGTACAGGTAATATTATATTTATGTTTGTATATACTATTGGGTATGGCTGAGATGATGTTGTTATGGGTTAAAGATACTTGCATTTATGAGTTTTGTACAAATTCATTTTCTTTTTCTTTCGGCTGAGAGGATGTTATAGTGTGCTAGTACATATACTTGCCTAATTTCCTCTTGCCTATATTCCTAAGCTTACAGACTTTATTATTATTATTTTTTTCTTGCCTTTGTTGTTTAGCATAACCACTTACAGGTTTTACTCCTATTTATACAAACCTGGTTTGTTTTTATACATTGTTTTTTTTTTCTTTGATATGCTATTATACTTTATCTTGTTTTAGTTACTTTGTTGACTATACTCTTATGCTATGTATTTTATTTTATTTTCTTTTTCTAGTTTAAATATTTATTTACAATTTAAACTCAAGTCAAAATATATATCTATATATTTATTATTTTCAAATTCACTCGAAATCGAGTCGGGGAAACTCGCTTCCATTTTATCGATTTATTTTACTAATTTTATCCAAAAATTTATTTAATTACTCAATTTAATTCAAAAATTCATTTAATTATTAATTTAAATAAATTTAAATTTCGGGGTCGTTACAAACTTCCTCCCTTAAAAGAATTTCGTCCTCGAAATTCGCAGGCACGAAAATAACACAGAGATAGACAGATGCGATCTCCTTATAACTCCTCAAACTAACGATATGAATTCCAAACTCAAGTCGGAATATCACAGAATACATACCAATTTGTCCCTCTTCGGACTTCGGTATTCAAAAGAAATTACAATAGAATTTCAAATTTGGTTTTAAACGATATCGTTTTATCGATACAATTCAAATTTAGCTCTGTATTTTATTAATCAATTTAACTCAATTCAAAATTTCCAATTTCAAATTCATTAAGGTTTAAATCAAAGAGCTGATAAGAAACCGATGAAGATACGAAGTAAGGATTTTCTACAACTTCTTCTTGTAGCTGGTACGAAGAAATCAAAAGAATTTGGAAACGAATCAAAGAAGATTGATAGAAAGTTGTTTCCACTGTCACAGGGTATTGACCATTTATAGTCGTATTTCCTGTCCCCTATCTCGTCTTCTTCTTGCACTCATACTCACTATCAGTGGATAGTAAGAGAATTTACTGAGACGTTCAGACGGATATCTTAGAGATTACTCATTCTAGAGTTTACTTCACTCTATCTCTAATGAGCTACTTAACGTGTTATACTCCTGAGCTAAAGTTCAACCTTAGCTCTGATACCACTTGTCAAGACCCAAAAGTCGACCTTCGAAAATCGGCACCCGTACTTCCCTTGTACTTAAAATGCCGTAGATTCAAATGCCGAATCTGGTTCTCGGGAGCTTATAACAACATTTAAGTAAATAACACAGCGGAATAAATGAATAATACATTGATATACAATATCTGATACAACAGAATGATACAATGAATATCAATATACATCAGAGATATGATACAACAGATAGCAGCGGAAAAGAAAATAGATAACATCAGCAGCGGATAATCTTCATCTTCAAAGACAAATCCAAAAATAGCTTGAACTCCAAATAACGAGGCACAAAGATAAGCAAGTGCAGTCTGATCCAAAGAACGAACTAACTCCAGATAATCTACTAAATCTGAATATCTGAAAGACCAAACTCTAGACTGCTCGTGTAGAAAAATTTTGAGCATCCAGAGTTTAGGAAATAAACAATAAACTCCGGATAAGTCATGGGACTGGTGTGAGCAACAAAAACAGCTTATCTTTAAACAATCAACAAAAGAATTTTAAACATTGAAATCCGCAATGCTTTTAGAAAATGAAACTACCATAAGACCTCCCACCACACACACAATGCAAACGCAGAATTGGAGGAGATTTCTTCTTATGATAGTCAAAGATGCTTACTACGCAAAATCAAATCATTTTTGATATTATTATTAGTGCATAGTGTAGAAAACATTTCGAAAGTAGAATATTAATCTTAGCCGACATAGGTACCATTATAGTATGCCTACTATAGCTACCATATTAAATGGCAGGTTCTACAACTAAAACCGTACAAGGCTCGTATTGTTTTGTTTGGATTTCCAACAAATGGTCAGGCTAAGGAACTTCCTATCCACGATGGGTACGTCCCTGGAATAGACGACCCGAGAACCTAACCGGATCTCTGCCAACACAAGGTCGGGTTACCTCTGCAAAAATAGGTAACTACTGACACGCGTATGCCATCCCCCGATCGTCACCGATCTTCCCGAGGATCCCCGATTTCCAACAAACCACAAAGTAATAAATTTGCAGCAACCACAGAGGTTAAGTATCTGGGCTCCATACCATGATACCATCTTTATCCAGAAGGAATGACATACACTAAGGGGCGCTACTCCCTAGAACCTTGCTGCATCTTTCCTGTTTTGACCATTTCCGGGGTGTGAGGTTCGATGAAGTCTCGTCCACAAAGCTACGCTTTGTCACAAAGCCATGCTTCGGGTCAAACAAATGATCAACCTATGATCACAAAGATATAAGATCAAACAAATGATCATATCGCAAATGATCAAACACTGATCATCACACAGCAACACTCAGCATGCCACATTACCAAATTGGGATATATCGCTGATAAATTTCAACTACATAACCTCTGAGCTCGTACGTCTCAGAGAAGGGTGTTAAGCTAAGAGAATAAATTCTCCGCCACCAAACAGAAATGTATTTGAAAGAAATCGGCTTTATATCTCAAAGTGTAATGTCAGACATGTAACCATACAAGTCTGTCCCGGGTTCGAACAGAACCGAAGGCACTTCTCACGAAGCCCTTGCAAATCCGGATAATTCTCAATCACGTCCGGACTTCCCGTCACAAAAGAGTGATATAAATCTCTATACCGGCGCGACTCAGTGTAGAGACATTCGATAGGTTATCCTTTCATTTTCGAAAAATATCCGGTCTTCAACACCGGTCTTCAAATGCTATCCATATACGACGTATCACTATTCGGAATGGGTTATATGACCCAAAGGTCCTTTCCCGGCTAACCCGAATAGTGAGCGAAATATTTAAAAACAAATGGATAATGGGATTTCAATTAAGTCACAATTTAAACCCAAACTTTCTTTACAAATGGTTTATCAAATTACCATTTTAATCTTTTTAAACAAAAAAGATTCAATTCACAAAGTTCACTTAATTTCACAAAGATTCATTCACAGATTTTCCAAATCGATTCCCATTTCAGTTTAATTAACTCGTTAAATCTTTAAATCAAAGATTTAACTTATAGTTTTCAAAACAATTTCATTTCGAATGGGTTAAACAAATCATCATTTTAAATCTGTTAAAAATAGACAGATTTAATTCATAGCTTTCAAAACAATTCATTCATAACTTGGAAAAAACATTTTTTCAATTTAATCTTGAAATTCCTTTACCTAAATTGGAATTTCACTTCTTATCTGAAAGCTTTTATTCCTTTAAAACAAACAGTTTCATTTTGGAAATCTGATTCATTCATACGAGTTGAAAACCTTGGTTTAAATTCAAATTCCCAACTTATATTTTTAAAATGGTTAAATTCATACGAACACATTTATATCATTTTTAATCCCTAGTTTTAAAATCATAGGATTCAATTTCAAACTTGAATTCAAATTTAAATCAAATTATTTAAATTTTCAAAACTTGATTAAGTTATTCAAAATAACTTTTATCTTTGAAATTCTATTTCAAAAGCTTTTCACTTTAAACCAAAATTTTCTAATTTCAAAATCAATTGAAATAAAGATTTCAATTTTAAAAACATCAAATTTAAGTTATCTGTAACTTAACCGATTTCCATGTGAAATCCATATTTGTGTGTGTAAAAGTGTAGTCCAGAGGTTTCACACACAATAGTGCAACATCAATCATCACAGATATATCGATAAGCGATATAATCGATAACGCTTATCTTCATTCACAGATTCATAGATAAAATAAATTTATCAGTCACAAAGATTACAATTCGATGTGGGTTTCGGATAACCAACTAGAATCCGACTCCCTGTCGCATCGAAACTCAAATGTCGTTTTACGGGCAAAGGGTTTCATATTCACATAGTAATATATCACAGAAACAGAAATCACAGCTCAGCACAAAGTAATTCATATCACAAAGCATCACAATCACATAACATAGTTATCAATCCAATACACAGCATTCCATAGAATATAGTCATCCATAAATATCCTTAATTAATTATCTGATTTATTTAAAACAGATGGGTCATCAATCATAGTTAATTAACATTAATCGATTCCAAATCATTTGATTAAAGGTCCTTTAATCATTTTCATTAGTTAATTAACCTTTAACTTGAATTCATTATCTCAAATTAATCACCTTAATTAATTGATCACATTATCTTTGAATTAACTATTGATTAACCACTGGATAAATCCACTTTAATCATTAATTAATATTTAATTTATAATCCTTAATTAATCAATTAATTAATCTTTAAATCCTTCATTAATTACATCAGCCCTTTAATAACTTATTTAATTAATCCAAATCGTTAATTAATTAAATAAATAAATTATCCATTTGAATTAACTTAATAATTTATGAATTTTAAATCATCATTATATCTTCATTTACTTAAGACAAATCTCATTCTTATTGATGATTTTATTATCACTTATAAATATGTTGAAACATTTATATTCAATCCACTTTTTAAAAATTCATTTTTTTATACACAGTTTAAATTCAATTTTTTTAAAACATTTAAATTACATGTTAAAGTAATACTTTTTGTTATAGAGAAATTTTAAAAGAGTTCAACATCAATTTCTCTTTGAATTCAAATATTAAATGAATTCTTTACATTTGAACTTATATAAATATTTAAATTTATGAAACTTTGTTTTATTTCAAAACCTGTTTATATTTAAATTTGGAAACATGTTTATATTTCAAAAATTTGAGAAACCTGCTATTTGATAAAACAATCCTGAGGCATTTCAACTTTTCTCAACTCAGCCCCGAGTATTCACATGAGTTCTTCGAGTTCAACCACCAGTTTTCTCGAGACCATCCCGAGTGGCCTCATCTTCCTCAAACACCCCAAATCTACATTTTCCTCCTGATACACGAATTCTCGCGTGCACGTGCACGATCACCAGCGCCAATTCAGACCACCATCGCGACCACCCATGAGTCGACCACGATCATCTCAACCCAATCGACAACTCCGATCGTTGAACGCGAGCCTAAATCGAGATCGAGCATTCGATCGAAAAAAACTGGAACACACGATCACTGGAAACACGTCTCGTCCCGATCATCCAAGCCACCATCGTTCACGTCCCCTTGCCCAGACCTTCGCCGTAGTCCCCTCTGCCTTCATCTCGAACCACGTGCCACTCGATCAACCCGAGTCGACGAAATCGTCACATTTACGGACCCCTTCAAAATTGAACGTTAAACCCTAATTTTGATTCGACCAAACGAATCACGCAATACAAAATTTTCCTAGTATTTTTCTCGTATCCACCGATGTACCAGCTAGCTTCGACAAAAACCCCGAGCCCTAAAAGTTCATCGATTACCAGATTTTAACGAAAACCCATTTCCCGTTCAACTCCCTCAAGCTCGAGAATTACTAAGTTAAAAATCATAATTTCTTTATTAAAAATCATGGTTTACTAAGGCGAACATGATCATGAAGTCAAAACTCAAAATTTAATAAATTATATTTTTGATAAAATTTGATTTTACTGTGTTTTAGTCCATTTCAGTAAACCCACTCATTTTTATTACAAAGAAATATTTTTAAAACTTTGGTCTTCATAATTTGAACAATTTTTGTTTAATCATCAAAGTTTAACAGCGAATGATTAAAGAGATTTGTATTTTTCTTTTTGTTTATCCTGTAAACTTAGAACAGGTATGTATATGCCTGTACATACATCTGTTAATTCTTATGTGTATATATACACACCTGTGCAGATATATCATACAAGTATAATTTCATCACAACTTCAAGTACAAGATCAAACAACAAGAAACATATCAGATTCAAAAGGTTTGCTCACCGTTTAGAAAAGGAAGAAGAAAGAGAGCTTTTCATGTTGACCCAAGCTTTGAAAATGTAAACTGGCATCATCTTCTTGTTTTATTTAAATTTGTATTGTTGATCTAAACTTGTTGCTTTGCTGAGGATCAAGTCAGGTTGAAGCTTGAAGACTTTAAATTGGTTTATCATTTTTTTTCTTTTCTTCTTCTCAGCTTGGAATGGTCGAACTGATGGGGATGGATATACAAACAAGAAGTTGGCAAGGTATACAAAATTGTACAGGTAATATTATATTTATGTTTGTATATACTATTGGGTATGGCTGAGATGATGTTGTTATGGGTTAAAGATACTTGCATTTATGAGTTTTGTACAAATTCATTTTCTTTTTCTTTCGGCTGAGAGGATGTTATAGTGTGCTAGTACATATACTTGCCTAATTTCCTCTTGCCTATATTCCTAAGCTTACAGACTTTATTTTTTTTTTTTTTCTTGCCTTTATTGTTTAGCATAACCACTTACAGGTTTTACTCCTATTTATACAAACCTGGTTTGTTTTTATACATTGTTTTTTTTTCTTTGATATGCTATTATACTTTATCTTGTTTTAGTTACTTTGTTGACTATACTCTTATGCTATGTATTTTATTTTATTTTCTTTTTCTAGTTTAAATATTTATTTACAATTTAAACTCAAGTCAAAATATATATCTATATATTTATTATTTTCAAATTCACTCGAAATCGAGTCGGGGAAACTCGCTTCCATTTTATCGATTTATTTTACTAATTTTATCCAAAAATTTATTTAATTACTCAATTTAATTCAAAAATTCATTTAATTATTAATTTAAATAAATTTAAATTTCGGGGTCGTTACACCAATCAACATATCCTGAAGTACGAATGGCTAATGAATGCTGCGAGAGCTGATGATGCAGTTAAATGCTGTAGTTTCCCCATTTCCCTGGGGGGCATTGCAACTATGTGGTTTACTCGTTTGCCACCAAGATCCATTTCTAATTTCACCAGATGGCTACCAAGTTTGTTGAACAATTCCGTATGCACGTAGCGAGGCCTAAAGATGTAATACTCTGTCTAGTGTCACTCAAGCTCCCGGAGAGACACTCAGACATTACTTGGAGCGATTTCACGCTGCATATGCAGAATAAGCAACCCCAATGACAACTTTATCCTGATAGCATTAACTAAGGGGATTGATCCTGATTCCGAGTTCGGAAGTTGGTTAGCTGGGAAACCACCTGCGTCATTGGACCGTTTCTATTGCAAGACAGCCCAATTCTTGAGAAGGGAGGATGCGAAACAGTCTAGGAAGCCGAATGACGTAGGGCCCAGCATGGAGGGAATTCAAAGTAACATTGCAGTTACACAATCCAGGGAGAATTCCGGAAAAGTTCAGTTGAATATACAAAAAAAACAGAACCAGCAAAGGGATAGTGGAAATCAAGGTAAAAAACGAGATCAAAATCGTGGTCCACGACGTAGAGCTCCCCTGTTCGACAATTATACTCCATTAAATACGTCGTCGGAAAATGTGTATTTGCAAACCTGTAATACCATGCAATACACAAAACCTGACCCGAAGCCATCAACGGAAAGACAAATTCAAATAGGAAAATTTTGTAGATTCCATGAAAGTTATGGCCATAATACAAATGGGTGTCGTCACTTACAAGATCTCATTGAAAAGCTGATACGTGAACGAAAGTTGGATAATTTTGTACGGGCGCCGCAGTCAGGAGGTGCGGGCCCATCGAATCAGAATCGTGCACCAAACCAGGAAATGTAGGAGGAACCCGCTCGTACTGGCGGGATATTGGTTATTAATACAATAAGTGGTGGTCCCCATCCAGCATACCGAAGCTGGAAGGAAATGGAGTCGTATGCTAGCTCTATTAGGCATGCAGACTTCGAGTGTTATAGTAGTGTTGATGAAGGGGCTCCGGCCAAACAACAGAAGACGATGACTGATGACGTCATATTTAGAAACAGAGATGCTGATAAAGTCGAAGCCCCCATTATCGATCCACTGGTCATCTTGGCTCAAGTAGGCCCTGTTTGGATGAAGAGAATTTTAGTTGATAGTGGAAGCTCAATCAATATTCTGTTTAAACGAGTTTATGATCAGATGAGGATGGAGGCTAAAGATTTAAAGCCTTGCCTATCTCGAATCCATGGTTTCAATAGGAGTGCTACCATACCTACTGGAGTAGTGGAACTACCAGTGGAGTTGGGAGTCGGAGAACGCCGGAGAGTCCGGATATTACAGTTCGTTGTGTTGGACATAGACTCCCCTTATAATGCTTTCTTGGGCCGACCGGCCCTCGTTGAGTTCAGGGCAGCCATTGCCCCATGGTGCTTAACTCTGAAGTTTCCCACTGATCGTGGAGTGGGAGTCATTCAAGGAGATCAGTCAGCTGGGAGAGCCTGTTACGTTGCCAAGCTGCGAGAGGTGCAGGGAAAGGAGAAAGGAAAGGGCGTAGAGGAGTCTCTCTACGTCCGCTTTGCTGATAATTGACAATTAATGCTTGGGTCTAGGCCTGGGCACCCCAGCGAATTCCAAAGGGATCTTGACCCAAGGGAAACTGAAGATGAAGGAGAATCTAAAGAGAGTCAAGCATTCCCAGCCGAACTGACGATCGATGTCCCAATTGACAATGATGATGATTCAAAGATGATAAAGATTGGCTCTCAGTTAAGCCAGCAGACTCAAGAGGAATTGGTTGAATTTCTACGGGCGAATCTTGATGTATTCGCCTGGACGCATTCTGATATGTGTGGGATCTCGCCGGACATCGCGAGCCACACTTTGAATATTGACCCACGGCATGTCCCGGTCAAACAGAAAAGGCGTGGTATGGATCCAGAGAGATCTGCCACCCTTAAAAAGAGGTAGAAAAGCTTAAAACGAATGGGTTCATTCGATATGCGCTATATCTCGAATGGGTGTCAAATCCTGTGCTTGTCCGAAAGTCAAATGGAAAATGGAGAACATGCGTCGATTACTTTGATCTAAATAAAGCCTGTCCTAAGGACAGTTTCCCGCTTCCCAGAATTGATCAGCTAGTAGACTCAACAGCTGGACATGAACTCTTATCCTTCATGGATGCGTATTCTGGCTACAATCAGATACCAATGCATTTACCTGATCAGGAACATACCAGCTTCGTAACCAATCTGGGACTTTATTGTTACAAAGTTATGCCATTCAGACTCAAGAATGCCAGGGCTACTTATCAACGATTGGTCAATCGGATGTTCGCCAACCAGATTGAAAGACCATGGAATTATATGTAGATGACATGCTTGTGAAGTCACGATTTTCCACTGACCATATTAAAGACCTGGAATCAATGTTCAAAATACTTTGAGAGTATGGAATGAAGCTCAACCCACTGAAATGTCATTTTGGAGTTGCATTCGGAAAATTCCTTGGGTTTATCGTCAATGCTCGTGGAATCGAAGCTAATCCTGAAAAGATCTGGGCGATCAAAAATCTCGAAACTCCGAAAACTATAAAGCAAGTCCAGAGTCTCAATGGGAAAGTAGCGGCACTGAGCAGGTTCATTTCAAAATCTACTGACAAATGCATTCCCTTCTTCGACCTGATCCGAAAAGGAAAACGAAACTTTGAATGGACCACAGAGTGTAAGGGCGCTTTCCAAGCATTAATTCAACATCTATCCACACCACCTGTCCTATCAAAACCTATTGATCATGAGAAGTTGTACCTTTACTTGGCGATATCAGAAAACGCTATCAGCACTGCCTTAATTCGGGAAGAAGACAGGATACAGAAGCCAGTGTATTACGTCAGCAAACGATTGACCAAAGCCGAAAGGAATTATCCGAAACTAGAGAAGCTGGCTTATTGTCTTGTTATTGCATCAAGGAAGCTTTGACCATATTTCCAGGCCCATCCTATTATTGTTTACACCGACCAGCCGTTACGACAGGTCCTTATTCGGCCTGAGACGTTTGGTAGGTTACTCAAGTGGAACATCGAACTGAGTCAGTTCGACATTACTTATACTCCAAGGCGAGCCATTCAAGGACAAGTCCTAGCCGATTTCATAGCTCAATTTACCATTCCAGAGGACTTGCCCGAAACCAGTGAATCTCCCGAATACGTCTGGAAGCTGTATACTGATGGTGCATCAAACAACCGGTGCTCGGGCGCTGGATTTGTACTCAAAACCCCCGAAGGTCGATCTATATGTTATGCTTTATAGTTGGATTTTCATGCAACCAATAATGAAGCCGAATATGAAGCCCTCTTAGCCGGATTGAAACTTGCCAGAGATTTGAGAATTATCGATGTGGAAATTTATTGTGATTCACAATTAGTTGTGTGTCAAGTTCGGGGAGAATATCAAGCGACAGATCGAAGGCTAGCTTTTTACTTAGCTCGGGTACAGTAAATACTGAATCAGTTTGATTACTATGCCATTTATTGTATACCTCGAGAACATAATCAGAAAGCCGATTCGTTGGCAAAGTTAGCCAGTACAAGTGAAGCTCAGCAAATGGGACTCGTTCCCATAGAGACGTTATCTTCCCCAAGTATTGACCGGGCAGAAATAGATTGGGTATGTGAAACCGTTCCCGATAAGGAGTCATGGATGACTCTGTTCAGAAATTACCTTGAGCATGGAATCCTGCCGGAGCACAGGAGTGAAAAAAGAAAAGTCCTTCGGAAGGCCTCACGATTCACCATCCAGAATGGAGTCATGTACAGAAGAGGGTACTCTATTCCTTTACTCCAGTGTATCGCCCATGATGAAATTAAACGATTATTACATGATGTACACGAGGGAGAATGTGGCAATCACACCGGGGGGCAAGTACTTGCCAAGAAAATACTTCGATACGGATACTATTGGCCGACTGTGAATCGCGATGCGTTGGATTATGCAAAGAAATGTGATAAATGTCAAAAGCATGCTCGAATTCCTAGAGCCCCACCTACCGAGATAACGCAAATGGTCAGCCCATGGCCGTTTGCAGTATGGGGCATCGACATCATTGGCACTCTACCTCTAGCAAAAGGTGGTGCGAAGTACGCCATCATCGCAGTTGATTACTTTACAAAGTGGTCTGAAGCCGAACCTCTTGCTACCATAACAACGAAAAAAGTGATCAACTTTGTAGTTCGCAACATTATCTGTCGATTCGGTCACCCACACACCATTTATCACTGATAACGGAACCCAATTTGATAACATTGAATTTAAAGATTTCTGCGAACGGTTTGGCATTCAAAAGAAATTCTCTGTAGTAGTACACCCTCAAGCTAATGGATAGGTCGAAGCAGTCAATAAAGTTATAAAGTCCATTCTGAAAAAACGACTGGAAAAGGTCGGGGGCAAATGGGTCGATGAACTTCCTATGGCTTTATGGGCTTACCGAACAACCCACAAGTCTGCGACCGGTCACACTCCATTCTCTCTCTCTTATGGTTCAGAAGCTGTTATTCCAGTTGAGCTAGAAGTACCTTCTCATCGTGTGACATACTATGATCCGAAGACAAACGCTATATTACTTGCTGAATCTCTTGATTTATTGGATGAGAAGCGTGAAGAGGCTGATTTGTGGGCAGCCGCGTATCGAAGTCGAGTCACCCGATTATACAACGCCAAGGTCTGTCCTTGAACCTTTGAATTTGGCGATCTCGTCCTGAAAAGAATCTATCTGATTCCTTCACATATAAAGCCAACATGGGAAGGGCCGTATGTTATTGAACGAAAGCTCGAAGATGGCACATTTAAATTATCGACCGTTGACGGTCTCACTCTACCGAGAGCCTAGAACAGCGAAAGTCTTCGTCGCTACTACACATAACAGGCTATGTTTATTCATTTAGTTTATTTTTCATTTGCAATTTGTTTCTGCATTTCAAAATTAGAATTTTCAATAAGGCAACTGACTTTGCCATATTTTCTTATTTCAGCAATAAAATGCAATCTCTTCGAGCCAGAGCTGTGATTTACTTGAAATACTTCATATGAACATCACCATGCACGGAGAGCTAAGTTCCACCATACGGTGGGATTTATTTAAATAGGGAGTGACTGTGATGCAACCATTCACTCGCTAAGTGAAACCCATGCTCGGGGACAAGCCATCACACCAAAGTCAAAAAAGGATTGATACACGACAATCCTTCACTTAACTCTAGATTCCCAGAGTGCGAACTAGAGTATGAACTCACAAATACGTTTGCGGAGAGGGTGGGTCCGCCCACCTAACGACTTCGCTCGTATCCAAAACAAGTTTGAGGAGGGTGGACCCGTCCGTCTAACGACCTCACTTGTTAACTCAGGGTGGATGTGATCCGACCATCCACGATTCTGATACACCTTTCGTTCCCAGAGTGCAAGCAAAATCCAAAAACATGCAGCAGATGTGACTGACCGTCTGTTTATCAACTCCAAACTCCCAGAGTGCGAGTCAGAGTATAAACATGAACTCCGAATTCCCAAAGTGCGAATCAGAGTATAAATGTCAACTCCAAATTCCCAGAGCGCGAATTAGAGTATAAACGTCAACTCCGAACTCCCAGAGTGCGAGTCGGAGTATAAACATTAACTCTGAATTCCCAGAGTGCAAAACGGAGTATAAATATCAACTCCAAATTCCCAGAGCGCAAATTGGAGTATAAACTTCGACTCCAAATTCCCAAAGCGCGAATTGGAGTATAAACGTCAACTCCGAACTCCCAGAGTGCGAGTCGGAGTATAAATGTCGACTCCAAGTCCCCAGAGTGCGGACATATAATTAAAACATAAACCGGCGTAACCGACCGCTAGTAAATAGATGAAAATCCCCGGAGTGCGAATATGATCATCGATAATTAAATGAGTGGGGTTGAACCACTCAATCTCCACTTGTCTCAAACATTCGTTCAGTGGCACTAGACTCAACGTGTTATAAGTGAGACGCAATCGCTGGCTGATGTTCTATAACTCATCCCTAAGACTTGGGGGCAGAACTTAAGTGTCACCATTGACTGAAGCAGTGCGACGTCAAAATTCGACTCACTTCTTGGTCGTGAACCATGTCCACAATTTTCGGACCTGGCGAATAAAAACAAACCTGACTCGGAAGCTGAAACTTCACAAGTACTTTTCAAATATTGAAACAGTTGAGAAAATACACAATACCTAAAAAGAAGCCAAAAAAGAAGAGTTTCATTTCTACTATTTATGAGAGAAATCCATGTATAAGTTTGTTCCAAAGATTCCTACTAGCAGGGGCCGAACCCGCATCTATACACGGCCTACAAAAGGAAAACCAAAAAATAAGTCCCTATCTACTTAGAGCAAACTAGAGAGGCCCATCTATTTCTACTTCTCTCTTGGTTTCTTCCTCGATGTAGACCCGCTGGAGCCGCCACTAACTATCCTCATTGAGCCTTCACTTTTTGGTGGTCGGTCTCCAGACGAGGGCATGATCTCGACGTCCTCCTCTGAGCTCAAATGTATAGGGATGCTTCTTGCAGGTGGAGTCGGAGGGACATGATCAATCGTAGGAGGTGGGATGGGCACGCTGGTGTCAATAACTATACCACCAGGTGATATCATTCTAAGAGGAGCTGGACCAGGTGCCGCCATTCGTCCTCCATAACTACCACCATGAGTCGCTGCCTCCATTTCAGCATTGATCTCGGCCAATATCTCTTCTTCACGAGTTGCACGAGCCTCGTGGGGAGCATCAGTGGTTGGCATTGAAGAGCCAGTAGCGGGGGCGTCTCCACCCATAACGAATGGCAGGTCTGCAAAGGGATCGCTATGACGACGAAAGAGGTCCTCCATCATTTGCTCATCAAAAACAAGTGTGCTTCCCTGCATTTCATCAAGTGGCGCAGTTGTAGTTACGGTGGTCACTTCGGTGACGATAGCCTCCTGCGTTGGATGTGACTCTTGGGTTGTAGGAAGCACGGACGGTGCAACATCAATCACTGGACAAAAACAAGGGAACTGTTAGAACTTAATTTGAATGACGACTCCGACTCAAGATAGACATATAGGATGTTTAGAGTACCTTCCTCAGTTTGGCTTGTACATGGCTGAGCGGCTTCAACAACTTGCTCAATGGCCAGAGATATTTGTGGCTGATCTGGATTATAGGCAGGGACAGCTTGGGGATCAACCACAGATAAGGGTTCAGGCTGGGTTGACACCGGAACTTCAAGGCTTGCATCATGATATTCCACCCTTGAACTTTCTCCTATTTCCAAGTGCTGGGTGCCGAGCCTTTCCTTTTCATGCAGAATCATCGACTCATGAAAGATCTTCCGTTCATCTTCATTCAGCAGGTGATTCTCTAGCTCAAACTCATCGATTGGCTCACCCAGATGCATCGCCTTCTCCTCCTCAACTAATCGGACCCAGGCGTTGTATAAATATGTCGGGTAATCATCGAGCCAAGCTAGACCCCTGTGCCTCAGCACGTTAGCGTTATAAACAACGAGAAGATCTTCAATGTTGGCTTCTAGCCTGGACTCAGCCGATTTCACCTCCTCCTCAACCTGGCTCTCCACCTCGCGAACCTTAGCCACGGCCGCATCCCGTTCACCCCAAAGCAAGATAGCCTATTTGCACGCCTCCTGGGCTGCGTTGTTCGCATCATCTCTTTCCTTGGCCATGTCAGAGAATTTGGCCTTAAGCTCGTTGAGTTCCTTGATCGCTGCATCCCGTTCGGCGGTGACTGTAGTATTTCGGTGGCCCATCTCCTCCACCAAGGCAACATGTGTCTGCCTCAACCTCTCCATCGCCACATTCGCTTCATCAGCTTTTTTGGTGGCCTCAATTTCAGATTTCCCAGAAGACTCGGGCTCGGTATTGAGCACTTGGATGATTCGGTCTTTTTGAGCGAGTTCGGACTCCATCTTTTCAATCGCTTTGGCTCGCTCAAAGGCCACCTTGGAAGCTTTTTCTGCAGCCTTCGCCCACTCTCTATGCTGGGCGTTGATGTCATGAATGTAATCATGCATTGTGTTCTCCGCCCCCGATGGAATTCTCTTTAAATGAGGTGGAAAGACGTAGCCGTCGAAGCATATGTTCAGGAACTCTTTCCTCAGCTGAGCAATTTTAATAGCCCCTTCCCCCGTGGGCTCGGTTATGGCCTGCTCTGCGACTATGGGGGCCACGGTTTCAACTTGCTGGTGATGAGTTTCGGGCCTAGAAGTATGAGAAAACAGTCGGTGTCGTGGAGGTTCTCGTGGGTGTGAAACATGAATAGGAGGTGGTGAGGGAATTCTAGGAGGTGATGAACGGGACCTAGATCGGTGTCTATAGTCTCTATCCCTATCCCGTTCATATCTGTCCTAATTGGAGTACCCACGATCACGGTCTCTATCCAAATCTATCCTGCGGGAATCATAATAAGAAGAAGAATTTCGGGCCGAGCGAAGGCTCCCTAGCATCGATCCTCTCCCAGACATCGTACCTGTGAATGAGAAACGAAAGAAAAGTTAGTGATCTCTTGGAATGGACGATTTACGGTTATGAATCATGTAGTGCAGTGAAGTGTATGTATGTGCAACCCCCCGACCAACCGAAAATGTCGGCCGCACTTATGGCAAGCGACTCACTCGGATCAAGAACACTGTCAAGCTCCTCCAACCCGGTGTCATGTTGAAATGACACATAATCCGGGATCAGAATATCAGCAATCCCTTCGAAAGGACTCTCTACTTGCAGGGGAGGAGCCTCCAAAATTCTAATTCCAGGAACATGCAAAGACACAACCACGGATGTCAATCTCATGGATTTAGAACGCTTATGAGCAACTACCTTGCCTTTTCTCCTTCCTTCCGAGTCCTGAAAACTGCCAGAAGGCCCAGCTATAAGTTCATCATCAGTGGGTGTTCTCTCCGGATCAACCCCTTCGGTTATCACGACACCGGGCATCTTGCGTCTCGCCCGCTTCTTCGAGGTCGTCCTCAATGTTCCTTCGAGCCTTATACTTTGGTCTCGCTCGATCAATCCAACTATTCTCAAGTTTCTATCGGTTAGAACCGAGTCAATGTTCCTCTCTTCACCAGGAACTGCTTGGAGGATCCGAACTAACTCTTTGAAATATCCACCTTCAGATCGTGAGATTGCGGCTGTAAAAGAAGAGAAGTATGTTAGTTTTGAGAACGATGATTATTATCTTGATAATTCTTGAGAAAGACTGCAACGCTAACGTCTATCCAACCATCGCCTAGCAAATCCAGGAGGGCATCGAACGTAGAACTATTCTATTTTAAAGTAACTCAGCCTTCCCCAGGATACGGTTACTACTTAGCAGTTCCTGACTAACTCAAGGAAAGTGAAAGATGGGCTATCTCCCTTACTTTTGAAGTTAAAAAGGTATCTAATCTCGATCGGCTTTGGTGGTCGAAAGAGAATTTCCATAAAAACAATGAAAGTGCTATTCAGCAAGGCATATCCATTGGGGTGTAGCTGGGATGGAGTGATTCCAAGGAATGACAGCATTTCCCTTATATACTGATTAAATGGAGGAAGTGTCCCTGCTGTGCAAGCATGACGATTGAAAGCAGTAAACCCCTCCGGGGGAGCATGCGGTCTATCATCTGGCCCTGGCAGTAAAACATCGTCAAGCGACAAGCCATGTCTTAAGCATATCCGTCCCAGCATATCTTCGGAGATGCCGGATGGCACAGAGTCTTATGGATGGCAAAGGAACCTGGCACTTGGAAACTCATCCGGAGCTGGATCTATTACTTCGGCCTCGATGGCCAGTATCTTGATTATTGGAGGAATTAAACTCTGAGCTTCCTGTTGCTGTGAGCTTGAAGATTCCATTACTAACTAGCTTATGACAAACCATCATTAGACGATAATAAGCTCGTGCATCTCCAAGTGTGAAGTGTGTAAATGTGTTGTCCAGTGCAGTGCTGTATATTACTTGAAAAAAATCCAACGGAATTAAAGAAAGCATGCAAACGACAAGACTTCGAAGTTTAACTGGAGTGACCGTCATCGCTGACCGTCACAACCGTGCCATCCAGATGATGGCGACCGATCCAAGTTAAAGTTCGTTACAATTTTGATTAAGTTACAGTTCCATCGGCGAGCTTCGAAGGGCAGTCAAATATGCAGTTCAACAGTTAAGTCCAGATATGCAAGAATGAAGCTCGTCGGAGTCATGTGATCGATGATACAAGATTTCATATCCATTAGGGTTCAGATGTGGATCGATCGCCAGAGATGCAAGTCGTAGCGGTCCAGAATGCAATAATTCACATTGATCGAGAGGGCCTCGTTTTCGTATCGATCATGTTCGAATCGATACATTTCGTATCGGCCATGGGGGTGTATTTTGCATCGGTCAGAAAACCTTAGTTTCGTATCGAACATGGCCAACAACTTCGAATCGATCAGATCTATTGAACTCGCAATGATCTGAGACCTTTGGCTTCGCATCAATCACCGCCCTAGTTTTTCGTATCGATCGTTGGGATTAGAACTTCTTATCGATTGTTAGGGTCAGAACTTCGTATCGATCGATATGAATTTCAACCTTCCTCGATCGATGCGAACCTCATCATTCCACTTAACATCTCCGGGATCGATGCGAACTCCGATGCGAAATCAAATCATCTGGATCGATTCGAGCACTCCTGCTCCAGATCGACACGAAACAAAGGTCAAGTCATTCTCCTCCACACTCCTTCTCTAAATGGCCTCAACTCCACTTCCTCCATACTCGACCTTAATCTGGCTCGTCTCTAACCTCGATTTCGTCAGAATCGATCACAGAGGTAGATAGGATGGCAAAGATTTCGAGCCTTGACGTTAAAATGTTGGATTCGTTTATTGGATTACCTAAATTTGATAGTTTTTCAAGTAATTGAAGGTTTGGTTCGATTCGAAGACGATCAAAGTTCCTCTTTTTCCAAGTTTTTCCGAGTTTCATGAGTGATACGAAGGTTGAGAGCAAGAATGGCGAACAAAGAAAAAACGGCTAAGTCCAGAGTATTTATATGGACTCGGGTATGGAAATCAAAAGGGCGATTCGCCTCCCAGTCAACATGACCGGTCATAACAGGTCAACTATCAGATCGATTCGAACGAGCTATTCGTATCCATCAATTCGAGCCTTTATCAAAACGAAATTGCCAACGGAGACTTTTCTGAGTCACCCAGATCCATCGATACGAAGCCATTGTTCGTATCGATCATTTTCGACTCCATCCCTAGTGCAACGATACGAACTATGCAGTTCGAATCCATCAAATCACAGCATCCAGAGGCCAATATTTATCGATACGAAAGGCAAATCGTCTGTTCATAACCAACAACCTCGAACTCATCGATACGAAATGAGGTCCACTCCAATGAATTCCACCGAAATTCATAACCATCGATACGAACAATCATTTCATATCCATCACTGTGAATCACATCGATACGAAAACTGCCTTTCAACCTTTCGTATTGATTTAAAAGAGGATCAATGCGAACAAACATCCAAAAAAAACAACCATTAGGCGTTGTTGCAACTCGAATTTCACATCGGTTCGGGAGAAGATCGATACAGAATTCTATACGAGAGAACTGACAACGACTCGTGAACGTGCAACGTCAACGAGAGTCAGATTAACGTATATGCATATATGTCAGACTAATATTCAATTTTCAACATCCACAGGAATTGGATACTCATCTGATAATGATTACGACGACAAATAGCTAATCACAATCAAATAGCGATCGACGACAACAATACAGGGCACAACAGTTAGTAATCAACGGACCACATTACTAAGGAAATCAGTCAAAGATTACAACTTCCAGCAAAAAGACGTTAACTGATCAAAGTAAAGGTTGCATCTTTTAAAAGCACGTTGTGTTCCACAAGACGTACTTTGGGGGGCAAATGTTATCCTGCCTTTTGGCAAGGCCGTGACACCAAGAACTTGACTAGAAACCAATGACGGTTCGTCTTGGAGCATTGGTTATACGCAGGCTCACTATGGATATCAACGAATTTTGTCCGAGTCTGGATCAAGCTACAGTAGCCATGACACGACAAGCAAAACCATGAAAGTTAACGTTCCAAATTTCAAGTCAATCCAAGTTTGTATGCTCAAGTTATGATCGATTCAAATCGAAGGAAATAACCCCATTTCGTATCCATCATCGAGCCTCAGTTCGTATCGATGGTATTCGCATCGATCATATCACACTACTTTGCATTCATCTGAGGGCCTTGGTTCGCATCCATCCGGACTACGCAATTCGTATCCATCAGGGGATTGTACTTTCTTCGTATCGATCAACCAAACTCCCTTGTTCGTATCCATCGAGTCACATTTGTTCGAATCCATCAGATAACCCTGGTTCGTATCCATCAGGTGACCTTATTTTGAGTCTATCAAATAGTCACTAGTTCGTATCCATGGAACGACTACTATTCGTATCCATCACAATATTGCTTGTTCGTATCCATCAAGTGGAAGCACTTCGATCGATACGAATAAGGGCCACCTCTAACGATACGAACTACGCCGCCTTCATCGATACGAACTAGACCGTCTCCATCAATTCGAACTGAGTATACTACAAATCGATACTAAGAGCACGCTATTGATCGATTTGAACAAGGCAACTACATCGATACGAACAAAGCGAGAATCGTGGGACGACTCGATCAACTCGGCGTAAAAGGTGGATCGATCCGAAGGATGCGCGCCACGTCATCGCCCAATCACGTGCAACGATTGATTCGAAGAGATCGATTTGAAGCAAACGATTCGAACCAAACAGCCTGCCGAAGGACGTCAATTCGTATCAATCATAACTCGACATCCATAAGTCCAAATGCTATGCAATTTTCACAGAAGCTTACGTACATGCTAAAGAATGTTCACACCAAGTTTCGACTTCGTTAGATGAAATCTTGATCGATACGAAATTCGTTTGTATCGATCACGGATCGAGTCGAATCTTCACGGGCTCGATCACGTGGGCCCACTCAAGTGTCAGAAGAAGTCTCCCGATATCTAAGCAAAATATCAGCCTCCTACGCCTATAAATAGAGCCCCAGGGCCTACAGAGAAAGGATCTTTTGACGCTCCAATGCCCAGACTCTGCCGGATTCGATTCCATACTCCATTACTGCTATCGTACTCGAATTTCATAACTTTAATTCGCTGTAATCCACTGCAATCAATTGTAATCATCAAAGAAACATCAATAAAGTGATCAATTTCATAGTGGACGTAGGCAATACGCCGAACCACTCTAAATTCCTGTGTTTCTGTGCGTTTTTATCATTTACATATCTGTTTCTGGAGTTTTTGTTAGATAATCCTCTTCTTCCATTCAATTTCTTCATTTTATCTCTTCAAAAACTTCCAAAGAGTGTTGTGCCCAATTTTGGTACAAACACACATAGATTTTATGATAATATTAGAATGGAAAACCTATTAAATGTCATCCAAATGATTTGCGTTTTTGATGTATGCTCAAAGCCATTACTTTAGAAATGCGTTTCAAGTGTCATAATTTTCTAAGTTGTTATGGAATTGTTATGAATTTTCTATGAAAGAAAATAGTTTATATTGGGTTTAAATTATTTAAAGCAAATTTATAATGATTTTGGGTCTGAAATTTAAATATGTTAGAAAACGTATTAAAAATGAATTATAGTGATTGTTGGGTATTTTTCATAGGTATTTTATTATGGTTATAAAATTATTTAAGTTTAGGGACTTAAATGTTTCATATATTTTAACTAAGGTGAAGGGCTTATTAGTTAAAATGTTTTCATTGATAATTCTTAAATTCGGCAGTACTTTAGAAAAGGATTTTTGTTAAAGAAATGGCAACCAAGTACATTTTAACAAATAAGGCAGGTTAATTGAAAAGAAGTTGCTTTGTAAGGCATAAAATCAGTTTCGACATAATTTGCCACTTCCATCTGTTAGCTATCAACACCATACCACCGCTTACAAACCCATCCGAAATCAATACACATGGTATCAAGCCATTGATACGTAGTGGATTAGAGAAAGGCGGAAGGGGCAGTGTCGAAACCTTGCTTTCGAAGGGGTTGTTTTTAACTTGTCTTTGTTTTTAAAGAAGGATGCTTTCGAACCAGTTGTTACTTGCCTTTATATTAAAAAGTAGATTTCGAATGAGTTGTCGCTTGTTTTGTTTTAAAAGAAGATTTCAAAAGGATAACCGCTTGTACCTATTCAAAACCCATGTTGCCGCATTCTTACCTTTCGAACTAGTTAAAGCCGCTTTACTTTATAGCCTTAAAGCAATGTATTCGAAAGGGTGCTTTCGCCTTTTTAATTTTGAAGCTCCATGCTTTCGAAAGGGTCTTATAGCCGCTTTCAAAATGGTTTTGGAGGCAATGGTTTCGAAAGAGTGGGTTTCGAAACTATCCTCTTTCTTTTACTTGGGATTAATGCTTTCGAAAGCAATGCTTTCGCCTCGGTTCTTTATGACCTAATAATTATACTATATGTTAAACCCAAAGGTTTCGAAAGGAATGATTCTAAATGGTTTCGAAGCAATGTTTCCAAAAACTTTTACTTGAACCCAATACTTTCGAAAGGTACGTTTTAAGTGAAGAATTTTCAATGTTTTCGAAAGGTTATAAGAGTTTCAAATAGGAAACCCCAATGTTTTCGAAAGATATATTTAAGCGTACCTAAAGTTTTGTTTTAAGTGTTTTGAAAAGAAGGTTTCCAAAGCTTTCGAAATACAAGTTTAATGGTTTCAAAAGAGGATGTCTATGGGTTAAGTAATGAATTTGAAAGGAATATTTTCAATACATTCGAAAGGGATGTTTTGGCCTTTCGGCCTAGTGTTTTCAAGGATAAAGTAATTATCTTATTTTGTAAGGGGCACTTTTAATAAATTTGAAAGAGATTGTTTAAGGTTTTAAACAAAGGTTTCGAAGGTATTTTTTGGCCTTATAGCCTAAAGGTTTCTAAGTTAAAAAGGGGTTTTAACTTATTTTGAGGGGATGCATAATCCCATTGATTAGATATCATCAACATTGTTTTGTCTAAAGAATATATCATGACATAAGTATTTTGAGTAAAGCAAAGAATAAGATTTCCTTGTTTTATAAAAGTATGATTTCAGGGTAAATCACTTATAAAGATTGTTTATAAGGAAATGAAGTTTTGAATAGGGTAGTTAACCGTAAGTATATGATCGGAAATGAAATTTGAATAGGGTAGCTAGCCCTAAATTTATGACCAGATATTAGAAGACCAGATGGAACTGGTATAGGGTCGCGTCCTATACTTTTGCAAATTGCCCCTAGCTAATACAAGTCCAAAATTCCAACGTGTATGGCTTTGTCATAAATGGGACTAAAATAATGTTACACACAGAAGGGAATATACAAAGTAAAGATATGATATTGGTGAGCCCGCAAAACCATTAGGATCATTTGACCCTAGAGGAAGATAGTTAAGGGTAGATATCCCAGTAGTGTGTCTAACAGAAGTTAGGTAATTGATTATGTCTGCTGGGCCCGAATCAGCCAATGGTTAATAGTTAGCTAGGTAAACCTATTGTGTGGACAAATAGTCCATTGATTTCCGGATTTTTATGCATATATGTATTTTCTATTGTTGTTATAATCAGTTTGATTGTAGGATTTTAATTTGAAAAAGATATACTTTTAAATAGATAATAGTGAGGGGAAACTCATTCCGCTAAGCAGCATGGTCTCACTTAATCTCAGTAAAATCGAGATGTAATAGTATTATTCACAGTAGGCTTTATGTCTGACTTGAAGTTTATGTTTTCCCCTTAAACTCTCGAGCGCTCAAAATTTGATTTGACTAGATTGAGATTTAAGGACTTTTCAGGTTTAGTAGATTGGATAAATAAGCTTCCGAAGATGTGCAAGAGGTATGCTAGCTATGTAGGAGCTATTTAGTATTATTTCCGCTGTGATGTAGTATGATTGATATGTCTATTTAGTACTTTGATCATCCAAGAGGGCATCTTCATATGTCGCTCTTGGCATAATTTGTAATAATTATATTTGATCAAAACATGGAAATCGTTTTGGTATTATGTAACTGAATATGAAATATCAATTTGAAATGTAATCAGAAAAGTGTTTTGAAACCTGTATTGATTTTATTTCATATTCATGTGATTTGGATACCATTAACATTTCCGTATTTTGTCACCAAAAGTTAATACTACGGATGACTGCAGCATCTATAGCGCTTAGCTTCGGGCCTCAAGATAGGGGGTATTAAAGTATGTATTTATGTTGTTTGCACCATATTTTCAAAAATGTTTTCAAAAAGGAAAAGCATTCATATAAGAGGGTCCGATTTAGAATCATTCTGCATGCATGTTTTCTATGCTGTGATTCGCTATGCACTTGTGCACGTTGGTTGTAAAATTGGTTGTACACTAATTGGTTGTATATGTTAGGATAATTGCAAGCTAAAACCATGACTTAGTTATTGGTATAATTTTGGAGGTGAAATTCTTTTTAATGGGAGAAGAATGTAACGTCTCGTAAATTTGGCATTAGTTATTTAATTAGTTTGTTAGTTAATTAGGCTCCAAAAATTGAATTTGTGCAAATGATTGAATTTGACCACAAAAATTACATTGCGTTTGTAGCAAATATTATGTGCAACTTTCTTATTTGGGGTTTTGTGATCGGAGTCCAAATGAAGAAGTTACGGACGAAAAATGAATTGGGGAACGGAAGTAATTAGATTAGAAAAATTAACATTTAAATTAATTACCGGGACCCACAACTGGACACGTTCATTATGACCGATCGACATGTAGGAGTCGACCGGTTAGGGCCATGGCGGGTAGGGATTTCCTTTGCCAAATGGCCCGCATTTGATATATTTTAATCTAACGATTGTGGTTGATTCGAATGCATATAAAATCAGGCCTAACCCTCTCTTCTCTTCTCATATTTTTCTAAAAGCAGCAACGAAGCTCTACCATTTTCTCTTCTTCACTATTTTTAAATCATAAAATATAATATTTATTTGTATATATAGAAATGGGAGAAGGATAGAAATCAATTAGGAGAAGGAGAGAAGCAAATCAACACTATGTGATAACAAGGTAAAATATTTCTATTTATATATTTATATTTCTATTCAACCTTAAATCTCTTCTCAGATTTTGTAATTCTAATATATGTATATACCATTTTTATTCATATTTCTTGGAATAAGAAGGAAATAGAGTTGAGTCAAAGGTTTTACTTCAAATCTGGAGATTTGGAACGCTTTTAGAAGTTGTGTGGGAAATTTACATATTGTTTATGATTTTGAATCCATTCTGTTGGCATATGTTTGATTTTTATGCCTAAATCAATAATATTTGTGAATTGTAGGCTCAAATTAACGTACAAATCCATTCTTGTTTTTTTGGCAAGGCTAAATCCATTCTTGTTTTAGATCTGATAGGAATTATTATTACACCCTGGTCTGGAAATCAGTCCAAAAAGTTATAGATATGAATATTGATTAGATATGAAAGTTATTCTAGATCTGAAATTGGGTTGTAGATTACTAGTATGTTTTTTATTATTACCCTAGTTATGTTGAATTGGGAATTTTCTGTAGTTTATTTTGTGAGAAGAACGTCCGTTTGATTTTTATAAAGTTTTTATGTTTCCAAATTGCAAAGAAAGTGCAATGTTTGATTTAACATGGAATATATGCAAATAAAAAGAAAGAGACGTGTAAAGTATAGATTTATTCTTCGTAGTTTACACTGTCTATTTCAATAAAAAAAAATTCTTGTAATTTCAAATGAGCCAAATCTTTCCTTTTATTCTTGATCTTTTATTGTAAACTAATTTATGGAAATCACTAATAGAGAATCTTCTAAAGGAATGATAGTTTAGCAAATTAAATATGGAAAAAATATTTTAGTTAAAGGTTTGTGACTAGAATATATTTGGTTGAATTATGTATTTATACTTATTTATATGCACTAATAAATATGACGATTTATGTGTAACGCTTGCTTAGGATATTAGTTATACATATGTAGTAATGACGTTGATTTGCAGATAGGAATTAGGAAGGAAAGTGGGGAAAGGTTGTAACTCCAATTAATGGGTAATAAATGTGAAATGTGAGTTATAAATCATTAATAGGGTAAATGGATTAATGAGACTAATAAATAAAGAAGTTAGGTTAATAACTATGGAATAGTTGGGAAAGGTTACTAATTGGAGATTAGTAAATATATATAAATGTCTTAGGAAATGTGCGTTAGGATGATATTCTTTATCATGGACAAATTAACATTTATGAAAGAAGAAAATAAAGGGGATTTATGGGTAATTGAATATTTAAGGTAAATTATATAGTCTTAAATAAGTGGAAGGAGGTTAGTAAGCTAAGTCAATATTCAATTTATGATGATAAAGCTTAGTGATAGTAAAGCCTAGGATAATATGGCTTAAGTTGGTAAAGCCTAGAATAATTAATTTGACTTAGTAGGTTGAGATGCGAGGTCAGTAGACTTACAAAATATAAGTCTGCCCTTTACTTTGAGGCTACCAGCAGTTATGTACACTTCCTACTGATGTGAGACATCTTTAACCATAGAATCCATAGGATAATTTATTAGGCCTAGAAGATTTGTATGTGAGGTCAGTAAAGTGACACAACAGAAGTCTGCCCTTCACTCAGAGGCTACCAGCAGTTGTTTACACTTATTACAGATATGGGACATCACATCATAGGACCTATTGGAAACGATTATGAATGATAGGATCTATTGAGGGGTTAGAGATATTAAGTGGTTGTTTGAGGGCCCTTCTCTTTTTTAATTAAAAAGTATTAAATGGTCTGAATTATCGATTAGGAGCAGTAGTGGATATCTCGAAAAGGGTCCGCTTCGGGTTTGAGGTATTAAGTGATTGATCCAGGATCCGCCTTTTTCTATAAAGAAGAATTAAGTGTCCCTATGAGAACCTAAGCAATGTCAGGTAGATAGTACTAGTAAGGAGGCCACCTTGGGGTTAGGTATTAAATGACAAAGACATACCTAGAATGTAGGTATTAAATGACAAAGGCATACCTAGAATATAGGTATTAAATGGTCAGTGGTCTGCCTAGTCCTTATTAATAAGGTATTAAGTGGCTTGAGTACTGTTATCTAGTCTTCTGACCCGGCTGTATTCTGACTGGACAAGTTGGACTCGATTGTCATTAAAGCTAGTGGCCCAGTGTGATGACTGTGGGGTCCAAAGGTCAAGAATAGAAGATAATTTGAAGTGGCGATAAAGTGAAACCAAGAGATGGACTCTACATAATGTTCTAAGTATGGAATAACTCCTTCCATAGGCAATGGATCGGGTATGATTCATCCCCTTACACAATGGATCATACATAATGAATCGTATCAATGGATCGTACACAATAGATCGTATAAATGGATCGTATCAATGGATCATATCGTATCAGCTCAACAATTCAACTCAACAATGATCGATCAATATCTCACAAACGTGAAGTCAAAAAGGCATGAAATTTTGGAAACACAAACTGGAGACCATGGGGGACCCATACCATGGATCGTAAGTACCATGTGGCATTTTTGATGAATTGGGTATGATCCATCAAATCATGTGCGATCCATCTGGAATTTAGCATGCTGAGTCATCTTGGTCTGGAGGTTCTTCTGGAAATTTTTTCGCCTGATCCATACATGGCTTCTCCTATAAATATAGCGGCCACTCTCCATAAAGGGGATCCTACTTTCCACTTCCTGGGTACCGCAATTTTGATTCTTCATTATTGTACTAATGTATTCTTGCTGTTCCAAACTTTCTTGTAATCATAATCAAGTGCAAGGTTAATAAAAATACAAAGTGGATGTAGGCCAAGATTGCCGAACCACTATAAAAATCTCTGTGTTTATTTACTTTCTCTACTATGCTTTAATTTCATTCATCATTTAGTCTCTACGAGATTCTATTGGGTGTCGACGCCCTTTTTTGGCGTCAATATTTTGATGCTTACACTGAGAAACCAATTGTAAACATCATTGGATCCTTATTCTACTGCTGGATTGCAAATATCTGAGAAAGAGATCCAGATTCATCTTTACAAAGTTTCCTATTCTATTCAGACTTGGGAAAAGCCACAAGGAAACTAACTACAATGTCTCCCAAGAAGGCAAAGGATATAACTACCTCCTCATTACCTGTTGATGAAGCAGTAGAGAACACAGAGATTGGTTATAAACAGTGGATCGGGTCGGGTTAATAGATAGCTTGGATTGGTAGTACAAATCAACGATGATCACTCCATAACTCGATGAATACAAGGGTGATCTATGAAACGACTTCGAAAACACAAGGTTGAGGCATAGGGGAACCCACACTATGGATCACATGTGCCATGTGACACTTTCAATGGATCAAGGATGATCCAAATAGAAGTGTACGATTGATCGCTACTCCAACATCTTCAACAATTGATCGTTTCAACAACTGCAACCGATCGTTTCAACTACCATCGATCGGTCAATCGATCATATACATCTTGAACGATTGATCGTTTTAACTACAACCGATCGATCCCCTAACTATACTCCACACTACCGATCATTTTATCCATTACCAATCCATTTTAAGCCTGAAATTTGGTTAAATATGCACGCGAATGTGGATCGAGTACGGTCCATTCTTAGTAGTTCCATACCGATCCCTCTCAAAGCCAAGTTGACTGATCCCTTAAAAACACTCCACCATCGATCCCTATGTCATGAATGAAAAATGACCGATCCCTCTATACTCCATCACAACCGATCCCTACATGCATACCCGAACCCGTGCCGCAGCGCAGTGCCCCTGTATTCTGGATTCGAAACTCAACTTAAAGATGATGCATTTTATCCACTTCCCTTACGTCCTATGACTGACCGGGGCATAGGGGATCAAGCGACAGTTGCAGAATTACAGCCAAGGAATGGACAAAGAACTGTTACCCAAACGATACTCCCATAGGCTGGAGAACCAAGGTGATATTACTCAAAGCAGACTCTATATGTTTCGGCCTGAATTGAACTCGGGTAATCAACTATTCAACCTGAAGCAAACTTAGGAAATTATGGCCCAAGGTCGAATTCGGGTAAAACAAAGATTTTCTCCAAGAAAACACAAATATAACTCCAAGCACCGTTCGTCACCAACCCAGCACTTTACATTCAGCAACTCCAAGAGAACCATGGGCCGACTCCAAAAAAATAGCAAATTTTCTCAGGTCGGACTCCAAGTAAATTATCACCAATCCATCAATACCGGTCCATCTTGTTTTAGTCGTAACACCGGCATATAGACTCCAAATGACTTAAAACTTGGTATGCAACCTCAAGAGGCCTTCCTTATTACCTTATATGGATTGCAGCCCATTTAGGCGAAAGTTTGGAGATCACCACCGATCAGCGACCTCATCTTGAAAGATTCGCCATTCAATCAACATTCTCAACCATTCAAATGTTGGACAACCATGCATACATCATTCACAAGCTGCCGTAACTTGAAAATGGACCGTATTGACGACGATTGTAGCATCTCCCCTAGTCAAAACCTATTCATCGAAGCCATTCAACGTGCAAAATATCTAAGGAGATTCAATGTGACAGACCCCTGACAATATCTCGTGAAGTACGAATGGCATGAATCCCCTTAGAGCAATGGATGCTATCGATTGCTCTTGTTTTCCCATATTCTTCAAAAGAATAATGGTCATGCAGTTTACGTAGTTACCACCCAGGTCCATCTCCTCATCCGATCAACTGGATCAGAAGTTTGTCGAGTAATTCAGGATGAATACGACTCACACCAAGGATGTGATGTCATTATCCAATTTATTCCAAATGCCAGGTGTGCCGCTCAAAGACTTCCTATAGAGATTCAATATCGTCGTCACTAAAGTGAGCAATCCCGGCTAGAATATCATACTGATAGCATTGATAAGGAGAATCGACCTCAAGACAGACTTTGGCGACTAGTAGCTAGAGAGCGTCCTACGACCTTGGATCATTTCTATTACAAAGTGAACTAAAACCTAAGCAAGGAGGAGGTAGAGCAGACTAGGAGAAAGAATGAGGCAGGCTCGTTAGCTGAAGGAATTTAAAGCGAGGGCAGCATTGAGGCCTTAGATGAGGACTCAGATTCTAGGGAATGACCTAAAATCCTATAATTCAACTCATATACTCCTTTGAACGATTCAATTGTAAACATCTACCTGGAGACTCACGCCTCGGAGCAGTACTGGAAACCAACCTCGTGAGAGTCCACCGAAACCTAGAAGAAATCCGGGAAATGTTGTATATTTCAAGATACACATGATTACAACACTGGTGATTGTAGACACCTCAAAGATGCGATCGAAAAGATGATCCGGAAAGGAAAGTTTCAACAATATGCACAAGCCCCATAGAATGGCAAATAGGGAACATCCGACCCCTATCAATAAAGAACATTGATTATCAATTAGACCAACCACGGTCGACTTCCAGCATAGAAGGGTTAGGGAAAAATGGAATAGCAAGCATATGACGCTGCTTCACTTATCAATAAGATTTATTTCAATTTTAATTTTGTTATGAACTATGACCAAATTGAACTAAACTACTTCCAAACGATGCAGGTGACCAAGTACTTAGAGTTAGGGGCTAACCAACCTCCATGGACAATGATCAGACCTTTGGAGGGTCATCAAGACGAGTGTGATTCAACCACTCATCAACTACCATATGCCCCTTATTTGGGGGCAAGAACTCGAAATGGGAAAGCCCAACAAGGTCAAAATCCAATACAAAGTGGACTCGACTGATGTCCATTCATCAACCTCCACGCTTGACTAGAAGACTGGAGAAACACTTGACGTGGATGCAACCCGACCATCCACATCCCAGCTCATACTTCGAGTTTTCCAAAATACGTATGCCGCTCTCGAAGATTAGCAAGACCGAGGTCCAACTAAAGTGGATGTGATTTGAGCTTCCATACATTAACTCCTGCCTTGGACGCAGGAGGCTGTCTAGGAGCTCGACTTAAAGTAGGCATGATTGACTGTCTACTCATCAACCGCCGCCCTCAACATCAGGACATAGCTGCAATGTGAGGTGGATGTGACTTGACCATCCAACCCCTAACCCAAGCATGGACCATGGATGTGGTCCGACCATTCATCGCTTAATCACCAAGTGGACATGAATCAACCGTCCACTCGCCAACTTTTGTCCTCGACGGTGCACGTAGAATTCCTTCCCACGGATGAACATGACTCAGCTGTTTATTTGACAACTCTTACCTTGACCTGACAGGTGGAGTATAAATCAAAAATGGGTCGGACTTACCACCCATCATAAAACTCTAGTCCTTGGAGCGTAAACCAGAGTATAAACACAAAAAGATGGACGCGGTTCGACCGTCCATCGACCAACTCTGGTCCCCAGAGCGCGGACTGGAGTATAAACATCAAATGGGTGTGACTTACCACCCATCATAAAACTCTAGCCTCCAGAGCATGGACCAGAATATAAACACAAAAAGATGGATGCGGTTCGACTGTCCATCAACCAACTCTAGTCCTCAGAGCGCGGATTGGAGTATAAAAATCAAACTGGTGTGACTGATCACCCATCATAAAACTCAGGTCCCTAGAGCATGGACCGGAGTACAAACACAAAAATATGGACACGGTTCGAATGTCCATTGATCAACTTTGTTCCCTCGGTGCGGTTTGGAGTATAAATACCGTAAGAAGTGGATGTGGTTCGACCGTCTGCTCCTCAACTCTTGCCCTTGAGTTAGGGGCAAACACACGACTCAAAGTGGATGCGATCGAACCATCTACTCTCTACTCAAGCTTGAAGTTTGCAAGAACACTCATCTTTCTCTCAAGGATCGGCAGAAGCAGGATCCAAATGAAAGTGGACGCGATATGACCGTCTACGCATCAACTCCTACCCAGATGCAAGGGGCAGTTTGAGAGCCCAAGCTAAAATTGAACATGATTTGACCGTCCAATCCAAGGAGGATGTGATATGTCCATCCACAACCTTGCTCGCGCCTAAAGTGTGGTGACTATACAAGCCTGGCCCAAACATCGGCAAGCCCAAAATCCAAACCAAGGCATGGCCACGGTTCGACCGTCTAGCAGATAACTCTGGTCCCCCAGTGCGAATTGGAGTATAAACACAAAATGGGTGCAACTGACCGCCCATCTACAAACTCTGGTCATCGGAGCACGGATAAGAATATAGGTAGAAAATGGACATAGTTCGATCGTTTATCCATTAACTCTCCCTATAAACCGACATGTTGAGTACAAAACATAGAACGGATGTGACTTGACCATCCACTAATCAACTCCTTTCCATGATTTGACATGAAGAACTCCAAGTAAGAGTGGACATGATATGACCGACCACTCTTCGACTTCCTCCCCTAACTTAGGGGTAGAAAAAATGACTAAGGAAATTGTGGTTCGACCATTTTTCGGAATAACTCTAAGTCCCAGAGTATAGACTGGAGTATAAACACAAATTGGGTGCGATTCGACCACCCGCGAACAAACTCTTATCCCCAGAATGCGGATATGGGTATAAATAAATAAACAAGTGCGTTTCGACCACTCACAATTCCATAAACTTTGACCTGAACTCAACAGGAGGAGTCTAAACTCACTATGGATGGAATTCAACCATCCACGAACTAACTGCGCTAACTTAAAAGTACGGGCAGAAGTACAAATTACTAAAAGCTGAATACGACAGCTCACCATAGCTCTGACTCGGTGTTCGGTACAACTTAAGGCAATGACTATAGGGAGGCCTTAATACAAAACTAATCGGAATGACATCCAAAGTTATAGGCAACCAACTTAATCGTGCCATCAGATCGACAGGCAATATCGATCCAAAATTTCTATATCATGTCGTTGGATCGAAGGTCGGTATCGATCCGCACCAACCACAAAAGGATGTGACCTGAACATCTATCGAATAGCTTCGGTCACTAGAGCGTGGACAGGATAATAAACCATGATTGAGCGTGACTTGAGCGTTCATTCTCCATCACCTTCCTTTGATCCATAGGAGGAGTAAGAAACCAGATGAGCATGACTTGACCACTCTGGAGCTAATTCTATTCCTTGGTCCGATAAGAGAACATAAATCAAATAGACGTGACTCGCCATCCAGCTCCGAATGAATGCGATAAGACCGTTCATTCACTAGCTTTGACCATGATTCGACTAGAAGAGCAATTCGAAATGGACGTGACTTGACCATCCACACATTGATCCTTTCCCTTTGTTCGACAGGGGGAATAATAGTCACAGATTGGATGTGACTTAACCGTCCATTCTTTGGTCCTTGCCTAAAGTATGGCGACATCAATCAAAAGTGGACGTGATTAACCGTCCAATACTCAGCTCATGCCCAAAATCCGATGGGGCATTGAAGTCTTCCCCTGGGAAGGAAAAGACAAAATACAATCCAGAATAGCACGAATCATCCTTCCATCAATTAACTCGATCCCATGATTCAACGGGAAAGAGCATAAAACCAAAACAGATGTGACATGCCCATCCACTTATCGACATTTACCCCTGACTTAGGGGCACGAGCGAGAATCAAGATGAATGTGAGTCGACTATTCATTGATCAACTCTAAGTATTCCAAGCTTAGGTGGGAGTGTGAACACGATTAGGACGAGACTTGACCATCCATGTAGTACATTGATCAACCTGAGACCCGAGGGTAGAAGTGTGATCATCCAAAAATAGACCGCGATAGCTCAATACTGTGACTCATACCTAGTGTTTACCACAACTCGAGGCTACGACCAAAAGGATGCTTAGAGACAGAATCATCGGATCGATGCCCAGGCTAATGTGCGATTGACTATCATTCCAACCTGAACAACGAGAAACAAATCGCAAGTACATTGAATAGAAAGTGCATTGCACGAATACACAAGCAAATTCAAATTCAAAGCAAGAGCCAGCTATGCAGCTGCACGCAACATGAGGCTGACCCTACTTGACATTTGATTTGACATGCTTATAAGCTTGATCTTTAGCCACTATAGATAATCGCTCAAAGTACCTAGAACCCATCACTATCGAACTCATCAGCTTATGATGAGATCAAGAAGTTCGATCGGAGCGATCGTCATCACATGCCGTCCTGAGCAGCTCTCATGCCATTGACTATGCATTAGAGAAATGCTCGAACATGGGGATTGACATCAAAATCCAACTACTATTCTCCTTGCCTACATACACCACCAAAGTGTTTTACAAGACTCGTCTAGGCAAGGGGCCAACACTGACTCCAGCGCCTATGCAACTTTGCAAACCCAATTCAGATTTCCTACGTTCTAAGTACAGTTTGGCGCGGTGTTGTGCATTCCGTACAAGTACAAATATGCTAATCTATTCAAGTCTGAAGTGGATAACATCCAATTCAAGGCCATATGCTTGTTCAAGTATGCAAGTCATATATGGCATGTCCCATTATTCGATTTCAGGTTCACATTGTCTAATATGTTCATGTCAAACCAAAAACTATTTAAGTCCCACTAATACAAGGGATCAGAACTAATCCCATTGGTTGGGCAAATCCACTTAAGCATTTATTTAGCTCATAACATAAGGCCAATATCAAGCAACAACACCACAGTCAATTCTATAAAGATATAGACCCGAGAGATGAAGAAGAGGAGCCCAAGGAATCCAAGGCTGCACCCGCTAAGCTAGTGATGAACATTACGATCAGTCACGGCGACCCATCACGGGTACCGAAGATCGGATCATAGCTCAGTGCAACAATGATGAAGGAATTAGCTGGCTTTCTCCGAGCGAATCTTGATGTGTTCGCTTGGACCGATTTTGACATATGTGAGATCTCACCGTCAATCATTAGCCATGCATTGAATATCGACCCAATGCATGTTCCGGTGAAACAAAAGCGATGTGACATGGATCTAGAGAGATCTGCTGCACTTAAAGAGGAGGGCGGATAAACTAAAGAACAATGGGTTTATCCACAATGCCCTTTACCCAAAAGTGGGTATCCAATCCAGTTCTCATGAGAAAAGCTAATGGAAAGTGGCAGACATATGTCGACTACTCTGACCTGAACAAGGCAACCTGAAAGATAGCTTTCTAATTTCGAGGATCGACCAACTAGTAAACTCAATCGTTGGATATGAACTGCTTTCATTTATGGATGTGTACTTCGGATACAACCAGATCCCGATGCATGTCCCCGACCAGGAGCACACCGGCTTCATTATGGATCTAGGGCTATATTATTATGTTGTGATGTCGTTTGAACTAAATAATGCTTAAGGTACTCATCAGAGACTAGTTAACTGGATGTTTAAAGATCAGATCAGGCGATCGATGAAAGTATATGTGAATGATATGCTTGCGAAGTCATAAAAATCAAACAACCACATCAATGACTTGGTAGAGATATTTAGTATTTTCCAAAGATGTGGAATGAAACTCAATCCCTTGAAATGCTCTTTCAGTGTTACGTCAGGGAAGTTCTTGGGTTTCATGCTCAACTCTCACGAAAATGAAGCCAATCCTAAGAAGATTTAGGCAATCATAGACATCTAGGTACCAAAGACAATCAAGTAGGTACAAAGCCTAAATGGGAAGGCTACCGCCTTAAGTCGATTCATCTCCATGGCCATCGACAAGTGAATTCTTTTCTTTGACCTAATCAGAAGAGGGAAGAGAAACTTTCAATGGATGCAGGACTGCGTTGACTCATTTCAAGCTCTGATAAATCACATAGAGAGACCTTTCGTCCTATCCAAGCCGCTAGATCTTGATTATACATTTATTTAGCCGTGTCGGTACATGCCATAAGCACTGTAATGTTACACGAAGAGCATCAGATCCAAATATCGATATGTTATGTAAGCAAGCGATTGACAAGTGCTAAGAGAAACTATCCAAAGCTAGAAAAGCTCGCGTACGGCCTGTTGAGTGCATCGCAAAAGCTCCGCCCTTACTTCTAGGCTCACCCCATTAAGGTCCATGCCGACAAGCAGTTACGATAGGTCGTACAACGACCTGAGACGTCTGGAAGACTACTCAAGTGGAACATTGAATCGAGCCAATTTAACATCACTTTTCTCCCTTAGAGAGCTGTCCAAGGACAGGCATTGGCAGACTTCATAGTCGAATACACTACACCAGACGACTCTCGAGAGAGTAGTGTAGAACTGACCATCCGATGGGAGATGTACACAGATGGAGCATCCAACGATCGGTGTTCTGGCACCAGAGTCATGTTAGTGATTCTTGAGGAATGGTCGATCTGCTACGCCCTCTTCCCTGCACCAAATAACGAAGCTGAGTATGAAGCCTTGATCGCTAGGCTCAAACTTGCCAGAAAACTAGGAGTGAAAAAATTACAAATCTTTAGTGATTCTTGGTCAGTAGTATGCCAAGTCAAGGGATATTATCAGGCTAGGGGCAGCGACTTGCTCCTTATCTCGGCCGGGTCCAAGAACTATTGGCCGACTTTGAGTATTACATAATTAAACACATCCCCAAAGAACAAAATGAAAAAGCCAAGTCACTGGCCAAGCTGGCTAGTTCGGGGGATGCACAGAAAATTGGCTTGGTCCTAGTTGAAGTACTAAATGCTTTATGCATCGACCAAATGGAGATGGATTGGGTTCTGGAGACGGAGCCGGAGCCGGAAAGGGAGTCATGGATGACTCCTATCAAAGGTTATATGCAATGAGGGACCCTTTCCAGACGGAGAAATGAAAAATGACAGATCCTTCGTAAAGCTTTACGCTACATCATCCAGGAAGGAATCATGTACGAAAAGGGTTTCTTTGTTCTCCTACTTCGATGTATCGCCCATGACGAATTCAAATGAGTATTGAGAGAAATCCTACACCTAAAATCAATTTTGAAGAAACACCATTCTCTTGCCATCAATATCCTAATCCAACCATGCCTGAAACTAGTCAAAACCGCCCCTCGTTTCATCTCCTAAGTGATCAAGTGTGGCAGGCCACATTCAATCTCAAGATTGACCAATATGCTTCAAACCCACAACCGATCGTCATCACCGATCCTTCCAACATCATCTTTTTCGATACCTTCGTCCCGTATCCATGGAGATTTGGAGCGAGAAGGGATTAGTAAACAAGAAAAGAAAGAGGGGAGCGGTGGCAAACGAATGAAATAGAAAGGGGATCAGTTTATTTTAAAAAATGAAAATGATTGAATTGCATTCCACCAAATTGGCAATGACCCGTGAGCATATGAACACATCTAGGAGCCAACGACAAGAACGTGTACATGAATGTGCATGCGTGCATCCCAAAAATTTGATTTCTTGAAATCAACAGAAATTGAATTCTCACTTGGAGTTATCAGAGAAAGAACCAGATCAGATAACCGAGGCCTACTAGCTCAATGGAAATAGGTACAGATATTAATTGGCAAATCACAATCCAGAATTTATACTATCGAGCATCGACCAAGTGTCACGATGAATAGAGGGAGATATGACCCTTCAGAAAAGGCAGTTCAATGGAAGGATAATGACTGTTTTGAAAATTTGGATGGATTTCTTTCCGACGGCTCTAACTTGCTTCGATTCAAAGCACGTCATGTTTGGAACAAGATGTACTTTAGGGGGCAAATGTTATCCGGCCTTTTGGCTCGGCTATATTATGACCGACTGGACAAGTTGGACTCGATTATCATCAAGGCCAGTGGCCCAGAGTGATGATCGGGGGTCTAGGTCAAGCACAGATGATAATATGAAGCAGTGATAAAGCGAAATCAAGAGATGGACTCTACAGAATGTTCTAAGTATGGAATAACTCCTTCCCTAGGCAATGCATCGGGTACGATCCATCCCCCTACACAATGGATCGTATCATTGTATCAATGGATCGTATTGTATCATCCCAACAATTCAACTGAACAATGATCAATCAATATCACATAAACGCGAAGTCGAAAAGTCATGAAATATTGGAAACACAAACTAGAAACTATGGGGGACCCACACCATGGATCGCAAGTGCCACATGGTATTTTTTATGGATCGGGTACGATCCATTAAATCACATGCGATCCATTTGGAATTTAGCATGCTGAGTCGACTTGGTCTGGAGGTTCTTCTGGAAAACTTTTAGCCCGATCCATACATGCTTCTCCTATATATACAACGGCCACTCTCCACAAAGAGGATCCTTCTTTCCGCTTCCCAGGCTTCGCCATTTTGATTCTTTATTCTTGTACTAATGGATCCCTATCGATCCAAACTTTCTTGTAATCATAATCAATTGCAAGATTAATAAAAATACAAAGTGGATGTAGGCCAAGTTTGCCGAACCACTATAAATATCTATGTGTTCATTTACTTTCTCTAGTATGTTTTAATTTCATTCATCATTTAATCACTATGAGATTTTATTGAGTGCCAATGCCCATTTTTGGCGTCAATAGGTACTGTCTCTCACATGGCTAAGACTTTAATGACAATAGATGCGTTAGTAATATGGCTACTATGTATTATAAAGCCATAAAAGAGGTCAAAGCTCTCTGTAGCTAGGACCAATAGACCAACGATGACGATACTAGGAGCCCACTTCATATTTGGATAAGCAGCTGATAAACTTACGTCAGTATTTTATACCCTAGGAAGGGTATGTAGGAGAATAATGTTTGGTAAGAATATTGTGTGTGCAATATTAGGTTAATCTGATTAACCTTAGATAGTAGACATAACAATTAAATCGAAATCATCAGTATAAATTTAAGAACGTCGTTCTGACCCCCTCCACATTGCAACCCACATGATAGATTTAGAGGAAGCGTCATTGGAGCTGGACATAATTGATTGTTGGTGAAGTCATCTTTTCTCTCATGCTTGATGCTGATGTTGCAATATGATATCCAAGGAATACCATAATTCCAAGGTAGTAGCCACAGTCAGTATTTACATTCTATTATTGTTTCCGCTATGAATTTAGATTTTTATCGATCTCTGATAATGCTCATGGTTATTTGTAGGTACCAAATAAAATGATCCGTGCATTGATAGAATTGGATTTCGATTCTCATCAAAATTTAGGCTCATTAAAGTGCAGGTTCTTACAGGGCTATTTAAATAGGAGAGAGATGAGGAGCCAGAAGTGGATCCGGATTCACTATTTCCTTTTGCCATTCAAAACCTTTTTAATCAAAATCCAACCCCTTATTCCACCATGTATAGCCGAACACCCCTTCCTCTTAATGGGACTCACATCGCTTCAAGCCAGATTATAAAATTATACATTTAAATCTAATTTAACGAACATCGATATTGTATATTGGTACGTGTATATACAACTTTTTTATACGCACTATTTTTAATAATGATCAACAAAAATCAAAAATGTAATAGTTAATATTTCACAAGTGCTAATAAATTTAATTAATTTTATAAAAATTATAATTTACTTAAGACAAGTGATGATCAATGTATTCAACATTTTTGGTGTACGACTCTTAGGTGTAAATTCTACCAGCGATTAATATCAAACAATTTGAATATTAATATTCACACATTACCTTAGCTAGTGGTACACTATTGCCAACTTTATCGCTTACATAGCTTTGGTGTGATCCAATTTTACTTGTTTTAAGCGTTACCTGGTAGTGATAATTATTTACACCAATTCTTTTCATCAAAACTACGTACATTAAGACTTATGGAATTTGGTAATGCTGAAAATTCAAATATCATCTAAATTTAACTTATAATCCAAACAGAAAGTCATTGGTTCAATAATAACAATTATTATTAACCAAACCGCTCTGACCTGAGACTTTGACTTTGAGTTGACTTTAGTTAACCATGATTCTAACCCCATATAACTAAGGAGACAACTTCTTTATTGAATAGTGTTTCACTTTCAATGAAACCACTCGAACAAATATGGTCGTTCGATGGTAGCTATGCCATGATTTAAATATAATTAAAGCGCAGTTTCCATATTGAAGCTTGATGGTATTCTTAAGTCAAGAGAATTGTGTGATATTGTCACATTGATATTTTATGTTTGACCTTAGTTATATTAACCAACACATAACAATCGAACGAGTCACTCCATAGTTATCCAATAACTATCAATACATAACTATTTGATGCCCCTTACAGCCATGAATAATACACTGCCTAACATTTTGAGAGTGTTACATACACTAGTCTCAATGGATATGTCGATATCCTGTATCGATACTCTTGCCTAGGAAAATTTAAAACAGTATGTTTATTTTCATTGTGACAAATTACTTATGATTACAACACGTATCCAATAGATATTTTGAGAGTATAATGGAAGCGACCATATGTAATCAAGCTATAACTATCTACTGAATACGTCGAAATGTGGTATCGTTTTTTTTTCAAGTGGTTCGACATATCCAATAGATATTTATAACGAAATTACAATGGCTAAGGAAAATATGTTCAGAACAAACATAATACTAAATGATAACATCATCATCACAGAACAATCACATAACAGTCACAGAACATAGGTACAATATATCGTCAATATAGATCCAAATACTATAAGTGGGTACAAAGCCATTGCCCACACATGTGAGTCAAAAATATGTACACATCAAAGTCTGAATAATAACAGAGTAGCGGAAAAGTGGACAAATAAAAGCGCTATCTATCAGCATTGCAGATAATGTCCAAGCGGAAGCACAAAAGCTAAGTCCAGAGACCTAACCTGAAACAACCCGGTCTGACCCGAGCGAAAGCACTCGGGTCAGGCTAGCTAAACAATCGGTAATAACTGAGATATATAATAATGCGGTACATAAATAAACAGTACTTTTCCTAAGAGAAGAGTATTTTGGACCACATGTATATAATGACGGTCCCTAATCATCAATCAACAGTAAAAATCTCCAATGAGAATATCAACACCAAAGTGTTGAATAAATAAAATCGCCTCATATCATCGGCGTAGCCAAAGCTATATAAAGTTGCCCATAGGCAATAATCCCAAGAGTGACCAGAGTCTGTAATCAATGCCCAAGCAAAGATCGATGCTCCAAAGAGCAATGGGGATATACTGAAAAGTCAATGAAATCAAACACTGAAAAGCAGTGTCCAGAGACACTGTGAATCTACAAGGTAATCGCACTTACATCGTATGGTTCCATAGAACCAACACCGAATGGCGGTACTCGAATGGATATAAAAATCATCAGATAATACAAGTATAGCACGTGCACCGACCGGAGTCGTTATTGCCAAGTACTGTAGAGCTGTGATCGATCACTCGCACAGATGCGGAACGCGCAAGACGGCGAGATGCTTCCTAGAAGGATAAAGGCCCAAAGGCACATGCTGAAAAAGAAACTGCTTTATAGAATAGGTGTCCAGAGATGGTTGCCCAAAGGCGTGGTGACCTAGATGTCCAGTACTGGCTGCCCAGAGGCTAATGTGTCACAAACTTCTTGGAGAGGAACCCGTAAAGTGTTAACGATGAGTCCCATACCCCACGTTCGCACTAAACGGTTTACTAACCAATAGCAAGCTCACACTCCAAACAATAAAAAGTCCACCTCGTATCATTGGTAAACTAGACCCAAAGGTCAAAACGATCAATCGAATAGGTCGAGGATTAACCGGAAAGAAAATACACACGGTTCCATAGGCCGGAGATTTCCTAACCGTTTAAGCACCTTTCCACTTCGCTTGACGTGCTAAAAAGCGAGTGTGAGATTTTTATTATAGAAAATAATGGTTCGAAATGGATTTATAATTGATTTTGAGAACACTCTAAAACGGCTTTTGAAAACTCTCCTATTATGGAGTAAATAGTCTACTAATTAAAAATAATATTATATAATAATTTCGAAAGCCATTTCGGAGTGAAAAATCCTTTTAAAACCCTTTTTATAAGGCCCGTGTACAAAATCCAGAGACAAATCTCAAAGAAATCGTTAAAACCAGAAAATCACTGAAAATATTCTGTGTTGGAAAATAGTCCAAAACTGACGCGAACCCAAGTTCAGAAAATTATTCGGACCAGCAGACTGAATCCGAATGGCATGAAAATTGGTAGGAACGTAGTCCGACATTCCTACTTCAGAACACAAAAATAATTACTCGATTCCGACTTGAAACGAAGGCGTAGCGACGTTCCAAAGTCGGACACAGAAACATGAAATGCACTGTTTTGCACATCGATCTGGGTTCAACTCTGACAGGAAATTCGAAGGGTCTAATGAACTCAGATGATGACCAAACTTTCCAGATATGGAGTTCATTACTCCATCTTTCCAACGAGACCAAAATCGTCAAATTCCGACTAGCGGCTCAAAATTTATGACCAAAATAGTTTCAGTTTCATCCACAGAGCTAATATGTGTATCGCTCTCGGGAAGATAGTAGAAAAACCAATTTTTGACCTAGTTAGACTCAAAATTACAGAAAACTCACTGAACAAAAATTGTAGCATATGTTTTAAGCTTTCCGGAACATCCAAAATTATCTAATTCGGATCAAAAACGAGAGAGATACATGCAAAACAATATCAGATTGAAACTCAAGATAACTTGTTAAAGACAGAATTGGTCTTCTGTCTTTGAACGCATTTTAGGTCATCTAAATTGCAAAATTACAGAAAACTCACTGAACAAAAATTGTAGCATATGTTTTAAGCTTTCCGGAATGACCAAGATCGTCAAATTCCGATCGGGGATGAAAAGTTTATGACTAAAACAATTCTCAGATTTAAATTCTATATCACTGTCAATGTGCTCTCGGGACAGTAGTAAGAATGCACAGTTTTTGACCCAATTAACTTCGAAATTTCATAAAACTCAAAACATGAAAGTTTTAGCCCTAAATCCAAGCTTTCCAGAACATCAAAAATTATTAGATTTGGATAAGAAACGTGTAACTTACGTCCAAATCAATTTCAAGATTTTATTTTATCAACCCTGTAGTTTGTTGTCAGGTCAGCGACAAACAAACGTGATTTCGACCATCCAAACCACAAAACTAGGCAAAACTCAAAACTTGAAAGTTATAGCCTACAGAATAAGATTTCCAGAACATTAAGAAAATCTTAATTCCGATTTAAGATGAATGAGATATGCCTAATTTACTAACAGAAATAAACTAATTATAATTTCAGGTAGCATATATTACCTCAACCAATATAGCAAGCAACTTGTGTGCACACCCAAAATGAAAGCAAAGAAGATCAAAGAGTTATGATTCACATGTTACATAATAAAACATGTGTTACCAATTAAATTTCAGAAATTAGAGAGATATAAAAATGGATTTGAGGTGAGTATTTGCATTACCTTTGCATAGAATGACTTGCATAAGCAAAAACTAGAAGGAGATGAAGATAGAGGCCATTTTTGTTATGAAAGCTTTAGGAAATGATTAGGGTTTTGATTAGGGATGAATGAATGAGGTTTGGAGAGTATGAGATAATTTATAGAGGAGATTTAGGGTGGGTGTTTGCACAAAAAATGGACAAACACCTCAAAGTCGTAGGATTTAATTGATTTTACGTTGTTCTTAGTGATTCGGGTGATTTATGCAAATATATGAAGAGCAAGGACTAAACTATAAAAGACACGTAGATTTATAGTGGTTCGGCCAGAATGTGCCTACGTTCACTTTATATATTATTTCTCTTTTCTTGTTTAGATTACAAGTACAAAGCTTTGATATTAGTATCTGAAAGTTGTTTGAAAGTTCTCTCCGTGCTTGAGCTCTCCAACTTGTCCCCCATTGTTGTACCCCTGCCCCTCTATTTATAGAGTGAGGTTGTAGGTAGGGGTCTTGGATGTATATAGCTGCTGGTGGGCCTGGGCTGATGCAATCTGGCCTGGTGGAGTTGGTCCGGTTTACCTTGGTTCGGTGGAAGGAGATGAGTGGACCGGTGGAGCTATGGTTCGGTGGTAGGAGTATGGTGGACCGGTGGAGCTTTGGTTCGGTGGTAGGAGTATGGTGGACCGGTGGAGCTTTGGTTCGGTGGTAGGAGTATGGTGGACCGGTGGAGCTTTGGTTCGGTGGTAGGAGTATGGTGGACCGGTGGAGCTTTGGTTCGGCAGCGAGCAAGGTCTGGATCGGTGGAAGACGGAGAAGGATGTTGGTTCGATAGGTGTGCTTTATGGTTTGATTCGGTGATGATGAAGATGGATTTAGTTTGGACCGGTGGTCTCCTCTTCCTGGGTCGGTGGTGTGTAGGAAATGCACCCAACAATTGCCCCCCAAAGTAGGGCATATGCCTGTATATGGCGTGCTTTGTTTTAGCATGGTTATTCCCATCCGGTCTCTGACGCCGAGCCATCCAGTTTGCTTATAAATAGAGACCACATGCCTTCGTTATTTCTCACTAACCAAGCTAAATCTTTTGCCGAATCAACCTCTCTTTTTCGCCTAATCAAAGTGCTAGCCGAACCAGGTGAGACCTCTTTGCCGCCGAATGAATTTTTATATTGTACTACCGAATGGGTTTTAGGGTTCTGAGTACCGAATGTATTGGAGAATATGATCGCCGAATGATGTCTAAGTTTTGAATCGCCGAATGAGACTTGGGCTAGAATTGCCGAATGAGCTTTCATATTTGGAATGCCGAATGATCTTTCGTATTTGGAATGCCGAATGAGCTTTCGTATTTGGAATGCCCAATGAGCTTTCATATTCGGAATGCCGAATGAGCTTTCGTATTTGGAATGCCGAATGAGCTTTCATATTCGAAATGCCGAATGAGCTCTTAGTTGGGCCTTACTAAATGAATTCGGGGATTCCGAGTGTTGAATGAACCCTTTACCGGATGGACTTTTATACCTGAATCACCAGTGAAACTCTAGATTACTTTATGTGTCTTAACGATATACTTTCTTGTGTCTGCAGATAAATGTCTCAAAGAGTGGAAACCCGATCAGAGAAAAAGAGATCTCGGGATAGAGAAGAGCCTTCCTCAGTGCCCCCAGCTCAGCCAGGATCTGCCTGTCATGGGCCCATCCCGAGAACATTGGTGGATGGATACGGTCCTCAAGAACTTCTTAACTTGCCTCCTGATTGCTTCCCTAGCTCACTCAAGGGCAAGCAACTTGATGTTATATCTTGCTCTTTCGGGATCGACCGAGCGCGCATGTTATTGCCGAATGCGGGAGTGATGTATGATCCTCCCGAAGGATACTTTGCCTACAGCAGATACCATTGCATGTGTGGTGCCGTCCCGCCTCTCAACACCTGGGTAGTTAGCTTTATCACATATCTAAAGGTAGCTCCATTCCAGCTTCAGCCCAACTCCTATGCCATTCTGGTGAGTCTCTTCGTCATCTTCCAGAGGAGATATGGGCGTCCTCCTTCCAACCGGGAGATCCGGTATTTGTACAACTTGAGAGGCTATAAGAAGGGGTCTCCCTACATCAGCTTGGAATCGTCCGTATCCTTTAAGCCGGTCCTGGATTTATACTCCAAGTACAGCATGTTTAAAAAGGAATGGTTTTTTGTCAGGGATGATTCCATTTCTATTCGGCGCTTCACCTTCGGATGTAGGTCAAAGCTTTATTTTTAATTCCCGTTCTGGTTGCAATGCTCTTTCTTATGTGTTTTTATTTTTTGCTAGCGACAGATGGTTTTGCGGTCGTGGAGAATGATCGCCTGGTTCAGACGGCAGCAGAAATAGAAGCTATTACTGGGAGAGATAGGTCGGCTGCTTACCTGATCAGGAACGCTACACTTTTGGAGTACAACTTGATCCTTCCACAGCAGTCCATGGTCAAGCAGAGGGATACGGCTGAGGAGAAGGCTGCCCAAGCTAAAGAAGGGGCCGAGTCGAAGAGCAGTAAAAGGAGGCCCTTTTCGAAACACCCGGTTGCCGGGGGGAAGAAGCTTAAAAAGTTTGACGGTCCCTCTCCCAGCACATGTCCAGATATCCCGGAGGAGGGAGATGTGGAGGAGGAGCAAGGCGAAGATGGAGGAGAAGGCGTTAGAGGTGGCGACGGTGTCGGGGCTTTGTCTTCTGGGCAAGTAGGCGAGATGCAAGAGTGGACGGATGACGCTTTCCGCCAAGCCTTCGAGGGTTTGGAGGGGACGGAGAAGCCCAAGAAAGCCGATAAAGTAGGGACCGACGTTGATTTATCTTCCGGGAGCGCCTCTACTGAAGCAACTTCGGCGGTTCAAGGTGAATTTCTCTTTACTCTTTTAATTCTTGAATGATGGCTCCATACATGTTGGTGACACTTGGTTTTCATATCAGGAGCGGGTAAAACAGCCAAGACATCAGATCTTCGGCACAGGCTTGAACAATACAAGCTTTCCAAAGCTTCCGCCAAGTCTAAGCCTTCTACTAACCGCCCGGGAGACATAGTCGGCTATCGTCCTCTTCTTGGAGTTATCGAAGAAGATATACAGAAGAGGAAAGGGAGTCGATCTTCGTCTGGACCTCTTCTTGGACCCTCGGCCCCACTCCAGCCTATTCACGACATTACAGAGGAGGATACCGAGCTTATGCCCTCCCCCTATTCGTCTGAGAATCCAACCGTCATCCCAATAGATCGTCCTGGCTTAGCTCGCAATCCGTTTGCGAGTCATCCGGACCTGGATCTGGCATCTCATGACATCTCTTTTGATGAGGTTACTGGTGAGAACCTTCTTCCTCGCAATCCTATGGTAAGGGTGCTTGATGAGGCCAAGTCCCTGGATCTTGATTTGCTTACTACTCGGATTGTCGCTATGGGGAACGAAGCTAAGGCAAATATCGACCGGGTTGCTGAGGAGACCAGGAAGTTGATGGGGCATCATGCTCGACTGGTCAAGGCCGGGGAGGAAATTGGGAGTGCCAACATAAGACTGCAGTTGGTAGTTTCCGACCAGGCCAAGCAACTCGCCGATCAGGCCATCCAGATCTCTCAGCACGAGGCCGCCTCCGGACGACTAAAGAAAACTATGGAAGAGGCCAGCCGGGCCGAACTGCGGAAAATGGAGGCTATTTGCAAGGAATGGATTGATATGGCCATTGCCACGGTGGATGAGGTTCGGAAAGCGGATCTTGAGCAGATAAAGGAGTTATTTGGGAAGCTTGAGGCCGTAGAGCTTGTTCAAGCCAAGTTGAAGGAGGAGATGGAGGCGATGCGGAAATCCCTTCAGGCTGACTGCTCGAGATACCGATTGGAGAGAGATGCTGTTGTTGTAAGGTTGTCGGCTTCCGAGGCCCGGACGAGGGAGCTTGAGGAGAATGAGGGGATGATGGACGAAATGCTCCAGTATATGTACTTCCATACTTGGAAGTAGGGCAACCTCTCCTGGATGGATGATTATCCCCGGGTCATGGCTAGGGTTTATCTTCGGGCTTTGGAGGAGGCTAGGGCTGATGCGGATAAGGAGGGTGGTGTGCCCTTCAGGATGGATGTGGTTACCGCTCAGTTTACCAAGGAGGAGAAGGTGGCGGTGAAGGAGGGCATGCGGTTGCTTGCAGCTGAGGAGGTAGGTGTGCAAGTAGAGGATGATGATCATGATGATCAAGGAGCAGATGTTGGTAAGTTTTCCTTTCTAGTCTTTCCGTTAACTTGGTCGCTTATCACTAATGAATTCTTTCTCTGATCGGACAGGCGGGCAACGGGACAAGGATAAGACTCCGACGCAGCCGGCTCCTTGATTAGACCTGGATATCTTTTTGTAGACTTGACATTGTTGTGTATGTTAGTCTTAAAACTGTAACGTAACTCTTAGGTTGTGACGCAGCGGATTAATCAAAACAATGTAGATCGATGAAAGTAGCAATCGGTGAGTTGATGAATACTGAAATGCCCAAATTCGTTGATCCGAAGATGCCGAATTCTAGCTATCCCGAACTCGTTGATCGCGCACGATACCGGGTTCAAAGATCTTCAATTCTTCGAGCATTGATCTAGCGCACTAGATTCCATGAATCGGCTTCTACAATCGTTGAATCGAGCGCACTCGATTAACCGAAAGAGGAGATAGGAGATTACACTCGACTACCAATTGGGTGAAAGCACAAAGCTAACAAAACAAAGTTTTTATTTCAAATCAACTAAACTATTACAAATGACCACACCTGCCTATTTATAGGCTACAACTCATCACGCCAAACAGAACAAAATTTCCACAACACTTAGGTCGTGAACGACCTATGACCTAAAAATGGTGCGACCTATAAAACCCAGCGACTTAGTATAGGTCGTTAACACCTAACAGTTCTCATTACAATACAACCACATATTACAAACCAACATACAAGACAACATAACGACTTTACAATACTTAGGTCGTGCACGACCTAACTACTCACGACTTAAGAACTATACAATCATACGACATAACATCTGTATCCATCAGCGACCTAAGGAATCAACAACAGAGATTAAAGCGGCTTAAAGAATCTACGTCTTCAAACTTCAGCGACCTAAAGCGGCATCCAACTCAACGACTTAACAAGTTCGCGACCTAAAGATTTCCTACGACCTAACTAGGTCGTAAGTAGTAGAGCGACTTACCTTAGGTCGTGAGCGACCTAAGCTCCATCCTTTGAATAACTCCGCGCGCACCCCTTTGTTAGATCGTTCGCGACCTATCATAGGTCGTTGGTTACCTTCTTCTGCATAACCCGCTTCTTCGCCTTGCTCTGGTACCTCGTTAACTCGAAGGCGATCTTCTATAGGTCGTTAGTGCGACTTAAGGGCCTCGTTAGGTCGTCCGTGACCTAACACTTTACCAACATGTGCTTTATTCATCAATGTCGACTTAAAGGATTCGTTAGGTCGTACGCGACCTAACTCTTCAACATTCTGGGCATCATTCTGGGCTGCATCAGGTTGTAATTATTGCTACTTGTAATAAATAGCTCTATTCTTGACGTGTAATTCTTTAACTTAAGCTGATTCTGTTGTCTTTTGAATGTTTTTTCTATTTTGATATATTGTATGAGAAATATAGCTATGCATATTCTTGTAATTAAACTGTGTTTGATGTTAGGTTCTTGTTTAAAACATAATTTCATGACTTGCAATGTTAGCGTGAGGTGTGAATAAATTATATCCACGTGTTTACTCATGAAAGAAGGAAATACCGCACTTTATATTTTACTGGTGGATGGCAGCTTTGAATGTCTTGTGTAACCAAGTACGGAACACGGTCCAGTATCTTGCCGTGAGTGTCCGCTTCCATTAGCGAATGTCTCTTGTTCTGCGTCCTGTACTTCAGGGATTGTTACAAAGGATAGGAGAAAAGTTTCTTAAATAAAATTGAAATATGTGAAATAGTAAAACTTCCAATCACGGAAGGCCGTCGATGTGCTTAAGTTCATGGCAAACGGGCTTTGTAGTCACTTTCCCTAGCTGTGGGTCTTGGAGACATTTGTCACCCATCTTACACCTCCGCGGGGAGTTAATTATTTTTTACCACAGCCGCACTTAAGACACATCGGAGCCGAGATCGCGCACAGTAACTACCCGGGCCATTATGGCCCGTAATCGTGGGTATTATTCGATTTACTGTGGCCGGCTAGCGCGGGTGCCGATCGTCAACCGTGAACTGCCCCTGGTTGGCAACACCTTATGTTGGGGCTTATAGTCGGTTCACAGTTGTCGGCGAGCCGAACGCCGTAATGAGCTGCCTCGGCTATAATCAGCCTTCTCGGTGGCTTATAATCGGCTCATTACAGTTGGCTTTAGGGCCGTCGCGAGCAATGAGTTAACCCGCAGCAAAGGGATGCCGGAGTAAAGGTGTCTCATTGGCGAGGGCATAGATTCGCATAGTACCTGTTAGGTCTTGTCCAGGTGAAGTTGCGCTGTGGAGTGCTTTGAGTGGAAATGCTATACGCATAGGATTTTGTTCAACAGAAAAGGATAAAGTTAACAAGCAGCCCAGATATAAAGGAACAAGTTAAAAAAGAGACAAGGTTTTTTTTAAAGTGGTTCGGCACGAAAAGGCCTACGTCCACTGATTCTCTTTGTTAATTCACTTCATATGGGCAGTACAAGTTAAGAAAAGTATCGACGGAGGTGTTGGATGTTCCATGCCCTCTGGAACACCTCTCCATCCACTGTTGACAAAATATAAGCTCCATTGTGGGGATCTTTATGAATTAAATATGGTCCATCCCAGATTGGATCTAGTGCTCCGGGACGAGGGAAGATTCGCTTGAGGACAAGATCCCCTTCTTGTAAGGTACGATGCTTGACTTTGGAGTTGTATTGTGCTACCACTTTTTGCTTGTGGGCTGCTGCTTTAAGGATTGCATCATTTCTTCTCTCCTCAACTAGATCCAAAGACATGTGAAGGAGTTCTTCGTTCTCTTCTGGGTTATAGTGGATCCTATGGTGGGAAGGCACGATGGTTTCAACTGGGAGCATAGCCTCCGATCCGTATGCCAAAGAGAAAGGAGTATGCCCTGTCGAGGTTCTGAAAGATGTGCGATAGGCCCACAGCGCCGTAGGGAGTTCATCCACCCAAGCGCCCTTTGACTTTTCGAGTTTCTTTTTTATTAGGGTTTTCAGAATTTTGTTGACGGCTTCGACTTGTCCGTTTGCCTGGGGATACGCTACGGATGAGAAGCTTTTGTGAATTCCGTGCTCTTGGCACCAGTTGGCGAATTCCTTACTGTCAAACTGAAATCCATTGTCTGATATGATTTTGAATGGGACTCCGTACCAGCACAGAACATTTTTGATCAAAAAGTTAATAACTTTCGCTGATGATGCTTTATTTAGGGGTTCTGCTTCCACCCATTTGGTGAAATAGTCGACTGCCACTATAGCATATTTGGCCCTGCATCGGCCCATCGGTAGTTCGCCGATTAAGTCAATTCCCCATACTGCAAAGGGCCAAGGGCTGGTCATTTGAGTAATTTCAGTTGTTGGTAGCCGTGGAATCTTAGCAAACTTCTGGCATCTGTCACACTTTTTGACGAAATCTAAGGCGTCCTTGCTTAAGGTGGGCTAGAAATATCCATATCGGAGTATCTTTTTTGCTAATGTTTGCCCTCCGGTGTGATCTTCGCAGCTTCCCTGATGAATGTTGGATAAGATTTCCTTGGCTTCCCTCCCAGCAACACACCTTAATAACGGGTTAGAGAATCCTCACCGATAGAGGATGTCTTCTTGTATTGTGTAGCGGGGAGCTTTCCTCAAGATTTTCTTGACTTCGTTACACCCGTTGGGTAGTGTGCCGCTTTGTAAGTAGTCTCGGATGGGAGTCATCCAAGTTGCTTCTTCGGTCGCAGCTATCAGATTCACTTGCTCAAAACTTGGGGTCAGTGGCTTTGAGATGGTTACTGCTCCGAAGATGGCGCTGTCTCTCACACTTGCTTGCTTTGCCAATTCGTCAGCCTCTTGGTTCTCTTCCCGAGGAATGTGTTTGACTAAGTAGTGGTCCAATCGGCTGAGAAGTAACTTGGTCTTCTTTAAATACGCTATGAGTCGTTCTTCTCGAGCTTGGAATTCTCCTAGTATTTGATTAACAATAAGTTGAGAATCGCTATGAAGACACAAAGAATTGGCTCCGATTTCTAAGGCAAGTTCTAATCCAGCTATCACTGCTTCATACTCTGCATCGTTGTTGGTGGCAGCGAACTCCAACCTTATAGCATAGTGCAGCTTATTTCCCCTGGAAGTGATTATTACCACACCTGCCCCCGAGCCTTGTTCGTTTGATGCACCATCCACAAAGAGATTCCACTTGATGTCTTCTGCTATTTCCAATTGCCCCTTATCTTCGTTGGTAGTGAATTTTGCAATGAAATCAGCCATGGCTTGTCCCTTGATGGCGGTGCGAGGGTGATAGGTGATATCATACTGACTTAGTTCAATGCACCATTTAAGTAGTCGCCCAGAAGTGTCGGGACGATGGAGTACCTGCCTTAGTGGTTGATCGGTCAGAACTTTGATGGAATGGGACTGGAAGTAGTGACGCAGTTTCCATGATGTGATTAGTAAACAGTATGCTAGCTTCTCAAGTTTAGGATATCTGACTTCTGCCCCCGTTAACCTCTTACTTACGAAGTAAACTGGCCGCTGCGTGCGGTTGTCTTCCCTTACCAAGGCAGCGCTTAGGGCGTGAGATGACACAGTAAGGTATAGGTATAACTCTTCGCCTTTGCTTGGAGTCGAGAGTACCGGTGGTTTCTGGAGGTGTTCGATTAAGTTAAGGAAAGTGGTTAAGCATTTGTCAGTCCATTCGAACTTTCCTTTGTCTTTCTTTAGAGCTTCAAAAAAGGGGACGCACTTGTCCATTGCTTTGGAGATGAATCGGCTTAGGGCGGCCACTTTTCCATTCTGGCTTTGCATTTCCTTTCGAGTGGAAGGTATCTTGATATCCCTTAGTGCTCGGACTTGTTCAGGGTTTGCTTCAATCCCTCTGGCATGGACGATGAATCCCAAGAACTTTCCTGATGATACTCCGAAGGAGCATTTTAGAGGATTCAACTTCATCCATACCGGCGAAGTACTTGAAACATCTCGCCTAGGTGGCTTACGTGATCGTCGGCTTTCCTTGACTTTACCAGCATGTCATCCACATATACTTCCATAGTTTGTCCTATTAGTCCGGCAAACATCTTGTTGACGAGGCGCTGGTAGGTGGCTCCTGCATTTTAAGTCCGAAAGGCATTACCTTATAGCAGTATAAACCCCGGTCAGTGATGAAACTAGTGTGGTCTTGATCGGGAGCATGCATAGGAATTTGGTTATATCCTATGCATCCATAAAAGATAAGAGCTCGTGCCCGGCTGTGCTGTCTACAAGTTGGTCGATTCGGGGAAGTGGGAAGCAATCCTTTGGGCAGGCGTCGTTTAGGTTGGAGAAGTCAATGCATGTTCGCTACTTCCCATTAGCCTTCTTTACCAGTACGGGTTAGCAACCCATTCTGAGTAGATGGCTTCTCGTATGAAGTCATTGGCAAGTAGATTCTTTACTTCTTCATCGAGGGCTGCTGATCGCTCTGCCCTCATACTTCTCTTTCTTTGTTTTACGGGTGCCTTGGTAGGATCGATGTTTAGTACGTGGCATGCTACGTTGGGGGAGATTCCGGTCATGTCAGCGTGTGACCATGCGAATACATCCAAGTTCTGGCGGAGAAAGTCGATGAGTTGCTCCTTCAACTCTGCTTTTAGTTGGGACCCAATTTTCAATAGTCTACTCGAGTCATGTTTGTCTACATATACAAATTCCATAGCCTCTGCAGGCTCGGCGGTGGCGTCCTCCTCTTTGTCCCTGGGGTCTAATTCATTGAAAGGATCGTTGGTATATCGAAGAGGAGGGGCTTTCTTTAGTTGCTATGCTTCCAAACTTTTTGTGCAGAGGGCAACCTCTACACCCTTCCCTTTATCCTTCCTGAGATTGTTGCGAAGTTCTGTTACATAACAGTCTCGAGCAACGTCCTGGTCTCCTTCTACTTCCCCTACTCCATTGTCCGTTGGAAATTTCATCTTTAGGCACCATGGGGCTAGGACAATTTGGAAGTCAGACAAGGCTGGCCTTCCTAAGAAGGCGTTGTAGGCCGAGTGGTTTTCTATTAGCACAAATGTCTGTTTCCGCACAACGGAGCGGGGATGACTTCCAATTTCAACAAAGAGGTCCAGTTGCCCGAGGGGCATCTTTGCATCTCCAGTGAAACCGTGTAATGGTTTATTGCAGGGAGATACATCCTTCATTGATAGTTTCATTTTGTCGAATGCATGTTTGAACATGATATTTACTGAGCTACCAGTGTCTACTAGAATTCGGTAAACTTCGGCGGGACCGAGCCGGGCAGAGATAACCATGGGATCCATGTGAGGGTATTGCCTTCCTTATAGGTCACGCTTACCAAATGTGATGTCATCACTTTCTTTCCGCTTCGGGTGGCGCTCTTCAATAACCGAATTTATACAGTCTTTATTGTCTCTAAGCGACTTTCCATATCTTTCCATCTCTTTCCAGCTTCTGTCTGCGATGTGCGGTCCTCCCGAGATGGTATGGACCACTATCTTCTCTTGACTAGAGCTGCTAGTGTTGCGGTTTCCTCTGCCGATCTCCGGCGAGGGTAGCCTTGGGTTCTCATTGGCAGGAGCGGGAGTCCTGTCCTGACCTTTTACATAGCGTTCTAGTTTCTTCCTTCTGATGTGTTCTTCAATCAAGTCCCGGAGATGATGGCACTCATTGGTATCATGCCCATGAGATTCGTGGAAGTGGCAGAACTTTCCAGACTTCTGCGCGTTATCTGACTCCTTCTTGTATGGTGGGCGTTTGTATCTAACTTCGCCTTGGGTGGCAAGGAAGATGTTTTCGACGGTATCGTTCAAAGGAGTGTAAGTGTCGAACCTCGGTCCTGGCCGATATAGGCGCTTTTCTCCCTTCTTTCCCCCAGCATTGTCTCTGGAATCATTTCTTCGAACGTCCCTTGCCGCAGCAGGCGCGTTGCTGTGAGTTGCCTTATTTTGTTGTCCTGACTGCCCCTCAACGGCAGCATCTTCCACTATAAGAAAATGTTATATTAATAGCAAGCGTGGATTGCATAAGAACATGACTTGCAATTGTTTGAGGTTGATTAGGTAATTAAATAAAAAGACAGCATCATCTACTGCAATTAATAACCCTCCTGAAATAAATTTCGCATTCTAAATTCATTTCCCTCTAAATTATTTGAGGGCCGCCAAATTTAATTTTCACATTCGCTTCTTCTTCCCTCAGGATTCCACTCTCTTCAAATCTCACAATTCCACTCTCTTCGATTCTCATCGATCTTGCACGTTCTCTCACTTCTTCCTTCAATTGAGTTAATATGAAAGCTCAGCAACCCTCTCTTCCTTAAGCTTGGTTCCGACCGATTCAGCAGCTGGAGCGGGATTCTTCAAGCCTGGCAAAAGGTAATACTTGCGTTATTGATTTGTATTTCCGTTTAAATGATTCTCAACTATGTTCTTTTCCACAATGAAAGAATTTCTAACTCTAATCACTTACCAGTGGATTTTAACTTTTAGGCATGCATAAACTTTTATAGGCCAAAAAAATAGCTTTTATTGGAAACTTTTTCTCACCAAGAAGGGGTTAAAAATGACAAAAAATGACTATATCACTGAAATAGTAAACTGGTAAACAAATTTAGATAATTATATGGTATTTTTAATTGTAATAGCTGCAAACTTTTTGAGGATATAACACAAAATTTAGTTGCACAACATTATAGATGATTTAGGAATTTGAATATTATGTTAACTCCTTTTACAAAATATGAACAAAAAGGTGATATCAGTTTGATGAATTTTTTTTCTTCGAAATATAAAGTTCTAGTTTTGATTTTTTATAGCAAGATTATTTGTTTATATTACAGAACTATATTTTCGAGAGTAGTGATGAGTATAGCAGTGAAGAAGATACTTCTATTGAGAAGGTTAGTCCAATGATCACTAACATTTATTTTTAGGGAAATGCTTTGTAAAAATTTTATATGTTTCATTATCATTTGCTAATTAGCTTTCAACTCATAGCATGTTTAGAGGCTATGAACTTGTTATTATCATAATGGTCTCCATACATTAGACGTGTTATAATACCTTTCAACTCGTCTTATGTTTAGTGCTATAAACTTATTATTATCATAACGGCCTCAACATTTGAGGCATGTTACTAAAAATAAATATCTTCAATATGGTGCCAGAATGAATTTTAACTTTGAGGTTATTTATATGTTAACAACGAGCAAACAAAAGGCACTTGCCATAATCTGAATCAAAGCTTTTGTGATCTAGTGAGCATATGTACATGTATGATACATTATTTTATTGAAATGAAGTAGTATTCTCCAACCCATATTGATGACCAAAACTTGTCCAAAATATTTGAATCTGGCTTGACTTGTGATCTGAATGTATCTAATGGCTATGTGTCTCTGGTCAGATTTGTGCGAAAAAGCACTCTTGAACCTGATTTCAACTTGTTGATCCAAATCGAACCACATTCACCTCATTCTATTCAGGTGAAGAAAAGTATAATGAAGGCTAGGAAGGTAGAGTTGAAAAGTGGAGATAAATCTAATGGCATTGGTAAGGTAAAGTTTATACCAATGGGATCCAACAACTACTTGGTTAGGAGCTGGTGTTAGATAGAGAATAACTATAGGTAGCAAATGGAAACATAGAGGAATTGCAATTTTTTATATGAGTAAAGATTTTATACATTGGACACGTGCACAACATCCGCTACACTCTGCCAATGGCACAGGCATGTAAGAGTGTCCAAATTTTTATCATGTATCTACAAAGGAAAGAGCAAGAGTTGATGGCACTAAATACAGAGATGGGCTGAAATATGTACTTAAGAATAGTTTAGACTTGACTAGATATGAATATTATACTATTGGGTCATATCGTAGAGATGTGGATATATACATACCAGAAAGTACAACATTGGATGATGGTAGAGGATTAAAGTATGATTATGGAAATTTTATGCATCCAAATCATTTTATGATCATGTTAAAAAGTGAAGAATTTTGTAGGGTTGGACAAATGAGTCCGATAGTGGGCATGATGATTCTAATGAAGGATGGGCGGGGCTTCAGGTTCTTCTAATAAAAGTTTCTATTTAATTATGTGACTTTGACATGAATATATTTTTATTTATTCATTAATTTATTTATAGGCAATTCTCTAATAGCTGTTTGGCTTGACAGCAACAAGAGGCAACTTATTCTCTGGCCAGTTAAAGAGATTGAAACTCTAAGAGGAAAACACATTTCAACTAGTAATAAAGTTATTAGAAGTGGTGGGCTTTTGGAAATTTCAGGAATTATGACAGCACATGCAAGATTTTACTTCTCGTCCGTCTTCAAATGTTTTATAATATAACTAAATATGTAAAGTTTTACAATAAAAATTAATTGACTAACTATACCTTCAAATATTTTAGTTGGAAGCTGATCAATGTTTTATTTGGTTGCAGATTGTTCGGGTGATATAGGAAGTAGTGGGTGTGAGGTTGTGGTAAGGTGTTAGTTGTGAGTAATGGTGCTGGTTCTGGATGAAGGTTTTAGGCACCGGGTGATTTTTGGTTTGCCGAGGAAGTGTGCCAGAGGTTGGTGAAGGAGGCAGGGAGATGTAGTTTGGCGGTTTGGTTGTGTAGGTTTGTGAATTTGTTGTTTTGTGCGGTGAAGGAGGAAGGGTGATTCAGGGAGGAAGTGTGTGTATCGTTGCTTGTGCAAGTTCAGGTTATGTGCACATCAAGATAACAGTGTGAGTCCCAACATTTACTCTTAAAGATATTTGATTGTTTATTTCAGCACTGTGCATTTCTTTAAATATTGAATATATGGAAAATTTTGAACTAAAAAAATGATTATACAGACTATCAGAAGTCTACATCATTATTATAAATTTCAAAATTGTGCCAACTATAAAATTAACAGCTTTATCTTTGGAGTTACCAAATAGAGCAAAGTTATTAAAACTATACACATATACATCGTTATGGACCTAACGCTTTCAAATTGCATAGGTTTTGTAAAATGTGTAATCAGCCTTCATTTACCATAATTATTTTGTTCTTTATTAGCCTTGAATATATTTTTGGATCAGGTACCTGTTCCAAAGCGCGGACAAGTTCTTGGTCTTGTAGGAAAAAAGGGTATTGGGGAGTCCACTGCACATAAATATTAGAAAGTTGAAACCAAATTTGGGTCGTTTTGAGGTAATAAAACTCACTAAACATTTACTTGTTCACTTCATATATGTTGAGTTATAAGTTTACCTATCATGCAGAATCCACCAGATTGGCAGAAAATTTTGACACTTCATAGGATCCGAGAGCCAGAATTATCTCACCTGTATACTGGAAGAAAATCTCAAGTTTGTGGAAATGTTAAATAACTATTGGTATTTGACTATCTAGGCTAACTGAAGACAACTTCAAGTTTGTGGAAATGTTAGAGACGACGAATGATCCAAGTCCGCATGAGGTATTTTCTATTATGCTCCTTTTTCCTTTGAAATTTTACTCACTTATTCTCCTATACATATGCATATTCGATGTTCTTTGGAGTTCAGTCATTAATTCCTATAGTTTATAACATATGTGTTTGCTAAGAAATTTGTTCGACTGGATAGGATAAGAAATGGCGTGGGCTCGAATCCCAGCAGCCACACCAGATTGATATGATATGGTGTGGGCAGGCAGAAGTGCAGAAGTTTAATTTTAAGTGCAGAAGTTTAAGTTTGGTTGATGAGGAGGATGGTTAATGGTTGATGAGGAGGGTTTGAATTTTAAGTACAGAAGTTTAAGTGAAATGCTGACAGTGGTGGTCATGGAAGGTTGTGCAGCAGGGTATGCAAGTGTGCAGCAGGGTATGCACTGTTGTGTGTGATGAAGTATGGTGCTGTTTGGTGTTAGTGAAGGTTGGCAGAGGCAATGTTGTAGGATGGTGGCATGTTTGGATGTAGGTAGGCAATGTTGTCAGGGAGTATGTTGAGAGATGGCAGAGGTGAGTATGAAGGGTGGAGCAGTTTGATATGGTTGACAATAAGATGGTTGTAGTGGGTTTGAAGTAGTGATTGTTGTGGGGATGTGCATGTTGATAGTGGCAAGGTGGTTGGAAGGAAATGAAGTTGTGATGACCGCGTTTGTTGACAGTAGTTTTGTGGTTGGAGGAGGTATGTTTGCAGGCAGTGTTTGTATGTGAAATGCTCGTGGCAGATGAATGAATAAAGGCAGGGGGTATTTTGTAGATGGAGGTGGAAATGTTGTTGAAGGATGGTTAGTGTTGACAGTTGTATGCAGTGGTGACTGAGGATGTTGAGAAGGAATTTGAAGGTTGGACAGAGGCTTGTGGTTGAGGAAGTGTAACAGTTTTGTGTTTCAGTGAAGTATGGCAGACTGGTGGCAGAATGTGCAGGGTGGCAGATGGTTGTACAGCTGTTACAGGCACTAAGTTGCATTATTTGGTGGAAGTAGAAATGAGTAAGAGGATGGTAGACATTACTTATTTAATTGTGAACAGACCATGAACTACCTTACTGTCTTATTTATTTGTAATATATCATTTTAAGACTGTACCTATATAATTGTTCGCCCCTTTACTTTGCTATATAGGTACACAAAACATTCCTTTGCTATATGGGAGATCGGTAGATAAAGTTGCTAATAAAAGGTATGTTTTTATGCATTTGAATGTGTACGCTATTATGAAGTATATTTTGTTATATATGATATAAATCCGATCTCGTTTTGATCGTGTAAATGTATATTGAATTTCTTTTTCATAGGTAATTACCCATCGGTGGTGCATACAAATGGCAACATGCTGTTGTATATTAGCGATTCGAAGTTCTTTTGAAGTAATAATCTTTTTGGTTTGCGCATTTAATCGTCATGTGTAGTATGATCTTTTTATCACTTGTATTATTTACACTTATAATGTAATGTTCATTAAATATTACGATATGTTATTCTATGTGAATATTGAATGGTTAGTTATTTTTCGTCTAATGTGATCTATATGATTGTGTGAAATGATACATTGTGTTTATGTAAATTTGTCGATTATAATGTGATAATGGATATGTATGTACTGCAAAAATGATTTTTAAAACGCTGTTAAGAACGCCATTAATAAGACTTTTTATAGCATGTTCAGAACGCTATAAAAACATGTTTTTTATAGCGTTTCTTCTACTGCAATAATAAATCATTGATTTATCACAACATGTTGATTTACAGCATTTATAAAAACGCTGTGAAAGCCTTTTATAGCATAGTAAGAACGCCATAAATAAGACTTTTTATAGCATGTGCAAAACGCTATAAAAAAACATGTTTTTATAGCGTTTCTTCTGTTGCAATAATAGGTCGCTGATTTATTACAACATGTTGATTTACAGCGTTTATAAAAACGCTGTAAAAGCCTTTTATAGCGTTTTTTAAACGCTATTAAAGGGTCTTTTTGTTGTAGTGCTCAAGCCTCATATATTTTCCCGGCTTCGTGGAAGAAATCGGGTAAAGTAGCTGGTTTTGCTTTTGTCAACCTTCTAGCAAATTTAGTATCCGGATGCACACCACTACAGAGGGCCATTAGGATAAGCTTCTCATCGGCATCTTGGACTACGGCCGCTGCGGCATTGAATCGGGTTAGGTATTGCTGCAGTTTCTCTCCAGGTTTCTGTTTGATGCTGGATAAGGAGTAAGCGTCCTTGGGTTGTTCCACATGAATGCGGAACTGACTGATAAACTTTTCTTTCAACATTTCCCACGAGCTGATGGATCCCTGGGGTAAACGACAGAACCAGGAGGTAGCGAGATCTGCTAAGAATAGCGGAAAGCATTTGCACAGTACTCCCTCTGTTGCTCCACTCATGAGCATATGTTGTGTGTATCTCTGTAAGTGTACAATGGGGTCGGAGGTTCCTTTGTAAGGTTCCATTGTTGGCATCTTCCATTCTCGGGGGGTGATAGCAATTTCGATATTGCGGGCGAAAGGGCTAGTTACCCTAGCGCCTATCCCTCGATCTCTTTGCTCCCGTTGGACGCACTCTCTGAATAAGCGTGCCATCCTTTCATCAGAATTTGGAGCAGATAGAAACGAGTTCGGTTCTATTCTGTGGGATTGATTTCGTCCAGATGACCTGTAGGGATGGTATCGTCTATCATTCCTCATATTTTCCAGAGGCTGCCTTTGGTCTTCTGGGAGCATGCTAGGGTCAGCTACAGTTGGCCCTTGCCTTGATCTCCCCCTGCTGGGTTCTGATCTAAGCATTTCCTCGGGTCCAACTTCGGGCTGGACTCTAGCTCGGCCCCTTCCGCTGGCGTTTCCGTGGTTAGGCAGTACAACCGGCTCAGCTACAGTTGACCTTCGCCCGGTACCTCCCCCGTTGGGTTCGGTTCCAAGCGTTTCCTTAGGCCTAACTTCGGGCTGTGCTCGATCTCGGCTCCTACCCTGGCTGCTTCTGCCGTTAGCTCCTTCGAAGAAGGAAGATCTTTGTTGTCTCTGAGATCCTCCAGACTGGGACTCACCCCATGATTCAGTGTTGCGGTTGGACTCTTCAGCATCCCTTAATCATGACATGAGATGGTCCACCAAGGCTTCCTGCTAGGACGTGAAGTGGTTAGTTACTTCAACCACAACCCTGTCCAGATCTGCCCTAGTAATCACCGCAGGCTGTTCCGAGGTAGGAGTAGTCGGATTAGCCTGTCCTTCATTTGGCACTGCCGCTGGAGGAGAAGGATTTACTTGATCTATGACCGCTGGATCTGGAAGACTGCTGGTTGCGATGTTTTTTCCTTTGTTAACATCTTTTTTCTGTTTGGGAGGCATGTTTCCCAAGCAATGGACGATGCTGTTAGGAAGAAGGTTAAGTTGAAGAAGTTGAAGCTCCGAGCTTCTAGTTCTCAGTGAAAGCACCAAAAATGTTTGCACAAAAAATGGACAAACACCTCAAAGTCGTAGGATTTAATCGATTTTACGTTGTTCTTAGTGATTCGGGTGATTTATGCAAATATATGAAGAGCAAGGACTAAACTGTAAAAGACATGCAGATTTATAGTGGTTCGGCCAGGATGTGCCTACGTCCACTTTATATATTATTTCTCTTTTCTTGTTTAGATTACAAGTACAAAGCTTTGATACTAGTATCTGAAAGTTGTTTGAAAGTTCTCTCCGTGCTTTAGCTCTCCAACTTGTCCCCCATTGTTGTACCCCTGCCCCTCTATTTATAGAGTGAGGTTGTGGGTAGGGGTCTTGGATGTACATAACTGCTGGTGGGCCTGGACTGATGCAATCTAGCATGGTGGAGTTGGTCCGGTTTACCTTGGTTCGGTGGAAGGAGATGAGTGGACCGGTGGAGCTATGGTTCGGTGATAGGAGTATGGTGGACCGGTGGAGCTTTGGTTCGATGGTAGGAGTATGGTGGACCGGTGGAGCTTTGGTTCGGTGGTAGGAGTATGGTGGACCGGTGGAGCTTTGGTTCGGCAGCGAGCAAGGTCTGGATGGTGGAAGACGGAGAAGGATGTTGGTTCGGTAGGTGTGCTTTATGGTTTAATTCGATGATGATGAAGATGGATTTAGTTTGGACCGGTGGTCTCCTCTTCCTGGGTCGGTGGTGTGTAGGAAATGCACCCAACAGTGGGTTATTGTGCTAGGTTTAGAAAGCCAATAAGAAGAGAGTTATTTACATGTTTTCCAAAAATTAGTCTAAGTGTTCATGTATGTTTATAAAACTCATTTTTCTTATCCAAACCCGTTTTAAAATCTCTCCTAAAATATTTAACTTTCCAAAAATAACATTTTATCCTCATTTTAAAATCCCATATTTCCCATTTAATTAAAATAGCCTTTTTCACATAAATTTTGTTATTCCAAAACCTTTTATGCTTTATTAAAATAAATAAAAATCCTAACTTTTATTTATTAGTTGGTAATGCAAATCCCGGGTTGTTACAGTTTATTTTCATTATGACAAATTACTTATGATACGAATGAGTGGGAGGCACCCGTATCAAAAAGAACTCTAACAGATCTACCATGAAATAAAATAGAGCCTTCAAGAACGGAAGGATGTGTACCTTTAGGCTGAGCAGAAGTGGTAGGAGCCTTGGCAGCATTAAGCCTGCCAGGCTTGGCACTAGCTGGAGCAATAGGACAAGTGGGATTAAGATGACCCTCCTTCTTACAATAGCGGAAGAAAAGAAGCTTGGGACACTCTTTAAACATATGATCGGTAGATTTAGTTAAGCACGATTCAAAGATAGATAATTCATTAAGGAATATTACGGAATATAATAGATTCCTACACATATTCCTAACTTATTCATCTAAAGGTGGATATGTTCAATTTGGATCGTATTATAATGTATTGTACTACGTGTATCTGTTCTGTGTTTATTATGCTTATTCCTGAAACCAGGCTCTGATACCAAGATGTAACGCCCCACTCCGAGACCCACTGTAACAAAGAGTATTACGGAAGTAATACTGTCTGTTAAAGCGGAGAATAGAGTATAGTGGAAGCGGCCATTTCTAATCAAGCTATAACTATCTACCGAATACGTCGAAAGGTGGAATCTATTTAAATTTTTCTCAATCAGGTGGTTCGACATATTCGGTAAATACTTATAACGAAATTAAAAATGGCTAAAGATCTATTAGGACAAAGCATAATAACATAATAAAATAGCATCATAGAACAATATCACATAACAGTCACAGAACATAGGTACAATATATCGTCAATACAGATCCAAATACTATAAGTGGGTACAAAGCCACTGCCCACACATGTGAGTCAAAAATATGTACATATCAAAGTCTGAATAATAACAAAATAGCGGAAAAGTGGACAAATAAAAGTGCTATCTATCAGCATAGCAAATAATGACCAAGCGGAAGCACAGAAGCTAAGTCCAGAGACCTAACCTGAAACAACTCGGTCTGACCCAAGCGAAAGCACTCGGGTCAGGCTAGCTAAACAATCAGTAATAACTGAGATATATAATAATGCGGTACATAAATAAACAGTACTTTTCCTAAGAGAAGAGTATTTTGGACCACATGTATATAATGACGGTCCCTAATCATCAATCAACAGTAAAAATCTCCAAAGAGAATATCAGCACCACAGTGTTGAATAAATAAAATCGCCTCATATCATCGGCGTAGCCAAAGCTATATAAAGTTGCCCATAGGCAATAATCCCAAGAGTGACCAGAGTCTGTAATCAATGCCCAAGCAAAGATCGATGCTCCAAAGAGCAATGGGGATATACTGAAAAGTCAATGAAATCAAACACTGAAAAGCAGTGTCTAGAGACACCGTGAATCCACAAGGTAATCGCACTTACATCGTATGGTTCCATAGAACCAACACCGAATGGAGGTACTCGAATGGATATAAAAATCATCAGATAATACAAGTATAGCACGTGCACCGACCGGAGTCGTTATTGCCAAGTACTTTAGAGTTGTGATCAATCACTCGCACAGATGCGGAACGCGCGAGACAGCGAGATCCTTCCCAGAAGGATAAAGGCCCAGAGGCACATGCCGAAAAAGAAACTACTCCATAGAACAGGTGTCCAGAGACGGTTGCCCAGAGGCATGGTGACCCAGAGGTCCAGTACTGGTGCCCAGAGGCTAATGTGTCACAAACTTCTTGGAGAGGAACCCGTAAAGTGTTAACGATGAGTCCCATACCCCACGTTCGCACTAAACGGTTTACTAACCAATAGCAAGCTCACACTCCAAACAATAAAAAGTCCACCTCGTATCATCGGTAAACTAGATCCAAAGGTCAAAACGATCAATCGAATAGGTCGGGGATTAACCGGAAAGAAAATACACACGGTTCCATAGGCTGGAGATTTCCTAACCGTTTAAGCACATTTCCACTTCGCTTGACGTGCTAAAAAGTGAGTGTGAGATTTTTATTATAGAAAATAATGGTTCGAAACGGATTTATAATTCATTTTGAGAACACTCTAAAACGGCTTTTGAAAACTCTCCTATTATGGAGTAAATAGTCTACTAATTAAAAATAATATTATATAATAATTTCAAAAGCCATTTCGAAGCGAAAATTTCTTTTAAAACCCTTTTTATAAGGCCCGTGTACAAAATCCAGAGACAAATCTCAAAGAAATCGATAAAACCAGAAAATCACTGAAAATATTCTAAGTGTTGGAAAATAGTCCAAAACTGACGCGAACCCAAGTTCGGAAAATTATTCGGACCAGCAGACTGAATCCGAATGGCATGAAAATTAGTAGGAACGTAGTCCGACATTCCTACTTCAGAACGCAAAAAGAATTACTCGATTCCGACTTGAAACGAAGGCGTAGCGACATTCCAAAGTCGGACACAGAAACATGAAATGCACTGTTTTGCACAGCGATCTGGGTTCAACTCTGACAGGAAATTCGAAGGGTCTAATGAACTCAGATGATGACCAAACTTTCCAGATATGGAGTTCATAACTCCATCTTTCCAACGAGACCAAAATCGTCAAATTCCAACTAGCGGCTCAAAAGTTATGACCAAAATAGTTTCAGTTTCATCCACAGAGCTAATATGTGTATCGCTCTCGGGAAGATAGTAGAAAAACCAATTTTTGACCTTGTTAGACTCAAAATTACAGAAAACTCACTGAACAGAAATTGTAGCATATGTTTTGAGCTTTTCGGAACATCCAAAATTATCTAATTCGGATCAAAAACGAGAGAGATACATGCAAAAAAATATCAGATTGAAACTCAAGATAACTTGTTAAAGACAGAATTGGTCTTTTGTCTTTGAATGCATTTCAGGTCATCTAAATGGCAAAATTACAGAAAAATCACTGAACAAAAATTGTAGCACATGTTTTAAGCTTTCTGGAATGACCAAGATCGTCAAATTCTGATCGGGGATGAAATTTATGACTAAAACAATTCTCAGAATTAAATTCTATATCACTGTCAATGTGCTCTCGGGACAGTAGTAAGAATGCACAGTTTTTGACCCAATTAACTTCGAAATTTCATGAAAATCAAAACATGAAAGTTTTAGCCCTAAATCTAAGCTTTCCAGAACATCCAAAATTATTAGATTTGGATAAGAAAGAGTAACTTATGTCCAAATCAATTTCAGGGTTTTATTTTATCAACCCTGTAGTTTGTTGTCAGGTAAGTGACAAACAAACGTGATTTCGACCACTCAAACCACAAAATTAGGCAAAACTCAAAACTTGAAAGTTATAGCCAACAGAATAAGCTTTCCAGAACATCAAGAAAATCTTAATTCAGATTTAATATGAATGAGATATGCCTAATTTACTAACAACAATAAACTAATTATAATTTCAGCTAGCATATATTACCTCAACCAATATAGCAAACAACTTGTGTGCACACCCAAAATGAAAGCAAAGAGGATCAAAGAGCTATGATTCACATGTTACATAATAAAACATGTGTTACCAATTAAATTTCAGAAATTAGAGAGATATAAAAATGGATTTGAGGTGGGTATTTGCATTACCTTTGCATAGAATGACTTGCATAAGCAAAAAATTTGAAGGAGATGAAGACAGAGGCCATTTTTGTTATGAAAGCTTTAGGAAATGATTAGGGTTTTGATTAGGGATGAATGAATGAGGTTTGGAGAGTATGAGATAATTTATAGAGGAGGTTTAGGGTGGTTTATTGGGCTAGGTTTAGAAAGCCAATAAGAAGAGAGTTATTTACATGTTTTCCAAAAATTAGTCTAAGTGTTCATGTATATTTATAGAACTCATTTTTCTTATCCAAACCCATTTTAAAATCTCTCATAAAATATTTTACTTTCCAAAAATAACATTTTATCCTCATTTTAAAATCCCATATTTCCCATTTAATTAAAATAGTCTTTTTCACATAAATTTTGTTATTCCAAAACCTTTTATGCTTCATTAAAATAAATAAAAATCCTAACTTTTATTTATTAGTTGGTAATGTAAATCCCGGGTTGTTACAGTTTATTTTCATTATGACAAATTACTTATGATTACAACACATTGCAACTACTATATCAAAATATACCATTTATTAATTTTCTATTAAATATACTTAAATTAGTTAAATAATTAATATAACACATTACATCAAGTATATAATAGAAAAAAACACCTTTTATTTCGAATGAGACTTTATATAGAGTTAGTAATTTACATTTAATAATCATATTAATTAAATTTTAAATTTCAAAATTAATTATTTAGTTTCTCAAAATAATTTTGAAAAATCTAAATGCAATTATATTTATAAAGTTTTACTTTATATTTTAAACTTAACACTTAAATTTAAATATCTTTTAAATTTTCAAACAGATTTGGAAAATTAGCTCAAGGCTCGAAAATCAATTCGGGCCTTTATATTAGGGATAACTTTTAGGCTTACTTCATCTATCAAGCCAGGCCAATAGCCATTTATGGCAGAGTACTTGATTATCCAAAGCCAACCTTCAACACTACCGTTCTAACCACCCTACTAAATGGGCAGGCTTTAAATAGTTAGCCCTAATGTTACTAATTTTAGACCACATAACTATTATACTATGATACCATTGAAGGAATTAGGCCATTCGAAAGCGGATTAAATGGGTGAATTTCGATAAAAATTCCATTTTAGATCTTTTTTGGGCCTATGAAGTCCAAATGGATTTCTATATCCTATCTAGCATATTTCAAATAAAATACTTATTTTATTTAACTTGTTAAAAGAATTTTTTTACAACATGGGTGATACTTTATTCAAACAGAGCATTCTTTTTGATGTCTCAGGGGCTCGCACCCCTAACCTCTTGAACCTCTGTCTAAAGTGTCATATCTCTAACTATTTGAGCTAGAGGTCCTTGACAACTTGTTAAAAAAATTTATTATTGTTATTATTATGTTTTGGTTTACAAATGTTTCAAATACACTTGTTTATGTGAAGTACATGTGCTACAGGTAAGAAGTGTACATAGTTATGTGAGCGTATGTAAGTGTTAGGATTTACACCGCAACAGACCAATTTCCTCATTACATATGCCATTGTTGTCCAATGTTTTGATTGGAAAATATATACATAAGGAAAGATGTATAATTTTATGTGTGTGTGTAATGATAATTTTATATGATTTGAAATCTAAAATTGGCAATAGTGGATTGGTTTCGATTAAGGAAGAATTTGAGATTGAACATTATAATTTTCCACCAAAACATCTTATGAATTCGAGTTAATGCAACATACACGTATATGTTTCTATATATATTAATATTGCAAGTAATTTTTAGATTTGAAATAACATGTATATGTGAAGATTATAATATATAATATATGTATAAATATGTTAGATTTTAAAGTTAACAATTTAGACCAAACTTTTAATTTAGAAAGGAAACAAAAGTTATAAAATTATAAAATATATTTTCGATCAAAATTAGTTTTTTAGTTTCCAAAACAAAATAAAAAGGGAAGCGGACAACTTAGACACATGTAAATTCATGAAAAGAACATTCATATCTAAATTAGACATAGAATAATTAAAAGAAACGGAGGATCTAAAGTACATTGATCATAATGAACATATGGTGAATTGAAAAGGAACAAAAGTGGATCTGAATCAAACCAACATAATAAAAACTCTTTTAATTGAAATGGACAAAAGGGATTTGGATAAATATTACAAGATGAAAAATCAAATAGATGAGAAGGGGCATTAGAGTTTGAAACATATGAACATGAGAAACATAGAAATATATTAAATCATAATAGTACCTTAAAATGTAGTCAAAAGCTGCACCTTGAATGATTAATTGATGCTCCTAGATTCAATAGAATTAGCTTTTGGATCTTACAGGAATTAAGAGACAACAACATTTTGATTTTTTTTTATTTTTTTTATGGGATTTTAAGAGAGGAGGAGAGCAAGGGAAAGAAATTGAATTTTGTTATGAAGAATAACAATGAAATGAATGAAAGGAGATTAGTTTTAAGAGAAAGAAATTTAATTAATTTACAATAATTATAAATTAATTAAATCAATTGTTTTTGAGAGCATCCATTATTATGGTTGTGTAACTCAAAGGTGTATGTTAACCCAAAATATGGATCAACACCCTAGATCAACCGTGAAAGCACCAGAGCAGATAATCAGCAGCACAAATCTTAGATAAACAACAAATAAAAAGAAGAAGTAAGAAAAGAGACATAGAATTTTCATAGTGGTTCGGCTGACTCTGGCCTACGTCCACTTTAATCAATCTTTATTATGATTATACTAGTTGAATCTCTCCGGATATCAACTAGTTAGTCCTTAGATCTAAGTTACAATGAGTTAGAATAAGTCACAAGTACAAGGGTTGACTGGAGAATCACAGTAACCCCCTTGATGACTATTGTGAGGGAGAAGAAAGTAGAAGAAGTGAAAGAATTCCAGTAGAGTAATGGCGGCTCTCTCTTCGGAAAAGATCCATCTCTAGTTGTAGGTTGGTGAGTATTTATAGGGAAGTTCAGTGATTGGGCCAGAAGTCCAGGTACAAAAGAGTCCAGTTGTTATGCCAAGTCATCACCAAAAATCTCAAATCAATCTGAGTCATTTCTTTGGATCGCTAGCTATCCATAGGGGATGGATCTCTAGCTATCCATCAACTTAGAATATTTTTCTACCAGAAGCCTTTAGCTAGTGTTACGATGGAGCTCGGAAGTTTGAGGGCGATCCGACCTATCTTGATGGATCGCTAGCTATCCACAGCAGATGGATCACTAGCTATCCATAGCGGATGGATCGCTATCTATCCATCCACTTAGCATATTTTTTAGTGATCTTTGTTTGGTTGTCTTCCTATCTTCTATTTAAGTGCCTTGTCCAAATATCAAGTCTTTTGGAGTTAGTTTGATCATCCATCTTCATGGGTCATCTAGGCTAGAAGAATCATCCATTTCTCGCTCAAATCTTAATGAAATCGAATGAAACTTTGCAGGAACACTCTAGAGGGTGTTAGGGACCCACCATAAAAATTTGAGGTGGTAGGACCCACTCTAGATGAGTCTCTAGCGATCCATCTAATCAACTCTAAATGACTTCATTTTTTATGAGCCTTCTTTTATATTTTCTAATTGTTCTCCCAAAATTTCAAGTCAATCTGATTTCGTATGAGTTCTGTAGGTCCATTTTAAGTTAGCTAATTCTGGCTAAATAGCTTGAATCAGATGTGTCTTCACTTTTCAAACTTGATTTTTTGGCATGCTATGAAACTTGGACAGCATGCTTAGAAATGGTAATGAATCATGATGCAAGAGGTTTGGAGGATCCATGAGCAAACCTTATGGATCGATAGGCGATGGATCGTTGCGATCCATCATTTTGGCCAAATTTTAGCTTCCTCCTTTTGACTCATTCTTCAATCTTTCTTCAGCTCTCTTGGTTGATTCTTGAGTTGTTTTGACTCATCGTAGACGTTTTTACTTCTATTGAATTTTGATGGGTTAAAAACCCGGTTAACACTTGCCCCAAAGTACGCCTTTTGAATGAAAGGTGTGCTATGCTTAAGAACATGTTCCTGTCTCCAGTCTTCGATAAATGAGCTTTCCAGCTAATTTAGCCTTGGTGAATCGTTCAGTTCCTTCAGATTCTCTTGTCAATCACAATTCGTTCCAAACCTTTTATAGCCTAAGACTCTAGACTCTGCCTAAGTGTAATCTATACATCACAATCATTCCAATTTCATTCGGAGTTATTACATCACATGTCTCTAATTACATTACACATCTCTAATCGTCCCTTGTTCATTTGGGATTTACATCACTATTAATTTTTGCTTCTCACTTAGAATTGTCACATCATATATCAAAATAAAATCATATATCAGAATCACATCATATATCGAAGTCATCCTATATTCATTTAGGATTTATCAGTTTTATTATGTTTATGAGGCATTCAAATCCTTTTATTAAATCAAATCTATTTTAAGGCTCGATTTGTCCTAACGTTTCAGTTTAATGCGCGATCTCTCCGGATCGTTTAATGTTTAGTTTAATACGCAATCTCTCTGGATCGTTTAATGTTTTAAGTTAAGGGGACGATCTCTCTGGATCATTTTTTTGTTAAGTTAAGGATGATTAAGTAAGCCCATCCGCTCACTCTCCGTTGAGGAGACTTACTTCTTGCACTTCGGTCCTTTCTCTTCGGTCGGGACTCTATGGCGATCAATATCGGACAAGTACATCCACTCACTCTCTGGCGAGGGGACTTGCACCTTGCACTCCGGTCCCATGGTGGGACTCTAAGGAAATAAATATCAATCATCACAATCAATGTGGATTTTTTCAAAATTCAAATATTCAAATCAAAACAAATAAGCAGAAATTAAACAAGCAGGAATCAAAACCAGTAGAAATCCTAAAGTTTTTTCTCAAGCATCCGACTCAGAATGTGCCTAGGGATCGTTCGAAATCCCGTACACGTGTAAGCGGCCGTAGATTATTACTGTCCTAAGTCGTCTCATGCATCTGACTCAGAGTGTGCCTAGGGACCGTTCGGGATCTTGTATACGTGTAAGCGGCCTGAGATTATTGTTGTCCTAAATAGTCATATCAGGCATCCGACTCAGAGCGTGCCTAGGGATTGTTCGAGATCCCATACACATGTAAGCGGCCTCCGACTCAGAGTGTGCCTAGGGAAGTTTGGGGATCCTGTACACGTGTAAGCGGCCTGAGATTATTGTTATCGTAAATAGTCATCTCAGGCATCCGACTCAGAGCATGCCTAGGGACCGTTCGGGATCCCGTACACATGTAAGAGGCCCGAGATTATTAAAAGTAGAAAGCAGAAGGCAGAGAGTAAGGGACGAACTTTCCCCCTATTCCAACTGCGGGGTTCAGGTTTCGGCTCGTGTGGTCATGTATTCGTACTCTGATTTGTAACTCTAGCTCCAACATCACCCGTTCCAGGCGTTAGAATTCATCATAGATCCAAATCTATCGTGCCCCTTAGTCGTGTGGGCATTATTTTAGTTTTTTTTGCTCTAACTCCAAATGCTCCTACATTGGGTCCTATTGTTGATTCCAGCGTTGCCCCTAAGTATCGGTTTCTCTGGACATGGGAGCAAGACTCCATCTTGTTCCAATCCAACTCTAGCAGCTCTTGTATTGTTTCCTAGGTTCTGAATTCCTGTAGCTCATGCAATTCCTTATTGTCCCATCCTTTGGAAGAATCTCTCCATCATCTCTTATTCCCTAGCCAAGATTCCATCTTGCATCTCCTTCATCAGCCTTTCCATTTCTTCTCTAGCTACATAGTTGGATTGGTGAGAATTTGAGGATACTTCCTAACTTCCCCCAAGCTCTGGTTGACATGCTCCAGTTTTAGATCTAGTGTTAGGCCTCTTCATTTTTTCCAAATCTCAAATTCAAGCTTCAAGTTTATGGATCTACCTTTGTTCTCAGTGAAAGCACCAAAATGTTAACCCAAAAAATGGATCAACACTCTGGATCAAGTGCAAAAGCACAAGTGTAGATAATCAGCAGCATAAATCTCAAATAAACAATAAATAAAAAGCAGTAAGAATAGAGACACATAATTTTTATAGTGGTTCGGATGACTCTGGCCTACGTCCACTTTAATCAATCTTTATTATGATTATACTAGTTGAATCTCTTTGGATATCAACTAGTTAGTCCTTAGATCTAAGTTAACATGAGTTAGAATAAGTCACAAGTACAAGGGTTGACTAGAGAATCACAGTAACCCCCTTGATGACTATTGTGAGGGAGAAGAAAGTTGAATAAGTGAAGGAATTCCAGTAGAGTAATGGCGGCTCTCTCTTCGGAAAAGATCCATCTCTAGTTGTAGGTAGGTGAGTATTTATAGGCAAGTTCAGTAAGTATTAGGCTTAAAGTCCAGGTGCAGAAGAGTCTAGTTGTTACGCCAAGTCATCACCAAAAATCTCAAATCAATCTGAGTCATTTCTATGGATCGCTAGCTACCCATAGGGGATGGATCACTAGCTATCCACAGGGGATGGATCGCTAGCTATCCATCAACTTGGCATACTTTTCTACCAGAAGCCTTTACTTAGTGCTACGAAGGAGCTTGGAAAGTTTGAGGGCGATCCGACTTATCTTGATGGATCGCTAGCTATCCATAGAGGATGGATTGCTGGCTATCCATATAGGATGGATCTCTAGCTATCCATGGGGGATGGATTGCTGGCTATCCATGGGGGATGGATCACTAGCTCTCCATCCACTTAGCATATATTTGAGTGATCTTTATTTGTTTGTCTTCCTGTCTTCTATTTAAGTGCCTTGTCTAAATATCAAGTCGTTTGGATTTAGTTTGATCATCCGTCTTCATAGGTCATCTGGTCCAGAAGAATCTTCCATATCTCGCTCAAATCTTAATGAAATCGAATGAAACTTTGCAGGAACAGTCTAGAGGGTGTTAGGAACCCACAATAAAAATTTAAGGTGGTAGGGCCCAATCTAGATGGGTCGCTAGTGATCCATCAAATTAACTCTAAATAACTTCATTTTTTTGTGAGCCTTGTCCTACTTTTTCTAAATGTTCTCCCAAAATTTCAAGTCAATTCGACTTCGTATGAGTTCTGTAGATCCATTTTAAGTTAGCTAATTCTGACCAAACAGCTTGAATCAGATGGGTCTTCACTTTTCGAACTAGATTGTTTGACATGTTATGAAACTTGGAAAGCGTGCTTAGAAATGGTAATGAATCATGATGCAAGAGGTTTGGATGATCCATGAGAAAACCTTATGGATCGCTGGCGATCCATAGGCGATGGATCGCATCCTCTTGGCCAAATTTTGTTTTCCTCCTCTCGAGTCTTTCTTCAATCTTTCTTCGGTCCTCTTGGTTGATTCTTGAGTTTTTTTGACTCGTCATAGATGTTCTTACTTCTATTGAATTTTGATGGGATAAAAACCCGATTAACAGTATAAATTTAGTCAAAGATCAATATTAAACAATTTGAATATTAACATTCACACATCACCTTAGTTAGTGCTATGACATTTTGACAAGATAAATAAAATTAGAAGAAATTTCTTTTGGAGTGAAGATATAACCTATAGTAGCTTTAGTTGTTTGATTAACTAGGAAACAGTATTCAAACCCAAAGAGGATAAGGGGTTAGAATTTATAAAGCTACACAACCTCAATGTGTCTCTCCTAGGGAAACAACTTTGTCGATTCAATAATAATAACAAAAAACTAATCTTGAAATAAAAGATTTGTAAAGAATTTTATGATAGATACTATAACCTTCACCTTAGCACTTCTAGCCCCAACAACATGTCACACATTTAGAAATCCATCTTAATAAACTTTAATGTTTTTACCTTGGTATTAACAATATAGTTCTTTCAAGTAATAACACATCATTTTCTTACAATAGCTGTATTTCCGCTATACCTCTAAAAGTTGAATATAATGAACTTTTCAAAATTTATAACTTTAAAAATGCTCTAATTTCTAAGGTCTACAGTTCTTATAGTAAATTTCCTTGGAATTTCACTCTTAACCGTGCACTTGAAGGCATTACCATAATATGGTTTGCTCTACTTTATACGAAGTTGAAATATTATAACATAGATAATGAAAATGATATGAAAATATGGTCTTGGGATAGAAGTCAATAATACTCCTCAAACTTGATGCACAAGTTTTTAAATTTCTTAGGGACTAAACAAAATATTTTCAAAGCGATTTGGAAAGTTAATGCTCCTCCCAAATTTATGTTGCATATGTGGTTAATTATACACAAAAAATTAAATACAATTTAATTGTTAAAGAAAAAGAATCCACCCAAAGCCAAAATACATGTTTTTTGCAATTCCAATATAGAAAATGTCGCACACTTATATTATGATTGTCCTTTAACAAAATATATTCTCATAATCATTCTTATTATTTTTTTACTATAACACGTCCAACTTTAACCTAAATTTTGATCATTACTAGAATAATCTCTGAGTCTAATAGGATAAAAAGTAAATAATTATCCTCGATGCGAATTTTACTATTGCTTACTAGTATATTTGATTTGAAAGAAACCAAAGAATATTCAATAACATTAACACTCCTTCTAACAACTTGATTTACGACATCTCGTTGTTCATATATAATTAGGCTGCAAATCCCAGCTATAAATTGGCCAAAATTGTTTAGAGATTTTCTCAAAAATGAAAAAATCGCATCTACTTTATTAAAGATAAAAATTGTTCATAATAATGGGAGACATAAAATAGCTTTAAGAATTGATGTAGTAGATAACTTTAATGATAATAACTCTTTGAACACTTTGCTCTTAATTGAAAACTAATCCAGTTTTACATTGCATTATCTTTTTTGCTTTACTCACACACACCCGCACATATATATAGACACACGCACACACATCTCTATTTTATATACATATAGATATAATGGTCTCATGTTTCTGATGAGTTGTTTCAGATATAGGGACCAAGATTTTGAACCGTGGAAGATTGCTTGCTAAGAAAGATTACCATAGATTAGCTTTTCACATTACTTGATTTGGCTCTGCTTTATGTCCCGAGGAGTTTAGGGATGCTATGTTTTATGGATGTGCTTCCTTTGCTATGACTCGATGATTCCTTTGGATGTTTACTAACCTACAGTTGTGCTCTCTCTTTTTATTTGGTGTTATAGTGATTGTCTTTACAACTGGTGTTCTTCGTAATATTGGTTCTATAATCTATCATTTCATTTACCTATGTATTCAATTCAGTCTCGGTTTTTGGACTTGGATTTTCCATTTCTTAAAAGTCATCAAATAGGATGTAGGAGGGTTTTTTCTTTTCTTCTTTGTACGTTGGGGTTATGCTACCTACCAAGCATATAGGAAGTTCTTTTTTGAGTGTGGAATAAAATTATATGAATGCACTCCTTCAATGGAGGATCATTTATTTTTCTCAAAATAACTTATTATATGCAGTACCTGGTAGTAGCGAATATTAACACCAATTCTCTTAATCAACACCATATCACATTAGGACTTATGGAAGTAAGTTTTGGTCAAAATTCCAATGCCTTCTACATTCAGCTTGGTTAGTCGAAACAAAAAAATCTTGGTTCGATAATAACATATATTATTAACCGTACCGCTCTAGCTAGAGACTTTGACTTTGAGTTGATTATAATTGACCATGATAATATAAGGAGATGAATTCTCTATTGAATTGTGTTTCACTTCCAATGCTTCAATTCTAACCCAATTATAGTTGTTCAATGGACCTCATGCCATGATTTAACTATAATTAAAGTGGAGTGTCAACATTGAAGTTCAATAGTATTCTCAAGTCGAGAGAACTTTGTAATATTGTCACTTCGAGATTCTTTGTTTGACCTTAGTTATATTAACCAAAAAAATCTCCCGACTGAGTCATTCAATAGTGATCTAATAACTATCAGTATGTAACCCCTTGGTGCCTCCATCAATCATGAGTAATATACTATTCAACATGTAAAGAGCATTACACACACTAGTCTCAACGGATGTATCGATATCCATCTCAAAACTTCTTGACAATGAATATTTAAAATAATATGTTATGTTTAAAGTGGTAAATTTCTCATGATTACAACACATTGCAATTACTATCACATAACATATCATTTAAGTATTTTCTATTTAATATGCTTTAGATTAATCACTTAATTAATTATATCACAATATAACAAGTATATAATAGAAAAAACACCTTTTTGTTCTGAATAAGATTGGTTATTGAGTTAGATATATGCAATGAATTATATAATTGACCATAGGGTAAATCCCTAACTTTATCAGGTTGAGTCCTACATTAAATACTTAATCGCCAATGCATCCAAACATCCTTTATAGTTAGCTTATTGTAGTACAAATCAAGCAACGCATCTAACATGGCATTGCAGAGTGCTATTTGCATATATAGTCATCTTGCTCCTTTTTTTTCGAGCTTTGATCCATGCCATAGTTTCATTGTTGTTCTCTTATAATTTTGGTGACATCATTATATTTACATTAACAATCACCATACACCTTCGATACCCAAATACACATCTGATACTATAAATAGTGCGCTACATCGATACCTGATCGATGTAGGGAAGCATCCGGGGTGAGGTAATAATAAGCATAACTTGGCATATATCTCATAGTGCATATATGACATATAATAACAAATATAAAAAAATAGACGAGATGATAATACAACCAAATGGACCAAAATAAATCAAGTTCATCACAGTTATACAATGCAAGAAATAATAGAGTTTTACATCTCATCAAATATACTCTAAAAGGGATTATCTCTAATAATAATAAGTACTAATATAGCTCCAAAGTACTACACAGCATAACATAGTGGCAGTGGCTCCAAATATAGATATATGAAAGCAAAAGCCTCTTGCTCATTTGCTGCACAGCTCCATGCTATCTTATACCTGCTATAACACCCCGTAAATTGAACATAATTAATTTAAAAAAAATTAATCAATAATTAGTGAAGCCGAACATGGAATTTTTGCAAATGTCGAAATTTGGCTACGAAACTTGCACCATGTGTTCGTGGTGATTTTCCAATCAATTTTCATATATTTTTCCGGTCAAAGTTCAAATAAAAAAGTTGTTAACGTTTGAATATTCGAATCACAAATAATTATATATGTAATAAAGGAAATAAATGTAATTAATTAACATGAATTAATGTTGATGGTTAGTAAACTTCTAAGCAACATTAACGTTAAATTTGATCAGTTTAAAACATAAGAAATAACGTGAAAAAGGAAACAAATTAACATAACAAAAATAAGCAGTCGGTTGACCGCTAGTGGTCTACTGGTGGCGTCAAAGTAGTCGACCGCTTATATGCTTGCAGTTGTGAATTGAACCTAGGTCAAACGACCAGATTTAATATAATTAAATCTACGGCTAACGTTAATTCGAATCCCTATAAACATAGGCCTGACCCCTCACTATACTCCTCGTATTTTCTAAAGCAACGGCAAAGCTCTGCCATTTTCTCTTCTCCTCAAATTGTAAAATCTATATAAGCTATAATACATACATATATACATATATATATATATATGTGGAGAGTAGTTGAGTGTAATAGAAAAAGAAGAATAGTATCGAATCAAATCGCCAACCAAGGTAAATTGTAAATCTAAACCCAAATCTAAATCAAATTAAAATCTCTTCTCGAATCTAAATTTTTAATAAATATGTGTATGCTTGCGATACATATTTTGGTAGGGAGAAAAAGGAGTCAAAAAGGAATAACAGGGTTCAGATCTGGAGATTTGAAAGCTAAGAAGTGAGTGAGAAATTATATATTTTTATATAATATTAGATTTATACATTGTAAATCTGTTTCTTATATGTCTGAAGAAATTTTGGAGTTGTAGGCTATAATATATGCATACAATGAATTTAAGAACTATGCCTATATATTCTGGAAATTGTTAACTTTGATTAAATATTGCATATACTTGAATCTAGAAAGTAAGGGTGAAAGTAGTCCCTAAATTCACAATATTGTATAGTAATTTCAGGTTTGTTGGTTGAATGATATATGTTAGTAAACATGAATTGTAAGTTATTATAATTTGGATTGGGATTTAAGTAGTATTTTAATTCATTGAAATAAAGTGTGTTGCAATACAAATTTCTACAAGTTATCCAGTTTTATAAATATGAATAAATGTGTATTATTTGAAATGACAAGGAACATGCCTAAAAGAAAGAAATGTACAAAATAAGGATGTTTACCATATTTTATACCGTCTATTTCAATAACAATAGAAAGATAATTCCTTGCAATTCCAAATATAACACAAGTCATTTTTTAAAATAATTAATGGAAAATCACATTGTTAACATTTCCTTTTAAAAAGATGTAATTCCAATGCATTAAAATGCAAAAATCCCTAAGTATAAACCAAAGTAATGTAAGTAGTGATAATAACAATAATTTAATTATGAATCTAATACATGTAGTTGAAGATAAGTTAGAAAATAAAAAATAAGGGAAGAAATATAAATAGCAATGAGGAATGAAGAGGATATAATAATCAAAGGAAGGCAGTTAATAGTTGGAAAGGGACAGTAAGCTATATTTAATAAGTTAAGTGGAAGTTAAGCAGCAAAAGATATTTAATCTATTAAAATTAGATATAAGTGGTAAATAACATTAAACGACGTTAATGAAACAAGAAGTTGTTATGTAAAAATAACTGAATACTAATAGTTGAACATAAGAGGAGTAGTAAATATATATATATATATATATATATATGTGTGTGTGTGTGTGTGTGTATGTACGTATGAGGTAGTCATTAATATAAGTTGGAATGCGAGGTCATTAGTTGTTACACAACAGAGGTCTACCCACCACAAAGGGCTACCAGCACTTGCGTATACATTATACTAATGTGGGAGATATCCAACTGTAGGACCCGTTGGATTATACGTTCGTGTATAGGTGAAGGAAATATACCAAAGTAGTATGGTTCTCCCTAGTCGAAGTGTCAAAGGGCTAAGTGAAGTCTGCTTCAACCTTTTAAGGGATATGTGTTAAATAACCAAGTGGGCATTTCCTTGATTGCATTACGCAATTTAAATATGACGTAAGCGTAGGCTCTGTGCAATGAAAGCAAGGTTGGTATCATAAATGTGAGGAGTAGGAGCTATTTATAAAGGTCGATATTGTCATCGGTCCTAAGCAGTCAACGGAAAGATAAGGGTTACGCCTAAATGGGCTACACGTCCTACTAGTGTAGAACACGTTTAGGATATTTACTGCCTCACAGTTATTTGTTAGTTTGTTTGGCGTTTGGAGGCAAGGCTAGATAACCCTTAATAGAGGTCTTTCAAATGAATAGAATATGGCTAAATAGTTGTAATGCTATTATTAGGGACTATGGATGTTCCTTGGTAAGTATGGTGGCGAGGACTCGATACTGCGTTGATAATAGATCCTGACGAGGTGCAGAGTTATGGATACTAGTGGGGAATGATCTTGGTCCAAAGGGGGATTGTGGTACTTATATATATACATACATATGTGTGTGTATTTATTGTGTACATCGAGTGAGTGAGGCATATTGTACGTGTATGTAAAGTTAAGGTGACTAAGTTTAAAAAGTAGACATAACATGTAATGGGAAGCAATTTGCATAAACTAGTGTTATGTATAAGGTATGTAATTTACCAGTCACCGAACTTTTGTTTTAACTCCTCCCTATTAAAAACCACTAGATAGATTTAGATGGACATGTACTGGTACATGGTAGGAACGGTGGAAATTCAGATTTCCTTAAGCATGCTCGACACTGACAAAGGCATTAGATACTAGAGGTATTAGTCTTGGTCAGTATTTATCTGTTTTATTATATTTTACACTTTTTTGTGAGTATCGATAATGCTCGGATATACTTTTTTTTATTACAAGATATCAACACTAACGATCCGTATACTAATGGAGTTGGATCTTATGTTTAGCGAAAATTCAGGACCATTAAGGTGCGAGTTGTTACATCTGCTTTGTTAATGTACTTATTTAAGCATACTCGATAATATAAGTAGCAATGCAAATATCTTTGGTCGGAAAAAAAATTGTATAAGCTATCTATAATCTCAAAAATGCTGTAACATCATAAATAGGAACAAATGGTATAGAGAATCATACTTAACATGTCCTCGCATCCAACAAATTATCACATATAAACAGTATATGTTAAACTATCATCATTATATTGGTATACTACTACTTAAAGTACGGTATGGAGTATTTAGGTATCAAACTCGATCATACCAACATTATGTGGCATCCATAGAAAAAAATAACAAACATATAAACATCAAGCAATCTCGCATCACTCACTCAATTGTCATTGGATATATAATAACTCTTATGATCCCATCACTACACCACATATGTAATTTTGCAACACAACTCTGTGATAAATTAGCAATGGTTCTAGTTAAAAAAGTTGGACCCCGTGAAGCATACACTTTGTGAGCCAAATAATATGCTCTTAAAAAATTTCCCATATAGAATCCCTAATTCCACCCCTCTTATACCTTCGACCTTACAATCGACATCCTTGCCTTTGACCTCGCCACCCATGTCCTTGCCTATCACCCCAAAATCCACCACCGACCGCCTCGCTGAATTCGTAGTCGTTGCTTCCTCACTCCGATCTAAATCTTGCTTCCAGCCCCTATCATGCCTCTTCATCCGCTTGTCCAAGGTAATGTTGCATTTGTATTTTATTGTTTCATCTTATGAAAGTTTTTAAGATCTAGTGTAAACTTGCTAGCATGATTTTTCTAAAAGTAGAATTCCAAACCTACATTGGTTTTTGTCTTATTAATGCAATTAAGGAATCTTAGGCCATGCTTAATTTATTTATGGTCCCTCGATCAAGATCGTTTAACATAGAATGATGTTGATTAAAAGGAATAAATCTAATTTTAGTTGAGAGAAATCAAGAAGTAAATCTCTTAATCGGTCTCTTTCATCCATGATTAGATTTTTTTCTAGCATACTTTGATATGATGCATATGTTAGTTTTTGGATTTTGAAGTTAGAAGATTACTTGATTTAGTTAGTGATGACTAGATTTGATTTGGTTTTGAATTTTGAAGATAGAAGGTGACTTGATATGATGCATTTTCGGACCTACTTTTCAGAATAATTTCTATTGTATATCTATATGTGTTATCCGGCCTTTTGATCCGGCTATATCCAAACTGATTGGATAAGTTAGACTCAACTGTAGACAAGGCAAGTAGCTTAAACGAATGATCACAGAGTCCGGAGATCATGCATAGAGAATGGTATGAAGCAATGATCAAGTGAGATCAAGAGAGACTCTCTGGAATATTCTAATAATGGATTAGTGCTTTCCTTAGGCGGGGGATCAAATCGGATAATTACGGCCATGAACAACATAAACCAACAGTTCAACTCAATGGAAATCAATCGATAATTTTCACAAAACGTGTTTGCGACTATGCAAAACAACTTTGGAAACATGAAGCTAGCATAGAGGAGGACCCACAAGAGGGATCGCATGGGCCCAAAAGACCATCTAGACAGATCGGCGCCCATCCTTCGGTGTTGGGCCAAGAAACTATTAGGGTGACCTTGTCTACATCGTGAGAGTCTGTCGGCGAAATTTCAGAAAGATATTTGGTCATCTACATCTATAAATATAGAGTTCATTATAACGACTCGTAATTTTTGATAATTAAAATATTAAATTAAATAAGATTTTGAAATTTAGTATTGGAACAAATTTAAATTTGTGATTATTAATGAGAAAAATGACTAGAATGTAATTTAATAATGTTAATTTAATGTAATTGATGACTATTTTAATGTAATTCTAATCAATTTAAAATAATTGTAAAGTTAAATTAGTCATAATTGTAAATAAGGAAATAAATTAAATGTTGTATTAAATGGTGAGATTGTATGTAGTTAATTGAAATTGAATATGAAATCAGTGATGTGTAAGTAGTTATAGCATTTGTTAGTAAATAATAAATTTATAAATATGATTAGAGTACTTAAAAGTAATAATTATTTATTTATCATCTCATTTTAATATGTTGAAATAAATTGGAAATCAATGTGAATTAATATCATTAAATATTGTAATTAATATGGTAAAAGATGATAACTGTAGAATATGAATGCAATAAATGTAAACAAATGTTAATTATATTCATAGGATATTGTTGATTGAATAATAAGATGTAAACCAAAATAAATGAATTTATTGGAATTTAAATTATAATTAATGAATTTATTGCAATTGCAATTGAACGCTGTAATTTTGTGCAATATATAAATATTGAAATTAACATGAAAAATTTTATTTTAAAAGATTATGAATTCCTGGATAATCAAGAATGATAAGCTTATTAACTTTTGAAATTGAAGTTGAAAGTGATTAAACCAATTTAGTAATAATTTATTTATTTAATATGGAAAATAGACATTTTGGCCACTGTCTCGGATTACGAAAAACCAGTTTCATCGAATCCATAATAGTGAATTATTGTAGGATTTCAAGTTTTGTAGCGATCAGAATTATCGTTTGATCGTGCGGGCTCAAAACTATAGAGATCAATTTAATGAATAACTAAAATAATCTGATTTTAAAAGCTAACTTCTGTATACAATGGAATTTGGATTTGAAACTAGTTCCATTGAGTTTAAAAATATCAAAAACATATATTTTGATATATGGGATGACCCACACTTTCGTTTCAGAAACGAAACGGGCTTTTCGGGTCGTCGTTATCGTTTCGACCCAATTCGATCTATCCATTCGTTCTTATCTATCTTTGCATGTATATAGGCTATTATAAATGCTAGCAACCTTTTTATTCCTTATTCCTATACATTCAATTCTATCTGTTTGTTCCTCCTTCTCAAATGGAAGAAACACTAATTCCCAAATTCAATTGCAAATCAAAATCAAATCAAAAAATTTAAACTCTGCAAATCATAGCAAATTATATATCGTTAGAAAGCTCTCAACAAGCACAATCTACTACAGCAATTCGATTTTCAACTTGATATCATTTGACCAGAAAAAGATGAAGAACCTCGGTCGTCCATTTCTAGGGATTCCGATCCAAAGGTGGATCTTCATCCATTTGACGATTGGGAAGCGGTGTTTGGAAGAGGATGGAGAATAGGTCTTGGTGGTAGTGTTCGTTGGTCGTATGGTGGTCGAAGATTGCCAGAAAATAGCAGTGAAGCTTGCAATGGCCATGGGTGTTTTGGGTAGCCTGGAGGCGGTGCGTTCGCCGTGATGTAGCCCAGAGGGGCGGCGGAGGAAGGGGGAAGCGGTGGCATGGTCAGATCATGGTCGAGGTGCCTGTAGCAGCGACGTTTGGAGCTTGGAGGTTAGTGGCTGTCAGCGTTTGAGAAGGGTCATGCTCGTTCGTTTACTGTAGCGGGTAGGGTTTTGTGTAAGGAAATTACTATTCTGCCATTGATATAATTTTATTTAAAATTTAAATTTAAATCTCTAATCGTCATAACTTTTGCATACGATCTCGGATTCACGTACGGTTTTCTCCATTACGATCGTATTGAAATTCCAAATATTATGGAGCTTGTTTGGCTGCATTCTGAGACTATTAGAATTTTGGGCTTTAATTGGATTTTAAATCGTCGATAAATCAAAGGTGAGTGTTTTAACCCACTCACGAATGCTAAACTATCTTATGTTAGTTAAATTAAATTTGTGACGTGATTAGAAATTGATTGATTGCTATTTGGTATGTTTAATTTGTCATTCCTGTTAATTTGAACTTATATTGGATTTAATTGTCGTTTAATTTAATATTGAATTTTAAATTGTTATTTGAATACATGATAATGATAACCGGTTAATTGTTGTGATTTATTGGTTGATTTGAATGATGATTGTGATGGATGTTTATTTGTTGACATTTTGGATGATTGGATATTATAATTATTTAATATGTTATTATCACACTGCAAGTTCCCTTAGTTTGCTGTTAGGAAAATCACTATGGGTTGAAATGATACATAACCGAATGGACTTATAGATTATGGATAAATCGATATGGGTTGAAATGATAAACTCGAGCCATTTTATGGATTTTGAATTTTTCTCGGGATTGCTGGTTGAAATGATATATACCCGTAAATTTAAATTTATTGCGGGTTGAAATGATATATATCTGTATCACTTGACCATAGGGTAAAAATTATATGCATACACCGGATTAGTTAAATTAAATGATTTTAAAACCCTTAATTTTTTGAATCCAGTTAAATGCTATTTCGAAATAAAATTTTATTTATATGAACTGAATTATTTTCAAAATCAAAGCTTTAAAATGGTGAAATTGAAATTGGTTTAAATGAGTTGTTTAAAGAATTTAAATTGAAATTTTAAAGTTGAATTTTGAAATATAAATGAAATTTATCAAAAATTGAGTTATAGTAAATGTTTGAGTATTTAAACTTTGATATCTATTGAATTTGAAGTGGTTTAAAATTTGTATTTCAAACATGGGTTTGAAATTGATATTGATTGAAATGGTTTTATTGAGAATTTGAATTGATAGATTAAAATTGAGTTTTGTTGATTTGAAATCTGGATATGGTCCAAATTTGTTTAAATGGATGAAATAGTTTGATTTGATATTATTTTCAAATCAATTATTTTAATATAAACTATTTAAAAATCTATTATTTTAAAATTCAGATTATTTAGATTTTCAAACTATTTACTATATAAACCATTTCAATAATCAACCCATTTTATACTAAACTATTTTAACCGTTTTAAAATCCTTAAACTATTTAAACTATTAAACTATTTTAAACTAATAAAACTATTTTATACTATTGTAACTATTTTTAATACCCATTTTAATATATAACCTATTTTAATATATAAACTTTTTCTAATATATAAACTATTTTAATCTATAACCTATTTTTTTTAAATATAACCATTTTAATATATAACCTATTTTAATATATAAACTTTTTCTAATATATAAACTATTTTAATCTATAACCTATTTTTTTTAAATATAAAATATTTTAATGTATAACTATTCCAATATATATAAACTACTTTCAATATTCAAACTGTTAAGTTGGAACTGTTATGATTCAGATTTAATTGTTTTAAATGCGAATATTTTGATATGATGGTTTAACCTATTTTGTGGTTATGATATTTGAAATGAATATGATTTAAAGTGAATATGATTTCGAAAGTGATATTATTTTGAAGTGAATATGATATTTTGATATCAGTTATAAATCGGTTTTGGAAATGTAAAAGAACCAACCGGTGTGAAATAAGCGTTTGGTTGTTAAAGAGATCGGGATCAGATATTGTCATACTCTCTGCCAATACCGAAAACCACTTTAACAACTGTGTACGTGGTGGAGAATCCAGAATGAAGTAGGATGGTTTGGCGAACGATACTGGAATGAAGTAAGAGAACGATGATGGATAGCCTTGACCTTCGGGTCATAATTAAAATGACTAAAACACGAGCCACGCCGGGTTAAGTGGGGTCGCACCCACGATCGGGCACATTTCTTCGATACCATATTTATTACTTTGTGATTGATTTGGTGGCCCATCCCTCGATTTGATTATGGGAGTTTGTTTTGAGGTGGGCGGTAGTAGCTGCTATATATGCATTACCACCAGTCTAGATCTACAAAACGTTAGTATCCTACCCTGGCATTACCTTGCACGCCTTTTCATATTTATCTTGATCGCGCCCACTACGAGTTTAGTTTATGTCGTACACTATGGAGTGCCCTCTGATAGCCCTCCAGTTTACGGAGGAATTACGGTATTGTATATACTACGACATTTATATAAAAATGTGTTAAGGGGGATATTGGTAAAGCCTTAACGCTATTTTAATACTTTACTTTACTGTAGACATATTATAATAGCGTATTGTATTATGTATGCAGATAGTTTAATGGATCCTTAGGAGATGGAATTCCAAACATCTCTTAAGTTATTGCACGTACGTTAGACACTAGATAGGAGGTGTAAAATCCCGTAAACATCTCTGAAGCTGTTACACTCATATTTACTTATTTTTATTTAACTTACATAAGGTCTTTTAGTTCTGACTCGAGTGTTTTATCTTTTCATTAAGCTCGGGTCAGCCTGAGTATTTCAGCACATTGAAGACTATTTTTCTGGAGGACAGAGATTTGTATGCTATTTATTATATATATATATTCCACTACATCATGTTGTTCCGCCGCATTATTTGTTTATTTCTGCTGTATGATTTGTATTGTTAAAGTGTAATATAATGTTATTTGTAAAACAGCTTCACGAACTGTTTATTTGATTATATATTTTGTCATTCCGCTGTGAGATTCTATGTTTTATTTTTTATTTCATTATTTTCTCTTCTTTTCTTATTTACCCCATAACAATCCTCCCTTTTGAATGGTTTGAGTCCGACATGTGTGGTTTATTGTCGATTTAAACCGTCCAAAAAGGTGGATCGTTACATTCATTGTTCATTTTAGGGACCTTTACGCTGCTGTTTTACTTCAACTCTATTGTACTCAAGGATCTATTATGATCTGATCCCTCTGTAACCAGAAAAGCAAGTATTTAATAAAGCAATTCCTTTAAGTGCACGTAGTCAATCAATGCTGAACCACTATAAATTTGTTTATTCTTATTTCTACTTGTTTACTCTCTATTTTAAGTTTAATTCTTCACTTTATTTCTCTACTTTCAATTTATTGGGTGTTTGTGCTAACTTTTGGTGCAAACACTGAGAAACAATTCACAGCTTGATTGGATCTCATCATCAACTTGTGGATTCCCATATTCGTAAGGTTGATCTAGATTTTTGCCGACAAGTTTCTGTTTCTACTCAAATTTGAAGAGAAGATCTAGAAGGAAGCTATTAGCCATAACTAGAGGAAACAAGTCCACTACTTCCCATGCTGTTGAAGGTAATGAAAATACCAGCATTCAATAGGTTGATCAGAATGTGCAACCGATGGCTACTGATGCCCCAATTCCAACCGATCACATCACCAAAGCCGACTTCAAAGTCCTTATGAAGGAACTGTTAGATAGCCATCAGCATGTCAATCAGCAAATCCAGGCCGATATCGACCTGATGAACCAGTTGAAAGATCAACATGGGAAGACAGGGAGGGAGCCTACTCTATACTGGGGATCAGAGAACTCTTCTTCATCTGATGACTATCACCGGAGTAGATGGCACAAGGCTGATGCATATGATGTTGGAACATCGAGGGGATACTATGTGATCGACTATCGCCAAACTACCTAGGTCGGCACTGAACCCTCCAGGGGGATCGGCACTAAACCCTCCAAGGGGATCGCCACCGATCCCTCCAACCTAGGGGAACCTTCATGCAGGTGGAGGAGCCAACTCTGGACGCATCATGACCGACCAAGGCGCTGTAACCTAGGCGAATGCTATTGAACCACAGTTGAGAGACGATGATTGGATTGCTACTTAGGAGGTACATGCGGAGCATGTTGAGCCAAGGCAACCTGGTGTTGTCCAAAGGCATGGATTAGGTCATTCACATGAGGTGGAACACGACCACCGCTAGGTACTAGCTCTCCAAACGCCGGACCTAACAACTATGGTGAGACAACTTGTGAAATAAAGTCAAGGCCTGACCAACAATGGCTAGGGGCTCTCTAGAAGTCATACTCCATTCACTAACAAAATCTTACACGCAGAGTATTCGTAGAGGTTTAATATGTCTACGATGCCTGCTTATACTGGAAAAACTGACCTTAGGCAGCATCTTATGAAGTACGAGTGGCACGGGGACTCTGCACGAGCCACTAATGCAATCAAGCACAGATGTTTTCCCATTTTTCTAGAAGGGGTTGCGACCATGTCGTTCACCAAGCTACTACTGCGGTCAATTTCTTCGTTTGATGGGCTAGCAAGAAAGTTCATGGAGCAGTTCCACATGCACGCGGCTCGCCCCAAGGATGTCATGTTCCGCTCCAACTTGATCCAAGCCCCGTGGGAGTCACTAAAAGATTATCTGGAAAGGTTTAATACGGCTGTTAAATAGTCAGTAATCCAAAAGATGATGCAATGCTGATGGCACTAACTAAGGGAGTCGACGCTGATTCTGATTTTAGCGATTGGTTGGTGGGAAAGCCTCCTTCTACCTTGGACCGTTTTTATGCGAAGGCGGCTCGATACCTTAGGAAGGAGAGGCGAAGTGGACCAGGAAGAGAGATGTTGTAGGATTGCCGATGGAGTACAAAGTATCATGGCAGTGAAATAGTCCAAAGAGAGCTCCAGGAAAGTTGAGGTTAATGTTCAAAATAAAGAAAAAGAGCAAAAGAGAGGCGGTGATAGAAACCCAACCGAAGATGAGATTTTGGGAGAGGGAAGCCAAGGATCCCGACATTTGACACCTATACACCGTTGAACATGTCATTAGAGAACATCTATCTATCGACTTGTAATATTTTGCAAGAAGTAGAGATAGACAAGGAAGTACTGTAGATTCCATAACATTTATAGTCATACTACAGACGAGTGCCGCCGCCTTCGTGATGTCATTAAAAAGTTGATTCATGAAAGAAAGTTGCAAAACTTCGTTAAAGCCCCATAGGATGGCAAGCGGGGGACATCTGACCCCAATAAAGGACAAGCCCTTAAGGAACCTAGATGGGCAGGTTGAACGTTAGTCATTAAAACTATTGTCGGTGGACCACATCCAGCCGACAAAAGCTAGAATGAGATGGTGCGCTACGTGAATGTTATAAGACAAGTTGATATGGAGTGCTGCTCTATCGAGGAGGAAAATGCTCCAGCAGAGCAGCAAAAAACCATGACTGATGATATCATATTTCAGAGTAGAGATGCAGACAGGGTAGAGGCCTCCTATAACGAACTAGATTTTTCAGCGATTTAAATATGAATTTAACAAAGATTTTAAAATAAAATTATTTTTAAAAATAAAAATTTGACAACGAAAACTAGATATTTGGAATGTGTCCATTTAAATGAGACCAATAAAATTTGTTTCGTGTCAAAATTCGTCCGAAACTCGATCAACGTAATTTTTTCGGGCGAATTATCAAATTTTGAAGTATGAATATTTTTACACAGAAATGATCTAGAAAATTTTCTGATTAAAACGTCAAAATTCATTCCGTCCAATTCCAACCTCTGCAGCTCCGTTTATCAAGAATTGCCGTTGTTGTCCAATTTCGAAGCGGTAACAGCGGCGACAGATGAGATTTTGCAACGAACGTCGTAGTACATAATTAATTACATCGTTGGATTCATCTTGTTGCACTGATCTCCATGGTATATGGTTTTTGTGTTTTGGCTTCCGTTGCAAAACGTTGCATGGTTGAAATATGGGTCTGTGACCGTGCGAGAGTCATAATTGCTCACATTCTTTTCAAGCCGAGATTATTTCTTTTCAGCATACATTCTTTGTGTGCGCAGACTAAATTATTTAATGCTGCATTTAATGCTCTGTGCATTCCCTCTGCATATAAATACATCCTCTGTGCTTTCATTCCTTTCCTTTTCTCTAGGAGCATGTGAGAAAGTTACTAAGTTAAATAATTATAACACTTGCTCATATATATACACGTAACTCTTCTTCTTCTTCCCTTTTATATACCTCCTTCCCTGCTAACGTTTTCATCCCATGCCTGCTACTTTGTATTTGACCCTGCTACCTTCAAATTTCCCACTCCATTCACGCCTATCTTCTCACGGCCTATCCCCCTCCCTACCTGTTGTACAAGTCATGACCAAGCATGCACTCTTCCATCATTTCTATACACGTGCATTAACATACCTAATACGCGACACAGCCATGCATGCACTAGCATGCCTACAGATCTCCCAACCATTCACGAACCCCGCGCCCGCCTGGAACCCGCCACCACCAGCCGAGTTCACCACCTCAACCACCTTCCAGCCTTCTCCTACCACCAACCTCCGCCCTACCCATCTCCTCCGGCCAACCCAAGTTCCCCACCGTCCCTTACACCACCGCACGACACAGACCACCCTAACCCTGCCTGTAGTCCCCACCGAACTGCCTTTAGCCCAGCCACTTCACCTGCTCCACCCGAGGCCGAACACGAACTAACTCCCGGACCTCCCCTGTCCCACAACCAGCCCTAAGCCACCTCCTCCTGTTGCCACCAAGCTTCACCACTACCAAAGTCTGCTTTCCACCACATGAAACCCAAACCAAAGCCTCCTCTCCTCCAACTTCTAGGTTGCGTGAGTTATATATATATAAATATATATATATATAAAGAGCAACGTAAGTGGGAAAAAAAGAAAAAAATGGAAAAAAACGTTGCTGAAAAAAGAGAGAGAAAGAGCCATCATCTTCTAGCTCGTTTACGCGTACCCATATCACCGTGTCCGTGCTCATTTTCCAAAGTTGCGAAGGTGAGCGATTCTAAGCTCACGATTAGATTTTCACGTGCAAGTATACTGCGAAATATTAAATAACTGATTGATAATTATAAATAATTGGTTGATAATTATAAATAATTGGTTGATAATTATAAATATTTGGTTGATAATTATAAATAGTCGGTTGATGATTACGATCGATATTGAAATTGGGAACCATTGGTATTTGACACTGTGATATATGATTTAGTTGAAATGGTTTAAATGTTTGATTGGAATCCAAATTGCTTATGAAACCCATTAACTATAGAAACATTTAGATATTGGATGTTGATTAATTTATTGATACCCTGTCACTTTTATTGTTGTTGTATGCATTGATTTGGACACTGAAATTTGAATCAGATATGGGTTGAAATGATAAATACCCAAATTAAATCACTTGGCCTAGGCTAGAAATTAAATAATAAACACCGACTGGTCAATCGAAACTTATTTTGGATATTTAGTATTTAAATTTGAAATTAAGAAATAATTTGGAAATTTAATGTGAATTTATAACTTAAATTTTCGTTGAAGTTAATATTTAATTTTGGAAATCCATTAAGTGAATTTAGATTTTAAAATGAAATATTAATTGAACTATTTTAAAGTTATGAAATTGTATTAAAATTGGTTATATTGAATATTAATGAGATTTAAACTCGTTAAGTTGATTATTTGAAATAAAATGAAATTTGTTAATATTGTATAGGTAATTAAATTTTAATCAAATATATGATTTAATTAAAGGAAGAATTTTAATTGATTTTATTGAATTAAAATATAGTGATTTTATTGAATTAAAATATAATGATTAAATTGAATGGTTTTGAATTAATTTCGATTACATGTGTTAAATTAAGAAATTAAGTAAATTAATTCCGAAGTTAATTAAATTGAATATTTAATAATAAAACTTTTATATTTAATTATTTAATTAACTTTGTTAATTTGAATAGTAATGAATTTTGGCAATTGTATAATGGTGAAATAGGATTTTCACAAAAATATATTTTGAAAGGTTAATTGGAAGACGGTATTTACAAATGAAATATTGGAGAATAAAAGATATTTTATCTTTTGAATAAGAATGGTTCTGTGAAATGAAATCGAGAATTTGGTCGAAGAAATTATTTCAGAGAATGAGTATATTACTAATAAGTCTAATAGGAATGCCTAAATCGAAGTGTGAAAATTGAATTCAAATTTGAATATTGATTGCTCATACGAAGTTGATGCCATTTGTTTGGTCTCTTAGACTTATGTACCTATATTGTTTGACTTGAATTTACTTGCATGAGAATATCTAGTCTTGACTCGAGTGTTTTGTTTTTCATTACGCTCGGGTCAGCCCGAGTTGTTTCAGTTCTCGAGGACCTTAGTCGCTTGAAGACGAAGACGGAGATTGGAAGACTATACTTACTACTATTATTCCGCTGCACTATATTGACATGTTCGGTTAAATGTATAACTCTGATAATATTGAAATGGAATCAAATGTACATTGATAGACAACATTGTAATTATGTTATTATTATATTTTATCCTTCCGCTGTGAGATTCTATATATTGTCTTCTTTCTCTTCTCCTTTTCTTTTCTTTTTACCCCTTGATAATTCGTCTTTTTGAACGATTCAGGTCGGGCATATGTGGTTAAATGTCGACTTGAATTGACCAAAAAGGCGGGTCGTCACACCTCTACAATAGACCCAATGATGATCTCGGCTATGATCGACTCCTCCTTGGTGAGAAAGATTCTGATCGACTGTAGAAGTTTAATAAATATCCTTTTTAATAAGGCCTATGATCAAATGTTATGGGAGGCCAAAGATTTGAAACCGTGTAAAGCGAGTATTCATAGCTTTAACGGTATTGCTACTGAAGCGGTAGGCTACGTCGATCTACCAGTGGAGTTGGGAGACGATAAACATAGGAGAGTGCGAGTGCTGCCGTTTTTTGTAATGGATGTGAACTCTCCATACAATGTTTGCCGACCAGCCCTTGCTAATTCAGGGCAGCTATTGATCCTTGGTGCTTAACACTCAAATTCCTGATAGAGAATGGTGTGGGAATTATTCATGGAGATCAGGCGACCGGCCGTGCCTCCTATGTTGCCGAGTTGAGGAATGCTCAGCATAAAAAAAAGGAAAGGATGTTGAGAAGCCTCTCTGCATTAAAACTAACGAAGCCTAGCAATCAACGTCTGAGCTTTGGCTCGGACACCACAGTCGGTTCTATAAAGATATAGATTTGAGGGATGAGTAAGAGCAGCCCAAAGAACCCAAGGCTGCACCCGTTGAGTTGATGATTGACATCATGGTCAGCCACGATGACCCATCGTGGGTCCTAAAGATCAGATCATTGCTCATCGCAACGATGATGAAGGAATTAGCCAGCTTTCTTTGGATTAATCTTGATGTGTTTGCCTGGACCAATTCTGAAAGGTGTGGGATCTCGCCAACCATCGCAAGCTATGCATTAAATATCGACCTGAGGCATGTCCCGGTGAAACAGAAGCGATGCAGCATGGATATAGAAAGATCTACTGCGCTTAAGGAGGAGGTGGATAACTCAAGAACAATGGATTTATCAATGATACCATCTACCTGAAATGGGTATCTAATCCTGCAATAATGGAAAGTGGAGAACATGCACCGATTACTCAGACCTGAATAAAGCATGCCCAAAGGATAGCTTTCCACTTCTAAGAATTGAACATCAGGTAGACTCGACCGTTGAACATGAACTGCTTTAATTTATGGACGTGTACTTCGGGTACAATTAGATCCCAATGCACATCCCAAACTAGGACCACACCAGCTTCACCACCAACCTAGGATTATCTACTACATCGTGATGCCTTTTTGACTAAAAAACGCTAGAGCTACTTATCAGAGACTAGTCAACCGGATGTTCAAGGATCAGATCGGATGATCAATGGAATATATATGGATAATATGCTCGTAAAGTCATGATGGTCAAACAACCACATCGGTGATTTGGTGGAGATGTACAGTGTTCTCCTGAAATACAAAATGAAACTCAACCCATTGAAATGCTCTTTCGACATTGCATAAGGGAAATTCTTGGGTTTCATCGTTAACTATCATGGGATTAAAGCCAATCCTGAGAAGATTCAAGCAATAAGAGATATCCGAGTACCATAGATGATTAAGCAGGTGCGAAGCCTAAATGGGAAGGTCGCCGCCCTGAGTCAATTCATCTCCGGGGCCGCAGATAAGTAAATTTCCTTCTTTGACTTGATCAAAAGAGGGAAGAGGAACTTCACATCGACACAAGATTGTATTAATGCATTCAAATCTCTGGTAAGTCACTTAAAGAGACACCCTTTCTTGTCTAAACCACTGGATCATAAATACTAGTATATCTATTTAGCGGTATCGGCATATGCCATAAGCAGCGCACTGCTGTGCGAAGAGAATCAGATCCAGATGCCAGTATACTATGTTAGCAAGCATTTGATGGTTGCTGAAGGAAACTATGTGAAGCTAGAGAAGCTTGCATACTTCCTGTTGATTGCATCAAGGAAGCTTTGCCCTTAATTTCAGGCTCACCCCATAAATGCCTTAACCGACCAGCCATTACGATAGGTCCTACAACTATTTGAGACGTCTAGGAGGTTACTAAAATGGAACATCAAACTGAGCCAGTTCAATATCACTTATCTCCCTCGGAGAGCTATCTAGGGACAAGTGTTGGCGGATTTCATAGCTGAATTCACTGCACAAGATAACTCTCCTGAGAGCAGTGGAGAGCCTACCATCCAATGGAAGATGTACATGGATGGAGCATCTAATGATTAGTGTTCTGATGTCGGAGTCATACTGGTAACTCCCGAGAACGCTCAATCTGCTATGCCCAAAAACTTGACTTCCTTGCGATGAATAATGAAGCTGAATATGAAGCCTTGATCGCCGGACTCAAACTTGCTAAAGATCTAGGAGTAAAAGCTTTGAAAATTTTGTGTGATTCCCAATTAGTAGTGTGCCAAGTCATGGGAGAATATCAGGCCAAGAGAATGCGACTTGCTCCTTATCTCAACCGAGTCCAAGAGCTGCTGGTCGATTTTGAACATTACACTATTACGCATATCCCTAGAGAACAGAATGAGAAAGCTCACTTGCTATCCAAACTCGCTAGTTCTAGGAATACATAACTTATGGCCATGGTCCCAGTTGAAATACTTAATGCTCCAAGCATTGACCGGATGGAGATTGATTGGGTATTAAAGACGGAGATTGGGAAGAAGTCATGGATAACTCTGATAAAAGATTATTTTCAAAAGGGAATCCTTCTCGAACAGAGAAATGAAGCATGACTGGTCCTTCGTAAAGCTTCATGATACATCCTTCAAGCTGTAATTATGGAGAGGAAGAGTTTTTCTATCCCCCTACTTCGGTGTATTGCCAACGATGAAGTTAAACAAGTATTAAGAGACGTGCATGAAGGAGAGTGTAGCAATCACACGGAGGGCAAACCTTGGTGAAGAAGATACATTGCTATGGATATTACTGGCCAATTATCAATCGAGACGCAGTTGATCATGCTAGACGATGCGACAAATGCCGGAGATATGCAAAGATTCCGAGAGTCCCGTCGACGGAGATTATTCAGATGGCCAGTCCATGGATATTTGGTACATGAGGTATTGACATCATCGGCACCTTACCGATTTTCACAGGTGGCGCGAAGTACGCCATCGTAGCAGTCGATTACTTTACTAAATGGACTGAAGCTAAACCTTTGGCCACAATCACTACGGAGAAATTAATCAAATTTTTTTGTATGAAATAGCATCTATCGTTTTGGTCTCCCCCGAACGATCAAAACTAACAGCGGAACCCAATTCGAAAGTGTTAAATTCAAAGACTTCTACATTAGCATCATATTGAGGAAAGGATTGCGGCAGTTGCTCACCCTCATGCTAATGGACAGGTTGAAGCTTTAATCATAAAGTCCATTCTGAAGAAGCGCTTGGAAAAGGCCAGAGGCTAGTGGATCGATGAACTCTGTCAGCACTATAGGCATACATAACCACCTGCAAATCCGTGAAAGGTCACACCCCATTCGCCCTTGCTTACGGCTCGAAAGCCGTGATTCCCATAGAACTTAAAGTCCCTTCTCATCAAGTGACTTACTATAACCCAGAACAAATAGAGACGTCCTTTTGGAATCTCTAGATTTATAGATAAGAAGTGCGAAGAGGCTGACTTGAGGGCAGCTATGCATCAACTTCGAGTTGCCCGATACTACAACATTAAAATCCAAGCTTGGACCTTTGATATTGGCAATCTTGTTCTAAAAACGAATCTTTCCTAGCTTCGGTAACTTGGGTCCAAGATGGGAAGGACCATATGTCATCGATCAGAAGCTTGGAGATGGAACTTTCAAACTAACGATTTTTGATGACATTGCACTCCTTAGGGCATGCAATAACAAGCATTTACGGCGTTACTTCACTTAATTTTGTTTCATTCAATTATATTTCATTTAGAATTTACTTTTGCATTTTAGCTCAAAGCCATGTAATAAGACAAACTTTGTCGCTTTCTCTTTTAGCTTATAATAAAATTTAAAGATTTTTCCAAATCTATAAATTGTTTATGCGTAGTATAATAGTTGTGATATGCGACCGACCTGAATCTACGTAAGCCAAATATAAATGAACGAGTACCCGAATTTTGGTGCCAACCAAGCTCTCAGGTCCATGATCGAATTAATCAAAACGAACGTGGTTTGATCGTTCATCTGATAATTGTCGCCTACGATCCGATGGGCTGAGTATAAACATCAAATGGAAGCAACTTGACCATTTGTTAACTAACCCCATCCCATGATTTGACGGGAGGAATATAAGTAAAAGTGGACGAGATACGACCGACCAGTCTTCGACTTTTACCCTTGACTCGGAGGGAATAGACTTAACTAAGGAAAATGTGATTCGGCCATTTACTAGAATAATTCCAGTCCCCAGAGTGTGGACTGAAGTATAAACATCAAATAGTATGATTAACCACCCGTCAACTAACTCTGACTCCCACAGTATAGAAGAAAGTATAAATAAACGAATGAGTGCGACTTGACCATTCATTCGCCAGCTCTAACCTGAACCCGATAAGATAAGTATAAACTCATAATGGATGGGATCCGACCATCCACGAACTAGCTCCCTCAGCCCGAGACTGCGGGTAGGAGAATAATCACTTAACTGCTGAATACGATAGCATAACACTATGGCTCATGCCCGGTGCTTAATGTGACTTAAGGCCATGACCGAAAGGAGGCCTTAAGATAGCTTTGGATCGATGCTCGAGGTAACAGGTGATTAAATGACATTGTAATTCAAATGACGAGCAACAAATTACAAGTACATTAAATGGAAAATGTAATATCTTGAACACTTAAACGAATTCATACAAAAATTAAATTGAAACAAAGAAGTTTTTATTCACGCACTAAAACTTGGAAAGCCAAGTATAAGTTTATTAGAAACTAGAAACCAAAAGCGGGGGACATACCTGCATAATTACGGCCAACAAAAAAACTAGCTACCTAGCCATCCATAACCTGAGCCAATTCAATGGCTATTTCTTATCCGTCTCGGGTTTCTTTAGGGTAGATTCACTAGAGATATCACCCTTACCCCTCCTCTTCGATTTTTCTCCACTCTTGCGATCCTTGGGAGAAATGTTTTAAGAAATAGAAATGGAAGTAGTATCACTCTAGGAAATGGAAATATCGACCTACTCAGGGATGATACCGCCAAGCAATATGGTTTGGAGTGGAGTGACATCCACCTCAGCATGCTCCTTCTTGATCTTCTTATCCAGCTCCTCCTTCGCGATGCGCTATTTCAAGCAGAGCTCATTTGTGTGCTCAGAGGAATGAGTCACCATGACGTCTTTTGTTTCATCTTAGGCCTGCTGATTGTAAGTTTTTTCTTCATTTAATGCCTCTATGACTTCAACGTCCGGGCAGAGAGTCTCGGTGGATTGGACGGTCGAGACCGTTTGTGCAGGTTCGGCCACTATGGACTCTATTGTCAGTGCCTGCCATCCTAGGATGGCATCGAAACCAAGAGCACGGATGGATGCGGATAGACCTACAATTTCATAAGGTTCAACGAGTAAACTTGTGACTTTCGTGTGCAAGATGTAAACCTTCTTGAACATCATGGAGGTGAGAGATATACCTTCATCGGATTGGCCTACAGTTTGAATAGGAGTGCGGCCTTCAAGAATCAGAGATAGCTTAAAAGACTTTTGCATATCAGGTTGATCCGGATTGTAGCCTATATCCTTTTCAGCGACGTGGGAAGTTGAGGCACCAATTGCCTGACTTATAAGAGGGTCTTAAGAGCCGGACCTAGAGGCTTCGCCGCTTTCCTTCTCCTACTCAGTGGTTGTTGGGTCACGGAATAGACTGAGTTGAGTAGCTTTGAGTTTATCGGGCTCTTCAACGTGCAAGATTTCACGCATGAGCTGCTCCTCATCAACCTCAGTGTCGCCTAGAGATTTCTTCTTCAGCTCCATGACATAGTCCCAAGCTTTGACCAACGATTCAGGGTATCCTCTTCAAGAAACTAAAGGTTGTGGTTAAGGAGGACACTAGCATTATAATATATCAACAGGGGATCAAATTCATCCTTTATCTCTGTCCTACCGGGCTCCTTAGCCTCTTCTTTGAGGGTCTCTATTTGCTTAAGTTATTTCTCAGCCTCCTCCTTAGTCATGGAAGCCTCAACGATTTTCTCGCAATATTCTTAAGACTCTTGTTGAGCTTCAATCTTCTCCTTCTTTTCCCTTTCAAGCTCCTCCTCAAGCTATTAAATACGGAGAGCCAAAGCGTCATTATCTTTTTTTCAAAGCATCCTTGTCTTTCTACAAAGCATCCTTCTCGAGAGCTAAAGTACCACTACGACGAAAGGTGGTGCCTAGTTGAATTTGGTTCTCTTTCTTTATACACTCATCTAATTCAGAACATTTGATGGCTCTCTTCTTGGCATTAGCTAGCTTTGGGTTCAATCCCTTAACTTTCTCATCCAGGCGTTTGATGGTGTCTTTATCGTGGACCGCCTTAAGAGTTAAGCAATCGATCTCATGTTTCCTTTTCCTCGATACATCAGAGATTCACTCAGCCATACATAGAGTTATGCTATGCTGGTCATAGACATCACTAACATAAAAAAGCGTTGTGTCCTTGGCCTTTGAAGGAATTGGGTGCAAAGCAAGGACAAGTTTGAACTCATCGAAGCTTAACTTTGGAAACGTGGCCTTAAGTGCAAACATCTTTTTGGCAGCTATAGCATCAAGCATTGTTGGAGGTTTAATTGGAGTAGTTGGAGCTAGAAGGGTCTATTTGTCATGCCTATGAAATGATGTATTGAGGCACCTTGGTCAAACTAGCATTCAGAGGATCGATGGGTGTTGGAAGAACCCGAATGTTGCTCAGGTACTGTAGCCGAAGTAGGTGCATGAGGTAATGACTTGCCACCGCTATATACGATGGGATGTGGATCGACATCCTTGTGATAAGAAGACTGAGATTTTGACTTGTGTTTAGACGATGAGTCCTTGGACTGGTAGCCCTATCCCGATCATCCCTTCTGTCATGGCCTTCCCTCTCTTGGCCAGATTGTCGGCCAAAGTCTGAACCTCGACTGGGCTCGAGATAAGAAAATTGGGAGCGTGATGACTTCTTTAAGTGATCGAAGTTATGAGAGTGCCCCATGGAACCTACAAATAAAACAAAGATGTATCAACATCATTAGGATTAAAGATGAACATGTGTCAGTGCAGTGCGCATGGATGTGAGTGTCCTAGTATCCCCCCGACGGACCATGTGCTGGAGCTTTGCTAGCCGGAGTGACCTCTCCCATTCTAGTGGGAGGAATGTCAACACCAATTTGGATAGGAGAATCAAACCACTTAAGGCTCATATTGGCAAAATCATAACTCCGGACATCCCCCGGCATCGGGATGCTCGCCAGTCCCTCGAATATATCTTCTGAAGGCAAGGAAGTGGATTGATCAACAACAGTAGTGGTTGGCTTGGGTTTCTTGGCAATTTTCCTTTTGCAAAGCTTGTGAACGAGCCTCTTCCCTTTTCTCTTCTTTGAAGCAAGGAGCTGTGTGTCCTGAAAGGACCCAATTACAGGCACGTGGCATGAACCTGCGTTATCGCGACCAGGGTCATTAGCATTACCCCTTATTTTGCCTTCTTTGGCATCATCCTGGGCCTCCTCGATTGGGGGCACAACAGGATTAACATCGCCACCTCCCTACTGAGCAGCGCATCTTCCTCTTACTACTTCCTTCTCAACATTCCTTGGTAACACGGTGCTATGGCCCTCGTCTAGCAAGCTGAAAGCAAAAAGGCAGTTGTTGGTAATAAAGGATTTAACACCTCTATCTTCCACTGGTATATTCCCGAGCTCTGCGACCACCTCTGAATACTTGTTACCGCAGGGTTGTGAATATTTACCTGCAAGATTCAAAGAACTGCTTAGTTCAAGTTGTGACTTGAATAAAAGCACCCAAGATTGTGTTCAAAATGACACTTGCGTCCTTCCATCTATCGTCCTACGAAACCAGGTGAGCAACACACATAAAACCATTCATTCTTAAAAGCACTTAGCTTATCCATGCATTAGTTATAACCTGACAGTTATTGATTGACTCAAGAAAAGTGTAAGAGAGGCTCCCCTTTCGTCGCTTGAAATTGTAAACGAACCTAATGTCCTCTAGGGTTGGTTCACGATATAAGAACTCGAGAAATATCATTTATGTGCAATGCAGAAATGCATAGCATTTTGGGTGCAACAGGATCGGAGCCAATCTTAAATAATGGAGCATCTTCCAGATGAATGGATTAAAAGGAGGAACGCATCCTACCCAACACATATACTTGTTACAAGCAGTGTACCATTCCGGAGGCAATTGAGCTCTATCGTTACGAGACAAGACTCGTACATCCTCATATGAGATTCCATGCTTAATGCAAATTCTGCGACGAGAAGCCTCATCGACTCTCAAAGCCATAGAGTCTTCCGGATTCTCTAAAAAGATGGCATCTTACAAAGTGTCAGGGTTGGCTCATTTTCCACTTTAGGACTTGGAGGGATTTCAGGAGCTCGATGCGAGCTTTTAGGTTGTTCTGATTGCTGACTCGGAGAATAGCGAGTAGAGACTATTACAGAGCTTGATTAAGCATCAGATCCATCGTGTGTAGCAGCTTGCTCGGTAGCCATAGCAACCAAATGTCCCAAGTGTCTAGAACCCATAAACTGTCACACTCTGTAGGTAGTTGTAGTTAGAGAAAGAAACATGTTCCCCTCGTGTAGAGTGTAAACTAGTGAGGTATGGTGGTGTTATGCAATGCAGTGATAAATAAGCCATGATTAAACGACAACTGTGAGAGACCCTGGAATTCAACCGGAGTGACCGTTATCATATACAGTCCCAACCTATTTTCATGTAAATTGTTGTTGATTTCACATAAACTTCAGAATCAGTTATCGGCATACAGGTGTACGACATTCATATCCAACTTCATGTAGGCATATGTGTTTGTTTTCAAGTTCAAGTTCCAGCCCAGAATCCATGCGCTCAAGTCAAATGTGTTTAAGTTCTAAGTCATGTTCATGTTCGAGTTCAAGATCATACGCAAGTTCACTAGTCCCAGTGTTTAAGTCTAAGTATGCTCAAATCAAGCCAAATTTGCCTAAGTCCTGCCTAGGCAAGGGATCAGAACCGAACCTATTGCCTAGATGAACTCATTTAAGCATATTCAACTCAATTCGATCACCTCCAGCATGCTTATACCGATCCCAGCAGAACTGATCCCTCCATCTACTTCATTATCCCAACTACACCAACCCCATGTCCACACCGAACTCTGCATGTCAGCCTATAACCAATCCCATATTTGTTTGCAACTCCATCCACTTCATCTTCTCCAATCCGACACTGACCTTCTCCTCCACAACTATGAACGTGAATCTAAATGTCTCATTACAATCTCTCATTCCAATTCGTGTACTACAAATTCAAACCCGCCAATATATGCAAAGTCAAACATAAACGATGGCTAAGAGACGAATCGATGTGATAATAATGAGGGCGATTCGGGGACGGGATGAAATCCAAAACTGAATCGATGGAATGAAGGGAAGTTTGATTTGAAGTGGTGGTGAAGGCTTCTAGCAAGGTGGAGAGTCGAGTCATATAAGGGACTGGATGGATCGTTGAAGGACTGGGCAAAAGTATTGAGCTCGAAGAGTTGTTAATGGTAGATGCGAGAAGGAAAGGGGGATCGGGTCAGTTGCAAGACAAATGAAGAAGTGGAAAGAAGAGAGGCTAAGTCACTAGCTTATATATGGATGCGGCCTACTTCCTAAAAGCCCAAAGCGGCTAAGTATTCTTAAACAAAGGGGTTGGTACCGTTCCCCCCACCTAAGGGATTAGTATCGAACCCCTATATTAAAAAATGGAAAATGGCACTACAATTGCACTTAAACTGCGTAGAATCGGCAGTGACCCATCAGCAAGTAAGCATGCCTGAGAGCCAATGACAAAATTTTGTACATGAATGAACGTGCACGTGTACATACTCAACATTTGATTTCTTGACTCGACAGAAATTGAATTATTACCGGAGAACTCCTGAGAGAGAAGACGAGTTCAAATAACCAAGGCATACTAACTTGATCGACAAGCTCAATGGAGCTGAGCATAGACAAAGATTGAGGATTACATCTTGGATTTACATCGACTAATATTGACCAAGCATCACAGCGAACAAAGACAGAGATAAAACTCTTTGGAGAGATAACAAGAGGGAAGGATAATGATTGTTCAGGGAGCTAAAGGAATCCTTTCTGGAAACTCTAACGTGCTTCGATTCAAAGCACGTCATGTTTGAAACAAGACATACTTTGGAGGAAAAATATTATCCAGCCTTTTGACCTAGCTATATCCAGGCTGATTGGACAAGTTACATTTGATGGTTGATAAGGCAAGTAGCATAGATGAATGATCATGGAGTCCAAAGATCATGCACAGATAATGGTATGATGCAACTGTAACGAACCGAATTTTCGACCCATAAAAATCGACATTAATACATCCACGGTATTATATGCCGAACATTCAAGTGCCGGAAATACCAATTTGTTAGGGTGAAAGAAGTAGGTAGAAGATAGAAGAAAACTAAGCAACACAGAATCTCACAACGCAGCGAATAATATATAATACAACAATGATCTTTACAAAAAGGAAACATTTTATTCATATATACAACATCAGAGTACACTAGACTTATCTAAATTTGGACAGTTATAGAAACCTATCCTTACATTGAGAAACATACAGACTCTATAATACAACGGAAGAAAAATATACGTGAATACGTCTTGACCATCCAGCTCCTCTCCAACTCCAAAGTATCCAGGTAACCTGGGAAAACCATGCTCTGTCTGACCCGAGTGTTACATGGAATAACGCCCGAGTCAGTCTGGTAAACCAGCATGAGTAAAACTAGATAACAAGTAACAACCAAACTGATTTCTATATTTGAATTTTTTTCACAAAGGGTATCTCGTAAGACCACACCGCACATAAAAACAAATCGGTTTTTACCTTACGATAACCAAAACATTTTATATCAAAATCAAGTGATATTATCATAGTGTCTAAGTTTAAAGTAAATAGATAAAATAACTGAAATGCTTGCATCTCACATTCAAACATACTAGGCTCTATAATAAAAAACATAAGGCACGTATTGGAGATTGGATTCCAACAATGGCAAGGTAAGGGACTAACTTCCGATGATACATCTCTAGAAAATGCACTGATGCTAACAGAGAGCCGGCTGCCCCTTTAACATGGCGGACCGGATTACCTCACCCCCTTGACATCGAGGACTTATACTACCACGGTTTTTTCATGCAACCCAACTCTGAAAGGGACATCTAGAATGGGGTGACCGCTCCTAATGGTAGCTAACCACATAGCTCTACCGCATGCCCTGCTTTTTCCATTCCTCCCGGTTGTGAGGCTTGAGGCTACGCTTTACCTTTCTGAATAGCAATCCACTTGGAATGCTAGCACTGCCCTCTAGGCAGTAATGCAGTGCCAGCATTCATCCATACAAGTTGTCTAGGATAAGGACAAACCGAAGGCACTACTTCTACTGCATCCATTTTGGAACCACCCTCAGGATTAGTAGCAAGCAGCCCTTGCACTTCAATGACTCGTCTTCGATCCCATGCTTTAAGATGTCTTCATTTTGAAATGGTTGAGTTGGATCAAAGTGGTTTTCGGATAACATATCCGATCTCGGTCCATTCGAAACAACGTTCGACGATTTTCGGTAAACTCAACCCCGGTTCTTTAGGAAAGAAACAGACAAATGACAAGAGCGGCATTCACCTCCTAACCGTTTGTGGACAGATTTCCATATCATTCGTCCTAGAAGAACAAACAAGTTTATACTTACAGTATAGCACCTTCGATGGTAACTGTACCATATAATTCTCGTGTTTCCCCTAGAAATTTCCAAAGTTATGTTTTGTCCAGATTTGATAGTTGGTTATTTAATTATCAAATAAACAAACATCCAATCATGGTTTAATTTCCATATGGGATCCACTAAGCCTTTATTAATTCTCTTTAATTAATAAAACCACTTTATAAAACTTGATCAAAAGATCTTTTCAAAACACTGTTCCCAAACCCCTTACATTTCCTTTTATACATAGGAAACATTTATATACTTATCTTAATGTTATAAGTATATTACCATAACATTTTACTTTTCATACCATGAAACAAAATCATATACTTATCTTATCAGTATAAGTATATTTACATATTTTTCAAGGTTTTCTTCTTTCCAAATCCCATATTAAATAACCAAACATTTTTCCCAAATAAAACATTCCGCTTATCCTTTATCAAAAATTCCTTTTTAAAAGCTCATCTCATATTTCAATTAACTTATAACTTTCAAAATAAAGTTATAACCCGCTTTTATAAACCTTTAAGTTAATTTATAACTCTCTTTACAAATCTCTGAAATGATTTATAAACCTTTTTTCTATTTTTAAAAGTCTTTATATAAACCTTTCTATACTCCTTTATCTTTACAAAACATCATTTGTAAAACACTTAAAATAACCCTTTAGTAAAAACCCCTTTTATAAACAAGTTATTATTTATAAATAACTTTACAACAAAATAGCATAACTTGGAAATCATTTATAAACTTTAAACTCTAACTTGATTAAAGAATTTAAGTCAATTCAAAACACACTTTACAAATTCAAAAAGAGGCTTAGCAATCCCAATGGTACTAAGCAAGGTATAATATTGGCTAATTACATTGACTACAATAGTCGAGTTCTTTTTGGCATTCCTAAGAATGCTCTAGAAGCTTCCTACATTCATGATGGTAATGTATCTCTTCTTCATTCTAGTTCTCCCATTATCACTGCATTATGGTTAGACATTTGCATTAATTATAAAATGCTTGCTTCTAACTGTACGCCTTGGAATTCCAAAACCAAGCATATAATTGCTGCTATAGATCAAGCTTTGATAACTATTCAACATACTACTATTTTTCCTTGGTATAAGAGGGTCTGGACTTCTGTTTCTAAGCCTTCAGAAAACATAATACTTTGGCGAGTTTTAAACAACGCCCTGCAAACTCGTGATCGACTAGTCAAACTGGTACTACTTCGGTTGTTGAATGCTTACTATGTGGTAGAAGAAATGAAATTGTTGTTCATTTATTTTTTGCATGTACTTATGTCCATTCTCTATGAAAGAGACTCCTTTCCGCTCACAGTCTGCACACGCTTTCCAGGGACCCCTCTATTGATGGGTTACTATATTTAATCAGTCGAGAAGGAGAAACGAATCGATTGATCTGCTTTTGAGAATGCTAAAAAAAGTCCTTCTTCTCGTTTGGGAAGAAAGAAATATCAGGTTCTTTAATGAAGTTAAATGGCCTGGCACATTGCTTTATCAATCTATCTTAAAGTTAGTATGATTGGGCATGCTTTGAAAATTAGCACGATTATAGGTTGATTTTCCATGTAAGACTCATTTTGCTTTCCTTTTTGGTTCTTCCTGTTGTTCTTTGTTTTCTGTTTTTTCCTTTCTTTTCGTTTTTGTTAGTCCATGAGTTGATGGTTTTGATGACAACAACCTTAGAATAAGATTATAAAATATAAATACTAACATTATAGTTTAAATATATATTTATATGCAGGATTTAACCATGCAAGTATAAAGAATGAAGACTATACAGTATAGAGATTCAAGATATTAAGATTGAAGACTCATGAGTATCAAGAATATCAAGATTATCAAGAGTTCAAGATAAGTATTGAGTCTAGAATTATGTTAAAACTTCATAATAGCACTGAAATCTTCACTCCGATTTTCTTTTGGGATGGAACCCATTTCTACCTTTTTAGTGGCTTACAAACCCACGACAAGTAGCTTACAAACCTATGACAAGTGGCTTACAAACCCACGAACATCCTGGTTTTTTACAAGTTCTCGAGTCCTGATATGATGAGATATTCTGCAGGAAGAAGCTTGTAAAACTACTTCAAAATGATTTTCAAAACTACTTCAGAATGATTTTCAGAACTGCTTTTCCAAATGTTTCAGCCTTAAAAATTATCTTTTTAAATGATTTTCAAAAAGATGTTTTACCCTTAAAATATTCTTGTTTTTAAACTTCGTTTATTTTAAACTATCTTTTAATTATAATATATTTATACTTATATTTAAATATAAAATTATAGTAAAATTATATATATATATATATTATTCTCTATATTTATCTATGTATTTTAACTATAGTCAAGTATATTTATAAAGTTTAAAATAGTTTTAATATAAGATAATGGTTATTTTCAAAGAAAAACAAAACATCAAAATTTCCTTTGGGATGTCGACATGCCCTAGTACCCCATGTCGACATAGTGACAGTTAGATTCAAAAATTTGAATTTCAAAAGAAGTGTCTATTCGCCATAACCTTTCACGAATGGACATGACTGTTGTTCTTCTATAAATAGGGGTTAGTTTCAACGAATTTTTGATTAGATTTTCTGGTTTTTCACTTCTCTTCTTCTTCCACATTTTCTTATTCAAAATCCTATCATCACTCTACCGAAATCAACATTGAATCTAACTAGATTATCTTTGGTTTGATTCTCTATCACTATCTCAACAAGATCTAAGTGCTATTTAGAGTTATAGGCTTCTTTGTAATCTATCTAGCGAGAAAAGGTATGATTGTAGCCTTGGAAACCAATCAAGCGAGAAAAGGTGTGATTGTAGCCTTGGAAATCAATTGGGTGAACTTGTTGCCCCGGAAATCAAGTATCTCTACCCAGAAGATTGTGATTCTGGAGGGTGTACCTCGTAGCCTTGAAATCGAGGGTTGTAATTGTTGAATTGCTTTTGAAAGGAAATCCGTACTTAGTTGTGCGGGACTGGATGTACGGTTACCCCGAACCAGTATAAAATCCGGTGTGTTCTTTCCTTTACTGTATTTACTTTATTTCTGCATCTGTCTCTGTTTCTGTGATTATATCTGTGTCTGAATATTGCATACATTTGTGTACAAATCAACAATAACTCAAAAAGATTTAGAAATTTTTTAAAAACACTATTCACCCCCCTCTAGTGTTATTCCTAGCCTTAAGATCTATAATCCGCATTTCTCAAATTTGGTATCAGAGCAAGGTTTTCAAAAGTTTCATAATCTGAAATTTGAAAAGTTTTTCTAAATGGCTACCAACACTGGTACTATTTCTAACACTAGTTCATTTGTAGAAGGTCGGTCTACTGCCAGACCACCACTTTTTAATGGCAGTAACTATGCATATTGGGCATGTAGGATTAAAATATATTTACAATCTGTAGGATTAGAAACTTGGAATATCACACAAACTGAATATTCTGAACCCACAACTAATTTTGCACAGTGGACCACTGAGCAAAAGACTGTTGCACAAAATAATTCTAAAGCAATGAATATTCTATTTTGTTCACTTGATAGGAATGAATTTAATAGAGTGTCAGTTTGTAAGTCTGCATATGAAATCTGGAAAACTTTGCAAGTTACTCATGAAGGAACAAGCAAAGTTAAACAGACCAAAATTTCCATGCTCACAAATCAGTTTCAGTTATTTAAAATGAATACTAATGAGTCTATTTCAGATATGTATAGTCGATTTCAGGATATTGTGCATTTTTTAATATCCTTGGGAAAGAAATTTTCGGAAGAAGATCAAGTCAGAAAAATTTTAAATTCTCTCACTCCAAAATGGGATCAAAAGACACTTGCAATTGAAGAGGCTAATGACATCAGTACCTTAAAGATAGAAGAATTGATTGGAAATCTAATGTCGTTTGAAGTCCAAATGATCGGGAGAAGAGAAAGCAAAGCATCAGAAAAGAAATCAATGGCATTCAATGCATTAACCGACGGATCAGACTCAAACAGTGATAATGATGAAGAGATAGCATTTATGACTAGGAATTTTTGGAAATTCCTAAAATACAGAAAGATGAATAATCTCAAGAGAAACAACTATAAGAATTCTGGAAATCAGAATACAGTGCCAAACAATGTCAAATGTTTCAACTGTGATGAACCAGGCCATATCAAAAGAGACCGTCCTTATCCAGAAAGACAGAATCCTCCTATAAATAATGAATCAGTAAAGAAATGGAAGCGTGCATTTACTGCTACTCTAGATGAATCAGACTCGTCCTCAAGCGATGATGATCAAAAGACAGATAACTCAAATTTGTGTTTCACGGCAGTTCACGACTTCAACAAATTCAAGGAAACAGACTCAGAAAAAGGTACACATTTACAATACAATTGATTGAAATTGCATGCTTAGAATTAGATGATTGATTGTTTGGTTGACTGATTTTGAATTGGTGTGTTGATTGAATTTTAAATTTATTTTTTATTATTTTATTATTATTTTATTTTTATTATTTTTAATAATATAATAATATTTTCTGGAGTATACTATAATTCTAATAATATTCTGGATATATATATATATAGACATTAAAATAATAAGTATATATATTAGAATACTTAGGAAAAATAAATCATAAAAATTCACAGGCGTATGTCGACATAGTCCCTACCCTGATGTCGACATAGGTACCTGAATTTGAAATTCAAAATTTGAATTCAAATACTTGAATTTCCCTCCACCTTTTCACTTCATTCAATACTCTGAAAAGGCATCTTTTGACCAGAGAACATGTCTTTTAAAAATCTATTTATTCACTATCTTTTATCACAACTTTTCACTTTCATTTCAAATTCAAACTCTCTTCAAAACTTCAAGCTCTCTACTCTCTACTTTAATGGATTCTTCAAGCAACCCCTCCACCGTGAGACTTTCCAGAAACATGAAAGAGCAAATCCTCAATAATCCGGAGGCCATAAAAGCATACATCAATTATGATAATTATGGAAAAGTCCATCCCGGATGGTTTGCTATTTTTCAAGATTTTGCTTCTTATGAAATTGATACTCTTTTTGCAAACAATAATATTCTTAGTTTTGTTGATGCTTCTCAAAATGATTTCGTTTGTTATCCAAATCTTGTCAAAATTTTCTATGCAAATCTTAATCGAGAATTTTATGAAGGGAATGATGATGAAATTTGGAGTAGTGTCAAAGGCACTAGAATTATTTTAAATTGTGATCTTTTGGGTACCATTCTCAATTGCAAAAATACGGGAATGGATCTTTCTAGTTTTCAAATCGATGAACATGATCGTGAGACATTTAATCATATTTTTGAAGGAGATGAAAAATTTGAATTTAAAAACCGAAACTTTCGTCCAAAAGCAAGATTGTTAACCTTCTTTTACAACATACTTTGACCCCTAGATCGGTGAATTTTAACAATCCTACCTCAAAAGTTTGCAAAGCTCGTTTTGCTATTTTCGGAAATTATGATATCAATTGGGCGCAAGTTATTTTGGATGAACTTCGTCCTAAAAATTTTGAAATGGGAGAAAACACCTTATATCATGGAATTTACCTTACTCGGATATTCAACTATTTTGGAGTAAATCTCAAAGGAGAAGAATTTACTTCAAGAAAAGTTTTTAATATTTCAAACATTTCTCTCATGAAAATCCCATATGTTTTTCAACCTTATAAGAGTCTTGCCAAAAAAGAAGAGTGTTTGGCTCATGAAGAGATGGAAGAGGAAGAAGAAGAAGAAGGGGATGAAATGGAAATAGAAGAAGAAGAAGGTGAAACATCCCTAGAAAGTATTGAATATCCCTCCAATCCTACCAACAAAACCCTTCTCAAAAACCAAAAGATTATTGTTGAGAATCAACGGGTTCTTAAAAGATCCGTTAGTAAGAAGTTGGACAAAATATCATCCAAGATGAACAAGTTTTTCTCTAAAGTCAGCAAGAAACTTGGATTATCTTCATCTTCATCATCTTCTAACTAATTCTATATTTTCATATCATGTCGAATTAGTTTAAGTTTGTTTTAATTTGAGTGTGTATGTAGTTGTTTATGATTAATCATTGTACCACTTTTCTATGCAATGAAATTGAATTTCCTTTCTGTTATCTAGCTTATCTTATCTCTTGAATAAATGTTAGTATATTATAGAAATATATATATACACCATTATCCACAAAATAAAATTATCATCAAATTTCACTGCCTCATGTCGACATCCCCCCCCTTGACCATGTCGACATATACTGGTCAGAAATGACACTTCATTTTGAATTTGATTTTTGAATAACTACCATGTGTCTATTCATTTCAAACGAATTTCTACATCTATATATACCCATTTCTTCCAGAATTCATCATTGAATATTGTTTCTTATCTATTCTATCTCTCATTCTTCTCACAATTTCAAAAATGGCTAATCCAATTCATAACTTATCCGAGAATCCTGAAGAAACTCTTAATTCATTCAAGAATATTCTCTCGTTCATTCTTCGTAACTAGCGACACTTAGAGTTGAGTCAAATGCAGATGATCAAGGAGCAAGAAAGGCATTTCGATGCAATTCGATAGATGATTTCTACCCTGCACAAGGATGATTACGAAGCACATCCTCCTGTCTCTCTCACAAATGACAATGAAAATTGGGATGCCATCAAAGCAGATCCTATTTTCGGAGAAGAAGGATGGGTGGAAGTTCCTCGTAACGTTTAATTTGATTTCTTTATTTTGATTACTTTGTTTGAATTGATTGCTTTGATTGACATTATTTGTTTTGATTGATTTGATTAAATACTTGGTGTGGATTGATGAATGTATAAATATACATTGGTATATTTATCATTGTTTGAATATCATGTCTATAAGTATAGTTATTTCTTAGTATACTCTATTATATAGTTTATTAATGCAGGTACTTGAGTACAAGAATGAGGGGGAGTTATATAGTTTGGAGTTAGTTTGTTTTTGTTGATGACAAAGGGGGAGAAATATAAAATAGGAGAGTTAGGCATAGATTAAGGGGAAGTTATTAGATTAAGGGGGAGTCAATATAAAATATGCAGGATTTAACCATGCTGGTACAAAGAATGAAGACTATACAGTATTGAGATTCAAGATATCAAGATTGAAGACTCATGAGTATCAAGAATATCAAGATTATCAAGAGTTCAAGATTTCAAGATAAGTATTGAGTCTAGAATTATGTTAAAACTTCATAATAGCACTAAAATCTTCACTCCATTTTTCTTTTGAGATGGAACTCATTTCTACCTTTTTAGTGGCTTACAAACCCACGACAAGTAGCTTACAAACCTACGACAAGTGGCTTACAAACCCACGAACATCCTGGTTTTGTACAAGTTCTCGAGTCCTGATATGATGAGATATTCTGCAGGAAGAAGCTTGCAAAACAACTTCAAAATGATTTTCAAAACTACTTCAGAATGATTTTCAAAATTGCTTTTCAAAATGTTTAAGCCTTAAAAATTATCTTTTCAAATGATTTTCAAAAAGATGTTTTAGCCTTAAAATATTCTTGTTTTTAAACTTCGTTTATTTTAAACTATCTTTTAATTATAATATATTTATACTTAGATTTAAATATAAAATTATAGTAAAATTATATATATATTATTCTCTATATTTATCTATGTATTTTATCTATAGTCAAGTATATTTATAAAGTTTAAAATAGTTTTAATATAAGATAAAGGTTATTTTCAAAGAAAAACAAAACATCAAAATTTCCTGTAGGATGTCGACATGCCCTAGTACCCCATGTCGACATAGTGACAATTAGATTCAAAAATTTGAATTTCAAAATAAGTGTCTATTCGCCATAACCTTTCACGAATGGACATGACTGTTGTTCTTCTATAAATAGGGGTTAGTTTCAACGAATTTTTGATTAGATTTTCTGGTTTTTCACTTCTCTTCTTCTTCCACATTTTTTTATTCAAAATCCTATCATCACTCTGCCGAAATCAACATTGAATCTAACTAGATTATCTCTGGTTTGATTCTCTATCACTATCTCAACAAGATCTAAGTGCTATTCAGAGTTATAGGCTTCTTTGTAATCTATCTAGCGAGAAAAGGTGTGATTGTAGCCTTGGAAATCAATCAAGCGAGAAAAGGTGTGATTGTAGCCTTGGAAATCAATTGGGTGAACTTATTGCCCCGGAAATCAAGTATCTCTACCCAGAGGATTGTGTTTCTGGAGGGTGTACCTCGTAGCCTTGAAACCGAGGGTTGTAATTGTTGAATTGCTTCTGAAAGGAAATCCGTACTTAGTTGTGCGGGACTGGATGTAGGGTTACCTCGAACCAGTATAAAATCCGGTATGTTCTTCCCTTTACTGCATTTACTTTATTTCTGCATCTGTGTCTGTTTCTGTAATTATATCTGTGTCTGAATATTGCATACATTTGTGTACAAATCAACAATAGCTCAAAAAGATTTAGTAATTTGTTAAAAAACACTATTCACCCCCCCTCTAGTGTTATTCCTAGCCTTAAGATCCATAATCCGCATTTCTCACAGTTTTATGGTTTTATCATTTCCTAGTTGCCCTTGTAATCTCCTTTTTTAATAATAAATATATTAGTGGTCAGCTCACTATAACTGTCGGCTTGCTTTGCAAAAAAAACAAATTGTTTAAGAGTTAAACCCTAGTTAATTAAATATTAATTAAATAACTCATGAAATAAATAAATAACCATTAACCTTAATTAAATAATTATTAATCACTTAATTACTTCTTAACCCCATTAATCACTAACTAAAACTTTATAAATCAATTAATAGTCATTAACAAAACTTAAGTGATGATTAACCTCTAATCACCTTCTTAATTACCAATTAGATGCTAATTACCTTTTAATTAACTAACTAACTAAGTTTAAAAAACTTAGTAAACTAATTTCAAAATAAAGCAAATTTGAAATAGAAATTCAAAGCTTTGCCGAACTACATCCATAGCAACTATCGCTATGGGCGTAGTTCGCTCTAACATATTCTTAGCGAACCACTTCACAAATGCTTTTAAAAAAACTTTAAAACTAAAGTTACAAACTTTAATCAATTTCAAAACTTTAAACTTCGAAAATAAACTTCAATTCCAACCGGATCTCATAACCATCGCAATTACACCAAGTGGTTAACTTTGTTTACCAATCTCATGTCATAGCTCATGTTTTACAATCAACATATTACTAACACCGACCATCTTCATCATAGATTGCAAATATACATCCATATATACATGCTTACTAACTTTGTAATACAAAATCGATTTCCATAACCAAATCAATCTAAAATCAACCATCCAAATCATAATCAAACATGATTATCATTCAACTTCTACATTATATAATCACCATATATAGTGACATAAATAAAGTTACCATTTTCATTAAAAAAACGAGTAGTTTACTCACCAAACTTTCGCAAAAGCTACCTGAACTTAAACTAAACTTGCCAACGACTCCCTAGCTTTGAAGGATGAAAGCTTTAGGTGCTAGAAACCCTCAAAATGGGCTCGGCCTAGGTGTATGTAGGCTCGGCAGAGGTGTAGGGGTGGACGTGGGGTAGTAGCTTGAAGGTAGAGGAGGTTCGGGTTATCATCGATTTGTCGAAAATGAATCCAAAATTAGGTCATTTTTCCATTTGTTTTTGGGCCTCCAACTCACGGAATTTGGAAAAGTAGTCAAAAGGAAAGTTGTAGGAATTTCTTTCCTTTATCATTTCAAAAAAGTATCACTCATTTTCAATTGGTCTTAAAGAAGTTATGATCAAAAGAAGAAGGGTAATTTTCGGATTTGAAACTCTGGGTAAAATAAATTTCTTTGTAAATAATTGGTGTTTTGACATAGTTATGATAGAAATTTGAAAAAGTGGTCGACTAGAATGTTATAGCCACTAAAATTTCACACGGTTTCAAAAAAAGAAAAACTCAATTTGAGTTAGGAATGAGGAAAAAAAGATTGGTGGAAAGAGGATGAAAAATGGAGAAATATATGGGCTATTTATAAGCAAGATTTAACATCTCATCATTTTGTCAAGTCACATCACTCTCTTATATACATATATATAATTATTATGTTTAATCACATCACTCTTATATATATAATTATGTTTAGTCACATCACTTTATTTTGTGTGTATATATATAATTATTATGTTTAGTCACATCACTTTCATTTATATATATATAATTATTATATTTAGTCACATCACTTTATTTAATATATATATATATAATTATTAATTAAAGCTAAAACATGACAAGTGATAATGATGGTTAATGATTACAATCTAAGATGTGACAAGGGAGGAATATATATATTTATATATATAATATTTTTATTTTTAAATTTATGAATCGTCACATCACTTGCTAAACAAAATTAACATAAGATAATCTATCCTTAAGTGTATTATTATTTAGATAATTTACTCTTATATATGTGTATATATGGTGCACAAAGACGAACAATGTTCCCGACAACTTTCCAGTGTCGAAAGGTCGAAATTTCGGAAAACGTTCTTCGGTCACATTTTCTGTTTTTCTACGAACTATTTAATTTGGTAGAAAAATTTTGAAATTTTTTTATCATCATTATTAATTTATTAAAATGAGTTTATTTTCATTATAAAGCCTACATATTGAATTTTTAAAATTAAATAAATATTCACTAATCAAAACAGTGAAATTCCGGGTCATTACATTCTTCCCCCCCTAAAAGAATTTCATCTCCGAAATTACACCTCGATATATCCCAAAAAATAATTAACACTATACATCATCTCGTATGATGTACATAGATCATTCTTATGCAAAATCCGATTCGATCTCAACTTGAATACATAACTTTTCTTCCGAACTAGTATCGCTCACCCGATTCTCTAGTGCGGACTCCTATCAGGCTCCTTGATTTGGAACCTCTATTCTCCTTACATGGTTGCAACTATGATAGAAAACCTTGGTCACACACCAAGAACACTCATCAAGTGCCACCTCAAAGCCATGTACTCGAATCTTGAATTGCTCTATATGGAAAGAGAAATGATCTACGTCCAACTTATGCACTTACTTAATCGGTCCTCCCTAATACCAATTCTATTTCCACCAAATTATTTATGAAAACATTTCATAAACTACACTGGTTCAACTTGGATGCTACTCCACTACATCCTAAGATCATATATCCCTATCCAATTCCATTATTCCATTTCGAATTTATCTCTCAAATAAAACTCAAGATCCAAATACCCGGCTTTTAATCAAAACTTTTTAAAATAAAACTATATTTCAAGCATAGTAGCCCGAGTAACTCCAAAATGATACTAAGGAACTGGGTACTACCAAACAGTATCCTACATTCCCTTACCAAGAAGGGTAATACTCAAAAGAAGTGTTTACCATCTGAACACATCCCTTCCCCAATTTTAAGTTATTTTCGAGCCACTCGAACTAGTTAACTTTAAAATATTCCTTTTATTTCAAAATCATATTTTTAGAACAATACTTTACATTTTCCAGCAAAACATATATTTCCAACTTACTTTGGGTTCGTTCGGGTGGAGCTTGTTTGACTATACAATGATAAAGAGAATAATTTACTAAGTGCACTACAACGTTCGCCTAGGCAAACATCTGATCGTTACTTAGAAGATTATTCCGATCATCACAAAACAATCAAGACTCATTTTCCCCAACCAATCCAAAGAAAACACTCCTTAACATTTTCATTCCAAAATTTCATACTTAAACCAAATTGGTTTCAAATATTATTATTATTATTTTCCCAAAATCTTAAAATAATTTTTCAAAAGCACCGGGATTTAGGTTCTCAAGTTTTGAACCTAAATTCTTCCCACTGAACTGATACATTCTTATAAACCCTTTTTATAAATCACTTCTATTAAACCATTTTTAAATATTTGTCTTAAAATATTCTAACTTTTAAATCAAATTCTACCTCAACTTTAACATCGAACGCCTTATAGTCAAACTGTGAAACTTAATTCACAAGGTGTTCGTTGCCATATTTTTCCCAATCCTTATCTACCCAACCCATATCTTAAAAAGGGAACATACTAACAATAGTCAATGCTCAACTAGACGAGCATGATTAAACAAACCCTAAATGATAATAATAATAACATATTATTATCTCCTAACACCTCAACCAACTATATTACACTATTTGTGAAAATCATTCTTTTATATATAAAATATACCCTGGGTAAAATTATTTCGTTTACCCAATTCCAAAACAATACTTAATGTCGATTTTCCTAGTTTAAGTGTTTAGAAACACCTATTGGTATAGTTGTACACCCTGTATCGACCAGAGTTCATAAGCCACTAAACCGATAAATCAACACAATATACAACATTTGATAATCACTAACAAATACGCGCTCATATATATACAGTCAAACGCATTATAGGGTGTTACTTACCCTATCTCTAATGAGTTAACCCCACCAAAGCCAAGGTTCTCGCTTAACCTTCAGCTCTGATACCAAATGTAACGAGCCGGATTTTCGACCCTCAAAAATCGATATTAATACGTCCACTTTATTATATACCGAACATTCAAGTGCCGGAAATACTGATTTGTTAGGGTGAAAGAAGAAGGTAGAAGATAGAAGAAAACTAAACAACATAAAATCTCACAAGGCATCGAATAATATATAATACAACAATGATCTTTACAAAAAGGAAACATTTTATTCATATATACAACATCAGAGTACATTAGACTTATCTAAATTTGGATAGTTATAGAAACCTGTCCTTACATTGACAAACATACAAACTCTATAATACAACGGAAGAAAAATATACGTGACTACGTCTTGACCATCCAGCTCCTCTCCAACTCTAAAGTATCCAGCCAACCTGGGAAAAACATGCTCAGTCTGACCCGAGCATTACATGGAATAATGCCCGGGTCAGTCTAGTAAACCAGCGTAAAACTCGATAACAAGTAGCAACCAAACTGATTTCTATATTTGAAATTTTTTCACAAAGGGCATCTCGTAAGACCACACCGCACAACAAAACGAATTCGTTTTTACCTTACGATAACCAAAACATTTTGTATCAAAATCCAGTGATATAATCATAGAGTCTAGGATTAAAGTAAATAGATAAAATAGCTGAAATGCTTGCATCTCACATTCCAACATACTAGGCTCTACAATAAAAAACGTAAGGCATGTATTGGAGATTGGATTTCAACAATGGAAAGGTAAGGGACTACCTTACGATGATAAACCTCTAGAAAATATACTGATGCTAACACAGAGCCGGCTGCCCCTTTAACATGGCGAACCGGATTATCTCACCCCCTTGACACTAAGCCTTATACTACCATGGTGTTTATGCGTAACCCAACTCTGAAAGGGACTTCTAGAATGGAGTGACCGCTCCTAATGGTAGCTGACCACATAGCTCTGCTGCATGCCTTGGTTTTGCCATTCCTCCCGGTTGTCAGGCTTGAGGCTACGCTTTACCTTTTTGAATAGCAATCCATCTTGGAATGCTAACACTGCCCTCTAGGCAGTAATGTAGTGCCAACATTCATCCATACAAGTTGTCCAGGATAAGGACAAACCGAAGGCACTACTTCTACTACATCCATTTTGGAACAACCCTCTGGATTATTAGCAAGGAGCCCTTGCACTTCAATGGCTCCATCTTCGATCCCATGCTTTAAGATGTCTTCATTCCGAAAAGCTTGAGTTGGATTGAAGTGATTTTCGGATAACATATTTAATCTCGGTCTCTTCGAAACAACTTTCAACAGTTTCTGGTAAACTCAACCCCTGTTCTTTAGGAAATAAATAGACAAATGACAAGAGCGGAGTTCACTTCCTAACCATTTGTGGATGGATTTCCTTATCATTCATCGTAGAAGGGCGAAATGAGTTTATACGTACAGTATAGCACCTTCAACGGTAACCGTACCATATAATTCTCGTGTTTCTCCTAGATATTTCCAAAGTTACATTTTATCCAGATTTGATAGTTGGTTATTTAACTATCAAATAAAAAAACATCTAATCATGGTTTAATTTCCATATGGGATCCACTAAGCCTTTATTAATTCTCTTTAATTAATAAAACCGCTTTATAAAACTTGATCAAAAGATCTTTTCAAAACACTATTCCTAAACCCCTTACATTTCCTTTTATGCTTAGGAAAGATTTATATATTTATATCGATGTTATAAGTATATTACCAAAGCATTTTACTTTTGATGCCTTGAAACAAAATCATATGCTTATCTTATCAGTATAAGTATATTTACAAAGTTTTCTTCTTTTCAAATCCCATATTTAATAACCAAACATTTTTCCCAAATAAAACATTATGCTTATCCTTTATCAAAAATTCCCTTTTTAAAAGCTCATTTTATATTTTAATTAACTTATAACATTCAAAAAAAAGTTATAACCCACTTTTATAAACCTTTAAGTTAATTTACAAACCTCTTTCCAAATCTCTGAAATGATTTATTAACCTTTTTCCTATTTTTAAAACTCTTTATATAAACCTTTCTATACTCCTTCATGTTTACAAAATATCATTTGTAAAACACTTAAAGTGACCTTTCAGTAAAAACCCCTTTTATAAACAAGTTATTACTTATAAATAACTTTACAACATAATAGCATAACTTGGAAATCATTTATTAATTTTAAACTCTAAATTGATTAAAGAATTTAAGTTAATTCAAAACACACTTTACGAATTCAAAAGGAGGCTTAGCAATCCCAATGGTACTAGTTTAAGTTACCATTCAATTTCAATTCGATTCCAAGTCACTTAACAATTATTTACATAAGCTACCATATATGTAAATACAGTTCATATCCAATCAGGGAATAACACGTCAATATAACCAGTTGGCATATACAAGTCCAAATAACATAACAACAGGATGGTGATTTATCCTGCTAAATAGATATCCAAACAATTTAATTAATTTATAGCATCGGGGGTTTATTTTTCTTAACACATGTCCATACAATCAAATCACTTACGCTATAGCGGAAAGGTGTTTTGTTCTGCTAACGGATGTCATTTAATTCTCCTAGTCATGTGGGTTACTTAAGGGTCTGAACAAGAGATCATTTGATATGGAATAGATTTACTTTGAAAAAGAAAATTGATTAAAACACATTCTGTTTGGTTTAAAATCAGCTTTGAAAAGTTAAAAGTATATTTAATTAGCTTAAACCCTAAATAAATCTTAATTAATCCAATTTAAATCAAGATTAAATCATAATTAAACTCTAATTAGGCTTAATGAACTTGATAGTACTAATTAACTTCCTAATGCAACTTGGTTAAGGTTAAACCAAACTGTTTAAGAGTTAAACCCTAATTAATTAAATAACCCATTAATTAAATAAATAAATATATAACCATCAATCTTAATTAAATAATTATTGATCACTTAATTACTTCTTTACCCCATTAATCACTAATTAAAACTTTATAAATCAATTAATAGCCATTAACTTAACTAAAGTGATGATTAGCCTCTAATCACCTTCTTAATTACCAATTGGATGCTAATTACCTAATTAATTAATTATATAACAACTTAATTACTTTTTAATATTACTAATTAATTTTAAAAAACTTAGTAAACTAATTTCAAAATAAAACAAATTTGAAATAGAAATTCAAACCTTTACCGAACTACATCCATAGCGACTATCGCTATAGGCGCAGTTCGCTCTAACATATTCTTAGCGAACCACTTCATAAACCCTTACTTTTTCATGATTTGAAACATACTTTAGAATTTTTTTTTAAAAAAAATCTTTAAAACTAAATTTACAAACTTTAATCCATTTCAAAACTTTAAACTTCAAAAACAAACTTCGATTCCAACCGGATCTCATACCATCGCAATTACACTAAGTGCTTAACTTTGTTTACCAACCTCATGCCATAGCTCATGTTTTAGAATCAACATATTACTAAAACCAACCATCTTCATCATAGATTTCAAGTATACATCCATATATACATGCTTACTAACTTTATAATACAACATCGATTTCCATAACCAAATCAACCATCCAAATCATAATCAAATCACATGATTATCATTTAACTTCTACACTATATAATCACCATATATAGTGACATAAATAAAGTTACCATTTTCATTAAAAAAACGAGTAGTTTACTCACCAAACTTTCGCAAAAGCTACCCGAACTTAACCTAAACTTGCCAACGACTCCCTAGCTTTGAAGGATGAAAGCTTTAGGTGCTAGCAACCCTCAAAATGGGCTTGGCCTAGGTGTATGTAGGCTCAGCCAGAGGTTTGGGGGTGGATGTGGGGTAGTAGCTTGAAAGTTGAGGAGCTTCGGGTTATCATCGATTTATCGAAAATGAACCCAAAATTAAGTTATTTTCCCACTGGTTTTTAGGCCACCAACTCACGGAATTTGGAAAAGTAGTCAAAAATAAAGTTGTCGTAATTTATTTCCTTTATCATTTCAAAAAAAGAATCACTCATTTTCTATTTGTTTTGAAGAAGTTGTGATCAAAAGAAGAAGGGTAATTTTAGGATTTGAAATTCTGGGTAAAAAAAAATTGCTTTGTAAAGAATTGATGTTTTGACATAGCTATGTTAGAAATTTGAAAAAGTGATCAACTAGAATGTTATAGCCATTAAAATTTTACACGGTTTCAAAAAAATAAAAACTCCATTTGAGTTAGGAATGTTGAAAAAAGGTTGGTCGAAAGAGGAGGAAAAATGGAGAAACATATGTGCTATTTATAAGCAAGATTTCACATCTCATCATTTTGTCAAGTCACATCATTTTCTTTTACATATATATATATAATTATTATGTTTAATCATATCGCTCTTATATATATATAATTATGTTTAATCACATCACTTTCTTTTATATATATATGTATGTATGTATGTATATTTATTTATTATGTTTAGTCACATCACTCTGTTATATATATATATATATATATATATATATATATATATATATATATAATTGTTAATTAAAGCTAAGACGCGACAAGTGATAATGATGGTTAATGATTACAATCTAAGATGTGACAAGAGAGGAATATTATATATATATATATAAGATTATTATTTTTAAATTTATGAATCGTCGCGTCACTTTCTAAACAAAATTAACATAAGATAATCAATCCTTAAGTATATTATAATTTAGCTAATTTACTCTTATATATGTGTGTATATGGTGCACAAAGGTGAACAACGTTCCCGACAACTTTCCGGTGTCGAAAGGTCGAAATTTCGGAAAACATTATTTGGTCACATTTTCTGTTTTTCTATGAACTATTTAATTTGGTAATTTTTTTTGAAAAGGATCATTATTAATTTATAAAAATGAGTTTATTTTCATTATAAAACCTACATATTGAATTTTTAAAATTAAATAAATATTCACTAATCAAAGCAATGAAATTCTGGGTCGTTACAGTAATTATCAAACGAGATCAAGAGAGAGTCTTTGGAATATTCTAAGTATGGATTAGTGCTTCCCCTAAGCAAGGGATTAGATCAGATCATTATGGCTATGAACAACATAAACTAGCAGTTCGCTCAATGAAAATCAATCGGTATCCCCACAAAACATGTAGGTGATTATATAAAACAACTTTGGAAACACGAAGCTAGCATGGAGGGGGACCTACATAAGGGATTGCATGGGCCCACAAGACCATCTAGACCAATCGGCACCGATTGTCCATCCTTGGGAGTTGGGCCATGAAACTTTTTGGGTGACCTCATCTACATCGTGAGAGTCTATCAGCGATATTTTAGGAAGATATTTGGTCGTCTACACCTATAAATATAGAGTTAAATTTTCATTCTAGGGACTTTTACACTGTTGTTTTACTTCAAGTCTATTATAATCAAGGATCTGTTTGATCTGATCCATCTGTAACTAGAAAAGCGAGTATTTAATAAAGTAATTCTTTTAAGTGGACGCAGGCAATCAACGCTGCACCATTATAAATTTGTTTGTTCTTGTTTCTACTTGTTTACTCTCTGTTTTAAGTTTAATTCTTCACTTTATTTCTCTACTTTCAATATATTGGGTGTTTGTGCCAACTTTTGATGCAAACATTTAGGTGCTTTCACTGAGAAACAAGTCTCAGCTTGATTGGATCTCATCATCAACTTGTGGATTCCCATATTCATAAGGTAGATCCAAATTTCTGCCCACAAGTTTCTGTTTCTACTCAAATTTGAAGAAGATATAGAAGCAAGCTATTAGCCATGGCCAAAGGAAATAAGTCCACTACTTCCCGTGTTGTTGAAGGTAATGAAGATACCAACATTAAATAGGTTGAGTAGAATGTGCAACCGATGGCTACCGATGCCCCAAATCTAGCTGATTACATCACTAAAGCCGACTTTGAAGTCCTGATGAAGGAACTAATAGATAGCCATCGGCATGTCAATTAGTAAATCCAGGACAATATCGAACCAATGAACCAGTTGAAAGACCAATATGGGAAGACAAGGACGGAACCTTCTCCATACTCAGGATCAAAGAACTCCTCTTCATCTGACGACTATCACAGGAGCAGACGGTACAAGATAGATGTATGATGCTGGAACATCGAGGGGGAACTATGAGATCGACTATCGCCAAACTACGTAGATCGACACCGAACCCTCTAGAGGGATCGGTACTGATTCCTCTAACCTAGATGGAACCTTCATGCTGGTGGAGGAGCCAACTCCGGATGCGCCACGAACTACCAAGTTGCTGAAACTCAGGCAAATGCGATTGAACCACAACTGAGAGACGACGGTATGATTGCTGCTCAGGTACATAAAGAGCACGTTGAGCTAAGGCAACATGGTGCTGTCTGAAGGCATGGATCGGGTCATTTACGTGAGGTGGAACACAACCACCGCCGGGCACCAGCTTCTAGACGTTGGACCTAACGGCTAAGGGAGACAGCTTGTGAAAGAAAGCCAAGGCTTGACAAACAATGATTGGGGACTATCCAGAAGTCATACTTAATTCACTAACAACATCCTACATGTAGAGTATCCATGGAGGTTTAATATGCCTATAATGCCTGCTTATACGGGGAAAACCAACCCCAGGAAGCATCTTATGAAGTACGAGTGGCACATGGACTCCATACGAGCCACTGATGCAATCAAGCGTAGTTGTTTTCACATTTTTCTAGAAGGGCTTGCGACCATATGGTTCACCAAGCTACCACCGCGGTCAATTTCATCATTTGTTGAGCTAGCAAGGAAGTTCATGGAGCAATTCCGCATACATGCTGTTCTCCCCAAAGATATCATGTCCCTCTCCAACTTGATCCAGGCTCCTGGGAGTCACTAAAAGATTTTCTGGAAAGGTTTAATACGGCTAATACATAAGTCAGTAATTCAAAAGATGATCCAATGCTGATGTCACTGACTAAGGGAGTAGACCCTGATTCTGATTTTGGTGATTGGTTGGTGGGAAAGCCTCCTTCTATGTTGGACCATTTTTATGCAAAGGTAGCTTAGTACCTTAGGAAGGGAAGGCGAATTGGACCAGGAAGAAATATGTTGCAGGCGAGAGTGCCGAGGGAGTACGAAGTAACGTGGTAGTGAAACAGTCTGGAGAGAGCTCCTGGAAAGTTTTAATACGGCTAATACAAGTAACTCAAGTTATGATCTGGAAAGGTTTAATACGGCTAATACCACTCTATTACTTTGTGATTGATTTGGTGGCCACCCTTCGATTTTTGATTTGGGAGTGTGTTCCGAGGTGGGCGGTAGTGGCTGATATGCGTTACCACCAGCCCGGATGCGTAATTGGTATATCTACCCTGGCATTGCCTAGTTGTGCCGTGTCACCTACCATATCGAGCTTTACTACGAGTTTCTATTTGTGTAGTACTTATGGAGTATCTTCTCGTAGCCTCCCGATCTGGAGGTATGCAGGTACTGTATAGACTATTGGCACTATTATGTGTTAAGGTGGAAAATGTAAAGCCTTAATGCTATTTAAAAGTAAGTTTATTTTACTATTAGACATTATTATAATAGTGTATATTACTACATAGTAGATAGTTTAACGGATCCTTAGAGGATGGTTGTCCCAAACATCCTTTGAGTTACTTGTATTTCAGTTGATATTTCACTTGAGTTGGATTTATTGATATAAGAATGTTAATCCTGACTCGAGTGTTTTGTGTTTTGCTTTACGCTCGGGTCAGACTGAGTAATACAGCATTCGAGACTCACCTTTGGAGTTGGAGCTTCGCTTGGAGATCCATCTATCGATTCTGCTTTCAGTTATTCAGTTTATTCCAGTGATGTATTCAGATCTTGTATTTGACTATTGTATTTAGACATTTATGTATTCGTGACTTCTATTGTATCTTATTCAACTTTGTTATATATATATAGTAGCTTCATGAACTACTATTCTTTTGTTTCCACTGCATTATTATTATATTACTCTATGTTTGTGATTCTGTGATTATTTATTTACTGTGTATGTTGAGTTTTGCCAAATATAAAATAACAATCTGATATTTTGAGCAATTCAATCCCGACATGTTTGGATGCGAATGGTTGAAAATTTCGGGATGTTACTGAACTGGTATTGGTACAAGGCAGGAACGGTGGAAAGTCGGATTTCCTTATGCATCCTCGACACTGACAAAAGCATTGGATACTAGAGGTATTAGTCTTGGTCAGTAATTATATGTTTTATTATATTTTATACTTTTGTGTGAGTTTATACCGATAGTGCTCGGATATACTTTTTTTTATTACAGGATACCAACACTAAAGATCCATACCCTAATGGACTTGGATTTTAGGTTTAGCGAAAATTCGGACCCATTGAGGTGTGGGTTGTTACATCTACTTTCTTAATCTACTCATTTAAGCGTACTCGATAATAAAAGTAGCAATGCAAATAACTCGGGTCAGATAAAAGTTCTTATAAGCGATCTATAATATAAAAAAAGTTGTAACATCGTAAATAGGAAAAAATGGTACGAAGAATCATACTAACCTGTCCTCGCATCCAACAAATTAGTACATATAAATAGTATATGCTAAACTATCATCATCATATGGGTATACTACTACTCAAAGTACGGTATGGAGTATTTAGGTATCTAACTCGACCATACCAACATCATGTGACATCGATAGAAAAACAATAACAAACATAGTAACCATTGAGCAATCTCGCATCACTCGCTAAAGTGTCATTGGATATATAATAACTCTGATGATTCCATCACTACACCATATATGTAATTTTGCAACACAACTATGCGATAAATTAGCAATGGTTCTAGTTAAAAAAAGTTGGACCCCGTGAAGCATACACTTTGTGAGCAAAATAATACACTCACAAAAATATATAATTTTCCATATGGAATCCCTAATTCCGCCCCTCTCTCGCCTTCAACCTCACCATCGACATCCTTGCCTTTAACCTCGCCACCCACGTCCTTGCCTTCCACCCTAAAATCCACCACCGACCGCCTCACTGAATTCGTAGTCGTCACTTCCTCGCTCTGATCTAAATCATGCTTCCGGCCCCTATCATGCCTCTTCATCCGCTTGTCCAAGGTAATGTTGTATTTGTTTTTTTACAGTTTTAGAATATAAAAGTTTTTAAGATCTAGTGTAACTTGCTAGCATGATTTTTCTAAAATTAGAATTCCAAACCTACATTGGTTTTTGTCTTATTGATGCAATTAAGGAATCTTGGGCCTTACTTAATTTATTTATGGCCCCTCGATCAAGATCGTTTAACATAGAATGATGTTGATTAAAAGGAATAAATCAAATTTTAGTTGAGAGAAATCAAAAGGTAAATCTCTTACTCTATCTCTTTCATCGATGGTTAGATGTTATTTTTCTATTTACTTTGATACGATGCATATGTTAGTTTTTGGTTAATTTTGAAGTTAGAAGATTACTTGATTTAGTTAGGGATGACTAGATTTGATTAGGTTGTGAATTTTGAAGTTAGAAGATTACTTGATTTAGTTAGGGATGACTAGATTTGATTAGGTTGTGAATTTTGAAGTTAGAAGGTGACTTGATATGATGCATTTTTTGACCTACTTTTCAAAATAGTTTCTATTACATATGTATGTGTTATCCGACCTTTAACCCGGCTATATCTAGACTGATTGGATAAGTTAGACTCGACTGTAGACAAGCCAAGTAGCCTAGAGGAATGATCACAGAGTCTGGAGATCATGCACAGACAATGGTATGAAGCAACAATCAAGCAATATTAATAGAGAATCTTTGGAATATTCTAAGTATGCATTAGTGCTTCCCCTAGGCAGGGGATCAGATTGGATCATTATGGCTATGAACAACATAAACCAGCAATTCAACTTAACAAAAATCAATCGATATCTCCACAAAACGTGCAGGTGACTATGCAAATCAGATTTGGAAAAACGAAGCTAGCATAGAGGGGGGCCCACAGGAGGGATCGCATGGCCCATAAGAATAACTAGATCGATCGACACCGATTGACCATCCTTGGGAGTTGGGCCACGAAACTTTTTGGGTGACCTCGTCTACATCGTAAGATTCTATCGGCGAAATTTCAGGAGGATATTTGGTCGTCTACACCTATAAAATATAGAGTTCATTGTTCATTTTAGGAACCATTACGTAGCTTTTTTACTTCAACTCTATTGTAATCAAGGATCTATTACGATCCGATGCCTCTATGACCTGAAAAGCTAGTATTTAATAAAGCAATTCCTTTAAGTGGACGTAGACAATCAATGCCGAACCGCTATAAATTGGTTTGTTCTTGTTTCTACTTATTTGCTCTCTCCTTTAAGTTTAATTATTTACTTTATTTCTCTACTTTCAATCTATTAGGTGTCTGTGCCAACTTTTGGTGCAAAAAATATGTGCATGTATGTATTATACAATATGTATATTTATATATATTATGTTATTTACACACATACACACATATTCCAAATAAGTTTAGGCTGTGGTCGATAATTTTATTAGGGTGTCACCGAAGAAGTTGTGCCATACAATACTTGTGATAATTGCTTTTTCACCATCTTTCTTGTTTTCTATTGGAAATTGAGTTTGCGCTTGACATTGTAGTAATTGCATGGTGTTTATCAAAAATTAAAAAAAAGTTTAAATGATTAACTATGTAGTTTAACTGCATTACGAAAATGCAGGCATTTATTATTGATTCCTTGTGGAAATTTAACCCGGTTTAACTAAAATATATTTTAAAAATTTATTATTAACATTTATTAATACATTATAAAAAAGCTATTTGTTAAAGGAAAATTATGTTTATATTACGTTATATTTTAACTGGATTATGTATATGCATATATTTATTTTAATGAAATACGGTCTAGGTAAAATCAGAATAAATTGTATAATTGCACTTTTATGATCATGTGTCTGCTTTATTTACACAAAGTTAATTCAAAACTACACAAATGCTGATATGTTGTGGCTTACTTTGATTTCGGATATTTGAACGCATTACAAAAATGCAATCATTTATTTATATCAAAATGAAGATTAGTTTAAATAGAACATGAAGTTGATGCCTCTTCAAACTGTAATATTTACTTTTAATTGTTAGAAAATTGAAGAGTGAAGTTTTACTGCATTATGAAAATTCAGTCATTTATTCTTAGTGGAAATTTTGTCTAGTTTAATTAGATTATATTTTATGAATGTATTATTATCATCATGTAGTGGTACATTATAAAATAGCAGTTTATTAAAATAAAAAGGAAACTTGTTCCCATTATGCTTTATTTTTTATAGTATTAGGTATATACTGTTACTTATTTTGATGAAATATAGTCTAAGTAAAATTAAATAAATTGTATAATTATACTTGTATGATAATTTGAAAACCAAACTGAGTAATATATTAGCTATGATATTTAATTAAGTTTTATATAATAAATAAATAAATAATGTATTCAAATAAAATATTTTTGGTCTCGAAATATGAAAGTGACATTCTCCTATTTTAAAGTATATTAAATAATATTTTCAAATTTGAGCAAATAAAAGCAAACGGTTCATTTTACATTCATTAGTTGATCATTCATAATATCTATTCGATGAGCTAGTTAAGGAGTTAGACCATATACTTCTAATCATGTTTGAGTATGGACTATAAATAGTCCAATTATTAAATTGAACTTTTGTATTCATTATTTTAAGTACGTGAAAAAAAATTAATCATGACCTAAACTCAAAATTGAATAAAATTAAAGAGTCCAAACTCTAATTTAGACTAGCTAAATTATTAATGATATCAAATGTATAGTGCACATGCTGTGTAATATTGTTGTAGTTTGAGTTGTGTTATGTGTTTGTGTATGTGATAGTGTAGTATGATGAGGTGGTAAAAAAAATAGTCGACGTTGTATATATATATGATATAGCAGGGCAATATGTCTTTTAGTACAAACAAACAGTGGATGAAAGAATCTGGCCGAAGAACTACACGATATGTGGAAGAAGTGAAGAAGTTCATTGAATTTGTTGTAGAAAATGGTGGTAGTAAGGAAATATATTCTTCTACTTGCACATAGTGCAAAAATATGAAGATGAAGGTCAAATTAATTGGCATTCGTTATCATTTTCCTAGGTGGTGAATTGTCCAACCATATACCATGTGGCAGTTTCATGGGGAAGCGTTGGCAAAGAAGCAATAGCAACCAGTTGGTCATGTCATATTATTAATGAGTCTGGACATCCTAGGATGGAAGATCTGGTCAATGATGTTGATAGATTTCATCACTTTCAAACTAGCAGTATGTTACTTGATAATACTGGGAATCGTCTATGGTTGATGCCGATTGGCAGGCCAGTCAAAGTAAGAAGTATAAATCACCTTTTGGTAGTGCAAAAAAGCAATTGTATCCTTCATGTCCAAAAGGGATAACAAAATTGTATGCCATTGTGAAACTGAATAGCTTGAAGTCCCAATACAACTTTTCAGACAATGGTGTAACTTCACTCCTTGAATTTATAAAGAAATTACTCCCTGAAGGTAACACGCTACCAATAAAGTACCACGACATGAAGAAGATGATTGAACAAGTTGGGAAGAATTACAAAACTTATGATGCATGCATCGATGACTGCATTTTATACTTAAAAGATGACGCATACAAGGGTTCTTGAACAAATTGCAATGAATAAAGATAAAAGGCAACATTCAATGAAGAGAAAAGAGCCATCAAAGTATCTTAGAAGACGTTGAGATATTTCCCTTTAATTTCTAGGTAGAGGAGACTATATATTATACCATGGATAGAAAATGTAATGACTTGGCATGCTCGTTCCAAATCTAGTCCAACTGTAATGAGCCATGACATTCAATATTTCTATCATATGAACTGGTCAAATATTTGATGAACTTAACCTTCATGATCAAGATAAATAGGATGATAATGATTATATCGGCATTATGGAATTAAAGTAGTTATTTCATGGTTTTCATTATTCATTTTCATTTTTCCAATGTGATAATTTTGATGTGCAATGGCTATTTCTTCTTTAAATCCACTATAGTTTTCGATATTGCAGGAAAAAATGTCAAAAGCTGCAAAAGCATCATTCCATTCAATTGCGCAATCATCATCTACACAATTTGAGAAAATTAAGGTAAACGCATATAGTGCTCCCATTTTAAAAATTGCTAGAAAAATAGGAAGTCGAATTGGTAAATTAGTATGAATACATCTGTCGATCCCGTATGAAAGTTGGGATAAAGTACCAAAAATATAAGGATGACGTTGGAACAGAATTGCTGGCAAGTTAAAATCAACTTATACTTCTTTCAATTTTCTCCGTAACATATATTTTTCCTTGCTTCTTTTAAAAAAAATTCCACAAACAATTAGCCAAGAAGATTGCAATGGGTTTTTGAAAAACGAAGCAAAACCCGGTGCAAGCGAAAGAAGGGATCTAGGCAAAAAAATTATATCACTATACAACTATGGTCATCGTTTTGGACATACGTGCTGTAATAGAACATGAAATGGTATGTTTGTTTCGTCGTTATTTTTATTGAAAATAATTTAAATTTCATTTATGGTAACATCATACGTTGACTTTCTTTTAATTATTATGATTCTAATTTCTAAAATCATTTCTTTGTATATTTCACAGTTTATTGCTATAAATTGAATGAAGTGGGTAAATGCTATTAAATAGTATGCTAACCATCTGCATAAACAATTTTTCAAAAGTTGAAATTCATTTTACATACTTAAAATTTTAATTAACAAGGCTAAATGCTATTAAATAGTACATCAATATTGCTTCAAACATGAAAGCTAAATAGCTGCTGAAAACTCGAATCAAAACTGAGCATTTATGAGTCAGTTAAGTATATCAATTTTGCTTCATATATGATAATAGGGATATAGTTTGATGTATAAAATTAGCAACATGCAAAAGTTTTGCAATACATAGGTACATATATTAGCTATACAAGAAATATTTTTCTGTCTATTACAAAAAAATGGTTTGTTTTAGCAACTTGTAAAGATTTTACACTCATATTCCGACCATATATGGTATATTAGGCCACTCATATTCCAACCATACATTATACACACTACTTTACTTGTTTCTTATTAGTTAATAGCCACAACAAATGGTTGTTTATTTTTATGAGACTAATACAAATATACTATGTAAACATATTTGCATGCTACATAGCATAATGCATATATATAAGCAAATGGTGGTTGCAAGATGTGTTTCACGTATATCTAGAGGCCTAAACTAAAATCTAAATTAGGTTTTCCAAATTGTATTTTATTGAATATTTTAAAATGTCATATTAATCAGTCTTATTACTTGCTGAAATGTAAATGCCAAATCGTATCGTCAACCCTATCTCCACCAGTGGTAGATCCATAATGGATGTTAGCCATAATGTAATATGACTTGCAGAATTTGAAGTCATGGTTAATATTTTTCGATGCTTATAGTTCATCTCTATGTATTTGTATTATACCAAAATTTGTAGAAAAAACCATAAATTATAATACTTAGACTCGGTAATGTTTTTACAAGCAGACCTTTGAATTGTGGGCATGACATTTTTATTGAAAGGTATATTTTATCCCCTTCTTGCAATATGTAGGCAACCAATTCTCTTTCCCATGTTTAGATAGTGATCTAGCGATGAGCAATATATAAACCTTGCTTTAAATCCTCCCAAACTAGTAGGTACAACTCATCTCCAAAACCAAAGCCAAAATCATCATATTATAAATTAGATAAAACAGTTAGGTAGTTTCTATTCCACTATGTCACATGAGTATGAATCCTAGCGTGAAACCTATTTCAACACCAATCAGTAGGCGGAAAGTAAAGGACAACATATGGTTGGAATACGAGTGGCCTAATATACAGTATTATCAATAATTTTGGTTTGTTATAAAAAATTTAAGCATATGCTCAGTTTTTAAACTGACCGCAATTGCTCACTTTAAAAATTGAGCATTTGCGCTAGGTTTAAAAACTGAGCAAATCATCTACTAATCGGCATTACTAAAATAAATGTAAACAAAAATTTGTAGATAGTATTACATAAGACACACATGTCAACCTCTTAAATAGTGTTTTTTGAGCAGTTGTCTTGGGTGTATATTTTAATAAATACACATTTAAGAGATATAAGACAATTTTTGTTATATTGATTTCAATATAATTTTGGTTTATGTTTTCTCATTTTGGAACGTGTTTATAGAAAATGGTGATATTTAATTACACAACATTTTTTATTCAATATTTCATGCAATGAGTGTGTGTGTATTGAATGTTGTAGCTAAATATTTGGAATAGTAGTTTGTTATATTTCTACTTGATTTACATAAAAGATGACCATTATTTCTGTTGTAGGTCAATGCAAATCGAACAAAAGAAATCACATGTCATGATGTATAGGAAAAGACTCACACAAAAAAGGATGGTACCATATTAGGTACGACTTGTTCGTACTTCATAAGTTAGACTGATAATAACTCAGATATTCTATACACCTTCATAATACATATACCATCTCAAGTATTATCATATTTTAGGACAAAATTTCAAAATAAAGGAAACAATTAATATATAGGGATAAAGAAGATTAGCCACTGCATGAAGACATCTTATCACAAGTGTTTGACAAGGATAAAAGTGGTTGGACTCAAAGTATTGGGACCAAGATAAGGACATAAGTAAAGACTTCTACTATTACATGTAAATAACTCAAAAGGGTCAAGGAGACTCAAAAGAATTGAAAGTTAGGATGGAAAATGTAGAGGGTACATTGAATACATTGTTTGACTTGTTCAAGGGGTACATGGTTCAAGGAAAACGCTTATCAAACATTGCATCCAGTGTAGGAGGAAGTAGTACACATCAGGAAAATGTTGGGAGAAATGCTAAACAATGACGTTGTTGATCAGCTGAATTCACCCAGTTCGGTCAATCAAAAATGTGAAATCATGAACTATGACCTAGAGCTCATTGCAACATGTTCTATATGTGGAGATTCAACAATATAAATTATGCATAGGAAACATCTACCACCAATACATGAGAAGTTGGTAGTGGACAATATTTACAACCAAATGAGAAAACAACCAAAAAAATTATCCTCTCACAATGACCTTTATTGAAGTTGGAATCGACGATTGTGTGTGCCACCTAAAGAATGCTATTCGACATCTTTAGACGTATGAGTAGGTGTATATCTTTTTCTACCAAGATTTTGGTAATTATATTTGTTAATACCTATAACAATGGTGGATTCACGTATACACTCAACATGTAAGTTATATAATGAAACAATGTGCCTACAAAAACTGAATAATCTTATTGAAAGATTTTCAATGAATAATAATTTGGTGTAGCTTTTTTGGAGTTAAAGATTTTATGGCATGAAAGAGGATAATTAATAAAGGATTTTAAATATCAAATTTCAAAGTAAGCAGATATAGCTTGTCTACACAAATGTTGTATGTTGATAATCTTCTAAAGTTAGATATATCATCTATGTATGCTATATTGATATGGAAAGTTTATAAAATATTAAATGTTCGTTGGACTAATTCGATAAATTAGCATGGTTGGGTTTTGCCGAGGTTAAAGGTAATATTTGGTTCAAAGTATGGTTGTATGTTGACTACCATAATAAAAAATAATACATGGTTAAAAGTACGGTTGTATGTTAAGGTATATGGTTGGGTTTTCCTGCATAATGTTAGCTTGTTGAGCATCAAAAATTGATCCTCGAGGCCAGTACTCATATTCCTCTTATGAGAGTGTTCCCCTTTTGTTTTAGAGAATTTAATGTGTTATAGCATGGTAATTGACCATTTATCCTTTGGTTACCACTTGAACTTAGTAGAATACAAGAGGGTAATGGCTAATTACTATTCTATAACATGGTTAATTCTAAGTGTTATCTCACGCACTTTTTTTCCTATACCTTTTGATGTAACTTCAATCAAAATTTGACTAAGATGGATTAGAAGATGAAGGACGAATGATTGTTTGATGATTCTTGAATGTTTTGGTAAATGGTGATATTTGGGAACAATAATGTCATTCATTTATATTCTAAAAAAATACTATGGTGATATTTTGTATGTATATAAAAAATTATGATATATGTCTTTAGCTATTGTTTTGTCTAATGTTGCTGTAACGATCGATTTTCGACCCTCAAAAGCCGACAGTTGTACATCCACGATATTCATGTGCCGAGCATTAAGTACCGGGAAGACAGATTGTTGGGGTGAAAGAAAGACAAGACAGAACAGAATCTCACATCGTGATGAGTAATATATAATATACCACAGATCTTTACAAATGAAAACTTTCTTATACATACATCAATCAGAGTAAATTAACATATCATCAACCTGGACAGTTATAAAAACTTGTCCTCACAAATGCTGATAAATACAAAACAACAAATACATCATAAATAAAAGATATGTAAATACATCTTAGAGGCATTTAGCTCATATCCTTAAGTTCCAAAGCATCTAGAACTAAACCTGAAATGTACTCGGGTTGGCCCGATCATTATAAGAAAATAACGCCAGGTCAGTCTAGTAAACCAGCGTGAGAAACACAAATCATATGGATTTTTAATGTTATAAAACCCTTTAAAGTAACACGGGTGGATTTTTACCTTATGATAACCATACCATTTTATAAGAAAATCTAGTGATATTATAATAACGTCCAAGGTGTGAAATATAAATAATCAAGTAGCTATGATGGATGTGAGTGTACATCACAACAATAATGGTATACAATCTAAACCGCTATGGCACTTTTACTAATTATGAAGGATTCCATGGAGAAGCCCATAGTACTTTGAGAATGGTCCTCTTGCACAAGGGTTAGAGATATTCTCCCGAAGCATTGTACATCCCTAGTTGATGTACCATAGGAAATACTAATTGGCCACGAAGGTCGAGTACACCACTCACTACATGCATAACTATAGGTATTTCTAGGGTAGAGTCGGCTGCACCCTTTGGGTTAGTTAAAACCCTAGTCTATGCAACCTATCTCTAGTTTCAGTCATATCTGCTGGTGAGGCTATGTCTAGCACAACATGAGTCACAACTCGAAAAGATCTCGGAACCATACATGGATTCCCATATCTCAACATATATTGGAATCACACTTGGATTCCCACATCCTAAATAGATCACGAACAACTACATGTGTTCAAGCATCTCAATCGGATCTTGAATCTCCACATAGATTCTGACATCTCGAATCAATCTCAAACCTTTTCCAAAGCATCGAATATGTATATGGTTTTGGAGTGGTTACGGTTTCGAGTCATCTCATATAAGCACACTCCCCCACTTACCCGAAGCTCCAAACCAATCGATAGATTTCGATAAACTCAACTTCGGTTCTTTTAAAAATAAACAGATAATAAATAAGAGCAGAAATCACCTCTTAACATTTTAGCGGACTGATATCCTTATCATTTGTCCTAGAAGAACATAACGAGTTTATACGTACAGTATAGCATTATCGAAGGTAATTGTACCATATATTCTCATGTTTCTTCTAGATATTTCTAAAGTTATACTTGGTCAAGACTTGATAGTTGGTTATTTAATAATAAAATAAACAATCGATCAAATCAGAGGTTTAATTTCATAAGAAACCAAGGATGATTAAACACATAAGCAGCACTAAGCCTCTTTAATTAATCCTTCCATTAATTAAAATCACTTTGTAAACACTTATATCAAAATACTTTTACGAAAACATATGTTTGTATACTACTTACTAACTATTAATTTATACAGTTTTAATGCTTGAAAAAATACCTATACACTTATTTCATCGGTATAAGTATCTTCACAAAACACTACACTTTCAGTACTTAGAAAATTTATCTATATACTTATCTCAAAGGTATAAGTATATGCACAAATCTTAAGGTAGATTTCCTCTTTTCTAAATTCATATTTTAAATGGACCAATATAAATGTTATTTTAAACATTGTTTATGATAAACCCAAACCACTTCCCTTTTAGTGTAAGTAAACGGGTTGTATGGAAATTAAACCAAAATACCTACCACCACTTCCCAATTTCAAACTTGTGTTATCCCTCAATTAACAATGAAGTCAGACAAGTTAGCGTATTATTCTTGCCTTGACATACATTCTTAATTCTCAGAATAGGGATGAATTTACTTGTAACGACCCGAGTTTCCAGACCCCGGAAAATCGAACCATTTTAGTTAAGAAGAAGAGTTAGAAGAAGAAAAATAGAAACAACATCAGAATCTAACCATCGCAGCGGAACAAAATATAATATATATTAACAGATCTTTACACAAATCGAAACTATATCAGTTTTATATAATATAGCATCAGAGTATACACCAGAGAACACATAACATACAACTGGACAATAACCATATCATGTCCTCAATACAACAGAGTACAACAATCAACACAGCGGAATATATATATAAACAAGTACGGGAGATACGTCTCGCCATCCAGCTCATCCCCTGAGCTCCACAGCATCATATCCTGTAACCTATAATACTCGGTCTGACCCGAGCATCATATAAAACAATACCCGAGTCAGTCTGGAAAACCAGCGTGAGAAAATCACACTCAAATTGATTATTAAAGTTTCAAAATCCTTTGAAAAACAAAAGCATCTCGTAAGACCACGCCACAAATAAACATGTCGGGTTTTTACCTTACGATAGCTAAAACACTTTTTATAAAATCCTCTGATATTATAATAGTGTCTATTTACAAATACTTATTCAAATAGCTGAAATTGTTACATGATTAAATTCCAGCATACTAGGTATACAAACAAAACACGTACAAGGCACGTAGGGAGAATGGATTTCCAACGAATGACTAGGCACTGGGGTACCACCTGTCACAGTACGTGGCCTAGATCACAGTACCGAGGAGTACGCCCGCTCCCCTGCAACGCAAGGCCGGAATCATCCCTTACTGGATAATTCCAAATAAAATCACCCCACGGTTGGGATCAGCAACCGCACCACTAAGCCGAAATAAAAGGGACATCTAGACAGAGATGACTTTACTCTCAAGTGGGGGCTACCCACGAAGCCTTGCTGCATAACCCCTGATTTTCAGTCATTCCCGGTTGATGAGGTTCGAGGCTAAACGATACCTTTATAGCACATATCCCTTAGAATGCCCATCGTCCACCTGACGATGTCACGAAAGCATTCGTCCATACAAGTCCGTCCCGGGTTCGAACGGAACCGAAGGCACTATTCCTACTACATCCATTTTGGAAATATCCTCAGGATTAGTAGCGACTAGCCCTTGCACTTCACAGCTCCATCTTCGACTCTGAAATCGTTTTCACGAAACGTACAAACCGAATCGAAGTGGTATTCGAGTCTCCAGACCTAGAATCCCGGTATACGGAAACTCGATCTCGGTCTCTTCGAAACGATCAACGCATTTGGCCAATATTGATAGTCGGTTATTTAACTATCAATTAACATCCACAAGCAACCATCACACAATAAATAATTTCCCACATTATTTATTTGCCCAAATATCTTTCCAAGATATATTTCTATTTTCAAACTCCTTTTGAAAACAATTTCAAAACAGTTTCCGCTTACGGAATACATTTCCCAAATAATTATTTCCACTGAATCACCAAGTACAAAATACTTTTAATTTTAAAATAATTTTAAAACACTTTATTATAAATATAATTTAACCTTTAAATTTGGAAAACTACTTTAATACTTAATTAAAAATAATACTTTTGTGAATATTTAAAATAAGGTTACTTTATAAAATATAAAACTAAGTTTCCACTTTTAAATAAAATACTAATCACCCTTCAAATAATTATTACGATAATAGATTTGGAAAATATTTACTTTAGAATTTAAATATTAGAAACAATAAATTTCTAAACATCCCTTTCTAAACAACATGAAAACTTTTAACTTATATTTAAGAATTTTCTTTGAAATCGTACTTGGCTATCCAGGGAATACTCTTTCTTCCATATCTTTTAAAAATAAATCACCATTTATTTTTAAACACATTTACATTCCTCAATAAATTCCCACCTTGAATTTATATTTAAAATATCCACCGATATTTCATTTCACTTCATAAATCCAGTTTATAAATTTTAAAACCTCATTCTCTTTTAAAAATCCAAGGTTTAAACACTTAAATCAATTTCCAATTGATTTCCATTTTTCTTCACTTTGAAATAAATTTCCCTATTTACTTCAATTATTTCAATACATTAACTTTCATATTTTATTTCTTTATTATGAGTTAAAACCCTTTTAACTAAAATACCAATTTCGGATTTCCAAACTTCTTAAATTAATATTTTAATTAAATTAAATCTTTAAAATTCAATAAAATCAACTCTTTTATATTTTAGATAATATCACTTTAGTTAAAGATTTATTTCTTCCCTGTTAAATTCAAAATCCTCTTTCCCCATATTTGTTCGAATTAAGAAATTCCTTTATTTCTTTTACAATTCCTTATTTAATTTATTCGAATTCACAAGAATTATTTAACTTGAATTTTACTCTTTTATTTCTTTCCAAAAATCCAATTCAATTTCTTTTGATAACTCATTATACTGGGAAATTCAATCCAACCAGATTATCCAATATAAACCATCACAGGATATCAACAAACATATCACAGAATATTTAAACAAAATTAAATATTTTGAGGAATCCAGTTGGATCCCTCCAACCTGTTTCCCTGCATCCACAGACGTTAGCACAATACCAATTTCACTTCAAAGTGGAATATCGCGGTATATGGGTTTTATATAAAATCATCCGCTATTGTGCGGCGCATAGGGTCTCATCCGCTATATAATGCGGGAATATCAACAACTCAAATATATACATATGCCAATATGTATATATTGCTATATACTACTATATACCATATCAATCAAATCAATCAATTCAATCATTCATCCATATTTAAATTTAACCAATTAAATTTAAAATTAAACTGAGTGAGATTAACTCACCTTTGCTTTTTATTTGCAATCCACTTCATTATTGCCTTGGTTTTTTTCGATTTTTGACCTTGAATAAACAATTTATATGATGTTATTAATATTTGAACAAACCGAATATTCGTTTATATAAATTTAATTAACTAACACTTAAGTTCAAACTAATTTTCCACTAACCATTTCTAGAATGATTAAATAAGTTAAGTAAACAAATTTATTACTTAAATAAAGTCTTTATTATTTTCAACTGGTTACAAAAATAATCAATACCATTTTAAATTAAATATATTCTCAGTTTATAACTTCTGTTTTCTGTAAAAAATCATTTCCAGAATTTCCTTTATTCCTATGGTTAACAAATTCTCAAATTTATAGTATATAAATTTAAGTTTATACCTTACTGTAATTTATCCTTATTATCATTATTATATTAAAACAAGAATAAGAAATCGATGCCTTCCAGGCAATGAAACTCGCAAACCCTCGCGAACACCAACCCTATCGGGAGCCGCGCCTGGAACACTCACTGCGACAAAGTCGCGAACTCCACCCTACTTCCCTGCCCTTGCACGAATGCGTGCGCTCCCTCCAGCGCCTCGTGGCTGTGCCCAACGTGCACAAGATCCAGGTAGAACCAGATAAGAAGAAGAAGGAGAAGCGATTCCCCCTATAGCCGAGATTGGGAAATTGACGACGAACGAAGCTTGCCTCGACATCATCGCGACATCGAGTCGCCTCAACAAATTAGCAGTGACAGTATAAAGAGACTGTAGCCGGCTTAAGATCAGCAGTAGAAAATATCGCGTAGGGCAAGGATGAGTCGACAATGGCTGATGGAATAGCCGAGTTCGCAGCGATGATTATTATAAAAGCGTTGATTTGTGAAACCCTAGTTTCCCCGGGTTCAAGCATCGCGACATGGAGATTGCTACAGAGCTGTGACTTTGAAGCGAACAAATTTTTCTTTCTTTTCTTTTTGGGTTTCAGGCATCGCAACATGGAGATTGCTATTGAACTATAACTCCGAAGTAACAGATGTTTAAAAAGGGGAAAGGGATGTTGGCTTCCTATGTACGCTTGTTTTATAAATATCTCTGACTTGTTGATTTAATTTTTTTTTTATAACATAAAACTTCCAAAATGCCTCGTTACATATCGCGAAGTCCCACTGCCCGAATCAGACGAAACGACAAACATTGATAAGGTTTACCCGTATCCGAACGAAATGGAACGGTTATCGGAAGCTAATTCGATCATAACAACAAGTTACAGAAGTAAACGATCAATTTTAAATGAAATCGATTCTAATAAATTCGAAGCGTTTTAAGTTGCCAGGGTCAAATGACAATCCCAATTGCTACGAAAATTGAAATCCGGTAATAATACAATATTACGGATCCAATGGAACTGGTTTCGTCGAATTCCGAGACTGTTCCCCGGAAGGCTATTTTTAAATTCAATTTAAACGATATAAAATTTCAAAACATAACGAACCATTTTTAAAGCTGATTTCAACACTTCTATCCACTCCAGTATTATTTATATAAATTTTATAAGTCTTCAAATTATTTTTAACAGGCTTAAAACTCAGGATTCTCTATTTTACCCTATTTTCAATTATTTAATTCAATAATTAATCGTCCAATAAATACTGTATATTTGAAATTAAAGTTAAAATTTAACCTTCGAATATTTAAAATAAATTAAATATTCCCATTTCAAATATACAAAAATTCCGGGTCGTCACATTCCTCCCCCCTTAAAAGAATTTCGTCCCCGAAATTATCAGTTAGGAAGAATGATTCAATCCCCGTTAACTATTTCCCAAATCCAAATAGTTTCAACAACCCCAAAACAATCTTTTATTAATGACACACTAATCATCTTTTTAACTTTCCAAACATTCATAAGTTCAACCCAAATCACTTACTTATCCATTCAAATTTAAATTTGAATTCAAATTTTGAATTATCAAAATTTTCCAAAATTTTTCTAACTCCCTAAATTCCCGAAAAATTTCGCCAGCGTCTCCTTTGCGCGGCTAGCTCGGTACTACTACAAAATGGCTCTACGGCCTCCCAATCTCAAAAAGAAAACAAAAAGCCAAGTGGCTGGATCAAAACCCAATCAAATTTCATATAGAAATTCAAATACATACCTTTTTGTCGGGCCATTAAATTTTATCTTCTAAAATCAAAAATCTCAATTTATCCATTGCTTTTATACACCTGTATATCCTACTAAGCAATAATATTCCATCACAATTCCAAAGTCATTTTATACTTTTCTTTCCAAATTTTAAACATTTGTTTTACTTAAGCCCGTACGATGCACATATATCATTCGTACGCAATATCACATTTGATCGCTCACTCGATCACACAATTTCACTTCCGAACTAGTATTGTCCGCCCGACTTCCTAGTGCGGACTCAGATCTGGTTTCTTGATCAGAAACCGTCATTCTCCTTGCATAGCCACCAACTATGATAGAGAATATCCAGAATCAATCAACAATCCATATCCAGGCTCGCCGTTGAAAATCGAGTAAAAAATCCTGATTCGGATCGATAAAATTATCTCGAAATTCTGTGTTCGACATCTGGACCAAATAGCTATGCGAATAAAATAATATACGTACATCTTACGTATAAATTCCAATTGATTACCAATTATATCAATTTCTTTTATTCACATCCATTTTGATTGTTATTCACTTATCCACAATCATCCATTTCACAACTTCCAGTTTTTGTCTTCATTCAACTATTCTCTTAGTATATATTTTTTTTTTCCATTCCAAAAATTACTAAGTATATTTCCACTACAAATTTTCTTAAGAATTTCATTCTTCAATTCTTAAGTTCATATAAATTTTCTTATATTTATTTACTACTTCACCACTGAAGTGTATATATTCAAATTGAACTCCCAATTTCATATGAATTCCAACTTACTTAAATTTACTACTTCATTTCCAATTTATTCCTTAAATTCAATTCATCCCCAACTTCTGAATATTGAATTTTAATTTCCATACTCAATTCATCTGGAATTATTTTATTAATAACCAGGTCATTTCCAATTTATTTTCACTTATTTGGATTTCATTCGCAATTCAAACCATCACTATGTTAATCCAATTTCATTAACTCACAATTCAATTTCATTAACTAATTTATTATCAAATTAGTTCCTCTGCTGGTTAAAATTAAATACTTGCTTTTTAAATCCCAAATATCACTTCACTTAATCATCTTAAGTTCAATTTATTTTATAATTCAAGTTTGGATTTATTTTAAAAATTAAGATTGCTCATCTTAGTCGTTTCCATTTGATAATTACAATTTCAAATTATAACTCTTAATGGTTCAAAGTAATGGATTCCCATTTATAACTTACAATTTCATTTCTATTCATAAGTTTTAACTCACTTACTTACGATCTAGGACTATTCATTTAAGTCCATTTTCATCTTTACAAATCAAATTTCAAATTATTACACTTAAGAACTTAAGAATATGAGTTTCTTTACACAATTATAAGCATTCTACATTACCTTTATATCCAATTCAATTCGACTTCAACTTATTTACATTTAATTCAATTCCAATTCTCAATTCTTATTTAACTTATCTTAAGTTAAATTCAAATATATTTTATTCACCTTCATATACTCGAATTAAATTTTAATTTTAGGATACAATTTTATACAAGTTTTACAATTCATTCACCTTCAAGTTCTCTACCCTTTTTTTCTACTAACTTATATTACTCATTGAGTTATTTCCATCTCATAATTATAATCCAAGAATTAAACTTTCATTCCCTTCTTATTTCAATCAACTTCATTCTATACTTTATATTGTTGATTCATTTAAATTTCCACATTATATTTTAAATAGAATTCCCAGAATTCAATTGCCCGGTTTTATTTCAAAACCATTTTGAATCCATAAATAACCCATACATATCTGGTATATCACCTCAAATCCCAATTTCCAAAAAAATCTGCTTTTACCAAACAATTTTCCCTTTGAATTTCAAAACCAACCCAGTTCACAATCATTTCCAATTTAAAACAGTTTGGTAGCAATTTCTCTTTGGAAACTCGAAAATAGACATCGATGTTGCTGCAGTCATCACCGAAATTATTTTCCAGCGACCGAAAGAGAATTTAATGCTTTTATCACTTTAAAACATTTCAAACTTTTTTTTTTAAATCCCAATTTCCAACAGATTTCAATTCAATTTCAAAAATATTCATGAAATAATATCACCATTATCTTCCCAAAAACCTTTGAAACTATTTTTAAATCCAAAGGAATTTAAACCTTTCCCAAAACTTCAAATTCAAAATCCATTCAATTTTATATCCAAACATTACTCTGGAATTCTATCACATTTTATTTCAAGTTATAAGTCACATATACAATTTACATTTACAAATTTCATTTGTTTATGAATTTATCTCATTTGATTATAAATCACATTCATAATTCACATTTGTATATAAAGTTTATCTCAATTTATAAATTTCATTTATAGTCTATATTTCAAAGTCCATCTGTTATATAAATTTATTCTTCAACTTAGGTTATAAGTTTTCAATTTCTGATTCAATTTTTACACAATGATGATAATAATCTAATATCATCGCTTTCTAACAACCAAGCAACCAAATATATAATTTACAAAAGTTATCCTTTTATATATAAAAATAATTTGGGCAAAATTATTCCATTCACCCTATTTAAAACAATATTGTGTCGAACTGTTCTATTCAAGTGTTTAGAAACCCCTTCGATACAGTTGCGCAGACGGTGCCGACGAAGGTTCATATGCCACTCAATAAATCAACCAACACAATATAAAACCATTTTATATTCACTAACAAATACGCGCTCATATCTATTAGTACTCTCAAAATTCCCACCAGAGCCAAGGTTATCGCCAGCCTAAGCTCTGATACCACTGTAACGACCCGAGTTTCCAGACCCCGGAAAATCGAACCATTTTAGTTAAGAAGAAGAGGTAGAAGAAGAAAAATAGAAACAACATCAGAATCTAACCATCGCAGCGGAACAAAATATAATATATATTAACAGATCTTTACACAAATCGAAACTATATCAGTTTTATATAATATAGCATTAGAGTATACACCAGAGAACACATAACATACAACTGGACAATAACCATATCATGTCCTCAATACAACAGAGTACAACAATCAACACAGCGGAATATATATATAAACAAGTACGGGAGATACGTCTCGCCATCCAGCTCATCCCCTGAGCTCCACAGCATCATATCCTGTAACCTATAATACTCGATCTGACCCGAGCATCATATAAAACAATACCCGAGTCAGTCTGGAAAACCAGCGTGAGAAAATCACACTCAAATTGATTATTAAAGTTTCAAAATCCTTTGAAAAACAAAAGCATCTCGTAAGACCACGCCACAAATAAACATGTCGGGTTTTTACCTTACGATAGCTAAAACACTTTTTATAAAATCCTCTGATATTATAATAGTGTCTATTTACAAATACTTATTCAAATAGCTGAAATTGTTAAATGATTAAATTCCAGCATACTAGGTATACAAACAAAACACGTACAAGGCACGTAGGGAGAATGGATTTCCAACGAATGACTAGGCACTGGGGTACCACCTGTCACAGTACGTGGCCTAGATCACAGTACCGAGGAGTACGCCCGCTCCCCTGCAACGCAAGGCCGGAATCATCCCTTACTGGATAATTCCAAATAAAATCACCCCACGGTTGGGATCAGCAACCGCACCACTAAGCCGAAATAAAAGGGACATCTAGACAGAGATGACTTTACTCTCAAGTGGGGGCTACCCACGAAGCCTTGCTGCATAACCCCTGATTTTCAGTCATTCCCGGTTGATGAGGTTCGAGGCTAAACGATACCTTTATAGCACATATCCCTTAGAATGCCCATCGTCCACCTGACGATGTTACGAAAGCATTCGTCCATACAAGTCCGTCCCGGGTTCGAACGGAACCGAAGGCACTATTCCTACTACATCCATTTTGGAAATATCCTCAGGATTAGTAGCGACTAGCCCTTGCACTTCACAGCTCCATCTTCGACTCTGAAATCGTTTTCACGAAACGTACAAACCGAATCGAAGTGGTATTCGAGTCTCCAGACCTAGAATCCCGGTATACGGAAACTCGATCCCGGTCTCTTCGAAACGATCAACGCATTTGGCCAATATTGATAGTCGGTTATTTAACTATCAATTAACATCCACAAGCAACCATCACACAATAAATAATTTCCCACATTATTTATTTGCCCAAATATCTTTCCAAGATATATTTCTATTTTCAAACTCCTTTTGAAAACAATTTCAAAACAGTTTCCGCTTACGGAATACATTTCCCAAATAATTATTTCCACTGAATCACCAAGTACAAAATACTTTTAATTTTAAAATAATTTTAAAACACTTTATTATAAATATACTTTAACCTTTAAATTTGGAAAACTACTTTAATACTTAATTAAAAATAATACTTTTGTGAATATTTAAAATAAGGTTACTTTATAAAATATAAAACTAAGTTTCCACTTTTAAATAAAATACTAATCACCCTTCAAATAATTATTACGATAATAGATTTGGAAAATATTTACTTTAGAATTTAAATATTAGAAACAATAAATTTCTAAACATCCCTTTCTAAACAACATGAAAACTTTTAACTTATATTTAAGAATTTTCTTTGAAATCGTACTTGGCTATCCAGGGAATACTCTTTCTTCCATATCTTTTAAAAATAAATCACCATTTATTTTTAAACACATTTACATTCCTCAATAAATTCCCACCTTGAATTTATATTTAAAATATCCACCGATATTTCATTTCACTTCATAAATCCAGTTTATAAATTTTAAAACCTCATTCTCTTTTAAAAATCCAAGGTTTAAACACTTAAATCAATTTCCAATTGATTTCCATTTTTCTTCACTTTGAAATAAATTTCCCTATTTACTTCAATTATTTCAATACATTAACTTTCATATTTTATTTCTTTATTATGAGTTAAAACCCTTTTAACTAAAATACCAATTTCGGATTTCCAAACTTCTTAAATTAATATTTTAATTAAATTAAATCTTTAAAATTCAATAAAATCAACTCTTTTATATTTTAGATAATATCACTTTAGTTAAAGATTTATTTCTTCCCTGTTAAATTCAAAATCCTCTTTCCCCATATTTGTTCGAATTAAGAAATTCCTTTATTTCTTTTACAATTCCTTATTTAATTTATTCGAATTCACTAGAATTATTTAACTTGAATTTTACTCTTTTATTTCTTTCCAAAAATCCAATTCAATTTCTTTTGATAACTCATTATACTGGGAAATTCAATCCAACCAGATTATCCAATATAAACCATCACAGGATATCAACAAACATATCACAGAATATTTAAACAAAATTAAATATTTTGAGGAATCCAGTTGGATCCCTCCAACCTGTTTCCCTGCATCCACAGACGTTAGCACAATACCAATTTCACTTCAAAGTGGAATATCGCGGTATATGGGTTTTATATAAAATCATCCGCTATTGTGCGGCGCATAGGGTCTCATCCGCTATATAATGCGGGAATATCAACAACTCAAATATATACATATGCCAATATGTATATATTGCTATATACTACTATATACCATATCAATCAAATCAATCAATTCAATCATTCATCCATATTTAAATTTAACCAATTAAATTTAAAATTAAACTGAGTGAGATTAACTCACCTTTGCTTTTTATTTGCAATCCACTTCATTATTGCCTTGGTTTTTTTCGATTTTTGACCTTGAATAAACAATTTATATGATGTTATTAATATTTGAACAAACCGAATATTCGTTTATATAAATTTAATTAACTAACACTTAAGTTCAAACTAATTTTCGACTAACCATTTCTAGAATGATTAAATAAGTTAAGTAAACAAATTTATTACTTAAATAAAGTCTTTATTATTTTCAACTGGTTACAAAAATAATCAATACCATTTTAAATTAAATATATTCTCAGTTTATAACTTCTGTTTTCTGTAAAAAATCATTTCCAGAATTTCCTTTATTCCTATGGTTAACAAATTCTCAAATTTATAGTATATAAATTTAAGTTTATACCTTACTGTAATTTATCCTTATTATCATTATTATATTAAAACAAGAATAAGAAATCGATACCTTCCAGGCAATGAAACTCGCAAACCCTCGCGAACACCAACCCTATCGGGAGCCGCGCCTGGAACACTCACTGCGACAAAGTCGCGAACTCCACCCTACTTCCCTGCCCTTGCACGAATGCGTGCGCTCCCTCCAGCGCCTCGTGGCTGTGCCCAACGTGCACAAGATCCAGGTAGAACCAGATAAGAAGAAGAAGGAGAAGCGATTCCCCCTATAGCCGAGATTGGGAAATTGACGACGAACGAAGCTTGCCTCGACATCATCGCGACATCGAGTCGCCTCAACAAATTAGCAGTGACAGTATAAAGAGACTGTAGCCGGCTTAAGATCAGCAGTAGAAAATATCGCGTAGGGCAAGGATGAGTCGACAATGGCTGATGGAATAGCCGAGTTCGCAGCGATGATTATTATAAAAGCGTTGATTTGTGAAACCCTAGTTTCCCCGGGTTCAAGCATCGCGACATGGAGATTGCTACAGAGCTGTGACTTTGAAGCGAACAAATTTTTCTTTCTTTTCTTTTTGGGTTTCAGGCATCGCAACATGGAGATTGCTATTGAACTATAACTCCGAAGTAACAGATGTTTAAAAAGGGGAAAGGGATGTTGGCTTCCTATGTACGCTTGTTTTATAAATATCTCTGACTTGTTGATTTAATTTTTTTTTTATAACATAAAACTTCCAAAATGCCTCGTTACATATCGCGAAGTCCCACTGCCCGAATCAGACGAAACGACAAACGTTGATAAGGTTTACCCGTATCCGAACGAAATGGAACGGTTATCGGAAGCTAATTCGATCATAACAACAAGTTACAGAAGTAAACGATCAATTTTAAATGAAATCGATTCTAATAAATTCGAAGCGTTTTAAGTTGCCAGGGTCAAATGACAATCCCAATTGCTACGAAAATTGAAATCCGGTAATAATACAATATTACGGATCCAATGGAACTGGTTTCGTCGAATTCCGAGACTGTTCCCCGGAAGGCTATTTTTAAATTCAATTTAAACGATATAAAATTTCAAAACATAACGAACCATTTTTAAAGCTGATTTCAACACTTCTATCCACTCCAGTATTATCTATATAAATTTTATAAGTCTTCAAATTATTTTTAACAGGCTTAAAACTCAGGATTCTCTATTTTACCCTATTTTCAATTATTTAATTCAATAATTAATCGTCCAATAAATACTGTATATTTGAAATTAAAGTTAAAATTTAACCTTCGAATATTTAAAATAAATTAAATATTCCCATTTCAAATATACAAAAATTCCGGGTCGTCACATTACCTTCCTCTGAAGTGGGTGATAAGTATGAAAAGAATATTTTCCATACCACCATAAGTTACAAATACCATTTATGGAAATCAAATCTCTTTCCTTTTATAAAACTCCTCTTTATAAATCTCTTTTATATTTACAAAACTCATTTTCTAAATCTCAAAATACAATTATAATTTTTTTTATAAACCTTCAAATTTATTTATAAAACTTTCTTTTCAAATCTCATTTCTATATCTCTTTTTTCAAATTCCTTGATTTTGAATCTCAAATACTTAACCTAAGTCTTCGGTTCTAAAATTCTACTAAATACTTTCCATAAAATGATCATTTCATATATTATCATTAATTCACAACTGTGATTTATTATCCCAATTTACCGAAATGAAATCTATTCCTTTATTTATAAAATACCATTTATAAATCTATTTTTCTATACAACATTTTATATAAAATGTTTCATATTCCAATATATTGCTATCTTCTTCTAAAACAGTATTACTTTATTACAAAAGATAAATTCACCTTTATTTTCCTTCAAAAAAACATCCATTATTATATTAACTTTTCTATACAATAAATACTTTTTGAAATACTTTTAAAACATTTCCAAAAAAATATTGGAATAAAATAAGAAGTTCAAAAACCATTTCTAAAATGCCATAGAAAATTCCAAAAATCACTTTTAAAATCATTCTTCGAATCAAAAATCATTTCCAAATCAAAACATCAAATAATAGTATTTCTAAAATACTATAATGAGGCCTAGAGCTACCATAGCACTTAACGAGTGCTACTACTATCTTTGTCATAAAAAAAGTCCAACTTTTCAACATATCAAAGTCATATCTGATATGGTCAAACTACCAAGCTTTAGCATTAAATAATTTATATTACAAATATATAATTGAAATTTAAATCAACAATAGCGAGGAATATGGATTCCACTACAAAAGTTCTTGTATTTCATTCTATATATCATTCGTTTTTTAAAGCAGAAATTCAACCAAACCAAACCAAACCAATAAATCATTCAAGCACATAAACAATAATTTATATCTACCATATATCATATAGTATTCATCCAAGGGTGAGTAAACTCAACAGTAAACTCACCAAAATTCCAACGTACACTTAAGTGTTTTAGTTTGATCTAAAATCAAACGGCGTTCGATTTAGCTCAAAATTCGACTTGTTTCAAACCCAATGAATTCACTTCCAATGTGTAGATAACGCTCCTACGAGCGCAAGGCAAAAGACCGCATCTCGATTGGACCTCATATGGAGAAGATATTGATTTGATAAGATTTTGAGACTAATTAACTAATTACACTAATTACTTAATCAAAATTTAATTACCTACCTTAATTCTTCTTCTTCCTTAATTCCCATTTCCTGTACATGTGCATGTACCAACACCGACCCCCTCTCTCCTCCTATCTCTCTCATCTTTCCACGAAATCGTGTGCCACCTCTACTAACGACTTCCACTTTGCGTGTTCTCTTCGGCCATCACCATCATCCAATGCTTGGTCCACCATGTATGAATGTGACCAAAGCCTTCCCACATACAATAAACGCAGGCCACAAATTACCCCAGAACACCGCACCACCTCCGACCATCACCCACCTCATCTACTTCGCACGAGAAGCACATTATAACCATCCCCATACCCTATCGTTGCCTAAATCAACCACAAATCCAAACCCTAGCCACACCTCTTCACGAAAACCATCACAAATCGATGTCGCATCCCCCAAATCGCATATGGAGTCGAAGATTTCATCACTATGAACTCAATGGATCTAGATGTTTTTTCTTTGTTAAATGTAGCTCGAGATTATGAATTTCAAAGGAGGTGGCTAGGTTTTGTAATTTACAGGAATTGTAAAAGAAGTAAAAGAGGGAAAATTGAGAAGAATGAAGAATAGTCTTGTTATCCCTCCTTTTGGCAAGGCCGAGATATCAAGGAACTGACTGAAAACCGAGGATCGCTCATCTCGGATATCGAGTATGCACAGGTTCACCATGGATATCGATGAATTTTGTCCGAGTTCGGATCAAGCTACAATTGATAAGACATGACGACCGAAGCCATGAAAGCCAACGTTCCAAGTTCCTAGTCAATCCGAGTTCGTATGCTCAAGTTATGATCGATGCAAGTCAAGAAAACCCATTCGTTCATATCCATCAGCAAATAGGCTCACTTCGAATCGGTCGACTATTGACTACTTCGCATCAATCAACTACAGCACAGGGGTCTACTTCGTATCCATCCAAGGCGGCATACTTTGCATCGACCTTGTGCGTATCCATCAGCAAGCATTTGCTCGAATCGATCAGGATGTGCCATTTCGTATCCATCGAGAGAATATGCTTGTTCGTATCGATCTACTCAACTCCACCATCGAACAAGCTCCACTTCATACGAAAGTTGTCTAGTTCGTATCCATCCTGGAAGGCCTTGTTCGAATCCATCGAGGCTCCTTAGTTCGTATCCATCAAACAATCACTACTTCGTACCCATCGAGCAACCACTATTCGTATCCATCACTATGTCGCTTGTTCGTATCCATCGAGTTGAAGCTACCTTAATCGATATGAACAAGAGCCGCCTTAATCGATGTGAATGGAGCCACCCTCATCGGTACGAACTAAATAACTTCCATCGGTACTAATTGGCAACGGTCTTTGACACGAACGAGGCGAGATCTTTGGAAACGACTCAGTCAACTCGGCGTAAAAGTTGGATCGATCCGAAGAGTGCGCACCACGTCAACACCTGAGCATGTGCATTGATCGATTCGAATAAGATCGATTCGAACTCATCGATTTGAACCAAACAGCCCATCGAAGAACACCAACTCGTATCAATCATATCTCGCAATCCACAAGTCCAAATGCTTTGAAATTTTCACAGGAGCTCACGTACAAGCTAAAGAATGTTCACACCAAGTTTCGACTCCATTGGACAAAATCTTGATCGATACGAATTACGTTCGTATCGATCACCGATCGAGTCGAAACTTCATGGGATCGATCACGTGGGCCCACCCACGTGCCAGAAGAAGTCTCCCAAGATCTGAGCGAAATATCAACCTCCTACGCCTATAAATAGAGCCCCAGGGCCTATAGAAGAAGGTTCTTTTGACGCTCCAACGCCCAGACTCTGCCGGATTCAACTTTATACTCCATTACTGCTGTTGTACTCGAATTTCATAACTTTAATTCGCTGTAATCTGCTGTAATCAATTGTAATCATCCAGAGGATATTAATAAAGTCATCAAACTTCATAGTGGACGTAGGCAACACGCCGAACCACTCTAAATTCCTGTGTGTCTATGGATTTACATATCTGGTTTTGGAGTTTTTTTAGATAATCCACATTTTACATTTCTATTCTTCATTTTTATCTCTTCAAAAACTTCCGAAGAGTGTTGTGCCCATTTTTGGTACAAACAAGTCTAAATGTAGAGTTTGTTTTATTTTACAATTTCTAACACTTTGCTACACCGTACCCCGTTCCTGTAGGAACGACACGATCCCGAAATAACAACAAAATACACTGGTTACCTTATTATATGAAATTTCAAAAATACCATTGTTTGCCGATAAAATACATCAAACGAAAATTTAAATATTTTCCAAACTAAAAATTATTGAAAAATCCTATAAATTCATTTAAAAATACGTCATTAAACATCAAGTCATTTTATTAAAAATTGACTTTCGTATTATTTATTAAATCTAAATCAAATTTGAATATTTATATAAACTAAATATTCCCTCTCAAAACGTTAAAAATTCTAGGTCGTTACATTCTTCCCCTTAAAAGAATTTCGTTCTCGAAATTCCAAAAGGAAGAAAAATGTCTTCATACCCTTAGTTTCTTTAAATTAATTAATTTAAATGAGTTATTAAACATTTAAAGTCCCATATAATACAAAAAAGTTTGGCAGCACCACCTTTGCGCGGCTAGGTCCGAAAAAATAAAACAACAATATAAGCCCATATCTGGGGACAATACAACAACAATATATACTTATGATATATCTTATAAAGTGTGTATGACATATAGCAAACACACCCGTTAAGCAATAAATACATAACAATTTGTCGAGCAATCAAACTCTACTTATGAAACCAAAGCAACTGGCAAGCCTTTGCTTCCATGTACCTGAATTTCACTTATATAACCCAAAAGAGGTTAAACATGACAATGAAACTATTAGTGTAGAATTCTATCTACACCAACGCCTCAAGGTCCAAAGTTATAACTCTAGAAGATAATTGATTACTGACATTGGCTATGAGAATACTGAAGCGTGATACGGTCAAACTTGGGTTATGAGGTATCAAGCTGCAGAGTCACGATAACAAATGTCGAGGCGTTAAAGTACGAAAGTAAATAATACCGAGGCTTTTATAGTGGTTTGGGTCGAAAGTCCCTACGTCCTTTGTCCTTTCCTTATTTAGTCACCCTTATATAGCCGAGAGGCTTATTACATTCAATCTAAGTGTTTTCGCCATTACTGGGTTTTTGAATAGAGCTCTAATATAAGAAAGTACTATATGATTTTATGTTAGTTCTTTTTCATGCTAAAAGGTCCCTTGTGCCTTGGGATTGCTTCCTATTTATAGCCAATATGCCATGGCACCATTAGTGGGGAGCCTTCTCCTTGGATTATAGACCTAGCTTGTTATAAGCGGCTTTGATTCAAACACTTGTTATCATCTGGTTGAAAGTGCTTTGCTGCGGATTGCTGACATGACACTTTTATATCTAGCTTCTTTGATTCCTTTCTTCTATCCTGATCGTTGATCTCGGTCCTCGGTTTGGGGCTATCTAAGTCGTTGATTGTTGATACTTGTTGAAAGGATTTTGACTTTGGCAACTGTTGCCCTCGACTAAACTTTTATCTTAGTTGGACAATGGTCTTGATCTTGGCTGACATTTTAACTCACGATTTCGGATTACATGCTCTCGGCTACTGAGTCCGGAGCTTAAGCTCTCATTGAAAACAAAATAATGGGTCTCAGAGTTACAAGAAAAACTTTCGTCCCAAATATTCATGAGTTGTACTTTGTGGAAATTATAGTGTAACACATGCCCCCCCAAAGTTTACCTCATATGGTTGGTATAAGGTGTACTTTTGGAATGAAGTGTCATGTCATGCTTAATACTTGGCTTATTTGTTCCATCCCCATTATGAAATTGATTCTAAGCTTTCGGGTAAAATAATTTTCTGAGAACTTTTAGGAGCATTGCTTCACTTATCGTAACACGTAAAGATCTAACCTCTTCTAGAGGGTTTTAAAAACAAATTGAAATTATTGCCCAGGGATGAAGGCTTAGCTGGTTGCTTTGGTAAAGTGGTAAATATTTAAAGGTTTTAATAGCCAAAAGGTGGAGATTTGATTTGGGACATGAGGTTAAAAAAATTTGAAAACTACGTTCACCACTTGAAACTTCTAGGTTAAATGGTAGGCGAAACTGTTTGGTGCCGAAAGGCAAAATCTAACTTGAGACCATGAGGTCAAAAACTTTTAAAGAAAAACCATGCTTACTAATTGAAGTCATCTAGGCTAAGTGATAAGCGAAATTATTTTGTTGTCGGGAGGCAAAACATAATTTGGGACCGTGAGGTCAAAATGTTTGAAACTGGGCTTACTACTTTAGTCCGTCTAGGCTAAGTGGAAAGCAAAACTACTTTTTTGCCAAGAGGCAAAATATAATTTGGGATCGTGAGGTCAAAATGTTTGAAAACGATGCTTGCCACCTGAGGTCATCCAGACTAAGTAGTAAGTGAAATTGTTTTGGTGCCGAAAGGCAAAATCTAACTTTAGACCATGAGGTCGAAACTTTTGAAAACTATGCTTGCCACTTGAAGTCATCTAGACTAAGTGGTAAGCGAAACTGTTTTATTGCCGAGAGGAAAAATCTACCTTGGGACTGTAAGGTCAAAACTGTACTTGTGGTAAGGAATTTGTAAATGATCGTTCAAAATTAGATTCGATGAGATGGGTTCTGGTCTTGCATTAAATGTGAGACCAAATGTTAGTAGTGGATTAGTAACATTAGTTATCTTCAAAAAGCTCCTCTCTTTTATTATGCAAGGATGATCTAGCGTCTGAAAAAATCTATTGACATTCCACTTATAGGTAGTTACTAAATGAGATCTATGGTTAGAAAGACTTCTCTCTCTTTAATCTGCGCCATTCTTTTTAATATAAACAATCTTTCTTGTAACGACCCAAAAAATTTGGTTATTTGATTTTAAATGTTAAATTAATTTTAAATATTTAAAATAATTGAATTTTGGAATTTAATAACTTATAATTCAAATATAGAGGATAATTCAATAATTGAATTGTGAATTAAATGTCAATTAAATGGAATATTTTTTTAACTCCATTTAATTAACAAATATTATTGCTGAATTCAATTTGTAAATTTATTTACAAATATAAATAGACCGGATAAATATCGATAATTAAATATGTAAATCTGTGAAATTGTCGTTCCGGGGCATAGTCTAAGATTTCGATGAAACAAGTTTCATTGGATCTGTAATGGTGAATTATATTATGCCGTCGAATTTTGTGGCGATCAGATGAATCGTTTGGTCGTGGGAGATCGAAACACGTAGAAATTTATATCGGAAATTTAATATAATAACTGAATCTAAAAACCTATCTTCTGGATATGATCATATTAGGTCTCGAAAAAAGTTCCATTGCATTCAGAATAGAGGTATAGCATATAGAACGTCAGGCGGCACGCCTTGTTTTGAGTTCGAAATTTTCGGGTATGTTTTATTGAATATTTTAAAAATTAAAAAATATGTAGATATACATATGCTCCATTCTCAAGCCTATACCCTTGCTTTTCAGTCATGCCTACCCCATGCCACCCACATTCTCACCTCCATACTCCTTCTATCTATTTGTATATGCCTGTAATAAGAAAATAGAGTTTCCCCTTTGCAATTAAAACTTCTAAAATCAAAAACTAAATGTATATTCAATGAAAAATTCTAATACAAGCTTTAAAATTCTCAATTCGAGGGGATCTTCGAGTTGGTGTGCATCTGGAGATGTTCGGCCATGGCTATGCATGTTTAATTTGGGGAAGAAGGAGGAATTAAGGGTGAGGGGAAAACTTGTAAATATTGCTAAGTTATTTAATTTTAATTTAAAATTATCGATATCTTATAAATTGTGTATCTCGCTCATAAGAGATCGAATTCGGATGCCTTTTTTGCGTTGGACTCATGTCGTCGAGATCTTCGCGATGGAATTGGTTTGCTTGGATTTGGAGCAAGTGAAAATTTAGGCTAAAATCGAACGTCCGTTTGGTTTTAGTCCGAAATCGGGACGTTTCGGCGAAAACGAAAATCAATGTGAGTTTAACTCACATTAAATTTTATTATGTCATATCAATGGTGTTATAAACATTTATTAATTATTTGGATATTAGTTAAATTGTATGATTGTATGTTTGGTTGAATTTCCGATTGGAAAATGGATGACATATTAATTTGACTGTTATCAACCCATATGATTATCTATATATTATCCATAACCATTATTTTGCAAGGAAAATCTATAGAGAGACCCAAAGGGGGTTTCTCACCAATAATTATTTATTTACACCCTTATGCTATTATATTGATGTTTAATTGAAATTATTCCTGATATTCCATTTAATAGTTTAAATGTCGGTATAGCAATTTTCGATATACCGTCATTTATTCAATTTCATTCCTAAAGCCCTATCGTATGAACTTGATCTTGTGTTTCCGCTAAAAAAGAATATTGAAAATTCATTAATCATTTTGATTAATGATAATTTAGATTAATTAAACATTTTAACTAATGATTTTGAGATTAATTAACCAATTTAATAAATGATGATTAAAAATTGGTTTATCTTTAGATTTAATTAATCATTTTTGCTAATGGTGTTTTATACTTAGTTAATTGTTTATCTAATGATTATTTGAGTTTAATTATTTATTTAATTAACGATAATGGAGTTTAATTAATTTATTGAACTTAATTAATGATTTCAATTAATGATAATTGAAGTTAGTGATTATTTTAGTTAATGATATTTAAAAGTAATAAATCATTTTAAATAATGATATTTGAATTTAGTTAGGGATGTTATGGTAACGGTAAATTTACCATTACCATACCATTATCAGTCAATCGGTTACCATTTTAAAGTAAAGTCGATATACCAGCATTATCGGTACAGTAACGGTAAATTTACCATTTTTACTGTAAAACATCGGTAATATTTTTTCAAAACCAGCGATAATGGTAATTTACTAGTCCATTTATAATACATTGATATTCATGTGAGATGTTGTATTACGGGAATTTAGAAGCAAGAAAACAGTTCAATTTATTTCAGTAATTCAATGTCCTTTATTAAGTGAACCCAATGAGATATATAATGAAGCATCATTCAGTGTAAAAATATATCAACTTATTATTTCTAGACAAACGATAATTTACCATTACCAGTGTAATGGTTACCAGTTTATCGGTATACCAATCATCGGTATACCAGTCAATCGGTAACGGTAAACAATTTTAGTTTACCAGTAAAAACGTTGCGGTAACGGTAACCCTTACCATAACAGCCCTAAAATTAGTTAATCATTTTAATTAATGATTGTTTTAAAATTTAATTAATTGTTTTAACTAATGATATTTGGAGTTTAGTTAATTTATTTTAATTAATAATGTTTTTATAATTAAATAAATCGTTTTAACAAATGATGTTTTTAATTAATCGTTTTAGCAAATGGAGTTTGAATTTAATTAATCTAATTAATTTATGATTATTAAAACTTAATTAATTGTTTTAATTGATGGAATTAAAACTTACTTATCATTTAATAAATGACGTTTGAGATGATTTATTCATTTTAACTAATGATTATTTGTGTTTAACTAATCTTTGTAATTAATTGATATTTAAACTTAATTAATCAATTTAATATAAGTAATTTAAGTAAATTATCTAATATAATAAAATTGCTTTAATCAACTGATTTAAAGTTAATAAACTGATTTAATAAATATTTTAAAGTTAATTTACCGGTGTTATATAAGTGTTTGGAAATAATTATCTAATTTATTAAAGATAATGGATTTATTTATTTAAAAGAGATTTTAAATGTGATTAATTATCTTTCGAGATAATTAATATTTTTTTTAAAGTTATAAAATGGAATTGGAACTCGATTATTGAGATGTTAAGTTGGATAATCTTTTGGGGGTTCGGTCTAATGTTGGTTTAGGCCTTCGGGGTCGCGCACTTGGAAAAATTATTCTCTTAACGTTTTAACAATCAAGAACTAATTCTAAAAGTGTTTTACCAATATGGAAATATGGAAATCAAGTACAAGTTCAGTTTTTAAAAGTGAAGATTCGATTTCGATCATGGAAAAATAGTTCTGTGATCGGTATCGATTATATGGAAGGGATCTAGTCATACATTTAATGCTAAACGTTAAGGCTTGGACTCGTTTCTATCTCAAAGATTAAAAATATCATCAAGGCGATGTCTAGAGGTAAAACTACTTCAACTTGCCTGGCTTCATTTTCAACCGAGAGATAGGGCTTGTTTGGAATCAACGATTATTGGTAAATATATGAAATTTAATTTCCATATACAATCATTTTAATTATCCCCGATAGTTGATTTATTAACTACTGGATTCAACTTTCTTCATAGTGTACCATCACCTTAAAAATGATTAGTTGCTCAATCGAGCTTTGTTATCCTTTGCCCGAAATGAAAAAACCAAAAGCGCGAAAGGACGCCCAGCAATGTGGGGTTGCTCCCATCAAAAGGGTATTTTTCACATCTCATCTAGTTTGGATTCGGTTGTGCACTTAGATGTGGAAATATTCAAAAACTCTATAAGTTCTGGCGGGGTCTGGCTGTACATTTCCGAGAAGTGTCACACAACATGTGGCCGAGCTCAGGAGTATAATACTAAAGGTATACTTCAAGGGGGGGTGCACCTTCCTTGTCCTTTGTTGGAAAATTTCCTTTCATTATTTGATTCATATCCCTGAATCTATTTTAGCTTTAAATTGCCACTAGTAGAGCCAACTCCTCATCACGGTATTTAAATATTGATTTAGTCAATTCTATCAAGTTGGACTGTTACCTTATTCTGTCCATTCTATCAAGTTGGACTGTTACCTTATTTAGTCCATTCTATCAAGTTAAACTGTTTTCCTTATTCTATCCATTCTGTCCAGTTTGGATTTTATCGGTTTATTTCCATTCTTTCAAGTCTGGTTTAATATTATTTATGCTCATTCATATTTAGATTTGTTCTTGGTATTTATTTCTGCTCTTGCCTATATAGATGTTATGCTTATGAGGTGAAAACCCATTCCGCGTTAGCGGCATGGTCTCACAGAACATTATATGATCCCCATTCTTCGAGTTATCTCACGCTAGTATTTCCAGACTGATCCGGGTGTTGTTTATTTATAATGCTTGGGTCAAACCAAGTATTTTCCCAGGTTGTCCATGGTGTTATGGAGGTCTTGAAGGAGAGCTGAAGATTCACCTATCATAGTATTTTATTTTCCGTTGTATTATATTTATACCTATCAGCATTTGTAAGGTCAGGGTTCTATAATTGTCCAGCTAATAAGGTTTGTTTTTAACTCTGAAATACTCTGTATGTTTAATGTGACAGTTTCTACTGTCCTTGTTATATTATATTGTCAGTTCCGCTATGAGATTCTGTTTTTCTCTGTCTCTGTTCTTTTCTTTTAATTTACCCTAACAATCTGTCCTTTTGTCGATTGGATGTGTGACATTGGAACACAGTGGTAGTGTTCGGTGTCGACTTTCAATGGTCAAAATGATGGGTCATCTCAAAGTGGTGTCGGAGCGCGAGGTTAAGTGAGAACCTTGGCTTTGGTACGGTTTGGCTCATTAGAGATAGGATAACCAACACCCTAGAATGAGTATGAGAGTATTATATTCGAGAGCGTATTTGTTAATGTTATAAAAACGTATTATGTTAATTGGTCTACTGAGTTTTTATGAATTCTAGTCGAGGCGTGGGATGTCATGGTATCGATAGGGGTTTCTAAACACTTGACCAAGGCCAACGAACATGGTGTTGAAATTTTTGAAAATTTTGACAAATTTAATATTTTGCCTAGGATTATATTTTATATATATAAAAGGAATAATTTTCAAAACTCTATATAGTTATATAGTATGTTGGTTTAAATGTATTTATTATCACTATTGTTTGTTCGGTTATGCTGAATTTATATAAGAAGCATTAACTATTGTTTATTAATTGCTAAATGGTGCTCAATTTATTTAGGAGAATTTATCGCTTTGATTTAAAACGAAACCTTCGTGAATTAATTTTCATGATTTGATTATAAGGTGTTCGAAGAATATGATTAAGTTAAAAACTCGCCATCAAATAATAGCGAGTTAAGGATTGAACTTTAATAGAAAGTTGTAAATATAGTCTAAATGGTAAGATAAAACATTTAGATTATAAACATTTGAGAAAATTTGATTATAATAAAGAAGAATTATTATAATATGAAATGATATTTATATAAAAGGAAATTTTATATAAATTTATTTTGAGAAATGTGTTTAAAAAGAATTTTTGAATCTAAATACCAGAATTTTTGAAAAAAATAATTTCAAAGGAATTATTGAGAAATGAAATAGCAGTACTTTTGAAAATAATTGAAAGTGAATATATTTTGAGAAGTAAAATTTAAAAAGAGATGCATTTTCTTTGGGATAATTAGGAGGAAATCGTTTCGATTAGTTTTGTGGTAATTTAAATAATCTTCTAAGTGGCGATCGGATGTTTGCTTAGGCGAACGTTGTGGAGTACTTAGTAAATTATTCTCTATATCATTGTGTGATCGAAATGAGTGCGAATTCGACAAAATCAAAGTGAGTTTTAATAAATAATTGTTGAAGTTATTATATATAGAAAACATATGTAGTATGATTTCAAAAATAAGTTTTGAAAATTTAAAACCAGGTAAATTGGGTTACATTAAATTAGAAGGTTTTGATAAACATTATTTTTATTAAAACCTTATAATTGTTTCAAACATCTTAGTAGCGTAAGCTATTTGTTGATTGGGTCAACCTGTAAATATGATCTGTTTTAACACACTAAGTTAAAACGGTTAATAGGTTGACTCGGTTTTAAGAAACTATAATTTGATTTGATCTCCACCTAGATCTTCGAAAAGTAAAATAAAATTTATATATACTCTTAGGATATTGAAGAGTATTATACAAGTAAATAAAGTGGAATAAGTTATAATTTGATGTTTTATAAAGAAATAACTTTATAAGTTATTTTAAAACTTGGGTGAGAAATTATGAGATAACTAATAAATAATTTTAGTATTGAATAAAATACTAAGTGAAAATATAAGTGAATTAGAATTTTATATAATTAAGAAACTAATAAAATATAGAGTGTAACTTTCCATTTGTCTGAGTGAGTTTGGAAAATCTTCTAAGCAATAATCAAAGGCTAATGGGCAAAACGGTACACTTGGATAATTATCTATATTTTTGGATAATTAAGAAAGTTTTAAACCTAAGTTTAAAAAAAATTGTTAGTCATTTGACATTTTGAAACAATGTTAAGTGATAGGTTTTCCCTTATGGAATTTGATTGACTATTAGTGTTAGTTTATTCCATCATGGAATTTGGTTTATTCGATTGATTTGATTTGATTGGTTGTGTGATTTTATATACCATTGTTTATCAAGCTTAAATTTATAGGCAAAGGATTTTGAATTGTTGTATAAGGACCTAAATCCCGGTGATTTTGGAAAGGATTTTTTTTTTTAAGATTTGGGAAAGGAATGATACTTATTCACTCTAGTTGATGTTTACGGAGGAACCGGAATACCACTGGACGCTCCATGTTGTTTTGATTCTAGAGTTTCACCATACATTATTAAGAGGAGTTCCCTCTCCCTCTTGTCATTTTGATTTTTGATCTTTGATTTTTCTCGTTTGAGAATTTTGAAAATAAATTTTGAAAAAAAACAAACCCGGGTATTTAGATCTAAATTTATCATTTGAAATAATTGAATGTGTAAAATCTATTACAGAATATTATCTGTATTTTGTTGTATATGATTGAGATATGGTTGTTAGTTATATGTAGATTTATATCATGCTAGTTTTTGCATGTAGAGTTACATCACATTGCTTTTGTCAGCCTAATTTTCTTCGAGATATTGTAAGTAGAGGTATGCAAGTGAGCCATTTGATTCTTGTGCACCTGCATTTACATAGAAGATAATAAATTACTTGCCAAAATATAAATCAAACGTAAAAAGGTATGTACTAAATTTAGAAAATTAAATTGGTTGATGATTTTATGCCCCAGATATGGGAAGCCACTTGGCTTTTGTTTTCTTTGATTGGTTTGGAGTCCATAGAGGTGATTTGTAGTTGTGCCGATCGAGCCGTGCAAAGGAGACGCTGGCGAAATTTTTTGAAAATTTTAGAGTTAGAAAGTTTCTTTAGAATTTTGGAAAAAATTCTGATAACTAAAATTTGATTTTCTGAGTTATATCTTCGAATAAATGAATAAAAGAGAATCGGTTGGGATGGGTGAATAAATTTAAAAGACTTGGAAACTTTGGAGAATATTCCAACTAATTGGTTTTGGAAATAAGTTTACTAACTCATTTTAATTAATAGTTTTAAATTGAAGGGTTTGGAAATATTTTCTTCATTAGGAATTTTGGGGACTAAATTCATTTAAGGAGGGGAGAATGTAGCGACCCAAAATTTTTGGTTATTTGATTTTAAATGTTTAATTAATTTTTAATATTTAAAATAATTGAATTTTGGAATTTAATAACTTATAATTCAAATTTAGGGAATAATTAAATATTTGAATTGTGAATTAAATGTCAATTAAATGGATTTAGTAATTTTATTTAAGGGAGAGTTTGGCACAGGTCCTTAATAAGTTTCAAAATACACAAAAACTTCAGTAAAAAAAAAGTTTGTAAATTAGGTCCCTAGAATTAAGTTACCGAATAATGGCATACACTTATGCAATTATTCAATGAATAATTGCAGACATTTATGCAATTATATCAAAAAATTGCAGACATTTCCACAATTATTCACTAAAAAATTGCGAAAATTTCTGCAATTTTTTCAAAAAATTGCGAAAATTTCTGCAATTTTTTCAAAAAATTGTGGAAAAATCCGCAATTATTCACCAAAAAATTACGGAAAATTCCCGCAATTTTTTCAAAAATTTGCGGAAATTTCCGCAATTATTCATCCAAAAAAATGCGGAAATTTCCGCAATTATTCACCGAAAAAACTGCATAAATTTATGCAACTTTTGGATATAATTGCATAAATGTCTGCAAGTATTCAGTGAATAATTGCATAACTATATGCAATTACTTAGTAACTTAATTTTAGGGACCTAATTTACATACTTTTTTTACTGGGGTTTTTGTTTATTTTGAAACTTATTGGGGACCTGAGCCTAATATTCACTTTATTTAACTCCTTTTAATTAACAAATAATATTTTTGAATTCAATTTGTAAATTTATCTACAAATATAAATAGACTGGAAAAATATCGATAATTAAATATTTAAATCTGTGAAATTGTCATTCTGGGGCATAATCCTGGATTTCAACGAAACTAGTTTCATTGGATCCATAATAGTGAATTATATTACGCCGTCGAATTTTGTGGCAATCAGATGAATCGTTTGGTCGTGGGAGATCGAAATGCGCAGAAATTTATATTGGAAATTTAATATAATAACTGGGTCTAAAAACCTATCTTCTGCATACGATTGAATTAGGTTTTGAACAAGTTCCATTATGTTCGGAATAGGGGTATAACATATAGAATGCCAGGCAGCATGCCTCGTTTGGAGTTCAACATTTTCGGGTATGTTTTATTGAATATTTTAAAAATTAAAATAATATGTAGATATACATATGCTTAATTCTCAAGCCCATACCCTTGCTTTTCAGCCATGCCTACCCCATACCTCCCACGTTCTCACCTCCATACTCCTTTTATCTATTTATATCTGCCTGTAACAAAAAAATAGAGTTTCCCCTTTGCAATTCAAACTTCTAAAATCAAAAACTAAATGTATGTTCAATGAAAAATTCTAATACAAGCTTTAAAAATCTCAATTCGAGGGGATCTTCGAGTTGGTGTACATCTGGAGATATTCTGCCATGGTTGTGCAAAGTTAATTTGGGGAAGAAGGAGGAATTAAGGGTGAGGGGCAAACTTGTAAATATTGCTAAGTTATTTAATTTTAATTTAAAATTGTCGATATCTTACAAATTGTGTATCTTGCTTATACGAGGTCAGATTCGGACTCCGTTTTTTGCGTTGGACTCGTGTCGTCGAGATCTTCGCGATGGAATTAATTAGTTTGGTTTGATTTGGAGCAAGTGAAAATTTAGGCTAAAATCAAACGTCCGTTTGGTTTTAGTTTGAAATCGGGATGTTTCGACGAAAACGAAAATAAATGCAAGTTTAACTCACAATAAATTTTATTATATCATATCAATGATGTTATAAATGTTTATTGATTGTTTGGATGTTAGTTAAATTGTTTAATTGTTTGTTTGGTTGAATTTCCGATTGGAAAATGGAGGACATATTAGTTTGACCGTTATCAACCCGTATGATTATCTATATATTATCCATAACCATTATTTTATAGGGAAAATCTGTAGAGAGACCCAAAGGGGGTTTTGTTGCCAATAATTATTTACTTACACCCTTATGCTATTATATTGATGTTTAATTGAAATTATTCATGATATTCCATTTAATAGTTTAAATGTCGTTACAGCAATTTTCGCTATACCGTCATTCATTCAATTCCATTCCTAAAGCCCTGTTGTATGAACTTGAGCTTGTGTTTCCGCTAATAAGAATATTGAAAACTCATTAATCATTTGATTAAGGATACTTTAGATTAATTAATCATTTTAACTAATTATTTTGAGATTAATTAACCAATTTAATAAATGATGATTAAAAATTGGTTTATCTTTAGATTTAATTAATCATTTTTGCTAATAGTGTTTTATAATTAATTAATCATTTAACTAATTATTATTTGAGTTTAATTAATTATTTTAGTTAACGATAATGGAGTTTAATTAATTTATTGAACTTAATTAATTATTTCAATTAATGATAATTGAAATTAATTATTATTTTAGTTAATGATATTTAAAAGTAATAAATCATTTTAAATAATGATATTCGAATGTAGTTAATCATTTTAATTACTGATGGTTTTAAAGTTTAATTAATTCTTTTAACTAATGATATTTGGAGTTTAGTTAATTCATTTTAATTAATAATGTTTTTATAATTAAATAAATCATTTTAACAAATGATGTTTTAATTAATCATTTTAGCTAATGGAGTTTGAATTTAATTAATCCAATTAATTTTTGATTATTAAAACTTAATTAATTGTTTTAATTGATGCAATTTAAAATTACTTATCATTTTAATAAATGAAGTTTGAGATGACTTATTCATTTTAACTAACGATTATTTGTGTTTAACTTATCTTTGTAATTAGATGATATTTAAAGTTAATTAGTCGATTTAATATAGGTGATTTAAGTAAATTATCTAATATAATAAAATTACTTTAATCAACTGATTGAAGTTAATAAACTGATTTAATAAATATTTTAAAGTTAATTTACCGATGTTATATAAGTGTTTGGAAATAACTATCTATTTTATTAAAGATAATGGATTTGTTTATTTAAAAGAGATTTTAAATGTGATTAATTATCTTTCGGGATAATTAATATTGTTTTAAAGTTATAAAAAGAAATTGGAACTCGATTATTGGGATGTTAAGTTGGATAATCTTCCAGGGGTTCGGTCTGATGTTGCTTTAGGCCTTCGGGATCGTGGACTTGGAAAAATTATTCTCTTAACGTTTTAACAATGAGGAACTAATTCTAAAAGTGTTTTACCAATATGGAAATACGGAAATCAAGTACAAGTTCAGTTTTTAAAAGTGAAGATTCGATTTCGGTCATGGAAAATTAGTTCCATGATCGATATATATATGGAAGGGATCTAGTCATACATTTAATGCCAAACGTTGAGGCTTGGACTTGTTTCTATCTCGAAGATTAAAAATATCGTCAAGGCGATGCCTAAAGGTAACACTACCTCAACTTGCGCGGCTTCATTTTCAACTGAGAGATAGGACTTTTCTAGAATCAACGAGTAGTGGTAAATATATGAAATTTAATTTCCATATACGATCATTTTAATTATCCTCGATAGTTGATTTATTAATTATCGGATTCAGCTTCTTCATGGTGTACCGTCACCTTAAAAACGATTTGTTGCTCAATCGAGCTTTGTTATCCTTTGCCCGAAATGACTAAACCAAAAGTGCAAAAGGACATCCAGCTATGTGGGGTTGCTCCCATCAAAAGGGTATTTTCACATCTCATCTAGTTTGGATTCAGTTGTGCACTTAGATGTGGAAATATTCGGATACTCGGTAAGGTCCGGTGGGGTCCGGCTGGTACATTTCCGAGAAGTGTCACACAACATGTGGCCGAGCTCAGGAGTATATTACTAGAGGTATACTTCAAGGGGGGGTGCACCTTCCTTGTCATTTGTTGGAAAACTTCCTTTCCTTATTTGATCCGTATCCCTGAATCTGTTTTAGCTTTAAATTGCCACGAGTAGAGCCAACTCCTCATCACAGCATTTAAATATTGATTTAGTCTATTCTATCAAGTTGGACTGTTACCTTATTCTGTCCATTCTATCAAGTTGGATGGTTACCTTACTTTATCCATTATATCAAGTTGTATTGTTTTCCTTGTTCTATCCATTCTGTCCAGTTTGGATTTTACTTGGTTTATTTCCATTCTTTCAAGTCTGGTTTAATATTATTTATGCTCATTCTTATTTGGATTTGTTCTTGATATTTATTTCTGCTCTTGCATGTATGGATGTTATTCTTGTGAGGTGAAAACCCGTTCTGCGTTAGCGGTGTGGTCTCATAGAACTTTATATGATCCCCATTCTTCAAGTTCTCATGCTGGTATTTCCAGACTGATTCGGGTTTTATTTATTTATAATGCTCGGGTCAGATCGAGTATTTTCCTAGGTTATCCATAGTGTTATAGAGGTCTTGAAGGAGAGCTGAAGATTCACCTATCATAGTACTTTATTTTCCTATTTATACCTATCGTCATTTGTAAGGTCGGGATTTTATAACTGTCCAGCTGATAAGGTTTGTTTTTAACTCTGATATACTCTGTATGTTTGGAGTGATAGTTTCTACTGCCCTTGTTATATTATATGTTGTTGATTCCGCTGTGAGATTCTGTTTTTCTCTATTCTCTATTCTTTACTTTTAATTTACCCTAACAATCTGCCCTTTTGTCGATTGGATGCGCGATAGTGGAACACGGTGGTAGTGTTCGGTGTCGACTTTCAATGGTCAAAATGGCGGGTCGTTACATTTCTTTTTTCTCTCTTCTTTTTGTCTGGTTAAAATTGTGAAACTGCCATTGGTATTTCCAAGCTTTCTTTGATTCTTCTTTCGATATCCATTCTCAAGCTAGTACGTTTCTTTTTCAACTTTAGTATTCTTACTAAGATCGTTAATGTAATCATCGGTAACTTTCCTTTTTTTACCACTTTTCTAAAGATTGGATTTGGGTTATTACTAGCTTTACCTGCTTAATTCTTGTTCTTGGGAAAATACTGATTTTTCTTTTCATAATTAGATATCTTGCCCCCTTCTATTAGGTTGAAATGGATTACCTTGCTAAAACTTAAAAAGATCATGATGAGGTTTTAGCTTCTTATGGGATCACAGGAGTTGGGGCGATCGTTCCTGGCTCAAGCAGGATATTTTGTTTGGTCCATAGAACATCTAGAACATGGGATTCTCTTGCCTCTAGCCCCTCTTTTTGTTGAGGTCCTTGAGTTCTACCACATTAATTCCTTTCAACTTTTGGCTACTTCTTATTTAACCTTATTGGTTATGACGATATTATACTCCAAAAAAGGCTATCGAGATATATCCATGAACGAGAGAAACTATATGTTCAATTTGCTTGAGTTTAAGTCCATTGGAAAATTTCCCATGTACTTTCTCAAATTCTTAAGGCCTTCTCCCTTAGAGGATCCATTTAGTAAAATAATGCCACGACAATGGTTCTTTATTAAGGCCACTTCCGATCAAATAGTTACTTCTTTCAATAATGTCAGTATGTCCTTGGATATCCTTCTTATTTTTTTTAAATCTAGGTCATGCTTCCTCATTTTGCTAGACTTTCAATAGTAAGGCCTAAGAAGAGTGATGACTCAGCTATGATCACACAATTTAAGGATAGGTATAAGGAGGTCATGAAGATTTCGTCCCTACAGCAATACCGGCACTTAGTTATTATTGAAAACAAACTAAAAGCTCATGGCCTAATACCTCCTCCTGCTACATTTGCCAAATTTAAGCCCTCTAAGAAATTCGAGAAAGCTTTTACCATAGTTATTGATAGCGGAGAAGAAGCTGAATCTAGTCTTGGAGAAAGTAAGACTGAGAGTTTCACACTTTAACCATTAAGTAAACTTATTCCATTCTCTCAGTATTACTTAGTTTTGATTATGATTTTACCCTTATCCCTTTTTCATGTTGTAGTGACTTCCTATTCTAAGAAGGTCGACTCCCTAGATGAGAAAAAGAAGAGGTTCACTTTGTTATCCTTTGACAAAGGTACTCTCGGCTCGAAGAAGCAAAAGGTTTCCTAGTCTTCCAAAATTGAAAGCTCTAAGGGGAAGCGCTCTAATCCACTTGCTGAGAAAAATAAGCAAGTGATCTAGATTACAAAAGCTGCTTTTGAAGGATGCCTTTTCAATGCCATTACCAAAGCACATGTTAGACTTCCAACCTCTGCCCCGGTAATCCCAAAAACAATCGATTATAGCCTCTGGGAAAGCATCAAGGTAAAAATCCCTGTGCAAGCTTACGATTTCAATATGTGTCCTTACTCTGTTTACTTCTTTTTAGACCATGGAAGAAATTTCCACCCTTCAATATGGGCGGTTGAAAATGGAGGAGATGGTGGCTGTTGCTGAAGCAAAGAAAAAGGAGTTCGCAGAATTCAGAGCTATGGTTCAAGAGGTGAATACTAAAGCAGAGGATTAGGTAGAACTATGGGAGAGAGGGATTGTAAGATAAAGATCCTTGAGAAAGCCTTAAAGGGAAGGGACGAGATGCTGGAGAAAGCTGAGGCTGGGGTGGTTGCTAAAGAACATTATATTGCTAGAGACGAGCATGAGAGGGAGGCCAGTAGATAGGCTTTCCAAGTTTTATTTGATGCTTATGCTCACCACCAAGATCAAAATATGACTTTCTCTTTAACCTATCTTGGGAACAATGCTACCACAGTAGAGGCTAATTTTGCTAAGAGGTATGAAGAACATGAGAAGGAAAAAAGAAATCGAGGCCTTGATGGTGGATAAAGCCCAGACCCTAGTAGAGGAGGAGGAGGAAGCGGTTTCTTCTAGCAAGGAGGTACGGGAGGAACATTCTGATGATACGCTTAATGAAGAAAACATTTTATAGCTTGTTCTTATAATAATATAACTTTTGGCTTGTATTAGAAAAATTGATCGAAAATTTCTTGATGACTTTCTAATACTTAAATTTCCATCCAACCCTATATTGTTTGACTTTCATAGATATCACAAACCAGAGTAGCTGATATGTAGTTATTTATTTCCTATCTTTTCCCTTTACTAATCTTAAGTCGATGTTCCTTAGGGAGTACCTTGCCTAAATTGCTCAAAAACATAGCGAGACTATGCTTCTCTTTGGAGAGGAGTGAGCCTTAAATCAATCTCTGACCTTAGGAAGTGACGTTGTAATCCTTTTTCAATGAAGGGGAGGAAGGATGCTAGGGATGACATTGTTAATAAATTCCTTCTGAGATCACGAACACTAAGATTGTTTCGGAGATCTCTGACTTACCATCTTGGCTTGCTTATTCGGGGAGGATCTTTTCCTTTCGTTTTCACATTTTTATCCTTTGATGCTCTCGATTTTGTAATCTAGTCTTTGTAATATCATTTATTTACTAAATTAGGCATCCTTCTCGGCCTATCCCTTGTAATATTTCCTTGAACAAACTGTATGTAAAAGAATTTTATTCCTTTCGATTTTATTTCTTATTTCGTCACTTTGTTTAGGTGTGCTTTAGAATTTTCTCTTGTAGGGTATCTTTTTCCCTAGGTATACTTTTATCGAAACGATATCTCAGACGCAACCAAGTTCTATTGTTGGATTCTCGTCCAAGGCCAGCCTAGTGGCATAATTAGGAATTTCTTCTTTGTTTATCATGAATCTACTAGTTTTCTTAAATTTAGAACTTTTTCTTAGGATTCTAATCTTATTGGGAATCCTTCCTGTCCTGAACTTATGCATGATACTTCTTGATCGTGGCTCACTATTATTAGGAATCTACCTAACATTCTAATCTAACTAGGAATCTACCCAACGCATGGCACTTCTTGTCCATGGCTTATTATCATTGGGAATCTACCCAATGCATGGCACTTCTCATCCAAGGCTCACTATCATTGGGAATCTACCCAATATTCTAGTCTTACTGGGAATCAACCCATGCATGATACTACTTCACCATGGCTCACTATTATTGGGAATCTACCCGATACTCTAATCTAACTGGGAATCTACCCAACGCATAGCACTTCTCGTCCATGGCTCAGTATCATTGGGAATCCATCCAACATTCTAATCCTACTGGAAATCTACCCAGTGCATGGTACTACTTGACCATGGCTCACTATTATTAGGAATCTACCTAATATTCTATTCTAACTGGGGATCTACCCAGCGCATGATTCCATTTGACCATGACTCAGTATCAGCATGCATTCTACCTTTTGACATCTTTTTAAACCCAGATGATATGGCCTTACACTTTGTAGCGCATTACTATGGGGGTGCTCTTATAGCAAGGTCTACCAACTTATCATTGAGTCCAAATCTATAGCCACTTTTGATGGGCATCAGCCATCTACAATCACTTTTGGCCAGTATCGGCCATATACAACCTCTTTTGGCAGGTATCGGCCATCTACAACCTCTTTTGGTGGTGTCGGCCATTAAATCTATTTTAAGTTAATGGCCATAAGGAAAGGTAGTTGTAACTTGGAAAAAGGAAAATATGAATCCTTTGAAAAGAGTGTTTTCGGACCATTTTGTAAAAGACTTTTGAAATCACATAGTTTATAAGTCATATTGTTCAATAGAAAGTTTGATCCGAGTTTCAAAAAGAAAGTTATTGATGGAATTAGTATTATTATTTTTACATATATATATATATATTAGGAAAAATGAAACTCTTCATTGATCTCATCAGACCGATGGAGAGTTTCAGTCCTTAAATCCTAAATGCAAGTATGATAAGCAAGTGTTCTTAAGGAGGGAGGACATTCCAAAAGAGATACCGTAAACACCGAGACTTGAATGCACCTTCAGAGTAAAGACTCGATAATCAGGGTTATGCTGAAGAAGAATGCACCAGAAAAAGAAAAGTAGACTTGTTGATTAAGCTTCAAGAATTCTGAAACCATGGGGTGCCCCTTAAAGTTGAAACTTGGGTGAAAGAGGTTGTAATCGAGAGGAGCATGTTAATAAAATCGGCATCTTCCATTTGATCGTGGGAGTTTGATAAAAAGGATTCCTCTTGCAACTTCATCTTTGTAGAAAAGTGCCATATGCATTCATTTGGCAAGAGTTACACGAAATCCTCCTAGAGTCATAAAAATGGAACAAAGTAAATAAATTTGGTTAATTTCCCTTTTTGTATAAACTTCTCGATCTCATAAGAAAGCTTTCCACATTTGTCCTTATCATGCCCATTCATCAAATGATAGACACAATACTTCTCACTCTTTAGGTCTTCTTTCTTTGACGGGGGGTAATCCAGGTAGGAGAAGTCTTTATGAGTGTCCAAGAATATTTGAGACAAGCTCTGGTTGAGTGGGTTATAGACCTGATCATGCTTCAACTTCTTCCAGGACCTACCTTCTTGAGTATCCGGAAGGGCCCTCTTATCGAAAGAGCAAATCTTCATATTTCAGAAATTCGGTGGAAAGGTTCTTGACTTCACTATTCAAGGCCTTAACAATCTTTTGAAGCTAGGCTGATTCATAGAGTGATTCTTCGAGATATTCTGAAAGTCGCCTGATCTGAGAAGTTTGAAGTCGATAAACATGATCATATTTTTTACCATTCTCTTTCTCTGAAATGAGGGTAACCAATCTCTTGTTGTTGTCTTCTTCAATGAGCTGAATGCGAAGGTTGAGGGGAAACTTCGGGGTTAGCTTCTCATTCTCAAAGTTATTCTTGGTTGGAGGGATGATGTCATTGGATTTTCTGAGAGGGAACAAATGACGGAGGTTTGGGCCCTCCTTCTAGCACTAAAAATGTTAATGTAGAATTTCGTCTGCACAAACCTGAGTTTCGAAGTTATAACCCCAAAAGCTAATTGATTACTGACTTCGGTTATGAGAATACCGAAGCGTGATACGGTCAAACTTGGGTTATGAGATATCAAACTGCAGAGTCACGATAATAAATGTTGAGACGTTAAAGTACAAAAAGTAAATAACACCGAGGCTTTTATAGTGGTTTGGGCTGAAATTCTCTACATCCACTATCCTTTCCTTATTTAGTCATCCTTATATAGCCGAGAGGCTTATTACATTGAATCTAGGCGTTTCCACCATTAATGAGTTTTTAAATAGAGCTTTAATATAGGAAAGTACTATATAATTTTTTGTTAGTATTTTTCATGCTAGAAGATCCCCTGTGCCTTGGGATTGCTGCTTATTTATAGCCAATATGCCATGTCGCCATTAGCGGGGAGCCTTCTCCTTGGATTGTAGACCTGGCTTGTTATAAGCGGCTTTGATTCAAGCACTTATCATCACCTAGTTGAAAATGCTTTTACATGGATCGCTAACATAACGCTTTTGTATCTAGCTTCTGTGATTCCTTCCGTCTATCTTGATCGTTGATCTCGGTCTAGGGCTATCTAAGCCGTTGATTGTTGATACTTGTTGAAAGGCTTTTGGCTTTGACAATTGTTTTGCTCGACTAACCTTTTATCTTAGCTGGATAATGGTCTTCATTTTGGCTGATATTTTAACTCACACTTTCGGATTACATGCTCTTGGCTACTGAGTCTGAAGCTTAAGATCTCGTTGAAAACTAAACAATGGGTTTCAGAATTACAAGCTGAAGAACTTTCTTCCTAAATATTAGTGAGTTGTACTTTATCAAAATTATAGTGTAACAGAAACGATACAATAACACAATCATCATATATGATGAATCCTAAGCCTGCTAAATCACATACACCAATCGTCTCACATAAACATGCCATATCAAACCATGTAACTTGCATTTCCAATATAAGAAGCACACAATATATTAAACACCGTACAATGTACATATGTCATTCGTATGCAATATCAAATCCGATCACTTGCTCGATCGCATAAACTTCACTTTCGAACTAGTATCGCTCACTCTACTTCTCTAGTGTGAACTCCGATCGGGTTCCTTGATTAGAAACCTTTGTTATCCTTACATAGACATATAATATGATAGAAAACTTCAAAATCATATGAAAAATCCATACCAAGTGTTTGCCGTCAAGAATCGAGTGAAAAATCCTTATTTGGATCGGTGTAAATCACCTTGAAATTATGTACTCAAATCTGGATCTAGAACAGTTTTGCGAATAAAATGATCTACGTACAACTTACGTATTTCTCCCATTGGTTTCTAAACTACACCAATTATTTTTAATTCACATTTATTTACACCAATAGTATTTCATTTAACACTAAAATCATTTATGAACCATTTCATAACACATTACTTAAGTCTATTTACATTTCATAAAGACCTATCTTTATTTTAAAACCATTCCATTCTTATGCTCATATTCGTATAACACTCCACTACATCCTAAGACTATATATAATATCAGATTTGTTTTACTTAACCAGGATGTTCAGCAATTTTAAACTTGTTTAATTCTTACATCTTTCCATTCTAGAGTTACAAAACTCTACTTTTATTTTTCATAAATACTTAGCTTCAAGTTCTTAACTAATTCGGAAGTTTTTGGCTATCCAAAATCACCAAAAATTCCATTTGATTTCAACAAATGAAAACTACCAAACAACACATCATAATGAGATACATAAACCAAACTACCATAATGCATAGGATACATGTGTCCATAAAATAATTTAGCAGAAAACTTAAGAATTAAACACCCAGTTTTTTATTTCAACTCTATTTGAAATAATAATATATATGTAATGATCTGCATTTTCGACTCTCGAAAGATGGCACCTAATACATCTACAATATTAAAATGCCGATATATAAGTGCCAAAAAGGTAGATTGTTAGGTTAAAATAAAAGAAAAAGAATATGGGGAAACGGAATCTCGTAGCGAAATGACATAATATAATATAACAAAGATCGTAAAAACTATCACTCTAAAATACATGGTATATCAGAGTTAAAAACTAACCTCATCAGCTTGGACATATATAACTTCCTGACCTTACAATTGCCGATGGGTATACATTATAATACAGCGGAAAATAAAAATACTGTGGTATGTGAACATCCAGCTCTACTCAATGAGCTCCATGTCCCACTAATGGCAACCTAAGAAAAACTCGGTCTGACACGAGCATTATAATAAAATAATATTCGGATCATTTTGGAAAACTAGCATGATAAAACTAAAGAAATACGTTGAACATAAAATAATTCTATGAGACCACGCTACTAAATACGGAATGAGTTTTACCTCACAAGAACAACTTCCATACATGAAAGGATGGAAATCAAATCAGAACAAAATTTAAACTTGAAAGAATAGACACAAACAATATCAAAATCCAAACTTAAAGAATGGACACAAATAATTAAACATTGTAAAGAGTGCAAGACACTTCCCGATACAATTAAGAAAGAATCAATTCAAAGGTTTGAATCAAAAACAAGGAAAATGAAATTTTCCAACAATGACTAGGAGGGCATGCCCTCCTTATCAAAAATATACCTCCAGAAAATATAACTTAGAGGGTGATTTACTCTATGACTCTCTCGGAAATGTACAAGCCGGACCCCGCAAACCTTACTAAGTATCCGAGTATTTCACATCTCCACATGTATACAACCGAATCCAATCTGAATTAGATGTGAAGGTACCATAATGGGAGCAACCCCACAAAGCTTGACATACACTCGCTCTTTGGTTTTAATCATTTTCGATAAAGGATATCCATGCTCAAATGAGCAATAAATCATCTTGAATTGATGAAACTCAAAGAAGATAGCAGAATCGATAGTTAATAAATCAACTATCGGGAATGACAAAACGTTTGTATATGAAAATTAAAATCTCATATACTTATCACAACTCGACGATCTCGAACTAATACTACTCCAAGGAAAACAATAAAGTTGGACAAGTAAGGGCGGTGTTGCTTCCCACCTTGTCACAAGGACATTCTTAACTTTAAGAATAACAAGAGTTCCTTCTACATTTAGTGTTATGCCTAATTCCTTTCCATATAACAGATATCAATTATAGAAATTAGATCTCTTGTACTTATCACCATTCATGAATTTCAAACTTGTACCATCCCTCGGTTAAAAATGAAGTCAGGCAAGTTAAGGTAGTGTTACCACTAAGCCTTCCCTTGACATATATTTTTAACCTTCAAGATAGAAACGAGTTTCCATACCTCAACGTTTAGTGCTAAGTGCAAAACAAAATATTTTCAATAAACGAATCCAAATTATAAAACATTTGACTTTCACTTATGCTTGATTGTCACGTCAAAATATTTGTAAAACACTTTAAAAACACTCTTTAAAATATTATTTTAAAGCGCTAATTATATTTCTAAGTGTATTAAAAAGAAAGGTCAAAAACAGATGCCATTAAAACATTGTTCACTATAAACCCAAAACATTTTACACTTAGCTTTATTTTTAAACATTCTTTTTTAAAGATTTTCTCATTTATAAACTATCGCTTATAACTTTAAAAGAACATTTATTATTCCAAAAGATAATAAATCAATTTAAAATGCTTTTATAAATTTTAAAAAATGTTATCATCCTGAAAGAAAATTAATATAACTTTTTTATGAATTTAAAACAACACTAATTGTCCCAAATGAAATTAAAAAAATTTAAAATCTTTTTTATAAATTTAAAACAACATTGATTATCCCGAAAGATAACTAATCAAATTTATAATCTTTTTTTATAAACTTAAAACAACATTAGTTATCCCGAAAGAATATTAATTAAATTTATAACTCCTTTTATAAATTTTAAACAACACTTATCCTTTATTTGAAAATTCTCAAAAATACTTGAAAATATAGTTTAAACAACTTTCAAATTGCAAAAAAATGCAATCAAATATTTATTTTGTAAAAATACAAGCACAAGTTTAATATGTATACACAAAGGTTAAGAAGATGGTATTTCATAAGTGACGGTATAGCGATAATCGCTATAACGACACTTACAAAAATCAAACGGTATGTCATAAATATTTCAACCAAACATCAATATAAGAAACATAATATAAGTAAATCAATATTGACAAGAAACCCCTTAGAGTCTCTCAACAAAAGTCCTATGTAAATCACATATATATACATGTGTATTTCGAAGTGTTTCGTAGCAATTGATTTGCTACATATACACTTCGACTTTCATCTAGTTTTTGTTCCCTGCAAACAAGGGTTATTTACAGCATCCGCTTCCAAATAGGAATAAAATCAAAACAAACAAGAATATATAAACTATCATCCAAGCATTTAATCTATAATCTATAGCAACACAAATATCATAGTTTATTTGGAGGTGAGTTAACTCACCAAAATTCCAACTAACACTTTTGCATTTCGGTTCGATCTAAAATCGAATGGCATTCGGTTTTATCCAATTCTAGTGTATAGATAATGCTTCTATGAGTGCAAAGCAAAAGACCGCATCTCGAGTGGATCTCGTGTGGAGAAGATATTCATTTTACAAATTTGAGATTAAATAATTCATTACTAACTTAATTGATGAATTACTACCCTTAACCCCCTTTTATTAATCATCATCTCCGATCAAAAACTTCTCACAATACACGAAATCTGCACACACCCCCAACCATGCACACCAACCACTCTCCCTACCCCCTCGGACTACGAAATCTCGCCAAACCACTTCCAATAACCTTCTCTTCACGAATGCTTCACCTTTGTAACACCCTTGATTTGTGATAACATTATTTGGGAGATTTAATTAGATAAATTAAATAGAATAATGTAAATGTTAAGTGATAAGGGGGTTGAGATTTGAATAGATCTAATTAAGGCCGAGCCTAATAAAATAATTAAATGGGCTTAATAATGGGTTTTTGGTTAATTAAATTACATGTAGATATATTAGGAATTTTCCGCCCATAACCCTTATGAAATGGACCTCCAATTTTACCTTAATTTCTCAAGGATTTTTTTTTTATTTTTTACTGAATACTTGTTTAATTGAACTTAGTTTAAATTTCTCAGGGTCATTTTTCTTTTCAAACAATGAGCTCTGGATTTAAATTTTCTACCAATATAAACATATCAGTTCAGTCATAGAAATATACACATACATATGATGATATATGTGTTCCTCTTGTTTAAAACCAGAGTATATTATTATTGTTATTTTGACAAGAGCCAGTCTGTCTGATTTGAATTTGAAATGGACCTACTCATAATTTGAATTCCCATGTTCTTTGATATTTACATTATATATAAGTGGATCTTGTTCTTATTTATTTATACTTGGATTTGATTATGTTAACCATGTTTCAGATAATCTTAGAACACAAGAGTTCCTTTATTTATTTTTCTATTGCATAGTTCAAATGTTTGTATCTGCCTAAGTACCAGAAAATGATATATGCATTTATCACTTTCAATTTATGTATTTTCTTTGAAGCCTCTCTTATCCTTTTCTTATACAATTTGACATAACATAGGTAGTTCTTTTATGTTACTGATATCTAAGTTTTCTATAAAAGTGCTGGACTTTAAAAATGTTTTTTTTTAAGATCAACCATTTTGTTTCAAGTGAAACAGATTTTGGATTCAAAATTATTCCTTAAATAATGATACCAATCAGTTTTAAATGCATGTTTGTCATTTAACATTTGAAGAAGATTCTAACATAACATTTAACAAAAGGATTTAAAATACTTTTTGTTCTCAAATTGCAGACCAACATGCTCAACCAAGACCCCATTCTTTTGAAGCTGGTTGAACCATATGGCTGTGCTAACCACTCACTTGATCGTGGTAATTGAAATGTTATTCAGTTACCAAGTGCTAAAAGCCTCCTTTAGAAAAATTCATTTCTTAAAGCAACACACAAAAATGAGCTTGAGTTCTTTTGCAAAATACTTTAATAAAACAACTAAATGTCTGAAATATACTTCAAATTTGAAGTCAAGTTTTTACTTCATAGCTTAATGACTTTAAATGATTCAAACCTAGCTACATCAGGTTCTAAATTTTGTATGAAGATTACTTAAATGTAAATACACTTCTTCCTCAGATTTTCAAATTCTACCACATAACAAAAATAAACTGACTAACAACTGATTTAGTCAAACAAAGGAAGTTCATTACATATTCAAACATAATTCTCTCATGAATACATGCAGATAAAATCATCATAGGCTCTTATTAAAACTAGCTAGCATGTTCATTCACTCCTTCTCATTAGCCATAACTTCATTTTCAACTTAGTTCCAGCATTACCTGAAAGAGCATTAGTGACTGCCTAATTTTAAAATGAGACACCCCAATATTCCATGAGCAAACAAGGGTCAGATCTATGATATTAACTTCATTATATTCATGATATTAAGCAATTGAGTGATGCATAAGTTTTAGCCAGTTACTTGAGCAACTTATCAAAGCAGCTATATTCTATGTTCCAGGTTAGACTGTCATGCAAGTGTGATAACTTCATAAGTCAACTAATTACACAATCATAGTCATACATTCATTCACATCAATCTACAATACTTAGATGCTCTGGAGTAACCATGTGTCCATTTCAACAAATCTATGTAATACTCATATCTTTTGCTTCCTAGTTTAGGAGTTACCTATAAGTATATACATGTCAATTTATGTTTCAGCCTCATCTGCTATTAAGGAATCACTGGGGCACATTGCAATAAATTAATTCACATTATTGCACAAAGATCTCAGGGCTTAAACAAACCATGTGCCAACTTGCATACTTCAAATATAACAAGCATTCCAGCAGCCTTCTTGGCTCATCATCCCTAGTTTATTTACTAGAAGCATTTGTTTGATTTTATCATTAGATAATTAGATGAAAAATGCCATTACATTCATGAAAGCATCCCATGCATCTTGTAAGCATAATTTCCAGAAAAAACTAAATAATTATTTTTAATGATGTTGTCAAGAGATATCTGGGTCTTAGGTCCATACAAGAATCTTTACAACTATAAATAGAGATATGGAATGTTAGGTTTATCTTGATCTGCAAGTAACTATGGTTGAACCAGATTCACAATCTAGCTTAACCATAATTTTAACTTGTGGGTTTTATTATCTTTTCTTTTTCTGACCAGGGGTTCAGCACTCAAGTACACCCCTAATACACTGTTCTAAGCCTCAGCACTTATACATAGTATAATGCAGCTCATAATGTTTTCTTCTATTAAAATTTTTCATGCCATAGATCTAGATTAGTTGTGAGTATTCTTGCCTTGATTTTAAGGTTTCATGATTTAACTTTTCTGGGTGTAATGAAACAGTAAGTTGCACATCCAAAGACAAACATCACAATAGATCAAAGATCACCCAAAACATACATAATCAAAATCATGGCAGACCCCAAAACATCCAAAGAACATTGATAAAACCATATTCAACAAAACTAAAAATAAGCAAATAACAATATTAGAATTGGCTGCCTCATCTCAGGTCTTAATGCCATGAATTTGGTGAGGTTACTCACCTAAATATCTCCTTCTAGTTAATCCAGAAAATCCCTGAGTGTTATTTTCTCCTTCTCCTCTAGATGTTTTCTTTCTTATTTTAAGTATCTTGGGTAAACTGATTCCTCGGGCTACAATACTCATTTATAAGCATTTTACTAGGGTTTTATCAAATAAAATTCCATTTTTGTCCTGACCAATATCATGCATTTTGCAATTATATTTTAACATTCCCATTTTCAGTTACCCCGGCCATATTTCTTTTATTAAAGGCAGCATTTTCTTTTTCCTACTTTTTCAGGAAATGGCCAGTCTACTTAAATCATGTTAAAAGTGTGACCAAACACATTTGTTTATTTATGGAAATCCCCATTTTCCTATTTTTGCCCATACATAATGTACTTACTTATTTTATATTTCATGTTATTCTAATGTTATCATTATTTTCTTGCTCAGTTTCAATAATTCTTCTCACAAAAAATGTACATGTGTATAGGTATTTAAATATTTATTTTATTTAATTTCCCCCCTATTTCACAGAAAATATGTTTAAGCACATATTTCATTTTTAACTTGGGTTATGCTTCAGTTACATTCCAATGCCTTAAATAAAGAATTTAATTCTTTATTTTAAATATTTAATTTGATCAATGATTCACATTTCAAGATCATATCTGAAATGCTTCCTCCCTTTTTTTATTTATTTTATTATCATTATTATATTTATTTTTTTCAGAAAATTTCTAAATCTCCTTCTTGTGCCATTTCCAGTGTGCATGTGCACACATATCCCTGCACATCATTCAATTCAGAAACTCCATCAACATTTGATCCAATATATATATATATATATATATATATATATATATATATATATATATTAAACTGAATTGTTTTAGTTTTTCCCTCAAAATTTTTGGGGCGTTTCATTCACCCCTCCTTTTAGAAATTGTGTCCTCACAATTTTTTTAGTACTTGTAACAAGCATTCACTGACTTTAGACAGATTTATTAAGCATATGCATAAACAAACATATTCAATCATATCAACCATGCATATTAAATTTTCCAAAAATTAAAAATTACCTTTAATTTGCAAAAAGCTTAGGGTAATCCATCCTAATCTTATCTTCTAGCTCCCATGTACAATCATTAGGATCAACACTCCATTGGACCTTCACTAGTTTCAAAGTTTTGCTCCTCAATTTCTTTTCTTCTTTAGCTAAAATACCCACTGGTTCCTTTTCATAAACCATATTAGGATTTATTTGAATTTGGGTAGGATTTTCTAGAATTTCTTCTTTATCATGTACCCACCTCCTAAGTTGTGACACATGAAAAACACTATGCATTGCTTTCATTTCCTCTGGTAATTCCAATTTGTATGCTAAAGAACCTATTCTTTCCAGAATTTTATAGGGTCCAACATACCTTGGTGTGAGTTTACCTTGTTTACCAAATCTCAAGACTTTCTTCATATGTGAAATCTTAATGAAAACAAAGTCTCCCACTTCATATTCCACCTGCTTTCTCTTCTTGTCTGCAAATTTCTTTTGCCTATCTTGAGCTGCTGCTATTCTTTTTCTTATCAACCCAATTTTCTATGTAGTTTCTTTTACATATTCATGTCCTAGAACAGCCCTTTCTCCTGTCTCTACCCAGCATATAGGTGATAAACATGGCTTGCCATATAAGGCTTCAAATGGTGCCATCCCTATGGTGCTTTGATAACTGTTATTGTATGTGGATTCAGATAAATGGAGGTGGTCTTCCCAGTTGCCTCCAAAGTCCAGTGCACATGCCCTCAACAAGTCCTCTAAGACTTTGTTCACCACCTCAGTTTGTCCATCTGATTGTGGATGGTAGGCAGTGCTTAAGCAAAATTCACTCCCCATGGCCTCTTGAAAACTTTTCCAAAACCTTGAGGTGAAGATGGTATCCCTATCACTCACAATGGTTTTGGGAATGCCATGCAATCTTACCACCACTTTCATGAATATTTGAGCCAATTTTGGAGCATTTCTTTCTGATTTAACTGGGATAAAATGTGCTACTTTAGTTAGCCTATCCACTATTACCCATATACTTGTGTTTCCTCTCTTAGATCTAGGTAGACCATCTATGAAATCCATAGATATATCCTCCCACTTATACTGTGGTATACTAAGGGGTTGCAACAGTCCTGATGGCCTTTGCGTCTCTGCCTTGACTTGTTGGCAAGTCATACACTTTGCAACATGTTTGGCCACATCTGACTTCATTCCCTTCCACCAAAGATTTCTTTTCAAATTTTGACACATCTTGGTACTGCCTGGGTGTATGGAGTACTTACTCCTATGGTATTCATTTAATATTTCCTCCTTCAATTCTTTGTTTTCTGGAACACATATCCTATTCTTGTTCCTTAAATAACCATCTTTACCAACTTGATAATTTATTACTTCTTCCCCTTTTAATAAGAGCATTTTCTTTTCCAATAAGTTTAGGTCTTGTTCCTGCATTTTCCCAACCTTTAGAAGTAAATTTGATTGCAGAGATACCATACTCAATTTCCCTTCACTTTCATCTTCTTCAATGGGTACCATTTGTACCTCCATGTTTGCCTCAATTTCCAAATCAGTAAGTATAGACAGATCCTTAAACTCTTCCATCATCAACATGGCCACTTTAGCATGTTGTCTACTCAAGGCATCTGCAACTTTATTCGCCTTACCTGGTGTATAAAGTATATCTAGATCATAGGCAGCTAGAAACTCCACCCATCTATGTTGCCTCATGTTCAAATCTTTTTGTGAGAATAAATATTTCAGTCCCTTATGATCAGTGTACAAAATAAATTTGGCACCTAATAAATAATGTCTCCAAAGTTTCAAGGCATACACAACTGCTGCCAGTTCAAGATCATGGGTTGCATATCTTGTTTCATGGGGCTTTAATTGCCTAGATGCATAGGCTACCACCTGGTCTTGCTGCATCAACACAGCCCCTAGCCCAGAGCCACTTGCATCAGTATACACAATTAAGTTTTCATTTCCTTCTGGCACCCTCAATACTGGTGCACTAATTAAAGCTCCTTTTATTTTGATAAAAGCTTGCTCACATTTTTCTGTCCATGTAAAGGCTTGGTTCTTTCTAGTTAAATTGGTAAGTGGTGATGATATTTTTGAAAAATCTTTTATAAATCTTCTATAATATCCTACCATCCCCATAAATGATCTTACCTCACTTACTGTGCTAGGCCTTTTCCATGCTTGGATAGCTACTACCTTATTGGGGTTTACTAAATTCCTTTGGCAGAGATAACATGACCAAGAAAATGTACTTCTTCTTTCCAAAAGGCACATTTTGAAAATTTTTCTTTTAAATAATTTTCTCTCAATCTTGACAAAACTAAATGCAAATGATTTTTATGCTCTTCCACTGTTTTGGAATAAATCAAAATGTCATCAATGAAAATCAGTACAAACTTGTCTAAATAATCTCTGAATATTCTATTCATCAAATCTACAAAATATGAAGGAGCATTTGTCAAGCCAAATGGCATAACCAAAAATTCATATAAGCCATATCTAGTGTTGAATGCAGTATACTTAATACTTGAGTCTTCCACCTTCATTTGATGAAATCCTGATGCCAAGTCTAATCTAGAAAATATTTTAGCTTCATTGAGTTGGTCAAAGAGATCATCTATTCTAGGCAATGGGTATTTGTTCTTGATGGTTACTTTATTTAGTTCTCTGTAATCTATGCACATTCTCAAAGTACCATCATGTTTTCTTACAAACACTACTGGAGCACCCCAGCATGAATTACTTGGCCTTATAAATCCTTTGCCTTCTAATTCTTCCAACTGATTTTTCAATTCCTTCAATTCACTTGGCCCCATTCTAGTGGGTTTCTTGATTATTGGACTTGCTCCTGGAAGGAGATTGACTTGAAACTCAACTGATCTGTGGTGTGGAACACCCTTAACTTCCCCAAACACATCCAAGTATTCATTAACTATGGGAATTTCTTCAATGGTTAGTTCACTGAGATCTTTTTCTGAGTCAACTAAATGATATAATGTCCCTTCCTTAGCTACTTCACATAAAACTGTGATCCTCTGGCCTCTAGAATTTTGCAATGATATGGTGGATGAGTCTAAATTAATTATGGCTTTAAATTGCTTTTACCAGTCTACCCCCAATATAACACCTATATTTGGGTAATTCAAAACATATAAATTTGAAATAAAAATATTTCCCCCTATGTTTAACTCCACATCCACACAAATCATGTTTAAAAGACTAGAACTCCTTAGTGGACTTTGTACAAGCAATGGGGTTTCAACCAATATGCAGTTTAATTTTAACATTTTAACTATTTCATAAGAAATTAAAGAGTGAGTTGCTCCAGTATCATATACTACTGCTATGGGTATGGCACAAATGAGTAGTGTACCTTCCACTTGGCCATGATTTTCAGCATCAATTTTCACTGTAGATTTGCCTTTGCCTTCCAAATTTGCCAATTTCCCCTGCTGTTTATACTCAGGACCGTTCCTCTTCATATGCCCCTCTTTCCCACATAGGTAGCATTTGAAGGCTCCTCCTTTTAACTCCGGACACCTTGGTTTGATGTGTCCTTCTTTACCACAATGATGGCAAACCAACTTCTTCCTAGCATCATTAGCTTTAATGTCTTTGTCCTTCTTGTTGTCTGTCTCCTCCTTCTTTTTATCATAAGGGTGATATCTTCCCTTATTCTTCTTGTTGTTGTTGCTCTTAAAATTCCTATACTTCTCCCTTTCCTTGTCATGTTGTTCCAATTTCAACGCCAGATCTATTACTTGATCAAAAGTCCTATCTGCATATGGTAGCATGGCTCTGCTAAGTCCTGGGTTCAGACCTTTTATATACCTATCATTTTTGGATGCTTCATCTGCCACTAGCATTGCTCCATACTTAGATAGCCCCTCAACCTTTTGAGTGTACTCAGTGACATTCAAAGTTCCCTGCCTAAGTCTGATAAATTCTTCAAGCAAAGTGGTCTTGGCTGATGCTGGTACAAATCTTGCCTCCAACATCTCCTTGAATTGATTCCAAGTGATTTCATTTTCAATTCTTCCAGCTATGATCACCTCCCACCAGCTTAAAGCTACTCCTTTCAGTTGTCTTGAAGCTACTTGCCTCTTCCTTTGATCATCTAGCTGCATGTCATTGAAAATTCTATCCAGTGTTCTCAACCATGCTTGAATTTCCATCACATTCTCAGTCCCTTCAAAACTTCTGCCTCCCAAATTGGTGTAAGTCTTCAGTAGTTTTGAAAGCTCCTCATGAGGGTTCTTAGGCCTATTCCCAATTCCATCTCTTAAAACCCTTACAAATTCTTGCATATCAAGCATTTGTGGTGCACTGGGTCCTGCTTCCTACCATGGTCTGGTCACTAAGTATTGGGCAGAGGGTATTAGTACACTCTGAATATTTTCTATAGCTAATATTTTCCTATCTAAACTATTTCAGCAAAAAACAAACAAACATAGTATATTTCTATGATACTTAGTAATTAATACAAACATTAGCTCTGATACCAAATGAAATGGCCCTCCTATTTTACCTTAATTTCTCAAGGATTTTTTTTTACTGAATACTTGTTCAATTGAACTTAGTTTAAATTTCTCAGGGTCATTTTTCTTTTCAAACAATGAGTTCTGGATTTAAATTTTCTACCAATATAAACATATCAGTTCAGTCATAGAAATATACACATACATATGATGATATATGTGTTCCTCTTGTTTAAAATCAGAGTATATTATTATTGTTAATTTGACAAGAGCCAGTCTGTCTGATTTGAATTTGAAATGGACCTACTCATAATTTGAATTCCCATGTTCTTTGATATTTACATTATATATAAGTGGATCTTGTTCTTATTTATTTATACTTGGATTTGATTATGTTAACCATGTTTCAGATAATCTTAGAACACAAGAGTTCCTTTATTTAATTTTTTTTTGCATAGTTCAAATGTTTGTTATCTACCTAAGTACCAGAAAATGATATCTGCATTAATCACTTTCAATTTATGTATTTTCTTTGAAGCCTCTCTTATCCTTTTCTTATACAATTTGACATAACATAAGTAGTTCTTTTATGTTACTGATATCTAAGTTTTCTATAAAAAGTGTTGGACTTTAAAAATGTTTATTTCTTTTTTTTTTAAGATCAACCATTTTGTTTCAAGTGAACCGGTTTTTGGATTCAAAATTCTTCCTTAAATAATGATACCAATCAGTTTTAAATGCATGTTTGTTTTTTAACATTTGAAGAAGATTCTAACATAACATTTAACAAAAGGATTTAAAATACTTTTTGTTCTCAAATTGCAGACTAACATGCTCAACCAAGACCCCATTCTTTTGAAGCTGGTTGAACCATATGGCTGTGCTAACCACTCACTTGATCGTGGTAATTGAAATGTTATTCAGTTACCAAGTGCTAAAAGCCTCCTTCAGAAAAATTCATTTCTTAAAGCAACACACAAAAATAAGCTTGAGTTCTTTTGCAAAACACTTTAATTAAACAACTAAATGTCTGAAATATACTTCAAATTTGAAGTCATGTTTTTACTTCATAGCTTAGTGACTTTAAATGATTCAAACCTGGCTACATCAGGTTCTAAATTTTGTATGAAGATTACTTAAATGTAAATTCCATTCTTCCTCAGATTTTCAAATTCTACCACATAACAAAAATCAACTGACTAACAACTGATTTAATCAAACAAAGGAAGTTCATTACATATTCAAACATAATTCTCTCATGAATACATGCAGATAAAATCATCATAGGCTCTTATTAAAACTAGCTAGCATGTTCATTCACTCCTTCTCATTAGCCATAACTTCATTTTCTACTTAGTTCCAGCATTACCTGAAAGAGCTTTAGTGACTGCCTCATTTTAAAATGAGACACCCCCATATGCCATGAGCAAACAAGGGTCAGATCTATAATCTGGTATGAATAACTTCATTATATTCATGATATCAAGCAATTGAATGATGCATAAGTTTTAGCCAGTTACTTGAGCAACTTATCAAAGCAGCTATATTCTATGTTCCAGGTTAGACTGTCATGCAAGTGTAATAACTTCATAAGTCAACTAATTACACAATCATAGTCATACATTCATTCACATCAATCTACAATACTTAGATGCTCTGGAGTAACCATGTGTCCATTTCAACAAATCTAAGTAATACTCATATCTTTTGCTTCCTGGTTTAGGAGTTACCTATAAGTATATACATGTCAATTTATGTTTCAGCCTCATCTGCTATTAAGGAATCACTGGGGCACATTGCAATAAATTAATTCACATTATTGCACAAAGATCTCAGAGCTTAAACAAACCATGTGCCAACTTGCATACTTCAAATATAACAAGCATTCCAGCAGCCTTCTTGGCTCATAATCTCTAGTTTATTTACTAGAATCATTTGTTTGATTTTATCATCAGATAATTAGATGAAAAATGCCACTACATTCATGAAAGCATCCCATGCATCTTGTAAGCATAATTTCCAGAAACAACTAAATAATTATTTTTAATGATGTTGTCAAGAGATATCTGGGTCTTAGGTCCATACAAGAATCTTTACAACTATAAATAGAGATATGGCATGTTAGGTTTATCTTGATCTGCAAGTAACTATGGTTGAACCAGATTCACAATCTAGCTTAACCATAATTTTAACTTGTGGTTTTATTATCTTTTCTTTTTCAGACCAGGGGTTCAACACTCAAGTACACCCCTAATACACTGTTCTAAGCCTCAGCACTTATACATAGTATAATGCAGCTCATAATGTTTTCTTCTATTAAATTTTTTCATGCTATAGATCCAGTTTAGTTGTGAGTATTCTTGCCTTGATTTTAAGGTTTCATGATTTAACTTTTCTGGGTGTAATGAAATAGTAAGTTGCACATCCAAAGACAAACATCAAAATAGATCAAAGATCACCCAAAACATACATAATCAAAATCATGACAGACCCCAAAACATCCAAAGAACATTGATAAAACCATATTCAACAAAACTAAAAATAAGCAAATAACAATATTAGAATTGGCTGCCTCATCTCATGTCTTAATGCCATGACTTTGGTGAGGTTACTCACCTAAATATCTCCTTCTAGTTAATCCATAAAATCCCTGAGTGTTATTTTCTCCTTCTCCTCTAGATGTTTTCTTTCTTATTTTAAGTATCTCGGGTAAACTGATTCCCCTGGCTACAACTACTCATTTATAAGCATTTTACTAGGGTTTTATCAAACAAAATTCCATTTTTGTCCTGACCAATATCATGCATTTTCCATTTATATTTTAACATTCCCATTTTCAGTTACCCCGGCCATATTTCTTTTATTAAAGGCAGCATTTTCTTTTTCCTACTTTTTCAGGAAATAGCCAGTCTACTTAAATCATGTTAAAAGTGTGACCAAGCACATTTGTTTATTTATGGGAATCCCCATTTTCCTATTTTTGCCCACACATAATGTACTTACTTATTTTATATTTCATGCTATTCTAATGTTATCATTATTTTCTTGCTCAGTTTCAATATATTTCTTCTCACAGAAAATGTACATGTGTATAGGTATTTAAATGTTTATTTTATTTAATTTCCCCCTATTTCATAGAAATATGTTTAAGCACATATTTCATTTTTAACTTGGGTTATGCTTTAGTTACATTCCAATGCCTTAAATAAAGAATTTAATTCTTTATTTTAAATATTTAATTTGATCAATGATTCACATTTCAAGATCATATCTGAAATGCTTCCTCTTTTTGTTTATTTATTTTATTATCATTATTATATATTTTTTTTAGAAAATTTCTAAATCTCCTTTTTGTGCCATTTCCAGTGTGCATGTGCACACATATCCCTGCACATCATTCAATTCAGAAACTCCATCAACATTTGATCCAATATATATATATATATATATATATATATATATATATATATATATATTTTAAACTGAATTGTTTTAATTTTACCCTCAAAATTTTTGGGCATTTCACCTTACCCTTATATATTTTCATTCCTACCATTTGATTCCTCAATCATGTCATTTTAAAACGCAAACCAAAAATCTTAAGGAAGGGCCGACCATTAAGGGAAACGGAATTCAATTAAAGCTAGAGAATCAAGCTTAGGGGAAATCAATCTCAATCCAATCTCCTTATATAAATCAAGGTGAATAATAATTCCATCTCTATTTTGGTTTGAATTATATGTTTTTGGATTTAAGGGTAAATTCGTTTTGGATGATGATATGCTTGAATTTTGATTTGTTAAATTTAAACAAGATTGTTTAAAGGAAATTCTACATGATTTTAGGGTAAAACCAATATATGTTGATGTTTATATGCCATGGAAAACTTTTATGTTGTATAAAACATGATTTTGGAGTTGGGTTTTAATTTTGATAATTTTCCAAGTTATGGAAAGAATGTTATGAATTTTCAAAGGAAAATATGGTTTTTGGGTTTATAAATTTATTTTGGAAAATATATTAAGAATTTGGGTCTGGAATTTTGATATGTTAGATAACATGATTAAAGTGAATTTCTGGAATTTTTGCGGATTTTTCCAAAGTGATTCGCTATGCAAATTAAATTATTTTAGAAGAGGGACTTCTTTGCAAAATTGGTTTTGCTTGATGGAAGCGCTTATTTGATTAACTTAACCATGGTTTAGACCTGAAATTAGCGGTAGTTATTTTAGAAAAGAATTTGAAAAAATTAAGGCAACCAATCTGGTGTTGACATGTGGCAGGTTAGATAGAAAAAGGTATGCTTTAAGTAGTATTAAACTATGTTTACTCAAAAAAGTGGGTTCCGCCTACTTTGGGAAGTACCTTTCGACACAGAGCTTTCGCCTTCAACCCGGGCAAAACCTGCTAAGCTGAAACCAATACACAAGGTATCACAAAGGTGATACATAGTGGATTGGAGAAAGGTGAAAGGTAAGGTGTCAAAAGCATAACTTCCGAAGGGGTCGCTGCCTTAGTTTGTTTTTAAAAGAGAAGCGTCTGCCTTTGTTTTGTTTAAGCCTTCGAAGGAGTCGAAGCTTAGGGTTTCGAAAGACGTTTTAAAAGGTTTCGAAAGGGTTGTCGTTAACATAAGTTTGCTTTCAAATGAGTTCCTTTACTTATGAAATGCTTTTGAAAGAAGGGGTTACGACCTAGTCGAAGCCCTGCTACTGTTCTTTAGCTTTTCGATGGTATTGAAGATATCAATGCCGTCGAAAGGTACTTTGTTTATAAGTATAAGCCAAATCCTGTAGCTTTTGAAAGGGGTTGGGGGTTTCGGAGGTAATGGTTTCGAAAGGGGTTTCGACGCTAAACTTCTAATATTTTACCCAGATGTTTTATGCTTTTGAAAGGATGGTGCCGACGCCATTAGGTTTCCCCCAATATTATTATATGATAAAGGATGGTTTCGAAAGAGATGCTTTCGCCTATATCCATTTTGAACCAAATAATATTTTAAGTATAAACCCAATGCTTTTGAAAGGGGGACTTTCAATGGTTTCGGAAGGGTTACTTCCAATGATTACGAAAGGGGTACTTTCAAATGGTTTCGAAGCTATGCTTCTACAGTTATATGTTAATACTTTAATACAATTAAAAGGTTTCGAAAGGAAGGTTTTAAAGTATTAAAAAGGAAGGAGCCTAATGTTTTGAAGATAGATTTTAATGCTTTCGAAGGAGGTTATCCTATGAAGTCGAAAGCAAGGTTTCGAAGGTTTCAAAAGGTTTTGCAACCCAAACTCTATTTTTAAAAGGAGAAACCCATGGCTAAATTAAAGGAGTTTTTGTAATGGTTTTGAGAAGAAGCTTTCCATGATAAAATAATAGGTTAAATAGATTAACCATGTTTTATATTAAACCCACAGGAGTGGTATTGTTTTGTAATTATGTTTGCTTCTTCAAATATAAATATATTCATATTATAATGGACTCATAACTGCATTTTAGGGAAAAATGGCAGAAGAACCAGCTAGGTTGACCTAGTATTGAATATAAATTGATCAAACTCCTGGATGAGTAGATTTGCATCCAAGAGGTCAGGGAGACCAAAACATAGGATGCCAAAATATGGAAGTTGTCAGGGAGACAGGTTCATAGTCATCCCATGAAAACTATGATTAGGAAGTTATTGGAGTTACCATTAGGTTCATAGTGACCCATGAAAACAATGTTATAAAGGGTGGTTAGTAGGGGCCAATTAGTTCGTAGTGATCCCATGAAAACTATGTTCGGATTAAGTTATTAACAGATGTTAATTGGTTCCTAGTCAACCCATGAAAACTAGGATAAGAAGAAAAGGTATTGGTAGGGGCCAATAGGTTCCTAGTCAACCCATGAAAACTAGGATAAAGGATAAGTTATTGGAGTAACCAATAGGTTTAAGGGAACCCATGAATCAACTAAACCCATAGGAGTGGTAGTGTTAAGTTAATTGGCAGAGGCCAATAGGTTCATAGTGCACCCATGAAAACTATGAAATAGGATAGGGAGTCCATACATTATTTAAAAGGTTACTTGTAATCCCATGAAAACTAATAGGTTAATAATGACCCTAAAAACTATAAATATGACAGAGAGTCAATTATACAAAGGAGCGGAAATTCAGTATGTTTTAATATGTTTGCATATCATCATAATATTTTGAAATGGTTGTGTTTTAACCATTGTGGATGCAGGAGCACGGTATATGGTTTTATAAATGTTTTAAGATACTAGTGAGGGGAAAACCCCGCTAAGTGGCTTGGTCTCACTAGATATCTAAAGGATTTGAGATGGTAGATTATTATTCATACCAGGCTTTCTGTCTGACTCGAAGTTTATGTTTTTCCCCTTAAACTCTCAGGTACTCAATTGATTTTGAGTAGTTTGAGAGTTGAGGTTTTCAGGTACCTCATTAGACGAATAAAGCTTCTGAAGATGTGCAGGAGGCATGATAGCTATTTAGAGTTTTATTTTATTTGATTCCGCTGTGTTGTTTGTAATGGCAAAGTTGTTATATTGCCTATATATACTCTGATCGTCCATGGGGGCATCTTCATATGTCGCTCTTGGCGTATGTTGTAATAAATATATTTTCTCTGAACGTGATTTGCGATTGTGGGATTATGTAATGAATTGGAAATGTTTGATATGGAATGTGATTTTGTTTGAAGTTCTAAAATTTTCCATATTCATGTGTTTCTGTGTATCAATGAATCTAACACCGCCGTATTTGGTCGCCGAGGATTAATAACTATGGATGACTGCAGCATCCGTAGCCGTTAGTTTTGGGCCTCCAAATAGGGGGATGTTACAGCCTTGGACCCAAAAGGTTGAAGCTCGACGTCCTCCTCATAGTCACAACCTGGAAGCCACCTCTCCATGTAGCACAAAGTTGCAACATCTTATGGTGGATCAGACTCCACTAAAATGCCACAACGCGATGTCCATCATGCCAAAAACTCAATGCCATACTCCATTTTGTCCAACTCCGCCTAGATCGCCTCCAAAACCTAACTCTAGTCACGTCAATTAACGTCGCTTCTCCACAAACACGACCACATGCAATGAAATGGGTATGGATTCAAAGATCTCAGTCATAGGAGTCCAACGGATCCGACGACGCTTGATTTCGTCGCTCCTAGCTCTTGATTTTATTTTTTGAAGATGGTGGCCTGATTTTGGTTTATTGGAAGAGGGTAAATAAAATGAGAAAGAGGGAAAAGGAAAAGTGAATGTTAAGGGTAGGGTTAAGTGTAGTTTATTCCCGACTTTCCGGCACTTTGCTACATAAAATTTCGTTCGTGTACGAACCATGAACAATAGAAATAAAAATATGATCGCGCATAATAATGAGACATGATCCTACAACAATAATAAAATATACTAGATATCTTATTCTGTGAAATGTCCAAATACCGACATTTTCTACAAAATTCATCAAATGTTTTTTTTTGAGGAGAACGGTTGTGTAGCAGGAAGCTACACAGCTGATTAGTAATATATATAAATATTAGTGGATCGATCAACAAGCCTGATCGGTGGCGTAATCAGAACAACAAAATATGTGTTTAGGTTACAAACATTGTGCCAGATCATAAATAGAGTTTAATATACATAGTTAGCCAAAGATTTTCCAAATTAAAAATTATGGAATACTCCTATAAATTCATTTTAAAATACGTTAATAAAAATCAAGTTGTTTTACTAACAATTGATTTTCTTGTTATTTATTCGAACTAATTATTGTAAATAAATTTAGAAAATGAGTTCACGATTATTATTTATTAATTAAAAGGAGTAAAATAAGGCTATTAAATCCATTTAATTAATATTTAATTCTAAATTCAAATATTTAAATAATCTCTATATTTGAATATAAGTTATTTATATTTTTCTGGGATGTTACATTCTCCCCCTTAAAAGAATTTCATCTCTGAAATTCCCAAAAGAAGAAAATGTCCACTCGCCCTTAGACTTTTAAAAACTATTAATTAAAATGAGTTATTAAACTTTTAAAGTCCCTTATGTTACAGAAAGTTTCGGTAGCACCTCCTTTGTGCAGTTAGATCCGGAAACTAAACTCGCTACAACTGTTCCAAATCAACAAAGAAAACAAAAGTCAAGTGGCCCCTCATATCTGGGGCATAAAATCATCAATCAATCGCTAATCTCTAAATCTAATACATACCTCTTTTACGCTTGATTTTTGGCAAGCAACTTACTATCTCGGTGTGAATGTAGGTTCGCAAGCAATCAAACAATAATCTATTACTTCCTTATACCTATCTTGTACTTACATTATCCAAAAGAGAATCATGCTGACAAAAGAGCAATACACTAGCTATATTTCTATCATAAGCACAAGCAACATAAACAATATAACAAGCATATGCAACATGGCAATATGATGCAACTACTAATAATGATGCAACTTTACATGCCAAAAACTAACATGATATAAATCTATATGCAACTCTAGTGTGACATAAAGTCACATGCAACCAAAAAGAACAAAACAACCATATGCAACAAAAGTACATAGAATACTCTGTAATAAATACTAAGCATCCAATCATTTCTAAGATAAATTTAGAACTAAATGCCCGGGATTTTATATCCAAAATATATTCTTGATTCCCCCAAAAAGAAATATATCAAACCAAAATCAATTATGACAAGGAGGAGGCTCCTTCTACCGAAGCATGGTATAACTCTAGAATCAAAACAACATGGAGCATCCAGTGGTATTCTGGTTCCTCCTAAAACAATAACTAGAGTAAACAAATATACCTTGCGAGTTTTCCAAATCAAAAACCCCCAATCGCCCAACTTTTTTCATAATAAAATATTTGAAAAACCACTTCATAAAAACTCTTTTCAAACATCCTGGAATAATAATTTTTACCAAAGTTTTCAAAATAGTATTATTATTTCTTTCACAAATTCTTTCAATCACTTTTTCAAAAGCACCGAGATTTAAGTCCTGATAAACAACAACTTTAAAATCTTTTGCTTATAAAATCATACTTTATAAATTATAGTATATAAAATCACACTATCAATCAAATCAAATTTCATAAAGGAGTAAAATATCACTTAACATTATTTAAAATTTTAAATAACTAACAAACATGATTTAGAATTTTACTTAGGCTTACAAATTACTTGATCGTCTAAGGATATAGATAATTTCCTAAGCTTACCATTATACTCATCAGCTTTTGGTTATTGATTAGAAGATTATCTAAGCTCCTTCAAACAAAATTGAAAGGCACTCCCCAAACTTTGCTAACCCACACAACAAAGCATACAAATATACTTAAGCCCGTATGATATAGATAAATCATTTGTATGCAATATTTGGTCCGACCACTAGCTCGAATACATAGACTTTACTTTCGGACTAGTATCGCTCACATAACCTACCTAGTGCGAACTCCGATCAGGTTCCTTGATTAGAAACCTTCATTCTCCTTACATAGCCATATACTATGATAGAAAACATCGTTATCATATCAAGAATCTGAATCAAGTGTTTCGCTCTCAATAATCAAGTGAGAAATCCTTTTTCGGACTGGTGTGAATCACCCCGAAGTTATGTATTCGAATCCTAGATCAAGAATCGTGTGAATAAAATGATCTCCATATAACTTACGTACATAGTCTTATTTTTTTCTTAACTACACCAATCTTTTTCTAAATCATTTTCATTTTCATTTATACTATTCCATTTAATACTAAAATTGTTTATACATTACTTTATAAATTTTCGCTTAAGTTTTTAAACATTTTATAAAGACATATCTTTATAAAATATTAAATTAAAAACTTATTCTACTTTTATTTCCTTGTATAATACTCTTATAAATCCTAAGAGTATGTGCAAAATGTCAATTTCGTTTCACTTTTCAGAATTCAGATGGAGACCCAAATAAAAATGGGACTTAAAACTATGTCAACTACGCCGACCTCTTTACCTATCCGGTCCGGTGAGTAGCTAAGAAAAGTAGGATGCTGGTATCTAAACTTAGTCCCAGAGTCTATTAAGCCACGCCTAAAGTAAGGATGTTTATTCGTCGGCCCAATAACATCAAATAGTTTATTGGACTTATGAGTTTAAAAAAACCACGGTTTCAATAATACAATGCTTATTAAAACCTTCCTATCCATTTTAACTCATTTAAAACATATGTTAAACTATCTCTTTTCTGTCCAAGAGTTAAAATTATATTTAACAAAACATTTTTTTATCAAAATTCCATTTATTTTAAATCAGTTTCCTTTAAGGAAACTAAAGAACTAAATACCCGGTTTTTAATTCAAAACCCTTTTTGAAATCATAATACATATATTTCTATATATATAATAACTTTAACAATTTATTCACTAACACTCACTTTGGGTTCGTCTGGATTCGAACCCATTTCGATCGCATAATGATAAAGAGAATAATTTACTAAGTGCACTACAACGTTCGCCTAAGCGAACATTCGATCATCACTTAGAAGATTGTTCAGATTACCACAAATCAAACTGAGATGTATTCCTCGACTATCCAAATAAAATGTATCTTTATTAAAAATTCACTTTAAATATTTATACTTATGAATACTTCCAAGTAATACTGCCATTACTTTTCTCAAAAAAATTGAAATTGTTTCAAGCAATACCAGGATTTAAATTCCTAAACAGTCTTTTTACCTATAGAACACCCTTTATAAATCATATAAATCAATTCATATACCATACACATGTAATGTACCTTTTAAAATCATCTTATATATTATAATAACTTCCCTTTATTATAATAAACTTTTCACAAATTTTTATCATCTAAATGTCTTATCGTCTCATTTAGATTAAATTAAACAATTTTATTAAAACATAACTTTTTACTTAACATTTTGACCGAACACCTTATAATCAAACTATGAAACTTAATTCACAAGGGGTTCGTTTTAATACAGTCACAATTATCAAATAATAAACACTCATACACTGGTCGAGCATAAATCAATAATCAATAAACAAATAGTCAATGCTCCAAAACTATCCGAGCATGACAAATCAAACAATAATGATAACAAAGAAATATTATCATTAACAAACAAACCCACCATGAATAATTATATGAATTTGAAAATTATTCCTTTATATATATTTAAAATATATATTCCTTTAAACAATAGTGTTTGGTCTATGGTCCATATTATTATTAGTACCATTATTACTATTATTGTTATCATCTTGGTTTTTTTAAATTTATATATATTTTCTCATTTTTCATTTTATCTTTATTTTTATTTTACTTATTTATTATTATCATCATCATCATCATTATTATTTGTTTAATTATTTTATTATATTTTATTCTTATTATCATGGTTTTTATTATTATTATTCTTGTTATTGTTATTGTTACTTTTAAATTAACATTATCGTTTAGTTTTGGGTTTCATCTCTAGCCGACCCTAACATTTTTGGGAATAATGGCTTAGTTGTTAATGTATATAATCCTAGGTAAAATATTTCATTTACCAAATTTTCAAAAATCAATATCGTGTCTGTTTGTCTTGTTTAAGTGTTTAGAAATCCCTATCAACACTGTGGTGTCCCACGCCTTAACCATAATTCATAAACAACTCGATAGACCAACAAACAAAATATGTTTTTATAGTAATAACAAATACGCTTTTGTATATACAATACTCTTTACTCATTCTAGGGTGCCACTTACCCTATCTCAAATGAGTTTACTCTACCAAAGCCAAGGTTCTCGCTTAACTTTTAGCTCTGATACCACTCTGTAACAACCTGCTTTTTCGACCCTCAAAAGTCGGCACCTAATACATCCACAGTAATAAAATGTCGAACATCTAAGTGCCAAAAAGGTAGATTTTTAGGCTTAAATAAAATGAAAAAAGAGGAAAATATAATCTCACAGTGGAATGACAACATATAATGTAACAAAGACGATAAAAACTGTCACTCTAAAATACATGGTATATTAGAGTTAAAAAAACCTTACTAGCTTAGACGTTATAACTTTTTGACCTTATAATTGCTGATAGGTATACATAATAATATAGCAAAAATAAAAATACTATGGTAGGCGAACATCCAGCTCTACTCCATAAGCTCCATGTCCCACCAACGACAACCTGGAAAAAACTCGGTCTAACCCAAGCATTATAATAAAATAACATCCAGATCAGTATAGAAAACCAGCATGAGAAAACTCAAGAAGTACATAAAATAATTCTATGAGACCACACTGCTAAACACAGAATGGGTTTTACCTAACAAGAACAACTTCCATAGAATAAATAATGGAAATCAAATAGGAAAAAAATCCAAACTTGAAAGAATGGACACAAACAAGATCAAAATCCAAACTTAAAGAATGGACACAAATAATTAAACATCGCGAAGTGCGCAAGACACTTCCCGATGCAATTAAGAAAGAACCAATTCAAATGTTTGATCAAAAACAAGGAAAGGGAAATTTTCCAACAATGGCTAGGGAGGTATGCCCCTCTTACCAAAAGTATACCTCTAGAAGATATAACAGAGAGAGTCGTTTACTTTGTGACTCTCTTGGAAATGTACAAGGTGCACCCCGCCAATCTTGCTGAGTATCCGAGTATTTCACATCTCCTCCCGCATACAACAGAATCCAATCTAGAGTAGGCATGAAGATACCCTAGTGGGAGCAACCCAACATAGCCGACGTACACTCGCTCTTTGGTTTTAGTCATTTCCAACAAAGGATATCAACGCTCAAATGAGCAACAAATCGTCTTAGATTGATGAAACTCAAAGAAGATAGAAGAGTAGATAATCAATAAATCAACTATCAGGAATGAAAAAATGATTGTATATGGAAATTAAAATCTCATATACTTATTACAACTCGTTGATTCGAACTAACACTACTCTGGGAAAAATAATAAAGCTGGAAAAGTGAGGGCAGTGTTGCTTCCCACCTTTTCACAATGACATTCTTAACTTTAAGAATAACAAGAGTTCCTTCAACGTTTAGTGCTAAGCACATCCTAAATCCTTTCCATATAAGTGATATCAATCATAGAAATTGAACCTCTTACGCTTATCACCACTCGTCGATTTCAAACTTATACTATCCCTCGGTTAAATATGAACTCAGGCAAGTTAAGGTAGTGTTACCTGATTTGCACGTAAATGTGCATATTTTTACCACCATATTTATTCTATTTAAATTAAATAAATGATAATATTGGGTATTTTAACTTGTTTTAACCAAAATCCATATTAATTCCAAATTGTTGCATATCCATCTTCATCTAGGGGCAAAACGGTCATTTGTGTGCATATATTTCTTTGAGAAAAAATTAATTGGAAATTTATATATATTTGTGTAGGAATTTGATCTCAAATAGGAGTGGTTTCATGAAGACACATGCATGCACAAAATGAATACAAAGAAATGAAGATGGAAATAATTCAAAGTGAAGAACATGGAGGACCCCACCTACCCACTTACCTTAATGTACAAATTAGAGGCTAATGCACATACTTATGGAATTAATGGCTTCATGTACACTTAAATGATGATTAATAGAAGCTAATGATTACTTGGCCTCCACACTTTCTCAAGGGTAGTTTGGGCATTCCCCAAATTATGGATTAGGGTTTTATGCTTGTATAAATAACCCATTATGTTCATGTAACCTCTTCTACCCTCTTTAAGCCCTCTTATAGAGGCCATCTCTTCTCTTAGTTTAGCTTAGCTCTCTTTGTTCTCTTTTCATGGCTACTTAGCCATTTATTTTATTTTCATGTAATTTCCTTTTTATTGCAATTTAATACATGCTCTTTCCTTTCCATGCTCATTTACTTTAATGTTTGTAGTATAGATTTACTTTCATGCAAATTAGATTAGTGTTAATTCTTGTTAATTAATTCTCTTCTTTCATTTAGCTTTCATTTTGCTTTATTTTTATTTCATGTTACAAGCTACATTTGTTAATCAAATTACAAATATGAGAGGCTAAACCCCTTCAATTTAGGGGTAATGAAGCTCTCTAATTATTTAGCTTCAACTGCTTGTTGATTCATGGTCTCTTTTTGTGCTTAGTAAGAATGATTGAAGTGGTTTAATTGTTGTTTTTGCTTTGAATTTGATAGCCTATATTATTGACATCAAATAGGCTATGCTTAAATAATCAATAACACTAATTGTCTCTTCATCAAAATATTATTATGGAAAAAGAAAGTGATTTGAAATTAAAATTTGATGGTCTATATTTCTAATCAATAGTTAATAGGCCATACTTAAAATAGATTTCATTTTCATTTTCATTGTCAAGTTTTATGAAAGTTAGTAAGTGGTTTAAGGGGTGTGTTATAGTTTGATGGCTTATGTTGGCTAATCAATAGCACAAATATGCCATACTTATGATAACCACATCAATTAAAGCACTAATGACCATAAAAGAGAGATCATGGTTTCATATGTGTTGAACTACATGATCTAGAGAGTGGATTTATTCTCTAAATTGTCACTTAACTCTTATATTTGCTTCTCTTTTCTTTTAGTTAGTTAGTTAATTCTCTAATTCTCTAGCTTAACTTTCACTTGAAATTGGTATAATTTGATTGAATTGAATTTTTAAAATCATCAATTCCCTACGGATCGACCCGTATTCACCACGTACTACAAGTGTACGCCGTGCGCTTGCGGTTATTTTTATTTCGAAATTTAACGACGGTTTTCTAAACCGATAGAAATTCCATCGATAAACATTACCTCTAAGCCTTGCCTTGATGTACAATTTTAACCATTGAGATAGAGACGAGTTTCCATACCTCGACGTTTAGTGCTAAGGTATGATAAAATATTTTCTATAAACGAATGCAATTTTAAAACATTTAACTCTCACTTGTGCTTGATTATCACATCAAAATAATTGTAAAACACTTTAAAAACACTCTTTAAAATATTCTTTTAAAGAGCAAATTATATTTCTAAGTTTATTAAAAAGAAGGGTCAAAAACAGATGTCGTTAAAACATTGTTCACTATAAACCCAAAACAATTTACACTTAGCTTTATTTTAAACATTCCTTTTTAAAGGTTTTCTCATTTATAAACTATCATTTATAACTTTAAAACAACATTTATTATCCCAGAAGATAATAAAATAATTTAAAATTCTTTTATAAATTTAGAACAATGTTAATCATCCCGAAAGATAATTGATATAAATTTTTATAAATTTAAAACAACATTAATTATCCCGAAAGAAAATTAATCAAATTTAAAATCTTTTTTATAAATTTAAAACATCATTAATTATCCTAAAAGATAGTTAATCAAATTTATAATCTTTTTTTATAAATTTAAAACAACAGTATTTATCCTGAAAGATAATTAATCAAATTTATAACTCCTTTTATAGATTTTAAACAACACTTATCCTTTATTTCAAAATTCTCAAAAATACCTGAAAATATAGTTTAAACAACTTTTAAAGTGTAAAAGCGACCAAACATTTATTTTGCAAAAATACATGCACAAGTTTAACACATACAAAGGTTTAAGGAGACGATATTTCATAAATGACAATATAGCAATAATCGCTATAATGACACTTACAAAATCAAACAGTATGTCATAAATATTTCAACCAAACATTAATATAAGCAACATAATCATATAAGTAAATCAATATTGGCAAGAAACCCATAGGGTCTCTCTACAAAAATCCCCTATAAATCACACATATGTATGTGTATTTCAAAGTGCTCTATAGCGACCTATTCGCTACGTATACACTTCGGCTTTCTTCCTGTTTTTATTTCCTACAAAAAATGGTTATTTATGCTAGTTGCTTTCAAGCGAGAATCAAATCCAAACACACAATCAAACAAAAATATATAAATTATCATCCAAGCATTCAATCCATAATCTATAGCAATACAAATATCATATGGTTTATTTAAAGGTGAGTTAACCCGAAAAAATTTAGTTGACGCTTTTTCATTCCGGTTCGATCTAAAATTGAACGACATTCGATTTTAGCCCAAAATTCTACATGTCACTAACTTGAAAAAATCAACTCCAATATGTAGAGAATGCTCCTATGAGCATAACGCAAAAGACCACATCTCTATTGGACCTCGTAAGGAGAAGATATTCATTTATAAGACTTGAGATTAAATAATTCATTAATAACTTAATTAACGAATTATTAGCCATAATCCTCTTTTATAAATCATCTTCCCCAATCAAAATTTCTCCTCATACATGAAATTTGCACATACACACCCAACCCTGCATGCCAACTACACTTCCTGCCTCCTCGAACCGCGAAATCTTGCCAAACCATGTCCAATCACCTTCTCTTCGTGAATGCTTCGCCTCAGACCTAAAAAGTTAAAGCTTGAAGTCCTACTCTCAATCGCGACCTAGAAGCCACCTCTCCTTGGAGCACAAAGTTGCAACTTCCTGTGATGGATCGGACTCCGCTAAACTTCCACAACCCAATCTCCTTCACGAAAGAAACTCAACGCCATACATTGTTTCCTCCAACTCCGCCTAGATCGCCTCCAAAGCCTAACCCTAGTTGCAGCCATTAACGTCGCTTCTTCATAAACACAACCGCACACAATGAAATGGGTATTGATTCAAAGGTCTCACTCATATGAGCACGGGATACAGTGGCGCTCGATTTCGTCACTCCTAGCTCTCGATTTTATTTTTTACAGATGGTGGCTTGATTTTGGTATATTTGAAGCTGGAAAATAAAATGAGAAAGAGGGAAAAAGGAAAAGTGAATGTCAAGGGTAGGGTTAAGTGTTGTTTATTTCCAAATTTCTGGCACTTTGCTGCAAAGAATTTCATTCGCGTACGAACTGCGAACAATAGAAATAAAAATACGATTACGCGTAATAATGCGATACGATCCAAAACAACAATAAAATACACTGGATATGCTATTCTATGAAATTTCCAATATACCGACGTTTGCTGCAAAATGCATCAAACGATAATTTGAATATTTTTCAAATTGAAAATTATGGAAAAATTCTATAAACATTTAAAAATCATGGTTTTAAATCTCCTATATATCGCCCGAGATCTCCTCCGCGATCTCATTTTCACACTTAAACGAGACGAGACATCAAATCTTCTCCATATCTCCCTCGACACTCATCTCGTCCGAGATATTCAAATCTCACCCAATATATGGATCAAAATCTCAATCCGAGATCTCACCCGAAATTATACATTTTTCTTATTTTCCATAATATGTTATATTTTCATATTGATTCAAAAGAAACTACTCAATCCAATTATAATTTACCAACTTCTTGAACATATTCTTTACTTTTTATTTTAATGAGTCATAGCGAAAGGTTTCACTTCTTTATTATGTTCAAATAAAAAGATATTATTCAATCATTACCAAATCAATTAAGCTATTCAAGCTACTACTCTTCTAAAAATATTCCTTTTTTCCATGTAAATCAAGTATGTTACCATTTTTATTTTTACTAAGAAAGTTATAACCGTTAAATAAATTTTTGACTCATTAATTTTAGACACATAAGTACATCCGAGGTATTCCCGAGATGCATTATAAGGCCCGAGATGTCAATCCGAGATGTACACCCGATATGTACTCATCTCGTCCGAGATCTCCCCCGATACGAGATAACTTATGTAAAAATTCCGAGACGAAACATGATCGAAATCCGATATTTAAAACCTTGTTAAAAATACATCAATAAAAATCAAGTCGTTTATTAACAATTGATTTTCTTTTTATTTATTCGAACTATTTATTATTGTAAATAAATTTACAAAATAATTTCACCATTATAATTTATTAATTAAAATGGGTTAAATAAGGCTATTAAATTCATTTATTTAATATTTAATTCTAATTTCAAATATTTAAATAATCCCTATGTTTAAATATAAGTTATTTATATTTTTCTGAGATGTTACAATATACTTATAACTATAGTATATCAAATCATACTTTCGAGATTTTTAAATCAAGATTTGTTTTACCAAAACAACTATGAAGCAAAACTACTATGGTAACGTTCTCTACTTAGAAACTCAAAAATAAACACTAATGATGTTGCAGTCATCACAAAATTATTTTCCAGCAACAGAAGTGAGTTCAGTGCTTTCGATAACCTTTAAAATCCTTTTAAAATACTTCTATTCATAAATACTTTAAAATAATACTACTATTACTTTCCCTAAACTTTGGAAAACAATTTTCAAAAATACCAGGATTTAAGTTCTCAAATTCTCAGCTTAAATCCTTTTTAGTTATAAACCATATTTATATAATCTCTCTTTCTTATATAAAATTATTTCACAAATATATATCTTTGTTTCAACTTTTATTAAAATAAAATTTTAACCCAAAATTATCATCGAACGTCATATAGTCAAACTATGAAAACTTAATTCACAAGGTATTCATTTCAATATTCCCACAATTACTATCTACCCAACCCATGTAGTGAAAAGGTAAACCTGCTCATAAACTTATCGAGAACAATCCAAAAAATCAACAATGATTAATATGCATAAACTGACTAAGTACAACTAATCAAACAATAAATGATAATAATTGAATATTGTCATTTCCTAGCAAACAAACACATCATAAATAACTATATCAAATTTCAAAAATTATTCTTTTATATATAAAATATAATCCTAGGTAAAAAAAATTCATTTACTAATTGCAAAAATAAATACTATGTCGGTTTTCCTGATTTAAGTGTTTAGAAGCACATATCGATATAGTTGTTCCTTCTGCATCGACTAAAATTCATAAACCACTCAATAGATTAATCAACACGATATAAGGCATTTTTATAGCACAAACAAATATACGCTATCATACACACACACATACATACACGCACACTCACGCAGTGAACACGTTTTGAAGGCATCTAGCTCGTCTCCTGAAGTTCCAAAGCATCCAGAACTAAATCTGAAATATACTTAGGGTTGACCCAAGCATTATAAGAAACAATGCCCGGATTAGTCTGATAAACCAATGTGAGAAACAAAAATCATATGAATTTTTTATGTTATAAAACCCTTTCGAAAATAAGGGTATCTCATAAGACCACACCACAGGTAAACACGGGCGGGGTTTTACCTTACGATAACCAAACCATTTCATAAGAAAATCCAGTGATATTATAATAATGTCTAAGGTGTGAAATATAAGTAATCAAGTAGTTGTGATGCATATGAGTGTACATAATAACAATAAAAGGTTTATAATAAAAACCGCTAAGGCACGTTTGCTAATTGTGTAGGATTCCACGGAGGTGCCCTCGGTACTTCAAGAATGGTCCTTTTGCACAAGGATCAAAGATATCCTCCGGAAGCATCGTACATCCCTAGCTGATGTACACCATAGGAAATACATAGCTGGACACGAAGGCCGACTACACCACTCACTGCAAGCATAACTATAGGTATCTCTAGGGTAGAGTCGGCTGCACCCTTTGGGTTAGCTAAACCCCTAGTATATGCATCATATCTCTGGTTTTAGTCATATCCGTTGGTGAGGCTACATCCGGCATTTTTAGACATGAGTTATAACTCGAATAGACCTCCAAACCACACATGGATTACCATATCTCAACAGAACTTGGAATCACACATGGATTCCCATATCCTGAATAGATCACGAACAACTACATTTGTTCGAGCATCTCAATCAGACCTAAAATATCCATATAGATTTCGACATCTTGAACTAATCTCGAACTTCTTCCAAAGCATAGAATATGTATATGTTATAGAGTGGTTACGGTTTTGAGACATCTTATATAAGTACACTCCCCCGCTTACCGGGTGCTCAAAAACCAATTGATAGATTCCGGTAAACTCAACTCCAATTCTTTTAGAAATAAACAGACAATACATAAGAGCGGAGATCACCTCCTAACTATTTAAGCGAAAGGATATCCTTATCATTTGTCCTAGAATAACCCAATGAGTATATATGTATAGTATAGCATCATCAAAGATAATTGTACCATATAATTCTTTTGTTTCTTCTAGATATTTCCAGAGTTATACTTGGTCATGATTTGATATTCGGTGATTTAACTATCAAATAAACAATCAATCAAATCAGAGGTTTAATTTCATACGAAACAAAGCATGATTAAGCACATAAGCAGCACTAAGCCTCTTTACTTAATCTTTCCATTGAATTAAATCACTTTATAGATACTTATATCAAAATACTTTTACAAAAATATACATTTGTATACTACTCACTCGCTATTCATCTATACTCTTCTAATGCTTCAAAAAATATCCATATACTTATCTCATCAGTATAAGTATATTCACAAAATACTACACTTTAAATACTTAGAAAATGTATCCATATACTCATCTCAACGGTATAAGTATATGCATAAATCTTAAGGCAGATTTCCTCTTTTCCAAATTCATATTTTAAATCGGTCAAAACAAATGTTATTTAAAACATTTTTTATGATAAACCCAAACCACTTCCCTTTTGGTGTAAGTGAACGAGTCATATGGAAATTAGACCAAATATATTTACCACCACTTTCCAATTCAAACTTTTATTATCCCTTGATTAACAATGAAGTTGGACAAGTTTGTGTACTATTCTTGCCTCGATATACATTCTTAATTCTCAGGATAGGGATGAATTTACCTACCTCAGAATTAGGTGTTAAGTATGAAAATAATACTTTACATACCACCATAAGTTATAAAGATCATTTATGGAAATCAAATCTCTTTCCTTTTATAAAACTCCCATTTATAAATCTTTTTTATATTTATAAAACTCCTTTTATAAATCTCCAAATATAATTATAAAACTTCTTTTATAAGTCTCCAAATTTATTTATAAAACTTCTTTTTCAAATCTCATTTCTCTTTCTAAATCTCCGTTTTCAAACCACCGTGGTTTTAAATCTCAAATACTTAACTCGAATCTTCAGTCCTAAAATCAGACTAAATACTTTCCATAAAATGACCTTTTTATATATTATCATAAATTCACAACTGTGATTTATTTTTTAGCAAAGCTAGTGAGGTTGACTAGCCCCTACCAGATTTTATTAACCCAAAAAATAATAAAATAAAAGAAAAAGAACAAGCTCCATGTCAAACTCTCAAGGGAAACACACAAAGAAGGGAACAAACATACAACAAAAGACCAGTAAAAAGAGCAAAAAGAAAGTACACCCAAGTACTCATCAGAGAGACATCAACTAATTTGCATAGTTTCAAACCATTTGCTATTTCATGCTTTAAGGCATTCCATAGTACTGCATTAGTTTGAAATTTCTTCTCAAACCATCTGAGATTTCTCTCTTGCCACACCATATTCATGTATTTTTTAATATAAAAGAACATGAGGCTTCTCTCTTTCTCTCCATTTTGTTGCCTTTAAAATCAAATCCCACTCAATAGATGAAATGGTCGACACATCGTACCTTCCAATGTTAGTCATAAGCATCACCAATAATTGGGATAGAAAACTACATTTAAAAGAAAAGATGAGAATTGCTTTCAGTACATAACTGACAATAAACACATAGTTGGTCAGTTATCATACCAAAGGACAGCAGCTTGTCCTTAGTCAATAATGCATTGTTATACACTTTCCAAAATGTTAAATTGTCTCTGTTCGAAGAGAGATCATTCCACAATACCTTATGCCATAAGCAGTCAGGCATATCCACAAAGTTTAATAGGAGAGTAAACACTTAAGGGATAGAGTGGGACTTACCCTTCCACACCAAGGTGTCATTATCAGCAGAGGCGTAATACATACCATTAAAACTCGCCCACAAAGATCTTACAAGCTGGTTACTAGTGTAAGGTAGGAACAACTTACCATCAATAATAAAATCAACAATTAGAGCAGACCTATTTATTCCAGACTATAAGATTTGCTGATGAGAAAGCACTTTCGATAATATCATACCATCACTCATCCATAGGATATCCCAAAATTGCTTGGTGCTGTCATCAGGCAGAGAATACCTGAGGAGAGGGATAAAATCATTTCTCAAAGCAAGTATACTCCTCCAAATCCAGCTACATCCTTGAGGGACATCCATAGTCCAAAAGCACTTCCTCCCAACATTATGCTTGATGGTACACTCAACCCCTCCCAACATTATCCTTGAGGAGAGGGATACAGCTATGATTTATTATTCCAATTTACCAAAATGAAATATATTACTTTATTTATAAAATACAATTTATAAATCTATCTTTCTATACAACATTTTATACAAAATATTTCATAAATTTATATTCCAAAATATTGTTATCTTCTCCTAAAATAGAATTATTTTATTACAAAAGATAAATTCCCTTTTATTTTCCTTTAAAATAAACATCCATTATTATATTCACTTTTCTGTACAATAAATACTTTATGAATTTTTTTAAAAGATTTCCAAAAAAGGTTGGAATAAAATAGAGAAGTTTAAAAATCATTTCTAAATAAAATACCATAGAAAATTCCAAAAATCACTTTTAAAATCATTCTCCAGATCAAAAATCATATTCAAATAAAAATAACAAATAAAAATATTTCCAAAATACTATAATGAGGCTTAAAGCTACCATAGCACTTGACGAGTGCTACTATTACTTTTATCACCAAAAAGGTCCAACTTTTCAACATATCAAAGTCATATCAAATATGGCCAAACTACCACGCTTTAGTCTTCAATAATTTATATAACAAGTATATAAATAAAATTTAAACCAACAATAGCGATGAATCCAGATTCCTCTACAAAACTCTTTATGTTTCATTTTATATGTCATTCGCTTTACAAAGCGGAAATTCAACCAAACCAAACCAATGAATCATTCAAATACAAAAACAATAATTTATATCTACCATATATCATATAGTATTCATCCAAAGGTGAGTAAATTCACCAAAATTCCAGCGGACGCTTAAGCGTTCGAGTTTGATCTGAAATTGAATGGCGTTTGATTTTAGCTTAAAATTCCACTTGCTCCAAACCTGATGAAATCAATTCCAATGCATAGATAATGCTCCTACGAGCATAATGCAAATGACCATGTCTCGATTGAACCTCGTATGGAGAATATATTAATTTTATAAGATTTTGAGATTAAATAATCAATTAATTACACTAATTACTTAATCAAAATTTAATTACCCACCGTAATTTTTCTTCTTCCTCAGTTCCCATTTCTTGTACATATGCATGAACCAACACCGACCCCCTCTCTCTCTCATCTCACCACGAATCGCATGCTGCCTTTGCTAGCAACTTCAACTTCACGTGCTCTCTCCAGCCATCACCACCATTCAAAGCTCGGTCCACCACGTACGAATGTAACCAAAGCCTCCCCACATATGACAAATGAAGGTTGTGGATTACCCCAGACCGTCGCACCACCTCCGACCATCACCCACCTCCTCTACTTTGCATGAGATGCACATTGTAACCATCCTTATACCCTATCGTCGCCTAAATCAACCACAAATCCAAACCCTAGCCGCACCTCTTCATGTCGACCATCTCAAATCGACGTGGCACCTCCCAAATTGCATATGAATTCGAAGATTTCATTACTATGAAATCAACGGATCTGGTTTTATATTTTTTTTGTTAAATATAGCTTGAGATTTTGGAATTTTAAAGGAGGTGGATATGTTTTGTAATTTACAGGAATTTGATAAAAGAAGGAAAAGAGGGAAAAGTGAGAAGAGTGAAAAATAGTCTAAGTGTAGAGTTTGTTTTATTATACAATTTCTGGCACTTCATCACGAAATCCCGTTTGCATATGAACCGCGAACGATAGAAGCAAAAATACGATCGTGCACAAAAATGCAATAGCATCTCAAAATAACAATAAAATACACTGGTTATCTTATTATGTAATATTTCAAAAGTACCAACATTTGCTGATGATATATGTCAAACAAAAATTTAAATATTTTCCAAAGTACGAAAAATTCCTATAAATTTATTTTAGAATACATAATTAAAAATCGAGTCGTTTTATTAAAAACTGATTTTCTTATTATTTATTAAATCTAGATCAAATTTGAATATTTAAATATATTAAATATTCCCTCTCAAAATGTTAAAAATTCCAAGTCATTACGGTTACCCTAAAATATGCATTTGAAAAACAAATTTTAATCCTCTCCCTTTATGGCATAACATCTCTACCTATGTCCTTGATCTTAGCATATGATTTTTCATGCAAAGTTTACTTTATGTCAGTGGGTTGTAATTGCACTATACATTTTGTATTTTTGTTTACTATAAATTCTATTTCTTAGTATTCAATTTATGTAAATATATATTTATTTTGAATTAATTTACTTGGATTTGGTGTTTGCGGGTGCAAATAGAAAAGTATATGGTTATAGAAGAATACCTCATCTTTGATATGGTGTACATTGATGATATCATATTTGGCAGCCCTTGAACAAGTGGTTATTAATTTATTAGGGCAACATTAGGTTGTTGCTTATATGGATATGGTAGACTCTGGTTGTGTAAATTTTATTTCTATTTTAGTACTTTTAAGTAAGATTGTCAAAGGAAATTCATAGTTCATATAATGTGTGTGGAGTGAAATCTCTAAATAACCATCTGGTGTTACGCAGTTAACAGTCCATGAATTAGAAACTGGTACATTTATTGGTAAACCATTACCATTAGATTACTTCTTGTTATGACTTTAAACGTCATGAATGCAAGGAAGTTCTTGTTAGGTCATGTATAAGGATGTTTTCTATTGCACTTGTCTCTTTGAATTATATCAGTTCAAGTGCCTCAGGTTTATGTCTGTGATATGAGGTGGATTATATCGTCTCATTAGAACATATTATAGGAGAGGAAGTAAAATCCAAAAACAAATTAAAAAAATATATGATATTTAGCAATGGTCCGGAAACGTTGCTAATTTACATTTACCAACGACTATAGGCGGTCGATAAATTTAAATTAGCAACGGTTTTGAGCCATTACAAAATTTTAGAATAGCAACAGTTGCAAGCCATTACTAAATGTAAATTAGCAAGGTTCTAGGTCGTTGCTAAATTTCAGTTCGCAACGATTATGGGTCGTTGCTAAAATTTAGCTACTTTAATTTCCCAATGACTTTGGACCGTTGCAAAATGCTTTGGATACGGCTCAAAGCCATTGTGAAATAGTTTTTCTAGTGTTGTGCATTCGATGATCAGAGGCTACTCAATATCCTAGTTTCATCAATGCTACAATCGATGCCCCTTTGGCAGCCAGGAAACTAGAGCCATATCGAATAGTCTAGGGTACAAGGATTCATATCGACAAGCCAAGCGAGTTCCTCACATACCCTTACTTTTCGTGAACACTTTGAAACCTCTAAGATATCAACGATCCCTTAGCACATGTCTCGATAATGGAACACATCGTACATTCCACTTCACAAGTTCAAATTGTCGAACTGCCTCCTTAGACCATCACTAGATGCTATGAACACTTTCCCCATGAAGTGTTTGATTCAAATATCTCATATCCTCGATTTACCAAAGTTTTGAAAATTCCCTATGTTGCCTTACAAAAGTCTAGGAGTCGCCTCATGTAAACCCCGAAGTAGCCCATGACTAGACCAATTTCACCATAGTATCGCCACATGTTTGCTCCATGCATTAGCTCACATCATGCTCCAGCTCACCATTAGATCAATTGGTATTTCATTATATCTCGCAAACAACACAACAACATTGCTTATGATCAATCGTGGACACTCCCTTAGATCTTCTACGCCATTCCCCAAAAGTAGGTTTGAACGGTAACAACCCATTTTGCTTTGAACTTTGCTAAAGTTTGGCTGATTTTTTGCGCATCAAGGGACAATTGATAGTGTACTGAATTCCACTTTGTATTTTCAACCCCTAAGCCCAAAGTCGATATCATTTTTCCTCATTTTTTCATAATTCAACACTTAGATGAATTTCACCTTCATGTGACCGATCGGTGCTGCTTTTCCCCTCATGTTTTTGCCTTCAGACCATGCAATAGCCCTCGCACTAGCTTCGTGCAGGCCTCGAGTCACTTCCCACCAACTTTCTTTGTGCACTTTGCACTTAGGCCCTACAAATATGATTTTTTACCGATTCATATAAGCTTAACCAAATTTTAGCCAAGTCATTTCCTGACTTTCTAAATCGATCCCAATCTGATTGGTTGCCCCAATCTTCATGCAATCTGCTTTGCATCAATATAGTTCCAAACAATCTAGAATCAATCATTTAAGTTGTTGTTTGCTTTAGATTTTCAATCGTTTGTGTAATCAAATTCAGATGGTCCATCTTTTAATCGTTCCTCCATATAAGATCCCTACTAATAGAACAATCGCATACCCAAGTTGCTATCGATAAGCATTTTCAACCAATCCAAACATATATACATACATACATACATACATACATTGAAACAGGTAAACGAACACCATATCCATACACTACAATAAATATAACAAACATATCTCAATCTAACATTCATACCATAAATCAAAGCATGAATATGCGTTTTAAAATCAATTTAAAATCTTCTATATTCGTAAATTATTTATAAAATCAAATTAGTCAAAGTTCATAATTTTTTACTTCAAAAATGGAACAAAACATGTTTAATACATATAGTATATAAAAAGGTTGTAATATGATACATCACTCACCTATCAATGTGAAATCGTTCAAAAACACAAAAAATAAGGTGGATCCAAGATGATTAGTAAAAGGCACAAAATCCAAAGCCCTAAAATAATAATTAGAAAATCTAATGCTAATCCACTTCCTAATCTATCATTAATCTCTTAGTTAGGCTTGATTTAGTATAGATTTGATAGGAGAAAGTTTGATGGAGGTTAGGAAATGTTTTAAGAAAGAAGAAAAGTGATCAGTGGTTATCTCTAGTGCTATAGTTAACCCTAATCCTGAAATGGGTTAAGGGGCTCATCTTGGTTTTAGGCTAATTACCCATCATCTGCCTAAAACTATCAAATTTAAAACCTTAATAACTTCCAAATCGTAAGGCCAAAAATCTATTATGACCACTCTAAACCATCAAAATTTTGATTTGAAAGTGATTTCAAATCCTAATACGGCTTCTATCAAAAGTCATAGCTCTTATAAGTTTTTGGTAGAGTTAGAGGGATACTACAGGGAAATTCTGTAATTTAGTGTGAATTATTAATTCTATAATTAAATCTCATTCGAATAGAAAGTGTATTTCTTTCTTTTATATACTTGATATAACATCTTACGTTAATTATTTATTTAATTTAAGTATAATTAATAGAAAATGCATAAATGATATGTTTTTGTGATAGTAATTACAAAATGTTTTAATCATAAGCAATTTATCATACTAAAAATAAACATATCGTTTTAAATATTCTTTGTCAAGATGTATCGAGATTGGATATCAATACATCAGTTGGGATTTTAGTATGTAACGCTATGCAAATGTTGGGTAGTGCATTACTCGTGGCTGCTTGGGGCACCAAGGGGTTGCTACTAATAGTTACTAGATAACCATGGAATGACTCAATAGTTTTCTATTGGTTAATATAACTAAGGTCAAACAAAAAATATTGAAGTAACAATATTACATAGTTCTCTCGAATTGAGAATAATGTTGAAATTCAATATGGACACTACACTTTGATTATTGTTTAATCGTGTCTCGACATCCATCAAATAACTATAGTTGGGTTTGAGTTGAAGCACTGAAAGTGAAACACTATTCAATAAAGAATTTTTCTCCTTAATTAAATGAGGTTAGTATCATGGTTGGCTGAAGTCAACTCAAATTCAAATTCTTTGGCCAGAGCTGTTCGATTAATAATAATTGTTATTATTGAATCAAGGACTTTGTGTTTGGACTATACAAGTTGAATGTGGACAATATCGGAATTCTGACCAAAACAAAATTCCATAAGTCCAAATGTGATATAGTTTTAAGGAAGTGAATTGGTGTAAATAACTATCACTACCAGGGACCACTTAAAATAGTAAAATTGGATTTTACCAAACTATGTAACTGATAAATTCGGTCATACTGTCACACCACTAGCTAAAGTAACCTGTGAATGTTACTATTTGAACTGTTCAATATTAATCGCCAATTGAATTTACACCTAAGATTCACACAACCGCAATATTTAATACTCTGACTACCACCTGATATAGTTAAATTACGACTATTATAACCTAATTAATATTTGTGAAATATTAATTATAAAATTTATTTGATTTATTTAGATCGGTATTAAAAATTACTGCATATATAAAAGTTATGTATACATGTATAAATACACGATACTGATGTGCATTTAAATTTGATTTAAAATGTGAATTTAGCAGTATGATTTGAAAGTGCAACTAGGCACATTAGCCTAGTAATGATAGCTGGCTATAGAAGGGACTAAAAGGGTAATATTTTTGATATTTTCGGGTTTGAATTAGTGGAGAAAAGGAAGGGTCTTGATCCTATTTTTGCTTTCTCTCTCCTCTTCCTTACTTAAACCCACCACCCCTTTCCATTTTTAGTTCAATCTCTCTGCTCCTCCTTCACCCTGATAGGCCACAAGCTCCTAGCATCCTCCTCCTTCACTTTTCATACCAAGTAGAAGGTCGAAAAAAGTTATATCAAAAAGTGTGTTAATCTCTTTGATTGGTAGCACTTTCTTAAAGAGACCGGATTTGATTCTAGGAGTTCCATTGATTCAACATTCGAAGTGTTATAACTAGACTACAGTTGAGGTAGTACTTTCATTTATATCAATTTCATAGATATAGTCAATTATGTTATTATATCCGAATAGGATAAATTATATCATGAATTCTTATATATATTCGTTGAGGATTTTAGATATATAATATTGTTATTAAAAATAATCTGTATATAAATGTCATTCTACTTTTGGCCATATTAAAAATCAAGAAAGAAAATCTTTCGAAACTAAAATTAATTTTAAAAGGTTTTAAATTATTAATTGAAAATTAAAACTAGTATATGTGTGTATGTACGTAGGTATGTATGTATGTCTATAATTGATATTTATATATATCGTATATATTATTTCGAAAGTATAAAAATAAAAAAATTGTATAATTTTATTATTTTTGAAATGTAATTTTAATATTTATTAATATATAATTTTAAATTAAAACATTTTATTATATAATTAAATATATAGATTATATATATAATTAACCGGGTTTTTAAACCAATAAAATTCAAAGGAAGTTAGAACATCTACGACAAGTCGAAACATCTCAAGAATCAACCCAAAGGACCGTAAGGAAAAGGAGAGAAAGACCCAAAAAGAAAGATGTCAAAACAAGTTAAGGCGATGGATCGCAAGCAATTCATCACCAATGGATCGCTAGCGATCCATAAGGCTTTCCCACGGACCCTCCAAGCTTCTTGCATCATGATCTAATATCCTTTCTTAGGATGTCTGCCAAATTTCATAGTATTCCAGCAAATTAGTTCGAGAAGTAAGCATTCATCTGATTCCAATCATAGTATAATGCAACCTGTATACGAATCACCATCAAAATAAGGCAACTAGTTCCCAAATTACATGGAGAGCATCTACATGAGGCAAGGAATGCATTCAAAGGGAACGATCCAAAAATCCTCAAAGTACATGGATCGCTAGCAATCTATGCCCTATGGATCGCTACCGATCCATCATATCAAGTCAGGTCGCTATGAAGTTTTTGGAGCACCTTCGTATCATTTAGTTTAGGTCTCTAGCAAAGCGGCCTAGCCCAATAGCTCTCCAATCTCTATAAATACCCACCTATCTGCAACATAAAGAGGATCTTCGGGACTGGATGTTGAAACTCTGCAGAAACTATTCTTCACTCTTCTCCTCCCATACAACAGTCACCTAGGGGTTCGTTTTGATTCTCCAGTAACTCTTGCACTTGTGACTTGATCTAACTTAGGAGATACAATCATATTGTAATCTGATTTCACTTGTATCAGAAGTCGGTTAATAGAAAGTTATAAAGTGGACATAGGCTTCGTTAATAGTCGAACCACTATAAAAATCTTCTTGTTCCTTTACTTTTTCTGCAATCTACTATTGCTTTTTCTATTTTATTTACCTTAATAAATAAGGCTGGTGATTTCGCACTCAATCCAGTGTGTTGATCCATTTTTTAGGTTAACATTTTGATGCCTTCATTGAGAACCCAACTCAGGTTCAGATCTAGCTATCTACTTTGAATCAGACAGGTTCAAAAGTTAGATCCTCGATCTCTGCTTAGAAAATTTGTTGTTGAGGATCAATAGCACCAGGAAGAAAGATATCTGCTTCAGGAAGATCCATAGGAGCTGTAACAGCTGGAGAGAAAACTAATCTCAGCAAGTTGAAGTCAACAGCGCTTAACACAGGAGATTAGATGTCGGGATCTACTATCCAGCATGAAGTTGTCACGAAAGGCAAGTTAAACAAGATGGTTGATGAAATCAATCAAAAGATGGAGAACAACCAAAAGGCTCTTATGGAAAAACTAAATGCCCTCCTAACCTTGTAATCACTTGCAACTCCGAGAACCATGCTAAAGCCCACGGCTGCCACATAGTAGGAAAACTCTTTCGTTTCCAGCCTAAACAGGAAAAATGGAAAACAACAGCAAAAAGGAGTAGTAGGTAGGGCTGCAGGAATCACCATAGAAGGAAATTAAAGCACTCCACCAACTGCAAAGCAACTCGCCATAAACTTGAATTTGGGAACGAAAACCCCACAGGAAGATATAGCAGTGGATCTCTCCACCTCTGAAGATGGAGAACAACTTGACGACGATGGGTTGAAAGAAAACACTAACATACTCAATACCGGCATAGAGGTCCAAACTACCCCTATAGGACCAACCGCAAGCCAACGGAACTCTGAGGCAGTGTCTCTTCCGAAGACATGAGAGCCTAGGCTTCAACCCACTTACTGAGACCGATTGCAAAATCAAACACTTAGTACAGTCACTGATAGCCAACCCACGGATTACTGAACATCCAAGGCGTATATCGCGGACTTGTCAAGCGCCTAATGGACAAAAGTAAGAATAGAAGAGATGATGAATGAGGATCCACTTCAAGCCGAACTCCCTTCATTGATGACATTCTGAATGAACAATATCCTAAGAAGTTCGTTATGCCAACTATTCCATCTTATGATGGAACTAGGGGCCCGAAACCGCACTTGTATAAGTACAGCTGGTACATTAACGGAGCGAATGCTTTAAATGCAGTTCGGTGTAGATGTTTTCCAATCTTTCTAGAGGGAATCGCTTCCATGTGGTTCACCAGGCTCCCACCTAAATCCGTCTCCACTTTCGATGAATTAGCAACAAGGTTCCTTGATCATTTTAGGTTTCACACAATGACACAACCAAAAGACTTAATGTCCTTATCGGGCCTATTCCAAGGACGAAATGAATCTTTGAAATCCTTTATGAGTCGTTTTAACAACACGGTCACTGAAGTAACTAACCCAAACAAAGACACAATCTTCATGGATCTGGTCCACGCCATCCATCCCAACACTGAATTCGAAAAATGGATCAAGATGAAACAACCTACCACTAGGAAGGATTTTAATTCGAAAGCAAGTTAGTACTTGAGATTGGAAGAGGAAAAAGCGTTAGAAGGAAAACTTGCTAACCCACAACCAACTAACATTGGGCAGAATGGTATGGCCCCAAACCAAGACGTGAATACCTCCAGGACCGCCATGGGAAAGGATGGTAACCAAAAAAGTAAGAATCATAATTCCAACAAGTGAAATGGAAGTAGCAAGCAACTTAAAAGCTTGAGGCGTGAAGACAACACTCTACTCAATAATACTCTAGAGAACATTTACCTAGCGACACAAAGGACAGAAGAGTACAAGAAGCCGCCTAGAAATGAATCGACTAAATAGCAAAAGCGTTCCGGAAAGTACTGTTGCTTCCATGAAACACACGATCACAACACGAATGAGTGCCGACACTTAAAAAACCTAATTGAAGAGCTGATTTGGGAGAATAAGCTTCAGTAGTACGTGAGGAAACTACCAAATCCCTTATAGCACCCCAAGCTCTTAGAGATCGGGAAAACCAATTTGGAACAAGCGAAGAGGGACCTAGAAGGACCGACCAAAGACTTATGATCGAAACAGTATCTGGAGGACATCATCCCGCGCAAAAGAGTTAAGGAGAAATAGAGCGATATGCGAGCTCACTAAGACACGCTTCGAAAGATTCCTGCTTTATGATCGATGAAGGAACTCCTGCTAAGCAGCAAAGGGCCCTGAATGATGACATAGTGTTCTGGAATCAAGGCACTGAAGGAATAGAAGCTCTGACCCTTGACCCCATGGTCGTGCCAGTAGGAATCAGACCAGCCGCAGTCCAACGAGTATTGTGGACAGTGGCAGCTCTATGAATATCCTTTTCAAACACACGTTTGATCAAATGAAGATCGGTATGAAAGACGTATCTGCTTGCTGAATGAAGATCCAGGGATTCATGGGTGAACCTAAGCAACCCGTCGAAAAAAACAATTTACCCTTAAAAATCGGAGAAGGTGACCGAAGAGTCATCCTCATCCAAACCTTTGTGATTATAGATGAAATATCCACCTACAATGCTTTCTTGGGTCAGACCGCTTTGGCAGATTTCAGGATTGCTTTAGCTCAATGGTGTCTAACCATGAAATTTTCGATAGAAACTAGAGTTGGGATGATCAAAGGAGACCAAAGTGCCGCTAGAGAATGCTACATTGCAGAACTACGTGAGTCTAGAAGGAGAGAAAAGGGGAAGAATGTTGGGAGAACTCTCCATATTCGTGAACATACCGAATAGCAACAACAGAGCCGTCCCTGGCTTGGGAACCATAGCTGATTCTATAAGACTTTAGATCCTAGAAAGAAGAGCTCAGGGGACGAACGGGCAGCACCGGTAGAGTTGACAATGTCTGCCCCAGTCAATATGGATGACCCAACATGGGTCTTGAAAATTGGATCACATCTTGAAAACAAGATGCAATTGGAACTCCTCAAATTTATTCGCGCCAATCTAGAAGTATTCGCTTGGACACATTCCAATATGTGCAGGGTTTCGCCGAAGATTGCATGCCACGCACTTAATATTGATCCCAAGTATACACTAGTGAAGAAGAAGAGATGTAGCCTAGGACCTGAATGGTCCAAAGCGCTGAGAGAAGAAGTAGATAAGCTAATGGTAAATGGTTTTATCTGTGATGCAACTTACCCCGAATGGGTATCCAACCCGGTCTTAGTCAAGAATTCCAATGGAAAATGGTGAACTATATCGACTACTCAGACCTAAACAAAGCTTACCCAAAAGACAGCTTTCCTCTGCCTAGAATCGACAAACTTGTGGATGGGATAGCTGGACATGAACTACTATCATTTATGGATGCTTATTCGAGTTACAACTAGATCATGATGAATGAACCCGGCCAGGAAAATACCAGTTTCATTACTAATTTGGGACTATACTACTACAAAATGATGTCATTTGGCTTAAAGAATGCTGGGGAAACCTACTAACGACTAGTGAATGCCATGTTTAAACATCAGATCGGGAAGACTATGGAAGTTTATGTAGATGATATGTTGGTTAAATCGCATATAGTTGCAAATCCCTTGGACAACCTTGTCGAAATGTTTGAAATACTCCACAAATACGGAATGAAACTCAATCCACTTAAATGTCACTTCAAGGTATCCTTTGGAAAGTTCTTGGGATTCATAATAAGCGCCAGAGGCATCGAAGCAAATCCTGAACAAATTACCGCTTTACGGGAAGTCGAGGCCCCAAGGAACAGGAAAGAGTTACAAAGCTTGTATGAAAAGGTTATGGCGTTGAGCTGGATACTCAAAAGCAACCGACAAATGTATACCATTCTTTGACGCGCTGAAGAAGGGAATGAAGAACTTTGAATGGATCAAGCTTGTCAAACTACATTCGAAGAGCTGCGATGACATATGGAAACCCCGCCAATCTTGTCCAAGCCGGTAGATGGAGAAGATTTGTACATCTACTTTGCAGTCTCGCCCCATGCATTAAGTGTCATGCTCGTACGAGAAGAAGCTAAGATCTAGTGAACTGTATATTACATCAGTAAATGACTCATTGGAGCAGAGAAGAACTATCCAAAATTGGAAAAACTGGCATATTGCCTCTTGACCGCATCCAGAAATTTATGACCGTACTTCTAGGCGCACCCGATCAAAGTGCTGACAGATCAACCCTTGAAGCAAGTGTTATACCGCCCTAAGACCTCTAGACGACTTATCAAATGAAACATCGAATTAAGTCAGTATAAAATCACATACCATCCTCGAAAAGCGATCAACGGGTAGGCGCTGGTAGATTTCATTGCCGAGCTTACAATATGAGAAAACGAGGAAGAAATGACTCCGTAAGTGGAGACACGTTGGAAGTTGTTCGTCGATGGTGCATCTAACGACTTCTGCTCGGGGGCGGCTTGAAACTCCCAAAGGACAATCCGTTTAATATGCATTACACTTGGAATTCCCTACAACAAATAACAAAGAGGAATACGAAGCGTTGATAGCCGGGTTGAAAGTTGTGAAGGAACTCGGGATAAAATCCGTACACATCTATAGTGACTCTCAGCTAGTCGTCTGCCAAGTGAAAGGTGAATACCAGGCTTGGGGAGAGAATCTTACCCAGTATCTATCTAAAGTGCAGGAACTGCTAAATGACATCGAACATTATAGCACAACTCATATCCCAAGGGAATAAAACACGAAGGAAGACTATCTCGCCAAACTGGCCAGTTCCGGAGAAGCTCAGTCATTGGGACTAGTCCCAGTTGAAACGCTAACTGCTGCAAGCATAAGCGAGATGGATATCAACTAGATCTTTGAAATAATCGAAGAACCGAAAACGTGGATGACACCGAGAATAGACTACCTGCTTAGAGGAACACTCCTCGTAGATAAGAATCAATGGAAAAAACTCCTTCGAAAGGCACTGCAGTTTGTAGTACAGGATGGGATGCTCTATCGAAGGGGGTTTTATACCCCCTTGCTCAGGTGTTTTACAAACAACGAACCCCGAAGAATCCTCATAAATGTCCATAAAGGCGACTGCGGAGATCACACTAGGGGGCAAACTCTCGTAAAGAAAGTCCTCCAGTATGGGTATTTTTGGCCAATAGTAAATCACAACACGGTAGATTATGCGAGACGATACGACTAATGCTAAAGGTTCGGCAAGATCAAAAGAACTCCTTCGACAATGTTGACACAGATGGTCAGCCCATGGCCATTCGCGATCTGGGGAATTGATTTGATTGATGTATTACCAATGACGAAAGGAGGAGCCAAATATGCTATAGTTGTTATTGACTGTTTCATCAAATGGGCCGAAGCAGAACCGCTGGCCACTATTACCATAAAGAAAGTTATTAATGTTGTCACTAAAAATATTATTTGTAGGTTTGGAGTGCCACAAAAAATCATCAAGGACAACATGACTCAATTCGAAAAGCTTTTCCGTTGTTGCACGTCCACAGGAAAATGGGCAAGTGGAAATAGTGAACAAGATCATCAAGTCCACCATCAAAAAGTGGCTAACTAAAGCTAAAGGAAACTGGGTTAATGAACTTCCACTCGCATTATGGGCTTACGGGACAACGCACAAATCTACAACCGGGCACTCCCAGTTCGCCCTAGCGTATGGTTTAGAGGCAATGATCCCAGTCGAGCTAGAAGTCCCCTCTCACCGAAGGAAAAACTTCAATCAAAAGCAAAACGAGCAGCTCCTACTCAAGTCGCTCGATATGGTCGATTAGAAGTGGGAAGAAGCCGAGTTAAGGACTGCCACTCACTAGATAAAGATCACACGATATTTCAATTGCAAAGTCCATAACTGTACTTTCGAAGTGGAAGACCTTGTCCTCAAAGGGGTCTACCCTATACCGGGAACATTCGAACCAAACTGGGAAGGGTCCTATGTGATCAACTAGAAGCTGGGGGATGGCACATTCAAACTAATAACCATTGATGGAACCCAAATTTCCTGAGCTTCGAACAATGAATTGCTGCATCGTAACTTATTCAAGACTATCTTTTATTAATAAAATTGCTTTGCTTTTTGAACCAAAAAACTGTGTTCACAAAAGTAACATGCTGAGTCGATGGGGTCAAATCGACTCAAAATCATCCAATCGCTGCTTGAGATAGTGGAACCACACTCAAGTATGCCCCATCTACCTGCCGAGTCTACAGAAGCAAATCGACTCCAACCGTTAGGTCGACGGAACTCGATCCATGCCTTTTAAGAACCGATGTTGCTTTGGCAACACCGGGAAGGCCCAAATCAAAGTCGCGCATTCCATAAGCCGCGCACCGCATCTTGGATTATGGAATCACGCCCATGCAAATATAATTACTTAAGTCGCGCACACTCATAAGCCGTGCATCACTTCTTGAGCCATGGAATGTCTCTCGAAGCACGATGTAACGACCCTAGATTTTAATTTATTTAAATTGATAATTAAATAAATTTTTGAATAAAAATTTGTAAAATTTATTATAAATAGAAGCGAGTTTCCCCAAGCTTGAATAAATTCTGTATAAATCATAAAAATTTAAATATTGTAAAAATTTGTATATATGTGAATATATATGTATATGGATATATATGAGTAAATTTGAATTTGTAAATTAAATATAAGACAATAAATATTAAAGTAAAATAAATGATTGAGTTATAAATAAGTAATAAATAAGAGATGAAATGATGGGTAGTTAAACTTTTAGAAGAAATTTAAATAAGTATTAGTACTAGATTTATAATTATCAAATCTGAAATGAATGTATAAAATTCTAGAAATAAATGTTTAAGTTAAATAAGAATTTAATATATAAGTAAAATGAACTACAAACAAAGTATATTTATAAAATATAAATCTATGTAAATAGAATGAAGTCAAGTTGAACAAAAGAAAATATACACTCAAAAATATAAAGGCAAATAAAGTATTCAAACAAATACGATAAGGATGAACACAAATATAAATATATAAAATAAGATACCAAAATCACCTCAGCCGAAAACAAAAGGAAGATAACATATAACAAGCAAGAAATTGTTTGTTACAATAAAATAAAATCACATAACTATAATCTAACATATGGCTGTAAACAACAAAATAGCAAAAGCAAAAGTGTATGCAAAGAAAAGTCTACAAAACCAAAATGATATAACTAAAGAAAGGGAAAAAAATATAATCTATAAAAGTAAAGCAAACATCACCATTCGTTCGTAATAAAGAAAAAAATTATTAACAAAACAAAAATAGTACTTGCAAGGATTTAATAAGATGGCTGTTACAGGGAAGCATGATGCATTAAATGCTTTCAAACTTCAGCCATACTCAAGTTATTTGAAATATTCACAAAGTACAAACTGAAAAGAGATAAGCCTATACTTCAATAAATCCTATCCTGTACACAAAACCCTCCATATATATCTACACCCATGTGCCTTCAATTCGAGCTAACAAAGAAAGAAAGCAAAGAAAATATAGCATGCCTGAAAGAAATAAAATCAAACATCACTATTGTTTGTAAATTCAAAGCTCAGTTATACAACAAAGCAGATTCAAGAAAAAGAAGAAACTGCAGTTCTTTAAAGAAGAAAAAAAACCCAAAAGCAACTCTCTGCTTCAAAATTTTAAAGGTGAGTAAACACTTAATTTTAGAGTTTAAAGGAATGAATATTGGAATATGCAAATTCTAAGTAATATTGTGTTGTATGATCTTATATAGATGAATATATCTATATGAGTTCAATTTAAATTTGTGCTGAGAATGAATATAACACTTCTGTTCTCTTTAGTCCAGAGTTCAATCAAATTAAAAACTGTAGATTTCACTTCCAAAATCTCTGATAAATTTTAATCTTGAACAAATAAGTTTGTTTATTCATTATTCATGAGCTAAAGTTTGTTTCAGCTTGAATATGAAGGGTTTGCCCTGTAACCAAAATTTTACAGTACAAACAAAAATCTTAAGATAAATTCAAGCATTTTTAATTATTGAATTGATTTTACAATTTGAATGAACATATGAAAATAGGATTTTTAAAACAAAGGTAGTGATTTTTCATTAAGTTTTTGTTGAGATTTCTAAGATGATCAGAAAATCAAACTTTTGTCAAATTCCGGCAACCAAGACGATCATAAGCCTCGTGATCGTCGTCGCAGCTAGGTGGAGGGCTCGACATCACCAGAAAAATGCAAGTTGGATTTTTAAAAATCTAGATTTCGTATTCGAGAGCATTTTAGGGTTTAAGTCGCGGTTTGACTCATTGGAGTTTGGGGTAGAAATTTGTGGTCGTGGGTGGTCTATCGGCGATCGGTCCAAGGGGAGAAGAAGCGTAGGGCAGTGGGGCAGTCTTGGTTGAAGTTGCGGGATAATCGCTGGGCAATGGGGATCAGGTGAAGCCATTGAAGACGATTCGTTCATTTCTGGTCTGGTTCGAAAGCTCGAAATTTGATCTGGATTGGATTCGAAAATTCTGGGTGGTGGGAACGTTTGAGGAGGAGGTTCTTGATCTGGTGGTGGTCGGAGCATCGACCGGAGTTGGTCGGATGACTCGTGCACGTGCACGTGTGTCATCACGTATCTGGGTGATTGGAACGTTGAGTGTCTCGGGGAAGAAGATAAGCTTGCTCGGGTTGTTGTTCGAGGTTTTAAAGCGTTTGACTTGAAGTAATATAGCTCGAGCCTATTGAATTGAAAAAAAATGTTACAGATCTTCAAAATTTAGAGAATGAAATCTGTACCAGGTTTTAAATTGTAAAACAAACATTGTACCAGGATTTAAAAGCAACCAGAAGATGAAATTTAATTTTTTTTTTAAAAGTAGATTGTTAATCAAATTTTCAAGTGAAATTATTTGTACAATTTTCAAAAGTAAATGTTTTAAATCAGAGGAAAATGTTAAATAAAGTTTAAAGGTTAATTTTTGAATAATTAAAGATTGATGAATTATAAGTAAATGTAATTAAATAAAGAGGATGATTATTTTATGGAAGGAATTAAGGAAAGTATTAAAGGATTAATTACTTAGATAATTAATTGAAGGTTAATTAATTAATTAATGTGATTTATTAATGAATATGGTTAACTAATGAAGTAATTAATAAAAGGATAATTACTTAATTTTAAAAGTAATTTAAGGATAATTACTTAATGATAGTGATTAAAGAATAATTAATCAATTTATTAATTGATGATTAAGAGTAATTAATAAATGAAGGTGATTAAGGAATGATAATTAATTGAGGAATAATTAATTAAAGTAATTAATTTAAAGATAATTAATTAAATGGTGAATTAAATAATTAAAGGTTAATTATTTAATAATTAAAGGTTGAAATAATAATTAAAAGTTAATTTATTTATTATAAATGGTTAATTAATAAATGATTAAAGAATAATTAATCAAAATAATTCGTAATTTATCGATGTAGATTAACCAGGATTAGTAATTCATAAGAAATTAATCTGATTTGAATTAATCAGACAATTAACTGACCTTACTTATGAATGTTTGGATTCTATTGAATGTGAATTGTTTGATATCCCTGATATATGATGCTTTGTGATACATCCTGATTTATGTTGTGATCTGTAATTTACTAATTTGTGATATATATTTGTGATCTGTGATATAAACGATAAGCGTGATAGTTAATACCGCTTATCAACTATAATTCTGTATTCTGATCTGTGATGATTGTATGATGTTGCACTACTGTGTGAAACCCCTAGACCACACATTTACACACACAAATATGGATTTCACATGGAAATCGGTTAAGTCACGGATAATTTAAATTTGATGTTTTTGAAATTGAAATTTTAATTTTAATTTCAATTGATTTTGAAATTGGAAATTTGGGTTTAAAGTGAAAAGCTTTTGAAATGTGATTTCAAAGATAAAAGTTATTTTGAACAACTTAATCGAGTTTTGAAAATGTAAATAATTTGATTTAAATTTGAATTCAAGTTTGAAATTGAATCCTATGATTTGAAACTAGGGATTAAAGATGATATAAATGTGTTTGTATGAATCTAAACCATTTAAAAGTAAAATTTTGAGAACTTGGATTTAACCCAAGAACCTTAACTCGTATAAATGAATCAGATTTCCAAAATGAAAACTGTTTGTTTTAAAGGAATAAAAGCTTTCAGAAGAAATGAAATTCCAGTTTAATTAAAGGAATTTCAAGATTGAATTGAAAAAAATGGTTTTCCAAGTTATGAATGAATTCTTTTTTGAAAGCTATGAATTGAATCTGTTTATTTTTAACAGATTTAAAATGATGATTTGTTTAAACCATTCGAAATGAAATTTTTTCTTGAAAGCTATAAGTTGAATCTTTTTTTAAAAGATTTAACGAGTTAATCCAAATGAAACGGAAATTGTTTTGAAATCTGTGAATGGATTTTTGTTGAAAACTAGGTGAACTTTGTGAAATAAATCTTTTTGTTTAAAAGATTTGAAATGGTAATCGATTGAAACCATTTAAAAAGAAGTTGAATTAATAAGTTGTGGCTTAATTGAAATCCCATATCCATATGTTTTAAATATTTCGCTCACTATTCGAGTTAACCGGGAAAGGACCTTTGGGTCGTATAACCAATTCCGAATAATGACACGTCGTATATGGATAGCATTTGAAGACCGGTGGTGAAGACCGAATATTTTCGAAAATGAAAGGACAACTCGTCGAATGTCTCTGCATCGACTGGTCCCCAGTATAGAGACTCCATATGTGATGGGAAGTCCGGACGTGATTAGAAAATTATCCGGATTTGCAAGGACTTCTTTGGAAGTGCCTTCGGTTCTGTTCAAACCCAGAACAGACTTGTATGGATTGTATGTCTGACATTACATTTTGAGATATAAAGCTGATTTCTTTCAAATACATTTCTGTTTGGTGGCGAAGAATTTATTCTCTTAGCTTAACACCCTTCTCTGAGACGTATGAGCTCAGAGGTTATGTAGTTGAAGGTTATCAGCGATATATTCCCAATTTGGTAATGTGACATGCTGAGTGTTGCTGTGTGATGATCATTATTTGATCATTTGTGATATGATCATTTGTTTGATCATTTATCTTTGTGATCATTACTTTGATCATCTGTTGACCCAAAGCATGGTTTTGTGACAAAGTGTAGCTTTGTGGACGAGACTTCGTCGAACCTCACACCCCGGAATGGTCAAAACAGGAAAGATGCGGCAAGGTTATTGGGGGTAGCGCCCCTTAGGGTATGTTCATTTCCTTCTGGATAGAAGTGGTATCATGGTATGGAGCCCAGATACTTAACTTATGTGGATGTCGCAAGTATATATATATATATATCTTACTTTGTGAATTGTTGCTGGGGCCCCGGTTAAAGGTTGGTTACAACCGGGAGATGGCATACTCGTGTCAGTAGTTACCCAGTTAGGGGTAACCCGGCCTTGTGTTGGCAGAGATCCGGTTAGGTTCTCGGGACGTCCTTCCAAAGGCGTTTCCATGTGGCAATGGGAAGTTCCTTGGCCTGACCATTTTTTGGAAATCCATCTTCCAGTACGAACTTTGTACGGTTTTAGTTGTAGAACATGCCATCTAATATGGTAGCTATAGTAGGCATAGTATAATGGTACCTATGCTGGCTAAGATTAATATTCTACTTTCGAAATGTTTTCTACACTGTGCACTAATAATAATAATCAAATGATTTGATTTTGCGTAGTAAGCATCTTTGACTAACATAAGAAGAAATCTCCTCCAAGTCTGCGTTTGCATTGTGTGTGTGGCGGGAGGTCTTATGGTAGTTTCATTTTCTAAAAGCATTGCGAATTGACTTTAAAAAAATTCTCTGCTATTTGTTTTTAAAGATAAACTGTTTTTGTTGCTCACACCGGTCCCATGACTGATCCGGAGTTTATTGTTTCTTTCCTAAACTCTGGATGCTCAAAATAATTTCTACACGGGCAGTCTAGAGTTGGGTTTTTCAGATAGTCAGAATTAGTAGATTTTCTGGACCTAGTTCAGTCTTTGGATATGGACTGCACTTGCTTATCTTTGTGCCTCGTTATTGGGAGTTCAAGCTATTTCTGGATTGGTGCTTTGAAGATGGAGATTATCCGCTGCTGATGTTATCGTTTTCTTTTCCGCTGCTATTTCTTGTATCATATCCTTGATGTATATTGATATTCATTGTATCACTCTGTTGTATCAGATATTGCATCAGATATTGTATATCAATGTATTATTCTTTTTCTTCCGCTGTGTTATTTACTTAACTGTGTTATAAGCTCCAACGACTCGGCTTTGAACGGTCGACTATGACATTCGAATACGATGTAAAGTATGGATGTCGATTTCGAGCGGGCAAAATTCGCGTTCGTTACATTTGGTATCAAAGCTAAGGTTGAACTTTAGCTCAGGAGTATAACACGTTAAGTAGCTCATTAGAGATAGGGTGAAGTATCCCTAGAATGAGTATATCCCTAAGATATCCGTTCGAGTGCCTCAGTAAATTCTCTTACTATCCACTGATAGTAATTGTGAGTCAAAGAAGAGAACGAGATAGGGGACAGGGGAATTCGACTACAAATGGTCAATACCCTGCAACAGTGGAGATAATTTTTTTCTCAATCTCCTTTGATTCGTCTTTTCAAATTTTTTTGATTGCTTCGTGACAGCTACAAAAATAAGTTTCGGTGTGATGGTGGCCCTTCGAATCGTTGTAGAAGATCCTTACTTCGTATCTTCATCGGTTTCTTATCAGCTTTTCGTTTTAAACCTTAATGAATATGAATTGGAAATTTGAAATTGGAAATTTTAATTTGAGGTAAATTGATTAATAGAATATGAAGTTAAATTTGAATTAAATCAATAAAACGATATCGTTTGAAACCAAATTTTGAAATTTTATTGAAATTTCTTGTGAATACCAAAGTCCGAAGAGGGACAAATTGGTATGTATTCTGAGATATTCCGACTTGAGTTTGGAATTCATATCTTAAGTTTGAGGAATTATAGGAGATCGAATCTGTCTATCTCTGTGTTGTTTTCGTGCCTGCGAATTTCAAGGACGAAATTCTTTTAAGGGGGGAAGTTTGTAATGACCCTAGATTTTAATTTATTTAAATTGATAATTAAATAAATTTTTGAATAAAAATTTGTAAAATTTATTATAAATAGAAGCGAGTTTCCCCAAGCTTGAACAAATTCTGTATAAATCATAAAAAGTTAAATATTGTAAAAATTTGTATATATGTGAATATATATGTATATGGATATATATGAGTAAATTTGAATTTGTAAATTAAATATAAGACAATAAATATTAAAGTAAAATAAATAATTGAGTTATAAATAAGTAATAAATAAGAGATGAAATGATGGGTAGTTAAACTTTTAGAAGAAATTTAAATAAGTATTAGTACTAGATTTATAATTATCAAATCTGAAATGAATGTATAAAATTCTAGAAATAAATGTTTAAGTTAAATTAGAATTTAATATATAAGTAAAATGAACTACAAACAAAGTATATTTATAAAATATAAATCTATGTATATAGAATGAAGTCAAGTTGAACAAAAGAAAATATACACTTAAAAATATAAAGGCAAATAAAGTATTCAAACAAATAGGATAAGGATGAACACAAATATAAATATATAAAATAAGATACCAAAATCACCTCAGCCGAAAACAAAAAGAAGATAACATATAACAAGCAAGAAATTGTTTGTTACAATAAAATAAAATCACATAACTATAATCTAACATATGGCTGTAAACAACAAAATAGCAAAAGCAAAAGTGTATGCAAAGAAAAGTCTACAAAACCAAAATGATATAACTAAAGAAACGGAAAAAAAATATAATCTGTAAAAGTAAAGCAAACATCACCATTCATTCATAGTAAATAAAAAATTTATTAACAAAACAAAAATAGTACTTGCAAGGATTTAATATGATGGCTGTTACAAGGGAGCATGATGCATTAAATGCTTTCAAACTTCAGCCATACTCAAGTTATTTGAAATATTCACAAAGTACAAACTGAAAAGAGATAAGCCTATACTTCAGTAAATCCTCTCCTGTACACAAAACCCTCCATATATATCTACACCCATGTGCCTTCAATTCGAGCTAACAAAGAAAGAAAGCAAAGAAAATATAGCATGCCTGAAAGAAATAAAATCAAACATCACTATTGTTTGTAAATTCAAAGCTCAGTTATACAACAAAGTAGATTCAAGAAAAAGAAGAAACTACAGTTCTTCAAAGAAGAAAAAAAAAACCAAAAGCAACTCTCTGCTTCAAAATTTTAAAGGTGAGTAAACACTTAATTTTAGAGTTTAAATGAATGAATATTGGAATATGCAAATTCTAAGTAATATTGTGTTGTATGATCTTATATAGATGATTATATCTATATGAGTTCAATTTAAATTTGTGCTGAGAATGAATATGACACTTCTGTTCTCTTTAGTCCAGAGTTCAATCAAATTAAAAACTATAGATTTCACTTCCCAAATCTCTGATAAATTTTAATCTTGAACAAATAAGTTTGTTTAAACCTTATTCATGAGCTAAAGTTTGTTTCAGCTTGAATATGAAGGGTTTGCCCTGTAACCAAAATTTTACATTATAAACAAAAATCTTAAGATAAATTCAAGCATTTTTAATTATTGAATTGATTTTACAATTTGAATGAACATATGAAAATAGGATTTTTAAAATAAAGGTAGTGATTTTTCATTAAGTTTTTGTTGAGATTTCTAAGATGATCAGAAAATCAAACTTTTGTCAAATTGCGGCAACCAAGACGATCGTAAGCCTCGTGATCATCGTCGCAGCTAGGTGGAGGGCTCGACATCACCAGAAAAATGCAAGTTGGATTTTTAAAAATCTAGATTTCGTATTCGAGAGCATTTTAGGGTTTAAGTCACGGTTTGACTCATTGGAGTTTGGGGTAGAAATTCGTGGTCGTGGGTGGTCTATCGGCGATCGGTCCAAGGGGAGAAGAAGCGTAGGGCAGTCTTGGTTGAAGTCGCGGGATGATCGCTGGGCAATGGGGATCAGGCGAAGCCATTGAAGACGATTCGTTCATTTCTGGTCTGGTTCTAAGCTCGAAATTTGATCTGGATTGGATTCGAAAATTCTGGGTGATGGGAACGTTTGAGGAGGAGGTTCTTGATCTGGTGGTGGTCGAAGCATCGACCGGAGTTGGTCGGATGACTCGTGCACATGCACGTGTGTCATCACGTATTTGGGTGATTGGAACATTGAGTGTCTCGGGGAAGAAGATAAGCTTGCTCGGGTTGTTGTTCAAGGTTTTAAAGCGTTTGACTCGAAGTAATATAGCTCGAGCCTGTTGAATTGAAAAAAAATGTTACAGATCTTCAAAATTTTGAGAATGAAATCTGTACCAGGTTTTAAATTGTAAAACAAATATTGTACCGGAATTTAAAAGCAACCAGAAGATGAATTTTTTTTTTTAAAAAGGTAAATTGTTAATCAAATTTTCAAGTGAAATTATTTATACAATTTTCAAAAGTAAATGTTTTAAATCAAAAGAAAATGTTAAATAAAGTTTAAAGGTTAATTTTTGAATAATTAAAGATTGATGAATTATAAGTAAATGTAATTAAATAAAGAGGATGATCATTTTATGGAAGGAATTAAGGAAAGTAATAAAGGATTAATTACTTAGATAATTAATTGAAGGTTAATTAATTAATTAATGTGATTTATTAATGAATATGGTTAACTAATGAAGTAATTAATAAAAGGATAATTACTTAATTTTAAAAGTAATTTAAGGATAATTACTTAATGATAGTAATTAAAGAATAATTAATCAATTTCTTAATTGATGATTAAGAGTAATTAATAAATGAAGGTGATTAAGGAATGATAATTAATTGAGGAATAATTAATTAAAGTAATTAATTTAAAGATAATTAATTAAATGGTGAATTAAATAATTAAAGGTTAATTATTTAATAATTAAAGGTTGAAATAATAATTAAAAGTTAATTTATTTATTATAAATGGTTAATTAATAAATGATTAAAGAATAATTAATCAAAATAATTCGTAATTTATCGATGTTGATTAACCAGGATTAGTAATTCATAAGAAATTAATATGATTTGAATTAATCAGACAATTAACGGACCTTACTTATGAATGTTTGGATTATATTGAATGTGAATTGTTTGATATCCCTGATATATGATGCTTTGTGATACATCCTGATTTATGTTGTGATCTGTAATTTACTTATATGTGATATTTATTTGTGATCTATGATATAAACGATAAGCATGATAGTTAATACCGCTTATCAACTATAATTCTATATTTTGATCTGTGATGATTGTATGATGTTGCACTACTGTGTGAAACCCCTGGACCACACTTTTACACACACAAATATGGATTTCACGTGGAAATCGGTTAAGTCACAGATAATTTAAATTTGATGTTTTTGAAATTGAAATTTTAATTTCAATTGATTTTGAAATTGGAAATTTGGGTTTAAAGTGAAAAGCTTTTGAAATGGGATTTCAAAGATAAAAGTTATTTTGAACAACTTAATCGAGTTTTGAAAATTTAAATAATTTGATTTAAATTTGAATTCAAGTTTGAAATTGAATCCTATGATTTGAAACTAGGGATTAAAGATGATATAAATGTGTTTGTATGAATCTAAACCATTTAAAAGTAAAATTTTGAGAACTTGGATTTAACCCAAGAACCTTAACTCGTATAAATGAATCAGATTTCCAAAATGAAAACTGTTTGTTTTAAAGGAATAAAAGCTTTCAGAAGAAATGAAATTCCAGTTTAATTAAAGGAATTTCAAGATTGAATTGAAAAAAATGGTTTTCCAAGTTATGAATGAATTCTTTTTTGAAAGCTATGAATTGAATCTGTTTATTTTTAACAAATTTAAAATGATGATTTGTTTAAACCATTCGAAATGAATTTTTTTTTGAAAGCTATAAGTTGAATCTTTGTTTTAAAGATTTAACGAGTTAATCCAATTGAAACGGAAATTGTTTTGAAATCTATGAATGGATTTTTGTTGAAACTGGGTGAACTTTGTGAAATAAATCTTTTTGTTTAAAAGATTTGAAATGGTAATCGATTGAAACCATTTAAAAAGAAGTTGAATTAATAAGTTGTGGCTTAATTGAAATCCCGTATCCATATGTTTTAAATATATCGCTCACTATTCGGGTTAACCGGGAAAGGACCTTTGGGTCGTATAACCAATTCCGAATAATGACATGTCGTATATGGATAGCATTTGAAGACCGGTGGTGAAGACCGGATATTTTCGAAAATGAAAGGACAACTCGTCGAATGTCTCTGCATCGACTGGTCCCCGGTGTAGAGACTCCATATGTGATGGGAAGTCCGGACGTGATTAGAAATTATCCGGATTTGCAAGGACTTCTTTGGAAGTGCCTTCGGTTCTGTTCGAACCCAGAACAAACTTGTATGGATTGTATGTCTGACATTACATTTTGAGATATAAAGCTGATTTCTTTCAAATACATTTCTGTTTGGTGGCGGAGAATTTATTCTCTTAGCTTAACACCCTTCTCTGAGACGTACGAGCTCAGAGGTTATGTAGTTGAAGGTTATCGGCGATATATTCCCAATTTGGTAATGTGACATGCTGAGTGTTGCTGTGTGATGATCATTTGTGATATGATCATTTGTTTGATCATTTATCTTTGTGATCATTACTTTGATCATCTGTTGACCCAAAGCATGGCTTTGTGACAAAGCGTAGCTTTGTGGACGAGACTTCGTCGAACCTCACACCCCGGAATGGTCAAAACAGGAAAGATGCGGCAAGGTTATTGGGGTTAGCGCCCCTTAGGGTATGTTCATTTCCTTCTGGATAGAAGTGGTATCATGGTATGGAGCCCAGATACTTAACTTATGTGGATGTCGCAAGTGTATATATATATATCTTACTTTGTGATTTGTTGCTGGGGCCCCGGTTAAAGGTTGGTTACAACCGGGAGATGGCATACTCGTGTCAGTAGTTACCCAGTTAGGGGTAACCCGGCCTTGTGTTGGCAGAGATCCGATTAGGTTCTCGGGACGTCCTTCCAGAGGCGTTTCCATGTGGCAATGGGAAGTTCCTTGGCCTGACCATTTGTTGGAAATCCATCTTCCAATACGAACTTTGTACGGTTTTAGTTGTAGAACCTGCCATCTAATATGGTAGCTATAGTAGGCATAATATAATGGTACCTATGCTGGCTAAGATTAATATTCTACATTTGAAATGTTTTCTACACTGTGCACTAATAATAATAATCGAATGATTTGATTTTGCATAGTAAGCATCTTTGACTAACATAAGAAGAAATCTCCTCCAAGTCTTGGTTTGCATTGTGTGTGTGGCGGGAGGTCTTATGGTAGTTTCATTTTCTAAAAGCATTGCGAATTGACTTAAAAAAATTCTCTACTATTTGTTTTTAAAGATAAACTATTTTTGTTGCTCACACCAGTCCCATGACTGATCCGGAGTTTATTGTTTCTTTCCTAAACTCTGGATGCTCAAAATAATTTCTACACGGGCAGTCTAGAGTTGGGTTTTTCAGATAGTCAGAATTAGTAGATTTTCTAGAGCTAGTTCAGTCTTTGGATATGGACTGCACTTGCTTATCTTTGTGCCTCGTTATTGGGATTTCAAGCTATTTCTGGATTGGTTCTTCGAAGATGGAGATTATCCGCTGCTGATGTTATTGTTTTCTTTTCCGCTGCTATTTCTTGTATCATATCTCTGATGTATATTGATATTCATTGTATCACTCTGTTGTATCAGATATTGTATATCAATGTATTATTCTTTTTCTTCCGTTGTGTTATTTACTTAACTGTGTTATAAGCTCCGACGACTCGGATTTGAATGGTCAAATCTATGGCATTCGAATACGATGTAAAGTATGGATGTCGATTTCGAGCGGGCAAAATTCGCATTCGTTACACACGAACTCCTCACGTTACGCGAAGATTGGTAACATCAGGAAATTCCAAACCATTCTAGACCAACGGGTCATATCGATCCCATAAGCCACGCATTTCGTAAGCCACACACTCTCAAAAGCCGCGCATTTAGTAAGCTGCGCACTCTTAAATGTTGCACATTTTGTAAGCCGTGCATTATAAAAGCCATGTATTTCGTATGTCGTGCACTCCTAAAAGCCGCATACTCCACACAAGCACTACTCAATGTTGCTCGGCCCATCAGCAAGACATTAAGATCTTGTAAGTACCGATATTGTCCTAACTACACCGGGAAACTTGTCTATTGCAGGACTGACAAGAACCCACAACTAGAAATCGGCAAGAATTCTGATGTTGACCAACATAATCTCTGGAATTGAGACACTCGAGTCACAAGTTCCAGAAGATAGGAACTGTAACGATACGGTTTTTCGTCGCTCGAAAGTCGACATTAATACGTCCATTGTATCAAATGCCACGCAATCAAATGCCGGAAAACCGGACCATTAGGGTTAAAAAGAAGGGGTAGAAGAAGACAGAAGAAAAAGAAAGAACAGAAAAACATAGAAACAGAAACAATATCAGAATCTCACATTTCGCAGTGGAAGAATATATAATAGATAATCACCAGTCTTTTAAAACAAAGAACTATATCAGTTTATACATACATCAATCAGAGTCAATATACAACTCAATACAACAATGGACAGTTATATAAACTTGTCCTCATACAGAATACACAGCGGAAATAATAAACAAGTACGAGAGTACTTCTCGCCATCCAGCTTATCCCCAAAGCTCCAGAATATCCAGGATATCCTGATAAAAATAACTCTAGGCTGCCCGTGTGGAAAATATAGGCACCCAGAGTTTAGAAGGGAACAATAAACTCCGAGTCAGTCATGGTGACTGGTGTGAGATCGTAAAACAGTTATTTTCATAAAGAAAATAAAACAGATTCGCAATGCTTTTGGAAAATGAAACTACCATAAGACCTCCCGCCACACACACATTGCAAACGCAGAATTGGAGGAGATTTCTTCTTATGATAGTCAAAGATGCTTACTACGCCAATCATTGGATTATTATTATTAATGTCTACTGTGGAAAACATTTCGAAAGTATAATATTAATCTTAGTCAGCATAGACATTTCGAACTATGCCTACTATAGCTACCATCTAAACAGTGGTGACCACCATAAGTAAATGGCAGGTTCTACAACTAAAACCATACAATTTCGTATTGGGAAATGGATTTTACAACAATTGGATAGACTAAGGAACTTCCTTTCCTCCTGCCGAATGGGATTGCCTCTGGCTGGACGTCCCGAGAGACAAACTGCTCTCTGCCAAACAAGGCCGGGTTACCCCTGTAACAGGTAACTCACGAATATGTCATCACCCGGTCCTTTGGGACCTTTATCCGAGCGCTCGGTAACCAACATCACACATAATAAATAAGTGTATCCACATGAGTATGTATCTGGGCTCCATACCATGATACCACCCCTTTCCAGAAGGAAATGACATACCCTAAAGGACGCGACCCTCATAACCTTGCCGCAACATTCCTTTTTCGACCATTTCCGGGTTGTTGAGGCCCTGACGAAGTCTCGTCCACAAAGCTACGCTTTTTCACAAAGCCGTGCTTTGATCGCAAATGATCAAATAAATGATCATCATCACAGCAACACTCAGCATGTCACATTACCATATTGGGAATATATTGCTGATAAATTTCAACTACATAACCTCTGAGCTCGTACGTCTCAAAGAAGGGTGTTAAGCTAAGAGAATAAATTCTCCACCACCAACAGAAATGTATTTGAAAGAAATCAGCTCTATATCTCAAAATGTAATGTCAGACACGTAACCATACAAGTCTGTTCCGGGTTCGAACAGAACCGAAGGCACTTCCAAAGAAGCCCTTGCAATCCGGATATTCACAATCCCGATAAAACTTCCCATCACAAAGGAAATCTCAATACCGTAGCTAACGATGTAGAGACAATCGATAGGTCATCCTATTGTTTTCACAAATATCCGGTCTTCATCACCGGTCTTCAATATGATCCATATCGTCATATTATTATTCGGAATGGGTTATCTGACACAAAGGTCCTTTCCCGGCTAAACCAATAATAAGCGTTTGTTTTTAAAAACAATTCAAGTGCCATTTCAAAGGCAATATTGATAGTCGGTGATTTAACTATCAACAATATTCATAACAATCATCAGATTCAAATAATTTTCCCAAATTATTAAATTTCAAATATCTTCCTTATATATGGTTTATACTTCAACCATTTGAAAACAATTTCCAAATCACATTCATTTAAATCACTTAAATAAATCCTTATCGATTTATTTTAAATTTACATCCCAATCAGTAAATTTATTTCCACACTTCATCACTTTGAAAATAAATTTCAAATCACTTTTCCTTACACGTAATATATTTCCAAATATATCTTTTCAAAAACCAGCTTTAGAACCTTTAAAATTTATTTTAAAAAGCTACTTTGGAAAATATACTCAGCTTTATAGTGAAAATACAATTTCACTTCAAAATGGTCCATTTAAACCAATTTAATAAATCCTTATCGATTTATCTCAAATTTACGTTCCAAATCCGTAAATTTACTTTCACACTTCAAAATAAATCAATGTTTATTTTTTAAAAACAAATTCACTTTCATTTCATATATAAATTCCAATTTCAATTTACATTTCCAAATATCCACTTTTACACCATTTTTAAATCGTTTTCCAAATATTCATTTTCAACACCAAATCAACTTTCAAATTGATTTCTAAATTTATTTCAAACCCCAGACCATTTTACAAATCGATTTTCAATTTATTCTCAACACAAAAATAAATATTCCTTCAAATACCAAATAAATTTCCAAATCGATTTAACAATGTTCAATTGTATTTCTACAAATTTATCGCTTTTAAAATAATTTCCTTTATATCTCCCAAACCATTTAAAATTCCATTTTTAAATAAATTTTCCAACTTTCGAATAATACTATTCAAAATCCATTTATTAAAATCTTTTCCCATATCTTGGAATTTATTCAATAAAATTTCGACAATTCATTTTAATACTTTAAAATTCCTTCTTTCAATAAATTCAATTCTTAAAAATAAATTCACTTAAAATTTTCCACTTTAATTTCAAAAATCCAATTCATTTTTAATTCTGGTATCCAACGATACCAAAAATACATTCGGCTAAAATTTAGACTTCAACAATTTCAATTATCAATAAATCATCCATAGATTATCAATAAATCACATCATTCACATATGAAATAATATTCAACAATTTGAGGAATCCAGTTGGATCCCTCCAACCTGTTTCCATGCATCCACAGATGTTAGCACAATACCAATTCCACTTCGAGGTGGAATATCGCGGTATATAGGATTTATAAAATATCATCCGCTTAATAACGTCGCAATAGGGTCTCATCCGCTATACAAGGCGGGAAATCAATCAATCCAATATATACATATGCCAATATGTATATATTGCTATATATATATAGATATATCCTACTATATCTAATATCACATCCAAACAGTAATCAATCAAATCAATAACTGTAAAAATCAAATTTTCCTTCGAGTGAGAAAATCCCACCTTTGCTTTTATTAGCAATCCCATTTTCCATTCCAGATTGATTTTCTTGATTTATACCTTGTATAACAATCATATAAATTTATTAACATTCGAATTAAATCGAACTATCAATTTTCCGTTATGATAGTTTTAATTAACAACTTCTCCTTTAATAAATTTATCTAACTTCAATTTAAAATTTTAAAACTAAGTTCCCTTTCTTTAAATTATTTTTAGTAGCTAATATGAATTTTAAATAAGTTACTTAAACAAAAGGAATTACCTTAGTCAATTATTTTCAAACAACTATCTGTAAACTTAACTGAATTAATAATCCAATTTTTAAAAATTTAAACTCTGTAATTTTAAAGCTAACAGTAAACATTTTACAAATATTTGAAAAACTACACACATGTATTTTCACTGTAAAAAATGAATTTAAATTGAATCGATAAATTGTATATACCTATCTCGAACTCCACGCCCCAGCGCTGATTCCAGTTGCCATGATTTCATCGCCTTCGTTTGCGAGCAACACTGCTCGAGAAAACTGGCCTCCGCCCCTCTCCACTGCCTCGACGAACTCCACAACCTCAGCCCCGACCTTGCCTCACTTGCGAGCGCCGTTCGACTCACGCCTCCTCCTCGCATGCACGAGCGCACGTCGCTGCCGACGAATCCATTCGCGATCGAAATCCACGTTGCTTGCTTCGCCTCGCTCGAAATCGAGGCCCACTCTTTGCCCTAGCTCACAAATTTGTCGCTCGACTTCACCAATCCCGCCATCGAGTTCCAGTCGAATCCCACCTCCACCATTGCACGCGAGACGCCTCCATACTGCTTTGAAATCGCGACTCGCGATTGCCAGAAAAGAATAACGAGAGGCTCCGTTCGATTTCGAATGTTTAGAACGAACGGGGGATTCGTTTGTTGTTTTATTTCGATTGAAGAGAGGGAGTTTTCGTTTTAATTGAAGAGAAGGGAAATTCATGATTTATGAAAGAAGGAAAACTCAATTTGAATTTGTTCGAACTGTTATACGTGTTGATTTGTTTATTTTTAGAGGGTGACGCGTGTTCAAAATGAAGACAGGTGTTAGATTAGGTGAAGCACTTGTACGTGATTTGAAAAGGCGGGGGACACATACTTTTGATTTCTCTACGTGTCTGCAAAGGCTTGACACAGTATTTTGATGCAACAATATTAATTATATTTCAAATTTCAAATTCAATTTTAAACCATCTCGATTATCGTACAATCACACGACAGCTTCAATCACCACAAAAATTGAAATTCGGTAATAATACAATATTACGGATCCAATTGAACTGGTTTCGTCAAAATCCGAGACTGTGCCCCAGACCGCTATTTTTTAAATATCGATTTAAATGATAAAATTAAAAATTGAACAAAAACAGTTTCAAATTCGATTCTGAAACTTTTATTATCTTCAGTATTATCAATATGAATTTTCAAAGCCTTCGGATTATTTTTAATCAGCTTAAAACTAAAGATTCAAATTTTTACCCAATTGCAACAATTAAATTTACAAATTAAATTGTCAATTTCAGATTTACATTTGAAATTCAATTTAAATCAACATTCAAATATTTAAATTCAACTAAATATTCTATTTCAAATGTTCAAAATTTCTGGGTCGTTACAATCTTCCCCCTTAAAAGAATTTCGTCCCGAAATTACAAGTAAAGACGAATGCTCCCATATCCGTTAACTATTTTACCAAAACCAAATAGCTTTATCAAATTTCAAAACAAATCTATCTATTAAAGATTTGTTATCACTTTAGCTAACTTTCTAAACACTTTCATAGTTTTCAAACAACTTTATTCACTTCACAATTCAAATTCAAATTCAAATTGTGAATTCAAAATTTTCTCAAAATTTTCCTAACTCTCTAAATTTCCGAAAAATTTCGCCAGCGTCTCCTTTGCGCGGCTAATACGGTACGACTACAAAACGTCCCTACGGACTCTCAAATCTCAAAAGAAAACAAAATGCCAAGTGTCAAAACCAGAATCTCATCAAATTTCATATTGAAATTCAAATACATACCTTTGCCGAGCAAATTCAAATTTACCTTCGAAATTAAATTCCAATTCCATTTTCTTAGCCTTTACAATGCCTGTATATTTTACTAAACGATAATGTTCAAATTCACTTATTGGATTTCCCAATACCCATTTTACTTAAGAATTCCACCATTCATTCATTTCTTAAGTTCAATATAATTATCTATTTTCACTTTACAAACAAAATTATACATTCATTTCCATTCAACTTTGCATTTTCAATTCTATTTGAATTCAATTGACAATTTCAATTTTATTTGAATTCATTTCAAATCTCAATACTTTTATTTCCAAAAGTTTCATTCAAAATTTCATTTCGAATTTTACTTAAATTCGATTCATCTTCTAATTTCAAATATTGAGTTTTATTCACTTTTATCTCAATTCCCGATTTTTAAATCTTCTGTCGTTAGTGAAAATTTTTCAAAAATTCCAAATTTTTTTTTAACTCCCAAAATTTTCAGAAAATTTTGGCAGTCTCCTTTGTACGGAGGAGCTTTTGCAATTTGACAAAAGATATAAATATATATACATCGACCCACTCGGTCAGAAAAGCAGAAAAACAGTTCATATTTCCTATTTTTATTGTGTAGGCGTACCTTTTTAGCATTTTTAAGCAAAGCAGTTATTTTATTAGCATTTACGCAACCCAAAATGCAGCCAAACGGCTTCCAAAACCCTGCACTTACTCAGTTTAAACACGTAAGTGACAAATATAGGAAATCTATTTAACATTCCACTTATTTCAATAACAAATACATAGATTTCATAAGCAATAGATTCAAAATAAATTCCATTAGCAATTTATAAAATTTCAGTTCAACTTAAATCACTTCCATATTCACAAAACCATTCGATTTGTTCAAAACCATCGTACAAAACTCGACAACAACAATGCAAATATTTATATACACTTCTTGTATTTATTTTCACTTCATTACTGAAGTTATACATTTATCACTATTCAATTTCGCATTTCAACTTATTAATCAACTAAGTTTCCATTTAACCATTTCAAAGCTTCACTTAAATTTGAGTTACTGTCCAATATTTACTTAAGCTATTTCAATTCAAAACTCAAGTTTATCATCTATTTTTATTTTCCATAAACAATTCTCAATTTATTTCCTTTGATTGGTTTTCATTTATCGAATTTATTCCATTTACTAATTCAATTCAATTAGTACATTCACTTATTCATTTTAAATTTCAAATTTCCATATTCAATTCATCTCGAATTTACTTAATTAATAACAAGGAAATTACAATTAATTTCTGCTTACTTGAATTTATTTGCAAATTCAACCCATTTTAAATTTAGTTTACAACTCAACTTTAATTTAACTAACTTCCAATTCATTACTTCATGAATTAATAAATTATCAAGTTTATTTACTTGAATTCAATCCATTTCATTATTCAATTCCGATTCATTCATTTACAATTGTAGCTTCATTTGTTCACTCACAAATTCATTTCTTTTCAATTTGAATTTCATTCCAAATCAATTTTCACTTTATTTAATTGATTCACTTATACTTTCTTTAATTTAAATCCATCCTTTAAGTTAAATTTATTCTATCAAAATTCAAATTGTATAAGTTATCAACTTATTTATTATTCCATGAATTTATTTTCATATATTCTCTCTGGAATTCTATTTCCAATTATAAATTTCATTTCAAATTTATATTCACAAATCTCATTTGTATATGAATTCAATTCCTTATCTTTTCAATTCGTATTTATAAATTTCATTTGTTAAATGAATTATCTCTAAATCTTCTGTTATACCATTATATCTTATTCAATTCTCATATAACAGTGATAATAATTCAATATTATCTTTTCCTAACAACCAAGCATCCATATACTATGATAATTCATAGAAAATCATTTCTTTTCTATACAAAAATAGTTTTGGGCAAAATTATTTCATTTACCCTATTTTTAAAACAATACTGTGTCAGTTTATCTTGTTTAAGAGTTTAGAAACCCCTATCGATTACAGTTAGCTAGACTGCACCGACCAGAATCTATAAACAATCAACCAATAAGTCAACACAATACAAAACAAAATTTATATTCACTAACAAATACGCGCTCATATCTATTATTACACTCAACTCATTCTAGAGTACTACTGACTCTATCTCTAATGAGTAACACCCAACAGAGCAGGGTTGTCGCTTAACCGGATGCTCTGATAACACTTGTAACAATACGGTTTTTCAACGCTCGAAAGTCGACATTAATACGTCCACTGTATCGAATGCCACGCAATCAAATGCCGGAAAACCGGACCATTAGGGTTAAAAAGAAGGGGTAGAAGAAGACAGAAGAAAAAGAAAGAACAGAAAAACACAGAAACAGAAACAATATCAGAATCTCACATTTCACAGCGGAACAATATATAATAGATGATCACCAGTCTTTTAAAATAAAGAACTATATATCAGTTTATACATACATCAATCAGAGTCAATATACAACTCAATACAACAATGGACAGTTATATAAACTTGTCCTCATACAGAATACACAGCGAAAATAATAAACAAGTACGAGAGTACGTCTCGCCATCCAGCTTATCCCCAAAGCTCCAGAATATCCTGATAAAAATAACTCTAGGCTGCCCGTGTGGAAAATTATGGGCACCCAGAGTTTAGAAGGGAACAATAAACTCCGAGTCAGTCATGGTGACTGGTGTGAGATCGTAAAACAGTTATTTTCATAAAGAAAATAAAACAGATTCGCAATGCTTTTGGAAAATGAAACAACCATAAGACCTCCCGCCACACACACAATGCAAACGCAGAATTGGATGAGATTTCTTCTTATGATAGTCAAAGATACTTACTATGCCAATCATTGGATTATTATTATTAATGTCTAGTGTGGAAAACATTTCGAAAGTATAATATTAATCTTAGCCAGCATAGACATTTCGAACTATGCCTACTATAGCTACCATCTAAACAGTGGTGACCACCATAAGTAAATGGCAGGTTCTACAACTAAAACTGTACAATTTCGTATTGGGAAATGGATTTTCCAACAAATGGTCAGGCTAAGGAACTTCCTTTCCTCCTGCCGAATGGGATCGCCTCTGGCTGGACGTCCCGAGAGACAAACTGCTCTCTGCCAAACAAGGCCGGGTTAACCCTGTAACAGGTAACTCACGAATATATCATCACCCGGTCCTTTGGGACCTTTATCCGAGCGCTCGGTAACCAACATCACACATAATAAATAAGTGTATCCACATGAGTAAGTATCTGGGCTCCATACCATGATACCACCCCTTTCCAGAAGGAAATGACATACCCTAAAGGGCGCGACCCTCATAACCTTGCCGCAACATTCCTGTTTCGACCATTTCCGGGTTGTTGAGGCCCTGACGAAGTCTCGTCCACAAAGCTACGCTTTTTCACAAAGCCGTGCTTTGATCGCAAATGATCAAATAAATGATCATCATCACAGCAACACTCAGCATGTCACATTACCATATTGGGAATATATTGCTGATAAATTTCAACTACATAACCTCTGAGCTCGTACGTCTCAAAGAAGGGTGTTAAGCTAAGAGAATAAATTCTCCGCCACTAACAGAAATGTATTTGAAAGAAATCAGCTCTATATCTCAAAATGTAATGTCAGACACGTAACCATACAAGTCTGTTCCGGGTTCGAACAGAACCGAAGGCACTTCCAAAGAAGCCCTTGCAATCCAGATATTCACAATTCCGATCAAACTTCCCATTACAAAGGAAATCTCAATACCGTAGCTAACGGTGCAGAGAAAATCGATAGGTCATCCTATCGTTTTCACAAATATCCGGTCTTCATCACCAGTCTTCAAAACGATCCATATCGTCGTATTATTATTCGGAATGGGTTATCTGACACAAAGGTCCTTTCCCGGCTAAACCGAATAATAAGCGTTTGTTTTTAAAAACAATTCAAGTGCCATTTCAAAGGCAATATTGATAGTCGGTGATTTAACTATCAACAATATTCATAACAATCATCAGATTCAAATAATTTTCCCAAATTATTAAATTTCAAATATCTTCCTGATATATGGTTTATACTTTAACCATTTGAAAACAATTTCCAAATCACATTCATTTAAATCACTTAAATAAATCCTTATCGATTTATTTTAAATTTACATCCCAATCAGTAAATTTATTTCCACACTTCATCACTTTGAAAATAAATTTCAAATCACTTTTCCTTACACGGAATATATTTCCAAATATATCTTTTCAAAAACCAGCTTTAGAACCTTTAAATTTTATTTTAAAAAGCTACTTTGGAAAATATACTCAGCTTTATAGTGAAAATACAATTTCACTTCAAAATGGTCCATTTAAACCAATTTAATAAATCCTTATCAATTTATCTCAAATTTACGTTCCAAATCCGTAAATTTACTTTCACACTTTAAAATAAATCAACATTTATTTTTTTAAAACAAATTCACTTTCATTTCATAAATTCCAATTTCAATTTACATTTCCAAATATCCACTTTTACACCATTTTTAAATCGTTTTCCAAATATTCATTTTCAACACCAAATCAACTTTCAAATTGATTTCTAAATTTATTTCAAACCCCAGATCATTTTACAAATCGATTTTCAATTTATTCTCAACATAAAAATAAATTTTCCTTCAAATACCAAATAAATTTTCAAATCGATTTAACAATGTTCAATTGGATTTCTACAAATTTATCGCTTTTAAAATAATTTCCTTTATATCTCCTAAACCATTTAAAATTCCATTTTTAAATAAATTTTCCAACTTTCGAATAATACTATTCAAAATCCATTTATTAAAATCTTTTCCCATATCTTGGAATTTATTCAATAAGATTTCGACAATTCATTTTAATACTTTAAAATTCCTTCTTTCAATAAATTCAATTCTTAAAAATAAATTCACTTAAATTTTTCCACTTTAATTTCAAAAATCCAATTCATTTTTATTTCTGGTATCCAACGATACCAAAAATACATTCGGCTAAAATTTAGCCTTCAACAATTTCAATTATCAATAAATCATCCACAGATTATCAATAAATCACATCATTCACATATGAAATAATATTCAACAATTTGAGGAATCTAGTTGGATCCCTTCAACATGTTTCCCTGCATCCACAGATGTTAGCACAATACCAATTCCACTTCGAGGTGGAATATCGCAGTATATAGGATTTATAAAATATCATCCGCTTAATAACGGCGCAATAGGATCTCATCCGCTATACAAGGCGGGAAATCAATCAATCCAAAATATACATATGCCAATATGTATATATTGCTATATATATAGATATATCCTACTATATCTAATATCACATCCAAACAGTAATCAATCAAATCAATAACTGTAAAAATCAAATTTTCCTTCGAGTGAGAAAATCTCACCTTTGCTTTTATTAGCAATCCCATTTTCCATTCCAGATTGAGTTTCTTGATTTATACCTTGTATAACAATCATATAAATTTATTAACATTCGAATTAAATCGAACTATCAATTTTCCGTTATGATAGTTTTAATTAACAACTTCTCCTTTAATAAATTTATCTAACTTCAATTTAAAATTTTAAAACTAAGTTCCGTTTCTTTAAATTATTTTTAGTAGCTAATATGAATTTTAAATAAGTTACTTAAAGAAAAGGAATTACCTTAGTCAATTATTTTCAAATAATTATCTGTAAACTTAACTGAATTAATAATCCAATTTTTAAAAATTTAAACTCTGTAATTTTAAAACTAACAGTAAACATTTTACAAATATTTGAAAAACTACACACATGTATTTTCACTGTAAAAAATGAATTTAAATTGAATCGATAAATTGTATATACCTATCTCGAACTCCACGCCCCAGCGTTGATTCCAGTTGCCACGATTTCATCGCCTTCGTTTGCGAGCAACACTGCTCGAGAAAACTGGCCTCTGCCCCCTCTCCACTGCCTCGACGAACTCCACAACCTCAACCCCGACCTTGCCTCACTTGCGAGCGCCGTTCGACTCACGCCTCCTCCTCGCGTGCACGAGCGCACGTCGCTGCCGACGAATCCATTCGCGATCGAAATCCACGTCGCTTGCTTCGCCTCGCTCGAAATCGAGGCCAACTCTTTGCCCTAGCTCGCGAATTTGTCGCTCGACTTCACCAATCCCGCCATCGAGTTCCAATCGAATCCCACCTCCACCATTGCACGCGAGACGCCTCCATACTGCTTTGAAATCGCAACTCGCGATTGCCAGAGAAGAATAACGAGAGTCTCCGTTCGATTTTGAATGTTTAGAACGAACGGGGGATTCGTTTGTTGTTTTATTTCGATTGAAGAGAGGGAGTTTTCGTTTTAATTGAAGAGAGGGGAAATTCGTGATTTATGAAAGAAGGAAAACTCAATTTGAATTTGTTCGAACTGTTATACGTGTTGAGTTGTTTATTTTTAGAGGGTGACGCGTGTTCAAAATGAAGACAGGTGTTAGATTAGGTGAAGCACTTGTACGTGATTTGAAAAGGCGGGGGACACGTACTTTCGATTTCTCTACGTGTCTGCAAAGGCTTGACACAGTATTTTGATGCAACAATATTAATTATATTTCAAATTTCAAATTCAATTTTAAACCATCTCTATTATCGTACGATCACACGACAGCTTCAATCACCACAAAAATTGAAATCCGGTAATAATACAATATTACGGATCCAATGGAACTGGTTTTGTCGAAATCCGAGATTGTGCCCCGGACCGCTATTTTTTAAATATCGATTTAAATGATAAAATTCAAAACTGAACAAAAACAGTTTCAAATTCGATTCTGAAACTTTTACTATCTTCAGTATTATCAATATGAATTTTCAAAGCCTTCGGATTATTTTTAATCAGCTTAAAACTAAAGATTCAAATTTTTACCCAATTGCAACAATTAAATTTACAAATTAAATTGTCAATTTCAGATTTACATTTGAAATTCAATTTAAATCAACATTCAAATATTTAAATTCAACTAAATATTCTATTTCAAATGTTCAAAATTTCTGGGTCGTTACAGGAAGCGTAAAGTAGATTCGTTTATAGAAGTCTGAGGAATTGCTCGGATCAACCGGTCATTTGTCAAGTGCTCAGAGAAAACAACCCTGTAATGTAGGAGGCACACACATACCAGCATTTTTTTGAAAGGAAAACTACTCCACAGGCCCATTTCTCCAAATAAAGAATTTTTGCTGTCGTGCCATGTGCAAACATAAGTAGTATAAAAAAACAAGCTAAGTACGTGATAAATAAGGAAGAACACAAAAGAGATGATAGTTGAAATATTAATCTTTTCATTCCTTGTAACATTTTCTGTACAAAGTCAAAATGTGGGGGTCGTACCCACACAATATCGGCCAATAAAAAGAAAAGTATAGACACTGAAACAACAAAAGTAATAAGTGAAGACTCTGCATGTAACGACCCGCCTTTTTGTACAGTTTAAGTCGATGATCAAACACACACGTCAACTCAAACCATTCAAAATGGAGGATTGTTAATTTGGGGTAAATAAGAAAAGAAAAGGAAAGAAATAAAGGAAATGAAACAACACAGAATCTCACAGCGGAAGGCTAAAGTATGATAATAAAATAACAGTTCATGAAGCTGTTAATTAAATGAATACATTTGAAATGAATACATTTGATTATTATTATACAACATTTATCATAGTTACATACACAACAAATATCATACAACAATGCAGTGGAATGGAATGATTATAATAGTAGTAGATAATATACCAAATCTTCGTCTCCGTCCTCCAAGGAAATGATCTTCAACCTAAACTGAAATGCACAGGCTGACCCGAGCGTAATGAAAAGACAAAACACTCGAGTCAGGACTAAAATATCCTTATGAAAGTTAAATCAATCGTAATAAATATGAGTGTAAACGGCGTCAGAGATGTTTACGGGGTTTGACATCTCCTATCCAGTGTCAACGTGCGTGCAATAACTCAAGGGATGTTACGGGATTTTCCATCTCTCAAGGATCCGTTAAACTATCTATATATACAATAAGATACGCTATATAGATAATGTCTAAAGTAAAGTAAAGGTATCAAAATAGTGTTAAGTCAACGCCCATTCGCCGCTTAACACATTTATATTCCCAAGAGCATATACAAGACCGTAGTTTCCCCAAAACCGGAAGTCACCAGAGGGCAATCCATATACTCAAGGTACAAACCATAACGTAGTGGTCGCGAATAGGATAATCAGTATGACAAGGTACATGAGGCAATACCAACTAGGATACTAGTAGTTGCGTGATCCGGACTGATGTTGGGCATAGCAGCTACTACCCCAACACCGCGAAACAACACTCCCAAATCGCGGGGTGCACCCAAATCGAATCACAAAAGTAATAGACATGGTATCGAAGGAGTGTGTCCGCTAGAGATGGCGATCCTCAATGGCCCGGCGCGGCTCCTGTTTTAGTCATGTCAGGGGTCATCCAAAATCGTTCTCTTTCTTCAAATCAACACGTTCACCAAAACCATCCACTTCGTTCTGGATCAACACTCCGCGTATACTAGTTATTAAAGTGGTTTTCGGTATCGACAGAGAGTATGTCCATATACGACCTGTCTCTTTAATAACTACGTTATATTTTTCACACCGGTTCGATCCTTTACATTTTCAAATCGATTCATAATTGATATCAAAATATCATATTCACTTAAAAATCAAATCCATTTCAAAATCATCATATCTACTCAAAGTATACCATTTCATTTCAAAAATCATTTTCGCCTCAATATCTCATTTCGATTTCAAAATCATTTTCGAATTTCAATTTAGGTCGCAACTTCATTTAACCCAATTCGTATTTAAATTCAAGATTTAAATATAAACATTTCACTTTAAATAAATCCATTTCCAAAATCGTATCACTTTCCAAAGTTATACCGCTTTCGAAATCATAAGTCTTTTAAAATCAAAACACTTTGGAAATCGAAACACTTTATATAAAATAGCTTCCTCAAATTTCACAAATCGATTCACATAAACTCGAATTTCAAAATTAAAATTTAATCAGATTTCAAATCATCAATTTCAACTCGATTCAGCTTCTCGATAAACCATTTCAATTTATCAATTTCAAATACATATTTGAACCACAAAATAAACAATTTCACTTTCAATATATTTTGAACTTTAAATATTTCACATTTCAAAACAGCTCATATCTTTATATAAGAATATAAGATTCGCTTTAAAACCATTTCGTATTCAAATTAGAATATACTTCAAATTAAACATCCGTATTAAGTAGTTTACTTAATTTCTGGAACAATTCCAATTCAATAAACTTAGATTCACATTCGGATTTCAAGAATTCATTTAAGTATTACATTCCAAATCAATTTCAGTTCAAATCACATTCAAATCAATTTTATCTTCAAATTTAATTCAATAGTTTCAATTTAGTCCAATTCACAAATTTCTTTGAATTTCAATTAAATTCCAAATTAATTAAATCTCAATTTCAAATCAATTTTCCATTCCAAACTCAACTTGAAATATCATTTCATATAAATTTTCTTAGAAATATTCAGAGTTCGATTAAAAGTCCAATCTTTTAAAACAAATCAACTTTCGAAAATTTACGCCGTATTTCAAATTTTTTTTCTTCAAAATCTAAACTTCGAATAATTAAACAAATTCATTTACCAAGTTTAAATTCCAACATCTCGACTTTCAATTCAAAATAATTCAATTTCCATAAATTGGATTATTTTTTTTTCTTAAAATCAATTCATTTAAATAATTTCAAAACAACTTTTAAAATCATTTAATTTAACCAACCCGGTGTCCGTATATAATTTTCTAACCTATGGCCAAGTGGTTAATTATTTCAATTTTAATTTCAAGGATGGACATATATCATTTCAATCCAAATAGATGTCATAGGTATATCATTTCAACCTATTTCTTAATTTATTCGAAATGATTCAGTTTACAGTTTATATGCAATAAACAATATACATGATGATAGCATGATATATCAAAATAAATAAACAACCAATATCGACCAATAGCATCCATCACAACAAATCAACCATAAAGCCAATAACATTCACAACAACTTCATAATTATCAATATCAGGTAATTTGATCGCAATTAAATTTTAACTTCAATTTGACTGTCAATTTAATTTTCAACGGTGAATTCAAATGACAATCTATATGACAATTAAATTTTTATCAAACAACGACAAATAAATCCATATTACTTCATAATGTCAGATTTAACTACCATAAAGATATTCAGTCAATTGTGAGCGTATGAACACTCACCTTGATTTTTACGATTTTAAATCAAATCGAACGACGTTCGATTTAACTCAAAATTTTCTCTAGCTCCAAATGAATCCGATCCAGCTGCATAGCGTAGTGCTCGTCCATACGATTCCAACGCACTTCGTTTCGTCCAAAACGGACCTCGTATGAAAAAGATACGAATTTTTGAAGTTACACGAATTTAAATACACATTAATTTACAAATTTAATTTATGTTTAATTTCTAACCCAAATCAATTGCAGGCTGCACGTGCTCTCCTCTCCTTCACGCGTCTCTCCCAGGTAGCGTACGCGAAACAAAACCCATCACGCCCGACTAGGGTTGCATATCGCGGCCTCCACGATTGTCGATATCACGATCAGGAAGCGCCATATCGAAGCTCCTCTCCCCCTCTACCTTCGGCCGCAACCATGGTGAACTCGGCCCCCTCTGCTGCACGCAAATCAAGGAAAAACGCGAATCTTAGAATGCAAATTCCCGTTGATTCGTTGCTCCGTTTTCGATCATCTCCGTATGGATTTGAAGAGCTCGCCGAGATCTACAACTTTGCTTTTGGAATTTTTCGATTTCGTTGAACGGATTGAGAGATATTAAGAGAACAAATTTCGAAAATTTTCAGCCCTTGAATTTGAAGGTGGCGGCTGAAGATAGAGGAGCTAGGGTTTTGCAAATGAATGGTGAAGGGGTCCTTTTATAGAAATTTACCGAAAATCACTATTCACTCGATTTTCCGAACTCCGATTTACGCGCGGTGACCGGCGTTTCTAGGGTTTATCCCACGTTCCGGACAAAATGGAATAGGTTTCGGAACCTAATTCGATCGTATGTGCGAGTTATGGCCATAAACGATCGATTTAAATTAAACCGATTTAAACCGATTTAAACCGATTTCGATGCGTTTTAATTCGTACCGGACAAACGGTAAATCCAATCGACTTGAAATTTGAAACCTTACAATAATATGACATTACGGATCCGATGAAACTGGTTTCGTCGAAATCCGAGACTTTTTTGAAAAATGACTATTTTCTCTCGCTGAATTAATATTAAAAACAATTCGATGCGTTTCGAGCTGCCACAGTCAAACGGTAACCCCGATTGCTACAAAAATTGAAATCTAACAATAACAAACTATTACGGATCCAATGGAACTAGTTTCGTTCAATTCTGAGACTGTTTGAAAATTGGCTATTTTACAGTCGATAATTAAATATTAAAATATTCAATTTTCACAGTTCAACTTAAAATTCAATTTTAAAAGTTCTATAACATTTCTATAACTCTAATATGATAAGATAAAATTTTACAAATTATTTTCAATCATATTCAACTCGATTTCAATTATTTCTGAAATTTAACTTATTAAATTATCGATTTAATTGTCTAATTAAATCCAATATTCAAAAAAATAAATTATTCGACTGTTTAATTTCAATATAAAATTCCCAATTTTAAATTATTAACTTTTAAATCAAATTTCAATTGTTCACAAATTCCATTTTTAATTTCACAGTAATTAACAATCTTTTACAATGCAGTTTTCCACTATAAATCCAATATAAAAGATTATAGTAGATTCAGCGTTCAATTTTATTGTAATTCAAATTCAAGTTATTTAATTCCAAATGAATTCTTTTATTTCGATTTACACTTTCATTATTGAATCAACCATTTACCTATACATTATTATCAATAGTTTATAATTCATTTACCTTCATTTTCTTCAGCTATCATCTTATTTAAATTCACAGTAATATTAAATTACATTCATTTACGTTGATTTCTATATTATAACTTCAATATTAAATGTAACATTTTATTTATTTCGTTGTTTACAATCAAACTCAATTCATTATTTACATTCACTACAAGTTAACATCCATATTTAATTTACAAATAACTTATTTCAGAATTCAGTTTTGTATTTTAGATTGTAATTCACATTTAACAACACAAAATTTTATTTCCTTCGGATTTTTATCAAAATTTTCATTTTAATTCGTATTTTTAAAGTGTTAAAAATACGGGTCGTTACATTCTCCCCCACTTAAAACTTTTCGTCCTCGAAAAGGAACGGAGAAGGGGAAACCATCATTTAGATATAATTCATTCAAAATATTCGACTTATTTGCAAAATTTAGTTATAGGATTTTTTTTTTCTCAAAATTTTCTAACTCCCGGATTTTTGAAAAATTTCGGCAGCACCTCCTTTGCGCGGCTAGGACCGAAAAATTTCACAGTGGTAATAATTGCATGATATACATCTCATTACAAGAATGAGGCATCCCAAAACATGGGGAACACAATAATATACCACAACATAAACTGTAATCCGAGAACATACCTTTTATTAAGCGTTTATTAGCATTTTAACTTACATTTTGCATTTAGCGCAGAAGCGAGCTCCACAGGCGAAGCGCAACCCCTTTGCTACCTACTAAAATGCTCAATAACCAAGTTAGAACCATGCATATAAAGATAGATCGATATACTTAGCATAAACAACATACATATACATATTTAACTTCAAAACTGAAAATTTTAAATTCAGGACAGCGAACAAATCCCAGTTTTTTGGTCACCTAAACGATAAAATTTTAAAATGGAATCTAAATAAAAGTTGTTGCATTTGTTTCAGGCTTTCCGGAATGTCCAAAATCATCGAATTCGGACCATCCGTTCAAAAGTTACGGCCATTTTACTAAAATGATACGCTTCAGCCCCGAGCAATTTAGCGTAGGCCTGAAATGTAATTTCAGATTTTCGACCTCCTAAATGACAGAAATAAGAAAAGCTTATAAAATGAAAGTTGGAGCTTAGGCTCTAAGCTTTCCAGGAAGTGCAAGATCGTCAAAATCCGATACACCAGTAAAAAGTTATGGTGAAAATACTAAGGGTATGTGCTTCAGATTTTTACTTCGCCCAGGCCAGCGACTAATATTGGTGTTTTAAGCCTAGTGGATGAAGGTATTTATCAAAACATTCTAAACAAAAGATGTAGCACAGTATCTAGGCTTTCCGAAAAGTCCAAGATCGTCAAATTCCGTTCAACCATTTAAAAGTTATGGCTATTTTCATTTCAGCTCTCTTTGAGTATTTTGGATTTTTCAAATTTTGCTTTTGTTATTTCAAAGTACAAACCATCAATCTTCAAATTTTCTAAAGAAACAATCACAAACACAAAGTCGTTTATTTTCTTATATATCCATGAAATAAGTTTACATTCGATTTGTTTCCAATTTATTCAAGTTTGTTTCATTCTTAATTTAAATTCAAGTCAATTTGCTTCAATTTAATTTGAATTCAATTATATTTAATTTCACTTTGCTTCAAATTTGAATTTAATTATTTAAAATTTTATTCCGTTTATTCAATTCCATTCACACTAATGAATTCTATTTAATCAATTATCATCCATCTAACGACCAATGCATATCAACATTAACATCCATCCACATCTATAATAAATCAATTATACATTTCCAAGTCAAAATTTTAATTTCATACACTTCCAAGTTTATTGACATTTAGTTTTATTCAAATTTAATTAGTTTCCATTTACTAATTCTATATTTAATTAATTTTAAATTTAATTCATTTTACAACTTAAATTTTCTTTATATTTACACTATCAATAGATCTTCACATTTTATTATTCACTCTCACACTGGTATATTATTCCTCTACTTATCCTTATTAGCATTTTAAACTTTTTAAGTATTTGGTAAGTTATTGTTATGCAAATAGAATGTAGTTAAACAACATACAACCTTTTTTCATTCAAAGTTGAATTTTCAATTAATTAATTCTTAAGTCATTACTTAAATTTCACTATAATTTAATTTCACTATAATTTAATTTCACATTTACATTCACATATAGTATTTCCATTTTATATTAACATAATTGTGAATCACCTTTAAATGTTAATTTAAATTCCAATTATTTACTAACAATTTTATTTATATTTGCAAACCATTAATTAAATGCATATTTCATTATTCAAACCAAAACTTGTATATTATCCAATTAACAATTCATATAACATTTTTGAACTTCTTAAATATTTTGGTAAGTTATATTTATGCTATAGAATGAAATTTAATACTATGCGAGTTTTACAGTTTCAATTTTATTTTAAATTCATAATTTCCTAATTCTAAGGATATCTACTTCAATTGATATTTTCACTTAGCTCTTAGGTTTATTTCTCATTTCACAATTCAAAAGATCCGTAATGATTCAAGTATTTGTTTATCTCAATAGTTTTAAAATTATTAAATATTAAAGAACTTCAGAATTTCAACTCCGGTTTCAATTCAAATCAAGTTTGAAATAACATATACTTATATTAATATATATCAAGTCATACTATAGAGAAAATAAAATTCAATTTTAATCAAAACAGGGTTTAGAAAAACAATTAAGTGATCTCCCCCACTTGGACTCTCGAAAATAAAGTCGATGATGCGTGCACTCATCACCGGAATCATTTTCTAGTGTCAAGAGGGGAGTATAACACTTACTTCATTTGAAAATCCTTTGAAAACAATTTCTAATCGAATATACTATCATATAATACTTATATTATACATTTCAAATTTTTGATAATAAATTTTCAAAACACCGGAATTTAATTCTCCATCTTAATTTAAATTCATTTTTATTTTATTTTATTTACCATTTATATTCATTGTCAGTCATATTTACAAGTTTCATTTCTTAAAATCGTCTAATAGTCAATAGTTAGAAATATTGACTAATCAACAATAAATGATGATAATCTAATATTATCATCTCCTAACAACCAATACAATCAAAATTTATAAATTTTCAAGATAGTTCTTTTATATAAAATATAGTCCAAAACAATATTATGTCAATCTGTCCTATTCGAGTGTTTAGAAATTCCGGTCGATGCCTTGGCGTCCCAAGTACCAACCAGAATTCATAAATACTCAACGGAACAAATTAACACAATATAAAATCATTTTTATATCAAAATAACAAATACGCTCTCTCGTACCCTCAAACTCATTCATAGGTGTCAACCCTATTTCAACGAGTTATTCCCCACTAGAGCTAAGGTAATCTAAACCAAAGCTCTGATACCAACTGTAACGACCCGCCTTTTTGTACAGTTTAAGTCGATGATCAAACACACACGTCAACTCAAACCATTCAAAATGGAGGATTGTTAATTTGGGGTAAATAAGAAAAGAAAAGGAAAGAAATAAAGGAAATGAAACAACACAGAATCTCACAGCGGAAGGCTAAAGTATGATAATAAAATAACAGTTCATGAAGCTGTTAATTAAATGAATACATTTGAAATGAATACATTTGATTATTATTATACAACATTTATCATAGTTACATACACAGCAAATATCATACAACAATGCAGTGGAATGGAATGATTATAATAGTAGTAGATAATATACCAAATCTTCATCTCCGTCCTCCAAGGAAATGATCTTCAACCTAAACTGAAATGCTCAGGCTGACCCGAGCGTAATGAAAAGACAAAACACTCGAGTCAGGACTAAAATATCCTTATGAAAGTTAAATCAATCGTAATAAATATGAGTGTAAACGGCGTCAGAGATGTTTACGGGGTTTGACATCTCCTATCCAGTGTCAACGTGCGTGCAATAACTCAAGGGATGTTACGGGATTTTCCATCTCTCAAGGATCCGTTAAACTATCTATATATACAATAAGATACGCTATATAGATAATGTCTAAAGTAAAGTAAAGGTATCAAAATAGTGTTAAGTCAACGCCCATTCGCCGCTTAACACATTTATATTCCCAAGAGCATATACAAGACCGTAGTTTCCCCAAAACCGGAAGTCACCAGAGGGCAATCCATATACTCAAGGTACAAACCATAACGTAGTGGTCGCGAATAGGATAATCAGTATGACAAGGTACATGAGGCAATACCAACTAGGATACTAGTAGTTGCGTGATCCGGACTGATGTTGGGCATAGCAGCTACTACCCCAACACCGCGAAACAACACTCCCAAATCGCGGGGTGCACCCAAATCGAATCACAAAAGTAATAGACATGGTATCGAAGGAGTGTGTCCGCTAGAGATGGCGATCCTCAATGGCCCGGCGCGGCTCCTGTTTTAGTCATGTCAGGGGTCATCCAAAATCGTTCTCTTTCTTCAAATCAACACGTTCACCAAAACCATCCACTTCGTTCTGGATCAACACTCCGCGTATACTAGTTATTAAAGTGGTTTTCGGTATCGACAGAGAGTATGTCCATATCCGATCCCGGTCTCTTTAATAACTACGTTATATTTTTCACACCGGTTCGATCCTTTACATTTTCAAATCGATTCATAATTGATATCAAAATATCATATTCACTTAAAAATCAAATCCATTTCAAAATCATCATATCTACTCAAAGTATACCATTTCATTTCAAAAATCATTTTCGCCTCAATATCTCATTTCGATTTCAAAATCATTTTCGAATTTCAATTTAGGTCGCAACTTCATTTAACCCAATTCGTATTTAAATTCAAGATTTAAATATAAACATTTCACTTTAAATAAATCCATTTCCAAAATCGTATCACTTTCCAAAGTTATACCGCTTTCGAAATCATAAGTCTTTTAAAATCAAAACACTTTGGAAATCGAAACACTTTATATAAAATAGCTTCCTCAAATTTCACAAATCGATTCACATAAACTCGAATTTCAAAATTAAAATTTAATCAGATTTCAAATCATCAATTTCAACTCGATTCAGCTTCTCGATAAACCATTTCAATTTATCAATTTCAAATACATATTTGAACCACAAAATAAACAATTTCACTTTCAATATATTTTGAACTTTAAATATTTCACATTTCAAAACAGCTCATATCTTTATATAAGAATATAAGATTCGCTTTAAAACCATTTCGTATTCAAATTAGAATATACTTCAAATTAAACATCCGTATTAAGTAGTTTACTTAATTTCTGGAACAATTCCAATTCAATAAACTTAGATTCACATTCGGATTTCAAGAATTCATTTAAGTATTACATTCCAAATCAATTTCAGTTCAAATCACATTCAAATCAATTTTATCTTCAAATTTAATTCAATAGTTTCAATTTAGTCCAATTCACAAATTTCTTTGAATTTCAATTAAATTCCAAATTAATTAAATCTCAATTTCAAATCAATTTTCCATTCCAAACTCAACTTGAAATATCATTTCATATAAATTTTCTTAGAAATATTCAGATTTCGATTAAAAGTCCAATCTTTTAAAACAAATCAACTTTCGAAAATTTACGCCGTATTTCAAATTTTTTTTCTTCAAAATCTAAACTTCGAATAATTAAACAAATTCATTTACCAAGTTTAAATTCCAACATCTCGACTTTCAATTCAAAATAATTCAATTTCCATAAATTGGATTTTTTTTTTTTTCTTAAAATCAATTCATTTAAATAATTTCAAAACAACTTTTAAAATCATTTAATTTAACCAACCCGGTGTCCGTATATAATTTTCTAACCTATGGCCAAGTGGTTAATTATTTCAATTTTAATTTCAAGGATGGACATATATCATTTCAATCCAAATAGATGTCATAGGTATATCATTTCAACCTATTTCTTAATTTATTCGAAATGATTCAGTTTACAGTTTATATGCAATAAACAATATACATGATGATAGCATGATATATCAAAATAAATAAACAACCAATATCGACCAATAGCATCCATCACAACAAATCAACCATAAAGCCAATAACATTCACAACAACTTCATAATTATCAATATCAGGTAATTTGATCGCAATTAAATTTTAACTTCAATTTGACTGTCAATTTAATTTTCAACGGTGAATTCAAATGACAATCTATATGACAATTAAATTTTTATCAAACAACGACAAATAAATCCATATTACTTCATAATGTCAGATTTAACTACCATAAAGATATTCAGTCAATTGTGAGCGTATGAACACTCACCTTGATTTTTACGATTTTAAATCAAATCGAACGACGTTCGATTTAACTCAAAATTTTCTCTAGCTCCAAATGATTCCGATCCAGCTGCATAGCGTAGTGCTCGTCCATACGATTCCAACGCACTTCGTTTCGTCCAAAACGGACCTCGTATGAAAAAGATACGAATTTTTGAAGTTACACGAATTTAAATACACATTAATTTACAAATTTAATTTATGTTTAATTTCTAACCCAAATCAATTGCAGGCTGCACGTGCTCTCCTCTCCTTCACGCGTCTCTCCCAGGTAGCGTACGCGAAACAAAACCCATCACGCCCGACTAGGGTTGCATATCGCGGCCTCCACGATTGTCGATATCACGATCAGGAAGCGCCATATCGAAGCTCCTCTCCCCCTCTACCTTCGGCCGCAACCATGGTGAACTCGGCCCCCTCTGCTGCACGCAAATCAAGGAAAAACGCGAATCTTAGAATGCAAATTCCCGTTGATTCGTTGCTCCGTTTTCGATCATCTCCGTATGGATTTGAAGAGCTCGCCGAGATCTACAACTTTGCTTTTGGAATTTTTCGATTTCGTTGAACGGATTGAGAGATATTAAGAGAACAAATTTCGAAAATTTTCAGCCCTTGAATTTGAAGGTGGCGGCTGAAGATAGAGGAGCTAGGGTTTTGCAAATGAATGGTGAAGGGGTCCTTTTATAGAAATTTACCGAAAATCACTATTCACTCGATTTTCCGAACTCCGATTTACGTGCGGTGACCGGCGTTTCTAGGGTTTATCCCACGTTTCGGACACAATGGAATAGGTTTCGGAACCTAATTCGATCGTATGTGCGAGTTATGGCCATAAACGATCGATTTAAATTAAACCGATTTAAACCGATTTCGATGCGTTTTAATTCGTACCGGACAAACGGTAAATCCAATCGACTTGAAATTTGAAACCTTACAATAATATGACATTACGGATCCGATGAAACTGGTTTCGTCGAAATCCGAGACTTTTTTGAAAAATGACTATTTTCTCTCGCTGAATTAATATTAAAAACAATTTGATGCGTTTCGAGCTGCCACAGTCAAACGGTAACCCCGATTGCTACAAAAATTGAAATCTAACAATAACAAACTATTACGGATCCAATGGAACTAGTTTCGTTCAATTCTGAGACTGTTTGAAAATTGGCTATTTTACAGTCGATAATTAAATATTAAAATATTCAATTTTCACAGTTCAACTTAAAATTCAATTTTAAAAGTTCTATAACATTTCTATAACTCTAATATGATAAGATAAAATTTTACAAATTATTTTCAATCATATTCAACTCGATTTCAATTATTTCTGAAATTTAACTTATTAAATTATCGATTTAATTGTCTAATTAAATCCAATATTCAAAAAAATAAATTATTCGACTGTTTAATTTCAATATAAAATTCCCAATTTTAAATTATTAACTTTTAAATCAAATTTCAATTGTTCACAAATTCCATTTTTAATTTCACAGTAATTAACAATCTTTTACAATGCAGTTTTCCACTATAAATCCAATATAAAAGATTATAGTAGATTCAGCGTTCAATTTTATTGTAATTCAAATTCAAGTTATTTAATTCCAAATGAATTCTTTTATTTCGATTTACACTTTCATTATTGAATCAACCATTTACCTATACATTATTATCAATAGTTTATAATTCATTTACCTTCATTTTCTTCAGCTATCATCTTATTTAAATTCACAGTAATATTAAATTACATTCATTTACGTTGATTTCTATATTATAACTTCAATATTAAATGTAACATTTTATTTATTTCGTTGTTTACAATCAAACTCAATTCATTATTTACATTCACTACAAGTTAACATCCATATTTAATTTACAAATAACTTATTTCAGAATTCAGTTTTGTATTTTAGATTGTAATTCACATTTAACAACACAAAATTTTATTTCCTTCGGATTTTTATCAAAATTTTCATTTTAATTCGTATTTTTAAAGTGTTAAAAATACGGGTCGTTACATTCTCCCCCACTTAAAACTTTTCGTCCTCTGTCACTCGAGCCTGTTAATGTTTCTTTCTGCCACTTCCCTTCTCACCTTTGGTCGAAAGTTTCTTCTTCTTCTCAGAATCCCCATCAGGAGTCATGTCGCTGCCTGAAATATCAATTATCAACTCCGTGCCCAGGTCTCCTCGTCCTTCAACCCCCTAAGAAGATTCCCCTGGTCTTGTGCTTCCAGGACTTACGGGTGCTCCTTGAAGACTTTCTCTCCTCAATCTTTTCCTTCTTAATAGCTAGCATCTGTTGTTCAGATTTACTTAGCTGGCTAGCTTGATCTATCTACTATCGAGCTTCAGCTGCTGTTAAATCACCCTCCAAAGATACGGAAGGGTCGGGCAGGCCATGTAATGCAGCAATCTTCTCGGAGTATGTCCCTGGTTGTGACCCAGACATGGGCGTGGTGATCGAACCAGCTACAGAGACAAGCGTCGAAGCGATCGAAATAGCAACAAGCCCTAGGACCAAAGAAATTGGCAGTTCGATAGGCAAGGAAGATGGACCTATCAGATCAAAAATAAAAGCATTCAATTCGTCATGTTCTTGCGGCATGAGCTGAAAGTTATCAAACTTAGGAGAAATAAGAAGGTTACCTGCATTGGAAGTGTGATCGAGAATTTCAACCTCATACTCATCACCGTCTCCTTCTTTGGATGGCCGCACGATATTTGGTGAAGTTCTAGGATCACCCAAGGCTTACGAAACAGCTGCTGAAGAAATAGACAACAAAGTAGCACCGGCTGAACCCAGAATAGTTCCTAACTGATCATGAGGCTGCCTTGATGATTCACTAGGCCTGGAAAGGAAAGGCTCTAATAACACTTTAGTAGTTGTAGGTACAATAGCATCGGTGACCTCCTGCTCCCTCTCAATCCGAATAATCTCACGGCCCTCTATCAAAGCTTTCTTCCACTCTTCGTTAAGATAGGCATCCTCCAACTCTTTCTCGGTGTATACATTCTCGTTTTCTCGGAAACGGGATAGAACTTCTTCCCAAACCACAAAAAGAGTACGCGGGAATTTGGGGCCCAAATAGCTGAGGATGCCCTGATGCAGCAAGGAGTTAATGTAAAAATTCAAGTTGGTGCCATCCATCTTCTCCATCTTCCTTTCAAAAGTATCCAGCAGCTACAAGTATTCCATCGTCATGGTGGCCTTCTCAACTTCAACTTGGGCCTTTTCAGCATTAAGCTACATGACTTTTTCCTAAAGCGAAGCAATCATTTGAGCCTAGTCAGAAATGGTCTTGTCACAGGATTCCACCATTACCGCATAATCAGCGATTGTCTTTTTATAAGCTTCGATGGCTTTGTCATGACCAAAAATAGTTTTCTATTGAGCCTTGATGATCGCGTCTCAAATTTCAAGCTCCTTTTTCAGCTTAACTTCATCAAAAGTGGGCCTTCTTGATTTCATCTCTGAACACGATCTCGATTTTTGTGTGGGCCTCTTTCAATTCCTTCAGCAATCTAGCGTTGGTCTTACTCTCCCAAATTGCAGCATCCCTCTCCTTTATCAGTTGCTCAATTCTGACATCACGTTTCATTAACATCCTCTTGTAATCGTCCTTTTCTGACTCGAAGGAAAGGATCTCTTTTGTAGTTGTTACGGTTTGTGTCCGTCAGTTGCTTACATAACTTCTCCCATCCTTCATCCTAATCCAAATCGCTTTGAATCGATGGGATATAAGCATGTAAGAGTCTTAATGGATCGGACGTGGGTCACGATCAAATTTAACTCCCTTCAAAAACCATCCGGGGAACGCGGCCTCAAGCTTAGGAGCACTGGACGAGAGAATATAAGCCGACCTCCTGCGGGGGCGTGAAGAACCAGAAGCAGGCACTATGTGGGTTGACGGAGCCAGGATTGATTGAGAGACTTGAACAGTAGAAGTCAGAGCTTCGATTCCAACAGAGACTGAAGCCGGGGCAAATGCTCGATGCTCGGAAGGATGAGAACCATAGTCTACCTTCAATTTCTTGGATGGTTCTTCTCGATCGTCGGGAGTTTTCCTCTTCTCATAACCACTCCTATAAACTCTGCCTCGGTCTCTGTTGTCCCAACGACAAACTTCGACTTCGGAATCTTTCCTTCTCCTCTACTCTTCCTTGGTTTCTCGAGGTTGATGAAGGCTTGAAGTCCATCTTGACATGCATTGTGCGTCACTAAACTGTTCAAGGTCCTTAAAGTCCACAACCTCTCATAGTACCTAATATAAAAAATAAATAAAGAACTTTAGCAATAGGAAATGAACTCAAATAATGCATATATAAGTGTACTGACCCTAGTGAAATGTGTAGCATGTCATAGGCGGCCTAAAAGGACTTCACCAACTGGATTCAGAAGTCACCATAGCGGGAATCGAGCTAACTCTAGACACAGCATGACCGGGACAAGAAGACAGTCCTTCGAACTAGAAATCATCTCCCATGAGCTCATCGGTATCAACATAAAAGTTGCTCAAGTCCCCAAAGTTAATATCGGTTTCCTTAGGTGGAAAACCATGAAGTCGTTCTGTTGCCGGGGGAGCATATTTAGCAGAAATCTCCTAGGGAGGCGAATCTAGGAGAATAGGACTCATTCCCGTAGTTTCATCGCATGATTCAAAGTTTCCTTCACTGGAACTTACATCAAATTCCTCATCACAATAGCTACTGTTGTTCTCAATTTCACCCTCCTCCTTTTCCATGATCACCGCAGCCTTGCCCTTATGCTGCTTGAACTCCTCTTCTCCCTCCTCCGAGATCGGGGGCATCCTAATCGGGCAATTGGCTCCGACCATAACGCCTTTTCCTTCATGAATTTCTTCGGTTGATCCACCGGATGGACCTTCTCCTTCTGGTAGATCACCCTCTTCGGAATCATGCAATGAAGAAACGGAGTGTGTTCGAATCCTAGAACGGGAAGGAGATGGGACTTCAACGGTGATGGAAGATCTTCCAGGGTGCAATAACCCATACCGAAGAAAATTCTCATCTATTAGCAAAGACTTGACCAATCTCTCTATAGCATCTATGGTCTTTAGAGTATGGAATATGGGATCAAGTGATGGATCTTTGTTTGGCATCGGAATAACTGCAAGGAATATTTAGCCTATTAAGAATCATGCACCATCGTATTAAATCTCAACGAGTAAAAGAGAAGACTTATCGCCTGTCGTCCAAAGGCGATTAAATCCCTCAGGACACCTAACGAAAAAATATTTGGTCTTGTACTGGGACAAATTACTTTGAAGCTGCAACAAAATTTTGTGATTTCTTTTGGCCTTGATGATCAAAAGAGATGGACATTCATCTCTCTTCTTGAATGAGAGGAAGTATCTCAGCTCATTGAAGCTTGGAGCATGATTGAATGTCTGTATAAACAAAATGTGAAGACAAATCAAAATCGTGTATCCGTTGGGGTGAATCTAGGAGCAGTTCCCAAGTTCAGAAAATTCTCCCTCAAGAAAGGATTGTAGGGGCACTCCTCTATTTAAGCACATGTACCGATGGCAGGCGGTGTACCCCAAAGGTGGCATGTGTGCAAACTCATCTTTCAATGGAAGGCGTACGTCGTCATCCGGGATGCCATGCTGCAAATAAATGTTGTGCAAGACTTTAGCATAAATTACGGTGGAAGCTCTCTCCGAAGGGTTGATTAAAACTCTAACGTTTGAGGGAGTTCAATCTACAACTGGACCAACTAGAACCATGACCATATTCAACTGGTGGTGTCGAAGAAGTAAGCACTGTTGAAACCGTTTATGAAGGCATAACTAATGACGATTCGGCTTTTGAGAGTGTCGGACTTACTCCATTGGATTTACGACGGGATGACGGGTGCTTCATTCTATATAACAGAACTTGTATCTAACACGGTCAGTTAATTCTATTTATAACCAGAAGTCCCCATACGCTTAACACTTAAATTCCAAAAAAATATTAATTTATGCCAACTCATCAGATTTCAAGCGTTGACTGGGGCAAGTGAGTATGTTATCTACGTGGGATAGGCTCGGTGTCCTGAACACTACGAATGCTCTATCCTGTGTAGATAGATCACTCGTAGGGAAGAAAAGAAAAGGCTTTTCATATCATTCATTAAATTTATTTCTCCTACACTTATCCATTACCGATCAACGATCGATAATGGATCTACTATCTGAAGCGACATGGAAAAGCTCTTCCTATTCTAGGTACACCAACCGTGCAATGACGGGACCAATTTAAAGTGAGCAACTGTAGATCAATGGGTCCGAATCGAGTAGAAAATTCTCAACATAAGTCGATTTCAGTTATCTGAAAAATGATAACAGTATGAGCTGCGTACGAGACGCTATCCTAAGCTATTATCACCTCCCAGAAAAACCAAAATCAATTTGCAAGACGTTGTGCCGGATTAATGATGTAACTCGGTGCATGTTAATTTTGACTCTGTGGATGAAGATAGCAAAACATGTTAAGCACCAGGGCAAAACCGGGGCTTTGTTCCACGAAGAATTCAAGACTTGATTTATTGTCTTCTTCCATAAAGTCGTAATCAACTCGAATTCTCCATTGCATCTGTCACCAAAACAACTTCGTCACCAAATCGCAAAATAAATGCCATAGTCCACATCACCAACCTCAAATCAGAAGGTGAATACTGTTAGTCTTAGGTTGTTGGTGATCCATGGTGGGAAAGGTGGGTAAGGTGGGAGGCGATCCAGGTAGGTGATGTTTTAGGCACCTATGGCTCGAGATGATGGCGAAGTCAAGTGGGGTCGGTGGCAAGAAGCTTCGGCAGTGGAGATCGACGACGGAGATGGTAGGAAGGAGTTTAGGGTTTGGAGGCGTTTGGATCTGGTCGCAAGGTAAATGGCTTGGTTCGCAAACGAATCAGTGGAATGAAGGAAGGTTAGCTCGAATGAATTTAAGTAGGAGATCGCATGAAAAATTATGCTAAGTCCATGGATTGCTAGCAATCCATGGACTATGGATCGCTAGCGATCCATCAAGTTACAATCACTTTTCTCCAAACTCACCGAGTATGATCTAAGTGTTATTTGCAAGCATGTGGAAAGTTATGGGACTGAAATTAATTTATCGTTACGAGCAACGACGACTCTGATCGGAACTCAACAAATGCCTGAATAGCCAAAGCCAAATTCGCATGATAACCTCAATACGATCAATTGAACCTCACTAAACGAGAACTCAAAAGCAACTACTTCCAGAGCATGCCTTGTTTCCAACAAAGGCATGCTTTGAGGGGCAAATGTTAACCGGGTTTTTAACCTAAAAGAATTCAAATGAAGTTAGAACATCTATGACAAGTCGAAACATCTCAAGAATCAACCCAAAGGACCATAAGGAAAAGGAGAGAAAGACCCAAAAAAGAAAGATGTCACAACAAACTAAGTCGATAGATCGCTGGCGATCCATTACCTATGGATCGCTAGCAATCCTTAAGGCTTGCTCATTGACCCTCCAACCTTCTTACATAATTATCTAATATCATTTCTAAGGATGTCTACTAAGTTTCATGGTATTCCAAGAAAATTAGTTCGAGAAGTAAGCATTCATTTGATTTCAGTCAAAGTTCAATGCAACATGTATACGAATCACCATCAAAACAAGGCAACTTGTTCCTAAATTACATGGAGAGCATCTACATGAGGCAAGTAATGCAATTCAAAGGGAATGATCCAAAAATCCTCAAAGTACATGGATCGCTAGCGATCCATCATATCAAGTCAGGTCGCTGTGAAGTTTTTGGAGCACCTTCGTATCGTTTAGTTTAGGTCTCTGGCAAAGCGGACTAGCCTAATAACTCTCCAATGTCTATAAATACTCACCTACCTGCAACATAAAGAGGATCTTTCGGATTGGCTAATAAAACTCTGCAGAAACTATTCTTCACTCTTCTCCTCCCACACAATAGTCACTTAGAGGTTCACTATGATTCTCCAGTAACTCTTGCACTTGTGTGATCTAACTTAAGAAATTCAATCATATTGTAATCTGATTTCACTTGTATCAGCAGTCGGTTAATAGAAAGTTATAAAGTGGGTTAGGCTTCGTTAACAGTCGAACCACTATAAAAATCTTCTCATTCCTTTACTTTTTCTACAATCTACTATTGCTTTTTCTATTTTATTAGCCTTAATAAACAGGGCTGGTGCTTTCACACTCAATCCAGGGTGTTGATCCATTTTTTTTGTTAACATACACACACACAAACACACACACACACATATTGTAAACTTAATATTGTACGAAAATTAAAAGAACCTTTTTTCTGTACGAATTTTGAATTATAAATTTAAATAAATAAAAAGGAGTTAAGTCGGCACAGATTTAATATTTAAAAAATGGTTGATTTTGTCAAAATAATATACGGTTGAAAATAGATGCTCAAAATATAATTTTATTTTAAATGCATACATGCATTTATATAATATTATATTATTTAAATATATACATGTTTTTATTTTATGTAATTTAAAATATATATTTTTTTATTTAAATACACTTTCGAATTAAAAAATCCATATGTATGTGTGTGTGTATAAGTATGATTTTAACACCTATTTGTACATTAAAAATTTGAATTTGAAAAGATATTTTAAATATAGATCTAGTTTTAAAATTTTATTTTTAAAATTAAATTTTGAATTTTAAATTTTTTATATTTAAATTATAAGTAATTGTTTGTCATATGAATATAGTTATATATAAATATAATTGATTTTATAGTATATGTATATATATATGTGTGTATATGTATGCATGTATGTATATAAATATAAATATGTTTTATATTATATTATTGATAACAAATATGTATCTAAAGGGGCAAACATGCCCGTTACAGTGTAAATCCTAGCACTTAAGTACGGGCATGTTAAACCATGTATACACTGTATATGTTGCATATGCACATACATGTACGTGTGTATATGATACATATGTGCACATTATATATCATATGTATGATCAAATAAAACTCTTTTATTAATCAATTTAATAAAATAATGATTTTATTTGAAATTTATTTAAATTAGATCTAAATTAATTTAGACTTCATAGGCCCAATAATATCTTAAATGGTAAAAAAACTAAAATTCACTCATTTAACTCGCTGTGTGCGGGCTCAGATCCAACAATGGTACCAAGTCCAATAACATATGTGGTCTAAATTAGCAGTATTAGGGCTAAAAGCCTATCCATTTAGTAGGGTGTCTAGAAAAGTAGTGTCTAAGGTTGGGTTTGGGTCTGCTCTACATATCTACTGATCTTGCCCGAAAATTTAAGTTAAGCCCAAAGGTTATCCCAAATATAAAGGCCCAAATTGATTTGGGCCTTGGACTAATTTTCAAGAATTGTAAATAATATTTTAAGTTTAAAATAAGCAAATATTTTATAAGTGTTGTAAAATAAATTTCACGATTGTTTTGAAAAATAAATAATTAATTTAATAGTTAATTAATTAAATTAAAAAACATACATATTGATATATATGACATATCTTAAAATGTTTGTGGTAATACCTATACATATAATTTTCAAAATAAATTTATAATTAATTAAAATTGTTTAATTAAATAAATTAATTAAAAATTAAAAATTAATATAATACATATATATTAAGATATATGTGTATAAATATAAATGTTATATTATACATATTCAATTTAAAATGTTTAAATAAATAAAAAAATTAATTAAAATGTTAATTAATTAATATTTAATTAAAAAAATAAATAATATTATACATTAGATTATCATATAAGTTAATTAAATTATAACATGTTATACAAGAATTAAACTTATATAATATGAATGTATAATAAAAGGTGGAACAATAAGAAACCTTAATTAGATTTGAGGAATAAATGCATATGTATAATACATATACCATGATTTCATATGTGTTCGACACTTGAATCACTAGGGTATTTCAAAAGAAATACATTATTCCATAAGTTGATATCATTAGTTATTGAGCTTTCTTCAAGCTAGGGATGTTATGTGTAGTGCTATTAATATATAGAATAGATGAGGTAAGATACATGCATATATTTGTTGAGCTTTCCTCAAGGTACGTGCATTATACTTAGGCTATTGCGAAATGGTAGGTAACACTACACCAAAATAGCCAATGCAACACTGAAATTTTAGAATTGCTAACGGTTATTACCGTTGTAATATACTAACAATAATTTCCGTTACTTTACATTTTTCATGATTATAAAGGATGGGAAATTTGTTGATTATGTAGACAGGATGAATTAAGGAGGGCAGTTTTGTAATTTTCATTTCATCTTGCTTTTACATGCGCATTATCCCTCCACGCTTCTGTTTCAATCTAGGTTTCTTCTTTCGTTCTGCCTCCTCAACTTATTCAAAATCGCAGGTAATTTCCTTTTTTAATTAAATGGTTTTCTTATTCGAGGTTTTTGATTCTCAATGTCCATAAGGTTAGGAATTGTATGTGATATAACCGATAAGGGTTATCCATCGTATGTGGGCCTATGATTTGTTGAGCTATCCTTAAGGTCGAAATCCCAAGGCATACGAGTTCCAACACCCGCTAGAGAAGTCAAAAGACTTCTATGTTTCGTCTTAGGGTTTGGGAAACATAAAAGTCTAGTGGGAGCCTTATTAGAAAACTAAAATGGTAGTATTTAACCTATCTAATATTGTAAGAACATATGCTATGTATAAATTAAACTAATCTACATCAATAATTGTGCGCATTTAATATAATTGATATAATGGTATTCAATTAAAATATACAAATGAATTGAATTAATATTGACAAACAGAAAATAACTTATACTTACTGTTAACCCTCAATTTGTCTACGACTTAAGAACTGGACGACTCAAGTAAGGTATGCGACTCAAGCAGGGTACGCGACTTAATGAGTCTAGGATTGGTCGACCTAACAACTCAGAGTACTTCACGACCTAACGAGTTAAGGTCTAGACGACCTAAGAGTTGAAATAGTCTAAGAAGTCTTCGACCTAAGGAAGTTGACGACCCAGGGGAGTTAACGATCTAAAGTAGTCAACGACCTAAAGAACTGGACGACTCAACGAGTCAAGGACTAGACGACTTAACGACTTAAGGTCTGGACGACTTAACAGCTCAAAGTACTCCACATCTTAACTACCTGAGGGAGTTAACGATCTAGAAGAGGTAACGACCTAAAGAAGGCAGCGGCAACAACAAAGGCGACTTACGACTTAAGGCTATCTACGACTTACGACCTAGCATGTGTCGTGAACGACTTAAGCAAATGAAGCGCTGCTTCTTATTGAACACGGTGGCCTCCTAGCTCCTCAACGAGTTAGGACTTGAGCCTACCAGTTGAGCCACGACCCACGACATAAGGCTACCGAGTTAAAATCCAATTCCTGGACACTTATGCCGCTTTACTTATACTGTTACCTGCTAAGTCGGCCACGACTTATGACTTATCTTAAGTCGGCCACGACTCAGGACTTGGCAAAAATTCTTGTCCAGACTTCTCTATAAATACAGCGCTACCTTCAACATGAAGGGGACTTTTGGGGCCGATCATTTTCTAAAGCGCCGTTACTCTACAGAATTCACAACTCATTCAACACTTGAAGAACTCCAAACATTCAAGACACTACAACAAGCTTCGAGAGGAATTTCTCACATCCGACACGGATTCACCAAGTTTCATCATCGAAGTTTGAGCTATTAGTCGAGAGTGTTTTTGTGATCAAAGTGTATCATATTTCGAAGTGCATTGTATTATCTTGTAATCAAAATCAGCAATAAAGGAATTCAAAGTGGACGTAGGCTCGATCTTAAGCCGAACCACTATAAATCGCTGTCTTTTACCGTTTTCTGCTATCTTACTGCTTATTTCTTGTTCCCGTATCACGGGTGGTGCTTTCACAACTTTACTACACACACCGGGTGTTAGCGTTCAATTTTCAGTGTTAACATTTTGGTGCTTTCACTGAGAAACCAACTCAGGAGTATTGTCATCATTGCTTCACGAGAATTTGTTGAAAAAGTTTCTTTGAAGACTAGAAGTTTATCGGAAATAATGGCTCCGGGAAGAAGGGGTAGACCATCCAGATCCGGAAATGCTCATGAAGGGACCTCCGCTTCCCCAACAGCAGACCAAGCAACTCCTACCGTTGGAGTCACAAGGGCTGAATTAGATGACGTATTTTCTAGATTATACCAACAAATTGAAGCTCAAAATGCTTTGATGATGGATAGATTAAATGCTCTGCTTGGGGCAAATCGTCAGCCAGAAAACCATCAAACAACCTTTCCTGAAATGCCATCTTTCCAAGCTGAAGGTTCTATGTCGCAGCCAACTTTTCACGAACATGTGCCCAGGCAAGCTTCCGAGAGAAGGACTGACGCCTGCCCGGCGATGCCTCTAAACAATAAAGAGTACCTATCAGAGATGATTGGCTGAATCATGAAAGAGAGCATGTAGAGGGAAGAAAATGAGAGTGATTGGGGATTTGCACCAAGCAGAACTCCGTTTACTGAAAGGATCCTGAAAGCGGAATTTCCAAGGAAATTTGCACCTCCTACTATCCCAGCCTATAGGGGAACGAGTGACCCTAATCATTTCCTATATAAGTACGACAGGCATATGACCGGTGCAAGAGCATCAGATGAGATTAAGTGCCGATACTTTCCAGTGTACTTGGAAAGTGTGGCTTTACTTTGGTTCACAAAGCTTCCAGTTCGGTCTGTAGATCAATTCTCCGACTTAACGCGAAAGTTCAAAGAACAGTTTAGATTGTATGCTTCAAAAGCTAAGGATATAATGTCACTGTCTAGTCTTGAACAAGCTCCCGGAGAACCAATCAAATCTTTCTTAAGCTGTTTCAATATAGCTTTAGCCGAAGTGGACAATGCAGAACCACGTATGATCCTGACTTACTTGATGCGAGCCATCGATAAATCGAGTGGATTTGGAAAGTGGCTAAAGATGAAGGAACCAAATTCGCTTGAAAAGTTTTATAAAAAGGCCGACGAGTTCATACGCCTAGAAAGTCTTTCTACGCCATCGAAAGTAGTTGTTGCCGAAGTCAATAATAACAATGTTGCGTCTAATAAAAGAGAATCTGGAAATCAGAAAAGGAAAAATGACGGAGGAAAAAAGCAGGAGAATGAGAAGAAACTACGCCGCTTAAATCCTTCAGATTTTACTCCTTTAACTGATACACCAGGAAATATCTTTTTCGCAACAAAGGATGTTGTCAAGTATCCTAAACCGCCCGAGATGGGAAGAGGTGCAGTGCGTAATGGGAAATTCTGCCGATTTCACAATCAACCTGGCCATGACACTGACCAATGTCGCCAGTTAAAGAATGTGATTGAAGAATTGCTGAAATAGGGTAAACTCCAACAGTATGTAAAGAAAAACGGAGTCGATCCAACCTCATCCACCCAGGGGCAACAACATCTTACCCATCAATCCGGCTCTCGCAACAACATTGCAGCGCAAGAATTCGAGAAGCTTATCATTAATGTTGTCACAGGAGGTCCACACCCAGCAAACGGAAGTTGGGACGACTGATACTTACCCACAAAACTGCAGCTGGGGCATCTTTCATTCTCTCTGGCATATGAATTCAAAACTACGAGCCCAGTAGAAAATTGGAATTCAATCTGGAGATTCTGGAACAACAATTACTTGCATCCATGTTTTACTTAACAGCATTGCTTAAATTTGTAAAATGATGGTGGATGTATAACTCTTGTATTGTAAACCGCTGAGAAATCAGTGTGATTCAGTAATAAAGAACTATAAATCTTGTGTTCTCTAATGCTATGAAATGCCTGTCCCATTTCGATATGCAAGTATCTTTAAAATATTGCTAAAATGTCGATTTAATATTGCAGGCTATCAAAGCAAGCTTACCCATTTAACACATCACAAAACTTAGCGACTCCTATAAATCACTCAACAATAAAGTACACTCCTCTGGCAACAAGAAAACACCTTACAAAAAGAATGGAACATGCATTTGGAGTGATAAAAAGGAATCGCTAAGAAACAGATGGTGGGAAGACACAAGCAACAAAGCTCTCTTTGAGGCACAACTCTTTGGAGGAGGCCTCTTCAGAAGCAGAAAGACCTCTTCGAAGGCACATTTCACCGGAGTTGAAGTGTAAAATGCTCCTCTTCGGAGGCCCACTTCACCAGAGCTAAAAACGCTTCTCTTCAGAGACCAAAAACGCTTCTCTTCAGAGACCAAAATTGCTTCTCTTTAGAGACCAAAAACGCTTCTCTTCAGAGACCAAAATTGCTTCTCTTTGGAGACCAAAAACGCTTCTCTTCAGAGACCAAAATTGCTTCTCTTCGGAGACCAAAATTGCTTCTCTTCGGAGACCAAAAAATGCTTCTCTTCAGAGACCAAAATTGATTCTCTTCGGGAGACCAAATGCACCTCTTCGGGGACACGCTTCACCATGCTTGAAACACCGAACAAAAGACCTCCCCGGGGGCACAAGACCTCTTCGAAGGCACGCTTCACCATGCTTGAAGTATCAAACAAAAGACCTCTCCGGGGGCACAAGACCTCTTCGGAGGCACGCTTCACCATGATTGAAGCATCAAACAAAAGACCTCTCCAGGGGCACATGACCTCTTCGGAGGCACGCTTCACCATGCTTGAAGCATCAAACAAAAGACCTCTCCGGAGGCACAAGACCTCTTCGGAGGCACGCTTCACCATGCTTGAAGCATCAAACAAAAGACCTCTCCGGGGGCACAAGACCTCTTCGGAGGCACGCTTCACCATGCTTGAAGCATCAAACAAAAGACCTCTTCGGAGGCACACTTCACCATGCTTGAAGTACCAAACATAAAGCCCTCTTTAGAGGCCCGCTTTACCGTATAGGAGAATTCACTTCTCAAAAATACGAAGTGACCATCTCCGAAGGTTGAAGCGTAAAAACTTCTCCAAAAACGAGACATGCTCCATTAAAGCAGAATGATTTTTCCTCAAAAATGGAATAGGTATTCTCTAAAATAAGAGTACAAATCTCGTCAAATCAAAATATATTACAATGCACTTGTGGTATGGGGGCAATATCATACAAGATAACTACGTCAATAAAAGTAGTATTCAAAAAGAAATATTCGAGCAACATACCACAAGTTCATTACAGTATTACGCAAAAAAGATGTGGGATAAATGCATTCTCAAACACAGACATAAAGTTTGTACAAGTAAAAAGAATCGCTTATTCTACACTAAAAAGAGAAATAAATGCATTCTCACATACACAAGAATTTGTACAAGTAAAAGAATTATTTTATTCAATACTATGAAAATTCTTTACATGTGTAGATCTCAAAAAAGCGGGGACTGGTGCCCGCACAATCTCCGGTCGATACAAGCAAAAAGCAAAACAAGAAGCCTAAAGTCCAGCTTATCATTCCTTCTTCCCGCCGCCCTTAGAGCTCTTCCCCGGCTTGATTAATAATTTTGGAAGCCGTTGTGGACGAGTTAGGGGCGAAGAAGAAGGAGGGGTGGTCGGATCTTCTTCTATTTTGTCTTCTCCAGCCAACGATCTTTTCTTCTTCTTCCTCGGTGCACTCTTCCCTCTCCTCTTCGAAGAAGACACACTTCCTAGAGAGAGCAGCGAAGAAAGCTTTGTGTCATCATCGAATGACTGCAACAGAGTCTTCTCACTGTCCTCCGGATCTTCCGCTTTCTGCTCTTGAGAAACAGGTGGATCCTCTAAGCCTTGAAGGGCTGCTATCTGTTCTTCCTGCGACCCTGGCTGAGAAGCAGGAGTGACTTGAAGGGATGGAGGAGGAACAGCTGGAATAGGAGAAGAGTGCGCAACGCTCGGTGCTTCCGCTACAGAAGACAAGAAGTTAAAATCAGTACTCTCCAAAAAAAGAGAAGATATTGGATCATCAGGACTTAAGTAATAAGCAAGAAATTCATCAAGTTCAATTGAATCGAATGAGCAATCCACTTGAGCTAGATCTGAGTCAAAGTTACCTGGAGAAGTTGGTTTAATTACGTCAATTGCATACTTTTCAGCTTCGGCGTCGTCTTGGGTCTTTTCCTCAACTTGAGTAGTGGGAGGCTCGGTAGTTGTGGCCTTAACGTCGGCTTTTGCGGGTGTAACGACCCGCTATTTTGGACCATTCGCATCCGCACGTGTCGAACTTGAATGATTCAAAATACCGCGTTGTTAATTTAAATTGGTAAACTGAACATATACAGTAAATAAATAATCATATATCACAGACACAGAGTAATAAATGCAGCGGAAATAAAAGAGATAATAGTTTATGAAGCTACTATATAAATGTATAAGTTACATCAGAGTTAAACCAGATACAACGGAAGAGTAATACGATACATCAGATACAAATCAGAATACATCACTGGAATCATCGAATACTGAAAGCAGAATAGATGGCTGGATCTTCAAGCAAAGCTCCAACTTCAAAGGTGAGTCTCGAATACTGGTACACTCAGTCTGACCCGAGCGTAAAGCAAAACACAAGACACTCGAGTCAGGATTAACATTCTTATATCAATAAATCCAACTCAAGTGAAATAACAACTGAAATACAAGTAACTCAAAGAATGTTTGGAATAACCATCCTTTAAGGATCCGTTAAACTATCTACTAGGTAGTAATGTACGCTAAGTAGATAATGTCTATCAGTAATATAAGGTATCAAAATAGTGTTAAGGCGTTACCATTATTCCCCTTAACACATTTTATATAAACGTTATAGTCTATACAGCACTGTAAACTCCACCGTAAACTAGTGGGATATCAGGGAGTACTCCATAGGTATAACACAAAACAAATCGTAGTGGTCGCGTATACAGGGATCCAAGTATGACAAGGCACATGAGGCAATACCCAAGGTAGTGAAACTACCGTTCGCCTGATCCGGACTAGTGAGAACGCATCGCCGCAGCGATCGCAACACCGCGAAACAACACTCCCAAAATCAAGGGTGCACCAATCGACAACAAGTAATAAGTAGTTTTCGAAGAAGTGTGTTCGCTTGAGGTAGCTAACCCCCATTTGGCCCGGCACGGCTCCTGTTTTAGTCATTTCCAATTTGACACAAGTGTCAAGGCTATCCATTATCGTTCTCTTTCTTCAGTCATCACGTACATCATTCCAACTACTTCATTCTGGATCACACTCCGTGTATAGTTATTAAAGTGGTTTTCGGTTTAGACAGTGAGTATGTCCCTAACTGATTCTGGTCTCTTTAATAACTTTCGTAATTATTACACCGATTGGTTGTTTAATATATTTCAAAACCAAATTAATTACAATTACAATTACAAGTTCGAAGATAAGTTTCATTCCGAAATCATTTAAATTAATTTAATTTAACATTCAAATCAATTTAACTTCATTTATCGATTTCATTTAATATTCGTTAAGTAAATTTGTCATTCAAAACAATTTCTATTTGATTTCCAATTCATTAAATCAATTACTTAAGTTCAACTTCATTATATCAAAACTTCACATTTAATCAAATCAGATTTGTCAAATCAATTCTTTAAATTACAAGTCTTACATTTGTTTCAATAAATCACATTTTATTTCTTGTTAAAGAAATTCAATTTCACTTATTTATTTACTTAGTTACAATTTCAAAACTCAATTAATAAAGAAACTTAATTTCACTTATTCAAGAAGTTCAATTTCACTTAATAAAGAATTCAATTTTATTTGACTATTAAATAATTCAATCTTATTTAATTATTAAATAATTTCAAAACTTAATTATTAACTAATTTCAAAACTTAATTATTAAATAATTAATTTTAAAACAACATTCTTTCAACAACTACTATGTTAATATTTTGTTTCGGATTATAGAATATTAACATTTCCTTTCTTTAAAATTCAAATTCCAATTTCATTTCAAAACCTTATTGTTTATTCGAATAAAATCTTTATTTTATTTTTAAATCAAATTATTGTCCAATCGGGTTTTATTTAATTCTCTATCCTAGGCCAAAGTTCAATTTGGGTATTTATCATTTCAACCCGATTCCAATTCAATTCAAAAATCAAAGCATAGCAAAGGGAACTTGCAGTGTGATAACTGGGATGGTGTCAAAATAAATAAACAAGCAATAACAACAATCAATAACAATTCAATAATCAATTCAAATAATCCCGAAATAACTGTATTAATTCACATTGTTGTTTGTGCAAATTAATATAATTATTTCTAGAATCTACACTATCATTTCATGTAGATTAAAGATTATTATACTAATTATTCTACGCAATTTTACACTTGACATCAGTTATTCAATTTCATACTTCATCAATTAATACAACATAAATTCTAATGGTTCAAGGGTAATTAACTATTTTTCTATGTGTCAAATAATTAAACATTCAAGAGGTCATATTATGCAAATTTAACAAATCAAATTCAACACATATGTCAATTCAAATTTTTAACTATCCTACGTCAAATTTAATTGCATACTATTTATCACTTTATACATTATAATTTAACATCCAATATAAACAACAATCAATCAATCACTTATCAACCAAACGGGATTATCATCGTATAATTAACAGATAATGGTGTCAGATGTCACGGGTGAACTGATACAGGTAATAGCATATATAACAGTGTAATTAGCTAACAGCAGCATATCTCAATTGTTGTTTCAATTGAAATCAAATTTAATAAATAAAAGAACATTAATCGTGAGTGATTACTCACCTTTCGAGGCTAGAGAGAATAGGAGATGACACTGATACGAACACATATACGGTCACTGAAATTGAGTTACGAATCCAAGCACGAATTCGATGATCAAAGCTGATAACAAGAAATAGACGAAACCAAATCAAAATTGGGTCGATGAAGATAAATGGGTATAAGTGAACTCATATATATAACTATATATATATATATATATATATATATATATCTAAATCATATTTTGAATTCCAAACCTATAGTTTTACAAATATATACGTTTGACTGTAAAATGACAAATAAATTTATACAACCTATTACATTATAAAATAAAATATTATAAAATATATACAACAATCATTTATAAGCTATTATAACCTATATGCTTTATAAATAACCAAACATATATATCTCTCTATTCTCTTCCAATGCATACACATTATATACAGCTCTATATATAAGAAAATAAAATGGAGTAAAACCATATATAACAACATAGTGATTATATATTTTTAAAACATACATTATATAACATATACAACTTTAAACAGGGAGAAGGCTAAGGATTCATATCCAAATCTATTAAAAAACATCAAGTGCAAATACATACGTACAGAACAAAATATCCAAAACAACATTTCGAAGCATGCATATAGACTGAGACTAGATCTTTATATATACGGATATATATACAACCTATACCCTATAAGAAATCATAAAATTTTATTTTATTAGCAACAACAAATCTGACAGGATTGCACTTTATACTTTTAAACTCACATTTATATAAACATTCCTTTCGGCCATACAAAATTTGTATATGTTTGCATATAAATACAGAACCTCAAATATCAGAAACGAATGAATACTTCTTAAAATTTTCAAAATATATGTATATATATACTAACATTGTATAAAGTTCTAAATTCATAACTTAAATATTATAAACTAACTCAATATGCCTTGTACTTCTCTAACATATCACACTTACGTACTCTATGTGTGTGTATATATATATATACTAACTGTATTAATATATATATAACTGGATAAAATATTAGATATAAACTATAGATATATAATACTGTAACATATAAAATAGCTTATCACGCGAACAACAAAACAAAACCCAGCAATGTATACTTTTGTACACAACAATACAACTATATTTATAAAAATATTTTACTCCGAACAGAACAACAAACTAAACTTACATAAGTTTATAGTGAATATATATATATATTGGATAAGAATGGGACAAACATATAGTTATATAGTATATATAAATTATTATTTTTTTATGATAAAATGTACTGTTCATAAAAGTAACTCAACAGATCATACATGAGCTTATGAAACTAGTATATACATACTATCCAGCAGGTTATTACATATAATATAATCATGTGAACACAAAATATAGTATATAAAGCAAGCACCTTGATGAATATATTCGCAGTCCTACGTATATTTTTATAAATACCATATATATATAATATTAACAGTAATTACGTGCAAAAATATTTTTAAAAACAGATATATGTGAAATCATATTTTTTTATATATATACGCGTTAAACATCAAAATTTAAGTACATATACCATATTTAAAACTATACAGACATCATGTATTCAAATCTATACAAATGTAAACTTATATATAACTAACATATGCAGATGATGAAAAAAAAAGATAGTATATACAAATAAAAGAAAAGAAAATTGCAAATGAAATCTGTACAAAATATATAACTTATATCATATATAAACTCATAACATGCAATACATACATGAATTTGCTACGTAAGAAAAGAAGAAAGGAAAATAACATACGTATATATAACTCACTGTATAAAAGAAGGCGGTGATGGGAACAAGGCGGAAGTCAGGGCGTGTGCAGTTGAGAGTAAAAGGCGGAAGTCAGGGCGTTGCCAGGTAGAGAGCTGGCGGTGATGGGAACAAGGCGAAAGTCAGGGCGTGAGCAGTTGAGAGATGAAGAGTGGACTTGGATGTTGGGCGAGCTGGTCTCTACTGTTGAACAATGAATTGCAAAGCAAACATGAACAGGCTAGGGGACGTGATGAATGTGTATCACAATTTGGTTATGTGCTGTCACCATTCATTCCCTTCGCAACTTGAATAAAATTTTTTTTAGTGGCCATCGGCCATGGAACAAGCATGGAGGAGGGGAATGGAAGCGACAGCAAGTTGCAATATGAAGGAAACAAAATGGAACAAAGTTATAAAAGCAAAATAAATAAAAGTGAACCATTGCATGGGAAACGTATACAATAAATATAAAGTGATTGGAAAAGGAAGAGTCCCCTCAGATTTAGCTGCCTTCCAGCCTGTGAGTTTCAAATTTCGAAAACGAAGGAAATTGTAAAGTCACAAATAAATGTACCGTTACAACGAACATTTCATTGTTTCCGTCGTGAATTGGACCTCAAAATATAGAAATAAATATACCATAGAGATCAGCACGACGAGACGATCAAAACGGTATACAGATATTAGTGGTTCGATCGAATTATAAAAATTTGAATTTTTCTACTGGCGGAAAATGCAAGAAAAACGTAGAAAAATAAGATCGACGGAGCCAAAGAAGTCCGAATTTGGAAAAACGAAAAATGACGTTTGCTCAGAAGATGGTTTAGAATTTTTCTATGTAAAAATATTTGAGTTCCGAAAATATTTTATTTTCATCGCTTTTTAACTGATTAAATTGAAGTAAATTTACGCGCGAAATAAACTTTCATATTTTCGGACGAAAATTTACCAGTTGCTATGTTTAACTAGACGCATTCCAAATATCAAATTTACATTTCGAAATTTCGCAAAATTTCAATTAATAACGTTATTAAAACAAGTTAAATTTACAGGTCGTTACACTCTCCCCCACTCAAAACTTTTCGTCTCCGAAAAGGAACGAGGTAGGAGAATAGAAACAACCAGAAAGAAAAAAAAATTTTAAATACAAAATAACTATTAATTTAAACCATATAAATTCAAATTTAAATTAATTGATATTCAATAATAAATTTAATCCATTTGATTTCACTAAAGTCAATCTCAACTATTTCTAAATTCATTATCTTATTATCCAATTATCTTCAATTTACAATTTCTAAAACCATAAATTTGAATAGTCTTTTATTATAATCATATTTTTTTCAACAATTTAAATTCTTCTTTATTCCAAATTATTGTTAAATTTATTCTACTTAATATATCTTATCCCATATATTTAACCCATATAAATTAATTTAAACCATAAAAGTTTCGATTTAAATTAATTTATATTCACTAATTGCTTTTAAATTCAAGGTAGTTTCATAAGTTGATCAAATTTCAATTTATTAACTCTTTCAAAACAACTTTATTTCATTATTAACTGAGTTTTACTTATTATCCTATCTAACTCTATTAAATCATTATAATCAAAATTTAGTGTATAACATTTTATTATAAACATTCAAATTTTATTTATAAAGACACATTTTTTTGTACATTATTCAATTACATTTTAACTTCTGAATAATTTAGGTAAGTTATATTGAAATGAAATTTAGTATTATACAAGTAAATTTTACAATTCAGTTATTTCAAGTTAAGTATTTATAAAAGAATTTGGCTTCATTTATAATTGCAAATCATCCTTTAAGAAAATTTAGAATTAAATTTCCGATTAAATTTAAACAATTTAGAGATAAATATATACATACAATATCCAAGTCAAATCTAAATTAAATACTAATATATATGTATATAAATATTTTTAAATCAAGTCATACTTTTAAATTCAAATCAAATTTATTTCAAAACAAAAGTGTAGCAAGCTACTGATGGTCTCTACTCTTCGAAACTCGAAAATGAATGTCGATGATGCGGCCGCCATCACCGAAATTATTTTCCAGCGACAAAGAGAAGAGCATTTGATTAAAACATCTAAAATTTCTATGAAATGTTTTTTTCTTATTCGAAAATACTTTAGATATATATTTTAAAACCTTTAAAACCAAGGTTTGAAATTTTCGGAAATTATATTCTCAAATTCTTGATTTAAATTCATTTCAAATTCTAAATCAAATTATATCCAAGTTTTATAAATTCATTTATTCATATTATGCAATAGTCAATGGTTTATAAAACAATAAATGAAAATCAAATATTATCATTTCTGACAACAAACTTCATTAACAATTTAATTTCTGAAAACTTTACTTATATAATATAATCAGTCAAAATTATCTTATTTATCAAATTTGAAAACAATATTGTGTCAGTTTGCTCTGCTCAAGTGTTTTGGAAATTCTATCGATAGCGTTGATCAGACGAATCGATCAAAAACCCAAATCAACATCAACAACTCAAACAACACAATATATAAAACATTTTTAATATTTATTTACAAATACACTTCCTCGCTCGACGATACAAGAATGGATTCTAAAGCAAGGATATAGATTCAAATTTGATGGACTCAAATCAAAGAGAATTTTGATTCGAAGATAAGTTCGAAACAAGGATAAGATGATTAAATAACGAAATAGGAAGATGGATAAGTTTATATAAATCGCGGGCAACCTTAACCGGGTCAACCGTGACTTCAAGAATAAGATCAATGCAGAATTCCAAGGCAAATCGACATTTGATCTCAAGAAATAGAATTCAGGTATAGTGGGAAATAGATAGCATCGTAAACCGAGGATACAGAAATCTCCGGTAAATCAATGCCTATTGTAAAGGATTTTCACCACTTTACAAATCGTTCGAAGATTGGCGAGACCGCCGACTCATTATAAGGATCATTCGAAGTGGAGTTATGGGGTACTCCAGAATTATAAGAAGACGAATAGTGGGGGACAAGAATGAATTTCGGAACCGAGGGAACGTTCCAAAATTCAAAGGAATCGAGTCAAAAGGAAGAGATTGAATCTCGAATGAGAGTGATTCTGTAAATATATTTACCCTATATGCTGAGTTTTGCCTAGAGCTACCAAAGCTTTGATACCAACTGTAATGACCCGCTATTTTGGACCATTCGCATCCGCACATGTCGAACTTGAATGATTCAAAATACCGCGTTGTTAATTTAAATTGGCAAACTGAACATATACAGTAAATAAATAATCACAGATCACAGACACAGAGTAATAAATGCAGCGGAAATAAAAGAGATAGTAGTTTATGAAGCTACTATATAAATGTATAAGTTACATCAGAGTTAAACCAGATACAACGGAAGAGTAATACGATACATCAGATACAAATCAGAATACATCACTGGAATCATCGAATACTGAAAGCAGAATAGATGGCTGGATCTTCAAGCAAAGCTCCAACTTCAAAGGTGAGTCTCGAATACTGGTACACTCAGTCTGACCCGAGCGTAAAGCAAAACACAAGACACTCGAGTCAGGATTAACATTCTTATATCAATAAATCCAACTCAAGTGAAATAACAACTGAAATACAAGTAACTCAAAGAATGTTTGGAATAACCATCCTTTAAGGATCCGTTAAACTATCTACTAGGTAGTAATGTACGCTAAGTAGATAATGTCTATCAGTAATATAAGGTATCAAAATAGTGTTAAGGCGTTACCATTATCCCCCTTAACACATTTTATATAAGCGTTATAGTCTATACAGCACTGTAAACTCCACCGTAAATTAGTGGGATATCAGGGAGTACTCCATAGGTATAACACAAAACAAATCGTAGTGGTCGCGTATACAGGGATCCAAGTATGACAAGGCACATGAGGCAATACCCAAGGTAGTGAAACTACCATTCGCCTGATCCGGCCTGGTGAGAACGCATCGCCGCAGCGATCGCAACACCGCGAAATAGCACTCCCAAAATCAAGGGTGCACCAATCGACAACAAGTAATGAGTAGTTTTCGAAGAAGTGTGTTCGCTTGAGGTAGCTAACCACCATTTGGCCCGGCACGGCTCCTGTTTTAGTCATTTCCAATTTGTCACAAGTGTCAAGGCTATCCATTATCGTTCTCTTTCTTCAGTCATCACGTACATCATTCCAACCACTTCATTCTGGATCACACTCCGTGTATAGTTATTAAAGTGGTTTTCGGTTTAGACAGTGAGTATGTCCCTAACTGATTCCGGTCTCTTTAATAACTTTCGTAATTATTACACCGATTGGTCGTTTAATATACTTCAAAACCAAATTAATTACAATTTCAATTAGAATTTGTAAATCAACATTTCATTTGTCTTTCTACATCAATTTCCAAATTCACGTTTCAAAATTTCCAAATTACCATTCAAAACTTATAATACAATTTCCCTTTCTATTAAAACAATTCAAATATTGATTCAAGTTCGAAGATAAGTTTCATTCCGAAATCATTTAAATTAATTTAATTTAACATTCAAATCAATTTAACTTCATTTATCGATTTCATTTAATATTCGTTAAGTAAATTTGTCATTCAAAACAATTTCTATTTGATTTCCAATTCATTAAATCAATTACTTAAGTTCAACTTCATTCTATCAAAACTTCACATTTAATCAAATCAGATTCGTCAAATCAATTCTTTAAATTACAAGTCTTACATTTGTTTCAATAAATCACATTTTATTTCTTGTTAAAGAAATTCAATTTCACTTCTTTATTTACTTAGTTACAATTTCAAAACTCAATTAATAAAGAAACTTAATTTCACTTATTCAAGAAGTTCAATTTCACTTAATAAAGAATTCAATTTTATTTGACTATTAAATAATTCAATCTTATTTAATTATTAAATAATTTCAAAACTTAATTATTAACTAATTTAAAAACTTAATTATTAAATAATTAATTTTAAAACAACATTCTTTCAACAACTACTATGTTAATATTTTGTTTTGGATTATTAAATATTAACATTTCCTTTCTTTAAAATTCAAATTCCAATTTCATTTAAAAACCTTATTGTTTATTCGAATAAAATCTTTATTTTATTTTTAAATCAAATTATTGTCCAATCGGGTTTTATTTAATTCTCTATCCTAGGTCAAAGTTCAATTTGGGTATTTATCATTTCAACCCGATTCCAATTCAATTCAAAAATCAAAGCATAGCAAAGGGAACTTGCAGTGTGATAACTGGGATGGTGTCAAAATAAATAAACAAGCAATAACAACAATCAATAACAATTCAATAATCAATTCAAATAATCCCGAAATAACTGTATTAATTCACATTGTTGTTTGTGCAAATTAATATAATTATTTCTAGAATCTACACTATCATTTCATGTAGATTAAAGATTATTATACTAATTATTCTACGCAATTTTACACTTGACATCAGTTATTCAATTTCATACTTCATCAATTAATACAACATAAATTCTAATGGTTCAAGGGTAATTAACTATTTTTCTATGTGTCAAATAATTAAACATTCAAGAGGTCATATTATACAAATTTAACAAATCAAATTCAACACATATGTCGATTCAAATTTTTAACTATCCTACGTCAAATTCAATTGCATACTATTTATCACTTTATACATTACAATTTAACATCCAATATAAACAACAAACAATCAATCACTTATCAACCAAACGGGATTATCATCGTATAATTAACAGATAATGGTGTCAGATGTCACAGGTGAACTGATACAGGTAATAGCATATATAACAGTGTAATTAGCTAACAGCAGCATATCTCAATTGTCGTTTCAATTGAAATCAAATTTAATAAATAAAAGAACATTAATCGTGAGTGATTACTCACCTTTCGAGGCTAGAGAGAATAGGAGATGACACTGATACGAACACAGATACGGTCACTGAAATTGAGTTACGAATCCAAGCACGAATTCGATGATCAAAGCTGATAACAAGAAATAGACGAAACCAAATCAAAATTGGGTCGATGAAGATAAATGGGTATAAGTGAACTCATATATATAACTATATATATATATATATATCTAAATCATATTTTGAATTCCAAACCTATATACAAATATATACGTTTGACTGTAAAATGACAAATAAATTTATACAACCTATTACATTATAAAATAAAATATTGTAAAATATATACAACAATCATTTATAAGCTATTATAACCTATATGCTTTATAAATAACCAAACATATATATCTCTCTATTCTCTTCCAATGCATACACATTATATACAGCTCTATATATAAGAAAATAAAATGGAGTAAAACCATATATAACAACTGTAACGACCCGTAAATTTCAACTGTTTTAATAACGTAATTAGTTGAAATTTTGTGAAATTTTAAACGATAAAATTTTGAAATAAAAATTTTGTATTTGAAATGCGTCTAGTTAAACATAGCAACTGGTAAATTTTCGTCCGAAAATACGAATGTTTATTTCGCGCGTAAATTTACTTCAATTTAATCAGTTAAATAGCGTTGAAAATAAAATGTTTTCAAAACCAAAATATTTTTACATAGAAAAATTCTAAACCATCTTCTGAGCAAGATGTCAGTTTGTCGTTTTTCCAAATTCGGACATCTTTGGCTCCGTCGATCTTATTTTTCAGCGTTTTTCTTGCATTTTCCGCTATTAGAAAATTCGAATTTTTATAATTCAATCATACCACTGATATCTATATACCATTTTGATTTTTTCGTCGTGCTGATCTTCGTAGTATATTCAATTGTCAATTTCCGACGTCCGGTGCACGGCGGAACCTGTGAACGATTTAAGTCATAACGGTATCTGTTTTGTGTCTCTTGGTTTCGGTGTACCTTTCCAATGCCCACGTGAAAATCAAAGGCTATTAGCTATTAATGGTATCAGCCAGCTGTTCAATTTATGACCTTTGCTATTTCAAACTGGTAATCTCTAAACGTTTCACCAATCTACTTTCATTTCACTTTTATTTTTTTTCTGCAAAAAAGAAAACATATTCTCTGTTCCTCGTTTATTCTCCCCTCCACTTCAAAAAAAATCTCCAGATCTATATTATCCACCACACGATCCTCTATCAGGTCAAATTCGAACGTCAATCCTCGCCGCTCGCCTCCTATGTCTTCTTCTCGCTTCGACCGACGAGGCACCTCCATTCGCTTCTCCCAGGACTTTTGGCGAGCTTGGATGCGCTAAATCCATGCTGCCCCTGCACGACGTCATCACCAAGCCTAGGTTGATGGCACACATGTCCGTCAGCGTTCGGGCTTGCGTCGAGCTTTCTCAGGGTAGTTGAATGCATATTAGGATACATGAATAAAATTTAGGAACAGTTACGGATGTTGAGCAAAACTTCGGCCTTCCTGCTTTACATTGAGTATGTTAGGCATGTTAGTTTGTATGTTGTTTTTGTATAATTTTGTTTCATTAAAATATATACTTTTTATTTTTATTTTTACCAAAATTGGGTTTTTGCCTATCCCTGTAATTTTCTCTGTTTGCCTCAGGAAATTTATTTGTTTTCAAATTTTCTTCTACAGATTGTTGGCCTATTTCTTCGACTGCTATGTTAACACTGTTAAGTATTTTGTGTATGTAACATGCTACTTAGTTCTACAAAAAAAAACAGTGTATTTGTTTTAAGTATATATATAAAAGGGTTGAAAGGCAATATATTTTCGTTTATCAACAATTGACTTTTAAATTGTACACGTATATAAATATACGTATACGGCTGTATATATGTCACAACTGCAACTTTGACCTTTTGTAGATTTTTTTCTCTGTAGATAGATATTTGAAGTATAAGCTGTATATAACTAGTTGTACTTATTTTATGACCTGACAGTATAGTTATTAGTTTATAAAATGTAAATAATACGTTAAATTATAAGAGTTTATGTGATTTTTTTTAAAGCTATATACTATATATAGGCTGTAAGTATAAGTCACAGTATATATATATTGGGTTAGTGTTTGATTCTTTTTTTTACTATATATATATCTATAGATCTCAGTACTTTGGTTATATGTATATTAATTTGTAAGCATATGAATGCTGTTTATATACATATATATTAAAGATGTTCTGTTATGCAATATTTTGAAACTGTTTTATAACAATGTTTACTTAAACTATGTTGTTCGTAAAAAAAAATTATTAATAAATATATATAATAACTCTTTGTTGTTACTTAGAAGCTATACATGTTGACAGAGTTTGGGTTTGGTAGACAAGTATGTATAGATGCCAGTTTATGGGTTACAATATGATATATTTTGTTAATATTTAAAAGATGTTAGTGGTCTATAAAATTTTTACATATACTAGTTTAGATAAGTTTATAATCGGTCCTAAAATATGTTAGTATAAGTATATTATGAAAGTTATATATATAAGCATCGTGCATTTTAAAATTAAGTATATATATACATGGTCATGTATTAACGTATATATACAAGCTAATGGAGTTTGGTTTTTCAAATACAAATCTATTTATAGGTCTTATATATATATATATATATATTTTTTGTGTTAAAGTTAAAATATTGTTTTTTTATAAAACAATAAAAATATATATATTCTATTTCTATCAAACTAATCGATTTTTCTCATCGATTCCAGCCTTGTTTTGATCGTCGAATTCGTGCCCATCTTGTTCCGTTTTAGAATTCCTGTTTGGATCTACAATTCGCTTCCATTTCCGCTCATTTCTTCAGCCTCGAAAGGTGAGCACTCACTCACGATTAATGTTCTTTTATTTATTAAATTTAATTTCAATTGAAACGACAATTGAAATATGCTGCTGTTAGTTAATTACACTGTTATATATGTTATTACCTGTATCAGTTCACCTATGACATCTGACACTATTATCTGTTAATTATTTATGCGATGATAATACAGTTTGGCTGATAATTGATTGATTTTTTTTATGTTTATATTGGACGTTAAATTGTTAATGTTAAAATGTTAAATAGTGTGAAATTGAAGTTGATATAGGATAGTTAATTGTTAAATTTGATTAACTGACATTTGTATAATATGACCCCTTTAACTGTTGAATTTATTGACACGTAGGATTTGTTTAATTACATTTTGAATCACTGAATGTATGTTGTTAAATTGATGATGTATGAAATTGTAATATATGACAAGTGAAAACCGTAATGTAATAATCTTTAATCTACATGAAATGATAGTGTAGATTCTAGAAATAATTATATTAATTCGTACAAATAACAATGCGAATTAATACGGTTATTTCGGGATTATTTGAATTGATTATTGGATTGTTATTATTTGTTGTTATTGCTTGTTTATTTACTTTGACACCATCCCAGTTATCACACTGCAAGTTCCCTTTGTTATGCTTGATTTTGAATTGAATTGGAATCGGGTTGAAATGATAAATACCCAAAATTGAACTTTGACCTTGGATATAGAAAATTAAATAAAAAACCCGATTGGTCAATAATTTGATTTAAAATAAAACAAAGATTTTATTTGAATAAATAATATGGTTTTGAAATGAAGTTGAAATTTGAATTTTAATGAAAGGAAATGTTAATATTTAATAAATCTGAAACAAAATGTTAACAATGTAATTGATGGAAGAATGTTGTTAAATTTGAGAAATGATTGAATTAAGTTTGAAATTATTAAAGTTTGAAATGATTTAATAATTAAGTTTGAAATTATAATTAAGTTTGAAATTATTAAACTTCGAATGATTTAATAATTAAGTTTGAAATTATAATTAAGTTTGAAATTATTAAACTTCGAATGATTTAATAATTAAGTTTGAAATTATAATTAAGTTTGAAATTATTAAACTTTGAAATTATTTAATAATTAAGTTTTGAATTATTTAATAATTAAATAAGATTGAATGATTTAATGATGAAATTGAATTAAATTCTTTAATAAGAGAAATCGAACTTTTGAATAAGTGAATTTACTTTGTAAATAATTGAAATTGAGTTTTCTTGATTTATTAAGTTTTGGAAAATTATTTAAGGAAGTAAATAAGTGAAATGGAATTTCTTTAACAAGAAATGAAAATGTGATATTTTTGGAATTAATGTAAGACTTGTAATTGAAAGAAATGATTTGACTAATTTAATTTAATTCAAAATTGTAAGTTTTGTTTTAATGAAGTTGAACTTAAGAAATTGATTTAATGAATTGGAAATTTGATAGAAATTGTTTTGAATGATAAAGTAACTTAACGAATATTGAATGAAACCGATAAATGAATTTGAAATTGATTTGAATGTTAAATTAAATTAATTTAAATGTTTTCGAAATCAAACTTTTGCACGAATTTAAATTGATATTTGAATTGTTTTAAATTAAGAATTGAAACTGAATTATAAGATTTTGAAGTGGAAATTTGAAAGTTTTGAAACGTAAATATTGGAAATTGGTTTAGAAAGACAAATGAAATGCTGGTTTACGAATTGAAATTGATTTGGTTTTTGAAATATATAAACGACCAATCGGTGTAATAATTACGAAAGTTATTAAAGAGACCGGAATTCGGTTATGGATATACTCTCTATCTAAACCAAAAACCACTTTAATAACTATACGCGGAGTGATGATCCAGAATGAAGTGGTTGGAATGATGTACGTGTTGACTGAAGAAAGAGAACGATAATGGATAGCCTTGACACTTGTGTCAAATTGGAAATGACTAAAACAGGAGCTGTGCCGGGCCAATGGAGGATTGATACCTCAAGTGGACACACTTCTTCGAACTACTTATATTTGTTGTCGATTGGTGCACCCTTGATTTTGGGAGTGTTGTCTCACGGTGTTGCGGGCGCTGCGGCGTTGCGTTCTCACCAGTCCGGATCAGGCGAACGGTAGTATCACTACCTTGGGTATAGCCTCATGTGCCTTGTCATACTTGTATTCCATTTATGAGCGACCACTACGATTTTGATTTGTACCTTTAGTATATGGATTGCCCTCTGGTGACTTCCGGTTTTGGGGAAACTACGGTCTTGTATATGCTTTTGGGAATAAAAATGTGTTAAGGGTGGAATGGGCCATGACTTAACGCTATTTTGATATCTTATTATTACTGATAGACATTATCTACTTAGCGTACATTACTACCTAGTAGATAGTTTAACGGATCCTTAAAGGATGGTTATTCCAAACATCCTTTGAGTTACTTGTATTTCAATTGCTATTTCACTTGAGTTGGATTTATTAATATAAGAATGTTAATCCTGACTCGAGTGTCTTGTGTTTTTTGCTTTACGCTCGGGTCAGACTGAGTGTACCAGTATTCGATGCTCACCTTTGGAGTTGGAGCTTTGCTTGAAGATCCAGCCATCTATTCTGCTTTCAGATATTCGATGATTCCAGTGATGTATTCTGATTTGTATCGTATTACTCTTCTATTGTAAACTCTGATGTATTTTATATATTTATATAGTAGCTTCATGAACTACTATCTCTTTTATTTCCGCTGCAAATTATTACTCTGTGTCTGTGATCTGTGATTATTTATTTACTGTATATGTTCAGTTTTGCCAAATTTAAATTAACAACGCGGTATTTTGAGCAATTCAACTCCGGCATGAGTGTCTACCTATACACTTATAATGGATGCGAATGGTCCAAAATGGCGGGTCGTTACAGTTGGTATCAGAGCTTTGGTAGCTCTAGGCAAAACTTAACATATAGGGTAAATGTATTTACAGAATCACTCTCATTCGAGTTTCAATCTCTTCCTTTTGACTCAATTCCTTTGAAATTTTGGAACGTTCCCCTCGGTTCCGAAACTCATTCGTGTCCTTCACTATTCGTCTTCTTTCAATCATGGAGCAACCCCATAACTCCATTCTGAATGTTATCTGTAATAGATCGGCGGTCTCGCCAATCTTAGAATGATTCGTAAAGGAGTAAAACTCCTTTATAATAGGCATCGATTTACCGGAGATTTCTGTATCCTCGGTTTACGATGTTATCTATCTTCTGCTATACCTGAATTTTATTTCTTGAGATCGAATGTCGATTTGCCTCAAATTTCTACATCGATCTTATTCTTGAAGTTACGGACGATCCGGTTAAGATTGCCTGTAAATTAAATAAGCTTATCCAACCCGATTCTGTCAATTGAATCATCTTATCTTTTCTTACGAACTTGTATTTAAATCAGAATTCTCTTTAACTTGAGTCCATAAAATTTGAAACCCTATCCTTATTTTGGAAAATTCATCCCTGTATCGTCGAGCAAAGAAGTGTATTTGTAAATTTATATAAAAATGTTTTACATATTGTGTTGTTTGAGTTGTTGATTTGGGTTTCCGATCGATTCGTCTGATCAACGCTATCGATAGGATTTCCAAAACACTTGAACAGAGCAAACTGACACAATATTATTTTCAAATTTGGTAAATGATATAAATTTGTTGATTATATTGTAAAAATATAAGTTAAAATTTTCTGGAATTTAATAAGTTAATTAAATTGTTGTTGAAATGATAATATTTGATTATCATTTATTGTTCTAAATAAATTTATAAATACGGTTTATAAATTGATTTGAAATTTGAAATGAATTTAATTCAGAAATTTGAGAATTTAGTTTTCGGTGATTTCGAACTTTGGTTTTTAAAATTTTAAAGTATATATTATTGAGGTATTTTCGAATAGAAACCGTTTTCAAAGAATTTTAAAATGTTGAAATCAGTGCTCTTCTCTTTGTCGCTGGAAAATAATTTCGGTGATGGCGGCCGCATCATCGATGTTCATTTTCGAGTTTCGAAGTGGAGATACTATTCTGTATCTTTGCTACGGTTTTGTTTTGAAAAATATTTTGATTTGAATTTCTTCAGTATATTTTGATTTATATATATTTAGGTATCTTATTTTAAAATTTAATTTGATTTGATATAAATATATTATATATATCTCTAAACTGTTCAAGTTAATCGGAAATCTAATTCTTAAATTTTGATAAAAGATGATTTTAATTATAAATAAAACCAAAATTTGGAATAAATATTTAAACTTGAATAATTGAATTGGGAAAATTTTATTTGTATATTGTTCAACTGCATTCTAATACAACTTACCTAAATCATTCAGAAGTTGAATATGTAATTGGATAATATATAATATAAATTGAATTTATAAATAAAATTTGAGTGTTTATAATAAATGTTATACACTAAATTTTAATTATAATGATGATAATAAAGTTAGATAGGATAATAAGTAAAACTCAGTTAATAATGAAATAAATTTGTTTTGAAAGAATTAATAAATGAAATTTGATCAACATATGGAAATACCTTGAATTTAAAAGAAATTAATAGATGTAAATTAATTCAAATCGAAACTTTTATGTTTTAAATTAATTTATATGGGTTAAATATATGTGAGTAGATATATTAAGTAGAATAAATTTAACAGTAATTTGGAATAAAGAAGAATTTAAAACTTGTTGAAGAAAATATGATTATAATAAAAGACTATTTAAATTTATGGTTTTAGAAACTGTAAATTGAAGATAATTGGATAATAAGATAATGAATTTAGAAATAGTTGAGATTGAGTTTAGTAAAATCAAATGGATTAAATCGATTATTAAATATCAATTAAATTAAATTTGAATATTATATGGTTTAAATTAGTTGTTATTTTGTATTTCAAATCTGTTTTCTTTCTGGTTGTTTCTATTCTCCTACCTCGTTCCTTTTCGGGGACGAAAAGTTTTGAGTGGGGGAGAGTGTAACGACCCGTAAATTTCAACTGTTTTAATAACGTAATTAGTTGAAATTTTGTGAAATTTTAAACGATAAAATTTTGAAATAAAAATTTTGTATTTGAAATGCGTCTAGTTAAACATAGCAACTGGTAAATTTTCGTCCGAAAATACGAAAGTTTATTTCGCGCGTAAATTTACTTCAATTTAATCAGTTAAATAGCGTTGAAAATAAAATGTTTTCAAAACCAAAATATTTTTACATAGAAAAATTCTAAACCATCTTCTGAGCAAGATGTCAGTTTGTCGTTTTTCCAAATTCGGACATCTTTGGCTCCGTCGATCTTATTTTTCAGCGTTTTTCTTGCATTTTCCGCTATTAGAAAATTCGAATTTTTATAATTCAATCATACCACTGATATCTATATACCATTTTGATTTTTTCGTCGTGCTGATCTTCGTAGTATATTCAATTGTCAATTTCCGACGTCCGGTGCACGGCGGAACCTGTGAACGATTTAAGTCATAACGGTATCTGTTTTGTGTCTCTTGGTTTCGGTGTACCTTTCCAATGCCCACGTGAAAATCAAAGGCTATTAGCTATTAATGGTATCAGCCAGCTGTTCAATTTATGACCTTTGCTATTTCAAACTGGTAATCTCTAAACGTTTCACCAATCTACTTTCATTTCACTTTTATTTTTTTTCTGCAAAAAAGAAAACATATTCTCTGTTCCTCGTTTATTCTCCCCTCCACTTCAAAAAAAATCTCCAGATCTATATTATCCACCACACGATCCTCTATCAGGTCAAATTCGAACGTCAATCCTCGCCGCTCGCCTCCTATGTCTTCTTCTCGCTTCGACCGACGAGGCACCTCCATTCGCTTCTCCCAGGACTTTTGGCGAGCTTGGATGCGCTAAATCCATGCTGCCCCTGCACGACGTCATCACCAAGCCTAGGTTGACGGCACACATGTCCGTCAGCGTTCGGGCTTGCGTCGAGCTTTCTCAGGGTAGTTGAATGCATATTAGGATACATGAATAAAATTTAGGAACAGTTACGGATGTTGAGCAAAACTTCGGCCTTCCTGCTTTACATTGAGTATGTTAGGCATGTTAGTTTGTATGTTGTTTTTGTATAATTTTGTTTCATTAAAATATATACTTTTTATTTTTATTTTTACCAAAATTGGGTTTTTGCCTATCCCTGTAATTTTCTCTGTTTGCCTCAGGAAATTTATTTGTTTTCAAATTTTCTTCTACAGATTGTTGGCCTATTTCTTCGACTGCTATGTTAACACTGTTAAGTATTTTGTGTATGTAACATGCTACTTAGTTCTACAAAAAAAAACAGTGTATTTGTTTTAAGTATATATATAAAAGGGTTGAAAGGCAATATATTTTCGTTTATCAACAATTGACTTTTAAATTGTACACGTATATAAATATACGTATACGGCTGTATATATGTCACAACTGCAACTTTGACCTTTTGTAGATTTTTTTCTCTGTAGATAGATATTTGAAGTATAAGCTGTATATAACTAGTTGTACTTATTTTATGACCTGACAGTATAGTTATTAGTTTATAAAATGTAAATAATACGTTAAATTATAAGAGTTTATGTGATTTTTTTTAAAGCTATATACTATATATAGGCTGTAAGTATAAGTCGCAGTATATATATATTGGGTTAGTGTTTGATTCTTTTTTTTACTATATATATATCTATAGATCTCAGTACTTTGGTTATATGTATATTAATTTGTAAGCATATGAATGCTGTTTATATACATATATATTAAAGATGTTCTGTTATGCAATATTTTGAAACTGTTTTATAACAATGTTTACTTAAACTATGCTGTTCGTAAAAAAAAAATTATTAATAAATATATATAATAACTCTTTGTTGTTACTTAGAAGCTATACATGTTGACAGAGTTTGGGTTTGGTAGACAAGTATGTATAGATGCCAGTTTATGGGTTACAATATGATATATTTTGTTAATATTTAAAAGATGTTAGTGGTCTATAAAATTTTTACATATACTAGTTTAGATAAGTTTATAATCGGTCCTAAAATATGTTAGTATAAGTATATTATGACAGTTATATATATAAGCATCGTGCATTTTAAAATTAAGTATATATATACATGGTCATGTATTAACGTATATATACAAGCTAATGGAGTTTGGTTTTTCAAATACAAATCTATTTATAGGTCTTATATATATATATATATATATTTTGTGTTAAAGTTAAAATATTGTTTTTTTATAAAACAATAAAAATATATATATTCTATTTCTATCAAACTAATCGATTTTTCTCATCGATTCCAGCCTTGTTTTGATCGTCGAATTCGTGCCCATCTTGTTCCGTTTTAGAATTCCTGTTTGGATCTACAATTCGCTTCCATTTCCGCTCATTTCTTCAGCCTCGAAAGGTGAGCACTCACTCACGATTAATGTTCTTTTATTTATTAAATTTAATTTCAATTGAAACGACAATTGAAATATGCTGCTGTTAGTTAATTACACTGTTATATATGTTATTACCTGTATCAGTTCACCTATGACATCTGACACTATTATCTGTTAATTATTTATGCGATGATAATACAGTTTGGCTGATAATTGATTGATTTTTTTTATGTTTATATTGGACGTTAAATTGTTAATGTTAAAATGTTAAATAGTGTGAAATTGAAGTTGATATAGGATAGTTAATTGTTAAATTTGATTAACTGACATTTGTATAATATGACCCCTTTAACTGTTGAATTTATTGACACGTAGGATTTGTTTAATTACATTTTGAATCACTGAATGTATGTTGTTAAATTGATGATGTATGAAATTGTAATATATGACAAGTGAAAACCGTAATGTAATAATCTTTAATCTACATGAAATGATAGTGTAGATTCTAGAAATAATTATATTAATTCGTACAAATAACAATGCGAATTAATACGGTTATTTCGGGATTATTTGAATTGATTATTGGATTGTTATTATTTGTTGTTATTGCTTGTTTATTTACTTTGACACCATCCCAGTTATCACACTGCAAGTTCCCTTTGTTATGCTTGATTTTGAATTGAATTGGAATCGGGTTGAAATGATAAATACCCAAAATTGAACTTTGACCTTGGATATAGAAAATTAAATAAAAACCCGATTGGTCAATAATTTGATTTAAAATAAAACAAAGATTTTATTTGAATAAATAATATGGTTTTGAAATGAAGTTGAAATTTGAATTTTAATGAAAGGAAATGTTAATATTTAATAAATCTGAAACAAAATGTTAACAATGTAATTGATGGATGAATGTTGTTAAATTTGAGAAATGATTGAATTAAGTTTGAAATTATTAAAGTTTGAAATGATTTAATAATTAAGTTTGAAATTATAATTAAGTTTGAAATTATTAAACTTCGAATGATTTAATAATTAAGTTTGAAATTATAATTAAGTTTGAAATTATTAAACTTCGAATGATTTAATAATTAAGTTTGAAATTATAATTAAGTTTGAAATTATTAAACTTTAAAATTATTTAATAATTAAGTTTTGAATTATTTAATAATTAAATAAGATTGAATGATTTAATGATGAAATTGAATTAAATTCTTTAATAAGAGAAATCGAACTTTTGAATAAGTGAATTTACTTTGTAAATAATTGAAATTGAGTTTTCTTGATTTATTAAGTTTTGGAAAATTATTTAAGGAAGTAAATAAGTGAAATGGAATTTCTTTAACAAGAAATGAAAATGTGATATTTTTGGAATTAATGTAAGACTTGTAATTGAAAGAAATGATTTGACAAATTTAATTTAATTCAAAATTGTAAGTTTTGTTTTAATGAAGTTGAACTTAAGAAATTGATTTAATGAATTGGAAATTTGATAGAAATTGTTTTGAATGATAAAGTAACTTAACGAATATTGAATGAAACCGATAAATGAATTTGAAATTGATTTGAATGTTAAATTAAATTAATTTAAATGTTTTCGAAATCAAACTTTTGCACGAATTTAAATTGATATTTGAATTGTTTTAAATTAAGAATTGAAACTGAATTATAAGATTTTGAAATGGAAATTTGAAAGTTTTGAAACGTAAATATTGGAAATTGGTTTAGAAAGACAAATGAAATGCTGGTTTACGAATTGAAATTGATTTGGTTTTTGAAATATATAAACGACCAATCGGTGTAATAATTACGAAAGTTATTAAAGAGACCGGAATTCGATTATGGATATACTCTCTATCTAAACCGAAAACCACTTTAATAACTATACGCGGAGTGATGATCCAGAATGAAGTGGTTGGAATGATGTACGTGTTGACTGAAGAAAGAGAACGATAATGGATAGCCTTGACACTTGTGTCAAATTGGAAATGACTAAAACAGGAGCTGTGCCGGGCCAATGGAGGATTGATACCTCAAGTGGACACACTTCTTCAAACTACTTATATTTGTTGTCGATTGGTGCACCCTTGATTTTGGGAGTGTTGTCTCACGGTGTTGCGGGCGCTGCGGCGTTGCGTTCTCACCAGTCCGGATCAGGCGAACGGTAGTATCACTACCTTGGGTATAGCCTCATGTGCCTTGTCATACTTGTATTCCATTTATGCGCGACCACTACGATTTTGATTTGTACCTTTAGTATATGGATTGCCCTCTGGTGACTTCCGGTTTTGGGGAAACTACGGTCTTGTATATGCTTTTGGGAATAAAAATGTGTTAAGGGTGGAATGGGCCATGACTTAACGCTATTTTGATATCTTATTATTACTGATAGACATTATCTACTTAGCGTACATTACTACCTAGTAGATAGTTTAACGGATCCTTAAAGGATGGTTATTCCAAACATCCTTTGAGTTACTTGTATTTCAATTGCTATTTCACTTGAGTTGGATTTATTAATATAAGAATGTTAATCCTGACTCGAGTGTCTTGTGTTTTTTGCTTTACGCTCGGGTCAGACTGAGTGTACCAGTATTCGATGCTCACCTTTGGAGTTGGAGCTTTGCTTGAAGATCCAGCCATCTATTCTGCTTTCAGATATTCGATGATTCCAGTGATGTATTCTGATTTGTATCGTATTACTCTTCTGTTGTAAACTCTGATGTATTTTATATATTTATATAGTAGCTTCATGAACTACTATCTCTTTTATTTCCGCTGCAAATTATTACTCTGTGTCTGTGATCTGTGATTATTTATTTACTGTATATGTTCAGTTTTGCCAAATTTAAATTAACAACGCGGTATTTTGAGCAATTCAACTCCGGCATGAGTGTCTACCTATACACTTATAATGGATGCGAATGGTCCAAAATGGCGGGTCGTTACAACAACATAGTGATTATATATTTTTAAAACATACATTATATAACATATACAACTTTAAACAGGGAGAAGGCTAAGGATTCATATCCAAATCTATTAAAAACATCAAGTGCAAATACATACGTACAGAACAAAATATCCAAAACAACATTTCGAAGCATGCATATAGACTGAGACTAGATCTTTATATATACGGATATATATACAACCTATACCCTATAAGAAATCATAAAATTTTATTTTATTAGCAACAACAAATCTGACAGGATTGCACTTTATACTTTTAAACTCACATTTATATAAACATTCCTTTCGGCCATACAAAATTTGTATATGTTTGCATATAAATACAGAACCTCAAATATCAGAAACGAATGAATACTTCTTAAAATTTTCAAAATATATGTATATATATATACTAACATTGTATGAAGTTCTAAATTCATAACTTAAATATTATAAACTAACTCAATATGCCTTGTACTTCTCTAACATATCACACTTACGTACTCTATGTGTGTATATATATATATACTAACTGTATAAATAAATATATATATATATAACTGGATAAAATGTTAGATATAAACTATAGATATATAATACTGTAACATATAAAATAGCTTATCACGCGAACAACAAAACAAAACCCAGCAATGTATACTTTTGTACACAACAATACAACTATATTTATAAAAATATTTTACTCCGAACAGAACAACAAACTAAACTTACACAAGTTTATACTGAATATATATATATATATATATATTGGATAAGAACGGGACAAACATATAGTTATATAGTATATATAAATTATTATTTTTTATGATAAAATGTATTGTTCATAAAAGTAACTCAACAGATCATACATGAGCTTATGAAACTAGTATATACATACTATCCAACAGGTTATATACATATAATATAATCATGTGAACACAAAATATAGTATATAAAGCAAGCACCTTGATGAATATATTCGCAGTCCTACGTATATTTTTATAAATACCATATATATATATATATATATATATAATATTAACAGTAATTACGTGCAAAAATATTTTTAAAAACAGATATATGCGAAATCATATTTTTTATATATATACGCGTTAAACATCAAAATTTAAGTATATATACCATATTTAAAACTATACAGACATCATGTATTCAAATCTATACAAATGTAAACTTATATATAACTAACATATGCAGATGATGAAAAAAAAAGATAGTATATACAAATAAAAGAAAAGAAAAATGCAAATGAAATCTGTACAAAATATATAACTTATATCATATATAAACTCATAACATGTTATACATACATGAAGTTGCTACGTAAGAAAAGAAGAAAGGAAAATAACATACGTATATATAACTCACTGTATAAAAGAAGGCGGTGATGGGAACAAGGCGGAAGTCAGGGCGTGAGCAGTTGAGAGTAAAAGGCGGAAGTCAGGGCGTTGCCAGGTAGAGAGCTGGCGATGATGGGAACAAGGCGGAAGTCAGGGCGTGAGCAGTTGAGAGATGAGAGTGGACTTGGATGTTGGGCGAGCTGGTCTCTGCTGTTGAACAATGAATTGCAAAGCAAACATGAACAGGCTAGGGGACGTGATGAATGTGTATCACAATTTGGTTATGTGCTGTCACCATTCATTCCCTTCGCAACTTGAATAATTTTATTTTTTTTAGTGGCCATCGGCCATGGAACAAGCATGGAGGAGGGGAATGGAAGCGACAGCAAGTTGCAATATGAAGGAAACAAAATGGAACAAAGTTATAAAGGCAAAATAAATAAAAGTGAACCAATGCATGGGAAACGTATACAATAAATATAAAGTGATTGGAAAAGGAAGAGTCCCCTCAGATTTAGCTGCCTTCCAGCCTATGAGTTTCAAATTTCGAAAACGAAGGAAATTGTAAAGTCACAAATAAATGTACCGTTACAACGAACATTTCATTGTTTCCGTCGTGAACTGGACCTCAAAATACAGAAATAAATATACCATAGAGATCAGCACGACGAGACGATCAAAACGGTATACAGATATTAGTGGCTCGATCGAATTATAAAAATTCGAATTTTTCTACTGGCGGAAAATGCAAGAAAAACGTAGAAAAATAAGATCGACGGAGCCAAAGAAGTCCGAATTTGGAAAAATGAAAAATGACGTTTGCTCAGAAGATGGCTTAGAATTTTTCTATGTAAAAATATTTGAGTTCCGAAAATATTTTATTTTCATCGCTTTTTAACTGATTAAATTGAAGTAAATTTACGCGCGAAATAAACTTTCATATTTTCGGACGAAAATTTACTAGTTGCTATGTTTAACTAGACGCATTCCAAATATCAAATTTATATTTCGAAATTTCACAAAATTTCAATTAATAACGTAATTAAAACGAGTTAAATTTACGGGTCGTTACAGCGGGAGATGGAGAATAAGAACTAGAGCCGATAATGTCAGGGTCAACCGAAGCCGGAAGATGAGCAGGGTCGGTTAAAGGCGCTTTCTCCAAATGCTCTTCTCCTGCCACTTCGGCGCGTTCCCTAGCAAGATGCTCTTTCCCTCTAGCAAGCGCAGCACGTGCTTCATCATCCAGATAAAGCGCTGCAAGGTCTGCCTCCGCATAGCCAGCAAACATATCAAGTATGGCCTCCCAAACTTCAGCTAGTGTAATCTCATATTTAGGACCCAAGAATGAAAGACTACCGCGACCCAGAACACTGTGCATATAAAAGTCAAATAAAGTAGAGTCGATGCTGACTTTGGTTGCCTCGTGTGACTCTTCGGCTGCAACTTGTCCGTAAACCGCATCATCGCGCTCTTTCTCAACTTTAAGAAGTCGAGCCTTTAGCATTTCAATCTCCATGTTCTGGGAGTTAACTGTTTCTCGCAGCTGAGCGTTTTCTTTGCGATTTTTCTCAGTAATATGTTGTTCAGCTCCAAGTTTCATTTCGGCGTCCCTTTGACCAGCGTGCGCATCCCGCACTTGTTTCTGAAAAACTTCCTCTTTTTGGGAATGCGAAGCGGAAGATGTAGCAAGATCCTCCTTAAGCTTCTTAACTAAAGACTCAAGTCTTGTATTATCGTTGGCAATGCTCGACATTTCTGCATCGTGTTGCTTGACAATTTTCTTCCACTCCGAGTGATCGTTTTCCATTGTCAGCATGGCCTCAAGATTCATATGGTTGACCCTTTGAAGTTCATCAACTAGTTTCTGCCATCCAGACATTCTCTCAATATCGAGCTTAACAGCATCGAGATTCCTTAGCATGGCCTGCTTATCGATGGGGACCAAATCTAAGTCAAAACGCACCCCTTTTAAACACCAATTCGGAAATCGGCTTTGAAGAGTGGGAGGGGCATCTTTGACTTGATATTGTGGCCTGCTGATAATGGCATGAATGTCAGTTTTCTTTAAAGCAGGAGAACCGGATGGGATATCAGAAGAGATAGGAGCGTCAGTTTTTTCAGAAATTGCAGACGCATTCTTTTCACTAAGTCTAACCCTTTTACTCGGGTCTTCGGCAGCATGACTTTTCCCTTTTGCGTCATAAGATTTTCGTTTGTGGGAGTCATCATCCCTTCTTCTTTGCTGCTTTTCATAAGCTCGTCTCTCATGAGCTTTTCTAACTGCTCGCTCTTCATCAGATTCTCTACGAACAGGGAGATAGCGTCCGTAATCATAAGAGTCGCGCCCTCCATAGCGCCGAAAGTTGTCATAATGTAAACCACTTCGCCCCATCAAAGAACCTGAAATTGAAGAAAAGACAAGTCTTAAAAATCTTCAAATTAAAGAAGCTAAGTGAATGAGAGTGCTAAGCATCCTAAGTGTGTGCAGCGTGCAAACTATGCGCGTCAAACTACAAACCACTCTGGTGTGTGGGAATGGAGACAGCTGGTGTAGAAGGTGTTGTAGTTTGTTGCAAAGAAGAAGTCGCTTCAACAACAGGAGAGATCGCTTTTGAAATATCATGTTTAAAAAGCTCCTGAGAAGTTATCATTATATCACTCAAATTATCAAAAGTGTCATCGCCATGATGCCCAGCAGAACTCTCTTTTTCAACTTCCACATCAGCCGTCTTTTCAGAAATGTGAGGATTTTCCTCCTCTTCAATAACCGGAGAAAGTGTTAATTTGCCGGACGACCCCGCAACGTCAATAGAGGCAGAACACTTCACCAGTGAAGCCTCGGTGGTCGGTTCTTACGGTATGGATTCTTCAACAAAAGCTGGGGCATTAGACACCTTTCCTGGAGAATCAGGAACTTCGTGAGGCTGAGTGGAGCGAGAAGGGTAAAAAAGTCCAAATTGGTGAAGAAATTCGTCTTTCAATAAAAATTTCACGTCCCGCTCTTCAGCTGGTACGGCCATGAACCTCTCCAGAGTTGGCTTGTGGTTGGGATCCCTAGAAGGAGGGGGGAGCGCTGAAATGAAAAAGAGAAATTAACATTTGGCAATTTGGACTTCACAAAACTCAGAGAATAGAAGAAGTAAAGATAGATAATCTTACTTCCTTCCCTCCACACAGCATAAAACCCCGGGGGACAGCGAACGTAAAAGTACTGAGTTAAGAACCCATAGGCACTGTCAGGGAGGCCGACAATCAATTTATGATTTCTGGCGCTTCTCACAACAGTGGTCGAAGGATGATCTTTAGTTCTAGTAAAAGAACATAAGTAGCAGATCTCGTCAAAACTAGGGAGACGGTCAAGCGTTCTACTAAATAATACACACAACCCCATTAGAATGGCATAGCCATTGGGATGTAGCTGAAATGGGGAGATGGCCAGTTGTCGAAGAAGATGCTGGAGAAAGTTGTTGAAATGTGGAATGGCCCCGCTCAGGCACATTTGTCGATTAACTGCTACAAAGCCAGGAGGCGCTGCATCAGCGGTGTTACTTTTTTCAGGAAGAATGGCATCTGCTTCAGCAATGCCAAACTGGGTGCACAATTGCCGAAAAACCTTGTACGACAAAGTAGTTGAGACTCTTTCTGGAGGATTGACTAATGGAGCTGGAATAAAAGTGGCTTCTTCAGCCTGGACTGTTATATCTTCTTGCTGAGAAGTCATTCTACACAAGCAACTGGATATTCAAATGTGAAGGTGCACATTTCCTAAAAAGTGTGAAGTGTTGTGCAGAACTAATAAAAATAACAAGTAAATATAACTGGAATTAAGCTAGTCGACGATTGATTGATTATCAAATTTCAGAACTTGTTAATTTAAAGTTCAGGTACAGTATTAGTGCAAACAGGTCAGTTTTAGTTGACTATTCCAATGTTGCTCTAATACTTTGCTTGAATTTGATGGTTTAAAGCACTTCGTTCACACAATCTATTTAAGTTTATTATTTGTTGTTAACTAATCTGTCATTTGATATGTGCAGTCAGTGGCAGTATATTCGTCCCAATTTTCTGTAAATGTTGTATTAAGTAGGTTGTTAGCTTACAAATTGAAGCAATCTGTAAAAAAAATGCAACAAAGTTTAACAAATTAAAGTCCGGACAATCCAGTATTCAAGCAGTTTGTTTCAGTAATTCAAGCCTATGCTGTCACTGTTTAGGCCGGTTAAGTACTAGGTCGTCTGCGACTTAGTGAATGTACAGTGAGTCAAGTTAAGTCGTCAACTTGTCAAGACGTTTGTCCTATGAGTCGTTAATCTTTAAGTCGCAAGGCATAGTAAGAAGGGAAAGGGCTTCAGTTCAAAGTGATGTAAAATTCTCCAAGTCCTAACTCGTCCACGACTCAAAGCTTAGGTCGCAAAAGCTGCTAGGTCGGTTCAGAGTTAAGTCGTGGAAGTCACTGGGTCGCACGAAATTGCTAAGTCATGACCAAGCCAATATCTCACTCCATTTGACCAACCAACTTTTCTCCCTAACTCCTAACCCGTTACCCTTCTAACTCCTAACCCATTAACCCAATAGCCTCTCAATCAACAACGATCCTCGTTCCATCACACCATTGAATCACCCAAAAAACCAATTCGAATCGCCTCAGATTTGCCATGAATCCGAAACATTGCTGCTCTATCACAACCACAACATGATCGATGGCAATCACAGATCGATCGAAACATTATTCGTAATGAAAAGCGGCACCAAAAAGTAAATTGAAGTCGGAAAATGGGGAGTTGGCAATTCGATAATGGACGTGGGAGAACGATGACCGGATTCACTTACGTAGTATAACGAAAAGATGATCGGCGACTGGGTGGTTGGAATTCGTCTTTGAAAGCTCGGAATTACATCAATGGTGATTTCAAACGATAGATCAAGTGAGAAGAAGGAAGCAGAATAAACGACCTAAGCCTTTTATATCTCAGGGGCAATAAAACTCAAATCGGCACACGCGAGTTAAGATGAGTCGAAGCACACGACCTACAACTTAGGCGTGTACTTCGAGGGGCAAATGTTAACCCTCAATTTGTCTACGACTTAAGAACTGGACGACTCAAGCAAGGTATGCGACTCAAGAAGGGTACGTGACTTAATGAGTCAAGGATTGGTCGACCTAACAACTCAGAGTACTTCACGACCTAACGACTTAAGGTCTAGACGACCTAAGAGTTGAAATAGTCTAAGAAGTCTTCGACCTAAGGAAGTTGACGATCCAGGGGAGTTAACGATCTAAAGCAGTCAACGACCTAAAGAACTGGACGACTCAATGAGTCAAGGACTAGACGACTTAACGACTTAAGGTCTGGACGACTTAACAGCTCAAAGTACTCCACGTCTTAACTACCTGAGGGAGTTAACGATCTAGAAGAGGTAACGACCTAAAGAAGGCAGCGGCAACAATAAAGGCGACTTACGACTTAAGGCTATCTACGACTTACGACCTAGCATGTGTCGTGAACGACTTAAGCAAATGAAGCGCTGCTTCTTATTGAACACGGTGGCCTCCTAGCTCGTCAGCGAGTTAGGACTTGAGCCTACCAGTTGAGCCACGACCCACGACATAAGGCTACCGAGTTAAAATCCAATGCCTGAACACTTATGCTGCTTTACTTATACTGTTACCTGCTAAGTCGGCCACGACTTACGACTTATCTTAAGTCGGCCACGACTCAGGACTTGGCAAAAATTCATGTCCAGACTTCTCTATAAATACAGCGCTACCTTCAACATGAAGGGGACTTTTGGGGCCGATCATTTTCTGAAGCGCCGTTACTCTGCAGAATTCACAACTCATTCAACACTTGAAGAACTCCAAACATTCAAGACACTACAACAAGCTTCGAGAGGAATTTCACACATCCGACACGGATTCACCAAGTTTCATCATCGAAGTTTGAGCTATTAGTCGAGAGTGTTTTTGTGATCAAAGTGTATCGTATTTCGAAGTGCATTGTATCATCTTGTAATCAAAATCAGCAATAAAGGAATTCAAAGTGGACGTAGGCTCGATCTTAAGCCGAACCACTATAAATCGCTGTCTTTTACCGTTTTCTGCTATTTTACTGCTTATTTCTTGTTCCCGTATCACGGGTGGTGCTTTCACAACTTTACTACACACACCGGGTGTTAGCGTTCAATTTTCAGCGTTAACACTTACCAACAAATTTTGCATGTTGTGAATTCATGACTCATGCAATTGCCTAGTTATACAATTATTAAATACGTTCATAACTTGGTCACTTACATATTTATTTGCCTTAGACTATGTATTGTCTTCTACAAGTTTTGAACTCTAAAAAAATACAAATATATATGGATATTTGATCCATATCCAATCACCAATAAATGTTATATGGTGAACGGTCGCAATTCGTAATATGTGAAACCTCGATGAAATTTGTTCATTCAAAGCGAAAGAGTAATCCATAGTGCCAGATTGTGTATTCAATATGATCGATTGCAGTAAGGATCATGTTGTGTTAGATGTAACATTAGATCAAGAGCTACAAGATGGTTCTAAGAATTCAATCACTTAAAAGTCAATTTTATCGTTTTACGCAAAATGCAACATATTTGACATCCTTAAATGTTAAGGATGACCGAATGCCTTTTTTTAAAGAGTTCATTTTGATCTTGTAGTAAGGGTTTCCTTTTGAAAGATTCGACCATTTGGAAAGAAAAGCGAATGCACGAGAGTGAATGTAACTTAAGGCATGGTTGGGTAGAAGAGAGTGGATGATCACTTCTACTTCATGAAGAGTTATTGGAACTGAGAATTGTATGAAATAATAATATATGCTTAACAAAGAATGAGATATATGATTTCCTTTCCAAAATGTATTTTCATATAAAAAATTATTTTCTATGAGATTTATTTATTTGAGTATAAGATATTTGATATGAAACTCTTGATTGTAAACTAGTTACAGTAAATAAAGGCAATAATTTCAAACCCGGATGACTTGGATGATGGAGTTGAGTACGAATTAGCTGATCTTTCTCCATCATAACCTGTATTAGTTATGTATCTGTCTATGTAACATGTTCCCTTATGTGTATTTATAACCCCATGTGAGGGTACGTAAGGTGAAGTGCGAGCTTGTATTTATTAGGGCACCAACCCTGGACCTATTCTTATTTTCGTATAAAAGTTGACTGGCTATAGTAAAAACCGGCTTGCATTGCCAAAAAAATAAATCCTATATTAAGTGGTTTAATAAAGCTTCGTTTTTCGTATGCTATTATAGTAATGGGGAAATAGTGGGAGCAGACCATATAACACTTTTTGGCGATCGAATCAAGTTACGAAATTGTTTTCATAAACATGAAGTATTATTTATGTAATAATAACTATTTTCAATATTGACTAAATATATATATAGTTCTATTTAATATGAATATTTTGGATATTCATTATAAAATAAAACTATAATAGTGATATTTGTATTCATAACTAAAGTTATGACTTGAAAAATATAGAAGTATGTAAAATTATTTGCTATTATTTTGGAATTATGGACTAAGCCACAGTTATGAGAAGTAATTTTTTGATTATAGATTATGAATCTTATGGTAATGGTGAATTATATCTCAAAAAATTAAGGGTAAAGCACTCATTCGGTGGGAGCTAGATAAGAATTGGTAAACTCCTCAGGTTGATGCATGTAGATGTATGTAATCATAAGTTTAATGATACCAAAAAGGTTCCTCATACTTTGTTAAAGTTCGGCGATGAATTATCATAGAAATAAACAGGTGTATTTGATACACATGTAATATTTCTATAATAAATTCATGAATATAATTGGAAGTGAGTAATGTAACATGCAAAAAGAAATAAAATTTGGTTTGATCTAATTAGTGAGTGTATTGGAAAAGGGTTTTTAAAGTACCCTAAGTCGAATAACATTCAATCCCAAAAATCACTCCACCCTATGATATATAATGATGTAATGATAAGGAGCAATCGAACTTTGTTAAACAAAGTATGATTGATAATGAGTGAAGTTGAATTAACTTCTTTCTAAAGGTCGTGTACTTAAGAGCGGTGCATAAGGTTAATATAATTTCATCCAAAGAATAGTTTGCAAAATTATGTAACATAATTTATGAGAAACCCCAACATATGCTAGGTTAAGGAATTGATAGGTTATATGATTCGAAACAATACATGTAATAATTGTTAATCTGGGATTTTGTGTGGACTATCCTAAAAAGAGTTAGGAACGATCATCATTGGATGACTATTTTATGTTTTAAATGTAAGTTTCGTAAGCTAAAACCAAATTAGTTATATATATAATGCAATTCATAAAATGTTTATGAATACCAATTTCGTTGCACTGATAAATTATCTTTTCAAGAAGCACCAACTTTGCGGCGAAGGAATTTTTTAGAAATCATTGGTAGCAAAATAGTTTTGAATAAGATCTAAAGATAAATCTAATTACAAGGGATGAGATGAAATTAACCAAACCGAAATGAACACAATGCATTAGGGTGTCTAATAAATATTCTCGCACATTAAGATAAACTATGAGTTTCTTATCAATGTTGAAAATAGATATTCCTCGGTTGTTAATAAAACCATTAAGATTATTGAATCTGCCATACGGTATGATGCTCAAATATTAAATAGATTCTAAGTACAATATCAATTTATGATTTTGAGAGTGGTATTTGAAAAGACATGACCCATCGACCGCAAACGTGTTTTCAAAAAGATGACCATTGTTATTGGAATATAATTAGCAACGTTGATATGAATAACATCGTAAATTTTAATCATTGAAATTAGGTAATAGATTCGTCGTTCAATGTGTATAAGTTAATTCGGATTTTAAACACAAAATTATCACCTGGTATGATTTTGAAGTTCGGTACATATGTGTTAAAATAGAAATTCTAAATAATGATTTAAAATAAACTATTCATACATAACAACCTAAGTGTCTCGAATTCAGTGGAGCAATACCGAGTTTGTGGTTTTCAGATATGATCTAAGAACGGATACAAAAATATCATTTGATAAGCATCAGAGTTAAACAAGTATCTTGATAGAAATATCAAATAGTTTGATTTTCAGTGAAAATACAAAGGAAGTGTACATCTATAAGAAAGAAATATAAAGGTACTAGAGTCTTTCTAAAAGGTAAATAACAAACTTACGGTTAATAATGATGTACTCATGTTAAAATCATTATAGTTTGGTTGTTTAACACTCAACACTAGATTTGTAATTGATATCTTTTATAGGCATAAAAGGATATTGGGAATGTCCCAATGATATGTACAGACACCATATTAAAATGTTTGAGATGGAACATGTAAGATGGATTCTTTATGCATTAGCAATACGAATTATCATACGTGTTGTATTGTCTACAATATCATATTTAGCTTATGAATTTTATACATAAAGCAAATATCAAATCTGAATTAAGATTGCTAAATGGTGGTTAAGAGTATTCTTGAGTATTTGCGAAATACTAGAGAATCGTTTATAAAAACTAACGAGCTTCTTATGAAGAAGTATGCAAACTCGAATGTCATAAGTGATACTGTCAGTATTAAATTCATGTTCAAACCTTAATTAAGGAGATTTATGTTGGAAATGTTCAAAAGGAAAGGAAGGCCGATTCAATGAAAAGGTTAAGTACATCGTCTTGAATAGCACCATAATAAAAGCAATGTATAAATACGAATGCACAAATTTATAACTGAGTTAGGGGCGATTCCAAGTATTGAGAATACTATATCATTATTATATGATAATAGTGTAATGATAAGAGCTCACTAGAAGTCGAGAAATATACTCTGAATAGTTCCACATGGTAAATGTAGTTTATCAGTATCGAAGAGAGTTGATTGACAAAGTATATAATTAAAACAACACAGTAGAAGGGACTATCTTAACCAGTTCTCATTAAACAAATCAAAGGGATGGGGTAGAGATTCCATAGTTTACCCCAGGCACAAGCGGGAGATTGATAGGGTTAGGGGTATGCCATACGAGCAATTCTGTAATTTAGTGTAAATTATTAACTCTGTAATAAAATCTTGTTTGAAATTAAAGGTGTTTTTCAATCGATTATATACTTGATATATGTGTTATATTAATTATTCGTTTAATTTAAGTATGTTTAGTAGAAAATATATAAATGATATGTTTTGTGATAGTAATCACAATGTGTTGTAATCATGATCAATTTATTACAATTAAAATAAACATATTGTTTAAAATATTCCTAGTCTAGATGTATCTAGACTTGATATCGACACACCAGTTGAGACTAAAGTATGTAATGCTCTCTAAATGTTGGGCAGTATGGTGGCACCAAGGGTTGCTACTAATAGTTACTGGATAACTATGGAATGACCCACTTGATAGTTTTCTATTGGTTAATAAATTAAGCTCAAACAGAAAATATTGAAGTGACAATATTACATAGTTCTCTCAACTTGAAAATACCATTGAACTTCAATGTGGGCACTCCACTTTAATTATAGTTAAATTATGGCACGACGTCTATTGAACGACTATAGCTGGGTCTAAGTTGAAGCATTGGAAGTGAAACACTATTCAATAGAGAAGTCGCCTCCTCGGTTATATGAAGCTAGTATCATAGTCAACTAAAGTCAATCCAAAGTCAAAGTCTCTTGCCATAGTAGTTCGGTTAATAATAATTGTTATTATCGAACTAAGGACTTTGTGTTTGGACTATACAAGTTGAACGTGGGTGATATTAGAATTTTGACCAATACCAAATTCAATAAGTCCTAATGTGATATAGTTTTGACGAAATGAATTGGTGTAAATAATTGTCACTATCAGGGACTGTTCAAAATAGTAAAATTGGATTTTACCGAAACTATGTAAGTGATAAATTAGGTCATGCCATCACCACTAGCTAAAGTGACATGTGAACGTTAACGTTTGATTGTTCGATATTAATCATCGACTGAATTTACACCTAAGAGTCGCACAACCGCAATGTTGAATATTCTGACTACCACCTGATTTAGTTAAATTATAATTATTATAAATTAATTATTATTTGTGAAATATTAATTATAAAATTTTATTTGACTTATTTGAATCAGTATTGAAAAATAATTCACACACGTATCGATATACAATATCGATGTGCATTTGAATTTGATTTAAAATGCGAATTTCCTAGTACGGTTTGAAAGTGCAGCCCATTAGCCTAGTAATGATGGACGACTATGAGAGGGCTGAAGGGGTGATATTTTTTATTTTTTGGGTCTAAATTAGTAGAGAAAAGAAAGGTCTAGATCCTTTTTTTCCTCTCTCTTTCATTCCTTATTTAAACACGCCGCCCCTTCCATTTTGAGGTCGATATCTCTACTCCTCCTCTACCCCTATAGGCCACAAGCACCTAGCATCATCCTCCTTTACTTTTCAAACAAAATAATAAAATCAAATAAAATTATATCAAAAGGTGTGTAGATCTCTTCGTTCGGTAGCGCTTTTTGGAAAAAGACCGTATTCGATTCTAGGAGTTCCATTGATTCAACATTTGAAGTGTTATAACTAGCTATATTTGAGGTAATACTTTTATTTACATCAATTTTGTAGATAGAGTCAATTATGTTATCATATATGAATAGGATAGGTTATATCATGAATCGTTATCTATATTTGTTATCGATTTCTATATATTAATATTGTTATTAAAATAAAATAAAATTTGTGTATGTAAATGTCTATGCTACTTTCAGCCGTATTAAAAAAATTCAAAATTAAAATTAATTTTAAAAGGCTTTTAAATTAAACTTTTAATTTTAAACCAGTATGTATATATATAAATGCGAATATATGTTTATAATTGATATTTATATATATCATATATATTATTTTGAAAGTATGCAATTTAGAAAAAAACAATTATGTATAATTTTATTTCATTCAAAATTTATTTTAATATTTATAAATATAAAGTTTTAAATTAAAATTTGTTACTATATAATTATATATAAATATAAATATTTTGAACTTAATATTGTACGAAAATGAAAACTATTTTTTCATACGGATCTTGAATATTAAGTTTAAATAAAAAGGGGAATTAAGTCTGCGTGGATTTAATATTTAAAAAGATGATTTTGTCAAAATAATATATGACCGAAAGTAGATGCTTAGAATATAATTTTGTTTTAGAAGTATACATACACATATTTATAATATAATATTATTTAAATATATAAATGTTTTTAATTTTTTGTAATTAAAAAAATATATTAAAATATACTTTTGAATTGAATATGCATCCCTCTTCATCATCTCCCAATAAAACGCCTACTTAATATCTCGATATGTTTTATTGCTACAGGGATGGATGGTCAACTTTAAATGATGGCACTCTCATGGCACCTCATCTCTAAGTCCATCATGTCGGGTACATGCGATGTTCCATCTTTACAGAGTCAACCATATCAGTCAAATCCATATTGCTTCATCTCCTCAGATTCCACTACAGTCTCTATCTTAGCAGTAATTTATGCTAATCTAGCATCATGCCTCTGACTAATACCAATTCGCTCTATCAGGGTTGGTCTAATAGTCAAAATTGCCAGCCTCTCTGGCCCTAGCTCACATCTAGGTCAGAAATCATAACCAGCTATATACTCTAATTGCATTCACTCTTGGAACATATCTCCTAAGCTGGCAAGTATTATACTCAATTGCATATGTAAATGCATTTCTCTTACTAGGCATATAGGAAATGTCAAAGTCATAGGAGGCTAAAAACTCTAACCATAGCTGTTGTCGAAGTTTAAGGTCCTTCTACAAGGAAATGTATTTTAATGACTTATGATCGGTGAACAAATCGAACCTCTATCCTAGCAGATAATGCATCCATATCTTCAATGTGAACACTACCATGGTCAACTCTAAATTATGGGTAGGGAATTTCTTCTCATGTGGTTTTAGCTGCATGCTAGCATAAGCAACAACTTTACCTTTTTGCACCAATACCGCCTTAATCCAATACCACATGTTTATGTATATCGTCGACTACTCATTCCCATTTGGAATGACTAACACTGGTGCACTCGTCAACCTCTCCTTTAGACCAATGAACGTGTGCTCACACACCTCATGTTCCAAGCAAATGTCTGATTCTTCTTCATCCAATGATTCTGCTATCTTAAAGAAGTCCTTTATAAACTGTGTAAGCTAACCCGCTAACCTAAGGAAACTTCTCGTATTTGTAGCATTCTTTGGTGTTTCTCGGTCCTAAACTGCTACTACCTTGGCAGGATCAACAACAACGCCCTTCTTTGAAACAACAAGACCTAAGAACCTTACTTCTATTCCTCAGAAGTGACATTTCAAAACTTCGCTTTCAGTTGGTTCTTTCTCAATGTCTCAATAACCACTCTTAGATGCATCTTGTGTTCTTCCTCCATCCATTAATTAATAATAAATTCATTGATGAACAAAAGCACAGACTTATTTAGTTGGTCCTTGAAAACACGATTCATAAAATCAACAAGGTATGTCGATGTGTTAGTTAACGTGAATGGCATAACTGACCACTCAAAAAAATCCCGATGGCGTATGGAATGCAATAATCGACACATTATCTCTTGCTACTCTCAATCGGTGGAACCCCATGCCAAATTGGTTGGTTCGGGTCCATTTGCTGATAGATGAAATGAGGTAAATTTCAAAAAGAATTCCCAAAGTGGATCTTAATAGGCCTATGTTAACAACTAGTTAACATTCGGATCCCATCCACAATTCAAGTTAGTGTTTTATTTCAATTTTAATGTGTTTATATTATGTCTACACAAAATTAACCTTTAGTCTTCGTTATCTGAAATATCTACAATTACTATTCATAATGAGTAGTGTGTCCAAAATACACATTAAATTAAAAACTTTCACCTTCCATGTGTGAAATAACTACAATTACTAGGTAAGGAACTGTCCATCCAATTTTAACGTGTTTATGTTTACACAAATATAAGGTATACAACAATGAGATATATACATAACATGGTAATGTAAAACAACAATAATATAACAAGTGAATAATATATCATGTACACATATGAATATTGGGATTTATATCTATATTATGTACATACATATGTATGTAATGTATTGCCAAATTTAAATAAATTTTAATATCATATATGGGCAATATATAACTCTGAAAACATTATATAAATATTATTTAAAATCAAATTAGTGATAAGGTGTCTAATTACCTTGACTGAATAAGAGGTTGTTAATTTAAATTTAAAACTTAGTATTTTAAAATGACTTAATTCAAATTTATTTTAACAAGGTAAAATATATTTTATGTTTGAATTTAGAATGAATATGACAAATCAAAATACCACATGGATTTAAATACAAAATCATAAACATGAATGTCTAACGTTTTTACTAAATCAAATAAATTGAAGTTACTAAATGTATTTACCCTTTTTTGTTTTGTTTTTTAAAATATTCCGTGACTAAAATATACATGTATTTTTTTAGTTCAAACATATACATATTTTTTCTACCGCTTCAATCAAGCTAAGTTATAGTTAGAATAAATATTTGAGGTTTACTCATCTGATACATATGATTGGGTATGATCTGCCAAAGTAATCAGTACTAATACAAGTGAGTTTAGACACGATAAGCCTGTAACTTTGAAAAACATCACCTATTAGAACTATTACAAATATGCTATTTTCTTTGATGCGTGGAGTGACGTTGCCAACTATATAGAATTGCCAATGCATAAAACATCAAGGTGTCATCAAGAACTAGGGATATACAATGGGTGTATCACATGCACGAGGATTGATAAAAAAATACATAGGAGTTTTCTTTTTGCATGAAAGGGAGAAGAAATGGGAGAGGAAGTATAGAGTAGACATTGATGTGGTGATTGATGCGAATCAAGATGTGTTCATGGGGTTTTGGCACTTGATGAAAACAAGATCCAATCGTAGTTTTGAGAAGTTGTGTCTTGTTTACAATGTCTATCCTTTTCCATGTCATGGTGGTGATAAATAGTTTTTCAGAATACATAATAGAAAAACTAAGGATCGGTTTGGTTTCATTTTCTGTTTTGTGTTTTTTCATTTTCAACGTTCATGACAAAATATGAGGATAATGGAAGAGAAATATAAAATTTTAGATCAATGTGATAACGATGGAGGGACGACGGAGGGGATAGATGGATGATGGAGGAGATGTATTGTTTCCATTCTTTGATTATTTCTCGAAACACGAAAAATAAAATAAATTTGTTTTCTATTTTATATGTTAGCTTCATTTCCAAATTGGTTGTTTTTCGAAAATACATGCGTCATGTAAGCGTTTTTTTACAAAAACTAAAAACTAAAAATGGAAGATCAAACTGGGCCTTAGCTTTTTTTTGCCGTATGATCTAAAAACTGGGAAGGCGGAGAAGTTCTTTGAGTTCATATTGAGGGGACTGTACGAGAGGTACATGTAGTATAGGGATCAAAGAGTTTTTATTTATCATAGGTTAAATTTCCCCACTTTGTTAAGTAGGTAGTTTTTATTAAACTATGTATATTTGAAGATTTTGTAGAAGTAGTTTGATTATTCTTTGTTTTTTCCTTTGTATCGTAATTAGGCATGGTATTGAATAGCAATTCTTTTTGGATCCTGGGGAAGTGGAGTAAGTACATTGTTTGTTTTTATGTAGATATGAAAGTTCGGTAGTCGGAGTTGTTCACAATATTAGTAAAGGTTGCCTACTAAATATGAAAGGCGTGTTATGGTCTTTCAATAACATTGTTACATATGCACGTTATGGTAATTTATGTACATAGTGATATCGTATTTCTCGAACACTGGGTTATAAGCTTCGTTCTTGCTAGCTAGTTTGTTTGGGTCTTTAATGCTTAAACTCTAGCCTACTAAAAGATTAGTCGTTATGATGTTCGAAACTTTGCCATAGGAACTCATTTTTGTTATTATATAAATAGGGTTACCATTAGATAAGATGTTAAGTCCGATAACGCCCTTATTAGAAGTGTTGGTTTTCATACTGTATGACCATTAGAGTCTGAAAGGACAAGGTTTCCATTTAGGAGAAGTTCGAATGAAGCATTTTCATGGAGTGGGCTAAACGGGGTTGCAACCCAAACCTAACAGCATGTGGATTCAGATCTTGCAATGGCCATGCATAGGACGAGGTAGAAAGAGTTAGGGTTGACATTGTAGAAGAAAAATTAGAAAGGGGAAGTTGGTATAGGGAGTGTGCAGTAGGTTGCATCGTTTTCAGTTATGTATGTGCCAAATTTGCCTTAGTTTATGTATTTGAATGTTATGGTTTGTGAAGAAGTTTGAGCAACGGTGGTAGAGATGATAAAAAGGAAGAAGAAAGAGAGGAAAACCATGGATTTTGAATTATTTTTGGTGGTGTTTGAAGTTCTATATATATATATATATATATATATATATATATATATATATATATAAGTTTCAAGTTTCCCACACTCATCCATTGCAATTGAAATTTGAAGTTTGGATGGTCGACTAGCAGGAACTGGTTATAGAAATGCAACTGAGCCACTTCCATTTTTACACACATACTAAAAATTTATTTGGGTACGAGATTTCATACAAAAAGTCGACTTTCAAACATATTTTTTCTTGATCCAATGTGAAGTTTAGCCATGGTTATTATATTTATTTGGTCAAAAATGATTCAATTGCAGTTTTGTAATTAAATTAAAAACTGGTTTATTGCCCTCTTAAACAACTTCTTTTTACCTAACCTCATTTGGTGTTCGACTCTATTAGCCAATTCTCTTATCATTTCAGCAACTTTCTAGAAAATTTTAACCCATAGGATTAACTCAGTTAAGTAATTAATTAAATTTTCCTTAATTAGTCAATGTTTTTCTTCACTAAATAATTTCATATAAAACGGAAATTTAATGGAAAAATCCCAAAAATTCACTAAATATCTATTCCATTATTTTCTACCTTGTGTAAAAATTTCGGACCAAAATAATCATTTTTCGTATTTTTAATAATTAAATCCCAAATTTTAATCATTTTCTCGTTTAGAAAATTCATAATAAATTCATATAAATTCCAAAAATTATGAAATTTAAAACCTATCTCCAAAATAATAATTCTAACGTCATATCAAAAATTTAGATCATTTGGAGATTCAAAACTTAGTTTTTCACATTAAAACCTTTTACAAAAATTCCTAAAAATTAGGTAATTAACATCCAACCATCCAAAAATCCATATCCATGATTATTCAATCCAAATGCAAGATATAAACATTGAAAATTTGTATTAATAGCAAACCAAATTTAAAGAACATAAAAATAATGAGATGGATGCATATTATTCACCTCAACCCTTGTTGAAATGTTGAGATTTGCCTTGATTTCCTTTTCCCTTAAATTTCTTCTTCTCCTTAGTTGAAAATGATGATTAACGGAGGCCGAACTCTTCTTGGGGTTTTTGGTTTGAGAATGAAGTAGCAATGAATGAGGAAAAGGGGAGAGTGTAGTAAAATGTTAGCTCTTCTTCTTTTACCCTTCCGTGTTCATGTTTACTTATTCCTTTAAACTGTTCCCTTTATTACATTTACTAAGGCCAACTCACACTAATTAATTAGTTAGTTAATTTTAGCAAATCTCACAATTATAACTTCCCATTTAGGGGTATTATAGATTAATTGTGGATGCATATGGTATCCTCTTCATATGCTCCTTCTCATCAGTACGAGGAGCGTTCATCTTAAAAAGGACGATTTTAGATTGCGTCGGAACAATTTCATGCATGGAATTCTCAATATTGAAACTTTTTAGTATGACATATATGTACGGGGATAAGGACAATCCCAGCAATATCTTGGATCTATCTTTATAGATCCTAATACCAACTATATATGTTGCTTCTCTCAAATCATTCATAGAGAAGTTCCTGGACAACCATGCTTTCACCGATTTCAACAACACGGTGTCATTGCTAATCAGTAGAAAATCATTAACACATAAGACTAAGGACATGATAGAACCTCCTTGTTCTCTCCGATATATGCACGCTTCCTTTATACTCTGACAAAAACCAAACTGATTGATTACATTGTCAAAGCAATTATTCCAACTCCTTGAAGCTTGCTTATGACCATACATTAATCTTAATGGTTTGCATGTCTTTCCCTCGCTCGTGCTAACCTTGAAACTTTCGGGCCACGAAATGTAAACGGTATCTTCTAAATCACCATTCAGAAAATACTGTTTTCACATCTATGTACCATATTTGGTAGTCATAAAGCATGACGATAGCAAGTATTATTCATAAGGACTTAAGAATGGCTACGGGTGAAAATGTTTTATCATAATCAATTCCTTGAATTTGATAAAAATATTTCGCAACTAACTTGATAGGTCTCTACCTCTCCATCATCACTTAGCTTTCTCTGAGATCCATTTGCAACCGATGAGTTTTATCCCTTTGGATATGTCAACCAAAGTCCCTAGCTTATTGTCATACATAGAATTCATCTCAAATTTCATAGCTTCAAGCCAAGGTGCAGAGTCCTTTCAATGTAGTGGTTGTTGGAATGAGAGAGAAGTGTGGTCTTCTAAGGCTTAGTCATCTTTCTCGCTATCCACGAGAAAACCATAATATCCCTTTGGTGTGCGAGATTCCCAATTAAATTTTCTAATAGGTTGCATGTTTTCATATAATGGTGAATTTGATTCTTCTACTGGTTCATCCTCTGTGTTTACTTCTTGAATATCATCTAAGTCTACAACTTCATTGTTAATTTCTTTTAATAGAATTTCCTTTTTAAAAAAGACATCGTGTTGAGAGACAATGGTCTTTTGTTCCTCACTGTTATAGAAAATATACCCTATATAATTCTTTGGATATTCTATAAGTTTGTGTAGAGTCGACCTTTTCTTGCCTCAAGTTTATTGGGGCCAATGTTCTTAACGTAAGTTAGATAACCCCACATCTTCAAATGCTCGAGGTGGGGTTTCTTCCCATGCCACATATCATATGGTGTCGTAAGCACAGATTTGGTAAGCATGTCCCCAATAGCAAAGAGGTAACTCAGCTTTACTCATCATAGAACGAACCATATCTAACAGGATTCAATCTCTTCTTTCCAAAACACCATTATGTTGCATATTATATGGTGAAGTAATTTGAGAGATTATCCCTTTATCTTTTAAGTACAGTTGGAGTTCTTGTCCAACATAATCACCTTCTCGATCGTATCAAAGTATTTTAAATTTATAGTTCATATGACAACCTCATTCTTATACTCACTGAATTTCTCATAGTTATTCATAAGATATATATATATTAGTCTCATAAATCATCTGTAAAAGTTACAAAGTAACGAATTATCCCTTGTTATTATATGCATTTGGCCACATACATCAGTATGTACAAGGCCCAAGAGTTCATCAACTCTTTCGTTGCTTCCATTGAAGGGGTGTTGGTCATTTTTTCCTTTAAAACATGACTCGCATGTGTTAACTAATTCGTAATCAAATGATGATAGAAAACCTTCGATTTTTTAGTTTATGCAACCTTTTGTCACTAATATGACCTAGCCTACAGTTCCATAAGTAACTATTATCAATCTCAATAGAAGATTTATTAATAGCAAAAATTTTATTAAGTTAAGTACATAATTTCCATTATGTAAAAAACCATTACAGATTTTATTTCTATCAAACAAAATGCCAATAACACATTGTTACAATGAAATATATATCCTATCTCAAACAATATGGACGTTGGTATCATTTCATGAATAAGTTTTTAATATAACAACAATTATTAAAAATTAAATCAAATCCATTTGACAAAGTCAAATGGTAGTGTTCAACTGCAGCTGCATATACTAGGGATCCGTCAGCAAATTGAAGCCTCATTTCACCCTCCGCCACATGCCATCTACTCTTAAATCCCTGTAACAAATTACAAATATGTTATCCCGCCTTTTGGCAAGGCCGTGACACCAAAAAGTTTAACGGAAAACTAAAGATAGTTCGTCGTAAAAGTTCGTTATACACTGTTTCACCATGGATATCAATGAATTTTGTCCGAGCCCAGATTAGGCTACAATTGATAGGACACGACGAGCTAAGTCGTAGAAACCAACATTCCAAATCTCGAGTCAATCCGAGTTCGTACACTAAAAATATCATTGATAAAAGTTGGAGGAAACAGCCCTGCTTCGACTCCATCAAGATTAACTCCACCAGGTTCATATCCATGAAACAGCCCTGCTTCGACTCCATCGAACTTTCCCTACTTCGAATCCGTAGAGAGAAGGTGCCTCGAATCCATGGAACATAGCCTTGCTTCGAATCCGGGAAGAGTACCTTAGCTTCGACTCCATTAGCACAGAAGCCCTAAGGTCGAATCCATCATCCCTGCATTCCTTCGAATCCACAAAGGCCAGTCACTTCGACTCCATCTCGTAAGGTACTTCGAAACCACCCTATTGAAGTAAATTCGAATCGATCAATGGTGGCCTACCCTGATCGATTCGAACTACCGCTGGTCCAATCGATTCGAAGGAAGCATACCTTCGAATCCATTCCCTCGAGTCCATCGCGCCAAAGTAACGAGATTCGCGGAGTCGACCCGGTAAAAGGTCGAAGGAAAAGCTGGAATGACCCGAAGCACACGCACCACGTCACCATCTCCACATGTAGAGGCATCGATTCGAACCTATGGATTCGAACCATATCGATTCGAACGAATCCATAGGACGAAGAACACAATATTGAATCGATCATAACTCGAGATCTACAAGTCCAAATGCCATGAAATTTTCACAGAAGCTTGAGCACATGATGAAGAATGTTCAGACCAAATTTCAGCTCGATTGGACTCTTTATTGATCGATTCGAACCAAGGGTCGAATCGATCCCAAAGTGGGCCCGGATTCCCAAAATTCGGGCATTTGGGCCCCCTCACGTGCCAGAAGCGGTCTTCCCGAATTTTAGGAGAAATATCAGCCTCCTACACCTATAAATAGAGCCCCTGGTCATTCAGAAAAGGGGTCGGACAATTTTAAAGAGCTAAGAGCGCCCAGATTCTGCCAGATTTACTCCAAATCACCACTGCTACCTCAGATTCAGACTTAGATCATAAAATCAGTTGTACTACATTATATCAGAAGAAATTGTAATCTTCAAGCGAATATCAATAAAATCATCAACTTCAGAGTGGACGTAGGCAAGATCGCCGAACCACTATAAATCCTGTGTCATTTACTACTATTCTTTCCAATTTTCTGAGTGTTCTTCATTTTTATTTCTCTACATATTTGTTATCTGTGAACTGTGATTACGAACTGGTGCTTTCAATAACAATTGGGTGTTTGTGACCAATTTTGGCGCAAACATTTTGGTGCTTTCACTGAGAACTGAACTCAGGAGTTCTATCATTTGAAAGTTGAATCAGAAGGCTAAGAGATTTAGATCCGAAGAATCATGACAAGACAAACAAGTAGAAGGCAGAGGCCAGAACAAAGTCAGCATGAAGGGAGTCAAGGGGCTTCCTCAGGAGCAAACCAAGCATCGATCTTCATCACCAAGGATGAGATGGAGACAATGATGAAGAGACAGGAGGAAATGATCCAGAATTTGCTTCAACAGATTGGACAACTTGGAGCGCAAAATCAAGGAACAACCAGAATCCAGAACGGAGCAGGACCATCTAGCGCAGCGCCGGAGCTGGGGGGCACACACTTAGGACATGTTGATCCGAACCCGGGAAGAGAGACAGGGACATCCGAGCAACCTGGCGGCAATAGAGGGATGAACGCTCAGCCAGGGGGCAGACACCCGAAAGCTCACACGGACTCGGGGGGCAGATCGAAGGTAGTGAACGAGGACTACAGCTTGGAGACAATGATAGATTGGCAAAGATGGTCAGGCGAGCCATGAGAGGCGGATTAGTAAATAGAGATCTTGAAGACGTGAACAGGAGTCCCTTTTCTCCTGCGATTAGGTTGGCTAGGAACCCACCAGAATTCAAACTGCCAACAGTAGAAAGGTATGATGGAAGGACAGACCCTGCGGTCCATCTAACGAGGTATATAAGGCACATGGAAGTGCTGGGGGCATCAAAGGAAGTCATGGCCCGATGCTTCCCATTATATTTGACAGACATAGCAGCTCTATGGTTCAGACAGCTAGAGAGCGACTCCATTGGGACATGAACCGATTTGATTGAGAAATTTATGAGGCAATTTAGGGTTCACATTTCAAGACCCAAGAATGTGATGAGTTTGGCAACGCTAAAGCAGAAAGCTGGAGAGTCTTTGAGGAATTTCCTGACGCGGTTCAATGCGGCAGCAGCATCGATGTATCGGCCAGATCCATCCATGGTTATGATGGCAGCTGTGTCCGGAGTAGCTGACGGCACAGAATTCAAAAATTCATTAACTAAGGATCCGCCTATGGACCTAGGAGAATTCTATCACGAGGCAAAAAAGTTTTTGCGATTGGAAGACGCTAACGCTGAAAGAGAAGAAGGCGAGGGAATAGAAGTTTATGCGCTTAAAGACAAAAAACCTTTTGAAAAGGCTTCAGACCAGGATAAAGGAAAACGAAAGGCTGAGGATAGTGGTGACGGTCCAAAGCGACTGCGGAGAGAGCCACGATTCACCACCTACTCAGAGCTGAATGAGAGTTTGGAGCGAATCTACCGAGATACACGACAGCAAGTTCCCTACCGTAGGCCAACACGAAGGGACCCCACTGTTGACGAGAGGAAATCAGACAGATATTGCTTATTCCACGAACTGAATGGTCATAACACTAACGACTGTAGACATCTGAAGGATGAGGTGGAAGGGCACATTAGGAACGGTATGCTACTTCAGTATGTGAGAAGGCGAGCTCCAGCAGCGGAGCCAAAGCGACCACCGTCTACATCAGCTAGGGGTGACCCTGTGCCGGGATACCGCATGGTTATCAATTAATTAATTGAAATAACGATGAATAAGTCGTAAACCTCTCACCAACACGGGTAAGTCATTTACATATGTGCGAGATCACGAGCGGTCCATAGGCATGCTCTGAGTGACTATTAACCCTATCGTTGTGGGAGTTTACACTTTGACATCCTTGCTTTGCTTTTTTTTCATCTTGATTTGAATATTTGAACTTGATTTTGTTTAACATTTCTGGTAAAGACTTATTTTCAATGAAAAAAATGCTACTTGTGATTTCATGAAGGCTAAGCCACTTACACATGTACGGGATCGCGAACGGTCCCTAGGCATGCTCTGTGATGGCGATAAACCGTTGCAACAAACAATCCGGGAATTCACCCGAACGTGAAACCTGGTATTGATGATACTAAGTCCCTTCCCGGGCACACTCAATTCGCCACGAACGGCACACGACCTCGAACGGTCACAATTCGCCACGAACGGCACCCGACCTCGAACGGTCACAATTCGCCACGAACGGCACCCGACCTCGAACGGTCACAAATCGCCTCGAATGGCACCTGACCGTGAACGGTCACACTTCATCTAATATAACATTCGATCACGAACGATCACACTCTGCCTCGTACGGCACCCGACCACGAACGGTCACAATTCACCAAGTATGATATTAGATCGCGAACGATCACATTTTGCCGCAAATGGCATCCGGCCTCGAACGGTCACACATCCCCTCAAATGACATACGATCTCGAACGATCGTCATTCATGGTCAGATGAAAGCTATCAATTTCTTTGCAGGTCATCAACAAGATACGAACATCTAGCTTATGGCATTTCAAAACACACCTTCCTATCGCAAGGTATGTTTTGGGGGGCAAATGTTATCCCGCCTTTTGTCAAGGCCGTGACACCAAAAAGTTGAACGGAAAACTAAAGACAGTTCATCGTAAAAGTTCGTTATACACTGTTTCACCATGGATATCAATGAATTTTGTCCGAGCCCGGATTAGGTTACAATTGATAGGACACGACGAGCTAAGTCGTAGAAACCAACATTCAAAATCTCGAGTCAATCCGAGTTCGTACAATAAAAATATCATTGATAAAAGTTGGAGGAAACAGCCCTGCTTCGACTCCATCAAGATTAACTCCACCAGGTTCGTATCCATGAAACAGCCCTGCTTCGACTCCATCGAACTTTCCCTACTTCGAATTCGTAGAGAGAAGGTGATTCGAATCCATGGAACATAGCCTTGCTTCGAATCCGGGAAGAGTACCTTAGCTTCGACTCCATTAGCACAGAAGCCCTAAGGTCGAATCCATCATCCCTGCATTCCTTCGAATCCACAAAGGCCAGTCACTTCGACTCTATCTCGTAAGGTACTTCGAAACCACCCTGTTGAAGTAAATTCGAATCGATCAATGGTGGCCTACCCTGATCGATTCGAACTACCGCTGGTTCAATCGATTCGAAGGAAGCATACCTTCGAATCCATTCCCTCGAGTCCATCGCGCCAAAGTAACGAGATTCGCGGAGTCGACCCGGTAAAAAGTCGGAGGAAAAGCTGGAATGACCCGAAGCACATGCACCACGTCGCCATCTCCACATGTAGAGGCATCGATTCGAACCTATGGATTCGAACCATATCGATTCGAACGAATCCATAGGACGAAGAACACAATATTGAATCGATCATAACTCGAGATCTACAAGTCCAAATGCCATGAAATTTTCACATAAGCTTGAGCACATGATGAAGAATGTTCAGACCAAATTTCAGCTCGATTGGACTCTTTCTTGATCGATTCGAACCAAGGGTCAAATCAATCCCAAAGTGGACCCGGATTCCCAAAATTTGGGCATGTGGGCCCCCTCACGTGCCAGAAGCGGTCTTCCCGAATTTTAGGAGAAATATCAGCCTCCTACACCTATAAATAGAGCCCATGGTCATTCAGAAAAGGGGTCGGACAATTTTAAAGAGCTAAGAGCGCCCAAATTCTGCCAGATTTACTCCAAATCACCACTACTACCTCAGATTCAGACTTAGATCATAAAATCAGTTGTACTACATTATATCAGAAGAAATTGTAATCTTCAAGCGAATATCAATAAAATCATCAACTTCAGAGTGGACGTGGGCAAGATCACCGAACCACTATAAATCCTGTGTCATTTACTGTTATTCTTTCCAATTTTCTGAGTGTTCTTCATTTTTATTTCTCTACATATTTGTTATCTGTGAACTGTGATTACGAACTGGTGCTTTCAACGACAATTGGGTGTTTGTGACCAATTTTGGCGCAAACAAAATATGAGTACCAGATCCTGTATCTAAAACATAAGACAATTTATTGATCGCAAATCAATTTTGAATCATAAACATACCTCGAAGAGCAGAAGAAATAGTTTCCTTCTTTTCTTTGACCATCTTCAAATAGTTCTAACAATTGCACTTCCAACGCCACTTCTTGTGACAATTTTTACATTCACCTTTGTTAATAGGAGCATCATTCTTACCTTTCTCAGAGCCCCGATCTCATCTCTTGGAAACTTTCGAAGACTTGGCTTGACCCTCTACAGCTAACACTATGGTTTGATCTTTGAATGTTCCTTTAGTTGATCTTAGCATACTGAGTAACTTGATGAGGTTTACGCTCAACTGGTTCGTATTGTAATTCAACATGAATGGCTCAAACTATGGAGTTAGCGAGCCTAGAATAGAATCCACTTGCTCATTGCTTTTCCATCTATCTCTGAAAGTCTATCGGTATAGCCTTTCATTTCTAATATGAAATCCTCAACGCATTTTCCCTTACTCGTCTTTGTACTGGACAACTTATTAGTAATCTCGTACCTTGTGGAACGAGATTGCTCCCCAAAAATGCTTTGAGGCTTTCAAAGATTTCATGGACAAACATATTTTTATGTTGCCATTACAAAGTTTGTATAATGTAGACAACACGAAAACTTGAGGGATATCGCAATCATTTAACAAAGCATTTTTTAAGCTTTTACTAACTCGGGGTTAGGGCCTTCAACAGGTTCTCACTAAAAGGTTCGGTTATCGATGACCATAAACATTCGTATGTGAGAACGAACTTTATTGCAATTAGCATTGGTCTGGTGGGCTTATCATTTATAGAAATTAATCCTAGGTTGATCGTTTTAATGCAAATTTAATTTAAGTAGATTAGGACAACTTATACATAGTATATGTTCTTATAGTATTACATTGGTTAAAAGTTACATTTCATTTATCTAATAAACTCCCACTAGAATCTTATGTTTCTTATAACCCATAGAGAAAACATAGAAATCTTTTGATTTCTCTAGTTGGTGTTATGACTCGCATGCCTTAGGATTCTGACCTTTGAGGATTATCAACAAATCATATGTCTGCATGCGATGGATACCACCTTATCGGTTGTGTATATATATAACTCATTGTTCTAATCTCATCTCGACCTTGAGGAATATCAACAAGTCAAAAGAGAATATTCACTTGTACCCACCATTTCGCGATAGCCTAAGTATAATTGTGACATCTCGGAATTTTTGACAATATCAATTTAATAATCTGCATTAGAAATTAAATTGATTTGATAATATTTGTTAATAAGATCTGAATATAATTTAAAATCATCTTTTAAATAAATATTTAACTGATAATTTATCTTTTAAAAGCTAATAAATTGTTTTCTATTTATAATGTATATGTATATTTGTATATATTGTAAACAGATAAGCTTTGTTTTAAAGTTTAACTAATAAATTATGTTTTCAAATTTCTAATATATTTTAGTGAATTGGAATTATGATTTAATTAATATTAAGCTTTTCAAAGCTATTTAATAAATAACTATATGGTTTTAAATACTTAAGATAAATGTTTAAATAGTTTAAAAACTTATTCTAGCTTTAGTTTAAATTTAAAATGTATTAACAAAAAGATTTGTTTATTTTATTTTTAGTATAGCTTGATAAAAATATGGTTTAAAAATATATATAAGTTTTAAATGTGATTTTGTCAAATGATACTTTAATATATAATAAAATAAGTAGTTTATAATAAAAAGATAATTTCTTTTATTTAATTATTTCAATTTGATAAATGTGTTTTTATAATATTAATAAATAAAAATACAAGACTATAAGATAAATTAGGAAAAATAAAGTAAGTACATTGGCAAAATTTTAATAACATAACAACTATAAAATTCATTTAGATTTCAAACAACAAAACAAAAGAAATAACATTCTTTTACATTTCAAAAATATAAAACAAGTAACATATTTATTCATAAAACATGAATAGGTAAGTAGAAACAAACAAATTAACAAGGCAACAATTAAACTAGAAACAAAATCAAAATGTGTGCAGGCTGTAAGTAATTATGAGTAGGCAAGGAAATAAACTAGATACTTGTTTGTAGATATAAGGCTACAAGACAAAGGAAATAAATATGCATGTTTGTACAGGATGTACACTTGAAAAAATATATACAAAGATATCTAGTACACACGAAATGAAATAAAGTATAAAGATTGTAGACATAAGGGACATTGACATTAAATGTTAAACACCCCTAGTACAAGCAAGATCATATCAGCCATAGTAGAGAAAATAAAAATCTCTGACCAAATTTTAAAAGAAGAAATCTTGTATCAGTCTAATAATATCATACTATAAACTCATTTTTATATATCAATCTATCTCTTCTCGTTTACAAAGACTTAGCCTTTTCAGTTTTTAAAGATCAAACTAGATCTGTAAAATCATGTTCAAAAACCAGAGACATAGCAAGCATTTCCATTTTTACAACTTAAACATCAACAACAACAAAGGCAAGCTAGATGATTTAGAGGAAGATCAAAGCTCAGTTTAAAAGTTCAAAGCCTGTTTCAAAAATTAAATGCTCTGTTCTTCATCTCATGTCTGGTGAGTAACTTTTTATTTAAAAGCCTAAGTAAAATAATCATGTTGCATGTTCATATCTATGTATTTGTATGGTGGTATGTATATATACATATATGGGTGCATGTCTGTGTATATATGTGAATGTATAGATGTATGTACATGAATGTTTCCTGTGATATCCCTGTCCTTAATTTTCAAAGCTAAGGTTTAAAATCAAAACCAATTATCTTTTGACCTACTTGTTGTTTGAACTAAGGATTAAGGCAAAAAAAATTTGTTTTAATATAACCTAAAGTTTAATAATTTATTTAAGTTGAAATAACTGGGAACATATCTGGAAATCAAACAGGACAGAGAGATTTCTTATTTAAGCCAAAGCTCAAATATGTTATTTTACAAATCCAGGATTATAATTTGAATACGTTAACCAAAAGATGATTTTTAAAACAAAAATTATGATTTTTAGTGATAGAAGTTTAGTGCAGTTCTTGTTTGAACTGGGAATGGGTTTTAGGCAAGTTCAGGCGGTCGGAGGCACTAGCGAGGTCGGAGTTTCTTACGAAGGTGGACGAGCCTACGTAGGTGATGGGAAAAATAACTGGAGCTATTCCAGTTCGTCGTAGTGGTAGCGGCGGTGGGTTGAAATTTCTAAACCTAGTTTTTAAAGAGATCACAAATTCAATTCGTTCGTCACCATCGATGGATCGAGTGGCGCGAGAGTTTGGGAAGTGGAAGCTGGGGCATTGACGCGTCGATGACCGGAGTTGCGTGAGTTCTCGTGGTCGGGGTCGTGGGTACGTGGTGTTGACAGGGATGGGGTTGTATGGGTTCGATCGTTCCAGTTTTGAGCTTGAAGCTCAATTCCGATTTTGGGTGGTTAGTCGAAGTTCTGATGGTCGGAATGGGATGCGGGGTTGATCGCTGATGTGGTGAGGCCAGCGTGGTTGGTCGGAGATGATCAACGGCACCGTGCACGTGCACGGTGCACTGTTGTTCTGGTGAACGTGAGATTGGTTGAGCAGTGAAGGTTGCTCGAGTTTATCTCGAGGAATTCGAGTATTTGCTCGAGTAGGGTAGGGGTTTTCTCGGGTAGATTTTGTGGTGGCTCGGGTCAATTGGTTTTGACCTGGCAGTATGTAAGTTTTTAAACTTAAATTAAATGCAAAGTGAAAAGCAAGCTTAAACATAGATTTTAAAACCAGTTTAAAATCTGATTTCAAAATGAAATGGAACCCAGTTTTGAAATAAATTAAGTTTTATAAAAACTCAAATATTTAAGCAACTTTAAATGTAAAGTATTTCTTTAAATGATTTGAACTTAAAAAGAGAATTGTTTTAAATGCTTTTGATAATGATAATTTGATCATTAGTAAGAATAATCTTTTATCTTAAAGTAAATTAAGATTTAATAATTTAGAGTAATTAAATTGTTAAGGTAATTAAAAATGGATAATTAATTAATTCAATTAATTAATGCTATGGATGATTAATTAAGTAATCAAGAGTTTTAAATTATTAATTAAAGTAATGGTTAAATGTTAATTAATCAAGTAATTAAAGGTTAGTTAAGTTACAGTTAAAACTTAAATTAATTAAATAATTAGAGATTAATTAATGGGTTATTTAAGATGAATTAATTTGAATTAATAATGGTTTGTCTAAGTTAAATTTCTTAAGAAAAGAAATTTAGAATTGTTAATAGTAATGAAGGTCATTAACTTAAGATTTGTTTAATAATTAATCAGTGTGATAATTTTTAATAAATAATTAGATTGATTAATTAAAGATAATCAGTTGTGAAATTGTTTAAGTGTAATTAAAGGAATTAATCACTCAAGGTAATTAATTAAATAAATTTGATTTATTTAAGTTAATTAATTTAGTTAATTAATTTAAATTAATCAATTAGATGATTTGATAAGTATAATTACTTAAATGTAATTAATGAAGTATAATTACTTAATGAAGTAATTAATGGTAATTACTATATGTAATTAATTGAAGAGGATTTAATAATGGAAGTAATTTGGATTAAATTACTTTGTGAAATTAATCAAGGGATTAATTAAGATAATTAATTAAGAAGTAATTAATTTATTTGATGAAGTAATTAAGGGTAGTTAATTACTGAAATGTGATTAATCAAGAGTGATTAATAAATGTGGTTTGAGTAAAGATTAATTTCTTAATGTAATTAATTTAAGTAGAATAATTAATTAAATTGTAATTAAGGATCATTAAATTATATAATTAATGATGTAATTAAAGGATTGATTCATTAAGATAAATTAATCAATAATAAGTATTTTGAGTAATTAATTAATATAATTAATTAAGGATTTATGTAATTAATTATAGTTAATTAATTAATAGAGTAATTAAAGATTAATTACTGTATATTCGGTAAGGATAATTAATTCGTGAAATTAATTAAAGAATAATTACTTGAATGTAATTAAAGGATAATTAATCCAGGATAATTAATTAAGATGGAAATTTGAGAATGATTAATTAATTGGTTTGAAATTAATTAATTGTTATGTAAGCAAGATTTATAATGATGAAGTAATTAATTTAATTTATTTTAAATTAATTAAAGATAAGTAATTAATTTAATTCACTTTAAATTAATTATAAATGGTGTGATTATTATCCTTGCTTATGTATGATGGATATATTGATTTACTTGAATGGTTTGAAATCTCAGATATGAGATAAGTAATGCTGTATGATATGGTTGTTTTGATTGAAGTATATGGATAATGTAGATTATCTATCTGTGATATTGTAGATTATCTATCTGTGATAATGTAGATTATCTATCTGTGATATTGTAGATTATCTATAAGGAAATGAATTTTCCACCAATGACTAGGAGGGTGGGCCCTCTTGTCGAAAGTATACCTCTAGAAAATATACTTAAGAGGGTCATTTTCTATTTGACTCTCTCGGAAATGCACTAGCTAGACCCCGCCAACCTTACCGAGAATCCGAGTATTTCACATCTCCGCGCACATACAACCGAATCATATCTAGAGTAGATGTTACGATACCCTAATAGGAACAACCCACATAGCTAGACGTCCACTCGCTCTTTGGTTTTAGTCACTTTCGAAAGGATATCAACGCTCAGATGAGCAACAAATCGTCTCAAATTAACGATATTCAAAGATGAAAGCTGAATCAATAAATCAACTATCGGAAATAATTAAAATAATCGTATATGGAAATTAAATCTCATACCTTCACCACTACTCGTTGATTTCAAACTTGTACTATCCCTCAGTTGAAAGTGAAGCCAGGAAAGTTAAGGTAGTGTTACCTCTAGGCATTGCCTTGGTAAAAAATTTAACCTTCGAGATAGAAATGAGTTTCCATACCTCGATGTTAGTGCTAAGTGTATGACTAAATCCTTCCTATAGAAGCGATGTCTTTTACAAAAATTAAATTTCTTACCCTTTCTGTAATCGAATCCAACTTTTAAACTTTTTAAAGCTCGAACTTGTGCTTGGTTTTCACATCACAAATATTTGTAAACCACTTTTTTACTCTTTAAAAGCATTCCTTTTCAAAGATTTTCTCATTTATAAGCTATCATTTATAAATTTCAAACAATATTTATTAATCCAAAAGATAATGAACCAATTAGATTACTTTTATAAATTAAACCACATTAATTATCCCGAAAGAGAGTTAATCAACTTTATAACCCCTTTAATAAATAAATCAATTATCTTTAAACACCTTTTGTAACACCCCATAATTTGGCGTTAGTTATTTAATTAGTTGGTTAGTTAATTAATTAGGCTCCGAAAATGGAATTTGTGCAAGATGTGGAATTTGACTATGAAACTTGCATCATTGCGTTCATTGTGAAATTTAAAGGAACTTTCATATTTGGAGTTTTGCGATAAGAGTCTAAATGAAGAAGTTATAGACGAAAAACAAATTCGAAATGAAAATAATCAAATAAGAAGAATTAAACCATTTTTATATTAATTGCCAGGGCCGACAAGTTGACCTGTCGTTGGGGACGGTTGACCCCTAGCAGTCGATCGGTCACCCGAGGGTGGTCGACCGGTGGTGACCTGGGGGCTCCAATAAACCTAGGTCGCAACAACCCGGATTTAATATACTTCTACCTAACGGTTCTGGTTAATTCTAGCGCCTATAAATTCAGACTTAACCCTCCCTTCTCTTCTCATATTTTTACAGAGGCAATAGCGAAGCTCTGCCATTTCTTCTTCTCAACTCTCTTTCTAGATTATAAAGATAAGATATTCATATCTATATTCATATAAATCGGAGAAGAGTAGAAATCTAATAAAAAAGAGAAGAGAAGATAATCAACCATATGTGTATTTGAGATAATTTATATATTTATACATATTTGTATCTATTTTCTCTCCCAATCCCAAATCTCTTCTCATATCTGTAATTCAAATGTATGTATATATGTTTTTATACATATCTCCTGGATTAAAAAGGATTTGCAGATGAATCGAAGATTCTACTTTAGATCTGGAGATTTGAATCACTTTAAAAGGGTGAGTGGGAAATCTTATTGAATATGAAAATTATCTCGTTGTTGTTTGTTTGATTTTTACGCCTAATTGGCTATTTGTATATGAGTTGTAGGCAACGAATTGAATACGATCTGAATATAATGAATATCGCCTACATATTCTTGTTTATGAATTGATTTAGCATTGTATACAACCTGATCTGGAAATCAGTTCCAAAAGTATGAATTTAGAATATCGATTCAAATGAAATTTATTTTAGATCGGAAATAGATTGTATAATAATGTTATAAATTTGGATTATTACCCTAATCTTGTTAGAATATAAACTTTTCTATGTTTGGAACTGTTGGAATTTAGATCCGTTTAATATTTGTAAATTAGTTTGATTTCTTTCCCTTTTAGAAAGATAAAACATTTGATCTAACGAGGAATATATGCAAATAGAAAGAGAAAGAGATGTGTAAAGTATGAGCTCATTGTATTTTACACTATCTATTTCAGTAATAAAAAGAAATGATTATTCCTTGTAATTTCAAACGATGTAATCTTTTATATTTAAAGTTATATCGTTTGTTTGGACTAATTTATGAAAATTGTAGTGGATAATCTATTTAGATATGATTCCAACAATTTATCATGGAAAAGTGTATTCTAGTAAAGGTATATAACTAGAACATATTTGATAAGTAAATATTTGTGCGTAATCATTACGCTTATAATAACTAAATAAAAAGCTAATAACGACGCTTGCACGTAAAATTTGCATTTAGGATAATTAACTAATGGGAAAAGAATTTAAAGTTTGTAATTCCAATAAATGGTAATAAATATGGGAGTTGCAATAAATTGATAGGTAAATGGATTAATGGGACTGATAAAAATGGAATAGATATAAAAGATTACTAATTTGAAATTACTAATCATATATAAATGTCCATTAGGCTTTTGTGGACAAACTGACATTCATGAGCATTAAACGGGGATTTATGGTAGATAAATATTTAAGGTAAATCTTATCGCCTTAAATAAAAAGGGAATTAGTAAGCTAAGTCCAATGTCTGCCTAAGATAATATAAGTAAACACTTAGGATGGTAATTGGACTTTGTTGATTAGTGATGCGAGGTCAGTAGAGTCACTCGACGGAAGACTGCCCTTCATTTTGAAGCTACCAGCAGTCGGGTGCACTTACTACTGATGTGAGATATCACTAATTATAGGACCCATGATGACTTAAAAGATTAGGCTTGCTTTCTTAATGGGAAAGTATTAAATGGTCCAAATTTGGAATTAGAAGCGGTGAGGGATATCTCCATAGGGGTTCACTTCTGGTTTAAGGTCTTAAATGGCTAAAGGGTCCGCCTCTCTCCTAAATGGAAGTATTAAGTAACCCAGTGGGATTCCAAATAAATAAATAAATAAGGATGTCTCTAAAAAGGGTTTACTTCGATGTTGATGTCTTAAGTGGTTGAAGGCTCTGCCTCCCTACTGAAAGAAGTAACCTAATGAGATGTCATATTTATAATTAAAGAGTGAAAGTGGATATCTCGGTAAGGGTTCATTTCAGGTTTGGGGTCTTAAGTGACTATAAAGTCTTCCTCTTTCCTATAAAAAAAAGTATCAAGTAATCCAATGAGATTTCCAAGCAATGATGGCTAGATAGTACCATTGAGGAGCGCGTTTCTGGAAGTAGGTCTTAAATGACGGGTCTGCCTATTTTCCATTGGAAAGTATTAAGTAGCTTAGGTACGGTCTCTTACATTGCTAAAGCCAAAATAATGGTTGTACCATTTCGGAGAACGCCTAAGGGATAGGTCTTAAATGATGGGGTCTGCCTTAGTTAAGGTCTTGAATGACCAGAACCTGCCTATTTTCTAATAAAAGGTATTAAGTGGCTTGGGTACTGTATATTACATGACTACGATTTTATCGACGATAGATTCGATAATAGTTGGACATTAAATGTCAGAATCTTAAATAGTGGTTAGAGGTTTTGTGATGTGCACGTAAATGTGCATATATTTACATCCATATTTTATCTATTTTTATTTAAATAAATGTCATATTTGGATATTTTAACATGTTTAAAACCAAAATTCAATTATTTTTAAATCATCGTATATTCATCTACATATAGGGGCAAAATAGTCATTTTTGTGCATGTGTTAATTTGGAATTTTTACTTGGACATTTTTCATAATTTTTATAGGAATTTGGATGCATATGGAAGAGGATTTCATGAAGATATATGCATGCACAAGGGAATACAAAGGAATATAGAGGAAATAATTCATGCTCATGATCATGGAGGACCCCATCCACTTACCTAAATCTACAATTAGAAGCTAATGGACAACTAAGTGGAGGGTAAAGCTTCATGAAAATTTAATGATGGATTAATTAGTGGTTAATGGTTACTTGGAGGCCACACTTCCTAAAGGGCATTTTGGGAAGCACCCAAAAAATTAAATTAGGGTTTTATGCATGTATAAATAGACCTCTTATGTACATGTAAAGGATCTCCTACTCTCTCATTTTACTTAGGAAATTAGCAAGTTGTATACACAAATCAAAGTGAAATAAGAATGGTTTCCTAAGCCTTCTCTTTTCTACATGCTTCTCTTTACTTTTATGCTCATTTTTATTCTTATGCTCTCTTTCATTTCATGTTCATAGCTTAGATTTACATTTATGCACTTAGTTTAGTTTATTTCCTTCTAGTAGTTAATCTTCTTTTTCTTTGTTTATTTTCTACTTTATTTTATTTTCAATGTTGAAATCTCTATGTGTTGAAATGATAACACAAATGAGAGGCTAAATCCCTACAATTTAGGGGTAATGAAGCTTTCTTTTATCATGTAGATTCAACATAATTTTCTATGTATGATCTCTTTTGTGCTTCATGAGAAAATGGGTGTTTATGTTTGTTTGTGTTTTATGTTGAATTTGATAGCCTACTTTGTTCATAATAAATAGGCTATGCTTATCTCATTAATCACAAATTGCCTCTTCATCTAAAATATGATCATGGCAATGAAGTGAAGTTTTAATCAAAATTTGATGATCTATGTTACTAATTAATAGTAAATAGATCATGCTTAAACTAGATTTTGGTTTCATTTTATATGCCTTGTTTCATGAGATTTGAAAAAGTAGGACTAGATTTGTATTACAGTTTGATGGTTTGATTTGTGTTAATTAATAACTCAAATAGGCCATGCTTATGATAAATATATAACTAATACTACTTAGATAAAAAAAAGATCATCATTTGATTCTATGTTGACTTATGTGAAAAATATAATAAAGTGAATTTGCCTCTAAATTGAATATTAATCACATAGTTTTCAGTCTCAATATTTGCTTAGTTTTCTAGTTTTCAAAACAACCTCCACTTTTGGTTTAATTTGATTGATTACAAAATTTTAAAATCTTAAAAATTCCCTGCGAATCGACCCTTACTCGCCACGTACTAAAATTGTACGTCGTGCGCTTGTGGTAATTTTAATTCAAAATTTATCGGCGATTTTCTAACTCGATAGAAAATTCGTCGTTAAACAAGTTTTTGGCGCCGTTGTCGGAGAATTTGTTTTGATTTTATTTTCTATTCTTCGAATTATTTTTGTGTGATTTTATTGTGTTTTTTTTTGTGTGTTAACTTGCATTAAAAAAAATTCATGTGAGTGTGGTTTTTTGTTTCCATTTTGATTTTGTGCTTGTTGTTGTTCTCTAGTTTCATTGCATTTGCATTCCTATTTTTATAAAAGTAGAAAAAAGAGCACATACATTCCCCAAAAAATTATTTTATTTCAATGTCATTTTCATTTTACAATTTTTGCTTTGTTTTTAAAAAAATTCACTTACATTTTACAAAACTGCCAAATTTTCATTTTTCAGCTCTGTGCATTGTTGTGCACTGTAGTTTCTAGTTTCTGCCTTGCTTTACAACTTCACCCTCCCTCTGTCATAACTACCGTACTCCTCCACTTACACCTCTACAGCCATCAACAACGTACCAATCTGCTGCACTCAACAACTTTCATACATATCCTCCTCGACCATCATCTACTACCCACAGCCTTCCACACAATCCATGCCATACAAAACTGCCTACAAAACTTCACCAGTGACCATTTTCAATAACAACAACCACATTGCCTCCAAACAGTCTATTGCTCTGCCACTTCTTACTGCATATACAACTGCAATACATAGTGCAATACTCTCCCACTATCACATAATCACTTGAAACTGCTGCACTTCACAGTGCCACGACCAATCTCAGTCATACAATGATCCATAACCAATCTTAGTCATACAATTTCAATCACAAAATCCAAACCAATATTTACCAAACCATAAACTGTTTTCAACCTTACCCACTTCATTTTAGACAACATCACATTCTTCCAACCTCTGCCAGCAACAACACACAGTTCAACACTTACTTGCACATCCCATAACAATCATCACTACTGCCTCACTTGCTTGAACCAGTGCCACCATTTTCCCACTTCAACTACAAGTCCACCAGCAAAGACCACACTCTCCTCTCATTGCCTGACATAATCTTAACAATCTCTATTCCTCCCATTCAGCCACCAATATCTTAACAATATCCTCTTGTCCAACAGCCACCAACCCTTGCATACAACAGTGCAAACAACTGAAAAATTCAACTGTAAAAGACCACTCCTCCCATTCAAACAACAGCGGCTCCACTACCAGTTTCGACCACTTCTCCACCTTGCCAACACTACACCGAACTTCACTCCAAACTTCAACCAAAAAGAAATAAAAAAAATTGTGCATTACCTTGCGAATTGCAACTGTTAAGACTTCATTCCTACATATCATCATTGAGCAATACAGATCATCCACTCATAACATCTCTGCCATCAACCATCACCAGTACGGCCACCCCATACAACCTCTACTCCAACCAGACACTGCTATACATCCCAAACTGAACTGCAACAGCTGCACAATGACTCCATCCACAAGCATTCACACTTCCTTCATCTCTGCACAACCTTCCTTCTGCTCGCGAATTCAACCTCCACAACCGCTACTCTAACCCGCGACCTTCAGACTCATTGAATGGCGAACTCATAAAACCACCCACCTGACGTTCAATTCGACCGTGACTTCATCACGACCAACAAAAAATTACCTCAAATCCGCCATCCCAATTCCCAGTTACGATCCAAAACTACCTCGCAACTAGCCTCGAACCAAACTTGAGAATCACAATCTCCATCCCTCAACCAAGAACCACATCGACAATCATCGCGACCAACGCGAGCATCGAAAATCACGAACCAAAAAATTCAACTTCCAAAAAAATTCAGATAACTTGTATATATCTGAAAACGCGAGCATTTTAACACAGCCAAATTCTTGAGCGTTTGAACGATTGAATGTGATTATGATTTCGTTTAATTTCTGTTTTGAGGAATTTGTGGTTAAGAGATTTTGTAAATTGATCGTGTACTTTTGAGTTATCTGAATTTTTATTTGGTGGGTGGGTCGGGTTTCTTGTTGGGCCGAATAGGATATAGAGTTCATTTTTTTATTTATTTTTTATTTTTTTCTTTCTTTGCATTTTTTTTATTTTGTTTCCCTTTTCTTTTTCCATCTTCTCTCTATTTAAGAAAAAAACAAGTTTTTTAAGTAACTTTTGATTTCATTTGTTTGAGTTTTATTTGTTTAAAAAAATCTATGATCAACATTTTGTTTTAAGTTTTAAATTTATTTCCACCTTAAAAAAATAAATTTGCTTTAGGATTTATTAGTGTAGTGAATTTGGTTTTGGAAAATAGTTTTGGTTTCAAATTTATCTTAGTTTCTTTCTTAAAAAACAAAAAAAATTGTATATATCTTATTTGAAATTTCAGGTTGCAAGAAATAAACAGAAGTGCTTGCCAAAAATAATTTGTTTGCCTTCTTTGCTTGCTAAAAAAATCGCCGCTAAAAATAAATTGCTAATAATTCTACATGCTCTGGTATCGTGCCATTTTCCTTTGTTTTTATTGCATTGTTAGTTGCTTGCATTTTCATTTATATATATAAAAAATCAAAATCCAAAAACAAAAACAAACTTCATTTTAGTTGCATTATAAATTCACGTTTAATTTTTGTTTTGCATTTATCTCTTCTTATTTTATTTTCTAAGGGCAATACTCCAATTCACATAAGGTGAGGGATTTCATCACCCTTTCCTTAGCCCACAAATCGCATTTCATCGTAGAATTTGACTAATAATAAAGGTTAGACATTCGACTTAAGGGTGTCATGAGCTCATCTAGGGCTTAATGGTATTTTCACAATTGTTTTCTTTGAACAAGTTTATTTCTTGGTGTTTAGGCTACGGTAGAGTAATAACCATTTATAAATATTATGGTGATTCGTAAATATTATAGTGGTTGTTCCTCCGAAGGTACTTAAACTTCGGTTGCATTGCTATGGTAATTTGTGGTGCACCGATAACCCTTGCCCGTTACCTGGCTGAGAAATATTTTTTTTGATTTAAGACAAAGTGTGATTATACAATTTTGGTTAGGAGCTACTAAGGACATAAAATTGTAATTAAGTCCTTTGCATTCATTTAGTTGCATTAGTTCATGCATATTTAAAAAAATCCAAAATAAAAAAAAAATTAAAATTCAAAAACAAAAAGAAAAAAATCAAATTCCCATTTTGTAAAGACAAAAACAAAAAAACCAAATTCCCATTTTGTAAAGACAAAAAAAATTCCTTTTGGTAAATATTTGAAAATCTGAAAATAAAAAAAACAAAATTTACAAAAAAAACATATAAATTTTGGAAAGACAAAAAAACAAAAATCAAACTTTTCTTTTGAAAAATAAATTTCACTTAGTAAATAGTTTCCTTTCTTTTAAAAAAAACAAAAATAATTTTTCACTTCATTTTCCAAATCTTCTTTCATTCTCTAAACTCGTTTCTAACTTCTTTCTCTTCTCGACTTTCACTTGTGCATGAGTACTTGGACTCGTGAGAAAACAACAATCGTTGGACTCACGACTCAACAACTAATCGTTTAACTCGAATAGGCGATCCTCCGGGAATGGCGAATGAGAACGCCCCTCGAACTCTTATGGATAGAATCTTTCCCAATAGAGTTTCTATTCCATCTTGCATCACGTTACCCGCCCCTACGGGTAACCATTTCGAAAGTCATTCGAACCATACTGCTACGCTTCCGAAATTTTGCAATTTTGAACACGATGACCCATACATTTTCTTGACTAAATTCGAACAAGTTTATGCAACCATTAAACTCCAATAACTTTCCGATGACGGAATCAAACTTTGATTAATCCCATTCGCTCTTACAGATTATGCTGAAAAATGGTTGTACAGCTTACCATCGAACTCGATTAAAACTTGGGAAGAATTCGTAAAAGCTTTCTTAAAAAAGTTCTACCCCTTAGAAAAAATGAGTAGAATCCGAAACGAAATTGTAAATTTTCATCAATTCAAGGGAGAACCATTTGAAAAATATTTTTAAAGATTCAAAGAGCTTTTGATAAAATGTTCACACCATAACTTTGAAAAATGGACGATTTGCCAAATCTTACACGATGGACTCGAAAACAGCTCACGAACCATGCTCGAATCAATGTGTGTAACAACCCGCATATCTATCGATTTTATATTTAAATATTTTATCGTTAGTCGGATGTTAGTCCGAAAAGCTGCTTTTTGCATACGGTCAAATTAGGACTCGAGACCACTTCCATTGAGTTCAAAATGACGTTTGCGATCTTTTTGAGTGTAAACTTCGACATGTTTGGAGTAAGTGGAAATTTCGTCACTTTTTCCCGCCTTTGACTTTGGTTTGGACTGCACCTTTAAGCTCAGCCCAACCCCTCCTCTTCATAACGTCATCTCTACACAAAACATTCAAGCTTCATCAAAAATGGTGGTGGGAAGTGGAAATTAAAACTCCAAACTTAAATTATATTGCAAATCCGAGATTCAACATCAAATTCACGTGAAGAACATTGATTCAAGCTTGTTGGTGTTCTTGCTTTGCTCTCAAATCTCCATCTTCATCAAATTCCGTGAAAAGGTGAGATTTTTGATCTCACATCTTGCCTAAAGATGTCATTGGGCTGTTGGGAATGATCCCCTATTGCATTTGTATGAATATCTGCATTTGGTTTGGATTGGATTGGCGAAAAACTCCAATTTTCAGCGTTTTTGGAAAATTCCTGCACTTAAGTCGTTCTGGAAGTGCTAGGTCGTTCGCGAGTTAAGCCTAAGTCGTAGGTCGTTCGCGTTGAAAAGTCACACGGAGCATAAGTCGTTCCAGGCCTTAAGTCGTTCTGGGTGTGCTAAGTCGTTCGCGAGTTAAGTGCTAAGTCGTGCGCGAGTTAAGAGTTAAGTCGTTGCCTTCTGCTACCTCGTCCTGGCTTAGGTCGTACTGGGATAAGTCGTTAGGTCGTATAGACCTTAGCTCGTAGCTCGTATTTGAGCTTAAGTCGTTAAGTCATATCGACTTTAAGTCGTTAGGTCGTACACCCTCTTAAGTCGTAAGTCATTCGCGAGATAAACAAGTGCTAAGTCGTTCGCGAGTTAAACCTTAAGTCGTAGGTCGTCTCCGACCTAATATTTCCCCTGCTATTTCACTAGGTCACTTGACCTTAAGTCGTAGGTCGTCTCTGACCTATGCCCCACTAAGTCGCATCCCACTTAGGTCGCAGGACTCTGTTAAGTCGTAGGTCATCTCCGACCTTACCCTTGGTCTTGTTAGTTCGCGTGAACCCTTAGGTCGTATGACCTACTTTTCCTTAGGTCGCTTGACCAGCTTGCCTTCACTAGGTCGTACCGTTTTGACGGGGCGCTGCCCCCTGGACCCCGTATACCTCTGCGTAGGCAATCTTATCTGAAAAGCATTCAACAGAACTTCCACTTTGATGCATTTTGAGCTAATTTCCTTGGATTTTGTTCACGTCTTCGAATGTGAATTTTTGTGATAGATTGTTTCAACAATCGCTTTATGACTTGTCACTTTAAAGATATATGAAGGTTTCAATACTAGTAGTAAATATCAAAACTCTTTCATCAAAGCGATTTCAACACTATTTTAAATATCAAAAGTTCGTTTTCTCAAACCGATTTCCAATCTACTAGTATATACAAGCCTTTACTTCACTCGAATGAGAAATCGACTTAAATGACTTAGTAAAACGAGTGGTATGAAACGCTTGCGTTCACTTCGTCGGTTAGCTCTTGGACTTGTTCGATTGAACCCTTTTTGTGACAATTTTCTAGTGAAGATCTACAGTTTGTTCGTAAATATTTAAGTTAAGCAAGTGGTTGTGGGACATGAAGCTAAACTCATATATTTACTAGCTTGGTGTGATTGACACTTCCTGATGATCATGACGATCATTTTTGTGATTTAGACTAGCGATTGAGCGATGTCTCTTTGTCTGCGAGGGAGACTATACCCTGTTTGTGTGATGTTTCGCCATCACATATGTAGGGTAGCACCCTACGGTCTTCGGGCCATTCCTGTGTGAAAATTTAATGGATAGCTTCCATGAGATAGCTTCTCGTCATGTGTTTTATGCGTATATGAGTTTTCATGCTCCCATTCATGTGTTAGGCCTCCCCCTCTTTTTATGTGTTTTCTGGATTTCTCGTGATGATTTCTGGAATTTATGCTTCACCAATTTTCATGATTTTCATTGATATGATATCAGCTTTTGTGCATTGGTGAATTTATGTGTTATTGACTTGTTATGAATACAAGTTTAGGGTATGATACCCTATTTTATCTTTGAGAAGATTCTTGTGATATTGATTGATCTTTTGTTGATTATCATTTACATACTTATAGTAGTATGCCGTTATGGTTGTTTCATGTTCATGCCATATTATTTATCCTATACCTTATCATCTGATATTTATAGCTAGACTGATCCATTTATTATTTTCTTATAAATAATACTCGGGTCAGACCGAGATGTTGCAGGTGCTTCTGCTTGACTTCCCTTCAGGATTATTCTGGCTTTTGGCTAACTACTTAGATTAGTAGTTTTTGGATGTACACATTTAAGATATAGACTCTATGTTGTGTACTTATTCTTTTGTATAGCACGTGTTGCTATTCTTTTGTATTATCGTGGATCTTTCCGACCACTACTCTGATGTACACTTTCATGTGTTATATATATTTATTAATATCTTCTTCCGCCTTTGTGATATGGATGTCTGTGACTGATTTATGTTATGATTACTTCTATGTTTGTTTCTGAAGATTATATATAGCCACCGTGTGAAAGCTTGGTGTTTGTATCGGTATGTCGGATTTCCTCCTTAAAAGATATGCATTCTATTCTATCTGACATATCGGTGCTTGCACAAAGAAGTTACATGGATGGTCGCTCCTCCACAGCCTTATTCTCCATGCTAATTAACAGCACTACATCGTAGTGTTCTTGGTTAACGTGGGTATAGAGGTGGGGCGTCACAATGTGCCAAGGCAACTTTCTTGCCCAACATCACGATGATGCTTGGCAATTTCTTAAAAATCTCGCTGAAAAGTCATCCCAATGGGAACATTCAAACGAAAAATCAATTTACTCACGATCGAGCGCACACTCGATAGGATCTTCTTTGGCTTTGGAAGCTAAAATCGACGCAATGATTAACAAATTCGACAACGTTTTCTCATCAAACCAAATGAATCAAGCTTCTCAACCCATGTGTTATAAATGCAACGATCCTAATCATATAGCCGATCAGTGCCCTAATGCTGTCGAACAAATCAATGCTTTCAAAAGCCAAAAACGACTCGTTTCTCCAACGTACAATCCTGGTTGGAGAAATCGAATTTTGCTTGGAACCAATACAATCCCAACACGAATACGATTCGTCCCAATTTTCAAGAATTTCCAAATAATGCTTCGAATCCTCCTATCAGCCCAACCATTTTCAACCAAACTTTGCGGGTCCGTATTATAATCAACCGCAACAATCAAATTTTCAGCCAAATTCTGCTCGCCCTCCCCAAGAAGATAAACGTTTAACTTTGCTTAAGAAAACTCTTGAAATGTTGGCTAAAGCAACTACTCAAATTCTTCAATCAAACAGCAATTTGCAAAATTTATTGACCTCATATATGAAAAACACAAACTAATCGATTATAAAACTTTAAATGCAAATGAGTCGATTAGCCACGTCTGTGAGCGAACGTGAACGAGGAACATTCCCAAGCCAGCCCCATCCAAATCCCAGAAATCAAAACGCAAATTCAAATCAAGCCCATGTTGTTCAAGGTAGCAACGTCACCCAATTGAATGCTATCACAACTGTACGTTCCGGTAAACAAATCGATAATCAAGTCGTTAATCCAAAAGATTTATCGAAAACCTCTCTCGACACTTCTAAAAAAACAAACAAATCGGAACAGAACGTGGAGCCAAACGTTGAATCGTATGCCAACCAAAATTCTTCTTCTAGTCAAGTAGACCCGCCTACTGAGTATCGTGTCCCATTTCCACATCGTCTCCGACCCAAGAAACACTCGGACCAAATGGAAAAGCTGTTGGAAATTTTTAAACAAGTAAAAGTGAACATCCCGCTTCTTGACATTGTTCAGTAAGTCTCCACTTACGCAAAATTTCTTAAGGACTTGTGTACCCAAAAGCGACATACTCAAGCGCCTAAAAATATCTTCTTAGCCGCCATTTTGAGCGAAGTCTTGTCCCAATCCATACCCATCAAAATACAAAGATCTTGGCTGCCCTACGATTTCGTGTACAATTGGAGACAAGACGATTAAAAAATGCTTGATAGACTTAGGTGCGAGTGTCAATTTGATTCCATGATCGGATCGAATTGGAAAATGGAAAGATTTGTAGGTTTAAAAGAGAGATTAAAAAGAAACAATTGTTTAATTCCATGTACGAACAATTAGGCTTAGGTGAGCTCAAACCCACAAAGGTCACACTTTAATTTGTCGATCATTCCATTCAGAAGCCCATGGGAGAAATCGAGGACGTGCTCATTCGAGTAGGGCAATTCATATTCCCCGTTGACTTTATCGTTCTCGAAACATAACCCGTGACAAATCCCACAAGTCAAATTCCATTGATTTTAGGCCGACCATTCCTAGCCACCTCAAATGCCTTAATCAATTGTCGTAACGATTCGATGAAAATATCTTTTGGAAACATGACTTTGGATCTTAATATTTTCAATCTTGAAATCCAATCAAATGAACCTCATGACCAAACATTGGAAGTTAGTGCCATTCACGTGAACTTTAAGAACGAAACACTTGACCTTAACGACGAACGCGAAGCTGAGTATGAAAAATTATTTCATGAAATACCCAGTGAGATTAAATACACTCTTCCTTTTGAATCGCTTCCAGTTGAGTCCGAATCTCAACCCAATTCTTTGATCGAGAAACTCCCAAAGTTGGCCCTCAAACCACTTCCCGATCACCTTAAGTACGCATACTTAGGTGATAATGAAACATTGCCCATCATAATTTCCACAACTCTCTCTCTCTTGATCAAGAAACCTCCTTACTTTCTATTCTTTCGAAAAAAACAGAGAAGCTATTGGGTGGTCCATTACCGATATTAAGGGAATTAGCCCTGCAATTGTCCAACATCGCATTCACTTAATTGATGAAGCCAAACCCACTCGTGATGCACAACGGAGGCTTAACCCAAAAATGAAAGATGCAGTTCGTGACGAAATTCTTAAGCTCCTCGATAATGGTATCGTATACCCCATCTCCGATAGCCCATGGGTTAGCCCAATTTATGTCGTACCTAAAAATTATGGACTTACCGTTATAACAAACGACGCTAACGAACTCATTCCTACTCGGACTCAAACTGGTTGGCATGTTTTCATTGATTATCAAAAATTAAATGCTGCAACACGAAAGGTTCACTTCCCTCTTCCCTTCATTGACCAAATGCTCGAACGGTTAGCCGACCACGAATTCTACTGCTTCCTCGATGGTTATTCTGGCTATAACCAAATTCCAATCACTCCCGAAGATCAAGAGAAAACGACATTCACATGTCCATTCGGTACCTTTTCTTATCGATGTATGCCATTCGGGCTTTGTAACGCTCCTGCTACTTTCCAACGATGCATGGTTGGCATTTTTCCCAACAGATTGAACGCTTTCTAGAAGTTTTTATGGATGATTTCTCTATCTTTGGTGATTCTTTTTCCCAATGTTTACATCATCTCAAGTTGGTTCTAAATCAATGTAAAGAAAAACATTTGACTTTGAATTGGGAAAAATGCCACTTTATGGTCAAACAAGGCATAGTCTTTGGACATAACATTTCAAGTAAAGGCATTGAGGTAGATAAAACGAAAGTTGACGTAATTGCTAACCTACCCATTCCCAAATCTGTTAAGGACATTCGATCATTTCTAGGACACGCTGGCTTTTACTGACGCTTTGTGAAAGACTTTGGCAAAATTACTCGTCCTTTGACGACTCTTCTTGTAAAAGACGTTCCTTTCGATTTCAACTCTGAGCGTATCTCTTCTTTTGAACGTCTTAAAAAGAACTCATTTCAGCTCCAATCATTTGCGCACCCAATTGGGATCTCCCATTTGAAATAATGTATGACGCTTTTAACTTTGCGGTCGGTGCTGTCTTAGGACAACGCATCAACAAAATCCTTCATGTCATTTACTATGCAAGTATGACTTTGAACGACGCTCAACTCAACTACACAACAACCGAAAAAGAGCTTCTAGCTGTCATTTTTGCGCTCGAAAAGTTTCGACCTTACTTGATAGGTTCACACATCATGGCTACACTGACCATACTGCTCTTCGATACCTTTTCGCCAAAAAAGGATGCTAAATCCCGTTTGATTCGTTGGATCCTTTTACTTCAAGAATTTGACCTTACAATCAAAGACAAAAAAGGATCTGATAATGTCATAGCCGATCACTTATCTCGTCTTCCGAACGCACCATCTTCTTTTCCAAGCAATGAAAACTTCCCCGATGAACAACTTCTTTAAATTTCTATCGATCCATGGTACGCTGATATAGTGAACGACTTAGTCACTAAAGAAACTCCCTCATCTTGGTCCAAACAGGACAAATGCAAATTCATGTCCCAAGTGAAATATTTCTATTGGGACGATCCATACTTGTTCAAATATTGTCCCGACCAAACCATCCGACGTTGCATTCCGGATAATGAGATCAGGAGTGTTCTTTCGTTTTGTCATGATCAAGCATGTAGTGGACATTTTGGTCCTCGAAAAACTGCGAAAAAGGTGCTTTAGTGTGGTTTCTATTGGCCTTCTCTTTTCAAAGACTCGTTTGAATTTTGTAAAACTTGCGATCGATGTCAAATGCTTGGACGAATTTCTTGACAAAATACGATGCCTCTAAACCCCATTCTTACGATCGAAATCTTTGATGTTTAGGGTATTGACTTTATGGCACCTTTTCCCAATTCTTTTGGAAACTTGTATATCCTTCTCGCTGTCGATTACGTCTCAAAATGGGTCGAAGCTGTTCCTTGTATAACCAACGACCATAGAATTGTTGTGAAACAAAGAAAACATCTTTTCGAGGTTCGGCACACCTCGCACAATAATCAGTGATAACGGCACCCATTTTTGCAATCGTTCTTTTGAAACTTTAATGAAGAAATACTAGATAACTCACAAGTTATCCACTCCATATCATCCTCAAACTTGTGGGCAAGTTAAAGTTTCAAATCGTCAAATAAAACAAATCTTGGAGAAAACTGTCAACAAAAATCAAAAAGATTGATCTCAGAAATTGACCGATGCGCTTTAGGCTTACCGTACTGCTTATAAAACTAACCTTGGGATGTCCCCATTTCGTTTAGTTTACGGAAAAGCTTGCCATTTATCGGTTGAAATCGAACAAAAAGCATAATAGGCAATAAAGAACTTAAATTTGATCTCTATAAAGCTGGCGAAAACTGAAAATTACAACTCAACGAACTAGAAGAACTTGGAACGACGCATATGAAAACGAGAAAATGTACAAAGAAAGAACAAAAGTTTATCATGACAAGTCAATCCTAAGAAAAACGTTTTCGCCTAACCAAAAAGTTCTTTTATATGACTCTAGACTTCATTTATTTCCTGGGAAACTTAAATCGAGATAGACCAGACCATTTGTGGTACGAACTGTTTTTCCACACGGTGCCATAGAAATACAAAACCCTAGGGATGGATCGATTTTCAAAGTCAACGGTCATCGTTTGAAACCTTATTTGGAATTTCCAAGTAACCAAGAGGAGGAGATCATGATTCTTCATGAACCAAGCTACGTCTAGTAAGAATGTTAACCCTCTTTTGTAAATATGTACATATTTTTCTCCGTTACACTCATTATATCATGCATTGACTGTGGGACACAGTCAAAAGTTAAGTGTGGGGGGGAGTCTCATTTCTTTTTTTAAGTTTCATGGAATTTTTTATTTTATTTTGAATTTTCATTTTCTTTTAACTAAAAGAAAATCTCAAAAACATTTTCTTTTTAGCATTTTGATTTATTTTTGAAGAAACACTATAGGATAAGTATAAGTTTTGGTTAATAAATTGAAATTTTTAAAATTTATTTGTCTTAACAAAAATAAGTATTACAAATAACAATGGTTTAACTAGCATATAGGAAGGTTCATGTGTGTCAATTATGAAGTATATTCTAATTGAAAATCTTTGTTTAAAAAAGTGGTATATTTAAAGTAAAGGATATAACATTTTTATCTTCTAAGTTAAATGGTGCTAAGATGATTTCGCAAAACTCTCTCTTTCTAAAAAAATAGAAAAAAAACACAAAAAAATGTATAAGTAAAAAAAACATTTGTATATATGTATATATTTTTAACACCTAGAGTCATGTGTTCACACTCGTGTGTTCACTCACCATGCTTTTTACCCTTCTCATGTAAGCCCGAAAGGCAGTGCACGATCGGTATATCTGGGCCGCCTCAGTTTATCTGAGTTACGTGTATTTATATAAAAATTCTTTTTAATAATTCCTACAGTCGATAAGTGTTCACACTTGTGTGTTCACTCGCCATGCTCTATATTCCCCTCATGTAAGCCCGAAAGGCAGTGGATGGGTAATATATCTGGCCTCAGTTTACTTGAGTTAAGCATATGTAAATATTGTTAATATCAATAAAATTTTCAAATAAGAGAGAGTAAGCAATTGAAATCCAAGCACCATTTTAACTTGTTTGATTTGACTTGTTATTGAAAAGAAATGAAAATACCACTTTGATAAACTTTGATAATCAACTAAGGATCTATTTCATAGTTACACTGTATTATCGACCGAAACAACGAGTTAAACTATAGTCTATTTGTTATGATAACTTCGTTTTTATTGGAAATTTTGACGAGTAAATGACTAAAATTTTCAAGATAATAACCAAACCTATATTTAACTTATTCGTGTCGATTTAAAAGTAATCCTTAATTTGTAAATATTTTCAAAAATTTGCATTCATCTCTTTGTAAATAAATCTTGCATTTTGTAAATATTTTCACTTTGCATTCGAATTTTGTGGGTAGTATCCGCTGAAAACACTCACGAGACAACACTCGTCCTACTGGGGACACCCAAAGGTTTAATGGCTTGTTGCATACACTCAATGCAATTGTGCTCCCAACGAAAACGGATTTATCTTAGTTTTCCTTTATTCGATGACGAATAAAAAGATAAGTGTGGGGGTATTTGACGTGCACGTAAATGTGCATATATTTACATCCATATTTTATCTATTTTTATTTAAATAAATGTCATATTTGGGTATTTTAACATGTTTAAAACCAAAATTCAATTATTTTCAAATCATCATATATTCATCTACATACAGGGGCAAAATAGTCATTTTTGTGCATGTGTTAATTTGGACTTTTTACTTGGACATTTTTCATAATTTTTATAGGAATTTGGATGCATATGGAAGAGGATTTCATGAAGATATATGCATGCACAAGGGAATACAAAGGAATAAAGAGGAAATAATTCATGCTCATGATCATGGAGGACCCCACCCACTTACCTAAATCTACAATTAGAAGCTAATGGACAACTAAGTGGAGGTTAAAGCTTCATGCACATTTAATGATGGATTAATTAGTGGCTAATGGTTACTTGGAGGCCACACTTCCTAAAGGGCATTTTGGGAAGCACCTTAAAAATTGAATTAGGGTTTTATGCATGTATAAATAGACCTCTTATATACATGTAAAGGATCTCCTACTCTCTCATTTTACTTAGGAAATTAGAAAGTTGTAAACACAAATCAAAGTGAAATAAAAATGGCTTCCTAAGCCTTCTCTTTTCTACATGCTTCTCTTTACTTTTTTCTCATTTTTATTCTTATGCTCTCTTTCATTTCATGTTCATAGCTTAGATTCACATTTATGCACTTAGTTTAGTTTATTTCCTTCTAGTAGTTAATCTTCTTTTTATTTGTTTATTTCCTACTTTATTTTATTTTCAATGTTGAAATCTCTATGTGTTGAAATGATAACACAAATGAGAGGCTAAATCCCTACAATTTAGGGGTAATGAAGCTTTCTTTTATCATGTAGATACAACATAATTTTCTATGTATGATCTCTTTTGTGCTTCATGAGAAAATGTATGTTTATGTTTGTTTGTGTTTTATGTTGAATTTGATAGCCTACTTTGTTCATAACAAATAGGCTATGCTTATCTCATTAATCACAAATTGCCTCTTTATCTAAAATATGATCATGGCAATGAAGTGAAGTTTTAATCAAAATTTGATGATCCATGTTTCTAATTAATAGTAAATAGATCATGCTTAAACTAGATTTTGGTTTCCTTTTCTATGCCTTGTTTCATGAGATTTGAAAAGGTAGGACTAGATTTGTATTATAGTTTGATGGTTTGATTTGTGTTAATTAATAACTCAAATAGGTCATGCTTATGATAAATACATAACTAATCCTACTTAGATGAAAAAGAGATCATCATTTGATTCTATGTTGATTTATGTGAAAAATATAAGAAAGTGGATTTGCCTCTAAATTGAATTTTAATCACGTAGTTTTCAATCTCAATATTTGCTTAGTTTTCTAGTTTTCAAAACCATCTCCACTTTGGTTTAATTTGATTGATGAGAAAATTTTAAAATCTTAAAAATTCCCTGCGGATCGACCAGTACTCGCCACATACTAAAATTGTACGTCGTGCGCTTGCGGTAATTTTAATTCAAAATTTATCGACGATAGAAAATTCGATAGAAAATTCATCGTTAAACATTTTATAGCTAGGACCCACTGACCATTGACAATATTGTTAGGAAATCACATTGGGAATAGGTCTTAATTGATGGGGTCTACCTCAACTAAGGTCGTTTAAAAGCATTATAGAAGCCTACTTCATATTTAGAAGTAATAAGTGGCTAATGGGTTTGGAGTTATTGGGTGGTTGATATGGCTTCATTAGTATTCATACCTTGGGAAGGGGTGAATATGTAATCATGTATGCAATATAAGGTAAGGTTAGAATTGCTAACCCTAATGGATATAACAATTAAATGGAAACCTATCAGTATAAGTTTATGTTATAGACGGTTTATATTTTTCTATTCACCAGACCTTGTTGGCTTGTTTATGCTTACGTGATAGGGGTTCTCGCATTGTGAATGGTGGCAAAGCTTTGTCGCTTGCCCCTACATGTCCCAATGGGTTGGTAGTCTAGTAGCCTAGGTAGTCGAGACGCTGGCTATAAAACAAGGATGTGTGGGGTTACCATTTGTAGCCATGCCCTTTAAGGGGTGAACGTTTGGGTTGTTACATTTGGTATCAGAGTCTAGGTTAGTAGATCATAGGAATTATGATAAATTGAGAGAACGTATTTGTACTTTCCTATCTAGTAATATTATATATTTTTATGATAGATTTTATGAGTTCCGACTATAGAAGTAGTTGTAGTTCCACTTGAAAGGAATAGGCAACGCAACTATTAGTTGGAAATATCTTAGAGCTAAGATTTTCACACCAACTTTAAAGTACCCCACAGAGTGCTGGTGATGCATAAAGCGCTATTGATTAAGAGCATGAGTACGATATATGGCTGAATCCCAGACACTAGACATGTTCGACTTGATGGTTGAGATTCTAGCTACCTTATGATTTTGGATTTTGAGTTCCGGTCGGAGACACACAAAGCTGAGGAATGACCCTAGCAACCCTCAATAGATTAAAAAGAGAAAACTAAGATATAAAAGCAAGGGTAAAATATCTTCTCGAATGAGGAGAAGTAACATTGACAACAAATCATTACTTCGAGTGAAGTAATACCACAAAATATATCAACAATTGAGTATCCAAAGAGGATATCTCAAAAGGGTCAGAATGGCAATATCAAATAAATTCAATGAATCATCTCACTTCCCTAGTGGACATCCTCATGGGAGGATGACCGAAAGGCTAAGAACTAGGAATGAAGTCAATACAATATTCGATTGCCCGATTAGGTGTCATACCCGAAACGGACTCACAAAAATCAACAGAGTCACAATGACTGAAATTCGAGATATATCATCAACATCTCGGAACTCAAGAGTGAATACAGAGACTTCGGAATCATCATCAACATTCCGAAGAACAAGAAACAACGAATCAGCCAAATTAGGATAACTAAATATAGGATCCTTCAAATCACAGAATGTGGTTTGATAATATGCAAGCCACTCCATCTCAAACCATTCCAAGCTCTAGATAGAAAAATAGCATGCTAATCTGCATGAAAAGATAAGCTATAAGGAACTTTATTCGCATAGCGATTTGATCCAGAATTCAAGCACAGAATTTCGGGATAGTTATATCGATCTGAGTTAGGATTTTTCACTCGATTTTATTCCATGGGAAATTATATTTTGTACGTTGCAATCGTCTGGAAGCAAGTTTTGCTAGGGTGCATTCATTGATCATCTCTTCGATGGCAAACCAGATTTTTATTTTAGTAATTGATGTCAATTCCTCAGTCTGAAACCTGTGAGAGAATTTTTATAAAGTATATTTTGGAAATGCCTTAGATCTTTTAAAAGGTTTTCAAATATTTCTTTTCCCAAGGATTTATTTTGGAAATTTTGTTTTGCGAAAGTTTTGAAATTTTGATTTTCAAAGAAACATGTATACGACTAGATTGGTAGTGTTAAGAAATTTATGGTTTATAAAAGCTTAATTCTTTAAATCCTTAAATATTTATATGTATATATCAGTAAAGGCTTGTTATTGATTTTTGGCAAGAATATAATTTTCCAATTTGGAAAATTTGTGTTTTAAAAAGGTTTTTGGAAACCCCGAAATATTTATATATATAAGTCTGACTTTTAAGGGAAGTTTTGATATGAAACAGTTTCTGTTATTTAGAAACAAGTATAAAGGAGTATATATTTAGCTTGGTGATTTTTTTGTTCACAAAATCGAGGGTTTTTATATTTTCTCTCATTAAGATACGGACAAAATAGGAATGACATCAACTTTTTTTGGGGTATGTAGTTTGAAGTGTTGTTAAACCCACCAGCTATTAGAAGAAATATTTCTGTGTGAAGTGGGTAGAGAATAGCGATTGGAATATTTTCGGATTTTTACAAGTGTTGTTGGTCGCAACAGTTTTACTAAGGCTATTGCAGTCTTGTCGAGGAAGGGTCTACATGGTAAAGTGGATTCCATCGTGTGGAAGGTAGAATTTTTCTGGATAGGTTAGCTGAAGATGGTGTGTGGAATGATCATTAGAATATTAATTAATTTAACTGGCCCAATTGGGTCCAGGTTCAGGCCGCGCCCAAATCTGGGCTAGCGATCGACTAAGTAGTTAACCATAGCGGTCGACCATTTGACCTAATAGCGGCCGACCGCTAGGTAGATTCGGGCCCAACCCGAACCTGAAACGTGACTACAAGTGCGTCCAAACTTTCAACCGCCGCATCCCTCTCACTCTCTTCCTCCTCTTCAATTTTTTTAGCCGAACCCATTTTCACCTCCCCTTCCTCCCTTAACCAAAGCCTCTTTCCTCCTTCCTCCATAAACTGACGCCAAAATCCTTGCGCGTCAGATCTTGACTCACCAATACTCTAGATCTAAACCCTTTTCTCCCTTTTCCAACCGCCTTCAGCCCATAGCACCACCACGCACCAGCGACTCTTCCTCTCATCATTCTGACCTCACTTCACAAGAATTTTCTTGGCTTGACCGGAGTAAGCGAAATATCGCCACCTATCTCGGAATGGCGGACTTTGATTTCCTTCACGGGCAACTAGTGAAGTTTAGAGATTTCGCTGCTCTTGGGCTTGAAGAGCTTTTCGTCGTAGTGGGACTTGCATCGATCCTCCGCTTCGAGACTTATGAGTGGGAATATTACATATGTTGCATCCATCTTTTTGATACACAAATGGCATAAAATTTTGATGATGGCAACAACTAAATTGAGTCTGAGGTGAAGAGAGCTCAAATTGAGATGTCAGATGATGATTTCAATGGAATTTTGGAGATATCTGCAGTAGGTGCAGATTTAGACGAAATAGAGATGACAAATCCTGAGATTCTACAGCGGTCTTTCCTGGGAATGTCGGTGATTGGAGGACCGACAATTTTGACCGATGGAATGTCCCATCATGCGCATCATTCAGCACAACATCATTCTGAAGATAGAGATCCTTAATCAGATCTACACCTCAGTGTGGAAAGCCGCCTATGCTATAATTGGCGACATAACCGTCAATTGGGCTCGTGTCTTGATGCTCTATATGGTCGATCAGTGAGTTAGTACCCCAAGGACTCACTTTCCTTATTGTCACTTGCTCACTCTAGTGTTCAGGCATTACGGGGTAAATTTGAGCGGAGAGCTAGTGGTGAGGAAGGTTCCTCCCACCATCGACCGGATCACCATTAATAGGATGAATATTCCTTTGCCACCTGTCGCACCACCTGTACCACCCTACAGTTGCAGCACCAATAGTAGGGGATAGTGCAGGGCACCGAGGGACATGTGAGTCCTAAGCTTGTTGACATCCATTAGGTTCAGGCAGAGCTCCGAGAGATTAGGATGGAGCAGCAGCGCCAAGGGTGTGAGATTGGGTGCATAGCCACCATGCTACGACTATTCCACGGTCATGGCAATGGCCCGAGCTCCAACCATGGAGCTAGACCTTCTCACAGTTCTTGGGCGGTGGTTTATTTAGGGTTGTTGTATCTTTTTATTTTCAGCATTTGTTCTTTTCTTTTGGGTTGTTGGATTGTAAAACGGTTAGTTATCTCGTATAAAAGGCATGCACAATATTATGAGTTTCTATTCATTTTCTATGTAATTATTTTTGGATAGGTGAACCGCTTCTATATATATGCATAGTAGAGAAATAATATAAATATGGGAATCTCTTAAAGACACTTAACTAACAGTAAATGCAATATAAGATTGAAAGTTCAGAATAGTTGAAATTTTAGCGAAGGACATAATAAAGTTGTTTCGATAGAATGGGTCAATGCTCGTGTTCCTTAAAAGCTAATTTTTTTTAATAATTGACATGTTGACATTTTAAAATAAAATGTCAAATTTTTGGCTAAAGGTTAGTTGTAGAATTTTGAAATTTGGTCTATGCGCATAACCGACTTTCGACTACGCTGAAAGTGTGGCTTGATTAATCAAAATTTTTAAGAAGGAAAATATTTTGGAAAAAAATTACCTTGATTTGAAAAGTTTTCTTTAAAAAAAGTTTTGTGCTTCAGTTATTTTTGACTCTTAAATAGAGTTTTATTTCAAAATTTTATTTCAAGAGAATGCGTCTAAATATTTTAGGATTTTATTTTTCAAATGACGTGCAAATTTGAAAAATTAGAAAGATTGTGAAAACTTTGACTTTGAAGCCACATGTTAGGCGTAAGGAAGGCAAACAGAGTTAGAATTTGCGAAACTAGCGATGCATTAGGGTCGACGATGCAATAAATGCAAGCGATAACAAAGAAAAAGTTGTTTTAGCCTTAGAATTTCTATTTTCATACTGAGTCGACGATGCGCGCGAGTCTATTTTTAGACTTAATTCCGTTTTAGAGCTTGAAATAAGCCTCCTTATGCATTTTATGCATGGAAAATTTAGAGAAAATCCGGGATAACGAAGAAATTTGCACTGTGCTATGGGAATAAGAAGATTATGGTGTGGTAAGAATATTAAATTCTCCCCCTAAATTCCTTTTTCTGGCATAAGAGTAAAGTTTTGGAAGTGATTTTTCAATGCGTTAGATTATTGGATGATAGAAAGTGGATGCAAAATTGGTCGCTTCATACTTCTATTTGTAGGAGTATGGGGTTTTGGTTGAAAAGAGTTTTCAAAAAGCTGCGTATGTAGAACTACCCATATATATGTAGGTTGTTTGCATCATATTTTTCAAAAGTGTTTTCAAAAGAAATGCATTTATATAGAAGGATCCGATTTAGAATCATTATGCATACATATTTTCTATATGGTGATACAATAATACACTATGCACTTATGTATGTTTGGTTGCAAAAATTGGTTGTACACTCATTAGTTGTGTAGTTTAGGATAATTAGGAGCAAAAACTTTGACTTAGTCATTGGTGAAATTTCGGGGACGAAATTCTTTTTAAGGAGAGAAGAATGTAACACTCTATAATTTGGTGTTAGTTATTTAATTATTTAGTTAGTTAATTAATCAGGCTCTGAAAATGGAATTTGTGCAAAGGTTGGAATTTGACTACGAAACTTGCACCACTGCATTTACGGTGAAATTCTGAGCAACTTTCATATTTGGAGTTTTGCGATCAGAGTCCAAACGAAGGAGTTACAGACGAAAAATGAATTTAAAATGAAAATAATTAAATAAGAAGGTATTAACATTTTTATATTAATTGCCCGAGCCCATAGGCCGACCTGTCATTGGGGACGGTCAACCCCTAGTGGTCAACTGGTCACCGAAGGGCGATCGACCGGTGCTGACCTGGCGGCTCCAATGAACCTAGGCCGCAACGGCTCGGATTTAATATACTTCTATCTAATGGTTCTGGTTGATTCTAGCGCTTATAAATTTAGGCCTAACCCTCAGTTCTCTTCTTATATTTTAATGGAGGCAGTAGCGAAGCTTTGCCATTTCTTCTTTTCCATTTTCTTTCTAAATTATAATGATAAGATATTCGTATATATATTCATACAAATCGGAGAAGAGTAGAAATCTAATAATAAGGCAAGAGAAGAGAATCAACCATATGCATATTTGAGGTAATTTATATATTTATACACATTTGTATCTATTTTCTCTCCCAATCTCAAATCTCTTCTCGGATCTGTAATTCTAATGTATGTGTATACCCTTTTATGCATATCTCCTGGATTAAAAAGGATTTGCAGATGAATCAAAGGTTCTTCTTCGGATCTGGAGATTTGGGTCATTTTTAAAAGGTGAGTGGGAAATTTTGCAGATTGTTATAATTTGAAAATTATCTCGTTGGTGTTTGTTTGATTTTTATGCTAATTGGATAATTGTGTATGAGTTGTAGGCAGGAAATTAAATACGATCTAAATATAATCGCCTACATATTCTTGTTTAGGAATTGATTTAGCATTGTATACAACTTGATTTGGAAATTAGACCCAAAAGTATGAATTTAGAATATTGATTCAAATAAAATTTATTCCAGATCTGAAATAGGTTGTATAGTAATGTTATAAATTTGGATCATTGCTCTAATCTTGTTAGAATATAGACTTTTCTATGTTTGGAATTGTTGGAGTTTAGATCCGTTTAATATTTGTAAATTAGTTTGATTTCTTTCCTTTTTTAAAAAATAAATCGTTCGATCTAATAAGGAATAAATGAAAATAGAAAGAGAAAGAGATGTATAAAGTATGAATTCATTGTATTTTACACAATCTATTTCAGTAATAAAAAGAAATGATTATTTCTTGTAATTTCAAACGATGTAATCTTTTATATTTTAAAGTTAAATCTTTTGTTTTGGACTAATTTAAGGAAATTATAGCGGATAATATTTTTAGATATGATTCCAACAATTTAACATGGAAAAGTATATTCTAGTAAAGGTATATAACTAAAACATATTTGATAAAAGTAAATGTTTGTACGTAATCACCGTGCTTATAATAATTAAATAAAAAGCTAATAACGACGCTTGCACATAATATTCGCGTTTGGGATAATTAACTAATGAGAAAAGAATTTAAAAGGTTGTAAACTCCAATAAATGGTAATAAATATGGGAGTTGCTATAAATTGATAGGGTAAATGGATTAATGGGACTGATAAAAATGGAATAGATATAGAAGGTTACTAATTTGAAATTAGTAACCATACATAAATGCCTTAGGAAATGTCCATTAGAATTTTATGGACAAACTGACATTTATGAGCATTAAATAGGGATTTATGGTAGATAAATATTTAAGGTAAATCTTATTGCCTTAAATAAAAAGGGAATTAGTAAGCTAAGTCCAATGTCTACCTAAGATAATATAAGTAAAGACTTAGGATGGTTAATTGGACTTAGTAGGTTAGTAATGCGAGGTCAGTAGAGTCACTCGACGGAAGACCACCCTTCACTTTGAGCCTACCGGTAGTCGTATGCATTTACTACTGATGTGAGATATCATTAATCATAGGACCCATGACGACATAAGGGATTGGGCTTGCTTTCTTAATTGGAAAGTGTTAAATGGTCCAAATTTGGAATTAGAAGCGATGTGGGATATCTCCATAGGGGTTCGCTTCTGATTTGAGGTCTTAAGTGGCTGAAGGGTCTGCCTCTCTCCTAAATGGAAGTATTAAGTAACCTAGTGAGATTCCAAATAAATAAATAAATAAGGATGTCTCTAAAGAGGGTTTACTTCGGTGTTGAGGTCTTAAGTGGCTGAAGGGTCCGCCTCCATATCGAAAGAAGTAACCTAATGAGATGCCATATTTATAATTAAAGAGTGAGAGTGGATATCTTGGGAAGGGTTCGCTTCAGGTTTGGGGTCTTAAGTGACTATAAAGTCCTCCTCTTTTCTATAAAGAAGTATTAAGTAACCCAATGAGATTTCCAAGCAATGACGCTAGATAGTACCATTGAGGAGCATGTTTCTAGAAGTTGGTCTTAAATGACGGGGTCTGCCTATTTTCACTGGGAAGTATTAAGTGACTTAGGTACAGTCTTTTACGTTGCTAAAGCCGTAATAATAGTAGTACCATTTAGGAGCATACTTTGAGGATAGGTCTTAAATGATGGGGTCTACCTTAGTTAAGGTATTAAATGACCAGGGTTTGTCTATTTTCTAATAAAAGGTACTAAGTGGCTTCGGTACTGTTTATTAGATGACTACGATTTATCGGCGATAGATGTAGTAATAGCTAGACATTAAATGTCAGAAGCCTTAAATAATAGTTAGAGGTCTTGTAGCTAGGACCCACTGACCATTGGCAACATTGTTAGGAAACCACCTTGGGAATAGGTCTTAAATAACGAGGCCTACCTCAATTAAGCTCGCAAATGACAGAGTCTGCATATTTCTCTTTTAAAAGCATTATAGAAGCTCGCTTTATATTTATAAGTACTAAGTGGCTAATGGGTTTGGAAGTATTGGGTGGTTGATATGGCTTCATTAGTATTTCATCCCTTAGGAAGGTGTGAGTATGTAATTGTGTATGCAATACAAGGTTAGATTAGAATTGCTAACCCTAATGGACATAACAGTTAAATGAAAACCAATCGGTATAAATTTTTGTTATAGATAGTTCATATTTTTCCAGTCACCAGAACGTTGTTCTAACCCCCTCCTCATTACAACCCACGAGATAGATTTACAGGATCGGGTCACTGGAGCTAGATGTGCTTTGTTGTTGAAGAGTCTTCTTTCTCTCATGCTCGATGCTTATGTGACAATCTGTTATCCAAGGAATACCATTAGTTCCAAGGTAGCAGTCATAGTCAGTATTATTATCCTATTATTGTTCATGTCATGAGTTTAGGTTTTTATCAATCTTTGATAATGCTCATGCTTATTTGCAGGTATCAAATGCAAAGATTTGTGCTCTGATGGTCTTGGGTTTCGATTTTTTTTCGAAATTTAGGCCCATTAAGGCGTGGGTTGTTGCACTTTTATTAAATTCAATTAATTACTTTAAACGCCATTGATTAGAATGATTAATTAATCTTAAACATCATTGGTAAAATGATTAATTAACTTTAAACACCATTATTAAATCGGTAATTAACTTTAATCACTTTTGTTAAATCAGTTAACTAAATTTAATCACTTTTATTAAATCAGTTAATTAACTTTAAGCATCATTAATAGATTTATTAATTAACTTTATTAAAGTTAAATAATAATTAAGAATATATTTAAACCTCCAATTCTTTTCAAATACGTATACAATCCTTACAAACCCATTTAAAAAGACTTTACAAAATATTTAAGGTAAATAACCTTTATAAATTTAAACAACATTATTTATCCCAAAAGGTAATTAAATCCAATTTGTAATCTTTTAAAACAACAATAATTATCCCAAAAGATAATTAATCAAATTTATAATCTTTTTATAAATTTCAAAACAACATTGATTACCCCGAAAGATAATTAATCAAATTTTATAACTCCTTTAATAAGATTTAAAATAACACTTATACTTTATTTTCAAAATTCTCAAAATAATTGAAAATATAGTTTAAACAATTTTCAAAGCGCAAAAATACGACCAAACATTTATTTTATAAAAATACAAGCACAAGTTAAACACACAATAAGGGTTTAAGGGGATGGTATTCAATAAGTGACGGCATAGCGACAATCGTTGTAACAACACTTACACAATCAAATGGAAGTGTAACAACCGTAAATTTTCGATAATTTAATTTATTAATTTAATAAGATTTTGTAATGTAATATTGGAAGGAATAAAAATTTTGTAATTTAATAATGTAATCAATACTAAAATGAAATGTAACAATCTAAATCAAAGCTAATTATTAACAATTGAAATGAAATTCCAATAATAAAATAATGAAAATTGTTATACTTGGCTATAAATTAAATGAAAGAAAAAGCAAAATATAAATATTGGATTAATGTATGAAATAGCATGATAAATGATAATTGGATAAGAAACGGTGTTATGTAAGCAATTGTAACATTTGTTTGTTAATAATAACTTATAGGTGTAATTTAAAAGTTAATGGTAACAATTATTGTATATTACCTATTTATTTAGCCTACTAATTTAAATTGAAAATAAATTTCAATAAATGTAATTAAATATTATGTTAATGTAAATTAAGTTAATATTTGGAAATAATGCTAATTTTATTCATAATATAACAATTGGTTGAATAAAGAGAATGGAAATCAAGATTTATTAATTTATTGGAATTCAAATTATAATAATTGGATTAATTGAAAATAAATGAAATTAAATATTTAAATATTACGTTAATGGAGATAAAGATGGAAATTTGAGTATATTAATGTAATGAAATGTAAACCAAATGTTAACTATGTTATCGGATTATAATTGGTTGAATATAAAGGTTGGAATCAAATTAAAACAATTTATTGAAATTAAATTATAATAAAATCGAATTTAATTACAGTTGAAATTGAACACTGTAATTTTTAATTTGTTATAAATGTCTATATAATCAAAAATGATAAAAGTTTGTTAGTTAATTAATTTGAATATAAGAAGTGAGTAAATTAATTTAATATTAATTTATTTAGTTAACTAAAATATAGCCATTTTGGCACTGACTCAGATTTCAACAAAACTAGTTTCATCGGATCCGTAACGGTGAATTATTGTAAGATTTCAAGTTTCGTAACGATCGAACTTGTCGTTTGATCGTACGGACTCGAAACGCCTAGAAATCAATTTAATTGAAATCAATTTGAAATAAGCTGATTTTGGTATAACTTCTTCATACGATGGAATTAGGACTTGAAACTTGTTCCATTGAGTTTAAAATATTTGAAAGCATCTATTTTGATATATGGGTTGACCCATTTTCGTTCCAAGTCGAAACGGGCTTTTCGGGTCGTTTATCATTCAAAACCCAAATCGATCTAATCCATTTGTTCTATTTCTGATCCATCTATAAAAAAGCTCGTTATAAACCCTAGGTTATTTCTTATTTCTATTACCTGTACGTACATCTCCTTCTCAACTCCTCATTCCAATGGCAGACAAAAACCTAATTCCCAAATTTCAAGTCCAAATCAAAAATCAAACTCCTCAAACTATATCGAATTATATATCAATTTGAAGCTCTCGACGAGCACAGGTCAAATCTGCAGTTCGTTTTTCGATCTGGGTCTATGTGTGTCCGGAATTCGAGGAACAATTTTCGGCCGTTCATTGGCGATTGATGATCGTCGTCCGATCGACAAATCAAGGGCACAGCTGTGTTGAGAGTCGAGTGCGTTGTCCATCAGTGTGGTTGGTTTGCCGTGTTAACGGCTGGATCGCCGGCTAAAATTCGATTAGGGTTAGCTTATGGGTGGCGGCGACTGGCTTTAAGGGTGATGTTCGGCGCCGTGGACCATCGCAGATGGTCGAGGTGGCTTAGGCGTGGGTCAATGAGCATGGAGGCGGGGTTTCCCTAGGTCATGGCGAGGTCAAAGGTGGTCGGTGATCGATTTTAGGGTGGCGGCTATGAATGATACGTGCGCGATTTCTGTAGAGAGGGTTAGGTTCGGTAGGGGTTGACGTGGACAAGGTGAGTCATTTTATTTATTTATTTATTTTAAATTCCGAATTCAATTGTTCTAACCGCGATAACTTTTGCATACGAACTCGGATTTGGACGCGGTTCGTTCCTTCCGCTGGGATCGTATTGAGATTCTGGACATTTTGACGCTAGTTTGGACGAATTCTGAGACCGTTTAAATTTTGGGCTTATTTTGAATTTAAATTCAAAGGTGAGTATTTTAACCCACTCACAACTTCTAAAAATTTCTTATGTTTGGTGTATTTTAAATCATCATCTCAGTTAATTTGAATATATTTGAAATAAATCATTATTTAATTTATTATTGAATATAAATTGCCAGTTAAATACCTGTTATTGATTATGAGCCTATATTGATATTTATTGATTGATTTGGATGATGATTGTAATTGATGTTGATTGTTGATATTTGATGAATGGATGTTTTATTTTATATCGTTATAAACTGCAAGTTCACTATGGGTTGAAATGATACATACCCAAATGATCAATAGATTAAGGAAAAATCGTTATGGGTTGAAATGATACACTCGAGCGATTTTATGGATTTTATTATTTATTCGGGATTGCGGTTTGAAATGATATATAACCGTAACATTGTAAATTGCGGATTGAAATGATAAATATCCATATCACTTGACCCTAGGGTAGAGAATTATATACACACCGGATTGGTTGAATTAAATAAATTTAAAGCTTTAAATTTTTGAATCCTTTTAAATGATATTTTAAAATAAAAAATTGATTTATACGAATTGAATTATTATCGAAATTCAAGTTTATGATAAAATTGGAATTGTTTAAAGGTATTGTTAAAAAGATTTAATTGAAATTTCAAAGTTGAATTTGGAATAAAAAGTGAAATTTGTCAGAATTGAATTATCTTAAATTGTTTGAAATATAACTTTGAAATATATTGAATTTGGAGTAATTTAAATTGATATTTCGAACATGGATTGGAGGCAATATTGAATTAAATATTTTATTGAGAATTGGAATTGGAAAATTTGAAATTGGGTTTTGGGATATTGAAATGGTCCAAATGTATTGGAATGAAATAAATAGTTTAAATTGATATAAATTTCAAATTCATATTTTTATATAAACTGTTTTAAAAATATATTATTTTAAAGACTTTAATTATTAAGATTTTCGACTTTTAAACTAATTAACCCATTTTAACTTATTTTAAATCTAATTAATCTATTTTAAAGTTATTTAATCTATTTTAATTATATTTAATCTATTTTAAATCTATATTAACTATTTATAACTATTTCCTTCTAAATTCCAAACTAAGTAAAATGGATGGGTTTATATTCAAATTCTTGATTTTTAAGTGAATATGGTTAATGACGTTATAACCTAACTTGGGATTTAAATAGCATATTTGGTTTAATATGATAATTTTGAAATGAGAGTTTAGCCTATTTTGGAAATACGACTTTTGAAAGGAAATATAATTTTGAACTATGATTTCAATGTGATATAATTTCGGAAGTAGGTAATGATTTCGAAAATGATATGATTTGAATTGAATATGATATTTTGATATCAATTATGAAATGATTTTGGAAATGTAAAAGAACCATCCGGTGTGTAATAAGCGATTGGTTGTTAAAGAGACCGGGATCGGATGTTGTCATACTCTCTACCAATACCGAAAACCACTTTGACAACTGTGTACGCAGTGGAGATTCCAGAATGAAGTAGGATGGTGGCGACGATCCTAAAGGTATATTTATGTGGACCAAACTCCCGTGAGTTAGCATAAGGTGGCTAAAACAGGAGCAATTCCAGGCCAATGAGATAGCTCTTCTGATCGGACACATTCCATCGATACTATATTCTAACTTGTGATTTATTTGGTGGCCACCCTTCGATTTTTACTCGGGAGTGTGTTTCGAGTTGGGCGGTAGTTGCGGCTATGCGTTACCAACAGTCCAGATGTGTAATTGGTATATCTACCCTGGCATTGCCTAGTTGTGCCGTGTCACCTACCCTAGCGCACCTTCTACGAGTTTGGTTTGTACCATACCTATGGAGTGCCCTCTGACAACACCCAGTTTACGGGTGGGATTACGGTACTGTATAGACTATGGGTATATATAAAATGTGTTAAGAGAGATATGGGTAACGCCTTAACGCTATTTTAATAGTTTATATTACTGTAGACATATTATAATAGCGTATTGTACTACATAGTAGATAGTTTGGTCTTCGATTAGATCTCCAAGTCCCATTCGACCAGTGTTCTCTTTCATTTGGGATTCCCGTATTCCCCCGAAAGCTTCTATCTTGATGTGGCGAATCTTGCACGATGGTTTGCCACTGGACGATAACCTTCAAAAGATCGGCATCCCCTTTGTATCCCGTTGTCGCTGTTGTGTCATCGGGGCAACGGAATCTTTAAACCATTTGTTTTTTGATAGTGTCTCGGCCAGATCTTGCTGGAATTATTTCGGCAACCTTGTTGGTATGAGACGTATTGCCAGATCTCCTTTAGAACTCCATCTTTCCTGGTGGTCTGGGATTTCTAGAAAATCTCTCCAGTCGATCGTGTTCCGTTTGATTCCTTGTCTTATCTGCTGGCACCTTTGGTGCGCACGGAATAAGGCAATCTTCGAGAATTCTCCTATGGATCCTCCGTCCATTATTCGTCGTGTGAGGAATGACGTTTTCCTGGCATTTCGTGGTAGACCTTTCAGGAGAACCATGAGCCACCGTTCTGGGCGATTGGTAGGTCTTCTGTCTATCTCGTGTGGCCTGGCCTACGCTAGACAGGGAGTTGGCTGAATCCTTGCATTCGGGCGTTGGCTTTCACCCAACGTTTCCGTCCCCCTCCCCCCTCTTTATTGGTTTGATGTGGTTGCTAGTTTTCTAGTCCAGGTAGCTTCGGATTCCTATTTTTCAGGGAGTGTGCTTTGGTTGGCTTCGTCTGGTTTTTGTGCTCGCGATTCGGAGGAGGCTCTTGTCTCCTATCTTTACTTTTGGCTTGGCTAGGTTTTTGGGTTGCATTGGAGGGTCTTGGGCTTTCTTCCTCCTCGTCGACCTCTTCACGAGGTTCTATGGACTTCTTCATTGGGTGGTTGGTTGTTCGAGCTTGATGAGGATGATTGATTGGCGTTGGTTAGCCGGAGCTATCCGAGATATCCCTTTCTGTTCTGGTACTATTGTGGGACTCGGCTCTCTTTTTAGTGGATGGCTTTCCTTTCGTCTATGCGCTTGCTCCATTCGCTGGGATCTGCCTTTGCGTTTGGTCGGTTTGCATTCTCTGTGGTTTGGATTGGTGGTCTGGCCTATACTTTCGAGTATAGGCGGGTGGGTGGTGTGGTTGGTGGTGGTTTTCTCTGTTTATTTAGTGGCTGGCTGTCTTACCTCTGTTTGCTGTAGCATTGTTTTTGGTATTCGTGCTGTTGTTCTGTGTTTTTTTAGAGTCTGGGAGGTATATGTCTTCATATGCTTCGCCATTTTTCTGTGTGCCCCCGGAGAAAGGCGTTTTTTCTCCTTTTATTTATATATCTTCCTTTTGAAAAAAAAACATAGTAGATAGTTTAACGGATCCTTAGGAGATGTGAATCCCGAACATCTTTTAAGTTACTACACTCACGTTAGACACTGGATGGAGATGTCAAACCCTGTAAACATCTCCGATGCCATTTACACTCGTATTTATTTACCGTTGATTTAACTCACATAAGATCTTTTAGTTCTGACTCGAGTGTTTTGTCTTTTCAATTCGCTCGGGTCACCTTAGCATTTGAGGATTTGAAGACCTTATTTCCGGAGGACGAAGACGAAGATTATTTTATTATTTACCATATTATTCCACTACATCATACTGTTCCGCTGCAATGTTATGTATTTATCTCTGATATGTGTAACTCTGATTTTTGTATTGGATAAGTATGATCAAATGTTTTGTATACAGCTTCATGAACTGTTATTTGATTATTATATTTTGTCATTCCGCTGCGAGATTCTGTTTTGTTTTTTTCTTTCTCTTTTTCTTATTCACCCCAATAATAATTCGCCCTTCTGTATGGTTTGAGTCGGCATGTGTGTCAGCTTAAAGCGTACAAAAAGGCGGGATGTTACAGGAAGTCATAAATATTTTTAACCCAGCAATGGCATAAGCGATGTACGATTATAAGTATATAAATAAATATTGGCGAGAAACCTCTAAGGGTCTCCCTACAAAAGTCAAATTAAATCACATACATGAATGTGAATTTTCGAAGTGTTCCATAATGACCTATTTGCTACGTACACTTCTACTCACCTTTTGTTTTTGTTCCCTGTAATACAATGGTTATTTATATCATCTGCTTGTCGTGGGGGAATTTAAATTCAAATAAACAACAAAACAACAATATAAACTATCATCCAAGCATTCAATAATTAATCTATAACAACATGGATATTATATAATTTAGAGATGAGTAAACTCACCGAAATTCCAGTTGACGCTTTCGCGTTTTGGTTCGGTCTAAAATCGAACAACATATGATTTTAGTATGAAAATCAACTAGCTTTAAATTCAATGAAACCAGTTCCAACGCTTAGCTAACATTCCTACGAGTCCAACGCAATCGACGTTGTCCAAAACATACCTTATATGGAAAAGATATTAATTTTATAAGTTATTGGATTTAAATAATTATTAATTAAACAAATTAATTAACACTAAAAAAATTACCACACTAATCCTTTCCTACCCCAAATGCTAATTACATTGCTTGTATATGATGTTCATATCATACCCATTACTGCTAATCTTCCCATGCCAAATTCTCCATCTACATGCCACTAAACGATATACCGATTTCACTGACAAACTCCCCAACCAAAACTCTACCCAACCATCACCACCATGAAGCACCCAGTCCTCTGCATAATAATGTGACCTGGGAGCACAATTCGATATAGTCGCCGCCGCAGCCTCTCAAATGGCAATCGCAACTTGCCGAACTTCTCTGTACGTGCGCCGCCTTACGTGGAACACGACCCCACTCATTTGTCCTAACTCCTCCTCAATACCTCGAAAATTGAAACCCTAGCTCGGCTTCCCTTCATCGATCATCAACAGTCGACGCCGCAACCCACAATCCATATGCAAATTCAAAGCACACTCTGCTACGAGTTTAATGAATCCATTATCATTATTTTAGTGGAGTATACTAATTGATTTTTAATTTTGAATGTTGAGGCCAGTAATATTTTTACTGTAAGTGGTGAACGAGTAAACAAGAGGAGGGAAAGAAGATGAAAAACAAGGTATTGAAAATTCTATGGGTCCATGTCTTTATATTTACAAACAAACAAATTATACTCCTTTCTTCTATTATAGGCTAAACAAATTTTACCAGCCAACATCATATCCATCAAATCATTGTTAAGGTTAGTTGACTAATTTGAATTGTGATTTGATTTTAAAAAGCTTTTGAAAAGAAATATTTGTGGTACTCCGCTACATAATATTCTGCTCATGTACAGAATGAGAATGGTAGAAATAAAAATATGATTGTGCACCAAAAAGCAACACAATCTCAAAACAAAAATAAAATACACCTGTTATTTCATTCTGTAAAATCTCAAAAATACCATCGTTTGTCGAAAAATACGTCAAACGATAATTTAAATATTTATAAATTAAAAATTATGGAAAAAATCTTATAAATTAAATTAAAAATACGCTATTAAAATCGAATCGTTTTATTAACAATTGATTTTCTTATTGTTTATTCAAAACATTGATTATTGTAAATAAATTTACAAAATGAGTTTACCATTATTATTTATTAATTAAAAGGAGTTAAATAAGGATATTAAATCCATTTAATTAATATTTAATCAACCATTCAAATATTCAATTCACAATTCAAATATTTAATTAATCCCTATATTTGAATAAGTTATTTATATTTTTAGACACCGATTATTTAAATATTTAAAATTAATTAAATATTCAAAATCAAAACGGTAAAATTTCGGGATGTTACACTAAGGCCCAAATCAATTAGGCCTTTACAATAGGGCTAATCTTTTGGACTTACTACATCATTGAGCCATGCTAGTAGATAAGGAGGGGAGAATACTTGATTATCCAACCCCAAGCCTAGATACTACTATTCTAGACACCCAAATGACATGTAGACTTTATTAGTTGGTCCTAAATTGCTAATTTAAACTACATAGACCATTAGGCCTCCAACACCATTATATGACCCAGGCTAGTCAAAAGCGGGTAGGGTAGATTACAGTTTTTTCCCTAATTTAGATCTTATTGGGTGGTCCTATAAAGTCTAAATTAATTTTAAATATAATCTAAATTTGATTTAAATAAAATCGTATCTTATTTAATTCATTGATTTAATTAAGTAATGGACTTAAATTTGAGTTTAATTCATGTATATTCAAATACAGTCATGTGTGTATTGTTCACAAGCAATATACATGTATTGTGTATATGGTTAATGTGTACATGTGTAGGTGTTGGGAGTTACACAACAATGGACACATTCGCTCCTTATCTACCCATTTCTATCCATTTTTTTTTAAATATTTATATTTAAATTTCAAAAATAAATAAATGAAAATAAATCATTTTGCAAAGTCAATAATTTTAAAATTCAATATTCTTTTCAACATATCTAATTTGTTTACTTATTAAAACTATTTAAAACCAGATCTAGTTTTATAAATTTAAAACCTCTCTCTCTCACACACACACATATATATATATAATATAAAATAAAAATAAAAATGTCTCGATATTTTAACATATAATCAATGAAAATAATATACACACACACATATGTTTAGTCATTTAATTTACACTAAAACAATTACTAAATTATTATATAATATATAGGGGCATTTCACTAGAAGGACAAACTTTGCAGTCCAATTAGTTTCTAGGACACACATCCACAGAAATTAATTTCAAGGCCAAAGTCAGCAGAATAATTACTTTTAAGGACAAAGTCAGCAGTCCAATTACTTTCAAGGACATAATTTCATAGGTTTTTAGGCCTTAGAAACTAATTATTTTGCATTTTGTCCTTAAAAGTAATTATTTCAGTTGTGTGTCCTAGAAACTAATTGCACTTGCTAAAGAGGCCCTTGTGGCTAATTTCCACTAACGATATATATGTAACAAAATACCTTTCGCGGTTTTTAAAAAATCTGTAGGCAATAAATAAAATATAATTTTATAAAATTAAAATTATTAATTTATAAATAATAAATATATATATATATATATTAATAAAATTATATTACTTAAAAATAATATGTAAGTATATATTTACAAATAAAATATAAACATGTTTCGAATTTTTTATTGCCAGATATAATTTGATGCATAAAGTAATTTAAATGATTGTATATATATGTATTTACAGTTAAACAAATTAAAATTAGTTTTAATGGTTTTAATAAATAAAAATTTATAAAAATATGTGCACAATTATATATAACTTTAAAAAAACAAAGATGTAATATATAGACTATGAAACTTGTAAATTTATGCATATATATATACATACAGATACATATACATATACAAACACACACACATACACACACAATATATATATATATGAGGAGCGTTCAATAGCACCCCAAATAGTGCAGCACCCCGTATGGCCCCATGATTTCCACCACACATTCCTATTTAAATAATGTTTCTTTCTCTGTCTTCCACATCCAACACTACTTTAATTAGATTGTGTAGTGGAAATTAGGGTACCACGGGAGTGCGGCAAAATAGGGGTATTGTTGAACGCTCCTATATATATATGTTTGTAATAGTATATTGATATAGGGACAACAACTATACATATAAATTCATATAAACAATATTATAGGTCTATACTAACATGATATAATATAAACCATAAACAAAAGAATTACACCTAGTTGAATGTCGCATTTCAATGCACTTCGATTGACCGAACAACTCCTATATTCGATCTGGAATCACCCTTCGGATGTTGCAATGATTTCAAGTACCATGTTTTGTATTTGGTATGATCAAGATTGGAGAAATAAATTTTTGGCCAAGGGATAAGGTATACACGCTATGGTGGAGGCAAGAGAAAGTGAGATGGAAAAGAGAGATCAACCAAATAGTGATGGTTTAAGGTGGCTTTTGTAGAGAGAGCTAAGGAGAACTATTCTTCTTAATTTTCTAATCCACCTTTTACCAAATTCTAGATTCAAAATTTGAAATTTGAACCCCTCATTTGCTCCACTTTAGGCCAGCAATAACTAGGACCTCTTGGGCCCTGATTAAATTAAACCTGCTTACTAATTAATTGCAATTAAATCTAATTTATGTGTATCGATATAGTATATTGAATTATGCATATATAACTTTATATGCACCCAATTAATTCCTAGTGGCATCCAGAAAATTACTAATGGCATCAATACATCAAGAAAATAATTAATATTACATAAATATTAATCAATTCAATTAATTTACAATAATTATAAATTAATTAAATCATTCAGTATTTTGAAGCATTCATTAATACATTTGTGCGATTCGCGGGTGTATATTCAGTTAGCGATTAATATCGACAATTCAAATATGAACGTTCACTCCTCACCTTAGCCAGTGTTGTGACAATTTGGCCAAATTTATCGCTTATACATCTTTTTCGGTAAAATCCAATTTTACGGTATTAAGCGCTACCTTTTAGTAACGATTATTTGCACTAACTCTCTACGACAAAACTATATCACATTAGGACCTATAGAATTTGTTTTTGTCAAAATTTCAATATCGTCCATATTCAACTTAGTTTGTCCAAACACAAAGTCCTTATTTTAATAATAGTGATTATTATTAATTGTACTGCTGTAGGCAGAGACTTTGACATTGAGTTGACTACAGTTGACCATAATACTAGCCTCATATGACTAAGGAAATGAATTCTCTATTTAGTAGTGTTTTACTCTCAATACTTCAACTCAGACCCAACTATACTCATTCGATGGTTGATATGCCATGATTTACTATAATCAAAGTGGAGCGTCCACATTGATGTTGAACAACATTCTCAAGTCAAGAGAACTGTGTAATAACATCACATTAAGATTTCTTATTTGACCTTAGTTATATTTACCAACAAGAGACTCTCAAGTGAGTCATTCCATAGTTATCCAATAACTATTAATACATAATCTCTTTATGCCACCAGCAACCATGGGTAATATACTTTCCAACATTTGGAAAGCTTTACGTAATCTAATCCCAATGGATGAATCGATATCCTTTTAGGAAACATCTTGACTAGGAATAGTTAGAACAATATGTTACTTTGGAATATGATAAATTTCTTATGATTAGAGCACTTTGTAATTGCTATCGTATAACATATTATTTAAGAATTATCTATTATATATATATATATATATTATTTAATTAATATACCATAGTATAATAGAAAAAAAACACATTTCATTTTGAACAAGATTTTATTACATAGTTAATAGTTTATAATATATTACATAATTTCCCCTAAGGTATACCTCTAACTCTATCATGATTAAGTTGCAGTTGTAACCCGAGTAATATGCACATAATGTTTAGTAATGAAATTAAAGCCTAACCTTATAAATGTGCTTACCATTTAATTTTGTAGAGTTTTACAAAAAAATATTTTGTTGAAGAGCCATATAAAATTAAAAAAATTATACATTTTTGGTTTTAAAGGCGTTTTATTAAAAATGAAATGTATGTTTTATGATTTAAAGGTATTTTTTGAAAATTTTATATGGGTAAAACTACAGTGTCTAATTTGGGTAAAATTGTGTTTTTAACATGATGTTTTATAAGAATGATTATTAACGTGAAAGATCATATTTAAAAGCATTTACATTTAGTTTGGGTTATTTGGAAAAAAAATTGGAAGAAAATATTTTTGATTGAAATTATTTTTGTTTGAAAACATTCTTTGAAAAAGTACGTCGTGAAAGATACTTTTATAGAAGGTATTCTGATTCGAAAATGTCTTATTAAAATATTTTATTGAAGAATATTTTAGTAGAAATTCGTATCTATAAATAGTGAAATGCTTTTATTTGAAGAATACTTTATGAGAAATACCATATGGTTTAAGAGATATTTGCTTTAAAGATGTTTAATAGGAAAACTATTCTGTTAGAAAAATATATAGTTTTATTTGAAAGAACATTTCGAGGAAATATTTTATTGAAGAAAATATGTGAAAATATTTTGATTTTATAAATACCTTTTTGAATAAAGTGTGTGATGAACATTTTATTAGAGAAAATTGTTTTATTCAATTTTAAGTTTAAAAAATATTACATTTAAAGTTAATTTTGCTTGTAAGTACCTTTAATTATAAGATACTTTTGTCAGAAGATGTACTGAAGAAGAAAAAAATTGGTCGACTAAATTTGTTGAAAAATAATCAATTTGAACAAATGTGTTATTGAGAAAATAGTAGGAGAATATTTTATTGAGAAAAGAATTAATTATAAAATATCTAGTTTAAAATACTTTGAAAAAATATTTTACCAAAATGAGAGTAATTTGATTTAGAAATATAGAGTTAGAAAAGTAAAATATTTTATTTGAGAAATGAACTATGGAAGTGTTTGTTTTAAAGTATTTTATTGGGAGACATTTTATTTTTAGAAAATTTTATTGGAGAACATTTTTAGAACTATGAGGCTAAATTGAGTAGCATAGGTGTGAGACGTTGGATGATATTAGTTTTGGGTTCACCAACATCCTTTACAATTTTCTTAATAAGTTGTAGGGATGTCTAGTTTACTTCCTTCTAGTGAGAGAGTTGGATTATGATGTTTACTCATTTGGATGAATAGAGTAGAGATAATTTAATTATGAATTCATTCGTCTACTTTAATTGTATTTGCTTACTTTGGTTGAATTGATTGCATTGTTCTTATTCTTATTAGGAAAATTGTCATGCTTTGTCTAACTGTATTTATTTTATAGTTTATGACATGCTTGGTTAAATTTATTTCTCCTACTTGCATTGTCTTATTGTTGTTTTCTTGCTTAGTTATACCCTTATTTTATTTGTTTGTTTGTTTACTTTGTTGTGATCTTTTCCCATGCGTGCTAAATCATATTGTTTGTTTTTTATGATGATTGTACGATATGGTAATTATCAAATGTTGACTTTTAGCCAGGTGTGCATTAGAAAAACAAGTAGGATGTTAAGGAAAATATATGGTTTAGTCATGGTGAGATGACACAGTTTCCTAATCCAAGGAAGACTAGATATTCAAATTGCCTAAGAGATGTGATGATATTCCTTGAGAATGAGTAACGATGACTGGAGAATTTTGGTGGCTAAAGGTTTGATGAATACCACTGAGGAATCAAAACGATGAGTGAGAGTTTCATTACATTTTACTAAAATATAGAGCTTAACATAAGTATGTTTCAAAATCTCTTTTTATACAAGTGATTACTAGCTTCAATAAATATTTTAATTTAAATAAGATGTTTTATTTTGATTTTTAAAGAAGTTTATACAGTTTGGAATTTTTATTCTCAAAATTATTCTGTTTATTAAAAATGATAATATTTAAAATAAGATAAATTTTCTTTGCGGACCCTTGATTTGAAAATGAAAATATTTTGGTACAAATGTTTTGATTTAAAGATGCATTAGAACTCTTATCGCTAGCGACGATGGGCTAGCATAATCCATTTTTGTATTTTGGGTGAGGCATCCCTATCATCAAATGAAGAAGTAATTATATGAGGATTGTGGAATCATATTTTTGATGTGACATGAAGGTTGGAGCAAGTTGATTTTCGATATAGATATACGTGCCAAGGAATCGTTGATTACCAAAGGCTTTGACGTATGCTCATAAAGAACGGGTAGGTAGGGGCGCTAATCATGGACCATCTAAGTGGATTCTCCCAAGACCATTAGAGTGGGTCTAGGTCCTTGGTATTCGAGTGGCAAGGATTACATTATCATGTAGCCGTGATGTTAAGTATTCGTCGACCTTATGACATTTGTTATTTATGTCATCATATATCCATGAGCATCTGGTTCGAGACCGTCTCGGTAAGTTTAGACGTCCTAATCGCCTAAGTGGGTTTGGGAATCTAAGATTGATTAGTTGCAACATGAGTAGGTGACTATGTTATTTTGAGGATATAGCCATGTGATGACCCGTCTCCTCGACCCTTAGAAATCGACACTAATACATCCACGGTATTCACGTGTCGTAAATCCAAGTGTCGGGGAGGCAGATTATCAGGTGTGTAAAAGAAAATAAAGATAGAAGATAACACAATAATAGAATCTCACATCGCATTCAACATTTTAATTATATATAAATGATCAGAGTCAAATACAAATCCAGTGGGATATTTATAACTGTCTATCCGTACATATGTTGGAAAATACATACTACATATCACAGCAGAAAATGGGTGATATCTACATAAGGTACTTCAGCTTCAAAGCTCCAAAAGACTTCTCCAAAATGCTCCCCAACATGCTCGAAAATTCTCCTAAGGTATCCTGACTACTTAGATACCCGAAAAATAGGGCACCCAGAGTTTAAAGGGAAAAACAAACTCCGGGTCAGTCGTGGGACTGGTGTGAGAACTCAAAGTACGATGTTATGAAAACAAAAAGGTATCTCATAAGATTGTGCACACATAAACACGGAACGGGTTTTTACCTGGTAACCAAAACTCTTTATTACGTAAAATTTAGGGATATTATTTTTAATGACTTTGTTTGAAAACATTTGCAAATAAACTTATTAATCTTAGCTGAAATTGTTACCATTATTAAATTCTAGCATACTAGGTTTTACAAACAAAACCGCAAGTTCTTATTGAAGAATGGATTTCCATACAAATGACCAGGTGAAGGGACTACCTTCCGATAGGTACACCTCTAGATGGATATCCCGAGGAACCATCACTGTAACAACCCGCGGATTTAACTGGTTTTAATAACGTTATTAATTGGAATTTTGTGGGATTTTAAAAGATAAAATTTTGAAATAAAAATTTGATATTTTAAATGCATCAAGTTAAACATAGCAACTGGTAAATTTTTGTCCGAAAATACGAAAGTTTATTTCGCGCGTAAATTTACTTCAATTTAATCAGTTAAAAGCGATGAAAATAAAATATTTTTGGAACCTAAATATTTTTACATCGAAAAATTTTAAACCATCTTCTAAGCAAACGTCATTTTTCATTTTTCCAAATTCGGACTTCTTTGGCTCTGTCGATCTTATTTTTCAGCGTTTTTGCTGCATTTTCCGGTAGTAGAAATTTCGAATTTTATAATTCAATCACATCACTAATATCTGTATACCGTTTTGATCGTCTCGTCGTGCTGATTTCCATGGTATTTTCGTACGTGCGTTTCGACGTCCGGAGGACGGCGAAATTTGTAAACGTTGTATCGTATCGGTACGTTTCGTGAGACTTTTGGTTTCTTTGTGTTCTTTTACCATACAAATCCAACGGTCATTAATATTTAGTATCTACCGAATCTAGTAATCAGTTGCCATAAATAATTTCAAAATTTTAAAGTTTTAAATGTTTGCTATTTTCCGGTGCAAATCTATAACCGGTTCGTTTCTTAATGTTACGTAACCTTTCCCCTACCCTTGCTTTTTCTTCATCTTCCTCTGTCACTTTGCGTTTCATATTTGGAGTTGGCTTCTCCACTTTCATCTTCTCCCCTGCTAATTTTCTACTGGCCATAGACAAACCCACCTTCACTCTCTCTTTTCCTTATTCAAATTGCAACAAAAAAATTATTTTATAACTAGGAATGTTTTCATTTTGGTTCTGGAGTCTCTCCTCTTCCCTGGTGTGAACAAATGTCTCTTCTTCCTATTTTCATTTTTCAAACTACCAGCCCCTCTCCTCCGTGCACCCACACCCGAGCTCAGCCCCCTCTCCACATGCTCCGCCGCCTGAACAACCACCGGCCGAGCCTCCAAACGTCCCTCCACCGTACAACCTTCGCTAAGCTGCCCCTCCCTCTCACATCCCGCGCCTCCACCAACCACGACCACTACAAAACCGAAACCACTACCCGCCTCACCCATGCAAGCACCACAGCGACCAAGACCCCGTTCACAACCAACAACCACCATTGTCATCCCTCCGACCGGATCTCCACCCAGCAAGCCCGAACAACATCCAGACCATCCACGTTTTCACACACAGCTCACATCCCCTCTGCTCGCTCGAAGCCATGGCCGAAGCCTGCAACAGTCACCAACCATCGGCCTCCCAGTGCTCTTCCCACGCAGCTTATCCTTTGCTCGAACCCAGCGCACGCAAGCTTGGCCTCGCGCCCTCCACCACAGCTTCCTCATGAGCTCACCACAGCAGCTTCAAACTTCGGCCTCCTTTTCGAGCATGCCTCGATCTGCTCTTTCCTGTTCTCTTTTCTGCTGGTTCATTTTTTCGGTAATGTATATGTTGTTGTAAATATAGATATTCTTTCATTTGCAGTTTTTTTTCTTTTATATTTTCAAGCATATGTATACAAATATAAAGGAGTTTAGCAAGGTTTTTGAACTGAATATAAGTTAAATTATAGTTATATACCATCTATTAGTCTTTCTTTGAAAGTTAAAGGATAGGCCAGTCCTACATGTATATGTTTATTTTGGGAAAAAGGAAAAGAAAAAAGATGTTATAAATGGTAGATGTATTTGTCTCTACGGTATGGGTTGTATTACATATATATTTTATTTTAAAGGCATAAGAGTTATGATTTTGTTTTGAATATACAAACAGTGAATTAACATAGTAAGTTCATGTTTAAAGGTTGTGTTTATTTTAATATAAAATTTTCAAAATAAAATTTGCATTTGTTTGCATGTTTATTTTTTTTTTTTTTTTTTTTTTCTGAACAGCAGTTAGACTTCATGTTCACGATATCATATCTCACTCATGTTTTATCGGAATGGGTTGATTCTATTTTTAAAAAGGAGTCGAAGTTACCTAGTTTATGCATGTCAAATTCCAGCAAAATCCGACATCGTTTGATTAGTGGTCGAGGAACTGGAAGTTTGACCCAGGCAACTGTTCTTTTGTACTTGAAATTATTTTACACTGCTGCAAACACGACCTGAGTTCATGTTTGACGCATCGGATATCTTCCGTCTTACGTCGGAATACTGTGATTCCCTTTTTGTTTAAAAGATAAATTTTTCTACTTTCTATATATGAAATTTTAGCTTCATACGAGGTGGTTTAGTCCTCTGTTTCTTACCTGAAAGTCAGACCCAGAGGGGTTTTCAGACCTGAACATTTGACAGTCGCATCATGGCCTGAGTCTATGTTCATGACATCGTAACTTTCTGGTCTCTTGTCCAAATCAAGTAATTCTTTTGCAGTTTGAAATACAAGTTTTGATCTTTATTCATACCAAATTTCAGACCATTTCGATCTCGGTAGCACATAGAATTATACTGTTAAACTTTGACGCAGGACATGTTTTTATTTGTTGCTATGTTAAATGTTTTGATTTGATTTCATCGATTTCTGTTATCAGCTTTGATCGTTGAATTCGTGCCGATTTGTTTTGCTTGGATTCGTAACTCAATCTCTATGTCCGTATCAGTGTGCGTATCCGGGTCATCTTCTCGTGCATCTCTAGCCTCGAAAGGTGACCAATCACTCACGATTAATGTTCTTTTATTTATTAAATTTGATTTCAATTGAAACGACAATTGAAATATTGCTGCTGTTAGTTATTTATACTATTATTTATATTATTACCTGTATCAGTTCACCTGTGACATCTGACACCAATATTTGTTAATTATTTATGCGATGATAATACAGTTTGGCTGTTAATTGATTGATTGTTGATGTTTGCATTGGTCGTTAAATTGTAAATGTATAAGTGATAAATAACATGCAACTGAATTTGACGTAGGAGTTAAAGTTTGAATTGATATATGTGTTGGATTTGATTAGTTACATTTGTAAAATATGACCCCTTAAATGTTTAATTATTTGACACGTAGAAATGGTTAATTACCCTTGAACCCTTTGAATTTATGGTATGAAATCGAATAAGAAATGACAAGTGTAGAACCGCATCAAATAATAGTGTAATAGTCTTTAATCTACATGAAATGATAATGTAGATTCTAGAAATAATTATATTAATTTGCACAAACAACAATGTGAATTAATACGATTATTTCGGGATTATTTGAATTGATTATTGGATTGTTATTGATTATTGTTATTGCTTTTTTATTTACCTTGACACCATCCCAGTTATCACACTACAAGTTCCCTTTGTTATGCTTTGATTTTTGAATTAAATTGGAATCGGGTTGAAATGATAAATACCCAAATTGAACTTTGACCTAGGATAGAGAATTAATGAAAACCGATTGGTCAATACTTTGATTTAAAAATAAAATGAAGATTTTATTTTAATAAATAATATGGTTTTGAAACGAAGTTGGAATTTGAATTTTAATGAAAGGAAATGTTAATATTTAATAATCTGAATCAAAATATTCACATAGTAGTTGATGAAAGAACGTTGTTTTAAAATTTGGAATTATTAATAATTGAGTTTGAAATTATTTAATAATTAAGTTTTGAAATTATTTAATAATTAAATAAAATTTAATTCTTTGATAAGTGAAATTGAATTTCTTTAACAAGAAATAAAATGTGATTTATTGAAATTGATGTAAGACTTGTAATTGAAAGAATTGATTTGACGAATTTAATTTAATTCAAAATTGTAAGTTTTGATTTAATAAAGTTGAACTTAAGTAATTGATTTAGTGAATTGGAAATTAAATAGAAATTGTTTGAATGATAAAATTTACTTAACGAATATTGAATGAAATTGATTAACGAATTTAAATTGATTTGAATGTTAAATTAAATTGATTTAAATGATTTCGGAATGAAACTTATATACGAATTTAAATCAATATTTGAATTGTTTTAAATAGAAACTGAAATTGTATTATAAAATTTGAAATGGTGATCTGGAAGTTTTGAAACATAAATTATGGAAATTGTTTTAGAAAGACAAATGAAATGTTGATTTACAAATTTTTGGAAATTGAATTTGATTTGCTTTGAAAGATATTAAACGACCAATCGGTGTAATAATTACGAAAGTTATTAAAGAGACCGGAATCGGTTAGGGACATACTCAATGTCTAAACCGAAAACCACTTTAATAACTGTACGTGGAGTGTGATCCAGAATGAAGTGGTTGGAATGATGTACGTGATGACTGAAGAAAGAGAACGATAATGGATAGCCTTGACACTTGTGTCAAATTGGAAATGACTAAAACAGGAGCCGTGCCGGGCCAAATGGAGGTCAGCTACCTCAAGCGAACACACTTCTTCGAAAACTACTCATTATTTGTTGTCGATTGGTGCACCCTTGATTTTGGGAGTGTTGTTTCGCGGTGTTGCGATCGCTGTGGCGATGCGTTCTCACCAGTCCGGATCAAGCAAACGGTAGTTTCACTACCTTGGGTATTGCCTCATGTGCCTTGTCATACTTGTATTCCTATGCGCGACCACTACGATTTGTTTTGTGTTATACCTATGGAGTACTCCCTGATAGCCCACTAGTTTACGGTGGAGTTTACAGTGCTGTATAGACTATAACGCTTATATAAAATGTGTTAAGGGGGATAATGGTAACGCCTTAACACTATTTTGATACTCTATATTACTGATAGACATTATCTATTTACCGTACACTACTACATAGTAGATAGTTTAACGGATCCTTAAAGGATGGTTATTCCAAACATCCTTTGAGTTACTTGTATTTCAATTGCTATTTCACTTGAGTTAGATTTATTGATATAAGAATGTTAATCCTGACTCGAGTGTTTTGTGTTTTGCTTTACGCTCGGGTCAGACTGAGTGTACCAGTATTCGAGACTCACCTTTGGAGTTGGAGCTTCGCTTGGAGATCCAGCTATCTATTCAGCTTTCAGGTATCCAGTTGATTCCAGTGATTGTATTCTGATTCTTGTATTTGACTATTGTATTCGAGACATCTGATGTACTTTATTTAACTCTGATATGTATATAGTAGCTTCATAAACTACTATCCTTTATTTCCGCTGCATTTATTACTCTATGTCTGTGATCTGTGATTATTTATTTACTGTATATGTTCAGTTTTGCCAAATTTAAATTAACAACGCGGTATTTTGAATTATTCAAGTCTGACATGTGCCGATGCGAATGGTCCAAATTATCGGGTCGTTACAGTTGGTATCAGAGCTTTGGTAGCTCTAGGCAAAACTCAACATATAGGGTAAATGTATTTACAGAATCACTCTCATTCGAGTTTCAATCTTTTCCTTTTGACTCGATTCCTTTGAATTTTGGAGCGTTCCCTACGGTTCCAAAAATTCATTCGTGTCCCTCACTATTCGTCTTCTTTCAATTCTGGAGCATCACATAGCTCCACTTCGAATGACCTTTATAATGAATCGGCGATCTCGCCAAACTTCGAATGATTTGTAAAGGGGTGAAACTCCTTTACAATTGGCATTGATTTACCGGAGATTTCTGTATCCTCGGTTTATGATGCTACCTATCTCCTGCTATACCTGAATTCTATTTCTTGAGATCGAATGTAGATTTGCCTCGAAATTCTACATCGATCTTATTTTTGAAGTCACGGTCGACCTGGTTAAGGTTGCTGCAATTTATATAAACTTATCAATCTTCCAACTTTGTTATTTAATCATCATATCTTTGTTTCGAACTTATCTTCGAATCAAATTTCTCTTTGATTTGAGTCCACCAAATTTGAAACCCTATCCTTATTTTGAAAATTCATTCCTGTATCGTCGAGCAAAGAAATGTATTTGTAAACTAATATATATAAATTCTTTAATATATGATGTGTTGTTTGAGTTGTTGATGTTGATTTGGGTTCCTGATCGATTCGTCTGATCAACGCTATCGATAGGATTTCCAAAACACTTGAGCAGAGCAAACTGACACAATATTGTTATCAAATTTAGTAAATGAAATAAAATTGTATGATTATACCATAAATATATAAGTGAAATTTTCTGGAATTTAATAAGTTAATTAAATTGGTTGTTTGAAATGATAATATTTGATTATCAGTTATTGTTCTAAATGAATTTATAAATATGGTTTATAAATTGATTTGGAATTTGAAATGAATTTAATTCTGAAAATTGAGAATTTAGTTTCCGGTGATTACGAACTTTGGTTTTAAAATTTAAAGTATATATGATTGAAAATATTTTCGAATAGAAATCGTTTTCAAAGAATTTTAGATGTTTTATCAGTGCTCTTCTCTTTGTCGCTGGAAAATAATTTTGGTGATGGCGGCCGCATCATCGACATTCATTTTCGAGTTTCGAAGCAGAGATACTATTCTATAGCTTTGCTACGGTTTTGTTTTGAAAAATATTTTGATTTGAATTTCTTCAGTATAATTTGATTTATATATATATATATGGGCATCTTATTTTAAAATTTAATTTGATTTGATATAAATATATTATATATATCTCTAAATTGTTTAAAGTTAATCGGAAATCTAATTCTTAAATTTTGTTGAAGGATGATTTTAATTATAAATAAAACCAAAATTTGGAATAAATATTTAAACTTGAATAATTGAATTGGGAAAATTTTATTTGTATATTGTTCAACTACATTCTAATACAACTTACCTAAATCATTCAAAAGTTGAATATGTAATTTGATAATATATAATATAAATTTAATTTATAAATAAAATTTGAGTGGTTATAATAAATGTTATACACTTAAATTTTAATTATAAAATGTTAATTGAAATAAATAGAATAATAAGTTAATTGAATAATAGATGAATATAATAATCTTGTTCTGAAAGAATTAACAAATTGAAATTAGATCAACTTATGGAAATAGCTTAAATTTAAAACCAATTATTGAATATAAATTAATTTAAATTGAAATTTATATGGTTTAAATATAGGTAATAAGATATATTAAGTGGAATAAACTTAATAATAATTTGGAATAAAAGAATTAAATTTTTTGAATAAAATATGATTACAATAAATGATTATACAAATTGATGATCTAGAAATTGTTAATTGATGATGACTAGATAACAAGATAATGAATTTAGAAATAGATAGATTGATTTAAATTAAGTGAACTCAAAGGGGATTTAACCAAATTGTTAAATATTAATTTAAATTGAAATTTATATGGTTTAAATAAATTGTTTTATTTTGTTTTCAATCTATTTTCTTCTAGTTGGTTCTATTCTCCTACCTCCTTCCTTTTCGGGGACGAAAAGTTTTGAGTGGGGGAGAGTGTAACAACCCGCAGATTTAACTGGTTTTAATAACGTTATTAATTGGAATTTTGTGGGATTTTAAACGATAAAATTTTGAAATAAAAATTTGATATTCAAAATGCGTCAAGTTAAACATAGCAACTGGTAAATTTTCGTCCGAAAATACGAAAGTTTATTTCGCACGTAAATTTACTTCAATTTAATCAGTTAAAAAGCGATGAAAATAAAATGTTTTCAGGACCTAAATATTTTTACATCGAAAAAATTTAAACCATCTTCTGAGCAAACGTCATTTTTCGTTTTTCCAAATTCGGACTTCTTTGGCTCCGTCGATCTTATTTTTCAGCGTTTTTGCTGCATTTTCCGCTAGTAGAAATTTCGAATTTTATAATTCAATCGCATCACTAATATCTGTATACCGTTTTGATCGTCTCATCGTGCTGATTTCCATGGTATTTTCGTACGTGCGTTTCGACGTCCGGAGGACGGTGAAATTTGTAAACGTTGTATCGTATCGGTACGTTTCGTGAGACTTTTGGTTTCTTTGTGTTCTTTTACCATACAAATCCAACGGTCACTAATATTTAGTATCTACCGAATCTAGTAATCGGTTGCCATAAATAATTTCGAAATTTTAAAGTTTTAAATGTTTGCTATTTTCCGGTGCAAATCTATAACCGGTTCGTTTCTTAATGTTACGTAACCTTTCCCCTACCCTTGCTTTTTCTTCATCTTCCTCTGTCACTTTGCGTTTCATATTTGGAGTTGGCCTCTCCACTTTCACCTTCTCCCCTGCTAATTTTCTACTGGCCATAGACAAACCCATCTTCACTCTCTCTTTTCCTTATTCAAATTGCAACAAAAAAAATATTTTATAACTAGGCATGTTTTCATTTTGGTTCTGGAGTCTCTCCTCTTCCCTGGTGTGAGCAAATGTCTCTTCTTCCTATTTTCATTTTTCAAACTACCAGCCCCTCTCCTCCGTGCGCCCACACCCGAGCTCAGCCCCCTCTCCACATGCTCCGCCGCCTGAACAACCACCGGCCGAGCCTCCAAACGTCCCTCCACCGTACAACCTTCGCTAAGTTGCCCCTCCCTCTCACATCCCGCGCCTCCACCAACCACGACCACTACAAAACCGATACCACTACCCGCCTCACCCATGCAAGCACCACAGCGACCAAGACCCCGTTCACAACCCACAACCACCATTGTCATCCCTCCGACCGGATCTCCACCCAGCAAGCCCGAACAACATCCATACCATCCACGTTTTCACACACAGCTCACATCCCCTCTGCTCGCTCGAAGCCATGGCCGAAGCCTGCAACAGTCACCAACCATTGGCCTCCCAGTGCTCTTCCCACGCAGCCTATCCTTTGCTCGAACCCAGCGCATGCAAGCTCGGCCTCGCGCCCTCCACCACAGCTTCCTCATGAGCTCACCACAGTAGCTTCAAACTTCGGCCTCCTTTTCAAGCATGCCTCAATCTGCTCTTTCCTGCTGTTGCATTTTTTCGGTAATGTATATGTTGTTGTAAATATAGATATTCTTTCATTTGTAGTTTTTTTTTTATATTTTCAAGCATATGTATACAAATATAAAGGTTTTTAGCAAGGTTTTTGAACTGAATATAAGTTAAATTATAGTTATATACCATCTATTAGTCTTTCTTTGAAAGTTAAAGGATAGGCCAGTCCTACATGTATACGTTTATTTCGGGAAAAAAAAGAAAAAAAGATGTTATAAATGGTAGATGTATTTGTCTCTACAGTATGGGTTGTATTACATATATATTTTATTTTAAAGGCATAAGAGTTATGATTTTGTTTTGAATATACAAACAGTGAATTAACATAGTAAGTTCATGTTTAAAGGTTGCGTTTATTTTAATATAAATATTTCAAAATAAAATTTGCATTTGTTTGCATGTTTATTTTTTTTTATTTTTTTTTATTTTTTATTCTGAACAGCAGTTAGACTTCATGTTCACAATATCATATCTCACTCATGTTTTATCGGAATGGGTTGATTCTATTTTTAAAAAGGAGTCGAAGTTACCTAGTTTATGCATGTCAAATTCCAGCAAAATCCGACATCGTTTGATTAGTGGTCAAGGAACTGGAAGTTTGACCCAGGCAACTGTTCTTTTGTACTTGAAATTATTTTACACTGCTGCAAACACGACCCGAGTTCATGTTTGACGCATCGGATATCTTCCGTCTTACGTCGGAATACTGTGATTCCCTTTTTGTTTAAAAGATAAAGTTTTCTACTTTCTGTATATGAAATTTTATCTTCATACGAGGTGGTTCAGTCCTCTGTTTCTTACCTGAAAGTCAAACCCAGAGGGGTTTTCAGACCTGAACATTTGACAGTCGCATCATGGCCTGAGTCTATGTTCGTGACATCGTAACTTTCTGGTCTCTCGTCCAAATCAAGTAATTCTTTTGCAGTTTGAAATACAAGTTTTGATCTTTATTCATACCAAATTTCAGACCATTTCGATCTCGGTAGCACATAGAATTATACTGTTAAACTTTGACGCAGGACATGTTTTTATTTGTTGCTATGTTGAATGTTTTGATTTGATTTCATCGATTTCTGTTATCAGCTTTGATCGTTGAATTCGTGCCGATTTGTTTTGCTTGGATTCGTAACTCAATCTCTATGTCCGTATCAGTGTGCGTATCCGGGTCATCTTCTCGTGCATCTCTAGCCTCGAAAGGTGACCAATCACTCACGATTAATGTTCTTTTATTTATTAAATTTGATTTCAATTGAAACGACAATTGAAATATTGCTGCTGTTAGTTATTTATACTATTATTTATATTATTACCTGTATCAGTTCACCTGTGACATCTGACACCAATATTTGTTAATTATTTATGCGATGATAATACAGTTTGGCTGTTAATTGATTGATTGTTGATGTTTGCATTGGTCGTTAAATTGTAAATGTATAAGTGATAAATAACATGCAACTGAATTTGACGTAGGAGTTAAAGTTTGAATTGATATATGTGTTGGATTTGATTAGTTACATTTGTAAAATATGACCCCTTAAATGTTTAATTATTTGACACGTAGAAATGGTTAATTACCCTTGAACCCTTTGAATTTATGGTATGAAATCGAATAAGAAATGACAAGTGTAGAACCGCATCAAATAATAGTGTAATAGTCTTTAATCTACATGAAATGATAATGTAGATTCTAGAAATAATTATATTAATTTGCACAAACAACAATGTGAATTAATACGATTATTTCGGGATTATTTGAATTGATTATTGGATTGTTATTGATTATTGTTATTGCTTTTTTATTTACCTTGACACCATCCCAGTTATCACACTACAAGTTCCCTTTGTTATGCTTTGATTTTTGAATTAAATTGGAATCGGGTTGAAATGATAAATACCCAAATTGAACTTTGACCTAGGATAGAGAATTAATGAAAACCGATTGGTCAATACTTTGATTTAAAAATAAAATGAAGATTTTATTTTAATAAATAATATGGTTTTGAAACGAAGTTGGAATTTGAATTTTAATGAAAGGAAATGTTAATATTTAATAATCTGAATCAAAATATTAACATAGTAGTTGATGAAAGAACGTTGTTTTAAAATTTGGAATTATTAATAATTGAGTTTGAAATTATTTAATAATTAAGTTTTGAAATTATTTAATAATTAAATAAAATTTAATTCTTTGATAAGTGAAATTGAATTTCTTTAACAAGAAATAAAATGTGATTTATTGAAATTGATGTAAGACTTGTAATTGAAAGAATTGATTTGACGAATTTAATTTAATTCAAAATTGTAAGTTTTGATTTAATAAAGTTGAACTTAAGTAATTGATTTAGTGAATTGGAAATTAAATAGAAATTGTTTGAATGATAAAATTTACTTAACGAATATTGAATGAAATTGATTAACGAATTTAAATTGATTTGAATGTTAAATTAAATTGACTTAAATGATTTCGGAATGAAACTTATATACGAATTTAAATCAATATTTGAATTGTTTTAAATAGAAACTGAAATTGTATTATAAAATTTGAAATGGTGATCTGGAAGTTTTGAAACATAAATTATGGAAATTGTTTTAGAAAGACAAATGAAATGTTGATTTACAAATTTTTGGAAATTGAATTTGATTTGCTTTGAAAGATATTAAACGACCAATCGGTGTAATAATTACGAAAGTTATTAAAGAGACCGGAATCGGTTAGGGACATACTCAATGTCTAAACCGAAAACCACTTTAATAACTGTACGTGGAGTGTGATCCAGAATGAAGTGGTTGGAATGATGTACGTGATGACTGAAGAAAGAGAACGATAATGGATAGCCTTGACACTTGTGTCAAATTGGAAATGACTAAAACAGGAGCCGTCCCGGGCCAAATGGAGGTCAGCTACCTCAAGCGAACACACTTCTTCGAAAACTACTCATTATTTGTTGTCGATTGGTGCACCCTTGATTTTGGGAGTGTTGTTTCGCGGTGTTGCGATCGCTGTGGCGATGCGTTCTCACCAGTCCGGATCAAGCAAACGGTAGTTTCACTACCTTGGGTATTGCCTCATGTGCCTTGTCATACTTGTATCCATATGCGCGACCACTACGATTTGTTTTGTGTTATACCTATGGAGTACTCCCTGATAGCCCACTAGTTTACGGTGGAGTTTACAGTGCTGTATAGACTATAACGCTTATATAAAATGTGTTAAGGGGGATAATGGTAACGCCTTAACACTATTTTGATACTCTATATTACTGATAGACATTATCTATTTACCGTACACTACTACATAGTAGATAGTTTAACGGATCCTTAAAGGATGGTTATTCCAAACATCCTTTGAGTTACTTGTATTTCAATTGCTATTTCACTTGAGTTAGATTTATTGATATAAGAATGTTAATCCTGACTCGAGTGTTTTGTGTTTTGCTTTACGCTCGGGTCAGACTGAGTGTACCAGTATTCGAGACTCACCTTTGGAGTTGGAGCTTCGCTTGGAGATCCAGCTATCTATTCAGCTTTCAGGTATCCAGTTGATTCCAGTGATTGTATTCTGATTCTTGTATTTGACTATTGTATTCGAGACATCTGATGTACTTTATTTAACTCTGATATGTATATAGTAGCTTCATAAACTACTATCCTTTATTTCCGCTGCATTTATTACTCTATGTCTGTGATCTGTGATTATTTATTTACTGTATATGTTCAGTTTTGCCAAATTTAAATTAACAACGCGGTATTTTGAATTATTCAAGTCTGACATGTGCCGATGCGAATGGTCCAAATTATCGGGTCGTTACAGTTGGTATCAGAGCTTTGGTAGCTCTAGGCAAAACTCAACATATAGGGTAAATGTATTTACAGAATCACTCTCATTCGAGTTTCAATCTTTTCCTTTTGACTCGATTCCTTTGAATTTTGGAGCGTTCCCTACGGTTCCAAAAATTCATTCGTGTCCCTCACTATTCGTCTTCTTTCAATTCTGGAGCATCACATAGCTCCACTTCGAATGACCTTTATAATGAATCGGCGATCTCGCCAAACTTCGAATGATTTGTAAAGGGGTGAAACTCCTTTACAATTGGCATTGATTTACCGGAGATTTCTGTATCCTCGGTTTATGATGCTACCTATCTCCTGCTATACCTGAATTCTATTTCTTGAGATCGAATGTAGATTTGCCTCGAAATTCTACATCGATCTTATTTTTGAAGTCACGGTCGACCTGGTTAAGGTTGCTGCAATTTATATAAACTTATCAATCTTCCAACTTTGTTATTTAATCATCATATCTTTGTTTCGAACTTATCTTCGAATCAAATTTCTCTTTGATTTGAGTCCACCAAATTTGAAACCCTATCCTTATTTTGAAAATTCATTCCTGTATCGTCGAGCAAAGAAATGTATTTGTAAACTAATATATATAAATTCTTTAATATATGATGTGTTGTTTGAGTTGTTGATGTTGATTTGGGTTCCTGATCGATTCGTCTGATCAACGCTATCGATAGGATTTCCAAAACACTTGAGCAGAGCAAACTGACACAATATTGTTATCAAATTTAGTAAATGAAATAAAATTGTATGATTATACCATAAATATATAAGTGAAATTTTCTGGAATTTAATAAGTTAATTAAATTGGTTGTTTGAAATGATAATATTTGATTATCAGTTATTGTTCTAAATGAATTTATAAATATGGTTTATAAATTGATTTGGAATTTGAAATGAATTTAATTCTGAAAATTGAGAATTTAGTTTCCGGTGATTACGAACTTTGGTTTTAAAATTTAAAGTATATATGATTGAAAATATTTTCGAATAGAAATCGTTTTCAAAGAATTTTAGATGTTTTATCAGTGCTCTTCTCTTTGTCGCTGGAAAATAATTTTGGTGATGGCGGCCGCATCATCGACATTCATTTTCGAGTTTCGAAGCAGAGATACTATTCTATAGCTTTGCTACGGTTTTGTTTTGAAAAATATTTTGATTTGAATTTCTTCAGTATAATTTGATTTATATATATATATATGGGCATCTTATTTTAAAATTTAATTTGATTTGATATAAATATATTATATATATCTCTAAATTGTTTAAAGTTAATCGGAAATCTAATTCTTAAATTTTGTTGAAGGATGATTTTAATTATAAATAAAACCAAAATTTGGAATAAATATTTAAACTTGAATAATTGAATTGGGAAAATTTTATTTGTATATTGTTCAACTACATTCTAATACAACTTACCTAAATCATTCAAAAGTTGAATATGTAATTTGATAATATATAATATAAATTTAATTTATAAATAAAATTTGAGTGGTTATAATAAATGTTATACACTTAAATTTTAATTATAAAATGTTAATTGAAATAAATAGAATAATAAGTTAATTGAATAATAGATGAATATAATAATCTTGTTCTGAAAGAATTAACAAATTGAAATTAGATCAACTTATGGAAATAGCTTAAATTTAAAACCAATTATTGAATATAAATTAATTTAAATTGAAATTTATATGGTTTAAATATAGGTAATAAGATATATTAAGTGGAATAAACTTAATAATAATTTGGAATAAAAGAATTAAATTTTTTGAATAAAATATGATTACAATAAATGATTATACAAATTGATGATCTAGAAATTGTTAATTGATGATGACTAGATAACAAGATAATGAATTTAGAAATAGATAGATTGATTTAAATTAAGTGAACTCAAAGGGGATTTAACCAAATTGTTAAATATTAATTTAAATTGAAATTTATATGGTTTAAATAAATTGTTTTATTTTGTTTTCAATCTATTTTCTTCTAGTTGGTTCTATTCTCCTACCTCCTTCCTTTTCGGGGACGAAAAGTTTTGAGTGGGGGAGAGTGTAACAACCCGCAGATTTAACTGGTTTTAATAACGTTATTAATTGGAATTTTGTGGGATTTTAAACGATAAAATTTTGAAATAAAAATTTGATATTCAAAATGCGTCAAGTTAAACATAGCAACTGGTAAATTTTCGTCCGAAAATACGAAAGTTTATTTCGCACGTAAATTTACTTCAATTTAATCAGTTAAAAAGCGATGAAAATAAAATGTTTTCAGGACCTAAATATTTTTACATCGAAAAAATTTAAACCATCTTCTGAGCAAACGTCATTTTTCGTTTTTCCAAATTCGGACTTCTTTGGCTCCGTCGATCTTATTTTTCAGCGTTTTTGCTGCATTTTCCGCTAGTAGAAATTTCGAATTTTATAATTCAATCGCATCACTAATATCTGTATACCGTTTTGATCGTCTCATCGTGCTGATTTCCATGGTATTTTCGTACGTGCGTTTCGACGTCCGGAGGACGGTGAAATTTGTAAACGTTGTATCGTATCGGTACGTTTCGTGAGACTTTTGGTTTCTTTGTGTTCTTTTACCATACAAATCCAACGGTCACTAATATTTAGTATCTACCGAATCTAGTAATCGGTTGCCATAAATAATTTCGAAATTTTAAAGTTTTAAATGTTTGCTATTTTCCGGTGCAAATCTATAACCGGTTCGTTTCTTAATGTTACGTAACCTTTCCCCTACCCTTGCTTTTTCTTCATCTTCCTCTGTCACTTTGCGTTTCATATTTGGAGTTGGCCTCTCCACTTTCACCTTCTCCCCTGCTAATTTTCTACTGGCCATAGACAAACCCATCTTCACTCTCTCTTTTCCTTATTCAAATTGCAACAAAAAAAATATTTTATAACTAGGCATGTTTTCATTTTGGTTCTGGAGTCTCTCCTCTTCCCTGGTGTGAGCAAATGTCTCTTCTTCCTATTTTCATTTTTCAAACTACCAGCCCCTCTCCTCCGTGCGCCCACACCCGAGCTCAGCCCCCTCTCCACATGCTCCGCCGCCTGAACAACCACCGGCCGAGCCTCCAAACGTCCCTCCACCGTACAACCTTCGCTAAGTTGCCCCTCCCTCTCACATCCCGCGCCTCCACCAACCACGACCACTACAAAACCGATACCACTACCCGCCTCACCCATGCAAGCACCACAGCGACCAAGACCCCGTTCACAACCCACAACCACCATTGTCATCCCTCCGACCGGATCTCCACCCAGCAAGCCCGAACAACATCCATACCATCCACGTTTTCACACACAGCTCACATCCCCTCTGCTCGCTCGAAGCCATGGCCGAAGCCTGCAACAGTCACCAACCATTGGCCTCCCAGTGCTCTTCCCACGCAGCCTATCCTTTGCTCGAACCCAGCGCATGCAAGCTCGGCCTCGCGCCCTCCACCACAGCTTCCTCATGAGCTCACCACAGTAGCTTCAAACTTCGGCCTCCTTTTCAAGCATGCCTCAATCTGCTCTTTCCTGCTGTTGCATTTTTTCGGTAATGTATATGTTGTTGTAAATATAGATATTCTTTCATTTGTAGTTTTTTTTTTATATTTTCAAGCATATGTATACAAATATAAAGGTTTTTAGCAAGGTTTTTGAACTGAATATAAGTTAAATTATAGTTATATACCATCTATTAGTCTTTCTTTGAAAGTTAAAGGATAGGCCAGTCCTACATGTATACGTTTATTTCGGGAAAAAAAAGAAAAAAAGATGTTATAAATGGTAGATGTATTTGTCTCTACAGTATGGGTTGTATTACATATATATTTTATTTTAAAGGCATAAGAGTTATGATTTTGTTTTGAATATACAAACAGTGAATTAACATAGTAAGTTCATGTTTAAAGGTTGCGTTTATTTTAATATAAATATTTCAAAATAAAATTTGCATTTGTTTGCATGTTTATTTTTTTTTATTTTTTTTATTTTTTATTCTGAACAGCAGTTAGACTTCATGTTCACAATATCATATCTCACTCATGTTTTATCGGAATGGGTTGATTCTATTTTTAAAAAGGAGTCGAAGTTACCTAGTTTATGCATGTCAAATTCCAGCAAAATCCGACATCGTTTGATTAGTGGTCAAGGAACTGGAAGTTTGACCCAGGCAACTGTTCTTTTGTACTTGAAATTATTTTACACTGCTGCAAACACGACCCGAGTTCATGTTTGACGCATCGGATATCTTCCGTCTTACGTCGGAATACTGTGATTCCCTTTTTGTTTAAAAGATAAAGTTTTCTACTTTCTGTATATGAAATTTTATCTTCATACGAGGTGGTTCAGTCCTCTGTTTCTTACCTGAAAGTCAAACCCAGAGGGGTTTTCAGACCTGAACATTTGACAGTCGCATCATGGCCTGAGTCTATGTTCGTGACATCGTAACTTTCTGGTCTCTCGTCCAAATCAAGTAATTCTTTTGCAGTTTGAAATACAAGTTTTGATCTTTATTCATACCAAATTTCAGACCATTTCGATCTCGGTAGCACATAGAATTATACTGTTAAACTTTGACGCAGGACATGTTTTTATTTGTTGCTATGTTGAATGTTTTGATTTGATTTCATCGATTTCTGTTATCAGCTTTGATCGTTGAATTCGTGCCGATTTGTTTTGCTTGGATTCGTAACTCAATCTCTATGTCCGTATCAGTGTGCGTATCCGGGTCATCTTCTCGTGCATCTCTAGCCTCGAAAGGTGACCAATCACTCACGATTAATGTTCTTTTATTTATTAAATTTGATTTCAATTGAAACGACAATTGAAATATTGCTGCTGTTAGTTATTTATACTATTATTTATATTATTACCTGTATCAGTTCACCTGTGACATCTGACACCAATATTTGTTAATTATTTATGCGATGATAATACAGTTTGGCTGTTAATTGATTGATTGTTGATGTTTGCATTGGTCGTTAAATTGTAAATGTATAAGTGATAAATAACATGCAACTGAATTTGACGTAGGAGTTAAAGTTTGAATTGATATATGTGTTGGATTTGATTAGTTACATTTGTAAAATATGACCCCTTAAATGTTTAATTATTTGACACGTAGAAATGGTTAATTACCCTTGAACCCTTTGAATTTATGGTATGAAATCGAATAAGAAATGACAAGTGTAGAACCGCATCAAATAATAGTGTAATAGTCTTTAATCTACATGAAATGATAATGTAGATTCTAGAAATAATTATATTAATTTGCACAAACAACAATGTGAATTAATACGATTATTTCGGGATTATTTGAATTGATTATTGGATTGTTATTGATTATTGTTATTGCTTTTTTATTTACCTTGACACCATCCCAGTTATCACACTACAAGTTCCCTTTGTTATGCTTTGATTTTTGAATTAAATTGGAATCGGGTTGAAATGATAAATACCCAAATTGAACTTTGACCTAGGATAGAGAATTAATGAAAACCGATTGGTCAATACTTTGATTTAAAAATAAAATGAAGATTTTATTTTAATAAATAATATGGTTTTGAAACGAAGTTGGAATTTGAATTTTAATGAAAGGAAATGTTAATATTTAATAATCTGAATCAAAATATTAACATAGTAGTTGATGAAAGAACGTTGTTTTAAAATTTGGAATTATTAATAATTGAGTTTGAAATTATTTAATAATTAAGTTTTGAAATTATTTAATAATTAAATAAAATTTAATTCTTTGATAAGTGAAATTGAATTTCTTTAACAAGAAATAAAATGTGATTTATTGAAATTGATGTAAGACTTGTAATTGAAAGAATTGATTTGACGAATTTAATTTAATTCAAAATTGTAAGTTTTGATTTAATAAAGTTGAACTTAAGTAATTGATTTAGTGAATTGGAAATTAAATAGAAATTGTTTGAATGATAAAATTTACTTAACGAATATTGAATGAAATTGATTAACGAATTTAAATTGATTTGAATGTTAAATTAAATTGACTTAAATGATTTCGGAATGAAACTTATATACGAATTTAAATCAATATTTGAATTGTTTTAAATAGAAACTGAAATTGTATTATAAAATTTGAAATGGTGATCTGGAAGTTTTGAAACATAAATTATGGAAATTGTTTTAGAAAGACAAATGAAATGTTGATTTACAAATTTTTGGAAATTGAATTTGATTTGCTTTGAAAGATATTAAACGACCAATCGGTGTAATAATTACGAAAGTTATTAAAGAGACCGGAATCGGTTAGGGACATACTCAATGTCTAAACCGAAAACCACTTTAATAACTGTACGTGGAGTGTGATCCAAAATGAAGTGGTTGGAATGATGTACGTGATGACTGAAGAAAGAGAACGATAATGGATAGCCTTGACACTTGTGTCAAATTGGAAATGACTAAAACAGGAGCCGTCCCGGGCCAAATGGAGGTCAGCTACCTCAAGCGAACACACTTCTTCGAAAACTACTCATTATTTGTTGTCGATTGGTGCACCCTTGATTTTGGGAGTGTTGTTTCGCGGTGTTGCGATCGCTGTGGCGATGCGTTCTCACCAGTCCGGATCAAGCAAACGGTAGTTTCACTACCTTGGGTATTGCCTCATGTGCCTTGTCATACTTGTATCCATATGCGCGACCACTACGATTTGTTTTGTGTTATACCTATGGAGTACTCCCTGATAGCCCACTAGTTTACGGTGGAGTTTACAGTGCTGTATAGACTATAACGCTTATATAAAATGTGTTAAGGGGGATAATGGTAACGCCTTAACACTATTTTGATACTCTATATTACTGATAGACATTATCTATTTACCGTACACTACTACATAGTAGATAGTTTAACGGATCCTTAAAGGATGGTTATTCCAAACATCCTTTGAGTTACTTGTATTTCAATTGCTATTTCACTTGAGTTAGATTTATTGATATAAGAATGTTAATCCTGACTCGAGTGTTTTGTGTTTTGCTTTACGCTCGGGTCAGACTGAGTGTACCAGTATTCGAGACTCACCTTTGGAGTTGGAGCTTCGCTTGGAGATCCAGCTATCTATTCAGCTTTCAGGTATCCAGTTGATTCCAGTGATTGTATTCTGATTCTTGTATTTGACTATTGTATTCGAGACATCTGATGTACTTTATTTAACTCTGATATGTATATAGTAGCTTCATAAACTACTATCCTTTATTTCCGCTGCATTTATTACTCTATGTCTGTGATCTGTGATTATTTATTTACTGTATATGTTCAGTTTTGCCAAATTTAAATTAACAACGCGGTATTTTGAATTATTCAAGTCTGACATGTGCCGATGCGAATGGTCCAAATTATCGGGTCGTTACAGTTGGTATCAGAGCTTTGGTAGCTCTAGGCAAAACTCAACATATAGGGTAAATGTATTTACAGAATCACTCTCATTCGAGTTTCAATCTTTTCCTTTTGACTCGATTCCTTTGAATTTTGGAGCGTTCCCTACGGTTCCAAAAATTCATTCGTGTCCCTCACTATTCGTCTTCTTTCAATTCTGGAGCATCACATAGCTCCACTTCGAATGACCTTTATAATGAATCGGCGATCTCGCCAAACTTCGAATGATTTGTAAAGGGGTGAAACTCCTTTACAATTGGCATTGATTTACCGGAGATTTCTGTATCCTCGGTTTATGATGCTACCTATCTCCTGCTATACCTGAATTCTATTTCTTGAGATCGAATGTAGATTTGCCTCGAAATTCTACATCGATCTTATTTTTGAAGTCACGGTCGACCTGGTTAAGGTTGCTGCAATTTATATAAACTTATCAATCTTCCAACTTTGTTATTTAATCATCATATCTTTGTTTCGAACTTATCTTCGAATCAAATTTCTCTTTGATTTGAGTCCACCAAATTTGAAACCCTATCCTTATTTTGAAAATTCATTCCTGTATCGTCGAGCAAAGAAATGTATTTGTAAACTAATATATATAAATTCTTTAATATATGATGTGTTGTTTGAGTTGTTGATGTTGATTTGGGTTCCTGATCGATTCGTCTGATCAACGCTATCGATAGGATTTCCAAAACACTTGAGCAGAGCAAACTGACACAATATTGTTATCAAATTTAGTAAATGAAATAAAATTGTATGATTATACCATAAATATATAAGTGAAATTTTCTGGAATTTAATAAGTTAATTAAATTGGTTGTTTGAAATGATAATATTTGATTATCAGTTATTGTTCTAAATGAATTTATAAATATGGTTTATAAATTGATTTGGAATTTGAAATGAATTTAATTCTGAAAATTGAGAATTTAGTTTCCGGTGATTACGAACTTTGGTTTTAAAATTTAAAGTATATATGATTGAAAATATTTTCGAATAGAAATCGTTTTCAAAGAATTTTAGATGTTTTATCAGTGCTCTTCTCTTTGTCGCTGGAAAATAATTTTGGTGATGGCGGCCGCATCATCGACATTCATTTTCGAGTTTCGAAGCAGAGATACTATTCTATAGCTTTGCTACGGTTTTGTTTTGAAAAATATTTTGATTTGAATTTCTTCAGTATAATTTGATTTATATATATATATATGGGCATCTTATTTTAAAATTTAATTTGATTTGATATAAATATATTATATATATCTCTAAATTGTTTAAAGTTAATCGGAAATCTAATTCTTAAATTTTGTTGAAGGATGATTTTAATTATAAATAAAACCAAAATTTGGAATAAATATTTAAACTTGAATAATTGAATTGGGAAAATTTTATTTGTATATTGTTCAACTACATTCTAATACAACTTACCTAAATCATTCAAAAGTTGAATATGTAATTTGATAATATATAATATAAATTTAATTTATAAATAAAATTTGAGTGGTTATAATAAATGTTATACACTTAAATTTTAATTATAAAATGTTAATTGAAATAAATAGAATAATAAGTTAATTGAATAATAGATGAATATAATAATCTTGTTCTGAAAGAATTAACAAATTGAAATTAGATCAACTTATGGAAATAGCTTAAATTTAAAACCAATTATTGAATATAAATTAATTTAAATTGAAATTTATATGGTTTAAATATAGGTAATAAGATATATTAAGTGGAATAAACTTAATAATAATTTGGAATAAAAGAATTAAATTTTTTGAATAAAATATGATTACAATAAATGATTATACAAATTGATGATCTAGAAATTTTTAATTGATGATGACTAGATAACAAGATAATGAATTTAGAAATAGATAGATTGATTTAAATTAAGTGAACTCAAAGGGGATTTAACCAAATTGTTAAATATTAATTTAAATTGAAATTTATATGGTTTAAATAAATTGTTTTATTTTGTTTTCAATCTATTTTCTTCTAGTTGGTTCTATTCTCCTACCTCCTTCCTTTTCGGGGACGAAAAGTTGTGAGTGGGGGAGAGTGTAACAACTCGCAGATTTAACTGGTTTTAATAACGTTATTAATTGGAATTTTGTGGGATTTTAAACGATAAAATTTTGAAATAAAAATTTGATATTCAAAATGCGTCAAGTTAAACATAGCAACTGGTAAATTTTCGTCCGAAAATACGAAAGTTTATTTCGCACGTAAATTTACTTCAATTTAATCAGTTAAAAAGCGATGAAAATAAAATGTTTTCAGGACCTAAATATTTTTACATCGAAAAATTTTAAACCATCTTCTGAGCAAACGTCATTTTTCGTTTTTCCAAATTCGGACTTCTTTGGCTCCGTCGATCTTATTTTTCAGCGTTTTTGCTGCATTTTCCGCTAGTAGAAATTTCGAATTTTATAATTCAATCGCATCACTAATATCTGTATACCGTTTTGATCGTCTCATCGTGCTGATTTCCATGGTATTTTCGTACGTGCGTTTCGACGTCCGGAGGACGGTGAAATTTGTAAACGTTGTATCGTATCGGTACGTTTCGTGAGACTTTTGGTTTCTTTGTGTTCTTTTACCATACAAATCCAACGGTCACTAATATTTAGTATCTACCGAATCTAGTAATCGGTTGCCATAAATAATTTCGAAATTTTAAAGTTTTAAATGTTTGCTATTTTCCGGTGCAAATCTATAACCGGTTCGTTTCTTAATGTTACGTAACCTTTCCCCTACCCTTGCTTTTTCTTCATCTTCCTCTGTCACTTTGCGTTTCATATTTGGAGTTGGCTTCTCCACTTTCACCTTCTCCCCTGCTAATTTTCTACTGGCCATAGACAAACCCATCTTCACTCTCTCTTTTCCTTATTCAAATTGCAACAAAAAAAATATTTTATAACTAGGCATGTTTTCATTTTGGTTCTGGAGTCTCTCCTCTTCCCTGGTGTGAGCAAATGTCTCTTCTTCCTATTTTCATTTTTCAAACTACCAGCCCCTCTCCTCCGTGCGCCCACACCCGAGCTCAGCCCCCTCTCCACATGCTCCGCCGCCTGAACAACCACCGGCCGAGCCTCCAAACGTCCCTCCACCGTACAACCTTCGCTAAGTTGCCCCTCCCTCTCACATCCCGCGCCTCCACCAACCACGACCACTACAAAACCGATACCACTACCCGCCTCACCCATGCAAGCACCACAGCGACCAAGACCCCGTTCACAACCCACAACCACCATTGTCATCCCTCCGACCGGATCTCCACCCAGCAAGCCCGAACAACATCCATACCATCCACGTTTTCACACACAGCTCACATCCCCTCTGCTCGCTCGAAGCCATGGCCGAAGCCTGCAACAGTCACCAACCATTGGCCTCCCAGTGCTCTTCCCACGCAGCCTATCCTTTGCTCGAACCCAGCGCATGCAAGCTCGGCCTCGCGCCCTCCACCACAGCTTCCTCATGAGCTCACCACAGTAGCTTCAAACTTCGGCCTCCTTTTCAAGCATGCCTCAATCTGCTCTTTCCTGCTGTTGCATTTTTTCGGTAATGTATATGTTGTTGTAAATATAGATATTCTTTCATTTGTAGTTTTTTTTTTATATTTTCAAGCATATGTATACAAATATAAAGGAGTTTAGCAAGGTTTTTGAACTGAATATAAGTTAAATTATAGTTATATACCATCTATTAGTCTTTCTTTGAAAGTTAAAGGATAGGCCAGTCCTACATGTATACGTTTATTTTGGGAAAAAAAAGAAAAAAAGATGTTATAAATGGTAGATGTATTTGTCACTACAGTATGGGTTGTATTACATATATATTTTATTTTAAAGGCATAAGAGTTATGATTTTGTTTTGAATATACAAACAGTGAATTAACATAGTAAGTTCATGTTTAAAGGTTGCGTTTATTTTAATATAAATATTTCAAAATAAAATTTGCATTTGTTTGCATGTTTATTTTTTTTTATTTTTTTTATTTTTTATTCTGAACAGCAGTTAGACTTCATGTTCACAATATCATATCTCACTCATGTTTTATCGGAATGGGTTGATTCTATTTTTAAAAAGGAGTCGAAGTTACCTAGTTTATGCATGTCAAATTCCAGCAAAATCCGACATCGTTTGATTAGTGGTCAAGGAACTGGAAGTTTGACCCAGGCAACTGTTCTTTTGTACTTGAAATTATTTTACACTGCTGCAAACACGACCCGAGTTCATGTTTGACGCATCGGATATCTTCCGTCTTACGTCGGAATACTGTGATTCCCTTTTTGTTTAAAAGATAAAGTTTTATACTTTCTGTATATGAAATTTTATCTTCATACGAGGTGGTTCAGTCCTCTGTTTCTTACCTGAAAGTCAAACCCAGAGGGGTTTTCAGACCTGAACATTTGACAGTCGCATCATGGCCTGAGTCTATGTTCGTGACATCGTAACTTTCTGGTCTCTCGTCCAAATCAAGTAATTCTTTTGCAGTTTGAAATACAAGTTTTGATCTTTATTCATACCAAATTTCAGACCATTTCGATCTCGGTAGCACATAGAATTATACTGTTAAACTTTGACGCAGGACATGTTTTTATTTGTTGCTATGTTGAATGTTTTGATTTGATTTCATCGATTTCTGTTATCAGCTTTGATCGTTGAATTCGTGCCGATTTGTTTTGCTTGGATTCGTAACTCAATCTCTATGTCCGTATCAGTGTGCGTATCCGGGTCATCTTCTCGTGCATCTCTAGCCTCGAAAGGTGACCAATCACTCACGATTAATGTTCTTTTATTTATTAAATTTGATTTCAATTGAAACCACAATTGAAATATTGCTGCTGTTAGTTATTTATACTATTATTTATATTATTACCTGTATCAGTTCACCTATGACATCTGACACCAATATCTGTTAATTATTTATGCGATGATAATACAGTTTGGCTGTTAATTGATTGATTGTTGATGTTTGCATTGGTCGTTAAATTGTAAATGTATAAGTGATAAATAACATGCAATTGAATTTGACGTAGGAGTTAAAGTTTGAATTGATATATGTGTTGGATTTGATTAGTTACATTTGTAAAATATGACCCCTTAAATGTTTAATTATTTGACACGTAGAAATGGTTAATTACCCTTGAACCCTTTGAATTTATGGTATGAAGTCGAATAAGAAATGACAAGTGTAGAACCGCATCAAATAATAGTGTAATAATCTTTAATCTACATGAAATGATAATGTAGATTCTAGAAATAATTATATTAATTTGCACAAACAACAATGTGAATTAATACGATTATTTCGGGATTATTTGAATCGATTATTGGATTGTTATTTATTGTTGTTATTGCTTGTTTATTTACTTTGACACCATCCCAGTTATCACACTGCAAGTTCCCTTTGCTATGCTTTGATTTTTGAATTAAATTGGAATCGGGTTGAAATGATAAATACCCAAATTGAACTTTGACCTAGGATAGAGAATTAAATAAAACCGATTGGTCAACACTTTGGTTTAAAAATAAAATGAAGATTTTATTTTAATAAATAATGTGGTTTTGAAACGAAGTTGGAATTTGAATTTTAATGAAAGGAAATGTTAATATTTAATAATCTGAATCAAAATATTAACATAGTAGTTGATGAAAGAACGTTGTTTTAAAATTTGGAATTATTAATAATTGAGTTTGAAATTATTTAATAATTAAGTTTTGAAATTATTTAATAATTAAATAAAATTTAATTCTTTGATAAGTGAAATTGAATTTCTTTAACAAGAAATAAAATGTGATTTATTGAAATTGATGTAAGACTTGTAATTGAAAGAATTGATTTGACGAATTTAATTTAATTCAAAATTGTAAGTTTTGATGTAATAAAGTTGAACTTAAGTAATTGATTTAGTGAATTGGAAATTAAATAGAAATTGTTTGAATGACAAAATTTACTTAACGAATATTGAATGAAATTGATTAACGAATTTAAATTGATTTGAATGTTAAATTAAATTGATTTAAATGATTTCGGAATGAAACTTATATACGAATTTAAATCAATATTTGAATTGTTTTAAATAGAAATTGAAATTGTATTATAAGATTTGAAATGGTGATCTGGAAGTTTTGAAACATAAATTATGGAAATTGTTTTAGAAAGACAAATGAAATGTTGATTTACAAATTTTTGGAAATTGAATTTGATTTGCTTTGAAAGATATTAAACGACCAATCAGTGTAATAATTACAAAAGTTATTAAAGAGACCGGAATCGGTTAGGGACATACTCACTGTCTAAACCGAAAACCACTTTAATAACTGTACGCGGAGTGTGATCCAGAATGAAGTGGTTGGAATGATGTACGTGATGACTGAATAAAGAGAACGATAATGGATAGCCTTGAAATTTGTGTCAAATTGGAAATGACTAAAACAGGAGCCGTGCCGGGCCAAATGGAGGTCAGCTACCTCAAGCGAACACACTTCTTCGAAAACTACTCATTACTTGTTGTCGATTGGTGCACCCTTGATTTTGGGAGTGTTGCTTCGCGGTGTTGCGATCGCTGCGGCGATGCGTTCTCACCAGTCCGGATCAGGCAAACGGTAGTTTCACTACCTTGGGTATTGCCTCATGTGCCTTGTCATACTTGTATCCCTATGCGCGACCACTACGATTTGTTTTGTGTTATACCTATGGAGTACTCCCTAATAGCCCACTAGTTTACGGTGGAGTTTACAGTGCTGTATAGACTATAACGCTTATATAAAATGTGTTAAGGGGGATAATGGTAACGCCTTAACACTATTTTGATACTCTATATTACTGATAGACATTATCTATTTACCGTACACTACTACATAGTAGATAGTTTAACGGATCCTTAAAGGATGGTTATTCCAAACATCCTTTGAGTTACTTGTATTTCAATTGCTATTTCACTTGAGTTGGATTTATTGATATAAGAATGTTAATCCTGACTCGAGTGTTTTGTGTTTTGCTTTACGCTCGGGTCAGACTGAGTGTACCAGTATTCGAGACTCACCTTTGGAGTTGGAGCTTCGCTTGGAGATCCAGCTATCTATTCAGCTTTCAGGTATCCAGTTGATTCCAGTGATTGTATTTTGATTCTTGTATTTAACTATTGTATTCGAGACATCTGATGTACTTTATTTAACTCTGATATGTATATAGTAGCTTCATGAACTACTATCTTTTATTTCCGCTGCATTTATTACTCTGTGTCTGTGATCTGTGATTATTTATTTACTGTATATGTTCAGTTTTGCCAAATTTAAATTAACAACGCTGTATTTTGAATTATTCAAGTCCGGCATGTTCGGATGTGAATGGTCCAAAATATCGGGTCGTTACAATCACAAAGCTGCTCTACCAACACAAGACCGGCCTACCTCTATAACTAGATAGTACCGAATATGTCATCCCCCGATCGTTACCGACCTTTATCCGAGAGCTCTCTTCGCATACATCCACATTAATTTACATCCCGAACGTCATAGTGGAAAGAAATATATCTGGAAGGGAATGATCATACCCTAATTGGGAATGACCCACTTAGCCTTGCCGCATCTAACCCTATTTCGGTCATTTCCGATTGATGAGGCTTGAGGCAACGATTACCTTTTCACATAGCACATCTTCTTTCACTTTGAATGCCACATTGCCATTCCACATTCACACGACTGATTTCTACAAATGTATAACTTCCTAAGCTCGTATGTCTCAGGAAGGGGTGTTAAGCTAAGAGAATGTGTCTTCTCTGCCACCGAATGGTATACTTTTATAGAGATCATTCATTGTGATTTGGAATGCAAGGTCAGACATTCATCCATACAAGTTCGTTCTGGGACTGAATGAAACCGAAGGCACTTTCCTCGACCATTACTAGGCGAGAAGTCCTTGTGGTCTTGAGATTTTTCATAACTAATAGACCACTGCTACAATATAAGGAATCGAAAGTTTATATCCAATTAATCAACATGTAGTCCTTCGTTATTACTCATCTCAATATCTCTGTCTTCAAACATCTTCAATCTTCGAACACGTAAATTGGTTTGAAGTGGTTTTCGGATAGGAATCACCCAAATCCAACCCCGGTTCCTTTGAAATCCAATCATCGATAAAAATGAGGTAATTAGATGATTGTTTTTCGATTCATTCATTTTTCTTTACCAAAATATCTTTGAGCGATATATATTTTCAAAATATTATTTTAGTGAATACAGAATTATTTAAACCTCTTTTTTGAATATTTCTCAAATCATTTTTAAAGAGTATCTTTTGAGAAAATAGGATTATAGAAACTACTCTACTTCTATTCAAAATCAACTTCTGTATTCAATAAGTGCTATGGGCGGAATAACGGTGAGATCACCTTTTAAATTCCACGAATAGGACAAGTTCCCCCTTTGGATTTTAATAATGAGTATAAGAAGATTATTTCTATAAAGTCCAAATTGAGCATCCGAGTTTTCCTTTCGATATGTTCCACCCCTCACCTAAAAGAGAAAACCGAGGCCAGGTAAGTTCAGGGCACTGGTTGCTCCATCTCTAACCTTAGTTACATACCTTGTTTTCACTTTTAGATCTCACAGGTGGGGCAAATGTACTAGTCATTTCTGCATACTCATTTTCCCATTTTAAATCACTTAATTATTTGTTTAACCACTTTTTGAAAAAATTTAAATTGTTCAATCTCTTCTAAATACTTTATTATTTACTTAAAAATGTTTACATAAGACTTGGGAAAGAATTGTTTAGTTCCAACCTTTATTTCAAAAGTTACTGAAAAGCGTTGCGAAAAAGTGTTGCAAATAGTGTACTAAAAGCTATATTCTTTAAAATAAGTTTTATATCGTTTAGAAATCCATCTTTTCAACTTAAAATACTTTTAAAACATCTTTTAAGATTTTAAGAATTTATTTCATATTTTCAAAACATTTAAAATACCAATTTTAAACTTTGGTCACGTTACTACAAAAGCGTGATTTTTCTGGAAATTTGTTTAGGCCATATTTTAAAATCTACTTAATGAAATCTTGATTTTCTTCCTTTGTTTGAAAGATATGGATATATAGTTCGGAAACTTTTTATCTCAAAGAATTCCAAGCTAAATTCCACCCCGTATACTTATTTAAACTTTTGGCGCGAATTCGCGAACTACCGTTGCACGACGCGCTTAGTTTTGACATATTTCATGTTTTTCATTCAAACTTTTCTAAAACAAGTTTATATATTTATAAAACATTTCTAAACCATTTTTAATCATTTTAAAATGTATTAAATGATTCCATATCACTTTTCAATTTATTTTGGAAAGTGTTTTCCATGTGAATGAATGTCGTGTATATCGTGACTTGTTTCAATATTTTCATGCAATAAACAACATATGGAAATCAATATCATAACCAAACATCCAAACAAACATATCACAACATCACAACCAAATATATACATATAAATTAGGAGTTCGCACTTTGTTTGGTTTTGGCGAACGGAAAATCGGCTATACCTTCGCTACTCGTTGTTTTTAGCTTACGATTCCTTGAACACTTAGACTTGGATGGCTTGACTTGGCTTTGGGGAAGGCTAGGAGTGCTCGGCCTTAGTTGATGGGGGAAGGTTGGCTCGGAGTTGATGGTGGAGGCTAGGGCCGTGAGTGGAGGAAGAGAAATGGAGGAGTTTTGAGGTGGTTCGGGCGGAGTTTTATTGATATTTTTTCTTTATTTTATTTTTGAGAATATTTTGGCATTATTTAATTATGGAAAGAAGCAATTAAAGAGTGGAAGAAAAGCTTAAGAAAGAAAGAAGAAGTTGTGTAAAAAGTGAAGAAAGTGGATGACTATTTATAGAAAAAGTTTTGGATAAAAATAATATTTTGTAAAAAGACCAAAATACTTTTTCCTTATACTTTAAGCAAACTAAAACTTAACATCACATTTCAAATCATTACTTTATGTCATTTTCACTTAAGTATTAAGTAAATAATATAATAATTATGTTTGTTTGATTTGATGTTTACTTTTCTGACTTTAATAACACTTTTTGTCTTTTATGCTTACTTTTTGTTAATTATTTTCTAGAATTTTCTAAGTATGTTTAGTAAAAGTAAACTTGATTAGTAAATTAATTAATACTTATACTATTTGAATATATGTTCATATATAAGAAAATAAAGGTGCAACAACGTTGCGTCAACTTTAAATCGACAAAACGTTGATTTTTGACAAAATGTTTTACGGTCATATTTGACGTTTTAGTTAAACTATTTATTTATGTAAACCAAATTTAAAAATAAATTTGTATAATATTATTTAAAAATATAAACACTCGTAAATAAATTAAAATAATTTATTAAACTATTTAAACTTACTTTTCTAAAATCAAGATTTTGCCACTTTTGTCGATATAAGTAAATGTTATTATTTTTATGTATATTTCTATTTTAAAATCCTTCTAATATTATTTAAATCATAAAACCTTTTATATTTTATATTTAAAATCACTTTAAATGTTATATTTTGAGGTGGTTAAATTTCGGGTCGTTACATTCTCCCCTACTTAAAAGAATTTAATCCTCGAAATTAGATAAGAAGAAAATAGCTCAAAAGGAAATATATATTCAATAAGATGGAATATATACAATAAGCGACCACACCACATGCGGTGAGTACACTCAAACGATAGATAAAGTCTATACATCGATCCTAAACTCAGGATATGCTTTTCTCATTCTATCTTATGTTTCCCATGTGCAATCATCAGCATCCCCGCTCCATTGAACTTTTACCAACCTTACAACCTCCCTTCTTAATCGTTTCTCATCTTGATCCACGATTCGAATGGGCCTTCTAATAACCGGTTTGGTTCTACCTCCAAGTCATCCTGAGCAGCCGTTTCTATGATTTGTTCTGGGTCATATACAAGCTTCCGTAAATGTGATACGTGAAAAACATTGTGTACACTAGACATTCTTTCAGGCAATTGTACTCGATAAGCTAGTGGGCCGATTCGTTCGAGAATGGGAAAGGTCCAATATATTGAGGTGCTAACTTTCCAGCCGTCCAAATCTTACCACTCCTCTCATTGGAGAGACTTTCAAAAAGACTGAATCTCCAATTGAGAATTCCAGATTTCTACGCCTTCGATCTGCATAACTCTTCTGTCTACTTTGGGCTTCTTTTAGCTTCTTTCTAATCATATCAACTTTCTCGTATCATATCTGGGCCAAGCACTAACGGATCTTCGGTTTCTATCCAACATGCTGGTGATTTACATGGACGACCATACAAAGCTTCATACAGTGCCACACCGATACTAGCTTGATAGCTGTTGTTGTAAGAGAATTCTACTAAATGCAAATGATTTTCCCATGAGCCTCCAAAGTCTAGAACACATGCTCTTAAAAGATCTTCTAAAATGTGGTTGACTCTTTCCTTCTATCCATCAGTTTGGGGGTGATATGCAGTGCTTATACTCAGCTTCATTCCCAAAGCTATTTGTAGTGCTTCCCAAAAATGACTAGTGAAGATTGGATCACGATCGCTTATTATACTGCTCAGAACTCCATGCACTCGGACAATCTCCTTCTTATATATCTTCGCAAGGCTTGCTGCCGTTCTTGTTGACTTTACCGGAATAAAGTGTGCACTTTTGGTTAATCGGTCTATGATAACCCAAATGCCTTCATTTCCTTTCCTTGTTCGGGGTAAGCCATCAATGAAATCCATGGATATTTGATCCCACTTCCAAGTTGGAATCTCAAAAGGTTGAAGTAATCCTGCAGTTATTTGTTGGTCACTTTTGATTCTTTGGCAATTTTCACAACGGCTGACATATCTTCATACTTTTCCACCATAATGTACGCTTCATGTCCTTGTACACCTTATGAATTCTCAGATGAATGCTAATTTGGCTATGTGGCATTCAGCTAGTACTTTCTGCCTAAGATTTTCAACAACTGGAACACAAATTCTTCCATTTAACCGCAATACTCCAAGGTTATCTATTTTAAAGCTTGAATGTCTTCCTTCTTTGGCTGCTTTAATGCATTTCTCAAATTGTTTATCTTCTCCCTGTTTACTGGCAATTCTTTCCAGAAGAGTTGGAGTTACTACCAAATAAGAAATAACAGCTAGCTTCCTACTCAATACATCAGCTACTACGTTGGCTTTCCCCGGTGTATATAGAATATCTAGATTGTAAGATGCGAGATATTCTAACCAACGTTGCTATCTCATATTTAAATCCTTCTAGGTGAAAAGATACTTCAAAGATTTGTGGTCCGTGAAGAGTTCGAATTTTTCACCTAAAAGATGGAATATTATTTACTAAGGTTAATTCAAAGTTTTATTTTAAAATATACTATGAAGAATTCTTACCCAGCAAATAATGCCTCCATATCCTTAGAGCGAACACAATGGCTAATAATTCTAAGTCATGTGTGGTGTAATTCTTATCATGCGTATTCAGTTGTCTACTTGCGTAAGCAATCACCTTCCCATCTTGCATTAAAACTGCACGAACTCCTTCTCCACAAGCATCTCTATAAACGGTCAATCCACTATTTCCATTTATAATTGCTAAAACTGGAGCATTCAACCTCTTCTTTAGTTCTTAGAATGCTTCTTCACATTTAGGAGTCCAAACAAATTTAGCATCCTGCATTGTCAACTTCGTTAGGTGATAGGCAATCTTAGAGAAGTCTTGAACGAATCTTCTGTAATATCCTGCCAAACCTAAGAAGCTACGAATCTCTTTAGGAGTTTGTGGCTACTTCCTATCTTGAATAGCTGCAACTTTCCCTAGATCCACTGAAATTCCATCTCTTGATATTATATGTCCAAGGAATCTTACCTCCTTCTCCCAAAAATGGCACTTTGAGAATTTGGCTTTAAGCACATTATTCCTCAATATCTCCAACCAGCTTTTAGATGCCTTGTGTGTTCTTCTTCTGTTTTTGAGTAGATAAGGATATCATCGATAAAGACTAACATGAATTTGTTTAGCACATCTCTAAACACTCTATTCATAAGGTCAACAAAATAAGCGGGTGCATTAGTCAGCCCAAAAGGCATAACCAACCACTCATAGAAAGTATTCGGACCTTTGAATACAGTTAGATGGATGCAATCTTCTTCGATCCATAACTGATGGAATCCTGTAGCGAGGTCCATTTTAGAGAATACTCGAGCTCCATGTAATTGATCAAACAAGTCATCTATTCGGGGTAGAGGATACTTGTTCTTAACTGTTTGCTTGTTCAGATCCCGATAGACGCACAATCTTAAAGATCCATCGGACTTGGCTACAAAAACTACTGTTGATCCCCAACTTGAATGACTAGGTCTTATTAATCCCTTCTTTAATAGCTCTTGGGTTTGGTTATTCAATTCATCCCTTTCTTTCAGAGCCATCCTTCTATCTCGTTGTTTAATTGGCATCGCACCAGGAACTAAATCGATACGGAATTCGATTTCCCAATTTGGGGGCAAACTTTTTACTTCCTTAAAGACATCTGCAAATTCTTTAACAACAGGTATTGTTTCTAATCCTATCTAGGATGTATCTAAAGCATAAAGAAAACTATCCCTTCTTCGACTAGGACCTTCACAAGATATTTCTATGATTTTCCCAAAGACGGTCCATAAAGATATCGTTCTATTTTCGCAATCGAGCACAGCTTTGTACTTAGCCAACCAATCCATACCGAGTAAAATTTCAAATCCAATAAAATCTAAGACAAAAAGATCAAAAGGAAAGTGATGGGGAGGATAGGAAATTAGGACTTTTTCATAGTACATACAAAGGTTAATGGAACCTCCTATAGGATTCGTCACGTAGATAGGGTCGTCAACAATTTTAGGTTTAATTTTCAATTCTTCTACAGTTTTTTTAGAAATAAAACTATGAAAAGCTCTTATATCAAAAATACTCTAACTAAAACATCTTTGATAAAAATATTACCTTCCAACACTCCTTTTCCCTTCACATCTTGGGAGGTTGAAGGCTCATCCTTGATAGCATAAACTTTGGCTTGTTCTCCTTTCTTCATTAGGGGACAATCCTTTATCATGTGTCTTGATTGATGACAATTAAAGCAGCTTCTTGGTGCTGATCCTTGAGTTCCTTGAGTTCTGGGTTTTCTACAATGAGTTGATAGGTGGCCCTTTTGTTGGCAATTATAACAAGTGACATATTTAAAGCGGTTAGACTTATTGATATACGCTCGCCTCTCGTTGATCATGAGGACGGAAATGAGCAAGTCAATAGACTACTCCCTCCTAGGTATCATAGGCGCCTTGTCCTCCCGTTGGTTGAAGTGTACTGGAGCTCCGTCTATAAGATCTCGCCTTCCGTCTAAGTATTATACCTCACTAGAGCTACGAACCTCTTTAGGGTTAGTTCATGTAGAGACATCCGTTATGGAAATATAGGGGCATTAAATAAGGGTCTTATCGTCCTTATTCGAGGCCTCTCATCAAGATGTGGAGAAGTAGAGACTGTAATACCGGGGTAAGAGAATGAGTATTCGTACATCTCCCAATTGATATACTGGGGCATCATGATCAACCGTAGGTGGTGGAAAGCGAGAGTGGGAGGCACCTCTCCTTATGATTCGTTCCTCTCCTTCGAAGTCATCTTGATTGATTCCACCTTGTAATGCCTTAATGCTGCTAGCAGCATTAAAGCAAGTGTAAGCGAAGCTGAAGCAAAGCGTTTAGTTTCCTCCTAACACTCCAGGTAGTGGGAAGCTAAGTGTATCGAGCGAAGCGAGAGTGGAGAGTTCGGGATATGGGAGTTGAGCTAAGGGAGCTAATGTTGCTAGCCGGCCGGTGGGAAGAGAAGCTAGAGTTACTTGTGAGTTGTCCGTTCACCTTTGCACCTTTCCCGGTAAAAAGAGAAGCAAGTAAGAGTTCTGTTTCTATGTCCGGGTAGCTCTATGCAGTTAAAGTGCTCGGCAAATTCAATGCGGTGGAGGTGCAAAAGGCCATAGCGGGGATACAGCGAGGATATAACGGGATATAGCGGATGACTCTAAAATAGCATATAAAACTCGTACTTAATGTTTTTACAAATATATAAATGGTAATTAAATGAAAAATTAATATCTAATTGAATTATAATTAATACATAAATAATTTTAAATAAAAACATGTGTGAATATACTGTAAATAAACGTAAAACTGTTATATAACATAATTGAATTTAGTAGAATATTAGAGTATTTTCATTTTTGAAAATATATTAAAAATTCAAATAAATAAATTAATTTCATATTTTTTATAACGTATAAATGTCATTTTTTAATTCATTTGTTTTAAAGAAGATATAGCAGATATAGCGGAATATAGCGGGAATAATGGGATATAGCGGAAATAGTGGGGTTTAAAGCGGAAAGGCTATATTTGGGGCTATATGGAAAAATCGTAGTGGCAGAAATCCTCTACGAGATATAGCAAGGCTATAGCGGGGTAATTGAAAAGACCCTCTCTTTTCATTACCTTAATTTGTAAGGATTTTTTTTTTACATAGAGATATATATATATATACATATATATATATATATTCATTATCATATATATATATATCTCTGAAGCCTAGAGTCTTTTTCTTTTCAAAACAACTTATCCAGGATCAAAATCTTTACCAATATAAATATATCAGTGTATTCATAAGGAAATGCACATACATGTGAAGATGCATGTGCCTCTCTTGTTTAAATCAGAGTTATGGTAAACAAGAGGATAATTTGATTGATTAACTTTAATCAATCCACACACATAGTTCAATTTAATTCATGCAATAAAATTCCATCCATGTAGGTAACAATATGATTTTTAACCCTTGATTACTTGCTGTATTCTCAATGAAGTGTAATTCCTAAAAACATTATAGTTGTGTTGTGATTGCCATTAAATTGATGGTGTAGTGTTTATGCTCTGAAAAATGATATAAGTTTATATCATTATCTATGTTTGATTTTCTTTAAAATCTGCCTAGAGTACAAACTCTTTTCTGGAATACTTTTAAGTGAGATATCATATTCCAAAAACTTAATTCTTTGATGCCAGGATGCTAAGCTAAATCAAATGCAAACATGAGTGAGTTTCCTGAGAACCTGGGTATCCAAAACATGGTTCAACCAGACTCTTTGTTCTGGTATAAGCCATAGGGTCTTAAAAATGCATTTTGATCAAAGCCTTAGTGAAAAGGAATTCAGATCCATGTTAAAATACAAGGATAACTGGTGTTAATATCTGAACAAAACCTATTTAAATATGCATATATGCAACTATCATGGACATGGCTTCCATCTCCTATATTACAGATTCTTCCTTTATCAAGAACAAGGTATAAAACATTTGTGTAGAACAAATTGTATTATGAAAACATTGCAGACACATAATACATTTTCCCTATGCATATCCACTCTTGTATGCAAATGTCATGGTGGAAGAATAAATCATATAATTTACTGAGACTCAACTATCCAGATTTCCCAAAACTTAATCCTTTTCAAAGACTCAAGATTGACTAATACATTATAAAATAACTATCCCATTTATCATAGTGTTCTTACTCAGATTTGCTTACAAAATCATAGATTAACTTCTTCAACGTTTCAGATAATATCCAAATTTATAAATTCCAGTTACAAGTCAATTCCTTAGCAAAATACTTAGCAAAAATATCCATCCATCATTCAGTACTTATTACATGTGGTAATTTAAAAATATCAATACATGCAGATTTCATCTTTTAAGCTCTTATCTAACTAATTTTAGCATGCTATAATCTTCTTCTCAAGGCCTTGCTCCTATTCCTACTTAGTTGCTGTAATCCCTGAAAAAGCATTTGAAGCTGCCCATATTAAATGAGACACCCCATATGCCATTAGCACACTAGGGTCAGACACATGTCTGGTATGAGAAAATCCACTAAAACAATTTGTATATCAAGATAAAGTTGAAACATGTATATATATATATATCCTGCCTTTAGAAAACAAATAAATCATGGTGTGCATGTTCTGTGTCAGTGTTCAGGTGCACACTTTAATTCTTTCTTTTCAGAAACCTTATAAAGATATGTAATAAGCATACATTCATACAAATCAGACATAAATCAAATAAGCATACATACAAAAACAGGGAAATCACCAAAATGAATTAAATCATTTATTCCCTACTTAGATTTCATTCCAGGAAAACTCTAGTTCCTCCTTATATCAAATTTTCTTACATTGATATATTTATCTATCTTGGTCTCATCTGCAATTATATGAATCAATGGACACATTGTAATGGACTAGTTCACTCCACTACACAAAGATCTCAGGACTTAAGCAAGCCATGTGTCAACTTGTATTGCTCAAGAACACAAGTCATTCCTGCAGTGCTCTTGACCCCATTTCCTAATCAGTTTTAGGTTAATAATAACACTTTTGATTTTTCATGACCAAACCATTCAGTGAATCATTTCACTAAAACAACATTCATGTCATGGCATTCCATATTATTCATAACCAAACAAAGACAAACAGGCAATTAAACATAGGTGTCTATTAAATAAGATTCTGCATATATATATATATATATATATATATATATATATATATTCTTGCATTTTAAAAGGGTATAGACAACTAACATTGGCTTATGGCTTTTTGAGAGAGTTTTTCTTTTTGCAAACATCTGTGCTTAAGTTAAACTCAGAATGCCCAAGTTTCACTGAATCACAAAATTTATTTGCTATGTATATGACTATTTATATATTTTTCATTGAATCAGGAGCATCAGCACATAGGCAACCCTATTGCACCCCTAATTCCTTTTGTCTCAAGCCTTAGCACTTATACACAAGTATATTGCAGCTCAACATGTTTATATTTTCTGGGTTGTGCCAAAACCAACGCTACTTGCCTATATTCATCATTTGATTTTCTAGGTATTTACTCATTTTTCTAAATATTAACATATCAGAGAGATCTGGGTTTTTACAACATATCTACTAATGATACTTAGAACTTTCATATCATAAAACAAGCAGAACAACCAACTAAAGATCAAAGCATTTTCATCTCTGAGATCAAAGATAGACAATCACATATGAAAATACATTTTTAAGAAAAATCAACTTATAAACTGGCTGCCTTCATTAGGACTTAATGCCTTAGATTTTGAGTGAGTTTTCTCACCTAGCTCTCTTTCACTTCTTAGTTGATTGATAAGCTTCTGCCCCCAAACCCTTTCCTTCACTTGTCTTATATTTATGGTATGTATATTGTTTTTTCAAGAGCTCTCAGGGAAGAAGAGAAGGTTCCTTATATCACTGCTTATTTATGCAGGGTTCTTCTTAGGGTTTAAGGTGTTAGCTAAAGTCATTTTTGCCCATCAGAAATCATGTCATTTGCATTTAGTTTAAACCCAAAATCTTACCCTCCCCGGCTCAAGTTTGTGGAAAGAAAAAGTAGTTTTATCATTTTGGTTATTTTCAGATATCTTGCTTTTCCAGAAAAATGCTTTTTCTCTTGTCTACTATCATGCTAAAAGTATGACTTGATTTCCATTATTTATCATATATATATATCAAAGGTTCTTCCTAATTCTGCCTATACAAAACATATCTCTGTTTTACCTTATTTTTCTATTTTTAGCTTCACTTAAATAGCATGTACTTCCCTTATTATTTATAAAAGAATTACTCCTTTTATATCTTCATTCTTTTCTTTCTACCTATAATTTAAAATATATTTGTGTATTTTTATTTTACTGATTTGAACTTTGGAATTTGATTATCATACATATATGTATATATATGTCTTACAGAAATAATTAATACACATGTATATATCTATACATTATTTTTACTGAACACATATGCACATGTACACTCAAATACAATTCAATGGCATCCATATATATTTATGCATATAGCTTTTAAGGATTTAATCTATTTATCTGTATATATATATATATATATATATATATTTCCACACATCAACATATGTTCATTAATATCATTCAGGAATTAAGCTTCAATTCATGTGTATTTCCTGTGCACACATGTACACACAGTTACACCATATCAAGCCATATCAATCCCCTCTTTTCTTTTAAAATTGGTTTAAAAATTATTTTAAACCTATATATATTTTCAAAATAAATTCCTAAAATCTTGGGTCATTACATACACCCCACCTTTTAAAAATTGTGTCCCACAATTTCCCTAAGCTTAAATCAATTTTAAACTTAATTCAGAGAACAAATACATTCTCAACCAAATAGATTTTTAGTTCTATCACAATAACTAAAAATACATGCATCCAAAAGGAAAGCAAATTAAAAATCAGAATTACCTTTAATATGAAAATAGCTTAGGGTAGTTCATCCTAACTTTGTCTTCTAATTCCCATGTGCAATCACTAGGATCAAGACTCCACTGTACCTTCACAAGTTTCAGTGATTTATTCCTCAACTTCTTCACATCCTTTGCCAAAATTCCCACCGGATCCTTTTCATAAACCAAATTAGGATTTATTTGCACTTGGGTTGGGGTCTCAAGAATTTCTGCCTTGTCATGGACTCACCTTCTCAATTGTGATACATGAAAAATATTATGCATCCCTTGCATGTTTTCTGCTAATTCCAACTTATATGCCAAGGAACCAATTCTTTCTCGAATTTTGTATGGCCCAATATATCTTGGGGTTAACTTGCCTTGTTTCCCAAACCTCAGTACATTTTTCATAGGTGATATTTTGATGAAAACAAAATTTCCTACTTCATATTCCACCTGCTTCCTTTTCATGTCTGCAAATTTCTTTTGCCTATCTTGAGCTGCTGCAATTCTTCTCCTTACTAACTCAATTTTCTCTTTAGTTTCTTGTATGTACTCAGGCCCTAAAATAACTTTTTCTCCAGTTTTTACCCAACATACAGGTGACAAACATGGCTTGCCATATAAAGCTTCAAATGGAGCCATCCCTATGGTGCTTTGATAGCTGTTATTGTATGTAAATTCAGCTAAATGGAGATAGTCTTCCTAGTTACCTCCAAAATCCAGTGCACATGCCCTTAACAAGTCCTCTAAAACTTTGTTCACCACTTCAGTCAGCCAATCTGATTGTGGATGGTAGGCGGTGCTTAAGCATAATTCACTTCCCATGGCTTCTTGAAAACTTTTCCAGAACCTTGATGTGAAGATGGTATCCCTATCACTCACAATAGTTTTGGGAATGCCATGCAATCTTACCACCTCCTTCATAAATACTTGTGCTAACTTTGGTGCATTCCTTTCTGATTTGACTGGGATGAAATGTGCCACTTTAGTTAGCCTATCAACTATCACCCATATACTTGTGTTTCCTCTTTTAGATCTAGGCAGGCCATCTATGAAATCCATAGATGTATCCTCCCATTTCCATTGTGGTATGCTTAGAGGTTGTAACAACCCTGATGGCCTTTGTGTTTCTGCCTTAACTTGTTGGCAAGTCATACACTTTGCAACATGTTTGGCCACATCTGACTTCATTCCTTTGCACCAAAAATTTCTTTTCAAATTTTGATACATTTTTGTACTTCCTGGGTGTATGGAGTACTTACTCCTATGATAATCATTTAATATTTCCTCCTTCAGCTCTGTGTTTTCTGGAACACATATCCTATTCTTGTTCCTTAAATAACCATTTTTTTCAATGAGGTAATTTGTCACTTCTTTACCTTTTGATATGAGAATTTTCTTCTCAACTATAATAGGGTCTTGGTCTTGCATTTTACTTACCTTCAAAATTAATTCCGATTGAAGTGTCATCAAGCTCAACTTCCCTCTATTTTCATGTGCACCATGCACATGTACATCCATGTGCACACAGCCATTCTCCCCAATTTCTAATTCAGCAAGCAAAGACAAGTCCTTAAATTCTTCTATCATCAACATGGCTACTTTAGCATGTTGTCTACTTAGAGCATCAGCAACTTTGTTTGCTTTACCTGGTGTATAGAGTATGTCCAAGTCATAGGCAGCTAAGAACTCCACCCATCTATGTTGCCTCATGTTTAAATCTTTTTGTGAAAATAAATACTTTAAGGACTTATGGTCAGTGTAAAGTTCAAACTTAGTTCCTAACAAATAATATCTCCAAAGTTTCAAAGCATAGACCATAGCTGCTAATTCAAGATCATGTGTGGCATACCTTACTTCATGGGGTTTGAGTTGTCTGGATGCATATGCAATGACTTGGCCTTGTTGCATCAACACTGCACCCAAGCCAAACCCACTAGCATTAGTGTATACAACTAATTCTTCATTTCCTGGGGTACTTTCAAGATTGGAGCATTCACCAATTCCTCCTTCAACTGTTCAAAAGACTTCTCACACTTCTCTGACCAAACAAAAGCTTGGTTTTTCCTGGTTAGGTTAGTAAGTGGTGTAGAAATTTTTGAAAAATCTTTTATAAATCTCCTATAATATCCTGCCATTCCCATAAATGACCTTACTTCACTCGTTGTGCTAGGCCTCTTCCATGCTCGAATAGCTATTACTTTATTGGGGTTCACAGAAATTCCTTTGGCAGAAACGACATAGCCAAGGAAATGTACTTCCTCTTTCCAAAATGCACATTTTGAAAATTTTTCCTTTAAATCTTTTTCCCTCAATCTAGACAAAACCAGATGCAAATGACTTTTATGTTCTTCCACTGTTTTGGAATAAATTAAAATGCCATCTATAAAAATCAGCACAAATTTGTCTAAATAATCTCTAAAGGTTCTATTCATTAAATCTACAAAGTATGATGGTGCATTAGTCAAGCCAAATGGCATAACCAGAAATTCATACAACCCATACCTAGTGTTAATGGCAGTGTACTTGATACTTGACTCCTCCACCTTCATTTAATGAAAACCAGATGCTAAATCTAGTCTAGAAAACACTCTTGCCCTAGCTAATTGATCAAAAATATCATCTATCATTGGCAATGGATATTTATTTTTAATAGTTACCTTGTTCAATTCTCTATAATCTATACAAAGTCTTAAGGAACCATCTTATTTCTTAACAAATACCACTGGTGCTCCCCAGCAAGAATTACTTGGTCTTATAAAACCCTTTTCCTCTAATTCCTCTAACTGTTTCTTTAATTCTTTTAGTTCATTTGGCCCTATTCTAGTTGGCTTTTTAATCACTGGGCTTGCTCCTGGAACTAAATGAATTTGGAATTCCACTGGTCTATGGTTTGGAACACCCTTAACCTCCCCAAACACATCCAAGTATTCATTGACTATGGGAATTTCTTCAATAGTAGGTTCAGTAAAATCTTTTCCCAAGTCAATTAAATGATACAATTTTCTTTCCTTAGCTACTTCACACAAAATTGTGATTCTCTGGCCTCTAAGGTTTTGCAATGATATGGTGGATGAATCTAAGTTAATTATGGCTTTAAATTGCCTTAACCAGTCTACCCCCAATATAATACCTATGTTTGGGTAGTTTAAAACATATAAATTGGAAATAAAAGTATCTCCTCCTATGTTTAATTCAACATCCACACAAATCATATTTAAAACACTAGAACTCCCCAGTGGACTTTGTATATGCAATGGGGTTTCAACCAATATACAATTCAATCTTAGCATTTTAACTAGTTCATAAGAAATCAAAGAGTGAGTTGCCCCAGTATCATATACTACTGCTATGGGTATGGTACAAATAAATAGTGTACCTTCCACTTGACTGTGATTTTCAGCATTAATCTCCATTGTGGATTTGCCTTTGCCTTCCAAATTTGCCAATTTTCCTTGCTGTTTATACTCAGGACAATTTCTCTTCATATGCCCCTCTTTCCCACATAGATAGCTCTTGAAAGCTCCTCCTTTCAATTCTGGGCACCTTGGTTTGATATGTCCTTCCTTTCCACATTGATGACACACAATTTTCTTCTTGGTTTCTTTAGCTTTGATATCTCCAGTGCCTTTGTTACTGGCCTCTTCTTTCTTCTTATCATAAGGGTGATATCTCCCCTTACCCTTCTTAGTGTTATTATTCTTAAAATTTCTGAACTTTTCCCTTTCCTTGTCATGTTGCTCTAATCTCAAAGCCAAGTCTATTACTTAATCAAAATTCATGTCAGCATAAGGTAACATGGCTCTGCTAAGTCCTGGGTTCAAACCTTTTATGTACCTATCATTTTTGGATGCTTCATCTGCCACTAGCATTGCTCCATATTTGGATAACCCCTCAAACTTTTGAGTGTATTCAGTGACATTCAGAGTTCCTTGCCTGAGTCTAATAAATTCTTCAAGTAAAGTGGTCTTAGCTAATGCTGGTACAAATCTTGCCTCCAACATCTCCTTGAATTGATTCCAAGTGATTTCATTCTCATCTCTGCCTGTAATGATTACTTCCCACCAGCTTAAAGCTACTCCTTTCAGCTGTCTTGAAGCCACTTGCCTCTTCCTTTGATCATCAAGCTGCATGTCATTGAAAACCCTATCCAATGTTCTCAACCATGCTTGAATTTCCATAATACTTTTTGTCCCTTCAAAGCTTTTGCCTCCTAAATGAGTATAAGTCTTGAGTAATTTTGAGAGCTCTTTATGGGGATTTTCTTGCCTTTGTCCTGCCCCATCCCTAAATGCTCTCACCAAATCTTGTAAATTGACCATTGGAGGTGCATTGGAGGATCCTACTCCCTGATTTGGTGGTCTTCCTACCATAGTTTGCTAATAATAATTTACAGAGCTGGTTAGTTTTTTTTATTGTTATGTCTAACTCAAATTTGATCATCCAGTGATCAATCCCTACAAAATATTTTACTTATATTTTGTTTCTTAAGTTTTTAGTTTCATAGAAGGATTTGATTTCAATTTTCAACTATGTTTTAGTAACATAGCTCTGATACCAAATGAAAAGACCCTCTCTTTTCATTACCTTAATTTGTAAGGAATTTTTTTTTACATAGAGATATATATATATATATATATTCATTCATTATCATATATATATCTCTGAAGCCTAGAGTCTTTTTCTTTTCAAAACAACTTATCCAGGATCAAAATCTTTACCAATATAAATATATCAGTGTATTCATAAGGAAATGCACATACATGTGAAGATGCATGTGCCTCTCTTGTTTAAATCAGAGTTATGGTAAACAAGAGGATAATTTGATTGATTAACTTTAATCAATCCACACACATAGTTCAATTTAATTCATGCAATAAAATTCCATCCATGTAGGTAAAAATATGATTTTTAACCCTTGATTACTTGCTGTATTCTCAATGAAGTGTAATTCCTAAAAACATTATAGTTGTGTTGTGATTGCCATTAAATTGATGGTGTAGTGTTTATGCTCTGAAAAATGATATAAGTTTATATCATTATCTATGTTTGATTTTCTTTAAAATCTGCCTAGAGTACAAACTCTTTTCTGGAATACTTTTAAGTGAGATATCATATTCCAAAAACTTAATTCTTTGATGCCAGGATGCTAAGCTAAATCAAATGCAAACATGAGTGAGTTTCCTGAGAACCTGGGTATCCAAAATATGGTTCAACCAGACTCTTTGTTCTGGTATAAGCCATAGGGTCTTAAAAATGCATTTTGATCAAAGCCTTAGTGAAAAGGAATTCAGATCCATTTTAAAATACAAGGATAACTGGTGTGTTAATATCTGAACAAAACCTATTTAAATATGCATATATGCAACTATCATGGACATGGCTTCCATCTCCTATATTACAGATTCTTCCTTTATCAAGAACAAGGTATAAAACATTTGCGTAGAACAAATTGTATTATGAAAACATTGCAGACACATAAATACATTTTCCCTATGCTTATCCACTCTTGTATGCAAATGTCATGGTGGAAGAATAAATCATATAATTTATTGAGACTCAACTATCCAGATTTCCCAAAACTTAATCCTTTTCAAAGACTCAAGATTGACTAATACATTATAAAATATAACTATCCCATTTATCATAGTGTTCTTACTCAGATTTGCTTACAAAATCATAGATTAACTTCTTCAACATTTAAGATAATATCCAGATTTATAAATTCCAGTTACAAGTCAATTCCTTAGCAAAATACTTAGAAAAATATCCATCCATCATTCAGTACTTAATACATGTGGTAATTTAAAAATATCAATACATGCAGATTTCATCTTTTAAGCTCTTATCTAACTAATTTTAGCATGCTATAATCTTCTTCTCAAGGCCTTGCTCCTATTCCTACTTAGTTGCTGTAATCCCTGAAAAAGCATTTGAAGCTGCCCATATTAAATGAGACACCCCATATGCCATTAGCACACTAGGGTCAGACACATGTCTGGTATGAGAAAATCCACTAAAACAATTTGTATATCAAGATAAAGTTGAAACATGTATATATATATATATCCTGCCTTTAGAAAACAAATAAATCATGGTGTGCATGTTCTGTGTCAGTGTTCAGGTGCACACTTTAATTCTTTCTTTTCAGAAACCTTATAAAGATATGTAATAACCATACATTCATACAAATCAGACATAAATCAAATAAGCATACATACAAAAACAGGGAAATCACCAAAATGAATTAAATCATTTATTCCCTACTTAGATTTCATTCCAGGAAAACTCTAGTTCCTCCTTATATCAAATTTTCTTACATTGATATATTTATCTATCTTGGTCTCATCTGCAATTATATGAATCAATGGACACATTGTAATGGACTAATTCACTCCACTACACAAAGATCTCAAGACTTAAGCAAGCCATGTGTCAACTTGTATTGCTCAAGAACACAAGTCATTCCTGCAGTGCTCTTGACCCCATTTCCTAATCAGTTTTAGGTTAATAATAACACTTTTGATTTTTCATGACCAAACCATTCAGTGAATCATTTCACTAAAACAACATTCATGTCATGGCATTCCATATTATTCATAACTAAACAGAGACAAACAGGCAATTAAACATAGGTGTCTATTAAATAAGATTCTACATATATATATATATATATTCTTGCATTTTAAAAGGGTATAGACAACTAACATTGGCTTATGGCTTTTTGAGAGAGTTTTTCTTTTTGCAAACATCTGTGCTTAAGATAACTCAGAATGACCAAGTTTCACTGATCACAAAATTTATTTGCTATGTATATGACTATTTATATATTTTTCATTGAATCAGGAGCATCGGCACATAGGCAACCCTATTGCACCCCTAATTCCTTTTTGTCTCAAGTCTTAGCACTTATACACAAGTATATTGCAGCTCAACATGTTTATATTTTCTGGGTTGTGCCAAAGCCAACACTACTTTCCTATATTCATCATTTGATTTTCTGGGTATTTACTCATTTTTCTAAATATTAACATATCAGAGAGATCTGGGTTTTTACAACATATCTACTAATGATACTTAGAACTTTCATATCGTAAAACAAGCAGAACAACCAACTAAAGATCAAAGCATTTTCATCTCTGAAATCAAAGATAGACAATCACATATGAAAATACATTTTTAAGAAAAATCAACTTATAAACTGGCTGCCTTCATTAGGACTTAGTGCCTTAGATTTTGAGTGAGTTTTCTCACCTAGCTCTCTTTCACTTCTTAGTTGATTGATAAGCTTCTGCCCCTAAACCCTTTACTTCACTTGTCTTATATTTATGGTATGTATATATTTTTTTTTCAAGAGCTCTCAGGGAAGAAGAGAAGGTTCCTCATATCACTACTTATTTATGCAGGGTTCTTCTTAGGGTTTAAGGTGTTAGCTAAAGTCATTTTTGCCCATCATAAATCATGTCATTTGCATTTAGTTTAAACCCAAAATCTTACCCTCCCCGGCTCAAGTTTGTGGAAAGAAAAAGTAGTTTTATCATTTTGGTTATTTTCAGATATCTTGCTTTTCCAGAAAAATGCTTTTTCTCTTGTCTACTATCATGCTAAAAGTGTGACTTGATTTCCATTATTTATCATATATATATATATATATATTAAAGGTTCTTCCTAATTCTACCTATACAAAACATATCTCTGTTTTACCTTATTTTTCTATTTTTAGCTTTCACTTAAATAGCATGTACTTCCCTTATTTATTTATAAAAGAATTACTCCTTTTATATCTTTATTCTTTTCTTTCTGCCTATAATTTAAAATATATTTGTGTATTTTTATTTTATTGATTTGAACTCTGGTATTTGATTATCATACATATATGTATATATATGTCTTACAGAAATAATTAATACACATGTATATATCTATACATTATTTTTACTGAACACATATGCCCATGTACACTCAAATACAATTCAGTGGCATCCATATATATTTATGCATATAGCTTTTAAGGATTTAATCTATTTATCTGTATATATATATATATTTCCACACATCAACATATGTTCATTCATATCATTCAGGAATTAAGCTTCAATTCATGTGTATTTCCTGTGCACACATGTACACACATACAGTTACACCATATCAAGCCATATCAATTCCCCTCTTTTCTTTTAAAATTGGTTTAAAAATTATTTTAAACCTATTTATATTTTCAAAATAAATTCCTAAAATCTTGGGTCATTACAGTAATAGCGGGGCATTAACTGCACAGGGGTAGCTAGAGTTCCTCGAGCTAGAGCTATAGATCTTTCGAAGCGATAGAGAGAGAGCCTAAGAATGATGCTAGAGTTGTCCAGTGAGCGATCCGGGTCGGATGTAGCTAAGGCTTTAGGAGGCAGGAAGCTATGAGCGAAGCGAGGAGACCGATCCATCCTATTCGCACTTCTTTTCTATGTCATTCATTTCTTTTTCCCATTTTTTCGGTTTCTGAGTCCTGTCAGGGTTAGTGGATAGGCGGGCAGTTGCTCTTTTATTTTATTACAACATTTTGTTGCTTATTGATTGTTCTCGCATGGGAGGAATGATCTTAACTACTATTATATTAATAGTATAATATACTGAACAGAGGGAAGTTGGAGTTGTGCCCTATTGACCTTACTAGGCAGTTCGAGAGTCGACCTGTCTCGAGTTACACATTGGGAAATCCGGGAAGGGGAACTAAATGCTCAAAATCGAATTTCTTTTTGTATTTTCTTTTTAAATGCGAGAGGTCAGGGTAAATGAGTAGCTAGTTGAAGCCCACCAGGAGGAGATCTAGGAGGAAGCCTTCCCAACTTTACTAGGACAGCAGCTAGGTACCCAGGAATCTCCAATACCTAAGATCCTCCTTTGGGTTTTCCCTGCCATGGCTTCTTGCCATTGAACTTCCTCTTCTTCCAGTTATTGTAGTTGCCTTCTTGTACTATGGGTGGATCTATCTTATCCAAAGCTTCATATCTGTATCCCATGTCCATTAAGTCTACAAATGGTTCTTTCACATGCCCAGTCATTCTGACATGGTATTGCTTCTTCATTCCAGAAATAAACTTTTCATTCTTTTTTAGGGATGTATCTATCAATCCAGGCCCAAAACGAGATAATTTGTTAAACTTGTTAGCATACTCCGCAAACGACATCTCCTCCTCCTGTTTAAAATCCATCAAATTTCGGTAAAGACGGGACTTTCATGCTTTCGGCATAACTGCTCCTCCAGAACTTCTTTGAATCGTTCCCATGAGAAATTATCTTCTAACTCATTCTGCGTAATAGATTCCCACCAAACTAGAGCTCCATCTTATAGTTTCCAAGAAGCTAAGAATCTCTTCTACTCATCTCCAATATTCAGTCCTTTGAAAATTCTTTTACAAGAGCGGATCCAAGCTTGTACTTCAATGATGGTTTTCGTTCCTTTGAAAGGTTTACCACCAAGGCTGGTATAGTTCTTGCATAAAGTTGTAAAGTTAATTTAGGGCTGTACCGGAACTACTACTTCCTCAATTATTATAGATGTGGGAGTTTGACCATTTATGGTATTACTTCCTCCCCTACCTCGTACTCTTCTTCCACTCATTTTCTACTATCTGTATATAGTAAGAAAAAGATTTTTAGGATATATAGACGAGATATCTTAGGGAATGCTATACAATATGAATATACTTATTCAAGTTAAAGTTTTAATTATGCGCTCTCTCAGACTAAACTCATTCTAGGGTATTAATAACCCTATCTCTAATGAGTCATACCCCAGCAAAGCCAAGGTTCTCACTTAACCTTCGGCTCTAATACCAAATGTGACGACCCGTCTCCTCAACCCTCGGAAATCGACACTAATACATCCACGGTATTCACGTGTCGTAAATCCAAGTACCGGGGAGGCAGATTATCAGGGGTGTAAAAGAAAATAAAGATAGAAGATAACACAATAATAGAATCCCATATCGCATTCAACTTTTAATTATACATAAATGGTCGGAGTCAAATTCAAATCCAGCGGGATAGTTATAACTGTCTATCTGTACATATGCTAGAAAATACATACTACATAACACAGTGGAAAATGGGTAGATATCTACATAAGGTACTTCAGCTTCATAGCTCCAAAAGACTTCTCCAAAATGCTCCCTAACATGCTCCAAAATGCTCCTAAGGTATCCTGATTACTTAGCTACCAAAAAAATAGGGCACCCGGAGTTTAAAGGGAAAAACAAACTCAAGGTCAGTTATAGGACTGGTGTGAGAACTCAAAGTACGATGTTTTGAAAACAAAAAGGTATCTCATAAGACCACGCCGCACATAAACACGAAATGGGTTTTTACCCTATGATAACCAAAACTCTTTATTACATAAAATTTGGGGATATTATTTTAATCACTTTCTTTGAAAACATTTGCAAATAAACTTATTAATCTTAGCCGAAATTGTTACCATCATTAAATTACAGCATACTAGGTTCTACAAACAAAATCGCAAGTTCTTATTGGAGAATGGATTTCCATACAAATGACCAGGTGAAGGGACTACCTTCTGATGGGTACACCTCTAGATGGATGTCCCGAGGAACCATCACAAAGCTCCTCTACCAACACAAGACCAGCCTACCTCTATAACTAGATAGTTCCGAATATGTCATTCCTCGGTCGTTACCAACCTTTATCCGAGAGCTCCCTTCGCAAACATCCACATTAATTTACATCCTGAACGTCATAGCGGGAAGAAATATATCTAGAAGGGAATGATCATACCCTAATTGGGAATGACCCACTTAGCCTTGCTGCATCTAACCCTGTTTCGGTCATTTCCGGTTGATGAGGCTCGAGGCAACGATTACCTTTTCACATAGCACATCTTCTTTCAATTTGAATGCCACATTGCCATTCCACATTCACACGACTGATTTCTACAAACGTATAACTTCCTGAGCTCGTATGTCTCGGGAAAGGGTGTTAAGCTAAGAGAAGTTGTCTTCTCCGCCATCGACTGATATACTTTTATAGAGATCACTCATTATGATTTGGAATGCAAGGTCCGACATTCATCCATACAAGTTCGTTCTGGGACTGAATGAAACCGAAGGCACTTTCCTCGGCCATTACTAGGCGAGAAGTCCTTGTGGTCTTGAGATTTTTCATAACAAAGGGACAACTGCTACAATATAGTGAATCGGAAGTTTATCTCCAATTAATCAACAAGTAGTCCTTCGTTATTATTCATCTCAATATCTCTATCTTCAAACATCTTCAATCTTCGAACACGTAAATTGGTTTGAAGTGGTTTTCGGATAGAAATTACCAAAATCCGACCCCGGTTCCTTCGAAATCCAATCATCGATAAAAATGATGTAATTAGATGATTGTTTTTCGATTCATTCATATTTCTTTAACAAAATATCTTCGAGAGATATTTATTTTCAAAATATTCTTTTAGTGAATACGGAATTATTTAAACCTCTTTTTTTGATCATTTTTAAAGAGTATCTTTTGAGAAAATAGGATTATAGAAATCACTATACTTCTATTCAAAATCAACTTTTGTATTCAACAAGTGTTATGGGCAGAATAATAGTGAGATCACCTTTTAAATTCCACGAATAGGACAAGTTCCCTCTTCGGATTTTAATAATGAATATAAGAAGATTATTTCTATAAAATCCAAATTGAGCATCCGGGCTTTCCTTTCGATCTGTTCCACCCCTCGCCTAAAAGAGAAAACTGAGGCCAGGTAAGTTCAGGGCACTGGTTGCTCTATCCCTAACCTTAGTTACACACCTTGTTTTCACTTTTAGATCTCACAGGAGGGACAAATGTACTAGTCGTTTCCGCATACTCATTTTCCCTTTTTAAATCACTTAATTATTTGTTTAACCACTTTTTGAAAATTTTTGAATTGTTCAATCTCTTCTAAATACTTTATTATTTACTTAAAAATGTTTACATAAGGCTTGGAAAAAATTGTTTAGTTCCAACCTTTACTTCAAAAGTTATTGAAAAGCGTTGCGAAAAAGTGTTGCAAATAGTGTTTTAAAAGCTATATTCTTTAAAACGACTTTTATATCACTTAGAAACCATCTTTTCAACTTAAATCACTTTTAAAACATCTTTAAAGATTTTTAGGATTTATTTCATATTTTCAAAACATTTAAAATATCAATTTTAAACTTTGGTCACGTTACTGCAAAAGCGTGATTTTTCTAGAAATTTGTTTTGGACATATTTTAAAATCTACTTAATGAAATCTTGATTTTCTTTCTTTGTTTGAAAGATATGGATATAATAGTTCAGAAAATTTTTATGTCGAAGAATTTCGAGCTAAATTCCACCCTGTATACTTATTTAAACTTTTGGCGCGAAATCGCGAACTACCTTTGCGCGACGCGCTTAATTTTGACATATTTCATGTTTTTCATTCAAACTTTGCTAAAACAAGTTTATATATTTATAAAACATTTCTAAACCATTTTTAGTTATTTTAAAAGGTATTAAATGATTCCATATCACTTTTCAATTTATTTTGGAAAGTGTTTTTTGTGTGAATTAATGTCGTGTATATCGTGACTTGTTTTAATATTTTCATGCAATAAACAACATATGGAAATCAATATCATAACCAAAGATCCAAACAAACATATCACAACATCACAACTAAATATATACATATAAATTAAACGTTCTCACTTTGTTTGGTTTTGGCGAACGGAAAATCAACTATAGCTTCGCTACTCGACTTACGATTCCTTGAACGCTTGACTTGGATGGCTCGACTTGGCTTGGGGAAGGCTATAAGTGCTCGGCCTTGGTTGGTGGGGGAAGGTTGGCTCAAAGTTGATGGTTGGGGCTAGGGCCATGAGTGGAGGAAATGAAATGGAGGAGTTTTGATGTGGTTTGGGCAGAGTTTTGTTGATATTTTTTCTTTATTTTATTTTTGGGAATATTTTAGCATTATTTAATTATGGAAAGAAGCCATTAAAGAGTGGAAGAAAAGCTTAAGAAAGGAAGAAGAAGTTGTGTAAAAAGTGAAGAAAGTGGATGGCTATTTATAGAAAAAGTTTTGGATAAAAATAATATTTTTTTAAAAAGACCAAAATACCATTTCCTTATACTTTAAGAAAACTAACACTTAGCATCACATTTCAAATCATTACTTTATGTTATTTTCACTTAAGTATTAAGTAAAGAACATAATAATTATGTTTGTTTGATTTGATGTTTACTTTTTTGACTTTTATAACACTTTTAGTCTTTTTATGCTTACTTTTTTGTTAATTACTTTCTAGAATTTTCTAAGTATGTTTAGTAAAAGTAAACTTGATTAGTAAACTAATTACTTATACTATTTAAATATATGTTTATATATAAGAAAATAAAGGTGCAACAACATTGCGATAACTTTAACTCGACAAAATGTTGATTTTTGACAAAATATTTTATGGTCATATTTTGACGTTTTAATTAAACTATTATCCCACCTTTTGGCAAGGTTGTGACACTAAGAAATTAACTGGAAACCAAGGACAGTCCGTCCCGAAGATCGGTTATACGCAGGTTCACTATGGATACTGATAAATATTGTCTGAATCCGGATCGAGCTACAATTGATATGACATGACAAACAAAGCTATGAAAGCCAACGTTCTAAATTTCAAGTTAATCCGAGTTCGTATGCTCAAGATATGATCGATGCAACTCAAGTGATCACATTGTTCGTATCCATCAAGCAACTAGGAAAAAACCTCCTTCATATCGATCTGGTTCGAATCCATCAGATGTGCATTGCTTTGTATTGATCAGGGGAGCGCAAGTTCGTATCCATAGATAGCAGCGTTCTTCGTATCCATCCTTCCTCATACTGCTTCACACCATCATCTCCAGCTTACTCGTATCGATCAACCAACGTCCACTTCGTATCCATCAAAACCATACAAAGTCGCTACTTCATATCGATCCATTAACACACACTGCACTCGTATCGATGGGCCAGTGATTGATGCGAACAGCACAAGATGAACCAGTGCAAAATGCACTTATGATCCATTGATACGAACAGAGCAGTGGCGAATGATACGAACAAGGCAGTGACGATCGATACGAATAGAGTAGTAACGATCAATACGAACGAGGTACATCCATAATACAGACTCAGTCGCTCGGCATAAAATGTGGATCGATCCTAAAAGCAAGCGCCACGTCATTAGACATCACATGCAGAATCATCGATACGAAGCTATCGATACGAACAGCATCGATACGAATCCAACAGCCTTCAAAAAATCCAAACTTGCATCGATCATAACTCAAAATCTACAAGACCAAATGCTACCAAATTTTCATAGGAGCTTGCGTACATCCTCAAGAATGTTCATGATCGATCTCGACTCGATTGGACAAAATATTGATCGATACGAAATTCGTTTGTATCGATTACGGATCGAGTGCAAACGGATAGGATCGATCGTGTGGGCCCACCCACGTAAGAGAAGAGGTCTTCCGAGATCTGAGCGAGATATTTGTAGCCTACACCTATAAATAGCAGCCCTGGACCTACATAAAAGGGATTTTTGGGCTCTTCTACGTCCAGACTCTGCCGAAATTATTGTTGTATTCAAGTTCTACTATTGTAATTCGTTGTAACCAGTAAGAAAAAGTCTATAAAAAATCAATCATTTCATAGTGGATGTAGGCCATACGCCGAACCACTCTAAATCTGTGTGTTTCCGTGCATTTTTCTTGTTTATTTTTGGTGTGTTTGTTAGATCTGCCTCCTTTTTCATTTATATTCTTCATTTTATCTCTTCAAACACATCTGAAGGGTGTTGTGCCCAATTTTGGTACAAACACTTTGGTGCTTTCACTGAAAAAATCCAGTTTTTCTCCTGCTCGTTGGATCTACTATCGATATCGGATTGCATAATTTAAGAAGAAGATCTAGATTTCGAGTTTAAAGTTCTTCTATCCTATTCAGATTTGCATCAAGTCTAGGAAAGAGCTTCTTACCCATCATGGTTAACACCAGGACTACCTTAACTACCGCAGATCCAGAAGGACGGGACGATAGAACTCCGTACAACTACCTCCTGCCGATCAGAATGCTGTCGGACCATCAGATCTGCAAGGCCCTATCACCAGGGAAGAATTTCAATTGCTAATGCAAGAGCTTACTCAAAGCCGTCAACAGCTTACTCAGCAACTGCGTGCCAACGCAGAACTGACCAATCAACTGAATCGTCAAAGACGAAGGAGATCCAGGAGGGATCAGGCTTCTTATTCATCCACTGAGAGTTCAGCCTCTTCTGACTACCATCATAGATCCACGCGCCCACGACTGGATGGAAGTTACACACAGGCCACTGAGCATCAGCACACATTGAATCTTGGGCAACCGAGAGTTGGTGTGACGACTCGGGTTTTGCCCGCTCGAAAATCAACATCCGTACTTCACATTGTACTAGAATGCCGCAGATTCGACCGTTCAAATCCGATTCGCCGGAGCTATAACACAATTAAGTAAATAACACAGCGGAAGAAATGAATAATACATTGATATATAATATCTAATACAACAGAGTGATACAATGAATATCAATATACATCAGAGATGATACAACAAATATCAGAGATACAAGAAATAGCAGCGGAAAAGAAAATGATAACAACAGCAGCGGAACAATATCAATAGAAATGATAACTTCAAAATGATCTTCAATGTCAAGCTCGAACCACAAAGAGAAGCAAGTGCAGTCCTGAACTCCAAGAACTGAACCAGCTCCAGATAATCTACTAAACCTGCATATCTGAGAAACCCAACTCTAGACTGCCCGTGTGGAAAATGGTGGGCACCCAGAGTTTAGGAAGGGAACAATAAACTCCGGATCAGTCATGGGACTGGTGTGAGCAACAAAAACAGTTTATCTTTAAACAAACACAAAAGGTTTTAAACATTGAAATCCGCAATGCTTTTGGAAAATGAAACTACCATAAAACCTCCCACCACACACACAATGCAAACGCATAATTGGAGGAGATTTCTTCTTATGATAGTCAAAGATGCTTACTACGCAAATCAAATCATTTTTGATATTATTATTAGTGCATAGTGCAGAAAACATTTCGAAAGTATAATATTAATCTTAGCCAACATACGACCAGTATCGTATGCCTACTATAGCTACCATCTAAACAGTGGTGACCACCGTACGTAAATGGCAGGTTCTACAACTAAAACCGTACAAATTCCGTATTGGAGAAATGGATTTCCAACAAATGGTCAGGCTAAGGAACTTCCTTCCGCCGCATGGGAACGCCTCTGGCGGGACACCCCGAGAGACAAACTGCTCTCTGCCAAACAAGGCCGGGTTACCCCTGTAACAGGTAACTCACGAATATGCCACCCCCCGGTCCTTTGGGACCTTTATCCGAGGCCTCGATAACCAACATCACACATAATAAAGTGTATCCACATGAGTAAGTATCTGGGCTCCATACCATGATACCACCCTTTTCCAGAAGGAAATGACATACCCTAAAGGGCGCGACCCTCATAACCTTGCCGCAACATTCCTGTTTCGACCATTTCCGGGTTGTGAGGCCCTGATGAAGTCTCGTCCACAAAGCTACGCTTTGTCACAAAGCCATGCTTTGGGTCAACAGATGATCAACCTATGATCACAAAGATAAATGATCAAACAAATGATCATATCACAAATGATCAAACACTGATCATCACACAGCAACACTCAACATGCCACATTACCAAATTGGGATATATTGCTGATAAATTTCAACTACATAACCTCTGAGCTCGTACGTCTCAGAGAAGGGTGTTAAGCTAAGAGAATAAATTCTCCGCCACCAACAGAAATGTATTTGAAACAAATCGGCTTTATATCTCAAAGTGTAATGTCAGACATACAATCCATACAAGTCTGTTCCGGGATCGAACAGAACCGAAGGCACTTCTCACGAAGCCCTTGCAATTCCGGATAATTTCCAATCACGTCCGGACTTCCCGTCACTAAGGATGATAAAACCTCTATATCGGGGATCAGCCGATGCAGAGTAACTCGACGGTAATCCTTCCGTTTTCAAAAATATCCGGTCTTCAACACCGGTCTTCAAATGCTATCCATATCGACGTATCACATATTCAGAATGGGTTATACGACCCAAAGGTCCTCTCCCGGCTAAATCGAATAGTGAGCGTAATATTTAAAACATATGGATATGGGATTTCAATCAAGTCACAACTTAAACCCAAACTTCCTTTTCAAATGGTTTAACAAATTACCATTTTCAAATCGTTAAACAAGAAGATTCATTTTAACAACCTTAAATGGTTTAAACAATTCCACACTTTAATCTTCAACGGTTTAAACAATTTCACCTTAATCTTTTAAACAAAAGATTCATTCATAGATTTTCCAAATTAATTTCCATTTCAATTTGATTAACTCGTTAAATCTTTAAATCAAATATTTAACTTATAGCTTTCAAAACAATCCCATTTCAAATGATTTAAACCAATCATTATTTTTAAATCTGTTAAAAATAAACAGATTCAATTCATAGCTTTTCAAAACAATTCATTCATAACTTGGAAAACCATTTTTCAATTCAATATTGAAATTCCTTTAATTAAACTGGAATTTCATTTCTTATCTGAAAGCTTTTATTCTTTTAAAACAAACAGTTTCATTTCAGAAAATCTGATTTATTCATACGAGTTAAGGTTCTTGGGTTAAATTCAAATTCTCAAAATTTTACTTTTAAATGGTTTAAATTCAGATAAACACATTTATAACATTTTCAATCCCTAGTTTCAAATCATAGGATTCAATTTCCAACTTGAATTCAAATTTAAATCAAATTATTTAAATTTTCAAAACTTGATTAAGTTATTCAAAATAACTTTTATCTTTGAAATTCTATTTCAATTGCTTTTCACTTCAAACCCAAATTTCTAATTCCAAAATCAATTGAAATTAAAATTTCAATTTCAAAAACATCAAATTTAAATTATCTGTGACTTAACTGATTTCCACATGAAATCCATATTTGTGTGTGTAAAGGTGTAGTCCAGGGTTTCACACAGTAGTGCAACATCATACAATCATCACATATCAGAATACAGAAATATAATTCGATAAGCGGTATAAGAACAACGCTTATCGTTCATTCACAGATCATAGATATATAAAGGTCACAGATAAGTAAACTACAGATCACAACATAAATCAGGATGTATCATAAGCAATTCAAGAATCTCCTACGATAAAATCATTCATAAGTGAGGTCAAGCATTCAAAATTAATCATAGATAAGATTAATTAATTGTTTAACCCTAATTAATTCCATTTATTCCCAATTAAATTAATTGCTTATGAATTTGTTATCAAATCTTGATTTATTAATTACTAATCATTTGATATTAAATTAATGTAATTACAACCTTAATTATTTATCTTAATTAATTACCTTCATTTAATTAATTATCCCTTAATTAATCACATTAAGTTAATTATCCTCTTATTAAGTACTTTAATAATAACCTTTAGTTATTAAGTAATTGACTTTTAATCACTTAATTATCTTTTAATTAATTAACCCTTTCAATTAATTACCACTTTAATTAATTATACTTAATTAATTACATAAATCAATTTACCACAAATTAATTATCATTTCTTAATCACTTTAATTTATTAATCTTCAAATCATTATTTCATTAACTTTAATCATTAATTACTTTTAACAGCTATTTAATTTAAACTTGAATTTATACTTAACTTTTAATTTAACCTAGTTTAACTTTGTCATAATTTAAAGTTAAGCTTCAGAAGATTGAACAGGTTTGTAAAAATAACAATACAGGTTCACTAACAACACTAGAACGAAATACTCGAGCCTTCCCAGATTTACTTCGAGTCCATCCCCTATTCGCTTCGAGTAAAACTCGAGATAACCCTTAGCACTTCCCTGCTCTACCCCAAGCAAAATTCTGACCAACAAATCGTGCTCGTGCACGTGTACATGGTCGTTGGCCAACTCTGGTCGCCGCCAATACTTCGAGCAGGTCGAACGTCATCCCAGCTTCGCTTCCAGCCACCCAACTCCGGTCAGTTCGCCATCGATCTCGAATTCGAGAACTACAAGCCTGGAACAGAATATACATCGCCATGACCAAACCTGTCAACGCCGACTGCTCGCCGCTCCGACCACCATTCGCTGTCAAACTCCGGCCTCAGCTTCGTCACTCTTCCCTCTACCTTCCCATAAAACCACGTCGAACTCGATGCACTGTCGACGTCGCGCGAATCAAAACTCCGGCCATCCAAAAATTAGGTCACCAGACTTCGATTGCCTTCTGCCGCCACCATGGTCAACGTTCGACCATCAATGCATTTTTCCCGTGACCACCCTAGGCTCCTCTATCTCCACGAGGAAACTCGACCTCCATAGATCACCACATCACCGGAAATCAGTCGAAAAACCCACTCCGTTCAACCTCGAACTGCTACCAAACCACCCCACTAAAAATCATAAAACCCACCTTAAAAATCATCGTTTATAATATGGATTCCAACTAGATGCCTAAATCAATGATCGGTGCCATTCGAGATTTAGCTAATTATAAGTTTGATCAACCATTTGGGTTTCCAGAGAAGATTCTTTGAGTGTTTAAATCTTAAATGAATTCCTATACCTAGTTTATAATGATGCAAACATCTTTTGTTTGAATCTCAAGCTCAACCATCAACTAGGAAGAGAGGAATTGATTTTTGAAATCACAGTTTTGTATTTATAAACTAATAACAGAGAAAGTTTTAAACAACAACATGAATAACATACTTCCAGCTTCCATATGTATACAGATAACTATATATATGCACAACCACACACATATCCAGATATACTTGCACAGATTTAACATTTTAATTTTTAAAGAAAATTGTTACTCACTTATTTTCCAGAGGAAGACAGAGCTGATGATGAAACAGGTTGTTTGAAAGTTGCAAAACTGAAGTCTTCAATTTGATCTTTGCTAAGTTGTTGTTTGATTGAATTTTCTCTTTTCTTCTTCTTTTAGTTTTGAGCTGAAGCTTTGTTTTAAGTATAAAATGGTTTTACTTCATTCATTTTTCTTTTCCTTTCAGTTTTTAAATGGACGAAATGAAATGATGAAGGCTGATATATATAAAAGAGGAGTTGTACAGGGTATATAATTTATTGTACAAAAAAAATCAGAGATTTTATTTCCTTCTTTGGTGGCTGAAATCACATTTCATACAACTCGAACAGATTTTGTTTGCTAAAGGAAATGAGAGCATTAAATGTTGTTGTACTTTATGTTTTTAATTTACACATATTTTATATTTTTTACTTGCCTGAGTCTTCACTTACAAGCTACAACATATTACATGTTTACTTTGTATTTGTTTTCTTTTCTTGGTATTGACTTCGGCTGATACCTTCTCTTATATGCTAGAGGTAGTAGCATTGATTGCTTTGTACAAAACTTGTAGCAGTGATATTTTTTTTTCTTTTCTTTAGTCTCGGCTGTACCAAAAATATGAGATATTGTTTATACTTGTTCAAGCCTGTGCATGTATATATTTTGTTTATACTTAATGTATATGTTGGTTTCTTTTCTCAGCCTACACTTGTTAATATCCCATTCTTGTATGCACTTAGGTTTTTATTGGTTTATACTTGCATATGTATTTTGTTTTACCAGCCTACATATTTATAGTTGAATATACTTGGATATAATTTATTTATCTGGGGAACTCGTATTACTTTGTTGATTAATTTTACTATTTTTATTCAAAAAATTCAATAAATTATTAATTTAAATGTAATTAAAATCCGGGGTCGTTACAGTTGGCCCGTCAACCAGCCATCAGACTAGACCCTCCTCCCGAGGAGGTGCTACCCCATATCACATTACCGACAACCGTACTACCACTGCTACTAATTTGGGAGTTGATGTCGGAACCAAACGGATCCGACCCACCGCCAATGCAACCATACTCCTGAACCTTATGTCCCTAAAGACATAGAACCAAGGAGGCGAGACATGGACCGTCGACCGCGACCGGCCCCTCCTCGCATTGTGGAACCCGACCACACCTTGGCCCAACATGCACAAAATGTCCAGATGTCGGACATCCCGACGATGATCCGTCAAATGATCCGTGAAAGTCAGGTCTTGCTAATGACGATTGGGGAATCTCCTAGAGTCATACACCTTTTGCTGATGAGATACTCTATGCTAAACCACCTCGGTGATTCAGGATGTCGACTTTACTCGTTTATGAAGGGAGCTCTGATCCTAATCAACATATCTTGAAGTATGAATGGTTAATAAATGTCGCACGAGCCGATGATGCAGTTAAGTGCCGAAGTTTCTCGATCTCTCTAGGGGGCATAGCAACTATGTGGTTCACTCGTTTACCACCTCGATCTATCTCTTGTTTTGACCAGTTGGCAACAAAGTTTATTGAGCAGTTTCGCATGCATGTCGCAAGGCCGAAAGATTTTAATACTTTATCTAGTGTCACTCAAGCTCCTGGAGAGACACTCAGACGTTACCTGGAGAGATTTCATGCTGCATGCGCTGAAATTAGTAACCCCAATGATAATTTGATTCTGATGGCACTGACTAAGGGGATCAACCCCGACTCCAAGTTCGGCAACTGGTTGGTCGGAAAACCTCCTGTGTCATTGGATCGTTTCTATTCCAAGGCAGCCCAATTCTTGAGAAGGGAGGATGTGAAACAGTCTAGGAAGAAGGATGATGCAGGGCCTAGTGCGGAAGGAAGCCAGAGCAATGTTGTTGTTAAACAAACCAGGGAGAGTTCCGGAAAAGTACAACTGAATATACAAAATAAACATAATCAACAGAAAGGAAATGGAAACCAAAAGAAGAAACGAGATCAGAATCGTGGGCCACGACGTAGGGCTCCCGTGTTTGATAATTATACCCCTTTGAATACGTCGCTGGAGAATGTGTATCTATAGACCTGCAATACTTTTAGTATAAGAAACCTGCTCCAAAACAATCATCGGAAAAACAGATCCAGACAGGGAAGTTTTGTAGATTCCACAAGAGCTATGGCCATAACACAAATGAATGCCGTTATTTGTAGGATATCGTTGAAAAGTTGATACGTGAGAGAAAGTTGGAGCAGTTTGTGAGGGCACCGGAGTCCGAAGGTGTGGGCCCATCGAATTAGAACCATATGCCAAATCAGACGAGACAGGAGGAACCTGCTCGTACTGGCGGGAGGTTGGTGATAAATACTGTTAGTGGTGGTCCTCATCCAGCAAACCGAAGCTGGAAGGAAATGGAGTCGTATGCCAGCTCTATTAGGTAAGAGAGCTTCGAGTGTTGTAGTAGTTTGAAAGATGGGGCTCCGGCCAAGCAATAGAAAACAATGACTGACGACATCGTGTTTCGAGACCGAGATGCCGATAGAGTCGAAGCCCCAACCATTGATCCACTTGTCATTTCAGCCCAAATAGGTCCTGCTTGGATGAAGAGGATCCTGGTGGACAGTGGAAGTTTAGTAAATATATTGTTTAAACGAGCTTATGACTAGATGAAAATGGAAGCAAAGGACTTGAGGCCTTGTTAATACTGCATCCATGGCTTCAATGGAAGTGCGACAAAACCCACTGGGATGGTGGAGCTACCGGTGGAATTGGGAATCGCAGAACGCTGGAGAGTCCAGATACTACAGTTTGTTGTGTTGGATATAGATTCGCCATACAATGTCTTTTTGGGCCGATCGGCCCTAGCCGAGTTCAGGGTTGCCATTGCCCCTTGGTGTTTGACTTTAAAATTCCCTACCGACAATGGAGTCAGAGTTGTTCAGGGAGACCAGGCTACTGGACGAGCCTGTTATGTTGCTGAGCTGTGGGAGGCACAATGAAAAGAAAAAGGAAAGGGTGTAGAGGAATCTCTCTGCGTCCGCTTTGCTGAGAATTGACAATTGACGCCTGGGCCCAGGCCCGGGCACCCCAACCAATTCCCAAGGGATCTTGACCCGTGAGATACTAAAAGCGAAGATGAAAGTAAAGACATTCAAGCTTCCCTGGTCGAACTAACGATCGATGTTCCGATCGACTATAATGACGATTCTGAAATGATAAAGATTGGATCTCAGCTGAGCCAGCGGATGCAAGAGGAATTGGTTGAATTTCTCCAGGCAAACCTCGACGTGTTTGCATGGACGCACTCTAACATGTGTAGGATCTCGCCGGACATCGTGAGTCACGCATTGAATATTGACCCACGACATGTCCCGGTTAAGCAAAAAAGGCGTGGTATGGATCCAGAGAGATCTGCCGCCCTTAAGAAGGAGGTAGAAAAGCTCAAATCGAACGGGTTTATTCGAGATGCATTATACCCAGAATGGGTGTCCAATCCTATACTCGTCCGAAAGCCAAATGGAAAATGGAGAACATGTGTTGATTACTCAGACTTGAATAAAGCTTGCCCTAAAGACAGTTTTCCACTTCCCCGAATCGATCAGCTCGTAGACTCAACGGTTGGACATGAACTCTTATCCTTCATGGATGCGTATTCTGGCCACAAGAAAATACCCATGCACTTGCCCGACAACGAGCATACCGGCTTTGTAACCAATATAGGGCTTTACTGTTACAAAGTTATGCCTTTTGGACTCAAAAATGTTGGGGCAACTTATCAACGGTTAGTTAATCGAATGTTCGCTAACCAGATTGGAAAAACCATGGAGGTATATGTAGAAGACATGCTCGTGAAGTCGCGATTCTCCACTGATCATATCAAAGACCTAGAGTCAATGTTTAATATCCTTCGAGAATATAGAATGAAGCTCAACCCGTTGAAATGTCACTTTGGGGTCGCGTCCGGAAAATTCCTTGGGTTTATCGTCAATGCTCGAGGGATCGAAGCTAATCCTAAAAAGATCTAGGCAATCAAAAATCTAGAAACTCCAAGAACTATAAAGCAAGTTCAAAGCCTCAACGGGAAAGTAGCAGCGCTGAGCAGGTTCATCTCGAAATCCACTGAAAAATGCATTCTCTTCTTCGACCTGATCAGAAAAGAGAAATGAAACTTCGAATGGACTACGGAATGTGATGGCGCATTCCGAGCACTAGTTTAACATCTTTCTACACCACCTATTCTGTCGAAGCCCGTTGATCATAAGAGATTATACATCTACTTGGCAGTGTCAGAAAACACGATCAGTGCTGCCCTAATTCAGGAGGAAGACCGAATACAATGGCCAGTATATTACATCAGCAAACGACTGACCGGGCTAGAGAGAAATTATCCAAAACTGGAAAAGTTGGCTTATTGTCTTATCATTGCCTCAAGGAAGCTCCATCCATATTTTCAAGCTCATCCTATCACCATCTACACCGACCCGCCGTTACGATAGGTCCTTACGCGGCCTGAGACGTCTGGTAGGCTACTTAAGTGGAATATCGAGCTATGCTAGTTTGACCTTACTTACACTCCAAGGCGAGCTATCCAAGGACAAGCCCTAGCAGATTTCATAGTTGAATTCACTATCCCGAAGGACTTGCCCGAAACCAGTAAATCTCCCAAGTATATCTAGAAGTTGCATACTGATGGTGCATCAAATGACCGTTGCTCAGGTGTAAGGGTTGTACTTGAAACTCCTGAAGGTCATTCTATATGTTATGCTTTAAAGTTTGATTTTCGTGCAACCAACAATGAAGCCGAATATGAAGCCCTACTGGCTGGATTGAAACTTGCCAAAGATTTAATCATCATTGCTGTGGAAATTTATTGTGATTCGCAATTGGTCGTGTGTTAATTTCAGGGGGAGTACCAAGCCAAAGATCGAAGACTGGCTGCTTACCTTGCTCAAGTTCAGAAGATATTGAATCAATTCGATTATTATGCCATTTATTGTATACCCCGAGAGCGCAATCAGAAAGCCGACTCATTAGCAAAGTTAGCTAGTACAGGTAAGGCACAGCAAATGGGAATCATTCCCGTGGAAACATTATCTTCCCCGAGCATCGATCAGATGGAAACAGATTGGGTATTTGAGGTCATTCCCAGTAAGGAGTCATGGATGACTCCGTTCAGAAATTATCTCGGGCATGGGACCCTGCCAGAGCATAGGAGTGAAAAGAGACAAGTTCTTCGAAAAGCTTCGCGGTTCACCATCCAGAATGGAGTCATATATAAAAGAGGATACTCTGTTCCTTTGCTCCGGTGTATCGCCCACGATGAGATGAAACGAGTATTGCATGATGTACACGAAGGAGAATGTGGCGATCACACCGGGGGGCAAGCTCTTGCCAAGAAAGTGCTCCGATACGGGTACTATTGGCCGACCGTAAATCGCGATGCGTCGGATTATGCCATAAAATGTGACAAATGTCAGAAGCATGCTCGAATTCCAAGAGCCCCACCTACCGAAATAACTCAGATGGTCAATCCATAGTCGTTTGCAGTATAGGGCATTGACATTATTGGCTCTCTACCTCTAGCCAAAGGTGGTGCAAAGTACGCCATCGTAGTAGTTGATTACTTTACCAAGTGGGCGGAAGCTGAACCCGTTGCTACAATCACAACAAAGAAGGTGATCAACTTTGTAGTGCGCAACATCATCTGCCGATTTGGTCTCCCACATACCATCGTCACAGACAACGAAGCTCAATTCGACAGTGTTGAATTTAAGAATTTCTATCAAAGGTTCCACATCCAGAAGAAGTTCTCCGCGGTTGCACACCCTCAAGCGAATGAACAGGTCGAAGCTGTTAATAAAGTTATAAAGTCTATTCTGAAGAAACGACTAGAAAAAGGCGGGGGGAAATGGGTCGATGAACGTCCTATGGCCCTATGGGCCTATCGAACAACCCACAAATCGGCAACCGGCCACACTCCTTTTTCTCTTTCCTACGGTTCAGAAGCTGATATTCCAGTCGAGATGGAAGTACCTTCTCATCGCGTGACCTATTATGATTCGAAGACAAATGCTATACTACTTGCCAAATCTCTAGATTTATTGGATGAGAAGCGTGAAGAGGCTGATTTGAGGGCAGCCGCATGTCGAAGTCAAGCCGCCCGATAATACAATGCCAAGGTCCGACCCCGAACCTTTGAACTCGGTGATCTCATCCTCAAGAGAATTTACCCCATCCCTTCACATATGAAGCCAACCTGGGAAGGGCTGTATGTTATTGAACGAAATCTCGGAGATGGCACATTCAAATTATCGACCGTTGACGGTCTCACTCTTCCAAGAGCCTGGAACAGCGAGAGTCTTCGTCGCTACTACACATGACAGGCTCTGTTTATTTATTCAGTCTACTTTTCATTTGCAATTTGTTTATGCATTTCGAAATTTGAATTTGTAATAAGGCAACTGACTTTGCCATATTTTCTTATTTCAGCAATAAAATGCAATCTCTTCGAGCCAGAGCTGTGACTTATTCGAAATACATCATATGACCATCACTATGCACGGAGAGCTAAGTTCCACCGTACGGTGGGGTTTATTCAAATAGGGAGTAATTGTGATATGACTGGTTACTCGCTAAGTGAAACCCGAGCTCGGGAACAAGTCATCACACTAAAGCCAAAAAAGGATTGATACACGACAATCCTCTAACTAACTCCAGATTCCCAGAGTGCGAACTGGAGTGTAAACCTATAAATGCAATTTCGAAGAGGGTGGATCTGTACACCTAACGACTTCGCCCGTATTCAAACCAAGTTCGAGGAGGATGGATCCGTCCATCTAACGACCTCACTTGTTAACTCAGGGTGGATGTGAGCCGACCATCCACGATCCTGATACATTCATCATTCCTGGAGTGCGAACGAAATCCTAAAGCCTAGACAGATGTGACTGACCATCTGTCGGCCGACTCCAAACTCCCGGAGTGCGAGTTGGAGTATAAATATAAATACCAAATGGGTGTGACTGACCACTCATCAACTAACTCCAGATTCCTAGAGTGCGAATCGGAGTATAAACATAAGATAACTCCAGATTCTCAAAGTGTGAACTGGAGTATAAACATCGAATAACTCTAAATCCCCAGAGTGCAGATTGGAGTATAAATGCAAGCCGGGTGTGACTGACCACTCACGAATCGATCTAAGTCCCCAGAGTGCGGACAAAGTTCAGAATGTCAAATGAGTGTAACTGACCACCCATAACACAACTTAAGTCCCCAGAGCGCGAACGTATCTAAAAAACCTTATGCAGGTATAACAAACCACCGATCTATAAGTGCAATCCCCAGAGTGTGGATGCGATCGCCGATAGACAAGCAAGTGTGATTCGACCATCTGAATTCGTCCTGTTTCAATTCTACTTCAGCGAAGTTTAGCTCGATATATTAAAGGCAATCAATGATTGTTAATCAATCTTCTTAATTCCTCCCCAGAACTGGGGGCAGAACTCAAGTATCAGCCACTGATTAGGATAATGCAATATTGAAATTCGACTTAGCGCTTGATCGCGACCCAAAACCATGACTCTGGAACTTAGCAACTAAACCCGGGTCCGATTTAAAGGCTAAAACTCCATAAGTGTGTTGAATGAAAGTTCAAACGTTGAAGCACTTTAACAAATGAACACAAATCGAGCTGAACACAAAATGAAATTTTATTTCAAATTTTCTTTGGAAGAAAAAAGGTAAGTACAAAACTATACCAAAAGTCCTACTAGCAGGGGCCGAACCCGCATCTATACACGGCCTACCAAAAGAAAACAAAAGTAGATTCATGTCTATCTACCAAAAATGAGCCGAAGAGACATGTCTATTCTTTCTTCATTCTCGGCTTCTTCTTCGGCGTCGACCTGCTGGATTCGTTGCTTGGTTTCCTTTTCGAACCCTTACCTTTTGGCGGCCGATCTCCATTTAGGGGCATTATATCAACTTCCTCCTTTGAACTCAAGTGAATAGGAATGCTTCCCGAAGGCAGAGTCGAAGGGATAGGATCAATGTTAGCAAGCGAAGGAGGCACACTTGTATCAACGACCGTTCCTCCCGGGGAGATCATCCGTAAGGAAGCTAGGTCAGGTCGTGCCATTCCACCTCCAAAGCCACTGCCCCGCGCAGCTGCCTCCATCTTAACGTTGATTTCGGCTATAATCTCCTCTTCGTGAAGTGTTTGCGCATCGCCGGGGACGTCGCAGTTGGGGCCGAAGAACTAGTCATTGGTGCACTTCCACCCATAATGAACGGCAAATCAGCAAAGGGGTCACTGTGATGACCGAGAAGTTCCTCCATCATCTGCTCATCGAAAGTAAGTGTACTTCCCTATGCTCCGTCAATTGGTGTCGTGGTCGTTGTGGTGGTCGCTTCTGTTATGATGGCCTCATGTGCATGATGTGATTCTTGAGTTGCAAGAGGCATGACCGGTGTAGCTCTGATCACTGGATAAAAACAAAGGAAGGATTGTTAGTAATTATTTCAAGTAACGCTTCCGATTTTGAATAAGCATAAAAAATGTTCGGAGTACCTTTCTCGGTTTGGCTCGCGGGTGGCGGAACAGCTTCAGAGACTTGCTCGCGAGTTGGAGATAACTGCGGTTGATCCGAGTTATAAGCAGGAACGGGTTGAGGATCAACTGCAGATGTGGATTCAGGCTGAGTTGGCGCAAGAGTTTCAGAACTTATATCATGGTGCTCGACACCAGAGCCTTCTCTGACCTCCGAGTGTTGAGCGCCAAGTTTCTCCTTTTCATATGAGATCATCGTATCGTAGAAAAATTTCCGTTCATCTTCGCTCAACACCCGGTTCTCGAGCTCAAACTCATCAACCGATTTCACTTGTTGTACAGTTTTCTCATCCTGCACCAGCCGGCCCCAAGCGTTATACAGGTGTGTTGGATAATTATCGAGCCAGGTTAGATCCTTGTACTTCAGTACTTTGGCATTGTACGTAATCAGAAGATCTTCAATATCGGCCTCTAACCTGGCCTCTTCCATCTTAACTTCCTCCTCAACCTTGGCCTCAGCCTCCTGAAATTTAAATACGGCCACATCCTTTTCATCCCGGAGCACCACCGCTTGTTCGCACGCCTCCTGGGTTGCTTTGTTTGCGTCGTCCTTTTCCTTGACGATCCCAGAAAATTTGGCTTTCGGCTCGTTAAGTTCCTTCAACGCAGCATCCCTTTCAGCCGTGACAGTGGTGTTTCGGTGGCCCATCTCCTCGACCAATGTGAAATGCGTTTGTCGCATCCTTTCCATGGATTGGTTTGCCTTGTCAGCTTTCTTGGTAGCCTCTATTTCGGATTTGCGGGAAGACTCGGCTTCATTATTTAGCACTTGGATTATACGGTCCTTTTGGGCGAGGTTAGTTTCTAGCTTCTCAATTACTTTTGCCCACTCAAAGGCCACCGCTGATGCTTTGCTGGCAGTTTTCATCCACTCTCGATACTGGGTATATATGTCGTGGATGTAATCATGTATAGTCTGCTCCGGCTTGGCTGGAATTCTCTTTAAATGCGGGGGAAGACGAAGCCATCGAAACAGATGTTAGGGAAGTCTTTTTTCAACTAGGCAATTCTAATTGCTTCTTCCCCGGTAGGCTCGGTAATGGCTTGCTCAATGACTATGGGAGTTTCGGCCTCAGTTCTACGGTGTTGTGAATCAGGCCTGGGAGCTTGAGAAGATGGTTTTTGACGTGGAGGCTCTAGGGATTGTTTCCCGTGACCGGGGGTGGTGTTGGAGCCCGAGGAGGTGGAGAGTGTGATCGAGAGCGATATCTACATTCTCTGTCTCTATCCCTCTCCCTCTCATAACGTTCCTGACTAGAATAACCGCGATCGCGGTCTCTATCAGCTTCCCTCTTACAGGATTCATAGTATGAACTCGATGACTGGCGCGCTGAACGGAGGCTTCCAAGCATAGAATCTCACATAGTCATTGTATCTGTAGAATAAAAGGAAAGCAGAGTTAGTGGTCTTTAGAAATGAACAACTTAAGACTGGAAATCGTGTAGTGCCGTGAAGTGTATATGTGTGTGCAACCCCCCGACCAACCAGAAATGTCGGCCACACTTATGGGAAGAGACTCGCTTAAATCTAGAGCACTTTGAAGCCCCTTCAATCCGGTGTCATGTTGAAGTGACACATAGTCCGAAATCAGAATATCGGCAAGTCCTTCAAAAGGATTCTCTACTTGCGAGGGAGGAGCCTCTGAAATTCTAACACCGGAGGCTGACAAGGACACGACTATGGATTTCCATTCGAAGATTTATGACGCTTGTGCGCTACTTCCTTGCCTTTTCTCCTTCCCTCTAAACCCTGAAAACTGTCAGAAGGCCCGGCTACGGGTTCATCATCAGTAGGCGTATTTTCTTCATCGCCCTCCTCGCCTATTACAACCCCTGGTGCTTTACGCTTCACCCGCCTCGTCGGAGCTGCCCTAAGCGTTCCCTCTAGTCTTATGCTTTGCTTTCTATCGATTAGCCCGACAATTCTCAAATTTCTATCTGTTAGCACCGAGTCCAAATCTTTCATTTCGCTCGACACTTCCTAGAGAATCCATACTATTTCTTTGAACTGAGCCCCCTCGGGTCATGGAATTGTAGCTATAAAGGAAAGAAGATATTAGTTTCAACGTCAATTATGACCATCCCATAAACTATTGGAAAAATTGCAGCACTTACGTCTGGCTAACCATCGACTAGCAAACCATGGAGGGCATCGGACGTATAACCACTCTGTTTTAAAGTGACTCAGCATGGTCTAGGATCCCTTCACCACTTGGCAGTTCCTGACGGCCTCTAGAAATGTGAACGAAGGACTGTCTCCCCGACTCTTAACATTGAATAGGTATCTGATTTCTTCTGGGGTCAGGGGGCGGAAGAGATGTTCCATGAAGATGATGAATAGACTATTCAACAATGCATACCCATTTGGATGTAATTGTGATGGAGCGATTCTAAAGAAAGACAGCACTTCTCGGATATACTGGTTGAAGGAAGGAAGGGTTCCCACGATGCATGAATAGCGATTAAAGGTCGTGAATCCTTCTTGGGAGTGTGTGGCCTATCATTTGGCCCGGGTAGCAAAACGTCGTCTAAAGATAAACCATGTCTTAAGCATATTCGCCCTAGCATATCTTCGGAGACATCGGATGGCATGGAATCTTGTGGGTTCGCAATAAAAGTTGCTCCTGGCAACTCGTCCGGAGCTGGACCTATTACTTTGGTTGCAATGGCCGGAACCCCTATTATCGGAGAAGATGAACTTTGAATCTCCTGCTGCTGTGAACTTATAGATTCCATAGCTAATCAACTCATCAAAAACCATCGTTAGATGATAATAAGCCCGTGTGTTCCCCAGTGTGAAGTGCATGAATGTGTTGTGTAGTGCAGTGCTATATAATACTTAGAATTCTACAAAATTTAAGAAGTGTTCAACGACGAGACTTCGAGATTCAACTGGAGTGACCGTCATCGCTGACCGTCACAACCATGCCAACCTGACTTCGGAGAACGATCAATGTTAGAGTTCATTAAGTTTGTCAAATTATAGTTCCATCGACGAGCTTCGAAGGGTAGTCAAATATGCAGTTTAATGGTCAAGTCCAATTATGCAGGGCCAAAGCTTGATGGAGTCAAGGGTTCGAATGTGCAATAGATTTGTATCTATCAAAGTTCAACATGGATCGCTCCTCCAAAAGCTCGGTTTCGTATCGATCTCCCTCCAAGATTTTATATCGATCAACATCCAAGATTTCGTATCAATCGACATTCAGAGATTTCGTATCGATCGACATCCAGAGCTTCGTATCGATCGCTAGCTGTAATTTCGTATCGATCGTTCCAAATCGATACGAACTCCCACTATTCTAGATCGATATGAAGCTGCTCCCTCCATCCACCATCGATACAAGATCGAAACCAGAGATTCTTCCAAAGACTATTTCGTATCCATTAATAGCTCTTCTTCTCCAAGCTACAACAACGCCATTACCACTTCCACGACCTCACTCCAACCAACTTCCAGCATCAACAACGCCAGAATCGGCCACGACTTTGGATGAAATGACATTAAGACTCGAGTCTCATCATTTTACAATGGTTTCGGTCGATTAATTACCTAGTTCAAGTGAATGGGATCGAGGGTTAAAAAGCTTAGTGATTTGGAGACGAAGGCAGTTCTTTCTTCCCATGTTCCCAATCGATACGAAGACAGATAAGAAAAAAATGACAAGTAAAATTTTTTCTAACTACAAAATCCTTTTATATGGATTCGTATCCCAGCAAAGAAGGTTTCGTATCCCAGTAGCAAGAACCGGTTGAAACGGTCAGGGGTCTATCGATACGAAGGGCATTGAGCGAACATGTCTATAATGATTCCCTCCATCGATATGAAGATGTAGCTTCGTATCCATCAGCCTAGAGCAATACAGAGGTTAACACTTCGTATCCATCAATGAGTTACCATCTGTTTCGTATCCGTCAATTCGAATCTCATCGATACGAAACTTACAACAAAGTCTTACTTGAATCACTGAATTTCATCGATACGAAACACCTATTTCGTATCCATATGCTCGAAGACCCAAGCTTCATAACCATCGATACGAAGCATCTCTAAGGACTATCCATTATGTATCGATAGCCATCAATACGAAGCATGCATTCCAACATCTCGGATCGATCCAGGAGAGGATCGATACGAAAGAAGTTACTTAAAATGACCATCGATCGTTGCTACAACTCGAATTTCACATCGATTCGGGAGAGAATCGATAAAAAAACTCGATCTAAACAAGAACTAAAAAAATTTACAACAACCTGTGAACGTGCACACATAAACAAGAGTCAAGCTAACATACATGCATGGATGTCGAACTGATATTCAATTTTTAAAATTCACAGGAATTGAATGCTCACCTGGTGACAATTACAACAACGAACAATAGATTACTATCATGCAAAACTCAGTTACAATAGTACACGGTGCAACAATTGGCAGTCAACAATGGTTCATAATTTATATTTCTAAAGATCAATCAAAAGTCACAGCTTTCAACGAGAAGACAACAACCGTCCGAAAAAGTCAGATAAAACTATTCAGAATGAAGATTACAGCTTTTCAAAGCACGTCGTGTTCTCACAAGACATACTTTGGGGGGCAAAATGTTATCCCGCCATTTGGCAAGGCCGTGACACCAAAAAATTAACTGGAAACCAAGGACAGTCCGTCCCGAAGATCGGTTATATGCAGGTTCACTATGGATACTGGTAAATCTTGTTCAAATCTGGATCGAGCTACAATTGATATGACACGAAAAACAAAGCTATGAAATCCAACGTTCCAAATTTCAAGTCAATCTGAGTTCGTATGCCCAAGATATGATCGATGCAACTCAAGTGATCACATTGTTCGTATCCATCAAGCAACCAGGAATAAACCTCCTTCATATCGATCTGGTTCAAATCCATCAAATGTGCATAGCTTCGTATCGATCAGGGGAGCGCAAGTTCGTATCCATAGATAGCAGTGTTCTTCGCATCCATCCTTCCTCATACTGCTTCGCATCCATCATCTCCAACTTGCTCGTATCGATCAACCAACGTCCACTTCGTATCCATCGAAACCATACAAAGCCGCTACTTCATATCGATCCATTAACACACACTGCACTCGTATCGATCGGCCAGTGATCGATGCAAACAGTATAAGATGAACCGATGCAAAATGCACTTATGATCGATCGATACGAACATAGCAGTAGCGATCGATACGAACAGGGCAGTGACGATTGATACGAACAGAGCAGTGACGATCAATACGAACGAGGCACATCCATAGTACAGACTCGATCGCTTGGCATAAAATGTGGATCGATCCTAAAAGCAAGCGCCATGTCTTCATACATCACGTGCAGAATCATCGATACGAAGCTATCGATACGAACAACATCAATACAATCCAACAGCCTTCAAAAAATCCAAACTTGCATCGATCATAACTCAAAATCTACAAGTCCAAATGCTACTAAATTTTCACAGGAGCTTGCGTACATCCCAAGAATGTTCATGCTCGATCTCGACTCGATTGGACAAAATATTGATCGATACGAAATTTGTTCGTATCGATCACGGATCGAGTGCAAACGGCATGAGATCGATCGTGTGGGCCCACCAACGTGAGAGAAGAAGTCTTCCGAGATCCGAGCGAGATATTTGCAGCCTACGCCTATAAATAGCAACCCTGGACCTATAGAAAAGGGACTTTTGGGCTCTTCTACATCCAGACTCTGCCGAAATCATTATTGTATTCAAGTTCTACTGTTGTAATTCGTTGTAACCAGCAAGCAAAAGTCTATAAAAAATCAATTATTTCATAGTGGACATAGGCCATACGCCGAACCACCCTAAATCTGTGTGTTTTCGTGTGTTTTTCTTGTTTATTTTTGGTGTGTTTGTTAGATCTGCCTCCTTTTTCATTTATATTCTTTATTTTATCTCTTCAAACACATCTGAAGGGTGTTGTGCCCAATTTTGGTGCAAACATAAACTATTTATTTATGTAAACGAAATTTAAAAATAAATTTGTATAATATTATTTAAAAATATAAACACTCTTAAAAATTAAAATAATTTATTAAACCATTTAAACTTACTTTTCTAAAATCAGGATTTTGCCACTTTTGTCGATATATGCAAATGTTACTATTTTTATGTATATTTCTATTTCCAAATCCTATCTAATATTATTTAAATCATAAAACCTTTTATATTTTATATTTAAAATCACTTTAAATGTTATACTTTTAGGTGGTTAAATTTTGGGTCGTTACAAGCCATGAGTATGCACATATATTATCCCGAGAATGCAGCCAACAGATTGTGCGTATATTGTTTTGAGTGCATAATTATGAGTATGTGAACATGATATTTTGGAGGGTGTAAGTATAAGATGGTACACAAATTGTTTTGAGGACGAGACTACGAGAAAGTACACTAACAGTTCTGAGGATACATGTATTATGGTTTATGTGCAGTTAATATAGGAGTTGCCACATGTATTATTTGTTGATATGTTAGTGTGATGACAATGGCATATCATTTTGAGTATGCGTGCTTTATTCTGACGAGCTACTGATTGTTGATTTATATTTACTTATGTATGCATATTTGAACTAACATGAGTTTTGTAGTGAACTTTTGTTATGGACCATTGTTGTTGGATTATTGGAATGTATGATATGAATCCTGAACAAAGATGATCCATGATTTATTGTTTCACTTTTATTTGATGAAGTGTTGCTTTTAAATTCTATAGTTTTGTTTGCATGATTATGGAAATGTATGCATTACTATAGCATGTGTGTATGAAAAATTGCATTTAGTGTTATGAATGGATGTAATTTTGTCATACTTGATTATGCTATGTGATTGTTGTATACTACTTTAGAAGTAGTTGGTTTATGATTACTATACCTCCCAATATTTTGTATTGCTAAGCATACAATATGATATGATGTTTTATGCGTTGGCTTAAGAGTTTTTCTTTGAGGAATTACAATCCACGATTCTTTTAGGGTGGAAGGATGTAACGATCCACAAATTCGACATATTTAATATTAGTTAGTTATCATAGTTATTCAAACTAGATTGATGATAAAAGACAATTTTGAGCAGAGTTTTCTTTTTGGAAATTTTGATATTTCCATTGCATTCAAAATTACCTAAAACTATATTTGGTTGTATAACATGATATACTTCCATTAGTGTTTCGGAAATGAGTGCTTGGGACAACTTCAGCCCAATATGTCTCCTTTTGTCAATATATACAGTCCTTTATGGACACCCTAGGGCAGCCTTGCTCTATATTTCTTTACATTTTTAATCACTTCTTCCTCCTTATATCCAATCTCTCCACTTTAATGGAGATTAGATCCCTTAATCTCAAAATTAACATCAACTGGAGTATGGTGCCAAACCTCTGCATATTATATACCAAATCAATCATCTCGATGAGAGGAATCAATGGCAAGTATCCGTTTTAAATAGGCACGTCAACTGGCCATAATATAATGAAGAAACATCAGCCATCCATAAAAGGTCAATTGTAAAACAGCGACCACAGAGTGATCATTGGGTACCATGATGTAGAGAGTGATGAGAGGAGTCGATATATATGGTTGGACTGTGTCAGAGGTGGTCGGTTTGGTCGGCAAGATTGCATTAAGGTTGGAAAAATAGTGGTGGTTGGTGGCTCAAGTGGATCTTGGGTGGTGCACGATGACGGCGGGCGGGGGAGGGTTTGATGTGGTGGTTTTTGGCAACGCAGTAGTGGCTCAGGCGGGGCTCGAGCGCTATAGTTTCCAGCGAGGCGGCGGTTGGATAAGGTATATTTGGTAACGAATTGGATGAAGGAGAGATAACGTAGGTTGTATTTTTATCTTTAGTCCTTGAAAAAATTATATTAAACCTTCAATTTTCTAATCTCCATAATTTTTGAATACGATCTTCATTTCATGCTTGGTTTGTTTAGTTGGATTTGTGGAAAGATTTCGAACATTTTGGCATATGGTTTGCTGACTTTTGTAGCTTTTTGTGAAAGTACATTGGCAAGATTCAGTGGTCGTAAGTATTTATATTTTAAAATATCAAATAGGTATCCATCGACATATATACACTCGTTGAAATATATTTTACCTTTTGATAATTATTTAATTGTTATGATGTTTTTGATATCGGATGTGTTCTTCTATGAATGTTAATCAATTAATTGTATTATTTGGGATGGATGTTTTATTGCAATTATTTTTAGAATTGAAGAAAATACACAATTAATTAAGAATGAACAAAAATGTGTCCTTATAGAGTAAATAAGATTATTTATGAATTTAGGGTGATATTTGTAAACTATTATAACTTATAGTGTGTTCTGAAATTAATGTGTAAATTTTAATAACAATCATGTTTATGAATTTCCCAGGAAATTCATAAACAATAATGATTTTTTAATAAGGTTCTTATTTATGAACTTTCTACAATAATCTCTGATGGATCCAAGCAACTCTAAAAGGCCAAAGGAAGAGTCTTTACCGTTTAGAGACTTTACCTTCTCGAAAATTGGCAAAATCTAAGAATCCATGAAGCATATACTTAATATGCTTACCAAAATAAATATTATTCAAATTAAATTCAAGAATGAACATAAGAAGCAGGGGATAATGATTCACAACATCTAAAATCACCTAATCAATAACCAAATCAACTCGTTCCTCATTTCTGAACCTAATTTTGAGGTGAACATGGTTATCCATAATCCATTGGTAGATAGTGACGAGGAAGAAAAAGAATAAGAAGAGAGAGTATAAATTATTGATGGTGAATTTGATGTTTGATGCGTGTGCAAAGTTATATTCGATGCCCAAGGAAACCTTATTGAATAAAATAGGAATTTCTGTACTTCATATCCTAATTATCGCAATCATAAGTGTCTCATGGTTAAGGATCACCGTCACTAAATGTCATTTGTTATATTCATGTTTGCTTATGTATGTATTTGTGATTGTGACATTTGTGTCATGATGTTTATTTAGTTATTGTACCAAAATATCATGTGTATAACTATTTGAATGGTCTTGTGTATGCATATGTTGAAATTCAATATATATGAATTAATAATAATAATTTTTTTTTATATAGTTCTTAGTACATTGAATATATATCTCACCAATACATAATTGATTTTGATCGTCATTACACACACACAAAATTAACATCTTATACTCCTTTTATACCTATTAACTTTATACACTTTTTATGCACATTTTTTTGTCGATGACACGAAAAATATAAAATGTAAAATATATGCTAGACGAAAAGATAGGAGGAGTAAGAAATGCATTGACTAGAGGGAGATAAGTTTGAGTTTAAATTGATATCATTATATTTTATATCAAAAATATTTAGATGGCTGTCATCATTAAAAAGGAGGGGATTGTTAACACTATAAATATTGATTTTGATGATGATAATCATATAAATATCATTACTAATGATTTTCCAAGTTATGTAGATTAAAGTGCATGAAGTATAGGTATACTACTCAGATATATTGGAGGGTTATACAAAAATAAATAAATTATACATCGAGGCAGATCAGTATAAGAACTCAAGAGCAAATCAAGGAGACCAAGAGAAATCAAGGCTAGAATGATAAGAACAACACCAGGAGAACACAGGAGATTCAAGGACAAGGCTAGGAAGACACAAGTGACCCAAGAAACAAAGACTAAAAGAACACAAGACATTAAAATTGATCAAAACTATATTTGTTGAGTCTTAGAAATACTTATTAAAGACCTCGTGGCATATCTTTGAAATCTCTCCTTTACAAAGCATTATGTTCACAGTTAGAACCATTTTATAAAAGTACAATATGATTTGAAAAGTTAAAATGTCAAAAAAATTGTAAAGTGTTTTTCAAAATTGACTAGGATATGTCGACATACCCTATATGCATATGTCGACATATTAGCCGTTAAGGTGACTTTTAAATTTAAACAAATGGATACTTCCTTTCACACATTCACTAAAAGTCATATCTCTTCATAGTCTATAAAAGGCTCTGGAAAAAGAAAATCTATGTCAATTCTCTTATTCTACTCTCTCTCTTTCATCGCAGTTACTTTGCCATTAAGATCTATTAATACTTTTATGATTATTTAGCGAATCCACACTCTCTCTTACTTTCATGGATTTGCAAACCATACAAGATAATAGAGTTCATACTTTAATTCTTGATTTTATCTCTGATCCCATCCTATTCCTCTCAGAATTCAGACAAAAACTGCTATTGGATGTATGTGGAATCTTTGTACCAAAGACTGCAAGATTTTGTATTTGAAAGATATGATTTCTTGATGTATTACTCTGCTACTACTTGAATTGTAAAGCTACATACTGCCACCTGTAGAAATTCAAGTTTGTAAGGTGTAGTTTCCACTCATGGAATTGCAAGTTTGTAATAATTAAAAGTCTATATGGTGTAAAGGAGTGGATGTTAGATTGGGAATCTGAACTAGTATAAAAATTCCATGTAATGATCCATCTTTCTTACACCTAAAGATGACACTTAATACATCCACGATATTCATGTGCCGATCATTTAAGTGTCCGAAAGACAGGTCTTAGGGGTTAAAAGAAAGAAAGATAGAACAGATAAGAAGAAACTAAACAATCATAGAATCTCACATCGTAATGGAAAATATATATTAATCAATATAATATTTTTCAATGTCATTTCCTAATCATTTTTATAGTAATACAATTCTACCCTGGACAGTTATAACTGTCTGTCCTTACATATTAGAGATAGGATACATATAATACAGCGGAAAATAAGAAAATAACTAGCTATCGATGAACCCTCCTGCTCCAAGCTCCTCCAAAATGCATCCGTAGAAAACCTGCACTACTTGGTTTCCCATAAAAATTTGAGCACCCAAGAGTTTTAGGGAAAGAAAATAGAACTCCGGGTCAGACATGGATCTGGCGTGAGTAAACTCAAACAACTAAATTATTATGTTTAAAAACTCCTTTAAAATCAAAATATCTCGTAAGACCACACCGCACATAAACACAGACGGGTTTTTACCTTACGATAACCAAAACATTTTTATATTAAAATCCATTGATATTATAATAAAGTCTAGAGGTCAAAGTAAAATATGAAAATAACTGAAATGCTTGCATCTCACATTTCAACATAGTTGGGCACAATTAAAACCATACGGCACTTATTGGAGAATGGATTCCATACAATGACTGGGCTACTGGGGTACTGCCCATCACGATGCATCTCTAGATAAAATAACACTGAGGACCTCGCTAGGATCCCCTGCCAACATAGGACCGGCTACCACCTGACCAGTAGTACCGAATATGATCACCCCTCCATTAATGGCCCCGAAGCATACAAATGAGAGATAATATCGACTCTGGATAGGAATGATCATACCCTAATTGCGAGCGACCCACTTACCCATGCTGCATCTCTTCTGTTTTAGTCATTCCCGGTTGATGAGGCTTGAGGCTACGTTTTACCATTTATATAGCACTTCCCACTTGAAATGCTAACAATGCCCTCCAGGAATTTTTTTTACAAGATAAGGGTTTATAAGAAACTCCAACATATCATAGGCCAAGGAATTGGCAGGTTGTGCGAGTCAAAAGATTGCACGTAATAATTTTTCATGAAGGATCTTGTATGAATCTCCCCAAAATGATTTTGAAAAGACCATCATTGGATGACATATTTATGTTTCGAACATAATTTTTGTAAACTAAAACAAAATCAGTTTTATAAATAAATAAATTCATAAAATGTTTATGAATACCTATTCTATTGCACTGAGAAACAATTGTTGTTTCAAGATATACCAACTTCATTGTGAAGAAATTTCTTTGAGGGATTATTGGTAGTAAAATGGAATTGGATACGATCCATGGATAGAACTGATTATATGAGATGAAATGAAATTAACTAACCTAAACGAACACATAGCATTAGAATGTATAATAAATATTCTCTCATGTCGAAGAGAAACTATGAGTTTCTTATTAATGTTGAAAATATATAATCCTAGATTGTTTAATTAAACCTTTGAGAGTGTTAACTCTATATGGTATGATGTGAAAATCCAAAAGAATTTCTAGTACACTATCAAAATATAGATTTTGGTGGTCGTAACTGAAGGGATATGATCCATCAACCTCGACTGTGTCTTTATGAGTAAGACTAATGCAGTTGGAATTAAATGAGCAATGTTGATAAGAATAATATCGCAGATTTCAATTGTTGAAATTAGCGTAATAGATTCGATATTCAACATGTTCAAGTCAGTTCAGATTTACTCACAAAATTATTACTTGATAAGTCCTATTGTTTTGGTACATATGTATTGAAATGGAAAATTCTAAATAACGGTTTAGAGTAAGCTGCTTACATATACTAACCAAAAATGTCTCAAAGTCAGTGGGAGCGATATTGAGTTTGTAAGTCTTTGGATATGATCCAAGAAATGATACGAAAGTATCATTTTATAAGCATCAAGATTGAATAAGTACTTTGATAGAAATATCAAATAGTTTGATTTTCAATCAAAGTGTAGAGGAAGCATGTGTTCATAAGAAAGAATGTTCAAAGGTACAGTGATATTTCTAAACTATAAGTAAACAACACGTTGTTGATTTTAACGATGTACTTGTGTTAAAATCAGCTTAGTTGTTTAATACTCAACATCGGATTAATAAATGATGTCTTTTATAATAAGTATAAAAGATGTCGGAAATGTCCCAAATGATATGCAAGGACAACTTATTAAAATGTTTAATACGGAACATGTAAGATTGATTCCTTTGCATTGGCAATAGGAATTATCATACATATTATGTTGTCAACGATATCATGATTTTTTTATGTATTTGATACATAAAGCAAATATCAAATCCAAATTGATATCACTAAATGGTTGTTTGAAGTGTTCTCATGTATTTATGAAATACTAGAGAACTATTTCCAGAAACAATAAATTCCTTATGAAGGAATGCTCAGACTCAAACTTTCACAAGTAATATTGAGTATAATATGTTAATAACAAATCTTTAAGTAGAAAATGTTCCAAGTGAAAGATCGTGGTTGACTCAATGAAAAAGGCTAGGTGCATCGCCTTGAATAGCGCCGTAATAAAAATAATGTATATAAAAATATATATGTGCACAAATTTATAACCGAGCTGATTCCAAATGTTGAGAATCTCATGACATAATTATATGATAATAATGTCGTAATATAGTTCGCAATAGAACTTAGAGCTCACTTAAAGTCGAGAGACATATTCTGAACTGTTACACGTGATAAAACAGTTTATCACCGTCGGAGAGAGTTGATTGACAGAGTAGATAATTAAAACATAATAGCATACTCGTTCACAAAGGGACTGACCCAATTGGTTTTGAGAAAACTGATTGAAGAAGTTGGAATAAGATTCCATAATTGACCCCAAGTGCAAGTAGGAGACTGGTAGAGTTAGGAGTATGCCCTAGGGGCAATTATGTAATTTGTTACATATATCTAACTTGTTGACCAATCTTGTTCGAAATAAAGGTATTTTCTTTCTATTATATACTTGATGTTATGTGGTTATATTAATTATTCAATTTAGTTAAAAGTATATTTAATAGAAAATCCACAAATGGTATGTTTTGTGATAGTAGTTACAAAGTGTTGTAACCGTGAGTAATTTATCATAATGAAACAAATATACCATTTTTAATGTTCCTAATTAAGATGCATCGAGACTGGATATCGATGTATCCGTTGAGACTAGAGTACGTAACGCTCTCCAAATGTTGGGTAATGTATTACCCATGTCTGCTGGGGGGTACCTAGGGATTACGTAATGATAGTTATTGGATAACTATGGAATGACTCACTTGATAATTTTCAGTTGGTTAATATAACTAAGGTCAAGCAAAGAATATCGATGTGACTAATTTACATTGTTCTCTCCACTTGAGAATACTGTTGATCTTTAATGTGGAATCCCTACTTTGATTATAGTTAAATTGTGGCACAGCGTCCATCGAACGACTATAGTTGGGTCGAGTGGAAGCATTGGAAGTAAAACATTATTCAAGAGAGGATTCGTCTCCTCGGTTATATAAGGTTAGTATCATGGTCAACTAAATTCAACTCAAAGTCAAAGTCTCTGGCCAGAGCATTTTGGTTAATAATAATTGTTATTATTGAACCAAGGACTTTGTGTTTGGACTATAAAGTTGAATGTGGATGATATTGGAATTTTGACCGTTACCAAATTCCATAAATCCAAAGTGATATAGTTTTGACGAAGAGAATTGGTGTAAATAATTGTCACTATCAGGTACCGCTTATAATAAGTAAAATTGGATTTTACCTAAAAGATATGTAAGCGTTAAATTCGACCAAAATGTCACACCACCTGCTAAGTGGCGTGTGAACGTTAATATTCGAATAGTTCGATACCAATCGATGACTGAATTTACACCTTTGAGTCGCACAACTGTAATGATGAATGCTTCAAAAACCACATGATTTAGTTAATTTATAACTGTTATAAAATAATTAAATTAATTAATATTTATGAAATATTAATTATTAAATTTTTGTTTATTTATTTATTTGATTAGTTTGAGTCCATTAGTATTTAATAAAGTATGTACATAAAAGTTATGTATGTACGTATCGATATATGATATTGATAAAATATTTAAATCTGATTTAAATAGATTAATTACCAAATGGGTTTGAGAATATTTTGAGGCCCATATAGCCTTATTCATAGAAGACCATAAAAAAAGAGGCATAAAATCATATGGTTGGATCTAGAAAATGAAGGGAGGAGGTTAAGAAATGATCCCTCTATAAATACGAGTACAAATGCACGCTGTAAAGACCCAAAAACTCGGCCTTCGAAAATCGGCACCCGTACTTCAACTGTACTCAAAATGCCGTAGATTCAAACGCCGAATCTGGTTCTTCGGAGCTTATAACACCATAAAATATAACAACACAGCGGAAGAAAAAGAATATATCAATATATATAACATTGATACGATGACAGATACAAAATCTGATACAATATGATACAACATATATCAATATACATCAGAGATATGATACAAGAAATAGCAGCGAAAAGAACATAGATAACACCAGAAGTGGATAGAATATCTCCAATAGAATGCTCCAATCCATAGCTAGCGGAAAACAAGGTCAGTCGTCCAAGAACTGACTAGCTCCAGATAATCTACTCAACCTGAATATCTGAAAACCCCAACTCTAGACTGCTCGTGTAGAATATTATGAGCACCCAGAGTTTAGGAAAGGAATAATAAACTCCGAGTCAGTCGTGGGGCTGGTGTGAGCAAACAAAAACACAGTTTATCTTTAAAACAAAGTAAGATTGAAATTCGTAATGCTTTTGGAAAATGAAACTACCATAAGGCCCCCCGCACACACACACAATGCAAACGCAGAATCGGAGTAGATTTCTCCTTATGATAGTCAAAGATGCTTAATACGAGAAAATTCTTTGATATTATTACTAGTGCATAGTGTAGAAAGTCATTTCGAAAATATAATATTAATGTTAGCCAGCATAGACATTCCGAACTATGCCTACTATAGCTACCATCTAAACAGTGGTGACCACCATAAGTAAATGGCAGGTTCTAGTTCTACAACTAAAACCGTACAAGTTTCGTATTGGGAATTGGATTTCCAACAAATGGTCAGGCTAAGGAACTTCCTCCTGCCACATGGGATCGCCTCTGGCTGGACGTCCCGAGAGACAACTGCTCTCTGCCAACACAAGGCCGGGTTACCCCTGTAACAGGTAACTCACGAATATGCCATCCCCCGGTCCTTTGGGACCTTTATCCGAGGCGCCTCGATAAACACACAATCACAATAAATGAGATCAGAGTATCCACATAGGTTAAATACCAGGGCTCCATACCTGATACCACCCTTTTCCAGAAGGAAATGACATACCGTAAAGGGCACGACCCTCATAACCTTGCCGCATATTCCTGTTTCGACCATTTCCGGGTTGTGAGGTCCGAAGAAGTCTCGTCCACAAAGCTACGCTTTGGCACAAAGCCATGCTTTGGGTCAACAAATGATCAAAGTAATGATCACAAAGATAAATGATCAAACAAATGATCATATCACAATGATCAAACAATGATCATCACACAGCAACACTCAGCATGTCACATTACCAAATTGGGAGTATATCGCTGATAACCTTCAACTACATAACCTCTGAGCTCGTACGTCTTAGAGAAGGGTGTTAAGCTAAGAGAATAAATTCTCCACCACCAAATAGAAATGTATTTGAAAGAAATCGGCTTTATATCTCAAAGTGTAATGTCAGACACGTGACCATACAAGTCTGTTCCGGCTTCGAACAGAACCGAAGGCACTTCTTACGAAGCCCTTGCAAATCCGGGTATTCACAATCCCGATCGGATTTCCCATCACTTAGGGAATCTCTATACCAGGAGCGACCCAGTGCAGAGATAATCGATAGGTTATCCTATCGTTTTCGCAAACACCCGGTCTTCAACACCGGTCTTCAAATGCTATCCATATACGACGTATCGCTTATTCGGAATAGGTTATGCGACACAAAAGTCCTCTCCCGGCTGAACCGAATAGTGAGCGTAATATTCAAAAACAAATGGATATTGGGATTTCAGTTAAGTCACAACTCAAACCCAAAACTTTCTTTTCAAATGGTTTAACAAATTACCATTTCAAATCTTTTAAACAAAAAGATTCATTTTAACAACCTTCAACGGTTTAAAACAATTTCCATATTTTAATCTTTTAAACAAAAGATTCATTCATAGATTTTCCAAATTAATTTTCATTTCAATTGGATTAACTAGTTAAATCTTTAAAACAAAGATTTAACTTATAGCTTTCAAAATAATTTCATTTCGAATGGTTTAAACAAATCATCATTTTAAATTTGTTAAAAAATAAACAGATTTAATTCATAGCTTTCAAAAAGAATTCATTCATAACTTGGAAAACCATTTTTTCAATTCAATCTTGAAATTCCTTTAATTAAACTGGAATTTCTTTTCTTATTTGAAAGCTTTTATTCTTTTGAAAACAAACAGTTTTCATTTTGGAAATCTGATTCATTTATACGAGTTAAGTTTCTTGGGTTAAATTCAAATTCTCAAACCAATATTTGAAAAGTGGTTTAAATTCATATAAACACATTTTTAACATTTTTAATCAAAATTTCCAATCATTGAATTCAATTCCAAATACTGAATTCAAATTCAAATTGAATTATTTAAATTGGAAGCTTTATTAAGTTATTTAAAATAACTTTTATCTTACAAACTCCTTTTCGAAAGTTTTAACATTTAACCCAAATTCATTTCCAAAATCAATTGAAATTAAGATTTCAATTTCAAAAACCTTAAATTTAAATTATCTGTGACTTAACCGATTTCCACGTGAAATCCATATTTGTGTGTGTAAGAGTGTGGTCCAGGGGTTTAACACAATAGTGCAACACAATGAATCATCACAGATCAAAACACAGGATATAGTTGATAAGCGATATAACTATAACGCTTATCGTTCATGCACAGACCACAGATATATAAATATCACAGATAATTTATCACAGCTCACAACATAAATCAGGGTGTATCACAAAGCATCATATATCAGGGAATATCAACAATTCACATTCAATACAATTCAAATATCCATAGATAAGATCAATTAATTATCTGATTTAATTAAATCAGATTAGTCACTAATCCTGGTTAATTAACATTAATAAGTTACAAATCATTTTGATTTAATTTTCCTTTAGTCATTTATTAATTAATCATTAATAACAAATTAATTAACCTTTAATTATTAATAAATCAACCGCAATTTATAATTGAATCAATCTTTAATCACTAAATAATCAACCTTTAATTATTTAATTATCCTTTAATTAATTATCTTTAATTAATTAATCAACCTCCTAATTGATCCTCATTTTTTATTTAATCATTCCAAATTAATAAATAAGTATCCTTAATCAAAAATTAATCTTAATCACTAGATTACTAAACTTAAATCATTAGTTAATTACTTTTGATTAAGTAATTAATTACCTTACTTTAGTTAATCTTAACTAATTAGTTATCCTTTAATTATTTCTTGATTAATCAAACTTAAATTCATTAATTAATTCATCTTAATCACTTTTATTAGGTCATTAACTTCTGGTAATTAATTTCGTTTAACAAATAAATTTAACTAAAACTTTTAAGAGTTAATTAACCATTTCAACATTCTTTAATAAATCCTTAATATTATTGAGTTAAACTTTTAAAAATAAAAGTTTATGTATATCTTTAAATCATTTTAAAACTTAGTTAATTAAGACAATTTAATTTAAAACCTTATTCCCAAACTAAGTTTCAAATTACACTTGGATTTATATTTTTAACTTTAATTTAAACTTAGTTTTAAAACTTGATTAAAAATTTAAATTTAGTTTTAATTTTCAAAACGAAAACAGTTCAGGTAAAAAAAACTGGAACAAATTCTTGACTTGAGACAAACGAGTATGATCCCCGAGCCAACCACTAAAATTCTCGGGTCCATCCCCGAGTAAACTCGCAACCCACTCTTGCTTCGAGGCAAACCCACAAATATCACGCGATCGACCCAAGCACCATTCTTCTTCCTCAACTACGAATGACCATACCAGGCACACGTTCACCTGTACACATGCACACGGCACCGGAGCTAAGGCGATCGACGCTGCCACCTCCCATATGTCGCCGTCCATCGACTCACGCCCTCAGGCCAACCCATTCGTCAAATCCACGATGAATTCGAAATCGAGAAACTAAATCCAACCTGGAACAGAATTCGACCACCACGAACTTCCTCGTACCGCCACCGCAGATCATCAGCGACCCCGCGATCACTACCAGAGCTCCACCGATAACCCACGTTTATTTTCCCCCCGGTCCGATGCCTTCCGTTGCCACATCGAAGACGAACTACCCTCTCTAACCTCGTTGACCACATTTGGGTATAAAACCCTATTTCCACCACACGCCGCCGCCCTGATGATCAAGGACCACTCCGACTATTTTTCCCAACATCAGCGACCTCCAACGAAGCTTCCTCCTCGATCACGTGAATTATCATTACTCCGATCGTCAGAAATTGATAAAAATACCATCTCAGTTCATCTTTGAACTGCTTTAAACATACTTAACTAAAAGCTTTCATTTTTATTTCAAAAATCATATTTTCGAATGTAGATTTCGATTATGTAATCGAATCAACAATTCATTCCATTCGAATTTTATCATAATAACACATATTCCCTGTAGAACAGAGTTTCCAGTGATGATACTTCACCAACAGATTCAAAACAAATTTTAAAAGCTTTGGTTTATGTTTAACAACGTGTTTTATTTTAAAATGTTAGCCTACAAATGATTGAAAATTGATGTTTTGTATGTTTTGATTAACTCCTTAACTCTGTAACTACAACAGGAAATCAACAGTATCTTCAAAAGTTACAGAACACTCATATATATAAACACAGAACTATACAAACAAAATACATAAGCAAGAACCATGTTAACCCAGATTTAATCAAGTTTAAGTCTAAAAAAAATTGTGTTTACTCACAGTTTATAAAAGGAAGAACAGAGCACACTTTTGAAAAGCCATAAGCCTGATTCTCTTGAATCTCTTTGCTTGCTTTCAGTTTGTAAATTGATTTGTATTAAAAAAAAATTTCTGAACGAATTGAACTTGTTTAAGTTTATAAGATATATTGATGTTTATCTTTCTTACTGAACGAGATGGAATAGGTGTATATACTGGAAGGCAGTGTTGTACAGGGTAATGTTATATATTTAAATTTTCTTTTGTACAATTATATCAGAGGAATGGAGGCTGATAGGTAGTGTTGCTGATGGCTTCATTAATTAGCTTGTACAATGTAATTTTTTTTTCTTATTTCCTTCGGCTAAAGATGATTTGGTGGCTAAAGAGATATTGGTATTAATTGTTTTGTACCATACCCTATTCTATTTCCATTTCGGCTGTACAAACATGTATTTTATTTTTTTCTTCATTTGTACAATGCATGAGTATGATAGTGGCTTCTTTTACAAGCTTTTCTCATGTATATGTTTTGTTTTCCCTGTTTCATTCCATACTTATATTTGTATTTGTATTTGTTTGTATATAGGTACTTATAAATTTTGGTTGGTATTTCTTCTTTCGCCTTATGGCTTTGTGATGTAAATAAAGTTCTATATATTATTTTGTATATTTTGTTATAATTTTAACTAATTTGTTTAATGTGTTTATTTTATATCTTTATGGTTTACATAACCAATATTTTAAGATATTTATTTTCAACTTAAATACTTGTCTTGTATTTCTTCATATATATATTTCAATGGTTTATCTTTTATTTCTAGCTTAAATTATCTATTATTAATTTATTTCTATTTCTAACATAACCCATAAATTTCAAATTTAAAGTTATTCATTTTTAAACTTGCATCAATTATCTATATTTTTATATTTATCTTTAAACCATTTATATTAAGATTTAAATCCAATTATCAATATATATATCATTTCAAATTTATTCATATAGGCACAACTATATAAATTCACATATATATACAATTTTTAAATTTTAAAATGATTTAATATATTTTTATTTGGATTCGGGGAAACTCAAATCAATTCATCAATTAATTATACAAATTTTATTCAAAAACTAATTTAATTATCGATTTAAATATGTATGAAATCCGAGGTCGTTACAGACTTCCCCCCTTAAAAGAATTTGGTCCTCGAAATTGCCAAGGAGACACGAAGATAGTTGAAGAATATTTCATCAACTCAACTGAATATCTATTCTGCATTTGGCTTACCAAATCATAATATCAATAACAGATACAAGAACGAATCTGTTTAACACTTCACAAGATACTCGGGTTATCTAGATCTACGAAATATGCTGGGGCATCGGTCAGTTCGAAAGGATAACTAACCATTCGTAGAATATATCCGGGTCCCAAAGAATAGATAGATATATGGATACAATTTCAAAACTTTTAGTTTAAAACTAAAGTATACCTATCAACCATAACAAACAAAGCAACCAATTCATCCAAACAAACAATTTTGTCCTATTTGGAGTTTATGTCACATATTAATATATCGAATCTCCTTCCTGGATCTACCAAGAATTATCGAAGAATCGAGAAAAGATGACGAATCAAAGAGATTGATAGAGAAAATTTGTTTCCACTGTTGTTACAGAGTATTGACCATTTATAGTCGTATTTCTCTGCCCCTATCTCATCCTCTTCTTGCACTCATACTTACTATGAGTGGATAGCAAGAGAATTTACTGAGGCATACGGACGGATATCTGAGAATTACTCATTCTAGGGTATACTTCACCCTATCTCTAATGAGCTACTTAATGTGTTATACTCCTGAGCTAAATTTTTACCCTCAGCTCTGATACCAAATGTAAAGACCCAAAAACTCGGCCTTCGAAAATCGGCACCCGTACTTCAACTGTACTCAAAATGCCGTAGATTCAAACGCCGAATCTGGTTCTCCGGAGCTTATAACACAATTAAATATAACAACACAGCGGAAGAACAAGAATATATCAATATATATAACATTGATACGATGACAGATACAAAATCTGATACAATATGATACAACAGAATGATACAACATATATCAATATACATCAGAGATATGATACAAGAAATAGCAACGAAAAGAACATAGATAACACCAGCAGTGGATAGAATATCTCCAATAGAATGCTCCAATCCATAGCTAGCGGAAAACAAGGTCAGCCGTCCAAGAACTGACTAGCTCCAGATAATCTACTCAACCTGAATATCTGAAAACCCCAACTCTAGACTGCTCGTGTAGAATATTATGAGCACCCAGAGTTTAGGAAAGGAACAATAAACTCCGAGTCAGTCGTGGGACTGGTGTGAGCAAACAAAAACACAGTTTATCTTTAAAACAAAGTAAGATTGAATTTCGTAATGCTTTTGGAAAATGAAACTACCATAAGGCCTCCCGCACACATACACACACACAATGCAAACGCAGAATCGGAGGAGATTTCTCCTTATGATAGTCAAAGATGCTTAATACGAGAAAATTCTTTGATATTATTACTAGTGCATAGTGTAGAAAGTCATTTCGAAAATATAATATTAATCTTAGCCAGCATAGACATTCTGACTATGCCTATTATAGCTACCATCTAAACAGTGGTGACCACCATAAGTAAATGGCAGGTTCTACAACTAAAACCGTACAAGTTTCGTATTGGGAATTGGATTTCCAACAAATGGTCAGGCTAAGGAACTTCCTCCTGCCACATGGGATCGCCTCTGGCTGGACGTCCCGAGAGACAATTGCTCTCTGCCAACACAAGGCCGGGTTACCCCTGTAACAGGTAACTCACGAATATGCCATCCCTCGGTCCTTTGGGACCTTTATCCGAAGTGCCTCGATAAACACACAATCACAATAAATGAGATCGGAGTATCCACATAGGTTAAATACCAGGGCTCCATACCTGATACCATCCTTTTCCAGAAGGAGATGACATACCCTAAAGGGCGCGACCCTCATAACCTTGCCGCATATTCTTGTTTCAACCATTTCCGGGTTGTGAGGTCCGAAGAAGTCTCGTCCACAAAGCTACGCTTTGGCACAAAGCCATGCTTTGGGTCAATAGATGATCAAAGTAATGATCACAAAGATAAATGATCAAACAAATGATCATATCACAAATGATCAAACAATGATCATCACACAGCAACACTCAGCATGTCACATTACCAAATTGGGAGTATATCGCTGATAACCTTCAACTACATAACCTCTGAGCTCGTACGTCTTAGAGAAGGGTGTTAAGCTAAGAGAATAAATTCTCCGCCACCAAACAGAAATGTATTTGAAAGAAATCGGCTTTATATCTCAAAGTGTAATGTAAGACACGTAGCCATACAAGTCTGTTCCGGGTTTGAACAGAACCGAAGGCACTTCTTATGAAGCCCTTGCAAATCCCGGTATTCACAATCCCGATCGGATTTCCCATCACTTAGGGAATCTCTATACCAGGAGCGACCCAGTGCAGAGACAATCGATAGGTTATCCTATCGTTTTCGCAAACACCCGGTCTTCAAATGCTATCCATATACGACGTATCACGTATTCGAAATGGGTTATGCGACACAAAGGTCCTCTCCCGGCTGAACCGAATAGTGAGCGTAATATTCAAAAACAAATGGATATTGGGATTTCAGTTAAGTCACAACTCAAACCCAAAACTTTCCTTTCAAATGGTTTAACAAATTACCATTTCAAATCTTTTAAACAAAAAGATTCATTTTAACAACCTTCAACGGTTTAAAACAATTTCCATATTTTAATCTTTTAAACAAAAGATTCATTCACAGATTTTCCAAATTAATTTCCATTTCAATTGGATTAACTAGTTAAATCTTTAAAACAAAGATTTAACTTATAGCTTTCAAAATAATTTCATTTCGAATGGTTTAAACAAATCATCATTTTAAATCTGTTAAAAAATAAACAGATTTAATTCATAGCTTTCAAAAAGAATTCATTCATAACTTGGAAAAGCATTTTTTCAATTCAATCTTGAAATTCCTTTAATTAAACTGGAATTTCTTTTCTTATTTGAAAGCTTTTATTCTTTTGAAAACAAACAGTTTTCATTTTGGAAATCTGATTCATTTATACGAGTTAAGTTTCTTGGGTTAAATTCAAATTCTCAAACCAATATTTTAAAAGTGGTTTAAATTCATATAAACACATTTTTAACATTTTTAATCAAAATTTCCAATCATTGAATTCAATTCCAAATACTGAATTCAAATTGAATTATTTAAATTGGAAGCTTTATTAAGTTATTTAAAATAACTTTTATCTTACAAAATCCTTTTCGAAAGTTTTAACATTTAACCCAAATTCATTTCCAAAATCAATTGAAATTAAGATTTCAATTTCAAAAACCTTAAATTTAAATTATCTGTGACTTAATCGATTTCCACGTGAAATCCATATTTGTGTGTGTAAGAGTGTGGTCCAGGGGTTTAACACAATAGTGCAACACAATGAATCGTCCAAGATCAAAACACAGGATATAGTTGATAAGCGATATAACTATAACGCTTATCGTTCATGCACAGACCACAGATATATAAATATCACAAATAATAAATTACATCACAGATAATTTATCACAGATCACAACATAAATCAGGGTGTATCACAAAGCATCATATATCAGGGAATATCAACAATTCACATTCAATACAATTCAAATATCCATAGATAAGATCAATTAATTATCTGATTTAATTAAATCAGATTAGTCACTAATCCTGGTTAATTAACATTAATAAGTTACAAATCATTTTGATTTAATTTTCCTTTAGTCATTTATTAATTAATCATTAATAATAAATTAATTAACCTTTAATTATTAATAAATCAACCGTAATTTATAATTGAATCAATCTTTAATCACTAAATAATCAACCTTTAATTATTTAATTATCCTTTAATTAATTATCTTTAATTAATTAATCAACCTCCTAATTGATCCTCATTTTTTATTTAATTATTCCAAATTAATAAATGAGTATCCTTAATCAAAAATTAATCTTAATCACTTGATTACTAAACTTAAATCATTAGTTAATTACTTTTGATTAAGTAATTAATTACCTTACTTTAGTTAATCTTAACTAATTAGTTATCCTTTAATTATTTCTTGATTAATCAAACTTAAGTTCATTAATTAATTTATCTTAATCACTTTTATTAGGTCATTAACTTCAGGTAATTAATTTCGTTTAACAAATAAATTTAACTAAAACTTTTAAGAGTTAATTAACCATTTCAACATTCTTTAATAAATCCTTAATATTATTGAGTTAAACTTTTCAAAATAAAATTTTATGTATATCTTTAAATAATTTTAAAACTTAGTTAATTAAGACAATTTAATTTAAAACCTTATTCCCAAACTAAGTTTCAAATTACACTTGGATTTATATTTTTAACTTTAATTTAAACTTAGTTTTAAAACTTGATTAAAAATTTAAATTTAGTTTTAATTTTCAAAATAGAAACAGTTCAGGTAAAAAAAAACTGGAACAAATTCTTGACTCGAGACAAACGAGTATGATCCCCGAGCCAACCACTAAAATTCTCGGGTCCATCCCCGAGTAAACTCGCAACCCACTCTTGCTTCGATTCAAACCCACAAATATCACGCGATCGACCCGAGCACCATTCTTCTTCCTCAACTACGAATGACCATACCAGGCACACGTTCACCTGTACACGTGCACACGGCGCCGGAGCAACGGCGATCGACGCTGCCACCTCCCACATGTCGCCGTCCATCGACTCACGCCCTCAGGCCAACCCATTCGTCGAATCCATGATGAATTCAAAATCGAGAAACTAAATCCAACCTGGAACAGAATTCGACCACCACGAACTTCCTTGTACCGCCACCGCAGATCATCAACGACCCCGCGATCACTACCAGAGCTCCACCGATAACCCACGTTTATTTTCCCCCGGTCTGATGCCTTCCGATGCCACGTCGAAGACGAACTACCCTCTCTAACCTCGTTGACCACATTTGGGTATAAAACCCTATTTCCACCACACGCCACCGCCCTGATGATCAAGGACCACTCCGACAATTTTTCCCAACCTCAGCGACCTCTAACGAAGCTTCCTCCTCGATCACGTGAATTGTCATTACTCTGATCGTCAGAAATTGATAAAAATACCATCTCAGTTCATCTTTGAACTGCTTTAAACATACTTAACTAAAAGCTTTCGTTTTTATTTCAAAAATCATATTTTCGAATGTAGATTCTGATTATGTAATCGAATCAACAATTCATTCCGTTCGAATTTTATCATAATAACACATATTCCCTGTAGAACAGAGTTTCCAGTGATGATACTTCACCAACAGGTTCAAAACAAATTTTAAAAGCTTTGGTTTATGTTTAACAACGTGTTTTGTTTTAAAATGTTAGCCTATAAATGATTGAAAATTAATGTTTTGTATGTTTTGATTAACTCCTTAACTCTGTAACTACAACAGGAAATCAACAGTATCTTCAAAAGTTACAGAACACTCATATATATAAACACAGAACTATACAAACAAAATACATAAGCAAGAACCATGTTAACCCAGATTTAATCAAGTTTAAGTCTAAAAAAAAAATTGTGTTTACTCACAGTTTATAAAAGGAAGAACAGAGCACACTTTTGAAAAGCCATAAGCCTGATTCTCTTGAATCTCTTTGCTTGCTTTTAGTTTGTAAATTGATTTGTATTAAATTTTTTTTTCTGAACGAATTGAACTTGTTTAAGTTTATAAGATATATTGATGTTTATCTTTCTTACTGAACGAGACAGAATAGGTGTATATACTGGAAGCCAGTGTTGTACAGGGTAATGTTATATATTTAAATTTTCTTTTGTACAATTATATCAGAGGAATGGAGGCTGACAGGTAGTGTTGCTGATGGCTTCATTAATTAGCTTGTACAATGTAATTTTTTTTCTTATTTCCTTCGGCTGAAGATGATTTGGTGGCTAAAGAGATATTGGTATTAATTGTTTTGTACCATACCCTATTCTATTTCCATTTCGGCTGTACAAACATGTATTTTATTTTTTTCTTCATTTGTACAATGCATGAGTATGATAGTGGCTTCTTTTACAAGCTTTTCTCATGTATATGTTTTGTTTTCCCTGTTTCATTCCATACTTATATTTGTATTTGTATTTGTTTGTATATAGGTACTTATAAATTTTGGTTGGTATTTCTTCTTTCGCCTTATGGCTTTGTGATGTAAATAAAGTTCTATATATTATTTTGTATATTTTTTTATAATTTTAACTAATTTGTTTAATGTGTTAATTTTATATCTTTATGGTTTACATAACCAAAATTTTAAGATATTTATTTTCAACTTAAATACTTGTCTTGTATTTCTCCATATATATATATATATATATATCAATGGTTTATCTTTTATTTCTTGCTTAAATTATCTATTATTAATTTATTTCTATTTCTAACATAACCCATAAATTTCAAATTTAAAGTTATTCATTTTTAAACTTGCATTAATTATCTATATTTTTATATTTATCTTTAAACCATTTATATTAAGATTTAAATCCAATTATCAATATATATATCATTTCAAATTTATTCATATAGGCACAACTATATAAATTCACATATATATACAATTTTTAAATTTTAAAATGATTTAATATATTTTTATTTGGATTCGGGGAAACTCGAATCAATTCATCAATTAATTATACAAATTTTTATCCAAAAACTAATTTAATTATCGATTTAAATATGTATGAAATCCGAGGTCGTTACACACGCCCAGGTGGACCTGCATTTAATCACAACGTGCATGCATTTTTGGTTGTATCTGTAGAAGTAGATTTGATAGTAGCATCCCCAAATTTGAACTCCGCCTAGGCAGAAACCGCTATTTTTTTTGTTCAGACTGCAATAACTTCTTCATACTAACTCGGAATCAGGCGAGACTTCGACTGATGAATTCCTATCTAAATTACAGATAATAAGCAACACTCGGATACTTCATCTAGTGAATGTATACCATAGTTCACCCTGGTGCCTAACAGTTGTACTTAGAAAATAACAGGCAACATCCCCGTATATGAACTCCCCCTACGCAGAAGCCGCTATTTTTTTGTTCACGCTGCAATAACTTCTTCATACTAACTCGGAATCGGGCAAAACTACGACCGATGAACTCACACCTAAATTGCGAACAATATAGAACACTCGGATACTTCATCTTATGAACGTTTACCGTAGTTCTCCAGGGTGATTAACAGTTGTACTTAGAAAATAACAGGCTATATCCCCACTTCAACGCTCACGGTAGTTCTCCATGGTGACCAATAGTTGTACATAGAAAATAACAGGCTTCATCCTCATATTTGAACTCTGCCTAGGCAGAAGCCGCTATTTTTTTCCAGACTGCAATAACTTCTTCATACTAACTCGGAATCAGGCAAAACTTCGACCGATAAACTCCCACCTAAATTACGGACAATATGGTACACTCGGATACTTCATCTTGTGAACGCACACCGTAGTTCTTCATGAGGACTGACAGTTTACTTAGAAAATAACATGCTACCACATTTCCATATCTGAACTCCGCCTAGTGCAGAAGCATCTATTTCTTTTATTCAGACTGCAATAACTTCTTCATACTAATTCGAAATCCTGCGAGACTTTGACCGATTAACTCCTACCTAAATTACGGACAGTATGGACACTCGGATACTTCACCTTGTGAACGCACACTGTAGTTCTCCATGTGGACTGACAATTGTACTTAGAAAATAATAGGCTACCACATCCCTATATTTGAACTCCGCCTAGTGGAGAAGCCGCTTTTTTTGTTCAGACCGCAAAAACTTCTTCATACTAACTCGGAATTAGGCGATACTTCGATCGATGAACTCCCACCTAAATTACGGACAATACGGTACAGTCGGATACTTCATCTTGTGAACGCACAATGTAGTTCTCCATGGTGACTAACAGTTGTACTTAGAAAATAACAGGCTATATCCCCACTTCAAAGCTCACTGTAGTTTTCCATGGTGACTAATAGTTGTACTTAGAAAATAACAGGCTACATCCTCTTATTTGAACTCCGCATAGGCAGAAGCCGCATTTTTTCCTTCAGACTGCAATAACTTCTTCATACTAACTCGGAATCAGGCAAAACTTCGACAGATGAACTCACACCTAAATTACAGACAATATGGTACACTCGGATACTTCATCCTGTGAACGCACACTATAGTTCTCCATGGGGATTGATAGTTTACTTAGAAAATAACATGCTACCACATCCCCATATTTGAACTCCGCCTAGTGCAGAAGCTGCTATTTTTTTTGTTCGGACTGCAATAACTTCTTCATACTAACTCGGAATCAGGCAAAACTTCGACAGATGAACTCACACCTAAATTACGGACAATATGGTACACTCGGATACTTCATCTTGTGAACGCACACTGTAGTTCTCCAAGTGGATAGACAGTTATACTTAGAAAATAACAGGCTACCACATCCCCATATTTGAACTCCGCCTAGTGCAAAAGCCGCTATTTATTTGTTCAGACTGCAATAACTTCTTCATACTAACTCAGAATCTAGCGAGACTTCGATTAACTCCCACCTAAATTACAGACAATATGGACACTCGGATACTTCATCTTGTGAACGCACACCGTAGTTCTCCATGGGGATTGACAGTTTACTTAGAGAATAAAAGGCTACCACATCCTCATATTTGAACTCCGCCTAGTGCAGAAGCCGCTATTTTTTTTGTTCAGACTGCAATAACTTCTTCATACTAACTCGGAATTAGGTGATACTTCGACCGATGAACTCCCACCTACATTACGGACAATATGGTACACTCGGATACTTCATCTTGTGAAAGCACACCGTAGTTCTCCATGGGGACTGATAGTTTACTTAGCAAATTACATGCTACCACATCTCCATATTTGAACTCCGCCAAGTGCAGAAGCCACCATTTTTTTGTTCAGACTGCAATAACTTCTTCATACTAATTCCGAATCCGGCGAGACTTTGACCGATTAACTCCCACCTCAATTACGGACAGTATGGAACACTCAGATACTTCATCTTGTGAACGCACACTGTAGTTCTCCAAGTGGATTGACAGTTGTACTTAGAAAATAACAGGCTACCACATCCCCATATTTGAACTCCGCCTAGTGCAAAAGCCGCTATTTTTTTATTCAGACCGCAATAACTTCTTCATACTAACTTAGAATCTAGCGAGACTTCGATTAACTCCCACCTAAATTACGAACAATATGGACACTCGGATACTTCATCTTGTGAACGCACACCGTAGTTCTCCATGGGGATTGACAATTTACTTAGAGAATAAAAGGCTACTACATCCTCATATTTGAACTTCACCTAGTGCAGAAGCCGCTATTTTTTTTGTTCAGACTGCAATAACTTCTTCATACTAATTTGGAATCTTGCGAGACTTTGATCGATTAACTCCCACTTAAATTATGGACAATATGCCATACTCGGATACTTCATCTTGTGAACGCACACCGTAGTTATTCATGGGGACTGACAATTGTACTTAAAAAATATAAGGCTACCACATCCTCATATTTGAACTCCGCCTAGTGAAGAAGCAGCTATATTTTTTGTTCAGACTGCAATAACTTCTTCTTACTAACTCAGAATTAGGCGATACTTCGACCGATGAACTCTCACCTAAATTACGGACAATATGGTACACTCGGATACTTCATCTTGTGAACGCACACCGTAGTTCTCCATGGGGACTGACAGTTTACTTAGAAAATAACATGCTACCACATCCTTGTATTTGAACTCCGCTTAGTGCAGAAGCCGCTATTTTTTGTTCAGACTGCAATAACTTCTTCATGCTAATTCGGAATCCGGCGAGACTTCGACCAATTAACTCCTACCTAAATTACGGATAGTATGAAACACTCGGATATTTCATCTTGTGAACGCACACTGTAGTTCTCCACGGGGACTGACAATTGTATTTAGAAAATAACAGGCTACCACATCCCCATATTTGAACTCCGTCTAGTGAAGAAGCCGCCATTTTTTTTGTTCAAACCGCAATAACTTCTTCATACTAACTCGGACTCAGGTGATACTTCGATCGATGAACTCCCACCTAAATTACAGACAATATGGTACAGTCGGATACTTCATCTTGTGAACGCACACTGTAGTTCTTCATGGTGACTAACAGTTGTACTTAGAAAATAACAGGCTATATCTTCACTTCAACGCTCATTGTAATTCTCCATTGTGACTAATAGTTGTACCTAGAAAATAACATGCTACATCCTCATATTTGAACTTCACCTAGGCAGAAGCCGCTTTTTTCCAGACTGCAATAACTTCTTCATACTAACTCGGAATTAGGCAAAACTTCGACCGATGAACTCACACCTTAATTATGGACAATATGGAACACTCGGATACTTCATCTTGTAAACGCACACTGTAGTTCTTCATGGGGACTGACAGTTGTACTTAGAAAATAACAGGCTACCACATCCCCATATTTGAACTCCGCCTAGTGCAGAAGCCACTATTTTTTTGTTCAGACTACAATAACATCTTCATACTAACTCGGAATCAGAAAAAACTTCGACCGATGAACTCCCATCTAAATTACGGACAATATGGTACATTCAGATGCTTCATCTTGTGAACGCTCAATGTAGTTCTCCAAGGGGACTAACAGTTTACTTAGAAAATAACATGCTACCACATCCCTATATTTGAACTCCGCCAAGTGGAAAAGCCGCTAATTTTTTTGTTCTGACTGCAATATTTTCTTCATACTAACTCGGAATCCGGCGAGACTTCGACCGATTAACTACCACCTAAATTACGGACAATATGGAACACTCGGATACTTCATCTTGTGAACGCACACTGTAGTTCTCCATGGGGAATGACATTTGTACTTAGAAAATAACAGGCTACCACATCCTAATATTTGAACTCCGCCTAGTGCAGAAGCCGCTATTTTTTTGTTCAGACTGCAATAATTTCTTCATACTAACTTGGAATCTGGCAAAACTTTGATCGATGAACTCACACCTAAATTACGGACAATATGGAACACTCGGTTACTTCATCTTGTGAACGCACACTGTAGTTCTCCTTGGAAACTGACAGTTGTACTTAGAAAACAACAGGCTACCACATCCCCATATTTGAACTCCGCTTAGTGCAAAAGCCGCTATTTTTTTGTTCAGACTGCAATAACTTCTTTATACTAACTCAGAATCTAGCGAGACTTTGATTAACTCCCACCTAAATTACGAACAATATGGACACTCAGATACTTCATCTTGTGAACGCACACCGTAGTTCTCCATGGGGATTGACAGTTTACTTAGCGAATAAAAGGCTACCACATCCTCATATTTGAACTCCGCCTAGTGTAGAAGCCGCTATTTTTTTTGTTCAGACTGCAATAACTTCTTCATACTAACTTGGAATTAGGCGATACTTCGACCGATGAACTCCCACCTACATTACGGACAATATGGTACACTCGGATACTTCATCTTGTGAACGCACACCGTAGTTCTCCATGGGGACTGACAGTTTACTTAGCAAATAGCATGCTACCACATCTCCATATTTGAACTCCGCCAAGTGCAGAAGCCACCATTTTTTTGTTCAGACTGCAATAACTTCTTCATACTAATTCTGAATCCGGCGAGACTTCGAGCGATTAACTCCCACCTCAATTACGGACAGTATGGAACACTCAGATACTTCATCTTGTAGATGCACACTGTAGTTCTCCAAGTGGATTGACAGTTGTACTTAGAAAATAACAGGCTACCACATCCCCATATTTGAACTCCGCCTAGTGCAAAAGCCGCTATTTTTTTGTTCAGACTGCAATAACTTATTCATACTAACTTAGAATCTAGCGAGACTTCGATTAACTCCCACCTAAATTACGGACAATATGGACACTCGAATACTTCATCTTGTGAACGCACACCGTAGTTCTCCATGGGGATTGACAATTTACTTAGAGAATAAAAGGCTACTACATCCTCATATTTGAACTCCGCCTAGTGCAGAAGCCGCTATTTTTTTTGTTCAGACTGCAATAACTTCTTTATACTAATTTAGAATCTTGCGAGACTTCGATCGATTAACTCCCACTTAAATTACGGACAATATGCCATACTCGGATACTTCATCTTGTGAACGCACACCGTAGTTATTCATGGGGACTGACAATTGTACTTAAAAAATATAAGGCTACCACATCCTCATATTTGAACTCCGCCTAGTGAAGAAGCAACTATATTTTTTGTTCAGACTGTAATAACTTCTTCATACTAACTCAAAATTAGGCGATACTTCGACCGATGAACTCCGACCTAAATTACGGACAATATGGTACACTCGGATACTTCATCTTGTGAACGCACACCGTAGTTCTCCATGGGGACTGACAGTTTACTTAGAAAATAACATGCTACCACATCCTTGTATTTGAACTCCGCTTAGTGCAGAAGCCGCTATTTTTTGTTCAGACTGCAATAACTTCTTCATGCTAATTCGGAATCCGGCGAGACTTCGACCGATTAACTCCTACCTAAATTACGGACAGTGTGAAACACTCGGATATTTCATCTTGTGAACGCACACTGTAGTTCTCCATGGGGACTGACAATTGTACTTAGAAAATAACAGGCTACCACATCCCCATATTTGAACTCCGTCTAGTGAAGAAGCCGCCATTTTTTTTGTTCAAACCGCAATAACTTCTTCATACTAACTCGAACTCAGGTGATACTTCGATCGATGAACTCCCAACTAAATTACAGACAATAAGGTACAGTCGGATACTTCATCTTGTGAACGCACACTGTAGTTCTTCATGGTGACTAACAGTTGTACTTAGAAAATAACAGGCTATATCTTCACTTCAACTCTCACTGTAATTCTCCATTGTGACTAATAGTTGTACCTAGAAAATAACATGCTACATCCTCATATTTGAACTTCGCCTAGGCAGAAGCCGCTTTTTTTCAGACTACAATAACTTCTTCATACTAACTCGGAATTAGGCAAAACTTCGACCGATGAACTCACACCTTAATTATGGACAATATGGAACACCCGGATACTTCATCTTGTAAACGCACACTGTAGTTCTTCAAGGGGACTGACAGTTGTACTTAGAAAATAACAGGCTACCACATCCCCATATCTGAACTCCACCTAGTGCAGAAGCCACTATTTTTTTTTGTTCAGACTATAATAACTTCTTCATACTAACTTGGAATCAGGAAAAACTTCGACCGATGAACTCCCACCTAAATTACGGACAATATGATACACTCGGATGCTTCATCTTGTGAACGCTCAATGTAGTTCTCCTAGGGGACTGACAGTTTACTTAGAAAATAACATGCTACCACATCCCTATATTTGAACTCCGCCAAGTGGAAAAGCCACTATTTTTTTTTGTTCTGACTGCAATATTTTCTTCATACTAACTCGGAATCCGGCGAGACTTCGACCGATTAACTGCCACCTAAATTACGGACAATATGGAACTCTCGAATACTTCATTTTGTGAACGCACACTGTAGTTCTCCATGGGGAATGACATTTGTACTTAGAAAATAACAGGCTACCACATCCTAATATTTGAACTCCGCCTAGTGCAAAAGCCGCTATTTTTTTGTTCAGACTGCAATAATTTCTTCATACTAACTTGGAATCTGGCAAAACTTCGATCGATGAACTCCCACCTAAATTACGGACAATATGGAACACTCGGTTACTTCATCTTGTGAACGCACGCTGTAGTTCTCCTTGGAAACTGAATGTTGTACTTAGAAAACAATAGGCTACCACATCCCCATATTTGAACTCCGCTTAGTGCAAAAGCCGCTATTTTTTTTTTCAGACTGCAATAACTTCTTTATACTAACTCAGAATCTAGCGAGACTTCGATTAACTCCCACCTAAATTACGAACAATATGGACACTCGGATACTTCATCTTGTGAACGCACACCGTAGTTCTCCATGGGGATTGACAGTTTACTTAGCGAGTAAAAGGCTACCACATCCTCATATTTGAACTCCGCCTAGTGCAGAAGCCGTTATTTTTTTTATTCAGACTGCAATAACTTCTTCATACTAACTTGGAATTAGGCGATGCTTCGACCGATGAACTCCCACCTACATTACGGACAATATGGTACACTCGGATACTTCATCTTGTGAACGCACGCCGTAGTTTTCCATGGGGACTGACAGTTTACTTAGAAAATAACATGTTACCACATCTCCATATTTGAACTCCGCCAAGTGCAGAAGCCGCTATTTTTTTCTTCAAACTGCAATAACTTCTTCATGCTACCGCGAGACTTCGACCGATTAGCTCCCACCTCAATTACGGACAGTATGGAACACTCGGATACTTCATCTTGTGAACGCATATTGTAGTTCTCCGTGGGGACTGACAGTTGTACTTAGAAAATAACAGGCCACCACATCCCCATATTTGAACTCCGCCTAGTGCAGATGCCGCTATATTTTTTTGTTCAGACTGCAATAACTTCTTCATACTAACTTGGAATTAGGCGATACTTTGACCGATGAACTCCCACCTAAATTACGGACAATACGGTATAGTTGGATACTTCATCTTGTGAACGCACACTGTAGTACTCCATGGTGACTGACAGTTGTATTTAGAAAATAACATGCTATATCCCCACTTCAATGCTCACTGTAGTTCTCCATGGTGACTAATGGTTGTACTTAGAAAATAACAGGCTACATCCTCATATTTGAACTCCGCCTAGGCAGAAGCCGCTTTTCTCTCTCTTTAGACTGTAATAACTTTTTCATACTAACTCGAAATCAGGCAAAACTTCGACCGATAAACTCCCACCTAAATTACGGACAATATGGTACACTCAGATACTTCATCTTGTGAATGCACACTGTAGTTCTCCATGGGGACTGACAGTTTACTTAGAAAATAACATGCTACCACATCCCAAATTTGAACTCCGACTAGTGCAGAAGCCGCTATTTTTTGTTCAGACTGCAATAACTTCTTCATACTAATTCCGAATCCGGCGAGACTTTGACCGATTAACTCCCACCTCAATTACGGACAGTATGGAACACTCAGATACTTCATCTTGTGAACGCACATTGTAGTTCTCCATGGGGACTAACTGTTGTACTTAGAAAATAACAGGCTACCACATCCCCATATTTGAACTCCGCTAGTGCAGAAGCCGCTATTTTTTTGTTCAAACTGCAATAACTTCTTCATCCTAATTCAAAATCCGGAGAGACTTCGACCGATTAACTCCCACCTAAATTCCGGACAATATGAAACACTCGGATACTTCATCTTGTGAGCGCACACTGTAGTTCTCCATGGGGACTGACAGTTGTACTTAGAAAATAACGGGCTACCACATCCCCATATTTGAACTCTGCCTAGTGCAGAAGCCACTATTTTTTTGTTCAGACTGCAATGACTTCTTCATACTAACTCGGAATCAGGAAAAACTTCGACCGATGAACTCCCATTTAAATTACGGACAATATGGTACACTCAGATACTTCATCTTGTGAACGCACACTGTAGTTCTCCAAGGGGACTAACAGTTTACTTAGAAAATAACATGCTACCACATCCCTATATTTGAACTCTGCCTAGTGCAGAAGCCGTTATTTTTTTTGTTCTGACTGCAATATTTTTTTCATACTAACTCGGAATCCAGCGAGACTTCAACCGATTAACTACCACCTAAATTACGGACAATATGGAACACTCGGATACTTCATCTTGTGAACGCACACTGTAGTTCTCCATGGGTACTGACAGTTGTACTTAGAAAATAACAGGCTACAACATCCCAATATTTGAACTCCGCAAGTGCAGAAGCTGCTATTTTTTTTGTTCTGCAATAACTTCTTCATACTAACTTGGAATATGACAAAACTTCGACCAATGAACTTCCACCTAAACTACGGACAGCATGGAACACTCGGTTACTTCATCTTGTGAACGCACACTATAGTTCTCCTTGGGGACTGACAGTTATACTTAGAAATTAACAGGCTATATCCCCATATTTGAATACTATTTCTCTATGAGTTGTAAAAGGGTATATTTGGAATTTCAAAAAGACATCAAGTAAATCTATTCAATGAATTCTCTTTATTAGTAGTAAAGATAAAGATGTTATCTTCCACTCACTGGCCTCCCTAAATCACTCTCCTTCTAAACCCTAGCCTCCATCTTCATTTTTCTACCTTCTTGGCCGAAATTTCATGGCTTCTAAGTCACAATAATTCCCAAGACAAAATTAAAACAAATCAAATAAAATAAATTCAAAAGTGGTTCTTCAGATTGTTGCAATTTCTTGAGGTGATTCAGTCGGATCTAGAAGCATTTATCATTCAAGGTACGAACCATATGCAACATCAACAAGGTAAATTCCATTAGTTACTTATTTATTCCATGATATTATAGATCTAGTACTTAATTCATTTTGAAAATTGTATATATGCATTTGTGGTCCCTTATAAGCATACAATTATAGATCTTAAAGTAGTATAACTTGTTATCATTACATTTGGTTTTCATTTGAAGTTTATAACTTATATTCATGATTTTCTATGTTAATTTCTATTGATTTTGATCTAAATATGGATTTGACAATTAACTTGTTATTCTAATTAACTTTATTTTATTTAATTGTTAACAATAGTTTACATTGATTCCAATTTTGTTTTCAACTTTAAGATTCATACATATACATAAATGTGTATGTATATATATATGTATGTGTATGTTAAAATAATTTTGAAATATTTTAAAAGATTTAATACTTTTTATTATTATTAACATATACATATAAATTATACTTAGATTTGTTGATTAAGATCTGTAATCATACAATTTTATTAAATTAGATTACTGCATGTTTGGTAATAAATCTTAAATTGATTACAATTGATTTGGTTAAGTTGATTTATTAATTTTAAAGGATTCATTAACAATACATATAGAAATATTTATATATATATATATGTATGTATGTATGCATATATATTATGTATACATGCACACACATACATATATGTACACTGTATTTATGTATAAATAAACATGAATCAACATAATATTATTATTATACAAAATATACTTTGGATATATTTTTAATTATAATAAATAGGAAAATAGCACAAGGACAAACTTAGAAAAAAATTTAGTTGAAGGATAACAAGTTTGTTTTTTAGGCTGAAGGCCAATGCTAGTTATAACTTGCATTTTATATAGTGTAAAACTGAATATAATGCTAGATATAACTAGCATTTTGTATAGTGTAAAAGTTGAATATAATGCTAATTATAACTAGTATTTGTCTTTCAGCCTAAAAATAAAACTTCATGTCCTTCAGCCTATTTTTTTCAAAGTTTGTCCTTTTCCCTAATTTCCTCTGTAATAAATATCTCTGTTTGATTCTACATTAAATTATTAACACATACATATTGGCCACATTTGGATTTATTAATTAAGATCTATTTTCAAATTGATTTACTAAATCAGATCGCTACATGTTTGGTAATAAATCTTGAATGGATTATAGTTGACTTGGCTGAATTAATTTAGTATATTTGGAGGATTCATTAAACAATACATATTTAAACATATACACACACAATTAGTTAATAATACATACATACTTTTGTTGTTGACTGTTTATATCCTTATATCACGATGCCAATTGATTATCATTTATATGCTGTATTAATTAAGTTTACCAAATGGGAAATTAAATCAATCATCTTTGTTACTCTTTATCTATTTCTCATATTTCCTTTATGTGTTTAACTATCCATTTATTTCTAGTTATATGTCTAACATTGTCATCAATTAATAGCACATATCATATGTTGCTCTTGCAGAATTTACAGTATAATGTATATTTTTTTATACTCACATTCATGCCCTATATATGTTGCTCATTAATGACATTCATATAATTAATAAATTTAATTAAAGAGAGATAAATGAAAGGTTTCTCTCTTCGTATAAATAATTTGTCCTTCATTAATTAAATAAGTTAAGAGAAGGAAATGAAAAGTTTCCTTCTCTAAATAAATTTATGCCCCCTCATTATTCAATAACTTAAGATATAGGAAATGAAAAGTTTCATTCTTTGAATAAATTTAATAAGTTACCTTACATACAAATATGTACATAAGAGTATATTTGATATACTTTAATTTACATACACATTAAAATAAATTTTGAACTTATTTCTAAAACTAAATAAAATAAAGATTTTATTTAAAAGAAAACTTAGAAATTTTCTAAGTATGTTTAGACTTCATATGCTCGTTAAAGATCCAAAATGGCTATTTTTTTGAAATTCAACCATTTCTTCCGTTGTGGGCTGGCCCAGTTTCTTCATATAGATGTATGCAATCGTAAGTCTGTTAATACCGAAACAGTTCCATGTGCTTCATCATATTAACCGGTGAGTTATCACAGACACAGACATATGTATTTGATATGCATATATAAGTCTATAGTAAGCCAGTAGAATATATAGCAGAAGTAAATAATACAACATGCAATAGAATTGATTCGATTAGATTGAATAACCAAGTATATATTGGAAAGTGTTCCGAGCATACCTAAAATGAATAAAGATTTAACCTCAAAAGTCACTCTTCCATGTGGTACATAATGATGTATCGATAAGGAGTAATTAAACTATGTTGGACAAAGTACGACTAATTGTGAGTGAAGTTGAGTTAATTTCTTTCTATAAGGTCATGTACTTAAGAGTAATACACAAGGTCAATATTATTTTATCTAAATAATAGTTTACAAAATCATACAAGAGAAGAGTTTATAAGAAACCCCAATACATCCTAAGTCAAGGAGTTGGCACGTTGTGCAAGTCGAAAGTCTGCATTAAATAATTATTCGTGAGCAATCATGTGTGAACCTCCCCAAAAAGGAGTTTGGGAAAGTCTGTCATTGGATAACATATTTATGTTTTAAACATAAGTTTTGTAAACTAAAAACTAAATCATTTTTATATGAAAGGCAATTCATAAGGTTTTTATGAATACCTACTCTGCTGCATAAAAAAACAATTGTTATGTCAAGAAATACCAAACTTTGTTGTGGAGGAATTCTTTGAGAAATTATTGGTAGTAAAGTGGAATTAGATACGATCTAAAGATAAAACTGATTATATGAAATGAAATTAACCTAAATAAACACATCGCATTAGAGTGTCTAATAAGTATTCTCGCACATCAAAGAGAGTTTATTATCAATGTCGAAAATATGCAACCCTTAGTTGTTTAGTTAAAACCATTAAAAGTGTTGACTCTATAATATGGTATGATGTGAAGATCAAAAAATGAATTCAAAGTACGTTATCAAAATATGATTTTGATAGTCATAAACGAAGGGATGTGATCCATCAGCCATGATTGTGTCTTTATGAGCAAGACTAATGTAGTTAGAATTAAATGAGCAACGCTAATAAGAATAATCTCGTAAATTTCAAATGTTGAAACTAGAGTAATGGATTCATCATTCAACTTTATCAAGTTATTTCGGATTTACTCACAAAATTATCACTTTGTTTGACTTTATGATTTGGTACATATGTGCTGAAATGGAAAAATTCTAAATAATGATTTAATAGGCTGTTTGCATATAACAACCAAAGTGTCTCGAAGTCAGGAAGAGCAATATTTGGGTTTGTGAGTGTTTGGATATGATCCAAGAATAGATACAAAAGTATCATTTGGCAAGCATCAAAATGGAACATGTGTTTTGATAGAAATATCAAATAGTCCGATTGTCGATCAAAATATAGAGGAAGCGTGTGCTCATAAGAAAGGACATTAAAAGGTACATTGATATTTCTAAACTGTAAGTAAACAACACATTGCTGATTTTAACGATGTACTTGTATTAAAATCAGCATTAGTTCAACGTTGATGTGTAATTGATGTCTTTTATAGTGAGTATAAAAGATATTAGGAATGTCCCAAATCGATATGTAAAGACACCTTATTAAATTGTTTAATACGGAACATGTGAGATGAATTCCTTATGCATTGGTAATAGGAATTATCATACATGTTATGCTGTCTACAATATCATAATTTGTTTATGTATTTGATACATGAAGCAAATATCAAATCCAAATTGTAGTTTGGATCATGTATTTACAAAATACTAGAGACTTGTTTATGGAAACAACGAACTCCTTATGAAGGAGTGTCCGGACTCAAAATCCATAAGTGATACTGAGTATAATATGTCTATAATAAATTCAAATTAAGAATCTTTAAGTTGGAAATATTCCAAATAGAAGAGATTGTGGTTGATTCATTGACTTGAATAGTGCCATAATAAAAGCAATGTATATAAATATAAATGCACAAATTTATAATTGAGCCAAGAGTGGTTCCAAATATTGAGAATCCCATAACATTGTTATATGATAACAATGTCACAACATAGTTCGTAATAAAACTTAGAGCTCACTAGAAGTCGAGATACATACTCTAAATTGTTCCATATGATGGAGGTAGTTTATTAGCATCGGAGAGAGTTAATCGATAGAGTAGATGATTAAAACATAATAGCATACCCATTCACTATGGGATTGACCTAATTAGTTTTGAGAAAACCGATTAGAGAAGTTAGAATAAGATTTCATAAGTGACCCCAAGTGCAACTGAGAGATTGATAGAGTTTGGAGTATGTCCTAAGGGCAATTATGTAATTTGTTACATATATCTAACTTGGTAATCAATCTTGTTCGAAATAAAAGGCGTTTCTCTTTCTATTATATACTTGATATAATGTGTAATGTTAATTAATTAATTTAATTAAAAGTATATTTAATAGAAAATCCATAAATGGTATGTTTTATGGTAGTAGTTACAAAGTATGTAACCGTGATTAATTTATCACAATGAAAACAAATATACCATTTAAATGTTCCTAGTCAAGATGCATCAAAACTGGATATCGATGTATTCGTTGAGACTAGAGTACGTAGCGCTCTCCAAATGTTGGACAATGTATTACTCATGGTTGTTGGGGGCACCAAGGGGTTATGCATTAATAATTATTAGATAACCATGGAATGACTCACTCGATAGTTTTCTGTTGGTTAATATAACTAAGGTAAAACAGAAAATTTTGATGTGACTGATTTACACAGTTCTCTCGACTTAAGAATACTATGGATCTTTAGTATGAAATCTCCGCTTTGATTATAGTAAAATCATAGCATAGCGTTCCATCGAGTGACATAGTTGGGTCGAGTGGAAGTATTGGTAGTGAAGCACTATTCAAGAGAGGATTCGTCTCCTCTGTTATATGGTGTTAGTATCATGGTCAACTCAAGTTAACTCAAAGTCAAAGTCTCTGGCCAGAGCATTTCGGTTAATAATAATTGTTATTATTGAACCAAGGATTTTATGTTTGGACCATAGAGTCAAATATGGATGATACTGGAATTTTGACCATTAACAAATTTCACAAGTCCAAAGTGATATAGTTTGAACGAAGAGAATTAGTATAAATAAATGTCACAATCGGGAAACGCTTAATAAAATAAAATTGGATTTTATTGAAACTATGTAAGTGATAAATTTGGCCAAAATGTCACACCACATGTTAAGTGACGCGTGTTCGAATAGTTTGATGTTAATCGTTGACCGAATTTGCACCATAGAGTTACAAAATTGAAATAATGAATTCTCTTGGACCAAATGATTTAATTAGTTTATAATTGTTATAAATTAATTAAATTAATTAATATTTATGAAATATTAATTATAAAATTTGAATATGATTTAAAGAATAAATATTATTGAATATCTTTACTACTAATAAAGAGAATTCATTGAATAGATTTACTCGGTGTCTTTTTGAAATTCCAAATATACCCTTTTACATCTTATAGAGAAATAGTATTCAAATATGGGAATATAGCATGTTATTTTCTAAGTACAACTGTCAGTCCCCATGGAGAACTACAGTGTACGTTCACAAGATGAAGTATCCGAGTGTTTCATATTGTCCGTAATTTAGGTGGGAGTTAATCGGTCGAAGTCTCGCCGGATTTCGAGTTAGTATGAAGAAAATATTGCAGTTTGAACAAAAAAATAGCGGCTTCTGCACTAGGCGGAGTTCAAATATGGGGATGTGGTATCCTGTTATTTTCTAAGTACAACTATCACTGTCCATGGAGAACTACAGTGTGCGTTCACAAGATGAAGTATCCGAGTGTTCCATATTGTCCGTAATTTAGGTGGGCGTTAATTGGTCGAAGTCTCACCGGATTCTGAATTAGTATGAAGAAGTTGTTGCAGTTTGAACAAAAAAAATAGCGGCTTCTGCACTAGGCGGAGTTCAAATATGGGGATATGGTAGCCTGTTATTTTCTAAGTACAACTGTCAGTCCCCATGGAGAACTACAGTGTACGTTCACAAGATGAAGTATCCGAGTGTTTCATATTGTCCGTAATTTAGGTGGGAGTTAATCGGTAGAAGTCTCGCCGGATTCCGAGTTAGTATGAAGAAAATATTGCAGTCTAAACAAAAAAATTTGCGACTTCTGCACTAGGCGGAGTTCAAATATGGGGATGTGGTATCCTATTATTTTGTAAGTACAACAATCAGTGCCCATGAAGAACTACAGTGTGTGTTCACAAGATGAAGTATCCGAGTGTTCCACATTGTCCGTAATTTAGGTGGGAGTTAATTGGTCGAAGTCTCACTAGATTCTGAATTAGTATGAAGAAATTATTGTAGTTTGAATAAAAAAATAGCGGCTTCTGCACTAGACGGAGTTCAAATATGGGAATGTGGTAGCCTGTTATTTTCTAAGTACAATTGTCAGTTCCTATGGAGAACTACAGTGTGCGTTCAGAAGATGAAGTATCCGAGTGTTCCATATTGTCTGTAATTTAGGTGGGAGTTAATCTGTCGAAGTCTCGCCGGATTTCGAGTTTGTATGAAGAAAATATAGCAGTCTGATTAAAAAAATAGCGGCTTCTACACTAGCTGGAGTTCAAATACGGGGATGTGGTAGCCTGTTATTTTTTAAGTACAACTGTCAGTCCCCATGGAGAAGTACAATGTGCGTTCACAAGATGAAATATCCGAGTGTTTCATATCGTCCGTAATTTAGGTAGGAGTTAATCGGTCGAAGTCTCGCCGGATTCCGAATTAGCATAAAGAAGTTATTGCAGTCTGAACAAAAAATAGCGGCTTCTGCACTAAGCAGAGTTCAAATACGAGGATGTGGTAGCCTCTTATTTTCTAAGTATAACTGTCAGTCCCCATGGAGAACTACAGTGTGGGTTCAGAAGATGAAGTATACGAGTGTTCCATATTATCCGTAATTTAGGTGGGAGTTAATCGGTCGAAGTCTCGCCGGGTTCCGAATTAGTATGAAGAAGTTATTGCAGACTGAACAAAAAAAATAGCAGCTTCTGCACTAGGCGGAGTTCAAATATGGGGATGTGGTAGCATGTTATTTTCTAGGTAAACTGTCAGTCCCCATAAAGAACTACAGTGTGCGTTCACAAGATGAAGTATCCAAGTGTACTATATTGTTCGTAATTTAGGTGGGAGTTCATTGGTCGAAGTTTTGTCTGATTCCGAGTTAGTATGAAGAAGTTATTGCAGTCTGAACAAACAAATAGCGGCTTTTTCCTAGGCAAAGTTCAAATATGAGGATGTAGTCTGTTATTTTCTAAGTACAACTATTAGTCACTATGGAGAACTACAGTGAGCGTTGAAGTGGGGATATATCATGTTATTTTCTAAATACAACTGTCAGTCACCATGGAGTACTACAGTGTGCGTTCACAAGATGAAGTATCCAACTATACCGTATTGTCCGTAATTTAGGTGGGAGTTCATCGGTCGAAGTATCGCCTAATTTCGAGTTAGTATGAAGAAGTTATTACATTTTGAACAAAAAAAATAGCGGCTTCTGCACTAGGCGGAGTTGAAATATAGGGAGGTGCTAGCCTGTTATTTTCTAAGTACAACTGTCAGTCCTCATGGAGAACTACAGTATGCGTTCATAAGATGAAGTATCCGAGTGTTCCATATTGTCCGTAATTTAGGTGAGAGTTAATCTGTCGAAGTCTCGCTAGATTCCAAGTTAGTATGAAGAAAATATAGCAGTCTGAATAAAAAAAATAGCGGCTTCTGCACTAGGCGGAGTTCAAATATGAGGATGTTGTGCCATGTTATTTTCTAAGTAAACTGTCAGTCCCCTTGGAGAACTATAGTGTGCGTTCACAAGATGAAGTATCCGAGTGAACCATATTGTCTGTAATTTAGGTAGGAATTCATCGGTCGAAGTTTTGCGTGATTCCGAGTTAGTATGAAGAAGTTATTGCAGTCAGAACAAAATAAATAGCGGTTTCTGCCTAGGCGGCGTTCAAATGTGGGAATGCTACTATCAAATCTACCTCTACAGGTACAAATAAAAATGCATGCACATTTTGGTTAAATGCAGGCCCACCTGGGCGTGCATATGTACTCGTATTTATAATACTTATAAATATATCGATCGACATACGATATTGATGAGCAATTAAATTAGATTTAATTATATAATATTTATTTGGGCTTAACTTGATTTTAAGGCCCATCATAAGGCTGAAAATTTTGACTATAATAAGGCTATAGGGCGGCTCAAATTAGGATTTAGGTGTAGGAATTTGAATGGCTAAGACTGAGGGAACTGGTATGAGAAATGATCGGTTATATTTTCTCTTCCATCCACTATTTAAATACCTTCAACTCTAATTCAAAAGGTGATTTTTTTGCTGCCTCCTTTATCCATCTTATGGCTGAAATATTCCTCCATACACATTATCAAATCTCAAATCAAACCAATTCAAGTCAACTGCTATTTGATAGCAAAGGGTTTATGGTTCTAAGACCAACAATTTGTCGAATTGAGAAGGTTTCAAAGGGAGGAGAACTCATCATCACAAGGTGGACTTGAGGGCATTAGTTTAGGTAAGTGTTTAGCTTATATATAATGTATTATTCCTGTATATTTATTTATTGTTCATGTGTGTGTGTGTATTATTATTATTATATAGTTAGGTATGTGAGATTCCTGTAGGTATTGGTGTTGTCACATATTGATGGTTATGTACATATGTTTATCAAATAAAAAAAGAATTTTTTTATCAAGGATCTGATAGATACGGCCGATATTATCATATTTTAATTATTTATATTTAATTAATTAATATATACATAAATTAATATATTAACTAATTTATTTATATGACATGTATTAAACTATAAAACTATATTGCATAAATACTTAATCTAATAATTTTCAAATATATATTTATATTAATTATGATTTTTACTAATTGAAAATAATTTAATATATTTTAATATTATTTGATCATTGCACGAATTAGTAAGTTCATATAAAATAAATTATACTTCCAAAATTCAATTTTACTTTCTAAAATTAATTTGTTATCATATATGCTTTTGGTAAAAAATTCATAATGTTTAAACTAATTTTTATATTATTTAAAAATCATTTAAAATTCGGCCAAATAACATTTAATTAATAAAATAATAATATTTTGAATTGGAATATTCCGAAAAAATTTCACAACTTATATAATAGTATTCTCGACTTTAAGAAATTTTAAAATTCAAAATATTTAACATATTAATATTTTTTATTATTTTCTTATTGTTGTTTAACTAAATAATCCATAATATATATGTATATAGTAATATAATGAAATTATATTTATATTCGGATTTGTTGTGTATACGATCTGGAAAGTTTAAAAAATAATAATTAATATTTATTTTAATTTTATGATTTATATAAACCATTCTAACTTGTATTTATATTTATATACCTACATATTTATACATACATACATACATATATATATATATATAAAATTATGTTACTTTAATACATATATATATATATATATATATGCAAATAAAAAAAAATTAAACTTATGACTTGTATATATATATATATATATTATATGATTATTTAATATTTAATTCTACAGTACATTATGTACATACATATCTATATATATATAATATTTTCTCATAATATATATAAATATAAATATATTTTTCACTTGGATATATATATATATTATAACCATAAATATATATATATATATATATATATATATATATATTTGGATAACATATAATACATATAGGATGAGCTAACATGTCCGTTGTGATATAAATCCCAACATCTATATATGGGTAAGTTATACCTTACATGGAATATCATGTTACACATGCACACACACATACATGTATGTATATGATACATATGTATACTTATATATAAATTGAAAATAAACTAAATAAATTTCTATCAACAATTTATAAATTTAAATGAAATATATGATTTTATTTAAATTAAATTTAGAAATATTTTAAATAAATTAGACTTTATCGGCCCAATAAAGATCCAATAGGATAATTTTTTTTTTAAATTTACTCATAACTTCCACTACGGGCTGGCCTAGTTCTAGCACTTTATTCAAGTATAACACTCATATCAATGTCTTAGAGCTTCGACCCGTGACCTTTGGAACCTTTGTCTAGAGCCATGCCACTAAGCAGTTGAGCTAGTCGTCATTGGCTTTACTTTACTGCTTTTTATTTCTGCATTTATATTTATCTACTTATATTTATAATTCTGAATTAGTTACTTCCAAAAGTGCAAGTATTAAAAAGTTGAAACACATTATTCACCCTCCTCTAATGTGATAATAGCTTTAAGATTCACAACACATAAGTATATTAGGATAACTCACATCACCCAAAGAGGTTTTAATGTTTTTGTTGTTGATGGGAAAGCTAACACTTTCAAGTCACTTTGCATGATGACTCATTCATTATACGACATAGTGTCACATCAGTTGTAGGGCTTGAACTTTAGGTAATTCAGCAGAGCTAAGAGTCACATGATGCAATGTTGGGGGTGTACAAGTTAGCTGTTTCAAAAAACTATCAAAGGTATCAAAAGGAATGTAGTCATACGTCAACTTAAAGTCTACAAGCATATACACACAAGGTAAACTATTTACTTTCCATAAAATACATCCACAACAAATAATGTTTGAACCAACCTTAGAATGACGGTTATCTCGTTTAGAAGTAAATCTAAAGCTTTACAAAAAACAAAACCTATAAGTTATTTAAATATTGGCTCATTTCTAAGAAGATGCATTGATCTCGTAACACTCGTTTCGAAAGCATGTTCTATTGTCGCTTTTCCGAACAAACATGTGCATTCGTCCAATACTACCTACCATGGAATCAAGATACATTTTGAGATGGCTATGTGCACTTTCTACCATACTAGTGAAGACATTATCATAATGTTTGAATTGGTTAGTCCATGTCAACACGAACATTACCGACTTCTTATGTTTGGAAGACCACTCATCTCTAAAAGATTTTAAGTTGCACTGATATTCTTCATCGGTCAAAGAATTAATGATATTAACCCAACCATTCCAAAAAAGCTGATATTTCTTTTTCCCTCGTCATCTACCACCGTAATCTTTATATCATCATCACTCCCCTCTTCTTAATGGAATTTGGTTTGTAATTAGCTTGCATATTTTTTGTGATATGCCATACACAATAGTATGATGAGCTCCTTGGAGATACACTGCCCACAGCTGTAATTAGCACAACTTTAGCATCAAATATTATAACGCTTAGTAGTTCCTTTTCTCTATACAAAATCTAACACATTCAAGTACCCATATGTATGATTAAGTTGTTTCTCGACTTATAAAAGCAATTACAATAGTAAATGAATTCCTAGTTGATGTATGAGACACTGTGTGAAAGCAAGGGAATTTGTACCAAATCATTTTGAAAGTGCAATCCAAGAATAAAATTTTGATGAAAACACTTCGCAAGATCAACGAACCTGGTATGGCCAAAGATAATGTCGGATATTGATTAGTTTCAAGGTCACATACATGCTGAAAGAAATAATGACAATCGATAGATAGTCTCATAAACTGTTGCATATCAGATTTGCCTTGGGTGTTTTATAACTTAAATTTCATCTTGGCATTGTACATGTTTCATAGAGCAGACCAAATTTCCAAGTTTTCACTTTTAATGGTGATAAAATATGGTGCGATCAAGCTTCACTCTTGGTCATAATTTCCACAATCTTCATTTCATATTCTTTTATCTCGCAACACAAGCATGACCATTAAGACACTTAGGAAGATTGTGGTTACGACGCCCAATTTTCACACTAAGCATCTAGTTTCCATCAACTTGACAAGTTGCACTTATTTCAAACGGGCATCCACACTTCTTACTCCCCGTTCTTCTTCTCTTTTGTTGAGTTTTTGGCACATAATTTTTTGTCCTATAACTACAATACCCCCCACTCTTTCACATACTAGTACCATCCACGCCCCTTCACATTTTTGATCATATTTTAAGTCTTGTTCCTCTAGTAACAATAATACAGTTGACGCTTAACCCACGTTCCATGCACCAACCTCGCAATTCTTCTTTTGAATCAAATTTCTGCAATATAAATTAACATATGTTTTGAAATCACATTTTTTAACTACCAATATAAAATTAAGTAAATAATTAAACTAAACATACCCTATTAGCTGTGAAACGGAAGATGACTCATTTGAATTTTGTCTACCATTATCATCATCCTTATATATATCTTGTTGTTCTATTTATCATCTTGTTCTATTTCATTTAACTCATTTTCTATTGATATTAATTAATTCAAAAAAAATTATAAAGCGTTTGACGATTATTACACATTTGCAGATGACAAATTATTTTAAAAATGGTAGCATATCACTATTTTTGATAAAAAAATAACAACGGTTCAACGAATAAACTTTCCAATGAACCAATATCGTTTTCCCCTTCAACAACATTGTGTTGCGTTATATTTATGGAAACAAAACCATTTCATAAATTAAACATGTATCACCCTAACAAGTTGGAAATGGAAAACTAGACCGAAGAATAGTTTTAGGCTATCAAAAACCTAAAAAGGGAAAAAAGAAAGAAAGAAGTTTACATGAACGTCGTCACTAGCCACCTCCCCATGGTCGTCTTCACGAAGCTTTGCATCAGCCATTAGGAAGGAACTCACTTGCATTTCAATAGCCATTTTTCTCGATTATTTTCCTCACTGTTTTCCATAGTAGGGTTTTGGAGGGATTAGGTCCCTTTGGGATTTTTTTCAAATCCTTGTAGCAATAAAACTCTATCTCGATCTTTTATTCTTAGTGAGAACAAAAATAATGGTAGCCAATAATTTGGTCTAACATCCCAAATCGATAAATCCCAAAGAGATAACAATTCTGGATAGTAAAGTTGTATCTATAAGTATCAAAGCAATAAATAAAATGAAAAATATAAAGAACATAACAAAAGAGAAGAAGAAAGACATAATTTTTATATTGCTCCCGCAAAATTTTGACATACGTCCACTTTATCAATACTTTATTGCATTTTTTTCCATTGGATCTACCAAAATTACAATAAAATCTCGAAGTTCGGTCTCGAGGTCCAAAAATGACAGAGTTCCCCTCTGGGTTTTCAATAAGAAAGTTTTGATGTGCCAAAAGTCTTTTCTCTATTGGAGATAGCCTCTTATTTATAGTTATATTAGGTTGTTTGGAGACCTTAGATTCGTTAGATCATAGTAGATTTCATCAATCAACCAGATCCGATATAACAGGAAAGAGACCAGGTCAAATGTGGACCAAATCTTGAAGCATGATGGATATGTACCGATTATCAATGGATCGGCACCGTATCCATGTCTTTGGACTAAAACTTATATTTTTGCTTCACAACGCTTGAGCCTTCATTGCTTGTGTTTAGGGAGGGGCAAATTAGTCAATTTGATGGATCGGTATCGACTCATCCATGGACTTAGCCAATTTTCCTCTCCTTCTTTTAATCTTCATACTTGATTGTATTTGATTCTAAAGTCCATTCCTTCACCATTTCGTAATTCAATTCCATCGAATATCGTTTGAGAAATATATCGGATAACAATAATCATTCAGTATTTCAAACGGTTGGAATACCACAATATAAACCATGCTTCATGTAACATCCCCCATTTTGAGGCTCGGAACTAACCGTTACGGATGCTGCAGTCATCCATAGTTATTAATCCCCGGTGACAAAATGCGGCTATGTTAATCATATCAATAATCAGAAGCATATGAATATGAATTTTTTTCCAAACACAATTCAGAAACAACTTTTACATTCCGTTTCAAAATATGGTTTCATTTTTTCATTGCATAATCTAATTCACGACCCATGTTCTGAGAAAATATGATCATTACAAAATACTCCAAGAATGACATATGAAGATGCCCCTTGGTTGATTAGAGTCTAACACTTGGCAATTATATAACTTGTCATTACATCTATATAGTCAAAAACCAAACAATGCAGGGGATTGGATAGGTATTCCTAAATAGTTAAATTGCCTCCTTCACGTCTCTGAAAGCTTATTTGTCTAACTAGAACCTGAAAACCTTACTCTCGACCTACTAAAGTGAGCACTCGGGATTTTAAGGGGAAAAACAAAAACTTTGGGTCAGACAACAGTCTAGTGTGAATAATAACCTACCATTTTAAACCAATAGATATCCAGTGAGACCATGCCGCTAAGCAGAATGAGTTTTCCCCTTCACTAGTACCTTAGCCAAAACATATTAACCATATATTGTACTTCTGCATCCATAATGGTTAGAACATTAAAGATTATCTGTAGTTATACAACATATACTGAATTATTGATCCCAATTTATTAGACTACCCATCTAAATTTTTGTTGACTATCCGTTTTATACTTATGTGGACCACCTATCTCATATATAATTACTTGGATTACCCATCCTCCTACCACATGGACTACAAATCACACATAGTTTCATTGTCAAAGTTATGTGGACTGTCCATTTCACATATAAACATTTTTATGGGTTATTTATCCCCTCCCATATGGACTACTCATCATATATGGTTTCATTTATTTAAAATGATGTGGATTATCCATCACACATCCTATAGTTTTCCTAAGGTTACTATGAACCCTTCGTTAACCATTTAGAGACTATCCATCTCCGGCATGATGTGGACTATCCATCTGACATCCCATAGTTTTCTTAGGATAATTATGAACCGATCACACGATTTAATTCATGTTACCCACATGTTTAATCCATGTCTATTGGTGCCTCCAATTAGGTTAGTTACCCTTAAGCTTATAGCATCTCAAATTTTATGCATTGGTATTCCCAATGGATCTTCTTGAAACCATAGAGCAAAAATATATTGGTATCCCCAACAGTTAATGTCGAAATTTATAAAATAAAATACATTGGTATCCCCAATAAGTAATATAAAAGTTATAAAGTCGAATACATTAGTATCCCCAATGGTATAGTCAAATTTATAAATCATTTAGCTTGTCGAAGCTAATCTACATTGGTGTTCCTAATGATAGTATCAAAATTTACAATTAAAATGACATTGGTATCCCTAATAACAACGACGAAAAAGAAGACTTAAGGTTCTTTGCCTTTAATAAAGAAGATAGACGACATACACATCGCACTTTATAGCATCGAACCTCTACCCAAGGTTAGAAAAACAAAACTTAAATTCTCTTAAGTATAAAATACTATACAAAAAATAAGGCCGTCGAATAAATATAGGTTACTCACCCTTTTCAAAACAAAGCTTAATGTTTGTATAAACAAGTATAAAGTCACCGACACTGATGAATGACGGCATCAAGACAATCGACGTCATTATAAAAACATACTTGCCACCGAATATACATATATAGTCAATGTTAAAACATGCGACATCAATGTCTTGGTGTCGAAAACAATCAAATTGGAAGGGTGCGGCGCCGCTTTAAAACAACGGTGAAGACATGCGGCATCATTGATGGTGACGTAAATGACAAGAGGCGGCCTCAATGATCATGACACTAAATCTTTAAACACTTAGATGAATCATGGTAAGGTTATGCCGACGTTATCAGCGTCGACACAGTTAGAATCATTCCATAGCCACCGAAGTAGCTATCCTAAGCTTCCCTCCATATCAATGACGACACTCATAGGTGCGACGTCACTTTCGTGCGGCACGAAGTAATGGCATGACATTGTCGTAATTATTAAGAAAACTGATTTATTACTACTAAAAGTAAATACTTTTCATCAAATCCAGACCCTTGTCCAATTTATATTGGATAATACAATACTTTACAAAATATTATTCTGAAAATCTGCCATATCTAGTTTTAAAGTCCCAAAACCATCTGAGAACATAATTAATTAATATCTTTAATTAATTATGGATTTAATTGCTTGTCTAGCAAAATAAATTCACAATAATTCGAAATTGCGAGGGAAAAATCCCCAAAAATAACAAAAATTCCAAAATACCATATTCTTCATCATATAAAAATTTCGGAGCCAAAAACTATATTTAATTATTTTAAATAATTAAAACCTGAAATACAGCTAATTCCTCCTTTGGAAATTCATAAAATATTTAATATAATTTGGAAAATTATGAAATTAAAAAAACATCTCCAAATTAACGTTTTACATCACATATCCGAAAGTCAAATTGATTGGACTAAAAACTTAGGTTTTACCCTTAAAACCCTTTCAAATAATTTCATAAAAATTCCGTAAACCATTATTCTATCCAAACAATGATTATAGAACCATATCTTGGTAAAAAGAAACAATAATAATTCGTTACCATTCATAACCGAATATAAACATAAGCAAAAGAGATGGTTCATGTATTATTCACCTTAGATTTAAGGTTGGAGCTGAGATTTGTTATTGCTTTAGTTTCTATAAGCTCCTCCTCTTCTAATCCCCTTCATTTCGATCTCCTATAACATGTTAATGGCCGGCCTTGATGTATTTTATTTTTGATTGTTTTGATGTTATGAAAATAAGAATAAATACGAGGGGTAGAGGGTTTATGGTTTAATACCTATTTTGCCCCTCTCATATATTATATTATATGTTAAGCTTTTAAAATAATCATATTGCTTGATTCATCAAGGCACGACCTAACTGATAATCAAATAACATTCCATGTCCCACTACATATACAAAAAACATCGAGGCTTTTGCTTTATTGATTGCCATTTTTATTTTTTATTTTTAATAAGACATGCCCATTGGTTGGTCGGCTAACATGTTGATCGAGAAGACACACTTGAGTGCCATTGGTCGTACACCGGATAATCTCTACCGTAAATAGATGCGTACCTTTGATTTGTAATCTCCCGATGCTTTTGGGCGTGTAACCTAACAAAACATTACCGCGAACAACCCTAATTTTCCCTATCAAGCACCATGAAGTAAAAAAGGAATAAAAAGATAGACGGGGGCGAACCCCATCGCCATCCTGAATTCTCCCACCTTCCAGTTTATTCATACCATCATCTTCTAGGTTTTCGCTGCTTACAATCCTGTCAGCAAATTTGGGCTTTGTGAACAACAAAATTATTCTCTCCTCCTTCAAGGTACCTATGCTTTTATTTTCTCTTTCAGCCTTCCTCCGTACCGTCTGTTCACCTGCGTATTTTTCGAAAGTTTGGAGTTAAATTTTTTGAAACTTTTATTCCTAGTATTTGCTTGCTGGATCCGATGAGTGTTGCATGCCAGTTTATGGTTGTTCTGTAAAAATTAATTTTTGTCTGTTGAAGTGAAGTGGACATAATCTGCATGGCCATTGGCCAGAGATTCAATCACTATGCCTTTTCTTTTCCTTGATATTTCAAAAATCGATCGAAATGTCTGCATGTAGCTATTATTCCATAGTATCAGTATTATTGGATAGGGTTATAATATTACTGCAAATTTTCAACTTTTAATTCGCAGAAGAACACTTTTAATTAAGGAGATTATTATAATAGGGACTTCAAAATAGTTAAATGGGTACTATCTATTAACTTAATTAATATTATGATTATGAGGGGTTGCTGGATTTGATTTTTAATCGAAGTATTGATTTTACTTTTAACATCATTTGATGAATCACTTAAAAAATGACTTCAAAAAGTGATTTGTTAACCGAGGTGAAAAGTGAATTCATTACTTGGATTATAATGGAAAATCATTCATAAAATTGATACTCAAGCTTAACATTACCTTTACTCATTTTTTGTGCTTTAAGAAATTGATACTCAAGTTGATACTACGAACAACAATAGCCTTACTCATTTTTTTACATAATAGAAACGTTGCCCTATTTGAAACCTCCGGCTAGCTCTTCCATCGATAAAATTTCAATATTTATTTTCATGAAGTTGACAAATAAACTTACAACAAACAACTTTTTGCTAACTCCAGCATTTCTTAATGTTTTGAAGATGGTGGATCCGAGTGCAATTATTTTTTATTTAGGGTGCCATTATTTCTCTAGGGTTGAAGAATATAGAAAATTAACACAATTTTGAGTAAATAAAAATAAACCGCGCAATGTTAAAACTTAATTAATACATAGTTCATAACAATAATCAACCCCACATATAAAATGGAACTTCCTTAAAATTGCATCCTTTTAACTTATTTTTGGAGTTCATTAAACAGTTCTCTTAATTAACAAAGAATGTCTACATGTATAATTTAAAGCTATACCTCATTTCATGTTTCTTAATCTTGGTTAAAAACATGTTGGATCAATTATTACTTTACCCTTTCTAATACTCGATTTTTTGTTTCGCAACAAAATTGAACCAAAGGTTGTTCAACAATGCAATATCGCATGCAAAATTCCTTCTTGTTTTGTCGCTTAATTATTCGAGAAGGCATTGTATTTTGTTGTACATTTTAAACAAAATTTGGTATTTCAAACATCGAGTATTAAACATTGTGTTTACCATGTTAAGACGAATGACATTATATTCATTTCCACCCTTTGTTATATTTCTAGTGCATCAGGGAAATATGATCAGAACTGGGAATGAGATTTTTTATATTTGGTGATGCAACTTTTTGTATGATGTTTGAAGAATTGTCATGTTTTCAAAGTTGTCAAGGCGAAAAAGCACAAAAAAGCGCAAGGTCAGCGCCTAGCGTTTTTTTGGACGCTTTGAGTATGACTTTTTCCGTTTTCATCATATAAAAATTGCGCCTTAAAATTGCTATTAAAATTGAATTATGAAGATTTGAATGAGTTTGAGATATTAGTACACATAATGTTTGAGTTAAATGGATCGAATTAGAGCTCAATTTTGGATTGAAACCTTAAAATATTTTATATCCTTCAAATCAACCAAAAAACATGCTTTTTTCCGGTACTTTAAGCAAGGGCTTCAGCGTTTTCCTCGCTTTTATGGCGCCTCAAGCATGAGTAGCGCCTCAACAAGCAAAAAAGCCCCAAGCTGGCGTCTAGGGCTTTTTGGCGCCTAGGCGAGCGTCTTGACAACACTGCGTGTTATACAAACAAATAGAATTGGTGTATCTTTTTTTGGAGATTTTTTTTAAAACATGAATAGCGGTGATTTGATGATTTTAAAGAATAAAAATTGAAAATAAAGCTTTACATATAAAGTTTGCTAAAGTAGTTGATCAAATATAAAGTGTTTTCGAAAAATAATAATGTACAATAAATATGATGTTTGATTGTTCTACATGCTAACTTCTTTTTACTATTGTAAGTTAGGTTGTGTTTGTAATTAGAAGTCTAGGTGCTGATTAGTTATAAATATATTTGTTTACCATCAAAATTGTATGATTATCATGTGTTTTTATATTGTAATAAGCATTAAAAAATCGTTAGCATCAAAAAATAGTTAATGCCTAATAGTCTTAAATGATAACAAAACACTTATTGCAATAAACGTTTGATAGAAATAAGCACAAGTAGAAATACACAAATCCTTAGGTGGAGTGTCATCGATTGTTTTTTTTGGTAATTTGTTATGTTGGAAAAACACTAAGTTTTCGCCACAACGGAACAAAAGAACAAATTAAATTAATTTGTTTATACTAGAGCTTGTCCAACAAAGATTATGATTACAACTACAGATTTGTAATATTACACCCATGGTTTAAGGTTTCGGCCGGAACCCCGAGATTCCGGCCACCTCGGTTCGGTTCCGGCCGGTGGCGGGACGAGATTAGGTTAAAATCTCGTCCCGCTAACTAACAGTTAAAAAAATAAAAAAAAAGATGAAGAAGAAGAAAAATCAGTAAATTACCTACCCGGAATTGAGAGTCGAGATGCAAATTCAAGTGAGTATTGTCGTTGTCGATTTCATAGCACAAAGCAACAATTGTCGTCGAGCATCTCATTCGATTTTACTGTCGTCGTTGATTTTACTGTCGCCTCGTTCGATTTTATAGTTTGCCCTAGAGAGGAAGATGCGGTTTTGTAAATTAAGGGCTGAAGTGGAAGCCCTAGAGAGGAAGGAGCTGTTTTGTAATTAAGGGCTGAAGTGAAAACAGACTAATTAAAATAGATATTGGGCTGGGCTTTGAAATGAAACTAAACATCATTTAAGTTTATTTAGTTAGGACTAAATATAATGACATAAATTGGGCTGGACTAACTTATTTAATTTAATTTAGTATAATTCTAATTTCAAATTAATTTTCTTTTAGTTAAGTATAAAAATATTAGGTTAGACTATATCTTATATTTTATTTACCGTTACATTTTCATTAACAAACCATTGAAAATCGAAAGCATGACCGGAACCGAAACTAAAACCGAAACTTCCGAAACTTCCGAAATCATCCGAAACTAAGAAAATTACAAATGAACGAAACCGAGACCGAAACCGAGTTTTCGAACCTTGATTACACCCCATAATCAGGGTTTTCTTCAACCGTTGATCACCGTATGTTGTACACGTACTTAAGCAAAATTTGAGGCGAGGGTCTGTTGAGCACGTGCTTAAGCAAAAATTGAGGCGAGGGCCTGTTGAGCACGTGCTTAAGCAAACATTGAGGCGAGGACCTGTTGAGCACGTGCTTAAGTAAAAGCTAGCGGAGGTTCATTCAACATGGGCCTAGTGGAGATAACAAATTTTGTAATCTTTTGACTCCGATTTTTATAATATCATACCCCATAATCGATTGTTGGAATACAGAATAGTAATCCGTATGTTCGCTTTTGGACATGCTCTTAGTTAGCCGTATAAAATTTTACATTGTTAAACAATAATTTCTTCAAATTTCTTTTCCACCACCATACGAGTGGGACTAAGAGAGTATATATAACATTACTGTCAAGATTGCTCCTTTATCACAACTCCGCCGCTATATGATGTGTTTCTTTGATTAGAATATTTAACCCTTAAAATGATCATTACTAAAGAGGATATCAATGCACTTAATTAGTTGCATCAATGTAATTCCTTTAAATTTTAATTATGTTTTCAAAAATGTTCCGATACGTTATAGTTCTATATTAGAAAGCTCTATCCACCGATTATACCATTAGTTAATGATGAAATTAGAAATGTTTTGTGACATGCAGGAAAATGCGAATAGTAGATGCTATATTCAACGTAGTTCTCTATGAACAATTAATAAAAAGTTGTGCATGTCCAGAAAACAAAATTATAACAAAATAAAAGATTAAAGTGATGCAAATGTATCATATTTAAACATAAACCAATGTTTGTAGTACACATGCACATGCACAGTACGTGAGTTAAAAAAAGGTTAGTAGTACTTCTAAATTGATATTTGTTGACTTCTACAAGCTAGCTTTGCTCCATAATTACCTATTCAATATTCAAATGGAAGAAAATCAGTTGAATGAAACTAGGAAAATTTCTTTAGGAATTTCTTATTTGGGCGCACATGGCAACTTAAAAATATGGAATGGTTGGATGGTTGGATAATTGCATTTGGGCCGTAAATAAACTACTAATTTTTTTTCTTTCAGTAATAACTAATAAAGGGAGTTGGCTAAATTCAAAAGAATTTAAGTTGAGGTTTCGACATTCTAATATAGATACCTTAGACACTAGCATCATCATTTAAGTGCGAGCTGATATTGAATAATATTCATTTCCATAGTATCCATCAGGGATAAGCCAGTACTTCTAAATTGATATTTATCAACTTTTTATCCCAGTACTTCTAAATTGATATTCATTAACTTTTGCAAGCTGTCAGAACAATTTCTAGCTATTGTTCCATGATTACCTATTCAATATTGAAATGGATGAAAATTCAATTGAATTAACAGGGAGTAGAAGTTTGGCAACTTGAAAATATGAAATGGTTGAATAATTGGATTTAGGCCTTAAATAAACTACTACCAAATTTTTTTCTTTCAAAATAATAAATAAGAGAAGTTTGCTAAATTCAAAAGAATTTAAATTGAAGTTTCGACATTCATTCTAATATATCTTAGACATTAGCATCATCATTTAAGTGCGAGCCCATATTGCAGAATATTTATTTCCATAGCATCTATCAGGGATAAGCCAGTATTAATGGTGTAATGATAAATTAGTCAGACATTATGATCTCTAATAATGCCAAGATTTCCAGTCCTACATCTATTGGAGATTTAAACCATTCTATATTATAGCAACTTACTGAAAATATCCTATTATTATTCACTTTGAAGCACGGAAAACATTCATATAATTAACAATACTTTGTTTAAGTTATCTTCTACAAATTTTATGTGAGTCAAATTTGTCTGAATATAAAAGTGTAACATAAATCTTTGTTAAATTAAGGTAATATTTGATAATCTTACATAATTGCATCAATGCCCTCAACTGATATACCTTCTTGATTTTTTTTTAAAACATTTAAAACTTAGTTTCCTCTCATTTTAGAGTACTTTAGCTACCAATTATGCTCTTAATTATACATAACTTATCAAATCCAAAAGTGTGTAAATTTTCTATTTATATATAACTAACTTATGATAAAGTTCAGTTTTCCTTGCAAAAAATTTCAAAATACTTATGAGGTTAAAAATATATTTCAAAGTATTTACATTGAAGTTCAAATACCTGATGTATTTTAAAATAGAACATTTTAATTTCTTGTGAAAGACTATTTAAATCGAGCATTTCTATACAAAACCTTATTTTTAAAGTAGAAATATGAAATCAATCGTTTTTAAGATAATTATCATGAACAAGTATAAAAATCAAACATAAGGTTCTTATTGATTTGGACTATTAGACTTTTTCAGTCAACCTATTACACAAATAAAGAAAGTTCATATAAAACTATTTTTCTCCTCATAAACTTTTGTTTTTTATGTACTTATATTGACATTGTCTCCTTTATCTATATTTCAATAGCCCCTCCAGTAATGTCTTAAAAATGAACAAGTGTTTTGAATAACTCGTTTTTTCCCTTTCACTTCTACAGTTGCAACTTTGTTACTAATGAAGTGGCTACATAATCTATATTTTGTTGTTGAAACTGACTTAATAGCGCTGATTTATTTCCTCTGCTTCTAATTGATTGTTGTCTGTTGGCTATATCAGCCAAAAAAAAACAGTAACATGGGGAATTTTACATGCTTCCCTTGTAGAAATGTTAATTTTTTTCTAAAATACATTAAATAATAGATAATATAATAGTACTTTTTTTGTACCAGGGGTGGTAATATTCTGTCACCCAAGTACATAATTATATATTCATTCACTCAATATTATATAATATTATACATGGATATTTAATAAGTTGATAGAAAGGTTTGTTGTAGAAGAAATAGATGAATGATCCTGTGCTGGTAGAACAGTTTTTTTGACTCAAATATGCTTAAGGCATCATATAAAACAATTAATGCCACCATCAAATACTGCATGATTATCAAATTTGTTACCCCCAACTCTTGAACACTGAAATTTACCCTTCCTCGATGATGCTTAATTTTTCGTCTTTCAATGGGACACGAGTCTTAAAAATATGTAATTGTTTTATGCCCTGTATTACATGCCAATTTTAAATGTTTATGTAATTTTTTTTTGCATTTTTATCTGCCATTTCACGTCACAACAAATATAATTATTTCTATTATACATTGCTATGTGACTTGATCATCTCACCTCTTTGTGTGCAGTTTGTCTACAAATACGGTTTTATGTTCATTAAGAGGAGAAGCTAACAGTGCAGAAGTAAACACTAAGATAAACTCTAGAATTTAGTGCATACCGGAACGTAAGTTATCATGGCTGGTGTTTTACCAGGAGATCTTTCTCATCATGGAATTGTAGAAACCAGTCCTTACAGATGTGATAGGATGGAGGAAAATGATGGCATTGGTGGTAATTGGTACCTTAGCCGGAAGGACATAGAGGAAAACTCCCCTTCTCGAAGAGATGGGATCGATCTTAAGAAAGAGGCATACTTACGTAAATCGTATTGCACATTCTTGCAAGATTTAGGCATGCGACTAAAAGTGTATGTTTTCTCAGTGTACTTAAATTACTTCTATTGTTATTCAGACATCATTACTGATAGGTTCTACCTAAATACTACGCATAATCAAGGGGACCTGCTTAGGAGAAATAAGTACAACTGCATCTGTGTTGTACTATAGTTTCAGTTTTTGGTCATAAGTTAGTCTGAAATCTTGAATTCTGATGCTGCTTTTTATGGCACTTTGTTTGGTAACATTGCATAGAGATATACTTCACTCACCATCTTCCTGCCACCTTACATGTAACTTGAGAAATATGCAGTATTGCAGAATAGCTATGCTCTTATTTGTATTTGAACTTCATTTCCCACCCTTTTGTCTTGTCTTGTCTTGTATTTGTGAACTGCCCTTTTTTGTTTTTTATGGTTGATGCTAAAAATCTCTGAAAAATGATATCTAGAATATTGATATTGTGCAACTTTGCATCAGTGGTACATCAAAACAGTAAGTTGAGTTCTCCCCTTTTTGCTCCTTCTGCTCCTTCCTTTTACCCTGTACATCCCACTCCATATCGATGTTACATGATACATAGAACGATTCGGTACGTGGAACGAAAATGTGAACGGAAAATGTTACATACCGCGGAACGTAATACGTTGGGGTAGGCTTAACTGAAACGCTTAACCGGAACAGAATACGCTTAGTCGGAACGCGGAACATTTTTGAAAATGCTCTTTTTACATATAAATTTGTATAATACTGGTATCCACTACAAATGAATGGACACAAAGCAAAATAATTTTTTATAAATAAACATTAACACTAACGTTCATTTCCAATTATTTATAAATTATAACTTATATCAGTTGAAGCTAAACAAAATTGCAAAACGTTCAAATATTGTTACATAAGCGTTAGCCTTAGGTTTATTAATATTATTACATGTACGTTAGGCACGTTCGTTGGGTGTATGCAAAATATACCGAAAGCAAATTTATTTATTGTGATATAATGGTCATATGTATAAATGAAGGTCTTCTTGCTTATATATATTTGCAGTCGAACTTCAGCAACTTAGATCATTATCTATTTTCCTAACGAGGAAACTTAAATTTTATTATGGTTAAGAACAAAACTACGAATAGAGAAATCAATAGCAAATATTTCAATGGATTTCATTTTATCCATTGATTGTTTACTAAAATCTTTCTTCGGTAATTACTAATTTACTATTTTATAATTATGGAAGTTACAAAAAAGATAGAAAATGCAATGAGAAAGAAATGAGATGCGATGATACGATAGAAAATAATGTTGTGGGATCGCATAAAATACAAAAACACCACGATTTATTTAATTATTTTGGGTTAAAGATGCAAATGTAATTTTGTAATATCAAAAGTTTCATTTTAGAATATTCCCATTATAAATAACTACTACTACTACTAGCCTCTTTTTTTATAGCTTTAGGTAGTTGAAATTACAACAAAGCTACACTATGTTTTTACTTTGTCAATACTTAATGATGATCCTCCCTATTGCATGAACCTTGAAATTGAAATAGTTTCCGTACATTGATACAACATTATCTTCTTCAAATATATTTTCATTATCATCTATGTTTCTTTATTTTTCAAATATCATGTTTTAATGTACTAATTGTTTTAGAAAAAAGTATGTGGAAAAATGAATATTTTTGATAGATAGTTATGTAAAAGAGAAAAGAAAAGAGCATATGAGTATAAATGGAAAGTCCATAATGTATGTAGGTTACTTTACATTATCATGATAGTTGAGAGTTAAAATAAAGCAGAAAACAAAACTTTTAGGCTTCTAAATGTTGATTTGAAATCATTCTTTGTTATTTATTTATATTTTTGATAGAAAATCATTATACTTGATGTTTTATATTTTTAATAGGAAATCATTATTACTTCATACATACATATTAACATAGTACACTTAAAATCGTCAAAATAAGCATTTTGAAACATCGAGTTAAACGTTTCGGAATGCTAAATTCAACGTTTCGGAACGTCAAAATTAGTGCACTAAATCGTGTGCGTATAGTGTTTCGAACGCTAGTGTATTGTGTTTCGGAACATACGTACCAAAACGGTATATGTCAGCTAAAGTGTGAATTGTGGTAATATAGCTCCATATTCATCATTTTCTTCTTTTTTCATGCTACCCTACTCCCACATACTGCACAATATACGATTGATACAACAACGTTTTCCATTGCCTGATGCTAGAAGCACTGCTAAATATTTGATTAAAATTTTTGGATGACAAATAATATACTTAATTTTTTTATGACATTCCTACCTTTTTTTTGTACTTGTCAAATTAGAATATATAGGAGAATAAGGACGATTCATACTTTCTATGTATAACTTTTTTTATTTAGTTTAGGAATTTTAATTTAATGAACAAAATGATAACATAAAGTGCGATGTTCAGGTATGTGGGAAATTACAGATCGAAAAATATCATCCTTTTTCTTAATAGTTGAGCTTTTGAATATGTGACACTCAAATTAAACCTGGAGTTGTTATTTTAATGTGTGATTATAACATTTAAGTCCTAGATTGAAAGCAAAGCATCTGTTGTACCATTGCCTGACCATTATAATTATTCACCACCTACTTGAATCTTGAAAGAATCTAATTGAATATTGGAAATAAATTGGGCGATTGAGTAGCTCATTTGGAAGTCAACGAAGTACATTTGGTCATTGATTAGTCACAATATGTGAGCAAGGTCAAGGTTACCAATAAATAATTATATTAACACGTCTGCAAACTTGGGGAAATTGTTGTTGTAAATACAGCAACAGTGAGCAATGTTTGCTGCAGATGAGGAAATAGTAGGATGGCTTAGTTGAGATAACAGGGGAAGTCTTGCTGGTAAATATGATGTCATAAACTTTCACCCTTTTCCTTGTTTTGAGTCTTCTGACTGATACAAGGCTCAACCCCTTAATCGTTTCCAAACCTACTTTTCTTGCCAGGAAATAGTTTTGCACATGTACTTGTAACCTCGACAAGTTCTAAATCTTGCACATAAAGTTGATGAAACACTTACCTCATTGAATTCACTACATCAGACCTTTTATAGTGTTAGTTTTAGAGAAGTGTTGGCATGACAGTAATAAGCACTGGTTACCTAGGTTATAAGTTCTTTTGGATTTCCCGATGTCTATGAATTGAAGATTGGTTCATACATACATGTCATAAAGTTATGCTACAAATTAATCTCCAAATTTGACATGCGAAAGTCACATGTAACTGTAAACAAGAAAATCTGCAATCCTTAAACTTAACTGCGATGAACTATTTTATTAAAAGAAATCTGTGGTGGGTTTTTAGCGCTTTCTTAGTTTACATGATACAACATATTATATCTACATAGACTTTTTAGCTATCACACGATAGCAAAGCTTCTTCTTGATGGAATCATTTGTGGTGATGGCAATTACTTTCCATGCAGCCCTCAGGTGACAATTGCCACTGCTATTGTCTTTTGTCATCGTTTTTTCCTTCGCCAGTCTCATGGGAAGAATGATCGTAGAGTGAGTAACTAGTTGCTTATTTCAGTAAATATATTTATCTTTGTACACTGTATGAAGTAAAGGCAGGTCCCATGCTGTTTTGCCCATGTCTTGTACTACAGGCAGGTCCTTTTGTATACCCAGTATGATGAATATTATGTTATGTTCCTGAGAATCGAATTATTATTGGCTGGCTAAAGTAATTAATTAGTATTTTTTTTGCTGTATATACGGACATATATCAATTCTGTCCACTACGCCAGAAAATATGCTAGTTCATTATTCATATTGCTGTTTTAATTAGAGTCTGGTGTAATCTGACTGTTCACAAGTCTTTCTGAATATCCTTGTTCATATGTGCAAACTTTGAGAAATCTTGGAGTCATTATCGTGTGTTTTATTGTATTTGGTACATCCACCACCACCATTCTTTTTCTTGATGTTTCTAGACGGTTAATTTGCTTTACATTTTATCTGGAAACCTTAAAAAGCAACCTATAGTTGGACAAGGGAACCATCAGAAGAAAAAAAAAGAAAAAAGAAAAACAATTCTTGTAGTACATTTACCAATACTTCTTTGGCAAAATAGTTTGGCTCATGCCTATTGCTAATATATTAAATAATTGCTCCTTTATAAAGTCATTTGTAGTTTATTTCTTTCTCCATTTTGATGGTTTGCTCCTTTTGTTTGTTGCAATGTCATATACAGACTGTAGCCACAGTTTGCATGTTTTTGGCGGGTAAGGTTGAGGAAACTCCTCGACCCCTCAAGGATGTCATTCTCGTGTCTTACGAAATCATTCACAAAAAGGACCCTGCTGCTGTTCAGAGAATTAAACAGAGGGTAATGCATTTATCTCATCTTATTCAGTGTATTTTTGTGGTAATATTTTTCCATTGCCACTTTATTGAATTAGACTACTATTTTGTGATGACATTTTATTGTTTACTCCTTGCAATTGGAATTTGGAACTGAAGTAGAAATGTTAGCGCCTTGGAATTTAAATTGGGGATTGTACTTGTTATTGGTCATGATTGGAATTGGAACCATAACAGAGTTGGATAATTAAAACTTGTGTGTATTCAAATAACTATTCATACAAAATGGTTCACACAAACTGGAGTGGATCAGTATAACTTTCCTCTATAACTTTCCTCTACAACGCTTTTACTGAACCAAACATTTTGTTCTTGAGATACTAAAATATATTAAGTTAAAATTTATAATTTTCTATGCTAATAATTTCATCTGGTTTTAATTGAATTAGATTATTTGAAACTTATCAATCTGATGCACTCAATCACACACACCTCACTTTTCAGTTATTAGTTGTAGATGTAGTTTTATTGTTTCAAATTACACCGAGTTTTTAGTTCCACAATAGCAACTAGGCAAGTCAATTTCCACTTGCGCACGCACTCAATCACACACACCTCACTTTTCAGTTATTAGTTGTAGATGTAGTTTTATTGTTTCAAATTACACCGAGTTTTTAGTTCCACAATAGCAACTAGGCAAGTCAATTTCCACTTAATAGCCCAACTGTGTCGTGTGTCTTGGAATAGCATTGTTATAAGTAATGTGAACTTCTTTGACCTGCCTTGGAATGACATTGTTATAAGTAATGTGAACTTCTTTGACCTGCCTTGGAATGACATTGTTATAAGTAATGTCAACTTTTTTGACCTGCCTTGGAATCACATTTTTGTAAGAAATGTGAATTTTTTCGACCTGCCTTAGAATGAATATTCTTATAAACAATGTGTGCCGCTTTTACCTTATTGTAACTTGTGCAGATCATTGGTGTATGATACTGTTGACTTTCTTGCTGCTATTTATAACTGATATTTATTGTGGTAGGAAGTGTATGAACAACAAAAAGAACTAATCTTACTTGGGGAGCGGGTAGTACTTACTACGCTAGGTTTTGATCTAAATGTGCACCATCCCTATAAACCCCTTGTAGAAGCAATAAAGAAATTCAAAGTTGCTCAAAATGCTCTTGCTCAAGTCGCTTGGAATTTTGTCAACGATGGGTATGCCCAAGTCATTATTTTGAGTTTTTACAGTTGAATTCTCAATAATGAGTATTTATCACTGGAAAGGGTTATGCAGGCTACGCACTTCACTTTGCTTGCAGTTTAAGCCCCACCATATAGCAGCTGGTGCAATATTTCTTGCTGCTAAGTTTCTCAAAGTAAAACTTCCATCCGATGGTGATAAGGTATGGTGGCAAGAATTTGATGTCACCCCGAGGCAATTGGAAGGTTTGTGTCATTATAGATTCTCTATCTTGCATTTTGATTTTATATTATAATTATCGGTTTATTTTCCGTTAATATTCTTCCTAGGGTTGCTTATCAAACACTGTAACTTGTTTTGCGTCACTGTGTGTAACCTGTACTAGCATCGTTGATTTTACAAGCAACGAATTATCAGCATCTGATACTTAAGTTTATGATTCTTATTGTTTTTAGCCTATTATTTTTGGTGAAAAAACGATGCAATAATCTATCTGGTGAAAGGGAAGCCTTCTAGTTATTTTCAAATCAATAATATACATACATACATATATATATATATATATATATATGTATGTATGTATGTGTGTGTGTGTGTGTGTGTGTGTGTGTGTGTGTATATAATGAGAATACTTATGGTAGTTTCTATATATGTTAAATATGTTAGATGTCAAAGATACTATTGGCTTTCGTTTTCCTATGTGATCAAGTCTTTGGCACCATGGGTTTTTTTGGGTTAAATTCCGTAGTTTATTGATTCACAACATGGGACTACATCGCATGAAGCAAGTTGAATAGTAGCAAGATCCTTTCTTTGTGATGCTATCTGGAGAATTACATAGTTTGTTGAATTGAACTTTCCCAGCATTCATGAATTAAAGTTATCACATCATCTAGATTATGATCGCCAATGGAGTTACGCCTTATACATTTAGCTTATGATTTTGGTTGTTTTTAGATTAACATGTTTTATTTAAATTGTAAGGATCTTTGTAATCAGGTGAAAAAGAATCTTTCTTCTTCTTCTTGAGAACGGTAAAGCATATATCTGTTTTTGTATATCTGAAAGATGCTATTAGCTTTGGTTCTCATATTATCTAAGTCTCTGGATAACACTAGGGTATTTTTGGTTAAATAACATCCTTCCTCTGTGATAAACCTACCAAATTGTTAAATTTGTATAATGGGTCTTAAGACTCCTTAATTGAATTGGTTGGACCAGGATTACATGGGTACTAGCAGCAACCATAAGTTTTAACTTCAGGTATGCTAACTGATCGATACACATTGGCTACGTTCGAATACACGTTAGGTATATATTGAATTTTTTGGGTATGTGTGTGTTCATTTTTTCATGCTTTCCATAACTGTATGGGTTCGTGTACGAAAGCATTTGGCTATTTTTTCTTCTTCTCATTGGAGTTTTAAAAAATCCAGGGGAAAGTTTCTTACTTTCCAATTATTTGCTTAGAAACACACATATGTAAAAATAGAAGTTCAGTCACGTTCTTATCTTTATAAACTAGTTTCAGATCGAGATGCTTGAAAATTATCTCTCTGTGATCCGTCTTTAGATGTGTTACTTAATGGTGATGATACCGATAATTTTCAGGTGGAGTAAGACTTGTGAGTTGTGGGTTTAAGATTTTTTTTTCAGCGTGTTGATTACGAGTATCTATGGTAAATCATGTTGAATTGTGAAAATTCATGTTAATTGATAAATAATTAAATAATTTATTTTCATTGGCATACCTTACATATTTGTATTTTTTTAAAGTTTGTAATATTATACTATCGTATCAGCGTATTTGTATCCATACTTGTGCTACATAGGGTACTTATCCCTTGTATTTGTATGTTTACCCATTTATAAATGGGTTGGGTAAAATGGACATGTCTAGTGTTGATTTTTCTCAAAAAATTGGCCCATTGTTTTCTTCTTGAATATGTCGAGTAGTATAGCAAATAGTTGCGAACTTGATAATCATTCATGATGTAATCCAGTGGTGACTAGACATTTGCTAGGCTTAGTCATTGTAGTCAAGGCGAAAAAGCCCCAAACCCTCGCCTAGTGCTTTTTGGCACCTAGGGCTTTTTTGGACGCCTTGAGCATCAGTTTTGTTGTTTTACAGCAAAAAAACTGCACCTAAAAAAGCCTTAAAACTCAAATTTTGGCTTAAAATAATTATATATAAATGCAATATTGAGAATAAAACAACATACGATCATCATAAACCAAATCAAGAAGGCACAAAGTCATCCAATTCAAGTCTACAAACAACAAAAATACTTAAAATAAAGAAATTACGACATCATTACTTAAACTCTTAAATAGATTTTTGAATTTCCATAAACTTTTAATCACTCATATCATCGACATCAAAGCTCTCCTCCTCATCCTCCTCCTCCAAACTATGTCATAATCTTCATCCTCTTTTGAATTGTAACCCAAGTCATCTTCATCTAAAACATCATCAAAATTAGCATCTTCTTCATTCCTAACATATGTAGAGCTTGAGGCCTTTTCTTTTCCTTTTGACTTGGTCACATGGTAATGTTGTTGATGTTGTCTAGTTAAGGGCGCCATTTCTCCAGCTCCAGATGCACGTTGCACAACACCCAACACCCCATGTTAATGTATCATCTTCAAAAACTAAATCGTCTTCCGCATCAGAATTATTTTCCACAAGGCCCGTCATCCACTCATTTGAATCATCAATATCATCCAAAGAAATACGGTCAATCAAATCCTTTCGTTTGAAGCGGTCCTTTAAATTTTGATTGTATTTAATGAACACAAGTTTTTGCAACCTTTCATGCTCAACTTTGTTCTGCTTCTTGCTATGAATCTTGTAAAAAAACAAAACATGTTACCATTTATTTCAATGTTTGAAATTTTGTATGGGTTTATAACTTTATATCAAACATAAATATAAAAGACAATTTTTACATGCTCAAAGACGCTGCAGTTTCTCTCGCAACCCGATGCACTACAAGTGAGGCTTAAAATTTTGATTGCAAACTTTTGCAATGTAGGGGCCGAATTGCCATATAAACTCCACCACTCGGCTAAGAGAAAAAAAATCACATTTCAATTTTCAAACATCAATAAACTTTGAAAGAACCTAATATGTAACATAGAATTAGACGTTTAAGAATGATTTTTAAATTCTTATTATTGAAACATACAAATGGCTTACCGGGTGATTTTGTGTCCCTTGATTTAATTGCCAAGTTAATACCAAATTGTCCTTCCGCTTTCATATCAATGACAATTCATCCATAGCCTTCACTTGATCATTTTTTGAAAGAAGTTTTTCGACACATTTATACAATCCACATATAACTTCTTCATCATGCTCAATGGTGTGATCTTTGTAAAAGAACCGTGGATTCAAAAAATGTCCCGCTGCATGCAATGGTTGATGGAGTTGACATTCCCATCTTTTGTCAATAATAGAAAAAATATCTTTGTACTTGTCTTCATTTCCATCAAATGATTTTTCAATAGCTTCTTTTGCTCTATCCATTGCCTCATATATATAGCCCATAACAGGTCTTTTTTCTCCATCAACAAATCGAAGGACTCGAACCAATGGACCCATCACTTTAAGTGTAAGAAACATTATTCCAAAAAGATGACATTAAAACTGTATGACGAGTTTTTTTCCCTTTTGCTTCCCTTGCCTACCTACTTCCCAACCACTTCTCTGATGTGAACATGGCTCGAAGATAATTTTTTTGCTTATACACACTTTGCAAGCATAGAAAGCTAGTTGCAAATCGAGTGATCCCAAATCGAACAAGCTCCTTATTTCCATTGAACTTCCTCATCATGCTCAAAACACAACCATGATTATATATAAATCCAGAAAGAGATACTCCTTTCTTTACCGTGTTTTCCACTTTTCTTATTTTTTCAATATCTTCAAGTATAAGATCAATGCAATGCGCAGCGCAAGGAGTCCGATGTATAGATTTTCTTTTTGCCACAAACAATTCTCCTATGTAAGAAAAATAATTAATGAATAGATAAAGATAAATAGTTACACTTACTAGTATAGCAAATAAATTATAAATGAAGAAATTAAATTTTATAAACTCACCGGCCATCTTAAAATTGCTTCCATTGTCCGTTATGACTTGAATAACATCGTCTACTCCAATTTTTTTCACAAATTTATCAAGCAACTCAAAAATTTTCTCCTCCGTTTTAACATAAGAAGAAGCATCGACGAATTCTACAAACATCGTCCCCAAAGAGCAATTGACTAAAAAATTAATTAATGTTCTTTCCCCTTCTATCCGTCCACCCATCCGACATAATAGAGCAACCATATCTCACCCATTGCTCTTTGTGACCCTTCATTAGATCATGTGTATATTCCAACTCCTTGTTCAACAATGGAACTCTCAACTCATGGTAACTAGGTGGCTTCAAATTAGGTTCATATCCACCAAGAATCATCAAAGATTTTATCTTTCTAACTCTGTCTGTAACTCACTAGAGGCTCGGGAAAAAAAAGAGAAGATGGATACGAACGAGATATCCAGCAACAAGAAGAAGGAAAAGGATTGAATAGAGGAACTCCCAAGCATTTCTTGATCTCAGATGTGCCCATATCAATGGAACGGGTGACTCATTATTTCGATGAATCATTTCTTCGGACAGAAGAAGATTCTGTAAACACTTATTCGAAATCTCACTTATCAGAGTCCATTGTGGAAGAATCCTCTGAGGAATTGGCCATGATATATCTGATCCATACATAATATCATTGCGTTCATCATATCATTAAATGCATCCATACGAGCCACATTGAATGCAATACCAGCTTGGTAGAAAAACGAGCAATGTATTGGTTTGTTCTATCTCTAAGTTCTTTATCACAAGCGTCATTAGTACTTGTTTGTCTCATCGCCGATCCTCCACTTCGATTACTTGATCTCATGCTCATATTGCTCATGTATACATCCATGGGACCTTTGGGATTTTTGATGTCTTTTTTCCCACATTTCTTTCGCTCCCACCAAGGTTCACTCTCTTGCTACTTGGTTCAACTTCATTATCATCATCTCCCAAACTATAATTTTCTAAATTATTACTTGCATTAGCTTCAAAAGCATCCACCTTTCTACTTTGTTTTTTATTCATTGCCTCAATCAACTCGTCCCTAATATTGGGTGGAATTGTAGGACAAGCACTTGCATTTTTGAATCCCCCAATTTGATGTTGCTTTGCCCTATATATTCCTCCCGTTGTCACTTTCAAACAAAACATACAAGTCACACTATTGGAGTTATTTGCATCCGCTAAATAGTTATAATTCCAACCAATATCCACTCTACGGTTTCTATTTGTAGGCATCGCGGAATTCCTACATTTGCATTAGGTAGGTTTGCATCCATGACCTAAAAAGAAAAGAAAAAATGCGCTTAAAAAAACTGCACTTAAAAAAAACTGCATTTAAAAAAAAACTTCTAACTGCATTTTAAAATTCATTTTAAAAACTGGATTTAAAAAAACTGCATTTTAGAAAAAATTGCACTTAAAAAAACCGCATTAAAAAAAAACTTTTAACTGCATTTTAAAATACATTTTGAAAACTGCATTAAAAAAAATTTGCATTTTAAAAACTGCATTTTAAAATTCAATTTAAAGTTAAAATTTTAAACTATAAAACTTTTAACTTTTACCTTTAAAATTCTGAAATTAAAACTTAAAACTTTAAGACTTTAAGTTCAATTTCAAATTTTACTTAAAACATTTAAATTAAGCTAAATTTAAAACTAACGTACACTTAATTTAACCATTCAGGAAATTACTGCCAATGACAAAATTTCTCAGTATTTTAGCCTCAAGGACAGACCTTCGTTATTTTAGCCTGAAGGACAACTTTCTTTAGATATCAGATTTTAGTTATTAATAGCAGTTTTTAGGTATCAGTTTGTAGTTATCGGTAGCAATTTTTAGGTATCAGTTTTTAGTTCGGTAGCAGTTTTGGAAAAATGTTTGTCCTTATGAATAATTTTGGAAGAATGTTTGTCCTTATGAATAATTTTGGAAGAATGTTTGTCCTTGTGGTTAAAATATTGAGATCGTGTCCTTGAGGCTAAAAATATACAAATTTTTGTCCTTTAAATTAATTCTCCCTTAAACATTTAAATTAAGCTAAATTTAAAACTAACTTAAACTTATTTTAAATCAAAACTTTATAAATTAAACTTAATTTAAACAAAACTTTATAATTTAATTTAAACTTAAATAACATTTAAAATCAGTTTTTAACTTTATAATTTAAACTAAATTTATATTTAAACTAACTTAAGCTTAAAATCAAAACATTTGTTTAAACTAAACTTTATAACGTTACAACGTAAACTAAGTTTACAACTTAAATTTAAATCAGTTTTTAACTTTATATTTAAACAAAACTTTATAACTTAAAGTCTTAAACTAAGTTTATGGCTTTTTAAACAAAACTTTAAATAAAACTATAAATCAGCGCATAAATAAGTTTAAAACTTCAACTAGATTAAAAAATATACCTTGTCAGCACTGTAGACTTTGGTCGGCGGCAGTGGGGGACTTCGGTCGGCGGCAATGCGACGTGGGGGACTTCGATCGACGAGAGTGGACTTGTCGATTGGTGGCTCGTGATTAGGGTTTTTTAAATGTCGAGACTCGAGAGAATGACGATGCCCTAAACGAACAACTCAATTAGCCACAATCGGGTTCGTTTTTGAGGGTTTTGGGCCAAAGCCCTAAATCATTCCTCAATTAACTAAAGCGCGCTTAAATTGAGAATTCGCTTTTTCGTCGCTTCGTCGCCTGGAGTGCTTTATTGGCGCCTTGAGAATCACCGACGCCTGGAAACAGAGAAAAGCCCTAGACCGGCGCCTAAGGCTTTTTGGCGCCTAGGCACGCCTAGGTGAGCGCTTCGATAACACTGACTAGTTGTTAGGAAAACAGAGTAATATCTCAAATATTACTCTCATCAACAAGACTCACCCCACAACCATTTGAAGTTAAACTTTCGTTTAACTTCGAGTTGATAAGAAACCATATGCAAACCCTTAGCTGTTGGTTCAAAGTGGATATCCTTTTGTCTTAAAACATTTGCACATGAGAATAGAACCATTTTACTATGTCGTTCTCTCATTGATTTCGACCACTTTTATAAAAAAAATGTTAAGTTGATACCATAGTAGCTAAAGCAATTTTGTATATTTCATGTAGCATCCTAAAACAAAGTCTCATATTTAAATAAATCCATTATCATTTAAAATATATCCTTATTAATATAATTAGGGGCAAATTACACAGTAGTTTTGCTCTTAAGAAAAGAAGAGGCAGATCACGTGCCTTCAAGAATGAAGAGATTTATATTCGACGCTAAAATTGTATCTTAATGTATTTGCTATCCTGGATGATTATACAAATTTAAAAACGATCATTTAAATAAAAACCAGCACAAACATTTACAAATGATTCTATCACCAATTCAAATGATTTATTTGTATCAAAATAATGACATGTGTTTTGTATGAGCCCATAGCTAAGATTTGACAACTCGGCTTCAGGTTCAATCACTTGAAATATTCGAAGTTGCGGTCGTTTTGGAAATTTTGAAAGCTTTGGTTTAGAATTTTAATTTTGGCATTTTTAATGATTGTTGTATTTTTTTGGGAATATTGTCTTTCAAGAATTCAGCCCGAAATTAACTTAAATTAAACTAAGATTAACCTAAATCACCAGTTATTAAGATAGTTACTTAACCCAAAATAGCCCAAAACACCCACCAAAACCCTAAGTTTTCCCAAACTCGACTCACCAAATTCAAAAAGAAAACCCTAATATTTCCTCATCTCTCCCTTATTTCATTTAACTTTTGCATGAAAAAAAATGCTTGACTTGGGTTTTGGGTCAGATTTTTTTTAAAAACTGGATTTGGTTAGAAGCTGCTGCGAATTTGGGTGTAATCAGGTTGAGCAACGTGTGGTGAGTTTTGATTTCGTTTTCTGTCATGATTTTGTTGCTTTTCTTTCGTGATTTTTTTGTCTCTTAGCTTATTTCCTACCACCTAAAAGCATATCATTTTTTTGGGGTTTTTTACTGTCTTTGAGCAGGATGGATTTCATCCCTAATCATATCCCACCGCCGGGATAAATCAAACTGAGATGACCAGAATTTTGGGGTCCTGAACCGGCTGTTCCGGATGGACTCTTTTACCATGCCTATAACATAATTTAGTAAATGGAAATATAAGAATGGAAACGATAATATTCATTCTTTTTCAAGCCTAGTTTCTGAGGAAAACCATATATGCAACACTGTCTCATTGCCAAAACATGATACTACAATATTTTATAAATCTAAAATTATTTAAGCAGCCACGTTGAACAAGATAATTAGCATTCCACTAGTCATCATAAATGCAGGGAAAAATAACACAATTTTTTACAATAACTTAATATTGGACCCTTTACAAAATTTTGAGTTAGTAAATCAAATTTCTTTATACGCCCTTAAGAAAGAAGCGGCATATCATGTAACCATCCATATAAATTGCACCTTTGATAATTAAGGAAATATATTCAATACTAGAATTGCATCTACGCTAATTAAGGAAATATATTCAATACTAGAATTGCATCTACGATAATTAAGGAGATAGTCAATACTAGAATTGCATCTTAATGTTTTGCTACAGTGGATAATCATTACAAATCCTTCTGTCATCAAGTCATATCATTTGTTTGTGTAATTGTAGTAAAATCATGCCATATGCATTTTGCATGAGACCGTGAATGAAAATGACAATTAGATTATGCTTTCTTCTTTGAACCGTTCGAAAGAAACATATATTCCACATTGTTTTATTGCCAAAACATGAGAATAACACAATTTTGTTAAATCCTTAGCATAAACATGTGTGGAAGATAATTAACTACCCACCACCACCAGTGGGGAACAATAACAAAAGTTTACAAGAGTTTAAGTTTAGATCTGTTTAAAATAAATATTTGCTCAAACTTACTTCGTATGCTATACCAGCAAAATATTTGGATAATTTAAAAAGGTAGGTCATAGTTATTTATGTTGCACAACACACGAAGATGCTTTCTGGAGCCTTAGCGCATGGTGCACGTCCTTTTGAACTGTTGCACATGAGGTGGAGCCTTGGCGCAACGGTTAGGTCATCCGCACGGTGATCTGGACGCCCAGGTTCGAGTCCGAAAACTGCCTCTTCGCAATGCGAGGGGAATGCTGTATACATTATCGACCTTCCCAGAGCCCGCTATCGTGCGGGAGCGTTGTGCATTGGGTTCCACCTTATTATAGATCATAGTTAATTAAGCAGGACTAGTGTAATTTTTATCTTATTAACTAAAAGAGTTCGGTCAAAGTTGTCGTTTTGAAGAATGTATCATTAAACATAATGTTATCTGCTAGGTTTGAAATTTTGGTTTTGGTTTCGTTTTGGACATTTGTAAATTTCGATATTTGGGTTCCGTTTTGATAGTTTCGGAGATTTCATCTCAGTTATGGTTTCGAATCTTGTCATTTTTCAGTACTTTTCTGTCTATTACGCACAACATATCAATCTTTTTAATTTCAAAGCTCAGCCTATTGTACCGAATTTTGTCTCAGTTCTTGTCTATTTAAACGAATTTCAAAGCTCAATATATAAAACCTACTTTATTTCCTACCTACACCCCAATATATCAACTATAAGCCTTACTTTCCATCAAATTTAAACAAATTTCCTGCCTATTTAAACAAATTTCAAAATCCCATATATCATTCCCACTCGATTTCCTACCTACAACCCAATACATTAGCTATAAGCCCTACTTTCCGTCGATCCATTTTCCACCTCCATTGAACATTAAAATCCTGAATCCCTTTTAAAATTTCAATCTAGTTCTAAAATTGAAACCACGAAAGATTACCTGCTCGAGTAGATAAGTGATGTTGCTCTTGTTCGAAAATTTGTTGTTCTTGCCCAACTAATTGCGCTTCTCAGGTATTCTTTTCTGTTCTTTAATTCTTCGAAACATTTTATTTACATCTTTGAAACATTTTATTTACTCCTTTGAAATATTTTTTCTGTGCTTTTTCTGAAATTTCTCAGGTTTGTATCTCTTATTTAAAACATTTTTTGTTTTTTTGTTTTTTTACCTTTTTGGTTCAAAACTAGATTTTTGAGGGAATCCGTCTTGCCCAACACCAGAACCGGACTGCAATGAACGGAGTTTTCGCATGCCGGAGGGAATTTTGAACCTTGGCATGAAATCTGAAACACATAAGTCATTTTGAAAGCCAAAGCCCAAAATAATAGAATATGTTACTCTTAAATAGAAACTAAAACATTTTCGGTTTGAGTACTAATTTGCTTATCAAGCCAATTATAATGTAAAAGGAATACGGTATGTTGACTTGTTATAGAAAGTGAACATTTCATAATTATTCATTTGTCACAATTTTCAAAATATATAATTTATTAGTTCTCTAATATATCTATTTATCTATAATGGAAATCACTTTATCTAGGGAATATTGTTTAAAAAAAAGCACATATGTTTATTATTAATTTAGAAAGTAAGATGCATGTGCAATCATTCAATCATGTTAGTTTGTTGAATGCTTAACCATCTGTTTAAAATATTAAAATGAAAGTAAATTTAAAGCTTATAGCTATTGTTACTAGTTAAATTTCAAGCTATAAGCTTATAGCTAATTTTGTATATTTTAAGCGAAAAAATAGCTAGATACGAAATTTAATTAGTGTGACGTTATTTTGGTATATCAAATTTGTGTTGTGTTATTTTGATTTGCTTATTTTGTGTTGCATTTATGTTCTATATTTTTGAACAGTTGTTTAGTATATTTCAATCATAGTTTACATCAATTTGATAATATATAATATTTTCAAACATCAGTATTAACGTATACATGATCAATGTTATATTACAAGTACATAAACTTGCTTGAGAATAACATAATTAGTTTTCCATGTCAATTACTAGATAGTGCATTCGTTTTTCTTTAGGCAAAAGCATTCAGTAAGAGAAATCTTATGCATCTTTGGATCATGAAGAAATAAAAAACAAACATTTGGGTTAAAAGCAAACAAGAAGACGCTTTTTTTTGGCATTATGTGTTATATGTTATGTGCGTCTTTTGCGTTGTTTGTGCCATGTGCGCCATTTGATGCAACTTCTCATGTCCATAGCACTATAGATATGTAAAACGTACAATTGTCGAGCTCTGCACCATGGTCGCCTTTCATGGCTATGAGCTTTGTCTGATTGTTGTGGCTGAACTTGGAGGCTATGTTATCGTTTTGAAGAATGTATCATTAAACATAATGTTATCTGCTAGGTTTGAAATTTTGGTTTTGGTTTCGTTTTGGACATTTGTAAATTTCAATATTTGGGTTCCGTTTTGATAGTTTTGGAGATTTCAGCTCAGTTCTGGTTTCAGATCTTGTTATTTTTCAGTACTTTTCTGTCTATTACGCACAACCTATCAGTGTTTTTAATTCAAAGCTCAGCCCATTGTACCGCATTTTGTCTCAGTTCTTGTCTATTTAAACGAATTTCAAAGCTCAATATATAAAACCCACTTTATTTCCTACCTACACCCCAATATATCAAGTATAAGCCTTATTTTCCATCAAATTTAAACAAATTTCCTGCCTATTTAAACAAATTTCAAAGCCCCATATATCATTCCCACTCCATTTCCTACCTACAACCCAATACATTAGCTATAAGCCCTACTTTATGTCTATCCAATTTCCACCTCCATTGAACATCAAAATCCTGAATCCCTTTCAAAATTTCAATCTAGTTCTAAAATTGAAACCGCTAAAGATTACCTGCTTGAATAGATAAGAGATGTTTCTCTTGTTCGAAAATTTGTTCTTGCCCAACTAATTGCGCTTCTCAGGTATTCTTTTCTGTTCTTTAATTCTTCGAAACATTTTATTTACAGCTTTGAAGCATTTTATTTACTCCTTTGAAATATTTTTCTGTACTTTTTTTGAAATTTCTCAGGTTTGTATTTCTTATTTAAAACATTTTTTTTTACTGTCTTGGTTCGAAACTAGATTTTTGAGGGAATCCGTCCTGCCCAACGCCAGAACCAGACTGTAATGAACGGAATTTTCGCATGCCGGAGGGAATTTCTAACCTTGGCATGAAATCTGAAGCACATAAGTCATTTTGAAAGCCAAAACCCAAAATAATAGAATATGCTACTCTTAAATAGAAATTAAAACATTTTCAGTTTGAGAACGAATTTGCTTACCAAGCCAAATATAATGTAAAAGGATTACGGTATGTTGACTTGTTATAGAAAGTGAACATTTCATAATTATTCATTTTCACAATTTTCAAAATAAATAATTTATTAGTTCTCTAATATATCTATTTATCTAAAATGAAAATCACTTTATCTAGGGAATATTGTCTTAAAAAACAGAAAATGTACATATTTTTATTATTAATTTTGAAAGTAAGATGCATGTGCAACCATTCAATCATGTTAGTTTGTTGAATGCTTAACCATCTGTTTAAAATATTAAAATGAAAGTAAATTTAAAGCTTATAGCTATTGTTATTAGTTAAATTTCAAGCTATAAGCTTATAGCTAATTTTGTATATTTTAAGCGAAAAAAATAGCTAGATACGAAATTTAATTAGTGTGACGTTATTTTGGTATATTAATTTTGTTTTGTGTTATTTTGATTTGCTTATTTTGTGTTGCATTTATTTATATTTTTTAACATTTGTTTAGTATATTTCAATCATATTGTACATCAATTTGATAATATATAATATTTTCAAACGTCAGTATTAGCGTATACATGATCAATGTTACATTACAAGATAAAACAATAAAGTACATAAACTTGCTTGAGAATAACATAATTAGTTTTTCATGTCAATTACTACATAGTGCATACGTTTTTCTTTAGGCAAAAGCATTCAGTAAGAGAAAACTTATGCATCTTTGGATCATGAAGAAATAAAGAACAAATATTTGGGATAAAAGCGAACAAAAAGACGCTTTTTTTTTTTGGCATTATGCGTTATACGTTTTGTGCGTCTTTTGCACTGTTTGTGCCATGTGCACCATTTGACGCAACTTCTCATGTCCGTAGCACTATAGATATGTAAAACGCGCAATTGCCGAGTTCTGCACCATGGTCGCCTTTCATAACTATGAGCTTTGTCTGATTGTTGTGGCTGAACTTGGAGGCTAATGTTTATCTCATATCTTTCCCTTATTGCTTGTTATTTTTTGTTCTTACCTTTTCCTCCCCCGCCCCCCTTCCCCTGCCCAATTTGCAAATTTGGGAATGGGGTCAAGCGTACTCTCGCCTTATTCGTGATCTACAAATCGTTGTTTTAGTTTGTCGTATCTATAAAATATTTTGCTTTCATATTTTTATATACTTATATACTATATTGTCCGTTCCGGCCCCTCATTTTTACATATGTTTGCAACCTTAGCATTGGTCTCTCTTCTTCACCAATCACCATAGAAAATACAGTGTTTATCTTTATGTTAGCCTATAAATACACACACATACATCGGAACATGTGGTTGAAATCAAGGGGATTTGAGGTGTAGCAAAAATGTGTATCTGTGCGCGCGCGTGTGCGCACATGTATGTCTTGTACTAGTGAGAAGAAATATAAAGTTTATATTTGAATAAATATATAAAACCTGCACTTGTAAAAGAATCTTCACCAGTTCATTTTTGTGCTTATCCTTTTTCTCTCGCATGACAAGTGCCTCATCAAAAATTAGATTGAAAGACATATTACTACTGTTCAAATGTTAAAAGTACTAATGGAATGTGCAATATTTATTCTTAACAGTGCCATCTCTACGAGTTCAAACATAAATTTTCTCCGACCTGGTATAAAAACAGTCGATTACACACATGATCATTGAATGTACATGTATAATTACTCATCAATACGTGAACCTATTACTTGTTTTGAAATATCAAAAATCCATTAGCACGAACCGTGCATTGAGCGACGAGTTTATTAGTAGTTGTAATCGATTCAGCTATCTTGGTCGTGTTTTCTAATTTATAACCTGAGATGAAACCTAGGTGTCAAACGCATGCAGTTAAGCACAGTTAAACTCATAAAAGCTCAAGGTGCATACTTAGCACTTTTCTAACATCAAGGGCGTGGTGTTAGTATTGAACAAAAGTGTGTTTTTGCAAAAACTACGAAGGCAAACCTTTTGTGCTCAAAAATTAAGCAATCATGTTAATGCCGTTTTCTTCTGTTTCGTTATTATTCTTCGTTTTTTTATCCTTTTTTTCGTTTTCTTCTAGATTCTATAATCCTTTTTTTTCAGAAATATTATGGTTTGGGGATATCTACTCCTTGTCGTTGAACTATTTAGATTTTATTAGAAGTTTCAGTCTGAAGTTGAAATCGACTGATGAAATGATTCAATCCATTTTATTCTGTGATGTATTAATTTTGGGTTTTTATTTTGCATCGTTTCTGATTCCGAGTTTCCGTTTGGATGTTATTGATCTAATGTAATATAATTCTAGACTCTATGATTCAAAATGTTATTAGTCTATTATATAGAATGTTATTAATTTTGTTATGTTCATATTAGTTACAATCTGGAGCTCCATTGTCGGTCATACTTAAACAACGAGCTAGGTAATTTAATTTGATGACCTTGCAATACTGAGCTTATTGCTGCTTGTCTAATGTTCTAGTATCAAGCCATCCTACTCACAGATGACCTTTGGAGAGTTAGTTTGCTAGGGACTTCACATAGAGATTCTCATATGAAAACCATAAGATATTTTCCACTCGTTTGAACTGGGTTGCAAGCTGAGAGATCGCATCATTGTTTAGAAAATCGAACCGGTGCCTAATTATCTTTCATTTGAATTTGCTCCAAATATCCCAAATGTATATTTAGATACTTATAAAGTCATGGCTACAAGTATACGAAGATGAACAACTGAAAATGGCTTAGAATTTGAATTTTTTTCACCGGCGATCCTCTTTTATCTTTTATGCTGGATTTTATTGTACTTTGCTCCTTTTTTTCGGGTAAAGACTCGAAAAGCAGTATAATAAAAAACATTGAAGTGGATGTAGATCTAGAAAAGGATCAAAGCACTATTAAAACTTTGTTTTTCTTTATCTTTTCACATCATTTTTTGTTAGAGAGAGAGCGTGAGAGCGCTTGCTTTTTTTCTACGTTTTGGTGAAACAAAACGCACTAATGCTTTCAGTTTAGGGATGACAATGGGGCGGGTTTTTCATGCCCCAGACCCGCCCCGGGTTTTTCAAACCATGACCCAAACCCGCCCCGTAGACTCTGTGCAGGTCTGGATTTTTGCCCCGAACCCGTAACTCGTTCGGGTTAGGGTAGACCCGTCCCACCCCAAGACCCGATGAGGTTTTATATATTCATTTAGGATTGTGTATTAATGTACATATATTTATTTATTTTATTTGTAAGAGACATTATCACTAAATGACATTGAATTATAAATCACAATATGTTTACAATAATAATGAAAAATAATAAAAATGAGGTGTAGAATAATAGTTCAAAACGTACACATATATAATTATCAGCGACACAACTTAATATTATAAAAATCCCATAACTTGTTGAATGAACATTATAATATCCATGATATAACTAATTATGTGAAATTAACAAATCATCATTATAGTAGTAATGTGATTTTATGATATATCAGTAGTGCGGATCGGGTTGGGGTAGGTCAGCCAAGCCCCAACCGACCCTAGACCCGGAGCTTCCAAGAGCGGATCATGGGTCTACCCGCCCCGACGGAGCGGGTCAAAACAGAGGCGGGTCTATCGGGTTTAGATCCTAGACCCGTCTCATTGCCATCCCTATTTCAGTTTTGTGTCAACCGTCTAAATACACCCAATGCTTTCGAAGCAAATGCTCAATATCTAATTTAAGTGTACCGAGTTCATAACTAATTTAAACTGTACATTTGAAATGACGTTAATAGAATACATACAATTAAAAATTTCTACATCCAGATCTTGAAATGTACTAATTTAAACTGTACATTTGAAATTTGATTCGATGGTTGAATTTCTACATCTAGATCTTGAGGTTAAATTTTATATTACTTTTTTTGAATCGACAGCTGAAATTCAAATTTCTACGTCAGTACGTCTAGAGCTAGAGATTAATTTTCATATATTTACAATTAAAAATGGACAATCATAAGTGAGTGCAAAAAAATGAAATTGATTCTATGGTTGAAATTCAAGCAACTTTTTCTAATGATTTAATCAGAACTGAAGAATAAAACTGCAATTGGAGGGATTCGATTAAAATGGAATACAAAATTTAATATTTTTGTAAATAGTGCTTAGAAGGTTGAAATTTCAGTGTAAGTTGTCATTAGCATGGATAGAGATGAATAAATGATTGAAGGTAGATATGGTTATTTTGTCATTTTGAAAAGACAGACCTCAACCGAATCATATGAAATGAGGTTTTTATTAATAGCAACAACATGCCACAAAAATTAAATCTAATTTAAGATATAAAATTACCTCTTAATTTGCGAAGTTGATGTCATTTTACTTTTTGAAGTGTTTAATGCGGCTACTAAGCCAGAGTGGATGATGTGCGTACATTTGTACCAGTTATGGGTTGACATTTAATTTAAAGTGTACCGAGTTCATATCAAATTTAAACTTTACATTTAAAATGGTATTAGCAGAATACATGGATTGATTTATATAATTTCGGGTGTTATTTAAACATAAGAAACATCATAATTATGAGTCCTATATGTTCAAATAAATAAAGGGATTATCTTCACTTTCATTTTAGACCAGTTCAGGTCTGTTGTGTCGGTACTGTTTTGTAATAATCTGAACATATTAAAAATTTGGTCCTTGCAGAGGTTAGCAATCAAATGTTAGAACTATACGAACAAACCCGTGCAGTGGCACCATCATCACATGGAAATGAAGCCGAGGGAAGTTCTGCAAGTGCAGTAGCCACTCATAGGGCCCCGCCAAAAGCAGAATCATCTCCTTCAAGAAATAGGCCCAACAAAAATACCCAAAACGACGACAACAGCAATGACAGTAGCAGTAGCAAAGCAAAAGAAGAAGGGTTGAATGAACAGCAGCATGCAAGGGAGGAAGAACCATCACAAACAGAAACCGCCGTCATTTTACCTTCAGAGAAAAGCCTCTACTCTTCTCCTTCAGATGCTATAAGAAAGATAGACAGGAGTAAGGTGAAGGCTGCACTTGAAAAGAGAAGGAAAGAGAAAGGTGAAGTGGCAAGAAAAGTAGATGTAATTGATGATGATGATGATCTCATAGAAAGGGAGCTTGAGAGTGGTATTGAGCTTGCTGCTGAAGGCCAAAGGATGAAAAGGAAAGATGCAAATTCCGTTATTGAAAATGCAGTTGAGGAAGAAGGGGAGTTTCGCTCTCCTCGTGAAAATAAAATGGAAAATAACGATGATATTCAGTTTAATAATATTCAGTCTAATAACCGCTCCATATCTGCTAAGCAATGAGATTATAGAACGCATGATGCAGATGGTTTGGGTCAGATTGAACGAGATGAGAAGGATCACAAAAGGCAAAGGCTTGAAAACTATGTCATAGATGCTTAGAGTTTAAGAGGTTACACAAATACATATATAAGAAGTGTGCATTTGTGAGTTTATATATTTTTGGTGATAGAGGTTGTTAAGACATTTAAACTTTTATTGGCTCTTAAGGTCGTATTTGATATAGCTAAGATTAGGTTGTGTTTAGACTTGGCGTATGAAACCGTCAATCATTAGTCGCATTCTATGATTAACTCAGTTTTGATGGTTCTCTTGCTGCCAGCGGTGGCAAAACTCACATTTCAATTGTGCCCTTGTTATATTTTTTAAATGTTCAGTAATGAATTGGAATATAGCGAGTCAAAATATGTTTTTTGTTACTGTTAAAAATGAACACTCCGAAGTTGGTACATAATTGGCGTGTTGTAATGAACATTTTGACGGTTCCTGCTATATCCAACGTGGTTTTTGTTAGTTTATGTTCGGTTAAAACGGATATGCAATTGAATAATACTGCCTTTTGTAGTGCGACTAAAAGCAAGCTTATCATAAATATTCACATTATTAATAATTTTCAAGGAAAAATAGGAGAAAGGAAATAGTTTAGGGGTTTTCCTGAATCAAACTCATGGATCAAAACTTTTAGATTGTGACACGAAGTAATGCTATATATGTATAATATTTGCTGTAAAGTAATTTTACATGTATATAACATTTGTTGTAAATATAGTATTTTGTTATAAATGTAGTACTATTTTAATTTAGCATTTAGATAATGCTTTTATTAATATTGTATTTTGTTAATGTTTTTCTTTTAAGATTAAACTTTTAAAGCAGTGGCTTTGGTTTAGTTTTTTTTTCTTCAACTTTGTCCTTTTAACTAATTCATTGTAATTTTTATCGTGCAAAACATACAGTAAGTGAAAAGGTTTTATTTGAAACGACGCTACCACCTTCAGCCACGGGCCTACTTTGTATCAAACTCTACATCTACTGTCACCTATCTTGCATGCTTTGATTACAAAAACGTTAATTTTAGTCAAGCTTCAGCACCAATCAACTTCTCTCATTGACTTGCGCGCATCAATATGAAAATTGTCACATTTGTTGGTTATTTAGTTCTTTTTTTGTTTGTTTAATTTATGGACTTAGTGGATATGTGAAATAAGGGGTGTAACGCTTTGCCTATACCCAAACTATCTGAAGTGTACCACTTGGAAGTATAGGAAATGTCGTGCTAACTTATTATCAGTGTTGTTCCTAATCCCTATAAACCAACGCCAACTTGCTCTCAAGCGCACAAATGTAGATCTCAAGTATTAGTACATAATTGTTTGAGGAAGTATTCAGAAATGATGCAAAACAATAAAATACACAACCCATTAGTTACATCGTATAGAAAAATAGTGGACATCACTATTTATGAACTCTCATGACCTACGTACGTAGATGTCAAGTTCAATATAACTAAATATACACTAGTTTTTAAACTACACACATACACATATACATACATTATTCTAAGTAAGAAGTTTGATCTATAAAGTGATATATAAATACATCATTGGTCACTAGGAGGTAATAACATTAACATCCACGTGTACTAGCTCGTTTAACGGCTAGATTCGTCTCAATTGCTTGTCTCTTTTCCTAAGCTCTATTCAAGTTTGCTTTGGCTATTTCAAGAGCTTGTTGAACCTCTCGTGGATCAATGTTAGCACTCATCTCCACATCATGTCACATCAAAAGTCGTTAGTATGCATCTGACAAAAAATTGCACTACTACAAACGCTCTCCTCTCATCGAGGACTACTTTTTTATCCAAAAATAAATAAATACTGCATTGTTAATCTACTCATACAAGTACTTGAGAGGTATAAAAAAGTGCAAATAGCCACGGATAATACATCTTTTGATGTGAGAGAAATACTATCCAAAATCTAATAGTAATAATACGCCCTAGTAATGATATAAAATCTTTATACGATACTAGTTTATGATAGGACCTTTCGCTCAAAGGTTCCTTGTATAAGCATATATAAAACAGGTTATAGGAACTAATATCAGGGTCTTTTTCTTCACCTGCGACCAAAACAATTATTTATGAACATGATATGACATAGAATCAAGTATGTTAACAACATAAGGATGCAACCAAACATACATCATCATAACACCACAACCACCAATCACAAGAGTGATTCCTTGAATTCAATCGAGCCAGCAATAAGGTGTGTTTATGTCTTATCAACAAGATTCAACCGTATTTTTACTTCGATAACCACTAACCTAGAGTTTCTCCATACTATCGTAGTTCTACGCTACAAACTAGAGTAACAATGACATTCATGGTTTCAACGTTAACTAATGACCAACTAGTATGATATCGGGATTAGACTAGCATAACTTGTGACTTTAAATGTCTTATTAATATTTTTGAAGCATACGATTTTAGGAGGTGAGATTAATACTATCTATAGGAAAGATAAAGTGCATTTTTATTTATCGTTCTCAATCTTAGATAACAGATATTTGTAGCCCCGTGCAATAGAATGTAAACTTAAAACAATTAGGCAAGTTCCTACACCATCATCTATTTTGAGATTCGAAAATGAACACTAATGATGCTACAATCATCCTTATTATTACTTTCTTATGACAAATTGAGACATGCTAAATTATATTTAACATCACAGAGCATTGGAAACAAAAATTTTAGGAAAATTTTCCATTCATTCATCATTACATTTCAATTTGTTACATAACCTAACGATCCATCGCATAGAAAAAATATGCTACTAAAATATAAAGATACATCTCAAGTGAAACATACGAGGATGCCCCATGAATGATCAAAGTTACAACAACTACTGGATGGTTATAAATTCTATCATTATTGCATACAAATGCACTGATGCTACACAACAGAAATACTAAATCGTAATATATATAATTCCTTGCTTCCTTTAAGAACCTTGATAAGCTTTATTCGCCAAAACGATAACTGATAAACCTTCACCCTCAGCCTACTCAATTGAGTACCCGAAGATTTGAGGTGAAAAACAAAAATCTGTGTCGGATATAAAGTTTGGCGTAAATAATATACTGAGACCACGCCCACTAGATGGAACGAGTTTTCCTCTCACCAGCATCTTACCAAAAATGAGTAATGTCATATTTAAATCTATAATGTGGGTTGAGACATGCCTAATACTCCACGCTTACCTCACCCACTTGCAACCACAAGAATCAAAACATAAGAGATCACATCATCAAATGGCTTGAATGTGAGTATGTCCCTTTATTCAATAGAGCTCAAGTGTCATACACTCCCCAAGTCTACCCAATTTTATCTGTTTTTCCATCTATATATAATTTCCATACAACAACGTGTTCTACGTCTTCAAGTTTTTACGTACACATTTTATCAAGCGTAAACTTCGTTGATGTAGCTTTCCTAGGTTAACTATAAGCCTAATAAGTCAAGGAGCACAAGCTCAACTAGTTAGTGGTATGAAATCTGGACTCAGGTTTTAGAGGTCATGGGTTCGAACCCCTGATGCATCAAAATGAGTGCTTTTCTTGGGTAAAGTATCACTCTTATTATAAAAAATATATAAGCCTAGTAGTTTTCAAAGGACAACTAAAAACCTATAAGGTTGACTAAAACATATACCTAGGAGGAAACCAAAACTTCAATTCCCATGAGGATATCAGATATCCTCATGAAAAAAGCGAAACATAGTGAGTGTCTCCATTCAATCCTTTCAACACATACCAAATTTTTATCTTCTACCTTGGCAAATCCCTACGCATCTAGACCGTTGGCTTTGATAACCAAGGGGCTAATCGGTTACATTGCGAGGTGCTACCTCGTTACCAGTCCACTACTCTACATGATATTTCTAGACGTCGAACAAGTCATTTAGTCATGACCAATATTAACCTCTTAATATATTTAGATCTTCTAGTACTTTTGAATGCAATTATTCTCACATAAAAGTTATGCCTGATCATACCCATTATTTGAACAACCCAATTGGTTTATTAAATCTGAATCCTAAGTATCATCAATTAGGCGATATTACTTGAGTGAGCACATCTTAATAATATAAGTAGTAATCATAACTGATCGGTATATTCAAGTGAACATATAAAATGTAGTCAAGAACATCATTAACAATGTTATTATATTTTAACACAACAATCTACGCATATGATCAAAATAGGCATTAATCGTACACATGAAATTAGAAGTGTTGAATAGCTTTACATTACTTCATCTTGTTTTTGCTTAGTGTGTTGCTATTGACATCCAAAAAAATGCTTTAGGCTCGTAGAACTAAAGGCCACCATACAAAGTTTGGTTCTTTACTTTCTAACACCAATTATTATTATTTTTCAAATGAACTTGCAGCCAAATATTTCAACATACAATAATTATCGCTCATATTCCCTAAACCAAATTCAACACTTTTTAAAACACAACAAAAGTCATATAATATGCACAAAAAATCAAAAATAAATAATAAAAATTATTTTTCCAACCATAATATAATAATGAAATTTTAAATAAATACTTAGTTGATGCTTAAAAGATGATTTATCAAATCAACTTGCATGTCTTTTGAAGCATTTGAATGATCATCTTTTTCCATATTTTCACTATCAAACATTTTTTTATTTGAAACAACAAATGCATTCTCAATTTTATTATGATTGTTATCCTCCATCCAACGACGAAAAACTAAAAAAAATACAAGGGAGAAAATGACATAAACTTTGTATGATAAAACATTACAATTGAATACTCACATTAAGATTTTCAATTACAACATCATCAAACTTTATATCCTTTAAATTTATGTTAGCCACATGATCATTAAACTGTAACACCTCATATTTTTGGTAAAATTATTTACGATATTTAGTTAGTTAAACTAAATAAAATAATGTGTTGATTAGGGGATTGAGATTTGATTTAATCAAAGGGTAGCCGTATCATTTAACGTATGAATTAAAATAGGAGTTAAATTGAAATAGAGGAGGGGTAAAATAGGAAAGAGGCCATTCCCATATCCCTAGAACTTGGCCGTGTATTCCTATACACGTTCATTTCATTTAATCAAAATTTTTAAACAAGAGGCCAGCCACCATTAACAAGGAAAAGAGAATGAAGATTATGAAAAGCTAAGGAAGAAGCTAATTTAAATAAAATCCATTCACATTTCAATCTCTTTAATCTCTAAAACTAAGGTGAATAATGTTTACATCTCATATTTCATTTGTTTTCGGTTTTAGAATGAAATCCAAACCTATTTGCAATGATTTTCCATATTTTTGAATGATGGAATGGTTATAAATAGATGTTGATGATGTATGTATGCTCATATTGATTTTATGATGTGTTTTAAGGTGAAAACACTATTAAATAACATCTAAATGCCTTCCGAATTTCTATATATACCAGAAATATTATTTTGGAGATGGGTTTCAATTTTTAGAATTTTTGTAGAATTTATATGAATCTACTAGTAAAGAAAATGTTAATTTGGGTTATAAATTATTTACGGTTAAATAATAAAAGGTTTAGGTTTGGAATTTTTATATGTTGGAAAACATATTAAAAGAGATTTTTTGGAATTTTTGTAGAATTTCCTAAGTGTTTTAATGGGTATATAAAATTATTTAAGGTACGGGACTTAAATGTTTTATATATTTGTAAAAGGTGAAAGTGCTTTTTGCAAATAATTCAAACAGTTATTTTCTTAAAATTGCAGCACTTTTTAGTGGTAAAGAAAAGAGGCAACCAATCAAAATTTGACAGGTAAAGCAGGTTAGGTGAAAAGAACTATTTGCTACATGCTTTTTACTATTTTGTGCTTTCGGCACCTGCTTCCGCCTTGGTTGGCTTTCAACTAAGTCCCTCCGCCTTCAACACCACCGAAACCAATGCGCATCGTATCAATATATCGATACGTAGCGAATTGGATAGAAGGCGAAAGGTATGTAGTCAAAATTAGGGGTTCCGAAGGGGTTGAGACTTCACTTTGCTTTTAAATTAAAAATGCGCCTGCTTGCTTTCGATTAAAATGGCTTCCAACTAAGTAGCTTTCGACTTAGTTAGCTTTCGACTAGGTCAAATGGATTTAAAGGAAATGGTTTCGATTAGGTTGCGCCTTTGTTTTTAAATAACTGCTTTCGAGTAAGTCGAAACCTTTTGCTGCCGCCTTTTTACCTTTCGACTTAGATGGTTTCGAAGGGGTACTTTGTTTTCTAAAACTTGGTCACTCCTCCAATGCTTTCGAAGGGATGGTTTCGACACCATCACTTCTTTACTTAGGAAATGGTTTTGAAACAGATGCTTTCAACTTAAATGTTTTAAAGACCCTTTTTCTATGATTGAAGTAAAATCCAAATGGTTTCGAAAGAGACAATTTTAAATGGTTTCAAAACAGATGCTTTCGACTTTAATGGGTTTCTGATCCTTTTGCTCTACTTGAAGGCACAATCCAAATGGTTTTGACCGAGACGATTTTCAAAAGTTTAGAAGAATGGTTTCGAAAGGTTTCCACATGTTTTAAATTAAACCCAAAAGGCTTTTGAAAGGTTTATAATTTTAATGCTTTCGAAAGGATTTTAGTGAATAGTTTCGAAGGGGTGGTTCCCTAGGGTTTCGAAAGAGTTGAAAGGAAAGGTTTTTCCTATGTTTTCGAAAGGCGATATTTAAAAGTTTTTAAGAGGGATGTCTACTGTTTTGAAGCTTTCAAAGGAAAGACTTTTAATGGTTTCGAAAGGTTCACTTTCAATGGTTTCGAAGGGGTTACATTCAGGGGTTTCAAAAGGGTTGTTTAAAGGTTTTAAACAAAGGTTTCGAATGTATTAAATAAGCAATATAGCCTAAGTATTTTCAAGTTAAAAAGGGTTTTAACATGTTTTGCAAGGATAGCTAATCCTCGTTAAAATTCATCAACATTATTTTGAGTAAAGAATATATATATATCATGGCAAAATAGCTTTGAGTAAAGCTAAGAATATATTTTCCTTGTATAAGTATAATTTAAAAGGTTAAATCATTTTGAAAAGGTTTTCAGGGAAAAAGATGAAGGGTAGTTAATCCTAAGAAAATGGTTCGGACAGATAGTCCATTTTGATTCGGACAGTTAGTCCAGTTTGCGGACAGTTAGTCCAGGTTGCAGGCAGTCAGCCTAGTTTTTAGATATACAGTCCATTTACTACTTATGGAAAAATAGTCCATTAATTACCTGATTATAGCTTAATGGACTTAGCTATTATTATCATTATTATATCAGTTTGATTAACCAGTTTGGTTGCAGGAATGGATTTGCAAAATATATGTTTTAAAGAGGATATTAGTGAGGGGAAACCCGTTCCGCTAAGCGGCATGGTCTCACTTAATATCAGTAAATCGAGATGTAACAGTATTATTCATACCAGGCTTTATGTCTGACTCAAATTTTTTGTTTTCCCCTTAAACTCTCGGGTGCTCAAATTGATTTGAGTAGGCTGAGGGTTAAGGTTTTCAGGTTTATAAATTTTGATGAATAAAGCTTCCGCAGACAAGCAGGTGGCTGACGGATAGCTAATTAGGAATTACAGATTATTTTGTTTATTTCCGTTGTGTATTAAGTCAGATATGACTATATTGCTTTGATCAACCAATGGGGCATCGTCATATGTCGCTCTTGGCGTATTTTTGTAATGAATATAATTAATCTTTACCTAGAAAACGATATGGGATTATGTAACTTAGATATGAATTTGTTTTGAAAAGTAATCAGTAAAATGTTGTTTTTAAAATCTGTGAATTTGTTCATATTCAAGTGCTTCTGATATTATGGATACCATTAGCATTACTGTATTTTGTCACCAGAAGTTAATACTATGGATGACTGCAGCATCTGTGGCGCTTAGCTTTTGACCTCTAGATACGGGATATTACATAAACTCATCCTAAAAAAACTCTAAACGACAAAATCTAAGATTGATATGTAGAAGAAAAATAGATTTTAAGAAATAAAAAGTAAACTAACCTCTCTTTGTTCATCAAAATTAGGATCATCCGCTAAATCTTCACTTCCCTTCATCTATTAGAAAAAAATAGAATTTTTTTGGCTTTAGGGTTTGAAAATTTTGTTTTCAGATGATGTTTTGAGACAATGTACATGAGTTTTTCTAAGAAAGGAGAAGATGCTACGTTTTTTTAGGGTTAAATGAGAAACTAGATTTTGGTGGCCATAAGCATATGAAAAAAAGATAGGTAATAAAATTTTAATGGTAGCCAGAAGCATTTTTTTAGATGTCAATAGTGACACACTGTTGCTTATACTTTTACACTTCCGATTTCCCTCCTTTTTAAACCTATTGAAAACACACATAAAGCTATCAACAATATTATTTGGAACATGCTTTAAAGGCCATAGAAAATATACTTTAAAGTCATAAAAAATATACTTTAAGTCTATCAGACATGTGCTTTAACACTGTCAAAACTGTCATATGATACATTGGAAGTATGGCATATGATCTATAAGAAATGTAGCATACGATGCTATTGAAAGCATGACATTCAACCTAACAGAAGTATGGTATGCACATTAACAAAAATATGATTCTTTCATGCTATCAGAAGTATGGTATGCATGTATCAGAAATGTGATGCTTTCATGCCATCAAAAGTATGGTATACTAGCTAACAAAACATAGCGTACAATGTTATCAGAAATATGGTATATAAGGCTATCAGAAACATGCCATCGAAAACATGTTACTGGAAACATGCTATCAGAAACACAATATACACCTGTTATCAGAAATACACCTCATAAGTGCTACTAGAAGTATGGAAAATGCATGATATCTGAAGTATGAAACATAAATGCTATTTGAAACATGCAATGACAATCCCGTAATTAACTTTAAAGTTATTTTATTTCTTTATAAAGTAATTATTTTTGACCAAATCTTGGAATATGTCAAATTTGTATTCCAAACACGTCTTTTATGAATTTATTTTCAAATCTATTTTAGAGAATATTCATACTTTACTCAAGTATCTTAATTAATCCACTAACTAATTAAGTAATTAACTTAATTTCCCCATTTTACCTTTTCCATTTAATTCATAGTAATTCAAAAATTCATGGGGAAAATTTTGAAAAATTTCTCAAAATTGTAAACCTTTATTTTCCACCACAAATTATAATTTCCGGAAAAAATAATTATTTTTCATATTTGCTTAATACAACACCATTTTCAACCTTTGAAAAATTGTAGAAAATTCATATTAAATGATAAATTTTTTGAAATTAAGTCATATCTACTTTATTATTATGGATAACATATCCAAATTTCAAAGTTTTTGGAGATCATTAGTTATGGTTTTAAATTCTGAAACCTACTGAAACCTCATTTTTTGCTATATAACTTTTTATATAAGTTCATTAAAGCATTACCTGACAATATACTCAAAACTCATGTTTTATCATCTTAAAACATCACATTTTTAGCCAAAATGAAAATAAGAACATTAAAACATTTTAGATGGTAATATCATTCACCTTGGACAGTTTTGGAATAGAGAGATGTGCCTTAGCAAATCTTCAAGCTTGGTATCTTTTTTCTTTAATGAATTGTTGTTTAAAGGGAGAAATCCATTTATATATGGGTTTTCTTTTCACTAGTATGAATGAACAAAAACGATTTTGAAAATGGTAGGGAATTCCTAAGTAGGTTAGACCTTAGGCTTACCCACTCTACATCCTTCTCTAAATTAATTAGTCAACAATTAGTCAACAATTGTAGAAATACACCTCATTATTCCTCTTTAATAGGTTATTTTCCAATGTGTTATTATTACCTTTTTCCAAGGAGTGTGAAATTTATAAAGTAGTCACATTTCCTAATATATTCCATACCACCACCTTATCACTATTTAATTATTGAAATCATTAAATCATCAATAATAATATGTAATAAAAACAAGGGTATTACGAGATCCCCTTTTATTGGAATTTCATGCTCAAAATTCAAATAAAGTATTATCAAATAAGTAGACAATCATACATGTGACACAAACACATAAAACCAAAAACTACTAGCATAACCACGAGTCAAAAATTCATACAACTATGGAATATACATCAAGTTGTTTAGGATAAGTCTCCTTATTCTTATCCTCAATTTCCCAAGTATAGTTCTTTCTGTCATTACTCCATTAGAGCCTTTTCAATTTGACCATCTTAATTCTAAACTCTATTGTATCTCGATCTAAGGCACGACCGTCTTTGAACTATCACATATGTTTTCACCACTTAAATTTCTGAAACGTTTGGTTTAATTGTAGTTGTGGGATCATGCACATACCTACTCTCTTAGATGTGAAACATGAAATACAGTATGAACACGTGCCAAAATATTCGATAACTCGATATGATTTACGAGTTTCCCGATGCTTTATACAATAGGAAATGGTTAACATATCTCAGTGCTAATTTTTCCAACCCTTCATGGGAGACACCTTCATGACGACATAGTCTCCAACTGCAATTTCCAAGTCTTACACCTTTGGCCCACATAAATTTTTTTATATCGATTTTGTTACCTGATACAGTTAAGAGTGTACATAATACTCTCCATACGACAGATGATGAATTACTCATGGCCATTGGGGATGCCAAGGGATTGCATACTTGTGACTTTTTGGAACAATCACAGAATGACTCAACGAGAGTCTTTAGTCAGTTGATATAACTAAGTGAAAATAGAAAATTTCATATAATGATATGTAGTAACCTTCAGACTTAAGAGTACTATTGATCTTAAGTAGCTAAAATATGCTTTGATTATGGTCAATAAGATGGCATCATGATCATGTTACGACCAAATTGGTAGACGTTGAACTAATTGCAGTGAAACATTGCTCAATAGATGATTTGTCTCCTTTGTTGTAGAATGCTAGTATCACCATAATTGGTAATCAACTTAAAGTCAAAATCTATGGCTAAAATAATATGGTTAATCGATAAATGTTATTAGACTAAATCAAGGGTTTAAAGTGGCTATAACATCCCACCTTTTTGACTCTCGGGTTCAACGTCCAAACCAACGTCAACACCTTGAGAATCGAAAAGGAAAAGTCGTTGAGATATTATAACAAGAAACAGACACATTTCTGACTAATAACTTTCAAAGTCTTATAGTGGAAGGAAATAAAATATAATATCAATAGCCATAAACATTTCACAGCATCATAATATGTCTACACTGCCAGATACACACACACACAAAACACAAATCAAACCCAATCCATATATATAATTAAACCCAGGTCATAACACTTATTTACATCAGTTACAATATATACATATGAATCCCTATCTTTCATACCATCTCGTCTCCAAACTCCATCAACCTAGATGTATATATAAAGGGAAAAAATATGAGCGGGTCAGCATAAGTCTGGCCAGCAAGCCATGCTTACTCTATATATACTAAAAAGATAATACTATAATACGATATGAATCTAATGTCTCGGTTACCTCATGTCCTGCTGGTCACACTATACCTAGCTATCAATATACATCCAGAATGTATTGTATCGCATCTATGTGAACTCACTTTCTTGGACTTGTCTCATGCAGGGTCATCTGTTATCCACCGTCACATTAATCGCATGTAGGACTCACTTCCCTAGACTCACCTCATGCGCTATAGGGTTGCATATTGTCCTCATCTATAAACTGGACTCACGTCTTGGACTTGACTCTTGCACTACAGGATTGCTTACCATCCATCCTCCATATCGGTCTGTTGAAGCAACACTAGGGAGGAACGCAATACCTGGATCACCTCCTTATGTCATGGGCTTGTATCTTGGGTCGCCTACTTGCGTCATAGACTTGTACACGTTCACGCCAATGCCGTAACATTTTCCACATCACGAATAACACACAAATTCATCTCAAACAACGATCATCATCACATATATTCACTTTGGATTCATAACGTCAACAATCGCCTCGTCAATAGTTTCCAAACACCTTCATGAAACAAAAGAGTCTAGACCCGAATCGATAAACGTTATTATATATTGTCCCATTTAGGTCTAGGTTCAACCTACGTCCGAAATAGGCCATCTGTCGGCCCGTGGACCGGTCGAAGGATAAAATTGATATTCTGGCTGCGAATTTGATTGTAAGAGAACTTAACTAAGTGTGATTGGTCCTTCCATGATCCTACGAAGTCTTGTACACAAGCCCTTAACAAATCCTAGATTACTTTATAAACTTTTTCAGTCTGATCATTAGTTTGAGGATGGTAACTGATATTCATTTTCAACTTGGTACCTAATGTATCTTACGAATATTCCAGAATTCACTAGTGTATAAAGAACCATAATCAATCAAAATATACTTGGTATTCCATAGGGTCTCACAATATTTTTAATAAAAAAAATTTCCAAACTTGGTGCTATTTTTGTTGACTTAGCAGAGATAAAGTGTTCACTCTTGGTCAGTCTATAGATTACATCTCAAATACTTTCATTTCCCTCTTCGACCTTGGAATTCAGAAATCCATCGATATAGAATTTCATTTTCATAATGGTACTTCTAGAAGTTGGAGCAATCCATTTGGTTTTAGATGTTCGACATTTTCTTTTTGACAATTAAGACAACGCATAACGCATAAGCTGTTTTGGTGCTTTCACCGAGAAAAAGAACTAGATCTGAAGAATTGAAGCTTGGATCTGAGATTTGGAGAAGATGAAGCGACCTAACACTAGATCTAAGGCAGGAGCAAGCCTACCAAAGCATGGGGGTAGCCATGAGATGTCCTCAAATTTCTCATCAATCCATCTACGTAACCAAAGAAGAGAAAGATAATTTGATGAAAGAGATGCAAGATGGATTAATGACTCGACAACATGAAATGCTTAAAGGATTTTTTCAAAGAATGGGACAACAAGGAATAACTAGAGCTGTAGGAATTCAGAACTAAGTGCTTGGAGCTAATGCAGGAACGTTGGAGTTGGAGCAGATCAAATTGAAACGATGCCCCCACTAATAGAACAACTCGGTACCGACCCAAATCAACTCGATACCGAAAGAATTGCACTCGAGAGCAACACTATTGTGAACTTGGAATGTGTTGGAATGCCAGGAACAAACGATGCTAACGCAAATCAGAATGTAAACGGGCAACGACCAAAGCTTTATGTGTCGGAACCTCTCCGTAGGAACGGAGGGCAGAATAAAACCATAGGAGCAGGTCTATACACTGACGTGCAGCAAGAGGAGTACATAATAGAGTATGTGCCAGAGTTCCCCCATAGGAGTAGAGGTAGAATATCGCTTTTAGATGAAGACCTTCATTGGACGGTGAAAACCAGATTGCTGAATTGTAAGGAGAATTATTAGAGGTGGACCCCCATACCAGAGGATGTGAACATGAATCCATTCACTTATAATATCTGAAACGTGAGAAATCCTCTTGATTTCAAGCGACACTAGAAATGTACGACGTAAAGTCGGATCCAACGATTCATCTGGTGAGATACATCTGACATATAGAGGTGTTAGGTGCTTCTGCGGAGATAATGGGACGATGCTTCCTATTATACTTAATGGATTTGGCGGTGATGTGGCTTAGACAGTTGGAGAATGGTCCATTAGCATATGGACCGACTTGGTGAGCAAGTTCTTGAGACAGTTCAGAGTTCACGTCTCATGACCGAAGAATGTGATGATGTTATCAAGCGTGAAACAAAGCCTAGAGAGATCTCGAGAAGCTATTTGACAAGATTCAATGTGGCAGCTATAGCCTTAGATAAGCCGAATCCATCAATAATCTTAATGGCGGAAGTATCTGGAGTCGCAAGCAAGACTGACTTCAAAGTTGCACTGGAAAGAGATTCACTGATGGATCTTGCAGAATTCTATCACAAGGCTGAGAGATATTTGCGTCAAGAAGCCGCTGAAGCTAAAAAATGATGAAATTAATGCTGTGGACGACAAAGGACTGTCTAGAGCAGGAAACAGAAAGGAAAAAGGAAAAATAATAGTTGATGATGACTTCAGGGAACTGAAACGACAAAGGTGGAAGCCGAAGTTCTCTTCCTACACTGATTTAATAGAGACCTCGGAGAGGATATATTTGGACACTGTGTGGCAGATCCCCCATCTAAAGCCTGCTAGAAGAGAACCGACTAATCAAGAGAAAAGATCTAGAAAGTTCTGCATCTTCCATGAGCTGGAGGTACATGAAATGAACAAGTCCCGACACCTTAGTGATCCGATAGAAGAACTGGTTTGGAGCAACCAACTACAATAGTACGTGAGGTAGCGAAATGCAATGGCGCGACCAGAGCAACCTCCATCTTCAGTGAATGCATCAAGGAACAACCAGGGATCTGGTCCGAGGCTCGAAATCCTATGGTCGGGATCATCGAGAGTCTGGTTTGATTGCTTTGCTTCGCCTTTTCTTGCTTTAAATAATTAGGACAAAAATGACCTCAGACCGCTTGCACGTGTACGAGACCTAGATTGGTCCTTAAGCTCGCTCTGAGTTGGAAGTATAGGATGGATAATTAGGACTTCTGTGTATTATCCTCCATGTTAAAGCCCGAAATTAAGTGTTGCAGATGCTGCAGTCATCCATAATATTAATCTATGATGAAAAAATGCGGCTATGTTAGTCATATCAATAATTAAAAGCACGGGAATATGAAATTTTTTAAACACAATTTAATGGCAATCTTTCACATTTCATTTCACAAATAATATTCCATATTCATTACATAATCCATTTTGCAATCCTACGTTCAGAGAAAATATAATTATTAAAAAATAATCCAAAAGCAACATATGAAGATGCCCTCTTGGTTGATCAAAGTTTAATACTTGGAAATTTTACAATTTTTCCATTACATCCATATAGACAAAATCAATAACATAGAAGATTAGATAAGAGCTTATAAATAGCTAGATGCCTTCTACACGTCTCCAGAAGCTTATTTGTTTGATTGGAAACCTGAAATCCCTTTCTCCCGACCTACTCAAATGAGTACCCAAGAGTTTAAGGGGAAAAACAAAAACTTTAGATCCGACAAACAGTCTGGTGTAAATAATAACCTACTATCTCGAACTAAAAATAGATATCTAGTGAGACCACACTACTAAGCAGAACGGGTTTTCCCCTTACTAATATCTTAATCAAAACACACTAACCATATACTGTGCTACTGCAATCATAATGATTAGAACATAGAAAATAAGTATTTGCAGTCATGCTACATATATTGGACTACCCATTCCAATTTATTAGACTATCCATATTAATTCTCATTGGAAAATATGTCTTAATTACAATTGACTATCTGTCTTATATTTATGTGGACTACCCATCTCACATGTAATTATTTGGATTACCCAACCCCTACATATGGACTACCCATCCCATATGGTTTCATTATAAAAGTTATGTGGATTATCCATCTCATATATAAACATTTTTATGGATTATCTAGCCCCTTCCACATGGGCTGTCCATCACATATGGTTTCATTTATTTAAAATGATGTGCATTATCCATCACACATCCCATAGTTTTTCTAGGATAACTATGAACCCTTCAATAACTATATGGAGACTATCCATCTTCGGCATGATGTGGACTATCCATCACACATCCCATAGTTTTCCTAGGATAACTATGAACCCATCACTCTTCAATTTAATTCATATTTAACCCAAATGTTTAGCCTATGTCTATTGGTGTCCCAATTAGGTTGTATGCGCCTTAACTTATAACATCTCAGATGATGCATATTGGTTTCCCCAATGATCCATGTCGAAGTTATAGTATGAAATACATTGGTACCTAATGGCCAGTGTCGAAACTCATAAAATAGAATATATTGGTATCCCTAATGATCAATGTCGCATTCATAAAACAATGGATTCGATATGATATACAGTGGTATCCCCAATGGTTAACGTCGAATCTCTAAAGTATATAACACGTTGAAACAAAACCTATGGCTCCCAACCAATAATACAAAAGATATACGACATTCATGCCGCACTATACAACGCCAAACCTTTGTCCATGGTTAGAAACAAAAACTTAAATTCTTTCAAGTATAGAACTTTATGTCGAAAATGAGGTTGTCGATGTACATATGATATAGGCTTAAAACCAAACTTTTGTTAACATAAAAACAAGACAATACAGCCTATAAAGCCTCGGTTGCGATATAGAAGAAATGCGGCACCAATATCGCCTGGCAAGGTCGTCAAAAACAAAGGATTATAGGATGCTAACGCTGATGAACGATGACATTATCACTTTAAGTCAAAACAGTTATTTACGGAATTGTTAAAGTAATAGGGAAAGCATGGTACTTTGGCTATTATGCCGCAAAACATATAATGTCGACATTGATGACTTATGCCATCAATGATTCCCATAACTCTGAGATGCGCTATTTCTATAACGATGATGCCACATGCTTGGCCCAACGCATCCCATACTTTTGATATAAGTATCCTATGCATTATTCCACGTTGATGCCGCTTTTTATTACCGACGCCGAATAATATGGGAATGCCGCGTATCAGTGGCATAGTTGTAGTTATCATAAAATATGTTTTCTTCCCTTTAAAGTAAATTCTTTTTACCTACTCCCAATTCTTGTCAAAATATGATTGATCTACAACAATACTTTACATTTTCTTTTCAGACTTGCTAAATCAAAATTTACTTTTCCAAAACAATCATCAACTTGATTAATTAATATCCTTGATTAATTATTAATTTGAAAATGCCTTTGTAGAATAATAAACCATAGTAATTGATAAACACTTGAGAAAAATCTCCAAAAATCATAGAAATTCAGAATTATCAAATTCTTTACCATATAAAAATTCAAAGTCAAAAACATTAATTATTTTTAATAATTAAAGCTGAAATAAACACAATTTCCAACTTAGGAAATTCATAAAATATTTATTTCAAGTTGGAAAATTATGAAATTAAAAAACCATCTCCAAAATATCGTTTTACACAACATATCATAAGATCAAAGCAATTCGAGGTTAAAAACTTATGTTTTTACCCTTAAAACCTATTTAAATAATTTCATAAAAATTCCATAAATCATTATTCTATCCAAACAATGATTATATATCCATAACTTGGCTAAAACTATCAATATAATTCGGATACTACCATAGCCGCATTTAAGAACAAGAAATAGAGATGATCTACTTATTATTCACCTCAGATTTGATGTTGGAGTTGTTATTTGATAAAGCCTTTAACTGCCTTGGTTTCCCCTTTGATTTGCCTTAGTTTTCCTCTTCTAGTTTCCCTAGTAATGGCCGACCTCTCCCTTTAGATTTAAGAATGTTTTGATGTTGTAAAGAATGAATGAGAGGTTAAGGGTTTTAGAAATAAAAGGTAGATATATTCCTTACATGCCCATCCCATTTATTCCTCCTTAGATTAAGTTTAAACAAACTTGCTTACTTGATTCATGACTCGACTTTATAAATTTTCAAATCTCATCTCTATGTCACACTACATTATTCTATTTAATCTATCCAATTAATTTTTTTTGAACAATGTTAAACTAAAATTAGGAGTTTACGGACTCTCATCCTTAAAGAATTTCGTCCTCGAAATTCAGTAAGGACTACATAACAAGCATATCAAACATGTAAACAATACTAGTATACCCTACTAGCTACTAAGTCTATATACAACAAATACAGAACATACCATCATAATAGCTCAGTATAAGTATCCTTAATCCTGTCCTCTGCCTCCCAAGTACAATCTTTCTCGTTGTCACTCCATTGGACTTTCACTAATTTGCTGTCTTGTTCCTTAACCTCTTTTCATCTTTGGTCACCACAAGAACTAGTTGTCTCACAAAAATCAAATCCAGCTCTGCTACTAAATCTTCCTACACAGTCGGAGCAATAATAGTCTCTGGATCATTCACATACTTTCTAACATGAGAAACATGAAACACATTATGGACTCCACCAAACTACTTGGTAATTCTACTCTATATGCGAGTCTCCCGATCCTTTTTATAATAAGGAACGATCCCACATATCTCAGTGTCAATTTTCTTGATTAATTAGTGATACCTTAATGAAAACATGTTCTCCAACCGAGAATTTTAAATCTCCATGCCTCTTATCTACGTAGCTTTTCTGCCTAGACAGAGCTTCTCTCATCCTAGCTCGGAGTAACTCAATCTTTTCTATGGCTTCTCTCACCATATCTGGACCAAGGTCCAATATGTCTCCGGTCTCCAACCAACATGCTGGTGATTTGCATGGCCTTCCATACAAAGCTTCGAAAGGTGCCATTCCTATACTAGTTTGATGACTATTATTATAGGAAAACTCAACTAAGTGCAAATGGTCTTCCCACAACCCACCAAAATCTAGTACACAAGCTCTCAACAAATCATCAAGTACCTTATTGGCTCTCTATGTCTGCACATCCATCTATGAGTGATAAGCGGTACTCATATTAAGCTTGGTACCTAACACTTCTTGTAGACTCTTCCAAACTTCACTAGTGAACAAAGAAACTCTACCACTGACTATATTACTAGAAACCCCATGTAGTCTAACAGTATTCCTTATAAACAACTTAGCCAATACAGGTGCTGTCCTGGTTGACTTAACGGGAACGAAATACGCACTCTTGGTCAGTCTATCCACTATAACCCAAATACTTTCATTTTTCCCTGTTTGACCTGGGAAACCCGTCACCAAAATCCATGGATATCAAATCCCAATTCCAAACCGGTATATCTAAAGGGTGAAGCAACCCACTTGGCTTCCGATGTTTGGTTTTACTTGCTGGCAATTCACACATTGCTTTACCCATAAGCCTACATCTCTTTTCATACCTTCCCGAAACTTCTTTTTATATCCTGATACATCTTAGTTCCTCCTTGATGTATAGTAAACTTCGATCGATGACACCCCTCAGAACTTTTTTCTTTAGGTCACCAACATTTGGAACACATAACCGTCCCTTCTACCTTAGTCACCCTCTCTATTCAAGACTAAAATCTTTCAAATCATCAATCTCAGTTCCACTTTTCAATCTTCTGATCTTTTCGGCTAATAACAGATCATCTCTCTGCTTAAAAGCATTCCTCCCTATCAATACTGGTCGAACTTCCAAGCAAGACAATATGGCAGTACTTTGACTAGAACTAACAGTCGATCTTAACTGCATACTATAAGTAGTCAATGCCTCTAAATCCTTCAATTCTGCCAACATAGCTAACACCACTTCTGATGTTTTCTGCTAAGTGCATCTGCCACTTTGTTTCCATTCCTTGGCGTATACTCAATACCAAAATCATAAGTTGCTAAAAGCTCCAGCCACCTCTGCTATCCCATATTCAACTCTTTCTGAGAGAATAAATACCTCAAAAACTTGTGATCGTATACAACTCGAACCTTTCTTCTAAGACATAGTGTCTCTACACTTTCAAAGCGAAAATCAATGCTGCCAACTACAAATCATGAGTCATATATCTCACTTTACACGGTCTGAGCTATCGCGAAGTGTAGGCAATTAGTTTACCCCTTTGCATCAACACAGTTCCTAAGCCTATTCCACATGCATCTGTATACACCACTAAGTCCTGATTACCATCTGGCATAACTAACATGAGCGCATTGGTCAGCAAATGCTTTGCTTCCTCACATTTATAGGACTAAGTAAACCTAACATCTTTCCTGGTTAGTTTTGGTTAGGGGTGCTGCTATTCAAGAGAAATCTTTGACGAATCTTCGGTAATCGCTAGCTAATCCAAGAAAACTCCTTATCTCTGTCACCATCTCGGGTCTCTTCCAACTATTTACAGCTTTGATCCTAGCTGGATCCACTGACAACCCTTTCTATGTAACTACATGACCAAGAAACTTCACTTCTTTCTTCGAAAAGTGACACTTTGAAAACTTCACTTTTAGTTGATGCTGCCTCAACGTCTCAAGCATTATTCTAAGATGAATCTCATGATCTCTTTCATCCTTAGAATATATGAAAATGTCACCAATGAACACAAATACAAGCAATCTCAGAATTTTCAGTTCATCAAGTCCACAAAGAGAACAGTGACATTAGTCAATCCAAATGGTATTACTAACCATTCGTACGAACCATATCTCGTTCAAAATGCCGTTAAAGGAATACTATCCTCCATTACCCTCAATTGATCTAACCCTGTTGCCAAATCCAACTGAGAAAATACTTTGGCTCCGCTCAACTGATCAAAAAAATCATCAATTTTCAACAAAGAATATCTATTCTTTACCTTCTTCTCATTCAGCTTATGATAATCAATACGTAATCTCAATTACCTATCTGGTTTCTTTACGAATACAACGGCCGCTTCCCAAGGCGAACTGCTTGGTCTAATAAAATTCTTTCCTTCTAAGTTCACTAGCTGCACCTTTAACTCCTTCATCTCGGTAGGTGTCATCCTGCTAGGTGGTCTACTAATGGGTTTGGCTCCAGTACGAAACTCAATAGCTTGTTTCGGTGGTAGTCTTATAACGGACTCAAAAACATCTGTAAATTCTTTTACAACATAAACCCGATTTAACTCATCTTCCACTTCTTTGGCACCTAATAAAGCGCAAACTTCTGAACTCGGATTCTCAACCGAGTATATGATTCAGTCACTACTATCAGGGGGTCTCAATGATATTTTCTTATCTTGGCAAAATATCTTAGCATCATACTTGCTCAATCAATTCATACCCAAAATAATCCCAAAACCCACAAAATCGAACACAAACAAACTGTAGGTAAAAGTATAACCTAATAACGCAAGCTCTAGATAGTCACATCTCATCCCAAGAGTCGCATAACCTCCTATTGGATTAGCTACCCTTAAGGAAGTAACAAGGTTGATGGTTCTAAATTTAACTTATCTACTAAACGTTGAGAAATAAATGAATGCGATGCTCCAGTATCAAATAATACTCTAACTAGTATGCTATAAATCAAAAGTGCACCTTCCATCATAGAATTTCTTTTCTCAGCAGTAGTTAGTCTTGATGCAGACGGCTCCAGAGCAAACACCTTTCCTTTATTAGCCTTGGTCGCTTCTGGACATTTTTTCTTATACTGCCCCACTAAGTCGTAGTTAAAGCACTTCACATTTTTCCTTCACACAACTATCTTTCCATCACCAGATTAACACTCATTAGCATAGTACCCCTTTTTATCATGCTTATAATAGATAATATCAGCTTTCCCTTTCTTGGTGTCTCCGCCTTTCTGTGCTCCGTTCTTTTTAAAGAATTTCCTCTTCTTACTCTAGGAACCTTAATTCTCCAATGACTTCTCCTTCTCGAAGGTCGAAAGCATTTCTTCATTCCAGATAGCCATTTCCACCACTACATTTGATGGATCCCTGAGATATGGCATAGTTGTCCTAACAATCTCCAACCTCAACCCCTAGATGAACTTCTCATTCCTCTTGATCACGACGTCAATGGTAGCGTACAATACCTAGATAGCTCATCAAACTTAGCAGAGCATTCCATCACCGACATTTTTCCTTGCTCCAATTCCATGAATTGCCCGAGTATGGCGAACTTGGATACGTCAGATAAACATCTTTCCTTGACCTCCTTTGGAATTCATCCCAAGTCAATTCCTCTTCTGGTACACCTACGGTTGTTATCCCACCTTTTGGTCAAAGATGGAATATCGACAAATTGGGAAGGAACAATGGATATCAGGATTGGAGATCGACTGGAAACAAAAAAGGGCAGTCGATATCATCAAAATTCGACCGAGCTTCGATCAGGACGAAATCGATTGGGAATGATGATCAAGGCTAGGAGAAGCTATGTATCAATTTTCAGGACGATCGGAGTTCGTACACACAAAATATGAATGGATTAAAATACACAAAGCACGGTTCGAATCGATGTACTTCGCATCAATGGATGTTGGTTCGAATCGATGAAGGTTCGAATCGATATAGGTTCACCGCACTTCGTATCGATACGGTTCGTATCGATGAAGATGGATTCAGTCATTTGCTCTGGGACAACATGTTCGAATCGATCAAGACATAGTAAATGCTTCGAATCGATGAGGTCAAGGAGAGTTCGAATCCATCGGGTTAGGGTATGTTCGAATCGATCGATTCGACGAGATCGATTCGAAGCATGCTCCTAGGATCAATACGAATAAGATCGATGGATACGAATTGGAAGTATGCACAAGTCAGGGAAACGCGCACATAACTTGATCGAGCCGAAGGAGATGGATACGAAGCAATGGATTCGAATGGATGGATTCGAAGACGACAGCCAACGAAATACCACAACTTGAATCGATCATAACTCGAGATCTACAAGTCCAAATGCTATGAAATTTTCACAGTAGCTTGAGCACATGTTGAAGAATGTTCACACCAAATTTCAACTCAATCGGACAATTTCTTGATCGATTCGAACATAGCTTCGAATCGATCCCAAAGTGGGCCCGGATTTCCAGAAAGCAGGCATGTGGGCCCCCTCACGTGCCAGAACTGGTCTCCCTTCAGTTTAGGTGAAATATCAGCCTCCTACACCTATACTTAGAGCCCCTGGTCATTCAGAAAAGGGGTCGGACAATTTTGAGAGCTGAAGAGCGCCCAGACTCTGCCAGATTTACTCCAGATCACCATTGCTGCCTTAGATTCAGACTTAGCACAGAAAATTAGTTGTAATACAACACACGAAATTGTAATCTTCAAGCATCGAGCAATAAAATCATAAAAACCTTGAAGTGGACGTAGGCCGGAGATAGCCGAACCACTATAAACTGTGTGTCATTGTTCATTATTCCTGGATTGTTGTTTGTTGCTTACTTAGGTCTGATATTTGTGTTTGAATATTGCTGATTTGTATTCATACACTGGTGCTTTCACAATATTGGGGTTTGTGACCAATTTTGACGCAAACACTTTGGTGCTTTCACTGAGAACAACTGGCACCCGCTACATCGGATTCAGAGTTCAGATTTGGAAAGCGTGAAGAGTTAAGATTTGAAAGACAATGACTCAACAAACAAGACAGAGAGCTGAGCGAAGTCAACAAGGAGGAAGTCAAGAAGCATCCTCCAGAGCTAGAGAAGGACAAGCTTCCATCTACATCACCAGAGATGAAATGGAAGCTATGGAAAATTCATTGCAAGAGAGATTGTTAAAGAGTCAACAGGAGATGATGCAAACTTTCTTCGAACAGATGAGAGCTGCTGGGATGCAGAACTTAGGACCAGCCACAACGGCTGCTAATGTGGAACAAGGAGCTAGGGTTATGGAACCCAATGGAGAACAAAATACAGAACCGGAAGGCAATCAACAAGGGCTTAGGGGCAGGCCCACGGGATCCAACACAGGAGGACCTTTGGAAGGAGTTCAACAGGCTAGGGCCAACGTTACTGCTAATGAGCCACATGAAGAATATGTGCCGGAGTTCCCTCGAGAGCATGGGGGGCAACCCCAGACAGATAACGCTGGATTAGCGGAAATCATTAGAAAGACTATGCGTGGAGGCCTGACCAATAGAGATTTGGAAGGAGTGAACAGGAGTCCGTTCGCTCGGGAAATCAGGATAGCTCAGAATCCACCTAAGTTCAAGTTACCTAGTGTGGAAGTATATAATGGCAAGGCTGACCCAACTGATCACTTGATGAGATACACTAGACACATGGAAGTGATGGGGGCATCGGAGGAAGTGATGGCCAGATGTTTTCCATTGTATTTAACAGATCTAGCTGCAATGTGGTTTAGGCAGTTGGGAGAAGGATCTATCAGGACTTGGAGGGAGCTGGTGGACAGGTTTTTGGGACAGTTTCGGGTTCATATCAAAAGACCTAAGAACGTGATGACGCTAACATCGGTAAAGCAAAGGACGGATGAATCGCTTAGAGCTTTTCTAACTCGATTCAATGCAGCGGTTGCTTCGGTGGATCGGCCGGATCCATCGATGGTTTTAATGGCGGCAGTGTCAGGAGTCAGGGAGGATTCAGATTTCAAGGTATCTTTAATACGAGACCCACCACTGGTCTCGGAGAATTCTTTCATGAGGCTGAGAGATTCCTCCGACAAGAGGATGCATGTGCAGATTTAAAGTTGAAGGAAGTGAATGCAACTGAGGGTGGAGGACCATCCAGTAAAGGTTCAGATAAAGATAAAGAGAAAAGGAAGTTGGATGATGACTCTGAAAAAGCTAGGAAGCGATGGGGGATCCAAAGTTTTCCACATACATAGGATTAAACGAGACGCTAGAGCGGATATACATGGAAACCCAGAATTGCCTTCCTTACCGGAGGCCAGCTAGGAGAGAACCCTCTGAACGAGAAAGAGCATCAGGAAAGCACTGTCTCTTCCACGATTTGGACGGGCATGATACCAACAGCTGCAAGCACCTAAAAGACATAATTGAGGAGCATGCGAGGAATGGACAATTGAGACAGTATGTTGGGGCTCGGAATGCAGCGGTGGAGCAGGAGCAACCACCGCCCATCTCAAGCCAGGATGGCATGAGGCCCATGAATGATGGTCGATTGGTTATCCATTGACCAGGGTAATATGAAATAAGTAACAAACCATTAGCGAGCAGCCAAGTCATTTACACATGTATGGGGACGGAGATAGCCCCTAGGCATGCTCTGAATGATGATAAATCGCAAAGCCATAGTTTGCGAAATCTGTCTTTTGTTTTTGGATTGGACACTTGGTTTTCTAATTTGGTTTTTGGAGTTTGGATTGAACTCCTGATTTTGCTCGTTTTTCTGGTTTTGGCATTCATTCGGATGATTGTTCTCCGTATTGGATGATGATTTTGATTTTTGGTATGGATTTCTGGTTTTCCGATTTGATTTGAATTTTGGATTGGATTTTGATTGGATTCTTTTTGGTTTTTGATAAACGGTCGTCGGGTGTGGATTACACCTGACAAGGGGTGAGGCTTTTTGCCCTGACATGGTAAATTGACACATTCAGGTCGTCGGGTATGGACTATGCTCGGCAAGGGTCCGGAGTGACCAGAATTCGGCCTAGGGCTTAGGCCCCCTATTATCGATTATTATTTCAGGTCGTTGAGTATGGACTATGCTCAACAAGGGTCCGGAGCGACCAGGATTCGGCTTAGGACATAAGCCACGGCATTACTTACGTCCAGGGACACTGGACCATGGTCGTCATGTGTGGATTACGCTTGGCAAGAACCCGGAGAGGTTAGCTCAATGTCCAGGGACACTGGACCATGGTCGTCATGTGTGGATTACGCTTGGCAAGAACCCGGAGAGGTTAGCTCAACGTCCAGGGACACTGGACCATGGTCGTCATGTGTGGATTACGCTTGGCAAGAACCCGGAGAGGTTAGCTCAACGTCCAGGGACACTGGACCACGGTCGTCAGGTGTGGATTGCGCTTGGCAAGAACCCGGAGAGGTTAGCTCAACGTCCAGTGTAACGACCCGTATTTTTAACACTTTAAAAATACGAATTAAAATGAAAATTTTGGATAAAGAAAAAAAATCCGAAGGAAATAAAATTTTGTGTTGTTAAATGTGAATTTCAAGTTAAAATACAAAACGGAATTCTGAAATAACTTATTTGTAAATCAAATATGGATGTTAACTTGTAGTGAATATAGATAATGAATTGAATGGGATTGTAAACCAAATTGGTTACGATTGTAAACAAAGGATAAATAAATGTTACATTTAATATTGAAGTTATAATATGGAAATCAACGTAAACGAATATAGTTTAATATTACTGTGAATTTAAATAAGATGATAACTGTAGAAAATGGAAGTAAATGAATTATAAACCATTGATAATAATGTATAAGTAAATGGTTGATTCAATAATGAAAGTGTAAATCGAAATAAAAGAATTCATTTGGAATTAAATAACTTGAATTTGAATTACAATATAATTGAAGGCTGAATCTAATATAATCTTTTATATTGGATTTATAATGGAAAACTGCATTGTAAAAGATTGTTAATTACTGTGAAATTTAAAAATAGGATTTGTGAACAACTGAAATTTGATTTAAAAGTTAATAATTTAAAATTGGGAATTTTATATTGAAATTAAACAGTCAAATAATTTATTTTCGAATATTGGATTTAATTAGGTAATTAAATCAATGATTTAATAAGTTAAATTTCAGAAATAATTGAAAATCGAGTTGAATATGATTAAAAATGATTTGTAAAATTTTATCTTATCATATTGGAGTTATAGAAATGTTATAGAACTTTTAAAATTGAATTTTAAGTTGAACTGGGAAAATTGAATATTTTAATATTTAATTATCGATTGTAAAATAGCTAATTTTTGAACAGTCTCAGAATTGAACGAAACAAGTTCCATTGGATCCGTAATAATTTATTATTATCGGATTTCAATTTTCGTAGCAATCGGAGTTGTCGTTTGACCGTGGAAGCTCGAAACGCATCGAAATTGTTTTAATATTAATTTAACGAGTTAAAATAGTCATTTTTAAAACGGTCTCGGATTTCGACGAAACCAGTTTCATCGGATCCGTAATGTGACATTATTGTAAGATTTCAAATTTCAAGTCAAACGGATTTACCGTTCGTCCGGGGCAAGCCAAAACGCATAGAAATTCGTTTAAATCGGTTTAAATTTTATATTTTGACTGGTCAACCCTTCTTTTCAGCTGTAAACTCTACATTGTCCCTGTAGCTTTTCATTCACGTCTCCCTCTCCTTTGTTCCACACGCAAATGGCAGAAAGGAAAGAAGAAAAAAAAATAAAATGAATGATGAAACTTTGAAAAATCATAACTCCATTTCTACTCGACTAAAAATCACGAAACCAGTTTTAAAATTCCTACTTCATCGAGTGCTTCAATTTGATATGCTCTTTGCTAGGTGCGGCAAGGTTTGGGGTCGAGGCCGTTCATAGTGGCGATCTAGGGTTTGGGAAATCGAGGGATCTAGCGATCGATTCGCGAAACGGAGCTTTGATTTGAACTCGTCGTCGAAGATAGCATCTCGGAGCATGTTTTGGTGGCGTGCGGCTATGGTTTGGGACGCGCGACCTGCTCGCGTTCGTACAGGGGGTCTCCAGGTCGCGACTTCCACGTGGTGGCCGAGCTTGATGTTGATGGTACGGGGAGGTGGAGATCGTGAAGGAGAGTTCGTCGCTGAAGACGGATTCGAATTTCGTCAACCGGAGCTCCGTATCACGGTTTGAAATGCACGGTGGGACATGGGTTTGCACGGCATGTTTTTCTTGGCTACAGGCAATTCGAATTGGAGAAGATAGGGTAGGATTTGATTGATAATTAGTGAAGTTAATTATTTATTTAATTATCCCGCTAATGACGTTCGTATTTTGGCTATAACTTTTGCATGCGAGGTCCGTTTTGGACAACGTTTCTTCCGTTGGACTCGTATTGACGAGCACTACGCTATGCAACTGGATCGGAATCATTTGGAGCTAGAGAAAATTTTGAGTAAATCGAACGTCGTTCGATTTGATTTAAATCGTAAAATCAAGGTGAGTGTTTTATAACGCTCACAACGTACTAAATATCTTTATGCTAGTTAAATTTGACATTATGAAGTGTTATGATTTTATTTGTCGTTGTTTTATAAAATTTAATTGTCAAATAGATTGTCATTTGAATTAACCGTTGAAAATTAAATTGCCAGTTAAATTGAAATTAAAATTGAATTGCGATTGAATCACCTGACATTGATAACTATGAAACTGCCATGAATTGTATTGACTATTGGATGATGTATTGTGATGGATGTCATTGGTTGATGTTTGAATGTTTGGATGTTTATTTGTTTATATATATACTGTTATGCATACACATGACACTGTGATTTAATTTAAGTGACATATGTTCATCCCTGACATTTAATTGAAATAAATAATCACTTGGCCATAGGATAGAAAATTATATACGGACACTGAATTTGGCTAAATTAATAATTTTTGAAATCGTCGTTTGAAATTTATTTAAATGTTTTGATATAAAAGTTATAAATAAAAATCGATTTATAGAAATTGAATTCATCGAAAAATTGAGTTTGGAATGTTGAAATGAATTTTGGTTAAAGGAATTTTGTTAAATAATTAAGTTGAGACTTTGAAATTTGAAAATTGAATATGATTGAATGTCGAAAATTGATTTGTTTAAAGATTTAACTTTTATTCGAACTTTGAATATTTCTAAGAAAAGTTATATGAAATGATATTTCAGGATTGAAGTTAGAATTGAAACTTGGATTCAAAAATTTGTTATTAAAAGAAAATTTGATTCAATGTTTAAATCGATATTTTGAAATTGGATTTGGAATTGAAATTGGAATTTAAATTAATTTGGAATTGAAATTTAAATTCATTTGGAATTGGAAATTAATTTGAAATTGGAAATTGAAAGTGAACGGAATTTGGTTTATTGAATTCGAAATTTATATGGAATCAAAATTTATTCGAGTTGAAATCGGAATTGAATCAATTAAATCGAAATGGACATTGAAATTGATTTGGGTAGGAAATTGGGAAGTTGACCGGTTTGACTTTGGAATTTGTTTAAATGAATATTTTAGTATAATTGATTTAAAATCTATATTCTTTAAATATTGAAATTATTTTGATTTTCAAAATGTTTTACTATATAAACCATTTTTATATTCAAATTATTTTCGATTAAACTATTTAAATATTTTCTATTAAACTATTTTAACTATTTTAATTATTTAAACTACTTTTAAATTACTTAAAACTATTTTCTAAAATTTTCAAGCTGGTCAATAAGGTGAATTGTTTATATTTAAATCTCGAATTTAAATACGAATTGGGTTAAATGAAGTTGCAACCTAAATTGAAATTCGAAATGATTTTGAAATTGAAATGAGATATTGAGGCGAAAAATGATTTTTGAAACGGAATCTTACATTTTGAATAGATATGATGATATTTGAAATGGATTTGATTTTTGAAGCGAATATGATATTTTGATATCAATTATGAATCGAGTTAAAATGTAAAAGAGCCATCGGTGTAATAATACGTAGTTATTGAAGAGACCGGGATCGGATATGGACATACTCTCTGTCGATACCGAAAACCACTTTAATAACTATTATACGCGGAGTGTTGATCCAGAATGAAGTGGATGGTCTGGTGAACGCGTTGACTGAAGAAAGAGAACGATATTGGATGACCCCTGACATGACTAAAACAGGAGCCGCGCCGGGCCATTGAGGTTCGCCACCTCTAGCGGACACACTTCTTCGATACCATATCTATTACATTTGTGATTCGATTTGGGTGCACCCCTTGATTTGGGAGTGTTGTTTCGCGGTGTTGGGGTAGCTGCTGGCTATGCTCAACATCAGTCCGGATCACGCAACTACTAGTATCCTAGTTGGTATCGCCTCATGTACCTTGTCATACTGATTATCCTATTCGCGACCACTACGTTATGGTTTGTACCTTGAGTATATGGATTGCCCTCTGGTGACTTCCGGTTTTGGGGAAACTACGGTCTTGTATATGCTCTTGGGAATATAAATGTGTTAAGCGGCGAATGGGCGTTGACTTAACACTATTTTGATACCTTTACTTTACTTTAGACATTATCTATATAGCGTATCTTATTGTATATATAGATAGTTTAACGGATCCTTGAGAGATGGAAAATCCCGTAACATCTCTTGAGTTATTGCACGCACGTTGACACTGGATAGGAGATGTCAAACCCCGTAAACATCTCTGACGCCGTTTACACTCATATTTATTACGATTGATTTAACTTTCATAAGGATATTTTAGTCCTGACTCGAGTGTTTTGTCTTTTCATTACGCTCGGGTCAGCCTGAGCATTTCAGTTTAGGTTGAAGATCATTTCCTTGGAGGACGGAGACGAAGATTTGGTATATTATCTACTACTATTATATTCATTCCATTCCACTGTATTGTTGTATGATATTTGCTGTGTATGTAACTATGATAAATGTTGTATAATAATAATCAAATGTATTCATTTCAAATGTATTCATTTAATTAACAGCTTCATGAACTGTTATTTTATTATCATACTTTAGCCTTCCGCTGTGAGATTCTGTGTTGTTTCATTTCCTTTATTTCTTTTCTTTTCTTTTCTTATTTAACCCCAATAACCATCCGCCCTTTTGAATGGTTTAGAATCGACATGTGTGTCTGATTTGTCGATTTGAACGGTCCAAAAAGGCGGGTCGTTACATCCAGGGACACTGGACCACGGTCGTCAGGTGTGGATTGCGCTTGGCAAGAACCCAGAGAGGTTAGCTGAACCCGGAGAGGTTAGCTCAACGTCCAGGGACACTGGACCACGGTCGTCAGGTGTGGATTGCGCTTGGCAAGAACCCGGAGAGGTTAGCTCAACGTCCAGGGACACTGGACCACGGTCGTCAGGTGTGGATTGCGCTTGGTAAGAGCCCGGAGAGGTCATGGATTTAGATATCAGACCGGAGAGGTCCTGGATTCGGTTATTGGCTATTGATGAGGATGGATTAGGACTCGGTTATCGAGTTTGAATGGATATGGAATTGGCTAAGGCTTCGGTTATTGGATTTGGAATTGGGCATCGACTCCAAGCAGTCAAGGATGATGTACTCTGATGATATGGCTATGGACTTCGGATATTGGATTCGGAACTGTTCAAAACACGCCTTATTATCACAAGGCATGTTTTGGGGGGCAAATTTTATCCCACCATTTGGTCAAAGATGGAATATCGACAAATTGGGAAGGAACAATGGATATCAGGATTGGAGATCGATTGGAAACAAAAAGGGCAGTCGATATCATCAAAATTCGGCCGAGCTCCGATCAGGACGGAATCGATTGGGAATGATGATCAAGGCTAGGAGAAGCTATGTTTCAATTTTCAGGACGATCGGAGTTCGTACACACAAAATATGAATGGATTAAAATACACAAAGCACGGTTCGAATCGATGTACTTCGCATCGATGGATGCTGGTTCGAATCGATGAAGGTTCGAATCGATTGAGGTTCACCGCACTTCATATCGATACGGTTCGTATCGATGAAGATGGATTCAGTCATTTTCTCTGGGACAACATGTTCGAATCGATCAAGACATAGTAAATGCTTCGAATCGATGAGGTCAAGGAGAGTTCGAATCCATCGGGTTAGGGTATGTTCGAATCGATCGATTCGACGAGATCGATTTGAAGCATGCTCCTAGGATCAATACGAATAAGATCGATGGATACGAATTGGAAGTATGCACAAGTCAGGGAAACGCGCACATAACTTGATCGAGCCGAAGGAGATGGATACGAAGCAATGGATTCGAATGGATGGATTCGAAGACGACAGCCAACGAAATACCACAACTTGAATCGATCATAACTCGAGATCTACAAGTCCAAATGCTATGAAATTTTCACAGTAGCTTGAGCACATGTTGAAGAATGTTCACACCAAATTTCAACTCAATCGGACAATTTCTTGATCGATTCGAACGTAGCTTCGAATCGATCCCAAAGTGGGCCCGGATTTCCAGAAAGCGGGCATGTGGGCCCCCTCACGTGCCAGAACTGGTCTCCCTTTAGTTTAGGCGAAATATCAGCCTCCTACACCTATACTTAGAGCCCATGGTCATTCAGAAAAGGGGTCGGACAATTTTGAGAGCTGAAGAGCGCCCAGACTCTGCCAGATTTACTCCAGATCACCATTGCTACCTTAGATTCAGACTTAGCACAGAAATTAGTTGTAATACAACACACGAAATTGTAATCTTCAAGCATCGAGCAATAAAATCATAAAAACCTTGAAGTGGACGTAGGCCGGAGATAGCCGAACCACTATAAATTGTGTGTCACTGTTCATTATTCCTGGATTGTTGTTTGTTGCTTACTTAGGTCTGATATTTGTGTTTGAATATTGCTGATTTGTATTCATACACTGATGCTTTCACAATATTGGGGTTTGTGACCAATTTTGGCGCAAACAACGGTCACCCTGTTCCACCAAAATAAAGCAGCTCCTTGCAACTGTCTCGAAGCCAACCTCCTTTTTTGCCCATCATTCAGACCCAAATCAACAAAAAGTCTTTCACAATGCAACAGCCAGTTCTCCACTTCAATAGCATCTTCAGTTCTGATAAAAGGCTTCCCACCAAGACTAGTATAATCTCTATTCAACTTAGCATATGTTTGTACCAAAATTGGGCACAACACTCTTCGGAAGTTTTTGAAGAGATAAAGTGAAGAAATTAAATGGAAAAAAAGGAATTATCTAATATAAACTCCAAATTTCAGAAATGAGAATAATTAAAGTGCAAGGAAACACAAGAATTTAGAGTGGTTCAGCGTATCGCCTACGTCCACTATGAAGTAGTTTGCTTTATCGATCTTTCTTTTGTGTTTACAAGTGAATTCAATGATTTACAGCAGACAATTATGATTTGCAGCAATGAATTTCCTTGGTAGCAGCAGCAATTGAGTTCAGATCTGGATCTAGCAGAGTCCGGGCGTTGGAGATCTCAAAGAGGAAGAAGAACCCCTTTTCTGTTGGCTTTGGGGGTCTATTTATAGGTGTAGGAGGCTGATATTTCGCTCAGATCTCGGGAGACCCTCTTTGGCACGTGACCAGGCCCGTACGCCCAAGCCCGTGAAGTTTCGGTCCGATCCGTGATCGATACGACCAGATTTCGTATCGCTTGAGATTCCATCCAATGGAGTCGAAATTTGGCGTGGACATTCTTTAGCATGCACATAGTCTTTTGTGAAAATTTCATAGCATTTGGACTTGTAGATTAGGATATATGATCGATATGAAATGAGGTTTTCGGTAGGCTGTTTCCTTCGACTCGCTTCTATTTCGACTCGCTTCTATTTCGACTCGCTTCCCTTCGACTCGGTGACGTGGCGCTCGAATCTCACTCTGCCCTTGATGTTGTTTCAAGCGAGTCGAAATGTTCATTGGTTGAGCGAGTCGAAGTGTGCCCAGATCGAGCGAGTCGAAGTACGCACTAGTCGAGCGAGTCGAAACATAGTGTCCTGAGAGGTTTGAGCGGTGGCTTCACCAATGGAGTTGAAGTTGATGGAGTCAATCAGTGGTTCGAATGGAGCGAGTCGAAGAAGGCATCTGAGAGAAGCGAGTCGAAGTAGGTACTTTAGATGGCTGTGAAGCAAGTCGAACCTGAACGAATCGAAGTTGGCCTCTGAGCGAAGCGAGTCGAAGTAGGCATCTGAGGGATGTGGAGAAAGTCGAAGGAAGCGAGTCGAAGGGAAGCGAGTCGATCGGTAATTGGTTTTCACCCAATTTTGTATCGTTCATAACTTGAGCATAAGAACTCGAATTGACTTGAGATTTGGAATGTTGACTCTCATGGCTTAGCTTGTCTTGTCCTACCAAACTTGGCTCGATCCGGACTCGGACAAAATTCGTCGATATCCATAGTGAGCGTGTGTATAACCGATCTCTGGGATAGATCGTCATTGGTTTACTAGTAGTCAATTCCTTAGTGTCACGGTCTTGCCAAAAGGCGGGATATCATTTGCCCCCCAAAGTACGTCTTGTGGAAACATGACATGCTTTGAAATGCTGCCATCCTTACTATGATTAGTTATTGTCTTTTCGACGAAAGCTGTAATCTTCGACTGATTTCCTTGATAATGTAAGTTGTTGACTGTTAACTGCTGTACCCTGTATTGTTGCAACTGATTGTTGTATGCCAGTGATTAGCCGTTTGCTGTTGTAATCATTATTGGATGAGTTTCCGATTCCTGAAAATTTGGAATATTGAATACTAGTCCGACATTCATGCATATATGTTAACCTGACTCTCGTTGACGTTCGTACGTCCACGAGTCATTGTCAGTTTATTTTACTTTTGAATTACGTATCGATCCTCTCCTGAACCGATGTGAAATTCGCTGCAATAACGCTCAATGGTTGCTTTTGAATGTTCCTTCGTAAAGATCCTCTCCTGAATCGATGAGAAGGGTTGAAATATCGAAGATGATTTTCATTGAATTTATGGATGCGAAGTAAGTATGCTGAGTTGATGGAGTTGGCCTCTGGAAGTCATGATTTGATGGATTTGATGGATGCGAAGCGCTTGTTCAACTAGATGACAGACTCGAACTGAGCGAGTCGAAGTGGAGCGAGTCGATGTAGACTCCCTGATGGATTCAAATTGCTCGTTCGACTCGGTCTGGGGTTCGAGCTGCATAGGGGTCGGAGTCGAAATGGGGTTTCGATACACAGGGTAGTCTCGTACTGATGGAGTCGAACTGGACACGGGTATGGAGTCGAAGGCAAGCGATACAAAGGAGAGCTTCGTATTGATGCACTGGAGAGGGAGTCGAAACGTGCGTTCGAATCCATCGGGATACGAAGCGTTTATTCCCTTTGTTTCCAAGTCCATATAAATACTTTGTACTTAGCCGTTTTTCACTTTTTTACCTTTCGTTTTACTTCCTTTCCTTCGTATCGCTTAGAAACTCGAGAAGAACGAACGACATATCCCTGCCTTCAAACCGATTCCTATCTTCAATCGTTTGGACTAACTGACAGATTTAGGTAATCCAACAAACGAATCCATGCGTAAACGATGAGGCTCGGGTTTTCTTAACATCAAATCACTCAGAGTCATGGTTGATCGAAAGCTCTCTGGCCTCAACTTCGTGTCGCTATGGAATATGGGTTTCGAGATGGTGAGGCGAAGGTCTTCGTATCGATCGATGGTGGAGCTTCGCATCGAATCGAGTACTTTGAATTCATGGATCGATACAAAGGGATTGAGCTTGATGAACTCGAAATGATGGCCTTTGATTAAGTCAAAAAGGGTGGTTTTCGATCGAGTCAAAGTGCGTGGTCTTGGGACCGAGTCGAACTCGATGGTCCTGGGGAGCGAGTCAAACTGTGTGGTCCTGGGGAGCGAGTCGAACTGTGTGGTCCTAGGAGCGAGTCGAAACGCGTGGTCCTGGGAGCGAGTCAAAACGCATGGTCTAGGGACCGAATCGAGAAACGTGGTCTAGGGACCGAGTCTAACTCGATGGTCTTGGGGAGCGAGTCGAACTGGGGATTTCGAATCGAGCCCTCTAGTTCGAGTCGAACTTGCATGCCGACCTTCTGACCGAGTCTGACTCATATGCACACGACCATAGCTTATTGATGCGAACACGGCTCTCACGAGCGATACAAATTTGATCACAAAAAAGTTTGAAACTTTTCACACACTTGAACAATTGCCTCCGACGAGCTTCAAACTTTCATAACTGGACTTAACCGTTTCACTGCATATATGATTTCCTATCGAAGCTCGTCGATAAAACTGCAACTTATAAAGATGACAACAAACTATAACTTGAAATGATGGTCAATAGTTGGATGGTATGGTTGTGACGGTCAGCGATGACGGTCCTTCCGACCGAATTCCGAAGTCTCGTCGCTTACATGCTTCCTTCAATTCGGCTGAACTTCTCAAATAATATACAGTATTGCATTGCACAGCACACACTCACACACTTTACACTAGGGGATGCACGAGCGTTATCATTTGTTTAACAATGATTTTTTATAAGCTAGCTATTCATGGAACCCTCCAGTTCTCAACTGCAGGAACTCCCGAGTTCTATTCCTCCAACCATAGAGATACCGGTCATAGAAGCTGAAGTTATAGAGCCAGCTCCAGACGAGCGTCTAGGGGCTCGGTTTATTTGTAGTCCACCAGATTTGGTGCAGTCGGGTATCTCCGAAGACATGCTAGGATGGATCTGTTTAAGGCATGGTCTGTCGCTTGACGACGTGCTACTACCTGGGCCAAATGACATGCCACATTATCCTCCATAGGGGTTTACCGCTTTCAACCGTCACGCTTGCAAAGCGAGGACACTTCCTCTCTTCAATGAATATATAAGGGAGATGTTATCGTTTCTTGGCATAGCTCCATCTCAGCTACATCCGAACGGGTATGCCTTGTTGAACAGCACCTTCATCCTGTTTATGGAGATCCTCTTTCGACCGCCGAAGCCGATCGAATTCAGATATTTATTCAACGTCAAGAGTCGTGGAGACAGCCATTCTTTCACCTTTCTTGAAGCGGTCAGAAACTGCCACGTAGTACTGGGTTCCTGGGGAAGGCTAAGTTATTATAAAACTGAATGGTTCTATGTTCGGTGCCCCCCGGATTTGCTAGGCGGTGGTTGGATAGACGTAAGTGCCGTCATCTCTTTCTCGAACCATTGCGAAGTTAGTAACCGACTTCAAAACTGACATATCTTTCTCTTCTTTTACAGCCGCGATCTCTCGCCCTGACGGTGCGTACTTTAGAGAGCTTGTTTGGATTCTTCAAGCGTATCCGGGCGAAGAGAGGCATATCGACTTGGTCCTAACTGATAGAAATTTGAGGACCGTCGGGCTGATAGAGTGGAGGCAAAGCATACATCTGGAAGGTACACTTATAGTGGTCTCAAATAAACGGGTGAAGCGCAAAGCGCCCGCAGTCGTGATCGTCGAAGAAGTTGATTCAGAAAGAACGCCTACTGATACCGAACTCCCAGCTGGGACTTTTGCCGATGTCCAAGATTCGGGTGGAAGAAGAAAAGGCAAGGCTGTTGCTTAGAAGCGTTCTATATTTGGGAGATTTAAATCCGTTGTTATGTCCCTGCCTGCTCAGGGGATTAGAATATCAGAGGCTTCTTCCCCGCCAGTAGAGAATCTTTTTGACGGGCTTGCCGATGTTCCGATTCCGGACTTTGTGTCGTCTCAACACGACGCTGGTATGGAGGAGCTTGATAGTGCTCTCGAACTGAGCGGGTCGCTTGCTATGAGTGCGGCCGACATTTCCGGTTGGTCGGGGGATTGCACATGCATACACTTCACTACACTGCATGATTCACAACTGTAAATCACTCAACTTAGGAAGTCACTAACTCTTTCTTCACTTCTCATTTTCAGGTACTATGTCTGGAAGGGGATCGATGCTTGGGAATCTTCGCTCTGCCCGAAAAGCTTCTGGTTCCTATGATTCCCGCAGGAGGGATTCAGATAGAGATCGCGATCGCGATTACTCTAACTAGGACAGGCATGGGCATGACAGAGAGTATAAACATCGATCCAGATCACGCTCTCCTCCTCCCAGACTTCCGTCTCCACCCCCTGTTTCTGCCTCATATCCGCTTGAACCTCCTCGCCACAGACCGTCTTCTCATTCTTCTAGGTCTGAGACTCATCTTCAGAGTGTCGAGACTACATCCTCCATGGTTACAGAGCAGGTCCCCGCTGATCCCACTGGAGAAGGGGCCTTTAAGTTGGCTTAGATGAGGAAGGATTTTCCAAATATCTGCTTCGACGATTATGTCTTCCCTCCCCACTTGAAGAGAATTCCATCAGGTGTAGAAGGCACGATGCATGATTATGTCCACGACATCTACACCCAATACCGAGAGTGGGCAAAGGCTGCTGAAAAAGCTTCCAAAGTGGCCTTTGAGCGGGCTAAAGAGATCGAGAAGATGGAGACCGAGCTCGCAAAAAGGGATCGTATTATTCAGGTACTCTCTGCTGAGTCCGAGTCTTCTTGGAAATATGAGATTGAGGCCATTAAGAAGGCTGATGAAGCAAAGGCAGAAATGGAGAGGTTGGGGCAGACACACGTTGCCCTGGTGGAGGAGATGGGCCACCGGAACACCAAAGTTACCGCCGAGCGGGATGCGGCTGTCAAGGAGCTTAATGAACTCAAAGCCAAATTCGCCAACTTGGACAAGGAAAAAGATGACGCGAACAACGCAGCCCAGGAAGCGTGCGATCAGGCTGTTCTGCTCAGGGGAGAACGGGATGCGGTTGTGGCTAAGTCCAGAAGGTGGAGACTGAGGTCGAGGAGAGGGTGAAGTTGGTCGAGTCCAGGCTAGTGGCCGACATCTAAGACCTCCTCGTCGTTTACAACGCTAATGTGCTGAGGCACAGGGGGCTAGCCTAGCTCGATGATTATTCAAAGCATCTCCACAGTGCTTGGGGCCAGTTGGTTGAGGAAGAGAAGGAGGCGCACCAGGGTGAGTTTGTGGATGAATTCGAGCTCGAGAATCGTCTGTTAACCGATGATGAAAAGAAGATTCTCCATGATTCAATGATCTCTTATGAGAAGAAGAGACTCAGCACACAGCACCTGGAAGTAGGAGAAGGCTACGGGGTTGAGCATCACGATGCAAGTCTTGATCTTCCGGCGTCAACCCAGTCTGAATCTTTGCCTGCGGTTGATCCTCAAGCCGTTCCTGCCTATAATCCGAATCAGCCGCAGATGTCTCCGACTACAGCGCAAGCGACTGAAGCCGCCCCATCGCTTACAAGTCAAACTGAGGAAGGTACTCCGAACATTCCACATATCTTTCCTGAGTCGAAGTCTTTGATCGAGTTAAGTCCTAACAATTCTCTTATTCTTTGTCCAGTGATCGACGCTGCACCGCACATGCCTCCTGCTACTCAAGAATATCAGACGCAGGAGGCTATCGTGACCGAAGCGATCACCGTGAGCATAGCTGCCCCGACCGATGATATGCAGGGGAGTACAATGGCATTTGACGAGCAACTGATGGATGAACTCTTTCGCCGTCACGACGATCCTCTTGCTGACTTGCCGCCTGTCATGAGAGGAAGTGATCCTGCTACAAGTTCTTCAATGCCTACTGCCGATGCCCCCAGCGGGGCTCGAGCAATAACCAAAGAGGAGGTGGTATGGCAGCAGCGGCTCATGATGGAAGCTTTGGAGGTGGGATGGCAGCACCAGGGCCTACTCCGCTCAGAATGATATCTCTCGGTGGTGCTGTTTTTCTCACCGACATGCCCGTTCCACCTTCTGTATTCGATCCTGTTCCTCCGACTCCGCCTGCAGGGAGCGTTCCTATTCACTTGAGTTCGGAGGAGGATGTCGACATAATGCCCTCGCCCGAGGACCAACCGCCGAAAGGCACAGGCTTGAAGAGGAAGATTGGCGATGGCTCCAGCGGGTCCACACCGAGGAGGAAGCCAAGGAAGAGGAAAGATTAGGCACGCTCATCCGGTGTATTTTGACTTACATTTTGTTAGCCGTGTATAGATGCGGGTTCGGCCCCTGCTAGTAGGAATTTTTTGGGAACAAACTTGTATACGAACTTCTTTTACAAACAATAGAAATGAAACTTCTCTTTTTTGGTTTCTTTTCTGTCATTGTGTATTTGTCTAAGTGTTTAAATATATGGAGTGCACTTGTGAAGTTTCAGGTTCCGAATCAAGTTTGCTTTGGTTTGCCAAGTTCGAAAACTGTGGGCATGGCTTGTAACTGGGAAGCGAGTTGAATTCCGATGTCGCATCGCTTTACTCAATGGTTGATGCTTAAGTCCTGCCCCCCAGTCTTGGGGATGAGTTGTAGACCGTCAGCCGACGATCGCTTCTTACTTATGACATGTTGAGCCTTGTGCCACCGAACGGATGTCTGAGGCAAGCAGAGATTGAGTAATGCATCCATGCTTGTTTGATTGTCGATGATCATATCCATACTCTGGGGATTCTTATTTGCTTACTGGCGGTTGGTCATGCCGGCTTAAGTTTTAATCATATGTCCATGATCCGGAGGCCCGGAATTGACATTTGTACTCCGACTCGGGTTTTGGGAGTTTGGAGCTGATACTTTTACTTCGATTCATGCTTCGGGAAATTGAAGTTGGTGTTTACGCTCCGTTTCGCACTCTAGGAATCCGGAGTTGATGTTTGTGCTCCAACTCACGCTCTGGGAATTCGGAGTTGATGTTTATACTCCGATTCGTGCTCTGGGAACTCGGAGTTGGATGTTTATACTCCGCTTTGCACTCTGAGAATACGGAGTTGATGTTTATACTTCGGTTCGCGCTCTGGGAACTCGGAGTTCATGTTTATACTCCGCCTCACACTCTGGGAATACAAAGTTGATGTTTATACTCTGCTTCGCACTCTGGGAATACGGAGTTGATGTTTATACTCTGGTTCGCGCTCTGGGAACTCAGAGTTGGATGTTTATACTCCGCTTCGCACTTTGGGAATACGGAGTCGATGTTTATACTCCGGTTCGCGCTCTGGGAACTTGGAGTTGGATGTTTATACTCCGCTTCACACTATGGGAATACGGAGTTGATGTTTATACTTCGGTTCGCGCTCTGGGAACTCGGAGTTGATGTTTATACTCCGCTTTGCACTCTGGGAATACAGAGTTGATGTTTATACTCCGCTTCGCACTCTGGGAATATGGAGTTGAATGTTTATACTCCGACTCGCGCTCTGGGAGTTCGGAGTTGGATGTTTATACTCCGCTTCGCACTCTGGGAATACGAAGTTGAATGTTTATACTCCGACTCGCGCTCTAGGAGTTCGGAGTTGATCTTTATACTCCGCTTCGCACTATGGGAATACAGAGTTGAATGTTTATACTCCACTTCGCACTCTGGGAATACGGAGTTGATGAAGGATTGTCGTGTATCAATTCTTTTTTGACTTTTATGTGATGGCTTGCCCCCAAGCTTGGGTTTCACTTAGCGAGTGATTGGTTGCATCGCAGTCACTCTCTATTTGAATAAATCCCACCGTATGATGAGACTTAGCTCTCCGTGCATAGTGATGGTCATATGAAGTATTTCAAGTAAATCACAGCTCTGGCTCGAAGAGGTTGCATTTTATTGCTGAAATAAGAAAGTATGGCAAAGTCAGTTGCCTTATTACAAGTTCTAATTTCGAAATGCATAAACAAATTGCAGAAAAGGAAAGTAAACTAAATGGATAAAGATAGCCTGTTAGGTGTAATAGCGGTGAAGGCTTTCGCTATTCCAGGCTCTTGGCAGAGTTAGACCGTCGATAGTCGATAATTTGAATGTGCCATACCCGAGCCTTCGTTCAATAACATACGGTCCTTCCCATGTCGGTTTCATATGCGAGGAAACCGGATAGATTTTTTTGAGGACGAGATCTCCTAGTTCAAAGGTTCGTGGGCGGACCTTGGCGTTGTACAATCGGGTGACTCGGCTTCGATGCGCAGCTGCCCTCAAATCAGCTTCTTCACGCTTCTCATCTAGTAGGTCAAGAGATTCCGCAAGTAATATAGCATTCGTCTTTGGATCATAGTATGTCACACGATGAGAAGGTACTTCTAGCTCGACTGGAATAACGGCTTTTGAACTGTAAGAAAGAGAGAATGGAGTGTGATCAATCGCAGTCTTGTGGGTTGTTCGGTAAGCCCATAAAGCCATAGGAAGTTCATCAACCCATTTGCCACCGACCTTTTCCAGTCGTTTTTTCAGAATGGATTTTATGACTTTATTAACAGCTTCGACCTGTCCGTTTGCTTGAGGGTGTGTGACTGCAGAGAATTTCTTTTGGATGTGAAATCGCCTGTAGAAATATTTAAATTCAGCACTGTCGAACTGGGTTCCGTTGTCCGTAATAATGGTGTATGGGAGACCAAATCGACAGATGATGTTATGAACCACAAAGTAGATTACTTTCTTCGTTTTAATGGTAGCGAGAGCTTCGGCTTCAGCCCACTTAGTAAAGTAATCAACTGCGATGATGGCGTATTTCGCGCCACCCTTTGCCAGAGGTAAAGCACCAATGATGTTGATGCCCCACATTACAAACGGCCATGGGCTGACCATTTGTTCTATTTTGGTAGGAGAAGCTCTAGGAATTCGGGCATACTTCTGACCCTATCGCATTTCTTTGCATAATCCGACGCATCGCGATTCACGGTTGGCCAGTAATATCTGTATCGAAGTGTTTTCTTGGCGAGTGCTTGCCCCCCGGTGTGATCGCCACATTCTCCCTCATGCACTTCGTGCAATACTCGTTTGATTTCATCATGAGCGATACACCGGAGTAGAGGAACAGAGTACCCTCTTCTATACATGACCCCATCCTGAATGACGAATCGTGAAACCTTTCAAAGAACTTGTCTCTTTTCACTCCTGCGTTCCGGCAGGATTCCGTGTTCGATGTAGTTTCTGAGTGGAGTCATCCATGAATCCTTTTCGAGGATGGTTTCGCATACCCCGTTTATTTCTGCCCGGTCAATGCTTGGGGAGGATAATGCTTCTACGGGAACGAGTCCCATTTGCTGACCTTCACCGGTGCTGGCTAGTTTTGCCAATGAATCGGCATGTTGGTTGTGCTCCCGTGGTATACAATAGATGGCGTAGTAATCGAACTGATTCAGTACTTCCTGATCTTGAGCTAAGTAAGCAGCCAACCTTCGATCTCTTGCCTGATACTCTCCCCGTACTTGACACACGACCAATTGTGAGTCACAGTAAATCTCTACTGCGATAATTCTCAAATCTCTAGCAAGTTTTAAGCCAGCTAAGAGGGCTTCATATTCAGCTTCATTATTGGTTGCATGAAAGTCAAACTTCAAAGCGTAGCATATAGATCGGCCTTCGGGGGTCTCGAGCACAACACCAGCGCCCGAACACCGGTCGTTTGATGCACCATCAGTATACAGCTTCCGGACAGATTCAGGGGATTTACTGGTTTCGGGAAAGTCCTCTGGAATGGTAAATTCGACAATGAAATCGGTGAGGACTTGTCCTTGGATTGTTCGTCTTGGCGTGTAAGTAATATCAAACTGACTCAGTTCGATGTTCCACTTGAGTAACCTACCAAACGTCTCGGGCCGCGAAAGGACCTGTCGTAATGGATGGTCGGTGTAAACAACAATGGGATGTGCCTGGAAATACGATCGAAGTTTCCTTGATGCAATCACAAGGCAGTATGCCAACTTTTCTAGCTTTGGATAGTTCCTTTCAGCCCCAGCCAATCGTTTGCTGACATAGTATACCGGCTTCTGTATCTTGTCTTCTTCTCGGATTAATGCAGCGCTGATAGCGTTCTTTGATATCGCCAAATATATGAACAGCTTCTCATGGTCGATGGGCTTCGACAGGATAGGTGGTGTGGATAGATGTTGGACTAGCGCTTGGAAAGCGCCCTCGCACTCCATGGTCCATTCAAAGTTGCGTTTTCCTTTCCGAATCAGATCGAAGAAGGGAATGCATTTGTCAGTGGACTTTGAAATGAATCTGCTCAATGCTGCTACTTTCCCATTGAGACTTTGGACTTGCTTTATGGTCTTGGGAGTTTCAAGATTTCTGATTGCCCAAATCTTTATAGGGTTAGCTTCGATTCCCCGAGCATTAACGATGAACCCAAGGAACTTCCCGGATGCAACTCCAAAGTGACATTTCAGTGGATTTAACTTCATTTTGTATTCTCGAAGTATGTTGAACATAGTTTCCAGGTCTTTAACATGGTCAGTGGAGAGTCGTGACTTCACAAGCATGTCGTCTACATATACTTCCATGGTTTTCCCGATATGATTGGCAAACATCCGATTGACCAATCGTTGATAAGTAGCCCCGGCATTCTTAAGTCCAAATGGCATAACCTTGTAGTAATAAAGTCCCATATTGGTTAAGAAGCTGGTATGTTCTTGATCGGGTAAATGCATCGGTATCTGATTATAGCCAGAGTACGCGTCCATGAAGGATAAGAGTTCATGTTCGGCTGTCGAATCTACTAGCTGATCAATTCTGGGAAGTGGGAAACTGTCTTTGGGACATGCTTTATTCAGGTCGGAATAATCGACACATGTTCTCCACTTTCCATTCGGCTTCCGGACGAGCACGAGATTCGACACCCATTCAGGATATAGCGCGTCCCGAATGAATCCATTTGCCTCAAGCTTTTCTACTTCTTCCTTAAGGGCGGCAGATCTCTCTGGATCCATACCATGCCTTTTCTGTTTGACCGGGACATGCCACGGGTCAATGTTCAGAGTGTGGCTCGCGATGTCTGGCGAGATCCCACACATGTCGGAATGTGTCCAGGAAAATACGTCAAGATTTGCCCGTAGAAATTCAACCAATTCCTCTTGGGTTTGCTGGCTTAGCTGAGATCCAATCTTATCATTCTCGAGTCATCGTTACTGTCAACTAGGACATCAATCATCATTTCGGCCGGGGATGCTTGACTTTCTTTAGATTCTCCTTCGTCTTCAGTTTCTCTTGGGTCAAGATCCCTGAGGAATTGGCTGGGGTGCCCGGGCCTGGGCCCGGGCGTTAATTGTCAATTATCGGCGAAACGGACGCAGAGAGATTCCTCTACGCCATTTCCTTTCTCCTTTCACTGCGCTTCCCGCAGCTCAGCAACATAACAGGCTCTGGCAGCAACCTAATCTCCCTGAATGATTCCTATTCCATGATCAGTAGGAAACTTTAAAGTCAAACACCATGGGGCGATGACCGCCCGGAATTCAGCGAGGGCTGGCCGTCCCAAGAAAGCATTGTAAGGGGAGTCTATGTCCAAAACAATGAACTGAAGCATCCGTACTCTCCGTCGTTCTCCAACTCCCAACTCTACTGGCAGTTCCACCATTCCAGTGGGTATAGTTGCACTTCCGTTGAAGCCATGGACTCGGCATTGACAAGGCTTCAAGTCTGTGGCTTCTATTTTCATTTGATCATAAGCTCGTTTGAACAAAATATTCACAGAGCTTCCACTGTCAACTAAGATCCTTCTCATCCAAGCGGGACCTATCTGTGCTGAGATGACCAGTGGATCGATAGTGGGAGCTTCGACTTTATCAGCGTCTCTGCTCCTGAACATGATGTCATCTGTCATCGTCTTCTATTCTTGGCCGGAGCCCCTTCATCGGAGTTACTATAACATTCGAAGTCTGCGTGCCTGATAGAACTAGCATAAGACTCCATTTCCTTCCAGCTTCGATCTGCTGGGTGAGGACCACCACTTATTGTGTTGATGACCAACCTCCCGCCCGTACGAGCAGGTTCCTCCTGTCTTTCCTGATTCGGCGCACGATTTTGATTTGATGGGCCCTTGCCTCCGGACTGCGGTGCCCACACATATTGATCCAACTTCCGTTCACGTATTAGTTTTTCAGTGAGGTCTTGTAAGTGACGGCACTCATTGGTGTTGTGGCCATAACTCTCGTGGAATCTACAAAATTTTCCCGTTTGGATTTGTCTCTCAGTTGGTGGTTTAGGGGCAGGCTTCTTGAATTGCATTGTATTGCAGATCTGCAAATATATATTTTCCAGCGATGTGTTTAACGGAGTGTAGTTATCATACATGGAAGCTCTACGCCGTGGACCGCGATTCTGATCGCGTTTCTTGCATTGATTCCCATTTTCCCTCTGTTGATTTTGTTTATTTTGTACATTCAATTGAGCTTTTCCAAAACTATCCCCGGACTGTTTAATAGCGATGTTACTTTGGATTCCTTCGATGTTGGGCTCTGCGTTATCCTGCTTCCTAGACTGTTTTGCATCCTCCCTTCTCAAGAATTGGGCTGCCTTGGAATAGAAACGATCCAATGACGCAGGTGGTTTTTCAACTAACCAATTTCCGAACTCAGAATCAGCATCAATCCCCTTAGTCAGTGCCATTAGGATAGAGTTATCATTGGGATTGCTTATTTCTGCACACGCGGCATGGAATCGCTCCAAGTAACGTCTGAGTGTTTCTCCGGGAGCTTGCGTAACACTAGACAGAGTGTTAATGTCTTTAGGCCTTGCCACGTGCATACGGAATTGTTCAACGAACTTTGTGGCCATCTGGTCAAAGTTAGAGATGGATCGCGGTGGCAAGCGAGTGAACCACATGGTAGCGATGCCCCCTAGGGAAATGGGGAAACTACGACACTTTACTGCATCGTCAGCTCTAGCAGCATTCATCAGCCATTCGTATTTCAAGATGTGTTGATTGGGATCAGAACTTCCTTCATAAACTGGCAAAGCTGGCATCCTGAAGTGCCGAGGTGGTTCAGCATATAAAACGTCGTCGGTGAAAGGGGCATGACTTCGGGAGATTCCCCAGTCGTCATTAGAGAGACCCTGACTTTCACAGATCATTTGGCGTATCATCGCTGGTATATCTGGCGTTCAGGCACTTGGAGCATGTTGTGCCAAGGTGTGGTCGGGTTCCACAGCGCTAGTCTGGACCAGACGCGGTCGACGGTCCATGGCTCGCCTCCTTGGTTCAACATCTTCAAGGACATAAGGCTCGGGAGTCTGCTCTCGTTGGCTACGTTGAGGATCAGCTTGGTTTCTAACATCACCTCCCCGTTCGGCAGTGGTGGTAGTAGCAATGTTGCTGGTAACACGGTAAGGAGAAGCTCCTCCTCGAGTAGAAGGCTCTGTACGGAGACTAGCGGATGGTCCAGCTCTTGGTTGCCCAAGGTTCGAAGCAGGTTGGTGTCCCGTGGCTTGGGCGTAGCTTACACCTAGCCATGAACGTGTGGATCTGGTTTGGCCATCGGAGGAGGCTGAACTTTCTGTGGAAGAATAGGAACCTTAGTCTCTCCTAGATCTTCTGCGCCTTTGGCGATTCAGCTGGTTGGACAATTCTATGTTGGCGCGCAGTTGTTCAGCTAACTGCTGTCGACTTTGGGTCAACTCTTGAAACAATGTCTAGAATTCTTGCCTAGTGATTGGATTGGATGGATCTAAAGGTCTTGCAGCATTTTGGTTGGAGGGAGGTGATTGCACGGGATTTTGTCGGTCCCGTGCTCCTTGATCAGCAGCTGTAGAAGTGGTACGTGTGCTCACCATAATGAATTGGTGAAGTCCTTTCCTAGATCTGATTGCAAATCTGAATAGAATGGAAGGGCTCCAAAGTTCTAGATCTGGATCTTCTTCTTAGATTTATGCAATCCAATATAGAGAGGAGATCCAAAGAGCAGGAGAAAAATTGGGTTTTTCTCAGTGAAAGCACCAAAGTGTTTGTACCAAAATTGGGCACAACACTCTTCGGAAGTTTTTGAAGAGATAAAGTGAAGAAATTAAATGGAAAAAGAGGAATTATCTAACAAAAACTCCAAATTTCAGAAATGAGAATAATTAAAGTGCAAGGAGACACAGGAATTTAGAGTGGTTCGGCGTATCGCCTACGTCCACTATGAAGTAGTTTGCTTTATTGATCTTTCTTTTGTGTTTACAAGTGAATTCAATGATTTACAGCAGACAATTATGATTTGCAGCAATGAATTTCGTTGGTAGCAGCAGCAATTGAGTTCAGATCTGGATCTGGCGGAGTCCGGGCGTTGGAGATCTCAAAGAGGAAGAAGAACCCCTTTTCTGTTGGCTTTGGGGGTCTATTTATACGTGTAGGAGGCTGATATTTCGCTTAGATCTCGGGAGACCCTCTCTGGCACGTGACCAGGCCCGTACGCCCAAGCTCGTGAAGTTTCAGTCTGATCCGTGATCGATACGACCAGATTTCGTATCGCTCGAGATTCCATCCAATGGAGTCAAAATTTGGCGTGGACATTCTTTAGCATGCACGTAGTCTTCTGTGAAAATTTCATAGCATTTGGACTTGTAGATTAGGAGATATGATCAATACGAAATGAGGTTTTCGGTAGGCTGTTTCCTTCGACTCGCTTCTATTTCGACTCGCTTCCCTTCGACTCGGTGACGTGGCACTCGAATCTCACTCTGCCCTTGATGTTGTTTCGAGCGAGTCGAAATATTCATTGGTTGAGCGAGTCGAAGTGTGCCCAGATCGGCGAGTCGAAGTACGCACTGGTCGAGCGAGTCGAAACGGAGTGTCCTGAGAGGTTTGAGCGGTGGCTTCGCCAATGGAGTCGAAGTTGATGGAGTCAATCAGTGGTTCGAATGGAGCGAGTCGAAGAAGGCATCTGAGCGAAGTGAGTCAAAGTAGGTACTTCAGATGGCTGTGAAGCGAGTCGAACCTGAACGACTTGAAGTTGGCCTTTGAGCGAAGCGAGTCAAAGTTGGCATCTGAGGGATGTGGAGCGAGTCGAAGGAAGCGAGTCTAAGGGAAGCGAGTCGACCGGTAATTGGTTTTCACCCAATTTTGTATCGTTTATAACTTGAGCATACGAACTCGGATTGACTTGAGATTTGGAACGTTGACTCTCATGGCTTAGCTTGTCATGTCCTACCAAACTTGGCTCGATCCGGACTCGGAAAAAATTCATTGATATCCATAGTTAGCCTGTGTATAAACGATCTCTGGGATGGATCGTCATTGGTTTACTAGTAGTCAATTCCTTGGTGTCACGGTCTTGCCAAAAGGCGGGATAACAGCATAGTTATTACTAACTGGTACCATGAGATTAACTCCTCCCGCAATAGTAGCATTTCCTCTAAGCTAGTGGCAGCTTCGGCTTGCATCATGTTGACAAAGAACTGATACATATTCCCCATATCTACTGGTGGGTTCCAACACCTGCATTTGCATTTGCGTTTTGATTAGCATTTTCCTATCGACCTTTGTTCCTTTTGGTATTGGGTCGAACATTTGTAGTGCTTCCTCCATCAAGATTCACTCTTCTGTTTCCTACTTCCATATCTTGTTTTCTCGTAATCTGCATATGAGCCTTAATAAGATATAGAAGAATGGTCTAAGAGAAAGGGGAGAATACATACTTATATATAGCAAATACAAGCGCATTACTATAACATTATATCATACCCCAGTCTTATTCTCTCATTCTTTAGGATTATGTTTTCAAAAATCTTTTAATCTTTTAAGTTTTACACAAACCTATGCTCTAATACCAAATTGTAACATCCCCCGCTTTGAGGCCTGAAGCTAAGTACTACAAATGCTGCGGTCATCCATAGTGCTAATTTTCGATGACAAAATGTAGCCATATTAGTCATATCAATAATCAAAACACATGAATATGAAAAGTTTTAAACATAATTTAATGGAAAACTCCACATTTCATTTCATAAATAATATTCCATATTCATTACATAATCCCATTCACAATCCCACGTTCAAAGAAAATATAATTATTACAAAATACTCCAAGAGCAACATATGAAGATGCCCCTATGGTTGATCAGAGTTTAATACTTGGAAAATTTACAATTTTGCCATTACATCCGTACAAACAAAATCAATAACACAACGGATTAGATATGAGCTCCTAAATAGCTAGATTGCCTCTTGCACGTCTTCGAAATCTTATTCGTCTGATTGGAAACCTGAAATCCTTTACTCCCGACCTACTCAAATGAGTACCCGAGAGTTTAAATGGAAAACCAAAAACTTTGGGTAAGACAAACAGTCTGGTGGGAATCATAACCTACTATCTCGAGCCAAAAATAGATATCTCGTGAGACCATGTCGCTAAGTGGAACGTATTTTCCTTTTACTGGTACCTTAAGCAAAACACATTAACCATATACTATGCTCCTGCATCCATAATGGTTACAACATATAAAATAAGTGTTTGCAGTCATGCTAAATATATTGGAATACCCATTTCAATTTATTAGACTATCTGTCTTAATTCTCATCCGACTATCTGTCTTAACTACAACTGACAATCTTTCTTATATTTATGTGGACTAAACCATCTCACATGTAATTATTTGGATTACCCATCCCCAAGACTACCCATCCCATATGGTTTCATTATCAAAGTTATGTGAACTATCTATCTCACATATAAACATTTTTATGGATTATTTATTCCCTCCCATATGGACTGCCCATCACATATAATTTCATTTATTTAAAATGATATGGACTATCCATCACACATCCCATAGTTTTTCTAGAATAACTATGAACCCTTCAATAACCATATGGAGACTATCCATCTCCAGAATGATGTGGACTATCCATCGGACATCCCATAGTTTTCTTAGAATAACTACGAACCCATCACTTATCAATTTAATTCATATTTAACCCAAATGTTCAACCTATGTCTGTTGATGTCCCAAATTTAGATTGTAAGCCCCTTAACTTAGAACATCTTACAATGATGCATATTGGTATCCCCAATGATCTATGTCGAAGTTATAATATGAAATACATTGGTAGCTCCAATGGTCATTGTCGAAATTCAAAAAACAAAATATATTGATATCCTCAATGATCAATGTCGCATTCATAATACAATGGCGTCCATATGATTTGCATTCGTATCCCCAATGGTCAACGTCAAATTTCTAAAGTATATAACACGGCGAAGTTAATCTACATTTTATCCCCAATGGATATCGAAACAAAACATATTGCTCCCCACCGATAATACAGAAGATATACGACATTCATACCGCACTATACAACACCGAACTTCTATCCATGGTAAGGAACAAAAACTTAAATTCTTTTAAGTATAAAACATTATGTCAAAAACGAGGTTGTCGACATAAATATGATATAGGCTATGCACCTTTAAAAGCAAAACTTTTGTTAACATAAAAACAAGTCAATACGGTCTATAAAGCCTCAGTGGCGATATAGAGGAAATGCGGCACCAATACCGCTTGGCAAGGTTGCCGAACAAAGGATTATAGGATGCTAATGCCGATGAACAATGACATTATCACTTTAAGTCAAAATAGTTACTTATGACATTGTTAAAGTTATAGTGAAAGCATGGCACTTTGGCTATTATGTCGTAAAACATATAATGTCGACATTGATGACTTACGCCATCAATGATTCCCATAACCCTGAGACGAGCTATTCCCATAATGATGATGCACACATGGCGCAACGCCTCCCATATTTATGATATAAGTATACCATGTGTTATTCCATGTCGACGTCGCTTTTCATTACTAACGCTGAACAACATGGGAATGTCGCGTATCAGTGGCATAGTTGTAGTTATCATAAAAACTGTTTTCTTCCCTTTTAAATTAAATTCCTTTTACCTACTCCCAATTCTTATTAAAATATGATTGGTCTACAACAACACTTTACGTTTTCTTTTCAGATTTGCTGAAACAAAATTTAGTTTCCCAAAACATTCATCAACTTAATTAATTAGTATGCTTGATTAATTATTAATTTTAAAATGCCTTTCTAGAATAATAAATCCATAGTAATTGATAAACACTTGGAAAAAATCCCCAAAAATCACAAAAATTCAAAATTATCATATTCTTTACAATATAAAAATTTCGAGGCCAAAAATGTTATTTAATTATTTTTAATAATTAAAGCCGAAATAAACATAATTTCCACCTTTGGAAATTTATAAAATATTTATTTTTACTTGGAAAATTATGTAATTAAAACACCATCTCCAAAATATCGTTTTACAAAACATATCAGAAAATCAAAGCAATTGAAGATTAAAAACTTAGGTTTTTACCCTTAAAACCCATTCAAATAATTTCATAAAAATTCCATAAATCGTTATTCTATCTTAACAATGATTATATATCCATAAATTGGCAAAAACTATAATAATAATTCATATGCTACCTATAGCTAAATTAAAGAACAACAAATATAGATGGTGTACTTATTATTCACTTTAAATTTGATGATGGAGTTGAGATTTGATAAAGCCTTTAATTCCCTTGGTTTCCCCTTTGATTTGCCTTAGTTTTCCTCTTCTAATTTACCTAATAATGGTTGGCCTCTTCCCTTAGGTTTTAGATTGTTTTGATGTTGTAAAATGATAATGAATGAGAGGGTGAGGTTTTAGAGATAAAAGGTAGATCTATTCCTAATATGCCCTTCTCATTTATTCCTCTTTTGATTAAGTTTAAACAATCTTGCTTAATTGATTAATGATGGTTCGGCCTTATAAATTTTCAAATCTCATCTCCACGTCTAAGCACATTAGTAATACTAAGAATAGAGTCATCATTAATGTCAGAAAAAATTAAATGCATCGAATGTTCTTTAATAATAGAATGTAGAAGTCTAACACAACTATCTTTCCAACCTATCATAAGACCTCCTGCACTACCTCTAGCAAGAAGATAAGCCCAATGATCAAAAAATTGACCCCCTATACTTTTGAAAATACCATAGTTAGGAATCTCTATTTTAGTTTCTTGAAGTAAAACTATATCAATATTATTATCTATGTATATAGATTTAATTTTTCTACATTTCACTAATCATGCAATCCTCTAATATTCCAACCAATTAATTTCATTTATCAAGCGATCTAACCCGTTCTAATTCTTTATTTTTGATATATTCAATATCTAATTGACTATCATCAAAAATCAAACCAGAATTTTTAGCTAGGAAATGCATATCATTAGTATAAAAATTATTCAATGCACATGCACAATAAGTACTACCCAAAGAAAAGTTCATACCTGAGCTAGAGCTATCTGTAGCTCTAGAATCCACTCTAACAAGTTGTGCACTTCTTCTAATAGTTTTTGGCTCACAAGAAAAAGAAACTACATTGTGCTTGGTAGTCCTTTTCCCCTTTCTATTTTTCTTGCTTCCATCTCCAGGCTGAAAAGAATACCCAAAATCAAGGATAGAAGCTTCAGCTGATTCTGCATTCTTCCAATTACTGTTACCATTATTAATTGAACAAGCTAAAACTAAAACTCTAACCCCAAAAAGAATATTATCAACCCACTTTTTCCAATCAGTAAACAGAATAATTTGATTCTTATTTGTATTCTCAAAGTTTCTTATCCTGTTCACCATGCAAACATAACTGGCAGCCTCATCAAAACTAATCCCATCCATGTAACTGACTTCCACTACATCTATGGCTTTGGAGTTAGAAATATCCATATTTACATAATCATTGTTACAATTATAGTGCTCCTTAACCCCAACTTGAAGCCGACTATCAACAGGGCAATCAATATCAAGATCATTAAGCCCAAGTTCATTTAAAAAACCCTCAGACAAACTGACAGACTTAACCCTTGAGACTTCAACCATATCAGGACCTGAATCTATAACAGATTCATTAACAAAATTATCAACAACAACACAACCATTCATTTCTATCTTCTTATCTCAAACCATAATCTTGTCATTTTTCATTTGAGAAACATCAGAATATTCTCCATTATCAACTGAATCCTTTAAACATTCGAAGCGGTTTGAGGTTACAATCTCAAAATTATTCAAGAAACTATTTTTTCCTTTGACTTTTCTAAAGGGTTTGAAGATAGAATTTTTAAGCATCTGATCAGACGAATTAGACGCAAACACTGTAAAATCTGGTTCCAGTGGCTGAATAATTGAACCGAATTATGTAATAACAGGATCGGCTAGCATAGGATCAAAGAAATCCAACTTTTGTATATCCATATTTAAATCAGGTAGAACTAAAGCATCACCCACAACTGATCCTCTTAAAATTCTCCAAAGATGAAGAAGTATTTGACTTACTATCAATAGGTATCCCAATCCCATCCGAAACTATATCAGAGCCTCTACGATTAACCCTATGATTAATCTTTCGATTTTTTGAATTCAAGTTAATATGGCTATCAGCCCCAGAGATCCCAAATTTCTTATGAAAATTTTGATGGATATTAACTGAATTAATCCTATCAAAATGTTTAAATAGATCCTCTAGAAATTCAATACCTTCTTCTCTTTGGTCTATAAATGGTCAGGAAGAATTCTCTTTAACTTCATGCATTTCAAAACAAATAAAAAGCCATCTTTTGTAATCAAATCTTTCTTTGAATCAACATCAGACTTCCAATAATTAACATTTTTATGACCGAAATATCCATATTTGAAGCACCTAATGGGATCTCTGCAAACATTTGCCAGATGTGAAACATCTCCACAACTAAAACAAATTTTTTTTCCCTTTCTAACATCGATCCAATTCCTCTGATAGACTGATCGATTACTTAAAAAAGGCAAAGTATCTTTAACCACTTGAGCGTTCGTACACTTTCTTGAGGGGAAATGGGTGGAAAAAGACGATGCCCCCAAATTAGGAAAAGCGGTTTGAACAGAGGAAGGAAAAGAGTATGGAGGTATTATGGTCGGAATGTTTAGATTTTAGAACATTGGCTCCTGGTCCATGGACTTTAGGAGGTGATTTTAATGTTACTTGATTTTTAGGTGAAAGAACCCCTAGGGAAGGTGACTTAGAAGCCATGGAAGAATTTGATAATTTATTATTAATTGTAATTTAATAGAAATAAAATTAAATAATAGACAATTTACTTGGTCTAATAATAGAGAGGTACCTTCTATGGCTTTGCTGGACAAGATTTTTATTAGTGATGAAATTGAGGACAAATTTCTTTCTTGTAAGGTCATTGGGCTCCCATATATTTTTTCGGACCATTGTCCAATTGTCTTATTTTGTTCCAATGTGAATTTTGGAAATAAAATTTTTACATTTGAAAAAACATGGTTATTGGAAAATAGCTTTAAGGATTTCGTGGTTAATAAATGGCTTTCTATGAATAATTACAATTTCAAATTTCCTGGTAATATTGGTAAGGTTTGGGTTAGAAAACTTAGAGATTTAAGGTCATTTCTTAGAAAATGGAATATAGAAGTTTTTGGTAACATTAGAATCAAAAAGTTTAAGCTTATGAATGATATTCTAAATCTTAATAAAATTGAAGAAACAAGAAATTTAAATATTTCAGAAAAAAAAATGTTCTTCATAATTTAAGAAGAATTAAATAAAATTATTGTTCAAGAAGAAATAATGTGGAAACAAAGATCCAGAATTCATTGGATGGATGAAGGTGATATGAATACCAAATTTTTTCATAAAACAGCTAATGGTAGAAAAAAAAATTCCATTAATTCTATTTTTATTAATGATGTAGAGATTTTTGAACAAGTAGAACTTAATAAGGAATTTACTAATTATTTTAGGGATATTTTTAGCACTAATAATAAACATAGGATTAAAGTCAATGGGGATTTGCTTTACAAAGAAGACTCTAGAGTAGATTTAGTAGGCTTAGATGATCCTTTTAAGGAGGAGGAAATTTTAAGGCTATAAAAGATATGCCTAATGATAAAGCTCCTGGACTAGACGATTTTCCTATTTTATTTTATGAGACTTTTTGGAATGTGCTTAAAGATGATTTAATTAAAATGTTTAATGAATTTTATAAAGGTTCTTTACAGCTAGGGAGATTTAATTACGCAAATGTAATTTTATTACATAAAAAATTAGGATCCAATCAATTAAAAGATTTTCGGCCAATTTCTTAATTAAATTGTTCTTTTAAAATTATTTCTTAGGTTTTAGCTAACAGATTAAACATTAAAATGAATGCATTAATTGACAACACTCAAACTGCCTTCATTAAGGGTAGGAATATCACAGATGGTATAGCAGTGGTCTAAGAATATATTAATTACTATTGCAAGAATAATATCACTTGTACTCTTTTAAAGCTAGATTTTGCTAAAGCATTTGATTCTATTGATTGGGGTTTTGTTAAAGAAGTATAAATAGCTAGGGGATTTAGTAATAGATGGATTAATTGGATTTTGTCATTGCTTTACACGGGTAACTCTAGTATTATGGTTAATGGAATACTAGGAGATAAAATTCAATCTAAGCGGGGACTCAGGCAAGGGGACCCCCCTTTCGCCGCTATTATTTAACCTAGCAGCTGGTGTTTTTTCCAGAATTATTAAACTAGCTACCAATAATAAATTATTAGATTGTACTGGTAATGATATTACTAGTAATGGTCTTTATGTTTTACAATTTGCAGATGATACCATGATTTTCACGTCTCATTTACCTAAATATATTATTGTGCTAAAATTTATTTTATACAGTTTTGAACTTCTTTCGGGTTAAAGATTAATTTTGATAAAAGTTCAGTTTTAGTTTATATGATATAGATAATTTTGAGAATCAAATCGCACTCACTTTAAATTGTAATACAATGAAATTTCCTATTGAATATTTAGGTTTCTTAATTAGGCCGCAAAAACTTAAACATGATGACTGGAATACCATTATTGATAAAATTAATAAAAAATTATTCATTTGGAATAGTAAATTCTTATCGAGAGCTTGTAGAATTGTTTTTATTAATTTGATTTTATCTGCATTACCCATTTATCGGATGTCGTTTTATCGTTTTCCTAATTGGGTAATAGATAAAATTGATAAATTAAGAAGAGAATTTTTATGAAGTGGTGATAATCTAAATAGTAATTCTAAATGTCTTTTAAATGGGAAATGGTTTTTAAATCTAAATAAAGGAGGTTTAGGGATTATTAACTTGCATAATTTAAATATTTCACTTTTAGGAAAATGGATTTGAAAATTCAGTGGTAATAATGTAACCCATTTATGGAAAGAATTAATATCCAATCAATGGTATGTAGGTACCTTCAATTTGTCTCATTTATGTATTAGTAACACTAATAATATATCTCATTTTTGGAAATCAGTAATATTAAATCTTAACATTTATAAACTTGGAATTAATAATATTGTGCATTCTGGTAATAATACCTCATTTTGGCATGATTGTTGGTTGTTGAGTATTCCTCTTAAAGTGGAATTTGAAGAATTATATGATATTTGTAATTTTAAATATGTTCTAATTTCTGATATTTATAGACCTGATTTAACTTTTCCTTGGGAGTTTAATTTTAATCGTACAATAACTGGTAATAATTTTGTTCAATTTGCAATATAGTGTGCAAAATTAGAACTATATAATATTAATAATGATAAAGATATTATAACTTGGTATTGGGATAGTACTAAGAAATACACATCTAATTCTTTTTACAAGTTTATTAATTTTTCTGAAATTAAAATGGATATTTTAAATACATTTGGAAAACTAATGCTCCACCTAAAACCAAAATGCATATGTGGTTAATTTTACATAAAAAGCTGAATACTATTGAACTATTAAAAAAGAAAAATATTTTTAATGATAAAAGTTGTTATTTTTGTAATGATCAAAAGGAGGATATATTGCATTTATATTTTAAATGTAAGTACACTCTATATATTCTTATAAAAACTTTATATTTATTCAATTTTAATATAAATTTTAATTATATATCAATTGAATTATATTGGAATAATATTAGATTTCTTTATAAGGGCTTGAATAGATTTTTACTAGATACCATTTTCACTACTACTTGTTAGTATATTTGGCTTGATAGAAATCAACGTATTTTTAATAATATTAATTTAAGCTTGGATCTCTTAATATATGCTATTTCTATATTATTTTAAATTGGATTTCAAATCCTAGTTATAAATTAAACAAAAATTTAAATTTTAAGGTATTTCTTAGAAAACTAAATTTCATATAAATTCTTTTAGGAATTCAATTTTCCCTAATAATAATAATATGCCTAAATTTAGATTATTTAGATATTCATTCTAGGAATACTCTTAATACTTTGTCCTTATTAGAATATTAATTTTGTTTAATATTTCTATTCATTTTGTTTCTTATGTCATGTTTTTATTATATTCTATAATTCTTATATATTTTATCTTTTAAGATTCATGCTTTTTTGTTTTTAACATGTGGTAAATAAGTATATGATATTATTCTAAAAGTTTGATGATGGTGTTCCTTTTAATACCATTTTGTTTTTTTAGCATTTATTTTTAACATGTTGTATAAATTTTTAACTTATGGTTATTTGATATGTCTAATATATCAGTACAAATCTTTCAAGAGTTAGATTTTACTGATTTTAATTAATTAGGTTACCATGGCTGTTTATTTTTATTTTTTTAACAAATGTTAATAGTTGTTAAATCTAATTTTAACTTTAATTTTAACATATAAGTCTGTTAAAATTTTATTCCATATTCTAGAGATCAAATATGTGAAAATTGGTATCCTTAAGATTTTTTGTTTTTCTTTTGAAGTCTTATGATAATTTTTGTAGGTCTTTATATAGTTTATACATGGAAGTATGATTTTGTTTAGTGACTCTGGAATATAGAGTAATGAATTCTTGGTTTTTAAATTTCTGTTAAATAATAGTACAACAGATTATGCATTGAGGTATTTGCTTTTATATACTTAACAACTATTGATTTTATTTAACTCTTTTCTATAGTTTAGGTGACATGCTTACTGGTTTCTACGATAGAGATATTAATTAATTGTTCTTTGTTTGTTTTGTATGTCATTATATATTACCTATCATTTTGCTGATCACTTTATTCTTTTTGGTTTTATTTATGGTTAATAGGTCTTTTGTTTATAATATTGAATTATATAATGCTAATCTTGTAAGGAATTTTTTGTTTGCTGTGATTGTTTAAATTCAAATTAAGTTTTTGGAATTATGGTGTGTAATTCATACTAGTTTGTATTAATTGTATTCTTGTTTGTTATTATTGGTATAGGCTATCATAATTCATATGTTTTTTTTTTGGTTTTTATTCTAGTCTAAAGCATTCTTAGCTTGCTGTAGGGATATAGTAGTTGCTGTAGAGATTTATTTGGTTATTCAGTTTTTTATTTTATAACATTGTAGTTTTGTTTTTCTTTTGCTGTAGGATTATATTAATTGCTGTGAATGAGTATTTTCAAAATGAGTTTGCTTTATCTTTTTACTAATGTGTTCCATTTATGGTACATAAGCCTTTAGTTTATGTCTTTGATTCTTTTACGATATTTGGCATCTTTTAATAAACTATTTCAGTTTTTTCAACTCTCTTGATCATTAGACTTATTTTCTTTTTTAATCCGTTGGTATATAGGCCTTTATGAGTTATAAGCAGTTTCAGATTTAGATAATATTTGTCTTGTGCAATAGGCATAACCAATTCATTGTTTCAGGCTTTATTTATCTGACGCAGCACGGAAGTAGATCTGAACCAGCGGTTAGATCTATCCAGGATACAATCACGAATTGCGGAATAATAATCGATGAAACAGTATAAATCGATGAATTGATGATACCCAAATGCCCAAATCCGTTGATCTCTCGAGATACCGGATTCTAGCTATCTTCAACACGTTGATCGTGCACGGTACCGCGTTAGAAGATCTACGATTCTTCGACGTTGATCTCACGCACGAGATTCCGTGAATCGGCTTCAAGTTCGTTGATTCGAGCGCACTCGAATATCCGAAGATGGAGAAAGGAGATAACACCCAACTTCCAATTTTAATGGAGGCACAAAGCACAAACCAAATTTTTATTCAAAAAATCAACTACTTTACAAATGACAACACATCCCTATTTATAGGGAAAGTTACAACACACACACGACTTAACAAGTTACAACACATTACAAAATACATGCGACATAAGAAAACAAATTACAAACGACTTAATAGACAGTGCGATATAAAGAAGCGACTTAAAAAATAACGACCTAAACAAGCACGACCTATCAGCATACAACTCAACAAGACCAAGCAGCGACTTAAGTAAAATTGCGACATTAGGAAGCTTCAGTGGCCTAAGGATCTGGAGCGACTTATGGAGTTCCGCGGCCTAACTGGATTCTTGTTCGCGCATTAAGAGCTTCACGACCTAACTGTTCAGAAGAACTGGAGATATTCGCGACCTAAGGTAGGAGTTCGCGACTTACGATTAGGTCGAAGTTTGATGGAGTTTCGCGACTTAGGGTTAGGTCATTCGCGATTTAGGAATTCTGATGGATCTGCTCGCGACCTATGGAGGAACGACCTAAGGCTTCGGCGACCTAAAGGAATCGCGATTCAGGAATTTGCGACCTATGGAGGCGACTTTCAGGCAGTGACTTAAGGTAAGTCATTTAGCTTTAATTCGCGCTGCATCATCCTCCCCTGCTTGAAAAGAATTCGTCTCGAATTCACACTTCCTTCTTCTTCGAGATGCTGTCTTCCATTCATTATCTGGTCTGATGCGGTTCTGGTGATAACCACTCTTGAGATTGATCTTGTCTTGACCCTTTGAAGATGCAGCTCGCCATAAGGAACGCATGGCATAAAGCAGACGTGGCATTAGGCAGGCGACATATGGAAGTGATCTGAGGGAGATGACATCATAATGCTTGTGTCAATAGGAAGGTGTGATATAGAACCAAATCGTGATGAAAATGCGAGACGATATAAGGAAGTTTAAAATCGCGGAGCGACTTAGGAAGTTACGACTGAAGAAGTGTGATGACTCATGTCCAGATTCTTGTTTTTCCTTATCTTGTTCAGATGTATCATCATTTAGAATCTTCCCTTGATGTGTTGCATCAATTTCCCCTGATTGAAATGAATTCCCACTCACTTCTTCTTTGACATGTTTATTTTCATGAAACGGTTCCAAGCAGTCGACGTTAACAATGTCAGTAGTACGGACATGATCAGGCAACTCCAACTGACAATCATTCTCTTCCTCCTATCTTTTCCAGTCTTCCTGTTCTTTCAGATTCACAAGATCATACAATCCCCGCATTAAAATAGCATCTGGTACTAGTTCAGTTTGATGTTGAATGTCCTGTAGTGGTGGTAACTCTTTGGTTAATTCCTCAGGATATTCGACTTCAGACTCATCGAATTCTGATCCAACTTCCTCAAAAACCTCAAGATCTTTACTCGTTCCTTTCTTGGTCAACACAAACAATTCATTACTACTTGTCACCTTTTCAACAGACTCTTCCAAAAATACAAGACTAGTTTCTTCAGGCAGTTCCTCAGAAATCTCATCTTCAAACTCTTCAAATACTTTAACCTCTTCCGGATTCTCAGAATCAGAACTTTCTCCAGATTCAATCAACATTAATAATTCATCACTATCTTTCATTTTATTGACGAACTCTTTCAGAGATAATAAACTATCTGATTCGGCCTTCTCTTCTGTTTCACTTTCACTTTGTTCGGGCTTCTTGGAAACTAAGGACTTTACACTTGGCTGGCTCTCAGCCATAAGCTCAGGTGTTAAGCAAGAATCCTCCATCATCAAGTTATTTCCCTCAACTCCGAACACAATTTCTTCTTCCATACTATCGACATCAATCTTTGGCGGTGAAGAGTAATCAACTTCTACATCCACATACTTTGACGTTGAAAAAAATCCCATCAACAAATTACATTCATCGTTCTCTAACTCGACCTCTTCATCTTCTTTATCAAACTTTGGTGGTAATTCTTCGAACGATTTCGTAGGACCATCCTCTTCAAACTCTTCTAACATTGGTTTAACTTCCTCAGGAATTTTAAGCTCTTCACTTACGCCATACCTAACCAACGATTCAGCACTACCTTCCGCTTCTTCAACACTTTCGCTGAAAGATAATGGACTAGTCGGTTCCTCTTCCTTTTCTGACTCGCTTTCAGTAGAATCATCCACATCCTCGTTTTCACATTCTTCTATAACTAAGGTTTTCTTCTTGGACTCCGTACATTCAATACTTCTATGGTCAGACTCCTGATAATGATAGCGCTTAATTCAGTCATCAACATTTGTCTTAGTGATTCCATGTACAACTGGTTCGTTGACTCTCTTAGAAACATTTATACTGCAATTAACACCTTTATTCTGATTGCTGGGGCTTGTAACCACACCCTTTCCTCGACTCCCTTGACTCAACTTCTGCAACTGTTGGTTCATACGAGCTTGATAATTGTAGGGTAAGAAATTTGCCTTCATCATCCGTTTCATCTTATCCCACGTGACAACTTTGGATTTCCCCATTCTCTCTCTGGTTGTTTTAATTTGTTGCCACCAATCCATAGCTCTTCCTCTCAGTCTTATAGTAACCAACTTAACTTGACGATCTTCAGACACGTTGTTGAGTTTAAAAATCTTTTCAACCTTTGATAACCAATCAAAGAATTCCTCTGCTTGTAGACCACCTCGGAATTTTGGAATTTCTGTGTCCATTCTTGACTCTCGTGTATGACCATTCTCTTCAACATTCCTATATTGATTTTGCCCTTGACCTGGATATCGAAAGTGAACACTATTACCATAACTATCTTCTTTAAAATTAGATGTACTTCGATATCGATTCTGACCATCGATGTCTCTACGTCCACGAACATCCCTTCTACTATGTCTTTCAACATCACGATATGGTTCTTCCTCAAATCCCCGATGATTTCTTCTCTCTTCATCTCGATAGCCATGATGGTCTCTCATCATTGAAACTGATGACTCTCTTCTATCCCGATGAGATTGTGGTGACATTCTCCTTTCTTCCGAAACCGACGGCGAAACCCTGTTTCTACCTTGGTTCGAAACTGGTGAAGTTCTCCTTTGACTTTGATTCATATCATTCATCAATTTCTCCAACTTCTCAATACCTTCACTAAATTTTTCATTGATACGTTGTCCCATCTATTCAGCATCTTCTCTCCTATACAATTCTTCAACATTATGATGACGGTTAACACGTCTCGGAGGCATGATCAAATCTTCAACACATTCAAACACAAACTTCACTTCGATCCAAAAAATCTCGTATCAAAACTTCCCAACTTGTTTGAAATCTCTCGAACACCCAAATAAACAAATAACTCAATTCGAACTCCAAAAACTTCAAATCTCGAAACTTCACACCCAACGGACTTGGAAAAGTTCGTTTACTTTCTCACGACTTGAACAAATCTCGCACAAACTTGAACAAGCTCGCTTCTAGCTCCGATACCAAATGACGCAGCATGGAAGTAGATCTAAACTAGCGGTTAGATCTATCCAGGATACAATCACGAATTGCGGAATAATAATCGATGAAATAGTATAAATCGATGAATTGATGATACCCAAATGCCCAAATCCGTTGATCTCTCGAGATACCGGATTCTAGCTATCTTCAACACGTTGATCGCGCACGATATCGCGTTAGAAGATCTACGATTCTTCGACGTTGATCTCGCGCATGAGATTCCATGAATCGGCTTCAAGTTCGTTGATTCGAGCGCACTCGAATATCCGAAGATGGAGAAAGGAGATAACACTCAACTTCCAATTTTAATGGAGGCAAAAGCATAAACCAAATTTTTATTCAAAAAATCAACTACTTTACAAATGACAACACATCCCTATTTATAGGGAAAGTTACAACACACACACGACTTAACAAGTTACAACACATTACAAAATACATGCGACATAAGAACACAAATTACAAACGACTTAACAAACGACTTAACAGACAGTGCGATATAAAGAAGCGACTTAAAAAATAACGACCTAAACAAGCACGACCTATCAGCATACAACTCAACAAGACCAAGCAGCGACTTAAGTAAAATTGCGACATTAGGAAGCTTCAGCGACCTAAGGATCTGGAGCGACTTATGGAGTTTCGCAACCTAACTAGATTCTTGTTCGCGCATTAAGAGCTTCACGACCTAACTGTTCAGAAGAACTGGAGATATTTGCGACCTAAGGTAGTAGTTCGCGACTTACGATTAGGTCGGAGTTTGATGGAGTTTCGCGACTTAGAGTTAGGTCGTTCGTGATTTAGGAATTCTGATGGATCTGCTCGCGACCTATGGAGGAACGACCTAAGGCTTCGGCGACCTAAAGGAATCGCGATTCAGGAATTTGCGACCTATGGAGGCGACTTTCAGGCAGCGACTTAAGGTAAGTCGTTTAGCTTTAATTCGCGCTGCATCATTATCAATTATTTTTTTGTTTTTTTTAATTCTTTTACTGTAGGAGTTCTATACAGTTTTATATTTTGTAACATTGTAATTTGTTATTCTTTAGCGGTAGGGTTATATTAGTTGTTGTGAATGTGTAATTTTAATATGAGTTTGCTTTTTCTTGTTACTAATGCGTTCAATTTATGGTATATAGGTCTCTGGTTCATGTCTTTGACTCATTTATGATATACAGATTCTTTTAATAAACTGTTTCAGCTTTCTAAACTATTTTGCTCTTTAGACTTATTTTCTTTTTTAATCTGTTGATTTGCAGGCTTTTAGGAGTTAAATGCAGTTTAGATTTAGATATTATTAGTTTTGTACAATAGGTATAACCAGTTCATTATTTCAGGCTTTTTTTATCAGTTATTATTTTGATTTTTTATTCCTTTTGCTGTAGGAGTTATACTTTTAGTTCACTGTTCTAGGCTCATGACATATAATGAGTTGCAGAATCTTTTTGTTCACATATGCGTGAAAATACATGTGATATTTCTACCAATACATGCTGTTCTCCCTCTTGAACTATTGACACAATTAGTTTTCAATTTTTGAGCTGATGATATCACAAACTTTCGATGCATTGACACATGACTTTTTAATTCTTCTTATAGGTTCATTTATAATTCTTAATTAGACTTATTTTCTTTATTAATTTGTTGATTTGCAGGCCTTTAAGAGTTATAAGTAGTTCGGTTATAGATATTAGTAGTTTTGTGCAATAGGTGTTACCAGTTCATTGTTTCAGGCTTTTTATCAGTTATTATTTTGAATTTTTAATTCTTTTGTTGTAGGTGTTATAATATTAGTTGCGTCTTTACTCAAATTGAGTTAATTTTATTTTTGTATGGGTTTCATAATTGTTTAGAGATAGGTATCTTCTTGTTTACTGCATTTTGTGTAGGTGTCTTCTTGTTTACTGCATTTTGTTTAGGTTAGCTTGGTTTTTATATGCCTAAAACACACTCATGACATATAAGGAGTTGTAGTAGCTTTTTAATCACCTACGCATGATATTACATGTGATAATACTGCTAACCTAAGCTACTCTCTCTCTTGAATTATCGACATAGTTTGTTTTCAATTTAGGAGCTGATGCCATCTCGATGCAGTGGCATAGGATTTTTTTAATACTTGCTTATAGGTTCCTTTATATTTCTTATATTTCTTATCTATTAGTTTTTTGTAAGTATGTTTTCCAGTACTCTTTATTAGACAAATCTCAACTTCAAGACATTCTGACTCTTTATATATAATTCTCTTTTACTAAGTATAGTTGTTGTTTGTTTCGCATATACATATATGATTAATATATGTACCTATATTCTTATATATATATATATATGTTTTTCTATTCATAGCCTATGTTTAGTTTTTTCTTAGCAGCTACAGGTGTTGGTGTTGTTATTGGATTAGTGATTTACTGTTGATTTAGAAGTTTTGAATTTTTGTTTTTTGTGTTTTTTATACTTTATTTTGGACAGTAGTTATATAGGTTTTTGGGTGGTTTTTTTTTAATTTTATTTTGTCTTATTTTGTAAGGGGGGTTTCAGCTCTTTGCCAGGCTTGTTGGTAGCTCCTCTATAGTGTAGAATAAAATTAGATGAGTGGTCTTCTCCTTGTGAGGATCACTCATTTTTCTCAAAAAATCACATCTCCTCATCCCACTATATTATTTTATTTAATCTATCTAATTAATTTTCTTGAACAATGTTAAACTAAAATTAGGGGTGTTACATTCTGCTTGTTTGCTTTGATTTGAATATTTGACTTTTGAAAAATCCATATTGAATGTGATGACCGATATTGATCACTTTAAGTCCCATCCAAAGAGATGAGACCGATGTGCAGGGAGCAAGTCCCCTCGCCGGAGAGCGAGAGGATGGACTTGTATGATATTGATCGTTTTAAGTCCCGTTCGAAGAGATGGGACCAAATTGCGGGGTGAAAGCTCCCTTGTTTGAGAGCGAGTGGATAAGCTTCTACGAAAAGTAATTCCCCATACTAGAGAGTGAGCGATGGGATTGCTTCATCATTGAATTCCTTTGCCGGGGAGAAAGCGGATTCAGTAAGGACATGGAGAGATCAAAACCATAAATTGGGCGATAAACAATCTCGAGAGATCGATCCCTTGATTAGAAGTTAAACGGTCTGGAGAGATCGAATCCTACATTGGATCATGAACGATTCAGAGAGATTGCACATTGAATTGAGTGTAAAATGATTCGAAGAGATCGAACCTTAGAACGAAACCAGATTTGATTTTGATAAAAGGATTTGAATGCCTATAATTAGAATAAAATAGACAAATCCTAGAGTAACACGGGATGATTTTTATTTGTGATGTAATAAATCCAAATGAAATCAAAATGATTGTGATGTATGAACAACGACTAAATAAGAGCTAGAGTCCTTAGCTCTAACGGGTTCAGAATGACCTATGATTTGCATGAGAATTCGAAGGAACTGGATAATTCACCAAGATTAAAATTAAGGGATGGTTGGAGAGCTCAACTATTGAAGATTAATTACTGGAACTTGTTCTTGAGCAATGCACATCTTACATTCAAAAGGCGTATTTTACGGGGCAAATGTTAACCCGCTTTCAAGCCAAAGCGGATTTCAACTGGATTTAGGAGATCAAAACAAGGACGAAACGACTTGAAAATTGACAAGCACTCTTAAATGAAGCAAAGGAGCAGCTCAGAGAAGATTCATCCAAAAATACTCTAAGTAAATAAGTCGGTGCTGACATGTTTTTGCTCCACAATCGTCCACTCCAACTTCGCATAAGTTATTATATTTCCCATACATATGTCTAAGTGATTTCCATGGGTTTTGGATAACCTATTTCAGGAGTTGAAGAGTTAGCAGCTAGAATAGCATAATAAATCAAGAGATGAAGGAACGATCACCAAAATCAACCAACCATCAAAGAAAACAACATGGGACATCGTAAAAAGGAGTAAGAAAATGGATGCAATAAAGTTCAAAGTATTTCAAACCAAGGAAACATGTCGGTACCTACATGTTTAAGTCGGTACCGACATGTTTTGTTAACTCGGGGGATTCTACGATTTGGCACGTGACTTCGGGCTGATCTTTGGACTCCGCTACAAGTAGACTTCTGACCCAATACGATTGTTTCTGTGAGAAATGCGGATTACAGATCTTAAGGCTGGAATAACACTAGAGGGGGGGTGAATAGCATTTTATGGATTTTTTAAATTTTTTGAATTTTATTCAATTTAAACACCAACAAATGAAATTCACAAAGACAAATATAATCATAGAATCAGACACAGATGCAAATATAAAAAAAAGCAGTAAAGGAAAGAACACACCAGGATTTTATACTGGTTCGGAGTTACCCTACATCCAGTCCCGTACAATCGTATAGATTTCTTATCAAAATAATCTCCCAGATTACACCCTTGGTTTCAAGGCTACGAGGTATACCCTCCTGTATTCGAGTTCAGGGCAAACTCTCTTGATTTAACCAGGCTACAAGATCACCTAATTGATTTCCAGGGCTACAATCACACCCAATTGATTTCAAGGCTCAGCCGCACCTTTTACTCAACAGTTTGTTTTACAAAAGGTTCTATAACTCTGAATAACACTGAGATCTTATAGAGAGAGTGGTAGAGAATCAAACAGGATAATCAAGTTTGATTCACTTGGTATTTCGGCAGAGTATAGTTTAGGATTCTTTAGAATAAATGTGGAAGATGAAGAGGAGAGCAAATAAATGAAATCTGGTAAAAATTCGTTTAGAACTTGCTGGTATTTATAGTAGAGCAATAGCCATATCTATTCGTGAAAGGATACGACGAATAGACACTTCTTTTGAAATTTGAAAATAACGGACACCATGTCGACATGGGGGTTGAGGGATGTCGACATGCTCAAGGCAAAATTGATGTTTTGATTTTCTTATTAAAATTGGTTTTTATAATTTGTCAAAACAATTTCTAAACTTTGTAAATATATTTGAATATAGTTTAAACATATAAAAGAGTTTAGAAAATAATTTTTAATATATATAAAATCTTAATCTATAAAGTGATTTAAAATCTGAGTATATAAATATTTTAAACCTAAAATTTAAAACAAGAGATGGTTTAAAAACAAGGACAATTTTGAAATCAAAATATTAAAAATGATAAAAATAGTTTTAAGGCTAAAATATTTCAAACAAGAGAGATGTCTTTTTGAAAAGATAGTTTTGAAAACATTTTTTTAAAATAACAAGAGATATATTTTTGAAAAACATTTTTATAAAATTAGTGGATATCAAAATAGGACCACTATATGTTCCACTAGATATTGTCGTGGGTTCCATCCCACTAGGTTTCCATCCCTTTAACAGGCTCGAAGTGGATTCCATTCCACGAATAAATTTCGAATAAAGATGTAAGTGCTTTCAAGAAGTTTTAACATAATTCTAGACTAACTACATTATCTTGTATTGTTTGATATCTTGAACTCTTGATAACTTGATTTCTTGATACTCATGAGTCTTCAATCTTGATATCTTTGATCTTTAAATTCATCAGTCTTGTATCTTTATACTATACAGTCTTCATTCTTGGTACCTCCATGTTTATATTCTGCATATACATATATATCTAAACCATAACATTAGTATTTATATTTTATAACAAGTCCTAAGGTTGTTGTCATCAAAACCATCATCTCAACGACTAACAGTTTCTCTATAAATACCAACCTACCTGCAACTATGGAGGGGGATCTTTCTACCAGAGCTCTTCCCTGATCTTAAGTTCTTCACTCTGGATCCGATCTCTCTGCCATTGGTGACTTCTCCCTTCTTCACTTATATTCTCTACCTCTCATACTCTCTAAACTCCATTGTGAATCTCGGACCCACTAGATAGTGGTCAGATCTGATATAAATTATTGTAATTCGGAGAGAGAATAACTAATAAAAGAGATTAAAGCGAACGTAGGCTGGAGATTACGCTAAACCACTATAAAGTTCTTGTGTGTCCTTTACTTTTCTGCTTTTCTTACTTGCTTGATCTAGGTTTTCCAGTACTTTTACATTTATCATCAAAGAATTAGTGTTTTCATATGATTTCTGGGCGTTGCTCCATTTATTGGGTTAATATAAGTCAACATCCCTTTTCATTCCTTCCAAGAAGAAATCTCCCTTTACTGTCTGCACATATTTGGAACACATAATCGTTCCTTCTTCCTTAACCAACCCTTTTTTCAATTCCAAATCTTTTAACTCTTCACTGTCTGCCCACATTTCAAGTTGCTTAATTTGTTTGACTAATAATGGATCGTCCTTTTGCTTTGTAGTAAATCTTTCGATCAATGCTGATTGAACTTCCAAATATAAGATCATTATGGCATTCTACCTGGAACTAGCCATCGATGTTATGTGAGAATTGCAAGAAGCTAATGCCTTTAAATTGTTCCATTCAACTAACATTACTAGTGTCACATTATGATGTTTTCTACTAAGTGCATTAGCAACCTTTTTCCTTTTTCCCGACGTATACTCAATTCCAAAATTACATGCTGCCAAGACCTCAAGTGTAACACCCTATGAACTTTAATAATTAAATAAATAATGAATAAATGGTAAAATGGTAATTTTACTAAAAAGAACAAAACATGAATTGTTAGAAATGAACAAACTGAGTAACGAAATTTGCACCGTTGCATAAAGCATATTTTTCTGGTCAAGTTTCATTATATAAACATTAAAAACAGGCACATAGATTGAGACTTGTAAATAAAAGAATGATTCTTTTTAGCATGGGATTGTTAGATTTAATAGCCTGTAGCACCAAATAGGATACTAATGTAACTCCCTAACTTAGAAAGAAACATAAGTACATTTCTTTCTTCATCTCATCCTCTCCTCTAACAAAAAACAATAAACCTAGTTCCTATATCTACAATTATGTCATCAAATCTCTGTCAGTTTTAATCAAATTTTGATCTAAGGGATTAAAGAGAAGAGTGCGATAAGAAGATAATAAAATCAAAGCATTTCATCGATTTTGGAAGTTAGGACAACTCTGGGTAGCGGAGAAGAAGAGGAATTCTAATAAAATTTAGGGCTAACTTAGTCAATTTTTGAGTGATTATCCATTTACTTTAGTATATTACATATGGTCATTCTTCATCTTTATAGCGTATGTTAGATTAGTGGCCATGATTGATATGGATTAATTAGGTTATATGTTAAATTGAAACATTTATATTGAAATTTGGATTTAGAAATGTTGACTGACCATTAATGTCAAAATATGACCTTTGTTTAATAAAGGAAGAAGAAGATGAATAAGAGTAAATACGATTAAGTAACTCTATGCGAATTAATGGAAATAACATATAGATTCGAAAGAAATATGAAATCAAAGAATATAATTATATATAACTATTACTTTGGAAAGTGTTAGGAATTGCAATAATGATAGAAAAAATGAAGAGAGTATTACATTGAAGTTGATGTAACTATGATTATTAGGATGTAAAATAAAGTAGTCGACGAAATGACCATATAAATGTACAAAATAACTCAGATAATAGGAATAGGATGTGTATAAAGTCCAAACCAAATATGATGTAAATAGATAACGAAAACTCAAAAAAAGGAAAAAGTACGTAAATGAACAACAATTCAGATGTTTGAATTTTAAAAACCACATATATATATATAATGTAAAAACCTACATGTAACATGTTAAAAAATATCTCTTTCAAACGTCTAAAATAGGGTTTAAATGTCTGAAATATTAATCCAAAGGTTTGAATCAAAGGGTCAAATCTTGAAATGGCCACTGGGATTTTTCATCAGCAAGTCAAACATTTGAATTGTATACTTGACATCTGAAATGAATTCAGAAGTCTAAATTAGGTAGCTCGACATCTAAACGTCTATAGGAAGCGTATGTTGAATCTAGACCCATAGGGGCTGAGATAAATGGTTAAGGATGCTTTAACTTGATCGAATAGCAACGCCAAACATTGAATAAAGTATACGTATATGTATAGAGTAGTATATACTTTGATGACTACTATGAATGTGTGTCGATATAGGTAGCTCAATAATTAAGCTATGGGAATATGTTAATATTGTAAAGTGTATTAGCAGAATTGTGATACGTTAATAATTGTAATGCATATCAATAATAAAATAAAGCTGTAGAAATATGTTAATATTGTAAAGCATATTAGCAAGAACATGACATGTTAATGACTGTAAAATGTATCGATAGTAATGTAATGCCACGGGGATATGTTGTAAAGGGTATAAGTCTAATGAAAGTAAAGCTGCGAGGCTATTTTGGTATTGTAAAGCATATCAGCAACAACATGATACATCAAATTGTTGTAAAGCATATCAATAGGAAGATAAGACTACGAGGGTACATTAATATTGTAAAGTGTATCCGTTGAAGAATAAAAATAATAGGATACGTTAAATAGTTGTAGAACGTATCAATTTGGATGTTATGTGATTATGATATAGTCACGAGAATGATACCATTAACATGATAGGAATGATAGACTAAACTTACGGTGATGAAAATCCCTAAGATGATAATAGTAAAAGTAGTCTACGAATTTTTTTTATCAGCATGTTGGTATCGTATACTTAGAGAATGTTCTCACTCGACGGGCTTATGTTAGAACCACCTACATATTTCCATATTTTTATCTACCTATGATAGGCTGACAGGGTTAGTGAATATTAGACTTGGGATGGAGATGATGGAGACTGCTGGAGTTAAATATGTTATCTTACTTATTAGTTATATACTATTTAGTACTTTATGTAACCATGTTGAACTACATACCATGAAGTGTCATTTTGAACAGATGTAATAACGCATAATTTTATTTCCAGGTTGTTCAGATAGTTCTCTTATGTTGTATTATGTTTTAATTCCTTCTGCTATGAGATCTGAAATTGTAGTTTAAACCAGATAGCTCCATGTACTATTTATATTATATTTTAACCTAACAATCTGTCATTTACTCTCTTGGGAATTTAAGCGTTGATTGAGACTAGAATCATAAAGGGGAAGTTGATGGAGGATTGTTACACTTGGTGTTAAAGCTTAAGTTATCCTCGATTCTTATAGGTTGGGAACGTATTGAGAGATTTTTGTGTGTGTGTCCATACACACACACATACACAAACACACACACACATATAGACAAACACGTATATATGAGTAGAAATGAAAAGTACATATGCATATACCACCTTATTTTATCTTGGGGAGTTGCTAATGAATCTCATTTACAGATAGTTGAGATGGATAACAATACTAGAGTTGGTATATGAGATGCAGCCACGAAGGTTTCGGGCGAGAACGTTCCACTTTGGTTCCACTGATATCTTCAGGCCAGAGCACATACTATTACCAACCTGGATGTACCTATGCAATAGACAAAAGAAGCATCCCTTCTAAATCCACTTATCTTGGACTTTGCTAATTTATGTAGAGAATTTTTTAGCATAGTGGAAATCTGTATATGGTGACCGAGTCTTTTATGGATATAAAGGTGTGATTACGCACATGTGAATGGATCATTGGAACGTTGAGTCTGGATGATGCAATTACGTGATAACATGTTTCTTGGCATTTGCAAGGAGTGCCTTTAAACTGGTGGAATATTGTAATGGCTGCTACTAATGAAGATGAAATAACTTGGGGCGATTTCAAAAGATGTTATGAAGCAACGTTCTAATCCGTAGTTGAGTAAGGAGTTCAGTTCTACAACAAGGATACATTTGTTTGAAGGAGTATGTGAATCAATGCAACAATCTCCTTAAGTTTAGATTTTATTTTGTGAATACTCCGACGAAGAAGGCTATGAAGTTCGCTAAAGGGCCAAGGCAACCATTTGAGAATTTAGCTCTTAGTCACATTCCTATGCAAGATACATAGGAGGGTCTAGTACAGATGGCATTGCTAAATACTATTTCGAAAGAAGTGACTAAGGAGGAGTCAAATAAAGAGGGCGATAGTGAGAATTAGTCGAAAAAGCGTAAAGGCATGGGTGTCAAAGGAGAACAATAAAAATTTAAGAAATGGAAGGTAACATGTAAGAAGTGCAATAATAAAAGTCATCTCACCAGAAATAGCAGCATTGTTATAACTAAATTTTTCGTAGTCTTTGAATGGACTTATACAAGCGAAATAGACTATAAACTAATGAAGGAATGGATTCAGAAGTTTGAAAACTATCAAGAATGACAAAATGAAGGAACTCAACAATTTTTGGCTAAGTATTAAATATGAAAAACCTCTCGTCGGAAACCTCTCATCGGAAACCTCTCGTCGAAGACCTCTCGATGAAGACCTCTCATCGAGTTGTAAACCTCTAGTTGGAAAGCTCTGGTCGAAGACCTCTCGTCGAGTGGTAAACCTCTAGTCGGAAACCTCTCAACGAAGAACTCTCGTCGAGTGGTAAACCTCTAGTCAGAAACCTCTTTTCGAAGACCTCTCGACAAAGACCTCTCATGGAAGACCTCTCATTTCGTTGGAAACCTCTTATCAGAAATCTCTTATCAAAAACCTCTCGTCGAAGACCACTCATCGAAAATCTCTCATCGAAAATCTCTCGTCGGAAACCTCTCATTGGAAACCTCTCATTGAAATCTAGAACTTAAAGATTGAGCAAGTATGAAGAATGATCGAGAAAGAAAGTAGATGAAACCTCTCAGCATCAACCAAAACCAGTCGGTACTATAACAACCTGCACTTCTCGACACACCGATACAAAACCTAGTGCGACTTTTGGATTCGCATCATGCCAAGAAATATGATTTGTTGGGTCTTTAAACATTACAGAGCAAGATTATAAAGGTAAACTCTAAGACATTCTACACTTTCAGATCACACAATGGAAGGAATTAAAATATAAGTACTAAAAAATAGACATTTCAGAAAAACATTCACCAAAATACTTAATTTCCATATACACTATTTTCAAAATACAATATGAGTTTTATAGGCTTTTAACACAATAAGTAACTCCATGATGAACAATAAATAATTTGAGAACCCTAACGTATAGCTCATTTCTCTACGTACTATATCTAATCAACTACTAACATGGCATCCTGTGGTGGGAAAAATGGAAAGAAGTGGGGTGGATCAGACAAAAATCTGGTGAATGAGTACAAGTTTAATATGTGATAATCATGTGCAGTTACCTTTAATTCTACTCTAGATGACATAGGGTGTACTATAAGTGTCCATGAATTCCTAAGGTTTGTTGCCTAAGATTTCTTGTCTACCTCAAAGGTATAAAAATCCTTAAATAATCGAGTTTTTGAATTGCTATAAAAAGGCTTAATGTGTTCGTAGGATTATTTTAGAGTGGGTTGCACCAGTAGTAGTGTCTGCCTCAAAGGTGGATGGTTCTTTGTGGCTGTGCATCAATTATCGATAGGTTAATAAGCTAACAAAGAAGAATTGGTACTCGATACCTTGCATAGATGATTTATTTGATCAGTTAGTGGGAGCAAATATATTTTCTTAGCTTGACTTGACCATTGGTTTTCACCAATTAAGAGTGAGAGAGTTGGTGGTATGCCCTAGGGGAAATTATGTAATTTGTTATATATATCTAGCTCTGTAATCAATCTTATTCGTAATAAAAGTTATTTGGTGTTTGTGTTCTATTATATACTTTGTTATATTGTGATATAAATAATTTAAGTAATTAATTTGAAGTATATGAATAAGAAAATCCTTAAATAAAATGTTAGTGATTGTAGTTGCAAATAGTTGTAATCGTGAGTAATTAATCACAATAAAAATTAACACTTTGTTTTAAATATTACTATCAAGGTGTTTTAAGAAAGGATATTGATACATCCATTGAGATTAGAGTACGTAACACTCTCCAAATTTTGGGCATTGTATTACTCATGGTTGTTGGGGGTACGTAGGGGTTACGTACTTATAGTTATTGGATAATTATCGAATGACTCAATCAAGAGTTTCTTATTGGTTGATAAAAAATAGTTAAAATAGGAAATCTCAATGTGATGATGTTACATAGCCCTCTCGACTTGAAAATACCATGGAACTTCGACATGGATACTCCACTTTGATTATAGTTAAATCATGACATGACAACTATCAAGCGATAATATTTGGGTCTGAGTTGAAGCATAGAAAGTGAAACAATATTCAGTATAGAAATTGTCACCTCGATTGTATGAGGTTAGTTTCATGGTCACCTGTAGTCAACACAAAGTAAAATTCTCTGGCCAGTGTAGAATGAATAATAATAAATGATACGATTGAACCAAGGATTTTGTAAATGGACCGAATAGTTAAATATGTATTTTTATTGGAGTTTTCAATGATACCGAACTACATATATCCAAAAGTGATATAGTGGTGAGGAAGAGAAAGTGTGTATATTATATCGTCACTTAATGGTACCATTTAAGGTGATCTAAAATTTGATTTTACCAAAATGATCTATAAGCAATGAAATTATCCAAACTATCACATCATCAGCCAAGATGACGTATGAACGTTAATATCTGAATTGTTCAGTATAAGTCGCTAACTGAATTCACATCTACGGGTCACAAAACCACATTTGTGAATACTCCAAAGTGCAACATAATTTAGTTAATTTACAAAGTGTTATAAATTAGTTAATATTTAATAATATTAATTATTAGTGTATTTGATGTTTTGGATGTTTTAGTAATTGGAGCGACTCTTATAAATTTTCTACCTGCCATTAGCAATTGACTGGATGTATATATAAATGTCATATGCACATGTATTGACATACAATATATATATATATATATATATATATATATATGTGTGTGTGTGTGTGTGTGTGTGTGTAAGCAGACTTTAACTATAAATAATTGCTTAACGGCCTGAAGATATATTTGGACCTGTGATTAGTCATAGGGTTGTCGACCATTATGGAGGAATTACGGGTGGATCTAGTTTGAAAATTTTGTGTGGAACATATACTTTGTTTACCAAAACTAAAAGGGGTATACAGATAAGTAGGCATCTAAGGAAAAAACTATGGTAGGAGTATCATTGAATAATTAAACTCAAAAGGCACTATACGATCCCTAAATGCATGTCCAAAATAAAAACAAACTAAGGTGCCACGTAGCAGACCCAATTATAATCCAAATATCTGAAATAAAAAGTCTTTAACTTCATTAATTCCAAGCTCCTTCTTCATTTACATTCTATTTCTAGTGTGTAACCCGTGCGTTGTGCACGATGTGTTGTAGAAAAATAATATTATAACTATTTTTGAAGAATATAATTTATTATGCAATATTTGATGAATTTTTTTAGGATAAATGAGTTATAAATTGAAATTACTATATTATAACTATGCATTTTTGTTATGAGATCTATATTTTTATATTTGAATAAAAATTAAATTATCATTTTCGTTGATAAAAATAAGTTATATATTGATTTATTATTTTTTAGGATTCATTATTTGACAATTAAGTAAATGAAAACAAGCATTCTTAATAAATTTTGAAATTAATATTTTTATAAAATTTCATAAATAAATATTCATGTACATATATTCTGAAATTAACATTTAGGATTTGATATTTTTGACTAAAAGATAAATGATGTTTACAATAAATTTCAAATATTACTTGAGAGAATGACGACAAATATCTAAAATAGAAGTGTAATACTAGAGACTCAATATATTTGTATGCATTTATAGTTCTTGCAGCACATATTTATCAAAATAATTAAATTATAATATTAGAGTGATATTTTTTTTTATTTAACTACTAAAAGAAATATTAAGTGAAAACAAGACCTGAAACGTTACAAATCACATTGTCATTTTAATTATGTAAAAAAAAGATTTATAATCCATTGTTTCATACCTTACTATTTTTATTTTATAATAACACTTTTCAAAAAATATTTAACATTTATGTAAAAAAGATAATGAAATATGAAAGAAAAATATTTCTAATCAAAATATGGTATAATCTTTGTCCATTGATTAACTTAGATTACGAATATAATTGATTAAAATATAACTTTTTGTATAAAAACGTAATAATTGAAAATATTTATTCTTTTTCAATATTACAAAATACAAACATTCATCACTTATCACTATCTTCACAAAATATAATTTAATAATGATAAAGAGTCTGTTTGACTTACCAATTTTATGAAGGAAAAATGTTATATATCTTTGTAATTATGTACTAATTTTTGAAACAAATTTTTGTGTATATTTATTTGTACTGGAATACCAACTTTAGAAGAAAAAATTATGTAAATATTTCTTTGTATTAAATAATTAATTTTAGAAAGAAAGAAATTTTATGAACGTAAATGTAGAAAAATGTAAAAGTATCAAAGATAATTTTGTATATAATTGTGAAAATATTAAATTATATTGGGTTGAATGAAAATATAGTTTTACCATTTGTGTTAGTACAAATATGGTATACACATTGAATTATCATTTTTTATAATTTATTAAATCAATTAATAGATATTTGTTAATTTGATATAGTTAAAAAATTTAAATTCAATATCAATTAATAAATTCAAATATATGAACTTGAATGTAAAATAATATAAGAAAACTTAGAACAAATCCGTAAATAATTGTAAAAATTATTGAATGTTGGCATGTAAATGAAAATCATAAGAGAAAATATTAGTAGAACATTGTAATAGTTTGTATATAATTACAAAATTTTAAAACTATCTGGACTTAAAGGAAAATTAGTTTTATCGTTTTTGTCAATATTAATGCAGTACACGTATTGATTTGTCGTTTTTAAAAATTTATTAGATCAACTAATGAATATTCGTTAATTGTATTTATTTAAAAAGCTTAAATTTAAGATCACTTAACTAAATTTAATATATATATATATATGGACTTAAATGTGAAATAATAGCTTGAATCAAGTAAAAAGTCATTTAACGGTAAAACAATTTTCGGTCTTATTATCAATATTTCTTCGAACTATTTATTTTTGTAATCACATTTCAAATACAAGTTTTTCATCATTAGTTATTAATAAAAAAAAGGGATTAGTAAAGTTATAAATCTAATTTAATCAAATTTAAACTAGATTCAAATATTTAAATAATTCAGATATTTATATACGAAGATTTTGAAATTCTAGGCCATTACATTGGGTACTTTGTCGAAACCTAGGAAATATGGCATGCAGATCCTCTCTATGCCTATATATATATTTATTTATTTGATCATCATTAAATACCTCAACACAATAGTTAATAGTCAAGGTAAGCATAAGAATGTAAAAATTCATCCTAAAAGCAAAGTACCACTCATAAAAACTATTATGCTTGATAATGATTCAATTTTTCCACTACAATAATTAAAATCTCCATAACTTACTTTATATAGACTTTTGATCCTTCAAAGGTGTACCTGTATAATTATTAGTATGTAAAAATCTCACATTTGATACCTTACTCCCTTTTAGGAAAATTGTATAAACCTTTAATCCGAGCTCAAACTAATTCCTAAGCTTTTTATTTAAGGATACATCTTATTACATCCAAGATTATAAAAGCATAATGTATGTCCCCTTACGCCTCTATTATTGCAAAACATAGCAGTTGCTAGAAAAAAATCTTACTCAAGCAGGTAGACTTAGTATTAGTAATTTTCTAACTACATTTATTAGCATATATTGACCTAGGATTCACATCCTTTGTACCGAGATTGTCAACATGATTTACTACGCCTTGAAAAATTATCGCAGGACAACATATTCTCTAATAATCTCATACCGATTTCTTGTAAGAAAAATAAAGAAGTCAAACCACATATAGTCTATGTTACAAACATGATTATAGTGTTTTGATGAGAAAAACCATATAAATGCTACTAATGCATTTATCAAGTTATCACGGAATATGTATTATATATGAAGAGTGATGCACAAAGAAACAAGGCGATAATGCCAAAACGTAGCATATAAAGTTATGATGGAGTGAATGAGCTTTCAAAACATTATAATAAAGTAAAAATTTCTTTTGGATCACATGTATCTTAAAAATACTTTTGAATATAGCTCATGAAACTAAAAAGAAATGTGTGTTTTATATTAAGTAGTTATTTAGTCGTTTAGACTCTAGATCTGGTAAAACTGCACAAATGATATACAAATCACTCCAAACTTCAATACATCATCTAAAATGTGCTATTATTCTTAAGACATTTTATAGGTTTTTATGAACTCAAAAGGGTGAGAAACAAGCAAGAAATAGGCAAAATAAGGATGAAAACTGCCTAAAATGAGTTATCTAGTCAACCGGTCAGTTCAAACCAATCGACCGATTATGAGATAATGGGTCGATCGGATAATCCCCTCGAGGTGTGTTTCTTCATGGTTTTGGGATTTGTTAATGTAATAACCCGCTTTTCCGTACCCTTTTTAATCGACACTAATCTCCATCGATTTACTCAAGGTGAACGAAAAACCGAACCATTAGGGTTTAAAAGAAGAGGTAGAAGAAAAGATAGAAGAAAAAGAAAAGAAGAACAGCAGAACAACATCATAACAGAAACAATATCAGAATCTCACATATCGCAGCGGAACAAAATATAATAGATAATCACTAGTCTTTTAAAACAAAGAACTATATTAGTTTATACATACATCAATCAGAGTCAATATACAACAATGGACAATTATAAAAACTTGTCCTCATACAGAATACACAGCGGAATAAATACTATCAGATACAAATACTACGTCTCGTCATCCAGCTTATCTCCAAAGCTCCAGAATATCCAGAATATCCTGATAACCTAACTCTAGACTGCCCGTGTGGAAATTGGTGGGCACCCAGAGTTTAGAAGGGAAACAATAAACTCCGAGTCAGTCATGGTGACTGGTGTGAGATCGTAAAACAGTTATTTTTCACAAAGAAAATAAATCAGATACGCAATGCTTTTGGAAAATGAAACTACCATAAGACCTCCCACCACACACACAATGCAAACGCAGAATTGGAGGAGATTTCTTCTTATGATAGTCAAAGATGCTTACTACGCAAAATCAAATCATTTTTGATATTATTATTAGTGCATAGTGTAGAAAACATTTCGAAAGTATAATATTAATCTTAGCCAACATACGACCAGTATCGTATGCCTACTATAGCTACCATCTAAACAGTGGTGACCACCGTACGTAAATGGCAGGTTCTACAACTAATACCGTACAAAGTTCGTATTGGAGTTTGGATTTCCAACAAATGGTCAGGCTAAGGAACTTCCTTTCCTCCTGCCGAATAGGATCGCCTCTGGCTGGACGTCCCGAGAGACAAACTGCTCTCTGCCAAACAAGGCCGGGTTACCCCTGTAACAGGTAACTCACGAATATGTCATCACCCGGTCCTTTGGGACCTTTATCCGAGCGCTCGATATCCAACATCACACATCATAAAGAAAGTGTATCCACATGAGTAAGTATCTGGGCTCCATACCATGATACCACCCCTTTCCAGAAGGAAATGACATACCCTAAAGGGCGCGACCCTCATAACCTTGCCGCAACATTCCTGTTTCAACCATTTCCGGGTTGTGAGGCTCTGACGAAGTCTCGTCCACAAAGCTACGCTTTTTCAAAAAGCCACGCTTTGGGTCAACAGATGATCAACCTATGATCACAAAGATAAATGATCAAACAAATGATCATATCACAAATGATCAAACATTGATCATCACACAGCAACACTCAGCATGCCACATTACCAAATTGGGATATATCGCTGATAAATTTCAACTACATAACCTCTGAGCTCGTACGTCTCAGAGAAGGGTGTTAAGCTAAGAGAATAAATTCTCCGACACCAACAGATATGTATTTGAAAGAAATCGGCTTTATATCTCAAAGTGTAATGTCAGACACACAATCCATACAAGCCTGTTCCGGGATCGAACAGAACCGAAGGCACTTCTCACGAAGCCCTTGCAAATCCGGATAATTTCCTATCACGTCGGGACTTCCCGTCACTAAGGGTGATAAAAACCTCTAAATCGGAGATCAGCCGATGTAGAGTAACTCGACGGTAATCCTTCCGTTTTCAAAAATATCCGGTCTTCAACACCGGTCTTCGAATGCAATTCATAACGACGTATCACATATTCGGAATGGGTTATACGACCCCATGGTCCTTTCCCGGCTAACCCGAATAGTGAGCGATTATTCAAAAATAAGTGTGGCATTCAAATTCATCCAATTCACAACAAATACCTATCTAAAGGTAATTATTGATAGTCGGTTATTTAACTATCAATAAAGATGCGCAACATCATCAGATTCCAAATAATTTTCCCAAATTATTTTATCTTCCGAAATATCTTTTACTAGATATAAAATTTCCACACTTAATCATTTGAAAACAATTTCAAATCAATTTCCATATTTCATTTTATCTTTGAAGATAAAATCTCAAAACAGCTCATTTCATATTGGAAAAGCATTTCCATACTTATTTAAAAAAATAAGTATTTTACAAATCATTTATTTTCAACATTTGAAAATATTCGATATACTTAAATCAATATTAAGTATATATTCATTCTTTAAGGAAATCATTCTTTAAAACACATTTATTCGAGTCAAAACGAATGTTACGTAAAACATCGTTACGACGACTCAACATCACTAGTATAGGGATTCGAGAATTTAGATAGATATGTAAATCCCAATACTACATCAAAACATTTCCTTTTGGAAATCATTTACTATAACAACAGTGTTATAGTCCACCATTTCCTTAAATTACTCGAAAACGTCTATTTCAACAAGAACTGCGGAAATCTATGCTTTCGATTCATAATACATTTTAAAACATCTTTAAAATGTTTAACTTCATTTTTAAATTATTACTTCTTCAAAAATGAATCCATTTTACTAAACAATATATTCACTGTCCAAAATCGTGAATATATTTTCTTTAATAATCTTCTATATTTAAATTTATCAAATTCAATCGATTTCGAATTTATAAGCACGTTTATAAATTCTATTTCTCTTTTATAACAACTTCGGTTTATAAATCTCCTTTTATTAATTTCTATACTACACTTATTAAAATAAGTGATTTCAGATTTATAAAACAACGTTTATAAATTCAACCTTATATTTCACAATAACTTTGATTTATAAATCCCCTTTATTAACAAGTTCGATCAATACTCCCTTTAAAGGCAAAAATCCAGCTTTATAAGTTAATTTCTTATAAATCTTCCATTTTACAATTTCATTCATTTTAACTTCACAATTTAAAAATCTATAAATTTCATTCTTTTTAACTTTACAATTTATACATCTATAAATTTCATATCGATTTTCCAAATTCGCTTTAATTTTCCAATTAAATTTCTAATTGGACTTCCCACTTATTTCTTTTTAAATAAATTCCTTTTAAAGAAAATCAATTTCTTTATCTCTTTCAATCTATTTAAAAATCCAAATTTAAATTAAATTCTTCAATTTATAATCACTGTTTTATGAAATCCATTTATTTAGCATTTTCACTTTATTCTAGAATTTATTCAATACGATTATAAAAATTTACTTTTTATACTTTAAAAATTCCTTTCTTCAAAATTTCTTCAATTTCAAAAATGGATTCACTGAGAAATTTTCTACTTGAATTTCAAAAATTCAATTTCGTTTATCTTTGGAATCCAATGATGTCAAAACATCCATTCAGCTAAATTTTAGCTTTCAAACAATTTCCAGATATCAATATGATTAATAGCATCACTATAATCATTCACAGATTCATATCACACTAGAAATAAATTCAATCAATGTGAGGGGTCCAGTTGGATCCCTCCAACCTGTTTCCCTGCATCCAAAGATGTTAGCACAATACCAATTCCGCTCCAGTACGGAATTATCGCGGTATATAGGTTTTTATAAATCCGCTTACTAACGGCGCAATAGGGTCTCATCCGCTATACGAGGCGGGAAATCATCAATCCAATATATACATATGCCAATATGTATATACTGCTATATATATATATATATATAGATATATCCTATTATATCTAATAGCACATTCAAACAAATCAATCATACAATCAATAACTGCAATTCAAAATTAAATCTGAGTGAGAAGATCTCACCTTAGCTTTTTATTTTGCAATCCATTTCCGTTTTGATCCTTTCCTCTTGATTTTTTTTTTTAACCTTGTATAAAGATTTACACAATTCGTTAATATTCGAATTAAATCGAATAACCAATTTCCATTTAATAGTTTTGATTAGCTGATCATTTTATTTAAATCAATTTTCTCCTTAAACAAATTTGTTTAACTAGAATTTTAGTTCAAAACTAATTTTCTTTAAATCTTCTCCTTTACCCAATTTTATTTATTAAAAATATTTTCTTGAAAAAAATTCACAGTAATATACAATATTTAAATTAATTTCTCCAAGTTTAAATCAAATAACCAATCAATATTTATTTTCTTTTTCCTTTTCCTATACATAACAGAAATTTACCCTTCTTCATACATAAATGTAAATATTCTTCAACTAAAATAAATTAGCATATAAAGTTTACTGATGATGAATTTTCTGTTACTAATATATACACATATAAATTTTAATTAAAACAAATAAAACACAATTACCTCCTAGCTCGATTTCTCTGCCACTGTTCGTGACTCTAGCCTCGACAATGATCACGCGATGCTCACTTGCTCGACCCCGCGAAAGTCGCTGCCACTGAAGCCCTAGTTCGCCACGACCTCGAGTCGAACGACGCGACTCCAGTATTCCAAACATCCCCATATTTCAATTCGCGACCTTCCTACTTGACTTCCCCAATATTGCTTCGCGTGCCACCACGATATCCCCAAAGCCACGCGCTCCTCCGCGAAACCCTAGATCGAACTGCCTTCCTCGCTGTTGCCATCGCCATCCCATAGTCGCGACTTCGCCAGCTCGACTCCCACGGTGCCACCGCACTCCACCCTACTTATGACGAAACCCTAGCTCGCTTCGTCGCCGAGGCCTCGAGCGCCGATCGCCATTGCCGAGAACTTGATTCGAGTGCGACTCGAACTCGTCGCCTATTCGATTGTATTTGAATCAATTTGAGAAAAAGGCGGAAGGACTCGCGACCTGCCAATTTGAATATGGCCCTAAGCCTTAGCTCGCAGTTGAGTCGAGTTGCTGTTGATTTTATATTCGAACGAGATGATGGTTTTACATTTGAATAGAGAGAGGCCATTGTTTTTCTTTTGAAGCTGTTATTAATTTCGAACGAAATGATTTCGTTTTGTTCCGTGCGTTTAAAGAAATGGGAGACAAGAGTACTCGATTAACAGAGGATAGGTCGACGCAGAGACTAGGGTGGCTGATGATTTGAGGGTATAAATTTTATATTTAAATTAAATCGATTAATTGTTGTCCAGACGTTTTAATCTCGTACGATCACACAATGAATCCGAATGCTACGAAATTTGAAATCCGGCAATCATTCAATATTACGGACCCAATGGAACTGGTTTCGTCGAATTCCGAGACTGCGCCTCGGAACGCTATTTTTAATTATCGGTTCAAACCATTAAATTCAAAACTGATCAAATCGATTTAAATTTCGATTCTGAAGCTTCAATCATCTTCAATATTATCATTACGAATTTTAAAAGCTTTTGAAATATTTTTCTTTGGCTTTAAATTGAAGATTTAAATTTTTATTCAACTTCCAATAGATTAAATTTTTAAAGTTAAATCGCAAATTTCAAAGTTATATCGGGGATTCAAATTAAATTATCGTTCAAATATTTAAAATAAATTAAATATTCTCAATTAAATTTGGTCAAAATTCTGGGTCGTTACAGACTTTCCCCCTTAAAAGAATTTCGTCCTCGAAATTACAAGTTAGGAAAAAGGGTCCTTAACTCGTCTACTATCTTTCACAATCTAATAGTTTTATCAATCTTTCAAAACAAATCTTTCTACTAAAGATTTGTTATCAATTCAACTAGCTTTCCAACCCTTTCCTATTTACCTCCTTCGTACTCATCCCCATCTGATATCACGCGATTGTCTTCCCTTCTTTTCCTTTTATCACGCAAGAAGAAACGAAATCATTTCGTTCGAAACAAAGATCTGTTCGTTTTCAAATCAGAAAATAAAAATATATGGCCGCCTGTTCTTTTCTTTTTAAAACCCACTTCAAAAACAATTCGTTCAAACGAACGAAATCCTCGTTCATTCTACAATTTAAAATCAATGGCCGAAGCCGGAGGGGAGGCGACTTGATTATCGGAGAAGGCAGTTAGGGTTCATCGTAGGGAAAATCGAATCGATCAATTCGAGTTCAAATCGACAGCGAGGGCTTTGGGGATTTCGCGTGCTCGAAGACGTGGTTCGTCGAGCTAGGGCAGTGGCGACTTCATCGCGACTGGGAAGCGAGTCAATCGCGGCGGCAGGCTCGCACGCAGGGGTTGGGTTCTGGGGTTCGTCATGGTCTAGGAATTCGCGAATTGGAGGTCGTGGCGGCGATTGATTTCGAGTCGCGACTGAAAGGGGCTCGATCAACTTAGGGTTCGACTCGAGCGGGATGATATTGGAGGAGCGTGTAGCGTGGTGCAGTTCGATAGGGTGGAAGTGGGACTCGACTGGAAGCTAAATGGTGGGGTTTCGCATCGTCTGTTAGTGAGGTTCGTCGAGATGATTCGACTGCTTGGTGAGGATGGCGATGCTCGACGTTGGGCAGTTCGCTGGCGATTAGGGGAACAGTAAGGTATATTTTTATTTTTCTGATTTACTTTTGTAGATAATATATTCGTATACGTATTAAAAAAAAAACAAAGAATGAATAGATAAATATACATATATACTTGAATATGGACAGTAAACAGTGAAGTATATTTTTTTATGCAGTTATGTATTTTAAATATTGATGATAATAACAGGGAATTTTAAAGGATTGAAGCTATGCGAAAATAGATTTTTCGATCTATATATGTATATATTTTTATAGTGAAATAAATTAGTGTTTTATTCAAAGTGGTATATATATGTAAATAAACATTTAATATATATACATATGTATAAGGGTAATGTTTTAATTAAGCAGTTTAAAATTTTAAATGTATATATGTATGCAGAAATTAAATTTGAAGCAGTAAAGAAAAATCTGTTAAATAATGCTATATGTTCATTTGTTGAATTACTAATTTTATTTAAACAATTTAATATGGGATTAATCTGTTAATGAACTTATTTAATAAATCGATAAAGATATTTTATAAAGTAAATGTTGGATTAAATTTGTTGAAATGGAAATTTAATTATTCGATTATTTCGAATATTGATAAACTGTATAAAACTGTTTGATACAAGGTCTAAATCGAGAAAACAAACTGGATGGAAAATGGGATTGGATTGCAAATTTAAAAGCGAAGGTGAGATTTTTCTCACTCAAATTGAATGTGGAATTTTTGCAGTTATTGATGATTGCTATTGGATGTGATATTAGATATAATAGGATATATCTATATATATAGCAATATATACATATTGGCATATGTATATATTGGATTGATTGATTTCCCGCCTCGTATAGCGGATGAGACCCTATTGCGCCGTTAGTAAGCGGATTTATAAAAACCCATATACCGCGATAATTCCGTACTGGAGCGGAATTGGTATTGTGCTAATATCTGTGGATGCAGGGAAACAGGTTGGAGGGATCCGACTGGATTCCTCACCGTATTGATTATTTACAGATATTTTGATATATTCTGTTATCATATGATGATATATGATATTTGACTGTTGTGATGGACTGATTTGTGTTGTGGCATCATCAGATTCAGTTTTGAACTTTAAAAATGACGACTTTTAATTTAAAAGGATTTTTAAAGTGATCTTTGAAATTATACGTTTTATTAAATTTCTGAAGTGATTTATTTTAAATAAATAAACGTTAAAATTTTAAAGTTACAAAAAAATTTATAGATTTGTGAAATATAACCGAAAAGTGATTTTTGGAATAAATAGTTGACTGATTTATGAAATGGTTTAAATTGAGATTTTTGAATTTCTGTAAACGGATTATATAAAAGATTTATGAAATTGATATCTACAAAAATTAAGAATGTTGAAATTATAAAACGAGTTTTTATAAGTGTTAAAGATGAAATATTATGGAATCCGTAAGTGAATGAAATTTATAGATTTATAAATTGTGAAGTTGAAAATGAATGATAAGTATTAACTTATAATATGGACTTGTGATATTTATATCGAGTATAACTCGAATTTGTTAATAAAGAAGATTTATAAATCGAAGTTGTTAGAAAATGGAAATCGAATTTATAAACGTTGTTTAATAAATTCGAAGATCAATTAAATTTGATTGATTTTAAATATAGAGATTATTAAGGGAATTTTATCCACGATTTTGGACAGTGGATAATTCTTGGAATAAATGTGTAGAAAATATTGGAATGTGGCTAGTGAAGTATATTCACGATTTTGGACAGTGAATATATTGTTAAGTAAAATGGTTATGTTTGGGAAAGCGATATCATGAAATGAAGTAATTGTTTTAAAAGATGTTTTAAAACGTGATAAGTATCGAATACATAGATTTCAACATTTATTGTTGAAATAGACGTTTCGAGAAATAAGGAAATGATGGACTATAACACTGTTGTTATAGTAAATGATTTCCGAAAGGAAATGTTTTGATGTAGTATTGGGATTCATATATCTATCTAAATTCCGAATCCCTATACTAGTGATTTTGAGTCGTCGTAACGATGTTTTACGCAACATTCGTTTTGACTCAAATAGATGTAAAATTTATGATTTCCTTAAAGGATGAATATATACTTAATATTGATTTAAGTATATCGAATATTTTCAAATGTTGAAATTAAATTGATTTGTGAAATACTTATTGTTAAATAAGTATGGAAATGCTTTTCCAATATGAAATGAACTGTTTTGAGATTTTATCTTTGAAGATAAAATGAAATGTGGAAATTGATTTGAAATTGTTTTCAAATGATTAAGTGTGGAAATTTTATATCTAGTAAAAGATATTTTGGAAGATAAATAATTTGGGAAAATTATTTGGAATCTGATGATGTTGCGCATCTCTATTGATAGTTAAATAACCGACTATCAATAATTACCTTTAGATAGGTATTTGTTGTGAATTGGATGAATTTGAATGCCACACTTATTTTTGAATAAACGCTCACTATTCGGGTTAACCGGGAAAGGACCATGGGGTCGTATAACCCATTCCGAATATGTGATACGTCGTTATGAATCGCATTTGAAGACCGGTGTTGAAGACCGGATATTTTTGAAAACGGAAGGATTACCGTCGAGTTACTCTACATCGACTGATCTTCGATTTAGAGGTTTTATCACCCTTAGTGACGGGAAGTCCCGACGTGATTGAAAATTATCCGGATATGCAAGGGCTTCGTGAGAAGTGCCTTCGGTTCTGTTCGATCCCGGAACAGACTTGTATGGATTGTGTGTCTGACATTACACTTTGAGATATAAAGCTGATTTCTTTCAAATACATATCTGTTGGTGGCGGAGAATTCATTCTCTTAGCTTAACACCCTTCTCTGAGACGTACGAGCTCAGAGGTTATGTAGTTGAAATTTATCAGCGATATATCCCAATTTGGTAACGTGGCATACTGAGTGTTGCTGTGAAATGATCAGTGTTTGGTCATTTGTGATATGATCATTTGTTTGATCTTATATCTTTGTGATCATAGGTTGATCATTTTGTTGGACCCGGAGCAGGGCTTTTTGAGAAAGCGTAGCTTTGTGGACGAGACTTCGTCGAGCCTCACACCCCGGAAATGGTCGAAACAGGAATGTTGCGGCAAGGTTATGAGGGTCGCGCCCTTTAGGGTATGTCATTTCCTTCTGGAAAGGGGTGGTATCATGGTATGGAGCCCAGATACTTACTCATGTGGATACACTTTCTTTATGATGTGTGATGTTGGATATCGAGCGCTCGGATAAAGGTCCCAAAGGACCGGGTGATGACATATTCGTGAGTTACCTGTTACAGGGGTAACCCGGCCTTGTTTGGCAGAGAGCAGTTTGTCTCTCGGGACGTCCAGCCAGAGGCGATCCTATTCGGCAGGAGGAAAGGAAGTTCCTTAGCCTGACCATTTGTTGGAAATCCATTCTTCCAATACGAACTTTGTACGGTTTTAGTTGTAGAACCTGCCATTTACGTACGGTGGTCACCACTGTTTAGATGGTAGCTATAGTAGGCATACGATACTGGTCGTATGTTGGCTAAGATTAATATTATCCTTTCGAAATGTTTTCTACACTATGCACTAATAATAATATCAAAAAGATTTGATTTTGCGTAGTAAGCATCTTTGACTATCATAAGAAGAAATCTCCTCCAATTCTGCGTTTGCATTGTGTGTGTGGCGGGAGGTCTTATGGTAGTTTCATTTTCCAAAAGCATTTCGAATTTATTTAAAATTATCCTGTTGCTATTTTAAAAAATAACTGTTTTACGATCTCACACCAGTCACCATGACTGACTCGGAGTTTATTGTTTCCCTTCTAAACTCTGGGTGCCCACCAATTTCCACACGGGCAGTCTAGAGTTATATTATCAGGATATTCTGGATATTCTGGAGCTTGGAGATAAGCTGGATGACGAGACGTAGTATTTGTATCTGATATATTTATTCCGCTGTGTATTCTGTATGAGGACAAGTTATATAACTGTCCATTGTTGTATATTGACTCTGATGATTGATGTATGTATAAACCGATATAGTTCTTTGTTTTAAAAGACTAGTAATTATCTATTGTATATTGTTCCGCTGCGATATGTGAGATTCTGATATTGTTTCTGTTTCTGATGTTGTTCTTTTGTTTCTTCTTTCTCTTTTCTTCTATCTTTTCTTCTACCTCTTCTTTTAAAACCCTAATGGTTCGGTTTTTCGTTCACCTTGAGTAAATCGATGGAGATTAGTGTCGATTAAAAGGGTACGGAAAAGCGGGCTATTACATTTGGTATCAATCCATATACGACGTATCACATATTCGGAATGGGTTATACGACCCAAAGGTCCTCTCCCGGCTAAACCGAATAGTGAGCGAAATATTTAAAAACATATAGATATGGGATTTCAATTAAGTCACAACTTAATACCCAAAATCTTTCTTTTCAAATGGTTTAACAAATTACCATTTTTAAATCTTTTAAACAAAAAGATTCAACCTTTACGGTTTAAACAGTTTCCACACTTTAATCTTTTAAACAAAAGATTCATTCACAGATTTTCCAAATTAATTTCCATTTCAATTTGATTAACTCGTTAAACCTTTAAATCAAGATTTAACTTATAGCTTTCAAAACAATCCCATTTCAAATGATTTAAACCAATCATTATTTTAAATCTGTTAAAAATAAACAGATTCAAATCATAACTTTTCAAAACAATTCATTCATAACTTGGAAAACCATTTCGCTTCAATCTTGAAATTCCTTTAATTAAACTGGAATTTCATTTCTTATCGGAAAGCTTTTATTCTTTTAAAACAAACAGTTTCATTTCAGAAAATCTGATTCATTCATACAAGTTGAAATCTTTGGGTTAAATCTGAATTCTCAAAATTTTACTTTTAAATGGTTTAAATTCAGATAAACACATTTATAACATTTTCAATCCCTAGTTTCAAATCATAGAATTCAATTTCAAACTTGAATTCAAATTTAAATCAAATTATTTAAATTTCAAAACTCGATTAAGTTATTCAAAATAACTTTTATCTTTGAAACTCTATTTCAAAAGTTTTTCACTTTAAACCCGAATTTCTAATTTCAAAATCAATTGAAATTAAAATTTCAATTTTAAAAACATCAAATTTAAATTATCTGTGACTTAACCGATTTCCACGTGAAATCCATATTTGTGTGTGTAAAGGTGTGGTCTAGGGGTTTAACACACAATAGTGCAACATCAATCATCACAGATATATCGATAAGCGGTATAATCGATAACGCTCATTTTTACTTCGAGAAAATCATCAAAGAACCCGAGCTTTCCCCTGCAAAACCTTAATTTTCGTTTATTTAAGGATAAGCATTACTTATAAATGATCAATTTCTATGAATAATTTACTAATCCTGGTTAATTATTAAATGTAATGACCCGCTTTTCCGTACCCCTTTTCATAATTTTCAAACATCATTGTTTTCCTTAACAATTCAAATTTAAATTCAAATTCGAATTTTAACTTTCAAATTTTCTCAAAAATTTTCTAACACTCGGAATTTTCGAAAAATTTCGCCAGCGTCTCCTTTGCGCGGCTAATACGGTACGACTACAAAACGTCCCTACGGACTCTCAGATTTCAAAAAGAAAAAGAAAAAGCCAAGCGGCTAGACAAGAAATCATCAAAAACTCATATTATAATTCAAATACGTACCTTTTGTCGAGCAATTCAAATTTATCTTCAAATTTAAAATCCCAATTCCATTATAACACCTGTATATCCTACTAGCCATAATGTCTAGTTACATATATTCAAGCTATTTTGCAAATTTAATTACAAAATTTTCGATATAAACTGCTTATACATTTTTACTTCACTATTGAAGTTACACATATTCATTTATTCAATTTTACATTTCAAATTCATTTGAATTCAATTCACCATTCCAATCTAATTTGGATTCGGTTTATCTCCTGAATATTGAATTTTATCAGCTTTCATTCATAACTGATTATTTTTAGATTAGTTTCAGTTACTAATTCATTTCAATTCTAATTCATTTATTCACATTCGTTTTCAACATTCAGTTCTAATTCCAGTTTTATTCACTTTTGTTCGTTCCCAAAATTTATTTACAATTCACTATTTTGGTTTACAATCACTTATATTAAACTGGATTTCAATTCGAATTCAATTTACATTCATGTACTTGCAATTGCAAATTGATTCATTCATTCACAATTTATTTTCATAATTCAATACTCAATTCCAGAGTCTTTTCAACATTTTCAAAACCATTTTTGAAAACAATTCAAATTATCCTTTGAATTTTCTAAAACAAAACCCAAAATTTTCAAACACTTTCATTTAAAACAATCGGCAGCAATTCCTCTTTTGGAAACCCGAAAATGAATTCTAATGATGTGGCCACCATCATCAGGATTATTTTCCAGCGACCTAAAAGAGTTTAGAGCTTTTCATTCCGTCAAAACATTTTTCAAAACTCTTGAAATCCATTTTCAAATCAAAAAGATTTAAACGTTCCAAATCTCCAAAATTTCCAAATTCTTTCAAAACATTTCCAAATACTTCTCTGGAATTCCATTTTAAATTACAAATCACATTTATAATTTCCATTCTTTAATTTCATTCGTATATGAATTTATTTCTTAACTTTGGAGTTACGATTTCCATTTCGTATTCAATTTCATATAATAATGATAACATTTCAATATTATCACTTTCTAACAACCAAACATCCATATACTATGATAATTCATAGAAAATCATTTCTTTTCTATACGAAAATAGTTTTGGGCAAAATTATTTCATTTACCCTATTTAAAACAATACTGTGCCGAGTTGTTCTATTCAAGTGTTTAGAAACCCCTTCGATCCAGTTGCGCAGACTGTGCCGACGAAGGTTCATATGCCACTCAATAAACCAATCATCACAATACAAAAAAATATTTTATATTCACTAACAAATACGCACTCGTATCTATTATTACACTCAACTCATTCTAGAGTACTACTGACTCTATCTCTAATGAGTAATACCCAACAGAGCAGGGTTGTCGCTTAACCATATGCTCTGATACCAAATGTAATAACCCGCTTTTCCGTACCCTTTTTAATCGACACTAATCTCCATCGATTTACTCAAGGTGAACGAAAAACCGAACCATTAGGGTTTAAAAGAAGAGGTAGAAGAAAAGATAGAAGAAAAAGAAAAGAAGAACAGCAGAACAACATCAGAACAGAAACAATATCAGAATCTCACATATCGCAGCGGAACAAAACATAATAGATAATCACTAGTCTTTTAAAACAAAGAACTATATTAGTTTATACATACATCAATCAGAGTCAATATACAACAATGGACAATTATAAAAACTTGTCCTCATACAGAATACACAGCGGAATAAATACTATCAGATACAAATACTACGTCTCGTCATCCAGCTTATCTCCAAAGCTCCAGAATATCCAGAATATCCTGATAACCTAACTCTAGACTGCCCGTGTGGAAATTGGTGGGCACCCAGAGTTTAGAAGGGAAACAATAAACTCCGAGTCAGTCATGGTGACTGGTGTGAGATCGTAAAACAGTTATTTTTCACAAAGAAAATAAATCAGATACGCAATGCTTTTGGAAAATGAAACTACCATAAGACCTCCCACCACACACACAATGCAAACGCAGAATTGGAGGAGATTTCTTCTTATGATAGTCAAAGATGCTTACTACGCAAAATCAAATCATTTTTGATATTATTATTAGTGCATAGTGTAGAAAACATTTCGAAAGTATAATATTAATCTTAGCCAACATACGACCAGTATCGTATGCCTACTATAGCTACCATCTAAACAGTGGTGACCACCGTACGTAAATGGCAGGTTCTACAACTAATACCGTACAAAGTTCGTATTGGAGTTTGGATTTCCAACAAATGGTCAGGCTAAGGAACTTCCTTTCCTCCTGCCGAATAGGATCTCCTCTGGCTGGACGTCCCGAGAGACAAACCGCTCTCTGCCAAACAAGGCCGGGTTACCCCTGTAACAGGTAACTCACGAATATGTCATCACCCGGTCCTTTGGGACCTTTATCCGAGCGCTCGATATCCAACATCACACATCATAAAGAAAGTGTATCCACATGAGTAAGTATCTGGGCTCCATACCATGATACCACCCCTTTCCAGAAGGAAATGACATACCCTAAAGGGCGCGACCCTCATAACCTTGCCGCAACATTCCTGTTTCGACCATTTCCGGGTTGTGAGGCTCTGACGAAGTCTCGTCCACAAAGCTACGCTTTTTCAAAAAGCCACGCTTTGGGTCAACAGATGATCAACCTATGATCACAAAGATAAATGATCAAACAAATGATCATATCACAAATGATCAAACATTGATCATCACACAGCAACACTCAGCATGCCACATTACCAAATTGGGATATATCGCTGATAAATTTCAACTACATAACCTCTGAGCTCGTACGTCTCAGAGAAGGGTGTTAAGCTAAGAGAATAAATTCTCCGCCACCAACAGATATGTATTTGAAAGAAATCGGCTTTATATCTCAAAGTGTAATGTCAGACACACAATCCATACAAGTCTGTTCCGGGATCGAACAGAACCGAAGGCACTTCTCACGAAGCCCTTGCAAATCCGGATAATTTCCTATCACGTCGGGACTTCCCGTCACTAAGGGTGATAAAAACCTCTAAATCGGAGATTAGCCGATGTAGAGTAACTCGACGGTAATCCTTCCGTTTTCAAAAATATCCGGTCTTCAACACCGGTCTTCGAATGCAATTCATAACGACGTATCACATATTCGGAATGGGTTATACGACCCCATGGTCCTTTCCCGGCTAACCCGAATAGTGAGCGATTATTCAAAAATAAGTGTGGCATTCAAATTCATCCAATTCACAACAAATACCTATCTAAAGGTAATTATTGATAGTCGGTTATTTAACTATCAATAAAGATGCGCAACATCATCAGATTCCAAATAATTTTCCCAAATTATTTTATCTTCCGAAATATCTTTTACTAGATATAAAATTTCCACACTTAATCATTTGAAAACAATTTCAAATCAATTTCCATATTTCATTTTATCTTTGAAGATAAAATCTCAAAACAGCTCATTTCATATTGGAAAAGCATTTCCATACTTATTTAAAAAAATAAGTATTTTACAAATCATTTATTTTCAACATTTGAAAATATTCGATATACTTAAATCAATATTAAGTATATATTCATTCTTTAAGGAAATCATTCTTTAAAACACATTTATTCGAGTCAAAACGAATGTTACGTAAAACATCGTTACGACGACTCAACATCACTAGTATAGGGATTCGAGAATTTAGATAGATATGTAAATCCCAATACTACATCAAAACATTTCCTTTTGGAAATCATTTACTATAACAACAGTGTTATAGTCCACCATTTCCTTAAATTACTCGAAAACGTCTATTTCAACAAGAACTGCGGAAATCTATGCTTTCGATTCATAATACATTTTAAAACATCTTTAAAATGTTTAACTTCATTTTTAAATTATTACTTCTTCAAAAATGAATCCATTTTACTAAACAATATATTCACTGTCCAAAATCGTGAATATATTTTCTTTAATAATCTTCTATATTTAAATTTATCAAATTCAATCGATTTCGAATTTATAAGCACGTTTATAAATTCTATTTCTCTTTTATAACAACTTCGGTTTATAAATCTCCTTTTATTAATTTCTATACTACACTTATTAAAATAAGTGATTTCAGATTTATAAAACAACGTTTATAAATTCAACCTTATATTTCACAATAACTTTGATTTATAAATCCCCTTTATTAACAAGTTCGATCAATACTCCCTTTAAAGGCAAAAATCCAGCTTTATAAGTTAATTTCTTATAAATCTTCCATTTTACAATTTCATTCATTTTAACTTCACAATTTAAAAATCTATAAATTTCATTCTTTTTAACTTTACAATTTATACATCTATAAATTTCATATCGATTTTCCAAATTCGCTTTAATTTTCCAATTAAATTTCTAATTGGACTTCCCACTTATTTCTTTTTAAATAAATTCCTTTTAAAGAAAATCAATTTCTTTATCTCTTTCAATCTATTTAAAAATCCAAATTTAAATTAAATTCTTCAATTTATAATCACTGTTTTATGAAATCCATTTATTTAGCATTTTCACTTTATTCTGGAATTTATTCAATACGATTATAAAAATTTACTTTTTATACTTTAAAAATTCCTTTCTTCAAAATTTCTTCAATTTCAAAAATGGATTCACTGAGAAATTTTCTACTTGAATTTCAAAAATTCAATTTCGTTTATCTTTGGAATCCAATGATGTCAAAACATCCATTCAGCTAAATTTTAGCTTTCAAACAATTTCCAGATATCAATATGATTAATAGCATCACTATAATCATTCACAGATTCATATCACACTAGAAATAAATTCAATCAATGTGAGGGGTCCAGTTGGATCCCTCCAACCTGTTTCCCTGCATCCAAAGATGTTAGCACAATACCAATTCCGCTCCAGTACGGAATTATCGCGGTATATAGGTTTTTATAAATCCGCTTACTAACGGCGCAATAGGGTCTCATCCGCTATACGAGGCGGGAAATCATCAATCCAATATATACATATGCCAATATGTATATACTGCTATATATATATATAGATATATCCTATTATATCTAATAGCACATTCAAACAAATCAATCATACAATCAATAACTGCAATTCAAAATTAAATCTGAGTGAGAAGATCTCACCTTAGCTTTTTATTTTGCAATCCATTTCCGTTTTGATCCTTTCCTCTTGATTTTTTTTTTAACCTTGTATAAAGATTTACACAATTCGTTAATATTCGAATTAAATCGAATAACCAATTTCCATTTAATAGTTTTGATTAGCTGATCATTTTATTTAAATCAATTTTCTCCTTAAACAAATTTGTTTAACTAGAATTTTAGTTCAAAACTAATTTTCTTTAAATCTTCTCCTTTACCCAATTTTATTTATTAAAAATATTTTCTTGAAAAAAATTCACAGTAATATACAATATTTAAATTAATTTCTCCAAGTTTAAATCAAATAACCAATCAATATTTATTTTCTTTTTCCTTTTCCTATACATAACAGAAATTTACCCTTCTTCATACATAAATGTAAATATTCTTCAACTAAAATAAATTAGCATATAAATTTTACTGATGATGAATTTTTTGTTACTAATATATACACATATAAATTTTAATTAAAACAAATAAAACACAATTACCTCCTAGCTCGATTTCTCTGCCACTGTTCGTGACTCTAGCCTCGACAATGATCACGCGATGCTCACTTGCTCGACCCCGCGAAAGTCGCTGCCACTGAAGCCCTAGTTCGCCATGACCTCGAGTCGAACGACGCGACTCCAGTATTCCAAACATCCCCATATTTCAATTCGCGACCTTCCTACTTGACTTCCCCAATATTGCTTCGCGTGCCACCACGATATCCCCAAAGCCACGCGCTCCTCCGCGAAACCCTAGATCGAACTGCCTTCCTCGCTGTTGCCATCGCCATCCCATAGTCGCGACTTCGCCAGCTCGACTCCCACGGTGCCACCGCACTCCACCCTACTTATGACGAAACCCTAGCTCGCTTCGTCGCCGAGGCCTCGAGCGCCGATCGCCATTGCCGAGAACTTGATTCGAGTGCGACTCGAACTCGTCGCCTATTCGATTGTATTTGAATCAATTTGAGAAAAAGGGGGAAGGACTCGCGACCTGCCAATTTGAATATGGCCCTAAGCCTTAGCTCGCAGTTGAGTCGAGTTGCTGTTGATTTTATATTCGAACGAGATGATGGTTTTACATTTGAATAGAGAGAGGCCATTGTTTTTCTTTTGAAGCTGTTATTAATTTCGAACGAAATGATTTCGTTTTGTTCCGTGCGTTTAAAGAAATGGGAGACAAGAGTACTCGATTAACAGAGGATAGGTCGACGCAGAGACTAGGGTGGCTGATGATTTGAGGGTATAAATTTTATATTTAAATTAAATCGATTAATTGTTGTCCAGACGTTTTAATCTCGTACGATCACACAATGAATCCGAATGCTACGAAATTTGAAATCCGGCAATCATTCAATATTACGGACCCAATGGAACTGGTTTCGTCGAATTCCGAGACTGCGCCTCGGAACGCTATTTTTAATTATCGGTTCAAACCATTAAATTCAAAACTGATCAAATCGATTTAAATTTCGATTCTGAAGCTTCAATCATCTTCAATATTATCATTACGAATTTTAAAAGCTTTTGAAATATTTTTCTTTGGCTTTAAATTGAAGATTTAAATTTTTATTCAACTTCCAATAGATTAAATTTTTAAAGTTAAATCGCAAATTTCAAAGTTATATCGGGGATTCAAATTAAATTATCGTTCAAATATTTAAAATAAATTAAATATTCTCAATTAAATTTGGTCAAAATTCTGGGTCGTTACAGTTTATTCCTGAGTCACCACTCTTCATCTAGTCATTGCTTCTCTTTGATTGAGTTAAGTGTGTATGCAAGATGCAATTATGTAATTTAACTATATAACTTAACCCTTGTAGTGAGTCTTGTTTGAAATAATATATGCTTTTGTTTTTATTTTCTTTATATATATAATGTTTTAAATACATTAAATATGCATAAGTAGATAATCCTTAGGAAAACTATTTAGTCGATTGTACTTATGAATATGTTCAAAACCATGAGTGTTGAATTAAATTAAATAAATACTTATCCTTATTTGAACATGTCCATTCGACAGCGGGTAAACTAGGGTAGATTTCAAAAAAAATTCCTTAATAGATCTTTGTTAGGCTTTAGAAATAATTTAATTTTATATTAAACTAAATGTAATATTATTTCAATTCATTTTCATTGAAATATTTATATACACAAATGAATATTATACATACATCAAAGTATGTTGCATAAGATAATATATAGACTAGAGCAAATATGATAACACATGTGTATTACACACAAACACACAGAGTTACCGGGATATATAACTAATGTATACATATCTCTTTACTTGCAGTGTTTAGGTCTGGTGCGCAAATATCTATAACTAAAATATTGTGATATTGATTGCAAAATTTACAATGTTGGATGCTAATGTTGGAACTGGGCCATCCCGTAGTGGAAGTAATGGGTGAATTTCAATTTTTTATCATATTGGATCTTTACTAGGCCTATAAAGTCTAAATATTTAGAACAATTCTAAATTCCATTTAAATAAAATCATTATTATATATATATTTATAATTTGGTTTTATATTATATAATTAATATTATAATACACACACACACACACATTGTATCTTATACACATATATATGTGTGTGCGCGCATGTGTCACATATCAATCCTGTAAGGTTTAACACGCTCGTGTATAAATGCTGGGATTTACACTACAAATGATATGTTAGCTCATATAGTATACAAAAATATATCATCCAAATGCATATTTGTATGCTTTAATTTATGTTTACAAAATATTACATATATATATAATTCATATTTTATTTTGGATAATTATATGTATATAGAATTTATAAAACATGTGTATATATAAACATATTATATATATATACATATAACATTTAAAAGATATAACAAAATTTTATTATTTATTTTGTTATAAAACCAAAGACAAAATTAAAGTTTTATTTTACTTATTTTTATTTTTATATGAAATATATATATATATATACATATATACAAACATACTTATAAATTGTTTAATAATACACACACACACATATATTATTATATAAATATATATGAATGAAATATATATATGAAAATATATATGTATATACTTAACGAAAATTACGCATGGAAAAACTATTTTATTTTAATTTTATTTTATATAAAATTCCTTATGGAAATAAATCATATTATTACAATAATATGTTTCTAAAATTTTATTTTTTGTTTAAATATTTTATAAAAAACCTAAATGATATTTTAGCATTGACTATTTCAATGTATATTTTGTAATCTAAAATTAATTTAAAATTTAAATTTCAGCATTATATTAGTAATATATATACATATATATATATATATAATTTTAGCCAAAAGTTTATCGGGAGTGAAAATGATTTTATAAAATTTAAATTATATTTGATGATATATTTATTTATTTTATAGATTTATTAAAGTGATTTGAATTAAATAATATTTAAATAATTTATATATATATAATAAAATTTTAATTTTTATGCCAAAATTGTTTTTTGGTATAAAACTATTTATATGAAATTTTTCAGCCATATTTTATATAGTATAATATTTGATATATAAATTACAAAGTTTATGTTATTTAAATAATGTGTATTAAACTAATTTAATTAAAAAATCAATTTTTTTAATAATCTAAAATCGTATACAAATAGATATATAAACATATAATTTTTTTAATAATTTATATAGTATAATATTTGATATATAAATTTTTTTAATTTATCAAATTTTTAAATATGCCATAATTTTTTTAATATATAAGCATATAAATATACAACCATTCTGAATGCGACGGTGTACCGATATACTAGAATCAATGAATCATCACCGAACTATAACATAATATGATATATAAATAATCTAAATATTAGAATATATTCATAAATCAAATAATTACCTTTCACCAATGCCGAAGTACCACATCTTAAAACGTTGAAATGAACTCCTGAGTCAAAGTACAACCATGAATGTGCTATCTCCCAAATTGCAGACCATCGTTGTAATGCCCCACCCCGAGACCCACGTTAACAAAGAGAATTATAGGGTAATTCTGTCTGCTAATGCGGAGAATAGGGCTAGATAAGAGCGACCATCTATAGCTTTATCATAAACATCTACAAAATACGTCGATTGGTGCTCTATATTTTATTTTCTAACTTATATGGATCGACATGTTCAATAAATGTCTAATACAAAAATATAGGTGGCTAACGGATCTATAAGAACAAAATACAACAACTAAATGCAACTCACATCATAGAACAGCAGATAATCATATAGATATACACACATATACATATACATCTCCAGAGTAATACAAAATGATACAACATATGTGATATAGCGACCACAATATACATCGAGTCAATAATATACATATAAGAGTCAACACAAAAAGCTTCAACAAAAAGGATGATAACAGATATATCCAAGCAGAAGCATCAAAGCGAAGCTAAGCCCAAAAGCAAGTATCTAACCTGAAACAACTCGGTCTGACCCGAGTATATAATACACGGGCCAGTCTAACTAAAACAATCAGTTTAGAAAAGATAGACGATAATATGAAGCATAAGGTAAGTACGATAATTCTTCTCGAATAAGAAGAGACAATAGCAAAGCATGTCCATATCTTAAGTGATTGAATATCACTTAAGCATAGAGAACCTCTAAAGAAGTAACTCAAAATAAATCATCAAGTATAATAGTCGCCTCATATCATCGACGATAGCCAAAAGTAGCTATTAGGGTTTCTCTAACCATATCTCTTAAATAGAAGAAAACTCAAATGATAAATCTAAAATTGGAGAAACCTCAAACACCAAATACGCCAAAATGGCAAACTGAGATATATTCTCATAATAGAGAAATCTCAAACTCAAAATACACAAAAGGAAAACTTGGATATCTCCAAAAGGAGAATATAATCTCAATCTCAGAAATAGGACCCAACAGCCTAAATAAAAAGCCGAACAGCTATAAATAAAATATGGACCCAACAGCCCAATAATAGCCCAATAGCTATAAAAAGAGAAAGGACCCAACATCCCATTTGTAGCTACAAAAACCCAGATTGGACCCAACAGTCCAATAATATGCCAACAGCTATAAAATATGAAAGGACCCAACAGCACAATCTATGGCCCAACAGCCTGCCAAGTACCACGTACTAGAGACCCCCGGCCTCTTTTAGGACCCAACAGCCCCTAAATATCTCATCAGCTATATATATAAGTATATGTACACGTAGAACCCAACAGCTCAAGTACTGGCATTCACTCGTGAATGTGTCACAAACTCTCTGCTAGGAACCCGAAAAGTGGTAACGTGCGTCCCATACCACACGTTCTCACTAAATGGTTTACTAACCGTTAGTCAATGCCACATTAGAAAACATCATCAAACTCTCTACAATTAAAAAGATATAGCTTTTAACATATAAAGAGCTTTTAAGATCCATAAGATTTTTAAGAAATGTCATTTGATGTATGAATTAGCTTCTTCCACCACTTTCAAGTTCCACCAGTTTGTCCATATAAAACATTGCTTATTATGGTGAATGATAAGTTATGACCTGAGACCTTTAAAGAATTGATATAGATACCTGATATGCATAATGTACAAATTAGTCATCAGTAATGCTAACATAAGAAAAGCTTACGAAGTTATTCATCACATTTAGATATACAACATTAATATGTAGTGCATGATTTTTAAATTTGTGCCTATCCTCCAACTATTATATTCTATATACACATGGTATGTGAAATTGACGAATGTTCTTCAAGTTATAAAATATCATAAAATGATGCATATTTAAATTTAAACCAAGTGATTTTAGTGCTAAATTATTAGTAGAAACATGACATAATGCAAAATCATTGATAATGCTTTTATTTACATAATTGTATGTTTTGTTGAGCATGGTATAGATACACGAAGGCCATTTAGTTGCTTTATGGCATTCACTACACCATAACATCCATTTCGTAACACTTATTTTTTCTAGTTACCAATACTTATTTGCGTTGTAGATCAATAACAAAAATAAGTGTTGCTAAGCAAAAAATGTGTGACCGAAAATACACATTTACAATTTTTTTATTGCTGACACATATAAGTGTTGGGAAATATGATTAAATTGAAATTAACCAAATGTTGGTAGGGCAAAAATGTAAATGAGCATCCTTTGTCATCTGTTGCCCTAATCCTCAACGCTTATTCATTCCTTCAGCTGCCACAAAAAAAATATTTTCTCGTTCAGGCGACTATTTCGTCCTCTCACCTTCAGTGAATTGACCACTCTCCTTCAGGCAAGGAATCGACCTCTCTCCTCTAAGAAAATCTTCCTTAACTTCAAGCAATTCGATTTCGGCCACATCTATTTCTGCCTTCTACCGCATCTAAAATTGTGAATTCGACGACGTTTAGGGCCTTCGGCAACTTGTTAGCAAACGATGACGGTATGTGACCTTGGTCGATCTGACTTTGTTTACATCGATTTCAACTGTGGTAAATGTGTTAATTTAGGGCTTACCATTGTTTCTTTTAACAAATGTTCCTTCCTAATTTCAGACTTCGTGTGAACTAACTTCTTGAATACAACTGGTTATGGGCATTCAGATATTGTCTATTTTCATATATTATGGTTTTTGTAGTATTAATCCACAGTAATGGAATTTGACTTATATATTTCTACAAGGGTAGCTCGTCAGATGATGTATCAAATTAAGAATGTTAGCATTAAGGAAAGATAACTGGGAATTTGACTTATATATATCAAATTAAGAATGTTAGCATTAAGGAAAGATAACTAGGGATTATTCCAGAATGTTTGTTGGCTGACAGATCAAGTTAGTGGAGTTTGCTTATATTACATAGAAATTTCCGTATGTTTCTGGATAGCGAACTATCCCTTATAACCAGTCTTTCAAGGTCACGTAGCCTTGCAAAGGATTTAGGGATAGGACCAGTAAGGTAAGGATTCCTTAGTATATTTAGGCGAACTAAATCGGGAAGGTCTGTAATGAACGAAGGAATAGGAGCGGATACGTTGGAGTTTGTTATATATAAGTATATGACTTTGTATGTAAAAGGATCACAAATTACGCCATACTAGAAAAAGCAGCAGCCAGTCGCATTATCCCATGTTTGAAAGATTTGATATTATAATTTAGTACATTTCAATAGTGAGTTGTGACTTTGCGTGCCTGTTCCATTTTGCAGCTGAGATTGCAATGTTTGATGGATACATCATAGTCTATAGGTTTGTTCAAGATTCTAATGCTAGCCAAACCCATGTACCTTGCATATTAAAAAAAATGTATTCAGTTTGTATCCTAATGACCAGTTCACTGCAGTTAGTGATGCACTGCTGAAATTTCAATTCAAGATAATACTAACATTTTGTAATTAACTTGAGGAGTTGTTACTATTAAACATGTATATTTCAAATGAACATAATGGAGTGATTTGAGAATTGATCTATTGACTGAACCAAATGGAGTTCGCTACTTGTGCAACCATATGACAAATAAAGGTTAATTAACTCGAAGAGTTGTTACTTTTAAACATGTATTTTAAATAAAAAAAATACCATTAGCGCTTTTACTAACTCAAAAATTTATATCCAGCTTGAAATTACTGAAAAGGCAATTGTTAATTCAGATCTTGGTTTAACTCCAAACAATGATGGAGAAGCTATACGGTTGACCATGGAGAAGTTAATTCCTCAATTAACGTCTGATAGAAGAAAGGTTTGTTTGTTATTGTACTGTTAATGGAAATCTATTCATAAAAGCAACATGCATTTAATTCTAGTAATAGAATTAACTACAATCTTGACAAACTTCAACTGTTGTTAGATAATTAGAAACTAGATGCTTATTACAATTAATTTTTATGATGGTACAATAATAATTGTGTGTTATTTTTTGGAGTACAAACAATCATATTTTAGGGACAAAATGATCATCATATAATTCGTATAATTGGAAGACTGAACACCTAACACTTTTTTACTTTATTTTCTATTTTATTACTTGAAAGTTCTCTGATTCACATTTAGAGAAAACATCTGATTGACAAAATGATTCACATTTAGAGCAAACATCCACTTGTTTTTTTTTGTACTGTCTATTCAACAAAAGTTTGTATTTAATTTGAACTTTTGTGTTGTTATATTTAGTTCAGCTTATTGGATTTTTGTGAATTCAACCCACTGTAAAAAATGTAAAACAAATTTAAATCGGGTTCAAAAGATATTATAGACACAAAGATATTTGCTATCTGATCAATAATTTTTTGTTGGCTTACCTTAAAAATGCACTGCAAAAATTCGTCAATCTTTTTTGAAGTGGCACATTCATAACCTGGGTTGGGACAATTCTTTTCAAAAGGAAAAAAAAAGATACTTGCGTTGCTTAAAAACGCATTATGGGAAATTTATGAAACTGCCTGAAACTTGTAGTTGTAGGTTAATTCTTTTTGAAATTTAGATTGAGTCATGAACAAAGAGGTGTTTTATGCATTGTAGGTTAATAAGTACTTGTGTTATAACACAATCAATATGGTTGAGGTTACAGTTACATTTTTCTTACAGCATGTGAATATATATCCTTTCTCATAACATGTTTCCCTTATATTAGACATGGATTGTTGGCAAATGGATAACACCTAGAGAACAGAGGTGGGCCCCACCTGGAACTCACTTCCACCAGTTTGTTGTCCCTCAAATCTTTGGTTTCAGAAGAGACTGCACATATGGAGAGTTGGCTGCAATGAAACTGCCTGAAGATGTTCAAGGACTTGGAATGTGCGAGGTATAACCTCACCATTTGCTATGTACTCCATTGTCTACAAATTGCATTTTATACCAAGTTGTTTATGGCACTTCTTTTTGAATTGAGAATATAATCAACAGTTTTCTAGTTACTCCAGAGAATTTATATCAATAATCTGGCAAGGGTCATGCACGTTATTGAGTTTATGCACGTTACACACACACTCTCTCTACTAATACACCGTGTGTGTGTGTTAGTTTATGCACGTTATTGAGTTATAAAACTGCTAGTGACCATTAGTCAGTGATGAAACACCTAGCATAAATTGCTGTAGGTCCTGGATTCGATCCATTAACCAAATTTCAAAACAATATTGAGTTCTAAACTTAGGGTTGTTTGTATTCCATCAAAAAAATGTGTAATGATATCAACTACTTATTGCAGTTGGTAATTGTTATTAGATGAGTGTTTAATGACATTAAATACTTATTGCGCTACGCGTTTTTTAATCAATTAATACTATTAAGCATTAATCATCTTTTATGCTTAGAGCATCCACAATGGAATTACTATTTCACAAGCCAATTCCATTTGTTAGCCAGATCATAAATTTATCTCCATGTTGGATAAATTAGCAAATTGGTGTCTCGTATCATGTCAACCATGCATATGTAATATTTAATGTACAATGGAAGCTATTAACTAAGCTCTTGTATAATCTCGCTCACTGGTCCTTTTCTTCTTCTTGTACGTTTGCTTTGATCCATCTCTTTTTATGGACAATTATAATTGGTTACAGTAATAGTATATTGGGTCGTAAGTTTTTGCATGTGCATCATATAACTAGCCTCGTTTTTGCATGCAGTATATGAAAAGAAAAGATGGTGCTTGTTATAAAACCCTGCACCAGTTGTTTTCTTATGGGCTGATGCCAACTCTGCCTTTTGTATAAAAAAATATTCTATAAATAACTACAGTGGCCAAGTTGAAGAACACAGTTCATACATAACCCCCTGTAAAGCAATGCTTTAAATTAAAAATGATATTGTCTCTCTTGTGCATGTTATTTTATTCATATCAAGTGCAGAATGAGGCAAACACCATTTCCTTTTTCTACTTTGTAATGGCTATATAGCCATTAAATTTTCGGTTATATTATTAAATGATCGATACTTCATGCATGCCTTTTGTCTTATCTAATTACAGAATAAAATGTTTTCTTTGCTTAGAATGTTCTAATTGGTTGATTGAACCAAATATTTGCATGCATGTTGAGCTAAAAATGATCTAATATAACATGTATTGACGTTGTGCAGCTGTGATCGGAAGGTGTAGCAACTCAGTTCGTTCCACATCATTGCCACAACGATCTAACTAGGAGTTAATCAAGAATAAAAGGAAAGCTAGTCAGCGAGGAAGAATTAAAAAAAATACATTATATGGGGTCATCAAGAAGTTGGTGCAATCGATGTTGATCGAATAGATGTTGTATGGGTTGCAGCACTGAAACATGGTCTGAAACCTGTGAATTAAATGATGAAACTGGACAACCACTGCTTTTAAAGATGAAAATTTCAAACCGTGTCTGTTTCTTCTAGTGTAAGAGAAATAGGTTATTTTACTACTATGGAATGATTGTGAGGGAGTCTTGCATATATACTATAGAAGTTAAGCAAATGTAAGTGGTTGACATTGTACTATGGAATGATTGTGAGGGAGTCTTGCATAAATACTATAGAAGTTAAGCAAACTTAATTATGTATTGTACTTGTTATGAAGTAGTTGACATTGTTATGAAGTAGTTGACTATGAAATTTATGTTGTTATTTGATCATGAATATTGTAAATTTTGGGTTCCTATTGAATGTAGTATAATAATGCATATCATGTTAGTTATTAATTATTTATTAATGTTAAAATAATTGACTATATTGAGAATGAAAATATTTCAGCGTTATAAGTGTTGGCAATTAAAATTTACCAATGCTTATAAGCGTCAGCATAGAGAATTAAACAATGTTGGATGGTTAATTTGCCAACGTTTATAAGCGTTGCTAAATAATATACACCAACGTTTATAAGCGTTGGCGAATACAACCTTCCAACGCTTATAAGCGTTGGGAAACCAAATTCCCCAACGTTTATAAGCGTTGCCAATAAATTGCGACGCCCCTATAGCGACGCTAATAAGCGTTGCTGAAACTGTTTGCGACAGTTATACTCGTTTTGGTGTAGTGATTCCTTGTTATTAATTCCATCAAAAAGTAAGTAATCATGCTTAAAACTACAAAAAGAGGTGCATTTTATGTTACATGTATATGTGTGTGTGTGTGTGTGTGTGTGTGTGTGTATATATAACTGAATAGCGCTGTAGGGGCATTCGGCTGATGTACGATAGTTGTCAAGGGAAAGAAAACGAAGTAAAGAAGAGGAATAGAAAAGAAGATAACAAAAGAAAAGAGAGAGAAAGAAAACATCACACAATCACATAACTTGTCATATATCTCACAATGCATTAGCTAAAATATAATAGTCACCACAGATATAAAACTGGCGAGACGATAATAACTACATAAACCTAGAATCAGAGTACACGGGCTCATGTAGTTATACAAAACACTAATAGAGTTTGTACAAATGACAATAAACTCAACTGATAAACTATTTGTAATAATAGTAAGTCAACGCTTTCAAGGCTCCACAGTGTCACAGGGTGGAATAAATAATAATGAGCTCAAATATAAGTATGAGAGAGCATCGCCCCCTTCTAGTCTGTCTACAGGACTCCATGTACTGTTTACACCTGCTTTCTAGTCTACTCATTTAAGATTACCCAAGGTAACAAGAAGCAAAATATAAAACATCGAGTCAGGCGATAGTTTGGTATGAGCGATAAATAATCTCAAAATGCTATAAAGTTGATATAGTATGTGGAACAGAGGGTATGGAGAATCATATCTAACCTATCCCCACATCCAAAGAGTTAGAACATAACACATGATATATGCCACTTTATAATATTCATCTGGGTGTACTATATGTCAAAGTAATAATGGGTGTCTGTGTATCTACATCAAAGGTAACTAAATCATGTGACATCCTTAGAGTGATAAATAACCGAAGCAAACATAACATCCATCATCGATCCTCACTTCACTCACTTAGTGCATCAGATATATGGTACTCGTATACTCCATCTCGTTATCAAGGACTACTCAACGTCCTAGGCCACTCAATCCATCAGGATATATACGGATTCTAACGTCAACGAACTCTACCATTAGGGTATGTCCTCGCGTCAATGGATTATAGTATATAACCCTACCTAGGTCCTAACGTCAACGGACTCTAGGTTCCGGGAAGATCAGGTCCTAACGTTAATAGACTTTAATCACATCCCCATATACCCTTATCTCATGAGTGTACCCCCATCATCTCGAGTATCAAAAATCCCTTTGCATACGTTATCACTAGCAAAGCACATCTTGGAACTATCTCTTCGGCTTCCATCATGAAGTCTCTACGGACGGGAACTACTCTCGACAACCATCATTAGTCATAGATTCTCATCATACGTCCCGTAACCCTCCTCCAACAGTCCCTTCAATACGACTCATAGTCTACTACTCTATGTCTCGATGTACAGCTAACCATCACCAAAGCCATCACTTCACATCCTATCCTCATCATCGTCGAATCACGAAGTCATCGCGTCGAAGCGTCAAATATTCGCTTCACCGCCAAAACCACTCATCGAAGAGCCATAACACTAAAATCGAATGTCAAACGAACGAACCATCATATCGTGTTCCTCAAAGCCTCTCTATCGTCCACGTTAAAAATTGGCCAAATCAACTATCATCAATAGTGGTAGATACCGACCACCCCAGAGTATTCGATAATGACCACTTTGGTCGTGTACTTAACCAAAAATGGTTAAGCATAAACCAAATGAAAATGTCCAACATTCATCCTGAAGTTTGAAACACATACTCAAGTCCATCATGTTTTGTCTTTAGATCGGTCGGTACGCTCGAAACTCTATCCTATGGGATATTTCATAATATTATATCGCCTGCGAACGACGTTTACAACCAAACTAAACAAACAAGCATACATGCAACCAACAAGATACAAATATCTATAACATCCTACATACCCATATAATAACACACATACAATACGTCTAAACAACCAATGTGTGATTAGTACTAAAATAGCCTAAATCTATCAATATCGTTAAAATAGTGCATCAATGGTAAAATTGTGATATTTAATTTAAAACCATTTTAAAACACTTTTAAATTCTTCTATAAAATAAGATGTAGCACTAGTAGAAAAAATGAATCAGACGACATATATGCTCCGTTGTCTGAATGAATACCTATCTGTCGTCTATTTCCATGTCGTCTCATTACATATCAGACTACAGATATAAACGTTGTCTGATGTTATAGTATCATTTCTAAAATTTTCTATTAGACAACATATAAATGTTGGCTGATATGCATATCAATTACAGTTATGTTATATTTGCAAAATGAAATAATGAATCACAATTTTATTTAAACAAATATTTTATTTCAAATCAAATTCAAATACAATACAACTTTCACTATACTTACATTTTCAAATACAATACAACTTTCATTATTATTACATTTTCAAATACAATACAACTTTCACTATCACTCTCATCTATACAAATTTTCTCTACACTCTCATATATGACATTTTTTTACCAGCACTCACTTACACTCACTCGAGTTTATTTTTGATATTGATGTTCATTTGCTTGCTCCAACTTGTGGTCCAGTCATCTCTTATACCTGTCAAATAAACAATGCAATAAAATGGAAAAGGAAACAAATCTAAATTGTAAAAATTAAATTAAATTTGAATATTGATACTGCCTCAGTTTATGGGTTTGTTTTCTCTTTATGTTTTAGACATGGCCGGACAAATATTTATGTGCACGGACAACTTATGATATGCACAATGTATCACTATGAATATTACAAGGCCGAACATCGATTAAATCTCATGAACTATTGCAAAGGTCAAGCCCGAAGGCTCAACACAGTGCAAATGTGCACAAGGTCAAGCCCAAGCCTCATCGGGCTCAACTCAGGTGCACAAGGAAATGCAACTCAAACCAGAAAATAAAACTCAGATGCACACTTAGGTATATACAATGTCACAACAACAATTCTACTAATGAACACATGAACAATTCAAAAGCAGCTCAAGACAATTCAAAATATGGTACAAGTATATATATAATACTATATACAAGTATGTACCGAGGACTTAAAAGTGTAGAAGTGCAGTTCAAAAAGCCATGTATAAGTGAAAAACAAGTACACGTGCATATTTCATTTCAGTCCAAAATAGATTGCCAAACCATGGAGCATCAAAAGTATATGTGAGCAACACACATATACACATGTACAAAATACAAAAGATGCTAATATTTCACACATATATACATACATATGTATGTGTATATACATGGAAGAAACAAGCAAGAAGACTGCATATAGCATTAACAAGCACACTCAGGTACCAAAATCAAAATCGTTCAGAAAAACAAGTTCAACTAGGCAAGAATTCAAGATAGTGCACATAAACAAGCTCAGACAAAACAACAAGTGCTAAGGCACATGAAATGGTTTAGAAAAAACAAGTTTAACTCAAAATGGTTTAGAAAATCAAAATGGTTCAAAAATGCACATTTAGGTGCCAGTGCATATAGGAGTAGCTCACTCAGGTGTCAGCACACTCAAGGATGTATACATGTATATATGTATACATAACTTCAATAATGGAACATACATATATATGTACACATATGGTTCACAAATATATACATACATATGTATGCATGTATATATGGTGCAGCGAACACAAGAAGACTGGAATATGGTGCGACGAACACAAGTGCAGGGAATATGGTGCAGTAAACTCAAAATAAAACAACCAAGTGCATGCATGTACATGTGTATCAGATCTACTCAGATCAGTTTCAGTTTTAGGCAATAACGCACTGAAACAAGATGGATATATTTATAGTTCAAACCATAAGTAATGCACTGGAACAGTTTCGGGCAACAAGTGCACATACAAGTATATGTGAGCAACAAATGCACATACAAGCATGTATATATGAGCAACACACATATACACATATGTATATACATGTATGTCCAGTAGTTTAAATTGATTGCCACTGAGAAGGGGGGTCCGGGGGTGGCAACCCTCTAGGTGGGGGTGCGGGGGCAACGCCCCCACTGACGGCGGTCGAACTGCAACAAGAATTATCCAAATAGAACAAGTGCAAACATATATACATACATATGTATGTGTGTATATACATGAAAGTTCTATATGATGAATTGATATAGTGAAATGGATGAAATCTCAAAACAGCTTAAGCATAGTGCACATGTATATACATACATATAGAACCATAAGCACATATTCACACAACCAAGCATGGTGCGAACATATATGTATATACATGTATACATAACTAGAAACAAGCAAGAAGACACTTCAAGCATCAACTAGTTCAACAATAACTAGCACTAATGCAACAAGCTAGCATTAACTAGTTCAACAGTGATGATTTGATACAGCGAACCGTAAGCACACTGCTTCTACCACTTCAAGCATCAACTAGTTCAAAAACAACAAGCACTAATGATACAACAACAATAGAGCATCAAAAGAGATACGAACCAACAAAGTTATAAACCAACAGAGAGAAAAAACTCATATATGTACAAACCAACAGAGATAATACAAATCGATAGAGATAAAAACTCCAGGAAGCACACAAATCATTGCAAAGATCAAGGTAGAATCAAAACCCAACAGTTCAAAAGAGATAAAACTCTAGGAAGAACACAGTCCAGCAATTCAAAACATAGTATATAATCGAAAATATAGGAAATTGATTCCTATATACCCATATCATCATTGGTAGAAAAAAATCAAGTTGAGTACGAGCATAAAATTGTAAAGGGGAAAAAATCATACCGAACAATCTGAATAACTCGACAAGTAAAGGCACTCGTGCAATCAATCACTGGTAATCGAAGTGTGAGAACATCAAAGAAGAAGGAGTACTGTTCGCACTTCAAATTCCAAGCAACAACTTTCGATCTAGAAACCCTAAATCGGAACGAAGACTAAAACCCCAAACCGAACGAAGACGAAAACCCTAAATCAGAAAGAAGGCAAGGATCGACAGCAGATGATGGGTAGGAAAAGTCAACGGCGAGGGCGGAGAGGAGGAAGAAGATTTTTTGGGCCGTCATTTTTTTCTTTTAGCTATGAACGAAATAAGAGAGGGAAATAAATGAAAAAACGCGGCCAGGAAATATCAAGGCAATTTTGAGAGAGGGAAACAAAATATTGATAAGGGGAAAAAACCAAATTTTTGATAATTTCAATCTGACAACAGATGAAATGTTGTTTGAATGGCGTTGATGAAATCTCAATATAACAAAGATTTCACGAGTTATGACACACAACAGATGGTTTTTCCATGTGTTGTTTGAAACGGTTGTAAATATTGGGATAACAACAAATCAAGCTTATGTTGTGTGATGGTTGTTGTTTGATTCACTTTGTGGCATAGTGTAGGTCTAAGTATAATAAAAATCATGTTTTAAACTAAGAAATCATTTCAAAACGCCATTTTAATACTATACTGACAAATGGTGAGAGACGGTATCACTTACCTCAACAAAAACTAACAAAACCAACGTCAAGTCATAGAGCTCTCCATCACGCGCACAATGCAAGAAACCGCATCTAAAATGGGTCTCGTATGGAAATGATACACGTAGTATAAGAAACGAGATTAATTAAATAATTAATTAATCACTAATAACATCATTATACCTTATTCCTTTTAGTAATCCTTCTTCCCCAAATATGCACACTCATGTACGTACACACACACCCCAAACCCACTTGCTCAATAACTTATCTCCTCCATATCTCTTTCATTACTCAACGGATCGACGAATTGCTTTCACCTATGTGCTCCACTATGCAATCTCTCCGCAAGGGTCATCGAAAGAGGAAGCTCGATCGTGCCCAGGGAAAAGCAAACTAATGCTCATGCAAGCGATAAGAAAATGTTGCATTTTGCCCCAATGCATCGGGTTTGACAAGATTTGGTGGAAATGTGCATTTCGACAAGAGAAATCCAACGGTGATCTTCAAATATAGCAATGCTTATATTCATTTTAATTTGCAACATTGATTCGTACTCAACGAAAGCGGTCTCGAGTTCGGATTCGGTCATATGCGAAAAATCATATTTTTGGAATTTTAATTAATTAACAATTCAATATTTAAATCAATTATTTTAATATTTTTTTGTTTAAAATATGGGTCGTTACATACATACAAACATACATACATACATACATATATATATATATATATATATATATATATATATATGATATTATAGTCATGAGGAAATTTATTTTGATATTTATTGCGATCTCGATCATGTTTTGATCATGTGTGTGTATTCTGATTTATCGTAAGGCTCTCCTTAAAAGAAGACTACTGAAATATTCTGAAATTTGCATCACGTAGAAAAATTTTGTACTAGCGAGCATTGCCAATCCTTTTAACGAGGGGAGATTGTAACAACTTGAATTCCTATACAATAGTGATAAATCAAATTTTTATCTTGCAAGAACCACTTACAAATATACTATGTGTAATTTTTCAATAGTATTTTTTCTTGCAAGAACCACTTACAAATATACTATGTGTAATTTTTCCCTTATATGGAATTGCCAATCCTTATAAGGAGGGGAGATTGTAACAACTTGAATTCCTATACAATAGTGATAAATCAAATTTTTATCGAAATAAGTTATTCAAGCAAAATTTCAGGTTGAAAATTTTATAGATATTTTATTATGTTAAGATTCATTGAATAAAAGAATTTTGTTTTAATTTTTCAAAATTTAATCAAGTCATTTTCAAAAATAAAATGAGCTCGAATAAAATTTAAAACAAACATAAAATATTTTGGTTGGAAATAATTTATATTTGATTGAAATGCATGAGAATGAAATTTTCATTATTGAGAAATAAAATAGACCATTTAACAAAAGAGGTTAATAATTTATTAATGTAAGATATTTGAAAATAATGAATAATAATAACATTCTGAAAAAATATTCATTTTCAAATTGAAATTATAAGAGTTACATTTGAAATATTGTATAAAAGAAATAATTTTGAAATGGATTAAAATGGTAATTTTGTATGTTATATGTTATAACTGTTTATGTATAGATTTTAATTTGAACTGTATTTATGGCCAATGTGTAGTTTTTAGTAAAGTGATTGAAATGGGCTATAGGATTAAAGCTGGCCCAAACATCAAGTGACTTAATGTTTCAGGCTTTGAGCTGTTTACAAAAGAGTTTACACGCTCATAATCGTTGTGAGAAAACAATGCCTCCAATATGGTATATGTCACAATGCTACAAAGCAATGAAACATGTCTCGCACAAAAAATAACATTGAAGAAACCAAACATGTTTGTTTAAAATATATATCTGAAGCTTTAGTAGAAGCTAACAGTAACTGGAACAAGTATTGATGTTGGAACAAGCTCTATACGCATGCTACACATATCTAAAGAAGCAAGTTGTGTCCTGAGATCATATTGAAAGGTCACGGGGTACGCTGGCTCAATAATATATGTTTTTTTATTTTTTTAATTACAGAAAAATAGTACTTCTTTACTAAAATAAATTAATCTATTACAATTTGAGCTCATAAGCTTAGCTATAAGACATAAATAAATCAATCGATTACATTTTGAATTCCACCTAACGAAGAATGATTACTAAGCATTTAATTACCCAAAGTGGAGAAATGAGATTTTTACAACTTGCCACATACGACATGCTATCTTTGGAAAAAACTTCTGCAAGCTATGTGCAGAACCCAAACCAAATATGTTCCCCGCCAATGTGCCTCTATTTAAGGTTTCAACTAGTTGCCCCTCATCTTCAATACCACCTTAAATATATCCGTAAAGCCCAGTTCTCGAAGAGTTTGCTCAGGAAGCCTGCAAAGAAGAATGCAGTCTGGAGTGGCCAAGCATGACTTTCAGGTTTCTTCTTTATACCTTCAAGAATTTCGGTGCATCACTGAGCAAACTTTTCTGCCTTTTCTACAGCATCTGCAATAGTGTTTTCCTTATCTGCCCCTTGCTTAAATGACTGAACCAATTTCAATAAATAAGTCAATCTCAGTAGAAGTCACTTTTCGAGGATCGTCGGATGCAAATCTGCAAGGAATCACGCAACCACTGTAATTGGTTTCAGTTGGAGTTTAAAGAAGAGGAAGCAGTACCGATGGAGATTCCATCTCCTTTAATTTCCTGTTAAATCGGGAAATTCAACTAATATATTTAGTATTGAGACAATAGCTGACTTGATCATCTCATTTAACTCATTTCTTGTAAGAAGGTTTTTAAAACATCATTCAATATTTTTTAACTATGAAAGCAAATTGCATTGTAGTTAATGAAAATAGATGCATCAATATTTCATGTGCTGAATTATATTTTGTACAGAGTTTTATCCGGCATAAATTTATTGTAAGCAACTAAAGCGCACCTGCTTAAAACTCCTTTAAAAATAATCTCTAAACGGATTATCGCTCTCCTCTTCCTCCAACCTCCAATTGCACTTTGGGGATTGATTCGTTACCTTTCTTGGTGATTTATCTTCTTCCTTTGCCTTATCGTACCCAAACACCCATGTATCATTGTTAGAGTTTGAAGCTGCAAGTGAGACGCGTTTCTCTTCGGCTTCTTTCTCGCAAACAAACACCCAACTTGTATTATTGGAGTTGGGAATTGTGTGTGGAATTTCCTGTTCTAACTTTCCACATTCACTTCTTACATTCTCAGAATTTGAACAACCAACGGTACCTTCAAAATTTTAACCAGTAAGGTTAATCATTAGTTTATGAAAAAGGGGAAAAAATATGTTGTGATTTATCCGATTCATCTAAAATTAGAGATCCTTAAGAAATATTCGTCAAAGTATGTATTTACATAGTTATGTTATATGGTGTACATGCAACACAACTATAATTAAATTGATTCCTTCAGAAGAAAAAAGAAGAAGAAAATCATCAACTATGATACCATGAGAAGGCATATATAGGTCATCTGCCGTCTTAGCTGAATGTACAGGCTTAGTGCAGAGCAGTAAGTCTGGGTTTCTGCCATTTTCTTCGATATTTATGTTTGGCCTTTGCATTGCAGATTCGGTAGGACTTTGTTCATCGCCAAAAAAGACTACTCCCTCAGCTTCGACTGCACCTTGAGATTTCTGCTCATCCATTAAATTTCATATTTCATATCCATTAGACAATAAAAGGCGTATTCTACTAAAGCTGAATTAAAAATGAAAAACATACCATTTTCCTATTCCCCTCCTTTTCTTTTTCTTCCTTCGAAATGGCATAGTTTTCCAGCATTGAGAGAAGATGAAGCTTAGAGGAGATTAATAAAACAATATTTTAGTTTTTCAACAATTATGCCTGTTTTTTATGTAAAAGTTCATTGTCTAGAAGGAATGTATAAGCGGAATACTGTGCATAAAAATCATATATGAAGTTAAGATAAGGAATTCAGCAAATATCAGCACTGACAAAATATAAGTAATCGTTACCCCGTCATACTTGAACTCAATTCCCTTCTCCTTTTCCCATGCAATTATTTTGCTAGTTAAAGTTTCCATCATTTCTGAACGCATCAAATGGAAAATGCTATTAGTAAGTTAATGAATATTCAAAACATACAGTTATAAGATATGACAGCAAAATATATTGTTTCATGTAAATAGCTATTAAATATTTGTTTGATGAAACAAAACTGGTCAACAAATAATTGTATTCATGATGCATTTTGAATGTTCAAAAGAAAATCAAATCATGCTTCATTTGTTTATAAGCAAAACCATGTGACTCTCCACTAACACAGCAAAAGAATGGTTGCCAGTTACAAACATCAGAGGAAGTTGCATATGAAATCTACCTATATTTGAAACTAACAACGAATGAAGTGCAAACCTGGAATCTTGCTAACTATTGCATTCGCTCTTTCAACACGTTTAAGTACATAATCAGGACCTTTTGTTGAAGTATAGACGATCTCCCCCTAAAATATTTATACATAAATAATCTGAAGTAAAAAAAATGAATGAATGGATTTACATTGTTTGATGATGCAATAACTAACTCTGTTGTATCTCTCAAGCCGTGATTCTTCCTTACATGCAGACAACCATTTATCTGCTCGATTAACAATTTTTGCCCTTGAAAAGTTCTCTTCTTTAACTTTTGAGATTTGAACCTCGATCCTTTCCAATACTACTTGAGGATCAGTGGCTCCTACAATTGAGTATGGTAAACCTTAAGTTAACCATATTGCATTACAAAGGTATATGAATTTAACTTATAGTTATACTGAAAATGCCAATGCTTCATTTGTTAACCTTGCTAATCAAAAAAGCACCAAGGTTCAGTATTGTTATTAATTACAATAGTTAGGGCATGGTACATTCATACCTGACTCTTCCATTTCAGCATCTGTGTCCACAAGTAAATGGGAACATCTTCGAAGCTCCTTGAGTTCTTTCTTTTTCCTTGACACTAACTCATTCATTTTTGTAGATTTCAATTCTCCAAGTCTTGAAACCTCGGCCTCTACCTACACAAAATGGATAAATTTTCATCATGAGAGGAAAGAAAAGTCAGGTTCAGCACAAAATCAAACTACTAGTTTTATGCTTACATCATTTAAAAAGTCCAAAGAGAGAATGTAGGGCTCTGTGATTTCATGTGCAGAAGAAGCTACGTGGCGTGCAACAATGTGAAATGATTGCTGCCCATTGGTTGGAGTATCCAGCGAATTCCATAGTGCTATCAGTATTCTTGCAAGTTCTTGCAACTGCCAAAGCATAATGTCATGCACATATATAAGAAACTAATATCATATCTTCGTATTCAGTGTACATCCATGCTTACCTTATGCACTCGTTGGATCTTAATCTCTTGTAGCGTGTACATTAAAGCAGTCAACCTCTTTATTGCTTTCTTGCTGATGTTTTTTGACATCATATTCTCATTGAAACCAGGATGTGCTGCTTGCAAAGTGAATTTGAAATCAACGCCAAGGACTAAGCATAATGATCTTAATACAATAATGAGTTCTAGAGCAGTCTTGAACCGATCAGCCTGCAATAGAAGAAAAATAAAAAAGACGTTACATTTACTTGCATCATAATGTAAAAACTTGAGAAAAAAATAGGCCAGATTATTACTCTAGTATTGTTTGAAGGTTCTTTTCTCCAGATCATTTTTGGTGATTTCAAAACCTTTGATCCGCCGAAACAGCCAAAAAAAGACATATTGTTGTTTAGTTGAAAAGGTATTGAAGATTATTGAGAATATGAGTTGGTGGTTTCAAAATTAAAACAAAAGCCTTTGACTATTCGTTCATTAGTTCGAAATTTATACAAGATATTGGGTTAGTGAGAGTCATATGTTAAGGAAGGAAGAACAAAATATAGCAGTGAATAAATAAATATTGACCCAATTAATAGTTATGAATGCAAAGAATTGACATATTTGTTAAAATTTTACTAAAAATGTTATCCTGGCCATTAAAGCAAGACGGGTTGGTAAATCTAATAAAATTGGTACCTAACGTAAAGGCTTACAGCAATGTCGTAAATTAAGCAAGCGACATTTAAGAGAACCAACTTTACCTGTGAATTTATAGTTCTGAATATGCAAAGTTTATATATTTGTTAAAAATTTATAAATATTGTCCTAAATTATAGTTCTGAATATGCAAAGTTTATATATTTGTTAAAAATTTATAAATATTGTCCTAAATTATAGTTCTGAATATGCAAAGTTTATATATTTGTTAAAAATTTACTAAAAATGTTACCATGCTCATTCAATTATCGCAAGTCCATTTAACGAATCTAATAAAATCAGTACCCGATCGACATAATCACATATGTAGGAAATTTGTATTTTAGGAAAGCCCAGAACAAAATTATACCTGTTAATATATAGTTGTCACGCGAATAATAGTTGTGAATATTAAAAATTGACGTATTTGTTATAATTTGCTAAAAATGATACCTGGTAATTATTTAAATTAGTACTTGACATAAGGTCATGTAGGAGTTTTTTTTTTTTTTGAAAAAGGTACTTTATTAACAACAAATACATATACTTCAATGATATGCCTCGTTAAAACCTTTCAACCCCCCTAACCTAAATGGGTGCGTTAAAAAAGGAAAAAGAGTACATATCATTTTCGTATATTAAAGGAAAAAGGTCATGTAGGAGTTTACTAGAGAAAATTGTTAGCTTGGTTATTCGATGTCTTTTTGATACATGCTTACCTTTTACGTTATTAGTGGTAAAACCTTTCCATATTCTTTTGTTTAAATAGTTGGATAAATTGTTATTTCATTCCAATTTTGTAGCTCAATTTCCATACTGGTTTTGTATATCATTATTATTTTTATTTTTAGTATCATTTATTTTCAATCTTTTATGCTTGTTCTTTTTTGAACATATTAGTATTATTTAATACTCTTATTTTAACTTAATGTAGCTTAAAAGTTCACGTCTAGCAAAAAATTGTGAAATCCTAGGTAATAAAATTTGTTAATGTTTGGTAGTATACTAACGTAAAAAAAAAGTGAATATTAGGCACACGTCATAAAAGGAAACTTAGTTCACCAAAACTCCTCCCAAAAAAACATAGTTTACATGCACATGTTTTCCATTTCAGCTATTTTCATCCCCAAAATACCCCTCCGCTTCTTACAGGATCGACTTTAATGACAAGCTAATCTTTCTTGATTTTATCTTCTTCTTCAATGGCGAGCTCAATAAAAAAACTGAAACTATTTAAAGACAAATCATTTTTTTTTACAATTTATGAATAATTGTTGATTTCTTTGGGATTATTGGTGTTGTACTTATGTTTAAATTCATTAATAATAACGAGAATGACTGTTGTTTAATGTTTGAAGTTTTTATGCAAATATTCGTACTATGTGCATAAATACCACAAATATTGCAATATTTGCAGTTTTTTCTGCAATTATTCTCAATATTTGCAAAAAAATCTGCAGATATTAGGGTTGAGCAATCTTTGGTTAAACCAAACAAACCAACCAAACCGGTTTATTTTGGTTCGTTTGGTTTGGTTTTAAAACTTGATTGGTTTCTAATAGGCCCGTAAAAAAAGTTAATTCGGTTATCGGTTTAACCAAATTAACCAATCTTTTCATATATTGTCAAAATTACTAATGTTATAATGATTTTTTTAGATTAGTTTAGTGGTCTAAATAAATTTTATTTATCATATATGTGTCAAAATGACTATTAAAAAGCATAAGAATATTAAATAAGAATACTTTAATCATATATTTATGTTTTATTTTAAAGTGCAATTAATATTCCAAACATAAAATGTAAATCATTTTTAGTTTGGTTAAATCTGATAATCAACCAAACCAACCAATCTTAATTTGGTTGGTTTGGTTTGGTTTTCGTTTTTATTGGTTTTAGTTCGGTTTAATAATTTTCATCATCTGATAAAGCAAACCAACCAAACGCTCACCCCTGGCAGAAATTGAGAATACTTGATAAAATATTGCAAGTATTGACTCATTTTTATGTAAAGATTATGAATACTTACAGTTATTGCTGCAATTATTCTTAACAATTGCAGAAAACTCTGCAAATATTGAGAATTTTTGCTTAAAATACTGCAAAAATGTAATAATATATAAGTTGAGCTGCAAGAGTTTTTTGAATTGAAATAAATGCAGACATACACTGAAAAATATAAATGATTTTAGGTGAATAATTACTAATAAGTGAGCAATTATTCAGAATAATTGCAAACATATATTGAAAAAAAAATTATTTGAATAACTGCTGATAAGTAAACGATTATTCAACATAATTGCAGATATATATGCAATTATTCTGAATAGTTGAATACATCCGTGCAATTATTAAGAATAACTGCAGAGAAAGATGTATAATATTCTTTATTAATATAAAATGATTTCTATATTATTTTCAGGTATAAATGTTTTTTTTGAATTGAAATGTTTTTAGTCGAATAATTGTTGATAAGTAAGGATTTATCCCAAAAAAACTGCAGACATACATGTCATTATTCATTATAGTTGCATACATCTCTGCAATTATTATGAATAATCGCAAAGGAAGATAATATAAATGATTTTAAGTGAATAATTGCTAATAAATAAGCAATTATTACGAATAATTACAGACATACATTGAAATGAATTTATTTGAATAATTGCTGACAAATAAACAATTATTTAGCATAATGCTTTATTTTGTTATTTACAGTTATAAATGTCTTTTTTTGGATTGAAATGATTTTATATGAATAATTGCCAATAAGAATGCAATTATTTAGAATAGTTGCAGAAATACATGCAATAAATCATAATAATTGCGTATATGTATGTAATTATTCTGAATAATTGCAGAAAAAGACGAATTTAATCCTTATAAGTTCTAAAAAAAATCTTGCAATGTTTATTTTGGTTTATTAAATTTTCTATTGTATATATAAACAACGAGCGTTACGGCACGCGCTTCGCGCGTGATGATGGCACGCACTTTGCGCCTAAATTATTTTTCTATAAATTGAATATGTTTAACATATTCAAGAGAAATGATTTGTATAAAAATTAAGTCATATTTTTACGTTGAAATCATATTTGAATAACTGCTGATAAGTAAATGATTATTCAACATAATTGCAGATATATATGCAATTATTCTGAATAGTTGAATACATCTCTGCAATTATTAAGAATAACTGCAGAGAAAGATGTATAATATTCTTTATTAATATAAAATGATTTCTATATTATTTTCAGGTATAAACGTCTTTTTTGAATTGAAATGTTTTTAGTTGAATAATTGTTGATAAGTAAGGATTTATCCCAAAAAAACTGCAGACATACATGTCATTATTCATTATAGTTGCATACATCTCTGCAATTATTATGAATAATCGCAAAGGAAGATAATATAAATGATTTTAAGTGAATAATTGCTAATAAATAAGCAATTATTATGAATAATTGCAGACATACATTGAAATGAATTTATTTGAATAATTGCAGACATACATTGAAATGAATTTATTTGAATAATTGCTGACAAATAAACAATTATTTAGCATAATGCTTTATTTTGTTATTTACAGTTATAAATGTCTTTTTTGGATTGAAATGATTTTATATGAATAATTGCCGATAAGAATGCAATTATTCAGAATAGTTGCAGAAATACATGCAATAAATCATAATAATTGCGTATATGTATGTAATTATTCTGAATAATTGCAGAGAAAGACGAATTTAATCCTTATAAGTTCTAAAAAACCTTGCAATGTTTATTTTGGTTTATTATATTTTCTATGGTATATATAAACAACGAGCGTTACGGCACGCGCTTCGCGCGTGATGATAGCACGCACTTTGCGCGTAAATTATTTTTCTATAAATTGAATATGTTTAACATATTCAAGAGAAATGATTTGTATAAAAATTAAGTCATATTTTTACGTTGAAATCATATGTAGTTAGTTTAAATTTTTATTTTTTTGTTTCAACATATAATTTCTTTCATTAGTTTGAACTTTTGTTCCTATTAATTTGTAGAAAAGGTTTATTTGTTGGATCTTATTTTTAAATTATATTAAGATTTATTAATATTTGTAGAGGGAAGTTTTAAATTCATAAAGGAAGTTTACTTGTTATATTCTATGTTTTTATTTAAATGACACTTAGGTTTAATAATATTTGTTGAGGTTTATTTGTTAGATCTTATGTCTAAGTGATATTAAGATTTAATAATATTCGTAGAGGAAAATTTGGAATTTGTAAAAGAAGTTAGATCTTTATTTTAAGTGATATTAAAATAAAGGGGCATTATAGTACACTCTTCGCACACGAATTGTTTTTATACATATTGTATATGTTCAATCATATTTTTGCACTGAAATTAAGTGTAGGTAGTTTTAGTTTTTATTTCCAAGTTGCGAGGTTTGATTTTTTCGTTTGTTTTAATTTTTATTTCTATTATTAATTAATGAAAAATAAATTTCTAAAAGAAATTTATTTTTTATATCCTATATTTAAGTGATATCACTTGATTTGGTAATATTTGTAGAGGGGTGTTTTGAATTTGTGAAGAAAGCTTATTTGTTAGATTCTATTTATAAGTGGTATTAAGATTTGATTTGGTAATATTTATAGAGGGACATTTTGAATTTGTTAAAAAAAATTATTTGTTAGACCTGCTTTTAAGTGATATTATGATTTGATTTGGTAATATTTGTAGAGAGTTGTTTTTGAATTTGTTAAATAAGTTTATTTTTAGATCCTAATTTCAAGTGATGGTGAGATTTTGATAATTTCTATAGGGGCATTTTTGGTAGTTTACACTGACACAAAAAAGTGTGACGCCAAGGGTATTACAACTATTATTAAAGATTTATTGAGGAGCATTTTGAATTTGTTAAAAAAAATTATTTGTTAGATCCTTCTTTTAAGTGATATTATTATTTGATTTGGTAATATTTGTAGAGAGTTGTTTTTGAATTTGTTAAATAAGTTTATTTGTTAGATCCTAATTTCAAGTGTTGGTGAGATTTTGATAATTTCTGTAACGGGCAAATTTGGTAGTTTACGCTGCACCAAAAAAGTGTGACACCAAAGGTATTACAACTATTATTAAAGAAAATATATTTGCATTATTCTAAGCATTATTCACAATAATTGTAGCAAATCTGCAAGTATTGTGAATAATTGCAGATTTTTCTACTGATATTATCAATATCAGCATAAAATTAAAAAATAATAAATATTTGTAGAAAAACTCTTACATAACATTTCTCATGATCATTAAAATTAAAACATCAATACAACAACAACATTGAAGAATACTATGCAATAATTAAGAAAATATGAAGATTTACAGTTTTAGTTTAATTTTAATGTTTGTTTTCGAAATCCAAATGTTGTAATTGAATTTGACGATGCTTATGTAAATCGATTTGTTAATAATGAATTTGTCGATTTGTTGATGATTTACTGTAAAATCGATGAAAATTGGAAAGAAAATACATGCGCAAATTTATTTAATGAGGTTGGGGGTAATTTGGAAAGTAAAATAGAGGAATTGGAAAATAAAGATGTAATTTATAGGTTATTTTTGGGGAGGATGTTTTTTGTATTTCGAAACATATTAGGAATGTGAGCCACACACCCAAAAAATATATAATTTGAAGTAACATAGCATTCATTCTACTCAAGAATCTAAAATACCTAAAAGGTTAAAATTAAAATTTACAAAATTTCAAGATTAGAAAGGAAATATAAATATTTAACCAATTAATTTATACTTCCTCATCTTTTTTTTAAATATATGTATGGGTTTGGCCATTTGAGCACAAAATAAAACACAACTAATGACACAAAGATCTGAACCGTTGGACCTTTTTGTTTTTATATTTGAGGTGGAAATCAGGGGACAATCAAATGTTGGAGATCTATTATGTCACCAACTATGTCTACATTTTGTATTTCAATATCCCAATATTAAAATTATAAAATTTTAATTTAAAAGTAAATATTAGGAAGACCAGTTACGTACAACAAGTTTTAAATAAGATTTTTACTGAAAATGAAAATAGAGAGTTATATAAGTAGAATATATATTTATAAAATGTCAAGATTAGAAAGGAATATATATATATATATATATATTTAATCAATTAATTTCTACTTTCTATTTTTTTTCTAAAAAATATGTTTATAATATTATAATTATAAAACTCTATTTTTAAAAATAAAGACTAAGAAGACCACTTACGTACAATTAGTTTTAAATAAGATTATTACTACAAAGGAAAAAAAGTGAGTTAAATAAATAGAATATATATATATACATATACATACATACATACATATACATACACACACACACAGATATATATATATAGTGTGCGCGTGCACGTGTGCACACACACATATATGTGTGTGTGTACATGTGCGTGCACACAAAATCATGAACAATGTATATTTCAAAAAGATTTTGTTCATTAAGATGATAAAATAATCAATTATAAATATATGGAAAAAATAGGTTTTTTAAAGTTGGAATTTAGATGCATGATCTTAGATGTGCTGTCAAGTGTGCGATCTGAACTCGCAATCCCATGTGAAGTAAATTGAACTTTTTTTAGTTTAAAAAATTGGTACTTGAATGAAATTTTACTAATAGCAGGATTTGAATCTTTGAATTATTATTTTTAGACATAGAGGCATTTTGGAAAGTCCGCATTTACTTAAAAAAAGAAGTGTGACACTTAATAAAGATTGATTTATTTGATTGTTTAAATTTTCCACATTAATATTCAGATTTGCTGATTTTTCTCTTTATTAATTTTCCTTATCAATTTACTTAATTTCCTTTATTTATTATTTGTTATATGATTCAGTTTACATAATAAAGAAATAGTATCTCTATAATTGAGTTATGACTATGTAAAACTTGCTTATCCTAAATCCTGCTTAAAAAGAAATAGTATCTCTATAATTTGTTGTATGATTCAGTTTATTAATCATTAACTAATAAATTTAATAAACAAATATTTCATATTTACTAGTTAATGATAGAAATTCAAATTCAAAATTCAAATACGCAATTTTAGACACCTACTACCAATTCACACAAAATATTCAAAAAGATTTTTAAAACAATAAGAACTACATTCAACTTATCCTAGTTACATCCATCGTAACTATTACTTCCTGCCCAACTACTGTAATTTTAAGAGTCTAAACGCTCTCTACTAAAACCTGATGTAATTATTACATCGGACTTATCTAAGTTAAGTCAAATGTAATTCTCATTACACACTTTTTAGAGTATTCTTCCACGTTCAAAACTCATCCAAAACTTTCATTGCAGATTTTAAAATTATATTTGATTTATGATTTGAAATTTGTTAAAATATGTTTGAAGAAGGAAAATCTTTGAATGATAATTTGAAATGTGGAAATTAGGTTCTAATGATAATATGTGGAATGTCATTAATTTCTAGGACCACTGTTCAAATAATTAGGTTTCCAGGACAGCGATAAATAGTTTTTGGAATCTAAGTACTTTGGTCAACTTCTATTTGTTTTAAGGACAAACCATTAAAATTAAAATTAATTAAAATACCCTACTCCTTTATTTTTTTGCGTGGAGGATATGTTCAACGATCCAAAAATCCAATTATATCAATAACTAACTACAATACCCTTCTCCATCTCAACATTATTCGTCAACCGTAGTTATGTTATTGATCTCGAACATGAACGGATGTGCTCAAATTCAAATATATTTGACTTCTAGCGAATACAAACTCAAGGGATCTTCAAATCCAAAAATATTAAATTCAAAACTGGTTATTGTTTGAGTTCTAATTTGAAATTTGATTTTTTTTGTTAACTTTTATTGATAAAATTTTCCTTGCTAGTTAAATTTTTGCTTGATGTTCAACTTCACCGCTTGAATTTTATTTTTGTTGAAAAATTGGTTGGTGAAGAAAATTATTTGCTGCTAGATGTATTACTCAATGGTTTTTGGTTGAATTCAAGAACCAAAGTTACTGAAATTTTTATTGAATAACCGAAGTTATGAGTTATTGATATGTTGGATAAAATTGCTAAATAATGAGTTGGAATTTGGAACAACAAAATCAAGTTAATGAATTAATGAGATGAAACCATGAATAAAAAAATTAGTGTCATTTTGTACAAAGTTATCAATCAATTCATGAAGAAGTTATTAATGAACTAACTTTCTATTATTTTCCTCAAAAGATAAAAGATGCTATTTATTTATATAAAAAAGATAAGAGATTGTTGTTTATATTTTTGATAAAAAAAATTCTTATATGTTAGGTTGAGTAGCTCGATCCAACTATTTTATTTATAACAAAATTCACATTTATCTTTTTATACAAAAAGAGCTAAATGCATTTATCATATTTTTACTATTTACCATTTTGTTTTACGTAGATAGCTAAACCGTAAACATTTCTAAATTCTTTACATAAATCAGAATGAATATACCTTTGTATGTATGAAAAATCACATGATGATTAGAAATTTGAAATATAAAAAAATGGTAAGGTTATGATACATAAAAATTGTGTTTCACAAAGTTAAAGGATAGAAGTCATATGAATCATGGTATATGCAAATAATATGGTTCATTATTCTATCTATGTTAGTATGTTCAAATTGCCTTTTATAGTAGATAAATTGTACATAGTCAATATTTACTACGTATTTTAAACATATGTCCTTTATAAACGACAATAACTTTTGTGTCTCATGACATATCGGTTATATAAGGTCATCTTATATGAAAATCCTGTTAACTTTTGTTATTCTGCATCATATTCTATATCATAGTTGTGCACATATAATTATCTATTCTTATATTAGTGCAGCTTTTGATAATTTTCTGATTCTCCAATAACCCTACCATAGAAGTTTTATTACAGTTATGACTATTGTTGGACTAAAAATATAGATGGAGTGAGGATCTATGTCATAACAACTTGCACTTTAGGTTTTATTATGTTTTTTATTTAAAAGAATCGTAGTTTGACTAATGTCTAATTTGGCTGAATGAAGCAAAAGTTTTAACTTGTGAAGTCGTAATTAAGTATTCAAAGTGCACAACATATTAAGAGGTTGCAACTATTTTTCTAAAGGATTATTCATCTTTATATTTTCTTCCGTTCAAAGTTTGTATTATTTATCGTAAAGATTTAATCAAAGATTCGTGTTATCATGTATTTGAAAATTCAATTAATTGTTTATTTACCGTAAACCATCTTTATAAGTTCACATACTTTGGATTCATATCACAGCAATAAAAAAACCAAAGGAAAAAAGATATTCCCAATAAATATAAGAACAAAGATATACAATGTTAAGTTTTAGCATTCCAGCGCATCCTCATACACACGAACTTCATTGTGTGATGGCGTCACCTAACGAAGCTTCAAACATGTCGGCGTTCCGATTGAACATCCCTTCATCGCCTTCCAACAAACACATACATGGTCTTGGCAATACTTTCTTGTAACAAAAGGAATTGCCAATGTTACATGCAACCAATCTCATATATATACCACATTATATGCCATATTTCTTGCGACGTGGGACTTATCCATCCAACCCATGCACCCACAATGCAAGCCACACCTAACAATCTCCACCATGGCGAGCATTTCCTCGAACCTTCTTGGTGAGCATACTAAAGAAGCTCTGCAGTTAGGAAAGGCTGCTTCCACTTCTTTCCGCGGTAATCTATTTTACCATATCTCTATCTTAAGGCGAGTAATTCCACTCAAGTCATCTAGGATATCCTGAGTCCTCAATGCAGTGGAGGAGCATTGTGTATCCATGAGTCCTCTTCTAGCAATGGGATCAAGTTGCTTAACCATGTCTCCATCTTGACGAGTCATTCTTCTTTTCTCAAGCCTTATGAAGTCACGCTTCAATCACTTCGTATCATCTAATGGTCCGTCGAACCAACGGCTCTGATACCATGTTGAGTTTCGACACTCCAACGCATCCATATGTATGCGTGCTTCATTGTTTGTGATGACGTCGCCCAATGAAACTTCCAATGTGTCGATGTCTCGATTAAACACCACTTCATTGCCTCCCAACAAGCACATATATAGTCTTGGCAACACTTGCTTGTAACAAAAGGAATTCCAAATGTTACGTGCCACCAATCTCATATATATACCATGTTATACACCATATTTCTTGCGATGTGGGACTTATCCGTCCAACCCACGCACCCACAATGCAATCCATAGCTAAAAACAATAACTCTTAGCTAGTCAACTTTACTAGTTTGATAGTTGGATACGTTATCTCACGTGAACACCTATGACATTTATAAATTAGAATACTTAGTTCATTATTCAAAAGATTGAACCATTATCACTATGAATAAAATTGCATCTACAATGTAATACAAATGTTAACATACATCCATTACCAATTTAATGTCATCCATACATATACATAATATAGGTACAAAATGATATTTAATAAGAACACAACTGTTAATAATGTATACATGCATACATTTTGAGCTGAATAGAGAATTTAGGTACAAAACTAAAGGAATGTAAATATATATTTTTGTTAAAGATTGGAGAATTGATTTATTTATTGAGAATAATTCATTTTCACTTGATGATAATAATATTTATTACTAGCAATTTATAGGTTAGAGCCTAAGTAATTATACAATAGGAAAACTATTGTAAATTGGAAAAGCCTAGATATTGGAAATATCTCCGATTTATTCTTTAACATATAAAATTATCTCTTAACATCCCTCCTCAAATTCATGATTCGGCAGCCATAAACATCGAGAGGTTGCTAACGAAAAATTGAAAATGAGAAGCTAAGTGTGACTTAGTAGAGAAGTCTACAATTTGCATGGAAGAGGAAATGAAAGGTAAAGTAATAATGTCTTTTTCAAGATGATGATGTGCAATGTGAAAATCAATCTCAATATGCATGGTTCTTTCATGAAAAACCGAATTATGAGAAATCTGAACAACATGCTTCTCATCACAATACAGAGGAGAGGGATTAGAAAGAGACACTCTCATATTTGCAAGTAACCTACGCAGCCAAACAATCTCTTTGGTGGTAGATGTCATAGCATGACACTCGACTTCAGTTGAAGAATGAGAAACAATAGACTGCTCCATGCTCTTCCAAGATATAAGAGAGTCATCCAAAAAGATACAAAAGGCAGTAATCAACTTATGATCTATGGAATCGCAACCATAATCAGCATCAGAGTAGGCACACAATTCTACGATGGAGGGGGATGAAAATAGAAGACTATGGAAAATAGTAACTCAAAGATACCATAAAATATTAAGGATGGCTGGCCAATGAACTGCAGTTGAGAATGCTATAAACTGACTAACAAATTGAATAACATCTGATATATCCGGCCGTGTGATGATAAGATAAACCAAACTTCCAACTATGGTACGTATAAAGTAGGATCTTATAGTGGTACACAATTCGAAGGAGTGTACTTTGCATTAACTTCAATACTAGCAGAAGAGGGATCAATAAGTACAAGATCTGATTTGGTTAAATTGAATGACCTAGACGAGAATTCATAAGTAAAAACTAGAAGAAGAGGGAGTTCAATGGAATGAGGAAAAAACAATATTGGTAACCGCACTAACTGGAACTTTTAGTTCATCCAAAACATACAAGCCTCCTTTCCTATGGTCTGTCCCAATCAACTTCTGAGACTGCAGATCCTGTACAAAGCAAGAAGAATTGGTAAATGTGATAATATTGCCAAAATAATACAATTGGCCAATGGATGCAAGATTTAATGTAAGATTTAGAATATGGTAAACATTAGGAAGAGATAAATTTGGAGTAATGATAGACCCAACTCATGCTAAGGACATAAGAGTGCTATCGGCAGTCATAACAGAAATAGAAGATGATTTGGATAGAGAAGTAAAGAATGAAGGGTCTCGAGACATATGATAAGAGGCACTTAAGTCCAATACCCATAGAGATTTATTACCTTAAAGTTGTTGCTTATCTGACTTGTAGAGGAAGAAGCAGACATAGCTCGAGGCTGTAAAGAAGAAAACTTTTGAAATTGCTCGACCTAAGTATTGGGATTTGTAAGAGTGTTTGAAGGAGATCTTGCATGGTCATATCTTGACTACGTGCGGAAAGGTCTTCCCTTTGGTATCGTAGGACACTGATCAATGTGGTGACCAATTCGTTTGTAGTAACGACAAAAAGTTTACCGTAATTTTTCGATATTGACTTTGTAGGTCTACTAACACGGAAGTATTTGGAGGAGCAAGGACTCTAGACGTATTTCCTTAGCTAATAGCTCTCTTATAACCGAATCAACCGATGGGAGTGGAGAGTGATGCAAAATTGAATCTCGAAGTCCTTCAAATCATTGTGAAGTGCCGTTAAGAATTAAACTAATCGTTGCTGCTCTTTGCGTATGATATATGCTTTACATGCCTTCACTTCATCGGATTATGCAAGGGCCAATTGATCCCAAAAATCTGTCATAGCCGAATAAAATTCTTGGATACTCGTATTATTTTGTTGATGTGCCCATATGTCATTTTCTAGTTGATACTAATTTGCGAAGTTTGATTGTGTGAACAACCTTTCAAAATGAGCCTAAATCTCTTTTGTCATCTCATACTTAGCTAACTGTATACCTATAACATTCTCGATAGAATTATTAATCCATGTAACAATTTTTGCATTATTTGGTTCCCAAACGTCCATTTCATCAACATTTTTATTGGCAAGTTGCTTGCAACTTCCACTGACATAACCCCAAAGCTTTTTTCCTTTTAGAAAATTCTTCATTACATGGCTCCAATATGAGTAATTTTTTCCATTCAATTTTACGTTTATACATTGAAGTGAATCACCTTCGCTAGCCATACTCAATAATCGATAAAGCATAATTTTATTTTTTCAAATCCTTTTTTTTCAACTCTTTTTTATTTCAAATCTTCCTTCTTTTCAACCCAAAGAAAATAAAAAAAGAATCAACATAAAAAAAGAAATAAAAAGAGCTCACTTTCCAGAAGTATGCAGATCTAATACGAGGTCACAAATGTCGGATGGTGGCTTGGATCTGATGTCAAGATTAAGGAAAATCGCATATGTACGTTGTACAAGGAGGAGATGCGATGCAGGACTAGGATTTTGGTTAGAATAAGAGGTAGGAGAGAAATACAGATTTTGTTGACTGTTTAAGTTGATGAAGGTTATGCTTTTAAGAGGAGGAAGAGGAGATAGTCACGGCAATCCCTATTCTGATACCATATTGAAGATTGGAGAATCGATTTATTTACTGAGAATAATTCATTTTCAGTTGATGATAATACAATTCATTACTAGCAATTTATAGGGACATTACTTAGAACTAAGTAATTATACAATAGGAAAAGTATCATAAAATTGAAATGCCTAGATATTGGAAATATCTCTGATTTATCCTTTGACATATAATAACAATCTCTTAACATATTTCTCCTTAAAAGCAAATCTTGGCTACAGTTAAAAACAAGTTAATCCAAGTGGTGAATCAATTACTACCACCGCAAAGTCATAACTCGTGATACTTAGGTTATTGATTATTCTCTTCTTTGCCACCGCCCAAAGTTTCTGATTGACTTCTCTTGAAGCTATTCAACCATTGCCTTTGCTTCCACTTTTGTTTTATCTACCACTACTATTACTAATATAAAAGAAGCAACTTCTTTAATGAAAGCTAATGAATGAAATGAGATAATTGACTCATCAAAACCACACATATGCAAAGTAATAATATCTCTCATAGACCAGGTCATCATACACAAGTTGGATATCAGTTTCTTGGGCCAACATTTCAGCCCAGTAACAAATGTATTACCTCATTATAAATACAGATTGCATATGAAGTGAATGCATATGAAAAGCATTTCAGTATTGTAAATCAAATACAGAAAATCAATAAAGTCATATTCTTTGCAAATTCTTTCTTGGTATTGGAGCGATATGCTGTGCCTTGCCAAGAAGACAACTGTCAGAGACATAATCATCACTCAACTGTATTCTGGCTACACCTCAGTATCTAAATCTATCGCTCTTCTTTGCAATATCTCGTTTTAAGTTCAATTCATCTGATCTAATCAGTTCTTGAAGATAGTTGAAGGAGACGTTGATAACTCAGCCACATCAGCAGTAAAAACCACCAGTTCAACACCTCAAACAACAACCACCCAAGATCTTATCAAAGCCATAATCAAACCCCAAAGTCAACTAGTTAGTATACAACTAGATGAAAGCAGTCATCTCCTTTGGAAATTTCAAATGGAGACAGTAATCAAAGGCTAAGGTCTAGAAGATCATGTTCTTAGAACATTAATCATACCATCAAGATACACTATAGATAATGATGGAAATTAGTATGCAATCAAGAATATATAAATCACCAAAGGCAAGATAGCCTAATCAGTGCTTGGTTATTGTCATTTATAAGTCTAGACATACTGCCACAGCTAATTGGGTGCAAAAGTGCACATGAGATATGGTCAACAATAGATCAAGTGTTCAATACTCAATCTGCTGCAAGAATCATGTATTACAAAAGGCAACTGCAAAGCATAAAGAAAGAAAACTTATCAATGAGAGAGTATTTGACTAAGATCAAAGCATTATGTGATCAGCTAGCATCCGCAGGCCATAAAATTTTAGATAATGAGCAACTTTTATGCATATTAAGTGGATTAGGTGAAGAATATGAGGCTGTGATAGCAGTAATATCCTCAAAAGAAACAACCCCAAGCATTCACTATGTCCATTCTACTCTTCTTGCTCATGAAGGTAGAATAGAGTAGAAAAAATCAATAACATCAGATTTCTCTGTCAATTTCATCTATAACAGTAAATTCAAGAACCAAGAAAGGAATAACAGTAGAAGAAATCAGACAAATGGTCAAAGGGGTAGGCAACTTTGTAGGTCCAGAGGAAGAGGTGGAAGATACCACAATAATAATAGACCGAGATGTCAAATTTGCAAAAGATTTGATCATGCAGCCAACAAATGTTATTTCAGATTTGATGCAAACTATACATCATCACAACAAAGCAACAACAATTCAAGAAATCATAATCCTAGTGTTAATATGATTAATGAATATCCAGATTCTAAAGAACAACTAGAAAATAGAAGTACTAAAGCAGCAAAGATTGATGACATTCAAGATGAAAGCCGGTATCCAAATTTAGGGGCTACCAATCATGTAACAAACATTCTAATAAACGTAAACTTAGGAAGCAAGGAGTACATAGGTAAACAATCAATTCATATGGGTAATGGTAAGTCTATTAAAATTACACACACTGGAAATGCATGTTTTGTAGGCAAAAAACAACTTTTCCTTAACAATTAGTTAAGAGTTCCATTAATTAGAAAAAACTTATTGAGTGTGTCATAATTTGCAAAGGATAACATTGTATATTCTTAATTTTATCCAAAATATTATTTAGTCAAAGATATTCTAACTAAAGAAACTATCTTGCAGCGTAAAGAATTTAGAGGATTGTACAAATTCAATGTTGCAAATTCAAGAAATCCTAGATTTAGAAGAAAATGGTGTAATATTTTTGAAATTGAACAAGAAGATAAATGTAAGAATTTCGATATTTGGCATTCCAACCTAGGTCATCCAAATGTAAGAATTGTAAAGAAAGTATTGAATAATAATAATAATATCTCTTTTAAAAAAAATTCAATGCCTTATATCTGTACATACTGTCAAATGGGTAAGAGTCAAAATTTGCATTTTCAGTCTTTGAAACTAATTACAGTAAACCTCTGGAATTAATTACTAGTGATTTATGGGGGCCAGCACCAATAAACACAGATTATGATTATGAATATTATATATCATTTGTTGATGCTTATTCTAGATATGTATGGATTTACTTTTTGAGATCAAAATTTGAAACTCATAATGCAGTAGTATAATTTATAGCTCAAGCTGAAAAACAAACAAACTGTCAATTAAAAGTCATGCAAACTGATGGTGGAACTGAGTTCCAACCACTTAAAGAATATTTTCAAGAAAAGGAATAATTCATAGAACAACTTGTCCATACACATCAGAATAAAGTGGACTTGTTGAGAGAAAACATACACATTGTAGAAACTGGGCTTACTTTACTTGCTGAGGCATCACTTCCACTAAAGTTTTGGCCTGATGCCTTTACTACAACTGTGTTTTTAATAAACAGATTACCCATAATAGTATTACAACTTAAAAGTCAAATAGAAGTACTTTACAACATTAAACCTGATTATCGAAGTCTAAGAATGTTTGGATGCCTATGTTTTCCCTATTCAAGGCCATATAATACACATATGTTAAATTTTAGATCATCTCCATGTACTTTCCTAGGCCATGCAGCTAACAGGAAAGGATATGAATGTTTGGATAGCAAAAAATCTTTATATCAAGGCATGTGGTGTTTAATGAAAAGGTATTTCCATTTAGCCAATCAAATATAAAAACCGCATAGAAGGTATATAATTCAAAATTCTCTATACAACCAATACCTAAGCAAACTGATATAATTCCTCAAGTTCAAGGAGAAAGAAACCATAATGGTAAAAGCTCATAATTGCTAGCCAGAAATAATTCCAATTCACAACAAACTGTTCCCAGTCTTGAGCCAGGTCATGAAGAGGTGAATCATGTGAAAGTACAAGTCAAACTCCTGATCAGGGCACCAACACTCAATCAGACTCTTATCAACCATTTTATGATTCTCAACCACCTAATGATCAACAAGACATCACAACTGATTGACCAGTCAACCTCTTGCAAAGACTGGACATCACATGATAATAAGAGCAAAGAGTGTTATATTTAAACCAAAAAAATACGGTGAAGTTATAGACACTGAAGATCCAAATACTTACCATCAAGCTATGCAAAGTGATAAGTGGAAGGCTGCTACGAAAGAAGAGTATGATGCAATGACAAAAAATAAAACCTGAAATCTAACTTCATTACCAAGCAACAAGAATGTTATAGGTTGTAAGTGGAGATATAGAATAAAGAAGAATGCTGATGGTTCAGTTTCTAAATACAAGGCAAGACTTGTAGCAAAAGGTACTCACAACAAAGTGGATATGATTTCACTGAAACTTTTTCACCTGTTGTGAAACCCTCCACTATTAGAATTATCTCACTATTGCTTTACATAGAAACTGGAACATCAAGTAATTAGATGTAAATAATGCATTTTTAAATGGCATTTTACAGGAAGAAGTATACATGGAGCAGCCTCCAGGGTTTAAACAGGAAGGAAATGAAAAGCTTGTATGCGAGTGCAGTTGGTAGTCTGATGTATGTCATGGTTTGCACTAGGCCTGACATTACATAGGCAGCTGGATTGGTGAGTAGATTCATGTCAAATCCAGGAAAGACGCATTGGGAGGCAGTTAAGTATATTTTCAGATATCTTGGAGGGACTCCAGATCATGGGCTTGTCTTTGGCAGCAGAAATAGAGATTTTAGCTTGGTTGTATTTTGTGATTCTGACTATGCCAGTGATAGAGATTGAAGGAAGTCAACCTCAGGTTATGTGTTCACCATTGGTGGGATAGCTATTAGTTGGAGAGCGAGGTTGTAGACGATTGTGGCTTTGTCTACTACAGAGGTAGAGCTTATGGCTATAGTTGAAGCAGCTAAGGAGGCGCTTTACTTGAAGCGTTTGTTTTATGACTTGGGCTTCGTATATGAAGGTATATAAGTGAACTGTGATAGCCAAAGTGCAATTCACTTAGTTAAAAATCTGGCTTTCAGCTCAAGGACGAAGCATATTGAGGTGAGAGAGTCCTTTCTTGTCTCTATGGATGCAAAAAAGCTTGTACGTCTTCAGAAGGTTCACACAAATGAGAATGCAGTGGATATGTTTACCAAGTTATTATCCGTTGCAAAGTTCTAGCATTGCTCGAACTTGATTCGCTTCATGAAGTGCTAGGGGCCACAGGGTGGCATAGGGGAGAGTGAGTCGGTAGATGGAGACGTTTGTTTTCATTGTGCAGATTGATAGGTCCTACTTGGAGAGGGTACTTTCAACATTTTGTTGGCGGGCGGTGGCCTTGCCGGAGTTTGTTGACATAGTGCATTGGGTGATGGCTATGCCGAAGCTCATTGAGAAAGTATCTATGGTGTCTTGTCTAAGAGCTAATTGGAGTAAGGGGATGTATGTGGAGTTGATAGGCTTGCAGGGAAATATAGTATCAAGGTGGAGATTGTAAGATTTCATGACACAATATTTTCAATTGTAGAGGACTTGGAAGATATTATTGATTTTAGTGATACAATATTTCCAATTGTAGAAGATTTGGAAGATATTTGAGATAATTACTCAAATATATATTGCCATTTTATAGCATTAAAGAGATTAATAAATTACCTACATGAGAAGAAGAATTATTTTGGAAGATTGAGGTAATCAATTAATTTCCTAATTGGCTGATTAAAGAAGGAATCTTATCAGGCACATGCAAATTGGGGGACTGGAAAATCAAATGGTTAAACGTTTCCTGTATGAATTGAAGAATTAATGAGGCATTGATTTATGACCATAAATCAATCACTTCAACCCCAAGTAATAATCTCTATATAAAGACAGAGATTAACATGAGTAGAATTATCTCTCTCACTTGCATTTCTTATTCTTCTCCACCATTATCAATCTTGTAAAATTTTCTCCTCTTAGAAAGTAATAAAATCTCCTCTCCCCAAGTGGATGTACACTACCTCACGGTAGTGGAACCACTATATATCCTATGTGTTATTTTCCTTTATTGTTTGATCTATGATTGCTTTTAGCTGGTGACCATCTGTTATTTGTTTTGCCTCCATCAATCCGATCCTATTTATTTTTTTGCAAGGTTGGGGGTTTTTCCTAAGGTGATCTTGAGGGATTTTCCCCCAACAAAATATGCTTGCTTTCTGTAAATTATAAGCACAAATAAAGAAAAAAAAATCGGTATTTTGATACTCATATGAAATTAAGTCATTTATGAATAAATAAGAAGTAGAAATATTTAGGTTTTATTGATGAGTTTAAAAATGCATATAAAACGAAGTAGAAACATATTTCCGGTAACATGAGCATAACTTTTGTATGTATGTCCTCCTTCAGTTATTTGTAGTTTTGTAGAAAGAGAATGATATCCATAATTTTTATGATCAACACTTTCTCCAAATTTATCGTTTTCTAGCTTAATTTGAAGTGGAAAATTATTTCCGGCCTATTGATTTCAGCGAACACATTTTAACTTGTTTTAACCATATCTAATCATTATGTGAAGTGATTTTGATGATTCTATATTTGTTGGAAATAATTTTATAAATACATTTTTTAACATTTTGTAAAATTTTAAGTTTTACTATTTTGAAGTTTTGTTTTAAATTGAATAATATTTTGGGTCTATGTTAAATTTTCTAAAATTAACACTTTATGTTGTTTTAGTTATAACTGCTAATCTATTAATCCGATTTCAACCTTTTATACTTGTTGGAAAGGTAAAACAATAGGAAAAAACTTTTACTTTGAACAAATATCAAAATTTTGAAGGACATATGCAAAACAACTGTTGCAAAACTTCATTATTTGCCGTCCAAACTTGATTTCTAGAATTTATACTCTACGGTTAAAAAGGTATAACTTTTAACATATAAAGTGCTTTAAGATCCACAAGATTTTTAAGAAATGTGATTTGATGTATGAATTGGTTTCTTCCACCACTTTCAAGTTCCACCTATTTGTACATATAAAACATTGCTTATTATGGTGAATGGTAAGTTATGACCTGAGACCTTTAATGAATTGATACAGATACATGTTATGCATAATGTACAAATTAGTCATTAGTAATGCTAACATAAGAAAAGCTTACGAAGTTATTCATCACATTTAGATATACAACATTAATATATGGTGCATGATTTTTAAATCTGTGCATATCCTCCAAATATTATATTCCATATACACAAGGTATGTGAAATCGACGAATGTGCTTTAAGTTATCAAATATCATAAAATGATGCATATTTAAATTTAAAGGTTTTATTGCTAAATTATTAGTCGAAACATGACATAATGCAAAATCGTTGATAATGCTTTTATTTATGTAATTGTATGTTTTGTTGAGCACAGTATAGATACACGAAGGTCGTTTAGTTGCTTTATGGCATTCCGTGTTATTAATCCCATCAAAAAGTAAGTAATCATGCTTAAAACTTCAAAAAGAGGTGCATTTTATGCTACATCATGATACATACACATAATACATACATACATACATACATACATACATACATACATATATATATATATATATAACTGAGCATTTCAGGAGCATTCGGCCGATGTACGATAGTTGTCAAGGGAAAGAAAATGAAGTAAAGAAGAGGAATAGAAAAGAAGAGCATAAAAGAAAAGAGAAAGAAAGAAAACATCACATAATTAAATAACTTGTCTTACATCTCATAGTGCATTAAATAAAATATAATAGTCACCACAGATATAAAACAGGCGAGACAGTAATAACTACATAAACCTAGAATCAGAGTACACAGACTCATATAGTTATAAAAACACTAATAGAGTTTGTACAAATGATAATAAACTCAACTAATAAACTGAGAAATAAAAATAAATTGGAGATTTAAAATTGTTTATTTTGAATAAACAATGATTTTGGAAAGAATAAAATGGAGTTAATATGATAATGTTGGCAATAAATGGTGGAAAATGAATATATTAATTTGGTAATTTATTTGATTATATAAAAGAAAAAAGTGTTAATTCAATAATAATTTGTTGAAATAAATATAAAATGTTAAGAATAAATTTTTAAAAACTTTATTTTGATCGTCTGGATTTGAAATGAGCAATATATGATTGTAATTTGAGAAAATGCAATAATTCTAGCAATTATTGCCAAATGTGGCATTTATTGATTTTTAAATGAAGTATTTAATTTAATATATTGTTTATTGTAAATAAAAAGGTGAAATATTGGATAAAAAATATTTTTTGGAAGTAAGAATGATGTTAAAATGGTTTGTTATATTTAACTATACAAGGAAATAATTTTTGTGTAATTTTTGGTGTTAAAAATAAAGTTTTGTGTAAATTATAGTGTAAATTGTACATTTAATTAAAGTAAGAGTTTTTAATAATGAAAAATATTTTTGTAACTAAATTATCTTTTTAATTGTTGTTAAAATGTTTGTTAAACTTGAAAATATGTTGGAAAGATTTTATTATGTTAAAATCTTGTATATATATGTTGTCTTATTAATAACATAGGTGTATATATGTGTTTAAGTGGTTAGAGAGTTAATTTGATTTTTAGTTTAATTAAATATTGGGCTAAGCCCTTTTTCATTCTAACCTGTAAAGAAATGAGAAACATCATTCTCTTCCTCAAACATCAGTATGCTCATTCTCTTTCAAGTAAGATAAAACTCAGAAATCATTCCTCTTTCTAAACCCTAAAGCTCTAAATCTTCAATTTTCTTCTTTCCTTTGCTGAAAATTTATCAAATTAAAGCCGATTTTTCAGGTAATCCATCCCAAAACCAAAATTTCTTTCATCTATTTCTGATTTTTGTGAGTTGTTGTTTGCAATTGAGTTTTTGTGCTTGCATGTCTATACAAACTTCTTTTTCAGATTCTAGAAGCTAAAATCAAAGACAAGCTTCCATCTTTCTTCGAATTTCCAAGGGTTTGCTCTTCAAAATTTCTAAGGTGAGTTTCAAACTCACGTATCTATCTCTATAAAGTCTTAATTCTTTGAATTGAGTGATAAGTATTAATAAATAGTTGAATGGTTTGAGTAATTTGATTGAATTGTTGAAATTTGCAAAGTGGTTGCTGAAATTTATTTGTGAACATTGCTCTAGTAAAACAGCAATATCTCGATGTAGAATGATCCAATTTCGTTCATTCTTTTTATGGTAGAAGGATATTTAAATAAGGTATAAGTTCTATTTTTATCATTTTTCAAAATTATATGTTTAGAATGGACTAAATTAAATTTGAAACTAATGTTATAGCACAGCCATTTCAAATTTTCTGAGTTGATATTAGACAGTAAAATGGCCATAACTTTTAAGCCATAAAGTCAAATTAAGTATACACTTTTTTGTTAGAAAGCTAAGACATTAAGAAACAACCTTTATGTTGTAAGTTTCTGCAAATCCTATGATCTATAGGGTCGAAATTGGGTTTGAAACTGGTACACATGCTCTGCTCTGTCGATTTTCTGAGTTGAAACCTAAAACTAAAATCACCATAACTTTTGAATGGAAACTCGAAATTGAGTGATGTTTTTTTTCTGTTGGAAGGTAAATTTATAAGGAACAACTTCTTTGTTTATCATTTTCTATAAATCCATATTTTGCTAACCGTAATATGTGTTTGAAGAGCAGGTAACCTCTCTGTCCTGTGTTTTTAAATTTCAACTTTGAAACATAGAATTGTTTTGGCCATATCTTTTTCATCTTCGATCGGAATTGGATAATTTTTAATATTTTGGAAAGCTTATACTTTTAGCTACAACTTTCATATTTTATGTTTTGCTAAATTTTGAGCTTTATATAGTCAAAATCATAAATTTTGTCGCTGTCCTGAGAATAAACGACAGCGACAATGAATTTAAATCTGAAAATTATTTCGGTCATAACTTTTAAACCGTAAATTCAAATTAAATGATCTTTTTCTTGTTTGAAATCTGAGACTTTTGCCTACAACTTTCATGTTTTAAGTATTGTAAAATTATGATATTTAGGTGGTTGAAACTATTTTACTTCATGATACAAAGTCCGACTTTTGACTTTTACTTCATGTTTTGTGATATTCCCGAAATGTTTTGAGGCCATGATGTCTATCGGTAGAGTAGGAAAATTTTGGAGATTTTTAAATTCAAATTTTGGATTAAATTTGAATTTAATTTGAACTGAATTCGAATATCGATTTGAGTGATTTCTTGGGTTTTTATTCGTTTTCGAGCACGGATTTTTCCAAACCTTTTTGAAATAATTTTTAAAATAAATGGGCATTTTAAATTATTATTATATCATATTTTTAAAGTATTTTCATATATAGAATCTATTCATTCTCGTTAATAAGGGAATTTTCAAATATGGTTTTCAAAATTGGTATTAAAAGCTTGTTTTCTCAAGTAAATTATTTTATATATAAAATACACGTTTTTGCACTATTCGAGCGAATGAGAAGGAGAATTAAATGGTTTGGTAAAACACGTGGTATGGGACACGTGCGTTAATCTTATCGGTTAATTCCTAACTTGTCCGTTTGATCGTTTTGACCTTCGGGTCGAGTTTACCGATGATATGAGGTAAACTTTTTACTGCTTTGAGTGTGAAATTTACTAGCGGTTTGTAAACCGTTTAGTGCGAACGTGTGGTATGGGACACACGTCAATACTGTTCGGGTTCCTATCCGAGAGTCTGTGACACATTTGTCTAAGAGATGTATTTGCCAGTACTGGACCTTCGGGTCATTTGTCCTTCGGGATATTTGTCTAAGAGACGTTTGTCATTGCGACGTATTTGTCCTTCGGGATGTTTGTCTAAGAGACATATTTATTTGTCCTTCGGGACGTTTGTCTAAGAAACATGGCGCCTTATTTTAGGAGAACAGTACTTGGCCGGCTTCGGCCATAAACACGTGCTATATCATTGAGATGATTTCATTGATGTTTGTGATTTCCTTAGTGTATCGCCCTTTTTTGGAATTGGTCCTTTGAACCATTCGATATATATTTGTGGTGATTACCTTTCGGGAATTTGAACTTTTGGGAGTTCTATTTTTGGATTTGAATTGCCTACACTGGCGTTATATGAGATTTGCCTTTTTGCGTTTACTTGAGATTTTATTCTCCTCTTTGGAGATATATTTTCCTTATGGCATGTTTGAGATGGGATCTCTTTATGCATGTTTTGGGTTTGCAAAGATGGCAGATTTAGGTTTTCCCCTAAACCATATTTGATGTTTTATGAATGTCGATGATATGTGGCTCGCTACTTTTAGCGTTTTATGAGTTATTTTATCTCTTTTGAGATTATACGTTTTTGTAGTGATACCATATTATCACATTATCTTTATGCTCATATTATCGTTTATTCTTGTAAACTGATTTGTTTAGCTAGACTGACCCGTGTATTTTATACTCGGGTCAGATCGAGGTGTTTCAGGTTAGGTATATTTGGACTTAGCCTATTCTGTTTCCAGATGAACTATTCTGCTAGCTCTTTTGGGCAGTCCTTTTGTTGCTACTCTAATATGTATATTCTTTTGACTTGCTTGTATATTGTGCTTGGTATACCACTTGACATGTATCATTTTGTATGCTCTGTGATGTATTTGTATATGTATATATATGTGGTGATCTACTGTTCTGTGATGTGTTTTGCATTCGAGTTATTGTATTTTGTTCTGATAGATCCTATAGCCACGCATGACTTTGTACTAAGTATTTATTGGATATGTCGATCCACTTGAGATAGAAAAAAAATGTAACGACCCAGAATTTTGAACAAATTAAATTGAGAATATTTAATTAATTTTAAATATTTGAACGATGATTTAATTTGAATCCCCGATTTCAATTTGAATTTGGCGATTAAATTATAAAATTTAATCGATTGAAGTTGAATAAAAATTTGAATCTTCAATTTAAAGCTAAAGAAAAATATTTCAAACGCTTGTAAAATTTATATTGATAACACTGAAGATAACAGCAGCTTCAGAATTGAATTTGAAAACGGTCTGTTCAGTTTTGAAAATTATCGTTCGTATCGATATAAAAAAATAGCCGTCCGAGGCACAGTCTCGGAATTCGACGAAACCAGTTTCATTGGGTCCGGAATATTGTATTATTGTCGGATTTCCAATTTCGTATTTTTCGGAGATGATATATAATCGTACGGCGAGCAAACGCATTGAAATCAAATCAAATTCACAATTAAATTTAATATTTAAATCTGGTCAACTGCAGCACGTTCGTTCCTTTATTCACGCCCCTTTGTTTCAGCCGAGCATCACAGGAAGAAATCGTGATAACCATGCCGTCTTCAATTTCAAATATCTCGTCCTTCCTTAGTTCAAAATCAATTCAAAGAAGAATAAAATGGCCGCGTATCCTTTGTCCCAGTTCGAAAGAAAATGAAATTCCCCTTCATCTTTTAAATTTTATTCGAACCAACCGAAATCAAAATCATGGTGACCCTTTCACTCTCGTTCGAACGAACGGTCTCGTTCTAATCTATGTGAAATCGAACTCTCCTCCTCTCTTAAATTTTTCGAATCAAAATCGATTCGATCAGAAATCGAAGTGGGGGAAGCTCGCGAGCACGAGGCCGCGGGAAGGGGGAAGGGCGAAGCTCGGAGTTGGTTGTGGCGGCACCGCGATTTCAGTAGAGTTGTCGCGACTGGTGGCAAGTCGAAGATGTCGCGAAGTCGAGGTTGGCAAGGCACGCGGTTCGACGTCGATCTCGAGATTCTGGTGGAGTCGCGTGGTCATTGACGAGGCATTAGGGGTTGGCGTTGAGGGATTCGCGTGGTGGCAGTTTCGCTCTAGTAGTCGTGAGGAGGAAGGCGACGATCTGGGAATTGATTGAAGAATGCGACATGTTGTTCGATAGCTCTAGCGGGGATGTTCGAAGTCGAGCTCGAGTTTGGGGTCCGCGAGTTAGAGACGTTGATCATAAAGTGGGAAATAAGGTAAATTTTATCTTTAGTTAAATTAAATATATATATGAACAGGAAGTTTTAAAGAAAGAAAATCTGTTTAAAAATTTGATAATAAAACAGATATAATACATAGAAAAGGGAAATGGGTTTAAGAAATTTAAATTATCAGTTTAAGATTAAATAAATCCATTTAATGGAAATTTATTCATTTTAGTTATTAACGGATTTTTATTTAAAAAAGGAGAATTTATTTAAAGTTAGATTTTCATCTATATATAAGTTATTCCTTCTAAGTATATATAAGATTTCAAATTTTAAAATAAATATACACTTATGTATTTCAATTTGCTAGTTTGTTTTAAAATAATGAATTGGGGGAATAAATTGTAAAATTAACTTACTTAGTTATTTTAGTTACTAAAGATAATTTACTAAAGGAATTAGTTTCATTTGATGATTTGTTAATCAAATATATTTAATAGAAATTTGATGTTCGATTTATTTCGAATATTTATCGATTGTATAAAATTGTTTATACAAGGTATAAATCGAGAAAACAAATTGGATGGAAATGGATGGCAAAATAAAGCAAAGGTGAGATCTTCTCACTCAGATTTATGATTGGATTGCAGTTATTGATTGATTTGTTTGAATGTGCTATTAGATATGATAGGATATATCTATATATATAGCAGTATATACATATTGGCATATGTATATATTGGATTGATTGATTTCCCGCCTCGTATAGCGGATGAGACCCTATTGCGCCGTTAGTAAGCGGATTTTTATAAAACCCATATACCGCGATAATTCCGTACTGGAACGGAATTGGTATTGTGCTAACATCTGTGGATGCAGGGAAACAGGTTGGAGGGATCCAACTGGATTCCTCACCAGTAGTTATTTATTTACAGATATTGATGTATATTCTGTTATCATATGTTGATATATGATGTTGTTGTTGTGATGGACTAATTGGTGCGTTGCATCATCGGGTTCAATTTTAAAGTTTAAAAATAAACGATTTTTACTTTAAAAGGGATTTCGAAGTGATTTTTGGAAAATATACGATCTATTAAATTTTGGAATTTATTTATCTTAAATAAATAAATGTTATAAATTTAAAGTTATGAAAATTTTAAATTGTGAAATATACCTGAAAGGTGATTTTGAAATAAATAGTCAAGTGATAAATAAAATAGTTTAAGTTGGATTTCTTTTGAATTATTTAAAAATGATGTATATAAAAGATGTACAGAATTGATATTTATCAATTAAAAGTATTGGAATTTTAAAACGAGTTTCTATAAGTGTTAGAAATTTATAGAATTATAAATTGTGAAGACATGAGATTTATAGAATTATAGATTGTGAAGATTTGAAGTTTATAGATTTATAAAGATTGAAGTTTATAGATTTATAAAGTATGAAGTTATAAAGTATGAAGTTATAAAATGAATGAAGTTATAGAATGAATGAAGTTGTAGAATAAAGACTGATAAGAAATTTACTTGTAACTTTGATTGTTGCCTTTAAATGGGATATTGATCGAATTATTAATAAAGAAGATTTATTAAATTGAAGTCGTTAGAAAATAGAAATAGAATTTATAAACGTTGTTTTATAAATTCGAAATCAATTGGATTTGATAAATTAAAAAGTTAAAGGGGATTTTATCCACGATTTTGGACAGTGGGTAATTCTTGAAATAAAGGTGTAGAAAAGACTGAAATGTAATTAGTAAAGTGTATTCACGATTTTGGACAGTGAATATATTTTTAAGTAAAATGGATAGGGTTTTGGGAAAGCGATATTATGAAATGAAGTTAATTGTTTTAAAAGATGTTTTAAAACGTGTGAACTATCGAAATCATAGATTTCAACATTTATTGTTGAAATAGACGTTTTCGAAAAATAAGGAAATGGTGGACTATAACACTGTTGTTATAGTAAATGATTTCCGAAAGGAAATATTTTTATGTAGTATTGGGATTTATATATCTATTTTAATTTCGAATCCCTATACTAGTGATTTTGAGTCGTCGTAACGATGTTTTACGCAACATTCGTTTTTGACTCAAATAGATGTTAAAATTTATGATTTCCTTAAAGAATGAATATATACTTAATATTGATTTAAGTATATCGAATATTTTCAAATGTTGAAAATAAATAGATTTGTGAAATACTTATTTTTAAATAAGTATGGAAATGCTTTTCCAATATGAAATGAACGTTTTGAGAATTCATCTTTGTAAAGATAAATTGAATTTGAATATTGAAAACGATTTGAAAATCGTATATCAGTAGATATTTTGAGATATAAATTCACTATGGAATTTATAAAAGAAAGGGAAGTTGTTTAAAAATAAATGTTGATTTATTTTTGAAGTGTGGAAATTTTATATCTAGTAAAGATATTTTTGAAGATGAAATAATTCGGAAAATTATTTGGAATCTGATGATGTTACGCATCTTTATTGATAGTTAAATAACCGACTATCAATAATTACCTTTAGATAGGTATTTGTTGTGAATTGGATGAATTTGAATGCCACACTTATTTTTGAATAAACGCTCACTATTCGGGTTAGCCGGGAAAGGACCATGGGGTCGTATAACCCATTCTGAATATGTGATACGTCGTTATGAATTGCATTCGAAGACCGGTGTTGAAGACCGGATATTTTTGAAAACGGAAGGATTACCGTCGAGTTACTCTACATCGGTTGATCTCCGATTTAGAGGTTTTATCACCCTTAGTGACGGGAAGTCCGGACGTGATTGGAAATTATCCGGATTTGCAAGGGCTTCGTGAGAAGTGCCTTCGGTTCTGTTCGATCCCGGAACAGACTTGTATGGATTGTGTGTCTGACATTACACTTTGAGATATAAAGCTGATTTCTTTCAAATACATATCTGTTGGTGGCGGAGAATTTATTCTCTTAGCTTAACACCCTTCTCTGAGACATACGAGCTCAGAGGTTATGTAGTTGAAGTTATCAGCGATATATCCCAATTTGGTAATGTGGCATGCTGAGTGTTGCTGTGTGATGATCAGTGTTTGATCATTTGTGATATGATCATTTGTTTGATCATTTATCTTTGTGATCATAGGTTGATCATCTGTTGACCCAAAGCGTGGTTTTTTTTAAAAAAGCTTAGCTTTGTGGACGAGACTTCGTCAGAGCCTCACAACCCGGAAATGGTCGAAACAGGAATGTTGCGGCAAGGTTATGAGGGTCGCGCCCTTTAGGGTATGTCATTTCCTTCTGGAAAGGGGTGGTATCATGGTATGGAGCCCAGATACTTACTCATGTGGATACACTTTCTTTATGATGTGTGATGTTGGATATCGAGCGCTCGGATAAAGGTCCCAAAGGACCGGGTGATGACATATTCGTGAGTTACCTGTTACAGGGGTAACCCGGCCTTGTTTGGCAGAGAGCAGTTTGTCTCTCGGGACGTCCAGCCAGAGGCGATCCTATTCGGCAGGAGGAAAGGAAGTTCCTTAGCCTGACCATTTGTTGGAAATCCATTCTTCCAATACGAACTTTGTACGGTTTTAGTTGTAGAACCTGCCATTTACGTACGGTGGTCACCACTGTTTAGATGGTAGCTATAGTAGGCATACGATACTGGTCGTATGTTGGCTAAGATTAATATTATACTTTCGAAATGTTTTCTACACTATGCACTAATAATAATATCAAAAAAATGATTTGATTTTGCGTAGTAAGCATCCTTGACTATCATAAGAAGAAATCTCCTCCAATTCTGCTTTTGCATTGTGTGTGTGGCGGGAGGTCTTATGGTAGTTTCATTTTCCAAAAGCATTGCGAATTTGTTTTATTTTCTTTGTGAAAATAACTGTTTTACGATCTCACACCAGTCACCATGACTGACTCGGAGTTTATTGTTCCCTTCTAAACTCTAGGTGCCCACAAATTTTCACACGGGCAGTTCGGAGTTAGGTTATCAGGTTATTCTGGATATCCTGGAGCTTTGGAGATAAGCTGGATGACGAGACGTAGTATTTGTATCTGATAGTATTTATTCCGCTGTGTATTCTGTATGAGGACAAGTTTATATAACTGTCCATTGTTGTATATTGACTCTGATTGATGTATGTATAAAAATATATAGTTCTTTGTTTTAAAAGACTAGTGATTATCTATTATATTTTGTTCCGCTGCGATATGTGAGATTCTGATATTGTTTCTGTTTTTGATGTTGTTCTGTTGTTTCTTCTTTCTCTTTTCTTCTATCTTTTCTTCTACCTCTTCTTTTAAAAAAAAACCCTAATGGTTCGGTTTTTCGTTCACCTTGAGTAAATAGATGAAGATTAGTGTCTATTCAAGGGGTATGGAAAAGCGGGCTATTACAAAAAATATGGCATTTGTCGACGCATTCAATAGATATTTAAGACAAGGCTATAGATGGTCGCTCCTATCCAGCCCTATTCTCTACATTAGCAGACAGTATTACCCAGTAATACTCTTTGTTAATGTGAGTCTCGGGGTGGGGCGTCACAAATAGAATTGATGTAAATAATAGTCACAACCGAGAAATGCTTAACAAAGTAAAATTGGATTTTACCGAAACCACGTAAACGATAAATTTGACCATAATGTTACACCACCTACTAAGTGAAGTGTGAACATTAATATTTAAATTACTCCATATTAATCGCTAACCAAATTTACCTCTAAAGAGTCATACAATTGAAATGTTGTATACTCCTTTGACCACCTGATTTAATTAATTTATAATTATTATAAATTAAATAAATAAATTAATAATTATGAAATTTTATATAAAATTATATTTGATATGTTGAACAATATTAAACAGTGTGTTTATAATAGTTATAAAAATATTGATCGATATTCGATATCCGTACGCGTTTATATTGCGTTTAAGTTAGATTTAAATTGCGACGAATTTTGTTTGGGCTTGGATTAGGTTTGAGGCCCATATGGGGCATGGTAATTTTTTCTAGGAAGTGGAAAAAATCAGGCCGGCCAAGGATTAGTAGGTAAATGAGGTTTGAATGACTAAAAGGGAAGAAATGGTAAAGAGAGAAAAAGGGATATTTCACATTTAAGTCTATATATATATATATATATATATATAATTTAGTTAAGTGATCTTAATTTAATCTTTTGAAATAAATACAATTAACGAATATTCATTAGTTGATCTAATAAATTTTTAAAAACGACAATTCAATACGTGTACTGCATTAATATTGACAAAAATGATAAAACTAATTTTCCTTCAAGTCCAGATAGTTTTAAAATTTTGTAATTATATACAAACTATTACAATGTTCTACTAATATTCTCTCTTATAATTTGCATTTACATGCCAACATTCAATAATTTTTACAATTATTTATGGATTTCTTCTAAGTTTTCTTATATTATTTTACATTCAAGTTCATATATTTGAATTTATTAATTCATATTGAATTTAAATTTTTTAACTATATCAAATTAACAAATATCTATTAATTAATTTAATAAATTATAAAAAATGATAATTCAATGTGTATACCGTATTCGTACTAACACAAATGGTAAAACTATATTTTCATTCAACCCAATATAATTTAATATTTTCACAATTATATACAAAATTATTTGATACTTTTACATTTTTCTACATTTACGTTCATAAAATTTCTTTCTTTCTAAAATTAGTTATTTAATACAAAGAAATATTTACATAATTTTTTCTTCTAAAGTTGGTATTTCATTACAAATAAATATACACAAAAAATTTGTTTCAAAAATTAGTACATAATTACAAACATATATAACATTTTTCCTTCATAAAATTGGTAAGTCAAACAGACTCTTTATCATTATTAAATTATATTTTGTGAAGATAGTGATAAGTGATGAATGTTTGTATTTTGTAATATTGAAAAAGAATAAATATTTTCAATTATTACGTTTTTATACAAAAAGTTATATTTTAATCAGTTATATTCGTAATCTAAGTTAATCAATGGACAAAGATTATACCATATTTTGATTAGAAATATTTTTCTTTCATATTTCATTATCTTTTTTACATAAATGTTAAATATTTTTTGAAAAGTGTTATTATAAAATAAAAATAGTAAGGTATGAAACAATGGATTAAAAATCGTTTTTTTACATAATTAAAATGACAATGTGATTTGTAACGTTTTAGGTCTTGTTTTCACTTAATATTTCTTTTAGTAGTTAAATAAAAAAATATCACTCTAATATTATAATATAATTATTTTGATAAATATGTGCTGCAAGAACTATAAATGCATACCAATATACTGAGTCTCTAGTATTACACTTCTATTTTAGATATTTGTCGTCATTCTCTCAAGTAATATTTGAAATTTATTGTATACATCATTTATCTTTTAGTCAAAAATATCAAAACCTAAATGTTAATTTCATAATATATGTACATGAATATTTATTTATGAAATTTTATAAAAATATTAATTTCAAAATTTATTAAGAATGCTTGTTTTCATTTACTTAATTGTCAAATAATGAATCCTAAAAAATAATAAATCAATATATAACTTATTTATAACAACGAAAATGATAATTTAATTTTTATTCAAATATAAAAATATAGATCTCATAACAAAAATACATAGTTATAATATAGTAATTTCAATTTATAACTCATTTATCCTAAAAAAATTCATCAAATATTGCATAATAAATTATATTCTTCAAAAATAGTTATAATATTATTTTTCTACAACACATCGTGTACAAGGCACGGGTCACACACTATAAATAGAATGCAAATGAAGAAGGAGCTTGGAATTAATGAAGTTAAAGACTTTTTATTTCAGATATTTGGATTATAATTGGGTCTGCTATGTGGCACCTTGGTTTGTTTTTATTTTGGACATGCATTTAGGGATCGTATAGTGGCTTTTGAGTTTAATTGTTCAATGATACTCCTACCATAGTTTTTTCCTTAGATGCCTACATATCTGTATACCCCTTTTAGTTTTGGAAAACAAAGTATATGTTCCATACAAAAATTTCTGTGACATCCCGGAATTTTTGGCAATATCAATTTAATAATCTGCACTAAAAATTAAATTGATTTGATAATAATTGTTAATAAGATTTGAATAGATTTAATAATCTTCTTTTAATAAATATGAAATGGGTGATTTTATCTTTTAAAAAGCTAATAAATTATTTTCTATTTATAATGTATATAAATTTATATATATTGTAAATATATGAGCTTTGTTTTAAATTTAATTAATAAGGCATATTTTATAATTCTAGTATATTTTGGTAATTTGGAAATTATGATTTGATTTAAAATGTATAGTTTTAAAATATTTAAGACAAATGTTTAATTGATTTAATTATATCTTAGCTTAAGTTTAAGATTAATTAAAAGGTTTGTTTTAGAATATTGTTTAATAAATATGATATATTAATCCATTTAATGATAATAGGAATGTATAATCTCTTTTATAAATTATTTAAATTTGACAAAATTATTATTTTCAAATAACATTATTAATGTATTGTTTTATATATAAATATAAATAGATTTTAAAAATAGAAGTGTTATTTTCAAATTTAATATGTTGTTATATATGTATACATATAACTTGATGTTAAAATTAGATTTTTAGAATTTATTTGAATTCAAAAGCCTTGAAATTAAAAAGAGTAAATATTTAAAATGTTTTGGATTTTAAAGATATTTGTATAAGCTTTTATTTGTATATATATAAATAGCTTTGTTTTATTTTCTCTAAAAAGTAATTTATAAGTATAAATAAATATATGTAAAGAAGTATAAAAAATAGGTATAGAAATAAATATGAAAAGGAAAATGTATGTTTTGTAAGCACATGAGTAAACACATTTCCTAAATTCTAACAATATAGTCTATAAGAATACTTACATATGTTTGCAAGGCTGTAAGACAAAGAAGGAAATGAACACTTAGATAATTCTGGAAATTGAACATAGGTGGCAATGCATTTAGATCTGAAGCAAAGGACTGAAAAAAAGAAAATATAAACTATAGATATCCATGTATATTCAACAGCAATAGGATAAGTATAGATGTGTGAGACAAGGCAAGAAAAATAGATTCATGTTGTATAGGAAAATAAAGAAAACTGTCATATAAGTACCCTACGAAATAAGATAAGGGATAGTATGTAGACATAAGGACAACTTCATAAATGCTATATCTCTAGAACACATTTTATAGATCATATCAGCCCCTAGTAGAGAAAAATCTCTGAACAAGCTTGTACCAAACAAATAAACTATCCTGTAAACATTGATCTATATATCAACCTCTTCTTCTTTTCGTTCAAAAGACTTTGCATTCCAGTAAGTATATTTCAACTGAAGCTTTATTTTCAACTCAAAACAACATGAAGATCAGTTAGCAACTTTCAAGCAATTTTCCAGTTTAAAGTTTTCAAAAGCCTGTTTTCAAATTCAAGATGTTATGTTCTTTCTTTTCTAAGCAGGTGAGTAACAATCTTTCTAAAAAAATTAGTATATGAATCTGGTTGCATGATTAAAAATCTGGAATGAGTATGCTTTGTGTGTATATATATTTTGTGTATATATATGGATATCTGGATGTTGTGCATGTTTGTTTTCATCTGAGATCTCTCTGTTTTTAGTTTCCAGGCACAAGTTTTGTTTAAAATCCTTAATCTCTTGATCTAGTCTTGGTTAGGATTTAAGTTATAAACAAAAACTGTTTGTTTAGCCCTAGATTTAGTTTTAAAATTTTATTCAAGTTAAAATAAATTTAAAATATATCTGGAAACCAAATTGAACAGGAAAATTTAAGTTATGTTAAAATTAAAACATCTTAAATCATTGTTTCAGGTATATGATCTGAAACATTATTCAAAATCATGATTTTTGGAAGTAAAACCATAGATTTTAGATTGGGTTTGAACGTGCAGTTTGAGTTTGATCAGTTTGGGTGTTTTGAGTAGCCTCTGGTGATCAAGTTGATCGGAATGCTTGTGGTCTTTCCTAGAGATGGAGGAATAATCGGAGATTGGGAAACAAATGTCAGGACGGTGTTCAAGGCATTGGGGCAGCGATGGGAGATCAGTGATGCCTGTAACCCTAGTTTTGGTTAGGTCGTGGAATTTTGTTCATCTAGACACCGCTGGGGGTTCGAGTTCATCAGAACTCTGGAAAATGGAAGCAGGAAGGATGGAGAAGGCGTGACTGGAATTTCTGATACTCCGATGGTCGGAGGAGTGAGCACGAGTGATTTCTAGGTTATGGGTTTCCTGTTCCTGGTTGTGATAGGTTACTCGAATTCGATTTCGAGTTACTATTGTAATTATGGTGATCGAGTTTGGGTTCGAGGGTGAACGCCGACATGGGGAAGGCGCCGTAGATGGCCGGAGTTGATCAGAGCCACCGTGCATGTGCACGGTGCATTTCTTTGTACCTGGTAGAGTTTGTGACGCAGCGGATATTACAAAACAATGTCGATCGTTGAATGTAGCAATCGGTGGATTGGAAGAATACTGGAATGACCGAATTCGTTGATCCGAAGATACCAAACTCTAGCTATCTCGAACTCGTTGATCGCGCACGATACCGGGTTCGAAGATCTTCAATTCTTCAAGCGTTGATCAAGCGCACTTGATTCCGCGAATCGGCTTCTACAATCGTTGAATCGAGCGCACTCGATTATCCGAAAGAGGAGATAGGAGATTACACTCAACTACCAATTTGGAATGAGAGCACAAAGCAATCAAAAGAGAATTTTATTCAAAAATCAACAACCTTTACAAATGACTTCACTTGCCTATTTATAGGCTACAACACAAATCCAGAAAATTTCCTAAGTCTTAAGTCATTTCCGACTCATCACCTAAGACCTACGACTCATTATAAGTCGGTGACGACTTATCAATAACTTCGTCTCAACCAGGTACACGACTTAACGACTTATTACAAGAAAGCCTAGCGACAGCAAACAGAAAATACAACATAGAAAAATACATCTTTTAAGTCGTTGCCGACTTATCAACTCCATTCGACTCAACTTACTTACAACAGACGCCATACGACTTATACTCCAATAGCGACTTAAGAAACAACGGTTCAGATTAACTCGTCAGGAGAATCTACGGCATGGATTAAAGCGGCATCAGAATATACAGCTCCAGGCCTCTACGACTTAACCCAGTTTCGTTAAGTCGTGGACGACTTATACCAGCCTCTCCCTTGAGTCGTGGATGGCTTATCTCCTCACCTTCCTTGAGTCGTAGACGACTTATCACTTGTGTATTCTTCCCCTTGAGTCGTGAGCGACTCATCTCCCTGTTAAGTCGTAGACGAGTTATAGTTGCTTCGTTAAGTCGTAAACTCGTCACAACTTTCCCTTTGGTCTTCCAGTTGAGTCGTGGACGACTCATCACCGCCTCCTTAAATCGTAGACGACTTATGCCTTCCCCTTTGGTTTTCCAGATGAGTCGTGGACGACTCATCACCGCCTCCTTAAGTCGTAGACGACTTATGCCTTGGCCAAATAAGGGTTGTGCTGCATCATCCTCCCCAGGTTGAGAGAAATTCGACCTCGAATTTGCACACTCTTCATCCCCATCAAACTCATCCCCATGATATGGTACGAGATGCTTAACATTGAATACGTCAGATGTATACACATCATCTGGCAGCTTCAGTTTATAAGCATTTTCATTGATTCGTTTCACAACTTCCACCGGACCAATTTTCCTGGCTTTCAACTTATTATAAGCGCCCACTGGAAAACGATCTTTTGTTAATACTGCATAAACCAAATCTCCTTCATTAAACTCTACATTTCTTCATTTCAAATCTGCAGCTCGTTTATATTTCTCATTTGCTTTCTCCAATCGTTCCTGAACGACTTTATGACATTCCGTCAACCCTTCAACAAAATCAGCAGCTTTCTTAACTGTCTTCTTTGATTGTGGCACTACCGTTAAGTCCAACGGTCCCTTCGGCAAGCTCGAATAAACAATCTGAAATGGACTGAACCCAGTACTTCGATTCATAGCATGATTATGGGCAAACTCTGCCTAGCATAACTTCATATCCCAACTCTTCAGATTATCTTGAACAAGACACCTCAACAAGTTTCCCAACGATCTGTTCACAACCTCGGTCTGTCCATCCGTTTGCGGATGATAAGCACTACTAAATTTCAGCTTCGTTCCCACCATCTTCCACAAACTCAACCAAAAGTGACTCAGAAATCGAGTATCTCTATCTGACACAATAGATTCTGGCAATCCATGAAGTCGATAGATCTCCTTGAAAAACAATTGAGCAACATGAACAGCATCTGCCGTCTTCTTACAAGCAATAAAATGTGCCATTTTCGAAAATCTGTCCACCACCACATAAATGGAATCATTACCACGCTGCGTTCTCGGCAACCCCAACACGAAGTCCATACTGATATCCACCCATGGTTTTATAGGCACTGGTAACGGCATATATAAACCAGCATTAGTCGCAGTTCCTTTCGAAACTTGACAAATATGACAACGCTCCACAAACCTCTCTACTTCTTTCCTCATTGACGGCCAAAAATAAGATTGAGAAATTAACTGTAACGTACGATCTCTACCCACATGGCCTTCTTCATGTAATTCTTTAACAATCTTCATTCTCAAGCTACAGTCTGGGATGCACAAACGATTTCCTTTAAACAGAAAACCATCCACCAACACAAATTCATCAGTGCTTCCTTCCTTTACTTTTTCAACAAATTTCACAAAGTAAGGATCTTCTTCAATCAATTCTGGCAATAATTCAAAACCTGTCACTTCAACTTTCATTGTCGTCAACAAATGACTCCTCCTGCTCAAAGCATCAGCCACATGATTGGTTACCCCTGACTTGTGCTTAACGACAAAAGTAAACTGTTGCAGATATGAGATCCACGATGCATGTCTCGCTGAAATCTTGTCTTGTCCTTGTAAGTGCTTTAATGCCTCATGATCAGTATACAGAAAAACTCTTTTTGAAATAGATAGTGTCTCCAGTGTTTAATAGATTGTACAACAGCATAGAATTCCACATCATACGTACTGTATCGCATCTTCGCTCCTGACAACTTCTCACTGAAATATGCAATTGGACGTCCCTTCTGACTCAACACTCCTCCAATCCCAACCTTGGATGCATCAGTGTGTAGTTCAAACACTAGCTGAAAATTAGGTAATACTAGAATTGGTGCAGCTGTCAGCAACTCCTTGATCTTCTCAAAAGCACTCCCTGCTCCCTCTGTCCATGCAAATTGTTTACCTTTCATGCAATCTGTAACAGGCGCCATCACACTACTAAAGTGTGAAATAAACCTTCGATAAAATGAAGCCAACCCATGAAAACTACGAACTTCCGTTATCGTCTTGGGCTGTGGCCAATCTCTAATTGCTTCAACTTTACTTTGGTCAACCTGTATTCCTTTTTCCGACACAACATATCCCAGAAATAAAACGCTATGCGTCATGAACACGCATTTCTTCGTTGCAGCATAAAATTGTTCTTGTCGCAATACCATCAGCACTTCTCTAAGATGATTCAAATGTTCCTCTGGACTCCCACTGTAAATCAGAATATCATCGAAATACACCACCACAAACTTCCCAATGAATGGTCTAAAAATTTGATTCATCACCCTCATGAAAGTACTCGGTGCATTGGATAAACCAAATGGCATGACCAACCATTCGTATACACCCTCCCTGGTTTTAAAAGCAGTCTTCCACTCATCTCCTGGTCTGATACGAATTTGATGATATCCGCTCTTCAAATCAATCTTCGAAAAGATAGTAGCTCCGCTTATTTGATCTAACAAGTCATCCAACCTCGGCATTGGAAATCTATATCTCACAGTAATCTTATTTAATGCTCGACTGTCAGTGCACATCCTCCATGTCCCATCCTTCTTGGGTACCAATAAAGCTGGTACAGCACAAGGACTCAAACTCTCCTGCACACGCCCATGTTCAAGCAATTCCTCTACCTGCCTCCGCAACTCTTCATGTTCCTTCGGACTCATTCGATAATGTGGTCTGTGTGGCAACACAGCACCTGGAACAAGATCTATCTGATGTTGTATATCCCTCAACGGTGGAAATTCCGTTGGTAACTCCTCTGGAAATACATCGTCAAATTCTTTCAAAGCTGGTTTTACTTCTTCTGGGATTTCAACCACTTCCTGACTCTCCCGTCCAATCAATAAAAATACTTCAGGCTCCTCCTCTATTTCCTTCACAAACTCCTTCAAAGATAACAAAGTTTTGAGCTCTTCAATTTCCTCCAACTTTTTTTCCTCCTGTTATCGCTTCTTTGGAACTAGAGTAATTTTTGTGCCTTCAAACATGAAACTGTAGCTGTTGGTACGCCCATCATGTTGTACTGCTCTATCATATTGCCACGGTCTTCCCAGCAACAAATGACAAACGTCCATATCTACCACATCACACCAGATTTCATCTTTGTATTTCTTCCCAATTGAAAACTTCACACAAGCTCTACGTCCAACTTTCACTTCACCACCCTTCCTCAACCAAGCTAACTTGTACGGTTTAGTATGTTTCTCGGTTTTCAATGCCAACTTCCTCACAGCTTCTGACGAAATTATATTATCACAGCTTCCAGCATCAATAACAAATTTGCAAACTTTCCCTAGAATGATACATGTTGACTGAAAAATATTGCTCCTCAACCAACTACAATCCTCCTCTTGCTTTGGTGTTAAACAGGATCTCTTCATCATTAGATTGTACCCTTCGTCTCCCGTCACTTCTTCTTCCTCCTCATCAGGTGGTGAATTGGAACATTCAGCTTCTTCATCCTCATCCTCAACTTCTGCAATCATGGTTCTCTTCTTTGGCTTTGGACATTCACTGCTTTTATGACCCAATTCCTGACAATTGTAACATTTGGAACCGTTGTTAACCTTTGTCTTCTCAACCTCCTTCACTACTGGTCTACTGATAGGTTTAGAAACATTAGAACTTCCTCCAACACCCTTCACTTGATTATTAGAATTAGTAAACACACCACTTCCTCGTCTACCCTGTTTTTCCCAAGCCAACGCTTTCTGATGTGCTTCCACTACAGATCTAGGATCGAACATGTTAACCATATCCTGAATCTGCATTCTCAATCCCCCAATGAATCTAGAGGTCAGCTGCTCTTCCGTTTCCATAATATCATTCCTTGCAATAAGTTGATAGAATTCATCAGCATAGTCATTCACAGATTTCGTCCCTTGTCTCAAGTTTTGCAAACGTTGATACATCAAAGATTGATAATTGTAAGGTAAGAACGTTGCTTTCATCAATTTCTTCATCTTCTCCCAAGATTCAATCTTTGACTTCCCCATTCGTTCACGTGTAAGCTTGGTTTGCTGCCACCATGCCAAAGCTCTACCCCTCAGCCTTGTAGCAACCAACTTCACTCTACGTTGTTCTGGAACTTCCTTGAAATCAAAAATTTCTTCAACATTAGCTACCCAGTCTAGAAACTCCTCCGCTTGCATACCACCTTTGAATTCAGGAATTTCCGTCTTCATCCCCGACTCCCACTTGTGATCATACTCAGAGTAATTTCTTCCTTGACCACGTCCTTGTCCTCGAACACTACCACCATCATACTCCTCTTCAAAATCAGATGTATATTGTTGTCTATCTCGTCCACCCACATCTCTACTACCATTACGCCTTCCACCTTCATCCCTTCTATCAACATTCCTCCGTTCACGATCATTCACGTTCCTCCCATGCCCTTGATCATTTTCAACACTTCTGTCTCGATTGGAATGTGGTGAGACTCTACTACCTCCATGATTAGATTCAGGTGAAACCCTTCTCCGATTTTGATTCATCTCCGTCATAAGCTTCTCTAACCGACCAATTCCTTCGTTAAGCTTTTCACTAAAATTTTCATTGATTCTTTGCTCCATCTCATCAGCTTCTTCTCTTCGATACAAAGCTTCTACGTTTTGGTGACGATTAGCTCTCCTTGGCGGCATACTTGAAAACTTTACAAACTCTTCAACACTTCAAAATTCAAACACTTTTCGGACTTTGATCCAAAATGAAACGGATCGAAAACTTCCACTTTGTAGCAAATCGCGATGAACACGATGGACAAAGTTTCGGCTTCCAATACAAATTCGATCAATCAACTTCGAACAATGATGAACACAACTTCTCTTGCTCACGGCTCAACTTCAAACTTCAAAATGAATAGGCTCCAAGTCTCGATCTAGCTATGATTGGCTAGAACAAGCTCCGATACCAAAAATGACGCAGCGGATATTACAAAACAATGTCGATCGTTGAATGTAGCAATCGGTGGATTGGAAGAATACTGGAATGCCCGAATTCGTTGATCCGAAGATACCGAACTCTAGTTATCTCGAACTCGTTGATCGCGCACGATACCGGGTTCGAAGATCTTCAATTCTTCAAGCGTTGATCAAGCGCACTTGATTCCGCGAATCGGCTTCTACAATCGTTGAATCGAGCGCACTCGATTATCCGAAAGAGGAGATAGGAGATTACACTCAACTACCAATTTGGAATGAGAGCACAAAGCAATCAAAAGAGAATTTTATTCAAAAATCAACAACCTTTACAAATGACTTCACTTGCCTATTTATAGGCTACAACACAAATCCAGAAAATTTCCTAAGTCTTAAGTCGTTTCCGACTCATCACCTACGACCTACGACTCATTATAAGTCGGTGACGACTTATCAATAACTTCGTCTCAACCAGGTACACGACTTAACGACTTATTACAAGAAAGCCTAGCGACAGCAAACAGAAAATACAACATAGAAAAATACATCTTTTAAGTCGTTGCCGACTTATCAACTCCATTCGACTCAACTTACTTACAACAGACGCCATACGACTTATACTCCAGTAGCGACTTAAGAAACAACGGTTCAGATTAACTCGTCAGGAGAATCTACGGTATGGATTAAAGCGGCATCAGAATATACAGCTCCAGGCCTCTACGACTTAACCCAGTTTCGTTAAGTCGTGGACGACTTATACCAGCCTCTCCCTTGAGTCGTGGATGGCTTATCTCCTCACCTTCCTTGATTCGTAGACGACTTATCACTTGTGTATTCTTCCCCTTGAGTCGTGAGCGACTCATCTCCCTGTTAAGTCGTAGACGAGTTATAGTTGCTTCGTTAAGTCGTAAACTCGTCACAACTTTCCCTTTGGTCTTCCAGTTGAGTCGTGGACGACTCATCACCGCCTCCTTAAATCGTAGACGACTTATGCCTTCCCCTTTGGTTTTCCAGATGAGTCATGGACGACTCATCACCGCCTCCTTAAGTCGTAGACGACTTATGCCTTGGCCAAATAAGGGTTGCGCTGCATCAGTTTGGTTTGAGCAGGGGATGGGTACTCGAGTTTTCTCGAGTCACTTGCGTGTGTTGCTCGAAGTCATGTGGGTTTTGGCTCGAAGATGTTAGGGTTGGGCTCGGGTCAAATTTGTTATGTTACAGGTTTTTAAAAATCCTGTCAGGTTAAATTTGAAAATGAATTTAAAATGTAAAACAAGATTTTAAACAAAGTTTAAAATCAAAATTTTAAGTATGGATTCAAATTTAATTTTTATCCTAGTTTTGAAATAAATCAGTTTTATAAAATATAAAATATTTAAACAACTTTAAATGTTTAAGGTATATATTTAAATGATTTGAATTTAAATGAATTTGGTTTAAAAACTCTTATAAATTTCTTTACAAGATAAATGTTTCTTTAACATTTGATTTAAAGGGTTTTTATTTAAATTGTTTTAAATATGGTTAAAGTTAAATTTGTAATCTATTTTAAATCTTTAAATTGAAATGAATTAAAAGGAATATTCAAAAGTAAAATGTTTCAAAGCCTTTTGTTAATAATAATTAAAGTAGTTATAAAGGCTAATACTTTATTTTAAAGATTAATTAAGGTTTAATGATTTAGGATAAATTAAATTAATAAGTTAATTAAAGAGGGATTAATTACTTTAATTTAATTAATAATTATGGATTAATAAATAAGTAATTAAGGGTTGTAAGTTGATTAATTTAAAGGTTAATTAATTTGAAATCAAGGAACATTAATTAGATGAGATTAGATAAGGTTAGATTATAAATTAATGGTTAGAAATTAATTAGTCAAGTAATTAAAGATTAATTAAGTTACAGCTAAGCACTTAATTAATTAAGTAATTAGAGATTAATTAATTGGTTATTAAAGATAAATTAATTTGTAATTAATAATGATTAATCTAAGTTTAATTACTTAAGAGAAGTAATTAAGAGTTGTTAATAGTTAATGAAGATCATTAATTTGGGATTAATATATAATTAATTAATGTAATTAATTTTATTTATTAATTAGATTAATTAATTAAGGATAATCAATTATGGAATTGTTTAAGTATAATTACTTAATGAAAAATTAAGGGATTAATTACTCATTGTAATTAATTAAGTTTAATGAGATTAGTTTAAGTTAATTAATTAAGTATAATTAATTTAAGATAATCACTTGATGTTTTGATAAGTAAATTACTTAATGTAATTAATAAAGTATAATTACTTAGTGAAGTAATTAAAGGAGTAATTACTGGTTGAGATTAATTGAAGAATGGAAGTAATTATGGATTAATTACTTAGTGAAATTAATTAATTAATGTAAGTAACTAAGGGTAGTTAATTACTGAATGTAATTAATCAAGAGTGATTAATAAATATGGTTTAATTAAAAGATTAATCATTAAATGAAATTAATTTAAATAGAGTAATTAATTAGGGATCATTAATTAATATAATTAATGATGTAATTAAGGGTTGATTAATTATGATTAATTAATCAATAATAAATGATTATAGAGTGATTAATTAATGTAATTAATTAAGGATCATTAATTAATTGTAGTATAATTAATTAAAGAGAATAATTAAAGGTTAATTAATGTGAATGGTTAAAGATAATTAATTTAAGTAATTAATTAAAGGTAAATTACTTAAAGTAATTAAAGGATAATTAATCAAAGGATGATTAATTAAGATGAATACTTAGAGTATGATTAATTAATTGGTTTAATTAATGATCAAGTAAGCAAGATTTATGTGATGAAAGAAATTAATTTAATTTATTAGTGATGCAAGTAATTAATTTAATTCATTTTAAATTAATTATATTTGGTGTGATTATTAATCATTGCTTATGTATGGATGAATGATATTGATTTGCCTTGAATGGTTTGAAATCTCAAATATGAGATAAGTAATGCTGTGTGAAATGAATTATCTATTTATGATGATATGTGAATTATCTATCTGTGATATTATGAATTATCTATCTGTGTGTATATAGATAATAGAATTGAACTGTTTTAACTTTAAAAAACTTGGCCTTAAAAGATACGGTTTGGATTTCGATGAGACCGGGATCGGGTTTCTAGATTTGGATATCCAAAAACCACATCGATCCAAATTAACGATAGGTCGTGAATCTCAAGTGAAGATGAAGATTCAGAGTGCAAGGGTTTTTGTCGTTAACTCTAAGGGTGATTCCAAAATGAGTGTAACGAGATAATGCCTTCGGTTTCGTTCGAACCCGGAACGAACTTGTATGGATTGAATGCTTTCAGAACATCGTCAGGTGGACGATGAGCATTCTAAGTGAGGTGTTCTGATAAGGTAATCGTAGCCTCAAGCCTCATCAACCGGGAATGGCTAAAACAGGGGAGGTGCAAAAAGGTTAGTAGGTAGCACCCAAGTAGGATAAGATTTCCCCTGTCTAGAGTCCCTTTTTATTCGGCTGTGTGGGCGGTTGCTAGCTACAACCGTGGGGTTTCTTGTTCGGGAATTATCCAGTAAGGGATGGTTCCGGCCTTATGTTGCAGGGGATTTAGGGTGGATCCTCGGTACGGTGATCTAGGCCACGTACTGTGACGGGCGGTACCCCAGTAGCCCTGCCATTGTATGGAATCCAATTTCCAATAAGCACCAACGGATTTGATTGTATTACCCACTTGTTGGCTAGTATGCTGGAATTTAATCATGTAACAATATCAGCTATTTCTTATTTACTTGAAAACCCTAGACCTATTATAATATCATAGAATTTCCTATCAAATGTTTGGTTAGCGTAAGGTAAAAACTTTTCCATGTTTATGTATGGGAAGTCTTACGTGATACCTTTTGTTTTCAAAGGCTTTTCAAAGTTAAGCAACTTTAACATGTTACTCATACCAAACCCATGTCTGACCCGGAGTTTATTTCTGTTTTTCTTAAACTCTCGGGTACTCAAATTTTTATGAGTAGCCAAGGGATTCAGGTTAGCTTTGACGATTTGTGGAGGAGCGAATCGAGCAGGAGGCTTCAGCGTTGTAGGTATATATAGTAGTTCCGCTGTATTGGTATCTCTGTGTTGTATTTGAGTTGTATCGAGTTGTATTAACTAGACAGGTGTTTATAACTGTCTAGTATGTGTTGTATTATCTGTATAACTCTGATGTATATGTTACTATGTAATAGTTATGTGATGTATTATATTTTGTTTCATTTCCGCTGTGAGATTCCGATGTTGTTTAGTTCTTTCTTCTCTATCTTTTCTCTTTTCTATCCCTTTCTTTCTTATAGATGATGCAACTTTCTGGTGATAGAAGGTCGGGTCGTATCAATTTCAAACTAGATCCACCCGTAATTCCTCTCTAATGGTCGACAACTCTATGACTAATAACAGGTCCAAATATATATTCAAGCCGTTAAGCAATTATTTATAGTTAAAGTCTACTTACACACACACACAGATATATATATATATATATTGTATGTCAACACATGTGCATATGACATTTATATATACATCCAGTCAATTGCTAATGGCAGCTAGAAAATTTATAGGAGTCGCTCCAATTACTAAAACATCCAAAACATCAAATACACTAATAATTAATATTATTAAATATTAACTAATTTATAACACTTTGTAAATTAACTAAATTATGTTGCACTTTGGAGTATTCACAAATGTGGTTTTGTGACCCGTAGATGTGAATTCAGTTAGCGACTAATACTGAACAATTCAGATATTAACATTTATACATCACCTTGGCTGATGATGTGATAGTTTGGATAATTTCATTGCTTATAGATCATTTTGGTAAAATCAAATTTTAGATCACCTTAAATGGTACCGTTAAGTGACGATATAATATACACACTTTCTCTTCCTCACCACTATATCACTTTTGGATATATGTAGTTCGGTATCATTGAAAACTCCAATAAAAATACATATTTAACTATTTGGTCCATTTACAAAATCCTTGGTTCAATCGTTTATTTATTATTATCCGTTCTACACTGACTGTAATAATCCGCTTTTCCGTACCCCATATATAGACACTAATCTCCATCGATTAACTCAAGATGAACGAAAAACTGGACCATTAGGGTTAAAAGAAGAGGTAGAAGAAGACAGAAGAAGAAAAAGAACATAAAAACAGAAACAACAACAGAATCTCACATTCGCAGCGGAACAATATATAATAGATAATCACTAGTCTTTTAAAACAAAGAATTATATCAGTTATACAATACATCATCAGAGTCAATATACAACTCAACACAACAATGGACAGTTATATAAACCTGTCCTCATACAGAATACACAGCGGAAATAATAAACAAGTACGAGAGTACGTCTCGCCATCCAACTCATCTCCAAAGCTCCAGAATATCCAGAATATCCTGATAAAAATAACTCTAGGCTGCCCGTGTGGAAAATTATGGGCACCTAGAGTTTAGAAGGGAACAATAAACTCCGAGTCAGTCATGGTGACTGGTGTGAGATCGTAAAACAGTTACTTTCACAAAGAAAATAAAATAGATTCGCAATGCTTTTGGAAAATGAAACTACCATAAGACCTCCTGCCACACACACAATGCAAACGCAGAATTGGAGGAGATTTCTTCTTATGATAGTCAAAAATGCTTACTACGCCAATCATTGGATTATTATTATTAATGTCTAGTGTGGAAAACATTTCGAAAGTATAATATTAATCTTAGCCGGCATAGGTACCATTATACTATGCCTACTATAGCTACTATGTTAAATAGCAGGTTCTACAACTAAAACCGTACAAGTTTCGTATTGGGAAATGGATTTCCAACAAATGGTCAGGCTAAGGAACTTCCTTTCCTCCTGCCGAATGGGATCGCCTCTGGCTGGACGTCCCGAGAGACAAACTGCTCTCTGCCAAACAAGGCCGGGTTACCCCTGTAACAGGTAACTCACGAATATGTCATCACCCGGTCCTTTGGGACCTTTATCCGAGCGCTCGGTAACCATCATCACACATAATAAATAATTGTATCCACATGAGTAAGTATCTGGGCTCCATACCATGATACCACCCCTTTCCAGAAGGAAATGACATACCCTAAAGGGCGCGACCCTCATAACCTTGCCGCAACATTCCTGTTTCGACCATTTTCGGGTTGTTGAGGCCCTGACGAAGTCTCGTCCACAAAGCTACGCTTTTTCACAAAGCCGTGCTTTGATCATAGATGATCAAATAAATGATCATCGTCACAGCAACACTCAGCATGCCACATTACCATATTGGGAATATATCGCTGATAAATTTCAACTACATAACCTCTGAGCTCGTACGTCTCAGAGAAGGGTGTTAAGCTAAGAGAATAAATTCTCCGCCACCAACAGAAATGTATTTGAAAGAAATCAGCTTTATATCTCAAACGTAATGTCAGGCACGTAACCATACAAGTCTGTTCCGGGTTCAAACAGAACCGAAGGCACTTCCGAAGAAGCCCTTGCAAATCCGGATATTCACAATCCCGATAAAACTTCCCATCACAAAGGAAATCTCAATACCGTAGCTAATGGTGCAGAGACAATCGATAGGTCATCCTATCGTTTTCACAAATATCCGGTCTTCATCACCGGTCTTCAATACGATCTATATTGTCGTATTATTATTCGGAATGGGTTATCTGACACAAAGGTCCTTTCCCGGCTAAACCGAATAATAAGCGGTTGTTTTAAAAACAAATTCAAGTGCCATTGCAAAGGCAATATTGATAGTCGGTGATTTAACTATCAACAATATTCACAACAATTATTAGATTTAAATAATTTTCCCAAATTATTTATTTTCAAAATATCTTCACGAGATATATATTTCCCCACACTTAACATTTGAAAACCAATTTCAAATCACTTTTCACCTTTCAACTTTTGAAATAAATTTCAAATCAATTTCCTTACGCTGAATACATTTCCAAATATTTCTTTTAAAAATCCATTTAGAACTTTTAATTTATATTTTTAAATGCCACTTTGGAAAATATACCCGGCTTTATAGTGAAAATACACTTTCACTTCAAAATGGTCTATTTAAACCAATTAAATAAATCCTTATCGATTTATTACAAATTTACGTTTAAAATCCGTAAATTTACTTTCACACTTTAAAATAAATCAACGTTTATTTTTAAAACAAATTTCCCTTTCATTTCATAATTTCCATTTTGAATTTGGATTCCCAAATATTCACTTTTAACCCCAAAATCAAATTCCAAATTGATTTCTAAGTTTTAGAACAAAACAATGCAATTTATTTCTGAATTTATCTCCAAATAACAAATCATTTGTAAATCGATTTCCAGATTTATTTTTCAAATACTAAATCAATTTCAAATAAATTTTCCAATGATTTAATTTTCATTACCAAATTAATTACAAATTTGATTTCTAAATTTATTTTCAACTCCAAATAAATTTCCATATCAACTTCTCAAAGATTCATTTTCAAATATTAAATCAATTACAAATTGATTTCTAGAAGTTTATCACTTTTAAATAAATTTCTTTGTTCTTTCCAAATTATTCAAAATTCCATTTCTTTAAACAAATTCTTCAACCTTTAAAACAATAGTATTTAAAACTCGTTTATTTATATCTTTTCCCATATTTGGAATTTATTTGGTAAACTTTCGAAAATCAATTAAATTTCCTTCTTTCAAATAAATTCAATCCTTAAAAATAAATTTACATAAAGTTTTCCACTTTAATTTCAAAAACCCAATTTATATTCATTTCTGGTATCCAACGATACCAAAAATACATTCGGCTAAAATTTAGCCTTCAACAATTTCAATTATCAATAAATCATCCACATATTATCAATAAATCACATCATTCACATATGAAATAATATTCAAACAATTTGAGGAATCCAGTTGGATCCCTCCAACCTGTTTCCCTGCATCCACAGATGTTAGCACAATACCAATTCCACTTCAAGGTGGAATATCGCGGTATATGGGATTTTATAAAAATATCAATCCGCTTAATAACGGCGCAATAGGGTCTCATCCGCTATACAAGGCGGGAAATCAATCAATCCAATATATACATATGCCAATATGTATATATTGCTATATATATATATAGATATATCCTACGATATCTAATATCACATCCAATAGCAATCAAATCAATAACTGCAATATCAAATTTCATTTGAGTGAGAAAAATCTCACCTTAGCTTTTATTTTGCAATCCACTTTCATTTTGACCATTTCTTCACGGTTTCAACCTTGTATAAATAAATTATACAATTTATTAATATTCGAATCAACTGAACAATTAATTTCCGTTTAATTCTTTTTAAACCAATTTTCCTCCTTTAATAAATTATTTTCTTTTGTGAACAAGATACTTTAGATTCAACTACACAAAAATAAAATTTAAACTGTCTTTACAATTTAAAACTGCCGCATACCTAATCTTATATAAATTTTAGTTTAAACATGATAAACAATATATATCTTCATTCAGAAATTCCTCTCAATACAAAACTATTTCTGTTTATATCAGAAAATATATATTTGTATAAAATTTTCTTTTAACTATATATATATATATTTAACAATTTCGTTTAATTTGAAAATAAAAATAACATTGAGATTACCTCACTACAGATCAATCCCCGTAATCGACTTCTGATACCAGTCGATTTCGACTTGAATGGAACGAGCCACGCTGCTACACTGTCGAACCCAACTGCGCCTCCGCGAAACCCCCATCGAGCTCGCGATCGACTTCGCCTCCGGACCCACTTCTCGAGCTTGCCTCGATCGATGCTGCATCCACCCAAACGCATACGAAATCGCCCCATCAACAGCGATGCTTTGAATCGCGATTGTTCAACTCAGCCCCACGTCGCCATCACGACCCCAATCTCGCGTGCTCTATCATGAAACCCACGCGTGCACTTCGAAGTCGCGGCCCATCGCCGAGAGCCTCAACTCAACCCTAACTCGCGAACCCTATTTCGTGCTCGCAATCCCTCTCCTGCCGCGATTTGATAGGAAAAAAACTTCGATCAAAACCAAGGGAATTCGTTCGAATTGAATGGAAAAGGAGGAGCGGGAAGAGGTGGTTTCGATCGGCCATTAAATTATTTTGAACGAGATTGAGTTGTTGGTTTTTTTTTCTTTTGAACGAGATGGGTATACTTTTAAAAAGAAAGAACAGAGGGAACAGAATTATGTGATTTTGCAGAGAAAAAGTAAGTCGGTATAAAAAGTTGATTAAAAATTTATAATTTTATATTCGAAAATATCTCACTATATTATATCAGCGCGTTTGCTTATCGTACGATCACACGATAACTCTGATTACTACGAAAATTGAAATCCAATAATAATACAATATTATGGATCCAATGGAACTGGTTTCATCAATTTCCGAGACTGTGCCACGGATCGCTATTTTTAAATTCAATTTAAACAACAGAATTTCAAAACTGAACAAAATAGTTTCAAATTCAATTCTGAAAGTTCCAGTACATTCTGAATTATCAATATGAATTTTCTAAGACTTCAGATTATTTTTAATCAGCTTAAAACTGAAGATTCAAATTTTTATCCAGATTTAACGATTAAATTCAATAATTAATTTACCAAATTCACTTTGATATTTGAATTGCAAATTAAATTGAATTCTCGATATTTAAAATCAATTAAATATTCTGATTTCCAATATCAAAATTTCAGGGTCGTTACAATCTTCCCCCCTTAAAAGAATTTCGTCCCGAAATTATAAGTTAAGAAGAATGTTCCAATACCCGTTAACTATTTTATCAAATCCAAATAGTTTTATCAATTTTCAAAACAAATCTTTATGATTTGTTATTACTTTAACTAACTTTTCCAAACTATTCCATAAGTTTCAAACAACTCAATTTACCTCACGGTTCAAATTTAAATTCGAATTCAAATTGTAAATTATTCAAAATTTCTCAAAAAATTTTTAAGTCTCTAAATTTTCGAAAAATTTTGCCAGCGTCTCCTTTGCGCGGCTAACACGGTACAACTACAAAACGTCCCTACGGACTCTCAGATGTCAAAAGAAAACAAAATGCCAAATGGCAAAACCAGAATCTCATCAAATTTCATATTGAAATTTAAATACATACCTTTGCCGAGCAAATTCAATTTTATCTTCGAAATCAAATCCAATTTAACCATATCCAACTACAGATCCCAAAAATTATTTCACACATTTTCTTACAGAAGTTTTCATATCTGCTTCTATTCAAATAGTTTTCCTGTTACCATATGAATTCAATTCATTTACAACTTTGAATATTGAATTTTATCTGCCAATCCTTTCTTAAGTTCAAGATTTAAAAATTCAAATTCATTTTAGAACTTTATGATTCAAAAGTTTGATTTGAATCTATACTTTACTTAGAATTTAAACCATTGTTTACCATATAACAGTTTTTAGAATTTCAAACCTGAAAGCCAAACCTTTAAATTATTTAACTTTGCATTTTCAATTCTATTTGAATTCATCTTACTTTCAAATTACTTTCAAATTTTCATTCAGATTTTCATTTCGAATTTTACTTGAATTCGATTCATCTTTTAATTTCGAATATTGAGTTCTATTCACCTTTATTCCAAATTCCATTTAAAATCACTTGTCGTTAAGTGAAAATTTTTCAAAAATTCTAATTTTTCTAACTCCCAAAATTTTCGGAAAATTTTGGCGGAGTCTCCTTTGTACGGAGAAGCTTTTGTAATTTGACAAAAGAGATAAATATATATACATCGACCAACTCGGTCGAAAAAGCAGAAAACAGTTCATATTTCCTATTTTTTATTGCGTAGGCGTACCTTTTTAGCATTTTAAGCAAAGTAGTTATTTATTAGCTTATTAACGCAACCAAAATGCAGCTAAACGGCTTCCAAAACCCTGCACTTACTCAGTTTAAACACGTCAGTGGCAAATATAGGAAATCTATTAACATTTCATTCATTCCAATAGCAAATATATAGATTTCATTAGCAATACATTCAAGATAAATTCCATTAGCAATTATAAAATTTCAATTCAACTTAAATCGCTTTCATCTAATTCACATTCAATTTCTATTCAATTCAAGTGATTAACAACTCACTTTCTTATATTCAATTCATTTCTAAGTGAATCTAACTCATATCTATTTCAATTGATACAAAAATCAATTTCTATTTGTTTTTATTAACTCATAGAATTTATATAGTCTCGTTTTTGTCAAACGATAATTCTTTCTATTCAGATTTGTTAATATTCATGCAACTAAATGATTACTTAAACTAACAATCATTTAAATTGATTCCATTCAATTTAACTTGCATTCCATATTCACAAAACCATTCGATTTGTTCAAAACCATCGTACAAAACTCGACAATAACAATGCAAATATTTATATTCACTTCTTGTATTTATTTTCACTTCATTACTGAAGTTATACATTTATCACTATTCAATTTCGCATTTCAACTTATTAATCAACTAAGTTTCCATTTAACCATTTCAAAGCTTCACTTAAATTTGAGTTACTGTCCAATATTTACTTAAGCTATTTCAATTCAAAACTCAAGTTTATCATTTATTTTTATTTTTATTTTCCATAAACAATTCTCAATTTATTTTCTTTGACTGGTTTTCATTTATCGAATTTATTCCATTTACTAATTTAATTCAATTAGTACATTCACTTATTCATTTTAAATTTCAAATTTCCATATTCAATTCATCTCGAATTTACTTAATTAATAACAAGGAAATTACAATTAATTTCTACTTACTTGAATTTATTTACAAATTCAACCCATTTTAAATTTAGTTCACAACTCAACTTTAATTTAACTAACATCCAATTCATTACTTTATGAATTAACAATTTATCAAGTTTATTTACTTGAATTCAATCCATTTCATTATTCAATTCCGATTCATTCATTTACAATTGTAGCTTCATTTGTTTACTCACAAATTTATTCATTTTCACTTTGAATCTCATTCCAATCAGATTTCAAATATTTTATAAGTTATCAACTTATTTACATTCCATTAATGAATTTTATTTTCAAATATTTGGTTATATCATTATATCTTATTCAATTTTCATATAACAATGATAATATTTCAATGTTATTACCTCCTAACAACCAAGCATCCATATACTATAATAATTTATAGAAAATCATTTCTTTTCTATACAAAAATAGTTTCGGGCAAAATTATTTTATTTACCCTATTTAAAACAATATTGTGTCAGTTTATCTTGTTTAAGAGTTTAGAAATCCCTATCGATTACAGTTGGCCAGACTGCACCGACCAGAATCTATAAACAATCAACCGATAAGTCAACACAATACAAAACAAAATTTATATTCACTAACAAATACACGCTCATATCTATTATTACACTCAACTCATTCTAGAGTACTGCTGACTCTATCTCTAATGAGTAACACCCAACAGAGCAGGGTTGTCGCTTAGCCGGATGCTCTGATACCACTTGTAATAATCTGCTTTTCCGTACCCCATGTATAGACACTAATCTCCATCGATTAACTCAAGATGAACGAAAAACCGGACCATTAGGGTTAAAAGAAGAGGTAGAAGAAGACAGAAGAAGAAAAAGAACAGAAAAATAGAAACAACAACAGAATCTCACATTCGCAGCGGAACAATATATAATAGATAATCACTAGTCTTTTAAAACAAAGAATTATATCAGTTATACAATACATCATCAGAGTCAATATACAACTCAACACAACAATGGACAGTTATATAAACCTGTCCTCATACAGAATACACAGCGGAAATAATAAACAAGTACGAGAGTACGTCTCGCCATCCAGCTCATCTCCAAAGCTCCAGAATATCCAGAATATCCTGATAAAAATAACTCTAGGCTGCCCGTGTGGAAAATTATGGGCACCCAGAGTTTAGAAGGGAACAATAAACTCCGAGTCAGTCATGGTGACTGGTGTGAGATCGTAAAACAGTTACTTTCACAAAGAAAATAAAATAGATTCGCAATGCTTTTGGAAAATGAAACTACCATAAGACCTCCTGCCACACACACAATGCAAACGCAGAATTGGAGGAGATTTCTTCTTATGATAGTCAAAAATGCTTACTACGCCAATCATTGGATTATTATTATTAATGTCTAGTGTGGAAAACATTTCGAAAGTATAATATTAATCTTAGCCGGCATAGGTACCATTATACTATGCCTACTATAGCTACTATGTTAAATAGCAGGTTCTACAACTAAAACCGTACAAGTTTCGTATTGGGAAATGGATTTCCAACAAATGGTCAGGCTAAGGAACTTCCTTTCCTCCTGCCGAATGGGATCGCCTCTGGCTGGACGTCCCGAGAGACAAACTGCTCTCTGCCAAACAAGGCCGGGTTACCCCTGTAACAGGTAACTCACGAATATGTCATCACCCGGTCCTTTGGGACCTTTATCCGAGCGCTCGGTAACCATCATCACACATAATAAATAATTGTATCCACATGAGTAAGTATCTGGGCTCCATACCATGATACCACCCCTTTCCAGAAGGAAATGACATACCCTAAAGGGCGCGACCCTCATAACCTTGCCGCAACATTCCTGTTTCGACCATTTTCGGGTTGTTGAGGCCCTGACGAAGTCTCGTCCACAAAGCTACGCTTTTTCACAAAGCCGTGCTTTGATCATAGATGATCAAATAAATGATCATCGTCACAGCAACACTCAGCATGCCACATTACCATATTGGGAATATATCGCTGATAAATTTCAACTACATAACCTCTGAGCTCGTACGTCTCAGAGAAGGGTGTTAAGCTAAGAGAATAAATTCTCCGCCACCAACAGAAATGTATTTGAAAGAAATCAGCTTTATATCTCAAACGTAATGTCAGGCACGTAACCATACAAGTCTGTTCCGGGTTCAAACAGAACCGAAGGCACTTCCGAAGAAGCCCTTGCAAATCCGGATATTCACAATCCCGATAAAACTTCCCATCACAAAGGAAATCTCAATACCGTAGCTAATGGTGCAGAGACAATCGATAGGTCATCCTATCGTTTTCACAAATATCCGGTCTTCATCACCGGTCTTCAATACGATCTATATTGTCGTATTATTATTCGGAATGGGTTATCTGACACAAAGGTCCTTTCCCGGCTAAACCGAATAATAAGCGGTTGTTTTAAAAACAAATTCAAGTGCCATTGCAAAGGCAATATTGATAGTCGGTGATTTAACTATCAACAATATTCACAACAATTATTAGATTTAAATAATTTTCCCAAATTATTTATTTTCAAAATATCTTCACGAGATATATATTTCCCCACACTTAACATTTGAAAACCAATTTCAAATCACTTTTCACCTTTCAACTTTTGAAATAAATTTCAAATCAATTTCCTTACGCTGAATACATTTCCAAATATTTCTTTTAAAAATCCATTTAGAACTTTTAATTTATATTTTTAAATGCCACTTTGGAAAATATACCCGGCTTTATAGTGAAAATACACTTTCACTTCAAAATGGTCTATTTAAACCAATTAAATAAATCCTTATCGATTTATTACAAATTTACGTTTAAAATCCGTAAATTTACTTTCACACTTTAAAATAAATCAACGTTTATTTTTAAAACAAATTTCCCTTTCATTTCATAATTTCCATTTTGAATTTGGATTCCCAAATATTCACTTTTAACCCCAAAATCAAATTCCAAATTGATTTCTAAGTTTTAGAACAAAACAATGCAATTTATTTCTGAATTTATCTCCAAATAACAAATCATTTGTAAATCGATTTCCAGATTTATTTTTCAAATACTAAATCAATTTCAAATAAATTTTCCAATGATTTAATTTTCATTACCAAATTAATTACAAATTTGATTTCTAAATTTATTTTCAACTCCAAATAAATTTCCATATCAACTTCTCAAAGATTCATTTTCAAATATTAAATCAATTACAAATTGATTTCTAGAAGTTTATCACTTTTAAATAAATTCCTTTGTTCTTTCCAAATTATTCAAAATTCCATTTCTTTAAACAAATTCTTCAACCTTTAAAACAATAGTATTTAAAACTCGTTTATTTATATCTTTTCCCATATTTGGAATTTATTTGGTAAACTTTCGAAAATCAATTAAATTTCCTTCTTTCAAATAAATTCAATCCTTAAAAATAAATTTACATAAAGTTTTCCACTTTAATTTCAAAAATCCAATTTATATTCATTTCTGGTATCCAACGATACCAAAAATACATTCGGCTAAAATTTAGCCTTCAACAATTTCAATTATCAATAAATCATCCACAGATTATCAATAAATCACATCATTCACATATGAAATAATATTCAAACAATTTGAGGAATCCAGTTGGATCCCTCCAACCTGTTTCCCTGCATCCACAGATGTTAGCACAATACCAATTCCACTTCAAGGTGGAATATCGCGGTATATGGGATTTTATAAAAATATCAATCCGCTTAATAACGGCGCAATAGGGTCTCATCCGCTATACAAGGCGGGAAATCAATCAATCCAATATATACATATGCCAATATGTATATATTGCTATATATATATATATAGATATATCCTACGATATCTAATATCACATCCAATAGCAATCAAATCAATAACTGCAATATCAAATTTCATTTGAGTGAGAAAAATCTCACCTTAGCTTTTATTTTGCAATCCACTTTCATTTTGACCATTTCTTCACGGTTTCAACCTTGTATAAATAAATTATACAATTTATTAATATTCGAATCAACTGAACAATTAATTTCCGTTTAATTCTTTTTAAACCAATTTTCCTCCTTTAATAAATTATTTTCTTTTGTGAACAAGATACTTTAGATTCAACTACACAAAAATAAAATTTAAACTGTCTTTACAATTTAAAACTGCCGCATACCTAATCTTATATAAATTTTAGTTTAAACATGATAAACAATATATATCTTCATTCAGAAATTCCTCTCAATACAAAACTATTTCTGTTTATATCAGAAAATATATATTTGTATAAAATTTTCTTTTAACTATATATATATATATATTTAACAATTTCGTTTAATTTGAAAATAAAAATAACATTGAGATTACCTCACTACAGATCAATCCCCCTAATCGACTTCTGATACCAGTCGATTTCGACTTGAATGGAACGAGCCACGCTGCTACACTGTCGAACCCAACTGCGCCTCCGTGAAACCCCCATCGAGCTCGCGATCGACTTCGCCTCCGGACCCACTTCTCGAGCTTGCCTCGATCGATGCTGCATCCACCCAAACGCATACGAAATCGCCCCATCAATAGCGATGCTTTGAATCGCGATTGTCCAACTCAGCCCCACGTCGCCATCACGACCCCAATCTCGCGTGCTCTATCATGAAACCCACGCGTGCACTTCGAAGTCGCGGCCCATCGCCGAGAGCCTCAACTCAACCCTAACTCGCGAACCCTATTTCATGCTCGCAATCCCTCTCCTGTCGCGATTTGATAGGAAAAAAAACTTCGATCAAAACCAAGGGAATTCGTTCGAATTGAATGGAAAAGGAGGAGCGGGAAGAGGTGGTTTCGATCGGCCATTAAATTATTTTGAACGAGATTGAGTTGTTGGTTTTTTTTTCTTTTGAACGAGATGGGTATACTTTTAAAAAGAAAGAACAGAGGGAACAGAATTACATGATTTTGCAGAGAAAAAGTAAGTCGGTATAAAAAGTTGATTAAAAATTTATAATTTTATATTCGAAAATATCTCACTATATTATATCAGCACGTTTGCTTATCGTACGATCACACGATAACTCTGATTACTACAAAAATTGAAATCCGATAATAATACAATATTACGGATCCAATGGAACTGGTTTCATTAATTTCCGAGACTGTGCCCCGGATCGCTATTTTTAAATTCAATTTAAACAACAGAATTTCAAAACTGAACAAAATAGTTTCAACTTCAATTCTGAAAGTTCCAGTACCTTCCGAATTATCAATATGAATTTTCTAAGACTTCAGATTATTTTTAATCGGCTTAAAACTGAAGATTCAAATTTTTATCCAGATTTAATGATTAAATTCAATAATTAATTTACCAAATTCACTTTGATATTTGAATTGCAAATTAAATTGAATTCCAGATATTTAAAATCAATTAAATATTCTAATTTCCAATATCAAAATTTCAGGGTCGTTACACTGGCCAGAGAATTTTACATTGTGTTGACTACCGGTGACCATGAAACTAACCTCATACAATCGAGGAGACAAATTCTATATTGAATACTATTTCACTTCCTATGCTTCAACTCAGACCCAAATATCGTCGCTCGATAGTTGTCATGTAATGATTTAACTATTATCAAAGTGGAGTATCCATGTCGAAGTTACATGGTATTTTCAAGTCGGGAGAGCTATGTAACGTCATCACATTGAGATTTCCTATTTTAACTATTTTTTATCAACCAATAAGAAACTCTTGATTGAGTCATTCGATAATTATCCAATAACTATAAGTACGTAACCCCTACGTACCCCCAACAACCATGAGTAATACAATGCCCAAAATTTGGAGAGCGTTACGTACTCTGATCTCAATGGATGTATCAATATCCTTTCTTTAAACACCTTGACTAGTAATATTTAAAACAAAGTGTTAATTTTTATTGTGATTAATTACTCACGATTACAACTATTTGCAACTACAATCACTAACATTTTATTTAAGGATTTTCTTTTTCATATACTTCAAATTAATTACTTAAATTATTTATATCACAATATAACAAAGTATATAATAGAGCACAAACACCAAATAACTTTTATTACGAATAAGAATGATTACAGAGCTAGATATATATAACAAATCACATAATTTCCCCTAGGGCATACCGCCAACTCTCTTACTCTTAACTGGTGAAAACCAATGGTCAAGTCAAGCTAAGAAAATATATTTGCTCCCACTAACTGATCAAATAAATCATCTATGCAAGGTATCGAGTACCAATTCTTCTTTGTTAGCTTATTAACCCATCGATAATTGATGCACAACCACAAAGAACCATCCACCTTTGAGGCAGAGACTACTGCTGTGCAACCCAATCTAAAATAATCCTACGAACACATTAAGCCTTTCTATACCAATTCAAAAACTCGATTATTTAACTCTCTTCTTTCTTTCGGAGCCGTATGCCTAAGTGGCATCACAACGGGTTTTGCGTCCCTTTTAAGATTAATACAAAATTCAGTTTCTCTTTGTGTTCATAAACCTGAAACTTCTACAAAAACATACGGGAATTCAAAAACTATAGGGACAAAAGCTAACTCATCCTACGATAGGTCCAATGAATACAAGTAACTTAACATTATAGTTATTGGTCTCATAGTATACATCAAAGTCACACCCTCCATTGCTCCTCATCCTAATCACTTTTCTATCACAATCTAACACCGCTCCATAATATGACGACCAATTCATTCCCAATATCAGTCCATACCCAAAAAACCATGTACATACACATCACATAAAAATTCCATACAACATATAACAAATCATAGATAAAAAAGTAGGTTGGTCCCCTAACGGGATTCGACACAACTATAGAATCATGCATGATGTGAGTCTCTAACTGCAAATCATCTACTAAACTACTAGATACCAAGGTATGGGATGCTCAATATAAAATAAAGTACAAATAGGAAAACTAGAAATAAGAAGCATACCTTCTGTAATAACTTTCTTCCTTTTTCCCACTACTACTGGTTGTTTTCTAACATGAAGAACTACCTCAAGGGCATAAGCTTGCATGATTGCTCCACTATTGCCTAAACTTGGGCACTAGCACTTCACATGCCTGAATTGGTTGCAATTAAAGCACTTCATCTTTCCTATGTTAATACTTGTTTACACCAAAAATGTCACAAATACCCCAAAAGCAAGTAGATCCTAGGTAAAGCAAGTAATATATAAAGGAAAACAAGAACAAACAACACTTTTTGTAATGATTCGACGAATTCTCCGGCATATGTCCACTTTAATTCTTGTTATTGATTGTTTTCTCTTCGGATTACAATGAATTCAATCAGATCCGACCATAATCTAATGGATCTTGGATTTATAATAGAATTTCAAGAGTTAAAGAAGAAAGAGATAACACTTAGATATGAAATTCCCTCTTTAGGGAAGTAGAAGATAGAAAAGAATCAAAGGAGAAAGTCTTTTTTCCAGTTGCCACAAGGTCTGTGTTTATTGGGAAATTGCCTGGCAAAATCGGGGGCCCATGAAATATCAAGTCTAGGTCCAAGTCCAAGTATGTAAAAGTGAGCATAGGGGCCCAAATATTGATTAAAAGCTCTTGGTATTGACTGGTTTTGGTTGATGCCGAAAGGTTTTGTCTACTTGCTTTCTCGATCTTTCTTCATACTTACTCTGTCTTTAACTTCTAGATTTTCAATGAGAGGTTATCGAGGAGAGGTTTCCGACGAGAGGTCTTCAACGAGAGGTTTTCGAAGAGAGGTTTCCGACGAGTGGTTTCCAACGAGAGGTCTTCGACGAGAGGACTTCGATGAGAAGTTTCCGACAAGTGGTTTTTGACAAGAGGTCTTTGACAAAAGGTTTCCGAGGAGAGGTCTTCAACTAGAGATTTCCAACGAAAGGTCTTCGACGAGTCGATTCTGATGAGAGTCTTCGATGAGAGGTCTCCGACGAGTAGTTTTCGACGAGAGGTTTTGTATATTTAATACTTACCAAAAAATTGTTGAGTTCCTTCACATTATCATTCTTGATAGTTTTCAAGCTTCTGAATCCATTCTTTATCGCTTTGTAGTCTATTTTGCTCATTTAAGTCCATTCGAAGACTGCGGAAAATTTAGTTATAACACTTGCCCTCCAAAAGTACGCCGTATGAATGTAAGGTGTGCTTTGCTCAAGAACAAGTTTCTGCAATAGTCGACTTCTAGCAGTCAAGCTTTCCAACTATCCATCGATCCAAGTTGCGGTGAACCATCTGGTTCCTTCGAATTCTCCTGCAAATCCATGACCATTCCAGACCATCATAGCTAAGAACTCTAGTCCTTGCTTAAGTGTTGGCCATAAATTGCGATCAGTCCATTTTCATCTAGAGTTATCACATCGTATATCAAAATCGTCCTATGTTCGTCTAGGACTTATCTATTTTAGTCTGATTATAAAGCGTTCATATATTAGTTCAATTTAACATCCACTCTAGGATCTGACCTCGTCAGATCATTTATCATCTGATCAAGGGTTCGATCTCTCCGGATCATATAACATCCAATCTTGGGTACGCTCTCTCCGAAGCGTTTAATCATCCAATCTAGGGTTCGATCTCTCCGAATCCTTATTGAGTCCAATCTGCTCGCTCTCCGACGAGGGGACTCAACGTATAAGCAAGTCCATACACTCACTCTCCGGTAATGGGACTTAATTTTGTACAAGCCCAATCCATTCACTCTCTGGCAAGGGGACTTATACCTTATGGCCATCGCCCCATCTCTCCAGACAGGAATATCATGTTCAATCAGTATCAGCCATCACATTCAAGTGGTTTATAAATTCCTAAGGGGTCATCAATCTCCGTTAGTGTTTCCTAATCGGTGTCAGTCATCACTCATGAAGCCTAAGTTAAAGCATCTGGCAAACATTAGAACATTTAATCCTATCAAGGAGCACCTTCAAACTTCTAACTCAATGCGTGCCTAGGGACCAATCAGGATCTGGTATATGCATAAGCGGTCTAATAGTAATATTACATCATTTATTTTTTTTAAAGCGAGGTAAGAGAATCAAACCCGACTCTAATCCATGCCGATTATGCAATTATCATCTAATGGAAGTCTCCGATCCATAACTTCATTATTCCCTTGTCCCTACAGTGGGTTTCTAGTTCTAACTCCTACTATTGTGCATTCACATTCTAATATGCCTCTCTGGCTCCAGCATTGCCCGTTCTAGGCATTAGAGCTCATCCTAGATCTAAATCAACATTTCCCCTAAGTAAATTCATCTCGGTACCGACTTGTTCTGGTCATGGGGACATTGTTCTAGTTTTCTCTGCTCCAACTCCAAACGATCCTGCGTTGGTTTCTTGTCTTTGGTTCTGAATTCCAACTGATCATGCTATTCTTTGTTGATCCATCCTTTTGAAAAAATCCATCTATCATCTCCTGCTATCGAGTCATTATTCCATCTTGCATCTCTTTCATCATCCTCTCCTTTTCTTCTCTGGTCTCATAGACAGATTGATTAGAACTTGAGCACACCTCATAACTGCCCTTATGCTTTGGTTGACTCCCTCCAATTCATAGATCTTGTGTTAGGCCTCCTCATCTCTTATAATTTCAGACCCAAACTTTAGGCTATCAAATCTAGCTCTTTCTCGGTGAAAGCATCAAAAATGTTTACACCAAAAATAGCACAAACATCCAGAAGCAAGTAGAACTAGATATAGCAAGTAATATATAAAGGAAAAGAAGAACAAACAACACTTTTTATACTGGTTCGGTGAATACACCAGCCTACGTCCACTTTAATCCTTGTTACTGATTTTTTTCACTTTGGATTACAATGAATTCAATCAGATCTGACCACAATCTAGTGGATCTCAGATTTACAATGAAGTTTCTAGAGTTAAAGAACAAGGAGAAGCACTTAGATCTGAAAATGCCCTCATTAGGGAAGAAGAACATAGAAAAGAATCAAATGAGAAAGGTCCTTTTCCAGTTGTCATGGGTCTGTATTTATAGGGAAACTGCCTAACAGAACCAAAGATCCATGAAATACCAATTCTAAGTATGCAGAAGTGAGCCTCGAGGCCCAAACATCGATAAAAAGCTCTCGATACATGTAAATCCTGAAAATTTAACAGAAATCTAATAAGAAAATTAAATTTAAATAAAATAAAGACTAAAAAGAAAATTTTCACATACGTATGAATCTGGCTATGAAACTTGCTGCGTTTGTAGCGATTTTTTATAAAATTTTCATATATAACACTTCAAAATCGGAGTTAGTATGGGGAAAGTTACGAACGTTTGAAAATTGGAAAACAAACTAAATTTGAAAATAAATATTTGCAAAGATTAAGGGTTAACCCCTGGTGTTGAATGGTCGACCTGTATAGGTCGACTAGTAGAATTGAGTGGTCGACCATTCACATTAGAATATCGACAGTTTTGCACCTCATTTGAACAGCTAAGATCAATTACTTTGTGGCCAAGTTTTGATGAGCGCTCTTGATGTTAGTAAATATTCTCCAGGCCAAATCAATGCACCAAATTGATTCCTAACCTCTATAAATTCAACCTTAACCTACCCCTAAAATCTACTGAAACGTTTACTATAGTGAAACTCTGCCCAATTTTAACCTCTCCTCTAACCTTAGAAAATTCTTCAAATCAAACTAAAATCAAATAGGAAGAATGCAATCGATCGGATCTAGGAGGAGTAAGCATATAAAGGGCGATTCTCAACCGAAACAAGTTGGAAGAGCTTAGGCATCCGATGAGTGAGAACAATTTTAGTTAGGTGATTATTTACAGTTAAAATTAATTTATTATCTATGATCTAGGATAATGTTAAAAACCCTAAATTGAAACCTGTAATCTAGAAAAGTAATTGAAATCGCTGTAAACTGTTAAACCTATTCTTTCTATTTAAATGTTAAATCCTAAAGTCAGAAACCCCTCATCCTATAAACTCTAGACTAGTTAAATGAAATTGGAAAATATGGACTGATCGAATTAATAACTAGGGTTCACTGAAAAAAGTTAATGTCACGAATTAAACCTAAATTTACAATCGATGTTAAAAATGAATGAATCCTAAAATTTAGCCTACAACCGATCGACCCCTGGTCCTTAACAGTCGACCGGTAGTGGTCGACCGGGTCGATCTATAATCATGTGAATTACAAAATCTAAACCTCGGCCTAAGGTCCAAATTTAATAATAAAAATTAACATAAATGATGATTGTTTGTGAACCTATTTAAAGGGTGTTAGAAGTAGTAGGGAAGCTAGTTACCTAGGAGGGAGGACAGTAGGTTAATGCAATGTCAGGTAAATGTTCTTTATTCAATTTGGGATCGAGTAATCGATTGGGGGTGATGTATTTTCGTAAGTCGGGCTGCTTTAGTGATATTTAATGTATCCATCGGATCTGGGAAAGATCATCAATTTTTTTCTCTATAGCAGCGAGATCCTTCAAGTGTTTTAGGGGAAGCTTCCACGTCCATCCTCAACGTTAGCGCCATCGCTTGTATCTCCTACTCCATGTCAGTCCTCAGATTCACTCCAGTATGCATTCGAAATCGCTCACTTCAGCTATCAATTCCATATGCCGTATTCAAAACATGTCCCAGTCTGAAAAGATAAGCATAAATCCCTTTATTTCATCTTCTTTAATGCTTGTTCTTTTGAGAAGATGTTTGTAGTCAGCTGTTATTTGCTCCGATCTAATATATACTGGTGATTCGATTGTTTGGAAACTTCTCATGTTGCGTTCTAACCAAATATGCCAAATTAGTGTCGTGATTACTATAGATCTAAGTTTGTTGAGTGATTTTTTGCTAGAAATCCCGTTGAAAACTTGGTCGATAATGTCGTTTATGTCATTGGTAATGGTGTTTGGAAACTGCAGTTTGTTTCTAAAAGTTTCCCATAGCCCAGTTGAGTATGAGCGTCTGAAAAATAGATGAGAACTTGATTCTAGTTCCCATTTGCATAATGCATACACTGCGTTATTTTAATTGTACCATCTAGAAATTTTGTCTTTGGTCTGTAATTTGTTTAATTTTGCTAGTAATGCACACAAAGACATTTCAGGATAACATGCAGTGTTCCAGATATGCTTGCCCCATGTAATTTCACTGTTAATCTCCCCGACTTGATTCCAAGCTATTTGAAAGAGAAATCACCATTATTGTGTGGTTTCCAGACCCAATAGTCCTTCGATTTGTTGTGAGTCAGTGGTACCTTGCTAATCCGTTGAGTAATGTAAGAAGGCAAATAGGCTTCTCTCCATCTTCCATCGGAGATGAGAGAAGATACTCTCCTGTTGTTGCCACCTATGAACGAAACATATTCCTCTCCTATCAGATCCGTTAATGACTGTCCATTGACCCATGGTTGTGTTGTTTCCATTGACCACTTTCCTTTCCATTGTTTCCTTGGGTTTCGTTCTTGTATTGAGTAGTAATTTCCATGTGTAAGATGCATTATTACGTACTTTAATGATCCAGAAATTTTTATTCTTCAAATATCTGTTTCTTATCTATTGAGCCCATATACATTCACCGTTGATAAATCTCCATGTAAGTTCCAATGTGCTTGCCTTCATTAAATCTTGTAATTTCTCAAGCCTACACCACCTACAAATTTTGGACGACATAAGTCGTCCAACTCATGTGATTCTTGCTCTTCAAAAAAATTTGCACACAAGGAATTTATATTTTTTATTACTGAAGCTGGTAACTGACAAAATTGAATCCAACGATCATTGAGTAAATCACAGTTTAATTAATTCAATTTTGCTAGCTACATTCAACAGTCTATTTTCCAATTGTTAAATTTTTTGTGGATTTTATCTAGCAGCACTCCGAAATCTAGTGATTTCAGTTTGCTATAAGATAAGGAAATTCCCAGATATGTAACTAGGAAGTTCCTGCTTGGACATTTAATAAATTGAGAATTTGATTTTTGGAATTTTCCCCTTTACTCAAATACAACGCAGTTTTCTATTTATTCATTTCTAACCCCATAGACCCTCTTATTAGATTTAAGATTTTGGCTATACTTTCTGCATTTGAAATGTTTGCTTTTATAAAAACTATAATGTCATCCGTATAAAATAAATGAGTGAGGATTTGTATAAAATAAATGAGTGAGGATATGTTCAACAGGAAAAATCGGATTGATGTTACCCTCGTAGTATTCTAAGTCTATCAAATTGTGAAGTATTATATTACAGCGGCGAAAAGAAAAAGAGATAGAGGATCTCCTTGTCTTATGCCCCTGTTGCTATTGCAGAGTTCTATAAGGTTGTCATCTAGAATAATTGAAAATGTGGTAGTGGAAATGCATCCATATATATCAGATATGCAAATTTTCTAGAAAATGCCATACATAATAGAATATGATATATGAATTCCCTACTGATTTTGTCATATGCTTTATGTAAATCTATTTTCAAGCACATATTACTGGCTGTCTTCCTACAGAACCCCCTCACCATTTCGTATGCTAGGGGAGAGTTTTCTATAATGATTCTATCTAGAATGAACACATTTTGGTTAATTGAAATTAAGTTGTTAAGATATCGTTTCATCCTATTGCATAACAGATTACTCAAAATTTTCAACTTACGTTACATAACGAAATTGGCCTATAATATTTTAGATTCTATGGGATTACATTTTTAGGGATTAAGCATAAAAAGGTATGATTAATTTCCCTAATGGTCTTACCTAATTGCTGGATGCCCAACATTGCTTGAAAAACATCATTTTTGATCAACTCCCAATGTGTTTTGTAAAATTTTGAATTGAAACTGTTTGGTCCAGGGGAGTTATTGTCATCAATTTGAAACACTGCTGTTTTAACTTCATCCATCTCAAACGATCCATCCATTGCCATCCTTGCATTACCTGAAAGAATTTTTTTTACCGGTGACACGTGAGAAATTATAATTTATGGAAGTAAAATCAAATAATTTTATAAAATATTGTAAAGCTTTCATGTTCATATTTTCATTTGCATTTACCCAGTTACTATGTTCATCTACCATTATGAGACTGGAATTTTTTGTCATTTCATCAGCAAATTGGAGTGAAAGAATCGAGAGATTCTTTCTCCTTCTGTGAGCCATTTTATTTTTGAATGGTGTATGTTCTTTGTAGCCGGTATGTGTAGCAACTCTGAGAGTTGTTCTACTTTCTATTGATAAAGATTTTGTACACACCCGTCATTTGGGTGGATGATAAGATTAAAGTATGCAATGTCTAATTCTCGTCTCATTGTTTTTGTATTCTTATCCTTTTTGGAATGTTCCTTGCTCCAAATTCGAAGACGATCCTTTATTTTTCAGTTTTGAGATTAATTGAAAAGGGGGGTTTCCTACCTCTAGTTCACCCCAAACTGATTGAATTATGCCATGATAATCCTCCCTAAGGTTCCACAAATTATTATATTTGAGAGGAGCTCCTTTCCTATTCAATAACTAAGCTGCAAAATTAAAAATAATTGGAGTTTAGTTGCTCGTAGAATGGTTCACAAGTGTACACAAAAATGAGGAAATTATGGAAGCATTTCCTGTAATAAGAAGCCTTTCTATTTTTACTGTGCACTGACATGTTAATCCCTCCCCTCCAAGTGAAATAGTTTCCTAAACTCGGAGGTTCAAATAAATCTGTTGCCCTATTGTAATCAACAAGGTCCGCATCCGAGGACATGCGGTAATTTCCATTGTTAACTCTTCTTGGCCGTATAAGATAGAATTAAAATCCCCTGCTAACACCCAAGGTAAATTAAATGTGCTAACATGCATTTTAATGTAATCCCGTAGCTCTAATCTCTTTTCAGGCTCATTATGTGCATAAACGAACGTGTAGTAGAAATCCAAGCCTACCTTGTTTTGAACCAAACTTGTGATATATTGTTCACTTTTATGAATTACTGTATTTGACCAAATATTACCATCCCATAGGACCAAAATTCTGCTCTTATTATGACAATCCTTATTGTGCTGTTTGGAGGATCTTCAGATACTGCAGGTGTGCTGTTTGGAGGATCTTCAGCAGCAAGCATCTCTTGATCTTTTTTCTACCGTGCGCGCTTAGCGTTTTGTATGTCTTTGCTATTTGTAGCATTAGCATTCTCTACTTGTATCTTTGCATCAACATTGGTTTTGTAAATTGAACAGGAACTTTGGCAACATTGGCTATTATTTGTTCTATTATATGATTCTGTGGAATTCATTATTCATTATTTTTGTTGTTTCGTTGATAGGCTATGAATCCATGTCAGCATTGGAAATTGTTTCTGAGCACTCTATGTCCATATCATTACTGTTGTGGTGCACTGCCTTAGTATATCTATCCTCACTTTTTTACATGTCATTTATCTCCGTTTGAGGTGGCACTTTATCTGATTTATTAGCTTGACTACGTGCACCTGTTCGCTAAAAATTTGGCATATGTTCAGTGTTTGTTATGTCGTTCGTTTGATCGTTATTTGAATTCTGTTCGTTATAAACTGTGCTGTGTTGAAAATTAAAGGGGATGTTTATTGAATTATTCAGTGTTGCAACTGTTTGACTTCTAAACCTTTTCAAATGAACACTGCCGAAACAACTGCAATTTGGATAAACAACTAGTCTCCATGCATATTCAACGGGTGAGCGAACATCTCGTTGTTCTCATTCACCATATATACTTTGCTTAGAAATTTAAATTCATTATTAATTTCTATTAGAATCCTAGCATATGAAATTTTAATCATACCTTTGTTATGTTGAACTATTTTAAGTGGGTTGTCCAATATCAAAGTGATTCTACTAATACATTCTTCTGACCAAAATTCTAGTCTGAGTCTTGAAAATCGTATTCAATTCGGAATGGTCTGAAGCATTTCTTTTATAGAATGAATTCTGGAGGCCATCGCTTCATCATCATCAACTTCCTATTGAAGAAATAGGGACCTCCTACTAATATTCTCTTGCAGTCTCTTTGTCTTCAAATTTAATAGCGTATAATCCATTCTCGTTAGTGTGAATAAACAAGATCACCTTTTCATTGCCATACCCTTTCAATATATGATCTAAAGTAGTGATAATACAAACATGATCCCACAACATAAATAATAATAGAATTGTCCCAACATTTCTTAGCCGATTCTACCACTGAATTTGTCATTCTAGCACATGTTTTTTGGGTGAATTCTATAAAATTATAGAAATTAAGCGATGTGAAGACCAGAATATCTTCCTCTATAATGACAGCTTTCCACGTTCTTATGTTCAGCGTTCCCTAATTTTTTTTCCATTCATCTTTATTGTAAAACCATTGTTTGGAACATCCGTTGAAGGCCTTGGAAAATCATTGACTCGACAATAATGGGAATGCCATGTGAATTAATATGGAAATTAGTATTTGCGTGCGATGATCTTTGATTTGCATACACGAACTGCCCCAGAGGTGCCTTATTAGAGCCTGCTGCATGAAAGTTACATGAGGAAACCCTAGTTTTTTCTGGTTTCTCCTGGAAATAATGGGTGTAAACCCATCGCCATCAAGAGCTAAAGATAGCGGAGCCATGAAAAGATCATGAGAGGCTAGAGGTACGAAGGGTGGAGGGTGGAAAGGATGATGGCCTACGTTACTAGAGGTTGCCATTACTAGAGGCTGGAAACCTAATTCTCTAGTTTGAATTGGTATGGAACACTGAGTAAAAGGTGGAAGATATTTCTCCCTTTACTCCCTCTATAAATACCAATGCACACTAACCCTTTTTCTACTTAATGCTTTATACCCTAGCCACTATTCTTCTTCAACCGACCCCATCCTCCCTAGGTCAAACCCCTTGACTTCTAACATCCAAATAGAAAACTCTAAAGTAGTAGCATTCATTTTTGCAAATTCGAGTTGAGGATATGATATCCTAAGAGTCAATTACAAGTCGAAGTGTTATAAACAGCAAGATCTAGTAGGTAACTATCAATTTTATTTTAAATCATTACGCTTATGTCCCCTACACTTGTATATATAATATTCATGCATATACATACATATATACATATATATATATAATTTTATTTAATGATTTAGATATTAATATAGAATTCGTATGAATAAATTTTAAAATTATAACATATTGAAATTGCAAGTTGTTAAAATAATATATAAATATGCAACATTAATTTTTGGCCACATGAAAATATTGATTTATATAAATATTTTGAAAAGTTGGATTAATTTTATTATAAAAATATTTTATTAACTGATTTTCAACTTGATAAATATATATATAATTTTGTTTTGGCAATTTTATGTAAAAAATATTTTCAATTTTCTTACCGGTTTTAAAAATAAATAAAATAAAATTTTGGCAATAAATTTTTTAATTACTAATTATATATATATATTATTTAATGTATATAAAAATTTATATTTGAACTATATATATTTATTCACTTTATTTTTAGAAGAAACCAATATTATAATATATATTTAAAAATTGCAAGGACCACTAGCTCAAGTAGTTAGAGGTATGTCGCTTTAAAAGAAGCTCTAAAGGTCATGAGTTCCAACCCTAAGACATCAAATAGAGTAATCTGCTTGAATGAAGTACCACTCATATGATAAAAATATATATATTTAAAAGTTGATGTATTTGAATTTGTCATCATATTAGATGTTTACTTTTAATATTTTGAATTTTAAACTATATTGAAATATTCGTATTTAGTTTAAAATTTAAATATACAATATTTTAATGTTGTCAAAATTATTTTGAATTAAGAAAATTGCAAATATCGAATTTCGATTCAAAACAATATCCCTTTACTTTGTCAAATAAATGTTTTTGATAAATTTAATGTACTTATATATATAATTATTTTGAATATATATATATATGGAAATAATATATATATATATATATATATATATATATATTTGTGTATGTGTGTATAAACAAAATATATACGTGGTGCTAATAATAAATGTATACAAACCATATACATATATCGTAGTTTATTGTAATTAGACATTTATGTTTCCTCGATATGTATATGAAATTATCATATACAATCACACAAGCTTATAGTTATCTTGTTGTAATGTTACTTTAGTTGTATATATATATATATGTAATATCAAAAATATACATCATATATATATATATAAATATTTCAAACAAAAATTAGATATTATTTTAAAATGTAGAGTGGATCTGATGTTTACTAATAGTTACATAGCCCATTAAGATCCAAATAGGGATTTTTTTGAAATTTACCTAATTCACCTACTCCCAAACGAGCTAGATCCAACTGAGAGTGTTAAGCAACTGTTGCTAAGATTGCTTCTCGTACAACAGACGGACTATTCAAGTAGTTAGGTATGCCTTTTGGACTAACCAATGCTCCAGCCTACTTGGTTGATTTAATGAGTAAAATTTTCCAAGAGCAATTGAATAAGTTCATGGTTGTGTTTTTCGATGATATTCTTATTTATTTGAAAAACAAGGGCATAAATAGAATTTGAGGGTTGTACTTGATCAACTAAGGAGATCGGCTAAATTATCCAAGTGCCATTTCTAGACAAGAGAAGTTCGCTTTCTAGGCCATGTCGTTTCTGAGCATGGATTGTCTGTTGATCTGGGTAAAGTAGCGTAGTACTGGATTGGTGCATTCGAAGACTGCTACAGAGGTTCAGAGTTCTCTGGGTTTGGTTGGCTATTATAGGAAGTTCATTAAGGAGTGCACTAAATTTTTAACACCATTGGCTCGGCTACCAAAAAGAATATGATTTTCTCATGAAATGTCGAATGTGAGTAAGAATTTGTTAAGCTGAAAGAGTTATTGACTAGCGCACATGTATTGATAGTTCTAGATGGTACTGAGCCTTTTACTGTATATATTGATGCTTGTGGTAATGGGTTCAGAGCTGTATTAATGCAGGAAGGAAGTGTAGTAGCATACACTAGTAGATAGTTAAATATTCATGAGAGAAATTATCCAACTCATGACCTTGAGTTAGCGGTGATTGCTTTTGCACTTAAGTCTTAGAGAGATTATTCAATGGGAGAGAGATTTGAGTTTTATATTGATCATAAATCCCCCAATACTTTTTTCTTAAAAGGAGATGAATCTGAGGCAACAGAGGTGGATGAAGTTTATAACTTCATATGATTTTAGTACTGCATACACTTTAGGTAAAAGGAATGTAGTGGCAGATGCTTTGAGTAGAAAGCATGCGACATTAAGTTCCTTATTGTTGGAGTGGAGACAGTTGGAGTTTATTTCCAAATTTGATTTCAAACCATCGTTGGAGTTAGTTCATGGATTATTGGCAGCTTTAATGGTAAGACCAACTCTTATGGATCATATTGGTTATATTCAAAGAACTAATGAGGAATTAGCAAGTATTTTGGAGTAGCCAGACAAGGGAGATAAGTCTTCTCATTTAGATGGATATTTTATTGAACCAAGGAGATATCTATAATGAAATGGTAGATTGTGTGCACCCGAATTTAGAGTGCCGATTGATGATGTTTCTATCAAAGTCTCACTGTTTTAGCAGTACTTGTAATACCGATGGAGATAAGATGTAAAGAGATATGAAGTGAGTATTTTATTGGCCGAGGATGAAGAGACAAGCAGTAGAGTATGTTGCTAGGTTCTTGACTTGTTAGAGAGTCAAAGCTAAGAAAAAAAGTTGAGTGGACCATTACTTCCCCTAGATGTTCTAGATTGGAAGTGGAAATAAATATCGATGGATTCCATTGACGGTTTACCTAAGAGTAAAAAGGGGAATGGGAGTGTCCATTGTTGAGCATATGACCAAATGAGCTCATCCTATTCTGGTATGGAATTCGCGGATAACAAAGTCATTGGATACATTATATGAAGAAAGGTAACTAGATCACATGGAGTTCCAGTGAGTATAGTCAGCAACAAGGATCCACTATTTACTAGCAAGTTTTATAGGAGCCTTTTGGATGCTTTGGGGGCTTTTTTGAATCTCAACACTACTTATCAACCACAAACATATGAATAGAGAAAGAGGGTGAATAGGGTATTGGAGGATTTTTTGTGAGCTTGCATTATTGACTTCGGTGGAGCTTGGGAAGATTATTTTCCATTGGTAGAGTTACCTATAATATTATCTATTATGCGAGCATAGGTATGACACCATTTGAGGCTTTATATGGACGACCATGCCAATCCCCGTCTTATTGGTGGGAAGTGATTGATAGAGTAATACTTAAACCAAATATAATTATAGACACTTCTAAAAAAGTAAAGTTGATATGAAAGAGCATCAAGACTGCACAGGGTAAATGGAAATCATATTTTGATAGAAGGCATACAGAGTTGGAGGAATTCTTAGGTTATGTAAATTGCATTTGGATGATTAATTGCGTTGTATGATTTTTTGGATTATATGGATGGATTAGATCGTATTTACATATTTTCTAGGACTATATAGTGATCGAAGCTAGGGTATTTGCCTAGGAAGTCTTATGCTATAATGGTACTTTAATGTGATGTGATGTATGCTTACAAAAGCATATATTACCAAGAACACAAGTGTAACATCCAGTAAATTTTAATAATTAAATAAATAATAAATGAAAGGAAAAATGATAATTTGGACAAAACATGAATTTTTATAAATGAACAAATTAAGTGATGCAATTACACTGATGCATAAAGCTTATTTTTCCGGTCAAGTTTCATTATAAGAACGTTAAAAATGGAAATAGGGATTGAGAATTATAAATAAAATAATGATTTTGTTTAACATAGGATTATAAGATATAATAACCAGTTAGCACCAAATAAGGTACTAATATCCCTCCCCAACCTAGAAAGAAATGTACGTTTATTTCTTTCTTTATCTCATCCTCTCCTCTAACAAAGAAACCCTAAACCTAGTTCCAAGGTCTATAATTACTTAATCAAATCTCCATCGGTTTTAATCAAATTTGGGTTTAAGGGATTAAAGCGAGAAGATATTAAAATTAAAGCATTTCATGGAGTTTGGAGGTTAGGGAAATTCCGATCAGCGGAGAAGAAAAGGAATTTCAATAAATTTTGGGCTAACTTAGTTAATTTGTTAGTGGGAATATATTTACTTTGTTATATGATATCATATATGCTCATACTTTATCTTTATAGCTTATGTTTGGTTAATGGTTGCGATTCATATAGATTAATCAAGGTATATATATTACATTGAAGCATTTATATTGAAATTTGGGTTTAGAAATGATGACTGGCCATTAATGTAAAAATATGACGTTTGTTTAGTAAAGAAAGAAGAAGATGATAAATAGAAGGAATACATATGATTAAGTAAATTTATGCGAATGTATGTAAATAGCGTATAGATTTGGAAGAATTTTGAATTCAATGAATATAGTTATATATAACTGTCACTTTTGAAATGAATAGGAATTACAATAATGATAGAGAAGATGAAAGAGAGGATTAAGTTGAAATCCATATTACTTGATTAATAGTACATAAAAATAAAGAAGTCGATGAAATGACATATAAACATAAAATACAATATATATAAGTTCTAACGAAAGTAGATGTAAAGAGAAAGTGCAACACTCAAGAAAACAGAGAAAATAATGAATAGCAGTTCAAACATCTAGATTTTATAAACCAAATGTTAGAAAATTTACATTAAAAACCTGCATGTGAAACTTCAAAAAATTATCTATTTCAGATGTTTGAAATAGAGTTCAGAGTTTGAAATAATGATTATGGTATCCAAATTAAAGGGTCAAACGTTGGAATGGCTCTTGGGATTTTCATCAGTATGTCAAATGTAGGAATTTTACAACCAAAGGTCTGAAATGAATTCAAACGTCTAATTAGCCAGTCGGACATCAGAACGTATGTATGAAGCATATGTTAAACTTGGACCCATAAGGGCTGAGATAAATGGTTAAGGACGCTTTAATTCGATTGGGTGGCAAGCCTAAAGCATTGAGTAAGGTATATGTGTATGTATAGAGTAGTATATACATTAATGACTACTTTGAATGTGTATCAATACTGGTAGCTCGATAATTAAGCTATGGGAATATGTTAATATTATAAAGCTACATCAACAATTGTAAAGCATATAAATAGTTAATAAAGCTACGAGAATATGTTAATATTGTAAAGCATATTAGTAGGAACATGATACGTTAATGATTGTAAAACATATAATAGTAAAGCTGCAGGGATATGTTTTAAAGTGTATTAGATTAATGAAGGCAAAGTTGTGGGAGTATGTTAGTATTATAAAGCATATCAGTAGAAACATGATACATTAAATAGTTGTAAAACGTATCAATACGAAGATAAGACTATGAGGGTACGTTAATATTGTAAAGCATATCAATTGAAGAAAAAAGATAATAGGATACATTAAATAGTTGTATAATGTATCAATTTTGATGCTATATGATTATCCTAGTTTTGTGCTATAGCCACGAAAATGATATCATTTATATGCTAGGAATGATAGAATAAACTTATAGTGATGAAAAACCATAAGATGATAATAGTAGAAGTAGTCTATAAAAATATACTATTAGCATGTTTATATCATATACTTAGAGATATGTTCTCAGTTTGTTTATGTCCAACCATCCTATATATTTACATTTTTGTAACGACCCGCCTTTTTGACTCTCAGAAGTCGACACTAATACATCCATAGTATTCACGTGCCAAACAACCAAGTGCCAGTAAGACAGATGGTTAGGGGAAAGAAGAAGAAAGAAGACAAGAAAAAACTAAACAACACAGAATCTCACATCACAACTAATAATCTATAGTGTAACAATGATCTTTACTAAAAAAGAAACTTTATATACATATATCCATCAGAGTGCTAGCCTATCATCTACCTGAACAGTTATAGCACCTGTCTTTACAATTTCTGACAAATACAACAAAACCATGCAACGGAACATAAAGAAATACATAGATACGTCTTGGCATCTAGCTCGTCTCCTGAGCTCCAAAGCATCTAAATCTAAATCTAGAAAATATGCTCGATCTGACCGGAGCATTATAAGAAAATAATGCCTGAATCAGTTTGGTAAAACCAATGTGAGAAACACAATCATATGAATTATTAATGTTATGAAAACCTTTGAAAATAAAGGTATCTCATAAGACCATGCCGCACATAAACACGAACAGATTTTTACCTTACGATAACCAAAACATTCTTATAGAAAATCCCATGATATTATAATAATGTCTAGGTTTTAAACTAAATATTGAATATAGTTGAAATGCTTGCATCTCATATTTCAACATAGTTGGGCACAACTAAGTTCATACGCCGATTATTGGAGAATGGATTCCATACAATGACAAGACACTGGGGTACCACCTACCACAGTACACCTCTATAAAATGTACCTAGGGCCTCCTCTAGACCCCTTGCCAACACATGACCGGCCTACCCCATACTGGATAGTATCGAATATGTCATCACCCTAGTTGCTTTGCAACCATTTTCCGAGAGCTCTCATGCATAACCAATTCCATAAATATGTATATCTGTATCTAGAACGGTGATGGTATACCCTAATGGGTGCGACCTACTTAGCCTTGTTGCATCTCCTCTAATTTTAATCATTCCCAGTTAATGAGGCTTGAGGTTACGTTTTACCTTTAATATAGCAATCCCACTTGGAATGCGAACACTGCCCTCTAAGAAGCTATACAGCGTCAGCATTCGTCCATACAAGTTGTTCGGGATATGAAAAAACCGAAGGCACTACTTCTACTACATCCATTTTGGAATCACCCTTAGGATTAGTAGAAAGTAACCCTTGCACTTCAAAGAGCTTCTTCTTCGATCCCATCATCTTCAAGATTTCTTCAATCCGACACTTGAGTTGGTTCGAAGTGGTTTTCGGATTGTTCATACTTATCCAATCCCGGTCTCTTCGAACCAACATTCAATAGTTTTCGGTAAACTCAACTCCGGTTTTCTAGTAAATAAGCAGACAAGATAAGAGCAGAAATCACTCCCTAACCATTTTAAGTGGACGGATATCCTTATCATTTGTCCTAGAAGAACACAACAAATATATACATACAGTACTATCATCTAAGATAACTGTACTCTATAGTTCTCGTGTTTCCTCTAGATACTTTTAGAGTTAAAAACTAACCAATATTTGATAGTCGGTTATTTAACTATCAAATAAACACACATCAATCACATATTCAATTTCCCATGGAAACCACTAAGCCTCATTTAACTAATTTCTTATTAATTAAATCTCTTAAAATTATTTATCCAAAATAATTCATATACTTATCCCATTATTTAAGTATATTCACAAACTAAATAAGAAAGATTTCTTATTTCAACTAATTTTAAAAGGATCAAAACATATGTCATTGAAACACAGTTTATTATGAATCCCAAACAACCAATCCTTCGGTGTTAAGTAGGGAATTGCTTCCTTACAGCCAAATTTAAGAAGGACTACTTATTTATTCGATCCATAACATGATTTAAAATAAATGATCCAATCAAAACTTTATAAACCAAATCTTCCTTTTTCAAAATCCAAGTTCTCTTTCCAAAAATATAACTCTTCTACTTAGTTCTTGATTACTAAGTAAAACCCTTTTATAAACAAACTTATTAGCTTCAAAAACTTTTTTGTAAAACAATATATTATTATTTAAAGCAAATTCTTAAGTTAATTAAATTAACTTAAAACTGCATTACTAAATTAATTAATTAACTTTAAATACAAATAGCAAAATAATTAATTAAGTTTAAGCATCATTATTAAATAATTAATTAGCTTAAAATACCCTTTTATAAAGTAATTAATTAATCTAAACCTTGTTAATAAAATAATTATTTAACTTTAAATATAATTAATTAACTAATTAATTTACTTAAGACAATCACTGATTAAAGGATATTAAGCTTAGTCATTATTAATTGAAATAAATATAATTAAATTCAAAATATAATTGATTAAAGTAATAATTATCTATAAAACATTTTTAATTAAATAATAATTAACTTTAAAACATTTTTAATTAAATAATAATTAATTTTAAAACATTTTTAATTAAATAATAATTAAGTTGAAACCCTTTTAATTTAAATAACTTTAAACATTATTAACTTAAATCAACTTTGAACATTATTATAAAATTAACAATTAAACATCATTACTAAATTCAATAATGTACTTTAAATTGTTATAAAACTTGAAATTGATTTCAATTCAAACTTGTTCAAATTAGGAAAGATGCTTAACAAATCGCAATGGTGCTTAAACAAGCTACCATTACACTCGAATCGACATTTAAGTTACTACCATAGTATTTACATGAACACAGGTATGTAAATAAAATCCATAATTATTAATCGATGGATAACATGTCAATAAACATCAATTGGCATATAAATAAATGTCCAAACTAATATAATAGCAGAACGGCGATTTATTCTACTAAATGGATGTTCCATATAAGCTATTCAGTTTAGATATAGCAGAACGGTGTTTTATTCTACTAACAGGATGTCGGTGATTTATTATAATTACTAAACAACATAATTAACCACAGTGGTATTATTTTACCATTTAAGTTAACTACAATAGATGGGTCATAGGATTACATGAGTGTGATCTACATGTCAATACGAATCCAACGCATGAAACTACATGTCAAACGAATTCAGAATGCAAGAGTTACGAGTCCTTAAATTTAGGCACTTAATTAAAATTAAACTAAAAACATTTCATAACTTATTAACTACCTCCCAACTATCTTGGCCCACACGACCCAACAAGCAGCCCCTCCTATACAAACTCATCTTCTCTTCCAAGAAATAAAGAAATGTAAACAAAGCTACATGATCTAAAAACTTGGAATCAATTCAACTCGTGCACGTACGTGCACAACATGCACGTGCACGTCCCATCGGACCAGCGCCCCACCATTGCGCTGACGCCAGAAAGTCGGCCATGACCAGCACCTCCCTTCTGACCATTCACTTTCACCTACGTCACCTCCTAGCTTCATTGGAACCCATGGCCGAGCCTAAATTCGAGCCCCTGAAACCAGCAAGTGGCTAAAACCACCCACAACCGCAATTATCGCCGCTTGCAGCCACCATCTCCACCGCTAACCGCCTCGCCATCTCTTACCGCACCTTTAGGCCAAATAAAATGAGGCTCGACACCTCCTCCTGTCCCCAAATCACTCATGTTCGAGACCAAAAAGGAAAGCACACTAAACCCTAGAATGAGCTCTATAGCCCTCCTTCGACCACCGATCACCTTGCGCCTTTCACCACTTCTTTGCCACATCCCCTAGCTGCTCCAGCTTCGATCATTTGACCTATCGCCAACCAACACGCCGAAATTTCAAATTAAACCCAATTCTATCCAACTTACTCTCAAATCCAAATCCCAAGCTTAAAAATCACTCGGATACCACTGAAAATGATGAATTGATGTGACGAACGCGATGGTACAATCCGTTCGTCAAATTGTGATTGTTAAAAATTTCACCTTTTAGCCTGCTTACTTTAAAAAAATTAATTTCTATCACCACAGTTGATAAAACGTCGAACGGACAATTTTAAAAATAATTATGGACCTAAATGAACATCTTTGCAGTTGATGGCTTGAGCTAATATTGAGTAGTTAAGAAAATATTGATTTTTAAAACTTCGAGAAGGTGTTTGTTTTGCTTAAAAATCAAGAACAGAGAAGGAGATTGTTTTGCATATATACAGTGTTTATCTTCAATACAGTAAGTATATTGTAACGACCCAGAATTTTTGTCATTTGAAATTCGTATATTTAATTAATTTTAAATATTAACAAGTAAATTTAATAAGCTGAGTAACTTAAATTTTGAATATCTGGATTTAATTGGGTAATTAAATCGGCAATTTAATATTTAAAATTACAGAAATAATTGAAAATTGGGTTTAATGTGATTAAAAATGATTTATAAAGTTGTATTAAATCATATTGGAGTTATAATAATGTTTGTAAACTTTTAAAATTGAATTAAAAGTTAATTTGTGAAAATTGAATATTTTAATATTTAATTGACGAGTGAAAATAGTCATTTTTCAAACGGTCTTGGATTTCGACGAAACCTGTTTCATCGGATCTGTAATGTTATATTATTATAAGATTTCAAATTTCGTGTCAATCGGATTTACGGTTTGTCCGAGGCAAGCCAAAACGCATCGAAATCGGTTTAAATCGATTTGATTTAAATTTGATCGTTTAATTCCGTAAATCGCACATACGATCAAATTAGCTCCCGAAACACATTCCATTGCGTTCGGAACACGAGTAAAACCCTAGAAACGCCAGCCGGCATGCTTTGTTTGGAGTTCGGAAAATTTCCGATGAATAGTGTTTTGGCGAATTTTCTATAAAAGGGACCTCACACTTTCTTTTTTGCAAAAACCCTAACTGAATTACGTCAGCCGCCACCTCCACTTTTCAATGGCCGAAAATGCATCTCCTTCCTCCCTTATTTTCTTCAAATCCACCCATTAATTCAAGAAACTTCCAACTACAATAACGTAGAGCACGACGAGAGCTAGACATTCAACGGTTATGATCAAAAATCTCGTGGTGGGTCGATGGGAAAACGAGTTGAACGTCGCACGTTAGAGAGCCAATTTTGCAGCCTAGGCTCGACCGAGCTTCGAGGCGCTTGGGGCGTGGGTGGTGCCGTGCCGCGCGCGCGATGTGGCGGGTCCTGATCGAAGTGGAGACGGCCGGAGGTGGCGCGTCGATTAGGGTTAGAGGCGGCAAGATGGGTTCTTTGTCGCGTTCGTTGCCTGGGAGTAATCGCATGAGGGAAGAAAAGATAGGCGGCCAGGATCTCATCAAGAAAACGTGCGGCCCAGATGCAGTGAGGTAAAATAAAAAAAACAAAAGAAATTGTAAATTTAAATATATAGCAATTCGTATTACTTTAAAATCCTGTAACTCTTTCGTACGAGGTCGAAAAATTACGAAACAAATTGCGTTGGGTTCGTATTGACGAGCACTACGCAATGGAGCTAGATTGGAGTCGATTGGAGCCAGTGGAAATTTTGAGTAAAATTAAACGTGCGTTTAATTTTATCCAAAATAAAATACTACAACCGTTATTGAAAGCAAGGTGAGAACTTCTCACTCAATCGAATAATTGTTTCGATTTAAATTTTAAATAGTTAGATTTAAAATTGCTTGATTGTGTGAATTGGATGATAATTGTTATCTATTGTGTTAAATAGACCCTATACGCCGTATATTAAGCGGAGGTTATTTATTAAAAACATATACCACGATAATTCCACCGTGAAGTGGAATTGGTATTATATATGTATTTGGAGTTGATTTCCCGCATTATATAGCGGATGAGACCCTATTGTGTCGCATAATAGCGGATAATATTTATAAATCCCATATACCGCGATATTCCATATTGAAGTGGAATTGGTATTGTGCTAATATATGTGGATGCAGGGAAACAGGTTGGAGGGATCCAACTGGATTCCTCAAACATTTGAATTTATTTCAATGTTGTGTGTTGATTTATTTATAATCGCCGTGTGATTATATTGTATTGAAATTGTTGACGGCTATAATTTAGCCGAATATATTTTTGGTATCGTTGGATACCATAAGTAGATAAAATTGGATTTTCGAAATTTAAGTTGAAAATTTATCGAAAATTTATTTTTTGATAATTGGATAAATTTAAAAGGAGTTAAAAGATAAAAGTCTTATTTTTGAACTGTATTGAATTTAATTTCAAAATATGAAAAAAGGCTTAATAAATGGATTTCGAAAATATTATCTATAAATTGAAGAATTTATTTAAAATTTGGATTTTTAAATAGTTTGAAAAATAAAGGAATTTATCTTCTTAAACGGAATTTATTTTAAAAAGGAAACAAATTTAGAAATCCATTTGGTAATTGATTTTTGGCGATTGAAAATAAATCTTTTGGAAATGTTTGGAATTTGATTTGGTGTTTTGAAATAAAATTGAAAATCAATTTGAAATTAATTGATTATTAAAATTACCATAACTAGTCAAATTTATTTATAGAAATTTATTTGATTTAAATTTATCAGATAATTAAATTAATCCTACTTATGGATGTTTGGATTATATTGGATGTTGAATTGTTTGACATCTTTGATGTGTGATATTTTGCGATATATCCTGATTTGTGTTGTGATATGTGAATTGTTTATCTGTGATATATATATCTGTGATCTGTGAATGAAAGATGAGCATTATAGTTTATACCGCTTATCAATTATATTGTTATATCTCTGTGTTCTGATCTGTGATGGTTGGATGTTGTGCACTATTGTGTTGAACCCGTGGACTACACAATACACACACAAATGTGGATTTCACGTGGAAATCGGTTAAGTCACAGATTTTTATCAATTTTGAAAGATTGAGATTTTTGAATCCAAAAATAGTTTTGGAATTGGAATTGAAAGTTTTTGAAATGAGTTTCAGAAATAAAAGTTATTTTAAATAACTTAATAAAATTGGAATTTAAATCATTTGATTTAAATTTGAATTCAATATTTTGAAATTGAATTCAATGAATTGGGAATTTTGGTTTAAAAGATGGTACAAATTATAAAAGGTGTTTTTATGGGTTTTAACCATTTAAAAATATGGTTTTGGAAAATTTAAATTTAATATTCAAGTTTTATACTTGAATGGCTTTAAACTGTGTGATTGTAACCGTTTTTCCCAAAACAAAAACTATCTGTTTTCAAATGATAATGGTTTTCATAAAGTGAAATTTTTTCCAATTTGTATCGAAACATTTCAAGTTGAAATGAAATTGTAAATAGTTTGGAAAAAACTATGAATTAACCTTTGTGAAGATGATTAAGCTTTATTTTGAAATGGTGTATCTTTTATATTATAAAAGACTTGAATTGTGAATAGTATTGAAAGCTATAAGTTAAATCTTGATTTAAAGATTTAATGGGTTAATCCAATTTAAATGGAAATTGATTTGGAAATCTGTGAATGAATCTTTGTGAAACTGGGTAAACTTTGTGAAGTAATTCTTTTTGTTTAAAGATTTAAAATGGTAATTTGTTTAAACCATTTAAAAGAAAGGATTTGGGTAATAAGTTGTGACTTAATTGAAATCTCTATATCCATATGTTTTAAATATTGTGCTCACTATTCGGGTTAGCCGGGAAAAGACCTTTGTGTCATATAACCCATTCCGAATTAGTGATACGACGATATGGATCGTATTGAAGACCGGTGGTGAAGATCGGGTGTTTGTGAAAACGATAGGATGACCTGTCTATTGTCTCTGCACCATTAGCTACGATATAGAGATTTCCTTTGTAATGGGAAGTTCGATCGGAATTGTGAATACCCGGGTTGCAAGTGCTTCTTCAGAAGTGCCTTCGGTTCTGTTCGAACCCGGAATAGACTTGTATGGTTACATGTCTGACATTACATTTTGAGATATAAAGATGATTTCTTTCAAATACATTTCTGTTGGTGGCAGAGAATTTATTCTTTTAGCTTAACACCCTTCTTTGAGATGTACGAGCTCAGAGGTTATGTAGTTGAAATTTATCAGTGATATACTCCCAATTTGGTAGTGTGGCATGCTGAGTGTTGCTGTGTGATGATCATTTATTGATCATTTGTGATCAAAGCGTGGCTTTGTGAAAAAGCGTAGCTTTGTGGACGAGACTTCGTCAGACCTCACAACCCGGAAATGGTCGAAATAGGAATGATCCGGCAAGGTTATGAGGGTCGCTCCCTTTAGGGTATGTCATTTCCTTCTAGAAAAGGGTGGTATCAGGTATGGAGCCCTGGTATTTAACCTATGTGGATACTCCAATGTCATTTACTATGTGATTGTGTGTTTGATCGAGGCGCCTCGGATAAAGGTCCCAAAGGACCGGGGGGTAGCATACTCGAGAAGTAGTTACCTGGTGTCAGAGGTAACCCGACCTTGTGTTGGCAGAGATCTGGTTAGGTTCTCGGGACGTCCATCCAGAGGTGATCCCATGTGGCAGTAGGCAGTTCCTTAGCCTGACCATTTGTTGGAAATCCAAAGAAACAATACGAACCTTGTACGGTTTTAGTTGTATAACCTGCTATGGAATGTGACGGTAACCTGCTATTGAACATAGTAGCTATAGTAGGCATAAGTGCGGAATGCCTATGTTGGCTAAGATTAATATTATACTTTCGAAATGTTTTCTGCACTATGCACTAATAATAATATCAAAATGATTTGTTTTGCGTATTAAGCATGTTTGACTATCATAAGAAGAAATCTCCTCCAATTCTGCGTTTGCATTGTGTGTGTGGCGGGAGTTCTTATGGTAGTTTCATTTTCCAAAAGCATTGCGAATGTCTTTTACTTCCTTTGTTGTTGTTGTTGTTGTTTTAAAGATAATAACTGTTTTAGTTCTCACACTAGTCACCATGACTGACCTGGAGTTTATTGTTTCCTTCCTAAACTCTGGGTGCCCACCAATTTCTACACGGGCAGTCTAGAGTCAGGTTGGTCATTATGGATTCAGGAGATGCTGTGGAGCTCAGTGGCGAGTTGGATGGCGAGACGTATCACTTGTATATGACATTATTTATTCCGCTGTGTATTCTGTATGAGGACAAGTTTATATAACTGTCTAGTGTTGTATATTATTGTTGTAAACTCTAATGATGATGTAATGTATAAACTGATATAGTTCTTTGATCTAAAGGTTATTCATTTATCTATTATATGTTGTTCCGCTGCGAATGTGAGATTCTGATATTGTTTCTGTTTCTTTTTCTTTCTTTTTCTTCTGTCTTCTTCTACCTCTTCTTTTTCTACACAACAATTCGGTTTTCCGACATTCGATTGCTCGGCAGTTGATACAGTGGACGTATTAATGTCGATTTTCGAGCGTCGAAAAATCGTAGTCGTTACATTTGGTATCAGAGCATATGGTTAAGCGATAACTTTGGCTCTGTTGGGAATTACTCATTAGAGATAGAGTAAGTAGTACTCTAGAATGAGTGTGAGTGTAATAATAGATATGAGCGCGTATTTGTTAGTGAATATAAAAATGTTTTATATTGTGTTTGCTTATCCGTTGAGCTGTTTATGAATTCTGGTCGGTATGTGGGATGCCATATTATCGATAGGGGTTTCTAAACACTTAAACGAGGCAAGTCGACATAGTATCATTTTAAATTGGGTAAATGAAATAATTTTACCTCGATTATATTTTGTATATAAAGGAAATAATTTTTCAGAAATTATTAAAGTGTATATATAATTGATTGTTTGGTTGTTGAAAATGTAAATATATATATATATGGGTTAATAAAAGTTGTTTTAATAATCTAAATAAAAACAACAATTGTAATAGAATGAAGTATATAAGCAAATGAATTATTAAGTATGGAATTATAATTAAAATGATTTGCAATTGTGAAATAATCTTGTATAAGTAAAGTGGAATGGTGAAATTATATGAGAAAAGGATTTATAAATGTGATTTATAAATAAAAGGAAATATTTGAAAGAATATTAAGCACTGATTCACTATTGTTACTGGGAAATAATAAGGGTGATGACTTCAGCATCATCAGTATCATTTTCGAGTTTCTGTGTGATGGATTTGCTACCATAATAAATTGAAAAATTTAAGTGTTGTTGTGATAAACAAATTTGAAATTAGAATTCAAGTGGTAATTAATAAATATAAGTAGAAATGAGTTTTGAACTTATAATATGAAAAAAAAATTAGCTTTGGTAAAGTTGAAATAAAATTGAATTAGTATAATAAAACATATGATTTGGAAATTTAACTAAAGGAAAGTTAATAAATTGAATTGGATTTGATAGGTGATTATTTAATATGATTTGGAAGTTTAAATATATAAGTTGTATAACTTATAGAATGAGTAAATGTAACTGAAACCAATTATTAAAGTGGTTAAACAATTTTGTTAAGGAAAACAAAATCTGAATTGGATTTATAAGTGGAAAATTAAGTGAAGTTAAACAAATGATGTTTGAAATGGAATATAACTTAAGTGAGGTTGAATGAAATTGATTTTGATACCGAAGTAAAAATAATGAAGTGATGAATATGAATTTGAGTTATGTAATAAAATTCAACTTTAGTGGTTAAATGAATTAGCAATTGAATTAATAAATGGATTGAATGTTAATCAATCGAATGTAAATAAATTGATACGGAATAATGGATATAAGTGTTAATTCATTAAAAGATGATAAGTTGGAAATTGAATGAATTGAATGAAAATCAATAGAATATTAAACCAATTGGAAATTAAAAATGTTGAACCAAATTGAACGTAAATTTAATAATTTGGTTGTGTTGGTTATGATTTGATTGTTATATGATTGTTTGTTGATTGTATATAATTCATTAAGTGTTAATGAAATTGAATTAGTGAAATGGAAAGCCATGCAATTGAATTTGAATTGAAAGTGAATTAATGTGAATTGGTAGTAAGCAATTAAAATTTGTATCGAAACCTTATAAATTGCTTATGGGAATTATTTGATTGCATTGCTTATGGAACTTTGTATTTGTTATTGAAAATTAATGAGATGTAAAGGAATTTTGTATATATGTCACTTACGTGTTTGAATTGAGTAAGTACAGGTGCCGTGGCTGCCGTTCGGTTGATTTGGTTGTGCTAAAATGCTAAATAAATAACTGCTTTGCTTAAAAATGCTAAAAAGGTATGCCTACGCAATAAAAATAGGAAATATGAATTGTTTTTCTGCTTTTCCGACCGTGTGGGTCGATGTATATATATTTATGTCTATTGTGATCCTACTACGATTGAACCGCGCAAAGGAGACGTTGGCGAATTTTTCTGAAAATTTAAGGCGTTAGAAAAAGTTTGAAAATTTTGGAAAATTTTTGTTAACGGAAAAGTCAATTTCTAAATTGTAATGAAAATATAGGAATTGAACTAGAAAATGGAAACCATTGTTTTGGTTGAAGTTAAAGGTTTTGGAAAAGGTGAATATAAAATTTTCACTAAGTGAATTTTTGAAAAGTTAATAGATTTTGGGGCTTTTTTCTTACTTGGCAATTTCGAGGACGAAATTCTTTTAAGGCGGGAAGTTTGTAACGACCCAGAATTTCTGTCATTTGAAATTCATATATTTAATTAATTTTAAATATTAACAAGTAAATTTAATAAGCCGAGTAGCTTAAATTTTGAATATCTGGATTTAATTGGGTAATTAAATCGGCAATTTAATATTTAAAATTACAGAAATAATTGAAAATCGGGTTTAATGTGATTAAAAATGATTTATAAAGTTATATTAAATCATATTGGAGTTATAATGATGTTTGTAAACTTTTAAAATTGAATTAAAAGTTAATTTGTGAAAATTGAATATTTTAATATTTAATTGACGAGTGAAAATAGTCATTTTTCAAACGGTCTCGGATTTCGATGAAACCAGTTTCATCGGATCCGTAATGTTATATTATTGTAAGATTTCAAATTTTGTGTCAATCGGATTTACGGTTTGTCCGGGGCAAGCCAAAACGCATCGAAATCGGTTTAAATCGATTTGATTTAAATTTGATCGTTTAATTCCGTAACTCGCAAATACGATCGAATTAGCTCTCGAAACACATTCCATTGCGTTCGAAACGCGAGTAAAACCCTAGAAACGCCAGCCGGCACACTTCGTTTGGAGTTCGGAAAATTTCCGATGAATAGTGTTTTGGCGAATTTTCTATAAAAGGGACCTCACACTTTCTTTTTTGCAAAAACCCTAAGTGAATTAGGTCAGCCGCCACCTCCACTTTTCAATGGCCGAAAATGCATCTCCTTCCTCCCTCATTTTCTTCAAATCCACCCATTAATTCAAGAAACTTCCAACTACAATAACGTAGAGCACGACGAGAGCTAGACATTCAACGGTTATGATCAAAAATCTCATGGTGGATCGATGGGAAAACGAGTTGATCGTCGCACGTTCGAGAGCCAATTTTGCAGCCTAGGCTCGACCGAGCTTCGAGGCGCTTGGGGCGTGGGTGGAGCCGTGGCGCGCGCGCGATGTGGCGGGTCCTGATCGAAGTGGAGACGACCGGAGGTGGCGCGTCGATTAGGGTTAGAGGCGACAAGATGGGTTCTTTGTCGCGTTCGTTGCCTGGGAGTAATCGCATGAGGGAAGAAAAGGTAGGCGGCCAGGATCTCGTCAAGAAAACGTGCGGCCCAGATGTAGTGAGGTTAAAAAACAATTGTAAATTTAAATATATAGTAATTCGTATAACTTTAAAATCCTGTAACTCTTTCGTACGAGGTCGAAAAATTACGAAACAAATTGCATTGGGTTCGTATTGACGAGCACTACGCAATGGAGCTGGATTGGAGTCGATTAGAGCCAGTGGAAATTTTGAGTAAAATTAAACGTGCGTTTAATTTTATCCAAAATAAAATACTGCAACCGTTATTGAAAGCAAGGTGAGAACTTCACACTCAATCGAATAATTGTTTCAATTTAAATTTTAAATAGTTAGATTTAAAATTGCTTGATTGTGTGAATTGGATGATAATTGTTATCTACTGTGTTAAATAGACCCTATACGCCGTATATTAAGCGGAGGTTATTTATTAAAAACATATACCGCGATAATTCCACCGTGAAGTGGAATTGGTATTATATATGTATTTGGAGTTGATTTCCCGCATTATATAGCGGATAAGACCCTATTGCGCCCCATAATAGCGGATAATATTTATAAATCCCATATACCACGATATTCCATATTGAAGTGGAATTGGTATTGTGCTAACATCTGTGGATGCAGGGAAACAGGTTGGAGGGATCCAACTGGATTCCTCAAATATTTGAATTTATTTCAATGTTGTGTGTTGATTTATTTATAATCGCCATGTGATTATATTGTATTGAAATTGTTGATGGCTATAATTTAGCCGAATATATTTTTGGTATCGTTGGATATCATAAATAGATAAAATTGGATTTTCGAAATTTAAGTTGAAAATTTATCGAAAAATTTATTTTTTGATAATTGGATAAATTTAAAAGGAGTTAAAAGATAAAAGTCTTATTTTTGAACTGTATTGAATTTAATTTCAAAATATGAAAAAAAGGCTTAATAAATGGATTTCGAAAATATTATCTATAAATTGAAGAATTTATTTAAAATTTGGATTTTTAAATAGTTTGAAAAATAAAGGAATTTATCTTCTTAAATGAAAATTATTTTAAAAAGGAAACAAATTTAGAAATCCATTTGGTAATTGATTTTTGGTGATTGAAAATAAATCTTTTGGAAATGTTTGGAATTTGATTTGGTGTTTTGAAATAAAATTGAAAATCAATTTGAAATTAATTGATTATTAAAATTACCATAACTAGTCAAATTTATTTATAGAAATTTATCTGATTTAAATTTATCAGATAATTAAATTAATCCTACTTATGGATGTTTGGATTATATTGGATGTTGAATTGTTTGACATCTTTGATGTGTGATATTTTGCGATATATCCTGATTTGTGTTGTGATATGTGAATTGTTTATCTGTGATATATATATTTGTGATCTGTGAATGAAAGATAAGCGTTATAGTTTATACCACTTATCAATTATATTGTTATATCTCTGTGTTCTGATCTGTGATGGTTGGATGTTGTGCACTATTATGTTGAACCTGTGGACTACACAATACACACACAAATGTGAATTTCACGTGGAAATCGGTTAAGTCACAGATTTTTATCAATTTTGAAATAGTTTTGGAATTGGAATTGAAAGTTTTTGAAATGAGTTTCAGAAATAAAAGTTATTTTAAATAACTTAATAAAATTGGAATTTAAATCATTTGATTTAAATTTGAATTCAATATTTTGAAATTGAATTCAATGAATTGGGAATTTTGGTTTAAAAGATGGTACAAATTATAAAAGGTGTTTTTATGGGTTTTAACCATTTAAAAATATGGTTTTGGAAAATTTAAAATTAATATTCAAGTTTTATACTTGAATGGCTTTAAACTATGTAATTGTAACCGTTTTTTCCCAAAACGAAAACTATCTGTTTTCAATTGATAATGGTTTTCATAAAGTGAAAAGATTTCCAATTTGTATCGAAACATTTCAAGTTGAAATGAAATTGTAAATAGTTTGGAAAAAAACTATGAATTAACCTTTGTGAAGATGATTAATCTTTATTTTGAAATGGTGTATCTTTTATATTATAAAAAACTCGAGAAGTAGTTACCTGGTGTCAGAGGTAACCCGGCCTTGTGTTGGCAGAGATCCGGTTAGGTTCTCGGGACGTCCATCCTGAGGCGATCCCATGTGGCAGTAGGCAGTTCCTTAGCCTGACCTTTTGTTGGAAATCCAAATAAACAATATGAACCTTGTACGGTTTTAGTTGTATAACCTGCTATGGAATGTGGCGGCAACCTGCTATTGAACATAGTAGCTATAGTAGGCATAAGTGCGGAATGCCTATGCTGGCTAAGATTAATATTATACTTTCGAAATGTTTTCCGCACTATGCACTTATAATAATATCAAAATGATTTGTTTTGCGTAGTAAGCATGTTTGACTATCATAGGAAGAAATCTCCTTCAATTCTGCGTTTGTATTGTGTGTGTGGCGGGAGGTCTTATGGTAGTTTCATTTTCCAAAAGCATTGCGAATGTCTTTTACTTCCTTTGTTGTTGTTGTTGTTGTTGTTGTTTTAAAGATAATAACTGTTTTAGTTCTCCCACCAGTCACCATGACTGACCTGGAGTTTATTGTTTCCTTTCTAAACTCTGGGTGCCCACCAATTTCTACACGGGCAGTCTAGAGTCAGGCTATCAGGTCATTCTGGATTCTGGAGATGCTGTGGAGCTCAGTGGCGAACTGGATGGCGAGACGTATCACTTGTATATGACATTATTTATTCCGCTGTGTATTCTGTATGAGGACAAGTTTATATAACTGTCCAGTGTTGTATATTATTGTTGTAAACTCTGATGATGATGTAATGTATAAACTGATATAGTTCTTTGATCTAAAGATTATTCATTTATCTATTATATGTTGTTCCGCTGTGAATGTGAGATTCTGATATTGTTTCTGTTTCTTTTTCTTTCCTTTTCTTCTGTCTTCTTCTACCTCTTCTTTTTCTGCACAACAATTTGGTTTTCTGGCATTCGATTGCTCGGCAGTTGATACAGTGGACGTATTAATGTCGATTTTCGAGCGTCAAAAAATCGTAGTCGTTACATATATTCTTTTTTAAATCTACCATTTAAGCATACATAATCTTCTTAAACTAACTATAAAACCAAATATACAACTGTAGCTAACCGCCTTTCTTACTTCGAAAGATAAGCCATTAAGAATAAAAGAAAATGAAAGATAAGATAGAAGAGAAGAAACTAAACAACACTGAGTCTCATAACGTAATGGAATAATATATATTACTCAACATAATATATTACAATGTCATTTCAAAATGATATATCAGAGTCATACTAATACAAATTCTAGCCTGGGACAGTTGTAACAGCCCGTCTTTACCTACAGATACAATATACATATAATACAGCGGAAAACAAGGTAATAACTAGCTATCGATAAAGCCACATGCTCCAAGCTCCTCCCAAAATGAATCTGCGAAAGACCTTAACTACTTGGTTGCCCATTCGAATTTGAGCACCCAAGAGTTTATAAAAAAAGGAAAATATACTCCGGGTCAGACATGGTTCTGGAGTGAGTAAAGCATAAGTCTTAATTTATAAAAACCTTTAAATCATAGGCATCTCGTAAGATCACGCGACACATAAACAAGAATGTGTTTTTACCTTACGATAACCAAAACATCTTCTATAGAAAATCCATTGATAGTATAATAATGTCTAGGGGTTAAAGTAAAATATAAATGTAGTTGAATTGCTTGCATCTCACATTTCAACATAGTTGGGCACAACTAAGTCTATACATCGCTAATTGAAGAATGGATTCCATACGATGACTGGGCTACTGGGGTACCGTCCGTTACGGTGCATCTCTAGATAAAATAACATCGAGGATCTCACCGGGATCCCTTGCCAACACAGAACCGGCCTACCACTTGACTAGTAGTACCGAATATGATCACCCCTTGTTTAATGGGCCCCGAAGCATACACATGAGAGGTAATATTGACCCTAGATGGGGATGATCATACCCTAATGGGAGCGATCCACTTAGCCCTGCTGCATCTCCTCTATTTTAGTCATTCCCGATCAATGAGGCTTGAGGCTACGTTTTACCTTTTATATAGCACTTCCTACTTGGAATACTAACACTACCTATCAAGCAACAATGCAATGCTAGCATTCATCCATAAAAGTTGTCCAGGAGATGGACAACCGAAGATACTACTTCTACCGCATTCATTTTGAAATCACCCTCAGGATTAGTAGCAAGCAGCCCTCGCACTTCAAAGAGCTCCATCTTCCATTCCATCATCTTCAAGATGTCTTCACTTTAAAATGCTTGAGTTGGATCGAAGTGGTTTTTAGATAACATATCCGATCTCGATCTCTTCGAAACAACATTCGATTGTTTCTGGTAAACTTAACCATAGTTTTTTAGGAAATAAGCAGTCAAAGATAAGAGCGAAGATCACCTCCTAACCTTTAGTGGATGGATTTCCTTATCATTTGTCCTAGGAGAACAAAATGAGATTTATACGCACAGTATAGCATCGTCGAAGATGACTGTGCCATATAACCCACATGTTTCTCCTAGATATTTTCAAAGTTACATTTTGGATCCATATTTGATAGTCGGTTATTTAACTATCAAATTAACAAACAACATTCAATTCAATTTGAGATTTATTTATCCATAGCAACCACTAAGCCTGAAAACAAATCTTTATTTAATAAATATCCTTTCAAAACGTTTGTCTAAAACACTCATATTCTTATCCCTCTGACATAAGTATATACAAAAACACTTGTGAATAACTTCTTATTTCCAAATCATGTTAAAAAGGATTAAACAAATGTTGTTTAAATTGGAGGTAAGAACAACCCAAAACACTATTTCCTCGGTGTTATGTGTGGAACAGATGTTCCATACCATCATTTTTAAAAGTCAGTTTAGAGAAACCCATATCACAAATTCTTTTTATACTTCTTTCGATAAATTCCTTTTAATCAAATCTATTTCATTTATGAAATCTCTTTTACTTGAAATCCAATTCCATTTCAAAATACTTTCCAAACTCCCAAATTCATTTATAAAACCTTATAAATATTCAAAATCATTTATATAAATTGCTTTTATAGATATCCAAACCTTTTAAAAAAATCCTTTGTGAATATCCAAATCATTTTCTAAAATTCTTTTATAAATACCTCAAAGTCATATATAAAACTTCTTTATAAACCTTTCATGTTTAAACAACTTCTTAAAAAACCTTATCTCGATTTAGCTTCCTTTAATAAGCAAATCCATTTATAAATATTCCTTATTTATGAAATCTTCTTTGCTTAAAAACTCAAATCCATTTACCCAAAGCACTTTATAAATTTCCAAATTCCTTTATAAAACTCTTTAGAAAAACTTCTTTTTATAACATGGGAAACCATTCTCATTAGTTAAAAAAACATCTTTAGTAAAACCATTTGTCAAAGCATTCTTAAATATCTTTTTCAAGATGCAATAACTTTGAAACCATTTCAAAAAGAAAATGAAATATTTATCTTTACAAAATCAACGGAGGCTTAGTGACCACAATGGTGCTTTTAATTTGATTTTACTTATCCAGTTCAACATGGCGTCATATAACAGCAGGTATATAAGGATCAACACATAACCATCAATCACCTTAATTAAATGCCCAAGTTAATTGTAATAACAGAATGGTGTTTTGTTCTGCTAATAGATGTCATTTAGCTTCCTGATCATATGGGGTTACTTAAGGTAAGCGATACAGACATCCCTTGATTTAAAAAAATTTGAAAAGAAAACAATTTAAAACAAAACCGATTACTTAAACTCAAAGCGATTTTAAAATAAATTAAAACCCTTATAAATGAGAATCAAATCCATGTTAAATAGTAATTAAATTCTAATAAAAGTAATTAAACTTTAATTAAACTTTAATTAAACCTCATTAAAACATAATTAACTTTAATCAAAGCTTAATTAAACAAAACCCCTTTTTAAAATAATTAGTTAACGATTATATTAAATAATTAATTAAATAATAATTAATAAATCCTTAACTAATAATTAAATTTAATTAAGTAAAACATCATGATTAACTTGATTGATTAACATTTAAGTTTGAAAAAATATCATTGACCAATGATTAAGTACTAATTACTTTAATTAATTAAACTCATTAAATAATTGTTCTCTAATTATTTTATTAAAGTTAGAAAAAAATTTCAAAAAGATTTCTAGGTGAAAACAAGTTCGGATTAGAAAAATAGTTAGATTTTCCGAACTGCGTGTATAGCGGCTATAGCTATACGGACCCTAATTTCAAAAACTTGAAATTTTGATTTTCTAACTTTTAAAACTTCCCTCTTAGACTCTTATCCTCCTTGAACATGAAAATAAACTTTTGAAAATCAAATCAAAGTTTTAAACTTGAAACTTTTCACTTTGAAACAAAAATCAAACTTTCGATAAAAAGCGGATTTTTACGTTGTTTTTGGTTAGCAAATCGTTACCTTCATGTCATGAACCCACATACAATAGTTACAAAATTCAAACATAATACCACATCATATCATTATAGCGTCATCATGAACAAAGTATTACTTCACAATACTAACTGACTTTTCCAATATTCAAGGTATAATCTTTATCGTTTACTCAAACTTCGGCATAACCAATCAATACCAAATCAACATATATGCATGCATACACAACATATAACATTACTAAATACTTAAGCAACATTTTAACTCATAAATTTTACAACTTTTAAAAAGTTAGTAACTTGAGTTTAAAGCATGAACTTTACTCACCAAACTTTATCTAAATCAAACTTGTAACGACCCAGAAATTTTGGTCGTTGAATTTGAGGTATTTAATGGATTTAAATATTTAAAATATTGGTTTTAAAAGCTAATAACTCAAATTTAAAATTATAAGGATTAAAATAATTATGTTAATATCTAAAACTTAAACACATAGATTGTTGAAAATATTTGAATTGGTGAAGTTTATATTGAATAGTGTTTCAATAACTAAATTTTTAGTTGAATATTGATTTGATGAATTTGATAGCATATTTAACCTATTTTTAAATAAATATATAATAACAGTGAATTCAATTGTAAATTCGCTTGTAGCAATTAACAATTCGAATAAATGATCAAAAAATTTATTTTATTTTTACGACTCGATTTCTATTAATGTATTTTAGTTTAATTTATCTAATTTTCCATGATTTTTAATTAGGAAAATATTGAAACCAAATTTGATGTTTTATCGTCAAATAGCAGCATTTTTGTGATTTTACATAATTCAATAACCGATGTATATTATTTTTGTTTTGGGATCGTCTCGCCGTTCTGAGCGTGATCGTATATTTGTTTTATCGATTAGGAGTCCGTACACGAACGGAAAACAGTGCAGCAGAGTGTAGAAAATATTTTGAGAAATGGAAGTCAACACAAACCATTCCTGTTACCAGCCGCATTCTTGTCTCCAAGTACCATCCTCTTCCTCTCGTTTTAAAATCAAACAGAAAAAATCAGCATTTGTTTCCTTCACATATTCAAAACACACTTCACGTGTAAAATTCAAACAAATAATATGGTCCTCTATAAATCATAAAACAAATTGCTTTGGAATCTCGGTGACATGATCTATGTTTTTGTATAGGCTTTTGGGTGTTCGACATTGAGGGTGTGAGTGGTAATGAGGAACAGTGAGTGTTCGGAATAGCTAGGGTTTGGCCTTGCTTTGAAATTAGACGACGAGAGGTCGATAGGGTGGTTGCTTTGAATTCGTGAGGTCTGAGTGCATCTATAGGAAGAGAATGGGAATGTGCGGCCGAGGATAGGGGTTTTCGTTCATTCCCTGTAACCGTTCGAGGTGGCGATGTCACGAATTGTTGAAGGAGCTCGAGTGTTCGGTATTGGTGATGGAGAGGTAAAGGTGGAGGAGAGGGAGTCGACGGTGGTGTCTACTTGTCGGACGGGTGACCGGAGAGGGAGAGAGGAGGAGGAAGCAGCTGTCGTGGGTGGAGAGAAGTCTTGGAGAGGGATTATTGAAGAAGAAGATTTATTTAAATTATTAAGGGTAATTAATTAGTAAAAGTGTAATTAGTAATTATCATGTTATTTAAATATCGATAACTTAAAAATCGAATACCTTTCTCATTTAAGATCCAAATCGTATGCGGTTTATCGTGGTACATTCATAGCAACAAGAGCTTCGCTATGGAATTGAATTGGTAGCAATCAGAGCTTAATGAATTTCAAGCTAATTTCGAACATTGTTCGGAATTAATCGGAACTAGAACGCTTCGGCGACAAAAAATATATAATAGTGAGTAAATCTCACTCATTTGGATTACTGGTTTTAATATAAAATGTTTTAAAATTATTTATTGGTTGATTGGATGAATTTATAAATTATCATCAGTTGGATATTATATTATATATAGTAGTATATATATTAGTAGCTGGGTATATTCCCACCGATTGGAGCGGATGAGACACTATGCGCCCCGCATAATAGCGGATGAACCTTTTTATTGCGATATCCACCTCGAAGTAGGATTATTTTTAATTTTATGTTATATAACATATGTGGTTGCAAGGAAACAGATTGGAGGGATCCAATTGGATTCCTCAAATATATTGATTGTTTTTCATATATACCGATATATGATGTGATTGAATAATCCATTATAGATTGTTGTGTGATTTGATGCTATAGTAGCACTGGCCTTAATTTTGGTATTTTGAATACCATAAATATTATTTTTGAATTTGAAGGAATTAAAAGGAGATTATTGATATAAAAATAGTTATATCAAAATTTGGATTATTTTAAAGGAATTTGATTTGAATAAAACAATGATTTGATTTTGGATTTGTACTCAACTGTTCGTAAAATGCTTTAATTAGAGATTTAAAAATAATTTATATAAGGGATTTTTAACAATGGATTTTAAGTGATATTTCTGGATTTATGGAAAAGGAGTTGAAATCGATATTTAAAATAGATTTGAAAAATAAATGGGATTTATAAAGGAATGGATTCATAAATGAAATTTTATAAATGAGATTATTTTTATAAACAAGTGAAACCAAAATGAGTTTATAAACTTATAAATGATGGTTATAAATAAGGGGAAATGATTATCAGTTGATAAATTGGAAACATAAATTCATAGTGTGAATTTAAATCGAGATATGGGAATCGGTTTTTGGAAAAAAAATAGTGGATTCTATTTTGAAATGTGAGAATGGTTATGAAATTGAAACGTAATCGATGTGATATGAATCAAGAGGGATTTATAAATTGAAATTGGTAATATTGAATTTTAAAAATAGATTTTTGTCGAGAAATTAAGTTTGTTTAAAGGTGAGATTTTATTTATAAACTATGTAGTTTAAATTGTTTTAGTATTGTAATATTTCTGAAAGTTGATTATTCAAATATTTAATCTTAAATGAAGTGAATTCTAATTTTTAAAATAAGCTTTGTAAATTGATTAGTTTTATTTATGATTTGGAAATTATTTATTGTTGTCTATTTGAAGGTGTTTTGGATATTTATAATAATTACTTAGATGTGTTTGGAAAATAAATTTATTATTCTTTAAAAAATATACTTATTATATATATTGAATTTTGAAAATGATTGGAATTTACTTATAAATTTTCTCGAGATTTGTGACTGGATTTTATTGACCAGATGTGATTTTATAAGAGAAATCTTAAAACGAAATTTTGGAAAACTTAAGGAAATTTTCGAAATGTTAGATATGAGAATTTCGAAAATAAATCTGAATTCATAAAAGAAGCTACAAATGGTTAGATGAGATTTAAATGAGTATAATCGATTTTGGAAAGTGTAAAAGGGATTAATAAATTTTCCAGAGATTTATGAGATAAGTTAAAGAATATTTCTTAAGTGTTGATATTTGAAATGATTTTGGAAAATAGACTTATGAAATTTTCCTATGTATTGAAATGAAGGTTTTGGAAATATTTTAACTACGAAATGATTTATATAGAAATATTTTCTAAGTAATGAGTTATAAAATGGAATTTGGAATATTTCTAAGTATTGATATGGTTCGAAAATATTCTGTTATGGATATAAGTATTTGAAACTGTTTCAATTATTGAATATACTGGAAGAGATTTGAATATATATCTTTGTAAAAATATTTTGAAACAAATATTTTGAAATATTTATAAATGTGGCCTAGTGACTACTTATGTGTGTAATTTGATAGTTAAATAACCGACTATCAAATCTGGCCAATTTCGTTAACCGTTTCGAAGAGACCGGGATTGAATTTAATTATTCGAAAACCACTTTGATCTGATTTGTGCGTTACGAATTGTGATATCTCGAAAATAATGAAGTTGGTGATCTTGAAGGAGATCGGTTTGTTCAGACCCAGAACAATTTGTATGGATGAATGCTATCATTGCATCGTTGCTTGGAAGGCAGTGTTAGCATTCCAAGTATGAATGCTATTCTTAAGGTAAACGTAGCCTCAAGCCTCATCAACCGGGAATGAATAAAACAGGAAAGATGCAGCAAGGCTATGTGGGTCTCTCCTATTTAGGTATGATCATCACTCATCTAGAGTGGAAATTTATCATCACTTTCATTTGTATGCATTTCGGTGACCATTGGTGGTGATCATATTCTATACTATCCAGTAAGGGGTAGGCCGGTCTTGTGTTGGCAGGGATCGATAGGTTCGATCTCGGTACATTTTTCTAGAGGTGTACTGTGGCTGGCGGTACCCCAATTGCCCTATCATTATATGGAATCCAATATCCACTACGAGCATGTACGGTTTTAGATGTGCCTAACTATGCTGAAACGTGAGATGCAAGCATTTCAGCTATTTTGTAGTTTATTTTCTATAGAAACTATTATAATATTAGATGATTTTGATATAAAATATTTTGGTTATCGTAAGGTAAAAACCCATCGTGTTTATGTGTGGCGTGATCTTACGAGATACCTTTGTTTTCAAAGGATTTTGATAACAGTAATAATTCAAATTGAGTGTGTTTTCTCACGCTAGTTTTCCAGACTGATTCGAGTGTTATTTTATTATAATGCTCGGGTCAGACCGAGTATTGCAGATCCAGGTTAGGATGCTATGGAGCTCAGGAGACAAGCTAGAGTATTTCAGGCGTACTACACGTACTTGGTTATTTCCGCTGATTGTGGTATGCCGTATATTCAGTACGTGTGAGGACAAGTTATTATAAATGTCCAGATTGATTGTTGACTGTTGTACTCTGATGATTGTATGTATATTATATTACAGTTTCTTTGTATAAAGATCTGTTATTATATATTATATTTTGTTCCGCTGCGATTGTGAGATTCTGTATTATTGTTTCTGTTTCTTCTTCTATCCTCTTCTTTCTCATAGTTATTCGTCTTTTCGTACAATTTGTGTTGGAAAAGTATGATTTAATGTCAGCTCAAAGGGTACAGAACGATGGGTCGCTACACTTGGTATCAGAGCTGAAGGTTAAGCGAGAACCTTGGCTTTGGTGGGGATTACTCATTATAGATAGGGTCAGTAGTACCCTAGAATGAGTCTGAGTGTATTATAGCTATGAGCGCGTATTTGTTAGTGAATATAAATTGTTTTATATTGTGTTGACTTATCGGTTGAGTGTTTATGGATTCTGGTCGGTACGGTCTGGACAACTGTATCGATAGGGGTTTCTAAACTCTGAACAAGTTAAATCGACATAGTATTGTTTTAAAGTGGGTAAATGAAATAATTTTACCCAAATTGTATTTTGATATAAAAGAAATAATTATCTGAAATTATTATAGTATACGAGTACATATGCACGCCCAGGTGGGCCTGCATTTAATCACAATGTGCATGCATTTTTATATGTACCTGTGGAAGTAGATTTGATAGTAGCATCCCCACATTTGAACGCCGCCTAGGCAAAACCGCTATTTTTTTTGTTTTGACTGCAATAACTTCTTCATACTAACTCGGAATTAGGCAAAACTTCGACCGATGAATTCCTACGTAAATTACAGACAATATGGTACACTCGGATACTTCATCTTGTGAATTCACACTGTAGTTCTACAAGGGGACTGACAGTGTACTTAGAAAATAACATGGCACAACATCCTCATATTTGAACTCCGCCTAGTGTAGAAGCTGCTATTTTTGTTATTTAGACTGCTATATTTTCTTCATACTAACTTGAAATCCGACGAGACTTCGACAGATTAACTCCCACCAAAATTACGGACAATATGGAACACTCGGATACTTCATCTTATGAACGCACACTGTAGTTCTCCATGGGGACTGACAGTTGTACTTAGAAAAAAACAGGCTAACACATCCCCATATTTCAACTCCGCCTAGTGCAGAAGCCGCTATTTTTTTCTTCAGACTGCAATAACTTCTTCATACTAACTCGGAATCAGGCGATACTTCGACCGATGAACTCCCACCTAAATTACGGACAATACGGTATAGTTGGATACTTCATCTTGTGAACGCACACTGTAGTTCTTCATGGGGACTGACAGTTTACTTAGGAAATCACATGCTACCACATCCCTATATTTGAACTCCACATAGTGCAGAAACCGCTTTTTTTTGTTCAGTCTGCAATAACTTCTTCATACTAATTTGAAACCCGGCGAGACTTCGACCGATTAACTCCCACCTAAATTACGGACAATATGGAACACTCGTATACTTCATCTTGTGAACGCACACTGTAGTTCTCCATGAGGACTGATAGTTGTACTTAGAAAATAACAGGCTACCATATCCCCATATTTGAACTCCGCCTAGTGCAGAAGCCGCTATTTCTTTTGTTCAAGCTGCAATAACTTCTTCATACTAATTCAGAATCCGGTGAGACTTCGACCAATTAACTCCCACCTAAATTACGGACAATATGTAACACTCGGATACTTCATCTTGTGAACGCACACTGTAGTTCTTCATGGGCAGTGACAGTTGTACTTAGAAAATAATAGGATACCACATCCCCATATTTGAACTCCGCCTAGTGCAGAAGCCGCTATTTTTTTTGTTCAGACTGCAATATATTCTTCATACTAACTCAGAATCCGGCGAGACTTCGACCGATTAACTCCCACCTAAATTACGGACAATATGAAACACTCGTATACTTCATCTTGTGAACGCACACTATAGTTCTCCATGGGCAGTGACAGTTGTACTTAGAAAATAACAGGATACCACATCCCCATATTTGAACTCCGCCTAGTGCAGAAGCCGCTATTATTTTTGTTCAAACTGCAATAACTTCTTCATACTAATTCAGAATCCGGTGAGACTTCGACCAATTAACTCCCACCTAAATTACGGACAATATGGAACACTCGGATACTTCATCTTTTGAACGCACACTGTAGTTCTCCATGGGCACTGACAGTTGTACTTAGAAAATAACAGGATACCACATCCCCATATTTGAACTCCGCCTAGTGCAGAAGCCGCTATTTTTTTGTTCAAACTGCAATAACTTCTTCATACTAATTCAGAATCCGGTGAGACTTCGACCGATTAACTCCCACCTAAATTACGGACAATATGGAACACTCGGATACTTCATCTTGTGAACGCACACTATAGTTCTCCATGGGCAGTGACAGTTGTACTTAGAAAATAACAGGATACCACATCCCCATATTTGAACTCTGCCTAGTGAAGAAGCCGCTATTTTTTTTGTTCAGACTGCAATATTTTCTTCGTACTAACTCGGAATCCGGTGAGACTTCGACCGATTAACTCCCACCTAAAATACGGACAATATGAAACACTCAGATACTTCATCTTGTGAACGTACACTGTAGTTCTCCATGGGGACTGACAACTGTACATAGAAAATAACAGGCTACCACATCCCCATATTTGAACTCCGTCTAGTGCAGAAGCCGCTATTTTTTTTTCAAACTGCAATAACTACTTCATACTAATTCAGAATCCGGTGAGACTTCGACCAATTAACTCCCACCTAAATTACGGATAATATGGAACACTCGAATACTTCATCTTGTGAACGCACACTGTAGTTCTCCATGGGCACTAACGGTTGTACTTAGAAAATAACAGGATACCACATCCCCATATTTGAACTCCGGCTAGTGCAGAAGCCGCAATTTTTTTTTTCATACTACAATATTTTCTTCATACTAACTCGGAATCCGGCGAGAGTTCGACCGATTAACTCCCACCTAAATTACGAACAATATGAAACACTCTGATACTTCATCTTGTGAATGTACACTGTAGTTCTCCATGGGGACTGACAGTTGTACTTAGAAAATAACAGGCTACCACATCCCCATATTTGAACTCCGCCTAGTGCAGAAGCCGCTATTTTTTTTGTTCAAACTGCAATAACTTCTTCATACTAATTCAGAATCCGATGAGACTTCGACCAATTAAGTCCCACCTAAATTACGGACAATATGGAACACTCGATACTTCATCTTGTGAACGCACACTGTAGTTCTCCATGGGCAGCGACAGTTGTACTTGGAAAAATAACAGGATACCACATCCCCATATTTGTACTCCACTCAGTGCTGAAGCCGCTATTTTTTTTGTTCAGACTGCAATATTTTCTTCATACTAACTCGGAATCCGGCGAGAGTTCGACCGATTAACTCCCACCTAAATTACGGACAATATGAAACACTCTGATACTTCATCTTGTGAACGTACACTGTAGTTCTCCATGGAGACTGACAGTTGTACTTAGAAAATAACAGGCTACCACATCCCCATATTTGAACTCCTAGTGCAGAAGCCGCTATTTTTTTTGTTCAAACTGCAATAACTTCTTCATACTAATTCAGAATTCGATGAGACTTCGACCAATTAACTCCCACATAAATTACGGACAATATGGAACACTCGGATACTTCATCTTGTGAATGCACACTGTAGTTCTCCATGGGCACTGACAGTTGTACTTAGAAAATAACAGGATACCACATCTCCATATTTGAACTCCGCCTAGTGCAAAAGCCGCTATTTTTTTTGTTCACACTGCAATATTTTCTTCATACTAACTCGAAATCCGGCGAGACTTCGACCGATTAACTCCCACCTAAATTACGGACAATATGAAACACTCGGATACTTCATCTTGTGAACGTACACTGTAGTTCTCCATGGGGACTGACAGTTGTACTTAGAAAATAACAGGCTATATTCCCATATTTGAATATTATTTCTCTATAAGATGTAAAAGGGTATATTTGGAATTTCAAAAGGACACTGAGTAAATTATTCAATGAATTCTCTTTATTAGTAGTAAAGATAAAGATAGAGTGAATGATTTCCATTATTATAATGAGGGGTATTTCTGGTATTTAATAAAGACACGGTTGAATTCCTATTCAAGGAATTTTCATTATTAGTAGTAAAGATAAAGATAAAGAAGATTAGTAGTAAAGATAAAGATGTGATGTTGACATAACAATCCATGGGGACTGACAGTTGTACTTAGAAAATAACAGGCTACCACATCCCCATATTTGAACTCCGCCTAGTGCAGAAGCCGCTATTTTTTTGTTCAAACTACAATAACTTCTTCATACTAATTCAGAATCCGGTGAGACTTCGACCAATTAACTCCCACCTAAATTACGGACAATATGCAACACTCGGATACTTCATCTTGTGAACGCACACTGTAGTTCTCCATGGGCACTGACAGTTATACTTAGAAAATAACAGGATACCACATCCCCATATTTGAACTCCGCCTAGTGCAGAAGCCGCTATTTTTTGTTCAAACTGCAATAACTTCTTCATACTAATTCAGAATCCGGTGATACTTCGACCGATTAACTCCCACCTAAATTACGGACAATATGGAACACTCGGATACTTCATCTTGTGAACGCACACTGTAGTTCTCCATGGGCAGTGACAGTTGTACTTAGAAAATAACAGGATACCACATCCCCATATTTGAACTCCGCCTAGTGAAGAAGTCGCTATTTTTTTGTTCAAACTGCAATAACTTCTTCATACTAATTCAGAATTCGGTGAAACTTCGACCAATTAACTCCCACCTAAATTACGGACAATATGGAACACTCGGGTACTTCATCTTGTGAACGCACACTGTAGTTCTCCATGGGCACTGACAGTTGTACTTAGAAAATAACAGGATACCACATCCTCATATTTGAACTTCGCCTAGTGTAGAAGCCGCTATTTGTTTTGTTCAGACTGCTATATTTTCTTCATACTAACTCGGAATCCGGCGAGACTTCGACCGATTAACTCCTACCTAAATTATGGACAATATGAAACACTCGGATACTTCATCTTATGAACGTACACTGTAGTTCTCCATGGGGACTGACAGTTGTACTTAGAAAATAACAGGCTATATTCCCATAGTTGAATACTATTTCTCTATTAGATGTAAAAGGGTATATTTGGAATTTCAAAAGGACACCGAGTAAATCTATTCAATGAATTCTCTTTATTAGTAGTAAAGATTGATGTGTTTGGTTGTTATTATTATAGTCAAAACAAGATTATAAATTGGAATGGTTATATATAAACAAATTAAAAGGTATAAGTATGAATTATACAAATGAGTTAAAACTAAAATTTGATTCAAACCAGAATTTAGAAATTTAAATCCCGGAAATTTCGAAAATGTTTTCCATGTGTTTTAAAATAAGTAATGGTAATATTATTGTGGAAATGTATTTGAATAGAAAATGTTTTTAAATGGATTTTGAAAGTGATAAAGCACAGAACTCACTATAGTCGCTGGAAAATAATTCTGGTGATGACGGCCGCATCATCAGTCTTCATTTTCGAGTTTCTAAGTGACAGATTGCTACCGTAGTAATTTGATATGAGGATTTTTATTTGGAAACAAATGTTCTTTTGGAAATTCCAAAGGGAATTTGTTTTGGATAAAAACCAGGTTTGTTTAAATTTAAAAAGTGCGATTTTGATATATATATATATATATATGATTTCAAAATGGTTTGAAATGAAACCTAGTGTTTGAATTCTAGAATCCTTATTTAAATGTTTTAGGAAAATATCAGGAAATAAATTTTTGAACTTATAAGTTGATAATGATATTAGTAGGGAAAGAAGGGTGCAAAATGGAATTTTGGAATTGAATTTTAACTTAAGTAAGTTAAAATGAATTGTATAAATTGAAATTTAAAGTAAGCTAAGTTAAATAAAATTAGATTGGATTAGAAATGATATCAAATGGAATTGAATATAAAATTTGAGTTGTAAAACGATTATATAACTACAAGTTATAAATTTTGAATAGAATCAAATCAAGTATAGAATTGTTGAAAATGTGAAAAATAAGTTGTGTAACTTATAAATTGGAAAAGTGGAATAGAAAAACCAAAATAAAGATGGTTTGATATTTTTGTAAAGGAATGGAAATCCAAATTTGTATTATAAAATGAAGTTGAACTCAAGTCGACCCAATAGAAGTGATTTTTTGAAATAAAAATCAGATTTTGAATTATAAAATAAAGTTGAACTTATTAAATGAATTTAATTGAACTAATGAAGTGAATTAGTGAATGGAATATGGTTCAGAATGTTGTTTGACAACAATTGAATGTGAACTTAAGTTGTTAAGTGAAAATAAACATAAGAGTGTTGTAAAATGTTTATAATAACTTAAGTAAACTTGATGGAATGGTTCCTGAGTAATTAATATAAAGAATGAATGGAATTGAAATGAGATGATGAATATGAATGTGAACCAATGAATGCGAATTAATTGAATGAAAATTAATTTGGCGTAAATGAATGGGATATGGATGTGTTGGATGTAAGTAAAATGAAAGTGAATGTTAATAATTGAATGTGATGAATGAAATGAAATGAAATGAATGGAATGAAAGGATTTGAATGGAAATTAATTAAATATGGATTAATTAAATTTGAAGAATGCATGTGAATGTGAAGTTAATGTAATGAATCGAATAATAAAGAATATGGATGTGAATAAGTTGAAACTGGATCAATAAATGTTAGTCAGGAATGAAGTGTATAAAATAAATGTAGACATTGGTAAATGTAAAATGATATGGTTAGAAATTATATGGTTGGATATTATGTGTAAATAAGAAACAGGTATATACAAGCAAGAGCTAGTTGATGCTTTTGATTTTGTAAATAAAATTGGTTGCCCGACTAAAAGGTACATGTTTATATTTCAATTAGTTTGATGATTTTATGACTAGCCGCTTTGCTTTTGATTTTCTTTTGATTGATTTGGTCCCGTGGTGGCAATTTGTAGTTGTTTCGATCGAGCCGCACAAAAGAGATGCTGGCGAAATTTTTCGAAAATTAAGGCATTAGAAATTTTTTGAGAATTTTGGAAAAATTTTATAACTAAAAGTTTGATTTTAAGTTCTAACATGAAATGATATTAGTGGGTTTTTGGAATGATGTTAGTCAATGTTGGTGAATGAATTGGGAAACTTAGAAAATGTGATAAAGTTGCAACTAAAGAGTTTTGGAAAGTTAAAAGGGTTTAAAGGGATTTGGCAATCAATTTTAACTAAATTGGTTTTGGAAAGTTAATGGGTTTGTGGCATTTTTCTTACCTTAGTAATTTTGGGGACGAAATTCTTTTAAGGGGGGAAGAATGTAACGACCCGAAAATTTTGGTCATTAAGTTTGAGGTATTAATGGGTTTAAATATTTAAAATATTAGTTTTAAAAGCTAATAAGTCAAATTTCAAATTAGAAGGATTAAAATAATTATGTTAATATCTGAAAATTAAACACATAGATTGTTGAAAATATTTGAATTGGTGAATTTTATATTAAATAGTGTTTCAATAAATAAATTTTTAGTTGAATGTTAATTTGATGAATTTGATAGCTTATTTAACCTATTTTTAAATAAATAGATAATAACAGTGAATTCAATTGTGAATTCACTTGCAGCAATTAACAATTCGAAAAAATGATCAGAAATCTATTTTATTTTTACGACTCAATTTCTAACCGATGTATAATATTTTTGTTTTGGGATCGTCTCGCCGTTCTAAGTGCGACCGTATATTTGTTTTGCCGATTGGGAGTCCGTATGCGAACAGAAATAGTGCATCAGAGTGTCGAAATTATTTCGAGAAATGAAAGTCAACACAAATCATTCCTACTACCAACCGCATTCTTGTCTCCAAGTACCATCCTCTTCCTCTCGTTTTAAAATCAAATAGAAAAAATCAGCATTTGTTTCCTTCACATGTTCAAAACCCACTTCACTTGTAAAAATTCAAACAAATAATATGCCTCTATAAATTATAAAACAAATTGGTTTGGAATCTCGGTGACAGGATCTATGTTTTAGTATAGGCTTTTGGGTGTTCGGCATTGAGGGTGTGAGTGGTAACGAGGAACAGTGAGTGTTCGGAATAGCTAGGGTTCGGCCTTGCTTTGAAATTAGACGACGAGAGGTTGATGGGGTGGTTGCTTTGAATTCGTGAGGTCTGAGTGCATCTATAGGTAGGGAATGGGAATGTGCGGTCGAGGATAGGGATTTCTATTCATTCCCCGTAGCCGTTCGAGGTGGCGATGTCGCGAATTGTTGGAGGAGCTCGAGTGTTCGGTAATGGTGATGGAGAGGTTGAGGTGGAGGAGAAGGAGTCGACGGTGGTGTCTGCTTGTTGGACGGGTGACTGGAGAGGGAGAGATAGTGGGAGAGGAATTATTGAAGAAGAAGATTTGTTTAAATTATTAAGGGTAATTAATTAGTAAAATTGTAATTAGTAATTATTATGTTATTTAAGTATCGATAACTTAAAAATCGAATATCTTTCTCATTTAAGGTCCAAATCGTATGCGGTTTGTCATGGTACATTCGCAGTAACGAGAACTTCGCTATGGAATTGGATTGGTAACGATCAGAGCTTATTGAATTTCAATCTAATTTCGAACATTGTTTGGAATTAGTCAGAACTTGAACGCTTCAGCGTCAATAGAAAATAAAGGTGAGTAAATCTCACTCATTTGGATTACTGGTTTTAATATGAAATGTTAAAAATTATTTATTGGTTGATTGGATGAATTTATAAATTATTATCAGTTGGATATTATATTATATATAGTAGTATATATTAGTAGTTGGGTATATTCCCGTCGATTGGAGCGGATGAGACACTATATGCCCCGCATAATAGCGGATGACCCTTTTTATTGCGGTATCCCACCTCGAAGCGGGATTATTATTATTTTATGTTATATAACATTTGTGGTTGCAGGGAAACAGATTAGAGGGATCCAACTGGATTCCTCAAATATATTGATTGTTTTTCATATATAGCGATATATGATGTGATTGAATAATCCGTTATGGGTTGTTGTGTGATTTGATTTATTGGATGCTATAGTAGCACTGGCCTTAATTTTGGTATTTTGAATACCATAAATATTATTTTTGAATTTGAAGGAATTAAAAGGGGATTTTGGATATAAAAATATTTATATCGAGATTTGGATTATTTTAAATGAAATTGATTTGAATAAAACAATGATTTGATTTTGGATTTGTACTCAACTGTTCGTAAAATGTTTTATTAGAGATTTATATAAAAGGGATTTTTAACAATAGATTTTTAAGTGATACTTCTAGATTTATGGAAAAGGAGTTGCGATATTTAAAATAGATTTGAAAAATAAATGAGATTTATAAAGGAATGGATTCATAAATGAAATTTATAAATGAGATTATTTTTATAAATGAGTGAAACTCAAATGAGTTTATAAACTTACAAACGATGTTTATAAATAAGGGGAAATGATTATCAGTTGATAAATTGGAAATATAAATTCACAGTGTGAATTTATTTTGAGGTACAAGAATCGGTTTTTGGAAAAAAATAGTGGATTCTATTTTGAACTGTGAGAATGGTTATGAAATTGAAACGTAATCGATGTGATATGAGTCGAGAGGGATTTATAAATTGAAATTGGTAATATTGGATTTTGAAAATAGATTTTTGTCAAGAATTAAGTTTGTGTTAAAGTGGGGTTTTTATTTATAAACTATGTAGTTTAAACTGTTTTAGTATTGTAATATTTCAGAAAGTTGATTATTCAAATATTTAATCTTAAATGAAGTGAATTCTAATTTTTAAAATAAGCTTTGTAAATTGATAGTTTGATTTATGATTTGGAAATTAGTTATTATTGTCTATTTGAAGATGTTTTGGATATTTATAGTAATTACTTAGATGTGTTTAGAAAATAAATTTATTAATCTTTAAAATTTTTACTTATTATATATATAGAATTTTGAAAATGAATGGAATTTACTTATAAATTCTCTCGAGATTTGTGACCGGATTTTATTGAACAGATGTGATTTTATAAGAGAAATCTTATAACGAAATTTTGGAAAACTTAAGGAAATTTCCAAAATTTTAGATACGGGAACTTCGAAAATGAGTCTGGTTAGTTATTCGTCTTTTCATACAAGTTGTTGGACAAGTGTGATTTAATGTCAGCTCAAAGGGTACGGAACGACGGGTCGCTACAAAACTAAACTTGCTCTGGACCTAGCTCACTTTCTCCTAGCTCAACAAAGTGAAGATGTGGACCCTTGGAAGGCTATATTGGCTCGTCATGCATGTGTTTGGGCTTGGCCATGGCTAGAACGAGGCTCAGCCTTGGTGGTTTTGGTGGATATAAGTTTTGTTTAGTAGAGAATGGACTTGGAAGTGAAATGGAGGAGTTTAATTACATTTTTACACTATTTTCTCTATCTTTTCTCTAAGGAATTTGGAGATGGAAGCCTTTAAAATACATGAAGATAAGAAGAGGGTTTTTACATGAAAATGTAAATAAAAACAAAGAAGAGGATGTAGGAATGAGAGTCGTATATATAGACTTAGGAATTTATTAAAATATGTAAAGTGAATTAATGAAATAATACATGCATGCATGCATGCACCCATGCCTCCCCTCTCCCTCACATATAAACGTTACCCCCTAGGCCATGTTGCAGGGTGCTTAAGGTATGACATGGCATTTGAATATATATATATATATAAGTGTGTTTATATGTATATATATGTCTTTTATAACATAATTTGTCACATCCATGCTTAGTATAAAATATATATAAGTTAATGTACATAAGTATGCTAAATTACTACTAATCCTAACATTTATGATGTGTTCATACTGCGGTAAATATGCACAACGTTCCCGACGATTTTCGGGTGTCGAAAAGTCAAAATTTTGAAAAACGTTCATCAGTCACATTTTCTATTTTTCTATGAACTATCTATATTGGTAAACAAAATTGAAAACTATTTTATCATCATTATTAAATTATTAAAAATAGGTTTATTTACTAAAAAATTCCATTTACCGATTATATAAAATATTTTTAAATAGTCTTTTTCAAAGTGGCAAAATCCTAGGTCATTACAAATCTATTTTACCATCATTTTTTATTATTTAAAAGAGTTATATTATAATTATGAAACCTATTATTTAAATATTTAAAATTTATAAATATTTGCAAACCAAGGCGGTAAAAATTTCGGATCGTTACACTGACCTTTAATTTAACAAAGACTCAATATTTCATACTTTTTATGTTTTAAAAGGGTAAACAAGGTTAGTAACCTCACCTTTATATTTTTCGTGTTTGGTAAATTGCTTTAAGCTCTAATCCCTTTGAGTATTACTAAAGCTTTGATCTTAAGTTTAAAGACTTTTGAACTTAAAAGTTGAGATTTTTAAAATTTAAAGAGTTGGAAAACAAGATTTAAAAGTAGGAAGTTGAAATGAAATCAAAGCACAAGGATTGCATATATAAGGTAGATTTAAAAGAATAAAAGAAAAAATAAAATATGCTTTTCAACTCCTAAATCATATCAAATCTCCCAAAGTACTAAGCTTGTTACGATATAATGGATAGTAGGGTGTAATTGTGTACTAAAATTTATTTCTATTGAGTATAATGGTCTCTCTATGTACTAAACCCATTTCTACACATTTCATGTCAAATCTTTCTTATTTTGAATTTGAATATAATTTTACACTTTTAAATGCTTTAATATTATATAAAAATAAGTGTTTACATTTTAGAAATGTTGTTTTAAAACAAACCAAAAATATTACAACTTTTAACAACTTGTAGTTCGATAAGAAGCTGAAAATCCAAAAATTGCATTTCGGTCACATCTCCAGTTTTTCATTGAACTATCTATTTATGTAAACCAAATTTAAAAATAAATTTCCTATAATCAATTATAAATTAACAGAGGGTTGTTACATTAATAAAACCATCAACTGAATATTTAAACTAAATTAAATATTCATGAATTAAAACGACAAAAATTCGGGGTCTTTATATCCTGCCCCCTTAAAAGAATATACCCCGAAATTATATCACATGAATATCCAATATTATTCATAAGCCCACATGATGTTCATAGATCATCCATATGCCAAATCTAATTCGATCCTTATACGAATACATAACTTCATCTCTGAACAAATATTTCTCATCTGATTCTCTAGTACAGACCCCGATCAGGCTCCTTGATTCTCCGTTCTCCTTGCATGGCCTTATACTATGATAGAAAACTTTGGTTCAATATCAAGAACCTTCACCAAGTGTTCGTCGTCAAGAATCGAGTGATAGATCCTTATTTGGAAAGGTGTGATACACCTCAAAGTCATTTACTCGAATCTTGGATCAAAACTATGTGACAGGAGAAATGATCTACACACAACTTATGTACTTACTCTTCTTGGTTCTTACTTGTACTAATTCCTTTACTTCTTACTTCTAAAATTATTTAGGAAAATATCGCATAAAAACTTAACTTGAGTTCATATTCATATAATACTCCTTTAATAATTTAAAACTATCAAACAACATACCATAATAAGATGCACAACTAACCTACTCTAATGCATAGGTTACATGAGTCTATATAATAACTGAACCAAAAACTTAAGAACTAAACACCCAAGTTTTATTTCAAATTATATATATATATATATGTATCTGTTTGTGTGTGTGTGTGTGTATGTATATGTATATCCTTATACTTTCAGTATACCAAATCGCACCTTTAGGATTATAAATCGTGATTTTTTTTACCAAAACGATTGAAACAAAACTACCGTAGTAGCGTTTCCCCACTTAGAAACTCGAAAATGAATACCGATGATGTTGTAGTCAATATTAGAATTATTTTCCAGTGACCGAAGTGAGTTCAGTGCTTTTTATTCCTTTAAAATCCTTTAAAATATTTATAATCATATATACTGTCAAATGACACTATTATTATTTTCTCAAAACTTTGGAAACCACTCTTCAAAGAATTGAGATTTAAATTCTCAGTTTAAATCTATTTTCATTTATAACTCATATTTACAAACCATACTTATAAAATTTCATTTCATAAATGTATATCCTTGCTTATTATAATAAACAACTCTTATTCAAATTAAATTTTTAACCCAATATTAACATCAAACACCTTATAGTCAAATCATAAAACTGAATTCACAAGGTGTTCGTATCCAATCTTAAAATTAAAATCAACCAAATAATGCTCATAACCTAACTAACACAAGCAAACAAGCAAACGAGATAAATTAATATCAACATTTCCTAACAAACAATCACAACAAAAATAACTATAATTATTTTAGTGAAAATTATTCTTTTACATATAAAATACAATCCAAGGTAAAATTATTTCATTTACCAATTTTCAAAACAATACTGTGTCGATTTTCCTGGTTGATGTGTTTAGAAACCCCTATCGATACCGTGTCATCCCACATCTCGATCAGAATTCATAAACCACTCAACCGATAAATCAACACAATTTAAACATTTTTATAGCATGCTTTTATATTAATACACTCAAACTCATCCTAGGGTCTCATTTACCCTATCTCAAATGAGTCAACCCCACTAAAGCCTAGGTGTTTGCTTAACCTAAGCTCTGATACCAACTGTAACAACCCGCCTTTTCGACCCTCGGAAGTCGACACTAATACATCCATGGTATTCATGTGCTAAACAAACAAGTACAAGAAAGACAGATGGTTGGGAAAAAGAAGAAGAAAGAAGACAAGAAAAAAGTAAACAACACAGAATCTCTCATCGCAACGAATAATCTATAATATAACAATGATCTTTACAAAAAATGGAACTTTTATATCCATACATCCGTCAAAGTACTAACCTATCATCTACCTGAATAGTTATAGCACCTATCCTTACAATTTTTGATAAATGCAACAAAATCATTCAGCAGAACATAAATAAATATGTAGATATGCCTTGGCCTCCAGCTCGTCTCTTGAACTCCAAAGCATCCAAAGTTAAATCTGGAAAATATGCTCTGTCTGACCTAAGCATTATAAGAAAACAACGCCCGAATTAGTCTAGTAAAACCAAGCGAGAAACACAATCATATGGATTATTAATGTTATAAAAACATTTGAAAATAAAGGTATCTCATAAGACCACGCCACACATAAACACAGACAGGTTTTTACCTTACGATAACCAAAACATTTTTTATAGAAAATCTAATGGTATTATAATAATGTCTAGGGTTTAAAATAAATATTGAATATAGCTGAAATGCTTGCATCTTACATTTCAACATAGTTGGACACAACTAAGTCCATACGATGCTTATTGGAGAATGGATTCCATACAATGACAAGGCACTAGGGTACCACCTACCATAATACACCTCCAGAAAACATACCGAGGGCCTCGCCTAGACTGCCGCCAATACAGGACCGACCTACTCCTTACTGGATAATACCGAATATGTCATTACCCCAGTTGCTTTGCAACCTTTTCCCGAGAGCTATCATGCACAACCAATTCCATAAATATGTATATATGTATCTAGAAGGGTGATTGTATACCCTAATGGGTGCGACCCACTTAGCCCTGCTGCATCTTTCCTGATTTTAGTCATTCCGATTGATGAGGATTGAGGCTACGTTTTACCTTTTATATACCAGTCCCACTTGGAATGCGAACACTGCCCTCCAGGCAGGAATGCAGTGCCAGCATCCGTCTATACAAGTTGTTCAGGATATGAAAAAACCATAGGCACTACTTCTACTACATCCATTTTGGAATCACCCTCAGGATTAGTAGCAAGTAGCCCTTGCACTTCAAAGAGCTTTGTCTTTGATCCCATCATCTTCAAGATGTCTTCAATGCGACGCTTGAATTATTTCGAAGTGGTTTTTGGATAATTCATACTTATCCAATCCCGGTCTCTTCATACCAACATTTGATGGTTTTCGGTAAACTCAACTCCTGTTCTCTAAGAAATAAGCATACAAGATAAGAGCGGCAATCACCCTCTAACCGTTTTAAGTGGATCGATCTCCTTATCATTTTCCATAGAAGAACACAATGTTACATACAGTAGTAACATCTAAGATAACTGTACTCTATAATGCTCGTGTTTCCTCTAGATATTTCCAGACTTAAAAACTGACTAATATTTGATAGTCGGTTATTTAACTATTAAATTAACACACATCAACCACAGATTCAGTTTCCCATGGAAACCACTAAACCTCATTTAACTAATCTCTTATTAATTAAATCTCTTAAAATTATTATCCAAAATTATTCATATACTTATCTCACAGGTATAAGTATATTCACAAACCAAATAAGAAGATTTCTTATTTCAAGTCATTTTAAATAGATCAAAACATATGTCTTTGAAACACGGTTTTTTATGAATCCCAAACAACTAATCCTTTGGTGTAAGTAGGAAACTGCTTCCCTACTACCAAATTAAGGACTATTTATTTATCCGATCCATAAATTGATTCAAAATAAATGATCTAATCAACTTTTTCAAAATCCAAGTTCTCTTTCCAAAAATATAGCTCTTTTACTTAGTTCTTTATTACTAAGTAAAACCCTTTTATAAAAAAATTATTAGCTTTAAACACTTTTCTATAAAACAATATTATTATTTAAAGCATATTATTAAGTTAATTAAATTAACTTAACACTGAATTATTAAATTAATTAATTAACTTTAAATACAAATAAAAAATGATTAATTGAGTTTTAATATCATTATTAAATAATTAATCAGCTTAAGTACCCTTTTAATAAAGTAATTAATTAATCCAAACCTTGTTAATGAAATAATTAATTAACTTTTAATACAATTAATTAATTTATTAATTTACTTAAGACAATCATTGATTAAAGGATAATTAGCTTAATCATTATTAATTAAAATAAATATACTTAACTTCAAAACATAATTAATGAAAATAATAATTATCTTTAAAACATTTTTAAATTAAATAATAATTAACTTTAAAACATTTTTAATTTTAATAACTTTAAACATTATTAATTTAAATCAACTTTGAACATCGTTAATAAAATTAACAATTAAACATTATTAATAAATTCAATAATGTACTTTAAATTGCTATAAAACCTAAAATTGGTTTCAATTCTATCTTACCCGAATTGGAAAAAAAGCTTAGCAAATCTCAATTGTACTTAAACAAGCTACCATTACACTCAAATTGACATTTAAGTTACAACCAAAGTATTTACATAAACACAAGTATGTAAATAAAATCCATAATTACCAATTGATGGATAATATGTCAATAAACATTAATTGACATATAAATAAATGCCCAAACTAACATAATAGCAGAACGGTGATTTATTCTGCTGAACAGATGTCCCATATAAGCTATTCAGTTTAAATATAATAGAATGGTGTTTTATTCTACTAACAGGATGCCAGTGATTATTATAATTAGTAAACAACGTAATTAACCAATTATTTTACCTTTTAATTTAACTACAATATATGGGTCATAGGATTACATGAGTGTGTTCTACATGTCAATATGAATCAAACACTAGAAATCGCGCATTAAATGGATTCGGAACGCAAGAGTTACAAATCCCTAAAGTTAGGCACTTAATTAAATATTAAACTAAAAACATTTCCTAACTTATTAACTACCTCCCAACTATCTTGGTCCACACGGCCCAGCAAGCAGCCCCTCCTATATGTAACGACCCGCCTTTTTGACCATCGAAAGTCGACACCGAACACTACCACTATGTTCAAATGCCGTGCATCCAATCGACAAAAGGGCAGTTTGTTAGGGTAAATAAAAAGAAAAGAGCAGAGAATGGAGAAAATCAGAATCTCATAGTGGAATCGACAACATATAATATAACAAGGATAATAGAACTGTCACTCCAAAAATACATAGTATATCAAAGTTAAAAACAGACCTTATCAGCTGGACAGTTATAAAAATCCTGACCTTTACAAATGCTAACAGGGATACTATATAATACAATGGAAAATAAAACACTATAACAAATGAACCTCCAACTTCCCTCCAATATCTCCATAACACCAAGGACAACATGGGAAAAATACTTAGTCTGAACCGAGCATTATAATAAAATAACACCCGGATCAGTCTGAAAATAGCAGCGTGAGATAACTCAATTAATGTGGAACATATAAAAGTTCTGTGAGACCACGCCGCTAACGTGGAACGAGTTTTTTACCTCACAAGAATAACATCCATACAGGCAAGAGCAGAAATAAACATCAGGAAATAAATCCAAATAAGAATGGGCATAAATAATATTAAGACTAGACTTAAAGAATGAAAATAACCTGAGTAAAATCCAAACTGGATAGAATGGATAAAACAAGTTAACAGTCCAAGCTTGATAGAATGGACAAAATCAATTCTTAAACACCACGAAGAGTGTTCGACTCTTCTCATGGTAATTTAAAGATAAACATATTCAAGGGTTCGAATCAAATAAGGAAAGGAAAATTTCCAACAAATGACTAGGAGGGTGCACTCCCGTTAAAGTATACCTCTAGTAATATACTTCTGAGAAGCTCATTTACCTTGTGACACTTCTCAGAAATCTCTAAACTGTACCCCGCCAAACCTTACCGAGAATCTGAATATTTCACATTTGAATCTTAATCATTTTGAGATGACGGTATACCAAAATTTAGATGAGATGTGAAAATACTCTAATAGGAGCAACCCCACATAGCTTGGGCCCCCTCTCGCGCTTTGGTTTTAGTCATTTCCGACAAAGGATATCAAAGCTCAAAGAGCAGCAAATCGTTTTTAAGATGATGATACATCATGAAGAAAGCTGAATCCGATAATCAATAAATCAACTATCGGGGATAATTAAAATGATCGTATATGGAAATTAAATAACATATATTTACCACTACTCGTTGATTCCAAACAAGTTCTCTCTCTCGGTTGAAAATGAAGCTGAATAAAGGGAGGTAGTGTTACCTCTAAGCATTGCCTTGAAAACATTTTTAACCTTCGAGATAGAAATGAGTCCAAGCCTTAACGTTTAGCGTTAACTGTATGACTAGATCCTTTCCATATAAGCGATATCGATTACATAACTATTTTTCCATAACCGAAATCGAACTTTACTTTTAAAAACTGAACTTATGCTTGATTTCCATATTACAGTATTGGTAAAACACTTTTAGAAATACTCTTTCAAAACGTTCTTTTATAAGATAAAATTTAGAATACTAAGTGTACTAAAAACAAGGGTCAAAAACAAATGTCGTTAAAACATTGTTTACTGTAAACCCAAAAATAATTTACACTTAGCTTTATTTATAAATAATTCCTTTAAAGGATTTTCTCATTTATAAACCAATATTTATAAATTTAAAACAATGTTTATTATCCCAAAAGATAATAAAACAGTTTAAATACCTTTATACATTTGAAAACAATATTAATTATCCCGAAAGATAACTAATCACATTTATAATCTCTTTTAAGTAGACAAATCCGTTATCTTTAATAAAATAGTTAATTATTTCCAAACACTTTTATATCATTAGTAAATTAACTTTAAAATCTTTATTAAATCAGTTTATTAACTTTAAAAACACTAAATCAGTTAATTAACTTAAAACACTTTTATTATATTAGTTAATTTACTTTAATCACTTTTATTAAATTAATTAATTGACTTTAAATATAATTAATTAAAAATATTTATTAAATTCAGATAATCATTAATTAAAATAAATGATAAATCTCAAACATCAATAATTAAAATGATTAAATAATTTTAAATGCCATTAATTAAAATATTAATTAAGTTCAAATAATCATAAATTAATTGGATTAATTAAATTCAATTCCTCATTAATTAAAACGATTAATTAAAACATCATATGTCAAAATGATTAATTTAGTATAGAACATCATTAATTAAAATGATTAACTAAATTTCAAAAGTCGTTAGCTTTAAACTATTAATTAAATTTAAAAACAATCATTAATTAAAATAATTAATTCCATTCAGATATCAGAAATTAGTAAGATTAATTAAAATCGAATATCATTAATTAAAATGATTAATTACTTTTAAATATCATTAACTAAAATGATTATTAATTTTAAATATCATTAATTCAAAAACGATTATTTAAACTCCATTTTCAATAACTAAAATAATTGATTAAACTTAAATAATCATTAGTTAAATGATTTATTTAAATCCAATCTCATTTAATAAACCAATTTTAAACCTCATTTACTAAATTGGTTAATTAATTTCAAAATCATTAGTTAAAATTATTAATTACTTTAAATTATCATTAATTAAAACGAGTATATATGCACGCCTATGGGCATGCATTTAATCACAATTTGGAACAATTCAATAATGCGTTGCATAGCATTGCCACATAACATAAAAAGTACTGATATAGTAGATCATCCATTAATAACAAAACAATCACCATAGACAAATTATTATAAACCTAGTTTAGGTTGCATAATTATCAGTGCAACATATTACAATAGCCATCCAAATTCCAAAATAGACAAAAAAATGGAAAAACAAAAACAAAGAGAAGAGACTTGTTGATTTTATTAAAGTAAATATGAAGAAAGAAAAAAACTAAATCGTCTATTCTATGAAGATCAAATGATAAATAAATTATGATAAAAATAAGTCTAACATAATATAAATGACACTTGGTTAAAAAGACATAGTGATGCATCATTGAAGAAAGAATGACATTGCACTGATATAAAAAAATTAAGATAATAAGAATACAAAGTAGCAGTAAACAAATATGCATTCCGCATAGAAATCAATCTTAAAAGAGAAATCAACTGTTAAACAAAGGTCTAAATGTAGAGAAAAGGTAAATAAAAAAGTACACATCATGCACAGAAACACTCGGTTAAAAGTATGGATTGTGCAATGCCTGCTCTTAGATTAACCTATAATGACTTGTATTTGTACATCATGCAAGTATCCTTATTTCCTATAATACACACACACGAAAGTCTGGATTTCATAAAATGAAATGGTGCTCATCCCCAATCTACTTCTACCTTGTAGGCCACCATCCAAGTAATACTGTAGTTGCACCCGTGTGAAATACATATCTTGGGATAACTTAGACCCACTACACTCCTCTGAATCATAATTTCCTCTTACTACTTTTCCAGTCCACACTCAATCATAGGTCATGCCTGCATAACTTGCAGCCAAGCCTAGCAATTGAAAAAAAATATTATCAAACTAATATTATTCACAGCTTGCACATAAACAAACATATAGCCATAAACAAATGATTTTCTATCCTTATATGCTTTCTGTTATATCCAAGAATATATCAATTCAACTATCATAATGTAGATGAAAAATACAATATGACTTGTTCAATAAATAAAGATATAATACTCACAACTTACACAACCATATAGCCATCAACAAATGGTTTCCTATCCTTCTATGCTGCATTAACAAACAGATAATACAAATTTTCATTATTTGAGTATCGAAATAATAGTATTTAATTTGCATTTAGTCGAATGGTAAATGGTCCTAATATGTACCAAATGGAAAACACTACAAATATAAATAACACATAGCGTAAATCAACTACTTATAGTGAAAAATCAATAGAAACTTTCCTATCTTTTTCTTACCTAGCAAACAATGTCTACCGAATCATTCTATGAACCTATCAAACATGCACACATATTGTGTTAGAATACATCAGTAGAGAATTAACTAAGTTGTAGGATATATATATATATATAGTCAATTTCAAATTTCAAAATAGTGGTCGATCAAGTGATAATGCTTGAAATATGACAATAAGGAAACCATAATATACAGATCATACAAATTATTAACTTACCTAAGATAATAACTAACCACAGCTCTTTATCCGTTGAATCATCATATCCAAGTTAATTCTATAGTTAGTGGATAGTTTACAATCAAAGTTTCAGATCCGTTGAAATCGCTCGACGAATGCAGTTTTGGACGTTGAAATCATAGTTTAATGGACTGATGTTGGCTGATAGTTGATCGGTCAAGAATCAGTAGATCTGGATTCGAGTTTGACACAAAATTGTTGATGCGGATGCTTGATAACCGCAGTTTGAGAAGTTTGATCTAGAATCATTAAATTTGGAATCGGTTGATAATCGCTCGACGGCTGCAGTTTTGGACGTTAGATCGGGTATTGGAGTGAAGTAACCTAGTTTTTGTTTACGAAGGAGATGGAATCGATTTACATCATTTTACAGGGATGAAGGTGTGAGAGTTGGGGTTTCTTATTTCGTGAAGAAGCAGTAAATGGAGTAAAAAATGTGCGAAGGGTATAATGGGTAGTTCAAAAAGACGCGATCGATTTCTTATTCATTGAATTATTATTAGTAGTAGTAAAGATGGAGGGTTCAGCAGAGAAGGTACAAAGATTCTGTCTTTATAAACAAACCTTATGAACATAAAAAAGCGTGCGTAATCGTTTCATTGAAAAATGTTACGAAAAACCCCTAGATTGTTACCCCGTTCAAAAAGGTTGACTTGGAGTATTTTTAACTTCAAAACAACTATCGTTTTAAAAGAACGAAACCAAAAAACACTGTTTTGAATTCACTAACATTACTTAAATGGCTTGCAGATTATCACTTGCCCTTGAGAATGTTCCACATCAAAGTTCAATTGTTGCTACTTTGCCTGTTCAGCTACTTGCATACATGTCATTTGATGAGCAGTGCGAATTGTACAACTTGGCTAAATTATGGTTTCACAGATTTATAAGGAGCTATGCTAATAATTCTTATATATTATAGTTGAAATATACCAAGAAAATACCAAAAATGGACAAATCAATAAAAACAAACCTCTTTAAGAACACGAAAGCAAGCAGAGTAAACAACATGCATACGTGAAGCAACATAAGCTATTGTCTGATCTTCTTGATATTTAAGTCCAATGTCTCCATATTCGGACTGTATTTTGCATTTACCTAAATGTGTTGTGACAGATTTAGGTGGATCTTCAATGAGTTCCCGAGATGTAGTAGCATACAACTGGAGATTCACGTCTTTGATTTTAGTAAATGACTGGGACAGTTGGAGAACCTTCCTATTCATGTGGGTCGTATCACGCTCTATAATAACATAACATAAAGTATAAATATAATGTCGGTTGTAGGAAACAAAAAAGAAAAATGACATACCATGGAGGAACTTTTTGATGGCACAACGAAGAGATAGAGGGATAAGATGGATTGCCACAGATTGTTTAGCTGCTGCACGGAGAGTTTCATGTGTGTAATCCACTTTTGTAGCTAATTTATTCAATACATTTGAGGAAGAGGAAGCAAGAGCCATAGCTTATTATGTTTGTTTCCCTCCTCTTAGCTCTCTCTTGTCCGCTTACCAATTCAAACTTGTATAATGATTCTACGCTTTTGATAAAGCTGTTTGATTGCAAAAGTTGAGCTTGTTATGCTTTATACAACCTATAAAATGTGTGATATTGTTATATTAGCACATTATTTGCTTCAAATGTTTGACATATCATTACCTCTTTCTAATTTACTTCACTTTAGAGTTAAACAACCTGCACAAATTCGAATTCAATCAAGTGACACAAATACAAAGATAATCAATCATGAAACAAATAAACAATGAAACTATACAGAGGAATTTCATCATCAACCTTATGTGCATTGCTAGAATTGCAGTGTATGAAAAATAACAATCAGTATAATTAAAACTTCAAAGGAATAAATGCAACCATAGTCTCATGCAAGGCCTTGTTCAAATAAAATCAGAAAGAATGAGCTAAAATTAGGATTGATGTAATTGTCACAGTCCCGAGCATATGACCATATCATAGTCCCGAGCATATGCGCACATCACAGTCCCGAGCATATGAGCACATGCCCATGTTAGTTGACTTTTAAGTAAACATTTTTCAATAAATAACTCAAGGTATGTCTAATTTGCACACTAAGTTAGAAAGTATTTGGACATTTTGATAAATTGTTCCTAAAGGAAAAAATACAGTAGCAACTGTGTCAAAATATTGAAACCCGTACTGAAGTAAAAAGATATGAAAAAAATACATGGAATATAATAGCCAACATTTAATCAATTATAGTATACTTTTAGTTGTTTAATTAGTTTCAATATAATTGGTTTGTCAGCTAGTTTAATATGTGTAAATAGCAAGAAGATATGTATGGAACTATGGCTTGTTATACCAACTGCTATCACCCCACTTCTACCGCAGTTATTTATTCTGTCCACAATATAAGCTGTACAATTGCCTTGTTAACCAATGAATTTTGCAACTATAATGTGACAACTCAAAGCATGTTATAACACTTATGTATAATGGGAAAAAATTACTAAAAAATTTCTAATATTCGAACGAAAGTATTTAATTGGTCGGTCATCGATTTACTCAAAGTATGTAAATATAATGTTTTTCTTTCTTTACTACTACCATTTTCTACTGAGTAAATTCATACTTCACCCAATTTTAGCCATATTAAACATATTTGGACCAAAGTAATGTAGGAAAAATGTACAATTCAGAATTAATTGCATATGAATAAATAGAAAATTCATTCACTGGGTAAATATAGTAGACTTTTTATTGGTACCAGGTACCTATGTTATTTTATAAAATTGAGGGAGGATACCATATTCCAAATGAAATTGGAATATGAATTGGGAGGAGTAATTATTGGACAGATAATTATTTTGAACGTGTTAACAAAAAAATTATCAGTAGTTTTAATTGTGATACCCATGCTAAGTTGTACTGTATCTGCATGAATGAATCATCATTCCCAGATATAGTTAGTTACATCAATTCTTGTTCCTGCAAAAGATTGCATAAAACAAAATAAACACCAATAAAATGTAAAACAAAGCGTTTGTGTTGTACATTCAGCGCATAAAAATGTGGGTTGACATGTATTTCTGAACCGTTGTACTCAATCAGATTGTGAAATTCAATATGTCATACATTTAGATAATTTCTATGTGTTAACAAATTGTCTGTAAAGTGAGATATATTATAGAGCTTCTTGTTTATATCTCAGTTCATAGATATGAAATAATATATGTTTTTAAGTTTATCCAAAATGGACTGTCTTTGATAAAATATAAGCTAAAAAGCAGAAATCAGATAGTTGTTCAAGTCTCAATAGTTGGGTATAATCTTGATGGTTAAGAAGCTAGTTCTGTCACTGTCATAGCCGCATACCCAGTACTGCGATGCTTCTTTGCTTTGTTACCTCTAATTACCCGTAATGAATTACATTAATACATCAAACAAATGGTCGCACTAACTCATGGTGGTATGATTTTTAAATTTGCAGTTTAGTTGTTGAGTATACTTGAATTGGGGTACAAAGTAAACATTAAGCATATTAAAATAATGATTCACATCCTTGTATGTTAACATATATTTATCATTATTACATGAAAAATAATATGTATAATGTAAAATCAAATTATTGTTTGATTCAGATTGTACAGGAAAATAAATGAAACACATCAATCATACATGAATAAAATCCAATTCGTTTTGTGAAATGTTTATGAGATTGTACAGATCTTAAACCAAAGCTACACTTTCATTGTTCTACCAAGATTTTTTTTATTCATGCTTTCGAAGTCAAGTTACATTTAATAGTATTCGGACTTAATAAATTTTAAAATTTTGGACTGATCTGAACCATTATTGAAGGAAAAAAGCATATTTGAGAAATTAAATGCACCTATGAACATTTAGTGATTCATTCCAGACTTGAGTACCTTGGCATTTTAATTAAAAACAGTTCGCTAGGTTATTTTTTTAAATGGAGGTTCAAAAGAAATATCATAAAAAACTATAGTATGAAATTATAAATATTGGCAGACACTGCATTTGTAAGCAATTGTAGGAAAAACATATATCAATATATTTATTACCCTAGTAATCCATGTGTGATGTAATATTTATTAACCTAGTAATCAGCGTTGTGATGTACCACAAATATATAGATGAATCACCAAACTCATCCATGGTTATATAACTCACTTCTTGCTCCTACAAATCATTTCGGAAACCAAAAAAGTTTAAACAAAAATTGAAAAAAAATTAAGGAGGTAGAATAAATTTTTAATTCAAATAAAAACTGTTTTAATTAGTTTGTTATTGCATTGCATGCTCTGCTTCTAAATGACTTGAATTTGAGAAAAACTACACTGAAAAAAATGCAGTACTACAAAATGTTAAATACGATTACAGGTACAATCGCGTCTATGTTTTCATCTCGAACCCAACTTTAATACATTAAGATTATATATGAAAATACAATGGTGGTCTTCTAACTTTACATATCGAATGTAATCTCAAAAGTTAATGTTTAATGATCGTTTCCAAACTTGTAAGATTATGGTACATATGGTACATGCGACACATGCGAATTTTTTTCAACCACTAAACTGATTGATCTGTTGTTAAGCATGAAATTGTTTACCTATTCAACAGTCAGGCCTTATAAGTTGACTTTTCTATGTTCTTAGATTGTCGAACTAAGGTGCTTCCCCTATTTGCTAGAATCAAGTGTGCTTTTCAGAGGAAATTCCTACAAGATTAAACATTTTTTATATCTAAATAAATGAATTATATAAATTTCATGCATTCTTATTATTCAAGTGTTTCTACAATGAGTTACCTATCATACTAAGAAAAAGATGAGAAATGCATATATGGTAGTTTAGCGGTCTAACCCAATTTACATATATTAAGTATGCTTATAATCTGTCATTAGGGTGCATTTTTCTTACTGAAATTTGCCAGTGTCACCTATGTTCAATAAATATGCGACATCTTTTCATGACAATTTGATATAGAAAACCATTTTTGAAATCACGACTGTCTTCCTAAGAATTTAAAATAAGAAAACTCCTTTTTTAAATCAATATATATGTTAACTTGATATGGGAGTTAATTTTCTATTTTTTGCTAATAAAAGGGTTATTAAATTGTCTATCAAAATGGTGGATTAATGGTTAACACAGCAATAAAAAATACCTCTAATGATATTGAAATATTATGGTGTAAAAATAAAATAAAATTAACAAATTATTATGTCACAAATATTGCACAGTCGATTTTTTTTAACTTTTTGGTTTTCAAATATTTGCAAATGTCAATTTATAAGCATGTATGCAGTTAATTAGCATTTTCAAATATTTTTTGGTTTACAAATGACATAATTAGCATTTCAAATGTTATTGTTCATCATACAAATCAGCAGTGCCATCGTCCAAGCAATGATCAAATAGTAAGCTACAGGATACATCCTATCAATACAGGAAATCAAGTACAAACAGTGACCACAAACTCAGAATGAAATTGGAACTTAATGAAGTAAAAAAACAGAATCAAATATGTTGATAATAGGTTAAGAAACCTGATCAATAACATGTTGCCTCACAAATTCATGGTGATTGGTCGTCTGATAAAATTGATCTGATAGTGGTGATCGGTAGTTTTGGATTACCATGGGGCATTTTCACGGTGAATATGCTACACTGGTGAATCGATCGTGTGCTACGATAGGAGGATCATGGTGAAGATATTTCAGGCTGATTTCGATAGTAGAGGATCATAGTCGCTGTGGATTTGATCTACGATGTTAGAAAGAATGCGAGGAGGAGAGAGAGTAGAGGGATGACAAAGAAGTTCGGATCTGATAACAAAATAGTTTTTGATTTAGGGTTTCATGACAACCAACGAAGAGTAATTTGGATCGAAGGGTAATTTTGGTAACTCAAAAAGACGCGGTTGAAATTAGTTCACCGAATTCTCATTATTAATAGTAAAGATGATTATTGAATTTTAATAATCAATAAATGACGATATAGGGAAATCGGTATAACGACACTTAACAAATTAAATGGAATATCAAGGTTTTATTTCAATTAGATATCAATATATCAACATAATGATGTAAATAAATAATTATTGATGAGAAACACCAGGGTCTCTCTACATTTTTTTCCTGCAAAATAATGGTTATGGATAGTATATATATATATATATATAATCATATGGGTTCATAACGATCAAATTAATATGTCATCCATTTTCCAAATGGAAATTAAACCAAACGATCAATCAAACAATTTAAGTAATATCCAAGCAATCAATAATGGTTTATAACATCATAGATATGATATTGTAAAATTGAACGTGAGTTAAACTCACATTGATTTTCATTTTTCGTCGAAGACTTCCGATTTTGAATGGGCGTTTGATTTTAGCATAAATTCCAACAAACTCCAAATCTAATCAAACCAACTCTATTACGAAGACAATGTCCATATGAGTGCAACACAATAAACAGCGTTCGAATCCGACCTTGTACGCAAAAGTTATAGATTTTACAAGTTATCGATTGGTTTAAAATCAATAATTACTAATTCACTTAATAATTACAACAACGCCCTCGCCCAAACTAACTCCATCTTCTTCCCTCTTTAAATGTGCACAGTGAAACTCAACAACCCATCAACCATGCACAATAATCCACTAAAACGAAGAAAAACACGACGAAACTCAAATTCGTCTTCACTGTTGAGCTTTTCTCGATGAACTCGACTCACCAATACCAAAATTCACGCCCCCAAGACTCTCAAAGAAAATGCAACCTGCACCTATGCCTTGCCAACCCCATCAGGTCATGTGTCCCATTTTGCTATCGATCCCCCTGAGAATTAGCATCTAGGTGCCTAACTCCATCCCGAATCTAAAAATGACCTCCAAAAAGAAAAATGACAAACCCAATTTTCAAAAATCCAAACCCTTGCCAAAATAACCCATTTGACATTACTGTCGAGCTCCATGAACCAATGTCGCACCTCTCACTAAGCATATTTACATGAAGATCTCATCGAATCAAGATTTTTAGAGTTTATTATCTGACTTTTAGATGAGTATATCACCATATTATAATTTTTGAATATTTTGGTTTAAAGAGGATGCTCTGTTTTTGTTTTACGGTGAAGAATATAAAAGGGAGAGGGGGTATGGGTTGCATGCACAGGGTAAGGCCATAAACGTGGGTAAGGGATTTCAATTTGACTCGGTATGGTTTGAAAAAATATGTTATATATTATTTAATAAAATATTCCTATAATACATACCCAAAAATCTCGAACTCCAAGTAAGACGTGCCACCTGGCATTGTATATGTTATACCTTTATTCTGCACGCAATGGAACTAGTCTCGAGGTCTAATTTTATCATATACAGAAGATAGCTTTTCAAAATTAATTATATTATAAATTTCCATAATTAATTTCTACACGTTTCAAAACGCCATGACCAAACGATATGTTTAATCGCCGTAAAATTCAACGGCATGCTATAATTCATTATTACAGATCCAATGAAACCGGTTTCATCGAAATCCGAGATAGTGCCCCGGAATGACAATTTCATAGATTTAAATATCGTTTTATATTTTCGATCCAATTTTCGATATTTATCCGATCTATTTATATTTGTAAATAAATTTACAAATTGAATTCACCAATATTATTTGTTAATTAAAAGGAGTTGAATAAAATTATTAAATTCATTTAATTAATTTCACAATTCGAATATTTAATCACTCCCCATATTTGAATTAAAAGTAATTAAATTCTAAAATCCAATTATTTAAATATTTAAAATTAATTAAACGCTTAAAAGCAAATGGTCAGAATTTTGGGTTGTTACACAATACAAACTCATCTTCTCTTCCAGGAAATGAAGAAACATAAACAAAGCTACAGGCTCTAAAAAAACTTGGAATCAATTCAACTCGTGCACGTACGTGAACACCGTGCACATGCACATCCTATTGGATCACCGCCTCACCAACGCCAGCAAGTCGGCCACGACCAGCAGCTTCTCTCTGACCCATCACTTCCACCTGCGTCACCCCTAGCTTCATTGGAACCCATAGCTGGGCCAAAATTCGAGCCTCCTGAAACCAACACGCGGCCAAAACCGCCCACAACCGCAACTATCACCGCTTACAGCTACTATCTCCATTGCCTCGCCATCTTTTATCACTCATCCAGGCTAAGTTACGTGAGGCTCAACGCCTCATCCTTTCCCTAAATCACTCAAGTCCCAGACCAAAAAGGAAAGCACACTAAACCCTAGAATGAGCTCTATAGCCCTCCTCCAACCATCGATCACCTTGCGCCTTTCACCACTCCTCCGCCCCATCCCCTAGCTACTCTCTGTAATGACCCGGAATTTTGGTCGTTAGATTTTGAACATTTAATTCATTTTAAATGTTGAATGTGAATTTTAATTTGAATTGAAATAAGAAGTTTTTGGTTAAATCAATATAATTAGTTATAATTTCAAATATGGCAGTTCAATTTGGATTTGAATAATAATAATTAAATATTTGTAATTTGGAAAATTGGTGAATCTGGTTGTATATAGATGTGAAAATGGTTTCTAAGATTTATTTTGAGTCTAGTTTGATTTGAATTTTAATGTTGGACTTTTGGATGGAATCAAAAGTCGATAAGTCAAATTTGGAATTTTATATTAATTTAATAATGGGATTTAATAATATAATAATGTAAATAATCAGATTTTGATTCGGGATGAATCAGAATGATTTATAATGTGATTATAAATTCTATATGATTTATAATTACATTAGTAAAATGTTAAAAGTGAAATTTTAAATTATTTCGACGATTTTGAAAATCGGTCGAATTAATCGACGAGTTAAAATAGCCTTCCGGGGCACAGTCTTGGAATTCGACGAAACCAGTTCCATTGGACCCGTAATAGTTAATTATTATCGGATTTCAATTTTCGTAGCAATCGGAGTTGATGTTTGACCGTGGCAGCCCAAAACGCATAGAAATTATTTTAATCGATTTAATTTAAAATTGATCGTCTATTTCAATAACTCGCACATATGATTGAATTAGCTTCCGAAACATGTTCCATTGTGTTCGAAATGCGGGTAAAACATTATAATCGCCTATTGGCATGCGTTGTTTGGAGATCGTTTGAAAAAGTTGTTTTAAATTGGATTTAATATTAAAATAATATTTATCAAACGTGTATATATACACGTTTAAGGGGCCGAAACCCTAGTTTTCGTTCCAGCCGCCGGCGAAAATATTTCAATGGCCGAAAACCTATCATCTTCTCTCTAGATTATCTCTCAATCCATACATCGATACGAGAAACCTCCAACTAGCAAATTGTAGAGCTCTTTGAGCTCGTCAGATCCAACGGTGGAGATCGCCAACAAGTCGACGTGATGGTCAAAATTTGCTCGAGAACACGGCGCATTCGTGCGCAGTTTTCGAGATGATGGTGGCATTTGGCGGCGCCGTGCTTGGCACGAACGTCGAGGAAGCTGAGGCGCTTTGTGTGGTGGGCCCTGATCGAAGTGGAGATGGCCGTGGGGAGTCGCGACGTGGATGAAGAGAAAGCGATGTTGGGTTTTGATGTTCGTAGTGTACGCGCGATGTAGAAGATGGGGTGGACGACTTAGATTTCCTCAGGTTATCGTGTGGCCGAGATTTTTCTGCGTAAATAAAAAGAAATTTGTTTTTAAATTTGTAATAGAAACTTATAAATTTCATATCTGGTGCATACAGTATCAGATTTTGACGAATTTGGTAGCGCCGGAATCGCAGCGACGCGATCTACGCTGCGATGCTGATCTGGGATCATTTGGAGCAAGCGAGAATTTTGGATTAAATCGAACGGGTTCGATTTAATGTAAAATTTGAACGCTCGGCGTTTGAAATTCAAGGTGAGTTACTCTCACTCACATCTGGAATTTCCAGTTAATTTGAATAGTTAAAATTTAATGAATGATTGATTGGTCGAATGTGGATATTATTATCAGTCTGGATTGATATTATTTGTTGTGCTAACATTTGTGGATGCAGAGAAACATGTTGGAGGGATCCAACTGGATTCCTCACAATATAGAAATTATATTCATAATCTGTGATATAATTCATTGATATCCTATGATAGATTAATTTGGAAATTTAGTTGTGCTGTGTTATGGTTGAATAAATATAATCTGGTATTTTAAGTATAAATAAAATGAATTGGGATTTAAAAAGGGAAATGAAAAAGGATTTTTGAGATATGAATTTAAGGAAATTAAATTCAGGAAATTGGTTTGGAATTTGAAGTATTTTTGAAATTGTGATTTAAAAGAGAATGAGGAATGGAAATTTATAAACGGGGTTTATAAATGTAATGGGGTATTAATCGGTGGATAAATTGTGAAAGATAGATTTCCGGTGGGAATTTCTATAAGAGGGGTAAATTGTTTTAAAAATAATAGTGATATTATTTTTAAAAGGATGGAAAGTGTATTTTTTTCCTGGGAAATGAAGTATGTTTCGAAAGCGGACTTTCAAAGTATAAACTGGAAAGTTTAAAAATGTGTTTTTAGAATATTTTAGGAAAATTATTATCTTTAATTTCCTTTAAGTGAAAAATAAGTATTTATTAACTAATTATGGTATTTACTTATTTAAAGATGAATTGGTATTATGTTTTCTAAGGGAAATTTTGTTATAAGTATTTGAAATAATAACTTTATGTTAAAAGAAATTTTTGATTTAAGTTATGCAAGGAAACTTTTATAAATTTCCAAAATTTTAATTTGATTAAATAATTTGGTAACTGATTTGAAATAATTCAAGTATATATATTTTGGAAGTGATTTCCAGGAAATGGGAAGTGTGCTTAAAAATAAAAGGGGGTTTTATTTTTAAAGCGTTGGAAGAAATTTACGGGATTCAAACGTAAATTTGAATTGAGATAAATCAAGTAGGATTATAAGGAGAATTCTTTGGTTTATTCTGAAATGGAAGTGTATTTCCCCTGGAAAGCCAAGTACGTTTTAAAACAGATTTTTGAGTAAAAGTTAGAAGTTTGAAGTTGTTTTTAAAAGAACGTTTTTAAGAATTATTATTTAAGATGTAAAATCTTAGAAGTAGAAATTTAATAAATTAGTTACAGTAGTAATTATTTTTAAGGATTAATTGGTATTATGTTTTGAAAGAATATTATTAATATTTATTTTTTATAAAGTGGATTTATTTTAATGGTAGATGGTTAAAGTTTTATTTGAACTAGTATAGAATTTTGTAATTCCTCTTTTAAAATTCTAGTGTAACTTAATCTTTATTTTTAAATTAGATATATCGTATAAAATAGTTTTGCTTTAAATATTTCTAAAATATTTTTTTTGAATAGAATATTTAAAAGTAATTTTAATTTAATTATTTTAAGATATATTTTAGAATAAAGTGATTTAATTGTTTTAGAATCTAAAATGATTGGACTTGGTTATTTTCAGTGGAAAAACAATATTTGGGAAATTTATTCCATAAAGGAAGATGGTTTGAAAAACTGTTTCAAGGGTGAAATTGGGAATATATCTTGTGAAGATATCTTGAGATTAATAAATGATTTGGGTAATTATTTTTTGTTTGATGGATGCTTGTGGATGTTAATTGATAGTTAAATAACCGACTATCAATATTGGCCAATGCGCTGATCGTTTCGAAGAGACCGGGATCGGGATTTATCTCCCGAAAACCACTTCAATCTGGTTTGTACGTTTTCATGGGGAAAACGAGTTTAGAATCGAAGATGAAGCAGTAAAGTGCAAGGGCTAGTCGCTACTAATCCTGAGGGTGATTCCAAAATGGATGTAGTAGGAATAGTGCCTTCGGTTCCGTTCGAACCCGGGGCGGACTTGTATGGACGAATGCTTTCGAAACATCGTCAGGTGGACGGTGGGCATTTTAAGGGATATGTTCTATAATGGTAACGCTTAGCCTCAAGCCTCATCAACCGGGAATGACTGAAAATCAGGGGTTATGCAGCAAGGCTATGTGGGTCGCACCCATTAGGGTGGGGTCATCCCTGTCTAGATGTCCCTTTTTATTTCGGCTTAGTGGTGCGGTTGCTGATCCCAACCGTGAGGTGATCTTACTCGGAATTATCCAGTAAGGGGTAGTTCCGGTCTTGTGTTGCAGAGGATCGGGCGTGGTCCTCGGTACGCTGATCTAGACCAGGTACTATGACAGGTGGTACCCCAGTGCCTAGTCATTAGTTGGAAATCCTTTCTCCCTACGTGCCTTTACGGTTTTTGGTTGTATTACCCACTTTGTGGCTAGTATGCTGGAATTTAATCATGTAACAATTTCAGCTATTTGAATAAGTATTTGTATATAGACACTATTATAATATCAGAGGATTTGATAAGAAAGTGTTTTGGCTATCGTAAGGTAAAAACCCGACATGTTTATTTATGGCATGGTCTTACGAGATGCTTTTGATTTCAAAGGATTTTTGAAACTTTAAAAATCAGTTTGGATGTATTTTTCTGACGCTGGTATTCCAGACTGACTCGGGTGTTATTTCATTATAATGCTCGGGGTAAGACCGAGTATTTCAGGTTTAGGATTGGATACTTTGGAGCTCAGGTGTGGAGCTGGAGTCCGAGACGTATTATTCATACTTGTTTATTTCGTTACTATGGTTGTTTGAAATTGCCAGCAAGTTGTGAGGCGGGCTGATATAACTGCCAGGCCGGTAATTGTTGTTTACTTGTGATATACTCTGATGATGTATTATATAAAACAGATATGGTTTCATTTTGTGTAAAGATCTATTATTATCTATTATATTTTATTCCGCTGCGATTGTGAGATTCTGATGTTGTTTAGTTCCTTCTTTCTTCTATCTTCTTTCTTTTTCCTCAACAATCTGTCTTTTGCGGCACTCGATCGTCGGCATATTATACAGCGGTGTATTTTGTGTTGATTTTCGAGGGTCGAGAAGGGCGGGTCGTCACACTCTCGCTCCGACCATTCGGCCTATTGCCAACCAGCATGCTGGGATTTTAAATTAAACCTAATTCCATTCGACTTACTCTCAAATCGAAATCCCAAGCTTAAAAATCACCCGAAACTACAAAAAATCATGAATCGATGTGACGAACGCCTTGGTACAATCCGTCCGTCAAATTGTGATTGTTAAAAATTTCACCTTTTAGCTTGCTTACTGTAATGAATCAATTTATGTCGCCATAATCAATGAAATGTCGAACGGATAATTTTAAAAGTAAGTATGGACCTAAATGAACATCTTTGCAGTTGACGGCTCGAGCTAATATTGAGTAGTTAAGAAGATATTGATTTTTAAAACTTTGAGAAGGTGTATGTTTTGCTTAAAATTCAAGAATAGAGAAGGAAAGTGGAACCTATAAGTGATTGTTTTGTATATATACGGTGCTTATCTTCATTGCAGTAAGTATATTTTTTCTAAATCTACCACTTAAGCATGCATAATCTTCTTAAACCAACTATAAAATCAAATATACAACCTTTAATTCAACAACGATTCAATATTTCATGCTACTTATGTTTTAAAAAGGTAAACAAGGTTAGTAATCTCGCCTTTATATTTTTCATGTTTTGTAAATTGGTTTAAGCCCTAATTCCTTTGAGTACTAATAAATCCTTGATCTTGAGTTTAAATACTTTTGAACTTCAAAGTTGAGATTTTTAAAATTTAAAGAGTTGGAAAATTAGATTTAAAATAAGAAGTTGAAATGAAATAAAAGCATAAGGATTGCATATATAAGGTGGATTTAAAAGAATAAAAGAAAAAATAAATATGCTTTTCAACTCAAAAATCATTTCAAATCTCCCATAGTACTAAGCATGTTAGGATATAAAGGATAATAGGGTGTATTTGTGTACTTAAATTTATTTCTATTAAGTATAATGGTGTCTCTATGTACTAAACCCATTTCTACACATTTCATGCCAAATCTTCCTTATAATTTTACACTTTTAAATGCTTTAATATTATAAAAATATAAGTGTTTACATTTTAAAAATGTTGTTATAAAACAAACCAAAAATATTTCAACTTTTAACAACTTGTAGTTCGATAAGAAGCTAAAAATCCGAAAATTACGTTACGGTCACATTTCCAGTTTTTCGTCGAACTATCTATTAATGTAAACCAAATTTAAAATTAAATTTCCTAACATTAATTATAAATTAAAAGAGGGTTATTACATTAATAAAACCATTAACTGAATTTTTAAACTAAATTAAATATTCATAAATTAAAACGATAAAAATTCTGGGTCATTACAATTTTTATATCCACCTATGATAGGTAGATGGGGTTAGTGAATTTTGGATGTGAAATGAAGATAATGGAGACTGCTGGAGTTAAATAATTTTGTTTACTTATTAGTTATCTACTATTTAATACTTTATGTAATTATATTGAACTATATTCCATTAAGTGGTATTTTGAATTGTTAAATAATACATAAGTTTATTTTCAGTTGTTTCAAATAGTTCTCTCGTGGTATAGTATATTTTATTTCCTTCTACGGTGAGTTTTGAAAGTGTAGTTGGAAGTCTATGTATTTTTTATATCAAATTTCACCCTAACAATCCACTGTTTATCATCTTGGGAATTTGAGCGTCAATTGGGACATAGAATCCTAAAAGGTAGTAGATGAAGGTTATTGCATTGGGTATCAGAACTTAATATATCCCCGATTCGTATAGGTTAATAATGTATTAAGGGAGCGTATTTGTGTGCGTCTATATATGTGTGTATAAGTAGGGAAGCATATATATAAGTAGGAAAGCAATGTTCTTATGCACAGACCGCCTTATTTTTCAATTATAGCTACTATATTAGGGAGTTGTTAATGAATCTTATTTATAAATAGTTGAGATAGATAACAATACTAGAGCTGATAAAAGGGATGCAGCTATGGAGGTTCCTAGAGTGAATGTTCTGATAGAGTTAGGGGTATGCTATAGGGAAATTATGTAATTTGTTACATATATCTATTCGATAACCAATCATGTTCAAATTAAAGGTGTTTTCTTTCTATTACATACTTTTTATATTATTATATAATTAAATAAGTAATAAATTCAAAGTAAATTTTAATAATAAATCATTAAATGATATGTTTGAAAGTCTACGGGGTGGATCGTGTAGTGTATATGCAAGTTTATGTGACAAAATATACGATGCAACTAAAATAATATTAATCTAAGTAAATATAGAATAAGCACACCAGAATTTCACACTGGTTCAGACCTCCCATCCTACGTTCAGACCAGAATTTGACTGTCAAAAACCCTCGCTTCGCCCGGAGGAATAGGCTTGGTTACAACGAGTTGTTCTTGTCAAATGTGTGTTTTAATATAACATGGATGTTGACTAATTAATACAATTGGTTCCAATATATTTCTAAGGAATATTATCTATGAAGAACTAAGTATATGGAAGAGTGAATACAAGTAAAGATTGTTAGAGTGTAGAGATCAAGAATATAGAATAGAGTATGGAATTAGAAAGCGTAAGTAAGTGAAGTAAGTTTTTTGTTCTCTTGATTCTTGATGCTATATATAGTTGTAGATAGGTATCTTGAGTAGTTACATCCATTAATGAATCCTCTAAGGTTGCTTCTGTTGATGGTGAAGAGTTGTGCCGAAGAGAAGTGGAGATTTCCATTCACATGTGGCAGTTGCAGTTCATTTCTGAAGTTCGAGTTTGAATTCAGACGTCTGGTATTTGTTTCAGACATCTAATGCTATATATTTTTTGAATATAGTAGAGGATCAGACGTCTGAGTGCTATTACCAGACGTCTGGTTTAGCCTGTTTGTTGTTCTAGAGAACTATTTCAGACATCTGGCTTGTGCATCCAGACGTCTGATATGGTGCATGTCAGTTTTTGTGCATCGTTTCTTTTACTTCCTCGTACCTATCGACTTGTAGTCTCTTGTAGTGTCCTTTGAGCCTTGTTCTTGTCTTTCTAGTGATGTTGTTCTAGCAAGTACCTATATATATAAATATATATGTACATTCGATTTCCATTGTATAGTTGTTGTCATCGAAACTGTAGATTGGATTTCCTAACATTCTCCCCCTTTTTGATGATGACAACTATACAATGTACGTAGATATAATTTTATAAATCTCCCTCTAAATATGTGCTTACCAGTATTTCTCCCCCTTTGGCATTATCAAAAAGCATTAATACAAGAATATGTATGATATAATCAATAATCATGCTTTTAGATAGTATGTACACATTAATCATAAAAATTTATCTGACTGCCGTTTTATTGAAGTTAGTAATATATCGTGTGTAATTTTTATTTAATCTTAATTTAAATAGCATGTACACACTATTAATCTGGAATATTTACCGACCACCAGAAGGTTATAATATATCAATTTACTAAGTTATCATGAATAGACGAAAGGTAACTAATTACGCATAAGTAACAAGCCAAAAAGCATTTTTATAACCATTAAACATAGTGATTACATGCATAGATTTTTGATTCCATTACAATACAAAAGATGGAACCTATAAAAATATCTAAGGATTTTTTGGGGGAAGCTTTGGCTTGATCACCTCCTTCATCTTCATTCTTGGAAGATCTAGCTTGTATTCTAGGAGATTTTGGAGTATGTTCTAGAGGTTCTTTTTCCTCTTTAAAAAGTTTAGAATGTTTTGAAGGAGGAGGAGAAGGCATTGGAGTTGGCCAATCTTCCGAAGGTGGTGTAGGGCCATGGACTCGTTGGAGAACCTCTTTTAGAACAGATAATGTTGTTAAAGCGATGTTTCAACTATGGCTAGGCGAGAAGCAAATGTTGTTTCGAAGCTATCGATACGCTTAGCCAATAATTTTTGATTTCTTGATAAGATAAGTTGATTTTGGAGAGTTAAATCTCGAATGCTTTCATATGGATTAGTTTCAGTGCGAGTCTCCAAAATGTCGACTTGGCCTGGATAGTCAAAAGGTGCAGGAGGAGGAGGAGTGTGTTCGTGATGCTGTTCTTCTTCTTGTGATGGTTGTGGTGGTTGTTGTTGGGGTTGAGGCCTAGCTTGTCTAGCTTGTTGACGACGTTGCGTCCATTCTTCAAATGAAATAAAATCCGGGGGATTTTCTGGTAAGTGCATAAGAGAGAAGAATTTTGTGGAGGCGTACTTGGGGGCAATCTTCTCAAAAGTTGATAAATATGATGGAATGTTGTGGGCTTGTAGAAAGCGCATGATGTAGGTAGGGTAAATGATTGATGGACGTGATCGAGTTCAATAATGTTTAAGCTCGTCAAATATGAATTTCGCCCAATTTACCGTCATACCACTAAAGATAACATATAGAGCTTTGTGCTCCAATTCTGTTATTTGCTCATGGCTGCCAAGTCGAGGAATGATTGTGTTGATAATCATCCAAGTGAGTAGTCTTGTCTTAGGTCATAAGTATTTTGAAGCAAATCGTGGCATTTCATCTTCCCAAATTTGACGGGTAACATTATTTCTTGGTTTGAGGCGCATATCCGGGATGTCATACAAATCTTCTCCGGAGTCGGAACAACCTAGAGTACGGCCTATAATTCTCGGAGTAAGTCGAATAGTGTTGCCGTAAACACTTAACCAAAGCCAATTATCATCATTATCGATATTCCATGCGGCAGTGCTATCTAGATTAGCGTAGAAAAGGAATATTGCAAGCTGATCGATTTGGAAATTATTCGAATTGAAGGAAATCAACTTTTGTAACCCAGCATTTTCACACATCTCATCCAAATCATACATGGGGAATTTAAGCAAATTATAGAAGGGACCTGTGTGTAGCTTTTTCTTCTAGATATCTTCATATCTTTTGATAGAATGAGGTACTCGATTCATCTACTTCTCAATCTGATCATCGGAGCATACTTGTGGGTTGGAGGATGTAGCTTATTCTTGCTTTCTCTTAGAAACTCTAGGATTTTTAGTTTTGGGCGCCATGAAATCGAGCAAAATTAAGGAGATAGTGATTTGGAGAATTAGGGTTTCGGATTTGAAAGAGGAAACGAAATGAAATGTTAATTGGAAATTTGGGAAAAACAGTCGTTTTAAGGTCACGAATAGGTGTCGATTGAATTTCAAACGTCTAGGAAGTGAATCAGACGTCTGATTTAACCCTAGTTTGAAGACAGTAAACATTTTCAGACGTCTGGGTGTTATTGGCAGACGTTTGGAATAGGCAGAATTGTAAATATTGAAGATGGAGAGTTTTGTAAGACGTTTGGATATAATGTCAAACGTCTGAAAGTGGCCTGATTTTTATGTTAAGAAGGCAGAGACTTTGTTCAGACGTCTGGTTACAACTTCAGACATTTGAAATAGACCGTTTTGTATTTTGTATGAGGCAGAGACAGTTTTCAGACGTCTGGTTGTTTATACCAGACGTCTGATATATGCACAGGATTAAAAAATGGTGTGATACAAGGGTGTTAGATGTCCAGTATGTCTAAAAATAGTCTTATTTTGGAAGGTTTTGCTTGATTTTCGAGGGATCGATTTTATTGAAACATAATATTATTATTTTTGAAAACAAATACAAATATAATTAGATGAAAATACAATGAAAATATAATAGAGATCGTTTGGACCGTTTTTTGTCGGGAGTGAATTCCGTGTGATAGGAGGACCACTTATAGGTCGGCTCTTGACTTGGTGTAGGAGTAGGAAGTCGATGAGGGGTATCCGCTGAACTATCCGAAGTTGGTGTTGAAAAAGAGAGGTGAGAGTTGTCGGAAGACATGTTTTTGTTTTGCTTTTGTTTGTTTTGAAAGGAACCAATATAAAATCTGTATTTTATTTGTAAAAGGAGGAGCTATTTATTCATGTTTTAAAAGGTTATAAATAATTATTTTCAGAAAACAAACATTCTAAAGAAATTGTTGGTCAGTGTTAAAAGATTTTGTTTGTGGATTAAAACTTTTTAACCAAAAATAGAATGAATGAAATTTAAAATTAGCTGATAAGATCATTAGAGAACATATTCCTAAATCGCATCATAGTTTAACAAACGTTTGTTCATTTAGTGGTTTTGTGAAAACATCTGCTATTTATTCTCAGTATTTACGTATTCTAATGTAATAATTCATTTTTGTACACTGTCGCGTAAAAAGTGATGTCGTATATCTATGTGTTTAGTACGTGAGTGATTTACAGGATTTTTAATAAATTTATTGCACTTGTATTATCGCAATATATTGGTGATTTATCGATAAATTTTCCGAAATCCTTAAGCGTTTGTTGCATGCATATCACTTATGCACATGCTAAGGCCGTTGAAATATATTCGGCTTCGTAAGTGGATAAAGAGACACAGTTTTGCTTTTTGCTAAACCATGAAACCAACGATTGTCCGATTAAAATGACAAATTCCGCTAGTACTCTTACGATCTGTTTTACATCCACCGAAATCCGCGTCGCTATATGAAACAAGTTCAAACGATGATCCCTTAGGGTAAAACAAACCGTAATCTCTAGTACTAGATAAATATCGTAAGATACGTTTAACAGCTCTTTGGTGAGACTCTTTTGGTTTTGCTTGAAATCGGGCACAAAGACATACGCTCATCATAATGTCGGGTCGACTAGCCATCAAATATAGTAAGGAGCCAATCATACTACGATATAATTTTTCATCAAAATCTTTTCCATTATCATCCTTTTCTAAGTGAACACTAGTACTCATTGGTGTTGGTTTGCTCGAAGTTTTATCCATTTCAAAACGACGTAATAAATCGTTACAATATTTTCCTTGATGAATAAAAATACCATTTTCAAGTTGTTTTATTTGTAAACCTAGAAAGAAATTTAATTCACCCATGTAAGACATTTCAAATTCACTTTTCATAATATTTGAAAATTGAGCACAAAGATTTTCGTTCGTTGAACCAAAAATAATATCGTTTACGTAAATTTGTACAAGTAAGATGTCATTATTTTCTCGTTTAATAAATAAAGTCGTATCTATTTTACCTATTTGAAAACCAGATGTAATTAAATGATTCTTAAGACGTTCATACCAGGCACAGGGGGCTCGCTTTAAACCATATAGGGCTTTGTGCAATTTAAAAACATGATCGGGATATTTTTCGTGAACAAATAATGGAGGTTGTTCAACATATACGTTTTCTTTAATAAAACCATTTAAAAAAGCACTTTTGACGTCCATTTGAAATAATATAAAATTGTGATGACTTGCAAAAGCAATTAATGTACGTATGGCTTCGAGTCTTGCTACTGGAGCAAAATTTCGTCATAGTCGATACCTTCTTCTTGATTATAACCCTAAGCGACTAAACGTGCTTTATTCCTAACTATATTTCCGTTTTCATCTGCTTTGTTTTTAAATACCCATTTTGTTCCAATAACTGATTGATTTTCTGGTCTTGGTACTAATTCCCAAACATCATTACGTTCAAATTGATTTAATTCTTCTTGCATGGCTATTATCCAAAAATCATCGTTTGAAGCTTCTTTATAATTCTTTGGTTCAAAATTTGACACAAATGCAATATGACTTGATTGGTTAAGTTGATTTCTAGTTACTTTGGAATTAAGATCCCCAATGATATTATCTTTGGGATAATCTTTTAGAATTCTAGGGGGTGACACTAGAGTATTATTTTGTGCATTTGTCTCATTATTAGATGAGTTTGTTGTATTTGTTATAGGAATAATTTCTTCATCATCATTAGTATGGTTGTTAAGGAAATTTTCATCAAATGAAACATTTAAACTTTCTTCAATTAGGTTAGTATGTTTATTAAAAATTCTATATGCTTTGCTACGATCCGAATATCCAACAAAGATTTCTTCATCGGCCTTCGGGTCGAATTTTCCTAAATTATCTTTTGTATTTAATATAAAACATTTTGATTCGAAAGTTTTAAAGTATGATACTTTAGGTTTTCTTCCAAAAAACATTTCGAAGCAAGTATGTTTAGTCATAGGTCGTATGGTTACTCGATTCAAAACATAACAAGCCGTAGCAATAGCTTCAGCCCAAAAATGTTTTGGTAAACCACTACTATTTAATAGTGTTCGTGCACATTCTTATAACGTACGATTTTTTCTTTCTACTACACCATTTTGTTGTGGTGTGCGGGGAAAAGAGAAATTATGACTTATGCCCTTTTTATTACAAGAATTAGTAAAAAGATCATTTTCGAATTCTCCACCGTGATCACTTCGAATATTCTTAATTTTCAAATCCATTTGAGTTTTATTTTTTTTCGCAAAAATTTTAAACATACCAAAAGTGTCACTTTTATGTTTTAAAAATAAGGTCCATGTATATCTTGAAAATCATAAACTATTACGAAAACATATTTGTTGTGATTTATAGATCGTACTTGAGTTGGACCAAATAAATCTAAATGTAATAATTCTAACGGTTGTTTTGTAGAAATATTATTTTAAGATTTAAAAGAGCTTTTCTTTAGTTTACTGATTTGACAAGCGTCACACAAATTTTCTACTTTATAATTTATTTTAGGTAAACCTCTAACTAGCTCATATTTTGCTAATTTATTAATATATTTAAAATTAGTATGACAGAATCGTTTATGCCACAACCATGAATCGTCATGTTTGGTGGTTAAGCATAAGTTTGAATTTCGATTTATATTTATATTTATATTTAAGACATAAATAATTTTGTTTCTAAAACCCTCAAAGATAAGTTGTTTGTTATTTTCAAAAATATTACATCTATCTTTTTCGAAATTAATTTGAAAACCTTTATCGCATAATTGACTAATGCTAAGTAGGTTGTGTTTTAAATTTTCTACTAACAAAACATTTGTAATAATAGGAGAGTTAGAAATACTTGATGACTTCTCCAATGCCAATGACGTATCCTTTTGAGTTATCTCCAAAAGTTACCGTTCCACCATCGATATATGTTATATTTGATAGCATTTTTAAATTTCCGGACATATGCTTGGAGCAGCCACTATCAAGTATCAATTTCTCCTTATTTTTTATTTTGGGTACCTGCAAGATAAAAATGATTTAATTGGTACCCATATACTTTGTTAGGGTCCTAGATGTTAGGAGGAGCAGGTAGCTACACCCAAGAAGGTTTGGTACCTTTATGAACATAATTTTTATTATAGACTAATTATCTAGAAAATTATTAATATGTTTTTTTCTAATCAAATTATTATTTGTCTTAGGAATCCAAATTTTTATGTTTTTGGTATTCGTATTAGACCTAGGTGATCTTTTAGTCTTTTGATAAATAAAACTATACTTCTTAATATTATTCCCTTTTTGTTTAGGAATATTTTTAAATCCTATTCCATTTCTATTACCTGAAGGTTTTGAAGTTTTGATAAGATTTTCCAAATCTTGTTTTCCTTTATTAAAATTTGAAACATTATTTGTATCTAATTTTTCTTTTAATTCAAAATTTTCAATTTTCAATGTTTCTATATTACTTTTCAAGTTGATATTTTCTTTTAACAAGTTATCCTTTTCTAGTTTAACTTTTCCAAAATCAATAGATATAGTCTCATTTTCAACTAAACTACTTTTATTTTTTTCTTGAGATAATTCTAGTTCCTCCTCTAAAATAATTTTTTCATTTTTTAACATTCCTATTTCAAGTTCTAATCTGTTTATTTTGGCTATATGTTCTTTTTAAATTTTTTAATTTGTCTAAATTTATCATCTAATTCCATGCTAAGCTCTAATAATTCATCATAGCTAAGTTCGGGACATACCTCATCAGTTTGTGCCATAAAACATACATTAGCTTGTTCTCTGTCACTATTGCTGTCACTATCTGATGATGATGAAGAATCCGAGTCATCCCATGTTATTTTGAAAGCTTTCTTCTTTTTGAATTTTTCAAATTTGTTCTTCTTTTTATCATTGTTGAGCTTGGGACAATCTTTCTTCGTATGTCCAAATTGATCACATTCGTAGCATTTGATTGATGTTTGATTTGTTGAGCTTGATTTTCCTCCTTTCTAAAATCTTGTCATTTTCCTAAACTTCTTGAATTTGTAGTTTTTGGCAATAAATACGATTTTTTCTTCGTCTACGTCGGAGTCTTCATTTGTTGTTGGAAATGCTATGTTTTTCTTATCCAAATTTTGTTCTTTTCTTGCCTGCAGATTAGCTTCATAGGACATTAAATTTCCTATCAATTCTTCAACTAAGAGTGTTGAGAGGTCATTAGCTTCTTCGATAGCTAATACTTTTCTTTCCCACTCTGGAGTTAAAGAATTGAGTATTCTAGACTCCTAGTGCCATTAAATCATGTTGAATATTTTGGAATCTAGAGTACATGTACACTATAGATTCATTTTGTTTCATTTTAAATGATGAGAATTGATTTTGTAAAATTGAAATTTTAGTTTGCTTAACTTTGTTCGTGCATTCGTGTGTAACTTGTAAGGTACGCCAAATATCATATGCAGTGTTACATAACATGACACGTGGAAATCATTCTTATCTAATGAACAAAATAAAACATTCATAGCTTTGGCATTATTAGAAGCTGAGGTTTTTTGTGCATCATTCCATGTGTTCATAGCAGTGTCAAGTGCTTCATATTTATTTTGAGTGGCTGACCAAATTTCTAATTCATTAGCTATCATAAAAATTCTTATATGTGTTGACCAATATGCATAATTAGAACCATTAAAAAGTGGGAGACGTGCTGTGGATTGGCCTTCTTGAAAAATACTTGTCATATTAAAGTGATTCAAATACGTGTTACTGTACTTTGATCAAACCTTGCTCTGATACCAACTAAAAGTCTACGGGGTGGATCGTGTAGTGTATGTGCAAGTATATGTGACAAAATATATGATGCAACTAAAATAATATTAATCTAAGTAAATATAGAATAAGAACACTAGAATTTTATACTAGTTCGGACCTCCCGTCCTACATCCAGTCCCGAAGCTCCCCTTCGAAATTCGACTATCAAAAACCCTCGCTTCGCCCGGAGGAATAGGCTTGGTTACAATGAGTTGTTCTTATCAAATGTGTGTTCTAATATAACATGAATGTTGACTAATTAGTACAATTGCTTCCAATATATTTCTAAGGAATATTGTCTATGAAGAACTGAGTATATGGAAGAGTGAATACAAGTAAATAATTCTAGAGTGTAGAGATCAAGAATATAGAATAGAGTATAGAATTAGAAAGTGTAAGAAAGTGAGGTAATTTTTTTGTTCTCTTGATTCTTGATGCTATATATAGTTGTAGATAGGTATCTTAAGTAGTTACATCCATTAATGAATAATCTAAGGTTGCTTCTGTTGATGGTGAAGAGTTGTGGCGAAGAGAAGCGGAGATGTCCATTCACATGTGGCAGTTGCAGTTCATTTCTGAAGTTCGAGTTTGAATTCAGACGTCTGGTATTTGTTTCAGACGTCTGATACTATATATTTTTTGAATATAGTAGAGGATCAGACGTCTAAGTGCTATTACCAGACGTCTGGTTTAGCCTGTTTGTTGTTCTAGAGAACTATTTCAGACGTCTGGCTTGTGCACCCAGACGTCTGATATGGTGCATGTCAGTTTTTGTGCATCCTTTCTTTTACTTCCTTGTACCTATCAACTTGTAGTCTCTTGTAGTGTCCTTTGAGCCTCGTTCTTGTCTTTCTAGTGATGTTGTTCTAGCAAGTACCTGTATATATAAATATATATGTATATTCGATTTCCATTGTATAGTTGTTGTCATCGAAACCGTAGATTGGATTTCCTAACAATGTTATGTGATAGTAGTTACAATTATTGTAATCATGAGAATTTATCACATTGAAAAATAACTTATTTTTTTAGAATATTCCTATTCGAGATGTTTTGGGAACGGATATCGATTCATCCGTTGAGATTAGAATACGCAGCACTCTCCAAATGTCGGGTAGTGTATTACTCATGCATGTTGAGGTGCATCAATGGGTTACGTACTAATAGTTATTGGATAACAATGTAATGACTCACTCGAGAGTTCTTTATTGGTTAATATAACCAAGGTCAAACAGGCGGTCTCAAAGTGACGATGTTACATAGTTTCCATTACTTGAGAATACCGTGGAACTTCAATGTAGACACTCCTCCTTAATTATAATTAAATCGTGGTATGGCGTCCATCGAACAACTATAGTTGGGTCTAAGTTGAAGCATTGAAAGTGAAACATTATTCAATAGAGAATCTGTCTCCTCGGTTGTATAAGGATAGTATCATGGTCATCTGTAGTCGACTCAAAGTCAATGTCACTGGCCAGAGAAATACGATTAATAATAATAATTGAATTAAGGATTTTGTATTTGGACTTACAAAGTTGCATGTGAACGATATTGGAATTTTGACCAAAACCAAATTCCATAGGTCCTAATGTGATATAGTTTTGACGAAGAGAATTGGTGTGAATAATCATTACCACTTAGTACCATTTGTAATAAGTAAAATTGGAATTTAATGAAAGATGTGTAAGTGACAAATTCAGCCAAAATGTCACACTACCAGCCAAGGTGATGTGTGAGCGTTAATATTAGAATTGTTCAATATTAATCTCTGATTGAATTTACACTTTTGAGTCTTACAACCGAAATGATGAATACTTTGAATGAAGCACACAATTTAACTAATTTATAATCGTTGTAAATTAACTAATATTTATGAAATATTAGTTATTAAATCTATTTTTTATTTGTTTAAATAATACTAGCATTTAATAAAGTGTGTGCATAAAAATTATTAATGCAAGTATCAATATACGATGTTGGTAGAATATTTAAACTGGATTTAAATAGAATAAATACTAAGCATGATTCTACATTAATTAAATTAATTAATATTCCATAAATATTAATTATTAAAAAATTATTTTATTACCATTAGTAATTTATAAAGTGCATAAATAAAAGCTATAAACATGCTTATCTACAACTATAAATGTAAGCATAAATAAAATTTATTTGATTACCATTGGATTTAAATGAAATAAATATTAAATTATTTTGGAAGATTATGTGGCCCACTTCTCTCCATCTATGGCCAACCAAGGGGACAAGGGAAAGGTTCTTAAATTGGATTTGAAAGTGCAGGAAATTAATTGAAAGGAAGAGGAAAAATCTCCAACGTTGATTTTAGTATATTATATGCATATTATCAAGCCAATGAACTACCTGAATTAATAAAATGACAAAGACAAGTCAGCGAACTGTGCATATTCCAAAAGTGTTACATGCGAAACCCAATACATTATACTCGACTTAGCGAAACACTCTGCAATTCATAAAAACCTAAAGCGCAGCACTTGCCTTAAAACAAGTGTATTGCAAAAGACAAAAAAGGCCCATAAAGAAAATTGCGCAAGTCTAGTGCACCAATATTAATCACCTTGCAATAATCAACGAACAATACAATTCCAGGTGCGTGAAGATCGGGCTTTCTTCTAAGAACTGCACTCCAACAAAGTGAAATAACAAGATACAATCCAAGTAGCCACGCCTTCACACAACTTCACCAAATAAAATAGACCAGAGAAATGAAATCAAACTACAAAGTGAGTTAGGTGCATGATTAAATAAGAATATTCGAAAATAGTTTGTCAATAATAGCTACGCCGACATGTTTGATTATGTCACTGCCACGTTAATAAGCTATACACCTAATATACATAATGCATTAATTATGAGAGGGTACTCCGCTGTTGTCAAACTACACCACAATTATTTAGTAAACTTCGCCGCAACATTCTGGTAGATTACACAGCCTTAATCTCACACGACTACACCAACACAACTCTATACGAACCAAATTCAGCCAAAGTAAACTGCATAGGACGAAGTTAGTTCAACCTATTTGAACTACGCTGTATTAACTAAGCCATACTTCAAGATTTATAATCATTCAAATGCAAAGTACAAAAGCGGATCATGTCGGTATACAAAGCATAGTATCAAGTTGATGCCGAAACAAACCACTGCATAGGCATTGAACATAACAATTCAAATATGAGTTATCCCACCTATGTTCAATTAAATTAGCGCCATAGGAAAATACTCCAGACCGAAGCCATGCCAACAATCTATGTACCTTTAAACAATCAAGTAGATGAATGATATGTGGCAATATCTAACGAGGGGGAAAGAATACAAGAACATGATGTCAGCAATCCACGAAGGAAAGTCCTTGCTACAAAAGGAAAGGCACTATAGTAGTAAAAGGGGATGGCACTTTTTATTCTCTGAATGATATATTGTGAAAATAAGGTTCTCAGCCATGAGATGATGAAAAATTCTATTATAAATGAAGAAGAAAGAATTGCCCCGTGGATTGTAGAATTTTTCTAAAAATCTAGACCATGAAATATTTGTGTCTCTATACTTTACTAATTTTTATTATCTTGTAATATGTGCTTTATTTTGTTTGGTTTAAATCAAATAGATAGTCAAATCGAAATTGCCACTTAACAAATGGTTAAAGTGCACCTAATCGATTGTGTAAGCTTCAGTAATATAGTTACTATATTTTACCACAAATTTAACATCACTTAAGTTTGTTGATTCCCACTTACGGAAGCATCCAACACTGTAATTGCTTCTTAGCTAATTTGGTGTAGTGGGACAAAATATCTCACCAATATTTTGGTGCAATAAGGATGGCGTAGCCCCAGCAAGATTTCCTTCCCATTGAACTCCTTTATATTTCACAAGCACCACATCCTTATCTAAAAAAATTAAAATCTACAAGTTGCCTTTCCACCTTAAAAACATCCTCTCACTATCAAATACCTCCATCTAATTCCTTCATCCGACTTGGTAAGATCCCCAATAAAAATTAACTCAAAACCTAGGTCCCTCGATAGATTCCAAAATCCACTTATGCTAAGGAATGACTGAGCCTAAAATAGACATATGTCCAAAATCCATTGAAGCAAACCTATATTAGTAGTGCAACAACTCACCATCAATGTTCATCACTAAAGCAAACTGCATAATAGGTGAACAAAAATGGCAATCTCAACAATAACAATGATGAAATTGAATTTAAATGCATGAGGGCAGAAGCATATAAACAAAAACGCAAAACAACACCTACAACAAGCCAAAAGATTCTCATCCCAACCATATCCTAGAAAACCATTGCAGAATGAACTGCACAAAAAGAGGGGGCATGTATATCAAAGAAAAGTCCTAGGTGTCTTGAAGCTTCCTAAAACTATCCCCCAAATTCAATAATTATCAACTTAATATGGAACTGCAAAAACGCGTTTCGGCTTTTTAGCCAAAAATACTGCATTGGACATAGGGATATCAGACGACCCAAAATATCAGCAACAAAGATGTTGGTAAAATCATAGAATTATAAAACACATAACTCTGCTTTTCAAACAAATACTTCATTGAGGTAGGGATACTAGATGGCCCAGACCAACAATAAAATACTTGCACATGAATAAAAAAGGGTAGTAAAAATGCAACTTGACTTCTCAGTCAAAACACAATCAATCTGCACCACAAATAGAGAAGGCCAACCAGGCGCATGACGAAATATAGATGCTAAGGGCGGAGTTCAGAAAGCATGATCAATATATGGCGACAAGAAACAACATAAAAATACACAGAATGCAGCCTAAAATGCCAACCATGTATGACTTGAAAATCTACACAAAGCTCACCAGGTAAACTCAAAAACTTGAATCTATCTCTATTTACATACTTACATATTTACAAAATATCATAAGTAAAATAAAAGTTCATCACATGGTCATCACCAGCTGCATTACGAATCTGAATCAGACTTAGAGGAATCACTGATTATGATTCTTGTACCATGGTGGGAACTTTTAGCCCCTTGCATGGGACAGTTGGAAAAATCACCTCCAAGTTGTAAATCAATAGAGGGTTGGTTACATCTGTAATAATAACTGATGAATGGCTAGAGACGCCGCCAAACACGACCTTAGGATCATAATCTACACTGGCCCAGGCATCACCAACATCCTGCGCAGCTTTAACACAACCCTCACGATTATATAAAAAATCTAAGTCGTGCTCGAGCCAAAAATGACTAAAAACATCAACCACACGCTTCCTAATAATATTTTCCATGTCTATCCTTACCCTCTCTTTGTGAAGCTTCTTAATTAGGGAAGCCTTATCCAAGTAGCGAAAGGAAGATGTGGAAAACCTCGAGGACGTAGCAGCGATAACCTTTTCGATGGCATGTGTAAAGGATTAGGACTCTAAGGAAGAAATCTCGTTTTCAAGGGCATTCAGGTGCTCCATAGCCACTCACCGTACATGCTTAACTTCATCCAAAAGTTGAGATATAATCTTCTTAGATGACTTGGAAAATGTACCAAAACTTTCGTTCGTAGTAGATGTGCCATGTACACTATTACCTACAAAGATCGCCAGTTTCTATTTATATTAGTCTTTTAATTCATAGAATTTGGAATCATCGTAATTTTAAAATCCTCCTTCCACTAGGAACGACATCACGATCAGCCCCTGGTAGGAGTGTAGGAGCAGCGTCTAGCCTTGGTACGGCATACGGAGCCAAAGCCGTAGGAGGGTTATCTTCCATGCTAACCTACTTGGCTATTTATAATGACAGTTCTTCAATTGTATTATCCAAATTCTTAATCTCGCCATCATAAGACGCGACGTATAACTTCTCCACATCTCTCAGCAACTTCTCCAATTTGTCAACGCGCCCATACATAGTCTTTAGCTCCTTTTCTAGCCTTGTATTTTGTAACGATCCACCTTTTCGACCCTCGAAAGTTGGCACTTAATACTTCTACGGTATTCAAATGCTGAGCATCCAAGTGCCGGAGAGGCAGATTGTTAGGGTAAAAAGAAAAAGAAAACGAACATGGGGGAATAGAATCTCATAACGGAATGATCACATATAATATAACAAAGATAGTAAAAGCTGTCATTCTAAAATACATGGTATATCAAAGTTAAAAATCAATCTGCTACGATAGTTATAACTTCCTGACCTTACAATTGTTGTTGGGTATACATAATAATACAGTGGAAAATAAAAATACTACGATAGGTGAACATCCAGCTTTTCTCCATAAGCTCCATATCCCACCAACGTCAACCTGGAAAAACACGGTCTGACCCGAGCATTATAATAAAATAACACTCAGATCAGTCTGAAAAACAAACGTGAGAAAACTCAAGTAAAATGATGAACATATAATAACTTATGGGATCATGCCGCTAGACATGGAACAGGTTTTACCTCACAAGGACAACATTTATAGAGGAAAGAATGAAAACAAGTCGGAACAAAATAAGACTTGAAAGAATGGACATGAATAATTAAACATCGAGAAAAGCTCTAGGCACTCCTCAATGCAATTAAGAAAATGATTCAAAGATTTGAACCAGAACAAGGAAGGGGAATTTTTTTAACAATGACTAGGAGGGTACACCCCCTATCAAAAGTAGACCTCTAGAAAATATACTTGAGAACTACAATGGCTCTCGAAAACATCTAAGCCGGACCCCACCAACCTTATCGAGTATCCGAGTATTCCACATCTCCGTGCGCATACAACCAAAACCAACCTAGAGTAGATGGGATAATAACCTAATGGGAGCAACCCCACATAGCTTGGCCCCCACTCACTCTTTCTTTAGTAATATACGACAATAGATATCAATGCTTAAAATGAATAACACATCATCTTAGATTGATGAAGCACAAAAGATAGCCGAGTTCATAGGCAATAAATCAACTATCAGGAATAATTGCCAAATCATTCCAGAGCTGATTATATTACTAAGTGTATTAAAAAGAAGGGTAAAAAACAAATGTTATTAAAACATCATTTACTATAAACCCAAAACAATTTTCACTTAGCTTTATTTCTTAAATATTTCTTCTTAAAGATTTTCTTATTTATAATTATCATTTATAACCTTTAAAACAACATTTATAATTCTGAAAGATAATAAATCAATTTAAAATACTTTTATAAATTTAAAACAATGTTAACCATACCAAAAAATAATTGATATAATCTTTTATAAATTTAAAACCATAAAATAATTATCCCAAAAGAAAATTAATCAAATTTATAATCTTTTTATATATTTAAAACAACATTAGTTATCCCAAAAGATAATCAATCACGTTTATAATCATTTTATAAATTTAAAACAACGTTAATCATTCTCAAAGATAATTAATCAAATTTATAATCTTTTTATAAATTTAAAACAACATTAATTATCCCAAAAGATAATTAACCAAATTTATAAATCCTTTATAAATTTTAAACAACACTTATCCTTTGTTCCAAAATCCTCAAAATACTTGAAAATATGGTTTAAATAATTTTCAAAGTGCAAAAACACAACCAAACCTTTATTTTTTTAAAACATAAGCACAAGTTCAACACACACAAAGGTTTAAGGAGATGGTATTTCATAAGTGACTGTATAGCGGTAGTCGCTATAACGGCACTTACACAGATTAAACAGTATGTCATGAATATTTCAACCAAACATCAATATAAGCCACATAAGAATATAAGCAAGATGTATATACAGTAAATTATTAATGGCGAGAAATCCCTTAGGGTCTATCTACAGCAGTTCCCTGCAAAATAATGGTTATTTATGCAATCCGCTTTTCAAGCGGGAATTCAAATCCAAACAAAAAATCAAACAATAATAACAGACATATTATGATCAACAATTAGCAATCAATAGCTAACATATCATTTCTTAATTAGTCCACATATTAATTAACTTCCAAAAACAATCCTCTTACTTTACCAGCACGGAACGGTGATTTATTCTACTGGTAGATGTCCAAAATAATACATTTCATTTAATTACAGCAGAACGGTGTATCACAAATGAAGTAGAACTAATTTAACTACATTAAACGTAATTAAATTAAATCACTCCAATTTTATCGTTAATTAATACTTAATTAGATCAATCAACTATCATCCAAGCATTCAATAATAATCTGTAGAAACTTAGATATACTATGGTTTATTTAGAGGTGAGTTAACTCACCGAAATTATTGTTGATGCCTTCGCATTCCAGTTTGATCTAAAATCAAATGATGTTCAATTTTAGCTCAAAATTCTATTAAGTCCAAATTTGACGAATTCAACTCCAATGTGTAGATAACGTTGATACGAGTCCAACGCAAATGATTGCATCCAAATCTGATCTCGTATGAGATAGTTATATAGTTTATAAGATTAGGAATTAATTAAATTAATTAATAACTTAATTAATCAAAACAAATCACCTAATCCAATTTCTTTCCCAAACCAAATCAAGGCTGTATCACTGATACGTGCACAGACCCCATGCCGCAACCATCCGCCACCAATTTCTCCATCCTCACTCTACAAACTCCAATCCGACTTCACTAACAACCCCCCCTTTGAAATCTCCACCCAACCATCACCACATTGTTGAGCTCGACATCACCATATAGATCATGACCTAGGCAATCTCATGCGACCGTACATGAGTTGTGTTGCACTCATAAGAACCGCATGCCTCCAAACTTTAGGAAAAGTTGCATTTTGACAAGAGAAAGCCAATGAAACTAACCACATGGTCTATCTCCGCCTATATATTCGTCCAAGCAAAACCCAAAGCCATGCACACTAACGTCGATCGTGCTTAACCATTGTCGCATGACACCAAGCTCTAGTAGTTCAAAGCCTATGACACAATGAACTCAAAGGAACTAACTTTGAAATTTTCCATTGAGTGGATCATTGGTTTTGAATTTTGAAAGAGGGATGCAATATTTCATTTACTGGTAAATAGAAACGAGGAGCGAAAGAAAAATGAAAGAGGGAATGATAAAATGAAGGAATGTGTAAGTATTGAAGTGTCCTTAAACCCAAAACAATTTCATTACTTCAAACTCAAGTTAACCAAAACTTTCAAGCAACATATCTCCTCAAAATCAAATCAACATTAATAGATTGTTGAGAAATTTGAATTTGATTTGATTTGGAAAAAATTTTGAATAGACGGTTTTATAGTATTCCACTACACAATATTCCGTTCATGTACACACCACGAATGCCAGAAAATAAAAATATGACCGTGCACCAAAATACAACACGATCACAAGTCAACAATAAAATACACCGATTAATTCATTCTATGAAATTTCAAAAATACCATTGTGTTGAGTCACAGATTCTATGAAGTTTTGATTTCTGACAAAGAAATAAAGGCGATCGACAAAACGAAGACATCATGGCTATAAAGAGGCACAAAAGAGCTACATATGGTACTCTAGATTATAGGTTGATTATTTGATGTTGTAATAGTGTTAAACTTGTTAAAATCTATCCTCAAATAATCATGCACCTCAATATAATCAATATATATACGTTTAATGGCATTGCACATTCATTGTGCAATTTTTCAGGGACCGGTCGACCGGTAATAAACCATGCGGTCGATCGTTTCTGTGTAAAATGCACAATGAACGTACACACATGCACATAACGTCTATATATTTGAAATCCTGTCTACCGGCCATTTTTGACCTGTCGACCATTTTTAAACAGAGAGCAACCTTTCCCAAAAGACACTTCTCCAATGGTTGCATCTCTTACCTTTCATCAATGATCATATCTATTAATGGCTACTCTTCACAAAGAGTTAAACCATCTATTCTCTATATAAACACGTCTAAATCATTGATTCAAGATAAGAGTTCTTGTTTTAATTTCTGATCTTACTTTCTAAATACTCTTGCATTCTAAAAGCTTTCAAACATTTCAATTGCTTATTGAATCATTGAAATTATTTCATATCTTTTGATTCAATAAGTAATATACTTCCTTCAATCTTCACAAACATCATTCACATATTTTGAGGATAAGATTATAGGAAGGGTGTACTACAAGTGACAAATCCGTGTTATCAAGAGCACAAGTTGTCAACGGCAATTGTATTTGTTTTTGTTGAAGTCCTCAGTGTTGTAAGAGGCACGAAACCCCGTTCGGCTGTTCGGGTGTTGTAAACCTATCCTCCGGGTGAAGCGAGGTAGTTGGTTGTGAAAATCCAGATAGAAGTCTGGGACTGGACGTAGGACGGGAGGTCCGAACCAGTATAAAAATCCCTGGTGTGATTTTTACAGTTTACAATATTTACTATTCTATATCTGTGAATTGCTATATAGTTAGTTTATTGAATTTTTACTTGTATAGTAATTGTAAATAACATTCCGCATATATTGTTAGTCCATATTACACGATCCATAATTAGTGTGCACAAGCGTACACATTTTCATTTGGTATCAGAGCGAGGTCATCATATAACTGTAACACCGTTATTTGATATTTTCTTGTAATATGGTAAATAACGCAAGCACTAGCACTAACACTTACACGGAAGGTCAATCAACACAAAGACTTCCATTCTTTAATGGTCTCAACTATAGCTATTGGGCAACTCGTATGTCATTTTTTATGCAATCAAATAGCTATGATGCTTGGAATGCTACCCAAAAAGAAATAGTGAATCCAACAACTGAATATTCAGAATGGACAACGGCTGAGAAAACGGCAGCAGCCGTAAATGCAAAAGCAATAAATATGTTGTTTTGCGCATTAGACCAAAATGAATATAACCGTGTTAGTATATGTACTACTGCATATCAAATTTGGCAAACGCTGAAAACCACTCATGAAGGTACTAACAAGGTTAAACAAGCCAAAATAGCTATGCTGAAAAGTCAGTTTCAAAATTTCAAAATGAAACCGAATGAGACAATCAATGATATGTATTCAAGGTTTCAAACTATTCATCATGCACTTATCGGATTAGGGCAAAAATATTCAGATTTTGATGTTGTTTCAACAGTCCTACATTCTCTGACTAGTGAATGGGAAGGAAAAGTATTAGCAATTGAAGAAGCTAATGACCTTTCCGTCATGAAGCCAGATGAATTGATAGGAAATCTAATGTCCTATGAAACGAATTTGCAGGCTAGAAAAGAACAGGAAGAAGAAAAGAAAAATGTAGCATTTCATGTTGAGAAAGATGAAAATGAATCAGAGTCTGAAGATGAAGATCTGGCATTCATTGCAAAAGGATTCAAAAAATTCCTAAAATATCGAAAAGCCAGTCGTTACAACAAAAGGAAACCTGGATCAAATAAACCATCTTCATCCGCTATAGAATGTTTCAACTGCCACAAAAAGGGGCATATGAAGAAGGATTGTCCAGAACAAAAGAAGAAGTCAGAAAATGACAAATTCAAATATAAGAAGGACAAGTCAAAGAAACGAGCCTTCTCAGTAACATGGGATGATTCAGACTCATCTTCATCAGAAAGTGAAAGTGATTCGGAGAATGAACAAGCTAATGTTTGTTTTATGGAAACAGAAGATGAGGTACAAATTCCTACATTTGATGAATTACTTGATATTAATGCTGAATTGATAGTCAAATATAAAGACATAAAGCGTCAATTAAAACTAGTCAAAGCAGATTTAAGTAGAGCAGAGTTTGAACGAGATATGTTAAAAGATGAGAAGAAAATATTAGAAGAAGAACTTGAAAAAATTCAAGAATCATCATCTAATGTTGACTCTCAACTATCTCTTTTGAGTCAAGAAATAGAAGCTCAAAAAGAGAAAAATAATGCTCTCACTACTGAAAATCATGAGCTTAAGGCAAAAGTCAAAATTCTAGATCTAGAAAAAGCTAGTTTACAAACAAAGTTTGATGACATTACTCAAAATGTTTCTAACTTTAACAAAGGTCGATAAAATTTGACAAAAATCATTGAAAATTCACAATCTGCATCAAATAAACAAGGTTTGGGATATAAGAAACAAGAAATCAAGAAACATCTTGATAATAATAGAAAGAAGAAAGTTGAAGTTAAGAAAAATCTTAGTTTATTATATTCCAAACCAAAGCCAGTCGTGAAATTTCAAAAGAAAAATACAAAGACTATCAAAATATGGGTTCCTAAAACAAATAACAATTTGATTAGGAACAAATACATTTAGCAATTCATGAATACTGTGCATTATAATTCTAATTATGTATATAAAGGGGATGCCGGACCCGTATGGGTTTGGACTCCTAAGACCTAACTCTTAGGACCCCATAAAAAGTGGGTACCATGGACTTAATTTTATTTTTTGCAGGTCCCACTTAAGAAAAGAGGAAAGTGATCTATGGTAGTAGTTTTATGTTGCTTATAATCTGGCTTATATCATTTACATCCTCTATTTAACAACTCCATTTGTTTTCTATCTCTATATTTTGGTTTAGTACTTTAAACATCATTCGACACTTATACAAACTAGTGTCGTTACTTTTATTCGTATGATTTTATGGTGTGTATGATATTTTGGTTTGCTTGGATATGATTATGTTTTGCTATGCATGGATATTCTAGTTGATACATTCCTATGATTATCTATTACTCCTTTTTGTCGATGACAAAGGGGGAGAAAGTGCTAACAATTATTTGCAGGAATATCTATATATATAAAGAAGTACAGACAAAATCTCAGGGGGAGATCACATATTCAGGGGGAGATTCAGAACTTCAGATATATGTTGTCATCAATCAAAAAAGGGGAGAATGTTGAGTCACAGATTCTATGAAGTTTTGATTTCTGACAAAGAAATAAAGGCGATCGACAAAACGAAGACATCATGGCTATAAAGAGGCACAAAAGAGCTACATATGGTACTCTAGATTATAGGTTGATTATTTGATGTTGTAATAGTGTTAAACTTGTTAAAATCTATCCTCAAATAATCATGCACCTCAATATAATCAATATATATACGTTTAATGGCATTGCACATTCATTGTGCAATTTTTCAGGGACCGGTCGACCGGTAATAAACCATGCGGTCGATCGTTTCTGTGTAAAATGCACAATGAACGTACACACATGCACATAACGTCTATATATTTGAAATCCTGTCTACCGGCCATTTTTGACCTGTCGACCATTTTTAAACAGAGAGCAACCTTTCCCAAAAGACACTTCTCCAATGGTTGCATCTCTTACCTTTCATCAATGATCATATCTATTAATGGCTACTCTTCACAAAGAGTTAAACCATCTATTCTCTATATAAACACGTCTAAATCATTGATTCAAGATAAGAGTTCTTGTTTTAATTTCTGATCTTACTTTCTAAATACTCTTGCATTCTAAAAGCTTTCAAACATTTCAATTGCTTATTGAATCATTGAAATTATTTCATATCTTTTGATTCAATAAGTAATATACTTCCTTCAATCTTCACAAACATCATTCACATATTTTGAGGATAAGATTATAGGAAGGGTGTACTACAAGTGAAAAATCCGTGTTATAAAGAGCACAAGTTGTCAACGGCAATTGTATTCGTTTTTGTTGAAGTCCTCGATGTTGTAAGAGGCACGAAATCCCGTTCGGCTGTTCGGGTGTTGTAAACCTGTTCCTCCGGGTGAAGCGAGGTAGTTGGTTGTGTAAATCCAGATAGAAGTCTGGGACTGGACGTAGGACGGGAGGTCCGAACCAGTATAAAAATCCCTGGTGTGATTTTTACAGTTTACAGCATTTACTATTCTATATCTGTGAATTGCTATATAGTTAGTTTATTGAATTTTTACTTGTATAGCAATTGTAAATAAGATTCCGCATATATTGTTAGTCCATATTACACGATCCATAATTAGTGTGCACAAGCGTACACATTTTCACATTGTTTGCCAAAAATATGTCAAACAATAATTTAAATATTTTCCAAATTAAAAATTATGGAAAAATCCTATAAATTCATTTAAAAATACGGCATATAAAACCAAGTCGTTTATTAACAATTGATTTCCTTGTTATTTATTCGAACTATTTATTATTGTACATAAGTTTACAAAATGAGTTCACCATTATTTTTTATTAATTAAAGGAGTAAAATAAGGCTATTACATCCATTTAATTAATATTTAATTCACAATTCAAATATTTAAATAATACATATATTTGAATATAAATTATTTATATTTTTTCATGATGTTACATATTTGTTCTGTGCGGATGCGAAGTCAGCCCAATGCAATTATACTACCAAAAGTTAGCTTGCCTAAATACTTCAAACTCTTTTGTCTGTTTTTTGTATTCGGTAGCAGTTTTTCTCTAATGTCAGCAGTGATTAATTCTTTGTCTTTAACGAGATTTGAGTTGGCAACCTTAATCTCATTAATTCTAGTCTCATAAGTCTTAAAGATGTTAGACGAAGCCTGCTCCCTAAGACAAGAACTTCAAAGAAAGCGAGTAAGACTACCGAGTTCATGAGAGGCAACCAGGGGAGTTTCGAATGGAAAATAAAAGTAGCCTAAAAGTATAAGATAACCTAGTAAGATATTGATGATCGCCTCAGTGAAGTAACCTCGAAAAATATATGTACAGTAGGTAAAAACTACAATAATGCTTAAACCATGAAAATATTTTATTCAATCAAAAGGACAAAAGTACATAAAAAGAATCTACTCTCACTTACAGCTAAGTTTATTTTTAAACCATAACAAATGGAGATGTCGTAAAGGAAGTAGCTCGTTCTCTAACATAAGTCCCTATTTATGCAATATTAGGTCATAAAGAGCATCTCTCTTGTGTATAACTTGTGTGATCTTAAACAGGAGCCCTTAAGACACCTTCTTTAGTTAAGCAATAGTCTTTTCAAGAGCAGCTTCCCTTCTACACACGAGGGCAATTCTTGTTGATAACCGCACCTCGGCCTTTTTTTCAAAACGCTCAATAAACTTCCTCAAATGTTAAACTAAACTACCCCCTTTAAACGGCTATAATAAAAGACATTTATCAATGCCTACGTTTCTGGTGCAGCAGCGGAAATAACAAAATGATGATTCTGTGAAAGTAGCAATCGATGGAATGAAGAATACTGAAAGGCCCAAATTCGTTGATCTGAAGATACCGAATTCTAGCTATCTCTGACACGTTGATCGTGCACGATACCGTGAGGAGAGATCTACAATTCTTCGAGCGTTGATCAAGCGCACTTGATTCCGCGAATTGGCTTCAACGATCGAAGATTCGAGCGCACTCGAATGTCGAAGGTGGAGATAGGAGATTACACTCAACTACCAATTTGGTGAAAGCACAAAGCTAATAAAACAAGAGTTTTTATTCAAATCAACTAAACTTTCAAATGTACAACTCACGCCTATTTATAGCAATTTACAAACACACGGTTCCTTAAGTCGTATACGACTTACGACTCATCATAGGTCGGCAGTGACCTATTAGCAGCGACTCAAACAATTACACAACAAATATTTACAACACTTAGGTCGTATACGACCTAACTACTCACGACTTAAGAAATATACAACATATTACAACATACGACTTATACAACTCATACGACCTAAAACATACGAGATACAACAAATAAACGACCTAAAAATGAACGGCATCCCCATTAGTGATCTAAAAGAAGCGGCTTCAGAAAACTTCGCGACTTAAGTCTTCACGACCTTAGGCTTCAACTCGTTAGCTCGTAAGTCGCTAGGTTTGTCCATATGTTTATCCTTCTTGTTAGGTCGCATACGACTTAACAGTATGTTAGGTCGTTCCAGCGTCTTTCCCTTTAACTCGTGAACTCGTTCTTCGTTAGGTCGTTCATGCGCATGTTCCTTTAACTCGTCGACTCATTTGCATGCCTTAACTTTGCAGTTGACTCGTGAGCGACCTATAAGTTCCTTAGGTCATGAATGACCTAAAATACGGGGACGACTTAAATCTGAGGTAGATCGCGCTGCATCATCCTCCCCCTGTTGACAAAAATTCGACCTCGAATTTGCACTTTCTGCATCCACAACAGTCTCATCTCCATGATACGGAATCAAATATTTGACATTGAAAACATCAGACGTATGAACATCATCCGGCAATCTCAACTGATATGCATTCTCATTGATTTTCTTCAAAATTTCCACTAGACCAATTTTTCGTGCTTTCAAACTATTGTACGTTCCCACCGGAAAACGATCTTTTGTTAACACTGCATAAACCAAATCACCTTCATGAAATTCAACAATCCTTCGCTTCAGATCTGCAGATCGTTTGTACTTCTCATTCGCTTTCTCCAATCGTTCCTGAACGATTTTATGACATTCAGTCAGTCCATCAACAAAATCAACAGCTCGTTTTACCGTCCCCTTTGGTTGTGGTACTACCGTTAAGTCCAACGGTCCCTTTGGCAAACTTGAATATACAATCTGGAATGGACTGAAACCTGTGCTACGATTTACCGCATGATTATGAGCAAACTCTGCCCGGCATAACTTCATGTCCCAACTCTTCAGATTATCTTTCACCAGACATCGCAATAAATTCCCCAGCGATCTGTTAACCACCTCCGTTTGTCCATCAGTTTGTGGATGGTAAGCGCTACTAAAATTCAGCTTCGTTCCGACCATCTTCCACAAACTTAGCCAAAAATGACTCAGAAAACGAGTATCCCTATCCGACACAATAGATTCGGGCAATCCATGAAGTTGATAGATTTCTTTGAAAAATAACTAAGCAACATGAACAACATCCGCCGTCTTCTTACAAGCAATAAAATGTGCCATTTTCGAAAATCGGTCAACCACCACATAAATGGAATCGTTTCCCCTTTGAGTTCGCGGTAACCCCAAAACAAAATCCATACTCACATCAACCCAAGGCTTAGTTGGTACAGGCAATGGCATATATAATCCAGCATTGGTCGCAGTTCCTTTCGAAACCTGACAGATATGACATCGCTCCACAAACCTTTCTACTTCTTTCCTCATTGATGGCCAAAAATAAGATTGTGAGATCAACTGTAATGTACGGTCTCTGCCCACATGTCCTTCCTCATGTAACTCCTTCACAATCTTTAATCTTAAACTGCAATCGGGTATACATAACCGATTTCCTTTAAACAGAAAACCATCTACCAACACAAATTCATCCGTCTTTCCCTCCTTGACTTCATCGACAAACTTTGCAAAGTAAGGATCTTCAACACACAACTCCGGAAGTACTTCGAACCCCAACACTTCAACTTTCATTGTAGTTAATAAATGACTTCTTCTGCTCAACGCATCTGCCACACGGTTTGTAACTCCAGATTTGTGTTTCACAACAAATGTAAATTACTGCAAATACGCAATCCACGATGCATGTCTTGCTGAAATTTTATCTTGTCCTTGTAGATGTTTCAAAGCCTCATGATCAGTGTAAAGAAAAAACTCTTTCTGAAATAGATAGTGTCTCCAGTGTTTAATAGCTTGCACAACAGCATAAAATTCCACATCATATGTACTATATCTCATCTTTGCTCCCGATAGCTTCTCACTGAAATATGCAATAGGACGACCTTTCTGACTCAACACCCCTCCAATTCCCACCTTGGATGCATCAGTATGTAACTCAAACAATAGCTGAAAATCTGGAAACACTAGAATTGGTGTTGTCGTCAACAATTTCTTGACTCGTTCAAAAGCAACCCCTGCTTCCTCCGTCCATGCAAACTGTTTACCCTTCATACAATTAGTCACAGGTGCCATCACACTACTAAAGTGTGGAATAAACCTTCGATAGAATGAAGCCAACCCGTGAAAACTTCGAACTTCTGTTATAGTCTTGGGTTGCGGCCAATCTCTAATTGCTTCGACTTTACTTTGATCTACCTGTATTCCTTCTTCCGACACAACATATCCAAGAAATAAGACACTCCATGCCATAAACACACATTTCTTAGTAGCTGCATAGAATTGTTCTTCCCGAAGAATAGTCAACACTTCCCTCAAATGCTGAACATGCTCCTCTGTACTAGCACTGTAAATCAGAATATCATCAAAGTAAACTACCACAAATTTCCCAATGTACGGCCTGAAAACTTGATTCATCACCCTCATGAATGTACTTGGTGCATTCGATAGACCAAACGGCATCACCAGCCATTCATACAATCCTTCCCTTGTCTTGAACGCTGTCTTCCATTCGTCCCCTGGTCTAATTCGAATTTGATGATAACCACTCTTCAAGTCAATCTTAGAAAAGATTACGGACCCACTGATTTGATCCAATAAATCATCAAGCCTCGGCATCGGAAATCTGTATCTGACTGTGATCTTATTCAATGCTCTACTATCTGTGCACATCCTCCACGTTCCATCCTTTTTGGGTACCAATAAAGCTGGTACAGCACAAGGACTTAAACTCTCCTGCACACGCCCATGTTCAAGCAATTCTTCCACCTGCCTTCGCAACTCCTCATGCTCTTTTGGACTCATTCTGTAGTGTGGTCTATGAGGTAACACAGCTCCTGGAACAAGATCAATTTGATGTTGAATGTCTCTCAACGGCGGTAACTCCGTTGGCAACTCCTCTGGAAATACATCGTCAAACTCTTCCAGCACTGGTTTCACTTCTTCAGGGATCTCAACCACTTCATGACTCTCACGTCCAATCAACAAGAATACTTCAGGCTCCTCTTCTGCTTCCTTAACAAACTCCTTCAAAGATAACAAAGTTTTAAGCTCTTCAATCTCCTCCAACTTGCTTTCCTCTGGTTGTCGCTTCTTGGGAACTAAAGTAATCTTGGTGCCTTCAAACATGAAACTGTAGCTGTTCGTACGTCCATCATGTTGTACAGCTCTATCATACTGCCACGGTCTTCCCAACAATAGATGACATACGTCCATATCCACAACATCACACCAAATTTGATCCTTGTATTTCTTCCCAATTGAAAAATTAACACAAGCCCTTCGACTAACTTTCACCTCCCCACCTTTCCTCAACCAAGCTAACTTGTAAGGCCTCGGATGCTTCTCTGTCTTCAATGATAACTTCTTCACGGCTTCGGTAGAGATAATATTATCACAGCTTCCCGCATCAATGACAAACTTGCAAACCCTTCCCAAGATAGTGCACGTTGATTGAAAGATGTTACTCCTTAACCAGCTAGTCTCTTCCTCCTGCTTCGGTGTTAAGCAATTCCTCCTCATCATTAATGTATATCCGTCATCTCTAGACAATAACTCTTCCTTCTCAACTGGTAATGCATTAGAACATTCAGCCTCCTCATCCTCATCTTCAACCTCAGCAATCATTGCTCGCTTCTTTGGCTTAGGACATTCATTGCTTTTGTGACCAAACTCTTGACAATTGAAACATTTGATACCACTGTTGACTCTGGTCTTCGCAACTTCATTAACAATTGGTTTTGCAACAGCCTTCGAAACATTTGCACTGCTACTAGCCCCTTTCACTGGATTGTTGGAATTTGTAAACACACCACCACCTCGTCTACCCTGTTTCTCCCAAGCTAACGCTTTCTGATGTGCTTCAGCAACAGATCTGGGATCAAACAGATTCACCATATCATGTATCTGCATTCTCAACCCTCCAACAAATCTAGCTGTTAGCTGCTCTTCTGTTTCCATAATATCATTCCTCGCAATAAGATGATAAAACTCATCCGCGTAATCATTAACAGTCTTTGTGCACTGCCTCAAGTTCTGCAAACGTTGATACATCAGAGATTGATAATTGTAAGGTAAGAACGTTGCTTTCATCAATTTCTTCATCTTCTCCCATGATTCAACCTTTGACTTCCCCATTCGTTCACGTGTAAGTTTGGTTTGCTGCCACCACGCCAAAGCTCTACCCCTCAACCTTGTAGCAACTAACTTCACTCTACGATGTTCTGGAACTTCTTTGAAGTCAAAAATCTCTTCAACATTAGCCACCCAATCCAAAAACTCCTCAGCTTGCATACTACCCTTGAATTCAGGAATTTCAGTTTTCATCCCTGATTCCCACTTGTGATCATACTCTGAATAATTTCTTCCTAGACCTCGTCCTTACCCTCGAACACTACCACCATCATACTCCTCTTCAAAATCAGATGTATATCGATGTCGATCCTGACCACCAACATCTCTACTACCTCCATTCCTTCCACCTCGTCCATTCACATTCCGATCATCAGCATTTCTATAAGAATCTCGACCCATACTTCTATGATTACTGTCGACACTTCTCTCTCTATTGGAATGTGGCGAAACTCTACTCCTCCCATGGTTAGATTCAGGTGAAACCCTTCTCTGATTCTGATTCATCTCTAACATCATCTTCTCGATTCGACCAATTCCTTCATTAAGCTTCTCATTAAAATTTTCATTAATTCTTTGCTCCATTTCATCAGCTTCTTCTCTTTGATACAATGCTTCAATATTTTGATGGCGATTAGCTCTTCTTGGCAGCATAATTGGATCTTGATTAATCTTCACAAAGATACCAAATGGTGTACGGCCTCCACTTGATCTCAGCTCTACTTCAAACTTCAAGTTTTGGCGTGCAAGCTCCCACGGCCAAATTCAAACACTTTTCAACCTTTGATCCAAAATGATATGGATTGGAAACTCCAAACTTGTTGCAACTTTGCGATGAACACGATGAACACAACTTCTCCAAAGGAGGTACGGCTTCAACCAGTTTCGATACAAATGATGCACAACTTCAACAAGTAAACTCTCGGCCTTGATTTTCAAAAAGGGATGCACGGCTCCAAACTTCTCAAACTCTTCGATAAGAATTGGATCCAAGACTCGACTTAGCTATGATTGGCTAAGTCTAGCTCTGATGCCAAATGGTGCAGCAGCGGAAATAACAAAATGATGATTATGTGAAAGTAGCAATCGATGGAATGAAGAATACTGAAAGGCCCAAATTCGTTGATCCGAAGATACCGAATTCTAGCTATCTCTGACACGTTGATCGCGCACGATACCGTGAAGAGAGATCTACAATTCTTCGAGCGTTGATCAAGCGCACTTGATTCCGCGAATTGGCTTCAACGATCGAAGATTCGAGCGCACTCGAATGTCGAAGGTGGAGATAGGAGATTACACTCAACTACCAATTTGGTGAAAGCACAAAGCTAACAAAACAAGAGTTTTTATTCAAATCAACTAAACTTTCAAATGTACAACTCACGCCTATTTATAGCAATTTACAAACACACGGTTCCTTAAGTCGTATACGACTTACGACTCATCATAGGTCGGCAGCGACCTATTAGCAGCGACTCAAACAATTACACAACAAATATTTACAACACTTAGGTCGTATACGACCTAACTACTCACGACTTAAGAAATATACAACATATTACAACATACGACTTATACAACTCATACGACCTAAAACATACGAGATACAACAAATAAACGACCTAAAAATGAACGGCATCTGGAGCGAGCGACCTAAAAATGAACGGCATCCCCATCAGTGATCTAAAAGAAGCGGCTTCAGAAAACTTCGCGACTTAAGTCTTCACGACCTAAGGCTTCAACTCGTTAGCTCGTAAGTCGCTAGGTTGGTCCATCTGTTTATCCTTTTTGTTAGGTCGCATACGACTTAACAGTATGTTAGGTCGTTCCAGCGTCTTTCCCTTTAACTCGTGAACTCGTTCTTCGTTAGGTCGTTCATGCGCATGTTCCTTTAACTCGTCGACTAGTTTGCATGCCTTAACTTTGCAGTTGACTCGTGAGCGACCTATAAGTTCCTTAGGTCGTGAACGACCTAAAATACGGGGACGACTTAAATCTGAGGTAGATCGCGCTGCATCAGTTTCTTACCTAAAAAGAAAAGAGTACAGGTTTAAAGGATGCTACTACAACTAGTAAAAACATCAAGGAAAACAAGACAACAAGGTAAAAAACCAATACTTGAAGGAAAAATGGATGACTATTTCATTCATAAGCCTTTTATTTACATATATATGATCTACAGCATTTTTAGAAGATAAAAGTGGTGCAGTTCACGTCAAAAGATACAACATAACAAAAAAATACAGATTAAAAAAAACCTAAACATAGCTTAAAATTAAAGGGTTCGAACATTTACTTCTATGGTAGTGGAGGATCCTGGTAAGGTTCCCTTAGACTGCGCATGTGTATTAGTCGGGTTTACCTCAACATCAAAATCATCTAGCATAATGTCTAACTATGTTAACTATGAAGGGGAGTTTGGTATGCCACTGCACTCTTGAACCCACTTTTTTCTACAGTATCCTAATGCATCCTTGATTAGTTTGGGGTTTCCCAAAAAGTCCAAGTTGACCTCTACCTCCACTTCATCAAGGCGATCTGCATGGTACTTCTTTTTCACTTGGACGTAAATCTTGTAAAGAACATTATAGGTCATGGGGTCAAAATCCTTCTCCGCCTTAGAAAGCTTCCCTTCCAACCTTTTTACCCTCCTTTCTAAATTCCATACGTCTTTCTCTGCCTTTGTGGCCCATGCATCTTTTTAGAAGCCTCTTCTAGTTTTTTCTTATAGCATGCTTCTCTCTTATCCCTCACCTTGATGTCTAGGGAAGCAACATCAAAATTCTATTTTAATCTTAAATTATCCTGCTTTAATTCGAATTGTCTATAACGACCTAAAAGTTTTAATGTTTCAAATAGGAATATTTAGATTTGAATCAAATTTTATAAATAATAAGAAAATCAATTTTTAATATAATGAATCGATTTTTATTGTAGTATTGTAATTAATTTATTTGATTTTTCTTTAATCTTTAATTTGGAAATTATATAAATTATCATTTGATGTATTTTTCGGCAAACGATGGTATTTTTGAAATTTAACAGAATAAGATAACCGGTGTATTTTCTTATTATTTTGGAATTGTATCGCATTTTTATGCGCAATTTTGTTTTTGTTTTATCGTTCGTGGTTCATACGCGAACAAAATTATATACAGCGAGATGTTGGAAATCATACTATAAACTAAAATCCATACTTGGCAAAATCAAAACACTCTGACTTTTCCCTCATTTCAATTCCCTCTTCACTCTGGCGGAGTTAGTGTATGAAGTTGGTTCCATTGGCTTTCTCTTGTCGAAGTGCATCTTTGGGTAGAATTTGAGGGAGCTCGGCTAGGGATTGGTGCATGACCTATAGTGGTGTGTGGGTGGAGGGTTTCGATCACTTTTTGGTATAGTGGTTCGAGTTCAACATGGATGGGTCGAGAAGGTGGAGATTTGAAAGAGGGGTTTATCGGTGTGATAGGTTTGTTAAATAATGGAGCGAGGAGGGAGTATGGGAAGAGAGAAGGGGAAATGTGCACGACCATGGTTGTATTAGTATCTCATGCATAGAGAATGGACTAGTGGGAGGAAGATGGACTAGTGAGGTAATTTATTTTTAATTAAAGGAATTAGTAAATTAATGTGTATTTTAAAAACCAAAACCTTATGAATTGAATATATATTTCATATGAGGTCCAATCGAGACACGATCATTTGCACTGCGCTCATAGTAGCAATCTACGCATTGGAATTAGTTTCATCGAGTTTGATGCATGTGAACTTTTGGATAAAAATAGAATGTCGTTTGATTTTAGATAAATTGGAACGCTTAAGCATCCACTAGAATTTTGATGAGTTATCTTACATCTGAATGAATACTATAATGATACATAGTAGGTACAAATTATTGTTTTGGGTTTGAATGATTTATTAGTAAAGTTTGGTTGAATTGCTGCTTTAAAAAGCTAAAAATTTATAAAATGAAATACATGGAATTTTGTAGAGAAATCCTGATTTCTCGCTGTTGGGATTTTAAATTCCAATTATATACCTATTGATTTTAATTTCAGTTATATACATGTTATATAAATTGTTGAATATAAAAACTTGATAGTTTGGCCATACTGGATGTGACTTCGGTATATGTTGGAAGTTGAACCTTTTTAGTAATAAAGGTGATGATAACATTGGTTAAGTGCTATGGTAGCTATTGGCCTCTTTATAGTATTTTAAAATACTATTAATTGTTGTTTTGATTTGGAAATGGGCTTGATTCGAAGAATGATCTTTAGATATGATTTTTGAGATTTTTTATGGCATTTTATTTAAAATGGTTTTTGGACCTTCTTTATTTTACTTCAATCTTTTTGATATTCTCTTCTAATTTATATGTAAATGTTTTAGTTTTATTTTGGAAAGTATTTATTTTATAGAAAATTTAATATAATAATATATTTTTATTTTAAAGTAGAAATAAAAGGGAAATTTACCTTTTATAATAAAGTGATTCGGTTTTAAAAGGAGATAGAAATATTTTGGAATAAATATCTGCGAAACTTTTTATATAAAATGTTGTACAAAAGGGTTGATTTATAAATGCAACTAAAGGATAGTTTTATAAATTGCGTTTTGTAAATAAAAGAATGAATTTATAAATGATTTAAATAAGGGAAATTGATATCATTTTGATAAATTGAAAAATAAATCACATTTGTGAATTTATAGTGTTATATGAAACGATCGTTTTATGAAAAGTATTCGATCCTATTTTGAGAACAGAGATTTATGTTAGTATAAATGAGTTTTATTAAGGAGTTTTATAAAGAAGTTTTACAAAAGAAATTTATAGGTGAAGTTCTTATAAAACTGGGGTTTTATAATTATATCTCGAGACCTATAAACGGGGTTTATAATTATATTTTGAGATTTGTAAAAGGAGTTTTATAATTATACTTTGAGATTTATAAAAGGAATATTATAAATGAAGTTTTATAAAGGAATTTATAAACGGAGTTTGTATATACAAAAGAGATTTATAAAAAGAATTTTTACAAAAGGAAGAAGATTTGATTTCCAAAAATGATCAATTTGAATTACGGTGGTATGGAAAGTATTCTTTTATAATTAACACCAAATTCCGAGATATGGAAACTCGTCTCTATCTTGAGAATTAAGAATGTATGTCAAGGCAAGGATAATATGCTAACTTGTCCGACTATAGTGTTAATCGAAGGATAGTACTGTTTGAAATTGGAAAGTGGTGGTAAGTATATTTAGGCTAATTTCCATTCACTCTTTTACTTATACCAAAAGGGAAGTGTTTTTGGTTTATTTTTACCAATGCTTTAAATGACATTTGTTTTAACCCAAATAAATATGGTTTTGGAAAATAAAATCTTCCTTAAGATTTGTGAATGTGCTTATACCGTTGATATAAGTATATGGGTATATTTTATAAGTATTGAAAATGTAGTGTTTTATGAATATACTTATACTATTAATATAAGTATATGGAAAAGTTTTCTAAGTTTTGAAAGTAAAATGTTTCTTGAGTATACTATACAGTTGATATAAGTATATCGATATTTTTCAAGTATTGAAATAGTGGAGAGGGTTAGTAAAAAGTATTTTGATACAAGAATTTACAAAGTGGTTGCTTTGTGCTTAACCATGCTTGGTTAAATCTTTGGTTGAATTGTTTGTTTATTTAATAGTTAAATAACCAACTATCGAATCTTGGCTAGTTTCAAAACTATCGTTGTCAGTTCGGAGAGATCAGGATCATATATATTATTCAAAAACCAGTTCGAACCAGCATAAGCGTTCGAATTGGAGACATCTTGACGATGATGGAATCGAAGACGGAGATCTTTGAAGTGCAAGGGCTACTTGCAACTAATCCTGAGAGTGATTCCAAGAAGGATGTAGTAGAAGTAGCCTTCAGTTTGTTCATATCCTGAACAACTTGTATGGTCGAATGCTGGCATTATATTGTTGCCTAGAGGGCCATGTTAGCATTCCAAGTGGGATTTTCTAAAAATGTAAAACGTAGCCTCTATCCTCACAATTGGGAATTACTAAAACTGGGATATGCAACAAGGCTATGTGGTTCGCAAATATTAGGGTATGGGCATCATACTTTAAATTACTATTTATGGATTAGGTATGTCCTTGAGAGCTCTCGGGAAAAGGTTGCAAAGCAACCAGGATGATGACATATTCAGTATTATCTAGTAAGGAGTAGGTCGGTCTTGCATTGGCAGGGGTCCATCTGAGACCCTCGGTACATTTCCTAGAGGTGTACAATGGCAGGCAGTACCCCAGTAGCCTTGTCGTTAATGGAATCCATTCTCCAATATGTTATGGACTTAATTGTGACCAACTATGCTGGAACATGAGATGCAAGCATTCCGGCTATTTTATATACTTATTTTAAACCCTAGACATTATTATAAAATCAGTAGATTTTCTATTTGAAATAATTTGGTTATCGTAAGGTAAAAACTCATCCATGTTTATGTATGGCGTAGTCTTACGAGATACCTTTATTTGAAGGTTTTATAACATTAAAATTCATATGATGTGTGTTTCTCACGTCGATTTACCAGACCGATCCACGTATTATTTTCCTATAATCTCGGGTCAGCCCGAGCATGTTTTGTAGATTTAGTTTGGATGCTTTGGAGCTTCAGGAGACAAGATGGATGCCTCCAAGACGTATTCACGTATATTTTATTTCCACTACATTGGTTGTTTATATTTACCAACATTTGTATGGACAGGTTGGCAAAACTGCCAAGGCTGATGATTGGTTAATTTACTGAATGTATATTACACTTTATTTTTTAAAGATCTATTGTATATTATATATTACTCATCATGATATGAGATTATATTCTGTCTTTTCTTTCCTTCCCCCAACAATATGTCTTTCTGGCACTTGGATGCTCGACATGTGAATACCGTGGATGTAATAGTGTCCACTTTTGAGGGTCGAAAAGGCAAGTCATTACATTTTCCGCCTGATTGCTAACCCATGCTAACTCTAAAGCTTCAAGCTGATTGTACAGTTATATTGCAAAAGCAATACCCAGAAAATATTTGTGTTATAACACACAAAAATACTAACTAAAATTAACTTGTAAAACACAACAATGCAAATTGGAGAAAATCTTCCTAGGGGACAAACAAATAGAAGGTAACGAGGAAAGAGGCAGTGTCACAAGGTCATTAATCTATAAACTCCACGTTCGCTCTATTAAGTCAGAAATTGCACCTTCTTCCTGGATAACCAAAAATCGGGAAGAAGCCTGAAGCATATCGATGGGCAGAACAGGAGTTGCAATAGCAGTAAGAGAACGTGAAGGATGAGGTAGAGCATCTATCTTTGGCTATTTATTGGCATTCTCTAGCGCAGTAAGATCCTTTACTAGCCTTTTCTTCTCACCCTTTTCCTTTAAAATAAAAGCAGTAGCCAGCTTCGACATGGTGTCTGCACAGTCAAATAGCAATGCAGTTAATAGATATAAATCTATAAACAAACAAATCTAAGTAAAAAATGCATAACTAGAAATATACCATGCGGTGCAGAAGTATCTAAAACATAAACAAAAATAGATCGAGAGAAATGATGATTTTGATGCAGAAAGTTATTCTAACAGCCAACACCTTAATGGGTCTAAATTTCAACTAAATCGAAATCCAAGTCCATTAGGGTACAGATTGTCGGTATTGGTAACTTGTAATAAAAATAAGTATATCAAAGGGAAAACTCATTGTTGAATAGTAAAATATAATAAAACATATATACTGACTAAGGCTACTACCTTGGAATCAATATTATTCCTTGAAGATCTAGTTACCTAATCAGTGCCGAGCATGAATGCGAAGACTTATCCATCTACTGCTCCCGTCTTTCACCAGTTGCTTGTCCCTCTAAATCTATCATGTAGGTTGTAATGAGGAGAGAGTCAGAACAACATTTTGGTAATTGGTAAATTACATACTTTATCCTTAACACCGGTCTGTGCCGATTGATTTCTATTTAAGTGCTACGTCTACTATTCATAGGATTATTCATTTAATCACATTCACGCATATGATACATCCAACCTTCCTCGAGGTATAACTATACACACACACAAGTGTTGTACTTCCAAAAAGGAAACACATGCTACTTAATACTTCTTAAATATGGAGGAGGCAGACCCAATTGTTCAATCCCGAAGCGGGCCCTCTGTAACCTAATCGATAGTCAACTGACCCTAACTACGAAGGTCGATGACTCATAGATACGACTTTGTAGTTCAATTAGCTATATTACTAATGCATCTCAAAGATGTATCTAAGAGTTAACTAGCCCACCTCCAACAAAAAACAATTAATTAAACTTTGAGGTCCTTGCGTATCCTATACGAATTCTATGCTAATAGGAAGTGAAATTTGCTAAGGCGTAACCCAAGTCTTTATTAACGACCGCTTGGGACCGCTGGTAGTCAAAGCCTATATGTCAGCCTTTCTTCTCAATATAGGTCTATCGATAACACTGAGATAGCCCTCGACCCTTAAAACTGAAATCCTATTTAGAATTACCTAATATAAGTCAAGGAAAATGTCTACTCCAGTTATTTAATACCTCTTATTTAGAAATGAAGCAGACGCCTTTCCCAATTAGGCACTATCATAGGTTATTTAAGACTTCTTAAATAAGAAGGAGGCAGACCCAGCAGCCGTTTAATACCTCAATCCCCGAAGTAAACCCCTTGACATCCTTAAAGGTACCGAGTCATTTAATACTTCAAATCCGAGGTGAACCCTTGGTATATTTTTCCACACCTATATGTAGAAATATATCCTGTGTGGAAAAATATATCCCTTCCCTATAGGTCCGATAGTTGGAGATGCCCCACATTAGTAGTACGTAAACACAACTGCCGGTAAAGCCTTTAGGTAAAGGGCAGACTTCCGTTGTGTAACTCTACTGATCTCGCATCCCAATCCATACTAAACCGAGCCATTTATCCTAAACCTAAATATTGGGCTAGTCCCATTAATTCACGCCCATCATAATGTAATACCGAGGCCATATAATTTTCACTGTGGAAATTATTACGCCTCTTAAGTTCATTTAGTAGTATTTATTTATTACCTCGCTATGAACTTATTCTTATCCCATGCGCTTATTCTTTATTTCCTAAATTCCATTTACTTCTTCACTTCTAATTTAATTGTCCTTTATAAATGGTTATCATTATTCAAATTGGACAATCACTAATGACATTTATTATTATTTTTAAATCTAACATATTAATATCTATTCAGTTTCTCCATAAATGTAATGTTTAATTATGTAATTAATCCTATTAGACATGTTTATGTCACCATTTGATTTTTGTAACTCCATATTAACTGCACATTCATTGCCATTAATATTGCAATCATTATTCATAAATATTGGAGTTATTACCTCTCTTTCCATTGTAACCTCCTAACTCTTTTATTTATTACATTATTAATATTTAATGTTCTAATTGTAACTAATATCGACATATTTATTTATTACACTTTATCATTTACCATATGTGTGTGTGTCTCTATATATTATTTAGTAGGTCCGGTTATATGTGTGTGTATGCGCATGCGCGCGTGTGTGTATAATTTTATTTTTAACTCTTTAATTCCTACGTTAAGGAATCTCAGAATATACACTTATGTGTAAATTCTACAAAGAATGTTTGTTTCTACTTTTTAATATATTAGAGCTATCCTTCCCTAAAAAGAAGATTTTTACCGTTATAACTTTCCATAAACTACATAAAAGTGGAACTTTTGCTCCATTTGAAATTACAAGGAATTATGGTTTTTTTCATTCCTATTGAAATATATAGTGCAAACTACGGAGAAGGACATTCTTACTTTACACATCTCTTTCCTTTATGTATATTCCTTATTATCCCAAACGATACACTTTTTATACATAGTTGTGAAGTTAGATAACCTATGGAAATTTACACGAAAATAAGTAAAACTAAATTGTACATTAAACACTTCCAATAAAATAAAACATAGAATTTGCATTCCAAGTCAAACTATGACATTCCTACTTAATGCTAAATATTTTACAACCCAATTAATGTAAATTTGGAATAAATTTCGCAATCCTATCAACATCATACTTTACAATTTGAGTTAAGTGGAATTTAGATTTATAATTATAGAGTTTACCTTTATTGCAGAATTGATTCACTCCTTCTCTTCTTCTCTTTTATTTTCTGTCCTTCTATGATATATATATATATAATATTTTTTGCAATTTCTAGTAATAGTGAAGGAGGGAAGATGGCAGAGCTCTGCTGCTCTATTCAGAAAATATGAGAAGAAAAATGAGGGACTAGGACTTTATTCATAGGCATTCGAATCAATTATATCCCTCCAATTATATTTTATTAAGTATTATTAAATCCGGGCCATTCGACCAAGGTTCAAGGCATGCCAACCTTAAGTCGATCGGTCCTAGGCAATGGTCGACCATTAGGTGTCAACCGATGAGGTCCGTGCGTTAATTATTATTTATTTCCTTTATTAATTTGATTTTGAATTCCTTTTTAATCATTTTCCATTACAAACAGCAATCATTCATCATCTAACATTTATATGTGATCTAATATGGACCAAACATCTATAATCTTATATTATTTTAGAGTTCAAAACTCATAGAAGACAATACACCGTCTTATACGAATAAACAATCAAGCTATCGAGACATAAATGTTTTAGTGGTTGATCAAATTGGCTCTTGTATGGGCTTTGAAACAACAACATGTCAAAGGATTTTAAGGTAAGTATATCTTATATTTCTTTGTCAATCTTTAATTTAGTTCATCTGTATATCTTAACTGATAAACATTTTATCAATTTTATTAGTTGCACAAATTTATTGATGTAGATTATTTTAACTTTATATAGTAAACGTTCTTATAACATTAGAAAGGTTAAATGTTACCATTTCATTTTTCTAATAAGGCTCCTACTATACTTTTATGTTTCTCAAAACCTTAAGAAACATAGAAGTCTTTTGACTTCTCTAGTGGGTATTAGGACTCACTTGTGTTGAGATTTTGACCTTAAGAAATATCAACAAATCATAGGCCTGCAAACGATGAATAACACTTATCAGTTGTATCATATACAACTCCTAACCCGTGGTCTTTGCCTTAATCTCATTTCGACCTTGAGGAATATCAACAAAAAGAAAGAGATTTTTCCCTCTTACCTACCATTTCACGACGGTCTAAATATAAATGTATGAACCTTGAGGAATATCAACAAAGATGTACATATATCTTACCTCGTTTACTCAATATATTAATAGTACTACACATAACATCCTTAGCTCGAGGAATATCAAAAACTAAGGAGTATGCAAGTAATCTATTGATATACTAGTGGTAGAGGATAATTTTATATTAAAGATTCATAATCTTTAGTATGTTTAGTTGAGTGATATCGACTTATGGAATAATGTATTTCTTTTGAAATACCCTCATGATTCAAGTGTCGAACACATTTGAAATCATGGCATATATAACGACCTGATATTTCGAACCATTCAAATTGACAATCATCCAGACTTGAATTACTCAAAACAATAGATTGTTAAGTTTTATTTGGCAAAACTTAGCATATACAGTAAATAAAATCTATCACAGAATCACAGACATAGAGTAATTTGACAATAAGCAGCGGAAATAGATAAATAGAAGTTCATGAAGCTACTATATAAACATCAGAGTGTGAAATACAATAGAAATCTCAAATACAAAAGAATCTCTAATACATAAACAAAATGACAAGTCTGAATAATCAAATAGAAATAACTATAATAACCAAAAGCTGAATAGATAAGAGACAGATCTTCAAGAGAAGCTCCAAGCTCTAAAGGTGAGTCTCATATGCTACGACACTCAGTCAGACCTGAGCATAAAGCGAAACACAAAACACTCGACTTAAGATTAACATTCTTATATCAGTAAATTTAACTCAAGTGAAATGTCAACTGAGATACAAAATAACTTAAAGGATGTTTGGGATTCACATCCTCTAAGGATCCGTTAAACTATATACATACATAGTACAATACGTTAACATATATAATGTCTATAGTAAAGTAAACTATTAAAATAGCTTTAAGGTGTTACCCATATCCCCCTTAACACATTTATATATTTCCATAGTCTATACAGTACCGTAATTCCTCCGTAAACTTGAGGGCTGTTAGAGGGCACTCCATAGGTATGGTATAAACCAAACTCGTAGAAGGCGCGATAAGGCATGTGACAAGGCACGCGAGGCAATGCCCAGGGTAGGATACTACCATTTTGCGGATCCGGACTGGTGGTAACGCATTGCAGCTACTACCGCCCACCTAGAGACACACTCCAAAAATCAATCGAAGGTGGACCCAATCAAATCACAAAGTAATAGAATGGTATCGAAGAAATGTGCCCGATAGGAGGAGCGACCTCACTTGGCCCGGCGTGGCTCCTGTTTTAGCCACATCAAGCCGACTCACAAGAGTCAGGGCTACGTAAATACCTCATACAGAATCGTTCGCCAAACCATCCTACTTCATTTTGGAATCTCCACCTCGTGCACAGTTGTTAAAGTGGTTTTCGGTATTGGCAAAGAGTATGAAAATATCTGATCCTGGTCTCTTTAACAACCAAACGCTTATTTCACACCGTGGTCGATTTATAAAATCAAACAGCTCATACTTCATATCAAAATATAATATTCATTTAAAAAAATCATATCACTTTCGAAACCATATTCACTTCCAAAATCATATCACCTTCAAAATCATATTCACTTTAATTTGTAATTCACTTTAAATTATAATTCACTTCCAAAATCATAGCTACAGAATGAATTAACCACCATATCAAAATGTTCGCATTTAAATCCATTAAATCTATATCATAACAGTTCCAACTTAAATAGTTTAAATATTGAAAATAGTTTATATATTTAAATAGTTATAAAAAAATAATTTATATATTTAAAAATAGGTTATAGATTAAAATGGTTTGTATATTAAAAATAGTTTATATGTTAAAAATAATTTATATATAGAAATAGTTTCAAATTAGAATCATTTATTTCAATTTCATAAATCAATTCAAATCAACTTTTGTCCAAAAAATCAATTTAAACCAATCTCAGTTCAACAATTTCAATTAAAAAGGTTAAAGTCAAATTCTCATTAAAACCATCTTAATTTATATCGATTTCAAATTCACGTTTGAAATACAAATTTAACCACTTCCAATTTAAGAGGTTTCAAAGTTTAAATATTCAAACATTTACAATAACTCAATTTGGTAAATTTCATTTACATTTCAAAATTGAACTTTAATTTTATTTAAATTTGAAAATATTCACTTAATCATTTTTAATAACATTTGAATAAAATCTCATATTACAACTTAAGTTAATATTAACTATTCAATCTCAAATTCATTTAAAGTTGAAAATATTCATTTAATCACTTTTTATCAACAGTTATAAAATCATACCTTTCAAAATCTCAAAATCAATAAGTTCAAATCAACTCTTATTAAATACAATTCTTAAACAAATAAAATTTCAAATCAATTTCAATTTATCTTGCCTACTCGTTTATTAAAGTTAATACAAAATCTATTTAAATATTAAAATAAATTCATCTTTTAAAACATATTATATATTAGTTAAATTATTATTATTATATTAATTATTATTAAATTAAATCTTGTTATTATTAAAATTATATTAAATAATATTAAATTAAATCTTATTATTATTATATTAATTATTATTAAATTAAATCGTATTATTATTATATTAATTATTATTAAATTAAATCTTATTATTATTAAATCTATTTTAAATCTTATTTATATATTTAAAATAATAAAGTTATAAGTAAAAAATTTATAATTTACATTTTAAAACTTAGCTTATAAATTTACGATTTCCAAAAACATATAAATTAAAATCTAAATTTTATACATATTAAAATATCTTTATATTATATTAAAAAATCAATACTTAATAAAACCCATCTATTTCCTTTCAAACCTTTAAAAAATCATTTTTTTATATAGACCAACGGTGTCCGTATAAAATTTCTATCCACTAGTCAAGTGATATGGATATTTATCATTTCAATCCGCAATTATTTAAATATTTGTGGGTTTATATCATTTCAACCCGCAATCCCAACTTTCAAAATTAATGAAAATCTCTTGGGTTTATCATTTAAACCCATAACGATTTCCCCTTAATCTATAAGATCGTTCGGGTATGTATCATTTCAACCCACAGGGATTTCTAAACTAACAGGGAACTTGTAGTATGAGAATATAAACTAGCATAAAATGACATACATATCAATGATAAGCATATATAACCATAATTAACAATTTAAATAAAATATATATAACAGGTTATGGTGTCATATGTCAATTAATAAAGGCAAACAATTACAAATAACAACATATCATACTTAACAATTTAACAATTCAAATTTAATAACATATTTCAATTATCATTTATGTGAAATAAATTTACTAAATATAAGAATGTTAATCGTGAGTGATCGCTCAATTTTCGTGGCTAAAGAACAATGGAATTGAAAAGCAAAGGACATGGATACGGACACAGACACTTCAAATATCTGCGATAAGCAAAACAGATTTAGCACGAGAATTCGATAAAAAAACAAATATATATACATATGCAATACATATATAAATTTTTTTTTATAGAGATTAAAAGGAACGAATATAAATAACTTAGAAATTCGTCAGCAAATACAAAAACGACAAAAAATGACATTTGTCACAGGGCTGAAATTTGCTTCGGGTCAGGCTTCGTGTCAGGATGGAGTTTTCTCAGGTTTGACTTCAGGTCGGGGAAGGGTGCTTCAGGTTTTGGAAAAAACGTGGATTTTGGGTTTGCTTCGGGTCGTAGCGGCAATTGCTTCGGGAACGGCTTCGGGTCTGGGAAGATTGCTTCAAGTTTTGGACATCTGGGGTCTCGGCGAAGTTTCTGGGTTTCGATGGTGGCTACTTCAGGTCAAGCTTTGGGTTTCTGGGAGGGTTGCTTCGGGTCACAGGAGGGGCGAATATGAAATGACGATTTTGGTTTGCTTCGAGTCAGAGGAGTGGGTTTTCTCGAGGACGACTTTGAGTCAGGAGGCAAGTGTGCGAAAATTGATGGCAGAAGCAAGGAAGAAGAAGAGGAACGTAAATCTCACTTTTTTTAGAAAGTTAGCCGACAGAAAAAGGAAAGAGAACAGCCAGAAATTGAAATAGAAGAGGCAGTATTCATATATATAAATTTGAAAAGGTGGGAAATGAAAAAGTTACCTGTTGGAATCCAAAGTTATAAATGCAGATGACTTTTGGAATCCTATGGTGGCAATTGAAAAGACTAAGGACCAAAACTCAAATACGGAACCGTTACGGCGATCGTTTTGTAGATTTCGCCGTGTACTAGACACCGAAATGCACAAATGAATATACTACGGAGATCAGCATGATGAGACGGACAGAATGGTAAATAGATATTAGCGATACGATCAAGTTTTAAGAACTCGATTTTCCACTGTCGAAAATACTGCTAAAACGCCGAAAATAAGATAAACGGGGCTTTAACTGAATTTAAATTGAAATCAAAAATTGCACAACAGAACTAACTTTCATATTTACCTATGAAAATCTACCATTTGCTATGTTTAAATAGATGCATTTCAAATATCAAATTTTCATTGCTAAATTATATTATTTAATTTCAAGAAAAATTTAGTTAATTACGTTATTTAAATTGTTTAAAATTTCCGGGTCATTACACTCTCCCCCACTCAAAACTTTTCTTCCTCGAAAAGGAACGAGATAGGAGAATAGAATCGACCAGAAAGAAAGATAGATTCAAAATTCATAATACTAGATACAACAACTAATACAAAACCATATAAAATTCATTAGTTTTTAAATTGATTTATATTCAACTAACTTTGTTTCAATCCATTTTACTCAATCAATAAATAGTCATTATATTTACATTTGACTGGTTTCAATTCAATGTATTTTCATTCAATTGATTTGCTTTCAATATATTAAAATTTGTTGCAAAAAAATTTCTTTCAACACAAAATTTATTTTATTCAACTCATTTATATTATCCATATTATCTTCAGTTAAGTTGATTCCACATATAATTTAATTTCAACTATTCTTAAGTTCATATTTATTTACCTAAATATCATTTTCTATTTATTATTCAACTTTTTCTCACTTAACTCATTTTGAAACATAGATCAAGTGTATAAATATTTATTATAACAACTCAATTTTTATTTAAGAATTACCTTAACCAAAATTTTATTTGGACATCAAATTGCTTGCATTTATATTGTATACTATTCAATTACTTGTTCTCATTAACATTCAAAGTTTTTCAAGGTAAGTTTTATAAATGTTTCCGAGAGTAATTGAGCACTACACAAATTTTTTCTTATTTACAACTTTTTATTAAGTAAAATTTAGTTTGAACATTTTAATTACATAAGTTTTCTCTTGTATAACCTTCAATTACATACTCACATTACAATTAACTTTTTGAATATTTCAGGTAAGATATATATGTTTGAGAATGCAATTGAGTATTATATAAATAAATTTTTATTCTTCTATTTCAAGTTATTTCAAATCCATTTCTCATTTAATTACTCTAATTATTCAAAATTTTGCTTTATTTCAATAATTGAAAACCATTACTTAACTTTGAATTTAGAGTTAAATTTCCGGTTGCACATCGAACCATTTGAAATAAATATATATATATATATACACACATATATATATATATATATATTTTGTACATCAAATCATACTCAAGAAATTCAAATTAAATCTATTTTCTAAAACAAAAGTGTAGCAAAGCTACTAAGTGGCCTCTCCACTTTGAGACTCGAAAATGAATGTCGATGATGTTGTAATCATCACCGAAATTATTTTCCAGCGACAAAAGAAGAGAGTACTGACTTACTTCTTTTAAAATTCTTTGAAAATAATTTCCATTCGAAAATACTTTCAAATAATATATTTTCAAAACTTTGAAAACCAAATTTAGAAAAACACTGGAAATTTAATTCTCAAATCCTTAATTTAAATTTATTTCATTTGCAAATTAGATTTATAAACTATGTTTATAAAATTTTCAACTTCTTATACAACAATAGTTAATGATTTATGAATGTTAACAAACAATAAATGATAATCTAGTACTATCATTTCTAACAACCAATTCATTTAACTATCTGATTTCAAAAAAATATACTTATATATATAAAATATAAACATACATAAAATTATTTTATTTACCAATCTTGGAAACAATATTGTGTCAGTTTGCTCTATTCAAGTGTTTTGGAATTTCTAATGAGAGCATTGGCCAAACGAATCGATTGAAATCCAAAATTCAAACTTAAGAACTCAAACAACACCATAAAAACATTTTATATCAGTTACAAATACACTCCCTCACAGATGATTCAAGAATGGATTTCAAAACAAGGATAGAGATTCAAACTTAGAGGAACCCTAATCAAAGAGAATTCTAACTAAGGAGATAGACTCGAAAGGAAGATAAGATAATTAAATTACAAAAGAAAAAAGTGGATCGGCTTATATTAATCACGGGGACCTTAACCGGGTCAGCCAAGGCTTAGAAAGACGAGAATATCATCAAAGAAAATGGAGACAAATTTGCTGAGAACATCGCGGGAAACACCATTCATGAGATCAACGAAGAAGGCAGGAGCATTGGTTAATCCAAAGGGCATGACTAACCATTCATAGAAACCATTCGTCCAGGAGGAAGGGCAAACAGGTCGAGTTCCAGAGATAGGATCGATGCATAATTCAATTTCCCGCTTAGGAGATAGAGAAGTGACTTCACCAAAGACATCAGGATAATCCCTGACTATAGGATGGAGTCAAGATCACTAAGTTGAGAATCAAATGGAAAGATGAGACTGCCTGCATAAACCTGAGGCAATCGACATTCGATCACAAGAGAATTACCCGGATCGTCTACCGAGAAATGGTTCGGGCTTTACAAGAAATAACAGCATCAAAACCGGGGACAAGAAATCTTCGATAAACCGACGCCTGTTGTAAAGGAGTTTCACCCTTTTACAAATCATATCAAGGTTAGCGGTACCGCCGATGGAATTAGTCACACTTAAGAATGAAATTGCCAATTGAAGTAGCAAGATGTGCTCAAATTTACTACATAGATCAACAAGATTGAAGCTATGGGATGCTCCAATATCAAAAGGAAAAGAACAGGAAAAGACAAGAATGGATTTCCAGAACAACAGGAAAATTTCGAAATTCAAGGGAACTCCTAATCGAAGAGGATCCTAACAAAGAATTTCCAGCTCGAACGAAGATGATTCTGTAATTTATTTTTACTCCATATGCTAAGTTTTGCCTAAACCAAAGCTCTGATACCACTTGTAACGACCTGATATTTCAAACCATTCAAATTGACAATCATCCAGACTTGAATTGCTCAAAACAACAGATTGTTAATTTATATTTGGCAAAACTTAGCATATACAGTAAATAAAATTAATCATAGAATCACAGACACAAAGTAATTTGACAAAAAGCAGCGGAAATAGATAAATAGTAGTTCATGAAGCTACTATATAAACATCAGAGTATGAAATATAATAGAAATCTACAAAGGAATCTCTAATACATAAACAAAATGACAAGTCTGAATAATCAACTGGAAATAACTATAATAACCGAAAGCTGAATAGATAAGAGACAGATCTTCAAGCGAAGCTCCAAGCTCCAAAGGTGAGTCTCATATGTTGTGACACTCAGTCTGACCCGAGCATAAAGCAAAACACAAAACACTCGAGTTAAGATTAACATTCTTATATCAGTAAATTTAAATCAAGTGAAATGTCAACTGAGATACAAAATAACTTAAATGATGTTTGGGATTCACATCCTTTAAGGATCCGTTAAACTATCTACATACATAGTACAATACGTTAACATATATAATGTCTAAAGTAAAGTAAACTATTAAAATAGCTTTAAGGTGTTACCCATATCCCCCTTAACACATTTTATATATTCCCATAGTCTATACAGTACCGTAATTCCTCTATAAACCAGAGGGCTATCAGAGGGCACTCCATAGGTATGGTATAAATCAAACTCGTAGAAGGCGCGATAAGGCATGTGAAAAGGCACGCGAGGTGTAACAATCCGCAAATTTTGAAAATATTTTAAATGAAAATTTATTTGAAACTTTGAATTTAACTATTTTAAATTTGAGAAACTTGGAAAAATTAAAGGATAATTTTGAGTTTTGATGTGAAATGTTTTTCCAAATTTAATACAATAAAGATTTTTCTTAAAATGCAAATTTTGGTCGACTTTGGTCAAAGTTTGACTTTCTGTGAAAATTTTTAAATTTTGAATTTTTAACTTTTATTTTTTTTATGAAGATGAATTTAATTTTTACATTTTCCCAGTTTTTCGTTTTGTTAAATTTTGATTTTTACTTCTCAAATTTTGCAACTTTTGGCGTATTACACGGAGTTATTTTCCCTACAACTTCTATTTTATTTTTATTGTGATATGTTTGGGCTTAGACCAATTGGGCTAGAAAACCTTTAGCTAGATGAGTAGCCTATATATAATCTCCTAGGGTTTTGGCTAACCTCCACATCCATTCATTTGTGCCCCCACATAAAAGTGTAAGTCTTCTTCTCCTTCATCTTCCTTCTCCAAAACCCTTGACTTCTTCCCCTCTTCCTCTCCAATTTTCCTCCCCCTCCTCTCCACAAATTTCGGCCACACCTATCTCTACATTCCCCAATCACCAAACTCCAACCAAAACCCCTTTCTCCTCTTCCTTTTCCCTTCTCCTTCTTCACAATTTTCGGCCTCTACCTCTTCTCCTCCAACCAAAAACACCATGGCCGAACCTCCACAACCCCTTCCCCTTGCCTTGCCTTGGCTGTGACCATATCCTCCATCACAAAAACCCCTAGGCGGAGCCTCCATCATCAAACCCTAGCCTAAGGCCGAACACACCAAAACCCTAGCCTAACCCTAAACCTAGCTATGGCCGAACCTATCTCCACCAAAACCTAGCTATGGCCGAACCCACCTAATCCAAACCTAGCCTAGACCAAACCAAAACCACCTCTAGACCAAACCTATGCAAACCCTAGACAAGCCCTCTTATGTATTTTGCATATACATATAATTTTCTAATTTTTATTTTTCTATGAGAATTATTTGTTTACGTATGGAATTTTTTTTAGCGTCGGATTTGGATTCTCCTCTCACTCAAACTGGTCCTTAGTTTGTTGATTTTTGTGTTGCGCTTTGAATCACTTTTCCAACCAAATAAAGGTGAGTAATCACTCTTGACATACGTACTTATTTATTTGATGAATTGATGACAATTGAATTGTTAGGATATGTATATGCAAGTTTGATATTTCACATATGATTTTATTTTGTTATTTCATATGCTTATATCATGTTATTTTTATGCTTACATTATGTCAATCATATGATTTTATTTTGTTATTTCATATGTTTATATCATGTTATTTCATATGCTTATATTATGTCATTCATGTGATTTTATTTTGTTATTTCACATCATATTATACCTGTTTGATCATATGCCATGATATGCTGAATATTGTTATGTTTATTTCATATTCTGAAATCACACTGCAAGTTCCTTTACTATGGGTTGAAATGATACATACCTGAACGATCTTTAGAGTAAGGAAAAATTGTAAGGGCTAAAATGATAAGCTTGAGCAATTTTATTTAACTCAGGATTGCGGGTTTGAAATGATATAAAACTCGGAAAATTAATAAATTGCGGATTGAAATGATATATGTCCGTATTTACTTGACCCTAGGGTAGAGAATTTTATATAGACTCCGTGGTTGATTTAAAAAGATTTTCTAAAAATTATTAGGTATTTAGATTTTTATAAATGAACCTCAACTAAAATTTTACTGTAATGATTTCTGTAAATTTGTTTATATGTGTTAAAATTCTCATAAGAGATAAATAGTTGGAAATGTAAATTTTGGAAGTTAATTTACTGTATGAAGGTTAATTGAAATTTTATAAGCCGATTTGACTTAATAATAGTATTTTATTCTAACCTGTAAATTGTAAGTTTTAATTCATGAAAATAGTGATTAAAATAAATGTTTGTGAAAAGAAATGTAAGTTAAAACGTACATTTGACATGTAAGTTCTAACAAATGAAAATGGTATGATTTAGGAAATAAAAATGATAAATGTCATTTACTGAAAAGAAATAAAAAGGTAAGTAAAAATACTTTTAACTTGGTATAAAGATTTATGCTTTAAATTTGATGTTTTAGTGACAAAGTTATTAAATCAAGGTGTGATTTCTTTAAATGACTAAATAGCTTAAATTTGAGTAATATAATAGGAAGAATAGAATGATTTTGATAAAAACTGTAAATATATATACACTATTTGATTTTATAGACTATTGTAGCAGGAAGTATTACAGTAACAATTCAAAACTGCTGCGATTTCTTACGGTTGCAATTCAAAACTATTGCAGTTTCTTACTGTAACAATTCTGCACGGCTGCGGATTCTTACAGTAACGCTTCTGCACTGCTGCGGATTCTTACAGTAACGCTTTTGCACTGCTGCGAATTCTTACCATAACAGTTATGCAATGCTGCGAATTCTTATAGCACTTCTATACTGCTGCGTTTTCTTAAAGGTGACATTTTCTGAATGCTACAATTTTCTTAAAGATTACATGTATGGTTCTAAAGGTTACATTCTTAAAGTGCTATGATCTCTAAACTTTTATGTTTAAAAAGGGTTATAATTAAATGAATTTGGAAGTATTACTACTTTGGGAAAATGAATATTATTTCAAAAGAATAATGATATGGAATTTATATGGTTTAAAAGGAATATGTTTGATATGAAATATAAACCATTTGAAATTTATATAACCACGGGTTATAATAATGATTGGTTGTTAAAGAGACTGGGATCGGATATGGGCATACTCTCTATCGATTCCGAAAACCACTTTAACAACTGTGTACGCGGTGGAGATTCCATAATGAAGTGGGATGGTGGCAACGATCCTAAAGGTATATTTACGTGGACCTAACTCCCGTGAGTTAGCATAAGGAGGCTAAAACAGGAGCAATTGATGGGCTAAGGAGGTAGCTCCTCTAATCGGACACACTTCATTGTTAGCCATTCTATTACTTTGTGATTGATTTGGTGTGCACCTTTGATTCGGGAGTGTGGATCGAGTTGGGCGGTAGTTGCGGCTATGCGTTACCAATAGTCGGAAAGTGTAATTGGTATATCTACCCTGGCATTGCCTAGTTGTGCTGTGTCACCTACCCTAGCGCGCCTTCTACGAGTTTGTTTTACTTCGTACCTATATAGTATCCTCTGGCGGCTCTAGTTTATGGGGAGTTAGGGTACTGGATAGACTATTGGCATACCTAAAAATGTGTTAAGGGGGATACGGGTAACGCCTTAACGCTATTTTAATAGTTTACTTTACTTTAGACATTATTCTAACATCGTATATTACTACATAGTAGATAGTTTAACGGATCCTTAGAGGATGGGCGATCCCAAGCATCCTTTAAGTTACTCATGCATTCCTTTATGGTTCACTTGAGTTGATTTACATTTTATAAGTATGTATGTCCTGACTCGAGTGTTTTGTGTTTTGCTTCATGCTCGGGTCAGCTTGAGTTCCACAGCTTTGGTTTCATCCTCATTCGAAGCTAGAGATCCGCTGAAGATTCAGTCGTCTACTTGATATTTTATTCCAGTTATTTCCATGCCACTTTTGATTTTGTAGTAGCAACTTATGTATCTAACTTTACAAGTATATTTGTTTCCGGACTTGGTATTATGTGTTGGTTTTGAGACTTTGTATCTAGGAGCTTCATGAACTCCTATGTTTATTTATTCCACTGTGAAGTTAATTGATATTATATGTCTGTGATTCTATGATTGATTTTATTTGCCCCAAATTTTATTAACAATCTGTTGTTTTGGATTTTTCAAGTCTGACATGTGTGGTTTTGTTGTCGATTTGAATGGTCCAAAATGGTGGGATGTTACAATTAGTATCAGAGCTTTTGTTTTAGGCAAACCTTAGCCTACGGGGCAAAAACTGATTAGAGATAGGGTGGAAATACTCTAGAATGAGTAAAATCAATCTTAGAATCATTCTTTGCGAGAGAACGTATTTTCAAGTATAAAATGGTTTTCAAATGATTTTTAAATGATTTTTAAAAGATTATTTTGGATATAAAATTTTTCTTGTTTTAAAATTCCTTTTCTTAGAATTTTTTCCTTCCTTTCGAATCCACCTTGTTTTATAGAATTCTTTGATTAGGATTTCCAATAGGTCTTTTCTTCTATCTTTTCCTTTATCTTTGTCCTAAAAATTCATTATTGAATTTCCAGGATGAATCGTAGGAATGCCAGAGGTCATGGTGTTGCCCCAGTTCTAGCACCAGTTGCACCCGTTAGGTTTACTACTCTCTCTAAGGAGTTCACCCAGTTAGGTGGTACTAAGTTTTTACGATCATAGACCATCATTGAGGCTCAGCAGTGGTTGGGAGGTTTGGAAAGGATTTTTGCTGGTTTGGAGATCACTGACGCTCAGAAGCGCCAGTTAGTGGCATGGCAGTTGAAGGAGGCAGCACTAGATTGGTGGGAGTCTATTATAGCCAACACTGTTGAGGCAGATATTTCTTGGGATCAGTTTAGGTATTGTCTTAAGTTAGTTCTTTTGAATTTTGTTTAGGTTATCCCTTTTGAATCTTTCTTAAGTTTGGATATCTTGTTTAGGGAGGCTTTTGTGCGAAGTGGATGCCAGAGGCTGGGAAGTCTCAGCTATACAGGGAGTTTATGGACCTTAAGCAGGTGGATATGTCATTTGCTGAGTATGAGAGGAAGTTTGACGAACTTTCCAAGTTTAGTCCTGGTTTGATTGATACCCTCTTAAGAAGAATGAGAAGTTTATAGCTGGAGCTCGCCCAGAGTTTTATGATCGTCTGATTTCTCATGTGCATAGCCCTTTTACTGCATTGATGGATATGGCCATTAGATATGAGAACCCCACTTCTAAGGAATCATCTGTTGCTCGTGCACCTTCATCTCAGCAGTCTTTTAGCAACTCTAAGAAGAGAAAGTCAAATTTCCAGTGTTAGAAGCAGAATTGGCTCAAGAATCCAGGTTTAGGATCTTCTTCTTCCCGGAATCAGCCTATTGATCTTTCTTCAATCACTTGCTTTAGGTGTGATCAGAAAGGGCACTATGCCAATAGTTTTCCTACTTTAGCCGGAGCTTCTGTTCCTCCAGCCCAGATGACTAGGCGTGACCTTTGCCATGTCTATTTGCAGCCTGGCCACTTCAAGCAGGATTGTCCCTTATATCAGAAGGGCAAGACATCTAGAGTCTTTGTTATGACTTCTTCCACTCATGCTCCGCCTACTTCACCTGCCCCTAGTGATACCCAAGGTACTCTCCATAGCACCTTTACCTTGTTTAATCTTCCTGTTCATGTTTTATTTGACACTGGAGCTTCGCATAGTTTCATTTCTGTGGACTTTTGTGATAAGTTTGAGCATATCCTTTCACCTAAGTTTGCAGCCGAACCTTTGTGTGTTACTAATCCTATTGGTGGTCCCGCTAACCTTAGTAGGATTTGTAACAATGTGAAACTCTTCCATTCTAGCCATCGCTTTTCTGGTGATTTCTATGTTCTCGGTTTCGATGCTTTTGACTTGTTGCTTGGAGGAGATTGGCTAAAGATGCATGAAGTTGTTATCTCTTGTAAGACCAGGACTGTTTCTCTTGCTGATGATTTTTGAAACCCTTTGGTGATTCAGTGTCGTATTCCTCAGGAGTATGCAGGCAGTTTTATCTATTCTCTTGATTCTTTCCCTAGTGATCTTGATTCTACTCCTGTGGTCAAACTCTATCCCGATATATTTGGTGAAGCCACTTCTTTACCTCCTAAATGGGAAATCGAATTCTGTATTGACCTCATTCCTGGAGCTCGACCTGTAGTTCTTCCTCCCAGAAGAATGGCACCCCGCGAGAAGGTTGAGTTGAGGAAGCAAATTGAAGACTTGTTCCCCAAAGGTTTGATCAGACCCAGTCATTCCGAATGGGGAGCAGCAGTGGTTTTTGTCACTAAGTCTGATGGTCCTTTGAGGATGTGTGTTGATTATAGGGAGTTGAACAAGCTCACTATGAAAAACAGATATCCAATGCCTCGTATCAGTGATATGTTCGATCAGCTTTATGGAGCTACTGTATTCTCTCAGCTTGATCTTGCCACTGGTTTCCACCAGCTCAGAATCTCCGAGGAAAGTATTCCCAAAACTGCTTTCCATTCTGAGGATGGTTTCTTTGAGTGGTTATTTATGCCTTTTGGTTTGACTAATGCCCTAGATTTCTTTGTCAACCTTATGAATCGGGTTTTCCGTGATTTTCTTAATAAGTTTGTTCTAGTCTTCGTCGATGATATTCTTGTTTTCTCTAAGTCTAAGGCAGAACATGAAGTCCATTTAAATTCTATTCTCGAGACTCTCAGAAGTCATCAGTTGAAAGCCAAATTCTCGAAATGCCATTTCTGGAAAGATGAAGTCCGATTTCTTGGACATATAGTTTCTGGTGATGGAGTTTCTGTTGATCTAGTTAAGATTGCTGCGATCAATGTAAGTCTATCTTCTCTTCCTTCTTTTGTGAATTTAATTATTCTATCTCTTTCTCTGTAGTTCTTATTCTTCCCTATTCCATTTCAGGATTGGGAAACTCCTAGGACTCCATCTGATATCTGTAGTTTTCTGGGCCTTGCCGGTTATTATCGGAGATTCATTGAGAATTTTGCTCGGATTGCTGCATCACTCACCGCTCAAACTCGTAATAATGCTAAGTTTAGATGGAATGATAAGTGTGAAGCTACATTCAATGAGTTGAAGCGTAAGCTTACTTCCATGCCAGTTCTTATTGTTCCAAATGGAAATGAGGGATTAACGGTATACACGGATGCCAGTCGTGAAGGTTTGGGAGCTGTTCTGATGCAGGATGGGAAGGTTATCGCTTATGTTATTCGCTATTTTAATACTCATGAAGCCAATTATGGAGCCCATGATTTCGAATTGCTTACCATAGTTTTTTCCTTTAAACTTTAGAGACATCATCTATTGGGAACTAAGTTTGAGCTCTTTACGGATCATAAGTCTTTGAAATATATTTTCACCCAAAAGGACTTGAATTTGAGGCAAGTTAGGTGGCTTGAGTTTTTAGCTTCTTATGACCTCGACATCAATTATACCCCTGGGAAAGCTAATGTTGTAGCTGATGCTTTGAGTCGAAAGAAGGCGATGTTGTGTCAGCTTGTTGTTTCTTCTCCTCTTATGGATCGTATTATTGCTAAGCAAGATGAGGATGAGATGCTTAGGCTTATTAAGGAGAACGTTCATAGCAGGGTTGGTGATAATAGCCAAGATGGAAGTGGAGCTCAGATCGATGATAAAGAGATTTTGAGGATTAATAATCGGATTTGTGTCCCGAATGTCGATGGATTGAGGCAAGAGTTACTTCAGGAGAATCATCGGTCTAGACTTTCTATTCATCCAGGTGTGACGAAGATGTACCATGATATAAAGAAGCTGTATTGGTGGAAGGGTATGAGGCGTGATATCTCTCTTTTTGTTAGTAGGTGTGCTACTTATCAGCAGGTTAAGGCTGATCATCAGAAGACCGCTGGATTATTGCAACCTCTTGAGATTCCCAAGTGGAAATGGGAACTGGTTTCTATGGATTTTATTGATGGACTACCAAGGACTAGGAGAGGTAATGAAAGCATTTGGGTAGTTGTGGATAGATTGACCAAGTCAGCTCATTTCATTCCGGTTAGGTCCAACCGTTCTGCTTCTAGTTTAGCTGAGATTTATATAAGAGAGATAGTTCGTCTTCATGGTGTTCCTGTTAGTATTGTCTGTGATAGAGATCCCATCTTTACCAGTTAGTTTTGGAAAGCTTTTCAGGAATCTTTAGGTACTCGTTTGAATCTATGCACTGCTTACCATCCGCAGACCGACGGTCAAACGGAAAGAGTGAATCAGATTCTGGAAGATCTTCTTCGTGCATGTGTCCTTGATTATGGAGGATCTAGGGAAGATCATCTCCATCTTGTCAAGTTCACCTATAATAATAGATATCAGGTATAATCTCGAATATATGTTCAAAGTTGTCTTAAACATTTATCTATCTTATTCCATCTTTTGAAATCAGGCTAGTATCGAAATGGCTCCATTTGTTGCTCTTTACGGACGACCTTGCAAATCTCCATCTTGCTGGTTTGAATCCGGTAATCGTTTGGTTCTTGGTCCGGATATGATTCTAGAGGCTTCTGAGAAGGTTGAGGAGATTAGGAGGAAGATAAGGATTGTGTAGGATAGACAGAAGAAGTATGCTGACAGGCGTAGGAGAAGTTTGGAGTTTTCGGTTGGTGATCAGGTTTTCCTTAAGGTCTCTCCATTAAGAAATGTAATTCGTTTTGGTCGGAGAGGGAAGCTTGCTCCTAGGTTTATTGGTCCTTTTCGCATCTTAGAGAGAGTTGGTTCCTTAGCTTATCATTTGGAATTGCCTAAGAAACTTTCTGGAGTGCATAATATGTTCCATGTCTCGCATCTTCGTCGATATCTCCATGACCCATCCTTGATTATTCAGCCTTCTGCTCTCGAGAGTTTGGATATTGAGACAAGCCTTACTATTGAAAGGAAGCCACTTCGTATTATCGATAGAGGTACGAAGCAGCTTCCGAGAAAATCTGTCAACCTAGTCAAAGTGCAATGGAGCACTGATGATCGGGATTGTACTTGGGAAACGGAAGAGAGCATTCATGCTTCAAATCCGGAATTGTTTATTCCAGGTACTATTTGTTGTCCTACCTTATCCTTCTTTATTTTCTGGTCTCGTTCCTTTTCGAGGACGAAAAGTTTTGAGTGGGGGAGAGTGTAACAATCCGCAAATTTTGAAAATATTTTAAATGAAAATTTATTTGAAACTTTGAATTTAACTATTTTAAATTTGAGAAACTTGGAAAAACTAACGGATAATTTTGAGTTTTGATGTGAAATCTTTTTCCAAATTTAATAAAATAAAGATTTTTCTTAAAATGCATATTTTGGTCAACTTTGGTCAAAGTTTGACTTTCTATGAAAATTTTTAAATTTTGAATTTTTAACTTTTATTTCTTTTTATGAAGATGAATTTAATTTTTAAATTTTCCCAGTTTTTTATTTTGTTAAATTTTGATTTTTACTTCTCAAATTTTGCAACTTTTGGCGTATTACACGCAGTTATTTTCCCTACCACTTCTATTTTATTTTTATTGTGATTTGTTAGCTTAGACCATTTGGGCTAGAAAACCTTTAGTTAGATGAGTAACCTATGTATAATCTCCTAGGGTTTTGGCTAGCCTCCACATCTATTCATTTGTGCCTCCACGGAAAAGTGTAAGTCTTCTTCTCCTTCATCTTCCTTCTCCAAAACCCTAGACTTCTTCCCCTCTTCCTCTCCAATTTTCCTCCTCCTCCTCTCCACAAATTTCGGCCACACCTATCTCCACCTTCCCCAATCACCAAACTCCAACCAAAACCCCTTTCTCCTCTTCCTTTTCCCTTCTTCTTCATAATTTTCGGCCTCTACCTCTTCTCCTCCAACCAAAAACACCATGGCTGAACCTCCACAACCCCTTCTCCTTGCCTTACCTTGGCCGTGACCATCTCCTCCATCACAAAAACCCCTAGGCCGAGCCTCCATCACCAAACCCTAGCCTAAGGCCGAACACATCAAACCAAAACCCTAGCCTAACCCTAAACCTAGCTATGGCCGAACCTATCTCCACCAAAACCTAGCTATGGCCGAACCCACCTAATCCAAACCTAGCCTAGACCAAACCAAAACCACCTCTAGACCAAGCCTATGCAAACCCTAAGCAAGCCCTCTTATGTATTTTGCATATATATAATTTTCGATTTTTTATTTTTCTATGAGACTTATTTGTTTACGTACGAAATTTATTTATTTATTTATTTATTAAACCGTCGGATTTGGATTCTCCTCTCACTCAAACTGGTCTGTAGTTTGTTGATTTTTGTGTTGCGCTTTGAATCACTTTTCCAACCAAAGAAAGGTGAGTAATCACTCTTGATGTACGTACTTATTTATTTGATGAATTGATGACAATTGAATTGTTAGGATATGTATATGCAAGTTTGACATTTCACATATGATTTTATTTTGATATTTCATATGTTTATATCATGTTATTTCATATGCTTATATTATGTCAATCATATGATTTTATTTTGTTATTTCATATGTTTGTATCATGTTATTTCATATGCTTATATTATGTCATTCATGTGATTTTATTTTGTTATTTCATATCATATTATACCTGTTTGATCATATGCCATGATATGCTGAATATTGTTATGTTTATTTCATATTCTAAAATCACACAGCAAGTTCCTTCACTATAGGTTGAAATGATACATACTCGAATGATCTTTAGAGTAAGGAAAAATTGTTATGGGCTGAAATGATAGGCTTGAGCAATTTTATTTGACTCGGGATTGCGGGTTTAAAATGATATAAAACCCGGAAAATTAATAAATTGCGGATTGAAATGATATATGTTCGTATTTACTTGACCTTAGAGTAGAGAATTTTATACAGACTCCGTTGTAATATCCCGGAAATTTTGACAATATCAATTTAATAATCTGTTGAATAATTAAATTGATATGGATGATCTTTGATAATAAGATTTGAATTTAATTTAATAATCTGATTAAATTAGTATTTAATTGATGATTTTATCTTTTAAAAGTTAATAAGATATTTTCTATTTGAATATATATATAAGTTGATTGATTTTCTTTGATTTAAATTTGAATAAGTATATAGTTATTAGAAATTTGTTAATTAAAGCTTTATCCATTTATAAAATTCATTTTTGCATGTAAAATTATATGTGTAAATTAGTAAAACCATCTAAGCACATGTGTCAACATGTTAATATAGGAAGATGACAAATGTCATTTTGTATTTTATTTTTCTTTGATTTTTGATAATTCATAAATTAAGTTATATAAGCACACATCTTCATTTTTCTTTTTCTTTTTCTCATCTTCATTCCATAAACAAAGAAATCTTTCAGCTGAAAGAAAAACATTCTACTTTTAAACAAATTCCTCATATCAAAATGCATATCAAATCCTTGTAAACCAATTTGCAAATCTGTAACATTTTCTGCATACAACAATCTGAAAGCTATCATACACATTTCCAACTGAAAGTAAATCTGCATTCTTCAATCTGTATCCTGTCCATTATACAAGAAGACCTGCATTTTTCTAAAGTCTGGAAATTAGGCTACCTGCATGTAGAACCTGGGAACAAATGCAAATGTAAAACATCAGCATGCATGTAGGGTTAAGGAGCAATAGCATTTTTAAAGCAACATTCAAGTTTTTAAAGCATGGACAATTCTGTTTCAAAGATTCAAGGGTCAATAATCTGTGCTCTGTTCATCTCCTGTTTTCAAGTGAGTAAACCTTTCTTTTAAAAACAGTTTTAGAAATCTATGATTAAACTTTGATGTATGTGATAGATCGTGTTGTGATGATATATATTTGTTTATATGAATGTTGGCTGTGAATGCATGTTGAAAATATGAAATGTCTGTGTATATATATAAGTTTCCTGAATGTATACATCTTCTCTGTCCTTGCTTACAGAGTTTAAGTTTCTAAAGAAATTTTCATATCTCTTTATCCAAGCAAATTTAAGTTTGGATCTTTGAATAAAGTATGATTATTACAACATAATATCAAATCTAAAAAGGGTTTCAAAAATTTTAATTTTGTAATTAATTCAAAATAAGGAAATACAGTGATGATCAGAAATATGTCAAAAATCGATGTTGTTATTTTCAAGATTTGATTTTAGAATCAGATTCGTAGTGCTAAATGATGAATTTAGATAGTAAGATCATGATTTTTAGCATAGAAATTGTTGAGTATTTACGAGATGATCGTTCCGAGAAGTTTCGTCGATCCACGGCAATAGACGAAGGGAGGGATGTCGAGATTGAGGGTGAAGGTTGCTGGAAGGGTGGCGATCAAGGGAAAAATGGTCGCTAGATTTTTCAGGCGACGTGGAGGTCGGAAACAGGTGAAATAGGGTTTGGTGGTCGTTTTGGACGGGGTTGTTTATCTGGGTCGTATGGCGACAGTGATGCACCGGAGGTGATCGCGTGAGGGAATTTAGAAGCGTGGCGACGAGGAGAAGCTTGGGCGAAGTCGGCGAGGGTTCTCGAAGTCGAAGACGTTGGTGGTTGGTGAATTTCCGACCAGGTTGGTTCCAGTTTTTCGAACGATAGGTTCGATTTCGATTCGATGGTGATATCGGTGATCTGGGTGGCCAGGTGGGTCAGAGGGATGGTGGGCGACTTGGGGAAGCAAGCGGCGTTGATCGGAGGAGGCCGGAGTTGCCGTGCACGTGCCCGTGTGCACGGTGATATCTGGGTCCGTTCGTTAGTTTGGGGAAGAAGAGGGATTCTCGGGGTCGAACTCAGAGTGGTTGGCGAGTGTGACTCGAAGGAAATAGGAATGGGAGTTTCTCGAGTTTGATCGGGGAAATCGGACGTTGGCTCGGGTTTTCCTTGGTTTTGCTCGTGAGTGTCTCGGGTAAGATAGGGTTGCGACTCGAAGTAGTTTCATATGGTCTCGAGTACTGTTAGTTGTTACCAGGTTTTAAAAACCTGTTTTGTTTAAATTTAAATTGAATTTAAATTTGTGAATAAATATTAAAACAGGAATTGAAATCAAAGTTGTAATATATGGATTCAAGTTTGGTTTCGAACCTTAGATTTAAGATAAATAAGTTTTATAAATTCAAATGTTTTAATAAGTTTAAATGTTTGTTAAATTTAAATGTTTTGAATTTAAAAGGGGATTTGTTTAAATCTTGTAAAATTTCTTTTATAAGAAAAATATTATTTATCATTTAAAGGTTTTAAATTGATTTTAAAACCTGTTGAAGTTTAATTATAAGTTAATGATTTGTATGCATTTAATTATTAGAGTAATTAAATGGATAATTAATTTATCTAATAAATTAATGAAATAAATAATTACTTAAAGGTAATTAAAGGTTCAATCTTAAAGGTTTAAGATTAATTATTTTTAGAATAATTAACTTGTAATTAAGATTCATTAATTAAATAGGATTTGATTTTTAATTAATGATTAAGATAAATTAATTAGGAATAATTAATTTGTAATTAAGGATTTTAAATTAGAATATTAATTAATGATTGAGAATTAATTAATAAAGTAATTAAAGATTAATTAAGTTATGATTAATACTTAATTAATTAAATAATTAGAGATTAATTAATTGATTAATAAAGATAAATTAATTTGAAATTAATAATAATTAATCTAAGTTAATTACTTAAGAAAAGTAATTAAATAATTGTTAATGAAGGTCATTAACTTGAGATTATTTAATAAATAATTAATTTGATAATTAATTAGATTAATTAATTTAAGGATAATCCTTTATGAAATTATTTAAATGTAATTACTTAATGGAAGTAATTAAGAATTAATTACTTATTGTAATTAATTGAAGTTAATTTGATTAGTTAAGTTAATTAAGTAAGTTTAATTAATTTAGAATAATCAAGAGATGATTTGATAAATAATTACTTAATGTAATTATTAAGGTAAGATTATTTAGGGAAGTTAATAATAAATAATTACTGGAAGTAATTAAGTGAATAATGATTTTATTAATGGAAGTAATTTGATTTTAATTACTTGTTAATTAATCAAGGGATTAATTAAAAGAAATAATTAATTTAGGTAATTAAATTAAGTTAATTAATTAAGGTAATTAATTAAGGATAAACTTTGAATTTGATTAAGTGTTAATTACTTAATATAATTAATTAATATAATTAATTAAGTGAATTACTTAGTATAAGTAATTAAGGTGTAATTACTAAATGTAGTTAATTAAAAAGAATAATTACTTTTTGGAAGTAATTAATGAAAGGTAATTAAGGATTAATTACTTAGATAATTAATTAAGGTTAATTAATGTGATTAATTAAGGTTAAAATTAATTAATGTGATTAATTAATGGATAATTATTGAAGGTGATTAATAATTACTTAATTTAAAAGTAATTAGTGGATAATTAATAAAGTAATTTGTGGAAATTACTTAATGGAAATGATTTGAGGTTAATTAATGGGAGTAATTAAGAAATAATTACTTAGTATAATTAATTAATTAATTAAGGTTTAATTAATTAAAGGTAAGTGATTAATAATTAATTGATTTCTGTAATTAATTAAAGGATAATTACTTATGTAATTAATTAAGTGGAGTAATTAATTAAGGAAGTAATTAAGGGTCATTAATTAATATAATTAATAATGTAATTAAGATTAATTAAAATTTATTAATCAATAATAAGTAATTAAAGAGTAATTAATTAATGTGATTAATTAAAGATTAATGTAATTAATTACAGTTAATTAATTAATGAAGTAATTAAAGGTTAATTACTATATTTGATCAAGGATAATTAATTTAAAGGCTAATTACTTTAATGTAATTAAAAGATAATTAATCAAAGATGATTAATTGAAATGAATTATTAGAGGATAATTAATTAATTGATTTAATTAATTAATGGTTAAGTAAGAAGGATTTATAAAATAAAGTAATTAATTTAATTCACTTTAAATTAATTAGAGATAATATAAATCATTACTTATGGATGGATGATAATACTAAATGCTTTGCATTGATTGATATCTCTGATGAGATATATGCTGTGTGATATGGATGGTTAATTGTGATGATAATATGGATTATCTGATAATGTTGATTATCTGTTATCTTTCTTTGTGTATAAAGATAATGAATTTAATTGTTTTAACCTTTAAAACAACTTGGCCTTAAAAGATACGCTTTGGATTTCGATGAGACCGGGATCGGGTTTCCGTATACCGGATTTCCAGGTCTGGAGACCCGAATACCACATCGATCCAAATTAACGATAGGTCGTGAATCAAGTGAAGATGAAGATTCAGAGTGCAAGGGTTATTGTCGTTAACTCTGAGAGTGATTCCAAAACGAGTGTAACGAGATAATGCCTTCGGTTTCGTTCGAACCCGGAACGAACTTGTATGGATTGAATGCTTTCAGCACATCGTCAGGTGGACGATGAGCATTCTAAGATAGATGTGTTCTTTTTAAAGGTAATCGTGACCTCAAGCCTCACAAACCGGGAATGGCTAAAACAGGGGAGGTGCAGCAAGGTTAGTGGGTAGCACCCAAGTAGGACAAGGTTACCTCTGTCTAGATGTCCCTTTCTATTTCGGCTTAGTGTGTGCGGTTGCTGATCCCAACCGTGAGGTATCTTGTGCGGGAATTATCCAGTAAGGGATGTTCCGACCTTGTGTTGCAGGGGATTGGGAGTGATCCTCGGTACGGTGATCTAGGCCACGTACTGTGACGGGCGGTACCCCGGTAGCCCTGCCATTGTATGGAATCCAAACTCCAATAAGTGCCGTACGTATTAGTTGTGCCCAACTATGTTGGAATGTGAGATGTAAGCATTTCAGCTATTTCTGTATTTTACTTGAAAACCCTAGACCCTATTATAATATAACTGGATTTCCTATCAAATGTTTTGGTTAGCGTAAGGTAAAAACTTTTCCATGTTTATGTGTGGGAAGTCTTACGTGATACCTTTGTTTTGAAAAGGTTTTGAAGTTAAACAATTTTAACCCGTTTACTCACACCAGACCCATGTCTGACCCAAGTGTTTATTTCTGTTTTATAAACTCTTGGGTACTCAAATTTTTACGAGTAGCCAAGGGATTCAGGTTTAGCTTTGACGAATATTCTGGAGGAGCAATGGAGCAGGAGGCTTCGGCGTTCGTAGATATAGTATTCCGCTGTGTTGATATCTGTGATAGTGTCTTGTCTTGTATTTGAGTTGTAATGTCTAGACAGATGTTTATAACTGTCTAGTATGTGTTGTATAGTTGTGTAAACTCTGATAAGTGTTGTATACTATGTAATAGTTTATGTTATTAATATAATTTATTCATTCCGCTGTGAGATCGTTGTTGTTGTTTCTTTCTTTCTTCTCTTCTTTCTCTTTTCTACCCCTTTCTTTCTTATTAGCGATACGACTTTCTACGGAGAGAAAGTCGTGGTCGTTACAGTGGTATCAGAGCTTAGGCTGGCGATAACCTTGGCTCTGGTGGGAATTTTGAGAGTATTAATAGATATGAGCGCGTATTTGTTAGTAAATATAAAATTGTTTTATATTGTGTTGATTGGTTTATTGAGTAGTTTATGGATTCTGGTCAATGTGTGGGACGCCACAACATTGATAGGGATCTCTAAACGCTTGTATAGAACAATTCGACACAATATTGTTTTAAAGAGGTAAATGAAATAATTTTACCCAGAAATAATTTCTATATAAAAAATATCATTTTAAATATATATATTTATGTATTTCTACCTATTTATTTGGTTACCTGTTCGGGTTTTCCAATATAAGTTATAAAGGTAGATGGGGTAGTGGTGTGTGTAACACAATTACCAATGGTTGGAGTTTGAGTGTTGAGGTTGGAAGTATATATCGAGACTGTAAACCCAATACCGTCTCGAGTAAGCTTTGCTGTGGTGAAGGATTTCATCGATCTCCGAAGGAAACTGTAATGGTTCGGAGTTTATCTTTGAAGTTTGGATGAGTAGAGTTGGATCTGTCGGAGAACAGAAGCGAGTGATGGTATCTAAGGTAATAGTAGCTGTATGATGAGATACAGTGACGATGGATGTTCCCGAAGATGTTTTCTTTGGAACAAGATTAAGGAAGTGTGTATGCTTCGGTGTTGTGGCTGAGTTCAGCATGGTGATTCTGTTTGGTTTGAAGTTCGAGTTTCTCGAAGAGCTTTGGTTAGGAAGTCTTTGGCATTGTGGCAGCGTTGCAGCTCGGAGTATTCTTGGATTGGCAGGAAGTTTTTCTGGCTGAGCAGTTTTTCTGAAGTGGAGTTCAGAAGCAGCAGAGTATATCCATTTCTTAGATAAATTGGATAAATAAGTGTAAGCTGTTCTGATTGGTGAAGAGAGAACAGTCTGTTTGGAATTGGGATGGGTTGATCGCAAAAGTGACTTGCGATTGTCTGAGTGTTCTCTTGGGTTGTCAGAATTTTTCTGGATGTCTTCAGAGAAGTCAGAAGTTTGTCCGCATCTGAAGGTTGAGTTTTCTTATCGACTGGATTCCAAGAGTGATACCGATGGTTCAGTCTAGTGGAAGGATGTTTCCTAGAGATAGAGTTTGGTAAAGCAGCTCAAGTTTTGCTGGAGTATCTGAGTTTTCTTTATGGATCAGTGAACCTTATTTCTAGAAGTGAGTTGTCCAGTCTGTGCTTGTGTCCTACCTCATATCAGAGTTGAGCAGCGAAAGCAGTTTGGAGTGTATCTCTGGATAGGAGGAGTAAGTTTGGAATCTACGGATAATTGTGAAGTAGAGTATGTTTGGATCTCGTCTGTGTTCTGATTTGGATAAGTAATTGGTCTACTTGGTTGAATTGTCAGTTTGGATAACTGGAATTCATTGAGTTGTACGTATCTCTGAGGGAGTACGTATTTGATCTATCTCTGGTTTTGGAATCAGCAGTTCAGGAAGTTTGGTAGTTGAGTCAGACTCGTCTGTAGTCTGATATTCTGTTTAGTTCTGTAGATCTAGATGAGTAGGAGATCTATAGCTTAGTAGTTTAGATTGTTTGTAGAGCGAGTATCCCGGTATATATATATACTTGGGGAAACTCGAGGAATTTTATCTAGAATTTAGTCTAGATAGTTAGAATTGTTTGATTGGATGATTTGGTTGCTATGGTTGTTAGCATATGGATGATAGTATATGCTTATGTTTTAAATTTAAATCTTTAATAAGATTATTAAATTACCTTTGTTTAAATTTCGGGGACGAAATTATTTTAAGGGGGGAGGAATGTAATATCCCGGAAATTTTGACAATATCAATTTAATAATCTGTTGAATAATTAAATTGATATGGATGATCTTTGATAATAAGATTTGAATTTAATTTAATAATCTGATTAAATTAGTATTTAATTGATGATTTTATCTTTTAAAAGTTAATAAGATATTTTCTATTTGAATATATATATAAGTTGATTGATTTTCTTTGATTTAAATTTGAATAAGTATATAGTTATTAGAAATTTGTTAATTAAAGCTTTATCCATTTATAAAATTCATTTTTGCATGTAAAATTATATGTGTAAATTAGTAAAACCATCTAAGCACATGTGTCAACATGTTAATATAGGAAGATGACAAATGTCATTTTGTATTTTATTTTTCTTTGATTTTTGATAATTCATAAATTAAGTTATATAAGCACACATCTTCATTTTTCTTTTTCTTTTTCTCATCTTCATTCCATAAACAAAGAAATCTTTCAGCTGAAAGAAAAACATTCTACTTTTAAACAAATTCCTCATATCAAAATGCATATCAAATCCTTGTAAACCAATTTGCAAATCTGTAACATTTTCTGCATACAACAATCTGAAAGCTATCATACACATTTCCAACTGAAAGTAAATCTGCATTCTTCAATCTGTATCCTGTCCATTATACAAGAAGACCTGCATTTTTCTAAAGTCTGGAAATTAGGCTACCTGCATGTAGAACCTGGGAACAAATGCAAATGTAAAACATCAGCATGCATGTAGGGTTAAGGAGCAATAGCATTTTTAAAGCAACATTCAAGTTTTTAAAGCATGGACAATTCTGTTTCAAAGATTCAAGGGTCAATAATCTGTGCTCTGTTCATCTCCTGTTTTCAAGTGAGTAAACCTTTCTTTTAAAAACAGTTTTAGAAATCTATGATTAAACTTTGATGTATGTGATAGATCGTGTTGTGATGATATATATTTGTTTATATGAATGTTGGCTGTGAATGCATGTTGAAAATATGAAATGTCTGTGTATATATATAAGTTTCCTGAATGTATACATCTTCTCTGTCCTTGCTTACAGAGTTTAAGTTTCTAAAGAAATTTTCATATCTCTTTATCCAAGCAAATTTAAGTTTGGATCTTTGAATAAAGTATGATTATTACAACATAATATCAAATCTAAAAAGGGTTTCAAAAATTTTAATTTTGTAATTAATTCAAAATAAGGAAATACAGTGATGATCAGAAATATGTCAAAAATCGATGTTGTTATTTTCAAGATTTGATTTTAGAATCAGATTCGTAGTGCTAAATGATGAATTTAGATAGTAAGATCATGATTTTTAGCATAGAAATTGTTGAGTATTTACGAGATGATCGTTCCGAGAAGTTTCGTCGATCCACGGCAATAGACGAAGGGAGGGATGTCGAGATTGAGGGTGAAGGTTGCTGGAAGGGTGGCGATCAAGGGAAAAATGGTCGCTAGATTTTTCAGGCGACGTGGAGGTCGGAAACAGGTGAAATAGGGTTTGGTGGTCGTTTTGGACGGGGTTGTTTATCTGGGTCGTATGGCGACAGTGATGCACCGGAGGTGATCGCGTGAGGGAATTTAGAAGCGTGGCGACGAGGAGAAGCTTGGGCGAAGTCGGCGAGGGTTCTCGAAGTCGAAGACGTTGGTGGTTGGTGAATTTCCGACCAGGTTGGTTCCAGTTTTTCGAACGATAGGTTCGATTTCGATTCGATGGTGATATCGGTGATCTGGGTGGCCAGGTGGGTCAGAGGGATGGTGGGCGACTTGGGGAAGCAAGCGGCGTTGATCGGAGGAGGCCGGAGTTGCCGTGCACGTGCCCGTGTGCACGGTGATATCTGGGTCCGTTCGTTAGTTTGGGGAAGAAGAGGGATTCTCGGGGTCGAACTCAGAGTGGTTGGCGAGTGTGACTCGAAGGAAATAGGAATGGGAGTTTCTCGAGTTTGATCGGGGAAATCGGACGTTGGCTCGGGTTTTCCTTGGTTTTGCTCGTGAGTGTCTCGGGTAAGATAGGGTTGCGACTCGAAGTAGTTTCATATGGTCTCGAGTACTGTTAGTTGTTACCAGGTTTTAAAAACCTGTTTTGTTTAAATTTAAATTGAATTTAAATTTGTGAATAAATATTAAAACAGGAATTGAAATCAAAGTTGTAATATATGGATTCAAGTTTGGTTTCGAACCTTAGATTTAAGATAAATAAGTTTTATAAATTCAAATGTTTTAATAAGTTTAAATGTTTGTTAAATTTAAATGTTTTGAATTTAAAAGGGGATTTGTTTAAATCTTGTAAAATTTCTTTTATAAGAAAAATATTATTTATCATTTAAAGGTTTTAAATTGATTTTAAAACCTGTTGAAGTTTAATTATAAGTTAATGATTTGTATGCATTTAATTATTAGAGTAATTAAATGGATAATTAATTTATCTAATAAATTAATGAAATAAATAATTACTTAAAGGTAATTAAAGGTTCAATCTTAAAGGTTTAAGATTAATTATTTTTAGAATAATTAACTTGTAATTAAGATTCATTAATTAAATAGGATTTGATTTTTAATTAATGATTAAGATAAATTAATTAGGAATAATTAATTTGTAATTAAGGATTTTAAATTAGAATATTAATTAATGATTGAGAATTAATTAATAAAGTAATTAAAGATTAATTAAGTTATGATTAATACTTAATTAATTAAATAATTAGAGATTAATTAATTGATTAATAAAGATAAATTAATTTGAAATTAATAATAATTAATCTAAGTTAATTACTTAAGAAAAGTAATTAAATAATTGTTAATGAAGGTCATTAACTTGAGATTATTTAATAAATAATTAATTTGATAATTAATTAGATTAATTAATTTAAGGATAATCCTTTATGAAATTATTTAAATGTAATTACTTAATGGAAGTAATTAAGAATTAATTACTTATTGTAATTAATTGAAGTTAATTTGATTAGTTAAGTTAATTAAGTAAGTTTAATTAATTTAGAATAATCAAGAGATGATTTGATAAATAATTACTTAATGTAATTATTAAGGTAAGATTATTTAGGGAAGTTAATAATAAATAATTACTGGAAGTAATTAAGTGAATAATGATTTTATTAATGGAAGTAATTTGATTTTAATTACTTGTTAATTAATCAAGGGATTAATTAAAAGAAATAATTAATTTAGGTAATTAAATTAAGTTAATTAATTAAGGTAATTAATTAAGGATAAACTTTGAATTTGATTAAGTGTTAATTACTTAATATAATTAATTAATATAATTAATTAAGTGAATTACTTAGTATAAGTAATTAAGGTGTAATTACTAAATGTAGTTAATTAAAAAGAATAATTACTTTTTGGAAGTAATTAATGAAAGGTAATTAAGGATTAATTACTTAGATAATTAATTAAGGTTAATTAATGTGATTAATTAAGGTTAAAATTAATTAATGTGATTAATTAATGGATAATTATTGAAGGTGATTAATAATTACTTAATTTAAAAGTAATTAGTGGATAATTAATAAAGTAATTTGTGGAAATTACTTAATGGAAATGATTTGAGGTTAATTAATGGGAGTAATTAAGAAATAATTACTTAGTATAATTAATTAATTAATTAAGGTTTAATTAATTAAAGGTAAGTGATTAATAATTAATTGATTTCTGTAATTAATTAAAGGATAATTACTTATGTAATTAATTAAGTGGAGTAATTAATTAAGGAAGTAATTAAGGGTCATTAATTAATATAATTAATAATGTAATTAAGATTAATTAAAATTTATTAATCAATAATAAGTAATTAAAGAGTAATTAATTAATGTGATTAATTAAAGATTAATGTAATTAATTACAGTTAATTAATTAATGAAGTAATTAAAGGTTAATTACTATATTTGATCAAGGATAATTAATTTAAAGGCTAATTACTTTAATGTAATTAAAAGATAATTAATCAAAGATGATTAATTGAAATGAATTATTAGAGGATAATTAATTAATTGATTTAATTAATTAATGGTTAAGTAAGAAGGATTTATAAAATAAAGTAATTAATTTAATTCACTTTAAATTAATTAGAGATAATATAAATCATTACTTATGGATGGATGATAATACTAAATGCTTTGCATTGATTGATATCTCTGATGAGATATATGCTGTGTGATATGGATGGTTAATTGTGATGATAATATGGATTATCTGATAATGTTGATTATCTGTTATCTTTCTTTGTGTATAAAGATAATGAATTTAATTGTTTTAACCTTTAAAACAACTTGGCCTTAAAAGATACGCTTTGGATTTCGATGAGACCGGGATCGGGTTTCCGTATACCGGATTTCCAGGTCTGGAGACCCGAATACCACATCGATCCAAATTAACGATAGGTCGTGAATCAAGTGAAGATGAAGATTCAGAGTGCAAGGGTTATTGTCGTTAACTCTGAGGGTGATTCCAAAACGAGTGTAACGAGATAATGCCTTCGGTTTCGTTCGAACCCGGAACGAACTTGTATGGATTGAATGCTTTCAGCACATCGTCAGGTGGACGATGAGCATTCTAAGATAGATGTGTTCTTTTTAAAGGTAATCGTGACCTCAAGCCTCACAAACCGGGAATGGCTAAAACAGGGGAGGTGCAGCAAGGTTAGTGGGTAGCACCCAAGTAGGACAAGGTTACCTCTGTCTAGATGTCCCTTTCTATTTCGGCTTAGTGTGTGCGGTTGCTGATCCCAACCGTGAGGTATCTTGTGCGGGAATTATCCAGTAAGGGATGTTCCGACCTTGTGTTGCAGGGGATTGGGAGTGATCCTCGGTACGGTGATCTAGGCCACGTACTGTGACGGGCGGTACCCCGGTAGCCCTGCCATTGTATGGAATCCAAACTCCAATAAGTGCCGTACGTATTAGTTGTGCCCAACTATGTTGGAATGTGAGATGTAAGCATTTCAGCTATTTCTGTATTTTACTTGAAAACCCTAGACCCTATTATAATATAACTGGATTTCCTATCAAATGTTTTGGTTAGCGTAAGGTAAAAACTTTTCCATGTTTATGTGTGGGAAGTCTTACGTGATACCTTTGTTTTGAAAAGGTTTTGAAGTTAAACAATTTTAACCCGTTTACTCACACCAGACCCATGTCTGACCCAAGTGTTTATTTCTGTTTTATAAACTCTTGGGTACTCAAATTTTTACGAGTAGCCAAGGGATTCAGGTTTAGCTTTGACGAATATTCTGGAGGAGCAATGGAGCAGGAGGCTTCGGCGTTCGTAGATATAGTATTCCGCTGTGTTGATATCTGTGATAGTGTCTTGTCTTGTATTTGAGTTGTAATGTCTAGACAGATGTTTATAACTGTCTAGTATGTGTTGTATAGTTGTGTAAACTCTGATAAGTGTTGTATACTATGTAATAGTTTATGTTATTAATATAATTTATTCATTCCGCTGTGAGATCGTTGTTGTTGTTTCTTTCTTTCTTCTCTTCTTTCTCTTTTCTACCCCTTTCTTTCTTATTAGCGATACGACTTTCTACGGAGAGAAAGTCGTGGTCGTTACATCCGTGGTTGATTTAAAATGATTTTCTAAAAATTATTAAGTATTTAGATTTTTATAAATGAACCTCAACTAAAATTTTACTGTAATGATTTCTGTAAATTTGTCTATATATGTTAAAATTCTCATAAGAGATAAATAGTTGGAAATGTAAATTTTGGAAGTTAATTTACTGTATGAAGGTTCATTGAAATTTTATAAGCCAATTTGACTTAATAATAGTATTTTATTCTAACCTATAAATTGTAAGTTTTAATTCATGAAAATAGTGATTAAAATAAATGTTTGTGAAAAGAAATGTAAGTTAAAAAGTACATTTGACATGTAAGTTCTAACAAATGAAAATGGTATGATTTGGGAAATAAAAATGATAAATGTCATTTACTTAAAAGAAATAAAAAGGTAAGTAAAAATACTTTTAACTTGGTATAAAGATTTATGCTTTAAATTTGATGTTTTAGTGACAAAGTTATTAAATCAAGGTGTGATTTCTTTAAATGACTAAATAGCTTAAATTTGAGTAATATAATAGGAAGAATAGAATGATTTTGATAAAAACTGTAAATATATATATATATATATATACTATTTGATTTTATAGACTATTGTAGTAGAAAGTATTACAGTAACAATTCAAAACTGCTGCGATTTCTTACGGTAGCAATTCAAAACTACTGTAGTTTCTTACTGTAACAATTCTGCAGTGCTGCGGATTCTTACAGTAACGCTTCTGCACTGCTGCGAATTCTTATGCACTGCTACGAATTCTTATAGCACTTCTGTACTGCTGCGTTTTCTTACAGGTTTCATTTTCTGAATGCTACAATTTTCTTAAAGGTTACATGTATGGTTCTAAAGGTTACCTTCTTAAAGTGCTATGATCTCTAAACTTTTATGTTTAAAAAGGGTTATAATTAAATGAATTTGGAAGTATTACTACTTTGCGAATTTGAATATTATTTTAAAAGAATAATGATATGGAATTTATATGATTTAAAAGGAATATGTTTGATATGAAATATAAACCATTTGAAATTTATATAACCACGGGTTATTATAACGATTGGTTGTTAAAGAGACCAGGATCGGATATGGGCATACTCTTTGTCGATACCGAAAACCACTTTAACAACTGTGTACGCGGTGGAGATTCCAGAATGAAGTAGGATGGTGGCGACGATCCTAAAGGTATATTTACGTAGACCTAACTCTCGTGAGTTCGCATAAGGTGGCTAAAACAGGAGCAATCGACGGGCCAAGGAGGTAGCTCCTCTAATCGGACGCACTTCATTGTTAGCCATTCTATTACTTTGTGATTGATTTGGTGCACACCTTTGATTCAGGAGTGTGGATCGAGTTGGGTGGTAGTTGCGGCTATGCATTACCAATAGTTCAGAAGTGTAATTGGTATATCTACCCTGGCATTGCCTAGTTGTGCCATGTCACCTACCCTAGCGCGCCTTCTACGAGTTTGTTTTATATCGTACCTATGTGGTATCCTCCGGTGGCTCCAGTTTACGAGGAGTTACGGTACTGTATAGACTATTAGCATACCTAAAAATGTGTTAAGAGGGATATGGGTAATGTCTTAACGTTATTTTAATAGTTTACTTTACTTTAGACATTATTCTAATAGCGTATATTACTACATAGTAGATAGTTTAACGGATCCTTAGAGGATGGGCGATCCCAAGCATCCTTTAAGTTACTCATGCATTCCTTTACAGTTCACTTGAGTTGATTTACATTTTATAAGTATGTATGTCCTGACTCGAGTGTTTTGTGTTTTGCTTCATGCTCAGGTCAGCCTGAGTTCCACAACTTTGGTTTCATCCTCTTTTGAAGCTAGAGATCCGCTGAAGATTCAGTCGTCTACTTGATATTTTATTCAAGTTATTTCCGCGCCACTTTTGCTTTTGTAGTAGCAACTTATGTATCTAACTTTACAAGTATATTTGTTTCCAGACTTGGTATTATGTATTGGTTTTGAGACTTTGTATCTAGGAGCTTCATGAACTCCTATGTTTATTTATTCTGCTGCGAAGTTATTCTGATATTCTGTCTGTGATTATGTGATTGATTTTATTTGACCCAAATTTTATTAACAATCTGTTGTTTTGAATTATTCAAGTTTGACATGTGTGGTTTTATTGTCGATTTGAATGGTCCAAAATGGCGGGATGTTACACGAGGCAATGCCCAGGGTATGATACTACCATTTTGCGGATCCGGACTGGTGGTAACGCATATCAGCTACTACTGCCCACCTCGAGACACACTCCAAAAATCAATCGAAAGTACACCCAATCAAATCACAAAGTAATAAAATGGTAACGAAGAAATGTGCCCGATAGGAGGAGCGACCTCACTTGGCCCGGCATGGCTCCTGTTTAGCCACGCCAAGCTGACTCACAAGAGTCAGGGCAACGCAAATACCTCATACAGAATCGTTCGCCATACCATCCTAGTTCATTCTAGAATCTCCACTGCATGCATAGTTGTTAAAGTGGTTTTCGGTATTGGCAGAGAGTATGACAATATCTGATCCTGGTCTCTTTAACAACCAAACGCTTATTCCACACCGTGGTCGATTTATAAAATCAAACAGTTCATAATTCATATCGAGATATAATATTCATTTCAAAAAAATCATGTCACTTTCGAAACCATATTCACTTCCAAAATCATAGCTACAGAATGGGTTAGCCATCATATCAAAATGTTCGCATTTAAATCCATTAATCTAAATCATAACAGTTCCAACTTAAACAGCTTAAATATTGAAAATAGTTTATATATTGAAATAGTTATAAAAAAATAGTTTTTATATTTAAAAATAGGTTATAGATTAAAATGGTTTGTATATTAAAAATAGTTTCAAATTAGAATTATTTCTTCCAATTTCACAAATCAATTCAAATCAACTTATGTCCAAAAATTCAATTTAAACCAATCTCAGTTCAACAATTTCGATTAAAAAGGTTAAAGTCAAATTCAAATTCTCATTAAAACCATCTTAATTTATATCGATTTCAAATTCAGGTTTGAACTACAAATTTAACCACTTCCAATTCAATAGGTTTCAAAGTTTAAATATTCAAACATTTACAATAACTCAATTTGGTAAATTTCATTTATATTTCAAAATTCAACTTTAATTTTATTTAAATTTGAAAATATTCACTTGATCATTTTTAATAACATTTAAATAAAATCTCATATTACAACTTAAGTTAATATTAACTATTCAATCTCAAATTCATTTGAAGTTGAATATATTCATTTAATCACTTTTTATCAGATCAAGCTATAAAATCATACCTTTCAAAATCTCAAAATCAATAAGTTTAAAATCAACTCTTATTAAATACAATTCTTAAACAAATAAAATTTCAAATTAATTTCAATTTATCTTGCCTACTCATTTATTAAAGTTAATACAAAATCTATTTAAAATATTAAAATAAATTTAAATACATCTTTTAAAACATATTATATATCAGTTAAATTTAATTCTTATTAAATTATTATTATATTAATTATTATTAAATTAAATCTTATTATTATTAAATTATTATTGTATTAATTATTATTAAATTATTATTGTATTAATTATTATTAAATTAATTCTTATTATTATTGAATTATTATTATATTAATTGTTATTAAATTAAATATTGTTATTATTAAATCTATTTTAAATCTTATTTATATATTTAAAATAATAAATTTATAAGGAAAAAATTTATAATTTACATTTTAAAACTTAACTTATAAATTTACGATTTCCAAAAACATATAAATTAAAATCTAAATTTTATACATATTAAAATATCTTTATATTATATTAAAAAAATTAATACTTAATAAAACCTATCTATTTCCTTTCAAACCTTTGAAAAATCTTTTTTTTATAGACCAACGGTGTCCGTATAAAATTTTCTATCCTATGGTCAAGTGATATGGATATTTATCATTTCAATCCGCAATTATTTAAATATTTACGGATTTATATCATTTCAACCCGCAATCCCAACTTTTAAAATTAAATAAAATCCCTTAGGTTTATCATTTCAACCCAAAACGATTTTCCCTTAATCTATAAGATCGTTCGGGTATGTATCATTTCAACCCACATGGATTTCTAAACTAACAGGGAACTTGTAGTGTGAGAATATAAATTAGCATAAAATGACAATATCAATGACAAACATATATAACCATAATTAACAATTTAAATAAAATATATATAACAGGTTATGGTGTCATATGTCAATTAATAAAGGTAAACAATTATAGATAATAACATACCATACTTAACAATTTAACAATTCAAATTTAATAACATATTTCAATTGTCATTTATGTGAAATAAATTTACCAAATATAAGAATGTTAATCGTGAGTGATCGCTCAACTTTCGTGGCTAGAGAATGATGGAATTGAAAAGAAACCGACACGGATACCGACACGGACACTTCAAATATCTACGACAAGCAAAACGGATTTAGCACGAGAATTCGATAAACAAATATATATACATATGCAATACATGTATAAATTTGTTTTATAGCTATAAGAAGGAACTAATATAAATAACTTAGAAATTCGTCGATAAATACAAAAACGACAAAAAATGACATTTTTCACAGGGCTAAAATTTGGATCGGGTCAGGCTTCGAGTCAGGATGGAGTTTTCTCGGGTTTGACCTCGGGTCAGGGAAGGGTGCTTCAGGTTTTGGAAAAAACGTGGATTTTGGGTTTGCTTCGGGTCGTAGGGGCAATTGCTTCGGGAACAGCTTCGGGTCAGGGAAGGTTGCTTCGAGCTTTGGAAATCTGGGGTCTCGATGAAGTTTCTGGGTTTCGATGGTGGCTGCTTCGGGTCGCGCTTCGGGTTTTTGGGAGGGTTGCTTGGGGTCACAGGAGGGGCGAAGATGAAATGGCGATTTTGGTTTGCTTCGAGTTGGAGGAGGGTTTTCTCGGGGACGACTTCAAGTTAGGAGGCAAGTGCGCAAAAATTGATGGCAGAAGCAAGGAAGAAGAAGAGGAACGTAAATCTCACTTTTTTAGAGAGTTAACCGATTGAAAAAGGAAAGAGAACAGCCAGAAATAGAAATAGAAGAGGCAGTATTCACATATATAAATTTGAAAAGGTGGAAAATGGAAAAGTCACCTGTTGGAATCCAAAGTTATAAATGCTGATGGCTTTTGGAATCCTATGGTGGCAATTGAAAAGACTATGGACCAAAACTCAAATACGGAACCGTTACGACGATCGTTTTGCAGATTTAACCACGTACCGGACACCGAAATGCATAAATGAATATACTACGGAGATCAGCACGACGAGACGAACAGAATGGTATACAGATATCAATGATTAAGAACTCGATTTTCCGCTGCCGAAAATGCTGCTAAAACGCCGAAAATAACATAAACGGGGCTATAGCAGTCCAAATTTGACAAAACGAAATACGACGTCTCTCTCAGAAAATGATTTTTTTTTTATTATATAAAATATTCATATTTCGAAAATAATTTATTTCTATCAAATTTTTACTGAATTTAAATTGAAATTAAAAATTGTACAATAGAACTAACTTTCATATTTACTCATGAAAATCTGCCAATTGCTATGTTTAAGTAGACGCATTCCAAATATCAAATTTTCATTGCTAAATTTTATTATTTAATTTCAAGAGAAATTTAGTTAATTATGTTATTTAAATCGTTTAAAATTTCCGGCTCGTTATAGTATACGTACTATACGTATGTATTTTATTCCTTAAATCTAATTAGGATTTCTTATTGTTCCGCTTTTTATTACACATTCATATTATATGAGTTTTAATTATTATATAACTTTTATAATTTAGTTAACTTATATAATATTCTTATGTATAACATTATATTAATATTAATAATGAAATCTCATTTAATTAAATAAATTAATTAACATTTTAATTAATTAAATAAATTAATTAATGATTTAATTAATTTTATATTATTTAATTAAACATTTTATATTGAATATATATACTATAATTTTTATAGATTTACACATATATCTTTATATTTGTGTATTATATTATTTATTAATTAACATTTAATTAATTTATTTAATTAAACAATTTCAACTAATTATTAAATTTTGAAAATTTCATATATACTTACATACCTTGAACAATTAAAGAAAACGAAAAATATATCATTATATATGTTATATATAATTTAATTAATTAACTATTTAACTAATTTATATAATTTATTAATCTAATTAATAATCAATTAATTTATAAGTTTCCAAATTAAAAAATCGCATTATAATATCTATAATTTTCTTCTTATTTTAAATTTAACTTCTAAATTTAATTTTCTTTGAATTTCAAAACAGATTTTGAAAATTTGCCTAAGGCCAAAATTCAAGTTAGGCTTTTTCTATTAGGGATAACTTTTGGGCTCACTTCTCCTTTCGAGCCAAGCCAGTAAGGCAGGGTACTTGATTACCCAAACCTACCTTAAGTACTACTTTTTTAGGCACCCTACTGAATGGGTAGGCTTAATTAATTAGCCATAGCATGACTAATTTAAACTGCGTTGACTATTAGGCTCTGATACCATTGTTAGAAATGGGCATGTCGAAAGCGGGAAAAATATGTAGATTTTCAAAAATTTCCTACTTTGGATATTTTGGGCATATAAAGTCTAAAGGTGTATTAGATCCTATCTAATATAGTTTTAAATAAAATCATTTCTCTCTCTAAAACTAATGCAATTAATCAAGTGAAGTTTTTGTTTTATTTGGAAAGAGAAACCTTTCATTTCTCTCTCTTTAACTAAATTGAATGATTTATTAAATGTCAGTAATGAGCAATTATACATAGCATAAATTGTAACTATATCCAGATGTACTCTAGTGAATATTATGTAAGTGTAACAAATAAGTAGTGTGCATGGTTAATGTGACCATGTATAGTTACTGGGATTTACACCGCAATGTACTCATTTGTTCCTTTGTATATACCCTTGTTGTCCAAAATTTTGACTTTAAAATATTTATATATAATAATAGATAATTTTACATATATACATGTTAAAAATAAGTCTTCTTATATTATATGTTTTTGAATCAAGAAATAATAATTATAACACTGGTTTTAATTAAGGAAGAGTTTGAAAATAAATTTTTACGGTTTTACATAAAAGTCCATTTTGATTTAAGTTAAAATAATATAAATACATGTTTATCTATATATAAATAATTACAAGTTATGTTTTAAGTTAAAAATAACATATGTATATATAATGATTGTAAATTAAGTGACATATATGTTTAAATTTAATGTTAACAAATTTAATTCAATCTTTTAACTTAGGTAGGAAATATATAAGTTTACAACTTTACACAAAAGAGCATCTATGAATTCTAGAACAAAAGGAAACTTTTACTTTTATAAATATAAAAACCAAAAGAATTATTTTCTAGAAAATAACAATATAACAAAAGAAATCATTTTTCAATGTAGGTTTAAAAAATCAGCAAATATAGTTTATTTGTGTTTATGTATACAAATATTAAAAATTTTATATAACATAATAAATAGTTTTACATTTTTTATATAAAAAATAATGTCAAAACAATGACAAAAGTAGTTGGACAATTTAGTCACGTACAAATTCGTTGTAAGATAATTCAAATCTAACTATATAATGAATATGGACAAATAATTAAATAATATAAGGGATTTGGAATATAACAATAGTTATAAACATATAGTCAATGGAGACTAGAACAAAGGGAGATCTAAATTAAATCAACGTGATGATTATAAAATTAACTATGGTCGACAGAAAAAAAGGATCTAAGTTATATTACAGAATGAACATACAAAAGAGAAGAGATGTAAAATGAATAAAATCCAAACCATATAAACATGATGAATAGAGAATAAAATAAAATTATAATTGCTTAAAAATGAAGCAAATGATTTGCATCTTGAATGATAAATAATGCTCCTAGATTCAATTGAATCAATCTCTAGATCTTGCAAGGATGAAGAGACAACAACCACCTTTTAATTTTTGATTTAATTCTTATTTGATTTTGGAATTTTTAGGCCTATACCACCATGAAAATTCGGCTATTACTTGATGGGAGGAAGAGAGAAAATTTGGTTAAGAGAGAATGAATTAATGAAAGAAATGAAGGGATATTTATTTATAGGAATGAGAGAAACCTTTTCTATTCCTACTTCCTCAATAAGATCCTTTCCCTCTTCTACATGCATGGCCAGCCATAAATAGTACCATATGCACCCTTAATATTTCCAAAATCCAATTGGCATTAATCCCATTAAATCCAATTTAAATGTTCTACCTATATCATATATCACTGCGCACGTTTATTGCTTTTATATATGCACTTTACTAAATACTAATGGTATTCAAAAAAATCAAATAAAATTCAATAATTAATATTTGAGAAATATTAATTAATTTATAAGGTTTTTAAATTAAATTAAATCATGTGGAGTATTCATCATGTTGGTTTATGCGACCCAAATTTTTAAATTCAATCAGCGATTAGTATTGAACAATTCAAATGTTAATGTTCATAAGTCACCTTATCTAGTGGTATGACATTTTGACTGAATTTATCACTTACACATTTTTCAATAAATCCAATTTTACTTATTATAGCAGTACTGGGTAGTAACTATCAGTCAAACTAATTCCCTTCATAAAAAATATATCACATTAGGACTTATAGAATTTGGTTTTGGTCAAAATTTCAATATAGTCCATGTTCAAATTTGTATGTCTAAACACAAAATCCTTGATTCGATAGTAATAACTATTATTAACCGTACTGTTCTGACCAGAGGTTTTGACTTTGAGTTGACTATAATTGACCGTGATAAAAACATCAAACAAATAAGGAGCGAATTCTCTATCGAATAGTGTTTCACTTTCAATGCTCCAGCTCATACCTAACCTAACTACACTCATTCGATGGATGCTAGGCCACGATTTAACTATAATCAAAGTGGAGCATCCATATTGAAGTTCCATGGTATTCTCAAGTCAAGGGAACCATGTAACATCGTCACTTTAAGATTCTCTGTTTGACCTTAGTTATATTAACCAACATAGAACTCTCGAGTGAGTCATTCCATAGTTATCTAATAACTATCAATACGTAACCCTTTGGTGCCCTCCAATAGCCATGAGTAATGCACCGATCAACATTTGTAAAGCGTTATGCATTCTTATCTCAACGGATGTATCGATATCTTGTCTCAAAACATCTTGGCTAGAAATATTTAAAATAATATGTTATTTTTAATGTGATAAATTTCTCGTGATTACAACACATTATAATTACTATCACATAATATATCATTTAAGGATTTTATATTTAATGTACTTTAAATTAATTACTTAATTAATCATATCACAATATAACAAGTATACAATAGAAAGAAAATACCTTTTATATTGAACAAAATTGGTCATTGAGTTACATATATGTAATAATTACATAATTGCCCCTAGAGCATACCTCTAGTTCTATCATTTTTCTCCAAGAATAGCTTCATTGTTGTCAATTTACGTACGTAAATTATTGAGAGTATATCAGATAACATAGCATATGTCCTTAGAATTATTAGAATGAGTTATTATATTTATCTAATAAGGCTTCCATTTTTTACATCTATTGAAAACCCTAAAGGAGATGCGAGTTCTAAGATTCCTCTATTGGTTGTTAAAATCCATTTATCATGTTACAACCTTAAGAGTGCTTCATAAATTATAGTCCCCATAAATGGTAAATAACACATTACTAATCACATATCATATATAATTCCAAACCATATACGCAGTTGCATATAATCTTCTTTATGACCTAGGGTGCTCAATAAATAATGAAGTACATAAGATACTCTGGCCTATTATTTCACGATTGCCTAAGGATAATTTTGTAAATCGTGAGGGTGCTATACAAATTCTTAAATGTGCTTACCGATCTATAGGATATGTAAACACATTATAAATAGTTCATGGCTTAAGGACGCTCAACAACCATAAGTATGTATAATCTCTATTTATATTGTATATGATATATAACAACATTATTTTCAATTCATAATATTAAAATAATAAATTGAATATTAGTAACATCTAAAGGGTTATGAGTATACCATCTCATGACATCATATGTCTCTACATCATACATATACTTCTCTAAGTCTATGTGAGTTTTATTTCTCTTAACCTTTATATATACATATGAGATGTGTGTATACATATATGTTCTTATTTTACTATAACATTTATAAATTATTAATTTTTACATATATGTATACACACACAAAATCATACATTTATCTTTAATTAAATTATTTTAATTAATATGAATACAAATTTTATATTATATAAAATCTAAAACAATTTAAAACTTGTATTTTATAACTTCTAGAAATTTTAATGTAGATTCACATAAATTTTAAAATTAAATTTGTAACATTCAAACACGTGTACTTAGATCAACATAAGAAGTGAATCATTTTGGACCTTCCAATAAGGGCATACCATAGAAACATACCACTTCAATGAGCCAGGTAAGGGCTGTGAGCAAGGAGGTTTTCCACTCATAGTAACATTCTTTAATTAGAGTAATCTTTTCATTAGTTAAACACCCTTTCCTAAAAACTTGTCTATTTGGACTTTTCATGAGAATGCCTAACATGTTGATTAATCAATCATATTAACACAATCCAGACTATAATCTTGTTGGATTAGGGACATTGGTAGTAGAGCAAAAAAGGGTAAATTTGAAAAAAAAATCATTTGTTAATTATAACACTGGATCTTTAACATGTGTTATCATAAATAATTTGATTACATTAAATCATATTTAATGTTAGCTTGATATGATGAGTAGTTTTATCATTTCCAATTTTATTTAAATTAAATTTTATGTTGGTTATCTTGTATTAGTTATTGCTAAACATCATATTTATGTTGTGTAACGGCGGTCGGACCAAGCACCCCATCTCCAGCACGTGGTGTACGTATACGGGTTGGCACACACTTTGTTGTAACAAAAGGAATCCCCAATGTTACGTGCCTACCAACCCATATTTATACACCACTTCTCCAGTTTATTTAGCGATGTGGGACTTTCTAAATCCGAAACGTCATTCCTCCTTTTAAACATGCAAGACAACCCTAACAGTCTCCCCCTTGACTCGCATCCCCTTGCGGTAACCTTTGAGAGCACTACCATGTCTGCATGGTCCAGTCCGTAACCTTGCTCCAATACCACTATTATGTAATGATGGTCGGACCAAGCTCCCCATCTCCAGCACATGGCGTACACATATGGGTTGGCACACACTTTGTTGTAACAAAAGGAATCCCAATGTTACGTGCCTACCAACGCATATTTATACACCACTTCTCCAAGTTATTAAGTGATGTGGGAATTTCCAAATTCGAACCATCTTTCCTCCTTTAAACATGCGAGACAACCCTAAAATTTACACATACAATGTGTACACTAATAATGTCATAGGGTTTACAAGCATTTACTAAGTTTGATGATATATAAAATGATATATGTATAGCTGTGTCGTGTGTGATTATTGGGACTTATGACCACATGGTATATTGTTAAACATCTAATATGTAATGTATATACTCATGGCATGTCATATATAAATTTATTTAAGTCTACACTAATTATGATTGGCCATAATTCAATTTTAAGTTTAAGTTTATTTATAGGTATATGCATTATATATATATATAATTTATAATTTAATTTAAAATATATTTATTTGGCTTGGAACCAAATTAATTTTGTAAACATATATCATATATGTATATGCGATGATGACAGAAAGATTTTTTTTATTATATAAATATATATTATACATACATACATATATTCTATAATTACAAACTAAAAATATGGCATTTTATATAAATATAACGCATGCTTCTATGTGTGCTAGGCTAAATAAAAAACTATTTTTTTTTACAAATTATTTATATATATACAGACATATATGTAAATATAATATATATATATATATTTAAAATTTAAAATCTAAAATCCGAAGTACTAATTTGTCAAGAAAATAAAAGTATGTGTATATATAATTACATATGTGATTTTAGCAAAAGAATATTTTCTAAAAAGATTAATTAGATATTAAAGTATGTATGATATATATTTAAATATATTACCCTATAAAAATCCAAAGGATACCAATGAAAATTAAAAATAAAATTTTATAAAAATAATTAATTAACCTTAGGCCAAAAGAAATATTTTTTTTTATACGTATATACATATTTTATATTAATAATATAAATTAAATATAATACAATAAAATGACACACACACACACAGATATATATATATATATAATGAAAGGAATTTTTATCATATAACATGGGCGAAAATGACATAAGCATGAAGAAAAATAATAATAACATAAGCTGGTTGTTAACAATTTATTGCTAGTTATTTCCTCTTTCGAGTCCACCTCCTTTCTCTTTCTAGCATTGTTTGCATGGCTAAGCTATAGGCTCCATAATGGAGGTTATAGTTCTATTATTTGAAAGTTTGAAAAGAATGAGAGTAGTTGATGGTATTTATGTTGGATAAGGTGCATTGGGCAATGGGGTAAAAGGGTGAATTTAAAAAAAATCATTTTTAATTCATTATGCATTAGATCTTTTATGGTGTTATCATGAATAATGTCAATAACATTAAATCATATTTTAGTATTTTATTAGATGATTTTAAATTAATCTTATGTTATATATATTATAATTAAAATAATATTATTAATGCGATTTACAATATTTTTATCCGTTCAAAATGTATAACAAGATAATTTATTATCAAATTAAATAACCTTTACTCAATTGTAAATTTAACTATTTTTTTTTTACATATAATATATGTGTGTGTGTGTGTACGTACGTACGTATGTATATATAATTTTTAGCTTTAAATATTTTAATATTCAAATGATAAAATCTAATAAAATAATTTTAGTATAAATTCAAATACCACATGTTCAAATTTAATATTTCATCAAATAATGTTAAAATTTTAAATGATTATTATTCATCTTAATTCAAATATCATATATTCAAACAAAACGAATAATGTTTTGATATATTAAATTTTGACTAATGGTGTTGATATGTAAATATGTAATGATAATACCAATATTATAATACACAACTACAGTATCGAAAATAAGTGTATAATTCATTGTTATATAATGTCATTGTCTTTAGAATTTAACCATAAACTTAACAACATAAGTTGTGTATGAAATAGAGTTCTCATGTGATAGTTATGATGATTACAAGTCACATAGGTATTGTGTAAATATTATAGTTAACATGGATTAAATAATAAAAATAGTTACCTTGTCTTATTGCTTAAACTCTAGCCGCTTATTACCTCCGATGCCAAAATTCACATATCGGCACAAGTCATCTGATCAACATCGCCGTTATGATCACCTTCACTAGTTGCTTCAATCTAGCCTCTCATATTCTAGTCCAGCTATCTCCTACCTCAACCACTCATGCCAAAATCCTAGTTTGTGATATGCATTTGCTTGTCGTGCCGCCTACCTGGCCTAAGCTTAATATTGCATCCATGATCACCGTCACCGTGATCGACGTCGCAACCTCCCCGTTGTGTGTAGAAGAAGATATGCATCGGTCAGTGTGCATAATGAAAATCCATTTTCTTTTTTATTAAATCAAAATTAAAAACATAGATAATTTATAAAATTAGTATTATAAAACCAATTTTAATCTAAGGATCTTTTTAAAAATAACTTTGAATTTTTCTTCGACGGTCCTAACATCAGTTACACCTTGAACCGTTAGATTTACCTTTGAGAGAACATATCTCTAACTCAATTTTGGAGTTACAAAATCCTGCATTAAGATATAATTTATTTTGGAGAAAGAGAGGATAAATTTCTGTCTTTATGAGGAATCTAGATATGTTTATAGCAACACTAATAGGCTATATAAAATATCTTATGTAAATTCATCATTCAGAGTATGGCCCAATATAAGTGAGATCTTATCTCACTTAATTTAACTCATTCATACCCACATATATTTTGGTCTGCCTTATTTTCAAACAATTTTAAAAAAAAATTGGCTACCAAAATTATATCTATTATTTATTATATTTAAATTGTTATATTGGTCCAAAAATTAATTAAATAAACATATAACAATTACTACTTTATTAATTAATTCAGGCCCTTTAGTAATAAATAATACTAATAATAATAAATTAAGTAATATAACCATCATATTAGTTTCTCCATAATAATAAGTTATAATTTTTATAATCATTCCAATAAATTATTTTCGATTGAAAACTGAGAGTTGTAGTTGTGAAACTCTAAGGTGTGAACTCAACCATCGGTAATATTCAAACAAATTAAATATTAAAGCCTGTGTGGACTTTGCTGAAGTGCAGTGGCAGACACGAGTTTAGTTGCTCACAGATTATCTATGTAAAATCCAATTCTTATCATTTACAGCGACACCCTTAAGCATCGATATGTTATGCATGTTTTCTCATCGTCGTTACCGTTGGCTAGATTTTTAGCTAACCTGGGAATTTGACTAATGTGTTGGAAAGAGTAAAGATTACTTGCTAATCACTAGGCTTAAAATGGAAAACGAGGAAGAACGTAAGCAATTAAAGTAAATGCCACCAAATATAGAGTGGTTCGAAAAGCTTGCCTACGTCCACTATGAAGTTCTCTTACTGTACTTTTCTCTTACAATCATCAAGAATTACATGGGAATTATAAGAAAAAGGAAGCACTTTAGATTAATGAGGTACCAATCTTAAGAACTTGGTATGTGAAGAGCTCTAAATTGTGTATAAAACCCATAATTCTTGTATTTTCCAACCTCTTTGAAGTGGCAATGCATGGGGTATTTATAGTAGCTAGAATAAATGATGGATGGCTGAGATTGTGCTTTAGAACAGCGGAAAGAGTGCAAGGTCATTAATATGGTTCCTTAGGCCGATGGGAGACCATTGTAAAGGTACAAGGGATACGTGGCTAAGAAATATACAAATTTCCCTTCTGTATTTGGCACGGGCTTTGCATTTAATGCACATTAAATGCTAATGGCTTGCTACAGGAGTAGCAACCACTTCAACCACCTTGCTATAGGGCTTTGTACAGATGGACAAACAACTTGTCATTTACTTCTGCATACCTATATGTAAAGGCTTGCATATCCAGCTAGTCGACTGTTGAAGGCGTGGTGGAAACTAAAAGTAGCAAAGGACTAAGCTGGAGAGATCAGGTCAGGTCAGATGTGAGATGATAGGGTCGACTGCTTAGGACCGGTCAGAGGTGGTTGTACTAAATTCGATCCAAGGATGAGTCATACTTGAGCTGGCCTTGTCGAGTATGTTGGTCAATTGGGGCAATCTGGAGTAGTGTCAGTCGGCAACTGAAGTGATGCTGAGTGGATGGACTACTTAGGGTCGATGTGAGAGTGGGTTGGCATAAGGGAACCAATCCTCTTCAAGCTAGGCTGGAATGGATTGGACAGGGCTATACTTAGCTTTATATTCACCTAATGAATCAGCTTGATGTCTTGCTGAGTGGATGGGCTGGTTTGGAACTAACTTGATTCTAGGTCATCTTGAATGGGCCGGACCTAAGAATAGCTATGCTGACTTTAATTGAGTTAGGTCTTGCCTTAATTGATCTGCAAATTACTAATAAAAAAATTGAGCAACATTTTGCCCCACAAGTCCGTACCCGCATGTAGGTGTGGGCTTGTCAAATCAGGAAGACCTTGCCGATCGACCACTCTACCCTTCATTAAATGCGTCCACCATGTGGTACTGTTGCCGCTTTGAATACAATGGCTATGATTGAAAGAGTAGGTATATAAATATGTAACGCCCCACGTCTATACTCATACTAGCCAAGGACGCTACGGGGTAATGCCGTCGACTAGCACGAAGAATAAGGCTGTTGAGGAGCGACCATCTATGTAATTGCTTTGTGCGAGTACCGATATGTCAGATAATATGACTTGCATTTTATTTCAAGAGGAAATCCAACATATCAAATACAAGCTCAAAGCTACTACACAGTGGCTATGTGGGCTTCGGAAACAAATATAGAAATAAGCATAACACAAATCAGTCACAGATATTCATATCACAAAGGCGGAAAACAGACATGAATATAACACATAAAAGTGTTCATCAAAATAGTGGTCATACAAGATCCACTACATCACAAACGAATAGGTACAAGTGCTAAGCAAAAGAATAAGTATACATCAAGGAGTCTCTATCTCAAATGTATAAAAGCAAAAACTACTAAGCTAAAGTAGTTAGCCAATAGTCAAAAGCTAGCCCCTACTAAGAAGTCAAGTGGAAGCACCTATAACACCTCGGTCTGACCCGAGTATTATTTAAGAAGAAAAACAATAAATGGATCGGCCTAGCTATTAATATCATATGAGATGATAAAGGATAAGAGATACCACAAAAATGTATGATAACAATAATTCCATACTGTGACAAGTACACATTCAATAACAATAAAAATAATACAATATCTCAAATCTCGTCAAATATCCAAAAAAGAATATCACATTCTTTAGCTTATTCACCAAACCCCAAATATTGACAAAACATATCAATGTCAATCGCAAAAATTGGTGAAACACAAATTCCAAAAATCAACAACTAGAAATCCAGAAAACACAAAAGGGGAGGCCTATCATAAACGGGAGCATGAAAACTCACCAACACGTGTATCACAAACGGGACGCTATCCATTGGTCGCAAATCATAGAGCCGGTGCAACGACATAGTATAATAACGGTACGCCCGAGGAACCTGATACTCAAGTACTTCGGAACAACGACGTAGTACAATAATGGTACGCCCGATGAACCCGATAAGCTGGAACAACGACGTAGTACAACAACGGTATGCCCGATGAACCAAACTCCATAAAACCATAGGTCGCTAGCCTATAAAAATTGAGACGAAGCTCCATAAAACGAGGTACAGTCCCGCACGTGGACAAAGAGACATCGCATATCGCTAGTCTAAACCATAAAATGATCACCATTGATCAATGAAAAGTGTAGATTACACTAAGCTAGTAAATAAATGAGTTTAGTTTCATGTCCCATAACCACTAGCTTAACTTAAGTATTTACGAACAAATTGTAGATTTCCACTAAAAATTGTCACAAGATTTCAATCGAACAAGTCTAAGAATTAACCGACGAAGTAAATGCAAGCGTTTCATACCACTTGTTTTGCTAAGTCGTTTAGTTGGATTTCTCGTACGAATGAGGTAAAGGTTTGTATATACTAATAGATTGGAAAACGGATTTAAAAACGAGTTTTGTATTAAAAATGGTGTTGAAATCATCTTTGTGAAAGCGTTTGAATATTTACTACTAGTATAGAAACCTTTGTATTTTTAAAAGTGACAAATCATAGAAAACGATTGTAGAAACAATCGATCACCACAAATTCACATTCGACGACATGAATTAAAACCATAAAAATCGATATCAAACCCATCAAATGGATATTCCCAAAAATCCCGAAAAGAAGTCATCAAAGTCGATAATAAATGACAACAACTAATCGGATCAACAAAAATCGATTAAAAATGGAAATCCACTCAAAACAGGTAAGTTGGCTGAAATAAGCAGCTCCAGACGTCTGGTGGTTATCCCAGACGTCTGAGCTGAAGCTCTGGAATATTCTTCTAGATCGCCCAGATGTCTGGGATATAAGCTCAGACGTTTGAGCTGAGAATCTGGAATTTTATTCCCGTAGCTCCAGACGTCTGACCTTAATACCAGACGTCTGAGCTGAAGCTTGGGGCAATATTTTGCCTAAGCCAATGATGGCCAATTCGTATCGAAAGCAATCAAGTGAGCGACGATGGCTTGGGATTTATGCCAAGTGACAACCCAGCCTTATAGACTCATCAATACACTCCGAACAACATGTGCAAACATCCATATAAGGATTTTCATAGATTTTGACTTCAAAATACCCAAAAATTATACCAAATCAATTCAATCCAAAAGCAAATGGACATGCAATAGATGTTAGGAATTCATACCTAACAACAATGAAAGCTATAAACATAGATGTGAGTTCAAAAACTCACCTTTAAACCCAAAAACAACGAATGAGAAGCTCTAAAACAAAGCTAGACCAATTCCTCTTCAATTTCAACTCAAGAAGCTCCTATCTAAGCTCATAAGCAAATATTTCCTAAGTTAGGGTTTAGGAATTTCTGAAAATTGAAGAGAAATTGAAATGGAGAAGACGAAGAGGATGCTTACATAAGCTTCTCTTTGATTTCTAGAGCTTGAATTTGAATTTCCTAGTAAACTGGGGCTTAGGAATTTTGATTTCTTTTCTCCTCCCCTATTTTTCTTTTAGTTGAAAGTGTTAGGAAATGAAAATGAATGAAGATGAGTTGGAGGAGGAGTTAGGGTATTATGTTGGGTTAGTGGGCTGAAACCCAAACCCAAAGCCTAAAATAGAAAAATAGCAAAATTCTACTCAACTTCAAACGTATCGATGTTTATAATCAAAAAGGTCGCAAACACCATTTTGGACTCAATGGAAATAGTCTCGAGTCTGGATTCGATCATTTACATAAAGTCATGTTTTGGACTTTTACTTAACGATGCTATATTTAAATAAATCAATTAAATATACAATCATAAAATATGCTGGTTGTTACAAACTCCCCTCCTTAAAGAAATTTCATCCTCGCAATACTTAAGAAGAAAATAAAAAGTAACAACCATACTGAGGCATAATAACACAAAAGAAGAAATTTTTGAAATGAGAAGTTCACCTTAAGGAGCACGAGAGAGTAAGTCCGGATGTGTTCCCTCGATGAATTCTCTGGATTCCCAAGAGCAATCCTTAGGATTTAAGGACCATTGAACTTTCACAAGCAGAACATCTTTATTATGAAGGTGTTTAATCTCCGTAGCAATGATGCGAATAGGATGTTGCTCATTCGTCAAATTAGGTAAAACCTCAATTTCTTCAATAACACCGGGCTCAAGAATAGAATCGGAATCTCTAAGGCATTTCCGTAGTTGAGAAATGTGAAATATGTCATGAATAGCAGAAAATTTAGCCGGTAATAAAAGGCGATAAGCCACATAACCAATGCGTTCGGTGATGGTAAATGAGCCAATATATCGAGGTGCTAATTTTCCCCATCGACTGAAACGCACAACACCCTTCATAGGTGAAACACGAATGAATACCAAATCTCCCATAGAAAAGTCTAATTTCCTTCTTCGGTTATCGGCATAGGATTTTTGTCTACTTTGAGCTTCTTTCATCCTATGGCGAATAAGATCAACCTTTTCTGTGGCATCATGAATAAAATCTGGACCTAAAACCAGCTTCTCATCGGCATCAAGCCAACATAAAGGAGATTGGCATGGCCTTCCGTAGAGTGCCTCGAAAGGTGCCATACAAATACTAGATTGGAAGCTATTATTATAGGAAAAATCAACAAGGGAAATATGATCTTCCCAACTTCCACCAAAATCAAGAACACAAACACAAAGGAGATCTTCAAGAGTTTGATTCACACGCTCTGTTTTTCCATCGGACTGAGGATGATAAGCGGTGCTAAAATTAAGCTTCATTCCCAAGGCTTTTTGAAGACCCTTCCAAAATCCACTAGTAAATAATGGATCACGATCGCTAACAATAGAAGCAGGGACTCCATGCAATTTAATGATTTCTTTAACATAGAGTTTTGCAAAAGAGGTACGGTCCGATTGGACCGAATAGGAATAAAATGGGCGGATTTTGTAAGTCTATCTACAATCACCCATAGACTATCATGACCCGAACGAGAACGGGAAAGACCTTCAATAAAGTCCATGAAAATTTGATCCCACTTCCAAACGGGAATGTCTAAAAGTTGCAATAACCCACCGGGCCGTTGATGCTCGGCTTTAGCGAGTAGGTAAGTCATGGAACGCTTAATAAAGTTAGCAATATCAGATTTCATTCCACCCCAATTATATAGTCGCTTCATGTCCGCATACATTTTACTACTACCGGGATGAATGGTAAATTTAGAACGATGAGAATCTTCTAAAATGTCTTTACAAAGATCAATAATATTTGGCACAATAAGTCTACCAAACTTTTGAATGCCTCTACGAGCATCAATATCAAAGTCTTTCAAACCATCAACCTTATTTTGATCCCTACAACTTTGGCTAAGAAGAGCCAATTCGGGATCTTGCTTTTGAGCTTCAAGGATGCGGTCTAAAAGAGAAGAATGAGCCTCAAGGCTACATAAAACAGGAGATGAACATGAATCAGATTCACGATCTCGAATCTCACAAGTGGATAAAGTCTCGAGATCATTCCATTCGGATATCATCATGGAAACAACTGCTTGTTGATTATGACTAAGGGCATCGGCAACACGATTTCCCTTTCCAGGAGTATAAAGGATATCAAGATCATAAGATGCAAGGAATTCGAGCCAACGTTGTTGACGAAAATTAAGTTCATTTAGAGAGAACAAATACTTCAAGGATTTATGATGGTGTAGAGAATGAATTTCTCTCCCAAAAGATAACGACGCCAAATTTTAAGGGCGAAAAAAATAGCCTCGAGCTCTAAATCATGAGTGGCATATCTAGTCTTGGCAGGCTTTAATTGCCTAGAAGCATAGCAATAACATGTTCCCTTTGCATGAGAACGGCCCCCAAATAAACACGACTAGCATTGGTATAAACAAAAAAGTCTTGGTTCCCTTCGGGAATCGCAAGAATAGGAGCATCAGAAAGGAGTTCTTTTAACTTCTGAAAAGCAGCTTCACATTTGTTTGACCAAATGTACTTAACACCCTTCTTTGTCAAACTAGTAAGAGGCACGTAAATTTTAGAAAAGTCTTTTATGAAACGACGGTAATAACCCGCCAATCCAAGGAAACTACGAATTTTCGTCACACTCTCCGGTCTCTTCCAATCTTGAATCGCTTCAATCTTTGAAGGATCCACGGAAATTCCGGATTTGAAAATAATATGTCCCAGCCAAAAGTGGCACTTAGAAAATTTTGCTTTCAATTGATTACTCCTAAGAGTTTCCAACACAATCCGAAGATGTTTTTCATGCTCCACCTCGGTTTTAGAATAAACAAGAATATCATCTATAAAGATGAGAACAAATCGATCAAGTTTGAAAACTCGATTCATAAGGTCAATGAAATAAGCTGGAGCATTCGTTAAACCAAATGGCATAACAAGCCATTCATAAGACCCATAACGAGTACGGAACGACGTCAAAGGAATGCTATCCTCTGCAATACAAAGCTGATGAAAACCGGTTGCTAAGTCTAACTGTGAAAAGACTCTAGCACCGCTAAGTTGATCGAATAGATCATCAATCCGAGGTAAGGGATATTTATTCTTGATGGTGAGGTCATTACAAAGCCTAAGTGTACCATCGGATTTTTTCACAAGAATAGCCGAAGCTCCCCAAGGAGAGGAACTAGAATGAATAAACTGTTTTGCTTCCAATTCAGATAATTGTTTATGCATCTCCTCATTTTCCTTATTGGACATACGATAAGGAGGACGAGTGATAGGTATAGCTCCAGGGATTAGATTAATTCCGCTTAGGTGGTAATACTAATACGGTCTCAAATATGTCAGGAAATTCACAAACAATGTGAATGAGGGAAATGACATCTTCCTCATCATCATTATCGTCATCATGTGGATTTAGAGAATATAAGGATGCTACCGAATTGGAATCTGAATCTTTAAGAACAATAGAAATTTGCTTAACAGATTGCGGATGTCGAAGATGGATAGTCCTCTCGGGACATAGGATGTGGGCTTCATAACAATTAAGCCAATCCATTCCCAAAATCATTCCAAAACCTAAGTAGCGCATAACATGCAAATCGGCTCGTAAAGAATAATCACATAAAATAATCTCGACATCTTTACAAAATAAACTGAGTGTTGCGGATCCACCAACCGGATTCGCAATTCTCAATGAAGTCATCTAGCCTATAACATTTAAAGACAAAGTATCAACAAGTTCTTTTGATATAAAAGGTGAGATGCACCCGTATCAAAAAGAACTCGAATAGGAAGATCACGAAATATAATAATGCCATCAAGGATAGAATGAGAAATACCTTAACCAAGAGAAGTGTTACTAGGAGCTTGCACAACATTTAGCTTTCCCTCTTTCTTGTTTGGAAGTTTGGGACATGAAGATAAAAGATAACCCGAACTTTTGCAATAACGACAAAAAAGAGTTTTGGGCACCTATTTGCATAATGGTCCTTAGAACCACAATTGTAGCATTGCCCACGACTAGAGGTGGGAGTCTTTGCTACCAAAGTTGCTTGTTTCCCTTTCTTGTTGGAATTAGGTTTGAACTTAATAGGCCTCTTCTTTTTGTTGTTGAAGTTCTGTTTGACACCCACAACTTCAACGTCACTTTCTTTATCTGCCTATTCAATCCGAAGAGCGATATCACCAAGTTGATCAAAAGAAACTTCTAGTTTTAGAAGTAAAGACTTTTTGAGGTTCTTATTCAACCCATAGACAAACCTCTTATTTTCTTCAATGGGGTATTAATATACTCGACCCCATATTTAGAGAGAGATTCAAAAGATGCGACGTAATCCATCATAGAAGGTTCACCTTGAACAAGGTCAATAAAGCATCGGGCTAAAGTTACTTTTTCAGCTTCCGGCACAAACTTTAACTCGAAACTTTCCCGGAATTGCTCCCAAGTAAGATCCGCTTCAATAATTTCAAAAATCAAAAGCTCATGCCAATCTAATGCTCTCTCCTGGAGCATGCCAGAAGCCACTTGGACTCGATGTAGATCCACAAGGTTCATGCGAGAAAAGATGCGATCGCATGTTCTAAGCCAAGCTTGGACTTTTATAACGTTTTCTGAACCCTTATTTGGACTTCCATCCAAATTGGTATAATCACTACACAAGCGTGCAAACCCGGATTCAGGATGAGTAGGCTCTGGAATGGGTCCAGCAGCTTGGGCATTCTTTACAAGATCTAAAAGTTGTTGAGCAGACATGAATACCCCATCCTTAGGAGTAGCACTGGATTGACCGGCGCTGGGACGGCCAGGTCTAACCATTTCTCTTCTTTAAGAAAGAAAGAAAGAAGAGGAAAAAGGTTATTCTCAGAATGAATATCAAACAAAGGTGATTGATAAAACAAGGCATCACAAAAGAAAATAGGATAGAACGGGTCCAATGACTTGAATTAAATCCTAAGGCACGATTCCTAAGAAAGACTTAGGACAACGATCCTTGCTAGATTATTCTACATTGTTATGAAGTTTGGCTCTGATACCAAGATGTGACGCCCCACCTCTATACTGACACTAGCCAAGGACACTACGAGGTAATGCCGTCGACTAGGACAAAGAATAAGGCTGTTGAGGAGCGACCATCTATGTAATTGCTTTGTGCGAGTACCGATATGTCAGATAATATGACTTGTATTTCATTTCAAGAGAAAATCTGACATATCAAATACAAGCTCAAAGCTACTACACAGTGGCTAAGTGGGCTTTGGAAACAAATATAGAAATAAGCATAACACAAATCAGTCACAGATATTCATATCACAAAGGCGAAAAACAGACTTGAATATAACACATAAAAGTGTTCATCAAAATAGTGGTCATACAAGATCCACTACATCACAAAAGAATAGGTACAAGTGCTAAGCAAAAGAATAAGTATACATAAAGGAGTCTCTATCTCAAATGTATAAAAGCAAAAACTACTAAGCTAAAGTAGTTAGCCAACCCATATTTATACACCACTTCTCCAGTTTATTTAGCGATGTGGGACTTTCTAAATCCGAAACGTCATTCCTCCTTTTAAACATGCAAGACAACCCTAACAGTCTCCCCCTTGACTCGCATCCCCTTGCGGTAACCTTTGAGAGCACTACCATGTCTGCATGGTCCAGTCCGTAACCTTGCTCCAATACCACTATTATGTAACGATGGTCGGACCAAGCTCCCCATCTCCAGCACATGGCGTACACATATGGGTTGGCACACACTTTGTTGTAACAAAAGGAATCCCAATGTTACGTGCCTACCAACGCATATTTATACACCACTTCTCGAAGTTATTAAGTGATGTGGGAATTTCCAAATTCGAACCATCTTTCCTCCTTTAAACATGCGAGACAACCCTAAAATTTACACATACAATGTGTACACTAATAATGTCATAGGGTTTACAAGCATTTACTAAGTTTGATGATATATAAAATGATATATGTATAGTTGTGTCGTGTGTGATTATTGGGACTTATGACCACATGGTATATTGTTAAACATCTAATATGTAATGTATATACTCATGGCATGTCATATATAAATTTATTTAAGTCTACACTAATTATGATTGGCCATAATTCAATTTTAAGTTTAAGTTTATTTATATGTATATGCATTATATATATATATATATATATATAATTTATCATTTAATTTAAAATATATTTATTTGGCTTGGAACCAAATTAATTTTGTAAACATATATCATATATGTATATGCGATGATGACAGAAAGATTTTTTTTATTATATAAATATATATTATACATACATATATTCTATAATTACAAACTAAAAATATGGCATTTTATATAAATATAACGCATGCTTCTATGTGTGCTAGCCTAAATAAAAAACTAATTTTTTTTACAAATTATTTATATATATACAGACATATATGTAAATATAATACATATATATATTTAAAATTTAAAATCTAAAATCCGAAGTATTAATTTGTCAAGAAAATAAAAGTATGTGTATATATAATTACATATGTGATTTTAGCAAAAGAATATTTTCTAAAAGATTAATTAGATATTAAAGTATGTATGATATATATTTAAATATATTACCCTATAAAAATCCAAAGGATACCAATGAAAATTAAAAATAAAATTTTATAAAAAAAATTAATTAACCTTAAGCCAAAAGAAATATATATTTTTATACGTATATACATATTTTATATTAATAATATAAATTAAATATAATACAATAAAATGACACACACACACACAGATATATATATATATATAATGAAAGGAATTTTTATCATATAACATGGGCGAAAATGACATAAGCATGAATAAAAATAATAATAACATAAGCTGGTTGTTAACAATTGTATTGCTAGCTATTTCCTCTTTCGAGTCCACCTCCTTTCTCTTTCTATCATTGTTTGCATGGCTAAGCTATAGGCTCCATAATGGAGGTTATAGTTCTATTATTTGAAAGTTTGAAAAGAATGAAAGTAGTTGATGGTATTTATGTTGGATAAGGTGCATTGGGCAATGGGGTAAAAGGGTAAATTTCAAAAAAAATCATTTTTAATTCATTATGCATTAGATCTTTTATGGTGTTATCATGAATAATGTCAATAACATTAAATCATATTTTAGTATTTTATTAGATGATTTTAAATTAATCTTATGTTATATATATTATAATTAAAATAATATTATTAATGCGATTTACAATATTTTTATCCGTTCAAAATGTATAACAAGATAATTTATTATCAAATTAAATAACCTTTACTCAATTGTAAATTTAACTATATTTTTTTACATATAATATATATGTGTGTGTGTGTACGTACGTACGTATGTATATATAATTTTTAGCTTTAAATATTTTAATATTCAAATGATAAAATCTAATAAAATAATTTTAATATAAATTCAAATACCACATGTTCAAATTTAATATTTCATCAAATAATGTTAAAATTTTAAATGATTATTATTCATCTTAATTCAAATATCATATATTCAAACAAAACGAATAATGTTTTGATATATTAAATTTTGACTAATGGTGTTGATATGTAAATATGTAATGATAATACCAATATTATAATACACAACTACAGTATCGAAAATAAGTGTATAATTCATTGTTATATAATGTCATTGTCTTTAGAATTTAACCATAAACTTAACAACATAAGTTGTGTATGAAACAGAGTTCTCATGTGATAGTTATGATGATTACAAGTCACATAGGTATTGTGTAAATATTATAGTTAACATGGATTAAATAATAAAAATAGTTACCTTGTCTTATTGCTTAAACTCTAGCCGCTTATTACCTCCGATTCCAAAATTCACATATCGGCACAAGTCATCTGATCAACATCGCCGTTATGATCACCTTCACTAGTTGCTTCAATCTAGCCTCTCATATTCTAGTCCAGCTATCTCCTACCTCAACCACTCATGCCAAAATCCTAGTTTGTGATATGCATTTGCTTGTCGTGCCGCCTACCTAGCCTAAGCTTAATATTGCATCCATGATCACCGTCACCGTGATCGACGTCGCAACCTCCCCGTTGTGTGTAGAAGAAGATATGCATCGGTCAGTGTGCATAATGAAAATCCATTTTCTTTTTTATTAAATCAAAATTAAAAACATAGATAATTTATAAAATTAGTATTATAAAACCAATTTTAATCTAAGGATCTTTTTAAAAATAACTTTGAATTTTTCTTCGACGGTCCTAACATCAGTTACACCTTGAACCGTTAGATTTACCTTTGAGAGAACATATCTCTAACTCAATTTTGGAGTTACAAAATCCTGCATTAAGATATAATTTATTTTGGAGAAAGAGAGGATAAATTTCTGTCTTTATGAGGAATCTAGATATGTTTATAGCAACACTAATAGGCTATATAAAATATCTTATGTAAATTCATCATTCAGAGTATGGCCCAATATAAGTGAGATCTTATCTCACTTAATTTAACTCATTCATACCCACATATATTTTGGTCTGCCTTATTTTCAAACAATTTTAAAAAAAAATTGGCTACCAAAATTATATCTATTATTTATTATATTTAAATTGTTATATTGGTCCAAAAATTAATTAAATAAACATATAACAATTACTACTTTATTAATTAATTCAGGCCCTTTAGTAATAAATAATACTAATAATAATAAATTAAGTAATATAACCATCATATTAGTTTCTCCATAATAATAAGTTATAATTTTTATAATCATTCCAATAAATTATTTTCGATTGAAAACTGAGAGTTGTAGTTGTGAAACTCTAAGGTGTGAACTCAACCATCGGTAATATTCAAACAAATTAAATATTAAAGCCTGTGTGGACTTTGCTGAAGTGCAGTGGCAGACACGAGTTTAGTTGCTCACAGATTATCTATGTAAAATCCAATTCTTATCATTTACAGCGACACCCTTAAGCATTGATATGTTATGCATGTTTTCTCATCGTCGTTACCGTTGGCTAGATTTTTAGCTAACCTGGGAATTTGACTAATGTGTTGGAAAGAGTAAAGATTACTTGCTAATCACTAGGCTTAAAATGGAAAACGAGGAAGAACGTAAGCAATTAAAGTAAATGCCACCAAATATAGAGTGGTTCGGCAAGCTTGCCTACGTCCACTATGAAGTTCTCTTACTGTACTTTTCTCTTACAATCATCAAGAATTACATGGGAATTATAAGAAAATGGAAGCACTTTAGATTAATGAGGTACCAATCTTAAGAACTTGGTATGTGAAGAGCTCTAAATTGTGTATAAAACCCATAATTCTTGTATTTTCCAACCTCTTTGAAGTGGCAATGCATGGGGTATTTATAGTAGCTGGAATAAATGATGGATGGCTGAGATTGTGCTTTAGAACAGCGGAAAGAGTGCATGGTCATTAATATGGTTGCTTAGGCCGATGGGAGACCATTGTAAAGGTACAAGGGATACGTGGCTAAGAAATATACAAATTTCCCTTCTGTATTTGGCACGGGCTTTGCATTTAATGCACATTAAATGCTAATGGCTTGCTACAGGAGTAGCAACCACTTCAACCACCTTGCTATAGGGCTTTGTACAGATGGACAAACAACTTGTCATTTACTTCTGCATACCTATATGTAAAGGCTTGCATAGCCAACTAGTCGACTACTGAAGGCGTGGTGGAAACTGAAAGTAGCAAAGGACTAAGCTGGAGAGATCAGGTCAGGTCAGATGTGAGATGACAGGGTCGACTGCTTAGGACCGGTCAGAGGTGGTTGTACTAAATTCGATCCAAGGATGAGTCACACTTGAGCTGGCCTTGTCGAGTATGTTGGTCACTTGAGGCAATCTGGAGTAGTGTCAGTCGGCAACTGAAGTGATGCTGAGTGGATGGACCAACTTAGGGTCGATGTGAGAGTGGGTTCGCATAAGGGAACCAATCCTCTTCAAGCCAGGCTGGAATGGATTGGACAGGGCTATACTTAGCTTTATATTCACCTAATGAATCAGCTTGATGTCTTGCTGAGTGGATGGGCTGGTTTGGAACTAACTTGATTCTAGGTCGTCTTGAATGGGCCGGACCTAAGAATAGCTATGCTGACTTTAATTGAGTTAGGTCTTGCCTTAATTGATCTGCAAATTACTAATAAAAAAATTGAGCAACATTTTGCCCCACAAGTCCGTACCCGCATGCAGGTGTGGGCTTGTCAAATCAGGAAGACTTGCCGATCGACCACTCTACCCTTCATTAAATGCGTCCAACATGTGGTACTGTTGCCGCTTTGAATATAATGGCTATGATTGAAAGAGTAGGTATATAAATATGTAACGCCCCACGTCTATACTCATACTAGCCAAGGACGCTACGGGGTAATGCCGTCGACTAGCACGAAGAATAAGGCTGTTGAGGAGCGACCATCTATGTAATTGCTTTGTGCGAGTACCGATATGTCAGATAATATGACTTGCATTTCATTTCAAGAGGAAATCCAACATATCAAATACAAGCTCAAAGCTACTACACAGTGGCTATGTGGGCTTCGGAAACAAATATAGAAATAAGCATAACACAAATCAGTCACAGATATTCATATCACAAAGGCGAAAAACAGACATGAATATAACACATAAAAGTGTTCATCAAAATAGTGGTTATACAAGATCCACTACATCACAAAAGAATAGGTACAAGTGCTAAGCAAAAGAATAAGTATACATCAAGGAGTCTCTATCTCAAATGTATAAAAGCAAAAACTACTAAGCTAAAGTAGTTAGCCAAAAGTCAAAAGCTAGCCCCTGCTAAGAAGTCAAGTGGAAGCACCTATAACACCTCGGTCTAACCCGAGTATTATTTAAGAAGAAAAACAATAAATGGATCGGCCTAGCTATTAATATCATATGAGATGATAAAGGATAAGAGATACCACAAAAATGTATGATAACAATAATTCCATACTGTGACAAGTACCCATTCAATAACAATAAAAATAATACAATATCTCAAATCTCGTCAAATATCCAAAAAGAATATCACATTCTTTAGCTTATTCACCAAACCCCAAATATTGACAAAACATATCAATGTCAATCGCAAAAATTGGTGAAACACAAATTCCAAAAATCAACAATTAGAAATCCAGAAAACACAAAAGGGGAGGCCTATCACAAACGGGAGCATGAAAACTCACCAACACGTGTATCACAAACGGGACGCTATCCATTGGTCGCTAACCATAGAGCCGGTGCAACGACGTAGTATAATAACGGTACGCCCGAGGAACCTGATACTCAAGTACTTCGGAACAACGACATAGTACAATAATGGTACGCCCGATGAACCCGATAAGCTGGAACAACAACGTAGTACAACAACGGTATGCCCGATGAACCAAACTCCATAAAACCATAGGTCGCTAGCCTATAAAAATTGAGACGAAGCTCCATAAAACGAGGTACAGTCCTCCATGTGGACAAAGAGACATCGCATATCGCTAGTCTAAACCATAAAATGATCACCATTGATCAATGAAAAGTGTAGATTACACTAAGCTAGTAAATAAATGAGTTTAGCTTCATGTTCCATAACTACTAGCTTAACATAAGTATTTACGAACAAATTGTAGGTTTCCACTCAAAAATTGTCACAAGATTTCAATCGAACAAGTCTAAGAATTAACCGACGAAGTAAATGCAAGCGTTTCATACCACTTGTTTTGCTAAGTCGTTTAGTTGGATTTCTCGTACGAATGAGGTAAAGGTTTGTATATACTAATAGATTGGAAAATGGATTTAAAAACGAGTTTTGTATTAAAAATGGTGTTGAAATCATCTTTGTGAAAGCGTTTGAATATTTACTACTAGTATAGAAACCTTTGTATTTTTAAAAGTGACAAATCATAGAAAACGATTGTAGAAACAATCGATCACCACAAATTCACATTCGACGACATGAATTAAAACCATAAAAATCGATATCAAACCCATCAAATGGATATTCCCAAAAATCCCGAAAAGAAGTCATCAAAGTCGATAATAAATGACAACAACTAATCGGATCAACAAAAATCGATTAAAAATGGAAATCCACTCAAAACAGGTAAGTTGGCTGAAATAAGCAGCTCCAGACGTCTGGTGGTTATCCCAGACGTCTGAGCTGAAGCTCTGGAATATTCTTCTAGATCGCCCAGACGTCTGGGATATAAGCTCAGACGTTTGAGCTGAGAATCTGGAATTTTATTCCCGTAGCTCCAGACGTCTGACCTTAATACCAGACGTCTGAGCTGAAGCTCGGGGCAATATTTTGCCTAGGCCAATGATGGCCAATTCGTATCGGAAGCAATCAAGTGAGCGACGATGGCTTGGGATTTATGCCAAGTGACAACCCAGCCTTATAGACTCATCAATACACTCCGAACAACATGTGCAAACATCCATATAAGGATTTTCATAGATTTTGACTTCAAAATACCCAAAAATTATACCAAATCAATTCAATCCAAAAGCAAATGGACATGCAATAGATGTTAGGAATTCATACCTAACAACAATGAAAGCTATAAACATAGATGTGAGTTCAAAAACTCACCTTTAAACCCAAAAACAACGAATGAGAAGCTCTAAAACAAAGCTAGACCAATTCCTCTTCAATTTCAACTCAAGAAGCTCCTATCTAAGCTCATAAGCAAATATTTCCTAAGTTAGGGTTTAGGAATTTCTGAAAATTGAAGAGAAATTGAAATGGAGAAGACGAAGAGGATGCTTACATAAGCTTCTCTTTGATTTCTAGAGCTTGAATTTGAATTTCCTAGTAAACTAGGGCTTAGGAATTTTGATTTCTTTTCTCCTCCCCTATTTTTCTTTTAGTTGAAAGTGTTAGGAAATGAAAATGAATGAAGATGAGTTGGAGGAGGAGTTAGGGTATTATGTTGGGTTAGTGGGCTGAAACCCAAACCCAAAGCCTAAAATAGAAAAATAGCAAAATTCTACTCAACTTCAAACATATCGATGTTTATAATCAAAAAGGTCGCAAACACCATTTTGGACTCAATGGAAATAGTCTCGAGTCTGGATTCGATCGTTTACATAAAGTCATGTTTTGGACTTTTACTTAACAATGTTATATTTAAATAAATCAATTAAATATACAATCATAAAATATGCTGGTTGTTACAAACTCCCCTCCTTAAAGAAATTTCATCCTCGCAATACTTAAGAAGAAAATAAAAAGTAACAACCATACTAAGGCATAATAACACAAAAGAAGAAATTTTTGAAATGATAAGTTCACCTTAAGGAGCACGAGAGAGTAAGTCCGGATGTGTTCCCTCGATGAATTCTCTAGATTCCCAAGAGCAATCCTTAGGATTTAAGGACCATTGAACTTTCACAAGTAGAACATCTTTATTATGAAGGTGTTTAATCTCCGTAGCAATGATGCGAATAGGATGTTGCTCATTAGTCAAATTAGGTGAAACCTCAATTTCTTCAATAACACCGGGCTCAAGAATAGAATCGGAATCTCTAAGGCATTTCCGTAGTTGAGAAATGTGAAATATGTCATGAATAGCAGAAAATTGAGCCGGTAATAAAAGGCGATAAGCCACATAACCAATGCGTTCGGTGATGGTAAATGATCCAATATATCGAGGTGCTAATTTTCCCCATCGACTGAAACGCACAACACCCTTCATAGGTGAAACACGAATGAATACCAAATCTCCCATAGAAAATTCTAATTTCCTTCTTCGGTTATCGGCATAGGATTTTTGTCTACTTTGAGCTTCTTTCATCCTATGGCGAATAAGATCAACCTTTTCTGTGGCATCATGAATAAAATCTGGACCTAAAACCAGCTTCTCATCGGCATCAAGCCAACATAAAGGAGATTGGCATGGTCTTCCGTAGAGTTCCTCGAAAGGTGCCATACCAATACTAGATTGGAAGCTATTATTATAGGAAAAATCAACAAGGGAAATATGATCTTCCCAACTTCCACCAAAATCAAGAACACAAACACGAAGGAGATCTTCAAGAGTTTGATTCACACGCTCTGTTTTTCCATCGGACTGAGGATGATAAGCGGTGCTAAAATTAAGCTTCATTCCCAAGGCTTTTTGAAGACCCTTCCAAAATCCACTAGTAAATAATGGATCACGATCGCTAACAATAGAAGCAGGGACTCCATGCAATTTAATGATTTCTTTAACATAGAGTTTTGCAAAAGAGGTACGGTCCGATTGGACCGAATAGGAATAAAATGGGCGGATTTTGTAAGTCTATCTACAATCACCCATAGACTATCATGACCCGAACGAGAACGGGAAAGACCTTCAATAAAGTCCATGAAAATTTGATCCCACTTCCAAACGGGAATGTCTAAAAGTTGCAATAACCCACCGGGCCGTTGATGCTCGGCTTTAGCGAGTAGGTAAGTCATGGAACGCTTAATAAAGTTAGCAATATCAGATTTCATTCCACCCCAATTATATAGTCGCTTCATGTCCGCATACATTTTACTACTACCGGGATGAATGGTAAATTTAGAACGATGAGAATCTTCTAAAATGTCTTTACAAAGATCAATAATATTTGGCACAATAAGTCTACCAAACTTTTGAATGCCTCTACGAGCATCAATATCAAAGTCTTTCAAACCATCAACCTTATTTTGATCCCTACAACTTTGGCTAAGAAGAGCCAATTCGGGATCTTGCTTTTGAGCTTCAAGGATGCGGTCTAAAAGAGAAGAATGAGCCTCAAGGCTACATAAAACAGGAGATGAACATGAATCAGATTCACGATCTCGAATCTCACAAGTGGATAAAGTCTCGAGATCATTCCATTCGGATATCATCATGGAAACAACTGCTTGTTGATTATGACTAAGGGCATCGGCAACACGATTTCCCTTTCCAGGAGTATAAAGGATATCAAGATCATAAGATGCAAGGAATTCGAGCCAACGTTGTTGACGAAAATTAAGTTCATTTAGAGAGAACAAATACTTCAAAGATTTATGATGGTGTAGAGAATGAATTTCTCTCCCAAAAGATAACGACGCCAAATTCTAAGGGCGAAAACAATAGCCTCGAGCTCTAAATCATGAGTGGCATATCTAGTCTTGGCAGGCTTTAATTGCTTAGAAGCATAAGCAATAACACGTTCCCTTTGCATGAGAATGGCCCCCAAACCAACACGACTAGCATTGGTATAAACAATAAAGTCTTGGTTCCCTTCGGGAATCGCAAGAACAGGAGCATCAGAAAAGAGTTCTTTTAACTTCTGAAAAGCAGCTTCACATTTGTTTGACTAAATGTACTTAACACCCTTCTTTTTCAAACTAGTAAGAGGCACGTAAATTTTAGAAAAGTCTTTTATGAAACGACGGTAATAACCCGCCAATCCAAGGAAACTACGAATTTTCGTCACACTCTCCGGTCTCTTCCAATCTTGAATCGCTTCAATCTTTGAAGGATCCACGGAAATTCCGGATTTGAAAATAATATGTCCCAGCCAAAAGTGGCACTTAGAAAATTTTGCTTTCAATTGATTACTCCTAAGAGTTTCCAACACAATCCGAAGATGTTTTTCATGCTCCACCTCGGTTTTAGAATAAACAAGAATATCATCTATAAAGATGAGAACAAATCGATCGTTTGAAAACTCGATTCATAAGGTCAATGAAATAAGCTGGAGCATTCGTTAAACCAAATGGCATAACAAGCCATTCATAAGACCTATAACGAGTACGGAACGACGTCAAAGGAATGCTATCCTCTGCAATACAAAGCTGATGAAAACCGGTTGCTAAGTCTAACTGTGAAAAGACTCTAGCACCGCTAAGTTGATCGAATAGATCATCAATCCGAGGTAAGGGATATTTATTCTTGATGGTGAGGTCATTAAGCTTGCGATAGTCTACGCAAAGCCTAAGTGTACCATCGGATTTTTTCACAAGAATAGCCGAATCTCCCCAAGGAGAGGAACTAGAATGAATAAACTGTTTTGCTTCCAATTCAGATAATTGTTTACGCATCTCCTCATTTTCCTTATTGGACATACGATAAGGAGGACGAGTGATAGGTATAGCTCCAGGGATTAGATTAATTCTGCTTAGGTGGTAATACTAAAACGGGCTCAAATATGTCGGGAAATTCACAAACAATGTGAATGAGGGAAATGACATCTTCCTCATCATCATTATCGTCATCATGTGGATTTAGAGAATATAAGGATGCTACCGAATTGGAATCTGAATCTTTAAGAACAATAGAAATTTGCTTAACAGATTGCGGATGTCGAAGATGGATAGTCCTCTCGGGACATAGGATGTGGGCTTCATAACGATTAAGCCAATCCATTCCCAAAATCATTCCAAAACCTAAGTAGCGCATAACATGCAAATCGGCTCGTAAAGAATAATCACATAAAATAATCTCGACATCTTTACAAAATAAACTGAGTGTTGCGGACCCACCAACCGGATTCGCAATTCTCAATGAAGTCATCCAGCCTATAACATTTAAAGACAAAGTATCAACAAGTTCTTTTGATATAAAAGGTGAGATGCACTCGTATCAAAAAGAACTCGAATAGGAAGATCACGAAATATAATAATGCCATCAAGGATAGAATGAGAAAGATAACCCGAACTTTTGCAATAACGACAAAAAAGAGTTTTGGGCACCTATTTGCATAATGGTCCTTAGAACCACAATTGTAGCATTGCCCACGACTAGAGGTGGGAGTCTTTGCTACCAAAGTTGCTTGTTTCCCTTTCTTGTTGGAATTAGGTTTGAACTTAATAGGCCTCTTCTTGTTGTTGTTGAAGTTCTGTTTGACACCCACAACTTCAACGTCACTTTCTTTATCTGCCTATTCAAGCCGAAGAGCGATATCACCAAGTTGATCAAAAGAAACTTCTAGTTTTAGAAGTAAAGGCTTTTTGTGGTTCTTATTCAACCCATAGACAAACCTCTTATTTTCTTCAATGGGGTATTAATATACTCGACCCCATATTTAGAGAGAGATTCAAAAGATGCAACGTAATCCATCATAGAAGGTTCACCTTGAACAAGGTCAATAAAGCATCGGGCTAAAGTTACTTTTTCAGCTTCCGGCACAAACTTTAACTCGAAACTTTCCCGGAATTGCTCCCAAGTAAGATCCGCTTCAATAATTTCAAAAATCAAAAGCTCATACCAATCTAATGCTCTCTCCTGGAGCATGCCAGAAGCCACTTGGACTCGATGTAGATCCACAAGGTTCATGCGAGAAAAGATGCGATCGCATGTTCTAAGCCAAGCTTGGACTTTTATAACGTTTTCGGAACCCTTGAATGGACTTCCATCCAAATTGGTATAATCACTGCACAAGCGTGCAAACCCGGATTCAGGATGAGTAGGCTCTGGAATGGGTCCAGCAGCTTGGGCATTCTTTACAAGATCTAAAAGTTGTTGAGCAGACATGAATACCCCACCCTTAGGAGTAGCACTGGATTGACCGGCGCTGGGACGGCCAGGTCTAACCATTTCTCTTCTTTAAGAAAGAAAGAAAGAAGAGGAAAAAGGTTATTCTCAGAATGAATATCAAACAAAGGTGATTGATAAAACAAGGCATCACAAAAGGAAATAGGATAGAACGGGTCCAATGACTTGAATAAAATCCTAAGGCACGATTCCTAAGAAAGACTTAGGACAATGATCCTTGCTAGATTATTCTACATTGTTATGAAGTTTGGCTCTGATACCAAGATGTGACGCCCCACCTCTATACTGACACTAGCCAAGGACACTACGAGGTAATGCCGTCGACTAGGACAAAGAATAAGGCTGATGTGGAGCGACCATCTATGTAATTGCTTTGTGCGAGTACCGATATGTCAGATAATATGACTTGCATTTCATTTCAAGAGAAAATCCGACATATCAAATATAAGCTCAAAGCTACTACACAGTGGCTATGTGGGCTTTGGAAACAAATATAGAAATAAGCATAACACAAATCAGTCACAGATATTCATATCACAAAGGCGAAAAACAGACTTGAAAATAACACATAAAATTGTTCATCAAAATAGTGGTCATACAAGATCCACTACATCACAAAAGAATAGGTACAAGTGCTAAGCAAAAGAATAAGTATACATAAAGGAGTCTCTATCTCAAATGTATAAAAGCAAAAACTACTAAGCTAAAGTAGTTAGCCAAAAGTCAGAAGCTAGCCCCTGCTAAGAAGTCAAGTGGAAGCACCTATAACACCTCGGTCTGACCCGAGTATTATTTAAGAAGAAAAATAATAAAGAGATCATCTAGCTATAAATATCCTATGAGATGAGAAAGGATAAGAGATACCACAAAAATGTATGATAACAATAATGTCATACTGTGACAAGTATACATTCAATAACAATAAAAATCATATAATATCTCAAATCTCGTCCACTATCCAAAAAGAATATCATATTCTTTAGCTTATTCACCAAACCCCAAATAATGACAAAACATATCAATGTCAATCGCAAAAATTGGTGAAACACAAATTCCAGAAATCAACAATTAGAAATCTAGAAAACACAAAGGGGGAGGCCTATCACAAATGGGAGCATGAAAACTCACCAACATGTGTATCACAAACAGGACGCTATCCCTTGGTCGCTAACCATAGAGCCGGTGCAACGACGTAGTACAATAACGGTACGCCCGAGGAACCTAATACTCAAGTACTTTCGAACAACGACGTAGTACAATAACGGTACGCCGATGAACCTGATAAGCTGGAACAACGACGTAGTACAACAATGGTACGCCCGATGAACCAAACTCCATAAAACCATAGGTTACTAGCCTATAAAAATTGAGACGAAGCTCCATAAAACGAGGTACAGTCCTCCATGTGGACAAAGAGACATCGCATATCGCTAGTCTAAACCATAAAATGATCACCATTGATCAATGAAAAGTGTAGATTACACTAAGCTAGTAAATAAATGAGTTTAGCTTCATGTCCCATAACCACTAGCTTAACTTAAGTATTTACGAACAAATTATAGATTTCCACTCGAAAATTGTCACAAGATTTTAATCGAACAAGTCTAAGAATTAACCGACGAAGTAAACGCAAGCGTTTCATACCACTTGTTTTGCTAAGTCGTTTAATTGGATTTCTCGTACAAATAAGGTAAAGGTTTGTATATACTAATAGATTGGAAAACGGATTTAAAAACGAGTTTTGTATTAAAAATGGTGTTGAAATCATCTTTGTGAAAGCGTTTGAATATTTACTACTAGTATAGAAACCTTTGTATTTTTAAAAGTGACAAATCACAGAAAATGATTGTAGAAACAATCGATCACCACAAATTCACATTCGACGACGTGAATTAAAACCATAAAAATCGATATCAAATTCATCAAATGGATATTTCCAAAAATCCCGAAAAGAAGTCATCAAAGTCGATAATAAATGACAACAACTAATCGGATCAACAAAAATCGATTAAAAATGCAAATCCACTCAAAACAGGTTAGTTGGCTGAAATAATCAGCTCTAGACGTCTAGTGGTTATCCCAGACGCCTGAGCTGAAGCTCTGGAATTTTCTTCCAGATCGCCCAGAAGTCTGGGATATAAGCTCAGACATCTGAGCTGAGAATCTCAAATTTTATTCCCGTAGCTCCAGACGTCTGACCTTAATACCAGACGTCTGAGATGAAGCTCAGGGCAATATTTTGCCTAGGCCAATGATGGCCAATTCGTATCGGAAGCGATCAAGTGAGCGACGATGGCTAGGGATTTATGCCAAGCGACAACCCATCCCTATAGACTCATCAATACACTCCGAACAACATGTGCAAACATCCATATAAGGATTTTCATAGATTTTGACTTCAAAATACCCAAAAATTGGAAAATTTACCAAATCAATTCAATCTGAAAGCAAATGGACATGCAATAGATGTTAGGAATTCATACCTAACAACAATGAAAGCTATAGACATAGATGTGAGTTCAAAAACTCACCTTTAAATCCAAAAACAACGAATGAGAAGCTCTAAAACAAAGCAAGACCAATTCCTCTTCAATTTCAAATCAAGAAGCTCCAATCTAAGCTCATAAGCAAATGTTTCCTAAGTTAGGGTTTAGGAATTTCTAAAAATTGAAGAGAAATTGAGATGGAGAAGATGAAGAGGATGCTTACCTAAGCTTCTCTTTGGTTTCTAGAGCTTGAATTTGAATTTCCTAATAAACTAGGGCTTAGGAATCTTGATTTCTTTTCTCCTCCCCCCTTTTTCTTTTAGCTTGAAAGTGTTAGAAAATGAAAATGAATGAAGAGGAGTTGGAGGAGGAGTTAGGGTATTATGTTGGGTTAGTGGGCTGAAACCCAAACCCAAAGCCCAAAATAGAAAAATAGCAAAATTCTACTCAACTCCAAACATATCAATGTTTATACTCAAAAGGGTCGCAAACGCCATTTTGGACTCAATGGAAATAGTCTCGAGTTCGGATTTGACCGTTTACATAAAGTTACGTTTTGGACTTTTACATTCAACTTAACGATGCTATATTTAAATAAATCATTTAAATATATAATCGTAAAATATGCGGGTTGTTACAAAATACCTCCCTCCCCTTACACCTTGAACCCATAAAATTTGTGCCATGTAAATTTCTTAAAGTGTTCTGAATTTTCAATAGTTCTCTATTGGTAAAAGCAGCTAACTTCGTCTTCCCCTTTCTCTTTAGGTACTATTGAATGAATTTTGAACTTACTTCTTGTTATAAGAAAGGTTTCTTAGCGTTGTTTGTTTTGAACATTGATCTTCGTCTTGGACTGTTGTTCAAAATAGTGCTCTGAGATGGATCTTGTATTGTTGCCTGACGTGGGCCTGCGCCCTCTGGTCATTTTTCGGATGTCGATCGACCGTCGCTTTTATGTCAATGGTTCAGTTAATGTTGATGGACTTCCAAGCTATCTTGCTTTAGTAGTACCAAATCTGGGTCAACTTGGATGCTTAATTGCGCCAATGGAAAGAGTAGTGGTTGTCACCTCTGCCTTTGATGTCACAATTAAAGTCTCTAGTGGTTCCTTTACGTCGTCGACTGGTAGCTTTTGGGTTTTCTTATGAGATTCAATGTGCAAAGCATCAAGGGTGATGATGCACCCCTACTTCCATAGAAAAATACCGAACGGGCGAAGCTAAGACCTCAGGTTGGATGTTTCATCTATACATTTGAAGTTGAATCTTCTAGGGCATCCTATGATGCACATCCTCTTTTTCTTCATTTTAGCCAATCAGTGATAAAATACTTCTATATACCTAGCGGGGGTGTTGTGCCCTCACACATTCATAATAGATAAAACATAACTTTTGCTGATAACTCTATTGCTCTATCTTTTCTTGTTTGTCTGTGTATGGCTTGTAAATTAGCATATCCCGAATATTTGGTGTAGTCCCTGCATTTTGAAAGAATGCCTTTGCAAGGTAGATTAATTAGCAATATGTGACAATAGGATGGGTTGAGCATGGTTGTTCATGTGAACGATGTGTCGGTCGAAGGCTGAGTGGTGGATGACACCGGCATGAGCTAAAGCGCGTCCTAGCTCATGGGTTGTCCAAGGTGACAAGCGGTCAAACGCAGAGTGGCGGTCGGGACCGGCATGAATCAGAATGCATGAGGGCTGTGAGGTTCTCCTGGGTGACACGATGTTGGTCGTAAAGCGAGCATTGATCCTGGTACGAACCGGAGCGCATTTCTTAGCTCAGGCACTCTTGTGTATAAGTGAGTTGTATAATAGCAAGATGGGTTAGTGCACTGCCCCTTCATAAGAACTTGTATATAGGAGAATTTTTAGGATTGAGAACTTATATGTAGCGATGACCCTGAGTCAAGGTAATGATGCCCCGGGCTAATGATGCCCCGGGCTCTCTCAGACGAGTCGATCGGCTGTGAGAGGGTAGGAGTTGATGATATTGTTGTTTTAGAGTTAGGGATAGTCTCGATATGAACCAGAGTGTTAGCCAACTCAATGGATCTCTTGAGGGACTTGCCATTGACTGTTGAAATCCCCTATTGAAGAATGAGAACGCCCTTTCTTGCTTGTCTAAGTGAAGTCCTATAACATTCCCTTGCGTTCTGCTGATTGCCTCTGATTTCGCCAACCTCACCTCGGATAGGGAACTTCTCGATGAGATGATTGTCGAACCTGATGGCATCTAGTTTAGCAAGTGTTGGTCGCCCTATTAATATATTATAAGTAGATGGGTAATCATCCACCACAAAGGTTACCTCGATCTTTGCAGCAAGGGGCTCTTGGAAAAATGTCGTCATTAGTAAAATAGTGCACATAGGAACAATGCCTACACCCCTAAAACCATAAATGGGCAAGGGGAATAGGGTGAGGCTGGAGGTAGAAAGCTTGAGAGCCTCAAAGACATCCTTGAACATGACATTAACTGACCCACCGCAATACACGAAGGCTCGGTGCAAATTGGAGTTGGTTATTGCCAGAGTGATGACCATGGGATCACAAACCGGGTTGGAAACTGTTTCCATGTCCTCGGTAGTGAAGCTCATTGGCTGTTCTAATCCCAGTCGGGGCTGGACACCCAAGACTTTAGTGAATAAATCTGACTGGATGTGCCCACTTCTCTTTGATACCGGGACTGAGCCCCTAGGCTATTGTTGGCCATATGCAGGCCTCCGCCTACGGTCAAGACTTTAGTGATAGTTTGAATATTTGTGTTGTTGGTTTGTTAGGGCTGAGGTGGTCGGTTGTCATGGTTTTCCCTTTGCTATACTTGTGCCTAACAGACTCCAAAAGTGTTCCTTTTTGGATGAGCCTCTCAATCTCATCTTTAAGCGTTTGACACTCTATCATAGAGTAGCCATTGATTTGATGGAACTTGCAGTATTTGTTGTTGCTGCGAGGTTCCTCTCATTTTCCATTCCTGGTGGTATCGGGTCTATAGGAGGGCACCCGTCCCGAGCAGTGAGATATATCATGGCGATATCCCTGTTCAAATTAGTGTAACTATTATACTTGAGCCTGTATAGAGGGTCGACCTCTAGTCACCTTCTAGCGTCAGCTTGATGATCATTTCCTTGTCGATCGTTGTTGCGAGGACCGGGTTGGGTAGGGAACTTTATCTCATTATCACTATCCAAAAGATATGCATCTTCCATTCTCATCATGCCATTCACCCGCTAATAAAATCTGGTCAGGGGAAAAGCCGGCAGCTTCTAGAGCTCTCTTAAGATTCGAGATTGTATCTAACCCTTGAACTTAGGGCCACAACCAAGTTATTCACATCAACACCCCTAGCCTGAGTGGACTCTTTGTTGAAGTGGTTAACATACGACCACAAGCTTTTTGAAGGACCCTGCTTGATGATTCCTAATTCACTAGCTATCATGACATGGACTCTAGAAGTGAAGAAACGAGTCTTGAAATATGCACACAATTGGGCCTAAGATTGATGCTGCCCGGATACAGATGTAGGAACAAGTGGGAGGCCAGTCCGGTAAGAGTGGAAGGAAAGTGCAAAACCTTTGCCAAGCCGGAAAGATGGCCGACATGGGTAATGGAATTGTAAGGCAGTAATGTGTTTGGATGGGTTAGCACTCCCATCATTCTTGTTAGTAGACTGGAAGGCATACTACCGATGGATGTAAGTGTTCAGAATTTCATTGTAGAATGGTTCCCTATTCTCGTCGTTAGCAAATACTTCGCCTGTTGCATTTCGGGCTTGCATTCTGTTGAGTTGCTAGTAGAGGATATGCATTTCTTCCCTAAGGCCAGCATCGACCGGTTGAGAGATGTTCTGGCCGACCATGGCTGAGGACTCATCCTGCGCCTAGCGAAGTAGTGGATCAACGATGAGATGGGGAAAGGTAATTATTAGGAGCGGGAACCTCTCCCTATGCACAGAGGGTGACCTAGAATACACGATCTGCCCTTCCCTCGATATGTTCCTTGCCTCACCATTATGGGATCTATATTGTGCTGAGAGAGTCACATGTGCCCTACCGGTGGCATGGGCATCGCCATTAAGGCGGTCAAAAGCAGAAGTTTGCAGATGATCAAAAACTAGTGGTCGTTTCATTAAAGGGGAACGATGCTGCAGCCGCTTCTAGGGCGATATCATTTGGCAACACACGCACGTAGCATACCTTCTGGGATGAGCATGAACATCTAGGAGCGGGGTTTTGAGCACTATCCTTTCCTGGTCCTTAGTAGTATTCATGAGGTCATAGATGTTAGGAAGCATGGATATGTGAGCAAGTAGGTCGACTAAGTCGATCGTAAAAGGAGCCGGTGGGACAAAGTTTACAGTTTCTTGGGCATCCAACCATGTCCTTAAGCCATTTAGCTCGCAGCTAACTAACCCGTGTTTGATGGCTATAGTAGCACATTATGCCATATTTCTTCGTTGACACCAGGATTGAGTCTAACAGCACTAGCAACAGTGTTACTATTATTTTCATGCCCGTTCGAGTTGTTGCCTTTGATTACCAGAGCTTGGTCCATGGTAATAAGTCAGATCAAACTTTTGGAAAGGAGAAAAGTGAAGAAAAGTGAGAGCTTTAGGGGGACACTCGCCTTCTAGTGCTAAAATGTTGGCTAAATTTTTAGCCAAACTTGGAATTAGAATAATACATTGCGAAGAGCAAAGGTTACTTGCTAATCTCTATGCTTAAAATAAAATATTAGGAAGAACATAAGCAATTAAAGTAAATGCCACCAAATATTGGATAATCCAGCAAGTTTGCCTTTGTCTACTATGAAGATCTCTTACTATACTTCTCTCTTACAATCGTAGGGAATTACAAGAGAATAATAAGAAAAAGGAAGCACTAAAAACTAATTAGGTAGCTAATCTTAAGAACTTGTTGTGTGAAGAGCTTTGAATTATGTATAGTACCCAGAATTGTTATAATTTCCAACTCCTTTGAAGCGGCAATGTATGGGGTATTTATAGTAGTTGAGACAATGGATGGTTGATATTATGCTGCAAAACAGGTGAAAAGAGTGCCTGGCCATTGATCTGGTTGCTTGGATCGATGGGAGATAGCGATAAAGGTATAAAGGGATGTGTGGTTGAGAAATATGTCAATTATCTCTTTGTACTTGGTGTGGGCATTGCATTTAATGTGCATTATCTATTAATGGCTTGCTATAAGAGTAGTCATCACTTCAGAAACCTTGTTGCAGGGCTTTGTATAGATGGAAAAACAAGCTGTGAGATGATCGATCGGCTGTTGAAGGCGTGATGGAAATTGAAAGTAGCTAAGGACCAAGCTGGGGAGATGATGCTAGGATGGATATGAGATGATAGGGTGGGCTGCTTAGGATCAGTCAGAGGCAGCTAACTGAAGCTGGGCCAAGGGCGGGTCACGATTGAGCTTATCTTGTCAAGTATACTGGTTGCTTGAGGCAATCTGGAGTAGTGTCGGCCGGCAACTGAATTGATGCTGAGTGGATGGGCTAACAGTAAGTTGGCATGAAGGAGCCAATCGTCTTCGAGCCAGACCGGAATGGACCAGACAGGGCTATACTTAGCTTTATCTTCACTTGATATTGGCTATGAGTGCCGCCCAGGACTAAGATGTCGGCCTTTAGATTGATGTCTTGACGAGTGGATGGGCTGGTTTGGAACCAACTTGAGTATGTGCTGGAATGAATGTGCTGAACCTAAGAATAACTAGACCGGCTTTGATTGTGCCAGGTCTTGCCTTAATCGGCTTACTCATTATTTGCGAGAAAATTAAGAAAAAGTTACTAAAACATAGAAATTTATAGCTCGGTCAATTTTCAAAACACCATTAACATATGTAGTTAATTATGAAGTCAAACATTAAAGTTCATGGTTCAATCCAGTAGAATTATCGATTAATCAATTTGCTTTGGCCAAAGACTTTAACTTTATGCTGACTATCAATTATGTGGTACTTACCTTCTATTCGAAGGAGATGAATCCTCTCTTGAATAGTGTTTCATTTCAAGTGGTTCAACTTATACCCAACTATGGCCTTAAATGACCATATTTTCATGTGGTTGACGACCATAATCGAAGTATAGTTTAGACACTTAAGATTCATAGTATTCTCAAGTCAAAGACTACTGCACATTGTCACATAAGATCTCGTATTCGACTTTTAACCTATATAAGACTCTCGATGAATCGCTTTGTAATTATTCCAAACAATTACATGCATGTGACCCCTTGATGCCCCAATGGTCGTGAGTAATTCACCGTCCATTATATGGAGAACATCACGTACACTAGTCATAACAGATATATCGATATCCTATTCTTGATACATCTTGACTATGAACATTTAAGGACAATTATTTATTATATTCGATTCAATACTCATGGTTACGAACTCATTCATAACTACGATTGTTTAAGTACTTTTTCTAAGGATTTTCTACTTCTATATATTTAATGTATTTAAAACATTAATTATATCCTAATATAATAACATATACAATAGAAAATAAAACCAAAAACTAAATTTATTTCGAACAACATCCACCATAAGAGTTAATTTATATAATCAAATTACATGATTGCTCCTATAGCACACCCTTAACTCTGCCAATTTATAGCCACAAAATGGATTTAAACTATTTAGTATATTTCCACTTTTTTCTCCTCATTTTTCTCTTGATAAAATATCTTTTTAAATGAACAGAGAAAACTTCTAAATCTTCCATTTATGGCCGACCATATTTACAAACATTTCGTATAATTTGGGCTTGATTAATACTTATTACCAATTTTTTGAATATTTATTTTAGCCTATTTATTTAATTAATTAATATATAACATATATATATATATATATCTAATTTTAACTGACTTAAAGTCCTTGAGTAAATAAATAAAACCAAAAAATACAACTTTTTTATTAATTTTCTCCATTTTAATTTATAACATTTATAAATTCATTTGATTAAGTTGAATTCAGAAATATGCTAACAAATATATTGTCTTAGTGTGTGCTTACCCTTAAATAATATTTAAACAATTCAAATATTAAAATTGCTATGGACTTTGCCGAAGCACAGTAGTGGATACAAGTATAGTTGCTTATAGATCATTTAGATGAAATCAAATTTCTAATATATCAAACTATACCCTAAATAATCGTATATTGTGCATGTTTTCTTTTTCATCTTCAATATAAGTGAGATATTTAGAATTTGGTCAGTGGTCAAAAGTCCAACAATGTCTTTAGTTAATTACATAGTATGACTTCATAGCATTTGTTCCAAAAATTCCAAAAAAAATAGAGAAGATGACTTCCTAGGTGCCTTCGATAATGTTTATGAATTAACCATTTTACTTTGATTAAGAATTTGACTTTAAGTTGACTATTAACTATGATGATTGACCTTCTGCAACGAAGAAGATGAATCCTTTCTTGAGTGGTGTTCTACATCAAGTTACTCAATGAATACCCAACTATGGTCGTACATGAGCATCATGTCATGTGATCGATCATAGTTAGAGTATAGTCTAAACCCTTAAGATTCACAGTACTCTTAAGTACGAAGATTACTGTACATTATTACATGAGATCATTTCTTTTGACTTAGTTGTATTTAACCTATAGAAGGCTCTCATTGAGTCATTCTATGATTGTTCCAAACAACCAAAAGTATGCAATCCCTTGGTGTCCTCAATAATCATAAGTAATTCACTGTTCATTGTATAGAGAGGATTATGTACACTAGTCTCAATGGATGTATCAATGTCCATTTCTCAATACATCTTGACTAAAAACATTTAATGACAAGTATTTTAAATACACGATTCAATACTCAAAGTTACGAAAACATTTGATACTATAATCGATTAAATACCCTTCCTAAGGATTTTTCTACTTGTATACAATTAATGTTTTCAAAGCATTACTTATATCATGATATTACAATATATACAATAAAAACAAAACCAAAATCGTACTTTATTTTTTAACAAAATTCATATATAAAAGTTAGGTTATGTACAATATATTACATAATTTCCCCGAGGGCACAATTTTAACTTTATCGATTTGCCACTTGCACTTGGGGCCAATTATGGTGCCATATGCCCATACCTTAGATCAGTCTTCTTATTAGACTAAGAAAGGTTCTTAGTGAATAGATATACAATGTTAACTTTAATATCTACTCTCTCAATCGATATTTCCCTATCGTCGATTAACTATCTTATTATATGGAACTAATGGAGAATGCCTTTTGACATTTTGCGAGCTCACGGTTCCTTGACAATCTATATTGCTGCATTATTGTCATAATACATCAACACCGGAACTTCAATGCTGAGGATCACTCCTAGCACTTTAATGAATTTGTGCAACAATTTGCTTCCTTTGCGGCATCACTTAAGGCAATTACTTAACCTCCATGGCTGAGTTTGCCATAACTTCTTGCTTGGAACTTTTTCAACTTACGGCCCCTTCATTGAAGCTAAACACGAATTTGTAAACTGCTTTACTATCACGTACATCACTTTGAAAGCTTGATTCCAAGTACCCCTTCATAAGGAGATCATTGTTTCCGTAGATTTAAAACAAATCCTTAGTACTTCTTAAATACTTTATGATAACTTCAACCGATGCACAATGATAGACATCGACTAACTACATCGAGAACAAAAGCGATATCTGACCTAGTACATAGCATAACGTACATGATGGATCATATTGCTGAAGCATAAGAAATTCTACTCATACCCGATCATTACTTATTCATAGATGAGGAGTCTTTCTTACAAACAGCAATATCACGTTGAACTAAACCACTTCATAGTTGGAATTTACGTATTAAATCTTTTTATTATGATATCTATGTACATCGTTTGGGACAATATCAATATCATTTTAGATCTATCTTTATAGATCTTTACACCTAGTATATATGATGCTCCCAAATCCTTCATCAAAAAGTTATTGGACATCCAACTTTCACTAATTGTAACATTGTTACATCATTACCAGTTAGTAGTAACTCGTCAACATGTAAGACTATAAATGTTATAACACCATTTTATTTCAACTTCTTCATACTTACTTATGACTATAAATTGACCTTAACAGACTACATGCCTTCTCGTCGCTCCCCCGACTTTGAAACCTTCTAGCTATGACATATAAACAATATCTTCTAAATTACTATTGAGAAATGTTGTTTAACGTCTATATGTCATATTTCTTAATCATTTTAAGTAGTGACTGCATGTAATATCTAAATTGATTCAGATATGACGATCGAAGAAAACATTTTCTCATATTCAACATCTTGACTTTGATAGAAACCTTTCGCGACCAACCTTGATTTATAAGTCTCAATCTTTTCATCTGCATCGATCTTCTTCTTAAAGATCCATTTGAATTCAATGAATTTTACCCCTTTGGATATGCAGTAAACGAGTTTTGTTAACATTTTTAAAATTGAGCATACCTCTCATATATTAGGGTATATGTTCTTAACATAAGCTGGAAAACATCATGTCTTAAGATAATTCAGATATGGTCTCTTACCGGTCCATAACCCATAGATGGTATAGAGTTCAATATATATGTTAGGTTCCAAGCACATATCCTTGAAAGAATGAGGCAACTCAGTATCACTCATCGTCAATCAAAACATGCTAATAATGTTCGATCTCTCCTTTTTGAAACACCATTGTGTTGATTAGCAATTTAAGACATGTCTGTTGGCATCGAAAAAGTTTCAATTGTTCAAGAAATTGATTCATTCTCTTGGTAACATAGTCTCCATTATCAATCTTTTGTAAACTCTAAAAAATATATAATAAAATTTCTCCCTCTAAAGTGAATATCCATCAATATTGGAATCACTATAGATATATCCATTTTATTTCTTGTTGATTTTTATATTGTTTGTGTTGATTATTAATTGTTTGAAATTGAATCTCCATTGTTATGTTCTATATCATATGAGTAATTTGGAACGTGCGATGCATGTGCGCATGAGGATTAGTATTAAAAAAGGTTTGTAAGTTTTTTGATTTTACAAAATAATTTTGACATGTACGTTATGTTGTATTTTTTATGCGTGTACGTGCAAAAAATAGCAACAGAAGGTATTTTTTGGGTTATTAGTAAAATATTATGCTAGTTCTTTGCAACTGTTGAGTATGTTATTTTTGTGAAATTAAGCTTCAACTTACATGTCGCGAAGCTGTCATAGTGTATTAAGCACCTTAATTTCAATACATGTTTCCAAGATTGCAGCCAAAAATCAAACGAATATAATTTGATTAAATTAATGTTGAAGAGTAAATAATTATAATTGATTGATTACAATATGCATCTTTTGATGTAGTTATAGAAAAATCTGACCATGGTTGAAATTGAGTTTAAAATTGTACCGTTGCTGTCATAATTCAACCATAGAAAAATTTGTCCATAAGTGCTTCATAGCTGATTCAGTACAATATAGATACATAAATTGTTTGTAATATGCATCTTTTGCTCTCGTACAGTGCATATATATATATATATGAGCAGTTGAATATTGACTTGTTTGTTTTGGATATTTACAAAACAAACTGTTGGCAATGATGGAAAGAGCGGATCAATACAACCTATATTAGTACAATATTGTAATTTATTGGTAATATAAACACATTATTCAATGCACATCAATTTGTAATTTATTAATCTCTATCACTAGTTTGTATCACATTATAATAATTAATTAATTTCCAAATAGGTTACAAAGCTTCATAATCTCAATGACCATACAATCAAGTCCTGCAAAAATATGTTCATATAAGACATATCATTCATTAATTACTACGCCCAAATCTAGTAGATGCCAATCAATGGTTAAAAACCACTTTCACAATAAATTGCTTTGACATTATCTCATAGAAACCGAATCCCTTTAACATCATGTGCCTAGCACGTGATATGGTCATCTTCCTCAAACATGAACTCTTAAATTACTCTCATTCGCAAGCCATTCATTCCTTTCTTTAATAGTCGTTTCTTCCAAACGAAGTTCTACAAAATATGAATGATTCCAAATGCTACCATAACTTTAGATATCATAACAACTTTTGTTAACAAATATGCTCCTTTATGTTTCTTTCTTCAGAATTTCTTCAACTTCCATACATTTACAACTTTCAAGTGCTAATATGGATATTTCTGAGCAAGATGTGTGTTGATATTGCTCTATAAGTATAGTTAGGAGTGATTGGTAGGTTAGTATCTAAAGAACACACTATTTTTTGCAAGTATTTTTTATTTTATGTTTTACATGATTTAATTTCACTAATTGTTATATTCAATAATCTTAGACTAATGACCATTATTATCCACTACAATAAGGTGGTCCTGGTAATCTGAGTACAACATTTTTTCTTCATGTTTTCTAGTTTCCTTTCCGGTACAATGTTTACTAATACTTAAGTATTTTTTTGATTTGATTGTTTAAGCACTTTGTATTGTATTTCAAATTTTGAATTATAACATGAAATATCTTTAGAGAATAAACATATATTAGAAAACTATGTATATGTGAGTTAATTAGGTTGAGTTTCATTTATGGGAATTCTTTAGTTTTATGAATTAGTAATTTATTTCTTTAGCTTTTATTAGTTACTAAAAAATGAATTAGTTATTATTTATGGCTTTAGGTCAAGATTGGAAAATACAGTCATGTTTGTTACTATTGTTGTGTTTACTTTTGGTTAGTTTGTTGGATGTGTCACCCATACAGTCGAAGTTTTTTGGAAACTAATAGACGATATAATCATTCTGATAATTATACATATGAAGGTTATTTGCAAAATATCCAGCTCTTATTCCAGTATTAGCTATTGTAATCCAAAGGACATCATCATAACTATCCAGCTTTTAAAGTTTTAACATCCATTGTTTATGGTACATATATGGAAATAAGTACTTTATTTATTTATTTATTTCTATTTTCCTTTCCATTTGTCATTAAAATTTTCTAATGCTAAAAAAGAGTAGTAGCATTAGAAGGAGACAAAAGAAAATGTACTTATAGCCTTCCTACTACAGAGTCAAATTATTTGATATAATAACTAAAATATAATTTTCTCTTCTGTGGGTTAGACTACAAACGCTACCATATAATTGATAAAGCCTTCAATGTTCTCTATCGATGTAAGCCTAACTGAGGTGTTGTGAAGTAGCATCATAATCCACATCGAGCACTTGAGAATTCAGTATTGGAGCATGTTCCCATAAACATATCTGAATTGAAAAACTACGCTTTCCATGTAAACATCCAAAGCAGACAAAATGACCAAATTACTAACAAAAATATGGAAGAAAAACTTGTACATTTATTATTCAAAATAACTATTGAAGATTGTTTTTGTTGGGGTTCTATTTTTAGTGTAAAAAATTAGCTATGGTGGATCATTTGATATTACAATTATCAACGGTGTATCTTATTAAATTAGACATTTTATAATATGATAACAATCTAGCATTAATTCTTTACCCGCTAATGGAAAGTAACGATAAACAGAAATTTAATGCTGCTCTACTACAATCGTACCAAATTAGTGAATCAACGTAAAACTTGTCAAAATTGATTATGATATCGATAAACAATAATCTAACTTTCTATATAAAAAAATTCCAAGACAATGAAAATAAATTTTGAAGTACGAAAATTGGTTAAATTGATTAGAAACTGCATTTCCATAAAAATAATATTTCTATGTAACTGTCACTCAAAAACCAAAGCAAACTAAATAATTGAATATATAGAATAAAAACCCATACTTATTGTCCAAAATAACTATTGAAGAAGACCTTTGTGGATTATATATTTTGATTAAGAACTGCAAGTACCAATGTATTTTAGTAGAATTTTTTTTTTCCTATTAAACACATGTATGTATATGTATAGGAATTTCCAAAATGATGAGTATTATTTTTAGAAATAAAAAATAATAGTGATTACTAAAATTTTAAGATATCAAAGATGATTATATCAAATCATTAATTAATTTTGATGACAATGATATTTATGGAAATGACTAATCTAGAGACTTAACCACATCAAAATTAAAATCAAGCCAAATCGAATTAATTAATAACAAATATAGAATAAGAGAATATTATATTTAGATTGTCCAAAGAACCATTGAACGTAATATTGCCTTGGGTGAAATTTGTTTTAATGACATGCGACTATAATTCTACCTGAAGAGAAATTTCTTTTGTTATAAAATACATGTACATATATAACAGGAATTCTCAAAAAATAAATATTTTAAAATAAGTTTTAGACAATGAGACCATATAAAAATGAAAATTATTGATATGTATATTGCACTTTTCAACTTAACCTAAATTTCTATCTTTATGTAAGTTCAATACAACATTCAAAGTGACAATATATGTCTATCTCGAATGGTTTTACCAAATACGTCTATTTTTTCCTTTTTATCTTAGTGAATTGTATAACTATGAAAAAAATAAGATGTGGTGTATGCTTTTTATAACAAATTCATTTGGATATGACTCAGAACTATATTTTTGTATTTTTTGCATATTAAGATTACACATAATCACGTTAATCAATGACTTTGAAGTCTGTAATTAGCCTAAAAATTTGTTCATTGGTAGAATGATTGTGGAAAAGTGAATAGTATAACTGTGGAAAAAAAAGATATCATGTGTACTTGTTATAACAAATTCATTTGGATACAACTATATGTAATTCTCATTTATAGAACTATACTTTTTTTTACATTTTTCTCATATTAAGTCGTACACATAATTAAGATAGTAAATGGCTATAAAGTTTGAAATTAGCCTAAATTTTTTTCCCTAAATAGAATATTTGTGGAAAAGTGTGAAAGTACCTCATTTTTAATCAGATGGTTACATCACTAAGCAGCAAGAATCTCCTTTTCTTTTCTTTCCCAAAAGCTCAAATGTTCTAAGAAGCCAAAAGATAAGAGAAAATTTAACTAAAGTTTCCAATTCAAAAACTTTTATATTTTGTCAAGTATACAGCTTGTGCCTCACAATTGCATCGATAAACGAATAAATGATAGACATTAGATGAATGAATCATTGATAAACCTAAACTTTACAATCATCATTACATAGACACATAAGAAATTTTAAGGACAAAAGTCGTGAACTTTGTAGATGGAAAATAATATTTTAAGAAGAAAATCAATAACTTAAAATGGAGAGAAGAAACCTGAAGCAAAACTGTATTTAATCATAAGTCAACCCAACCTCGAAAATTGGTCCAAACAGACCACATTTTGTCAGGGTAAACATGCCTTAAAAGGGTGTGTTACTTATCACAAACATTAGATTACATAAAAGATGCAATCTCATTTTCACAAAAGAAGGTTGATATAAAAGTTTAGATTGACGATATAACTATTACAAACACATTAAATGTATTGCGTAAGTGGTTTGTTTTAGGCTAGTTATATGCTTTACAATTCAGAGATGCTAGTTTAATCTTATGATACTGAACCTCTTGCATTATTACCATTATTACAACATATATCCTACTACAATGAAAACTCATATTATCTAATCATAGAAGTGAATATTTTACCTTAAATGGTGGTTGAATTGCCTTATCAGATATTTCCTCCAACCTTTTCCTCAACTTGACCAATTTATACAAACATCTCTAACATTCCATCAGCTACCACAATTGGATTGAATATGTAAAAATATTAAAAAAACCCATAAAGCTAATGAAAATTGAGCTTTAGTTAAACCGAATAATTTCATATTAGTAGTTACCTTCTGAATACACCTACAGTCGTTTTCTTTGTCGAGTGCTTGTTTAAGGTCGTCATGCAACTACAGAACACGATTAGATATTAAAATTTAGTGAAACCAAAATAAATTCTCATCTCTAATAGAAAAAATTCGTTAGTTACTCGATTTATGCTGCTTCTATTGTACATCGGTGTTAACCAAATTTATGGTTAACACCCTGAAAGATACTTCAATTTAATAATTGCTGATTTTTGACCTAAACCTTTCGGGTGTGGTTGGTAAAACCGGTCTTCTAGATAAAGAACTTTTGACTTCGAGAGATCTTTCAAGGTGTCATATAAAGCTTTCCTTTGTGTTGCATATGATTACTTACCGGTCTTATTCCTTTCAAGTTGATCTTTAGTGCTTCCGAAAGGTTTGGGATGATTGATCTTATTAGCAGTAGTATAAACATTAAGTTCTTGGATGACGTATAAGGACTTTCTCCCTTACCGAAAGGTTTAACTTCCTATTCGAAGACTGGTTGGGATTTGCCGAAAGGTATGTGAATGTCTACTGTCGGATTAAACTTTATTTTCCTGAATTCAGACTTCACTGAAAGGTTTGATCACTCAGGTAACAACAACGGAAGGTTTTGGTATTGTAAAAATAGAAGGACCTACCAACTTAGTTGAAGAATCCAGCCCCGAAAAACAATGACTCTGAAGGGTTACCACTCTTATTAATTTAGATCAGCTGTAGTCTCCACCGGAAGATTGGAGTAGAGAAATTGATGACTTTTGAGGGTCAAAGTGACAACTAGATCAATTAAATTTCTGACCCTGTCAGCCTGAATCTCTTAATTGAGTTAATCCTGGAAATATGAATCAATATAATGAAGAATTAAACTAGATAATAAGAGATTTAACAAAATGTGAAACTTCCCCTTTTATTATTCAATATTAGCTTTTACAAATCCCCAAATCCATTCCTGATTAGGGTTACAACACATTTCCTTTCATAATCTAAGAATGAGGTGGGAGAGAAGAAAAAAAGAATCCCCCAAAACTAAGGCCTTTGGGTCCTATTTATAGATGTAGGCGGCCCTCCTTTCGTCTTTATGCCTTCGCTTGAGCCGGAAGGTAACCCTTTATGCACAGTGCAAACCTTTCGATGTAGCCGAAGGGTTTTCCTTACTTATGTTGCCATGAACCTTCTGGTCTTGTCGGAAGGTTGCTTCTTTGCTTGGTGCTGATTCATGATCATTGTCTCCCTTACAAACCTTTCGGCATTGTTGAAAGACGTCTTGTATATTTCTCAACCTCTTTGGAAGGTTTGGTGTGCTTTCGAAAAAGTCATTAAATAATGGTTTTTACTTGCTTTGACTCTTTCTTCTCCTTTGAATTCCTTGGATACTAGAGGCAGAACCTTTCGACCATTTGTAAGGTTTTAGGTTAGTGAACTTCAACGGTTGCATCCCTTCGAAAGTTCCAAGAGGTTTGAGCTGCGTTATTTTTTTTCTTGCTTGTCCAAGGGTCCTTAGTCCTAGCCGGAAGGTTAATTTTTAGTGTAACATTTGCCCCCCCCCATTCGAAGGGATGCTCTTGACTTTCCAAGTCATCTTTGCCGAAAGCTTCAAAATTCTCCGCCCCTTGATTTTGCCGCGTTGATCCGAGACGTCCACCTAAGTCTGATCCGACGGTCAAGAATTTGGATGACTTTCCACTATATAATCTGCTTCCTCTTTTTCTTCCATTCTTACCTGAAATAAAAATCACCACAAACAAGTAAAAAATTCCCAAAAATTTTCCAGATCTCAACTCGCTACAGTAAGGTACTCTTTGAATTTACTTTATAAGTTTTAGTTTCATTCTCTCCGTTACCAGTTTCTAATCAGATTTTCAATTTTCCGAGTTCAAAATTGAATTGGGTTTTTCCTAGAAATTCTTTTTTCTCTTAAATCGGTTTTTGGATAAACTTTATCCATGGTTTTAGATCACAGATTGGCGTTGTTTGCCACGGAAAAACTCCTCTTTTTGTAGAGTTCAAATTTTATACCCAAAACACTTGAATTCAATCCTTTACTTTCAAGATAGATTTTATCAATCAGCAATGTTATGTTATGCTTTGAAATTAAGTTAATTTAATTTTAGATGAGGACGATTTTGCTAGCGGGTTCGTCTTCCTTGTTTCTCGAGAAAAATTTGAAATGGCATTTATTATCGGGTACGGATTTTCTCAAATCCGATATTGCGATCTAGGCCCCACTAGCACACAATTGGGTGATGCAAAATGACTCCCTTGTCCCTCCGAAAGAGTTTGGGGGCGGTAAAAACTAGCTTTACTTCTTTTATACCTTTCAATGACGTCGGAAGATGTTTCGGCATTACCTTATCATTATGATCGGAAGGTTGGGCAACATCAGGTTAAATCTCCTGACCTAGAGCTTTCGACAATACTAATGGTTTTAAACCTTTCGGTTACATGCCTCCGATAGGGTTGAAGTCCTTTAATCTCAAAATTGTGTTTTAACGTCTTGGATCAGTTCTTTCTATGATATTAGTGACAACCATTATATATATATATATATATATTCCGTCGAAGGCTCTAGCCATGACCTTTCGCATTATCGAAAGCTTATCCTAGCCTTGCATATGTTTTCATTTTTAATTTATTTGAACAGATTTGTCTACTTTCATTCTCTTAATAGACATTTAAATCTATAATTGGTTAAAAGTTTTTAATTAGAATGTTTTCACCTGGAAGAACAATGAGCTCCCCAAAAGTTGAAGTTGTTGCCAAGCATTCCCTCATCGAATCTCAGAGTGACGTTGATTCCATCTTGAAAGAGTTTGGCATCACTGGGATTGAAGCCATTCCTCCTAGCCCCACTGACACCATTGACAACCCTCCAGCGGGGTACTTTGCATTTACTGCCATTCACATATGGCATGGCAGTTTCCTCTCATTTCCTGCATTTCTGCATTCCTTCTTGTCTTACATTGGAGGTGCTCCGATACAGCTTTCACCTAATGTGTATACCTATCTCTTGTCTCTTGAAATACTAGCGCTGGAATCTGGACTTCCGTCGCTTAGTCCTGAAATTTTAACTTCTTTGACCAAATTGGCAAGGTTAAGCAAGTCCAATAAGAAGATTTACAGGGTGAACGTGTACAAGAAACTGATATTGGACGGTATTAACAAGTTTAAGGATTGGGAAAACAAATCCTTTTTTGTTAAGTGCTTTTTTGATGTCCACGGGGCCTTCGCTTCTCCTCGTAAGTTTATTCCAATATCATCTTTGCTTTCCCCTATGTTTCTTGCTTACTATCCTTAAATCTTTTTCAGGTGATCCTTCTAAAGCACTCAGCGATGCAGATCAGAAAATTATCAATTCATTGGCTACAGCTCCAAAACATCTTAGGAGCAGGTTGTCGCTTTTGACCTTCCAAATTTAAGGAAGCATTCTTCATTGGAAACTGGCCAAAAGATTCTTGGTACTCCGCCTGCCATCATACTTACCACCTGGGGTAGCCATTTCTATTCTCCGGGTAATGCCGATCACTTTACTTCATTGTCGCCAATCAGTTCTGATGCTTCAGGTATCTCATCAATTTGGTGTCCTCTTTCCACAAAATTCCCAAACTTATTTAATCTGATTCATTTTTTTGGTAATCATTATAGTTCCTCCCAAGTTGTGGTGCCTTTAAGGTAAGTTGTTCCTCCTTCCTCATCCACAGATGTCTCAGAAGTTATGGAGTGTTTTGCTAGCTCCAAAAAATCCTTGAAAAGAAGGCAAACAGTGCCTCCTGGTGAGGCCCCACCAACCAAGATGACAAAGATTATCGACCTTGATGAGGGAGAAGAAGACAATTCTCCAAAGAAAGCTCCTACAAGCCCAGTTATTGAGGCTCCAGAAAATACTGTGGGGTCAATTCCTCCTTCTCCTGCTCCCATTCCGCCTATCTCAATTTCTGATTCACCAACTGTATCGACACAGATGCAGGTTGCTCTTTTTGGGACCCCTTCTAAGTCTCACACTCTTCCAGGATCATCGTCTTATACTTCTTTGCCATATGATTTTCGCAATCTTGTTAAGTCTATCCTTTATTCGGAACCCTTCACTTCCTCTTCTCCACCACCTTTTAATCCAAACTTGGTGGAAAACCAACGCTCTCTTGTGGAGCAACAGCTTCTGGCAAGTTTTTTTTAACTAATCAATTTTATTATCACTGGATCTTTTTAATTGTTAACCCATATCTCTATCTTGTTACAGATTTCCAGGAACTGGGTTTCTCTTATCGAGTACGCCTCCAAACTTCCTTCCGAATCCTCCAAACTTCAGAAGGAAAATGCTGAATTAAAAAGCCAAATTTCTTCACTTTTAGCTGCCCGAGATGAATCCTCATTCTGAGCTAAAACAAGCTCAGGCCTCCCTTTCCAAGGCTGAAGCTGACCGTAAAGCAGAGAGACAAGCTCATCAGCTTACTTCCAAGCGATCTCAGGCTTCCCTATCCAAGGTTGAAGTTGGTCTTGAAGCAGAGAGGCAAGCTCATCGACTCACCCATGATGAGAAATTTGCAAGGGAGCTTGCTCTAAAAGACTTGGAGGACGAAAAGGCTCATTTAATTTCCAAGAACACATGTTGGAAGATAAATTACAAAGTCTAGAGCTTCTCTTAAACTTGCTATTCAAACTCTCACTAACTTCCAAAAGCATGTTTCTGATTTCGTTGGTTCTTCCCTGGGGCTTATGATGTTGAACTACTATGTGGATGCCCTCTTGCTTGCTTATATAGATAATCGCAACAAATGTCATGACCTCAGTTTTCCTTCACTTCATCTGACTATAGCCAAGAGAGTCACAGACAAAATTAAGCAATTCAAACAGAGCTCTGAGTGGGAGAGTGAAGAGGGGAAGATTGACTTTAAGAAAGCTCTTTGTCTTGACGTCCCTTCATTTGACATTGAGTTTGATTCTGAGGAGGAGGACGATCAAAATAAAGATCCCAATGAGAAAGAGGATGATGACCATATGAACTGGGATACTAATGATGATGACGGTAACCACAACAATCCTCCCGAAGATCAGGGCCATGACGGAGACAAGGGAGGTCATTCTGATGCTCAAAAGGACGATGGTGGCTCAACCAAATCCCCTGAAAAGGAGCCATCGCCCCATAAAGATATACCTCCATCATCTCCTGGACCAAATGATCTTTTGGAGGAGGAAATTGTTCCTTCCCATTCCGAGGGTCCTTCGGGGAAAGAACAAGTTCCTCAAGTTTCTATCCCGGTTTCCCAGGTATGGGCATCCCTGTTTAAATACCTTACACTTCGAAGATAATAATTAGTGACAAATTATCTATCTTAGATAAAGAAGAAGTCAAGTTTTCCATATAGCAAAAAACTTGAGAGAAAACAGGCAGAGATTAACAAGTTATATAGGGAGTTAGATAAATTAATAGCGGAACACAATGTTCTATCTCAGAAATATCATAGTCTGGACAGGAGTACTTCCACTTTAGCATCTTTTAAATATAAGAGAGCGGCTCCTTTACTAAAGAAAGTGCGTACCCGATACGACGCCCTCTTGAAGGAAAATAGAGAGTTAACAACTCTATTCTGGATGATGATGGAAGAGAGAGATATTTTAATTAATTTTTTGTATAAAGTATATTGTAGACACTCAATCATAGATTTTTTGTATTTAGACGAATTCAGCATGGGTCTAATCAGACGTTTCCATAAGAGATTCTTAGATAAATTTGGTTCTGACCCGCATCCCGGAGCCTGCTGAAATTTACCGCGGGTCAGGTCGAATCCACAAGATACCCCCCTTGAAAAGCTTAAGTATTATAAGGATAAATTTGTTTCTGTTTTTTATTTAAGTCCATTTTGTATGAACATGATGAGTAATTGTTAATATGTAACGGATAACCGATTTATGAACACATATTTTTGCAATGCTCCCTAAACTTAGCTTCCTTTTGCTGTGCTATTTCAGAATATCGGTTCTTTAGGTTGAGTCATCCCAAGAGACCATTTAAGTCAATATGTTAACCTAAGAAGGTTTTACTCTAAAAATGCACAACTCTTAAAGACTTCGAAGTTAGCGAGATATTTCTTTCTTCGGGATTTGCAAAAATTATATTTGGAATACCCTCGTTTCCGCTTCGACATTCTTGGTGAAGAGAAAGAAACTCTCTTAAAAGAAATCAAGACATTTCATTCAAGCTAATTTGTGGTCATGACAATCCACCTGCCGAAAAATGGGATTACAATAAACGTCCGCCAGTTATTACCCCTAAAGGGGTTTCTATACCTTTTGTGTGACGACCGCCCATGACCCCTGCACCGAATCTAGAGATAGTGCGCTGTAAAGTGTGCCAGGCGACCATGGACGATTGTCAGGGTAAAATAAAACAACAGAATCTGTCGTATTACTCACAGCGCAGGGACAAAATACAATAGAACATATGTATAGTGAAGCTTTACAGAACAAAATGATATCATATAAAACTCCATAATAGTTGAATACAAGCATCCAAATAGTCGATACATCAAGCCTCACTACATATCTCTCAGAGAATACAAAACAGCGGAATATCCAGTACATATAATAAAAAGATAATATGCAACCCTCCATCTCGTCTTCGATATCAGCATCGTGAGAAGAGAACAGCACCTGTCACCTACTACCTAGTCTGCCCGTCCCAAAATGGATGAACAGCCCAAGGCAATAAGAATTAAAACATAAAGCCTTGAGTCAGACAACAGTCTTAGTGAGCAGAAAATTAACTAACAACATACCAAAAGAGCATAAAGGAAAAGGAATAGGAATACAACCCTCCCACTCCAACCTCATTCTACAGTGATAGCCCCCAGACACACACTAAGCAGAAGCAAACATAGCAGAGCATACAATTTAAGGTAAAGCTACTATCACTCGAGTCAAGGGCGATGTTTTCCAAGTACCAAGGCCTAAATCAGATAAGCACCCAGAAAATACCGCTCTTGAGTCCGAATGACGATACAACCAAACATCCATGACTCTGGCTATCACTGTTATCATTGCTTCGATATCACCGTTAATTGAATGACCGGCACATTCTTTCAGCCGTCCGTCAAGGGCTAATGGAAACCCCGGTTCTAGACATAACTCCCGCACGTCGTCGCAACCCGTGCCTAGGACTATCGAATCTGCCCAGAGTACTCGACCATCAACAGTTAGTCGTTGGGACTATCGAATCTGCCCAAACGTACTCTTGCTTAGAGCATGCTAGAACCTTCAACAACGATGCTATCCAAGCCTCCTAGTCATCCTCCTCGACGACTATTCTCATATCCATTCATTATCCTCAACTCGAATCATATCACCGAGTTATCAACATGCTTGGAATGATCCCGTCTGGATTAGACCAAGTCTTCATCACATGATTGCTTCGCTTCATCACATCCTCGCAAAGCCTCATCCCAACATCACATCATCAAATCTATGCATAAGAGCTTCATTATCCCGCTACATATGCCACGAGCAGCTTTCCCAATTCAAGAGCCTTTCCCTTAGCTTTTGAATCGTCTTTGGTCTAAATCAAACCATCAATCATCTAATTCATAACAATCAACCAAGTCAAACATTAATCCAAACAATCAAGCATTCAAATATGATCTAAGTAGACAATTATAACAATAATGGCATTTTCGTAATTAAAGAGTTGAAAGTCTAATAAGCATGAAAACATGAACAATATCTCTACAAACTTGATGAATGAACTTGCATAGGTTAACATGTGATAAAATGGATGTAACATCATCATGAACAATGAATCTACATGGATCTACACTTAGGATGAAGAAAATGCATGGAAATTACTATTTTAACACCAAAACGAGCCAACAATCCGATATACCCCTTTTGATCCGTGTGAGAGATAATCACCACTCACCAAATCACCTAAACAAACCCAAATCAACACGCTTCAGATCTGGACAGCGAAGGATCAAGCTTGATCTATCACGAATCCGCTTCAAACGAAGAAATCTCTCTTGAAAAGATGAAGATCTTCAATCTAAGCTCTTGAATCTTCAATCTTGATCTTCGATTTGGATGGATGGAAGCACTAGATTAGAGTGGAGAAAAGAAGTGTAGAAGTCGAGCTCTCAAAATGGCAGCACTTCGTCGCTTCAAAAATTCGGATCCCAAAAAGTGAGAACAACCTCCTCTATTTATAGCAGAAATTCCTTAAGTCGAAATTTAGCTATCTCCTTAAGTCGTCTCCGACTTACGACCTAAGCCTCTGCCGACCTAGCAACCTCCGACTCAACACATGCGCATATACGAAACCTGTCTACGACTTAATGCGCACGCGCCTTAACTGGTTAGACGACTTACGACTTATCGAAACACATGCAACGAGCTAACACTTGTTTGGACGACTTAACCAACAAGGGTGGTTTTCGACCTAACAATGCCACAACTTAACTCCTCAACGACCTAACATAAGAGCATACGACTTACTGCTATGCCGACTTATGACTTAACAAGTGCTCGACTTAACCAGCCTATACGACCTAACGACTTATGCCAACACGCGACCTAACTAAAATAGAGCTCATGACTTAACAACTTGCTGGGATGCGACTCTACAAACAAACACCTAAGTCGTCTACGACTTAACACACTCATAAGTCGTTCACCACTTACGACTTAACAAAACCCCCAGTTTACGACTCATAACTAAACAGGGCCTCCGACTTAACATGCTACGACTTAGTGATCTCGCGACTTAAGACTTAGCATTCTCCTTAACACGGCCACGACTCAACCTGGCTACGACTTAAACACTTAACTCGGTCAAAACCTTAAGTCGTTCACCATACCTTAAGTCGGTCACTTCCTTAGGTTGTATCCCTTAACTCGGCAACGACTTACAACCTACGACTTAACACTTGCCGAGTTAACTTCGACCTACTAACTTAGCCCAGCTACGACTTATCTCCTTAGGTCGTACAAACAACCTATCTCCAAGCCCTGGGTCATTCCCATCTCCTAAGTCGTATACGACTTACGACTTATGCTAAGTCGTTCACGACTTAGGACTTAGCCATATTTTTGCCTAAAATCTGAAATGGCTCAAAAATGCTAAAATTCCAGATTTTGACAAACTTTTCGATCCGTAAAAATACGGGTCGTTACATTTTGACTCGACTATTATGCTTTCGTCTAATACTTTAGGCAAAGTTAGAAATGTAGTCTCTCAACTTTAGGTGTAATGAAAGCATTTGTTATTCCTCTTAACTTTGTGGCTACTTGAGTTGTAATTCATCGATATAACAATAAAGTCATGTTATCTTAATTTTTATCTATTTTATTTCTTTTTGTTAAATAGGAGATTCAGCCATCTCCGTCTCATCTTCCTCAAACTTTACTTTCTCGTGTCGACGCCATTAGAGATAGGCTATTATCAAGGAGTGGTGAGATTGTAATTTGTGATGAAGTCCTTGTCGAGAGTTTCGGTGGCAACCTCGAAGTCGTGAAGTGGCATAAAAGATACCTTATCCAAAAGACCATAGCCAGCAATCATAAGGATCGCATTGAATATCTTGAGGCTGAGATTAAAAGGAAAGACAAGGTGATTACTTTGCTTAAGCGATAAGTAAAGTCAAATCCCACAATTGACTTTGATGAGAAGATGTCTAAGCTCATCCAGCGCATAAGTGACTTGGAGTTAAAATTGAAAGATATTCAGGCACAATGTGCTTCTCTAGAATTCATTTTAGGCGATAAAATTTTAAAGATTAAACTTCCGGTTCCACAGGCAACCTCTTCGACTGCGAAGACTACTAGATCGAAGCATCTTGCAGCTCAAAATTTTCCCACCATGCTCAGTCCTCCCCCAGGTTTGATATTTGAAATCACTCGGTATTTTAATGAGCAACAAAAAGTCAAGTATTCTCAGACTATTAACGATTATGTTGCCAAGAATCAAAAGCTTGAGCATAATATTTATTTCCTCCAAAAACATGATGTGGGGTTAGAAAGGGAAAACAAGAACCTTAGAGCTGCAAACAGGGCCTTTAACCGTTCTTTGAAAACCAACATCGAGGCAATTGATGATGAGAATACAATTAGAAGAAAGGAGAAAAAACTTAAAGAAGTTCTCCGCGTAGCAATTAACCATATAGTTAATCCTTCCGTAGCGGAGACCCTTAACAAAGCGTCTCAAGATTTGTAGTTTGTTTATGTATTTGGGTTATGTAAATATATCTAGTGCATAACTTTGTTGTTTGTAAATGACTTCATAACTCACATAAATTATGGAAATTTTGTAAATATCACCTGATTTGTGATCCTTTTCTGTAATGTAACTTTTGATATACTTTTGAATTGTTCATTCAGCAACTTTTGTGCTTGCTAAATCCTTTACTATTCCATGCCATTCTGATTTCCCAGCAGAACACGTAGTAAACAATGCTTCTAATTGTTAGCTTTTAAATTGGCATATTTGTCTATGTATATCATTCGCCTAGATTAGCAACTCACCTTGCCAATCGTATAAAAAGTAATTTATTCAAAATGTTAAGATCTCATCTTTAACCATGATGAAAAATGATCATGGATTTAACTCTTTCCACCTGTTCGGAATGCATAAGACTTGTTGGAAGTAAATCCCCTTATTTTGACATAGTTAGAAGCCTGAATTCCCCATTGGGGAGTCTTAACAGTATTCTCTTTAATAAAATTCTTTGGCCCAGATTCGAGCACTTGGGATGAATAGAAATCCAAAGATTTTGTACCTAAATTAGGGTCTTAAATAAACAGCAGTCTTGACAGCCAGATTTAGGTGTTAATAATAGAGTTTTATGAGGTGTCATCGAACCCGGATTCGGGTATTAGTTGATGGAAGAAAGTCACTTTTCGGTATCCTCTAATAATAAGTGAGGGATGATTAGAATGCAGTTTCAGTAAAAGAATATCAGAATACCCTTCCCGGTAATAAGCAATAGTGGCTCATAGTACCATCTCCGGTATAGATAATGTAAGGTTTGAAATCCATATCTGCTAATCTGGTATTAATAATGGAAGACCAAAAGACCGTTTTCAGTAATAAGTATCAGAAAACCAAAGAACCATTCTGGTAATAAGTAATAGAAGACCAGAGAATCGATCTGGCAATAAGTAACAGAAAACCAGAATATCATTTTTTATAATAAGTAATAGAAGAGCAGAAAACCAATCTGGCAGATGTTCGTGGGAAGAAGTCAATAATTTCTTCTTGATTCTCTTGTTGAATGCGCCATCTCCAGGCTTTGATGATGTCTTGCATGCTTTTGCTTTCTCGGGCCCGAGTTTTCTTTATCCATTTGTCATTTATTTTGGCCTATTTCAGGCGGGGACTCTTTTGTCCAATTTTTGTGCTTATTTAAGTAGAGCCCATTTCAGGCTGTTTGTCATTTTAGACATTACCGACCTTTTAGTGGTTGTTATTTTAAGGGATGCCGATTTCTGACAGTGCCTATTTAGGCATGGACTTTTCTTAGTCCGCTGGACATTTCATTTGGGTTTCTGGTGCGCTCGGCTAGCTTATTCTAAAGCAGGGCCCGAGGACTTACCCGACCTCCCTCCAGGAGGCGCCTTAACCTAGCCATAGCATGAAGCGGATAAGGGCTTGTCGGTACCTTGGTCAGGCCATAGTGTGGCGGGACTAAGGGATTACCCGTCCTCCCTCCAGGAGGCGCCTTATCTTGGCCATAACGTGACGCGGATAAGGGCTTATGCTGCTTTAACCTGGCCATTTCTGACTTTGGCGCGGCTAAAGGCTTACGCCCTCCCTACAGGAAATGCCTTGACCTGGCCATCTTGGCGCGACCAAGGGCTTTCTACCATTATTGGTAGCCTACCATTTTAGGTAGTCCAAAGTTTAAGGAGAATTTCACTCCTGACCATGTAGACTTTTCTTATTTGGGTAATAGAGTCTTTATTCTTCGGTCCGTTCAATCCTTTACAAACTGCTTGAGTTTTTCTTGTTCTAGGAGGTGTAGGACCATTGATTTATTTCATGTCCTTTTATCAGGAAAAGTTGCAACGTATTATTTTTTCACATTCTAACTTCTTTTCCTGAGAAGGCTTTCAACTCAGCTTCTCTCTTGGTTCGGATGTAGGCATTTTTGGCCATGGTAGGAGGATCACATTTTTTTCGACATATGATCTTATTTTTGGCACGGTTTATGTACTTCCTCCTTGAAGGCAGGTTTTCTTCTCATGATTAGTCGGTCCTCTTCCAAGGGGTTTTCCCTTACTTTTAAGATTTCAACTGGAAATTTTCTTAGTAATCTTTATATTCCCATCTGACGATTCATCTACTACCCTTAGTCCTTTAATTACGAACTCTTCTATGCGTCCATGGTTTTTCCTTGAGTGGTGGACTTCACTTATAATCATATTCCATTTATGTGCAGGATTGTCATAACCCTTTATCATTTCTTTTTCAAAGGCAGTTCCAAAGGAATACGACTGGATGGTCCCTTTCATTTGTCAAAATATATCCTCTCTCCTTGAACTTTATGTTTTTGGAGCAAAGGTTGAGACTAGTTTTGAACTGACCTGATTGATCTTCCATTTCCATGAGTTATAAGATAAATCCCGTTTTTCCCTCTTAATGTCTTGTAAAGCTCAAAAGCGAAGGGTTTACTCTTCAAGTAAGGGTTGGCTATAATTTATTCGATAATTAGGACCTACAACTAGAGGTTCTGTTGATCCTTGAAATGATCTTTCCCTGCAAAAGCTTTCTTTTGCTTCGAGTATTGAATTCATATCTTATCATTTAATTGTATTCAAATGGACTGTAAGTCTTATATCCAAAGTAAAACCTTTCGGTTCAAAAAATGAAGTTAATGAGTCTTGAGAGAGTGACCAGGTAGGAAATGTGGCTGTTAACCACAAGGTCGGAGGTTCAAGCCCTCCTTCTAGCGCCAAAAATGTTAACCAAATTTATGGTTAACACCTCGAAAGATACTTCAATTCAATGATTGCTGATTTTCAACCTAAACCTTTTGGTGTGGTTGGTAAAACCGGTCTTCTAGATAAAGAACTTTTGACTTCAAGAGACCTTTCAAGGTGTCATATAAAGCTTTCCTTTGTGTTGCATATGATTACTTACCGGTCTTATTCCTTTCAAGTTGATCTTTAGTGCTTCTGAAAGGTTTGGGATGATTGATCTTATTAGCGGTAGTATAACATTAAGTTCTTGGATGACTTACAAGGGCTTTCGCCCTTACCAAAAGGTTTAACTTCCTATTCGAAGACTAGTTGGGATTTGCCGAAAGGTATGTGAATGTTTATTGTCGGGTTAAACTTTATTTTCCTGATTTGATCACTCAGGTAATAGCAACGGAAGATTTGGTATTGTAAATATAGAAGGACCTACCAACTTAGTTGAAGAATCTAGCCACAAAAACCAATGACTCCAAGGGTTACCACTCTTATTAATTTAGATCAGCTGTAGTCTCCACCGGAAGGTTGGAGTAGAGAAATTGATGACTTTTGAGGGTCGAAGTTACAACTTGATCAATTAAATTTCTGACCCTGTCAGCCTGAACCTCTTAATTGAGTTAATCCTGAAAATATGAATCAATATAATGAAGAATTAAACTAGATAATAAGAGATTTAACAAAATGTGAAACTTCCCCTTTTATTATTCAATATTAGCTTTTACAAATCCCTAAATCCATTCTTGATTAGGGTTACAACACATTTCCTTTCATATTCTAAGAATGAGGTGGGAGAGAAAAAAATGAATCCCCCAAAATCGGGGCCTTTGGGTCCTATTTATAGATGTAGGCGGCCCTCCTTTCAGCTTTATGCCTTCGGTTGAGCCGGAAGGTAACCCTTTATGCACAGTGCAAACCTTGATGTAGCCGAAGGGTTTTCCTTATTGATGCTGCCATGAACCTTCCGGTCTTGTCGAAAGGTTGCTTCTTTGCTTGGTGCTGATTCATGATCACTGTCTCCCTTACAAACCTTTCGGCGTTGTTGAAAGATGTCTTGTATATTTTTCAACCTGTTTGGAAGGTTTGGTGTGCTTTCGAAAAGGTCATTAAATAGTGGCTTTTACTTGCTTTGACTCTTTCTTCTCCTTTGAATTCCTTGGATACTGGAGGCGGAACCTTTCGACCTTTCGTAAGGTTTTAGGTTAGTGAACTTCAACGGTTGCATCCCTTCGGAAGTTCCGAGAGGTTTGAGCTGCGCTCTTCTTTTTCTTGCTTGTCCAGGGATCCTTAGTCCTAGCCGGAAGGTTAATTTTTAGTGTAACAATCAGTTTCCTCTTTTTTCTTCTTTCTTTGGTTTCTTAAAGTGACGTTAGGAAGAAAAGGAAATTGGATTGAGAAATCGGTTATAGGAGGTAATGGGTTACGAAACTGGAACGTGGTGGATAGAAGACGAAAAGACAAATGTGTCCCCATTGGAATTTCATGGAATAAACTGGCCTTCTAAGCAGCGCATGGCCGTTCTAGTAATTCAGCAAAGGCTTCAAAAGAGCTCGGGTTTACAAAGTGGATGTGGATCAGAACGTGGGATTATAATTTGGCTGTCACTGCTCTATTTTTTGTACGAAAATAACCTTATCAACTGTCTTCAAAATTGTGACAAAAAGGGTAGTTTCGGTAAACTCAAAAAGGCTTCACTTTGACTTGGTTGACCAAGTATTTGCTTTATATATAAGAAGTACTTTGGCAGGTGCGATACACGTGCGCAGGAGGAATTGGTATTATAAAATACTGTTTGTAAGGTTTTTTAATCTTACGAAAAGACTTGGCATGTATGCAATGTTGCATTTTTTATATGCATACATGCATAAATCAGTCGTTTATCAAAACATGAATGAGAATAAGTTATTTTAGAAAATAATTAAATGGATAAAAGAAAGTAATCAAATTCACATCAATATCTAGAGAAATGTAACAAATATTAAAATTAGCGTTTTTAATAGTTTGAAACATAAAAACTTGTATCATCTCTATTTTAAAAATAATAAAACATCATATTGATGCACAAGGAAACTTTCTTCCACTATAAAGATCACACCTCCAATGTTACTATTTGAAATTTAATGGCTATACAAATATAATTTAAATTAATTTATTGGTAACAAATATGTATAGCATATGAATCAAATGAGTGAACGGTTTAGTGCACTAGATGTTATCTTATACTAAAATATTTGAGCAGGCTTATGACTAAGAAGTTGACTCTTAAACCTTACTATTTGAAAATTAATGGGTACACAGATATAATTTAAAAAATAAATAACAACAACCATGAATTTATGCTTTAAAGAGACACGGTGATTTATATTGCAGTAGATTGAAAAATAAACTGACAAAATCCGATCTCAAAAGTCAAAATAGCAAAACAAACACATGCCAAGTGATAGAATATGCTAAGGGTATCCTTAAAGTATAAATCATCATTTCACGTTCCTTGTGTTACTTAGGAATTAAGTTACCACAGTCTGCTATACGTGTGGCATGTAATATAGCACATGGACCACTGAAGGAGACTGTAAATAGTTTAACGATATAATTCGTCACTATCGTAAACAAATACACCTAATGTGAACAAATAAAACCCAAGAAAAAAAATTAAACCATCTAAACAAAGATGCATTGCTTCGGTTGGCTTCATGCTAAGATTTACTCAGATCTAATAACTACAGTGTACTGTATGTATATTTATGTGATAGTTCTATTACTCTCTTCTAGTCACAGAGCTAAATATCAAAGTTCTTTAACATCGACAAGCACCATTGTCCCAATGGTTAAGTGATTCAACTTTGATGCGAGATGTCACAAGTTTGAAACTTGCGTAGCGTGATTCGAACATATATTGACATGTGATTTGTGTTATGTTGTCTCAGTGACATGTTGTATCTAAGTATCATTTCAAAAAAAAAGTTCTTTAACATCACCAAGCAACTACAAATGATCTAATCCTAACTGACACGGCGATGCACAAAAAATCAACTGTACAATAATTGACCCCAAGCTTATATAAGAACAACCAATTTGACAACAAGGCTATCATCTGACCCAAATGTTGCAACCAACATAGATTATCATTACTAAAAAAAATAATGCAGAAAATCAAGCTCAAAATATAACAGTAAATAAAGAGAAATAATAATGGTTCGCTATGAAACACTAAAGCTCAAAATATAAAAGTAGAGCATAAATAATTGATGTGCTGAAATCAAGCAATCATTACTGATGCAAAACAAAATAAAGCAATTGAACAGAGAGATCATTCAATTTTCATTAGCAATTCATTAGACAGTCATGATAGGTGGTCAGTTTTTTTGAAACATAATTCATAATCTAAATCAGTAGATGTTGTCTAAACATATTTAATAACACTACACCAGAAAAGACTTTTGGTAGCGTTGAAAAAACGCTACCATAACTTATGGTAGCGTTTTAGAGAACGCTGCTATACGACATGCAACTAAAAGTCTAAAACTTTTTGTTGCGTTGTAGTAAACGCTACCAAAAGTCACTTTTAAATACAACTATAGGTATTTTCTGTAGGATTTAAAAAACGCTACCAAAAATCACTTTTAACTGCAGCTATAGGTTTTTTCTGTAGGGTTAAAAAAACGCTACCATAAGTCTTCATTTTTTGGTAGCATATTTTAAATGCTACTATTTACGATTGATGGTTTATACCATTTCCAGCAATCGCTTATATACTATTCATATTAAAACGAACGATCAATCGCATAATTTTCATATATTCAAACAAACAATTAAATCACATAATTAGCATATACAAACAATCAGATCATCATATTCAAATAATTGCAAAAACATGCTAATCTCACAATCAAATATAATATCCATAATCAATTCGATAGTAGTTTTTCAACAAAATAAGTCACATACTACAAGCATTCACAGACAAGTTTCCACAAATGGTACTAACAAAATACGACAACATATATAACAATTAAATTCATGTTCGTTACTTGATTACCAATAGTTCTTTGTTGTCGACAGTCTTCGCTTCGAAATAGCTAATTACCTGCAAACGAGTTTAACAATCAACAATATCATACTAATATCAGATTGAAGTCTCACAATTGGACAACAAATATGTGATGGTTCATTATACATTCTCATTCTGACTGAATAATCAGTAGAGAAAAACCATTAGCAACATAATAACCATGATAAATAAAAGAAGATATGTTTTATAAAATACATATATAAAAGGATAGCGAATATGCAACGATGTTAGATTTCTTAGAGTTAACAAAACAAATGCATTAGTGTAAGGTGATTTTCAATAAGTGGTCTCATTATGTTGAATTATTCCAACATCGCATCATTTATAAAATCTTAATATAGTTATAAATCATCATAGTTCAAAGCATAACTAATATAAAAAGATAATACAATACAATTTCATTGTAGCAAAGTATGCATATTAGGATTGTCAATATATTTTCTAGACAGTAAACAAACCTCAAGCCCAAGTTCTGCTTTGTTCACGTATGTTCAATCCAGTCACACAGCAACTCGTATGTTCTCACGCATTTGTCCACTGCATGCTCATGACTCAGCGCCATGAGTTAAACATCCTAACTGCAACCATCTGTCCATTCACACAGCGCCCGTTCCACTCACACAATGGATAGCTCTTGCAACAATGATGCAGCCTGTCAATTCTGCCGGCCTAAAGCTGAATGCAATCTCTGTGCAGCCTTCAAACATGATGAAGCCTTCTCTGTCGAGCCTCGGCTGATCCCTTGCATTCCCCAATTTGTGCACTTTCAATCATTTTTCCTACCTGAAGCCAATTGCATTCTCCAGCCATATGTCATCTTTTCATGGTGCACTTACACTAAGATTCTGCATCAAATACACTCTAGAAGTTTCAGTTGAGGCTAAAGAGTGAATTGCACTGAGCATATAAGGTGAAATGGGGACTGCACTGAAATATCGTTTTGCAAACAAGAAGCCTTCGTCACTGCACTAAACATCTGACACTGAATTGAAACAAAGTGAAAAGTTGAAAGACAAGACTGAACTGCACTTAGAATATAACTCATCTAAACTGAATTGATTGGAAAGCCGCATTGTATTCGATGAAGCTGCATCTGAATTGAGTTAGTGAGCTGAGTGGAAGGAGCTGCATCTGAACTACATCTAAACCGATCTGAAACTAAACTGTGCTGGAGCAAAAATGTTGATAGAATGAAGATCTGAACTTGAACAAACTCAAACGGGCAGAGAAAAGTAAATGGGACAGCATGACCTTGTCCATTGAATTGAATGTTATGGAAGGCTAGAAAGTAGAACAACGATGCAGAATGCGACCAGATGAAAAATATATGCATTAAGTACAAGCTTAGACTAGTAAGTGCAGATAGCAAAGTGAGTGGAAAGTAAGTGCATTGACAAAATGCTCTGGGCACAGTGATTGGAAAGATTTATAATTCAACTCAATACTGAAAACCCTACATCTTGTCAGAATTTTATTTTTCTCTACATATTTCTTATCCATCATGTACTAGCCTCGTTTCTGCATGAAATATGAAACATTGTGCTAGTGATAAAACCCTACATCGGTTGATTATTATAGGGTAATGCTAACGCTTTCTTTTCTATAAAAATATACTGTGAATAACTGCAATAGCCCAGTTGAAGAAAACAGTTCAATACATAACCCCCTCTAAAGCAACCTTTTTCAATACATAGCCTATAGGTAACTATTGTAAAACACATTAAGAATTAGTTTTTCTTTATGTGGTCTTAGAGTTTTCAAACTGGTGAAAGTAGTAGATAAAGGAGACAGCCAATGAGATCATTATATATAATAAGTGGTACTATAGCAACAGCAGTATCTTCCTTCATGGTCATGTGGAGAAAATGTTAAGTAATAACTGAAAGTATGTTTAAATTAATCATTTAAGCGCTTAATTGTCACATATATGGGGAGTTAGGAGCTCTCGAACAGTTAAGTCTTTTGACTTTCAGGCTTGGTCTGTTTGAAAGTTATTATTCTGGTATTGACCAATTACTTAAAGTAATTCACCTAACCACCCTTGATTTAAGCTATTGATCGTACATCAATCTTATTTTAAAAATAAAATATATTTTTCTCTAAGATCAACAGTATATGAATGTCGATATGATGGATGGAAGTTAATGTTAAGGGTGGAAACATGCAGGAGTGTAATTTGACACAAATGCGCTCATGATACATGTTTTGTGTCTGCTTGCGTAAAATAAACACTATTTATTGTACTGCCAACATGTGTAATAAATGGTTAGAAATATTTTGTTTTAGGACTAATAACTTGAATGTAAATTTTTTGTTTGCTTATCAAGTTAGCTATTTTATGTCCTGATAAGGAGTATTGCGAACCATGTGATCACCTATGCTAAAACTATATTATACAGCTTAGGGACTAAGTAGTTAAAAGGTAAGATATTTTTACCAGAAACAGGTTGGTTCTTACATATTGAAGACATGTAATTTTGTCACCGAGATCTACTTTACTTGAACAAACTCCCACCAAAAAAGGCAAGAGGTGAATTTGGAAAAATTCGCATCGGTGTTACAAGTCCATCATCCAATCTACCACATGCTTGCACAAGCATATGATTTAAATCAGAAATTGAAAGACCTCAGCGGTTGCTTTGTCATGATTCACATTTGTGTAGTATTAGGAATGACCAAACCATTTTTTAATCAACATATTTACTTTGATACCTACAAGCGACTTCAGATTAGTGAGAGAAATGGTAGCGGTAATTCTAACTAACAATCATCCAGCTAACCTAATTAATTTACATTTTATACAGTTAATCATCGTTTAAATGTCATCCATAAGGTTCATTTCAAAAATAATGAAAAAACCGAATCATTATTAATGAAGATGCAAACGTCATTGTGGTTATTTTACTTTGTTTAAATTCAATGGTTGGTTGTTTGTACCAGGTGAAAATGGATAATAGTAAGAGTAAGAAACAACTTATGTAATATTTAGCATGCTTAAGAGTTAAACGCAACCTGCATAAATCGTGTTACTTCACTGATAATAAAATACTGTTTAATAAATTTTGAATTCAAGAGCTCGTGAAGGAAAAAATTTCAATGTTCCTTATAATGCAATTAAGAGAAAGAAAATAAGATGTTTTTCTTCACTCATTTTTAGACAGACATATACGACTGCTTATATGAAGAGTTAGGAGTAAACGATCACATTATGTCCAATATGATCTCATTATAAAATAAATGAAACTGTCTTTTACTACTATGGGTTTTTTTAGTTATAGAGTCATAATTAAATCTAACCTTATAAAGAACTACACAATGGGAGGTTCAATCAACTAACATTTGGATTACCACTGTGTCCACCTATTTGTCTTGTATAAATCCTATATTTTAGTGAAAATGAAGATAATTCCAAAGCTATAGCCATCAATAGGTCCAGTATGGATAATCTCCGATATTAATTTATGATATAGACGGAGTTAACGTGTAGATTACTGCTATGAGGAAGAACCTGTATTTCTCCACCGTGGATTATGCGTACTATTGGATGTGTCCCTCATATATGTACATGCATGTGTTGTTGCCCATAACTGCAGTGGTTTCTATTTGATCTTATATCACAACTATTACTGTAATAAATATAATACACTTCAAAGTAAAAACCATAATCATGGAAGTCATCACATTGCTGTTGGTATGATATGATGAGCAACATCATCATATAGTTAGCAGCAGCATGTTTAATGTTATCATCACAGCTGCATATGCATAATCCCTTTTCTATTCAAATTCTATATTTAGTATATAACTGAACAGGAGGTTATACTCTAGTCAATAATATACAAGATTATATGGTTGTTACCTATCTCATGATATATATCTTCTATAGTGTAGAAATTAGAGTTTATAATGAACCGCCTAGCTATAATGAATAGATACGTATATTTCTTGCATTCTTCTTTGGCCATATCTTCCAATGCAAACTCCACACACACACACATTTGTGTGTGTGTCATATACTCATAAATCATAATATTGTAACTTGGGTCACTCTGGAGATATAAAAGATTGGTTAGAGCCAGGGCTAAGCTAGCTAGACGTTAAACTTAGGAGGGTGGAATTTTGAAGGAAGCTAGGTTTAGTCTATGTACTTTAAATGAATTATGTTTATTTAAACATAATAATACAAAGGAAAAGACACAAAGTAATTAATTCCATTTGAACAAAATTAGAGTGGGTTTGTTGACCACTATTACAAATCCAAAGTGGCTTTACCTCTGGTGTGAGCAGAATATCAACTCGTTGACTGTATTCTTCATTTGTTGCCATCAACCATCCCTCTAATGATCCAACAACAGTTTTTACAGATATCTAATCTGTGTTTGAAAAGGAACATGTCAACTTAACTTAATAAGTGCAGAAGACGCTTCAACTTATTGCAGAAGACACTTCAACTTAACAAAAGCAGCTTTCAATGTGTATGACTTGCCTATAGTTACAGAAGACACTTTACAGGTGGCGGGAAATATTACCTTAGGTAGTACCAGAGACGACTAACTTGAAGTTATAGAAGACACTTTACAGGTGGCGGGAAAATGAAATCTGTAAATAATAGCTTTAGATATATCAATATTCTTTACATTTTGTACATATTGATTAGGGGAAAGATATGAAAATCTTAATTACATCCTTTTTTTAAGAGTCAGGTAAATTGCTAACACTCTCATAAGTCTGGCATTGTTCTACTTATGAAGGCTGAAATTCACCGTTCAAATTCCTTAATTTTATGTATTATTTGTTCACACACATCAGACATGTAACAGTTTAATACAAGATCTTAGCATTATTTGAACAAAATACAGGCTCAGGAAGACCAAACCAAGAAAGAAAATGAAAAATGTATGAATTTTTTGCACCAAAAAGGAAGATTGTAGCTTAACTTAAGCAATGTCCACTGCAATTCAGTTTAGGGATCATTCTTGGGCTACCCTTACCTATCCAATATAAGGTTCATATGCATTGTAGTGATGATTGCAGAGTGCTACTGCGATGGCAATACACATGAGTCATTTGGCAGATGGACTGCAATTGTGATTGCATTCATAGGTAACTCAGCAATATACAAGCTGTACACGATTATCCTTCTTTTTTCTTTTCTGAAATTTGGTAATCGATATGCACAATCTAGAGTCATAGGTAGAACCTTAATTTAAAGGCATGTTGTTTCATACTGATGTTTCATATGTACATATCCTTACTAAAAATTGTTCTACATTTTACATTAACCTTTTTTGGAGTAAATGCAAACATTTCAATTAAATTGCTCTTAATCAACCTGAATAAAGAATCGAGCTAGAGAATTACATTAAATTACAGGATAACACCTTTATTCTTCCTTAGATCGTCATTAGAGATTTCAGTGTTGTGCTTTATGGGATAGACAAAATTAATAATGGTAATTATTGTACGTATCCTGACTTAGATTTTGTGGACTGTATCAGATCTACAGATCTTTTCAAACCACCAAGTATGTGCAATTATTACACTTGGAAGGGAGGTAACAATTTGTCTGTCCATAGTAAATTGATAAACTCTTTGTTAATGGAATTTGTCACAAAAAACTCCCCCAGTTCTCGTTTTTTTTTTTGCAAACCACTCCACGAGCGATCACACTCCTATTATATTTAATTTTTCACTCCCATAACAAATAGGAAAGGCCCTCCTTTTAAATTTAAAAACTCTTAGACATCTAGGAAAGAATATCGTGATATTATTAATTCAGTTTGGGATGAAATTTGTTTAGGTAATTCTTTATTTTTGTTCATTTCAAAACTAAAAAAACAAAGGAACACCTTCGAATTCGGTGCAAGGAACAAAACAGCAAAGAAGAACCTACTGAGACTCGAGGATGGGAACTAGATGGTGCATACTCAAATCTAATCAACCATCCGAATGATGTTCAGGTGTTAAACATATACAAATAAAAAGTTATATATACAAGAGACTGAGAGATTGCATACTTGCCTATTATAAAGTCAATGTACATATGAATAGGCTATAAACCGAGCCAATAAGTTGTCCGCTTTCGAGCAATGGGCAATTTTTTGAGTTAGTGCTTGCCTGATTAACTCCCTGGAACAATTAAATTATAAAGCGTTACTTGCATTCTATGACAAAGGCTACATGTGACTTTTCTTAAAACCAATGTTATTTTTTTAGTATTGCTAGTCAGTAACAATCTTTAGTCGTGACATCAAATTTATGCATGTAGATAACTAAGAGATTCTCAACTCCAGTGAATATTATAGGGATTTTCTGCACAACCTCTACCACAATTAATTGAGATATTAAACTTAATCTTTTCCTTATAAAATAAATAAATAAATAAATAAGTTTTTATTTTTTATTAATAACCAAAAACAACGCAATAATAGACAAAATCATGATCAAAACTTATTACCAAAAGAAGATCAGTCAACGTCTTTGGTGGAAGTTCTATTTGCAAGTGCAAATGTTGACAGCAGAGCAATAACTACCCTTAGTACTGAGTAACGCTTGCGTAATAATCTTTACACCGTTGGGGTTCACAATTAATTGGATCTCAATGTTCATTTATTTGATTTACCTAAGTAAAAGCGATTACCTGATTTGTAGATTCAGGGCGTGAACAAAGCGGAGGGGAGACGAAGTGGACGAAGCGGAGGGCGTGAACAGCGATTACCTGGTTTGAAGTAGCATGCGGCGAAGGTGCGGCAGTGGATAGGACAACTGAAATGAGGGAGAGGAGGGAAATTTTGTTGAAAGAGGAAAAAAATTTACCAGTGGAGGGAAAAAGAAGACCATGGAGGGAAATAGGAGGAAAAATCGTGACAAGTTTTGTATCGGTGTAAAGTAAGGCGGCAACCCTAAAAATTAAAGAAAAAAAATTGGAAAAGGTAGTATTGGTTGCACTTACACTACAAACGCTGCCGATAATTGCAACCAAAGATAGGTTTTCTTGTAGTGTAATTTAAATAATTCAGATAATCATTGGAATATTTAAATAATTTAATAACCAATGAGAATAAGCTAACAAAAGATTTTATGCCTTATCTAAGAGTTTAAAATAAGCAGCCAGATAGGTATGATAATGAGATTAAATGTAATGTTTTTAAAACAATACATGTATTCTTTTTTCTTGTATACAATATTTATAATAATAACCTAATATGTGAGGGATTTTGACAGTTAAACACTAAAGAATATCCTAGCATACAATTCACATGAATGTTTCTACAATTGCCTACTAATGTCAAACAGAGTTCAAAATTTCGATAAGATGTCATTAAAGTTGTTTTTTTCTACAGTACTACTATGTTACTTGTGTTGCATATCATGATTTAAATACTCATCATAAACCACATTGACTTATGACCAAAAATAAAATCTGTACCCAACATTTACTAAACACTTTGCACTCAAACTACAAAAATCAAATGTACTACAAAATTAACGCACCGTATAAAGTGCATAACACCGCAAGAAAACGGCCTTCTTCCCATTCTGGTTTCTCAGCACGTCTGTACTCCCTACAGTCAAAATAACTATTTCCCAACGTGTATACATTCTCATCTCCACTAACTTCATCGCTCGGCACTGGAGTGCTGACGTAGAAAATCTCAACCACGGTTGTGGGAACGCTGTCACCTCCCGATCTGAAATGGCGACGGGTTATCGAGGGAAGTTATTACTACAAATAAACTACTAATAAGAACTATACCTAAATAAAAAATTTGTTTTGTCAGTAATCTCCTCAAATCCCCTAATCCACTGCTAAACTTTGTCGTGGGAAGAGACAGCCGCCGTTAGGGATCAAGTGCAACCTCACAATGGCAAAAAATGGATGCTTTCATATGAATTGAATCTGGGGGCGAATCACAGAGACTGACCTCCAAGGTGGATCTCTCTTCATTATTTTAGAGTATTTTTCTCTTGTTTCTACAAATCAAAGATGAGCAGTAGCTTTAAATTGACCGAATCTTTATTGGAATCAAAATTAGGAACTTTAACATGCTGAAGAAAGAGTTCCTAACAGGTAAAGATTTGAATACCTGAAGTCAAAGATTCGGCCTTTATGCCTTCATCTAGCTCAATTTTCACTTCCGTTCATAATTTATTAATTCAGACGCGTAAAGGAGACCATCGTTATAGAGTTTGGTTGTTGTCGATTCAAGAATAGCTTGTCGTCGCCTAGCGTTGTCCAAGTCGTGAGTGCTTCCTGAATGAAGAGATGTTGATGATTCTAAAGCTTAGGTCGAGCGTTCGCCAATGATACTTGAAGTCGGATCTGCTTTGTTTGAATGCTCGCTTCTAGTGTGAAATTGCCTTGCTAACTGCCGTGGATCTGCACGTAAATCTGAAGTTGCGATGGTATCTTTTGCTTAGCAGCATGAATAATTGATAAGAGATTTGCTGGTAAAGCGAGGAAAATGGAGGTAAAAACGGGAACGTGTTGAGTTAGTGAGGAAAATCATATGCAACGTACAATATACATTGCTTAGGAGTATTCTCGAAAATCCCAAAAAGACTTCACTTTGACCCTTAGACCAAGGGTTTTGCTTTATAATATAAGATATAACCGATCTTACATAGACTTCTGCTACGTTTGTCAGTAATATAGTTCCGATTATATTATTATATCAACTTAAAATGGTAATTGATTGATTGACGATGTTGCAGCAATGATGAATTCACTATTAATGAAGTCCCCTAAATGAAAGAGCCACTAAAGCTGCAATTAAATCAGTACAGTACAAGATGCTGTCCCTGAATTTCTATATTACATATTATCATTGTTGCACGTGCATTTCTAGACTATATACTTTCCTACAAAGTGTTGGGTGATTCTAAAAAGTGCAGTCGAGGCATTTGCGCGCTGTGTAGGATGAAATGAGAAGATATGCAAACAGGAGATCGTCATGGCAGGCTGATGAAGATAGCTGAATTGATGACCATATAGGATTCCATGGAATTACTAATGTTCAACAATTGTTGATTGCAAGTGTGCATGATATCATTAGGAACGTTAGCATTCTTCAGGTTAAGAACTTCAACAATTATGACTATACAATATCAAAATATAATGGCTGAAATTACATTCATCTGTGTTTGTGTCTGTGTGCACAAGCACATGCACAGGTATATAAACAGACACGCCTAGACAGGCCTTCAACAGTCATATATTTAACACTATACGCGAAAGACACAAAACAAGTACATTTGTACAACTCAAATGTACCAGTTTGAAGATGATGAAAGAACAGTCAAACACCCAAGCAATCCTTGATACCCTGCTCAAATTTATCAAGAGAGGATATTGAACTCATCAACCCATCTTTAACCGTTTCTCTGCATTAAAAGGGTAAGCAATATGTAAGAGGTTCTGATAGCTCGAAGGTAGGCAAGTTGAACATCAAAGTGTTCTACAATTATAACTATAAAATAGCTCATTGAAAAAGAAAGAAAAAGAGTGAGTGTAAGACATGTTATGTACAGTATATGTTTTTAAGTTAATTAGATGTTGGAACCAAAGCTGGTACTATGGAGACTCGTGTATGTACCTTCAGTTAAGAAGAGGGAAATATCACAATGCATGGACAACTATCTTAGGTTAGAATGCATGATAGGCTGATGAAAAAAAGAAAGAAAATCAACGTGCCAGTCAAGACATGTTTGTTGCCCTGTTATTGATAAAAAAAAATTATACTAACACCATGAGCTTTCTTTTCTAATGTCAATTTGCTCACACTTTTCTATTTTGAATGAGAAATTCGAAAAATGTGGACTAACAATAGAAATAATTGTTATTCTACCAAATAAAATGAATGTGATATGTCAACACACACAAAAATGTGAACAAAATCTTATTTTCTATATTGTTTAATCATATTACCTACTTCACTCTTTTTTTCTTCATCTCTAACAACCAAGTCAGAGAAATAACAAGCATGCAGCAAAAAGTGCATGTTGCCAAAAATAGGTATATGTTTATACAATAAATACTGCTATGAAATAATGTCCTAGAAATAATATGAATTTCCTAGCAATAGGAAAGGATCACTATAAAGTACAATGCGGAAATCAAAAGTAGCAAGTGTAATCAATAGATAAAGTTTTATATACTCCTCATTCCTCGTTTAACACCTCATAAACTCAACCAAAATAAAAAAAAACCTCCCAGTTTCAATAACCCTTCTCTATTTTACACAATACTCATTCTTCATTTGACTACTTTACTTTCATAAAAAACTTTGTGCTCTCCATCAAAAAATTTACTCTCTCACAAACATCCCATTTGCCGAAACTGGTGAGTTTTCTGTGTAAAATTACTGATTAGGGGGTAACTTGGTTATAATTGATTTATAGGGTTTGGTTATTTTTGAATTTCCATATATCGTTAGCATTGGATGTTGTATTTTCATAAATGGCTGTAATTAGTTCTCGGATTGGTGGTAAATGCTGTATGGTGTAGTACAACAGCATGGTTCTAGATTCCAGTCAAAATTCCAATCTTTCTGTTGAAATCCCGGTGCTAAGGTAGGATTGAATCCGGTCTAAATTCCGGATTTGCTATTCAAGTGTTGGAAAAATCGCAAAAACAACAATAAAAAAATGCAATAAACATGTACAAGAATTAAAAAAAAAATACAGCAAATCAAATAAGATCTAATAATACAAATGAACAGTTGTGCCAATAATTAGTGCAAACTGCTGCTGCTAACTCAAAGTTTATGGCTGAATAGTGTTTCCTTTTTTCACAGGACACACGAAGTTGAATGGTCCTCCACAATCTTTTATTAATATATAAAAAATTGATAAAAGTGAGAAGTTGCACGACTCCCGACTACTTGAATTACAATTACAACCATAACTTAGAGCACAATGACAACATAAACTCCAGAACTTAATTAGGTCTTACACTAGACCGTCTCAATCTTAGCAATAAAGTATCTAACAAGTTCTGGACAGTCATGGACTTGCAGTGTTTCTGAGTAGATGGGCTGGCTTGGGGCCAGGTTGAGCGTGGGTCGTCGTGAACGGAGCTAGGCTTAGATGTGCTGGGTGGCTTGAATTGGGACAGACTATGTCGACTTTGGCTTTCACGTGTGTGCTTCATTTTGTGTATAGCTACTGATATCACTGATCACAGCATCCAATGTGTCAGTATCCTAGTTGAACATCCGGACATTGCCTTCCAATAGGAACATACTTGATCTTGTCAACATTTAGTTGTAACAATAATTCCCGACAGTACATGCTACTAATCTCATATAATATATATGTATATATATGTATATGTATATGTATATGTATATGTATATATATATGTATATGTATATATATATATATATCATACATATTCCATGTTTCCTATAATGTAGGACTTTGCCAGTTCAATTCACGCGCTCACCAATACAAGCACACCTAACAATCTCCACCTTATGAAGCATTTCCTCAAGCTTTCTTGAAGCATACTAAAGAAGCTCTATAGTCGGACCAGATTATTTTTATTGAGTCTTCTTTTGCACGGTTATTTGCTCTACCAAATCTCCACCTTAACCGAATACTTCAACTCAAGTTGTTTTGGAGATACTGAGTCATCAACGCAATGGAGTGAGGTTACGTAACTAATGAGTACTCTTCCAGTAATGGGTTAGGCTGCTTAACTAAGTCTCCACCTTGACGAGTCATTTTCTGTTCTAGCCTCAAGCGCGTGCGCTATCTAATGGTTCCTTGAACCATCCACTTTGATAACATGTGTCCCGGTTGAATGTTTAAGTGTCCCGATTGAAGATATCAACGTCGTCTTCCAATGGGCATATACTTGGTTTTGCAACACCTTGAGATAACAAAAAAATTCCCAACATTACGTTGCTACCAGTCTCATATATATACCACACTTACTTCATATTTCTTGCGATGTAGAACTATTCACCAGTTTAATCTACGCACTCACTAATACAAACCGCAACTAATAGTCATTACATCAATTAGTAAAAGTAAAGTAGACAAACTAATAATACATGAAAGCATAGGCTAATACACATATAAGCAAAGGTAAAAAGACAGTAATTTGCTCCTCTTTCCAAAAAATCATCCGCACCTCCATTAAGTCTCGGTCAATTCCCTCTTTTAATTATGTCTCATAGCTCCAACAGCTTAACAATCTTTTTAGTTCTTTGTGTGGATTTTCTTGACATGCTCATGAGAATTTCACATGCATTTCAATCAGTTTGATCACCTCAAATTTAGAACTGTTAGCACTTTGAAATATCCTTCTGTTTCTCTACATCGAGATGTGAAATTAAAGGTAGCTCAAGAAATATCTCCAATCTGATCTTTTTTTTCCCATTGCAGAATTCCTTTTTTTTGTGCTTAAATGGTAGTACATGGTTGTACTACAAGTCTTAGGTGATATATAACATAATACAAGTCAATAATGTTTAGTGGTTCGAATCACGCGCTATGCAGGATTCGAACATGTGACCTCATGGATCAAAGCCAAAGCATCCAACCACTGGGGCAGTGGTGCTGGACTTCATAGCAGAATTCAAAACTAAGATAATATGAAAAAATAGAATTTGTTTTACAAGAGAGAATGGCTGTGATAGTAGAAAGATGTAAGCACATGAACCTCAAATTTGTTTTTTTTTAAGTTAGTTTTTAGTGGGATGTTAAATTAGGAAGAAGGGGTTTAATTAAAATTTATCCTTTCACAATGACAAAAGTTGCAAGAGTGTCGCGAGGGAAGATATACCTGAATCGTGTTAGTAATTTTCTTTCCTCGAGAATAAAAATGTAAAAGAGGAATTAGAAAAAAAACAAATTAAACCAAAAATGAAATAGGGATTAAAGAGCAAGGAAAATTAGAATTATTCGCCGATGACCCCTAGCTCGTTGGTAAGGCTCTAAATTGTTGATCTAGAAGAATTAGGATTGGATCCAAAAAAAAAGGAAGAAGAATCATTCTCTGACAAAATTAGGCCGTATGTTAATCTCCCATAATAAAAAGGAGTAGTTTTAAATGTTTAAAAGATAAACAGGATCCAATTTAAGAAGATGATCCCATACGTGGACTACTGATATGGTCCTCTTGGTTATTAATTTCTTTTTTCTGAACTATTAATTTGGCCACTAGTGCACAATTATTTGATTCGCATGGGGTAATATCTTTGAAATGATTGGTTCCCCTCCGCAAACTACATGTTCATTACCGATGCCAAAATTTTATGCCTTTTTCAGAAAATCTAACTGTTAAAGAAAATAAGTTCTAGAAAAACTAGTTCGAAATCACATAGGGCATTGGCCTAGTTGTGCATAAAAAATAAATTAGTTCAGTTATGAGAATACCTGTCGGATGTCAACTGAAAATCACTTGTATGTACCACCGTGTCCAATAAGGAAAATGATCTGCACAGATAATAAATGGCAGGCATCTGAAGCTATATGGTGTTTGCACACAATGTATCAAGCTTCAAAACAAAGCAGTTATTATGCAGCTTAAATAGTGTGCCAAACTGTTAGTGCCAGTACAGAGATAACATGTAGTAGTTTAGAAAATAAAAATATACCTAGAAATGAATCTCTCAAGTAGAATTTTGGTTCGATATTTACCGTAATCACATATTGATTCACATAGTAATATATATTTAAGCATCAGGTAAAAGTCTGAGGTAGGGTTCACACGGGTTGATTGCTCTGCAATATCAATCTAATCCAAAACAATAGATCAGAGCTAGTCCTCCTTAGAAAATGAATTTGATTGGGCATGAAGTAGAATAGAGGGCTGGAAATTTAAGCTATTGAACCAGGCAGAACAAGAGAAAAGATTGATTTGACTATAACCCCCGATGTGCAATTTCGGGCACAACTATTTCAATTGCCAAAAGTAATGATTCACAAAATTAATTAAATATGTGCAAATTTTCTATGGAAAAGTAAGAAAAGCAAAATCTCATGGAGACGGTTTGTCAACCAAAGGATGAAATGTGATCGGATATACTAGAATTAATTTGGAAGTTCATACAAAGGAAGTCATTATAGGTTGGATTGATTGGAAAGTACAGATACAAGGGACAAAACCATTACAGGACATGATGATCAACCCAAATGCGCCAAGTACTTGGAGATTTATGTTGATACTGAGAGGAAAAGCGGTTAAATCAATGAAAAAGGACATGAAAATTAATGCTTAAATTTTTCATATAATTCTCAAAATGAGATTTACTGAACACAAAAATGGAAGTTAACATGTTATATGCAAAGCGGTTTGATTTGAATATTTGAATATATGAACCTATTATTCACACTTTATTGGATTCATCATTTGTGGATGTTTGGTTACTGATTAAATTTCAGAAGCAATCTCTCCGGCAGTGGAAGTAAGACGCTCACCTTAGACTCTAGAACTTGCTCACCTAAGGCTCTGCACAAACGGGAGCCTTGTGCACTGGGTAGATGATGAAGAAAATGAAAGTTAGCATAAGTAAAATATTGGAAAGAAAATAAACTTAGAGAACAAATATTTTAAAAGAAGTAATGCATGGATAAGGTGAATATTTACTGATCATTAATAAACTGAATGAAATATATAGCAGAATGAAATATACTTTATTATCAAGGATAAGTACTTAAGCTAGTGTTATACAACAACAAAAAAAAGTATACATATTTCGAGTGCTTAATTAATAAAATAAAGGTTTTATTTAATTTTAAAGAAATCAAAACAGAAAGCAAACGGTAATTTCTTGAAAATACAATTTTTTTGAAAACTGAATTCATTTATTTTGAAAAGAAATATAAACTAAGATTTATTTACAAAAGCATTTTTTTAAGAAAAACATATACAAACTGAAAATAAATTTTTCTAAAAAAAAGGAGGAATAAAACATATCTGGGTTAAAGTTGAATTTTGAAAGGCATTGAAATCCAAAATAATTTCTGCAAACTGAAATTTTATGTTGTCATTCAAGAACAATATTTTGAAGAAAAAAAATATATAATTTAAACATTTAGAAAGGTAGGTTGGAAATATAAGTGGAACTTCAAAAATTGAATAAAAAAATTTAGCTGAATTATACTTTTAAGAATGAAATTGTGAAGGTAAAAAATATTTGAAATATTTGTCATTTTATTTTACATGTGATGCAAGTGCGCATAAAATATATTTGAATGTGTGTGTGTGTTTATATATGTCATATATGTATAATACATATAAAAAACCAATGCTTAATTTTTAGTGCTTAATATGAGATTTACCAAACACAAAAATAGCGAGTAAAATATTGGAAGTATGAAAGAAAAACAAACCAAGGGAACAAATACTTTAAAAGAAGCGCGTATTGACATTGTGAAAGTATAATAAATAATAAATACTGATAAATTGGGGAAAAAACAAGAAAAAGATACAAAGTTCTTCATGGCTGTTAGAAGTTTACAGTGAGAAATATTTTGGGTAGTAAAAATAAGGACTTCAATTTGATTTTTAGGAAATCAAAACAAAAGGCAAATGATAATTTCTTAAATATTCAAAATTTCAAAAACAAGATTCAAGCATATTTTGAAATGAACTTTTAAAGCATACTCAAACTAAAGTTGAATTACTAAAGAATTTAAATGATGATTATTTTTCTCAAAACTCAAATTTTAAACCATTATCCAAGAATAATAGGTTCAACAAGTAAAACTTCGAATTTTGAGCAAAAATTTATCCAATTGTACTTTTAACAAGAATGAAATTATGAAATTATTATTATTATTTTCAAAAAATTAGTCATTTTATAATTTACCTGTGATGAACGCACGCAGAAAAAAAATTATATATACTAAATATAAATAACTGATGCTTAGTTTTTAGGGAACTTATATAGAACACTTTGTTTAAGTTTCAAAATACGCGATAGCCCCTCCTCAAAATCAAGTTTTAAAAAACACATGTTTTTTAGTTTCAGCCAAAAAAATGCAAATAAACTGCAAATATTTGCAGTTTAACTTTAAAATGCAAATATTCAATTTAAATTGCAAATATTTGCAATTTTTTGAAAAAAATTGAAAAAGTTGAAGAAAGAAAAGGTTATAGAAACATGCAATTAAATTAAGTTCAGATTTTATAAAAAAATGTAGGAAATTGGAATAGGGGTGCAATTTAAAACATGTTTTTTAGGATGGTTTTTCGTATATTAAAGAGTAGAAAAATATTCGGTATCAAAGAGGATGTTTCGTGTATCAAAGAGTAGAAAAATATTCGGTGTTTCTCTCTTCTTCCAGCTTTGTTCTTTTCTCCAAACATTAAGAAGCCGTGACGAGATCAAGACTCCGTTCTCAATTGGGTTATTGATTCTATTTCTGTTTTGTTTCATTTTATTTAGTAGATTAATTGTAAACTTTTTTTTAGAATCATATTAGAGGGTGACTGGGTGAAATCTTATGGGTTGTTTTTGTATTAGTTTGTGTAAATTGCAAAGTCATACCTGAAGAATGTTTCGTCTCATAACACCAGCTTTTGATATCTGAGTTTCGCCTTCGGATACGTGTTCAACAAGATAAAGGAACCAAGATTAGTCGGACGAAATGGTGGAAGCTCAAAGAAGACACCTCACGGGTGTTTAAGGATAGAGTGATGGGAGAAGGGGCATGGAATATGGAAGGAGAAGCAAATGACATGTGGGATGAGATGGCAACGCGTATTCGAAAAGTGGCTACTGAGGTGTTTGGGATAACAAAATGAAATAAACACGAATCTAAAGATTTGTGGTGGTGTAACAGTGATGTGCAAAAGGCTAACAAAGAAAAGAAGGAATGCTACAGATGCTTGCATCATCACAGAAGCGAGAACAATATGCAAAAATACAAAGCGGCAAAGAAGAACGCAAAAGAAAGCGGTAAGTGAAACAAGCGATCGGACGTATGAAGATCTATATCAGAAACTAAGTACGAAAGGGAGTGAAAAAAATATCTATATGATAGCTAAGCTCCGTGAGAGGAAGAAAGGAGACTTCAACCAAGTTAAATGCATCAAGGATGAGAATAATAGACTTCTGGTAAAGGATGATGAGATAAAAAATAGATGGAGAGAATACTTCGACAAGCAATTCAACGAAGAAGGTTATATCACTACGATCGAGCTGAACAACTCTTTTGGGTACACCAGTAGACATTTTGTTCGGAGAATTCAAAAGTGAGGTAAATGATGCGCTAAAACGGATGAAAGCAGACAAGACGTTGGGGCCTGATGACATCCCATTGAGATGTGGAGATGCCTTGAAGATGCAGGGATAGCCTAGTTAAATAATTTGTTCAATAATATTTTCAAATCAAACAAGATATCAAATGAGTGGAGGAGAAGCATATTACTTCCAATCTTCAAGAATAAATGAGATATTCAAAGTTGCACAAACTACAGAAGAATTAAGCTTATGAGGCATACAATGAAGCTTTGTGAGAGAGTAATTGAACATCGATTAAGAAGGATGACAAATGTTTCAAAAAACCAATTTGGTTTCATGCCTGGAAGGTACCACAGAGGGGATTTTCTTGATAAGACAACTTATGAAGAGATTTAGAAAGTAAAAGAAAGATCTACACGTGGTATTTATCGATTTGGAGAAAGTTTATGACAAAGCACAGAGAAAGATTATGTGGTGGGCTCTGCAAAAGAAGAGAGTCCCAACAAGGTACATTACTCTTATCAAGGATATGTACAATGATGTTGTGACTAGTGTTAGAGCATGCGATGGTAAAACCAGTGAATTTCTCATTACCATAGGATTACATCAAGGGTCAGCTTTGAGTCCTTACATTTTTGCCCCAGTGATGAATGATGTTACAAAGGGTATACAATGTGAGATTCTTTGGGGTATACTCTTTGCTGATGATGTTGTGCTAATTAACGAAAGTAAGATAGAGGTTGATAGATAACTGAAGGTGTGGAGGCAGACTTTAGAATCATAGGGTTTTAGGCTTAGCAAAACTAAAACAAAGTATACGAAGTGCGAGTACAGCGACGTCAGGTCAGAGGATGAAGATGTCACTCCGGACGGAAAAGTAGTGCCCAAGATGAAATCCTTTCGATATTTAGGATCGATGTTGCAGTATGATTTTGAGATTGATGAAGATGTTAGTTTTAGAATTCGTGCGGGATGGATGAAATGGCGACTAGCGTCTGGCATTCTCTATGACAAGAAAGTCCTACAAAAACTTAATGGAAAGTTCTACAGAACGGCAATCAGGCATGCGATGTTATATGGTGCAGAATGTTGGCCTACTAAAAAACAACATGCCCAGGAGATAAATATAGCAGAGATGGTATGCTGCGATGGACTTATGATCATACAAGACGAGACCAAATTAGAATGTTCATATATGTGACAAACTTGGAGTAGCATCAACTGAAGAGAAACTAGTCCAACACTGCTTAAAATGGTTTGGACATCTCCAATGGAGGCCTCCCGAGGTATACATGTGTGCGTTGAAATTATAGGTCGCATCGAATGCTCAAAGAGAGGTAGAGGTCGACTAAGGTTGATATGGGAGGAAGTAGTAAAAAAAGACTTAAAGGATTGGAATATATCCTAAAAGCTGGTGTCGGACAGAAGCGCGTGGAAGTTAGCGATCCACGTACCAGAACCATGAGCTGTAAGTTTTTTGTTTATGATTGGTTAAGAGGTAGTGTTATAAGTTTTAGATTATAGAACTAGTGAACAGGAGTCTAAGACGTAATGTTTGGTCTTCGTTCCCAATTACTATTAGTACCATTATTACTATTACTATTATTATTAATTATCATCATCATGGTTTTTATTTCTTTATATTTTTTATTTTTTATTTTATTTTTAGTGTACTCATCATTATTAATATTTTTATTATTATTATTTGTTTAATTATTTTACTTCATTTTATTATTATCATGTTTTTAATTACTTTTAAATTGACTTTGTCATTTAGTTTTGGATTTCATCTCTAGTCACCCTAACTTGTTTGGGAATAATAGCTTTGTTTAGTTGTGTTCGAATATTATTATTTTGATTCAATATTATACATTTATGACTCGGGTGATATAAGATTTGGGATATGCTTAGCATGTTAATTTTATCATTTGTTAGGTTTTGCACAACAAAAATCCTAACAAATTAGTATCAAAGCTAGATCATGACAAGCCTAAGAGTAATTTTGGATTTAGATAATTGTTGAGATATCAGATGTAAGTTCTTTCTCGAAGCTTGTTTTTTGAATGGAAAAAACAGAGGTATTTGAAAGTTTAAGATGAAGGATGTTTTATACCTCAATAATCTCCATGAACCGGTTGACAGTGATGGGAAGGGACTCAAATATAGAGGAGGAAAATCGAAGAATATAGACAAAAACGCGGCTATGTTGATTCGTCGGTACCTCGATGATTCAGTTTTCCACCATGTGGCTAGTTGTGAATCCGTGAATGTTTTGCGCGACAAGTTATCTTTATATGAGTCAAAAATTGCTACCAATAAGGTTTTTCTCATTCGGAAAATGGTTCAGTTGAGCCTGAATGGAGAGAAGTCTATTGTAGAGCATTTGAACAAATTTCAAAAAGTAATAAATCAGTTGACTAATATGGATGTCAAATTTTGACGATGAATGACATGCTAATGGAACTATCTCATTGGATGTTGTTGATGAGTTCATTTTTAGAGAGTTAGGAAACAGTCGTTGTGTCATTGAGTAACTTCAATGCTAATGGAACTATCTCATTGGATGTTGTTCAAAGTGGTTTCTTTAATGAAAAGCTTAGAAACAAAGTATCAATTGTAAAATCAGTTCAATATGAGGCTATAGTAGCAAAAGACTCGAAAAAAAGATACAAAATCGAAGAAAAATGTCGCTAATGGTAAAAGTATATCAAAAGGTAAAGGTATCGTTTGTTTTTATTGTCATAAAAAAGTAATACGCGCAACAAATGTAAAGCTTATAAGAGATCAAAAGATGACTATACATAATGGTAGTGACAACAAGACACAGGCCGACATAAGATGGATTTGGGTGTTAATTTTCACATATGCAGTGATGTGGGGTATTTTTCTTTTTATCGGAAGACCATCGACGTGATTAGGATCGCCAATGAAGTAGAGCTACCAGTTTGTGGTATTGAATCTATCTAATTTCGTACTCATGATGGTGTGGTTAGAGAGGTCTCAAACGCGAGACATGCACTGCTGGTTTGCATAATCTCATTTCTTTCGATCAGTTGAATCATCATGGTTCCACTTTTGAGATTCGATGTTGAGTTTTGAGAGCAAAGAAGGATAATCATATTGTGATGAGATGGGTATTGAAAGATGAAAACCTTTATAAATTAGTTGATCGTGTGGTCGACAATAGGAAGCGAGTGACAGTTGGAGAGCCTAGTCCATAGGTAGGTGGGGGGAGGTTAATGTGTGCACTGCTTGTGATAGTCGTGTTGGTGATCATATTTTCAACAAGGGTCTTCATGTTAATGATGTTTGAGATAGAAGCTCAGATCAAGTGGTGACAGATGTCGAGTTGGAAAATCCATGAAAAATGTATGGAGTTCTTTGAGATATTACAGATGTTTTTAAGATCATCTGGTAGACGGATGTCGAGTTGGAAAATCCACGAAGATTGTATAGAGGTCTTTATGATATTACAAATGTTTTTGAGACCGGGTGGTGTGGTGTACCTCATGACGGGAGATGCATCATTTCAAGCAATGGTAGTGTTTTGTGGTTTTGTGTGATTGAGAAGAAAGGAGTTGTGGTTGATTTAAAAATAGTAACTCTGGTGTGTTGTTTTATTCAATAGGTCACTTTCTTATTTTTTCGCTTTGAAGGCAATTTGGTTGAAAGTGGATATTATATGTATGTTGAAGATATGTGATTTTGCATCAAGGTTGAGTATTAAATTTATGTGACAATCACATTTAGAAGAGGAAATAATTATATAAAAGAAGAAAAGAGTAAGTTTGAACATTCTCAAATTAATAGACATATATGGATATGTATATTTCTCTCTAATTGGATTAATCAATTTATTTGTTCTCATCTGTATGTTGACTTGGACATCTAGTAATTGATTATTATAAATATAGCATTCATTCTTTATCAAAAAGTATGGAAAAGTGTGAAAAAATATTTGGTGTTGTTTCTCTCTTCTTTCAACTTTGTTCTTCTCCAAACACTAAAAAACCATTGCCATAGTGATCAAGACTCTGTTTTCATATTGTTAATTATATTTTTGCTTTGTTTACTTTTATCTGGTGGATTAATTGTAAATATTTTTTTAAATCAATGTGGAGGGTGGTTGGTTGGAAATCTTATGTGTTGGGTTTTTTGTGTTCAAATATTATTGTTTTTATCCAATATTATCTTTTTGGGGCTTGGGTACTATAAGATCATGGGATAAGCTTTTGCAACATATTTATAATTTGTTAGATTTTGCGCAACAAAAATTCTAACAGAAAATATCATGGAAGGAATAATAATTTTGTTAACCGGCATTTTGATCAAGCGGATTTTCAACTGGAATTAGAACGTCAAAATAGAGACAAAACGGTTCACGGACTTGGGAACATATTTGAAAAGGTAAGAAGATCATACTCAATAAGTTTCAAGGGAAAAGGAGCAAAGTGGACCACTTGGTACCGAGAGGTTTTTACTACACTTTAGACCTCCTAAACCACTTATACTTGAAACACTAACTCAAGTGTTTGCAATGAAGTGCTTTTCTCAAGAAATAGAAGATGAGCAATTCTAAGGATTTTTTGGAAGAAATCAAGAAAAGACGAGCAGTATCAAAGAAATTATCAAGAATAACTTCATCTTCAAGGAAGAGTGTTTGGAACGTAACGGATCGAAGATAGGAACCAGAATGGAAGAGAAAGAGAAAATTCCATTAACGCATACCTCTCGGTACCGAGTGGTTTCAATTAATGATGGGACCGACTATTGTTCTCCTACACCAATGGATTTAGATCTGGACCTTGTGTTTCGTGGATCTATGTTTCTACTAGGCGGTTTCTCTATAAATAGCAAACTACCTGCAACTTAGAGGGAGCTTCTTCTTCTTGGACTTTTGAGCACTTGATTTATCTTCTATCTTCTTCTTCCACAAAAACTCTAAACACTCCCAAACCCAAGATACATTAGATTGTGGTCAGATTTGTGTTATGATCATTGTATTCCGGAGAGAATCAATCGATAACAAAGATTAAAGTAAACGTAGACCGGAGTATTTGCCGAACTATTGTAAAAATTGTCTTTTCTACTGCTTTTACGTTTATTTCATTAGGTCTATACATTTTTTTGTGCTTTCAATTGCTTCTGGGGTATTTTTGTCATTTTTGGTGCAAACAAATTTTTTATTAATGAACGTATAGAGTTAAAGAAGTAAAAAAACATTATATTCTAAACGAGATAGGGCAATAACTAAAAATTTAATAAACATAAAAATATTACAAAATACGGGAAAATAGAGGGGAAATAGAAATGGATATTATCGTCAAAATTGGGATTCTAACATGTTATTTCGTTTATATACCAATTTTATAACCATAAATAAAGAGACCTTTCTTAAAGTTTGGAATTAATCTCATAACTTCGTTTGTATATCAATCTTTTTTAGAAATAAAAATGAGTATTTCAAAAGTATACATTTATACCAAAAAAGTATGGCAACAGACGTATCTATCATTACTAAAGAAGATTTCATCAATATTCTATTCTTTCGAAAATCTAAATTCAAATATTTTTAAAATAATATAAACTCTAATCCACGGTTTGAGGTATCGGACGGTACCCCAAAATTTCGGAGGTACCGTACCAGTATCGACTGTAACCGAACCGGAACCGAGCATAAAATTTGATTCCGGCTTGGGTTAAGAAAAAAAATTGAAATCAAATGCAGAAAACCAAATCAGAGGAAATTAAACTAAAAACAAAGCCAAATCAAAGAAAATAGAAATCGATTGAAAAACTTACATGTAAAATCGAACTTCAACCTCGTCTTGAAGTTGAATTTGAACGTAATCGATGATTTTTTTGTTTTTTAACTTTCGACATCTCCTTTGTCTTTCTTTTCTCATGCCCTAAAAGTCGAGTTTCTTTTTTTATAAAGCTTTCACATCCGTTTTGTCTGTTTTCCTCATGCCCTAGAAGTAGAAGTTATGTCGAAGTTGAGAGGATTGGAAGACAACGTTTCTATTGGGTTGCGGCTGGAAGTGTTTATTTTGATATATTTTGGGCTTGGGCTGACTTGGGCTGCCAATTAATTTTCTATTTTAATTGAGTAATGGTTATTTAGAACAATAATTTGGGTTTAGCTTAATTTATTAGTAAGTTTAATTTGATTAGGGTTTAGTATAATCTGATTTACAAAGGATCATCATTACATTTATATTAACCATTGAAAATCGAAATTGGGAACGGGACCGAAACCGAAACCGAAACTTTCGAAATTTCCGAAATCATCCGAAATTAAGAAAAATTCAAATGACCGAAACCGAGTTCTCGAACCTGGCTTTAATCTAATTTTCTGAAGAAAATTGTTTTTAAACAACATCGGCCAATTGAAAGGAAAACATAATATTAGGCAGAAAAGTCCAAATTAGAGTTGAATTTTTAGAGATTTTGAAATTCCAAAAAAAAATCATATTTCAAATTTATATAATTATCCAAGAATAATAATTTTTAATACAAAATTAGGTTTGCAAACAAGTGAAATTTTATTGAATAAAAATTTGAATTTTTACTTTTAACATAAAAAGTATTTATCAAAAGAATTCAAAAAATAATTATATATTTTGAAAATTTATAGTATTGTGTACTTATACATGATAGTTTATGTTACTTAATTAGCAGATTGCCGTAATATAAACTAGAATATAGAGAGAAAATGAAAGTTTGTTTACCTAAATTCATAGTTCATCCATAATAAACAAATGATTTTAATAGTTTGTGTTCATACTCAAAAAGATTGCAACAAAGTTATTACAAATATTGTTAAAAATGAACATAGAGAGCTAACTAAGTAGGATGTAATGTATTTTAAAGAAGATATGTAATGACCAAAAATACGATAAATATAAATATATTGGAAAATAGAAAGAAAATAATAGAAAAAGAATATGTACATAGTTTTTATTTTTTTTCAAAACTAAGATTTGAACTTATTAGTTCGTTATATTTTATAATTATAAACAATGAGACATCATTGTCATAGTTGGGATTTGAGCTCATGACTTCATTTGTTTTACAATCTATCTATTTAAAAACAAAGGGATATTTTAGGAAATTTATATTTATACCAATAACATGTAACAATTATTAACAAAAGTACCGAATAATGGTATCAACAGCTAACATGATCAGCTAAACAACATCAAGCAAGCTATATGATAATAATACATGTTCATGGTATTCAGGTTCTAAATTTACATTTTAGGAAATTAATATTATTTTACTCAAACTCCAATATTATGTAATTATTCAAGAATAATAGTTTTAAAATTGCAAAATTCAGATTAAAAAATAAGTGTGACTTCAAAATGTGAAGAAAAAAAACCAGTTTACACTTTCAACAAAAATGGAATTTTACAAATAGTTATTCTATTTCTAAAATTTTAGTTATTTTTTATTTCATTATTAAATGATAGTTCATTTTAGTATATTAGTTAGTTGGCATAACATAAACTAGTATGATAAGAAACAATTGAAAGCTTATTATACCTTTAGTTCGTATTTTCTATATGATGACATATAGGGGTATTTTTGGAAGTTTGCATTTAATCCAAAAAAAGTGCCACAAAAAAGGTTAATATAAAATTATTAAAGATGAACATAGAGTTAAACAAGTAGAATACAATGTATTCTAAAAGAGATATGGCAAGGACTAAAAATTTAGTAAACATTGAAATATTGGAAAAATAGAAAGGAAAAAAAGAACGGATACCAACTTTATGTCAAAATTGGGATTTTAACATGTTATTCTCGTTTATATATCAATCCTAAAACTATAAATAAAGAGACATCTTTGTTATAATTGGATTCGAGATCATGACTTTATTTATATACCCAATTCTTTTTGAATAATAAAAAGGAGTATTTTATGAGTTAATGTTTACACGGAAAAAAAATACAACACCAAAGTATTGTAATTATTATTAAAGAAGATTTATTTAATACTCCGATCTTTGAAAAAACTAAATTCAAATATTTTGAAAAGAATATACACTAAAATTTATTTATGTTAAGAAATTATTTTTTAAATTATATCAACTAGTTGAAAAGAAAAACAAATATTTAAGCGGAAAAACATTTCCAAATTATAGTTGAACTTTTAAAGAGTATGAAGAAGAAAAAACGAATCAAAATTCGAATTCATATGATTGTCGAAGAACAATAATTTTTATTAAAATACAAAATTTCTATTAGAAAATAAGTGAATTTTAAATTTTTAATAAAAAGATGAATTTGTTTACTTATAACAAAAATGTAAATTTAAAAAAGATCGTATTTTTAAACTTCAGTAGTTTGTAATTATTTATAAATGATAGTTTATATTAGTTTATTTGTTGATTGCAATTGCATACATTATAATACTGAGCGAAAATCGAAGTGTGTTATACCTTAATTTATAATTCATCCATAACAGCATAAATGGATAATTTTAAAACGTTCGTTTTCATACCAAAAGTTTTTTTGTGAATATAGAGAGCTAACTAAGTATAATACAATGTACTTTTAAGAAGACGTGGAATGACTAAAAATATGATAAATGCAACCGTATATTGGAATAAAGAAAAATAAATAGAAATAGAATATATAGGGATCTTTCAAACAGGAAAATAGGCACTGGAAAGGAAGTTGTAAAAAAATTTATTCTCAAGAACAACAAGTTTGCTCCAACTTTTTCCGTGAGCCTAAAAACCCTTTTTTTCAAAACTAAGATTTGATCATGTTATCTTGTTATATACCAAATTCTATAATTACAAATAAAGTGAACCATTGTTGGATTTGAACCCATGACTTCATTTGTTTAGTGATCTTTAATTTAAAAACATAGGGGCGTTTTAGGAAGTTCGCATTTATACCAAAAAAGGGTGACAATTACCAAATAATGGCGTCTCCAGCTACCATGACTGGCTACACAGTATTAAGCAGGCTATAGGATACTTAATAATACATGTTCATGGTATTCAGGCTCTAAATTACTAATACCTTATAAGATCATCAAGCTTAGCTTCAGCGTCCAATTTTATAGGATCTGTATCGCCAAGCAAAGAAGCAGCATTCTTCACTATCAGCTTAAATGTACAAACCTACACAACAACATCAAAACAATTTAAATATGTTCGATTTACACAACATATAAACATGTAGAATACAACTAAATGAAATCATACCTCAACACCAGTACTTGCTTGAAAAGAAATAACTGAGCTTCTTGACTGTACAACACAATCCCTTGTTGCAGAATTCAAAAGCTTATGTATTTCCTCACCATCTCCCACTTTGGAGCTTGATGCTGAAAAAACTGGAATATCAAAACTTACATTGCATATACACACCCGCAACACATTAAGCGCCATAAATACTCCCTTGATTCAAGTATACAACAAATTATCTGATAACCCACTGTTACTTACTGCTTTGAATAGCACTTCATTTTAATTTATTTTCAATTTATTCTTAAACGTAATCACATTAGACTCCTTATTTTAACTTCTATAATCTATAAATATAGAATTCTGAAGGACTTATGATATGTTACTTTGGTCGACTCTATATTATACAAACATTGGCCATCCTATGGGAAGACTCTCGATGTTCTGCTGAAAAGGAAATTAACAACAAAAAAACTATTACCTAGCAATTGATAAGCATATCTGAGAGTCTGTCTAGACGCATCAATTGGAGCCAAAACAAATTTAGCTGCTTTTTTCTTCTGATCTCTCAACCACTCCTTTGGACCGGCTGTGGATTAAAGCCCATTTTATATATAAAAGATCCATAAAAACGAAAGCACAAAAAATGCGGTTAAAGCGGAAGACAAGGATTGGCTTACGAATTCCAAATGCAAGAGAAGAAGGCGGGCTGGAAATGGCGGGAATCAGAGAAAGGAGTAGAATAGCGTTTCGTCGAGATGATACAAAGAAACTAGAACTTTGCTTTGTTTCGTTGGGAGCTTCATTTAGGGTTCGAAATGGCAAATTTTGAGGATGAGAGATATTGTAAGGCTGAAAGGAGCAAGTTTGGATAACAGTTGGGACGGATGCGGTTTCCATTTTCTGACTGTTGTGCCTTCTGCAATTTTTTGTAGTAAATTGGCGGTGATTCCTAGTGTTTGTTTGCTACAGGGGCACACACCCTAGGCGCACGAAAGGAACGGTCGGTTAAAGAGATGTGCGTTCTGGCACCAACGGACGCTTGAAAGGGTCATGGATGCGAAGTGAAGAAGGGAAAATGGTAGTTTGATGGCATGTTCATCTCAATTGTTGATTTTGATCCGTTCATCCAACGGACCTCACGCTTGATGTGTCAACGCGAACGTGGACGAATTACAAAAAATTTGCAAACGCATATGTTTTAGACTTAACTGTTTATTTATATGGACTTCATACAGTATAAAAGTTCCATTTTGTTTAAAATGTAAAAATAGTGCAATTGTAGGAATCTAAGATGTACTTTTGTATTTAATGCAAAATTTGACAAATTTAGTTTTTATCACTGTACCATTACTTATTTTATTCTATTTTTATTTTACCTTTTGAACACTTAGTTAGACCATATGATTTATATTGCTAAACATTTACATGCACTAATCAAACAAGACATATTTCAGGTAAGTCAAAATAATCTAGAAATAGACGTGCATGATTATTTATTTGTTCATTTTTATATTTAATTTATTTGAAAGATTTAAACATAACTAATTATATGATGCAAAAGTAACTAAAATTAATGTGCAACTATGAGTAGCATATGATAATACTGTTAAAAAAACATTATTTCAGTTTTAGACATGTTCACAAAAGTAAAGGAAAACTTTCTGATCGAACACCTCCAGCGCCGATTATTAATCTTCTCATCATCCCTATGACCTTATACCACTTAACACCATATCCCAATCCTTCATCTTCTAACTTTACCGGTTGCATCACGTCTCATTCCTACCCAACAACGGTTTTCTTATCGTGACATAAGCTGTTCAGCACCCATCCTAGACCCGATTTCAAAACCTTTCTCTCCAAGAAACGCGACATCGGACCAATATGCCCATTCTTGAATCCACTTCCAACCTCTTCTTCCTGAGCCTCGGCAACAGGTCTAGCTAGCTCATCATGGTTTGTTTCAATCTCTCCCTCCTAGAGTCGCGACTCCCGGATGCTCACCCCATCTACTCAACACGCTTTTAGCTCCCTATTTCCCTCCGCCACTTTCCAAATTATTGTATGAGCCCTTTATATATACCCTTACTACTTTGATTTGTGTACTCTACTGGCTTGGGATTCACTACATATTTTAGACATCGATATTATAGCACATTTTGGAAAGGAAAAGATCTGATCGTTTTGTTGTGCTTATATTATTATTTTAAGAGAGAAATTTGGCAATAGAGATTGAACTTATAAGGGAGGTTTTCTTTGTCGTCTTTATCAATGCATGTTATCTTATATAATAATTATTATATCATCATCGTCATTACTATTATGCATATCAAACTATTATATTGAAGACTAAACCTTACAAATCATATGTTTGACTCTCTCTATGTAGGTACTCAAGGTCGGATGCAGAAGGTGGGTTAGTGCTATGTTGGTAGCCTATTGTAAACTATGTTAAACCTCATGGTCAATTCTCAACAAAAAATATTTATCATTGTTATTATAATATCGATAACATGTGTATATGTATGTATATATATGTATGTGAGTGTAATAATAATAACAACAACAACAACATAACAAGTGTAATAACTATAATGAAAATAACAACATTCACAATAAATAACATTAACAACAATGAAATTAATAGCATTAGTAATAATAGTATTAAAAGTACAATTAGAACAACAAAATGGAATATAGAAACTTTGACGGGCAAGGGACATGAGTTGGCAAATATTCAAACAAAACAAAGAATTAACATAATTGTTGCGAAAAAAACCTAAATGGAAATCGGGAAAAGCTAGGTAATTAAGAGAGGAGTGAAAGCTATTATATTCCAAAGGAAAAGATAACAAGAGAAATGGTGCAGGTGTAGTAGTAGACAAATACGTAAGAAACAAGCTTGTAGAAGAAGAAAGGAGATATATTAGTGCATATCAATGTAGTTTTAAGCGAATAAATCTTTAATATTATCAGCACATATGTCATGCCCCATAAGTATGTTTGGATAAGAACACAAAACAAGCCTTTTGGGACTCGTTAAATGAAATTATACAATCAACACCGATGCATGAACAGATTTTCACAATGGGAGATTTTAATAGACATGCAAGAGTAAATAATAGAGAAAACGATAGAACATATGGAGGCTTTGGTCGCAAAATGAGAAATGAGGAAGCAAAATCTCTTTAGTACTAGTGTATTTGATTTAATTACTAAAATAAATACTCTTTTTGAGAAAAGAGGTGAACATTTGATAATATATAAAAGCAGATCAAATAAAAACAAATTGAATATTACCTATATAGAAGGCAAAATTTTGTACCATATAAAGATTGTAAAGTGATACCTAGGGAAAGGTTAACAAATCAATGCCGATTACTAATGTTAAACATGATAGAGTTAAGGATGTGCCCTATGGGTAATTATGGATTATATAACTTAAATCTTATATTGAATCTTGTTAGAAATAAATCAAGCTTTTAGTTTTATTTCATATTCTATATTTTGTTAAATTAGGATATACATAATGTTTTTTTATGACAAGAGTGATACTTAATTTAAGTAGAGCATCGTTTTAGTGCCTTAGGGAATCAAAACCACATACCTCTAATACATAATCTAAAGATCTTTCCGCTTAAGTTAGTGGTCATTGAAGGGATATATATATAATATTATAAATACATTAAATATATACAAATAGATAACCATTAAGGAAAATATTAATCAATTGTAGATACGGATGTGCTCGTAACTATGAGTATTGAATCGAATAAAATAAATATTTATCCTTAAATGTTCCTAGTCAAAATGTATCAAGATCGGGATATTGATATATACATTAAGACCGATGCATGTAACATTCTCCACATGATGAATGATGAATTACTCATGATCGTTGGAGGCAGTATGGTGTTACGTACGTGTGGTTGTTTGGAAAAAATTCCAAACCTCACCAAGAGTATCCTATAGGCTAAAAGTCAAATAAAAGACCTCATGTGATGATGTGAAGCAGTCCTTTGACTATGGAATACTGTGTCTCTTAAGTGTCTAAACTATACTTTGATTATGGTTAACGTAGAAAATATGGATCGTGCTCGGGCCGTAGTTGGGTATAAGTTGAACCACTTGAAGTAAAATACTATTCAAGAGAGGATTTGTGTAACATCCCGTATCTGGAGGCCAAAAGTTAAGCGCTGCAGATGCTGCAGTCATCCCTAGTATTAACTTCTGGTGATAAAATATGGTAATGATAATAGTATCCATAATATCATAAGCACATGAATATGAACAAAATCGCAGATTTCAAAAACAATATTTTGTTGATTACATTTCAAAATAATAATTCATATTCATGTTACATAATCCCTTAACGTTTCCCAGGCAATGATTAAATATATCATTACAAAATACACCAAGAGCGACATATGATGATGCCCCCTTGGTTGATCAAAGCAATACAGTCATATCTGACTTATATACACAGCGGAATCAAAACAAAATGAAACTACAAATCCTAATTAGCTATCCATCGGCCACCTGCTCGTTTTCGGATGCTTTATTCGCCAAAAGACAAAAACTAGAAAATCTCAACCCTCGGCCTCTCAAATCAATTTTGAGTACCCGAGAGTTTAAGGGGAAACAAAAACTTCGAGTCAGACATAAAGTCTGGTGTGAATAATTCTATTACATCTCGGTTTATTGATATTAAGTGAGACCACGCCACTTAGCGGAACAGGTTTCCCCTCACTTATATCATTTTCAAAAAATATATATTTTGCAATCCTTTTCTACAACCAAACTGGATAATCAAACTGATTATATCAAAATAGCAATATCCTTTATGCTAATAAATGGACTATCTATCCGTAAAACAAGTAATATGTGAACTATCTACCCACATATAATAGCAAGGTCCGTTATGCTACAAATGGTCTATCTGTCCATACAACTGTGCTGACTGCCCGCAAATTGGACTAACTATCTGAAATGTAGGCTGACTGCCTGCAAAATGGACCAACTGTGTGAATTATTTTCTTAGGGTTAACTACCCTTTAAATTTTCCTTGAAAACCTTTTCAAAATGATTTAGTCCTTCAAATCATATATATATACAAGGAAAATATATCTTTAGCTTTACTCTAAGCCATTTTGCCATGTTATATATACTATACTCAAGATAATGTTGATGAGATTTAATAAGGATTAACTATCCTTCTAAAACAAGTCAAACCCCTTTTTAACTTGAAAATACTTGGGCTACATTGCCTATTTATTACATTCGAAACCTTTGTTTAAAACCGTTAAACAACCCTTTCGAAACTATTGAAGGTAACACCTTCTAAATCATTGGAAAACCCCTTTCGAAACCATTAAATACTGCCTTTCGAAAACATTGGAAAATCCTTTCCTTTCTTTTCTCCGAAAGCTTCAAAATAACAGACATTCCCCTTTAAAACCTTTTAAATATTGCCTTTCGAAAATATAGGAAAGACCTTCCTTTCAATCCTTTCGAAACCATGGAGCCCACCCCTTTCGAAAGCATTCATTAAACCTTTCGAAACAGTCAAACCCAATCCTTTCAAAAGCACTTTGGGTTTAATTTAAAACATGTGGAAACCTTTCAAAACCATTCAAAAATGTCTCGGTCGAAACCATTTGGATTCTGCCTTCAAGTAGAGCAAAAGGATTAGAAACCCATTAAAGTCGAAAGCATCAGTTTTAAAACTTTTAAAACTATCTCTTTCGAAACCATTTGGGTTTTACTTTAGTTATAGAAAAAGGGTCTTAAAAACATTTAAGTCGAAAGCAACTGCTTCGAAATCCATTTCCTGAGTAATGAAGTGATGGTGTCGAAACCATCCCTTCAAAAGCATCGGAGAGGTAGCCAGGTTTTAGAAAAACAAAACAACCCTTTTGAAACCATCTGGGTCGAAAGGTAGAAAGGAGGCATCAAAAAGGTCTCGACTTAGTCGAAAGCAATTATTTAAAAACAGAGGCGCAACCCAATCGAAACCATTTCCTTTAAATCATTTGACTTGGTCGAAAGCTACTTAGTCGAAAGCCGTTTAGTTGAAAGCAAGCAAGTGTATTTCTTTAATTTAAAAACAAAGGACTGCCTCAACCACTTCGAAATCCATGGTTTTGACTCTCTACCTTCCGCCCTCATCCAATTCATTACGTACCAGTTGTCTGATACCATATGCATTGGTTTCGACTATGTTGGAGGCGATAGTATGGAAGCGGAACCTAGTGTCGAAAGAGATGAAATAGTGAAAAACTTATAGCAAATAGTTCTTTTCACCTAACATGTCTTACGTGTCTAATTGTGATTGGTTTCCTCTTTCTTTACCAATAAAAAGTACCGCACTTTGTCAAAAGTGCTGCCGACCTCTCCAGATTTTATAATTTAAATATTTTACAAAAAGCCCCTTCTCCTCTTTTAATTATATAAAACATTAAAGTCACATACCTTAAATAATTATATATAACCATTAAAACACTTAGGAAAAATCTTGAAAAACTCCAGAAAATCACATTATATATGTTTTCCAACATATAAAAATTTCAGACCCAAATAGTTAATTATTTACCCGTAATTAATTTATAACCCAAAATACTATTTTCTTTACTAGAAAATTCATATTAATTCCATGAAAATTTAGAAATATCTGAAAATTAAAACCCATCTTCAAAATAATATTTATGATCTCATAAAAATTCGCAAGGCATTTGGGTGTTATTTTATAGGGTTTTCACCTTAAAACATATCATAAATTCAATATGAATAACCATAATTCATCAACAAGTATATATATTCATTCCATCATTCAAAAATATGGCAAATCATTGCAAAATATTTGGGATTCGTTTTAAAACCGAAAACACAATCAAAAATGTGATGTAAACACTATTCACCTTAACTTTAGAGATTATGGAGATTGAGATGTGAATAGATTTGATTTGAATTTGCTTCTTTCTATCTTTCCTTCTTTTCTTCCTTGTTAATGGTGGTCGGCCCCTTAATTTAAAATTTTGAAAATGAAATGAACATGTAAAATTTTACACGGCCAAGGTTTGGAGGATATATGAATGGTCTTTTTCCTATTTTACCCCTCCTCTATTTCATTTAACTCTTCTTTAGTTCATTGTTAAATGACATGGCTACCCTTAATAAAAAATCAAATCTCAATCTCCTAATCAACACATTACTTTATTTAATTCAACTAACTAAATATCCTAAATAATGTTATCAAAAATCTGGGGTGTTACAGACTCCCCTCCTTAAAGAATTTCGTCCTCGAAATTACGATAAGGTACACAACAAATCAAACAAGAAGGTAAAACATACCATCAAACAAGTCAGGATAAGTATCTCTAATCCTGCTCTCAATGTCCCAAGTACAGTCCCTGTCATCGTCGCTCTACTAGACTTTGACTAATCTGACCGTCTTGGTTCTAAGCCTCTTCTCATCTCTTGCAACTATGCGAACTGGCTTCCTCACTATGGTCAAATCCGGCTCTACCACTAAATCATCTAGCACAGTCGGTGCAATAGTGGTCTCCGGGTTTCTAACACACTTCCTGAGATGAGAAACATGAAAAACATCATGGACTTCTGCTAAACTTCTCGGTAACTCCACTCTATATGCGAGTTTCCCGGTCCTCTCAACAAGGTCCAACGAATCTCAGAGCTAACTTCCCCGATTTCCCAAATCTTATTACACCCTTCATCGGAGACACTTTGATGAAAACCTGATCTCCAACTGAGAACTCTAGATCTTTCCGTCTCTTATATGCATAACTTTTCTGCCTAGACTACGCCTCCTTTATTCTAGCCCGAATGACCTCAATCTTATCTGCAGCTTCTCGGACTAAATCTGGACCAAGAACCAACCTATCCCCAATCTCCAGCCAGCAAACGAGAGATTTGCATGACCATCCATACAAAGCTTCAAACGGTGTTATCCAAATACTAGTTCGATAACCGTTGTTATATGAAAACTCAACTAAATGCAGATGGTCTTCCCAAGATCCCCCGAAATCCAAAACAAAGCTCTTAATAAATTTTCCAAGATCTTGTTAACTCTCTTCATTTGCCCATCAGTCTGCGGATGGTAAGCGGTACTCATCTTGAGCTTGGTTTCCAAAACTTCCTGTAGACTCTTCCAGAATTCACTGGTGAACAAAGGATCTCTATCACTAACTATGCTACTAGGAACTCCATGCAGTCTAACCACATTCTTCAAGAATAAGCTCGCCAAAACAGGTACCATTCTGGTTGACCTAATTGGAATGAAATGGGCACTCTTGGTCAATCTGTCCACTTTGACCCATATACTATCATTTCCCTTGTTCGACCTTGGCAACCCATCAATAAAATCCATGGAGATAAAATCCCACTTCCATACTGGAATATCCAATGGCTGAAGCAACCCACTTGGTCTCTGGTGTTCGGCCTTTGCCTATTGGCAAATCATACACCGCTTCACAAATAACCCAATATCTCGCTTCATACCTTCCTAGAAGAAACTTCTCCTCATATCTTGATACATCTTAGTACCTCCTGGGTGAATAGAGAACTTCGAACAATGGCATTCCTTCGAGACTTCTTTCCTTATGTTTTCTACACTCGGAACACATGATCTTCCTCTCTTTCTAAACCTCTCATTCAGGTCAAGACTGAAATCTTTCAAGTCATTGCTCTCAGATCCTTCTCTTAACTTCCTAATCTGTTCAATTAATACCGGATCTTCTTCCTGTTTAGAAGCAATTCTTTCGATCATTATTGGTCGAACTTCCAAACAAGATAATACAACTGTATCTCCACTAGACCCAACCTCGGATCTCCACTGCACTCTGCAATCTGCTAATGCTTCCAAATCCTTCCACTCAGCAATCATCGCCAAAACTGCATTTTGATGCTTTCTGCTAAGTGCATCTGCAACCTTGTTGCCTTTCCCCTATGTGTAATCAATCCCAAAATCATAAGCAACAATGAGCTCTAACCACCTCTGCTATCTCATGTTCAACTCTTTCTGAGAGAATAAATAGTTCAGCGACTTATGATATGTATATAGCTCAAACCTTTCTCCCAAAAGGTAAAGTCTACACACCTTCAAAGCAAAAATTGCTGTAGCCAATTCCAAATCATGCGTCGGATATCTGACCTCATGCGATCTAAGCTGTCTAGAAGCATAGGCACTCGCTTTACCCCTCTGCATCAGCACAGCTCCTAGTCCTGTTCCACATGCATCGGTGTAAACCACCAAATCTTGATTCCCTTCCAAAACAACTAATGCCGGTGCATGGGTCAATAAGTGTTTCAAACTCCGGAATGCTTTCTCACACTTATCGGTCCACACAAACTTCGTATCCTTTCTTATCAGCTTGGTCATCGGTGCCGCTATCCACGAGAAATCCTTAATGAACCTCCGATAATAACCAACCAACCCAAGGAAACTCTTTATCTCTGTCATTCTCTCGGGTCTCTTCCAACTATTCACTGCTTCAATCTTAGTCGGATCTACTGACAACCCTTCCTTTGAGATTACATGACCAAGAAACTTCACTTCTTTCTTCCAGAAATGACACTTTGAAAACTTCACCTTTAACTGATGCTGCCTTAGCATTGCAAGTACCACTTTAAGATGAATTTCATGCTCTTTCATCCTTAGAGTAAATCAAAATATCATCTATGAAAACCAATACGAACATATCCAAGTGCTCTCGGAAAACCCGGTTCATCAAATCTACAAAGAAAGTTGACGCATTAGTCAGTCTGAACGGCATGACTAACCATTCATACGACTCATACCTGGTTCTAAACGTCGTTAAAGGTATACTATCCTCTGCTACCCTGAGCCGATGAAAACCTATCGCTAAATCCAACTGCGAGAATACCTTGGCTCCACTCAACTGGTCGAATAAATCGTCAATCCTAGGCAATGGATATCGATTCTTTATCGTCCTCTCGTTCAACTTACGATAATCGATACATAGCCTTAACGATCCATCTGGCTTTTTAGCGAACACCGCGGCTGCTCCCCAAGGCGAACTACTCGGCCTGATAAAATTCTTGCCTTCTAAATCCACCAACTGCACCTTTAACTCCCTCATCTCTTAAGGGGTCATCCTACTTGGCGGTCTGCTCGTTGGTTCTGCTCCCGAAATCAAATCTATCTGAAACTCAATGGCCCGTTTCGGCGGCAATCCAACTGCAGGCTCAAAAACATCTATGAATTCTCTAACCACGAAAACTCGACTCAACTCATCATCCAATTCCATAGCACCCAACAAGGCATACATCTCACTGCAAGAACCTTCTACGGCATAAACTATATGATCGCTACAATCTGGGTGTCTAAGCGATATTTTCCTATCCTGGGAAAATATCCTAGCATCGTACTCACTTAACCAATCCATTCCAAGAATAATTCTGAACCCCATAAAATCAAATACATGCAAACTGCAAACAAAAGTACGACCTAACAAGTCAAACTCTAACTGATCACATCTCATCCCTAGAGTTGCATACCCTCCTATTGGATTCGCAACCCGTAAGGAAGTAACTGAATAAGTGGGATCTATGTTAAGATTATCTATCAAACATTTAGATATAAAAGAATGTGATGCACCAGTATCAAATAAAATGCTAACAGTCATACCATGAATCTGAAGCGTACCTCCCAAGACTACCTATCCTTTTTCCTGAGCTGTCGGCTTAGAAGCAGTAGGCTCCAATGCATACACCTTGCCCTTTCCATCCTTAGCGGGCTCCTTGTACTGGCTCTTGTAGTGGCCAATCTGGTCACAAACTCATAGTTGTAGCACCTGACATTCTTCCTCCCAACTACTTCCTTAGCCTTCTCGGAACGACATTCATTAGCATAGTGCCCCTTCTTATCACACTTGAAACAGACAATCTCAAACTTCCCCTTCTTAGCTGCTCCACCCTTCTAAGCACCTTTCTTTGGAAAGAACTTTATCTTCTGATTCTGCCCGACCTAGACTTCTTTAGCCTTACTCTTTTCTAGAGAATCAAGCAACTCCTCATGCCTTAAGGCCATCTCTATAACAAAGTCAGAAGGATCTCTAATATGAGGTAATGTAGCCCTAGCCAACTCAGGCTTCAACCCCCTAATAAACTTCTCGTTCCTCTTCATGACCGTGTCCACTGAAGCATACCCATATCGGGCCAACTCCTCGAAGTTTCTTGCATACTCCAAAACTGACATCTCCCCCTGTTCTAATTTAGCAAACTTCCTGATCAAAGCTGACTGTGCCATTGCTGACATAAACCTCTCCTGGAACCTTCCCTTGAAATCTTCCCAGGTCATAGTTTCCTCATCCACCACCGCATTCACACTATTCCACCAGAACGGAGCTACTCCTTGAAGCTACCTAAATGCCAATCTCCTCTTCTTCTCATCATTGAGCCCCAGATCTGCAAAAATTCTTTCGCAGTGCAACAACCAATTGTCTACCTCAATGGCATCTTCTGTTCCAACAAACTGCTTCCCTCCAAGCTTGGTGTAATCCCCACTCAGCTTTGCATAATGGTTGACTATCGGAACTTTCAGAATCCCTGCTCCTGCAGCATTTCCTCCTAACACTCCAGCTGCAACTCCCACCTGCACTATATTCCTGAAAAACTGATACATAGCTTCCATTCCAACCTGCGGGACTTCGACATCCACATTCTCTGCTTGCGCCTGACCTTGACCTCTTCTCACATTAGGCCTAGCATTCCCTTCGGTTCCCTTCCCTCCTAGGTTGACTCTTCCTCTTCCACCTTCCATATATGTATTCAAACCTCATGAGATACAGAAAAATATCCTAACAAAGATAGAAGACTAGAGATAAAGCGTATACTTATATATAGCAAATACAAGTACGTTATTATAGCATTATCCCATACCCATTTTCACTCTAATTCCTTCGAATTATGCTTTAAAATCATTTTTAGTTTAAAGTTTTTCATAAGCCATACTTTGATACCAAGTTGTAACATCCCGTATCTGGGAGCCAAAGCTAAGCGTTATAGATGCTGCAGTCATCCATAGTATTAACTTCTGGTGACAAAATACGGTAATGGTAATGGTATCCATAATATCATAAACACATGGATATGAACAAAATCGCAGATTTCAAAAACAACATTTTGTTGATTACATTTCAAAAAAATAATTCATATCCATGCTACATAATCCCTTAACGTTTCCCAGGCAATGATTAAATATATCATTACAAAAATATGCCAAGAGCGACATATGACGATGCCTCCTTGGTTGATCAAAGCAATATAGTCATATCTGACTTATATACACAGCGGAATCAAAACAAAATGAAACGGCAAATCCTAATTAGCTATCCATTAGCCACATGCTCATCTTCGGATGTTTTATTTGCCAAAAGACAAAAACCTGAAAACATCAACCCTCGGCCTACTCAAATCAGTTTTGAGTACCCGAGAGTTTAAGGGGAAACAAAAACTTCGAGCCAGACATAAAGCCTGGTGTGAATAATTATGTTACATCTCGGTTTACTGATATTAAGTGAGACCACGCCGCTTAGCGGAACGGGTTTCCTTCACTTATATCCTTTTCAAAACATATATATTTTGCAATCCTTTCCTGCAACCTAGCTGGTTGATCAAACTGATTATATCAAAATAGCACTATCCTTTATGCTAATAAATGGACTATCTGTCTGTAAATAAGTAATATATGAACCAACTGCCCACATATAATAGCAAGGTCCATTATGCTACAAATGACTATCTGTCCATACAAGTGGGTTAACTGCCTCCAAACTAGACTAACCGTCCGAAATCTAGGCTGACTGCCTGCAAAATGGACTAACTGTCCAAATTATTTTCTTAGGGTTAACTACCCTTTAAATTTTCCTTGAAAACATTTTCAAAATGATTTAGTCCTTTGAATCATATATATATATACAAGGAAAATATATCTGTAGCTTTACTCTAAGCCGTTTTGCCATGTTATATATAATTTACTCAAAATAATGTTAATGAGATTTAATAAGGATTAACTATCCTTCTAAAACAAGTCAAAACCCTTTTTAACTTGAAAATACTTAGGCTACATTGCCTATTTATTACATTCGAAACATTTGTTTAAAACCGTTAAACAACCCTTTCGAAACCATCGAAGGTAACCCCTTTTAAACCATTGGAAAACCTCTTTCGAAACCATTAAATATTGCCTTTCGAAAACATTGGAAAATCCTTTACTTTCTTTTTTATGAAAGCTTCAAAATAACAGACATCCCCATTTAAAACCTTTTAAATATAGCCTTTCAAAAACAAAGGAAAGACCCTCCTTTCAATCCTTTCGGAACCCTGGGGAACCATCCTTTTCGAAACCATTCATTAAACCTTTCGAAACAGTCAAATTCAATCCTTTCGAAAGCACTTTGGATACAATTTAAAACATGTGGAAACTTTTCGAAACCATTCAAAAACATCTCGGTCGAAACCATTTGGATTCTGCCTTCAAGTAGAGCAAAAGGACCAAAAACCCATTAAATTCGAAAGCATCAATTTCGAAACCTTTTAAAACTATCTCTTTCAAAACCATTTAAGTTTTACTTATAGAAAAAGGGTCTTAAAAACATTTAAGTCGAAAGCAACTGCTTTGAAATCCATTTCCTAAGTAATGAAGCGATGGTGTCGAAACCATCTCTTCGAAAGCATTGGAGAGGTGGCCATGTTTTAGAAAAACAAAACAACCCTTTCGAAACCATCTGGGTCGATAGGTAGAAAGGCAGCATAAAAAAGGTCTCGACTTAGTTGAAAGCAATTATTTAAAAACAGAAGCGCAACCCAATCAAACCCATTTCCTTTAAATCATTTGACTTGGTCAAAAGCTACTTAGTCGAAAGTCATTTAGTCGAAAGCAAGCAGGTGTATTTCTTTAATTTAAAAACAAAGGACTGCCTTAACCCCTTCGAAACCCATGGTTTCAACTTCCTACCTTTCGCCCTCAACCAATTCATTACGTACCAGTTACCAATACCATATGCATTGGTTTCGACTGTGTCAGAGGCGATAGTATGGAGGCGGAACCTGGTGTCGAAAGAGACAAAACAGTGAAAAACTTGTAGCAAATAGTTCTTTTCACCTAACCTGCCTTACGTGTCTAATTGTGATTGGTTGCCTCTTTCTTTACCAATAAAAAGTATTGCACTTTGTCAAAAGTGCTGCCGACTTTTCTAGATTTTATAATTTAAATCTTTTACAAAAAGCTCATTCTCCTCTTTTAATTATATAAAACATTTAAGTTCCATACCTTAAATAATTTTTTATAACCATTAAAAAGCTTAGGAAAAATCTAGAAATATTCCAGAAGATCACATTATATATGTTTTCCAATATATAAAAATTTCAGACCCAAATAATTAATTATTTACCCCCAAAATGCCATTTTCTTTATTAGAAAATTCATATTAATTCCACAAAAATTCAGAAAAATCTGAAAATTGAAACCCATCTCCAAATAATATTTATGATCTTCATAAATATTCGCAAGGCATTTGGGTGTCATTTTATAGGGTTTTCACCTTAAAACATATCATAAATTCAATATGAATAATCATAATTTATCAACAAGTATATATATTCATTCCATCATTCAAAAACATGGCAAATCATTGCAAAATATTCGGAATTCATATTAAAACCGAAAACGCAATCAAAAATGAGATGTAAATATTATTCACCTTAGCTTTAGAGATTATGGAGATTGAGATGTGAATAGATTTAATTTGAATTTGATTCTTCCTAGCTTTCCTTCTTTTCTTCCTTGTTAATGGTGGTCTGCCCCTTAATTTAAAATTTTGAAAATGAAATGAATGTGTAAAATTTTACATGGCCAAGGTTTGGAGGATATAGGAATGGTCTCTTTCCTATTTTACCCCTTCTCTATTTCGTTTTAACTCTTCTTTAGTTCATTGTTAAATGGCATGGCTACCCTTAATAAAAAATCAAATCTCAATCCCCTAATCAATACATTACTTTATTTAATTCAACTAATTAAGTATCCTAAATAATGTTACTAAAAATCTAGGGTGTTACGATTTGTCTCCTTCAAACAAAATGTTAGTATCACCGTAATTGGTAGTCAATGTAAAGTCAAAGTCTTCGATCAAAGCATATCGGTTAATCGGTAATTGTTCTCGGATTGAACCAAGGACATTAGTGTTGAACTTCATAATTAAATCCATATTATTAGAGTTTAGACCATTGACCGAGCTCTATATATCTAAATGATATAGTGGTGATGAAGAAAAATATGCACAATATATTGTTTTTAACGGTGTCGCTTTAAAAGATAAGAAATCGAATATTATCTAGATATATTATATACACCTAAACTCATGTTTAATAGAGTTAAGGGTGTGACTTAGGGGCAATTTATGCAATTTTTTATGTAACCTTAACTCTGTAAACAATCTTGTTTGAAATAAAATATGTTTCTGGTTTTGTTTTCTATTATATGTAGTGTTATATTGTGATATATAATGAATTAACAACAATAAACATTTATAAGTAGAAAAACCCTTAGAAATAATGTTTTATTGATTATAACGAATGGGTTCTTAATGAAGAGTATTGAATCGATGTAAAAAAATGCTAACTCCTTAAATGTTAATAGTTGAGATGTATCAAGAAAAATGATATCGATACATTTGTTGAGACTGGTTTATGTAAAGCTCCCCATATGATAGGCAGTGATTTGCTCGTAACCGTTGGGGGCGCTTAGGGGTTACACACTTGTGGTTGTTTGGAACAATCACAGATCAACCAGATGAGAGTTTTCTATAGGTTAAGGTAACCAATTCAAAATAGAATATCTTATGGCAACAAAGTATAGCAGTCTTCTTACTTGACAGTATTGTCAAACTTAAGGATGTAGACTATACTTTGATTATAGCCAACCACATGGTATGGTGACCATGTCACGACTATATTTAGGTACACACAGAAACACTTGAAGTGAAACACTACTTAGAAGAGGATCCGTCTCCTTCATTATAAAAGGTTAGTATCACCATAATTAGTATATTACTTAAATGTCAAAATCTCTTGCCAATGTAAACTGGTCAATTGATAAATGTTATCGGATTGAACCAATGACTTTTAAAGTTATTTATGCAATTAGAACATGGTTACTAACAGAGTTTTTGACCATGGACCAAATATTAGATATCTAAGTGATATAGTGATGACGAAAAGAATACATGTACAAACTATCGCTACTAAGTTAGCTTATTTTAGATTATAAACACGATTTCGCCTAAATGATTTATGAGAGCTGAACTTGTAGCCTATATTTTGCTTCAACAAAGTCCATAGATTTTGTATTTAAATTGCTTATATATTGATTGTGGATCGAGTTTACAACAAAGAGACAACACAACCATGTTGTTAGTTACTTCCGAATTTGACCGAGGATACAATTAATTATAAATGTTATAAATTAATAATAAACTAATATAAATATTGTACTAATATATATGGCTATTTTAATTATTTATTTCAAATTAAAATTGGACAGAATGATGTACAAAAGTTATATGGCAGTTCTGTCGATTGAGGGGCTAGAAGTTAATTAATTAAATGGTGATTCAAATAGGAGTCAATGGGATGTTTGACCATGCTTGGTCAACATCAGGGCTAGCCACATATAGGGGATATTTTGGGCTTTACCAAGTTTCCAATGCTAAGGGTATGGTGGAGAATAAGGTGTGGACCATTAGTTATAAATAGAATGGCCTCCACCATAATTCTATACACAATTTTTCTAGTGTTCCTCTCAACCTATAGCAACCATAACCTTGCCTTGGTGAAGCCTACTTTTCATATTTGCAACTCAAATAGAAGGAGTCCATGTAGCTCCAAAAGGATATTCTAAACAAACAATGTTTTGGCTCTCGGAAAGATCATCTCGGTGAAAGGTAACTTTTTCAATTTATATGTATTCACCTATATAAACATGTATGTCATCATTATCATTATCTATGAACCTCTTATGCTTGGCTATTAAATAAAACTCGAAAATCATTTTTAATTTTAAAATAAGTTTCAAACATAAAACATATTTTTAAATATATACTTATATAATATGTGTGTGTGTATTATAACTAAATTTTTTTGTGGCATGACTTAAAAACGAATTTTAACAATTATATATATATACACACATACACACACACTCAAACTCATAATGCATGCATGCATGCACATAAAGACACACACACACATATATATACTTTACTGTTTTGAATAAAAAAAATTATATATATATAATATTTAAGTTTTTTTGGATTAGATCAATATGTTATATATATATATATTTACTAGGTCAAAATGTTTAAATTTGAAATTTTGAATTATTCAAAACATTTTAATTTAGTTGAAATTAATTTTAGAAAACTTATAAATTCTAGTGGTTGAAGCATTTTAAATTTTTTTTTTGAATAAGTCACATATATAAATTTGAATTTTAAAACTAAGCATATATATACAGATAGTTAGGAATTAAATTGATTATATATATATAAATTATTTCAAATTTTATTGCAGCAAATGAAATTAATTTTTAATTATTATATATATATATATTTCAAATTATATGTTTATACATATATATATATACATATATATTGTTAAATATAAATGTTTTATAAAATATTTTAATGGCCAATCAAATAATAATAATAATAAAATATTTATTATTATTTGCTTCACGTACACCTAGGATAATTTGTATTAAATATTATATTATATATCACACTTAGACAACTTGTCAACCGTTGGACAAAACGGTCAAGTTTCCCATGAACCCCCAGTATATGATATATGTTTAAATTGTTGTGATGTTCATATTGTGAATGTGAATATCATGACATATAGGAATATAATATTACAATAAACTATTAAATTAACTCTACAGTTTGACCCAAGCTTGGTATTACACTTGATACCGAGCTTCAAACCAACTTGATTCTTGAGTCATTAGCTCTACAATTTAACCTGTTCATATTAAACTTCAATTTAACTCATTGGAGTGTACTGTCCTTGAACTCCTTAATAGGTTAAGGACTGCCTAGAGTACACTCGTGAAGGAACCAAGTGATGTGCTCACTATTAAGTGTATCTCTTTATTGAAAGGCCAGAAGAAGAGAAAACGTAAGTCGGGTGGCAAGTCAAAGTCAAAGGCCCAAGAGAAATGTGATTGTCACTTTTTCTCAAAGAAGGAACTTTGAAAGAGGAACTGTTCGAAGTACTTAAAGATACTCAAGGGGATGGAATCAGATTTTTCTCCTAAAAGTATTTCCATATAGATAATTGTTTATTTATATGTGCTTTTGGTTAGGTTTTAGATATTGGATCTAGAACTCATATCTATAATTCATTATAGGAACTTAGGAGAAAGAGGCCCGTCTCTAGAGGAAGCATGGAATTTCAAGTTGCCAATGGAGCTAGTGTAGCTGCAATCTCAACGTGAGAATAATAAGTGAATCTAATGAGTGGATATGATTTAGTTTTGAAAATTATTATTATGTGCCAAATTTTATTCTTGGAATAATATTCGTCTCTCGTTTATAGAGGATAGATACAATTTTATTTGTAAAGATAAAACTATAAAAATTTATGTTAAAAATAAAACAGTTGGATTTGGTGCTTTAAAATAATGGCATTTACATTTGAATCATGTATTTGCTATGTAAAATAACAATGCTTCTAGATTTAATGATAGTTACCTTTAGTATTGTAGACTAGGCCGCATTAATAAGAAACAACTTAACGAGTTAAGAAACTAGGGATTTCTACCATCATTTGGTTCTAAATCATTCGATACTTGTGAGTCGTGTCTTGAAGGTAAAATGGCCAAACACCTATTTAGTGGGAGCAACGAAAGAGTTAACTAGGACTCGTATATGTGGTACGATGTCTACAAATACCAAAGGTGAAAACCCATACTTTGTTGCATTTACCGATGATTTTCTATATGGATATGAGTATATTATGAAATATAAATTATAGGTTTATGAAAAGTTTGCTAAATATAAGAACGATGTAGAAAACCAAAGTAATAAGAACATAAAAAATCATTGATTTGATCGAGGAGGTAAGTACATAGGATCTGAACTCCAAGGTACCTAAAAGAGAACGAGATTCTCTCCTAAGTCACTCCTCCATATTTTCTACAACGGCACGTTGTTTCAAAGAGGAAAAATCAAACCTTGTTGGACATGATTCAATCTATGATGAGTGATACTGAGTTACATTATTCTCTTTGAGGATATGTGTTAGAAATTTCCATATACATGTTAAATAATGTACCGTCTAAGTTGTACATAAGACTCTATATGGGTTATGGATGAAGAAGAAACCCCACCTTAATTATCTTAAGGTTTGGGGTTGCTCGACTTACATTTAAAATATAAACTCTAGTAAGTTAGAGGCAAGGTAGGTCTTATACAATTTTATAGGTGTTGGTGGAATTTTTCGTCGAACACCAACACCCCGAAGATCGAAGAACAAGCTTTGATCAGTCCATTTTCTAAGTACTTTGGTAGGCCGATAACCGAAGGTTTAAGGTTATTATCGGAAGTGTAGTTAACTTTAAGTGAATGCAAAAAGGAGTAAATGTAGAATGGGTTGAGAGTGAACTTATAATAAACGCTAGAAGTTAAAGTGCAGAAAGCAAAGATATCGAGATTTGTAGTGGTTCAGGGAAAATCCCTACGTCTACTTTATCCTTTCCTCCTTTAGAGTTGTATACCAAAGCCGAAAGGCTGTTATAGTGCTGAATTAGCAAAGTTTTCCATTAACGAGTTTTTACAATGAGCTCTAATATAGGAAAGTATAGTTTTTCTTAGTATCTGGATTATGCAGGTGCCAAAAAGATCCTTCATACATTAGGATTTATGCCTATTTATAGGCATCTTGTAGCTTAATTATTGGTGAAGAGCTTTTCTCTTGGATTTTTGTCCCGTAAGAGGGGTGGAGATTTGCACATGTATTGGTTCACTTGCTAATTGACGCGGATTGCTGACTTGGCATTATATATAACTTTTGGGTGCCTTGATCTGCATGTGTTGTATATATTTTAAGCTGTAGGAACCGTTCATGCATCTAAGGGCTATCTTAGCCATTGATCTTTATTGCATATTAAAATGCTTGGCTTTGAGGTGTTTCTTTAGCATAGGCTTTCGGTTCGTGCCTATCCGAGGCTTGAGGTTTTGGTTCAAGATCAGCTATGTGACCGTTGCTTTTGGTATGGGTAATACCTTCGACCTTTGTTTATGCTTCAGTATTAAAGCTTATCCTTTGGTTTAGATACCGATGGTAGCTATGCATAGACATATACAAAGTCCAAATCGATGTTTAATGCTTATGGGAAGTTTAATATAGGGCAAAGCTTATATGGTTTAAAGGTTAAATATATCTAAGTAAAAATTATGGTATAACATGCCCCCCTGAAGTTCTCTTTGTATAGTAAATATGGGGTATACCTTTGATTTTTTTAGGAAAAGTTAAATCATGCTTTTGTACTTTGTTGTTTCGCTCTTTCCATGCCCTGTATTAATTTTCTGTACTTATTAAATTAACCAATGTATGGCAGATTTTTAAAAATCTACCCTTATGAAATAGTGGGGGTTTTTAGATACCAAAGGCTATATCTAGTAGGTGTTGTAAGGCGAAACTAGTTGTACGTCGAAGGCTATATATAGTAAGTGTCGTAAGTAGAAGCTGATTGTATACATCATAAGGATAAATATATCTAACTGCATTGGATAATGAGGATTTAAAAATTAATTTTGAAAATCTAATCTCGTCGCATAGTGAGGATTTGAAAATGAGTTTTGAAAATCCAACCTTGTCGCATAACATGGACTTGAAAATTTATCCACATCATATGGTGAGGATTTTGAATATCGAACCTCATCTTTTAGTGAGGAGTTGAAAGTCTAACCTCATCATTTAGTGATGATTAGTGTTATACCATAATTTTTTCTCAAGTATATTTAACCTCTAAACCATATGAGCTCTGCCCGACTTTAAACTTCCCATGGGCATTAAACATCGATGTTGACTTTGTATATGTCTTTGCGTAGCTACCATTAGTATCTAAATACCATCTGTATCTAAACCCGATAAGCTTCAATGCCGAAGAAAGCTCCAAAGGTATTACCCATACCAAAAGCAACAGTCTCTCAGTTGACCTTGAACCAAAAGCTTAAGCCTCACATAGACACCAACTTAAAGCTTATGCTAAAGAAACACCTTAAAGCTGAAAGCTCTTCAATATGCGACAAAGACCCATGACTAAGATAGCCTTGGAAGCATCAACGGCTCTGATAGCCTAAAGTACATTCAGCACATGCAAATCAAGGCATCCAAAAGCTTTATAAGAATTCCTAGTTAACAATCTACGTCAATTGGCAAGTGAACCACACGTTAACGCATGTGCAAATCTCCACATCTCATAAGGGACAAATCAACAATCTAGGAGAAAAGCTCTCCACTAATAATCAATCTACAAGATGCCTATAAATAGGCGTAGATCTAATGCATGTAGGATCTTTTTGACACATGCATAATTCATGTACTAATAAAAAATTACTTTCCTACATTAGAGCTCATTGTAAAAACTCAGTGATGGTGGACATTGCCAACTCAGCACTATAACAGCATTCCGACTTCAGTATAGAACTCTAAAGAAGGAAAAGACAAAGTGGATGTAGGGATTTTGGTTGAACCGCTATAAATCTTGTGTCTTCAATTCGTACACTCTTATGTTCGGCATTGCTTATAAGTTCACCCTCAATCCATTCAACGTTTACACTTCTTAGCATTTGCTTAAAATAATTAACTACACTTCCCATAATAATCTTAAACCTTTAACTATCAACCTACTGAAGTACATGGAAAATAGACCAATCAAAGCTTGTTCTTCAATCTTTAGGGGTTGTGTTTGGCAAAAAATCCCAACCAACATTTTTTTGCGCTAGAAGGATGGCTTGAACCTCCATTCCTTATCTCAAAAACTAGTAATCTTTATTAGTCAGTAATGTCTAACTCCAGGAAAGAAGGCAGTTATGAAGACTTCAGTTCAGAAACACCTCTTAGTCTTTATATCCAGCTTATAAATAAAGAAAACACTGAATACTTAGCAACTCTGGTCATGGCAAAAGAGAAGGCATAAGAATATGACCCTGTTTGTGAACTGCAGGCTTCTCAAATAAGACAGCTCTTAGGATACCTTCTGGAGTCAATTCGGGAATCTACTCAACTTGGGGAAATATTATGAAATTCTAGTGGACCGAGCATATGGCTAAGATATATATATATATATAAACTAACTAGTAGTAGTAAAATAAGGTAAATAAGAATAATTACACCAGGATTTTTTATACTGATTCGGAGTAGTACCGCCCTACGTCCAATCTCAGAATCTCTATTCTGGCTTTTCACCAGTTAAACCCTCACTTCATCCGGAGGAATAGGTTTACACAATGCTTGAGCCGCTGAATAGGTATTTTCACCAAATCAAAAGAAAAACTATCTTAGACAATAGTTATGTCTCTTGTCATGGAAAAAGAGAAGGCATAAGAATATGACCCTGTCTGTGAACTTCAGGCTTCTCAAATAAGACAGCTCTTAGGATACCTTCTGGAGTTAATTCGGGAATCTACTCAACTTGGGGAAATATTATGAAATTCTAGTGGACCGAGCATATGGCTAAGATATATATATATATATATATAAACTAACTAGTAGTAGTAAAATAAGGTAAATAAGAATAATTACACCAGGATTTTTTATACTGATTCGGAGTAGTACCGCCCTACGTCCAATCTCAGAATCTCTATTCTGGCTTTTCACCAGTTAAACCCTCACTTCATCCGGAGGAATAGGTTTACACAATGCTTGAGCCGCTGAATAGGTATTTTCACCAAATCAAAAGAAAAACTATCTTAGACAATAGTTATGTCTCTTGTCATGGAAAAAGAGAAGGCATAAGAATATGACCCTGTCTGTGAACTTCAGGCTTCTCAAATAAGACAGCTCTTAGGATACCTTCTGGAGTCAATTCGGGAATCTACTCAACTTGGGGAAATATTATGAAATTCTAGTGGACCGAGCATATGGCTAAGATAACAAGATATATATATATATATATATATATATATATATATATATAAACTAACTAGCATTAGTAAAATAAGGTAAATAAGAATAATTACACCAGGATTTTTATACTGGTTCGGAGTAGTACCGCCCTACGTCCAATCTCAGAATCTCTATTCTGACTTTTCACCAGTTAAACCCTCACTTCATCCGAAGGAATAGGTTTACACAATGCTTGAGCCGTTGAACGGGTATTTTCACCAACTCAAAATGAAAACTATCTTAGACAACAGTTATGTCTCGATACACTAATTTACTGACATGAGTACAAGGTTCCTATAACTCAGAAGAATCTTTAAAAACACTGATTATTGATTGCTTTTAGAACAAGCAAGAATTTCAAGACAAGCTGAAATAATAGAACTAATTTTATAACTGAAAGAACACTGATTATTGATTGCTTTTAGAAATCAAGAGATTTTGAAACCAAAGAATAAGAAATCAGAAATAAAGTTGTAAATTCCTTTCAAAATCCATATGTATTTATAAATATTGCAGTGATTTGTTAAAGAGAAACAGTTATCTCCATGAATCTCTGCAGGAACGATCGCAACTGGATGAAGAGACACGACGTTCAAAAGTTTCTCACGAGCTTCAATATTTTCGAAATATCATCTGCAACGGTCCACGGTTAGCCCCGCTAGTGGACCGGTGTACATGATTTTTTTAAAAATCAAAAGCTATTTAAAAGGCTTTTTAAAATTATTAAAAAATATTTTTAGCAACGTCAAAGCCTTGGAATACTATGGTGAGATTCTTGTGAGTTTTAACAAGATATACATGTCTACAGACTTATGATGTTAAAGTCTTCAATGGTTTTCTCCTTCACTGATACTCCAATTAGGATAGCAAGCATTCTTCACTTCAATCTGAGCTTTGTTGATATCGCATCTTCTGTTTTTCTGCTATGACTAATGTATGAAGTCGTCCTTATCAAAATTCTAAAAAATTTGATTTAACACTCTCCCTTCTTTTGATGATGAAACCCATTTATGCATTCATGCACATATGGAAAATGTATAATGGTCCAACGTGAAATACTCCCCCTAAATCTATACTCTCCTTGAATGTATATATGTATATATATTTCTTACCTTTGTCATCACGAAAAGGATAAAATAGACCACAATACTCCAGAATGCATATCATAGACACATAACACAGTGACAAAATGAAAATAACATTATGCATAAAGACAACAAAATGCAGAAATACAACGATGTGTCACAATATGTAAATACACAACAAAATGGAGTGCTAAATCAAATGTTTTACAGAATGCAAATAAAAAGAATCAAAGATACCATATTTGGAGAAATAGCAGTCCAAGTTCTTATAAATCATAGCGACCCTTCAGTGTGGTGGGATCGTACTTCATTAAAGTGGTAAGATGGCTACTCCATGCTGGAGGATGAGTGGGAGATCCAAATGCATCACTAAGTCTGGCCAATGGTCTAGGGCCTCGAGTAGTAGCACCCATCCTAGTAGGTCCTGCGGATGTTGAAATGATGGTCTTGTTGTGTCACTGCCATGAGCTCCTGCATGAAGATCATGTACTAATGGTTACAAAAATTACATCTCACTTTTCTGGTATGGGACTTTCGGCGACTCTTCTCCGGTTATTTATCAGACTTATCATATAGAAATATCTATTATGGATTGAGTGTATTTTATGAGCATTGAATAATTAGCCGAGTAACATGCGATGATATGGGACGCTGTTATGTTATTCGTCTGAATATTCTTTGTAAGTAAATGACACTTAAACGTGGATATGCATATATGTATGTGGTGATACTCACTGTGATGAGTATATGATAAACACGTATGGACTTATGGGTGTTGTAAGTTGGCCTATGGTTGGAGATGTATACAACTATAGGTTGAGTACTATATGACCATCCACATTATGTCCAACTCCCTATATTTTCGAGAGTGAACCAGATTGGCTAGTATCCACCTTGACGGCCTGATCGTGGGGTCATGCCCTAGATCCGCGACACCGTAGTTATATGTCCTTTCGATGTGCATCACAGTATTGGTAGTAGTAGATGGTTTGTTGCCCATAGCCTCTTGTGTTGCATAGGCTAGCAGTCTATTACCTATAGGGGAAAATCAGAGTCATGGCTGGGACTACGTGTAGATGAGCCACTGGTGGATGGGGTCATGATGTCCATCAAGGTAACTGAAGACCGTAAGAATTGACGGTACTCTGTGGTTGGCGATCAGTCCTAGGTTTCTGGAGCATGCTATGTGCTATCAGCCTCCCCCTCTGGTTCAGGGTTGTGAGTGTGTAGTGGATTGACATATATGTCTCTTTCCTATAATGAGTTGACTAGACTAGAGACTAATTGAGTCTAAAGTGTAGTCAGTCCCCGCATATCCATACTTTTTTGGTTTAGTATTTTGGAGATAACCTTTATTTTGGGCTGTGATGGACTTCCTTTATGTTTTATATGTGGTTGGATATCGCTTGGATGATTTGATGGGCTATCTCGTATTGTTTATTGGTTCTATGATTTTTTGATATTAGATTGGATATTATATAATTTATTGTTACTATCGAACATAGTCAGACCCATGTATTCTTTGTAATACTCGGGTCAGTCCGAGAGACTTCTAGTGTTAGGTACTCAGTGATGATGAAACATGTTGTGGACTTTTGTGGAGGCTAATAGGAGAGATATGATGATACATTCCCTACTCATTTCATAGCCTCATTATACTTAGTAGTATTTAATGTATTAGCGATGTATGATGTATTGGGCAAAAGACTATCATTTTGTAGCCCAGTGGACTTATGTATATGGTAAGTTATACTGATATTTGAGATACGTATCGATGTTGGTCTAAGGGAATATTCACATGTGTGCCCGATATCATTTAATTTTCTTTATTACTCGATAGTATTACTTAGTAATACTCTTGAGTGGTATGGGTGTAAAAGTAGGAGCGCCACATCTGAAGTCATAACCAACAATATACTCCAACTGCTTTCGCTCTAGGAACATCGCTCCCAAACCGGTATGTCTTCTACTCAAAGCATCAATGACTGCATTTACCTTACTTGGAATATAGGAAATGTTAAAGTCGTAAGAGAATAAGAACTCTAGTTACCACTGTTGACAAAGGTTGAGGTCCTTCTAGGAGGAAAGGTATTTCAACGACTTACGGTTAGTGAATAACTCAAACCTTCAAGGCAAATAGTATCACCGCCAACTCCAAATCATGGGTTGGGTACTACCTCTCATATGGCTTAAGCTGTTGACTAGCGTAGGTGACAACCTTACCACCTTGCATCAATAGCGCACCCAATCCGGTACCACAAGCATTGGTGTATACCATCATCTCCTCATTCCCGCTCGGAATGTCAACACTAATGCGCTCATTAACCTCTACTTCAAACTCTTCTTTGTCAAATTGGTTAATGATGCTACTATCTTTAAGAAGTCCTTAATAAAATGGATGTAGTGTCCAGCTAGTCCAAGGAAGCTTCTTACATCAGTAGCATTCTTGGGTTGGTTCCAATCTTGAACCACTGTTTCCTTTTAAGGATCTACTGCGATACCCTACTTAGAGATGATATGACCCAAGAATCTCACTTCCCTCCTCCAGAAGTGAAACTTAATAAACTTCAGTTTCAACGATTGCTTCCTCAACACTTCAAGCATAATCCTAAAGTGCGTCTTGTGTTCCTCCTTCATCTTAAAATAAACTAGAATATCATCCACGAACACAAGCACGTACTTATTTAGCTAATCCTTCAAGACATGGTTTAGGAGATCAACAAAGTATGCTGGAGCATTGGTTAGCCCAAATGGCAAAACCAATCGCTCATAGAAACCAGATGGCCTATATAACGCAATGATCGGCACACTCCCCCTTGTTACTCTCAGATGGTGAAACCCCATTGCAAGATCCAACTGAGAGAACACCTTCATACCATAGAGTTAATCGAACAAGTCATCAATACATGAGAGTCAATACTTGTTCTTCCTCATCATCTTATTCAGTTCATGGTAATCTAGACACAACATAAGAGAGTCATTCGCATTAGTGGTAAATACTACCGGTGTGCCCCATTCATATATACTCTTGTGAATGAACCCTCACCTCAACAGGTCATTCACCTACACCTCTAACTCCTGCTCTCGGGGTGTCATATGACTTAAAGACATAACTATCGGTCTGACATCCTTCACTAAGTCTATGTGGAACTCAATCTCCTGGCATAGCAGTAATCTTGTCACCTCCTCGAATACATTCAGATATTCCCTAACGATAGGCACAGATGATAACTCATTCTATGGGACCTCTAGCGATAGAAAGCTAACCATAACCTCATCCTTTGGTAGGCAGCTAAACTTTACCTTTCACCCCTCCTCAGCCCCAATTATCACCAATAGCTTCTTGCAATCCACAACTACCACATTCTTCCTTAGCCACTCCATCCTAGAGATAATCTTGAACCCAACAAAACCTAAAACAAAGTAATCACAAACAAAATAGCATCAATGACTTGATAACATCAAACCACGATAAGCCATACAATGACTAGTGTGGCCTCTAATAGGGTTCGTCGCTACTAAAGGTCGGTCAACCATTTCAGGTCTCAATCTCAATCTGTCTACCAGGTCACTAGATATAAAGGAATGTGAAGCCCCCGTGTCGAACAAAAAATATATAAAAATATCATAAATGGACAACATACCTTGGATGACGATACCCTTCCCTTTCTATTTTGCTGAGGGAGCACTCGACGAAGTCAAAACAACATGCAAAGCATACGCCTTTACCATTTGCTTTTGCTTCATTGGCTCATGATAGTCCTTTTACACATGTCCAGTCCTATTGCAGTTATGGCACTTCTTTTCAGCCTTGCAGTCCCTTTCCAAGTGACCTTTTTCACCATGATTATAAGAGGTAGGATATCACATAACCTTTTTCCAGTCACCCTTTTGAAACTGCTTCTTATTATTATTGTTCCACTTCCTCTTGCCTCCCCCACCAACTTGCGGCTTCAAGTCCTCAATGGAAACAACAACAACGGACTTTGGGTTAAGGTACAAACTCTCAAGCCAGAGGGATTTTTTTAACTACCTTCTCAAATGGCTCATCGACGTGCCCAACAAGCTTCTCTCCCAAGCAATCATTCAATTCCATAATAACCTTTTCGTTCTTTTTTAATGGAATGTCGGTGAAAGACATCCTATACTTCGATAAATCATCAAACTCCGCCACATACTCGGAGATAGACATGTCCCCTGCTTTAGCTCAGCAAACTTCCTAAATAGAACTAACTTCTAAGCAACCAGTATAAAATTCTCTTTAAATCTTATCTTAAACTAATCCCAAGTAAAGTGGTCCTCGGAAGTAGCATTCTTAACTGCATTCTACCAGTTCATGGCTCTAACTCAAATCTATTGGGAAGCCATTCTTCTCCTTATCGCATCATCTAGTTCCATATCATCAAAGATCCTTTCGTAGATATCCAACCAATCCTGCACCTTCATAGCCAATTTCGTTCATTGGAACTTTTTCCACCAAGACTAGCAAAATTATTTAGCTTTGCGAAATCAACTTCGGGCACCTGCACTTGAGCGCCACCACCAACAACAATATTATGAGCAACTGTTTAGACATTTTGTAGCATGTTTGCGATCATCGCAATGAACATAGCTTGCAAGTTAGGGTTAGCAGCCCTCGAGCCAACTCCTTCCTCGACTTTATAGATGGAGTTTCTAGCAGAGTTTCTTTTATGCTGGCTCATTCTTGATCTATGAAATAATGAAGTCTCTCATAAAGAAAACTACACCAATTATACTCGTGTTGCATGTGACTTATATACTATGTATACTACTATATAGTTTTGAAAATCAAAATATATAACAAGTATAATGTCCCTTGTATACATATACATACATACATATATATATGCACTCTCGATCCAGTTTAGAGTGATAACTCATTACCTATCTCTACTGGATGGCGACATCAACTCAGGTTAACTATGCAACTTAAGCTTTGATACCAAATGTGGAGACCAACCTACACCTCTAATACCCAAACTACCTGAATAGTGCGCTACTATGTTGCTCGACCGATGTAGGACGATTATCAAGGGTGAAAAGTAAAGCAAACAATCGCCGAACCTGTCATATATCTCACAGTGCATCGGATAAAATATAATAATCGTCACATACATAAAATAAGAGAGATAGTATTGACAAAGTGAACCAAATATCAAAGCATAGATCCACATACTTATACAAGATACTAATGGAGTTTAAACAAATGGAGATAAACTTAGATATAACTATCTCAATAATACAATAAACACTATCTAGGCTCCATAGTATCGCGTATTGGAATAAACAATAGCAAGTCAATGTATAATACAAAAAAGATCCACTCATGTTCATCCTCTACACAGCCACCGCAAACCGCCTAGACCTGATAGCTAGTCTACTTATTTAAGAGTACCCGAGATAATAAGACGTAACGAATAAAACCTCGAGTCGGACAACGGTATGATGTGAGCGATAAAAAGTCTAAAAATACTATACAAGTCAATATAGTAAGGAACAAAGGTATAAGAATCATACCCGACCTGTCACTGCATCCAAAGAGTTAGCACATAACATCTATGATATGCAACTTTACTATCATCACAAAAGTGTACAATGTCCTAAGTACAATGTCAGGTGTCTTGGTATCCACAACCACAGTACCTACATCATGTTACATCCCTAGAGTAACAAACAACAAGAAAAGCAACCATAGTAAACATATAATCCATTAAGCAATCCTCATTGTCACTCAATGTACTTTGGATATAAGACGGCTCGAGCAACATCTACATATGCCAAAGACTAATGGAGAAGTCTTCGTTTCTCGATACTTGTCTCCCACCACTCTATACAGTAAAGGACTAAACCATCCACATGAGGTCTAGGTTAGTCTATCTACACAAGGATATGGATCCCGCATAAATCCGGGTAATCGTCCCCACATAACCCTGCTGTATGAGTACCCTTTAGAAACCTTCGAGTGTCAACCATCCCTTCACACACGTCTCCGAACCCATCATCGTTCTATCATTTTTCCATTTGTTATAGTATAACTCATCCTTTGTTCCACTCACGAACTCTCATCCTCGAACTCGCCTTTTGGACCATCATGACCCTCATCCTTCGAGTCATCATTTTTGAGACCTTCTTAAACATCCTGCACAAGTCATAGGGTCAGCACATAAAAGTCAAGAAACCGTCACACTAAAGCACTTAAAATTGCTTCATTCTTTAATCATCATCATACATCATGCTGCTAGGTTGCAATGAAATGCCAAACAAATGAACGAATACCTCCAACGTAACCTATAGTACCCACTTAGCATCCCTTGGGAGTTTGGCCAAGATTGGCTAGTACTGACATGAATTACTACATGTCAATGCCGAAATAAATTACTTAGCCAAATTATGGCTAAGTACTTCACGTCTATTCCTCTTTTTCCTTTGCTTGCTTGGAGCTCCTTCTTCTCATGCCATGACTCCCCAAGTCCTTTAGTCCACTCCATTTGCAAGTAAAGATATCAAACCGACCAGGAAGATGTTGATATCGAGTTCTTTTTACTTCTCATTTTTGAAGCTATGTCCCCCAAACTCTTCTCTTGCCTTGCCCAAAGCCTACCCTGAAGTTCCTTAGCCAAAAATCCCAAAGTAATTTCCTCATCGACCTGATTCTGCATCTCCACTAATTTTAACTGCAGTTTCCACTGAAACGATTTGATAAGCCAAATCTCCTCCAAACCACTTATGACCAGGACCATAGACTCCAAACTCTCCTCAACAACATATCCAAGTTGCATTTTATTCCAAGCACTTTTGACCTCATATTGCTTATATAAACAACCACATCCTAACTACACAAAAGAGCACTAACAAACACATCAAAACAATACAAGAAAGGGCAAACATCAATCACTAACATCCATACAACATTTATAGACGTGTTATTAAGGTTAGATTAGAATTTAAAACGTTTTAACATCAACATCATCATTTTTAATTATATAAACATGTATAAAGTAGTGAGGGATATTAATTCACTCACTTAGTACCCAAAATTACCAACCTAATCCCTAAATCTAAAATTGAAAACAAGGTTTCAGACTTTAAAGCAACCAAAAAGCGAGTCCTGATCTACCCCTTGTTAATTACCCATCTAATGATGGTTTAGACTATATTTAGTATGAAAAAGAGAATCTTTTTATGGAATTTAGGTTAATGGAGGTTTTATACTTATTTTTTGGAAGTGGGAAATAATTTTGATCTACCTCATCAGTCCCAATTAGGCACAAATCCTGAAATGGGTTAATGGGCTCAAGTTTGGACTTAATTAAGTACCTACCAATCTGGCCAACAGTAGTCTAAACTTAAAATGACCGTATCTCCTAAATTGTACGTCCCTTTTCCTATTATGACCACTCTACGGAAAGAGAAACCATCATTCTGCGGTAATGAAAAGGATTTTAGACCATAATTCAACCCCTATCAAAATCTATAGGCTTTACAATAATTATTGGGTCCAAATTTTCCGATAAAAATTCTAAAAAAGGAAAATATCCCTTCTAGTCATTTACCAAAATTTGGAGTCATACTACCTCATATGAATTAAATAATAATATTTTATGGTCATCTGATACGTAAAATACGGGTCATTACACCACCTCTCAATACTTATCTTATCGTATCAGCAATGATGTCATTATCGTTCAACTGTAACCTCTTTAGCTTCATGCGTTCTTGATTCAAATCTTCGCCATGCCCCTCGTTACTATGGGAACTTTTGGGTCTAATCTTTGTGGTTATCCATTTCCATTTCGATCTCCGTTCTATGTCTCAACATCATTTCTTGGATGTGCTCCACTTTGCGCAAGTTCCAAACTCATTATTCCCCATTGATCCACATGAGTCGGTACCAAATTGTCAAAATAAGTCGGTATTGAGTTGTGGTGTCTCCAAGGGATTGTTCTGACTTATTCTGCCCATCTTCTAGTGCACTTGTTGCTCCTTTTGTTCTTTGACTTTGATTTCCAGCTACTCCAGCTGTACTTTACTGCTTCATCCTTCTGAAAAATACATTAAGCATCTCCTCTTATTGATCCATCAATCTCTCTTGCATGGTTGTAATCGTCCTTTCCATCTCTTTGTAATCGTCCTTTCCATCTCTTCCTTATCCATGTAAACTAGTGGGGGATTTGAATTTTAGGACACCTCCTGGCCGCCTCCGTATTCTAGTTGGCTTCTCCAGCAATGTCTATCCTATAGATGGTCTTTTCATTTTCTTCAAATCAAATCTCAATTCCTTCTCAGTGAAAGTGCCAAAATGTTTGGACCAGAAATGGCACAAACACCCAACAAAGTAGCAAATGTAAAACTAAAGAGATTAAAAGAAAGAAAGAAAGAACACACAATTTTTATAGTGGTTCATCTAGTTCTCCGACCTACGTCCACTTAATCCAATTTTATTGATTTTACTTTACCTTGATAAAGTAGTTTTTACCACTCGATCTCTTATAACTCAGGTATGAGTTATGTAGAGCAGAGTTTAGTCAAGAAATGCATAACTCAACTCAAATTTATTCAGAGCAAAGAAAGAAAGAAAGAAGAACAAAAGGCCCTTCTCCATAGCACCTCCTCCTTTATTCATAGACGAAATTCATTACCAAAATCATCGGAAGTTTCTCAACCACATCTTCACTTCGTGCCTAAAGTTGTAGTAAAAGATCGTAGCCAAACCACCAATCAACACAACTTGGCACCAAGTTGTGATCATGACTCAATACCGAGTTATATAGATTTTTTCCTCTTTGTGCTTTACTCTTCCTTTGCTTTTCATCATTTATTAAGTTTGCTAATTCTTCATCAATCACAACTCAGTACAAAGTTATGGCATGACTTGGTACTATAATAACCCGCATATTCTGACACATCGACCCAAAGTTTAAATTGATTTTTGGACTGGTGTCGTGCCAAGAGATATGAGCTGTTCGGTTTTAAACATCACAGAGCATGGTTATAATGGTAAATTCTAAGACATTCTACACTTTCAGATCTCAGAGCGAAAGGAATTGAAATATATGCACTGAAAAATAGACATTTCAGAAAAACGGTCTCCAAAATACTTAATTGCCATATCCATTGTTCCAAAGTACAATATAAGTTTAACAAACATTTAATACAATAGGTAACTATAAGATACACACTAAATAATATAAGAACTTCAACATGAAACTCCTTTCTCCACATACTAACCTCTAACCTGTCATCTCGTGGTGGAGAAAATGAAAAGAAGAGGGTGGGTCAGACAAAAGACTAGTGAATGGGTACAAGTTTAGTATCTGATTATCATATGTAGTTACTTTAATATACTAATCTAGATGACATATGGTGTGATATAAGTGTCCATGAATTCCTTAGGTCAATTACCTAAGGGTTCTTATTCAATACATACCTACACTACAACAGGTATATTCTACTACAAGGATCGAGCTACATATCGAACCTCACAACTTACGATCGGCCACTCCTCCTATAGATACCCAATAAGGAAACACCATCACTAGGCTACTGTGGAAATAAATTTCCACCTATATCACCATATAACGCTACTATGAAGACTACACTCCACTAATATCACCACCCCTAGGCTACCGAGGAACTAATTTTCCCCTGACTACTACATATAATCCTAACTATGCATTGAAGGGGAACACCTATTGCTGACTCGTTGAAGTGTGTCATCGCTTGCATCTGTATCCACCTCTCGATCATAGTGTTGGCCTATTATTGCCTGCGTCGGGATCCTCCATTAAAACTGTATCATGTCGTGTCAGAAATCGTGCATACTAGGATTCCCGTTATGCTGGACCACACTCCATCGGGCATCCTTGTTAGTGTTGCACATCCACCATGGAACCTCTTGTGAGTGTCATTTGTGATAAGAATTTCCTCTGTCGAATAGTCGATCCCCAATTTGGGTAAACAACATTTACCCAACACTGCAACGACCTAGCGTCCTCTGATAAGGAACTAGCTTCCCTACTATCTCTAACATACAGACTTAGCCCTAAAATAGGCTCAAACAAACAATTAGCATTTATATAATTTTCATTTTAAATTACATAACTTATATTACTAACCTAAGCCTTAGGCCGAGGTTCAAATTATGCATTTTACATGTTACTGATCAACCACTGGGGATCAGTGGTTGACCGATCGTAGGCTAAATTTTGGGATTCTTCCGATTTTAAGTGTCAATTATTATTTTCCATTTCATTCATGTCGTTAACTGTTTACAACGAACCCCAATTACTAAGTTGACCGGTCCATATTTTTTGTTTCAATACCAATTTATTAAGTCTAGGATTTACAGATTTAGGGTTCAATGATTTCAGGGTTTACAGTTAAATAATTAAAGGGGTGTGCTAGTACCAGTATCGGATTTAACAATTAACAATGATTTCAATTCTACCCTAGATTACAGGTTTCAATTTAGGGTTTTACAGGTTCTATTTTATGTTACTAACAATTAACAAAATTTAGGATTTGAATTAAAAAGGGGTTTCTTATGCTAACCTACTTCAGAGTTAACCAATTTTAGGGTTCCAGTTCAATAAGAAAATTGGGTTTAAATAGGGTTTAGACGAGAGTAACCAATTCAAATCAATTCTAGTTTAATTCAGATTTTAAGTTTAGAAATTAGATCTAAGAATTAGGGTTTATAGTTTCAGAATTATTTACTAACACCCTAGAACTGATTGAATACATTAAATTTACATGTAAATAATCACCTTATTAAACCTATTCCCACTCACCTCAGATCCAAGCTTTAACTTCGTTCCTTGCATGAGTTCCGCACCTGTTAGCTTGCCTTTTCCTAGATCATATTTGTCGAATTTCTTCTACTTTGATTTCAATTTGACTTTGAATTTTTTTTAGTTTGTAGAGGAGAAGAGAAATTGATAAAGTTTTGGTATACGGACTAATTTTTCTGATATTAGGGTTTAGGTTGGGTGTATATTTATAGGGGATTTAAATTAATTCTAACCGTTGATTAACCATAGGAGAATCTTTGTTTTCATCCTATATGCTAATTAATTATTTCATTCTCAAATAAAGATATTTGGTAAGTATGGACCGTTGGACTAATATATATTAAATCTAGATGGTTATTTAGTTAACACTTCCTTAATCATTAAGTTTTATTTACTTAAATTTCCGTTAAGGATAAGTAATCTATAAATGTTCTCTTTACTATGAACCTAAAGTAATTAATATTTATTTCCTTTAACTCCTTTCCTTTACTATGCTAAACATAACCTTTTGATTATCCTAATTTATGTCATCCCAATTCTAATTAATTCATTGATTTATATATATGTATACATATATTATTAACCACTATAGGGAATCTTAAGCATAAACATATGTATATAAATATATATCTTAACAATGATTATGAACTTTACATTTATTCTTAATACTTAAGCATTTATCATATATGTATATAAACATATGTATATGCATAAGCATAAACTAGCATTTATCTTTCCAAACCCAGGTTATTACATTTCCCTTATTCCTTACAAAGAAAGAAATAACATACCTATTTAACAATAAATTTTATTACTACTTAATTTATATTTTTTTATAAAGAAAGAGATAGCATGTGTACATGTATGTTTAATTATTTACAATAATTAAAAACCTTATTCTCTACTACTTAATTGCATCATTAATTAATTTGAAAATAAGGTAATTAATAAAGAAATGTTTTATCTTAAAACTTAATTTAAGTTTGATAATAAATGGGATAAATAAAGAGTGATTTATTAAATTAAATTAGTTAATGGTTAAGGGTAAGTAAATTAACAAATAAAGTTTTCAAGTATTTTATTTATTTGTAAATTAAGGATTGTTAATTAATAATTAGAGATAAGAAATTAATGATTATTATTTTTAAAACTTAATTAATGGTTTAATTAAGTAAGTTAATTACTAAGATCAAATGTTTTAATGATAATGGTTTATCTCAAGATTAATTAAGATTTTATAAGTTGAAATTTGGATATTGTTGAAGTTTTTCTCTGGTTAAAGGGAGCTATAAGATTGGGTAAGTCTGGGAAGTCAGCTCCGAGTTATTTTGGATCTTTTCTGTGATCTAATTTGGATAAGTACTTTGATCTACAAGGTTGAATTGTCAGTTTGGATCTGTCCGAAGAGCTGAAGCAAGTGATGGTATCTTGATACCTCAGGAAATTGTAGCTGTGTGATGAGACGTAGTGACTATGAATGTTCCCAAAGAAGTTTTCTTTTGGAACCAGTTTAAGGAAGTGTGTCTGCTTCGGTGTTGTGGCTGAATTCAGCAGGATGTTTGTGTTTGGTTTGAGGATCGAGTTTCTCGAAGAACTTTGGATTATGGAGTCTTTGGCATCCGTGTTAGCAGTGTAGCTCGGAGGATGTTGGTTATGGGAAAAATAGTAATGACAAACCCACCTTTAAAATTTTCCTCGATTATAAGAACTATAAGATTTGGTAAGTCTGGAAAACTGCTCTGATACCAACTGTCACGACCCGACTTTCTATGCCCAGAAAGACGTATCGTGAATTAAGAAAGAAAGGGATAGAAGAAGAAAAGAAAGAAAAGAAGAAAGAACAACAACATCAGAAACTCACAGCGGAACGAATGAAATATAATATATCATATAAAATATTACATAGTATCATATACATCAGAGTTACACAACTTATAAAACACATATTAGACAGTTATAAACATCTGTCTAATTCATACAACTCAAGTATCACAGATACAGACACAACATATACACAGCGGAATCATCATATATCTACACGGTGAAGCCTCCTGCTCCAAATCTCCTCCAGAATTCGTCAAAGCTAACCTGAATCCCTCGACTACTCAATTAGTGTTTGTTTCTTTTCTCTTCTCACCCCTTTCTTTCTTATTAGCGATGCGACTTTCTGTGGAGAGAAAGCCGTGGTCGTTACAGTCCAAATGTAACGACCCGACTTTCTATGCCCAGAAAGTCGCATCATTATGAAGAAAGAAAGGGGTAGAAAATAGAAAAGAAAAGAAGAAAGAAAGAAACAACAACAACGATCTCACAGCGGAACGAATAAATTATATTAATAACATAAACTATTACATAGTATACAACAATTTACAGAGTTACACAACATATACATCACTTACTAGACAGTTATAAACATCTGTCTAGACATTACAACTCAAATACAAGACAAGACACTATCACAGATATCAACACAGCGGAATACTATATCTACGAACGCCGAAGCCTCCTGCTCCATTGCTCCTCCAGAATATTCGTCAAAGCTAAACCTGAATCCCTTGGCTACTCGTAAAAATTTGAGTACCCAAGAGTTTAATAAAACAGAAAATAAACACTTGGGTCAGACATGGGTCTGGTGTGAGTAAACGGTTAAATTGCTTAACTTTGAAAACCTTTGAAAACAAAAGTATCACGTAAGACTCCCCACAAATAAACATGGGTAAGTTTTTACCTTATGCTAACTAAAACATTTGATAGGAAATCCGATTGTATTATAATAGGGTCTAGGGTTTTCAAGTAAATTACAGAAATAGCTGAAATGCTTACATCTCACATTCCAACATAGTTGGGCACAATTAATACGTACGGCACTTATTGGAGTTTGGATTCCATACAATGGCAGGGCTACCGGGGTACCGCCCGTCACAGTACGTGGCCTAGATCACCGTACCGAGGATCACTCCCAATCCCCTGCAACACAAGGCCGGAACATCCCTTACTGGATAATTCCCGCACAAGATACCTCACGGTTGGGATCAACAACCGCACACACTAAGCCGAAATAAGAAGGAACTTCTAGACAGAGGTAATCTTGTCCTACTTGGGTGCTACCCACTAACCTTGCTGCACCTCGCCGACGATCACCACTAGTCTTCTTTAAGTGTTAATTAATTTATAAATAATTAATTATTTCAACTGATTAATATTTATATTTCCAAATTCAAATTGATTCACCTTTTTTATTTCTTTTACTAATAGGGAGATAGAACATTCCACATTCTTTTTAAAAATAATGATTTATTTCCTTATTTTGTTACCTCTATTTTTACAACATTACATGCATCCTTATTTCCTTAAATATATTATTGCCTCTCTCTTTTAGCATAAGTAACATACATTTAGTAATAAATTCCTTCATTAATATGGTTAATATTCTTACTTTTTTCTGCATGTAAATACCTTTCTTTTAAAATAACATTTTTACTTCCATGTATATTCACTTTTCAAACATATAAAATTTGATATATATTCTTTTCTTTCAAGTATTTTTGTTATATTCCCTTTCTAACACATGTAACATATATTAATTACAACAATAAATTCCATAAAAGGGTAATTAATACTCTCCCTCCTGCATTAAGTATCCTTTTCTTATCCTTTAATACTCATTAACAAAATTGTACTCTTGATATATTCTTTCTTTTTTCTTTTTTCTTTTTAGTTTATTCAACCTATTAAGTAAAATAATAATTTCATCATTAATGCTTTCACATAGAAGCATTTTCACATTTGTGCACATGAATACTTTTCCTTCTTCTCCCTTAAAATGCACATACGTCATTGTACCATCTCTCTTCTTTTCCTTTCTTAGAGTAATTTTTACATACTCAACTTATTTCTTAACAAATAAGTTTTTCCTTATTCCTACATTAATTCTTAAACTTAGTGTTATCCGGCATTTTGACCCGGCTATATCCGAACTAACTGGACAAGTTAGACTCGATTGACATCAAGGCCAGTAAGCCCAAAGCGATGATTGCGAGGTCCATAAATCAAGTATAGATGATAATATGAAGCCACGATCGAACAGAACCAGAGATATGCTATATAGAATGTTCTAAATATGGAATATAGTCTAATCTAGAAAAGGGATCGAGTATGATCCCTCTCAACCAACGGGATCAGATTACTTCAGCTAAACAAGTGCAACTCAATGCAAAACAATCGATATCTTAAAATCTAGAAGTCCAATACACATGAAACTTTGGGAATAATAAGAGAGGACACTAGGGAGTCCACCCTAGGGATCGCACCCTTAAAGGAACAAGTAAGAGGGATCGACCCTCTTCCTTCTAAAGGGATCGGCCAGAATCAAACTACACAACACATTGTAGCAATGATCGATCAATAACCCAACATCTACAAGTCCAATTGACATGAAATTTGGAGGCTAAGCATAATACAACATGGAGAAGCTCCCATTGGGATCACACCCCCAAAATCACCAATCATAGGGATCGAACCAAATCCCTATTTCTTAGGATTTAGGCCATGCGATCCCTCATGTGGGCCCCTGTGGATCTAGAGATCCTTCTGTCGAATTTTCAGGGAGATATTTCACCGTCTTCCTCTATAAATACAGACCTGATTGTTCATTTTTGAGACCTTAACGCTGCTTGTTGCTTTATATTATTTTGGAACTAAGGATTTTCATCTGATCCCTCTTGTACTCAGTTTACAAAGTGATTAATAAAGCTATCTCTTCAAAGTGGACTTAGGCAAAGAACACCGAACCACTATAAATTACCGTGTCTCTGTTATTAGCTTGTTTCTTATTACATTACTGCTATCTTTGTTTACATTTATTATTCTTCATTTATTCCTCTACAGAGTCTCTATTAGGTGTTTATGCCAATCTTTGATGCAAACATTTTGGTACTTTCACTGAGAATGCAAATTCTCAACTTCATTTGGATCCCTCTGCTGCTGTTGGATTGCACAAATCCAAGGAAGAGATCCAAGTTTATCTTCAAATAGTTTATCTATTCAGATTTGCAAAAGTCTAAGAAAAATTATCAACAAGGGTTAGGAACACCAGATCTACCTCTCAAAACACAGAAGAAACGAGAACCCCAACACCCAACAATGAGGCCTGAACAATCTACCAATGGATGCCAATGCTGCAAATCCAGTTGATATCCAGAATCCAGCTGATTCCATCACAAGAGCTGATTTTCAAATTATGATGAGAGAGCACATGGATAGCCATCGACAATTGAACTAGCGGATTCAAGCCAATATCTATCTAATAAATTAACTCAGGGATCAACAACATAGGAAAACTAGGAGGGAGCCAACTCCCTATTCTGCATCAGAGAGGTCAACTTCATCAGATGACCATCATAGGCGCAGACGTCGTAGAACTGATGAATATCATGCAGAAGCATCAGGACATCAACACACAACCATTCCTGGGCAGCCAAGACCGATCAGACCAGATTCCTCTATAGGGATCAGGGCTGATCCCTCCTCCAAAGGAGGAGCCTTTTTCTGATGGAAATCGAACTGGAGCTGCCACGGTTGATCTGGATGCTAGAGTTCAAGTAAATGAAGGTTAGTTACCTCTCCGGAATGATGATGATGTGAATGCACATCAAAAGGATGTTGAGCCAAGAAGGCATGGAATGACCTGTAGACATCGAGTGGACCATTCACGTGAGGTGGAGCACGACTACCGCTCGGCTCCAACTATCCAAATACTGGACTTGATGGCTATGATCAAGCAGCTAGTAAAAGAGAACCAAGACTTGACTAATGATGATTGCCATACCCCATTCACCGATAATATTCTACATGCGTAGTATCCAAGGAGGTTGAGTATGCCATCGATGTCTGCCTATGAGGGAAAAACCAACCTCAGGCAACACATCATGGGATATGAATGGCTAATGGATTCCACATGAGCCGATGATGCCACAAAATGCAGATGTTTTCCTATTACTCTCGCTAGCATAGCAACGATGTGGTTTACAAGATTACCCCTACGGTCAATCTCTAGAGTTGACAATTTGGCAACAAAATTTATGGAGCAGTTCCGTATGCATGCAACTCGCCCAAAGATGTAATGTCCCTATCAAGCGTGATCCAGGCTCTGGGAGAATCACTGAAAGACTATTTGGAGAGATTTCATACAGCTATCATAGAAGTTAGTAATCTGAATGACCATTCAATATTGATGGCAGTAATAAGAGGGATTGACCAAAATCTGACTTTGACGATTGGTTAGCTGGTAAACCACCCGCAAAGTTGGAATGTTTCTATGCAAAAGCAGCTCAGTATTCAAGGAAAGAGGAAGATAGACGCTCTAGGAAGAAGAATGTTGTAGAACCGAGTGGAGAGGGAGTGGAGAGTAACATTGTAGTAAAATAGTCCGGGAGAGTTCCAAAAAAGTTTAAATAAATGTCCAAAATAAACCGAATCGGAAAAAGAAAGGCGCTGATAGGAATCGTGAACGAAAGTGGGATTCTGGAAGAGGGAAGTCTAGGATTCCAATGTATGATACCTACACACCACTAAATACATTTCTATAGAATGTTTACTTGTCTACATGCAATACCATGCAGTATAGGAAGCCACCTCCGAAAGAATCGATGGAGAAACAAAAGCAGACTGGAAAATATTGCCGGTTCCACAAATGCTATGGTCAGAACACAAATGAATGTAGGCATCTCCATGATGTTACCGAGAAATTGATTTGGAAAAGAAAACCATAGTAATTTGTTAAAGCCCCATAGGATGGCGGACAGGGGACATCCATCCCCAATCGAGGACAAGCGCTGCACAGGGCTGAGGAGCCTGCATGGACTGGTGGAAGATTAGTGATCAATACGATAGCTAAAGGACAACATCTAGCTGATAAGAGCTAGCACAAGATGGAGCCTATGCTAACACAATCAAGCATATGAATTTTGAGTGTTGTTCAAATACAAAAGATAGGGTTCTGGCCAAACAGCAGCGTATAATGGTATATGATATTGTATTCAGAAACAGAGATGCAGATAAGGTGGAGGCATCGACAATCGACCCAATGGTCATTTAGGCCATGATCGACCCCACCTTAGTGAGGAAGATCTAGATTGACTGTGGTAGTTCTATGAATATAATTTTCAAAATGGCTTACGATCAGATGAGGATGGAAGCCAAGGACTTAAAACCGTCTAAAGCCCACATCCATGGCTTTAACGGTGCTATGACCAAAGCTATTGGTTATGTTGAATTGCCCTTGGAGTTGGGAGACGGCGACCGCACGTGAGTGTGGATGTTGCCATTTGTTGTGTTGGATGCAGACTCTCCATATAATGTTTTTCTGAGTCGAATGGCCCTTGCTAAATTCCGGACAGCCATTGCCCCTTGGTGTCTTACCTTAAAATTCTCAACTGACAACGTGGGAGTTGTGCATGGAGATCAGGCGACCAGACGTGCCTGCTATGTGGTTAAGTTGAGGGACACTCGACAGAAGGTTTGGACAAGTCTCTCCGCATCCAAGCCACCGAATATTGACAAGTAGCGCTTAGGCCTTGGCTCAGGCACCACAGTCGGTTCTGTAAAGACATAGATCCAAGGGATGATGAGGAGGAGCCTAGATCCGAGGGATGATGAGGAGGAGCCCAGATCCGAGGGATAATGAGGAGGAGCCCAAAGAAACTAAGGCTACATCGGTTGAGCTAACGATTGACATCACGGTCAGCCACGATAACCCATCGCGGTTCCTAAAGATCGAATCACAGGTCAGTCCCCAGATGATGAAAGAATTTGCTGGTTTTCTCCGAGTGAGTCTTGATGTGTTCGCTTGGACTCATTCTGAAATTTGTGGGATCTCGCCTGAAATTGTAAACCATGCATTAAATATCGACCCGAGGTATGTCCTGGTGAAATAGAAAAGGCATGGCATGGATCAGGAGAGATCTACCGCCCTTAAAGAGGAGGCGGGTAGGCTCAAACTCAATGGGTGTATTCGCAATTCCCTCTACCCGGAATGGGTTTCAAGTCCTTTACTTGTGATAAAGGCGAATGGAAAATAATGGACATGCATTGGTACTATTCGGACCTAAATAAGGCATGCCCTAAAGATAGCCTTCCCCTTTCGTGGATCGATCAACTGGTGGACTCAACCGCAAGACATGAGTTACAATCTTTCATGGATGCGTACTCTAGATATAATCAAATCCTGATGCACATACCTGACCGGCAACACACTAGTTTTATTACCGATGTTAGACTGTACTGCTATGTGGTAATGCCATTCGAGTTAAAGAATGTTGGAGAAACCTATCAACGCCTAGTTAACCGAATGTTCAAAGATCAGATTGGAAAGATGATGAATGTATATGTGGATGATATGCTCATGAAGTCACGGCGATCAAGCGACCACATTAGAGACTTATCAGAAATTTTTGATATCCTCCAATATTACAAAATGAAGATCAATCCTCTTAAATGTTCCTTTGGAATTGCATAAGGAAAATTCTTGGGATTCATTGCCAATGCTTGCGGAATCGAAGCTAATCCCGATAAGATTCGAGCAATTCGCAACATCCAAGCGCCAAAGACTATCAAACAAGTACAGGGCCTAAATGGGAAGATTGCCGCCCTAAGCCGGTTTTCTTTCAGAGCTACAGATAAATATATTCCTTTCTTCGACTTGATAAGAAAAGGGAAGAGGAACTTTGAATGGACACAACAGTGTGAAGATGCATTCCAAGCTCTGGTGAACCACTTAGAGAGACCTCCCATCTTGTCAAAGCCAGTGGATCACAAAGACTTGTATATTTACTTGGCCGTGTCGGTACACGCCATAAGTGCCGCACTACTCGCAAGGAGAATCGAATCTAGAGACCATAGCAAGCGACTAACAGGAGCTGAAAGGAACTATCCGAAGATAAAGAAATTGGCATACTGCCTGTTAATTGCGTCACGAAGGCTCTGCCTCAATTTTCAGGCTCATCCCATCAACATCTACACCGATCAGCCATTACGTCAGGTACTACAGCGACCTGAGATGTCTGAAAGGTTACTCAAGTGGAACATCGAACTAAGCCAATTTGACATTACCTATCTCCCTCGAAGAGCCATCTTGGGTCAGGCATTGGCGGAATTTATAGCTGAGTTCACCATACAGGATGATTTCCTAGAGAGCAGTGAAGCCTCTACCATTCGATGGAAAATGTATACCGATGGAGCCTCCAACGATTGTTGTTCTAGAGCCAAAGTTGTACTAGTAACTCCGGAGGATCGATCAATTTGCTATGCCTTGAAGCTTGACTTCCTTGCAATGAATAACGAAGCCGAATATGAAGCTCTGATTGTTGGACTCAAACTTACCAGGGAATTGGGAATAAAATCTCTTGAAATCTTTTGTGATTCCCAGTTTGTGGTATACAAAGTTAGGGGAGATTTAAAAAGAAAAGGAATCGAATGGGGCCCGAACCTAGCAGCATTCAGAAGGTCATACTGCTGGTGGAAGTTTTACTAGGCTAAAGGAAAACGACTCGCTCCATACCTTATCTGATTCCAAGAGTTATTGACTAACTTTGAGTATTATGACATCACGCACATTTCCCGGGATCAAAACAAAGAGGCTGACTCATTGGAAAAGTTTACTAGCACCGGGGATGCACAACAAATGGGCTTGGTTCCAATCGAAGTACTAGATGCTCCGAGCATAAACCAGATGGAAATTAACTAGGTGCTAGAGACAGAGCCTGAGAAGGAGTCGTGTATGACTCCGATTAAAGCTTATTTTCTATGGGGAGTCCTTCCTGAACGAAGGAATGAAAGACGACAAATCCTCCGCAAAGCTTCACGATATATCAATCAGGAAGGAGTCATGTATAGAAAGGGTTTTTCTATTCCCCTGCTTCGGTGTATTGCTCATGATGAAATAAAACGAGTCCTAAGGCAATTTCATGAAGGGGAATGTGGCGATCACACTAGAGGGTAAACTCCGGCAAAGAAAATACTCCGTTATGGGTATCACTGGCCAACTGTCAACCGAGATGCTGCTGATTAGCTAAGAGATGCGATAAGTGCCAGATGTATGCAAAAGTTTCAAAAGCTCCACCGATGGAAATTACACAAATGGTCAGTCCTATGACCATTTTCCACATGGGGTATATATATTTTTTGTTCCTTATCGATCTCTAAAGGTGGTGCGAAGTACACCATCGTAGCAGTTGATTGCTTCACTAAATGGGCCGAAGCAGAACCTTTAACTTGATCACTATGAAGAAATTATTCAACTTCATTGTCCAGGAAATTATTTGTCGTTTTAGCCTTCCATGAACCATCGTAACTGATAATGGAACCCAATTCGACAGCGCTGAATTCAAAGACTTTTGCCATCAGCATCATATTGAAAAGCGATTTGCGGCAGTTGCTCACTCTTAAGCAAATGGAAAAGTTAAAGTTGTGAACAGAATCATAAAGTCCATTCTGAAGAAACGTTTGGAAAAGGCTAGAGGCAAGTGGGTGGATGAAATCCCAACAGCATTACGGGATTACAGAACCACCACAAGTCCGTGACCGGCCATACTCCATTCGCCTTTGCTTATGGCTCTGAAGCCATCTTTCCTGTTGGACTCAAAGTCCCTTCTTATCGAGTGACCTACTATGACCCCAGAATGAATAGAGACCTCCTCTTAGAATCTTTAGACTTGATAGATGAGAAGCGCAAAGAAGCTGATTTGAGGGCAGCTGCACATCGACATCGAGCAGCTCAATACTACAACACTAAAGTCCGACCTAAGACCTTTGAAATCGACAATCTCGTCTTGAAATGGGTTTTTCCTATCCCATCACACATGAATCCTATTTGGGAAGGACCATACGTCATTGAAAAGAGGCTTGGAGAAGGAACTTTCAAGCTAGCGACTGCTGATGGCATCACACTACCAAGCACGTGGAATAGCGAGCATTTACGATGCTATTTCACTTAGTTTATTCTTTTTCATTCAGTTGTATTTAATTTCTGAATTTACTTTAGCATTTGATTTTCTAGATATGTAATAGGATAAATTATGTCATTTCTTTCTTTTTGGAAAATGAAGTTTGAAATTTCCTACATATCTGTGATTGCTATAACATTACATATTAGTTATGATACCCGACTAACTAATATTGATATGTTCGAGTAGGTTCCTAGAGTTTGGAGCCAAACGATTACAAAAGTTCATGATTGGACTAAACAAAATGAATGTGGTTTGACTGTTCATTTGATGATTCTCGCTCACAACCCGATGGGCAGAGTACCTAACGAGAAGTAGATGTGAATTGACCATCTGATAACCAAATTAATCCCACCAAACGATGGGATAGACTGAATCAAAAAGTGATCATAACATGATCAATCGCTCTCCAAGTTAAACCCCGAGCTTGGGGCAAATAAATCAATTAAGGAAAGGAAGGTTCGACTATTTTCTGAAATAACTCTAAGTCCCCAGAGTGTGGACTGGAGTATAAACACAAATCGGGTGCGATTCGACCATCCGCCAACAAACTCTTATCCTCAGAGTGTGGATATGAGTAAATACAAATAGCTAAGGATGGAATTCAACCATCCACTATCTAACTCATCTAACCCGAGACTGGGGATAGGAGTATAATCACTTAAGCCATTGAATTCGACAGCGTAGCACTAGGGCTCGAACCCACTGTTTGGTACAACTTGAGGCCATGACCATATGGAAGCCTTGAGTAAAATTAACGGATGATTATCTGTAATGATCCACTTTTTCCGTAAAATTTAAACCGACAATAAACCACACATGTCCAGCCCAAATTGAACGGAAAGGCGGATAGTTAAGGAAAAGAAAGAAGATAGAAGACAAGAAGAATTAAGCAAACACAGAATCTCACAGCGAAATGAATAATATATAATATATATAATAATCCTTACAAAAAACATATCTATAATATAAGTATATACAGACATAAATCAGAGTACGCTAACCTATTTCAGCACGGACAGTTATAACAACCCGTCCTCACAAATTGTTGAACAATATACAACAATGCAAGCAACGGAAATATAATCATATATGTGAATACGTCTCTAGCCTCCAGCTCCTCTCCTAAAGCTCCAAAATATCCATCTAAACCTGGAAAAATGTTCGGTCTAACCCGTGCATATAGGAAAAACCACGCCCGAGTCAGTCTGGTAAAACCAGCACGAGAAACACAATCAACTTGATTCTTAAAGTTTAATAACCTTTTCAAAAACAAAGGTATCTCGTAAGACCTTACCGCAAATAAACACAGACGGATTTTTACCTTACGATAACCAAAACTTCTTTATAGAATATCATCTGATATTATAGTAGTGTCTAATCGCCAAAGTAATAGTAACAAGTAGCTATGATGCATGTGCTATGTACATCGAAACAATACGAGTCAGAAAAATCAAAATCTGATAAAGCTCGTTCGCTAATTGTGTAGGATTTCCATGGAGGTGCCCTCAGTACTTCGAGAACGGTCCTACTGCACAAGGATCAGAGTTATCCTCCCGAAGCATCATACCCGTCTAGCCAGGGTATCATAGGAAAAACATAACCGGTCTTCCTAAGACTGATTGCATCGCTCCAGCATGCCAAAAAAACCGAAGGTATTTGTGTTGCTAGAAAAGGAGCTGAGTACACCCTATGGGTTTGCCAAACCTACTGGCTATGCCTTCTATCTCTGGTTTTAGTCATTTCCGCTGATGAGGCTACGTCCAGCGTTCCAGCTTACGCACTACTCCAAAAATAGATCATGGAATCCCATATGGATTCCCACACCACAATGGCCTCGGAATCACATACAGATTCCCACATCTCAACAGATCTTGGAATCTCACACAGATTCCCACACTCCAACGAGTCATGGAACCATACATGGATTTCAACATCACAAAATATAATGCATCTCCTCATAACTATATATGGTTTTAGAGTAGTTCATGGGTTCCGAGTCATCTCTTACAAGTACACTCTCCATTTCCTAGGTGCTCCAAAAACCATTCGTCGATTTCTAGAATGCTCAATACCGGTTCTTTAGGAAATAATCAGATAATACATAAGACCGGGAATCACCTCCTAACCGTTAAAGTGGACGGATCTCCTTATCATTCGTCCTAGAAGATCCACAAGTTTATACGTACAGTATAGCAACCCGATGGTAATCGTACCATATAATTCTCGCATTTCTCCTAGATATTTCCAAATTTAAAATCCTTCGGTGTTAAGTAGGGAATAATTTTGTACCACCAAAATTAAGAAGGATTACATATTTAGGTCGAGATTTGATAGTCGGTTATTTAACTATCAAATAAACAAACATTCAAACAAAGATTTCATTTTTTCATTGAACATCACTAAGCCTCATTTAATTTAACTTTAACAAATTAATCTCTTTATCAAAAATAGTCATATACTTATCTCACTGGAATAAGTATATTCATAAACCATTCTTTTCAAAAATATTTGAAAACTTTTTAAAATAAATATGGAAAGCACCATTCGGTATGGATCGCGGCTCAATGACTACGTCTCTATCCCAGAGAAATCCAAACTTAATTTAAGTAATCTCTGCCTCCCGATTTCCGCTATGCAATCAATCATAGATCGCAGTTTGCACAATGGTTACGTCGTCATCCCAGCGAAAACATGACAAACTGTAGGCAATCTCTGCCCCTCGAATTACGCTATGAAAATATACCATTACTTCCCGAAATAATTATCTCAAAATAATGCTTATAAAGTTTCTATAATAATTTCCAAGTTTAATGTAGAAAAATACTCTTTAATAAATCTCAAACCATTTGTAAAAACACTTTCCTTTTAAAATCCTTCGTTTAAAACCAATTCTTTAGAACACAAACATTATTTAATTATAGTAAAATAAGCTTTTAACATTATAAAAATAACTTTAAATATTTTAAATTAACTAACTTCAAACAATATTAATATAATATATTATTTTTAAAACAATATTAATATTTGAATAATTTATCTTTGAAATAATAATATTATAATACTGATCAACTCTTGAATTATAATTAAATTTTAAATCAAATCATTAAAAAATAATTTCAATTAATAATTAAAATATAATTTAAAACAGAATAAATATATAAATAAGTTTGAAATAATAATTAATTATTATTAAACAACATTTAAGAATCATAAAATAATTCTTTAAATAATTATTAAATAATTATCAATTATCTTTTAAAACGTTATTAATAAATAATAATTATTCTAAAATAACCTTGATTTAAAATTTTACTTTCAAATTTGGAAAGAGGCTTAGTAATTTCAATGGCACTTAATCAAGTCACCATTAATTCCATTAACTATCCAAGATATAATTTAGGTATTTACATAACGTCCAATATGTAAATCAAGTTCAAAAATAACAAGAAATTTTTAATATACCACTTACCCAATATAATCAATTGGATTGTAATCTAGTCTCAATACTAACGTAATAGCAGAACAGGTTTTGATTCTGCTAATTAAATGTCCAACTTTAACTTATACAATTAATAATAATAGAATGGTGATTTATTATGCTAATCTGTGTCCAATTAAATCAATTAGCAGAACGGTGTTTTATTTCGCTAAACAGATGTCCAATTACCACATTCAATTCAATTAAACCCAAAAGTATTTATTTGGCCAAATAAACATCCATAATTAAGATTATAAATTTAAATGACGTTATTGATTATAATAACGTAATTAAATTCAGTCCGTTTTCATATGATGTAAGTTTATACTTGTCCAAAGCTCTCAATAAGTTATATTGAAACGTTGTACTCGTCAACATGGGATAACACAACAAACCGTGTGTCAAATGGATCTCATATGAGCAAGTTAACAATTTTTATAATAACAAACACTAATTTTATAATTAATAAGTTAGCAAAAGTGTAATCTCACCTTCAAAACGAAATGGGCCGAGCCCAAAGCAACATGACTCGCATTTACAAACCCGCTACCCAATTCACCCTTGCATGCAACAGGAGTCAGGAATAGCTGCCACTTAAATCAAGCAATTGAACACATTTTCAGGGTCCTAAGTGCAAAAAGCTATGCAATGAAAAGTGTTTTTTTCTTTCCTCCTTGTTATAAAATAAAGAAAGTAGAAGCCATTAGAGAGAATAATTTTATTCATTCAGAGATTAGTAATTCATTCTCATTACATTAGCACCTTTATATAAAGGCCTAGGAGCTTGGGATAGAACTAATCCCACGATGTGGGACTAAATACAAAATAGTATATAACATATTCACTATTTATATTTACATATATTATAACACTCCCCCTTGAATATGCGTCTTCAAAATCTTGAATCCTTTGATAACTTGAAATTGACCCTTTTGAAACGTGTATGATGATTACTCCTCCTCATTATTATCTTGCTTGCATTTATCCATTCAATCGATATAGACAATGTCCGTTGCCTCATTAAAAACCTCTGTTAGGAAAACCCAGTGGGAAAAAGCCTTGAACGAGGAAAAGAGTGCAACTTGTAAAATCATATTAAAAATGATATTCTTTCTAAGGGTTTGATACTTCGGGATCAAAACAATGCCTCATTAAAACCTTACTAAGAAAAACCCTATGGGAAAAATCTTAGTGAAGGAAAAAGAGTACAATGACATATTTTATTTTCTTATTTCTTTAAATGAAGCTTGATACTTCTGGATCAAACTAATGCCTCATTAAAACCTTACTAAGTAAAACCCTATGGGAAAAATCTTAGTGAAGGAAAAAGAGTACAATATAGTATGTCATATTTCAATAATTTACTGCATCAAATAGAGTTTGATACTTCTGGATCAATTTAATACTTCATTAAAAACCTTACAAAGGAAAACCCGATGGGAAAAACCTTAGTCAAGGATAAAAATATAATTTAACTTAAATAACATATTTGAGATGTTATTTCTTGAAAAGACGTTTGATTCTTCTAGATCAAGATAATGCCTCATTAAAACCTTAATAAGAAAAACCCAGTGGGAAAAATCTTAAAAAAGGAAAAAGAGTACATTATAGCTTATTTCAAATGTTACTGGGGAGTTGATACTTCTAGATCAAGATAATACCTCGTTAAAACCTTACTAATAAAAACCCAGTGGGAAAAATCTTAGTTAAGGAAAAAGAGTGCATTATAAAATACTTATGGATGCTCCCCCTGATTTAAAATTTTCCTCTGAATTCATATTCATCTTTCGGTAACTCAAATTGGTTATAGATACTTCTGGATCCATAAATATGAATCTCAATAATAATACAATTTATTAATAGTTTCCTCCAATACAATCAAATTTTCGAAGATTGTTTCTTCCAAATATGATTTGCATTTTATGCATTTTGTTCGCTACCTTTATGAAACACACATCATGTGCTTTCATTCTTGTGCTTCAAATCAATTTTGCATATTGCAACTACATCTTTGATGAATATTAAAAGTTTTATTCCAACGATACTTAAAAGCAGGAAGTAATCTACTCATCTTGAAGTGCATCAAGATTTTCATTACAACAATACTTAGAAGAAGGTTGTAATCAACATTCCATTCTTTATAATCATCAAAGTTATTTAAATTCTTCAGGAACTTATATATTTTAATAAGTTTTGCATATCGCAACTAACATTTCAATGGATGTTAAGAGTTTCAATACAACAATACTTAAAAATAGAAAGTAATCTACTCATCATGAATTATATCAAGATTTTCATTGCAACAATACTTAAAAGTAGGTTGAAGTCTACTCTCCTTGTTCTTTGCATTCTTTATAACAATGAAAGTCATTTATATTCTTTAGGAATTTGTATGCTTTCATTATTTAATATGATTTAAACCACATTTATACCTTCGGGGTATATTAAGCATTTCAAGTACTTTCGGTACTTTGCGGACTACATGCCCATATTTATCTACTATTAAAGGATTCATGATGGCCAATCACGTTTTCCTCTAATTCAAGATCTTTAATCTATTTATAAATTTAAGCGCTTTATTATTTACAAATTTATCATCGATGTTTATTTCTTGTCAGTTCTAGATATGATTTATTGAGATCTCTTTAATTATCATGTTTTAGGTACCTAACCCACTTTTAGGGTTATTTGACAATCATGTCATGGATCTCTTTTAGAGCATCCTTAATTGTTTCTTCAAGAACACTCACCTCCTTTATTTGACATCTTTATTACTTACTCCAAAAATATTTTGAACTGAATTTTGAACCATATTTCAGATGTGGTTTACAAATTTTGATCCTTCAGGGATTCAAATCTATATTGGAGAAAGTCTACTAGGGATAATATTGATAATATTTTGCATCATTGTATATTTTAACAAATATTTAACACTAATGATCAAAATGAACTTGTATCCCTTTATCCTACCCCTTAATGATGACAAACACTGTCACATTAAATAATAAACCTCTTTGGATTCTCATTTTGATCCATTATCACATTGCTACTAGCAAATACATTATATGTATATCAGTTATAGGAGGATAATCATTTTATTAGTTGGTAAGATGCATTCAATTGATATTGCTTATTAGAGTTTGTTCTCATTCATTGATCTAGAGAATTGGAGGAATTTACTTATTGTATAGATCATTTGAATACATACACGACTTCAGGTCATTCAACATTTCTGTTGATTGAATTTTAAATCACTAAATAATATCCATACATAATCTATATGATGAGCTCATAACAAACTTCAGGTTGTTGGCTAAATATTTACATATATGGATATATACGTGCGTCCACGTATTGCATATATATCATAAATTTGCATATTCTTTCTCTTTTGAATTAGTGATTTTTGGAACAAAATATTGCAAGGATTCAGACTATTAATTTCTATTTATAGATCAATGTCAATGTGAATCCGTCAAAACCGCATGATAATGTTCAAAACATATGGTTGGAACCATATCGAACTTCTGGTTCGAACAAAATATACACACAACTTAAAGTTGTTATGTTTTATTCCTTAATTATATCCCAAATATCAAATTTCTTTGCATTTATTTGGTTTAAAAAAATTACCAAATATATTTACAAATCTCTTCTAGAGATATGTTATCATTTTCAAATTTGTAAATCTCTTCTAGAGATATTTCAGTATCACCACTTCTAGAGTGAACTTATCTCTTATATATATATATGCATTATGGGAATGCCATATTAATAAACAATATTTCTTTTATATAAATTATATAATTACTACTTTTACAATGGCATAAAATATCTCTACTAGAGTTTTTTGTTGTAACTTCCTTTGAAATGGCATATCAAGCTTTAAATACAGTAACAAAATTAGATTCACCAAATGAAAGTAAGATGCAAGAGATAAAACCACTACTTCTGGAGTGTAATATTGGCATACAATATCCTTTTTTTTTTTGAAAAATTATTGTTATTGCTTCAAAAAAATTATATGGTTATTCCTTCAGGGAATATAGTGTTTCCTTTTAAGGAATTGCAATGTAACAAAAATAAAATTCTTATAACATCTCTTCTGGGATGTTAGATTTTGCAATATAAATATAAACAAATCTTTAAAATATCTTTTCAAGAGATTAATACACACACACATCCAATGATGTTTGAAATATCATATAACATAATATCTTCAGGATATTTGGTACATTTAATGTAAATGTGAAGATATAAGGTAAGGTATAACTCATTTGTAGATTTTTTTAATCTCTTGAATGCACCATCATTATCTCATATGATAATATATTATTTTCCTTTAACTTCTTCAAGAAGTATAACCTTATCATTTTACACAGTTTCAATAGAGCTTCGGGCTTCTAATTCATGAACTTCAAGTTCACAAATTTATTATGAACTTTGGGTTCTCAAATTTTGCGTAAACTGTTTTTTTTAGAAGCTTGTACATTTTGACAAATTAAAAAAATACTGACAAGAATTCAAGCTTTTAAAGTTTGTCAGAAAATCTTTTCATAATTCAAGACTTCAGGTCTTAGACTTTGAGTTATACAACTTCTATTACATTAATTTCTTTGCACAACTTCAAGTTGTTGTTAAAGCTATTTCTTCCGTTACAATAGACATTACTTGTCAAAGTAAATACATCAAATAGTAAATCATACATCTATTCTTATTTCAAACACAAGCATACAATGTCATTTAATTTACAATAATCAATGCATTTAATGCATTTATGATAATAAATAATTTAATGTATTACCATAACACTTGCAATTAATTCATTTATGATTAAAATAACTACAATTAACCTTTACGTGGTCTAGGATATAACTACTGTCACAGCAAAATAATTTCATTATAAATATATGAACCAATTGAACAAATAATACTTAGAGTAATAGAATTTCATCTCAAAACTAGGTTCAATATTACTCAATAATAAAATTAAAATGAATATCTTAAAGTGAAACTTTATTTCCCAATAATCAGAATTTCTAAATAAACAAAATTATCATCTCAGGTCTATCTATATCATTCATAATCATAAATAACTATACATCTCAGATCCAAATTATTATTATTTTCATAAGAAAACTAACTTCATAATTCTTTACCAAATATATCAAAATAAACATGTAAATCTTCAAATCAACACAAGTTATTTCAGAAATTTAGGGAATTAAGATTATTTTAGATCTATTATATTTTACCTTTTGAAAGGCGATTGGATGCATGGAAGGAAAAAAAATTAGGAAATAAACTTCCTATTTGAATACCTTATTTTTAATTAAAAAGAAAGATGAGTAGGAGAGTAGATATGTTTCTATGTATTTATTTGGTTTAGTAAAAGCACCAAATATATTAACAAATCTCTTCTGGAGATTTTTTTTTAATTATATTATTATCACTACTTCTGAAGTGAACAAGTTTCTATACATTTATTTGGTTTAGTAGTTAATACCATTGGCAAATATTTTTAGAACTTCAGGTTCCAATTTTTACTTTAAAGTAAAGTCTTTGTTTAGTACTTTAGATCCTAAATGGTACAACTTGATTATCATTATCAAACTTCAGGTTTGATTGCAAACATGGTTAGAATTTACCATAATCTGAATTAACTTTTCTAATAATTCAACACTTCACATCTCAAATTTATAGAGTTTTGATATATAATCTCCTTTTTTTAGGAATACAAACTTATATGCATAAATTTTATTTGAGAACTTCAGGTCTCCAATATTAAATAAACACAATGAAACAAGAGGACTATTCATAATTGTATTCGAACATGAGAATCATAATACTATTTCTCTTCGGGAAATAGTATTTACCATATTTGTAATGTTATTCCAACATTTTGTTTTTATGTTATGTTTTCTGGACATATTAATATCTTCTTTCGGAATTGCCCATTTTTTTTCAAGGCTTTATTTCAGCTTATGAAAACTTTAATCTTTCTCCTTCGCATATATGAACTTCAGGTTCCTATTCTTTTATATAAACTTAATACGATCTTCTAGATATGTATTATCCTTATATTTGTTTCTCTAAGAAACAATAAAATATTTCTTTTGGAAATATAAATCATGTAGCAAAATCATTTCTATAGTCCTCATTCAAATCGAAATCCAAACAAAAAAGTTTCAAAATGAAAACCCTTTTTTTTCACCAAACAATGGAATGAGATCTAAAAGTTTGGATCTACAATAAAATGAGATCTAAAATGATAAGATTAATAGAGCAAGATCTATGAGGTAAGATATATATATATATATATATATATATATATATATATATATATATATGTATGTATGTATGTATGTATGTATGTGTATGTATATAATGAAATCTGGAAAATTAGATCTATGATAGATAAGATCTAAAAGGAAAATTAACAGAATAAGGTCAGAAATTACATTTTAGTGTATGGAACAACTTTAGTCTTAGATCAAATTTAAAATTATCACAAAAAATGGATATACATGAATGACAATTAAATAAGAGATCCGATGATTAAAATCTACAGATCTAAAAAAAATATCGTTTGAACATGATATTAAAATCTACAAGAGATCTGAAAAATTAAAACTAAAAAAAAAATAAGATCTACAACAAAACAAAATCTGAAATACATGGATAAAAAAAATAAGATGTACAAATATAATCAGATCCGAATAATTAGATCAATGAGATCTAAAAGAGAAAAAAAATTAATAGAATGAGATCTGAAAGATTTGATCAATTAGATCAGAAAGATAGCTTACCGTTTAGAAGATTTATAAGAGTTTCGTGCTGATAAAGTGTTATAAAATAAAGAAAGCAGAAGCTATTAGAGAGAACAATTTTATTCATTCAGATATTAGTAATTCATTCTCATTATATTAGCACCTTTATATAAAGGCCTAGGAGTTTGGGATAGAACTAATCCTACGATGTGGGACTAAATACAAAACAGTATATAGCATATTCACTATTTATATTTACATATATTATAACACTCCTAATATATTACCAGCTACTTCTTTCCCAATCCAAGAATTTACCTCCCACCGTGCACGCCCCACCACCGTACCACCAACACATGTATGCACGCTACTCCTACTTCGACTAACACATCAACAACCACGGCTCAAGGCCCCCTATCCATGCACTGCCACATTAATTTATTTTTTTTCATTTTTTTTCTCTCCAAAAACCATACACACATACCGCCATCGCCTGATGCACGCGACCTCTGCCTGAGACGCTGCCTCGCCTCCACATAGCCACACGTAAGCCTACACGAAATTTCTACTTCACCATCCACAAGTCTGCACCCTTATCTCCACGGCTAAGCAAGCTCCAAACCACCTAAGGGCCACGACAACCACCGCATGCCATCCCACATCAATGGCGAGCATTGATCTCTGCCAGCGGCCCTCTCAAGAACACACACACAAGAATACAGTATAGCCATGCGTCATCAGTCGCCTACACAAACGTGCAACAGAGCTTCATCTTCCACTCTTCACTTTCATTGTTTCACCTGCACACTTTTTTTTCTTCTTTTTTTAAACAACTCACGCATACCCGTCTGCATATCCCGCTATTCTTTTATTTGTTTCATACATGCATGCTACCAATATCTCCAAGCATACTCACCACCGTTCCAGCAAGAACAAAACACTATAAATTAACATGCCTGCCCCCTCAAAGATTCCACCTTCCACTACACAAGCATAAACCAGTAGAACCCGCAACGTCCATCCCCCATAACTTCCTCTTGGCTCGACAATATCAATTGCAACTTGAACGGAAAGTGTAGCTCTTTCCGTCCTCTACAACTTTCAAGTTGACGACTATTGCTAATTCTAAGTATTTGAGGAGTTATTTGAATTATTAAATATAAGCATAAGTGGAAATTTAGGTTGCCGTGAGAATTTATCTATACATGCATTTTTCCAATTGTTTCATGCGTATGTATTTAATATTAAAAAGAAAGTGTAAGTGTTTGTGTGTCTTCCATTTTTGCAGAAAAAAAAGAAAGGTAAAAGCGTTTATATTTTCATATAAAAAAAAATGAAATTTGTGAAAACTGAATGTGTCCTTTTTTCTCATGCGTGCTCCAAACATATAAACTGAGCTAGCTTGCTTAAACGCTAAGGAAAGAAACGTACAAACAATTAAATGCTAAGCAGACAAAAGTCAGCAACTACAAGCAAGAAGATATGAAAAGATATGTTGCATGTGTTTGTATAGATTTAAAAAGGTTTGATTTTTGAAAAATGTTAGTTTGCTGTATATCGCACCGCCACACAATAACGCACGTACGAGCCGCGAACAACAAAAATAAAAATATGAACGCGCTCAACAATGTGAGACGATCACAAAACAAAAATAAAATAAACATGTTAACTTATTTTGTAAAATTTTAAAAAACCGACGTTTGACGCAAAACACGTCAAACAAAAATTTAATTATTTCTCAAATTAAAAATTATGGAAAAATTCTATAAATTAAATTAAGAATACATCATTAGAAATCAAGTCTAAATTTGAAATGTATATTTTATTATAATTAGAATACAAATCCGAATATTTAAATAAATTAAATTTTCAAATTTGATAACCCAAAAATACGGGTCGTTACACTCTTTCCCCCTTAAAAAGAATTTCGTCCCCGAAATTCCTACACAAGAACACTCAATACTATCCATAAGCCTGCATGATGTCCATAGATCATACATATACAGAATCTGATTCGATCGCTACTCGAATACGTGACTTCACTCCCAAACCAGTATCACTCACCCGATTTTCTTGTGCGGACCTTGATCAGGCTCCTTGATTAGGAACACCTGCTCTCCTTGCATAGCTGTAGCAATGATAGAAAACCTTGGTCCCATATCAAAAACCCTCATCAAGTGCTCACCATCAAAAATCGAGTAATAGATCCTTATTCGGAATAGTGTAGAACATCTCAGAGCCTTGTACTCGAATATTAGATCAAAATTTTATGGGAAGAAGAAACGAACTATGTCCATCTCACACACTTATTTAATTGGTTATCCCTAATACGAATTATATTACCTCTAAATTATTTATGAAAGCATTTTTTATAATGCATAGCTTAAGTTAGAAAATCCCCTATCATCCTCTAAGGGTATACAAAACCAGAATTCAAAATTATGATTTGAATTCACTTACGAATTCAAAACACCCTATTTTTATTCAAAACACTTTTTAAAACGAAATTATATACTTAATCCACATAAAAATATATATAGTTAGCCCGAGTAACTCCAAAATTATACCAAGGAACTGGGTGCTACCAAACAGTATCATATATTCCTTACAAAAAGGATACTACTTAAGAGAACGTTTACAATTCGAACGTATCTCTTAGCCATTTTAGTTATTTTCGAGCCACTCGAACTAGTTAACTAAAAATCACTTTTTTCTTTCAAACCATTTTGAAACAATATCATAAATATATTTCCAACAAAATATTTCAACAAAATATCCAATTCCAATTTGCTATGGATTCGTTCAGGTTCACACTCGTCCCAATTGTACAATGACAAAGAGAATAATTTACTAAGTGCGCAATACCGTTCGCCTAAGCAAACATCCGATCGTCACTTAGAAGATTATTCTGATCACCACAAAAAAATCTGGACTTATTCCCAAACAAATCTAAAGAAATGCCCATTTTTCCACCAAATTTCTTTTTCAAAGATATTTATCCTTAAATATACTTCTGAGCAACTCTTTCAAAAATATTAGTACACCAAAAACCTCTTTAAGACCCAAAGCTATCACACATAAAATTATTATTTCCTTTCTCCAAAATCTTTTTAAATAATAATATACATTTTTACTTTATAGTAAATCCGACCATACTTTTGAAATTGAATCAAAATTTATTTTATCAAAAACAGTTATATAGCAAGGTCCTAATAGTAACAATCCCCTATTAAGAAACTTGGAAATATTCTCAATACTATTATTAATCCTTAAAGCCTTGAAAACCATTTTGCCAAAATCACTAGAATTTAAATTCTCAAATTCCTTTTATTTATTAAGCATATTTTCAATAAATCAAATTTATAAATCATTTACATTTAAAGGAAATCATTCCCAAATATTTTTTATTGCAAAAATATTCTAGCTTTCTTATATAAATCATTTTTCAAGTATTTATTCTAGAAATATTTAAGTTTTTCTTTTAATAATCTCTTTTATTAAACCTAATTTAATACAACCAACCTTTATATTCAACCATTCCCAAATATTATTTCAAAATATCCCAAATTTTCTTTTAATAACATTTACTTAAACTTAATGAAATCAAGCTTTATATTTCTAAAATATTCACTCTAGAATATTCAAATTCTCTATTTAAATAAATGCCCTTAGAAATCAAATTTCAACTCAACATTATTAATCCACGCCTTATATTCAAATTATGAATTTAATTCATAAGGTACTCATTTCAATGTTCCCAAAATTCCTATTACCCAGTCCAGATTTCCAAAGGAAGATTCAAGATAGATTTATGGATAATAGTCAATGCCCAGAAATGGACGAGCATGACCGTTCAAATCCTAGATAATAATGGTGGGATACTATCACCCCTAACAACCAAGCACAACCAAGAATAACTATGGAAATTTTATTCTTTTATATATAAAATATATTTCCAGGTAAAATTATTCCATTTAACCATTTTAAAACAATACTATGTCAATTGGTCTTGTTCGAGTGTTTAGGAAATCCCCATCGATAACGTTGGCCAAACGCACCGACCAGAATTCTTAAGCCACTCAACAAAACAAACAACACAATACAAAACATTTTTATATCACTAACAAATACGCGCTCTCATATATATATATATATAAACACATACACACTCTCACTCAAACTCATTCTAGGGTGTCACTTACCCTATCTCTAATGAGATACTCATTCTTGGGCATACTAACCCTATCTGTAATGAGTTCTACCCCACCAAAGCCAAGGTACTCACTTAACCTTCAGCTCTGATACCAACTATAACGACCCACTTTTTCGGTATAATTTAAACTGACAATAAATCACACATGTCTAGCCCAAATCGAACGGAAAGGCGGATAGTTAAGGAAAAGAAAGAAGATAGAAGACAAGAAGAACTAAGCAAACATAGAATCTCACAGCGGAACGAATAATCTATAATATATATAACAATCTTTACACAAAACAAATCTATAATATAAGTATATACAGACATAAATCAGAGTACACTAACCTATTTCAGCACAGCCAGTTATAACAACCCGTCCTCACAAATTGCTGAACAATATATAACAATGTAAGCAACGGAAATATAATCATCTACGTGAATACGTTTCTAGCCTCCAACTCCTCTCCTGAAGCTCCAAAATATCCATCTAAACCTGGAAAAATGTTCGGTCTGACCCGAGCATATAGGAAAAACCATGCCCAGGTCAGTCTGGTAAAACCAGCATGAGAAACACAATCAACTTGATTCTTAAAGTTTAATAACCTTTTCAAAAACAAAGGTATCTCGTAAGACCTTACCGCAAATAAACACGGATGGGTTTTTACCTTACTATAACCAAAACTTCTTAATAGAAAAGCATTTGATATTATAATAGTGTCTAATCGCCAAAGTAATAGTAACAAGTAGCTATGATGCATGTGCCGTTGATGCAGCAGTGGATTACGAAAACTCTATGAATCTGTGAAAGTAGCAATCAATGGAATAGAAGATACCGAATGGCCCAAATCCGTTGATAAAAAGATACCGGATTCTAGCTATCTCAAACACGTTGATAACGCACTATACCGTGTTTAAAAATCTACGATTCTTCGTACGTTGATCTAGCGCACTAGATACCGTGAATCGGCTTCAGCAATCGTTGAATCGAGCGCACCCGATTAACCGAAAGTGGAGATAGGAGATTACACTCAATTACCAATTTAAGAAGAAGCACAAAGCTCTCAAACAAAAGTTTTTTATTCAAAAATCAACAACCGTTACAAATGAGACCACTGGCCTATTTATAGGCTTACAACTCACAACACAAAACTGTACAACATTGACAACACTTAGGTCGTGAACGACCTACGACCTAAAATAACACGACCTAAAAACCAGCGACTTACATCACAATGACCTAAGAACAACACACGACTTACAATATTTACATCAACATATTACAAACCATCACGACTTACGACCTAAAATATGAGCGACCTAAAAATGTAAGGTAGCGACCTATCCTCCCAGCACATAAGGTCGAGCGACCCAAAAATGGATGCGGCTTAAGCTTCAGCGACCTAAGAAGTTAGCTTCTGGAGTTCTTCATACGACTTAACTCTCTCCGCGACCTAACTTAGGTCGTAACTCGTTCACGCAACCTAACTTAGGTCGTAGCTCGAGACAGTCTTCTCTTGAAATTTCGGAGCGACCTATCTTAGGTCATAACTCGTTAGGTAAGTTAGGTCGTTCGCGACCTAAATGAAAATGTGGCATTGCTGAGTGAGCTAACTCGTTAGGTCGTTCACGACTTATCATAGGTCGTGGGTCGCAAAGTTGCATTGTTGCGCGACCTAAGGAAAATGAGTGGTATGAGATCTGTTCTAACTCGCTAGGTCGCTCGCGACCTAAGACTTCAGCTTCCAACGAATTTTCCCACAGTTTTAGCTCGTTGCCTTCCTTGTTAGGTCATGCTCGACTTAACAACACGTTAGGTCGTTCGCGACCTAAGACTTCATCAATCTGGGCTGCATCATCCTCCCCTGGTTGGGAAAAATTCGTCCTCAAATTTGCACTCTCCTTTTCCTCAACAAACTCATTCCCATGATACGGTATCAGATGTTTAACATTGAACACGTCAGACGTGTACACATCCTCCGGTAGTTTCAACCTATAAGCGTTTTCATTGATTCGTTTCACAATCGTTACAGGTCCAATCTTTCGAGCTTTAAGTTTATTGTATGCTCCCACTGGAAAACGATCTTTTGTTAGCACAGCATGTACTAAATCTCCTTCATTAAATTCAATGCTTCTTTGCTTCAAGTCCGCAGATCGTTTATACTTTTCATTCGCTTTCTCCAATCGTTCCTGAACGATTTTATGACATTTTGCCAATCCATCAACAAAGTTAACAGCTCGTTTAACGGTCCCCTTTGGTTGTGGTATTATCGTCAAATCCAACGGCCGCGTTGGTAAGTTTGAATACACTATCTGAAATGGACTGAAACCCGTACTACGGTTTATAGCATGATTATGAGCAAACTCTGCTTGACATAACTTCGCATCCCAACTCTTCAGATTATCTTTCACAAGGCACTGCAACAAATTTCCCAAAGATCTGTTAACAACTTCCGTCTGACCATCGGACTGTGGATGGTAAGTACTACTGAAATTTAGCTTTGTTTCCACCATCTTCCACAAACTCAACCAAAAATGGCTTAGAAATCTAGTATCCCGATCAGAAACAATGGATTCTAGTAGCCCATGTAATCGATACACTTCTTTAAAGAACAATTCAGCAACACGGACGACATCAGCTGTCTTCTTACAAGCAATAAAATGTGCCATTTTAGAAAATCTATCTACCACCACATATATAGAATCATTTCCCCTTTGAGTTCTAGGCAAGCCCAAAACAAAATCCATGCTAATATCAACCCATGGTCTGGTAGGCACAGGTAATTGCATATGCAATCCCGCATTCATCGCTGTTCCCTTGGAAACTTGACATATATGACATCTTTCCACAAATCTTCCAACTTCTTTCTTCATAGAAGGCCAAAAGTAGGAATGAGAAATCAACTGTAAAGTTCGATCTCTGCCCACATGTCCTTCCTCATGTAACTCCTTCACAATCTTCAATCGTAAACTGCACTCGGTTATACATAATCGATTTCCTTTAAAAAGAAAACCATCCACCAATACAAACTCATTTGTCTTTCCCTCCTTGACTTTGTCTACAAACTTCGCAAAGTAAGGATCATCGACAAACAATTCTGGCAACACATCAAACCCTATCACCTCTACCTTCATTGTAGTCAACACATGATTCCTTCTGCTCAATGCATCTGCCACTCGATTCGTAATTCCCGATTTATGCTTCACCACAAATGTAAATTGTTGTAAGTATGCAATCCACGAAGCATGTCTAGCTGCAATCTTGTCCTGTCCCTGCATATGCTTCAATGCTTCATGATCAGTATATAAAACAAATTCTTTATGAAACAAATAATGCCTCCAATGATTCACAGCTTGCACTATAGCATAAAACTCGATATCATATGTATTATATCTCATCTTTGCTCCCGATAACTTCTCACTAAAATATGCAATAGGACAACCTTTCTGACTCAACACCCCTCCAATCCCAACTTTAGATGCATCAGTATGTAGTTCAAACAACAACTGAAAATCTGGTAATACTAGAATTGGTGCTATCGTCAAAAGCTCCTTGATCCGCTCAAAAGCAACCCCTGCTTCCTCTGACCATAAAAATTGTTTCCCCTTCATACAATCAGTAACTGGTGCCATCACGCTACTGAAGTGTGGAATGAACCTTCGGTAGAATGACGTCAACCCATGAAAACTTCTAACTTCTGTTATCGTCCTGGGTTGTGGCCAATTTATGATTGCTTCAACTTTATTCTGATCCACCTGTATACCTCCTCCCGATATAACATACCCCAAAAATAAAACACTCTGCGTCATGAACACGCATTTCTTCGTTGCAGCATAAAATTGTTCCTGTCGCAGTACCATCAACACTTCCCTCAGATGTTGCAAGTGTTCCTCTGGACTTCCACTATATATCAGTATATCATCAAAATACACCACCACAAACTTCCCAATAAATGGTCTAAAAATTTGATTCATCACCCGCATGAATGTACTAGGTGCATTCAAAAGACCAAACGACATTACCAGCCATTCGTATAACCCCTCACGTGTCTTGAACGCTGTTTTCCATTCATCCCCTGGTCTGATTTGAATTTGATGATAACCGCTCTTCAACTCAATCTTCGAAAATATAGCAGCTCCACTAAGTTGATCCAACAAATCATCCAGTCTAGGTATAGGAAATCTGTATCTCACTGTAATCTTATTCAATGCCCGACTATCGGTACACATCCTCCACGTCCCATCCTTCTTTGGTACTAATAATGCTGGTACAGCACATGGACTTAAACTTTCCTGCACATGCCCCTGTTCAAGCAATTCGTCCACCTGCCTTCGCAACTCCTCATGTTCTTTTGGAATCATTCTATAGTGTGGTCTATGTGGCAACACAGCACCTGGAACAAGATCAATTTGATGTTGAATGTCCCTCAACGGCGGTAACTCCGTTGGTAACTCTGTAGGAAATACATCGTCAAATTCTTCCAGCACTGGCTTGACTTCTTCAGGAATTTCAACCACTTCATGACTCTCTCGTCCAATCAATAAAAATACTTCAGGCTCCTCTTCTACTTCCTTAACAAACTCCTTCAAAGATAGCAAAGTTTTAAGCTCTTCAATCTCCTCCAACTTGCTTTCCTCTTGTTGTCGCTTCTTGGGAACTAGAGTGATTTTCGTGCCTTCAAACATGAAACTATAGTTGTTCGTACACCCATCGTGTTGCACAGCTCTATCGTATTGCCATGGTCTCCCCAACAACAAATGGCATACGTCCATATCAACCACATCACACCAAATTTCATCCTTGTATTTCTTCCCAATTGAAAAATTAACACAAGCTCTTCGACTAACCTTCACCTCCCCACCTTTCCTCAACCAAGCTAACTTGTAAGGTTTCGGATGCTTCTCTGTCTTCAATGATAACTTCTTCACAGCTTCTGTAGAGATAATATTATCACAGCTTCTCGCATCAATGACAAATTTGCAAACCCTTCCCAAGATAGTGCATGTTGATTGAAAGATGTTACTCCTCAACCAGCTAGTCTCCTCCTCCTGCTTTGGTGTTAAACAATTCCTCCTCATCATTAATGTATATCCATCATCTCCCGACAATAACTCTTCCTCCTCAACCGGTAATGAATTAGAACATTCAGCCTCTTTATCCTCATCCTCAACCTCAGCTATCATTGCTCGCTTCTTCGGCTTTGGACATTCATTGCTCTTGTGACCAAGTTCCTGACAATTGAAACATTTGATACCACTATTGACCCTGGTCTTAGCAACTTCACTAACAACTGGTTTTGCAACAGCCTTTGAAACATTCACATTGCTACTAGCCCCTTTCACTTGATTGTTGGAATTTGTAAACACTCCATCACCTCTTCTGCCTTACTTCTCCCAAGCTAACGCTTTCTGATGTGCTTCAGCAACAGATCTGGGATCAAACATATTCACCATATCTTGAATCTGCATTCTTAACCCTCCAACAAATCTGGCTGTCAGCTGTTCCTCCGTCTCCATAATATCATTCCTCGCAATAAGTTGATAAAATTCATCTGCATAATCATTAACAGTCTTTGTTCCCTGCCTCAAGTTCTGCAAACGTTGATACATGAGAGACTGATAATTGTATGGTAAGAATGTAGCTTTCATCAACTTCTTCATCTTCTCCCAAGATTCAATCTTTGACTTTCCCATCCTCTCCCACGTAAGCTTAGTTTGCTGCCACCATGCCATAGCTCTCCCTCTTAAACGTGTAGCAACTAACTTCACTCTCCTATGCTCGGGAACTTCTTTAAAGTCAAAAATTTCCTCAACGTTAGACAACCAATCAAGAAATTCTTCAGGTTGCATACCACCTTTGAATTCCGGAAGTTCAGTCTTCATCCCCGATTCCCATCGACGATCATCCTCAACATCCCTATATGCATTTCGTCCTTGGTCTCGATCTCGATAATGAATATTGCTTCTATCACTCTCTTCATCATATTCACGTGAATTTCGATATCGATCTCGACCATTAACATCCCTTCGATCACGCATGTCTCTTCTACTATGTCGTTCTTCATCATGATATGGCTCATACTCAAACTCACGTTGAGTTCTTCTTTCATCATCTCTATACTCATGGTGATCTCTTCTTATCGAAACTGATGATTCTCTTCTCCCACGATCAGATTGCGGCGATACCCTTCTCGCTTCCGTAACCGATGGCGAAACTCGGTTTCCTCCATGGTTTGAGATTGGCGACCTCCTTCTTCGATCTTGATTCAAATCATTCATCAATTTCTCTAACCTCCTAATACCTTCATCTAACTTCTCATTGAATTTGTTACTTATGCGTTGTTCCATTTGTTCGGCGTCTTCTCGCTTATACAAATCTTCAACATTTTGATGTCGATTAGCTCTTCTCGGCGGCATGATTGAATCTTCACAAACACTTCAATTCTCGGCTTGGATTTTCAAAATGATACAAATGATGCACGGCCTTCAACTTCAAATGAACAAACTATGCACGGCTCAAACACTAACTCCTCAAACTCTTGAATGATAATTGGCTCCAAGACTCGGCTTAGCTATGATTGGCTAAGTCTAGCTCTGATACCAAATGATGCAGCAGCGGATTACGAAAACTCTATGAATCTGTGAAAGTAGCAATCGATGGAATAGAAAATACCAAATGGCCCAAATCCGTTGATCAAAAGATACCGGATTCTAGCTATCTCAAACACGTTGATAGCGCATTATACCGTGTTTAAAGATCTACGATTCTTCGTACGTTGATCTAGTGCACTAGATACCGTGAATCGGCTTCAGCAATCGTTGAATCGAGCGCACCCGATTAACCGAAAGTGGAGATAGGAGATTACACTCAACTACCAATTTAAGAAGAAGCACAAAGCTCTCAAACAAAAGTTTTTTATTCAAAAATCAACAACCATTACAAATGAGACCACTGGCCTATTTATAGGCTTACAACTCACAACACAAAACTGTACAACATTGACAACACTTAGGTCGTGAACGACCTACGACCTAAAATAACACGACCTAAAAACCAGCGACTTACATCACAACGACCTAAGAACAACACACGACTTACAATATTTACATCAACATATTACAGACCATCACGACTTACGACCTAAAATATGAGCGACCTAAAAATGTAAGGTAGCGACCTATCCTCCCAGCACATAAGGTCGAGCGACCCAAAAATGGATGCGGCTTAAGCTTCAGCGACCTAAGAAGTTAGCTTCTAGAGTTCTTCATACGACTTAACTCTCTCCGCGACCTAACTTAGGTCGTAACTCGTTCACGCGACCTTAGGTCATAGCTCGAGACAGTCTTCTCTTGAAATTTCGGAGCGACCTATCTTAGGTCGTAACTCGTTAGGTAAGTTAGGTCGTTCGCGACCTAAATGAAAATGCGGCATTGCTGAGTGAGCTAACTCGTTAGGTCGCTCACGACTTATCATAGGTCGTAGGTCGCAAAGTTGCATCGTTGCGCGACCTAAGGAAAATGAGTGGTATGAGATCTGTTCTAACTCGCTAGGTCGCTCACGACCTAAGACTTCAGCTTCCAACGAATTTTCCCACAGTTTTAGCTCGTTGCCTTCCTTGTTAGGTCGTGCTCGACTTAACAACACGTTAGGTCATTCGCGACCTAAGACTTCATCAATCTGGGCTGCATCAGCTGTGTACATCACAACAATACTAGTCATAAAAATAAAAATCTGATAAAGCTCGTTCACTAATTGTGTAGGATTTCCATGGAGGTACCCTCAGTAATTCGAGAACGGTGCTCCTGCACAAGGATCAGAGTTATCCTCCCAAGCATCATACCCGTCTAGCCGGGGTATCGCATGAAAAATATAATTGATCTTGCTAAGACCGAGTGCATCGCTCCAGCATGGAAAAACAACTAAAGTTATCTGTATTGCTAGAAAAGGAGCCGAGTACACCCTATGGGATTGCCAACCCTACTGGCCATGCCTCCTATCTCTAGTTTTAGTCATCTCCGCTGATGAGGCTACGTTCGGCGTTTCAGCTTACACACTACTCCAAAAATAGATCACGGAATCCCATATGGATTCCCACACCACAATGACCTCGGAATCACATATAGATTCCCACATCTCAACAGATCTTGGAATCTCACATAGATTCCCACACTCCAACGAGTCATGGAACCACACATGGATTTCAACATCACAAAAAATAACGCATCTCCTCCATTTAACCGTATATGGTTTCAGAGTAGTTCATGGGTTCCGAGTCATCTCTTATAAGTACACTCTCAATTTCCTAGGTGCTCCAAAATCCATTCGTCGGTTTTCGAAATTCTCAATACTGGATCTTTAGAAAATAATCAGATAATACATAAGATCGGGGATCACCCCCTAACCGTTAAAGTGGATGGATCTCCTTATCATTCGTCCTAGAAGATTCACAAGTTTATACGTACAGTATAGCAACCCGATGGTAACCATACCATATAATTCTCGCATTTTTCCTAGATATTTCCAGAGTTAAAATCCTTCGGTGTTAAGTAGGGAATATTCCGTACCACCAAAATTAAGAAGGATTACATATTTAGGTCGAGATTTGATAATCGGTTTTTAACTATCAAATAAACAAACATTCAAACAAATATTTCATTTTTCCACTTAAAATCACTAAGCCTCATTTAATTTAACTTTAACAAATTAATCTCTTTATCAAAAACAGTCATATACTTATCTCACTGAAATAAGTATATTCACTAACCATTCCTTCCAAAAATATTTGAAAACTTTTTAAAGTAAATATGGAAAGCGCCATTCGGTATCGACCATGGATTGCAGCTCAATGATTACGTCTCTATCCCAAGGAAATCCATATAAGAATTCTTATAAATATTCAAACAAAATTCATATAAGAATTCAACGAAAATAAAGAACTTTATTTACACATTAAACTTGGAAATCATAGTATAAGTTTATCCAAAAGTGGGGGCTGTACCTACATAAACACGGTCGACAAAAAGAAAAATAGCTATATAAGCTATATACAAACTAATCAGACGTGACGGCTACTTCTTTTGCATTTTCTCCCTTTTGAGTTTCTTGGGAGTGGACCTACTCAAGCGTCTGCCTATTCCTCTCTTTGATCCTTTACCACTGCCTTTACCACCTTTGGTAGGAGAGCTTTCAGATGTTGGAAGGAGTCCTTCGAAAACCGACCCGCCAAGTGGAATGACTTGTAGTAGGATGAGGTTTGGATCATCAATGTCCACATTATCAGGCTCGACTTTGGTCTTCTTTTTCAACAACTCCTCCTTCTCGATGCGCTCCTTCAAGCTGAGCTCATTAGTGTTTATGGAGGCACCCATGATCATAACATTATCCGATTCATCTTGTAGCGGCTGATCGTCGGCCCTTTCATCAATAAGGTCTCCAATACTTGAGCATCGGGCCCTGGAATGTCAACAACTACTGGAATTTCAGTAAGTGTCGGTTGTTGCTCCACAGTGGCACCACTTCCTAAAGTTTGAGTGGAAGCGGGAAGACTTGTTGATTCGTGGGAGCAAGCTAATAAGCCCATAACTATTGTGCATGAAGAATGAAATCTCTCAAGTAATGGAGAATAGAGCGGGATACCTGCATCCGACTGACTTTCAGTTGTTGCCAGAGTGCTCCCTTCTTGAATAGGAGTCAGTGCCTTTGATTTATAACTGGGTCTATCTGGATCATAGCTTGGGTCTGTCCCAGGCCAAGAGAAACCATTGCACCGGCTGGTTGAAGTTAAGAGGAATTATTACGATTAGACCTTGAAGCTTTAGCGATGTCTTTTCCTTTGCCAGAAGATGCAAAAATATCAAATTATCGGAGCCTTGTAGCGGCAAGATCTAAAGGTTCATTCCCATAAAGGATCTATCGCACCAGTTTTTCCTCATCCAAATCGGCTTCGCCAAGGGCTTTCTTCCTCATTTCAATGATATATTCCCAAGCCTCGGCAAGCGATTCGAGGTGGCCCTCTCCAAGAAAATTCAAGTTGCGTTGGATTAGGACTTTGGCATTGTATTCAACAATCAAAGGATCAAACATGTCCTTAATATCATTTCGGCCAACCTCTTTAGGATCCTCCAACCAGGCCTCAATTTGCCTCCTAACTTCATTACGGCCAGCTTCCCTTACCTCTTCCTTGAAGGCTTCGATTTGAGCGAGCTGCTCATCAAGTTTTGTTTTCAGCTCTCGAGCCTCGACGGCCTCCTCATAATATTTTTGAGACTCCTTTTCAGCCTCAAGTTTTTCTTCCTTCTCTTTTATAAGAAGCTCTTTGAGTTCCTCAATGCGACGAGCTAGAGTGTCTTTCTCTTTTTGTAGTGTGTCCTTCTCTAGAGCAAGCACACCGTTGTGGCTGAGGGCAGCGTCCAGCTCCTTTTTGTGAGCCATTTCCAAAAAGATTAACTACTTCGGATGTTTCTTTAGCACTCTTCTCTGCCGCAGCTAACTTCGTGGTCAACTCTGTGATCTCATCATCTTGGTGTTTGATTATGTCTTTATCCTGGATCGCCTCAAGCTTAAGGCGATCGATTTCATGTTGCCTTTCAGTAGACACCTCAGAGATTTTCTTGGCCAAGTGCTAGAATGCTTCATGCTACATAAAAACATCATTGACACATGCAAGCGAACTCGCTTTAGCACTCCCTGGAATTGTATGGATAGAAGAGAGAAACTTTAGTCCATTAAAGAAGATTTTTGGAAATTTGACCTTAAGTTCAGCCAATTGTTCCATCGTAGAGGCCTCAAGAGCTATAGTAGTCAAAGCTGGATCGGAAGTAACAATAGGATGTTTGCTCGACCAGCTATCGTGAGGCCGTCGAGAATCAGATCAACCCGAATTATGCTCGAGTGGCACAATAGTTTGGGAAACATGAGAAGAGGTCTGATCGCCACTATATATAGATGGATTGGACTAAACTTCTTAGCGATGAAATGACTGAGATTTTGACTTTTGCTTTGAGGATGAAGATTCCCTTGAATGATGGCTCCTTTCCAGTTATCACCCCTTTCTCAGTACCTGCCCGATTCCGGACCATGACTGGATCCATAATGTGTTGAGGAGCCCCTCAAGCAATCAAAGGCACGAGAATGAGACATAGCACCTGTAAACCAAACAAAAGCGTATAAGTGACAATTAAATAAAAGGTAGAAAAAAGTTGTGCAGTGAAATGCATGTGATTGTGAGTGTCCTAGTGTCCCCCCAACGGACCAATTAATATGGCCTTTCTCATAGGAGTGATTTCCCCTTTGCTAGTAGGAGGAATATCAACACCAGTCCTGGTGGGAGAATTAAGCCCCCCGACCCTAATGTTGGCTAAGAAAAAAGTCTCGATGTCATCTGGGATCGAAAGACTTGAGAATCTTCCATCGAACTTTCTAAAGGCTGAGAGGAAGACTCTTCTTCAACAGAGGTGATAGTGAACTTGGGCTTCTTAGCAGTCTTTTTATGGAGTTTGTATGCGAGCCCTTTCCCTTTTCTTGTCGGGGCATGAGATTGCATGCCTTGTGATGATTTGACCATAGACGCGTTGCCTGAACCTACATCATTATTTCCATGCTCATTGGCGTCATCACCTCTGATTTCGCCTTCTTCGACATCGTTCTAAGCCTCCTCGACCGAGGGCAAGACATGGCTATCAGTGCCGCCTTCTTGTTCCATAACATTCCTTCATGGTGCAATGCTTCCTAGAATTCCGATGCTGCAACCCTCTCCCATTAGTCCGAAAAGAGATAAGAATCCATCAGTTACGAGTGATCTAATGTCCCTGTCTTCAACTAGGGTAGTGCAAATTGCAGAAACCGCCCTTGAATAATTATCTCCTTTGGGTCGTGGATGGACACCTATAAATTTTTAAAGTGTTTGTTAGTTCGGGGTACGAGTTGGACTTAAGAATTTGAAAATAAAGCGAGTGAAACACTTACATCCTTCGAACCATCGCCCTGCAAAGTCGGGCGAACAACGAACATAGAACCATTCATGCTTAAAGACACTGAGCTTGTTCGAAGCACCAGTAAGAACTTGACAATTGGGTGTGGGCTCGAGGCAAGTGTAAGAAAGACTTCCCGTCTGTTGCTTAAAATTGTAGATGAACTTGATGTCTTCAGGAGATGGCGGGTGTAATAGAACATCCATAAATAACAAGAAGGTACCGTGAAGTAAAGCACAGTAGTTAGGACGCAGCTGAGCAGGAGCTATTCCCAGAAAATCTAGCATCTCTCGGACAAATGAATTAAAAGGCGGCACACATCCGGCCCAAAACATAAATTTATTACATGTTGTATACCCCTCCGAGGGCAAGCGGGCCCTATCATTCCCCGAAGGGACAATAAAATCTCCTAACAGGATTCCATGTTTAGAGCACAGCCTACAAAGAGCAGCCTTGCCAATTCTGGAAGCTCGGGAATCCACCGGGTCATCTAGAAATAAAACACCCTCTAAAGTATCAGGGGTAGGATCTATCTCTTCCACCGGAAGGATGGAAATGTCAAAGAAAAGGTCAACCGATGGACCGGGACTCTCCGGTTGCTCAGCTTGGTGTTCGAGAGAAAGTCTACCGGATACCGTCGCGGAGCTCGATTCAGCACTTGGGTTGTTATGCTATGAAGGTTGACTTGAAGGCATTGTGGGTAAATGCGTTGAACAATTGGAGACAATATCAACTAAACTCAGTAGATAATCAAGATTAGCGAAATTAACCTATTCGCCCATGCTAAACTAGTGTGATGCAATGCAGAGATAAACAATTCAGAAGTAAAATCAAAAAGTAGTGACGAGATTTTGGATTTCTACCAGAGTGACCGTCATTGCTGACCATCTCAACTGGCATTTTGATTGATCGGTTGTGTAAGCTTTGGGATCGACCATTGGCATGCTAAAGTTTGAAATTCATTGTTGAAATCTTTATGCTAAGTTACATTTCATATCTAAGTTCTAGAAATGTGATCATTCGATTTCAAGTTTAAGGTTAGATATGCAAGTTTAAACTTCATATGTTCTAGTTCATTAAGATGGGATTGGCTCTAATTGTTCGTAGAAGTCTACATGGTTTGGTTTGTTTAAGTGTCCAAGCTTGGTTCAAGGGCTTAAAATTGGCTAAGTCCCCAGAGCTGATCCCTCTCATAAAGCAAGCAACCGATCCCTCTTAACCAACATGATCGATCCCTATTCCCATATTTCAACATAGCTGATCCATATGCCAAAGCCAACTTGACCGATCCCTTTATGCTACACCAACGCCGATCCCTCCTTAAACTTCCATAACCGATCTCTATGACATGCATCTGCACCGACTCCTATACTTTTCCGTTTTCACACTTCCCTCAAACATTTACTCCTATCCCTCAGGCAATACGTAAGACTGATCCCTCTCCTTTACATACATCCTCCAATCGATCCCTTACTTAACTCCTACACCTCATCTTCCTCTACCGATAGCCGATCCCTTCATCACTAAACATATCGATCCGTCTCCTCTGCATCTAACCGCAAAATTACAACTCCATATACATCAAACCCTAACCCATCCTCTAACATTATCGAATTCATGGGCCTCATCACAAAATTAGGACAAATCGAATCGCAATTAAGAAAGGAAAAAAACCTACCTATGTGTGTAAATGGAAATGGTAATATACAAATCAGGGTAGGGTCTCGATTTGAATCGAGGCTTCGTGATGGAGTCGAATTACAAGGGGCAATCAGTGGAACAATGGAGACAGATATTGATTTAAAGGAAAGTGAGGGTTCAAATGTATGTAGGAAAGAGAAGGGTTTGGTTTTGATAAAAAAGGAGTAGAGTTTGGTTTGGAAAACAAATGAATGAAGTGAAGTGAGGGATGTAAATGTGAGGTGCTAGTTTGTATATGGGATATAAGGGATCGACCGCCTTACTCTTCTTCACGAAGCCAAAAGATGTTGAGCCCTTTCCTCAAAAAGGGATCGGATACGATCCTATTTAAAGGGGATCCATCTAATCCCTGTGTCCATGTACACATAAAAAAAAGAGGGAAAGGGATCGGTTAGAAAACTTATGATCCCTATTATAAAAAAAGATAAAGAAGGGAATCGGGTACGATCCCTAAGTGAAGAAAGGAAAATTCCGATCCCTATTTAAAAAAAATAAAACATAAATGCAATTAAATTACATCTGATTCAACAAAAACTGGTGATGACCCGTGAGCATGCAAACACATCCGAGAGCCAACGATAAAAACGTGCACGTGTATATTCTAAAAATGCAATTTTTGAAAACGACAGAAATTAAGTTCTCACCTGAAGCTTTCAAAGACAAAACTGGGTCAGAAGGCCAAAGTTCACTAGCCCTGTAGAATTGGACACAGATAGCAAATGATGGAATGCAATCCTAAATTTATACTATTGGAGATCGACCAAGCGTCACGGCGATCAAAGAGATATACAACACTTTGGGAAAGTAATTCAACCAAAAGATCGCGACTATTCAGAAAATTAGATGGATTTCTTTCCGGCAACTCTAACTTGCTTCGATTCAAAGCACATCATGTTTGACAAAAGATGTACTTTACGGGGTAAGTGTTATTCGACATTTTGATCCAGCTATATCCGAACTAACTAGACAAGTTAGACTTGACTGTCATCAAGGCCAGTAAGCCTAGAGCGATGATTGTGGGGTCCAGAAATCAATCACATATGATAATATGAAGCCGTGATCAAACGGAATCAAGAGATATGCTATACAGAATGTTCTAAGTATGGAATATAGTCTAATCTAGAAAAGGGATCGGGTATGATCCCTTCCAACCAAAGGGATCGGATTACTTCAGCTAAACATGTGCAACTCAATGGAAAACGATCAATATCTCAAAATCCAAAAGTCCAATACACATGAAACTTAGGGACTAAGAAGAGGGGACCCTAAGGAGTCCAACTAGGTGATCGTACCCCTAAAGAACAAGTAATAGGGATCGGCCCTCTTCTCTCTATAGGGACCGGCCAGAATCAGACTACACAACATATTGCAGCAACGATCGATCAATAACTCAACATCTACAAGTCCAATTAACATGAAACTTGGAGGCTAAGCATAATACAATATGGAGAAGCTCCTATAAGGATCGCACCCCCAAAATCACCAATCGTAGGGATCGGTCAGAATTTCCATTTCTTGGGATTTTGGCCATGCGATCCCTACTGTGGGCCACTATGGATCTGAAGAGCCATCTGTCGAATTTTCAAGGAGATATTTCGTCGTCTTCCTCTACAAATACAGACTTGTTTTTTATTTTCAAGATCTTTATGCTGCTTATTGCTTTATATTCTTTTATAACTAAGGATTTTCATGCAGTTCCTTTTGTACTCAATTTACAAAGTGATTAATAAAGCTATCTCTTCAAAGTGGACGTAGGCCAACAACGCCGAACAACTATAAATTGTTGTATCTCTATTATTAGCTTGTTTCTTATTACTTTACTGCTATATTCTTTCTATTTACATTTATTATTCTTAATTTGTTCCTCTACAAAATCTCTATTAGATGTTTATGCCAATTCTTGGTGCAAACACTTAGTTTTTCAAAATAGGCGCGAAACACGAAATTTGCGTTATGGTAAACATTCTGTATCTTCTTCATACGGTATCCGTTTCTAACAACTTATACATGAACTTGGGCTAGAAAAATCCACCTAACACAATGGAAAAGTCAGATTTCACAAATTCATCCATTTATAGAAATATATTATTTTGTCCTTTTATGTGAAATTATAATTTTACCCCTATTAATTTTTTAGTTTATTAACTTAGTCCAAATTTTTTCATTTTCTTTGACCTTTTCATCTTTCTATTTCTTGATGTTTTCCAAGTCTCTGGATCTATTTCTTTATCATTCTTTAGTCTAGTTCATTCATTTGACTCTGCTATGAGATTGTAGAAAATTTGCTAGTATGGAGCTTCTCTTGGTTTCGAATGATGTCCTAGTACGAAATCCTATGACTTTTATTAATGCTTTCAAAAGAGGCATCCACTTCCTTCTCTTCTTCCTTTTCTTCCTCTTCATTCTCTCCTTCAATATGCATTTCTTAAGCCTTTTCTTACTCAATATCTTCTTCTTCTCATCTTGCCATTCTTTCTTCTTTTTCAGCTAGTGTTTTGTAAGCTCCAAACTTAAAGGGACCATGCGTAAGAGAAATATTTTTCTTATCAAAACCTTTTGGATTCGAAATTGATTCTCCCTCTAGATCCACTCTAAAATAATAAAAAATTCTTATCAAATACACACTATGAAATAATGTATGTTCATGTATGGATATTTTCTTAGCCATAAGATCTGAATAAGTAAACTGAGCCTAATTTATATCACTTTACAAAAATGGCAAAGGGAACCTTTAAAACTTTATGAGTGGGATAATTGTAGTTTTCCATCCGTAGTGTAATACTTTATTATGAAATGAGACTCATGAATTATCCTTTAGGCCTTAAAATTTTCTCTTTAAAATCAAACTCCATTCCACTTTCAATTAAATCATGAGTTGATTCACCGTTATTAAGGTCTATCTCGAAGTTTTGGAGTTCTTATCCATCTCTTTTGAAACCAAGAATTTCACCAATTTAATGAGCATTTAAAATAATTAGCGTTCTAATAACACTACTCCAGATTTCATCTTCATTTCCATCATAAAATTTTCCCATCAAATTAGCATAAAACATTTTTACTAAATTGGGATAATAAAAAAATTCATTTTATGAAAGATCAGTCAAGCCAAAAAACCCATTTTTCAAATAAGTCATTGTAATTCATAAGTATTAAAATCACTGAAATTTACAAAATGAGATTAAAAGATTTATCAAATTTGGCCTAGTCAGTGCATGCTCCCATGGAATCTTTATCATTGTAAAGCTAATTTTTGATTTTGGTTTAGAGCTTTCGAATTATAGAGGAAGAAGCTTGATATAGAGTGGATATAATGAAGATTTTGAAGAGGAAGTAATAAAGATGTAGTTTGAATTTTGAAAATGAAAGTGGAGATGAAGAAGATTGAATGGATGTGAATAAATATACAATGAATGGACTTATGATAACCTAGAAAGGTGTTAATTTGAATTTTGAATTTAATGAATGTTTCTAGTAAATTTTCCAGTCTTAGAATAGACTCAAACAAATAGACTAGGCTAGGAATTGACAAAGGAATGGATCTAGAGATTTGGATGATAATGAAAATGAAAAAATGGAGAGCATAAGGAAATTGACCAAGATTAGATCAAACAAAACAACTTGGTACTAAGTTATTTTGGTTGGTACCGACCATAACATATTGCAAGGATTTGTATGCCCAAGACTTAGGAGCTTCATCCATGAAGAAGGATAGGAATTATGGAAGTTGGAATCAAGTTGGTACTGATGATTAATGGTCGGTACCGATTGTTAATGAGTAATACCGATCATTTTTGGCTATATTGGGATGTGTGCAAGATGAGGTGGAGACAACCATGGAAATTTGAGCAACAAAAACAAGTCGTTATCGATTTGTTTTGTGTTTTTGGAATCAAGTTGGTTTTGATAATTAATGGTCAGTACTGATCGTTAACAGTTGGTACCAATCCTTTTTGTGTTTTTAGGAAACGTGCATAAAGACCTATTCTTCGCATTGGAACTTTAGATTTGGAGAAAAAGACAAGTTCAAGGCTAGAATCACGAGATTTGTATTGGGGTTCATCTATAAATTGCAAGGAACCTTCAACTTGAAAAGGGAATGACATTATGGACAAGAGAATCTATCTTCTTCCTCATTTAACTCATAGGACCTTGGAAAATCCGAGATCTAATAGGTTTAGTTAGAAATTGATTGTAAATTGATGTAGTCTAGAGTGAATTCATTAATAAAAAAGGATTAAGTGGATGTAGGCTAGAGATTTTGCCAAACCACTATAAAAACTTTGTGTTTTGTTCTATTTCTTTTCATTTTATTCACTTTTATTTTTTAAATACGATTCTACTAATATTAGGGCATTCTATTGATATTGGGGCATTGTATCAATGTTTCACTCAACAATGGAAAAGAGAGAGAAGATCAAAATTTTGAAATTGATTTTGGTTTTCTACCAACCTTTGTTGACCTATATGTGGATCCTATATCAACATACTTTTTCATGTATATGTTATTTGACATCTGAATTATGAGTTTTGAATGAAACCATCCAATCTTTCTAGACCCAAGTGATTATTAATTAGGGAGATAATTTTTTAAAGCAACTTTCACTAATCTTCAAGCATGATATTTTTATATAATAAATATATTTCTTCTTTTTTACATTATTAAACAATTTTTTATTTTACATTTAACACAATGCATGAATCCCTTTTGAAACATACTTTACAATTATTATCACATAAATGATTTATGCTTAACAAATTACGTTTTAAAATTTTAACTAGTAAAATATTTGAAATAAGAGGGATTTTAGAATTACTGATGTTGCCAATGCTAATGATGTATCCCTTTGAATTGTCTTCAAAGTTCAAGGTTCTACCATCCTTATATATATTATCGTGGTAATTGTGGATTCCTCATTATATGTATAGAGCATCCGCTGTCCAACATCCATTTCTCCTTATTTAAATTTATAGCATGTTCCGTATGTACCTTAAAAATAAGGAATATGCACATTGGTTCCATATTTTACTTTGGGTTTCGTAAGGTTAATTATTAGGAAGCCAAATCCATGAAGAGTTTCCCCTTTAAAAATATAATCATAAGATAAATGAACTTATTGAATAAAGTCTTCAATATATTCCTCCTTATTACTATTATCTAGAATTCTAGGAATCCATATATAATGAATTTATTTGGGGATTATAACTTTAATTTTCTAGGTTTCTGTTCGAACTTAGTTTCAAACAAATTTTGTACTTTGGATACTATTTTTCTTAGGTTTGCGCTTCAGTGAATATCCAAGTCTATGTTTATTATTTGTGTGTTCTGATGTATATAATAAATTTTCTAAACTACCTTTTCCTTTGTTAAATTTATCAACGTAGGTTTATATCCTATCAATATCCCTATTATAGTTAAAAATAACATTGTCTAGAGAAGTAATTTTATCATTTAAACAAGTTATCTCTGATTTCATCGAAAGAATCTATGTTTTTAGGATTCATTTTCACTTTTTATCCTTTCAAAACTTTCTAGTTTTAAATTTTTGTCCATTAAGTCTTTTTATCTCATCTTCTAGACATTGTTTTTCTTCGGCTAAAATTTTATTGAACAATTTAGTCCATCTATCTCTGCTAAACTATTCTTAGACTACTTTATAAGTATTTGATATCCTTCATAAATTTCATTTAAAACATTCATAATTTCCTCTTTATAATTTCATACTTGGTTATTATATGACATGATGCACATGTTGACACTTTCAATTTCTAGCTCACTGTCACTTGGTTAAAGTCTGAATCATCCCATGTCGCATTGGGAACTTGTTATCAAGAGGATTGAAAAGTTTGTCCAGGGTTTGAGGTCGGAGTTTGCTAGGGCAACTATGTCATATCTCAATGATCCATCAAATGTAGTGGTTGAATTGGCTATTAGGAACAAGGAGGCGCTTTCTACTTTTGGTAAGGAGAAGCCAGTTGGAACCCAGAGTTCTCAGAATAAGAAGACGAAGTTATTTAAGGGGAAGGGAGCTCGGAAGGGTGGAGCTGCCAAGATAGGAAAAGAAGATATCGCTTGTTTTAAGTGTGATAAGAAGGATCATTACGCTAATGAGTGTCGATCGAGTGATGGCAATATGGTTGTGGGCAAGCATAATGTGAAGTGCTTTAATTGAGACTAGGTGGGGTCATTATAAGAACAAATGTCCAGATGCGGCCAAGGCTAATAAACAAAAGGCATTTGCTTTGGAGCTATCAGCATCAAGACCGACTACTACTGAGAAAGGAAAGTCTACGTTGGAAGTTACACTTTTGATTCATAGCATACTAGTTAGAGTATTGTTTGATGCTGGTACATCGCATTCATTTATCTCTCAGTGTTTGATAGATAAGTTATGTTTAGAACCATCATACCGTGTTACTTCCTTAAGGGTGGCTAATCCAATAGGAGGGTAGGCAATTCTTGGGATGAGATGTGACCATCTAGAATTTGAGTTGCTAGGATATACTTTTGCCTGCAGTTTGTATGTGTTTGATTTTGCGGGTTTCGGAATTATTTTGGGTATGTATTGGTTGAGAAAATATGATGCTATGATATTTTGTCGGGATAGGAAAATATCAGTTAGACACCCTGATAGTAATGACTGAATTAACTCAGTAGAAATCTTAAGTGTGGACGTTTGTACTTTGTTGGGTGTAAGGGAAGTAGAAGAGAAAGTAAATTGAGTTTTAGTTGCAAGAGAATTTGCTGATGTTTTTGAGCCAGTTATAGAAATACTACCGAAATGAGCTATTGAGTTTTGAATAGATCTTGTACCTGGAGCTGAATCCATGAGTGGACCACCTAGTAGGATGACACCTACAGAGATGAAGGAGTTAAAGATGCAGCTAATTTGAGATCGGGCCGTGGCGATTTTGTCGATCGTGGTTGGTTCAAGTAGGTATTCTGGTTGATCGATTTTGAGATTATCATCAATTCAAGGATCTGGGTGGTCAAAAGTTTAGGCAAGGTGGTCGGCGACTTGCTGGCGATCGAACGTTGATCGGAGGTGGTTGGATTAGGCGTGCACGTGCACATGTGTCAGTGTGTATCAGAGGTTTGATTTTGGTTGATGTTGAGTTTGGGAAAGAAGAAGTGGTCTCGAGTTTTGTCTTGGGGAAGAGAGGGATTTGCTCGAGTAGGCTTTCGGGTTGGGTTTTAACATGTTCTTAGTTTTTAAAATTTAAAACATAACAGAAAATAAAAATAAAGAAGGGGCTTTGTACCGGGTTAGTATAGGGATTGACTCGGGTATGTACACTAGAGTATTAGCAGGTTTTAAAAGTAAAATAAAACAAGTTTTAAAACAATTTCCTAACTAGATTCTTTTAAATGGTAATTAAGTAAATGATTAAGATAATGGTTTATCTTAGATTAGTTAAGGACTTAAGTAATTAAGGATTAATTAATTAACTTAAGTAATTATAGGATAATTAATTAATGTAATTAAAGGATAATTAATTAATGTAAGTAATTAAAGGATCATTAATTAATGTAAGTAATTAAAGGTTAATTAATTAATGTGAATGATTAAATGATTAAATTGTATTAAATACTTGGAGTGATTAGTATCTATAGTCTGATAAATTATGATGTTCTGTGATATGAAATGCGTTGAACTGTGATAATGTAAGTTATCGATCTGTGATGAATTGATGTGTGAATATGTTGTTATGAAGTTTAATTGAATTATTTAACTTAAACAACTTGGCTTAAAAAGATGGTATTGAATTCGAAGAGACTGGGATCGGATATCAGCGATATCCGGAACCACTTCGATTAGTAATCTATAATTCTTTATAGATTTGATTATGGAATCAAATGGGCTGGAATGGAATAAATTAAGTAACTGGACCATTGAAACTAAGAAAAGGTACTTAGATATTATTTTGTGAAATAAGTGTTTGACTATAACAAGATAAGAACTCGTAGTGAGGTACGAGTTACCCTGGTTTCAAAGAAGCTTTTTAACTTAGTATTTCAAGATATATGGGTTTACTCACGCTGATTTCCAGCCTGACTCGGGTGTTACTTTATTGTAATGCTCGGGTCAGACCGAGTATTACATATTTCTAGGTTAGGACGTTTTGGAGCTCAGGAGACGAGCTGGATGGTAGAAACGTATGGAGTATATTCCGCTGTGTATTGGATTGTATTGACTGTTGTCTGTGACAGTTTATAACTGTCCAGTTATTTTTGTATGATTGTACTCTGATATATTGTCTGTAAATAGACAGTTACATCTTTTCTTGTGTAAATGCTGTTATTTAATATTATATTTTGTTCCGCTGCGATTGTGAGATTCTGTGTTCTGTTCTCTATTTCTTCTTCTACCACTTTTCTTCTTTACCCTAACAATCTGGAATTTCTGGCGTTCGATTGCTCGGCATTTCTACAGTGAATGTATTAATGTCGAATTTTTGGGGTCGAAAATTTCGAGTCGTTACATTTGGTATCAGAGTTGAAGGTTAAGCGAGAACCTTGGCTCTGGTGGGTTTACTCATTAAGGATAGGGTCAGTAGTACCCTAGAATGAGTTGAGTGTGTATATATATATATATATATATGAGAGCGTACTTGTTATTTTCTTATATAATGATTTTAAAAAAGGAATGTAAAAATGATTTTTGAAAAGAAAAGTATATTTTGAGAAATATATGATGAATGAAAGTGGAAGATGGATATCTTTATAATTGAAGTTCACTTTATGAAAGTAAGTAATATGGTAAATAACTTTATAAAAGAAATCAAACTTGAATATTTGATTTGATAAAGATAATGTTAATATATTTGTTACATATGATAAACTTCCCCTTGTTGAATCTATAGCCAAAAGAAAAGATTTTTGAAAAATATTTGAAGTATAAAAGGGAATTTATATAAGTATGAAGTGATCCAAAGATTTTTCAAGATTATATATATATATAAATGATTTTATGAGAATGATTTTGGGAAAAAGGTTTTTGGAACCCATTGATTTTGAAAGGCTTTTGATTTTTGGGAAAAAACAAATTTTGGGAATTTGAAAAGCCAAGTTTGAGAATTATCGATTTTGTGTAAAGGAAATTTATATGTGATACATATAAAGAGTATGATTTGAAAGATACTATATGTGTATAGTATAAAATGTTTTGACAATGGCCGTGGGAAAAAAGGCGCTCCCATTTAGAGTGAAACTTAGTAGGAAATCCATGGGGTGGTTCTGCCTTGAGTCCTAAGGGGGTGATGATTCCAGAGCATTCTCACTAAAAATGTTTTCTATATTTTCACAAAAGTTTTCTAAGTATTTCACTGGGTGTTGAAAATGGGTCTGCTAAGTACTTATAGATTTTCAGTCCTACGCCTAATCAACGTATGACCAAATTTCTATGAGAACAAGGATGGGCTTGTTGAAACATCAAGTTATAAAAAGTATTTTATAAAAACCATTTTGGTAATATTATGTAGATTTTAAAGTGTTTTAAAACTTTAGAATAAAAAGAGTAAAGAGTTAAGAATGTTTAAAGGATAATTTAACTAATAATAAGCATTATAATTATAATTCTTGCTTCGTTCCTTTTCGGGGACGAAAAGATTTAAAGGGGGAGGAATGTGATGACCCGGGATTTTTGGCAATATTGATTTGATAATCTTGTTTTATGATTATTTAAATTGAAAAACTTATTCTTTTCAAACAAATAAAATATATGTTTTCAAATTACTATTGTTTATATATATATGTAGATTGTAAATAGAACTTGGATTTGAAATTCAAAGGTAAATATCTTAAAAATAAATTTGATTTGAAAACTCTACGTGCAAACACTAAGTATATATATAGTTATTAATTAATGTATAAATGGGTTTTATATTATTTCTTTTAAAAGTTATATAACTATAAGTAAAAAGAAAATGTATAAAATATAATATAAAAACATATAAAAATATAAATGCATGCAAAAAGACATTTGTAAGCTAAGTATAACAAGCAAATTACAAGTGTCAAATTCAATTATTTTCTTCATTTTTAAAAATAATAAATAAAAGGCTGTACATTCTTATATATTCATCTCTACTCCTACTCTTTCATTTTTCTTTCATCTTTTAAAACCAAAACCAGAAGATAAAATAACAACTAAAACAAACCTCTTGCAAATTTCAATCTGAAGCAATTCAACTCAGTTTAATCAAGCAAACCAAGTTTCCAGATCAAAATCAGTTTCCAGTTTTCAAGTTCAAAGATCGATCAAGAACAAATTCCCAAGCTTCTCTGTTCAAACCAAAAATATACAATGAGTAAACTACCCTTTAAAAATCTAAAAATCTATTTATATCTTGATTTCATACTTGAAGTATGTTGTGAAAAAGGTTTGTATGGATATAAATTATCATTGCATGTCTGTATATATGCAAATGTTTGAGTGTGCATGTTTGTACATATGAATATATGGCTCTATTCTTAGTTACAGGTTTTTAAATCAAGTTCAAAAATTCAAAAATCTCATCCCCTAATTCATTTTAGGCTTTGATGTTTAAACAAAATGAGTTTAAATTTACTAGATCTTAATTTTAAAAATACTTTTAAGTATAAATAACAAGTAGTTTTGACTGGGAAGAAGTTATGCAGTGAAAGCTCTAAAACTTGTCAAATTCGAGTATCACGATTTCAAATTTCACTTACATCACCTAAATCAATTTCAAAAACCATGAATTTTAAAAACAAAATCAAGATTTTAACTTAGTAAATCATGGGAAATTGCGAGTTGAACGGGATTTTCATTTTCGTCAATTTCCAGCGATCGGCGTGGTGATGTTCGTCGTGATCAAGACTGAAGGAGGCTGGAGTCTTGGGGATCATCGGAAAAATGTGAAAGTCGCTATAGGATCGAGTAATATGGAATAGTATAAAAGTAGTGCAGAATAATAGAATAATTAGTAGATAATAGTAAATAATAAACGAGCACACCGGGAATTTTTATACTGGTTCGAACTTCCTGTTCTACGTCCAGTCCCAGACTCCTTCTGGAATTTCAACTAACAACAACCCTCACTTAACCCAAAGGTACAGGTCTATACAACCCTGAGCAACCGAACAGGGACCTGAGCAACATAACAGGATTTCGCCTCAATAGCCGAAGAGGACTTCACTTTGCCCGAGCAGCAGAACGGGACTTATACAGAACAATATTTCTTGACACTATGTGTTCTTGAGTAACATGAATTTTTCAATTATAGTACACCCTTCCTATAATCTTCTCCTTTATGATATATATGTGAATGCGTGAATAATAAGGAAGTAAGAAAGTGAATTTGAATGATGTTGAAAGCACAAGTGTATTAGAATCAAGAATTCAGAGAGTAGAATAATAATCAGTTGAATTGTTGTTGGAAAACTGGATTCTAATGTGTTTATATAGATAATAAATAGTTGCAATTGTTCGTGAAGAGTTATCATGAAGAGATATGATCATATCTGTTAGATTTAAAGATTGCAGCTCTTCACGAATAAAAATGCCTTTTCAAAAAACTAGCCGTTGTAATTATTCAGACTTCTGAAATTAAAAATTAAGACTTCTGAAATGCAACGAATTTAGAACAGAAAGAAAATAGGCAAAAAATTTCCAGATTCAGACGTCTGAACTATCCAATTCAGACGTTTGAATATTGTATTTTACAACATTCAAATTTCCAGATTCAGACATCTGAATTGGATCATTCAGACGTCTGAATGTAACATGAAATTGAGATTTTGCCTTAAAACAAAATATATGCAAATGCAATGTTAATGAGATGTAGCAAATATCATATAGGAGATATTTTAACATATTTTAACTTCTAGACAAGGACTCGAAGTAAACTTATATAAATTTATACATAGTCGAATCTTGTCATAGATTAATCCCTGCAAAAACAAGTTAGTATATAAATGATTGTATAGTTGTCATAGTCAAAATATCGTATTTACGAAATGCTGTAAACACGAAGTTTCAACATTCTCCCCCTTTTTGACGATGACAACTATATTAAATTATAGTATACAACATGATTATATAGAAGCAGGAAAAACAAATACTCCCCCTTAATATAAACTCCCCCTGTTGATAGGAAATATTTCTCCCCCTTTGACATCGACAAAAAGAAAATAAATCATGTATATCATAGATGTCACATAGCACAAAAACAAGAGTAAGAGGGCAAAGAACCAACAAAAGCATCATAACATACATAGAACCAACAGGTAGTAGCATATTGTTTAGTTACATACCAAAAGACATAAATGAAGTACTTAAAAAAAGGTTCATAACAAAAATATTAGAGAAAGTCATGATTTAAAAAACAGACCAGATACAATAGCTATGAAATGAAAGATCCATACCACCACCAATTTAAAAGGATGTACTAGGTTCACCTTCATTACTATCGTCATCATCATCTTCATTATTGTTTGTACCGGAGCTTGAAGACCATTGAAAGGGTGCGGGATCAAAAGCCTCGGTAGAAGTGGAAGTGGAGCAACCAATACGTTCCCAAATTTTGGTGGACGTTCGACGATGATTTAGGGTTTTGCGTGTAGTTTTGGACGTCGATGTTTTCGTGAGCACTACATCATCGTGGGATGGCCGGAGGCGATCAGATTGGGGGGGGATCAGAGCGTCGTGTCGTGACGCAGCTCTGGATGAGGCGGCGTTGATTCTGGTGGTCGCGATCGTCGGGCCATGGCGATTTTGTTGATCGTGGTTGGTTCAAGTAGGTTGTCTGGTTGCTCGATTTTGAGATCATCATCAATTCAAGGATCTGGGTGGTCGAAAGTTTAGGCGAGGTGGTCGGCGACTTGCTGGCGATTGGAACGTTGATCGGAGGTGGTTGGATTAGGCGTGCACGTGCACATGTGTCAGTGTGCATCAGAGGTTTGATTTTGGTTGCTGTTGAGTTTGGGAAAGAAGAAGTGGTCTCGGGTTTTGTCTTGGGGAAGAGAGGGATTTGCTCGAGTAGGCTTTCGGGTTGGGTTTTATCATGTTTACAGTTTTTAAAATTTAAAACATAACAGAAAATAAAAATAAATAAGGGGCTTTGTATCGGGTTAGTATAGGGATTGACTCGGGTCTGTACACTAGAGTATTAGCAGGTTTTAAAAGTAAAATAAAACAAGTTTTAAAACAATTTCCTAACCAGATTCTTTTAAATGATAATTAAGTAAATGATTAAGATAATGGTTTATCTTAGATTAATTAAGGACTTAAGTAATTAAGGATTAATTAATTAACTTAAGTAATTATAGGATAATTAATTAATGTAATTAAAGGATAATTAATTAATGTAAGTAATTAAAGGATCATTAATTAATGTAAGTAATTAAAGGTTAATTAATTAATGTGAATGATTAAATGATTAAATTGTATTGAATGCTTGGAGTGATTAATATCTCTAGTCTGATAAATTATGATGTTCTGTGATATGAAATGCGTTGAACTGTGATAATGTAAGTTATCGATCTGTGATGAACTGATGTGTGAATATGTTGTTATGAAGTTTAATTGAATTATTTAACTTAAACAACTTGGCTTAAAAAGATGGTATTGAATTCGAAGAGACCGGGATCGGATATCAGCGATATCCGGAACCACTTCGATTAGTAATCTATAATTCTTTATATATTTGATTATGGAATCAAATGGGCTGGAATGGAATAAATTAAGTAACTGGACCATTAAAACTAAGAAACGGTACTTAGATATTATTTTGTGAAATAAGTGTTTGACTATAACAAGATAAGAACTCGTAGTGAGGTACGAGTTACCCTGGTTTCAAAGAAGCTTTATAACTTAGTATTTCATGATATATGGGTTTACTTACGCTGGTTTCCAGCCTGACTCGGGTGTTACTTTATTGTAATGCTCGGGTAAGACCGAGTATTATAGAATTCCAGGTTAGGACGATCTGGAGCTCAGGAGAAGAGCTGGATGGCATAAACGTATGGAGTATATTCCACTGTGTATTGGATTGTATTAAATGTTGTCTATGACAGATTATAACTGTCCAGTTATTTGTGTATGATTGTACACTGATATATTGTCTGTAAATAGACAGTTACAGCTTTTCTTGTGTAAATGCTGTTATTTAAAATTATATTTTGTTCCGCTACGATTGTGAGATTCTGTGCTGTTGTTTTCTGTTTCTTCTTCTACCTCTTTTTCTTATTTACCCTAACAATCTGGAATTTCCGGTGTTCGATTGCTCGGCATTTCTACAGTGAACGTATTAATGTTGAATTTTCGGGGTCGAAAATTTTGGGTCGTTACAGCTTGAGACGTTGAGGCAGCATTAACTAAAAGCGAAGTTTATGAAGTTTCATTTCTAGAAAAGAGAGGTGAAGTTTCTTGGTCATGTAGTTTCAGAGAAGGGGTTGTCGGTGGATCCAGCTAAGGTTAAAGTTATAAATAATTAAAAGAGACCCGAGATGATGACCGAGATAAGGAGTTTTCTTGGATTAGATGGCTATTACCGGAGATTTATCAAGGATTTCTCGCAAATAGCAGCATTCCTGACTAAACTAACCAGGAAGGACATAAATTTTATTTGGTACGATAAATATGAGGAAGCATTCCTTAAGTTAAAGCATTTGTTGACTAGTGCGCCCATGTTAGTCATGCTAAATGGTAATCAGAATTTAGTAGTTTATACAGATGCATGTGGAATATGATTGAGAGCTATGTTGATGCAAAGGGATAAAGTAATTGCCTACATTTCTTGACAGCTCAGATCGCATGAAGTTAGATCTCCGACTTATGATTTGGAGTTGGCAGCAGTGATTTTCACACTAAAAGTGTAGAGACACTACCGCTTAGGAGAACGATTCGAGTTGTATACAAATAATAAGTCTTTGAGGTATTTATTCTCTCAGAAAGAGTTGAATATGAGACAGCAGAGGCGGTTGGAGTTTGTAGCAGCTTATGATTTTGGTATTGAGTATACAACGGGGAAAGGAAATAAATTTACGGATGCACTTAGCAGAAAACATCAGAATGTGGTGTCAGCTATGTTGGCAGAGTTGAAGAATTTTGAGTAGTTGACTACTTCTAGTGTGTGGTTAAGATCGACTACTAGTTCTTGTCAGAGTACCGCTATATTTACTTGTTTAGAAGTTTGACCGGTATTGATTGAAAGGATTGCTTCTAAGCAGAGGGATGATCCGTTATTAGCCTAAAAGATTAGAAGATTGAAAAGTGGAACCGGGATTGATGATTTGAAAGATTTCTGTCTTAACCAAAGAGGATGGTTAAGGAGAAAGGGACAGTTGTGTGTTCCATATGTTGATGACCTAAGGAAGGAAGTTCTTAGGGAGTGTCATCGATCGAAGTTTACTATATATACACTAGAGGAACTAAGTTGTATTAGGATATAAAGAGAAGTTTCATTTGGGAAGGTATGAAAATGGATGTAGGCTTATGAGTGAAGCAACCTGTGAATTTCCAGCAAGTTAAAGTTGAGCATTAAAAGCCAAGTGGATTGCCCTTTAGATATATCAGTATGGAAATGGGATTCGATACCCATGGATTTCATTAACAGGTTGCCAAGGTCGAACAAGGGAAATGAAAGTATTTGGGTTATAGTGGATAGACTGACCAATAGTGCACATTTCATTCCCGTTAGGTCAACAGGATGGCACTTGTATTGGCTAAGTTGATTATGAAGAACATTGTTAGACTACATGGGATTCCGAGTAATATGTCAGCGATAGAGATGCCTTGTTCACCAATGAATTCTGGAAGAGTCTACAGGAAGTGTTAGGTACCAAGCTTAAGATGAGTACCGCTTATCACCTACAGATGAACGGGTAGACAGATGGAGTCAATAAGGTACTTGAAGATTTGTTGAGAGCTTATGTACTGGACTTTGTTGGGTCATGTGAAGACCATTTGCACTTAGTTGAGTTTTCCTATAATAATAGTTATCAAAATAGTATAGGAATGGTACCTTTCAATGCTTCGTATGGAAGGCCATGCAAACCACCAGCATGTTGGTTAGAGACCGCAGACATATTGGTCCTTGGTCTAGATATGGTTAGAGAAGCCATGGAAAAGATTGAGTTGATCCGATATAGGATAAGAGAAGCTCAGTCTAGGTAGAAAGTTACGCAGATAAGAAGTGTAAGGATTTAGACTTCTCAGCTGGAGATCATGTGTTTATTAAAGTATCATCGATGAAGGATGGGATATAGTTTGGAAAGTCAAGAAAACTAGCACCGAGATATGTTGGACCATTCCCTATTATAGAGATTGAGAAACTCACATACCAAGTAGAGTTACCAAGTAGTTTGGCAGGAGTCCATAATGTTTTTCATGTTTCTCATCTTAGTAAGTATGTGCATGATTCAGAAACAACTATTGCTCTGACTGCACTGGAAGATTTAGTATGGAACCAGATCTGACTTTTGTAAGACAACCTGTTCGTGTTGGGGCCAGAGATGAGAAGAGACTAAGGAACAGGACAGTCAAGTCAATGAAAGTCCAGTATAGTGACGATAAGAAAGACTGTACATGGGGGATAGAGGACAGGATTAGGGATACTTATCCTGAGCTGTTATGATGGTATGTTCTAAATTTGTTGTATATAAACTTTGTAGCTAGTAGGATATACTAGCATGTTTGCATGTTTGATATTCTTGTTATGTTATCCTCAATGAATTTCAAGGACAAAATTCTTTAAGGAGGGAGCCTATAACACCATTAATTTTAGTTTAACATTATTCAGGATATTTAATTGGATGTATGAAATATAATAATGTAAATGGTTAAGGATAACGAGACTTGGTTATTAACAAGGTCGTGCCTTAATAAATTAAGTAATGAGGTTGTTTGAAAAACTTAACACATAAGAGAATATATGAGAGGGGCAAAATAGGTAGATCCATCTTTTAATCCTTAAACCCTCTTACCATCATATCATTCCCATTTTACTCACACAAAATAATCAAAATAAGAACATAAGGAGGCCGGCCATAACCTGGGGGAAAAGGAATGAAATCAAGGGTGATTCACAAGATAAAGCTTAGGGAAACTATAACAACATCAAATCTCAACTCCAACATAAAATTTAAGGTGAATAATTGCTAAAAACATCTCTTTTATATTTTGTTTAATTTGGTTATGGATAGTACCTGAATTTATCTTGTTTGATTTGGCAAGTTATGGTCGAAGAATCATTATTTGGATAAAATGATGGTTTATGGAATTTTTATGAAATTATTCGATTGGGTTTTATGGGTAAAACCTAAGTTTTTAATCCCCAAATGCTTTGATTTTATGGTATGTTGCATAAAACATTAATTTGGAGATGATTTTTTAATTTCATAATTTTCCAAGTTAAAATGAATATATTATGAATTTCCTAAGGTGGAAATTAGGTTTATTTCGGGTTTTAACTATCTAAAAAATTAAGTATAGTTTTTGGCCCGAAATTTTTATATGGTAAAGAATAAGGTATTTCTGAATTTCTCGGATTTTTGGGGATTTTCCCAAGTAAATTCGAATGATTATGAATTTATTTTGCTAGATAAGCATTTAAATTAATAATTAATTAAGGTCTTTAACTAATTATGTTAGCAAATGATTTTGGGACATTAAAATTGGATGTGGTAGTTTTTTTTGAAAAGAACCGGCTAAAGTATTATATTACCCAATAGAAATTAGACAAGAGTTAAAATTTTGTGAAAAAAAATTGCTTTTATTGGTAATAAATCAGTTTTCATAATATTTACGATAATTACATGCCGCTCCTAACAACGCCGAGCTTAAGATGACGCCTCGGCTATGAGATTCGACGTCGATATAGTGGGAAGCATATGATAACTATTTAGGCAGTTATGGAATGTTTTCTATAGCGTCAAAGCCGACTTCCTCGACAACCTATTATCGACGGCATCGCATTCTCATTATTCATTTAAGTTTTTAAAGCTTTAACGTCACAATCATTGAGGTCGCCTCACTTATGTCGCCAATATTGACACCGCCTATCACCATTTTGACACCATCTATCACCCTTTTGATTATTTTCGGTATCAATTATATGGAGGCGTTGATGCCGTTTGTTTTGACTTCGACCTTATATGTTTGGTGGTATAGTAGCCAAAGTATGCTAAGTATAAAGTTTTATACCGATGCCTTTAGTTTAAATGCTGCTATTCATCAATGTCGGCAAGGTTTTATATTGTATTGTGTTGGCAACGATGCCGCACCTCATTAATTCTGCACTTCTTCCTTTTAATGCAGACGAGGCTTAGTTTTATGTAAATTCTATATTTTAAAGAGGCGATAAAGCCAATGTTCAAGAGGGTCGACAACCTTATGATTTTGGCAGTTAGCCATATGATTTACAAAAATCTAACATTTTGTTTTAAAAGGTGGATAGCCTATATCATATGTATGTCGACAACCTTGTTTTCAACATAGAGTTTTATACTAAAATGGATTTAAACTTCTGTTCTTGACCTTGGATAGAGGTCGAAATTGGTATTAACGTCGAAAATATTCTCTATTGTCCTAATTAACGGTGGGGAGCCATTGTTAGGAAATCAATTCCTTGGTTTCAATGATCACAACTATGCAATGGAAAACAAATGTACATATATATCTACTCTTACAGGAAGTTGATATAGTAACATCACTAAAGAGACAAGAACAAAACTCAAAAGAAGTATCAAGAGGCTACAAGTCGAGAGAATCGGAAAAGGAATGATACAGGCACAAGAAAAGCAACATGCACTAATCCAGACGTCTAAGTGCACTGACCAGACGTCTGGTTAAGTTCTCTGGTTCACAACTCAGAAGAAAACAGACATCTGATCCTGAACTAAGACGTCTGAAAGACACCCAGACATAAAACAGAAGTGAAGACCAGACGTCTGGATAATAAACACAAACGTCTGAAATGCTACCAGACACAAAAAATATATGAAGGCCAGATGTCTGAGGTCACTTTCCAGACATCTGATTATAGGCTCGACTGTGTATTTTCAAAGTTCAACTGTCACATCCGAAAAGACACATCCGCTCCTTTTCACTGCAACTCTTCATCACCAACAGGAGCAACTATACAACGATTGTTAATGGAAGCAACTACACATAGAAACTCTTCACCACTATAAATAGCATCAGGAATTCAGGAGAAAGATTCACCTTACTCACTTACGCTATTATCTCTTATACTCTAATTTATACCTGATCTCTAAGCAATCAACTACCTGTATTTAACTCTTCCATATATACAGAACTCCTCATTCAAATATTCTCTAGATAGATATATATATATTGGAAGCATTTGTACTCAATAGTCAACATCCGTGTTATTGAACACATTCTTGACAAAGAAACTCTGCTATTGTAAACCTGTTCCTCCGGGTCAAGTGAGGGTTGGTTGAAAGTAAATTCCGAAGAGGAGCTTCGGGACTGGACGTAGGACGGGAGGTCCGAACCAGTATAAAATCCTGGTGTGATTATTTTCATTTACTTTGCTACTATCATATATCAAGTTATATTATATAGTTAGCTGTTTATACTTGCATATATATATATATATGTCCTATACGATCCACTCATATAGAATTTCAATCGGTATCAGAGCAAGGTTTGTTTAAAAGAACAGTAACACGTTTTTTAATCATTCTAATATGGCAAGTATTTTTCAAGAAGGACAATCCACAGCACGAACCCCACTTTTTAATGGCTCTAATTATTCATATTGGTCAACACGTATGAGAATTTTTATGGAAGCTAATGGTTTAGAAATTTGGTCAGCCACTCAAGATAAATATGAAGCTCCAACTACTGCTATGAACACATGGACTGATGCACAAAAGACCTTAGCATCAAATAATGTTAAAGCTATGAATGTTTTGTTTTGCTCACTAGACAAAAATGAATTTTCATGTGTCATGTTATGTACAACTGCATTTGATATTTGGCGTACCTTACAAATTACATATGAAGGTACAACAAAGGTCAAACAAACTAAAATTTCAATTTTCAAAAACCAATTTTCATCATTTAAAATGAAACAAAATGAAACTATAGTAGACATGTATTCTAGATTTCAAACTATTCAACATGATCTTATGGCATTAGGAGTTAAGTTTATTGATTTTGATTTAGTTTCTCGAATACTCAACTCTTTAACACCTGATTGGGAAAGAAAGGTATTAGCTATTGAAGAAGCTAATGATCTCTCTACTCTCAAAGTTGAAGAGTTGATAGGAAATTTGATGTCCTATGAAGCTAATTTGCAGGCACGTAAAGAATTAAATTCGGAGAAGAAGAACATAGCATTTCCATCAATAAAGAATGATGACTCAGATTTAGATGAAGATGAGATAGTATTTATTGCCAAAAACTATAATAGATTCAAGAAATTTAGAAAGATGACCAAGTTTCAAAAAGAGGGAAAGACCAACTCAACAAATCTATCTCAAATTAAGTGTTATGAATGTGATCAATACAGACACATGAAAAAGGATTGCCCAAAACTTAACAATGATAAAAAGAAGAGCAAATTTGAAAATTTCAAAAAGAAGAAAGCTTTCAAAGTAACATGGGATGACACCGATTCTTCATCTTCAGAAAGTGATAGCGATAGTGATGGAGAACAAGCTAATGTATGTTTTATGGAACAAAATGATGAGGTATGTCCGAAACTTAGCTATGAAGAATTATTTGAACTTAGCATGGAATTAGATGATAAATTTAGACAAATTAAAAAATTGAACAAAGAATATATAGTAAAAATAAATAGATTAGAACTTGAAGTAGGAATGTTGAAAGATGAAAAAATTATTTTAGAAGAAGAACTTGAAATATCTCAAGAAAAATTAAGAAATAATGTGATAGAAAGTGAGAACATTACTCTAGAAAAAGAAAATTTTGTTTTTAAAAATAGTATTGAATTATTGAAAACAGAAAATAGAGAATTAAAAGAAAAATTAGATAAAATTACCAATAATGTGTCAAAATTCAACAAAGGAAAACAAGATTTGGAAAATCTTATCAAAACATAAAAACCATCAGGTAATAGAAATGGAATAGGATTTAAAAAATGTTCTAAACAAAAAGAAAATAATGCTAAAAATATTAGTTATATAAAAACTAGAAGTTTATCTAAACAAAAATTGAATACCAAAAATATGAAAATTTGGGTTCCTAAAACAAATAATAATTTGATTAGACAAAAGCATATTAATAATTACTTAGAGAATGTAGTCTATAATAAAAATTATATTTATAAAGGTACCAAACCATCTTGGGTGTGGCTACCTTCTTCTAACAATTAGGACCCTAATAAAATATATGGGTACCAATTAAAACATTTTTTATCTTGCAGGTACCCAAAATAAAAAATAAGGAGAAATGGATACTAGATAGCGGTTGCTCCAAACATATGACCGGAAATTCAAAAATGTTATCAAATATAACATACATCGATGGTGGAACAGTAACATTTGGAGACAATTCAAAGGGATTTGTCATAGGCATTGGAGAAGTCATCAACTCTGGTATATCTAACTCTCCCATTATTACAAATGTTTTATTAGTAGAAAATTTAAAACACAATTTGTTAAGCATTAGTCAATTATGTGATAAAGGTTTTCAAATAAATTTTGAAAAAGATAGATGCAATATTTTAGATAATAACAAACAACTCATTTTTGAAGGTTTTAGAAACAAAAATATTTATGTATTAAACGTGAATATTAATAAAAATTCAAACTTATGCTTAACCGCCAAACATGATGATCCATGGTTATGGCATAAACGATTTTGTCATATTAATTTTAAGAATATTAATAAGTTAGCTAAATATGAGTTAGTAAGAGGGTTACCTAAAATAAGTTACAAAGTAGAAAATTTATGTGACAATTGTCAAATTGGTAAACTAAAGAAAAGCTCGTTTAAATCTAAAAATAATATTTCTACAAAACAACCATTAGAACTATTACATTTAGATTTATTTGGTCCAACACAAATAAGATCTATTAATCACAATAAATATGTTTTTGTAATAGTCGATGATTTTTCGAGATATGCATGGACTTTATTTCTAAAACATAAAAGCGATACTTTTGGTATGTTTAAAATATTTGCGAAACGAATTAAAACTCAAATGAATTTGAAAATTAAAAATATTAGAAGTGATCACGGAGGAGAATTCGAAAATGATCTTTTTTCAAATTTTTGCAATAAAAAGGGAATAACTCATAATTTTTCTTTTCCTCGTACACCCCAACAAAATGGTGTCGTAGAAAGAAAAAATCGTACATTACAAGAATGCGCACGAACATTATTAAATAGTAGCGGATTACCAAAACATTTTTGGGCCGAAGCTATTGCTACATCTTGTTATGTATTAAATCGAGTAACTATTCGCCCAATGCCTAAACAAACTTGTTTTGAAATATTTTTTGGGAAAAAACCTAAAGTGTCATACTTTAAAACTTTTGGCTCAAAGTGTTTTATATTAAATACAAAAGATAAATTAGGAAAATTTGATCCAAAAGCCGATGAGGGTATCTTTGTTGGATATTCGGATCGTAGCAAGGCATATAGAATTTTTAATAAAAGGAATAATACTATAGAAGAGAGCTTACATGTCTCATTCGACGAAAATCCTTTCAAACATCAGACTAATGATGAAGAAGAAATTATTCCACTAACAAACTCAACAAATTCTATTAATAATGAAGCCAATATACAAAATAACACTCCTGTATCATCTCCTAGAATTCTTAAGAATCATCCAATAGATAATATTATTGGAGATCTTAATTCAAGAGTTACTAGAAATCAACTCAATCAAATAAGTCATATAGCGTTTGTATCAAACCTTGAACCCAAGAATTATAAAGAAGCCTCAAATGATAATTTTTGGATAATAGCTATGCAAGAAGAATTACATCAATTTGAATGTAATAACGTATGGGAATTAGTACCAAGACTCGAAGATCAATCGGTAATAGGAACAAAATGGGTATTTAAAAACAAGGCGGACGAAAATGGAAATATTGTTAGAAATAAAGAACGATTAGTTGCTCAGGGCTACAATCAAGAAGAAGGCATAGATTACGATGAAACTTTTGCTCTGGTAGCAAGATTAGAAGCCATTCGTACTTTACTCTCCTTTGCAACTCATAACAATTTCAAACTATTTCAAATGGATGTCAAAAGTGCCTTTTTGAATGGTTTTATTAAAGAAAATGTATACGTCGAACAACCACCATTGTTTGTTCATGAAAAATATCCCGATCATGTTTTTAAATTACATAAAGCACTATATGGATTAAAACAAGCACCTCGTGCATGGTACGAACGTCTTAAAAATCACCTAATAACATCTGTTTCCATATAGGAAAAATAGATACAACTTTATTTATTAAAAGAGAAAATAACGATATTTTGGTTGTACAAATTTATGTTGATGATATCATCTTTGGTTCGACTAACGAAAATCTATGTAATAATTTTTCAAATATTATGAAAAATTAATTTGAAATGTCACACATGGGAGAATTAAATTTCTTCTTAGGATTACAAATAAAACAACTCGAAAATGGAATTTTTATTCACCAACAAAAATATTGTAATGATTTATTACATCGATTTAAGATGGATAAAACTTCGAGCAAACCAACACCAATGAGTACCACTATTCACTTAGAAAAAGATGAAAATGGAATTTTTTTTGATGAAAAGTTATATCGAAGCATGATTGGCTCTTTACTATATTTAACGGCTAGTCAACCAGATATTATGATGAGTGTATGTCTTTGTGCTCGATTTCAAGCAAAACCAAAAGAATCTCATCTACGAGCTGTTAAGCGCATTTTACGTTATTTATCTAGTACTAAAGATAATGGTTTGTTTTATCCTAAAGGATCATCTTTTGAACTTGTCTCATATAGCGATGCGGATTTTGGTGGTTGTAGAACAGACCGTAAGAGTACTAGTGGAACATGTCATTTTATCGGACAATCTTTAGTTTCATGGTTTAGCAAAAAGCAAAATTGTGTTTCTTTATCTACTTGTGAAGCCGAATACATCTCCGCAGCTCTAGCATGTGCGCAAGTAATATACATGCAACAAACACTAATGGACTTTGGTAAAATTATCAAAAAATCTCCAATATATTGTGATAACACAAGTGCTATAAATTTATCAAAAAATCCTGTTAATCACTCACGAACCAAACATATAGATATAAGACATCATTTTTTACGAGACAATGTTGAAAAAGGAACTATTTCTTTAGAATATGTAAGTACCGAAAATCAAGTAGCCAACATATTTACAAAACCATTAAACGAACAAACTTTCATTAAACTCAGATGAAGTTTGGGAATTTGTTCACTTCAAGATCTTAACTAAAATTGAATTAAAGACTAAATTTAGTTCACCTCTTCATTACCACAAATTGATAAATTTTTGAACCATTAAAATTTTAGAAAATTAGTTGTTCTATAAATAACGTTTTCATCATATATATATACACATATTTACATCACAACTATATAAAAAATATCAAATTCTTAAAATTTTGAAAAACAATGTCTTCTGGGAGTTCCTATATATCTATCTCCGTCTCCACACCATCGACAGACAGCTCAGTAGACACACCACAACGCCTTCCGACACCTACACCAAAGCAAGAACCAACAAATAGGTGGTCCTCGTATCATACGGGTTTTACTCCAGAGGATAAGAAAACTAAAAGATCCTCGTTTATTTCTCCTAATAAAAGGAGAAAATTGATGAAATTCATCATTACCAAAAACAACAGATGGATCTTCAACGAGAGAATTATTTCGAACAAAAAGTTACGGCACGAAGGCTAAGTTTTCTAGAACAAGTGGCGATGAAGTTTTGCTCGTCACGAAAGAAAGATGTTCATGAACCGCTACCAAAACCTTGTAGTTCATTAGATCCATCTTCTTCTTATCGCACTCCTTCAGATCCTTCCCCAAGACGATATTCTGGCTCCCCACGGACCCACGAACGTAGGAATATATGGTCTCCACTTAAACCATGAAAGGATAACGACTCAGGAAATCCTAAAACTCCGCCGCCTTCTAAATAAATAAATCAAATTAATTATTGTATGTATTTATATGTTATTATATTTTACAATAATAAAGATATCTATTATCAACATTTGATAAATAAATGTAACCATCAATTTTAGACAATTTTTAGCAAAACTGCTCCTTTCAGACATCTGACTATGGTCTTCAGACATCTGATCCACTGATATATGTTGCGGTTTTAAGCAATGTGCATATGTCAGACGTCTGATATACCCCTCAGACGTCTTAAATGAAGCTCTGCCTTCTCCAACTTACATTTAGAATATTTCAGACGTTTGAAATAATATCCAGACATCTGCCTTCGTAATCTGTTTCATATTCAAACCAAAACAGACGTCTGTGTTTAATTTCAGACGTCTGAAAAATCTCTCTTTCCAACCGTTTTTCAAAACTTTATCAAACTAGACGTCTACCCCAAATTAACAGACGTCTAAAATTTACCTACTGTACTAAAATTAGGTCAAACCAGACGTCTGATCTCAATTCCAGATGTCTGAATTTCAATCGACTATAAAAATTAGCCATATACCGTTCGATTTTTTTTATCCCAATCATAAACTTATCAATCGATTTCTTCTCTACGTTCTCTGCAACACAAAAATCGAAGTATAAAACAAAAATCAAAATTCCACAATGCCTACTAGAACAAAGAATCCAAAAGTATACAAAAGGAACAAGATCATCCTACTTCCTCTTCTAACCCTCAGGTTTGTTCCGATGATTAGATTGAACGATGGATGAATAGAGCACCACATTCCATCAAAAGATATGAAGAAATTCAAAAGAAGAAGATCCACATAGGTCCATTCTACAATCTTCTTAAATTTCCTATGTATGATCTAGAAGAACTATGTGAAAATGCGGGTTTAGACACTCTAATTTCTTTTACTACCAATGATTTTAAAATAGACCAGTTAGCTATATTTCTATTTTACGCAAATTTAGATAGTACTTCGGTATGGAATCCTAAAAATGAAGACGACTGGCTCTGGTCTAGTACCTACGGAAATACTATTTGACTGACTCCAGGATTAATAGGTAGAGCCTTGGGATGCTCTGACAATGGGGAAGATTTACACAATATCCCTGATATGCGTTTCAAACCACGAAATAACATTACTCATCAAATGTGGGAGGATGTAATGCCAAAGTTTTCTTCAAAATACTTACGTCCAAAAGCTCGACTCTTGACAAGAATGATAATAAATACAATTGTTCCACGCATGGGTAGTCACGAACAAATCACCGAATTGGAACACAAAGCTCTCTATGCCCTTTTTAGTGGAACTCGAGTTAATTGGGCCAAATTCATATTCGATGAACTCAAGCAATTTTGGAATCGATCACGGCTATCGATCATTTACCCAACTTATATTATGAAACTTCTTCGTGCAAACAATATTCCATCTTATCTATCAACCTTCGAAGAGATTTCACCTAAGTATGCCTCCACCAAATTCTTCTCCTTGATGCACTTACCCGAAATTCCACCGGAATTCATGTCCTTCGACGATTGGACTCACCATCAACAGTCTAGAAGGGTTGAGCCTCCTCCTCAAACCCATATTGGTCCATCTCAAGAAGAAGAACAAAATTGGGAAATCACTCCCCCACCTCCCGCTTCATTTGACTATCCGGGACAAGATGACATTTTGGAAACTCGAACGGAAACAAATCAAAATGAAAGCATTCGCGATCTAACGCTTCGAAATCAACAAATCTTGTCTCAGAATCAAAAAATTCTAGCAAAACGAATCGACAGCTTCGAGATGTCTTTTGCTACAAGACTAGCCACAGTCGAAGAATCTCTTTCGACTGTTTTATCAGTTCTCAAGGAGGTACTTCAAAAAGTACGTGGTCCATCTCCACCCTCAGAAGATTGGACAACTCCTGTGCCTTCTCCTCCTGCAAAACATTCCAAACTATTTGACGATGAACCTTCCAAAGAAGCTTTGACATCTCCTTCAAAAGCTAGCACTTCTGACAAAATAGAACCAAAGGAAGATGATCCAAAACAAGCTTCTCCTAAGCAACTCTAGAATTTAGGTTTTGTTGTCTTTCTGTTCAAATCTATGAATGTAACTCCTTCGTGTTATTAATGCAAATTTCTTCTTTTATGGCTTGAACTTTTATATTCTTTTTGATAATGTCAAAGGGGGAGAAATATAGAAATAAACTTAAAACAAAACTAAGCACATATTCAGGGGGAGATTTAGAATATATATATAAGTACATTGAATAGTTGTCATCATCAAAAAGGGGGAGATTGTTAGGAAATCAATTTCTTGGTTTCGATGATCACAAATATGCAATGGAAAACAAATGTACATATATATCTACTCTTACAGGAAGTTGATATAGTAACATCACCAAAGAGACAAGAACAAAACTCAAAAGAAGTATCAAGAGGCTACAAGCCGAGAGAATCAGAAAAGGAATGATACAGGCACAAGAAAAGCAATATGCACTAATCCAGACGTCTGAGTGCAATGACCAAACGTCTGGTTAAGTTCTCTGGTTCACAACTCAGGAGAAAACAGACGTTTGATCCTGAACTCAGACGTTTGAAAGACACCCAGACATAAAACTGAAATGAAGACCAGACGTCTGGATAATAAACACAGACGTCTGAAATGCTACCAAACATAAAAAATATATGAAGGCCAGACGTCTGATGTCACTTTCCAGACGTCTGATTATAGGCTGGACTGTGTATTTTCAAAGTTCAACTGTCACATCCGAAAAGACACATCCGCTCCTTTTCACTGCAACTCTTCATCACCAACAGGAGCAACTATACAACGATTGTTAATGGAAGCAACTACACATAGAAACTCTTCACCACTATAAATAGCATCAGGAATTCAGGAGAAAGATTCACCTTACTCACTTACGCTATTATCTCTTATACTCTAATTTATACCTGATCTCTAAGCAATCAACTACCTGTATTTAACTCTTCCATATATACAGAACTCCTCATTCAAATATTCTCTAGATAGATATATATATATTGGAAGCATTTGTACTCAATAGTCAACATCCGTGTTATAGAACACATTCTTGACAAAGAAACTCTGCTATTGTAAACCTGTTCCTCCGGGTCAAGTGAGGGTTGGTTGAAAGTAAATTCCGAAGAGGAGCTTCGGGACTGGACGTAGGACGGGAGGTCCGAACCAGTATAAAATCCTGGTGTGATTATTTTCATTTACTTTGCTACTATCATCTATCAAGTTATATTATATAGTTAGCTGTTTACACTTGCATATATATATATCCTATACGATCCACTCATATAGACTTTCAGCCATATGTTGTATTATTTTGACTTTGATTGTTAGGGATACCAATGTTTCACATCGCTGTGTGCTATAAGTATCTGAAGTTGACATTATTTATTGGGGTTACAAAGATATAATAAACTCAACACTATTCATTGGAGGTACCAATGTATATTTTTTTATGAGTCCGACATAGATTATTGGAGATACCAATGTTATTATCTTGAAGATGTTATAAGTTTAAGGGTATACAACCTAATCTAGGATACCAATAGATATAGGTTGAATATGTGAGTTAAAAATTAATTAAATGATTAGCGGTGGATTCATAGTTATCCTATGAAAACTATAGGATGTGAGATGGATAGTCCACATCATGCTGGAGATGGATAGTCTCTAAATGGTTAATGAAGGGTTCATAGTGATTCTAGGAAAACTATGGGATGTGTGATGGATAGTCCATATCATTATAAATAGATGAAGCCATATGTGATGGGTAGTCCATATGGGAGGAGATAGATAATCCATAAAATGTTTATATGTAAGATGGATAGTCCACATAACTTTGATAATGAAACCATGTGGGATGGGTAGTCCATATGGTAGGGGATGGTTAATACAAATAATTACATGTGAGATGGGTAGTCTACATAAATCTAAGATGCATAGTCAATTGTAATTAAGACAGATAGTTAGATGAGAATTAAGACGTATAGTCTACTTAATTGGGATGGGTAGTCCAATATATGTTGGATAACCGCAAATACTTATTTTATATGTTCTAACCATGGTACATGCAGGAGCACAGTATATGGTTAATGTGTTTTAGTTAAGATACTAATGAGGGGAAAACACGTTTCGCTTAGTGGTGTGGTCTCACCAGATATCTATTGGTTCGAGACGGTTGTTATCCCGCCTTTTGGCAAGGCCGTGACACCAAAAAGTCGACTGGAAAACTAAAGACAGTTCGTCATAAAAGTTCGTTATACAATGTTTCACCATGGATATTGATGAATTTTTTTCGAGTCCGGATCTGGCTACAATTGGTAAGACACGTCAAACAAAGTCATGATAGCCAGCATTTCAAATTTCAAGTCAATCCGAGCTCGAATGCTCGAGTTATGATCGATTCGGTCTGGAAGAAACGGCTTCATATTCGTATCCATCATTGAACCACGATTCGACTCGATCCAATTCGTGTCCATCACCCACTTCGCATCGATCAATTCCCCTTGGTTCGTATCGATCAAGTTGGCAGTGATCGAATCCATCTGAACAAAGCTATTAGTATCCATCGGGTGACCTTAGTTCGAATCCATCAGGCAGCTGCTCTTCGTCTCCATCATGGAACCATGTTCGAATCCATGTGCGTAGACTTATTCGTATCCATCGAGTTAACGAGCCTGGATGACGTGCTATTCATCGATACGAGCAAGGCGAAATTCATGGAGTCGACCCGGTCAACTCGGAGAAAAGAACGGATCGATGCGAGGTATACGCGCCACATCACCACGAGAGCACGCACAGGCGATTGATTCGAAGGGATCGATTCGAACCACACTGCCACCGAGAAACTCCATTTCGTATCGATGATATCTAGAGATCTACCAATCCAAATGCTATGAAATTTTCACAGAAGCTTACGTACGTGTTGAAGAATGTCCACACCAAATTTTAGCTCGATTGGATGATTTTTTGATCGATTCGAATGGAGTTTGAATCGATCCCGAAGTGGGCCCAATTTTCTTGAGGCCGGGCATGTGGGCCCCCTCACGTGCCAGAAGTGGTCTCCCGAAATTTAGGCGAAATATCAGCCTCCCACACCTATAAATAGAGCCCCTAGTCATTCAGAAAAGGGGTCGGAGAATTTTAAGAGCTAAAGAGCGCCCAGATTCTGCCAGATTTACTCCAAATCACCACTGCTACCTTAGATTCAGACTTAGATCATAAAATCAGTTGTACTACATTATAAGAAATTGTAATCTTCAACGACCAAGCAATAAAATCATCAAACTTCAGAGTGGACATAGGCAAGATCGCCGAACCACTATAAATCCTGTGTCGTTTACTGTTTTTATTGAGTTTCCTGAGTGATTTGCATACTTATTTCTCTACATTTTTGATATTTCTGATCTGTGATTGCGAACTGGTGCTTTCAACGGCTATTGGGTGTTTGTGACCAATTTTGGCGCAAACATTTTGGTGCTTTCACTGAGAACGCTAATTCAGAAGTTCTATCATTTGAAAGTTGAATCAGAAGGCTAAGAGATCTAGATTCGAAGAATCATGACAAGACAAACAAGTAGAAGGCAGAGACCAGAGCAAAGTCAGCATGAAGGGAGTCAAGAGGCTTCCTCAGGGGCAAACCAAGCATCGATCTTCATCACCAGGGATGAGATGGAGACAATGATGAAGAGACATGAGGAAATGATCCAGAATTTGCTTCAACAAATTGGACAACTTGGTGCACAAAATCAAGGAACAACCAGAATCGAGAGCGGAGCAGGACCATCTGGCGCAGCGCCGGAGCTGGGGGCATACACTTAGAGCATGTTAATCCAATCCCGGGCAGAGATTCAGGGACATCCAAGCAACCAGGTGGCAATAGAGGGATGAAAGCTCAGCCAGGGGGCAGAACGAAGGTGACACTCAAAGATCATAGCCTGACGACAACGACAGGTTGGCAGAGATAGTCAGACGGGCCATGAGAGGCGGACTAGTCAATAGAGATCTGGAGGATGTACATAGGAGTCCCTTTACTCCTATGATCAGGCAAGCCAGGAATCCACCAGACTTCAAGCTACAATCGGTGGAAATGTATGATGGGCGGACGGATCCAGCGGTCCATCTAACGAAGTATATGAGGCACATGGAAGTGCTGGGGGCATCACAGGAAGTCATGGCCCGGTGCTTTCCATTGTATTTGACGGACATTGCAGCGCTATGGTTTAGACAATAGGAGAGTGGCTCCATTGGGGCTTGGACAGATTTGACAGAAAGGTTTATGAGACAATTCAGGGTTCATATTTCGAGACCCAAGAACGTGATGAGTTTGGCGACTCTAAAACAAAAGGCCGGGGAATCTTTGAGGAGTTTTCTGACGCGATTCAATGCGGCAGCAGCATCAGTGGATCGACCAGATCCATCTATGGTCATGATGGCAGTTGTATCTAGAATATCTGATGGCACGGAGTTCAAGAATTCACTAACTAAGGATCCACCTACGGACCTGGGAGAGTTTTATCATGAAGCCGAAAAGTTTTTGCGATTAGAGGATGCTCGTACGGAGAGAGAAGAGGAAATCGATGTTTACGCAGTTAGAGGCGGTAATTCACCTGGAAAAGGTGCAGAGATTGGTAAAGGGAAGCGAAAGGGTGAAGAAAATGATGACAGGTCAAAGCGGCAACGGAGGGAGCCGCGATTTACCACCTATTCAGAACTGAACGAGGGATTGGAGCGAATCTACCAAGACACCCGAGAGCAAGTTGCCTATCGTAGACCAGTGCGACGGGATCCGACTACCGACGAGAGAGAGTCAGACAAATATTGCTTATTCCACGAGCTGAACGGTCATAGCAAAAATGACTGTAGGCACCTGAAGGATGAGGTAGAAGGGCATATCAAAAATGGTAGTCTACTTCAGTATGTGAGAAGGCGAGCTCCAACGGTGGAACCAGAGCGGCCACCATCTACATCAGCTAGGGGTAACCCCGAGCCGGGGCACCGTATGGTTATCAATTGATTTAAATAACGATGAATAAGTCGTAAACTTCTCACTAACACCATCACACCATTTACACATGTATGAGATCGCGAACGATCCACAGGCATGCTCTGAATAATTATTGACCGTCTCTTAGTGAGAATTTACACTTTGACATCCTTGCTTTGCTTTTGTTTTATGTTGATTTGGACATTTAGACTTTGCTTGTTTGGACATTTCTGTTATGGAATTCATGTGAACGATAATTCGATATTTGTAATCCTGTAGAAGAAGTTACTCGCGTATGCTTTGGATCGCGAACGGTCCACAAGCGCACCTTGGATGGCGGCGAACCGCCACGATCGCTGATTCAAAAATTCACCCGAACGTGAACCTGACATCGATAATACTAAGTCCCCTCCGGGCACACTCATTCGCCTCGAACGGCACCCGACCTCGAACGGTCACCATTTTCCTCGAACGGCACCCGACCTCGAACGGTCACCATTTGCCTCGAACGGCACCGGACCTCGAACGGTCACCATTTGCCTCGAACGGCACCCGACCTCGAACGGTTACCGTTTGCCTCGAACGACATCCGACCTCGAATGGTCACCGTTTGCCTCGAATGGTCACCATTTTCCTCGAACGGCACCCGACCTAGAACGGTCACCATTTGCCTCGAACGGCACCGGACCTCGAACGGTCACCATTTGCCTCGAACGGCACCGGACCTCGAACAGTCACCATTTGCCTCGAATGGCACCGGACCTCGAACGGTCACCATTTGTCTCGAACGGCACCCGACCTCGAACGGTCACCGTTTGCCTCGAACGGCATCCGACCTCGAACGGTCACCGTTTGCCTCGAACGGCACCCGACCTCGAACGGTCACCGTTTGCCTCGAACGGCACCCGACCGCGAACGGTCACACTTCATTTAGTATAGCATTCGATCGCGAACGATCACACTCTGCCTCGTGCGGCACCCGACCATGAACGGTCGCAATTCACCCAATATGACATTCGATCGCGAGCAATCATATTCTGCCTCGTGCGGCATACGACCACGAACGATCACAATCCATCATAATTCGTCTAGAACGACACCCGATCGCGAACGGTCACAACTCGTCTAGAACGGCATCAGACCACGAACGGTCCCATTTCGTTATTTGCCGCGAACGGCATCCAACCTCGAAAGGTCACATATCACCTCAAATGACATACGGTCGCGAATGATCGCCATTCGTGGTTAGGAAAAACTATCAATTTCTTTGCAGGTCATCAACATGATATGAACATCCAGCTTATGACATTACAAAACACACCTTCTTATCGCAAGGCATGTTTTGGGGGGCAAATGTTATCCCGCCTTTTGGCAAGGCCGTGACACCAAAAAGTCGACTGGCAAACTAAAGACAGTTCGTCGTAAAAGTTCTTTATACACTGTTTCACCATGGATATCGATGAATTTTGTCCGAGTCCGGATCTGGCTACAATTGGTAAGACACGTCAAGCAAAGTCATAAAAGCCAGTATTTCAAATTTCAAGTCAATCTGAACTAGAATGCTCGAGTTATGATCGATTCGGCTGGAAGAAACGGCTTCATATTCGTATCCATCATTGAACCACGATTCGACTCGATCCAGTTCGTGTCCATCACCCACTTCGCATCGATCAATTCCCCTTGGTTCGTATCGATCAAGTTGGCAGTGATCGAATCCATCTGAACAAAGCTATTCGTATCCATCGGGTGACCTTAGTTCGAATCCATCATGCAGCTGCTCTTTGTCTCCATCATGGAACCATGTTCGAATCCATGTGCGTAGACTTATTCGTATCCATCGAGTCAACGAGCCTGGATGACGTGCTATTCATCGATACGAGCAAGGCAAAATTCATGGAGTCGACCCGGTCAACTCGGAGAAAAGAACGGATCGATGCGAGGTATACGCGCCACATCACCACGAGAGCACGTGCAGGCGATCGATTCGAAGGGATCGATTCGAATCGGTCGATTCGAACCACACAGCCACTGAGAAACTCCATTTCGTATCGATGATATCTAGAGATCTACCAATCCAAATGCTATGAAATTTTCACAGAAGCTTACGTACGTGTTGAAGAATGTCCACACCAAATTTTAGCTCGATTGGATGATTTTTTGATTGATTCGAATGGAGTTCGAATCGATCCCGAAGTGGGCTCAATTTTCTTGAGGCTGGGCATGTGGGCCCCCTCACGTGCCAGAAGTGGTCTCCCGAAATTTAGGTGAAATATCAGCCTCCCACACCTATAAATAGAGCCCTTGGTCATTCAGAAAAGGGGTCGGAGAATTTTAAGAGCTAAAGAGCGCCCATATTCTGCCAGATTTACTCCAAATCACCACCGCTACCTTAGATTCAGACTTAGATCATAAAATCAGTTGTACTACATTATAAGAAATTGTAATCTTCAACGACCGAGCAATAAAATCATCAAACTTCAGAGTGGACGTAGGTAAGATCGCCGAACCACTATAAATCCTGTGTCGTTTACTGTTTTTATTGAGTTTCTTGAGTGATTTGCATACTTATTTCTCTACATATTTGATATTTGTGATCTGTGATTGCGAACTGGTGCTTTCAATGGCTATTGGGTGTTTGTGACCAATTTTGGCGCAAACAACGGTAAGTTGTTATTCACACTAGACTGTTTGTCTAATTTGAAGTTTCTGTTTTTCCCCTTAAACTCTTGGGGTACTCATTTGAGTAGGTTGGGAGTAAGGGATTTCAGGTTTCCAGTAAGACGGATAAACTTCCGAAGACGTGCAAGATGCAATCTCGCTATATAGGAGTTCATATCAATCAGCTGTATTGTTGATTTTGTCTGTCTGGATGAAATGAAAAGTTATATAATTGCCAAGTGTTAGTCTTTAATCAATCATGAAGGATTTTGTCATAATTATATTTTCTCTAAACATGGGATTGCGAATGAGATTATGTAATGAATATGGAATGTTATTCATAAAATGGAAAATGAAAGTTTGCTATTAAATCGTGTTTATATTTTTTTTTCATATTCATGTGCTTCTGATTATTGGTATGATTAACATAGCCGCATTTTGTTACCATAAATTAATACAATGGATGACTGCAGCATCTGCAGCGCTTAGTTTCGAGCCTCAAAATGGATGGATGTTACAAGTCTAAATTCCTCCTTGGAGATTCCACTTCTTCTCCTCCTTTAGTAAGTTTTTTTGTTTTTGAGGACTTCTGAGAAAGAACCTTCTCGAGGAGTTACTACATCATTGCAAGCTATTGTGTTGGATCTTGAGTCTTAGCCTCACTGTCTGTTGGCTTCACTGGTGTCGAAGGCTGCCCAGTTTCCATATTTCTAGAGTTGAAGTTTGGAGTGATATTTTCCTTTAAGTTTGTTCATTGTACAATCCCTTCTCTTGGAACACTGACCTTCTTAGCTTTTACCATTTTCCTGCAATAAAACTTTACATAATTAGTTTCTAAGTAAGGAAATAATGGGTCAGAGATTTGAGCCCTCCTTCTAGCGCCAAAATGTTAAATCAAAAATTGATTTAACACTTAAGATGATGCATTAGATAGTATTATTCGAAGTGGTCCCAATAATGCCAATGGGCTTTAATATAGGCATAGGGCTATTCAAAAGTTCACGCCATATGCTCAAGGGTAGAATAGACAAGTCACACAATTATGCATTAGTCCATAATTTGTTTAATGGATCAAATAGTCAATTTACATATAGTACGTATTTTGTTCATATGTCAATGGGCATAATAGTCATTATGCAAAGCAATCTTTAATTTAGGAAAGGGCTTAAATGGCCTTGTTCAAATAGTCGATGCGAAATTCCAAATTCAAGTCCAAGTCCAAAGATTAGTTATATGCACATCCATTCAGATAATAGTCAAAGATACATATGTCAAAGGCATTATGCTATGAAAAGTTTATTATCCAAGTCCTTATGCGCAGAAAGTTACAACTGTATCAAGAAATCTTTAAATCAATTTAGTGTTTACAACATTGTTATTTGAGAAGTAGGTGAAGAAATGATTCCTCTCTCCCATGTAGCCATGGAGTTCGCATTTATAGGGGTGGAAGTAGGCGGTATGGCTGCCACAAGTCCTTCAATATGCCGTGTGAATTTCTGATATTCGATATCCCTTAATATTCAACATCCTTTGTTGTACTAATGACATTCGACATCCTTCTTCATATTGATGACGTTCGACATCCCTCTTCATATTGATGACATTCAAAACCCTCCTTTGTATTGATGATATGCGGTATCCTTCATAACCCTGGACATTCAATATTCTTTATGTCCTTTGAAGTTCGACATCCTCTACTGCTTGTAAAGCTTGAGACCACTTGCCGCTTGTGGACTCTTTACAACAGTCATAGTTGTAAAGGCTCAATATCTATCGCTTGTTTCATAGAGTTCTGATATACTCTCTTCATGACTATGTATTTGCTATCTCTTAATGATGCGACACCACTCTTTACTCTTCATTCTATTAGCACTTTATGTTATAGTGGTTCAGTAACTCTCTCTGATTGTCTTCAGGTTCGATATCCTTTGTACCATAGTATCTTGGTACCTATTGATATTCGACACCACTTTTGGCTTGTTATATGCTCGGTATCTTTAGAAATTGTTTAGAACACGATATCTCTTCCTTCTTACATGCTCGACAACTTCTATAGTTGTTAAAGATAGATACCTCCTCTTCCTTAATTCAAGCTCGATAACACTTGTAGCTCGACATCCTTAGAGATTCAATATCTTTTCGATTGTTAAGGTTTAATAACCTTCTTGCTATGTTCATGTTTGATACCTTTTGGGTTCGCCAACTGCTTGGAATTCGATACCTTTAGAGACTCGCCATCCTTTATTAAACATTTGGCATCTTTGATTATAGAGATTTGACATCTCCCTGAGCTTCTTAAAGTTTGGTACCCCTTACTAAATGCTTGATTACTTTCCTTCTTCACACTCGATATCTTGAATTTCGATATGTTCTTCCTTGGTGTTCGACATCTTTATTTGTAGTGACAATGTCGAAGCTCGAATACTCCCTTGCTTTTTGTGTTTGACACCCTCCATGGCTTGATGACTCCTTGTTAGATGCTTGCTTTGTTATTGACTTGAAGTTCAATATATTATCATAAATTTATCAGCTCGATATATGTATTTGTAGAAACATTGTCTTCTATTGTTTCCTTCATAGTCCGAATATATGTGAATAATAGTGACTATCCCGATACTTTAGCTGAGGACCAGGACGAAATTTTGAAGATGACCAAAAAATCTGGTAGCGATGTTGATGAAGAAGCGCTGAAGAGCCCTAGAAGAGGACCGTAAAATCTTTGCGATAAGGGCAGCGGTCGGGGAATGGGCGCCAACAGAGACTCTCGTTGATCAAAGCTTTTTAGATCATGCGAATGATCCCACTCTTACACTAAAAGAGTCTGCAATAGTCACTTCTGCAACAACCAACTCCAGAGGTTGTCGTAACTCAAAAGTCTACGTCTGTAGCTCCTTCGAAAGAAACTCCAAACTCCGAAGGTATATCTTTAGTTTCCTCAGCCTTTGAGAAACTTTAATTCTCGTTGGAGGACATCTTTAATCTTACCATTCTGTCCGTAAACTTATAGGTCAACCATCATTGCCTTCTCTGCCACTAGCCATTCTTTCCCCCGACCCATATGCAATCATGACTGCATCTACCACCATCACTACAATGTTTACTCCCCCTAGCTTTTCCCTCTAGCTCCGACCCTGGTATCGATTCGAAGAAAGTAAGGGCATTGGAGGGACTAGAGGACATTGATGCTACATCTATCGATGAGGTGGTGATGATAACTATTGAAAAGAAACTAGATTCTACACCCATGATGGAGAGGCTAAAAATCGATATATCTAAGATCAAGATCAAGCAAGAACCAAGCACAAAGAAGCCCCCTTTATTTTGTTCCAATCTCCACTCTTCTTGCGGTTGGCATAACTATCGACACCGCAAGTCTTGCACCACTTAGATAATGACTGGGATGAAGACCCAAGGTTTGTCTTGTACCTCCAAAGGATGTCGTACCTTTAAAGAGAAAATATACCACTCTCTTTAAAAAGGAAAGGAAGAAGTCGAAGAAGGGGAAACACTATTAAGTACAGTTCTTTAGCATCTTTTGTATTTTGCTCTTTTTTGTGTATATAGCCCAACATTGTGCAGGAGCAGCCCCTGCAACCTTTGTACAAAAGGCATGGAAATAAAAAGATTATCTTTTATTCAATCTTTACTTTATTTACATCACTGCATATTTTATTTCTGTTGCCTATATACCTGCACGCATGTCAATTATTCGTTATTTGTATTTTATACTTATATATATTATTCATGCCTATGTCCGTGATCTATGCAATGTATTATTTTCTATAACTTTGTACATATAAATAAGTTACTACAATTGCTCGGTATTGTACTATTGCTTAGTTTGGTTTATCATCACTAATGTGCTTCTTATTTGACTAAACAAAATGATATTTCATAGTGAACCGTAATTATCTTCTGCTAAATGTGTCCCGCTCGGCCGTAAGTGGAGCTGTACCTAAAAAAAATTAATTCTACATCGACTCCTATTTCCAACAATCGATGTCTATGATACCTGTCTTTGGTCATCCACCATTAACCCCGCCTATCTCTAGGCATGTCAACCATCTACGCATATCATCGACCGAGCATGTCATGCAAGGCTATAAGTGAGGTCGTACCTGCAAACAACAATTATACACCGGTTCCCGTCTCTGAGATCCGGTGTCTTAGATGTCTATCTTCGAGCATCAATACTTAACCTTGCCTATCTCCTGGCAATGGTCAAAGACTTGATGTGTAAGGGCAATCATTTGTTTAACCTCAATACAATTATAATCTAGGGACCGGATCATGGATTGAAAGAGTTCATTGGTACCTATCTCTGGGTACCTAGAAATCTGATTTTTTTCAAAACACATAGTGTCTGATTTTTCCCCTGATCAGACATCACAAAGTCAAACATTTAAGAATATGGTTCCATTGATTTTAGAAGCCAACATTATTCACAAATGAAAGAATGGAAAACTCTGCCTTATTAAACAAGCCCTATTTGATAGAACGTATTATTTACAAAAAAGTAAATCTAAGTAAAATAGTGTTGCAAATGCTCACTATTCCATGCCCACGGAATCAGGGTCCCATCAACAGTCGACTGCTTGAAAGTTCCATCTCCAAACTTTTGTTCAATCACATAGGAACCTTCCCAGTTCGTACCAAGTGCCGCTCTACCAAGAAAGACCCATTTTAAAAAAGTCACTTATCTCAAAGGTATGGTTTTGACCTTGGTACTGAACTATTTCTCTACTCTTATCTTATGAGAAGCTATCCTCGGATCAGCCTCTTCTCAGTTCTCTTTGACTAAGTTGAGGGACTCCAGCAAGAGTTTCTTATTCATCTTGGGATATATGCCAGTGTTCGATGAGAAAGGACTTCAAATTCGATTAGTATCGTGGCCTCAGTTCCATAGGACAAAGCGAATGGAGTTCGAAAAGCTACAGACATGTAGGTTATCCTATAAGCCCACAATGCAAGTGGTAGCTCATCAACACAGTTGCCTTGAATCTCCACAATCTCTTACTAATGATGGATTTGATGATCTTGTTCATCGCCGCCACCTATCTATTTGCTTGTAGGTGTGATATTGTCGACAAACTCTTCTCAATTCGAGATCAAGTAAAGAATTCTTTGAACTCTGCACCTATGAATTGAGATACATTATAAGTGATTATCTTCTATGGAACTCCATATCTGCACAAAATGTTCTTCACAACAAAGTTGATCACTTTCTTCGATGTGATTGATATTAGCAGTTTCGCTTCAGCCCATTATGTGAAGTAACCTACAACTACTATAACATGTTGCTCCACCTCTTGATATCGTCAGCACACCAATAATATTAATTCACCATATTGCAAATGGTCATGGGCAAACCATTTGTTTAAGCTCGATGGATAGGGCTCTTAGTATCTTCATAAACCTTTGGTACTTATCACATCTTCTAGAATGGTCAGCCACATCTTGGCTGACTATTGATCAGAAGTATCCAGAGTAAAGAAGCTTATTTGCTAATGTCTGCCTCTAGTGTGATCACCATAGCTACTATCTTGCACTTCTACAAGAATTTCTTAGCTTTGACTTGGGTGATACACCTCAGTAAGGGCGTTGAGAATACTCCTTTATATAGGACTACTTCTTGCATAATGAATTGTGATACATCACGCATAAATTTCCATTATTCATTTCTTCCATTTTGGAGAGTACCTTTTATAAAATATCCTTCAATTGGAGTCATCCAAGTCTACTTCTCTTTATCGACATCAAAGATCCAATCAACGTATATCTCATTTATGCTTGAAGTCATCAAAGTTTTAACCAGAACGATATCCAGAAATTATGCATCCCTAGAGCTTGCTAGTTTACCATTGAATTGACTTTCATATTTTACTCCATAGGGATGTGCGTTATAATGTAATGCTCGATATCATTTAGTAATTACAACACTTCCGTTAGGTAAGGTGCAAGTCTCGCTTCCTTAGCCTGAAATTCTATCTTTACTTGACAGACCACCAACTGAGAGTCACTGACTATATGCAATGTCTTAACCCTAAGTTCCTTTGCTATCTTGAATCCCCCAATCAATGCCTTATATTCAACTTCATTATTTCTTGCTGAAACTCTAGCTTTAAGGCTAACAGATCCTCTACCCCTCTGGGTTCACAAGAACAACTCAATCCTTAGAATTATACTTATTGCAGGCTCCATCTACATATAACTTTCATTGAGAAAGTTGAACTCACTCCTCTTCCTTTTCATCATCCTGGATGGTGAACTCGGCAATGAAATCTGCCGGTGCTTGTGCTCGATTCTCCTTAATAGGATGGTAAGATAAATCGTATTGGCTCAACTCGATATTCCATATTATTAATCTTTCCGAAACTTGGATCGATGCAATAGTTGTCTCAATGGCTGATCAGTCAACACGTTAATCAGATAAGCCTAGAAAAATGGCCTCGATTTCCTCATAGCTATCAGTAAACAGTATGTTAGTTTCTCCAACTTCAGATAAATCTTTTCCACTTCAGTAAACCGTTTGCTAATATAATGTACTATCCTCTGGACATTACTCTCCTCACATACCAAGGCTGCACGCAGTGCGTGAGTAGACACTACTAGGTAAATAAACAAATCTTCTCCTTCTTAGACTTTGACAACATAGGTAGTCTCTCTATATGATCTAATAAACTCTGGAAAGCATCCTAACATACCTTTATTTAGATAAATTTTCCATTCTCTTTCTTGAGGCAATAGAAGAATGGTATGCACTTATCAGTCGCCTTCGAGATGAATATATTCGGTGTTGCAACCTTTCTGTTCAAGCTCTACATCTCCCTCCTTGTTTTCGAGGTAGCAACTTCTCTTAATGCTTTTACATATTTCGGTTTAGCTTCAATGCCTCTTGATTTTACAATAAAACCCAAGAACTTCCCCGATGCAACTCTAAAAGAACACTTTAGTGGATTGAGCTTCATTCCACACTTACGAAGTACATCGAACAGTTATGAAGGATCGGGCATGTGATTCATCGATGTTTAGGATCAAGAATACCATCTACATGGACACTACAGTTTGTATGATCTAATCTTTGAACATTTTGTTTACCAGTCACTGGTAAGTAGCTCCAGCATCCTTTAGACCCAATGACATAACCCTATAACAATATAGTCCTAAGTTGGTGACGAAGCTTGTATGCTCTTGATATGAGATGTGCATCGCTATCTGATTGTAGTCAGAGCACACACCCATAAAAGATACTAGTTCATGCCCGGAAGTTCAATCTACAAGTTGGTCAATCCACGACAAGGGGAAGCAGTCCTTCAGGTAGGCTTTATTCAAGTTGGAATAATTAATGCATGTTCGCTATTGCTCGTTTGCCTTTTTGACTAACACAAGATTTGATACCCACTCCAGGTATCGTGCATTGCCGATGAAGCCATTGCCTTTAGCTTATACCCTTCTTCTTTCAACACAGCGGATCGCTCCGGTTCCATACTACCCTTTTTTGCATTATAGGAGCCTAGGAGGGTATCTTGGGTCCACGTTCAATGCATGATGTTATCTCCAACGAAATTCCACACATATCAAAATGCATCAAAGCAAACACTTTTATGTTTTCCCGGAGAAACCCTACCAACTCCTTCTTCATCTTTAAGCTGAACCGAGACCCGATCTTGAGAACCCTCGTCGGATCCTTATCATCGATCATAATATCGATTATCAGCTCGATTGGAGACACCCTTGCATCCTCGAACTCTTTTCATGGGTCCATAGGCTTGTAGACCTTGCTATACAACCCATGCCAAGGCTTAGGCGGTAATTGCTATGCAACAATGATCTTGATGCAGAGAGACTTCTCTACATCATTTCCTTTCTCTTATTTATTTGCCTCTCTGAGCTTTGCAATGTAACATCTCAACTAATACTCTAGTCGCCTTATATTGCCCCTACCCCGTTCTTAGATGGGAACTTCATCATCAAACACTACGGAGCAAGGGCAATTCTGAAACAAGTAAGGGCCAATCGACCCAGGAAAACATTATAGCCCTAGAATCCATCAACCAACATAAACATATATAATCGCACTATCTTGCGGTCTCCTTTACCCAACTCAAATGGTAACTCTATGCAGCCATCAGGTTCCTTGGCCTCTTCGATAAATCCATGGATATGAGATTTTCAAGGCTTTAGATCCTTCTCGCTGAGCCGCATCCAATCAAACATCTTTTTAAATAAAATATTAACCGAGCTCCCACAATCAATAAGGACCCAATGCACAGTTGTTGGCCCAATCACAGACGTAATTACCATGGAGTCAAGCATCGATGCATGCACCCCATTAGCATATGTATTTCTAAACATGATGTCATCGTTCATCACTCTTTGCTATTTCGCCTAAGTCTCGTCTTCTATGGAAAAACACATTTTTTGAGGCACATGTCTCAATAAGATACCATACTTCTCCATCTCATTCTAGCTTTTCTCTATAGTATGAGGCGCTTTAGAGCTAGTATTAATCATTATTCCTCCCGACAGCTGTCTTGATCCTTCTCCATTAGACCTAGCCCAATTCTCTTTGCCAGAATGCCCTTGGGATCTATTATTCATCTACCCACCAGCTTGCGGGTTCCTTATGTACCGCTGTAGTTTCTTCTTTCTTATCAGATCCTCAATCAAATCTCTCAAAATGTTGGCATTAATTGGTATTGTGCCCATGCAATTAATGAAAGCAACAATACTTTCTCCGTTTCCTTTCTTCCTCAATTGCCTTTCTCCAAGGAGGTTTTTTTAATTTTTTTCACTACCTTGTATGATAATGTAGATATTTTCAACAAAATCATTGGATGGAGTGTAATCTCTTGGTCTAGTAAACCTCGTGCGCTTCTTGGGATCTTTCTTCTTCCCACTAGTGCCTTAGTTATTTCTTTTAGTATTATTATTGCTCCCAACATTCATAGCAAAGTTTCCAACACTATCACCACTTTTTTGATTGCAATGTTGTTTTGCACCATAGCACTCAGTCCCTCTTGACCATAACCTGCCAATCAAATAGTCAAATCTGCCTCTTCCAACTATATAAATCGGTATATCTTATGATAAAACCTCCCATGGTGGATGTTTGCTTTCTCTAAAAGCATTTACCAAAATCAGTCCTTGGTTTAACCCCTTAATCAATGCCATCAAAACAATCTTCTCTTTGCAATTGCTCACTTTCGCCGCTGCAGCATTAAATCTTTAAAAAAACTCTTTTAGAGTTTCTCCAAAACTCCGATGTACATTCGATTGTGACATCACATCCTTTGTTTGACGTTGTATGGAGCTAGAATTACTCCATGAACTTCTTTATAGGCTGATCAAATGAGGATATGAACCTCAACGTGAGCTGAATGAACCACGTCGCAGCAACTCCATTCGAAAATATCGGAAATCACCTACCTCTCACTCCATATGTAGCACAAGCACTATCTATATGTCATCTGTACTTTAATAGATGCTTCCTTGGATCAGTAGTTCCATCATAAGATTACATTGTCAGCATCATGAACTTCTTTAGATATGTTCTGCCATCATGCTTTCAGTGAATGAGGTTCGGCTTGGTGTTGAGCCCCATTCATCATATTTCTATACTGGTTTTTATTCACTGACCTCTTAACCATATCAGTTAAGTACTCCTTGCTGCTTTGAATGACTGGACTATGAGCGTCAGGCATAGCCCAAAGTGTTTGACTCTGCAAAATGCTTTTGGTTCGTTGCATGACGTCTAGGCCCCCCTCTCTCTAGGGAAACCATTCATCCAGACCCTCTCCATCGATCGCCTTGCTGATTCTATGGCTTTCCTTAACACCTCCAATTTATGCACCAACAGAATGTCCCTCACCAGTGCCAATATCCTTTAATTCTGCTTCATTATCGGACAAATCCACTACCTCGGCATTCACGTCGGTACCGACATCGTTAATCAAGATGGTACCGACTTGATTCTTCTCGGTACCAATATGATGGGAATTTTCCTACTGATCTCCATCTCTTACAGTCTGCCTCCTTGATGCTTCAGTACCCTTCCTCATCATTTTCTGCTTGCCATCTCTTTGATTCTTACCTAATGAAGATGAAATTTCTTCTTCGGATTCTGAAGATGATGGATTGTTATGGCTTCTCATATGCTATGAGGTAGTTTATTCATCATAGCAAAGTGTTTCTCTATCTTTTCCATGATGGCATTCTGGCTCTCCATCATCTTCTTATTCATCTCAACCATCATTCTCTCCAGCTCAGCCTTTGTCACTATTGCCTGCTGGAGATGAAGGTCTTAGTAAAGCATTCAAGGGTTGAGTAGTTTCTTCATTTTGCTAAGAGCCTTCTTCATCACCTCCAGTAACAACTCCAAACATAGAAGCAGCTTTCCTTAGGGCCATTTCTTATAATATCCGCAATGGATTACTCTTTAGAATCCAAATAACTTCATCTCTATAGTGAACAATCTTTGGATCTACCTTTTATATTTTTCCAATCCAAAGTTAAATCTTGATCTGAGTCCGAGCATCTTATTTTTGAGTGGAAGCACAAAAAATGTTGGGTTAAAAATGACACGACACCCTAGATCAATCAAATACGAGAATAATATATCAAATAATGGAAATAAAAGCTTGAACACACAAGATTTTATAGTGGTTCGGGCTCAAATCAATTACTATGTCCACTTTAATCCTATTTCAAATGGTCGTATATAAGCATAATCGAATTGCAACATTTTAGATCTAGAAATCAAGTGAAATTTGAGCTAGGCCATGCTTTTTAGTTAAAACAAGATAGAATTTTCAAGATCGGAAAGTAAGATCCATTTTTCATTACTAAAGGATGGATATTTATAAGCAAACCCACCAATGTCGGTAGATTGCAGAAGACCAGCTAATCAGATTCATGCTTTTAGGCATAAAGAACAAGTAAAATTTGTAATTTAAATCATATCAGTGTCGACATGACCATGTCGATGCAGACATGATTTTGCGACTTGCATTTTCACATTTTCCTTATATTTCTCCAAATGTTCACGTATCCAAGCTTTGTTGTAAAAAAATTTCCTTCAAATCATGTCGGTACCGACATGATTTATCCTATTTAAATCTTGTTTTTTCTGTCAAGTATAATGCGTCTTCACCTACTGTTCAAAAGTGGCCCCATATCAAAAATCATCTCAGTACCGACATAATTGATCATGTCGGTACCAATATGATTTTACATATGAGAATCTTATCAAACTCCTTATACTTCTTATTTTCATCTCTTGGGCTCCTTGATTCATTTCTTCATCATTTTGAAGCTCGATTCATCAAGAAGATAATTGGTTCAAATGTTGGATGATAATGTCATTATGTGCACATGATGACTCATAACTGGTAGTCAATCAAGTGCTTAGAGAATTCCAAACCAAGGAAGAGAGGTTGGCGTCTTATCTAAAAAAGGTGAAATCTTTATCCAACGAGTTGGAACACCATATGGTTGAACATGTTACAAGATGGAGAATTAAGAAGTAGATGATCTGGCAAAATTAGTAAGTTATGGAAAGGAACCGCTCCTCGGATAGATCCTCATAACGACTCTATCGGAACCAAATTTTGAAGAAGCTGAAGTTGTTGTAACTATCCATTAACCGGCTTTTTGACCAAGCGGATTTTCGACTGAAACTGGAACGTCAAGATGAAGATGAAACGATTCATAGACTTGGAAACATGTTTGAAAAAGCAAGAAGATCATACTCAACAAGTTTCAAGGGAAAAGGAGCAATGTGGGTCGCTCGGTACCAAGAGGTACCACTCAGTATCGAGAGGTTTCTACTTTAGACCTCCTAAAACCACTTGCACTAGAAACACCAACTCAAGTAATCGCCATGGAGTGATTTTCTCAGAGAATAGATGAGCAACTTTAAGGATTCTTTGAAAGAAAGAAAAGAAAGCAGAAAAAGGCAAGAAATATCAAAGAAATTATCAAAAATAACTCAGTCTTCAAGGAAAAGTGTTTGGAACATAGTGGATCAGAGATAGGAAGCAGAATGGAAGAAGAAGATGGAAACTTTCACCAACACAAAACTCTCAATAACGAGAGGAACCTCTCAATACCGAGTGGTTTCAATTGATAATTGGGCAGTTGCTGCTCTCCTTCACCTTTGAGCTTAGATCTAGATCTTGCGCTTCATTGGCCTCCGATTCTACTGGCTAATTCCCTATAAATATAGACCTTATATAAACTAAGAGAGGACTTTTTTTGGCACTTCTCCTTCTTCATCCCTCAACTCTCTTCACATAGTCACCAAGGCAGATATCATTGGCAGTTCTAGGCTTAAGAGCCTGTCAATTCTTTGTACTTATGACTTCAATCTCTCTCAAATCTATAATAAATAAAATATAAAGTGGATGTAGGCTGGAGATTGCCAAATCACTAAAAAAAGTTCTTGTATCTTTTGACTTTTTACATACGTTCTTTGCAAGATCTCAATATTTCTACAGGTTTTTGGATGTTGTGCCATTTTTGGCATCAACACTGTCGATGGAGAAAACATTTTGATGACCCTAATAATTTGATATATGATTGATGAAGTTTTGCTAGTGAACCAAAATGAAGCCCGACAGGTATTACAAACGGCACCCCGCTTTACGATTCAAGACAATGACTTGTGCCAAAGAGTCTTTGATCCACTGGTAAGATGTGTAGCTGGAAAGAAGGCCCGTTAAGTGCTAGATAACATACATAAATGTAGTTTCAAGGACCATATTGGGGGAAAACCTTGGCAAATAAGGTGATGTGATACTGATAATTTTGGCTTACATTAAACCATGATGTGATAGAATATGACAAAAAGTGTGACAAGTGCCAAAGGTTTGCGAAAATCCTAAGGCTATCTCCAATCTAGTTGACCCACATGGTCAGCCCATGGCGCTTTGCTATTTAGGGGATTGACTTGATCGAGGAGCTTCCCATGGCTAGAGGAGGTGCTAAATACATAATAGTAGTGGTGGATTATTTTACAAAATGGGTGGAGGAAGAACCACACATCAAGGTATCTTCCACAAAGGTTATCAACTTCTTAGTGAGAAATGTCATATGCAGGTATAGAGTCCTGTTGCATATCTTTCGGATAATGGGTTATAATTTGATAGTGAGGAGTTTGTCGAGTTTTTCCAAAAGCATGGAATCAAGAAGAGTTTTTCCATAGTGGCACATTCGTAGGCTAATGGACAAGTGGAAGCAGTCAACAAGGTTCTTAGAACTCTAATAAAGAAATGGTTGGAAAAGGCTAAGGGAGCTTGGGTAGATAAACTTATGTTGGCACTTTGGGCTTATCGTACTTCTTACAAGACTGCAACGTGACAAAGTCCTTTCACTTTCGCTTATGGGACATAGTCTATGCTCTCGGTTGAGACTACAGTTCCATCTCATAAATGGATTCACTATGATCTAAATGCAAATGAGGAGTTAATTAACATGCCTTTAGACCTGATAGACGAGAAACAAGATGATGCTACCCTTAAGGCCACGGTGCATAGGCAGAAAGTGGTAAAATAATACAACTTCAAGGTCAAGCATCGCCTACTCAAAGTAGGAGATCTAGCTTTGAAATAGATCTTCCCTCAACTGGGGCACTTGACCTAATTATGGAAGGACCATATGTTATCGATCAATACTTGGGCAATGGTGCATACATTTTAACATAATATCCGGAACCGTATTCGAAAAAGCGTTGAATGCGCAAAACCTTCATCGTTATTTTTCCTAGTGTTTGTTATCTTTATTTGAAAATTATTATCTTATAATAAAAGAAAATTCACAACAACTGTTAATAAATGTGCTTTTCTTGATCCTTTTTGTGTTAGGTTTTTCCTATTTGCACATGGAATATTATGATTGCTGGATTGTGGCTCATGACAATACCAATTGTTACGTTCTCACTAAACCCCTTCGATTGGTTGTGTAAAACTATGATCGTTGATTGGGTGGCCAATCTTATATGTATTACTAAAACAATATGGTCGAAGGCTTTGTACATTGGGGCATGTTACGCTGCCTGTCATGAAAATCCCCAAAAAACCTTTGTTAGCAATAGTGAATCAGACTTACCCATGATCAAAATATGACCGCTGACTAGATAGTTTGCTATTGATGATTGACCAGAAAACCTTAGCCGGCAATAGTGGACAAGAATTACTCATGATCAGAATACGACCGCCAACAGGGTAGTTACCATTGATGATCGATCCAAAAACATTAGTTGACAATAGTGGACCGGACTTACCCATGGTCAGAATACGGCCGTCGACTGGGTAGTTCACCATTGACGATCAACCTGAAAACCTTGGCCAGTAATAGTGGAAGGGAATTACGCATGGATAGAATATGATCATAGATTGGGTAGTTCACCACTGATAATTGGTCCAAAAACCTTGGCCAGCAATAGTGGACTGGACTTACCTATGGTTAGAATATGACTGCCGATTAGGTAGTTCACTATAGGTGATCGTCCATAGACCTTAGCCAGCGGTAGTGGACTGATTTTTCTTTAGTCTGAATGCAACCGTCGATGAGCTAGATCACTGTTGGTGATCGATCCCTGGATCTACTCGATTCGATACCCTAGAATTAAGATAGGAAATGATTGTTAAAGCACAAAACATAGAAGTTTCCCCTACCAAGCTTTGCACTAATTGATCCTGTGCAAGTATCGAGGCATCATAGAAAACAACCGAAGGAGTTAATAAAACCTTGAAAAGTGACATTACAAGGACTATTTACCCAGCTAAAATTTGTTAGTTATTGATCCTAAACAAGTACACCAGACAATGAAAAAGGAACTATTGGCATACCGCCATTTGGCTAGTGGTTTCGTGTGTGCCAAATACATCGCAATTACTATAATTAATAAGGTATAATTTCATATAAGATTTATATAAAACATGTATGTGTTGATATAAGAATGTGCAGGAAAACATGTAGTGTGAAATAAAGAGAAGCATCAATCATAGAATGTCTTAGTATCCTACATTGTCATATCACAACTAAATACTAAAATTAGAAAGTCACCGGCATCGAAAATAATGGGCTTATGGCCTTACAAAAATTAAATTAATCCAAATTAAACTCATGTCCTTTCAATATGCCAGTACATCAATATCATAAAGAATGAAATAAGATGGGAGAGAATTTCACTCCGACTGAGATGGGTGGTCCTTACTAAGAACTTTAGGGTTGGACAACCCAACTTTCTTTTTGTCCTTGTTACCTTTGCAAATCCATGAGAGTATGGATTTGCAAATCCTTGATTAATATGAGTAAAAGTGCATGGATTTGCATAGAGAGTGGTAGTATATAAAGGATACTTTCTCATAAAACTATTGAGGTGAAAGAATAAGCGAATATGTGAAAATTATTGATTAAAATGTGCTTTTTAGATCTCTTTAAATAGAAGATGAAAGGATGTTGTTGATAAAAAATTTAACCAACCTCGGAATTACGATTGAGTTGATATTTAGCAAATGTTATTTGTTAATATCTTGGTTTAAGAATGTAATAAGAAAATAAAGAGCAGTAAGTAGAAAGACACAAGATTTAGAGTGGTTCTATCAAAGTTGATCTACGTCCACTATGAGGAGTACAAGAGATAATAACAAGAAAATACAATGCTTGAGAGTTTGAGATGTTCAACCCTTGTTCAAATGCATGTATTTATGTATTTATAGCTGTTGGAATACGTGATGAATGGATGAGATGGTGCAGTTACAATTCGGAATTCACTCCGAGCATAGATGAAGTTATGCAGTTGAGATTGGTGCCAGCTAGGATATCCGTCAATTTGTAGGGCTCAGATGTTTTCCAGCTGGCGGTTTGAGCATAGGCATGCCTTGTTTAGGGACATGATACATGAGATTATGAAGTGGTAGCATAGACGCACTTTGCCAAATAGGCAATAAAGACAAGAAGTGGGTGTCACTTGTGTTAAATGTACAACACCGTATGAGTTCTCTTTAGATAAACAGTGCATATAAAGCTTCTTTATGTAGGGGCAGTCCAACGCCTACGATCGTAGATTGCTACATTAACATAAGAGTTTAGAAGGTGCGAGCAGTCAAGGTGGAAGACGGGCAGGGGACCTTGTTGAAGAGAAGATGACACTATCTGGGTTAATCAAAGTATAGGCGAGGCACACTGCATGGGTCGCTTGATGATGGATGTTCATTCAACTATTGGGCCATTATTTTCCTGGTTTGTTGATGTTGTTGTGTGCTTGGTATAGCTCAAGAATGTACTAGTGTCAGGCGAGTTTTTTTGTAGTTAAGGCTGGACTTTGAGCATGCAGGCCATCGTAATCATGCGAGCCAATACGCCAATTATTGGAACTATACAGGTCGAGACACGAGCCAAGAGAAAGCCAAAGCATCGGCCATTAAAATCATACAGGCCAAGACACGGTCCAAGATGCAGGCCGACACATATTACTTGCAAGAAAATTGAACAACACTCTATACCCTAATTTTGTGCCTGCGAGTAGGGATGGACTTGTCATTCATGCATTTAATATTGTTGATACATGTCCTTATACGATTGGAGTTGGCGGTTACTTTCTCGAGACACTGCAAAAATGATTCGGTAGTTGATTTGATAGTTCAACTAATGAAACCTAGAAGATTTAGATCATCTCCAGCTTATTGGATCCAATCCTCCAGATCGATCTTTGTTTCCTATAAATACCCGCTCCTTCTCTTTCTTTCTCTTTACTAAGCATTGCAAATTTCTTCCATTAATGAGAGAAAGAAAAAAGATTCCAACTTTGTCATCACTTAGCAGCAGCAACTTCGATCTAAATCAGTAACTTTTGTTTTGATTCATTATGTGTCATATTTTGATGCCACGTCGAGTCCCAAATCTTTATTGCATTAAGTCATTTTTTGCTGTTGGGTTTTCCCTTTCATTGTTGCTTCTATTTTGTTAATCTCAACATCACCGTGGTTCTGTTGACTATTACTGATCACGACTTTGATGATCGCCGTGAAATCGAAGTTGATCGATCAACATTTGAACACTTTCTCGATCGCTTGAAATGTGAGAAATGCGGATTACGGATCTTAAGGCTAGAATTAACACTAGAGGGGGGTGATAGTGTTTTAAGGAATTACTAATTCTTTTTGAGTTTATCTTAATTTGAACACAAATGTATGCAATATTCATACACAGATATGATCACAGAATCAAACACAGATGCAGATATAAAGTAAAGCAATAAAGGAAAGAACACACCGGATTTTATATTGGTTCGGAGTTACCCTACATCTAGTCCCGCAACACAAGTACGGATTTCCTTTCAAAATCAATTCTTACAATTACACCCTCGATTTCAAGGCCACGAGGTACACCGCTCCAGATTCACAATCCTCTGGGTAGAGATACTTGATTTTACGGGCAACAAGTTCACCCGATTGATTTTCCAGGCTACAATCACACCTTTTCTCGCTCGATTGAATACAAAGAAGTCTATAACTCTGAATAGCACTGGGATCTTGTTGAGATAGTGATAGAGAATCAAACCAGAGATGATCTAGTTAGATTCAATGATGATTTCGGCAGAGTAATGGTAAAAATGTATATAAAGAGATGTGGAAGAAGAAGAGGAGTGAAATCAGAGAAAATATGATTGTAAATTCGTTTAAAACAGCCTCTATTTATAGTAGAACAACAGCCATGTCCATTCGTGAAAGGATATGACGAATAGACACTTCCTTTGAAATTCAAACTTTTTAAATAAACTGTCACCTTGTCGACAAGGGGTCCTTGGGGTTGTCGACAAGCCTAAGTTATTTTTGGTAATTTGTTTTTCTTTTAAAATAACTTCTATCTTGTATTAAAATTATTTTAAACTTTATAAATATACTTAACTATAGTTAAAATACATAAATAAGTATAGAGAACAATATTTTGGTATATATAAAATTTTACTATAATTTTATATTTAAATCTAAGTATAAATATTAAAAGTTAAATATATTATAACTAAAAGATAGTTTTAAAACCAAGGATAATTTGATATTGAAAATAAAGATTATTTTGAGGCTAAAAGTATTTTAAAACCAGGATAGATGTTTTTGATTTAAAAAGGAAGATTTTGAAATCATTTTGAAAACAAAATATAATTTTGTAAAACATTTGAATAAAAGTTAGTGGATACAAAACAATGTTCCACTAGATTTTTCGTAGGTTCCATCCTACTTAGGGTTCCATCCCTTTAACGGGCTCGAAGTGGATTCCATTCCACGAATAAAATGGATTTTAAGATGTTAGTGCTTTTCTAGGAGTTTTAACAAAATTCCTAGCCAAATTACTTATCTTGAAATCTTGAACTCTTGATACTCATGAGTCTTGAATCTTGATATCTTCGATCTTGAGTTCATTAGTTCTTGAATCTATATACTGTACAGTCTTCATTCTTTGGTACCTGTATATATATCCTGCATATACATATATATCTAAACAATAATGTTAGTATTTATATTTTATAATCTTATTCTAAGGTTGTTGTCATCAAAACCAACTTCTCAGGGACTAACATGAAAAACTTACACAAGTGTCAATGTTGCGGAACTACCTCCTAATAAGTACAGGAAAATGGTATACCGGGCCTTTGGCTGCAACTATGATTCAAACAATGAACTGGTTGTAAACCAAGGCCACACGGCTCCTTAGGAACTAGAGCTGGGACTTAAATGGATTTGACTTGGGCGAGTGGCTTGCCTACTAGTCTAATAACTCCCAAGTTAGTTTGGGTGGTTCAGTAACTAATTTTGTTTTCTTTCCCCGAAGTGCTGTTAATTGTATCTTGTTTTTTCAGTGGTCTTTTTAACTTTGATGAGTTGGTCGATTCACCCACAATGAGGAACTCTCCTTTGTAATCCTCTCCACAGTTGCCTCAAGTAGTTGTTGGAAACCAATCTCAAGGGACATTGGCTTAAAAACTAGATCAATCAAGGGAGCCCACCCCTGTGGCCGCATCAACACCTCCTAGCACCCCACAGTACCAGCTCGACCCTAGCACAGTGTTCTCTCTGGTATGGCCACTGAGTCGGACTCAGTTTACTTCAAGAGGAGGCAGATCAATGGAGAGCCGGAGAGCCTAAGGGAAACCCCTTTACCGCTTCTCTCGGGAGGCTCAAATCTTGGGTCAGTCGTCAGGGTCCGACAAGGTCGGGGTGATTAGGTATATAGCATATTGGTGGTGGAGGGAAGGGATGAGATGGGATTGCTTAGGCTTCTTTAGGCATTGGAAGGGACAACCTTGGAGGTTTGGCTCAGACAGTCCAACCCAAAAGCAGGTGGATTGGTCATCATACCGAGTCGGTGCTTGATGCCAAAGTTAGGGATGCTTTTATGATGAGATTGTTGACATAGCCCTCTTTTCTTCCTTATTTCCTTATCCATCTTTTGTTGCAGGCTAGGCCTCCCTGCCTTCGAAATGATGTGCACGTGCAGGCATATAGAAAGCGCGTGGTGGACAAGGTCATCGTCCCTCGCTTAGTGGTGGAGAATTTTTTGGAGCTTGAGATGGGGATCACTACTATAGAATTGACTAGGGATGTGGCTATTAAGGGGAAGGCCGACAAGGTGGCTAAGAGGGAGGGGCTTGAAAAGAAGGTGGCTCGGATGAGGGAGGAGTTAGAGGCCAGGAATAAGGATGTGGTTAATTTGAAGGAGGCCCATTGGTGTTGTGTTTCTCTAGAGGCTCTGGTATAGGAGAAAGCCAAAGTTGATGTGAAGTGGAATGGTAAACTGGCAATCTCACTGAAGAGGATCTCTTTGCCAACTATCACATTTCCTAGTCTATTGACTTCCTTTCTCAAGAGCAGTATGACAATATGTGGTGTGAGGTGGCAAAAGAGATAGCAGCCAAGAGTTGGATTCCTCCAACAAGCGTATCCATAGGACATATTGCTTCCTTAATGGGACCCCCAATGGTCCGCCCTTATCTTCGAAGTGTTCAATGGGATGATATATGATGAGGATATCCAAGTCCTAGGATCCTTATTGCCTCTTTGAGCTATGGGTCGAGCAATAGAATTTTTTTATTTTTTGTAATAGTTAGTGCATTAGGCAAAGCCCAACTTTTAAAAAAAAATGCTATATGATTTGATTTACCTATTCTTGTAGTTATACTGCCCATTCCTGCTTTTCTACCGACACGACGTACATTCCGGTCAACTTCATTTGTTTTTATTTGCGATCATTTTCAAATATTTATATGTGTGTGTATGTGCACGTGCATTTGTGGGGCGGCTCAAATGACCTCCGACTTTTCTAATAAACATGTAAACTTAGGCATTTATGCACTATGCAACAAATGAGCAAAGAAAAGAAATCAAAAAAAAGAATTGCTTAACGGGCTTATCTTTTTATGAAGACGGGCTGTACCCTGTTAGCATGCATAGGCAGCCAAGAGTTGATGTCGGGGCATACTCTGGTGGATGTCGGGCTCTCGTGTTAGCTCGCCTTCTCTTTATTGGAGGGTTGATGAAGAGGGGCCCGAATTTGTTATGGTGAGGCCACATTGCGTGTTTTTTAAGCGGCTAACACTATGGATGCCAGATTTGGGGTTACAACATGAGTAATCATGCCCACTTGGTCACCACTACCTCTCCCATTGGAGGTACTAGCAGTATCATGGGAGAAAAAATTAGGACCACAACAGGTGGTTGCGCCTTTTATTCATAGATGTCTTTGTTTGGAGGGAAGCATTGATCGACTTTCGCATCCTTATGGAGTAGGTATGAATGTTCACGGCTTCACCTCGATGTAGGCAAAGATGTTGCACGCTCTATTACGACTGCCCTACACCTTCGGTACCCATATATACTTGTATTATACGCTGTGGAGGTACCCGACCAATGCAGGATGGTAGTCGAGGGTGAGAAGCAAAGGAAATCCAAACACAGAACCTGTAGAACATCTCATAGCCTACATACAAAATATAATATAATAACATATATGTAAAACAGGTGAGACAATGATATAATCAAATGAACCACAAATAAGAACGTCAAAGTGCATCGAGTTCACATACTACACAAAAACCAAAATAAAGAGTTTACACATCCCAAATCTCCAAAGTAAACTCTAAAATTGTCTCTCAAAGTACAAGTACTGGCATTGCTCCACAGTACCACACGACTGAGTATAAGCGATAGTAATCTACGATGTATAAATATACGAAACTGTAGCCTCCCCTCATACTATGTACAACTCCATGCGCTATCCACCTTTTATCCCTAATTTACTCATTTAAGAGTACCCGAGATAATAAGAAGCAAAACAAAAAACCTCAGGTTAGACAAAAGTCTGGCATGAGTGATACATCATCTCAAAATACTATAAAAACCGTATATAGTTAACATGGGCATAGGATATGAAAATTATACCTGACATGTCCCTACAACCAAAGAGATAGTACATAATGAGCCATAAATAAACTCACAACTCATAGGCAAAATATAGTATAATAACATAGATGTAAAATAGGTGAGATAGTGATAGAATCAAAATAACCATAAATAAGAACATCAGAGTGCATCAGGTTCACAGACTATACATAAACTGAAATAAAGAGTTTATACATCCCAAATCTCCAAAATAAACTCCATGACTATCTCTCAAAATACAAGTACCGACATAGCTCTACAATACCGCACAGTAGAATATATGCAGTAATATGTTCCAGAGTATAGATATATAAAAGCGTAGCCTCCTGCTCATACTCTATACAGCTCCATGCGTGATCAATACCCATTATCCATAATCTATTCATTTAAGAGTACTCGAGATAATAAGAAGCAAAGCATAAAACCTCGAGTTAGACAACAGTCTGGTGTGGGCGGTACATCATCTCAAAAAACTATAAAAAGCGTATGTAGTAAATAGAGGCCTAGGGTATGAAGAACCATATCCAACCTGTCCCTGCATCTAAAGAGTTAGATTATAAACACAATATATGATATACTATTATCACATGTGAAATATAAAGAGTATAAGGGTATCACACAACGTATCAAGCATACAACAAACATAGCATCCATTACACAGCCTTGCATCTCTCACTCAAGTGCTTCAGATGTATGATAAATCTTTCAGATACACAACTCATTGTCCATGCTTATGGCAAAGGATTGGACACACGTAAACATCCAAAATATGGGTACACGCAGGCCACCCTGTGTACACGCACGCTACCTTATCCCAACAATGAGCATCACAACCACAGAGTTATCCATCAATCCCTTAGCATACGTACCGATGGTAGAACTTCCTCACAGATCCTCAACTCGTGCCCACGCAGATGGCTAAGGATTGAATACATGCAAATGTCCAAACACATGAGTACATGCAGAGTACCCTGGGTACACATAGACTACCCCACCCTACTCTTAAGCATCATAACCTCATGTTCTACTCTATGAGCTATCACGCAGAATTTGTCCTTTCGGTTCATCAACAGATGCCATAGTCACTCACCACATCGTGTCGTCAAAGTCTTCGCACTTCATTGGTTTCCATTCCAAGGTCATCTTGAAATATCCCAGATTCATCCATCCCTGCTCCAAACTAGCTCTCAAAACCACCAAGCAAACCCAAAGTCATGCCCCAAAGCCTTTTCATGCCGAGTCTGGAGCCAACACCTCAAAACCATATTCGATGTTCTATCCGGTCCCCCCTTGCATAGCCGAACCAAAGCCACCAAATAACATTTGATGTTCGGCTCCTCACCACCGAACCAACAGCTACTGGCCATGATTTTTTGTCCAGCCCTTCACTAGCCCAGCTGACCACCTACCAAATAGGATTTCATGGCTAATATTTCCCCTTCCTATCCAACAGCTACTGGACATGATTTCCTATCCAGTCCTTTACTTGCCGAGCCAAGCAACTACCGAGCCAATTGCTTCCTCTTCCTGAAGCCAACCACCGAACCATCCCATGTCGGACCAAACTTCACCGAATCGAAACCTGTAGCTCCTTCAGCACTTCAACATCATGTCGATTCCATCGCTGCTTTCAACACTTCGATCATCATGCATCGCTTGTGTAACTATATGACTCCAAATGCCCTAGAGCCTACCGTCAAAGTCTGATTACATGGTTCCTACCTCTAGTTCGCTCCAATGAGCATTTTCAACCGTATAAGCATACAAACAAACATTATACATGCACCAAACAACATTCAAACATGTAATTCATGCAATCAATCATAGCACTCATCATACAAGGTGTATACAACATAGCCTAACATCTATCAAGGCAATCACATATCAAAATAACATTTCTAAAACACCAAAAATCCATTTATTCATGTTTTTACTACAGGTTTAATTTTAAAACAACATTAAAACTCAATTTTGACTGGATGCAAAACATGTTAAAACCTATAGATACATATATAGTAAGGTGAGAGATGATAAATCACTCACCAAGCCTTCCAAAATCTAAGTTTCGCATGCAAATCCGAAAATCAACAACCAAGCCCCAAGTTTTCTTTCACAAAAATGTATATTTGAAGATCTCTAGTGAATCCCCTCGCTAATATATCATTAATCTATGATTTAGACTTGATTTGGCGGAGAAAAGAGAAGGTCTTGGATGTAGAATGAATTAATGGAGGTTTATATCTATTTGGGAAGTGCTAAAAATGAATTGGGGATGATGATTCAGCCTAAAATAGCCTCCAAACCAGAAATGGGTTTCTGGGCTTGCCCCCAAAGTCACTAATTACCCATTAAGTTTCTTCAAAACTACCGATCTTCAATTAGTCATATCTCTTAGCCAGTAAGTTGAAATCACTATGACTACTCTACAGAAAGACAAACCATCGTATCTTTCCAATGGAAGTGGTCTCGGATGCTAATTCGACTTCCATCAAAAGTTATAGCAGTTATAAGTTTTCGGGGGTAAAATCGTCTGGAAAAATTCAAAATATACGAAATGTCATTGGTAATCATTTTCTAATGTTATAGAGTCATATGACCTCATATAAATTTAAAAACAATATTTTACGATCCTTCGATACATAAAATAGGGTTGTTACATTCTCCCTTTTTAGGAATTTCACCTCCGAAGTCCCCAATACAAACAAGGTAAAATCAAGCATAGCTACCCCACATTCCTAACATCCACGAGCAAATATATCAAACATCAAACATGCATAGAAAAGCAAGAAAAATGATATCTATGCCTACCCAAGCGTGTAGGATACTAAACTACCACATAAAATATTTGAAAGTGAAAATAAATGCGATAAACAGAAGTCTCACCAAGTAAAGAGCTCCTGAGAAGCGATCATCATGCTCTTCTTGGTCTCCCAGGTACAATCGCCTTTGGTCTTACTCCACTGATGCTTCACCGGCTCTACCATCTTCCTTCTAAGCTACTTCGTATCACGTCCGATGATACGAATAAGTTTATGAGTTCTCAATGTTTCCAGTTGAATCTCGATATCATCAAGCTCATTTGGTTCAATTATCACATCCGAGCCATGCAAAAACATCCGAACATGAGAGACGTTGAACACATTGTGAAAATCCGCCATCTTCTGAGGTAAGTCGACTCTGTAAGCTAGGTTCTTAGTCCTCTCATGTAAAAGGACCAATGAATCTCGACACCAACTTCCCCTTAGTACCGAATCGAACAACCTTCTTCAGCGGAGAGATTTTGACAGACAATGTATCGCCGACGAAGAATTCTAAATCTTGTCTTCTCCTATCTGTGTAGCTCTTCTGTCTATCCTAAGCAACTTTCATTCGTTGTTGAATGATCTCGATCTTCTCCGAAGTCTCTCTAATCATATCTGGCCCAAGTATCAGTTTCTTGCCCGCTTCCTACTAACGTGTAGGAGTATTACACGGCCAGCTATATAACGCCTCAAATGGTGCTATATCGATGTTGGTATGATAAATGTTATTGTATGTGAACTCTACTAAATGCAAATGACCGTCCCACGAGCCATCGAAATCGAGAATGCCTGCAAGTGATCCTCCAAGATACGATTCACCCTCTTGATCCTCCATTGGTTTGTGGATGATAAGCTGCACTAAGATGCAACTCCATCCCTAAGACCTCCTGTAAGCTCTTCCAAAACCCACTGGTGAAGAAAGGGACGCGGTTGCTCATAATGCTATTCGGCACACTATGGAATCACACAACCCACTTTAGATACAATTAGGCAAATTTGGATGTCGTTCTACTAGACTTAACGGGTATGGATCTAGCACTATTTTTCAATCTATTGACTATGACCCAAATGCTATTGTACCTTTCTATGGTCCTCGGTAATCCATCAATGAAGTCCATTGAAATGTATTCCCATTTCCACTTGGGAATCTTAAGTGTTTCAGCAAACTACTCGGCTTCTTCTGCTCTACCTTTACCAATTGACAGTTCATACACTTCAAGAAGAATGTCCCAACAACCTTCTTCAACCCCTCCAATCCTCATATCATGGTACATTTTATTGCTGCCAAAATGTATAGTCAATCTCGAATGATGGCACTCTCATAGCACCTTATCCCTCAACCCATCGACATCAGGAACAAACAATCTTCCATCCTTACGGAACCAACCATCATGGTTAAGCCCATACTTCCTCATCTCCTCAGACTCTACCCCTTCCTCTATCTTCGCCATGATCTCCGCTAGTCTAGCTTCTCGCTTCTAACTAGTACCGATCCACTCAATCAAGGTAGATCTGATTTTCAGGCTAGCCGACACTTCCGACTCTAGCTCACATCGAGGCCTAAACATAGCCAGCGATAAACTCCAATTGCTTCCACTCTAGGAACATCGCTTCCAAGCTAGCATGTATCCTATTCAAAGCATCAACGACTTCACTTCCCTTACCAGGCGTATAGGAAATGCCAAAGTCGTAAGAGGCCGGGAACTCTAACCATCGCTGCTAACAGATGTTAAGGTCCTTATGGGAGAATAAATACTTCAACGACATTCTGGTCCATATATAAATCGAACCTCTTCCCAAGAAAATAATGCCTCCATATCTTCAAAGCGACTACTATTTCCGCCAACTTCAAATCGTGAGTCGGATACTTCCTCTCATGCGGATTCAGCTGTCGACTATCGTAGGCAACAATCTTTCCCCTCAGCATCAATACCGCACTTAGTCTAGTAACACATGCGTCTATAAATACTATCATCTCCTCATTCCCACTCGGAATGACTAACACCGGTGCGCTCGTCAACTACTCCTTTAGACACTTGAACGTGCACTTGCACATCGTGTCCCAAATAAAAGTCTGATTCTTCTTCGTCAAGTTGGTTAACGACACTTCTACCTTGGAGAAGTACTAGATAATACGTCTATAATATCCCACCAAGCCAGGGAAACTTCTCGCGTCTGTAACGGTCTTGGGTCGATTCTAGTCCTATTGTAACATCCCCCTACTTGGAGGCCCAAAACTAATGGCTACGGATGCTACAGTCATCTATAGATATTAATCTCTGACGACTAAATATAGCGCTGTTAGATACATTGATACACAGATCACAGAAATATGGAAACATTTTAACAATTCAAAAACATAATTCCATATTCAAAACAAAACATTTCTTGTTCATTACATAATCCCCAAATTAATTTAACTACGTTCTACAAAATATAATTATTACAATTACGCCAAGAGCGACATATGAAGATAGCCCATTGGTTGATCAGAGAATATAGTAAGGCTAATAAGTCTGCCTTTACAAACAAACACACAACGGAAAGAAAAAATCTAAATATCTATCTACCTCCTGCACGTCTCCGGAAGCTTTATTCGTCAGAGAAGAAAACCCGAGAACCTTAAATCTCAAACTACTCAAAATCAATTAAGTACCCGAGAGTTTAAGGGGAAAACAAAAACTTCGAGTCGGACATAAAGCCTGGTATGAATAATAATCTAACATCTCAATCCTTTTTAGATATCTAGTGAGAGCACGCCGCTTAGCGGAACGGGTTTTCCCCTCACTAGTATCCTAAAACCTTTTCAAAACCATATATCGTGCTCCTGCATCCACAATGGTTAAAATATACATTTTCAAAATATTACGATGATATGCATACTTAAAACAATAAGGATTACAGATCCCCAGTTTTATTTGACACCCTGTCATAATCATAGTTTTAGGGTTACTATCAACCTATTGGTTTTCATGGGTTTACTAATAACCTTTTTAATATTTATGGACTCCCTGTCAAGTTTCATAGTTCTCATGGGCTAACTATTAACCTATTTTTGAATTACGGACTCCCTGTCTGATTACATAGTTTTCATGGGATCACCAAGAACCTATTGGCTCCTGCCAATTAACTCAATCATTTCATGGGCTCTCCCTGAACCTATTGGTAACTCAAATAACTTCTTTCTTATCCTAGTTTTCATGGGTTGACTAGGAACCTATTGACATCTGTCAATATTACATCCATACATAGTTTTCATGGGCTAACTACAAACCTACTGGCTCCTGCCAGTATTCAATCATAGTTTTCATGGGCTTACTATGAACCTGTATATCTAACATCTTCATTTACACATAGTTTTCATGGGCTTACTATCAACATGTCTATCTGACATCCACTTTTATACATAGTTTTCATGGGCTTACTATTAACCTATTGGCACATACCAATATCATACAGTTTTCATGGGTTTACTGTTTGGCCCCTGCTAATATCTTTCCTTTGTATTTTAGCATTCTATATCCTGGTGTTCCTGACTTCCTGGATGCGATTCTATTCATTCAGGAGTTTAATCAATTTACATTCACTACTGGGTTAACCTAACTGGTTCTCCTACCCTTTACCCCCAAAATGCAATTATGAGTCCATTAAAAAGTGAATATATTCATATTAGAAGAAGCAATACAACAATACCACTCCTGTGGGTTTAATAAAGACATGGTTAATTCCTTTAACCTATTTCTTTCTGAAAGATAGCTCCTTCTTAAAACCTTTATAAAACCTCCTTTCTTTATGCCGTGGGTTTTTCCTTCAAAAATTTGAGTTTGGGCTTTAAAACCTTTCGATAGCTTTGAAACCTAGCTTCCGACTTCATAGGATAACCTCCTTCGAAAGCTCTTATAAACATTAGGCTCTTGCCTTATAATACCTTAAATACTACCTTTCGAAACCTTTCGAATATATTTAAATATTAGTCTTTAACTTTAGAAGCTTAGCTTCGAAACCAGTTGAAAGTACCCCTTTCGGCACCATTGGAAGTAACCCTTCCAAAAACATTGAAAGTACCCCTTTCGAAAGCATTATGCTTATACTTAAAATATTACCTTGGGTCATAGGTGAAAGTTTTCAAAACCACTTTCTACTTTATAAAACATTGGGGAAAAACATATAAACCTTTCGACTATGCCGAAAGCTCCTGCTTTCGGTCCCTTTGGAAGGTTGGGAAGCGGCTTACATTTATAAAACTAGTAAACCTTTCGTCTAAGTCGAAAGCTCACCCCTTCGACCCCTTCGAAGGGTTTGAACAAAATAAAGGTAGAAACTCCTTTCGAAACCTCTTTGAATCAACCTTTCAAAACCAGACCTTTCGGCCTTGTCGAAAGGTATCTTAAATCCTTTCAAAACCTAACCTTTCAACTGTGTCGAAAGGTCGTATAAAACAACTTATAAAAACCATACCTTTCGGCCTTTCCGAAAGGTCTTTTAAAACATCCTTTTGAAAACCAAACCTTTCGACTGTGTCGAAAAGTCTTTAGAAAACAGGTAAGTGATTTCTCTTTTCAAATCAAAATAAACTAAGAATCCATCTTCTTCGGAAGCAACCCTTCGACACCATACCTTTCGACTTAGATCAATTCACTACATACCACCTGAATGATATCATGTGCATTGCTTTCAACCTTGTTGGTCATTGAAGTCGAAAGGTCTTTTTCGAGAGGTCTGAGGCGAAAGGTTTGCCAAAGAAGGCGGAACCATCTTTTTCTGGGTAAAAGCCGACTTTTCCAAAATAAGTAAATTTTTTGCAACTAACTTGCCTACTTGTAAAAATTTGATTGGCTTTCATAACTTTTTAAATAATTTGGACAATATTTGCTGCAATTTTTTCTCAAATCTAAACCAATGAATCATTTAACAAATAAGCCCTTCCTCTCATAAAACAATTAAATCATTTAGGTCCTCCTTTCAAAATAATTTAATTTCCATACTACATCACTTAGTAAAAATCCCTAAAAATTCCAAAAATTCGCTTTAATCATATTATCTAACATGATAAAATTTCAGACCTAAATTCTTAATATATTTTCCCAAAATAATTTATAAACCCAAATAATCATATTTTCTTTTGAAAATTCGTAATAAATTCTCCACGGCTTGTAAAATCATAAAAATTGAAACCCAACTTCAAAATCATGTTTTCTTTAACATAAAATTTTCCCATCTCATTTAAACATCATTTCATCTCGGTTTTACCCAAAAACGTGTATATATCCTTTTTTAAACTACCTTGTTTAAACTTTTATAAATCAAAATCAAGCATATCATCATTCACATATCATAAAACAGATTTATCCATTAATCCAAAACCATTTGATGTAAAAATCAAAATAGAGATGTAGAAACTATTATTCACCTAGCTTGAGATAAGGAGATTAGAGATTGTTTGAGATTGATTTCCCTCTAGCTTGAATCCTAAGCTTTTCTTATATTTTTTGCTTCTCTTCTATCTTCCTATGGCCGGCCTTGTTGCTTGTTACGGTTATAAGTATTTTTGTTTGCGAATAAAAATGAACGTGTATGGTTTGGGGGATAGTATAAGAGTGGGAAATATGGGTGGCAATTACTCTTATGCCCTTGTTTTTAAGTACTTAACCATTTTTAAGTTCATTAAGTTTAATAAGCATGGCCACTATATTTTTATTAATCAACCTCAATATCCTTATCTACATTATTCTATTTAATTTATTCTAATTAAATCTCCTGAATAATATCAGTAAAAATAAGGGTATTACAAGCTCCCTTCCATAAAGAATTTCGTCCTCGAAATTCAGTAAGGACTACTAGCGAACATAGCAATCATCTGTAACATCTCCTAATAACCATACTAGCCTTTCTGACAAGCAACCAATATATATATAAATCTAGTATAGACATACCATCAAAGCAGATCAGGATAAGCTTCTCGAATCATGTCCTATGTCTCCCAAGTACAGTCTTTCTCGTTGTTGCTCCACTGAACCTTCACCAACTTGACTGTTTTGGTCCTTAGTCTCTTTTCATCTCTCGCTACAACCTGAACTGGTTGTCTAACAAAAGTCAAATCAGGCTCCACTGCTAAATCCTCCAACTCTATCTGAGGAATAGTAGCCTCTAGATCATGCACATACTTACGAAGATGAGACACATGGAATACATCATGGACACCTGCCAAACTTCTCGGCAATTCTACTCTATACGAGAGCTGTCCAATCCTTTCTATAATCTGAAATGGATCAATATACCTTGGGGCTAACTTTCCCGATTTTCCAAATCGTACCACACCCATCATCGGTGATACTTTAATGAAAACCCTGTCTCCCACTGAGAACTCTAGGTCTTTACGCCTTTTATCTACGTAACTCTTCTGCCTGGACTGAGCTTCCTTCATCCGTCCTTGTATTAACTCAATCTTTTCTAACGCCTCTCTTACCAAATCTGGACCTAAAACCAATCTATCTCCAGTCTCTAACCAAGATGCTGGCGATCTGCATGGCCTTCCATACAAAGCTTCAAAAGGCGCCATTCCTATACTAGTCTAATAACTATTATTATAGGAAAACTCAACCTGATGTAGGTGATCTTCCCAAGACCCACCAAAGTCTAACACACAAGCTCTCAATAAATCCTCGAGTACCTTGTTGACTCTCTCTGTCTGCCCATCCGTCTGTGGGTGATAAGCTATACTCATCTTGAGCTTGGTACCTAATTCCTCTTGTAGACTCCTCCAAAATTCACTAGTGAATAATGCATCTCGGTCGCTGACTATGCTACTAGGAATCTCATGAAGTCTAGCTGTGTTCTTCATGAACAAATTAGCCAAAACAGGTGCGGTCCTGGTTGACTTTACTGGAATGAAATGGGCACTCTCGGTCAACATGTCCACAATAACCCAAATACTATCATTTTCTCTCCTTGACCTTGGCAACCCATCTATAAAATCCATGGATATCAAATCTCATTTCCAAACTGGAATATCTAAAGGCTGAAGTAAGCCACTTGGCATCTGATGTTCGACTTTCACTTGTTGACAGTTAACACACTGCCTAACCCGTAAGCCAATATCCCTCTTCATGCCTTCCCAATAAAAGCTCCTCTTCATGTCTTGATACATCTTGGTCCCTCCAGGATGAATCGTAAACTTCGATCGATGACATTCTTATAGAACTTCTCTCATTGAGTTCTCTACATCATGAACACATAACCATCCCTTCTTTCTCAACCATCCTCTTTAGTCAAGATTAAATTCCTTTAGGTCATCGATTTTTGATCCTATCTCAAGCCTTCAAATCTTCTCGGCTAAAACTGGATCCCCTCTCTGTTTAGAAGCTTTCCTTTCGATCAGCACTGGTCGAACTTCCAAACAGGACAACATAGCAGTACTCTGACTAGAACTATAAGTAGATCTCAACTGCACACCATAACTGGCTAAAGCTTCTAGATCTTTCCATTCTGCCAACATCGCTAACATCACATTCTGATGTTTCCTACTGAGAGCATCTGCTACCTTATTTCCTTTCCCAGGAGTATACTCTATACCAAAATCATAAGCTGCCAAAAACTTCAGCTATCTCTGCTGCCTCATATTCAACTTCTTCTGAGAGAATAAATACTTCAATGACTTATGATCGGTATATAACTCAAATCTTTCTCAACATATAATGCCTCCAAACCTTAAAGGAAAAAATCACCGTAGCCAACTCCAAGTCATGAGTAGGATATCTAACTTCGTGTGGTCAAAGCTGCCTAGATGCATAAGCAATAACTTTGCCCTTCTACATCAATACTGCTCCTAATCCGGTGCCACGTGCATCAGTGTAGACTACCAACCCTTGGTTACCATATGGAACTACTAACACTGGAGCATTGGTTAACAAATGCTTTAGCTTAAGGAATGCTTCCTCGCATTTGTCGGACCAAACAACCACTTCCTTCCTGGTCAACTTAGTCAAAGGCGCTGCTATCCACGAGAAATCTTTGATGAATCTCCGGTAATAGCTAGCAAGTCTAAGAAAACTCCTGATCTCGGTTATCGTCTCTGGTTTCTTCCAATTATTGATTGCCTCGATCTTAACTGCATCAATTGACAATCCTTCCTATGAAACCACATGACCAAGAAACTTAACTTCTCTCTTCCAGAAATGACACTTGGAAAACTTTGCCTTCAATTGATCCTTCCTCAGCGTCTCCAATACCACTCTAAGATGAATCTCATGCTCTCTTTCATCTTTAGAGTACACCAAAATGTCATCTATGAACACCCAAACAAACCTATCCAAGTGCTCTCCGAATACCCGGTTCGTCAAATTAACGAAGAAAGCGGGTGCATTCGTCAATCCGAATGGCATCACCAACCACTCATACGAACCATATCTAGTCTGAAATGACGTCAAAGGAATACTATCCTCCGCCACTCTCAACTGATTGAACCCCATCACCAAATCCAATTATGAAAATACTCTGGCTCCACTCAACTGATCAAACAGATCATCTATCCTTGGCAGAGAGTATCTATTGTTGATCGTCCTTTCGTTTAACTTATGATAGTCGATGCACATCCTTAACGACCCATCTGGTTTCTTTACAAACACCGCGGCCGCTCCCCAAGGCGAACTAATTGGTCTAATAAAATTCCTCCCCTCAAGGTCCACTAGCTGCACCTTCAATTCCTTAATCTCTGTCGGTGTCATCCTGCTAGGTGGTCTACTGACAGGTTCAGCTGCTGGTAGAAGGTCTATCCAAAACTCAATAGCTCATTTCGATGGTAATCCAATAACTTGCTCGAAGACATTTGCAAACTCCCTAGCCATACGAACCTGACTAACCTCTTCTCCAGCTTCCATGGCACTCAACAAAGTAGAAACACTCTTACTGGAATTCTCTACTGAGAAAATGATTCGGTTATGACTATCTGGGTGCCTCAATGATATTTCCCGATCCTAGAAAAATATCCTAGCCTCATACTTACCTAACCAATCCATACCCAAAATGATCCCAAAATCTACGAAATCAAAAACATACAAACTGCATGCAAACTTATGACCTAACAAATCAAGTTTTAACTGTTCACATCTCATCCCAAGAGTTGCATACCCTCCTATTGGATTCACAACCCTTAAGGAAGTAACAAGGTATGTAGGTTCTATACATAACCTATCAACCAAATACTGTGATATAAATGAATGTGATCCACCGATATCAAAAAGTAGCCTAACTGGTATATTCTGAATCAAGAGCGTACCTTCCATCACAGTCTTTCCTTTCTCTGCTGCAGTTGGTCTAGAAGAAGATGGTGGTCCGATAGCAAACACATTTTCTCTGTCCGCCCTGACTGGCTCTGGACACTGGTTCTTATAATGCCCAACTTGGTCACAGTTGAAGCATTTCACATTCTTCTTCTTTGCATGCTTCTTTCCCTTACCAGTTCTGCACTCGTTGGCATAATGGCCCTTCTTATCACACTTATAACACACCAACTCGGCCTTTGTCTTCTTAGCGACATCCCCTTTCTGGGCTCCCTTCTTCTTAAAGAACTTCCTTTTCCTTCCTTGAAAACCCTGGGACTCAACTGGCTTTTCTCGAGCTGGAACAGCGAGCATCTCCACATTGCGGACGGTCATTTCCACCATCACATGATAAGGTTCTCTGATATGAGTCATAGTCATCCTGCCTAGCTCCGGCCTCAACCCTCTAATGAATCTCTCATTCCTCCTGACATCCGTGTCAACCAAAGCATATCCATATTTAGATAGCTCATCAAACTTAGCAGTGTACTCGATCACAGACATCTGTCCTTGGACAAGATCCATAAACTTCCTCATTAATGCCGATTTGGCAACCTCGGACAAGAACCTCTGCTCAACCCTCCTCCTGAAGTCAGCCCATGTCAACTCTTCCTCCAGCACTCATGCCGTCACACTGTTCCACCAATAAAGCGCTAACCCTTGCAACTATCTAGAGGCTTGCCTTCTCTTCTCTCCCTCATTCAAGCCCAAATCTATAAAGATCCTTTCAAAGTTCAACAGCCAATTCTCTACTTCAAAAGCATCTTCCGTTCCAACAAACGGCTTTCCTTCTAGACTGATATAGTCTCTACTCAGCTTCGCATAGTTATAACCAGCTGGAACTACAAGATTAGCTCCACCAACATTCCCAGCAGCTCCTATTTGCAAAAGATTAGCCAAAAACTAATACACCATCCCCGCATCTATTGGCGGATTTCCAGCACCTATGTTGGCCTCAGCATTTTGATTAACATTAGCCTGTCGACCTTGGTTCCTCTGAGTATTAGGTCGAACATTACCATTGGTAGTGGTGCTTCCTCCATCCAGATTTCCTCTTCCGTTTCCTGCCTCTATATCTTCTTTCTCGTATATCTGCATACGAGCCTTAGTAAGATACAGAAGAATGGTCTAAGGGAGAGGGGAATACGTACTTAGATATATACCAATATATCAAATACAAATACATTACTATAGCGTTAACCCAAAACCCCGATCATATTTTCAAATTCATTGGATTATGTTCGAAAAAGCTTTTAGGTTTTACTTTTATTTTAAAGTTTCATAAACCTATGCTCTGATACCAACTTGTAACATCCTCCTACTTGGAGGCCCAAAACTAACGGCTACGAATGCTGCAGTCATCCATAGATATTAATCATCGATGACCAAATACGGCGGTGTTAGATACATTGATACACAGATCATAGAAATATGGAAACATTTTAACAATTCAAAACATAATTCCACATTCAAAAAAAACATTTCTTGTTCATTACATAATCCCCAATTACGTTAACCACGTTCTGCAAAATATAATTATTACAATTACGCCAAGAGCGACATATGAAGATGCCCCCTTGGTTGATCAGAGAATATAGTAAAGCTAATAAGTCTACCTTTACAAACAAACACACAGCGGAAAGAAAAACTATAAATATCTATATGCCTCCTACATGTCTCCGGAAGCTTTATTCGTCAGAGAAAAAACCTGAGAACCGTAAATCTCAAACTACTCAAAATCAATTGAGTACCCGAGAGTTTAAGGGGAAAACAAAAACTTTGAGTCAGACATAAAGCCTGGTATGAATAATAATCTATCATCTCAATCCTTTTTAGATATCTAGTGAGACCGCACCGCTTAGCGGAACGGGTTTTCCCCTTACTAGTATCCTAAAACCTTTTCAAAACCATACAATGTGCTCCTGCATCCACAATGGTTAAAACATACATTTTCAAAATATTACGATGATATGCATACTTAAAACAATTAGGATTACCCATCCCCAGTTTTATTTGACACCCTGTCATAATCATAGTCTTAGGGTTACCATCAACCTAATAGTTTTCATAGGTTTACTAATAACCTGTTTAATATTTATGGACTCCCTGTCCAGTTTCATAGTCCTCATGGGCTAACTATTAACCTATTTTGACTTACGGACCCCCTGTCTAATTACATAGTTTTTATGGGATCACTAAGAACCTATTAGCTCCTGCCAATCAACTCAATCATTTCATGGGTTCTCCCTGAACCTATTAGTAACTCCAATAACTTCTTTCTTATCCTAGTTTTCATGGGTTGACTAGGAACTTATTGACATCTGTCAATATTACATCCAGACATAGTTTTCATGGGCTAACTACAAACCTACTAGCCCCTACCAGTATTCAATTATAGTTTTTATGGGCTTACTATGAACCTGTCTATATGACATCTTCATTTACACATAGTTTTCATGGGCTTACTATTAACCTATCTATCTAACATCCTCTTTTATACATAGTTTTCATGGGCTTACTATTAACCTATTGGCCCATGCCAATATCATACAGTTTTCATGGGTTTACTGTTTGGCCCCTGCCAATACCTTTCCTTTATATTTTAGCTCCTATATCCTGGTCTTCCCGACCTTCTGGATGTGATTCTATTCATTCAGGAGTTTAATCAATTTACATTTACTACTGGGTTAACCTAACTGGTTCTCCTACCCTTTACCCGCAAAATGCAGTTATGGGTCCATTAAAAAGTGAATATATTCATATTAGAAGAAGCAATATAGCAACATAGCAATACCACTCCTGTGGGTTTAATAAAGACATGGTTAATTCCTTTAACCTATTTCTTTCTCAAAGACAGCTCCTTCTTAAAACCTTTATAAAAACTCCTTTATTTATGCCATGAGTTTTTCCTTCAAAAATTTGAGTTTGGGCTTTAAAACCTTTCGATACCTTCGAAACCTAGCTTCCGACTTCAAACCTCCTTCGAAAGCTCTTATAAACATTGCTCCTGCCTTATAATACCTTAAATACTACCTTTCGAATATATTAAAATATTAGTATTTAAATTTAGAAGCTAGCTTCGAAACCAGTTGAAAGTATCCCTTTCGACACCATAGGAAGTAACCCTTTCGGAAACATTGAAAGTACCCTTTTCAAAAGCATTGGGCTTATACTTAAAATATTACCTTGGGTCATAGGTGAAAGTTTTCTAAACCACTTTATACTTTATAAAACATTGGAGAAAAACATATAAACCTTTCGACTGTGCCAAAAGCTCCTGCTTTCGGTCCCTTTGGAAGGTTGGGAAGCGGCTTAAATTTATAAAACCAGTAAACCTTTCGTCTAAGTCGAAAGCTCCTGCCTTCAACCCCTTCGAAGGGTTTGAACAAAATAAAAGCGACAACTCCGTTCAAAACCCCTTTGAATCAACCTTTGGAAACCAAACCTTTCGGCCTTGTCGAAAGGTATCTTAAATACTTTCAAAACCTAACCTTTCGACTATGTCGAAAGGTCTTATAAAACAACTTATAAAAACCATACCTTTCGGCTTATCCGAAAGGTCTTTTGAAACATCCTTTTGAAAACCAAACCTTTCGACTATGTCAAAAGGTCTTTAGAAAACAGGCAAGTGATTTCTCTTTTCAAATCAAAATAAACTAAGGATCCATCTCCTTCGGAAGCAACCCTTCGAATGCAACCCTTCGACACCATACCTTTCGACTTAGATCAATTCACTACGTACCACCTGAATGATATCATGTATATTGCTTTCAACCTTGTTGGTCATTGAAGTCGAAAGGTCTTGTTTGAGAGGTCTGAGGCGAAAGGTTTGCCAAAGAAGGCGGAACCAACTTTTTCTAGGTAAAAGCTGATTTTTCCAAATAAGTAAACTTTTTGCAACTAACTTGCCTACTTGTAAACATTTGATTGGCTTTCATAATTTTTTAAATATTATGGATAATATTTGCCGCAATTTTTCTCAGATCTAAACCAATTAATCATTTAACAAATAAGCCCTTCCTCTCATAAAGCAATTAAATCATTTAGGTCATCCTTTCAAAATAATTTAATTTCCATACTAAATCACTTAGTAAAAATTCCCAAAAATGCCATAAATTCGCTTTAATCATGTTATCTAACATAATAAAATTTCAGACCCAAATTCTTGATATATTTTCCCAAAATAATTTATAAACCCATATAATCATATTTTCCTTTGAAAATTCATAATAAATTCTCCATGGCTTGGAAAATTATAAAAATTAAAACCCAACTCCAAAATCATGTTTTCTATAACATAAAATTTTCCCATGGCATTTGTATTTCATTTCATCTCGGTTTTAGCCTAAAACCGTGTATATATCTATTTTTAAACAACCTTGTTTAAACTTTTATAAATCATAATCAAGCATATCATCATTCGCATATCATAAAACAGATTTATCCATAAATCTGAAACCATTTGATGTAAAAATCAAAATAGAGATGTAGAAACTATTATTCACCTTGCTTGAGATAAGGAGATTAGAGAATTTGAGATTGATTTCCCTCTAGCTTGAATCCTAAGCTTTTCTTAGATTTTCTTCTTCTCTTCTATCTTCCTATGGTCGACCTTGTTGCTTCTTACGGTAATATGTATTTTTGTTTGAGAATAAAAATGAACGTGTATGGTTTGGGGGATAGTATAAGAGTGGGAAATATGGTTGGCAATTACTCTTATGCCCTTGTTTTTAAGTACTTAACCATTTTTAAGTTCATTAAGTTTAATAAGCACGGCCACTATATTTTTATTTATCAACCTCGATCTCCTTATCTACATTATTATATTTAATTTATTTTAATTAAATCTCCTGAATAATGTCAATAAAAATAGGGGTGTTGCACCTATATTGCTGCCACCTTCGTAGGATCTACAGCAATACCTTGCTTAGAGACAACGTGACATAAAAATCTCACTTCCCTTCTCCAAAAGTTACATTTCGAAAACTTCGCTTTTCGGTGCTTTCTCAACACCTCAAGCACAATCCTCAAATGCTCCTTATGTTCTTCCTCTGTCCTTGAATAACCAAGGATATCGTCCACGAACATAAGTACAAACTTATTTAGGCAATCCTTGAAAATATGGTTCATAAGATCAATAAAGTATGTCAGTGCATTGGTTAGCCCGAATGACAAAACCAACCACTCATAGAATCCAAATGGCATTCGGAACGCTGCATTCGTTACACTCCCCTTCACAACTCATAGTTGATGAAACTCCATCGCAAGGTCCAATTGAGAGAACATCTTCGCACTGTGGAGCTGGTCGAACAAGTCATCAATACGTGGGAGTGGATACTTTTCTTCTTTATCGCCTTATTCAGCTTAATATATTCTACACATAACCTCAGAGATTCATCCTCTTTGGTGGCGAATACTACAGGTGCCCCCACACGGATATGCTACCACGAATGAACCCTCACCTCAACAGGTCATCCACTTACACCTCCAACTCCTGCTGTCTGGGTGCCATACGCATTAAGGACATAACTATCGGCCTGGCATCCTTCACTAAGTCTATGCGGAACTCAATCTCTCGGTTTGGCGGTATTCTAGTCACCTACTCGAACACACCTAGATACTCTCTTATGATAGGCACAAATGACAACTCATCTTGTGGAATCTCAAGCAAATATAGAAAGCTAACTATAACTCCATCCTTTGGAAGGTAGCCAATCACTACCATCTGCCCCTCCACAGCTCCAATTATCACTAACAGCCTCTCGCAATCCTCCACTACCTCACACTTCCTCAGCCAGTCCATCCCCAGTATAATACCGAACCCCAGAAAACCCAAAATAAAGTAATCGCAAGCAAACAAATATCCATAACTCAATAAGGCTATGTCTCGACAAACCATGCACATGCTAGTCGATCCTGCAACGAGGTTTGTGACAATCAAAGGTCAGTCAATTATCTCGAGTTTCAATCCCAATCTATCTACCAAATCACTAGATATAAAGGAATGTGAAGCCCTGGTACCGAATAAAACACGTGCAGGTGTATCAAAAATAGAAAGCATACCATATATAATGACGCCCTTCTCCTTCACCGATGGAGCACTTACAAAGCTGGAACGACATTCAAAGCATAAGTAGAAACAACATGCTTATTCTTCAACACCTCTTGGCAATCCTTCTTTATATGCCTTGGTTTGTTACAGTTAAAATATCCTTTCTTCTCGCTTCTGCAATTTCTACTAAGATGGCATTTCTCTCCACAATTGTAGCAAGTAGGCACCCAATTGCCGTTCTTTTGGCCACCCTTCTGAAAATGCTTCTTCTTCTTCTTGTTGTCACACTTCCTCTTGCCTCCTCCACCAGCTTGCGGCTTTGGCTCATCATTTGGAGCAACAACCGACTTAGGCTTAGGATACAGACTTTTATGTCGAAGAGCCTTCTCCACTAGCCTTTGAAAGGTCTCACAGATATGTCCTACTAGCTTCTTTCCAAGATAATCATCCAACCCCACGATAAACTTCCCATTCTTCTTTAGTAGAGTATCGATAAAAGATAGACCATACTTCGGCAGCATGTCGAACTCAACCACATACTCCAACACAGACATATCTCCTTGTCTCAAGTTAGCAAACTTTCGAAAGGGCACCTTCATCTGAGCGGCTGGTATATACTTCACTTCAAATCTCCCCTTGAACTGCTCTCAAGTAATCTGATCCTTGGGAGTAGTATCTTGATGACATTCCACCACTCCATAGCTCATCCCCAAAGCTATCTAGAGGCCAGCTTCCTCTTCATTGCATTCTCTAACTCGATATCCTCAAAGATGTGTTCGTAGATGTCCAACCAATCCTGCACCTTGACGACTGATTCCATCCCAAGAAACGATTTGCCTCCCAGAGTGGAGTAATCCTTGCTTAGTTTGGAAAAGTTAGCCCTCGGTGCTTGCATTGGAGCACCGGTACCAACAGCCGCAGTAGGGGTAAATAGGCATTTTGAACCATGTTTCGCACCATCTCAACGAACATGCTCTACAAGTTGGGGTTAGCAGCCCTTGATCCCACCCCTCCTCAACTCCAGAGATGGAGTTCCTAGCAGCATTCCTCGTTAGCCCGCTCATTCTTACAAGCTGTCGTAAGAATGATGAGTCTCTCTAAAAGGAATAAGTGTCGTCTATGAATGCAATGCGACTTATACATTATATACATACATGCTACTATACAGTTTTAAAAACCAAAATATAACAAGTACGCTTTTTCATATACTGGTCGATCCATTCTAAGGCGATAGCTCCTTCCTTATCTCTAATGAATCTAAGTATCAACTTAGGTCATCTATGCAACCTCGCTCTAATACCAAATGTGACGACTGCCATACACCTTCGATACCCAATATATATGTATAATGCGCTATGGAGGTACCTGACCGATGCAGGATGGTAGCCAAGAGTGTAAAGTGATAAAAATCCAAACATAGAACCTGTAGAACATCTCGACAAAATATAATATAATAACATAGATGTAAAGCAGGCAAGACGGTAATATAATCAAATGAACCATAAATAAGAACATCATAGTGCATCGGATTCACAGACTATACAAAAACCGAATCAAAGAGTTTATCTATTCCAAATCTCTAAAATAAACTCTATAACTGTCTCTCAAAATGCAAGTACTGACATAGCTCTACAGTACTGCACATCGGAATATAAGTAGTAATAAGATCCAAAGTATAGATATATAAAAGCGTAGCCTCCTGCTCATACTCCATACTGCTCCATGGGTTATCCAGATCTGTTATTCCTAATCCACTCATTTAAGAGTACCTAAGATAATAAGAAGCAAAACATAAAACTTCAGGTCAGACAACAGTCTGGTGTGAGTGATACATCATCTCAAAATACTATAAAAACTGTATATAGTAAATAAGGTCCTAGGGTATTAAAAACCATACATGACCCGTCTCAATATCCAAAGAGTTAGCACGTAAACACAATATATGCTAAACTACTATAACATGTGAAATATAGGGGGTATAGGAGTATCACACATCATATCAAGAATACATCAAAATAGCATCCATCACACAATCTTGCATCTCTCATTTAAGTGCTTCAGATGTACGATAACTCTTTTAGATGCTCAACTCATTGCCTAGGCAGATGGCAAAGGACTGGACACACGTAGACGTCTAAAATATGGGTACACGCAAACTACCTTAGGTAGACATAGGCTACTCTATCCCACCAATGAGCATCACAACCACAGTGTTATATTACCATACGTACCAATAGTAGGACTTCCTTATAGATGCTCAACTCATGCCTACGTAGACGGCTAAGGACTGGACACATGCGGACGTCCAAACAAATAGGTACATGTAGACTACCTTATTCTACTCACGAGCATCACATTCATATGTCCTACTCTACGAGATATCACATAGAACTCATTCTTTTGGTCCATCACTAGATGCCATGGTCACTTGCCACCTTGAATCATCGATGTCGTCGCACTTCATTGGTTGCCATTCCAAGGTCATCTTAAGCTATCCCGGAGTCATCCATCCTAGATCCAAACCAGCTCTCAAAACTACCAAGAAAACCCCAAGTCCTACCCCGAAGCTCTTCCATGCCGAACCTGAAGCCAACACCCCAAAACCCTATTCCACGTTCTATCCGGTCCCCCCTCCTCGTATAGCTGAACAAAAGCCAACGAACAATATTTGACGTTCGGCTCCTCACCACTAACCAACAACTACCGGACATGATTTCCTGTTTGGTCTTTCACTGGCTGAGTTGACCACCTACCGGATAGGATTTCCTGTCTGGTCTTTCCCCTACCGAGCTAACATCTACTAGACAGGATTTCCTGCCTGGTCCTTTACTTACCAAGCCGAGCAACTACCAAGCCAAATGCATCCCCTTCTTGAAGACAACTACTAGACCACCCTTTGCTGGACCAAACTTCACCGAACTGAAGCCTGTAGCTCCTTCAACACTTCAACATTGCGCTGGTTCCATCGCTACACTCAACACTTCTATCCTCATACATCACCTATGCAACAATATGACTCCAAATGCTCTGGAGCCTACCAATCGAAGTCTGATTCCACGGTTCCTACCTCTAGTTCACTACGATAAGCATTTTCAACCATATAAGCATACAAACAAACATCATACATGCACCAAACAACATTCAAACATGTAGTTCATGCAGTCAATCATAGCAATCATCATACAAGGTGTATATAACATAGCCTAACATCTATCAAGGCAATCACATATCCAAATAACATGTCTAAAACACCAGAAATCCATTTATTTACGTTTTTATTATAGGTTGGCTTTTAAAACAACATTAAAACTTAATTTTGACTTTAAAAATGGATCCAACACATATCAAAACTTATAGATACATATATATAGTATGGTGAGAGATGATAAATTACTCACCAAACTTTTCAAAATCCAAGTTTCGCACGCAAATCGAGGCAAATCTGAAATCTGTAGGATCGTTTTCACCCTAGAGGGGGGTGAATAAGGTGTACTAAAAATTAATGCATAAATAAAAATAATAACAAAAAGTAATGCAGTAGAGATCACACACAAATTTACCCAGCTTCGGTAAAAACTTGCCTACGTGCTGCCCCAAGGTTTCTACTAGAGATTAAGTAATCAGATGCTTACAAACACACGTAAACTTGAGACACCCACTAACTTGATTAACCTAACTCTAAGCTCAAAACCCTACTACAACTCAGTCACTGAGTTGCGAATTCTCGAACTACACAACCATAGTTCGTACCTAGTTACACAACTAGAATTTTACCAAATTTTAAAAGGAAATTACAAATAAAATAAACTAAACAAAATCAAAACCCCATTTATATAACTAAAGCCCAACGTAAACAAAAGACATGGCCCAATATAATAATTAAAGACCGTCTCCCCTTTTATTTTTCGTTTGAGTACTTTTTGTCGCTCCTTTTTGTTGCACTTCACAAACTAGGGTTTTGGTGAAAATCGAAGAGCCGAAACACTTCGATCGATTGCAGCGATGGATTCACTTTGACTTGCCTTGTCAATCGATTCTTTGGCTTTAGAATGCACACGGTCGCTTCAATTTAGTCGAGCTCAAATATTCGGTAGGTGATTTTGCCCCTTTACGATTTTGATTTTGCTCGACTTGCCTGATTCGAGTTTTGGATATTTTCTGTGATTTGTTCTAAGTATGCTTTTTGATTTTGTCTCAAACTCGAATGGTAATTTGCCGATGATGAGATTTGGTTAAATAGGGATAAAAACCCTATATTTTCGTTCGTATTTTTTGATTTGAATTCTTCAAATATTTTGCTTGGCCATTCGATTCTCGCTTGAATGATGAGATGATTTTTGACTTGTTCAGTGTATACGCGTTGCTCCATGAGTTTGAATTTGCTCCGATCTTTTCTGCTATGAATTTGGCATCGGTTGATATACGCATGAATATATCAATTTTTTTTAAAATATCTTCAACTATGTTTGACCCCTGTTGATTTTTATCTCAGCCTTGACTTGTTGACTTCGTCTTTGGTATTGCCGATGCATGTTTCCTTTACCTGGAACATTTTCGACTCGGATGCTTGTGTGTATGTTAACTTGTTGAACTGTTTTGTTTGCATCCATGTGTGTGTGATTCTCTGCCTTGCCTTTGATTGTGTGTTTTCACCCTCAACTGTTTGCTTTCTGATTTTTAATGTGTTCTCTGCTGCATATGTATATAAATGTATGTGCTCTTGTATCCCTAACCATATGCATTGATGCCTCCTCGCTTTCCACTACATTCTGATTTTGCTTTGAGTTCTATTTTTAGTTGCTTCGATTCATCCATGTGTTTTTGCATATGTCATTGTGCTTGTGAAGTCTGGTTGTAGTGGTGGTTTCATTTTTTGGTCGAGACTTAATGTGTACAATTGTGTTGTGGCTGTGTTGTTTTGATTTGAAGTCTCATGTGAGTTCTGGTCTCATTGAGGTTGCTTTGCATTCATGTTTGTGTGATCTCTGAAGTCTGAGCATGTCTGACTGGTTCTTCATGTTGTACATTTTGAAACCGACCTTGCATAGGTTTGCATTGATGAGTTTTGATGTTATGTTGCATTGGGTTGTTTTTCACTGTTCTGGCCACTGCTGTGTTGCCTCTATTTCATGTTTTGTAGTCATGGTTCCATTTATACATTTGGTGGTCTATGTTGCATTGTGACTTGTTTTTCAAGTGTTGTATGTGGTAAGTCTGCACTGTTGCTTCGTAGCATGTTTGAAGCTCTGTTATCACCTCTGTTGCATTGTGTCTGGTTCAAGTGTGTTCATACCTTTGTGTTCATGTGCATACTTGAGTTTGGCATTTGAAGTCTAGTTTAGTTGTACTAGTGGTTCCACTTGAGTCTGGTCTGCATTGTGCTGGTTGGTCCATGTCTAGTTGCTTGCATTCATGTGTTCACTCTAAGTCTGGTCTGGTTTACCTTCATGTTGAAACTGAATGCTTGCATTCCCATTTTACTTGAACATTTTGCTTTGTAATGTGTACATGTGAGTGTACTGATCAGGTTGGTCTGCACTATGCATTGAACTTGTGAGCATGTTGAACTACTAGTTTGGTTTTCTGACCATGCCTTGCACCTGACCATGCCTGAAACTTTGTTGATTTCTATTCATGTTCACCCATTGAAGCTTTGCATGTGTGTTTGTATTTCTTGCACTTGAGTTGAATCCGGCCTAGACTTGGGTTTGACCTTGTGCTCACCTGTCCCTGCAGTTTTAACAAGCAAGTGTATATCGGTATGCACGACCTTGTGGCATGTACAGTAATACACTATGCATGTCACAAGTTGTTTGTGTAAGATGAATTAAAAAATAAACGATGACGAACTACCCTAATAACCGAGGCAAATAATATTTTCAAGTACACACTTCATTGTGCATTGCAAAATGTTTCTTTTTCAATTTTACTGCGTCAGTGTTTATTTTTTAGATAGTTTAGATGCTGGATACAAACTGGAACAGAGTTGAAGATCAAATACGAGTGAGAGTGAATATGTAGTGAGGTGAAAATTGAAAATTGTGTTGTAATTGAAAATGTGTAAATGTAGCGAGGGCTCAAATTTGTACTATTTGAATTAGTAATGAAATATTTGTTTAAATATGAATTCTGAGTTATTTATTTTTTTCAACAAATATTTAATTAATTATGTGGAAACATAAAATAGTAAAATAATAAATACATTTAAACGAATATATATGTGTTTATTATCATCAAACAAAAATCATATGCTATTTTATTCTACAATCTCCCCCTTTTGATGATAATAAACATATATTAAGATTTTGACTCTATTAAATGTATTTGGTCTTGATGGATTCTATTAGCTCCTCCTATTTGAATGCTCCCCCTACAACAAAGCTCCCTCTTCACATATGCATGAAAATTAATAAAAAATATGCAAACAAAAAACAATAGAAAATGCAATGAACTTAGATGGGAATATGCTTTATGAAAATAAAAAAATTGAACTTATTTGCCAAAATCTTAACTTCTCTCCCCCTTTTGTTATCAGCAAAAGAGTGCAAAGTGATATACACTTATACAACATTAATACCTAATCGAGTATAAATATTAAATTTCAATCAAACAAAAATCTTAAATACTCTGTTAGGTGCATATTCCATTTTTAGAGTGATAGGGGTAATGTCGGTATAGAAAACCATATAGATGTGTCTATTTGTGGTATTTTTATGATAGGAAATTGTTAAATACTTACTAACCATGCATAACCGTTAGGACTTTTAAATGAGATTAGTAATATTCATTAATTTAAAAAAAATGAATTTCAAGCATCTTCTAACCACGCATAACCGTGAGGACTTTTAAATGGGGTTAGAATCAACTCGCCTATTTTATTCAATTTTGATATGTGTTCCATACATGCATAACCGTGATGACTTTTAAATGAGCATGAAAGCACATGATCAAAGATTCCAAGTTCTTCACCCATGCATAACCGTGAGGACTTTTAAATGAGAGTGAGTACTTTTGGATTATTTTATTACTAATTAATTAAAAAGGAATAATTTCCTGTTCAAATACCACATTTTGACATACTATATTGGATTTTGATGAGTGATGATCGTTAGAAATATGATAGAAATAGAGATGGTAATGGAATTTTTACCAACAAAAGTTATTATAAATTTTGTTTAAATTTTTAAAGAAATTTACTAAATATACTATCTCAAGTCATAATGTATGATTAATATCAACACTCATCATTTATTTAGCCACTATTTATCTTTTCGATAATCAGTAGGGAGTCAGATTAGTTAACATAGGCATTTAAGATCAAATCCAAAAATATAAAATCAAATTTCTAAAATGCCTAAATTGAGACAAAGTTGACAAAAACTATTTTATGGAAGGGATTTTGTAAAAATGTCTTCCAATTGAAAATCAGTTGAAATGAAAATTGTTCAGATATTTTCTTTGGAAATGTGATGCAACTAACGAATGTCCCAACATAAAACACGTTCCACTAGTACTTTTTCTATCAACTAGACAACCAACATAATCTGCATCTGAATACCCTTTTAACTCAAATTTATCATTAGATAGACCAAACTGTGAAGTGTGCAACAAATACCTTATAATCCTTTTTACATGAGATTCTTTTGGATTTGATTGAAACCGTGCACATAAGCAAACTGAGAACATAATGTCTAGTCTAGAAGTAGTAAGACAAAGAAGTGATCCAATCATACCTCAATATTTCTTTTGATCAACTACCTTACCTTTTTCATCCTTGTTTGATTACCTTTTCTCTTACTCGCTGATTGAAATCAGATTATGGTGCAGATTTTCAACATAAAATACATCGTTGTTGCCCATTGTGACTCTGCCACCTCTGTGTTTCTCTAGGCTAAGGAACTTTGATTTGTCGTCCGTCATGTGCCTGGAACAGCCAGAATCCAAGTACCACTCTTGTTGTTCCTTAGCCTGCCAACACACCTACACAAGGAAATATTTTAATAACCTATTGTTTTTATAGGTCCATGATTGTTAGTGACAAACGATTTTGAAAAAAAGTTTGTGTAGAACCAAAACAATTTAGGTTTGTTCCTTTTGGCACCCAGATTTGTTTGATTTTAAGAGATTTTACATTAGTGCCTTTAGGAACCCGAATTGGTATGGTTTTCACATGTTTGGATCTATATCCGCAATTGTTGTGATTGTTTCCAATTTTTCCACAAATCGTGCACTTGGAATTGACATAATTGGTTTCACTTCTAACTCTTTCAGATTGAGTATACCCAAGTCCTTGTTTAACAGTATTAACAGTTTGATTCCCTAATAGCATATTTAGTGATCTTTCTCCTTTGGAGAATTTTCCTAAAGTTGTAGACAATTGTTGGACATGTGACTTGAGATATTCATTTTCATTCAATAACAAAGTGAACTTTTTAATAAAATTTTCTCTCCTAGTATTTTCACTTTCTTTCAAAATCAGAATTTCATTTTCAAGCGATTTAATTTTAATTTCTGATTATTTTATTTCCTCTTCTAATGATGGACACTATCACACTTAGGGCTCTTATTTCGATAGTTTTTAACCAATTATTCAAGCTGCTTATTTAGTTCTATCAAACCATCTCTTTGTGATTCAATTTTAGCATACTTCTCCCTAAGTCTTTTGAAACAGCCATTTACTTCATGAAAATATACAAGTAATTGAGAGTGAGTAAGTTTTCATACCTCGCTTGGCTCGTCATCATCGATGTTGCTTATTTCTCCTCGAAGACACGGATTTGCGCTATCACTCTCACTGCTAGTGCTTTCATCATCTTCATCACTTTCATCCCTAGTAGCTGCAAAACTTCTCTTTTTCGATTTCTTTCCTTTGCTGAATAGATTTTGAGGACAATTTGGCTTAATATGACCAGGTTTATTGCACTTGTGACAAATGATCTCCTACTTTTCTGAGTCGTCTAGAACTTTGACTGTTCTGCTCTTTAATTGTTGATTTAGGGCTGGATTTCCATACTTGCGGTTCCACTTTTTGAACCTCTTTAGTATCGGTGCCAGTTAAGCTGCTCCATCATCATCATCATCATCTTCTTCACTTTCTATTGTTCCTTTGAGAGCTATTGATTTCTTTCGCGTATCACCTCCTTCGCGTTCTTTCTTGAATTTGATTTCTAGCTCATAAGTGGTGAGATTTTCGATGAGTTCTTCAACTTTAACTTGTTTCAGATCCTCTGATTCTTGAATGGCAGTCACTATTGCTTCAAAATTTCGTGGAAGAATTCTGAGGATTTTTCGAACTATTTCCAGCTTTGTGTATGGTCTTCCTAGGGATTTTGATTTGTATATAAGATTGGAAAGTCGTCCATACATTTCTTTGACACTTTCATCATTGGCCATTGTGAAGTTCCCGTACTCGCTACTAAGCATGGCAAGGCGAGATTCTTTAACCTGGGAGGTTCCTTCATGAGTCACTTCAAGTGTGTGCCAAATTTTCTGTGCAGTTAGACAATGTGAGACACAATTAAATTCAATTTGATCTAATGAACAAATAATAGAATTCATAGCTTTAGCATTAGCATTTTGCAGTTTATTTTCAAGATCTGTCCATTGATCCATAGGTTTTTCAACTTCTTGATTATCTATCATTATGGTTAGTGTCCTATATCCCGTTTCAAAAATATTCCATGCATCTATGGTTTTTAGAAAAATTTTCATTCTATTTTTCCAATAAGCATATTCACCATTGAACATGGGTGGTCTCACTATGGACTGACCTTCAGCAAAAGCATTATTAAAAGAAGCCATTAAAAAATCAAATTTTTAAAACAAAATTGGTTTTTGTTCCTAGCTCTGATATCACTTGTAGGATCGTTTTCACCCGAGAGGGGGGTGAATAGGGTGTACTAAAAATTAACGCGGAAATAAAAATAATAACATAAAGTAATGCAGTAGAGATCACACACAGATTTACCCAACTTTGGCAAAAACCTACCTGCGTGCTGCCCTCAAGGTTTCTACTAGAGATTAAGTAATCAAATGCTAACAAACACACGTAAACTTGTGACACCCGCTAACTTGATTAACCCAACTCTAAGCTCAAAACCCTGCCACAACTCAGCCACTGAGTTGCGAATTCTCGAACAACACAACCGTAGTTCGTACCTAGTTACACAACTAGAATTTTACCAAATTTTAAAAGGAAATTACAAAAAAAATAAACTAAACAAAATCAAAACCCTATTTATATAACAAAATCCCAACGTAAACAAAAGACACGGCCCAATATAATAATTAAAGACTGTCTTCCCTTTTATTTTTTGTTTGAGTACTTTCTACCGTTCCTTTTTGTTGCTCTTCACAAACTAGGGTTTTGGTGAAAATTGAAGATGCCGAAACACTTCGATCGATTGCAGCGATGAATTCACTTCGACTTGCTTGCAATCAATTCTTTAGTTTTAGAATGCACATGGTCGCTTCAATTTAGTCGAGCTCGAATATTCGGTAGGTGATTTTGCCCCTTTACGATTTTTATTATGCTCGACTTGCCTGACTCTAGTTTTGGATATTTTCTGTGATTTGTTCTAAGTATGCTCTCTGATTTTGTCTCGAACTCGAATGGTAATTTGCCGATGATGAGATTGGGTTAAATAGGGATAAAAACCCTATATTTTCGTTCGTATTTTTTGTTTTTAATTCTCCAATATTTTGCTTGGCCATTCGATTCTTGCTTGAACGATGAGATGATTTTTGACTTGTTCAGTGTATACGCATTGCTCCATGAGTTTGAATTTGCTTCAATCTTTTCTGCTATGACTTTGGCATCGGTTGATATACATACGAATATATTAATTTTTTTAAATATCTTCAACTATGTTTGACCCCTGTTGATTTTTATCTCGGCCTTGACTTGTTGACTTCGTCTTTGGTATTGCCGATGCTTGTTTCCTTTACCTAGAACATTTTCGACCTACATGCTTGTGTGTATGTTAACTTGTTGAACTGTTTTGTTTGCATCCATGTGTGTGTGATTCTCTGCATTGCCTTTGATTGTGTGTTGTCACCATCAACTGTTTACTTTCTGATTTTTAATGTGTTCTCTGCTGCAAATGTATATAAATGTATGTGCTCTTGTATCCCTAACCATATACATTGATGCCACCTCACTTTCCACTACATTCTGATTCTGCTTTGAGTTCTATTTCCAGTTGCTTCGATTCATCCATGTGTTTTTGCATATGTCATTGTGCTTGTGAAGTCTGGTTGTAGTGGTGGTTTCATTTTTTTGTCGAGACTTCATGTGTACAATTATGCTGAGGCTGTGTTGTTTTGATTTGAAGTCTGGTGTGAGTTCTGGTCTCATTGAGGTTGCTTTGCATTCATGTTTGTGTGATCTCTGAAGTCTGAGCATGTTTGACTGGTTCCTCATGTTGTACATTTTTAAACTGAGCTTGCATAGGTCTGCATTGATGAGTTTTGATGTTATGTTGCATTGGGTTGTTCTACACTGCTCTAGCCATGGCTATGTTGACTCTGTTTCATGTTTTGTAGCATGGTTCCATTTGTACATTTGGTGGTCTGTATTGCATTGTGACTTGTTTTTCAAGTGTTGTATGTGGTAAGTCTGCATTGTTGCTTCTGAGCATGTTTGAAGCTCTGTTGTCACCTCTGTTGCATTGTGTCTGGTTCAAGTGTGTTCATGCCTTTGTTTTCATGTGCATACTTGAGTTTGGCATTTGAAGTCTAGTCTAGTTTTACTGGTGGTTCTGTTGAATATGCTAGTATATGATTTTTGTTTGATGATAATAAACATATATATATATATATATATATATATTCATTTAAATGTATTTGTTATTGTACTATTTTATTTTGCACATAATTAAATAAATATTTGTTGAATAAAATAAATAACACAGAATTTAAATTCAAACAAATATTTTATTCAAACAGATATTTTATTATAATTTTGAATAGTACAAATTTGAGCTCTCACTATATATACACAATTTCAATTACATTACAATTTCGATTACATCACAAATTTCAATTTACAATGTTTACCTCACTACATATCACTAATTCACTCGTATTTATCTTCAACTCTATTCCAGATTGAATCCAGCATCTAAATCATCTACAAAATAAACACTGACGTAGTAAAATTGAAAAAGAAACATTTTTGCAGTGTAAAATAAAATGTGTGTTTTTGAAAAATGTTATTTGCCTAAGTTATTTGGGTTGTTCGTCATCATTTTCGTTTGAATCCATTCATACACGAACAACTTGTGACATGCACAGTGTATCACTATACATGCCACAAGGCCGCACACCGATATACACTTGATAAAACTCCAGGGATAGGTGAGCACAAGGTCAAACCCAAGCCAAAGGCTAGATTCAACTCAAGTGCATATGAGTCTCGACCAGAATGCACAACGTATATGCAATCACTCATGTACATATACATGGCAGTACATGAAGCAACTCAACTACAACCAGTCAAGGATCAAAGCAACAAATGCCACACCACTCAATAACAAAGCATACCAGATGAGTATGACATGGCAAAGTAGAACCAGAGACCATCACAACTAGAGGCAACAGAAAATCAAGGTGGACAGCAGTATGTACATGTACAAGCCCATGAAACAAAACCATGAAATGACTCGAAGCTATGCACACACATGACTAGACTTCCAGTGGAACCAAATATGCATGTGTGGAATACAACATCAGCTACAACATACAACAAGACTCAAATCAAGCTTCGGATCAAACAGTGATGAACCAGACTACAATTACATATGCAACAGCAAGTTTAACAAATGCATAGCCATCACACACATATATACATACATGTTTGTATATATGTGGAGAGACCAAAATGGATGCCATAGAAAACTGAAGTGATACTAGACTCACAGCATACAAATGAAGAACGATTCCAAGTCCAGATCAAACCAATACAGTAGAGTCAATGATGCAACAACTCAGACTCCAAGTGGAACCAGCACACATGCATACAACAAGTACACCAGATTCCAGAATGCAGATGGAATGTAAAACAAAATGAACCTGAGGTAGACAAGACCACAATGGACAGAGCAATAATAGTGCACAAGAAAAACCATAAGGCAAAACAATAGTGATGCAACAGAGAGTTCAACTCCAAATTTACAAAGTGCATATGTATAAAGAGCAACAAGCATGAACATGAGCCAGTGCAGTTAAATCAAAGTGGTGAACTAAATGGTTATAGCAAAGTGAAGCACGAGGTAGGTACAAGGCAGCAACTCAGAGGAACCACATAACAACATGCAGTACAATATGAAGACCAATATGAACCAGAGTAGACTTCAACTCAAGGATCACATATAACATCAAACTGAATGAAACAAAACAGTTCAACTCAAAGCAATATGAAGACCAGACTACAAAATGTTCAAGTGCAATATGTAACCAGACATCATCATCATCAATGAACCAGATTGGAATGCAGACTACATGAACAAAACGACTATACCAATCAGACTCCAAAGACACACATGCAAGCACTCAGTCTCAACAAGCCAGTGAAACCAGACTAGACTCCAAACAAATGAACACAACAACAAGACAACTAACACTGCAACCAGACACACTTGAATATCAATGATATTCAAGCAGAACAAGGCATCACAACATACATATATACATGCGTGAACACACACAGATATATGCAGTGGAAATTAGACTTCATTCCAAGCAAATAGTGAATGATGATATACAAATGTTATAACATGAAGCAGTTTGCAGTCTTACAAAAATAGTGCAGGTAGCAGTGTGAACATTGGTCAAGAAATAAAGAAAATCAAGCCGTGGAAAATTATCAGATGCAAGATGAAAGTACACAAATCCAACAAGTCAGTGAATTGAACAATTCAATCTTCACTAAGTCAAAAGTCATAAAACCAGATTATCACAATTTCAAATAGTCGAAGTCATAGTGAAATGAACGGAACCGACTCAAAGAAATTCAAGCAACATATGAATTGAAATAGTCAGAATACATCACAAGCATTCAAGCAAAAACAAATGGCCGAGCAAAATTATTTGAAGAATTCAAATTGAAAATACGAACGATAATTTAGGGTTTCGATCCCTATATAAACTCCCATATCATCATCGGCAATTGATCATCGAGGTCAAATTCAAGCAAATCAACAGAGAAATAAAATAAAATCACATACCAATTGTATTCAATTCGAACTCGATCTCGAAGTGGCCGCGAAGTAAATCGAAGAACATAGATTGAAGAAGTAGTTGTAATCGTATTGTGGAACATAAGCACACGAGCATACAATTCAAATTTCTATTCCAATTGAAGCGATGCCTTCAATCACCAACCCTGATTCCACATTGAGACGACATGGAACCAGAAGCAAAATAAAGGGAAGTGTTTTGTTTTAAGTGAGCCGAATAAGATTCACTTCCTTTTTATTATCTATTTGGGTCAAATAAGTTTAATTAGGGTTATATATTTACTTTTAGATGTTTTTAACTATTATTTTAATCAGACTCTAGTTTAACTAGGTTACGAACTACGGTGGTGTAGTTCGAGAATTCGCAACTCAGTGGCTGAGTTGTGGCAAAGTTTTGAGCGTAGAGTTAGGTTAGTTGATAGTGGGTGTCGCAAGTTTACGTGTGTAAGCATCTGACTACTTAATTTCTAGTAGAAACCTTGGGGGCTGCACGTAGGCAGGATTTTGCCGAAGCTGGGAAAATCTGTGTTGTTCTATTTCTGCTTTTATTATTATGCTATTATCTGTGCTGTAGTTATTTTATATATTTTCGCATTAATTTTTATTATTATTTGTATCACCCTATTCACCCCCCCCCCCTAGGGTGAAATTGATCCTACAAGTTCCACTTGAGTCTGGTCTGCATTGTGCTGGTTGGTCCATGTCCAGTTGCTTGCATTCATGTGTTCACTCTAAGTCTAGTCTGGTTTACCTTCATGTTGAAATTGAATGCTTGCATTCCCATTTTACTTGAACATTTTGCTTTGTAATGTGTACATGTGAGTGTACTAATCAGGTTGGTCTGCATTGTGCATTGAACTTGTGAGCATGTTAAACTGCTAGCTTGTTGCTCTGACCATGCCTTGCACCCAACCATGCCTGAAACTTTGTTGCATTCTATTCATGTTCACCCATTGAATCTTTGCATGTGTGTTTGTATTTGTTGCACTTGAGTTGAATCCGACCTAGGTTTGGGTTTGACCTTGTGCTCACCTGTCCCTGCAGTTTTTTAACAAGCAAGTGTATATCGGTGTGCACGACCTTGTGGCATGTACAGTAATACACTGTGCATGTCACAAGTTGTTCGTGTAAGATGAATTAAAAAATAAATGATGACAAATAACCCAAATAACCGAGGCAAATAATATTTTCAAACACACACTTCATTGTGCACTGCAAGATATTTCTTTTTCAATTTTACTGCGTCAGTGTTTATTTTTCAAATAGTTCAGATGCTAGATACAGACTGGAACAGAGTTGAAGATCAAATATGAGTGAGAGTGAATATGTAGTGAGGTGAAAATTGAAAATTGAAAATTATGTTGTAACTGAAAATGTATTGAAAATGTGTAAATGTAGTGAGAGCTCAAATTTGTACTATTTGAATTTGTAATAAAATATTTGTTTAAATATGAATTCTGAGTTATTTATTTTATTCAACAAATATTTATTTAATTATGTGGAAAAATAAATAGTACAATAACAAATACATTTAAACGAATATATATATGTTTATTATCATCAAACAAAAATCATAGGCTATTGTATTCTACAAAATCAACAGCTAAGCCCCAAGTTTTATTCCCCAAAAATGTGGATTTGAAGGTCTCCAGTGAATATCATTGCTAATCTACCCTTAATCAATGATTTAGACTTGATTTGGAGGAGAAAAGAGAAGGTTTTGGGTGGAAAATGGGTTAATGGAGCCGTAGATCTATTTGGTAAGTGGTAAAAGTGATTTGGCGATGATGGTTCTGCCTAATATATTCTTCAAAGCTGAAATGGGTTAGTGGGTTTGCGCTTAAACTCACTAATTACGCACTAAGCTGCTCCAAAAGCTGCTAATATTAAAACAGCCATATCTTCTAGCTAGAAAGTCCAAATTGCTAATATGATCACTTTACGAAAAGGAAAATGATCATATCTTTCCAATAGAAGTGGTCTCGAATGCTAATTTTTTTCTATCAAAAGTTATAGTCGTTACAATTTTTCAATGGTAAAATCATCCGAAAATATTCTAAATATAAGAAATGTCACTAGTATTCAATTTCCAAAGTTATAGCATCATACGACCTTATATAAATTTAAAAATAATATTTACGATCCTCATATACGTAAAATACGGGTCGTTACACGCTCGCACACCCCCAGGATTGTTAGTTGAAACGCTACTAGCTTCCCCACGAAGTGGGCTGAGGTATTGCATGCTTGTACACCCACTTGGAATGACTAGCTAATTGTGAGTAGTATAATGCACACCCACTTGGATACTAGTTGATTGTGAGTAGCTACCCCTTGAAGCGAGCAGAGGCGTTGTGCACTCGTACACCCACTTGGGATGGCTAGTTGATTATGAATAGCTTTCCCGAAGCGGCCAAACGTGTTACACGCTTGTACACCCACTTAGGATGGCTAGCTATTTTTGAGTAGCTTCTCCCTAAGCAGGCAAAAGCATTGCACACTCATACACCCACTTGGGATGGCTAGTTGGTTGTTAGTAGCCCATATGATTGACAAGCGTTATAGAGATAAAGTCCCTGTTCATGCATACAAAATATTATATTTACAAGATAGGTGACTACCTTATAAGTTGGCATACATAGTCCAACTTGCCTTATACCCTCAGTTTACGAAATCTCGTGTTAATGGAGGCTACATTATTATCATCTGCCAATTACGATGTGGCAAGTGGATTTCTCGGTTTGCTCTTTGGTCAACCTACTGCCTCACTTACTACACTAGCATACCCTCGTGGATCAATCACTTTATCTCATCCTTGAGGTGTTGGCACTCATTGGTAGAGTGGACGTTGACCTGATGGAGCTCACAACACTTTTCATTTCCTCTGGGCTCCTCCCTCTACCCAATCCGAGAGGGAACTAGCCATTGAGAGAAACATCATGTCACGTGGCAAGATATATGGTTTCTAAATTAGGGTTCAAAGTGGCATAGTTGGCGTAAAGGGGCTTGAAGCATGGGCGATCTTCAAAACGTTCTTTTACTATTTTCCTGTCGGTCGTCCTTTCGACGGTTGTTATCTTCATTGGGGCTAGTTTTAATGTTCGCCTACTCTCCTCATTACTATCGGAGATGTCGGCCTCTTCAACCCTCAATACCTCCTTTGTTCGCTAGAGAAAGTCACTCAAGGAAGAGGCGAGCTGCTTTTGTAATTCTTTCCACATTCGAGAGCGGTACCTCACCCCTAAACATAAGGCAACTACCAGGCCGTTCTTGTCTTCTCCCCTAGCCCTAGTAGATTCTTTATTGAAGCAATTCACATATGAACGGAGGGCTTCATTAGGGCCTTGTCGGATGTTTCCTAGTTCACTTGCCATCATGATTCTTATTTTTGATGTGAAGAAGCAAGTTTTGAAGTCGACAAACATGTAAGCCCATGAATGTACACTGTCATCTTGAAGGTGGAGCAACCAATGGGAAGTGGTTATGCTAATGCGGAAAGGAAAAGGAGGCATTTGACATTGTCGGAAAGCAAACCGACATGGTTATGGAGTTAAAATTTATGATATGGTCTGACAAGTCAAAATTCCCATCATACTTCTCTACGGGAGGCAAAGCATACCTTCGATGGATATGGGTGCTCAGGATCTCTTTAGAAAAAATTTCTTCATGTAGTCATCTAAAAGGCCCTAGTCGTCCATGTTCCTGGTTTGGATCCTATTCATTTGCTGGCGTAAGACCGCCATTTCTTCTTTGAGGCCAACCTCCATATGTCATGGATGGCACTGGCCCCTAACTTGGGATGGACTCTCTCGGTGTCTACTTAGCGAAAGGGATCAACGACTATCGTAAAGTGAGGGGAAACGGTTAGACTGGCGGGCCCGCCTTTCTCCGGGTATAGGCGGGGAAACTCCCTTTGGTAGCGAGAGTAGACTGATAGTGCCCTTTATTCCGGGTATCTAGCTCGCCCAGTGCCACTTAGATGGTCAAAACGCAAGTCGCATGCCCCATCTGCTACCCATATGCAATCAAATTTAGACAATCTTTCAATCGATGGAGAGCCGCGATCTGCTTAGGCGTCTCGATAGATAACCGGTTTAGGTTCTGGCTTGTGGTAGTCTTACCTTGCTTGTGTGCAGAATGTACGTTTCTGCTTTGGACAAGAGCTCCCCTGGTGGGAGTCTCAAGCATATGCTCTTGTGGGCATCATGCATTATGTTGTAGGTATTGGGAATAACAGGTTGGATGGGGGTTTAGTCGGTCATTAGTGGGACTACCAGTCGAAGTTAACAATTGTCTAAACGTCCATCCTAGCCTTGAGGTCTTTTATCTCGCGAGCAAGTTGCCATATACCGATTAAGCCATTTATAATATTAAGACACATGTCATTACTCGTCCCGAGGATAGGGCAAACAACGCTAGCCTCGGTGGCTCTATTGGTGTTGTAGCCATTAGAATTGTCAGCTTCATTCTCATCATTGGCCTCCATGGTGCAAATGTGAATAGGGAATTTGTAGAGAAGAAAAGTGAAGAGAAATGAGTGCATTTAGAGAAGGCCCTTCTAGCACTAAAATGTTGACTATAAATTTAGCCAACCTCAAAATTATGATTAAGAGTTGATATTTAGCAAAGGTTACTTGCTAATATCTTGGGTTTAAGAATGTACAATGCGGAAATAAATTACAGTAAGTAGAAAGACAGAAGATTTAGAGTAGTTCAATCAAAGTTGATATACGTCCACTACAAAGATTTTCTTATTACTTTTCTTCTTTTATAGAGTTATGATTACAAGATATAATAACAAGAAAATACAATTCTTGAGATTTTGAGATGTTCAACCCTTGTTCAATTGCATGTCTTAATATATTTATAGCTGCTGGAATACGTGATGAATGGCTAATATGGTGCAACTATGGTCCAAAATTCACTCCGTGAAGTACATGGAGTCGTGCGGTTGGGATTTGTGCTAGCTAGGATGTCCGTTTATTTGTAGTGCTTAGATGTTTGTCAACTGGTTGTCTGAGCACAGGCATGTCTTGGTCAGGGACATGGGGCATGAGATCATGAAGTGGTTGGGCAGAGGCGTTTTACTAGGTTGGTAGCAAAGGATAAGGAGTGAGTATTACAGTGCTGCTTATGTCAGATGTACACGTCATATGTGACAGTCTCTTCAGGGAAACAGTGCATGCAAAACTTTTTTATGCAGGGGCGGTTTGACGCCTATAGCCGCAGTTGGCCACGTTAAGAGAAGAGTTCAGAAGGTGTAGGTAGGCCTGTAAACGGATACTTTCGGATACGGATAGTGCTATATCCGTATCCGTATCTGAAATTATTTTCGGATATCGGATATCTATATCCGCGAATACGGACGGATATCGGATATTTATCGGATATTCTTCGATCAGTTTACAACTGATAAATCTAAACAAATAAATAGAAAATTTTGATTTATCATAAATTTGTTTTTGTACTAAATATATAGAAATAAATAATACACTAAGAAAAATAATTTTAAACGGTAAAAATTGATTTTTTACATACATATTAATTTTTTTACCGGGATATAATAGTAAACGACAATCATTTTATGTACTAAAATACATAAAAAATAGCTATAATCTTGATAAAAACCGAACGGATATGGCCATATCCGTATCCGTATCCGTTTTTCGGATATCGGATAATTTTTCATATTTCAGATATGGATACGGACGGATTTCGGATTTTTCGGGTACTCATTGACAGCCCTAGGTGTAGGCAGTCGAGGTGGAAGATGGATGTGAGACCTTGTTGAAGAGAAGATGACACTGTCTAGGTTAATTGAAGTATAGGCGAGCATTGCTACATGGGTTGCTCGCCTGTGGATGGTCATTCATGTGACGGGTCATTATTTGTCCTGGTTTGTAGACGACGTTCCAGGTTTGGTATGGCTCGCGCATGTTCTTGTGTCGAGCAAGTCATTTTTTGTAGATGAGACTGGGCTTTGAGCATGAGGGCCACCAAAATCATGCGGGCCAAGATGCCAATTTTTGGAACTATGTGGGTCGAGCACGAGCCGAGAGCGGGCAAAGACTTTAGCCATTGAAATCATACAAGCCAAGACGCGAGCCATGATGTATGTCGACCTATATTACACGAGAGAAAATTGAGCAACGAATGTGTTTGTTAGTGAGGAGATGGGACCAAAAGCCTTTCATTTAAAATTCATAATAATTGCCTCTATATCGAATCATCTCCCAAAGAGTATGTTGACATACTTTAGTTTAATTTGTTTTTCTTCTTCTAAAATTCAAATTTGACTTCCATGTTTTAAAGCTTAGATTGTATGTTCATATTACTGATGTTATAAATTAAAAATAAAGTTAAGTGAAAGATGAATATCAAGGGTATTTTCTATATGGCTTTAACAAAATTCTAACACTCCATAGGTTTACTGACCACTTCTATTTTTGTTGTTGTTAGAACACTTATGCTCCATTCATCTTGAGCCATTATATCTTTCATTTGTTCTGATCAATCTTCGTATTTATAACTTATTTGTTTGCTTTTACCCACTGAGTTTCTTGTTTATCTTTGTTAAATATCTTCATAGTATACCTAAAGATACCGTACCATAAAAATAAACTTTAGTAGTAATATTTATATGGTTGTTGTCATCAAAATGAATACTTAGGTATAACAGTTGCAACTCCGCTGACCAAGCGTGCTCCTACTACTGGAGCCTATTTTGAGTTTATAGTGACGTCCGTTGATCTCTATTCATCCCCTCCTCTGTCAGGTAAATAACTGGACGCAATGATCCTTCTTGCCCCATTAGAGATAGTGGATCAGTTGGTGAAGCTCTTGCTTAACTTCTTTGTTTAAATTTAAATCGCATAATGTGGTTAATTATATTCCTGAAGAGGTTGGGCTTGTTTACAAAAATACTTACTTGTTTGGCTCTTCACTGATCAAAATCTTTTTTACATCGTCGTGTCTAACCACTATAATAGTGTTTTGCATTTTCTATCGTAATAAAGGTTGGCAAATTTATGTTCTTCTTCGACTTCTCTCATTTGAGCGATATACATTGCATTCTAAGGGTTGATCCCTTATTTATTTGTGGGAATTTTTTTATTATCACAAATTTATGTTGTTGATTTATCTCATGAATAAGTCCTCTCTATTGCAATATGGATTAACTTATAAAACATCCCCATCAGCTTATTCGTTTCCGATTGGTATTAATTGGCTTACTTGTCATATTGGGAAGGTTGTTTGCCTAAAAACTTATATTGAACGACGTAATCAATTTGAGTATGCTAAGGGTCTTAATAAGGTAACTTTTTTTTTTTTTTTTTGAAAATAAATAAGGTACCTTCGAAACAAGCCTTACCCTCTTTATTCAAGGTTCTTCTTTCGAAAGGTCATGTCGCCTATATCAATGTTATGTATGGTAGTTAGAAGCTTGATATACGCATCACTTGTAAAGTCTTTGGCCATATCACTAATGACAAATGCGTTGCCCACAATCCTGCCCCTTTGGTGCATCATTTTCACAACCCACCCTTCCAGTCTCTTTTTGCTGGAAAGAAACGAGTTGGTAAGAACACTTTGCTTCCACCTCTGTTCCAGGTGCTCTTCCAATGGTTCCACATGTTTTCAATGATGTCTCCGTAGCTTCTTTCATCATTTCCTTCCTATATCCAAGAGGATCATGTGGCTCCCCTCCTTTCTCCCCTTGGCTACTTTGAAATCTATCCTACCCCGCCTGTGCAGATCTGTCAGCTCTTTGTCCCTGCCTCCATCGAAACTTCTACCGTTCCAACATAAATTATTCAACCACGTTTGTTTTGTGAAAAAAGGTCACAACATCAATTAAATTATACATTTGTGATTCCTAATATCATGTTTTCTGAAAGGCTGATAAATAATTATACAATCATAATTTTCCATGTCACTTTACATAATTAGCATATTCAAAAGGAAATTTGCTGTCATTAATTCTTTCAGCTTTCCATGTCTCTAATATATCCGATGCTGATGGCGCCGCCTTTAAGAATGAACTCTCAATATTATTGCCTAGCAACTCAAGAGGTAAGTTATTTGTTGAAGAATCTGAATTTTCAGTTATAACATCCTCAACCTCGATGCTTCCATCCTGAACATTTTTGCTCCATACATCCTCAAATATGGAATCTTTTAAGGGAGCATCAAGCAAAGGAGCATTGTTGCATGGTGTATGTGCATATACTTTTGCTGCTTTTATGAAATTAGGTACAGGGTCTTCCATCACTAAGTCAGTTATGCTATCGAGATGGCTCAAAAAGTTGAGCATCGTCTCTTTGTCAAGTTGATCTTTGTTTCTCTTGAAGACGTTCATCCATTGACTTTCCTTCACTTGCAACGAAGCATGGGCCATGGAATTGAGGAAAATTGTGGTTTTCTCAAAGTGCTGTAGAGATATTGTCTGGCACACGATTTCTTTGAAAAGCGACGTGTAAGGAATTTCTCCTGCTTCTAGAATTGAATCAATCGCATGCTCAAGCAAATGCCACTGAAAACCAGAAATCATATGTTAGTGTTGTAATTACGATCATAGGAAAGTGCCAGATCAAATGGTAAACTGTAGCAATTTTTCAGGAATATTAGGTACACTAGAGTACATCAGTCAATCTGAACCACTAGAACTTTGAACATGTCTAGATCAAAGGATGAATTTCTACTTTGATTTTCAAATGGAGCAAGCAGATGATCAAAATCCCATATCGTAAAACTTCACCGTTACACACCAGCATTGCTTATACGTAAGTATGATTTATACTTCAGATAAAAAGGAGGCTGTACTCCTCTCTGTTAGCTGTGTAATATTTCAAATTGGACAAAAATACCCCTACTGACCCATTGTATTCAAACCCTATCATGGGTACTTTGCTGTAAAAGCGCGGAAAGTACAACTAGTTAGCTATACTACATTTATGATTACAAGAGTTGGCATTGCTCCAAACTATAATGCAGAAAAAGAAACAATCAAGCTTTCTAATAGAAATGGAGTTAAAAAAAAATCTAGAACGCAGACTTAGTATGTTAAATACTCTAAAAATCGTATTTGGGACAGGTATGTGTGTAGAAGCCATGGATAAAGAAGAGAGAACATAAAAAAAACAAGCTCAATTTGAGATGTATTACATCCTTTTGATTGATTACCTTAATCATAGATTACCTTAATCATAGAAAGAAAATAAGATATTCCACCAACTTACCTTCCCATATCTTGAAGCAGCAACCAATAATTTAGCATGCCTACTTTGATCTATTGGAATGCCCTGGAGAGTCATCTCTTTGTAAACAAACTCAAAATATTCCCACTGTTGCGCTGAGGCGGATGCATCAAGCATAGAAGTGTACGTAAATACATCAGGTACTATCGATTTATTGTCACGATCAGAGATGGGATTCCTAATGGATTCAAATAATTCTCTAGCACTTTCAAAATTGTCAGTTTTCCTGTAAACTTTAAGCATGGCATTTATTGTACCAATGTCAGGAGCACAATGTTTCTTCATTTCTGAGTATATGGAAATGCAGTTTCCTGGATGCCCGCCTTCTAGTGAAGATAATATCATTCCGGTAAATGCAACTTCTAATGGTTTGGAATAAGAGAGTCTTCTCAGCTTCTCAATCTATATATGTGAGATTTAAGCATGTTAGACCGAAAGATATGTAATATTGGTTTGTACGAAGAACCATTTCCATATAATATCAGTTTGTAGGCCTAACAATACAAAAATAGCACAAGCCATCTCAGTTTGATCAATTTGCAAGACAGTATGAAAAATGGACACAGAATTGATTGTTTCTTCAGTAACAGTGCCAATGCACAGTTAAGCCTAATATTTGCTTCTGGTTACACAAAATTTTAAAAGCAGGTTATTGCTTGTATGATAATTTTGGTTTGCCCACAACTACTTGATACGGTAAATAGGAAGTTGTTGTCAACTGCAAAGCAATTTCAGAAGCCATGCCACCATTGGAAAAATAAACAAAAGTTTTTAATGTAAAAATGGGTGATGCATGCAGATTTCTAATACACAATTGAACATTTATAGGATACATTTAAACATGTACATCTATCTTATGTTGGTTACAAAGTGCATGAGATTGCTAGGTTTGTGTAGGAATAAAGGAGATGTAGGTAACAAGCGCTCCTGGAATAAAAATAACAATACAATTTTCCTGAAACTACAGATATGTAAGTAATGTAAACAGACCTCTACCAAAGCATCTGGCCATCTTCCCTTGTTAGAAAGACAGCATGCTAATTCATAGTAGACTCCAGCTATTCCAACCACTCCTCTCCTCTCCATGTCCCTGACTGCCTCAATTGCCTCATCCACTTTGTTTTCTTTGTGAAAGGTCTTCACAAGAACTACACAATATAATGTGACATTCTAAAAATTTCATATCTATAACCAAAAGGTTGTAAAAAGTATCATGATCTTACCTTTGTAGGATAATGCTTTTGTAGCCATCCCACCTCTTCTCATTGTCTCAAAATATTTGTGGACAAGCTCATACTTCCCAGCATTCATCATCACCTTTTAACAAGCATTGCCTGTAAGACTAAACATACTAGCATAATTTGAGATAAAAGAGATTGATACTGTGATAGATAACCAAAAAATGATTTGTCCTCATCGCCCCATCCCCCAAAAAGTTGTGGAAAACATATTAAATCTTTTTTTCATGCTTCCGTTCCCACTAATACTAAAGTCGGTAACTATAAAAATAATCTGTCGAATATTCATCATTATCTAGACCAGACTATAAAAATAATCCGTCGAATAAGAAGTTTGAGCATTAAATGCTGATCAGTTCTAACTGCATTTGTTTTCCGTATGTTTATTAAGTGTTTTATAAAGTAATATGCATTAAGAACATCAATAAGCACTAGAAAAATGCTTGATGCATAATAGTTATAGTTAGTCAAAACAACTTACTGCAATAAGTGCTTAATGGCATTAAACAGATTTTAGGTTAAAAAAAGATAAACAAAGGCTCATAAGTCTACCATAGTAGTGTAAATAATACCTCCATAGCTAGACCATAAGTTGTTTCAGTCGGTTTTATTCCATTAATTCTCATTTCCTGCAACACCCAAGATACTCCTTTCCACTGACAGCGTGATATACATGCATTCAACACCTACATAGTTATATTGATCAATTATTATCTTTTACTACATCATATCATATCGCTGACAAATATGTTAAACTAGCTGATGGGTAACAGATGCTTACAGCATTGTATACAATAATATCTGGTTCTAAACATGGATCCCAGTTCCTGAGTTTCATATTCTTAATCTTTTTAGAAGGCTTCTGCTTCATGTATTCTATGATAGCGATTAACTCATTCAGAAGTCCCGCTTGACCAAGCGTAACAGATATTGAATGATATACAGCCATATCTGGATATAGCTTGCCATCCTCCTACATAATTCAAAAAAGATCACAAAATGCAACTAGCAAAAAGAAAAAACTAGCAACAAAGTGATGGATGACAGAAGTGATTACTAGCATCATATTGAATATTCGTTGAGCTTCTTTAGGCTTCCTCGCATTACCAAGAACCGATAACAATTTTGTGTATACAAACCTGAGAGTAACAAGACTGTTTAACTTCTAACTAGCAACAAAAGAACTAACATTTACTGTTATAGGAAAACTAATGAGGCCACCTGCTTTTGTGATGTCTGTATTCCTTTTGACCGTAAACCCATTCAACAACGTACATAGCAAGTTTCCATTTCCCAAGCTTACCTAATCTTTCCACGATTCTAAGCAAATGCATCTCTGTAAAAGTTATACCTGATTGCTTCATCACCCTAGAAAATTTCCAATCCTGTATGCTCAGATTGGCATCACTAAGCCTTTTAACTAGAAAATTAATCTTCTCATCCTCACTAACATTCTCTCGCAACTTAACAACTCTCTTTCTGCCTCTGTCTTCGATTACCTTTTCTTCTTCAACATCATCATCATCGTCCAGAATCAATTTCAGCCGCTGATTCCTGTCATGCAAAACATCAAACAGCTCATCCAGATACTCTTCTTTCAACTTGCCGCCCTCTTTCAACAAACTCAATCCTTTTGCGTTCCTCTCCCATGGCTTCCCGTTTAATTGAGCTTCGATGTGTTCGGAGACCGATTTGTATTCGGATTTAACGGTGTCGAAGTAAGAAGTACGGTCGGAATTTGATTGGGATTGCGAAAGTTGGGATTTTTTAGAGCGTAGGGTTTTCTGGAGGTGTTTTTTGCGGAGAGCGTGGAGGATTTTGGGAGTTGGTGTTACTCCATGTTTCAGAAGCTTTTGTTTGAGGAAATGGTCGGGGTTGGGGTTGGGGTTGGGGTTGGCGTTGATGTTGGTATTGGGATGAGGGGAGGAGACGGGGAAGAGAGTTGGTGTCGGAGGAAGAAGGTTCATTTGAGTTGTAGATAATTCGCAATGAAGAACTGCTATGGAGTCGCAATAAAGGGTGGATATAGGAATGCTTATGAAACGTGTGCTTTGGATTTATTCGGGCCAAAATTTGTTCAAAAATTTCGGGCCTGGTAGAGTTAGCGTTCGCAATGAGTTGCGGGTGGGCGTGGACCATTAACTACTTCAGTTGCTTAAATTTTTCAATTTACCGTTAAAAGTGAAGCAGTTCGATTAATCAGTTTCGGTAAATTTCGACTCTAATCTTGATCGAGCCGGTTAAAATTAATCATGATTAACCAATTTATTTGACCGATTAACCGATTAACTTCAAAGGTTAACCGTTTATATTAATCGTTAGTCGGTTAAATAAACTAGTTAACCGATCAAACAACATCATATATTAATATTAATTCAAATGGTAATAACAATAAGCACTACAACTTGATTGCAACTACAGTTACACACATACATTACACCACATGCATATATGTGAATCTATATCAGTTGCATACTTCACTTCAGTTCAAACTTCACTTCAGTTTTAGAGTTCATCGCCTCTACATGCTTCGGTAGTTAAATTCTCACTCTCATTCTCAGTGCAAACATTACATCACAATACAAGCAAGCATCAATTACAGTTATTAATTATTAAATTACATTGCTAATTCAGTCCAAAGTCTAAATAGAAAATAGGAATACATTAATACAACTACAAACACAACTCCAAGTCTACAATCTCCAACTTCAGCCTCCACTCTCCATTCTCCAACTTTACTATTTCGATCTCCACTTTCCATTCTCCATGGCTGCCCAAACAAAAGTAACACACACACACGCGCGCACACACACACACACACACACACACACACACACACACACATATATATATATATATATATATATTAGTTAATATATCAGTTAATATATGGTAAAGAAAAGTAAACATATACATCCATTCTTCAAGTCTTTCCATTATCATATATTAGCATAACAGTTCATATATCAGTTGATACATATGGTATATAACAATTCATATATAAGTTAACACATATGGTATATAATAGTTCATGTATACGAATTGATATAAATACATATTTATACCATATATATGAACCGAAATGAATTGATATTTAACAATTCATATAAATGATATATAACATATATATGAACTGATATATCAGTTCATATATATGATATGTATCAGTTGATACATCATGTATATCATATATCAGTTGTTATATATTATATATAATAGTTAATATATATGATACCATACACACACATATTATATAACAATTTTTGTTTAATAGTACAACACACACATATCAGTTTTGATATTACATGAACTGTGTATTAAACTATAAGTTTATATATATATATATAGTTTAACTCACGGTTGCATATACAGTTTGATACATATCAGTTTAACTCACAGTTGCATATATGATATACAGTTTAAAACATTCAGTTTAACTATAATATCCAATTAACTCACAGTCACATTTCCATTTATAATTCAAATTAACTCACGGTTGATTTAACTCACATTTGCAACCTGAAATACATGAACTGATATACAACTGATATTATACAGTTTAATATAATACAAAGTTTGATACATATATTCTATAGTTTGATATAATATATAGTTTGATACTATACAGTTTAATAAAGCATCAACTATATGTGAAATATAGTAATTTAGGAACTGATATTACATGAAGTCAATGTTAGTACCTTAGGCATTGGTTTTAATGACCACAACCAAATGACATTATATAGAATATAGATACTAATATTTTTGTCAAAGTCATATATAGTATATAGTGCAAGATATTAGACAGGTGTTGATTAAAAAGACTATACAGTATTAAGAGCAGATTCAAGAGTTAGAGATTGAAGGCTCATGAGTATTGAAGATTCAAGATATTCCAGATAAGTTATAGAGTCAGATAAGTTATAAAGTCATAGATTATTGTTAAAACCCTAATAGTACTTCTTTGATCTCTCTTCATTTTTCTTTTCAATGGTTTTCAAACATTCTGAATTTCAAAATGATTTTAAAGAATCTCTGTTTTCAAAATGATCTTTCAAAATAGCTTTCAAATGATTTCTAAAGATTACTATATTTTGAGTAATTAAGTTTTCAAACTTTTAAATCTATTATACCTTGTTAAAATTTTAGTTTTATGATCTCCAAATTTTTATAAGTATATTATAACTTCGTTTTTAAATATATATTCACTCATACTTTATATACATTATTTTCAAAAGAAATTAATATTTTAATCCTTTATATATTTAAAAAATATTTCAAAATAATTTTATAAAATTTTCTTAAGTTTTGATATGATTAAAATGTGTTAAAACTATGTTTAGATGATTGTACAAAGTTTCAAAATATTATACAAGTCTTAATATTTTTAAAATCAAAATACAAAAGGATACATCGACGTATCCTAATACTATATATTGACAAATAGACCAATTTTTTCAAAATTCAAATTTGAATGGAATTGTCTTTTCGTCATATTTCTATGCGATTGGATATGACCATTGTTTCTCTATAAATATGAGGAGTTTCTAACGAAAATTTTCAACTACTTTCTCATATTTTCTCTCCTCTTTTACTCTCTTGATTTCTAAAAGAAAATCTACTCAAAATATTCTCAAATTCAATTAGAATCAAAATCAAACTATATTGATTTGATTCTTTATCAATTACCCTCAGATCTCTCTCATCTCTATCATCCAAAACACGATCAAAGTGCTATTTAAGAGAATATAAGAGCATTTGTATTCAAGATCAAGACCTGAGTCTGTAAACTCAATCATATCATACTCTTATACCCTTGGGTGTGCTTGGTGTCCTTGAAATCTAAGTGGGTGTGCTTGTGTCCCATCTAAATCAAGTGGGTATGCTTGGTGTCTCGTTTGAATCCAAGTGGGTGTGCTAGTGTTCCGTCTGAATTCAGTGAGTGCACCCAAAGCTCGAAAAATCTGGAGGGCGTGTCTCGTAGCCTTGAAATCGAGTGTAAAGACTTTGATATTTGAAAAGAAATCTATACAGGAAATTATACAGGACTGGATGTAGGGTAACTCTGAATCAATATAAAAACTCCTGGTGTGATCTCTCCAACTCTTTACTTTTTACCTTTACTACATTTACATTTGTTTGTGTTTGCATCCGTAATTGTTGATTCTGTATTGTTTAATCATAATTTTAAATGAATTTAAAAAAATCACAAAAATCAGTAAACATTATTCACCCCCTCCCCTTTAGTGTTAAATTAGCCTTAAGATCCATCTTCCGCAAACTAACATTTGGTATTAGAGCATTGGTTTTCAAAGTATTCATAATTTTGATTTTTGAAAAGTTTTAACGGCTAACAACACTGGTAGTAATACTGTTAGTAGCACTGTTAATTCACTTATTAGTAACTCCTTTGTCAAAGGACAATCTAGTTCTAGACCCCTACTTTTTAATGGCAGCAATTACACATATTGGTCATGTGGAATGGAAATATACTTACAGTCAATTGGTTTAGATATTTGGAATATCACACAAAATGAGTACATTGAGCCCCAGACTGACTTTTCACAATGAACTGCTAACCAAAAGGTAGTTGCACAAAGTAATTCTAAAGCTATGAATATATTTTTTTGTTCATTGGATACAAATATATTTAATAGAGTATCTATCTGTAAGTCTACAATTGAAATATAGAGAACACTACAAGTTATACATGAGGATACTAGTAAAGTTAAACAAACCAAAATTTCTATGTTAGCTAATCAGTTCCCATTATTTAAAATGAGTCAAATGAGTCCATTTCTGATATGTATAGTAGATTTCAAGACATAGTTCATTCACTAATTGCATTATGTAAAAGTTTTTCTAAAGAGGATCAAGTTTTAAAAATTCTCAATTCACTTACTCATGAATGGGACCAAAAGACTCTTGCAATTGAAGAGGCTAATGCATTAGCACTTTGAAAATTGAATAGTTAATTGGCAATTTAATGTCAGTTGAAGCACAAATGCGGGGAAGGAGAGAAAGCAAGGCAATAGAGAAGAAATCCATCGCTTTCAATGCCATAACAGATGATCTGGATTCTAACAACGATGATGATGAGGAAATTGCCTTCATAACATGGAATTTCAAAAAAAAATCTACAATACAGAAAGGTGAATAATCTCAAGAGAATGATTATAAAAATCCAGGAAGTGAAAGCGGAAGCGGAAATGCTATTAGATGCTTTAGCTGCAATGAACTTGACCATATGTAGAGAGATTGTCCACATCCAAAGAAACCAAAAAACTCACCAAATACTGATTCATCCAGAAAACGGAGAAGAGCCTATACTACCATGTTGGATGATTCAGACACTTCCTCGAGTGACAATGAACCAAATACAGAGAATGTTAATATGTGCTTCATAATAATAATTAATTCAGAAAAGTCCAAAGAAATGGAACAAAAATAAGTACGCGTTAAAATATTGGATAAATATAATGCGTATATATACTGAATATTTTATAAAATTTATTTAAATATAAAAAATGTAAAATATATATTTAAAATAACTTTCAAATTATTTACTAGGTATATATATTATTAATAATTATAGGATAATTATATATATATATATATACATGCATATATAGGAAAATAAGAATATTTTGTTCAATTCCTCTTATTTGAAATTCACGTGATGCATGTCGATATACCCACTATGCATATGTTGACATATACACTTGAATTCAGAATTTGAATTTTTATTTCAAATTCAAAATTTGAATTTCCCTCCACCTTTTCACCAACCCCAATGTCCTGAAAAGACGTCTTTTGACCTGAGAACATATCCATTGATTCTCTATTTAATTATACTATCTTCATCCATTCATTTCACTCTCATTTTCAAAATTCAAAAATTCATTAACTCTCTAATCTCTTCAAATTATTCTTCAATGCCTTCCTTAAGCAAATGCTCCATCAACCATGAGGCTTTCTAAGAAAACAAAAGGCTTTCTTTTCATGAAAAAGAAGCCAAACAAGCCTATATGGAGTATATGTCTTTCAAAAAAGTCTCTTTCGGATGATTCGCTATGTTCGACGATTTTCCTACTTATAATCTTTATAATCTTTGCTTGCAAAATGGAATCCTTGGTTTGATAGATGCTTCCCAAAATGATTTCGTATGTTATCCAAATTTAATAAAAAATGTTTTATGCGAATTTAAAAGAAATTTTTTATGATGGAAATGAAGAAGTTTGGAGTAGTGTCAAAGGCACTCAAATTGTTTTAAATTGTGAAATTTTAGGTAATATTCTCCGATGCAAATCTACTGGAATTGACCTTTCACTTTTAAAATTGATATTCAAATTCATGAAGTTTTTAATGATATTTTTAAAAGTGATGATGATTTTTAATTCAAAAACAAAAATTTGCATCCTAAAGCAAAAGTTTTAAGTCTTCTTTTGTAAAAAAAATAACTCTGAGGACGGGAAATTATAATAACCCGACTCAAAAAGTTTTCAAAGCTCTTTATGCCATTTACAGTCACTATGACATAAATCGGTCACAAGTTATTTCGGATGGACTTTTTTCTAAGAATCTCTCTAGGCCTGAGAACACACTATTTCATGTGTATCTTACTAAAGCATTCATATATTTTGGTATTGACCTAAAAGGAGAGGAAACCATTCCTCGAAAACTTTTCAACAAGGCCAACATCTCTCTCATGCAAATTTCACCCATATTCGAGCCTTATGAAACACTTGTGGAAAAGGAACAAAGATTGGCTTGGAAAGTGAAGCAAGAAATAAGGGAAGAGGAGGAAGAGGTAGGAGAAGAAATGGAAGTCGAGGAGAAAAAACAAGAAAAGGAAGAAGATACTTCATTGGAAAGTATCAAAATGCCATCTCATCCATCCAACAAAGATCTTCTCAAAAATCAAGAGAAGATTGTTTATAAAACAAGCTTAAGAGATCTTTTTCTAAGAAATTCACTTCTCTTTCCAATGATGTAGACAAATACTTTGGAAAGATCATTTGAAAGATTAGTGGAAAGGCTTCATCTTCATCTACTTCTTCCTAGTTGTATTTCTAGTTTCTAGTTTGGATTGTTCTAGTTTTCATCCCATGTATAGTTTATGTTTATCTTTAGATTTCATGTACTCATCCTTTATTATCAAAGAAACCTTATTCCTCGATGTTATACATTGTTATTAGTCTCTAGAAAGTCATACAAATGCAATAATATAGGCCAAATACAATAGTATAGCAAAATAAGATGGTTTTTGAAAATTATGATACATATGTCGATATATGTATATACTGTATGTCTACATACAACGGCCAGGTTTCAAAAAAATTTAAAATTCAAAATAAAATAACTACCAAACACCTATTCATTTCAAACAAATTCTTACCCCTATATAAATCTATTCACTCCAGAAAAACATCATTTTTATTATCTTTCTTCTCCCTTTTCATTTATAAACTTATCTTTTCGAAAATGGCCTCTCCACACTAAAAAACGTGTGAAAATTTTGAATAAACTCTACAATCGTTCAAGAATATCCTTAAAGACACTTAGAACTAAGTCAAACACAGATGATTAAAGAACAAGAGAACCATTTTAACGCCATTTGGTGGATGATTTATTCTCTTATCAAAGACAAACCAACCAACAATCCTGATAGTGCCATCAACAAAGACGATGAAGATTGAAATCTCAACAAAATGGATCCAATTTTCAGTTCTGATGGTTGGGTAGAAGTTCCTAGGGAAGTCTAAGTTTAATTGGTTAGTCTTAGTATATAGGATTCAAAATAAATTTGTATATTAATATATTACACTATGGATTGGTGTGTATAAACTTACTGAATTGGATTAATTTGTATTTGATTTAGATAAATAATATGTTTGTAATGGACTGGTATGACTAATAAAATTTATGTTATCATTTCTTATTTACATATATCATTCTTATTCCTTTTATATCATATAGTGCCTTATTTAGAGGGAGTTTTGATTGAATTTGTTTGTTGATGACAAAGGAGGAGAAATATATAAAATATCCAGGCATAGATTAAGGGGCAGTTTTATAACTCGGGAGAAGTTATATCATATTTTATAAACATGGTTGTCGTCATCAAAAAGGGGAGATTGTTTTTACCTTAGGCATTGGTTTTGATGAAAATAACCATATGAAATATAGATACTAATGTTTTTATCAAAGTTATATATAGTATATAGTGCAGGATATCAGACAGGTGTTAATTAAGAAGACTGTACAGTATCAAGAGAAGATTCAAGGGGCTGATATAGAGATTCAAAAGTTAGAGATTAAAGACTCATGAGTATTGAAGATTCAATATATTCTAGATAAGTTATAGAGCCATGAATTATTGTTAAAACCCTGATAGCACTTCTTTAATCTCTCTTTTCATTTTTCTTTTCAATAGTTTCAAACATTCTGAATTTCAATATGATTTTAAAGAATCTCTGTTTTCAAAATGATCTTTTAAAATATCTTTAAATGATTTCTAAAGATTATTATATTTTGAGTAATTAAAATTTTAAACTTTTAAATCTATTATACCTTGTTATAATTTTAGTTTTATGATCTCCAAATGTTTATAAGTATATTTTAACATTTATTATAACTTTGTTTTTAAACATGTATTCACTCATGCTTTATATATATATTATTTTCAAAAGAAATTAATATTTTAATCCTTTATATATGTAGAAAATATTTCAAAATAATTTTATAAAATTTTCTTAAGTTATGATATGATTAAATGTGTATAAACTATATTTAGATGATTGTATAAAGCTCCAAAATATTCTACAAACCTTAATATTTTCAAAATAATTTTTATCAAGTAAGTTTCCAAAATACAAAGGGATATGTCGACATACCCTAATATTATATGTCGACATATAGACCGACTTTTTTTCAAAATTCAAATTTGAATGGAAGTGTCTTTTCGTCGTATCTCTTTGCGATTGGACATGACCATTGTTTCTCTACAAATAAGAGGAGTTTCTAACTACTTTCTCATACTTTCTCTCCTATTTTACTCTCTTGATTTCTAAAAGAAAATCTACTCAAAATATTCTCAAATTCAACATAATCAAATTCAAACGCTATTGATTTGATCTCTATCAATAACTCTCTGATCTCTCTCATCTCTATCACCCAAAACATGATCAAAGTGCTAGTCAAGAGGTTATAGGAGCATTTGTATTCAAGATCAAGAATCTAAGCCTGTAAACTCTATCAGATCATACCCTTATACTCGTAGGTGTGCTTGTGTCCCGTCTACATCAAGTGGGTGTACTTAGTGTCCCATTCAAATGGGTGTGCCGGTGTCCCATTTGAATCCAGTTCGTATACCCAGAGCTCGAAAAATCTAGAGGGTGTGTCTCGTAGCCTTGAAATCAATATTGTAAATACTTTGGTATTTGAAAAGAAATCTATATAAGAAATTGTATGGAATTGGATGTAGGTTAACTCCGAACCAGTACAAAAATTCCTGGTGTGATCTCTCCAACTCTTTACTTTTTTACTTTTACTGCATTTATATATGTTTGTGTTTTCATTGTGATTGTTGATTATGTATTGTTTAATTATAATTTAAAAAGAATTTAAAAAGATTCACAAAAATCAATAAACAATATTCACCCCGCACCCTTTAGTGTTAAATTAGCCTTAAGATCCATCTTCTGCAAACTAGTAGTCAAGAACTTATACAATATATATATATATATATATATATATCTGTGTGTGTGTGTATGTGCGCGCGCGCTTGTGTATGTTTGTGTATGTGTATTTGGATATATGGTATGTAGAAGCTGACACACACACATCCATATGGGGAAACCTGACATATATATACATATATGTAAGGCGACCTGAAAGATACACTCCCACACACACACCCACCCTCATACACACACTCACAAACTAATACAATTACATGGAGTCAAGAGCATATAAACTAAAAAATGATCACAAACTGTGCAATCAGTTCAGTAGTTAAGTATGCATTTAAATGCATACTACATGAAGTCAAGAACTAATACAATTACAAACTATAAGACTATATGTATTAAATATATTGTATAAATATGATGACATACACTCCCACACACACTCTTTCTCTCATATATATATACGGTAACTTGAAATTAGCTCATAGTTTAATACATAGTTTAATTCACATTTAATTGCATTTAAAGTTTAAATGGAAAATTTATGTACACATGTAAATTAATCAGTTACTACTTTAATTCAAATTTAAATCACATTTAACTTGTATTACAAAATAATCACAAACCGTGGATGTAAACTACAAAATTCACATTAATTGCTCAATACATATAAAGATTATACATACGAAATTAATACTTTCTGTTCAGTAGTTAAGTATATGGATTACCGATTATACATACAAAAATGACTGCTTTCTATAGTTTAATACAATACAGTTTAGTAGTGCACCATAATTCATTCCAATTGAGACACAATTAATCAGGTCGATTTATTACCCATAATAATATATGTATTCAATCAAACTAAATGTATGCCACGGTAAAAATAACTGCTAAAATAAAAACTCATATTCTTTCGCTTCCTATATGCATTCACCATAGCGCAACAAATCAACGGCCACCGACCCACCAGACAACATAGAAGCAAGCAAGAGAGGCCTGACCTTGGATCGATTTGAACTTTAAAGGTAAATGAGATCTACAGTTTTACTAAAAGGGAAATGTAGATTTAGGGTTTTTTTCCTAAAGGAACGAGATGAAAATGAGGCGAAATAAAAGCGACACAAGTAATTAATTAGGTTTGGTTTACTGGGTTGAGTGGGTTAGGTTTCAATTGGTAGGGGTAAATTTTATTTTCAATTGGTCCATTAACCAATTTCGTAAAATCTTTAACCGTTAACCCACCCGATTTTGGTAGGTTAACATCGGTCGATTAATCGAATGTTCGATGAACCGATTTTGTCAGTTAAAACAATTCGGTTAAGATTGATTAAATCGGTTAACTGAATGCCCACTCAACCAACCTTAAGCAAACCTTAACCGAATACCCACTCAGCCCAACCTTAAATGACTTAAACCGAATGCCCACTCAACCCAATCTTAACCGACTTAAACCGAATGCACACTCAACCTGACCTTAACCGAACCTTAACCGAATGCCCACTCAACCCATGCTTAACCGATTTAACCAACCTTATTCGAACTGTTTTAACAAAGAAAATTGGTTAACCGGGCATCCATGTTAACCGACCAAATTGGGTCGGTTAATGGTTAAAGATTTTACGAAACCGATTAACCGAAATAATTTTTACCCTTATCAATTGAAACCCGACCCACTTAACCCAATAAACCAAACCTAATTAATTACTTATGCCACTTTCATTTTGCCTTATTTTAGTTACGTTCCTTTAGGAAAAAAACCCTAGATCTACATTTTTCCTTTTAACAAAACTATAGATTTCATTTGCCTTCAAAATTCAAATCGATCCAAATTCGGGCCTCTCTTGCTTGCTTTCGTGTTGTTTGGTGGGTCAGTGGCCATCGATTTGTTGAGCTATGGTGTACGCAAGTAGGAAGTGGAAGAAGCTTTTATTTTAGAAGTTTTTTTTAATGTGGCATACATTTAGTTTGATTGAATCCATATATTGTTATGATTAATAAATCGACCTAATTAATTATTTCTCAACTGAAATGAATTATTGTGAACTGCTAAACTGTATTATATTGAACTATAGAAAGTAGTCATTTTTGTATGTATAATTGATAATATGTATACTTAACTACTGAACTGAAAGTAGAATTTTTGTTTGTATAATTTGTATATATATTAAGCAATTAAATATGAATTTTGTAGTTTATGTGCATAGTTTGTGATCAATTTGTAATACAGTTAAGTGTGAATTAAAGTAGTAATTGATTAATTTACGTGTGTACATAAATTGTCCATTTAACATTTAAATGCAATTAAATGTGAATTAAACTGCATATTATGCTATGATTAATTTCAGGTTACCCTATGTGTGTGTTGCTATGGGTGTGCCAGTGTGTGTGTGTACAATATATCAAATACAAACACACACACATATGGTTTTATAGTTTGTTATTGTATCGGGTCTTGACTTCATGTTATATGCATTTAAATACATACTTAACAACTGAACTAATTACATAGTTTGTCATCAGTTTGTAGTTTATATGTTCTTGACATCATGTAATTATATTAGTGTGTAGGGTAAAAGCTATGTACATTATCAACATCCCCAGAGTCCGCTATCGTACGAGAGCCTCGTGCACTGGGTTTTATCTTTATGGGTGTGTGTGTGGAGGGGTGTGTGTGGGTGTATATCTTTTAGGTTGCCTTATGTATATATATTTCAGGTTGAGCTATATGTGTATGTGTGGGTGTGTCAGTATATGCGCGCAATATATTCAAATACACACACATATAATATGCTTATAGTTTGTAATTATACCAGTTCTTGACTTCATGTAATATCAATTCATAAATTATTATATTGCGTATATATTTGATACTATATTAAACCGTGTAGTATCAAACTATGTGTTATATTAAACCATATAATATACGTATCAAACCACGCACTATATTAAATCGTATAATATCAGTTGTATATCACTTCGTGTATTTCAGGTTGCAGCTATGAGTTAAACTATATATGCAACCGTGAGTTAATTTGAATTATACATGTAATTGTGACTATGTGTTAATTTGAATTATAGTTAAACTAAATGTTTTAAATTATATATTATATATGCAACTGTGAGTTAAACTATATATGTAATTGAAAGTTTTAAACTATGAGTTACTATATATATATATGTGTGTGTGTATGTGTGTGTGTGTATTTATGTATGGCTGTCCATTTGAATGTTTTAAACTATGTATTATATATGCAGCTGATATATGGCTATATGTAACTAATTTATATATTAACTCATATTGTAACGACCCAGAATTTCTGTCATTTGAAATTCGAATATTTAATTGATTTTAAATATTAACAAGTGAGATTTGTAAGTTGAATAACTTAAATTTTGAATATAGTGATTTAATTGGATAACTAAATCGATAATTTAATATTTGAAATTGTGTAAATAATTGAAATCTGAATCAAATGTGTATAAAAATGATTTATAAAGTTGTATTAAATCATATTGGAGTTAGAATGATGTTATTGAACTTTTAAAATTGATTTAAAAGTTAATTTGTGAAAATTGAATATTTTAATATTTAATTGACGACTAAAAATAGTCATTTTTCAAATAGACTCAGATTTCAACGAAACTAGTTTCATCGGATCCGTAATGTGAAATTATTGTAAGATTCAAATTTCGTGCCAATCGGATTTACGGTTTGTCCGGGGCAAGTTAAAACGCATCGAAATCGTTTTAATCGATTTAATTTTAAATCAATCGTTTATTTCTGTAACTCGCACATATGACCGAATTAGCTTCCGAAACATATTCCATTGTGTTCGAAACATGGGTAAAACCTTATGAACGTCTACCGGCACGCTCGATTTCGAGTTCGAAAATTTTCGAGATGAATAGTGTTTCAGAATTTTCTATAAAAGCCCCTATATTTTCTCATTTTACCCAAACCCTAATAGAGATAGGGTTAGCCGCCACATATGAAAGCAATGGCCCGAAAATCGCCATCTTCTTCCCTCAAAATCTCCAAATCTATAAACAATTAGCGAAAGTTGTCAACTACAAACGTGTATAACAGAGTGAGATCTCCGTGATGACCGGTTATGATCGAGTTTAAAGCCACGGATCATCGGAAATTCTCGTTCGAATGTCGCTCTTTCACGCGCGTTTATCGAGGAGGATGGATAGCCGAGTTTGATGAGATTCATGGTGAAGGTGGAGTCGACGTTGGGCTTTTGAACGGAGGTGGCTGATCGACAAATAGTCGAGCGTAGGTGGTCGCGAAAATTGAAGACAAGCGGCGGCAGTGGGTTTCGTTCAAATGTGTGATGCCTGGGACGTTTGCGTGAGGGAGAAAGAAAAGCATGGCCACGATTTCATCTTTCAAAGCATACGGCCAGATTTAAACTAAGGTTTAAATATAAAAGAAATTGTAAAATTATTATATTAAAATTCGTATAAACTTTGAAAGATCATATCTTGTTCATACGAGGTCGAAAATTGACGAAACTGGCGGCGCCGGAATCGCAGTGACGAGCAGCTCGCTGTGGTGCAGATGTGGAATCGTTTCGAGCAAGTGAAAATTTTGCGTTGAATCGAACGTGTTCGATTTAATGTAAAAATTGAACGCTCGACATTTTAGAAAGCAATGTGAGATCTTCTCACTCAAAATAAAATTTGGAATTGCAGTTATTGATTGACTGTTTGGATGTGATACTATATATAGTAGTATATAGCAATATATATATATATATTGGAATATGTATATATTGGAGTTGATTGATTTCCCGCATTATATAGCGGATGATACCCTATTGCGCCGCATAATAGCGGATAATATTTATAAATCCCATATACCGCGATATTCCACTTCGAAGTGGAATTGGTATTGTGCTAACATCTGTGGATGCAGGGAAATAGGTTGGAGGGATCCAACTGGATTCCTCAAATTGTATGAATTTGTTTCATATGCTGTGTGATGATTTATTTATAATCTGTGAATGATTATATCTGTGATTGAATTTGTTGAAGGCTAAAATTTAGCCGAATGTGTTTTTGGTATCGTTGGATACCAGAAATAAATAAAATTGGATTTTTGAAATTAAAGTTAAAATTTTAAGTAAATCCTTTTGAAAGAATTTAGTGAATTTAAAAGAAGGAATTTGAAAGCATAAAGTTGATTTCTGAAATTTTATCGAATTATTTCCAAAATATGGTAAAAGATTTTCATAAATGGATTTTGAATAGTATTATTCGAAAATTGGAAAATTTATTTAAAATGGAATTTTAGATGGTTTGGAAGAGATAAAGGAATTTATTTTAAAAGGTGATAAATTTGTTGAAATCCAATTGATAATTGATTTGGTATTTGAAGATAAATCTTTAGGAAATCGATATGAAAATTTATTTGATGTTGAATGAAAAAAATTGATTTGTGTTGAGATGAATTTTGAAATTAATTTGTAATTGATTTGGTGTTGAAGTAAATTTTGGAAATCAATTCGAAATTTAATTTGGAGTTGAAAGTAAATATTTGAGAAATCGATTTGAAAATCGTATTAAAAATGAATATTTGGGAATGTAAATTCAAATGGAATTTATAAAGGAAAAGGAAATTTGTTTTAAATTTGGAATGTAAATTTGAAATAAATCGATAAGGATTTATTAAATTGGTTTAAATGGACCATTTTGAAGTGAAAGTGTATTCTCACTATAAAGCCGAATATATTTCCAAAGTAGCTTTTAAAATATAAATTTAAGGTTCTAAAGTTGGTTTTTGAAAGGAATATTTTGGAGAAAATGTTTTCCAAATATATTTTTGGATAGTGATATAAATCTTTTTAAAATATTTGAACTCGGCAGATTTCCAGTGAGAATGAATAAATATTTGGAAATATATCCCGTGTAGGGAAATTGATTTGAAATTTGTTTTCAAAGTGATGAAGTGTGAAAATATGATCATTTGAAATTGGTTTTCAAAGTGATGAAGTGTGGAAATAAATTTACAGATTTGGGATGTAAATTTGAAATAAATCGATAAGGATTTATTTAATTGGTTTAAGTGAATGTGATTTGAAATTTGTTTTCAAATGGTTAAAGTGTAAACCATATATCGGGAAGATATTTGAAATTTAATAATTTGGGAAAAATTATTTAAATTGGTTGATTGATGTGAATGTTGTTGATAGTTAAATAACCACTATCAATATTTGCCTTTGAAATGGCACTTGATTTGTTTTTAAAACAAACGCTCATTATTCGGTTAAGCCGGGAGAGGCTTTGTGCCATATAACCCATTCCGAATAGTGATACGTCGTGAATGGACATTATTTGAAGACCGGTGTGAAGACCGGGTATTTTCGAAAATGAAAGGACAACCTGTCGAATGTCTCTGCACCGAGTTGCTCTGGTATAGAGATTTATATCACTCTTCTTGTGATGGGAAGTCCAGACGTGATTAGAAATTATTCGGATTGCAAGGGCTTTTTTGGAAGTGCCTTCGGTTCCGTTCGATCCCGGAATGGACTTGTATGGATGTGTGTCTGGCATTACACTTTGAGATGTAAAGCTGGTTTCTATCAAATACATTTCTGTTGGTGGCGGAGAATTTATTCTCTTAGCTTAACACCCTTCTCCGAGACGTACGAGCTCAGAGGTTATGTATGGATGTGTGTCTGACGTTACATGATGTAAAGCTGTTGATCATTTGTTGATCAAAGCATGGCTTTGTGAAAAAGCGTGGCTTTGTGAAAAAGCGTAGCTTTGTGGATGAGACTTCGTCGAGCCTCACAACCCGGTAATAGTCGAAACAGGAATGTTGCGGCAAAGGTTTTTAGGGGTAGCGCCCCTAGGGTATGTCATTTCCTTTTGGATAAAAGGTGATATCATGGCATGGAGCCCAGATATTTTACCTATGTTGATGCTGCAGATTTATTATACTTTGTGGTTGTTGCTTTGTGGTTGAGGATCCTCGGATAAAGGTCGGTGACGACCGGGGGATGACATATCTCGTGTGTTAGTTATCTAGTTACAGCTGTACAGCGTGAGGTAGCGTCAGTGTGTTAGTTACCTAGTTACAGCTGTACAGCGTGAGGTAGCGTCGGCCTTGTGTTTGCAGAGATCCGGTTAGGTTCTCGGGGCATCTTTCCAGAGGCGTTTCTATTTCAGTGTAAGGAAGTTCCTTTGCCTGACCATTTGTTGGAAATCCAAAGAAACAATACGAACCTTGTACGGTTTTAGTTGTATTACCTACTATGGAATGTGGTGGTAACCTGCTATTGAACATAGTAGCTATAGTAGGCATAAGTGCGAAATGTCTATGCTGGCTAAGATTAATATTATATTTTCGAAATGGTTTTCGACACTATGCACTATGATAATCATATCGAATGATTTTGCGTAGTAAGCATTTTTGACTATCATAAGAAGAAATCTCCTCCAATTCTGCGTTTGCATTGTGTGTGTGGCGGGAGGTCTTATGGTAGTTTCATTTTCCAAAAGCATTGCGAATCTGTTTTATTTTCTTTGTGAAAATAACTGTTTTAGTTCTCACACCAGTCACCATGACTGACCTGGAGTTTATTGTTCCTTTCCTAAACTCTGGGTGCCCATCATTTTCCACACGGGCAGCCTAGAGTCAGGTTATCAGGTCATTCTGGATTCAGGAGATGCTGTGGAGTTCAGTGGCGAGCTGGATGGCGAGGCGTATCACTTGTATATGATATTATTTATTCCGCTGTGTATTCTGTATGAGGACAAGTTTATATAACTGTCCAGTGTTGTATATTGTTGTTGTAAACTCTGATGATGATGTAATGTATAAAATGATATAGTTCTTGATTTAAAGATTATTCATTTATCTATTATATGTTGTTCCGCTGCGAATGTGAGATTCTGATATTGTTTCTGTTTCTTTTTCTTTTTTATCTTCTGTCTTCTTCTACCTCTTCTTTTTAACCCTAATGGTTCGGTTTTCCGGCATTCAATTGCGCGGCATTTGATACAGTGGACGTATTAATGTCGACTTTCAAGCGTCGAAAAATCCAGACCGTTACACATAGTTTAATACACGGTTTATGTAATATCACAACTGTTATATATATATATATGTGTGTATGTATGTATGTATGTTATACTATTAAACAAAAATTGTCATATAAAATTTATATGGTTCATATATGTGTGTGTGTGTGTGTGAACTCCATAAATAGTTATTGTATATAACAGTTCATATGTGAGTCATAATATTATGTGTGTGTGTGTGTGTCAGTTCATATATCAGTTTGATTTATATTGGTTTATATATCAGTTTGATTTATATGTTCATATATATGAAGCAATATATATCATATATAACAAATGATATATGTGTTATATGAACTGATATATATCATATATATGAACTGATTTATCAGTTCATATACATACATACATACACACACACACACACACACATATATATATATATGTTATATATCATATATATGAACTATTAAATACCAATTCATATCAGTTTATATATATGGTATAAATATTATCAGTTCACACACACACACACACACATATATAAATCAGTCTATACCATATATTATGCATATACTATACATATGAACTATTGTATACCATATATATTAACTGATATATGAACTATTATACTGATATATGATAACGGAAAGACTTGGAGAATGGATATATATGTTTACTTTTGTTTACCATGTATATATTAAGCGGTATATTAACTTATATATATGTTTACTTTCGTTTGGGCAGACCTAGAGAATGGAAAGTGGAGGTTGAATTAGTGAAGTTGGAGAATGGAGAGTGGAGACTAAAGTTGGAGACTATAATGTTTGTAGTTGTTATATTAATGTATTTTGTCTCTTTGGGCTTTGGACCAAATTGATAATGTGATGTTATAACTATAATTGATGCATGTATTGTGATCTAATGTATTAATTGAGAACGAGAATTTGGCTACTGAAGTATGTAGGGGTAGTGAACTCTAAAACTGAAGTGGAGTTTGAACTAAAGTGAAGTATGCAACTAATATAAATTCACATATATGTATGTGGTGTAATGTATGCGGTGCAATCGTAGTTGCAATTAAACTGTAATGCTTGTTATCATTACTATTTGAATGAATATATAATGTTGTTTGATCAATTAACCTGTTTATTTAACTAGTTAACCATTTAATATAAACGGTTAACCAGTCAACAATTAACTATTTATGTTATTCGATTAATCGGTTAAATAAACTATTAACCGTAGTTAATTTTAACCGATTCGGTCGGTAGAACAGAACCAAAGTTAATCGAAACTAGTTAACTAAACCGCTCCTTCTTTAATGGTTAACCGAAAATTTTAGTCGATTGAAGCGGTTAACCGGCCGCGCTCACCCATAATGAGTACAGTGTATAAAGTGTAGTGCTAGATTGGACGGCCAAAGAAAGCTGGGAGCATACGAATTGGAAATAGAGGGCGGGTATCACGTGGGAAGAAGAAAATTTGAGACTCTGATAGTACCTGTAATAGCCGTATCTCCATTAAGCCAGTTGATTAAGTATTTCCATGTATAAATTTTGCTACGGTTGGGTGTACATGGGCTAAATTAGACTTTATGGTATAATGGATGCACCACAATACAGAGGTACAATGCAAAGACTTTCACAATATATCAAAGTTGGAAGTTTATTTTTATAGTTAGGGTTCATTTTTTATCCTGCCAGATAAGGATCAGTCGGGACTGCTCCCAAATAAAAGCCCATTTACTATCTTTGGAAACCCATGAAGTAGGGGGCAATAAATAAATAAATATAATTAGAACAACACAATGGTCAAAAAATCAACTTTGGCTACTTTGTTTTGAAACCAAAATTAAAAATATTAAATAATCATGATAGCTTAAACATTAAAATCAAACACAAACAACAACATAAGTGGATCAATAATAATAATAATAGATAAGCAGTCATGTATTCATTAAATTATTTGCATTGTATTTTATAGTCCAACATTAGCAACTTTTTTGAAGTTGTATGTACATGAAATTTAAGTCAAATGGCAACTTCAAGCATTTTTTGTCATAAGGACAACTACTTTGTTTTTGGTTTGAAGATCAAAGTTTCTAAAAATATATAGAGCATAAGTCCAAAATGTTTTTTTTGAATGATGTTCTAAAGTCTTTTATTGCTAAAAACAATATTTACAAAATATTTACAAGGCATGCTGAAATAATATTTCAGCCCAAAACACAACAAAGCCCATAATGCATCTTAATACCCAACCCGCCCTAGCTAGTTATTTCTGGATCCTTCCACCGCCTAAAGAATGAACTAACAACATTCATTTTGTTTTAACATAACTCCGTTTTCCATCAAATTAATAATGGCGATCTATCTACTCCTTCAATAAAAGTAAATAACAAATATTACCTCCACTAATCAAATTACTACGTCCATCTTTGCTTTAACCCAACTTTCTTTCACTAAGAGGGCCTTCTAATGCAGAGTTGCCTAAGTTGCCTGAAACTCGTCATATGTAAATCCTTCGATTATCATTGAATGCATGTTGCCCCAAGCCAGATCTGAGATCTATACCTCATCTCTAATTGGAAAAATTCAATTTTGGGTGAAAGAGATACTTGCATGCTATTTTGAGGTCTTTAATAGGATTTATGAAGACAAATACATACTCGAAACTGCTTTCTTCACTAGTTAAAGACACATGATCGTAAACTGCTTTCTTTAATTATCCCTATAATATGAAGTTAGAGTGTGAAAAATGTAATTAAAACAGGTAAAGTACCTAATCATGGGATTATGGGAGCTAGGCAACAGTTCGTACGAATCCCTAGCGGCAACACCACTCCATCGGGTGGTAGGTATTGTTATTCCCACTTCTTACATATTTCTTCATCATTATGTTCTATGTATATTCTGTGCTTTGATTTATTTGCTAGAATTTTCACCAATTCAGTTATCGTTCTACGTGTAAATGATGACGAGTTTGGTTTAGCCTAATAACCCTGTAGTTTCTTTCTTCCAAATTAGACATATGCATGTTGATAAGGTGATTAAAGCGGCGTCCTTACTTTTACATTCCCCATTGAATCTTATGGACAAGTTATCGATTTCACTTGTTAACTCTAACAAAACAGTTTGAGGTGCATGTCACTTAAGCTTAATTCTACATCATTTCCAAATGTACGCCATGAACTTACATTAAAAAAAATACGTCAAATCTTCTTCTTGTTGATTGCACAAAAACCAAATTAGGTCTACATTTATATTCCTTTGGATTAATTTTTTCTTTGTTGATAAGAAATTATTTACTGCTTTAGATGGGAAAATGGACATTTTTGGAGGCATGAATTTTATTCCAAATAAGATCGGCCCATTAGACGTAGTATATGACTGTTTAATAGTTTTCCAAATTCCTTTGAAATTATACTTACCATTAGCATAACACATCCTACCCCAATAATCATTTTCTCTGTCCCTCCAAACTCGCACACTTTCCACTTCCTCCTTGATGCCATTCAAAAACTAAATTTACTTGTTCTCCAGGCGCCTTCCTCTAAAATGTCGCCGACTAATAATTTTTCTCTTCTTGTTCTCTCCATCATTTCCACTATAAGTTTGTTAATAACTCTACCCCTTCGTAACCAAGGTTCAAAGCATAACGACGTAGACTTACAATCCACAATATGCTTCCCCATACATCTAATTGCATTTTCTCTATTGGTCATCATGTATTTCCAAACTCCAAAGTCATCATTTCTCATGTTAGTTTCCTAAAAATATGGTTTTTAAAGTACTTTTCCTTCATGGGTTTTGCCTATAATCCCTCATAATTCACTGACTTTCAAATAAGTTTAATGTACATTGGTTTGTTAATTTCTTCCAAACTTTTTAAACTCATCCCCCTTTCACATTTTTCATTACAAAATATTTCCTAAGGAATTTTACTAGTTCTACCTTTCACAAAAATTCAAACAAAGATGTTTTACCTTGTTGATTATTGCTGATGAGATTAGAAAACATTACATTCAAAATTGAATAGTAAGGTATATAGTAGATTTGATCAAATCCATTCTTCCCGCTAAAATTAATAATTTGGTATCCCGCTCTTCCATATTACCTTTGATCTTCTCAATTAAACTGGAAAAAATTTTGTCCTTAATATTAACACTTGATAAGGGGATACCATATACTTGATCGGGAGACTACCTCTATCTATTCCCAAGGTCTCAAAAATTTCTTTCTAATTGTTCATGCCTCCTCCAAAGGAGATTTTCGATTTATCAGAACTGAGTTTAAGTCCAATAGTTAAGAACATATGTATGAAAATCTCTTTAATCACTTTTGCTGCTTTATTTTCCGCTTTGGCAAATATCATGATATCATCTGCGTAAATAAGATGTGACATCTCAAAACCATTTATTTTGAATGATTACTATTTTTCCATAAGCAACATAAAGTTCTTTGTTATAATCATAAATAGAAGCAGTGAAAGTGGATCACCTTGTCTAAGGCCATTATTTCTCTGAAAGAAACTATGTGGACTGCCTCTATACATAATAGAAAAACTGGTGAACATACCATTTCTCTAATCATTGCTATCCATTTGTTAGAAAAATTCATATCCTTCATCACATGCAGCAAAAAATCATGATTAATCGAACCATATGCTTTTTGAAGGTGAACCTTGATGCACATTACTTGTTATTTGACCTTTTGAAACTTCTTATAATTTCGTGGGCTATAAGGATCCATTACAAATCCATCTATCTTCTATGAAAGCACACTGGTCCTCTGAGATAAGGTCCTTCATAAATAATTTTAGTCTGTTACACAATACTTTTGCAAGATTTTATATAACATATTGCCATACAAGACATGTCTAAAATATTGAATTCAGTAGCACATTGGTTTTTGGGGATCAAATGAATAAACGTACGATTGCATTCCCTAAGAATTTTTCCATGATTTAAAGAATCATTAATCGCCTTGATCAGTAGATCTTTCATTTGCAACTAGTGCATTTTGCAAAACTTTGCCTTCAAACCATCAAGGCTAGGGTTGTGTTATCTTTAGTGCTAAAAATGGCTTCTTTGATCTCTTCTTCATCAATTTTGTAATTTAGAAAATCTTGTCCATAATCAGGGATAATAATTTTGTAGATTATTTCAGGTAGGCAGCGTGGTTGAGATTGATTAAATAACATATAAAAAAACTGAATAGCTTTCTCCACGAATTCTCTGTTGCAAATCTCACCATCCACTATAATCTCGTCTCCCTAATTGTTCTAACATTTAGTAGATGACATTTTAGCATAAAAGTAGGTAGTGGCTTCATCTCTCAGGAGCAACAGTCGTACTTCTACTTTTGCTTTGGTGTCCAAAAATTCATACTGTGATTCGCTTTCTAAGTTTGCTTTCACCTCTTGTAATTCCAGACTATTTTTAGAGTCATGGTTTTTTTCTAGTTTGTGTTGAAGTTCACTGCATAATCTTCTATATTTATCCACCAATTTCTTGGTGGTATTCTTATCTTTACTCCAAACCCGTAGTTTCTCCCTCACCGCCTTCTATTCATATACTAGAGAGAACATCGACCTGCCTTCCGTGTGAACATTCCATCGTTATTCAAACATGCATTGATAATCATCAAGAAGTTTCCAATGGTTCAAAATTTTGAAAGGTTCCATCCATTGCAAGTTCACCAATACACGGTCTATGTTTGCTCGGACCTGACTGTCAAGTGAACTTGAACCCATGTTAATATTCGTTAATCCAATCTTCGTTATAATGTTTTCCAATTCCATTATCTTACTAAACGGTACTCGATTCCCTCCCTTTTTCTCCTCCGACCCTCTAATACAATTAAGTGAAAATTAGGGTCACATCCCTAAAACCAAACGTAATTCACAAAAACTCCTTCCGTTCGAAACTTTATAAATCCGGTCCCTATTTTTGTTTCGGCTTAATTCTTTTCCATAAATACCCTCGTTTATATCGTGCTCCATTTTTTCTATCTGTGATTATTTGGTTTATATTGAACGATAAAATTATCTTTGCTTAATGATTTATCTGTTTGCAATAAAAGATTTTACTGAAATACCGCGTAAGTTCGTTTTCTGCAACTATTTACAATAGTTGCAGAAATGTCTGCAACTATATGCAATAGTTGCAGACATTTCTGCAACTATACCAAATAGTTGCAGAAATGTCTGCAACTATTTGGTATAGTTGCAGAAATGTCTGCAACTATTGCATATAGTTGCAGAAATGTCTGCAACTATATGCAATAGTTGTAGACATTTCTGCAACTATTTGCAATAGTTGCATCTGCAACTATTTGCATTTCTGCAACTATATCATATAGTTGCAGAAATGTCTGCAACTATATGCAATAGTTGTAGACATTTCTGCAACTATTTGCAATAGTTGCATCTGCAACTATTTGCATTTCTGCAACTATATGCAATAGTTGCAGAAATGTCTGCAACTATATGAAATAGTTGTAGACATTTCTGCAACTATTTGCAATAGTTGCATCTGCAACTATTTGCAATAGTTGCATTTCTACAACTATATGCAATAGTTGCAGAGATGTCTGCAACTATATGAAATAGTTGCAGACATTTCAGCAACTATACCATATAGTTGCAGAAATATCTGCAACTATATGTAATAGTTGCAGACATTTCTGCAACTATATCATATAGTTGCAGAAATATCTGCAATTTTTTGCAATTTTTATATATTTGAAAAAAAATCGAAAATGTTCAATATTTGCTGAATTGTCTGCAAATATTTGAAATAATTGCAGATTTAATACAAATTTAAATTTTTGGTATCAACAATGGATCTCATTTTAAAGATCATAAAATTTGCGATTTTTTGGTGAAAACGTTATGTTGATCCGGTTTTTGTAAATAAAATTATACACGTTTGAAAAGTTAAAAACATAAAGGGTATTTCGGTCTTTTTGCGTGCGTGAATTTGAAAACAGGGAGCGGAAACGTAAATGTTGATTGGGAAGGATGTTTTCTCTATTTTAAAACTTGTTAAGGATGTGAGCCAAACTTACCCTACAATTAAAGTCTCCAAGCACCAACCATGGCATAAAAATAGAGATAGCGTCCTCTTCCAAAATTCTCCGAAGAACCTCCTTTAAGTAATCAAAGTTTTGTACATACACAAATGTTACATTACATATTTGACACCCAATGGTAAAGATTTCAATGGTTCTTTGTTGATCACTCATGCTTCGAACATTAACTCCCCACACTTCCATATATATTGACTAGGATCATAATTCTACACTTATAATAATAGATAACATTACTCAGCAATTTCCATTTATTCTCAAAACTGACCATAAATCGTAGAAGGTCACAAAACTTAAGTTTGTCTTTCAAAAGACCTATACATTTTACCTTATATTTATGCATAATTTTCTTTAACTCTAAAACCCTTTCGCGTTCCAACATATAATCATTATCTGGGTGATTTTGACTTACTCCTTGGTTCTCTACCTTAGAAAATGGCACCTTTTGTCTCCTCCTTATTTTTCCCTATTAATTATAGAGTTAGGGGTATGCCCCATGGTCAATTATGTAATCTTACTCGATAACCAATCTTGTTCAAAATAAAAGGTGTTTTCTTTCTATTACATACTTGATATAATATGTTAAAATAATTATTCATTAAAAGTATATTTAATATAAAACATGCATAAATGGTATGTTTTGATAGTAGTTGCAATGTGTTATAATTATGAGTGATTTATCACAATAAAGTAAACATATCGTTTTAAATATTTCTAGTCAAGATGCATCGAGAGTGGAGATCAATACATATGTAGAGATTGAGAACGTAACGCTCTCCAAACGTTGGGCAGTGTATTACTCATGGCTGCTAAGGTCACCAAGGTGTAATGTACCGATAGTTACTGGATAACCATAGAACGACTCACTTGATAGTTTTTTGTTGGTTAATATAATAAAGGTCAAGCAGAAAATATCGATGCGATATTTTGCATTATTTCCTCAATACAATTGAGCTTCAATGTGGAAACTCCGCTTTGATTATAGTTAAATGATTGCATGACATCCATCGAATGACTATAGTTAAGGCGAGTGGAAGCATTTAAAGTGAAATACTATTCAAGAGAGAATTTGTCTCCTTGGTTATATGGGGTTAGTATCAAGGGATCAACTTGAGTCAAGTCAAAGTCAAAGTCTCTAGCAAGTGCAGTATATTTAATAATAATTGTTATTATTGAACCAAAGGTTTTGTGTTTGCACTTACAAAGTTGAATATGGATGATGTTGGAATTTTGACCATTACCGAATTCCACAAGTCCTAAAGTGATATAGTTTTGACAAAGAGAATTGGTGTAAATATTTGTCATTACCGAATAACGCTTAAATAAGTAAAATTGGATTTTACCACTAAAGATGTGTAAACGATAAATTCAACTTAAATATCATACCACTAGCTAAGGTGATGTATGAACATTGATGTTTGAATTGTTCAATATTAGTTGCTGATTGAATTTACACTTTTGAGTCATACAACTATAATTTTGAATTCTTCAAAAAACAAAAAGATTTAGTTAATTTATAAAATGGTGTAAGTTAACTGAATTGATTAATATTTGAGAAATATTAATTATTCTTAGTTTATTTAATGTTTGAGAGTTATTTGGAATTGTTTGAGTGCATATATAAAAGTTATATTTGCACACATTGATATATGATATTTGTGTATTTTTAAATAAGTTTGAATAAAAGATAACTGCATGAAACGGTTTATGGAAATTTTATACCATTTAATGGCAAGTTATTTCAGCCATACCATATGAATAGAGAGGAATGAAGAGAGGGAAAATTAAGGGAACCGATTAGGGAAGTTTTAAAAAGAATGGGAAATGTTTCATTCTTTCAATTGTAACCAAATCCACTAATTCATTTCCTACAGGCATTCATTTTTATTCTTTATTATCTTCTTTCTCCTGACTTTCCTTGGCTAAAAATCAAATCAATATTTCCAAAAAATTATCAACTCCAATACCAAATGTGAACATCAAATAAAATAAAAATAAGTGGTTCTTCCTTCTCTTCCAAAGCTGAGTCGTGATCTACTTGAGATCTGAGGAAAAATCTCAAATTAAGATGTTTTTCTTGGCTTCATCTAAAAGGCGAACTCATGTTTTATCTATATATTATTTCATTGCAATTATATGTTTCTTTTTTCACCTATTCTATTCAGTTTTTGGACAATGTTTTGAATATATTTTTATTCCCTTGAACCAAATTTATCCTCATCATGTTGATATGATTAAAATCATCTTGTTTACATTCTCTGTTATTACATGTCACCAATGATAATTGTTATGGATCTATCCTTATTTTGTTTGGTTTTTTATATTATGTATTAATTAAATCTATTTTTCAATGTCATAATTTATACATGTCGGTGTTGTCCAATTCTTTCATATAGAACCTTTTGTTTGAATAATATTTGAAATAATCTATTTATATAAAGTTTAGTTTCATATTGTAAAAAAAATTAAAGATTCTCCCTCAAGTCATTTTGTAATAATTTTGTTTGTTGTTTACATAAAATTTTAGGTAGACTTGAAATTCATATGTTGATTCAAAAAAGGAAAGGTTAGGATTGAAATGTAATGCTAAATTACGTAGTATATTTTTTATTGCTTGTTTCGTAAAATCCAAACTTGAACAAAAATACACATGTTATTTATTTGAAACAATTTTGGAACATAAGTATAATTTTTGTATGGCCATTGATTTGGATATAAACATTTTCATCATTGTACACTTTGAAAAAAAATTATTATTATAAGTAAAATTTTATGCAAAATGTCACATGCTCCTTTTAACCCTTTTGCTAAGGTAGGATTTTTGTAACAACCCAGTATTTTGGACCATTCGCATCCATTATAAGTGTATAGGTAGACACTCATGCCGGAGTTGAATTGCTCAAAATACCGCGTTGTAAATAAAATTTGGCAAAACTCAGCATATACAATAAATAAAATAATTACAGATCACAGACACAGAGTAATATATCAATAATGCAGCGGAAACAAAAGGATAGTAGTTCATGAAGCTACTATATATATAACAGAGTTAGACAAGGTACAACAGAAGTCTCGAATACAATAGATGTCTCAATACAATAATCAAATACAAGATATGAATACATCACTGGAATCCACAGAATAACTGAAAGTAGGATCGATAGATTGCTGGATCTCCAAGCGAAGCTCCAACTCCAAAGGTGAGTCTCAAATGCTGTATCACTCAGTCTGACCCGAGCGTAAAGCAAAACACAAAACACTCGAGTCAGGATTAACATCTTTATATTCAATAAATCCAACTCAAGTGAAATATCAACTGGAATACAAGTAACTTAAAGGATGTTTGGGATAACCATCCTCTAAGGGTCCGTTAAACTATTTACTATGTAGTAATATTCGCTATTATAATAGTGTCTAGATAAGTAAAGTATAATCATATCGGAAAATAGCGTTAAGGGGATGGAGAACCTTAACGCGGTCGGATCTTAAAATCATAATCGTAGTAAAGCTCGGTATGGTAGGTGACACGGCACAACTAGGCAATGCCAGGGTAGATATACCAATTACGCACACGGACTGATGGATACGCATAGCAGCCACTACCGTTCCACCTCGAACAACACTCCCAAATCGGAGGATGGCCATCTAGTCAAATCACAAGTAAGAGTATAATATCGAAGAAATGCGTCCGAGAAGAGGTGCTACCTCACTGGTCCGAGATCGCTCCTGTTTTAGCCACCTTATGCCAACTCACGGGAGTTGGGTCCACGTAACATACCTTAAGAACGTCGCCACCATCCTACTTCATTCTGGAATCTCCACCGCATACACAGTTGTCAAAGTGGTTTTCGGTATCGACAGAGAGTATGTCCATATCCGATCCCGGTCTCTTTAACAACCAATCGTTATTATAACACCGTGGTCATTTCAAAATAGTTTATACTTCAAAACCAAAATATCATTATCATTTCAAAACCCAATTTAATACGATATCATTTCACTTCAAATACATCCATTTTCAAAATCATATTACTTTCCAAAATTATAATGCTTCGAAATCATAGTCTGGAAATCACAGTATTTTGGAAATCATAACATTTTCCTTTTAAACAGTTTAGATATCAAAATTTCGTTATAAAATAAATTAGTTTCCTCAAATTTCACAAATCGATTCAAATTAACTCGAATTCCAAAAATTTAATTTAATCAAATCCCAAATCATCCGTTTCAAATCGATTCAGCTTCTAAATAAACCATTTCAAATTATCAATTTCAAATACGTATCTAAACCATAAAATAAGCCATTTCAATTTTAATATATTTCAAAGCTTTAAATATTCAACATTTCAAAACTAAATTCGATAAATTTATATACATATCAGATTCACTTTAAAATTATTTAGTTTTGAAATATTAACTTAATCATTTCCATAACATTTAAATGCAATTTCAATTTACAAATTTAAATAAACAAAATATCCCATTTAAATATTATACGTTTGAAATATCCATTTAAGTCACCCTTTCAAATTTCAAGTTGTAAATCACTTCTTTAAATTTCAAATTCAATACATTTCAAATCAAACTTATTTAAGTTTAATTCTTAAATAAATATAATTTCAATCAATTTCAAATCATTATACATTCTATATTTGAAAATATAGATATTAAATAAATACTTAAACATATTATTTACCAACTTTATTAAATCAACTTTAATGAATCTTTAAAATCAATATTTATCAAAACCATATATTTCTTTTCAAAAACCAAAGAAATCATTTTCAAACATTTATATATAGACCAACGGTGTCTGTATAAAAATTTTCTATCCTATGGTCAAGTGATACGGATATTTATCATTTCAATCCGAAATTTAAAACATATTCGAGTATATATCTTTTCAACCCGAAATCCCAAATTCAATTCAATGAAAATCACTTGGGTTTATCATTTCAACCCATAACGATTTTCTCCTATTCTACAGATCGTTCGGGTATGTATCATTTCAACCCATAGTGATTCTATACTAACAGGGAACTTGCAGAGTGATAACAGATATGATAATAAAATAACAATAGTAACAGGCAATATATCATCAATATAAATAACAGATAATGGTGTCAGGTGTCACAGGTGAACAGATACAGATAATGACATATATATATAACAATGTAAATAACTAACAGCAGCATATTTCAATTAACGTTTCAATTGAAATCAAATTTAATAAATATAAGAACATTAATCGTGATTGCTCACCTTTCGAGGTTAGAGAGAAGTTTGAAACACAACCAGCTACGAATTGGATCACGATCTAGAAAATCGAACAAACCAAACAACAGTCTCAAAGTGAAGTACTCTGAAAGCGGATTTTGATGGACATAGCTGATAGATAGAAATTGACGAAATCAATCAGGACCAGATCGATGATGATAGATGGTAAGAATGAACTTATATATATATAAATTATATGCTAAAATCAAACAGATATTAAATTAAATATATATGTATGTATTTAAAAATCCAAATGTTAAAATTAAAACACACATAAAAATCAAACATGTATATACATTATGTTTTGAGATAAAGACATCTACTTGCAAAATACTTACGTTTCTTAAAATAAAATGTACATAAATCCAACTTTATTATAAAGTAATATATATATAAACTAAATGTCCACGTATAAACTACTATTCACTTTGAAATAAATGTTTTATTAAGACATATATAAACACTATGCCAATAAGTTTCGGAATACATAAAAAATAATATACATGATTTTCATACATAAAATACTGTGAGATCTAAATATATGTATACTAATATATATCCAGCATCTTATAATCTTACCCAAGCCATATATAAATATAATCATCCAACAACCAAAAGTTAACTGATAGAAAATATAAACACTATACGAATTTAATATATAGGAAACGTACGAACCTCTATGTAAATGTATATATATACTGTAAATTTAAACTGCCATTACACTGACATATAACATAAATATCTGTATTGTTTATAAATACATATCCAGATGTATATCTAACAACACACGCACACAAAATATACTTTTAAACGTAAAATTTAAACTACAAATATATATACGATATATAAACATGTATCAGATCTATAATATACACAAACATACGTTTAAAATAAAAATATAAAGACCTGACATGCATATGATATTTAAATACAACTAACAAATTATACATATGTATATATATAGTAACTAAGTTTTATACAACTAGTATACATATATATAGTACGGCTAAATCAAATAATATATTTCAGATCCAACATTTTATATATGCACTACAAACAAAAATATATACATTGCAGATTATGAAGCTTGTACAAATAGTAACATGTTATATATAATATACTTTAACTTGCTCTTTGAAATATATATAAAACTTGAAATAAACAAAAACTTAAGTAACAATATATATATATATATATATGCGGTGCGGTTTGCAAACAAAAGAGGAGAAACGTGAACACACTTACACGATGCAGAGCCAACCTATAACGAGGCTACGGTGGACGAGGTCAGGCGGCGAAGGTCTTCGGCCAGAGAGGAAGAGGAGGTGGTGGCGTCTTCGGTTGGATGAGTGAGAGGCTGGAAAGTAGGAGGCGTGGCCATGGCTTCAGGTTGGAGGATGATCTTGGGTAGGCTGTTGTACACGTGGTGGGTGGAGGGAGGTATGGCTGCACGCTAATCGACGTGATGGGGAAGATGTCTGGAGATGTGGGTTTCGAGGCTGGTCTCGGTTGAAGTGTAGGTGGTGAGGCCGGTTGAAGGCTTGCGGTTCTCAAGTGTAGGTGTGGAAAATGGAGATGGTGACTGGGTATAGGAGCTGCTGGGGCCTCGGCCGTAGAGGTTGCATGGAGGAAGTGGGATCGATGTCTGCGATGGTGGATTAGCGTGCGTGCGGAGGTAGATCCGGCTTTAGATGGAAAACAGTAGAAGTTGAAAGCAAAGGGGAAAGATGATGTGGGTGGAGAAATAATTTGTGAGGTATGCGGCTATGGTAGGAATAAGAACAGAGAGAGGTTGGGCGAGAGAGTGAGGTAATAGGTAGATATATTTACTTCATTTCAATTGAACGGAAGAGTAGCCAGCAAAATCAACGGATCAAAAATAAAGGAAGGAGTTTCCAAACGAATAGCACGTTTGAATTTGAAAAGGTCAGAGACTAAAATAAAAAGATACAGATAGCACGTTTGAATTTGAAAAGGTAAGAAAGTGGAAAGTCACAAATTTTGTACCGTTACAATGGAACATTTTATTATTTCCGTCGTGTACCGGACCTCAAAATAAAGAAATAAATATACCGCTGAGATCAGCACGACGAGACGATCAAAACGGTATACAAATATTGGTGGTACGATCATCCGATCAAAAGTCGATAATCGGTACCTAAAATGCTGCTATTCAGCCAGAATTAAGATAAACGGAGTAATAGACATCCAAATTTGACGAAACGAAAGATGACGTCTCACTCAGAAGATGATTTATAAATTTTCTATGTAAAAATATTTAGGTTTGGAAAACATTTTATTATCACCAATTTTTAACTGATTAAATTGAAGTAAATTTACGCGCGAAATAAATTTTCATATTTTCGGATGAAAATTTACCAGTTGCTATGTTTAATTAGACGCATTCCAAATATCAAATTTATATTTCAAAATTTTATTGTTTAAAATTTCACACAAATTCAATTAATTAAATAAATAAAACCACTGAAATTTACGAGTCGTTACACTCTCCCCCACTCAAAACTTTTCGTCCCCAAAAAGGAAGGAAGTAGGAGAATGGAAACAACCAGAAAGAAAAATAGATTAAAAGACAAGATAAAACTATTAATTTGAACCATATAATTTCAAATTAAACTAATTAATATTTAACAATTTGATTTAGTCCACTGAGTTCACTTAAGTTAAATCAATTCATCTATTTCTGAATTCATTACCTTATGTCTAGTCATCCTCAATTAACAATTTCTAAGTCATCAAATTTGTATAATCATTTATTATACTCATGTTTTATTGAACAAATTTACTTCTTTTATTCTCAATTATTATTAACTTTATTCCACTTAATATATCTTACCATATATATTTAAACCATATAAATTAATGTAAACCATATAAATTTCAATTTAAATTAATTTATATTCAATAATTGACTCTAAATTCAAGGTATTTCCTTAGGTTAATCTAATTTCAATTTTATTAATTCCTTCAAAACAAATTTATTTGTCTCATCTTATTATCTACTTAACTTATAATTCTATTTATTTCAATTGATATTTATAACTAAATTTTAAGTGTATAACGTTTATTATAACCACTCAAATTCTATTTAAAAAGGTCATTTTATATTGTATATTATCCGATTACATTTTTAACTTATGAAAATTTTAGGTAAGTTATGTTGAGATGTAATCGAGTATTATACAAATAAGATTTTACAATTCAGTTATTCCCAGTTAACTATTTATCCAAGAATTTTGACTTTAGTTTATAATTGAAATCATTTTAAATCTAAAATTTAAGAATTTAAATCTCCGATTTACTTCAAACAATTTAGAGATATATATAATATATTTATATAAAATTAAATTTTAAAATAAGATACCTATATATATATATAAATCAAATTATACTGAAGAAATTCAAATCAAAAGTTTTTTTTTTCAAAACAAAACCGTAGCAAAGCTACAGAATAGTCTCTCCACTTCGAAACTCGAAAATGAATGTCGATGATGCGGCCGTCATCACCGAAATTATTTTCCAGCGACAAAGAGAAGAGCACTGATTTAAACATTTAAAATTCTTTGAAAACCATTTTATTCGAAAATACTTTAAATAATATACATTTTAGGACTTTAAAACAAAGTTTGAAATCACCAGAAATTTAATTCTTAAATCTTCGATTTAAATTCATTTCAATTCCAAATAAATTTATAACCAATAGTCATTTTGCAATAGTCAATGACTTACAAACAATAAAATGATAATCAAATATTATCATTTTCAACAACCAAATTATTTAACTTTTAATTCCAGAAAATTTTCTTATATATTTAAAATATAATCATACAAATTTATTTCATTCATCAGATTTGAAAATTATATGGTGTCAGTTTGCTCTATTCAAGTGTTTTGGAAATCCTATCGATAGCGTTGATCAGACGAATCGATCGAAAATCCAAACCAACATCAACAACTCAAACAACACACTATAAACATAAACTATTTTATATTAATTACAAATACACTCCCTCACACGATGATTCCAGAATTGGTTTTCAACACAAGGATGGAGATCCAAATATAGAGGGACTCTAATCAAAGAGAATTCTAATCTAAAATAGATAGCTCGAAACGAAGGTTAGATGATTGCATTTCAAACAGGAAGATGGATAAAGTTGTATAAATCACGGGCAACCTTAACCGGGTCAACCGTGACTTCATAGATAAGATCGATGTAGAATTCTGAAGCAAATCAACATTCGATTACCAGAGGTAGAATTCGGGTATAGCATAAGATAGCAGCATCGTAAACCGAGGATACAGAAATCTCCGGTGAATCAATACCGATTATAAAGGAGTTTCACCCCAGTACAAATTATTCGAAGATTGGCGGGACCGCCGATTTATTATAGAGATCATTTGAAGTGGAATTATGGGATACTCTAGAATCAAAAGACACGAATGGACTTGGAACCGAAGTGAACGTTCCAAAATTCAAAGGAACTGAGTCAAAGAAGAAGGAATTCAAGCTCGAACGAAAGTGATTCTGTAATTGAATTTACTCTATATGCTGAGTTTTGCCTAAAACCTCGCTCTGATACCACATGTAACAACCCAGTATTTTGGACCATTCGCATCCATTATAAGTGTATAGGTAGACACTCATGCCGGAGTTGAATTGCTCAAAATACCGCGTTGTAAATAAAATTTGGCAAAACTCAGCATATACAATAAATAAAATAATTACAGATCACAGACACAGAGTAATATATCAATAATGCAGCGGAAACAAAAGGATAGTAGTTCATGAAGCTACTATATATATAACAGAGTTAGACAAGGTACAACAGAAGTCTCGAATACAATAGATGTCTCAATACAATAATCAAATACAAGATCTGAATACATCACTGGAATCCACAGAATAACTGAAAGCAGGATCGATAGATTGCTGGATCTCCAAGCGAAGCTCCAACTCCAAAGGTGAGTCTCAAATGCTGTATCACTCAGTCTGACCCGAGCGTAAAGCAAAACACAAAACACTCGAGTTAGGATTAACATCTTTATATTCAATAAATCCAACTCAAGTGAAATATCAACTGGAATACAAGTAACTTAAAGGATGTTTGGGATAACCATCCTCTAAGGGTCCGTTAAACTATTTACTATGTAGTAATATTCGCTATTATAATAGTGTCTAGATAAGTAAAGTATAATCATATCGGAAAATAGCATTAAGGGGATGGAGAACCTTAACGCGGTCGGATCTTAAAATCATAATCGTAGTAAAGCTCGGTATGGTAGGTGACACGACACAACTAGGCAATGCCAGGGTAGATATACCAATTACGCACACGGACTGATGGATACGCATAGCAGCCACTACCGTTCCACCTCGAACAACACTCCCAAATCGGAGGATGGCCATCTAGTCAAATCACAAGTAAGAGTATAATATCGAAGAAATGCGTCCGAGAAGAGGTGCTACCTCACTGGTCCGAGATCGCTCCTGTTTTAGCCACCTTATGCCAACTCACGGGAGTTGGGTCCACGTAACATACCTTAAGAACGTCGCCACCATCCTACTTCATTCTGGAATCTCCACCGCGTACACAGTTGTCAAAGTGGTTTTCGGTATCGATAGAGAGTATGTCCATATCCGATCCCGGTCTCTTTAACAACCAATCGTTATTATAACACCGTGGTCATATCAAAATAGTTTATACTTCAAAACCAAAATATCATTATCATTTCAAAACCCAATTTAATACGATATCATTTCACTTCAAATACATCCATTTTCAAAATCATATTACTTTCCAAAATTATAATGCTTCGAAATCATAGTCTGGAAATCACAGTATTTTGGAAATCATAACATTTTCCTTTTAAACAGTTTAGATATTAAAATTTCGTTATAAAATAAATTAGTTTCCTCAAATTTCACAAATCGATTCAAATTAACTCGAATTCCAAAAATTTAATTTAATCAAATCCCAAATCATCCGTTTCAAATCGATTCAGCTTCTAAATAAACCATTTCAAATTATCAATTTCAAATACGTATCTAAACCATAAAATAAGCCATTTCAATTTTAATATATTTCAAAGCTTTAAATATTCAACATTTCAAAACTAAATTCGATAAATTTATATACATATCAGATTCACTTTAAAATTATTTAGTTTTGAAATATTAACTTAATCATTTCCATAACATTTAAATGCAATTTCAATTTACAAATTTAAATAAACAAAATATCCCATTTAAATATTATACGTTTGAAATATCCATTTAAGTCACCCTTTCAAATTTCAAGTTGTAAATCACTTCTTTAAATTTCAAATTCAATACATTTCAAATCAAACTTATTTAAGTTTAATTCTTAAATAAATATAATTTCAATCAATTTCAAATCATTATACATTCTATATTTGAAAATATAGATATTAAATAAATACTTAAACATATTATTTACCAACTTTATTAAATCAACTTTAATGAATCTTTAAAATCAATATTTATCAAAACCATATATTTCTTTTCAAAAACCAAAGAAATCATTTTCAAACATTTATATATAGACCAACGGTGTCTGTATAAAAATTTTCTATCCTATGGTCAAGTGATACGGATATTTATCATTTCAATCCGAAATTTAAAACATATTCGGGTATATATCTTTTCAACCCGAAATCCCAAATTCAATTCAATGAAAATCACTTGGGTTTATCATTTCAACCCATAACGATTTTCTCCTATTCTACAGATCGTTCGGGTATGTATCATTTCAACCCATAGTGATTCTATACTAACAGGGAACTTGTAGAGTGATAACAGATATGATAATAAAATAACAATAGTAACAGGCAATATATCATCAATATAAATAACAGATAATGGTGCCAGGTGTCACAGGTGAACAGATACAGATAATGACATATATATAACAATGTAAATAACTAACAGCAGCATATTTCAATTAACGTTTCAATTGAAATCAAATTTAATAAATATAAGAACATTAATCGTGATTGCTCACCTTTCGAGGTTAGAGAGAAGTTTGAAACACAACCAGCTACGAATTGGATCACGATCTAGAAAATCGAACAAACCAAACAACAGTCTCAAGTGAAGTACTCTGAAAGCGGATTTTGACGGACATAGCTGATAGATAGAAATTGACGAAATCAATCAGGACCAAATCGATGATGATAGATGGTAAGAATGAACTTATATATATATAAATTATATGCTAAAATCAAACAGATATTAAATTAAATATATATGTATGTATTTAAAAATCCAAATGTTAAAATTAAAACACACATAAAAATCAAACATGTATATACATTATGTTTTGAGATAAAGACATCTACTTGCAAAATACTTACGTTTCTTAAAATAAAATGTACATAAATCCAACTTTATTATAAAGTAATATATATATAAACTAAATGTCCACGTATAAACTACTATTCACTTTGAAATAAATGTTTTATTAAGACATATATAAACACTATGCCAATAAGTTTCGGAATACATAAAAAATAAAATACATGATTTTCATACATAAAATACTGTGAGATCTAAATATATGTATACTAATATATATCCAGCATCTTATAATCTTACCCAAGCCATATATAAATATAATCATCCAATAACCAAAAGTTAACTGATAGAAAATATAAACACTATACGAATTTAATATATAGGAAACGTACGAACCTCTATGTAAATGTATATATATACTGTAAATTTAAACTGCCATTACACTGACATATAACATACATATCTGTATTGTTTATAAATACATATCCAGATGTATATCTAACAACACACGCACACAAAATATACTTTTAAACGTAAAATTTAAACTACAAATATATATACGATATATAAACAGTATCAGATCTATAATATACACAAACATATGTTTAAAATAAAAATATAAAGACCTGACATGCATATGATATTTAAATACAACTAACAAATTATACATATGTATATATATAGTAACTAAGTTTTATACAACTAGTATACATATATATATAGTACGGTTAAATCAAATAATATATTTCAGATCCAACATTTTATATATGCACTACAAACAAAAATATATACATTGCAGATTATGAAGCTTGTACAAATAGTAACATGTTATATATAATATACTTTAACTTGCTCTTTGAAATATATATAAAACTTGAAATAAACAAAAACTTAAGTAACAATATATATATATATATATGCGGTGCGGTTTGCAAACAAAAGAGGAGAAACGTGTACACACTTACACGATTCAGAGCCAACCTATAACGATGCTACGGTGGACGAGGTCAGGCGGCGAAGGTCTTCGGCCAGAGAGGAAGAGGAGGTGGTGGCATCTTCGGTTGGATGAGTGAGAGGCTGGAAAGTAGGAGGCGTGGCCATGGCTTCAGGTTGGAGGATGATCTTGGGTAGGCTGTTGTACATGTGGTGGGTGGAGGGAGGTATGGCTGCACGCTAATCGACGTGATGGGGAAGATGTCTGGAGATGTGGGTTTCGAGGCTGGTCTCGGTTGAAGTGTAGGTAGTGAGGCCGGTTGAAGGCTTGCGGTTCTCAAGTGTAGGTGTGGAAAATGGAGATGGTGACTGGGTATAGGAGCTGCTGGGGCCTCGGCCGTAGAGGTTGCATGGAGGAAGTGGGATCGATGTCTGCGATGGTGGATTAGCGTGCGTGCGGAGGTAGATCCGGCTTTAGATGGAAAACAGTAGAAGTTGAAAGCAAAGGGGAAAGATGATGTGGGTGGAGAAATAATTTGTGAGGTATGCGGCTATGGTAGGAATAAGAACAGAGAGAGGTTGGGCGAGAGAGTGAGGTAATAGGTAGATATATTTACTTCATTTCAATTGAATGGAAGAGTAGCCAGCAAAATCAACGGATCAAAAATAAAGGAAGGAGTTTCCAAACGAATAGCACGTTTGAATCTGAAAAGGTCAGAGACTAAAATAAAAGGATACGGATAGCACGTTTGAATTTGAAAAGGTAAGAAAGTGGAAAGTCACAAATTTTGTACCGTTACAATGGAACGTTTTATTATTTCCGTCGCGTACCGGAGCTCAAAATAAAGAAATAAATATACCGCTGAGATCAGCACGACGAGACGATCAAAACGGTTTACAAATATTGGTGGTACGATCATCCGATCAAAAGTCGATAATCGGTACCAAAATGCTGCTATTCAGCCAGAATTAAGATAAACGGAGTAATAGACATCCAAATTTGACGAAACGAAAGATGGCGTCTCACTCAGAAGATGATTTACAAATTTTCTATGTAAAAATATTTAGGTTTGGAAAACATTTTATTATCACCAATTTTTAACTGATTAAATTGAAGTAAATTTACGCGCGAAATAAATTTTCATATTTTCGGATGAAAATTTACCTGTTGCTATGTTTAATTAGACGCATTCCAAATATCAAATTTATATTTCAAAATTTTATTGTTTAAAATTTCACACAAATTCAATTAATTAAATAAATAAAACCACTGAAATTTACGGGTCGTTACAATTTTATTTCACTAACCATAATATTAAAATATATACTCACATATAATTGCATGTCCCTTTGACTTAAAGTCATTAAAATAGATTCTTATATGTAACCATTAATTTAGTTTCAAAATCTTATCAAATTAGATTTTTTAAGTTTTGATTTCATAGTGTATAAACTGGTTACTCTAAATATTAATGTATATATACACATATGTGTGTCTGTGTGTATATGTATATGTAAGACTCACATAAATATATATTTTTTATTAATCAAAATTTTGGACTACAAAGGCATTTGTTAATTCAGTAGTAGATGTCATTAATATGTCAATTAATCTAATTAAAGAAAGAGAAATGAAAGGTTTCTCTCTCTACATTATTGTTACGAGTGGAGTCGCGGGACGTCCATCTAGGTTTGTGTTCCCTATGTGAGGGTCAAGTGGGTCGCGATTGACATACTATGCATTTGATTCTGGGTCGCCTAATCTAAGGTATGGACCATATGCTTAATGACATCCTCGGTTTGGACATATATGGATGAACTTGAGAGCTTCGGGCTACCCTTGAATCTCACAGATGAGTCCGCCGACATTAGGATGAAATAAGTTATTGTATCTATTGTTCCCGCTCTCTAGTAGGGTTGCATTTTCTAATTTAATGTTGCAATAAGCTCTCTAGTTTTGTCTTGACTGGCAAGGGAGAGTTGGTCTCCGCTGTTCCTGCCCCTGGCATGAACGGGAGGGTTGCATGGCTCTTACATTTTCTCGTAGGTGGATAGTGATGTAATTGTTGCTTCTTCCATAGGTGCTTCCCTACTATGGATAGCCGTAGAACGAATGAGAATGTTGTGCGGCTTTCAAATTCTCTTGGGTTGACCGACGGTTGTCGTAGTTGATTCTTGTTGCAACATGAGAACTCCCATCTTGGCTTTGTGAAAGGAGATATTGTAGCAAACCTTCGCATATTGTTGATTGATGTGGACATAGCTAATGCTTCCCTTTATGGGGAACTTCATTGTGATCCACTAATATGCCACTACACATCCAGGTCTGCCAACGCCAATTTACCTATAATATGTTATAAGTAGACGGGTAATCTACTAGTACAAAATTTACTGAATCTTTGCGAAGCATGGTTCCTTATCGAAGATGACTATATGCGATGTTGAACCTAGAAGTATGATCTTGTTTCCTCTGAAACCCTTTATTGGTAGTGCACAAGGCGTGAGGCTGGATGATGGAAGCTTTATTTGGTCCAAGATATTCTTGAACATGACTCTGATAGAGCTGCCCATGTTAGTGAAGACTTGATGTACCTGGACTCTAGTAACACTGACAGATATAACCATGGAGTCATGGTGGAGATACTTGACTCCTTTCTTATCTTTAGCTGAGAAGGTGATGTCCACTTTGTATTCTTCTATCCTTAGAGCCTTTAAGGATTTCTATTGAGTAGTTCTGATTGGGTGGTGCGAGCTTCCTTCTGTATCGGGGTTGGGCCCCTATACTACTTCTGATCAAATGAGGCCACCACAAATTGAAAATATATCGATGTTGATTGCAACTACATTGTCGTTGTCTGCATATTGAAGCGAGGCAGGAGGATTTTGCTGGGTAGACCTTTGTTTAACCTATTGTATTACACTTTGCATAGGTGTGCCTTCACAGATCACCCACTCCATCTCGTTTTTCACGTGGCGACACTCATTTGTTGAGTAGTCAGTAAACTGGTTGAACTCACAATATTTCCCAGTACCTCGGGGCTCCTTCTTATGCCATGATCGGGAGGGAGGAGGCCTTTGGTTGGGAGCATGATCCATTGTGATGAGGCAGATGGTTTCCATATCATGGGTTAATAAGGTGTAGTGGCATACCTACGATTGAACCAAGAACCATCTTTAATGTGATTTTTTGTGTTATCTTAATGACCATTCTTTCTATGGAGGTTTTCCTGTCTCAAGTTATCCTTTTTTCCTCGTTTGCACTCCTCGTCACTATCGGTTAAGTCTACCTCTTCTAGTCGCATGATTCCATTAGCTTTGTGGAAGAGGTCGACCAAGGATGAAGCAGGCTTCTTTTGTAATTCCTTCCACATTTTGGATCGATACCTCACCCCTGAACATAGGGCGACCACTAAGCTATTCTTGTTAGCTCCCTTTTCTTGGGTTGACTCTTTTTTGAAACGGTAGACATGTAAACGGAGCGACTCATTTGGTTCTTATCGTATGTTTTACAGCTCGCTTTCCATCATAATGCTGGTCCACAAGGAAAAGATCAGAGTCTTATAATCAATGCACATCTATTACCAGGAGTGAATATTACCTGCCTGGAGATGTAGGAACTAGTAGGAGGTCGGGCCGATCAGAGCACTTTGCATGGTTGGAGAGCTGGCCGACTCAAGTAATGGAGTTAAAAGCCGTGATGTAGTCGAATGGGTCTACACTTTCATCATACTTTTTAATGGAAGTAAGGCGTAACTTCAATGGATGTAGGTTCCCAAATTTATTCAGAAAAGGGTTCCCCGTTCTCATCATCAGACAAACTCTCGCAGTCATTATTTCTGGTCTGAATTCTCAACATTTATTGTTGTAAAGATGCTATTTCCTCCCAAAGGTCAGCTTCCACCTATTATGGGTAGCGCTGAACCCTAGCTGGGGTGAGACTTCTCCTATAACTTGTAGGGAGGGAGATCGATGGCGCCGGTATAGTGATGATGAGCGGGGACGATGGACATGGGTAGGCGATCTCTTATTTCTGTTTACAGAAAGTGACCTGGAATGTTGGCTCCACCTTTCATGGGATCTTGGCTAGTGGGCCCTCCTTTTGATGCTAGGAGTGGACTGAAAGCTCTCTGTGCTTGTGGTTTTGACTTGTCATTGTTGCTCGGGTAATCAAAATGCAAATCATGCTCTCCGTCCACTACCCAAAGGCAGCATGTCATTTTACGGGGGGAGTGGCGAGCATGTAACACCTCGTAATATTATATAATATTAAAAATGGTAAAGTCATAATTTTACATAAAGAGCAAAATAGTAAATTTAAAATAAAAAAATCTGAAATTAGGCTTCGAAACCCAACCAATTACGTTTGGATTGTCATTTATAGTCAGAGAAAATTTATATCTTGCTAAATTTGATAAAATATGTCAAAATTAGAAAGAGCCAAACCCTGTGGCATTTTTATAACATATTAAAATTCAGATATTTTTCACTTTGGGCTGAAAATTGAGATTGTAAATAGATGTGAAAGCCACATTTTTCTTATTATATCCTGAATCCCTCACCATTGTGATATAATAGTTTCCATCAAATCCTAAGCAAATTCGAAAAAACAATTTCATTTTTTCTTATACATTTCCTTTCTTCTTCTTCTTCCCTCTTTTTACCAAGCTTTTAAAATTCATAACTTCTCCATTTCTCAGTGGATTTCATGAAAAATAGGGGCAAATTGTAGGATGCAAGGAATAATATGATCTTATATCATTTTGGAGGCAAAATTCAGAAGATCAAAGTCACAGCAGCCTCAAACAAAGAAGAACAATGGAGAAATCTCACACACTAATTTCTTCCTTCTCTATCAGACTTCAAAATGGCGTATCTCCCTCATTTCTTAATACACTTTTACGATCAACCCATCGAAACGACCATAGAGATGAGTGCTATGATTTGTTAAAGGATTATGGGTAAGTTGCTGTAGTTTCGAGGCACTAAAGGCACATTACAATAAAGAACGGTTGTTAGATCTCATATACCATTTTCCTCCATCTTTATCAACTTTAAAATGTCGTAACTCTCTCATTTCTTAACAGATTTTAATGATATGATAATCTGGTAGTTGTAACGATCCCGAAATTTAAATTTATTCAAATTAATAATTAAATGAATTTTTGAATTTAATTGAGTAATTAAATAAATTTTTGATAAAAAATTGTAAATTTAATTAGGGAAATTTGAGCGAGTTTCCCCGAGTCCCAATTTTATTTGAACGATCATTTAAATTTAAATATTGTATATGTTGAATTTGAGTTTCAAGTAAATAGTTTAAGAATAATTATAAAATATAGAATGTCATTTATATTTCAAAATAAATAGAGTAAAATATAAAAACCATATCTCATCAACAAATAGATCTGCATAGTCAATCTGGACAACAACACTTAAATATAAATAAAACTAGCAGCCATCATTGTAAAATAAATATATACAAACAAATTGCGAAAGTCAATACAAAGTAACAAAACAAAACAAAAGAAAAGTAAAATCAAGTATAAGTATGAACTGTAAAACATGCAAGTAAGGTAAGTTGCAAGTAAGGTAAGTATCAAGCAGTAGAACAACAATACAACATGGAATACAAACAAATACAAATAAATATAAGCAAGCATAAACAAAGATAAAAGGACCATTTCATTTAATGCAACATACCTATATCATCTCTCAGCCGAAAGTAAGGAAACAAAGTAAACAAAAAATATATTTAAATAGGTATGTAAGTGTACAATATAGGCAAAGTCATTTAATGCTAGTAAGGCAAAACATGTTGTACAAATATGATATAGCCTGTACACTCTCTTCTCTATATCAGCCTTCTCTTAATTTGTCCATTACAAAACTGAGAAAAGAATATCATGCAAAACATAAACAAAAGTTCAATTTAAAATGGTAACTTCAACCTGATCAGAGATAAAGGGCTTCAGCAAATAAATCACAAAAGATTTCAACTTGAAGCTCTGTTTTTTTCTTCAACAACAGCAGCTAAGTTAATTCAAAAGCAAGTAGGACCAAGATTTCAAGTTCCAGGCCTCTGTTTTGTCCTCTATTCTTCAATCTCAGTGAGTAACATTTTATTTTAAAGGATATACTTAAATCAATATAGCATACTTGTCTCTGTGATGCTACATATTTTAGTATTCATGATGATGCATATCTATTCTGTTCTTGATACTCTGTGTACATGTTGTTCATTCTTGTAGACCTGTAAATAAACCCTATCACCTAATCTAGCTATTGTTGGGATGTAAGGTATAAACAGAAATGGATTGTCTGGTTATAAGCTAAGCATTAAAATTTTATTTAATTCAAACAAACTATACTGTCTCTGTAACTCAAGAAAACAAAGCACAACTTTAAATATGTTTAAAAACAAGTTTCTGGTTTTAGAGATTCATGAGTATAGAGTGAAACATTATACTAAAATAGGATTTTTAAAACAAGTTTTACGATTTTTAAAGTTTGGGTTGAAGAGCAGTGTTAGTTTCACTATTTCGAGCATTTAGGGTCGCCATGGGTAATATAGACGACCGGAGTTGTCGTGGTTGGGTCTGAGGGTAGAGGAGTGACCAAGGAATCGGGGAAAAATGGCCGGAGGGTGATCAGGTAGCCGTGGAATTTGCGGTGGTCGTTTTTAGTTTGTAAACCTAGTTTTATCTAGGATGAGTATTTTGATCGCCACGTCCCCTACAAGCGATCGAGTGCTTTCGGGTTTTGGGCAAGGGTAGCTAGGCCATAGACGAGGTCGTGACCGGAGTTGGAGGAATTTTGGTGGACAGGGCTGCGAAGACGAGGCAATGACAGGGATTTGGTTGGTCGCGAGTTTGTTTCCAGGCTTCGATTTATTCGAATTTGGGTTCGAGTGGTACTGGAGGGAAACTGGTGGTTGGGATCGGAGCTGGGGGTGATGTTCGACTTACTCGTCGATGTGGTGATGATCGGAGGCGTCGACCTTTGGTGTACACGTGCACGTGCACGTTGGTGTCAGGCGGTGTTTGAGACAATGGGGAAGAAGCAGTCTTGCCTGGGGACGAATTCGAGTCGTACTCGAGGAAATTCGCGAGGGAACTCGAAGAAGAGTGTGTCGAGCGAAAACTCGAAGCAGGGCTCGGGAATTTGGTAAGATGACTCGGGTAAGTGAGAGACAGGTTTTAAACCTGTAAGTTCTTTTAAAACTTTAAACTGGGTTTAATTTGTAAAGGTTACAGTAGTAGTTACTTCAAATCTTTATTTTGAAATAGAATTTGGAAGTTGAAATGCTTTCCAAAATATGATTGAAAATGATAATTAAATCATTAATGAAAATGATGTTTTTATCTTAAAGTTAAGCAATGGTTTGTAATTCATTCAAATCTTTAAGGTGATAAATGGTTAAATTTATAAGTAAATAAGTTTGTGATTTGAATTAATTAAATCATTAGAGGTTTAATTTATAAATTTAGGATTAAATGTATTCGTAGTTAAGAATTGATTAATTCATAGTTATAAATGATTAATTTAATGTTAATTACTTAAAGAGGTAATTAAGGTATTGGTTGATGAATATAGACAAGGAAAGGTCATTAACTAAGATGTTTCAAATAAGAAATTAATGTGATTAATTTTAAATTCGATTTATTACTAAATGATAATCATTTATAAAATTATGTAAGTATAATTACTTTATGGAAGGAATTAGGAAATTAATTTCTCATTGAAATTAAACAAGGAAAATTTATTAAGAATAATTAAATTTATTAAGGTAATTGATTAATTGAATTTTATCAAGTGATTTGTAATTAATTAATCAGGATTGGATAATAAATTCATAAGTAATTAATTTAATTGGAAATAAATTGAATAAATTAGGATTAAACAATTAATTTATCCTACTTATAAATGACTATTGAATACTTGACCTTACTTATGGATATTTGGATTCTATTGAATGTGAATTGTTTGATATCTCTGATATATGATGCTTTGTGATACACCCTGATTTATGTTGTGATCTGTAGTTTACTTACCTGTGATATATATCTGTGATCTGTGAATGAACGATAAGCGTATAGTTTATATCTCTTATCAACTATATCCTGTATTTTGTTATGTGATGATTGATGTTGCACTATTGTGTGTGAAACCCCTGGACCACACCTTTACACACACAAATATGGATTTCACATGGATATCGGTTAAGTCACAGATAATTTAAATTTAATGTTTTGAAATTGAAATTTTAATTTCAATTGATTTTGAAATTAGAAATTCGGGTTTAAAGTAAAAAGCTTTTGAAATGGAATTTCAAAGATAAAAGTCATTTTAAATAACTTAACCGAGTTTTGAAAATTTAAATAGTTAGATTTAAATTTGGATTCAAGTTTGAAATTAAGCTATGATTTGGAAACTAGGGAGTAAAGATGATATAAATGTGTTTATATGAATTTAAACCATTTTAAAAGTATAAGTTGGGAATTTGGATTTAACCCAAGAACCTTAACTCGTATAAATGAATCAGATTTCCAAAATGAAAACTGTTTGTTTTCAAAGAATAAAAGCTTTTAGATAAGAAATGAAATTCCAATTTAGGTAAAGGAATTTCAAGTGAATTGAAAAATGGATTTTCCAAGTTATGAATGAATTCTTTTCGAAAGCTATGAATTAAATCTGTCTATTTTTAACAGATTTAAAATGATGATTTGTTTAACCCATTCGAAATGAAATTGTTTGAAAGCTATTTGTTAAATCTTTGATTTAAAGATTCAACGAATTAATTAAATTGAAATGGAAATCGATTTGGAAAATCTGTAAATGAATCTTTGTGAAATTAAGTGAACTTTGTGAATTAAATCTTTTTGTTTAAAAAAGATTAAAATGGAAATTTGTTTAACCATTTGAAAGAGAAAGTTTGGGTTTAAATTGTGACTTAATTGAAATCCCATTATCCATTTGTTTTTGAATATTGCGCTCACTATTCGGGTTAGCCGGGAAAAGACATCTGTGTCATATAACCCATTCCGAATAGTGATACGTCGTATATGGATAGCATTTGAAGATCGGTGTTGAAGACCGGATATTTTCGAAAATGAAAGGACAACCTGTCGAATGTCTCTGCACTGGGTAGCTCCCGGTATAGAGATTTATATCACTCTTTTTGTGATGGGAAGTCTGGACGTGATTTGAAAATTATCCGGATTTGCAAGGGCTTCGTGAGAAGTGCCTTCGGTTCTGTTCGATCCCGGAACATACTTGTATGGTTACATGTCTGACATTACACTTTGAGATATAAAGCAGATTTCTTTCAAATACATTTCTGTTGGTGGCGGAGAATTTATTCTCTTAGCTTAACACCCTTCTCTGAGACATACGAGCTCAGAGGTTATGTAGTTGAAGTTATCAGCGATATATCCCAATTTGGTAATGTGGCATGCTGAGTGTTGCTGTGTGATGATCAGTGTTTGATCATTTGCGATATGATCATTTATTTGATCTTATATCTTTGTGATCATAGGTTGATCATTTGTTTGACCCGAAGCATGGCTTTGTGACAAAGCGTAGCTTTGTGGACGAGACTTCGTCGAGCCTCACACCCCGGAAATGGTCAAAACAGGAAGGATGCAGCAAGGTTCTAGGGAGTAGCGCCCCTTAGTGTATGTCATTCCTTCTGGATAAAGGTGGTATCATGGTATGGAGCCCAGATACTTAACCTATGTGGTTGCTGCATTTTTACTATGTGGTTTGTTGCGAATCGGGGATCCTCAGGAAGATCGGTGACGATCGGGGGATGGCATACGCGTGTCAGTAGTTACCTATTTTTGCAGAGGTAACCCGGCCTTGTGTTGGCAGAGATCTAACCGTAACGTTAGGTTCTCGGGTCGTCTATTCCAGGGACGTACCCATCGTGGATAGGAAGTTCCTTGGCCTGACCATCTGTTGGAAATCCAAAGAAACAATACGAGCCTTGTACGGTTTTAGTTGTAGAACCTATCATTCACTTATGGTGGCGCCCCACTGTTTGGATGGTAGCTATAGTAGGCATAGTTCGAAATGTCTATGCTGGCTAAGATTTATATTCTACTTTCGAAATGTTTTCTGCACTATGCACTAATAATAATATCAAAAATGATTTGATTTTGCGTAGTAAGCATCTTTGACTAACATAAGAAGAAATCTCCTCCAAGTCTGCGTTTGCATTGTGTGTGTGGTGGGAGGTCTTATGATAGTTTCATTTTCCAAAAGCATTGCGGTTTTCAATGTTTAAATTCTTTTGTGTTATTTAAAGATAAACTGTTTTTGTTGCTCACACCAGTCCCACGACTGACTCGGAGTTTATTGTTCATTTCCTAAACTCTGGGTGCTCATAATTTTCTACACGAGCAGTCTAGAGTTGGGTTTTTCAGATAGTCAGGTTCAGTAGATTTTCTGGAGCTAGTTCAGTCTTTGGATCGGACTGCACTTGCTTATTCTTGGTGTATCGTTATTGGGAGTTCGAGCTACTGCTGGAGTTCTCTCTTGAAGACTATCTTAGAGTTATTTGTTCCGCTGCTGATATTAGTTATCTATTTTTTTCTTTTCCGCTGCTATTTATTGTATCATATCTCTGATGTATATTGATATTCATTGTATCACTCTGTTGTATCAGATATTGTATATCAATGTATTATCTTTTTCTTCCGCTGTGTTATTTACTTAATGTTGTTATAAGCTCCGACGACTCGGATTTGAACGGTCGAATCTGCGGCATTCGAGTACGATGTAAAGTATGGATGTCGATTTTCGAGCGCTCAAATCCGGGACGTTACAGTAGTCCTCAATCTAAAATAGTCCGGGGTACCGAGTCCTTAATATACGATAGTTTAGGGTGCTGATTCTCAATATATGATAGTCCGAGGAGATGAGTCCTCAATATACGATTTGGTGATAGTTAGTTGGGACTTTTGGTTCGATCGTGTGCAAATGATTAGGCATGTAATTGATTTTAGTGAGACCTTAGCATATGTTGTCACTATGGTTTTATATTATGTTTAGGTGACTCGTTGGATGATGGTACATAGGTGAAGGTTTGGTTTACGAGACTAAGCGTTCTTTTACCAGCTTATTAGTACTATACACTTATATGATGCATTTCACTCACTAGACATATGTCTGAACCCTTCTATCAATTTCTTCATTTCAGTTATACTTCGATATATCGTAGAGATGATTGTGGTGGCTTGGAGGCATGATGGTGGTATGGAGACATGCATTTATTTATCTATCAACTATCTACTATTTTATTTCTCTATACCTACACATTAGACTATTTCTATTACCAAAATAGAGAGATGTTGTAGTTAGAGTCTATTTGATACTACATTATTTTATCCGTTTGTGATTGTATTATTGATTACTATCATATTTTATCCGTTGGGGGTTTTACGATATGTAGAGTATTGTAGATAGCTCTATGACCATTTCTATATTTAATTCAAAATGATCCGTTATCGACGACATCCACGATGCTAGTGCCACTTTCAGGCATAGGTTCGGATGTTATAGATGACGGGTTGTTACATTTGATATTAGAGTAAAGGTTAGGAAATTCCCACTAAATTAGGGTGTATGGGAGAGCTTATTTGTCATTTTATATTATATATATACACATGTGCCACACCCCACATATTTTGACTCATAGAGGTAGTTATTGGGTTATCCTTTATAGAAGTAAAAAACTACGGGTTAGGTGAATGTTAAGATTAAAAATAGCTTTGGGAGGAAAATTAAATTCATCGCATTTTAGGACTCAAGATGGATAAAAATAAGATTTACTACCCTTGAGTCCCAAGAAAATAGTGTGATGTTGATAATGCATAATGAAGGTACTTGAAGCATTGTTAGATTACATGGCCTAGTTAGGCTTGTGTAAGTTACATTGTTTTATCTACTCTAATTAAAGTATTTAAAAGATTTGAATTATTTCTTAAAAATTAAGAAACATTAATGTTTGGGATTTACAGGAAAATATAGAGGTCGGAATTTGTTTAATGTATTAAAAACCCTTGTATTAACCATCAAACATAGGAAAATTTCATAAAACGTAATTTTCCACAACTATTTTAAAGATTTCATTTTCGGTAGAAGCTTAGTGTAAGCACATTGTTGCACTTACATTTTAATGTGTACTTTGGTTTTGGAAAAGAAACTTTTATAAATAAATTAAAAGGTAAATAAAATGTATCTTTTGAATGTCTTTTATTTCAGTCACGCTTGAAAAAAATAAAAATAAAATTATTACCTTTACTTTACACTTTTGTGAAAATTCCTTATTTATAAAAGCGAAATTTATAAGCTACATTTTATATGCCTAAGTTAAATTGAACCATCTTGGATAGAATTTAAATTGAAAAAAGGTGAAAATTATTATTTCAAAATTGTGGAATTTCTATATTATAATATGTATGTATTTTCCAATGGGGATTGAAGGGTTTGTGATATAAACTCTTGAAAATATGCATTAAGTTTTTGGGAATTATTTCTGGATTTGATATGAATATATTAGTACCCAAAAATGAATTTTAAAATATATTTCTGTGTATATACATGATGCATTCTTTAAAGGTGTTGGAGATTGGCTAATTATAAAATAAAATGGTTTATACTCACACACACACATATATATGATAAAATAGTTATAAATTATATTAAATAATGTTCCAATAAAGAAGTGTGTATATTAGAAAATAACCGAAGTTATTTCAAATCATACTAAATTTTGAGTAAATAATATTGAATTGGTAAAGCTATAAAGAATTGATTTTTGGAAGTTAAATATTATTAAGAATTGTTGAAAAGAAGTTAGCTTTGGAAATTGAAATTATTTTAATTATTTTATAAGGGGGCTTGCAAATGATATGAAATGGTTAAACTGAAATTTGCGGTATGATTTTTTACGAAACGATTTAACATGAAATGCCTAAAGTTAAACATTTAAAAGTTTGTTGAAGTAGAAATTAAAGAATTTAATTTGGAAAAAAGGGTGTTATGATTTTTATTAAATGTTTATTAAAATTAGTAGATAAATTTATATATGTAGAAGTTTGCTAGTTTTGTGAAAAAAATGATGTTAGAACTTAATGGTTTTTATTTGGATTTGGGCTAGAAAAGAATTATAACAACCTATAAATTTTGAATTAATTATAGTAAACTAGCAAGAATAGTCAATATGCCAGTGTGCTAAGAACTTGTTCATATTTAATGTAATGGATTTGTGAAGTGTTACAAAATTTAGGTGAAGGGAAAATTAGCATTGAGATTCGATGGCATTTTCAAATGATGTTCGTGTTAGAAGGGTAGAGTTCCAAATTGAATTTACCCAGCCATCGTTTAAGTTTTGAGAGCTTAGCGCAAGATGACTCAAGAGATGAGATTTGGCCTAAACTTATTAAATATTAAAGTAAGGTAAGAGTAAGACAAAATATTTTACCGTAAAGCCATAAATAAGAGGTTTTAAACCAAACAACAATATGTTAATGTTAAGGGCCAGGATACACTCATATAAAATGTTGTAAAGCATGACAGGACGGTTTAGTGTGAAGTTTGCCTAAAAGGTTGAATAATTGAAGATGGTTGCATGAGATAGTCGACGATAGAGGACGACTATGCTTGTTTATGGAGAGTGTCGCTATATAGACATATTGGTTAGTGTTATGACACATTTGTTTGTTTTGATTTATAGTACACCCATGTATTGATTGTTATTTCACAGTAGATGCTCTTGGGTTATTGTTGTGCTTTGCTATACTTGAGTACCTTACCCCTTGAGTTATGATTATCTATATAGTACCCAAAGAAGGTAAATCATTTTCGTTTTGGTCATAGTTTTAGCTTTAAGTGTGTACCATTAGGCTCTGATCTTGATATCATGTATGAGTAGTTGAATGTGATAGGCGCTCAACGTCATGTTTACTATGTTAGGACATCGATCCATTCTCTAATGTTCCTATATATCGTTCATGGAGTTTGTGGAGGCTATGTTATTTGGTGACTAGGTGTAATTGGAGAGACACCATTTGATGTTGGGTTACATCGTATGTTATATTTTGAAAGTGAGTTAATGAGGGTTCTACATTAAAGAAGATGCCATCAAGCAATTATATGCAAAGTGTTTTTGGAGTACTAAGATGTATATAAAGGTACTCTAACCATATTTTAGTATAGGACTTCATAATCATGTAACGTTAATATTATTTTTGAAGTATCAAGTTTATTGTAACAACCCGAACCATCGGACGCACCGACCCAAAGCCTAAAGTGACTTTCAGACTCATGTCGCGCTAAAAAAAGCGAGCTATTAGATTTTAAAAATTACATAGACTAAGATAAAATCTAAAACATTCTGCACTTTCAGATCTCATAGTGGAAAGAATTTATATAAGTACTAAAAATAGACATTTCAGAAAAGAACAGTCCTCAAATATACTTAATTCACTTACAATTTTCAAAAGTACAATACAGAGTTTGATTAATATTTAATATCAAAGGATCATAAAATATTATTTTTAGATCCATATAAGGTCATATTACTCTATAAATTTTGGGAAATGCCTATTAGTAACATTTTCTATCTTTAGAATTTTTCCAAATGATTTTACCCTTAAAAACTTGCATTGGCTATAACTTTTGATAGGAGCCAAATTAGCATCCAAGACCACTTCCATTTCAAGATACGATGGTTTCTCTTTTTAAAGAGTGATTAAATAGAGATTTGGAATTTTTGGCTAGGAGATATGGCAGTTTGAAGGTAACAGTTTTTGGAGCAGCTTAGTGGGTAATTAGTGAGTTTGGGGGAAAACCAACTAACCCATTTCAGATTGGAGACCTTATATGGCTAAAACATCATCCCCAAATCACTTTTACGCCTTTTCCAATAGATCCAAGCCTCCATTAACCCATTCTCCATCTAAAACCTTCTCTTTCCCCTCCAAATCAAGTCTAAATCATAGATTAGTGATTGATTAGCATGGAGACTCATTAGAGATATTTAAATCAACATTTTTCAGTAAGAAAAATTATAGCTTTACCGTTCATTTTTGGATCTACCTCAATTTACGTGCAAAGCATGGATTTTGAGGGTTTTAGTGAGTGATTATCATCTTTTACTTAATATATATATCTATAGGTTTTAACATGTTTTGGATCTATTTTTAAAGTCAAAATTAAGTTTTAATGCAGTTTTAAAACCCAACCTACAGTAAAAACGTGAGTAAATGGATTGTTGGTGTTTTAAACATGTTATTTGGATATGTGATTGCCTTGAAAGGTGTTATACTATGTTATATACACTTTGTATGATGATTTCTATGATAGATTATGTGATTTACATGTTTGAATATTGTTTGGTGCATGTATGGTGTTTATTTATATGATTGTATGGTTGAAAACGCTCATCGGAGCGAACTAGAGGTAGGAACCATGGAGACGGACTTTGATGGATTGGCTTTAGAGCGTTTGGATTCATACTATTGCATATGTGATCGATGCATGAAGGTCAAAGTATTAAGCATGGTGATGGAAACAGTGCGATGTTGAAGTGATGAAGGAGCTACAGGATTTAGGTTCGGCATTGGTTAGTTCAGCCTAGGCGTTGGTTTGATGGTGGAATGGTGTGGTGGCCAAGCAAGGAATTTGGTTCGGTGGAGGGGTTGGATAGGTGGCCGAGCAGGATATTCAGTTCGGTAGGGCTTAGTCCGGTATGGAATAGCTCGGTGGGGCTTGGTCCGATGTTAGGGAGCTTGATGGTTGACTTCGGGAAGAGAAGGCATTGGCTCAACATATAGGGGAAGATCAGACATGAATTCCTATCCGGTAGGTGGTTGGCTCGGCTATAGGAGAATGCCGAACATGAAATGTGGTTCGGTGGATTCTTTGGTTTGGATATAGGAGAACGTCGAATAGGAGATGGGGTTCGGTTGGAGAAACCGAATAGGGTTGGGAATGGGGGTTTCTGGCTATTGGCTTCAGGCATGGTGGTTGTCCGCTTCGGGGCGGACTTGGGGGTTTGCTTGGTGGTTTTGGGAGCTAACTTGGAGTAGAGATGGATGACTCTGGAACAACTTGAGATGACCTTAGAATGGCAACCAATGAAGTACGATGACTTTGACGACTCGATGTGGCGAGTGATGATAGCATCTTGTGTTAGACTGAAAGTACGAGTTCTGTGTGACGGCTCGTAGAGTAGAACGTGAGGTCGTGATGCTCATAAGTGGGACATGGTAGTCTGCGTGTACCCAGGGTAGTCTGCATGTACCCATGTGTTTGGATGTCTGTATGTGTCTAGTCCTTAGCCATCTGCAATGGGTAAGAGTTGACCATCTATAGGATAGTTCTACTGTCGGTACGTGTGCTAAGGGATAGATGGATAACTTTGTGGTTATAATGCTCATTGTTGGGATAGGGTAGTCTACGTGTACCCATAGTAGTCTGCGTGTACCCATGTGTTTGGACGTCTGTGTGTGTCTAGTCCTTTGCCATCTACGTGGATAATGAGTTGAGCATCTGAAAGTGTTATAATACATCTAAAGCACTTGAGTGAGAGATGTGAGGCTGTGTGATGGATGTTAATGTTTGTTATGTGCTTGATTTGCTGTGTGTTATCCCTGTACCCCATATCTTCCTCCTGTGATAGTAGTTTAGCATATACTGTGTTTATGTTCTAACTCTTTGGATGTAGGGACATGTATGGTTGTTCATACCCTATACCCTATTTACTATATACAAGTATTATAGTATTTTGAGATGATATATCGCTCACACTAGACTGTTGTCCGACTCGAGGTTTTATGCTTTGCTTCTTATTACCTTAGGTACTTTTAAATGAGTAGATTATGGATAGCGGGTTTAGATAGCGCATGGAGCTATATAGAGTACAACCAGGAGGCTACGCATTCATATATCTTTACTTGGAGCTTACTATCGCTTATATTCCATTATGTAGTACCGTATAGCTATGTCAGTACTTGTATTATTAGAGACAGTTATAGAGTTTATTATGGAGACTTGGGATGTATAAACTCTTTATTTCAGTATTTTTATAGTCTGTGAACCTAATGAAGTCTGATGTTCTTATTTATGGTTATTTGATTATATCACTGTTTCGCCTATTTTATATCTATATTGTTATATTATATTTTATCCATGCGTTGTGATATGTTCTACAGGTTCTGTGTTTGGATTTTCTCTACTTTTCACCCTTGGCTAACGTCTTACATCGGCCAGGTACCTCCACAGCGCAACATACAAATATACTGGATACCGAAGGTGTAGGGCGGTCATCACATTTGGTATCAGAGCTTAGGCTGCATAGACAACCTAAGTATACTTGGATCCATTAGAGATAAGGAAGGAGCTATCGCCTTAGAATGGATCAAGCGATATATGAAAGAGCATACCTATTATATTTTGGTTTGCAAAACTATATAGTAGTATATATAGTATATAAGTCACATTGCATTCATGGACACCACTTATTCCTTTTAGAGAGTGATCATTCTTACTACAGATTATAAGAATGAGCTGGCTAACAAGGAACGCTACTAGGAACTCCATCTCTAGAGTTGAGGAGGGGGCGGGATCAGGGGCTACTAACCCCAACTTGCAAAACATGTTCACTGAGATGGTGCGAAACATGGTCCAGAATGCCCAAGTTGCTCCTGCTGCATCTGTTGATAGTGGTGCTACGGTGTAACCACCAAGGGCTGACTTTTCCAAACTGTGCAAAGATTATTCTACTCTGGAAGGCAAACCGTTCTTTAGAACAGAATTAGCCATCAAAGTGCAGAATTGGATAGACACCTGTGAACGCATCTTTGAGGATATGGAGTTAGAGGATGCGATGAAGAGGAAGCTGGCCTCTAGACAGCTTCAGGGAATGGCTATAGGGTGGTGGCGCGCCACCAAGGTTACTACTCCTGAGGATCAGATTAGATGGGAGCAGTTTAAGTCAAGATTTGAAGAGAAGTATATACCGGTCGCTCAGAAGTAAGTGATATTCTGAAAGTTTGCTAACTTGAGACAGGAGATATGTCCATGTCAGAGTACGTAGTTGAGTTCGACACACTGTCAAAGTACGTCCTGTCCTTTATCAATACTCCACTTAAGAAGAATATGAATTTCATCATGGGCTTGGATGATTATCTTGGAGAGATGCTAGTAGGGCATATCGATGAGCTGTTTAAGAGGCTGGTGGAGAAGGCTCTTGGACATGAGAGTCTGTACCCTAAGCCTAAGTTGGTTGTTGCTCCTAAGGATGAACCGAAGCTGCAAGCTAGTAGGGGAGGCAAGAGGAAGTTAGACAACAACAACAAGAAGCAGTTTTAGTAGGATGGCCAGAAGAAGGGCAAGTAGGAGCCTACTTGCTACAATCGTGGAGAGAAGGGCCATCTTAGCAAAGATTACAGAAAGGAGAAGAAATGATGTTTCAACTGCAACAAGCAAGGGAATATGAAGAAGAATTGCCTAGAGCCGCTGAAGAATAGGCATGTTGTGTCTATTTACGCTTTGAACGCTGTTCCTACTTCGTCAAGTACTCCATCGACGAAGGAGAAGAGGAAGAGCGTTGTTATACAAGGTAGGCTTTCCAATTCTAATATACTTGTACATGTTTTATTCGATAACGGGGCTTTACATTCCTTCATATCTAGTGATTTGGTAGATAGATTGGGATTGAAACCAACCTTTGATTGTCACAAACCCTGTTGGAGGATTGACTAGCCTACGCATGGTTTGTTGAGACTCAGCCTTATTGAGTCATGGATGTTTATTTTCTTGTGATTGCTTTGTTTTGGGTTTTGTGGGGTTTGGTGCTATATTGGGGATGGATTAGCTAGGGAAGTATGCGGTAGTAGTGGATTGCGAGAGGCCGTTGGTGATGATTACGGTCGTGAAGGGGTGGACGGTAGTGATTGGCTGCTTATGAGAGGATGGAGTTATGGTTAACTTTCTATATTCACTTGAGGCTCCATGTAACGACCCGTATTTTTACGGATCGTCAAGTTCGTCAAGATCTGGAATTTTTGCATTTTTAAGTCATTTCAGATTTTTTTTAGGGAAATTTGTCTAAGTGCTAGGTCGGCAGGGCAAGTTAGCGACCTAAGAGTTTCGGTGAGCTAAGTGCTAGGTCGGCAGGGCAAGTTAGCGACCTAAGAGTTTCGGTGAGCTAAGTGCTAGGTCGGCAGGGCAAGTTAGCGACCTAGTGGTTCCGAGTTAGCGACCTAGAGGTTACTGGGGGTGTGGTTAGGTCGGCTGGGAAAGTTAGCGACCTAAGGTATTAGCTTGTTAGCGACCTAGTGTATTAGCTTGTTAGCGACCTAAGTTATTAGCTTGTTAGCGACCTAGTGTATTAGCTTGTTAGCGACCTAAGGTATTAGCTTGTTAGCGACCTAAGGTATTAGCTTGTTAGCGACCTAAAGAGTTGCCGTGTTAGCGACCTAAGGAGATAGGTCGCATAAGTGTTAGGTCGTAGCAGTGTTAGGTCGCGTAGGTTGCTAAGTTGTTAGGTCGCTAGGATAGTTCAAGTGTTAGGTCGCGTGTTGTTTTAGGTCGTCTTGTGTTAGGTCGCAACCCAACTGAGTCTTAGGTAGTTAAGTCGATAGGTTGTTAGGTCGCTGGGTTTCCTAAGTGTTAGGTCGCTGAGGAGTTAAGTCGTGCATCTGTTAGGTCGGAGAGTCTTAGGTCGGAGAGGCTTAGGTCGGAAACGACCTAGGGAGATAGCCGAGTTAAGCGACTTAAGGAAATTTCTGCTATAAATAGGAGGGGTTGTTCTCACTTTTTGGGATCCGGATTTTGAAGCGACGAAGTGCTGCCATTTTGAGAGCTCGACATCTACACTTCTTCACTTCTTTTCTCCACTCTAATCTAGTGCTTCCTTCCATCCAAATCGAAGATCAAGATTGAAGATTCAAGAGCTTAGATTGAAGATCTTCAACTTTTCAAGAGAGATTTCTTCGTTTGAAGTGAGATCTTGTCGGATCTAGCTTAGTTCTTCGCTGTCCAGATCTGAAGTTGATATCTTTTGGATTGTTTAGGTGATTTGGTGAGTGGTGATTATCTCTCACACGGATCCAAAGGAGTATATCGGATTGTTGGCCCGATTTGGTGTTAAAATAGAGATTTCCATGCATTTTCTTCATACTATGTGTAGATCCATATAGATCCATTGTTCATGATGATGTTACATCCATTTTATCATATATTAACCTATGCAAGTTCATTCATCAAGTTTGTAGAGATATAATCCATGTTTTCATGCTTATTGGACTTTCAACTCTTTAATTACGAAAATGCCATTATTGTTATAATTGTCTACTTAGATCATTTTTGAATGCTTGATTGCTTGGATTGATGTTTGATTTGATTGATTGTTATGAACTAGATGATTGATGATTAGATTTAGACCGAAGACGATTCAAAAGCTAAGGGAAAGGCTCTTGAATTAGAAAAGCTGCTCGTGGCATATGTAGCGGGATGATGAAGCTCTTATGCATAGATTTGATGATATGTTGAGATGGGGCTTTGCGAGGATGTAATGAAGCGAGGCAATCATATGATGAAGACTTGGTCTAATCCAGACGGGATCATTCCAAGCATGTTGATAACTCGGTGATATGATTCGAGTTGAAGATAATGAATGGATATGAGAATAGTCATCGAGGAGGATGACTAGGAGGCTTGGATAGCATCGTTGTTGAAGGTTCTAGCATGCTCTAAGCAAGAGTACGTTTGGGCAGATTCGATAGTCCCAACGGCCAACTGTTGATGGTCGAGTACTCTGGGCAGATTCGATAGTCCTAGGCACGGGCTGCGACGACGTGCGGGAGTTATGTCTAGAACCAGGGTTTCCATTAGCCCTTGACGGACGGCTGAAAGAATGTGCCGGTCAGTCAATTAACGGTGATATCGAAGCAATGATAACAGTGATAGCCAGAGTCATGGATGTTTGGTTGTATCGTCATTCGGACTCAAGAGCGGTATTTTCTGGGTGCTTATCTGATTTAGGCCTTGGTACTTGGAAAACATCGCCCTTGACTCGAGTGATAGTAGTTTTACTTTAAATTGTATGCTCTGCTATGTTTGCTTCTGCTTAGTGTGTGTCTGGGGGCTATCACTGTAGAATGAGGTTGGAGTGGGAGGGTTGTATTCCTATTCCTTTTCCTTTATGCTCTTTTGGTATGTTGTTAGTTAATTTACTGCTCACTAAGACTGTTGTCTGACTCAAGGCTTTATGTTTTTAATTCTTATTGCCTTGGGCTGTTCGTTCATTTTGGGACGGGCGGACTAGGTAGCAGGTGACAGGTGCTGTTCTCTTCTCACGATGCTGATATCGAAGACGAGCTGGAGGGTTGCATATTATCTTCTTATTATATGTACTGGATATTCCGCTGTTTTGTATTCTCTGAGAGTTATGTAGTGAGGCTGGATGTATTGACTATGTGGATGCTTGTATTCAACTATTATGGAGTTTTATATGATGTCATTTTGTTCTGTAAAGCTTCACTATACATATGTTCTATTGTATTTTGTCCATGCGCTGTGAGTAATACGATAGATTCTTTTGTGTTAAATCTTACCTTGACAATCGTCCATGGTCGCCTAGCACACTTTACAGCGCACTATCTCTAGATTCGGTGCAGGGGTCATGGGCGGTCGTCACATTTGGTATCAGAGCATTGGTTAATCGATTTTACCCAACGCTCGCTGAAGTAACTACGTATGAGAGACGTAATTGTATTTTGATGGATGATTACTATATGTAATATAGTAGCTTAGTAGGGTTTGAGTCCTTTATGCAGTTGTTTCTCTAGATGTTCTAATCATTCCTTTTTATAGATATCGAGAATGAGTCGAAGAGGGAGACCAGCTGCTAGGGGAGGCCGTGCTACTGAAGAGACTGCTGATTATGCAGCCATGTTCGAAGCTATGATGACTTCGATCATGAGAAGGATACCAGTTCCGGGAGCGGCAGTTGATGTTGGAGTTCAAGTCCAAACTCCGAAACCAGTGGATTTTGCTAAGCTATGCAAGGATTATACTGCTCTTGGAGGGAAGGTTTTCTTGGGAACAGAATCAACTATTGAGGTCCAGAGGTGGATAGATGCTTGTAGAAGGATCTTTGGTGATTTGGGAATTGATGATGCAACTAAGAGGAAGTTGGCATCGAGGCAGCTTCAAGGGAGAGCTTCTGATTGGTGGAATTCGATTACCATCACTACTCCGGAAGAAGAGATTACTTGGGAGCAATTCCAAGTCAGATTTGAAGCTAAGTTCATTTCTACAGCTCAGAAGTCTGTTCTGTTCAAGAAGTTTGTAGAGCTCAAGCAGGGTGGAAGATCTGTTCTTGAGTATGTTTCTGAGTTTGAAGCTTTGTCCAAATATGCCCGGTCATATATTGAATCTGCTTATCAGAAGAATGAGAAGTTTGTGACCGGCTTGGATAGTTATCTTGGGAGACAGTTGGTGGATCATTTGGATGATTCATTTGAGAAGCTTGTGGAGAAAGCTCTTAGGCATGAGAGTCTGTTTCCTAAGGAAGGATCTGTTGTTGCTGTGACCAAGGGAGAGTCTAAACCACAGCAGGGTGGGAACCAGAAGAGGAAGCAGCAGCAGCAGAAGGGCAAGGATGGCCAGAAGAAGCCGAAAGGTGAGGTGACTTGCTACAACTGTCAGCAGAAAGGCCATCTCTCCAGGGATTGCAAGAATCCGAAAGCGCCAGCGAAGTGCCACAACTGTGACAAGCCGGGACATTTCAGGAAGAATTGTCCAGAACCAAGGAAGGACAGGCAGATTGTGCAAGCCTATGCTTTGGGAGCTGTTCCGTCGTCTTCGAAAGCTCCTACTACTGAAGAGAAGGGAAAGAGTGTGGTTGTTCAAGGTACTCTTTTCCTATGTGGTGTTCCAGTTAGAGTTTTGTTTGATACTGGAGCGTCGCATTCATTTGTTTGTAATGAACTAGTAGGCCGGTTAGGTTTGAAGCCGGATATTGTTGATAGGCCATTGGTAGTGACTAATCCAGTTGGGGGTTCGTCTTGTTTGTGTATGTTATGCCGTGGTCTAGTTGTATCGAGTCATGGTTGCTCTTTTGTTTGTGATTGCTTTGTTCTGAACTTTGCGGGGTTCGGAATTATTTTGGGTATGGACTGGCTTAGGAAGTATGCGACTAAGGTTGATTGTGAGAGGCTGGAGGTGACAGTCGAGAATGTGGAAGGGCGAAAGATTGTGATACGATGTAAGCATGAGGAAGGCGTCTTCATGAGCTTCATGTATTCGCTAGTTGTTCCACGGGATGGACTGTCTTTAGTGCCAATCGCAAATGGATTCGAGGATGTCTTTGACGAAGTCAAAGGGTTGCCGCCGCATAGAGAGATCGAGTTTCGAATAGATCTAGTTGAAGGAGCCAGACCTGTTGTGATGCCTCTTAGGCGGATGGCGCCTAGGGAACAGCAGGAGTTGAGGGTGCAAGTTGATGATCTTTTGCAGAAAGGATTCATTCGGCGTAGTGTGTCCGAGTGGGGTGCACCAGTTGTGTTTGCAACCAAGGCAGATGGGTCGTTGAGATTGTGCGTCGATTATCGTGAGCTGAATAAGGTGACTAAGAAGAACAAGTATCCATTACCGAGAATAGATGACTTGTTTGATCAGCTTCACGAAGCCAAGGTGTTTTCTCAGATGGATTTGGCAACGGGATTTCACCAGTTGAGAGTAGCGAAGGATAGTGTGCCGAAGACTGCTTTCAGGACACCATCCGGTTTCTTTGAGTGGCTGGTAATGCCGTTTGGATTGACTAACGCGCCAGCATATTTTGTGGATCTTATGAATAGAGTGTTCAGAGATCAGTTGAACAAGTTCGTACTTGTGTTCGTGGATGATATTCTGATTTATTCCAGAACGGAAGAAGAGCACAAGACGCACTTGCGTATTGTTTTGGAGATCTTGCGGAAACATCAGTTGAAGGCTAAGTTTTCGAAGTGTCACTTCTGGAAGAGTGAAGTGAGGTTCTTAGGCCATGTGATTTCTGGAAGTGGAATAGCGGTTGATCCCGCTAAGGTGGCAGCAATCCAGGATTGGGTTAGACCTAAGAATGCATCCGATGTGAGAAGTTTTCTTGGATTAGCGGGATATTATCGACGGTTTATCAAAGACTTCTCCAAGATAGCTGCACCGTTAACAGGATTGACGAAGAAGAACCAAGTGTTCAGTTGGAATGCTAAGTGTGAGCAAGCCTTCGGAATCCTGAAAGAGAGATTGACGAGTGCTCCTGTTTTGACTATTCCAAGTGGAAATGATGAGATGGTGGTTTACACCGACGCATGTGGTACGGGACTTGGAGCAGTTCTGATGCAGAAGGATAAAGTTGTTGCGTATGCCAGTCGACAACTGAAGCCGCATGAAAGGAATTACCCAACTCATGATTTGGAGTTAGCGGCGATTGTATTTGCTCTGAAGATATGGAGACATTATCTGTTGGGAGTTCGATTCGAGTTGTTTACGGATCACAAGTCGTTGAAGTACCTTTTCTCCCAAAAGGATTTGAATCTTCGGCAGCAACGTTGGCTAGAGTTTTTGGCATCATATGATTTTGGTATAGCTTATACTCCGGGAAAAGGTAACGCAGTGGCAGATGCGTTAAGTCGAAGACATGCAGGATTGGGAGCCATGTTTTCAGAATGGAAGAGTCTCGAGTATTTAGCTGGATTTGACTTCAGGCCTAGATGTGAATTGGAACCTGAGATGTTGGCAAACTTATCGATAAGACCTACTCTTGTGGGAAGGATTGGCGAGAGCCAAAAGCGAGATGATAAGCTCGTCAAGATTATCCGTGATTTGGAATCTGGATTGGATCCAGAAAAGGATAAAGGATTCGAGGTCGATCGAGAGGGTTGGCTTCGGAAGCAAGGACGACTAGTTGTTCCCGATATAGATAAATTGAGGAGTGAAGTTTTGAAGGAAAGTCATCACTCGAAGTTGACAATTCATCCAGGTGGAAATAAGATGTATCGGGATATGAAGAGAACCTACTACTGGGAAGGTATGAAGAAGGATGTTGGAAATTCTATTTCCAAGTATATGAATTGCCAGTTGGTTAAAGCCGAACAGAAGAAGCCAAGTGGATTGCTTCAGCCATTAGAAGTTCCTACATGGAAGTGGGAACAAGTGTCGATGGATTTTATCGATGGATTGCCTAGAACCAGAACGGGAAATGAAGGAATTTGGGTCATTGTAGATCGTCTGACTAAGAGTGCACGATTCATTCCTGTTCGATCGACTAGGACCGCATCAAAGTTGGCTGAGTTGTATGTTAAGTGGATAGTTCGTTTCCATGGTATTCCGAAGAGTATAGTGAGCGATCGAGATCCATTGTTCACTAGTAGATTTTGGAAGAGCTTTCAGGAAGTTTTGGGAACCGAGTTGTGTTTGAGTACAGCTTATCATCCCCAAACAGATGGTCAGACCGAGAGAGTCAACCGAGTTTTGGAAGATCTCCTCAGAGCTTGTGTTTTGGATTTCGGAGGATCATGGGAAGATCACCTTCATTTGGTGGAGTTTGCGTACAACAACAGTTACCAGTCAAGCATTGGTATGGCACCGTATGAGGCATTGTATGGAAGACCGTGTAACTCTCCAACATGTTGGTTGGAAACTGGAGAAAAGCTGATGCTTGGGCCAGAGATGATTCGTCAGACTTCAGATTGCATAGAGATCATTCGGCAACGAATGAAGGCAGCCCAAGACCGTCAGAAGAGTTATGCTGATAAGCGTCGGAAGGATTTGGAATTCGATGTAGGAGATATGGTTTTTGTGAAGATTTCTCCACTGAAGAATGTTATCCGATTCGGGAAGAAAGGTAAATTGACTCCGAGATTTGTTGGACCATTCCCGATTATCGAGCGAATTGGAAAGCTCGCCTATAGGTTGGAGTTACCTGAAAAGATGTCGGGTGTGCACAATGTTTTTCATGTATCTTATCTACGGAAGTATGTGCACGACTCGAGTACAGTGGTTTCTGCTGATAGCTGTGAAGACTTAGAAGTTGATCCAGTTGATAGAAGACCTCGTAAGCCGCTTCGTGTTGTTGAAACCGACACGAAACAGCTTAGGAGGAAGGTAGTTAAGTTGCTCAAGATACAATGGAGTGATGATGATAACGACTGTACGTGGGAAGTGGAAGAGAGGATGAAGGCAGCTCATCCTGAACTCTTCAAGGTATGACCCTAAGGTGTCGTCTCATCTCGCGATATTGTAACTTGTTCTAAGTTTTAGAATTCTGTACGCTAAGTTAGAATTGGATGCATGGTTTGTTGATTGTTATGGATGGTAGGCGTACAGAATAGTTTTGATTGCTTGGGATTTCGGGGGCGAAATTCCTAAGGGGGAGAGAATGTAACGACCCGTATTTTTACGGATCGTCAAGTTCGTCAAGATCTGGAATTTTTGCATTTTTAAGTCATTTCAGATTTTTTTAGGGAAATTTGTCTAAGTGCTAGGTCGGCAGGGCAAGTTAGCGACCTAAGAGTTTCGGTGAGCTAAGTGCTAGGTCGGCAGGGCAAGTTAGCGACCTAAGAGTTTCGGTGAGCTAAGTGCTAGGTCGGCAGGGCAAGTTAGCGACCTAGTGGTTCCGAGTTAGCGACCTAGAGGTTACTGGGGGTGTGGTTAGGTCGGCTGGGAAAGTTAGCGACCTAAGGTATTAGCTTGTTAGCGACCTAGTGTATTAGCTTGTTAGCGACCTAAGTTATTAGCTTGTTAGCGACCTAGTGTATTAGCTTGTTAGCGACCTAAGGTATTAGCTTGTTAGCGACCTAAGGTATTAGCTTGTTAGCGACCTAAAGAGTTGCCGTGTTAGCGACCTAAGGAGATAGGTCGCATAAGTGTTAGGTCGTAGCAGTGTTAGGTCGCGTAGGTTGCTAAGTTGTTAGGTCGCTAGGATAGTTCAAGTGTTAGGTCGCGTGTTGTTTTAGGTCGTCTTGTGTTAGGTCGCAACCCAACTGAGTCTTAGGTAGTTAAGTCGATAGGTTGTTAGGTCGCTGGGTTTCCTAAGTGTTAGGTCGCTGAGGAGTTAAGTCGTGCATCTGTTAGGTCGGAGAGTCTTAGGTCGGAGAGGCTTAGGTCGGAAACGACCTAGGGAGATAGCCGAGTTAAGCGACTTAAGGAAATTTCTGCTATAAATAGGAGGGGTTGTTCTCACTTTTTGGGATCCGGATTTTGAAGCGACGAAGTGCTGCCATTTTGAGAGCTCGACATCTACACTTCTTCACTTCTTTTCTCCACTCTAATCTAGTGCTTCCTTCCATCCAAATCGAAGATCAAGATTGAAGATTCAAGAGCTTAGATTGAAGATCTTCAACTTTTCAAGAGAGATTTCTTCGTTTGAAGTGAGATCTTGTCGGATCTAGCTTAGTTCTTCGCTGTCCAGATCTGAAGTTGATATCTTTTGGATTGTTTAGGTGATTTGGTGAGTGGTGATTATCTCTCACACGGATCCAAAGGAGTATATCGGATTGTTGGCCCGATTTGGTGTTAAAATAGAGATTTCCATGCATTTTCTTCATACTATGTGTAGATCCATATAGATCCATTGTTCATGATGATGTTACATCCATTTTATCATATATTAACCTATGCAAGTTCATTCATCAAGTTTGTAGAGATATAATCCATGTTTTCATGCTTATTGGACTTTCAACTCTTTAATTACGAAAATGCCATTATTGTTATAATTGTCTACTTAGATCATTTTTGAATGCTTGATTGCTTGGATTGATGTTTGATTTGATTGATTGTTATGAACTAGATGATTGATGATTAGATTTAGACCGAAGACGATTCAAAAGCTAAGGGAAAGGCTCTTGAATTAGAAAAGCTGCTCGTGGCATATGTAGCGGGATGATGAAGCTCTTATGCATAGATTTGATGATATGTTGAGATGGGGCTTTGCGAGGATGTAATGAAGCGAGGCAATCATATGATGAAGACTTGGTCTAATCCAGACGGGATCATTCCAAGCATGTTGATAACTCGGTGATATGATTCGAGTTGAAGATAATGAATGGATATGAGAATAGTCATCGAGGAGGATGACTAGGAGGCTTGGATAGCATCGTTGTTGAAGGTTCTAGCATGCTCTAAGCAAGAGTACGTTTGGGCAGATTCGATAGTCCCAACGGCCAACTGTTGATGGTCGAGTACTCTGGGCAGATTCGATAGTCCTAGGCACGGGCTGCGACGACGTGCGGGAGTTATGTCTAGAACCAGGGTTTCCATTAGCCCTTGACGGACGGCTGAAAGAATGTGCCGGTCAGTCAATTAACGGTGATATCGAAGCAATGATAACAGTGATAGCCAGAGTCATGGATGTTTGGTTGTATCGTCATTCGGACTCAAGAGCGGTATTTTCTGGGTGCTTATCTGATTTAGGCCTTGGTACTTGGAAAACATCGCCCTTGACTCGAGTGATAGTAGTTTTACTTTAAATTGTATGCTCTGCTATGTTTGCTTCTGCTTAGTGTGTGTCTGGGGGCTATCACTGTAGAATGAGGTTGGAGTGGGAGGGTTGTATTCCTATTCCTTTTCCTTTATGCTCTTTTGGTATGTTGTTAGTTAATTTACTGCTCACTAAGACTGTTGTCTGACTCAAGGCTTTATGTTTTTAATTCTTATTGCCTTGGGCTGTTCGTTCATTTTGGGACGGGCAGACTAGGTAGCAGGTGACAGGTGCTGTTCTCTTCTCACGATGCTGATATCGAAGACGAGCTGGAGGGTTGCATATTATCTTCTTATTATATGTACTGGATATTCCGCTGTTTTGTATTCTCTGAGAGTTATGTAGTGAGGCTGGATGTATTGACTATGTGGATGCTTGTATTCAACTATTATGGAGTTTTATATGATGTCATTTTGTTCTGTAAAGCTTCACTATACATATGTTCTATTGTATTTTGTCCATGCGCTGTGAGTAATACGATAGATTCTTTTGTGTTAAATCTTACCTTGACAATCGTCCATGGTCGCCTAGCACACTTTACAGCGCACTATCTCTAGATTCGGTGCAGGGGTCATGGGCGGTCGTCACACTCCACATGATGAGTTATCATATGTGCTTATAACGAAAGAGTATCTAGAAATATTCGAGGAGGTGACCGGATTACCGCCATACCGAGGGATTGAGTTCCATATAGTTTAGTGAAGTATGCCAGACCGATAGTTATGCCTTTGAGGCATATGTCATCCAGAGAGCAAAAGGATTTGGAGGTGCAAGTGAGTGACCCATTGAGTCAAGGGTTCGTTCATAGGAGCATATCTAAGTGGGGCGCACCTGTAATATTCTCCACTAAGGTGGATGGCTCATTGAGGTTGTGCTTAGATTACCTTGAGCTGAATAAGGCGACGAAGAAGAACAAGTATCCACTCCTGCTTATTGACGACTTGTTCGATTAATTCCATAGTTCTAGGGTGTTTTCTCAATTGGACCTTACGATGGGGTTTCATCAATTGAGAGTGGCAAAGGAGAGCGCGCCGATCATTGCGATTTGTACGCCATCTGGATTCTATAAGTGGTTGGTTATGCCGTTCGAGCTAACCAACGCACCGACATATTTTGTTGATCTTTTGAACCGTGTTATCAGGGATCAGCTAAATTAGTTTGTACCTGTATTCATAGGAGATCTCCTTGTTTATTCGAGAATGGAGGAAGAGCACAAGGAGCATTTGAGGATTGCATTGGAGGTGTTGAGAAAGCACCGATTAAAGGCAAAGTTTCGAAGTGTCACTTCTAGAGGAAGGAAGTGCGATTTTTGGGTCACGTTGTTTCTAAGCAAGATATTGCCGTAGATCCTGCAAAGATGGCAGCAGTATAGTATTGGGATCGACCCAAAACCACTACAGACATGAGAAGTTTCCTTGGATTGGCGGGATACTAAAGAAGTTTTATCAATGACTTCTCTAAAGTAGCAGTGTCGTTAACCAATTTGACGAAGAAGAAACAGACTTTTATTTGGGATGCACGTGTAAGCACATATTTGTGAGTCTGAAGGAGAGGTTGACAAGCGTACCGGTGTTAGTCATTCCAGGTGGGAATAAGGAGTTGACATTATTCACAGATGCCTGTGGTACTGGACTTGGTGCGGTATTGATGCAGAGGGGAAAGATTGTCACCTACGCCAGTCGACAAATGAAACCGCACGAAAGGATGTATCCGACTCACGACTTAGAGTTGGGGGTGATATTATTCGCATTGAAGATATGTAGGCATTATTTTGTTAGGGAGAGGTTCAAGTTGTATACGGACCACAAGTCGTTAAAGTACCTATTCTCCCAGAAGGATCTTAACCTTTGACAGCAGTGATGGTTAGAGTTCTTGGCCTCCTATAACTTTGGCATTTCCTATATGCTTGGTGAGGGAAATGCGACCGTCGATGCTTTAAGTTGGAGACATGCTAGCTTAGGGGCAATGTTCCTAGAGTGGAAATAGTTGGATTTTATTACTGGTTATGATTTTAGACCTCGATGTGAGCTAGAGCCGGAAGTGTTGGCTAGCCTGACGATCAGACTAACCTTGATTGAGCGGATCGGTACTAGCCAAAGGTAAGACACTAGACTAGCAGAGGTCATTGAAAAGAAAGAGGAAGAAGTAGATTCTGAGGAGACAAAGCAGTAGGGGATTGACCGTGATGGTTGGCTCTGTATGGATGGGAGATTTTTTGTCCGTGATGTTGATGGGTTGAGGGATGAGGCGCTACACGAGTGTTATCATTCGAGATTGACTATACATCTCGGTGGCAATAAAATGAACTGTGATATGAGGCAGACATTTTATTGGGAAGGGATGAAGAAAGACGTTAGGACATTCATCTCAAAATGTATGAACTGTCAGTTGGTAAAGGCAGAGCAGAAGAAGCTGAGTGGTTTGTTGTAACTACTTGAGGTGCTCGAGAAGAAATAGGAACAAGTTTCGATGGATTTCATCGATGAATTAGCAAGCAATAACGGAGGGTATAGTAGCATTTGGATCATCGTAGATAGATTGACGAAGAGTGCCTGATTTATACCCTTCAAGTCAAATAGAACGACATCCAAATTGGCCTACTTGTAATGTGAAATGGGTTGTGCGATTCCATGATGTGCCGAAGAGCATTGTGAGCGACCGAGACCCTTTGTTCACTAGCGGGTTTTGGAAGAGCTTACAAGAGGTGTTGGGGATGGAGCTGCATCTCAGTACAGCTTATCATCCATAGACAGATGAGCAGACCGAGAGGGTGAATCATATTCTGTAGGATTTCTTGCGAGCTTGAATTCTCGATTTTGATGGCTCGTGGGATGATCATTTGACTTTAGTAGAGTTCACATACAACAACAATTATCAGTCCAACATTAGTATGGCACTATTTGAGGCATTATATAGCCGACCATGCAACGCTTCTTCATGTTGGTGGGAAGCGGGTGAGAAACTAATACTTGAGTGAGATACCATTAGAGAGACTTTGGAGAAGATCAAGATCTTTTGACAACGAATGAAAGCTGTTCAGGATAGACAGAAGAGCTACGTTGATAGGAGGATACATGATTTAGAGTTCTCCATCGACAATATAGTATTCATCAAAATCTCTCCATTAAAGAATGTTGTTCGATTCGATACTAAGGGAAGCTGGTGTCGAGATTCATTGGTCCTTTTCCGGTACTTGAGAGGATTGGGAACTGGCTTACAAAGTCGACTTACCTCAGAAGATGGTGGGTGCACACACTGTGTTCCATGTATCCTACTTACGAAAGTTTGTGCATGGCTTAGATATAATAGTTCAACCAAATTAACTTGCTGATATCGAGTTTGAACCAGAAGCATTGGAACTTGGTAAGCCTATTCGTATCGTCGAACGTGATATGAAGCAGCTTAGAAGGAAGACGGTAGAGCTGGTGATGGTTCGATGGAGTGAGAGCGAAGACGATTGTACTTGGAAGGCCGAGGAGAGCATGAGAATCGCTTATCCGGAGCTCTTTACTTATTGGGACTTCAGTTTATCGCATTTACTTTCACTTTTGATATCATATAAGGTAGTTTAGTATCCTGCATGCTAGGGTAGTCGTAGATATCATTTATTGCTTTTGTATGCATGTTTGATGTTTGACATATTTGCTCATTGATGATAGGCATGCGGGGTAGCTATGGTTGACTATACCTTGTCTGTATTGGGGATTTCAAGGGTGAAATTCCTAAAGGGGAGAGTGTAACGACCTGTATATTATGTATCAGAGGATCGTAAAATATTATTTTTAAATTCATATGAGGTCGTGTGGCTCTATAACTTTGGGAAATGCATATTAGTGACATTTCCTATCTTCAGAGTTTTCCTAGACGATTTTACCCCTCAAAACATGTATCAGCTATAACTTTTGATAGGAATCGAATTACCGTCCGAGACCACTTCCATTGGAAAGATATGATAGTTTCTCTTTCCGTAGAGTGGTCATAACAATGATTTGGACTTTCTGGCTAGGAGGTATGGCTGTTTGAAGGTTGTTAGTTTTTGGATCAGCTTTGTGGGCAATTAATGAGTTTGAGGCAAGCCCACTAACCCATTTCAAGTTTAGAGACCTTATATGGCTGAACCATCATCCCCAAATCACTTTTACACCTTCTCCCATAGATCTAAGCATCCATTAACTCATTCTCTACCCAAAATCTTCTCTTTTCTCCTCCAAATCATGTATAAATCATAGTTAGTGATAGATTAGCAAGGCGATTTATTAGAAATATTCAAATCTACATTTTTGCGGAAACAAATCACACATTGTCGTTCATTTTCGGATCTACCTCAATTTGCATGTAAAACTTGGTTTTTGGGGGTTTTGGTGAGTGATCTATCGTCTCTCACCTTACTATATATGAATCTATAGGTTTTAACATGTTTTGAATCCATTTTTAATGTTAGAATTAAGTTTTAATGTTGTTTAAAAACCCAACCTACAGTAAAAACGTGAATAAATGGATTTTTGTTGTTTTAAACATGTTATTTGGATATGTGATCGCCTTGATAGATGTTATCCTATGTTATATATACCTTGTATGATGATTGCTATGATAAATTGTTTGATTTACATGTTTGAATGTTGTTTGGCGCATGTATGGTGTTTTTTTATATGCTTATATGGTTGAAAATGCTCATCAGAGTGAACTAGAGGTAGGAACCATGGAGACAGACTTCGACGAATTGGCTCTAAAGCATATGGGGTCATATCGTTACGTAGGCAATGCACAAGGGTTGAAGCGTTGAGCATAGTGATGGAATCGATGCAATGTTAAAGTGCTAAAGGAGCTATAGGATTTTGTTTCAGCATTGGTAGGTTCGTCCTGCGCATTGGTTTGGCGGTGGAATTGTGTGGTGGCCGAGCATGGAAGTCGATTCGGTGGAGGGGTTGGACCGGTGGCCGAGCAGGATATTCGATTCGATAAGGCTTGGTCTAATATGGAATTGCTCAGTGGGGCTTGTCCAATATTGGGGAGTTCGATGGTTGACTTCAAGAAGAGAAGGCATTGGCTCGGCACGTGGTGGAAGACCAGAATGTCTGTTCGGTAGGTGGTTGGCTCGGCTAGAGGAGAAGACTGAATAGGAAATGTGATTCAGTAGATCTTTGGTTCAGTTATAGGAGAATGCCGAACAGGAAATGTGGTTGGGTGGATTCTTTGGTTCAGCTATAGGAAAATGCCGAACAAGAGATGGGGTTCGGCTAGGGGGACAAACCAGACAGAGTTGGGAATGGGGGTTTCTGGCTATTGGCTTCTGGCATGGTAGCGGTGCGCTTCGAGGCAGACTTGGGGGTTTGCTTGGTGGTTTTTGGGAGCTAGTTTGGAGTAGAGAGGGATGGCTCAGAGACATCTCGGGATGACCTTGGAATGGAAACCAACAAAGTATGATGACTTCGACAACTCGATGTGGTGAGTGACTATAGCATCTGGTGTTAGATCAAAAGGACGAGTTCTGCGTGATGGCTCGTAGAAGAACATGAGGTCGTGATGCTCGTATGTGAAGGGTAGTCTGCATGTACCCAAGGTAGTCTGCATGTATCTATGTGTTTGGACATCTACATGTGCCCAGTGTTAGCCATCTGCATGGGCAAGAGTTGAGCATCCATGTGATAGTTCTACTAACGCTATATATGCTAAGGGATAGTTGGATGACTCTATGGTTGTTTCATTGTTGGGATAGGGTAGCCTGCGTGTACCCAAGGTAGTCTGCGTATACCTATCTGTTTGGACGTCTGCGCATGTCCAGTCCTTTGCCCTCTGGGTGGGCAATTATTTGAACATCTGAAAGATTCATCATACATCTGAAGCACCTGAGTGAGAGATGCGAGGCTATGTGATGGATGCTATGTTTGCTGTGTGCATGATATGCTGTGTGATATCCCTATACCCCATATCTTCCTCTGTTGATAGTAGTTTAGCATATACTATGTTTATGTGCTAACTCTTTAGATGCAGGGATAGGTCAAGTATGGTTGTACATAACCTATTTACTATATACGAGTTTTATAATATTTCGAGATGATATATCGCTAACAACAAACTGTTGTCTTCTCGATGTTTTATGCTTTGCTTTTATTACCTTGGTTACTCTTAAATGAGTAGATTAGGGATAGCATGTCTGGATAGCCCATAGAGCTGTACGAAGTACGAGCAGGAGGCTACGCTTTCATATATCTATACTTGAAGCTTACTATCTCTTATATTCTGTTGTACAGTACTATGGAGCTATGTCGGTATTTGAATTATTGGAGGCAGTTATAGAGTTTATTATAGAGACTTGGGATGTATAAACATTTTCTTTCAGTTTTTGCATAGTCGTGAATCTAATGCACTATGTTGTTCTTATATATGGTTCATTTGATTATATCACTGTCTTGTCCATTTTACATCTATATTGTTATATTATATTTTATCTGTGCGCTGTAAGATGTTATACAAATTATGTGTTTGGATTTTCTCTACTTTTCACCCTTGGCTACCGTCCGGCATCAGCCGAGTACCTCTACAATGCATCATATAGGTATACTGGGTACCCAAAGTGTAGGGCAGTCATCACAAAATATCTAAACGGGGTAAAACGAAGAATAATGAGACTCCAATGCTTAGCTCCTTCCTCCACTTATTATGCCTAGACCAAACCAATTGATACCATGTCTTCCTGTAGTGGGGAAAATGAAAGAGTGGGTCAAACAAAAGTCTAGTGAATGAGTTACATTATTAATATATGGTGATAACATGCAGTTGACTTTAATATATTCTATGTGACCTAGGGTGTCCTAAGAGTGTTCGTGAACTACTTTTTTACTTTACTTAAGGGGTTTAACTCAATACACATCTACACTAACTACTTGTGCAGGCTCATACTTAGGATCAAACAACTGATCGAACCTCTAGACACTAATGATCAGCTAATAGCTACTGTAACTTTTCCAACATAGAGTTATCATTGAATTTCCTCTATGGTAATACATCTCTAACATTACGATTGGTGTAACTATTCTGCATAGGTTTCCCTACAATTTCTACTATGGGACTAAGTTTCTCACAACTACGATTACACGTCCCCCAGTTACGCATTGAGGGGGAGCCGACTCGTCGAAGTGTCTCATCGTCTGTATCTGTGTCCACCTCTCAATGGTAATGTAACACCTCATATTGCATGCGTCGGTATCCAACAACACAATGTCACGTCCTTAAGTCACCATATAGGGAACTAGTTTCCCTACTCCTAACATCCACACACACACACACACACAGAGATATATATAGTGTATATATACACACTACTAACTATTTATTTATAGCCCGGGCCTTAGGCCGAGGTTCATACAGCACGTGTAATACACCAACTGGTCGACCACCTACTCCTGGAGCGGTTGACCTCTTGCGGTTGACAAACTCCAGTGAGCCTATCGACCAGTCATGGTTCTATATTATTATTATTTTTCTTTCTTATTATTTGTTTTACTTTTTATTTTTTATTTTTTTGGGTTTACCTTCTTCGTTCTTATCTATTAATTGCCAACATTTTGATTACAGTAAGCTGTATTTTAGCAAGGTTAGCCGGTTTTATGGTGGGCGGTCGACTTTTATTTCCAAATCAAAAGTTAATATAGGAGCAAGGCAGCATGCTTCAACTATTAATAAGAGGAAAATACAAAACAAGAGATAGGAAAAAGGCGTCTAAGCAACTATAAATGACCTAAGGCTAGTCCTCTTCAGACGAGGAGGAACCACTTCCTTTGACCGACAATCTAGGACCTATCATATGTAGATAACCCACGAAAAGAGCCGAAATATTCAGAGTATAACCAGAGTAATCCATACAATAGATAAATTTCCTATCCCAACTACCATCGTCTTGAATAACTCTATTCCTAGCACCAAGGGCACCAACAACTGAAAGCATAAGACCTTCCTTATCACAGACTAATGAAGACCCCTGGATTCTTCTTCAAGTTCACTAATAAACATATGGAAATCCTTACAAACGGGGTCATATCTTATCTCAAATAGCTCATGAATCCACGCTTTCTCAGAAGAATTCCACTCAATAATAGAAGCAATAAAGGAGAGATCGTAGGGGAAACAACACATTCTACAAAAGGGTAGGTAGGATGAGACAATGACACAGGTGGAACAGAAGCAACATCAAGAATAAGTGCAATGTCTGAAGGGCTATCAGACTGGTCCTTAGTCATGGAAGTGCAGTTCCTAACCTTAGGAACCTACTTTCGAACAGGAGGACGAGAAAGCAGAATATTGGGCAGAGGAGGAGCCTCCATGGACGATTCTGGGATCATGCAAGTGTCAGCAAGGTGTCCAAAAGACTAACAAACAATTGTTAGGCGTCCAACCATATCTACATGAACTTCCACTATATAGCCAACAACAAACCGGACTTTAATCGAAGATGGAAGCGGCTTTTTAAGGGTTACTTCAATCAGTGCCTTGGCATAAACCAATCTCTCACGGGCTACCATATTAGTGTGAAAAAATTTCAATTTACCAATAGAGCATGCTAACCAATTCAAGCCTATTAGCGGCTGCAAAACAGACGAAATGCACGTAAAGTATGCCCAAACAGGATAGACATTACCTGATCCCTAGCACTAGACACTAGTGGAGTCCAATTGGTGATATTGAACGGTTTTCCATCAATAAAGGATGGATCGGCTTCTAGAACACGTTGAGGTTACTCATTGGCAGAGAATTTGAAGTATACATATAATCATTATAGATTACATGGAGATCGCCATGAAGCTTACATATACGGCGGCATAGACTTCTAGCATCTTGTATCATTTGGTTGGGATCCAGAGAAAAACCAACCAAGAATCCCGACCAGTAATCTGCCCCAGCTTGCAGTACATTGTTAATTACAGGAACCCTATTTTATCAATTTACTGTTTATAATCACCAAAATTCCATATTCTATTTCATATATAATTTCGTATACATTTTCAATTTCAAGTAACTCGGGTTTAGGATCAATAAGTTATATATGTTCATGTTTAATTCAAAAAAATGTGTAATCGAACTAAATCATTCTTATTTAACATATTTACTTTCACCAAAATTGGATTAGGACTAAAGGGATCAAATTCATTTGTCAAACTATTATCAAATTTCCAATCTACTATAATTATTAGATAATTATAAAATCAAACAACTCTAGATCCAATAGGGTATAACAAAATCAATTACATGTAAATCCATACATTGATTATGAACCAACTCACCTCGAAAGAATTCCACTTCTAATTTGATTTGATTTCACCGAGTCTCTCCTTTGTTGATTTAATTTCCTTCTTCCTTTCTCTTATATTTTGATTCTCTCTCTCTCTTCTTTAATTTTATGTGTTATCTTTTAATTTTTATTAATAAAATTTGGGGAAGAGAATATGAAATGTTTTAAGACTTTTTAAGGAGGAGAAGAAGAAAAAGATGGAGGCTAGGATTTCTAAAATGAAAAGGATACGGTTTCGTTTTATATTTATATTTGAAAATTAGGTTTAGAAAAATTATATATTTACCCACAAGTTATTTCTTTACGTATAGAAAAATTTATTTCCTTTTTTCTTTTCATTTAGAGCAGGTAACCACTTTGTTCTCCTCCTTTAATGTCATTAATAACCATCTAATTAAATTAGTTTCTATCATTCATTGATGTTTTGCCCCTTTATTATTATTATTATTATTATTTTAATATGGTAGAGAATCATGTATTTATAATCAGAAGTACATGTGTATATGTATATATGTATATTTATTTTCATTGTATTTATAGATGGAAATTAAATGAAGTCTATTTTTAGAAAAATCATTCCTTCATTCATGCCATTTTCCCTTACATATATACAAAACCCTTTCCCTTTTCCTTTGTGAACATAACGCACATTACCTTAATTAATACTACTAATTATAATTTAAGTCATTTAATTACAATTTAAACCGATGTCATTAATTATTATAATTCCAATCAACATTCTTAATTGATATTCTGCATATATACATATGCATTTATTTAATTGGAAACCATACTCCTTACCAACTAATTGGTATTAAAGTTTCCAATTTAAAATCAGTTTCATCAATTATAATTTAAATCAATTCTATTAATTGGCATTCTATATATGTTATTAACCGTTGTGAGTAATCCTGGAGTTATATTCAAATGTATATATGTGTATTAATTAGAGATCTTATTCTTTACCATAAATTGAGCAATCAATTACATTAATTGATCGGTATTAATGTTTTTAACCAGACTTATCCTCATTCTTTACAAATAATAAATGGCATAACTTACATTTTCTTTAATGATTTCCTTTCATTAGTACACTCTTACCTTTTCTATTCAAAATATGTAATGTTTATTTCACCAAATACCTTCTTTTTCATAGATATGGTTACGTTACGTTTCTTTTATAATAACCCTTTACTTTTATTAAATATATCATTACTTCCCTTCTTTAGTATATTTAATATATTCTTTAAAATAATTACAGCAATAATTTCATCATTAATGCTTTCCCCTTAAAGAGTTTTCAAATCTGTTCATGTAATATTTTTCCTTCTTTTCTTTTAAATGCACATAAAGCATCGTATTCTTTTCTTTTAAGAGTAATTCATACATATTCAACTTATTTCTTAACAAATAAGTTTTTCTTTATTTTTGTTTTAATTCATAAACTTAATTTCAAAATAGGCGCAAAACACAAAATGCACGTTACGGTAAACATTCCGTATTTTCGTCATACGATATGCATTTCTAACAACTTATGTAGGAATTTGGGATAAAAACCTACTTAGAACAATGGAAAGGTCATATTTCCCGAATTCCTTGATTTATAGAAATTTACTATTTTGTCTTTTGTGAAATTACATTTTTACCCTTATTAATATTTTAATTTATTATTAAAATCCCTGATGTGTTGCATTTATATGATTTCAAGACATGAAGCAGAAGTATTGACTTGCACGTACTAAGGTGTGAAAGTGAGTTTTAAGGAAGGCAAGGTTTGGCGATTCGAAAAAAGTTGGCAAAGAGGTGAGATTAATTATTTTCAGTCATCATTGAGATTGAAAGAACTATCTTATTAAGTCAATTTTCCAAAAGAGTGACTTTTTGTGCATAACTTAGTTTTAGTGACCAACATACGTGAAAATTAAGTTAAAATGAACAACTTGGTAAGAGTTTGTTATAGTAATTACTAGGTTGAAATTTTGGGTAGTTTAAATTTAGGCCTTGGGTTCTTTTTATTTTATTTATGACTTATTAGATCTGTTGATAGTTGCATTTAATTTTTATATAGTTGTTTGGTTGAAGTAATATTGTGTTCACCAAAATTAAGGCATCATCCATTTGTGATGTCTATAATCAAATGGTGATGGAGTATGGGGTTCACCTAAGAATCAAAATGTTAGTCCACCTAGATGGGAGACACCATTTCTTATCATGTTATCATGCCTATGGACTTAAAGAACGAGTTGAGGTATGTTAAAGATACAAAGCGGATATGCTATTGCCTGAGGATAAAGAAGCAAGTAACGGAATATGATGCAAGGTATTTGACGATAGAGATATGCCAATAATGAAGCCTATTAAATAAAAGCTATAATTGTATATTATATGATTAGGAACACCTCAATAAAAGTTGAAATGATATGCGATGGAATTTAAACCACGTAGGATAGGCATATATATAGAGTTCACAGTGGGTGATGTGGTGTATATGAAGGACTTGCTATTGAGATATGTTATGTGGGAAAGCTAGCGCCACCAGTTGTTGGGCCTTTCCTGATTATATAGAGAGTAGGGAAGTCAACACATTTGAGTGGGCTTCTTGAAAAGTTGGTTAGTGTTTACACGTATTCTGTTAATCTCATTTGTAGATCTTGTTGATGATTTAGCGATTATGGTAGAGCCTAGTCAGCTTGATGAGATGAATGTAGAGGTGGAGTCTAAATCACTTTGTAGGCATGTTCACATCATAGAGCCTAATGTGATACGACATAAGAAAATGGAGAAATGTAATTGGTCCAAGTATAGTGGGGAAAAGGCTTGGATGGAAGTACGTGGGAACTCGAGGAGAGAATCACAGTTTTCCGTCATAGGCTCTCTTCCAACAAGTTCCTCTTTTGGTTAATCCATAGGTCGGTTTTCTCATGTGGTAGTTTATAAATTTGCATGCTGCTTTAGCTAGCTAGTCGACATATGCATGGATGCATAGATGCTCAGATTGGTTGTATGCACATCCATATAATGTGTTTTGGTTTCTAGGTTGCTATGTTTAAGTTATGCCAGTTTACTTACTTTTTTAGATACCTATGCTCATGTTTACACTAAATTAAGTTAGATGATTATATACATACATACATACATACATACATTCATACATCCATATATATACTATTCACTATTTCTTTATATATGTGTTTATTTGTTTGTTGTTTATGGACGTGGTTATTTACTTTCTTTTCAATATGGTTATTGCATATGGATGAATGGATGTGCATACATACTATATATATATGTGTGTGTACTTATACTAGTATGGCTGCAAACATTCTTGGTTGTCACTACATATGCATTCATAAAGGAGGCTGATTTAGTTTATTTCCATTCATCTCACATCATATCATTTTTCTTATATATGTCATATGCATTGTATACTCTCGGTTATGATTGTGCTTTTGTGTCTTTGATGGATGCTAGGTGGATGTAATTACGTTTGTTTTTGTATGTTTGATCATTTATGAGTTGCATTATCTTTTTGTACCAAAATTGGGCACAACACTCTTCGGAAGTTTTTGAAGAGATAAAGTGAAGAAATTAAAATGGAAAAAGAGGATCATCTAACAAAAACTCCAAAAATAGATAAGAAAAGTAATTAGAGTGCACAGAAACACAAGAATTTAGAGTGGTTCGGCGTGTTTCCTACGTCCACTATGAAGTTGATTGCTTTATTGATGTTTCTGTGATAATTACAATTGATTTCAGCGGGTTACAGGCAGCAGATAGTAATGATTTACAGAAGTGAAATTCGTTAGCAGCAGCAGCAATGGAGTTTAGAACTGGATCCGGCAGAGTCTGGGCGTTGGAGAATTCAAAGAGGAAGAAGCTCCCTTTTCTGTATGCCCTGGGGCTCTATTTATAGGTGTAGGAGGCTGATATTTCGCTCAGATCTCGGGAGACCCCTTTTGGCATGTGACTTGGCCCGCGCTCCCAAACCCGTGAAGTTTCGGCCCGATCTATGACCGATACGAACTGATTTCATATCGATCAAGATTTCATCCAATGGAGTCGAAATTTAGCGTGGACATTCTTTACCATGTACGTAAGCTTCTGTGAAAATTTCATAGCATTTGGACTTGTAGATTAGGAGATATGATCGATATGAATTAGGACTTTCGGTTGGCTGTTTCGTTCGAATCCATCACTTCGACTCGATCCCGTTCGACTCGATAGCTGCGTGTGATCAAGTGGTGACATGGCGAGCATTCTCCAGATCGAGTCACCTTCTTCGCTGAGTCGATCGAGTCATTCTAGGACTTTCGCTCTGTTCGTATTGAGGCACTTGTGTTGTTCGAATCGATAGAAGGTGGCCCTTGTTTCGTGTCGATGGAGAGCACATGGAATAACTCGACTGCATGGCCTTGTTCGTATCGATTGGAAATGGCTCCATTTGATCGATACGAAGTTGACGTGGCCAGGTGGACTCGAACACTGTTGGCTATCGATCAATATGAATAACCATGACATGGATCGATGCGAACAAGTACTTCTCGATGGATATGAAGTAAGGTCAACTGATGGATACAAACTATAGAAGCCTGATGGATTCGAGCAAAGCTCTTTAGGCGATGGATGCGAAGTAGACTTTGGTGATGAATGTGAAGTGGTCACTGGCTGAACGAATCGAACAGAGCTTCCTGAGGAATACGAACTTGATCGAGTCGAAGTAGTCCCTGGTGATCGATGTGGAGCCGATCGAGTCAAAGTAAGCTTTTTGATGGATACGGAGTGCACTTACCTGCTGATGGATACGAAAACGACCGATGCGAAATGATGGGTTGCGACTCCAATCGATTCGAAACGATGGATACGAATGGATGGGTTTTCCAACTTGCATCGGTCATAACTTGAGCATATGGACTCGGATTGACTTGAAATTTGGAACGTTGGCTCTCATAGCTTCGCTTGTCGTGTCATATCAATTTTAGCTCGATCCGGACTCGAATAAAATTCGTCGATATCCATAGTGAGCCTGTGTATAACCGATCCCTAAGATGAACCGTCATTGGTTACTAGTCAACTCCTTGATGTCACGGCCTTGCCAAAAGGCGGGATAACATTTACCCCATAAAGTACGTCTTGTGGAAACATGATGTGCTTTGAAATGCTGCAATCTTCATTCTGAATAGTTGTCGTCTTTTCTATGAAAGCTGTAACCTTCGACTGATTTTCTCGATAATGTAAACTGTTGACTGTCAACTGCTGTACCCTGTATTGTTGCAACTGATTGCTATATGCTAGTGATTAGCCGTTTGTTGTTGTAATCGTTATCAAATGAGTTTCAAATTCCTGTAAATCTGGAACATTGAAGATTAGTCCGACATATATGCATATATGTTAACCTGACTCTCGCTGACGTTCACGAGTCATTGTCAATTTATCTTATATTGAATTCTGTATCGATCCTCTCCTGAACCGACGTGAAATTCGTTGTAACAACGCTCGATGGTTGTTTTTGAATGTTCCTTCGTAACGATCCTCTCCTGAATCGATGTGAAGGGTTGAAATATTGCCATTGCATTGATGGATACGAAGTGAGCATTTCGAATCGATGGATGTGGGGTTCGATGGATACGAAGCGGTCGTTCATATCGATGGAGTTCAATGCCTTCAGAACGGCCCCTGTTGTGTATTTCGAATCGATGGATCTGGTGTCATTGGATACGAATAGACAATTCGTATCGATGGGTATTGGCTTCTGGGAACTGCGATTTGATGGATTCGAACTGATCGTTCGTATCAATGATCTGGGGAAAGAGTTGAAAATGATCGATATGAACAAGGATTTCGTATCGATGGATTGTAGATGGATACGAATAGTCTGTTCGAATCGATCCTATGGTAACATTTGGTAATCGGTCGAATCCACTGGGAGGCAAATCGTTTCCTCCTTTCAACTTCGAGTCCATATAAATACCATCGACTTAGCCATTTTTCACTTTTCACTTTCTACTTTTGTGCCTTTCTTTCGTATCGCTTCTAAGACCAAGAAAGGAAAACTGCTCGACTTCGAATCGAACCAAAATCTTTAAACCCTTTAACCAGTTGTCGAAATCAGGTAATCAATTGAACAAAATTAGTCCCAATACGATGAGATCCAGACTCTCATGCCATTCCATTCGAACTCGTGCCCGAACGTTGCTCGAGGAAGTAGATAACGTGTGAGGTCGAGGAAGGATAAAATGTTGTTCGAATCGATCTGGGGAAGAATGAGTATGGAGGAGGATGGCTTGATGTTCTGTTCATGTCGATCTGCAATGATTGTTGCGTGGACTCGTCTTGGACGATCGATACGAAATCCTATCTCCATAATTTGATGCGAGAACTAGGCCAGTGATCGAGTCGAAGTCTTTGAGTTTAGATCGATTCGAAGAATACTCCTTCAATCGATACGAAATGTATCGATTCAAAGTTCCTGGCTTCAGATCGATTCGAAGAATGCTCCTTCGATCGATACGAAATGCATCGAGTCGAAGTTCTTGGCTTCAGATCGATTCGAAGAATGTTCCTTTGATCGATACGAAATGTATCGATTCGAATGTGATCGATATGAAATCGGGGCTCCCCTGGCTGATATGTACCTAATCGCCCACGATTGATTCGAAGACTCTGATCTTGATCGATACGAAACCTTGAATAACCGATAGCATGATTTCCGATGAGCGTCATTCTTGCATATTTGGACTTGACTATGACCCTGCATATTTAACTGCCTATCGAAGCTCATCGATGGAACTGTAACTTAACAAAACTTTAACAACTTTAACACGGATTGATTGCTAATTTCTGGATGGCACGGTTGTGATGGTCAGCGATGACGATTGAGTTTCGAAGTCTCGTCGTTTATACGCTTTCTCCAATTCTGTGGAATTTTTCAAGTAATATACAACACTGCACTACACAGCATATTCACACACTTCACACTGCGGGATGCACGGGTTTATTATCTGTTTAACGATGATTTTTCATAAGCTAGTTAGTCATGGAACCCTCAAGTTCTCAACAGTAGGAACTTCCGAGTTCAATTCCTTCAACTATCGAGATACCGGCCATTGAAGCCGAAGTTATAGATCCAGCCCCAGACGAGCTTCCAGGTGCCAGGTTCATTTGCAACCCACAAGATTCCATGCTATTCGGCATCTCTGAAGATATGCTGGGACAAATTTGTTTAAGGCATGGCTTGTCGCTTGACAACGTGTTACTGCCAGGGCCAAATGACAGGCCACATGTTCCCCCGGAGGGGTTTACTGCTTTCAACCGTCATGCTTGCACGGCGGGGACACTTCCTCCATTCAATCAATATATAAGGGAGATGCTGTCATTTCTTGGAATAGCTCCATCTCAGCTACACCCCAACGGATACGCCTTGTTGAATAGCACCTTCATTTTGTTTATGGAGATCCTCTTTCGACCACCAAAGCCGATGGAGATCAGATATCTATTTAACATTAAGAGCCATGGAGATAGCCCCTCTTTCATCTTCTTGGAAGCAGTTAGGAACTGCCAAATAGTAACTGGGTCCTGGGGACGGCTGAGTTATTTTAAGACATAATGGTTCTATGTTCGATGACCTCTGGATTCGCTAGGCGATGGCTGGATAGGCGTAAGTGTTGCAATCTTTCTCTTGAATTATTCGAGATAATAATAACCGACCTCAAAATTGACATACTTCCCTTCTTTCACAGCCACAATCTCACAACCTGACGGTGGATATTTCAGAGAGCTAGTTCGGATCCTCCAAACGGTTCCGAGCGAAGAGAGGCACATTGACTTGGTTCTGACCGACAGAAACTTGAGAATTGTCGGGTTGATCGAACGTAAGCAAAGCATACGGCTGGAAGGGACACTTAGGGCAGTCTCGAAGAAGCGGGTGAAGCGCAAGGCGCCCGAAGTCGTAATAGCTGAAGAAGTTGACCCGGAGAGAACGCCTACCGATAACGAGCTCCAAGCTGGGCCTTCTTTCGATGTCCAGGATTCAGGAGGAAGGAGAAAATGCAAGGCAGTTGCTCACAAGCGTTCTAAATCCGTGGTTATGTCCTTGCCCGTCCCGGGGATTAGAATTTCGGAGGCTCCTCCCCCGCAAGTAGAGAATCCTTTTGAAGTTCTTGCTGACATTCCGATGCCGGATGATGTGTCATTTCAACACGACGCCGGGACGGAGGAGCTTGATAATGCTCTTGAACTGAGCGGGTCGCTTGCTATGAGTGCGGCCGACATTTCCGGTTGGTCGGGGGGTTGCACATGCATACACTTCACTGCACTACATGATTCATAACTGTAAATCGTCCAACCTAAGAAATCGCTAACTTTTCCTTCGTCTCTCATTTTCAGGTACGATGTCTGGAAGAGGATCAATGCTCGGGAATCTTCACTCGGCCCGAAAGTCTTCTACCTATTATGATTTCCGTAGGAGAGACTCAGATAGAGACCGCAATCGCGAGTACTCTAACCAAGATAGGTATGGGCGTGACCGGGACAGAGAATACAAACATCGATCTAGATCTCGCTCTCCTCCTCTTAGACTTCCATCTCCACCTCCTGTTCTTATTCCACATCCACCAGAGCCTCCACGTCACAGGCCATCTTCTCACACTTCTAGATCTGAGACTCATCTCTAGAGAGTCGAAACCACGGCCTCCATAATTGCAGAGCAGGTCTCGACTGAGCCCACAGGAGAAGGGCCATTAAATTGGCTCAGATGCGGAAGGATTTTCCGAACATATGCTTCGATGGCTACGTCTTTCCACCTCACTTAAAGAGAATCCCATCTGGAGTGGAAAACACGATGCATGATTACGTTCATGACATCTATACCCAGTACAGAGAGTGAGTAAAGGCTGCAGAGAAAGCTTCCAAGGTGGCCTTTGAGCGAGCCAAAGTGCTTGAGAAAATGGAGACCGAACTCGCTCAAAGGGACCGGATCATTCAAGTGCTCACTGCTAAGGCCGAGTCTTCTCGAAAATCTGAAATTGAGGCCACCAAAAAAGCTGATGAAGCGAATGTGGCCATGGAGAGGTTGAGGCAAACACATGTTGCCTTGGTGGAGGAGATGGGCCATCGCAATACTACTGTTACCGCCGAACGGGATGCGGCGATCAAGGAACTTAACGAGCTTAAGGCCAAATTTTCTGACATGGCCAAGGAAAAGGATGATGCCAACAACACAGTCCAGGAGGCGTGCGAACAAGCTTTTCTGCTTAGGTGTGAACGGGATGCGGCTGTGGCTAAAGTCCGCAAGGTGGAGACTGAGGTTGAGGAGAAAGTGAAGTCGGCCAAGTCTAGGCTAGAGGCTGATATCGAAGACCTTCTCGTTGTTTACAACGCTAATGTGCTGAGGCACAGGGGTCTAGCCTGGCTCGATGATTATCCGGCACATCTATACAACGCATGTGGTCGATTAGTCGAAGAAGAGAAGGAGGCGCATCTGGGTGAGTCCGTGGATGAGTTTGAACTCGAGAATCGCATTCTGAATGAAGACGAAAGGAAGATTCTTCACGAGTCAATGATTCAGCATGAAAATGAAAGACTCGGCGCCCAGCACCTCGAAGTAGGAGAGGGTTTAGGGGTTGACCATCATGAGGCGAATTTCGAAGTTCCAGCGTCAACCCATCCCGAATCCTCATCTGCAGTCGATCCCCAAGTTGTTCTTGCCTACAATCCGGATCAGCCACAGATGTCTCCGGCTGCAGCGCAAGTTACTAAAGCCATTCTACCGCCTACAAGTCAAACTGAGGAAGGATTCTGAACATTCCACATATCTGCCTTAAGTCGGAATCTTTATTTGAATTAAATTCTGACAGTTCTCTTATTCTTTGTCAAGTGGTCGATGCTACACCTGCCGGGCCTCCTGCCACTCAAGAGTCATATCAAACGCAGGAGGCTATCGTTACCGAAGCGATCACTGTAGCCACAACAGCCCCACTTGATGATACGCAGGGAAGCACGCTTGTTTTTGATGAGCAGCTGATGGAGGAACTCTTTCGCCGTCATGGCGATCCTTTAGCTGACTTATCATTTGTCATGGGCGAAGGTGTTCCTACTACAAGTTTTTCGATGCCAACTGCTGACGCTCCCGGCGAGGCCCGAGTGATTACTGAAGAGGAGATTTTGGCCGAAATCAATGCTGAAATGGCAGCAGCGGCTCATGGTGGTAGTTTTGGAGGTGGAACGGCGACACTTGGTCCAGCTCTGCTTAGAATGATATCGCCTGGCGGTACAGTTTTTGATACCAGTGCGCCCATTCCATCTTCTACGCTTGATCATGTTCCTCCGACTCCGCCTGTAGGAAGCATTCCTATTCATTCGAGCTCGGAGGAGGATGTTGAGATCATGCCCCCGCTTGGAGACCGACCACCGAAAAGCCAGGGCTCAAAGAGGAAGGGCAGTGGCGGCTCCAACGGGTCTACACCGAAAAGGAAGCCGAGGAAGAAGAAATATTAGACATGCTTTCTTGGTTTATTTTTGACTTTCATTTTGTTGACCGTGTATAGATGCGGGTTCGGCCCCTGCTAGTAGGAATTTTTTGGAACCAACTTGTACACGAATTTCTTTCATAAATAGTAGAAATGAAACTTTTCTTTTTTAGCTTCTTGTGTATTTGCTTAAGTGTTTCAATGTTTGAAATGCACTTGTAAAGTTCCGGCTTCCGAGTCAAGTCTGTCTCTCCGCGCCAGGTCTGGAAACTGTAGACATGGTTCACGATCGGGAAGTGAGTTGAATTTTGACGACGCACTGCTTGAGTCAATGGTCGATGTTCAAGTCATGCCCCCCAGTCTTGGGGGTGAGTTGTGGAATACCAGTCAGCGATCGCTCCTTACTTATAACAGGTTGAGTCTAGTGCCACTGAACGGATGTCTGAGACAAGCGGAGATCGAGTGATTCATCCATTCTTGTTTGATTATTGATGATCATATCCGCACTCTGGGGATCCTCGATTGCTTACTGGCGGTTGGTCATGCCGGTTTGAGTTTAAATTATACGTCCGCGCTTTGGGGACTCGGAATCGACATTTATACTCCGACTTGCACTCTGGGAGTTCGGAGTTGGCATTTGTACTCCTTTTCATACTCTGGGAATTCGGAGTTAACATTTATACTCCAATGCGTGCTTTGGGAATTCGGAGTTGGTGTTTGTACTTCGTTTCACACTCTGGGAATTCGGAGTTAGCGTTTATACTCCGACTCGCACTCTGGGAGTCTAGATTTGATGTTTATACTCCGTTTCGCACTATGGGAATTCAGAGTTAGTGTTTATACTCTGACTCGCACTTTGGGAGTTCAGAGTTGATGTTTATACTCCATTTCTCACTCTGGGAATCTGGAGTTAGTGTTTATACTCCGACTCGCACTCTGGGAGTTCAGAGTTGATGTTTATACTCCGTTTCGCACTCTGGGAATCCAGAGTTAGTGTTTATACTCCGACTCGCACTCTGGGAGTTCAGAGTTGATGTTTATACTCCGTTTCGCACTCTGGGAATCCAAAGTTGGTGAACAGATGGTCAGTCACATCTGCTGCATGTTTTTGGATTCCGTTCGCACTTTGGGAACGAAAGGTGTATCAGGATCATGGATGGTCGGATCACATCCACCCTGAGTTAACAAGTGAGGTCGTTAGATGGACGGGTCCACCCTCCTTAAACTTGGTTCAGATACGGACAAAGTCGTTAGGTGGACGGATCCATCCTCTTCATAGACGTATTTTTATACTCCAGTTTGCGCTCTGGGAACCTGGAGTTAAGCGAAGGATTGTCGTGTATCAATCCTTTTTGAACTTTGGTGTGATGGCTTGTCCCCGAGCATGGGTTTCACTTAGCGAGTGACTGGTTGCATCGCAGTCACTCCCTATTTGAATAAATCCCATCGTATGGTGAGACTTAGCTCTCCATGCATAGTGATGATCATATGAAGCATTTCAAGTAAATCACAGCTCTGGCTCGAAGAGATTGCATTTTATTGCTGAAATAAGAAAATATGGCAAAGTCAGTTGCCTTATTACAAATTCTAATTTCGAAATGCAGAAACAAATTGCGAAATGGAAAATAAACTAAATGAATAAACATAGCATGTTATGTGTAGTAGGGACGAAGACTCTCGCTATTCCAGGCTCTTGGCAAAGTAAGACCGTCAACGGTCGATAGTTTGAATGTGCCATCTCCGAGCCTTCGTTCTATAAGATACGGTCCTTCCCATGTTGGCTTCATATGCAAAGGAACCAGATAGATTCTTTTCAGGACAAGATTGCCTAGTTCAAAGGTTCGTGGGCGGACCTTGGCATTATACAATCGGGCGACTCGACTTCGATGCGCGGCTGCCCTCAAATCAGCCTCTTCACGCTTCTCATCTAGTAGATCGAGAGATTCAGCAAGTAATATAGCATTAGTCTTCGGATCATAGTATGTCACACGATGAGAAGGTACTTCTAGCTCGACTGGAATAACAGCTTCTGAACCATAAGAGAGAGAGAATGGAGTGTGACCGGTCGCGGACTTGTGGGTTGTTCGGTAAGCCCATAAAACCATAGGAAGTTCATTGACCCACTTGCCCCCGACCTTTTCCAGTCGCTTTTTCAGAATGGACTTTATAACTTTATTGACTGCTTCGACTTGTCCGTTCACTTGAGGGTGTGCAACCGCAGAAAATTTCTTTTGGATGTGAAATCGTTTGCAAAAATCTTTAAATTCAGCACTGTCGAATTGGGCTCCATTGTCGGTAATAATGGAGTGTGGGAGGCCGAATCGACAAATAATGTTGCGGACTACAAAGTTGATTACTTTTTTCGTCGTTATGGTAGCAAGTGCTTCGGCTTCAGCCCACTTTGTAAAGTAATCTACTGCAACGATGGCGTATTTCGCACCACCTTTTTCCAGAGGTAGAGCACCAATGATGTCGATGCCCCACATTGCAAATGGCCATGGGCTAACCATTTGCGTTATCTCGGTAGGTGGGGCTCTAGGAATTCGAGCATGCTTTTGACACCTATCACATTTCTTTGCATAATCCGACGCATCACGATTCACAGTAGGCCAGTAATACCCATATCGAAGTATTTTCTTGGCAAGTGCTTGCCCCCTGGTTTGATCGCCACATTCTCCCTCGTGTACATCGTGTAGTACTCGTTTGATTTCATCATGAGCGATACATTGGAGTAATGGAACAGAGTACCCTCTTCTATACATGGTTCCATCCTGGATGGTGAACCGTGAGGCCTTCTGAAGGACTTGTCTCTTTTCATTCCTGCGCTCTGGCAGGGTTCTATGCTCAAGGTAATTTCTGAATGGAGTCATGCACGATTCCTTATTGAGAACGGTTTCACATATCCAGTCTATTTCTGCCCGGTCAATGCTCGGGGAAGTTAACGTCTCTACGGGAACGAGTTCCATTTGCTGAGCTTCACCTATGCTGGCTAACTTTGCCAATGAATCGGCTTTTTGGTTCCGTTCTCGAGGTATACAATAAATGGCATAATAATCAAACTGATTTAGCACTTCCTGAACTCGAGCTAAGTAAGCAGCCATCCTTCGATCTCTCGCTTGATACTCTCCCCGTTCCTGACACACAACTAACTGTGAATCACAGTAAATTTCCACAGCGATAATTCTCAAATCTCTGGCAAGCTTTAGTCCAGCTAAGAGGGCTTCATATTCTGCTTCATTATTGGTTGCATGAAAATCAAACTTCAAAGCATAGCATATAGATCGGCCTTTGGGGGTTTCGAGTACAACACCAGCGCCTGAACACCGGTCGTTTGATGCACCATCAGTGTACAGCTTCCAGACGTATTCGGGGGATTTACTGGTTTCGGACAAGTCCTCTGGAACGGTAAATTCAGCTATGAAATCAGCTAGGACTTGTCCTTAAATCGCTCGTCTTGGAGTGTAAGTGATATCGAGCTGGCTCAGTTCGATGTTCCACTTGAGTAACCTACCAGATGTCTCAGGCCGCGTAAGGACCTGTCATAACGGCTAGTCGGTGTAAACAATAATGGGATGTGCCTGGAAATACGGTCGGAGTTTTCTTGATGCAATAACAAGGCAATAAGCCAACTTCTCTAACTTCAGGTAATTCCTTTCAGCCCCAGTCAATCACTTACTGACATAGTATATTGGCTTTTGTATCTTGTCTTCTTCTCGAATTAAGGCAGCGCTGATAGCGTTTTCTGATATCGCCAAATAAACGTACAACTTTTCATGATCAATAGGCTTTGACAGGATAGGAGGTATGGATAGATGCTGAACTAGTGCTTGGAATGCGCCCTCACACTCTGTGGTCCATTCAAAGTTTCGTTTTCCTTCTCGGATCAAATCGAAGAAGGGAATGCATTTGTCGGTGGACTTTGAAATGAACCTGCTCAATGCTGCTACTTTCCCATTGAGATTCTGGACTTGCTTTATAGTTTTCGGAGTTTCAAGATTTCTGATAGCCTAGATCTTTTCAGGATTAGCCTCGATCCCTCTAGCATTGACGATGAACCCAAGGAATTTTCCGGATGCAACTCCAAAATGACATTTCAGTGGGTTAAGCTTCATTCTGTACTCTCGAAGTATGTCGAACATAGTTTCCAAGTCTTTAACATGGTCAGTGGAAAATCATGACTTCACAAGCATGTCGTCTACATATACTTCCATTGTTTTCCCGATTTGATTGGCAAACATCTGATTGACCAATCGTTGATAAGTAGCCCGACATTCTTGAGTCCGAATGGCATGACTTTGTAGCAATAAAGTCCCAGATTGGTTACGAAGCTGGTATGTTCTTGATCAGGTAAATACATTGGTATCTGATTGTAGCCAAAATACGCATCCATGAAGGATAAGAGTTCATGTCTAGCTATTGAATCTACGAGATGATCAAATCTAGGAAGTGGGAAATTGTCTTTGGGATAAGCTTTATTCAGATTGGAATAATCGACACATGTTCTCCATTTTCCGTTTTACTTTCGGACGAGCACAGGATTTGACACCCATTCGGGGTATAACGAATCTCGAATGAAACCATTCGCTTTAAGCTTTTCTACCTCTTCTTTAAGGGCGGCAGATCTCTCTGGATCCATACCACGCCTTTTCTACTTGACCAGGACATGCCGCGAGTCAATATTCAGGGTGTGGCTCGCAATGTCCGGCGAGATCCCACACATATCAGAATGCGTCTAGGAGAACACGTCAAGATTCACCCGTAAAAATTCAACCAATTCCTCTTGAGTTTGTTGGCTTAACTGAGAACCGATCTTTATCATCTTTGAATCATCATCATTATCAATCAGGACATCGATCGTCAGCTCGGCCAAGGATGCTTGACTTTCTTTAGATTCTCCTTCATCTTCAGTCTCTCTTGGGTCAAGATCCCTTTGGAATTGGTTGGGGCGCCCGGGCCTAGGCCTTGGTGCTAATTGTCAATTATCGACAAAACGGACGCAGAGAGATTCCTCTACACCATTTCCTTTCTCCTTTCGCTGCGCCTCTCACAGCTCGGCAACATAACAGGCTCTTGCTGTAGCCTGATCTCCTTGGATGACTCCCACTCCATGATCAGTCGGAAACTTGAGGGTCAAACACCATGGGGCAATAGCTACCCTGAACTCAGCGAGAGCCGGTCGGCCCAAAAAAGCATTATTAGGGGAGTCTATGTCTAACACAACGAACTGTAATATCTGCACTCTTCGGCGCTCTCCAACTCCCAAATCCACTGGTAGCTCCACTACTCCAGTGGGTATAGTAGCACTCTCATTATAACCGTGGATTCGGGACTGACAAGGTTTCAAATCTTTGGCTTCCATTTTCATTTGGTCGTAAGCTCATTTAAACAAAATATTCACAGAGCTTCCACTGTCAACTAAGGTCCTCTTTATCCAAGCAGGACCCACTTGAGCTGAGATGACCAGTGGATCGATAGTGGAAGCTTCGACTTTATCAGCATCTCTATCTCTGAATACGATGTCATCAATCATCGTCTTTTGTTGTTTGGCCGGAGCCCCTTCATCAAAATTACTATAACACTCGAAGTCTGCATGCCTTGTAGAGCTGGCATACGACTCCATTTCCTTCCAGCTTTGGTCTGCTGGATGAGGACCACCACTTATTGTATTAATAACAAACCTCTCGCCAGTTCGAGCAGGTTCTTCTTGCCTTTCCTAGTTTGGTGCACGATTCTGGTTTGATGGGCTCGCACCTCCTGACTGCGGCGCCCGCATATACTGATCCAACTTTCGTTCACGTATCAGTTTTTCAATGAGATCTTGTAAATGACGACACTCATTTGTATTATGGACATACCTTTCATGGAATCTACAGAACTTCCCTGTCTGGACTTGTCTTTCTATCGGCAGCTTCGGGGCAGGTTTCTCGTATTGCATGGTATTACAGGTCTGTAAATAGACATTTTCCAGCGACGTATTCAATGGTGTGTAATTGTCGAACATTGGAGCTCTACGTCATGGACCACGATTCTGATCTCGTTTCTTAGCTTGATTTCCACTATCCCTCTGCTGGTTCTGTTTATTTTGAATGTTCAACTGAACTTTTCCGGAACTCTCCCTGGATTTTTTAACGGCGATATTACTTTGAATGCCTTCGATGTTGGTCCCTGCATCATCCTGCTTCCTAGACTGTTTCACATCCTCCCTTCTCAAGAATTGGGCTGCCTTGGAATAGAAACGGTCCAATGACGCAGGCGGCTTCCCAGCTAACCAATTTCCGAACTAGGAATCAGTGTCAATCCCCTTAGTCAATGCCATCAGGATGGAGTTATCATTGGGGTTGCTTATTTCTACACACGTAGCATGAAATCACTCCAAGTAGCATCTGAGTGTCTCTCCGGGAGCTTGAGTGACGCTAGATAGAGTGTTAACATCTTTAGGCCTTGCTACGTGCATACGGAACTGTTCAACGAACTTGGTGGCCATCTGGTCAAAATTAGAAATAGATCGCGGTGGCAAACGAGTAAACCACATAGTTGCAATGCCCCCTAGGGAAATGGGGAAACTACGGCATTTTACTGCATCATCAGCTATCGCGGCATTCATTAGCCATTCGTATTTCAGGATATGTTGATTGGGATCAGAACTTCCTTCATATACTGGAAAAGTCGGCATCCTGAAGCGCCAAGGTGGTTCAGCATAAAGTATGTCATCGGTGAAAGGGGTATGACTCCGGGAGATTCCCCAGTCGTCATTAGTGAGACCCTGACTTTCGCGGATCATTTGACGAATCATCGTCGGTATATCCGGCATCCGGATACTTGGAGCATGTTGTGCCAAGGTGTGGTCGGGTTCCACAACGCGGGTCTGGACCGGACGCGGTCGACGGTCCATGCCTCGACTCCTTGGTTCAACATTTTCTAGGACATAAGGCTCCGGAGTAGGCTCTCGCTGGCTATGATGAGGATCAGCTTGATTCCTAGCATCAGCCCCTTGTTCAGTAGTGGTGGTGGTAGCGAGGTTGCCTATGACGTGGTAAGGAGCAGCACCTCCTCGGGATGAAGGTCCAGTATGATGGCTGGTGGATGGTCCAGTTCTGGGCTGTCCAAGATTCGAAGCAAGTTGGTGTCCTATGGCCTGGGTGTGGCTTACATCCAGCTGTGGGCACGTGGATCGGTGATGACCATCAGATGAGGCGGAACTCTCTGTGGAAGAATAAGAACCTTGGTCTCTTCTGGATCTTCTGCGCCTTTGGCGATTCAAATGGTTGGTCAACTCCGTGTTGGCGCGCAGTTGTTCAGTTAGCTATTGTCGACTCTCGGTCAATTCTTGGAGCAGCATCTGAAACTCTTGTCTGGTAACCGGGCCCGACGGATCAGAAGGTCCGGCGGCATCTTTGTTTGATGGAGGCAATTGCCCAGGATTCTGCCTATCCCGTACTCCCTAGTCAGCAGCTGTAGAGGTAGTCCATGTACTTACCATGGTGAAGTGGTGAAGTCCTTTCCTAGATCTGATGCAAATCTAAATAGAATAGAAGGGCTTCGAAGTTCTAGATCTGGATCTTCTTCTTGGATTTATGCAATCCGGTATCGATAGGAGATCCAAAGAGCAGGAGAAAAATTGGGTTTTTCTCGGTGAAAGCACCAAAGTGTTTGTATCAAAATTGGGCAAACACTCTTCGGAAGTTTTTGAAGAGATAAAGTGAAAAAATTAAAATGGAAAAAGAGGATTATCTAACAAAAACTCCAAAAACAGATAAGAAAAGTAATTAGAGCGCACAGAAACACAAGAATTTAGAGTGGTTCGGTGTGTTGCCTACGTCCACTATGAAGTTGATTGCTTTATTGATGTTTCTGTGATAATTACAATTGATTTCAGCAGGTTACAGCAGATAATAATGATTTACAGTAGTGAAATTCGTTAGCAGCAGCAGCAATGGAGTTTAGAATTGGATCCGGCAGAGTCTGGGCGTTGGAGAATTCAAAGAGGAAGAAGCTCCCTTTTCTGTATGCCTTGGGGCTCTATTTATAGGTGTAGGAGGCTGATATTTCGCTCAGATCTCGGGAGACCCCTTTTGGCATGTGACTTGGCTCGCGCGCCCAAACCCGTGAAGTTTCGGCCCGATCTATGACCGATACGAACTGATTTCGTATCGATCAAGATTTCATCCAATGGAGTCGAAATTTGGCATGGACATTCTTTAGCATGTACGTAAGCTTCTGTGAAAATTTCATAGCATTTGGACGTGTAGATTAGGAGATATGATCGATACAAATTAGGACTTTCGGTTGGCTGTTTCGTTCGAATCCATCACTTCGACTCAATCCCGTTCGACTCGATAGCTGCGTGTGATCAAGTGGTGACGTGGCGAGCATTCTCCAGATCGAGTCACCTTCTTCGCTGACTCGATCGAGTCGTTCTAGGACTTTCGCTCTGTTCGTATTGAGGCACTTGTGTTGTTCGAATCGATAGAAGGTGGCCCTTGTTTCGTGTCGATGGAGAGCACATGGAATAACTCGACTGCGTGGCCTTGTTCGTATCGATTGGAAATGGCTCCATTTGATCGATACGAAGTTGACGTGGCCAGGTGGACTCGAACACTGTTGGCTATCGATCAATATGAATAACCATGACGTGGATCGAGCGAACAAGTACTTCTCGATGGATATGAAGTAAGGTCAACTGATGGATACAAACTATAGAAGCCTGATGGATTCGAACAGAGCTCTTCAAGCGATGGATGCGAAGTAGACTTTGGTGATGAATGTGAAGTGGTCACTGGCTGATCGAATCGAACAGAGGCTTCCTGAGGGATACGAATTTGATCGAGTCGAAGTAGTCCCTGGTGATCGATGCGGAGCCGATCGAGTCGAAGTAAGCCTTCTGATGGATACGAAGTGCACTTACCTGCTGATGGATACGAAAACGACCGATGCAAAATGATGGGTTGCGACTCCAATCAATTCGAAATGATGGATACGAATGGATGGGTTTTCTAACTTGCATCGGTCATAACTTGAGCATATGGACTCAGATTGACTTGAAATTTGGAATGTTGGCTCTCATAGCTTCGCTTGTCGTGTCATATCAATTTTAGCTCGATCCGGACTCGGACAAAATTTGTCGATATCCATAGTGAGCCTGTGTATAACCGATCCCTAAGACGAACCGTCATTGCTTACTAATCAACTCCTTGATGTCACGGCCATGCCAAAAGGCGGGATAACATTATCCATCTCTTTGTATTTTGGGGATGAAATTATCATAGTGGGGGGAGGGGGACGCAACACACCATAATTTTATGTAATTAAATTAAAAATAACAAAATTGTAATTTTACATAATGAGCAAAAATAGAAAATTTTCACAGAAGCTAGAACTCGGCTCCGAGACCTAGCCCATTGCGCCTGAAATATCGTTTGCCGTTAGAAAACATACAAAACTTGCTAAATTTGACAAAATATACCGAAAATTAAAAAGAGTCAAACCTAATGGCCTTTTGTAATACATTAAACTTCGGATATTTTTGGCTTTGGACTGAAAAATGAGACTATAAATAGATGTGAATTCCACCTTTTTTCTTATTATGTTTTAGCCGTAATCCCTCCCCATTAAGTATATTAGTCTCCATCAAATCCTAAGCAAATTCAAAACATCAATCTCATTTGTTCCCTAGTCGATTCATTTCTTCTTCCTCTTCCATCTTCTTCACCAAACTTTGAAAATTCATAACTTCTCTCTTTCTCAACGAATTTGTCGAAACCAGTGGAAAATTGTAGGATGCAAAGAATACTATGATCTATTATCATTTTAGAGATGGAATTTAGAAGATCAAAGGCGCATTAGACCGAAACAATGAAGAACAATGGTGAAATCTCATATACCATTTTCTTCCTTATCTATCAAACCTCAAAATGGCTTACCTCTCTCGTTTCTTAATAGATTTTAACGATCTACCAAACAAAACGATTATGGATATGAGTACTATGATTTGGTAAAGGACTATAGGTGAATTGCTATGGTTTCTAGGTGCTAAAGGCATTGTACAATGAAGAACAATGGTGAAACTCATACACCTTTTCCTCCATCTCATTTAAACTTCAAAATGGCATACCTCTCATTTCTTAATAGATTTTGACAATCTACCCATCAAAACGGCTGTGGAGACAAGCGGTATGATTTGGTTTAGAAATCAAGGAAAATCGTAGAGGTTTACAGGGGATAAAAGACAGGATAGTGGAGACAGTGTTATCCGGCATTTTGATCCGGTTATATTCGGACTAACTAGACAAGTTAGACTCGACTGTTATCCAGGCCGGTAATCAAGAGTGATGATCGTGGGGTCAAAGACTAAGCACAGACAATAATATGAAGCAGCGATCAAACAGAACCAAGAGATGTAATCTACGAAATGTTTTAAGTTGGATTATTGTCTTACATATGTAAGGGATCAGGTACGATCCCTCCCTCTATGCAAGGGATCGGATCTCATCAGCCTAATGGTACAACTCAACGAAAAACAATGGATAACTCAAAATCCATAAGTCAACTATATATAAAACTTTAGGAACTTTGAGCTGACAGTCAGGGGGATCGAATAAAGGGTTCGTAGCATGCCACCTGACCTCGAAGAAGGGTCGGGCCTGACCCTTATTCCTTCGGAATGGGGCCTTGTAATTTTCTGGGTTACCTCATCTACATCTCGAGATTCTACTATCGAAATTTCAAGAAGATATTTGGTCGTCTACACCTATAAATACAGGGTTCATTATTCATTTTGGGGATCTTTACATTATTGTTTCATGTGTACTCCATTGTAATCTCGGATTCCGATCCAACCCTTCTTATACTCAGAATTCAGAGTGTAAAGTTATTTCATCAAAGTGGACATAGACAATCAACACCGAACCACTATAAATCAACGTGTATCTATTTTTTACTTATTTTCTATTAATTTATTGCTATTTTCCCCTGTTTCCATTTAATTTTCTTTATTTATTTCTCTATAAATTCTCTGTTGGGTGTTTGTGCCAATTTTTGGTGTAAACATTTTGGTGCTTTTATTGAGAGCCTTGATTCTCAACTTGATTGGATACCTATTCTATTGTTCAATTGCCCAAATCCGATGAAGATATCTAGATTCATCTTCAAAAAGTTTCTTATTCTACTCAGATATGAAGGAAATCTAAAGGAAGCTAATAGCTATGGTTAGAGGAACTAAGTCTACTTCCCATAGAGTTGAAGGAAATGATGATGCTAGTGTCCAGCATGGAGAGAAAAATGTTCAACCAGTGGCTACTAAAGCTCAGAATCTAGATAATACCCAAAATCCTGCTAATGCCATTACCAGAGCTGATTTTGAAGCCTTTATGAAGGAGTTCATGGATAGTCTTCAATAGCTTAACTAGCAGATCCAAGCCAATATCGACTTTATGAACCAGTTGAAGGATCAACAGAATGGAAAAACAAGGAGAGAGCCGACTCCATATTCAGGATTGGAGGGTTCTTCCTCATCCGACGACTATCACAGAGCTAGACACCGTAAAATTGAAGCATACAATGCTGGAACGTCAGAACAACAGTTAGCAATCCATCGCAATAGATCGCTACTAATCGGCCCCGATCCGTTAAGAGGGATCGGCACCGATCGGTCTTCCAAAGGAGAAAACCCACAAACAACTAGTGGGGTGTAAGCTAGAGATGCTATGGTCGGTTTGGACACTGGAGTTCAAGCAAATGCCGATCAGCTATGACCAAGGAACGATGATGGAGTGACTTCTCAGGATGTACATAAGAGTACGTTGAGCCAAGGCAATGTGGAGTGGCCCGGAGACATCAACCGGACTATTCACGTGAGGTGGAACACGACCACCACTTGGCACAAACCCTTTAGACATCAGATTTGATGGCTTTGGTCAGACAGCTGGTCAAGGAAAGCCAAGGCTTGACCAATGATGATTAGGACTCTCTAGGAGTCATACTCCGTTCACTAACAACATACTACACGTAGAGTACCCACAGAGATTTAGTATTCCCATGGAAAAACTGACCCCAGGCAGCATATTATGAGATATGAATGGCTTATGGACTCAGCGCAAGCAGATGATGCGGTCAAGTGTAGATGTTTCCCCATCTATCTAGGCAGGATTGCAATCATGTGGTTCAGTAGGTTGTCGCCGCGATCAATATCCATATTTGTTGAGTTAGCAATGAAGTTCGTGGAGCAGTTTCAGAAGCATACTGCTCACCCTAAAGATGTTATGTCCCTCTCTAATGTGATTCAGGCTCTAGGGGAGTCGCTGAAGGATTATTTGGAAAGATTCAATACGGTCGTCGTAGAAGTTAGTAGTCCAAATGATAACTCGATACTGATGGCGCTGACCAAAGGGATTGACCTTGATTTTGATTTTGGAGTTCGGTTGACTGAAAAAATCCCCGTTATGTTGGACCGCTTTTATGCAAAAGCTACTCGATAGTTGAGGAAAGAAGAGGCAAAGCGATCCAGAAAGAGAGATGGTTGTGGTCAAAATGTTAAAGGAGTTCATAGTAACATAGTAGTGAAACAGTCCAGAGGGAGTCCTGGAAAAGTAGCAGTCAACATGCAGAATAAACCTAATGAGCAAAAAAGGTTGGTGACAGAAATCGCGACCGAAGACGGGATTCTAGGAGAGGTAAGCCGAGAATTCCGATGTTTGAGACTTACACACCATTGAACATGTCATTGGAGAATGTCTATCTATCGACTTGCTATACTATGTAGTATAGGAAACCACATTTGAAAGAGTCAATGAAGCAGTAGAAGTAGACTAGGAAGTACTGTAGGTTCCAGGAGTGCTATGGTCATAATACTAATGAATGTCGACACCTCCAAGATGTTATTGAGAAGTTGATTCACGAGAGAATGTTACAGCAGTTTGTTAAGGCCCCATAGGACAGTGGGCAGGGGACATCCGACCCCAATCGAGGATAAGTTCCACCTAGCGCCACTAAACCTAGGTGAACTGGTGGAAGATTAGTTATCAACACCATAGTTGGAGGACAAATCTAGCAGACAGAAGTTAGCATGAAATGGAGCGTTATGCAAACGCAATCAAAATCTTAATTTTGAATACTGTTTGAACACGGAGGACGGAGCTCTAACAAAACAACAACGTACTCTAGCTGATGACATAATATTCCGGAGTAGAGATGCTGATATGGTTGAGGCTCATACAATCGATCCGATGGTTATCTCGGCCATGATTGGCCCCGCCTTAGTAAGTAAGATTCTGATCGATTTTGCAATTCTGTAAAAATAATTTTCAAGAAGGCTTACACCAGATAAGGATGGAAGCCAAGGATCTGAAACCATGTAAAGCCCACATTCATGGATTTAATGGTATTGCAACCGAAGTAGTAGGCTATGTCGAGCTACTGGTGGAGTTAGAAGAAAGCGACCGTAGGAGAGTACGAATGTTGTCGTTTGTTGTGTTGGATGTGGGCTCTCCATATAATGATTTTCTAGGCCGATCGGCCCTTGTTGAATTCTGGGCAACCATTGCACCTTGGTGTTTTACCTTAAATTTCCCAACAGATAATGGCATGGGAGTTGTACATGAAGATCAGACGATTGGACGTGCCTGTTATGTGGCTGAGTTGAGAGACGGTCATCGAATAGAGAAGGGAAAGGGTGAGGAGAAGCCTCTCTGCATCCAAACCAATGAAGATTAGCAACCAGCGTTTGGGCCTTGGTTCGGGCACCACAGTTGGTTCTATAAAGATATTGATCCATGAGATAAAGAAGAGGAACCCAAGGAATCCAAGGCTGTACCCGTTGAGCTGACAATCGACATCACGGTCAGTCATGACAACCCATCACGGGTCCTGAAGATTGGATCACAACTCAACAAAATGATGGTGAAAGAATTAACTAATCCGAGCAAACCTTGATGTGTTTGTTTAGACCCATTCTGATACGTGTGGGATTTCGCCAACCATCTCGAGCCATGCATTAAATATCGACCCAAGGAATGTCCCGGTGAAGACAAAACGATGCGCTATGGATCCAAAGAGATCGGCCGCGGTTAAAGAGGAGGTGGATAGACTCAAAATCAACGGGTTTATCTGTGACGCCCTCTACCCAAAATGGGTCTCCAATCCTGTACTTGTGCGAAAGGAAAATGGAAAGTGGCAGACATGTGTTGACTACTTAGATCTAAACAAAGCATGCCGGAAAAATAGCTTTCCACCTCCAAGCATCGACCAGCTGGTTGACTCGACCGCTGGACATGAATTACTTTCATTTATGGATGCATACTCTGAATGCAATAAAACCCCAATGCACGTCCCTAACCAGAGGCAAATCAGCTTCATAACCGATCTGGGATTATATTGCCATGTTGGGATGTTGTTTGGACTAAAGAACGTTGGAGCTACGTAACAAAGACTGGTCAATTGGATGTTTAAAGACCAGATTGGGCAGTCAATGGAAATATATGTGGATGATATACTCGTGAATTCACGATGATCAAACGACCACATCCATGACTTAGCGGAGATGTTCGGTGTTCTCTGGAAATATAGAATGAAACTCAATCCCTTGAAATGCTCTTTTGACATTGCGTCAGGGAAATTTCTGGGTTTCATCGTCAACTCTCGCGAAATCGGAACTAATCTTGAGAAGATTCAAGCAATTTGGAACATCCAAGCACCGAAAACATTTAAGCAGGTACAAAGCCTAAATGGGAAGGTCACTGCCCTAAGCCTATTCATCTCCAGGGCCACTGAAAAATATATTCCTTTCTTCAATTTGATCCAGAGAGGGAAGAGAAACTTTGAATGGACACAAGACTACATCGATGCATTTCAAGATCTAGTTGACCACTTAGAAAGACATCCCATCTTATCCAAGCCACTAGACCACAAAGAATTATATATCTATTTAGCAATGTCGGTATACGCCATAAGTACTGCACTATTGCGCAAAGAGAATCAGATCCAGATGCCGGTGTATTATGTAAGAAAGCGATTGATAGGAGCCGAAAGTAACTACCCAAAGCTGGAAAAGCTTGCATACTGGCTGGTGATTGCATCACGAAAGCTCCACCCTTATTTTCAAGCTCACCCTATCAACGTCTACACCGACCAGCCGTTACAACGGGTCCTACAACGACCTGAGACGTCTAAAAGGTTACTCAAATGGAATATTGAATTGAGCCAATTTGACATCACTTATCTCCCACGGAGAGCCATCCAGGGACAAGTATTGGCGGATTTCATAACCGAGTTCACTACACAAAATGACTCTCCAGAAAGTAGCAAAGAGCCGACCATCCGATGGAAGATGTACACGGATGGAGTATTTAATTATCAGTGTTCTAGTGGTGGAATTGTATTAGTGACTCTCGAGGAACGATCGATCTGCTATGCCCTAAAACTTGACTTCCCTTTAACGAATAATCAAGCTGACTATGAAGCCTCGATTACCGGACTCAAACTTGCCAGAGAACTAGGAGTGAAATCCTTACAAATCTTTTGTGACTCCCAGTTGGTTGTATGCCAAGTCAAGGGAGACTACCAGGCTAAGGGATAGTGACTTGCTCCTTATCTCGGACCAATCCAACAACTGCTGACCGATTTGAGTATTATACCATCACACACATTCCCAGAGAGAAAAATGAGAAAGCAGACTCGCTGGCCAGCTCCGAGGATGCACAGCTAATTGGCTTGGTGCAAGTTGAAGTACTTAACGCTCCAAGTATCAACCAGATGGAGTCATGAATGACTCCTATCAAAGACTATCTACAATGAGGGGTCCTTCCCGAATGAAGGAATGAAAAATGACTGGCCCTCTGTAAGGCTTCGCGCTACATCATCTAAGAAGGAGTCATGTGTAGAAAGGGTTTCTCTGTTCCCCTACTTTAGTATATCACCCACGACAAAATTTAGCTAGTACTGAGAGAAGTCCATGATGGAGAATGTAGCGATCACATGATAACTTTGGCAAAGAAGATACTTCGTTATGGGTATTACTAGCCAACTGTCAATCGAGATATAGCCGATTATGCTAGACAATGTAACAAATGCCAGATGTTTGCAAAAATTCTGAGAGCCCTGCCGACAGAAATCGCACAAATGGTCAGTCTATGGCAGTTTGCCACTTGGGGCATCGACATCCTCGGCTCCTTGACAATCTGCAAAGGTGGTGTAAAGCACGCCATCGTAGCAGTTGACTACTTTACTAAATGGGCTGAAGTCAAACCTTTAGCCACGCTCATAATGAAAAAAGTAATCAACTTTGTTGTCCAAAACATCATCTGCCGTTTTGGTCTTTCCCAAACAATTGTGACCGACAATGGGACCCAATTCGATAGTGCTAAATTTAAAGACTTATGCCATCAGCATCACATTGAGAAAAGATTCACGGCGCAGTTTCTCACCCTCAAGCTAGCGGACAGGTCGAAGCTGTTAACAAAATCATCAAGTCCATTCTAAAGAAGTGTTTGGAAAAGGCTAGAGGCAAGTGGGTTGATGAACTCCCAACTACATTATCGGCCTACAGAACCCCCTACAAGTCCGCTACTGGCCATACTCCATTCACCCTTCCTTACGGCTCCGAAGCCGTCATTCGAGTAGAACTTGAAGTCCCTTCTTATCGAGTGACTCATTACGACCCTAGAACAAACAAAGATCTCTTTTTTGAATCTCTAGACATGGTTGATGAAAAGCGTAAAGAAGTTGACTTGAGGGTAGCTGCATACCGACACCTAGTCATCCAATACTACAACACCAAAGTTCGTCCTAGGAACTTTGAAACTTGCGCCCTTGTGTTGAAGTGGATCTTGTTCGACATGGGAAGGACCATATGTCATTGAACATAAGCTTAGAGATGGAACTTTCAAGCTAGCGACTGTTGATGGCGTCCACTTCCGAGAGCATGGAGTAGCGAGCATTTACGATGCTATTTCACTTAGTTTATTTTTTCATTCAATAGTATTTATTTTCCGAATTTGCTTCTGCATTTGAATTCCAAGTTATGTAATAAGACAGATTTTGTCAATTCTTTTCAATTGGAAATAAAAGTTGAAGTTTCTTCCATATCTGTGAATTGCCAGTGCATTATATAATAGTTGTGATATATGACCAACTTACACTAACATGTACAAGCAGGTACCCAAAGTTTGGTGTCGACCAATTAATCAAGTTCATGATCGAAGTAAACAAAATGAACACGATTCGACCTTTCATCTAGTAACTTTTGCCTATAATCTAATGAGTAGAGTATAAGACATAAGACAGATGTGACTCGACCATCCATCCACCAACTCATTCCGACCCGTTGATGGGACAAACATAAATTAAAGGTGATCGTGATATTACCAATCACTCATCAAATCAAACCCTAGACTTGAGGGAAAAACAATCAACTAGAGAAAATGTAGTTCGACGATTTTTTGAAATAACTTTATCTCCTTAGAGCATGGACTGGAGTATAAACATTAAACAGGTGTGATCGATCGCCCGTCGACTAACTCAGATCCCCGGAGTGCAGATGTGAGTATCAACAAGTAAAGGAATGCGATTCAACCACTCGACAACTAACTCTGATTTGAATTCGATAGGAGGGGTATAAAATCATTAAGGATGGAATCCAACCGTCCACTAATTAACTCCACTAACCCGAGATTAGGGGAAGGAGTATAATCGCTTAACCATTAGATTCGACAGCATAACAATAAGACTAGGACTTAATGTTTGGTACGACTCGAGGCCACGACCGTATTGAGGCCTTAAGGTGGAAAATGTAGTAGCTCAAACACTTAAACAAATTCATACAGATGTGAAGTCGAAGCAAAAAAGTTTTTATTTACACTAAACTTGGAAGTGAAAGTACAAGTTTACTTAAAAGTGAGAGACCAAAAGCGGGGGTTGTACCAGCACAAACATAACCAACAAAAAAATTAACGACCTAAGCTATTTACAACCTAAGCCGGTACAATGGCTGTTAATTTCTTCCTATCCTTCCTGGGCTTCTTGGGGGTAGTTTCTCTGGAGCTTTCCTATATGTTTTTCCTGTTTGACTTTCCCCTGCCCTTACCATAGGAGTGCTTTCAGATGCCGGAGGGAGTTCGTCTTTAGGAATTGACCCGCTAAGTGGAATGACTTGTAATGGTGTAAGGTCAACGTCAGTGACTTCCACGTCGGCAGGCTCAATCTTAGCCTTTTTCTTTAGCAACTCTTCCTTCTCGATATGCTCCTTCATGAAGAGTTCATTAATGTACTTGGAGGCATGTGTAATTATGATGTCATTGGATTCGTCTTGAGCTATATGCTCATCGATCTTCTCATCAATAAGGGCCCCAAACATTTGTGCATCTGGGCCCGGAGTCTTAGTTGAAGGAGCATCTGTAACCACCTATGATGTGGTGACTGCTGCAGAACCGGTGATCGACGGTCACTGTCCCAAAGAAACATCATCACCTAGGGTTTGAGCAAGAGCAGACGGACCTACGGGTTTACGAGAACCGACAAATAAGCCTAGAACTATCGGGTGTAGAGTATAAACCTTCTCAAGCACTGGAGAAGTAAGTGATATGCCTTTTTTGGTTGGCTTTCAATTGTGATCGGAGTGCTGCCTTCTTGAATTTGAGTTAGCGCAGTAGACTTGAAGCCGGGCTACTTCGGATCATAGCCCGTGGCCTTTCTCGGACCAAGAAAGATTGAGGCACCAGTTGGTGGAATCGTAGGAGGATCTTTGGGACCAAATCCTAAAGCTTCACTATCATCTTTCCCTTTGCCCCTGATTGCCGAGACATCAAGCAAACTGAGCTTAGGATCTAAAGATTCTTTGTCACGTAAAATCTCTTGCACGAGCTACTCTTCATCGACACCAGCACCGTCAAGAGCTCTCCTCCTCATGTCAACAATATAGTCCCAGGCCTAAACTAAAGAATCAGGATTGCCTTCTCCAAGGAAGCAAAGGTTGCGGTTGATGTGGACCTTTGCATTGTAATCTACTATCAAAGGATCAAATTGGTCCTTGAGCTCATTCCTACCAACTTCCTTCACCTCCTCTTTAAGAGCTTCAATTTGTCCTCTGATCTCATTCCTGTCGGCTTCCTTCAGCTCTTCCTTAAGGACTTCGATCTGAGCAAGCTCCTTATCAGCCTTAATCTTTGCCTCACGGGCATCAACAATCTCTTCGCAATATTTCTAAGACTCCATTTAAGCCTCAAGTTTTTCATCCTCTTCCTTTTGGAGCTGTTCCTCGAGCTGCTTAACACGAATGGCTAGAGCATCTTTGTCTTTCTAGAGGGCATCTTTCTCCAAAGCAAGCGCACCGCTACAGTGAACGGCAGCGTCCAATTCTTTCTTATGCGCCACTTCTAAGCGGTCGACCGCTTGAAAAGCCTCTTTAGCCCTCTTTTCTACCTCGGTCGCTCTTGTGGTCGGTCCCTTGATATCTTCGTTTAGATGTCTGAATATATCCTTGTTCATGTTATCTTTCCTCCGACACCTCAGAAATTTTCTCAGCCAAATGTTGAAATGCATCATGCTGAAAATAAATGCCATTGACGTAAGCTAGTAAGTTTTCCTTAGCATCTCCTAGAATCAGATGAATAGGAGGGACGAACTTCAACCCTCAAAGCACATCTTCGAGAACTTGGCTCTGATTTCGGCCATCTTTTCTGCTGTAGTAGCATCAAGCGCTATGGAGATTGTGGAAGGATCGGGAGTGACAAGAGAATGCTTGCTCGATCAGTGTTCGAAAGATCGTCGAGAATCGGAAGAGCCCAACCGATGCTTGAGCGCAACAGTTGAGGTAGGAGCGTGGGATGATGCCTTGTCACCACTATATATGGTATGATGGTGTACGAGAATTCTGGCGATGAGACGATTGGAATTTTGACTTATTTTTAGACGATGAATCTCTCGAGTTATAGCTTTTTTTCTAATTATCGCCCCTATCGGAGTGTCTACCAGAATCTGGGCCACGGCAGTGCCCATTATAAGGAGCATGGGGGTATTGATGAATATCTCAGGTGATTGAATGCGCGAGAGTGTACTATAAAACTTGCAAATCAAATAAGTTGTATCAGTAAAACTTGGGTGGAAAATTGATAAATGTCGTGTAGTGAAGTGCACGTGAATGTGAGTGTCCTAGTGTTCCCCCCAATGGACCAGTTGCTGGAGCTTTGCTCGTTGGAGTAATTTCTCCCCTGCTACCAGGAGGAATATCAGCATCAACTCTAACAGGGGATTCTAATCCCTCAAGATTAATATTGGGAAAATCATAAGTCTTGACATCTGTTGGTATCAAAATGCTCGACAATCCCTCAAGTATGTCTTCTGCAGGCAAAGAGGTAGACCGATCATCAGTAACAACTGTTGACTTAGGCTTCTTGGAAACCTCCCCTTTGTGTAGTCTAACAACAAGCCTCTTTCTTCTATTATTCTTTGAGGAAGGTAGCTGTGGGCCTTGGGAGGATCCTGCCGTAGGTTCATGACTTGAACTCACATCATCCCAATCGGGATCATCAGCATCGACCTTTATTTCGCCCTCCTTAACGTCGTCCTGAGCCTCCTCGACTGGGGGCATGACATGGTTAATATTGATAGGGGCACAGCATGGTTAACATTAACTGGGGGCACAATGGGGTTAACTCCCCCTTGACATTCATCGATAACCTGGTGCTTGTCTCGTCCTCTAGCAAGCAAAAAGCAAAAAAGCACTCATCGATGAGAAGGATCTGATATCCTTATCCACCGCTGGTATATCTCTAAGCAATAAAACTGCTGTTGAGTGACAGTTGTTGTTAGGCCTAGGAAGGATGCTTGCAAGATTCAAGATACAGCTTAGTCCAAAGTATGGTTTGGATACAAGCACTTAAAATTGAGAAAAATGGAACTCGCGTCCTTCTGGCCACCGTCTTGCGAAGCCAGGCAGGTAGCGTGCATAAAACCACTCATTTTTTAAAGCACCGAGCTTATTCCAAGCACCCATTACAACCTGGCAATTGGGGGCTGCTTCATGGAAAATGTAGGAGAGGCTCCCCTTCCATCGTTTAAAAGTATAGATAATCTGACATCTTCTGGAGTTGGCTCACGAGATAAAATGGAAGAAATAGCATGTACATACAGTGTAGAAACACATAACCATTCGGATGTAATTGGGTTGGTGCCATTCTCAAGTAATTCAGCACCTTTTGAATGAATAGGTTGAAGGGTGGTATGACTATTACCTAGAACATAAATTTATTACATGTAGTGTATCTCTCTGGTGGCAAGTGAGCTCTTTCATGGTGAGATGGGACCTGTACATCCTCAAACGAGAGCCCATGTTTGATGCAAAGCATATGGAGAGAGGCCTCATCAACCTTCGAATCTAAGGAATCTTCCGGATCATTCAAAAATATTGCATCTTTTAGAGTGTCAAGTACCGGCTCTACGGCTTCTTCCGGGCTTACAAGAACTTCTGGCACTTGATGAGAACTTCCAGGCTATTCTGAATGATTGCTCGAAGTGTGTCTTTCAGAGATTGTAGTGGAGCTTGTTTCAACATTGGATCCGTCGTTTGCAACAGTTTTCTCTAAAGACATTGCAGCCAAACGCATCGAGCATCTTGAACCCATAGCTATCACACTCAGTAGTCAAGCATTGTTAGAAACATAACATGTACCCTCCTGTGCGAAGTGTAAACTAGTACAGTGTGGTGTGGTGTTGTGCGATGTAGTGATAAATGATTTAGAATTAAAAACAATAGTAGTAACGAGATTCTAGGATTCGACCGGAGTGACCATCATCGCTGACCATCTCAACCGGCATTCACACCAATGATTGCAGAGTTCACATGGGCTCTGGGATCAGTCATTGGCACATCGAAGTGTTGCATGTGGGATTCAGGTTCATAGTCTATATTAATATACTCAAATATGAAGTCCAAATATTCAAGTTCATTTTGCACGCAAGTCATATGTATTTGTCAAAGAGTTTGAAGTCAAATGTAAGTCCTTCGGTTATGTTCAAACTTGAAGCAAATGCTCGTGTTCAAGTTGTTTATGTGGCATAATATGCAAAATGTTCAAATCCAAGTGTGTCTTAAGCCAAGGAAAATGCCTAAGTCCCTATAGATGGAGGGATCGCATCCGATCCCTCGCCCAGGCGGTGCGTTTTGGCAACTGCTAAATCAGATTTTCCATAGTCGATCCCTTCATCGCGTATCACCATCAATCCCTCCAGGCAAACGATCTACACCATCTCTTCGCCACCAAGTTCAAACACTTTAACTACTCTTTCCATCCCTTTCATCAAACCCTAAGCCAACAACCATCACCGCAAGCTCCATCACTCAGACCGCTTTGCCATTCATTACCAAAATATGAATGTTGTTTCAAGAAAAATCCCCAAACATGTTGTCATCTCAACACTACCGAACCCTAAATCGTAGATGAACCGAATTTGGTTCATCACAATAAAATCGAGACCCATCTCCTCATCATCATAACCCAATTCAAGTCGCATACAATAACTAGTTTACAATGATTTCAAACCCAATTCATCACTGAATCATGTGTAAAACAATTGAACCCACCTACATATGCGTGGGATCGGATGTGAACACAAGGTCAAGGGTTGAGGTGATTGGGAAAAGAGCAAGAATGACAGAACTTGTAGTTGGATCTAAAATGGATTCTTACAAAGGTGGAAGATAGGTTTGCTTTGGGGATTAGAAGGATCGACGATGAGATGAGTGAGGGTTTTTGGATTTCATGACTTTTTAATGGCGATGTGAAGGAGAAATAAGGGATCAACTTACAACTGAAATAAGTGAGGAGGAGAAGCTAAGTGTTCGAGCTTATATACTAATGCGGGTCGTTTCTTCCTTGGATCCAAAATTTGTTAAGTCCACATAGGCAATAGGGAACGTATACGATCTCTCCTCCAAGGGATCAAAATCCGATCCCTTCATTGAAAAAAAAACTCTCTAAAATGTATACATGAGTTTTCTTGATATCATGTATACATGAACGCACAGTGCCAAAGAATGTATACATGAACGTGCAAGTGTAAATTATGAAAATTTGGTTTCTTGATATCGATAGAAATTGGATTCTAACTTGGAGCTGTTAGAAAAAGAACTAGATCAGATTTTTGAGGCTTACTAGCTTAATGGAATTGGGCACAGATAACGATTGATTGATTAAAATTCAAAATTTATACTATCAGATATCGGTCAAGTGTCACAAAAAACAGAGAGGGATATGACACTTTGGAAAAAACAATTCAATGGAAGGATAACAACTGTTTAGGAAACTAAATGGATTTCTTTCCAATGAATCTAAGTTGCTACGATTCAAAGCATGTTGTGTTCGAAACAAGACATACTTTAGGGGGAAAGTGTTATTTGGTATTTTGACCCGGTTATATTCGGACTGACCAGACAAGTTAGACTCAACTGTCATCCAGGCTGGTAGCCCGAAGTGATGATCATGGGGTCCAAAGATTAACGATACTATGGAGCAATGATCAAACAGAACCAAGAGATGGACTCTATGAAATGTTTTAAGTATGGATTATTTCTCACATGGGTAAGGGAGAGGGTACGATCCCTCCTTCAATATAAGGGATCGGATCACATCAGCTTAGCGGTACAACTCAACGAAAAATGATCGATATCTCAAAATCCAAAAGTCAACTATACATGAAATTTTGGGAACATGGAGCTAACAACCCGGGGGACCCAATAGAGGGTTTGCAACATGCCACGTGGCTTCCAAGTGGAGTCGGGGCTGACCAATTGGCCCATGGAATTTTCTGGGTTGCCTCGTCTACAGCTTGAGATTCTACTGTCGAAATTTCATGAACATATTTGTTCATCTACACCTGTAAATATAGGGTTCGTTGTCCATTGTAATCTCAGATTCCAATCCTACCCTTCTTGTACTTAGAATTCAAAGTGATTAATAAAGTTATTTCATCAAAATGGACGTAGGCAATCAACGTCGAATCACTATAAATTACCATGTCTTTTTTTTACTTATTCGCTATTAGTTTATTGCTATTTTCCTCTGTTTCTATTTAATTTCTTTATTTATTTCTCTACAAATTCTCTATTGGGTGTTTATGCCAATTTTTGGTGCAAACAGACATTGTTGGATTCTTTTTCGTTTGGGAGTTATGTGAGTGAAACTCCTCCTGTTTGAGTATATACCAATAAGACATATTAATTCACACCTTATGGTCTTGAATAAAATTATAAATGATGAAATTTGATATTAGTTATGTTAATTTGTAATAATCATCATTAGGATGAAGTATGTCATAGCTAGTTAATTAAAAAAGTGATTTTTTTATTCTAATTAGACATAAGTTAACCCTCCTTAATTAGAAAACTGTAAAAAGCAAAACTACTCCAAATTTAATATATTATATATCAATGTTGTAAATCTCGATGACGTGAATCCATTGGTCATGTTCATTCGATGATATAAAGTAATATTGTTTAATTAAATAATTAAATTGCGAAAATGCCCTAGACTTCAAATGTTTACAACTCTCGCATATGACCTTCGTTTCATGCATGGTTCGTGGCATAATGATCGTGATAGGATGTGGAACTTTTTAGTATGTTGTTTTGTTGTATTTTAATATATTCAAAAAAAATTTATGTTTGGTAAGTTTGTTACATGTTGCGCATGATTTCATGATACAATAGTCCAGGGAGTTGAGTCCTCAATATACGATAATCCAAGGAGTCGAGTTCTTAATGTATGATAGTCCAAGGAGTCAAGTCCTCGGCATATGATAGTATAAGGAGATGAGTCCTCAATATACGATAGTTTGAGGGGCCGAGTCCTCAATTTACGATATTCCAAGGAGTTGAGCCCTCGATATATGATTGTCCAAGGAGCTGAGTCCTCGATACATGATTGTCCAAGGAGCTAAGTCCTCGATATACGATAGTCCGGGGAGGTGAGTCCTTAGTATACGATGGTCTAAGGAATTGAGTCCTCAATATATGATAGTCTAGAAAGCTGGGTCCTCAATATAAAATTTAGCGAAAGTTAGTTGGGACTTTGTGTTCGATCGTGTGCAAATATTAGGCTTGGAATAGATTTTAATAAGACCCTAGCATATTATGTCACTATGGTCATATATCATGTTTAGCTGACTTGTTGGGTGCATGTGACTTAGGTTAAGGTATGGTTTTTGAGCATAAATATTGTTTTACTAGCTTATTTGTATTATACACTTATATGATGTTTTTTCACTCACCTGACACACGTCTGACCCCTCGATCATCTTTTTAGTTATACTATGGTAGACCGATAGAGAGGACTAGTAGTGACTTAGAGGCGCGATGATGCGACAGTGACATGCATTTATTTATCCATTAGCTAACTACTCTTTTATTTCACTATTCCTAAACATTAGACTATTTCTTTTACTAGTATAGAGAGACGTTGTAGTTAGAGTTTATTTGATACTACATCGTTTTATTTGTCTAGGATTGTATAGTTGATTACTATATATTAAAGTGTAGAATATTGTAAATACCTCTGTGATATATTTTATATTTTACTTCAAAATGATCCACCGTCGACAGTATCCATGATACTGATGCCACTTTTAGGCATGACTTTGGACATTGTAGATGGTAGTTTGCTACAGAGCAGCCTAAGACCCTTGCTGCAACATAGGTTCAGGTACAAGAACATCAAGAATGAAGTATTGATCATGAAGAGCATACAGAATTCTACGATGGGCAGGAACATCCCTTACACGGGTCTTTAGCATGACCCTCTTGCAGACATCATGAATGTTTAAGTGCTAAGGACAATAGGATAGATGAGGATCTAATCCGCTGCTACGGGACCAATGGACCGCAATGGACAATTTATTGAGCATCCACCCTAACCTTGATTTTATCCAAATCATAGGAAATTTTCCTAATGCTTGTGAGCTTATTGACCAGATTGAGCTATATGCCATTGCTCAAACCCGGGATGGGGCAAACGGTGCGGGTTCCAGTGGACCTTTGGTGTTGTGGTCGTTTGAGTTATTTTCCTACTTCTCAACATTAGATGCATGGTGTTATTGAGTAGAGTATGAGTCTAATAAGAAGAAATAGGATGAAACCTGAGAGCTTTTAGGGCTTACCTTCCTTCTAGTGCCAAATATTGACTAAATTTTCAGCCAACCTCAGAATTATATATTGAATAGATATTAACAAAGGTAACCATGCTTAATAAATGAAAAATTAAGAGATAATGGGTTGTAATGCGGATAAAGTAAAGTGGCATATAATTTTAGAGTGGTTCTGCATCCACTATAGTTGTTATCTTATTACTTCTATTTGTTTACATGAGCTTGAATCACAAGAGATAATAATATGTCCAAGAAATAAAAATTAGATCTTTGCACAAATGCATTTAAAGTTGTATTTATTGTTGTTGAGATTTGGCTCAAATGGCTAGGATTGATACACTAAGCCCTAAGAGTCCTTATAGCCGCTGATGGAGCTATGCGGATAGATGTGTTCCATTTAGGATGTCAAGTGGAGTACATGAATTTAATGATGGCCATCTTGCGGGCTGTACCGACACATGCTTGTATCAGAGAAGCGACATGGGAAAAAAATATCACTATTGAACAGTGACGTCGTTGCCATGTGGATAAAGAAGGACAAGGGATGGTTACTACAAAGTAATGCTTTTGTAAGGTAAATAGTGTCTTTTGTCCTGATTTATTTAGTGGAACAGTGTAGGATCATAGCTTCTTTATGTTTAGGTGACCAGGCGCTTTTGCCATAAGCTTGCCGAATCAAGACAAAACAAGGCGATCAAAGCGGACGAATCTTCAAGGGGAAGGTGGAAGGTGAGGATCATAGGGCTCAAAAAGTGAGAGGGAAAGAGACCTCCATGTTATGAGTAGGTACTTTGGTGGTGAGGGGAGCCAAAGGGTTTGTGCATGGGGATCGAGGTGACATATTGAGTGTAAACCTAATTGGGCCTCTATCTGGTCCCATTAAGTGTCAGAGTCCTTGAGTTTTTCGAGCCTCGTGGTAGGGCTGATTATAGTTGCGGTTAGATGATATGGGGCGAGCATGTCAAAAGCTCGGTAGGTCGGCCTGTTATCTTCTATGAGGAAATCGAGCAACATTAATAATCAGGGAAATGGAACCATCCCTTAACCTTCCTCTTCACCTACATCCAACAAGTTAGCACATTTCTACTATCGTGCTATGCTATATAATAAAACTATCATACATAAAATATCATGGCACAAATCCTGACTAAACGATAATGGATAAGGTTAGTAGGCCTTGGGTCTCCCGATTAGGTAAAATCCCGCAAAGTATTTGAGAGAGTGAAGGGTATACCCTAAATGCAATTCTACAAATTTTATTATAAATTATTATCCTTACAATAAAATCTCATTCGAAATAAAAGTACTTTATTTTCAATTTTATATTTATTATATTGTGATATATTAATTAAGTTATTAATTTAAGTATACCAATATAGAAAATCTTTAAATGATATGTTATATGATAATAATTACAAGGAGTTGTGATCATGAGAAAATTATCACAATAAAAAATAACATATTATTTCAAATATTCATAGCCAAGATGTTTCGAGAAAAGATATCGATACATCTACTAAGACTAGAGTTCATAACACTCTCCAAATGTTGGACAGTGCATTACTTATGGCTGCCAGGGCACCAAGAGTTTACGTACTCAGTTATTGGAATAACCACTAGGTAGGAAATATTTGGGTGGAAATGTTACATAGTTCTCTCGAATTGAGAACACTGTGGAACTTCATTATCAATACTCCGCTTTGATTGTAGTTAAATAATGGCAATGTGATCCATTGAGCAACTATAGTTCGGTCTGAGTCGAAGCATTGGAAGTGAAGCACCATTCAATAGAGAATGCGTCTCCTCAGTTGTAGAGGTTAGTATCACGGTCAACTATACTCAACTAAAAGTTAAAATGTCTAGTTAGAGTAGCGCAATTAATAATAAATTTTATTATTGGACCAGATTTTTTTATGGACTAACTGAGTTGAACATGGATGATACTGGAATTTTGACCAAAACCAAATTCAACAAATCCTAAAGTAATATAGCATTGGTGAAGAAAATGTGTAAAGAATTGTTACTATGCTGCTTACGATAATATAAAATGTGATTTTTCTAAAAAATAATCTATAAGCGAGCAATTCGGCCAAACTGTCACAACACTAGCTAAGGTAGTGTGCGAACTTAATATTTGAATTTTTTAGTATTAATTGCCGACTAAATTAACACCTTTGAGTCACACAATCGTATTTATGAATTCTCTGAAAAACCACTTGATTTAATTAATCTATGAATTTTTTAAATTAATTAGTATTTTAGAAATGCTAATTATTATTTAGTTTATATGATGTTTGGGAGCTATTTGTAGTTATTTGAATGCATATATAAAAGTAACTGTTGCGCACACCGATATACAGTGTAAGTATAAGCGGATTTAAATGAAAGATAATTGCATAAGGAGGTTTATGGAAATTTTTTGCCATTAGATGGCATCATATGGCCGACTACATATTGAGAATTGCTAGAGATGGTGTTGAGAAAAACAAAAGAGATTAATTAGGGAAACTTTAGTTGAAAGATCGGGAAATTTTTCATTCTTCCAAATAAATCATATCCACTAATTTTATTCTCATTCATTTTCTTTCCTTCATTCACTTTTCCTCTCTCATCCTTCCATGATGTGACCACAATTTGTGTCACATTCTATAACAAAAATACTCCAAATCAAAAAACAAACAACAAATAAAATAAAAATTAAGTGGTTTATTCATCTCTTGCAAAGATTGGGTGTAGATCTTAGAGATCTGAGGATAAGTTGCAAGAAGGTATTATAAAGGGCAAGACTTTTCAGGTTAGACATTCCATCTTAAATTCCTTCATGATGTTTAGGTCCAATTTAATTCACATATATGTATGTTAATTGCTATTTATTGAATCTAATTTTTAAATTCGCTTGTGCATTGTCAATTAAATTGAAAATCAGTCTTATGTATATTTTATATTGATATTGTTTTGGTTTGAACGAATTCATTTGTTGATATAGATTTAATTTGTTATAAAATTTATTTTGTTATCACAAATTTAGTTAATTAATTATTTAATTATAACCAATTTTTGTTTGATTCATTTATATTCTGAAACTAATTTGTCTATTGAATCTTGTGAATTAGCAGAATAGGGATCTTAAGGCAAAAGTAAAACTAGAGGGAGGATGAATAGTGTTTAATGGATTATATGAATATTTTTCAACTTCTTTAAGATTCTACTTGGAATGATGTACTTAACAATCACAGAGACAATCAAAAAATCAAAGTGCAGTTAAAAGTAAATGTAGTAAAAGTAAAAAGGAAAGAACACACTAGGATTTTATACCGGTTCGGAGTTACCCTTCATCCAGTCCCGCACAATTCCTTCTACGGATTTCTTTTCAACTAGTAAATGAAAATACAATCTTGATTTCAAGGCTATGGGACACACCCTCCAGAATCCCGACCTCTGGGTAGAGTCACTTAATTTCCAGTCTATAAGCACACCCACTAGATTTATGGGCTACTAAGCACATCCAATTGACTTAACGGGCTACAATCACACCCACAAGTATAACAGTATGATGTGATAGAGTTTTACAGACTCAGATCTTCGACCTTGATTATGATTTATCCTATAACTCTTGAATAGAATTTTGACCTTGGTTTGAGTGAGAGAGATGAGAGAAATGAGAGTGTAGATGAAGGAGAATCAAACTAGTAATGATTGAATTTGATATGGTTGAATTTCGGCAGAGTTTGGGTATATTTTGATTTATAAAATGGGAGAGTGGAAGGAGGAGAGATGAATAACAAAAATATGATTAAAAATTCGTTTGGAAGTCTAGTATTTATAGAGGAACAACAGTCATATCCATTCATGAAGAGATATGATGAAAAGACACTTCTTTTGAAATTTAAATTTTGGAAAAATCGACCACTATGTCGACATAAATACATAGAGTATGTTGGCATAATCTTTTTAAAAATTGAAAATACTTTAAAACATTATTTTGAAAACTCATATTTTTTGTAAAATAGTTTGATACTTTGTAAAATCATTTAAGCATAGTTTATGCATATTTTAATCATAAAAAACTTAATAAAATTTTATATAATAATTTTGAAAATTTTGATAAAATGTAAATAATATATATATAAAATCAATATAATTATAAATTATTAAAGTATAAACAAAAATTCAATATATATATAAATTTAAAAACATTAAAATAATTTCTTTATAAGCATAAGATATTGAAAATCATTTTGAGAATTTTTTGGAAAAGATTATTTTAAAACCAGGATATTTGAAAAACAATTTAAAAAAATTTAGAGAAGGATAGAGATCAGGAAAGTGCTATCGGGGTTTTAACATAAATTCTACGACTCTATAACTTATTTGGAATATCTTGAAATCTTGAACTCTTCAATAGTCATGAGTCTTCATTCTCCAACTCCTGAAACCTTATATCAGCATCTTGATACTGTACAGTCTTCTTAATCAATACACATCTAATATCCTGCACTATGTACTATATATAACTTGATAAAACGTTAGTATTTATATTTTTTATAATGTTTATAGTTGTTTATCATCAAAACCAATACCTAAGGTACTAACAATCTCCCCCTTTTTAATGATGACAACTCTGTATATAAAATATAATATAACTCTCCCTGGGTTACAAAACCCCCTCCCTAATCCATGCTTAGATTTTATATGTTTCTCCCCCTTTGTCACCAACAAAAATAACCACCTAAAACTATAACTCTAACACAAACTCTTACTCTAACTCTAACTCCCCCTAAATTAAATATTATAGACTAATGACATATATAACGATGATGAGAATGATTTATATAAGAACAATAAGTGATATTTAAAATGAGATAATCATGAAATGAAAATAATGATATATAATAAATGATAAGTGATAACACAAATAATTAATAGTAACTAAGCCAATCTATATATTCATTCAATACGACACCATAATCCAATCACATCTTAAAATATACATATAAGCAAGTAAAAAAAATGTTAAATTAAATTAAATATACACACCACACAATCAAATTAACAAAAACAAGTACTATCCTAACGTGATTTCCTAATGATCAGGGATTTGTGAATAGGACAATAAGGATAATGAAGACAAAAGTTCCCCTTTTGTTCGACGAGATTTCCATCTATATCGAAACAGACTTCTCTGACACATCGGACTTCATCATCTTCCTTTATGTGTTCTTCCTCTTCTTCTTCTTCCTCTTCTTCCTCATGATCACTACTTTGAATGGGGTTATAAATGACCAAATTTGCATAATCATCTTCAATAACTATTGAATTCATAGGATTATTCATGGATATTTTTGCAAATTGCAAAGAATTCTACTTTGTTTCTCTTACTCTTTAACGTAAAAGGTTGAACAACTTGTATTTCAGTCAACATCTCCAGAACATTCTTCATTTCTCCATCCAATTTAATAACTTTGGCCATAGTAGTGTTCTGGAAGGGGCCTTGGGTAGGAGAAGGGAAGGAAAACAATGAATTCTCTTCTCTAGAGCATTTAGGATTAGAGGAGACCATGGTTTATTTGTTTCAGAAGTTTAAAACAGAGAGAATACAGAGAAATGAAGAAGAAAGTAGAAATTTAGTTATTATATAACCACCAGTTTGAATTTTAGAGGGAAATTTAAAAAACAAAAATTACTGTTATATGTCGACATAAGGGATAGGATATGTCGACATATATGTTATAATTTTGATTATTTTGTTTTTCTTTATATTTTGTAATTTTTACTTCATTATTTTTATTTTTCCGATAGAGAACAAATTCCTAACTCTATTCTTAACTTAGTAAAAGATATTGATTCAATGGTTTTATTAATATATCAGCTATTTGATTTTTAGTGTTTATAAATTCAAGTGATATTATTTCTTTGTTTACATTATCTCTTAGAAAATGGTGTCTTATATCAATATGTTTAGTTCTAGCATGATGAGTTGAATTTTTAGATAGATTGATCGCACTTGTATTATCATAGTATATTGGTGATTTAGTAAAATTTAAACCAAAATCTTTTAGTGTTCTTTGCATAAGATAACCTGAGAACATGCTAATGTTGTTGAAATATATTATGCTTCTGTCATAGATAGAGATACAGAGTTTTGCCTCTTACTAAACCAGGAAACCAGAGGGTGTTCCAAAAAGTGACAAGTTCCACTTGTACTTTTTTGGTCTGATTTACAACCAGCATAGTCAGCATCACTATATGAAATTAATTCAAAGGAATCTTTTTTTGGGTAAAAGAGTTCATAGTCTAATGCGTTGTTTTCATATCTCAAAATTTGGTTTATGGATTTTAAATGAGTTTCTTTAGGTTGAGATGGATATCTTTCATAGAGACAAACATTATGCATTATATCAGGTCTACTAGCAGTTATATAGAGTACTGATCCAATCATTCATGTATATAATTTTTGATCTACATCTTTTGAATCTTCTTTATTTAACTTTTCATTAGTTGCCATGGGAGTTGGTTTACCACTGATATTTGACATACCAAATTTCTTAACTAAATCTTTAGCATATTTTTCTTGACTGATAAAAATTCCATTACTTAGTTGTTTTATTTGTAATCCTAGAAAATAATTTAGTTCTCTCATATAACTCATTTCAAATTCCTTAGTCATTATTTTTGAGAATTCCTTATTTAGTTTATCGTTGGAAGATCCAAAAATGATATCATCTACATATATTTGTATTAACTGAATATCATTTTTTTAATTTGATTGTAATAGATAGGATTCAAGTTTGTCATACCAAGCTCTTGGACCCTGTTTCAAACCATACAAAGCCTTATTTAATTTATAAACATGATCAGGTAGTTTTCATCTTCAAAAAGTGGAGATTGTTCTACATCTATATCTTCTTTAATAGAACCATTTAAAAGTGCACTTTTAACATCCATTTGATATAACTTAAAATTATTATGATTAGCGAAAGCTAGTAAAATTCATATAGCTTCTAATCTTGCTACGGGTGCAAAGGTTTCATCAAAATCCATTCCTTCTTCTTGACGATAACCTTGTGCAACTAATCGAGCTTTATTTCTCACAACCTCTCCTTGTTTATTCATTTTGTTTTTATATACCCATTTAGTTCATGTTATGGATTTTTCCTCAGATCTTGGTACTGATTCCCATACATCATTTCTTGTAAATTGATTCAATTCCTCTTGCATAGCAAGAATCCATTAATCATTAGTTGATGTTTCCTTTGGATTTTTTGGTTCAATAGTTAAAAATAAAAGCAACGTTGCTCATTTTATTTAGTTGAATTCTAGTTTTAACAACAGATTCAATATTTCCAAGTATATTTTCTATAGGATGATCTTTCAAGTATCTTATTCTTTTATTTGAGACGTGAATTTTCTGAATTATTATTATTTTCATTTTCGGTAATCTAATTATTACAAATTTCGTTTGGGTTATCAATGTTTTCTTCGTCATAAATATTTGGATTATAAACTTTAAAATTTTCATCAAATGAGATATGTAATGTCTCTTCAATAGTATTAGTTCTAGTATTGAAAACTCCATAATCTTTACTTCTATTTGAATATCCAATAAAGATTCCTTTATCAAATTTGGCATCAAATATATCCAAATTATCTTTAGTATTTAAAATAAAACATTTACTATCAAAAACTCTAAATTATGATACTTTAGGATTTTTATTATAAAATAATTCATATGGTGTTTTCTTAGTTAACGGTCTTATTAAAATTCTATTTAATATATAACATGCAGCGTCAATTGCTTCAGGCCAAAGTTTTTTAGGTAAACTACTATCATTTAGCATCGTTCTAGCACACTCTTGAATCATCCTATATTTACGCTCTACTACTCCATTTTGTTATGGTGTTCTTGAAAATGAAAAATTATGAGATATACCATTCTTATTACAGGAATTCTCAAGATTTTCATTTTTGAATTCTCCATCGTGATCACTCCGAATAGTTTTAATTTTACTAGTGAATTTGTTTAACAAAGATTTTAAACATTTCAAAAACATCACTTTTAAGTTTTAAGAAAATCAACTTGGTAAACCTAAAATAGTCATCTATGATTACAAATACATATCTACTGTGATTTATATATTGTATCTGTGAGGGGCCAAAAAGATCTAAGTGAAGAAGTTCAAGGAGTTGAGAGTTAGAAATCACATCTTTTGTTTTGAAAGAACTTTTTCTAAATTTTCCTAATTGACATGCATCACATAAATATTAACTTAAAATCATTTTAGGATGACCTCTAACTAGATCATTTTTAGCAATTTTAAATATTAGTTCGAAATTCAAATGACCAAAATATTTTATGCCAAATCCAAGGATCACTTGATTCAGCCAAAAGGCACAAATTATCATTTGAGATTTTCATACTTAATATATAAACGTTTTGTTTTCTAATACCTTCACAGATAATGTTTGACCCATTATCTTCAATGTGAAATTTATCTTTAATGAATTTAATTTTGAAACCCTTATCACACAATTGTCTAATACTCAACAAATTATGCTTTAAATTCCTAACTAACAAAACATTAGAAATAGTAGGAGTTTTAGGATTACCGACATTGTCGATGTCAATCACATATTCTTTAGAGTTGTTTTCAAAATTTACTGATCCACCATCTTTCTAAACTATATCTTTCAAAATCTTCGAATTTCCAGTCATGTGTCTTGAGCATCCACTATCCAAAATCCATTTGACCATTTTGATCTATAGAGTTTGATCACCAGGTGTCTGTTCATCAAAAGCCATGTAACACTTCTGTTCCTGTAATTCATACCTTTTCAAAAGATCACGTGATTTTTTGTAATGAATAGATGTGAATTTATCAAACAACATTATGATGATTTTGCAAATTATCTTTTTGAAAATAGTGTTAAAAATATTATCAAAAATTTCCATTGAAACTTTTCAAAAATCAGATTATGGATACTTTTTGAAAACCAATGCTCTAATACCAAACGTGAATCAATGGAATAGGGATCTTAAGGCTGAATTAACACTAGAGGAGGGCAGGGGTGAATAGTGTTTAATGGACTATATGAATATTTTTCATATTCTTTAAGATTCTACTTGGAATGATGTAATTAACAATAATAGAGATAATCACATAATCAAAGTATAGATAAAAGTAAATGCGGTAAAAGTAAAAAGGAAAGAACACACCAGAATTTTGTATTTGTTCGGAGTTACCCTACATCCAATCCTACACAATTCCTTGTACGAACTTCTTTTCAAGGCTATGAGACACACCCTCCCGAATCTCGACCTCTGGGTAGAGTCACTTGATTTCCGGACTACAAGCACACCCACTAGATTTACGGGCTACTAAGCACACCTAATTGATTTTACGGGCTACAATCATACCCATAAGTATAGCAATATGATTTGATAGAGTTTTACAAACTCGGATCTTCGATCTTGATTACAATTAATTCTATAACTCGTGAATATCACTTTGATTTTGGTTTGAGTGAGAGGAATGAGAGAAATCAAAGAGTAGATGAAGGAGAATCAAACTAGTGATGATTGAATTTGATTCGGGTTGAATTTCGGAAAAGTTTGGGTATATTTTGATACATCAAATGAGAGAGTGGAAGGAGGAGAGACGAGTAAGAAAATTATGATTAAAAATTCGTTTGGAAGTTTGGTATTTATAGAAGAACAACCGTCATACCTATTCGTAAAGAGATACGATGAAAAGACACTTCTTTTGAAATTTAAATTTTTGAAAAAATTGACCACTATGTCTACATACGTATATAAAGTATGTCAACATACTCTTTTTAAAAATTGAAAATACTTTAAAACATTATTTTGAAAACTCATTGTTTTGTAAAATAGTTTGATACTTTGTAAAATCATTTAAGCATAGTTTAGACATATTTTAATTATACTAAAACTTAATAAAACTTTATATAATAATTTTGAAAATTTTAATATAATGTAAATAATATATATATATATATATAATCAGTATAATTATAGCTGATTAAAGTATAAAAAATCAATATATATATATAAACTTAAAAACACTAAAATATTATCTTTATAAGTATAAAAGATTAAAAATCATTTTGAGAAATATTTTGAAAAGATTATTTTAAAACCAAGATATTTGAAAAACAATTTAAAACAAAATTAGAGAAGGAGAGAGAGATCTGGAAAGTGCTATCAAGATTTTAACATAAATTCTACAACTCTATAACTTATCTGAATATCTTTGAAATCTTGAACCCTTCAGTACTCATGAGTCTTCATTCTCCAACTCTTGAAACTCTATATAAGCATCTTGAATCTACTCTTGATACTGTATAGTCTTCTTAATCAACACTTTTTAATATCCTGCACTATATACATATGCGACTTGATAAAACATTAGTATTTATATTTTATATAATGTCGATAGTTGTTTATCATAAAAACCAATATCCAAGGTACTAACAGATCTGAGATTGTGTGTTTATGTAGACATGTTATAATAAAATTCACTTTTATTGTTATAACTTAAATCTCTTACCATTATGGATTTAATATTTAAATAAATTAAGTTATGTGTGTATTCATATGATTCATTTTTATATTTTTCAAAATTGTAAATCAACCTTAGGTTAAACTTTTAGTTAGGTTAATTTGTTCTAAATTAGTATATTCAAGTTCACTGTTTAGTCAAATGCACGTTCTAAAACAAAATATTAATTTAATATATACATGTACATGTTTATGTGTATTATCATTTCAACGTTGATTGTGTCATTGGAGCAATACATTAAATTATGGCAATGCTTTTTTTTAATGTTAAATGTGTAACTTTAGATCTATAATTTTAAATGTTTTGATTTTATTGTGATTGGGCATGGAAATTTATGTGGTATTGAATCTATTACCAACTAGTGTTTGTTAAAGGAAAATCTAAAATATCACTTCATATTATTTAGTTTTAATTCTAGTTTGATTATATCCAGATTTAATATAAAATTTCATTTCCATCTTTATTTTTCACACTTTCTCTTATTTTGAAACATCTAATTTTATGAGGATTTGTTTTTATAATTTTATATATGTTAATATATATATATATATATTAAATATAAATAAGTAGTAACAAAATATCACATTTATGTGTATATATATACATCTAAACTATATATATATATAGCACTATCAATATGTGTATACAAACCATATACCAATAGTGTAGTATATTCAAACATATGTATATGCTTAGGCATTTATTGTATTAAACTGCACCCCAGTGGGCCTGAATTTTTGCTAAATCGAAAACCCAGGTTCACAAAGCATGGATCGTTGGTTTGGTATCCTATAAATAAAACAAAAAATGTATATCAGAGCTCTAATAAAATAACTTACAGCAGAATAATTAAAACACAATAGATCACATAAGGACTGACCAAGATTTGACACTTTCCTAAATCAAGTGTTGTTGTCCGCACCGAACATGCCAAGCATCGGTACCTGTCATTATAACTATCCTGTAGGTTGTAACGAGGAGGGGTCAGAACAACATTCTTGGGACTGGTAAATTATACATCTTATACATAACACTATCTTATGGTGATTGTTCACTATCTCATATTATGTCTGTTTACATGTAATTAGTCGTCTCAACTCCATATCCACGTACAAATCGTTCCTATCTACCTTTCGTAGATTTATATCTATGTGTATATCTATATATACATCCTGTGGCGACCCACCTTTTTGGACGGTTTAAATCGATAATAAACCATACATGTCTAACATAAACCATTCAAAAGGGTAGATTATCAATGGGGTAAATAAGAAAATAACAGAAAAGAAGGAAAGCAAAACACAGAATCTCGCAACGGAATGACAAAATATAATAATCAAATAAACAGTTCATGAAGCTATTTTACAATATACATTTGATTACACAAATTTACAACAAATCATAGTACAATCAACAAACATACCAACTAATACAATGGAATAATAAGAGTAAATATGGTCTAGCAACCTCATCTTCAACTTCAAGGAATAATGTCTTCAAACACTGAAATGCTCAAGCTGACCAGAGCGTAATGAAAAGATAAAACACCTAGTCAGAACTAAAAGTTCTTTTGTAAGTTAAATCAACAATAAATAAATATGAGTGTAATAGCTTCAGAGATGTTTATGGGATTTTAAATCACTTATCCAGTATATAACGTGCGTGCAATAACTTAAGAGATGTTACGTGATTTTCCATCTCCTAAGGATCCATCAAACTATCTATATGTATTAAGATACGCTATATATGTAGTGTCTATCAATAAAGTATTAAAATAGTGTTAAGGCTTTAAATTGATCCCCATTAATACATTTTTAAGCAGGTAGTCTATGCAGGTCCTGTAACACAACCAGTAACGTCGGTAGCCAGTGAGTCCCCTATAGGTACCATACCAAAACAAAATCGTAGTGGGCGCGTATAAGGATAAAAGTATGACTAGACACGTGAGGCAATGCCCAAGGTAGGATTCTACCAGTTTACCCTTTTTGGCTGGTGGTAACGCATCGTAGCTACGACCGCCCACCGAGTCCACCAACCCCAAATCAAAATAAGGTGCACTGATCAAGCCCAAAATCAATATAATAATACGAAGGGGTGATGGCTCTTAAAGGTTGTGAACCCCTTGGCCAGACATAGGCTCCTGTTTTAGTCATTTCAAATTGGCACAAGTGGCGGGGTCATCCATCATCGTTCTCTTTCTTCAAATCCAGCAAACGTTCACCAAATCCAACCACTTCATTCTGGATCATCCACCACGTAGATAGTTGTTAAAGTGGTTCCAATATTGACAGAGAGTATGCCAATAAGAGGCCCTGATCTCTTTAACAACCAAATGTCATTTTCACACCGGTTGGTTCTTTTACATTTTGAAAATGATTCATTTGATATCAAAATATCATATTCACTTCAAAAATATCACTTCATTTCAAAATGACATATTTACTCAAAATATGTCATTTTCACTTGAAAATATAATTCCAAATTCCAACTTAGGTTATAATTTCATTTAACCAATCAACGATTTAAATATAAACATATCAACTTTTCATAGTTTGAAATTTTAAAACATAGTTTGAATAGTTAAAAATAGTTTAGAAATTTAAACAGTTTAATATAAAATGGTTTGAGTATTGAAAATGGTCTATATAGCAAAGTAGTTGGAAAATCTAAATAATTTGAGTTTAAATAAATAGATTTCAAATAGTTTATATTAAAATAATTTATTTTGAAAATAATATCAAATCAAACTGTTTCTTTCCATTTCAACAAACCTGGACCCATGTCTAATTTCAAATCAACAAACTCAATCTCCAATCTTTCAATTCAATTGAACCAATTTCAATTTAGTTTCAAATCAACTTAAATTCAATTTCAATTCGAATTAACATCAATTTTCAAAATGTTTATTTTTAACTTCAAGTTCGATTCAACAATTCAATTAAATGATTAAAAATTCCAATTCAATTCTTATTTTAAACCATTTCAATTTACATCAATTTCAAGTCAAATTTCAATTCACTGATTTAAATCACTTAAATCAAATTAACCTCATTGTTCAATTTTAAGACACAAATCTTTAAAATAAATAAATTTTCAAAATTAAAGTCATATATCGATAATAACTTCACCTTTCAAATTCTCTTCTTTTAAAACACTTTCTTTTACCCAATTTCAATTTCAACATTTCAAAGCTTAATTCGAAAATAATTCAATTCATGAAAATCCACAATTTATTTCCTTTAAAACAATATCATTTAATCAAAATCCAAAAAAAACCAAGATTTTGAAACCATTGAATTTAACCAATCCTGTGTCCATATATAGTTTTTTACCCTATGGCCAAGTGAATAGTTATTTCACTTTAATTACATGGATGGATATATATCATTTCAATCCAAATCAAAGTGTCATAGGTATATATCATTTCAACCTATTTCTTAATTTATTCGAAATAGTTCAAATAACAGTTTATATGATGTCACTTAATATACATAGTGATAACAGGGATATGTAATAATAAATAAACATCCAATCATCCAAAATTTCAACAAATAGACATCCATCACAATCAACATCCAAATCAGTCAATAATCACAATAATTAACTGGTTAACAATATCAGGTATTTAACTAGCAATTCAGTTTCCATATTAATTTAAATGGCAATTTAATTCAATAAAATTCAATTTTAATTAAAATGTCAATTTAAACTACCAAATAGCAACCTATAATTTTTTTATCACTTCATAAATTTAATTCAACTACATAATAAGATTTAGTATTGCGTGAGTGGGTTAAATCACTCACCTTAGATTTATAGTCCATTAAAAATCCAATAAAAGCCCAAAATTTGAACAATCTCCAAATTCAACCAAACTAGTTCCATGTTGTGGGGAATTTTGATATGAACGCAAAGGAAGAAACCGCGCGTGAATCCGAGTTCGTATGCAAAAGTTAAGAGGATTAGAAGTTTGAAAATTTAAAATTAAAATTAAAATAAAATATAAGGGTAAAGTAGTAATTTCGTTACCTTCTCTAACCCTACAACAACTCGATCGAACCCTACCACCTAAAGCCACCATTCTTCAAGCATCAACCGCCACCACCAGAGGCCACTACGCCTCGATCGAACATCGCCGCTCCATCGCCCATCTCCGACCAACCCCTTCATGGCCACATGACCTCCCTTGGAGCTTCCAGGCGCGTTTCGCCGCCGCACCGTATGATCGCCATTCCTGGTGATCCTCTGCACCTATGCAGTGATCAAAGACTATGGATCGCCTATGCTCATCCTCTCTACCCAGTGGTTACCTCCACTCATCCCATCGATGAAGATCCACCATTAATCTCCAAGCCCTAGAACGAACGGCCACGACTGTTTTACCAATTTGTGGCCAAACCATGATTCGATTGCAAAAACGAACTGCAAATGCAGATTACATTCGTCGAGAGCTTTACGATGATATATTATATGAAAGGGTTCGAGCAGTTTGGATTTTGGAGTTTGATTTGGAATTAGTAATTAGGGATTTGAGATGTCTGCCATTGGGAAGGAACAGATGAGATAGAAATTGTACATACAGAAAATGAAAATAGAAAGCGGCTAGGGTTTATAACAGACTATATATAGGCAGAGATGGATAAGAATGGATGGAACAGATCGAATTGGGTCGAAGCGATAACAAAGACCCGAAAAGCCTGTTTCGTTCCCGAAACGAAAATACGTCATCCCATATATCGAAATATAGGTTTTCCATATTTTTAAAATCAATGAAACTAGTTTCAAACCCTAATTCTATCGTATATAGAAGTTAGCTTTTAAAATCAAATTATTTTCATTTAAATTCCTTTAATTGATTTCTACGCGTTTCGAGCTCGCACGATCAAACGATAAGTCCAATCGCTACGAAACTTGAAATCCTACAACAATTCACCATTACGGATCCAATGAAACTGGCTTCGTCAAAATCCGAGACAATGCCCAAAAAGGCTAATTTTCACGTTAATTAAATGAATTATTATTTTAAAATCAATTTAATCGCTGTTAAATTCATATTTAAAAGTTAACCATTTTCATCATTCTTGATTACACAGAAATTAATAATCTTTTAAAATTAAATTTTCCATGTTGATTCCAAGATTTAAATATTACATTAATTTCAGCGTTCAATTATAACTGTAATAAATCCCCAGCTTATTATATTTTAAATTCCAATAAATTCTTTTATTTTGATTTACATCTTATTATTAAATCAACCAATACCTTATGAATTTATTTAACATAAGTTTCCATCTTAGTATACTCATTTTCTATAGTTAACGTCTTTCCTTACATTAAGTGCAATATTTAATTACATTTAATATCCATTGATTTCCAAAATGATTTCAACGGATTTAATAATAAGATGATAAATAAACAATATTTAAATCTTAGTAATTTAAACACATTTATAAATTTATTGTTTACAACAAAGGTTACTGAATCTACATACTAAATAATTGTTTTTTCCTATTGCATGTTAAAACCAAACAAATCAACTAACATCGATTTCTCTTTTTGAAACAACGTTCAATTTTATTCCTTATTAACTTTCACTATTACCATTAATTGAAATTACATTAAGCAGTTGTCAATTACATCCAATCAACATTATTAAATTATATTCTATTAATTTTTTTCAATTTATAAATCATAAATTTTAATTTCTCACAATATTAATTCCAAAATCATATTTAATTTAATATTTGTAATTATCAAAAATACGGGTCGTTACAATCTCCCCCACTCGAAACTTTTCATCCCCGAAATGGAACAAGAAAGAATCAAGAGGTTTGATATATTTTTTTTCCAAAATAATCAATTTATAAACAATTAAACTCACATATTTAATTTAATATAAATTTGAAAAACTCAACTTTCAAAAAAATATTCTAAGTCCTAAATTTACGAAAAATTTCGGCAGCATCTCCTTTGCGCAGATAGGTCCGGAAAAATAATAATATCAATAATTACAATATATATATATACACCATATTTCAATAATAAAACATCCCAAACCATGGGAAAACAATAAAATATCGCTACAAAACTGAAATTCGAAAACGTACCTATTTTTCGGGCAAACAAAGTTTATTTATGAAACCAAAAGCAACTTCTATTGCTTCCATAAACCCGTGTTTTACTTGCATAATCTAAAAGAGTTAAAATTATGTTAAAAAGGTAATATGTTAGTTGTTTTAATTAATAGTACAAGCAACATACAATATATAAAATCATATGCAAACAAAAGAAGTACAACCATTATATGTAACTAAAGAATCCATCACACATCCATAGCAACCCAAAACTAATGGTTTGTTTAGGTTCAGAAACTTTTCATTGTACAAGGGTGATGAATAAACTATCAAGTGTACCTTACGCTCAACAGCCTTAGGAAATTACCCAATAGATTATTCATACAACCTTAAACAATCTGAAGTATCATTTTCCAAACTTCCCATAAGTCAAACAACAAGGAATTAAATATTATTTAAATTTGCACAATGTACATAAATCTTTTATACACAATATCAATTCTAGTCGCTTGCTTGAATACACATATTTCAATTTCAAACTAGTATCGTTAACCCAACCACTCTAGTGCGGACTTTGATCTGATTTCTTAATTAGAAATTTCCATTTTTCTTGCATAGCCATAAACTATGATAGAAAACTTCAAAATCATATCAAAAATTCGTATCAAATGTTCATTGTCAAGAATCGAGAGAAAAATCCTAATTCGGGCTGGTGTGAATTACCACGAGTCATGTATTCAAATCTGGATCAAAACTGCTATCTGAATAAAATGATTCTACACATAACTTACATATTTTATTCTATTGGTTTCTTTAATACATCATTTACTTTTCATTTATTTTATTTCTTTCATACAAGGTTATCTCATATTAATTTACATTCATTTACTTACATGAATTTTCATTCAACATTTAGAAACATCAATGAATCAATTCTTAAAGCATTGCAATTATTTCTTTGCAGTTTAATTCGCATTTATTATTATATAACTTATACACCTAATTTCCATTAAATATTAATATTCATTAATGAAGCATTTCATACTTATGTTTCTCTATTCTTTGGTTCCCACTTATTTCTTCATATATAGTTCCATTTAATATTAAATCTATTTATGAATCATTTCAACATTTTCGTAAGTTTATTGTCATTTACTTAAATAATATTCACTTTTTACTATTCAATTTAATTATTAACATTGAAAAACATTAACTTATGTTTATAACATTCCTTATACTCTTAATTCTTCATTTATAATTATATGTTCATTTTGAAGCATTTTTGTTACTTAAGCTTTCACTTGTATAATATTCTATTACATATTCATATTTAACATTACAACTTTTTAAATATTTCTGGTAAGTTTTATATATATTTTAGAATGTAATTGAGTGTTATACAAATTTATCTTATTCATTTTAGTTAACAAAATTATTCAATAGTTTACATCTTCTTAATTTTCATTATCTTTTAATTTACAAGTGACAAATCTCCAATTTCTTTACAATTTCATTAAACGCTTCGCTTCTAATTCTTATTTCTCATTTAGAAGTTTCCAATTATTAAAATTTCACTTTATTTTTATAACTGGAAATCATTAATTAACATGAACTTAAGAATTCAAATACCAGGTTCATTTCAAATCATTTTGAAATAATATATACATAATATATTTTTTATATCAAATCATATTTAATGGATTTAATCTAAATTAGTTTATCAAAAGAGATGTGTAGCAAAGCTACTAATTGGCCTTCCCCACTTTGAGACTCGAAAATGAATATCGATGATGCGGCCGTCATCACCGAAATTATTTTCTAGCGACAGAAAAGGGGAGTACAGAACTTACTTCCTTTTTAAAATTCTTTTAAAACATTTCTTTCGATCTTATTGAAAATATTTCTATTCGAAAATACATCGAAATAATACTAATATTATTTATCCAAAATCATTGAAAACCAAATTCCAAACACCAAAATTTAAGTTATCAAATTTTCAATTTAAATTCATTTCATTGGTAAATCATATTTTATAAACCTTATTTATAAAATTACATTTTCTTATAACATACAGTAGTCAATAGTTTTAAGAACCTTGACTAATCCAACAATAAATGATAATAATCAAATATTATCATTTCCTAACATCCAATGCAACAAAAATAACAAAATCAGTTTATGGGAAAATTATATATATATATACCAAATATAATACTAGATAAAATTATTTCATTTACCTATTTCAAAAACAATATTGTGTCCGTCTACCCTGTTCAAGTGTGTAGAAACCCCTATCGATGCCATAGCGTCCTATGTACCGACCAGAATTTATAAATACTCAACATAACAAATTAACACAATACAAAACATTTTTATAGTACTAACAAGTACGCTCTCTCATATATATGCACTCAAACTAATTCTAGGGTATTAGTAACCCTATCTTTAATGAGTTTAAACCCCAACAGGCTAAGGTATCTCTAAACCAAAGCTCTGATACCAACTGTGACGACCCACCTTTTTGGGCGGTTTAAATCGACAATAAACCACACATGTCTAACTCAAACCATTTAAAAGGGTAGATTATCAATGGGGTAAATAAGAAAATAATAGAAAAGAAGGAAAGCAAAACACAGAATCTCGCAGCGGAATGGCAAAATATAATAATCAAATAAACAGTTCATGAAGCTGTTTTACAATATACATTTGACTACATAAATTTACAACAAATCAGAGTACAATCAACAAACATACCAAATAATGCAGTGGAATAATAATAGTAAATACGGTCTAGCTACCTCATCTTCATCTTCAAGGAATAATGTCTTCAAATACTGAAATGCTCAGGTTGACCCGAGCGTAATGAAAAGACAAAATACTTGAGTCAGAACTAAAAGTTCTTATGTAAGTTAAATCAACAATAAATAAATATGAGTGTAATATCTTCAGAGATGTTTACTGTGAAGCCCTACCTCTATACTCACACTAGCCAAGGACACTACGGCGTAATGTCGTCGACTAGCACGAAGAATAAGGCTGTTGAGGAACGACCATCTGTGTAATTGCTTTGTGCGAGTATCGATATGTCAGATAGTATGACATGCATTTCATTTCAGGAGGAAATCTGACATATCCAATACAAACTCAAAGCTACTACACAGTGGCTATGAGGCCTTCGGAAAAGAATATAAAATAAGCATAACACAAATCAGTCACAGATATTCATACCACTAAGGCGGAAACAGATATGAATATAACACATAGAAGTGAACATCAAAGTAGTGGTCATACAAGATCCACTACATCACAAAAGAATAGGTACAAGTACTAGACAAAAGAATAGGTACAAGGATTAGACAAAAGAATAAGTATGCATCAAGGAGTCTCTATCTCGAATGTATAACAACAAACACTACCGAGCAAAAGTAGCTAGCAAAAAATCAGAAGCTAGTACGTGCGAAGAAGTCAAGTAGAAGTACCTGAAACATCTCGGTCTGACCCGAGTATTATTTAAGAAGAAAAATAATAAACGGATCAGTCTAACTATAAATATCATACAAGATGAGATAGGTTAAGAGATATGACAAAAATATATGATAACAACAAAAATCATACAATATCTCAAATTTTCTCAAACACCAAAAAGAATGTCATATTCTTTATTTTTATTCACCAAACCACAAATATTGATGGAGCTTATCAATGCAAATCACAAAAATTGGTGAAAAACAAATTCTAGAAATCAATAATTAGAAATCTAGAAAACACAAAAGAAGGGGGAGGCCTAGCACAAACGGAAGCATGATAATTCACCAACACGTGTTCACAAACCGGACGCTATCCCAAGGGTCGCTAACCCTTAGAGCCGGTGCAACGACGTAGTACAACGGTATGCCCGAGGGACCTGAAACTCAAATCAACCGGAACAACGACGTAGTACAAAGGTATGCCCGATGAACCGAACTCCATAAAACGGTTAAAAGACCATGGGTCGCTAGCCCATCAAAATGAGCAAAGCTCTACAGAACGGGATATAGTCCCCCACGCGGACAAAGAGACATCGCATATCGTTAGTCTAAACCACAAAATGATCATCATTGATCAATAAGTGTAAATTACACCAAGCTAGTAAATAAATGAGTTTAGCTTCATGTCCCATAACCATTGGCTTAACTTAAATATTTACGAACAAATTGTAGATTTCCACTCAAAAATTGTCATGATATTTCAATCGAACAGGTCCAAGAATTAACCGACGAAGTAAACGCAAGCGTTTCATACCACTTGTTTTGCTAAGTCGTTTAATTGGATTTCTCATACGAATGAGGTAAAGGTTTGTATATACTAATAGATTGGAAAACGATTTTAAAAACGAGCTTTGTATTAAAAGAAATGTTGAAATCATTTTTGTGAAAGAGTTTGAATATTTACTACTAGTATAAAAATCTTTGTATTTTAAAGTGACAAATCATAGAAAAGATTGTAAAAAAAATCGATCACCAAAAATCCACATTCGACGACGTGAATTAAAACCATAAAAATTGATAACAAATCCATCAAATGGATATACCCAAAAATCCAGAAAAGAAGTCATCAAAGTCGATATTAAATGACTAGCTAACCGGATCAACAAAAATCGATAAAAATTTGAAATCCACTCAAAAACAGGCAAAATAGGCAAAATTCAACAGGACCAGGCGTTTGGTTGGTTTGGCCAGACGTCTGATCTGGAGTTTTGGAAATTTTATTCTTTTTCTCCTTTTTATTTTTTTATTTTCTGAAGCCTACCAAACGTCTGGTTCTTGGCTCTGGATTTTATTTTTATCTGTCATTATTTTTTTTCTTCTGGTGCCCTAACCAGACGTCTGGATTCTTCAACCAGACGTCTGGTTACCTGTACTGGGCAATAATTTTCCTAGGTGATTGATGGCCAAATCAATTCGGAAGCGATCAGACGAGCGATGGAGGCTAGGGATTTATGCCAAGTGACAACCCAGTCCTATAGGCTCTTCGATACACCCCAAATAACATGTCCAAACATCCAAGATAGGATCTTTAATGATTTGACTTCAAAATACCAAAATTGGAAAATTCACCAAACCAATTCAAATCAAAAGCAATTGAACATGAAATAGATGTTAGGAATTCATACCTAACAACAATGAAAGCTATAAACATAGATGTGAGTTCAAGAACTCACCTTTAAATTCATAAACAACGAATGAGAAGCTCTAAAACAAAGCAAAACCTATTCCTCTTCACTACACCTCTAGAATCTTCAATCTATTATCAAATGCAAAGTTTTTCCTAAGTTAGGTTATAGGAAAAAAAATCAAGAATTGAAGAGGGATTGAGATGGAGAAGATGAGAGGATGCTTACCTAAGTTTCTCCTTGATTTTAGAACTTGAATTTCCTAAGGAAACTAGGGCTTAGGAATTTTAATTTCCTTTCTTTTCCCCCATTTTTCCTTTTGCTTGAGAGTGTTAGGAAATTATGAAAGGAAAGAATGAAGAGAAGTGGAGTTAGGGTATTTGGTAGAGAAGATTGGGTTATCTTGTTGGGTTGGTGGGCTAGAACCAAACCCAAAGCCCAAATGAAAATACCAAAATCCTAATCAACTCCAAACATATCGATGTTTATACTTAAACAAGTTGTAAATGTCGTTTTGAACTCAGTGAAAGTTGTCTCGAGTCCGGATTTGACTGTATACAAAAAGTCACATTTCGAACTTTAAATTCAACTGACGATGCTATATTTAAATAAAACATTTAAATATATAATCGTAAAATATGTGGGTTGTTACAGACTACCCTCCTTAAACAAACCGCGTCCTCGCAATACTTATGAAGAAAATAAAGAGTAACAACCACTTTAAGGCATAACAATGCAAAAGAAAATTTTTAAGAGAGAAGTTCACCTTAAAGAGCATGAGAGAGTAAGTCTGGATGTGTTCGCTCGATGAATTCTCTAAATTCCCAAGAACAATCCTTAGGATTTGCGGACCATTGAACTTTCACAAGCGGAACATCTTTATTTCGAAGGCGTTTAACCTTCGTAGTAATGATGCGAATATGATGTTGTTCATAAGTCAATTAGGTGAAACCTCAATTTCTTCAATAACACCGGGCTCAAGGAATCAGAATCTCTAAGGCATTTCCGTAGTTGAGAAACGTGAAATATGTCATGAATAGAAGAAAACTGAGCCGGTAATAAAAGACGATAAGCCACGGAACCAATGCGTTCGATGATGGGAAATGGGCCGACATATCGAGGTGCTAATTTTCCCGATCGACTGAAACGCACAACACCCTTTATAGGTGAAAAACCAATTAACACCAAATCTCCCACAGAAAATTATAATTTCCTCCTTCGGTTATCGGCATAGGATTTTTGTCTACTTTGAGCTTCTCTCATCCTATGACGAATAAGGTCAATCTTTTCCATGGCATCACGAATAAAACCTAGACCTAAACTAGCTTCTCAGCGGCTTCAAGCCAACACGAAGGAGATCGGCATGGCCTTCTGTAGAGTGCGTCGAAAGGTGCCATACCAATACTAGATTGGAAGCTATTATTATAAGAAAACTCAACAAGGGAAATATGATTTTCCAACTTCCACCAAAATCAAGAACACGTAAACGAAGGAGATCTTCAAGAGTTTGATTCACACACTCTGTTTGTCCATCGGATTAAGGATGATAAGCGGTGCTAAAATTAAGCTTCGTTCCCAAAGCTTTTTGAAGACCCATCCAAAATCCACTAGTAAATAATGGATCACGATCGCTAACAATAGAAGTAGGAACTCCATGCAATTTAACAATTTCTTTAACATAGAGTTTGGCCAAAAGAGGTACGGTCTGATTGGACCAAACGAGAATAAAATGGGCGGATTTGGTAAGTCTATCTACAATCACCCATAAACTGTCATGACCCGAACGAGAACGGGGAAGATCGTCAATAAAGTCCATGGAAATTTGATCCCACTTCCAAACGGGATGAGATAGAAATTGTACATACAGAAAATGAAAATAGAAAGCTGCTAGGGTTTATAACAGCATATATATAGGCAGAGATGGATAAGAATGGATGGAACAGATCGAATTGGGTCGAAGCGATAACAAAGACCCGAAAAGCCCGTTTCGTTCCCGTAACGAAAATTCGTCATCCCATATATCGAAATATAGGTTTTCCATATTTTTAAAATCAATGAAACTAGTTTCAAACCCTAATTCTATCGTATATAGAAGTTAGCTTTTAAAATCAAATTATTTTCATTTAAATTCCTTTAATTGATTTCTACGCGTTTCGAGCTTGCACGATCAAACGATAAGTCCAATCGCTACGAAACTTGAAATCCTACAACAATTCACCATTACGGATCCAATGAAACTGGCTTCGTCAAAATCCGAGACAATGCCCAAAAAGGCTAATTTTCACGTTAATTAAATGAATTATTATTTTAAAATCAATTTAATCGCTGTTAAATTCATATTTAAAAGTTAACCATTTTCATCATTCTTGATTACACAGAAATTAATAATCTTTTAAAATTAAATTTTCCATGTTGATTCCAAGATTTAAATATTACATTAATTTCAGTGTTCAATTATAACTGTAATAAATCCCCAGCTTATTATATTTTAAATTCCAATAAATTCTTTTATTTTTATTTACATCTTATTATTAAAGCAATCAATACCTTATGAATTTATTTAACATAAGTTTCCATCTTAGTATACTCATTTTCTACAGCTAACGTCTTTTCTTACATTAAGTGCAATATTTAATTACATTTAATTTCCATTGATTTCCAAAATGATTTCAACGGATTTAATAATAAGATGATAAATAAACAATATTTAAATCTTAGTAATTTAAACACATTTATAAACACATTTATAAATTTATTGTTTACAACAAAGGTTACTGAATCTACATACTAAATAATTGTTTTCCTATTGCATGTTAAAACCAAACAAATCAACTAACATCGATTTCTCTTTTTGATACAACGTTCAATTTTATTCCTTATTAACTTTCATTATTACCATTAATTGAAATTAAACAGTTGCCAATTACATCCAATCAACATTATTGAATTATATTCTATTAATATTTTTCAATTTATAAATCATAAATTTTAATTTCTCACAATATTAAATTCCAAAATCTTATTTAATTTAATATTTGTAATTATCAAAAATACGGGTCGTTACAATCTCCCCCACTCAAAACTTTTCGTCCCCGAAATGGAACAAGAAAGAATCAAGAGGTTTGATATATTTTTTTCCAAAATAATCAATTTACAAACAATTAAACTCACATATTTAATTTAATATAAATTTGAAAAACTCAACTTTCAAAAAAAAATCTAAGTCCTAAATTTACGAAAAATTTCAGCAGCATCTCCTTTGCGCAGATAGGTCCGGAAAAATAATAATATCAATAATTACAATATATATATATATACATACCATATTTCAATAATAAAACATCCCAAACCATGGGAAAACAATAAAATATCGCTACAAAACCGTAATCCGGAAACGTACCTATTTGTCGGGCAAACAAAGTTTATTTATGAAACCAAAAGCAACTGCTATTGCTTCCACAAACCCGTGTTTTACTTACATAATCTAAAAGAGTTAAAATTATGTTAAAAAGGTAATATGTTAGTTTTTTTAATTAATAGTACAAGCAACATACAATATATAAAATCATATGCAAACAAAAGAAGTACAACCATTATATGTAACTAAAGAATCCATCACACATCCATAGCAACCCAAAACTAATGGTTTGTTCAGGTTCAGAAACTTTTCATTGTACAAGGGTGATGAATAAACTATCAAGTGTACCTTACGCTCAACAGCCTTAGGAAATTACCCAATAGATTATTCATACAACCTAACAATCTGAAGTATCATTTTCCAAACTTCCCATAAGTCAAACAACTAAGAATTAAATATTATTTAAATTTGCACAATGTACATAAATCTTTTATACACAATATCAATTCTAGTCGCTTGCTTGAATACACATATTTCAATTTCAAACTAGTATCGTTAACCCAACCACTCTAGTGTAGACTTTGATCTGATTTCTTGATTAGAAATTTCCATTTTTCTTGCATAGCCATAAACTATGATAGAAAACTTCAAAATCATATCAAAAATTCGTATCAAATGTTCATTGTCAAGAATCGAGAGAAAAATCCTAATTCGGGCTGGTGTGAATTACCACAAGTCATGTATTCAAATCTGGATCAAAACTGTTATGCGAATAAAATGATTCTACACATAACTTACATATTTTATTCTATTAGTTTCACTACAAGAAATTATGCATTTAGTTGCACTTATTAGTTGCGTTTATAATTAAGTGCAACTATTAGTATATAAGTGGCCGCTGTGAAAATTTTCCCCTTCCCGTTAATTAAAACATTGTTACGTTTCTAAGTTTTCACGTTTCCTCCCATTTTTCATTTTCCCTCTTTATTCAGAAAATTTTCACCAAGTCCTGAATTATCGTCCTTTTCATCAACGCTTCATTTTCCCTTCGTCATCATCGCGCTACTCCTCTCCTTCCACATAGTCAATCGATTCCTCTTTCTATCTACTGCCGTTTGATTGAGATTCTACACAAATCTTAAATCGGTATGGATTTTATACTTTATTTTATGAATATATATTGGTTTATGTGTTTTAATATTGATTATATAAATCGAATTGCAAAAACCCCAATTTGATTGAGATTCACGATTTTGCCATCCATCCCTCCTGTTGTTAAAACATTGTCGTTCCATGGCAGTACACTTACATGGGATCGGTATGCTCCTTTTAGCGTTTGCAAAAGGTGGCTGTAGGCAGCATCCCACATCTAAATGTCCGAATTGTTTAAACCGAGCTCATGCCTCGGTGAATCTTTTTTTTTTTTTTTGATTATACAGGTGTTAATGCAAACTATATTAGGATAATCGCTACTTTGTTTACCCGGAATAAGAATTTCATTTAGATCCAAATGTTATGTATCAATCTTTATGCATTAATTTTGATTTTAAAGTATACAGTCCATTGATGCAATCTATTATTACTGGTGCAGTAGAGTTAAAGATGAAATGAATCAAAGGTTGGTATATTTTTTGATGGATAGATTAATGAATGTATATGTTTTAGATGAATGACTTATTTTCTCTGTTTAGGAATGTGTTAGCTACATTATAATGCATATAAGATGTTTGATAAATGGAGATAAGTTTGAAATATTTGACTATAGAATAAGATGTTTGATAAATGGAGATAAGTTTCGTAATGCTTACTGATCTATCCCCTCTAAAACTGAAGGATTTCGTCCTTTTATCAAATGAAAATATATAGATGACTTGGAAAGAATCAGATAAACCAAGCCCTGCACTAGTATGAACATAGCAAACTTCATTGCAAAATAACCACCTTCTAAAGAAAAGAAGCTTTCAACAGACATCATATTTATATTTTTATTTATTCAAAAGTAGTGTTATATGCGAATATGTCATTTGTTCATGTTCCCTATATATATGTTAAGTTTTGATATAGTTAAATATAGTTTGAAACAGTTGGTTCATTAGGTACCGCAACATCTCATAATTACGTATGGTGACTAACTATACTTCTTCATTTTGATTTTTGAGTATGCAATGGCATGATTTTCAATATTAGCAAGTGGTTCTGATTATAATCTATTGAATTTTACATGATGATTAAAATTTTGTTTGCAACATTTTGGAGGATTATAAATGACAAAGCAAGCGGTTTCCCATATAGAACGCCCACATGTTTTATATTTAGCTGTATTCTTAATATTTAAAACTTGTCCTTTCTTAATGTAGGTCCGAAATCAAGATGTGATATTTGGATTAGCAGGTGTTAGCAGAGAAGGGAGGGAAGTTGCCTGGACATGGTTAAAAGCATGTTATATTTGTATTACGCATCAAGCTTGATATAACTGAAAGTTAACACCGTACATGCTAGGCTTCTTAGTTACTATATATTTTCATTGCATTCATTCTCTTCAGTTAGGGAAATTTGTATGCTTTTCTCTAAACAAGTCACAACGCTTCTACTTTTGTTGTAACTCAGTAGCATATGCATTCATTAACTTATTCAATTGGTTGCAGCTCTCCATATAATTGTTTACCAAATCTTGACCCTGAGGAACGTTTACTAATTTATCATATAATGAGTTATTCTTCTCTCTGAAAATGTCACATTGATCTTTGAAATTGGAATTCATTTTATTCCATGCTTTTAAGATCTGTTTATCAATTTCTATTTCTTAAGTAACTTATACAGATCATTATCAAATTCTAACTTGAGACGATTCAAAAATAATGTCATCATAACCTTCTTGTTGAGACCATGCATTATTATATTTAAAATGCATTTTCTTTTGAGTATGGTAGGATGGTATAAGGATAAGTGAAGTAGACAATGGTCACCTTGATGAATGATTTAAATGCATATGATTTATAGTGAGTAAATCTGTCCAGAAAAATGGAATTGAGAAATATTCTGTCAATTCCATTGTGAACTGACAGATTCTTCCCTCTTTCCTTGTAAAAAAATCACCACACCTAAGCTTTTATGAGCGTAGATTGTTGAAAGCATATGGAGAAGTCGTCACCTAACTTAAAATTAACTTCATCCCCACCAATTCTATCAAAAATAAGGATTATGCCGTTGAAATCATCAGCAACTATCCAAGGAAAGGTTATTTGTTTAGATTTGAACTATAAATATTCCCATAATTTTCTCATTACTTTTCAATAGACAAGAAACTTACTTATCATCTATTTCAAATAGAGCAGCAGTCTAGAAGTTGGTGACCCACATGACTATTGATCTTCCTTTTGATGACTGTAAATTATTGTTAATATAAAATATACCCAAATAATTTCTATATTTATGAAATATCCCTTCGACTTCTCCAATCACTTAATTTGTCAAGGTTACCACTTCTTAGTTTGCAGGTTAACAAGTGATCGGGAACTGTCTGGTTGTATGCTCATGATGCCTTATTAATACTCATTGTTCTTTTTTGTTATATTGCATGCAAATATTCTTTGTCCTTAACAGATCCAGGCAGTTCACTTATATATGTATGAGTGTTTAAATTCCTGTTGGCCTTTGATTTTGTTTTGCCTGCAATTTTGAGTTGCAAATTTTACCGCAAAGAAAATCAAATCACTATTGTAAGTTGACTTATTTTTTCTAACTATTATTTTTGGCATTGATGTTAAAAATATTGCTTTGCTTTCCATTATTGTAGCTGAAGTTTGCATTTTTTTTGTTAATGTGATGGTAGCAGTGAATAATGAATAAAGAAATTTCTATATAATAAGTTTCTCTCTCCCTCTATGATATCCTCTCTTAGTGATCAATCTCTAGTAGTGAATAATGAATAATGAAAATCGATTTGCTGTTTTTTAATTTTAAATCGTCTATGGATTCTTTTGTAAAAGTGAACTTGTAGTGCCATATTCAATCGATGTAGCTAAGTATCCACAAACGTATATATAAAAACTATAAGCCTTTGCTACTTGGGATTTGTTCCTAATTAAGTGAAATTGGCTCGTATATTTTCATGTCAAAGAATCACACTATTATAGGCTTACTGGACATCGTAGCAACAACAAGATGTATCTATATTCTGTCGGTCATAATTGTTTCAACTTTATGATAGATTATTGTGCGATAATTGTAAAATTGTCTCAACTTTTCATAGTCAAACAATCAAATTATTAATTATTCTTTAAAAGGGTAAAGTTAAAATGATGATAAACAAGGCGTAACTTTTGTTTATTGTCATTATTTGATATATATTCCAAAAATAGGAATAAAATTGGATAATGTGTGCCTTTTTCAAAGAGTAATTTATTCACATGCCAGGTTGTTGAACATGGCCTTTCGGCTCATGCATGTTAATTTTTCTAACTATTTAGGAATAATATATTTCTTTTTTTTACCGGTTGAAATCAGGAAGCAAATACTTCCAGTTTGCTCGCAGCTTCTTCATGTTTAGATGACCTTTCTCGGTTGCTTGGATTTGTCATGCGATCAATTAGATCTGTAGACGACGTTGTAGAATTGAAATTGAGAGAACTGTTAGTTGTTTGGGCTCACATGATTGTAGATTGTCATGACTGGGAAGAGACAGAGGATCTGGCGATTTTTGATTCTATCCATGAAGCTGTCAATCTGCATAAAGATCACGATTACACAAATTAATAGTTTGCTTTTATACTACTTACACCGAGAGTTCTTGGTTGTTTGTGACTAACATTTTTATTGACTTTGTCTGAATGTTATTTGTGAAATTATAAACCAAAAATGTATTTCATAGGTGATTTTAGTTGATCACAGTTGTGGAGGTGCAAGCATATCAATCATATGCACTCAAGTGTTTCCCTAAAACGATTTGGAAGGCTGTTTATGTAAGTGCAACAATGATATTGGATGGTCAGAGATCTTTCTATGCATTTTCAGAGCTAGTAAGTTAATCAAATTTCAATTTCTTTGTTATACATTATCTTTTGAGAATTTTGTATTTCAATATTTTGATACGTTAGTGTACTTGACAATAGTAAATTTTGGCAAAGTGGTAAATTCAACAGAAATATAATTCTTGAAACCTAACATAAGTGTCAATATTATTTATTTCAGCTTGGATCAGTTGAAGTATTTCTACAAAATTCTCAGATTTTACTGTATGGAAGTGGTAAAGACAAGCCGCCTACTGAACTCATGTTTGACAAACAGCAAACTAAGTGTCTTTAGTTTAACTAGACTATGCCAAAGGTTAGTTAAATTACACTTATTTACCTGTCTTCTATCATTCTGTGTGCACTATGATTCTTGTTTAAATCAATTGTTTTCTTTAGTCATTCATTGCTTCTGATTTGCATGCATAACCCTACAAAACCTGACTTAAGTGTTTGAGGGAGTATCAGTATGATTTTCAGGCTAACTTGTATTATTCTTTTCATTACTTATTCTTGACTGATCAGAACTGTGTTGTTTAACAAGTAGATAAAGACTATGTGCATAGACGATGCTCTCTCTCTACTCAAGGCAACTATTAATTTGAAAAAAGTTCAGGAGGAAGAAAATAATGAAGCTTGAAATGAAGATGATAACGAAGAAGATGGTGACGATGGAGAAGATGAAGATGATGAAGAGTCTGACTATGATGAGGTAAGCAAGTCTTTGTATTTTCATTGACATAAAAATCCCTTTAACAGTTTTGAATGCCTTACTCTCAATCAATGTTGCGTTTGTTATGATTTTTAAATTTTTTCTACATCTATAAAAAAGGATTAATTATCATAAATACTAGGATTCAGACTATGGGGACCTTGAAGAAACTGAAGAAGAGTTCTTAGAAAGATATGCAAAAGCTGCAGCTGAAGTGGAAGGTGATCTTGTTGAAGAATGAGATTCAGAAAATGAAACACATACAATTGATTTAGGTAAAACTTTACCTTTGGATGCAACTCAGTCATAATATTTACAACTTGATTTGTGATGCTTAATACAATAGTTTGTTAAACTTAATGCACGAATTTGTATTTTTTGTGTGGTGCTTGTTGGATTATGCAATTGCAACCTCACTGTTTTGCAGCTATTTAAACTGCTGGATTTAACCACAGGATATCATTTATGTTTTATCTGGATTAGTTGGTTACTCACTGCATGTACTTTACTTGCGTTGAAGGGAAGCAATTGTTTTATCCTCATTTCTTCAAAGTTAATTTATCCTTCCAGGTTTAAATGAGTAATGCACTAACACTATACACATATGAAATGGATGAATTTGTAAGTTTTTGTTATCAATAAAATTACAAAGTTCATGTAAGTTTTTTTATTACTATAAATATGTAGTGCTTAAATACATAGCACAAGATTATATTCTTATTAAACTATGGATAAATAACGATGCTAACATGCATTCAAAAATAAAATACACATACATAATATGATACATGCGCAGTGCGCTTGGCATTGTTATGTGCATCCATATTTTCATTTCATCTGAAGCTTCAAAAGTAGACACTACCTGAGCAACAAATGAATCTTTATATGTCCTGAGCTGTCCGGCATCAGAATTATAAAAATCATCGGAAGTATCATCTCACACCATATAATCAAAATATTTTAGATTTATTGGATATTCATCAACAGGATCAACATCAGCAATAGAATTAAGTACATGTAGCTTCTCGTTATGATATGCACAAGGCAGAACCTGCTCCTATTGCATTGACATGTTGCGGCTATGAGTGTAGTTTAGGGGACTATGCATATGATAGTTTCGTGAGTACTTCTATAAGTTTAAGTTAATAGAAGTTGTTCAGACTTTTTATCCAAATAAAGAAACAATAGCTTAATTAGTAAGTATGTGTAAACATAATATGTAACGCTAATGGTTACTAACATCGTCTTTTGAGTCTTTAAACGTTTGTGCAGCCATGCAGAAAGGCATATGTGATGGAAGTGAGATCAAGTTCGATGACAATGCAGTTGTTTTGGTTATCAAGCAAGAAGAGCCGATAGGTGCTCGTGTTTTCGAACCTGGAGAAGCCATTATATGCTCAATTTTGGTATTCTTTATTTCTTTATAGGTAACTGATCCTTTTACCTTAACTGTTTCATCCTAATAAAACCTTTACTTGATATCTGATCATATATTTAGTTCATAGTGTAAAATAGCTTGTGAAAATGATAAATATCCAATATGCCTTATAACAGTATATTGTATAAACCACTCTATAATGTTTCTAGGTTTTTCAGTTACTTCTGGATATGTGCTATGGGTAATGAGAGAAATGCTTGTTACAGCAGACAACATGCCACAGACTTACAAAACAAGGTATATAACTAAGGTCTTTTTATAATGCAACACTTGCATTTTTAGTTGCTTTAAGCAACTCATTTTTTTAATGCAAGTGGGAATATACTACATGGTAGTGTTTAATCAGTTAATTATGAGTGGAGCTAATAGCAGCACCAATAAATCTGCCCATAGTACTGAATACACAATCTGCACATAGAATGAAATCCAGTCAGACTTCTAACCCAGTTTTGATCTGAATATCTGTATAAATTGAAATTTGTGTATTCGTTGGGGAACTATATAGGATGCATATAAAAATAGAACAATTTTTGTTAATATGTGTTAATATAGAATATCGAGTTATAGATTACATGATTTTCATATATACATATATATACACACACACATATATATTGTTGATTGTTAAACTCGTTTACAGGTAATTAGCTATTTCGAAGCGAAGACTGTCGACAACAAAGAACTATTGGTAATCAAGCAACGAACATGAATTTAATTGTTATATATGTTGTCTTATTTTGTTAGTACCATTTGTGGAAACTTGTCTGTGAATGCTTGTAGTATGTGACTTATTTTGTTGAAAAACTACTATCGAATTGATTATGGATATTATATTTGATTGTGAGGTTAGCATGTTTTTGCAATTATTTGAATATGATGATCATATGATTGATTGTTTGTATATGCTAATTATGTGATTTAATTGTTTGTTAAAATATATGAAAATTATGCGATTGATCGTTCATTTTAATATGAATAGTATGTAAGCGATTGCTGGAAATGGTATAAACCATCAACCGTAAATAGTAGCATTTAAAATATGCTACCAAACAACCAATAACTTTTAGTAGCGTTTTTTTTAACCCTACAAAAAAACCTATAGCTGCATTTAAAAGTGACTTTTGGTAGCGTTTTTTAAATCCTACAGAAAATACCTATAGTTGCATTTAAAAGTGACTTTTGGTAGCGTTTACTACAACGCAACAAAAAGTTTTAGACTTTTAGTTGCATGTCGTATAACAGCGTTCTCTAAAACGCTACCATAAGTTATGGTAGCGTTTTTTCAACGCTACCAAAAGTCTTTTCTGGTGTAGTGTTTCTTTAATACATCATTTACTTTTCATTTATTTTATTTCTTTCATACAAGGTTGTCTCATATTAATTTACATTCATTTACTTACATGAACTTTCATTCAACATTTAGAAACACAATGAATCAATTCTTAAAGCATTGCAATTATTTCTTTGCAATTTAATTCACATTTATTATTATATAACTTATACACCTAATTTCCATTAAATATTAATATTCATTAATGAATCATTCCATACTTATGTTTCTCTATTCTTTGATTCCCACTTATTTCTTCATATATAGTTCCATTTAATATTAAATCTATTTATGAATCATTTCGACATTTTCTTAAGTTTATTGTCATTTACTTAAATAGTATTCACTTTTTACTATTCAATTTAATTATTAAAATTGCAAAACATTAACTTATGTTTATAACATTCCTTATACTCTTAATTCTTCATTTATAATTATATGTTCATTTTGAAGCATTTTTGTTACTTAAGCTTTCACTTGTATAATATTCTATTACATATTCATATTTAACATTACAACTTTTTAAATATTTCTGGTAAGTTTTATATATATTTTAGAATGTAATTGAGTGTTATACAAATTTATCTTATTCATTTTAGTTAACAAAATTATTCAATAGTTTACATCTTCTTAATTTTCATTATCTTTTAATTTACAAGTGACAAATCTCCAATTTCTTTACAATTTCATTAAACGCTTCGCTTCTAATTCTTATTTCTCATTTAGAAGTTTCCAATTATTAAAATTTCACTTTATTTTTATAACTGGAAATCATTAATTAACATGAACTTAAGAATTCAAATACCAGGTTCATTTCAAATCATTTTGAAATAATATATACATAATATATTTTTTATATCAAATCATATTTAATGGATTTAATCTAAATTAGTTTATCAAAAGAGATGTGTAGCAAAGCTACTAATTGGCCTTCCCCACTTTGAGACTCGAAAATGAATATCGATGATGCGGCCGTCATCACCGAAATTATTTTCTAGCGACAGAAAAGGGGAGTACAGAACTTACTTCCTTTTTAAAATTCTTTTAAAACATTTCTTTCGATCTTATTGAAAATATTTCTATTCGAAAATACATCGAAATAATACTAATATTATTTATCCAAAATCATTGAAAACCAAATTCCAAACACCAAAATTTAAGTTATCAAATTTTCAATTTAAATTCATTTCATTGGTAAATCATATTTTATAAACCTTATTTATAAAATTACATTTTCTTATAACATACAGTAGTCAATAGTTTTAAGAACCTTGACTAATCCAACAATAAATGATAATAATCAAATATTATCATTTCCTAACATCCAATGCAACAAAAATAACAAAATCAGTTTATGGGAAAATTATATATATATACCAAATATAATACTAGATAAAATTATTTCATTTACCTATTTCAAAAACAATATTGTGTCCGTCTACCCTGTTTAAGTGTGTAGAAACCCCTATGAAACCCCTATCGATGCCATAGCATCCTATGTACCGACCAGAATTTATAAATACTCAACAGAACAAATTAACACAATATAAAACATTTTTATAGTACTAACAAGTACGCTCTCTCATATATATGCACTCAAACTAATTCTAGGGTATTAGTAACCCAATCTTTAATGAGTTTAAACCCCAACAGGTTAAGGTATCTTTAAACCAAAGCTCTAATACCAACTGTGACGACCCACCTTTTTGGGCGGTTTAAATCGACAATAAATCACACATGTCTAACTCAAACCATTTAAAAGGGTAGATTATCAATGGGGTAAATAAGAAAATAATAGAAAAGAAGGAAAGCATAACATAGAATCTCGCAGTAGAATGACAAAATATAATAATCAAATAAACAGTTCTTGAAGCTGTTTTACAATATACATTTGATTACATAAATTTATAACAAATCAGAGTACAATCAATAAACATACCAAATAATGTAGTGGAATAATAATAGTAAATACGGTCTAACTACCTCATCTTCATCTTTAAGGAATAATGTCTTCAAATACTGAAATGCTCAGGTTGACCCGAGCGTAATGAAAAGACAAAACACTTGAGTCAGAACTAAAAGTTCTTATGTAAGTTAAATCAACAATAAATAAATATGAGTGTAATATCTTCAGAGACGTTTACTGTGACGCCCCATCTCTATATTCATACTAGCCAAGGACACTATGGCGTAATGCCGTCGACTAGCACGAAGAATAAGGCTGTTGAGGAACGACCATCTGTGTAATTGCTTTGTGCGAGTACCGATATGTCAGATAGTATGACATGCATTTCATTTCAGGAGGAAATCTGACATATCCAATACAAACTCAAAGCTACTACACAGTGGCTATGAGGCCTTCGGAAACAAATATAAAATAAGCATAACACAAATCAGTCACATATATTCATACCACTAAGGCGGAAACAGATATGAATATAACACATAGGAGTGAACATCAAAGTAGTGGTCATACAAGATCCACTACATCACAAAAGAATAGGTACAATTACTAGACAAAAGAATAAGTATACATCAAGGAGTCTCTATCTCGAATGTATAAAAACAAACACTACCGAGCAAAAGTAGCTAGCCAAAAATCAGAAGCTAGTCCCTGCTAAGAAGTCAAGTAGAAGTACCTGAAACATCTCGGTCTGACCCGAGTATTATTTAAGAAGAAAAATAATAAACGGATCAGTCTAACTATAAATATCATACAAGATGAGATAGGATAAGAGATATGACAAAAATATATGATAACAACAAAAATCATACAATATCTCAAATTTTCTCAAACACCAAAAAGAATGTCATATTCTTTATTTTTATTCACCAAACCACAAATATTGATGGAGCTTATCAATGCAAATCACAAAAATTGGTGAAAAACAAATTCTAGAAATCAATAATTAGAAATCCAGAAAACACAAAAGAAGGGGGAGGCCTAGCACAAATGGGAGCATGATAACTCACCAACACGTGTATCACAAACCAAACGCTATCCCAAGGGTCGCTAACCCTTAGAGCCGGTGCAACGACGTAGTACAATGGTATGCCCGAGGAACCTGAAATTCAAATCAGCCGGAACAACGACGTAGTACAAAGGTATGCCCGATGAACCGAACTCCATAAAACGATTAAAAGACCATGGGTCGCTAGCCCATCAAAATGAGACAAAGCTCTACAGAACGGGATATAGTCCCCCACGCGGACAAAGAGACATCGCATATCGCTAGTCTAAACCACAAAATGATCATCATTGATCAATAAGTGTAAATTACACCAAGCTAGTAAATAAATGAGTTTAGCTTCATGTCCCATAACCATTGGCTTAACTTAAATATTTACGAACAAATTGTAGATTTCCACTCAAAAATTGTCACGAGATTTCAATCGAACAGGTCCAAGAATTAACCGACGAAGTAAACGCAAGCGTTTCTTACCACTTGTTTTGCTAAGTCGTTTAATTGGATTTCTCATACGAATGAGGTAAAGGTTTGTATATACTAATAGATTGGAAAACGGTTTTAAAAATGAGCTTTGTATTAAAACAAATGTTGAAATCATTTTGTGAAAGAGTTTGAATATTTACTACTAGTATAAAAATCTTTGTATTTTAAAGTGACAAATCATAGAAATGATTGTAAAAAAATCGATCACCAAAAATCCACATTCGACGACGTGAATTAAAACCATGAAAATTGATATCAAATCCATCAAATGGATATACCCAAAAATCCAGAAAAGAAGTCATCAAAGTCGATATTAAATGACAATAACTAACCGAATCAACAAAAATCGATAAAAATTGGAAATCCACTCAAAAACAGGCAAAATAGGCAAAATTCAACAGGACCAGATGTTTGGTTGGTTTGGCCAGACGTCTGACCCGGAGTTCTGGAAATTTTATTCTTTTTCTCCTTTTTATTTTTTTATTTTCCGAAGCTTACCAAACGTCTGGTTCTTGGCTCTGGATTTTATTTTTTTCTGCCATTATTTTTTTTTCTTCTGGTGCCTTAACCAGACGTCTGGATTCTTCAACCAGACGTCTGGTTGCCTGTACTGGGCAATAATTTGCCTAGGCCATTGATGGCCAAATCAATTCGGAAGCGATCAGACGAGCGATGGAGGCTAGGGATTTATGCCAAGCGACAACCCAGTCCTATAGGCTCTTCGATACACCCCAAATAACATGTCCAAACATCCAAGATAGGATCTTTAATGATTTGACTTCAAAATACCAAAATTGGAAAATTCACCAAACCAATTCAAATCAAAAGCAATTGAACATGAAATAGATGTTAGGAATTCATACCTAACAACAATGAAAGCTATAAACATAGATGTGAGTTCAAGAACTCACCTTTAAATTCAAAAACAACGAATGAGAAGCTTTAAAACAAAGCAAAACCTATTCCTCTTCACTACACCTCTAGAATCTTCAATCTATTATCAAATGCAAAGTTTTTCCTAAGTTAGGTTATAGGAAAAAAAAATCACGAATTGAAGAGGGATTGAGATGGAGAAGATGAGAGGATGCTTACCTAAGTTTCTCCTTGATTTTAGAACTTGAATTTCCTAAGGAAACTAGGGCTAAGGAATTTTAATTTCCTTTCTTTTCCCCCATTTTTCCTTTTGCTTGAGAGTGTTAGGAAATTATGAAAGGAATGAATGAAGAGGAGTGGAGTTAGGGTATTTGGTAGAGAAGTTTGGGTTTTCTTGTTGGGTTGGTGGGCTAGAACCAAACCCAAAGCTCAAATGAAAATATCAAAATCCTAATCAACTCCAAACATATCGATGTTTATACTTAAACAAGTTGTAAATGTCGTTTTGAACTCAGTGAAAGTTGTCTCGAGTCCGGATTCGAATGTATACAAAAAGTCACATTTCGGACTTTAAATTAAACTAACGATGCTATATTTAAATAAAATAATTAAATATATAATCATAAAATATGCGGGTTGTTACAGACTCCCCTCCTTAAAGAAACTGCGTCCTAGCAATACTTATGAAGAAAATAAAGAGTAACAACCACTTTAAGGCATAACAACGCAAAAGAAAATTTTGAAGAGAGAAGTTCACCTTAAAGAGCACGAGAGAGTAAGTCCGGATGTGTTCGCTCGATGAATTCTCTAGATTCCCAAGAACAATCCTTAGGATTTGCGGACCATTAAACTTTCACAAGCGGAACATCTTTATTTCAAAGGCATTTAACCTCCGTAGTAATGATGCGAATATGATGTTGCTCATAAGTCAAATTAGGTGAAACCTCAATTTCTTCAATAACACCGGGCTCAAGAATAGAATCAGAATCTCTAAGGCATTTCCGTAATTGAGAAACGTGAAATATGTCACGAATAGAAGAAAACTGAGCCGGTAATAAAAGACGATAGGCCACGGAACCAATGCGTTCGGTGATGGGAAATGGGCCGATATATCGAGGTGCTAATTTTCCCGATCGACTGAAATGCATAACACCCTTCATAGGTGAAACACGAATTAACACCAAATCTCTCATAGAAAATTATAATTTCCTCCTTCGGTTATCGGCATAGGATTTTTGTCTACTTTGAGCTTCTCTCATCCTATGACGAATAAGGTCAATCTTTTCCGTGGCATCACGAATAAAACCTGGACCTAAAACTAGCTTCTCAGCGGCTTCAAGCCAACACGAAGGAGATCGGCATGGCCTTCCGTAGAGTGCCTCGAAAGGTGCCATACTAATACTAGATTGGAAGCTATTATTATAAGAAAACTCAACAAGGGAAATATGATTTCCCAACTTCCACCAAAATCAAGAACACATGCACGAAGGAGATCTTCAAGAGTTTGATTCACGCGCTCTGTTTGTCCATCGGACTGAGGATGATAAGCGGTGCTAAAATTAAGCTTCATTCCCAAAGCTTTTTGAAGACCCTTCCAAAATCCACTAGTAAATAATGGATCACGATCGCTAACAATAGAAGTAGGAACTCCGTGCAATTTAACAATTTCTTTAACATAGAGTTTGGCCAAAAGAGGTACGGTCTGATTGGACCGAACGGGAATAAAATGGGCGGATTTGGTAAGTCTATCTACAATCACCCATAAACTGTCATGATCCGAACGAGAACGGGGAAGATAGTCAATAAAGTCCATGGAAATTTGATCCCACTTCCAAACGGGAATGTCCAAAGGTTGCAATAACCCACCGGGCCTTTGATGCTCGACCTTAACAAGTTGGCAAGTCATGCAACGCTTAATGAAGTTAGCAATATTAGATTTCATTCCATCCCAATAATAAAGTCGCTTCATGTCCGCGTACATTTTACTACTACCGGGATGAATGGTAAATTTAGAATGATGAGAATCTTCTAAAATGTCCTTACAAAGATCACTAATATTTGGCACAATAAGTCTACAAAATTTTCGAATGCCTCCGCGAGCATCGATTTCAAAGTCTTTCAAACCATCAATATTTCTATCCCTACAACTTTGGCTAAGATAAGCCAATTTGGGATCATGCTTTTGCGCTTCAAGAATGCGGTCTAAAAGAGATGGATGAGCCTTAAGGCTACATAAAACAAGAGATGAACACGAATTGGATTCACGATCTCGAATCTCACAAGTGGACAAAGTCTCGAGATCATTCCATTTAGATATCATCATGGAAACAACCGCTTGTTGCTTACGACTAAGAGCATCGACAACACGATTTCCCTTTCTGGGAGTAAAAAGAATATCGAGATCATAAGATGCAAGGAATTCGAGCCAACGTTGTTGACGGAAATTAAGTTCCTTTTGAGAAAATAAATACTTCAAAGATTTATGATCGGTGTAAAGAACAAATTTCTCTCCCAAAAGATAATGATGCCAAATTCTAAGAGCGAAAACAATGGTCGCGAGCTCTAAATCATGAGTGGCATATCTAGTCTCGGCAGGCTTTAATTGCCTAGAAGCATAAGAGATAACACGTTCCCTTTGCATGAGAACGCTCCTAAACCAACATGACTGGCATCAGTATAAACAATCAAGTCTTGGTTCCCTTCGGGAATCACAAGAATAGGAGCATCGGAAAGGAGTTCTTTTAATTTAAGAAAAGCAGCTTCAAATTTGTCTGACCAAATGTACTGAACTCCCTTCTTTGTCAAACTAGTAAGGGGTACGGAAATTTTAGAAAAATCTTTTATGAACCGACGGTAATAGCCCAACAATCCAAGAAAGCTACGAATTTCTGTCATACTCTTCGGTCTCTTCCAATTTGAATCGCCTCAATCTTTGAAGGATCCACGAAAATTCCAGATTTAGAAATAATATGTCCTAAAATTTTCACACGGGATTGCCAAAAGTGGCACTTAGAAAATTTTGCTTTCAATTGATTGCTCCTAAGGGTTTCCAACACAATTCGAAGATATTTTTCATGCTCTTCCTCGGTTTTAGAATAAACAAGAATATCATCGATAAAGATGAGAACAAATCGATCAAGGAAGTCTTTGAAAACTCGATTCATATGGTCAACGAAAAAAGCTGGAGCATTCGTTAAACCAAATGGCATAACAAGCCATTCATAAGATCCATAACGAGTACGGAATGATGTCAAAGGAATACTATCCTCTGCAATTTGAAGCTGATGAAAACCGGTTGCTAAGTCTAACTGTGAAAAGATTCTAGCACCAAAAAGTTGATTGAATAGATCATCAATCCGAGGTAAGAGATATTTATTCTTGATGGTGAGATCATTAAGCTTACGGTAGTCAACGTAAAGCCTAAGTGGACCATCGGATTTCTTTACAAAAATAGCTGAAGCTCCCCATGGAGAGGAACTAGATCGAATAAACTGTTTCGCTTCCAATTCAGATAATTGTTTACGCGTCTCCTCATTTTCCTTATTGGACATACGATAAGGAGGACGGGTGATAGGTAGAGATCCATGGATTAGATTAATTCTGAACTCAATTGCTCGCTTAGGTGGTAATCCTAAAACGGGCTTAAATATATCGGGAAATTCACGAACAACGTGAATGAGGGAATGACATCTTCCTCATCATCATTATCGTCATCATGTGGATTTAGAGAATATAAGGATGCTCCTGAAATGGAATCTAAATCTTTAAGAACAATAGAAATCTGCTTAACAGATTGAGGATGTCGAAGATGGATAGTCCTCTTGGGACATAGGATGCGGGCTTCATAACGGTTAAGCCAATCCATTTCCAAAATCATTCTGAAACCTAAGTAACGCATAACATGCAAATTGGCACGGAAAGCATAATCACATAGAATAATTTCAACATCCTTACAAAATAAACTGAGTGTTGCGGATCCACCAATCGGATTTGCAATTCTTAATGAAGTCATCAAGCCCATAACTTTTAAAGAAAAAGTATCGACAAGTTCTTTTGATATAAAAGAGTAAGATGCACCTGTATCAAAAAGAACTCGAATAGGATGATCATGAAACATAATAATGCCATCAAGGACAGAATGAGAAATACATTGACCAAGAGAAGTGTTACTAGGGGCTTGCAAAACATTCAGCTTTCGCTCTTTCTTATTTTGAAGTTTGGGACATGAAGATAAGATGACCCGGACTTTTGCAATAGCGACAATAAAGGGGTTTCGGGCACTTATTTGCATAATGGTCCTTAGAACCACAATTGTAGCATTGTCCACGACTAGAGGAAGGAGTCTTTGCTACAGAAGTTGCTTGCTTCCCTTTCTTGTTGGGATTAGGGCCTTTGAACTTACTATCGAGTTGCCTTTTCTTGTTATTATTGAAGTTCTGTTTGGCACCCACAACATCACCATCACTTTCTTTATCGGCCTCTTCAAGTCAAAGAGCGATATCTACAAGCTGATCGAAGGGAACTTCTAGTTTCAGAAGTAAAGGCTTTTTGAGGTTCTTATTCAACCCATAGATAAACCTCTGATTCTTCTTCAAAGGGGTATTAATATACTCGACCCCATATTTAGAGAGGGATTCAAAAGATGCGACATAATCTGTCGTAGAAGATTCACCTTGAACAAGGTCAATAAAGCGTCGAGCTAAAGTTACCTTTTCAGCTTCCGGCACAAACTTCAACTCGAACCTTTCCTAGAATTGCTCCCAAGTAAGATCCGCTTCAACAATTTCCAAAATCAAAAGCACATACCAATCTAATGCTCTCTCCTGGAGCATGTTAGAAGCCACTTGGACTCTATGTAGATCCACAAGATTCATGCGAGAAAAGATGCGGTCGCATGTTCTAAGCCAAGCTTGGACTTCTATAACGCTTTCGGAACCCTTGAATGGTCTTCCACCCAAATTGGTATAATCACTTCACAAGCATGCAAACCCGGATTTAGGATGAGTAGGCTCTGGAAAGGGTCCGACAGCTTGGGCATTCTTTACAAGATCCAAAAGTTGTTGGGCAGACATGAATACGCCAACCTGAGGAGTAGCACTAAATTGACCGGCGCTGGGATGGCCAGGTCTAACCATTTCTCTTCTTTAAGAAAGAAAGAAAGAAGAGGAAAAAAGGTTATTCTCAGAATGAATATCAAACAAACTTGATTGATAAAACAAGGCATCATAAAAGAAAATAGGATAGAACGGGTCCTATGACTCGAATTAAACCCTAAGGCACGATTCCTAAGAGTGACTTAGGACAATGATCCTTGTTAGATTATTCTACATTTTTCCGAAGTTTGGCTCTGATACCAAGCTGTGACGCCCCACCTCTATACTCACACTACCCAAGGACACTACGGGTAATGCCGTCGACTAGCACGAAGAATAAGGCAGTTGAGGAGCGACCATCTATGTAATTGCTTTGTGCGAGTTCCGATATGTCAGATAGTATGACATGCATTTCATTTCAGGAGGAAATCTGACATATCCAATACAAACTCAAAGCTACTACAAATTGGCTATGAGGCCTTTGGAAAAAAATATAAAATAAGCATAACACAAATCAGTCACGGATATTTATATCACTAAGATGGAAACATATATGAATATAACACACAGAAGTGAAAATCAAAGTAGTGGTCATACAAGATCCACTACATCACAAAAGAATAGGTGCAAGTGCTAGACAAAAGAATAATTATACATCAAGGAGTCTCTATCTCAAATGTATAAAAACAAAAACTACTGAACTAAAGTAGTTAGCCAAAAACAGAAGCTAGTCCCTGCTAAGAAGTCAAGTGGAAGTACCTGAAACACCTCGGTCTGACCCGAGTATTATTTAAGAAGAAAAATAATAAACAGATCAGTCTAGCTATAAATATCATACAAGATGAGATAGGATAAGAGATATGGCAAAAATATATGATAACAACAAAAATCATACAATATCTCAAATTTTCTCAAACACCAAAAAGAATGTCATATTCTTTATTTTTATTCACCAAACCACAAATATTGATGGAGCTTATTAATGCAAATCACAAAAATTGGTGAAACACAAATTCTAGAAACCAATAATTAGAAATCCATAAAACACAAAAGAAGGGGGAGGCCTAACACAAATGGGAGCATGAAAACTCACCAACACGTGTATCACAAACGGGATGCTATCCCAAGGGTCGCTAACCCTTAGAGACAGTGCAACGGCGTAGTACAATGGTACACCCGAGGAACCTGAAACTCAAATCAGCCGGAACAACGACGTAGTACAAAGGTATGCCCGATGAACCAAACTCCATAAAACGGTTAAAAGACCATGGGTTGCTAGCCCATCAAAATGAGACAAAGCTCTACAGAATGGGGTATAGTCCCCCACGCGGACAAAGAGACATCGCATATCCCTAGTCTAAACTACAAAATGATCATCATTGATCAATAATTGTAAATTACACCAAGCTAGTAAATAAATGAGTTTAGCTTCATGTCCCATAACTTTTGGCTTAACTTAAGTATTTACGAATAAATTGTAGATTTCCACTCAAAAATTGTCACGAGATTTCAATCGAACAGGTCCAAGAATTAACCGACGAAGTAAACGTAAGTGTTTCATACCACTTGTTTTGCTAAGTTGTTTAATTGGATTTCTCATACGAATGAGGTAAAGGTTTGTATATACTAATAGATTGGAAAACGGTTTTAAAAACGAGCTTTGTATTAAAAGAAATGTTGAAATCATTTTTGTGAAAGAGTTTGAATATTTACTACTAGTATAAAAACCTTTGTATTTTAAAGTGACAAATCATAGAAATGATTGTAAAAACAATCGATAACCAAAAATCGACATTCGATGACGTGAATTAAAACCATGAATATCGATATCAAATCCATCAAATGGATATACCTAAAAATCTAGAAAAGAAGTCATCAAAGTCGATATTAAATGACAACAACTAACCGGATCAACAAAAATCGATAGAAATTGGAAATCCACTCAAAAACAGGCAAAATAGGCAAAATTCAACAGGACCAGACGTCTGGTTGGTTTGGCCAGACGTCTGACCCGGAGTTCTGGAAATTTTATCCTTTTTCTACTTTTTCTTTTTTTATTTTCTGAAGCCTACCAGACATGTGACTGGTTGAACCAGACGTCTGGTTCTTGGCTCTAGATTTTAATTTTTTCTGCCGTTATTTTTTCTTCTGGTGCCCTAACCAGACGTTTGGATTCTTCAACCAGACGTTTGGTTGCCTGTACTGGGAAACAATTTGCCTAGGCCATTGATGGCCAAATCAATTCGAAAGCGATCAGACGAGCAAGACCAATTCCTCTTCACCACACCTCTAGAATCTTCAATCTATTATCAAATGCAAAGTTTTTCCTAAGTTAGGTTATAGGAAAAAAAATCAAAAATTGAAGAGGGATTGAGATGGAGAAGATGAGAGGATGCTTACCTAAGCTTCTCCTTGATTTTAGAACTTGAATTTAAATTTCCTAAGGAAACTAGGGCTTAGGAATTTTAATTTCCTTTCTTTTCCCTCATTTTTCCTTTTGCTTGAGAGTGTTAGGAAATTATGAAAGGAATGAATGAAGAGGAGTGGAGTTAGGGTATTTGGTAGAGAAGTTCGGATTATCTTGTTGGGTTGGTGGGCTAGAACCAAACCCAAAGCCCAAATGAAAATACCAAAATCCTAATCAACTCCAAACATATCGATGTTTATACTTAAACAAGTTGTAAACGTCATTTTGAACTCAACGAAAGTGGTCTCAAGTCTGGATTGGACTGTATACAAAAAGTCACATTTTGGGCTTTAAATTCAACCAACGATGCTATATTTAAATATATAATCGTAAAATATGCGGGTTGTTACATTTACGGGATTTTACATCTTCTATCTAGTATATAACGTGCATGCAATAACTTAAGAGATGTTACGGGATTTTTCCATCTCCTAATGATCCGTCAAACTATCTATATGTAGTAAGATACACTATATATGTAGTGTCTATCAGTAAAGTAAAGTATTAAAATAGCGTTAAGGCTTTACATCGATCCCCCATAACATATTTTTAAGCAGGTAGTCTATGCAGGTCTTGTAACAAAACCAATAACGTCGGTAGCCAGTGAGTCCCCTATAGGTACCATACTAAAACAAAATCGTAGTGGGCACATATAAGGATAAAAGTATGACAAGGCACGTGAGGCAATGCCCAAGGTAGGATTCTACCAGTTTACTCTTTCTGGCTGGTGGTAACGCATCGTAGCTACGACCGCCCACCGAGTCCACCACCCCCAAATCAAGTCAAGGTACACTGATCAAGTCCAAAATCAATATAATAATACGAAGGGGCGATGGCCTCTAAACATTGTGAACCCCTTGGCCAGACATAGGCTCCTGTTTTAGTCATTTCAAATTGGCACAAGTGTTAGGGTCATCCATCATCGTTCTTTTTCTTCAAATCCAGCAAACGTTCACCAAATCCAGCCTCTTCATTCTGGATCATCCACCACGTACACAGTTGTTAAAGTGGTTCCAATATTGACAGAGAGTATGCTAATAAGAGGCCCTAGTGTCTTTAACAACCAAACGTCATTTTTCACATAGGTTGGTTCTTTTACATTTCAAAAACGATTCAAATTTGATACCAAAATATCATATTCACTTCAAAAATATCACTTCATTTAAAAATACCATATTTACTCAAAATATGTCATTTTCACTTGAAAATATCATTCCAAATAGGTTATAACTTCATTAAACCACATTTGCATTTAAATCAACGATTTAAATATAAACATCTCAACCTTGCACAGTTTGAAATTTTATAAAATAGTTTAAATAGTTTAGAGATTTAAATAGTTTAATATAATATGGTTCGAGTATTGAAAATGGTTTATATAGTAAAATAGTTGGAAAATCTAAATAATTTGAGTATTAAAAAAATAGATTTTAAATAGTTTATATTAAAATAATTTATTTTGAAAATAATATCAAATCAAACTATTTCTTTCCACTCAATCTCCAATCTTTCAATTCAATTGACTCAATTTCGATTTAGTTTCAAATCAACTTAAATTCAGTTTCAATTCTCATTAACTTCAATTTTCGAAACATCCATTTTTAACTTCAAATTCGATTCAACAATTTAATACAATGATTAAAAATTACAATTCAATTCTTATTTTAAACCATTTCAACTTACATCAATTTCAAGTCCAATTTTAGTTCACTGATTTAAATCACTTAAATCAAATTAACCTTGTTGTTCAATTTTAAGATACAAATTTTAAAATAATTAAATTTTCAAAATTAAAGTCATATGTCGATAATAACTTCATCTTTCAAATTCTCTTCTTTTAAAACACTTTCTTTTAACCAATTTCAATTTCAACATTTCAAAGCTTAATTCGGAATCCACAATTTATTTCCTTTAAAAAAATATCATTTAATCAAAATCCAAAAAAAATCAATATTTTGAAAACCATTGATTTTAACCAATTCGGTGTCCTAATATAATTTTCTACCCTATGGCTAAGTGAATAGTTATTTCACATTAATTACATGGATAGACATATATCATTTCAATCCAAATCAAAGTGTCATAGGTATATATCATTTCAACCTATTTCTTAATTTATTCGAAATACTTCAAATAACAGTTTATATGATGCCACTTAATATACAGAGTGGTAATAGGGATATCTAATAATAAATAAACGTCCAATCATCCAAAATGTCAAAAAATAGACATCCATCACAATCAACATCCAAATCAGCCAATAATCACAACAATTTACTGGTTATCAATATAAGGTATTTAACTAGCAATTCAATTTCAGTATTAATTTAAATGGAAATTTAATTTAGCAAAATTCAATTTCATCTAAAATGTCAAATTAAACTACCAAATACCAACCAATAAAATTCTTATAATTTCATAAATTTAATTCAACTAACATAAGAAGATTTAGTATTGCATGAGTCGGTTAAATCACTCACCTTTGATTTATAGTCCATTAAAAATCCAATAAAAGCCCAAAATTTGAATAGTCTCCAAATTCAACCAAACTAGATCCATGTTGTTTGGAATTTCGATTCGAACCCAATGGAAGAAACCGCGTGTGAATCCGAGTTTGTATGCAAATGTTATGAGGATTAGAAGTTTGAAATTTTAAAATAAAAATAAAATATAAGGGTAAAATAGTAATTTGTTACCTTCTCTAACCCTACAACAACTCGATTGAACCCTACCGCTTACAACCGATGTTCTTCAAGCATCAACCACTGCCGCTAGTGGCCACTACGCCTCGATCGAACATCGCTGCTGCATCGCCCATCTCCGGCCGACCCCTCCATGGCCGCGCGGCCTCCCCTGGAGCTTCTAGGCGCGTTCTGCCGCCGCACTGTATGATCGCCATTCCTGGCGATCCTATGCACCCATGCAGTGATCAGAGAGGATGGATTGCCTCTTCTCATCCTCCTCTACCCAGTGGTCACCTCCGATCATCCCATCGATGAAGATCCACCGTTGATCTCCAAGCCCAGAACGAACGGCCACGACTGTTTCACCAATTTGTGGCCAAACCGTGATTCGATTGCAAAAACGAACTGCAGATGCAGATTGCGTTCGTCGAGAGCTTCACGATGATAAATTATATAAAGGGTTTGAGCAGTTTGGATTTTGGAGTTTGATTTGGAATAAGTAATTTGGGTTTTGAGATGTCTGCCATTGGAAAGGAACAGATGAGATAGAAATTGTATGTACCGAAAATAAAAATAGAAAGCTGCTAGGGTTTATAACAACCTATATATAGGCAGAGATGGATAAGAATGGATGGAACATATTGAGTTGGGTCGAAGCGATAACAAAGACCGGAAAAGCTCGTTTCGTTCCCGAAACGAAAATAGGTCATCCCATATATCGAAATATAGGTTTTCCCTATTTTTAAACTCAATGAAACTAGTTTCAAACTCTAATTCTATCGTATAGAGAAGTTAGCTTTTAAAATCAAATTGTTTTCATTTAAATTCCTTTAATTGATTTCTACACGTTTCAAGCTCGCACGATCAAACGAAAAGTCCAATCGCTACGAAACTTGAAATCCTATAATAATTCACCATTACGGATCCGATGAAACTGGTTTCGTCGAAATCCGAGATAGTGCCAAAAAAGGCTAATTTTCACGTTAATTAAATGAATTATTATTTTAAAATAAATTCAATCATTGTTAAATTCATATTTAAAAGTTAACCATTTTCATCATTCTTGATTACACATAAATTAATAATCTTTTAAAGTTAAATTTTCCATGTTGATTTCAAGGTTTAAATATTACATTAATTTCAGCGTTTAATTACAACTGTAATAATACCTCAGTTTATTATATTTTAAATTCCAATAAATTCTTTTATTTTGATTTACACTCTTATTATGAAATCAACCAATACCTTATGAATTTATTTAACATAAGTTTCCATCTTATTATACTCATTTTCTACAATTAACGTCTTTTCTTACATTAACTGCAATATTTAATTACATTTAATTTCCATTGATTTCCAAATTGATTTCAACGGATTTAATAATAAGATGATAAATAAACAATATTTAAATCTTAGTAATTTAAACACATTTATAAATTTATTGTTTACAACAAAGGTTACCGAATCTACGTACTAAATAATTGGTTTCCTATTGCATGTTAAACCAAACAAATCAACTAACATTGACTTCTCTTTTTGATACAACTTTCAATTTTATTTGCTTATTAACTTCCATTATTACCATTAATTGAAATTACATTAAAAAAGTTGTCAGTTACATCCCATCAACATTATTAAATTATATTCTAATATATTTTTTCAATTTATAAATCATAAATTTTAATTTCTCACAATATTAAATTCCAAAATCTTATTTAATTTAATATTAATGATTATCAAAAATATGGGTCGTTACACATCCCTTGGTCCCATAATGGACCTATATACTATCTACACTAGTATCTCTCATTCAGCACCCCGTCAAGATCCTACGCCTTATCTTACCACAATCTCGTTACCGTGTAACTCGAGGAAGTCGTATAGTGCTTACTGACGGTCATTCATACATTTCGCCACACTCTTTCCGATGGCCTTTCATATGTTTCGCTATGTTCTCTTTGGGGATTTTTATTACTTTGTCTGCTTCCTAACGTGGACTCGACTCCACTAACCATCCATCCATGTTTTGAAGGAATCTCACTATGGGTTAACTAGCTTTGTCCTAATAAACAACAACAAACAACTATGGCGATAGACGAAAACCAATTAGGTGTAACCATGTCCTTTCCGTTGAACACTGAGACTGATGACGTTCTCACCCTATGATAGACCTACCTCTAAGTTTGGTACGAACATTCGTTGCATAGTGCACGATCCTGTTCATCATTTGTTTAGATTGATGGTGCAATTAAGGCAATACTCTTCTCTAAAATAAATTTGAAGCAGACTGTTTTACCCTGAGGGTACCCCTTCATATATACGCAAGCGTATACTCTCCATAGGTCCAATGGTTGGACATGTCCCATATCAGTATGGTGTTACACAACAGTTGATAGCCCCTTACAGTGGGCAGACTTCTATTGTTTAACCATGCCGACCTTGTATTCCCACCTACTATAATGACCTTTTGTGATTTTCTTTAAATAATTTAAACATTAAATTATAGTAATTCATGCTCATCATAAACACATATTTGAGGCTACATATATACATATCTCTTGTACATATATATTGTCATTCTTACATTCTTTTACTTTCATTTCCTCTACAGTTCTTATAGTTGACCCTGGGTCTTTATTTTGTTATGTGTTTTACTTTTCTTCTTCAAGTTCATTTATCACTTCTTTTTTATCAAATCCTTAATATCGTTACCAATTTGTTCATTAGTTCCAACTTTTATTTATGTTCCCATTTTATTCGCTATTTCTTCTTCTTGCCTATTTCCCATACTTTCTTTTTCATTACTTTTCATCTTATTGGCATTTTTATTTCATTTATATCTTTATGTTCAACTTTTGGGATTTACCATATTTTAATACATTGGAAATAAACTTCTACTCAATAAATGTTAACACGGTAAATTTCCATATCTTATCAAATGGGGAGATATTTATGCGGTGTTTGTAATTACAAGGAATTTTCCTTTTATTTTCTTGAGCTAGACGGTACAAAACACGGTGATTACCCCTGTTTTGTACATCTCCTTTTTTTTTATTCATATACTTACATTCCTTGTTATTCCAAATGTCGCACTTTTATTTATTTTAAACTTAATAATATTCTTAAATATACTTGCAACATTCCAAGTTTCAATGCATTAAAATATCACAAAAACCCCAAAGATCTAAACAAATTTTCATTCCAACTTAATTCATACCCGTCAAATAAATACAAATTTCTAATCATTACGCATTTTATTAAGATTTCAATAATTCATGTTCGTCGAATAAATATAAATTCCTAATACGCATCACTTTAGATTCATTAATTTCATATTCGACGTAAAAATATCAATTCTAATCATTACGCAATTCAATATCAATTTCATATAAAATTCCAAACTAGTTCTCATAACAGGAAAGTATTGATTCATCAACATAAATTTCATTGGCAAGTTTAACTTCTTTAACAGTTCTTATTCATGAATTTACTTTCAATTTAAATTCAATTTCTCAGGCATGTAGGAATAGATCTGCAACGATATGATCCAGTATTATATAAAAACATATAATATTCTCACTCACCTTTTTAAGGCTCCCAAATGTAGAGCTAATCCAGATCTTATCTCTGTTATATGTATTCTCCATTTTGACTCCCTATTTGAATCCACAAATAACATTTACATATAGATATATTAGAATTTAGATTAGAGAGAAGAGATTTAGATTAATTTATTAATTAAAACCAAATCTATAGTTTACCTCTAATGTAACGACTTGGTTCGAACCTGCTTTCTATTCTCTTTAATCTTCTATCCTTCTCCATAGTGTATACGTGCAAGTTAAATCTATTTTTGTGAATCTAGAATTTTGGAGGAGAAGGAAAAGTGACAGCGCTTCTGTGCTCATTAGAAGATAATGAGTTGGAAGTGAGGCCCTAGGTCATAATTTACAGAGGTTCAAACTAGTGCTAACCGTCGGATTGAACTATTTTAAATTCGGTCTATATGGCCAAAACTTACTACCATTGGAAATAAATTACGGTTCGACCATTTAATGGTCTAGGTTGACTGCTCATGGTCGACCTATGTCCTCTATGGGTCGACCTATGCTGTGCAGGTTTGGTTGATTTTGAACGTTAGTTGATTTGGTTGATTTATTTCCTTTATTTAATTATCTTGTCTGTTTACTTCCTCCGTTAATTGTCTTGTTCAATTCTTTCCCCTTTTATAAATTCTCTAGGATTTAAATTTAATGTTAACATTTAAATCTCCATTAATGTTATCAATTAATGTTAATTGATTTTATTACCATATTTACATACATAAGTATTTCTGACGCTAAAACTTCAAGCGTTAATAACTTTTTTTGTTTGAACTATGATCATAAAACAATATATACGAAAATTGATCAGAAAATCGTCACGAATACAATGGTACAAGTTTCATAGCACAGTTCTAACATTTGCATAAATTCTATTTTTCACTGTTTACTATTTATTAATAAAAAAAATTTAGTCAATTAACGTAAAAACGCAGAGTTTTACATTCTCCCACCTTAAAAGAATTTTGTCCCCAAAATTCCTTAAGGGCTTGATCATGCAACCAATCGCACATCCATTCTAAACTGACAAATCATGAGTGTGCAAACAATTTTCCCCACCAATTGTTTATGGTGTACAGTGTATCACAAGATTCACAACATATATGATATGAAAACCGAGTAATTCTAAGTTGGTGCTACCTATAAGAATGCTTTCTTTTAAACCAATTTTCAAAAATATGATGCAAACATCCTAAAAATACTGGCATTTCTACATGTATGCAACCTTTGAAAAATTAAAAACTTGCTTTTACATCCAAATTTTTCCTACACTTCTATTAATAGAAGTATATATCAACCAATTTTACATCCAATCCAATCAATGATAAGATTATTTCAAAAAAATGAAATCAATACAGATCTCTAAAATGTAACGATGATGAGGGTTCTCAGCCGCCTTCTTCTCCGTCCCATTTCCTCATTTTCTTCCTCCATCTTCGTCGTCTTTCCACTCGTCTCTCCTCTTCCACTCACGTCCTTTCATTCTGCTTTCTTTACCCTGATTTCCCTCCCCAATTTTCCAAACCCTAAATCTGTCTCCACTACATCGCCTTTTTGTATCTTGCACTGTACTATATCGCTTTCCAAAATTCAGCCTGGAGTTGAACCGATCTCGTGCTAGTACCGCGTTCGATTCGCCATCATGGTTTTGTTTCTTGCATAAAGCAGTCTATGACGTTGTTAGCTTCTAGCCAGATCTGGAAAACCCTTCTGCTTTTGCAATGGTCACTTCCCACCTTCTTGCTCCCCTACAGGCTTAGCCTTGCTATGTGGCCTCAGGCCAGATCTTCAGCAGTGACTGGAGCTTTAAACGGTTTGCTACAAATTCACTTTGGCATGCTCGTCTTTGATGGGTGGCACTGTATGTTGTCATGGTCTGTCGTGGTTTTGGAGGCTTTTGGGTATGTCTGTATGTTGTTGCTTTAGGCGTTGGTTCTTTGCTATCACCATGGTCGTTGTCCTTTTGTCACTGTTTTGCCAGCCGTGTTTTGGCATCTTGTTTTGAAATTAGTTCTCATTGATATCGTTATGCATCTTACGTAGGCATGATGTAAGAAATTAGCTATCTATCATGTTGTTTCATGCTATGTAAAATAGTTTTTGTTAAAATGGAAGCATTTTGATTCAGTTTGGTTAGTATTCCCATGCTATATGCAGTAGCTTGTAATAGTGGAAGTTTTTACACTTCCTTCTGGTCAGATTATCTTGTAAGCCTTTAGATATTGAGTTTCCTTGTGATTGCATTGTGCAACAAGGTGAGTGATTATGCTCTTGATGAGTGAATTGTATCGTGAGCATAAGTGTTGTAGTGGTCGGTCCACTTTAAAAACCGTGATAGTTGCTGATGCATCTCTGCCTCACACCTGTAATAATTGTAGTATAGTGGTACGACCACTATAATCAGCTGCTTATGCAAAATAATAATATTTTGTTTTGCTTGCGAAATTTTGCATCCAGTTCTGCCATCCAAAATCCTAGCACACCATTGGTTATATTTAAATTTAGAAAAATCCAGTTTTCTGAATCTATTTTCTTATGCTAGGAAATGGTCTAGATGGAAAATTCCATATTTCCATCTTTCTTTTATGTACCCCTTTCCTCTGTATCTTGAAATATTCTCTTTTGCCCCCATTCTTTTTCGAACTTTTCCAAGTACAGTTTGCATAAGACATTTTTTTAAGTTTTTAAAACAGGGTGTATTTCAAAAATCAACTTTTTGGTTATTAACAAGATATGCAGTAAATGATTCCCTAACTATAATAGCTTTCTCCCTTGTCTCTAATCGTATTTTATTTTATTGCCACTTCTTGTAACATCCCATATTTGGAGGCTAAAAGCTAAGCGCTACAGATGCTGCAGTCATCTATAGTATTAACTTCTAGTGACAAAATACGATAATGCCAATGGTATCCATAATATCAAAAGCACTTGAATATGAACAAAATCACAGATTTCAAAAATAACATTTGATTACATTTCGAAACAATAATTAATATCCAAATTACATAATCCCATAACATTTTCTAGGTAAAGATCAATTATAATTATTACAAAAATACGCCAAGAGCGAGATATGACGATGCCCCCTTAGTTGATTAGAGCAATATAGTCATATCTGACTTCATATACACAACATAAATAAACAAAATAAACTGAAACTTCTAATTAGCTATCCGACAACCACCTGCTCGTCTCTGGAAGCTTTATTAATCAAAACTAAAACCTGAAAACTTCAACCCTCAGCCAACTCAAATCAATTTTGAGCACCCGAGAGTTTAAAGGGAAAACAAAAAACTTTGAGTCAGACATAAAGCCTGGTGTGAATAATACTGTTACATCGCGGTTTACTGGTATTAAGTGAGACCACGCTGCTTAGCGGAACGGGTTCCCCTCACTAATATCCTCTTTAAAACATATATTTTGTAAATCTTTTCCTACAACCAAACTGGTTAATCAAACTGATAATAATAATAATAATAATAATAATAGCAACCGTTAAGCTATAATCAGTTAACTAATGGACTATCTGTTCGAAAACTGGGCTGACTGGCCGCAAACTGGACTAACTTTCCACAAACTAGACTAACTGTCTGAATCATTTTCTTAGGGTTAACTATCCTACATCTTTTTCCTTGAAAACCTTTTCAAAATGATTTAACCTTTTAAATCATACTTATACAAGGAAGATATATTCTTAGCTTTATTCTAAGCTATTTTGCCATGTTATATATACTTTACTCAAAATAATGTTGAGGAATTTTAATGAGGATTGCTTATCCCCTCAAAATAAGTTCAAACCCTTTTTAACTTAAAAACACTTAGGCTATGCTACCTAGTAGTATATTCAAAACCTTTGATTAAAACCTTTAAACGACCATTACGAAACCTTTGAAGTAACCCTTTCGAAACCAAGTAAAACCCTTTACTTAACCTAGGTCGAAAGGCCAAATCCTTCCTTTCGAAGCCATTCAAAATCCTCCTTTTGAAACCATTGAGAAACCTTCCCTTCGAAAGCTTTAAAATATTAGACATCCTTCTTTAAAACCCATTATACCATGCCTTTCGAAAACATTGGAAAAGCCTTTCCTCTCAACCCTTTCGAAACAATCAGAAAACCTTCCCTTTCGACTCCTTCAAAACCATTGGGGAACCACCCCTTCGAAACCTTTCTTTAAGACCTTTCGAAAGCATCGAACCTTTATAAACACAAAACTTTTGAAAGCACTTTGGTTCAATTTTAAAACATGTGGAAACCTTTCGAAACCATTCAAAAATTTACTCCTTCGAAACCTTTGAAAACCGTTTCAGTCGAAACCATTTGGATTATGCCTTTAAGTAGAGCAAAAGGATGAGAAACCCTTTAAAGTCGAAAGCATTCCATTTGAAATCATTCGTAAGTAAAGAAGTGATGGTGTCGAAACCATCCCTTCAAAAGCATTGGAGAAGTGGCCAAATTTTAGAAAACAAAGTAACCCCTTCGAAACCATCAGGGTTGAAAGGAAGAAAGCAATAACCAAAAGGTTTCGACTTAGTCGAAAGCAGTTATTTAAAACAAAAACGCAATCCAATCGAAATCATTTCTTTAAATCCATTTGACCTAGTCGAAAGCTAACCAAGTTGAAAGCTACTTAGTCGAAAGCAAGCAGGCACATTTTCATTTAAAAGCAAAGTAGTGCTTCAACCCCTTCAGAACCCCTGGTTTCGACCCTATACCTTCCGCCTATATCCAATTTACTACGTACCGGTTAACCGATACCATGTGCATTGGTTTCGATAAAGTCGGAGGCGAAGGTAAGGAGACAAAAGCCTGGTGCTGAAAGCATCGAAACAGTAAAAACCATGTAGATTAGTCCTTTTTAAACTATTTCTTTGTACCTAACCTGTCTTGTTTGTCAAATTGTGATTGGTTGCAAGTTCCTCTTTTCTAAAAGTACTGCCGACTTTCCAAAATTAACAATTTGAATTTATTTACAAAAGCCCTTCTCCTTTCATAAATATATAAAACATTTAAGTCCCATACCTTAAATAATTTTATATACCCATTAAAACACTTAGGAAAATTCTACAAAAATTCCAGAAAATCACTTTTAATATGTTTTCCAACATATATTAATTTCAGACCCAAACCATTAATTATTTAACCATAACTAATTTTTTATCCAAAATAACATTTTCTTCACTAGAAAATTCATATAAAATCCACATAAATTCAAAAAATTCTGAAAATTGAAACCCATCTCTAAAATATTATTTCTGATCAATATAAAAATTCACAAGGCATTTGGATGTCATTTAATAGGGTTTTCATATCAAAACATGTCATAAAATCTATATGAACAATCATAAATCATCAACAAGTATATATAATCATTCCATCATTCAAAAACAGGGCAAACCATTGCAGATAAGTTCGGATTCAACTTAAAACCGAAAAAATAAGAAATTTGAGATGTAGTCATTATTTACCTTAGCTTTAGAGATTAAGGAGCTTGAGATTTGAATGGGTTTGATTGATTTAGCTTCTTCCTTAGCTTTTCTTAATCTTCTTCCTCTTTCTCTTGTTAATGGTGGCCGGCCTCAAGTTTAAAAATTTTGATAAATGATAATGAACATATGGGATACACGGCCAAGGGTAGGGTATAAGAATGGCCTCTTTCCTATTTTACCCCTCCTCTATTTTGTTAACTCTTATTTTAATTCATTGATTAAATGGCACGGCTACCACTTAATAAAATCAAATCTCAATCCCCAAATCAACACATTATTTTATTTTATTTAACTAATTAAATATCCTAAATAATGTTACCAAAAATATGGGGTGTTTCAGACTCCCGTCTTTAAAGAATTTCGACCTCGAAATTACGATCAGGTACACAATACATCAATCAAAGAGGTAAAACATACCATCAAACAAGTTAGGATAAGTATCTCTAATCCTTCTCTCAATCTCCCAAGTACAGTTGCTCTCATCGTCGCTCACTGGACTTTAAAAAATCTGGCTATCTTGGTTTTAAGCCTCTTTGCATCTCTTGCAACAATACAAATCGGCTTTCTAACTATGGTCAAATCTAGGTCCACTACTAAATTATCTAACACGGTCGGTGCTATAGTAGTCTCCGGGTCTCTAACACACTTTCTGAGATGAGAAACATGGAAAACGTCGTGGACTCCTGCCAAACTGCTCGATAACTCGACTCTATATGCGAGTTTCCCGATCCTCTCAACAATACGGAAAGGTCCAATGAATCTCGATGCCAACTTTCCTGATCTTCCGAATCTGATCACACCCTCCATCAGTGACACCTTAACGAAAACCTGATCTCCAACTGAGAACTCTAAATCTTTCCGTCTTTTATCTGCATAACTCTTCTGCCTAGACTGAGCCTCCTTCATTCTAGCCTGAATGACCTCAGTCTTTTTTGCAGCTTCCCTAACCAAATCTGGACCAAGAACCAACCTATCCCCTGTCTCTAACCAACATACGGGAGATTTGCAAGGCCTTCCATACAAAGCTTCAAACGGCACCATCCCAATACTAGTCTGATAACTGTTGTTATACGACAACTCGACTAAATGCAGATGGTCTTCCCATAATCCCTAGAAATCTAGAACACAATCTCTTAACAAATCTTCCAAGACTTTGTTAACTCTTTTCGTTTATCCATTTGTTTGCTGATGGTAAGTGGTACTCATCTTGAGCTTAGTTCCCAAAATTTCCTGTAGACTCTTCTAGAACACGCTAGTGAATAAGGAATCTCTATCACTAACTATACTACTAGGAAATCTGTGCAGTCTAACTACAGCTTTCATAAACAACTTCGCTAAAACAGGTGCCATTCTGGTTGACTTAACTGGAATGAAATGGGCACTCTTAGTCAGTCTGTCCACTATGACCCATATACTTTCAATTCCTCTGTTCGATCTTGGAAACCCGTCAATAAAATCCATAGAAATAGAATCCTATTTCCATACCGGAATATCTAATGGCTGAAGCAACTCACTCGGCTTCTGATGTTCGGCTTTTACTTGCTGGTAGTTCGATCACTGCTTCATCCATAAGCCAACATCTTGCTTCATACCTTCCCAGAAGAAACTTCTCTTCACATCCTGATACATCTTAGTTCCTCCTGGATGAATAGTGAACTTTAAATGATGGCATTCCTCCAAAACTTTTTTTCTTATGTTTCCTACACTTGGAACATATAATCTCCCTTTCTTTCCCAACCACCCATTCTGGTCAAGACCGAAGTCCTTTAAGTCATCACTCTCAGTTCCACCTTTTCATTTCCTGATCCGTTCAGCTAACACTAGATCCTCCTCCTGTTAAGAAGCAATCCTTTCGATCATCACTGGTCAAACTTCCAAACAAGATAATACAATAGTCTCTCCACTAGACCCAGCCTCGGATCTCCACTGGACTCTACAAGCTGACAAGGCTTCTAAATCTTTCCACTCAGCAACCATCGCTAATATTGCATTCTGATGTTTCCTGCTAAGTGCGTCTGCAACCTTGTTGCCTTTCCCTGGCATGTACTCAATCCCAAATTCATAAGAAGCTATAAACTCTAAGCATCTCTATTGTCTCATGTTCAGCTCCTTCTGAAAGAACAAATACTTCAGCGACTTATGATCTGTATATAATTCAAACCTTTCTCCCAAAAGGTAATGTCTCCATACCTTCAATTAAAAATCACTGCGACCAATTCCAAATCAAGAGTCGGATATCTGACCTCATGCGGTTTAAGCTGTCGAGAAGCATAGGCAATCACTTTACCTTTCTGCATCAGCACAACTCCTAATCCTGTTCCACACGCATATGTATAAACCACGAAATCCTTATTTCCTTCCAGAACAACCAACACAGGTGCATGGGTCAATAAGTGTTTCAAACTCTAGAATTCTTTCTCGCACTTATCGGTCCACACAAACTTAATATCCTTTCTCGTTAGCTTGGTCAACGGTGCTACTATCCGTGAAAATTCCTTAATGAATCTCCGATAATAACCAGCTAATCCAAGGAAAATCTTTATCTCAGTTAGTGTCTCGGGTCTCTTCCAACTATTAACCGCTTTAATCTTAGTCGGATCTACTGACAATCCTTTCTCTGAGACTACATAACCAAAAAACTTCACTTCCTTCTTCCAGAAATGACACTTCAAAAACTTCGCCTTTAGCTGATGCTGCTAAAGCATCTCCAGCACCACTCTATGAAGAACTTCGTGCTCCTTCTCATCCGTAGAGTATATCAAGATATCGTCTATGAAAACCAACATGAACCTATCCAAGTTCTCTCGGAAAACCCGGTTCATCAAATCCACAAAGAATGTCGACGCATTAGTTAGTCCGAACGGCATAACTAACCATTCATATGATCCATATCTGTTCCTAAACACCGTCAAAGGTATACTATCCTCTGCTACTTTGAGCTGATGGAAACCTGTCGCCAAATCCAACTGGTAAAATACCTTGGCTCCACTCAACTGGTCTAACAAATCATCAATCCTTGGCAATGGATATAGATTCTTTATCGTCCTCTCATTCAACTTACGATAATCGATACATAGCCTTAACAATCCATCCGGCTTCTTAGCAAACACTACGGCTGCTCCCCAAGGTGAACTACTCAGTCTGATAAAACTCTTGCCTTCCAGATCCACTACCTACACCTTCAACTCCCTCATCTCCGTAAGGGTCATCCTGCTTGGTGGCCTACTCACTGGTTCTGCTCCCGGAACCAAATCTATCTGAAACTCAATAGCTTGTTTCGGTGGCAATCCAACTACAGGCTCAAAAACATCCGCGAATTCTCTAACCATGAAAACTCGATTCAGCTCATCTTCCAACTCCATAACACCTAATAAGGCATTCACCTCACTGCTAAGGCTTCCTACGGTATAAACAATCCTGTTGCTACAGTCAGGGTGCCTAAGCGATATTTTCTATCATGGAAAAATATCCTAGCATCGTACTTGCTTAACCAATCCATCCTAAGAATATTTCTGAACTCCACAAAATCAAACACATGCAAACTGCAAACAAAATCATGACTTAACAAGTCAAACTCTAACTGGTCACATCTTAACCCCAGAGCTGCATACCCTCCTATTGGATTCGCAACCCGTAAGGAAGTAACTAAATATGTGGGTTCTAGGTCAAGCTTATCTATCCGGCATCTAGATATAAAAGAAGCGATGCACCAGTATCAAATATAATGCTAACAAACATACCATGAATCTAAAGCATACCTCTCAAAACTGCCTTTCCTTTCTCCTGAGCTATTGGCTTCGAAGTAGAAGGCTCCAATGCATACACCTTGCCCTTTCCATCCTTAGCGGGCTCCTTACATTGATTCTTATAGTGGCCAACCTGTTCGCAGTTGAAGCACTCGACATTCTTCTTCCCGGCCACCTCCTTTGCCTTTCTAGCATGACACTCATTAGCAAAATGCCCTTTCTTGTCGCACTTATAACAGACAACCTCAGATCTCCCTTCCTTAGCTGCTCTACCCTTCTGAGCACCCTTCTTAGGAAAGAATTTCCTCTTCTGACTTTGCCCAACCTGGACCTCCTTAGCCTTACTCTTCTCTAGAGAATCAAGTATCTCATCATGCCTTAAGGCCATCTCCACTACAAAATCAGAAGGATCTCTAATATGAGGTAATGTAGCCCTTGCTAACTCAGGCTTCAACCCCTGATAAACTTCTCATTCCGCTTTATCACTGTATCCATTGAAGCATACCCATATCTGGCCAACTCCTTAAACCTTCTAGCATACTCAAGAACAGACATCTCTCCCTGCTCTAATTCAGCAAACTTTTTGATTAGAGCTCACTGTGTCATCGCAGACATGAACCTCTCTTGGAACCTCCCCTTGAAATTTGCCAATGTCAAGGTTTCCTTATCCACACCAGCCGTCACATTGTTCCACCAAAACAAAGCTACTCCCTGAAGTTGTCTCGAAGCAAGTCTCCTCTTCTGCTCATCTTTGAGCTCCAAGTCTGCAAAGATTTTCTCACAGTGCAACAACCAATTCTCCACCTCTATAGCATCCTCTAGTCCAAGAAATGGCTTCCCTCCAAGCTTAGCGTAATCTCCAATTAGCTTAGCATAATGCCCAACTAATGTAACTTTCGGAACTCGTGCCCCTACAGGATCTCCTCCTACCACTCCAGCTGCAATTCCAGCTAGCATCATACTCACAAAAAACTGATACATAGCTCCCATGTCTACTTGCGGGACTCCAGCACCTACATTCTCTGCTTGTGCCTAACCTTGGGTCCTCCTCACATTAGGTCTGGAATTCCCATTGGTGCCCTCCTCTCCTGGGTTAACTCTTCCTCTTCTACCATGCATATCTGTATTCAAACCTCATGAGATACAAAAAATAACCTAATAAAGATAGGAGACTAGAGATAAAGTGTATACTTATATATAGCAAATACAAGTACGTTACTATATCGTTATCCCATACCCCAATCTTACTCTAATTCCTTAAGATTATGTTTTCAAACCATTTTTTTAGTTAAAGTTTTTCATAAACCTATGCTCTGATACCAAGTTGCAACATCCCGTATCTTGAGGCCAAAAGCTAAGCGCTACAGATGCTACAGTCATCTATAGTATTAACTTCTAATGACAAAATACGGTAATGCTAATGGTATCCATAATATCAAAAGCACTCGAATATGAACAAAATCATAGATTTCAAAAACAACATTTTACTGATTACATTTCAAAACAATAATTCATATCCAATTTAGGTAATCCCAAAATGTTTCCTAGGTAAAGATCAATTATAATTATTACAAAAATACGCCAAGAGCGACATATGATGATGCCCCCTTGGTTGATGAAAGCAATATAGTCATATCTGACTTCATATACACAGCAAAAATAAATAGAATAAACTGTTACTCCTATTAGCTATCCGACAGCCACCTTCTCGTCTTTGGAAGCTTTATTCGTCAAAACTAAAACATGTAAACCTCAACCCTTAGCCTACTCAAATCAATTTTGAGCACTCGAGAGTTTAAGGGAAAACAAAAAACTTCGAGTCGGACATAAAGCCTAGTGTGAATAATACTGTTACATCTCGGTTTACAGGTATTAAGTGAGACCATGCCGCTTAGCAGAACGGGTTTCCCCTCACTAATATCCTCTTTAAAACATATATTTTGCAAATCTTTTCCTGCAACCAAACTGGTTAATCAAACTGATTATAATAATAATAGCAATGTCCATTAAGCTATAATCAGTTAACTAATGGACTATATGTCCACAAATATCAAATGGACTATCTGTCCGAAAACTGGGTTGACTGCCCGCAAACTGGACTGACTGTCCGAATCATTTTCTTAGGGTTAACTACCCTTCATCTTTTTCCTTGAAAACCTTTTCAAAATGATTTAACCTTTTAAATCATACTTATATAAGAAAAATATATTCTTATCTTTATTCTAAGCTATTTTGCCATGTTATATATACTTTACTCAAAATAATGTTGAGGAATTTTAATGAGGATTGCTTATCCCCTCAAAATAAGTTCCAACCCTTTTTAACTTAAAAACACTTAGGCTATGCTACCTAGTAGTATATTCGAAAGCTTTGATTAAAACCTTTAAACAACCATTATGAAACCTTTGAAAGTAACCCTTTCGAAACCAAGTAAAACCCTTTACTTAACCTAGGTCGAAAGGCCAAATCCTTCCTTTCAAAACCTTTCAAAATCCTCCTTTTGAAACCATTGATAAACCTTCCCTTCAAAAGCTTTAAAATATTAGACATCCTTCTTTAAAAACCTTTATACCATGCCTTTCGAAAACATTGGAAAATCCTTTCCTCTCAACTCTTTCGAAACAATCAGAAAACCTTCCCTTTCAACTCCTTCAAAACCATTGGGGAACCACCCCTTCGAAACCTTTCTTTAAGACCTTTCAAAAGCATCGAACCTTTATAAACACAAACCTTTCGAAAGCACTTGGGTTCAATTTTAAAACAAGTGGAAACCTTTCGAAACCATTCAAAAATTTACTCCTTCGAAACCTTTGAAAACCGTTTCGGTCAAAACCATTTGGGTTATGCCTTCAAGTAGAGCAAAAGGATCAGAAACCCATTAAAGTCGAAATCATTCCTAAGTAAAGAAGTGATGGTGTCAAAACCGTCCCTTCGAAAGCATTGAAGAAGTGGCAAAATTTTAGAAAACAAAGCAACCCCTTCAAAACCATCTGAGTTAAAAGGAAGAAACCGGCAGCCAAAAGTTTTCGACTTAGTCGAAAGCAGTTATTTAAAACAAAAACACAGCCCAATCGAAATCATTTTCTTTAAATCCATTTGACCTAGTCGAAAGCTAACCAAGTTTAAAGCTACTTAGTCAAAAGCAAGCAGGCACATTTTCATTTAAAAGCAAAGTAGTGCTTCAACCCCTTCAGAACCCCTGGTTTCGACCCTATACCTTCCGCCTATATCCAATTCACTACGTACGGTTAACTGATACCATGCGCATTGGTTTCGATAAAGTCGGAGGCGAAGGTAAGGAGGCAAAAGCCAGGTGCCGAAAGCATCGAAACAGTAAAAACCATGTAGATTAGTCCTTTTTAAACTATTTCTTTATACCTAACCTGCCTTGTTTGTCAAATTGTGATTGGTTGCAAGTTTCTCTTTTCTAAAAGTACTGCCGACTTTCCAAAATTAACAATTTGAATTTATTTACAAAAAGCCCTTTCTCCTTTCATAAATATATAAAACATTTAAGTCTCATACCTTAAATAATTTTATATACCCATTAAAACACTGAGGAAAATTCTACAAAAATTCCAGAAAATCACTTTTAATATGTTTTCCAACATATATTAATTTCAGACCCAAATCATTAATTTTTTAACCGCAAATAATTTTTAATCCAAAATAACATTTTCTTCACTAGAAAATTTATATAAAATCCACATAAATTCTGAAAATTGAAACTCATCACTAAAATATCATTTCTGATCTATGTAAAAATTTGCAAGGCATTTAGATGTCATTTAATAGGGTTTTCATATCAAAATATGTCATAAAATCTATATGATCAACCATAAATCATCAACACGTATATATAATCATTCCATCATTCAAAAACACGGCAAATCATTGCAAATAAATTCGAATTCAATTTAAAACCGAAAACAATAAGAAATTTGAGATGTAGTCATTATTCACCTTAGCTTTAGAGATTAAGGAGCTTGAGATTTGAATGGATTTGATTTGATTTAGCTTCTTCCTTAGCTTTTATTAATCTTCTTCCTCTTTCTCTTGTTAATGGTGGCCGGCCTCAAGTTTAAAAATTTTGATAAATGAAAATGAACGTGTATGGGATACACGGCCAAGGGTTTAGGGTATAACAATGGTCTCTTTCCTATTTTACCCCTCCTCTATTTTATGTTAACTCTTATTTTAATTCATTGGTTAAATGGCATGACTACCCCTTAATAAAATCAAATTTCAATCCCCTAATCAACACATTATTTTATTTAATTTAACTAATTAAATATCCTAAATGATGTTACCAAAATATGGGGTGTTACACTCCTGCTGCAAAGTAAAATCCTTACTAACCAACCTGTCAACTATTCTCCAAAGTTAAATAAGTGGCATTTACTAAATTTGAAAAATTCTTTTTAATTCAAAAATATTTTTATATTGCTTTCTAAAAATATCCGTAAAATTTTACAGTTTAATATTTTCCCAAAACATTTTTCAGAGATATTTTTATTTTCCAAAAGTGTACATACATATAGGTTTTCAAAACACAAGTTCCACATCTCAAGTAATCGAGGTTTAGTCAAAAATCCAACGTCCATAGTGGACTTCTCTTAATTTACGCAGTAAATTTTAAGTTCCAAAAACTTTTCTGTTATTCACAATAGTGACCAGCAACCAAGTTCAATTATAAATTTCAACCCTTGAGGGACATGGACATTGACCCATGGCTACTCAACATTCCTACCCTATCCTCCGTTTATTGAAATTAATCAATCTTGTCCCATTTTCATTTTAGTGGTATTTATATAAATTTTCTTAATTTATTTCTTAACTTCCAGTCTCCACTATTTTCTTTTCATTTGCATTAGCTGATTGTCTTTTCTGAAATTTCCTTATCTTTATTGTTTTCCCATAACATAATGGTCCACATAGAAAATATAAAAGGGAACATTTTCTGTAATGTTGTACGTGCCTTTACCCCCAATAAAAACAATTAATGCTTACAACCCAACCTAACTAGAACAACTATTGGAAGTTATCCCGAATCATCAACTAACACTAACGATGTTGTGGCCCTCTCACCTCTGACTTGAATGGACCATTCTAACATGCCATACTCTTGCAATCTCATATCTTTTCTTTCCTTTATTGATTCTGGTGAATAAGATCTATTCATTTCTTCCACTACCGCACCCGTAAAGGAATAAACTGTGCATCCTTCCATTGTAAGAAACACTATCTATGCACATCTTTAATATGGCAAATTTGCTTGGCAGAATAACTTTTCTAATTCCTATCTTGCTCCGCAACTTTAAGTCTAATAATACCCTCTATGTGTATTTGCCATCTTATTACCATCTATAACCAGTTACTTCAAACCCATATCTTGGTATTTACTTCCTTTATCCTTCACCTTCACGAGCATGCTCTGGAACTCGTAGAAGCATGCTTTAATACCATTTATCATTCCTTTACGGTTTCTTCATATGGCTTGCACACATGTCTAAAATATTCCAAAGTTCTTACCATAATTCTTTACACTCTCTAGGGTTCCTTATTACTATCCCACGAGTAACCATTGCTATCTTCTTTATAGCCTTATCCTTTACCCTATTTTCCCTAGGAACTAATTCCTATCTACTCCATATTTAAAATCTTGGTTTGGTTTTTACATTTTTTTCAAAAATTAAAAACTTCAAATTTTTTGAAATACTTAATCCCAAAACCTTTGTCTTTAAAACTACTACTTATAACCCTTTGTTAAGTTCAAAAATACTTAGTGTTTAAACCATTAAAAACTTTAATTTACAATCTTTGAATTTAACTTATTCATTAAACTCAAGAGAGAATGTTAACAAAACTTAATTAAAAGTTTCTTTTTTTTCAAATCAACCTTATCTTATTAAGGATCTTTTTAACTTTACTTCTTAAAAATTGGGATTTTTAATCAAACTATTTATTAAGTTTTTCTTTCAAAAACTTCTTCATTACGCCAAACCATTCTTTTCTAAAAGTGCAGTTTTCAATTTTTATAAAACATCTTTTATACATTTTTAAACAATAAAACTGGAATAGAGAAGAATAATTCTCACTCTACTGTTCTTTCTATCTCCACTTCCAATCTTTAGCAGAGTCTCTAATATCACGAAAGAGGGACTGTTAAGAGATACTTGACATGCACACAATAAAGGAAAATGTCTATTTTCCTTTATTCTGCCTTTAATTTCTTGTGTTAATTCTAATTAGATTACTAACAAAATTTCTTTTCATGGTTTCCTACAAAATTTCTAATTACTAAACTTTTTATTATACTTAAGGATCCTATACTTTAATGCATCGGAGCTACTTTCCCTATTCAAAGGAATTGTTAATGCTATAATTCTCTATGAATCACTTAAAAGAGAATGTGTTTTGTGTCAAATTACAAGGAATTATACTTCATTTTTTCATTGAAATAGACAGTACAAAATACGGGATTTTCTATATTTTGTACATCCCTTTCTTTACATTCCATTCCTTGTTATTTTGAACATTACACCTTTATTTTTAACATGATTGATTCATAGAAACTTATATTGTTATCCCTCTTCATTCCAATGAATTAAAATTCATCAAATCCCAACCTAATTACAACAAATCAAATCCCGTTTCTATTTATATTTCATAACTTTTCTACTATTCGACTCCTCTACCTAAACTGCACTTATTCCAATTGTTTTCTCTTAATTTACTATCTTCTTACTTGAACCATTGTAATGCATTCGCCTACAGCTTTGTTTTAGGGTCCAAATCTTCTTTTCTGTATTATATACCCATATTCCAAACTTATACCACTTTCTATTGTCGACCCATAAAATTTTAATTTAAAACTTAATAATTTCCATTGCAAAAAACCACGAGCTATATTGCTTTCTTTTTTCTTTCAAAAGATATAGCTTTCTACAAAATTTCCTTGATTGCAATTTTTGGACTTTTACAAATCTTTATTTCTATTAGAACTTCAAATTTACACTTTTCTTTCTCGAAAAAAAACTAGCAAGCTATAAACGCTCTATAATTTTTCTCAAACAGATTTCTTTTATAAAACCATTTTATGGAAACTTTACAGTTTAACTTCCAATGAAACATTTTTTTATATATATACTTTTTCCAAAATCCAGTATCATATATTTTTCTTCCAAAATCCAATATTTATTTCTTTACTTTTTCAAATATATCAATTATATATTTTTCTCTACTTTTAAAACTATTTTCTATTGGGTTGGACTCTTAGTGGTTTTCTAATTGTTCCCTTAAGAACACCCTTCCTTCTATTTCTAACTTGTTCCTTTCTTAATATTGGAAATCCAATTAGGAGCGACCATTTTACATCCTTCTTTAGGAACTTCCACATCTCCCACTATCTATAACATATGGATTCTTATTTTCCTCTTATCTGGACCTATTGTACATCATCAATCGGCAATCATATAGAGATCTACAATTATTGGGCTACTGAGGCCCGACTAGGGAGTTATGTACTACATATAAAGTATCCAAGGAGGTTCAACATACCATCGATGCCTGCCTACGAGGGAAAAACTGACCCAGGCAGCACATTATGAGATATGAATGGCTGATGGATTCCGCATGAGCAGATGATGCAACCAAATGTAGATGTTTTCCCATAACTCTCTCTGAAATAGCAACGATGTGGTTTACAAGGTTACCCCCACGGTCGATCTCTAGATTTGATGATTTGGCAACAAAGTTGTGGAGCAGTTCTGAATGCACGCAACTTGCCCCAATGATGTGATGTCCCTGTCCAGCATGATCCAGGCTCCAGGAGAATCGTTGAAAGATTATTTGGAGAGATTCCATACAGCTTCACAGAAATTAATAATCCGAATGACTTGCAATATTGATGGCCATGACAAGAGGGATTGATCTAGAATCTGATTTTGGCGATCGGTTAGCTGGCAAACTAACTGTAACGTTGGAACGCTTTTACACAAAAGAGGATCAATATTTGAGGAAGGAGGAAGCCAGACCTCTAGGAAGAAGAATTTTGTGGATCAAGTGGAGAGGGAGTACAAACTAATATTGCTATAAAGCGGTCTGATGATAGCTCTGGAAAAGTTCAAGTGAATGTCCTAAACAAACAAAATCAACAAAAGAAAGGCGGAGATAGGAGCCGAGAACGAAAGAGGGATTCTGGAAGAGGGAAGCCTTGGATTTCGATGTACAATACTTACATGCCATTGAATACGTCCCTAGAGAATATCTATTTGTTTACCTACAATACCATGCAGTATAAGAAGCCGCCTCCAAAAGAATCAACAGAGAAGTGGAAACAAACCGAAAAATATTGTCGGTTTCACGAATGTTGTGGGCATAACACAAATGAATTTAGGCATCTCTAGGATAGCTGATTCGAGAAAGGAAGTTACAGCAGTTTGTGAAAACCCCGCTATGGTTGAGGGCAACATCAAGTTCCTTTTTATGGGCAACTTCCAGACGACTCGCTGCCTTAGATGTTTCCTTCGCACACTTTTCCGCTTCAGTTAATTTTTTCATCAACTCCGAGATCTCATTATCTTAGTGCTTAATTATATTTTTATCGTGGATCGCCTCTCACGTTGTCGCTCGATGGACACCTCAGAGATTTTTTTCTACCAAGTGCTAGAACGATTAATGCTGCACGAAAACATCATTGATGCATGCGAGAGAGCTTGCTTTAATAATCCCTGGGATTGTATGAATGGAGGGGAGGAACTTAAGCCCGTCAAAACAAATCTTTGGAAAAATGACCTTAAGTTCGACCAATTTCTCTGCTGTGGAAGCTTTAGGAGCAGCGGTTGGCAAATATTGATCAGAAGCAATGATTGGATGTTTGCTCGACTTGCGGTCACGGGACTTCTTGGAGTTGGACGAACCTGAATATTTCTCAAGCGGTGTGGGAGCTGTAGGACCGTGAAAAGAAGTTTGATTGCCACTATGCATATGAAGATTAGGTTGCACTTCCTGATGGGATGACCGAGATTGGGATTTATGTTTTGAAGATGAAGATTTCCTCGAGTGACGACTTCCTCTATCGTCATCCCTCTCTCTACGCCTACCCGATTCTGAATCATTTCTAGATCCATATTGCTTCGAGCATCACCTCAAGCGATCAAAAGCTCGGGATTGAGACATCAAACCTGCAAAAACAAAATACCAGAGTATAAGTGACCATTGCACAAAAAATTGATGGAAATCGTGTGGTGAAGTGCATGTGATTGTGAGTATCCTAGTGTCCCCCCCCCAACGGACCGGTTGCTGCAACCTTGGTTATGGGAGTTTTCTCTCCTTTGTTAGTAGAAAGAATGTCGTCACCACTTCTGGTGGGAAAAATGAGCCCATCGACGTTGATGTTAGGGAAGTCATAAGTCATAATGTCATCAGGAATTTGGAGATTTGAAAACCCTTTCATCGAACTTTCTAAATGTTAGGAAGATGACTCTTCATCGATGGAAGTGCTAACGAACTCCAGATCCTTAGCAGTTTTTCTCTTACGAAGCTTATATGCAAGCTTCTTTCTTCTCTTAACAGGCATATGGGGTTGTACGCTCTATGATCGTTCGACCACAGGTGCCTGGCCTGGGCCTACGTTAGCATCGCCAGGCTCACTGATCTAGGTACCTCTAATTTCGCCTTCATTGGCGTCATCCTGAGTCTCCTCAAGTAGGGGCACGACAGGGTTATTGATATCCCTTTCTTGTTTAATAGCGCTTCTTGGTAATGCAGCACTTCCAAGAAGCCCAATACTGCGGCCTTCTTCCAGTAGCCTAAATAGAGATAACAACTCGTCGGTTATGAGGAGTCTGTTGTCCTTGTCTTTGACAGGGGTAGCACGAATTGCGGAGATCGCTCTTGAAAATCTAGTGCCCTCCAGACGTAGGAGGACACCTATAGATATTCAAAATGTTAGTTAATCCAGAATATGACTTGGATCGGAGAATTTGAAAATAAAGCGCTTGCAACCATCGCCTTGCAAAGCCAGGTGGACATCGAATGTAGAATCATTCGTATTTGGAAGGGGTAAGTTTGTTCCAAGTACCCGTTAAGACTTGACAGTTGGGTGAAGGCTCGATAAAAACATAGGAAGGACTTCCTGATCGTCATTTAAAGTTATAAATGAACCTTTTGTCCCAAGGAGTTGGTGGGCGGAAAAGAATGCTCATGAGTAGTAAAAGAGTTTCATGGAGAAAGGCGTAGCTGTTCGGGTGAAGTTGAGTGGGAGCTAATCCAAGATATCTTAACATTTCTTGAATAAACGAATTGAAGGGCGACACGCATCCGGCCTAGCAGATGAATTTGTTGCATGATATGTACCCCTCCGAGGGCAAGTGAGCCCTGTCATTTATCAAAGGAGCGAGGACGTTTTCGAATGAAGTTCCATGTCTAGAACATAGTCTGCGAAGGGCAGCCTCACTAATTCTAGAGGCTTGAGAATCTATCGGGTTGTCTAAGAGTATAGCGCCTTCTACAACATTAGGTGCAGGACTTGCATGTTCCGCCAGAAGGACGGGAACATCAGAAAAAAGGTTGGCTAATGGACTAGAGACTTGCGTTTGTTCATTTTGATGACCAAGGGAAAGCCTGCCGGATATGGTCACGGAACTCGACTCAGCTTCGGGATTGCTATGTTGCGAGGCTGGTCCAAAAGACCTTGCAGCTAGATGCTCTGAACATATGAAGTCCATGTCAACTATACTCAGTAGAAGATCGGGATTAGAAAAGTTTACCTGTCCCTCCATGCTAAGTGTGAGCTAGTGTGGTGTAGTGTGGTGTATTACAAAAATAAGTAGTTTAAGTAAGAAAGCAAAGTGAAATGACGAGACTTTGGATTTTGACCAAAGTGACCATCATCGCTGACCGTCTCAACTGGCAAAGAGATGGATAGGTTGTGTAACCTTTGAGATCGACTATCAGCATATCAGAGTGTGAAATCTGTTATATAAGTCCATGTGCTAGGTTTTAGTTCATGTTCTAAGTCCCAAGGATTTGATCGTCCAGTTTCGAGTACAATAATGAATATGCAAGTCTTGTTGTTCATCGTTGTCATATGTTCAAGTTCATTGAGATGGGATTAGTTGTAATTGCTCAAATAAGTGATTACGGATCAGGTTTCTTGTTTAATTCAAATCCTAAAGATTAGCCAAGTACACAAATGACGATCCCTATATGCCGACCCATATTTTTCGATCCCTATCCCAAAGCAGTGCAACCGATCCCTCTCTTCAAACAAATGATGTCGATCCCTTTCCTTTAACAAAATATGCCGATCCCACCATGCTACCCATTTCCACCAATCCATTCTTTCCTAATTTCCAATACAGACCCTTCGACGCTAGCCAACTCCTTTATTTAGCAAGGATACCGATCCCTCCTCAATCCATTAAGACCACCGAACCCTCCCTGTGAATCGAAAGCAACCGATCCCTCTCCTTCCACCTTCCCGTGCAAGCCTTCCAACCTTATAGTCAAACCCTACTGCATTCAACTTCTCCTCTCCTCCAAGTAGTTTCGGCCTTCAATTTTCCATCGTGTTGAACAAAATCCATCATCTCGTCATAAAATCAAAATTTAAAGGCGAATAACCTACCTAAATGCGTTAGAGACAGGTGATTCGAGGAGAAAGAACGAAGTATGGTTTGAATGAAAGGCGAGATGACAATCTAATAGTTGGAAGGTTAATGTTTGGACGAAGGCAATGTTTGAGTAGGAAAGGAAGGGTTCAATTTTTTTTTGTGGTAAAAGAGGGTTCGGTCTAAGGATATGAATAGGAAGAAAGTAGAAATATTGGGTACGTGAAGTTGGGAAGAAGGGATGTTAGTTTATATAAGGGAACGAAGGGGTCGGCCCACGGGTTTAAGCAAGAGAAGAAGGATCGGCATAAAAGGTGCTGATCCCTGCAAACATAGAGAAAGAGGGAGGGATCGACTAGCAATATGTTGATCTATGTGAACATAAGGAATGAAAAGGAGGGATCGGCTAGGCATACGTCGATCCTTATAAACAATCAAAAAATGATGAAATGAGGGATCGGCTATGAGCATGTATGCAAACCAGCATGAACATGGTAATTATTAAAAGCACGTACATACAAAATACAATGAAAATTGGCAACGACCCGTGAACGTACGAACATGTCCGGGAGCCAACAACAAAGAATGTGTATATGAACAACACGTGGATGACCCAAAAAGTTCAATTTTTGAAATCGACGGAAATTGAAATTGAACCTGAAGCCTTCAAGTTTGAGGCTAGACCAGATAACCAAATCTTTTTAGTCTTATAGAATCAGACCTATATATATATATCAACTGATGGAGTATAACCCTGGATTTATACTATTGGAAATCGACAAAGCGTCATGACGACCAATGAGAAATATAGCACCCTGAAAAATAATTCGACAGATGGATAACAACTATTCAGGAAACTAGACGGATTTCTTTTCGACGACTCTAACTTGCTTCGATTCAAAGCACATCATGTTCATCACAAGACGTACTTTAGAGGGCAAGTGCTATCTAGAATTTTAACCCGGCTATATTGAACCGATTACACAAGTCAGATTGGACTGCCATCAAGGCCGATGACTCTAGAGTGATGATTGTGGGGCCCAAAAGTCAAGTACAGAAGGTAACATGAAGTCAATGTTGAAGCAACTTGATGGATATGCAAGGTAGAGTGTTCCAAATATGATATATGGTTCAACTCCTAGGAGGAATCAGCATAAGTTGGTTCCAATGATAGGGATCGACATGTTTTAGGGAGTGAGAGCATTCCTATAGAAAACAATTAATATCTCAAGATCCACAAGTCCAATGCATATGAAATTTTATGAGCAAGACATGGGGATCCTAGGGAGCTTACCCTAGGGATCGCACCTTAAGGGGATGAAGTCGGAGGGATCGGTATACTTCCCTAAGAAAGGATCGGCATAAAGCAGCATGTAAGCCATATTGAAGCAAAGATCAAGCAATAACTCGAGTTCCACCGATCTAATTGGCATGAAATTTGGAGGCTAGGCATATTTTAGCATAAGAAAGCCACCATAGGGATCGCACCCCAAAATTCAACCAAAGAAGGGATCGATACCGATCCTTCTACTTTGGTTATTGGGCCATGCGACCCCTCTTGTGGGCCTATATGGTTTTGAGGGTCTTTCTACCGAGTTTTCAGAGAGATATTTGGCCATCTTCATCTATAAATACTGGCTTGGTTATTCATATTTAGGACTTTATGATGCTAGTTGCTTTATACTCTTTTGTAACTAAGGATTTTGATCCGATCCCTTTTGTACTCAGATTATAAAGCAATCTATTCAAAGTGGACGTAGGCAAAAGACGCCGAACCACTATAAATCGTTGTGTGCATGTTATTCTTTCAATTAATTGCTTTTTCTTTGTTATTATTCACAGTTTCCATTTTATTCTTCATTTAATTCTCTTTAAAAAGTTTCAGTTAGGTGTTTGTGCCAATTTTTGGTGTAAACAAGAGACATATTTGTTATTTTGAAAAAGGTTTTTCAAAAAGAATTTTCAAAGAATTCTAACTATATATACACACACACCCTATCTTCTTGAACTTATGCGTATACAATAGGCAACCCTTTTCCTTTCAGCATGTAAATACTATCTTAGGAAATTACCACTAAAGGTTTAACCTACAAATAGTTGATAAGGCGGATAATCAATCTTCTTCCGAACAAGGGAACCATACCTGCAGAAGACCACCCATTCGTGGAATGCTCGAATGGTTTAAACAATATCTTAGGACTATCGAGCATATTCATATTCCTACAACTGCAGTGGTAGCACCCACTGCCCCGCCCGCTAATCCAACACCCCGCCTTGTCGACTTTCCTAAGTTATGTAAGGACTTTCTCAATATGGGAGGAAAGACATACTCTAAAACTAAAGGATATTCGAAAGCTAAAACTTGGAATAGTAACTACGAGAAGATATTTAGAGAGCTTGGTTGGGATGATCAGCTAAAAAGAGGAATAACAGCTTGGTACCTTAGGGAAGAGGCCTTGAATTAGTGGAACTTTATGACTGGTGAGAACCCTAAAAGGATATTCTCTTAGGATGAATTCAAGGACCGATTGGAGATGAGATTCATGTCTAGAGCAAAGTTTTTAGCTTGTAATTGGGAAAGTTCATTCAGCTGAGACAAGGAGATCCTACCCTTTAGGAGTACATAGCTAAGTTTACTAAATTGGATAAATTCAGGATGAGCCTAACAGAAACACTTATGAAAAAGGCCATGAAGTCCGTGAAGAGCTTAAATTCCTCGCTGAGAGAAATGTTACCTATTGGGGCCACGTATAAGGTGTTGGAAGAAATGGAAATGTTGTACGTGGCCAATGAAGAAGATAAGGGAATAGAGAAGGAGAAGTCTACACCGACCCAAAAGCAAGGAGGTTCCAAGAAGAGGAGCTTTTAGGCTAATAAGAAGTCGAAGGGGAGGTTTAAGAAGGATGGGAAGGTGTGTTAGAAATGCCAAAGGAAGAGTCATGAAGCTAAAGATTGTTGGGTGGGTCTGATAAAGGAAGCCTTTAAAGGTAGGTGCTTTAACTACCACGAGGAAGGGCATCACAAGAATTAGTGTCCCAAGATGGCTAAGGAAGGATCAAGCAGACATGCCTATGTTATTGAAGCCGTTCCTATTGTTGGTAAGCCACTAAGAGACCAAGGAAAAGCATCTCTATAAGGTATAACTCTTATTTTTGGGATTACTATTCGTACCATATTTGATTCAGGGGCATCACAATCCTTTATATCTAGGGATGTAGTAAATTCTTTAAACCTTCAAACCCGGATGGTCAATAGCCCAATAGATGTTTCCAATCCCATTGGGGGTTCGACCCATCTATCTCTTATTTGCAAAGACAAGGTGTTAGAAATATACAATGTTGATTTCATATGTAGTGCGTATGTTCTAAATTTCAGGTGGTATGGGCTTATCAAGTGTATGGATTGGTTGTCATATTATGGAACCATTCTTGACTATGAGAAGAGGGTAGTACGATTAAGGATTTGTGGTGGTCATAACCTAGAAGTTCTTTGTACACCCAAAGCTTTAGTTGAGTTAAGCCATTTATACTCACTAAATCTATCTGTTGTTAGAGAGCCACCATCTGTACCAGTAGTTTGTGAATTTCTTGATGTCTTCGAGGAGATATTGGGTCTCCCACCCCATAGGAAGATTGAGTTCCGAAACGATTTGAAGAAGGATGCAAGACCTGTTACCCTACCTTTGAGACATATGGCCCCCAAAGAAAGAAGGGAATTGGATAAGCAAACCTCAAAGCTATTAAAGAAAGGATTCATCCGTAGCAGTACTTCTGAGTGGGGAGCCCCTGTTGTTTTGCTACTAAGACAGATAGTTCTTTGAGACTTTGCGTTGATTATAGGGAGTTGAAAAGGTTAGCAAGAAAGTATAGGTACCCTCTACCTAGAATAGATGACTTGTTCGACCAAATTGTAGGGGCTAAATTATTTTCCCAATTAGACTTAGCAACGGATTCCATCAGTTGAGGATTGTAGAGGAAAGCAAGTCGAAGACCGCATTCCGCACTCCAGACGGGCTCTATGAGTGGGAAGTAATGCCTTTTGGACTGACGAATGCCCCAGCATACTTTATAGATTTGATGAGAAAAGTATTCAAAGGGCAACTTAATAAATTTGTCGTGGTGTTTATTGAAGATATCTTGGTTTTCTCCAAAGGCAAGAAGAAGCATGAGGACTACCTTAGGGAGGTATTGGAGACCTTGAGAAGAAACCAACTCAAAGCCAAGTTTTCTAAATGCCACTTTTGGAAAAATGAAGTTAGGTTCCTTAGGCATATTATTTCGGAACAAGCATTGGCTGTGAACCCTGGTGAAGCGGAAGCTGTCCAAGGATGGAAGTCTCACAGAGGTTGGGAGTTTTCTAGGGTTGGCAGGCTACTATAGGAAGTTCATCAAGAAATTTGCAAAAAATAGCACCCCCTTTAACCTAATTGACTAAGAAGAATCTAGTTTTTGTTTGGTTGATAGATGTGCACCAAGGCATTTAAGAAGCTTAAGGAGTCATTGACTAGTGCCCTTATGCTCACTATTCCAGATGGAACCAAGCCGTTTACGGTTTTCACAAATGCTTGTGGCACAGGATTCGGGGCAGTTCTTATGCAAGAAGGGAAGATAGTTGCCTATGCTAGTAGACAACTGAAGGACCATGAGAAGAGGTATCCGGTACATGATTTAGAATTGGAAGCCATTGTTCTTGCCTTAAAGATATGGAGGCATTATCTCTTAGGGGAAAGGTTTGAGTTTTTCAGTGATCATAAATCACTCAAATACCTATTTTCCCAAAAATATTTGAATCTTTGACAACAGAGATGGATGGAGTATGTAGCCTCCTTTGACTTTGGTATTCAATATATCCCTGGAAAAGGGAACGTAGTTGCCGATGCATACACTACCCTAGGTGTTATATATGAATGAAGACAGTTGGAGTTTCTATCGAATTTTAACCTCCAACCGTCAACAGAATCCATCTAAGATTTTCTAGCAGTTATGGAGATTAGACCAGCCTTGATGGATGTATAGGGCATGAGCAACTAAAGATGAGGAGCTGGTAGAGATTTTGGAAAAATTAAGAAAAGAGCATTTTTCCCATGCTAGGAGGTATTCAGTTGATGAGAAGGGGTGTTTGAGAAGAGATGGACATCTTTGTGTTTCGATGATTGATGATTTAATGAGAGATATGCTTATGGAGTGTCACCACTCAAGGATGACCATTATCCGGGAGGAGATAAGATGTACAAAGGCATGAAGAGAATTTTCTTTTGTAATAGAATTAAGAGAAGCGTAGTTAACCTTGTTGTTAAGTGTTTGACATGTCAGAAAATAAATGCTGAGCAAGGGAAGCTTAGTGGATTATTATTACCTTCGAAAATTCTGCCTTGAAAGTGGGAACATATATCGATGATTTTGTGGAAGGATTGCCTAAAAGTAAGAAAGGCAATGATGCCATTTGGGTTATTATCACAGACTCACTAAGAGTGCTCATTTTGTTCTGATTAGTAGAAATAGGACTAGCGCCTCTCTCACATAGATTTACATTAAGGAGGTAGTTCGTCTACATGGAATTCCTGTAAGCATAGTTAGTGATTGGGACCCCTTGTTCACTAGCGAGTTTTGGAGGAGCCTACAAACAACATTGGGAACTTCTTTGAACCTTAGCACGGAATATCACCCACAAACTGACGGATAAACAGAGAGGGTGAATAGGATTCTAGAGGACTTGTTGAGAGCTTGTGTCTTGGATTTCGGAGGACATTGAGAGCAGCATCCACCTTTGGTTGAGTTTGCATATAACAATAGCTACAAGCGACGATTATTATGGCCCATTTTAAAGCACTTTATGGGCGGCCATGCAAACCACCTACTTGTTGGTGGAAAACCACTGACAAAGTATTACTTCGGACCTGATTTGATCGTGATACCATGGAAAAAGTAGAGTCGATAAGGAAAAGGATGAAGGTAGCGCAAGGACGTTAGAAATCTTATGTGGGTAGAAGAAGGAAAGAGCTTGAATTTGAGGTTGTAGTTATAGTATTTGTTAAAATCTCCCCTCTTAGAAAAGTTGTTAGATTTGACAAGTCTAGAAAATTGGCGCCTAGATTTGTTGGGCCATTCAAAATTCTAGAAAGAATAAGGAAATTGGCATACTGTGTGGAGCTTCCTGACAAGTTGGCAGCAGTCCACAATGTTTTCCACGTTTCTCACCTTAGGAAATGCCTTCATGACACCGCTAACAGAATATAGCCTGATCAATTGTGGGATTTTGAGATGGAGCTGATAGTGCATGTGCCACCACACACATTGTGGAGCAAGGTACTAGGAGACTCTATAATAAAATAATTAGGTTGATCCGAGTACAATCGTGGGACAATCCAGTGGAAAGCACATATGAGACCGAAGGGAAGATGAAGAGCACTTACCCAGAGCTTTTCACTGGTAATTTTCTCTCCAAAATTAGGACTTTGGTTGAATCGTGGTTGCTAGATTGGATGGTAGGAGATGGTTGTTAATACTTTTTCACAATCACTTTACACTCATGTAGAAATTTTTATGTTTGTTTATGACATTTGCATACATACTTTCATGACACGATTACACATTCACTCTAGGATTGACCTTATTTTAGCATGTCTGCAGTACATAATCATATTACACTATTAGTTGAGTAGATGGTTGTGTAAAGAACTTGGTTGTATAACCTGAATGTTATTGCGAGTTACGTTATTATCCCCTTGGAAGATTTCGGGACGAAATCCTTTTTAGGGGGGAGAATGTAACATCCCATGAAATGAATCATAAATAAATGAAGTAAATTGAATTAAACATGATAAGGGTTGAATATGGAAATTTGATAAAATTTGGAATTTGACCACGAATGTTATTCCGTTGCGTTCGTGGTTAAATAAGCTCAAACGAAGAAGTTATAAGCGTTTTAAGTTTTCAGATTTAAATTAATTTAGTTGGAATTCAAAACAAATGAGAATTTAATTTTAGGTGAATTTTAAAAATTAGCTTGGAGGACAAGTAAATGTTAATTAACATTTGATTAATGTTAAAGTTGATTAGGGGAAAAAATCAATTAAAAGCAACGGAAATAAAATTATTCCCAAAACAAATGTACTAATCGACCCCTTTATTGGGACCGGTCGACTCTAGCGGTCGACCGGTTGAAGAAGGGCGGTCGACTGGTCAAGGCCAAATATTGGCGGTGGCGGCTAGGGTTTGAAGGGGTGTGCTATTTATTTGTATGCTCCAGATTTCTCTGCTTTAAACTATTTTCATCATACGGTTCTGGTCCGTTTCAACCCCTATAAATAGAACCCTATCCTCTCCACTTTTTATTTATATTATTTTGGGAAATATGATGAAATTCTTCCATTGCTATTTCTCTAATAAGATTCAGAAACTCCGTAGAGAATTCATGTAAGAATTCAACTTATTTCTTATTTGTTTCTTCTTCCTCCAATCTATTCTTATCCTATTCTTCTCCAATTATTCTGAATTTAATGAATATATATATATATATATCTTCCCTATTGTGTGTGTGTGTGTATCAAAAGAGAGATATTTTGGAAGAGATTGGAAGACTACAAATCCATTTAAGTGAAACTAAGGCTAATCTGTGAGTGGAAACCTTAATATTTCTTTTCAGCAATTGTTTAGTGTATTTCTTTTTGGATTTGAATATGCCTTAAGGATTTTGGGATTTCAAAAATATGATAGATAAGATCCCCCAAAATTCCTTTTTATTTCAAAATCTCAATTATATGTTGAGGTTCTCAATTATTTACATTAATTTGATGGAATTGTCTCGTTTATGCAATTTTTGATAATTTCATAAGTCTATTCCAGTTCTCCTTCTTCTTTGTGTCAAATTGTGATTCTTCAATAAAGTAAGGGGTTTAGATTACGAATTCGGTTTGTAGTTTACACCACTTACTCTTACTTATTTCTTTGTAAAAGAGGAGTTGAATAGAATACGGAGTTTAGATTGCAATTCTTATTGTTTAAGATATTCCATTAAATTAGTGTAATAAATTGAGTTTCTATTTTATTTACAAGTCTGCTATTGCAGTTTTGATTATTATTATTTATTCCCTATTTTGGATATTATGATCCTTTATTTTGGTACGTAGAAATCTTGGGAATTTGAAGAAAAATGACTTGTAATAATAATATGTTAGAGTACTGACATTTAACAATAGTTTTTAGCTGTTCTGTGCATGTGCAAAACACATGTTTTTCCACTAATTATACAGTGGCACGGCCCACTATAAAGTCGGTCAGCTTTGCTAATAATAATAAAAAACACTAGTTTAGAGCATAAATTCCGTGCGTTTAGAACTTATTACGCATGAATATTTATTTATCTCTATTTGCATAATTAATGTATAATTATTGCGTATATGGCGTAGTTAATTAGGCATTTATTTTCATTTATTTCCCTCATTAGAAAGGTAATTGATTGTTAGGCGAAAATAAGAGGAAACTCTTATATGGCCTATTTATTATTTTAATGCATAATAAGGAAGATTCCTTATAAGGCCTTATTTATGAAATGGTGAGATGAGTATGTGTGTGTGTGTGTATATATATATATATAGACACACACACACATATATGGAAAGTAATTGATGTATGGCTAAATCATAGGGATGCGAGGTCAATAGAGTTATATGACGAAAGTCTGCCCTTCACTTTGAGGCTACCAGCATTTGTGTACACTTTGATTGATGTGAGATACCCTTATGATAAATATTTGTAATGACGCGAGATTGGTCCCAAATTATGTAGGGGAAACCTGCCCAGCTAATCTGGCTACCAGTTCCTATGAATAGTCAGATTAATGTGAGTGAGACGTCAAAATGAGTATGGGCCATAAGACGAATGGCCTGCTTCGGGGTCTTGAGGTATTAAGTTAATGGACCGCCTCTTTTCCCCAAATGAAGTATTAAATGGCCAAGGGATTACGTTAGGTGGTATCTCTATGAGGAGTCTGCTTCTGCAAATAGAGATTAAATGATGAGGTCTACCTTAATTAAGGTATTAAATAACCAGAGTCTGCCTATTTTCCACAAGAAGTATTAAGTGGCCTAAGAGATTCTATATGATGTCAGCTAGATAGTACCATTGAGGAGCATGCCTTGGAAATAGGCATTAAATGACGGGGTCTATCATAATCAAGGTATTAAACGACAAGATTCTAATTATTTTTCAATAAAAGGTATTAAGTGGTTTGAGTACCATCTCTAACATTATTAGCTATTTATGATGTATGACTGGGATATGAGATTCTAGAAATCTGCTTCAGGAATGGAAGGTTTTAAGTGGTTGAACCCGCCTTCCTTCCTTATAAAGAAGTATGAAAATTGTTTTTTTTTTTTTTGAGTTCATGGAAAACCTTAAGATCATGGTATTCATTGATACTCACTTAAGTAAACCACGCCGTGTGTCTACCCCACTTTTGTTTAGTCGTCGCACACGGATGCTTAACGTTGAAACTCCCACTGATGGTTTGGCGTTGGGATTCGAACCTGCCCGGACGCAGTCCTTTGGTTCCCATCTCCCAGCTCCCAAACCAACCGAGCTACGAACGGCGGGTAAGTATGAAAATTGTTAATGGTCTATTTTCATAGGCATATTCTTATTTTGACATATACTACCCAAGTACCGAAAAGGTAAGACTCGAGACTTTTATTCATCAGACATTGTTGTTCTGACTCCCTTCTCATTACAACACAGAGTCAAGATATTGATGAAAAAGGTGATGCTTGAAGACGGAGGTGGTGGACTTGCAGCAGTATTTACCATTTTTATTTGTTTTCGTATGTACCCATATTTTCAGACTATTGTTGTAGCTTACCTTGTTACGGTTTGATGGTATCTTGTATTTTGACATTGTTATGAATTTGAAATAAATGGGTATATTTTACTATTATATTTCGTTCCATCTGCTATGAATTCTAAAAGTTTATGGCTCTGTAATGTTATTTCTTTTTACTACCAACAACTTACCTTAAAATTGATCTAAATTTCAATGGGCCTTTTCTAAGTCGAAATTTAGACATGTTCCGGGGTGGGTAGTTACAACTAATCGATTATTTGATGTGAAATATGATATAAAAGTACAGACTTATTCCAAAATTACCATACCATGGTGCAATTATTACATACTTTAAGCGCAATATAAAAGGTCAAAAATTGAATTTTCCATGAAGGTATTAGACAGAATTTTTTTCCTTCGAAATCGTTTAGAAGCCTGGAATGGAATATCATAATAGATGTTATTTTTGTGGATCAACCAGCACATGGTTATTCTCCTTGAAATGTTAATCATTGCAATCAAAAGGTTGTCCGCTATGTAAATTTTCAAAGCTTGATCGTAAATGAGTTATGTATGTATGTAATTGTGATTATTAAAGATTAACAAAACAAACGGGGTTACATTCAACCACTTTGGGATATTAATTAACTCGAGATCTCTACTAACAGCTCAAGCTAGATGCCTTATCGCTCAAGAATCATTGTGGTGATCAATCGTCAAACTTTGTTCTTAGTTCACATTGAAAAGATTTACTATACAAGTTCTTACCATGTAATGAAAAACATCGAAAACAATAATTTCCTATGCAGTACACAATCAAATGACCCCTGCCTCACATACACACATGTAATACTAGCTCAACAATAATCTCACTATTTAAGAGTTGTGATTTTGATAGGAAATTTTTTTGGGAAATCCATGGAAGGGGAATGATACAGGGTTATCCTTCTCCGCCAATTTCCAGTCGAAACTCTGTACAAGATGATGATGAAGAATAGCCATCTCCAGTTTCGCCAACCCTGCTCCAAGGCATAACCGAGGTCCACCGCTGAATGATAATATATTGCTTTTTTCCCCTACTAAAAATATCATCTACACAATGCATTTTATGTTTTTACATTGGACGCAAGAGTTAATACACATTCGTCAATGATGGAAGAAGCAGATAGAAAATAAATACATATAATTTACTTCCCACCTCGATGGATCATAACTTTGTGGGTTTTCAAAGATAGAAGAATCCAAATGTCTCGCCAAGATGATCGACACTACTTCCCAACCATATGGCCTGTAACAAAAGCATTTCCAACCTTAATGTTTTTGACACATATAAATTAATAACATAAACAAGCTACTGAATATCTTTGTATTGAACATCTTTAATGGTTTTTCGATGCTAGAATCTAACGATGTTGCCTAATCTTAGGGTTTCATGAATAACCTGCACAATATATACCTAATTATAGTCCTTTCCATTGGCATAATCTTTTACATATATGAAAGCTAGCTGGCTGCCGCAGTTTGTGATTTCCAATTGCTTGTGATCATCCTGGTTCAATCTAATTTTGCCTCGTTCTTTCTTTTGTTTTGCAATCTTTATGTACTCTGTCTACATGATTTCATTACCAAAATAAATTACCAATCACAAATGACATAATAATAGAGTAAAAAGTCGATATGAAAGCATACTCTAAGCTTTTTAAGAACATCAGCGGAAGCTTGAAGAAAATAAATGGCAAGAGAATAGCGGCAGCCAAAGTTTTATGACCAGCAAAAAGCATGATGATCATCAAATCGAGAATCTGGTCTCTCGTTATGTTAGTATTTCTCGTAACTGAGGCAAGAAGATCCTCTTCTTCCAGTCCTTTACAGCCTTCATTTATTTTCTGCATCCTTTCATCAAGTTTTTGCCCCAATATTGCCAGAATCCTGGACCTTGACTACAATCAGTATAGTGTATACACTTATTTATATAAATTTATTACTTTTAGTGATCAAGTTTAATAATATTTATATTAAATGCGTTATAATACCTGTAAAGCTCTTCTGTGGGCAGTTCCAGGAAGAAATTGTACAATTTTCTTATTTCTTCTGCCTATGGCATTCCAGGATCCATATTCATTAGGTGCTTCACCATTAGGCTAAATGCAACTGCATTTATTTGTAAAAGAGTGCAATAAGATTATAACATCTTTTACATTAGATCAAAATGCATAAAGGGAGTCTAGCATCAAAACAAAATATATGTTTCTAAAAAAATGCTATATTACAAAATTCTTGCAAATAATGGCTTCCATGAGAATAGTCAATAATCCAATATTCATTGATGAAAACCAAAATCAGAATCCCTCTTCTCCTCATGACCTCTCTCCTCCACCAAATCCTAACATCTTTCATCACCATTTCAAAAAGAGAAACCTCCTGATATTGATGGAGATGGGCTCCAACTAGTAAGGAATCGAAGGAGGAACCCAATTATCCCCCATAACCATCTCCAAAAAACCCAAGAAAGGCCAAGAATTTCCCAAAAGCTACATAATAACAGCCAGAAATTCTCAAAAATGGCTCAAGAAAATGGATCAAATTCAAGGAAAACATATATGCAGATTCAATCTCCGATTTTGAGCACTAATCAAATGAAAGGCCTTCATCACGGGCAGAGATGGTTAAGAATGGAGGGCTTAACTCTGGCTTTAATCTTGAGTATGTCGCTCCGATAATTTTGAATGAGAATAAGATCATAATGGTGAAAGAAGCAATTAGCAAAATTATAGAAATCAAATGGAATATGTTGGTCATAGCCTATGTTTTGAATAACTGGCCTGCCTATCATCACTTCAAGGCTTTCGTATCAAGAACTTAGAACCCGATAGGTAATTTTTATATATATACCAGAAATAACAGTTTTTGTTATTATATTTGCAAATCCTTTAGATTGTGCAAAAACATTAAATGGTGGAACATACTTTATCAATGGTAACCGATTATCTTAAAAAATGGTTCAATAAAGTAAAATTGGATAACTATTTGCTCTCAACTATTCTTGTTTGGATCAGGCTCTCTGAATTAAATCTAAAATCGTGGGATAAAGAAGCCTTTAGTGCAAGTGTAAGCATTATAGGTGTGCTATTAAAATTAGATGAACCAACGGTAAAAGAAACTCGATTGAATTATGCAAGAATCTTGGTTGAAATCAATGTAGATGCTGAATTGCCCGATGAAGCTTTTATTACAATGCATGATGGGGAAGACTTAATAAAAAAGATTGAATATGAATGGATTCCCCGAAGATGTCAAATTTGTGCATGTTATGGTAATAACCTTGAAAGTTGTACTGTTAAAAAAGTATGGAAAGAAAAGCCAGATTAAGATAAAAACATGCAGGTGGTTGCTGATGAAATTGATGAAGATGGTATGCAAATTGAAGTAAATACAACTGATAAAAATATGGCATCAATAGTAAATATTTGTGCAGTCATGCCTATAACCTCTAGGAAGAATTTAGAAAATACACCGAATCAATAGATGGAACCAAGAAATGTAATTGTTCAAAACAAAGTTCCAAATCAGAAAGAATCGTATCCTACAGTTTCAAATTATACTGATGTGTTGAATGAGGATGCAAATCAAAATGTGATCTTACAAGAACCCACTCAAGATCAGAGATTTAGTGAGATGGTAGATCAAGAGATTATCATACAAGATCCCACTATGCAAGATATAATTCAAACTGGCAACCTTAATCAAGAATCAGCGGTTCAGTTGGAAGTTAATGGGGTTTATATAAAACTAGTCATTGAGCGTTCCCTCTAATATAAAAGCTCAAGTTTATTTACAGATAATGAATTCATGAATCCAGACAATAGTATAAGCAAAGAGAATGAAGGTAACCCAGGACAGAGAAAAGTTGTTAATGCTGTTGATTCCTCACTAAGGGCACAGACAGATAAAGGCCAAATACTATAAGAAGCAACTAAATTTCTCTCATCTTCATCCCCTCCGGTAAAATAGGAAAAATAAAAAAGACAAATAATAAATCTCAATGAAATTAGCTCTGGCGATGTAGATGCATCTGAGGGAAGTGAATTCAAAAACAAATATATAATGAAAGATCCAAATTGGGACACACAACTAGAAGTGCAGGAAAAGCTTCATGCAAAAAAAGGGAAAGAGATTGGTGAAAGAAGATTATTACAGAATCCCACTGTGATAAAGATAAATATCCTTTTTAGTATCCTTTGTTAGTAATTTTTTTATAATATAAGTTTAATTATGTCGATTATTGCTTGGAAAATAACGGGATTAAACTCCCCAAAAAGAAAAACTGATCTAGCATAGTAGCATATTTCATGAATGTTTATAAACCTAGCATTCTAGGAATACTTGAACATAAATTAGATAATAGAAAAATAAAAAAAATTCATACGGTTTTCGAAATAATTGGGAAATAAGAAATAACAACATGATGGATGGAAATGGTAGAAATATGATTTTATGGGATCCAAATATTTGGGACTTTATACAATATTTACTAACTTACAATACATTCATTATTTATGTAAAAATAAAGGAGGTCTAATTTTGTCCGCATGAGTGGAGCAATGGAAAAGTGATGCCTAGGTCTGGTAATAGACCCAGATTCGAGCCCTGTTTTGCACACATTTGTGGCAAAAAACATGTCCCGGGGGTTACAGGTGCCATGAGTTGAACGGACATACACAACTTAATCATCCCTTGGAGTTAGTCGGTCCGCCGGCCCTCTTGGCATTCCCATGTATTAAGGAAATTCAAAATAAAGGAGGTCTAATTTTAGAAATTACCTTTATTTATGCATCAAATAGTAAAAGGTTACTTCTCTCGAAACAATCAGAACTGCTAAATAAAAGAATGAAAAACCTATGGATATTGCTAGGGGATTTCAATGCTGTATTACATGCTTTTGAGAAAAGAGGAGGTTCTTCAATTCCTTTTGAAAAAGTAGAAATTATTAACAATTTTATTTTGAAAACAGGGTTAGTGAACCCATAATTTATGGTAATCAGTTTACTTGGAAATTGGGAAAAAGAAGAAATATTCACTGTAAACTTGATAGAATTTTGATAAGTCAAGAACTTATAAAATATTTTCCAATTTTTAACTGTAATACACTGTCCCAAGCATCAAGTGATCATACTACACTACAAGTTTTTGTTTTAAAAAATAAAATAAATAAGAGAAGATTTTCTTTTAGATTCGTAAATGGATGGGTGCAGGAAAATTTATATAAGGAAACAATTAAGGGTAGTTTTGCTGTAAACATACAGGGCATTGCCTAATTTAAATTTAGCAAGCTATTTAAATTTAGCAAGCTATTTAAATTTAGCAAGCTATTGCAAAATATTAAAGAAAAGTTGAAAATCTGGAAAAAAAAATAACCCAAAAACAGAAATCAAACAAATAAGGATAGCTTAGGCCCCACTCTGGTGAATAAATTTTTTGAAACTCAAAGAAAATTAGTTAAAACTCTTCTCATACAAACAATTAATATGAAATAGAAAGCTAAGGTTGACTGGCTAACCGATGGCGATGATTCTAGCAAATTTTTGTATGCTAAAATGTCCAATAAAAAACATAAAAATGATATAGAAAAACTGCTTGATATAAATGGAGTTGTAATAAACAAAGCTTCTAAGATAAAGATTGAAGCTGTTGACTATTTTAGCTCCTTATATAATGCAAACTCTTACTTAAAGAGCTTTCCAATTGTAGAAGCCAAATATTTACTGCATCTAAGTAGTCGAGAAATTCTATTAGCCCTCAAATGTACAGAAGAGAAAAGGGCATTATATTTAATGTTAACAATGATAAAATCCCAGGTCCAGATGGATTTAGGTTAAATTTTATAAAACCCATTGGGAGGATATTAAATTTAAAATATTTGATGCAGGAAATAATTTTTTAGGAAATAAAATTTTTAGAAATGGGAAAATTTTGAAAAACATAAATCATACTGGTACCAAAAACTAATATATATATATATATATATATATATATATATATATATATGGGACAATAGACCAATAACATGCTATAATTTTATCATAAAATCATTGCAATAAGACTCCATAATAGCATTAAAGTGTTTCTGAAATATATAATATCTGAAAATCAAAGTGACTTCATTCCAAGAAGACTATTGCTAAAAATACTTTGTTAGCTTATGAAATAATTAGAAATTTTAACTAAGCCAGTAAAAATAAAATGTGCATCAAAATAGATTTGCACAAAGCTTTTGATAAAGAAATTAGACATTTTATCTTGCATATAACGAAACAACTTGGTTTCAATGTTAAATTCTGCAATTTGGTTAGAGAATGCATTGATAATGTTACTTATTCAATACTTATAAATGTTTCTATTAGTGGCTTTATTCATAGCAATAAGGGAATAAGGCAAGGAGATCCTCTTTCTCCTTACTTATTCACCATTGCAATGGAATTCTTGTCTTTACAATTAAAGATTGAACAAATTAAAGGAGACATAAAAGCTACTAATAGAATAAAGCCATTTATAACTCATTTCCTATATGCTGACGACTTGTTATTATTTTTAAATGCAGATGAGAAAAGTGCAAATACTATAGCAAAAAATCTTTGAGAATCCAAAATAATATGCTGGATTAGAAATCAATGAGTGCAAAAGCAAAATATACTTCAGCAAAGTTTGTACAAAAAAAATCAGAAATGCTGAGCATACTAAAATTTCAATGGAGATCTCTTCCAGTAAAATATATAGGGCTTGCCACTCGGTATGAACCAAATTAAGGATAAAGATTGTGCAATATGAATTTTACGAAATAGACTGGAGGATGGTCAAGCAAATTACTCTCTCTAGCTCGAAGATTAGAATTAACACATCAGGTCATTACTACTATTATCATGTACTGGTTGCAAATACATAATATTCCAACAAATGCTATTCAAAAAATTATTTAAAAAAAAGGATGCAAACTTCATTCGCAAAAAGGCAAATATCACAGAGTTTCCCATATGCAAATCAAAGAAATCGGGTGGCAAGGGATTAAGAAACTTCAAAGATTTAAGTACAATGTGCAATCTAAAATTGTTTTGGAAATTCCTAGAAGGCGAGTCTCTGTGGGCAAAATGGATGAAAAAAAGATATGTTAAAAACAAAAATTTTTGAACAATGCCAGTGAAAAAGCATTACTCTAATACGTAGAAAAATATTTTAAATTGCCGAGAAATTGGTATCAAACTTATAGAAAAGCAATTCAAAGATGGAAGTCAAATCAGTTTTTGGTTTGATCCATTGATTAATGGAAACTCCATTGTAAAGCTATTAGATTGGTGCAATATTTATCAATTTGGAGACACAAATGCAATAGCAAACTGCATTATACAAAATCACAAATGGAATACAAAACAAAAGTCATACATCATCAATATTCAAAGCAGATATAGAGAAAATTGTAATCAGTTCTAGCTTAAACAAGGACAAATGGATAATGGAAACTCAGTTCAAAAGAATTTTTTCTTTCAAAAATACTTGAGAATAAATAAAGTGAATAGAAGCAGAAGTAGATTGGTTTTCTATCATCTAGAATAGAGCTAATTTTCGAAAATGGCCCACTGTGCTTATTTTGTGATCATGAACAGTTACCAAATGTAAAAAATGGAATACCAATTGTGAAACAATCTATTTACTTTGGAAATCAAAGTCAGAAAGTAGTGAGCGCTTATTTTTTGATTGTGCATACTCAAGACACATTTGGTCTATTGCAAGCAAAACTGAAATTCAATCAATATCAAGTGTTGCAAAACATAAGAAGCAGTATTCGATACATTCAGCAAAAACACAAAATCAAATCAAAAGAGTTCAATCCTACTTGTATAGTAATCACTTCTGTACTATGCCATATTTGAAAAGAAAGGAACTCGAGACTACACAACAACAAAGAGACAGATTGCTTGCAAATTTGAAAAACAATTGAATCCGAAAGTCAAATCTTACAGGAAAATTCAAATAGTGCAATGAAATATTCAGAGAATCATGAACAAACTATTGACTTATGTGAGCTAGATAACTACGAGGATCGATTAGAAGAATACTTACAAAGTGGAAAATATTTCATTGATGTTTCCCGAGGAAGGCTTAATGAATTCAAAGGAGTCCGATGCGGGGTTGCATTCAAAGGTGGCCATTCACAAGTCCATATCAGATGCGACACCTACAAAGAGAAAAATAAACTAAATCAGTGTCTTGAAGCTGGAAAAGTAATTCGAAAAATAAAATTAAAGAAACGAAACTTACCAGATATGGAGAGGAATTACCACACATTCAAAACACAACCTACCGAGCATCAGCAACTACAAATTTGACAGATTCAAGAATGTTAGACGCCATACCAAACACAAATGGTGAATACTACTGAAGTAAATTAAATCGCAAGATATATCACTTTCTTGCCGGCGAAAAGGAAAAAGTAACATCACAAGTGCTAGCTTAAGTCAGATCCACAGAGAATCGATAACTCTTCCAGAAATTAAGTACAAGAGGAGACATGGAAGCTTTGGAAGCCACCTTAAATCGTGAAATTAAAGGAGAGAAAAGAGAATATTTGATCGTCAGCGATTCCGCCATTATTGAGATTTTTTATGTTTTGTTTGTAAAGTTAGTTATGAAAGTTGCAGGTAGGGGTTGAGAAGTATAACCCAGCTTATGCGGTATCAAAAGTTTGAACCCGATACTGTTATTGTTTGGACCTCGGGCCTTGTTTTTTTTATCACTTTCAAAAAGAAATTCATAAAGAGGAAGTTTTACAACATTTGCTAACGGTTCGTGGACATAAAAGAAACCTGGAACTTTCAAATTTTTGCTCCTTTTGTATTTAAGTATTAGAAATTGCAGTAATTTTGTATAAATTTGAAAATTTGAAAAGAATAACCTTGATCTTTTATTGATTGATTAGATACAAGAGCTTGTACATGAATTATAAGATACAGATTTCATTGTACATGATATACAATTTATAGATGTAATATTTGAGCATTGGGCTTGAGTCATTCAGCCTAGATCCGCTTCAGTATGAAAGAATTAATATAGGTCGTTGGATCTGAGATGAGTGGCAAGGATCTTGTATCTGATAATATATGCGGATATATGTTGAGAATAACCGAAGCTTTTCGTTATTCTCCAATACGCCCCCCTTAAACCCTATTACAGCTAGGGTTTGCGATTTTTCCCAAATTCTCTTTTGTTTCGATTTCACTAAAATCTGATGAAATTTGTTGAGTGAATCGAGAGATGAAAGAGTATCAGACTTTACTGTGAGCAAAAAGATCAAAGCTTTGGTCTATTGTCATCTAGAGATGGCAGTCGATCAGAGATTCAGCAATAAGTACTTCGATACTTTGGTGATTATGGCTTGTGAGCTTGAGATTGTCTTGAAAGCTGGCATCTTGGTTGTTCATATGCTTTCTAGTATGTGAATCGTCATCAAGGCTTTTGACTTTCAGCCTTTCTCTGAATCAATTGAAGTTATTCCTTGAGAGAGGCTTTGTCAATATGTCTGTTGTCTGGTAAGTGGAAGGTATGTGTTTTACGTTTAACTTCCCTCTTGCTACTTGTTCACGAACGAAGTAGATATCCAATTCAACGTGTTTTATTCTTGAGTGTAGTACTGGGTTGGCCATAAGATGTATAGTACTTAGATTATCACACCAGATAGTTGTTTTGCATTCAGTTTTGACTTGTAGTTCTCCAAGTAGTGACTCAATCCACATGACTTCTGCAGTAGCATTTGCTACACTTCTGAATTCGGCCTCAGTACTATATCTAGAGACTGTAGACTGTTTTTTTGACACCAAGAAATATGATTGTTACCTACGTATGTACAATATCCAGTTGTGGACCTCCTGCCATCTGGGTCAGTGGCCCAATCAGCATCAGCATAGCCATTGATGCTGATTGACTTACTTGCTTCCAGAATTAAGCCATAGCTTAAAGTCCTTTTGAGGTACCTCAGTATCCTTTTAACTGCCTTCCAGTGATCATCTGTTGGATTTTGCATATATTGGCTTGCTTTATTTACATTGTATGTGATGTCAGGTCTAGTAATAGTAGCATACTGAAGTGCCTCAACAATGCTTCTATATTGACTGTCATTGAATATTGCTTCCCCTTTGTATTTAGATAGGTGCAAATTGTTGACCATAGGAGTAGAGATGGAATTAGCTTCATGCAGTTTTGCTTTGTGTAGAATTTCTGTTATATACTTCCTTTGATTCAGGTGAATCCTTGTATTTGATACTCTTTTGACTTCTATGTCCATGAAATAGCTTAGATTGCCAAGATCTTTAATGCTAAATTCTTGATTGAGATGCTTTATTAGACTGTTAATCTCCTGCTCACTATTGCCTGTAGTAATAAAGTCATCAACATAAATCAGCACATATATTATTATGTTTTTACTAAACTTTGTAAATAGAGAGTTGTCAAATTTGGTTGGATGATAACCAAATCTGATCATTGTTTCCTTTAGTTTTTCAAACCACACTCTTGGTGCTTGTTTTAATCCATGGATTGCTTTGTGTAACTTGCACACATGATCTACCTTTCCTTTCTGTCTGAAACCTTGTGGCTGCTCCATGTACACCTCTTCCTGTAAAACATCATTTAAGCAAGCATTATTTACGTCTAATTGTCTGATGATCCAATTTCTATGTAAGGCAATTGTAATAACAATTCTGATAGTAGTAGGCTTCACAACAAGTGAAAAAGTTTCATTAAAATCAAATCCACTTTGTTGTGAGTGCCTTTAGCTACCAATCTTGCCTTATATTTAGAAATTGTACCATCAGCATTTCTTTTTAACCTATAGGTCCACTTGCATCCCATAATTTTTGTCTTTTGGTTTGAGAACAAGATCCTATGTCTCGTTCTTCATTAAGGTCTCATATTCTTCAATCATAGCAGTTTTCCAATTTTTATTTTGTATGGCTTGATCATGTGTGATTGGCTCCTCTGCATCTAGAACAGCATGAAAGATTTTTGGTTTGAATATGCCACTCTTAGATCTGGTTATCATGTGATGACTTATTATGCTTGTGATCTGTTGTTGACTAGCTCTTTTACCTTATGATTGTATGTTTGAATCCGTGCTTTGCATGCTGCTTTGAATACGATGAGGAGTGTGTTGCTCAGTAGTTCTTTGTTGAGATAATTGATCAGGCACAGTAGTTGATCTTGCTTGATCATCTGCTGGATCAAGTTTGATATTAGATTCTTTACTTTGAGAGTCATAACAGGTTGCTCTCTGATTGATGATGCTTTGAGTTGGCTCTCCTTGAGCCTGAATTATCTCAACTGATGGAATAGGTATTGATGGTACAGACTCTTTAGCATTATACACTTTATTGGTTACTTTGATATTTGCTCCTCTAAATGGAAAATTTGTTTCATTGAATACCACATGTCTAGAGATAAATATTCTTCCATTTTTATCTATGCATTTGTAACCCTTTTTATTACTAACATAGCCTAAAAAAGTACAAGGCGAAGATCTAAAATCTAATTTATGAGCATTATAGGGTCTAATATATGGAAAACATAAACACCCAAACACTTTGAGATTATAATAGTCTGGACTAGTGTCAGATAGTATCTCTATTGGACATTTTAACTTTAAAGCTTTTGAAGGCAGTCTGTTAATTAAATAGACTGTTGTAGCAAAAGCATCTGGCCAAAAATTTTGTGGCATGGATGCTTGTACTAGAAGAGTAAGACCAGTTTCCATAATTTGCCTGTGTCTCCTTTCAACTAGTCCATTTTGCTCTAAATTGTAGGGACATGTTGTTCTGTGATTGATTCCCTTTTTTAGAAAATACTCCTTTAATGGCAAGTATTCAGTCCCACCATCTGTTTGCATGATTTAACTTTGCAATTTGTTTGATTCTTTTCCTATGCTATGAACTGCATAACTGCATTGTGAGTTTCACACTTGGATTTCAAAAAATATATCCATACATATCTAGAAAAAGCATCCACAAAAGATATATAATATTTATAGCCATAGTCAGCATGTATTGGGGCAGGTATCCATAAATCAGTGGCAATTAATTCAAAAGGTTTACTATAATATGTTTCAGAGTCTGAAAAAGGTAATTTGTGACTCTTACCTATTTGGCAGTAAGTACAAATATATGGTAAAGACACATCATTAAAAAAAATATTGTTTTTATTCAATACATGCTTAACAACAGTAGCATTTGGATGCCCAAGTTTACAATGTCATTTATCAAATGTCTCACTCATTTCTTGCTGTTTGAATTCAGTGTTATTACACCACTTTCTTTTAAAATCTGAGTTTCTTGAGTTATCCACACTGAACTTGTACAGTCCTTTACACCGTTTACCCTGCAAAAGTATTTCCTTAGTTAGGATGTCCTTAACTAAGCAGTTGTGTGGATAGAACTCAAAATATACATTGTTATCTTTTGCAAATTGTGACACACTTAATAAGTTTTTCTTAATATGTGGGACTCTCAATAGATTATTTAAATATAATTGCTTTCTTCCCATAATATATGACTTACCAATGTGTGTAATTGCAATAGATTTACCATTACCCATGTGTATAGAATTCATACCTTTGTATTCCTTGCTTCCAAGATTTAAATTGCTCAAGTTATTTGTGATGTGATTAGTTGCACCTAAGTTAAGGTATCAGACTTCATCTTGAATGTGATCAGGCTTTGTATTTTCTGTTTGATAATTTTTTGCCTCTAACTGATTGCTTGATTCAGGTTGCAAGTGTGCCATGTTTGCACTGTAGTTTGAATTTCTTTGAGCATTTTGTCCTTGACCTGGAACATAGTTAAGGTTTAACCTGAAGTAACATTTTGCTGCTGTATGTCCAATTTTTTCACATATTTGACATTTTGGCCTATTGTTGTTGTTCCATCTGCCTCTTCCCCTTGATCTATTTGAGTAACCACCTCTTTGAGTGGGTTGTTCCCCTCTGTTATTGTTTTGACTTTTGCCCCTGTAGTTAGTAGCAAAGTTGGCCAAGAAATCAGCTTCTTGTGGTTTCTTGATGTCAATTCTTGCTTCATGAGACAGTAGGATAGAGTGTACATCATCAATAGATGGTAGATTTATCTGAGATGTTAAAACTGCTACCACTACTTCATATTCATCACTAAGCCCATTTAATATTGTCATGATTTGTTCTGGATCAGATACTTTCTGATTTGCAGCCTCCAAAGCATCACAAATTGACTTAATTTTGAAAAATACTCTCTCATATTATGACTATCCTTTTTGATGTTGTGGAGTTGTCTTTTGTAGAACAACACTTTTGCCGCAGACTGGGAATTAAACACTTTCTCTATGGTTATCCATATTTCACTTGCTGTTTTACAACCTATCACATGAGTCAATAGATTTGCATTTATAGAGGACAGTAGCCATGAACATATAAGCCTATCTTGTCTGTGGTGATTAACATATTCTTCATTACTGATTATTTTATTTTCTTGATCAGTGGTGACCATTGGGGGTATTGGTATGGTTCCTTGGGTATATCCTTCAAGGCCATATCCTTGAAGAGCGGTTTTGTAGCTTCCAGAGGAGATAATTATCTTCACTATGATGAATAGTTACAAGTTTGCTTTGTGGGCTGATTATGGTTCGAACAAGTCTCTCAGCATTTGATGTAGTGTGTTGAGATTCACTGCCACTGATTGGTATTTCAAAATGTGCTTCATCATCCATGATGATCTTGAATTTGAAATGAAACAGAATTGAAGGAAAAGAAACAAAGAACAACAAATCTTGGCAAGAATGCAGAATCAAGATCTTAATCAAGATACTGCCAGGTAAGATGCAACCAGAAAGATTCAAGTAATGATAAAATCTGATGGATTTTTCTTAGGATGGCACTTTCCTTGATTTTGAGTTGATGATTTTGAATTCTTGATTCTGTTTTTTGAGATTTTTGATTTATGTTCTTCTCTGATTCAGCAAGAATCCTTTTGCAGCCAGAATTTGAAAACCAGCGCGGCAGAAGCGATTATTGTTGGGTCTCCCTCCCAAATGATGATGCTTGAATCTGATGAGAGGGAAATGTTGAACTCAGATGATGATTTTGATTCTTATTTTTGATGAGTTTCTTTCTGTAGTAAGATCTTCAATGCTGTTAAGCGTAGATGCTCTGATACCATATTAGAAATTGCAGAAATTTTGTATAAATTTAAAAATTTGAAAATAATAATCTTGATCTTTTATTGATTGATCAGATACAAGAGCTTGTACATGAATTATACGATACAAATTTCATTGTACATGATATACAATTTATAGATCTAATATTTAAGTATCGGGCTTGAGTCATTCGGCCCAGATCCGCTTCAGTATGAAAGAATTAATATGGGCCGTTGGATCTGAGATGAGTGGCAAGGATCTTGTATTTGATAATATATGTTGATATATGTTGAGAATAACCGAAGCTTCATCTAAATGAAGCATATATACTATACTATTAAAACTAGGTACCTCTATGAGCTCTCTCATTGATTCGTGCCTTTTCCACTTCTCATAAAAGCAAGATATTCAATCTCTTTATGATAATGTTTTTTACTTTTAATAAGCTTTATTGTTTTCGTAACCTAGCTATTTTGATGAGAATACTTAGAGTATTATATTTTTGGTCTTTTTTTGCTGAATTAGCGCCATCGATTAGATTGATTTAAATATTTTAATCAACTTCTTTATAAAAAATAATTTTTATAACTAAATTATTACTTTTATATTTTTCATCCATGTATGAAGTTAATAAAGAGTAGAATATTAACTTTAGGTCCCTTTTGTTGTTTTAAATATAAATCATGTCCTTTTTTATAAATTTGGTCCCTACTACTTTACCACCGCACCCGAACCAAATCTAACATCTGCTAAATGATTTAGTTCCAAACTTTAAAATGTGATAACTTTACTACATTAATTGGATTTAAGAATCGTTTTTACTATGAAACCTCAAATTTAATATGTTTTTCAATGATATCCATTGTTGATAGCTAAAAATAATTTTTTTTAAATCTATACTATGCGATTAAAACTGAGTACCTCTATGAGCTCTCTCATTGATTCGTGCATTTTCCACTTCTCATTAATTACAAGCAAGTTATTCAATCTTTTTATGATAATGTTTTTTTTTTACTTTTAATGAGCCTTATTGTTTTCACAACCCAACTATTTTGATGAGAATGCGTAAAGTATTATATTTTTGGTCCTTTTTTGCTGAATTAGCACCATCGATTAGTTTGATTTAAATATATTAATCAACTTCTTTATAAAATTAATTTTTATAACTAAATTATTTTGTTTATATTTTTCATCCATGTATGAAGTTAATAAAAAGTAAAATATTAACTTCAGGTCCATATTTTTTGTTTTAAATGTAAATAAGTCCTTTTTTATAAATTTGGTCCTTACTACTTTACCAACATACCCGAACCAAAATTAACATCCGCTTAATGATTTAGTTTTAAACATTAAAATGTGATAACTTTTTCTACATTAATTGGATTTAAGAATCGTTTTCACTATAAAACCTCAAATTTAATATGCTTTCCAATGATATCCATTGTTGATAGCACTTTACCGACATATCCGAACCAAAATTAACATCTGCTTAATGATTTAGTTTTAAACATTAATACGTGATAACTTTTTCTACATTAATTGGATTTAAGAATCGTTTTCACTATGAAACCTCAAATTTAATATGCTTTCCAATGATATCAATTGTTGATAGTGAAAAATAAATTTTTTAAAATTATAATTTTATATAGCATTTTTAACTGCATTTATTTAATCCAATTATTTTGTGTCCACGCCGTGTACTGCGTTTCTATAACAACATTATTATGGATGATCATAACCATTATATAGTAGTTTTAATTGTATCATTATAATGTAGTTACTATCTTTTAACTTATTTGAAAGTAATTTTTTTTGAATTAAACAATTATGGTTGCCTTTGAATATTTTAACTTCATTATGTAATAAAGTAATAATTTTGGTTGTATTTGATAGTTTATTCAAACTTAATGCAGTTACAATTTAACCCTATCAAAAAATGGTGTAATAAATTTATAGGCATTTTTTGAAATAATTTAACTATATTAGAAATTTTTAACTGCATTTTCAATTGATGGTTTTGACTATACTTGGTAATTTTATTCAACTTTAAAGCAGTTATAAATTAATTAAATTAAGAAAATGCAGTTATAATTTACCAGTAGGTTTTGGATTAATTTAACTACATTTGAAGATTTTTAACCACATTTATCTGATGTAGTAATAAATTTGGCTATATTTCATAAATTTATTCAATCTTAATGCAATTAAAATTTTAACTACAAATTTGGCTACATTTATCTCACTTCAAAATTTTCTTTTGTGTTCTTATGCCTTAGAGTGGTTGTTACTCTTTATTTTCTTCTTAAGTATTGCGAGGACGCAATTTCTTCAAGGAGGGGAGTCTATAACAACCCGCATATTTTACGATTATATATTTAAATGTTTTATTTAAATATAGCATCGTTAGTTGAATTAAAGTCAGAAATGCGACTTTTTGTAAATAGTCGAATTCGGACTTGAGACCACTTTCATTGAGTTCAAAACGATGTTTACAACTTGTTTAAGTATAAACATCGATATGTTTGGAGTTGATTAGGATTTTGGTATTTTCATTTGGGCTTTGGGTTAGGTTTAGCCCATTAACCCAATAAGCTAACCCGAACTCTTCTACCAAATACCCTAACTCCTCTCCCCTTCATTCATTCTACTCATAATAATTCCTAACACTCAAGCTAAATGAAAATTGGGGGAAAGAGAGGAGATTAGAAATTCCTAAGCCCTAGTTCTCTTGGGAAATTCAAATTCAAGTTCTAAAATCAAGTAGTCGTGCTAGTTCTAGATCCCCTCCCTCTTCTTCCTCTTGTACTCATTTTCGACAACCTGGATAAGTGATAGGTATCATTAGAATACAAAGATAGGGTCAAAGATGATAAAAGAAAAACTACAATAAAGGATCTAAAACTACACTTTTAAGGGAGAAAAGGAAACACTCTCTCAAGATTAACTCATTCTAGGCTCTACTCACCCTATCTAATGAGTCGTACCCCAATCAGGCTAAGGTATTCGCTCAACCGAATCTCCGATACCAACTGTGATGACCCACCTTTCTAACCCCTAGGAATGATACTTAACACATACTCGGTGTTCATGTGTCGTTGCCCAAGCATTAGAAAGATGAATCGTCGTGGGTGAAATAAAGAACAGAATAGAAAACCTCACAACGAAACTGCTAATTAAAACATAACAATAAAGTACATCAGGTTACTCCTTAATAGGGAGTTATCAAAGTAACACAAAAGTACTACAAATCAGCCTAGGCAGTTATAATATCCTGCCTTTACATAAGCTAAAACAAAATACACTTACACAAACTAGATAATACAACGGAATAGATAACAAAGAAGATGAAAAGCCTCATGTTTAGACATCGTCTTCAAAAGATCCCAACAAAGACCTGCTACTCTCAGACTTCTCAAAATAAAATGAGTACCCGAGAGTTTATGGAAACAAACAACTTGGATCAGACGATATGTCTGGTATGAGTAAAACTTTAAACAATGGATGGGTAATTAAACACAAACATATGAGACCACGCCACTGAATATGGAACGGATTTACTCTCACATAAAAAATCATAAAGAATGGATAAATAATCAAACTCCACGAAGAGTGTTGACTCTTCCCGATGCAAATAATGAAATAAATTTGAAGGTTCGAATCAAATCAGAAAAGGAAAATCTCCAACAAATGACTAGGAGAGTGCGGCCCTCTTGAAGTATACCTCTAGTAATATACTTTTGAGAAGGTCATACACTCGGTGACATCCTTAGGAAAAGTACCAGCCGGACCCCGCCAAACCTTCCCGAGAATTCGAATATTTCACATCTAAATGCGCAAATCGAATCCAACCTAGATGAGATGTGAAATACCCTTTTAATGGGAGCAACCCCATATAGCTGGATGCCCATAAGCTCTTTGGATTTAGTCATTTCCGACAAAGGATAACAAAGATCAAAAGAGCAGCACATCGCCTTAGAGTGACGAAAAAAAATAAAGAAGCGGAAGTAATTGATATCTGGAAAACCAACTATCGTGGATATAAAATGATCGTACATGGAAATAGTCTTGTATACTTACCTCCACTCATCGAATTCAAACTTGTACTATTTCTTAATTGACAATAATACCGGACAAGTCAAGGTAGTGTTACTCTATTATCCCACCTTTTAGTCAAGGCTGGAATATCAACAAATTGGCAAGAAAGGATGGATATCAGGATTGGAAATCGATTGGAAACAAGGTTTTGATCAATATCGTCAAAAATTGGCTGAGCTCCGATCAAGGCGAGATCGATTGGGAATGATGTTCAAGGCTAGGAGAGACTATGTTTCAAATTTCAGGTCAAACGGAGTTCGTTTGCTCAAGATAATTGATGGATACGACAAGGCTTTCGTATCGATCAAAGGAGGAAAGAAAGTTTCGACTCGATGGTTTCGAGTCAGTCCAGACGAGAATAGGGGCATGCTTCGAATCGATACATTCGTATCGATCGACATGGATACGAACAACGCGTTCGTATCGATCGGGTGGGATGGCCAGATGGGTTTCGACTCGATGGCTGTAGATTCGGGTTGGATAGATAGGTGCATAATGGTTTATTCGACTCGATTGATTCATATCGATCAGGATGGAGCATAGCAGTGTACTTCGAATCGATACCATTCGTATCGATCGGCATGGACTACTTCGAATCAATACTGTTCGTATCAATCGACATTGGATACTTCGAGTCGATACGAAGGAAGGTTGGTCGATGGATATGAACAAAGGAGCGGTCGAAGGATACGTTGAAGACCGGAGATGTTAGCAGATGGATGGTGGCATATGGATAAGAAGGAGCCATGTTCGTATCGATCGTATAAGTATCGATCGATATGAAGGAAGCAATCAACTCGGCGTAAAAGGTGGATCGACCCGAAGAGTGTGCACCATGTCATCACCTAGGCACGTGCATTGATCGATTCGAATGGATCGAGTCGAATAGATCGATTCGAAGTAAACGAACAACCGAAAGTCTCCATTTCGTATCGATCATAACTGGAGATCCACAAGTCCAAATGCTATGAAATTTTCACATGAGCTTACGTACAAGCCAAAGAAGGTTCATGACAAGGTTCGTATCGATCACGGATCGGGCCGAAACTTCATGGGATCAATCGCGTGGGCCCACTCACGTGCCAGAAAAGTCTTCCAAAGTTTGAGCGAGATATTTGCGTGGAGCACCTATAAATAGCACGTCAGAGCCTACAGAAAAAGGATCCTTTGGCGACCCAACATCCAGACTCTACCGGAAACACCTTTGCATTACTAGGCTACTGTTGTATTCGAATTTCTTCATTGTAATCCGCTGTAATCAGTTGTAACCAGCGAGGAAAGTCAATAAAAGATTAACTTTTGGAGTGGACGTAGGCCGGAGATAGCCGAACCACTATAAACCTTGTGTCTCTACCTATTTCTTTCCGTTTTAAGTTCATTATTCTTCACTTTTTTATCCTCTACATTACTTAGATCTGTGATCTGTGATAATATACTGCTAATTTGTGTTCATACACTCGTGCTTTCACGGTATTTGGGGTTTGTGACCATTTTTGGCACAAACACACTCAAAATCATATCTCACGATTATTCTTAACTTTCGAAATAGCGACAAGTCTACTTCTTTGATGTTTAGTGCTAATTATACAAATAAATCGTTTCCATATAAGTGATTCGCTTTATGGAAATTAATTCATTTCCATAACAAATCAAACATTTTCTTTTAAAAATCTGAATTCGTACTTGGCTTCACATTACAAGTATTAGCTTTAAAACACTTTGTCAAAGAGTTTACTAACTTTGAAACATCATTATGAAAAGAATTTAATAACTTGAAACATCCTTATACATTTGATTAATTAACTTTAAAACTTTGTTAACTAGTTAATTAATTTACTTCCATAACCTTTAATTAAAAAGGGTAAATCTCTTTTAAAACATCATTAATTCAATTAATTAATAATATAATTAATTAAATAATAATTAAATATCATTATATAAAAGTGATAAATTAATTTAAACTTTTTTAAGAAAATATTTATTCAAGGTCAAGCAAATTTATTAACCTTTAAAAAGTCATCAATTAAAAAGGGTTAATTAATTTTAAAATATCATTAATTAATAAATTAATTAATCCTAGTCCATTATTATCCAAAGATTAATTAGTCGTAAGCATCATTAAATAAAATGATTATTAAAATTAAAACATCATTAACTAAGTAATTAGTTAAATTTAAAACACATCATTAATAAATTAATTAGTTAACTTTAATCCTTATTAATTAAATAATAAATTAATTAGTTAATTCAATTGAGTAATCATTATTAAAATAACTAATTATTTTTAGAAACATCATTAATCAAAAACTTTCTTAACTTGTAGAATAATTCCAAGCACGATAACGAAACCAAACGGTTTCGATAAAAGGTGATTTTCCGAAAGTGTCGATATAGCGACTATCGCTAAACGGGCAGTTCGGAATTCGAGCATATAACATTTCCAACACAACCACACATCACATAACAAAGGTATGAGCATAAATACATGATGATTTACAATAACATAACATATATCAAGCATTTAATAACAATGGCATTAGTTTTACTACTAGATTTCCATATAACCAATGATTCGCTTACTAACTTTCAAATGCGACTATCTTTCAAGCAACCAACCAAACCATTATTATAATTATATAATAAGCATTAATTAGCTACTAATATGAGCATGAACATAGTTTTAACTTTATGGTTCAAAGATGGAAGCGTTACTCACCAAAACGCTTACTACTTGAATCGAAATCGCACTAACTCTTCGAACAACACTAGAACTAAGCTTTTCTATGCACTTGACTTGATTTAGTGGACTTTGTGTGGTTTCATGGGCTTGGCCTAGACCATATGAGGCTCGACCATGGTGGCAATTTGGGGGATATGGGTCTTGTTTAATAGGTGGAGTGAAGTAGAGAAGTAAGGAGCTAGTTTATGTGTTTTAACTCTAAAAAGAAATGGAAAATTTGTGATTTTTAGTAACTAGAAGCCATGGATGTATGTATACATGTATGTAGAAGAGAATGGAGATGAAGTTATGAAATATGTCTTAGGAATTTTTAGAAAGTGGAGATAAGTGTAAGGGTGGGGTATATATACTAACCAATTTTACAAATTACCTAAAATAACCTCTGCCACTCACAAGTTGCCACATCACTCCCCTCCCCCTCTCTTCTACACGTTTGCTAGGGGTCCACACCCATGCTTGAACATGCTTTGCTCCATGATGTGTTCTAAGGTATGGTTTTGAGGTATGGTGATACATGAAAGCTTTTTTTCTTTTTTTCTTTTTTTTTCTTTTAGACAATGTGTCACATCATGTTTATATTTAAAGTAAGCATGGTTTATTACTACTAACACCTTAATTAACATACCACATAACATGTATGTGTGTGCATTGTTGCACAAGGGTGCACAATATTTCCGATAACAGTTCGGTGTCGAAAAGTCAAAATTTTGGAAAACGCGTTTTGGTCATATTTTCTATTTTTATTTGAATTAACTATTTTGGTAAACAAAATTTTAAAATGATTTTAGTATCATTAATTAATATTAAAACATGTTTATTTGATTATTAAAATCCATTATTTAAATATTTAAAAATGATTTAAATATTCAAATACAAAGCGAATAATTTACGGGTCGTGTATTCACTTCCAATGCTTCAACTCAGACCCCACTATAGTCGCTCAATTGATCATGATTTAACTATAATTTGGTGGTGTATTCACATTAAAGTTTCATTGTATTCTCAAGTCAAGGGAACTATGTAACAACATCACCTTGAGATTTCTTGTTTGCTAGTTGTTATGAACAACAGGAAACTCTCAAACTAGTCATTCCATGGTTATCCATTAATTACAAGCATGTAGCCTCTAGGTGCCCCTAACAGCCATAATTAATACACTGACTAATATTTAGATATCTTCATGCACTCTAGTCTCAATGATTGTATCGATATCCTTTTCGAAACATCTTTATCAGAAATATTTAAAACAAAATGTCATTTTATTTTGTGATTAATAAGTCACGATTGCAATTATTTGCAACTATAATCATATAATATTTTATTTAAGGATTTATTTATTCAATTATATCATAATATAGTAAAGAATAAACGAAAAACATACACTATTAGTACGAACAAGATTGACTGCAGAGTTAGATATATGTAACAATTACATAACTCCCCTTATGGATATAATTAACTCTTTCATTGGCACCTTTCCATATACTGTTGAATTTTAGACATCATTAGTTTTCGCACCCTTCCATTCGGCAACTTCATGAGTCGGTATACATTAAGATCTTGCATTCAATACATTTCTTTCATTCATTGGTCCTGTACCCTACAATTTCTTTAGATCTTCATTTAGATCGACCCTTTTCATTCTTTAGATAAAACTCTTTTTATCTTTCTTCGTAAATGATACTCTTATCATTCTTTTGCTACCTTAAGCATACTTCATTTCTCTTTCTTAAATAAGTTATCTTCTTTTAACTTATTATTTTCTTCCATAATTCCATCCCTATGAAATTGAAACCCAAATCTTAGAAACTATTTATCAAAATGCTACTAAAAAATTCACTTATTCATATAGAGAATTTATCACCGCTAGCTATCGTATATCTAGTGTAATGGCTATCATCTATCTACCTTTTATAACTATTGCTACCCTCATCCCATAGCTATCACCTACATAGCCATCGTGCCTCTAAGGCTACTATGCATCAAGAGCTTTCGTGCATCAAAACCTATCGTGTCTTCAAAGCTACAGTGCATCAAAGCTATCATAGACCTCATGCTATCGCGTCTTTAAGGCTATCTCGCATCAAAGTCATCATGCACCTAAAGCTCATGTATCTCCAAAGCCATCGCGCCTCCAACACTATCGTGCATCATGGTCTATCGCACCACTAAAGCTATCATCCAAAAGTCTATCATTCCTCCTAGGCTATCATGCACCAAGAGTTTCATGCATTAAAAGCTATTGTGCATCAATAGCTTTTGTTCATCAAAAGCCATCGCAAGTCCCCAATGTAAGGCTATTACAAATCAGTACTTTAAGCTATTGTACATCAAACTTGAGATTATAGTAAGTCTCAACAAAAGCTATCATTACTCCCACTCCTAAGTTATCGAAGGTCTCAAATTTAAGCTATTGCGCTCTTATTTTAAAGCTATCGTGAGTCTCATTTTAGAGCTATCGTGAGTTTTAATGGCAACTCCGCAATTAATTATAAAACTGATATTTTCCTTATTAACCATTTTTGACTAATTTAGTGCACTTGTCATTTGTTTACTTTTTACTTTCAACTTTGCAACAATACATATTTATCATATTAAAAAATCATGCCCTATTAATTACCCGTAAATTAATACATGTCTTAATTATTTTCATTAGTTAAGGTATAATTACCCTTGCTATTTAATTCATAGTAATTTGAAAATAAATAGGAAAATTCCAAACAATTCACCAGAACTCCAAAACATTATATCTACCTCTAGTTTAAATTTCAGGTCAAAATATTAAATTTACTATTTTTAAATATTTATTTACCCCAAATTGCCTATTTTCAGTTTAGAAAATTCATAATAAAATATTTCTTCATTCACAAATTACAAAAATTAAAACCCACCTTTAATTTAATGTTATTATCGTCATATTAAAATTTTAAAACTTTTGGAGAAGACTAATCAATCTTTTACCATAAAACATGTCCAAGATATATTCATTTAATTTCCAAACCATATATAAAATCATCCTTATCATCAAACCATCTTTACCTTTATTTAAAACATCCAAATCAATTGCAATCCACATCCAAATGGGTTTGGAGTAGATTAGAGTGAGTATTAATCATCTAAGCATTGAAAACTTGATTAAATCTTATTTCTTTCTTTAGAAATGAAAACCCTTTTCCCTTTTGACTTGATTTTCTCTTCTTCCATTAAGAAATAGTGGCTGGCCTTAGTGGTATAGGTTTTGTTTTGTGTGAAATGAAAAATGAACGAAGGAGATAGTGTGTTTAGGGGTAGAAGTTTGCGTTTAAACTTGGGCTAAAATCCCATATTGCCTAATATCATTAATTCCCCTCCATTAATACATAGAATCCCATTCATTAAGCTTTTAATCTTAGGTAAGCATGCTCTTCATCTTCTCCATCTCAATTCCTCTTCAATTCTTGATTTTCCCTATAACCTAACTTAGGAAATTCATTGCGTGTGATCATAGTTTGAAGGTTCTTGAAGTGAAGTTGAAGAGAGATTGATCTTGTTTTGTTTTAGAGCTTCTCATTCCTTGTTTTTGAGTTTAAAGGTGAGATCTTGAACTAAAATCTATGTTTATAGCTTTCATTGTTGTTATGTATGAATTTATAACATCTATTTCATGTTCAATTGCTTTTGATTTGAATTGGTTTGGCGAATTTTCCAATTTTGGTACTTTGAAGTCAAAATCTTTAAAGATCCTATCTTGAATGTTTGGACATGTTGTTTGGGTTGTATCAAAGAGCCTATAGGGCTGGGTTGTCGCTTGGCATAAATCCCTAGCCTCCATCGCTCGTCTGATCGCCTCCGAATTGATTTGGCCATCATTGGCCTAGGAAAATTCTGCCCAGGCCCATGCAACCAGACGTCTGGTTGAAATTTCCAGATGTCTGGTTAAGGTCTTTGAGAGAAAAAAAATAACGAACATAAAAAAAAATGGCAGAGCCTAGGATCAGATGTCTGGTCAAACCAACCAGATGTCTGGTCCTGTTGAATTTTGCCAATTTGCCTGTTTTTATGCGAATTTCCATTTCTTATCGATTTTTGTTGATCCGGTTAGTTGTCATTTATTATCGACTTCGATGATATCTTTTCTAGATTTTTGGGAATATCCATTTGATGGATTTGATATCGATTTTCATGGTTTTAATTCACGTCGTCGAATGTGAATTTTTGGTGATAGATTGTTTTTACAATCATTTATGTGATTTGTCACTTTAAAATACAAAGGTTTTTATACTAGTAGTGAATACTCAAACTCTTTCACAAAAATGATTTCAACACTACTTTTAATACAAAGCTCGTTTTAAAACCATTTTCCAACATATTAGTATATACAAACATTTTCCTCGTTCATATGAGAAATCCAGTTAAACGACTTAGCCAAATAAGTGGTATGAAACGCTTGCGTTTACCTTGTCAGTTAATTCTTGGACTTGTTCGATTGAAATCTCGTGACAATCTTCGAGTGGAAATCTACAATTTGTTCGTAAATATTTAACTTTATCTAGTGGTTATGAGACATGAATCTAAACTCGTTTATTTACTAGCTTAGTGTAATTTACACTTCTTTTTTATCAATGATGATCATTTTGTGATTTAGACTTGCGATGAGCAATGTCTCTTTATCCACGTGGGGGACTAAACCCTATTTGTGTAGAGCTTCGTCTCGTTTTTATGGGCTAGCGACCCATGGCCTTTTAACCGTTTTATGGAGTTCAATTCATCGGGCGTACCGTTGTACTACGTCGTTATTCTGGCTTATTTGAGTTTCAGGTTCCTTGGGCATACTATTGTACTACGTCGTTGCACCGGTTCTATGGGTTAGCGACCCATGGGATAACATCCCGTTTATGATGCATGTGTTGGTGAGTTTTCATGCTCCCGTTTATGATAGGCCTCCCCCCTTTGTGTTTTTCTGGATTTCTAATTATTGATATTTGGAATTTGTGTTTCACCAATTTTTGTGATTTGCATTGATAGGCTCTATCAATATTTGTGATTTGGTGAATAAGACAAAGAATATGACATTCGTTTTGGTGTTTGAGAAAATCTAAGATATTGTATGATTTTCATTGTTATCAATTATATACTCGTCACAATATGGTATTATTGTTAACATATATTTTTGTTATATCTCTTATCCTATCCCATCTTACCTGATAATTATAGCTAGACTGATCCGTTTATTATTTTTTTCTTAAATAATACTCGGGTCAGACCAAGGTGTTTCAGGTGCTTCCACTTGAATTCTTAGCAGAGACTAGCTTCTGACTTTTGGCTAACTACTTTAGCTTAGTAGTTTTTGTTTTTATACATTCGAGATAGAGACTCCTTGATGTATACTTATTCTTTTATGTAGCACACATACCTATTCTTTTGGCATGTAGTGGATCTTGTATGACCACTACTATGATGTTCACTTCTATGTGTTATATTCATATCTGTTTCCACCTTAGTGATATGAATATCTATGACTGATTTTGTGTTATGCTTATTTTATATTTATTTTCGAAAGCCACATAGCCCCTGTGTAGTGGCTTTGAGTTTGTATTTGATATGTCAGATTTCCTCTTGAAATGAAATGCATGACATACTATCTGACATATCAATACTCGCACAAAGCAATTACACAGATGGTTACTCCTCAACAGTCTTATTCTTTGTGCTAGTCGACGACATTACCCCGTAATGTTCTTGGCTAGTGTGAGTATAGAGGTGGGGTTTCACAGCTTGGTATCAAAGCCAAACTTCAGAACAATATAGAATATTATAACAAGGATCATTGTGCTAAGTCTCTAATAGGAATCGTGCCTTAGGATTTAATTCGAGTCTTGGGACTCATTCTATCCTATTTTCTTTTATGATGCCTTGTTTTATCAATCAAGTTTGTTTGATATTCATTCTGAGAATAACCCTTTTCCTCTTCTTTCTTTCTTTCTTAAAGAAGAGAAATGGTTAGACCTGACCGTCCTAGCACTGGTCAATCCAGTGGTTCTCCTCGGGATGGCATATTCATGTTTGCTCAACAACTTTTGGATCTTGTAAAGAATGCCCAAGCTGCCGGTCCCATTCCTGAGCCAATCATCATAGATCTAGGTTTGCGCGCTTGTGCAGTGATTACACCAATTTGGGTGGACAACCATTCAAAGGTTCTGAAAGCGTTATTGAAGTCCAGGCTTGGCTTAGAACATGCGATCACATCTTTTCTCGCATGAACCTTGTGGATTTACATCGAGTCCAAGTGGCTTCTTGCATGCTCCAGGGGAGAGCATTAGATTGGTATGAGCTTTTGGTTTCAGAAATCGTTGAAGCGGATCAAACTTGGGAGCAATTCTGGGAAAGGTTCGAGTTAAAGTTTGTGCCAGAAGCTGAAAAAGTAACTTTAGCCTGACGCTTTATTGACCTTGTTCAAGGTGAATCTTCTATGAGGGATTATGTCGCATCATTTGAATCCCTCTCTAAATATGGGGTCGAGTATATAAATACCCCATTGAAGAAAAATCAAAGGTTTATCTATGGGTTGAATAAGAATCTTAAAAAGGCTTTACTTCTAAAACTAGAAGTTCCTTTCGATCGACTTGTAGATATCGCTCTTCGACTTGAAGAGGCCAATAAAGAAAGTAATGTTGAAGTTGTGGGTGCCAAGTAGAACTTCAACAACAAGAAGAGGCATCTCGACAGTAAGTTCAAAGGCCCTAATCCTAACAAGAAAGGGAAGCAAGCAACTTCGGTAGCAAAGACTCCTACTGCTAGTCGTGGAGAATGCTACAACTATAGTTCTAAGGACCATTATGCAAGTAGGTGTCCATAACCCCTTTATTGTCGCTATTGCAAAAGTTCGGGTCATCTTATATCTTCATGTTCCAAACTTCAAAGTAAGAAAAAAGGAAAGCTGAATGTTATGCAAGCCCCTAGTAACACTTCTCTTGGTCAAGGTATTTCTTATTCTGTCCTTGATGGCATTATTATGTTTTGTGATCATCCTATTCGAATTCTTTTTGATACAAGTGCATCTCATTCTTTTATATTAAAAGAACTTGTTGATAGTTTGTCACTAAATGTTATGTGTTTAATGACTTCATTGAGATTCACGAATCCAATTGGTGGATCCGCAACACTAAGTTTGTTTTGTAAAGATGTCGAGATTATTTTATGTGATTATGCTTTTCGAGCCGATTTGCATGTTATGCGTTACCTAGGTTTCGGAATGATTTTGGGAATGGATTGGCTTAACCATTATGAAGCCCACATCCTATCTCCCGAGAGGACTATCCATCTTCGACATCCTTAATCTGTTAAGCAGATTTCTATTGTTCTTAAAGATTAAGATTCCAATTCGATAGCATCCTTATATTCTCTAAACCCGCATGATGACGATAATGATGATGAGGAAGATGTCATTTCCCTCATTCACGTTGTTTGTGAATTCCCCCACATCTTTGAGCCCGTTTTAGGATTACCATCTAAGCGAGCGATTGAGTTTAGAATTAATCTAATCCCTAGAGCTCTACCTATCACTCGTCCTCCTTATCGTATGTCTAATAAGGAAAATGAGGAGATGCGTAAACAATTATCCGAATTGGAAGCAAAATAGTTTATTCATTCTAGTTCCTCTCCTTGGGGAGCTTCAGCTATGTTTGTAAAGAAATCCGATGGTACACTTAGGCTTTGCATTGACTACGGCAAGCTTAATGATCTTACCATTAAGAATAAATATCCCTTGCCTCGGATTGATGATCTATTCGATCAACTTAGTGGTGCTAGAGTCTTTTTACTATTAGACTTAGCAACCGCTTTTCATCAGCTTCATATTGCAGAGGATAGTATTCCTTTACATCGTTTAGTACTCGTTATGGATCTTATGAATGGCTTGTTATGCCATTTGGTTTAACAAATGCTCCAGCTTATTTTGTTGACCTTATGAATCAAGTTTTCAAAGACTCCCTCGATCGATTTGTTCTCATCTTTATCAATGATATTCTTTTTTATTCTAAAACTGAGGAAGTGCATGAAAAACATCTTCAGATTGTGTTGGAAACTCGTAGGAGCAATCAATTGAAAGAAAAATTTTCTAAGTGCCATTTTTGGCGATCTCTGGTGAAATTTTTAGGACATATTATTTCTAAATCCAGAATTTCCGTGGATCCTTCAAGATTGAAGCGATTCAAAATTGGAAGAGACCGGAGAGTGTGATGGAAAACCATAGTTTTCTTGGATTGGCGGGCTATTACTGTCGTTTCATAAAAGACTTTTCTAAAATTTTCGTGCCTCTTACTAGTTTGACAAGGAAGGGAGTTAAGTACATTTGATCGGACAAATGTGAAGCTGCTTTTCAGAAATTAAAAGAACCCCTTTCTGATGCTCCTATTCTTGTGATTCCCGAAGGAAACCAAGACTTGATTGTTTATACCGATGCTAGTCGTATTGGTTTGGGTGTTGTTCTCATGCAAAGGGAACATGTTGTCGCTTATGCTTCTAGACAATTAAAGCCGATCGAGACTAGATATGCCACTCATGATCTAGAACTCGTGGCCATTGTTTTCACCCTTAGAATTCGGCATCATTATCTTTTGGGAGAGAGATTTGTTCTCTACACCGATCATAAATCTTTGAAATATTTATTTTCTCAAAAGGAACTTAATTTGCGTCAACAACGTTGGCTCGAATTCCTTGCATCTTATGATCTTGATATTCTCTATACTCCCGGAAAGGGAAATCGTGTTGCCGATGCCCTTAGTCGTAAGCAACAAGTGGTTATTTCCCTGATGATATCCAAATGGAATGATCTCGAGACTTTTTCTACTTGTGAGATTCGAGATCATGACCCTAATTCATGTTCTTCTCTTATTTTATGTAGCATTGAGGCTTATCCTTCTCTTTTAGACCGCATCCTTGAAGCTCAAAAGCAAGATACCGAATTGGCTCTTCTTAGCCAAAGTTGTACAGATAAAAATAAGGTTGATGGTTTGAAAGACTTTGATATTGATGCTCGTGGAGGCATTCGAAAATTTGGTAGACTTATTGTGCCAAATATTAGTGATCTTCGTAAAGACATTTTAGAATATTCTCATCGTTCTAAATTTACCATTCATCCCGGTAGTAGTAAAATGCACGCGGACATGAAGCGACTTTATTATTAGGATGGAATGAAATCTGATATTGCTAACTTCATTAAGCGTTGCATGACTTGCCAACTCGTTAAGACCGAGCATCAAAGGCCCGGTGGGTTATTGCAACCTTTAGACATTCCCGTTTGGAAGTGGGATCAAATTTCCATGGACTTTATTGATGGTCTTCCCCGTTCTCGTTCGGGTCATGACAGTCTATGGGTGATAGTAGATAGACTTACAAAATCCGCCCATTTTCTTCCCGTTCGGTCCAACCGGACCGTACCTCTTTTGGCCAAACTCTATGTTAAAGAAATTGTCAAATTGCATGGAGTTCCTACTTCTATTATTAGCGATCGTGATCCATTGTTTACTTGTGGTTTTTGGAAAGGTCTTCAAAAAGCTTTGGAAACGAAGCTTAATTTTAGCACCGCTTATCATCCTTAATCCGATGGACAAACAGAGCGTGTGAATCAAACTCTTGAAGATCTTCTTCATGCATGTGTTCTTGATTTTGGTGGAAATTGGGAAGATCATATTTCCCTTATCAAGTTTTCTTACAATAATAGCTTCCAATCTAGTATTGGTATGGCACCTTTCGAGGCACTCTACGGAAGGCTATGCCTATCTCCTTCGTTTTGGCTTGAAACCGGTGAGAAGCCAGTTTTAGATCCAGATTATTCGTGATTCCACAGAAAAGATTGACCTTATTCATCATAGGATGAGAGAAGCTTAAAGTAGACAAAAATCCTATGCCGATAACTGAAGAAGGAAATTAGAATTTTCTGTGGGAGATTTGGTATTTATTTGTGTTACACCTATGAAGGTTGTTGTGCGTTTCAGTCGTTCGGGAAAATTAGCACCTCGATATATTGGCCCATTTCCCATCACCGAACGCATTGGTCCGTGTGTAACGACCTGCCTTTTTGGACGTTTTAAGCAGATACACACGTCAGACTCCAACCATTCAAAAGGGCAGATTGTTATGGGGTAAATAAGAAAAAACAGAGAAAGAAGGAAGACAAATACAGAATCTCACAGCGGAATGACAAAATATAATAATCAAATAAACAGTTCTTGAAGCTGTTTACAAATAACATTGATTAAACCTTTATAATACAGATCAGAGTCACATACAACAAGAATAAATAATAAATAAATGCAGCGGAACAACATGACGCAGTGGAATAATATAATACATAATAATAGTACAAAATCTTCATCCTCATCCTCCAGAAAGCAGTCTTCGATAAACTGAAAAGCTCAGACTGACTCGAGCGAATTGAAAAGACAAAACACTCGAGTCAGAACTAAAAGATCTTATGTAAGTTAAATCAACAATAAATAAATATGAGTGTAACGGCGTCAGAGAAGTTTACGGGGTTTGTCATCTCCTATCTAGTGTCTAACGTGAGTGCAATAACTTAAGAGATGTTCGAGATTTCCATCTCCTAAGGATCCGTTAAACTATCTACTATGTAGTACAATACGCTATTATAATAGTGTCTACAATAAAGTAAAGTATTAAAATAGCGTTAAGTCGTTACCTATATCTCTCTTAACACATTTTATATTTTCCCGTAGTCTATACAATGTCGTAGGCTCCACCAGACCGGTGGTTTACCCAGAGGACACCTCATAGGTACGGTACAAAACAAACTCGTAAAAGGCGCTCTAGGGCATGTGAACACGACGCTCGAGACAATGCCAGGGTATATTTACCAATTGCAGAACCGGGCTAGTGGTAACGCATATCAACTACTACCGCCCACCTCGGAACACAATCCCATAATCAAAATCAAGGGGTGGCCACCAAATCATCACAAAGTCATAATATGGTATCGAAGAAGCATGTCCGATCGGAGGAATGACCTCACTTGGTCCAGGTATAGCTCCTGTTTTAGTCACATCTAAGCTGACTTACGGGAGTTAGGGCACGTCAATACCTCATACAGAACCGATCGCCAAACCATCCTACTTCATTTCTGGAATCTCCTCCATGTACAAAGTTGTTAAAGTGGTTTTCGGTATTGGCAGAGAGTACGACAATATCCGATCCTGGTCTCTTTAACAACCAAACGCTTATTTCACACTGGATGGTTCTTTTACATTTCAAAAAGTCAATTCACAATTTATATCAAAATATCATATTCAATTTCAAATCATATCCCTTTCGAAATCATATTCACTTTCAAACTATATTCACTTCAAAAATCATATTCACTTTCAAATCATATTCACTTTTGAAATTCACATTCACTTTGAAATTATCGATAAGTTATGTTAATTAATTCTTCATTTCAAATCATCTTATTCACTCAAATATGTCATTTCACAAAAGGTATCAATTCCAAATTCCAACTTAGGTTGTATCATAATCAAGGATTTAAATATAAATACTTCAACTTTACACAGTCTGAAATTTTAGAAAATAGTTTAGGTAATTACAAAAAGTTTATATAGTTTTAAAAATAGTTTAAATAGATTTAAAATAGTTTAAATAGTAAAAATAGTTTAAATAGGTTTAAATTTGATTTAATTAGTTTTAAAATGATTTAAATAGATTAAATATAGATTAAATAGATTTAAATTATATTAAGTAGATTTAAATTAGATTAAATAAATTTAATTTGTTAAAAATAGGTAAATTAGATTAAATTGGATTAAATAGGTAATAATAGATTTAAAATAAGTTAAAAATAGTTTAAATTGATTAAAATAGTTTAAATTGGTTAAAATAGATTTCAAAGTTATGTCCAACATTTCGATAACTCAATTCCAATAAATTCATTTATATTTTTGCCACTTCAGCTTTGAAATTTCAATTTAATCCTTTGAACAATTCATTAAATCAATCCCAATTTCAGCATTAACGTTTAGATTCTCAAAAAATAATTCAGTTTATATAAATACATCTCTATTTCAAAATGCCAGTAAACTGAATTCAAAATTTAAAGAATTAAAATCATTTAATTTAACCAATCCGGTGTCCGTATATAATTTTCTACCCTTGGGTTAAGTAATACAGATATTTATCATTTCAATCCGCAATTTAAAATTTTACGGTTATATATCATTTCAAACCGTAATCCCAAATTAAATACAAATCCATAAAATCACTCGAGTCTATCATTTCAACACATAACGATTTTTCCCTAATCTATAGATCGTTCGGGTATATATCATTTCAACCCATAGGGAACTTGTAGTGTTATAATAATATAAAATTCAACATCCAGTCATCTAATATCAATAGTCAACATCCATCACAATCAAAATCCAAAACAATCAATAAACATCAATAGATAACTGATAATCAAAACAGGTATTAAATTGATAATTTAAAATTCAATATTAAATTAAACGATGATTAAATGCAATAAAAGTCAAATTTAACCAGAGTGACAATTTAAACATACCAAACATCAATCAATTAATTTCAAATCACATCGTAAATTTAATTTAACTAACATAAGATAATCTAGTAGTTGTGAGTGGGTCAAAACACTCACCTTTTGATTTCAAACCAAATTGAAATCCCAAATAGGGCTCAAAATTCAAACTGTCTCAGAATTCGTCCAAACTAGCGTCAAAATGTCCGAAATTTCGAAACGATCCCAAAGAAACAAACCACGCATGAATTGGACCTCGTATGTAAAAGTTACAATCGTTGGAGCATTGAACGATTTGAAAATTAATCAATAAAATAAAACAAACCTCACCCACACAAAAATGGCCACGTCAGCAAGCCAGTACACTCGAAAACCCTACAGGCCGAAGGAATTCGCGACCGCCACTTTGAAGCCACCACTATCTCGATCGTCCAAACTGCCTCGCGCCCCGCTCCATGTGGACCGCCGCCTCCCAAACATCGCCCCTGGCCACGACGCGGCTACAGGCGAACGCCTTCGTCGCCGATCGAGACCACATCACCCAGCCGTCGCCTAATTTTCCGAACCCTAATCTAATATTTGCCGCGAATCCAGCCGTTGACTCGACTTGCCACCCACCTAGATGAGCTCCACTCGACACTCTCTTCAATATGGTACCCTTGATTCGTCGATCGGACAAAGTTGATCGACGCACGATGAACGACCGAGACTAAATCACCCATTTCTGGCCACACCAAAACCCAAATCGAAAAATAGACTGTAAATTTGACTTGCGCTCGTCGAGAGCTTCAAATCGATATATAATTTGATATAGTTTGGAGGAGTTTGATTTTCGATTTGATATTGGTTTGCAATTGAATTTGGAATTGGTTTTGGTTTGTCTGCCATTGGAAAGAGAGAAGCAGACAGAATTGTACGTACAAACAAAAGGAATAAGAAATAGCTAGGGTTTATAACAAGCTATATATAGGCAGATAAGAAAAATAGAAACGAATGGACAGATTGAATTGATCGAAACGATTTCGCGAACCCGAAAAACCCGTTCTGCCTCCGAAACGAAAGTGGATCATCCCATATATCGAAATAGATGATTTTGATAATTTTAAACTCAATGGAATAGGTCTCAAGTCCAAATTCAACCGTATGAAGAAGTTAGCTTTAAAATTAGCTTATTTTATATTGATTTCAATTGAATTTAATTAAAGTGATTTCTACACGTTTCGAGTCCGTACGATCAAACGACAAGTCCGATCGCTACGAAACTTGAAACCTTATAATGATTCACTGTTACGGATCCGATGGAAATGGTTTTGACGAAATCCAAAACCGTTGCCAAAATGGCTATTTTCACATTAATTAAATAAACTAATATTAAATTAATTAATCACTTTTTAATTCAATATTTATAAACTAACAAATTTCATCATTTTTGATTACTTCGACATTTACAATGATTTAATACAAGTTTACATATCAATTCAGTGTTGGTTATTACACTAATTTCAGTGTTCAATTTCAACTGTAATTAAATCCAATTAATTTAAAATTTAATTTCAATAAATTGATTTAATTTGATTTCAATCTTTTTATTCAATCAATTATTACTTTATAGACCTAGTTCACATTTGTTTATACCTTATTACACTAATATTCTCCAATTGTCATCTTTTACTATATTAGTTGCAGTATTTCAATTACAATGAATTTTTGTCAATTTTATTATAATTTAAAATCTCAATAAATTTATTTATCTTTGGTTTACTCTTTTATAAATTCAATAATTGCCTTGTTAACATAATTAACATTCCTACACATTTTATTGCATTTACGTTTTACAGCTATCGCCTTAACTCATATTAAAGTAACATTAAATGACATTTAATTGCAATAAATCCATTTATTATAGCTTAAATTCCAATAAATTGATCAAACTTGATTTCAATTCTTTTTATTCAATCAATTATCATATTATGAATAAAATTTACATTAGTTACATCTTATTGAATTAATATTCTACAATTATCAGTTTAATCTACATTAACCGCACTAATTAAGTGAACTAATTGCAATTGATTTCAAATTTAATTTGACAGGTTAAATAAATAGGTAACATATAGTAATTGTCACCATTGACCTTTAGCCATATCTTATAAGTTTATTATCCACAACAAGTGTTATAATTACTACTACAACACTAAATTTATTCAGTTACAATTCATTACACATTATTTCATAAATCAATCAAATTTTAAATTATCAATTTCTCTTTTAATCCAATTATCCATTAATGCATACATTACTATAATTTATTTACAATCTATATCAATTATAACTCTTTAATCCTTTTAATTAATTGGAATTATATTTAAAGCAGCTATCAATTACGTTAAATTAATACTATTACATTGCATTCCAGTTATATTCTTATTATTAAACCACAAATGTTTAATTCTTCCAACATTAAATCACAAAACTTTATTAAATTAACTACTTTTAATTACCAAAATTTATGGGTCGTTACACTCTCCCCCACTCAAAACTTTTCGTCCACGAAAAGGGAAATGAAGGGAAAAGAAGAATTTATATAATCAATATATCTTATTCAAAATATTAAATTTATAAACAATTAATTTACATAATTAAATAATTTAACTAAAATACATCAATTTATAATAATTAAATCCTTTATATTCAAGTTAATAAAATTTTGAAAACATTTCACAAAAATTTCTAAGTCCAAAATTCACGGAAAATTTCGGTAGAGTCTCCTTTGTATGGAAAGGTCTGGGAGAAATAGTAATATCAATAATAACAATATATATCACATAAATTTCAAAGTAATATATCCCAAACCATGGGAAACAATATAATATCGCTAGAAAACCGTAATCCGAAAACGTACCTATTTGTCGGGCAAATAACACTTATTTTATGAAACCAAAAGCAGTAACTACTGCTTTCATAAACCTGTATTTCACTTATATAATTCAAAAGAAGTTAATAATTATATAAAAGAGAAATATTTAAGTTTTTTCAACTAATGACAGCAAAACAATCACAACATTACAATAGTCACTTGCAAACAAACAATACAACCATCATATCTTCACATGCAATCAAAGAAATCAACATACATCCATAGCAACCAACAAATGGTTTGTTCGGGTTCAGAACTTCTAATCATATAAAATGATAAATAAACCATGAAGTAAACCATACCTTCAATAGTCGTAGATAAACTTTATAGATTATTTATACATATTTATACAAAATAGAAGTATCCTTTCCCAACCAATCCATAAGCCAATACAAACAAAATTCCAAATAATATTTAAGTTTTATTCTTATTACTCTTTCTTTTTCACATTATTTATTGTTCATTTTTTTTATATAATGATTTTCTTAAATTCACGATCATTACTTACAAAATTTAAATTTTTCATTCACTCATGTAAGGCTTATTTCATTAATTTACATTCTTTACTTACATATGTTATATTCATTTCAGTTATTTGGATCATAATTGAAGTATTGTATACATTATTTTTTCAGTTTACTTCACATTTACAATTTAGTTTGCTTTTTTTTTCATTATTTACTTTTCTTTTCTCATTCATATAATGTTTATTTTCATTATTTTACATTCGTGATTACTAACAAAAGTTCATTTCTCCTTTATTCATACAATGCCATTTTCTTTCATTTTATTACTCTACATTCATTGCTCAAATAACTTATTTTTATTTCAATTATTGGATTATACATTATTAGGTAAGTTTCTTTACAATTCAATTCACCATTTATAGATTATTTCTTTTTCTTCACATTCATTCTTCCATATATAGTATTATTGAATATTAACATCATTTCTAAATCATTTTAATGTTTCCTGAAGTTATAACCATTCAATTAATGTAGTACTCATTTTAATTATCAATGGCTTTAACATTAATTTAAGTTTATAATTATTTACTTATAGAGTTCAACTTTTACTATTCAATTTGAATTTAAATAGCTTAAAATGTCAACTTAAGTTCACAACAATTTATAACATTAGAATTCTTATTTATAAAAGTAAGTCCATTGAACACTTTCATTTACTGAAGTTTACTTGCACAATATTCTATTACATATCCTATTTAACATTTCAACTTTTAATAATTGGGTAAGTTATATATATGTATGTATGTATGTATGTATGTATGTATGTATGTATATGTGTCTTTTAGAATGCAATTGAATATTACCCAAGTTTCTCTTATATATTTAGTTAACAAAATGTTCAATATTTACCATTTCTTATTTTCATTTCCTTTTATTTACAGTTTCCAAAATTTCAGTTTCTTACCTATTTCATTAATCATTTTAACATTAAATTTCTTATTTTTATTTTAGAAGTTTCCAATTATAAATATAGTCAAGATTCCATTCATTAGAATGATTTCAATTTCTAATTTACAAAACTTAAGAACTGAACAACCGGGTTTCATTTCAATTATTTTAAAATAATATATATGATCATACCTTTTATATATATTGATATCAAATCCAACTACAGAAAAAAAATTAGGTTTCGTTTATCAAAACGGACATGCAGTAAAACTACTTCAACGGTCTTCCCACTTTGAAACTCGAAAATGAACGTCGATGATGCGTGCACTCATCACCGAAATTATTTTCCAACGACTAAGAGGGGAGTACAAACTTATTTCATTCCAAAATTCCTTTAAAACATTTCTTTCAAATCATATTGAAATATTCATATCAGAAAATACTTTTAAATACTACTAATATTATATTCCAAAATCTTTCGAAAGAAATTTTCAAAAATCCCGGAACTTCAGTTCTAAAATTTTCAGTTTATATTCATTTTATTTATAAATTTTATTTTTCAATCAATATTTATAAAATTTCTCTACCTAACAAACATCATATCACATCCAACTATATCAGTTATAAATTTATTATTTTATATACAAAATATATAATAGGAAAAATTATTTCATTTACCTATATTTCCAAACAATATTGCGTCGGTCTGTCCTATTAAATGTTTAGAAATTCCTGTCGATGCCCTAGCATCCTATGCACCGACCAAAATTTATAAATACAAAACGGAACAAATTAACACAATACAAAAACCCTTTACAACACTAACAAATACGCTATCTCATATATACACTTAGCGACTCATTCTAGGGTATTACTACCCTATTTCTAAAGAGTCAGACCCCACAAAGCTAAGGTTATCGCTAAACCAAAGCTCTGATACCAACTGTAACGACCTGCCATTTTGGACATTTTAAGCAGACACACACGTGAGAATCAAACCATTCAAAATGGCAGATTGTTATGGGGTAAATAAGAAAAAGCAGAGAAAGAAGGAAGACAAATACAGAATCTCGTAGCAGAATGACAAAATATAATAATCAAATAAACGGTTCATGAAGCTGTTTACAAATAACATTAATTAAACCTTTATAATATAGGTCAGAGTCACATACAACAAGAATAAATAATAAATAAATACAGCGGAACAACATGACGCAGTGGAATAATATAATACATAATAATAGTACAAAATCTTCATCCTCAACCTCTAGAAAGCAGTCTTCGATAAACTGAAAAGCTCAGACTGACCCGAGCGAATTGAAAAGACAAAACACTCGAGTCAGAACTAAAAGATCTTATGTAAGTTAAATCAACAATAAATAAATATGAGTGTAACGGCGTTAGAGATGTTTACGGGGTTTGACATCTCCTATCTAGTGTCTAACGTGAGTGCAATAACTTAAGAGATGTTCAACATTTCCATCTCCTAAGGATCCGTTAAACTATCTACTATGTAGTAGAATACGCTATTATAATAGTGTCTACAATAAAGTAAAGTATTAAAATAGCGTTAAGGCGTTACCTATATCTCTCTTAACACATTTTATATTGGGTACTTTTGGCACAGGTCCTTATTAAGTTTCAAAATTCATGAAAAGTCCTTCACTAAATTTCAGTGTAAATTAGATCCCTGTTTTTTATTCACGATTATTGCAGAGCATGATGCAACATTTCATAAAAGTTGCTGACATTTCCGCAACATTTCTGTATACTGTGAACATAGTGTATGAAAGTTGCTGAAATATCAACACTTATTTATAAAAGTTGCTGATATTTCAGCAACATTTATGTACACTGTGAACACAGTTTATGAAAGTTGCTGAAATATCAGCACTTATTTATAAAAGTTGCTGACATTTCAGCAATAATTTTTCTTTGTTTTTACAATAAAACTTTGACACAGATAGTTGCTGAAATATCAGCACTTATTTATAAAAGTTGCTAACATTTCAGCAATAATTTTTCTTTGTTTTTACAATAAAACTTTGACATAGATAGTTGCTGAAATATCAGCACTTATTTATAAAAGTTGCTGACATTTCAGAAATAATTTTTCTTCGTTTCCAAAAAATAGGGACCCGCTTTACAATGAAACTTTGACAGGGACCCGCTTTACAATATGAAAATATGATAGGGATGCCTCCCTAATTTCCACTTTTATATATTCCCGTAGTCTATACAATGTCGTAGGCTCCACCAAACCAGTGGTTTATCCAGAGGACACCCCATAGGTATGGTACAAAACAAACTCGTAAAAGGCGCTCTAGGGCATGTGAACACGGCGCTCGAGGCAATGCCAGGGTATATTTACCAATTGCAGAACCGGGCTAGTGGTAAGGCATATCAACTACTACCACCCACCTCGGAACAAAATCCCATAATCAAAATCAAGGGGTGGCCACCAAATCATCACAAAGTCATAATATGGTATCGAAGAAGCATGTCCGATCGGAGGAATGACCTCACTTGGTCCAGGTATAGCTCCTGTTTTAGTCATATCTAAGCTGACTCACGGGAGTTAGGGTCACGTCAATACCTCATATAGAACCGATCGCCAAACCATCCTACTTCATTTCTGGAATCTCCTCCATGTACATAGTTGTTAAAGTGGTTTTCGGTATTGGCAGAGAGTATGACAATATCCGATCCTGGTCTCTTTAATAACCAAACGCTTATTTCACATTGGATGGTTCTTTTACATTTCAAAAAGTCAATTCACAATTTATATCAAAATATCATATTCAATTTCAAATCATATCTCTTTCGAAATCATATTCACTTTCAAAATATATTCACTTCAAAAATCATATTCACCGTCAAATCATATTCACTTTCAGATAATATTCACTTTCAAATCATATTCACTTTTGAAATTCACATTCACTTTGAAATTATCGATAAGTTATGTTAATTAATTCTTCATTTCAAATCATCTTATTCACTCAAATATGTCATTTCACAAAAGGTATCAATTCCAAATTCCAACTTAGGTTGTATCATAATCAAGGATTTAAATATAAATACTTCAACTTTACACAGTCTGAAATTTTAGAAAATAGTTTAGGTAATTACAAAAAGTTTATATAGTTTTAAAAATAGTTTAAATAGATTTAAAATAGTTTAAATAGTAAAAATAGTTTAAATAGGTTTAAATTTGATTTAATTAGTTTTAACATGATTTAAATAGATTAAATATAGATTAAATAGATTTATATTATATTAAGTAGATTTAAATTAGATTAAATAAATTTAATTTGTTAAAAATAGGTAAATTAGATTAAATTGGATTAAATAGGTTATAATAGATTTAAAATAAGTTAAAAATAGTTTAAATTGATTAAAATAGTTTAAATTGGTTAAAATAGATTTCAAATTTATGTCCAACATTTTGATAACTCAATTCCAATAAATTCATTTATATTTTTGCCACTTCAACTTTGAAATTTCAATTTAATCCTTTGAACAATTCATTAAATCAATCCCAATTTCAGCATTAACGTTTGGATTCTCAAAAAATAATTCAGTTTATATAAATACATCTCTATTTCAAAATGCCAGTAAACTGAATTCAAAATTTAAAGAATTAAAATCATTTAATTTAACCAATCCGGTGTCCGTATATAATTTTCTACCCTAGGGTCAAGTAATACGGATATTTATCATTTCAATCCGCAATTTAAAATTTTACGGTTATATATCATTTCAAACCGTAATCCCGAATTAAATACAAATCCATAAAAACTCGAGTCTATCATTTCAACATATAACGATTTTTTCCTAATCTATAGATCGTTTGGGTATATATCATTTCAACCCATAGGGAACTTGCAGTGTTATAACAATATAAAATTCAACATCCAGTCATCTAATATCAATAGTCAACATCCATCACAATCATAATCCAAAACAATCAATAAACATCAATAGTTAACTGATAATCAAAACAGGTATTAAATTGATAATTTAAAATTCAATATTAAATTAAACGATGATTAAACGCAATAAAAGTCAAATTTAACCAGAGTGACAATTTAAACATACCAAACATCAATCAATTAATTTCATAAGATAATCTAGTAGTTGTGAGTGGGTCAAAACACTCACCTTTTGATTTCAAATCAAATTGAAATCCCAAATAGGGCTCAAAATTCAAACTGTCTCAAAATTTGTCCAAACTAGCGTCAAAATGTCCGAAATTTCGAAACGATCCCAAAGAAACAAACTGCGCGTGAATTGGACCTCGTATGTAAAAGTTACAATCGTTGGAGCATTGAACGATTTAAAAATTAATCAATAAAATAAAACAAACCTCACCCACACAAAAACGGCCACGTCAGCAAGCCAGTACACTCGAAAACCCTACAGGCCGAAGGAATTCGCGACCGCCACTTTGAAGCCACCACTATCTCGATCGTCCAAACTGCCTCGCGCCCCGCTCCATGTGGACCGCCGCCTCCCAAACATCGCCCCTGGCCACGATGCGGCTACAGGCGAACGCCTTCGTCGCCGATCGAGACCACATCACCCAGCCGCCGCCTAATTTTCCGAACCCTAATCTAATATTTGCCACGAATCCAGCTGTTGACTCGACTTGCCACCCACCTAGATGAGCTCCACTCGACACTCTCTTCAATATGGTACCCTTGATTTGTCGATCGGACAAAGTTGATCGACGCACGATGAACGGCCGAGATTAAATCACCCATTTCTGGCCACATCGAAACCCAAATCGAAAAATAGACTGTAAATTTGACTTGCGCTCGTCGAGAGCTTCAGATCGATATATAATTTGATATAGTTTGGAGGAGTTTGATTTTCGATTTGATTTTGGTTTGCAATTGAATTTGGAATTGGTTTTGGTTTGTCTGCCATTGGAAAGAGAGAAGCAGATAGAATTGTACGTACAAATAAAAGGAATAAGAAATAGCTAGGGTTTATAACAGGCTATATATAGGTAGATCAGAAAAATAGAAACGAATGGACAGATTGAATTGATCGAAACGATTTCGCGAACCCGAAAAACCCGTTCTGCCTCCGAAATGAAAGTGGGTCATCCCATATATCGAAATAGATGATTTTGATAATTTTAAACTCAATGGAACAGGTCTCAAGTCCAAATTCCACCGTATGAAGAAGTTATCTTTAAAATTAGCTTAATTTATATTGATTTCAATTGAATTTAATTAAAGTGATTTCTACGCGTTTCGAGTCCGTACGATCAAACGACAAGTCCGATCGCTATTTTAAATACATATCTATTTCAAAATGCCAGTTAACTGAATTCAAAATTTAAAGAATTAAAATCATCTAATTTAACCAATCCGGTGTCCGTATATAGTTTTCTACCCTAGGGTCAAGTGATACGGATATTTATCATTTCAATCCACAATTTAAAATTTTACGGTTATATATCATTTCAAACCGTAATCCCGAATTAAATACAAATCCATAAAATCGCTCGAGTCTAATATTTCAACCCATAACGATTTTTTCCTAATCTATAGATCGTTCGGGTATATATCATTTCAACCCATAGGGAACTTACAGTGTTATAACAATATAGAATACAACATCCAGTCATCTAATATCAATAGTCAACATCCATCACAATCATCATCCAAATCAATCAATAAACATCAATAGATAACTGATAATCAAAACAGGTATTAAATTGATAATTTAAAATTCAATATTAAATTAAATGATGATTAAATGCAATAAAAGTAAAATTTAACCAGAGTGACAATTTAAACATACCAAACATCAATCGATTAATTTTAAATCACATCGTAAATTTAATTTAACTAATATAAGATAATCTAGTAGTTGTGAGTTGGTCAAAACACTCACCTTTTGATTTCAAATCGAATTGAAATCCCAAATAAGGGCTCAAAATTCAAACAGTCTCAGAATTCATCCAAAATAGCGTCAAAATGTCCGAAATTTCGATACGATCCCAATGAAACAAACCGCGCATGAATTGGACCTCGTATGTAAAAGTTACAATCGTTAGAGCATTGAACGATTTGAAAATTAATCAATAAAATAAAACAAACCTCACCCATACAAAAACAGCCACGTCAGCAAGCCAGTACACTCGAAAACCCTATAGGCCAAAGGAATTCGCGACCGCCACATTGAAGCCGCCGCCATCTCGATCGTCCAAACTGCCTCGCGCCCCACTCCAGGTGGACCGCCGCCTCCCAAACATCGCCCCTGGCCACGACGCGGCTACAGGCGAACGCCATTGTTGCTGATCGAGACCACATCACCCAGCTGCCGCCTAATTTTCCAAACCCTAATCTAATTTTTGCCGCGAATCCAGCAGTTGACTTGCCTTGCCACCTACCTAGATGAGCTCCACTCGACACTCTCTTCAATATGGTACCCTTGATTCGTCGATCGGACGAAGTTGATCGACGCACGATGAACGGCCGAGACTAAATCACCCATTTATGGCCACACCGAAACCCAAATCAAAAAATAGACTGTAGATTTGACTTGCGCTCGTCGAGAGCTTCAAATCGATATATAATTTGATATGGTTTGGAGGATTTTGATTTTCGATTTGATTTTGGTTTGCAATTGAATTTGGAATTGGTTTTGGTTTGTCTGCCATGGAAAGAGAGAAGCAGACAGAATTGTACGTACAGACAAAAGGAATAAGAAATAGCTAGGGTTTATAACTGGCTATATATAGGCAGATCAAAAAAATAGAAACGAATGGGCAGATTGAATTGATCGAAACGATTTCGCGAACCCAAAAAACCCGTTCTGCCTCCGAAACGAAAGTGGGTCATCCCATATATCGAAATAGATGATTTTGATAATTTTAAACTCAATGGAACAAGTCTAAAGTCCAAATTCCACCGTATGAAGAAGTTACCTTTAAAATTAGCTTATTTATATTGAATTTAATTAAATTGATTTCTACGCGTTTCGAGTCCGTACGATCAAACGACAAGTCCGATCGCTACGAAACTTGAAACCTTATAATAATTCACTGTTACGGATCTGATGGAATTGGTGTTGTCAAAATCCGAGACAGTTGCCAAAATGGCTAGTTTCACATTAATTAAATAAATTAATATTAAATTAATTAATCACTTTTTAATTCAATATTTATAAACTAACAAATTTCATCATTTTTGATTACTTCGACATTTACAATGATTTAATACAAGTTTACATATCAATTCAGTGTTGGTTATTACACTAATTTCAATGTTCAATTTCAACTGTAATTAAATCCAATTAATTTAAAATTTAATTTCAATAAATTGATTTAATTTGATTTCAATCTTTTTACTCAATCAATTATTACTTTATAGACCTAGTTCACATTTGTTTATACCTTATTACACCAATATTCTCCAATTGTCGTCTTTTACTATATTAGTTGCAGTATTTCAATTACAATGAATTTATGTCAATTTTATTATAATTTAAAATCTCAATAAATTTATTTATCTTTGGTTTACTCTTTTATAAATTAAATTATTTCCTTGTTAACATAATTAACATTCCTACACATTTTATTGCATTTACCTTTTACAGCTATCGCCTTAACTCATATTAAAGTAACATTAAATGCCATTTAATTGCAATAAATCCATTTATTATAGCTTAAATTCTAATAAATTGATCAAACTTGATTTCAATTCTTTTTATTCAATCAATTATCATATTATGAATAAAATTTACATTAGTTACATCTTATTGAATTAATATTCTACAATTATCGGTTTAATCTACATTAACTGCACTAATTAAGTGAACTAATTGCAATTGATTTCAAATTTAATTTGACAGGTTAAATAATTAGGTTACATATAGTAATTGTCACCATTAACCTTTAGTCACATCATATAAGTTTATTATCCACAACAAGTGTTATAATTACTACTACAACACTAAATTTATTCAGTTACAATTCATTACACATTATTTCATAAATCAATCAACTTTTAAAATATCAATTTCTCTTTTAATCCAATTATCCATTAATACATACATTACTATAATTTATTTACAATCTATATCAATTATAACTCTTTAATCCTTTTAGTTAATTGGAATTACATTTAAAGCAGCTATCAATTACCTTAAATTAATACTATTACATTGCATTCCAGTTATATTCTTATTATTAAACCACAAATGTTTAATTCTTCCAACATTAAATCACAAAACTTTATTAAATTAACTACTTTTAATTACCGAAAGTTACGGGTCATTACACCGTGGCTTATCTCCTTTTATTATCGGCTCAATTTTCTACTATTCATGATATATTCCACGTTTCTCAACTACGGAAATGCCTTAGAGATTCCGGTTCTATTCTTGATCATGGTGTTATTGAAGAAATTTAAGTTTCACCTAATTTGACTTATGAGTAACATCCTATTCGTATTGCTACGGAGGTTAAACGCCTTCGTAATAAAGATGTTCCGCTTGTGAAAGTTCAATGGTCCGCAAATCTTAAGGATTGTTCTTGGGAATCCAGAGAATTCATCGAGTGAACATATCCAGACTTACTCTCTCGTGCTACTTAAGGTGAACTTCTCACTTCAAAATTTTCTTTTGTGTTGTTATGCCTTAGAGTGGTTGTTACTCTTTATTTTCTTCTTAAGTATTGCGAGAATGCAATTTCTTTAAGGAGGGCAGTCTGTAACAACCTGCATATTTTACGATTATATATTTAAATGTTTTATTTAAATATAGCATCGTTAGTTGAATTAAAGTCTGAAATGTGACTTTTTGTAAACAGTCGAATTTGGACTCGAGATCACTTTTATTGAGTTCAAAACAATGTTTACAACTTGTTTAAGTATAAACATCGATATGTTTGGAGTTGATTAGGATTTTGGTATTTTCATTTGGGCTTTGGGTTGGGTTCTAGCCCATTAACCCAATAAGCTAACCCAAACTCTTCTACCAAATACCCTAACTCCTCTCCCGTTCATTCATTCTACTCATAATAATTCCTAACATTCAAGCTAAATGAAAAATGGGGAAAAGAGAGGAGGTTAGAAATTCCTAAGCTCTAGTTCTCTTAGGAAATTCAAATTCAAGTTCCAAAATCAAGGAGACGCTTAGGTAAGCATGCTCTTCATCTTCTCCATCCTAATTCCTCTTCAATTCTTGATTTTTCCTATAACCTAACTTAGGAAATTCATTACATGTGATCATAGATTGAAGGTTCTTCAAGTGAAGTTGAAGAGAGATTGACCTTGCTTTGTTTTAGAGCTTCTCATTCCTTGTTTTTGAGTTTAAAGGTGAGATCTTGAATGTAACGATCCCGAATTTTAAACAAGTTTAAATTGATAATTTATTGAATTTTTGAATTAAAATTGTAAAATTAATTGTAAATTGAAGCGAGTTCCCCGAACTCAAATGAAATAGATGTTAAATCATTTGAATTTAAATTGTATATATGTGAATATATATATAGGGGTATATATGAGTAAATTTGAGTTTATACATATATATACATATTTGATTTGAATTTAAATCTTAAATAAATGGTTTAAATATTAAATATAAAATATAAAAATTATAGACTTTGACACAAGAAAGAAAATAAATAAATGATTTAAATTTAGAATTGATGGTTAATATATAAAATAAATACAAGACAATAAATAAAAGTAATAATAAATATTTGAGCTAGAAATAAAAAATAGAAATAGAAATAAATAAAAAAACAAGTCAAAAAGGAAATGTGGATCTCTTGGACCTTGCAAATGAAGACAACATGATATATTTAAGTTGAACAAAAAAGATATAAGTATGTAGACAAAGTATAAGCAAGTGAAATAGGCTTACAAAGTTAGAAGCCACCAGATTTTTCTCTCATGCAATGTACAAAATAAAATAAAGCAAATAAAGATAAGTTGTACAACTAATTAATGCAGCCACCAAAGCAAGAAATATCCCTGATTTCTTCTGTACAAACAAAATAAAATATCACCATGTACAAATTTTTATCTCCTGTAAACTTCATTTCACTTGAACAACAAATTTGTTTCAGTTGCCTCCATTAAAACTGAGAAAAAAACCAAAGTAATATCACTTTATAATCAAACAAACATCTCAAACTAAAACATCAAAACCTGAGAATTAAGAAAGCCTGGGATCTTCAACTATCAAGTTCAAAACTAGATTTCAACTTCAACTTAAAAGACTACAACTTCAACTTTCAACTTGAAGACTTCTGGAATCTAAAAATGTTTAAGGTGAGTAACATCACTTTAAAATAATTTAAAAGTATAACATGTTGCTTATATATCTGTGAATAAGTATGATTGTGTGAATATATATATAAGTGAGATTCTGTGTATATATGTATGGATGTATAAATGTGTGAGCATGTATGTTGCATGTGACATCTCTGTTCCCAGTTTTCAGGCTCAAGTTTTGATTTAAAATGGTGTATCTCTTAATCTAGTCACTGTTATGATTTAAGTTATAAACAAAAATTGTTTTTTTATCATAACTTAAAGTTTAAAAATTTAATTATGTTAAAATAAATTTAAACTTGCTCTGGAAACAATACTATGAGCAAACTAACCTATTAAAGTTTGAATCTGTGTTATACTGTGAAGTGAAATGGTAAAAAGAATTGTTTGCATGGATGTGAATATGTTGTATATATATATCTAGTTTGAGTATGTGCATGCCTGTACATGCCTCTGTTTATACATGACAGGGTTGATAAACCTGTTCAAAAAATGTATATCACCCAGACGAGTCCATATTAGGCTTTGATCTCTAAATATAATTTGATTATAAGATTATAATATCAATCGTAAAATGGTTTCAAATATTTATAATTAGAAAATATTCAGAAAAATAGCAAATACAGTAAAATCCTTTTAAAATCTGGAAATTTGATATCTTTAATTTTGAGTTTTGTTCATATCATCAGAATCGAATCTAAAAATGTTGATTTTTAAGATAAATATCATGGTTTTTAACTTTGTAAATCACGAGATATCGGAAGTTGATTAGAATCGAGAATTTGCTTGATTTCTGATGATCGCGTAGTCGTATAGCCTCGAATTTGTGGCTGAAGGAAGATGGAGGTCTGGGAATTCATGGAAAAATGATGGGTAATTTTATAATACGCTGTGGTGGTCGATCGGCGTTGATTTAGGGTTTAAGAACCCATTTTTGTTCACAATCGAAATGATGGTGCTGCGTCATCTAGGGGTGATCGGACTGCGTAGCGACGGGGCCAATCGCGGCATAGCACGTGTGTGGAGCTTCGGTCCAAATTTGGTGACCGATAACGGTCAGGGGAGGCGGCGCGAGGCAGTTTTCCGATGATGTTCCTGATGTGTAGTTGGGTCGAAGTGTCTCGATTCTTGTTTTCAAATCTTTCTCGAATTCTGGGTGTTTGTGGTGTTTTGGGGGATGGTGGTCGACTCGTGGATGGCTGTAGCTCCGACCAACAGCGGCGAAATTGGCCGTGCACGTGCACGAGTTGGTTGTGTGTCAGGTTGATGGTTTGGGAAAGAAGATGGGGGAGCTCGAGTTAAAGCGCGTGCGAATAGGGGATGGACTCGAAGCTTTCCAGACTTGGTCTCGAAGCAGGAATAGGGAGGTTCGGGTATAAATGGATTTCCAGGTTTAAACAGAAACTTGTTTCTGTTTTGAAAATTTAAACTGAATTTAAATTTTGTAAATCCAGGTTTAAACTTGAGTTGAAATTTAAAGTTTAAATAAAAAATTCAAGCTTAGGTTGAAACTTAAATTTAGAAATAAATCAAGTTTAAATTTAATTTGTTTAATAACTAAAATGGTTAAGCAACTTGAAAGTATATTTTAAACAATTTAAATTTAAAATTGAATTTGAAATCATGAATGAATGATTTAAACAGAGATTAAATCAAAGTTTTAAAATCTGAATTTAAATCTAAATTTGAATTCAAGATTTTGAATAAAATAAAGTTTATAAATTCAAATGTTTAAAAAGTTTAAATGAAAGAAATTACACTTTTAAATATGTGAAGTTAAAAGAAATTTGATTGAATGGTTGAATTGTTGATATTCCCTGATCTGTGATGCTGTGTGATATATTCTGATTTGTGTGTGATCTGTAAAGTAGTTTATTTATCTGGGATGAATGTAATTTATTGTTTGTACTATATATATATATATCTGCGATTGGTGATCTGTGAATAAGGATAATCGTTATAGTTTATACCGCTTATCAAATATATTGCTGTATTTGAATCTATGGTGATTGAATGAGGTTGCACTACTGTGAGAAACCCCTGGACTACACCATACACACACAAATATGGATTTCACGAGGAAATCGGTTAAGTCACAGATGATTTAAATTTAATGTTTTTGAAATTGAAATTTTAATTTCAATTGATTTGGGAAATGGACTTGGATTAAATGTTAAAGCTTTTGAAAAGGAGTTTTTAAGATAAAAGTTATTTTGAATAACTTGGTAATGTTTTTCAATTTAAATAATTTAATTTGAATTTGAATTCAATATTTGGAATTGAATTCAATATTTGGAATTGAATTCAATGATTTGGAAATTATGGTCTAAAAAGACCATACCAGTTATAAATGTGTTTTATATGGATTTTTAACCATTTAAAAGTATGGTTTTAGAAATTTAAGAAATTTAATCCGAGTTTTGTACTTGAATGGTTTTAACTTATGTAAATGGTAATTAGTTTTCCAGAATGGAAACTAATTGTTTCAAAGAATAAAAGCTCTCATATAAGAAATGTATTTCCAATTTAAGTTAAAGGAATTTCAAGTTGAATTGAAAATAGTTTTCCAAGTTACGAATAAATCTTTGGAAACGTGCTTTGAAAGCTATAAATTGAATCTTTGATTTATAGATTTAATGAGTTAATCCAATTGAAATGGAAATTGATTTGAAAAATCTATGAAGAATCTTTGTGAAACTGGGTGAACTTTGTGAGATAAATCTTTTTGTTAAAGATTAAAATGGTAATGTGTTTAAACCATTTGAAGAAAAGTTTTGGGTAATAAGTTGTGACTTAACTGAAATCCCAATATCCATATGTTTTAAAATATTGCGCTCATTATTCGGTTTAGCCCGGAGAGGACTTTGTGTCATATAACCCATTTCGAATAATGATACGACGTATATGGATAGCATTTGAAGACCGGTGGTGAAGACTGGATACTTTCGAAAATGAAAGGATTACCATTGATTGTCTCTGCATCGGCTGATCCCCGGTATAGAGATTTTAGCGCCCTTTGTGATGGGAAGTCCGGACGTGATTAGAAATTATCTGGATTTGCAAGGGCTTCTTTGGAAGTGCCTTCTGTTCTGTTCAAACCTGGAACAGACTTGTATGGTTGTATGTATGACATTACACTTTGAGATATAAAGCTGATTTCTTTCAAATACATTTTTGTTTGGTGGTGGAGAATTTATTCTCTTAGCTTAACACCCTTCTCTGAGACGTACGAGCTTAGAGGTTATGTAGTTGAAGGTTATCAGTGATATACTCCCAATTTGGTAGTGTGGCATGCTGAGTGCTGCTGTGTGTTACTGATCATTTGTTGATCAAAGAATGGCTTTCGTGTAAAGCGTAGCTTTGTGGACGAGACCTCATCGGACCTCACACCCCGGAAATGGTCGAAACAGGAAAGATGTGGCAAGGTTTCAGGGGTAGCTCCCCTAAGGTATGACCATTCCTTCTGGAAAAAGGTGGTATCATGGTATGGAGCCCAGATATTTACCTGTGTGGTTGCTCCAATCTCATTTTCTGTGTGATTGTTGCTTTGTGATCGAGAGCTCTCAGATAAAGGTCGCAAACGACCGGGGGTGGCATATCTCAGGTTTACTACCCGGGAAGGGAGTAACCGGCCTTGTGTTGGCAGAGATCTGGGTAGGTTCTCGGGGCGTCTCTCCAGAGGCGTTCCCATGTGGCATAGGAAGTTCCTTAGCCTGACCATTTGTTGGAAAATCCAAAGAAACAATACGAACCTTGTACGGTTTTAGTTGTATAACCTGCTATGGAATGTGGCGGTAACCTGCTATTGAACATAGTAACTATAGTAGGCATACAATAATGGTTGTATGTTGGCTAAGATTAATATTATACTTTCGAAAGGTTTTCCTACACTATGCACTAATAGTAATAATATCGAATGATTTTGCGTAGTTAGCATTTTTGACTATCATAAGGAGAAATCTCCTCCAATTCTGCGTTTGCATTGTGTGTGTGGCGGGAGGCCTATGGTAGTTTCATTTTCCAAAAGCATTGCGGATTTCAATTTTTAAAATCCTTTTGTTGTTTGTTTTAAAGATAAACTGCTTTTGTTACTCACACCAGTCCCATGACTGACTCGGAGTTTATTGTTCCCTTCCTAAACTCTAGGTGCCCACAATTTCCCACACGGGCATTCTAGAGTTGGGTTTTTCAGATAAACAGGTTTAGTAGACTAGTTGGAGCTAGTTCAGATTATGGAATTCACGACTGACGTTGGTTATCTTGGTGGAACGTGATGGTGGTTCGAGCTGATGTTGGAGTTGTTGGACTCATTCTCTTTTGAGGATCATTTGGAGTTATCACTTCTGTTTTCCGCTGTATCATTATTTATCTCTGATATTCTTGTATCATATTGATATCATTGTTGTATATCATTCTGGATATTGTATTCATTGGAGTTGTATATGATATTATCCATTTCTTTATTCCGCTGTGTTGTTATACTTACTGTGTTATAAGCTCCGGGGAGCCAGATTCGGCGTTTGAATCTATGGCATTTGAGTACAAGTGAAGTACGGGTGCCGATTTTCGAAGGCCGAGTCCGGGATCTTTACATTGAACTCACATCTATGTCTATAGCTTTCATTATTGTTAGGTATGAATTCCAAACATCTATTTCATGTTCATTGCTTTTGATTTGAATTGGTTTGGCGAATTTCCCAATTTTGGTATTTTGAAGTCAAAATCTTTAAAGATCCTATCTTGAATATTTGGACATGTTGTTTAGGGTGTATCGAAAAGTATAGGGATGGGTTGTCGTTTGGCATAAATCCCTAGCCTCCATCGCTCGTCCGATCGCCTCCGAATTGATTTGGCCATCATTGGCCTAGGCAAATTCTGCCCAGGCCCAGGCGACCAGACGTCTGGTTGAAATTTCCAGACGTCTGGTTGAGGTCTCTGAGAGAGAAAAATAATGAACATAGAAAAAAAGGGCAGAGCCTAGGGTTAGACATCTGGTCAAACTAACCAGACGTCTGGTCCTGTTGAATTTTTGCCAATTTGCATGTTTTTATGCGAATTTCCATTTCTTACCGATTTTAGTTGACCTTGTTAGTTGTTGTCATTTATTAACGAATTTGATGACTTCTTTTCTTGATTTTTGAGAATATCCATTTGATGGATTTGATATCGATTTTCATGGTTTTAATTCACGTCGTCGAATGTGGATTTGGTAATAGATTGTTTTTACAATCATTTCTATGATTTGTCACTTTAAAATACAAAGGTTTTTATACTAGTAGTGAATACTCAAACTCTTTCACAAAAATGATTTCAACACTACTTTTAATACAAAGCTCGTTTTGAAACCATTTTCTAACCTATTAGTATATACAAACTTTTTCCTCATTCTTATGAAAAATCCAATTAAACGAATTAGCAAAACAAGTGGTATGAAACGCTTGCGTTTACCTTGTCGGTTAATTCTTGGACTTGTTCGATTGAAATCTCGTGACAATCTTCGAGTGAAAATCTACAATTTGTTCGTAATTGTTTAAGTTAAGCTAGTGGTTATGGGACATGAAGCTAAACTCGTTTAGTTACTAGCTTAGTGTAATTTACACTTCTTTTTGATCAATGATGATCATTTTGTGATTTAGACTTGCGATGAGCAATGCCTCTTTGTCCACGTGGGGGACTAAACCCCGTTTGTGTAGAGCTTCGTCTCATTTTTATGGGCTAGCGACCCATGGTCTTTTAACTATTTTATGGAGTTCGGTTCATCGGGTGTATCGTTGTACTGCGTCGTTGTTCCGGCTTATTTGAATTTCAGGTTCCTCGGGTTTACCGTTGTACTACGTCATTGCACGGCTCTATGGGTTAGCGACCCATGGGATAGCGTCACGTTTATGATACACGTGTTGGTGAGTTTTCATGCTCCTGTTTATGATAGGCCTCCTCTCTTTGTGTTTTTCTGGATTTCTAATTATTGATATATGGAATTTGTTTTTCACCAATTTTTGTGATTTGCATTGATAGGCTCTATCAATATTTGTGATTTGGTGAATAAGATAAAGAAGATGACATTCATTTTGGTGTTTGAGAAAATCTGAGATATTGTATGATTTTCATTGTTATCAATTATATACTTGTCACAATATGGTATTATTGTTAACATATATTTTTGTTATATCTCTTATCCTATCTCATCTTACCTGATAATTATATCTAGACTAATCCGTTTATTATTTTTTTCTTAAATAATACTCGGGTCAGACCGAGGTGTTTCAGGTGCTTCCACTTGACTTCTTAGTAGGGACTAGCTTCTGATTTTTGGCTAACTACTTTAGCTTAGTAGTTTTTGGTTTTATACATTCGAGATAGAGACTCCTTGATGTATACTTATTCTTTTGTGTAGCACATGTACCTATTCTTTTGGCATGTAGTGGATCTTGTATGACCACTACTATGATGTTCACTTCTATGTGTTATATTCATATCTATTTCCGCCTTAGTGATATGACTATTTGTGACTGATTTTGTGTTATGCCTATTTTATATTTGTTTCTGAAGGCCACATAGCCACTGTGTAGTGACTTTGAGTTTGTATTTGATATGTCAGACTTCCTCTTGAAATGAAATGCATGACATACTATTTGACATATCGGTACTCGCACAAAGCAATTACACAGATGGTCGCTCCTCAACGGCTTTATTCTTCGTGCTAGTCGACGGCATTACCCCGTAGTGTTCTTGGCTAGTGTGAGTATAGAGGTGGGGCGTCACAGCTTGGTATCAGAGCCAAACTTTGGAACAATATAGGATATTATGACAAGGATCATTGTCCTAAATCTCTCTAAGGAATCGTGCCTTAGGATTTAATTCGAGTCTTAGGACCCGTTCTATCCTATTTTCTTTTATGATGCCTTGTTTTATCAATCAAGTTTGTTTGATATTCATTCTGAGAATAACCATTTTCCTCTTCATTCTTTCTTTCTTAAAGAAGAGAAATGGTTAGACCTGCCCGTCCTAGCACTGATCAATCCGGTGGTTCTCCTCAGGATGGCATATTCATGTCTACTCAACAACTTTTGGATCTTGTAAAGAATGCCCAAGCTGCCGGTCCCATTCTTGAGCCTACTCATCCTAAATCTGGGTTTGCGCGCTTGTGCAATGATTACACCAATTTGGGTGGAAAGACATTTAAAGGTTCCGAAAGCGTTATTGAAGTCCAGGATTGGCTTTCAACATGCGATCGCATCTTTTCTCGCATGAATCTTGTGGATCCACATCGAGTCCAAGTGGCTTCTAGCATGCTCCAGGAGAAAGCATTAGATTGATATGAGCTTTTGGTTTCGGAAATCGTTGAAGTGGATCTTACTTGAAAGCAATTCCAGGAAAGGTTCGAGTTAAAGTTTGTGCCAGAAGCTGAAAAAGTAACTTTAGCCCGACGCTTTATTGACCTTGTTCAAGGTGAATCTTCCATGAGGGATTATGTCGCATCATTTGAATCCCTCTCTAAATATGGGGTCGAGTATATTAATACCTCATTGAAGAAAAATCAGAGGTTTATCTATGGGTTGAATAAGAATCTCAAAAAGGCTTTACTTCTGAAACTAGAAGTTCCTTTCGATCGACTTGTAGATATCGCTCTTCGACTTGAAGAGGCCGATAAAGAAAGTGATTTTGAAGTTGTGGGTGCCAAGAAGAATTTCAACAACAACAAGAAGTGGCATCTCGACAGTAAGTTCAAAGGCCCTAATTCTTCGTGCTAGCCGACCTCATTACCCCGTAGTATCATTGACTAGTGTGAGTATAGAGGTGGGGCATCACAATATGATATTTTTTTTATTATTATTAAAACTTAAAGTTTTAATTATCCCAACTTAATAGATTACACAAAGAAGTAAATATGGGTAAATTCGATCGACCAATGTCCTTCTAACAGATAAGTTGAAATATCATTCACATGAAGAAGAAAACTTGCGTGAGTATCGCGTAAATAATGTTTTAGTGAGTTGTAATGCTACAATCGAAATTCAACAGTAGTTTCTATGATTTTTGTTTCATTCATCATTATATTCGTAGGGATAAGGTTGCTTAACGTTTATTTTTTTATGTAATATGCAGTACTCTTTTGAACTTAAAATGATTTCGTTTGTTGTTTTATGATATGAGACGTTTGTTTTAAACTGACTAACTAGCGTGTTTTAAACTAGCAAACTAGTGCTATTATTACTTTTTTATCTCTCTTTCCTCGTTTGTTTAAAAGTTTAAGCTTATAACCAAAAAATATTCAAAAACGAAATATGTATTTCTGTAAACTTCCTTAAACCTACTTTGCTTTGTTTTTTGTTTCTAGTATTTTTGCGAGATCTATGGAATTCATAAATATTCTTTTCGACCTCCAATTTTACATCTTCAAAATAGTTGCTCCACTTTTCTAATATTTTTGCCGAGAAAGAATCAATGAGATTACGAATTATCCTGGACTAAAAATGTAATTTTTCACAAAATTAAATAGCTTTCTATTATTTCTGCGATTTTATATAGATTTGTTATAAATAGCCACTTTTTGCTTTGTTGCATTTACATTGCGGATCAATTTTTCTACAAATAACTGTGTGCGGAGCACGGATTTACGCTATTATATAGAAAGGAGGTACCTTCTTTCCTTGATCCTGTGTAGAGAAAGTAGAGTTCACCTTCCAAGCATCAAGAATGTTAACAGCCTGAATATCAATATCTTTCAAAAAATAAGTTCTAACTTTTAAGCTTAACACTGCAATATAATGAGTTATTTTGAACTTTAAAATTGTGTACATATATTAAACTTGTACAAATATTAGCAAAGCTCGATACATACATTAAACTTCAATAAAAAAAGTAATATAATGAGTTATTTTGAATAATTACTTTGAAATATTTTGATCAACGTAAGTGCCCAACAAAGCTCGTACCGATGAAAGGCCAGCCTCCAAGATTGCCAGGCGGAAGGGTCGGCGGTGATTAGCTCTTCATTTTGCCATTGCTTCTAAATCCAAGAAATACTAGTAGCAATATGATCAATGAAGGCGCTAATATTTTCTGCATTGCCATTTCTCTTTTATTCCAATGCCTACCTCAAGTGTACGTAGTACTTACATAGAGATATATAAAGGATGAAAAACCTACTACTTGTATAGCTGGCGACTGCACTTTTCTAATTTGAAATGATGTCTAGGATATTTAATTATGAAGTCTACGATCCCTTCATTTAAAAATCCATAAAAATCCAGTCCAACGATTGTTCGATCACTCATAACCTTCAACCTTGAAGGTTATGAAAATGAAGTATTTATTAATATTTCTTTGTTTGATCCGTTAAAGGCAAACGAAAATGACATCTATCAAACGGAAGAACAAATAATTTCATAATTTTAACCACCAAATTATTTGATTACTTTATCAATTTTGGACGATAAGATAAATTATTAGTTGACATTTTATAAACTATTGTTGAACCAAACCCCTTTCGACTTAAAAAATTACAACATTTAAACTTTTGCACTATAAAAATTGTTACAGAATCATTTTATTTAATATTTGTTATCAAATGTTCAAACGTAATTGTTTGTAAAAGTCGATATAATAATTATAATTTCTTAATTTTTTTATAGAATTTTATGTTTAATCAAAAAAATAGAAAATAACGATCAACGACGTTCTTACGATCTGATCGATTGAACCATTGAAACTTTTGACCTTGCATTAACACGGTTCAACTCGTGGTTTGGTCTTCGAAACTATACAAAGGCCACGTTGTAACTTGTAAATGGCTTTTAGTTTTTATTATATGTTTAAATGGTAATAAAAAATTATGCTAGTTTAAAGATTACCGAGTAATGGATTAATTCTTGAATGCATGCACATAATGTGACATATATACTTCAGAGATTTTTATCTGTCTAATAAATCTTATGTTCTACCATTCCTGGTCCATGACCAGATATTTATAGAGATTAAACGGCATATTTTTAGTTACCAGTTGAATTATTGGGTATATTTTAAAACCATTGCACAAATTATAGAATAACATTTTGCTAATGTTTCCTAGATATGATTGTTTCATCATTTTTTTATCTTCAAAATTGATATCGTTTAAAATTTCAAAACTTAACTGTGACCTTTGAATGGGGTTTGAAAATTTCTGAAGAAATTATTTCATTTTTTCCACACCACTCCAATAACCAATTTACTACGTAAACCAAATGATAATTATACTTCAGTTATATTCTTAGAATCATCTACTAAATCAGTTGTAATAACGTAGAAACACGATGAATACAATGGTCTCTATATATCGTTTGAATACTGTTTATTGATAAATGGTAATGCATGTCATTGAAGATGTAATTCACATTGATGAATAAATGATATATTATAATGAGGGAGAAATGAAGCGCTGGCAACGAAACAGTAAACAAGAGTAGTGCTCTTGGAACGAGTTGCACGCAGACAATTGTTTAATACATCTCATAGTGTTATCACGACTGGACCGAACCGTCCGACCTCAAAAAACCCCGAGCCATGTACCATTAGCGTCTGAAACTCAATTAAACCTTAGCTATATACGAACTGAAGGTCGGATCTTCAAACCAGCGATTCAATTGTCGATTTTACCCAATCAAACTAAAATCTTTATATTTTCTTCTTACTTTTTCACCATTAATCATTCACATTCTTAATACTATTCCGAAGAAAGTAATTAAATCTACATTTAAAAAATAATTATCGTCTCAAAATCTAAAAAACAAACCTCATCACTTCACTTTTTGATGCTACAAAAGAACCTCTAAGACCAGTGCAAGTTTTGTCAAGTTCGACGCTACTAAGTTTATGCCGTTGTGCGCTGCTATTGTATGCACAACAACAATTGTGTTGCGGTGTTGTAATTGTGCACTACAACAGTGCATAATTTCGGTTGTGCAACTTATGTTGTTGATAGTGAAGACCATTTACGACTCTTCTACTAGCATTTTTCATTCAATATTTTTGCGTATGCCTTCTACTTAAATTTGTAAATTTTTGAAAAATAAAAAATGCACAGTTTCGACAGTACAACCGGTTGAACCATCAAAACCTTAAACCTTACGGTTCGACTCATGGTCCGACCATGATAACTGTGTTGATCCCAATGCATATACCAAGATAATTTATACACACATGGTCCAACCTAGAAGCACGTGGATCAATATTTTATCTTTATTCCTATGTTACTTAGAGCTAGGGAAGACATGATGATTGGGTTTGAAACCAAGAAATTAAAAATGAATTAATCGTTCAAAAAAAACGAAATCAAATTAAACCAATATTTTTCAAAACTGAAACCAATCGAACGAAGAAAAGTTGGTTTGGTTTGGTCGGTGACTAAATAACCTACTTGGAAATATCAAAGCCGCGCCGATTTCAAATAAGTGGCGTCGGTGCGACGTTAGTAGATCGTAGGTAAATTATTACCTACACATCATTATCAACGCCACAGTGTCGGTAAGGCATCGTCCCTTTTCAAAAATAACCCTCGACTCCCTGATCGTATTATTTCTTTGTTTTCAGTATACTAAAAAGCTATATAAAAACTCATCGATACTGCACGCTTTCAAAACCTCACAACCCTCCCTCAACACTTCCCCACTCAACTGTCCCAACCCTCGCCGTCGCTGCCTCGAAACCGCATAACCCTCTATCGACACTGTTGCCCATCATTGCTAAAACCTCCTTTAGTCATCGCCAACTAACCATCAACGTCGCGCAACTCATCCTCGTCGGTAACTCTCTCCCTCCGTCAGTTAATATTTATTATCTTAATTTTGCAATTTTATTAATGTTAATTTATATAATCAAATTACATAATTTTCCCAAGCATGTTGGAACTGGGCTAACTCGTAGCGGAGGAAATTGGTGAATTTCGGTTTTTTTGGTCATATTGGATCTTTATTGGACCTATGACACTACAACAAAAAAGACTTTTCACAGCGTTTGAAAAACGCTGTTAAAAGTTTTCACAGCGTTTTTAAAAACGCTGTATAACGACATGCGGTCGTTGACCCTAAATTTTTAACTGCAAAATATAAACGCTGTCAAAAACCGACTTTCTACAACGTTTTTTAAACGCTGTTAATAATTTTTCTACTGCAAGGTATAAACGCTGTTAATAGTTTTCTACTGCAAGGTATAAACGCTGTCGTAGGGATATGCATTTTTTTCCCAATGAATTGACAGCAATGTATAAACGCTGTCGTAGGGATATGCATTTTTTTTCCAAAGAATTGACAGCAATGTATAAACGCTGTCGTAGGGATATGCATTTTTTTTCCAAAGAATTGACAGCAATGTATAAACGCTGTCGTAGGGATATGCATTTTTTCCCAAAGAATTAACATCGATGTTGTGCCATTGCAATATTCACACATATCATTAATATAAACTACATTTAATTATATTTTAATCAGTTAATGTACATAACATAAACAAATCAAACTAAAAATTGTAAAATAAAAGCATAACTATTAATCACTTCCATAAAATAAGTTGAACACAATATCCATGAACAAAGTTTACATAAACCCGTAAAGAGAGATAAAATTTATAAACCAACTACATACAAAATTAGACAAATGCACAATATCTAGAAAGCAAGTTTGCATCTAATATCATCGACAAAACGTGCATAAAAGTAGTTCAAATACAGGCTGAAAATGAAAAGTGGCAGTACGAAGATAGTTAGACATTGGTTTACTGAATTGTTGCCAACAGGGCAGTCTGAATTCGGCAAGATTCCTCCTTCCGTCTTTTTTTCTTGACTTTTTGTTGTTGAGCTATCACTAACCATGGCTTTGTCAACATCCTGTGAGTAGTAATTACAGTAAGCTTTAGTGTTGTCATCCCCCATAAAACATTCTTATTGGTATGGGCAAGGATTCTAATCACATTCATTACTTGAATGAAAAATGAACATAAAACATTGCTACTGTGAAGATAGTTGTGTGATCATATGCTAAAATTATAATGAAAACTGTTTTTATCAGTTCCACTCATTGTTAGCAGCCTACCACACCATCCCCAATCTCTCTTTTTATTTATCAATAAACTTATTTAACTCAGATCTTCGTAGAGTACAGCTGCTTAAGGGAGTACCCAGATAAGTAACATGCAGACTATCTATTTGAGTACGAATTTCTTCTAAGATAGTCTGCTTTATAATTACTCCCTTGTTGAAATATAATTTTGATTTTTCCTTATTCATAACTAAACTAGTACGTTGGTTCGGATTCTGCCTGATGTTCTTGATGGCCATGCATTTTCTAAGCTTGCTATTGCAAAAAACTAGGATATCATCTGCATAAAGTAAATGATTAATGATTGGTTCACATTTGTATACTGGAGTTAAGTTGCCTTTTATATGCTCTAAATCAAAATAATTAATAAAAACTCCATGGAAATTGCAAAATGATATCATGACAACGTCATTAAGTCACTATAAATAAATGATTCAAAACTGATGCATTATGCATCAATCATAGAATCAAACACAGTAAGAAAACATCTAAAAAATGGACCAACTTGGCATTATGCCTCAATCAGAAATTTCAAACTATTTATTGAAAATATGTCATGTGTACATGCACTAGTATAAGAAAGGATATCTTGACCAAAGAATGAATCCAACAGTAACATCATTACTACCTCTAAAATTCTATGGGTGATGTTTCTAACCTAATTTTGCAATAGAGTTTTCTCCACTGAATGTTATTTATATAAGAGTTCCATCATCACATTGATCTATATTACCGTTAAACTTTTAAGTAATATTTCAAAGAGGTTGCAGACCTAATATATATTCAGAGAAGTATATCAAATCAACAGAACTCACGATACTATTTTGATACTGTATATAATGAGTTCAATGTATTAGACCGCTTCGGTTTGATCCTTAAAAGAAAAAACATTGGATAATACTCTACCTAGTTGAGTTTGGATGGCCATAACCTACTTGCTAAACTAGCACTGGCTAAATATGTGATGGATAACGTGGAAGCTTTAAAGTAAATATTAGCTAAAGCTAAATGCCTATATAGAACTAAACATTATCTTATAATCACAGTTCTGTTTTTTCTTTAGTGAAAGTGATTAGGAAGTTTTTTTTGAAATGTTATTGTTTAGTCAACCCACTAAATATTACCACGTCATTAAGTTGTATGATTTCTGAGTAAATAGGTATAGCCAAATCATTAAATGTTGTATCGGATATATATATATATATATATATATAAAACTTTTTTGAGCAGTATGAAAGTGACGTACACTAAGTTTTAGGTTAGCATGGAAACAATGATCCATTAGAGCAAATTAATTAAGCCTAAGCTCTTGCAAATAATTAAGGTATATTTTCTTGGTTGATTCTTAATATCGCATAACTATTTTAAAGTGTAGCCACTAAGTTGACACTACTTACTTTATTAAATTCACTCAAGTAAACCCAACAAAATAAAAACACACGTATTTGATTTATTTTTAAGGTTTCTGCATAATTTGAAACTGATTTTGATGTTTTAACGTTAAACTAAATTTAGAAATTAATTTTTCTCTCTTATTTCATTTTTATTTCATAGTTTGCTTTATACACCATAATGTGAGATGTTCAGTGCCTCATCTAACAAACTTCTGCATATCCCTCTAACTCGGCCTGCATATCACCACTCATCCATCAACTGTTGTGCAACTGCAACCCATTACCCAATACTGCAACAGTAATCCTCTTTCTTTGTCACCAACAATACAAATCCAATCATCAACTGCCTCTGTCAATCCAACAGCAACTTTACCACTTTCACTGCCGTGCCACCACTTCTACATTTCCACTGATCAACTCCTCCAAAGCATATAGTTGCAACATCGCCTTCTCTTCACTGATCAACTCATAGACATCAACAGCCTACATTTCAAACCTACATCTCCTCCTCCAACTTACTGCCCACACTTACTTCGACCAATACAACACACCACCAAATCACCCAGAGCAACCCACCCATTTACATCAACCAGTCACTCCACTTCATCAACCCTCAACCCTTCTGCCTAATGACCTGAAATCCCCAAATCGGAACCACCAAACTCCGACTATCTACAAATAATCAACAACAACCGAATCTCCCGCAACCACGCAATCGCTCCAAACTCGCGACCTCAACCTTGACCAAACCGCGACCCAATCAAAACTCTCGAGCACCGCCTCCTTCGCTTGATCGCAAATCGCAATATTTTTGGAATTTGGTATTGGAATTTACGAGAACTTGGTTGCAAAAGTTACTTTTTTTTAAAACAATCGGGGAAGAACAGTGGTTTTTGAAATTAGGATTCTTTTTTTTTAACGTCGCATAGTGGTATTAGTTAATTTGGGGCCGGGTTGAAAGCTTTGAGTTTGTTTTCAATTTTTTTTTAATTTTTTTTTATTTCATCTTTTTGTTTATTTAGTGAGACAAATTTCTTGGTTTTTTTTGCCTTGTCTTTGTTTTTGTTCATTTTATTTATTTAGTTAGTTATTTATCTTTGTTTTCATTTGATTTTTGTTGCTTTTGAAAAAAATTAAAAAAAAGTTTGAATTTGTTTTGTTTACACTTGTTTGTTTTGAGTTGTTTTTATTCTTCCATTTATTTAAATAAAAACACAAAATAAACTTCATAATAGCGTACACATTCAAATGCATAAAAACATACCTTTTATTAGCAACTTTTGCTAGCAATCTTCCATATAGCAAAGGAAAACTGCACATATTAGCCAAAAACTGCACTTGGTAAAGCAAAAAAATGGTTACATCATAATTAAGAAAACTGAACCGAGGCATGTGTGCCAACCTCAATGCCAGAACTGCCTCCCTTGCCTGTGGTACAAACCCTGCCAAAGCCAGAGCTTCCTCTATTGCCCAAGTTGCCAAAGTATGAACTGCCGCCAATGACAGGGTTGCCAACTATACCTGGAATTCCTAAGTTTCCATCATTTCCAACTGCTGCCCCTGTTCAAAATACCTGGAAAAATTATCTATGTTAGAAACTCGTCAAACAGTATGAGTTGATTGTATTACAGTTGTCGTTGCTTGAGGATGTTGGATTACAACAAACAATGGTTCTGTATAACTTTTGCAGTGTGAAGAAGGAAATGTTGTCGGCTGCAAAAAAAATGTATTCAGGTATTAAAAAAAGCTTGAAGTGGTAAAAGAAATGCTTTTTTTAATTGCACTTACCACTCCAACATGCCATTCTTGAGATGCCCAACTTTTATAATCCATAGCATTCATTTGCTGCATTACATTGGCTTAGTTGTTAATTATACAGAAAATATAAAACTTAAAAATGTGGAAATTTCAAAATTTCACTCGTAGTAAAGAGTACCATTCTATAAATAGGGGGCACTTTGTTTTCCCATTTTTTCCTCGTAGGAAATACAGAGAAACTTTGTGACGATTCTTTGGTTCTAAATGTCCATCTGAAAGAAAGAAGCAATGAGCATTCATCTTAAATTAACTGGAACGATGGTTTGTGCAGATCATTTTACTTGTTATTTTGCCTTTTCTAACTTACCCAATGTACAGAAATGTGCAGAATTATGCACTTTCTCTGAACAATAACCGAAAGCAATAACCTTCTGGTCTTTCCTACATGTTCATATAGACCTGACAATTCCTATGTTAGAAATTAATTATTTGTTGGCAATTAATCTATCGCAAAACTTTACAGCACACACCAAAAATTCGACCAAGGCTATAGCATTCATTGCAACTTGGAAGTACCTAAGGTTTCTTGGATGGTGATGATTTTAGGCTTGCCAGATAATCCAGATACCTGAGAATTAACCTAGACTTACTATTTATTTTCTCAGCTTTCCCTTGTGTAGATTTATAGGGTTGTAGATTTATAGGGCTGATAGAACCAAGGCATGTTTCATATATCATATTTGAAATCTGTTTTCAGAAAATTACCTTAAAATCAGTTTTCAGAAAATTACCTTAAAATCAGTTTTCTACCCAGCAAACCTTTTTTTGTTTTTTCCTCCTTTTTCACAGATGGTACCTGAAGGTACCTTAAAATAAGTGGAACTAGCAGTACAGTTGAATGATCTAATTAATCATGTACTTATTTCAGTTATTTGGGAATATACAAGGTTAGAGCACCAGGGTAGCTGAATGAAATCGGTAATGTGAGAAACAACAAGAGCATTATTATTCACACCTTCAATTGGCAATGCATAGCATGTCTGTTCTTTAGTTCAATTGGTAATGCATTGCATGTCTGATTCCAAATTAAAAAAAGATACAAAGAATGTCTGTTGTTCATTACAATGGGTATTCTATTATCGATTGTAATGAAGAACAGACATGTTTTTAACCATTGTTTTTTTATGGTGTGAATACTAATGCTCAACAATACCAATAGTTTGAAAGAAATAGATTTCACAATATAATTGGTTTGGATATAAAACAAAACATACATGTTTTTAACCGTTGTTTTTTTATGGTGTGAATACTAATGCTCAACAATAACAATAGTTTGAAGGGAAATAGATTTCATAATAAAATTGGTTTGGATATAAAACAATCCATATTTTTTTGCATTTGAATTCAATGATAAACTGTAAACTCTCCCTTGATCACTGCAATTTCAACTTGCATACCAAATGGTATATAGAAATATCAAAGCTTTATGTAGAGGAAGTTACGTTGTGCGCAATATTCAAAAGTAACTATATTACTTTCAGAAGTTTCAATTATAAACTGCAAGTAGATAAAAATAACTGCTGCTTGTGAGAGAGAAAATTCACCTCAATCAAAGATGACTGTCCAGGATCTTTACCCAGAACCTGAGCCTAGTCAAAGTACATGGACCAGTTTACATCTCCTTGTCCTTGCTAAAAAACCACAAAGCAAATAAAAGTGAAAAACAAAAATTGAAAATAAATAGTAATTGAAGAATAAAATTACCAGTGCAGTTCCAGCAAGAGCCACTAATGCTGACAAAAAGTTAACAAATTTTGATCCCGTGAAAATCCAACATTTTGTGACATAAATGTAAACTTCGTTGTTTATTCACAACTTTCATAGTCAAGCTAGCATTAAGCATTTAAGAACACACAAGAAAGGCCAACAAAAGCAACTCCGTTTATATTTTATATCAATTCCATATAATTCTGAGTAATAAAAAGAAAACTATTATTGTCACATAGTACTATGTGGTGTAGAAACTGAGCACATGGGGGTTCATTGCACAATGCCGTATCTGTTACACACAACAGCTATCTATCATGCATAATATTATTCTGCAGTTAATACAATGCACAGCCCTCCATATCATATCATATCACTGGGCAAAAACAAAGCCTTGGTATTTACCTGCTTTGTTAGCGATTCTGTAATATAGACAGCCAGTAGAGAAGCTTCCACATCATCTACTTTTTTTGGAATTTAAGTTATCGTTAATCCACTTTACGTACGTCCTGTCATTATAATTTACATTTAACAGTTGGCACACATGAAAATATGTATAGACCACAGTATATAAACTATTGTATAACCCACAAATTACAAGCCAACGACCACTGATAGTGAACAAAGATCGATCGACCATGGGAGAACAACTATAGCAACGTCAGGGACTATGAGTAGATGTAGTATAATAGAAACCAAAAGTGGAAAAAGTCAAGTCATACTAGCTACCACATATATGCAGACCGAGTGAAGTAAGTGGGTTTATTTGGTAAAATGAGTAATAGGAGCAGGAGTAATCAAAATGAATACAGTCCACGGATAAAAAAAGAGGAAGCACATTCAACTGAAGGAGTAATCAAAACGTATATTTTCTTGTAGTGTACCAATCTTGAGATTAAAAATTACAGAGGAATTCAAAACTAATAACACAAGGCATTAATACCAAGACCCTGAGCAGCAACATCAATTGCAGCCGTTATTGGACTATTATCGTTTCTGAACAATGCCAAAACCCAGTCCCTTTTTTATTGTTGTTTATCACCATGAATAATCAATGCAGACCATCCATTCATTTTGAGCTCCTTAGTCACATGATCAAAGCCTCTTTTAGTTTGTGAAATATCAAGATTTAACTTCAATCCACCAACTCCCCTATTAATTTCAACAGTCTATTGAACAAATAAATAAAAGAATGAAATGATTTGTATCATCTGAAACACAATAGATTGTAGGTTAATGAATTGAATTTGTATTTTGATAAAAATATACAAATTGTAATAGTCCTATACTCCATTTTATGGTTGTATTATAGAGCAATGCTTACTGTTAGTGCTTCATTGTCATGTAGATAGAGAAACTGCAAATTAGTACAATAACAAGCAAGCAAACATGTATAATTTATAAGTAAATTTGTATTCTAATAAATAAATAATAAGCAGCTTGTCATTTTTCATTTTGGAAATTACTAAGCTTTAAAGGTTTGTTCTTTTACTTTTGTTGAAACCTCATGTTATAGGCAGATCACAAAGTACAAAAATCAGAGATGCCATTTTACTCAAAATTAATTGGTGGACCATTATGTCTAGACATTAACCACTACTGCTAATATTCAAATGTAGTGATTTGAAGCAGTGACACATGTTTATACATATATTTTCTATGTAGTTTATACCACATATATAAATATTTACATCATATCAGAATTATAGATTTGTACGTATCTATACACCAAAGGTTTAACAATGCCTTAATAATTTTTGACAGTTTAGTTATATCCAAATAGACACTATATCATTATATTTCAAAATATATGATAATGACAAATGTAAAATATTCTTGTAAACCACTAAACTTTCAGATCTTTCTCTTTAAATCAAGAAGCAACAGAGGGGACGGACAAAAAAGAAAATACATATGAAATATAAGAAAATATTATAATTATTGCACCAATAGATAGATTACATTTCCTAGAACTTAATTAGCTCAACAAAGCACATATTTTCACAAACTGTTATTTCTTACCGACAACAATTAATAAGTTGAGCAAATTTCAAAATTAAAGCAAAACTCTCAATCAAACAAGCAAGAAATTAGTATCTTCTTTAACAGTAAGTGATTGGTACATCAAATTAAATTGACCCATTCATTAATGTAATATAAAACGAAAAAAGGAAAAAAACCTATTTCGACTGTTAGTAGTTAAAAAAATAATCTTTACTCTGAAGAACTATATTTATGAGTCATAAACAGGTAAACGACTTATAAGTTAGATATATATATTAGGCATCCCCTTTTTGATTTTTATTGCTATTATAATCACCCAATCATAAATACCCTACATTCCAGATCACTAATTACGATTAACACAAAATGATCACTTTAAACCAATAAAGTCAAATAAAAATATCATTGGCATAAATCCATAATACCGATTCCATAATACTTACGAGGTCAGTGGAAGAAAAAACGAGACCGTTGTCAACGAAGGGAGAAGCACGATCTTTGATCAATAGAGGAAGAGAAGTGGTGGAGGAATAGGTGCAGTGGAGAAACAGTTTGGTACGTCTATGGAGAAAGAGTAGGTACCCAATTTGAAGGCGTTCATCAAATGATTTTACGTGAAGGAGAGGAGGAATAGGGTTTTGCGAGGAAAAATTTGATGAAGGAAAAAAAACTAGAATTCTACAGGCGAAATAAAAATATCCCGCTTAAGCAATTCATTCTTTCCGCCTTTTTCCTTTTCACGGCGTTTACTGATTTTTATCAATTGCAAACAACGGCACAATGATTAAAAATGCTGATGTGCAATGCTATTGATGGCAGCTTTTCTTGTAGTGTGAAGTCTTATTTATTTAAAACATCTTTAAATTTCTTTTAAATAAAATTTTTATTTTATTTAAATTTGTAAAATAATTTTAGATTATTTAAATAATGTTATATATATATATATATATATGTGTGTGTGTGTGTGTATCATATACGCATATATATGTGTATGCATGTGTAGCATATCAATCCATGCAAGCTATAACATGTTCATGTATAGGTGCGAGGATTTACACTGCAACAGACACATTAACTAAACCCGGTCTTTCACCCAGGCCTATCAAGCTATGACTTTGGGTAACCCCCGATAAGGAGCAACAAATTTCCATTACAAAACCTAGGAAAAAAAATACGTTTCTCAAGCGCGCATCGCCTTGATGGCTCTTGCATCAACGAATACCAGTCATTGAGGAAAGCACGCATCACTCGTTCGCCGCTCATCTCAGTCCTTGACGAATCCGACCGCCTCCGCCTCCTTTTGGCTTTCGTAGTTCACCCTCATCTGCTTGGACGAATCGACATCTACTAAGTACCAACTACTGAAGTTAGATTTGGTAATGCCTTTTTTCAATACAGCTTCTAGATTTAGGGTTGGCCTATTGTTGCATTGAAATTGTATTTGAAATTATTGCGTTAAAATTGAAGTTGTTCCACTACTTCAATGAATTGATCATAATTCTATTTCTAGATTTTTACCATCGCATTGAAATTAGAAGTTTTGGTCTATGAGTTAACAGTAGAATTTGTATTTGGATAATAAAATTGGTAATGGTATGATTGGTGATTGCCTAATAAATTTGGTATTTGGTTTATAGATCAATTGTTAAGATCAATTGATTATCTAATTGTGGAGTTTATAGACAATTTTGTTTGAATAACAAAAAAACACTTTAGATAATAAATAGATTTGCTTTTTTTTCAAAAGTAAATTTATATCATTCTTTGAAGTATAGGAATTATGACGAAGAATGAAGACGGTAAAAACCAAAGTCGGTTTCGACAACAAAAGACCAGAGCTTACAATAGAAAAGTTAAACAAAAAGAGACGGGCTTGCAAAATCGCTTGTTGGTTCAATTTCTACTTTTTTTCAAGAAAAAAATGCAAAATTCACAACCTTCAACTTCAAGAATGTTTGAACAAACTAGTGGTAAATATGAAGACATCAGAGAGAAGGTTGAGGCTCATGAAGTGTTAATAAGCGAGAATATTGATGTACTAAATAAGGATGTTGTCAATGAAAGTATCAACAAAGAAGGTAATGATAATGAAGCTTTGAATACTATGGGTGAAGCTGTTGTCCATGATACAACTGAGCTTGATCTTGAGAAAGACATTGATGTAAAGTATGATTTGGGATTTTGGGGAATTATTGTCGATAGTAAAAGAGTAATGTTAGTTCAAAATAAGCCTAATCTTAAAAGAGAACGATGAGTTTCCTAAAAATGAAGACGATGGAAGGCATTTTTCTTCTAAACATTTTGTTGGTAATTATCCACGTAGAGAGGAGTATGATTGAAAGTGGCTTGTTTACAATTTTTTTTACTTTCGTTGCAAGTTGTTTAAAAATACACAAAATACATTCAAATTAGGAGAAAAAGGGTTCAAAGATTGACATAACATTACAGCAAAACTTCGAGAGCATGAAAGTAACCCATCACATATGGCGAATCTTATTAAATGGGCAGTGATGAAAAAAATATTAGTGTGCATTATTGGTATTCTGAAAACTCTCTTCCAAAATAATTTACCATTTCATGGATCCAACGAGAAGATTTATGAGAATAATAATGGACTTTTTTTGCCAATTTACAGAATTTATTGTCGAATTCGATCCAATCATGGAAAAACATCTTAGACGTGTGGTAAATAATGAAATAAACAATCATTATCTTAGCTACAGAATACAAGATGAATTAATACTTTTGTTGTCCAAAAGATTAAAGAAATATTGCTTACAAAAATATTGAAAGCAAAATTCTTTTCAGTTATTCTTGAATGTATTCTGGATTTAAGCCACAAAGAACAAATGTAAATTATTGTAAGATACGCAGACGTTGAAAATGCAAATAACATTAAGGTGCAGAAGTTTTTTCTTGAATTTATAGAAGTTGATGACACATTAGGACTTAGTCTTTTCAAAAAACTAGAAGACAGTCTAGTTGATCTTAAACTTAATATTGATGATATAAAAGGACAAAGTTATGATAATGGATCAAATATGAAAGGTATGCTAATTTTTTTAAATATTAGTAACTATTGTTTGATCTCATTTATGTAAGGAATTTCAGTATCCTTATAGGTAAACATCAAAGCGTACAATAGAGACTTCTCGACATAAATGCTAGAGCATTTTATATCTCATGTGGATGTCATAGCTTGAATCTTGCATTGTGCGATGTGGCTAAATCATGTATTGAAGCTAGAAATATTTTTGCATATGTGCAAAAAAAATATACTTTATTTTTCCAGCTCAACACATCGATGAGAAATACTTAGAAGATATGTAAAAGACTTGACTCCTAAGGCATTGTCTACAACTCGTTGGGAAAGACAAATAGAAAGTGTTATAGCAACAAGAGCTTAAACATCAAAATTTAGAGATGCTCTAATTGGTATTGCTAACAATTCTAATGATGATATGGCAAGAGTGGAAGCTAAAAATTTATGCCAAAATGTTTTGGAGGATTTTGAGTTCTTGATTAGTTTATGCATTCGGTACACTATGTTGGATAATACTAATCCAGTTAACAAAATACTTCAAGGAGAGAAAATGGATATTGAGGATGCAATTGCTAAAGTTAGAGAACTTATAGCATTTTTTGAAACTTATAGAGAACTTGGATTTGAAGAAATGATGAATGAAGCTAAAGATCTTACGGAAGAAGTTGCTATTGAACCTAAATTTCTGGAAAAAAGAGTTATTCGTAGAAAGAAGAAATTGATGAAGATAAAGAACTTGATGCTAATGAAAGCCAATCTTTGGTACATAAATTCAGAGTCGCTTATTTTCTTCACATAATAGATTAAGCTCTTACTTCACTTAAGGATCGATTTGAACAATTTTAGCTTTTTTAATTTTTTTTTTGTTTTTTAATGAATGCAAAATTTAAAACCTTGGATATATAACAAACAATTGAAACAGAAATGCATGAAACTTGAAAGTTTTTTGGAGCACAATTAAGAGAGTGGTTCATGGAAAAGAATTATTTCTTGAACTTAAACAATTGAAAAGGATTTTACCATTGAAATTAACAAAATCAACTAGCATTCTTGATTTCTTAAACCTTATCGTGATGCTAGTGGATTTCTAAACGTATGGGTTGCATATCGAATATTGTTAACTATTCCTGTTACGGTTGTTTCGATGGAAAGAAGTTTTTCCAACTTAAAGTCGATTAATGCTTATGTTCGAAGCACAATGTCGTAAGAAAGATTAGGTGGATTAGCAATGATTTCGATTGAAAAGAATATTTTGATATGCTAAAATATAATGACATTATCGAAGAGTTTGCTTCAAAGAATGTAAGAAGGAGTTGCTTTCATTGAAGTTTGGTATATTATGATGCAAGAATACATGACGTAGATGATGGTTTGTTATCATGTTTTTGTTATAATATATTATGTACCTGAAAAATATGTTTTCGTATGTGAACAATGAAAAATTTATTTTAATGGTAAATTTGATGTGATTGTTTTGTCTAAGTTGGCAATAAATTTTGTAGTCGCCTCGGGCAACCCAATTTGTTGGACCGGCCCTGACGTTAGCTCATCTAATATACAAATATATTGTCTAAATGTATGTTTGTACACTTTTATTTATATAAATATAAAATGTTACACACACATATATAACATATATTTTTATTTAATTAATTATATATATATATAAACATAAGAATGAAATATTAACATTATATATATAACACTATATGAATAAATTTAAATCATTTATAAATTATATTAAATTAATTTTTTTTGATCCAAAAACCGAAAACACTATATATATATATATATAAATATATTCATTATTATTTCTACACATATATAAATATATGCATATATATATTAAATATTTATGTATGAGTATAAATAATATATATATATATATATATTAATGTTTTAAAATATACATAATATTTTTTTTTGAATATTCACGCATACCAAATCATGCGCATGATATATAATTTTAAAATTTTAAAATACATTTTACAACAAATATCTGTACATATATTATTTAAAAGTAATAAAATAATTATTTTCGAAACCAAATTTTAAAATTTAAATTTTATTAAAGTTCTAAATGATATTTTGTAATTCTACATGCTTAACATAAATTTTATAATTTATATTATTTTTAAAAACTATTTTTTATTTTTGGATATTAATTAATATTTTAAATTAAAAAAATGAATTATTTTCTATAGAGAGTCATTAAGTGTTAATTTAATTTTATAAAATATAAAACATAAGTTATATGATAATTATATATTATTATAATTAATTTAAAAATTAATTGATTTAAATAATATTTAAATAAAAAATATACATGAAAAATATTTTTTATTTTTACCATAATTATTATATCTATGAAACTTTATATATAAAATTCTATAACCATATATTGTGTGAATATGATGTAATATTAAAATTTATAAATTATATATATATATTTAAATGTTGAATACTAAATTATTTAAACATAAAACAATTGTTTTTTTATGTCGTGTTGACAATAGGTATATACATGCAAAATATAATATATATTTTTAAATATAAAAGAATATGTAAACATACAACCATTCTTATTGTGACAATATATTTATGTATTGGAATCATCCACGAACTAACAATAATATATAAATGATATATACATTATATGATAATATTAAACTAATATTATAAATGTACCTTATGTCCAATGCCTATAAGTACACCTTAAAATAATGAGATTTGCTCCTCGAACTGATTTCCAATTTAGTAAAGTGCAAATCCTTGAAATGATGACCACCAGCTATTGAATAGAATTGTACTTGATTTGATTTGAACTCAAATTGATGGAGGAGGAGAGGGTTATGGTTTGGCAAGAAACACGGCAAGATAGAGGCTTCAAAAGTCTTCAAAAAAAGATGAGAGTGGAGATGATTATATAGAGGAGAATTCAGAGACAGATTATGATCTAGATCCTCTTTTATCTCTTACCCATTCTCTTACATCCTAGCCATCCAAATCAAATCCCTCTGACAAGCCATCATATGGCCGCATATAACCCCATTATAGTCGTATATAACAGCCCCTATATGGGCTTCAAACTCATTTAAAACTAGACAAAATACTTTACATTTAAATCCAATTTAAACGCGTATTGATATCATATGTTGATTAATATATCTAAAACTTTTATAAATACATTTAGCAATATTTGTTCATCAAATCAAAATCAAATTTCATAACTAATATTTCATAAATATTAATTAATTTATAACAATTACAATTAACTAAATCGTTTGGTCAAAGGAGTATTCATCGTTTCTGTTGTGTGATTCGTTGGGTGTAAATTTGGTCAGCGATTAATATCGAACTATTTGAATATTAACATTCACACATTACTTAGCAGGTGATGTGCATTTTACACCAATTTTACTTTGTTAAAATCCAATATCATTCATATTCAACTCTATAGCCCAAACACAAAGTCCTTGGTTCAATAATAATTATTAACTGAAATGCTCTAACCAGAGACTTTAACTTTGAGTTGACTTTGGTTGACATTGATACTAACCTCATTTAACCGAGGAGACAAATCCTCTCTTGAATAGTGTTCCACTTCCAATGCTTACACTCGACCTAACTATAGTCGTTTGATGAAAACTATGCCACAATTTAACTATAATCAAAGTGGAGCTTCCACATTGAAGATCAACAGTGTTCTCAAGTCAGGCGAACTGTGTAATTTTGTCACATCGATATTTTCTGTTTGACCTTAGTTATAATAACCAATAGAAAAATATTGAGTGAGTCATCCCATGGTTATCCAATATATTTTTGTTACTTCTATAAATACATTTAGCATTATTTGTTCATCAAATCAAAATCAAATTTTATATTAATATTTCATAAATATTAATTAATATACAATAATTAAAATTAATTAAATCATTTGGTCAAATGAGTATTCATCGTTTCGGTTGTGTGACTCGTTAGGTGTAAATTTGGTCAACGATTAATATTGAACTATTCGAATATTAACATTCACCCGTCACTTAGCAGGTGATGCGATATTTTGGCTAAATTTATCACTTACTTGGTTTTGGTAAAATCCAATTTTACTTTGTTAAGCGTTACCCTGTTGTGACTTTTATTTACACCAATTCTCTTCATCAAAACTATATCACTTTAAACTTATGGAGTTTAGTAATGGTCAAAATTCAAATATCGTCCATATTCAACTCTATAGCCCAAACACAAAGTCCTTAGTTCAATTATAATAACTATTATTAGCCGAAATGATTTGGCTAGTGACTTTAACCTTGAGTTGACTTTGGTTGACTGAAGATACTAACCTCGTATAATTGGAAAGACGAATCCTCTCTTGAATAGTGTTTCACTTCCAATGCTTCCATTCGACCCAACTATAGTCATTCAACGGATGACATGCCATGATTTAACTATAATCAAAGCGGAGCTTCCACATTGAAGATCAACAATATTCTCAAGTCAAGTGAGCTGTGTATTTTTGTGACATCGATATTTTCTGTTTGACCTTAGTTATTTTAACCAATAGAAAGCTACAGAGTGAGTCATTCCATAGCTATCTAATAACCGTCAGTATGTAACCCTATGGTGCCTCCATAAGCCATGAGTAATACACTGCTCAACATTTGGAGAGCATTATGTACTCCAGCCTCAATGGATGTTCAATATCTAATCTCGATACATCTTGACTATGAATATTTAAAATGTTATATTTATTTTCATTGTGATAAATTACTTACGGTTACAACACTTTGTAAATACTATCACAAAACATATCGTTTATGGATTTTATATTAAATATACTTTTAATTAAATTAATTAATTAATGTAACACATTATATCAAGTATATAATAGAAAGAAATCACCTTTTATTTTGAACAAGATTGGTTATCGAGTTAGATGGATGTAACAAATTACATAATTGCCCCTAGGGCATACCCCTAACTCTATCAATCTTCCACTTGAAATTTGGGTTAATTATTGAACCTTATTACCACTTCTCCAATCGGTTTCCTATAACTCAATTGGGCCACTCACTTAGTGAACGGGTAAGCTATTATGCTTTAATTATTTACTATGTCAATTAACTCTCCCCGACACTGATAAACTATTTTATCATGTGGAACAATTCACAGTATGTGTCTCTACTTCTAGTGAGCTCTAAGTTCTGTTACGAACTATATCGTGACATTGTTCTCATATAACATTGTTATGAGATTCTCAACGTTTGGAATCGCCCTCGGCTCAGTTATTAATTTGTGTATTTATTATATATACACTACTTTTATTGTAACGCTATCCAAGTCAATGTACTTAGCCTATTTCTTAAATCAGCCACAATCTCTTCTATTTGGAGCATTTCCAACTTAACGATTCTTAACTTGAATTTATTATTGACATATTATACTCAGTATCACTTATGAAGTTTGAGTACAAACACTCCTCCATAAGGAGTTCATTTTTTTGTAAACAATTCTCTAGTATTTCATAAATACACGAGAAAACTTCAAACAACTATTTAGTGATATCTATTTGGATTTGATATTTGCTTCATGTATCAAATACATAAATAAATCATGATATCGTAGACACCATGTATGATAAGTCATATTGCCAATGCATTAGGAATTCATCTTACATGTTCTGTATTAAACATTTTAATAAGGTGGCCTTTCATATTGTTTGGGACATTCCCAATATCTTTTATACTTGCTATAAAAGACATCATTTACAATCCAAGATCGAGTATTAAAACAATTAAAGCTAATTTTAAACAAAAACATCGTTAACAATCAATAGTGTGTTGTTTGGTTATTGTTTAGAAATATCTATGCACCCTTTAATTTTCTTTCTTATGAGCACACACTTTCTCTGTATTTTGATTGACAAATTAAACTCTTTGATATTTCTATCAAAACATTAGTTTAATTTTGATGCTTGTCGAGCGACACTTACGTCTCTATTCTTGCATCATATCCAAAAACTCACAAACTCAATATCGCTCCTACTGACTTCGAGACATTTTGATTATCATGTGTAAACGGTTTACTCTAAATCATTATTTAGATTTTTCTATTTCAACACATATGTTCCAAAACATAAAGTCATATCATACGATAATTTTGTGAGTAGAATCCAAACCAACTTGAGCACATCGAATGGTGAATTTGTTACGTTAATTTCAACAATTGAAATTCACAGTATTATTCTTATCAATGTGGCTCACTATATCCAACTGCATTTGTCTTTCCCTTAAAGACACATTTGCAGCCAATGAATCATATCCTTTCAATACAACTACCAAAAACGTATTTTGATAATGTATATGGAAGCTATTTTGGATTTTCGCATCGTACCATATCATAGATTCAATACTCTTAATAGTTTAATTAATAACCGAGGATTATCTATTCTTGACATTGATAAGAAATTCATAGTTTTCCTTCAATGTACACGAATACTTATTAGACATTCTAATGCATTGTGTTCATTTTAGGTTTTGTTAATTTCGTTTCATCCTTTGTAATCAGTTTTATCCTTGGATCTATCCAAATCCATTTTACTACCAATAATTTTTGAAAGAAATTACTTCACTATGAAGTTGGTATTTCTCGGAACAACAGTTGTTTCTCAGTGCAACATAATAGGTATTCATATACATTTTATCTATTGCCTTAGATATAAAACTGATTTTGCTTAAGTTTACAATACTTGCATTCAAAACATAAATTGGTCATTCAATGCAAGTCGAACCCAAACTATTTTTAGGGCGATTTATACAAGATCTCTCATCAACAATTATTACGTGCAGTCTTTCGACTCACACAGCTGTCACGACCCTGAAATTTTGAATTTATTTAAATTAATAATTAAATGAAATTTTGAGTTAAATTTATGATTTAATAAATTTTTGGATAAAAATAGTAAAATAAATCGATAAAATGGAGCGAGTTTCCCCGGATTCAAGTATATTTTGTATAAATCATTTAAATAAAAAATATTGTAAATATGTGTATATTTGTATTTGGGCATATACGAGTGAATTTGAAAATAAATAATATACACATACTTTGGACACAAGTATAAAAATAAATAAGGTAAATTATATAAGTTATAAAAGACAAAGTAAACAAACAAAAATTTGATAAGTAATATATCTACAAGTTGCAAAATAAACCAAGTAAATAAAATACATATACACTTAAACAAATACAAGCCATCACTATCATCTCAAATTTGTACAGCCGAGACAAACAAATATGGCTTAGGGAAACATAGAGTACATAGCATTAATTGCCTTCATTTATTAGCAGCCATACCTCTAGCATACAAAAGAATGTATCAACCTGGGAAAGCAAGATCATCTCACCCCGTACCCAAGAAAACCATCAGCCACCCTATTGTATAAATAAAATAAAAGATAGCCTGCAAACTTGCTTCCTTTTATACCTCAACTTTTCATTTTTTTCATCTCTTCAAAGCCAAGAAAACTAAAGTGAATATCAACTAAAATTTAAACAAAGTCCAAACTTGAACAACAAATTTCTGGAATCAAAATAACAGCAAGCTTTAACTTGATCGAAGATTGAAGTCTGGAAGTAAAATCAAACTAAATATCAAGTTCTCCCTCTGTTCTTTTCTGTCAGATTTTCCAGGTGAGCAACTCTTCCTTTAAAAAAACCTGCTCTGTTCTTTCTTCTTGTCCAAGTGAGTAACATCCCTATTTTAAATGTTAAGTATATAATTATGGTTGCATGCTTATCTCTGGAATATAGTATGCTTGTGAATATATATTTAAATCTCTGAGTATATATATGGATGTGGAGACATGTGCATATGTCCCATTGTCATCTCTGTTTCCAGTTTTCAATTTCAAGACTTGATTAAAAATTTCACATTCTCTTAAATCCATTGATGTGAGAACTTAGCATTTAAATAAAACTTGTTATTACGTCATAGAGAGGGTTTTAAATTTTTGTTTAAGTTAATTTAAAATTTGAAATCTCACTGGAAGTATAAAACATCAGTGAAAGTCAAAATAGGTAAAAATTCAATCTGTGCAATTTATAAATTCAGCATTTTAAATTGAATACATAAATCAAATCATGATTTTTAACATTAAAACTAAGATTTTTAAAAATAAGATGAAGGTGCTGTATGGGTTTGAACGGGAATGGAATTTTTTTGATTTTCCGGTGATCTATGAATAGTGGAGGCTCGGGGTTCTTCTAGGTGGTGGAGGAGGGGTAGTAGAAGCTAGGAAAAATCATTTCTGGTGATAGAAAGCATTGTGGAACTTGTGGTAGTAGAAATTTTTCTAGAACCCTAGTTTTAGTTAGGCTTGGGAAATCGATCACTACGGCTCGTATGGACGATCGAGTGGTTCGGGGCTTCTGGTGATGGTAGCTGGGACGTGGGTAAGGTCGTAGCCGGAGTTGCAGCGTTTACGGTGGACGGAGGATCTAAGGCGAGGCGATTTCGTTGATGAAGTTGGTTCCTAGTTCGAGTCTGATAGCTCGATTTCGATGTGGGATGAAACGATGGGTGCTGGGTGATCGAAGTGATGGGGTAGGTCATGGATGACTTATCGACATTGACAGGAGTGGCCAGAGCAACGGCAAACTATGGTGCACGTGCACGGCGGCTAAAGTGTGCATCTGAGCTTTCTGGGTTTGGAGACGAAGACGTTGACTTGAAGTAGTTCGAGTTCTTCTCGTGTCGTGCTCGAGTAGATTAAGCGTTGGCTTCGAGTTTTATCGTGTGCAAGAATGGGTTTCCAGATGTATTTATAACTTTGTTAAAACTTTAAACTTAGAAGAGAAAAAAAAAAGAGTGAGAAGAAGAAGTTGCGTGCAGGGACGACTCGAAGCAGATGGAAATTTGGTTGGCACGGAAATAGCTTGGGGTATTTGATGGTTTCACTCGGGTTTGACTCGAGATTTTTGGGTTCAAAATAAAACAGTTTTAAAAATTTTATACAAGCCAAGTTTTAAATGATAATTGATAAATAATTACTTTGTATAATTAAATTAAAGCTAATTGCTGTGTATAAATGGTTTGAAAACAAATTACCTTGTGTAATTAAATTAAGAGAATCAATTATGTAATTACTTAAAGATTAATTTATCAAGGTAATTAAAAATTTAATTTTGTGATTAATTTAAAAGTTTATTTATTTAATAATTGAGATATATAGATTAATGATAAAAAAAATTGATAATTCAAGTGATTAAGAAACAATTGATTAAGGATAATTTATCCAATGATTAAAGTTGATTGAATTTATCAGATGATTAATCAAAGAATAATTAATTAGTATGGTTAATAAATTTAAGTAATAAATTTAAAGATGATTAATCAAAGATTTATTAATTAATGTAAATGGTTAAGGATGATCACTTATAAAATTTTTTATAAATTAAGTGGTAATTAATTAATTTATTAAGGGTTAATTTATTAATTAAAGATAATAAATTTAATTAATGAATTATAATTGAAGGTTAATTAATTTATTTTTAATGGTTAATTTATAAATGATAAAAGAATAATTAATCAAAATGGTTTATAATCTATTGATAATTAATTAACCAAGATATGTAATTTATCCATAAGAAATAAATCTGATTGAATTAATCAGATAAATTCACTGACATGACTTATGAATGTTTGGATTCTATTGGATGATTGAATTGTTGATATCCCTGATATATATGATGCTTTGTGATATACCCTGATTCATGTGGTGATCTGTAATTTACTTATCTGTGATATATATCTGTGATCTGTACGATAAGCGTTATCAATTTTACCGCTTATCAATATATCTATGATGATTGATGTTGCACTATTGTGTGTTAAAACCCCTGGACTACACCATACACACACAAATATGGATTTCACGTGGAAATCGGTTAAGTCACAGATAATTTAAATCTGATGTTTTTAAAATTGAAATTTTAATTTCAATTAATTTTGAAATTAGAAATTTGGGTTTAAAATGAAAAGCTTTTGAAATGGAATTTCAGAGATAAAAGTTGTTTTGAATAACTTAATCGAGTTTTGAAAATCTAAATAATTGATTTAAACTAAAATTCAAGATTTGAAATTGAATTCTATGATTTGAAACTAGGGATTAAAGATGTTATACCCATTATAGAAAGGTTAAACTATTTTAAAAGAATTGATTTGGAATGTGAATATAATTCAAGGACTTTAACCCGTGCAAATAAAATTGGATTGTTCTTAAATGAAAACTGTTTGTTTTCAAATGATAAAAGCTTTCATATATATATAAGAAAATGAAATTCCAATTTAACGGAATTTCAAGTATGAATTGAAAGATGGTTTTCCAAGTATGAATGAATTCTTTTTGAAAGCTATGAATTGAATCTGTTTATTTTTAACAGATTTAAAATGATGATTTGTTTAAACCATTCGAAATGAAATTGTTTTGAAAGCTATAAGTTGAATCTTTAATTTAAAGATTTAACGAGTTAATCCAATTGAAACAGAAATTGTTTTGGAAAAACTGTGAATGAATCTTTGTGAAAACGAAGTAAACTTTGTGAGATAAATCTTTTTTGTTTAAAAGATTTGAAATGGTAATCGATTGAAACCATTTGAAGAGAAGAAATTGAATTATTAAGTTGTGACTTAATTGAAATCCCAATATCCATATGTTTTTAAATATTGCGCTCACTATTCGGGTTAGCCGGGAAAAGACATTTGTGTCATATAACCCATTCCGAATAATGATACGTCGTATATGGATGGCATTTGAAGACCGGTGTTGAAGACCGGATATTCACGAAAACGAAAGGACAACTCGTCGAATGTCTCTGCACCGACTGGTCCCCGGTATAGAGATTTTATCACCCTTTGTGATGGGAAGTCCGGACGGGATTGTGAATACCCGGAATTGCAAGGGCTTCGTAAGAAGTGCCTTCGGTTCTGTTCGAACCCGGAACAGACTTGTATGGATACATGTCTGACATTACACTTTGAGATATAAAGCCGATTTCTTTCAAATACATATCTGTTGGTGGCGGAGAATTTATTCTCTTAGCTTAACACCCTTCTCTGAGACGTACGAGCTCAGAGGTTATGTAGTTGAAATTTATCAGCGATATATCCCAATTTGGTAATGTGGCATGCTGAGTGTTGCTGTGTGATGATCAGTGTTTGATCATTTGGGATATGATCATTTATTTGATCTTATATCTTTGTGATCATAGGTTGATCATTTGTTTGACCCGAAGCATGGCTTTGTAGAAAGCGTAGCTTTGTGGACGAGACTTCGTCGAGCCTCACACCCCGGAAATGGTCAAAACAGGAAGGATGCAGCAAGGTTCTAGGGAGTAGCGCCCCTTAGTGTATGTCATTCCTTCTGGATAAAGGTGGTATCATGGTATGGAGCCCAGATACTTAACCTCTGTGGTTACTGCATTATTATTTCTATGTGGTTTGTTGGAAATCGGGGATCCTCGGGAAGATCGGTGACGATCGGGGGATGGCATACGCGTGTCAGTAGTTACCTATTTTTGCAGAGGTAACCCGGCCTTGTGTTGGCAGAGATCTAACCGTAATGTTAGGTTATTTCTCGGGTCGTCTATTCCAGGGACGTACCCATCGTGGATAGGAAGTTCCTTTGCCTGACCATTTGTTGGAAATCCATCTTCCAATACGAACTGTGTACGGTATTAGTTGTAGAACCTGCCATCTAATATGGTAGCTATAGTAGGCATAGTATAATGGTACCTATGCTGGCTAAGATTTATATTCTACTTTCGAAATGTTTTCTACACTATGCACTAATAATAATATCAAAAATGATTTGATTTTGCGTAGTAAGCATCTTTGACTATCATAAGAAGAAATCTCCTCCAAGTCTGCGTTTGCATTGTGTGTGTGGTGGGAGGTCTTATGGTAGTTTCATTTTCCAAAAGCATTGCGAATTGACTTTAAAATTCTCTGCTATTTGTTTTAAAGATAAACTGTTTTTGTTGCTCACACCAGTCCCATGACTGATCCGGAGTTTATTGTTTTTTTTCCTAAACTCTGGGTGCTCATAATTTTCTACACGAGCAGTCTAGAGTTGGGTTTTTCAGATAGTCAGATTAGTAGATTTATCTGGAGCTAGTTCAGTCTTTGGATCGGACTGCACTTGCTTATTCTTGGTGTATCGTTATTGGGAGTTCGAGCTATTGCTGGAGTTCTCTCTTGAAGACTATCTTAGAGTTATTTGTTCCGCTGCTGATGTTAGTTATCTATTTTTTTCTTTTCCGCTGCTATTTGTTGTATCACATCTCTGATGTATATTGATATTCATTGTATCACTCTGTTGTATCAGATAATGTATATCAATGTATTATTCTTTTCTTCCGCTGTGTTATTTACTTAATGTTGTTATAAGCTCCGGAGAACCAGATTTGGCATTTGAATCTACGGCATTTTGAGTACAAGTGGAGTACGGGTGCCGATTTTCGAAGGCCAACTTTTGGGTCTTTACATTTGGTATCAGAGCTAAGGTTGAACTTTAGCTCAGGAGTATAACACGTTAAGTAGCTCATTAGAGATAGAGTGAAGTAAACTCTAGAATGAGTAATTCTCAGATATCCGTCTGAATGTCTCAGTAAATTCTCTTACTATTCACTGATAGTGAGTATGAGTGCAAGAAGAAGACGAGATAGGGGACAAGGGAGTACGACTATAAATGGTCAATACCCTGCAACAGTGGAAATAATTTTCTATCAATTTTCTTTGATTCGATTTCCAAATTCTTTGATTGCTTCGTATCAACTATAAGAAAGAAGTTTCGGTGTGATGATGGCTCTACGGATCATTGTCGAGGATCTTTACTTTGTATCTTCATCGATTTCTTATCAGCTTTTTGATTTAAACCTTAATGAATTTGAAATTGGAAATTTTTAATTAAGTTAAATTGATTAGTAGAATATGACGATAAATTTGAATTGTATCAATAAAACGATTTCGTTTGAAACCGAATTTTGAAATTCTATTGAGATTTCTGTGAATACCAAGGTCCGAAGAGGGACAAATTGATATGTATTTTGAAATATTCCGACTTGAATTCGGAATCCGTATCTTATGTTTGAGGAATTATAGGAGATCAAATTTATCTTTGATCTATCTGTCTTTGTTTTCGTGCCTGCGAATTTCGAGGACGAAATTCTTTTAAGGGGGGAAGTTTGTCACGACCCTGAAATTTTGAATTTATTTAAATTAATAATTAAATGAAATTTTGAGTTAAATTTATGATTTAATAAATTTTTGGATAAAAATAGTAAAATAAATCGATAAAATGGAGCGAGTTTCCCCGGATTCAAGTATATTTTGTATAAATCATTTAAATAAAAAATATTGTAAATATGTGTATATTTGTATTTGGGCATATACGAGTGAATTTGAAAATAAATAATATACACATACTTTGGACACAAGTATAAAAATAAATAAGGTAAATTATATAAGTTATAAAAGACAAAGTAAACAAACAAAAATTTGATAAGTAATATATCTACAAGTTGCAAAATAAACCAAGTAAATAAAATACATATACACTTAAACAAATACAAGCCATCACTATCATCTCAAATTTGTACAGCCGAGACAAACAAATATGGCTTAGGGAAACATAGAGTACATAGCATTAATTGCCTTCATTTATTAGCAGCCATACCTCTAGCATACAAAAGAATGTATCAACCTGGGAAAGCAAGATCATCTCACCCCGTACCCAAGAAAACCATCAGCCACCCTATTGTATAAATAAAATAAAAGATAGCCTGCAAACTTGCTTCCTTTTATACCTCAACTTTTCATTTTTTTCATCTCTTCAAAGCCAAGAAAACTAAAGTGAATATCAACTAAAATTTAAACAAAGTCCAAACTTGAACAACAAATTTCTGGAATCAAAATAACAGCAAGCTTTAACTTGATCGAAGATTGAAGTCTGGAAGTAAAATCAAACTAAATATCAAGTTCTCCCTCTGTTCTTTTCTGTCAGATTTTCCAGGTGAGCAACTCTTCCTTTAAAAAAACCTGCTCTGTTCTTTCTTCTTGTCCAAGTGAGTAACATCCCTATTTTAAATGTTAAGTATATAATTATGGTTGCATGCTTATCTCTGGAATATAGTATGCTTGTGAATATATATTTAAATCTCTGAGTATATATATGGATGTGGAGACATGTGCATATGTCCCATTGTCATCTCTGTTTCCAGTTTTCAATTTCAAGACTTGATTAAAAATTTCACATTCTCTTAAATCCATTGATGTGAGAACTTAGCATTTAAATAAAACTTGTTATTACGTCATAGAGAGGGTTTTAAATTTTTGTTTAAGTTAATTTAAAATTTGAAATCTCACTGGAAGTATAAAACATCAGTGAAAGTCAAAATAGGTAAAAATTCAATCTGTGCAATTTATAAATTCAGCATTTTAAATTGAATACATAAATCAAATCATGATTTTTAACATTAAAACTAAGATTTTTAAAAATAAGATGAAGGTGCTGTATGGGTTTGAACGGGAATGGAATTTTTTTGATTTTCCGGTGATCTATGAATAGTGGAGGCTCGGGGTTCTTCCAGGTGGTGGAGGAGGGGTAGTAGAAGCTAGGAAAAATCATTTCTGGTGATAGAAAGCATTGTGGAACTTGTGGTAGTAGAAATTTTTCTAGAACCCTAGTTTTAGTTAGGCTTGGGAAATCGATCACTACGGCTCGTATGGACGATCGAGTGGTTCGGGGCTTCTGGTGATGGTAGCTGGGACGTGGGTAAGGTCGTAGCCGGAGTTGCAGCGTTTACGGTGGACGGAGGATCTAAGGCGAGGCGATTTCGTTGATGAAGTTGGTTCCTAGTTCGAGTCTGATAGCTCGATTTCGATGTGGGATGAAACGATGGGTGCTGGGTGATCGAAGTGATGGGGTAGGTCATGGATGACTTATCGACATTGACAGGAGTGGCCAGAGCAACGGCAAACTATGGTGCACGTGCACGGCGGCTAAAGTGTGCATCTGAGCTTTCTGGGTTTGGAGACGAAGACGTTGACTTGAAGTAGTTCGAGTTCTTCTCGTGTCGTGCTCGAGTAGATTAAGCGTTGGCTTCGAGTTTTATCGTGTGCAAGAATGGGTTTCCAGATGTATTTATAACTTTGTTAAAACTTTAAACTTAGAAGAGAAAAAAAAAAAGAGTGAGAAGAAGAAGTTGCGTGCAGGGACGACTCGAAGCAGATGGAAATTTGGTTGGCACGGAAATAGCTTGGGGTATTTGATGGTTTCACTCGGGTTTGACTCGAGATTTTTGGGTTCAAAATAAAACAGTTTTAAAAATTTTATACAAGCCAAGTTTTAAATGATAATTGATAAATAATTACTTTGTATAATTAAATTAAAGCTAATTGCTGTGTATAAATGGTTTGAAAACAAATTACCTTGTGTAATTAAATTAAGAGAATCAATTATGTAATTACTTAAAGATTAATTTATCAAGGTAATTAAAAATTTAATTTTGTGATTAATTTAAAAGTTTATTTATTTAATAATTGAGATATATAGATTAATGATAAAAAAAATTGATAATTCAAGTGATTAAGAAACAATTGATTAAGGATAATTTATCCAATGATTAAAGTTGATTGAATTTATCAGATGATTAATCAAAGAATAATTAATTAGTATGGTTAATAAATTTAAGTAATAAATTTAAAGATGATTAATCAAAGATTTATTAATTAATGTAAATGGTTAAGGATGATCACTTATAAAATTTTTTATAAATTAAGTGGTAATTAATTAATTTATTAAGGGTTAATTTATTAATTAAAGATAATAAATTTAATTAATGAATTATAATTGAAGGTTAATTAATTTATTTTTAATGGTTAATTTATAAATGATAAAAGAATAATTAATCAAAATGGTTTATAATCTATTGATAATTAATTAACCAAGATATGTAATTTATCCATAAGAAATAAATCTGATTGAATTAATCAGATAAATTCACTGACATGACTTATGAATGTTTGGATTCTATTGGATGATTGAATTGTTGATATCCCTGATATATATGATGCTTTGTGATATACCCTGATTCATGTGGTGATCTGTAATTTACTTATCTGTGATATATATCTGTGATCTGTACGATAAGCGTTATCAATTTTACCGCTTATCAATATATCTATGATGATTGATGTTGCACTATTGTGTGTTAAAACCCCTGGACTACACCATACACACACAAATATGGATTTCACGTGGAAATCGGTTAAGTCACAGATAATTTAAATCTGATGTTTTTAAAATTGAAATTTTAATTTCAATTAATTTTGAAATTAGAAATTTGGGTTTAAAATGAAAAGCTTTTGAAATGGAATTTCAGAGATAAAAGTTGTTTTGAATAACTTAATCGAGTTTTGAAAATCTAAATAATTGATTTAAACTAAAATTCAAGATTTGAAATTGAATTCTATGATTTGAAACTAGGGATTAAAGATGTTATACCCATTATAGAAAGGTTAAACTATTTTAAAAGAATTGATTTGGAATGTGAATATAATTCAAGGACTTTAACCCGTGCAAATAAAATTGGATTGTTCTTAAATGAAAACTGTTTGTTTTCAAATGATAAAAGCTTTCGTATATATATAAGAAAATGAAATTCCAATTTAACGGAATTTCAAGTATGAATTGAAAGATGGTTTTCCAAGTATGAATGAATTCTTTTTGAAAGCTATGAATTGAATCTGTTTATTTTTAACAGATTTAAAATGATGATTTGTTTAAACCATTCGAAATGAAATTGTTTTGAAAGCTATAAGTTGAATCTTTAATTTAAAGATTTAACGAGTTAATCCAATTGAAACAGAAATTGTTTTGGAAAAACTGTGAATGAATCTTTGTGAAAACGAAGTAAACTTTGTGAGATAAATCTTTTTTGTTTAAAAGATTTGAAATGGTAATCGATTGAAACCATTTGAAGAGAAGAAATTGAATTATTAAGTTGTGACTTAATTGAAATCCCAATATCCATATGTTTTTAAATATTGCGCTCACTATTCGGGTTAGCCGGGAAAAGACATTTGTGTCATATAACCCATTCCGAATAATGATACGTCGTATATGGATGGCATTTGAAGACCGGTGTTGAAGACCGGATATTCACGAAAACGAAAGGACAACTCGTCGAATGTCTCTGCACCGACTGGTCCCCGGTATAGAGATTTTATCACCCTTTGTGATGGGAAGTCCGGACGGGATTGTGAATACCCGGAATTGCAAGGGCTTCGTAAGAAGTGCCTTCGGTTCTGTTCGAACCCGGAACAGACTTGTATGGATACATGTCTGACATTACACTTTGAGATATAAAGCCGATTTCTTTCAAATACATATCTGTTGGTGGCGGAGAATTTATTCTCTTAGCTTAACACCCTTCTCTGAGACGTACGAGCTCAGAGGTTATGTAGTTGAAATTTATCAGCGATATATCCCAATTTGGTAATGTGGCATGCTGAGTGTTGCTGTGTGATGATCAGTGTTTGATCATTTGGGATATGATCATTTATTTGATCTTATATCTTTGTGATCATAGGTTGATCATTTGTTTGACCCGAAGCATGGCTTTGTAGAAAGCGTAGCTTTGTGGACGAGACTTCGTCGAGCCTCACACCCCGGAAATGGTCAAAACAGGAAGGATGCAGCAAGGTTCTAGGGAGTAGCGCCCCTTAGTGTATGTCATTCCTTCTGGATAAAGGTGGTATCATGGTATGGAGCCCAGATACTTAACCTCTGTGGTTACTGCATTATTATTTCTATGTGGTTTGTTGGAAATCGGGGATCCTCGGGAAGATCGGTGACGATCGGGGGATGGCATACGCGTGTCAGTAGTTACCTATTTTTGCAGAGGTAACCCGGCCTTGTGTTGGCAGAGATCTAACCGTAATGTTAGGTTATTTCTCGGGTCGTCTATTCCAGGGACGTACCCATCGTGGATAGGAAGTTCCTTTGCCTGACCATTTGTTGGAAATCCATCTTCCAATACGAACTGTGTACGGTATTAGTTGTAGAACCTGCCATCTAATATGGTAGCTATAGTAGGCATAGTATAATGGTACCTATGCTGGCTAAGATTTATATTCTACTTTCGAAATGTTTTCTACACTATGCACTAATAATAATATCAAAAATGATTTGATTTTGCGTAGTAAGCATCTTTGACTATCATAAGAAGAAATCTCCTCCAAGTCTGCGTTTGCATTGTGTGTGTGGTGGGAGGTCTTATGGTAGTTTCATTTTCCAAAAGCATTGCGAATTGACTTTAAAATTCTCTGCTATTTGTTTTAAAGATAAACTGTTTTTGTTGCTCACACCAGTCCCATGACTGATCCGGAGTTTATTGTTTTTTTTCCTAAACTCTGGGTGCTCATAATTTTCTACACGAGCAGTCTAGAGTTGGGTTTTTCAGATAGTCAGATTAGTAGATTTATCTGGAGCTAGTTCAGTCTTTGGATCGGACTGCACTTGCTTATTCTTGGTGTATCGTTATTGGGAGTTCGAGCTATTGCTGGAGTTCTCTCTTGAAGACTATCTTAGAGTTATTTGTTCCGCTGCTGATGTTAGTTATCTATTTTTTTCTTTTCCGCTGCTATTTGTTGTATCACATCTCTGATGTATATTGATATTCATTGTATCACTCTGTTGTATCAGATAATGTATATCAATGTATTATTCTTTTCTTCCGCTGTGTTATTTACTTAATGTTGTTATAAGCTCCGGAGAACCAGATTTGGCATTTGAATCTACGGCATTTTGAGTACAAGTGGAGTACGGGTGCCGATTTTCGAAGGCCAACTTTTGGGTCTTTACAACAGCCCACTAACTCCTTGGCTTAGGATATGTTAGGGTTTCTTATTAACTCTTATCCTTTATGATATTATAAACTATTATTTAGATGAAATTAATTTCAACCTTGTGTATTATTCTAAAGTACATGACCTTATCAAAAGAAGTTAATTCAACTTCACTTACAATTAATCGTTTACACATTATTATGTATCATAGGGAGGAGTGACTTTTGAGGTTGAATCTTTGTTCATTTTTAGGTATGTTTGGAGCTCTTTCCAATATACTCACCCATTCAATCAAATCGAATCATTTCTATCGCATGTTATTTTAGTTACTTCTATTTTATATTCTACGAGCTTATCATAGACTTATACATGCAAATCAAATACACATCTCTATGTTTGTTATAACTTAGCGGTGAATATGACAAAGCACGTGGAACTGTTTTGCTATTAATAGACTTACCATTGCATACATCTATATGTATCAATTCGATGAGTTCATCAAATCTTATGACACTCCCACTATATGGGTGCATAGCCCTTAATTGTTTGAGATATAATTAACTAGTATTATATGATTCATAATCATCATATAATACAAATTATTTTTCAAAACTATGGCTTAGTCTATAATTCCAAAATAATTGCAAGTAATTTTAGATACTTCAATATTTTCCAGTGCATCACTTTTGTTTTGAAAATAAATCCCATATTATATTTTTATTCATAACGAATATTCATAATATTCACATTGAAATATAACTATGTCTTTTTTCAATTAACATCAGAAAATAGCCATTATTTCATAAATAATGTTTGATATGAATTACGTGAACAATTTGGTAACTTTATGCAATCATTAAGGGTTACATGCCATGCTCCCACTATTTCCGCTATTACTATAATTGCGTAATAAATTTGGAGGTGCATCATTCACATAATATAGATTATTTGTTTCATATACCATAACTAGTTTACAATGGAGAGTTCTTTGATCAAATATCTTGAACTCGAAGAAATAATTCTCATAGAAAATAATTTTTAGTATGAAAATACATTTCATAATAGAATCGTATTTCTTATTTCAATGTTAAATATCAATTTTTATTATTACAATTCTCGTTTTCGATGTTTCTTTATGAAGTAGAAGTGACTATTCGCTCTCTTCATCCCAACTTTACCTTAAATCATATCTACTGTTGTACGCTCGTTTTTCTTTCTAAATGGTCGAACCTTTCAAAAGAATACCCTTACTATAATCATCATAACGAATTCTTTACAAAAGTGCACTTGATCATCCTTAACATTTAAGAACATAAAAAATGTTGCACTTTGCGTAATCTGATCAAACTGACATTTCAGCGATCGAGTTCTTAGACCTAGTTGTAGTTTTGGTCTAGTGCTACATTTAACACAATACAATCTTTATTGTAATCAATAAAATTGAATAATTGATTTGATAGTACAGTTTATTTGTTTATTTTATATGAACTAATTTCATCGAAATATCGTACACTACGAACTATGACTGTTCATTATATAACATTTATATGTGATTTTATATGGATCAAGTATCCATAGTCTTGTATTACTTTTGAGTTCGAAACTCATAGAATACAATATATGGTCTCAACCAAATAAACACATAAGCGATCAAATTACAAACATATCTAGTAGTTGTAAAATCAAGCGCTTACATGGGTGTTGAAACGTTAACATGCAACAAGCATTTGATGGTAAGTATATGTTATATTTTTATTTGTCAATCTTCAATTCAGTTCAATTGTATATCTTAATTGATAAACATTTTATCAATCATATTAAATGCATAAATTTATCAATGTAGATTATTATAACATTTTATAGCATATATTCTTCCAATATTAGAAAAGTTAAATGTTATCATTTCATTTTTCTAATAAGGCTTCCATTAGACTTTTATGTTTCTCTAAACCCTAATATGAAACATAAAAGTCTTTCGACTTCACTAGTGGATGTTAGGACTTATCCATCTTGGAATTCCAACCTTGAGTTTGCTCAATAAATCATAGCTCCATGAACGATGGATAACTCCATATTGGTTATATCATATACAACTCCTAACCATTGGCACCTTGTCCTAATTTTACTTCGACCTTAAGTTTGCTTAACAAATCGAAATGAAATTATTCACTCTTACCTATCTTATCATGATGGCTCAAGTATAATATATGTACCTTAAGTTTGCTCAACAAATACATATAGTTATCTTACCTCGTCTATTCAATATATTAATAATACTACACATAACATTCGTAGCTTGGTTTGCTCAACAACCAAGGACCATGCAAGTAATTTATATATATATATATATATATATAGAGGACAACATTATATAGAAGATTCATAATCTTCAATATATAATATTGAGTGATATCGACTTATAGAATAATGTATTTCTATTGAAATACCATCATGATTCAAGTGTCGAACATATTTGAAATCACGGTATACGTACATTTACATATGTATAAGTCTATTTAGGGTTTCTTAATGTTCCACATTTAATTTATACATTCATATTATTTAAGTTTTATTATTATATAACATTTTTATTTCATATTACTTTTGCAATTGTCTTATGTTTAATATTATATCAATTAAATCTTACTTAATTAATTTTATTTAATTTTATATTACTTCAATATAACATTTACATTGAAAATTTATTATATACTATAACCGTTATAGTATAACACATACATCATATATATGTGTATATTATATAATTATTTAACCTTTTAATTAATTTAATTAATTAAATAATTTTAATTAAATTTATATTAATTTCGAAATTCATTTATATACATACATGCATACTTATGTTAATTTAACATTTTAAAACAACATAACATATATCATAATATATAATACATGTATATATTTATTAATTAATTAACTTATTTAATTAATATATTTTATTAAACTTATTAATAAATTTTATAAATTTAGAAAATAATTTATATTACTTTCAAACATTTTGAAAATTTTATTATATTATAACATTTACAAATATATATGTTTTATTTATTTTAAATTTAACTACTAAATTTAAAAACGAATATTTTAATTTTCAAACTAATTTTGAAAATTAGCCCAAGTCTAATTCAAATTGGGCCTTTGCTATTAGGAACAACCTTTGAACTCACATATCTATTCTGGCCAGGCCGGTAGCCAGATAGGGCAGAGTACTTAATTACACAAACCTAATTCTTCAACGCTACCATTCTAGACACCATACAATTTGGGTTGTAAGCCTACTTAGTTATCCCTAACATGACTAATTTAGACCATATATACTATTATGCTCTGAAACCATTGTTGGAACTGGGCTTGTCTGCAGTAAAAGAAATGAGTGAATTTCAATTTTTTGTATCATATTAGAATTTTATTAGGCTATGAACTCTAATTTATTTAGAACATCTTTAAATTTATTTTAAATAAAATTTTTATTTTATTTATATATGTAAAATGATGTTATATTATTTAATTAATGTTATATAATATATATAAGTGTATCATAACGCACACATACACACATACACACATACACACATACACATACATACATACATACATACATACATACATACATACATACATACATACATACATACATACATATATATATATATATGTATATATGTGTGCGCGCGCGTGCATGCGTGCGCATGTGTAACATATCAATTGGTGCAAGGTACAACATTCCCATGTATAGGTGCTGAGATTTGTACCGCAACGGACATGTTAGCTCATCTAATATACAAATATATTATCTAAATGTATGTTTATATACTTATATATATAAGCTATATATATAAATAAGAATGAAATATTAACATTATATATATAACTATATGAATAAATTTAAATACTTTATAAATTATATTAAATTATTATATTTTGTTGGAAAAATTAAAAACACTATCTCTATAAATATAATTTTCTTTAAAAAAACATGTATATATTTAATATTTATGTATAAGTATAAATACTATATGAATGTATATATATATATATTTATGTTTTAAAATATTAAAAATATATATTTTAAATATTCATGCATATTAGGTCATGCACACGGCATAGTTTTATTTTAGTTTTTTTGGAGAAAAATGTGTGATTATCTAAATAGAGGAGAGCACACATGTAAATATGTATATAGCACAGAAGACAAGGTGCCACTAACATGCCTGGCAGGTAGCTAATCATAGTACAAATACAAAGAAAATAAATCAGGTACTCCTAGAATGAGCTTCGGTAAGGCCAACGCCCATTACGCCTCAATATCGAGCTCCGGCAAGGCCACCGCCCGGTATTGAGGTGTTTGAAGTACATGTAGAAACTATGGAGTATCTCAGTGCCAATGATACTAGAAGTCAGCTCCATCTGAAAAGGAAATGCCATGCTGCAGACCCGGAAGAAATGGAACTGCGAATGATCTAGACTGGAAAGTGCCACTCTATAGACTTGATAGAACAGGAGAGAGTGCCTCGCTGAAAATTGAATCAACCAGAAAGTAGAACGCCATAATGTAGCTGTAGAATAACTGAGAAGAACTCCTCACTACAAACAACAATCCTGCCCTCAGCAATCCTGTGTACAAGTAAAAAGAATCTAACACCATTTTTGGCAAAAACCTGTATCTGTAAAAGGAACTAGAAGAATATAAGAATAATACACATATATGTATATAAATGATATTTATATATATGTATTAATAAAATAAAAGTAAAGAAACAAAAGCTAAGATAATAGGACAGAATACAATAAAAATTAGAAAAGTTGACTAAAAAGAATCCATGATCAAAAGAAGTTAAAGATCTATAAACAAAAACAAAAACAAACTAAAACTAAAACAATAACTAAAGCAAATCAAAACTTATCCCTATGGTCTTTTGATCAAAAGGATATTATGATACATAGTGAAATCATCATTTAAGTTTGAAAAAATGTTAATACTACAATTATTAATGTCGAAAATATTTTTTTATGCTTAAATAACTTAATATTATTACTAACCTTATTAAGATATTCGTTGAAATGAATATTTTTAGCTAATTTATATTTTGGATTTGAGATCCAATTAAAACAAAATGAAGAAATTATAAAAATCAATTTGTTAAAATGACTATTATTATTATTAAAAATTCTCTGATTTCTCTCAAACTAAATATACCAACAAATTAAAATGAATAAAGTGTCAAGTAAAAATCTATTTTCCATTTTAAACTTAAATCTAAAATTATTCCAATAGTGTTCGCAATCAGAAATTTTAGTATAAGACTAAAGTTAAAGATTTTGAGAGTATTATTCAGAATGAAATAAGTATTTAAGCAATCATGGTATACATGTTTAATATCTTCAAAATGCATATTACAAAAATAACATTTATTATCAATTTGCATATTTTTTCTTTTTAAAAATTCTATAGTATTTAGTTTTCCATGCATGATTAACCACATATGAATTTTAGATTTAGGAGAAGCATTTGTTTTCCAAATAAATTTAAAAAAGTTATTAACTACGCCTGAGAAGTTAAGAAATTTATAAAAATAATTAGAAGTATATTTCTTACTCTTATCCCATTCCCAACTAATATTATCATTTTCATTATATATATTATAAAGACTCAATCTAGCATAAAGTAAAAAAAGATGTCTAAGAGTAGAACCTACTAAAATTCTATTAAAACTAAAATTCCAAGGGGGGTCATTTTCAGGAGAAAAAACTTCCAAAACTAAAGCATTCTTAAAGTTACAAATTTCATAGAGGTCCTTAAATTCTATCCTAAGAGGGATAACAAAAATCCAATGGTCATGCCAAAAAGAAGTATTATTACCTGAATGAACTATTGTTATAGTACCTAGCTTAAAAATCTCATGACATTTTAAATTTGATTTCCAAAAGTTAGACAATTTACTTATAACTGTAGGAGTAATTTGATATAAATTATTACTATCATTATAGTAATATTTATAAATAATTTCTTTCCAAATAGGATTATCGTTAATATCCTTAAATTTCCATAGCCATTTCCCTAACAAAGATAAATTCATGTTACACAAATTAATGACTCCTAAACCATCTTCCTTTTTGGATTTACAAACAGTTTCCCAATTAACTAAACATTTAATACTTCTGTTAGAATTTTCCCCACTCCATAAGATGTCTCTTCTTACTTTATCAATTTTGTTAATCACCCATTATGGAAAAAGACGCATAGACATCCAATAGATTAGGAGAGCTGATAAAACAAAGTTTATAAGAACTAATGTACCCACTCTCGATAAAAATCTCCCATTCCAATTAGAAATCCTATTTTTTTTCTTTATCAATGATAATAAACCAATCATCATGCTTAAGTTTAGTTTGTCTAATAAAAAAACCAAAATAATCAAATGGAAAATTCATAGTTTTACAATTAAGCGTATTAGCAACTAAATTTTCAACCTTTTCAAAATCATTTAAAACTAAAACCAAAATTTTATCAAAATTTATTTTTAAACCTGATAGAAGCTCAAAACCATATAAACTAAATTTAAGAGTAATAACACGCCTAGGAAAATGAGAGGAAAATAGTAAGGTATCATCATCAAATTGAAGGAAAGATATACCATTATGCGAGATTTCATTACCAACATTCCCCAAAGATCCATTATCAACCGCTTTTTTAATTATCTTAGCGAAAACATCTGCGGCTAAGTTAAACAAGAGAGGCGATAAAGGATCATCTTGCCTTAAATCTCGCTTAGATTGAATTTTATTACCTAAAATACCATTAACCATAATACTAGAGTTACCAGTTCTAAGTAAATTCACGATCCAACTAATCCATCTATGACTGAAACCTCTAGCATGAAACAAATCAACTAGAAAATCTCAATCTACCGAATCAAAAGCTTTCGCAAAGTCCAATTTTAAAATTGCACAAGTAATATTATTCTTAAAACAGTGATTAATGTATTCTTGAACAAAAGCCACACCATCCGTGATATTTCTCCCCTTAATGAAAGCAGTTTGTGAGCAGTCAATTAGATCGTTCATTCTTATACTAAGTCTATTAGCTAAAACTTTTGAAATAATTTTAACAGAATAGTCAATTAAGAAAACAGGTCTACAATCTTTTAAATTATTAGCACCTACTTTTTTGTGCAATAAAATAACATTTGCAAAATTAAATCTTCCTAACTGCAATTTTACATTATAGAATTCGTTAAACATGCTAATAAATCAAATTCTAAAACATCCCAAAATATTTTGTAAAAGAAAATAGGGAACCCATCCGGACCCGGGGATTTATCACCAGGCATGTCATTAATAGCTTTCCAAATTTACTCTTCCGTAAAAGGATTATCTAACTCAGAGAGGTCAACGCTAGAATCAGAAGGATAAAGATCATTCCATAAGCATTAATTCTATGCTTATTTTTACTACCGAAAATAGCTCTATAATAGTCGGTAAAAGTCTTATTAAGATCTCTTTGATCAACCAATTCTTTATTATTCACAAAAATAGAATTAATTGTATTACTACGTTTTCTACCATTAGTCATATTATGAAAAAAAAAATTGGTATTATTATCACCTTTATTTATCCATTGAATTCTAGATCTATGTTTCCACATAACCTCCTCTTTTTCTAAAATTGAATTAAGCTCTTCTTTTAGATTGGTAAAAACGTCACGCTCACCTAGATTTAGCTGTCTAGTTTCTTCTATCTTGTTTATGTTAAGCATTTCGGAAAGAATGTTTTCTTTTTTAATTTTAATACTACCAAAAACATTCTTACTCCAATTTTTAAGAAAGTTTCTAAGACCCCTAAGTTTTAAAACAAATTTTTTAGCAGAATTATCCTTATTTCTAATATTATAAAAGCTCATAGAAATCCATTTATTTTTAATTAAATTCGAAAAATTGGATTCTAATAACCACATTTTTTCGAATTTCAAAGATCTATTAATAACTCTATGTTGTTCACATGTGAGAATGATATGACATTGCTCAGAATAAGTGTAAGGCAAACCAGACACTCTAAAAATAGGAAATTTATCCTCAATTTCATCACTAACGAAAAACCTATCAAGAAGAGCCACCGATGGGGACTCCCTTGTATTACTCCAGGTAAATTCTCTATAAGAAAGAGGAATTTCAATCAAATTAGAATTAATAATAAATTGGTCAAATTCTTCCATAGTAGAGAAATCACCCTCCCGTGGTGAACACTCTCCAAGAAAACGCATAACGTTGAAATCACCCCCCAAAATCCAAGAACCAGAAGCTAAAGACCTAAATTCTAGACATTCATTCCAAAGAATCCGATGACAAATTTTAAAGTTTGGCCCATAAACATTAGAAATATTTAAAATAGAATTATCACTAAGGTAATGAGAATAATATGCAGTGAGTGTTGCTTAGAAATACATTGGAGCAATTTAAATGAATTATCCCGCCACCCAATAAGTAAACCCCTAGAAGCGCCAACAAAAGGTAAATAAGCCCATTTCCAAAAATGATAACCACCAAATTTTCTATAAAAACGAATATCAGGGCATTCAATTTTAGTTTCCTATAAAAGTGCGATGTTAATAGAATAGTCTTTAAAAAAAGCTCTAATCTTATCACATTTATTTAAATCGTGTAAACTTCTGATATTCCAACTAACAATCCTCATAAACCAATATATCTAGCCCTATCAAATTCCATACTTCTAATATACGCTAAATCTACCTCAACATCAGAAAAAACAAAAGCGGTATCTCTACCTAACTGACAAAACTCAGAAGAAGACAAACTATCTAAAACATATGATGAATACGTACTACCCAAATCATAAATCATACCTGAGCCTGAATTCGTAGTACCACTCGTGGTACTCGAATCAGATAACTCATCCATAGACTGAGTATAGCTACTACAGATCCTGGCACTACGACGTATAGATCCACTTACAACCACAGATTTCCTACGCCTACCTCTCCTTGATGAAGTAGAACAAGATGCTGATTTGCTGCCAATATCACTAGAATCTACTTTTGTCATTAATGATGGTCGCTGAAACAATGTATTATCCAATTGTCCATTCACATTGATATCAACATTATTACTCTCTGCCAATTTAGAGACAACATCCAATGAATCACGCTCACCCTCAAATTGTGACCCCACTACCTCAGAAAAGTAATTGCCTGAACCATTCATATCATGATGTATATCCACAAAACCAATAACATCCTTATTCAACATAACCCCCACCTCTGGTTGACTCACAATAGCACTTGAACCCGAATCACTACCCTCAACCAGATCAAATCCATGAGAGACATCAACAGTAGGCCGCAAAACTCCTTTAGATACACACTGTAATAAACCTGCCAAATGTGCACACTGATATTTATGTGTAAATTGTGCATCATTAACAAAGCACTCAGTTAGACCATAAAATTCATCATTACCAAGTGAGTGCTTATCACCCTTCTCTGGTCTTGACAGTGCACTAAATCAGCAACTAACATATGAGAATTCTGAGAAACAAGAGAATTACTTGATTTATCTGCTGTTACATGTTCACCAACAATAAGAGAACTTCCTACACCAGAAATAATAGAACCGACTTTACTAGAAATAAGAGAACTGTCATCAACACCCATCCCTGAACCATAAACTACAGTACTTGAAGATGTATTAGAACCAGACAAATAGTTAACAATCACCATATCACTTTCAGCCGAAGACACTTCCATATTATAATCCACAGTCTGTAACTCAACCATCCACTTTGAATTTTCAGAGATAATATCTCCAATCACTATGCCACCTTCGATCAATAACATATTAGAAACATCACTTCTATACCGTGCTTCCTCCAAAACTTCAGTTTGCAAATTCTCTGACATCTGTGCACAGTGAGAAGTATGTGCACATCTAAATACTTTTTCTGGTACCAGTCCAACACTATCTTTGCCATGAGAAAATAATGAGTTGTTCACCACCATGTTCACTTTAATAGATGTAACATCTTCTGAATTAAGCTTAACTGGGTCTCCCTCCGACTGCATCTCAAAGACTATCAAACTTTTGGACAAATCAAACTCACGATGAATTACCAATATACCTGACTCACTTGCATTTCGAGATAGAACACATTTGAATCAACTGTAGACACTAACCCTCCATGAGATACCACTCCCCCATCATCTAATTCATAACTAGTCTATGAGTTAATTTCTGAATCATCCAAATATTCTAGACACTCAAAACGATTTTTGGTGATTAAGTTGAAACTCTCTGTTGCACAAGATTTTACAAAATGTTTATTTCTAAGAATAAAGTCAGCATCATGTAACTTCAAATGACCTGAAGAATTAACAGAAAGTCCCTGATCACCATCAACATTAATGAAATTCAAGTGAAACGAGCCTTGTCTACAAATAGAAACATCTGGATCGGAAAGAACAGGATCTGATAAGAATACTTCCTCTCCCTGATTCACAACTAAGAAATCTGAATCGATCACAGCAATATAATTTGCAGCAACAGAACACCCATTATGAATAGGAACCTCATCAAAAATTTATCCTTATTCAAAAATTCATGATTTCCAAAATAATCAGTAGGATCCCTAAATTTCAAATTGTAATCTCTACCAATGTTGACTTCATTAATAGCATCAAAATGTTTGAAAATATCTTCCAAGAAAGCAATGCCTTCTTCCCTTTGGATCCAAAGATGATATAGTAGAATCCTTTTAAGTTTCATGCACTTAAGAACGAAATAAAAGCCATGGTCTTTGCTGGACATAACCTTCCGACCCTCTAAATACAATCTACCAGAATAAGAACCGTTAGAAGAAAAATTCAATTTCATCGAACAGTTGTTCCTCTTATGACCAAAATCCCCACACTTAAAACATCTAATGGGTTCACGACATACGCTGGCTAAATGAGAAATCCCTCCACATTGATAACAATATCTCTTCCCTTTTCTGCAATCTATCCAATTCTTGGTTAATTTATTGGAAGAAGACATGTGGTTATGATATTTGGGCGATGAGAAAGGACGATCTTTAACCACTTGTGCATACGAACGAACATTCGATGAATTAAGATTCACGAATGAATGAGAGTTGTGAAGATTGGAATACGAAGGATTGATTGAGAAGTAGTTGAATTCGAGAAAGGATGAAACACCATTTTCTTGAACGAACTTCTGTTCAATTAATTTTTAATTAAAACAGCCTCTTACAGTTAGTTTTTTTTATTTTAAAAATAATTTTAAAACAATATCGGTAATGATATTATTTAAAATTAATAAAATAATTATTTTCTAAACGAAATTTTAAATTTAGTAAAATTCTAATTGATATTTTATAATTTTAAATGCTTAATATGTAATTTTGTAAGTTAATACTAATTTTAAAAGCTATTTTTTATTTTTGGCATCAATTAAATATTTTAAATTTTAAAAATATTTTTTCGGCAAAGAGTTCAGTAATTGTTAATTTAATTTTATAAAATAAAAAATAAAATTTATATGATTTATATATATTACTATAATTAATTTACATAATTAATTTATTTAAATAATAATTTATATATGAAAATATTTCTTATTTTTTCCAAAATTATTATATCTATAAAACTTTATATGTAAAATTTTATAACCATATATTGTGTAAATATGACGGTATTAAAATTTATATACTATTCATATATTTAAATGTTGAAATTAAATTATTTAAACATAAAAAAATATTATTTTTATGCCGTGCTGACAATAGGTATATACATGACAAAATATAATTTATTTTTAATATAAAAGAATATGTAAACATACAACCAATCTGGTTGTAACAATATATTAATATATTGGAATCTTCGCCCAACTGACAATAATATATAAATGATATAAACATTATATGATAGTATTAATATTCAAAATTAGATTAGAAATGTACCATATGTCCAATGCTTATAAGTACACCTTGGAAAGATGAGATTTACTCCTTGAACTGATTTCCAATCCAATAGAGTGATAATCCATGAATTGATGACCACCAACTATCGAGTAGAATTATATTTGATTCGAACTCGAATTGATGGAGGAGGAGAGGGTTATGGTTCGGCCAAAAGTAAGGAAAGATGGAGGCTTCAAAATATTCAAAAAAGGTGAGGGTGGAAATGCTTTCATAGAGGAGAATCTAGAGACAAATTAGGATCTAGATGCTCTTTTATCTCTTACCCATTCTCATCCTAGCCATCCAAATCAAAGCCCTCTAACAGGCCATTATATGGACGCATATAACCCCATTATAGCCGAATATAACCAACCCCTATATGGGCTTAAAACCCATTTAAAACCCGAAAAAAAATATTTTTCATTTAAATCCAATTTATACGCTTATCGATATCGTATATCGATTAATATATTTATAATTTTTATAAATACATTTAACAATATTTGTTCATCAAATCAAAATCAAATTTTATAATTAATATTTATTAAATATTAATTAATTTATAACAGTTACAAATTAATTAAATCATTTGATCAAAGGAGTATTCATCGTTTCGGTTGTATGACTCGTTAGGTGTAAATATAGTCGGCAATTAATATCGAATTATCCGAATATTAACATTCACACATCACTTAGTAGGTAGTGTGACATTTTGGCCAAATTTATCGTTTACTTAGTTTCGGTAATTTCAATTTTACTCTGTTAAGCGTTACCTTGTTGCAACTTTTATTTACACCAATTTTCTTCATCAAAACTATATCACTTTGAACTTATGGAATTCAATAAAGGTAAAATATTCCAATATCATCCATATTCAACTTTATAGCCCAAACACAAAGTTCTTTGTTCAGTAATAATAATTGCTATTAACCGAAATGCTATGGACAAAGACTTTGATTATGAGTTTACTTTAGTTGACCGCGATACTAACCTCATAAACTGAGGAGATGAATCATCTCTTGGATAGTGTTTCACTTCCACTGCTTCCACTTAACCAACTATAATCGTTCGATGGATGCTATGTTATGATTTAACTATAACCAAATTAGAGCTTCAAAATTAGGGATCAATGGTATTCTTAGGTCAAGAGAACCGTGTAATTTTGTCACATTATATTTTCCGTTTAACCTTAGTTATACTTACCAACAGAAAATTATCGAGTGAGTCATTCCATATTTATCCAATAATTATTTATACGTAACCCCTTGGTGCGTCCAATAACTATAAGTAATACACTACCCAATATTTGGAGAGTGTTACGTACCATAGTCTCAACAGATGTATCAATATCAGTCTCTATACAGCCTGACTAAAAATATTTAAAATGGTATATTTATTTTCATTGTGATAAATTACTCGCGGTTATAGCACTTTGTAACTATTATCACTAAACATACCATTTATGGATTTTATATTAAATATACTATTAATTAAATTAATTAATTAATTAATTAATTAATGTAACATATTTTATCAAGTATTAAATAGAAAGAAAACACATTTTATTTCAAACAAGATTGGTTATCGAGTTTGGTATATGTAACAAATTACATAATTACCCCTTAGGCATACCCCTAACTCTATCTAGGCACACCGTCAACTATATCAAGATCGTGACAATCGAATAATCTAAACAATTTGTATGTTTATGGTGTTACCAGCTAAGTGTGTACATGATGAAAGAAGATTTATATAAATAATCTTTTTCGTCATTTGGTACTCATTGTGAAACCTAAATCATGATATGTTATTGATATAAATTTAAGTGGAAATTTAGATCTCTTATATACAAGTTGGATACATGAAAAATGCTCCTATAAAATATTTTTTAAATTACACTTCTATTTATATTTTCGTTAAATATTTTTTTTCCTTTAGAACAAATTAAATACGAACTTAATCACATATTTTTATGATCAAAACTATTTTTCATTTTGTTTGAAAAGGTACAAATATTTGTATTTTCTCCACAAAAAATTACGTTTTTAGTGCAAATATTTGTACTTTAAACTGCAAGTGTTTACAGATCAAAAACTGCAAACATTTGCACTTTATACTACAAATATATAGTTTAAACTACAATGATTGGTGCTATTTGAAAGTACAAATATTTGTTTTTTTGTTGAAACTAATAACATGTGTGTTTTTAATGCTTGTTTTTAAGAATGGACGATTGTGTATTTTGAATCCCTAAAGAGAGTGTTCTACAAAAATTTCCCAAATTTAATTAGTACTCCTAAGATATCGAATATTAAAAGACAGGCCGTCGGGTGAAAGACCTTGAAAAATGTGTATATTATTTCAACTTGGAGATGAAGTGCAACTCAAGTAGAGCTTTTATCTATCAAGCAACACATATTGAAATTTTATTGGAATCTTTAATATAAGTAATTGTCCACCTCTTAGTTATTCCATAACTAGTCGCATATTTGATATGAAAAAAAGATATAAAAGTAGATACTTATTCCAAAAGTACCATACCATGGTGCAATTAGTACATACATTAAGCGCAATATAGAAGGTTAAAAATTGAATTTTCCACGAAGGTATTAGATATTTTTTTGTCGAAATCAACTAGAACATGTGGAATTGAGTCAAACATATTAGATGTTATTTTCGTGGAACAACCAATACGTGGTTATTCTCCTTGAAATATTAATCATTACAACCAAAAGGTTATCCGCTAGGTATCTTTCAAAGCTTAATCATAAATGAGTTATGTGTTTATATATGGAACAATGAATCTTGAAGATTGACAAAACAAACGTTGGTTACATTCAACCATAACCTAAGATCTCTACTAGCAGCTCAAACTAGTATTGAATATTTTAGAAGAAGGACGGAGAGAATATATAAAAGAGACCCTTTATTTGAAATTTATTTTTCTTTTTTTTACTTGATACAAACATAAAGACTTTACCTTTATTTATACTAGTGCCATCACCTAAATAATGGATTGAATTTTGCTAACCAACTTTAATCTAAGGGATATAATTAATTTCTAGAACTTTCTCAACATTAGTAAACTTATTTTGTTTCTACACAATTCTAAAGACATCTAAAAAGTGCTTTCTAGATAAGACTTCTCTAGAACATATTTTTAAGATTTGGGCTTATTGCATCAAATAATTAAGACCAAAATAAAGATCTAAAAATAAGTTAATATCTTAACACCCCTCTTAAACTTGATTTTGCTACTCCAAGCAGACTCCTCAACTTGACAAAATCTTTGCGCTTGAGAGGCTTAGTGAAGGTATCAGGCACTTGATCACGCGTCTTCACATACAATGGTTGCACATCCTTTTTGGCGACACACTCTCTAATGTAGTGATAGCCTGTATTAATGTGCTTGCTTCGATCATGAAAATCTTGCTACTTGACCAAAGCAATTGCTAACTTGTTGTCCATGAAAATCTTAGTCGACTTCTCTTGTGGGAAATTCAAATCCTTTAACAGGTTTCATAACCAAATTGCATGGCAAATACATGTAATAGCAGTTGCGTACTCCACTTCACATGTGGAAAGAGTGACAATCGACTACTTCTTCAACATCCATGTGAAGGCTGTGTCTCCCATGGAGAACACAAAGCCCCTTGTGCTCTTTTGGTCATCCATATCTCTACTCCAATCGCTATCACTATATCCAATAGGCTTGTAATTATCAGAAATAGAATAGTACAAGCCAAAGTTTGTTGTCCCTTTGACATAGCGAAGAATTCTTTTTGCTGCCTTCAAATGAGTTGTTGTTGGATTCTCCATTTATCGACCGACAACTCCTACCACATAGAGGATGTCGGGTCTTATGCACATTAAATATCAACAATCTTCCTACTAAGCTCTCAAAGGGTTTGGGTCTAATTTTTTCCTCCCTCATGCCTTGACAACTAGATTCCACATTCCATTGGCATACAGACTGGGTTAGAGTCATCCATCTTGAACTTCTTCAGCACTTCCTTAGAATAACCTTCTTGAGTAATTAGGATGCCTTCGTCTTCTTGATTTACTTCAATACCTAGGTAGTAAGACATGAGCCCAATATCGATCATCTCGAACTCCTTCATCGTCTCTTTCTTAAAATCTTTAAAGATATTTGGATTGCTACCTGTGAAGATCCAGTCATCTATATACAAGCCTACGATCAACGTATCATGGTTTTGGATATTGATATACACTGCATGCTCATATGAACACTTGATGAAGTTTCTGTTCACTTGGAAGTACTTATCAATTTGAATATTCCAAGCTCTTAGGCTTGTTTCAACCCATAAGGTTCCTTCTTTTAATTCAAGACCTTATCTTCTTCTCCCTTGATTTCATAGTCTTGTGGCTGCTCAATGTAAACTTCTTCTTCAAGAACTTGATTTAGGAAAGCAGATTTCACATCCATTTGATGTTTCTTCCAATTGTTTTGAGCTACAAATGAAATTATTAGTCTAAAAGTTTCTAATCGAGCGACTAGAGTGAATACCTCATCATAGTAAATGCCAACTCTTTGACTGTAGCCTTTTGCCACTAATCTCACATTGTATCTTTCAACTTCTCCTTTAGCATTCTTTTTTGCTCCACTTCACACAGATTGCCTTGTGCCGTTGTGGAAGTAAAAGCAAAGCTGTAACGATCTAAATTTTTTAAAGATTTTAAATAACGTAATTGTTAGCACCAAAATTGATTACCAACACCCTTGAATAGAATTGTGTAGAGAGATTAATGAAGAAAGTAAATTAAAACAGAGGAATATCACAGTAGAATGCAAAAGGAACAAAAAAACGAGAACATCAGATTTATAGTGGTTCGGCGTAACTGCCTACGTCCACTTTGAGTGCAATCTTTATTGCCTTTTCAAATACTTGAGTACAGATATAATCCGTAAACAAACAACTTGGATACAAGTTCGAACAGAAAAGAGATGAATGTAAAAAATGGCAGAGTATCCCTGGAGTTCTCGAAAAAAGGTCCCCTCAACTGTACCCCTGCCGCTCTATTTATTGAGAAGATAAGCTGATCCCCTGCACAGGCCTAAGGCCGAGATAGTTTGGCCCACATATGATAATTTTGAGTTAGCCGACCTAGGTATGCCGAACGACTTTGGCCAAGCGACAAATGCCAAACCGAGATGTCTTGATAAATGACTCGAGGCAAACCCTCAAGGAACTCGAAGCGAATAGAGGTGTGACTCGAAGTGATGACATGCCGATCGCCTCGCTTTGGAGTGGAACTGATAACTACCAACTCCTCTGGTATGCACCGAGCAATGTATGCTGACCCATCTAGACCGAGCGATATGTGCTGACTCATCTAGACCGAGCGATATGTGTTGACCCATCTAGACCGAGCGATATATGCTGACCCATCTAGACCGAACGACGCATGATCATGCTTCCTTTACCGAACCACCCACGCAAAGCCATATGCACCGAACCATACTTAAAGGCTGATCCACTTGAATATACCGAGCCACTAAAATAGGCCGAACCATACATTTATGCCGAACCATGTATATATGCCGAACTACCTAAATCAGATCAATCCCTTATATCTCCAATCTCTCACTGGCTCGAGTCTTGTCTAGATTCAATCAAAGCCTCTGCAACTATCACCAAAAGGAAGTTTGTTTTGTTGTGAAATTTCAATTTAAATTTAAATCAGTTAAAATTTGATGGAAATTAAATATTTCTAAAATCCGAATATTTTTATATAAGAAAAATATAAATCATTTTCTGAGTGATTCATCATATTTCGTTTCGCCAAATTTGGACGGCTCTAGTTCCGTTTATATTCTTTTGCAGCAGTTTGGCAGCGAATATCGAGTTTTGATAGGAAGGTCGTATCTCTCATATCTGTGAACCATTTTGTTCACCTCGTCGTGCTGATCTTCGCAGTATATTCATTTCTGCATTTCGACATCCGGTACACAGTGAAATCTGCGAAATGGTTAGCCGTACGGGTACCTATTTTGAACCTTTTGGGTTTTTCTGTGTCCAATCGTTTGTTCCACCATGAGAAAGCAAATGGCCACTTGTTATTATTATTTCCTGAATTTAATTTTTGACTTTCACTATTCCCCATGGGTCCAATATATTCTGGTTCGTTTACTATTGCCTCTTTCTCTTTGTTTGTTATTTGATCATGCTTTTGGAAAGAAAAAAAATACAAAAAAAATATATATATGGTGAAAGCTTTTATTCAATTGTTTCCAGAAATTGCTTGCTCACCATATCCCTTCGACCTCGTCCATTTTTCCACAGCCGCTCCTCCGCCTCTCTTCCCTTGACCACCCATGCCTCCATCCCTTGCTCCAGCCGCAACACAATACCCCACCAGATTCGCCATTTTCTCCTCCACAGTTCCTATTTCCGCCACCTTCCCACTTTCCTCCACCCATTATCTCCAACAACCGTTTCACCTTGTGCCGCCATCAAAACCCTAACCAGCCGAAGCCACTGCACAGTCAGCCCATACGCCTTACCTCCCTCCCTCTCCTTACCCGAATCACCTGATAGTCGTCGCTCCAGTCATCAGCCTTTGGCCCACCTCCCCTAATCAACAATAGCGTGCTTCCCTCCGGCCAAACCCCACACCACAGCACGACATCCCCTCTACTGCCATCAAACCCCACAGTACTCCAGCCGGTCCTCCACCAATAACACATGATACAGCCTACATATCTCCTCACTTCACGGCGTTGCACCCACATCCGCCCACTGCCTCTTCCAATTCTATGCCATCTAGCTTTCCACCGACCACCTCCCTCCATTTCTACCCTCTGCCATACCCAAGCTTCACGTCAGCAGCCCGACCAAAGCTCTAGCCGCTCCGACCGCTACTCCAGTTCGCCACCTTTCCTCCCTGATAGTCTCGGCCTCTCCCCTAGCTTCTTTTCCTTCTATATAAAAAAAGGTATATATATATATATCACACACACACACACACACATATATATATATATATATATATATTTGATTTCCATCGAATCCAGTTCATCGTGCTTTGCTTTTGTCTCACCGCTGTCCAGAATTGGTCGCATCAGCCTTTTGCTTTCTTTCGTGTGCGTGTCCGTGTCCATATCCATTTTGGCGTCATGTCCATTCTGTTGTTCTCTAGCCTCGAAAGGTGAGCGATCACTGACGATTGACATTCTTATGTTTAGTAAATTTATATTCACATGAAATGATGATTTAAATATGTCGTTAAATTTTGAATTGGTTAGAAATTTAATTATTGGATATGATATGATATTATTTAAATTTGTTCACCTATGATTGACATATGACACCAATAACTTGTTGTATATATTATATTTAAATTTGTTATTTATGATCCATGCTTGAAATTGATATATATGCCATTTTCTGTTATTATTTTATTTTTCTCACTCTGCAAGTTCCTTGTTAGTTTAGAAAATCCCTATGGGTTGAAATGATACATACCCAAATGATATTATGGATTAGGGGAAATCGTTATGGGTTGAAATGATAAACCCAAGCGATTTTATTGATTTTGAAATTTTGGGATGGCGGGTTGAAATGATATATACCCGTAAATATTAAATTATTGCGGATTGAAATAATAAATATACGTATCACTTGACCATAGGATAAAAAATTACATACGGACACCGTTGGTCTTTTTTAAACGAATTCAATATTTTTTGAAATGGAGAAATATATGTGTATTGATTTTTAGAATATAATATATGTGTAAAATTAAGATTTTTAAAATTGTATGTTTTGGAAATTTTTAAAATTATAAGTTAATTTTTAAATGTAAATCATAAAATTTTACTTATAACTTTATTATTTTTAAAATATATAAAATAAGATTTAAAATAGATTTAATAATAATAAGATTTAATTTAATAATAATTAATATAATAAAATTTAATAAGAATTTAATTTAACTATTATATATATAATATTTTTAAATATTTATTTATCATTTATATTAATATTTTAAATAGATTTTTGAAATAACTTATATATATATAATATGTTTAAATACCTATTTGAATTTATGTTATTATTTAAAAATAGATTTTTGTAATAACTTAAATAAATTAAGGTTGGAAAGATGAATTGAAATTGATTTGAAATGTTATTTGTTTAATAATTGTATTTAAATAAAAATTGATTGAAACTTATTAATTTTGAGATTTTAAAGATATGATTTTTATAACTTGATAACTGGATTTTGATTAAAGGTGATTAAATGAATATTTTCAAATTTAAATAAAATTGAAATTGAATATTTAATACTAATTTAAATTACTAAGTTGAAATTTTATTTAAATGATATTAATAAGTGAATAGTTTCAAATTTAAAAAAAATAAAGTTGAATTTTGAAATATAAACGAAACTTATCAAATTGAGTTATTGCAAATATTTGAATATTTAAACTTTGAAACCTATTGAATTGGAAGTGGTTTAAATTTGTAGTTCAAACCAGGATTTGAAATCGATATAAATTAAAATGGTTTTAATGAGAATTTGAATTGATTTATGAAATTGGAAGAAACAATCCTAATTTGAAACTGTTTTCGATATAAACTCTTTTAAATATATAAACTATTTTAACATGTATTATTTTAAAACAATTTTAAAAATATATATTTTAATATATAAACTATTTTTAATATATAAAATATTTTAATCTATAACCTATTTTAAATATAAACTATTTCTAACGTAAAACTATTCCAATATATAAACTAATTTCAATATTCAAACTATTTAAGTTGGAACTGCTATGATTTAGATTTAATGGATTTAAATGCGAATACTTTGATATGATGATTTAACCTATTTTGTGGTTATGATTTTGGAAATGAATATGATTTTGAAGTAAATATGATTTCAAAAGTGATATGATTTTGAAATGAATATGATATTTTGATATGAAGTATGAACCATTTGAAATATAAAATGACCATGGTGTGAAATAAGCGTTTGGTTGTTAAAGAGACCAGGATCGGATATTGTCATACTCTCTGCCAATATCGAAAACCATTTTGACAATTGTGTACGTGGTGGAGAATCTAAAACGAAGTAGGATGGTTTGGCGAACGTCTGTATGATGTATAAACGCAGCCCTGACTCCCGCGAGTCAACTTGATGTGACTAAAACATGAGCTATACATAGGCCAAGTGAGGTCGCACCTCCGATTGAGCATGCTTCTTCGATACCATATCTATTATTTTGTGATTTGATTGCGTGCACCTTTGATTATGGGAGTGTGTCCCGAGGTGGACGGTAGTAGCTGCTATGCGTTACCACCAGCCCAGTTCTGCAAAACGGTAGAATGCTACCCTGGGCATTGCCTCGCGTGCCTTGTCACATGTCTTATCGCGCCCACTACGAGTTTGGTTTGCGTTGTACACTATGGAGTGCCCTTTGATAATGTAACAACCCGGGATTTAGTTTCAACTTATAATCGTCAATTATCGATTTAAACAAGGGTAAATCGCTGTTGGAAATGTAATCAGTTTGAAATTCCTTTATAGATTGTTAAGTGTTAGTGGGCCTTTAAAGCTAGCCCATGCCTTAATTTATTTCAGTGCCTTATTATCAAACGAAAACCCGGTCTTCCCTCATTTTTATTTTTCGTTCGAAATCAAAAGAGAAAAAAAAAACCCTAGCTAAAGAAAGAAAAGAAAATGGAGGCAGCCTGGTTATTCGTTCTCGTCCCCAAATTAAAGAATTAGGGCTACTACCAATTGTCTTCGATCGACTTCGTGATGCCGGCCTCGTCCCTGCTTCAACTCGTCGAAGGAGGTTTCGTGCTTGGCTTCGTTCGATTTAGTGATGCCACGACTCCCACTCGGAGCTGTTCGATTCTCGAATTCATGCTGGGGGGAAACTAAGGTGAGTGAAATATATTCACTCACATCTAATACGACTTGAGTTTTATACCTCGACAGTTTGGCCTTGTTTTGACATTGATTTTGGGCTGTTCGTTTTCGTGGTAGTTTCTTTTCGGAGTTGATTCTTTTGACTTTGTTATGTTTTGTTGGCCACGGCTTTGATTTTTGACTTTTGCAATCTGTGTTCGTCCCAGTAGAATTGTTTTGAAACTGCTGCTCCTCTATCTTTGATTTCGTTGAATTTGTCACCTCTTCGGCTCGACCATTCAATTATTGAGAGATGTTGAGATTATATTTTTGACCTTATCAAAGATACGAATATATGAGATTCTCGGTTTCACGACCACCACGATGTTGAGGTTTGACTTTGTCATATGTGTATATATTGTTTTTCTTTCGCGTGATAATCTCGGTATTGATTAAGTTGCTCCGTGATTTTCTTTGACTTGGGTTTCGATCGTTTTACTTTGTTCATTGTTGATTTTGGTAGACTTCAACATTGCCTCTTGTTCGTGTTCTTCCCTGGCCGTGATTTTGTTCTGAGTTGACTTCGAAATATTGGCATCAGTTACTTGATACTGTTAGAGCTTGTTTCTGGTTGTCTTCGACATCGAACTTGATTTTGTGATGTCGATCCTGTTCGACTTTTGCCATACTATTCACTGTTTTTGGTAGCACTTTCGACTGTGTTCATTTGTCTTCGCTTGCATTGTTCACTTTGGGCTTTGACTTTACCATTACCTGACTTTGGCACTGCCTTCATGTAAATGCATGGAAGTGGGGTAGATATAATGGCCACTATGTACATTGTTAGTTTTATATCCCTGTAAATAAATTTTATACATGTGTGACTATACACTCATGTTAACCTGATCTGTAGTAGCTTTGGCTTCACTGCATAGCATATTTGTTCATATTAATAGTGTAGCATCATTGAGTTGCATTTTCACTTGATTGGAGCTTTATACTGCCGTCACTTGAAACTGTTTTGTTCAATCTTAGTCTTGACCACTTTGGCATTCCTATGCTCGATTCGAACATGTATGGTTGCGGTTGCTTGAGACAGCCATCCACTTTATTTCGATGTGTACTTGAGGCTTTCATGTCCTTGTAAGTTAGTACGACTTCAGGTTATATACATTTTATTGAGGTTACACCATCCAGTTTTGTACTGGTGCCTTCTTTGGTTCTTGAATATTTTTACTGGCCTGGACTTCCTATGGACTTTGTAGTTTGATTGCAGCTGAGTTATTCCACTTTTGGTAGGTTGAATTAAGTGGTATTATGGCCTTGCCCTTGGGAATTATATTTGCACCGTCCAGTTTACAGTGCATACCTGTTTTATCCTTGTTTATGCCACTCTTTTGGTTTGTATTTCACTACCATTATTGTGTGGCGAGGCAGTGCACATGTATGTGCGTGTGCACTTCAGCCACCCAAACTCGACAGTTTTGAATTAATATTTCTTTTGTGTCGTGATGCATTGATCTTTTATGCTGTATTGGCGAGGCCGTACACGCGTGCGTGTACGGCAGCCAATCGAGTTTTGATGGTTTTAAAGTGACAATTTCAATGGCTTTAAATTGATTTAGTCGATTTGATAAATTGTTTATTTATCTCTGTTGATGATTTAAATTTGCTGATTTTTGTTAAACACTGTTAAGTGTTATATTGACCGTTATCCGGTTTCTTTGTTTAAAGAATCGGATAGACGGGAATTATTGTGACTGTCGTCTATTTAAATTATTACCGCCTATATGCACTAATAAACTGGTTTGAATTAGACTGACCTGGGTATTATTTTCTTTTGAATGTAATACTCGGGTCAGACCCGAGTTATTTCAGGTTGTAGATTTTCTTCTTTGAGTTGCTATTCAGGATATGAAGACTTTTCACATCTTCTGAAGTCGTCAGTGTCATTTTGTAGTAGTCGTGTCATTGTATAGAACGATATGTATTCATGTATATTAGTCGATAATGTACTTGTATATATAACTTCTAGAGTCGGCAGTTGTAATTGTATCATATGTATTGTGTCAACTATGTATTAACTGACATCCGTTATATATATATGAGACTTTTGTTTTTATCTGTGTTCCGCATTTAAATTATCTGTGTTATTGTTATATCTAATGTCCTAAACTATTATGAACCGTCGTAGTTCGTTTTATACTAGTATTGGGTGTGTCGATGGGAGTAAATAAATAATAGAAGAAAAATAAAAAGTATGTACCGTTCCTATCGAGATAACCAATATTAGTGTAAGGCCAATTACGGATGGTCGCTCCTATCCAGCCTTATTCTTCGTAATAATAGACAATATTTCCTTTAATACTCTTTGTTATTATGAGCATAGAGGTGGGGCGTTACAGTTGGTATCAGAGCTTGGGGTTTATGGACATAATATAAAACTTAACTCGGAAGGAACATATGTTACAACTATTGGTCGATGTTTTATTTGTGCTTGAGTCAAAACTAAAGTTTTGAAATTTGGATGAAATTTTTAAATAACTTTATTTAAAAATAATAGTGAAATAGTGTTCTGATGATTTGATTGATTTGTGTTCTGTTTATCAGAGTGCGCAGCGAAAACAGTGAAACTGTCTTCGCTGAGTACAACTGATAATCCTTTTGATTTAAAAATCAAAATACGAAATTGATATGAATTTCATTTGTTGTTTACATAGCTGTAATTATTTTGTTTCCTTGAGAACTTCGAATCCGAATTGAGGATTCGAAGAAATTGCAGATATGTGATTTTTGTTGAAATTTCCGCTGGCTTTCATTTGTACTAATCATCTATTGATTAGATTTTTGCTGTTTTAAATTATCTTCATTGAAGATACATTTGAATGATTCTTTGTTCATTTTGTAGTACGTGCAAAAATTTAAATTGCACGTTATTGCATTTATTTTACGTTGAACCGATGCTTGGTTATGAAACGTATTTTGTTGCCGTTATTTTTACAACGGAATTTTACACCAATGCTATATTTTGAAGTACGGTGTTTTGTGGCATTTTGATGAATGAGAATTCACTGACATTACATTTTGATGTAGATTGTTTTGATGTGATTTTGACGTTTTAAAACTACTGTCGCTTTGGCTTCCGTAACCGTCAAATTTTAAAAAGTGGATTTTCAAGCGGTTATTCCGCAATACTGATTTGTAACCGTTTTTACGGTATTTTGAGAAGTACAAATTCCTTATCGAAATTGTTACTGATTTGCTGCTTTAATCACGTGATTGGAAAATTGTTTTAAAATGAAAATTGTTTTATAAAATTGTAACAGTTTGCGTATTCAAAAGAATGAGAAAGCGACTTAAACGATTCAGCAAAATCGAGGATTATGACCCCTTTCTTTTACTGTTTTGCTTAACTCCGGACTTGTCCAGTTGAGAAGGTGAATTGTTATTTTTACAAAATAAATAAAATTGTTTTCAGAAATTTAACAGTTTACGCTTTCAAAAGAATGAGGAAGCGATTTAAACGTTTCAGCAAAATCGAGGACTATGACCCCTTTCTTTTACTGATTCGCTTAATTCCGGACTTGTCCGTTTGAGAATGTAAAGTGTATTTTTACAAAATACACAATTTTGCACTTTCAAGGAAACGATGAAGAGATTTAAACGATTTAGCAAAAGTGCGGAGTATGGAACCACACTTTTACTTTTTCGGTTAATTCCGGACTCGTTAATTGAATATCTGTTGTTTTGATGATTTTGATGAATTTTACACTTTCAAGGAAACGATGAAGAGAATCAAACGATTTAGTAAAACACGTGGTATGGGACATGTGCGTTTGCTATTTCAGTTAATTCCGGACTCGTTAATTGAAACATTTTGATGCTTTCATGTGCTTTCGAGCCACTATGAGGACCTTCGGGTCATTTGTTGGGCTTTCGGGCCACTCTACGGACCTTCGGGTCATTTGTTGGGCTTTCGGGCCACTCTGCGGACCTTCGGGTCAAATACCAGTACTAGACCTTCGGGTCACTCTGCGGTCCTTCGGGTCAATCTGATGGGCGCCAAAATTATGTTGAGTACTTGGTAGGCTTCGGCCACTCTGAGATGCACGTGCGGCGAATTAAAAACTCGCCATCTGATGGGATCGATCCAAGCTTTTATGTTGATTTTCTAGTCTTCTTAATTGATTTCTAGATATTTGTTGCTTCCAATTATCTGCAGGTAATTGGATATTTGTTGATATGAGTTCTGATTATCGTTTTTGATAATCAGATATTTGTTGTTTCTAATTATCGCTTGTGATAATTAGATATTTGCTGATATGAGTTCTGATTATCGTTTTTGATAATCAGATATTTGTTGTTTCTAATTATCGCTTGTGATAATTAGATATTTGCTGATATGAGTTCTGATTATCGTTTTTGATAATCAGATATTTGTTGTTCTAATTATCGCTTGAGATAATTAAATAATTGTTGATTTGAGATTTAATTATCGATTCAGATAATTAAATATTTGTTGATTTTAGATTTAATTATCGCTTGAGATAATTAAATAATTGTTGATTTGAGATTTAATTATCGCTTCAGATAATTAAATATTTGTTGATTTTAGATTTAATTATCGCTTTAGATAATTAAATATTTGTTGATTTGAGATTTAATTATCGCTTCAGATAATTAAATATTTGTTGATTTTAGATTTAATTATCGCTTGAGATAATTAAATAATTGTTGATTTGAGATTTAATTATCGCTTCAGATAATTAAATATTTGTTGATTTTAGATTTAATTATCGCTTGAGATAATTAAATAATTGTTGATTTGAGATTTAATTATCGCTTCAGATAATTAAATATTTGTTGATTTTAGATTTAATTATCGCTTGAGATAATTAAATAATTGTTGATTTGAGATTTAATTATCGCTTCAGATAATTAAATATTTGTTGATTTTAGATTTAATTATCGCTTGAGATAATTAAATAATTGTTGATTTGAGATTTAATTATCGCTTCAGATAATTAAATATTTGTTGATTTTAGATTTAATTATCGCTTGAGATAATTAAATAATTATTGAATTTGAAATTTGATTATCGCTTGAAATAATCAAATAATTGTTGATTTTGAAATTTGATTATCGCTTGAGATAATCAAATATTTATTGAATTTGAAATTTGATTATCGTTTTTGATAATCGAATATTTGTTGATTTGAGATTTGATTACCGTTTTTGGTAATTAGATATGTGCTGATTTGTTTTCTGATTATCGTTTTGATAGTTAGATATTTGATGTTCCCGATTATCGTTTTTGATAATTTGATAATTGTTGATTTATTTTCTGAGTATCGTTTGGATAATTGGACGTTTGTTGATTGTATGGAATTGCTATTTTCCACTTATCTTTATTGATAGTTAGAGTTTGTTGATTATGGGATTTGTGGTTTCTAGTTAATTATTGAATAACTAGATATTTGCAGTGGCGATTTGTGATTTGTATTTCATAATTATCCTAGTTGATAATTATAATTTGTTATTCTCTAATTATCGTATCGGTAATTAGATATTGCTGTTCTGTGATTTCTGTATTTTGATTATCTAGTTGATAATTGAAGGTTGCTGATAATTGCATTAATTCAGTTTTGCTGCTTCCTGATTATCTACTTGATAATTAAATTTTGTTGAAAATTGGTGAATCCCTTTTATTGAAATAAAAGATTACTTTGGCAATTGAATCCTCGACTTTTATTTTTCTAGCTTAACCAGTTTATGTTAGAAGAATAATTGTGGTTGACGACCTTAATTATGAAAATTGCGAGGACGTAATTTTTATAAGGAGGGGAGTCTGTAACAACCCGGGATTTAGTTTCAACTTATAATCGTCAATTATCGATTTAAACAAGGGTAAATCGCTGTTGGAAATGTAATCAGTTTGAAATTCCTTTATAGATTGTTAAGTGTTAGTGGGCCTTTAAAGCTAGCCCATGCCTTAATTTATTTCAGTGCCTTATTATCAAACGAAAACCCGGTCTTCCCTCATTTTTATTTTTCGTTCGAAATCAAAAGAGAAAAAAAAACCCTAGCTAAAGAAAGAAAAGAAAATGGAGGCGGCCTGGTTATTCGTTCTCGTCCCCAAATTAAAGAATTAGGGCTACTACCAATTGTCTTCGATCGACTTCGTGATGTCGGCCTCGTCCCTGCTTCAACTCGTCGAAGGAGGTTTCGTGCTTGGCTTCGTTCGATTTAGTGATGCCACGACTCCCACTCGGAGCTGTTCGATTCTCGAATTCATGCTGGGGGGAAACTAAGGTGAGTGAAATATATTCACTCACATCTAATACGACTTGAGTTTTATACCTCGACAGTTTGGCCTTGTTTTGACATTGATTTTGGGCTGTTCGTTTTCGTGGTAGTTTCTTTTCGGAGTTGATTCTTTTGACTTTGTTATGTTTTGTTGGCCACGGCTTTGATTTTTGACTTTTGCAATCTGTGTTCGTCCCAGTAGAATTGTTTTGAAACTACTGCTCCTCTATCTTTGATTTCGTTGAATTTGTCACCTCTTCGGCTCGACCATTCAATTATTGAGAGATGTTGAGATTATATTTTTGACCTTATCAAAGATACGAATATATGAGATTCTCGGTTTCACGACCACCACGATGTTGAGGTTTGACTTTGTCATATGCGTATATATTGTTTTTCTTTCGCGTGATAATCTCGGTATTGATTAAGTTGCTCCGTGATTTTCTTTGACTTGGGTTTCGATCGTTTTACTTTGTTCATTGTTGATTCTGGTAGACTTCAACATTGCCTCTTGTTCGTGTTCTTCCCTGGCCGTGATTTTGTTCTGAGTTGACTTCGAAATATTGGCATCAGTTACTTGATACTGTTAGAGCTTGTTTCTGGTTGTCTTCGACATCGAACTTGATTTTGTGATGTTGATCCTGTTCGACTTTTGCCATACTATTCACTGTTTTTGGTAGCACTTTCGACTGTGTTCATTTGTCTTCGCTTGCATTGTTCACTTTGGGCTTTGACTTTACCATTACCTGACTTCGGCACTGCCTTCATGTAAATGCATGGAAGTGGGGTAGATATAATGGCCACTATGTACATTGTTAGTTTTATATCCCTGTAAATAAATTTTATACATGTGTGACTATACACTCATGTTAACCTGATCTGTAGTAGCTTTGGCTTCACTGCATAGCATATTTGTTCATATTAATAGTGTAGCATCATTGAGTTGCATTTTCACTTGATTGGAGCTTTATACTGCCGTCACTTGAAACTGTTTTGTTCAATCTTAGTCTTGACCACTTTGGCATTCCTATGCTCGATTCGAACATGTATGGTTGCGGTTGCTTGAGACAGCCATCCACTTTATTTCGATGTGTACTTGAGGCTTTCATGTCCTTGTAAGTTAGTACGACTTCAGGTTATATACATTTTATTGAGGTTACACCATCCAGTTTTGTACTGGTGCCTTCTTTGGTTCTTGAATATTTTTACTGGCCTGGACTTCCTCTGGACTCTGTAGTTTGATTGCAGCTGAGTTGTTCCACTTTTGGTAGGTTGAATTAAGTGGTATTATGGCCTTGCCCTTGGGAATTATATTTGCACCGTCCAGTTTACAGTGCATACCTGTTTTATCCTTGTTTATGCCACTCTTTTGGTTTGTATTTCACTACCATTATTATGTGGCGAGGCAGTGCACATGTATGTGTGTGTGCACTGCAGCCACCCAAACTCGACAGTTTTGAATTAATATTTCTTTTGTGTCGTGATGCATTGATCTTTTATGCTGTATTGGCGAGGCCGTACACGCGTGCGTGTACGGCAGCCAATCGAGTTTTGATGGTTTTAAAGTGACAATGTCAATGGCTTTAAATTGATTTAGTCGATTTGATAAATTGTTTATTTATCTCTGTTGATGATTTAAATCTGCTGATTTTTGTTAAACACTGTTAAGTGTTATATTGACCGTTATCCGGTTTCTTTGTTTAAAGAATCGGATAGACGGGAATTATTGTGACTGTCGTCTATTTAAATTATTACCGCCTATATGCACTAATAAACTGGTTTGAATTAGACTGACCTGGGTATTATTTTCTTTTGAATGTAATACTCGGGTAAGACCCGAGTTATTTCAGGTTGTAGATTTTCTTCTTTGAGTTGCTGTTCAGGATATGAAGACTTTTCACATCTTCTGAAGTCGTCAGTGTCATTTTGTAGTAGTCGTGTCATTGTATAGAACGATATGTATTCATGTATATTAGTCGATAATGTACTTGTATATATAACTTCTAGAGTCGGCAGTTGTAGTTGTATCATATGTATTGTGTCAACTATGTATTAACTGACATCAGTTATATATATATGAGACTTTTGTTTTTATCTGTGTTCCGCATTTATATTATCTGTGTTATTGTTATATCTAATGTCCTAAACTATTATGAACCGTCGTAGTTCGTTTTATACTAGTATTGGGTGTGTCGATGGGAGTAAATAAATAATAGAAGAAAAATAAAAAGTATGTACCGTTCCTATCGAGATAACCAATATTAGTGTAAGGCCAATTACGGATGGTCGCTCCTATCCAGCCTTATTCTTCGTAATAATAGACAGTATTTCCTTTAATACTCTTTGTTATTATGAGCATAGAGGTGGGGCGTCACAGATAACCCTTTAGTTTACGGATGAATTATGGTAGTGCATAGACTACGACATTTATATAAAATGTGTTAAGGGGGATATGGGTAACGCCTTAACGCTATTTTAATATTTTACTTTAATGTAGACATTATATATGTAGCGTATTGTACTGTGTATGTAGATAGTTCCACGGATCCTTAAGGGATGGAATCCCAAACATCCTTTAAGTTATATTGCCTTTCACTTGGACATTTCACTTGAGTTGATTTACTTGCATAAGAATGTTGATCCTAACTTGAATGTTCTGTGTTTTGCTTTATGCTCGGGTCAAACTGAGCGTCACATCATTTGAGACTCACCTTTGGAGCTTGGAGCTTTGCTTGGAGATCTTTTATCTATTCAGCTTTTCCAGTTATTTCAGTTAATTCCAGTTGTTTTGTTTAGACTTGTCATTTGCTTATGTAATTGAGACTACTTTGTATTTGAGATATCTGTTGTATCTTGTTTTAAACTCTGATGTTTTGTAGTAGCTTCATGAACTACTATTATCTATTCCACTGCTTATTGTTGTATTACTCCGTGTATGTGATTCTGTGATTGATTTATTTACTGTATATGCTAAGTTTTGCCAAATATAAATTAACAATCTGTTGTTTTGAGCAATTCAAGTCCGACATATGTGTATGATTGTCGATTTGAATGGTTCGAAATGGCAGGTCGTTACAAGTGGTATCAGAGCTCTGGTTTAGGAAAAACTTAACATATAGAGTAAAAACTCATTAGAGATAGGGTAGTAATACCCTAGAATGAGTAAAATTAATTACAGAATCATCTTCATTCGAGCTTGAAATTCTTCATTAGGATCCTCCTGGATTAGGATTTCTTTGAATTTTGGAACTTTCCCTTTGTTCTGAAATCCATTCTTGACTTTTCCTGTTCGTGTTCTTCTTTATACTGGAACATCACATAGCTTTATTTCTGTAATAAATTTGAGCACATCTTGCAACATCAATTGGCAACTTCATCCTTATATGTGACTAATCCCATCGGTGGTTCCGCTAACCTTAGTATGATTTATAAAGGGGTGAAACTCCTTTACAACAGGCGTCGATTCACCGGAGATTTTTATGTCCTCGGTTTTGATGCATTTGATATCTTACTTGGGGGTGATTTATTAAAGCGGTATTATGCTATTATTTCTTGAAAAGCCCGAACCGTTTCTTTAGTAGACAACCGGGTAATTCTCTTGTGATCGTATGTTGTACGCCTCAGAATTATGTAGGCAGTTTTATCTTTTCGCTTGATTCTCAGCCTAATGATCTCGACTCCACCCGATAGTCATGGATTATCTTGATGTTTTGGTGAAGTCACTTCTCTTCCTCCTAAGCGGGAAATTGAATTTAGCATCGATCTTATTCCTGGGGCTCGATCTTGCTACCGGTTTTCACCAGCTTCATGTAGCCGAGGAGAGCATTCCTAAGGCATTTTTCCAAAAAGAGAGCGGTTTCTATGAATGGTTAGTTCTGCCCTTTGGATTAAGCAATACTCCTGCCTTCTTCATTGATTTTATGAATCATGTTTTCCGCGATGTTCTCAACAAATTTGTCCCAGTCTGATTCCTTGGGCACATTGTTTCTGAAATGGAGTCTCGGTTGACCCGGTTAAGGTTGCCGCGATTAATATAAGTCCATCCATAAGTCTTAGTTTCCTTTCGAGCCTATCTTTTTAGTTAGAATTTTTTTGATTAGGGTCCCCCTAAATTTGAATCTCTATCCTGGTTCTAAAATCCATTCTTGAATCATCCTATAAGAGAACATATTTGTAATTGATATAAAAATGTTTATATTCTGTTGTTTGAGTTGTTCAGTTTGAATTTTTGGTTTTGATCGATTCGTCTGGCCAATGCTATCGATAGGAATTCCAAAACACTCAAACAGAGCAAACTGACACAATATTGTTTTTGAAATTGGTAAATGATATAATTTATGTATGATTATATTTTATATATAAAGGTATAATTTTATAAAATTGGATAGTTAAATGAATTGATTGTTAGAAATGATAGTACTAGATTGTCATTTATTGTTTTGTCAGCATTTCTAAACTGTTAACTTTATTGTATGTTATAGGAAATGAAATCTTATAAGCATGGTTTATAAATCTGATTTGCGAATGAAATGAATTTAAATTAACGATTTGAGAATTTAATTTTTGGTGTTATTCAAATTTGGTTTTCAAAGTTTTGAAAAATATATTATTTGAAAGAATTTTGAATAGAAATTGTTTTCAAAGAATTTTAAAAGAAGTAAGTCAGTACTTTCCTCTTTTGTCGCTGGAAAATAATTTCGATGATGACTGCAGCATCATCGACATTCATTTTCAAGTCTCAAAGTGGGGAGACCACTTAGTAGCTTTGCTAAACTTTTGTTTTAGAAAATGAATTTGATTTGAATTTCTTGAGTATGATTTGATGTACAATATATATATATATATATATATATACATATGTATATATTTATTTCAAATGATTTGAAGTGAAACCGGAAATATAATTCTTTAAGTTTGATGTTAAGTGATGGTTTTCAATTATTGAAATAAAGTAAAATTCTTGAATAATTGGAGTGTTTAAAAAAATGAGAAATGGAATTGAAACAACTTGAAACAGTTGAACTAGGATAAAATTTATTTGTATAATACTCAATTGCATTCTAAAACATATATAACTTACCTGAAATATTCAAAAGTCAAATTGTTAATGTAAATATGTAATTGTAGGTTATACAGGAGAAACTTAAGTAATTAAAATGTTCAAACCAAATTTTTGCTTAGTAGAATTTTGTAAATAAAAGGGTAAATTTGTATAGTGCTCAATTACACTCAGAAACATTAATAAAACTTACCTATGAAAAGTTTGAATGTAATAAGAATATGTAATTGAATAATATACAATATAAATGTAAGCAATAAGATGTCTAAAAATGAAATTTTGTTAAGGGAATTTTAAATAAAAATTGAGTGGTTATAATAAATGTTTATACACTTAATCTATATTGCAAGATATGTTAAGTGAAATAAATTGAATAATAAAAGAGAATGCTATTTAAGTAAATAAAAGAACTTAAGTTATAAAGAAAAGGTGAATGTAAATAAATTGCGAATGAAGTAAAATAAATGAAATTTATATGGTTTTGAATTAATTGTTGAATTTGGTACTATGAATTCGAATTTATCTTTCCTTTCTGTTGCTTCTATTCTCCTATCTCGTTCTTTTCAGGGACGAAAAGTTTTAAGTGGGGAAGAGTGTAACGACTTGGAAATTTTAACGATTTTAAACAACGTAATTAACTAAATTTTTCATGAAAATTAAACAATAAAATTTTACAATGAAAATTTGACATTTGGTATGCGTCTATTTAAGCATAGCAAGTGGCAGATTTTCATTGTAAAATATGGAAGTTTGTTCTATTGTGAAATTTTAATTTTAATTTAAATCAGTTAAATTTCTGAAATCTGAATATTTTTATATAAGAAAAATGTAAATCATTTTTTGAGTGAGACGTCATATTTCGTTTCGCCAAATTTGGACTGCTCTAGCTCCGTTTACATTATTTTCAGTGTTTTAGCAGCAGTTTGGCAGTGAATATCGAGTTTTGATAGGAAGGTCGTATCTCTCATATTTGTGTACCATTCTGTTCGTCTCGTCATGCTGATCTTGGTAGTATATTCATTTGTGCATTTCAGCGTTCGGTATGGCGAAATCTACGAAACGGTTAGCCGTATCGGTACCCATTTTGAACCTTTTGTGTTTCCCATGTCCATTCGTTTGTTCCACCGTGAGAAAGTAAATTTCCACTTGTTATTATTACTTCCTAAATTTAATTTTTGACTGTCACTATTGCCTCTTTCTCTTCATTTGTTATCTGATCATGCTTTTGGAAAGAAAAAAAAAGAAAAAAATATATATATGGTGAAAGCTTGTATTCAATTGTTTCCAGAAACTGCTTGCTCACCATATCCCTTCGGCCTCGTCCATTTTTCCATAGCCGCTCCTCCACCTCTCTTCCCTTGACCACCTACGCCTCCATCCCTTGCTCCGGCCGCACCACAAATCCCCACCAGATCCGCCATTTTCTCCTCCACAGTTCCCATTTCCACGACCTTCCCACTTTCCTCCACCCATTATCTCCATCAACCATTTCACCTTGTGCCGCCATCAAAACCCTGACCAGCCGAAGCCACAACACAGTCAGCCCACACGCCTCATCTTCCTCTCTCTCCTTACCCGTATCACTAGATAGTCGCCACTCCAGCCATCAGCCTTTGGACCACCTCCCCTGATCAGCAGCAGTGTGATTCCCTCCGGCCAAACCCCACACCACAGCGCGCCATCCCCTCCGCTGCCATCAAACCCCACAGCGCTCCAGCCGGTCCTCCACCAATAGCACATGGGACAGCCCGCATATCTCCTACTTCATGGCGTTGCACCCACAGCCGCCCACTGCCTCTTCCAATTCTCTACCATCTAGCTTTTCACCGACCACCTCCCTCCATTTCCACCCTTTGCCATACCCAAGCTTCACGTTAGCAGCCCGACCAAAGCTCTAGCCGCTCCGACCGCAACTCCAGGTTGCTACCTTTCCTCCTTGATAGTCTCGGCCTATCCCCTAGCTTCATTTCCTTCTATATATAAAAAAGAGGTGTGTGTGTATATATATCACATATATATATATATTTTATTTCCATCGAATCCAGTTCATCATGCTTTGCTTTTGTCTCGCTGCTGTCCAGAATTGGTCGCATCAGCTTTTTGCTTTCCTTCGTATGCGTGTCTATGTCCGTATCCATGTTGGCGTCGTGTCCATTCCATTGTTCTCTAGCCTCGAAAGGTGAGCGATCACTCATGATTAACATTCTTATGTTTAGTAAATTTATATTCACATGAAATGACGATTTAAATATGTTGTTAAATTTTAAATAAGTTAAATATGACATTCCTCAACAATTTTAAACGATTTAAATATGTTTAGTAATACTTAAATAAATTATGGTTGGAAAGATGAATTGAAATTAATTTGAAATGTTATTTGTTTAAGAATTGTATTTAAATAAAAATTAATTTGAAACTTATTAATTTTGAGATTTTAAAGATACGATTTTTATAACTTGATAACTGGATTTTTATTAAAAGCGATTAAATGAATATTTTCAAATTTAAATAAAATTGAAATTAAATATTTAATATTGATTTAAATTTGTAATTTAAGATTTTATTTAAATGATATTAAAAATAATTAAGTGAATATTCAAATTTAAAAAAAAAATTAAAGTTGAATTTTGAAATATAAATGAAACTGATCAAATTGAGTTATTGCAAATATTTGAATATTTAAACTTTGAAACCTATTGAGTTCGAAGTGGTTGTAATTTGGAGTTCAAACCTGGATTTGAAATCGACATAAATTAAAATGGTTTTAACGAGAATTTGAATTGATTTGTGAAAATTGAAGAAACAATTCTAATTTGAAACTGTTTTCGATATAAACTCTTTTAAATGTATAAACTATTTTAATATATATTATTTTAAAACAATTTTAAATATATATATTTTAATATATAAACAATTTTTAATATATAAACTATTTTAATCTATTACCCATTTTAAATATAAACTATTTTTAATGTATAACTATTCCAATATATAAACTAATTTCAATATTCAAACTGTTTAAGTTGGAACCGTTACAATTTAGATTTAATGGATTTAAATGCGAATACTTTGATATGATGGTTTAACCTATTTTGTGGCTATGATTTTGGAAATGAATATGATTTTGAAGTAAATATGATCTCAGAAGTGATATGATTTTGAAATGAATATGATATTTTGATATGAAGTATGAACTGTTTGAAATATAAAATGACCACGATATGAAATAAGCGTTTGGTTGTTAAAGAGACCGGGATCGGATATTGTCATACTCTCTGCCAATACCGAAAACTACTTTAACAACTGTGTATGTGGTGGAGAATCCAGAACGAAGTAGGATGGTTTGGCGAACGTCCGTATGAGGTATGAACGCAGCCCTGACTCCCACGAGTCAGCTTGATGTGACTAAAACAGGAGCTATACCTGGGCCAAGTGAGGTCGCACCTCCGATTGAGCATGCATCTTCGATACCATATCTATTACTTTGTGATTTGATTGGGTGCACTTTTGATTATGGGAGTGTGTCTCGAGGTGGGCGGTAGTAGCTGCTATGCGTTACCACCAGCTCGGTTCTACAAAACGGTAGTATCCTACCCTGGGCATTGCCTCGCGTGCCTTGTCACATGCCTTATCGTGCCCACTACGAGTTTGGTTTATGTCGTACACTATGGAGTGCCCTCTGATAGATCTCCAGTTTACGGAGGAATTACGGTACTATATAGACTACGACATTTATATAAAATGTGTAAAAGGGGATATGGGTAACGCCTTAACGCTATTTTAATATTTTACTTTACTGTAGACATTATATATGTAGCGTATTGTACTATGTATGTAGATAGTTCCACGGATCCTTAAGGGATGGAATCCCAAACATCCTTTAAGTTATCTTCCATTTCACTTGGACATTTCACTTGAGTTGATTTACTTTCATAAGAATGTTAATCCTGGCTCGAGTGTTTTGTGTTTTGCTTTATGCTCGGGTCAGACTGAGTGTCACAGCATTTGAGACTCACATTTGGAGGTTGGAGCTTTGCTTGGAGATCTTTTATCTATTCAGCTTTTCCGGGTATTTCAGTTAATTCCAGTTGTTTTGTTCAGGCTTGTCATTTGCTTATGTATTTGAGACTACTTTGTATTTGAGATATCCGTTGTATCTTATTTTAAACTCTGATGTTTTATAGTAGCTTCATGAACTACTATATATTTATATATTCCACTGCTTATTGTTGTATTACTCTGTGTCTATGATTGATTTATTTACTGTATATGCTAAGTTTTGTGAAATATTTAACAATATGTTATTTTGAGCAATTCAAGTCTGACATATGTATATGTTTGTCGATTTGAATGGTTCAAAATGGAAGGTCGTTACAAAAACTAACTCCCATGTGTCTTTCTTCTTGATCGCATTTCATCCTTCATCCATATTATTTCTCTAACTCTTCTTTTGCATAGCTTCTTGGGAGTTCATGGGCTCACAAATCACAAATAGACAAAAAATAGTAAGATTGACTTAATTTTCGGTTACCTCGTAAATTTCTTGAAGGTTTCTGTAGCGTGGAGCCCTTTCACTTGAGCTTTCGTCTTCTTAACAACTCATGTCTGGTGAAGCTGGTGGGAAAGTAGGCTCATCTCTTGATTGTTCCATCCTTGGTTATTGCATGTCATCTTCTTCAAAATGTAGAAAGAAGTTGCAGTCTTCATTATGTGATCTCCAATCTCATTCTTCTTCTTCATCGAACATGAAATCTTGACTAATGATTGTCTTTCCCTTGTTAGGATTGTAGAGCTTGTAGCCTTTGGAATTGGTGTCCTAACCAATGAAGATATACTTCTACTTTTTTCATCTAACTGGCTTTGCTTCGCGTTTGGTACATGTGCATGAGTTTTTCTTCCAAACACTCTTAGATGGGAAATGTTGGGTCTCCTTTCACTCCATGCTTCTTGAGGTGTTTTCCCCCACACACTTCTTGTTGGAGATCGGTTTGATAGATAAAGCACACATGCAACTGCTTCCACCCAAAACCCCTTTGGTAGCCTCTTACTTTGAGTATGCTCCTCTCCATCTCGAAGATTGTCCTATTCTTCCTTTTTTCTACTCCATGTTGTTAGGGGGATCTAGGCACCATTAGCTATCGTCGAATTCCATTATCTTCACAATAATTCTGGAATTCTTTTGATGTGAACTCTCCTCCACAGTCAGATCTCATGGCTTTAATCACAATGCCACTTTCCTTCTCAACATGGGTCTTGAACTTCTTGAAGTTCTCAAACACCTCTGATTTGTTCTCTAAAAAATACACCCATTTTTTTCTTGAAAAATCATCGATAAAAAAAGAAAATACTTACTCTTACAAAGTGAACTTAGCTTGATCGGGCACACACATCCATGTGTATGAGTTCAATGGTTTTTTAGCTCTTAAGTACGACTCCTTTGGAAATCTCAATTTGAATTGCCTTCCAAGTAGACATCTTTCGCACAATTGATCGGGATGGCTGATGCAAGGTAATCCTTTTACAATTTTCTTCTTAGAAAGCAACTCTAATCCTCTGAATTTGGGATGCCCAAATCGAAGATGCCAAAGCCAAGAAGAATCTTTATAGCACATCTTAAGATATTGTGCGACATCATTTTGAATATTGAAAACGAACATTCTATTTTTTGACATCGGCACCTTAGCAATGAAGTTATTTGCACTGTCTCTTATAGAAAGGTTATTATTTGTTAATCGAATATCATAACCTTTCTCTAAGAGTTGTCCTAGGCACAAGATGTTTCTCTTTATGTTTGGCGCATAGTACACATTGGAAATGAATTGGTGCTCTCCATTCTTTAATTGAATGAGAACATTTCTTTTACCTTTCACCGCTACTTTGGATTCATCTCCAATTGCCACGTTGCCCTTCACCGATTCATCAAGCTCCATGAACATGCTTCTTCTTCTGCACATATGGTTGCTTGCACTGCTATCTAGTTATCATTGATTATCCTTACCTCTTTCATTTTCCTTGTAAGCCAGCAATAAGGTACCATCTTCCTGACTTCTTTCATCAACATAGTTAGCCTTCTCTATAACTCTATTGTTGATTGGAGCTCTTCATTTATAAGAATAATGTCCAAATTTTTACAATTGTAGCATTTGACATGTGACTTGTCATACCTTGATTTTGAATTTCATCTTCCACGACCTATTGTTGATCTTTATCATCTTTTGTTGTTGTTGTAATTATTGTTATTATTGGACCTCCAACCACGTCCATGTCGGTATCCACAACCTCTTCCTCATTCTTGACTATAACCTCGTCTTTGTTGACTTAGATTGCTTTCTTCCTTTTTTGAACCAATTCGTGTCTTGAGTACTTACTCCACGATCTCTTCCTTCTTCATTCTCTTTTCTTCATAAGCTTGCAATGAGCTAAGAAGTTCCTCTACTGCCATGTCCTTCAAGTTTTTTTATCTTCGATGATGGCGACAATATGCTTGAATTTTTGATCTACTGATATAAGAATCTTCTTCATGATTCTTACATCATTTAACCTCTCACCATTTCTTTTTAAGTTATTAGTAACCGTTAAAACTCTTGAGAAGCAATCAGAGACAAATTCACCTTATTTCATATGCAAAGTGTCAAACTCTCATCTTAAAGTTTGAAGACGTTCCTTTTTTCTTGATCGGCTCCTTTGTAAGATGTTCAAAGCTTCTCCCATGCTTCTTTGGCCGACTTTGCTCCGAAACCTTCTTAAAAGTATCTTCTTTCAATCCTTGATGGAATAGACAGAGTGCCTTCTTGTCTCTTTTTCTTGAGATTCTCAAAATATCCCTTTGAGTTTGAGATAGACTACCTTCATTCTCTTGTTCGGTGTAGCATTTCTCGACTATGGTGTAGCATTTCTCGACTATTTCCCACACATCATGTGCTCTAAGGAGAGCCATCATCCTTAAGCTTCAATGGACATAGTTGATCTTGGTGAGCATTGAGTCTTGGAAGGGAACACCTCTATTTGCCATCTTTTTAGAAGGATCTTCAAGCTTTGATACCACTTCGTTGAATATTTTAGGAGAAAGATAGAGAGAATATACGAAAGAGACTCTTTATTATTGAAGACTTTTCTTTTTTTCTTGCTTGATACAAACACAAAGATTTTACCCTTATTTATACTCGTAGCATCACCCAAATAATTGGTCGAATTTTGCCAACTGAACTTTAATTTAAGGGTTATAATTAATTTCTAGAACTTTCTCCATATTATTAAACTTATTTTGTCTCAACACAATTCTAAAAACTTATCTAGAAAGTTTTTAAGATTTGGGCTTATTACATCTAATTAAGACCAGAAACAAAAATTCAAATCAAGTTAATATTTCAACAACTAAAAGCCTTATCGCTCAAGAATCATTGTGGTGATTAATTGCTTAACTTTATTCTTGGTTTACATCGAAAAGATTTATCATACAAGTTCTTACCATGTAATGAAAAACATCAAAAACAATGAATTCATATGTAGTACACAATCAAATGATCCCTTCCTCACATACACACATGTAGTAATAGCTTAATGCAACAATCTCAATGTTTAAGAGCTGTGATTTTGATAGGCAATTTCTTGGGAAATCCAAGGAAGGGGAATGATACAGGGTTATCCTTCTCCACCAATTCCCAGTCGAACCTCTGTACAAGATGATGAAGAAAAATAGCCATCTCCAGTTTCGCCAACTCTGCTCCCGGACATAACCGAGGTCCACCGCTGAATGACATTATATTGCTCTTTGCTCCTGCTGAAAATATCGCCTACACAATGCATTTTATGTTTTTAACACTAAGCATAAGAGTGTATACATACATACACATATATGTTCGTCAATGATAGAAGAAGCATATAGCAAATAAGTGCTTATAACTTACCTCCCACCTCGAAGGATCATAACTTTGTGGGTTGTCAAAGATAGAAGAATCCAAGTGTGCTGCTGAGATGATCGGCACTACTTCCCAACCAGATGGAATTTCATAACCTGTAAAAATAGCATTTCAAACCTTATGTTTTTGACACTGCTATAAATTAACAACAGAAACAAGCTACTGAATTTACCTTTGTATTGAACATCTTTGATGGTTTTCCGATGCAAAAACTTAACGATGTTGCCTAATCTTAGGGTTTCATGAATAACCTACACAATATATATACCGATTACAGTCATTTTTCCCATGGCATAATCTTTTATATATATGCTTTAAATATATGAAAGCTAGCTAGCTTACGCAGTTTGTGAATTCCATTTGCTTGTAATCATCCCAATTCAATCCAGTTTCGCTCCTTTCTTTCTTTTGTTTTGCAATCTTTATGTGCTCCTCCTACATAATTTCATTTCATTACCAAACTGAATTACCAGTCACAAATAACATATTAATAGTGTAAAATTCGATAGGAAAACATACTCGAAGCTTTTTAAGAACATCAGGGGAAGCTTGAAGGAAATAAATGGCAAGAGAAATAGCGGCAGAAGAAGTTTCATGACCAGCAAAAAGCATGCTGATCATCAAATCAAGAATCTGGTCTCTTGTTATGTTAGTATTTCTTGCAACTGAGGCAAGAAGATCCTCTTCTTCCAGTCCTTTACAGCCTTCTTTTATTTTCTGCATCCTTTCGTCAAGCTTTTGCCCCATTATTGCCAGAATCCTGGACCTTGACTGGAAGAAACAGTGTATAACTTATTTACATATATTTATTAAGTTTTTATTTTATTATTTGAAGTGATCAAGTTCAATAGTATATATATTATATATTAAATGCGTTATAATATATATACCTGTAAAGCTCTTCTGTAGGCTGTTCCAGGAAAGTTTAAAGGAATGGAAGCCATCCCCTCCATGAAGAAAATGTACTCTTTTCTGATTTCTTCTGTCTCTGGCATTCCAGGATCCATATTCATTAGATGCTTCACCATGAGGTTAAATGCAAACTGCATTCATTTGTAAAAAAGAGCAATAAAATTATGATAACTTTTACATTAAATCAAAATTCATAAAGAGGAAGTAACAACATTTGCTAACAGTTCATGGACATAAAATTAGAAACCTGGAACTTCAAATTTTTGCTCTTTTTGTATCTTAAGAAAAACATCTATATGAAGCATATATACAAATGAGGTACCTTCTTTCCTTCATCCTGTGCAGAGAAAGTAGAGTTGACCTTCCAAGCATCAAGAATATTAACAGCCTGAATATCAATATCCTTCAAAAAATAAGTTCTAAGCTTAACACTGTTCATGAAATTCACAGCAATGGATCTCATTTCTCTATGGATATCCCCAGCTAATGCAAGCATAGACCATTTCCCCAAAATCTCTTTAATGCTCGTTGGGCAGCTGTTTTCAAACAATCTTCCTTCATTCTGTAGAATATATCTGTTGAAATCAGGGTCTACAGACACGATCGTTGCCTTTCCTAACAAGTTCATTCGAAATATCCTCCCATATCTTGTGCAAACATTAACAAAGCTCAGTACATATATTAAGCTTCAATAAACAAAGTAATATGATGAGTTATTTTGAATAATTACTTGGAAATATTTTGATCAATGTAAGTGCCCAACAAAGCAGAAGAATGAGGCGTCATAAACGGAATGGTGTCACCGATGAATGGCCAACCTCCAAGATTGCCTGGTGGAAGTGTAGGCAGCAATTTTCTCTCCGTTTTCCCATTGCTTCTAAATCCAAGAAATATTAATAGCGATATGATCAATGTAGACACTAAAATGATCTCCATCGCCATTTCACTTTTATTTTAATGCTAACCTCAAGTGCACTTCGTACTTATATAGAGATCTATAAAGAATGAAAAACCTACTCCTTGCATACCTGGTGACTGTATTTTTCTAATTTGAATTGACGTTTATAATATTTGATCATGAAGTCTAAGACGGAAGACCACACAGTAACTTGTAAATGGTTTTTAGTTTTTATTATATGTTTAAATGGTACCAAAAAAATATGATTGTTTAAAGATTACCAGGTAATGTGGATTAATTCTTGTATACATGCACATAATGTGACATGTATACTTTAGAGATTCTCAACTGTCTAATAAATCTTATGCCATTCCTGATCCATGATTAGATATTTACAGAGATTAAACACCATACTTTTAGTTACCAGTTGAATTGTTGGGTATATTTTAAAACCATTGCACAGATTATAAAATGACAATATTTTGCTAATGTTTTCTAGATATGATAATTTCATCATTTTCTTATCTTCAAAACTGACATCGTTTAAAATTTCTAAACTTAAATGTGACATTTAAATGGGGTTTGAAAATTTCTGAAATTATTTCAGTTTTTTCACACAAGTCCAATAACTTATTTACTATGTAACCCCATTTAAATACTGTTCGCCGATATCGCATGTCAGTGAAAATGTGATTCATACTGATGAATAAATTTTAAACGAGAGATCAAGGGAGATAAATATATTAAATACTATCCATGCACGTCGGGATTTGAAATTTATTTGATCATGTAAATAAAATATTACAACGAGAGGTAATTGAAGCGCTGGCAACGAAACAATAAACAAGACTAGTTTTTTTGGAACGAGTTGCACGCGGACAATTGTTTAATTCATCCCCCGGTATGCACCAAGATAATTTATAAACACGCTGTCCAACCTGGAAGCACGTGGATCTATATTTTATCCTTGCTCCTGTGTTACTTGGAGCTAGGAGCAAATAATTGGTTGGGTTTGCGGCCAAACGTAAAAATATTACAAAAACGAGATTTTTTGGCAATTGCAAACGTGCGTGCTTGTAAAATTTCCTTATAAAATTATTAAATTTAGAATTTTTATATATTTTTTGATAAAAATAAATTAAAAACTAAAAAGGAAACAATTGTAATTTTTTTGTCGAAATAAGGTTTCAAAGTTGTAATCTTATCTACGTTTCAAAATTTAAATTTGAAAATAAATGTTATTTTTTGTTTTTTGCAGGACTCGAACGTTACGACATGCGCTTTGTGTGTGATGAACGCAACTGAATTGTTTTTATATAAATTGTATTTGTTTAATACATTTAAAAGAAAATGAATTTCATATATATTTAACCATATTTTTGTGTTGAATCATTTGTAGTTAATTTGAATTTTTATTTCTAAGCTGCAATATCTATTTTTTTTGTTAGTTTAAATTTTTATTTATATTATTAGTTAATAAAAAACTAATTTGTAAGTAGTTTATTTGTTAGATTATATGTTTAAGTGATATTATGACTTGTTAAATATTTGTAGGGGAAATTTTAAATTTATAAAAGCAGCTTAATTGTCACATCATAATTTTAAGTGATGCTAAATTTTAATAACATCTGTAGAGAGACATTTTTGGTATTTCATGCCGACACCAAAGGATTGTGACAGCAAGTATATTATAACTATTAATAAAGAAACACATATAAAGATATTTTTGGAACTTTGCGGTCGGACCAAAAAATTGCGCTTTTAAGCCAACTATTAATAAAGATATTAAAACCAAATTATCCGTCCAACAAACAAAAACCGAAACAAAATAAATTGATATTTTTCACAAACAAAATCAACCGAATTAAGAATAATTGGTTCGGTTTTTTTGGTGACTAAATAACTTAGATTGCGTAGATGTTAACATAATATGAGACTAAAACAATTGGTTCAGTCTATTATTTAAATACACTACTAGAAAAGAAGCAATTTACCTAATTGAAAATATAGACGCCGTACTGACGTCAGAAATTTATTCACGTGGTGTTGTGTCAGTTTTTTGTAGGTAAATTATTATCAACATCGCTGCCTATGCTAATTTTATGACATCAGTGCGGCGTTGGTAATGCGTTGCCTCATTCCATAAACAACTCCCACCAACGCTGTTATTTTTTTTATTTTCAGTCTACTAAAAAGAATAAAAAAATACCCATCGACACTACAAGCTTTCACAACCGTGAAACCTCCCTCGAGCTACACCCTCACCCCACCTCCCCCCCCGGATCACTAGAAGCCTCGAAGTCGCTGCATTTTATGGCACACAACCTTCCATTGACACCACCACCCATCATCACTAGCACCTCCTCAAGTCATCGCCAACAATCCATCAACGCCGCGCGACCCACACTACGCCATAGATTGCATACTGCAACACCAAAGAAGTGATGTAGGATGTGCCAAAAAATGTTGCTGAAGGCTAAAAAAGGGCAAAGGCAACACTTTCTCGGTGATGCATTTTGCCGCGTTGCCGCAGACCTCAAAGGCAACATTTTGACTATCTAAGGCAACATAAGAAATATTGTTGCAATAGAACCCTATTTGGGTCTATAGCAACATCCATAGGTGTTTGTACCAACATTCCAAAATGTTGCTATAGATATTAATTTTCTGAATTTGTGGGGCCCACAATGTAGAGCATATTTGATTTTTTAATAGAAATAAATATTTATTTAATAAAATGCTATTGCACAGAATTTGATATTCAAACAGTAATTTATTTAAATAAATATTTTATTTCAACATTTAAAATAGTACAAATTCCTGACTCCACTATTTTACAATTCAATGATAAATAACACTGATATTCACATATACAGATATTCCTCACTACATTACTCAGTTCACTCAGTACATATGCAGCTTCAATTTATACAGACACCGATACTGACAAATATATGATGAGCCGAGTGCCGAGCCGAAGGCGAGGCGAGAAGCGGGTCCGGGCGCAGCGCCGGCGGGGGTCCGGGGCACCGCAGTCCCGGCGGGGATCGACCTTCTGGGCACCGCCCGATTCATCCGATTTCGGAAGATCGAGCCTTCTTTGAAACCTGTCTTCAACTCCATTTCAGATTGAATCCAACATCTGAGCAATCTGCAAAAATACACACTGACGTAGTAAAATTGAAAAGGAAATATTTTTGCAGTATAAAATAAAATGTAATTTTGAAAATATTATTTGCCTCAGTTATTTGGGTGACAATTTGGTCCAAGCAGTTGACAATGCACAAGAACAAAAATGAAACAGAAGCATGCTACAGAAATAAACAGCATGCTCAATGAATTGGTCAGAGCAAACTATACCAGACTTGTATGACAGACATAAAACAACAGTGGACAGAGCTCAACAAAAGAACTCAAACTCACAATTAAACCAAAACTCCAACCATATTCAAAAATACAGACCAACAGAAGTGTCAAGTGAATGAGCTGCAGCAATTTCAAAAATGACCGAAGTCAGATAATATAAGAAATATGAACTCGAGCAAGTCCAGCTACCATATGAAAGCAACCATACATATATACATGTGTGAAACAGCATGTATATATATAGGCAGTGCAAACAGGCTCAAAGGACCAGTGCATAGATATACAATGACCAATGCAAAGTGGTGAATACAAAAACATGCATCAATGAAACAAGCAGCCTTAACAAGTGAATGGCCAAGACCAAAACAAAGCAAGACTGGCACAAGGGAAAGAAACTTATATGACTCGAAGGCAACTAAATACAAGAGAAGGCCTCAACATCAAATAAAAAACAAACCCAGTGCAACATATATACATGTTCAAGTGCAACAACAAACACATATATACATACATGAATGCATATATATATATATACACATGATAATGGAAAACATAAGTGATACAACAGTTTCAGTGAACAAGTGAAGCACAAAGAGAAAGGTACACAAGTGTGTGTGTGGCACCAATGGAAACAGTATGGTGAAGCAACTTGACTACAAAAACTCAAGTGAAATATATTACAAGTTCAAGCTACAGGATGTCAACCAGAAGATATATTACAAGTTCAAGCTACAGGATGAACAGACATAGCCAAAGTCAACCACGAACAGTAGCAAGTTCAACCAATTCAAATCAAGTTGCCGAAGCAAATCTAGGGGTTCGAACCCTATATAAACACATTACATCATCGGCAGATAGTATCGAGTTCAAGCAAGCAATACAGTAAAGTAAAAGCAACAAATTACATACCCGAATACACAGTTGAACTCAAGCAAAATCGAAGGAGCTGTATTCGAAGCAAGGAGACGATCGATTGCCAAAGCAAATCAGAAGAACAGCAATTGTAATCGATCGACAATCAATCGGGTCCTTCGATATTAGCCGAAGCCCTAATCGCACAAGGCCGAAGCCCTAGCTAATCTCACAGGAGCGAAGACAAGGCCGAAGCCCTAGCTAATCTCATAGGAGCGAACACGAGGCCAAAGCCCTAATTTCAGAGCAAAAGAGGAACAAGATAGGAGCAGCCATTATCACATACGAGAAAAGGGGATCTACTCTAAACTAGTTCAGGTGGTAAAACGAAATTTTGGGGCAAATTGCAGTGGTGATCCATTTTAACAACCAGATTAAATGTAGACCGTTGGATCGTATTCACGCGGATTGCTAATTTTATTAATTTTTTAATTTGAATACATCTATAGCTACTGCAACATCTTGTTGATACCTATGCTAACACCTTGAAGCGAGTGTTGTAATAGACAAAATCAGCATACCTATCGTTACATTATAGCTAGCAACACCATGTAATTTCGTTGCAGTAGGTCATCTATGGCGTAGTGTCATCAACATAGCCTCGCGACCCATCCACACCAATTACTCTCCCCCTCCGTTAGGTAATATTTATTATCCGAATTTTGCAATATAATTAAATTAGGTTATTATCACTAATTTACATGTCATTGTTAACAAAGTCTATGTATCCGAAATTAGTATAATACTGTTCGTGCTACTTTAGCTAACCATTGTATCTAAAAGTTGATTGAGATCGCTTCAGATTAATATTTCATATAATTATTATACGTAAAACTTTATTGATATGTATTAGCATCCCACATACCCACGTAGTGCATTGGGTTATTATTCTTACTTACCATATGATATATTTTGTAATGCTCCTGAATTTTAATTAATATTATTCGGGATATTTAATTAGATAAATTAAATAGAATAATGTGAATAATTAGGGAGATGAGATTAATAAATCCTATGGTTGTGTATAAATGAATGAACTAAAATAAGACTTAACTAAATTTATAAGGATGGATTTCTTAAGGAGTAAACTTGAAAATGATGCTATATTTCTTAGTATATATCTCTTCCTCCACTTGAATAAATTTCCACTTTCTCATTCTTAACTCCTCATCACTTCGGCCGGCCATTAAAAAGCTTCAGGAAGAGTTTAAGTTGAAGAAAAAGCTAGATATTAAAGCTAGGAAATTATCTCATTCTCCAATAAATAATCAAGGTGAATAATCATGTTTATCATCTCATTCTGTGTGTTTGGACCGGTTATGGGTTATCCCCGATTCATGTTTGTGATTTTGGTTAGGATATAACCATTTAAACCTTTGTTTGGATAAGACATAGGTGTTTTTAAACGTTAATGGGTTAATTAACATGTTTTATTCCAGTTTTGGTTAAATTTCGAATTATATTGATCTTCATATGCTTTGAAATTTTAATATATTGAAGTATATGATTTATCAGATTTTTGGTGATTCTTGGGAATTTTTCCTTAGTGATTTACTAAGGTAATTAAATTATTTAAGCCCAAGGGCTAAACTGAAATTTACTTACGAAATTACTTAAATTCGGAAGGAAGTTGCCTTTGGAAATATTTGGGGGAAGAAGTACAGTGTTTTAAGAAAAATGTTGACTTTTGTATACTTTTTACTATTTGGAAGTACAGAAGAAGGTTCCTCAGCCAATCAAAATTAAAAAAGCAAGATAAAAACATCACTTCAGTGGGCCCAGTTCTGCATTCGACTCCAACAAGCCTGCTTTTACCCTTTTGATGAAGTCGAAAGGTACCTTTCGCTTAAGACGGAAGGTAAACCATTACCTTCCGCCAAAGTCAAAAGGTAGTCGCGGTGTCGAAGGGAAGAAGGGCGAAGGGATAGGGAGGCTGCTTCCTTCGCTTTCGAATAGAAATATAATTGCTTTCGAATTAGTTGAAGGGGGATTCTTCGACTCTAACATTTTATAAGAGATTAAAATTTTTATATATTCAAGAAGGAGTTTCGAAGGGGATCTTCGAAAGCTTAAACCTTCAAGAGTATTGTTTTAAAAATGTTTTCTAGAAAGGTTTTGATTTCGAAAGGTTTGATTTCGAAAGGTTTTGACTTCGAAAGGTTTGATTTCGAAAGGTTTTGAAGGGGTTATCTTCAATAACTGTGAAAGGTTTGACTTCAAAAGGTTTTGATTTCGAAAGGTTTGACTTTGAAAGGTTTGATTTTGAAAGGTTTTGAAGGGGTTATCTTCAATGATTGTGAAAGGTTTTGATTTTGAAAGGTTTTGATTTCGAAAGGTTTTTATTTCGAAAGGTTTTGATTTCGAAAGGTTTAACTTCCAAAGGTTTTTTGATTTCGAAAGGTTTGACTTTGAAAGGTTTGATTTCGAAAGGTTTTGACTTCGAAAGGTTTGATTTCGAAAGGTTTTGAAAGGGTTATCTTCAATGATTGCAAAAGATTTTGATTTCAAAAGGTTTCCGACGGGGCTAACTTTGGATTTTTATTTGCTTTCGAATGGGACTTCATTCGAAGGGTTATAGCATAAAATACTTATCTTTATTTGAATATGTAAGGGGAATCCTTATATAAAATAAATGTATAAAACCTTGGGGACACCGGGATGGGTTTAATGCTTTCGATACATAGTTTGGGGTTACAAACAGAAATGTGCTTTCGAAAATATACATTGGGGCTATCAATGTGTTTTTATTTAATTTAACCTAATTGGGGTTACCAATGGGAATAGGTTAAACATGTGGTATACTTGGGGAAAATAATTAATCATGAGGATCATGAATTTTTATAAATAATCATGGGGATGATGATATTTTAATTGGCCAAGTGATGGGTTCTCGGTTAACCTAGGAAAACCATGGAATGTGCAGTGGATAGCCCACATCAAATTTCTAAAGTAAAGAATGTTTTTCCAGAGGTGGTTAGCCTCGGAATTTGGCACCCAAGGGTTCATAGTCATCCTAGAAAAACTATGGAGTGTGCGGTGGATAGCCCACACCATCTTTTATAAAACAATGTACGATGGATAATCTGCATTTATTTTAAATGGATTTGGGATGGATAGTCCTATTAAACTATGATGGATAGTCATTTTAAAGATTTTAGAGGGGAACTCTAATAAATTGATTTTTAGATGGGTAATCTAATAAATTGCTTTTAGATGAGATATCTAATAAATGGGTGGATGGGATATCCAATACATATGATTTATGGCTTTATTTCATATTATGCTAAGACTAATCATTTTGGGTGCATGGGCATAGTAAATGATTTGCATGTTTTATTTTGGATACTAGTGAAGGGAAAACCCATTCCGCTAAGCGGCGTGGTCTCACGACTCGAAGTTTGTGTTTCTCCACAAACTCTCGGGTAATTAAAATTAATTTGAGTAGTCTGAGAGAGAGACTTTCAGGTTTTTGAACGAATAAGCTTCCGGAGGCGTGCAGGAGGAGGCAGTATTAGTTATATAGGAGCTATTTTGTGTATTCCGCTGTGATGTACTAAGAACTGTAAAGTTCATATTTATTAGTTCTTTGATCATCATAAGGGGACATCTTCATATGTCGCTCTTATCGTATTTTGTACATATATACGTGATCCGAACGTGGTTAACGTCTAGGATTATGTAATTAAATCTTAAATTGAAATTCATAAGAAATGAGAAATTCTGTTTTGTTGAAGTTTAAAATGTTTCATATTCTTGTGTTTCTGTGTTGCCAATAGTTTAAAGATTCCGATTTTGGTCACTTAGAAATAACACCTATGGATGACTGCAACATCCGTAGCAGTTAGTTTTGAGCCTCCAGAAGCGGGATGTTACATATTTTTACTTCGCCTTAAATAGATCATAAATTTTTAATTTGAATATTTAACTTTTTTAGTTTTGAATTTTTTTTAAATTTGGATATTTAGAAGTAAGAATTATGAATTCTTTACAACTTGAATTCATAAATTTATTTTTTTTAAATGTTATAATTTGAATATTTCGATATTTTGAAGTATGAAAATGTTTTGTTTTTCAAAATTTTGTTTATCTAAAATTTGGAATATTTACTTATTAAATTTAAAAATATATGAAATTAGTTTGGTATTATTAGCGAAACCCCTTCGATGTTTAATTTGACCTCATCTAACAAGTACCATATATGATTATATAGATATTCGTTCTTTAACTAAAATGGAAATCAATATTCATATGACACTACAAGAAAAATAGTGTCTTCCGACGGATATATGCCGGCGGCGGCCGTCGGAAGACCATCGGATACCGTAGGAAAGTCCGTCGGAATGTGAATCTCGTTTTGTAATGTCTTCCGACAGCATCAACGGCATATTTCTGACGGTGACCAAACGACAATCTGGGACGGTTTCCAATGGCAATGTTGGACAGGTGGCAAATCAGAATGACCAAATTGCCGTCCGAAGCCGTCGGAAATTGTCGAAATTTGTCGTAGCCAGCCGTCGAAAGCCGTTGGAATGTGATGACCTATAAGCCGTCGGTAGCCGTTTGAAGCCGTCGAAAATCTGGGTGTTTTTTTCTTCTTCTGTTTTTAAGCCTGCTGCCTTCCAACCACTACACATCCATCAATACACATAACAGCTCCATTTCGAGCATATATAAACCACTAATCATAAAAATAACCAAACATAATATTCAATCCAAAAATCCATATCCAAATCCAACATAATCCAAAAAATCAACATCCAACAAGTCCATATCCAAATCATAAAGCAACATAATCCAAAAAGTCCAACATCGTTCATCACCAAACCAACATCGAACAACTCCACAAACACATGCATATCCAAATTCCACATAAGATAATATACAATCTATCAAAATGTATCAAACACATCCTCACCCACTCGAAGCGTATATATACAGACAAAAAAACATAACAGAACATACCTAGCATCACTCATCATCCCCTGCAGAACCACTTGTAATGACCCAGAATTTTGGTCATTTGAAATTGGAATATTTAATTGGTTTTAAATATTTAAAAGTTAATTTTTAACTTGAATTTCAAATATAATGATTTATTGGATAAATTAATAATTGGAATTTACTTAATAATTGAATTTTGAGTTTTTAAGCTTGATAAAAATAATTTAAAGATTTATTAAATTTATTAATAAGAATGAAGGTAATAGAACTTTTATATTGAATTTAAAGAGTGATTTGTTCGATTTTAAAAGTAACTTGTATAAATTGACGAGTAAAAATAGCCTTTTAGGAACAGTCTCGGAATTCGACGAAACTAGTTCCATTGGATCCGTAATAATGTATTATTATCGGATTTCAAATTTCGTAGCGTTTGGAGTTATCGTTTGGTCGTACGGGATAGAAACGCGCTGAAATTAATATCGACAATTCAATATAATAACTGGGTTCAAAAAGCTATCTTCTCCATACGATCGAATTAGGACTCGAAACCTTTTCTATTTCGTTCGGAATAGGGGTATAACATTATAAACATCTAGCGGCATGCCTCGATAGGGGTTCGAGATTTTAAGGTCTGTAAATATGGATATTTTGGAATTTAAATTAATATATTGTCTAGTCAAATATTAACATCACCTCCTTTCCTTCGTTTCAAATCACTGTAGCCAGCCTCCTACACACCAACATCAATTCCCTCCTTTATTTTTAAATGCACGCAACTATACAGTAGAAGCCAGAAGAAAAAAATAAAAACAAAACTTTAAAAATTCCTTTCTTCTCAAATACTTAATTAAAAAATCCAAAACAAGTTTTAAAAATCAAGTTTCAACATTATCTTCGATATGGTATGCTCATTGTATGGTGCGGCGGTGTTTGGATGAGCATGATAGTGAAGTCGAACTGCCATAGTAATTAGGGTTAGAGATTTTTCTTGATTCATTGCTCGATTCCTTTGTTTGAATTCGTATTTGAATTTGCCTAGAAGAACCGCACCTAGGCCCTTGATTTGGTGAAGCCCGGTCATGTTTGGGTGATCGCGATATTGTCGTACGGTCTGGAGTAGATTTGAGCACGTCGCGATGAACGAGGGTGGGTATCGAGCAATGTTAGTGGGTCGAGCACGTGGGGAATGGGAGGAGAAACTCGTTGGCAAGGTTGGTTTTTGGTTGCGGCGTGTCGTTCGTGGTGTCATCGTGTGTGCATGCACGATTGTGGTGATATTCGTGTACATGCTACAGGATGGGAAGAGGAGGAAGCTCTGTTTTGGTCTGGATGGTTTTTTCTCGTTTGTGGACTTTGTGGGCCGATGTTTATGTATGGGTACTGATTTAAAAATAGTGATTTAAATTAAGTTATATATATATATATAAATTGTTTTATGTAAATTCCAATTCGTATAAAATGCATATCTCATTCGTTTTAGGTCCAATCGACACGAGGTTTGTTGCGTTGCGTTCGTGTCGACGAATACGGCGCATTTGAACTGGATTGATCGAATTTAGGGCTTGTTGAATTTTTAGACAAATTCAAACGTGTTCGAACTTAATTGAAAACAGAACGCGAAAGCGACAGTTAAAATCAAGGTAAGTAAATCTCACTCTTTTGGATTACTGCAATTAACTTTAAATGTTTAAAATTAATTTTGGTTGATTGGATGATTTGATAATTTTTATTATCAGTTGGATGTTATAATATATATGGTAGTATATATTAGTAGTTGGACTGATTATTCCCGCCTATTGGAGCGGATGAGACCCTATGTGCCCCGCATAATAGCGGATGATCCTATATTACCGCGATATTCCGCCTCGAAGCAGGATTGGTATTTTTATGTTGTATTAACATCTGTAGATGTAGGAGAAACAGGTTGGAGGGATCCAACTGGATTCCTAAAAAATGTTGAATTAAATTTCATGTATAGTGATATATGGTATGTTGAATAATCTGCGATAGATTATAGTGTGATTTGAATTTATTAGATGCTATTGTAGTACTGGCCTAGATTTTGGTATTTTAAAAATACCATAAATATATGTTGTGAATTTGAAAGAAATTAAAAGGGGGATTTTTGAAGTAAAAAATATATGTAGAGTTTTGGATTAATTAAAGGAAATTAATTGGGTAAAATAAATAGTTTGAATTTGTAGTTGACTTTTCCATGATATTGTAAATTGAGATTTTAGAATAATGTATATAAGAGATTTTAAATAATAATTCTTAAGTGATACTTTCTTAAATATAAAAGGTTTTAAAAATCGAGTTTTAAAATAGATTGGAAGAATAAAAAGGGAATTTGGAAATAAATATAAAAATTGGTTATACTGAATCTTAAATAAGATTCTAAATTACAAATTGAAGTAAAATTGAGATTTGGTTGGTTTGGAGTATAGTTTGGTTTATTTAAGAAAATGATTTATAAATGGAACTTAATTAAGATATCAATTTAAAATGGATTTAAGTGATGTGAAACCATTATAAACTGGAATTGAAAACTGTGAGATTTATAAACAATGTTTATAAATAAAGTGAAGTGATTATCAGTTGATAAATTGAAGATATAAATTCACGGTAAGAATTTATAATGAGATGGGTAAATCGATTTAAAAATAAATGGTAGATTTACTTTTGGGAAATGTTAAAAAGGGATTTATGAAAGTGGGGACGTAAATCGACTGGTGGTAAATTGAGAGGGATTTATTAATATTAGATTGGTTATATTGGAGTTGAAAAATATATTTCTATCGAGTAGTTGAATTTGTTTTAAAAAGAGGGTTTTTGATTATTAAACTAGGTAATTTAAAAATGTTTTAACATAAGAATATTTTAGAAAATTAGTTATTTAAATATTTTTAAATTGTCAAAATTAATTATAAGTTTTATAAACAAGCCTTGTAATTCTATTAGAATTTTATTAATAAATAAGAATTAATTATTGTTTCAAAGTTAGTAATTATTTAAATTATTTAAAAGTATATTTAATTATTAAATAAGTTTTCGGAAAGTAATGGTATACTTTCATGGAAAATCGGAGGTAGAGATTGCCTGCAGTTAAGTTTGGATTTCTGGGATAGAGACATAATCTTTGAGCTGTGAATCCATGGTTGATACCGCGTGGTGCTTTCCATATTTATTTTTAAAGGTTTTTTTCAAATATTTTTGAAGGAAATAGTTTGTGAATATACTTATTTTGGTTAGATAAGTATATACATTTGAATAAAGAGATTTAATTAAGGAACCCGAAACTTATGGAATTCGTTATAAACGAGTTAAGGAATTTACAATTTAAATTGTAAAGGGTTTTTGAGAAAAGAGAAATAAATGGAACTTTCCTAAGTGTTGGGAAGTAAGGGGTTTAGATAATATATTTTTAAATATTTTCTAAGTGTTGAAATTAGAGATGGTTTGAAATATCCTTATATGGATATAAGTATTTGAGTTGTCTCAAATATTAAAAAATTTGGAAGGGATTTGAATATATATCTTATAAAGATATTTTGAAAATAAATTTTGAAAAATTATAATATAGGCCTAGTGTCTGCTTATGGATGTTGTATTGATAGTTAAATAACCAACTATCAAGTTTTTGCAAATTTCGTTGATCGTTTCGAAGAGACCGGGATCAGATTTAATTATCCGAAAAACCACTTCGATCCGATTTGAGCGTTACGAATGGATATCGTGAAGACGGTGATTCGGTTTGTCCAGACTTAGGACAACTTGTATGGATGAATGCTATCGGAACATCGTCATTGGAGGACGATGTGCATTCTAAGTGAAATTGTTCTTGAAAGGTAATCGTAGCCTCAAGCCTCATCAACCGGAATGACTTAAAATCAGGGGATATGCAGCAAGGCTAAGTGGGTCATACCCAATTAGGGTATGTTATCACCTTTCTAGATACCCTCAGATATATTATTAATTATGGATACGGTGGTGCATGGAAAAAGAATCTCGATAAGGGTGGGAACACCCGGGGTGGTAACATATTCGGTTTTATCCAGGTTAGGGATAGGGCCGGTCTTGTGTTGTAGGGGATCTCAGTGAGGTCCTCGGTACATTTTTCTAGAAGTGTACTGTGATATGTGGTACCCCAGTGGCCAGTGCCTAGTCATTTTATGGAATCCATTCTCCAATAAGCTCCGTACGGTTTTGATTGTGCCCAACTATGCTGAAACGTGAGATGCAAGCATTTCAGCTATTTTCTATTTTACTTTCTATAGACACTATAATAATATCGGATGATTTTGATATCAAATGTTTTGGTTATCGTAAGGGAAAAACCCGTCGTGTTTATGTGTGATATGGTCTTACGAGATACCTTTGTTTTTCAAAGGATTTTGACAATAGTAATAATTCAAATTGAGTGTGTTTTCTCACACTGGTTTTTTAGACTGACTCGAGTGTTATTTTATTATAATGCTCAGGTCAGACCGAGTATTATAGATTCAGGTTAGGATGCTATGGAGCTCAAGAGACGAGCTGGATGACAGAGATGTATTCCACGTACTTGATTATATTCCGCTATGTATTGTAGGCTGTATATTCAGCACCAGTGATGACAAGTTATTATAACTGTCCAGTATTGAGTTATTGATTTGTTGTACTATGATGATGTAATGTATAAGCAACAGTTATAGTTGTTTTTGTATAAAGACATGTTATTATCTATTATATATTGTTCCGCTGCAACTGTGAAATTCTGTGTTGTTGTTTCTTTTTCTTCTTCACCTCTAATGAACTGGTGTTTCCGGCACTCGATTGCTCGACATTCTATATAGTGGACGTATAGATGTCGATTTTCGAGAGTCGAAAATCTCCCGTTCGTTACATTTGGTATCAGAGCTGAAGGTTAAGCGAGAACCTTGGCTTTGATTGGGTAACTCAATAGAGATAGGGTTAGTAGCACGCTAGAATGAATTTAAGTCTATTAATAGATATGAGCACGTATTTGTTAGTGGATATAATATTTTTTATTATTGTGTTGATTGATCTATTTGGTGGTTATCGATTCTGGTCCATACGAGTAATTAACGTTATTGATAGGGATCTCTAAACACTTGAACAGAACAATTCGACATGGTATTGTTTTGAAATGAGGTAAATGAAATAATTTTACCCAGATTAGTTTTATATATGAAAGAATAATTTTTCAGAAAGATTATTATAGTTGGATATGGTGTGCTTGGTTGTTAGAAAATGATAATATTAAACTATTATCATTTGATGTTGTGGTGATTGAATACAAGTTGATATTATAATCAAGGTTAAGAAGTAATCTCATATGCGTTTGTATCAAAAATGGGCACAACACTCTTCGGAAATTTTTGAAGAGATAAAAGTGAGGAAAGAAAATTAAAACCGAGGATTATCTAACAAAAACTCCAAAATAACAGAAAGTAAATTGCAAAGACAAGCGATTTAGAGTGGTTCGGCGTTTCGCCTACGTCCACTATGAAGTTTGATGATTTTATTGCTCGATACATGAAGATTACAATTTCTTATGATGTAGTACAACTGATTTTATGATCTAAGTCTGAATCTAAGGCAGCGGTGGTGATCTGGAGTAAATCTGGTAGAATCTGGGCGCTCTTTAGTGCTTAAAATTGTCCGACCCCTTTTCTGAATGACCAGGGGCTCTATTTATAGGTGTAAGAGGCTGATATTTCGCCTAAACTGAGGGGAGACCAGTTCTGGTACATCAGGGGGCCCACATGCCCGCTTTCTGGAAGTCCGTGCCCACTTTGGGATCGATTCGAAGCTATGTTCGAATCGATCAAGAAATTGTCCAATCGAGCAGAAATTTGGTGTGAACATTCTTCAACATGTGCTAAAGCTTCTATAAAAACTTCATAGCATTTGGATGTGTAGATCCCATGTTATGATTGATTCAAGTTGAAGATTTTCGTGTTCTGGAGCCATTCGAATCGATCTGGTTCGAATCGATCAATTCGAATCCGTATGTTGGCGCGTGGAGTCGATGACGTGGTGCGTGTGTTCCGGGCCAATCCCTCTTTTTCTCCGAGTATTCCGGGTCAAATCCTCGGTTTCAGCCGCGTTTCCTTGGTGGATTCGAAGTTATCGATCCGAAGAGGTGTTTCCTTCGAATCGGTCGAATTCGTGCTCCTTCGTGTCGATCGTGGAAGGTCATGGCTGATCGATACGAAGTATCCTCTGTCTTTGGGATTCGAAGACAATTGTGGCATGGAGTCGAAGCTCCCTCAACTATATGGAATCGAAGGACTCTCGTTCGATGAATTCAAAGGTGGAGAAAGCTCCAATGGATTCGAACTTAAGGCACGCGTGAATGGATTTGAAGCACAGCTAATTACGATCGATTCGAACCAATACTATCTCGATGGATTCGAATCAAAGCTTGGTTCTGATGGATTCGAACAAGGGCCTCTGTGCTGATGGAGTCAAAGCAAGGGGGATGGATCCGACCCCAGGATGGATTCGAGCCAAGACTATCCTTCCACTTTCTAACGGCGATAACTTGAGCATACGAACTCGGATTGCTCCGAAACTTGGAACGTTGGTTTCCACAGCTTCACTTGTCGTGTCTTATCAATTGTAGCCCGATCTGGGTTCGGAAAAAATTCATCGATATTTGTAGTTGCCCAACAATCATCCAAAGTTGGAGACGTGTGATTCTGTTTCTTTTTCAGTCAGTTCCTTGGTATCTCGGCCTTGCCAAAAGGCGGGATAACAATATGATGAAATGGGATTATGTAAATGTGACTTTGTAAATGTGATTTATAATTTGAATTGAAATGAAATTCCAGAATTATATTTAAATATGGTTTGTTAAAAGGGTTGGAGGCTGAGAATTTGGGAATTTAATTCCCGTTGGTTTTGAAATGTTTTTCAAAGTCTTGGAAAATAATAGTGATATTATTTGGAGAATATTTTTGAATTGGAAATATTTAAAAGGAATTTCAAAGGAATAAAAGCACTGAACTCACTTCGGTCATTGAAAAATAATTTCGGTGATGACTGCAGCATCATCGACGTTCATTTTCAAGTCTCCAAGGGAGGAAATTACTACCTTAATGATTTGCAATTGGGATTGTTTGGTAAAACTGGTTTTGGTTTGAAATTCAAAAGAACGATTTGATATACCAAAGGATCTTATGTGTGTGTATAAATGATTTCAAAAATGATTTTGAAATATTTAAGAAATTGTTTAAAATCTGGAGCTTTGATTTAAAATGTTTTATGGAATACGAGTAAGTTTGATAACTTATAAAAATTTGAAATTTGATTTTGGAATGGAATTGAACTTGAACTAAGTTAAATAAGAGTGAACTCCGAAAATTTAGCCTAAGTTAGACTAGATGGAGTAATTATTGAAAATAGAATTTATTAAGATTGAAAATAAATTAGTGGATGAACTAATTAACGTAAATTAATTTAAATGGAATTGGAATTGAAGTTGGTTGAAATGGAGATAGACCTAAGTTGTGAAGTGGTAATTAACTTAGAACATTTGTATAAAATGTTTATAATAGACTTAAGAAAATTGATGGTAAAATTCTTAAGTGAGATCGGTATTAAAGAGATATACTTAGTAAATAGGTGAATGTGAAGTATAAATGTGAATGATAATTGTGAATAATTGAATGGAAATGAAAGTAAATGTGAATAAAAAGAATTTGATATAAAGCTAAGAATCAATGAAATAAATACGTAAGTTGTACGTATATTATTTTATTCGCATGACGGCGATCCAGATTCGAGCATAGAATTTCGAGATAAATTATATCGATCCGAATTAGGATTTTTCTATCGATTTTTGACGACGAACGTTGGATGTGGATGGATTCGAACGTGATGGATTCGAATGGATCAGCGCGTGACCGGTTGGAGTTGGTCATTTTGACCGGGAGACGAATCGTCCCGTTTCCTACGTGAGGTCCATATAAATACGCGAGGCCGGTGTCACTTTCATTTTTTACTTTTTACTGTTGCTATAGCATCTTCTTCGAATCGATCTCTCCAAGGCCAAGACAAACATGCTTTCCTCAAATCGATCGAACCCCTTCACGCTTTCATTCGTAATAAAATCAGGTAATCAAGGGATCGATTCGAGATGAGAAAGATAGAACTTAGAATTTTTGGCATCGATTCAGTCTTTCCTTCTGAAAATTTCAAGGAGTGATGAGATCTGAACGAAGTGGGTCGACTCGATGGAACTGAGGAATGAAACCATTCGAGTCATATCGATCAAAGTGTTGTCTTTCATTGCTTCGCATCGATCCAGGAATGAGTCATTCGAATCGATTTTGAATGCATAGCTTCGAATCGATGGTTTCAAGAGAAAAAAGGAAAGAAGGCTCGTGGCGATCGATTCGAAGTAGCGATACTCCGATCGATTCGAAGGATCTCAATATTGATCGATTCGAAGTCATGCAAAGATCATGGATTCGAAGTGCTCCTCTATCCCAAAGTTACATCGAGTCGAACCATATGGATTCGAAGCACCTGGAATTGAACTTCATCGATTTGACCCTCATCGATTCGTGTCGATGGATTCGAACGTCTTCGTCCTCTGAGACCATTACTCTTTTGATTTGCTCCATCATCTGAACTACGACCAATTTCAAGTTGTACTTTGATGAACTTAATGAACTTTAGCATACTCGATTCCGACGAGCTTCGGCCTTGCATAATCGAACTTGACTGGAAGATTATACTTGAATTTCCTTTGAAGCTCGTCGATGGAACTGTGACTTAACCAATAATACAACTGATTTATACTTGAAGTGGTCAGTAGTGTCTGGATGGTGCGGAAGTGACGGTCAGCGATGACGGTCATTTTCATTTCTCAAATCCCAAAGTTTTGTCGTTCGGACATCTTGTTTCAACCTGTAAAACCTACTTAAGTAATGCACAACACTCGCACTGCACGACATATCCATACACTTCACACCGGGGAATGCACGGGCTCCTTTTGTATTTAACGTTGCTTTCTAATGAGTTAGTTAATTATGGAGTCTTCAAGTTCTCAACAACAAGAGGTACAGAGCTTGACTCCTCCGGTGCTTGAGATTCCCGATATTCCTGCCGACGTAATCGTCCCGGCTCCAGACGAATTGCCGGAGGCTATATTTATCGAGGATCCCGTTGATTCGGTCCAATCTAATATTTTCGAATCCTTATTGGGCCGAATATGCTTGAAACATAACATATCTCTGGACGATAAGTTATTACCCGGTGCTGATGACAGACCGCATAATCCACCCGAAGGGTATACAACTTTTTATCGCCATGCTCTCGCGGCTGGAACACTTCCTCCATTTAATCAATATATCAGAGGGATGCTATCATATTTAGCGATCGCTCCCTCGAAACTTCATCCCAACGGACATGCATTGTTGAACAGTGCCTTCGTCATATTTATGGACTGTCTTTTTCGCCCGCCGAGGCCAACCGAGATTAGATATATATTTAACTTCAAGAGTAAGGGCGATAGCCCATCTTTTACATTCCTGGAGGCAGTTAGAAATTGCCAAGTCATTATTGGAGCCTGGACCAGACTGAGTTATTTTAAGAATGAATGGTTCTATGTCCGGTGTCCTCCTGGTTTTGCTAGGCGATGGTTGTCTAGACGTAAGCATCTTAACTTGTTGATGATATTTTTTGACCAATAGTCTTTGGCATTAGTATTGACATCTCACTTCTTTTACAGCCATTATCTCCAGACCCGATAGCGGGTACTTCAGGGGCATTGTTCGAAGTCTTTAAGAAGTTCCAAGCGAGTTGAGACATATCGACTCTGTGCTGAATGACTATAACTTAAGAACTCTTGGTTTGATCGAATTCAATCAAAGTATAGTTATCGAAGGGTTGGCAAAGCCCGCCTCAAAGAAGAAAAAGAAAAAGAAAATGGCGAAGGAGATGCTCGGAGTAAAAATAACTGAAGTGAGTGACGAAGAAAGAATCCATATAGATTCGGAGCTGATGGCTGATCTCTCGGGAAACTTTGAAGAGTCGGGAGAAAGACGGAAAGGCAAGGCCGCCGTTTCCAAAAAACTTAAGTCTAAGGGGTGGAAATCTGTAAATGTGTCTCCTCCCACTTCTGGAGTCATGATTTCTGAGGCCGCCCCTTCTCCTTCGAGAGACATTTTCAAAGGGCTTGACGATATTCCCATCCCAGATTATATATCGATTTCTCATAATCCTGGGTTGGAGGAATTTCAAGACGTCCTAAACATGAACGAGTCCGTTCCTTTTAGTGCGGTCAACACTTCCGGTCTGTTTGGGGGTTTACACATTTACACACACTTCCACAGCACTCCATGACTTTTGCATAATGAACGTTGCTTTATCGGATCCTAATCCGTAATTCTCTCTTATCGCAGGTGAGATGTCAGGCAGAGGATCTACTTTAGGCAGGCTTCGAAACGTGCGCCGATCATCTTCTTACTATGAGTCCCGTTGGAGGGATTCAGATAGGGACCATGGGCATGGCTACACTAGCCATGAGCGCTATGATAGGGATAGAGACTATTGGCGTGGCCGCTCTTTCCATGATCGCGCCGACAGAGATCGGGGGTACCAGCACCGATCCCGATCTCGTTCTCCCCTGCCTCCTAGGGCTCCCGTAGATCTTCCTGGGCCTTCACAGCAGCAGCAGCCTTCTCAATCTTCTTGGCCCGATACTCAGCGGCCGAGAGTGGAACCAACAACAACCGCTATAGTAGAACAGGCTCCAGCTGAACTAACAAGTGAAGGAGCCATCAAACTTGCGCAAATGAAAAAAAAATTTCCTGAAATTTGCATGGACGGCTATGTCTTTCCTCCCCATCTCAAGAGAATTCCTCAGGATGCTGAGAACGTCGCTCATGACTACATTCGTGACTTCTACGCCCAATATAAGGAATGGTATAAAGCAGCCGTGAAGGCTTCTAAAGTAGCTTTTGATCGGGCGAAGATCATTGCTGAGCGGGATGCTGACATTGTTAAAAAGGATCGCATCATCCAAGTCCTTCAATCTGAAATGGAGACTTCTCGGAATTCTGAACTCCTAGCGCTTCAGAAACATGAGGATGCCGTGGCCAAAATGGCTAGGATGCAACAGGAACATTGCGCCACGGTAGAAGAGATGGGCCACCGCAACACTACCATTGCTGCTGAGCGAGACTTAGCCGTTAAGGAGCTGAACGAGCTCAAGGCCAAATTTGCTGAAGTGGTGAAGGAAAAGGACGATGCAAACACCACTGCTCAAGAGGCTTGCGACCAAGCTGTATCTCTTAGAGCCGAACTTGCGGTCAAGGCTAAGTTTGCGGAAGCAGAAATTCAAGAAAAGATTTTGGTGGAGCGGTCCAGGATGGACGTTGAGTTTGATGATCTCCTGGTCACGTACAACGCTAATGTGCTGGAGCACAGAAATTTAGCGTGGCTGGGAGATGACTCCATGATTCTATACAATGCTTGGACCAGGCTAGTGGAAGAGAAGAGAGCAGCGCATCCAGATGAAACACTTGATGACTTTGAGCTCGAGGTGCGCTTTCTTACTGAAGATGAAAGGAAAACTTCTCTACGAAGCGGTGATTTCTTTGGCAAAAGAGAGGCTTGGTGTTCAACCTTTAGAGACAGGCGAAGGCTCGGGGATCGCGCATCACAAGGCAAGTGTTGAAGCTGTAATTCCGACACTGCCTGAAACCACTGGTGTGGTAGATCCCCAGTCCGTTCCTGCATATAACCCCGACCAGCCGCTATTATCTTCCGCCGATGCTTCTGCCCATGTTCCGTTCCAGACTAAGGAAGGTATTTGAACGCTTCCCGCATTTTAGTGTGAAGATCCTTAAGCAACACACTTGGCTAACAATCTTTGCTTTGTCGCATTTCAGTGACTGAAGCCGTTGTTTCCGCGCCTCTTGCACTGTCAGTTCCTTATCAAACGCAAGGGGCAATCGTTACTGAAGCCATCATGACTTCTACCTTGGTTGGCGAAGAGGGAGATGCAAACATGTTTTCTTTCAGCGCTCAAATGATTGAGGAGCTTCTTAATGAACCCAACGATCCCTTCGTCGACCCGTCCGATGCTATGAGTGGGGCTGCTCCAGCCGTCAGTTCATCTATGCCAGCCGCTGGCACATCCAGCATGGCCCCAGCATCTCGTGAGGATGATGTTATGGCTGAAATCAGTGCCGAGATGGTAGCGGGGACCGCTGGTATGAATCCGCCTGGGCCTGCCCCATTAATGGTGATTTCACCGGGCGGTACTGTAGTTATCGAAGCTGCTCCTGCCCCACTTCCCGTTACTGCTCCCATGCCTTCAACTCGACCTCCCAGAAGAATTTCTGTCGCCTCAAGCTCTGAGGAAGACGTTGATATTATGTCGCTGCCGGAGGACAAGCCTGAAAAGAGTAAACGGTTGAGGGGAAAATCAGGCAGCGGATCTGGTGGAGCTACCCCGAAGAAGAAAATAAGGAAGAAGAAAGATTGAATCCTTTATTTAGTTTTATGTTGCGTGGGGTAGCATTTTGTTGATTTTTCTATAGCCGTGTATAGATGTGGATTCGGCTCCCACTAGTAGAAATTTTTTGAACCACTTTGTAATCAGATTCTTTTTGTTGATAGTGGAAATGAAAATGTATTCCCTTTTGTCTTCAACTTGTTATGTGTTATGGTTCTGCCCCCAGTATTGGGGATAAGCGTGGAGTTGACGTATGTTTATACTCCGCCTCGCGCTCTGGGAGTATGGAGTTAAGTAAATGTTTATACTCCGCCTCGCACTCTGGGAGTACGGAGTTAGTTTATGTTTATACTTTAGCTCGCGCTCTCGGAGTCTGGAGTTTGTTGGTATTTGTACCCAGCTCGCGCTCTCGGAGTACTCTGGGATTTAGTTAATGTTTATACTCCGCCTCGCACTCTGGGAGTACGGAGTTAAGTAAATGTTTGTACCCAGCTCGCGCTCTCGGAGTACTCTGGGATTTGGTTAATGTTTATACTCCGCCTCGCACTCTGGGAGTACGGAGTTAGACAAATGTTTATACTCCGCCTTGCACTCTGGGAGTACGGAGTTAAGTAAAAAGTTTGTACCCAGCTCGCGCTCTCGGAGTACTTTGGGATTTGGTTAATGTTTATACTCCGCCTCGCACTCTGGGAGTACGGAGTTAGATAAATGTTTATACTCCGCCTCGCACTCTGGGAGTACGGAGTTAAGTGAAGGGTTGTCGTGTATCAACCCGTTTCTGGCCTGATGTGATGGCTTGCCCCCGAGCTCGGGTTTCATTTTGCGAGTGGTTGATTGCTTCATAGCCACTCCCTACTTGAATAAATTCCATTGTGTGAAGGAATTTAGCTCTTCGTGCATCGTGATGTTGTACATTGTATTTAATGAACCACAGCTCTGGCTCGAAGAGATGGCATTTTATTGCTGAAATAAGAAAACATGGCAAAGTGAGTTGCCTTATTACAAATTCTAATTTCGAAATGCAAAAGTAAATTTTAAAACGGAATTTAAACTAAATAGATAAACATAGCCTGTTAGTTGCAGTAGCGACGAAGACTTTCACTATTACAGGCCCTTGGTAAAGTTAGACCATCAACGGTTGCTCACTTAAATTTGCCATTCCCGACCTTTCACTTAATTTTGTGTGACCGTTTCAATGTTGATCTTATGTGTGGAAGTGCCGGATAATCTTTTTTAATGACTAGCTCATCGAGTTCAAAAGTTTTAAGTCGGTCATTGGCATTGCGTAATCGGGCAACTCGACTTCGGTGTATGATTGTTCTCAAATCAACCTGGTCACCCTGGACGACCCCAACTCCGTTGACGGTTGGGAACTTTAAAGTTAAACACCACGGGGAGATTATGGCCCTGAATTCAGCAAGGGCAGGTCGACCTAAAAAGGCATTATATGGTGAATCTACATCCAACACAATGAACTGCAATGTCCGAATCGATCTACGTTCTCCGGCTCCCAACTCAACTGGTAACTCTACCATCCTAACAGGTATGGTAGCGCTGCCATTGAATCCATAGAGATGAGTTTGGCAGGGTTTTAGAACGCCAGCTTTCATCTTTATTTGATTATAAGCATGTACAAATATGATATTGACAGAGCTCCCACAGTCAATCAGGATCCTCTTCATCCACATCGGACCTACTCGGGTCGATATCACAAGTGGGTCAGTAGTCGGGCTTCCGACGTAATCAATATCGCTGTCTCGGAAAGTGATGCCGTTAGTCATCGCTCTCTTTCATTTGGTCGAAGGTTTATCGTCCAAGTTATCATCATACTCGAAGTTTGTTCGTCTAGCTAAGTTGTTATATGACTTCATCTCCTCCCAGCTTCGAACTACAGAATGAGGACTACCACTTACAACATTAATTACCAGTCTTCCTCCGACATGACCTGGTTCTTCCTGTCTTTCTGGATTCTGTGCATGTTTGGATTTGAGGGGCCCGCTCCCTCAGGCCGCGGTGCCCGCACAAACTGGTCCAACTTTCTCTCCCTGATCAACTTTTCGATGAGGTCTTGCAAATGTCGACACTCATTGGTATTGTGGCCGTAACTTTCATGAAATCTACAAAACTTCCCTGTTTGAACCTGCCTCTCCGATGAATGCTTCGGAGCAGGCTTCTTATATTGCACAGTGTTGCAAGTTTGTAGATACACATTTTCCAACGAAGTATTCAATGGCGTGTAATTATCAAACATTGGGGTCCTACGTTGTGGACCTCGATTCTGGTCTCTTTTCTTATCCTGACCATTGTTGCCTCTTGGCTGAGTTTGCTTATTCTGTACATTCAACCGAACTTTTCCAGAATTATCACCGGATTGTTTTACTGCTACATTACTTTGTATTCCTTCATTCCCGGTCTTTGCATCGTCCTGCTTCCTAGACTGTTTCGCGTCCTCTTGCCGTAAGAATTGAGCGGCTTTGGAGTAGAAACGGTCCAACGATGCGGGTGGTTTTCCAGCTAACCAGTTTCCAAATTCAGAATCAGGATCAATTCCTTTTGTTAATGCCATCAAAATCGAGTTATCGTTGGGATTACTAATCTCCACACATGCCGTATTGAATCTTTCCAAGTAACGCCTTAGTGTTTCCCCACGGGCTTGGGTAACACTGGACAGGGTGTTAACATCTTTCGGCCTAGCGACATGCATGCGAAATTGCTCAACAAATTTCTTAGCCAATTGATCAAATGAAGAGATAGATCTAGGTGGCAATCTTGTAAACCACATCGTTGCGATTCCGCCTAGAGAGATGGGGAAACTTCGACACTTTACTGCATCGTCCGCCCTTGCGGCGCTCATCGACCATTCATATTTCAAAATGTGTTGATTGGGATCAGAATTTCCTTCGTACATAGGAAGAGTTGACATTCTGAATCGCCGAGGAGGTTCAGCGTACAGTATCTCATCTGTGAAAGGAGTGTGACTACGGGAAACTCCCCAGTCGTCATTGGTAAGGCCTTGGATTTCACGAATCATCTGACGTATCATAGTCGAAATGTCGGGTATTGCTACATTTTGAGCATGCTGAGCTAAGGTGTGGTCGGGTTCCACAGCGTGAGTTTGGACCGGGCGTTGTCGATGGTCCAAGTTTCGCCTCCTTGGCTCAGCTTCTTCCGGGACGTATGGTTCAGGAGTACGTCCCTGTTGTTGATTAACTGGATCGGGAATATTTTGGGTATCAACTCTTGTTTCCACTGTGGCAGCTGTGGCATGATGGTCTGTGGTATATTGTGGAGTACGTCCTCCTCGTGTTGAGGGTCCAGCCTGAAAGCTGGTTGACGGTCCTGCCCTCAACTGTCCGACAGTCAAGGCGGGTTGATATCCGGTAGTTTGAGCATGACTTCCGTCCAATCGGGGACGGGTAGATCTGTGATGATAGTCAGATGAGGCAGAACTTTCAGTAGATGAGCGGGAGATATCATCTCTCTTGGACCTTCTACGGCCTTAGCGGTTTAGTTGGTTTGTCAATTCAACATTAGCACGCAACTGTTCGGCCAATTGTTGCCGACTTTGAGTCAGTTCCTGAAGCAACACATGGAACTCCTACCTGGTGACTAGCCCAGATGGATCTGAATGAGCAGTGTTGTCTTGGTTGGATGGATGCTGTTGAGCAGGATTCTGTCCATCCCTACCTTCTTGTCCAGCAGCTGTAGAAGCGGTTCTTGTGCTAACCATTTTGAATGATGAATCTTTTTCCTAGACTTTATGCAAATCTGAATAGAATGGAAGGATTATGAATTAGAGGTCTGGATCTTCCTCTTGGATTTGTGCAATCCGGTATCGATGGTAGATCCAAGGAGCAGGAGAAAAAACTGGTTTTTCTTTTCAGTGAAAGCACCAAAGTGTTTTTACCAAAAATGGGCACAACACTCTTTGGAATTTTTTGAAGAGATAAAAGTGAGGAAAGAAAATTAAAAATGAGGATTATCTAACAAAAACTCCAAAATAACAGAAAGTAAATTGCAAAGACAAGCGATTTAGAGTGGTTCGGCGTTTCGCCTACGTCCACTATGAAGTTTGATGATTTTATTGCTTGATACATGAAGATTACAATTTCTTATGATGTAGTACAACTGATTTTATGATCTAAGTCTGAATCTTATGCAGCGGTGGTGATCTGGAGTAAATCTGGCAGAATCTGGGCGCTCTTTAGTGCTTAAAATTGTCCGACCCCTTTTCTGAATGATCAAGGGCTCTATTTATAGGTGTAGGAGGCTGATATTTCGCCTAAACTGAGGGGAGACCAGTTCTGGTACGTCAGGGGGCCCACATGCCCGCTTTCTGGAAGTCCGGGCCCACTTTGGGATCGATTCGAAGCTATGTTCGAATCGATCAAGAAATTGTCCAATCGAGCTAAAATTTGGTGTGAACATTCTTCAACATGTGCTCAAGCTTCTGTAAAAACTTCGTAGCATTTGGATGTGCAGATCTCATGTTATGATCGATTCAAGTTGAAGATTTTCGTGTTCTGGAGCCATTCGAATCGATCTGGTTCGAATCGATCGATTCGAATCCGTATGTTGGAGCGTGGAGTCGATGACGTGGTGCGTGTGTTCCGTGCCAATCCCTCTTTTTCTCCGAGTATTCCGGGTCAAATCCTCGGTTTCAGCCGCGTTTTCTTGGTGGATTCGAAGTTATCGATCCGAAGAGGTGTTTCCTTCGAATCGGTCGAATTCATGCTCCTTCGTATCGATCGTGGAAGGTCATGGCTGATCGATACGAAGTATCCTCTGTCTTTGGGATTCGAAGACAATTATGGCATGGAGTCGAAGCTCCCTCAACTGTATGGAATCGAAGGACTCTCGTTCGATGGATTCGAAGGTGGAGAAAGCTCCAATGGATTCGAACTTAAGGCACGCGTGAATGGATTCGAAGCACAACTAATTACGATCGATTCGAACCAATACTATCTCGATGGATTCGAATCAAATCTTGGTTCTGATGGATTCGAACAAGGGCCTCTGTGCTGATGGAGTCGAAGCAAGGCTATAACTCTATGGATTCGAAACAATGCAAAGGGGGATGGATCCGACCCCAGGATGGATTCGAGCCAAGACTATCCTTCCACTTTCTAACGGCGATAACTTGAGCATACGAACTCGGATTGCTCCGAAACTTGGAACGTTGGTTTCCACAGCTTCACTTGTCGTGTCTTATCAATTGTAGCCCGATATGGGTTTGGAAAAAATTCATCGATATTTGTAGTTGCCCTACAATCATCCAAAGTTGGAGACGTGTGATTCTGTTTCTTTTTCAGTCAGTTCCTTGGTATCTCGGCCTTGCCAAAAGGCGGGATAATAATATGATGAAATGGGATTATGTAAATGTGATTTATAATTTGAATTGAAATGAAATTCCAGAATTATATTTAAATATGGTTTGTTAAAAGGGTTGGAGGCTAGGAATTTGGAAATTTAATTCCCGTTGGTTTAGAAATGTTTTTCAAAGTCTTGGAAAATAATAGTGATATTATTTGGAGAATATTTTTGAATTGGAAATATTTAAAAGGAATTTCAAATGAATAAAAGCACTGAACTCACTTCGGTCGTTGAAAAATAATTTCGGTGATGACTGCAGCATCATCGACGTTCATTTTCAAGTCTCCAAGGGAGGAAATTGCTACCTTAATGATTTGCAATTGGGATTGTTTGGTAAAACTGTTTTTGGTTTGAAATTCAAAAGAACGATTTGATATACCAAAGGATCTTATGTGTGTGTATAAATGATTTCAAAAATGATTTTGAAATATTTAAGAAATTGTTTAAAATCTGGAGCTTTGATTTAAAATGTTTTATGGAATACGAGTAAGTTTGATAACTTATAAAAATTTGAAATTTGATTTTGGAATGGAATTGAACTTGAACTAAGTTAAATAAGAGTGAACTCCGAAAATTTAGCCTAAGTTAGACTAGATGGAGTAATTATTGAAAATAGAATTTATTAAGATTGAAAATAAATTAATGGATGAACTAATTAACGTAAATTAATTTAAATGGAATTGGAATTGAAGTTGGTTGAAATGGAGATAGACCTAAGTTGTGAAGTGGTAATTAACTTAGAACATTTGTATAAAATGTTTATAATAGACTTAAGAAAATTGATGGTAAAATTCTTAAGTGAGATCGGTATTAAAGAGATATACTTAGTAAATAGGTGAATGTGAAGTATAAATGTGAATGATAATTGTGAATAATTGAATGGAAATGAAAGTAAATATGAATAAAAAGAATTTGATATAGCTAAGAATCAATGAAATAAATACGTAAGTTGTACGTATATTATTTTATTCGCATGACGGCGATCCAGATTCGAGCATAGAATTTCGAGATAAATTATATCGATCCGAATTAGGATTTTTCTATCGATTTTTGACGGAGAACGCTGGATGTGGATTTTTGATTTATTCTGGGATTCCCTATCATAGTGAATGGCTATGCAAGGAGAATGATGGTTTCTGATCAAGGAACCAGAACTGCATCCGCACTAGAGAGTCATTTGAACGATATTAGTTCGGAAGTGAAATTGTGTGATTGAGTGAGCGATCAGATTTGATATTGCGTACGGATGATATATGTGCATCGTACGGGTTTTGGTGAAATAAATATTGGAAATTGAAAATGCTGAATAAAATGATTTTGAGTTATGTGATTGGATATCATTGGTAAATAAGATGTAGGTATATAAAAGCAAGAACAAAATTGATGTCTTCGATATCATAAGAAAATTGGGTTGCCCGACAAAAAGGTACATGTTTAAATTGTTGTTTGGAATTGATGATTTTATGATTGAACCACTTGGCTTTTGTTTTCTTTTGATGATTTGGAGCGGTAGTGGCGATTTGTAGTTGTTTGGACCTAGCCGCGCAAAGGAGACGCTCGCGGAATTTTTCGAAAATTTAAGGAGTTAGAAAACTTTGAAGAAATTGTTAATAACCAAAATTTGATTTTGGATTATATCTTAAAATGATTGAGTAAATAATATATTATTTGGAATCTATGGATGAATTTGAAAATTAGGAAAAGCTGATAATGCGTTTTCAATAAATTAATTTCGGGAAGTTGTTTCAACTGATTTATTTTGGGAAAGTTAATGGGCTTTGGACCATTCTTCTTACCTTGGCTATTTCGAGGATGAAATTCTTTTAAGGGGAAGGAATGTAACGACCCAGAATTTTGGTCATTTGAAATTGGAATATTTAATTGGTTTTAAATATTTAAAAGTTAATTTTTAATTTGAATTTCAAATATAATGATTTATTGGATAAATTAATAATTGGAATTTAATAAATAATTGAATTTTGAGTTTTTAAGCTTGATAAAAATAATTTAAAGGCTTATTAAATTTATATTAATAAGAATGAAGGTAATAGAACTTTTATATTGAATTTAAAGAGTGATTTGTTCGATTTTAAAAATAAATTGTATAAATTAACTAGTAAAAATAGTCTTCCAAGAAACAGTCTCGGAATTCGACGAAACTAGTTCCATTGGATCCATAATAATGTTTTATTATCGAATTTCAAATTTCGCAGTGTTCGGAGTTATCGTTTAGTTGTACGGGATAGAAAAGTGCTGAAATTAATATCGAAAATTCAATATAATAATTGGGTTCAAAAAGCTATCTTCTCCATACGATCGAATTAGGACTCGAAACCTTTTCCATTTCGTTTGAAATAGGGGTATAACATTATAAATGCCTAGCGGCATGCCTCGATAGGGGTTCGAGATTTCAAGTCTGTAAATCGGGATATTTTGGAATTTAAATTAATATATTGTCTAGTCAAATATTCACATCAGCTCCTTTCCTTCATTTCAAATCAGTGTAGCCAGCCTCCTACACACCAACATCACTTCCCTCCTTTATTTTTAAATGCACACAACTATACAGTAGAAGCCAGAAGAAAAAAATAAAATTAAAACTTCAAAAATTCCTTTCTCCTCAAATACTTGATTAAAAAATCCAAAACAAGTTTTAAAAATCAAGTTTCAATATTCTCTTCAATTTGGTATGCTCATTGTATGGTGTGGTGGTGTTTGGATGAGCACGATAGTGAAGTTGAACTGCCATAGTAATTAGGGTTAGAGATTTTTCTTGATTCATTGCTCGATTCCTTTGTTTGAATTCATATTTGAATTCGCCTTGAAGAACCGCACCTAGGCCCTTGATTTGGTGAAGCCCGGTCATGTTTTGGTGATAGTGACATTGTCATACGGTCTGGAGCAGATTCGAGCACGTCACGATGAACGAGGGTGGGTATCGAGCAATATCAGTGGGTCGAGCGCATGGGGAATGGGAGGAGAAGCTCGTTGGCGAGGTTGGTTTGTGGTTGCGGCATGTCGTTCGTGGTGTCATCGTGTGTGCATGCATGGCTGCGGTGATATTCATATACAAACTACAGGAAGGGAAGAGGAGGAAGCTCTGTTTTGGTCTGGATGGTCTTTTCTCGTTCGTGGGTTTTGTGGGCTGATTATTATGTATGGGTAATGATTTAAAAATAGTGATTTAAATTAAGTTATATATATATATATATATATAAAAATTGTTTTAAGTAAATTCCAATTCGTATAAAATGCATATATGTTCGTTTTAGGTCCAATCGACACGAGGTTTGTTGCGGTGTGTTCGTGTCGACGAATACGACGCATATGAACTGGATTAATCGAATTTAGAGCTTGTTGAATTTTCAAAAAAATTCAACGCGTTCAAACTTAATTGAAAACAGTAAGCGAAAGTGACAGTTAAAATCAAGGTGAGTAAATCTCACTCTTTTGGATTACTGCAATTAACTTTAAATGTTTAAAATTAATTTTGGTTGATTGGATGATTTGATAATTATTATTATCAGTTGGATGTTATAATATATATGGTAGTATATATTAGTAGTTGGACTGATTATTCCCGCCTATTGGAGCGGATGAGACCCTATGCGCCCCCACACAATAGCGGATGACTCTATATTACTGAGATATTCCGCCTCAAAGCGGGATTGGTATTTTTATGTTGTATTAACATTTGTGGATGCAGGAAAAACAGGTTGGAAGGATCCAACTGGATTCCTAAAAAATGTTGAATTAAATTTAATATATAGCGATATATGATATGTTGAATAATCTGCAATAGATTATAGTGTGATTTGAATTTATTGGATGCTATGGTAGTACTGGCCTAGATTTTGGTATTTTAAAAATACCATAAATATATGTTGTGAATTTGAAAGAAATTAAAAGGGGGATTTTTGAAGTAAAAAAATATATATAGAGAGTTTTGGATTAGTTAAAGAAAATTAATTGGGTAAAATAAATGGTTTGACTTTGTAGTTGACTTTGCATGATATTGTAAATTAAGATTTTGGAATAATGTATATAAGAGATTTTAAATAATAATTCTTAAGTAATACTTGCTTAATTATAAAAGGTTTTAAAAATTGAGTTTTAAAATAGATTGGCAGAATAAAAAGGAGATTTGGAAATAAATATAAAAATTGGTTATACAGGATCTTAAATAAGATTCTAAATTACGAAATAGGAGTAAAATTGAGATTTGGTTGGTTTGGAGTATAGTTTGGTTTATTTAAGAAAATGATTTATAAATTGAACTTAATTTAGAAATCAATTTAAAATGGATTTAAGTGATGTGAAACCGTTATTACCTGGAATTGAAACTGCGAGATTTATAAACAATGTTTATAAATAAAGTGAAGTGATCATCAATTCACTTTATTGAAGATATAAATTCACGATAAGAATTTATAATAAGATGGGTAAATCGGTTTAAAAATAAATTATAGATTTACTTTTGGAAAATGTGCAAAATGGATTTATGAAAGCGGGGACGTAAATCGATTGGTGGTAAATAGAGAGGGATTTATTAATATTAGATTGGTTATATTGGAGTTGGAAACTATATTTTTATCGAGTAGTTGAGTTTGTTTTAAAAAGAGGGTTTTTGATTATTATACTAGGTAATTTAAAAAACTTTTAACATACGAATATTTTAGAAAATTAGTTATTTAAATATTTTTAAATTATTAAAATGAATTATAAGTTTTATAAACAAGCCTTGTAAATCGATTAGAATTTTATTAATAAATCAGAATTAATTATTGTTTCAAAGTTTGTAATTATTTAAGTTGTTTAAAAGTATATTTAATTATTAAATAAGTTTTCGGAAAGTAATTGTATACTTTCATGGCGAAATCAGAGGCAGAGATTGCCTGCAGTTAAGTTTGGATTTCTTTGGGATGGAGACGTAATCATTGAGCTGTGAATCCATGGTTGATACTGCGTGGTGCTTTCCATATTTATTTTAAAAGGTTTTTTTCAAATATTTTTGAAGGAAATGGTTTGTGAATATACTTATTTCGGTGAGATAAGTATATACTTTTGAATAAAGAGATTTAATTAAGGAACCCAGAACTTATGGAATTCGTTATAAACGAGTTAAGGAATTTACAATATAAATTGTGAAGGGTTTTTGTGAAAAGAAAAATTAATGGAACTTTCCTAAGTGTTGGGAAGTAAGAGGTTTAGAAAATATATTTTTAAATATTTTCTAAGTGTTGGAATAAGAGATGGTTTGAAATATCCTGATATGGATATAAGTATTTGAGTTGTCTCAAATATTGAAAAAATTGGAAGGGATTTGAATTTATATCTTATAGAGATATTTTGAAAATAAATTTTGGAAAATTATAATATGGGCCTAGTGACTGCTTATGGATGTTATATTGATAGTTAAATAACCAACTACTAAGTATTTGGCCAATTTCGTTGATCGTTTCAAAGAGACTGGGATCAGATTAATTATCCGAAAAACCACTTCGATTCGATTTGAGCATTATGAATGGATATCGTAAAGATGGTGAAGACGGTGATTCGGTTTGTCCAGACTCAGGACAACTTGTATGGACAAATGCTATCGGAACATCATCATTGGAGGACGATGAGCATTCTAAGTGAAATTATTCTTGAAAGGTATTCGTAGCCTCAAGCCTCATCAACCGGAATGACTGAAAATCAGGGGATATGCATCAAGGCTAAGTGGGTCATACCCAATTAGGGTATGTTATCACCTTTCTAGATGCAAGCATTTTAGTTATTTTCTATTTTACTTTCTATAGACACTATAATAATATCGGATGATTTTAATATCAAATGTTTTGGTTATTGTAAGGGAAAAACCCATCGTGTTTATGTGTGACGTGGTCTTACGAGATACCTTTGTTTTTCAAAGGATTTTGAAAATAGTAATAATTCAAATTGAGCATGTTTTCTCACGCTGGTTTTCCAGACTGACTCAGGTGTTATTTTACTATAATGCTCGGGTCAGACCGAGTATTACAGATTCAGGTTAGGATGCTATGGAGCTCAGGAGACAAGCTGGATGATAAAGACGTATTCCACGTACTTGATTATATTCTACTGTGTATTGTAGGCTGTATATTCTGCACTAGTGAGGACAAGTTATTATAATTGTTCAGTATTGAGTTATTGATTTGTTGTACTCTGATGATGTAATGTATAAACAACAATTATAGTTGTTTTTGTATAAAGACATGTTATTATCTATTATATATTGTTCCGCTGTGACTGTGAAATTTTGTGTTGTTGTTTCTTTTTCTTCTACCTTTTCTTCTTCACCCCTAATGAACTTGTGTTTTCGGCACTCGATTGCTCGGCATTCTATACGGTGGACGTATAAATGTCGATTTTCGAGGGTCGAAAATCTCTCGTTCTTTACACCACCCGATGAAGGAAACCTCCCATGCTGCTCCATATACTCAGCCAAGCACTGGTTCAGCTGCTCCATCTGCACAGCACGGCGGAGATCATGCTCCTATAGCTCGACGATCTAGGCTCGTAGCTCTACAATTTCTTCTTTGTCTTGAGCCATCTTATACGCCTTTTGAGATGTCCTAGCCTACGAATAAAAATAAATTGTAATAATGCCTCCAACATCATAAACGTAATTTACATAACTTTAATTGAAAAATGTGCAATATTTGAATTTATTTTATTTTTTGAAAATAACCGCTTGGTTCTCAAATCCATAGTGCCTGCTACGGGATGGTGGATCCATGACAGACTCAAAAATAGCATCCTCCTCATCAGCAGTCAACTCATCCCATCCTGTCTCAATCAGTTGCCGTGCCCGTGCAACCTGGAACTTTTGCTATAATGCAAAATACAATTGAGTATAAATAACAGTAATTAAACTAACACTAATCATTTTTAAGTAGACTAATCGCTATACTAAATAACAAAAAGTTGGAATGGTCACTGGTATAAATAACACTAATTAAAATATCTATAAATGTGTACTTAATTAACTGATAACTATTAACTTAATTATAATATACTTACATAGGCAGCAGTCACTTTATCATCATGCTCCCATGAGTACACAGTTGAGCCCGAATCGTCGGTCTGCTTCAGGGCATGAGTATAAGCAAAAACACCCCAATACGACACATGACCCTCACGCGCTCTTTCCTGAAATATGAATATATGTATATATACTATATTTTTTTTATTAACTACCTATTAACGACTTATAACTTAAAATATAAAAATGTGAATATAAAAATTTACCAAATCCTCACGATGATGCTAGAATGACTTGGAACCACCGCGATGTGTGACGGGATTCTTGTTTTTGTTTGTGGAGTTCCTATCTGACTCTCTTTGCAAATTTAAGTTGGAAATAACATTTTACAGTTCTAAATTATGTATTAAATACACGCAACAATTTAAAGTAATTAATATGTGGTAAACTTACTTGGAACTCCTCATTGCTCCACTATGGGGCCCGGGCCTCCCACATGCTAGCACACATCCAGATCTGTTTTTTTCCCGCTCTTCTCATAGCAGACACTGTATCCCTATAATTTTTGGCAATTTTGCTATTCCAATGGCGCTGCACCAGGGAAAGATTAGTCTCTTGTAGGTCCACCGAACCTTACACGTTGAGAAAATGAAAGTTATACATTTTTATAAATAGACTACAATATATAAAGTGGTCTAGGATCAAATATAAAATGCAAAATATAAATTTACACTTACCAGGAAGTCCTGCCAAATGCTCTCTCTGACATTATCCGGTATCTTGCTCCACTTGGGCCAACGAGCAGTCATCCTGCTCATATATGCCTGTCTAGATATAGGAGCACCGTAGCTGATGGCTCGAGCTCGAAGCCACTGTGTTAAAAAGAAACAAACAATTAATAAAGCAAGACTAATATATAATATATCGTATAGAAAATATTGTTAATAGTGAAATAAATTTAATACTTACGATCCATCAGTTTTGGACTGCAACCAGACCGCAGGAAGAGCTACCTCCTGTGATGGGCCACTGCCATCACCAGCTGGAGGCGCACCAGTCCCTCTCTGAGAAGAAGAAGGAGATCATGTATGGGAAGAGCTATGTCTACGAAAAAAAGACATATATAGTACCTATTACAAACATATCATATATGAGAAATATATCATTTAATTATGTGAAACATACATTATGGCAGAACATAAAAGGATTATGTGAAACAGATTATGACTAAACATATCATTAGCAGAACATATCATTTTTAATGAGAAAATGTAACATATATAAACGCAGAAATTACCTTCTCCCGAAATGTAGATTATTAATCAGTCCTCGTCATTTTCTGATTCAAACTCTGTTTCATACTCTATGTTTTCTTCCTCTGTAGTCTCAAATGCTTCTATTAATGCATTTGATTCATCGTTTAGAGGTCCAAAATCGGTTTGATCGTCAGTTATTATTATTCTAGTATTTTCCTCGATATCTGCTTGATAAGCTTGTTCGTTTGGAATATTCTGTCCATCAAATGTAAATCTTGCCTTTGTTTTGATAACAGCCGACCAATCTGCTTTATCCCTTCGTAGAGATGGGTACGGAGCGTAATAAACTTGAAGAGCTTGTTTGGCAAGTATAAAAGGATCATACTTATAATAACGCTAGGTATGCTTTAGTTTTATAAGATTATACTTTGGGTGCACGTTGATTCCACAACCTGAAACGTTGCTGAACCAGTTGCATTTAAACAAAAAAACTTCTTATGTAGGTCTTGTGAAATATGTCAATTGCAAAACCTTGGTTAACACGCCATACAAATCATTTACATGATCATTCGGATCATCACTACCTTTAACAAATACACCGGTATTGTTAGTTAATTTTTCAGCAATTCTTTGGTGTTAAATTTATATCCATTAATGAAGAATATTGGATAGGTCTTGACTTTCCTTTTGGTCCCATAGCTAAATATTTCAATCCTTCGTCGACCACACAATTTGTCATGTTTTAAACATAATTTGAAAACCAAGTAGCGAAATCTTTGCCGATATCGCCATTTGGATGTTGTGATTTGTAAACACTGCAATTATAGAAGAAATATTGCATTATAATTAACACACACGTGTGCATATGTGTATCTACGCATATGTAGATGATATAATGCATTAAGAAGAATATATGTATATTACCTAACAAATGGTGCAACTTCAGCACAATTGAGAAGAATATATGTGTGTGCTATATGGTAATCTCTATTGTCCAACCATAATTCCACACATTTAACAACAGGTTGGCCATGTTTTTTAAAAATAGATAAAGTCGCTTGACAATCATCTTGATCAATGCCTTCATCATTACGCGTAGCACTTTCAAACGATAAGTTCACATGATCACTATAATAATGAGAGAAAAAAACGAAGCTTCTTCTTCGATATATGATTTGCAAATTGAACCTTCAACTCGTGCTTTCTGTCTCACTTTTTTCTTTAGATGATTTAAGTACCTACTAAGAATTATTCCAAATTAAAATTTATTTATACATGTAATTAAACTAATATTTAACGTACTAAACATTAATACCTCTCAAATAGATACATCCATCCATATTGCACAGGCCCTCGAAGACGTGCTTCAGATGGAAGATGAACAGGTAAATGCTCCATTATATTAAATAAACCTAGAGAAAATATTTTCTCTATTTTGCAGAGCAGTATATGGATTTCTTCCTCAAGTTTATGTAGACGATCAACTTTTAACGTAGTAGAACAAAGCTCCTCATAAAACAAACTAAGTTCTGTTACAACCGTCCAAACTTTTACAGGCAACAGTTCTTTAAAAGCAACGGGTAATAAATTTTCCATCATAATATGACGATCATGGCTTTTCATCCCACTAAGTATGTTGTTCTTATAGTCGACACATCTACGAATATTAAAAGAAATACCGTCAGGAAATCTTAATCCTTCCACCCATTTTAAAAGTATTTTAACTTGGTTATTGTCTAGCTAATAGCATGCTTTTGGTTTTAGTGTGTGATTTGGCTTGATATGAAGCTCGGTTTGATTACATATTACTTCGATATCGCGTCTTGATTTTAGATCATCCTTCGTCTTCCCCTTAACATTCAAAATTGTATTAAAAACATTATCAAACACGTTTTTATCGTTGTGCATCACGTCAATATCGTGATGAAGTAGTAGATTTTTCCAATAAGGAAAATCCCAAAATATACTTTGTTTGCACCAATTATGAATCTTTGATTTACCTTGAATTTCAATTTGTTCTCCGGTTTCTTGTATCATTGGAAAATCCTTTACAATTTCATATATATCTTCGCTTGACCAAACCATTGGTGGTTGCAAGGGCTCATGTCTATTAGCTATAAAGTTTTTTTGTCTCTTCTAAAAGGATGATTAATATGGAGAAAACACCGATGACAATCAAACCATGAAATTTTCCTTCCATGCGATAAAGAAAATGTGATGATCCTGAACTCGGCCTTCGAAAATCGGCACCCGTACTTCACTTGTACTCGAAATGCCACAGATTCAAACGCCGGATCTGGGTCACCGGAGCTTATAACACCATTAAGTATAACAACACAGCGGAAGAAAGAAATAGATGATATCATATACAACTCCAATAAATACAATATCCAGAATGATATACAATAATGATATCAATATGATACAAGAATATCAGAGATAAATAAAGATGCCACAACGGAAACAACATAACTGATAACTCCAATAATCTGAAAAAGAGAATGAGTCCAACAACTCCAACATCAAGCTCGAACCACCATCACGTTGCACCAAGATAAGCAACGTCAGTCCTGATCTCTAAAAAACTGAACTAGCTCCAACTAGTCTACTAAACCTGACTATCTGAAAAACCCAACTCTAGACTGCCCGTGTGGGAAATTGTGGGCACCCAGAGTTTAGGAAGGGAACAATAAACTCCGAGTCAGTCATGGGACTGGTGTGAGTAACAAAAACAGTTTATCTTTAAAACAAACAACAAAAAGGATTTTAAACATTGAAATCCGCAATGCTTTTCGAAAAATGAAACTACCATAAGGCCTCCCGCCACACACACAATGCAAATGCAGAATTGGAGGAGATTTCTCCTTATTGTAGTCAAACATGCTTACTACGCAAAATCATTGGATTATTATTTTTAGTGCATAGTGGAAAACATTTCGAAAGTATAATATTAATCTTAGCCAGCATAGACATTTCAAACTATGCCTACTATAGCTACCATCTAAACAGTGGTGACCACCATAAGTAAATGGCAGGTTCTACAACTAAAACCGTACAGGGTTCGTATTGTTTCTTTGGATTTTCCAACAAATGTCAGGCTAAGGAACTTCCTACTGCCACATGGAAACGCCTCTGGAGGGTCGCCCCGAGAACCACCTGGCTCTTTGCCAACAAAAGGCCGGTTACCCCCTTCCTAGGTAGTAAACCTGAGGTATGCCACCCCCGGTCGTTTGCGACCTTTATCCGAGGCGCCTCGATCACACAGCAACAATCACACAGTAAATGAGATTGGAGCAACCACACAGGTAAATATCTGGGCTCCATACCATGATACCACCTTTTTCCAGAAGGAATGGACATACCCTAGGGGAGCTACCCCTGAAACCTTGCCGCATCTTTCCTGTTTCGACCATTTTCGAGGTGTAAGGTCCGATGAGGTCTCGTCCACAAAGCAACGCTTTTTCACAAAGCCATGCTTTGATCAACAAATGATCAACAAATGATCAGCAACACACAGCAACACTTAGCATGCCACACTACCAAATTGGGAGTATATCACTGATAACCTTCAACTACATAACCTCTGAGCTCGTACGTCTTAGAGAAGGGTGTTAAGCTAAGAGAATAAATCTCCGCCACCAAACAGAAATGTATTTGAAAGAAATCAGCTTTATATCTCAAAGTGTAGTGTCAGACATACAACCATACAAGTCTGTTCCGGGTTCGAACAGAAACGAAGGCACTTCCTAAGAAGCCCTTGCAATCTGGGTATTCACAATCCCGATCGGACTTCCCATCGCTTAGGGAATCTCTATACCGGAGCCACTCAGTGCAGAGACAATCGATAAGTTATCCTATCGTTCTCGCAAACACCCGATCTTCAACACCGGTCTTCAAATGCTATCCCTTTACGTCGTATCACTATTCGGAATGGGTTATATGACACAAAGTCCTCTCCCGGCTAAACCAAATAGTGAGCGCAATATTTTAAAACATATGGATATTGGGATTTCAATTAAGTCACAACTTATTACCCAAAACTTCTCTTCAAATGGTTTAAACAAATTACCATTTTAATCTTTTACACAAAAAGATTCAATTCACAAAGTTCACCCAGTTTCACAAAGATCTATTCATAGATTTTCCAAATCAATTTCCATTTCCATTTCCATTGGATTAATTCGTCCAATCTTTAAATCAAAGATTTAACTCATAGCTTTCAAAACAATTCCATTTCGACCTTTTTATACAAAGGGTAGACCTTTCCAATTTCAAAACAAAGTTCAACAATCTTTCACAAAGATTTATTCATGATTTGGAAAACTATTTTCATTTGAATTTGAAATTCCTTTGACACAAATTGGAAATTCATTCCTTATATGAAAGCTTCTATTATTTGAAAACAAATAGTTTTCATTTCGGAAAATCTGATTCATTTATACGAGTTAAAGTCCTTAGGTTAAATTCAAATTCCCAAACAATATTTAAAAATGGTTTAAAAACCCATATAAAACACATTTATAACTTGTATCACATTTTTAAACAATAATTTTCAACATAGAATTCAATTCCTTATTTTGAATTCAAATTCAAATTGAATTATTTAAATTGAAAAACTTTACCAAGTTATTCAAAATAACTTTTATCTTAAAAACTCCTTTTCAAAAGCTTTAACATTTAACCCAAATCCATTTCCAAATCAATTGAAATTAAAATTTTCAATTTCAAAAATACTAAATTTAAATCATCCGTGACTTAACCGATTTCCTCGTGAAATCCATATTTGTGTGTGTATGGTGTAGTCCAGGGGTTTCACACACAATAGTGCAACATCATTCAATCATCATAGATTAAAATACAGAAATATAGTTGATAAGCGGTATAAACTATAACGCTTATCGTTCATTCACAGATTCACAGATAATATACAAATTGTATCACAAATGAATGATTAAATTATACACAGCTCAATCCACAGAACAAAATATCACAGATCAGATAGGGCAATCAATTCAAGGCATCTCATACAATACCATTTTTCATAAATAAGGTCAAGCATTCAATAATCATTTATAAGCAGGATTAATTAATTGTTTAATCCTAATTAATTCAATTAATTCCCAATTAAATTAATTACTTATGAATTAATTATCCAACACTGATTTATTAATTTCAAATCAGTTGATATAAATTAATTAATCAATTGCCTTACTTAACTAAATTATTCTTAATTAATCATATTAATTAAATTAATCTCCATTTGATTAATTATTCTTAATTAATCATAATAAGTAATTATCCCTAGTTACTTAATTAACTCTAATCATTAATTAATTTCTTTTAACTAAATGATTAATCTTTAATCATTTTCATTAGTTAATTAACCTTTAACTTAAATTCATTTTAAATTCAAATTAATCATCTTAATCAATTGATCACATTATCTTTGAATTAACTATTGATTAATCACTTGATTAACCAACTTTAATCATTAATTAATATTTAATTCATAATCCTTAATTACCAATTAATTAATCTTTACCTTTATTAATTACTTTAACCCTTTAATAACTTATTTAATTAATCCAAACCATTAATTAATTAAATAAATAAATTATCCATTTTAACTAACTTAACAATTTAAATTTCATTTTAAATTCAAATTTCTTTTCCATATTTAAACATTTTTAAGTATTTAAAACAATTTAAATTTAAAACTTTATTTGTTTCCAAACTATGTTTCAAACTAAACCCAAATGTATATTTAAACTTTAATTTATAACTCAGTTCAAAACTTACTTTAAAATTTAAATTAAACTTTAAAATTTCAAACAGAACAGGTTCTGCTTCAAAAATCTAGGCAAACATTTACCCGAGCCAAATTCTAAATTACCCGAGCCCTACTTCGAGTTTCCCCTCGACTTCTTTTCCCCGAGACACTCACGCAGATACTCGAGATTGACCCGAGCTCGACTCTTTCTCCTCCAAACTCAAACAACCCAGATACAAGTAACACGCATGCACATGCACAACCACCCAAGCCTCCTCCGATCATCGCCTCCGGCTCCAGAGCATCACCTACGACCTTGTCCATCAGCGCGACAACCCAGAAGTACGAATCGAAGGCCAAAACGAAAAATCGATTCTCGATCGAAAAACTGGAAAATGAACGCGACGGAAAATCCATCATCGCCGTTGATCTCAATCACGGGAAATCACGTGAGCCTAACCTGAGCAACATCAACGACTCAAGCTTCGATCCCTCCACTTGCGGTGAAGTCCGATTCGACGATGATGATGCAGTTCCCCTAAGAACAAGCTCGATAGAAAACCGAGCTTTAAACCCTAAAAATTCATCGATGGATCACCATGACGATTTACAAATTCACCTAGCATTTTTCCCATGATCGATGATCATCACCCTACCTTCAGTCACAAATACGACCAGCAATTCGAAGAAGATCGACGGAATTCAATAAAAACGGATTTCCCGTTCAACTCAGAAATTCGCGACAACTACTTGCCTAAAAATCTCGAGACCTTTATTTAAAACCATTATTTCATGATACAAACTTGATTATGTAATCAGATTTTAAAGTTAAGATGTTCAAATTTTCTGATATATTATGATCTTACTGTAAATTATTTATTTTCACAGATTTTACTCAATATTTTTACCTGAATTTATTTTTAGAAATAACTTTACCTTATTGTAAACATTTTCCTTTTTGATAATCATAATTTGAAAAAGATTGAAACAAGAGATTTTGATTTTTTCTTGAATTTGTTTTTAAACCTGTGACTTGAGACAGAACAACCATTCATAGGTACAGACATATACATATATCTTCATATATATATATATATATATATATATATATATATATGTATGTGAGCAGATTTCATATCATATTTCTAAAGATAATCACATGCAATATATATTTCAACTGATTTAAGATTTAAGCCAGAGGTTTGCTCACCTGAGTTTGAAAGACAGAGTAGATTGTAAATTTGAAAAACTGGGAGAAGATGTTGATTTCTGAAAATCTTGATTTACTTGGATCTGGAAGTTGCGTTTGAATCAGGTTGAAGAAGAAGCTTTGCAGGCTTTAATTTGAAACTTGAAAATGATTTGCGTTTGTTTTATGAATGAAAATAGAAAGAGTTTTACTGGTGATATTTTAGTTTGTACAGGGTTATTATCTTTGCTTGTACAACGGTCATAGATTTTTTTATCTCTTGGTGGCTGATGGAATATGGCATTAATTTGCCATGTACAAACATATCTTCATTTGCAAGCCAAAGAGATTTATATATATTTTTCTTTGGTTTCATACTTATCCAATTTCATATGTACATACTTGAATACATATCCTCCTTTGCAGCTTGCATACTTATCCTTTGCTTTGTCTTCATACTTATATTTGTCTTGTACATGAATATACATATATTTGCGGTCTTGAATACTTGAATATATATATTTCTTTGCTTTATAATATGAATGAAATGCTATACTTAATATGTTCTTCTTTTTGTAAGTGTATATACATATATTTTTATTATTTAATTTGCAAGTACATTTTGTTTGTGTTTTATTTCACTTTGTATATTTACTTCTATTTTAACTTAAATATTTATTTCTAGAAATTTTTATATGTTTATTTCATAGTTTATATAACTATAATTTATTTGAAATATTTGTTTAATACCAACACAAATTTTATTTTCTTTTAAAGTTTAACTATCTAACATTTTATTTACTTATTTATTATTTATCATCAAATATCCAAATTAATTCTCAATTAATTCATAATTTAACTGATATTTTATATCAATTGCCAAATCATTTCACAATTTTTATTCAAAAATGAAATTAATTATCAATTTAAATATATATAAAATCCGGGGTCGTTATAGAAAATGCTCGTGTTTCCTCCATGTAATAAGGACAAGCTAGGCGATCGGCCGTACTCCAATCTGAAAGCATTGCATACGCAGGAAAATCGCTAATAGTCCACAACAAAGAAGCAAACATACGAAATTTTTTTTTTTGAGATGTCGTATGTTTCAACTCCTTTGTACCATAGTGTTTTCAACTCTTCAATCAACGGCTGTAAATAAACATAGATTCCTTGTGTCGGATCATCAATGCCGGAGATGACAATTGTGAGAAACATATATGGAGTTTTCATACACATCCATGGAGGTAAGTTTTAAGGTGTAACGGTTATAGGCCAAGATGAATATTTAGAACCAAATTGAGAAAATGGTGAAAATCCATCCGTACATAAACTGAGTCTAACATTACGGCTCTTCGCTGCAAAATCCATATATTTCTGATCAAAATGCTTCCAACTTCCCCATCAAATGGGTGTGTTAACGTACCTTCTTCCTGTGTTCTAACACTGTGCCATCTCATATGATGCGCGGTTATAGAAGATGCATATAACCTTTGAAGCCTAGGAGTAATAGGTGAATAATGCATACGTTTATACGGGACTTCCTTCCACTTCTTCTTTCTTGGTTTGTACCTTTCCTGATTACATATTTTACAATTCCTAAGATTGATATCTTCTTTCCAAAACAACATGTAACCATTTAAACATGTATCTATTTTTTGGTACGGTAAACCAAAAGCCGACATACGTTTTTTCACTTCATAATGATTTTCGCAAATTAAATTATCGGGAAGCATATGCCACTTCGCATGTAACGACTCGAAATTTTCAACCCTGAAAATTCGACACTAATACGTTCACCGTAGAAATGCCGAATATCCGAACGCCGTAAATTCCCGATAGTTAGGGTAAAGAAGAAAATAGGTAGAAGAAGAAACAGAACCAAACACAGAATCTCACATTCGCAGCGGATCAAATATAATATCAAATAATATCCTTTATATAAAGAAAAGCTGTATCAGTTAATTTACATCAATACATCAGGGTTACAACCATTTATACATGAACTGGATAGTTATACAACTTGTTCCAGACTACAATCTATACAGACTACACAGTCTCATATACACAGCGGAAAACACTCCATACATTCCTGCCATCCAGCTCGCCTCCTGAGCTCCAGAACGTCATAACCTGAAAATCTATAATACTCGGTCTGACCCGAGCATTACATCAAAGTAACACCCGGGTCAGGCTGGAAACCAGCGTGAGTAAACCCATATAATTTGAAACTCTAAGGTTGTAAAACTTCTTTGAAAACCAAGCTATATAACTTAAGTGAATTACCAGGGTAACTCGTACCTCACTACGAGTTCTTATCTTATTATAGTCAAACAATTATTTCACAAAATAATATCTAAGTACCGTTACTTAGTTTCAAAGGTCTAGTTCACTTAATTTATTCCATTCCAGCCTATTTGATTTACAAATCAAATCTATAAAGAATTATAAATTATTAATTAAAGTGGTTCCGTATATCGCTGATATCCGATTCTGGTCTCTTCGAATTCAAATGTCATCCTTTTTAAGCCAAGATGTTTAAGTTAAACAAATTAATTTAAATTCAGGATATCATAACCACATAGCAATTCTGTCACAGATAGATAACTTACATTATCACAATTCATCCAAAGCATCTCATATCACAGAGCATCACAATCACATATCAGATATATCAAATAATCCAAGGCATTCAATATTATTCAATCACCATAAGCAAGAATAATTAGATGTACAATTCCTAATTAATTTAACTTAATCTCCAAATAAATTAAATTAATTACTTTAGTTACTTTCAAATCCTACTTACTTAATATAAATTAATTACAAACCAATTAATTAATCATCCTTTAATTATTCATCTTAATTAATTATCCTTAATTAATTATTTCTTAATTACATTAAGTAATTAGCCTTTAATTAATTACATAAATTAATTATCCTTTAACCATCCACATTAATTAACCTTTAATTACCCTCATTAATTAATTATACTATAATTAATTACATTCAGAAATTTATCCATAAATTACTTACATTAAGTAACCATACTTTATTTATTATTCTTTAATTATCCTTAAGTTATTAATTAATTACCTTTAATTATTAATTAATAATAAATAATTAAGCTCTAATTACTTTCATTAACTAATCTTTAATTATTAATCAATTAAATAATTAATTAATCTTTTATTTCATTTATTTATTAATTAATCTTTAATCACCAACCTTAATTAATTAAAAGATAAGTCAACTATCCTAATTAACTTCACAATTATTTAAAATCTTATTTAACAAACTTGTTAACCTTTAACATTTCACTCGAGTAAAACCGGAGTCCATACACGCGCCAAAACTCATCCACTTCTCTCAGAAAACTCGAGAATGACTTCGAGCTACACCCTATCTTTCCCGAAGCATCAAAACACTCAACAACTCCAGATACAGAAGATAACTCGTGCACATGCACACGAGTTCGCCATTGTTCAGATCGACTTCGCCTTCACCTACAAGTCGTCGTCGACCCACTCGTACGATCCGACCACCCAGAACTGTGAATGAGACTGCACATCGAAATCGAACAACTCAATCGATACCTGGAACAACCCAAATCAACGAAAACTCCTTGCCGACGATGAACTCGTCCCCGAGCATCCACACCGACCACACCATAGCTTCATCTCGACTTCCAGCTTCTATCCCCCTTGGACCGGTCCCTTCCGGTGCCTCGTCGTCGACGAAATCACCCCAACAATCATCACAACCAAGACTGGGCATTAAACCCTAAAACAGCGTCGATCGACCACTCTGATGATCGAGAAAACCTCCGAGCGTTTTCTTCAGTTCCCCCACCTACAACCCACCTCCAGTAACAACCACGACATCCAACTCCACGTCGTTCACTGAGAATCGACGAATTAAGCAATTCCGATCAACTCGAATTTTCCCACCAAATATAAACTTAGAGATTCTGAAATGATTACCAAAAATCATGATTTTGAAATACGAATTCATTCCTATGATCAAACTTTAAAATCAAGGCATTCGATTTTGGGCTTTTTTTAAATCATCACCGTTATATATCATTTTTGAAATAAATATTTAATTTAAATACTTGAATTTATTTTTAAAAATTATGTTACTGCCTTACCATCATTTTTCATTTAGAGATTGTAACCTAAAAAATTTTAGGGGAGGAGATTTTGAATTTTGGAACAGGTTTGAAACCTGTAATCTATGAACAGAGCTATATATATACACAGACATTCATACACAAACAATTTCATATTTACATATATATATATATATATATATATATACCAACATGTTAACATCCATGCAATCATTTTTCATCAGTTCACCTTAATTATTAATCACAGATATCAAGACTAAGGTATTTAAGGTAGTGGTTTACTTACCTTAAAATGTTCGAACAGAGAACAGGCTATTCCTGGAACTTGATTTAGAAGCTGCTGATTGAGTTTGAAGCTGGTCTTTAATTTGCTTGCTTACTTGAAAAACTTGAATCTGATTTGCACTTGATTGTTGTTTAAACTGAGTTGAAATCTTTGCTTTAAAACTGAGCTAAATTTGCTTGATTAAGTTGAAAAGTTGTTGCTTGATATTTTCTGGTTTGAGTTTTGTTACAGGTTTTGGGTTTTGATTTCTCAGGTTTTTCTTTTGAATCAAGATAGGAAAAGAAAATGGAAGAGATGAGATATATGTATATATAGACTTTAATTATGGTTTTTTTTTAAATTTTAAGAAAATAAAAAATAAAATAGTGACACTTGTTAGATTTCTTAACATTTGTCATTTACAAATGTTTATCACCTTACATTTATTATTAGGAAGATTTATAAACTAACACTCGTAATTATGCATGTTTAATTAATTTTTTAAATGGTTTATAAGCTTTTATATATAATTTCCTAATTAATAAATATTTTTCTTAATTTATATAAATAAAATTCTTTAAAGAAAATAAAATAAAACAAATCATATATTAATAAAAATCTTATACATATATTTTTAGATCCAATTTATTTTAAGATATTTATTCTTTGAATTTCAAATTCAAATTCAAATTTAAAATCTATTTAAATCAACACATATGTGTACAACACATAATTTATTTGTTTAACTTATAAATCAGTGTTTTAAATAGTTAAAATCAGATAATTATCTAATTATCAGATGATCAAAAATCCGAGTTATCACATTCCTCACCCCTTTAAAACTTTTCGTCCTCGAAAAGGAACGAAGCCAGAATTTTATTAAAATGTTCATTATCATTTAAATTACTCTTTGAACATTTTTTAGGAGAATGGTTGTGTAGTAGGGAGCTACACAGCCGATTAGTAATATATATAGATATAAGTGGTTCGATCAACAGGCCTGATCGATGGCGAATACAGAACAGCAAAATAAGAGTTAAGGTTACAAATAGCAAGCCAGTACATAAATAGTTTGTAATATACATACTTAGTCAAAGTTTATCGGAAAAAAACTGCAGCGTAGAGTGTTCCCAAAACATTGAAAGAAAAGACGATCAAACCCTTAGTCAGATCCAGGGTGGCCAGTCGGTGCAGTTGAAGATGCACTACCTACCGATTCATCCGAAGGGGACCGAGCTGAAGGAAGACGAAATCTGAAGGGGGCCGAGGAAGAAGAGCCTGTCTAATAAGCAAAGATATTAGAAATTTTACTGCATATGCAAAATCACGAGTTGGTGGGTTTGTTGAAGACGAAGGCATTTCTCTCTTTCCAAATGACCCAACTGAAGATGGCTAGAAGGATGTCAAGATGATGGTTAGGTGAACTATATTGCCAATGATCAAAAAAATCTACGATGTGTGGGTTTGCCCTAGATTTTGTATGCAAACCGAAACCCAAATGTGGAATGATGTGTCGCAGTCGAAGAAAAGGTGACGGATTGATTCGACTTCAGTGTTACAAAAGACACAATTCTGGTCAGATGAGATGTTCAAGCGAGTAAGGCGATCTTTGGTATTAATGCGGCCATGGATGAGACACCATTGGAAGAATTTGATTCGGGGAGGGATGCGGCATTTCCAGACACGAGAAAAGGCGAACAGCCTTCTAGGGTGGTTAAGGAAAGAGTAGCATTGGGATATAGAGAAGCCACTGGAGGGAGCAAGGGCCCAAGAATGGTGATCCAGCGATGAAGGGTTAAGGACTACAGATTGCAGGAGGCTGAGGGCGGATAGGAGCTCGGAGAGGGTGTCGTCGGCGAAGAGGGATGGGGGGCATAAGCTGGGTAGGCCAAGGTCGACGGCATCAGCCACTGTCAAGAGAGGGAGGTTGGAGGAGGAAAAAAGGGATGGGAAGGAACGATTAAGTGGGGAGAGGCTGTGCCAGTAGTCATACCAGAAAAGGCAATTAGCGCCATTGCCTAGGTTCACTTGAAGTAGGGGTTTAATGCGGTCTACTGATGCTAGAACTCCTGACCAAAAGGGTGAGGGCTTGGATAGTGGAGCGAAGTGGAGAGCACAGAATGGGTCAGCACTGTAGTGGGAAGCCAGGATCCAGTCTTTCCAGATGAAATGACCCGGTGAGAGGAGACGCCAGAGCCATTTAGCTAAAAGCGCCTGATTGAAAGTAATTAGATTGGTGATACCTAAACCGCCGTGGTCCTCGTGCATGCATAGAATTTTCCAGTTAACAAGGCATTTGACTCTCCCCCCATTCCAAAGGAAAGAGTGTCTAATAGAATCAATTTTTTTGGATACCCAGCTAGGAATTTTGTGGAAAGAAAGCCAGTAGAGAGGGAGTGCAGAGAGTACCGCTTTGACCAAGACAAGCCTTCCTGACGTCGATAGAGTGTTTGCTTTCCAGCCTGCAAGTCTAGATTCAATTCTGGATATAAGGGGAATCCAGTCCGATCGATGAAGCTTGGTGGGTCGCAGGGGGATGCCTAGATAGGATAGTGGAAAAGTGTTAATGCTGCAGTTGAGAGAGGAGGAGATGGAGGGACCGAGGTGATCAGCATTTCCAAGCATGATGACAGAGCTTTTATTAAAATTAATTGAAAGACCAGAGATGAGTTCGAAGGTATAGAGGAGGACCTTAAGACAATGGATGTGCTCAAGAGAAGGGGAGACGAAGAGGATCGTGTCATCAGCGAACTATAGGTTGGATATCATTAGGTTAGGGTAAGAGTTAGGGTTAGGATTGAGGGGATAGATACCAGCTAAGTAATTATCAGCTATCGCCAGTTTGATCATGCGGTTGAAGACATCCGCTTCTAGGACGAAAATAAGCGGAGAAAGAGGGTCTCCCTGTTTGAGACCCCTAGCTAATTTGATGAGCCCTCCATAGGAGTCGCCGATCTGGATCGAGGAAAGGCTCGAATTCAGGATGCATTTGATCCAGTTGCACCATTTAGGTGGAAATCCTCTGTGCATTAGAAGCTCAATGATAAAATTCCAATTGACTGAATCAAAGGCCTTGGAAAAATCCAATTTTAGAAGGACCCCTGGGATGTTGTTAGAATGACAAAAGGAGATTACTTTTTGTGTTGCCACAACGCAGTCCAAGATATTCCTACCCTGGATGAAGGCCGATTGTTCTGCTCCCACTAGCGACTCCATGTGATTTTGGAGGCGATTGGCAAGGACTTTGGTAATCAGTTTAAAAGTGGTGTTTAGCAGGCTAATGGGTCGGAAGGCTGGAAGGGAGTTGGCTCCATCGGATTTAGGTAGGAGAACAATGTTGGCATAGTTAAGGCGAGCTATGGCCATGGGGTTGGAACAGAATTCGGCACACATGTCTAGGATATCTTCCTTGACAATCCCCCAGAAATTCTTGAAGAAGAATGGGCCAAAGCCATCTGGCCCCGGGGATTTGTTGTCGTCCATATCTTTGAGGGCGACCAGGATCTCAACCACCGTGAAGGGGGAGTCTATAGGGATGGGCGATGGGTTGGGATAGAGTAGGTTCCAATCTTTGAACATTTTTAACTCTTAACTCTTTTTATTTAAATTTTTAAAACACTTTAAAAATCTACATAATATTATCAAAATAGCTTTAAACATACTCCGAGAATACAAAATGAAGCTCAACCCACTGAAATGTCACTTTGGAGTTGCATCCGGGAAGTTCCTTGGGTTCATCGTTAACACTCCGAGAATCGAAGCTAATCCTGAAAAGATTTGGGCAATCAGAAATCTTGAAACTCCCAAGACCATAAAGCAAGTCCAAAGTCTCAATGGGAAAGTAGCAGCATTGAGCAGGTTCATTTCAAAGTCCACAGACAAATGCATTCCCTTCTTCGATCTGATCCGAAAATGAAAACGCAACTTTGAATGGACCACGGAGTGCGAGGGCGCTTTCCAAGCGCTAGTCCAACATCTATCCACACCACCTATCCTGTCCAAGCCCATCGACCATGAGAAGCTGTTCATATATTTGGCGATATCAGAGAACGCTATCAGCGCTGCATTAATCCGAGAAGAAGACAAGATATAAAAGTCGGTATACTATGTCAGCAAACGATTGACTGGGGCTGAAAGAAATTACCCGAAGCTGGAAAAGTTGGCTTATTGCCTTGTCATTGCATCAAGAAAACTCCCACCATACTTCCAGGCACATTCCATTATTGTTTACACCGACCAGCCGTTACGACAGGTCCTTTCGCGGCCTGAGACGTCTGGTAGGTTACTCAAGTGGAACATTGAACTGAGTTAGTTTGATATTACTTACACTCCAAGACGAGCAATCCAAGGACAAGTCCTCGCTGATTTCATAGTTGAATTTACCATTCCAGAGGACTTGCCCGAAACCAGTAAATCCCCCAAATACGTCTGGAAGCTATATACTGATGGTGCATCAAACGACCGGTGTTCGGGCGCTGGTGTTGTACTCGAAACCCCCGAAGGCCAATCCATATGCTATGCTGTGAAGTTCGATTTTCATGCAACTAATAATGAAGCTGAATATGAAGCCCTCTTAGCTGGCCTAAAACTTGCCAAAGATCTGAAAATTGTCGCTGTGGAAATTTATTGCGATTCACAACTAGTCGTGTGTCAGGTTCGAGGAGAATATCAAGCGAGAGACCAAAGGCTGGCTGCTTACTTAGCTCGAGTTCAGGAAGTACTAAGTCAGTTTGATTACTATGCCATCTATTGTATACCTCGAGAATGCAACCAAAAAGTCGATTCATTGGCAAAACTAGCCAGCACCGGTGAAGCTCAGCAAATGGGACTCGTTCCCGTAGAAGCGTTATCCTCCCCAAGCATTGACCAGGCAGAAATAGATAGGGTATGCGAAACCATCCTCGAAAAGGATTCATGGATGACTCCACTCAAAAACTACATCGAGCACGGAATCCTGCCGGAACGCAGGAGTGAAAAGAGACAAGTTCTCCGAAAGGCCTCACGATTCATCATTCCGGATGGGGTCATGTATAGAAGAGGGTACTCTGTTCCTCTACTCCGGTGTATCGCTCATGATGAAATTAAAAGAGTATTGCACGAGGTGCACGAGGGAGAATGTGGCGATCACACCGGGGGGCAAGCACTTGCCAAGAAAATACTTCGATACAGATATTACTGGCCGACCGTGAATCGCGATGTGTCGGATTATGCAAAGAAATGCGATAGGTGTCAGAAATATGCCCGAATTCCTAGAGCTCCTCCTACCGAGATAACGCAAATGGTCAGTCCATGGCCGTTTGCAATGTGGGGGCATCGACATCATTGGTGCTTTACCTCTGGCAAAAGGTGGTGCGAAATACGCCATCGTCACAGTTGATTACTTTATAAAGTGGGCTGAAGCCGAAGCTCTCGCTACCATTACAACGAAGAAAGTAATCAACTTTGTGGTTCGTAACATCATCTGTCGATTCGGTCTCCCACACACCATTATTACGGACAACGGAACCAATTCGACAGTGCTGAATTTAAAGATTTCTGCAAACGATTTCACATCCAGAAGAAATTCTCCACAGTTGCACACCCTCAAGCAAACGGACTGGTCGAAGCTGTTAACAAAGTCATAAAATCCATTCTGAAAAAATGACTGGAAAAGGTCGGTGGAAAGTGGGTTGATGAACTTCCTATGGCTTTATGGGCTTACCGAACTACCCACAAGACTGCGACCGGTCACACTCCATTCTCTCTTTCTTACGGGTCAGAATCTGTTATTCCAGTCGAGCTAGAAGTACCTTCTCATCGTGTGACATACTATGATCCGAAGACGAATGCTATATTACTTGCGGAATCTCTTGATCTACTAGATGAGAAGCATGAAGAAGCTGATTTGAGGGCAGCTGCGCACCGAAGTCGAGTTGCCCGATTGTACAACGACAAAGTTCGCCCACGAACCTTTGAACTAGGCGATCTCCTCCTCAAAAGAATCTATCCGGTTCCTTCGCATATGAAACCGACATGGGAAGGACCGTATGTTATTGAACGAAGGCTCGGAGATGGCACATTCAAACTATCGACTGTCGACGGTCTAACTCTGCCAAGATCCTGGAATAGCGAGAGCCTTCGCCGCTATTACACATGACATGCTATCTTTATCCATTTAGTTTACTTTCCTTTTCTGCAATTTGTTTATGCATTTCGAAATTAGAACTTGTAATAAGGCAACTGACTTTGCCATACTTTCTTATTTCAGCAATAAAATGCAACCTCTTCGAGCCAGAGCTATGATTTACTTGAAATACTTCATATGACCATCACTATGCACGGAGAGCTAAGTCTCATCATACGGTGGGATTTATTCAAATAGAGAGTGACTGCGATGCAACCAATCACTCGCTAAGTGAAACCCGAGCTCGGGGGCAAGCCATCATATAAAAGTTAAAAAAAGGATTGATACACGACAATCCTTCATCAACTCCGTATTCCCAGAGTGCGAAGCGGAGTATAAACATTCAACTCCGAGTTCCCAGAGTGCGAACCGGAGTATAAACATCAACTACGAGTTCCCAGAGCGCGAACCGGAGTATAAACATCAACTCCGAGTTCCCAAAGCGCGAACCGGAGTATAAACATCAACTCCGTATTCCCAGAGTGCGAAGCGGAGTATAAACAATCAACTCTGAGTTCCCAGAGCGCGAACCAGAGTATAAACATCAACTCTGAGTTCCCAGAGCGCGAACCGGAGTATAAACATCAACTCCGTATTCCCAGAGTGCGAAGCGGAGTATAAACATTCAACTCCGAGTTCCCAGAGCGCGAACCGGAGTATAAACATCAACTCCGAGTTCCCAGAGCGCGAACCGGAGTATAAACATCAACTCCGAGTTCCCAGAGCGCGAACCGGAGTATAAACATCAACTCCGAGTTCCCAGAGCGCAAACCGGAGTATAAACATCAACTCCGTATTCCCAGAGTTCGAAGCGGAGTATAAACATTCAACTCCGTATTCCCAAAGGGTGAAGCGGAGTATAAACATCCAACTCCGTATTCCCAGAGCGCGAACCGGAGTATAAACATCCAACTCCGGACTCCTAGAACGCGAACCGGAGTATAAACATCAACTCCGTATTTCCAGAATGCGAAGCGGAGTATTAACATCCAACTCCGTATTCCCAGAGTGTGAAGTGGAGTATAAACATTCAACTCTGAGTTCCTAGAGCGCGAACCGGAGTATAAACATCAACTCCGTATTCCCAGAGTGCGAAGCGGAGTATAAACATCCAACTTCGTATTTCCAGAGTGCGAAGTGGAGTATAAACATCCAACTCCGGATTCCTAGAACGCGAACCGGAGTATAAACATCAACTCCGTATTCCCAAAGTGTGAAGCGGAGCATAAACATCAACTCCGTATTCCCAGAGTGCGAAGCGGAGTATAAACATCAACTCCGGATTCCTAGAGTGCGAAACGGAGCGTAAACACCAACTTCAAGTTCTCGAAGCATGAATCGAAGTAAGAGTATCAACTCAAAACTCTCGGAGCACAAGTCGGAGTGCAAATGTCGATGCCAAGTCCCTTAATCGCGGACATATGATTGAAACTTAAGCCGACATGACCAGCCGCCGATAAACGAATGGGAATCCCCGGAGCGTGGATATGATCACCGACAATCAAATGAGCATGGATGAACTACTCAATCTCCGTTCGCCTCAGACGTTCGCTCGGTGGCACTAGACTCAACATGTTACATATAAGAAACAATCATCGACTGATGATCTACAACTCACCATCAAGACTGGGAGGCAAGACTTAAGCATCGACCATCGACTGAAGCAATGCGACATCGAAACTCAACTCGCTTCCCGGTCGTAGACCATGTCCACAGTTTTCGAACTTGGCAAACAAAAACAGACTTGATTCAAAAGCTAGAACTTCACAAGTACAGTTCAGATATTGAAACACTTTGACAAATACACAATGACAGAAAAGAAGCCAAAAAAGAGAAGTTTCATTTCTATTGTTTATAAAAGAAGTTCGTATAAAAGTTTCAAAAAATTCCTACTAGCATGGGCCGAACCCGCATCTATACACGGCTAACAAAACGCAAATCAAAATACACCGGATGAGCATGCCTAATCTTTCTTCTTTTTTGGCTTCCTCCTCGGTGTGGACCCGCTGGAGCCATCGCCAATCTTCCTCTTCAAGCCTGTGCTTTTCGGCGGTTGGTCTTCAAGCGAGGGCATTATGTCGACATCCTCCTCCGAACTCAAGTGAATAGGAATGCTCCCTGTGGGCGGAGTCGGAGGAACATGATCGAATACAGAAGGTGGAGCGGACATGCGGGTGAGAAAAACAGCACCACCGGGAGATATCATTCTGAGTGGAGTAGGCCCTGGTGCTGCCATTCCACCTCCAAAGCTTCCACCATGAGCCGCTGCCGCCATTTCAACATCAATTTGAGCGAACATCTCCTCTTCGGTTATTGCTCGAGCCCCGCTGGGGGCATCGGCAGTTGGCATTGAAGAGCTTGTAGCAGGATCAGTTCCGCTCATAACAGGTGGCAAGTCAGCAAGGGGATCGCCGTGACAGCGAAAGAGTTCATCCATCAGTTGCTCGTCAAACGCCATTGTACTCCCCTGCATATCATCGATCGGGGCAGCTGTGCTCAGAGTGGTTGCTTCGGCCACGATAGACTCCTGCGTCTGATATAATTCTTGAGTAGCAGGAGGCATGTGCGATGCAACGTCAATCACTGGACAAAGAATAAGATAATTGTTAGAACTTAAACTCAATCGAAGACTTCGAATCAGGAAAGATATGTGGAATGTTGGGAGTACCTTCCTCAGTTTGACTTGTAAGTGACGGGGCGGCTTCAGTCGCTTGCGCTGTAGTCGGAGACATCTGCGGATGATCCGGATTATAGGCAGGAATAGCTTGAGATCAACCGCAGGCAAAGATTCAGGCTGGGTTGACGCCGGAAGTTCATGACTTGCATCGTGATGCTCAACCCCGGAGCCTTCTCCTACTTCCAGGTGCTGGGTTCCGAGTCTCTCCTTCTCATAAGAGATCATTGAATCATGGAGAATCTTCTTTTCATCATCGGTTAACAGACTATTCTCGAGCTCGAATTCATCCACAGACTCACCCTGGTGCGCCTCCTTCTCTTCCTCAACTAGTCGGCCCCAAGCACTATGAAGATGCGTCGAATAATCATCGAGCCATGCTAGACCCATGTGCCTTAGCACGTTAGCATTATAGACCACAAGAAGGTCTTCAATGTCAGCCTCTAGCCTGGACTCGGCCAACCTCACCCTCTCCTCGACCTCAGTCTCCACCTTCTGGACTTTAGCCACCGTCGCATCCCGTTCTCCCCTGAGCAGAACAGCCTGATCGCATGCCTCCTGGGCTGCGTTGTTCGCGTCATCTTTTTCCTTGACCAAGTTGGCGAATTTGGCTTTGAGTTCATTAAGCTCCTTGACCACCGCATCCCGCTCGACGGTAACTTTGGTGTTCCGGTGGCCCATCTCCTCCACCAGGGCAACGTGTGTCTGCCCCAACCTCTCCATTTCCGCCTTCGCTTCATCGGCCTTCTTAATGGCCTCAATCTCAGTTTCCGAGAAGACTCTGACTCGGTAGAGAGTACCTAAATAATACGATCCCTTTTTGCGAGCTCAGTCTCCATCTTTTCGATCTCTTTGGCCCGCTCAAAGGCCACTTTGGAAGCTTTTTCAGCAGCCTTTTCCCACTCTCGGTATTGGGTGTAGATGTCGTGGACATAATCATGCATCGTGCCTTCTACCCTTGATGGAATTCTCTTCAAGTGGGGAGGGAAGACATAACCGTCGAAGCAGATATTTGGAAAATCCTTCCTCATCTGAGCCAACTTAAGGGCCCCTTCTCAAGTGGGATCAGCGGGGACCTGCTCTGTAACCATGGAGGATGTAGTCTCGACTCTCTGAAGATGAGTCTCAGATCTAGAAGAATGAGAAGACGGCCTGTGGCGAGGAGGTTCAGGCGGATGTGAGGCAGAAACAGGGGGTGGAGACGGAAGTCTGGGAGGAGGAGAGCGTGATCTGGATCGATGTCTATACTCTTTGTCACGCCCATGCCTGTCCTGGTTAGAATAATCGCGATCGCGATCTCTATCTGAATCCCTCCTGCGGGAATCATAGTAACCGGAAGCTTTTCGGGAAGAGCGAAGATTCCCAAGCATCGATCCCCTTCTAGACATAGTACCTGAAAAATGAGAAACTAAGAAAGGGTTAGTGACTTCCTAAGTTGAGCGATTTACAGTTGTGAATCATGTAGTGTAGTGAAGTGTATGCATGTGCAATTCCCCAACCAACCGGAAATGTCAACCGCACTCGTAGCAAGCGACCCGCTCAGTTCGAGAGCACTGTCAAGCTCCTTCATACCAGCGTCATGTTGAGACGACACAAAGTCCGAAATCGGAACATCGTCAAGCCCGTCAAAAAGATTTTCTACTAGCAGGGAAGAAGCCTCTGATATTCTAATCCCCTGAGCAGGCAGGGACATAACAACATATTTAAATCTCCCAGATTTAGAACGCTTCTGAGCAGTAGCCTTGCCTTTTCTTCTTCCACCCGAATCTTGGACATCGGCGGAAGTCCCAGCTGGGAGTTCGGTATCAGTGGGCGTTCTTTCTGAATCAACTTCTTCGGTGATCACGACTGCGGGCTCTTTGCGCTTCACCCGTTTCTTCGGGACCACTCTATGTATCCCTCCCAGATGTATGCGCTGTTTACGTTCTATCAGCCCGATAGTCCTCAAATTCCTGTCGGTCGGGACTAATTCTATGTGCCTCTCTTCACCCGGAAACGCTTGAAGAATCCGAACGAGCTCTCTGAAGTACGCACCATCGGGATGAGAGATTGCGGCTATAAGAAAGGAAAAGTATGTCAGTTTTGAGGTCGGTTACTAACATCTCAGTGATTCAAGAGAGATGGCGACACTTACGTCTATCCAACCACCGCCTAGCAAATCCATGGGGGCACCGAACGTAGAACCATTCGGTTTTATAATAACTTAGCCTTCCCCAGGAGCCTAGTACTATGTGGAAGTTTCTGCCTGCTTCCAGGAAGGTGAAAGAAGGGCTGTCTCCGCGGCTCTTGACATTGAATAAATATCTGATTTCGATCGGCTTTGGCGGTCGAAAGAGGATCTCCATAAACAGGACGAAGGTGTTGTTCAACAAGGCATACACGTTCGGATGTAGCTGAGACGGAGCTATGCCAAGAAAGGATAACATCTCCCTTATATAGTCATTGAAGGGAGGAAGTGTTCCCGCTGTGCAAGCGTGACGGTTGAAGGCAGTAAAACCTTCCAGGGGATAATGTTGCATGTCCTTCGGCCCAGGAAGTAGCACGTCGTCAAGCGACAAACCATGCCTTAAGCAAATCCGGCCTAACATGTCTCCAAAGATACCCGACGGCACCGAATCTGGTGGACTACAAATAAACCGAGCCCTTAGACGCTCGTCCGGAGCTGGCTCAATAACTTCGGCTTCTATAACCAGTATCTCTATAGTTGGAGGAATAGAACTTGTTGGAGGAATAGAACTTGTTGGAGGAATAGAACTTGGAAATTCCGGCTGTTGAGAACTTGAAGGGTCCATGACTAGCTAGCTTATAAAAAATCATTGTTAAACTGACAAATAACACTCGTGCATCCCCCAGTGTAAAGTGTGTGAGTGTGTTGTGCAGTAATGTATATTATTTGAGAAGATCAACAGGATTGAAGGAAGCGTATAAGCGACGAGATTTCGGAATTCGGTCGGAAGGACCGTCATCGCTGACCGTCACAACCATACCATCCAACTATTGACCATCATTTCAAGTCAAAGCATGTTGTCATTTTTATAAGTTGCAGTTTCATCGATGAGCTTCGATAGGGACTCAGATATGCAGTAAAACGGTTAAGTCCAGTTATGCAAGTTGGAAGCTCGTCGGAAGCAATCGTTCAAGTGTGTGAGAAGTTTCAAACTTTTTAAAGAAAGTCAAATTTGTATCGCTCACGGGAGCTATGTTCGCATCAATAAGTCGTGATCATCTGCGTGTAAGTAAGGCTCGGTCAGAAGGTCGACATACAAATTTGACTCGAACTAGAGGCTGGGGATTTCGAATCGATCAGAACATAACCTCTGAATCGATTAAAAGCCTCCAGTTCGACTCGCTCCTCAAGACCATCGAAGTTCGACTCGGTCCATGAACACGAAGTTCGACTCGGTCCCATGAGCACGAAGTTCGACTCGCTCCCAGAACCACACAGTTCGACTCGCTCCCCAAGACCATCGAGTTCGACTCGCTTCCAAGGCTCTACACTTCGACTCGATCCAGAGCCATCAACTTCGACTCGCTCCGAAGCCACCCACTTCGATTCGATCGAAGGCCATCGTTTCAAATTGATCAGACACAGCCCCTTCGTATCGATCCATAGATTCAGAGCATTCGACTCGATGCGAAGCTCCACCATCGATCGATACGAAGGCCTCCGCCTCATCCTCTCGAAGCCCCCACTCCAGATCGACACGAAGCTAAGACCTTGAAACTTTCGATCAATCACGACTCAAATTGATTTAGTACTAGAAAACTGAGTCTCATCGTTCACGCATTGGATTCGCTTAATGGAATACCTAGATCTGTCAGATTAGTTCGAGTAAGTGATGGTGTGAATCGGTTCAAAGGCAAGGATTTTTGTTCTTTCTTCTCGAGTCTCGGAGCGATACGAAGGCAAGGCAGGAAAACAAAAAGTAAAAAGTAAAAAAACGGCTAAGTGCAAGGTATTTATATGGACTTGGAAACAAAGGGAATAAACGATTCGTATCCCATTGGATTCGAACACGTGTTTCGACTCCCTCTCCAGTGCGTTGATACGAGGCTCCCATTCGTATCATTTTTCTTCGACTCCCTCATGCAGCAATAAAAGACATCACTTCGACTTCGTCTTTCCTTCGACTCACTCCTCCGTCTCCTGTGCATTTCGACTCGCTCCTCTGTCTCTTGTGCATTTCGACTCCGACTCCTACGCAGTTCGAATCCAAGACCGAGTCGAACAACCAGTTCGAATCCATTAAACCATGACTTCAAGAAGACAACCCAATCGATATGAATTGCCTATTCGTATCCGGTTCGACTCCATAGGTACGAGACCACCCTTTGTATCGATAACCCATTTCGACTCTGACCCATATGCAGCTCGAACCCTAGACCGAGTCGAACGAGCAGTTCGAATCCATCGGAGAGTCCACATCCACTCGCTCTACTTCAACTCACTCAGTTCGAGTCCATCATCAAGTTGAACAAGAGCTACACATCCATCAAATCCATCAAATCATAACTTCCAGAGGCCAACTCCATCAACTCGACATACTTACTTCGCAACCATAAATCCAATGAAAATCATCTTCGATGTTTCAACCCTTCTCATCGATTCGGGAGAGGATCGTTACGAAGGAACATTCAAAAGCAACCATCGAGCGTTGTTGCAGCAAATTTCACATCGGTTCAGGAGAGGATCGATACGTAAATCAAAAGTAAAATAAACTGACAATGACTCGTGGACGTACTAAAGTCAACGAGAGTCAGGTTAACATATATGCATGAATGTCGGACTAGTATTCAATATTCCAGATTTTCAGGAATCAGAAACTCATCCAATAACGATTACAGCAGCAAACAGCTAATCACTGGCATACCACAATCAGTTGCAACAATACAGGGCACAGCAGTTAACAGTCAACAACTTACATTATCGAGGAAATCAGTCGAAGATTACAGCTTTCGTCGAAAAGGCAATAACTAATCATAGTAAGGATGGAAGTATTTCAAAGCACGTCATGTTTCCACAAGACGTACTTTGGGGGGCAAATGTTATCCCGCCTTTTGGCAAGACTGTGACACCAAGGAATTGACTAGTAAACCAATGACGATCCATCCCAGAGATCGGTTATACACAGGCTCACTACGGATATCGATGAATTTTGCCCGAGTCCGGATCGAGCCAAGTTTGGTAGGACATGACAAGTTAAGCCATAAGAGTCAACGTTTCAAATCTCAAGTCAATCCGAGTTCATATGCTCAAGTTATGAACGATACAATATTGGGTGAAAACCAATTACCGGTCGACTCGCTCCCCTTCGACTCGCTTCCTTCGACTCGCTCCACATCCCACAGATGCCAACTTCGACTCGCTTCGCAACACTCAGAAGGGACAACTTCGACTCGCTTCGCTCAGAGGCCAACTTCGAATCGTTCAGGTCTGACTCGCTTCACAGCCATCTGAAGTACCTACTTCGACTCGCTTCGCTCAGAGGCCTTCTTTGACTCGCTCCATTCGAACCACTGATTGACTCCATCAACTTCGACTCTATTAGCGAAGCCACTACTCAAACTTCTCAGGACACCCCGTTTCGACTCACTCGACCAGTGCGTACTTCGACTCGCTCGATCTGGGAAAACTTCGACTCGCTCAACCGATGAGCATTTCGACTCGCTCGAAACAACATCAAGGGCAGAGTGAGATTCGAGCGCCACGTCACCGAGTCGAAGGGAAGCGAATCGAAGGAAACAGCCTACCGAAAACCTCATTTCGTATCGATCATATCTCCCAATCTACAAGTCCAAATGCTATGAAATTTTCACAGAAGACTATGTGCATGCTAAAGAATGTCCACACCAAATTTCGACTCCATTGGATGGAATCTCGAGCGATACGAAATCTGGTCGTATCGATCACGGATCAGACCGAAACTTCACGGGCTTGGGCGTACGAGCCTGGTCACGTGCCAGAGAGGGTCTCCCGAGATCTGAGCAAAATATCAGCCTCCTACACCTATAAATAGACCCCCAAAGCCAATAGAAAGGGGTTCTTCTTCCTTTTTGAGATCTCCAACGCCCGGACTCCGCCAGATCCAAATCTGAACTCAATTGCTGCTGCCACCAACGAAATTCATTGCTGCAAATCATAATTGCCTGCTGTAAATCATTGAATTCACTTGTAAACACAAAAGAAAGATTAATAAAGCAAACTACTTTATAGTGGATGTAGGCGATACGCCGAACCACTCTAAATCCTTGTGTCTCCTTGCATTTTAATTATTCTCATTTCTGAAATTTGGAGTTTTTGTTAGATAAATCCTCTTTTTACATTTAATTTCTTCACTTTATCTCTTCAAAGACTTCCGAAGAGTGTTGTGCCCAATTTTGGTACAAACAACTTTGATGCGAGATGGCCTTAAAGACGCGATAGCATGAGGTCTATGATAGCTTTGGTGCACGGTAACTTTGGAGACACGATAGGTTTTGATGCATGAAAGCTCTTGATGCATGGTAGCCTTAGAGGCACGATGGCTATGTAGGTCATAGCTATGGGATGAGGGTTGCAATAGTTGTAAAAGGTAGATAGATGATAGCCATTACACTAGATATACAATTGCTAGTAGTGATAAATTCTCTATATGAATAAGTGAATTTTTTAGTAGCATTTTGATAAATAGTTTCTAAGATTTGGGTTTCAATTTCATAGGGATGGAATTATGGAAGAAAATAATAAGTTAAAAGAAGATAACTTATTTAAGAAAGAGAAATGAAGTATGCTTAAGGTAGAAAAAGAATGATAAGAGTATCATTTACAAAGAAAGATAAAAAGAGTTGTATCTAAAGAATGAAAAGGGTCAATCTGAATGAAGATCTAAAGAAATTGTAGTGTACATGACCAATGAATGAAAGAAATGTATCGAACGCAAGATCTTAAAATATACCGACTCATGAAGTTGCCGAATGGAAGGGTGCCAAAACTAATGATGTCTAAAATTCAACGGTATATGGAAAGGTGCCAATGAAAGAGTTAATTATATCCATAAGGGGAGTTATGTAATTGTTACATATATCTAACTTGCAGTCAATCCTGTTCGTACTAACAGTGTATGTTTTTCTTTTATTCTTTATTATATTATGATATAATTAATTAAGTAATTTAAAGTATATAATAAGAAAATCCTTAAATAAAATATTATATGATTATAGTTGCAAATAATTGCAATCATGAGTTATTAATCACAAAATAAAATGACATTTTGTTTTAAATATTTCTTATAAAGATGTTTCGAAAAGGATATCAATACACTCATTGAGACCAGAGTGCGTAACGATCTCTAAAAATTAGTCAGTGTATTAATTATGGCTGCGAGGGGCACCCAGGAGTTACATGCTTGTAATTAATGGATAACTATGGAATGACTCATTTAAGAGTTTCCTATTGTTCATAACAACTAGCAAACAAGAAAAATTAGGGTGATGTTGTTACATAGTTCCCTTCACTTGAGAATACAATGAAACTTTAATGTAAATACACCACCAAATTATAGTTAAATCATGGCATGGTGATCCATTGAGCGACTATAGTGGGGTCTGAGTTGAAGCATTAGAAGTGAAACAGTAGTCAATTATAAAGACCTGTAAATTAATCGCTTGTATTTGAATATTTAAATCAATTTTAAATATTTAAATAATGGATTTTAATAATCAAATAAACATGTTTTAATATTAATTAATGATATTAAAATCATTTTAAAATTTTGTTTACCAAAATAGTTAGTTCAAATAAAAATAGAAAATGTGACCGAAAAGCATTTTCCGAAATTTTAACTTTTCGACATCGAAATGTTATTGGAAATGTTGTGAACCCTTGTGCAACAATGCACACACATACATGTCATGTGCTATGTTAATTAAGGTATTATTAGTAATAAACCATGCTTACTTTAAATATAAACATGATGTGACACATTATGTTTAAAAGAAAAAAAGAAGCTTTCATCTATCACTGTACCTCAAAACCATACCTTAGAACACATTATGGAGCAAAGCATGTTCAAGCATGGGTGTGGGCCCCTAGCCAACGTGTAGAAGAGAGGGGGAGGGGAGTGATGTGGCAACTTGTGAGTGGTGGAGGTTATTTTAGGTAATTTGTAAAATTGGTTAGTATATATACCCCCACCCTTACACTTATCTCCACTTTCTAAAAATTCCTAAGACATATTTCCTAACTTCATCTCCATTCTCTTCTACATACATGTATACATCCATCCATGGCTTCTAGTTACTAAAAAGCACAAATTTTCCACTTCTTTTTAGAGTTAAAACACATAAACTAGCTCCTTACTTCTCTACTTCACTCCACCTATTAAAGAAGACCCATATCCCCCATATTCCCACCATGGTCGAGCCCCATATGGTCTAGGCCGAGCCCATAAAGTCCACTAAATCAAGTCAAGTGCATAGAAAAGCTTAGTTCTAGTGTTCTTCGAATAGTTAGTGTGATTTCGATTCAAGTAGTAAGCGTTTTGGTGAGCAACGCTTTCATCTTTGAACCATAAGTTTAAACTATGATCATGCTCATATCAGTATCTAATTAATGCTTATTGTATAATTATAATAATGGTTTGGTTGATGGTTTGGTTGGTTGCTTGAAAGATAGCCGCAATTGAAAGTTAGTAAGTGAATCATTGATTGTATGGAAATCTAGTAGTAAAACTAATGCCATTGTCTTGTTATGTGATGTGTGGTTGCGTTGCAAATGTCATATGCTTGAATTCTGAACTGCCCGTATAGCAATAGTCCCTATATCGACACTTTCGGAAAATCACCTTTTATCGAAACCATTTGGTTTCATTATCGTGCTTGGAATTATTTTACAAGTTAAGCAAGTTTTTGATTAATGATGTTTCCAAAAATAATTAATTATTTTAATAATGATTACTAAATTTAATTAACTAATTAATTAATTATTTAATTAATAAGGATTAAAGTTAACTAATTAACTTATTAATAATGTGTTTTAAATTTAACTAATTACTTAGTTAATGATGTTTTAATTTTAATAATATTTTTATTTAATGATGCTTATGGCTAATTAATCTTTGGATAATGATGGATTATGATTAATTAATTTATTAATTAATGATATTTTAAAATTAATTAACCCTTTTTAATTGATGACTTTTTAAAGGTTAATAAATCTGAACTTGAATAAATATTTTCTTAAAAAAATTTAAATTAATTTATCAGTTTTATATAATGAAATTTATTTATTATTTAATTAATTTAATTAATTATATTATTAATTAATTGAATTAATGATATTTTAAAGGTGATTTACTCTTTTTAATTAAAGGTTATTAAAGTAAATTAATTAACTAGTTAGCAAAGTTTTAAAGTTATTTAATCAAATGTATAAGGAAGTTTTAAGTTGTTAAATCCTTTTGATAATGATGTTTCAAAGTTAGTAAACTCTTTGACAAAGTGTTTTAATTCTAATACTTGTAATGTGAAGCCAAGTGCGAATTCAGATTTTTAGAAGAAAACGTTTGATTTGTTATGGAAATGAATTAATTTCCATAAAGCGAATCACTTATGTGGAAACGATTTATTTGTATAATTAGCACTAAACATCGAAGTAGACTTGTCGTTATTTTGAAAGTTAAGAATAATCGTGAGACATGACTTTGAGGTAACACTACCTTGACTTGTCCGGTATTATTGTTAACCAAGAAATAGTACAAGTTTGAATTCGATGAGTGGTGGTAAGTATATGTAACGACCCGGAATTTTGGTCATTAGATTTTGAACATTTAATTCATTATAAATGTTGAATGTGGATTATGAATTGATTTTGAATAAGAAGATTTTGGTTAAATCAATAAGATTTGTTATAATTTCAAATATGACAAATAAATTGGATTTGGATAATAATAATTTATTATTTGAAATTGGAATAATTTGTGAATCTGGGTATATATAGGTATGTAAATGGTTTCTAAGATTTATTTTGAGTCTAGTTTGATTTGAATTTTAATGTTGGACTTTTAGATGGAATCAAAAGTCGATAAGCTAAATTTGGAATCTTATATTAATTTAATAATGAGATTTAATAATATAATAATGCAAATAATCAGATTTTGATTCGGGATGAATCAGAATGATGTCTAATATGAATGTAAATTCTATATGATTTATAATTGAGTTAGTAAAGTTTTAAAAGTGAAATTTTAAATGATTTCGATGATTTTGGAAATCGCTCGATTTAATCGACGAGTTAAAATAGCCTTCCAGGGCACAATCTCGGAATTCGATGAAACCAGTTCCATTGGATCCGTAATAGTGTATTATTGTCGGATTTCAAATTTCGGAATGTCTGGAGTTACCGTTTGTCCGTACGAGTGAGAAACGCGTTGAAAATTAAAATTGATAATTTAATATTTTAAATCGATTCAAAAGGCTATCTTCCTCATATGATCAAATTAACCTCCGAAACACGTTCCATTGTGTTCGGAATACAAGTAAAACCTTATAAACGCCAGGTGGCATGTGTTGTTTGGAGTTTGTTTGTAAAGTTTGTTAATTTGGAAATAATATTAATATAATATTATTAAAAGCGTATATATATATATATAATAACGTTAGGCCGAAACCCTAGTATTATCTTCGAGTCGCCGTTCTATTTTATTTCAATGGCCGAAAACATCTTGCCTTCTCCTCCACTTTTCTTCAAATTGGTGAGCTTATAGTAGATTCTTCCAACTAGAAGATTGTAGAGGGCTTCGAGATCTATAAAGTGGACGGTCGTGATCGAGAATAGCATTGTGGATCGTTCCAATTTTTGCCACGTCCGGCCTAGGTTCGAGCTCGTCTTTTGAGAGAAGGGAAGCACTGTTGGGGATCGGTCTTTGGCCATAGACGCGCGAGATGATGGGCTACGACGTGGGCCCATTCGATCGACTTCTAGAGGATTGTGAGGGGTACGATAATTAATTGTTTAGATCGACGATGGTTCTTTGTTACGTGGGAACGACGGTTTTGGGAAGAAGGTCTTCACGGCTTTGATCTGCTGATCTAATTTTGAACAGCCATGATTTCTGGGGTTTGTATATTAATAAAATAAGAAATTAATTTATATAAATCTTACCCAAAACTTCATAAAACCATAAATTTTGCATACGTTGTCAGAATCCGACGAAACAGGAAGCGCCAGAATCGCAGCGACGCGATCTACGCACTGCAGCAGATCCGGGGACGTTTGGAGCAAGCGGAAATTTTGGATTAAATCGAACGGTTCGATTTAATGTAAAATTTGAACGCTCGACGAATTCAAGGTGAGTTAATCTCACTCACATCTGGAATGCTAGTTCATTTAAATAGTTAATATTTAAATAATTGGAAAATTGGTAGAATATGAATATTTATACCAGCTTGGATTGATGTTATTTGTTGTGCTAACATCTGTGGATGCAGGGAAACAGGTTGGAGGGATCCAACTAGATTCCTCACAATATAGAAATTATCCTCATAATCTATGTTGTACTTTATTTATATCCTGTGATAGATTAATTTGGAATTTTGTTATGCTGTGTTATGGTTGGATAATATAATTTGGTATTTTAAAATATCAATAAAATGAAATGGGGACGTTAAAGGGAAATGAAAAAGGATTTTTGAGATATGAATTTAAGGAAATTAAATTCAGGAAATTGGTTTGGAAATTGAAGTGTTTTTGAAATGGTGTTTTAAAAAGGGAATGAGGAATGAAAATGTATAAACTGGGCTTATAAATGAAATGGGATATTTATTGGTGGATAAATTTTGAAAGATAGATTTATGGTGGGAATTTCTATAAGAAGTGCAAATTGTTTAAAACAATAGAGAGATTATTTTTAAAGGATGGAAAGTGTATTCTTCCTGGGAAATGGAGTATGTTCCAAAGAGAACTTTCATTGTATAAACCAGAATGTTTAAATGCATTTTTAGAATATTTTAGAAAATTATTATCTTTGATTATTTTTAAGGGAAAAAAAGTATTTATTAAGTAATTATGGTATTTAATTAATTTAAAGATAAATTAGCATTTTGATTTTTAAAAGGAAATTTTTGATTTAAGTTACCCAATATAAACTTTTATAGTTTTTTTCAAAAAAATACATTTTGAATAAAGAATTTGGAAACTTATTTTAAATAATTGAAGCATTATTTTGGAAGTGATTTCCAGGAAATGGGAAGTGTGCTTAAAAATAAAAGGGATTTTTATTTTTAAAAGGGTTAAAAGAAATTCACGAGACTTGAACGTAAATTTGAATTGAGAAAAATCAAGCAGGATTTATAAGAAGAATTCTTTGGTTTATTCTGAAATGGGAGTGTATTTCCCCGAAAAGCCAAGTATGTTTTAAAGCAGATTTTTGAGCAGAAGTTAGAAGTTTTGAAATTGTTTTTAAAAGAATGTTTTAAGAAATTATTATTAAGTTGTGAAAATTTTAAAAGTAAATATGTACTAAATTAGTTATAGTAATAATTATTTTAAAGGGGTAATTGGTATTATGTTTTGAAAGAATATTATTAATATTCATATTTTTTAAAATGGATTTATTTTATAGATAGTTTGGTTAAAGTTTTATTTGAAACATATATAGAAGTTTGTAACTCTTATTTTAAAATTTAATTTGACTTAACTTTTATTTTAAAATTAGTTTTATATTTTATAAAATAGTTTTACCTTAAATATTCTTAAAATATATTTTGAATAAAGTGTTTTAAGTAGTTTGATTTAAATATTTTAAGGTATATTTTAGAATAAAGTGATTTAGTTATTTTAAAATCTAAAATGTTTGGACTTGGTTATTTTCAGTGGGAATAGAAAATATTTGGGAAATTTATTTCGTAAAGGAAGAAGGTTTGAAACTGTTTTCAAAAGGGGTTGAAAATGGAAATATATCTTGCAAAGATATTTTGAGAAAATAAATAATTCTAGAAATTATTTATATTGATGGATGTTTGTGAATGTTATTTGATAGTTAAATAACCGACTATCAATACTGGCCAATGCGCTGATCGTTTCGAAGAGACCGGGATCAGGATTAATTTCTCGAAAACCACTTCGATCCGGTTTGTACGTTTTCGTGGAAAAACGAGTTCAGAGTCGAAGATGGAGTAGTGAAGTGCAAGGGCTAGTCGCTACTAATCCCGAGGGTGATTCCAAAATGGATGTAGTAGGAGTAGTGCCTTCGGTTCCGTTCAAACCCGAGACGGACTTGTATGGATGAATGCTTTCGGAATATCGTCAGGTGGACGGTGGGCATTCTAAGTGATATGTTCTAAAAAGGTAACGCTTAGCCTCGAGCCTCATCAACCGAGAATGACTGAAAATCAGGGGTTATGCAGCAAGGCTATGTGGGTAGCGCCCATTAGGGTGAGGTCATCCCTGTCTAGATGTCCCTTTTTATTCGGCTTAGTGGTGCGGTTGCTGCTCCCAACCGTGGGGTGATCTTACTCGGAATTATCCAGTAAGGGGTAGTTCCGGCCTTGTGTTGCAGGGGATTGGGCGTGGTCCTCGGTACGCTGATCTAGACCAGGTACTGTGACAGGTGGTACCCCAGTGCCTAGTCATTAGTTGGAAATCCATTTTCCCTACGCGCTTGTACGGTTTTGATTGTGCCCAACTATTGCTGAAACGTGAGATGCAAGCATTTCAGCTAGATTTTATTTTACTTTCAATAGACACTATTATAATATCAGACGGATTTGATAAAAAGTGTTTTGGCTATCGTAAGGTAAAAACCCGACATGTTTATTTGTAGTGTGATCTTACGAGATGCTTTTGATTTTCAAAGGATTTTAAAACTTTAATAATCGGTTTGGATGTATTTTTCTCACGCTGGTATTCCAGACTGACTCGGGGTGTTATTTCATTATAATGCTCGGGTCAGACCGAGTATTATAGATTACAGGATAGGATGCTGTGGAGCTCAGGTGTGGCGCTGGAGTCCGAGACGTATTATTCGTACTTGTTTATTCCACTGCTATGGTTGTTTGAAATTGCCAGCAAGTTGTGAGGCAGGCTGATATAACTGCCAGGCTGGTAATTGTTCTTTACTGGTGATATACTCTGATGATGTATTGTATATAACAAATATGGTTTCATTTGTGTAAAGATCTGTTATTATTTATTATATTTTGTTCCACTGCGATTGTGAGATTCTGTTATTGTTTAGTTCCTTCTTTCTTATATCTTCTTTCTTTTTCCTCAACAATCTGTCTTTTCCGGCACTCGATCGTCGGCATATTATACTGTGGTAAAGTTTGTGTCGATTTTCGAGAGTCGAGAAGGGCGGGTCGTCTCAGTATAAAAGTCTTAATTTCCATGTACGATCATTTTATATCCATGATAGTTGGTTGTCCTGATATCAATTACTTCCGCTTCTTTATTTTTTTGTCACTCTAAGGCGATGTGCTACTCTTTTGAGCTTTGTTATCCTTTGTCGTAAATAACTAAATCCAAATAGCTTATGGGCGTCCAGCTATATGGGGTTGCTCCCATTAAGAGGGTATTTCACATCTCATCTAGGTTGGATTCGATTTGCGCATTTAGATGTGAAATATTCGGATTCTTAGGGAGGTTTGGCGGGGTCCGGCTTGTACTTTTCCCAAGGAGGTCAACGAGTATATGACCTTCTCAAAAGTATATTACTAAAGGTATACTTCAAGGGGGCCCGCACTCTCCTAGTCATTTGTTGGAGATTTTCCTTCTCTGAATTGATTTGAACCTTCAAATTTATTTCCTTATTTTCATCGGGAAGAGTCAACACTCTTCGTGGAGTTTGATTATTTATCCATCCTTTATGATTTGTTTTATGTGAGAGCAAACCCATTCCGTGTTGAGTGTCGTGGTCTCATATGTTTGTGTCTAAATACCCACCCATTGTTTAAAGTTTTACTCATACCAGACATATCATATGATCCTAGTTGTTTGTTTCCATAAACTCTTGGGTACTCATTTTATTTTGAGTAGTCCGATAGTTGCAGGTCTTTGTTGGACTATTTTGAAGATGCCGTCCAAGAAGGAGGCTTTTCATCTTCTTTGTTATTTATTCCGTTGTATTATCTAGTTTGTGTAAGTGTATTTTGTTTCACCTTATGTAAAGGCATGATATTATAACTACCTAGGCTGATTTTTAGTACTTTTGTGTAACTATTATAACTCCCTGTTAAGGAGTAACTTGATGTACTATTTAATGTTATGTTTTAATTAGCAGTTTTGTTGTGAGGTTTTCTATTCTGTTCTTTATTTCGCCCTATGACGATTCATCTTTCTAATGCTTGGGCAACGACACGCGAACACCGAGAATGTATTAACTATCGTATCTAGGGGTTAGAAATGTGGGTCGTCACAGTTGGTATTGGAGCTTTGGTTGAGCGAATACCTTAGCCTGGTTGGGGTACAACTCATAAAAGATAGGGTGAGTAGAGCCCTAAAATGAGTTAATCTTGAGAGAGTGTTTCCTTTTCTCCCCTAAAAGTCTAGTTTTAGATCCTTTATTGCAGTTTCCCTTTTATCATCTTTGACCCTATCTTTGTATTCTAATGATACTTGTCACTTATTCAGGTTTTTGAAAATGAGTACAAGAGGAAGAAGAGGGAGGGAATCTAGAACTAGCACGAATATAAATGGTAGAGCTCCTAGAAATGTGTTAGTTGTAGAGCCTTCAGTAGAAGCCGTGATGCAAGTTCAACCGCCCAGAACATTATGACCTTATGCAAGAATTACACTGCATTGGGTGGTAAGCCTTTCTATGGAGCTGAAGACATTTTGGGAGTTTAGACATGGCTCCACTCATGTGAGAGGATATTCGAGAATCTTTAGTTGGAAGATGCTAGAAAGAGATTATTGGCGTCGCGTTATTTTTAGAAAGCGACAATGGATTGGTGGGATTTAGTCACCATGAATACACCAGAAGAAGAATTCTCTTGGGCGTAGTTTAAGGAAGTTTTTGAAGCTCAATTTATCCCAAAGGCGGGAAGGACTCGGTTGTTCATAAATATCATGGATTTGGAACAGGGTGAGATGACAGTGGCGCAGTATGAGCATAGGTTCAATGGATTGTCCTGCTTTGGACCAGGAATGATTGATATGCCACTTAAAAAGAATGAAATGTTCGTGAAAGGAATGCGACCAGAGTTCCATTGGGAAATGACCAATCATCTCAATGGAACCTTTATCAATCTGATCAGTATGGCTTTGTGATTTGAAGCTCTTGATATTGAGCAAGGAGTTTCGAAAGGAGTAGTGCCGGCAGTTAATGTCCAACCTTTATCAGTTATCTCAGTTGCTAGGAAGCCATTTTTCAAGTGCAAAGGGAAGAAGAAGTGGTCAGGAAAGAAGCTTGGAGGTGGAGCTCTAGCTCAGAATAAGCAGTTAGATTTCTCCAAGATTCTTTGTTTTAAGTGCAACAAGATAGGGCACTTTGCAAATCTTTGCACTGAAACCCCTGGTAAGCTAATCTGTTTTAATTGTCACAAACTAGGACACCTTGTAGATCAATGTTCGGATAGTCTGCCAACATGTTTCAATTGTAACAAGAAGGGGCATATGAAAACTAGTGCCCTTTTCCAAAGAAGGGATCACAGAGACAAGTTTTTACTATTACGGACATACCATCTACTTCTACGGATCCAAAAGGAAAGCAGGTGTTGCAAGGTACATTATCCATTTCTGATATTCTTGTTAGAGTATTATTTGATACCGGTGCATCCCATAGTTTCATTTCAATAGATCTTTTTGATAATTTTAACCTAAAACCCATCCTTTTAAACAATTCTCTTTATATGTCGAACCCAATTGGGGGTCCGACCAATCTTGTTTCCATATGCTTGAGTGTGCCTATTTCTTATCGAGATCAGCCTTTCTTTTCTGACTTATTTGACCTTGGTTTCATGGGTTTTGAAGTATTGTTAGGAATGAATTGGTTATCTAGGTTTAGAGCAATTATAGATTGTGATCGAAGGATTATCAGAGTTAGAGATGTTAGAGATATTGGTGTGGATATTTTTTGTGAAGAACCTAAGGGGCTGATGAGAAGTTTTCTTTATTCACTTGAAGTACCTAAAGTGGAGATAAGGAATATACCTGTTGTTCGGGACTTCAAGGATATTTTTGAAGAAGTGCAAGGTTTACCTCCTCACTGGGAAGTAGAGTTCCGCATTGATTTGATTCCAGGAACTAGACTGATTTTTCAATCTCTTCGAAGGTTGGCTCCAAAGGAAAGAAGAGAGTTAGAGAAGTAGACGTTTGATTTATTGCATATGGGTTTGGTCATACGTAGCACATCGAGTTGGGGATCGCCAGTAGTATGTGTTACCAAGGCTGATGTTCTCTTAGATTATGTGTGGATTATCGAGAATTAAATAAGAGGACTATCAAGAATAAGTATCCTTTACCTAGGATTGATGACATGTTTGAGCAGCTCTATGGAGCTTGGATATTTTCTCAATTGGATCTTGCCACTGGTTTTCATCAATTAAGGATAACAGACGAGAGTGTACCCTTAACAGCTTTTCATACCCTTAATAATTTTTACGAATGGTTAGTCATGCCGTTTGGATTAACTAAAGCACCGGCTTATTTTGTAGTTTTGATGAATATAGTGTTTCGGGACTTTCTTAACAAATTTGTCCTAGTCTTCATTGATGACATCCTCGTTTATTATAAAATGGAGGAAGAACATAAGTACCATCTTCATATTGTTCTTAGTACTTTAGGACGTCATGTTTTAAGGGCTAAGTTTACTAAGTGCCATTTTTGGGAATCCGAAGTTGGATTTCTAGGGCACGTAGTTTCGGGAGAAGGCATATCAATGGACCCAGATAAAGTAGTCGCGGTTCAAGATTGGAAGAAACCTAAAAGTGCGACGGAGGTCAGGAGTATCTTGGAATTGGCAGGATTCTATAGAAGATTCATTAAAGATTTCTCGAAGATTGCTTCTCATCTAACAAAGCTAACGAAGAAAGAGACTAAGTTTGTTTGGACATCCAAGTATGATCAAGCATTCAATGAGTTAAAGGAGAAGTTGGCAAGTGCTCCCGTTTTAACTATCCCAGAGGGGAGTAAAGGATTAACAATTTACATGGATGCTTGTAGGACCAGATTAGGAGCAATTTTGATGCAGAATGGTAAAGCAATAGCATATGCTAGTCGATAGTTGAAAACAAAGAGAAGAATTACGCTACACACGATCTGGAGCTTTTGGCTGTTGTCTTCACATTGAAAGTGTGGAGGCACTATCTTTTGGGTGCAAAGTTTGAGTTATTTACGGATCACAAGTCATTAAAGTATCTTTTTATCCAAAAGGATTTGAACTTAAGGCAGCAAAGATGGCTGGAATTTCTCGCATCTTATGACCTAGAGATTCTATATACCCTAGGGAAAGCAAACGCCGTTGCAGATGCATTAAGTAGGAATGTGGCGACGATTGCAAATTTGGAAGTTAAGCCAACGCTAATGGAGAGAATTGCATATTTCCAAGAAGAAGACCCTATTCTAGCTCGGCTTAAGAAGGATGTTAAGGATGGAATTATGTCTAGTTTTTGGATAGACTCCCATGGCATTTTGAGAATGAATGGACGGATTTGCATACCGGATGTTAATGGAATTTGATAGGATGTGCTGAGAGAGTGCCATCGGTCAAAGTTATCTAACACCCCCGGAGTAACTAAAATGTTTCAGAATATGAAGAAAATCTTTTGGTGGAAAGGGATGAAGAGATACATTTCGATCTTCGTAAGCCAGTATGCTAATTGTTAACAAGTCAAGATTGACCAACAGAAGACCGCCGGGTTGCTCCAACCATTGAAGATACCAAATTAGAAGTGGGAGCAAGTATCCATCGACTTTATCAATGGGTTTCCCAGCACAAGAAGAAGTAATGAAGGCATTTGGGTAATTGTAGATCGATCAACAAAGTGTGCCCACTTTATTCCGGTGAAGTCAACAAGAACTGCAGCTTCTTTAGTAGGGATTTATTTTAGGGAGATCATTCGACTGCATGGAATTCCAGTAAGTATATTCAATGATCGAGACCTCATGTTGACCAGTCATTTTTGGGGAGCATTACAAGCCGCTTTAGGAACAGAGCTGAATTTGAGTACAACTTATCACCCGCAGACAGATGGACAAACCGAAAGGGTAAACCGGATTTTGGAGGATCTCTTGAGAGCATGTATTTTGGATTTCGAAGGTTCTTGGGAGGATCATCTACATTTGGTAGAGTTCTCTTATAACAATAGTTACCAAGCTAGCATTGCATGGCACCCTACGAGGCTATGTATGGACGGCCATGTAAATCACCTTCATGTTAGGTTGAGATTGGAGACCTATTAATTCTTGGACAAGAGATGATTCAAGAAGCATCAGAGAAAGTTGCTATGATCAAGGAAAGGATGAAAGAAGTTTAGGATCGACAGAAAAGTTATGCCGATATGCGGAGAAGGGACTTAGAGTTTGCGGTCGGGGATTTGGTATTTGTGAAATTTTCTTCAATCAAAGGAGTTGTAAGATTCAGAAGGGTAGGAAATCTAGCACCCAGATTCATTGGACCATTTAAAATCCTTAAGAGGATTGGATCGTTGGCCTATAGGGTAGAATTGCCTGAAAGATTATCAGAAGTTCATAATGTTTTTCATGTATCTCATATAAGAAAGCATGTTCATGATCCGTCGCTGATTGTCGAGACATCTATTCAGGATGACTTGGAGATAGAACCAAATTTAATGGTAGTTCGACATCCATTTGAAATTGTAGATCAGGATGAAAGGAGACTGAGGAACAAGGTGGTTAAGCTTGTGAAGGTTCAGTGGAGCGATGATCATCGCGATTGTACTTGGGAGACTAAGGAGCATATTAAGGGAATTTACCTTGATGTAATGTCAGGTTAGTTGTTTGTTTTTTTAAAAGCATTATGTATGTTATTGAATGGCATAGTTATTTTTTACTATTATATGAATTTCTAGGTATAATACATACCTTTCGGATTGTCGTTTGTGTATTAATTTCGGGGACGAAATTCTCCTACGGGGGGGAGGGGGAGAATGTAACAACCCGTAAATTAATCGCTTTGTATTTGAATATTTAAGTATTTAAATAATGGATTTTAATAATCAAATAAACATGTTTTAATATTAGTTAATGATATTTAAATCATTTTACAAATTTAGTTTACCAAAATAGTTAGTTCAAATAAAAATAGAAAATGTGACCGAAAAACGTTTTCTGAAATTTCGACTTTTCGACACCGAAATATTATCGAAAATGTTGTGCACCCTTATGCAACAATGCACACACATACATGTCATGTGGTATGTTAATTAAGGTGTTAGTAGTAATAAACCATGCTTACTTTAAATATAAACATGATGTGACACATTATGTTTAGAAAAGGAAATAAAATAAGCTGTCATGTATCACCATACCTCAAAACCATACCTTAGAACACATTATAGAGAAAAGCATGTTCAAGCATGGGGGCCCCTAGCCAACGTGTAGAAGAGAGGGGGAGGGGAGTGATGTGGCAACTTGTGAGTGGTGGAGGTTATTTTAGGTAATTTGTAAAATTGGTTAGTATATATACCCCCACCTTACACTTATCTCCACTTTCTAAAAATTCCTAAGACATATTTCCTAACTTCATCTCCATTCTCTTCTACATACATGTATACATCCAACCACGGCTTCTAGTTACTAAAAATCACAAATTTTCCACTTCTTTTTAGAGTAAAACACATAAACTAGCTCCTTACTTCTCTATTTCACTCCACCTATTAAACAAGACCCATATCCCCCAAATTCCCACCATGGTCGAGCCCCATATGGTCTAGGACGAGCCCATAAATCCACACAAAGTCCACTATATCAAGTCAAGTGCATAGAAAAGCTTAGTTCTAGTGTTGTTTGAAGAGTTAGTGCGATTTCGATTCAAGTAGTAAGCATTTTGGTGAGTGAAGCTTCCATCATTGAACCATAAAGTTTAAACTATGTTCATGCTCATATTAGTAGCTAATTAATGCTTATTATATAATTTTAATAATGGTTTGGTTGGTTGCTTGATACACAGTCGCATTTGAAAGTTAGCAAGCGAATAATTGGTTATATGGAAATCTAGTAGTAAAACTAATGCCATTGTTATTAAATGCTTAATATATGTTATGTTGTTGTAAATCATCATGTGTTTATGCTCATACCATTGTTATGTGATGTGTGGTTGTGTTGCAAATGTTATATGCTCGAATTCCGAAATGCCCATATAGCGATAGTCGCTATATCGGCACTTTTGGAAAATCACCTTTTATCGAAACCGTTTGGTTTCATTATCGTGCTTGGAATTATTTTACAAGTTAAGCAAGTTTTTTATTAATGATGTTTTCAAAAATAATTAATTATTTTAATAATGATTAGTTAATTTAATTAACTAATTAATTATTTAATTAATAAGGATTAAAGTTTACCAATTAACTTATTAATGATGTGTTTTAAATTTAACTAATTACTTAGTTAATGATGTTTTAATTTTAATAACCATTTTATTTAAAGATCCTTACGGCCATTTAATCTTTGGATAATATTGGATTAGGATTAATTAATTTATTAATTAATGATATTTTAAAATTAATTAACCCTTTTTAATTGATGACTTTTTAAAGGTTATTAAATCTGCTTGACCTTGAATAAATATTTTCTTGAAAAATTTTAAATTAATTTATCACTTTTATATAATGAAATTTAATTATTATTTAATTAATTTAATTATTTTATTTATTAATAGAATTAATGATGTTTTAAAGGAGATTTACCCTTTTTAATCAAAGGTTATTGAAGTAAATTAATTAACTAGTTAACAAAGTTTTAAAGTTAATTAATCAAATGTATAAGGAAGTTTTAAGTTGTTAAATCCTTTTCATAATGATGTTTCAAAGTTAGTAAACTCTTTGACAAAGCGTTTTAAAGCTAATACTTGTAATGTGAAGCCAAGTACGAATTTGAATTTTTAAAAGAAAAAGTTTGATTCGTCATGGAAAAATTAATTCCTATAAAGCGAATCACTTATATGGAAATGATTTAATTGTATAATTAGCACTAAATATCGAAGAAGTAGACTTGTCGCTATTTCAAAAGTTAAGAATAATCATGAGACATGACTTTGAGGTAACACTTCCTTGACTTGTACGGTGTTATTGTCAACCAAGAGATAGTACAAGTTTGAATTCGATGAGCGGTGGTAGGTATACAAGACTTAATTTCCATGTACGATCATTTTATATCCATGATAGTTGGCTTTCCAACTATCGATTACTTCCGCTTCTTCATTTTTTTGTCACTCTAAGACGATGTGCTGCTCTTTTGAGCTTTTTTATCCTTTGTCGGAAATGACTAAATCCAAAGAGCTTATGGGCGTCCAGCTATGTGGGGTTGCTCCCATTAAAAGGGTATTTCACATCACATGTAGGTTGGATTCGATTTGCGCATTTAGATGTGAAATATTCGGATTCTCGGGAAGGTTTGGCGGGGTCCGGCTAGTACTTTTCCCGAGGAGGTTGCCGAGTATATGACCTTCTCAAAAGTATATTACTAGAGGTATACTTCAAGGGGGGCCGCACACTCCTAGTCATTTGTTGGATATTTTCCTTTTCTGATTTGATTCAAACCTTCAAATTTATTTCCTTATTTGCATCGGGAAGAGTCAACCACTCTTCGTGGAGTTTGATTATTTATCCATTCTTTATGATTGGATGTTGTTTTATGGGAGAGTAAACCCGTTCTGCGTTCAGCGGCGTGGTCTCACATGTTTGTGTTTAATTACCCACCCATTGTTTAAAGTTTTAATCATACCAGACATATCGTCTGACTCGAATTGTTTGTTTCCATAAACTCATGGGTACTCATTTTATTTTGAGTAGTCCGAGAGTAGCAGGTCTTTGTTGGGCTCTTTTGAAGACGGCGTCCAAGCAGGAGGCTTTTCATCTTCTTTGTTATCATTCCGCTGTATTATCTAGTTTGTGTTAGTGTATTTTGTTTTAGCTTATGTAAAGGCAGGATATTATAACTGCCTAGGCTTATTTGTAGTACTTTTGTGTAACTCTGATAACTCCCTGTGAGGGGTAACCTGATGTACTATTTATTGTTATGTTTTAGTTAGCGGTTTCATTGTGAAGTTTTCTATTTTGTTCTTTATTTCATCCTACGACGATTCATCTTTCTAATGCTTGGGCAATGGCACATGAACACCGAGGATGTATTAAGTGTCGTTCCTAGGAATTAGAAAGGTGGGTCATCACATTAATGAAGAATTTGTCACCTCAATTGTATAAAGTTAGTATCATGGTCAACTTTAGTCAACTTAAAGTCTAAATCTCTTGCCAAAGTAGTAAGGTTAATAATAAATTTTATTATTGAACTAATGATTTTGTTAATGGACTAACTAAGTTGAATAAGGATGCATTGGAATGTTTACTAATACCAAATTTCATAAATTCTAAAGTGATATAATATTGACGAAGAGAATATCTGTAAATAATTTTGAGAAAAGGTACCACTTAAGAAAATGTAAAATTCGATTTTACGGTAAAGATCTGTAAGTGATAAATTCAGCCAAACTGTCACATTACTAGCTAAGATGACGTGTGAACACTAATATTTGAACTGTTTAAATTAACGCCGACTGAATTCACACCCCCGAATCTCACAACCGTATTTATGAATTCTTCAAAATCCTACACAATTCAATTAATTATAAAATATTGTAAATTTATTAAATTAATTAATATTTGATAAATATTAATTATTATTCGAGTCATTTATGTTTTTGTCTAATTAGTTATTGTTATTAATATTTAAGATTTCATAATGTCTTGTAACCAAACATACATCTTACAAAGTAAAATTAATGAGGCAATTGATATATACATGGTAGATATAAATCCCAATATCTATACATGTATATATTATCCTTGTTGTTGTTTTGTTATTTTGGTCATGTTAAACATTTCATTACTATATATCATTTGAATAATGATTAGGTATAGTTCTAGTAGAATGTTTGCAAAAGTGGAAGGTATAATCAATTGTTGTTACCACCTTTTATCTCTCTCCTTTTAGATCTTGATGTGATTACATTTAGATCGAGTAATATGTTCATCCCCTTTTATACACCCTTTATAAATATGAATATATTTGATATATTCTTTCAATGTTTATACTTAATAAGCATATATTAAATTTGTAACGACCCAGAATTTTTGATAATTAAAATTTGAATATTTAATTTATTTTGAATATTAATAAATGGAATTTAGAAGTCGAATGATTTATTTCTCGAATATTGGATTTAATTTGATAATTTAATCGATAAATTAAATAGTGAAATTCCAGAGATAATTGAAAATCGAGTTTAAATTGATTGAAAATGATTTGTAAAATTTTACTTAATCATACTGGAGTTATAGAAAGGTTATAGAACTTTCAGAGTTGAATTTGGAGTTAAATTGTGAAAATTGAATATTTTAATATTTAATTATCGACTGAAAAATAGTCAATTTTCGAACAGTCTCAGAATTGAACGAGACCAGTTCCATTGGATCCGTAATAGTTAGTTATTATCGGATTTCAATTTTCGTATCAATCGGAGTTGTCGTTTGACCGTGGCAACTCGAAACGCATTGATATCGTTTTAATTTTAAATCGTCGAGTTAAAATAGTCATTTTTCAAAAAGTCTCGGATTTCGACGAAACCAGTTTCATCGGATCCGTAATGTGATATTATTGTAAGATTTCAAATTTCGTAATTTTTGGATTTACCATTTGTCCGGTACAAATTAAAACGACTCGAAATCGATTTAAATCGGTTTAATTTAAATTGATCGTTTTTCTCCGTATCTCGCACAGATGTCCGAATTAGCTTTCGAAACCTGTTCCATTGTGTCCGGAACGCGGGGTAAACCCCAGAAACGTCAGTTTCGGCGCGTAAATCGGAGTTCGGAAAAGTCGGATAAATAGTGTCGTTCAAACTTCTATAAATAGGCCATTTTTCTTCACAAAATAAAAAGAAAAAAAGGAGCTAGGGTTTTATGCAGCAGCCGCCTCTTATAAACGAACGGCCAGAAAACAATTTCATTTCCCCTCGATTATCTCCTTATCCACGCGTTTTTAGGCAACGATCTCAACTAGAGAATCGAAGAGGGTAGCGAGGCCGAGGTATTCAACGGCTATGATCGCCTGATTCGCAACAGGGAGGCCAGAAATCGACCGTGAGTGACGCGCGTTCAATCACATTTCTCGAGGTGATAGGGCCACCGAGCTTGACCGGTTTTGGGCCGGAGGTGGAGCGCGCGTGGGGGGTTGAACTGGTGGTGGTTGATCATGATGTAGGCGAGTGTATTGCGTGCGAAAATGGAGGGCTAGGGCCGGCTTTGGGTTCTCGTACGCGATCATTACCTGGGGGAGAAGAAGTTGGGGTCGGTCTGGATCCAAGCAAGGAGAAACGAACGGCTCTGATGTAGGGGGGTTTAAAAATAAAAATAAAGTGTTATTTAATTTGTATTTAAATTCGTTCAATGTTTAAAATTGCATATCTTTTTGCTGCGAGGTCGGAAAATTACGAAACGAAAAGCGTTGTCTTCGTTTTGTCGAGCACTTCGCTGTGCAACTGAATTGGAGCCAATTGGAGCTAGTGTAAATTTTGGATGAAATTAAACGCCCGTTTAATTTTATTCGAAATAAACGCTGAAATCAGAATTAAAATCACGGTGAGATCTTCTCACTCAATTTGAAAGTGGAATTTTACAGTTATTGATTGATGATTGACTGTTTGAATGTGCTATTAGATATGATAGGATATATTTATATATATAGCAGTATATACATATTGGCATATGTATATATTGGATTGATGATTTCCCGCCTCGTATAGCGGATGAGACCCTATTGCGCCGTTAGTAAGCGGATTTTTATAAAACCTATATACCGCGATAATTCCGTACTGGAGCGGAATTGGTATTGTGCTAACATCTGTGGATGCAGGGAAACAGGTTGGAGGGATCCAACTGGATTCCTCACTAGTAGTTATTTATTTACAGATATTGTGATATATTCTGTTATCATATGATGATATATGATATTGACTGTTGTGATGGACTGATTGGTGTTGTTGCATCATCGGATTCAGTTTTGAAATGTAAAAAAATAACGACTTTTACTTTAAAAAGGTTTTTAAAGTGATTTTTGAAAATATACGTTTTTATGGAATTTTTGAATCGATTTATAAACGTAAAATTTTAAAGTTATAAAAGATATAATTTTTAGTGAAATATAACCGAAGTGTCGTTTTTGAAATAAAAGTCGATTTATTTATAAAATGGTTTAAGTTGGGATTTTTGAATAACTATAAACGATTTGTATAGAAAGATTTATAAAATTGATATTTTATAAATTAAAAATATTGGACTTATAAAACGAATTTTTATAAGTGTAAAAAATGAAATATTATGAAATCCGTAAGTGAATGAAATTTATAGATTTATAAATTGTGAAGTTGTAAAATGGATGAAACTGTAGAATAAAAGATTTATAAGAGATTAACTTATAAATTGGATTTTTACCTTTAGATGGAATATTTATCGAATTATTAAAAAGAAGATTTGTAAGCTGAAGTTGTTATTAAAAACAGAAATAGAATTTATAAACGTTGTTTTATAAATTCGAGATCAATTGGATTTGATAAATTAAATATAGAAGATTATTAAAGGAGATATATTCGCGATTTTGGATAGCGAATTATTATTGAAATAAAATGTGTAGAAAATAGTGAAATGTAATTAGTAAAGTGTATTCACGATTTTGGACAGTGAATATATTGTTAAGTAAAATGGATAGTTTTGGGAAAGCGATATTACAGAAATGAAGTAATTGTTTTAAAAGATGTTTTTAAAACGTGATAAGTATCGAAATCATAGATTTCAACATTTATTGTTGAAATAGACGTTTTCGAGAAATAAGGAAATGATGGACTATAACACTGTTGTTATAGTAAATGATTTCCGAAAGGAAATGTTTTAATGTAGTATTGGGATTTATATATCTATCTAAATTCGAATCCCTATACTAGTGATTTTGAGTCGTCGTAACGATGTTTTACGCAACATTCGTTTTGACTCAAATTGATGTTGTTATAGAGAATGATTTCCTTAAAGATTGAAATTTATACTTAATATTGATTTATGTATATCGAATATTTTCAAATGTTGAAAATAAATAGATTTGTGAAATACTTATTTTTAAATAAGTATGGAAATGCTTTTCCAATATGAAATGAACTGTTTTGAGGTTTTATCCTCAAAGATAAAATGAAATGTGGAAATTGATTTGAAATTGTTTTCAAATGGTTAAGTGTGGAAATAATATATCTAGTAAAGATATTTTTGGAAATTAAATAATTCGGGAAATTATTTGAAATCTGATGATGTTGCGCATCTTTATTGATAGTTAAATAACCGACTATCAATAATTACCTTTAGATAGGTATTTGTTGTGAATTGGATGAATTTGAATGCCACACTTATTTTTGAATAAACGCTCACTATTCGGGTTAGCCGGGAAAGGACCATGGGGTCGTATAACCCATTCCGAATATGTGATACGTCGTTATGAATTGCATTTGAAGACCGGTGTTGAAGACCGGATGTTTTTGAAAACGGAAGGATTACCGTCGAGTTACTCTACATCGGCTGATCTCCGGTTTAGAGGTTTTATCACCCTTAGTGACGGGAAGTCCCGACGTGATTGAAAATTATCCGGATGTGCAAGGGCTTCGTGAGAAGTGCCTTCGGTTCTGTTCGATCCCGGAACAGACTTGTATGGATTGTGTGTCTGACGTTACAATTTGAGATATAAAGCTGATTTCTTTCAAATACATTTCTGTTGGTGGCGGAGAATTTATTCTCTTAGCTTAACACCCTTCTCTGAGACGTACGAGCTCAGAGGTTATGTAGTTGAAATTTATCAGCGATATATCCCAATTTGGTAACGTGGCATACTGAGTGTTGCTGTGAAATGATCAGTGTTTGATCATTTGCGATATGATCATTTGTTTGATCTTATATCTTTGTGATCATAGGTTGATCATTTTGTTTGACCCGAAGCAGGGCTTTTTGAGAAAGCGTAGCTTTGTGGACGAGACTTCGTCGAGCCTCACACCCCGGAAATGGTCGAAACAGGAATGTTGCGGCAAGGTTATGAGGGTCGCGCCCTTTAGGGTATGTCATTTCCTTTTGGAAAGGGGTGGTATCATGGTATGGAGCCCAGATACTTACTCATGTGGATACACTTTCTTTATGATGTGTGATGTTGGATATCGAGCGCTCGGATAAAGGTCCCAAAGGACCGGGTGATGACATATTCGTGAGTTACCTGTTACAGGAGTAACCCGGCCTTGTTTGGCAGAGAGCAGTTTGTCTCTCGGGACGTCCAGCCAGAGGCGATCCTATTCGGCAGGAGGAAAGGAAGTTCCTTAGCCTGACCATTTGTTGGAAATCCATCTTCCAAATACGAACTTTGTACGGTATTAGTTGTAGAACCTGCCATTTACGTACGGTGGTCACCACTGTTTAGATGGTAGCTATAGTAGGCATACGATACTGGTCGTATGTTGGCTAAGATTAATATTATACTTTCGAAATGTTTTCTACACTATGCACTAATAATAATATCAAAAAATGATTTGATTTTGCGTAGTAAGCATCTTTGACTATCATAAGAAGAAATCTCCTCCAATTCTGCTTTTGCATTGTGTGTGTGGTGGGAGGTCTTATGGTAGTTTCATTTTCCAAAAGCATTGCGAATTTGTTTTATTTTCTTGGTGAAAATAACTGTTTTACGATCTCACACCAGTCACCATGACTGACTCGGAGTTTATTGTTCCCTTCTAAACTCTGGGTGCCCACAAATTTTCACACGGGCAGTTCGGAGTTAGGTTATCAGGTTATTCTGGATATCCTCGAGCTTTGGAGATAAGCTGGATGACGAGACGTAGTATTTGTATCTGATAGTATTTATTCCGCTGTGTATTCTGTATGAGGACAAGTTTATATAACTGTCCATTGTTGTATATTGACTCTGATTGATGTATGTATAAAAATATATAGTTCTTTGTTTTAAAAGACTAGTGATTATCTATTATATTTTGTTCCGCTGCGATATGTGAGATTCTGATATTGTTTCTGTTTCTGATGTTGTTCTGTTGTTTCTTCTTTCTCTTTTCTTCTATCTTTTCTTCTACCTCTTCTTTTAAAAAAAAAACCCTAATGGTTCGGTTTTTCGTTCACCTTGAGTAAATAGATGAAGATTAGTGTCTATTCAAGGGGTACGGAAAAGCGGGCTATTACATTTGGTATCAGAGCATATGGTTAAGCGACAACCCTGCTCTGTTGGGTGTTACTCATTAGAGATAGAGTCAGTAGTACTCTAGAATGAGTTTGAGTGTAATAATAGATATGAGTGCGTATTTGTTAGTTAATATAAAATTGTTTTATATTGTGATGATTGGTTTGTTGAGTGGTATATGGATTCTGGTCGGTATTGTCCGTACAACTCTATCGATAGGGATCTCTAAACACTTATATAGAACAATTCGGCACAGTATTGTTTTAAATTGGGTAAATGGAATAATTTTACCTTGATTATATTTTGTATATAAAAGAAATGATTTTTCTGTAAAGTACTATAGTATATGATTGCATGGTTGTTAGAAGTGATAATATTAAATTATTATCATTGAAATTAAATAGGAAATTGGAATCGTAACTCCAAAGTTAAGAAATGAATTCACATGCAAATGAAATTTGAGAATGTAAATTATAAATGTGAATTGTAATTTAAAACGGAATTCCAGAGAAGTTTTTGGAAATGTTTTGAAAAGAATTTGAAAATTTTGGAGATTTGGAAAGTTTAATTCCTTTTTAATTTGAAAAATGAATTTCAAAGGTTTTGAAAAGTATTTTGGAGGAATGAAAAGCTCTAAACTCTTTTCGGTCGCTGGAAAATAATTCTGATGATGATCGCGACATCACCGGTGTTCATTTTCGGGTTTCCAAAAGAGAAATTGCTGCCAAATTGTTTTAAAAGGAAGTTGTTTGAAAATTTTGAGTTTTGTTTTGGAAATTCAAAGGATAATTTGAATTGTTTTCAAAAATGATTTTTGAAAATGTTATTAAGACTCTGGAATTGAGTATTGAATTATGAAAATAAAATTCCTTAATGAAATGGAATTGTGAATGTGAATGTATAAATGATTGTATAAATCAAGATGTAAATAAGTTGATAACTTATAGAATATTTGAAATCTGATTGGAATGAAATTCAAATTTAAGACGAATGAATTAGTAATTGAAACTAATCTAAAAATAATCAGTTATGAATGAAAGCTGATAAAATTCAATATTCAGAAGATAAACCGAATCCAAATTAGATTGGAATTGTGAAATTGAATTCAAATGAAGTTGAAATGCAAAATTGAACGAAATTGAATATATAACTTCAATAGTGAATTAGAGATGATATAAGCAGTTATATTGAAATTTTGTAATAGAATTTGCAAAATGGTTTGAATATGTAACTAGATATTATGGCTAGTAGGATATACAGGTGTAAAGGAATTGGGATTTTAATTTTGAAGAGAATTTGAATTGCTCGACTAAAGGTATGTATTTTAATTCCAATATGAGATTTGTTGATTTCTTCTCTGGCCGCTAGGCTTTTTCTTTTTCTTTTTGAAATCTGAGAGTCCGTAGGGACGTTTTGTAGTCGTGCCGTATTAGCCGCGCAAAGGAGACGCTGGTGAAATTTTTCGAAAATTTAAGGCGTTAGAATATTTTTGAGAAATTTTGAGTTTAAAATTTGAATTTAAACTCGAATTTGAATTTAGAAGTTAAACAATGTTGTTTGAACTTATAGTTGAAGTTGAAATTTAGTTGAATTAATAACGAATCTTTAGTAGGAAGATTTGTTTTGATGAATTGATAAAACTATTGAATTGTGAAAAACAGTAGACGAGTTAAGGACCTTTTTTTCCTAATTTGTAATTTCGAGGACGAAATTCTTTTAAGGGGGGAAGTCTGTAACGACCCAGAATTTTTGATAATTAAAATTTGAATATTTAATTGATTTTGAATATTAATAAATGGAATTTAGAAGTCGAATGATTTATTTCTCGAATATTGGATTTAATTTGATAATTTAATCGATAAATTAAATAGTGAAATTCCAGAGATAATTGAAAATCGAGTTTAAATTGATTGAAAATGATTTGTAAAATTTTACTTAATCATACTGGAGTTATAGAAAGGTTATAGAACTTTCAGAGTTGAATTTGGAGTTAAATTGTGAAAATTGAATATTTTAATATTTAATTATCGACTGAAAAATAGTCAATTTTCGAACAGTCTCAGAATTGAACGAGACCAGTTCCATTGGATCCGTAATAGTTAGTTATTATCAGATTTCAATTTTCGTATCAATCGGAGTTGTCGTTTGACCGTGGCAACTTGAAACGCATCGATATCGTTTTAATTTTAAATCGTCGAGTTAAAATAGTCATTTTTCAAAAAGTCTCGGATTTCGACGAAACCAGTTTCATCGGATCCGTAATGTGATATTATTGTAAGATTTCAAATTTCGTAATTTTTGGATTTACCATTTGTCCGGTACAAATTAAAACGACTCGAAATCGATTTAAATCGGTTTAATTTAAATTGATCGTTTTTCTCCGTATCTCGCACAGATGTCCGAATTAGCTTTCGAAACCTGTTCCATTGTGTCCGGAACGCGGGGTAAACCCCAGAAACGTCAGTTTCGGCGCGTAAATCGGAGTTCGGAAAAGTCGGATAAATAGTGTCGTTCAAACTTCTATAAATAGGCCATTTTTCTTCACAAAATAAAAAGAAAAAAAGGAGCTAGGGTTTTATGCAGCAGCCGCCTCTTATAAACGAACGGCCAGAAAACAATTTCATTTCCCCTCGATTATCTCCTTATCCACGCGTTTTTAGGCAACGATCTCAACTAGAGAATCGAAGAGGGTAGCGAGGCCGAGGTATTCAACGGCTATGATCGCCTGATTCGCAACAGGGAGGCCAGAAATCGACCGTGAGTGACGCGCGTTCAATCACGTTTCTCGAGGTGATAGGGCCACCGAGCTTGACCGGTTTTGGGCCGGAGGTGGAGCGCGCGTGGGGGGTTGAACTGGTGGTGGTTGATCATGATGTAGGCGAGTGTATTGCGTGCGAAAATGGAGGGCTAGGGCCGGCTTTGGGTTCTCGTACGCGATCATTACCTGGGGGAGAAGAAGTTGGGGTCGGTCTGGATCCAAGCAAGGAGAAACGAACGACTCTGATGTAGGGGGGTTTAAAAATAAAAATAAAGTGTTATTTAATTTGTATTTAAATTCGTTCAATGTTTAAAATTGCATATCTTTTTGCTGCGAGGTCGGAAAATTACGAAACGAAAAGCGTTGTCTTCGTTTTGTCGAGCACTTCGCTTTGCAACTGAATTGGAGCCAATTGGAGCTAGTGTAAATTTTGGATGAAATTAAACGCCCGTTTAATTTTATTCGAAATAAACGCTGAAATCAGAATTAAAATCACGGTGAGATCTTCTCACTCAATTTGAAAGTGGAATTTTACAGTTATTGATTGATGATTGACTGTTTGAATGTGCTATTAGATATGATAGGATATATCTATATATATAGCAGTATATACATATTGGCATATGTATATATTGGATTGATGATTTCCCGCCTTGTATAGCGGATGAGACCCTATTGCGCCGTTAGTAAGCGGATTTTTATAAAACCTATATACCGCGATAATTCCGTACTGGAGCGGAATTGGTATTGTGCTAACATCTGTGGATGCAGGGAAACAGGTTGGAGGGATCCAACTGGATTCCTCACTAGTAGTTATTTATTTACAGATATTGTGATATATTCTGTTATCATATGATGATATATGATATTGACTGTTGTGATGGACTGATTGGTGTTGTTGCATCATCGGATTCAGTTTTGAAATGTAAAAAAATAACGACTTTTACTTTAAAAAGGTTTTTAAAGTGATTTTTGAAAATATACGTTTTTATGGAATTTTTGAATCGATTTATAAACGTAAAATTTTAAAGTTATAAAAGATATAATTTTTAGTGAAATATAACCGAAGTGTCGTTTTTGAAATAAAAGTCGATTTATTTATAAAATGGTTTAAGTTGGGATTTTTGAATAACTATAAACGATTTGTATAGAAAGATTTATAAAATTGATATTTTATAAATTAAAAATATTGGACTTATAAAACGAATTTTTATAAGTGTAAAAAATGAAATATTATGAAATCCGTAAGTGAATGAAATTTATAGATTTATAAATTGTGAAGTTGTAAAATGGATGAAACTGTAGAATAAAAGATTTATAAGAGATTAACTTATAAATTGGATTTTTACCTTTAGATGGAATATTTATCGAATTATTAAAAAGAAGATTTGTAAGCTGAAGTTGTTATTAAAAACAGAAATAGAATTTATAAACGTTGTTTTATAAATTCGAGATCAATTGGATTTGATAAATTAAATATAGAAGATTATTAAAGGAGATATATTCGCGATTTTGGATAGCGAATTATTATTGAAATAAAATGTGTAGAAAATAGTGAAATGTAATTAGTAAAGTGTATTCACGATTTTGGACAGTGAATATATTGTTAAGTAAAATGGATAGTTTTGGGAAAGCGATATTACAGAAATGAAGTAATTGTTTTAAAAGATGTTTTTAAAACGTGATAAGTATCGAAATCATAGATTTCAACATTTATTATTGAAATAGACGTTTTCGAGAAATAAGGAAATGATGGACTATAACACTGTTGTTATAGTAAATGATTTCCGAAAGGAAATGTTTTAATGTAGTATTGGGATTTATATATCTATCTAAATTCGAATCCCTATACTAGTGATTTTGAGTCGTCGTAACGATGTTTTACGCAACATTCGTTTTGACTCAAATTGATGTTGTTATAGAGAATGATTTCCTTAAAGATTGAAATTTATACTTAATATTGATTTAAGTATATCGAATATTTTCAAATGTTGAAAATAAATAGATTTGTGAAATACTTATTTTTAAATAAGTATGGAAATGCTTTTCCAATATGAAATGAACTGTTTTGAGGTTTTATCCTCAAAGATAAAATGAAATGTGGAAATTGATTTGAAATTGTTTTCAAATGGTTAAGTGTGGAAATAATATATCTAGTAAAGATATTTTTGGAAATTAAATAATTCGGGAAATTATTTGAAATCTGATGATGTTGCGCATCTTTATTGATAGTTAAATAACCGACTATCAATAATTACCTTTAGATAGGTATTTGTTGTGAATTGGATGAATTTGAATGCCACACTTATTTTTGAATAAACGCTCACTATTCGGGTTAGCCGGGAAAGGACCATGGGGTCGTATAACCCATTCCGAATATGTGATACGTCGTTATGAATTGCATTTGAAGACCGGTGTTGAAGACCGGATGTTTTTGAAAACGGAAGGATTACCGTCGAGTTACTCTACATCGGCTGATCTCCGGTTTAGAGGTTTTATCACCCTTAGTGACGGGAAGTCCCGACGTGATTGAAAATTATCCGGATGTGCAAGGGCTTCGTGAGAAGTGCCTTCGGTTCTGTTCGATCCCGGAACAGACTTGTATGGATTGTGTGTCTGACGTTACAATTTGAGATATAAAGCTGATTTCTTTCAAATACATTTCTGTTGGTGGCGGAGAATTTATTCTCTTAGCTTAACACCCTTCTCTGAGACGTACGAGCTCAGAGGTTATGTAGTTGAAATTTATCAGCGATATATCCCAATTTGGTAACGTGGCATACTGAGTGTTGCTGTGAAATGATCAGTGTTTGATCATTTGCGATATGATCATTTGTTTGATCTTATATCTTTGTGATCATAGGTTGATCATTTTGTTTGACCCGAAGCAGGGCTTTTTGAGAAAGCGTAGCTTTGTGGACGAGACTTCGTCGAGCCTCACACCCCGGAAATGGTCGAAACAGGAATGTTGCGGCAAGGTTATGAGGGTCGCGCCCTTTAGGGTATGTCATTTCCTTCTGGAAAGGGGTGGTATCATGGTATGGAGCCCAGATACTTACTCATGTGGATACACTTTCTTTATGATGTGTGATGTTGGATATCGAGCGCTCGGATAAAGGTCCCAAAGGACCGGGTGATGACATATTCGTGAGTTACCTGTTACAGGGGTAACCCGGCCTTGTTTGGCAGAGAGCAGTTTGTCTCTCGGGACGTCCAGCCAGAGGCGATCCTATTCGGCAGGAGGAAAGGAAGTTCCTTAGCCTGACCATTTGTTGGAAATCCATCTTCCAAATACGAACTTTGTACGGTATTAGTTGTAGAACCTGCCATTTACATACGGTGGTCACCACTGTTTAGATGGTAGCTATAGTAGGCATACGATACTGGTCGTATGTTGGCTAAGATTAATATTATACTTTCGAAATGTTTTCTACACTATGCACAAATAATAATATCAAAAAATGATTTGATTTTGCGTAGTAAGCATCTTTGACTATCATAAGAAGAAATCTCCTCCAATTCTGCTTTTGCATTGTGTGTGTGGTGGGAGGTCTTATGGTAGTTTCATTTTCCAAAAGCATTGCGAATTTGTTTTATTTTCTTTGTGAAAATAACTGTTTTACGATCTCACACCAGTCACCATGACTGACTCGGAGTTTATTGTTCCCTTCTAAACTCTGGGTGCCCACAAATTTTCACACGGGCAGTTCGGAGTTAGGTTATCAGGTTATTCTGGATATCCTGGAGCTTTGGAGATAAGCTGGATGACGAGACGTAGTATTTGTATCTGATAGTATTTATTCCGCTGTGTATTCTGTATGAGGACAAGTTTATATAACTGTCCATTGTTGTATATTGACTCTGATTGATGTATGTATAAAAATATATAGTTCTTTGTTTTAAAAGACTAGTGATTATCTATTATATTTTGTTCCGCTGCGATATGTGAGATTCTGATATTGTTTCTGTTTCTGATGTTGTTCTGTTGTTTCTTCTTTCTCTTTTCTTCTATCTTTTCTTCTACCTCTTCTTTTAAAAAAAAACCCTAATGGTTTGATTTTTCGTTCACCTTGAGTAAATAGATGAAGATTAGTGTCTATTCAAGGGGTACGGAAAAGCGGGCTATTACAAAATTAAATCAAAAGGCTAAATAAAATTGGGTATTGATTAAATTAACTAGATTGGATCTAGTGAAACCCATTAGACTTCATGGTCCCACTATGTTCCAAATAGGGAATTTTTTGTAAACTATATATTTAAATTAACTAATAAGGTGTTATCCATCGCATGCGGGCCTATGATTTGTTGATAATCCTTAAGGTGAGAATGCCAAGGTAAGCCATTCCTAACGTCCATTAGAGAAATAGAAAGATTTCTATGTTTTTCTTAGGGTTTTGAAAAACCTAAAAATCTAATGGGGCCTTATTAGAAAAATGAAATGAATTCATTTAACCATTCTAATATTGTAAGAATATATGTTATAATGTTAAAATAATCTACTTCGATAAATTTTTGCAACTAGTATAATTCATAAAATGTTTATCAATTAAAATAGACAAATGAACCAAATTAAGATTGACATAGAAATATAAAATATACTTATCGATAAATCTTTTCGCATGGTGTCACTTAAAGACCCATGTAACAACCAAATAATAGGACTACTAAAACATTCACAAGTTGGTCATCTAGTATTTATCTATCTGAGACTATATATTGTTGTAACAACCAACAACCCAGTGGGCCTGAATTTTTGCTAAACGAAAACCCAAGTCCGCCAAAGTATGGATTGTTGGTTAGATACCTTGCAAACAAAACAAAGAATTTATATTAAAGCTCTAATGAAATAACTTGCAGCGGAATAATAAAATATAATAGATTACATAATTACTGACCAACATTTGACACTTCAAAGGTCAAGTGTCCTTGTCAGTACCGAACACGCTAAGCACGAGTACCTGTCCTTCTAACTATCCTGTGGGTTGTAATTAGGAGGGGGTCAGAACAATGTTCTGGTGACTGGTAAATTATACATCTTATACATAACACTGGCGTATGCCGATTGTTCACTATTTCATGTTATGTCTAATTATATTGTTAGTCATTTCGACTTAATCTCCGCGTACGAATCGTTACAATATATATCCTACGATCTCCTAATGGGTCTAGATATTATCCCCACTAGTATCCCTCGTTCAACACTTCATCGGGACCTATCGCCTCGCAGTATCACAATCATCGTATAACTCGAGGAAATCTTATAATGCGAACTGACGACCATTCCTCCATTAGACCATATTCTCTTTGGGGGTATTCAACTTTGTGTGTTTCCTATAATGTGGACTCAGCTCCACTAAACACCCCGTCCATTTTTTGAAGGAACCTCATTAGGATTAACTAGCCTTGCCCTATCAAACAAACTAGCAAACAAATGTGGCTGTGCATAACCTAACTGAATCGACACTGGTGGGCGAAATCATCCAGTTAGGTGTAACCTTATTCTTCCTGTTAGCCGCCAAGGATCAATGACGAGCCCGCAACCTATGCAACCCTACCCCTAGTTTGGTACCACATGCATTGCATAACATCTGACCCTATCTACCGTCGTTTTAGACTGCCTAGTGCAATCAAGGCAATACCCCCTTCTAATTAATTTGAAGTAAACTACTTTGACTGTGCCAGTCCAACCACAACATCCACCTAACGATCAATGTTCACTATAGGGATTCAGCCAAGGTAAGGAACGTATGGCCATTTACGGAGCTTCTGTTTCGAGCACAGTCCTTAGGGTATCCCTTCCTCTATACGCAAGCATACACTAACTTCAATATCGTTGCTTCTACATTTATTATTTCTAACTTTGATTCTATTATATTTTATTCTTTCCACTAACTTCACATTATATTTAATTACTTCCCCACTTGTTGGTATTTTTTTTACTTCGTTCTTATCTTAATGTTCAACTCTTGCGATTTACTACATTTTAATATATTGAAAACAAACTTCTACTCGATACGTGTTAACATCGTAAATTTTCATATCTTATGAAAAGAGGAGATATTTGTGCGGTGTTTGTAATAACAAGGAATTGCTTTCTTAATTTATTTTACTTGGAATAGATAATACAAAACACGAAAATTTTCCCTTGTTTTGTACATCTCTTCCTTTTTATTTTTATATGTGCATTCCTTGTTATTCCAAACGTCGCATTTTTATTTTTTAAAACTAGATAATATGCAGAAATGTAACTACAACCATTTGAGTTCCAATACATAAAAATGCCATAATAACCCCAGAGATATAAACAAGTTCTTATTTCAACTTTATTCATATCATTCTATAAAAACAAGTTCCTAATTATGACGCATTAATTAAGATTTCATTTAGTTCATTTGTCGTTAAAATACAAATTTGAATCATTACACAGTTACAGAATTAAATCTAATCATTATGCAATTACAGAATTAAATCTAATTATTACGCAATTACATAATTAAATCTAATCATTATGCTTTTGAAGTATAATATAAATTTCATAGGCAAGTTTAACATTTTCAAATTTCATATTCATAAATTCATTTGCAAATTAAATTCAATTCTTAGGCATATAGGAATAGATCTGTAACGATAAAATCAAATATTGTATAAAAACATATAATATTTCCACTTACCTTCTTAGCGCTTCCAAATCTCCAGATCTAACGCAGGTCTAATATCTTTATATGTATTTTTCTTTTTGACTCCTTACTTGAATCCACAATCAACATTTATATACAGATCTATTAGAATTTAGATTAGAGAGAAGTGATTTGGATTAATTATTAATTAAAACTAGATCTATAGTTTACCTCTAATGTATTGACTTGGTTTGAACATATTTTTTATTCTCTGTCATCTCCTATTCCTTCTCCAAAGTGTATACATGTAATTTAAATCTATTTCTATGTATTTAGAATTCCGGAGGAGAAAAGAAAATGGTAGAGCTTCCATGTTCATTAGGAAATTATGAGTTGAAAGTGATGCCCTAAGTCCATATTTATAAGGGTTCAAACAAGTGCTAACCGTCGGATTCAACTGATAAAATTCTGAGTCGTTTAAAAACAATTTACCGCCACTTCCTAAACTACAAGGGTTGACCGCCCCTAAGCTTGGGTCGAGCTATAACGGTCGACCTGGGTGCTATAGGGGTCGATCTGTGCTTGTTTGAATGGTGATTTTATTTCTTGTTCGATTTTGTTAATTCTCTTCCTCCATTCAATTGATTATGTAATTTGTTTCCTCTATTAATTGATCTCGTTCAATTCTTTCCCCTTTTATAGATTCTCTAAGATTTGAAATAAATGTTGACATTTAAATCTCCATTAACGTTACCAATTAGCGTTAATTAATTCTATTTCCATATTTACCTATATAATTATTTCCGACTCTAAAACTTCAAACGTTGATATTTTTTAAACTCTGATCGAAAAACATTATATATGAAAATTGATTAGAAAATTGTCACGAATACAGTGGTGCAAGTTTCATAGCTAAATTTTGATGTTTGTAAAAATTCCATTTTCACTATTTACTCTTTATTAATTAATTTTCTACTTAAATTAATTATCGTAAAAATCACGGGGTGTTACAATTGTCTTTTCTGAGTTTTGGACTCTAAAAGAAATATAAGAATCTAGATATTTGATCCATAGTCAATCACATATAAATGTTGTATGGTGAATAGTCGTTATTCGTAATGTATGAAACTACGATAAAATATGTTCATTCAAAATAAACAAGTAAACCATAGGGCGATATCATACACTCAATATGATTGAGTATTACAAAGATCTTGCTTTGTTAAATGTAGCACTAAACTAATAGATACTAGATGTACCTAGGAATTTGATCAGTGGAATGCCAGTTTGACCAGTTTATGTAAAATGCATCTTATTTGATATCCTTAAATGTTAAGGTTGACCGAATGAATTTTGTAAATAGTTCATTACGGACTTGTAGTAAGGATTTCCATTGAATGATTTGACCATTTAGAAAGGAAAGCGAATGTACGAGAGCGGGATTAACTTAGTTACAGTTAGGATGAAGAGAGTGAATGGTCACCCTGCTTCATGAAGAGACTTCAAAAATGAGAATTGTATAAAGTACAAGTAAATACTTAATATAGAATAAGAAATGTGAATTTTAATACAAATATAATTTCATATAGAAAATTATTTTCTATAAGAGTTTTTTATTCGACTTTGATATATTTGATCTAAAACTCTCGGCTACAAACTAGTTACAATGGATGAAATAGAATCCCATAATAAGTGATTGAATGAAGCCTCGAATTTCTTGACTATTATTGTAGTGGTGGAAATAGTGGGAGAATACCATCTGACACTTATCGATGAACGCATTAAATTTCAAAAGATTACCTTTGTACATATATATATTAAGTATTATTTTATGAAATATTAATGGTTTTCGGTATTGATTGAAAATAGACGTAATTTAGTTTTATTTTAATATGAATATTCATTATAAGATAAATCTATGGTGTTTATTTTTATAACTATTGTGATGCATTAATTATTGAAAACATGAAGTATCTAAAACTTTATAAAGTTTTCGGAATTACAAACTAAGCATATCTTTAATACATGATTCTTTAATCATGTGATTATGAATCATATGGTACTAGTGAATTTTATCTCAACCGATTGAGAACAAAGTTAGTGAACTCTTTAGATTGATACATATAGAAATATGTAGTTAAAAGTCAAATTATATAAAAACCTCCACTACCTTGTTTAGTTCATAGAATATAAATAAAAGTAGAAAAACATAACATGCAAGGAAAATAATATAATTTGATTTTATTTAATAGGTGAATGTATTGGATTCCAAATGTACCTAAAAACAAATAATATTTACTCTCAAAAGTCACTCCTCCCTAGGATGCATAATGATATATTGATAAGGAATAATCAGACTTCGTTGGACAATACGATTGATTATTGGTGAAGTTGAGTTAACTTCTTTTGACAAGGATGGGTACTTAAGATTAAGCGCGTTGGTTAAATTTAATTCATCTGAAGAAGAGTTTACAAGATCAAATTCATATAAGATATGAATTTATAAGAAATCTGAGTCTTAAATAGTTTAAGATGTGTGGTTGTCTAATACATATTATGAACATATGTTCTGTAACTTAAAATTAAATCAGTTTTATACACATATAAATGGCAGTTCATAAAATATTTCTAAATTTCTATTCCACCGTACCGAGAAAAATTGTTGTTTCAAGAAACACCACCTTCATCATTGAATGAATTTTTAAAAAAAAATTGTGGTAGTACAATGGACTTGGATATGATACGTAGACTTAAACATAGAAATTGATTGCACAAGATGAAATAAAATTAACCAAGCCTAAAACGAACAAACAACACATTAGAATATCTAATGTTAATTCTCGTACATTAAAGAGAAATTATGAGTTTCTAATCAATGTCGACAAAAAGAATTATTGGCAGTAACAATTTCCTTAGTTTTCAATAAGCCGTAAAGAGTATAGCCATATGGTATAATGCTTTGGATTCGAAATAGATTCCAAGCACATTGTTAAAACACGATTTTGATAGTTATTCCCAAAGGGATGTGATCCGTCGGCTGCAAGTGTGTCTTCAAGGAGATTAATGCAGTTGAAATTATATAAAGCAGTGTTAATAGGAAATCACTTCATCGATTACAAATGTTGAAATTAGTGATGTAATTTAGCTAGCTAACATGCCAAAAATCATTCTACATGCAATTATCACACAATTTGATTTTGAGTTTTGACACTTTGATGTTGAAATAGAAGTTCTAAATAATGATTTAGAAGAGACTGTTTGCAAATAACAACCAAAATGTCTCAAAGTCAGTGGAAGCGCTAACATGATTCATTTGATGTGGATATGATCCAAAGGCGGAAACAACAATAGCATGCGTTAAGCATTAGAGTTGAACAAGCATTTTGATAGAGAAATCAAATAATTTGATTTTCATTTATGGAAGCATGTGTTTATAAGAAAGAACATTATAGGTACTAAAATATTTCTTAAACTATAAGTAAACGAAAAACTTAGAATCGTTAATGATGTACCCATGTTAAAATCATTTTAATTTGGTTGTTTGATCCTCGACATTGGATTTGAAAATGACATATTTTATAACCAATATAAAAGGATGTAGGGACAGTTCCAAATGATATACATAGACACCATATTAAAATGTTTAATATGAGCATATGAGATGGATTCCTTATTTGTTGGCAGTAGAAATTATCACATATGCTATGTAGTCTACTATATCACATTTCACTTATATTCCTGGTAGATTAAGAAAATATCAAATTTCAATTAAGATAACAAAACACTAGTTAAGAGTATTCTTAGGTATTTGCAAAATACGAAAGAAATGTTTGTGAAAACAATGAACTCTTTATCCAGGGTATTTGTGCGGGTTGCGGAATTATGGATCTTAAGATTTATTAAACACTAGAAGGGGTTCATAGGGTTTTCTAACTTATGCAGATATTTTTAAGTTTCATTCAATTAAAATATTAAATCACAGATTAACAACACAGAATTATACTATCAAACGTCACAGGTGTAATCATAGATAAAAATAAAAGCAATAATGCAAAGTAAAGAGTTAGAGAGATGACACTAGGGATTTTATACTGGTTCGATTTCTCCTACATCTAGTCATGAACGATCGCTTGTACAGATTTCTTTTCAAATGCGAATCTTTAACCGAGCAAAGGGAAAATCCAAATACAGTCTCGATTTCGAGGCTATAAGGCACACCCTCCTAAATTTACAAGCTCAGGGAAGACTCGCTTGATTTGACCGAGGTATAAGCACACCCACTAGATTTCCAGGCTACTAACTACACCACTTGATTTGAATGGGCTACAAGCACACCCAAAGCAAATATAAATAGAGTTAATAGCTTTTCCAAAGATAATTTCTAGAACTTTGGATAAAACGGATCCTATATCCTCTTAGATAGCACTTTGATCTTTGAATTGAGAGAGAGAGAGAGATGTTACCAAAATAGTAAGATAGTAGTATTGAATTAATACATAAAGAATGAATTGATTCTATGTGATTTTGAAGAGAATAAAGTACGTTTTTCAATAGTGTTTTCAAGAGAGTAAGAGGAGGGAAGAAAATAAGTAATTAATTATCAAAAAATTCATTTGCACTCTCCTTTATATAGTGAATCAACAAATGTGTTCGTTCGTGAAGAGTTGCGATGAATACACATTTCCTTTCAAACTTTGAAAAGCCACTTGATGTCATGTATGTCGACATATCCAAAGCATGTATGTCGACATATGCCTGTTTATTTGAAAATTTATTTCTTTTGAAATGTTTTGAAAATCCTATGCTTTGTAAAAATATTAATACTATAAAATAGTTTGAACATAGTTTATAAATATTTTGAACTTAGAAAAACTTTTATAAAATATTTTGGAATATATTTTGAAATTTATTTTGATTAAAAATATAAAAATTAGAAAATAGGATATAGAGATCAAAGATTGCTATCAAGGACTTTAATAATATAAGCTATGACACTATACACTAAATTATAATCCTGAGATCTTCATATCTTAGTTTTTGAACTCATGGGTCTTCATGTCTATCTCTTGAGTATTTATACTGTATAGTCTTCGATTTAACAATTGTGTAATATTCTACACTATATACTACATAACTTGGCAAAATGTTAGTATCTATATTTTATATGTAACGACCAGGTATTTCGTGTCATTCGCATCTGCACATGTCAGACTTGAATTGGTCAAAATATTAGATTGTTAATTTATATTTGGCAAAACTCAGCATATAAAGTAAATAAATAATCACAAAATCACAGACACAGAGTAATATAACAATAAGCAGCGGAATAGATAAATAGTAGTTCATGAAGCTACTATATAAACAACAGAGTATGAAATAAAATACAACAGAAATATCAAATACAATAAAGTCTCGAATGCAAACAAATGACTTCTCTGAACAAAACCACCGGATAGCTGAAAGCAGAATAGATACAGGTAGATCTTCTAGTGAAGCACCAACTCCAAAGGTGGGTCTCAAATGTTGTGTTACTCAGTCTGACCCGAGCGTAAAGCAAAAACACAAAACACTCGAGTCAGGATTAACATTCTTATATCAATAAATCCAACTCAAGTGAAATATCAACTAAAATACAAGTAACTCAAAGGATGTTTGGGATAACCATCCTCTAAGGATCCATGGAACTATCTACTATGTAGTAATATACGCTATTATAATATGTCTATAGTAAAGTAAACTATTAAAATAGCATTAAGGCGTTATCCATATCCCCCTTAACACATTTTTATATATTCTCATAGTCTATACAGTACCGTAATTCCTCCGTAAACTAGAGGGCTATCAGAGGGCACACCATAGGTATGGTACAAAACAAACTCGTAGAAGGCGCGATAGGGAATGCGACAAGGCACTCGAGGCAATGCCAGGGTAGATATACCGTTTGCGGATCTGGACTGGTGGTAACGCATAGCAACTACTACCGCCCACCTCGTGACACACACCCAAATCAAAGGGTGCACCCAATCAAATCACAAAAGCAATAGAATGGTATCGAAGAAATGTGTCTGATAGGAGGAATGACCTCACTTGGCCCGGCATGGCTCCTGTTTTAGCCGCATCAAGCTGACTCATAGGAGTCAGGGCTATGTAAATACCATATAGAATCGTCACCAAACCATCCTACTTCATTCTGGAATCTCCACCACGTACAAAGTTGTTAAAGTGGTTTTCGGTATTGGCAGAGAGTATGATAATATCCGATCCTGGTCTCTTTAACAACCAAACGTTATTATAACACCGCGGTCATTTCATTTCAAATCATATTTCAAACCAAAATATCATATCTATTTCAAAACCATATCAATACGATATCATTATTCACTTAAAATAATATTCATTTCCAAAATCATAACACTTTCCAAAATTTTAACACTTCTGAAATTATAACATTTTTGAAACCATAACACTTAGGAAATCATAACACTTGAAAATCATAACACTTTGAAATCATAATACTTTCCAAAATTATAATACTTTCCAGTCAAACAGTTTAGATATAGAAATAGTATATGTAATAAAATAAATTAAAAATAAAAATAGTTTATATAATAAAATAATTTATATAATAAAATAGATATATATTAAAATAGTTATAAATTAAAATAGTTTATATTAAAATAATTAGTATGTTAAAATAGTTTCATATTAAAATAGTTTATATTAAAAATAATTCATAAAGTAAAATATTTTTATATATTAAAATACTTTATTTAAAATAAATTAGTTTCCTCAAATTTCATAAATCGATTTAGATCAATTCGAATTCCAAAATTCAATTTAATTTAATCTCGATTCACCAATATCAATTAAGTTCAAAACCATTAAAAATTTATATCGATTTCAAATACATATATATACTACAATTTAAACTATTTCAATTTCAATAGATTTCAAAGCTTAAATTTATTTATATTTCAAATTCAACTTTACCATTATTTAATATTGAAAAATTCACTTAGTCAATCAAATATCATTTAAATAAAACCTTAAATTACAATTTATATAACTAAATATTCCCTTCAATTTATTTAATGGAAATATTCATTTAATCACTTTAAATCAAAATCGAGTTATAAATCATATCTTTAAAATCTCAAATTTAATAAGTTTCAAATCGGTTTTATTTAAGTAAAATTCAAACAAATTTAAAATTAATTTCTATTTCTCTTTCCAACTTATTTTATTAAAATTATTATAAATCTATATTAAAAATATAATATCTTAAAATCAATATTTATTAAAACCACATATATTTTCTTTCAAAACCTTGGAAATAATTTTCAAATATATATATATACCAACGGTGTCTGTATATAATTTTCTATCCTATGGTCAAGTGATATGGATATTTATCATTTCAATCCGCAATTTAAATATACGGGTATATATCTTTTCAACCCGTAATCCCAAATTCAATTCAATTAGAATCGCTTGGGTTTATCATTTCAACCCATAACGATTTTCTCCTATTCTACAATATCGTTTGGGTATGTATCATTTCAACCCATAGGGAATTCTAAACTAACAAGGAACTTGCAGAGTGAGAACATATATGATAATAATAATAATATCAACAACATGCATATATCATCAGTAACAAATAAAATATACACAACGGGATATGGTGTCATATCCCACAGGTGAACAGATACAAAAAATGGCATATCGTATACAGCAATTATATAATTAACAGTTCAACTTAGCAGCATATTTCAATTGTCGTTTCAATTGAAATCAAATTTAATAAATATAAGAACGTTAATCGTGAGTGATTGCTCACCTTTCGAGGCTAGAGAGACGAACGGGGATAAGATGAGTTACGAATCCAGACATGAATTCCAAAGCTGTAACGACCCGGAAATTTCGAACCCGAAATTTCCAGATAGTTAGAAGAAAAAGAAAGAGATAGAAGAAAGAAACAGAAGAAGAAGAAGAAGAAACAGGAACAAAACATAGAAACCTCACATTCGCAGCGGATCAAAATATAATATCACATAAACAACAGTTTTACAAAAAGAACTGTATCAATACACTTATACATTATACATCAGAGTTATACATTTACAAATGACTGGACAGTTATACAACTTGTTCCAGACTACAATCTATACAGACTACACAGTCTCATATACACAGCGGAATACACTCCATACGTTCCTGCCATCCAGCTCGCCTCCTGAACTCCAGAACGTCCTTACCTGGAAATCTGTAATACTCGGTCTGACCCGAGCATTACATCAAAGTAACACCCGGGTCAGGCTGGAAACCAGCGTGAGTAAACTCATCTAACATGAAATTCAATCCATAGAACTTATTAAAACCCGGGCAACTCGTACTTTTCTATAAGTAAACAACTTATATAGTCAACACTTATTTTCACAAAACAATATCTAAGTATTCAACATAGTTCAAATGGTCCATATTATCCCAAACCGGCCTATTTGATTTCACATATCAATCTATAAAGATTTATAGAAGATTTCAAATCGAAGTGGTTTCGGGTATTAACTAATACCCGACTCCTGTCTCTTCGAATCCAATGTCATCTCTAATCCAATTGTTAAGTTTTAAAACAAACAATTCATATCCATGATATCATATCACATAACAATCCAACCCAGATAGGTAACCTACACTATCATAGTTCAACCCATCATAGCATATCACAACATAACAAGTTATTAGATTAGATATAAATCTAAAATACCCTTCAATCATCCATGAACAAGCTAAATTAGATGTTTAAATCTCAATTTAATTTCCAACTTTAATTACTTAAAATTACCTTAAATCATGCTTGCCTAACATTAATTAATCATAAATCAATTAATTAACCATCTTAAATTATTTTCCTCAATAAATCATTCTTGATTAATCATTCTCTAATTACATTGAGTAATTAGCCCTAAATTAATTACATAAATTAATTATTCTTTAACCATTCACTTAATTACTCTCAGTAGTTAATTAATGATCCTCTAATTACTTTCGTTAATTACCTTTTTAATTAATCACATTCAGGATTAACTATCTTTTAATTACTTACTTAAATTGATCCTTTATTTAATTACACTGAGTAATCCTTCCTTAATTACTTTACTATGAATTAATTATTCAACTTAACTAATTATCATTGGTTAATTGCAAACCATTTGTTATTAAATTATTTAACCATTCTTAATTAATCAACTAATCCTTAATTAAATTCTTAATTAATCCTTAATTACTTTATAATTAATTAGTTATACTTACTAATTTTCTTATCTTAACCAGTTAATTAACTTTTAATTACATAGATTAATTCTACTTAATTAACTAACTTTAACTAATTACAATGATTAATTAACTTTAATTACATTGCTTAATTAAGTTTAAAAACAAATAAGGATTATCCTTAAAATAAATTCCTCAACTTAATTATCAAACATTTATTAATCAATTTTTACTTAAAATAGTTTTAACGATAATTAAATTTAACTTAACCTATTAAACTTAAACTTTGAGAATTAAAACACTTACCCGAGGAAATCCTGGTATTACTCGAACATGTACCCGAGACTCTCCAAACTTCTCCCGAGTTACCTTCCTTCTTTTATTTAAAACTTAGTTAAATGCTTAAAAAAAACTGTCATACCATAGCTCTCACGTACACGCATTCATTCCCGAGCCACTTCCTTCCCTACCCGAGTGATCCTTCGAGTCGACTGTGAATTTATCATTCTGACAACCAAGATCCACGCTGTGCACGTGCACAGGTGGTCGCGACGACGTCTCTCATCGATGACACTTCCCATTCATCAACGGTCACCCCACGACCAAGTTCCGACCTTCCAATCCTGATCCCAAACCCAATAGCAAAATCGAGGGGTACGAGCCATTCCTGGAACAACAACTTCGCCTAAAAACCCATCGAACCCACGACGCCGACCACCGTACCATCTAAAACACCGGCCACATCACCGCAAACCTCCCACGTAGCCATCCCTCTTGATCCCATACCACTCGATTCGTCAGAGACTCCGCGGCGACATGATTTCCACTCACGACCTTAAACCCTAGTTCACCCCAAATCCGACGCCACGACGATCTATCACCAAAATCACCATTTTTCCCAACCTCGTCAGGCCTTCCTCCGTCTCTAGTCCAATTCCCGACAATCAAAAGTCCTCCGACCATCTGACATTGCTCAAAACCCATTTTCAGTTCAACTTTGAACTGCACCTCAAATACTAATCTAAAAATTACAATTTTTGTTTTAAAAATCCTATTTCTTAAAGATAAACCAGATTATAACCTCGAATTTGCAAATTATTCACGTTGAAAATTTAATCAAATCAAGTTTTACTGATTATATGAGCACCTAGGTTGATACAGCCTTTAATTCTTACTATATTTATTTTAAAATTTATATCTAATTGTTTTAAACAACTTTTGTTCAAACATTTCGACCTAAAATTGATCAGAGACAAAACACTATATTTTTGAATGTTGTTTGCATCCAATAGAGAAAAAAAAACAGAGCATAATCCATGAATTTCAGACATGCACACAGAGATAACAACATACATATACTCATAAGACCATAAATTTCCACATGCTAACCATTATTGCCTAATCAAACATAAAATTTCTGCATGCGACATGGATATAAATAGATTAAAGCTTTTTAAACTAAATTTGTTTACTCACCTGTTTTGAACAGAGAAGCCTGTTTTCTTGATTTTAAAACTGGAAACTCAGTTGTTCTTTTACTTTGAAAACTGGAGATTGCTTGCTGTTATAATTTGAGTTGCTGGAAAAATGCTATCATGAATTTCTCCTTTGATCTAAAAACTTTGAGTCACTGAAATGCTGAAGATTTCTTGCTTGATCAAATCTCAGGTTTGCATGCTTTAGTTTGAACTCAAGTTGAAGAAGAAGCTTTGTACAGGCTTGAGAAATATGAAAGTGTTTGTATTTGAACTTGAGGAAGTTTTTCAGGTTTTGGTTTTTTTTTTTTTTTTATATTTCGAAAATGATTTACAGGTTACTGAATTTGATTAATTTCTGGTTTGAGGAACATTAAATTACAGATTTGTTTTTGAGTTATAGGATTTGAGTCTTTCTTAGCTTTTGAATTTGAAGAATAGAAAAAGAATTGAAGAGAGGAATTAGATGGATATATAGGCTAGATTATGATTTAAAAAAAATGACACTTGTCTTTCTTCTCACTTAATCATTTAACACTTGTTAATAAGGAGATTTAAAATTTAACACATGTTATTTGATTATCTAATATGTTAACACTTGTCTCATGATTTAATTAGTTATATATTTTAAATGTTAATGAAAGATTAATACATAATTAAGCCTAATGAATTAGCTAATTTGTATTTATATGTATAAATAATTTTAAAAAGAAATAAAAACCCAATCAAATTAAACTTTTTGAAACCCAAATTAAAGTCAACTTATTCAATTTTAAAATGATAATTTCATTTTCTTACTTTAATTCCTTTTTATATTTATATGGAAAATAATACATTATTAATATGGTTTGAAAATAATAATTTTAACAATTTTAAATGATTTATAAAAGAGATTAAAATCACTATTATTATTAAATGAATTAAAATCATATGCCAATTTGTAATTTAAACTTATATACAAAATTTCCAAATCATAGATTATCTTTAATATATATATAAGTATTATCAACCCAATACTTATTCATACATATATATATATTTCCATTACCAGAAATTTTATTTAACTTATAAATCAGTATTTCTATTAATAAATTTAGTTAATTTATCAGTTACAAATATCCCAAAACCCGGGTTATCACATTCCTCCCCCCTTAGAATCTTTTTGTCCTCAAAAAGGAACGAAGCCAGAATTTACTTATTATCAGATAAATTTTTCTTTTGAACATATTTTTAAAACACATAAAAATAAATCTTTATAATATTACTAAATTAGTTTTTATAAAAATACTTTTATAACTCGATGTTTCAACAAGTCCATTCTCGTTCTCACAGAAATTCGGTCATACGTTGATCAGGCGTAAGACTGAAAATCTATAAGTACTTAGCAGACCCATTTTCAACACCCAGTGAAAATATTTGGAAAATACTTTATTTGAAAATAGAGGAAATATCTTTGGTGAGAATGCTCTGGAAATCATCACCCCCATCCATGGTCACAGTTACATCACGGGTTACGTTGCCATCGCAGCAAAAGTCCATGTAACTGATGACAGCATGGAACCCACAACAGATCGCAGTTACATTCCAGGGTTACGTTGCCATCGCAGCAAAAGTCCATGTAACTGTTGGCTCTCAGCGGCACACACGATTTCGCTGTCAAAATGAAACTTCTCCCACATAGGTCGCAGTCTACCGATATAAAATCAAACGCAGACTGTTGGCTCTCAGCGGCACAAACGACTTTCGCTATGTTACCATAGTGTCACAGTCTACCGATATAAAATCAAACGTAGACAGTTGGCTCTCAGCGGCACACATGACTTTCGCTATGGTCTGCAGTAGATCGCAGTGACATTGAGTCAAATTGTTGTCACAGCATAACTCAAATGCCTCTGTGGGCACCAGCCCCTCGACTTTCGCTACACAAATAATCCTCAGGAACTAGTTTTGTCCGGACTCCTCACAGGATCAACTTTAGAATCCCCCCTTGGGGTTCAAGGCAGTACCACCCAGTGGCACTCCTGAGAAGTTCATTTCAAGGAAGCGCCTTTTTCCCCAGAGCTATACTCAAAACATTTTATACTATATACTTATAGTATCTTCAAATCATACCCTTTATGATTTATCAAAATCTCCTTTACACAAAATCGATTTACAAAATCGATAATTCTCAAACTAGGCTTTCTAAAATCCAAAATTGATTTTCCCAAAAATCAAAAGCCTTTCCCAAATTCATAGGTTCCCAAAACCTTTTCCAAAATCATTCTCATAAGATCCTTTATATATATAGATATAGATATATATAACTTTTAAAATCTTTTGGATCATTTCAACTTTGTATAAAACCTCTTTTATACTTCAAATATTTCAAAACTCTTTTCTTTTAGCAATAGATTCAACAAGGGAAGATTTACCTTATATAACAAGGATATATAACTTTATTTTATTCCAAATCAAATATTCACATTTGATAAATCTTTTATAAAGTTATTAACCATATTTCTTTTCAAAAACCATTTTACAGTTCTTATCCACAAATCTTCAATATCAATTTCATTCAAATCCGTACGATGTACACATATCATCCGTACACAATATCAATCTGATCGCTCAATCGATCACACAATTTCACTTCCGAACTAGTATCGTCCACCCGATTTCCTAGTGCGGACTCAGATCTGGTTTCTTGATTAGAAACCGTCATTCTCCTTGCATAGTCACAACTATGATAGAGAATATCCAGAACCAATCAAAAATCCATATCCAGGTTCGCCGTCGAAAATCGAGCGAAAAAAATCCCAACTCGGATCGATAATACTATCTCGAAATTCTGTGTTCGAATCTGGATCAAATCACTATGCGAATAGAATAATATACGTATATCCTACGTATTTATCTTTATTGGTTATTAGCCAAATCAATTCTCTTTTCTATTCATATTTCCTTTAATTCCATTCACTTATTCTCAATTGCTTCTATTCCCAATTGAGTTATTATTTCAATTACAAACAGTTTGAACTCTGACCAATTTAAATTTAAAAATAGTTTGAAAAAGTTTAAAATAGATAAGTAGTTGAAAAATAGTTATTGGTTTGTAAAATAGTTAAGTAAGTATAAAATAGTTAGTTAATTGCAAAATAGTTTTTAAAATAGTGATTAGATATAAATAACTGAAAAATAGTAATTAGTTTATAAGACAGTTTCAAAATAGTTAAATAATTCTAAAATAATTGTAAAATAAGTATAGATAGTTTGGGGTTTAAGAAGAAAGATTGTATAGTAAATAGTTTGAAAAAAATAGGTTCATATTAAAACAAATTACTTTGAAAATAGTCCAGAGTCAAACCATTCAATTCCTCGTCAATTCAATTTAAATTTCTACTTCCATTTAAATTGACTCAATACTTCAATTTCCATTGAAATTTATTAAATCCCAATTCAAGTTGAATTAACCTTAATTCCTTTCCAAATTCAAATCAAATTCCATTTGATTTTTAAACATATTCAATTTTAATCATAATTTCAAATTATTTTAATTCAGAATTTCCATTGAAATTTATGCTTATCCATTTTTAATCACAATTCTAATTAATTCAAATCAAATTCAATTTGAACTAATTCTATTTAAATCTCAACTTAAAACCATCTCGAATTATATAAATTCGAGTTAAATATTTTAAATGTTGATTTAATCTCTTAAGTCAAATCAAATCAACCTTTATTTTTAATTTAACAACTTAAATTTTTAAACCATTTAATTTTTGAATCAAATTTCAAAATTCCACTTTAAAATTATCTTAACTTATTACAAAGTTCAAATAAGAATTCAAAAACAATTTAATCTTCAGATTCTAATTTATTATTCATTTTTTTTATTTCTAGATCTCAAACCCATTTTGAGATTACTCATAACTCCCATTTAAATTAATCATTTAACTTCCCATGTTAAATTCCAATTTCATCTTGAAATTTCCAATTCAAGTTATTCATTCAAACTTATTTAACTCCCTCCAAGTTAAATTAAATTTACTTAATCCAGTCAACTTTACACAATTTGAATTCCCATTCAAATTTTAAACTTCAGATTAATATTCTTCCCACTTAAATTCAAAAACTTATCACTTTGGGTTTTCATATCACAATCCAATTTAAAACTCAACACTAAGAGTTATTTCAAATCATCCTTAATATTATACCTTAAAATTTTAAACCACTTTTGGTTTTTAATTCAAAACAAATTTCAAGTTTTCTGTATTTAGATTTAAAATTTCACAATTTCAAATTATCTTCAATTCCAATTTATAAGTTATACTCACTTAAATGTTTACTTCTCTAAACATTTCATTATCGACCATCTATGATAATAACCAAGATTATCATATCTGGAAACCAATTCATTATTATCTTTATTCTTGATAACACTTCTACAAATTCAAGGTTTTATATTCAGTTTGGATCCTTTTCAAACTTATCTTCATTTCAATTTCAATTTGGTTGTATTTCTATTACCACTTAATTTAATTCCACTATTTTAACAACCAATTACCTTAATATTTATTAAAAAGAAATATTGCTTTATATATATTCTTATATAAAAATCATTTGAAATCTTTATATATGAAAATAACAAGTACGCTCTCATATATATATATACACTCAACTCATTCTAGGGTACTATTGACCCTATTCTTTAATGAGTAATCCCACCAGAGCCAAGGTTCTCGCTTAACCTTGCTCTGATACCAAGTGTAACGACCCGGAAATTTCGAACCCGAAATTTCCAGATAGTTAGAAGAAAAAGAAAGAGATAGAAGAAAGAAACAGAAGAAGAAGAAGAAGAAACAGGAACAAAACATAGAAACCTCACATTCGCAGCGGATCAAAATATAATATCACATAAACAACAGTTTTACAAAAAGAACTGTATCAATACACTTATACATTATACATCAGAGTTATACATTTACAAATGACTGGACAGTTATACAACTTGTTCCAGACTACAATCTATACAGACTACACAGTCTCATATACACAGCGGAATACACTCCATACGTTCCTGCCATCCAGCTCGCCTCCTGAACTCCAGAACGTCCTTACCTGGAAATCTGTAATACTCGGTCTGACCCGAGCATTACATCAAAGTAACACCCGGGTCAGGCTGGAAACCAGCGTGAGTAAACTCATCTAACATGAAATTCAATCCATAGAACTTATTAAAACCCGGGCAACTCGTACTTTTCTATAAGTAAACAACTTATATAGTCAACACTTATTTTCACAAAACAATATCTAAGTATTCAACATAGTTCAAATGGTCCATATTATCCCAAACCGGCCTATTTGATTTCACATATCAATCTATAAAGATTTATAGAAGATTTCAAATCGAAGTGGTTTCGGGTATTAACTAATACCCGACTCCTGTCTCTTCGAATCCAATGTCATCTCTAATCCAATTGTTAAGTTTTAAAACAAACAATTCATATCCATGATATCATATCACATAACAATCCAACCCAGATAGGTAACCTACACTATCATAGTTCAACCCATCATAGCATATCACAACATAACAAGTTATTAGATTAGATATAAATCTAAAATACCCTTCAATCATCCATGAACAAGCTAAATTAGATGTTTAAATCTCAATTTAATTTCCAACTTTAATTACTTAAAATTACCTTAAATCATGCTTGCCTAACATTAATTAATCATAAATCAATTAATTAACCATCTTAAATTATTTTCCTCAATAAATCATTCTTGATTAATCATTCTCTAATTACATTGAGTAATTAGCCCTAAATTAATTACATAAATTAATTATTCTTTAACCATTCACTTAATTACTCTCAGTAGTTAATTAATGATCCTCTAATTACTTTCGTTAATTACCTTTTTAATTAATCACATTCAGGATTAACTATCTTTTAATTACTTACTTAAATTGATCCTTTATTTAATTACACTGAGTAATCCTTCCTTAATTACTTTACTATGAATTAATTATTCAACTTAACTAATTATCATTGGTTAATTGCAAACCATTTGTTATTAAATTATTTAACCATTCTTAATTAATCAACTAATCCTTAATTAAATTCTTAATTAATCCTTAATTACTTTATAATTAATTAGTTATACTTACTAATTTTCTTATCTTAACCAGTTAATTAACTTTTAATTACATAGATTAATTCTACTTAATTAACTAACTTTAACTAATTACAATGATTAATTAACTTTAATTACATTGCTTAATTAAGTTTAAAAACAAATAAGGATTATCCTTAAAATAAATTCCTCAACTTAATTATCAAACATTTATTAATCAATTTTTACTTAAAATAGTTTTAACGATAATTAAATTTAACTTAACCTATTAAACTTAAACTTTGAGAATTAAAACACTTACCCGAGGAAATCCTGGTATTACTCGAACATGTACCCGAGACTCTCCAAACTTCTCCCGAGTTACCTTCCTTCTTTTATTTAAAACTTAGTTAAATGCTTAAAAAAAACTGTCATACCATAGCTCTCACGTACACGCATTCATTCCCGAGCCACTTCCTTCCCTACCCGAGTGATCCTTCGAGTCGACTGTGAATTTATCATTCTGACAACCAAGATCCACGCTGTGCACGTGCACAGGTGGTCGCGACGACGTCTCTCATCGATGACACTTCCCATTCATCAACGGTCACCCCACGACCAAGTTCCGACCTTCCAATCCTGATCCCAAACCCAATAGCAAAATCGAGGGGTACGAGCCATTCCTGGAACAACAGCTTCGCCTAAAAACCCATCGAACCCACGACGCCGACCACCGTACCATCTAAAACACCGGCCACATCACCGCAAACCTCCCACGTAGCCATCCCTCTTGATCCCATACCACTCGATTCGTCAGAGACTCCGCGGCGACATGATTTCCACTCACGACCTTAAACCCTAGTTCACCCCAAATCCGACGCCACGACGATCTATCACCAAAATCACCATTTTTCCCAACCTCGTCAGGCCTTCCTCCGTCTCTAGTCCAATTCCCGACAATCAAAAGTCCTCCGACCATCTGACATTGCTCAAAACCCATTTTCAGTTCAACTTTGAACTGCACCTCAAATACTAATCTAAAAATTACAATTTTTGTTTTAAAAATCCTATTTCTTAAAGATAAACCAGATTATAACCTCGAATTTGCAAATTATTCACGTTGAAAATTTAATCAAATCAAGTTTTACTGATTATATGAGCACCTAGGTTGATACAGCCTTTAATTCTTACTATATTTATTTTAAAATTTATATCTAATTGTTTTAAACAACTTTTGTTCAAACATTTCGACCTAAAATTGATCAGAGACAAAACACTATATTTTTGAATGTTGTTTGCATCCAATAGAGAAAAAAAACAGAGCATAATCCATGAATTTCAGACATGCACACAGAGATAACAACATACATATACTCATAAGACCATAAATTTCCACATGCTAACCATTATTGCCTAATCAAACATAAAATTTCTGCATGCGACATGGATATAAATAGATTAAAGCTTTTTAAACTAAATTTGTTTACTCACCTGTTTTGAACAGAGAAGCCTGTTTTCTTGATTTTAAAACTGGAAACTCAGTTGTTCTTTTACTTTGAAAACTGGAGATTGCTTGCTGTTATAATTTGAGTTGCTGGAAAAATGCTATCATGAATTTCTCCTTTGATCTAAAAACTTTGAGTCACTGAAATGCTGAAGATTTCTTGCTTGATCAAATCTCAGGTTTGCATGCTTTAGTTTGAACTCAAGTTGAAGAAGAAGCTTTGTACAGGCTTGAGAAATATGAAAGTGTTTGTATTTGAACTTGAGGAAGTTTTTCAGGTTTTGGTTTTTTTTTTTTTTTTATATTTCGAAAATGATTTACAGGTTACTGAATTTGATTAATTTCTGGTTTGAGGAACATTAAATTACAGATTTGTTTTTGAGTTATAGGATTTGAGTCTTTCTTAGCTTTTGAATTTGAAGAATAGAAAAAGAATTGAAGAGAGGAATTAGATGGATATATAGGCTAGATTATGATTTAAAAAAAATGACACTTGTCTTTCTTCTCACTTAATCATTTAACACTTGTTAATAAGGAGATTTAAAATTTAACACATGTTATTTGATTATCTAATATGTTAACACTTGTCTCATGATTTAATTAGTTATATATTTTAAATGTTAATGAAAGATTAATACATAATTAAGCCTAATGAATTAGCTAATTTGTATTTATATGTATAAATAATTTTAAAAAGAAATAAAAACCCAATCAAATTAAACTTTTTGAAACCCAAATTAAAGTCAACTTATTCAATTTTAAAATGATAATTTCATTTTCTTACTTTAATTCCTTTTTATATTTATATGGAAAATAATACATTATTAATATGGTTTGAAAATAATAATTTTAACAATTTTAAATGATTTATAAAAGAGATTAAAATCACTATTATTATTAAATGAATTAAAATCATATGCCAATTTGTAATTTAAACTTATATACAAAATTTCCAAATCATAGATTATCTTTAATATATATATAAGTATTATCAACCCAATACTTATTCATACATATATATATATTTCCATTACCAGAAATTTTATTTAACTTATAAATCAGTATTTCTATTAATAAATTTAGTTAATTTATCAGTTACAAATATCCCAAAACCCGGGTTATCACAAAAGCGAAACAAGATTTGCATGAATCGATGAACAAGGCTGATAAATAGGAATTAACGAAGTCAAATAAGAACGAGATTGATGAAGATAAATGGTATCGGTGAACTTATATATAACGACATATAACTATATATATATATATATAATCATATTTTTAATTCAAACATATATTAAATTAAATTATATGTATTTCAAAATCCATTGTTTCAAATTTAAAACACACAAAGAAAAATCAAACATATATATATATACATTATTACATATATATATTACATTTAAAAGTCAAAATAAATTCGCTTTATTTCATTAAATATAGACTATCACTCTATATAATAAAACTCACACATTAAAATAGAATCCATATACATATATATACATATAAATTAGAAATTAGTATCAAATTTAAGACACATTATATCAAAATCCCTATATAATAAAATCAATATTATTATAAACTTAGTTGAATAGAATTGGAAAGCAACAAGGTACAACATATAAATTATGTATACACTGTAACTAATATTATAAAACTAACATTATATATATACTTAAAACACACGCTGAAATAAATCGTGATATATATTCAAAACACACATTCTCTTCTGTAACACTCGCATATATGTATTTATATACACTTTCAAAATCAATACATACATATATAAATAACAACAAATGTAACTTTAAATATATAAAACTGCAACTGTTATATAAAACCATCAAATAAAGTATATATACACATACAACGAATCAAAATATATATATATATATGAGTATATATCTATACACTACAAATAGCAGATATATTACCAAACAAATGCATATATACAGGCAAACACAATATGTGCAATTGAAACCAAACTTAACAGATTACCTATATATAGCAAACGTATACAAATGATACCTATATATAACTAAAACATTACATATACTTACATAAAATAACAGATAATATTGATAGCCTATATATACGAACAGATTATAAATAATTTATACAACTTACATATTATATATAGCACCGTACAATACACACCTCCCATGTGGATATTAATATATATATATATATAGCCTAATATATAAACACCTATATAACTTAACAGGTATACACATACATATTAACTATCAGATCAAATATCTATAAAGTAATACATATAAACAACTTTATAAAGTTTAAAAATCAAAAATGTAACAAACAGTATATTACCAATCTATGAACAAAGAGGAGGCACGGTTGCAAAGAATGGTGAAGGGGAGTAGGTGCGCGGGCGGTGAAGAGGGAGGCTCGGCCGAAGTGGAGGAGGGTTCGACTGCTTTGGGCGTTCGGCGGGTGGAGGAGTGGTGCACTGGCGATCGGCGAGGTGTGGCGAGTGGGGTGACGTGAAGAGTGGCCGAGCATGCTGTGATCTTGTTTCAGTGAAAGATACATGCAAGAGAAGAAGAATCCATATCTACTTTATATAACTTTTGTTATTTCCAGAGGCAAGAATTGGAATGGACATATTAGCCCGAACGGAATATATATACTTTAGAATAGACGAAAGAAGAGGGAAGGGTGAGAAATTGCAAGGGACGTGTACATGGTTACAGAAGTTATAAAGGTATGTAATAATAAATATATGCTTTTATTATTAGAAAAATGGACAGATCGGAAGAGCTGGCAGAGAAACAAACATTCATATATAAAGGAATGGTAAGAGTCAAAAAAAGCAAAAAGCAAATATGTGAATTGCTCTGAATATCAATAATTGATGGCAGTTGGATTTCATGGAGGACAAGTGAAAAGACATGCCGAAACAAAAGACTCAAAACAGATGTCGGTACGACTGATCGGTTCACCGATTTCATCGTACTTCGAACTCCAAAACACAGAATTGAATACACCGCAGAGACCAGCACGGCGAGACGGTCAAAACGGTATACAGATATCCGTGGTACGATCTTCGTATCAAAAGTCGATAATCGGTACCGAAAATGGTGCTAATTTGCCAAAAATAAGATAAACTGAGCAATATCAGTCCAAATTTGAAGAAATGAAATATGACATCGCACTTATAAGATGATTTACAAATTTATTGTGTAAAAATATTCAGGTTTGGGAAACATTTTATTACCATCCAATATTAACTGATTTGAATTTAAATAAAATTACACAACAAAATTAACTTCCATATTATCTGATGAAAATTTATCAATTTCTATGTTTAAATAGACGTATTCCAAATATTAAACTTTTATTTCCAAATTCAATTATTTAAAATTTCACAAAATTTCAGCTATTAAAACAGTTAAAATTTATGGGTCGTTACACTATATGATTGTATATGTTATTGTCATCAAATCAATAACTGACGTATTAACAATTTGGACTCGAACTCCATATGTGATATAAAGTATAATATATCAATACTAAATTCATATTCAGACTTAGTTAAGGAGCTTTAAGTTGGGATTGTTCCAAATGAATGTTTATGGCTGGTTCAACCAAAAGTCTAATTATATTGCCTTAAACAACGTAGTATCAAAAGATGTATGTATAAAATGCACAAATTTATAATAAAGCCACGAGTGATTCTAAATGTTGAGAATCGACGACTTTGTTTTCTAAAAACAATGTTAGGATAAAGATCATAAAAGAACCTAGAGGTCACTAGAAATTGAGAAATATACTCTGAAAAGTTCCAGATGATAAGAGCAGCTTATCTAGGATGGAGAAAGTTTATTAACAAAGTGGATAATTAAGACAATATAGCATATCCATTCATGAAGGGACATGTTTGATCGGTTATAAGCAAAATAATCAAAGAGATGAGACTGAGATTCCATAATTGGCCCAAAGTGTAAGTGGGTGATTGAAAGAGTTAGTGGTTTTCGCTAGATAAAATTATATAATTTGTAAAATATATCAAACTCTTTAGTTAACCTTGTTCGTACTAACTGTATTTGTTTTTCTTTTATATAGTTTGTTATACTGTCATATAATTAATTAAGCAATTAATTTAAAGTATATGAAAAGAAAATCCTTAAATAAAACGTTATGTGATTTTAGTTGCAATCGTGAGTAATTAAGTATAGAATTAGATGAATTTTTTTACAATATTCCTGTATAAGATGTTTCGAAAAAGGATTTAGATACATCCATTAAGACCAGAGTGTGTAGCTCTATCCAAATGTTGTGCAATATATTACTCATGGTTGCAGGGGTATCAAGGTTTACATAATTATAATTATTAGATAAATGTGGGATGACTCGTTCGAGAGTTTCCTCTTGATTAACAACAATAAGGTCAAACAGAAAATCTTAGGATGATGATATTACACCGTTCCCTGGACTTTAGAATACTGGGTAACTTCAATGTGAATACTCCACTTTGATTATAGTTAAATCATGGAATGGTGATCCATTAAGAGGCTATCATTAGGTCTGAGTTGAAGCATTAAAAGCGAAACACCATTCAATAAAGAATTCGTCTTCTCAATTTATGAGGTTAATATCACTGTCAACTATAGTCGACTCATAGTCAAAATCTTAAGGCAAAGTGGTATGGTTAATAATAAATGTTATTATAAAACCAAGGACTCTGTTTATGGAATAACTGAGTTGAATAGGGATGATTGAATTTTTACTAAAACCAAATTCCATAATCCTAAGGTGATATAGTGTTGATGGAATGTGTATATATATTAGTTGCTAAAAGCTACCACTTAAGAAAATGTAGAAGTGGACTTTACCAAAAAAGATCCGTAAGTGATGAATTTGGGCAAACTATCACACAACTAGCTAAGGTAACATGTGAATGTAATATTTAAATCATTCAAACTTAATATCTGATTGAATTCACACATTTGAGTCTCACAACCGTATTTATGGATTCTTCAAAAATTAGAGATAATTAATTTTTAAAATGTTGTAATTTAATTAAATTAATTAATGTTTGAGAAATATTAATTAGTATTCGGTTTATTTAGTGTTTTGGAGTTATTTGGAATTATTTGAATACATATATGAAAGTTAAATTTGCGTGCATCGATGTACGCTATCAGTGTAACTTTAAATGAGTTTAAATAGAAGATAATTAAGTGAAGTGGTTTATAGAAATTTTATGCCTCTTGATATTATATAGTGTTGGCCAAATCATGAAAAGGGAGACAAATAAAGAGATTGAGAGAATATTAAGGAAATTGATTAAGGAAGTTTCAAATAAAGGAAGATTTTCATTCTTTTAGTAAAAATAAATCCACTAATTCATTTTCATTTTATTCTTCTATTCATTCAGTATTTATCTTCTCTTCTCCATTTCCATGATTGAAAATAAAATCTTCCTTTCTAAACTCCAAATTAAATAAAAACATCAAATACAATAAAATCGAGTGGTTCATCGTTCTCTTGCAAAAGTGGGTGTGGATCTACTTAGAGATATGAAGATAAATATCAAACCAAGGTGTAACTTATTGACTAGATCCATAAAGTTATTTTTTTGCATATTTATATATTTTTATCTCTTTATAACGATTATATACGTATGTATGAATATTTTTGCCTCGTTATGATTTCTAATTAACATCATATTTTAAATAATTAATTAGATAATGTAATTTCATTTGTTTAAAACTAAAATTGTTTATATGTGCAGATTTATAATTTCATTTATAAATATGATTCAATACATACACACACACATATGCACACACACACACACATATGCACACACACACACACGATTTTTCAAGGTAATTATAATTTTAATGAATTAAATAATATTAGTTTGAATCATTTTGAAACATGAAATACATTAACATTTTGTTCTAAACTTATGTGTATGTTTTGATTCTATATTTCTCTCTGATTAATTTGTTATAAATTGCATTAATTTTGAGTGATAAATTGAGCATTTACAACATAGCAAGTTATAATGATAATAAACATATATTTTTTTAATGTGCTTGATGCAATACTATTGCAAAGTCATAGATAGAATAAACAAATGAAATTTTATTTCAAGAAATAGTTTATTTCATTACAATTTCAAATAGCATACATTTACAACATAGCTCCCACTATATTGTACATTTTCATATAAAACATTATTTTTCACTCTCACATTAAACACACTCTCATATACAATACACTCACGCACTCACTCGAATTCGATTTGTTGTCTTCTTGCTTCAACTTTCTTCTCTCCAATCAATTACTTCGCCTGAGAAATAACAACATAGTAAAAGGGAAAAATCAAACTGCAAAAATATAAATAATTTTGAAACTTGACAATTGCCTTGGTCTATTGGTTTTTTTCTTTTCATATTTGAAATGGGCACTAAAATTCTAAATAATGTACACGAGCAACTTATGACATGCACAGTGTATCACTATACATGCCATAAGATCGAGTACATAAAACCCATTTGAATAAATTAAATTTCAGGCACAAAAGCAAAGGTCAAGCCTGAAGGCTCAACACAGTGCATTGGTGGTCAAGCGGAGCAAGGTCAAGCTCATTGGCTCAACACAAGTTCTAGAGTGAATGAACTAAAACATGCAGAAAACAAAACAAGCACAACAGGCACAAAGATGCAACCAAGCAAACAAAATAGTCAGGTTTAGAAATAAAAAAGGTTTCAACAGATTAATATCTCTACAAAAATCCGATCATATCAAAATTTACATCAGACTACATTACAAAACTCAAAGCACTAGTCCATTAAAGCAATGCACAAGCATAAGGGAATTTACATTGCAAGTGTGCATAAGTTTAGAAAACAAACCAGACCAGCAGCAACACAAATAAAAAGTCTACAGATGCAACAAGGTGGAACCACATCACAAATCAATAGGAGAAACACAACATGGTGCATAAGTGCAAGGAAGTTCAAGTACATAGGCATGCACACACTCACACACAAACCCAAGCACCCATAGAAATTAAAATAGCAAGTACAATGGTGCAGCAAAACATGAAGATCAATGTATCAACAAGTTTAAAATCCATATCCAGCTGCAACTCATTTACACATATATACATATATACATTTGTATTTATATACATGAAAATTACTGCATCTCAGTTCATCAGAAACATGCATCAGAGAATCACTCACAAATCAAACCCGATAACAAATGCATATAACAAATAAGCAAACTCGAGGTCGTCAACAGTCAGAACAAAGTTAAAACAAGGCATTCCAGCATAGACAAGGGTAACATAAATTCAAGCCATAATGAATTGGAACAAGTCAAGACCGAAATTAAAACAACCAACTAAAGTCAAATATATTAAAAATATAAATAGAATATTCGAAAATCTATCATAGAATTGAACAAGTTAAAATTCATATAATCATCAATCCAAAAATCAACGACCAAGCATAACAAGTGAAAATTTCAAACCGAAATTCAAATAAATATATCAGAAATATTGGGAATTGATCCACTATAAATGCCAACTAAATCATCATCGGCAATGACTAGAAGCCAAGTTCGAATAAACACAAAAATAGGCAAAATAAATACACACACCAAATTAGCATGAACAAGTCGACGCTTGAAGCAACCGAGAGGAATCACAGCTAAGCAATCGATCGATCAATAAGGCAGTCATGGCAAGATTATTTCTTCTATCGATTTGAATAAAGGAATCAGCGGCTTTAACAATCCAATCCCTAATTCAAGAACATAAGGATAAAGGGATCGGTTGTAGGAAGAAAATGCACTAGAATAATAAAATTAGGCTACATTTTTTATTCTTCTTTTCTAATCATTTTCTCTAGACTGAACCCTTATTTTTAAATTTATTAACTAGGGTTGTATTATTTTAAATTGTAATTTGTTTTTGTAAACTCTAGCTTTAACTAGGATAGAATTACGGGATGTAGTTTGGGAAATTCTCAACTCGGGGATAGCGTTGGGGCAGAGTTTTGAGCATAGGGTTAGAACAATCAGGTTAGAGATATTCACAAGTTTATAGGGTCTATAAGCGGTCAATTGTTTAATTATATAGAAACCTTGGGGACAACAGTAGGCAGGTTTTGCCGAAGCTGGGTAAAATTGTGTGTTGCTTTTATTTCTGCAATTACTCGGTTATTACTTGTGTTGCAATTTTTGTTGTTTTTCAAATTCATTATAAATACTATTAACCTCCCTCTAGGGTTAATTCTATCCTACAAGTGGTATCAGAGCTATTCAAATTCACTTTTTTTACTATAGCTAGTTTTAATAATGCTTGTTTAGAAGGACAATCCATAACTAGGCCACCTAAGTTTAAAGGCATTGATTACTCATATTGGAAAACTAGGATGAAATTTTTCTAGATAATATAGAGGCTTAGGATATAGTCAAAACTGGTCATAATGTACCCACAAGAACAATAGATGGTTATAATGTACCTACAATAACAATAACAATATAGAGGCTTAGCATACACTTGAAGTAACATATGAAGAAACATTGCATGCCAAGGAATCTCATCTAGCTATGCTCAGCAATGAATACGAGAACTTTGTAATGACAAAAGATGAGAATATATAGGAGATGTATGGACGATTCCCAAATCTAGTCTTTAAATCCAAGATGTTGGGAAAAACTTATACAAATTCAAAAATGGTGCAGAAAATTCTAAGAATCCTTCTGAGAAGTTTCGAAGCAAAGGTGACAATAGTCCAAGAGTCCAAAGACTTGAAGACGTTGAAGGTGGAAAAACTAATTAGAAATCTCATTACATATGAAATGGAGCTAAAGGTCAGGGAAGAATGTGAAAGTGGAGAACCAAAAAAGAAATCAATTGCACTAACCGCCCATAGTGAGGATGATGGCGAGGCTGCTGCCGAATTAGCACTGCTAATAAAGCGATTCAAAATGTGGACAAAGAAGCATGGAAATCCAGCTATAAACTGATGAATAAAAAGCATAGTAAAAGTACCGAATGATTCCGAGGAAGAAATCATGTGTTATAAATATACGAAACCTAGATATATTAAGCCGAATTGCCTGCTGAATCAACGTGACAAAGGGAAGAAGAAGAAAAGGAGAAGTTTTGTAGCCACTTGGGATAAAAGTGAGGAAGATGAAAAAGAAGAAGATAATTCTAGCAGTGAGAAGGAAGAGGCACATCTGTGTCTAATGGGAAAATCAGTTGATAGCGACGATGAGCCAACCGAGGTAGCACACTTATCCCGTATTGATGTACTTTTATTATATCATGAATTAAACGGGAACTTTGATAGGCGTAGACTAAGATACGATAAACTAGAATCAGAGAAGAATAGTCTACTTGAGTTAAATAATGAGCTAGAACTAATGATTCAAAATTTAACTCAGAGTGTGGCAAGTGTCAAGCTTTAGAAGAAGAAATAAATAAGTTTAAATCTAAAATTTAAAGCCTCGGAAAAGAAATTTTAACTTTGAAAAACCAAGATGGCACAAAAAGAGAAATTTCTATCAGAAGATGCATCTCACTTTTGAATGAAAATGTCACACTCAGATCTAAGGTTCAAAAACTTGAACTAACAATCAAAAAAATTTCAAAAGGAGAAAAATCTTTGGATATGTGATTAGGTAATCAGACTGTCACAATCAATAGAACAGGACATGGATATAAGAGTGTTAATCAAATCAATGAAAGGAAAATTTACAAAGTCAAAACCCGTCAAGAATTAGTCAAGTGTTTAATATAAAGAAAAATCAGGCATGATCAACACAAATGTTGGTATAGGAACAACATAATGTGGTTAAACAAATTTGGATTCCAAAAGGTACTAATGTGAATCTTCTCAAAATTAAACAAGTTTGGATACCTAAATATCTTGTCTTTAACAATGATGGACCTCTAAAGTATTATAGGTCATTTTATTCTTCTCTTATGGAGGTATGTTGGTGGGCTAAGGAACTTCAAGAGTGGTTCTTGGATTCAAGCTATTCCAGACACATAATCGATGATAAATCAAAGTTCCATAGCCTAGAATATTACAAAGGTGGGAGTGTAACAACAGGCAACAACGATAAATGTATGATTATCGAAAAAGGTAAATTAGGTAATAATACTTTCACACTAAGTGATGTTTTTATGTGTCAACAACTTACACCATAATCTCATCTCTACTGGCCAACTATGAGATAAAGGTATGAATGTTGTCATTGATGCAAATTTATGAAAAATAATGATAAATGTTTAAGTGAAGTTTTGTTCACATGTAATAGGAAGGCAATGCGTATTCTTTGTCATTTGACGATCTTACACTCTCAAGATGTTCAGTAGCTAAGGATGAAGAAGCTACTTGATGGCATAGACGACTAGGACATGCTAGTATGAGCTTATTGAAAAAAGTAAAGACAAAAGACTTTGGGAGAGGATTACGACAACAAAATTTTGAATCTAGTAGAACGTGCAAAGCATGCACAATAGGAAAATTAAGTAGATCGTCTTTTCATGCCAAAAATACAGTAAGCACTTCTAGTATCCTTAAGCTAGTCCACAAGGATTTATATGGTCCAAATGGTGTTGCTAGCTTAGGAGGTAAGAAGTACTAGTATGTAGTAGTTAATTACTACTCTAGGTTCACTTGTGTCTATTTTTTAGCCAAATAGTTGGAAACTTTCGGATATTTTTCAAAATTTGCAAAACTGGTTCAAAATGAAAAAGGAGTTTCAATTATTACTTTAAGGAGCGATCACGGTTGAGAATTTGAAAATTATGATTTTGAAAATTTTTGTGAAGAAAATGGTGTTAAACAAGAATTTTCTGCTCCATGAACCCCTTAACAAAAAGGGGTAGTTAAGTGAAAAAATCGTACACTACAAGAATTAGCTAGATAAATGATAAATGAGTATAAACTTCCTTTGTTTGTTTGGGCAGAAGTAATAAATACTTCACGCTATGTAATGAACAGAGTTATGATCAGACCAATGCTAATAAAACATCTTATGAGTTATGGTTTCATAAAAAACCTAACATCTCGTATTTTTAAGTTTTTGGATGCCCTTGTTATATTCTTAACATAGGTGATCTGTTAGGAACTGGAGATAGTGGTTTTGATGACAACAACCTTTATAACTTATTTTATTATAACTTATATACTAACACTATTGTCTAGATATATATGAATGTTATTATGCAGGATATATATAAGGCAGGTACTGATTATTGAAGACTGTATAGTATAAAGATCAAGAATGAAGAAATCAAGTTTGAAGACTCATGAGTATCAAGTTCAAGATTTGAAGATAAGTGTCTAGTTTTGTTAAAACTTCATAATAGCATGGAAATCTTCATTCCAAATTTCATTTGGGATGGAACCCATTTCTACCTTCTTAATGGCTTACAAACCCACGACAAGTAGCTTACAAACCTATGACAAGTGGCTTACAAACCCACGAAGATCCTGGTTTTGTACAAGTTCTCGAGTCCTGATGTGATGAAATATTCTGCAGGAAGAAGCTTGCAAAACTACTTCAAAATGGTTTTTTAAAATGATTTTCAAAACTTTTTTTTAAATGTTTTAGCTTTAAAAATTATCTTTTCAAATTATTTTCAAAAAAGGATGTTTTAGCCTTAAAATATTCTTTGTTTTTAAATAAACTCTTGTTTTGAACTTCGTTTGTTTTTAAACTATCCTCTGATTTTCAAAAATTCTTTTATAATATATATATATATACTTGAGATTTATAATCAAATTTATATGTAATTCTAAAAATATATTTTTCTACTCTTCTTTATTTTAAATCATAGGAAAACTAGTTTATTTTACTCCAGAATCATTTCATCTTGTTCTCCTTTTAATACCATTTTCAAAACAAATTTTACATTGTTTTTAACTAAGGGATGTCGACATCATGGGATACCCCATGTCGACATGTGATCGTTAAATTCAAAAGTTTCAATTTTCAAAAGAAGTGTCTATTCGTTTAAATCTCTTCACGAATGGTTATGACCGTTACTGGGCTATAAATAGCCTTCACAAACGAATTTTTTTAACTAACTATTTTCTCATTTTCTTCACTCCTTCTTCTCCACAAATCCAAATTCTAAAATTTTCATATTTTTAAGATCGTGCCGAAATTCTACCGAATTCTCAAGTGAATCAAATTAGAATATCATTCTTGTTTGATTCTCTGCCCTCTCTCGAAGATCAAAGTGCTACTCAGAGTTATAGGATCAATTTGTAATCAAAAGTTTATCGAGTCTCTCTATAAGGTGTGGTTGTGCCTGGAAATCAATTGGGTGATCTTGTGTCCCGTAAATCAAGAGAGTTTGCCCCGGACTCGAAGACAGGAGGGTACCTAAAGGCCTTTAGAAATTGAGGATTGTAATCTCGACATTGGTATAATAAAAATATGTACGAGGTGTTTTCCTTGGTGTAGGGCTGGACGTAGGGTAACTCTGAACCAGTATAAAATCCGTTGTGTTCTTTCCTTTTACTGCTTTTTATTTACTTTCTGCATCTGTGATTGTTCTGTGATTAAGTTCTACATTTGTTTATATCATAAATTTTAAATTAGTCCATATAAGTCTTAGAATCCATTAAACACTATTCACCCTCCCTCTAGTGTTAAATTATCCTTAAGGTCTTTAATCTGCACTCCCTTTCAATTGGTATCAGAGCATTGGTTTTCATAGTTTTCATAATCTGAAACTTGAAAATTTAAAAATGGCATTTTTAGGAAATTGTGTTAATACTAGTTTGAATTTATGCATTTCATCAAAGTATCATAAGTTTGCATATAGTTTTTTATGAAAAATCAAGTTATCTACCAATTAGTTTGTTATGCAGGAACATACATGTTACATGGCTTTTGAAGAATCAACAACCAATGGACAAACTGTGCAAATTGAGAAAGATAAATGGATAATTGATAGTGGCTGTTCAAGGCATATGACTGGAAATCCCGAGTTACTCAATGACATTATATATCAAGATGGTGGATTGGTCAACTTTGGAGATAACTCAAAAGGATATGTGATTGGCATCGGCAATGTTGGTAATTCTAAAACTCCTCTTATTTCTGATGTTTTGCTAGTTAGGAATTTAAAACATAATCCGCTTAGTATAAGTCAACTATTTGATAAAGGATTTAAAATTAAATTTGGAAAAGATAAGTGTCACATCGAAGATAATAAGTCAAATATTATCTTTGAAGGAATTAGGAAGAAAAACATTTACATCCTTAGTATGAAAGTTTCAAATGATAACTTATGTCTTTTGGCTAATACAAGTGACCCTTGGATTTGGCATAAAAGATTTGGTCATTTAAATTTCAAACTGTTATCTAGGTTATCAAAACTTGACTTAGTTAGAGGTCTTCCCAAGTTAAACTTTAAAATAGATAGTATATGTGATGCTTGCCAATTAGGAAAACTTAAGAAAAGTTCATTTAAATTGAAAGATATGATTTCTACTTCTAAACCTCTAGAATTACTTCATTTAGATTCATTTAGTCCATCTCAAGTTCAATCAATTAATCACAATAAATATGTTTTTGTAATTGTAGATGATTATTCTAGATATACTTGGACAATTTTTCTTAAACTTAAAAGTGATGCTTTTGAATTATTTAAGAATTTTGCTAAAAGAACTCAAAATCAACTTTCTTTAAAAATAAAAACTATTCGTAGTGATCACAATGGAGAATTTGAAAATGAAAATTTTGAGAATTTCTGTAATAAAAAAGGAATTACTCATAATTTGTCTTTTCCAAGAACTCCACAACAAAATGGAGTGGAAGAACGTAAGAATAGAACAATTCAAGAGTGTGCTAGAACAATGCTTTCTGATAGTAACTTACCTAAAAACTTTTGGGCTGAAGCGGTCGCTACAGCTTGTTATATATTAAATAGGATTTTAATTAGACCATTAACTGATAAAACACCATTTGAATTACTTTACAATAAGAAACTCATAGTAGCTTATTTTAAAGTTTTTGGTAGTAAGTGTTTTATTCTTAATACAAAAGGTAATTTAGATAAATTTGAATCTAAATCCGACAAAGGTAACTTTATCGGATATTCTAATAGAAGTAAAGCATTTAGAGTTTATAATTTAAGAACTAACACTATTGAAGAAACAATGCATGTATCTTTTGATGAAAATTTTAAAGATACCGTACAAATAGAAGATGAAGAAGATTTTGTAACTTTAAATAATGAACCTAAGGAAACTAATTGTGAAATCATTCAACCTAATAAAAGAATTAGGCTATTAGAAGATCATCCTGTAGAAAATATACTAGGAAATATTGAATCTATAGTTAAAACAAGAAATCAACTAAATAGTATGAGTAATGTAGCTTTTATATCAACTATTGAACCTAAAAATCCAAAGGAAGCATCATCTGATGATTCATGGATTCTTGCTATGCAAGAAGAATTAAATCAGTTCACCAAAAATGATGTTTGTGAACTTGTTCCTAGACCCGAGGATAAAAGTATAATTGGAACAAAATGGATTTATAAAAATAAAATGAATGAACTTAGTGAGGTCATGAGAAATAATGCTCATTTAGTCGCGCAAGGTTATTGTCAAGAAGAAGGAATTGATTATGACAAAACCTTTTCACCCATAGCAAGACTAGAAGCTATCAAGATTCTACTTGCTTTCACAAACTACAATAATTTCAAGTTATATCAAATGGATGTTAAAAGTGCTTTTCAAAATGGTTTTTTAAAAGAAGATGTTTATGTTGAACAACCTCCACTTTTTGAAAATAATAAATTTCCAAATCATGTATATAAATTAAAGAAAGCTTTATATGGTCTGAAACAAGCTCCTAGAGCCTGGTATGAAAGACTAAGATCTTATTTACTACAATCTGGTTTTGAAATTGGTAAAATAGATACAACTCTTTTTATTAAAAGAAACAAAAATGATATTCAATTAGTACAAATATATGTAGATGATATAATATTTGGGTCAACTAATAATATAATGAATAAATAATTCTCAGATATAATGACTAAAGAACTTGAAATGAGTCATATGGGATAACTAAGTTTCTTCTTAGGACTTCAAATCAAACAATTAGATAAAGGAATTTTCATTAGTCAAGAAAAATATGCTAAGGATTTAATTAATAAATTTGGATTGACCACTTCTAGTGGGAAACCAACTCCAATGACAACTAATGTAGCTTTAAGTAAAGAAGATAAATCAAAAGATGTTGATCAAAAATTATATAAGGGAATGATTGGTTCGCTGCTTTATATAACAGCAAGTCGTCCTGACATCATGCATAGTGTCTGTCTTTGTGCAAGATACCAATCTCAACCTAAAGAAACTCACTTAAAAGCTGTTAAATGAATTTTAAGATATGTAAAACATACTTTAGATTATGGTTTATTTTACCGTAAAAATGATGTATTTGATTTAATTTCATATTGTGATGCTGATTACGCTGGTTGTAAATCAGATCGAAAAAGTACAAGTGGAACTTGTCACTTTCTAGGACATTCTCTGGTTTCCTGGTTTAGTAAGAAGCAAAACACTGTATCCTTGTCAACAACTGAAGGAGAATATATATCTGCTGCTTTGGCTTGTTCTCAAGTTATATATATGCAACAAACTTTAAAAGATTTTGGATTAACTATAACTAAGTCACCAATTTATTGTGATAATACTAGTGCAATAAACCTATCTAAAAATCCAACTCATCATGCTAGAACAAAACATGTTGATATTAGACATCATTTTCTTAGAGATAATATAAGTAAATAAGTCATAACTCTTGAATATATTAATACTGAAAAACAAATTGCTGATATATTAACCAAACCATTAAATGAACAAAACTTTACTAAATTTAGAAGAGAATTAGGTATATGTTCATTAACTGAAATATAAATTATAAATAACACAAGTATAGTTAATAATTAATATAAATAAAAATTTCTCAAAAATTGAACTGGGCATGTCGACATGACCCATCCCCATATGTCGACATACAGGCCGAGATTTTCAAATTTAAATTTCCCTCTAAAATTAGTTATTTGGTTATATATTTATATATTTCGACTTTTACTCCTTTTCTCTGTTCTATTCTCTGTAATAAACTTCTAAAACAGTAAATTAATGGCTTCCTCTTCTAATAATGAACCTTCTTCACCTACTTCTCCTCATTCTGGCCCTTTTCAACGTTCCACACACGTACGAGTCATCAAATTACAAGAGCAGGTGAAAGATTTGCTTCAGATGATGACGGAAATTCAAGTAAGTCAACTGCGAATGGCTAGAGAACAAGATAGGCAAGGCAGAATTCTTAGGAATTTACAAAAATTCCTCATGGATAACCATGCCAATCCCATTGTCATCGAAGAATCATCACAAGCCATGGATTCTGAAGAAGAAGAGCCTCTAGAAGAACCACAAGAGGATCAAGAAGAAGAACATCCTCTGCCGAATCCGGATGTTCATATGGACGAAGACGATGGCGTGATTTGCATTAGAGAGGTCCTTTTTGATGCTAATGGGAATTTGGTCGAACAAGGTGGAAACTTTTGTCTCCACCATCCAAATTGTTCAGTCCATAAATCACCAATAGTTAAGGGTCCTCGTTAAGCGTTTTTCATTTTTCTCTTTCTTGATTGTATATTGGTTTGTTAATTTGTATATAAATGTTATCTTAATTAATGTTCTTCTAAAAACAATCTTTGGTATATAAAATCTTGAATTCCATTTAACTTAGGATGCTATATTTCACTCATACATGGTTATTATTCTTATGTCATATGTTTGTTTATCTCATGTTCTATTAAGTTCAAGATTTATAGGTTATTTTTGTTGATGACAAAGGGGGAGAAGTTATATAAAATAGTAGGCTTGGAGTAAGGGGGAGTTGTTGGGTGTAAGGGGGAGTTATGGTATGATCGAAGTGGTAAGTATATTTTATAAGGTTGTCATCATCAAAAAGAGGGAGATTGTTAGGAACTGGAGATAGTGGTTTTAATGACAACAACCTTTGTAACTTATTTTATTATAACTTATATACTAATAATATTGTCTAGATATATATGAATGTTATTATGCAGGATATATATAAAGTAGGTACTGATTATTGAAGACTGTACAGTATAAAGATCAAGAATGAAGAAATCAAGTTTGAAGACTCATGAGTATCAAGATCAAGATTTGAAGATAAGTTTCTAGTTTTGTTAAAACTTCATAATAGCATGGAAATCTTCATTCCAAATTTCATTTGGGATGGAACCCATTTCTACCTTCTTAGTGGCTTACAAACCCACGACAAGTAGCTTACAAACCTACGACAAGTGGCTTACAAACCCAAGAACAACCTGGTTTTGTACAAGTTCTCGAGTCCTGATGTGATGAAATATTCTGCAGGAAGAAGCTTGCAAAACTACTTCAAAATGGTTTTTTAAAATGATTTTCAAAACTTTTTTTAAAATGTTTTAGCTTTAAAAATTATCTTTTCAAATGATTTTCAAAAATATGTTTTAGCCTTAAAATATTCTTTGTTTTTGTTTTTAAATAAACTCTTTTTTTAAACTTCGTTTGTTTTTAAACTATCTTCTGATTTTTAAAAATTCTTTTATAATATATATATACTTTATATTTAAAATCAAATTTATATGTAATTCTAAAAATATTTTTTTCTACTCTTCTTTATTTTAAATCATAGGAAAACTAGTTTATTTTACTCCAGAATCATTTCATCTTGTTCTCCTTTTAATACCATTTTCAAAAAAAAATTTGTTTTTAACTAAGGGATGTTGACATCATGGGATACCCCATGTAACGACCCATAAATTTTAAATAGTTTTAATAACGTATTTAATTCAATTTTTGAGAAATTTTAAATAATAATATTTTGAAATAAAAATTTAATGTTTGGATTACGTATAATTAAATATAAGCAATTGGTAAATTTTGATCAGAAATTATGGAAGTAAATTTTATTATGAAATTCTACTTCTATTCAAATCAGTTAATAATTGATGGTAATAAACTTATTTTCAAACCTGAATATTTTTCTATAGAAATTTCTAAATCCTCTTCTGAGTGAGACGTCATTTTTCGTTTTTCCAAATTTGGACTTCTATAGCTCCGTCGATCTTATTTTCCACTTTTGTTTTTTTTATGTTAGATTATATACTTTTTAAATTGAGTAATTAATATTTTTACTTATATACATCAGTTCTTGGTAAATGATGAATGAATTAGATGGATGTAAACAAATCGTATTTTAATTAAGTAATAAATTTTAAAATTTATAGTGTATAGATAAGCTTTATAAAATGAACGTTTTAAATTATACATTTGTATCCGTTTGATTTATTTAGCTAGCATAAATAGTACGTAATTAATGAAATACTCTTTAAACATATATTTTACTAAATATAAGTAGTGAATAACTAAGAAAACGTATAAATTTAAATGCGTTACTTTTATTTTAATGTGGGCGTATGTTTGATTTGATTAATGCATCTATAGTGCGCATTCTTAATAAAAATTTATTACCTTAACTAAATAGATAAATTTATCTGTAGCCTTGCATTCCAAGTGGGAAAGAAATCATTTCCCTAGCCGTTCAATTTCTTTTAAATCTAGCTTTGATAGGTTACGTGTAATTTTCTACGCTTCTCTTTTTCTTCATTTTTATAATAGGTATAAAATCTCCAAATTCGCGTAGCCGTTTCAAGCAAATTTATTTCTCTTTAGACGTTCAAAATCCGTTTCAAGATTGCTTGAAGTTCACGTGTAACTTTTACACGTTCTTTTTGATTCAATGGTTTTAATTTGGTATAAAAACTCTTTTATTTACTTACCGCTCAAAACAACAAATATTTGCTTGCCACTTTTGCATTGGATTTACTAACTTATCAGCAATCCAATACATGCGGAAACTTTCTTGCCTATATTATCTCACCTCAATCAATGCAATTGTGTATAATTGATTTAAATTTATTTCTTGCCTATATTCTCTCACCTCAGTCAATGCAATCGTGTATAATTGATTTAAATTTATTTGCATATATTCTCTCACCTCAATCAACGCAACCCTGATAAATATAAGCCTCATACACAAATAGTTTTCAATTTCATCTCAACATTTCCTTCATTTCTTCTTGCGTGCGTGAGCTCTGAAGGTATGACCTCCATTTTCTTCTTTTTATTTTATATTTATTTTTCCATGCTTTGCTTCTCCCCTCCTGTCCTCTGCTTCCAATATATTTGGCAAATCCATCTTTATATTTCAACTCGCATTCAAAAAATTTCACGTTATAACAGTCTCCATTTAATTGATATTTTTTTTATGTTTAATGCTTATGTGAATTTTAACCCAAGCTTTTCAGAGACGTATATATACTAGTCTTATATCTTATTTGTTATTATAAAATATTAGTAATATACATATTTTGAAAATATAATTTGATTTTTATTCCTGTTCGAATATAACATATATTAGTATGGCAGCTGAGTGTTGTAAAAGCATTAGTGATTAATGTTGTAAAACTAAAAATTTAAATGTATAATTTTCATCTCGATTCTAGTGTATATATATATAAAGTATGTTTTGTTTTTTCTCTTTTCTGTAGATATTCGTATATAAATACGTTGTTATATGGTATGTATATGATAGTTGTTGAGTCGATTTTATAAAACTGTGTTTAAAAGTTTCCATTTTGTTTAACAATAAATTGTAATTTTACAAGGTATGTATACAACAGTGGTTTATAAGTTTAAGTAATATATGTATATAAATTTTCGATTTACATACATGACCTGTATGTATTATTCAAGTGCATGATCTATTAGTCTTGTTTATATGAATATAAAGGGACATATTGTATATATTGGTTTCTTTTATAAAATCTGTTGGTTATGTATAAAACTTTGTATAAGTTATATTTTTAAATAAATATCTATTTAACTAGTTCGTTTTAATTTTTGTTATAATATAAATAGCTACAGTACAGTTTCATATACATTAGGTTATAGGGATGATGTTATATATATTTGTTTATTTAAATTATTGTTTTAAATTGTTATATATATATGTTAATTTGTTAAAAATCTAGTGTACGGTGTTTATGTATATCTCAGGTTTTGGTTGTTAAAAATGCATAGTTGTAGAGATAGGTAGTTATATTATACATTTCAGAGATTTTGGGTCTAGTCGTACAAGTGTTATGATGATTTTTCAGCGTATAAATTATATTGATATAAAATATAGGTTGATTTTAGTATACGTGTTCAATTTAAAACAACGATGTTTGAAATATATATATATGTAAAATTTTATTGTGTTTGAATTAAATATTAATTTGAAAATATACGTTTTAAATTGATTTTTCTGAAAATTATATATGCAATGTATCTTCTTCATCGATCCCATTTTGATTTGAATTCGTCTACTCCTATTTATCAGCTTATCCGTGATTCATGTCAATCTTGTTCGTTTTGGAAATTCATTCTTGGATTCGTAATCCATTTCAAATATCTCTAGCCTCGAAAGGTGAGTAATCACTCACGATTTAGCGTTCTTATATTAATTAAATTTGATTTCAATTGAAACAACAATTGAAATATGTTGTTGTAGTTATTTAAATTGTTATATATGCTAATTATCTGTAACTGTTCACCTATGGGATATGACACCGTATCCTATTGTTTATATTATATTGTTATTGATGATATATGCCTGTTGTTGTATTTTATATTAGTATCTGTTATCACTTTGCAAGTTCCCTGTTAGTATAGAATTCACTATGGGTTGAAATGATACATACCCGAACGGACTTTAGAATAGGAGAAAATCGTTATGGGTTGAAATGATAAACCCAAACGATTTTCATTTGAATTGAAATTGGGATTACGGGTTGAAATGATATCTACCTGTATATATTTAAATTTCGAATTGAAATGATAAATATCCGTATCACTTAACCATATGATAGATATATATACAGACACCGTTGGTCCATATATATAAATATTTTGAAAATAAATTCTATGGTTTAAAAAGAAATATATGGTTTTAATAAATGTTGAGCCTTAAATTATTATATATAAATGGGAATGATTTATATAGATTTAATAATGATATTTAATTTAATTAAGATTGATCAAATACATATAATATGGTTGAGTATTTAAATTTATGTTTTAAAATAGATTTCAGTAATAATTTGAATAAGTTAAGGTTGGGAAGATAATTTGAATTTAGTAAAGAATTTTATTTAATTAAACCGATTTAAAACTTATTGAAATTGAGATTTAAGATATGATTTATAACTTGGGTTTGATTTAAATAATTTAATGAATATTTCTTGTTTAAATAAATTTAAGGAAATATTTAGTAAAAATGAAATTTAAGGCTAGTTAAATGATATTGAATTTATTTCCCTGATTAAATAATAATAAAGTTAAATCAAGAGCTATATGAAACTGTTAAATTTAACTTTGAAAATGTTGAATATTAAAGCCTTGAAATATATTGAAAATTTAAATGGTATATTTAGAACTGAATTGAATTGATGAATTGAGCTTTGAATAAATTTGAATTTGGAATTTGGGTGGATGTGAAGCAAATTGTGAGACTTGAGGAAATTATAAATACTTTACTTTTAAATTATTTAACCTATATATATACTATTTTGGAAAATAGATATATTTGAAATGAAATGATATTTTGGTTTTGAAGTATAAATTAATTTGGAATGACCACGGTATTATAGTGTATATCTCCACCTTGTAGATAGTTCCGCATATCCTTATAGGATGGTTATCCCAAACATCCTTTAAGTTACCTGTATTTCAGTTGATATTTCACTTGAGTTGGATTTATTAGTATAAGAATGATAATCCTGACTCGAGTGTTTTGTGTTTTGCTTTACACTCGGGTCAGACTGAGTGATACAGCATTTGAGACTCACCCTTGGAGTTTGGAGCTTCATTTGGAGATCCAACTATCGATTCAGCTTTCAGCTTTTCCAGTTGATTTGTTCGAAGAGGTCATCTATTCGTACTGAAGACTTCACTGTATTTGAGATATTCTGTTGTATTTTATTTTAACTCTGATGTTTATATAGTAGCTTCATGAACTACTATTTTATCTATTCCGCTGCGTATTATTGTATTACTCTGTGTCTGTGATTCTGTGATTGATTTATTTACTGTATATGCTGAGTTTTGCCAAATTTAAATTAACAATCTGGTATTTTGAACAATTCAAGTCCGACATGTGTGGATTTTATTGTCGATTTGAATGGTCCAAAATAGTGGGTCGTTACACCCCATGTTGACATGGTGGCCGTTAAATTCAAAAGTTTCAATTTTCAAAAGAAGTGTCTATTCGTTTAAATCTCTTCACGAATGGTTATGACCGTTACTGGTCTATAAATAGCCTTTACAAACGAATTCTTTTAACTAACTATTTTCTCATTTTCTTCACTCCTTCTTCTCCACAAATCCATATTCTAAAATTTTCATATTTTTAAGATCGCGCCGAAATTCTACCGAATTCTCAAGTGAATCAAATTAGAATCTCACTCTTGTTTGATTCTCTGCCCTCTCTCGAAGATCAAAGTGCTATTCAGAGTTATAAGATAAATTTGTAATCAAAAGTTTATCGAGTCTCTCTATAAGGTGTGGTTGTGCCTAGAAATCAATTGGGTGATCTTGTGTCCCATAAATCAAGAGAGTTTGCCCCGGACTTGAAGACAGAAGGGTACCTCAAGACCTTTAGAAATTGAGGATTGTAATCTCGACATTGGTATAATAAAAATCTGTATGAGGTGTTTGCCTTAGTGCAGGACTGGACGTAGGGTAACTCCAAACTAGTATAAAATCCGGTGTGTTCTTTCCTTTTACTGCTTTTTATTTACTTTCTGCATCTGTGTTTGATTCTGTGATTGTTCTATGATTAAGTTATGCATTTTTTTATATCCTAATTTTTAAATTAGTCCATATAAGTATTAGAATCCATTAAACACTATTCGCCCCCCTCTAGTGTTAAATTAGCCTTAAGATCCTTAATCCGCACTCCCTTTCATGATCAACTCAGCAAGTTTGAGCCGAAGGCAGATGAAGGAATCTTCATAGGTTATTCATCAAGAAGCAAAGCTTACAGAATATACAACAAAAGGACTAAAACCATTGTGGAGTCAATCAATGTCAGGTTCGATGAAATTAATGCAGAAGGAAGCAAAGAAAGGAGTAATGGTGATAAAGAGGAGGACGATGGAATTGGAGATTCAATAAAAAATTCCCATTCTATAAAAAGTGACCTCAAAGAAAAGTATTCTCAAGAACATCCGAAAGAAAGCTTAGAGGCCAGATGATTAAAATTCAAAGCTGTTCATCCTCCAGAATTGGTTACAGGTAATCCAACAACAAGATTTCAAATTTAGTCTTCATTTAATAGAAATCTTTGTGCCTTATGTATCTATGGTGGATTGATTTCAAACATCGAAACCAAAGATGTAGATACTAAACTTAGCGATGAAAGTTAGATCATGGCTACGCAAGATGAATTAAACCAATTTGAGCAAAATGATGTTTGGAAATTAGTTCCTAAACCTAGTGACTATGCAGTCATAGGAACAAAATGGATTTTCAAAAGCAAGTATGATGAAACTAGAAATGTAATTAGAAACAAGGCTAGTTTAGTTGCTAAAGGTTACAATCAAATAGAAGGCATTAATTCTGATGAAACATTTGCACTAGTTTCATGATTAGAGTCCACTAGAAATTTGCTAGCATTTGCATATTTTAAAGGTTTTAAACTTAAAAATATGGACATAAAAAGTTCATTTTTAAATGTACTATTGAAAGAAAATGTTTATGTTGAACAACCCCCCGGTTTTGAAAGTCAAGAATTTCAAAATCATGTGTATAAACTCAAAAGGGCATTATATGGACTAAAACAAGCTCCTAGAGCGTGGTTTGAATGTCTTATTACCTATCTTTTGGAAAATGGCTTTAGAAAAGGTTGTGTCGATACTACCTTGCTTCTCTTACATGATAAAGATTATCTTCTAATTTTTTAGATTTATGTTGAAGATATTATTTATGGTGGTACTAACAACCTTTTGTGTGAGAAATTTGAAAAAGTCATGTATGAAAAATTTGCAACGAGCTTGGTAAGAGAATTAAAATTCTTTTTAGGATATCAAATCAAACAAAGCAATAAGGGAACTTTTATTTCACAGACAAAATATGTGAAAGAGCTACTAAAAAGATTTGGAGCAAAAAATGCAAAACCATTAAAAACTCCCATGAATCTCTCACTCAAACTTGACAAAGATGAAAACGATAACGTAGTAAATCAAAAGAAGTATCGAGGTATGATTGTTTCACTACTCTATTTCACTACCTCTAGGCCTGATATTATGTTTTATGTATGTCTATATGCACATTTCCAAGCAAATCCAAAAGTATTCCATTTAAAAGCAGTGAAAAGAATATTGAGATATCATTTGTACACTACGCCCTAAATGGCCTTCTTCAACACAAAAAAAATGTTGGGTCAGGCTCAAAAAATGTTGCCATAGGTCTATGGCAACACTTTTCAGGTGATGCAATTTTTGCCATTGCCTTAGACCTCAAAGGCAACATTTTGACTATCTAAGGCAACATAAGTAATATTGTTGCAATAGAACCTTATTTGTGTCTATAACAACACCCATAGGTATCTGTAGCAACATTCCAAAATGTTGCTATAGATATTAACTTTCTGAATTTGTGGGGCCCACAATGTAGAGCATATTTGATTTTTTAATAAAAATAAATATTTATTTAATAAAATGCTATTGCACAGAATTTGATATTTAAACAGTAATTTATTTAAATAAATATTTTATTTCAACATTTGAAATAGTACAAATTCCTGACTCCACTATTTTACAATTCAATGATATATAACATTGATATTCACATATACATATATTCCTCACTACATCACTCAGTTCACTCATTACATATGCAGTTTCAATTTATACAGACACCGACACTGACAAATATATGACGAGCCGAAGGCGAGCCGAGTGCCGAGCCAAAGGCGAGCCGAGTAGCGGGTCCGGGCGCAGCGCCGGCGGGGGTGAACTTAGCAAACGCGCAAACCCCATCCTCAGCAACTTCATCACCCATCGGAACTACTGCCCATCTACCACTTACCTGAAACACGATTGCCTGAAACACCGACCATCTACCAAACACTGACCACACTCCCATAATAACACATAAATGCGCGCACACTTCAATAGCAAGCAAGACAGCCATGTTAACTCACACATCCTATACATAGCACGCACATTATTTAATACAAAATAAAGCAAATAAACCTTTAAAGGGACGGTGGTAAGGATGCTGAGCTGTTGTATTATGATGGCTACATGCATATGTTAAAGATATAGAATAGAGCATGCATGTAAAATTACATCGTGTAATAAGCTTGAGAAAATGCTGATGTGTTTGAACAAATACGCACATATATTTAAATTTACACTACACACATCTCCATAAAAATGTACTCATGCACTATCACTCTACATAGATACTACACACACTCATATACACACACGCACACTGCACACAACGCTCACTTAGCAGGTACCACTCAACCCACTCGAACAATTGGGTACCATGCTATAACTATATATAATGGGTCAGCTACTCTCTTTGATCTAATGTGTCTAAGTGCAATTCCAATTAGATATAATATTTTGGGTATATTTTCTTCCACCACTCACTTTGAGCTAATGTGGCTCCAGCATAGGTTGTTATCTATGACAAAAAATACATAGCCAACTATACTTACTGTCTCCATTATAATTCTTTTTCACATACCTAATATTGTATTTAAGTTATAAGCTATGATTCTACAGACTGAATTAAATCATTATATTATATATTATTGCTACCACTCTAATTAATAGAACTTCTCTACTGACTTCAATTTTCAAACAAGCTTAAAAGCTTCAAATGAAATAATAAAGAAAAATAAATTCACTAAACTGTCAAGCAAGGCCTCAACAGAACCATCAAACCGCTTCCTAGTCTTCCTCTCCATCTCCTCCCTATCCTCCTGCAACCACAATATTGCATGCACCCGCTGCCTCATAATCCTAAAATCCTTAGCAAGCTTCTCCACAATATTAACCTCTGGATTCTCCTTATACAACCAATACATCTCCTTCCTTATCCGCTTCCTTCATATAGTCTCCTCTCACACCCAGCTCCCTCACTTGCTTCAAAAGCTTATTATAAGTCTTTATCATTCTTCTATTCCAACCATCCACGAATCTCTAATCCCTTCTATTATCATTTTCAAGGTTCTTCATGGTTTCTACCTCCTCGTCCATTTCCATAGCAATTTCTAGAGCCGATGGAGGTTTAGGAAGAGGGTCTGATTTCTCTTGCTGGGTGCCAAATGGCTGTTCGCCATCGAAATGGGATTTGGTCAGTCCAGTGGACCAGGTAGAGAAGGACTCTTGATCCCAATTTAGAGATGAAGGCGATTGGGAATTTTTTAAAGCTATGTTCCAATCTAGATCCCAGGGATTGCCTCTGTCACGTTGTTAGTTGTGAAGGAGGACGAAACCTTAGAAATTTGGGGTAGGCGGTGGGGGAGGAGAGAGCGAAGAAAAAAAGGACGAGATTTTGTTTTTGGAAGAAAAAAAAGGAACGAAAATATGATTTGGAAATTAGGGATTTGGAAATTGGGGGTGAGAACGAAATGATATGAAAAGTAAAGCGGGAAAACGAAAATTTAGGGCAAATTGTAGCGGTGATCCATTTTAACAATCAGATTAAAGGTAGACCGTTGGATCGTATTCACGCGGATTGCTAATTTTATTAATTTTTTAATTTGAATACATCTATAGCAACACTATATAAAAATGTTGCATCGTGTTACACTTGTTTAGCTAGAGCAACACATTTTTATGGGTAAGGTAACACCATAAATACAACGTTGCAGTAGGACCAAAATTTTATATCTATCGCAACATTTTAGCTGGCAACACCTTGCAAAAATGTTGCAGAAGGTCATCTATGGCGTAGTGATACAAGATTTCAGTTTGTGGTATCCATCTAATAACAATTTTGATTTGGTTGGTTACTTAGATGCATATTATGCTAGTTGTCTTGTTAATAGGAAAAGAACTAGTGGAACATGCTTTATGTTAGGAAACTCATTGGTCCCATAGTCAAGTAGAAAACAAAACTGTGTTGCATTATCTACCACTGAAGTAGAATATATTGCATTAGGTAGTTACTCTGCTCAAATTTTATGGACGGTGCAAACTCTTTCAGATTATGGCTTATTACTCAAACGTGTCCTATTAAAATGCGATAGTAAAAGTGCAATTGATCTATCAAACAACACTGTGCATCACTCTTGTACTAAACACATCGATATAAGACATCTATAACATTTCCTATTTTGAGGCCCGAAACTAAGTGCTACGGATGTTGCAGCCATCCATAGTATTAATTTCCGGTGAAAAAATGCGGCTATGTTAGCCATATTAATATCCAGAAACACATGAATATGAAATTTTTTAAACAGAATTTAATAACAAACTCTCGTATTTCATTTCATAAATAACATTTCAATTTCGTTACATAACCCCATCCGCAATCTCATGCTCGGAGAAAATATAATTATTACAAAATACTCCAAAAGTGACATATGAAAATGCCCTTTTGGTTGATCAGAGTGTAACAATTGGCAATTATATAACTCGCCATTACATCCATACAAACAAAAACAAACAACACGGTGGATTAAATAAGAACCGCTAAATAGCTAGATTGCCTCACTCACGTTTCCAAAAGCTTATTCATCTAACTGGAAACCTAAAATCCCTTACTCCCGACCTACTAAAGCGAGTATCTGAGATTTTAAAGGGAAAACCAAAACCTTTGGGTTAGACAAACAGTCTGGTATGACTAGTAACCTACCATCTTGAAGTAAATAGATATCTAGTGAGATCACGCCACTGAGCGGAACGGGTTTTCCCCTTACTAGTCTCTTAACCAAAATATACCAACCATATATTGTGCTCTTGCATGCACAATGGTTAAAACATAATAACAATATATATGCAAAGTATGCAATATACACTGGATTACCCATCCCAAGTTATTAGACTATCCATCTTAATATTATCTGACTATCTGTCTCAAGCCATAGTTTTCCTAGGGTCACTATGAACCTACTAGTTTTCATAGGCTGACTAATAACCTATTAAAGCACTTAAGGACTAACTGTCCGGAATCACAGTTTTCATGGGATCACTAAGAACCTATTGGTTGCTACCAATAACAATTTCAAATCATAGTTTACATGGGATCACTATGATCTATTGGCTTCCACTAATAACATCTCTCAAATCATAGTTTTCATGGGATCGCTATGAACTTATTGGATATCATTCAATAACAGTACTCAAGCTATAGTTTTTATGGAATCACTATGAACCTATTGGACCCTTCCAATACCATATTTCATATCATAGTCTTTTGATCAGTTCTGGGCATCCTAGCTCTTCTGATCTTTCTGATCTCATGGATGCAATTCTACTCACTCAGAAGTTAAATCCGATTATACTCATTAATGGGTCAACCTAGCTGATTATTCTGCCCTTTATATCCCAAAATGCAGTTACGGGTCATGGTGATGTGACTATGACAATAATAATCATGCAAAACAATGACAAATAAAATAATAACATATAGCATCCATCATTCAAATATGTTCTATCAGTTGGCATCTTATAATTACTTAACGTTAAGTAATAACCCTCTTTGGTAATTTCAATTAAAAACATTGGCTAAATAATAATTTATTCCTTGAAAATATTTATCATTATATATGATTAATCCCTTTAATTCATATTTAAAACAAGGAAAATATAACCCCTTACTTTACCAATTTCTCATACTACTTTATAAACCACTTTATAAACGCCATGTATACGTTTGGAAATATAAGAGGATGTCACACCTCTTCTTTATAGGGCATAATGCCAAACTTTAGATTACATTCACCGCTGAAAACATGGGGCATTAATATGACTGACATGGGACGTCGCATCCCTCTATATCAAAACTCTAAAAACAGTTCCGATCATAGGTCATCAAACTTATTAAATTTAGCCTTTTATATATGATAATACATTGGAGCCAACATTGGTAATGTGCGACATCCATATCGTAAACCATGGGTATTGGGTGCTTTAAAAATAGCGCCTAGTATGCTGTATAAAGGAATGCCAAAATTATAGTATAGTAGAATCATTGTCGTAAATAATCAACGTCGAAAATAATATCGACGGCATCAAAGTTATATACTTAGAACGGGCGGCATTATTACTGCCGATATCAAGTTAGGCAGCATCGATAGATGCGGAGTGGAATAATTTAGTATGAAAGGGATGGGTCGGGCATCATTTAAAACCTTTGGTGAAGATATGCAGCAACAACACCGTGCATCATCAAATTAAAAAACAACGGCGAGATTGATAAATGTCGGTATGGAATAAAGGACGTCGGCCCTCATCTTGACTTGAATAGGTCCATTACATACCAACTTACGTTGATATCGTATGCCTCCATTCACGTTGTTGTCGCCATTCGTGGATAGATGTACAACGATATCAGTTATCAACAGCATGGAAATCTCGTAAATAACATTAGATCTGATTTATTTCTTAATTAAGCAATATCTTTTCACTAACTCTATATCCTTATCAATTTTATATTGGTTATAGATAACATTACAAGCATTCTTTTTAGAAATTTGCTGCCAACCCAATTTCTATCCCCAAAATAATTTTTGCACCCATTAAATAATCATTAATTACTAAAAATTATTATAAGCTTTTCTAGGTTAACAAGTTCATATAAAATCATAATCTTTAGGGAAAAATCCCCAGAATTCACCAAAAATCAGAATAACATATTCTTTAAACATAAAAATTTCGGGGCCAAAATCATTAATTAATTATTTTTAATAATTAAAACCCAAAACAATTTCCCTTTCTCTCATAAGAAATTCATAAAATATTCCTATCAATTTGGAAAATTATAAGACTAAAAACCCATCTTCAAAGTTATGTTTTAAACATCATATCAGCAAATGAAACCGTTTGGAGATCAAAAACTTAGGTTTTACTGGTAAGACCTATTAAAATAATTTCATATAAATTGCAATAAATCATTGTTCTATCCAAACAATGGTAAAATTAATCATGGCACATCATAACACGATCACGAATTAAAATCCATCAAGATTCGAAATCAACAAACATAAAATGAGATGGTCTATTATTATTCACCTTAAATTTGGTGTTGGAGTTTAGATTTGATGTTGCTCTAGTTCCCCTAAGCTTTATCTTATGAATCTCCTTTGATTTCATTCCCTCTTCACTTAGGTTATGGTCGACCTTCTTATGTTCTTCTTTCGATTGTTTTTGTGTGAGTAAAATGAGAATGATGTGAGTGGGAGAGGGTTTAAGGATTAAAAGATGGATCCACATATTTTATCCCTCTCAAATATTCTCTTATGTGTTAAGTTTTTTCAAAACAATCTCATTACTTAATTTATCAAGGCACGACATTGTTAATAACCACATCTCATTCTCCTTAACTATTTACATTATTCTATTAAATCTATCCAATTAAATATCCAAAATAATATTAAACTAAAATTAAGGGTGTAACAGGCTCCTCCTTTAAAGAATTTCATCCTTGAAATTCAATAAGGACTTCATAATAAGTATATCAAACATATAAACATCTATAACATCACACAATAACAATACTAGCCTACCTGACTAGCAAATGGTCTATATAAAAAAATCATAAAACATACCCTCAAAACAGTGCAGGATAAGTCTCTTTAATCCCATCCTCTATCTCCCAAGTACAGTCTTTCTCATTGTCACCCACTGGACTTTGACTAATCATACTGTCTTGTTCCTTAATCTCTTCTCATCTATGGCCATAATACGAATTGGTGTCTCACAAAAGTCAGATCTAGTTCTACTACTAAATCTTCCAATGCAGTCAAAGCAATTGTAGTATCTAGATTATGCACATACTTTCTATGGTGAGAAACATGAAAAACATTATGGACTCTTACCAAACTACTTGGTAACTCTACTCGGTACGCGAGTTTCCCGATCCTCTCTATAATAGGGAATGGTCCGACATATCTTGGTGTCAGTTTCCCCGACTTTCCAAATCGTAAAACACCCTTCATTGGTGATGCCATAATGAAAACATGATCTCCAATTGAGAACTCTATATCCTTACACCTCTTATCTGTGTAACTTTTCTACCTAGACCGAGCTTCTCTCATCCTAGATTGGATCAACTCAATCTTTTCCGTGGCTTCACCCTATCCATATCTAGACCAAGGACCAATCTGTCTCTGGTCTTTAACCAACATGCTGGTGATTTGCACGACCTTCCATAAAAAGCTTCGAAAGGCACCATTCTTATACTAGTCTAATAACTATCATTATAAGAAAACTCAACTAAGTGCAAATGGTCTTCACACGACCCACCAAAATCTAGTACACAAGCTCTCAACAAACCTTCAAGTACCTTGTTGACTCTCTTTGTCTGCCCATCCATCTGTGGGTGATAAGCGGTACTCATCCTATGCATAGTACCTAGTACCTCATGTAGACTCTTTTAGGATTCACTAGTGAACAAATCATCCCTGTTGCTAACTATACTACTAAGAATCCCATGCAACCTAACAAAATTCTTCATAAACAACTTAGCTAATACAAGTACCATCTTGGTCGACTTAATGGGATGAAATGTGCACTCTTGGTTAGTTATCCACTATGACCTAAATACTTTCACTTTACCTATTTGACCTTGGCAACTCATCAATGAAATCTATGGATATCGAACCCCATTTCCAAACCGATATATCTAAAGGCTGAAACTAACCACTTGGCTTCTGATGTTCGGCTTTTACTTGCTGGCAATTAACACATTGCTTCACCCATGAGTCAAGATCCCTTTTCATAACTTCCCAAAGAAACTTCTTTTCATATCTTGAAACATCTTAGTTCCTCCATGATGTACAGTAAACTTCGATCGATGACAGTCCCTAAGAACTTCCTTCCTTAGGTCACCAACATCTGAAACACATAATCTTTCCTTCTTCCTTAACCATCCTCTCTGGTCAAGACTAAAATCTTTTCCATCATTGATCTTGGTTCCACCCTCCAATCTTCTAATCCTTTCGACTGGTTATGGATCATCCAGAAGCAATCCTTTCGATCAATACCATTCAAACTTCTAAACATGACAATATGGCAGTACTCTGACTAGAACTAGCAGTCGCTCTTAACCGCACACTACAAGTAGTCGGTGCCTCTAAATCCTTCATTTTGCCAACATAGCTAACACAACATTCTGATGTTTTCTACTAAGTGCATCCGCCACTCTATTTCCTTTCCATGGCATATACTCAATACCAAAATCATAAGTTACTAAAACTCCAGCCACCTCTACTGTCTCATATTCAACTCTTTCTAAGAGAATAAATACCTCAAAGATTTATGATCCGTATACAACTCAAACCTTTCTCCTAAGAGGTAGTGTCTCCGCACTTTCAATGCGAAAGATCACCCCGACCAACTCCAAATCATTAGTCGGATAGCTGACTTCATGCGGTTTGAGCTATCGAGAAGCATAGGCAATTACTTTACCCCTTTGCATCAACACAACTCCAAATCCTATTCCGCATGCATCCGTATACACCATAAAATCATGATTCGCAACTACAAGAACTAACACAGGCGCATTGGTCAACAAATGCTTTAACTTAAGGAATGGTTCCTCAAATTTTTCGGACTAAATAAAATTTACATCCTTCTTGTTTAATTTAGTTAGGGGTGCTGTTATCCATAAGAAATCTTTGATGAATCTTCAGTAATAGTCAGCCAATCCAAGAAAACTCCTTATCTCAGTCGCAGTCTCGAGTCTCATCAAATTATTTACATCTTTAATCTTTGTTGGATCCACTAACAACCTTTTCTTTGAAACTACATGACCAAGAAACTTAACCTCTCTTTTCTAGAAATGACACTTCGAAAAGTTAGCTTTTAGTTGATGTTGCCTCAACGACTCAAGCACTATTCTAAGATGAATCTCATGATCTCTTTCATCCTTAGAATATATCAGAATCTCATCAATGAGCACCAACATGAACCTATCCAAGTGCTCTTGGAAAATCTGATTCATCAAGTCCATAAAGAAAGCACGCACATTAGGAAATCCGAATGGCATCACTAACCACTCGTATGAACCATATCTCATTTGAAACGTCATCAAAGGAATACTATCCTCTGCCACCCTTAATTGATGGGACCTTATCGTCAAATCCAGCTGGGAAAATACTTTAGCTCCACTCAACCGATCAATTAAATCGTCAGTTCATGGAAAAGGATATTTATTCTTTATAGTCTTCTCATTCAGCTTATGAATATCAATACATAATCTTAACGACCCATCTGGTTTCTTTACGAACAACGCGGCCGCTCCCCAAGACGAACTGCTTGGTCTGATAAAATTCTTTTCTTCTAAGTCCACTAGTTGCACATTTAACTCCTACATCTCGGTAGGTGTCATCCTACTAGGTGGTCTACTCATGGGTTCAGCTCCAAGTACAAGATCTATTTGAAACTCAATATCTTATTTCGATGGTAGTCTTGTAACAGGCTAAAAAACATCTGCAAATTATTTTACGACATAAACCCGATTAAACTCATCTTCCACTTCATGTTACCCAGTAAAGCACAAACTTTTAGACTCAAATTATCAACTGAATATATGATTCGGTTCCTAGCAACGTATCTGCTCAACCAATCCATATCCAAAATAATCTCAAAACTCGTAGAATCAAACATAAACAAACTATAGGCAAAAGTATTTCCTAACAACTCAAGTTCTACATAGTCGCATCTTATCCCAAGAGTCGCATAACCTCCTATCGGATTAGCTACCCTTAAGGAAGTAACGAGGTATAATGGTTTTAAATCTAACTTATCTACTAAGCAATGATAGATAAAAGAATGAGATGCACCTGTAACAATCAATACTCTAACTGGTTTGTTATGAATCAAAAGCGTACCTTCCATTATAGACTTTCCTTTCTTAGCATTAGTCAGTTTGGAAGATGATAGTTCCAAAGCCAAAACCTTTCCTTTGTCAGCTTTGGCAAGCTCTACACACTTATTTTTGTAGTGCCTCATCTGGTCCTAGTTGAAACACTTTACTCCTTTCTTATCCACAACCTTCTTTCCCTTATCGGTTCAACATTCATGAGCAAAATGTCCTTTCTTATCGCACTTAAAGCAATCAAGATCAGCTTTGCCTTTCTTGGAAGCTCCATCGTTCTGAGCTCTCTTCTTCTTAAAGAACTATCTCTTCTTATTTTGAAAGCCCCGAGTCTCCACTGACTTCTCTTTCCCAAAAGTCGTAAGCAACCCCTTATTCCTTATGGCCATTTCCACCACTACATTACTCAAATCTCGAAGATGTGGTATAGTCGCCTTAGAAATCTCTGGCCTCAAACCCCGGATAAACTTCTCATTCCACTAAATCACGATGTCGATGGTAGCATATCCTTACCTAGACAGCTCATCAAACATCATAGCATATTCTATCATCAACATTTCCCTTGCTCCAATTCCATAAATTTCCTAAGAAAGGTTAACTTGGCTACTTTAGATAAGAATCTCTCCTCGAATCTCCTTCGTAATGTAGCCCAAGTCAACTCCACTTCTAGCACTCTAATGGTCACTCTGTTCCACCGGTACAGTGCAACACCTTATAGCTGCCTCGACGCTAATCTCCTTTTCTGCTTGTCATTCAGATGCAAATTAGAAAAAATTATTTCATAATGTAACAACCAGTTCTTCACTTCAACAACATCCTTGGATCCTAGAAAAGGATTTCTACCAATATTAGTGTAACCTCGGCTTAGCATAGTTGTTACCAACCGATACCACGAGATTAACTCCTCCTACATTTGCAGTATTTCCTTTGCCACTCCTGCAGCTACTCTAGCTTATAACAAGTTAACGAAGAACTGATACATAGTCCCCATATTTGCTGGTGGGGTTCCAGCACCTACATTAGCATTTGCGTTTGGATTAGCAATTGTTCTGTTGACCTTGGTTCCTTCTGGTATTGGGTTGAACATTTCCATTAGTTGTAGTGCTCTCTCTACCAAGATTCACTCTTCCGTTTCCTACTTCCATACCTTTCTTTCTCGTAATTTGCATACAAGCCTTAACAAGATACAATAGAATGGTCCAAGAGAGGAGAAAATGCATACTTATATATATATAGCAAATACAAGTACATTACTATAATATTATCCCATACCCCAATCTTATTCTCTGATTCATTAGGATTATGTTTTCAAAAATCATTTAACCTTTTATGTTTTACATAAACCTATGCTCTGATACCAACTCGTAACATCCTCGATTTTAAGACCTAAAACTAAGCACTACGGATGTTGCAGCCATCCATGGTATTAATTTTTGATGATAAAATATGGTATGTTAGTCATAGCAATAACAAGACACGCATGAATATGAAAATTTCTAAACATAATTTAATAGAAAACTCTCATATTCATTTCATAAATAACATATCAATTTATTACATAATCCCATTCGCAATCTCACGTTCAGAGAAAATATAATTATTACAAAATACTCCAAGAGCGACATATGAAGATGCCCTCTTGGTTGATTAGAGTCTAACACTAGGCAATTATATAACTTGCCATTACATCTATACAAACAAAAACAAACAACACAGCAGATTAGATAGGAACTTCTAAATAGCTAAATTGCCTCCTGCACGTCTTTGGAAGCTTATTCGTCTAACTGGAAACTGAAATCCCTTACTCCCGACCTACTCAAATGAGTACCCGATAGCTTAAGAGGAAAAAAACAAAAACTTTGGGTCGACAAACAGTCTGATGTAAATAATATGCTACCATCTCGAAAAAAATAGATATCTAGTGAAACCATGCCATATAGCGGAACGAGTTTTCCCTTCACTAGTATCTTAACCAAATTATATCAACCATATAGAAGGATGTCGATCCACTTCTTTATAGCACACCGTGCTAAACTTTAGATTACATTAACCATTGAAAACATGTGGCATTGATATAGTTGGCATGGGAGTCGCATCCCTCCATATAAAAGCTCTAAAATCAATTTTGATTATAGGTCGCCGAACCTATTAAATTTAGCCTTTTTATAGGAAAATAGATTGCAGCCTACGTTGATAATGTGCGGCATCCATATCGTAAACCATGGGTACTGGGTGCTTTAAAAATAGCGACTACTATGTCGTATAAAGGAACACCGAAACTATAATATAGCAACATGATTACCGTAAACAATCAATGTCGAAAATAATGTCGGGGGCATCATAGTTGTATACTTATAACAAGTGGCATCATTACTGCCGATATCAAGTTAGGCGGCATCGATAGATGTGGGGTAGAATAATTTAGTACTGAAAAGGATGGGTGGTAGTATCATTTAAAATCTTAGATGAAAATATGCAGTAATAACACTGTGTGGTTTCAATATTAAAAAACAATGGCGAGATTGATAAATATCGGCATTGCATAGAGGACGCAGACCCTCATCTCAACCTGAATGGGTCAACTACATACTAACATATGTTGATATCGTATGCCACCATTCACATTGACGTCGCCATTCATGGATTGGTGGATGGCGGCATCAACTATTAACACCATGGTAATCTCGTAAATAACATTAAAACTGATTTATTTCTCAATTAAGCGATAACTTTTCACCAATTCTAAATCCTTGTCGATTTTCTATTGGGTAGAAATAACTTTACAAACATTCATTTTAGAAATCTGCTGCCAACCGAATTCTATCCCAAAGATAATTTTTGCACCCATTAAATAATCATTAATTACTAAAAATTATTATAAGCTTTTCTAGCTTAATAAATCATATAAAATCATAATCTTTTGGGAAAAATCCTCAAAATTCCCCAAAAATCAGAATTAACATATTCTTTAACACATAAAATTTCAGGTCCAAAATCAGTAACTAATTATAGTTAATAATTAAAACAAAAAACGATTGCCCTTTCTTTCTTAGGAAATTCATATAATATTCCTATCAACTTGAAAAATTATGAAATTGATCCATCTCCAGAGTTATGTTTTACACATCATATCAAAATATCAAATCATTTGGAGATCAAAAACTTAGGTTTTACCCGTAAAACCTATTAAAATAATTTCATATAAATTCTAATAAATCATTATTCTATCCAACCAATGATAAAATCAAACATGGCACATCATAGCATCATCATGAATCAAAATCCATCAAATCAAACAAACATAAAATGGGATGGTCTATTATTATTCACCTTAAATTTGATGTTACTCTAGTTCCCCTAAGCTTTATGTTGCGAGTCTCCTCTGATTTCGTTCCCTCTTCTCTTAGGTTATGGTCGGCCTCCTTATGTTCTTCTTTTGATTGTTTTTATGTGAGAAAATGAGAATGATATGAGGGGAGATGGTTTAAGGATTAAAAGATGGATCTACCTATTTTGCCCCCTCATATATTATCTTATGTGTTAAGTTTTTTCAAAACAATCTCATTACTTAATTTATTAAGGCATGACCTTATTAATAACCAAATCTCATTCTCTTTAACCATTTACATCATTCTATTTAATCAATCCAATTAAATATCTTGAATAATGGTAAACTAAAATTAAGGGTATTACAACATCATTTTATATGAGATCACATTTCAAAAGAAGACATTTGCATTGAATTTGTTTCAATTGATTTTCAACTAGCAGATATTTTTACAAAACCCCTACCAGAAAATAGATTTTTTCAACTTCGTTTAGATTTAGTAATTTCAAAAATAACTTCAAATTTTTATAATAAATACTTTTGTTTATTACAACAAGAAAGTTACTTAAGAATAGTTGGTGATCAATACTTGAATCTTTTGAAGTCTATCAAAATTATTAATAGCAATTGAGAAAGTGATGGGTAATGATTTAATTATACTTCATAATTAGAGGAATTATATGTTAAAAATGCTTTGAAAATTAAAACAAGTTTTATAGTACTTTTCGAAATTAGTGCATATTTCATGATCATTTCTATCACTATCATCATTCTTACACTTCATACACCAAAAATTCAATATAGTGTACATAATTTGGTATTTAAGAGAAAACAAGAAATTATATTTCAATTATATCCTAATGCAAGAAATTATATTTTTAATGGAATATAAAATTATATCATAAAATGTTCACTCTCATTTAAAAGTCTTCACGGCTATGCATTGGTGAACAACTTTAACCTCTATATATGTACTTCCATTCTCATTTATAAGTCTTTAGGTTTATGTATGGATGGAACACTTATACAAGAGAGGAATAAATATTCAAGTAGTTTCTAACCTTATTTAAAAGTCCTACCGGTCATGCATGGTTAGAAAATACATGACATTTTTTAAGTAAATACGAACCTCATTTAAAAGTCATAACGGTTATGCATGGTTAGAAAGTGCTTAACATTTTTTATATAAAAAGGGAAATACTAGGCATACCATACCACTGTCATTATATTCCTCCCAAACCATAAACCAATCATCACTATAAAGTGGAATTTGTGTCTAATTAGTAAAATAATATGATTTTTGTTTGATTAATGGAATTTGCAATATATATTTCTCTCTATATGATTTATGGTTTTAATCCAAATTCATCACTATATCAATTGTTATAGTTATTTGGAGGATAACAAAAGGGGAGAGAGGTTAAAATTTTGATGGTTCAGTAATAACCTTACTAATATTCAAGAGTTGGTTTTTGGTGTTATTTTTTCCAAATATTTGGTTTTCAAAGTAATTTTAGATAATTATTTAGTCTTTTTTTGCATTTAGGGTTTTTTTTAATTAATTATGTATAGAAGGAGTTTTGTTGTATGGGGAGCATGTAAATAGGGGGAGCTTGAATACGATGCATCAAACGCATTTACTTAATACAAAATCTTAATATATTTTTGTTATCATCAAAAAGAGGAGATTGTAGAATATATCAGGTTATGACTTTTGTTCGATGATAATATACATATATATTTTTTAAAATGTGTTTGGTATAGTACTATTGCAAAATCATAGATAGAAGTAAAGCAATGAAATTTTATTTTAACAAATATTTTATTTCATTAAAATTTCTAGTAGTACACATGTACCACATAGCTTTCACTATATTGTACATTTTTATATACAATATTATTTTTCACTCTCATATACAACACACTCTCATATATATACACTCACTCACTCACTCAAATTCGATTGTTTATCTTCTTGCTTCGACTGTCTTATCTCTAATCAACTACTTTTCCTATCAAATAACAATGTAGTAAAAAGGAAAAAGAAACAAATTCAAACCTCAAAAATATAAATATTTTTGAAACTCGACAATTGCCTCAGTCTATTGGTTTTGTTCTTTTCATATTTTTAGGCACCAAGATTATTAATAATATACACAAGCAACTTATAACATGCGCAAATTTCAGGTACAAAAGCAAAGGTCAAGCTCGAAGGCTCAGCACATTGCATTAGTGGACATGTGGAGCAAGGTCAAGACTCATTAGCTCAACACAAGTGCTCAAGTGAATGAACTCAAATATGCAGTAAATAAAATAAGTGCAACAGGCACAAAGATGTAGCCGAGCAAACAAAATAGTCAGGTTAAGAAATAAAAAGGGCTTCAACACATCAATATCTTTACAAAAATCCGATCATATCAAAATTCACATTAGACTACTTCACAAAACTCAAAGTACCAGGGCATCAAAGCAATGCACAAGCACAAGGGAGTTTACAGTGTAATTATGCATGAGTTAAGAAAATAAACCAGACCAGCAGCAACAAAATAAATAAGGTCACAGATGCAACAAGGTGGAACCACATCACAAATCAGCAAGAAAAACACAATAATGTGCACAATTACAAAGAAGTACAAGTACACGGGCATGCACACACTCAGGCACACATTTACACACAAACTCAAGCACTAGTAGAAAGTAAAACAACAAGTACAATGGTGCAATAAAACACGAACATCAAGGTGTCAGTAAATTTAAAATCTAGATCTAGCTGTAATTCATTCACACATATATACATATGTATGTATATACCTGGAAATTAGGGCATCATAGTACATTAGAAAACATGCATCGGAGAATCACTCACAAATCAAACCTGATAGCAAATGCACGAAACAAACAGGACTACTCATGGTTGTTAATAGTCAGAATAAAGTTAAAACAAGGCATTCAAGCATAGACAAGGGTAACACAAATTCAAGCCAAAGCAAATTTTGAACAAGTCAAGACCAAAATTAAAACAATCCACCAAAGTCAAATATATTTGAAATATAACTAGAATTTTTGAATATATATCAAAGACTTAAACTAGTCAGAATTCATATAATCATCAAACAGAAAATCAACAGCTAGGCATAATAAGTGAAAAATTCAAACCAAAATTCAAAATAAGTATATATGAAATATTGAGAATTGATCCATTATAAATACCAATTAAATCATCATTGGCAATGATTAGAAGTTGAGTTCGAATAAACACTAAAGGGGAAAAATAAATACATGTAACAAATCAACATCGACCAACTCGATGCTTAAAGCAATGGAGAGGAATCATAGCAAAGCAGTCGATCGATCGACAAGGTAGTCAAGGCAAGATTATTTCTTCAATCGATTAAATAGAGGAATCGAAAATTTCAACAATCAAATACCTAATTCGAGAACATAAGGATAAAAGGGATTGATTGAAGGAAGAAAACGAACCGGAATAATAAAATTGTGCTAGGTTTTTAATTTTTCTTTTCTAATCATTTTTTATGGAACGAACCCTTATTTTTAAAATTTTAAATTAGGGTTGTATTATTTTTAATTGTACTTTTTTTTGTAAAACTCTAGTTTTAACTAGGATCGAACTACGAGGTGTAGTTCGGGAAATTCTCAACTCAAGGATAGAGTCAAGGCAAGGTTTTGAGCGTAGGGTTAGAACAACCAGGTTAGCGATTGTCACAAGTTTACAGGGTTCGTAAGTGGTGGATTGTTTAATTTAGAAACCTTGGATGACGCAGTATGCATGTTTTGTCGAAGTTGGGTAAAATTATGTGTCGCTTTTATTTCTGTGATTAATTATGCTGCAATTTTTATTATTCTATGAATTTATTATAAACCCTATTCACTTCCCTCTAAGGTTAATTTGATCTTATAAACTTTTTTTTATATATATATATACATATTGATTATAGATTTACATATGAAAGTGTTTAGAAATATGTGAATCTTATGTTTATATTAAAGGAATTTAAATTTAAATATGCCATGTGTGTGTATACTCACACTTTGAATAATTGAAATTATTTTCAAATGCATAATTTGTTAGTCCATGAGTTGATGGTTTTGATGATAACAACCTTAGAATAAGATTATAAAATATAAATACTAACAATATAAGTTTAGATATATATGTATATGCAGGATTTAACCATGCAGGTACCAAGAATGAAGACTGTACAGTATAGAGATTCAAGACATCAAGATTGAAGACTCATGAGTATCAAGATTATCAAGAGTTCAAGATTTCAAGATAAGTATTGAGTCTAGAATTTTGTTAAAACTTCATAATAGCATTGAAATCTTCACTCCAATTTTCTTTTGGGATGGAACCCATTTCTACCTTTTTAGTGGCTTACAAACCCACGACAAGTAGCTTACAAACCTACGACAAGTGGCTTACAAACCCACGAACATCCTGGTTTTGTACAAGTTCTCGAGTCCTGACATGATGAGATATTCTGCAGGTAGAAGCTTGCAAAAATACTTCAAAATGATTTTCAAAACTACTTCGAAATGATTTTCAAAATTGCTTTTCAAAATGTTTTATCTTTAAAAATTATCTTTTCAAATGATTTTCAAAAGGATGATTTAGCCTTAAATATTCTTGTTTTTAAACTTCGTTTATTTTAAACTATCTTTTAAATATAATATATTTATACTTAGGTTTAAATACAAAATTATAGTAAAATTATATATATATATATATATTATTATCTATATTTATCTATGTATTTTAACTATAATCAAGTATATTTATAAAGTTTAAAATAGTTTTAATATAAGATAAAGGTTATTTTCAAAGAAAATCAAAGCATCAAAAATTGCTTTGGGATGTCGACATGCCTATGGTGACCATGTCGACATAGTGTCAGTTGAGTTCAAAATTTAAATTTCAAAAGAAGTGTCTATTCGCCATAACTCTTCACGAATGGACATGACTGTTGTTCTTCTATAAATAGGGGTTAGTTTCAACGAATTTTTTATCAGTTTTTCTGGTTTTTCACTCCTCTTCTTCTTCCACATTTTCTTAATCAAAATCCTATCATTACTCTGCCGAAATCAACATTGAATCTAACTAGATCATCTCTGGTTTGATTCTCTATCACTATCTCAACAAGATCTAAGTGCTATTCAGAGTTATAGGCTTCTTTGTAATATATCTAGCGAGAAAAAGTGTGATTGTAGCCTTGGAAATCAATCAAGCGAGAAAAGGTGTGATTGTAGCCCTGGAAATCAATTAGGTGAACATTTTGCCCGGTAAATCAAGTATCTCTACCCAGAGGATTGTGATTCTGGAGGGTGTACCTCGTAGCCTTGAAACCAAGGGTTGTAATTGTTGAATTGATTTTGAAAGGAAATCCGTACTTAGTTGTGAGGGACTGGATGTAGGGTAACCCCGAACCAGTATAAAATCTGGTGTGTTCTTTCCTTTACTGCTTTTACTTTATATTTGCATCTGTGTTTGATTCTGTGTTCATATCAGTGTCTGATTAGTGTATACATTGTTAACAAATTAAGATAAACTCAAAAAGATTAACAAATTTCTTAAAACACTATTCACCCCCCTCTAGTGTTAATTCTAGCCTTAAGATCCTTAATCCACATTTCTCACATTTGGTATCAGAGCAAGGTTTTCAAACATTCATAATCTGAATTTTGAAAATTTTGAAAATGGCAATTTGTTTTTAAATTATTAACACTTTTTTCATATGAATATGTCACTAAATCATCATGATATTGTTCTTTAAAATTATATTTAGTTATTTTGAAAAGTCACTTGATTCTTTAAAAAGTTATCTTGTTTTGCAGGAGAAGAGTTATGTCTAATGACTATTGGTTAAAAGATACCAGATAATCATTCATCGATCAAGAAGAACAAATGGATATATAATGGAAATCGACAAAGAAATGGTACCAAATCAATTCAAAACTTTTGGGTTCTCATCTACAACTTGATTTGATACTGTACTTCTCTCCATCTGCTTCGCAATGTCACTTGTTTCGTGTGAATCCGTCAAGAAATGACCAAGTTATGGCCAAATAAAGTTTTAGTGAACAAAGAGAAAAAGAAGGCAAAACTGTCAAAGGTATTCTTCAAAATGCATCTAGAGATTTGAGTATTTTGTTCCTACTCCATTTTAGATTGTAGTTCTTGTTCTCGCGGTCGTTTTGATGGGTGGATCATCAAATTCCGATCAAAATTGAGTGAGATATGACAATTTGAAGTTGGCTATCCAAAACTGAAAAACTGTGTACGGGATCTTCTACATTTCTTCTACGGTTCGGCCTGTTGAATCACAATACCGTCCAAATTCAACACCAAACTATAACTAGATCGTAGCCCTTTCTTTCCTCTTCGACTTGCCGCTGGTTTCATCCAATTCCGTTAAGAAACGAAGGAGATATGCCTTCTAGAAGTTTGATAGTATATAGGAAAACAAGAAGAAGATGAAGAGGAGGAATTTTTATGAAAAGTGGTGACCGTTGGGCCTATTTATAGTGGTTGAAGTGTCCATTCATTCAAAATTTGAAATCAAAGTTTTGGCGCCAAGTTGGTCAATTTACTAAATCATCTGTATTTTTCTCATACGCTCTTCAAATTCAGCAAATGAATATACTACGCTGATCAGAAAAACGAGCCCGTCGCAATAGAACATATCTCGTCATCAAATTCAGAAAGATATAAATGTGTGGTTCACAACAATGGAGGAATAGCAAAGTTAGAAAGATGGAATGCAAAAATTGGTACGTTTTACTATTATTTCATCTTTATTGTTGCATTTAGAAATATATATCTATGCATTTAGTTAGGTATAGAAATTTATCTCTTTTATAAGTTTTGATATTTTGGTCCATATATCGACACCCCATAGTATAAATATCGTTATACAAGTCTAAATTTTTAAAAGGTCTTTTAAAATGTGTTTTCTTTCAAATAAAATCTACAACTAATTTATTACAACTATACTAAGTAGAAAAGCATACATAAATTCATGATTTCAACTTTTCTAATTTTATTTTTACTTCTCATACTCTATTTTTTTAAGATACTAATTTTATATCTTTAAGAAATTAGTAGAATGAATTTAGAATGTTAGAATAAGGCTCTATTTATATATTTCTTCAATTAATAAGATTGCACCACATCACATGACCGGAATTTTAGATAGCATTTCTAAAATGCTTCTTTTCTTCTGTAATGTTTTGTAAGTACTGCAAATTCGTTTTTATAGCATTTCTGTGTTTTGAAACGCTGTAGAGTTTCAGAAACTTTACACAACATTTGGTAAAAGCTACAGTTTCTATTTTATAATGTTTTGAATATGTTTTATTGCAAAAACTTTTTATAGCATTCTGTAAATGTTGTCTTTTCTGTTTGAAAATTTAAATTATAAAAAATGATATTTAAACTAAGTATTTTTCTCTATTCTTTTTAGAGTTATTTTCTAACTTATATTAGACTATTTAAAAAGTAATTTCATGTTTAAATATTTTTTTAATTAATTAAATTTTTAATGTAAGAAGCCTTAATGTAACACATGTTTATTTTAGTTTTTCAATCTTTATTATTTTATTTAATATTTCATTATGATATTTTTTAAATTTAAAAGATGTTTAAACATGTTTCTAAATATTTAAATCAATAATAATTTGATATAAAGGTTTTAATTAGTAAGTTAAGAACATGGAAGTTTGGATTCTTAAAAAAAATCAACCAAGTTAATAAAAATCATTTTAAATAAATTAAATAATTAGGGTATTAATTTAAAAAAAAACCATATTTGATCATATATGCAGTTTAAAGTCCATATTTCTTATCAATTTGATTTTGATATTGAGTGTGATTACTACCTTTCATGAATATGTTATAGTTTTAATACCATTTATTACCTTTAAACTCTTTCTTTACAACTCTTTCAGTCCCATTCATTAGTTTCCTTAACTTAAGTCTAGTAATTGGTGTGTTTTAACTTTGTTTGGTTGAAGTGTTTTATAATAAATAGTTTGATATATGTATACATACACACACACACACACACACACACACACATATATATATATATATATATATATGCTTGTCAATTAGATATTACTTATCACTCATGTTTATCTTATAATATGAATGTCACTTACCGTAGTATATATATATATCATCATATCATTCTGCATATTATTATTATTTTTACTTCATTATCATTTTGTTTCATATTACATATCATTATGCATTCTATTTCATATCACAGTTCATTGCATATTACATCATAAATTACAATGCATGTAATATCATAATCATTTGCATCACAAGTTGCACTTCATTCTCCATATCATCTCATGCTACATTGCATATGTCATACATTTCATACTGCATTACAAACTACATATTGCATACATGTATACATAACGAGTGTATTTTATTTAGGAGGAGTTTGTAGTATTGTCTTATAATATAGGATTATTAGTTTTTGATGTTTTGATTGACTTGATTGACTTGATTAACTTGATTGACTTGTTTGACTTGTTTGACTTGATTGATTTGTTTGCCTTGTCTGACATGATTGGTTTTGATGAGTGTGTTGAAATATACTTAATAAAAATTTATGTTCTTATATTTGATTTCTAACTATTATAAGCATTATCATAGATTCTTAGTTAGGATAGTTAGTAATTTAGGATTAAGTTCTAGTTTTTAGAGTTAAGTGTTGGTTACTTATGATAACACTATCATTATAATCACATGTTATATAGTATTAGTTTAAGGGGGAGTTTTATAGTTTTATGGTTTTAGGATGATAACGAAGCACATCCTCCCGTCTCTCTCACAAATGACAATGAAAATTGGGATGCCATCAAAGCAGACCCTATTTTCGGAGAAGAAGGATGGGTGGAAGTTCCGCGTAACGTTTAATTGTTTGCTTTATTACTTTGTTTGAATTGACTGTTTTGATTGAAATTGGTTGATTGATTTGATTTATACTTGGTATGGTTTGATGATTGTATAAATATACAATGATATATTTATAATAGTTGATTAAATATCATGTCTATAAGTATAGTTATTTCTTAATATACTTTGTTATATAGTTTATTAATGTAGGTACTTGAGTACAAGAATGAGGGGGAGTTATATAGTTTGAAGTTAGTTTGTTTTTGTTGATGACAAAGGGGGAGAAATATAAAATAGGATAGTTAGGCATAGATTAAGGGGGAGTTATTAGGATAGAAGTAATATTTTATAAACAAAGGTTGTCATCATCAAAAAGGGAGAGATTGTTAGTCCATGAGTTGATGGTTTTGATGATAACAACCTTAGAATAAGATTATAAAATATAAATACTAACAATATAAGTTTAGATATATATGTATATGCAGGATTTAACCATGCAGGTACCAAGAATGAAGACTGTACAGTATAGAGATTCAAGACATCAAGATTGAAGACTCATGAGTATCAAGATTATCAAGAGTTCAAGATTTCAAGATAAGTATTGAGTCTAGAATTTTGTTAAAACTTCATAATAGCATTGAAATCTTCACTCCAATTTTCTTTTGGGATGGAACCCATTTCTACCTTTTTAGTGGCTTACAAACCCACGACAAGTAGCTTACAAACCTACGACAAGTGGCTTACAAACCCACGAACATCCTGGTTCTGTACAAGTTCTCGAGTCCTGACATGATGAGATATTCTGCAGGTAGAAGCTTGCAAAACTACTTCAAAATGATTTTCAAAACTACTTCGAAATGATTTTCAAAATTGCTTTTCAAAATGTTTTAGCTTTAAAAATTATCTTTTCAAATGATTTTCAAAAAGATGATTTAGCCTTAAATATTCTTGTTTTTAAACTTCGTTTATTTTAAACTATCTTTTAAATATAATATATTTATACTTAGGTTTAAATACAAAATTATAGTAAAATTATATATATATATATATATATTATTCTCTATATTTATCTATGTATTTTAACTATAATCAAGTATATTTATAAAGTTTAAAATAGTTTTAATATAAGATAAAGGTTATTTTCAAAGAAAATCAAAGCATCAAAAATTGCTTTGGGATGTCGACATGCCTATGGTGACCATGTCGACATAGTGTCAGTTGAGTTCAAAATTTAAATTTCAAAAGAAGTGTTTATTCGCCATAACTCTTCACGAATGGACATGACTGTTGTTCTTATATAACTAGGGGTTAGTTTCAATGAATTTTTAATCAATTTTTCTGGTTTTTCACTCCTCTTCTTCTTCCACATTTTCTTAATCAAAATCCTATCATTACTCTGCCGAAATCAACATTGAATCTAACTAGATCATATCTGGTTTGATTCTCTATCACTATCTCAACAAGATCTAAGTGCTATTCAGAGTTATAGGCTTCTTTGTAATCTATCTAGCGAGAAAAGGTGTGATTGTAGCCTTGGAAATCAATCAAGCAAGAAAAGGTGTGATTGTAGCCCTGGAAATCAATTAGGTGAACTTGTTGCCCGGTGAATCAAGTATCTCTACCCAGAGGATTGTGATTCTGAAGGGTGTACCTCGTAGCCTTGAAACCGAGGGTTGTAATTGTTGAATTGATTTTGAAAGGAAATTCGTACTTAGTTGTGCGGGACTATATGTAGGGTAACCCCGAACCAGTATAAAATACGGTGTGTTCTTTCCTTTACTGCTTTTACTTTATATTTGCATCTGTGTTTGATTCTGTGTTCATATCAGTGTCTGATTAGTGTAAACATTGTTAACAAATTAAGATAAACTCAAAAAGATTAACAAATTTCTTAAAACACTGTTCACCCCCCCTCTAGTGTTAATTCTAGCCTTAAGATCATTAATCCGCTTTTCTCACATAATTATATAAACGTACAATTTAATATTAGTACTTAATTCATTAAGGTTTTTTCATTACTCAAATGTAATCTAGATCATAATTGTGAATAAACATGCCAATCCAAATTTAGATGTTTATCTTTAAGTTTAAATTTTGAAGTTTAAATTAGTCATTTATGTTAAGTTTTGTCCAATTAATTGTTGTTATTAATATTTAAGATCTCATAATGTTTTGTAACCAAACATTCATCTTTCAAAATCAAATTAAATTGAGGCACTTGATGCATACTTGTAAATTAGCGAACATATACATGGCAGATATAAATCCTAATATCTGCGCATGTATATATTCACCTTGTTGGTTTTTTTGTTATTTTGGTCATGTTAAAAGATTTTATTATTACATATTATTTTGAATAATGATTCAGTATAGTATTGGTTGAATGTTTGAAAAAGAGGAAGGTGTAATCAATTGTTTATACTACCTTTTATCTTTCTCTTTTCAGGTCCTGATGTAATTAAATTCAGATCTAATAATAATATGTTCGTCCCCTTTTTATATACCCTTTAGAAATATGAATATATTTGATATATTCATAGTATTCAAAGTTTATCTTAATAATCATTTTAATAAATTAAGTCAGAAAGTTAAATGAAATTGGATATTGTTTAAATTAACAAGATTAAATCTAGTGAAGCCCATTAGATTTCATAGGCCTACTATGATCCAAATAAGAAATTTTTTGAAATATACCTATTTCATCCAATTGTTGATGAATAGGTTCATTCAGACAAGAATTGGTAAGTCTATGTGGTTCAATCCTGAAATTAAACTCCGAAGAGAGTAATAATATCAAAATGGATTATTTTAATGTATAAATCGACAATGTGAAATGAAAGTGCTACTAGGACTAGGAGGTGATATTGATGCTTAGTAAGGAAGCTTGCTAGAATTTCTTCAGAATGCTTACATTTAACCTCTTAGGAGGGTTTGGGTGGCTCTAGTTAAGGTAGCTCCCATGGTGAAATGAGTGACCATTTCATCGATGATGTAGTTCGAGAAAAGATAAAATTATTAATAGAAAGGCCTAAGAAGGTAATAACTAAGTAAAGTTACTGATAACTTTATGATTGACATCCAAATAAGAGTCTTGGTGACGCTTAAGAACTTTCATGTTGTTTGCATGACGTGGATACTTAATTGATGTGAAAGAATATGACATGGCACATAATTAATTGATGAGTAATAGACATACTTATGTCTGAAATGATGTTATAGTGTGCTTATGATGTGATGATTTGTTACATGGTATGATTTAAGTATCATGATGAGTTAATTAATGGAAATCCTATTTTCTGCTCTTGCGACGTGATCTCGCCATATTACATATATAAGGTAAAGTATTACTCACACCAAGCTTTATGTTGGACACGAGTTGTGTTATTATTTTCCTTACAAAATCATGGGCACTTCCTTGAGTGGGCCAAGTCTATGTAGTAAAACCACGCTAAAACCTCGCTAATGTCCCTCTAAAGCGTTCAGCACACTTCAACCACTATGCCTTTTCAATTTAGCGCTATCAAATAGTAAATCCACTTAAAACCTTGATATTTTCTGCTATGCCCGCTAAATCAGGGGATTTTAGCACCCATTTGAGTACTTTCAGTATAAAAAGATTAATTAGAACCGTTCTCTTATAAACCAAACCAAAAATTTTAGGGTATAGGTCTAATTCCAAGTCCTAAGGGCTCATCATAAATTAGAACTCTATTATATTCACCAGGCATGAACTGTATAGCTCATGAAATTCTTCTTTTTTGCAACATATAAGCGAAAAATATTTCCTTTTTTTACATAAATAATGTGAATGAGAATTAATAAACTTTGGATATTTTATTTTTAAGTCCAGTAAATATTTTTACACCTCTATTACTTTTCAGAATATCCTCACTATAGCCTTTTGCACCTCCACTGCTATAAAACCACTAAGTGCTTTGACTGCATGGTTACGAGTTTGTAAAATTAGATACGTTACTTATGAATGATGAATAAAGATCTAGAAGATTAAGTAGGAGGATTGTGCTAATAAAGTTGTTTTTGTATTACGTTGTTGTAAAACCAGAGTTAATAGCTGGTTAACTGCTCATGTTGGCATCTTCATATGTTGGACACGACACTGCTTTTTATGTTTACTACATTTTACCTAAGTGGGCATATTCTTGTAATTTTAATATGTAAAGGAAAGTATGTATAAAAAAATTTATTTAGCTACTATATTTACTAAATGTTGTTGAAGAAAGCTGATCTCATTTGTTGTTTGAAACTAATTTTCATGATTACTTCGATTTCTTACAACTTGGTATCAAAACTTAGGTTAGGGGACATTTATATAATGCAGAGTTAAGTACAAGCTAGAAAATAGAAAACGAACACCTTCAGGATGGGTAAATGCTATATACAACGTACTCGTACATTAATACAGATATGTAAGAGGGTATATCTATCCCTCTACTATTACGAACACTCTACTTACTTCTATTTCTTATGAATGTTTGCTTAAGAAGAAAGCAAGAATGGAGACTCGAAGCGGATGTTTGGTGATATGCAGTGCAAGGGAAAATGTCAATAGAGGAGTCGCTAATATATAAACAAATAGCCAAAGATAGAAAACGGACCTAGATGTTAATATAATTGGTACTTCGGCACCTAAACTGACTAAAGAACCTGTGGATCTGAATGCACTTTTCCATCAGTATATAAAGAAAATAATGAGACAACAACCAACTTAAGCTATTGAGCCTAGGCCAATAGCTATAGAGGAGGACTTTTCCAAGATAATTTTAGATTACAAGAACCATGAAGGAAAAGTGTTCACCGGAAAGGAGTCGGCTTTGGAAATTTTGAATTATTGAAGGTGTGTGACCACATCTTTGGAGACTTAGTTTATGAAGATGCTCAGAAGAGGAGGTTGGCTTCACGTCAACTTTAGGAGGATGCTTTAGATTGGTGGGAAGCATTGACCGTTGAAGGACCAAAAGAGGAGATAACCTAGGATTAATTCAAGAAGTGATTCGAGGCTTAATTTATACCAATATCATAGAAATGTTATTTATGTAGAGATTTTTTGGATCTGAGATAGGGAGAGATGACTGTGAAAGAGTATATCTTGCATTTTAATGCCTTTCAAAGTATGAAGAGATTATATTAATACTCCCTGAAGAAGAACGAGAAATTTATTGAAGTTTTGAGGAAGGGACTGATCATAAGATGATGGTGCACTTGCTATTTCCTCTCGAGATGATTGTTGGAATGGAGAGGAGGTATTATCACTTGTATCAAAAGGAACGGTAAGGTTATGTTGGACCCATGGGTGGGAAAATAAAAAGGTTCAACCTATATCACAAGGGAAATTAGAACCAGAAGGTAGGAAAGATCTTGGAGGAGGAGCTCAAAAATCGAATATGGTGGATTTTACTTGTTTCAACTATGGGAAGAATGGTCACAACTCTACTAAGTGTACCCAGTTGGAGAGTAAGGAGATGTCCAAGTGCTTTAACTGCAATAAGCCTGGCCTTAAGAAGAGAGACTTCCCAAAGCTGAAGCAAGCAAATGTTTATGCTTTAGAAGGTCCTTCAGTTGGACTAATCGCTAAGGAGAAGGGAAAGGATGTTGTGCTTGGAGGTATAATTTTAATTTTTCACATTTCAATTAAAGTTCTGTTTGATACTAGTGCAATGCACTCTTTCATTTTGAAAGATTTGTTGGATATGTTAACTACCTATTTAGTTACACCTTTGTGTGTTGTTAATCTAATATATGGATATGATGCACTTGGATTAAGGTGTAGGGACCTTGAGTTTGCTATGTGTGGACATTTTTTTATTTGCAACCCATATGTGTTTGACTTCGTAGGGTATAGGGTAATTCTGGGTATGGACTGGTTAGTGGGAAACAACACTTAGGTATACTATACTGATAGGGTAATCGCTTTATGGAATCCAAAGTATAGAGAGAGGATCATGATAGCATTGGATGTAATGAAGGAGAAGTTAGGACTGATGTGCACGCAATGGATGCTCAGGAGAATGAGATTAATAGAGTACTAGTTGTTCAAGAGTTTTTTGATATTTTCTAGCCAGTCATGGGATTACCGCCTAGTAGAGTGATTGAATTTCATATAGACTTGAAATTTATGGCACAACTTATTAGTAAACTGCCTAGCGGAATGCCCAAGGAAATGGAAGAATTAAAAAAACAGCCAGTGAAACTTGAGCCTAAAAGTTTCATTAAGCCAATTAGTTCACCATGTAGAGCATCCAAATATGTGAAGAATTCGAATGGTACATTAGGATGTTTATTGATAACCTGCAAACTGAATGAAATAACAGTGAGTAATCATTATTCATTGTCTTGGATAGACCATTTATTTGATCGGTTGACCAAGTTAGAATATTCTCGTAAATAGATTTGGCAACGAGATTCCATAAACTAAGGGTAGCCGAGGATAGTGTTCTTATGACCACATTGTTAGTCCTTGAGATGATGGTTTTGATGACAACAACCTTAGAATAAGATTATAAAATATAAATACTAACAATATAGTTTAGATATATATGTATATGCAGGATTTAACCATGCAGGTACCAAGAATGAAGACTGTACAATATAGAGATTCAAGATATCAAGATTGAAGACTCATGAGTATCAAGAATATCAAGATTATCAAGAGTTCAAGATTTCAAGATAAGTATTGAGTCTAGAATTATGTTAAAACTTCACAATAGCACTGAAATCTTCACTCCATTTTTCTTTTGGGATGGAACCCATTTCTACCTTTTTAGTGGCTTACAAACCCACGACAAGTAGCTTACAAACCTACGACAAGTGGCTTACAAACCCACGAACATCCGGGTTTTGTACAAGTTCTCGAGTCCTGATATGATGAGATATTCTGCAGGAAGAAGCTTGCAAAACTACTTCAAAATGATTTTCAAAACTACTTCAGAATGATTTGCAAAACTACTTTTCAGAATGTTTTAGCCTTAAAAATTATCTTTTCAAATGATTTTCTAAAGATATTTTAGCCTTAAAATATTCTTGTTTTTAAACTTTGTTTATTTTAAACTATCTTTTAATTATAATATATTTATACTTAGATTTAAATATAAAATTATATATATATATTATTCTCTATATTTATCTATGTATTTTATCTATAATCAAGTATATTTATAAGGTTTAAAATAGTTTTAATATAAGATAAAGGTTATTTTCAAAGAAAAACAAAACATCAAAATTTCCCTTGGGATGTCGACATGCCCTAGTACCCCATGTCGACATAGTGACAGTTAGATTCAAAAATTTGAATTTCAAAAGAAGTGTTTATTCGCCATAACCTTTCGCGAATGGACATGACTGTTGTTCTTCTATAAATAGGGGTTAGTTTCAACGAATTTTTAATCAGATTTTCTGGTTTTTCATTTCTCTTCTTCTTCCACATTTTCTTATTCAAAATCCTATCATTACTCTGCCGAAATCAACATTGAATCTAACTAGATTATCTCTGGTTTGATTCTCTATCACTATCTCAATAAGATCTAAGTGCTATTCAGAGTTATAGGCTTCTTTGTAATCTATCTAGCGAGAAAAGGTGTGATTGTAGCCTTGGAAATCAATCAAGCGAGAAAATGTGTGATTGTAGCTTTGGAAATCAATTGGGTGAACTTGTCGCCCATAAATCAAGTATCTCTACCCAGAGGATTGTGATTCTGGAGGGTGTACCTCGTAGCCTTGAAATCGAGGGTTGTAATTGTTGAATTGCTTTTGAAAGGAAACCCGTACTTAGTTGTGGGAAGAAAGGACAACTTTGTGTTTCAAATGTGGGAGGTCTTCGAAAGGAATTCTTAGAGGAAAGTCGTTGGTCTAAGTTTACGATTCATCCCGAGGGCATGAAAATGTATCGTAACATGAAGCATGTGCCCTTTTAGGAAGGGATGAAGAGAGATGTATGTGAAAGTGTGAATAACTGCATTACATGTCATCAAGTAAAGGCCGAGCATCAAAAGCTGAGTGGTTTACATTAACCTTTGGAGGCACCGACTTAAAACCGAGAATCGATATTCATGGATTTTGTAGATAGTCTACCAAGATTGAGGAGAAGGAATGGTAATATATGGGTAATAATCAATTGATTAAATAAAAGCACACATTTTATCCTAGTGAAGTCGACAAGAACAGCAACTAGCTTAGCGAAGCTATATATGAAGAATGTAGTTTGGATCTATTAACCCGCCTTTTTCCAAGGCAATATACAGGCAGATTTAACCCAGCAGGCTTCACGATTATTAAGGCCAATGAGTGCAGAGCGATGATTGTAGGGCCTAGAAATCAGCTGCAGATGATTACATGAAGTCGGGTTTGAATGGAATTGATAAGTATACAAGGTAGAATGTTCGAAGTATGGAGTATAACTTAGCAAATGGAAGGGATCGGTATGCTCAATCTAGAGGGATTAATATACTTCAATAGCTTAGCAAATAGAAGGGATCAGCATACTCAATCTAGAGGGATCTGTATACTTCAATAGCTTAGCAAGATAGAGGGATCGGCATTTTAGATGGATCTGCATGCTTCAACTCACAGGAAGGGGTCGATTTACATTCTAGGCTACATCAGGAAGGATTGGCATGCTTTGTTTAGTCGGATTGGTATGGATATGCTTGATTAAGAGGGTTTGGCATACCTTATTCCAGAGAGGAGAGCTTGGCATAGCTGGTTAAGATGGCTCGGCATATTTTGACTCATAGAAAAGAGGTCGGCATGATTGGTTGCATTGGATCGGCATAGTTCATTGGATAGGGGTCGGCGTTCATCAATGCCCAAGTACATTCTCGCATACAACAGTCAATATCTTGAAATTTATAAGTCCAAAGCATTTGGAATATGGAGAGCAAGGCATATGGACCCTAGGGAACATACCATAGGGATCGCACATCAGATGGACAAAGATGGAGGGATCGGCATAAACCCTACGAGAGGGATCGACAGAAGGTAGTGCATAAGTAATTTTGATTTAAAGATCACGCGATAACTTTGGCTCCTTTGGTCCAAACGCTATGGGATTTGAAGGGTAACATATCTAAGCTTACAGAAGCCACCATAGGGATCGCTGCCCAAAAATCAACCAATGAAGGGATCGGTACAGATCCCTCTTCATTGGGATTTGGGCCTAGCGATCCCTTTGGTGGGCCCATGTGGGTTAGAAGGTCCTTTAGCCTCAGAGAGATTCGCGGTCATCATCCCCTATAAATACAGCAAGCATGGAACCATAAACGGGATCTTCTTTCTACTTCTCTTCATCTTCTACCTAGGCTATACTTTGCCAGTTTTATTCTTGAAGTTCAAGGATCTATAACTATAATCAGCAGTATAAACTACTAAAAGGAAAATCTTTAGAGTGGACATAGGTCGGAGTTAGCCGAACCACTATAAATCTGTGTCTCTATTTACTTGCTTTCTAGTAGTTTTAATTTTGTTCTTTATTTATTTCTCTTTATTTTTCTGTGATTGGATTGGATATTGGTGCTTTTACATAACCGGGTGTTGGTGGTCCATTTTGACGCCAAAATTTTGGTGCTTTCACTGAGAAGACTTGCATAAGCGGATTTGGAAGCTAGGATCTTAGATTTGGAAGCTTGGATACTTAGATCTAGAAAGCAATGGCTAGGAAATCAACAAGGAGAGGGCTACCGAAAAGGAGCCACCCTCGGGGGAGTCAGGAGGCTTCCTTAGGAGCTGGAGCTAATCAAGCATCTATCTAAGTCACTAGGGATGAAATGGAAATGATGATGGATTCTATGCAAGAGAGGATGCTAAAAAGATATGAGGAGATGATGCAGAATTTACTTCAACAGATTAGACAAGCTAGAGCATAGAATCAAGGAGTTGAAGCAGCAGGAATCGCTGGAAATTAGAACCGGGAACATGAAAATGGAGCCAATAGACAAAGGAATAGAACAGAGCAGCTGGGGCAGTCTCCTGCCATCCTAGAGGGATCGGCACCGATTCCTAAAGGCTAGGGACATGCCCCCAGGTCTTACTAATCGTGATGCTGGAGGACCTGCGATCGATCCCATGGAGCTTGGTGCAAATCGGAATTTGGATGCTCGGTCGGAGGAATACGTTCCAAAATTCCCTCGTAGACTCGGGAGGCAGCTTAGGCAAGATGATAGGAAACTATCATTGGAAGATATTGACAGGTTTGCAGAGATGATAAGGCGAGCTATACGTGGAGGATTGGTGAACATGGATCTGGAGAACATAAATAGAAGTCCATTCGCTCCTAATATCAAGAATGCTAGGAATCCACCAGAATTCAAACCACCAACACTGGAAGCTTATGAAGGGATGTCAGATCCAACTATGCATATGATGAGATATGTATGACACATGCAAGTACTGGTGGCATCGGAAGAAGTCTTGGCACGGTGCTTCCCCTTGTACTTAACGGATGCAGCTGTGCTATGGTTCAGACAATTGGAGAGCAGTTCTACTAGCACATGGACGGAATTGGTCGAAAGATTTACGAAGCAGTTTCAAGTTCATATTACGAGACCCAAGAATGTGATGACATTGACATTAGTAAAGCATTGTGCAGCAAAATCACTTAATAATTTCTTAACCAGGTTCAATGTGGCAGCTGTTTCGGTGGATCGACCAGATCCATCGATGGTTTTGATGGAGGCAGTGCTAGGAGTTGTAGATAATTCAGATTTTAAGATATCACTGATACGGGATCCATCGATGGATCTCGGGGAATTCTACCATGAAGCAGAGAGGTTTCTACGATAAGAAGATGCGAAAGCTGATAAAAAGGCAAAGGAAGTTAATACGGTACGGGGCGGAGAACCGTTCGATAAAAGCTTAGGAAAGGACAAGGGTAAACGGACATGGATAATAGCTTCAATGGATCAAAGCAATAGAGAGGTGAACCCAAATTCTCTTCTGACTCGGAATTTAATGAGACCCTAGAATGGAAATATCTGGATACTCGAGGGGCTTTCCATATCGAAGGCCGGCAAGGAGGGAAACCTCCAAACGCGAATGGACATCAGGAAAGCATTGTCTATTCCATGAGTTGGATGGGCACAATACAAATGACTGCAGGAATTTGAAGGATATCATAGAGGAACATGTGAGGAATGGTCAGTTACAACAATACATTAGGACTCGGGCTGCGGCGGTGGAACAAGAGCGGCCACCATCCACCTCGAATGAAAATGGCACTAGATCAAAGCATCATCATCAACTTGTCATCAATTGATCAGGTTGGCATGGAATAAGTAGCAAACTCTATAGTAGGACGGCTAAGTCACTTACACATGTACGGGATCGAGGACGGTCCCTAGGCATGCTCTAAGATGACGATAAACCGTAATGCTAGGGTTTGTGAAAATTGTTTTTTCTTCTTGTTTTCTTCGAACTCTGGTTTATTAGTTTTATGGACTCTTATTTTATGGATTTAGGAATGCTTAAATTTGGATCAATGTAATGGATAACACAGGCTGTCAGGTATGGATTATGCCTGGCAAGAGGCAGATCGCTTCGCTCGAATGCGATGGATCGACCTACCCAGGTCATCGAGTATGGATTGTGCTCGGTAAGGATCCAGAGAGATCAAGGTCGTCAGGTATGGACTATGCCTGGCAAGGGGTAGGTCACATTACTCGAATGCGATGGATCGACCTACTCAGGTCGTCGAGTATGGATTGTGCTCGACAAGGATCCGGAGAGATCAAAGTCGTCAGGTATGCACTATGCCTGGAAAAGGGTAGGTCGCTTCGCTTGAACGCGATGGATCGACCTACTCATGTCATCGAGTATGTATTGTGCTCAGTAAGGATCCGGTGAGATCGAGGCGTCAGGTATGGACTATGCCTGGCAAGGGGTAGGTCGCTTCGCTCGAACGTGATGGATCGACTTGCTCAGGTCATTGAGTATGGACTGTGCTCGGCAAGGATCCGATGAGATCGAGGATTTGGATTAGGATAACAACCCAGAAAGGTTATGGATTTGGATATAAGCTTCGATCAACTATGGAATTGGATGTGGGCCAGGAACGGTCCTGGATCTGGACAAAACGATCCGGAGAGGTCGTGGATTTGGTTAATGAATTTGGAATGGATTCAGAATTGAATATCGACTCAGAACAGTTGTGGATTTGGTTAATGAATTTGGAACGGATTTGGTTCAATTCTCATGTTGCAACCATGCGTTTATAGTGGAAAGATGGTTATGGGTTAACATGGAGAAGTTTGGCTCATGTATGGAGTGAATAGGGTGAAGAATGGGTTGAGAGTATGGTGAGGATATATATATATATATATATATTTTGTAAATTGGTAAAATTTTATTAAGGCATTAAAAGCCCAGAACAAAGTCAGCCCACGCTGAACAGTACAAACTCAAAGTACAGAACATTCCGACATAAACTAACCCTTTCCAAAAACAAAAAAGGAAAAGCTTCTCTCCCAAATCATTTCATGGCGGCTGGAACTGATGACTCGTACTTGGGTTTCCTTGCGATGGAAAGCTCCAGTCCTCTCCTACAACATGAGCTTCGACTCGTGCCTGCCTGGTAAGAATCCCCCTCTTAATCCTCTTCAGAATTATCTGCATGTCCACAATTGCTAATCCATTAACTTCCGTGTGCTTTCTATGCTTGCTCTGGAAAATTCTTCGATTCCTTTCTTTCCATATGCTCCATGCAGTCATAGTGATGGCGATTTTGTGCAGCTTGGATTCAACGTCTTTATCGCCTCCTCTCCGACTCAGGTACTCTACTTGTTCTATTAAGTTGTTAGAGTAAGGTCTTATGTTTAGGTATTTGTTGCACGAGGTCCACACCGAGTTAGCAAAGCTACATTCAAAAAATAAGTGTTCATGTGATTCTGAGCTCTGATTACATAAGACACATACAGTTTCATTGACTACTCCCCATTTCGATAGTCTATCCCTTGTCGGCAGTCTCTTCAGAATAGCTTTATAAGCTGTAAAAGCCATTTTTGGATTGTTAACGTGATCCCATATAATTTTGCTCCAAGAAGCTTTGCTGTCTTTTTGTCTAATCTCCTCCCAGGTGGCCTTAGTAGAAAATTCATTTCCAGTAGGCTTCCAGACCCATACATCCATGTCTCTGCCATAGTAGATAGGCATGTATTGAATGATTTCCTTTTTATCTTGATTTATTGGTAAAGAGGAGCAATCCCACCCATTTGCCTTAATCAAATCATTCACTTTTTTATGCGGACAGCCAAAGTCAGAAAAGGTGTGCATACCCAAAATATCAATTAGAGATTCACCTTGAATCCAGGGATCACTCCATAGATCAGTGTCCTGCCCATTAGCAATTTCTCGAGTACATAGCAAAGCTAGAGTGTTTCTAATCCTCAAGATTGCCTTCCAATTCGCTGAAGCATTGTTATCCAGTGACATCTGCCAGAAATTCCCTTTAATGTACCTCCTTCTCATCCAGTTCCCCCAAAGGCCTTTGCCATTAATAATTTTCCAGGCTTGTTTGAGAGTGTGAACAGCTCTCATATCCCTAAGTCTTCTGAGACCCACTCCTCCTTCCTCTTTAGGCCTACATAGGTAATCATATTTAATCTTATGCATTCCACCCTTCCAAATGAAATCAGCACAAATCTTTTCAATTTTGTGAATGGAGGCTTCAGGAAGTTGGAAGGTTTGCATCCAAAAATTTATTTTAGAATGTATCACAGTGTGGACCAGCTCTATACGTCCTGCAAGAGAAAGCATTCTGGAGCACCAACCCTGAATTCTATCCCTGATAGACGAAATGAGTATAGCACATTCCCTATCAGTTATCTTATTAGAAGATAGTGGAATACCTAAGTATTTGACAGGCAAAGTTCCTTCTTTTACTTTTAAGGTGTCCAACACCTCTACACGACTTCTGCAAGTTTTATTAAAGTAACACTTGGTTTTCAGTTCATTCAGCTTTAGGCCAGCACACTTGTCTAATTTGCCGAAGATTTCTTTAATAGCAGTGGCTGCTTCCTTACTGGCTTTGATACAAATGAGCAAATCATCTGCGTAAAGTAAATGGCTTACAATAGGCTGGAAGTTAAATATGGCCTGAATTAACTTGTGATGAGTAGCCAGTTCCATCTGTAAGGTAAAGTATTCCATGGCAATTGCAAACAAATAAGGGGAAAGAGGATCACCCTGCCGAATACCTCTGTTGGATCCAACGAATCCTTTTGGAATGCCTTTAATAAATATAGAGAAGGTAGGTGTAGTTATGCATTCATATATTAGATTCACAAATTTTAGAGGGAATCCCATAGCATTAAGCATGTGGATAATAAATTGTCTACTAATTCTATCATATGCTTTGTGAAGATCTACCTTTAGACAGAATTTATCAGTGCCTGGTTTATTGAAATTCCTTACCAATTCATGAGCCATAAGCGAATTTTCGGAGATGCTTCTACCTTTTATGAAAGCACTTTGACACTCGGAAATGAGATCAGGTAAAATCAGCTTCATCCTATTACATAGTATCTTGCTTAGAATTTTGTATATCACATTGCAGCAGGCAATAGGCCGGTAATCTTCAATTCTTGTAGGATTATCAACTTTGGGAATGAGACAAATAAATGTGTGATTGATTTCTTTGGGAAATTTTCCTGTTTGTAAAATCTCCTGCATAGCTGAGACTATTTGATCTTTCAGGTCACACCAATGATGAATGAAGAACTTGGAGCCGAATCCGTCGGGTCCTGGACTGGAATCAATGTGGATGGAGTGCAGAGCTTTCAGGACCTCAGCTTCATCAATCAACCTTATCAGCATCCTCTTACCATGCGAATTGACCTGCCTCCTGCAATGTATTGTTGGTAAGTTAGTACTTACTTCTCCATTAAATAAATCAGTATAATACTTTATAGCTTGTTCTTCAAACTCTGCATCAGTAATAGCTGTCTGGTCATCCTGATTGATGATTTGTATATTATTATTCTTATTATTACGAATGGCCATTTTAGCATAGAAGAATTTAGTGCATTCATCCCCTTCAGTTAGCCATTTTTCCTTAGCTTTTTGCTTGAGTTCAGTTGCTTTTACTTTGAGTACATCTTTTAAGTTGCTTTGGTTTAAGTAATAATTATGCCACGTGATATCATCATCTGCACCATTCTCTATCATATCCAGAAGGGCTTCACTTTTATCCTGAAGCTTGGATATCAAATCGCCTTCCTTCGGTCTACATCTGTTCCAGTTCTTTAATTGGATTTTAGCCTTTTTAATGAGTTGAATCAGTTTGTAGCACTAGGTACCCTCAACCATTGAATATTCATTTAATTTTAGAGCTTCTTGGTATCCATCAATATCATACCAATGATTACAGTATCTGAAAGGCTTACCTTTAGTAATCAATCCCTTATCAACTAGGTCAACAAGAATAGGGCTATGATCACTTGTAGATGGGGGAAGAATGGTAACTTTGATATTAGACATCATAGTAATACACTTGAAATTAACCAGCACTCTATCTAACCTGCAGGAAATCCTTTTATTTTCACCACTTCTCCATGTGTATTTCAGGCCATTGTGGACTGGCTCAAGCAACCCGGCTTCTAATATGCAATTGTTGAATTCCTCAAGCTGGGATACTCTCATGGTACGACCTCCTTTTTTCTCTTCAGCTCTAAGTACTGAATTGAAGTCTCCTAGTGCAATCCAAGGGTTGTTATTATGTTTACCTATATCTTTGATGGCTTGCCATAACCTGGTTCTTTGGGATGCTAAATTACTAGCATAAACACAACTTAAAGTTACTTTTAGACCACCCTTATTAATAGCTTCAACTGTTATATGTTGATCATCTTTCTGTTGAAGACTGATATTCCAGCTTAGTTTATTCCATAATAGTAGAATGCGGCCTTTGCCTCCTATATCATTGTTGTGCATATATGACCAATCCTCTCCCATAGTATCAGTGAAAAAGGATAGATTTTCATCATTGAATTTGTTTTCCAGAATACTTAAAATAGCAGGAGAATAAGTTCTCCTCAAATTTAAGAGGTCTAAACGTCTAACTTCATTATTTAGACCCCTTACATTCCAGCTTATTATTGACATTTAGAGTTGGAAGGCCTACTCCTCAATTTCATAGGAGATCCTTCGCGATTCACCTTCGCCTTGCCTTTATCCTCATGTTTCTGGAATTGTTTGGAATATTCTAAATTGGTTTTTGTAAATTTATTGGGGGTATTTTCCTCTTTGACTGTGTCTGAATCCAATTTATCCAATTCAATTTTATTCAGCTCATCAATTTCATGTGCAGATACAGGCATTATCTCTGGCGGCTTCTCAACAGGGCTATGGACATTTTCAGATACCTCAGTACATACCAACACTGGGCCAATCAGCTTTCCTTCATCCTCCAAATCAACCATGGTTACCGTGTCAGTATCCTTTTGGATATTAGCTGCAGAACTTGAAGATTCTATGTGTATAAGTTCTACTTCAGTAGTAGGCTCTGTTTGAACCTCTTTTGGTTGTATATTTTGTGCAGTCTCAGGTTGGTTAGAATCTTGCATATGTTTTTTCCTCCACACCTGCTTAACAGGTCCTATAACGATTTCACACTGCTCTGTGTAATGACCAAAACACTTACAATTATTACATATAGGTGGTATGTGATCATACTCTATCTCTTGTATATATATTACCACTCCTATCTTTGGCACGCACTTGTTTTTTGATAGGGTCACTAGCTTTAATTTCTACTAGGACTCTGGCATAACTCAGTCTTTTAACATTTCTAGTACAATCATCCATAGCTAAGGGATTGCCTATAAGGCTTGCTATTTTACTAATACCACGCGCATTCCATAGGGAAAGGTCTAAATTCATCAATTTAACCCATACATGATGGGTTTCCAGCATATCCCTTTCTAATCTTAGGTTAGGTTCCCATCTCTTAGTGAAGATGAGTTTACTGTCAATAAACCAAGGACCTCCTTCCAATACCTTCTTACAATCTAATTCGCTACAGAATTTAACAAGATAAAATCCATTCTCTCTTGGGAAAACATCCCACTTACCTTCAGGCTTCCATTCCCTTTTAATATATGCATTCAGATGTATGTAGTAAGGTCTTTTCCCAGCAACATATATATAAATGGATGTACCCCACATGCTTTTAGCCGAGTTGAATACTTCTTCATCTAGATCTGCAAAGGGACCCTCAGCATCTTCCAGAGGATAAAAATTATTAACCCCACCTTCAATGCGTGTATTTCCTGCTATTGCGTCAGCCCACGTTCTTTTCCCCTCCTTGAATTCAGGAGTCTTGATTCTAGTGCCCGTGAATGGGGCACGTTGATTCGTGTTCACTCTCCTAGGTTGCTGCAGAGATTCCCCTATAGGACGCTTGCCCTTGTTTTTATGTGTGACTTGTTGCCAACCTGTGTCGTCAGCGTTAGGATTTGCGGAAGATTCTCCATTAGGGTTTTCGGCAGCTGCTGGAGCGGTCGCCATTTCTTTCGATCGTTAGAACTTTTATATATATATATATATATATATAATTCAAGAAAATCCAATATTGTACGTTGGGAAAAATCTCGAACTCTTAGACGTGCCACCTGGCGTTCGATATGTTATACCCCTATGATCATACTGGAACCAGTCATCGAGGCATAATTCGATCGTACACAGAAGATAGCTTTTCAAACCCAATTATATTATAAATTTCCAAAATTAATTTCTATGTGTTTCGAACCCGCACGACCAAATGATACGTCTGATCGCCAAGAAATTTGATGGCATATTATAAATTAATTTTATGGAACTAATGAAACAGGTTTCGTCGAAATCCGAGATAGTGCCTCGGAATGACAATTTCATAGATTTAAATATCGTTTTATATTTTCGATCCAATTATCGATATTTATCCAATCTATTTATATTTGTAAATAAATTTACAAACTGAATTCATCAATATTATTTATTAATTGAAAAGAGTTAAATGAAATTATTAAATCCATTTAATTACGATTTAATCCACAATTCAAATATTTAAACATTCCCTATATTTGAATTATAAGTTATTAAATTCCAAGATCCAATTATTTAAATATTTAAAATTAATTAAATATTTAAAATCAAATGGCCAAAATTTTGGGTTGTTACATTCTCCCTCCTTAAATGAATTTCGTCCCTGAAACTCCTAAAGAAGAAAATGTTTCCAAACCCTTAATTTTAAAACTATTAATTAAAATAAGTTATTAAACTTATTAACTTTTCAAAACAAATTAGCTGGAATAGATTCTAAAATTTCCATGTCTTTAAAATTCACCCACCTATACCAACTAATTCCCTTCTATTCATTCATCCAAGTTATAACTCAAAAATCAAATTTCAGTTGTCAAAAAAAATTCCAAAATTCTAAAAAGATTTCTAACTCTTAAATTTATGGAAAATTTTGCCAACGTCTCCTTTGAGCGGCTCTATCGGAAAACTACAAATTGCCTCTATGGGCTCTAAATCAACCAAAGAAAACAAAAGCCAAGTGGCCTCCCATATCTGGGGCATAAAATCATCTACTAATTTAAATTTTTTTAATTTATTACGTACCTTTTTGCGTTTGATTTATAATTTGGCAAGTAATTTATTATCTCTATGCAAATGCAGGTGCGCAAGAAGTCAAGTGGAAATCCATTGCTTCCCTATACTTACAAAATCTAAAAGAAAACTAATCTGATATGGATCTACATGCAATCAACAACCATATCTCAATCATATGCAACAAAATATAGAGAATATTCTATAATAGATGCTATGCATCCAAAATTTTCAAATGATAAATTTAGATCTAAATGCACGGGTTTTTAAATTCAAAAATTTATTTTCAAGTTTTCTGAGATGGGAATTAAATCAGAGATCAAAATCAAAGTGACAAGGAGGGAATTCCTCCTAATAAAGCATGGTGAAACTATAAAATCAAAACAACATGGAGCGTCCAGTGGTATTCTGGTTCCTAAAAAAACATCAACTAGAGTGAATAAATATTTTCTTTCCCAAAATCTTCAAAATCTCTCTTTCAAAATCACCGGGATTTAGGTCATTTGTCTATAAATTTTAACTTTATAATCAATGGTATATAAAATCACACAACCAATCAATTCAATTCAATTAAATCAAATCAATCAAATTCCGTAAAGGAATAAACTAGCACTAGCAGTCAATCAAATTCCATAAGGGAAAACTTATCACTTAATAGTGTTTCAAAATGTCAAACGACTAATAAACAAATCTTAAATTAGGTTCAAAACTTTCTTGATTGTCCAAAAATATAGATAATTATCAAAGCGTACCATTTTTCTTATTTGCCTTTGTTATTGCTTAGAGGATTATCCAAACTCACTCGGACAAAATGGAAATTTATACTCTAAATTTTATTAGTTTCTTAATTACATTAAATTTCTTTTCTATGTCACTTATATTTTCACTTAGTATTTTATTCAATACTAAAATTATTTAAGAATTATTTCATAAAAAAAAAATCACCCAAGTTTAAAAATATTTTATATAAGTCATTCCTTTATAAAACATCAAATAATAACTTATTCCACTTTATTTACTTGTATAATACTCTCCTATATCCTAAGAGTACATACAAATTTTATTTTACTTTTCACAAATTTAGGTGAAAATCTAACTAAAATTCAGGTCTTTTAAAACTGAGTCAACCACTCAACCTCTTTAACTTAGAGTGTTAAAATGGAAGATATTTATGGGTTGACCCGATCAACAAATAATTTACACTACTTAGATGTTTTAAACAAAAGTTATGGTTTTAATATACCATGTTTATTCAAACTTATTTATTTATTAAAACTCACTTTGAGTTTATTCGGTTTTTGAACTCATTTCGATCGCACAATGATAAACAAAATAATTTACTAAGTATTCCACAACGTTCGTCTAAGCAAATATCCGATCGTCACTTAGAAGATTATTCAGATTACTATAAAACTAATCGAAATGATTTCCTCCTAATTATCCCAAAGAAAATGCATTCCATTTAAAATTTTACTTTCCAAAATATTTTTACTTTCAATTACTTCCAAAAATACTACTACTTCATTTCTTAAAATCCTTTTGAAATTATTTTCAAAAATTTTAGAATTTAGATTCAAAAATTATTTTTTTAAAACATGTTTTATAAACTAAATTTATATAAATTCCCTTTATATAAAAATGATTTCATATTATAATAACTCTTCTTTCTTATAATAGAATCATCTCAAATATCTATTCTCTAAAGGTCTTATCCTACCATTTAGATTATATTAAATAACTTTTATTAAAGTTTAATCCTTAACCCACCATTATTATTAAGAGGTGAAATTTAACTTAACATATTCTTCGAACACCTTATAGTCAAATTGTGAAAATTAATTCACAAAGGTTAGTTTTAAATCAAAGCAATAAATGCTCCCAAATAAACCAAGCACAATATAACAACTAACAAACAACAGTCAATGCTTCTAATTTAAATTAAGCATAACTGAACAAACAATAGTGATAATAAATAAATATTATCACATTCTAACTAACACACTCTATATCTATATAAAGTTTTGAAATTATTCCTTTATATATAAAATATAATCCTAGGCAAGATATTTAATTAGCCAAACTTTCAGAAATTCAATACCATGTCTGTTGGCCTTGGTCGAGTGTTTAGAAATCCCTATCGATACCGTGGCATCCCATGTCTCGACTAGAATTCATAAAAACTCAATAGACCAATTAACATAATATGTTTTTATAACATTAACAAATACGCTCTCGAATATATATATATATATATATATATATATATATTACTCTCAAACTCATTCTAGGTAATTGCTTACCCTCTCTCTAATGAGCCAAACCCTACAAAGCCAAGGTTCTCGCTTAACCTGCGCTATGATACCGAATGTATTGACCTGCCATTTTAACCATCGAAAGTCGAAACCAAATGCTACCACTATGTTCAAATGTCGCTCATCCAATAGACAAAAGGGCAGATTGTAAGGGTAAATAAAAAGAAAAAGAATAGAGAATAGAGAAAAATAGAATCTCACAGCAGAATCGACAACATATAATATAACAAGGACAGTGAAAACTACCACTCCAAAATATAGTATATCAGAGTTAAAAACAAACCTTATTAGCTGGACAGTTTTAAAATCCTGACCTTACAAATGCTGATAGGGATACTATATAATACAACGGAAAATAGAACACTACGATAGTTGAATGTCCAGCTCTCCTCCAAGATCTCCATAACACCAAAGCCAACCTAGAAAAATACTCGATCTGACCCGAGCATTATGATAAAATAACACCGGATCAGTATAGAAATACCACCGTGAGATAACTCAAATAATGGGGAACATCCGAACATATAAAAGTTCCGTGAGACCATGCCGCTAACGCGGAACGAGTTTTTACCTTACAAGAATAACATCCATACAGCAAGAGCAAAAATAATCATCAGGAAACAAATCCAAGTAATAATGGGCATAAATAATATTAAAATCAGACTTGAAAGAATGAAAATAACCTGAGTAAAATCCAAACAGGACAGAATGGATAAAACAAGGAAATAGTTCAAATTTGATTGAATTGACAAAATAAGGTAATAGCCCAAACTTGATAGAATGGAAAAAAATCAATACTTAAACAGTACGAAGAGTGGTTGACTCCTCTCATGGCAATTTAAGGATAAACAGATTCAAGGATTCGAATCAAATAAGGAAAGGAAAATTTCCAACAAATGATTAGGAAGGTGCAACCCCCTTGAAGTATACCTCTAGTAATATACTTCTGAGCTCGGTCACATGTTGTGTGATACTTCTTGGAATTATACCAACCGAACCCCGCCAAAACCTTACCGAGAATTCGAATATTTCAGAACTAAATCTTAACAGTTTTTCACATGATAGTACACAAAAATCTAAATGAGATGTGAAAATACCCTAATGGGAGCAGCCCTACATAGGTGGACATCCATCCATGCTTTGGGTTCAATCATTTAATGACAAAGGAGAACAAAGCTCAAAGAGCAGCAAATCGTTTTTAAGGTGACGATACACCATGAAGAAAGCTGAATCCGATAATTAATAAATCAACTATCGGAGATAATTAATATGATCGTATATGGAATTTAAATATCATATATTTACCACTACTCGTTGGTTCCAAACAAGTATTATCTCTCGGTTGAAAACGAAGCCGGACAAGTTGAGGTAGTATTACCTCCAGCATCGCCTTGATGGCATTTTTAACCTTCGATATAGAAACGAGTCCAAGACTCAACGTTTAGCGTTAAAAGTATGACTAAATCCTTTCCATATAAGTGATGTCATTTATGGAACTATTTTTCCATAACTGAAATCAAACTTTACTTTTAAAAACTAAACTTGTGCTTGATTTCCATATTACAATATTGGTAAAACACTTATAGAAATACTCTTTTTCAAAATATTCTTTTAAAAGACAGACTTATAATACCAAGTGTATTAAAATCAAGGGTCAAAAATAAATGTCATTAAAATATTGTTTACTATAAATCCAAAAACAATTTACACTTAGCTTTATTTATAAAAAAAAATCCTTTTAAAGGATTTTCTCATTTGTAAAACATTATTTATAAATTTAAAATAATGTTTGTTATCCCAAAAGGTAATAAAATAATTTAAATACCTTTATGATTTTAAAATAATATTAATTATCCTAAAAGATAATTGATCACATTTATAAAATCATGGAAATTAGCCACAAGGGCCTCTTTAGCAAGTGGAATTAGTTTCTAGGACACACAACTGAAATAATTATTTTCAAGGACAAAATGTAAAATAATTAGTTTTTAGGGCCTAAAAACCTATGAAATTATGTCCTTGAAAGTAATTGGACTGCTGACTTTGTCCTTGAAAGTAATTATTCTGCTGATTTTGGCCTTGAAAGTAATTTTTTTGAATGTGTGTCCTAGAAACTAATTGGACTACAAAGTTTGTCCTTTTGGTGAAATGCCCCTTAAACTTAAAATGATTATTAATTTCAATTGTCATAAATTAATAATTAATTAAACTCAAGTAATCATTAGTAAAAATGATTAATTAAATCAAATCTCGGTTAATTCAAAAGATAAACCCAATTTAAACACCATTAATTAAATTGGTTAATTAATTTCAAAATCGTTAGTTAAAATGATTAATTAATTTAAATTATCATTAATCAAAATGATTAATGAATTTTAACATTCTGTTTAGTGAAAATACAAGCTCAAGTTCAAAAACATACGAAAGGGTTTTGGGGATGAAAATTAATAAATGATGATATAGCGAAATCGCTATAATGACACTTAACAAATTAAATGGAATATCATGATTTATTTCAATTAACCATCAATACAACAGCATAAGGATGTAAATAAATAATTATTGGCGAGAAACCCCTCAGGGTCTCTTTATAGATTTTCCCTGCAAAACAATGGTTATGGATAATATATATAATCATATGGGTTCATAACGATCAAAGTAATATGTCATCCATTTTCCGAACGGAAATTCAGCCAAACAATCAATCAAGCAATTTAACTATCATTTAAGCAAATCAATAATAGTTTATAACATCATCGATATGATATAGTAAAATTGAATGTGAGTTAAACTCACATTGATTTTCATTTTCGCAGAAACGTTCCGATTTGGACTAAAACCGAACGTGCATTCGATTTTAGCATAAATTCCAACAGGCTCTGAATCCAACCAAACCAATTCTATCATGAAGATAATGTCCATACGAGTACATTACAACTCGCCATGCTCGAATTCGACTTTGTATGAACAAGTTACAAGTTAAAGAACATTTGACGAATTAATTAGCTAATTAATAATTAATTATCAAATTAACCTTAATTACAAAACAAACCCCTACTTCCCATTCGAACTCAAATCAAGACGCACGCGCACAAGTGATCAAATCGACGCTGCCGCCTCCCCTCTGGCCACGAGCCATCCCCCATCTGCTCGTCCCAGCAAGCTTCGACCTCGTTCATGCCTCCTCCTTCACCTCACCTAGGCCACGCTAGTGCCGCCGAAAACCAAAAAACAATTTTTCGTTTAAACCCAAATTTCTCCATCGTCGATCAACGGTAGGTCACCAAATTTAAACAGTAGCTAGCCCTAGTCGTCCCCCATAAGTTCCCTTCAGACCTCATCCCCAAACGACAAGCCAAAATGCCGGAAAACCCATAAAACGTTGCACCGTTCATCGACGAACTGCGGCCTTTTTTCATCGCTAGATTCAACCATTGATAACACTCATCTCACCAAGCTCTACAATTTCCTAGTTGGCAGCATAGCCCAAAGGTGCATGGATCGGTCTCGGTGATCGTGAACCGTTGGATGAGGCGATGATGGTCTTCAAAATTTTCTAACTCAATTCTCATGTTGCTGCCATGCTTTTATAGTGGAAAGATGGTTATGGGCTGACAATGTGAAGGTATGGCTGAAGTATGGAGTGAGTAGGGTGAAGTATGGGTTGAGAGTATGGTGAAGATATATATATATATATATATATATATATATATATATATATATAATTCAAGAAAATTCGATATTATACATTTGGAAAAATCTCGAACTCCTAACGAGACGTGTCACCTGGTGTTCTATATGTTATACCCTCATTTCGATCATATTGGAACTCGTCTTCGAGGCCTAATTCGATCGTATACATTAGAACATATAGAAACCATTGTTCGGTTCATCATCCCATTAATCTACCGAACGAGTAACTTGTATCTTGTCATTTAAGGAGCAAATAAATAATCATGTTATATGGCCCATCATCCTGTTGAGCAATTAATTGAGTGAAACTGTATTGCTAATCTATCACCATTTCTGAATAGTTAGGCAATATTTCAAGCTCATCATCCCGTCTAACAGTCAAGGCGATGGACATATATTCATAGGCCCATCGTCTTACATTGGTTTGTTATTTGTCCTTTGGCTGAACAATCAAGCGAGTGGGCACACACGCATGTTGTGCGTTCATCAATGAATAATCAAGCAGACTCACAACTTGGTTCATTTTCTCATTGAACAATCAGGTAGGTAGGCGGATATGAAAATTTAAGTGAACGCCCCTTTCATGGGGTTTATTATTCTAAGATCTGTCATCATGCCGATTTTCAACTTTATCGCATGTGGGCCTTATCTTGATTGGTGAAACACACGGGGTTTAGTTGGTCATCTTTACCCCGCGTTGGAATACACTCATTTCCAACACAATTTCCCTTGCATTGGTTCCTCTCTTCTTCTTTTTTTTAAGAAAAACAATATATCTGTATACTGCAGTATTATCATTTACCATAGACAACAAAAGTAAAGAACAGAGAGAAGTCGGTTCAAAGCTGCTTTTATTAATGATCAAGAGGCAAAGCTGGTTTATTACATGGGAAAAAAATAATAATCTAAAACAACAAATCAAATAAATATTCTAAGAAAATGTAAAACTGAAAAAAGTATCCTTGTGTAAAAACATTCTCTAACTTCGGTAAACCTCCTATTGGCGATACCATCCTTAATCTTCATTAAAACTAGTTTAAACAAGAAATTAAAGTGGAATTAACAAAGTGATTGTTAAGGGAATGACTAATCTCAAAATTATGTGCATTGGGATCTGCCATGTGGGCCAAATCTACTTAGTTTTTTGCCAAACTAAGTAAATATACATTAATTGGTGAATGATGTATGGTCCCATAACCTTTTAAATACTTTTAAATGTTCAAAATGTGTTCCTGAAACCTATTTTAAGTAAAAAACGATATCTTTATCTGATTTGCTTTTATAAATGTTTTGAATTAAAATTAAAAGGTTTTAAATTGATTCAATATGTAAACCCATGTATTAGGGCATCTCCAGTGGTCTTGTTCAATCCTGAATCCGTGAAAAAAAAGCCCCCAGTCGCCCAATTCAGTTGTAATATTAAGGGTAATGTTCAGGATCCAGTTCAGGATCCTGAACTGGACTTGGGCGTCCATTTTATGGGCGCCCAAGTCCTGGGCCCATTTTATGGGCGCCAAAGCTCTGGCGCCCATAAAATGGGCACCAGGGCTTGGGCGCCCATAAAATGGGCGCCCAAGCCCAACCCCAAATGCGCTTCCGCCTCCCCTGCCAAAATCCTCCAACGGCTACAAAAAAATCGTATTCTCTAAACTCCAACGGCTATAAACGGTCAGATTTTGTCCCCAACGGCTATAAACGGTCATATTTTGTCTCCAACGGCTATAAACGGTCATATTTAAAATTACAACGGCTATAAACGGTCATATTTGTGATTTCATTATATATATAGGACTATTTTTCAGATTGTAATACACACATCTCTTCTTCTATTACAATTATATTCTCAATTCCATAATATTGAAAGTATGTCTCATCCTTTTCAATCATATACCGAAGCGATGAATATGGATAGCTGGGATTTTGATTCTCAACCATTTCAAAATGTTCATCCCCAAACCGCTCCCCCTCTGTCCTTCCATTCTTCTGCTACATGGTCTGGCGATGAAGATAAGGATTTGTGTTATATTTACTGTCATTTTTCTAACGACTCGGTAAAGGGGAATGACCAAAGTGGAGAGGCGTTTTGGGCAAAAGTCATGACTGCGTACAATAAAAAGCATGTCGAAAAGACGAGGTCAATGTCTGCAATCACCGGTCGTTTCGGAAAGATTAATCGACAAACACAATTCTACGAGTCGCAGATTCACAAAATAAGAACAGCAAATCCAAGTGGAATGGGTGGCGAAGCTGAATTGGTAGCGTTTTGAAAAATATTATTTTTAATTTATATTCATTCTGATCACTTTGTTAATATATCAATTTGTGTTTCTGTTTTTTTAGAAGAGAATGGCGAACGATCAATTCTTGAAATTATTTCCAAGAGAAAATGGTACTAAGAAACCCCACTACTATCAGTTTGCAAACTGCTACGACTTGCTTGTTAGTCAACAAAAATGGAGCTCAAACACTGCAAAAAGTTTAAGAGATGTTCAGACGAACTCAAAGGGCAAGAAAAAAACAAGACGAACTAATTATAATTCTAGCCCAAGCAATTCTTCTCAGATGGACTCTAATGTATGCCCAGATAACGAAGACGAAGAAGCAGAACCCGCATTTGATGAAGATGCTAGACCGATGGGGCAACGAGCAGCTAAGAAGAAAATTGCTGTTCAATCTCAAATCGATTCTCGTTTAGCCCTAATGCATGAAAAACATGCGAGAGAAAATGCAGAACGTCAAAGGGGGAGTGCAGAAAAGCTTGTCGTGTTAAAAGAACTGACCGAGATTGAGAAGGGCCGGTTTGAGCTAGAACGGCAACGCCAAGAGACCTTAGTAATGGAAAAGGATGTCACCGGAATGGACCCAATTACAATGCAATATTGGATGGAGTACAAACAACGCATTGTTGAGAGTAGATCGGGAACAAAACATATGTAGTTGAAATATTCATGTGATATTTTAAGTTATTGCAGTTAAATATCCATGTACCGTCAGTTTATATTTTCAATCATGTGTTATTTTTAGTTTTAAAATATTCAATGGGATGTCATTTATTTCGATGCAATATGTAGACATCAATAAAGATTTATTTCAAAAAACATAAATGATATTACAAAGATAAAAATTATAGCATTCTACACTTCGTTACAGAAATAAAAAGGCAAACAGATGTAATTAAACAAAGATCCACCATCCCGAACTATTGATTTCCATGAGAATTCCAAATATGCTCAATTAAATCCCTTTGCAGTCTATTATGAATAGCAGCATTACGATATACTTCATGATTATCGACATGAATTGCGTACTGTCCTTCATTTCGTAACGTGGCTGTGCGAAACAATTCGGGGGGTTGTCTTGCCCCATCATACTCGAAATCGGGATAGTCCATAGCGCGTTCATCTTCAATGATCATGTTATGCAAAATTATACAGCAGAACATAATTGCAGCCATTTTTGATCTCTTCCATAATCTACATGGATTGCTGACCATTGCAAACCTTGCTTGAAGGACCCCAAACGCCCTTTCTACGTCCTTCCTTTGTCCTTCCTGCATTGCAGCAAATTGTTTCTGTTTTGCCGTCATTGGGTTTGCAAATGTCTTTACAATCGTACTCCATTTGGGATAAATTCCATCTCCAAGATAGTATCCATGCTCATATGTATTATGACCAAGAGTAAATGATAAGGGAGTTGACTTACCTTGCGCTAAATCATTAAACAAATGAGATCGTTCGACAACGTTTATGTCGTTAAGAGAACCTGACATTCCAAAGAAAGCATGCCAAATCCACAAATCATTAGAGGCAACCGCTTCTAAGATGATAGTAGGTTTTTTTTCTTTACCGTTATATGCTCCATGAAAAGCTTTTGGACAGTTCTTCCACTCCCAATGCATACAATCTAGACTTCCAAGCATTCCAGGCCAGCCTTTGCTTTCATGCATTTCACGCAAGCGCGCTACATCTGCCTCGTTTGGAGAACGAAGATATTCAGTCCCATAAATGTCCACAACTAACTGACAGAAGTGATCTAGGTTTTCCAATGCCATACTCTCTGCAATACGATATGCGTCGTTAAGGGCATCGGCGGGTGTACCGTACGCTAACATCCTCAACGCTGCGGTCATCTTTTGATGCCCACTTAAACCTTGTTTTTTTGCGGCGTCTTGCTTGTAAACAAAATAATTATTATTCTGCTGAATACTTTCGAGAATTCTTAAAAATAATGGACGACTCATTCTGAATCGTCGTCTAAACATCTCTGGACCGTAAGTTTGCGAGAACTGTGACGGAATCGGGTCAAATGAAACCTGCGGTACCTGAACTCTACCGGCTGCCATGTGAGGTCCTATATGATCAGAGTTGACCCCACGAACATAATCTGGTACGATGAATCTACGGGGTGCTACTCTGGCCCAATAAGAATCGTAGTCTCCATCGATGAAGAAAGTACTGCTATCCACCCACCCAGCCTGTCGTAGAGCATCTAAGTAATGATCGCCAATCACCCTATGTCTACCAAACATGTCCTCACAAGATAAAGGATCATATGGTATACGACGATCACCGGTAATCTGATAAGCACACCTCTCTCCCAAATACCACATAGGCATAAATGCAGGTGTATGCAAAGCAACCCTACGTCTAGATAGAGAATACGCAACCATCATGGGATGGTCGTCCACCATAAGACCTGCATCTGCTAGATGAGTCCAATGTGAGGCCCAAGGAGTACGAATGATGTTACCTCGACTACGCATATCAAGCTGTGACCTAGCCTCCATCAAGTCATGCCGTACACCTAAGGGAACAAGATGTACGTACTGCATAGTCTCCCACCTTCTCATCCTAGGGAAGTACTGCTCAGGAGCCTGACTAGCCATGTCCTGGATGCGGGGATGCATATTTGCCGTGTACTCGTAGTACCATAACGGCAAAATATACCAAAAAGCGTGCATCTGCTTGACATCGCCAAGCGCAAATGAATCTAGAGCGGTATAAAGGGTGCCTAATATCGCCGTGCCCCAATCAATAGTATGTAGCTGGTCTAATCTAGCAAGAGATGCTAAATAACCTAGTCGAACCGTACCTTTTTGGTTCGAAAAAAAGGTCGAACCAAACAAGTACAGCAGAAATGCTCTAGTGACTGCATCCATCATATCGGCTCTAGCTATATAAGTGGTGATGTACTGCTGCAGGTAAGTCAACTTAACAGAACCACTACTGACGCAGGTAACATCTATCAATGGTAGAAAAACAGTAAACAGATTGGGGGACTCGTACAAATCATCAAATGGAAAAGGTCGAAGACCATGTCGTCCAATCTCAATGCCAGTGAACACGTAGAAATCAACTGGGGTGATACCAATCTCAAAATCTGAAAAATGAAACGTATGCGTGGTGGGCCACCACCTCTCAGCTAATGCCCGAATGAGAGGTCGATCAAAGGACTGAACATGCCTAATCGACAAAAAAAGACCAAAAGGGCTAGCCTGTAGCCTCTCAGCAATAGGACCGGGAAGAGAATCATAAAACTGGGTAATACACTTAGCCCAACTACCCCGACAATGAATGTAATGGTCCTAAAGATAATTTATGAATTAATAATTTTTGACAGAATAACAGTTATTTAATATGATTATGTGATGTACATATAAAAATAATCAAATATACTAATGTGCAATTTATACCTGTACGGTCGTCAAAGCGGATTCGGCTCTATGCCGATAATCATCTGGAAGCTCGTGTAGTACACGTAGATCGTCTGATGAAACTCCAGGTGGCGGCGGAACATGTAACGGTCCAGCTTGCTCCGCTGGATGTCTGTGAACCGTTCTTCGAGCGATTTTGGTTGGACGCGGCGGCATTTCGTTTAGATTTGCTAATTTAAAAAAAAATTAAAATGAAAGGTAGAGAAAAAATGGGGAGGAAAGGGAGGGGATGGGTAGTAGTAGGGGGGAGGGGGCAGGCGCTCATTTTATGAGCGCCTGCATTTCAGGCGCCCATAAAATGGGCGCCTATGGTCTGGCGCCCATAAAATGGGCGCCTGACCGGTGCGTTCTCCTGTGAGATTACGCACGTAATATTCAGGGTCCTGAATATTACGTGCGTAACCCACTGGAGATGCCCTTAGTGTGTCATATGAATGTTAGAGTAGGATACAATTGATATGATGCTTGTAATATATGGATATGATGCTTGTTTGGTTGTCGTATGATATTTGTATACTTAGATTAGATGATGATGTATCGATGTCCATTTTTGAGTATGGATCGATTCTAGAGAGCTTGAAGATGTATCGATGTAGATTCAGCTTACGTTCAGATCAGAGCAGATATACAAATGATAATTGATGCAAAAAAAATGTCAAAAAATGACTTCGACGAATTTCTAGAAAAGTTGATCGATATGCACCGACCCATATGGGTCGGCACCAACCGATCATGAATGGGTTAAAGTGCAAAGTTGCACCTAATGAAGGAAAGTGAACTGACTTCGAGCTACGTGATGGATTGCATGATGAATGCTTCATCGAGGAGAGAGAAAACATGGTAGAATTGAAAGACCACTGATCGATCAACCCTTGCTTTGATCAAGGGATCGATAAGGGAGGTCTAGGACGGTTCTAGGAGGCACCAAGGTCGATCGTCGGTGATTTCAGGCGGCGGTTGTTGAGAAATGTCCAAAAGAAGATCGATGGTAATTTGATGGAGTGGCACGAGACTTAGGCGAGGAAAAATTGAGTTGCTTAGTGGAAAGCCTTAAGATGCTTTGAGAATGACTCGTGTAAGTTAAAAGTGGCTAAATTTTAATGGATAATCGATCACCATCGATCGATCATCGTTGGTTGTATGGAAGTGTAATCAATTTAGGAGGTTCATGGTGATGCATGGAGCTTGTGTGATCGATCACAAGTTGTTTTGACGATTGGATCTCAAGTTATGATGAAAAGGCGATTGATTTAAGGTATAGTGGAAATGCAAAGGTGACGCGGGAGAAACGAGATTCTATTTCGAGTCATACATAGGAAAACTTATGTGTTACTTCCGGTTCGACGAGGAGAATCCTAGGAACATCATGGAGTGTTCTGAGCTATGATGAATCGATAAAGCAAGTCATTTGGGTCGATCACTATAGGAGAGGAGTGTTCATAGAACTTAGTGATGGTCTAAGGAGGCACGATCAACGATGTGAATTGATAGAGAGGAACATACGATGTGTTCTAATATCCAGTTGCGTGTGTCGAAGGGCTCAATCGATAATTCGGAGATATGGTGTATGCTCGTGGAGCAGGGGTGTGTAAAAGTGTTTGCCTGTGCAACTTGGGTCTTAGTGATGATCCGACTCGTCTTAGTGAAGGTATGTGTTCGAGCACCAATATGATCGTGATGTAGTGTGTCGCATATGACTTGAACATAAGTTAGGCCTAATTTTTAGACTAAAAGTGGTGGTCGGATCACTACAAGGAGAACATTGATTTTCGGCGGCCGTCGGAACATACGTCATCGGGGAGCAGTACTTCCGACGGCTTCCGACGGAAGTCGCCGTACATATTCCCGACGGCTTCCGACACGTGTCGGGACCCGTCGGAAACCGTTGGCAAAAATGTCCTACAGGCTGTCGGAAGCCCACAAGACAAAATTTCTTCCTTGATTCGACAGGGAGACGCGGATTCGCAAAATAAACCTAGCTGAATGTCCAATTCTAAATGGATGTGACTACCCGTTCTACTGCAAACGAACGTGGCACGACCGTTCATCCGCTAACTCTCCCCTATGATCCAACGGGATGTTCCTGCAACATGGATGGATGTGACCTAACCATCTGCCAATCGATTCCTTCCTACAGTTCAGTGGGAGAATAATCAAATTAAAGTTGTTGTAATGTGATCGACCACACTTCGACTTTCGCCATTGACTAGTGCTAGAGGGATTAATTGAGGAAGATGTGGTCCGACCATTTTCTACTAAAACTCTTAGTCCCCAGTGTGTGGACAGGGGTATAAACATCAAATAGGTGCGACGAATGGCCCTTCAACTGACTCCGATCCCCAAAGTGTGGCTACAAGAATAGACAAACGAATGAATGAGATTCGACCATTCATTCACCAACTCTGACCTGAACTCGACGTGAGGAGTGTAAACTCACTACAGGTGCAATTAGACCATCCACAAACTAACTCTGCTAACCCAAGACTGGGGGTAGAAGTGCAAATCACCGAAAGAAAAGAAAGGTGACTCGCTACATATCCAGCTTAGCATCCTTTACAACTTAAGGAAATGACTACAAGGAGACCTTAATGCTAACCAATCAGAATGATGCCCGAAGTTCTGGGCAACCACTTATATCGTACCGCCGGATCGACGGGCAATATCGATCTACACCTTTCACATCGTACCATTGAATCGACGGTCAATATCGGTCCTCTTCGATACAAATCGATGTGACCCGAACGTCCATCGAATACCTTTGACCAAATGAGCATGACATGACTGCATCTGAGCTGACTTTATCCCTAGATCTGATGGGAGAACGTAAATCGAAATGGACATGGTTGATCACCCAACTCCAAACGAATGCAATGCGACCATTCATTCATTGACTCTTACCATGATCTAACTAAAAGAGCAATTCAAAGTAAGGGAAACCTAAACATCTGGACACTGATTCTTACCCTGAACTCGACAAGGGAAGCATCGGTCCTGCATTGGATCTGATTGGACGATTCACTCTTCAGTTGTTGCCCAAAGTACGGCGACATAAGCAGCGAAGTGAATGTCATTGACCATCCAGAATCTAGCTTATGTTCGAATGTTGGCAAAGTAACAATATATCCCGCTAAGAGGAAAGAACTAGAACATAATATAGGATAGTCACGACTCAGCCTTCCATCGGTTAACTCGATCTCCTGGTTCAATGGGATAGAACACAAAATTGAAGCGGACATTATCTACCCTGCAACTTATCGAGATATTCCCCAGACTTGGGGGCACAAACAAGAAGATAAGATTAATATGATTCAACCATTCATCGGTCAACTCTGGTTCTTAAAGCTTGAACTACAGTATAGATACAACTAGAACGAGACTAGACCGTCCGCGTAATGCATCCGCCAACCCGAGACGGGGGGCAAAAGAGTAATTATCCGAGAGTTGACTATGACAACGTGAACCTATGACCCATGCCTGATATTCATAACAACTCTAGGTTGCGACCGAAAGGATGCCTAGAGATAGAGTCATCAGATCAATACCCGGACTTATGGGCAACTGATCATCATTCCGACCCTCACAACGAGCAATTGATCGCGAGTACATTGAATGACAAGCACCATTGTCCAAGTGGTTAAGTGATTCGGCTATGGTGCGAGAGGTCACAAGTTCGAAACTTGCATAGCGTGATTCGAACGTTTATTGACATATGATATGTTGTCCCAGTGACATGTTGTATATAAAGTACCATTTCAACAGGAGGAAGGCAACTCGGTCTGTTTGATGACATGTGGCCCCCGTTTCCATGGTGTGATTAACGGGTTACTCAACTCAACTACAAAGAATGAAACTCAAGTCAACATATACATAGCATGAAGACATCAAACAAATGGAACCAAACCCAAATTACAGTATCACCAAATCATGGACAATGGTGTATATAGATATATGAAGTTCAATCAACGAACGAACATCCAAATGAAAACCTCAACTGAAACAGCATGTACAAACTAGTATCAAAATACAACAAGTAACAGTGACCACGAATGTATGGCAAGTTCATCCAAACTGATAAGATGATATGCACATACAAAATATCAAAGTCATGCACAGGTCAAATTTCATAACTCGACCATAAGACTGCACCAAAGAAATGTCATCAGGTGAAACAGAATAGAAAGACAACCAAAATCAAGAAACCAACAAATTCACCAAAAAACCAAATGACCAAAGTTCGACAAATACTCCAGATCATATACAAGTGAAAAATAAAACTGCAAATATCTCAAGGGCACAAAGGCACAAGGCCACACTTAAAATAACTCATACTCAGTCCCAGTCCAATAATATATGCATACACACATACAAGCGTATGTATGCACATATACGCAGACTCGAATAACCAGGTGACTGAGCAATTCTACTATTCAATATCAACTTGAAACAGCACATAACTTCAACAGTTTTGAAAACAATGCAAAGATACATCATGAAACAAATACAGTGACAAGTTACCCAGTTTCAAAAGAAAGGAACTGTTAATGGTGAAGTGTCAGACTTCAATTGAAACAATGATGTACAGGGACTGTAATTGCAAGTGTAGACTCAACGATACATGCATACACACATACAATCGTATATATGCACATATATGAAGAAACAGGTGACAGTGCAAGACCGACAAAAATTTACAAAGTCAAACAGCAAACAGAAATCAGACAAATCAAGTATACTACAGGGATGAATATCAAATACCCGTAGTCATGCATGCTACAGGAATGATAGACTGCAGTTTCAAATCATAATAGCAAGTTAATTTCAAAACCAGAAATGATCTTCATGAAAACCAGACCAGTAAACACAATACAACAATGAACCAAGACTAAAGTTCAAGTTGTTTACATAAAAACAACTCAAGCTCCAGACAAGTAGAACAATCTAAAACAAGCAATAGTGCATATGACCAGATGTGTAGTGAAGGCCAGTAATACAACATAGCATATTCAAATGCATCAGAACAACAGTGTCTAGACCACAATACAACGGGGTTTAATTCAATATGCAGTGAAGATCACAAGGCTCAAGTCTACAAAGTAAACACGTATATGCTATAGAGAACAGGAAACAAAGCAACATTCAATCCTCAAGTGAAAATCGGTATTTTTGATCATTCGAGTTATAAGAAAATCAAAGAATTTACAAAGTCAACTGCTGATTCAAATCGAAGTCAAAAACGTGATGACCAGGGAAAGATCGAACAGCTCAATATCAATATCGTGATGACCAAGTTTCAAAACCGTGTCAACCAATAACAAATTTTATGATTTGATAAAGTCAGAGATCAGTCTCGACATCCAAACGAATATCAATGGCCGAGATGAATTCAAGCAACGAATTCAATTAATGGATATAACAAAAATCAAAACATCGAATCAATTCCAATTCAAGAATTTCACGCAGCAGAATTAAAACGACCGAAGTCAATTTCAAAGCAAGACCGAAGTCATAAAATATATGTGACGAAAATAAAGGGTTCGAAGTTAAAAGATGAACAAGTCACGAAAATCGAACAACACAATCGAAGTCAAGATAGCCAAGAAACAGTTTGAATTAGATGTGAGTCGAACTCACCTTGTCGACGAATTTAGAAGAAGCCGAGCACACCTGCAATCGAGTGAAGCCAGAGCTTGACCTCGATCGAGAATTGGGGCAGCCTCAACCATCAAAGCAATCGGGATGAAGCGGCGACCCAGTTAACCCGAAGCTCCACTTCGATCTCACGAAAATATTGTGGCCGCCATTTATTTTTCTTCCGCGTTTTGATTTTAGGGTTTTCTTAGTTTTGGTTTCCAACGAAAAAAAGAATGGGTCGGGGGAAAAAGGAGCAAGCACTAATAACCATCTTGGCAACACAATACAACATGGGCCAAACTAAATTTTAAAGCCCGCATAACAATTTTACAAATTTAAAAACAATTTCAATCCGATTAAAATTCCAATAGCCAGTTGTCAGCACTTTTAATCGTCTAATGACGATAACTGGCTTTTACGAGATCCTGGGTTGTTGCAGACTCCCCTCCTTATAAAAATTGCGTCCCCGCAATTTTCATAATTAAAGTCGTCTATAACAATTAGTTTTCTAACATAAACTGGTTAAGCTAGAAATTAAAGATCGAAATCACAAACACCAAAGAAATCTTTTAATTTCATAAAGGAAATTCACAAATTCTCAATAAAGTCTAATTACCAATAGATAATCAGAAAACAACAAAGCTGAATAAATGCAATCATCAGCAATATTCAATTATCAATTAGATAATTAGAATACAGAAATCACAAAACAGCAATATCTAATTATCGATACAATAATTAAAAAACAGCAAAATCTAATTATCGACAAAGATGATTAGAAAGCACAAATCACACTTTGCAAAACTGCAAATATCCAGTTACCCAACAATTAACTAGAAAACACAAACTTCATAATCAGCAAACTCTAACTACCAACAGTGATAGATAGAAAATAGCAATTCAATAAAATCAACATAATCTAGACTCAATCAGAGACTAGAAAATCTCATAATCATCAAAACTAGCAAATATCTGATTATCAAAACGATAATTAGAAAACATCAAATAACTAATTATCAAAAACGATAATCAAATTCCAAATCAACAAATATTTAATTATCAAAAACGATAATCAAAAACAACAAATCAACAAATATCTAATTACCACAAACGGTAATCAAATTTCAAATCAACATACATTTAATTACCACAAACGGTAATCAAATCTCAAATCAAAAAATATTTAATTATCAAAAACGATAATCAAATTTCAAATCATCAATTATTCAATTATCAAAAACGATAATAAAATTTCAAATCATCAATTATTCAATTATCAAAAACCATAATCAAATCTCAAATCATCAATTATTCAATTATCAAAAACGATAATCAAATCTCAAATCGACAATTATTCAATTATCAAAAACGATAATCAAATCTCAAATCATCAATTATTCAATTATCAAAAACGATAATCAAATCTCAAATCAACAATTATTCAATTATCAAAAACGATAATCAAATCTCAAATCATCAATTATTCAATTATCAAAAACGATAATCAAATCTCAAATCAACAATTATTCAATTATCAAAAACAATAATCAAATCTCAAATCAACAATTATTCAATTATCAAAACGATAATCAAAAACAACAAATCAACAAATATCTAATTACCACAAACGGTAATCAAATTTCAAATCATCAATTATTCAATTATCAAAAACGATAATCAAATCTCAAATCAACAATTATTCAATTATCAAAAACAATAATCAAATCTCAAATCAACAATTATTCGATATCAAAAACGATAATCAGAATCAACAAATATATAATTATCACAAGCGATAATTAGAAAAAACAAATATCTGATTATCAAAAACGATAATCAGAATCAACAAATATTTAATTATCAAAAACGATAATCAAAAACAACAAATCAACAAATATCTAATTACCACAAACGGTAATCAAATTTCAAATCAACAAATATCTAATTACCACAAACGGTAATCAAATTTCAAATCAACAAACATTTAATTACCACAAACGGTAATCAAATTTCAAATCATCAATTATTCAATTATCAAAAACGATAATCAAATTTCAAATCATCAATTATTCAATTATCAAAAACGATAATCAAATCTCAAATCATCAATTATTCAATTATCAAAAACGATAATCAAATCTCAAATCAACAATTATTCAATTATCAAAAACGATAATCAAATCTCAAATCATCAATTATTCAATTATCAAAAACGATAATCAAATCTCAAATCAACAATTATTCAATTATCAAAAATGATAATCAAATCTCAAATCAACAATTATTCGATTATCAAAAACGATAATAAGAATCAACAAATATCTAATTATCACAAGCGATAATTAGAAACAACAAATATCCGATTATCAAAAACGATAATCAGAATCAACAAATATCTAATTATCACAAGCGATAATTATAAACAACAAATATCCGATTATCAAAAACGATAATCAGAATCAACAAATATCTAATTATCACAAGCGATAATTAGAAACAACAAATATCTGATTATCAAAAATGATAATCAGAATCAACTAATATCTAATTATCACAAGCGATAATTAGAAACAACAAATATCCGATTATCAAAACGATAATCAGAATCAACAAATATCTAATTATCACAAGCGATAATTAGAAACAACAAATATCCGATTATCAAAAACGATAATCAGAATCCACAAATATCCGATTATCACAAGCGATAATTAGAAACAACAAATATCCGATTATCAAAACGATAATCAGAATCAACAAATATCCGATTATCGCAAGCGATAATTAGAAACAACAAATATCCGATTATCAAAACGATAATCAAAAACAACAAATATTTAATTACCGATACGATAATTAAATCTCATAACATCGATATCTAATTACCTGCAGATAATTAGAAACAACAAATATCTAGAAATCAATTAAGAAGACTAGAAAATCAACATAAAAGCTTGGATCGATCCCATCAGACGGCGAGTTTTTAGTTCGCCGCACGTGCATCAACAAATGGCCGAAGCCTACCAAGTACTCAACATAATTTTTGGCGCCCATCAGATGACCCGAAGGTCCGCAGAGTGACCCGAAGGTCTAGTACTGGTATTTGACCCGAAGGTCCATCATATGACCCGAAGGTCCAACATATGACCCGAAGGTCCATCATAGTGGCTCGAAAGCACACGAAAGCATCAACACATTAAATATTTCAATTAACGAGTCCGGAATTAACCAAAATAGCAAACGCACATGTCCCATACCACGTGTGTTACTAAATCGTTTGATTCTCTTCATCGTTTCCTTGAAAGTGCAAAATTGTGTATTTTGTAAAAATACATTTTACATTCTCAAACGGACAAGTCCGGAATTAAGGGAATCAGTAAAAGAAAGGGGTCATAGTCCTCGATTTTGCTGAAACGTTTAAATCGCTTCCTCATTCTTTTGAAAGCGCAAACTGTAAAATTTCTGAAACGATTTTATTTATTTTATAAAAATAACAATTCACATTCTCAACTAGACAAGTCCGGAGTTAAGCGAATCAGTAAAAGAAAGGGGTCATAGTCCTCGATTTTGCTGAAACGTATAAATCGCTTCCTCATTCTTTTGAAAGCGAGAACTGTTAAAAATTTTATAAACAATTTTCATTTTTTTTTAAAAGATTTTCCAATCACGTGATTAAAGCAACAACATCAGTAGCAATTTCGAAAAGAAAATTACACTTCTCAAAACACCGTAAAAACGGATTTCAAAATCAGCATTGCGGGATAACCGCTTAAAAATCCACTTTAAAATTTGACGGTTACTGAAGTCAAAGCGACAGTAATTTCCAAATGTCAAAATCTCATCAAAATAATTTACATCAAAATGTAATATCAGTGAATTTTCATTCATCAAAAATTGTCAACTAAACACCGTGCTTCAAAATATAACACTAGTGTAAAAATCCCGTTATAAAAATAACGGCAACAAAATACGTTTAAACCAAACATCGGTTCAACGTAAAAACAATGCAGTAACGTGCAACTCAAATTTGCACGTACTACAAAATGAACAAAGAAATCATTCGAGTGTATCTTCAATGAAGATAATTCAAAACAGCAAAATCTAATCAATATATGATTAGCATAAAAGAAAACCAGTAAAAATTTCAACACATCAAAACCACTGGTTAACCAACACAATGAAATTAAATTTGTTTTCATATTTTGATTTTTAAATCAAAATAATTATCAGCTGTACTCAACGAAGCAGTCACACTGTTTTCGCTGCGCACTCTGATAAACAAAACACAAATCAATCAGAGTATCAAAACACAATTTCACTTTTATTTTTAAATAAAGATATTTAAAAATTTCATCAAAATTTCAAAACTTTAGTTTTGACTCAAAGCACAAATAAAAACATCGATCAATAGTTGTAACATATATTCCATCTAAGTTATGTTTTATATTATGTCCATAAACCCCAAGCTCTGATACCAACCGTGACGCCCCACCTATATGCTCACAATAACAAAGAGTATTAAAAGAAATACTGTCTGTTATTACGAAGAATAAGGCTGGATAGGAGCGGCCATCCGTAGTGGGCCTTACACTAGTATTGGTTACCTCGATAGGAGTGGTATATATTCTTCATTTTACATCTCTTATTTATTTACTCCCATCGACATACCCAATTCCAGTATAAAACGAACTACGATGGTTCATAATAGTTTAGGACAATATATATAATAATAACACAGATGCAAAAAGAATGCGGAACACAGATAACAAAAGTCTCATATATATATATATATAACTGATGTCAGTTATAATACATTTGACACAATACATATGATACAACTACAACTGTCGACTCTGGAAGTTATATATACACGTACATTATCAACTAATATACATGAATACATATCAACCTATACTATGACACGACTACTCCAAAAGATGTGAAAAGTCTTCATAGCTATGACCCGAGTATTAAATTCAAAAGAAAATAATACACGGGTCAGTCTAATTCAAACTCAGTTATTAATGCACAGAAGCAATAATAATCAAATAACGAATAGACGACAGTCACAAAAATCTCGTATATCCGACTCCTCGATAAGAGAATCGTATAGCGGCAGATATAACACTAAACAGTGTTAAACAACAAATCAGCAGATTTAAATCATCAACAAAGGTAAGTGAAAAGAATATCAATGAAGATACTATGAAAACTCCAGAATTGCCTAGACAGCAATTTGCAACAAATTCCAATTATTAATTAGATAATTAAAATCTCAAAATGCTCAATCAAAACAAATTTCTGTGTGGCTGCAGTACACGCACGCATGCACTGCCTCGCCACACAGTACGTGAAATCATCACAACAGTGAATACTAACAGCAATCAAAACTGTAGAGGTCAAGTCACGACTATCGTGACTCAACTCAACTACAAAGAATGAAACTCAAGTCAACATATACATAGCATGAAGACATCAAACAAATGGAACCAAACCCAAATTACAGTATCACCAAATCATGGACAATGGTGTATATAGATATATGAAGTTCAATCAACGAACGAACATCCAAATGAAAACCTCAACTAAAACAGCATGTACAAACTAGTATCAAAATACAACAAGTAACAGTGACCACGAATGTATGGCAAGTTCATCCAAACTGATAAGATGATATGCACATACAAAATATCAAAGTCATGCACAGGTCAAATTTCATAACTCGACCATAAGACTGCACCAAAGAAATGTCATCAGGTGAAACAGAATAGAAAGACAACCAAAATCAAGAAACCAACAAATTCACCAAAAAACCAAATGACCAAAGTTCGACAAATACTCCAGATCATATACAAGTGAAAAATAAAACTGCAAATATCTCAAGGGCACAAAGGCACAAGGCCACACTTAAAATAACTCATACTCAGTCCCAGTCCAATAATATATGCATACACACATACAAGCGTATGTATGCACATATACGCAGACTCGAATAACCAGGTGACTGAGCAATTCTACTATTCAATATCAACTTGAAACAGCACATAACTTCAACAGTTTTGAAAACAATGCAAAGATACATCATGAAACAAATACAGTGACAAGTTACCCAGTTTCAAAAGAAAGGAACTGTTAATGGTGAAGTGTCAGACTTCAATTGAAACAGTGATGTACAGGGATTGTAATTGCAAGTGTAGACTCAACGATACATGCATACACACATACAATCGTATATATGCACATATATGAAGAAACAGGTGACAGTGCAAGACCGACAAAAATTTACAAAGTCAAACAGCAAACAGAAATCAGACAAATCAAGTATACTACAGGGATGAATATCAAATACCCGTAGTCATGCATGCTATAGGAATGATAGACTGCAGTTTCAAAACATAATAGCAAGTTAATTTCAAAACCAGAAATGATCTTCATGAAAACCAGACCAGTAAACACAATACAACAATGAACCAAGACTAAAGTTCAAGTTGTTTACATAAAAACAACTCAAGCTCCAGACAAGTAGAACAATCTAAAACAAGCAATAGTGCAGATGTGTAGTGAAGGCCAGTAATACAACATAGCATATTCAAATGCATCAGAACAACAGTGTCTGGACCACAATACAACGGGGTTTAATTCAATATGCAGTGAAGATCACAAGGCTCAAGTCTACAAAGTAAACACGTATATGCTATAGAGAACAGGAAACAAAGCAACATTCAATCCTCAAGTGAAAATCGGTATTTTTGATCATTCGAGTTATAAGAAAATCAAAGAATTTACAAAGTCAACTGCTGATTCAAATCGAAGTCAAAAACGTGATGACCAGGGAAAGATCGAACAGCTCAATATCAATACCGTGATGACCAAGTTTCAAAACCGTGTCAACCAATAACAAATTTTACGATTTGATAAAGTCAGAGATCAGTCTCGACATCCAAACGAATATCAATGGCCGAGATGAATTCAAGCAACGAATTCAATTAATGGATATAACAAAAATCAAAACATCGAATCAATTCCAATTCAAGAATTTCACGCAGCAGAATTAAAACGACCGAAGTCAATTTCAAAGCAAGACCGAAGTCATAAAATATATGTGACGAAAATAAAGGGTTCGAAGTTAAAAGATGAACAAGTCACGAAAATCGAACAGCACAATCGAAGTCAAGATAGCCAAGAAACAGTTTGAATTAGATGTGAGTTGAACTCACCTTGTCGACGAATTTAGAAGAAGCCGAGCACACCTGCAATCGAGCGAAGCCAGAGCTTGAACTCGATCGAGAATTGGGGCAGCCTCAACCATCAAAGCAATCGGGATGAAGCGGCGACCCAGTTAACCCGAAGCTCCACTTCGATCTCACGAAAATATTGTGGCCGCCATTTATTTTTCTTCCGCATTTTGATTTTAGGGTTTTCTTAGTTTTGGTTTCCAACGAAAAAAAGAATGGGTCGGGGGAAAAAGGAGCAAGCACTAATAACCATCTCGGCAACACAATACAACATGGGCCAAACTAAATTTTAAAGCCCGCATAACAATTTTACAAATTTAAAAAGAATTTCAATCCGATTAAAATTCCAATAGCCAGTTGTCAGCACTTTTAATCGTCTAATGACGATAACTGGCTTTTACGAGATCCCGGGTTGTTACAGTATATACATTCTATAGTACCGTGTAAATAGCGGTAAAATGGTGTTATAAAGATTTCCAATTCCGTTGAGATTTAGCTGTATTATAGTGGCTATAATGAGCTATTGAATAAATATTTTATAGCGGCAAAATGGTGTTATAAAGATTTCCAGTTCCGTTGAGATTTAGCTGTATTATAGCGGCTATAATGAGCTATTGAATTAACGTACCATAGCGGCGAATTTGCGTTATAAAACTTAGCTCAACCATAGCGGCATATTTTGTGTTATAAATATTCAACAGTTTTTTATAACATGTCGATATACAGCGCTTATCAAACCGCTATGGTTGTGATTAATAACGGCTATATGCCGCTATAAAACACACTTTTTGTTGTAGTGTCTATTCCGCCGACCCCGTCTCTGACTGCTGGCCTGCAATAAATATTAAATTTAGCTGTGTGATCTCTGTAAGTGTATGTGCATATCTCTGTAAATGAATAAAATTCAAGTTAAATATCAAATTAGCAGTAAAATAAATTATTTACCACTTGATTGCCAAATCCGTATCGTCTACCATGCTCTGCTGGATCCATAACGGACTCAAAAATAACATCCTCCTCATCAGTCGTCAGCTGTTCTCGACCCGTATCAGCAAGAAGTTTCTGGCGCTGCTCCATAATTTTTTCCTGCATTAACAAATTAATAACATCATATCTTATTTCATTATAGTTTAACAAGCAGAACAATTACTAATACTACATAAAATGAAATATGCTTACATGGCTCTTGCTGGATTTATCGTCCTGCCATGTATACGAAACAGTTCCATCCGGATTTACATGCTCGACAGCATGCGTACGAGTGAACACGTCCATATAGCCAACGGGACCATGCGCCTCAGCTTCCTGAAGTTGATTTTTACATACAATTTTTATACATTTAAAATTATATAGCATAAACTATTTACAATTATCATTCAGTAAATTTACCAACTCCTGCCGATACTGCTGAAATGACTTCGACCCTCCGCGATGAGTGACGGGATTTTTATTTCTGTTTGTAGAGTTTCTATCCGACTCTGCCTGTACATTCAAAATTTGATACATTATTTTTCAATCACGTCAAATTAATAATTCAAAATAATTTAGTATACTTTCCTTCGCCTCGTCCGTTTCCCAGTATCCCAACCATGCTTGCCATACGCTCTCCCCCATCCACCGTGGTTTCTTACTGGATTTCTTAATTTCGGATATCGTGTCCATATAGTTCTTGCGCATCTTCTTCATCCAGTATCCTCGTGCCAGTAGCATATCGTCTGTCTGGATGTCTATCTCAGCCTGTGTTTCATGATAAAAAGTAAAAAAAAATGATTACACTGTAAACGATAAACAGTATAAAAACGACAAAAAAAAATTAAGAATGGAAAACAGAAAAATATACATACAAGGACATCCTGCCATATGCACTCTATGATGTGAGGAGGGATGTTATCCCACTTCGGCCAGCAAGCACTCATCCTACTCCGGTAAGAAGCTCTAGAAACATCTAACACAACATTCGAGGGCAGTAGGTCGAACCCCCTGTTTTTAAATATGATACAGATAAGTACGTACGTATATAAAAAAAATAAGATGCTGAATAAAATTTAATTCTTACCCCTCTGCTCTAAGTACTAAAGAAACTACAGGACGTTGTGATGCTTGCAATGGACCACTGCCATCGCCTCTTGAAGATCGGGAAGAGCTCCTACCTCAAGAAGACATTACAATAAACCTGTGACGTATATACACATCATTTCAAAAGAGAATAATAACATGATAATGAAATATATTTCATACGTAAATGACATCAACAGTATAAATTGCTAAATTAATGATTGAAATGGAAATAGAAATGGAAGTGTGTTATACCTGATTCATAATGGGTCTCATGTTACGACGATAAGCAGATTACATTGCATTTTTAATAAAAAATGCTAAATAAATGACAAATGGAAATGACATAAAATATGTAAACAATGGTAAACGTACATATTTAGTTTCATAGTCACATCAATTTCATAATACATCAAGAATTCAACTTAGTTACATCAATTGCAAAAAAACAGATTCAGATTTATATCAGTCATCATCGTCTTCTGATTCAGATTCGGTCTCGTTTTCTACGATATTTTCCTCTGCACTGTCAAACGCTTCTACCAAAACATTTGATTCATCGATCAAAGGACCAAAATCTGTATGATCGTCTGTAATTATTATTTCGTTATTTTGCTCAAGATCTGCCTGATAAGCTTGTTCGTCCGGAATATTCTTCCCATCGAATGTTAATTTGGCCTTTGTTTTAAAAACTGCAGACCAATCTGCTTTATCTCTTTTTAGAGACGGATAAGGAGCGTAATAAACTTGCAATGCTTGTTTGGCTAGTACAAAAGGGTCATACTTGTGATAGTGCGATGTATGCTTTATTTCAATAAGATTATAATCCTTGTGCACATTAATTCCAGAATCTGGAACATTGCTAAACCAATTACATCTAAATAGAAACAACTCCTCCGCGGATCGTGAAAAATATGTCAGTTGCAAAATTTATGTTAGAACGCCATAAAAATCATTTAAGTGATTTTCTGGATCGTTACTACCTTTAACAAATACACCAGTATTATTTGTTAATTTTTCTTCACCGTATTCTTTGATGTTAAATTTATATCCATTGACGAAATATATTGGATATGTCTTGACCACTCTTTTTGGTCCCATCGCAAGATGTTTTAACCCTTCGTCAACAACACAGTTTCTCGGCTCATAAACGTAATTTGAAAACCAACCGGAAAATTCTTTACTGAGGTCTCCGTTCGGATGTTCACGTTCATAAACATTGTTTATATAAACAAATTATTACATTAGGTTATACACGCGCATGCATTATAGAAAAGAATAAAACACAAATTATTATTTCAGATTACCTAACAAACGGTGCAACCTCGGCACAATTTAGAAGAATATAAGTGTGTGCTACATGAAGATCTCTATCGTCTAGCCATATTTCTACACATTTTCCAAAAGGCCGACCATGTTGTCTAAAAATAGATAACATTGCTTGAGAGGACTCTTGTTCGTCGCCTTCGTCATTATGAGGAGCACTTTCAAATTAAATATTCACGTGGTCACTGAAATAGTGAGAGAGAAAAAACGAAGCTTCTTCTTCGATGTAAGATTTACATATCGAACCTTCAACTCGTGCTTTTTGCCTCACTTTTTTCTTCAGATGATTCAAATATCTATGCAAAATTAATTTATATTAACTTCATCTTTCAAATACAATTAAATTACGTGATAACATATTACATACCTCTCAAATGGATATCCATCCGTATTGGACAGGACCTCGAAGTCGTGCTTCAGATGGGAGATGAACAGGTAAATGTTCCATTACATTAAAAAAATCTGACGGAAATATTTTCTCTAATTTGCAAAGCAATATAGGAATATCCACTTCAAGTTTACGTAAATGTTGCATTTTTAAAGTAGTCGAACAAAGCTCTTTGTAAAACATACTAAGCTCCGTTACTACCTTCCAAACTTTTAACGGCAGTAGTTCTTTGAACATAACAGGAAATAAATTTTCCATCATTATGTGACAGTTGTGACTTTTCATTCCGCTCAATCTACCATTTTTAAAGTCAACACATCTTCGAAGATTTGATGATATCCCATCAGGAAATCTTAACCCTTCCACCCATTTTAACACAGCTTTAACTTGATTATTATCTTATTCGTAACATGCTTTGGGTTTTTTACTGTCATTTGGTTTCATATGAAACTTAGGATGTTTGCATAATTCTTCTATATCACGTCTTGATTTCAAATCATCCTTCGTATTCCCTTTCACATTCAAAATTGTGTTAAAAACATTATCAAATACATTTTTCTCATTGTGCATCACATCTATATTATGACAAAGCAGAAGATGTTTCCAATACGGCAACTCCTAAAAAATAGTTTGTTTGCACCAGTTATGAACAACTGATTTGCCTTCAATTTCTGTTTGCTCTCCAGTTTCATATATCTTTGGATAGTCCCTAACAAGTTCATATATGTCTTCGCTTGATTATATTGTCGGTGGTTGTCTGGTTTCTACTCTATTAGCTAAAAAGTTTTTCTTATCTCCTCTGAAGGGATGATTTACATGGAGAAAATATCGATGACAATCAAACCATGAAATTTTCTTACCATGAGGTAAAGAAAACGCTCGTGTCTCATCCATGCAATATGGACATGCTAGACGACCGGCGGTACTCCATCCTGAAAGCATTGCATAGGCAGGAAAATCACTTATAGTCCACAACAAAGAAGCAAACATACGAATTTTTTTTTCTTGGATACATCGTATGTTTCTACTCCTTCGTTCCACAGTATTTTTAACTCTTCAATCACGGTTGTAAGTATACATCGATTCCTTGTGTCGGATCGTCGGAGCCAGGAACGACAACAGTAAGAAACATATATTGCGTTTTCATACACATCCATGGAGGTAAATTATACGGTGTAACGATAATGGGCCAGGATGAATATTTAGAACCAAATTGAAAAAATGGAGAAAAACCGTCCGTACATAATCCTAATCTAACATTTCGACTCTCCGCTGCAAAATTTGGATACGTTTTATCGAAATGCTTTCATGCTTCTCCATCGGTCGGATGTGTCAATGTACCCTCTTCCTCCGTTCTCACACTATGCCATCTCATATTAGATGCAGTTACAGAAGATGCATATAATCTTTGAAGTCTTGGAGTTATAGATAAGTAATGCATACGCTTGTACGGAACTTCCTTCCCCTTCTTTTTTCTTGGTTTGTATCTCTCCTGGTTACAAATTTTACAATTTCTAAGGTTTGCGTCTTCTTTTCAAAACAACATGCAGCCTTTTAAACATGTATCTATTTTCTAAGAAGGTAAACCAAAAGCCGACATAAGTTTTTTAACTTCATAGTGATTTTCACACATTAGATTATCGGGCGGCATATGTCTTTTTGCAGCTTGTACAACAGCCGTAAACCCAGCTTCAGTGATGTTGTATTTTTACTTCATCGCAATGTATTCTGCAATTACTGACAGTTGAGTGCCGCTTTTACAACCATCCCAAATAGGTTTCTTAGCAGCATCTAGTAAATCATAAAAAAAATTGCTTCAATATTTGGTTCTTCAACATTTCCATCATCGTCGTCAACTTCAACCATAGGAAACATTGATCGTGCTGCATCTTCAACCATATTTTCTATACGGGTCATCTTAACTATTTCGTTAACGATTTCAGACTCTACAGAAGTATTTGCTACAACTTCTCCATGTCGATCCCAAACATAATACTCGGGTACGAAACCGTTTTTGCACAAATGAACTTTCACAATATCTGGTAACAAATACTTCAAATGTCTACACCTACTACACGGACAATGAATTTCTGGATCGTTTCCGTTATTACTTAAAGCGAATTCAACAAACACGTTTATACCATTATAAAAATCTTCTTTTATTGAGCCCCTCAGTTCTTTTCTTTGGTACATCCATCTCCTCCGATCAACAAAATAATCAATCATTTTTCCTATTTGAGAAAATTAGAAGTTCAAAATTTAATATTTATTTTCAAGAATACAAATTAGAAAAAGATTATTTTCATGGTCGTATAATATTTGAATTTAAAGAACAACTTCACAAATTTAAAAATATTTTCAAATATGGCACATTTTATTTTTTAACGTATCGATATAAAAAATTGTATAAATTTTTTTTTCCATAGTCAGGCATCCTACTTTCCGTTACAAACACAGTAAGCATTTACATTTCGTATATTACTTCGTCTCAAACGATTCAACAAAATTTCGGCAGCATTTTCCTTTTGTTCCCTGCATTGTATACAAATGCGTGTACGCAGGAAACAAAAAAGAAAAGTTAGGCCGAAATTTTATGAACTGTTTGAGACGAAGTAGTATATAGAATGTAAATGCTTACTATGTTCATAACTTGTCCAATACAGGGACAAATCCAATAAACATTGTACCAGATGAATATAAATGGTCGTTTTTTGAAAAAAAAAACGACTATTTATATAACGATAATGTACAACACTCGTCAGACGGGGCCAAAAACTGTCTAAGGGACATTAGTTAATTAAATGTGTGCATTTTACGAAAAAATAAAGTTTTACTAACAGTTCACATTTACAAAAAAATATTTTAATTTAACACATTTATTCGACGTATTCCATCAACTTAAGGCTCGTTCGACGCATTTTTTTGTTGCATAAGTCAATACGTGCACAATATAATATTCCTAGCTCATGCATTCATTTTATCTTAGTCCAACTAACACAATACAATGATAGCAGCGCTACACACATATACAATGGTACAACCAAGGCATACACAACGATTTCCATATACACGAACAACCCCAAATTATACATGTTTTTCACAATTTCACGATAAAAGATGAAATAGGTATATCATGGAATGCTAGAAACTATTATAACACAATTGGAAACAATTTCAATCACCAATTAGTCCTAATTTATCAATTTATGCAAATCTAGAATTAGAGTAAAAACTCAATTTTTCTCGAAAATAAGAGATTATACCTTAGCTGGAGAGCAAGATGTGTTGAATTCACAGCGGGGAGGAGGAAATATCATGAAATCAGCGATTGGAGGTCGAAAATGGTGATTTGGGGGTTTTTTTTGAAATTTTGAGGTGGCTGGAAAATGAGGAAGAAATGCTCGGCTGGGAGCTGTATCTCGATAATTTCCGACGGCTTCCGACGGCCGTCGACGGCCCATCGGAAGCCGTCGGAAAATGGCCGTCGGAAGCCGGCGCTCCAACCCGTCGGTATTTGACATTTTTCTAGTAGTGGATCTCTTCTTGAAGTAGAATTAGAAGTAGATCTCTCTGAAGGTTGACGACCTTCCCAAATGCATCGAAAAGATTATAAAGATAGAGTTTAGAACAACAAAGCCATTTGGGTGAAGTTTAGACGGAGCAAGAGCAAGTTTCAACATCTACATAGTGTATCTCACAAAGTTGTTGAAAGGAGAGATAACCCAGATAAGCACATGTACCAATTATAAGTAGTGTAACCTTGTAGAGGGTTATGAGTTGTTTGATTGGGCGGTGGATGAAGCACTTCGTCTTTAGGAATTTTTTGCCTTTTGTAGATCCTCTTTAAATTCATAGTCATTAACCTTGATCCTTGGAAATCCAGAGAGCTATCAAGGATCATTATGCTAGGCTAATCGACATGTGGAGTGAGAAGGCCTTGAAGTCCCGTGAAAGGAGTGATATGAAGTTGTTGTTGGGTGATGCAACAATCAACTCAAACTGGAGTTAATGAAGTATCCAAGGCAGAAGACGAGTCTGCTTCCAAAGGAGTGGATTGAGAAGTGGAAGGGTCAGCATCAGTAGAAAGATGAAGAGATCATTTACTATCAGTCATCTTTATATGAAAGCTTGAAAGTCAAGCATGGTCATTATTTCAGTGTTTTACTTTGACTTAGACCCGTGTAGCCGATATAGAGGATCCTATGAATGTCAACTTGTGTTAATCACTCGATTTTGTACATTAGCTGGGTAAGTGCATTACATCAATCGATGTAGCGTGTCTTGTGTCCTTGGCACAGTGTACGAAAGCACTCCGCGTAGGTAGCCCACTTAGTAAACGATTTATGGCATGCGACGGAACTATGTGTTGAATTTTACCCGTTAATGAATAAATTGTGTTAGCGGAACCATTGTCTAGAGCGGAATGAAGCTTTTCTTTTTAGGACTGTGTTGAATCAATTCCAAATGTCGATGGGGTGAAAATTCGAGAGTATCAATGCTTAATGGAGGCTACAACGAACGCCAACGACTAGTTTGAAATGAATCATCAATGGCAAGAAGCGATTGTCAACAAACGACGACGAAGCATCTATAAACCAAGATCTAAGGAGAATGGCAAAGATTGAAGTTAGGAAAAGTTTAAGATAGGGCTTGTTCAAATTGGTTGGCGCCTGTTGTTCTTAGGGTTCGGTAGTAGTTGATTTGACCAGGGAATGGTACTAAGGCGTGACGGTGTCGAAAGTCTTGAAGATGGAGGCATCGGAAGTTTCAAATTCGCAAGGGAAAACTAGATAAAAGATGGAAAATAAAAGTGGAAAGTTAATTTTTTTCAAACTGTTGTTTATATACAATGCTTAGAAATTGATTGGTATCAATCAAAATCAATCGGTATCGAATGGTATTAATATCAACTTTTAAAAGAAAGGAAATCTACCTATCTAGAGAATGAAGCGGCTTCCAGAAAATCTCAATAATGATCTAAGACTTCTACTTTTATATCTACAAAGAAAATGCGATTTGACAACCGTACGTAGTGGTGTGCCGGTATTCTTAGAAGATGAATGGTTTCACGACAATAGTTCAGAGGATGAAAGCATCTTTGTAGATTAAATTTGGTCTCTCGTCTCGATCCAAAGCATGTTTTATTATCCCAAAAGCATACCGTGAAGAGTAAATGTTATCTGATATTTGAACCAAGCAACATTTCGATGGATCCAGACTTTGAAATAACAAAGAAATGGATCAAGAAACTTAGAAGATGTCAAGATTGAAGATCGAGACTGTGTAGTTCAAGCATTTAGCGGTCCTATAACGGTAGAGGTGCAAAAGTTATAGCAGAGATGAAGTGGGAATATAACGGAAAATGACGGATGTGCAAAAAACTCCATTAGATATAAAACAAAGAGGGAATTAGGCAAAAGGACAAACTTTGAAAAAAATTTAGGCTGAAGATCACAAAGTTTTATTTTTGGGCTGAAGGACAAACTTTGAAAGAAAATTAGACTGAAGGAAAATGCTAAATATAGTTAGCATTTTGTACAGTGCAAACATTGTACAAAATGCTAATTATAACTAGCATTATATCCAGTTTTACATTGTACAAAATGCTAGTTGTATTAGCATTGTCCTTCAGCCTAATTATCTTCCAAAGTTTGTCCTTCAGCCTAAAAATAAAACTTGTTGTCCTTCAGCCAAAAATTTTATGAAAATTTGTCCTTGTGCCTATTTTCCACTAAAACAAAATACTTAAAGTAAATGTATTCTCATTCTTATATCATTTGTATAGAAAAAAGAAATATTGTTTTATCTTATATAACAAAATCAAAGAATATCATGATTTATACATACTAGATTTGGCGACTATAATAGATTATAGCTTATATCGAACCTTTAAGCCTTAAAATTAGGTTTTTATCCCAACTTTGTTGAATTGGTTTAAAAGAAAACTAGTCAAATCAACATTTGTATGTTAATGTTGTTATAGCAGATGCTAAAATACTTTGATTTAGTGGGTATAACAGAAAATAGTGGGGCTTAAAGCAGATCTACTGTTTAATAGCGTTAAATTGAAATAACGTAGCGGTTGAAGAATGTTATGTGCTATAGTGGGGATTTTACAAGCTTTAACGGGGTATTAACTGCACAGGATTGAGGCAAATTCAAGAAATTTTGCCAAGTATTGAAGCAGATACAAAACTATTCAGAACTAAATGGTACAAAGGTCCAAAGCAAAGATGGAGTCACTTAAACTATAATGGTTCTGCATAAAAGTTTGAAGAGAAAAATAAGTTTTGAAGGAGCAAACAGCGTTTGCTACCGAGCGGTCCTTGGTGAGTAATTTTGTCACTGAAAGTTCAATGCTTGAAGACTTAAGCGAATACGGAGAAAGAGCGTAGAAGTGAGAGTAAAACCGTTCCGCGCTGATCAAAACCGATCAGTACCGAACGGTTTAGCTATTGAAAGATGTCGATTTGAACAATATTTTCATGGTTAAAATCTTGTACCTTGTCCCCACCACCTTGTGGATAACTTCGACGAAGAGTTATCGAATTCTTTACCTCCTATAGCAAGAATCCTAAAATATGCCAAATGCAGTAAAACTCTGCAGTAAATTACTTGGCATCTATGTCATTTCAGGCATGAGGTGAGGCAGCAAGTTTATCCTCTTCCTTGAAGAGCAGTTAAGCAACGCTAGTTTGTGAGCCTTAAATATTAAAAGATACTAGTATGCAACTTTGGATAAACTGTTGTCAACTTTTACTTTCGTAACCTTATATTCTCATGCATGAAGATTGAAAAACAACATTAAGAAATTGAATAAAGCGCAGGGAAAAAAAACATAGCTTAATAAGCAACCATCAAGTGATTAAACTAAAATTTATACTTGATGTTTTTCTAACAATGATTTCGCTCTACTGTTAGCAGGCAATTTTATTACTTCCAGTGTAATTGTTATTCTTGTTGCTTGCAAATTTCTTTTAGCTTTGAAGTGTTCTTAATTAAGTTGTTTAGGTTGGATATAGTTTTTTATTCACGACTTCATTTCAATAGTTGATTCTTTGATAACTTTAATTTCTTTTAGCCTCCTATCTTTAGTTTGCTAATTCATCAAGGGGGATTAAAGTTGCCAATTCTCTGCCACAGTAAGGAAGATAGGAGGAGTTCATGTCCTGTTTAATCTTTTTTGATTCACTTGATGATCATATAAGGTTAAGGTTAACGAAAATTCACATTTGTAGCTAAGGGTATTAGACTGGTTAGATTTAGAAACATATATCAATTAAGTTGGGCTATTGACTACGACTGCAAGTATTTATGAGTATAAATGTGTTAATATTGGCATTAATGTACGTACAATAACAGCTTGTGCAGAATGAAAGAATAGGTGTACATGTGCATGATGGTGTCATGAAATAATCCCTTTATTATTTTTATCAAATTGAGAAGTTTACGATAAAACTCACGCATATATCACTTATTATTTCCAAGATGTGAGAGTATTATTTCCTATTTAGTTAATGTTATACATTAATCTCTTTATATCATGATGCATTTTGTTCATGAAATATAAAATTTTGATTTTGCATCTTGTGAGCATGTGAACCTGATTAATTAGAGACGGTTATGTATTCATTTTTAGTAAGTAAACGATTTACAACGAAGCCCGTGTACCTTTACTAAATAGCCTATCAGTATGTAGTTTGCTTATGAACATTAAAAATGTATTTAGGATATTTGTAAACTTTTTATCGTGACACTTAGTTCATGCTTTCGGTAAGCAAGACAAACTATGTTGAACATGTGTTGTATCAAGCTAATCTTCCAATAAAATATTGTTGTGCAAAAGGATTATATATAGATTCAACTTTGAGTTTCCATGGTTCTGATTCTTGGTATGCATATGCTTTCCACTTGAGTTCCTTAACTAGAGGTAAAACTTGTTTATCATGGATTCAAGTCTATGAACTCACACATTTTATATTTTTACAGGGCATGGTTAATGGAACTCTGTTCATTTCTCTAGTTTCTTTAACCATGTACATTTTATAATTTACATCCAATTTGACAATTTCAGATAAAAATATCAACATTTTGTTTTTTTAGATTTTAAATCAGTTTATTTTCCTCCAACTTCTCAAATATGAATATGTATATGTATATCAGTATTTTACAGACACGACTTAACCACGGTTCGACCACGATTAACCTTCAACCTTGAAACGTTTACGTTCTGAAAAAGAAATAATATTGTACATACATGAATCAATAATCTAGCTTCAAAACCCTGAAAAAAGCTATGTGTCAATCTCTTTGAATCTCACGGTACTTTAAATTTGAGGAAAGAACCATTGCTTACATTTTATTTTATTTTAATAATCAATTTAGCAAATAATTTCATGATTTAACCACCAAATTCTTTGATTACTTTATCAAGTTTGAACGATATAATACATTATCAGTTTACATTTTATAAATCAATATTGTTGATCCGAACCCCTTTTTGCTTAAAAAGTTAGAAAATTTACACTTTTACATTATTGAAATTATTATAGAATCCCCTTATTTAACATTTGTTATCAAATTAACATTTATTATCAAATGATCGGATGTAACTTTTTTAAAAGTCGATATATTAATAATAATTTATTAAAATTTTACATTAATTGAAATAATTTTACATTTAAATAAAAAAAATAGAAAATAAGGATTAACGCGGCTTTTATTATTTGATCGTTTGAACTTGTAGAACCTTTGACCATGAACCAATACAGTTTGGTCTTTGAAACTATGATATGTGTGTGTGAAGACGAAGTATCAAATTCAATTCAAAGATCAAAGTCATACTTTCGGTAGGCAAGGTCGGCTCAAGTTTTGGAAGTTGTGAGATGGAACTAAGACCCAGAAAAAATAACAGTATCAAGGATCAATCCATACGCGGCAGCTTGCCTCTGATCCCGAATCACTTCAAAGGGAGGCGCCAATATATTGATTTGGGGAGTACTAATAGGACGTCACTCCTGTTTTCTTTGTTTTAAACTTTCTTCTTTCTATTCATCGCTCTATTTTCGGGGCCAAGCCATATGCATGTGTACACCTCATTCATGCACAGTTCATGGTGATATAAATACTTTTATGATAATGTATTTTGGTGGGAATTAGAAAGAACGACAAATTTTAGAAAAAAATTAGATTGAAGAAAAACAAGGTATATTTTTGGATTGAAAGACAAATCTTGAAAAAGAATTAGACTGAAGAACAATCCTAGTTATAATTGACATTTTATTCAGTTTTTATAGTATACAAAATTCTAGTTATAACTAGTATTATATTCTGTTTTACACAGTACAAAATGATAACTACAATTAGCATTGTCCTTCAGTCTAATTTTTTTTCAAAGTTTGTCCTTCAACCTAAAAATGAAACCCCTAAATTTTTTTTAAAGTTTGTCCTCGTGCCTATTTTCCATTTCATTTTATGTCACACGATATTATTCAATGAATTTTGGCTTTTTGTGTACAAATTTTGTTTTATGTAAGACTAAAGTATGCTTTTTCTATATGATATATTTTGCTTAATTAAACCGACCGCTATCAGATTTTTTTTGACATAGGTTTATAAAATGATATAATATGAAGGTAAAATGTAGAAGCATTAAATTTTTTGTTCAAATGTAAAATTTCAAAACTTCTTCGTTCCAAAAACTAACGAAAACCAAACCCATTTTATTCTTAAAATATTCTACACTTGGTTCTTTATTTTCAAATTTCAATGCAACTGGCATGAAATTAGTCCCAAGCCTTGAGTATCACACAGATTTTAACTTAAAAAAAAAAGAACAAAGTAATTGATACAACAGAAACGCTATGACGTGAACAAGAAAATTAGATGTAATGCAGTATTTTTTTTTCCCTTTTTCTTTTGCTTCCTTGTATTATGCTGATCAAACTGTATGTGAACTTATGAAAATTATTGAAGCTGAAAAAGCTACATGTCATCCTTCTAAGTTGGTGCGAAGTAAAATGTTGCAGTGAAAGAACTAATCACTTGCATATATGAATTTCAGCTTTCAGTTAATAGTTCATTCATGACTCATGAGAACTTCACGTAATAAAATCATATGCCTTTCCCACACATCAAACAGCTGTCCACTATGTCTTCACCATCAATCACACTCTATACATAGCATGCACACACATACCAAACACAGTCACCAGGGGAAAAAAATTTGAAAGCAAAAAATAAAATCAAGCCTGCTTCATCACTAAAATTTCTACATCCTACACATTCAAAGTGGAGGAGGAGAAGGAGGAGCTCTAAGCCTTTGATTCCCAACAGGACTGAGCTCATCAGAGAAAGCAAAGTCGCTGCTCGAGCTACGACGAGCACCAAGACCATGCCCAGCATATTCGATTGTAGGATCACTGAACTCATCGCTAGACAATCGATCAGGACCATCCATGATCGTTGCCTTCTTGGGCCTGTTGTTATTCATACGTGTGTTGCTATGGTGGCTGTAAACGTTGTCAGAGTCGTACTCTGAGCCTGAGCTGGAGAATATGCTTTGGCCTGGCCTTATTCCTTCGTTCAAATCCTCTAAGGAGACATCTCCCTCCAATGCACGTACGATCTGGCTCGTTTTGGGGCGTCTTCTTGCTGAATGTCGGACTGATGCAGCCGCGCATGCCACCATTCGGGCCATCTCTGTCGGGTCATAGTTTCCGTTCAGGTTTGGATCTGCTATTTCGTCGTAGTTTCCATCTGTTAATGCTTGTGACAGAACTGGCCTTGCCTGTTACAAGTTTTTAACTTTTTTATACTGAGTATAGTTGAGAGAATTGATTGCTACATAAAGAAATAATGTTTACCACATTTACAAACGGTTACAACTCCCTTGTGCGAATTATCACACTTCATAGTGAAAAAACACATCTTTATAACCTAAAGACATCTTTTATTGAAATAATTACATTATTGTCTGGTGCTAAAAGCACCAAAGTTTACACTTTGTACTAACATGCTGTGGCAAGAGGAAGTCCAAAACCTGGTGTCTTTAGTACCACACCATCATATGGAGCTAAAGACATCATGCTTTGCACTTCCTAATACCACATCATGGTATTATGAAGAGCAAACTCGGGTGCTTTTAGCAATACATTTATTATTTATCGTAAATAGACACATCCGCTAATGTAATTTATTTTCATGAGGTGTCTTTCTTTTAGTGATTGTATTTTTTTGAATGAAATCCAAAGTATCTTTCACAAGTGGCTTTTCACTAAATGTCTTTTTATAAACCGTCATTTCGGTAGAAGGGCACTGATGCTAGATTAATATGCAAGTCATTTCCTACAAGGTTGTGATAAACTTGTAATACCATAAATTTCAAAATAAAATTTACCAAATTTTGAAAGAAAAAAAACTGTGAAGAATTGGAATTTTGAAATCTTAAACATGTAAGTAAAAACCTTACCCAGTCAACCAAGCTATCTTCCATGAATGTATGAGAACTATCAGTGGGTCTTTTTCCAGTAATGATTTCTAAAAGCATCACACCAAAGGAGAATACATCGGATTTTTCTGTTAGTTTTCCACTTGATGCATATTCTGGAGCCAGGTACCTACATTCATTACAGTTATTTATAAATGTGTGTAAATAAATCTCAAGCAAGAAAGAAAATGAAATGAGAAAATTGTTCACCCGAAAGTTCCCATTACACGAGTAGAGACGTGTGTATCTTTATCGGAAGACAGTTTGGCTAATCCAAAGTCTGCAACCTGGAAGAACAAAATAATACATTTCGGTTAATGATGTAAAGGAAACGCCAAACTACCATTTTGCTTGTTTTAAAGCACTGCAATATTACCATTGCTTCAAAGTTGAAATCTAGAAGAATGTTGGATGATTTTATATCTCGGTGTATGATCCGAGGGTGACCTTTATGCAAACACCAAAGTTTAGAGACATACACAGAGAAAAGAGGTGAACTAATTATAATAATGAATAGAGGCTCACAATCTTCATGCAGGTAAGCAAGGCCTTTTGCTGACCCCAATGCAATCTTTAGTCTTGTAGGCCAATCCATTGTTGGGACCCCCTTTCCTACATTTTTATCATTAAATCTACATGACAAATTGCTTCTTCCGACTAAACTAAATGAACATTTCGGTTTCATACACGAAACTTCTAGCTCAGTGTAGCCCGACTCAGTTGAAAGTCGTGACTTACCTCTTTATTTGCAGTATAATCACTATCAAGGAAATAGTATATTATATCGTACTCAAAATTTTCAGAAATTGGAAGGTATGTGTAAGAGTAACATCATAATGTTATACATTATATATGACTCTTAATTACCTTATAAAGTGTAACATTATTTTGTATGGGTGTACGCTTGTACATATTATGACACGTAGGGCTGTTATGGTATTGGTTACCATTACCATTTTACAAATACCGTTACCATATCATTTTTACAGGTAAGCGAAAATTACTTACCGTTACCGATAGACTAATATACCGAAGACTGGTATGCCGATAATATGGTAACCGTTACACTGGTAATGGTAAATTACTGTTTGTCTAAAAAAAGTTAGTAACATAACACGTAATCACACCATAACGGTGCTTCATTATACAATTTATAGTGTTACTTAATAGAAGACATAAATAAGAAAGAAGTGAAGTGTATTTAACATTATTTCACTTAGTTAATAAACTAAATTTAATCATTTGCTTGGTTCTAAATGTCATACTAAAGCATGTTACATGAATATACATGTATTATAAATTGACTAGTAAAATTACCGTTACCGCTGATATTGAAGAAATGTTACCGATGATTTACCATAGAAAATGATAAATTTACCGTTATCATACCGATTAAACTGGTATATCGATTTCACTCGAAAATTGTAACCGATTGGCTGGTAATGGTATGGTAATGGTAAATTCAGTTTCAAATACTCAAAGTATGGTGGAAGTATTCACTTCTCTACCAAGAGTGCCATTAAAAATTGTAGTAAGAATGTTACTAATTTAGTTCTTCATTTCTACTAATCAAATCAAGTGCATGGTAGTAAATGGTAAAAATATGAGCATGTAACATACGATGTTGTAAAAATCACATTGCGGCTGCTAGACCGTTTGTATGGACTAGAGATTAATTATTTAGACGAAGATTAATCAGAGCTGATAGTTTTCGAGAACTCATGTATTCTGAATGAAATTTTAGTGTTTTGTTTAGTGTCAATTGATATAAATTGAAAATCTATGATTTTGGATGTGCTTAAGAGTAGCCAAAGAAGCGAGAAAGCCTAAAACTGCCACATTGATGCTTATACGTAGAACTAACCTTAAAAAATGTCTACCCAGTGTCTAAATAAATGTTTAGATTATTACATGAGGTGGTATACCTTGTCTAGAGGGGCTTAGGTGAATCGTTAGACGGTAAGCCTCGTCTAGCATCTAAGCGGAGCCTAGCAGAGGTCTAGAAGGATTTTTACAATAGAGAAAATATATTACACTCATGGTTAGTACGTAAATAAGTCAAAATATTGAATTTAGACATACAGCAAAGTCTGAGAATGTTCTTTTTCCTTAAATATAATTTGATATTTTATTCTGTTTTCTGAAACTTGTATTTGATGCATGGGGCTTCTAATGTTGGAGTTAGGATTCCAACTCGAGACCACTCAAATCAAAACCCCACAAGCACATCGGAAGACGGGATCGTGGTAAGAAGTATAAAAACAACCGATCAATAACTCAATTCCAATCTCAACCAATCCAAAAACAATTACAATCTGAAACAAGCAATTCAGAAATCAAAGCAATAACGAAAAGTAAATCACACAGCGATTTATAGTGGTTCCACTAACGTTCTGTTAGTGTACATCCACTTTAAGTGAGAGCTTTTATTAATATTGATGAGAAGAGTGCAAGAGATTGATTACAATGATCAAAATTCTAATTAGAAATTGTTTTGTGGAGAAGAGAATTGAAGAAAATTAGGTTTTGATAAACCCTAATTGGTGGAGGCTAATCTCTTGCAGTCGCTTGCACGCCTTTAGATCTGGTACCTGAAGCTAGCTTATATAGGAGAATAGAAACCCTAGGCAATGTTCCGAAATTGCCCCTGCAGTTGTCAAAAATCTTCACGCCAAGTCCACACGTGAAAACAGGCAGAAAGTCGCCTAAGAAGTCTGGCCAAAATGGTCAGACGTCTGACTGAAGCCTCTGGAAAAAGTTTATCTTCAGCTCAGACGTCTGACCATAGGTCAGACGTCTGGCTTAACTTTCTGGAAAACTTCTCTTTCAGCTCAGACGTCTGACTATTTGGTCGGACGTCTGACTAAAGGTTCTGAATCGATTCTGCACAGACTCATACGTCTGACTCTTTTGGTCAGACATCTGAGCTGAGTTAATTCAGCCAATCAACCTTTTCCCTTATAACTTCCACCTCGAAACTCCGATTTGCGAACCGTTTTCTCCGTTACGAAGCTACTTCCGACCTTTACAATTCTCCATATAGTGTCGCCAGAATTTAACACTCCACCTCGACACTATATCCATCTCCAACTCCAATGGTACCATACCATCATAGATAACCGATAGCACCAACTATCACTTCTACCTTCAATCAAAACATGAATGATTTTCCAATGAGCTCCGGCAAAGCCACCGCCCATTGCACTCCACCAACGAGCTCAGGCAAAGCCCCCACCCGCTAATGAAATGTTGAAAACATCCAAAGACTAGCACTTACCCAGAAGATAGAACCTCAATCTCTTACCGATACTCTTCCTCATCTACCACCAAGCTCCTCCCTTAACCGTCCCACCCCGTGGCACCTAGCACTTCTCCAAACGAATCAAGTTCGAGCAATGCTCGAACTTCCCAACCGGCAATGCCTTGGTGAACATGTCCGCCGCGTTATTCTTTGTGTGCACTTTTCGAAGATATATTTGCTTATCCTCATCCATGGCTACTAGAAATGACTCTCTCACCTCAATATGCTTAGTCCGTGAGTTAAATGCCAAATTCTCTGCCAAGTGAATAGCACTCTGGCTATCACATCGAACATCAATACTATCATGCTCGAATCCCAAATCACACAACAATCACTTCAAATAGAGTGTCTCCTTTGCCGCCTCCACCGCGGCTATCAACTCCGCAAGCAACTACGGTCTGCAATATAGATCTTCAACTTATGGCTGTACCCCCAAGTGTTAAGACATATCTGGAAGTTGATTTTCTACGATCCCTATCACCAGCGTAGTTCGAATCACAATAACCAACCAACTTGCAATCCATCGCCTTACTACCGCCAAAAACAAAATCATGAGATGATGTACCTCTAAGGTATCTCAATATAAGCTTCACAGCTTCCCAATGCAATTTTCTCGGATTAGTCATATATCGACTAACCATCCCGACGGCATTTGCAATATCGGGCCTTGTACACACCATAACATACATTAGACTTCCAACCGCACTAGCATATGACACATTTGCCATATAAGTCTTGTCTTCCTCCAAGATATGTGATCCTTTACTCGAAAGTTTCATATGCAAAGGTAAAGGTGTATTTGACGTCTTTGCATTCTCCATGCTAAATCGGCAAAGCACTTTCTTTATGTATTCCTTTTGAGTTAGTTTCAACTCAAAATGCTTTCGATCCCTTACAATTTCTATGCCCAATATCCTTCTTGCTTCTTCAAGATTTTTCATTTCGAACTCCGATTTCAAACTCAATTTTAGCGTGTTGATTTCATTCTTATCCTTAGAAGCAATGAGCATGTCGTCCACATACAAGAGTAAATACACCCAACAATCATTTCTCAACTTCTTGAAATAAACGCAAGCATCTTTGATACTTCTATCAAAACCATTTTCAAGCATAAAATGATCAAACCTCTTGTACCATTGTCTAGATGATTGCTTTAATCCATATAGTGATTTCTTCAACTTGCAAACCAAATTTGACTTACCATCCACACCAAAACCTTCCGGTTGCTCCATGTAGATGTCTTCATCCAAGTCACCATGCAAGAAGGCGGTTTTCACATCAAGTTGCTCCAACTTCAAATCGTGAATAGCAACTATAGCAAGTAATATCCGGATAGAAGTATGGCGCACAACCGGTGCGAATATCTCATCATACTATTTTCCCTTTCTTTGTGCAAACCCCTTAGCCATTAGCCTAGCTTTGTATCTCTCATCGTCCTTCACCTTGTATATCCATTTGCATCCAATAGCACGGTTTTCTTTAGGAAGTGGAACCAAATCCCAAGTTTGATTCTTCAACAATGATTGCATCTCTTCCTCCATGGCACAAATCCATTTCGAGCTATCACTCGACTTCATTACGTCAACAAGGTCCATCGGCTCATCTTGGACTACATGAAGAGCATAGTCCAAATTATCACAAAAGCTAAGATAGTTTCAATCACCATATCTTTCGGATGGCCTTATAGTACGACGACCAACCCAAGTAGCAATACCATCACCCAAACTCCCTTCGGCTCCACCTTGAACCGAGTCTTCTTTAGAATCATGTACATCACTAACACTACTAGAGGCACCCTGTGGACTATGTGATGTAACATCAACCGCTATCTCCTCACAAGCATCTCCAACTACTATACACTCTCTACTCCTTGGACAAAATATGAAAATAATTTCATTCTCCTTTGATTCACCATGAACCAAATCCGGATCCGATGAGCTCACATTCTTCTTGAACATCGCCGACTCATCAAAAGTAACATGACGAGAATTTACTACCTTCTTCGTTTCCGGATTTCAAATCCGATAGCCTTTTACTCCATCCGTATAACCAAGCAAAACCCCCTTGAAAGCTCTAGGTTCAAGCTTATCATTTCCCGGATCATGCACATAAACCGGACTACCAAAGACACGAAGATAACTCAAGTCAATGTTCTTTCCCTTTCACACTTCCTCCGGAATTTTGTTACCAATAGATGAGCACGAAATTCGATTAATAATATGCACTGCGGTTGACAAAGCTTCAGCCCAAAATCCCTTCGCCAAACCCGATGTCAATCTCAAGCATCGAGCTTTCTCAAGTAGAGTACGATTCATCCTTTCCGCAACACCATTCGACTGCGGATCTCCAGGTGTAGTAAAATGCCTCCGAATACCATGATGCTTGCAAAACTCCAAAAATTTTCCGGAAACATACTCTCCGCCATTGTCAGACCTTAGAACCTTCAAAGACCTGCCACTCTCATTCTCAACAAGAGTCTTCCATGCTTTGAACTTTGCAAATGCCTCCGACTTGGCCTTCATTACATACACCCAAACTTTCCGAGAAAAGTCATTTATAAAGGAAATATAATAGCGAGCTTCACCTAAAGAAGCTACAGGTGCCAGTCTCCAAACATCCGTGTGAACATACTCAAGAACCCTTCTCGAATCATGCTTTTCCTCACCGAATGAAACTTTAGTTTGCTTCCCCATGACGCATTCTTCGCAAAACTCTAACTTGTTGAAACTTTCTCCTACGATCATCTCCCTCTTCCGAAGAACGTCCAAACTCCTCTCCGAGACATGACCTAACCTCAAATGCCATAACCTAGTCTCATCCAAGCCACGAGAACTATCAACTCCTATACAAGTTTCACCTTCTACAGTCACTCCTTGAAGCAAATAGATACCATGAGTCCTACACCCTTCATCACCACAAGCGCCCCCTTCGAAACCCGCAAGCTATCACTCTCAATAGTGATCTTACAACCTAAAGAATCCAGCTGCCCCAAAGAGATAAGAGACTTTCGAAGTCCCGGAATATAGCGTATATTAGTGAGAGTACGAACCACTCCGTCAAACATCCGAATTTACACGGAACCAATGCCTTTCGACTTGCAAATAGCACCATTTCTCATAACAATTGAATTTCCTTTTTTGTCGATGTAAGAAGAAAAACAATTCCTATTGGCGTCATATGATAGGACCCCCCCCCATTCGAGCACACAATCGCTACCCGAAACATCCGATGCTACCGCCGACAAAACATCTACATCTCCCTCACCAACTCCACTCTCCACCGCTACAGATGAAGATGTTACTTCCTTCTTTGTCTTCTCCTTTTCTGGACTCTCATTCTTCTAATGACCGGGCTTCTTGCAAATATAGCACTTGGCTTTTCTTTCCTTCGACTTTCCTCTCCAACCGGGGTTCCTTGATTTAGAACGCCCCCGGTTCTCCTTCTTCACATACCTCTCCTTCTTCACAAACAAATCATGACCACTACTAACACCACTACTTCCATCACCTAACTCCTTAATTTGATCCCGCAACTTCTCGCTAAGAAGACCCGTCTTGACATCATCAAGAGTCAATGTATCCCGGCTATAAATCAAACTATTTGAGAAACCTGTATAGCGATCTGGCAATGAACACAACAATATCATCGCCTTTTGCTATTCCTCAATTTTCAAATATTCTACCACCTTCATCTTCATTAGCAAATCATCAAAAGTATTTAAATGCGCCTTTAGCGAAGTACCTTCCTTCATCTTATAGGTGAAGAACGTTCGCAATAAGATTAAACGATTTGTCAGTGACTTCTTCATATACAACTCCTCCAACTTGTCCCAAATACCCTTAGCGGTTGTCTCATCACTAATTTCAGAAATAACATTCTCTCTCATAACAAGTTGAAGTGTAGTAAATGCCCACTCTTCCATCTCCTCTCTCTCAACATCCGAGATGTCCACTGACAATAAATGTGTATCAAACACTACCCGATGCACCCAATTTCTCCTTAGAACCGCTTTCATCTTCCATTGCCATTTTTCAAAATCATTATCGTCATTCCACTTGTCTATTACCAATTGTGATCCTGAAGCTGCGTATGAACTACGTACATAAGGAGCTACACCACTTGGATTACCCATTGAGGAACTACTTGAGGTATTATCTGATTCTGGCATTTCTACAACCACCTACCAAAACCAATGCTCTGATATCAAATGTTGGAGTCGGGATTCCAACTCGAGACCACTCAAATCAAAACCCCACAAGCACAGTGGAAGACGGGATCGTGGTAAGAAGTGTAAAAACAACCAATCAATAACTCAATTCCAATCTCAATCAATCTAAAAACAATCACAATCCAAAACAAGCAATTCAGAAATCAAAGCAATAACGAAAAGTAAATCACACAACGATTTACAGTGGTTCCACTAACGTTGTGTTAGTGTACATTCACTTTAAGAGAGAGTTTTTATTAATATTGATGAGAAGAGTACAAGAGATTAATTACAATGATCAAAATTCTAATTAAAAATTGCTTTGTGGAGAAGAGAATTAAAGAAAATTAGGTTTTGATAAACCTTAATTGGTGGAGGCTAATCTCTTGCAGTCGCTTGCATGCCTTTAGATCTGGTACCTGAAGCTAGCTTATATAGGAGAATAGAAACCCTAGGCAATGTTCCGAAATTGCTCTTGCAGTTGTCACAAATCTTCACGTCAAGTCCACACGTGAAAACAGACAGAAAGTTGCCTCAGACGTCTGGCCAAAATGGTCAGACGTCTGACTGAAGCCTCTAGAAAAAGTTTATCTTCAGCTCAGACGTCTGACCACTAGGTCAGACGTCTAGCTTAACTTTCTGGAAAACTTCTCTTTCAGCTCAGACGTCTGACTATTTGGTCAGACGTCTGACTAAAGGTTCTGAATCGATTCTATACAAACTCAGACATCTAACTCTTTTGGTCAGACGTCTGAGCTGAGTCAATTCAGCCAATCAACCTTTTCCCTTATAACTTCCACATCCGAACTCCGATTTGCGAACCGTTTTCTCCATTACGAAGCTACTTCCGACCTCTATAATTCTCCATATAGTGTCGTCAGAATTTAACATCTAACCCAAAAGCTTTGGATCCGATCTAAATACCTTACCACTTTACTAATTAACGGCGTTCTTCTAGAGTGATTAACCAAAAAAGATCATATGATGATTGTAAAAAGCTTACCATGGAGATGGTAATCAAGAGTCTTATTTGGAACAAAGTCATAAACCAACAACCTAGCGCTTCCAGAACAACAGTACCCAACAAGAGAAACCAAGTGTCTATGATGAACGCGGCTAATGATATCCACCTCCGCTTGAAACTCTCTTTCTCCCTGCCCACTTCCAGACTTAAGCGACTTCACAGCAATCTCTTTTCCATTAGGCAGCACTCCTTTATGGACATATCCAAACCCGCCCTGGCCCAACAGATTGCTTTGAACGAACCCATTAGTGGCAGCTGATAGTTCTTCGTAGGTGAACATGCATTTGTTGAACCCTAATACCATGATAGGGGAAGGTGGTGGCAGAGGTGGCTCATGCGGGACCGAACTTGTCATGTCTTCACTGGTCATGGGTGGTGGTGGAGGCGGAGGCGAAGGATGCCATATGTCATCTGTCGTGATCTGGTTGGTTTGAGTTTGTGCACCTATGTAGTAGGCGCTGTCAGTCACTGCAAAGAGAAACGTAATTTTCAAACTAGTCGGTTTTTATTCAAAAAGCAAAATCCCGAGCTTATATTATATAAGTTAGGCGACGTCAGCAATTAAAGCTATTTCTACTCACAGATAGACAGACTACTTTCATGAATTTGTCAGTGATTTTGTGAAAAGATCTAGAAAGTTTAATATTAGTCTGGATGTTGGTTATTAGTTTAATATTAGACACTTTGTGCTAGTTTTATTGTTCCCTTTACATTTAATAAAAATGATAGCACGTCTGGTTGTGTAATCATAGGTCTTGCATTCAGTAATTCAAGATATACATTATAGATAAGTTCATGAAATTTGAAAATAGGATACTAGACCATTTATCTTCGCTTGCCTAGAAAGAAAGAAAATACATATCGTCTGTTGTTATCCAAGGTTTAACTATAAATAAAATGGTGAAGTCTATTGTATCCACCAACATATACGTTAGATTATACGTTAGGTGTGGCTCGCATTGTTAATAGAGCATGTGCGTGGATTGGACAGTTAAAAGTCCAACATCGCATGATATTTAGAATAATCATGGTATATATATGAGATTGATGGCACGTAACATTAGAAATTTCTTTTGTTATAATGTGTTGCAAAGACCATATTATATGCCCGATAGAAGGCGATGAAGAAATGTTCAATCGAGACGCCGACATGGTAAACTTTGACCGTTGATATCGCCTAGACACGATGAAGCAAACGCGTACGGAACGCGGAAATACCGAAACTCAACATGGTATCAGAGCTCCATGGTTCGAGGGACCAGTATGATGCAGTGTGACCGAAGCATGGCTCCAAAGAAGCTTGAGCATGTGATGCTCGTCAAGGTGGTGATATGGTTAAACAGCCGCCCTCCCTGCTTATGAGAACTCGGAGTAGTAGTCGCCTTCCCTGTGAAGAGGACTCAGTATAACTTCAAGGTGACTTGACCAATTCGCACCAAGGTGGAGATTGTTATGTATGACTCGCATTGTAAATGGAGTTGGTACGTGGATTGGACAGTTAAAAGTCTAACATCGTAGGATATTTGAAATAATTGTGGTATATATATGAGATTGTCGGCATGTAACATTGGTTATTCCTTTTGTTACAATGTGTTGCCAAGACCACCAACTCGACAATACCTTTTAGACCCGAGGAGTCTGCATAATACTGCATATGATGATGAGGCTTCCTCTTTCTTCTCTTTTTCGAAATGCATGACACAATGCCAACAATAATGATAAGCAATACAATTGCACCGGCAACTCCAGCAATTACAGGGATGCTGATAGTCAAATACTGCACATCTGAAGACAAATCACTGCCTGTAGAATTCTCTCTACTTCCAGAATTATGCGGTGATGAAGGAGGAGGAAATGAGGAAGGTAGTTTATCATGTGGTGGTGCAGGAGGTGATATAAAGGACGAGCCTTTTCCATTTTGAGTGTTGTTTTCATTTGTAGAGTTTGAAGGTGGAGGTGAGTTCTGTGGCGGAGGAGGCGACAATGGTGGCGGTGGGGGTGATAATGGTGGTGATGGTGACGATTTAGGAGGCATAGATGATGAAGTATTTGAATTAGCAGTACTGCTATTAGGAGGTGGAGCCATATTGGGAGATTGATCGGCCATTTTTCTCGAAATTTGAAATACGGGTCCTCTCGTTCGGCTTCAGCCTCCTCGTGGAATGGCTAACGAGGGAGGAGTGCCGATTGATTGGTACCCGTGATCCCTGTAAACAATATAATCGGTTAATATATGAGTGGAGAAATTACAAAAAATGTAAATATATTTACATGTGCATGTGCATGCACGAGCATGTGTACGGTGATGTATCATCAACGTTACCTTGTGAGCTTTTCTTTTCCTTTTCTATTAGTCAATTCATGGAAGAAGATGGCTTGACGAAGAAGAGAGATGGCTAATTGTGAAATGTCTAAATAAAGTAATTGAGCAAGAAAGTTTCTCTCTTTTCCAATGGATGTAACTGCTTGACAAGTTACAGTGAATTAAATTGCAGATAATTACTAAAGTGACCGATTTTTTTATGGAAAATTAACATTCATGCCTCACTGATTTGTAGAATATATTCAACTTCAGCTTGGCAATTTTACAAACACGTATAGCGCGTGGAAGTTTGCATGCCTGAACAATCCATTTGTGTCGATTTGAGCTGAGATTTTGGGTTTGTGACAGTGAAGAAATAATGCAAATAGGGTCTCAACGGCAATAAGTTTTGAACAGAGTGCAGGTTTGCGTTTGAGAAGACGTAGCTTTGTCAAGAGTACAAGAAGCGCCATTTTTTTTACTTATGCTGCGGATAAGGGATTGCTATTTGCTAACAGATGATAATAATAGGAGGGGCCGTTCAATGACTGGAGTAGTGTGGTATTGGGATTTGGATGGAATTTGGCATTTGATTATTAAGAGCTTCAATGCAAATATGTTGTGATTTCAATTTAATCCTATGTGTCAAGGGATAAATCACAATGTTAAGTCAATGTAATTTCTAAAAATTAAACATCACATTAAAAACAAGAAAACTACTCCAATGCAAATATATTTATTGAGAAAAAATTGACTATGTATTCCAATCAAAATTTAAATAAATAAAAATAATAGATAAAAAATTAGTTCATTGTGAATATTTATTACCTCACATTGTGAAGTGCAACGTCTAAAACTAGACATTGCACTAGACAATGTCTAATAATTTTTTTACCAAGTCATCATAACATTGGCATTGGAGATGAAAATTTGAACTAAATTAAATGTTGATGATGTGTAGTTGACATTACATCAAAATAGCTCATTGATTGGAGATGCTCTAATTGTGAATCTGAACAACGGATAACTAAACTAGGGATTTTGATCAACGGAGAAGAGGTAATTGAAGGAGGCCAAGCTGGTATTGTTAAATGCAGACTTTAATACATGGTCAACTAGTGATACTCATGAAGATTGAGGCTCCAGTGGCAGCGATGCTCATGCAAAGGTAGGATCAGATGATCTTACAATTATCTAGTGTAGAGCGTTGACCTGCACTGTGGTCGATGGTCGAACGCCAGTCAAGGTGCACTAGGACGGTTTTAAACCATCACACCCTGCTTGATCGACTATTTTGCATCGTCCTACGATAGCACGGTCAATGTTCAACCGTTGACTGTAGTACCCATAAACGAATGGTCGACACCTTTAGCATCATACTTTGTTTTATTTATAGTGGAACTATTTATGATATAATTTTTTTTCTCCACACATTAGTGGTATTGACAAATGGTCTATTTTGAAGTGTAAGCGCTATGTTTAATTTCAATTATCGTGTGTTGTTGTAAAAAAACAATTGAGAATGTAAATAATTGCAATATTGCTACAAATAACGGTACTATATTGTTCTACATTGCAATTAATTATATTGCATAAAAAGGCATTTTTCGATCATATTCGTAATGGTTTTGAGTTCGTACGATCCAATCTTGACGTTTAAACATATTCAAAAAAATGCTGCACTCGATGATGATTGATGAGAAATTCAATATCATTTTGAACAACTATTTTGCGAATATAAAGAATGGACTTAATTTACATGAATTCCATGGAAGAGATGTATGGTTATTTGTAATTACTACAACAATAATAAATTTGAGACTAGAAGAAATAAATTAATTACTTTTGTAGTCCTTTACAAGTTACAATTCAAATAAACCCTCAAACTAACAACATAACGAAGGATGGACAAATTTGGTTCGAAAGAAACATAGAAGTGAAATTTGGCAAATTGTAGAAATAACGAACAAACTTAAAAGTAAAAAAGAAGAGTAATAGCAAAAAACTTGATCTTTATCTCTTTGATACAAAAATAAAAAATAAAAATATAGTTATGGCCAGAACCCAATCTTTAACATTTGATATGAAAAAGAAAAGAAAAAAGATCTAGTTGCAACTTCATTTTTATCACATCCCTAAGTGTATGCGTGCACATATGAGTGTATATGAGCATACACGGAAATGCATGCATGTCTATATGTATGTATGTAAATAAGTGTTAAAAAAAGTCATAGTCCCCTCATTTTTTGCTCCTTTGTAGCACTTTATACTAACCATCCAATTTGATAAATTAATGAACTAATTTAGTATGAGTATTTTATACAATTTTTCATGCTTTTATCATTTTACCCTCCATCAACTTTATCCATTGATTTAAGAAATCAATACCCAATAATAATAAAATTTTGGAGTTAAAATTGAATTTTTTGGATTTCGAAGTAATTTCCCATCGATCTGTAAGAACCGATGTCTCTATGATACGTATATATCTAGGATCTTAAGGCATAATGTATTTACCTACTTAATTATAATATGATATAATAAGTATATCTATGTTAGTGCAATAGAATAAATAAGTAATTTTTAATACTTGTGAATTCAAATTTAATTTGCAATATCATATGTGTATAATTTTCAATCGAAGCAATCAGTAGTATAAAAATCAAAGTAAAGCGATCCATAAATATAGCAAGTAAAGTGAGGTATGATAATTTATACTAGTTCGGATCTTCAAACCTACGTACAGTCATGTGGAATTAAAACGCTTAGTGGTTTTATAGCCATGGACGTGAAAAGGCTATCACGGGAATAAAGCAGGGATATCTGAAAATAATAGAGGTGGAAAACATATTATTTGGAGATGAAATCAAATCTTCAAAGTTGATTTATTCTCGTTTCTACATCATTTATGTAGAAAAAAGAGATTTTTTTCGTACCTAAATCACAAAACTGAAGAATAGCATGATCCATGCATTTCAGGCTTGGTGAATAGAAAAGAGTCATTATATATGTTGAGTGCTTAGGACTTCATCTTAAACTTATACCATAAGTTTATTGATTTGGTTTATAAGAGAATTTGCCAAATTAACATTTTTATTTTAAAGTTGCTAAAACGAATGGATAAAACTCCAAATTTAACAGACGTAGCGGGACTTTAAACGATTTACTATTTAATAGTGCTAAATTGAAAAATCATGGTGGTCAAGGTACGCTAAACGCTTTAGCTGGGCAATAGCAAGGCTTTAGCAGGACTTTAACTGCATAGGTCCAATTGTATATCAACATCTCTATGCATATTCAATTAAACAACTATCTTGCTACCATATGCAAAAAAAGTTTACAACTTTAATAGTTTCTTCCCGAAATTCTACATTTTTGATTAACAAACAATCCATCCAAGTGTCTAAGTTACAAACAAAAAGACTTTTCCTTCCAAGTAATACCAATACAACTTTCCATAAGTTACAATTATACGACTTCCTTCAAACATCCATAGCAAATGGGATATGACTATATGAGGAACAAGAATGAGAGAGACTGGAAAATAGTATGAATTAATGCACAACATATTTGATTTTTAATTTGCAAACCCGAAAGATATGAATCGAGGATAAAGGATTTAAAATATGTATATATGTTTTCAAAGTACCAATAAATGAGAATGCTTTTCAAGAATCCAAGAATTTTCTTATAACAATTTTTAAATCATTTGGCCTTTCTTTGATGGTGAAAAGTTACAGCCATTTGTAAAAAAGACATGAGAGCCATAAATTCAAATTTGGATTTAAAGTCACAACTATTCTCTCCATTTGTGGTAAATAAAGATATGTTTATCAACGGACCTAATAGTTAAAGCTCCTTTTCTTTCAAAAACTTGAATTCAAAAATTATGAGACTTTTGGAAAGATATAGGGGAAATTGGAAAAATATTTGTTAGTGAATGAAGTTATTGCAGAATTATTAACATGATATACATAACCCAACGTATATCTTGATATTAGATGTATGTTTTTCTTTTATTGTGCACTTTTATTTCGAGTATCCTTATATCACTTTGAATCGTGCATCCCACGTTGTCTCTGTTGGAACTAGGCCAACCCATAGTGGAATATATGAGTGAATTTCAATTTTTTTTATCATATTGGATCTTTATTGAGTCTATGAAGCCTGATTTATTTAGAACATCTCTAAATTTAATTTAAATAAAATTATATATTTCATTTAAATTTGTGAATTGTTGGTTTAAATTTATTTGATTTGTTTTACTTTATATATAAGCGTCCATATGCATCATATGCATATATGTGTGTGTGCGCATGTGTAACATGATATTACGTGTAAGGTATAACATGCCCGATGTTGGAATATACATTGCAATGGGCACATTATCTCATCCTATATGTATTCTATGTTATCCAAATATATGCATATTCTTATAGTTATTTATTTAGATCTTCTTTTAATCAACCTACCAATCAATCAACCGACCGACCAATCAACCAACCAACCAATCAATTGATCAATAAATCAACCATTAATTTATATCTTAATTTATGTCCTTTACATTGATTCATATATATTATAAAAAAATTATATATATATAATAACCAAATAATTAAACATATATTTATATATTATGAAATTATATATATATATATATATAAAGAAACATGATTGTATGTACACAATTATACATGTATATATTAAAATAAACATACTATATCAAAATACATTGCAGATATAAAAATTATTATAATTTTTTTGTTAATAAATATATGTTATTAATTAATTAATCAAACTATAATAAGTAATTAATATACAATAATTATTTATAAAATATTTCAAATTTTATATTTAAAAAAAAACAAGAATGATATTTTATAACTTATAAAATTTATCCAGAAGTTTTTGAGTTAAAATAATATTTTTAATAATTAATTACTTTTCAGTTGAAAAATAAAATAAGTTTTAAAAATATAAAAAAATGATTAAAAAATCTGATTTTTTTTCAAAAGCTTCTGTTATGATAATTTAATTTTAGAAAATTTAAAACTTAATTTTAAAGATATAATTTATTTTATATGAATTTATTAGTTCATATAATGATTAAATAATAATAATAAATATCTAATAATTTTGAAAATTTTATTTTAGACACTACTATTAATAAGTAGTGCAAATATACATTTGAAAATTATTAGATCAAATAATTATGCAATAGAGACATGCACACATTAATACAATTCATATAAGTCGTTTACACATTCTAGCACACGCATATATGGATAAAATAATATTGATGATTAAAATCATAATAATTTGAAAAAGCATTTCGCATTCTTAATAAAAAAAATTATTTTAATTTGATAAGCTTGTACACATAACCAATTAATCTTGTGACCACATCATTACTTGTAGAAATTTCACCTAACTAACAATACAGAAAAATATAAACATGTATAGGAATACAATTATACAAAACCATACATATTATATAAACTAAAAGGTTATCTGAAATTAATGCCCTCAAGTCCACATTGAATGGTGAATTCTCTTCCTCTCAATTTGACGGATTGCTAGTCATAAAATCGCAGACCTTTACTATCAAATAACTATTGATTTGTATTTGATTTGATTCGACAATTAATGGGGTTAAGAGGAGTTTGGTTTGGCCATCAGGAGAAAGGAGGAGGTAGCTCCAAAATCACATTATAGGTTAGGGTTAGAGATGCTTTTATAATGGTTGAGAAAGAGAAAAAAGCATCATATCTTTCCTTTTCTTACACAATCTCCACTATCCATTTTAAACCCTATTTGCCCTCATCTTTAACTACAATTATCATATAAGTGTAGCCAAAATATCCTTCTAAATCCATGATCCAATGTCCTATTTAAGCCCAAACAATTATGGTAATTAAATCTAATTTAATTGCTTATCGATATCTCATATTGATTGACATATTTATAATTATCATAAATATATATACACAATATTTGTTTTTCAAATCATATTCAAATTTCATAATTAATATTTCATAAATATTAATTAATTTGGTTAATTTATAAAAATTATAAACTAATTAAATCATTCGGTCTAAAGAGAATTCATCATTTCGGTTGTGTGACTTTTGGGTGTAAATTTGTTCAGCGATTATCATCTAACTATTAAAATGTTAACGTTCACATGTCACTTAGCAGATGATGTGACATTATGGCCAAATTTATCTCTTACTCGGTTTACGTTAAGTCCAATTTTAGTTCACTAAAGCGTTACCCGATTGCAACATTTATTTACACAAATTCTCTTCGTCAAAACTATGTCACTTTGGACTTATGGAATTTGGTAATGGTCAAAATTCCAATATCGTCCACATTCAACTCTATATTCTAAACACAAAGTCCTTGGTTCACTAATAACAATTATTATTAACCAAAATGCTCTGTCTAGAGACTTTGAATTTGAGTTGAGTTGAGTTGAGTTGATCGTGATACTAACCTCATATAACTTAGGAGACGAATCCTCTTTTGAATAGTGCTTCACTTCCAATACTTTCACTCGACCCAACTATAGTCACTTGATAGACGACATGCCATGATTTGACTATAATCAAAGCGGGGCTTTCATATTAAAGATCCATAGTATTCTCAAGTCGAGAGAACTGTGTAAATCAGTCACATCGATATTTTCTGTTTGACCTAAGTTATATTAACCAAAAGAAAACTATCGAGTGAGTCGTTCGATAGTTATCTAATAACTACCAGTATGTAACCTCTAGGTGCCCCCAACGGTCATGAGTAATACACTGCCTAACATTTGGAGAGCGTTATGTACTCTAGTCTCAATGGATACATCAATATTCAGTCTCGATGCATCTTGATTAGGAACATTTAAAGTGGTATATCTGTTTTCATTGTGATAAATTAATCATGGTTACAACACTTTGTAACTACTATCATAAAATGTTCCATTTATGCATTTTCTATTAAATACACTTTTAATTAAATTAATTAATTAATATAAAACATTATATCAAGTATATAATAGAAAGAAAACATCTTTTATTTTGAACAAGATTGGTCAACCAGTTAGATATATGCAACAAATTACATAATTGCCTCTAGGGCATACACCTAACTCTATCAATCTCCCACTTGCACTTGGTGTCAATTATGGTATCTCATTCTAAATTCTCTAATTGGTTTTCTTAAAACCATTTGGGTCAATCTCTTAGTGAATGGGTATGATATTATGTTTCAATTATCTATTATGTCAATCAACTTTCTTCGACGGCGATAAACTGTTTTATCATGTGGAACAATTCGGAGTATGTCTCTCGACTTTAAGCGTGCTCTAAGTTCTGTTATGAACTATATTGATATTATTATCATGTAACAATGTTATGGGATTCTCAACATTTAGAATCACCCTAAGGCTCAGTTACAAATTTGTACATTTATTATATATATATATATTGTTGTTATTGTGGCACTATTCAAGTCAATGAATCAGCCACAATCTCTTCTATTTGGAACATTTCCAAGTTAAGATTCTTAACTTGAATTTATTATTAACATATTATACTCAATATCATTTATGAAGTTTGAGTCTGAACACTCCTTCATAAGGAGTTCATTGTTTTTGTAAACTATTCTCTAATATTTAACAAATACACAAGAACACTCCAAAGTACCATTAGTGATATCAATTTGGATTTGATATTTGCTTCACGTATCAAATACATAAACAAGTCACGATATCATAGACAACGTAACATGTATGATAATTCATATTACCAATGCATAAGGAACTTATCTCACATGTTCCGTATTAACCAATTTAATAAGATGTCTTTGCATATCGATTTAGAACATTCCCAATATCTTTTATACTCACTATAAAAGACATCATTTACAATCCAAAGTTGAGTATTAAAACAACTAAGGTTGATTTTAACACAAGTATATCATTAAAATAAACAATGGGTTGTTTACCTATAGTTTAGAATAGGTATTCATAACGTTTTATGAGTTTCATCTCATCTAATCAGTTATATCCATGGATCACATCCAATTCCATTTTACTACTAGTAACTCCTCAAAGAAATTCCTTCATAATAAAGTTGGTTATTCGTAAAACAACAATTGTTTCTCGGTGCAACAGAATAGGTATTCATAACGTTTTATGAGTTTCTTTATTTATAAAACTTATTTGGTTTTAGTTTACAAAACTTATGTTTAAAACATAAATATGTCATTTAATGATAGTCTTTCCCAAAATCCTTTTAGGGATATTCATACAAGATCCCTCACGAATAATTATTACGTGCAATCTTTCAACCTGTACAACCTACCAACTCCTTGGCCTAGAATATGTTGGAGTTTCTTATAAATCCTTATCTTATATGATTTTGTAAAGTGTTATTTTAGATGAAATAATATTAATGTTGTGTACTACTCTTAAGTACATGACCTTAAAGAAAGAAACTAACTCAACTTCACTCATAATTAATCGTACATTGTCCAACAAAGTTCGATTACTCCTTATCGATGCATCATTATGTATCACATAGAGGAGTGACTTTTGAGATTGAATCTTTATTCATTTTTAGGCACGTTTGGAACTTTTTCCAATATACTCACTCATTCGATCAAATTGAATCATTTCTATCGTATGTTATTTTATTTACTTCTGTTTTATACTCTATGAGTTTACCATAGACATACTACATGTATATCAAATACACATGTCCTTGTCGGTGATAACTCATCGGTGAGTATGATAAAATACGTAGAACCATTTTGGTATTAATAGACTTACGATTACATACATCTATATGTATCAATCCGAAGAGTTCATCAACTCTTATGATGCTACCACTAATTGGGTGCATAACTCTTCAACTGTTTGAGATATAATTAATCAGTGTCATATGATTCATAATCATACAATAAATTATTTCTCAAAATCACGAATTAGTCTATAATTCCATTACAACTTTAAATAATTTTAGATACTTCAGTATTTTCTAATGCATCACTTTTATTATGAAAACAAATACCACATTATAGTTTTATTTCATAACGAAGACTCATAATATTCATATTGAAATATAGCCATGTCTATTTTTCAGTCGAAACCGAAAAATAGTCATTATTTCATAAATAATATTCGGTACATTTTACGAAAACAATTTTCATAATTTGATGAAAAAATAAGTGCTATATGGCATGCTCCAACTATTTCCACCATTATTATAATAGCATACTACATTCGGAGGTCCATCGTTCATTTAACATAGATTTGTTTATTTCATAAACTATAACTAGTTTACCGTGGAGAGTTCTTTTATCAAATATCTTCAACTCAAAGAAACAAATAACATAGAAAAAAATTTGTATATAAAAATTCATTTCGGAATAGAAATCATGTTTCTATTTAATGTCAAGAATCAATCACTATTATTACAATTCTCGTTTCCATTGTTTCTTCATAAACCAGAAGCGTCCATTCACTCTCTTCATCCTAAATGTATCTTAAATCATATCTACTCTTATACATTTGTTATTCTTTCTAAATGGTCAAACCATTCAAAAGAAAACCCTTAGTACAATATCATAACGAACTCTTTACAAAAGCGCATTCGATTATCCTCGGCTTTTAAGGACATTATATATGTTCTGCTTTACGTAAGCCGATTAAACTGACATTTCAGTGATCGAGTTCTTAGATTTTTATTGTAGTTTTGGTATAGTGTTACATTTAACACTATACGATCCTTTTGTTATTAATCAAATTAAATACTCGATCTCGCACTAAGGTTTATTTGGATTTTCGGATGAACTAATTTCATCGAAATACTGTACATTACAAACTTTGATCGTTCACCATATAAAATTTATATGCAATTGTATATGAATCAAATATCCATAGTCTTGTATTGCTTTTAGAGGTTGAAACTCATAGAATGCAATACATAGTCTCGACCAAATAACTGCGTAAGTGACCAAACTACGAATGTATATAGTAGTTGTAAGATCACGCACTTGCATGGGTGTTGAAACGTTAACATGCAATAATCATTTATTGGTAAGTATATGTTATATTTCAATCTGTCAATCCTCAATTTATTTGTATATCTTAATTGATAAACATTTTATCAATCTTATTAAATGCACGAATTTATCAACGTGGATTACTATAACATTATATAACATATGTTATTACAATATGAGAAAGGTTAAATGTTATCATTTCATTTTTCTACTAAGGCTCCCACTAGTCTTTTATGTTTCACCAAACCTTAAGCAAAACATAGAAATATTTCGACTTCACTAGTAGGTGTTAGGGCTCGTCCGTCTTAAAATTATGACAATGAGTTTGCTTGATAAGTCATAGCTCCATGGATGACGGATAACTCCATATCGTTTGTATCACATACAACTCCTAACTCATGGTTCCTTGTCCTAATCTCACTTCGACCTTGAGTTTTCTCAACAAACCGAAAGAGATTATTCACTCATACCTACCATATCGTGATGACCTAAATATAGTATATGTAACTTGAGTTTGCTCAACAAATACATATAATTATCTTACCTTGTCTATTCGATATATCAATAATACTACACATAACATCCCTAGCTTGAGTTTGCTCAACAACTAAGGAGTATGCAAGTAATTTATTAATATATATGGTACAAGACAACATAATATTTAAGGTTCATAATCTTCAATATATTATATTAAGTGATATCGACTTATGGAATAATGTATTACTTATGAAATACCCTCATGACTCAAGTGTCAGACACATCTGAAATCACGGTATACGTACAATATGTATGTATTTATTCCCTAAGTCTATTTAGGGTTTCTTTAATGTTCCACCATTAACTATACATTCATATTATATAAGTTTTATTATTATATAACTTTTATATTTCATATTACTTATATAATAGTCTTATGTATAATGTTATATTAATTAAATATTATTTAATTAATTTTAATTAATTAACATTTTAATTAATTTTATATTATCTTAATATATCATTTATATTAAATATTTATTACATATTATAACCTTTATAATACACACATATATCATATATATGTGTTTATTATTTAATTAATTAATCTATTAATTAATTTACTTAAGTAAACAATTTTAATTAAATTATACTAATTTTGAAAATTCATTTTACATACATGCATGTATATTTATGTTATCTAAAACACCTTTAAAATAACATAGCATATACTAACATATATAATACATTCATATAAGTATTAATTAATTAACTCATTTATTTAATTTTTTTTATTAATCTTACTAATAGATTTCACATTTTGAAATTAATATTTAAATAGTTTCAAACATTTTGAGATATTCATTACCTTTTCAAACATTTTGAAAATTTATGTTATATTATAACCTTTTATAATAAACATGTTTTTATTTTAAATTTAACTTTTAAATTTAAAATCTTGTCTTAATTTTCAAAACTATTTTGAAAGTTAGCGCAAAGCCCAATTCAAATTAGTCCTTTTTCGATTAGGGGCAACCTTTGGGCTCACTTCACCTTTCAAGCCAGGCTGGTAACGAGGTAGGACATGGTACTTGATTATCCAAATCCAATCCTAGACACTACCTTTTTAGACACCGTACTAAGTGGGCAGATCGCGTAAGCTATTGGGCTCTAATACCATTGTTGAAACTGGGCCAGCTCGTAGTGGAATATATGGGTGATTTCAAATTTTTTACCATATTGGATCTTTATTGAGCCTATGAAGCATAATTTATTTAGAACATTTCTAAATTTAGTTTAAATAAAATCACATATTTCATTTAAATTTGTGAATTGTTAGTTGAAATTTACTAGATTTGTTTTACTTTATATTTAAGCATACATATGCATCATATGCATGCATATATGTTTGTGCATATGTAACATGATATTCCATGCAAGGTATAACATGCCCGTATATAGATGTTGGGATTTACATCGCAATGGACACATTAGCTCATCTTATATGTATTATATGTTATCCAAATATATGCATATTCTTATAGTTATTTATTTAGATCTTCCTTTAACCAACCAACCAACCATTAATTTATATCTTTATTTATATCCCTTAAATTGATTCACATATATTATGAAAACTAATATATATATATATATATATGTATGTATGTATGTATGTATGTATGTTATAACCAAATAATTATACATATATTTATATATTATGAAATTACACACACACACATATATATTAAAGTAACATGATTATATGTACGCATGTATACATGTATAAATTAAAATAAATATATATAGTAATATTTTGAAACATACTATATCAAAATAAATTGCAGATCTAAAAATTATTATAATTTTATTTTATTAATATATATATATATTATATTAATTAATTAATCAAACTATGATAAATAATTAATATAAAATAATTATTTATAAAATATTTTAACTTTTAAATTTTTTTAAAAGCAAGAATCATATTTTATAGCTTGTGAAATTTTTCTAGAATTTTCCGAGTCAAAATAATATTTTTAATAATTAATTACTTTTCAACTGAAAAATAAAATAATTTTTAAAAATATGAAAAATGATTAAAAAATCTGAATGTTTTTTTGAAAGCTTCTGTGATGATGTATTAATTTTAGAAAATTTAAAATTGAATTTTTGAAAAATAATTTATTTTCTGTGAATTTATTAGTTCATACAATGATTAAATAATAATAATAAATATCTAATAACTTTCAAATTTTATTATCAGATACTAATATTCATAATTAGTGTAAATATACATTTGAAAATTATTAGATCAAATAATTATGAAACAGAGACATACGTACATTAATACAATTCATATAAGTAAGTTAGTTTACATATTCCAACACAAACACACACACATATACATATGTGGATAAAATAAGACTAAAAATTAAAATCACAATAATTGTTAAAGAATTTTAGATTCTTAATGAAAGAATAGAAATCTCACCTAACTAACAATATAGAAAAATATATAAATGTGTATAGGAATACAATTATACAAAATTATACATCTTATATAAACTAAAAGGTTACCTGAAAATGCCCTCCAGTCCACGTTGAATGGTGAATTCTCTTTCTCTCGATTTGATGAATTGCTAGTCCCAGAATCACAGACCTTTATTATCAAATAGCTATCGATTTATATTTGATTTGATTTGAGAATTAATGAGCTTAAGAGGGGTTTGGTTCAGCTAATAGAAGGAAGGAGGAGGTGGCACCATAATCACATTATAGGTCAGGGTTAGAGATGCTTTCATAATGGTTGATAAAGAGAAAAGATAATCATATCTTTCCTTTTCTTACCCAATCTCCACTAGCCATTTTAAACCCACTTGCCCTCGTCTTTAGCTGCCCTTATCATATAATTGCAGTCAAAATATCCTTCCAAATCTATGATTCAATGCCCCATTTAAGCCCAAACAAATATGGTAATTAAATCTAATTTAATATCTTATCAATATCTCATATTGATTGACATATTTATACCTATTATAAATAGTGGAAATTAGCCACAACGGCCTCTTTAGCAAGTGGAATTAGTTTCTAGAACACACAACTGAAATAATTACTTTCAAGGACAAATCGTAAAATAATTAGTTTCTAGGGCCTAAAAACCTATTAAATTATGTCCTTGAAAGTAACTAGACTGCTGAATTTGTCCTTGAAAGTAATTATTCTGCTGATTTTGGCCTTGAAAGTAATTTTTTTGAATGTGTGTCCTAGAAACTAATTGGACTGCAAAGTTTGTCCTTCTAGTGAAATGCCCCTTATAAATATGTATATACACAAAATTTGTTTCTCAAATCATATTCAAATTTTATAATTAATATTCAATCAATATTAATTAAATTAATCAATTTATAACAATTATAAACTAATTAAATAATTCGGTCTAAAGAGAATTCATCATTTCAGTTGTTTGATTCTTGGATGTGAATTCGGTCAGCGATTAACATTGAACTATTCGAATGTTAAAGTTTCACTTAGGAAGTGATGTGACATTATGGCCAAATTTATCGCTTAATCAGTTTTGATAAAATCCAAATTTAGTTTAATAAGCGTTACCTGGTTACGACATTTATTTACACCAGTTCTCTTCATCAAAACTATATCACTTTGGACTTATGGAATTTGGTAACAGTCAAACTTCCAGTACCGTCCACATTCAACTCTGTAGTCCAAACACAAAGTTTTTGGTTTAATAATAACAATTATTATTAACTGAAATGCTCTGGCCAATGACTTTGACCTTGAGTTGACTTGAGTTGACCGTGATACTAACCCCGTATAACTGAGGAGACGAATCCTCTCTTGAATATTGCTTCACTTCCAATACTTCCACTCGACCTAACTAGTCACTTGATGGACGATCTGACTATAATCAAAGTGGAGCTTTCATATTGAAGATCCACAGTATTCTCAAGTCGAGAAAACTGTGTAAATCAGTCACATCGATATTTTCTTTTTGACCTTAGTTATATTAACCAACAGAAAACTATCAAGTGAGTCATTCCATGGTTATCCAATAACTATCAGTACGTAACCACTAGGTGCCCCAAATAGTCATGAGTAATACATTTCCTAACATTTGGGGAGCATTACATACTCCAGTCTCAACGGATACATTGATATTCAGTCTCGATGCATCTTGACTAGGAACATTTAAAATGATATATGTGTTTTCATTGTGATAAATTACTCATGGTTACAACTCTTGTAACTACTATAAAAAAATGTACAATTTATGGATTTCCTATTAAATATACTTTTAATTAAATTATTTAATTAATATAACACATTATATCAAGTATATAATAGAAAGAAAATACTTTTTATTTCAAACAAGATTGATCAACGAGTTAGATATATGCAGTGTTCTGAGAACCAAACCAGACCGTGATCGGATCGTGATTAGCCGTGAACCGTAAGCCTCCGCGGTCCGGAGGAGCTTTGAGCCGCTCACATGCAAGAACCGAAGGTCGAACCTTTGAAATGGGGTCGAACCGCTCTTTGAACCGCGTTGAACCGACCTGATTAGCAAGGATGAAAAGTTTTTCTATTTTCTGTACGAAGATGTTCAAACTGAGGAGCATCTCAAATTTCTAAATTGGAGAAAGTTGAAGAAGAAAGTACTGCTAGCTCTTATTATTAAATGACTTTTGTGAGTATGTACCAGGTATGGGTAGACGTTAGCATAGGGAACTACTAAACGTATTGCTATTTGTGTTATTTTAATTAATGATACTTTATGATTATTCTAATGTATTAAAATGTATTAAAATAATCCAAATTGTTGTATGATGCACTGATAAATCAACTGAAAAATGTGCACGGTTCCAACGGTTCGATCGGTCCGACCTTCAAAACCTTGAACCCTGGATCGTCACGGTCTGACTCACGGTCTGGTTTTCAAAACTATGGATATATGTAACAAATTCCATAATTGCCCCTAGGCATGCCCCTAACTCTATTAGTCTCTATATTTCATGTAACACTATGTATATAACATAGGTTATATAGCTTTTTCCATCAATCAATAATTGAGGTTCTAACACGATCGAATGACCATTCGCTACTTCACTTGGGGAGTGTAGATGTGTATAAGAGTTTAGTACATGCAAGTATGCATAGATTGGAGCAAATCAATGCATAAATGTGTATTTGTTGATTTTATGAGATGTTGTTTTGCTATAAAAGCATGCATATGATGCATCAAGCTTATCTCATGTGTCAATATAAACATATGAGTCATTGTTTTGAATGAAAACAACCTTTAAAGATATTTGTAAACCTGATTTTACAATTGAGCGATGAAATGTAAAATGGTTTATTAAAAGAGTTAAATGAACCTAAAAGGTTATTTAGTTATGTGCTACAACAAAAACAAATGATTGTAGGCTTGCTTCAGAGTGCTTCATTTTAGGGGTCAATTCAAAGTTGCCAACAATAGTGTAGCGAGAAGAAATAAGTAAATGTGGGGGACACTAAAAATAATGCAAAAAATATCAAACAACACCTGATTTATTATGGTTTAGGAAAATCCCTACATTCACTGTTGGGAATTTTTTCTTTGCAATTATATCCTAAGATTAGAAAATAGGGCTTAAAGGCATTAATTTGTTTTTTACAATTGCACCAATCTGGAGAAGTACTCTTTTGCATTAGTATATGAATTATTATTTGATGATCTTTATGGAATATACTCATATATATATAGGAGTTTGGAGAGGGCATAGACCTATGATGTGGAAAACGAGGTCAGAGCTTTCCATGGATAATTGGCTTTTGGCATTCATTCACCATCTCGTCCTATGTAGTTGTTGTTTGATGTAGTACATAAACTAGGAAGTCCTATTATACCATATTTTGTCGGAGTACTTTTTAGGTAAGATATATAAGGCCAAGAGTCTATAGATATCTTATTCCCAAAAGCAAAGATACATAATCAAATGGGATGGTCTAACTGCTAATCCCGAAGCATTAGATAATCTGGATAAGGTTATAAAACCTAGACCCAAAAGAATAAAACCTGAAGGTTTACATACCAAAGGGTTTATGGTATTAAAGGTTTAGCTAACTCGATTAACTTTCTAAAGACCTAAGCCCGTAAGCCTGAACTGGAAGGTCGGTATGATGAAAGATTTTGTTCAGTTATTTATGAGTATAGAGTATCAAGTGGGAACCAAAACCCAAAGAGTGCAATATTCCAATAGACTAAATCTTCAAGAGACAAGATCAACCTAAAGGAATGTGCAGCAACACCATGAAATCTCAACCATCAATGTATACATTCCAAATATAGTTGTAGAAGAGGCACCCACAAAGTACACATCATCAATCTACGTGTTATATTTAAAGCATGTTGAATCATTGCCAAGTGTCGGCAATCTAGCAACCTCAACACTAGAAACCACATCATCAATCCGTATTTATTTCAAATGGCTATAATTAGGCACAAATCCTAAGGTAGAGAGGATCTTTTTAGGCAGGGGTATATTCAGATACTAAGAACAAGCTTACTTTCCTATATTAGAGTTTTGTAGAAAACTCATTAATGGTGGACCTAGCCAGCTTAGCACTATGATAGCCTAACAGCTTTGGTATAAGTCTCTGAATAATGAAAGGACAAAGTGGATGTAGGGTTTTATCCTGAACAACTATAAATCTGGGTGTCTCTCTTTACTTCTTTCATACTCTTTACTTTAAGCTTGAGCTTAAAGATTTTTCACTTGGCATAAATCATTAACTCTTGCTCTAGGTATTAACTCTTGGATCTTAACTCAACCTCCATTAATAACCTTAAGCCTTCAGTAACCAGCCTACCGAAACTCCCAGTATAAAATTAATTGACTGAAGTCGCCCTTCGGTCCTTAGGTGTTGGTATTATGAAAAATACAACCAATATTCTAGCACTAGAAGGAATGCCCCAACTCTATTTCCTTATCCGAAAATCAGCTAATCGACTAATCATGAACAGCTTCAACGATGAAAAAGATAGTGAAGATTTTAGTTCGTAACTGCCCCTCAACCTTCGAAGTTAGATTATAGAAGAAGAAAATAATGAATGCTTCACCATCATTGTCTCCGCAAAAGATGAAGTATACGACCATGTCTATAAACTTCAAGCAAACAGCTTTCAAGATCTATGTAGTTAATATCAGATAATAGCACTGATATATCGCACATTAGATTTCAAACAATATTTTTTTTTTAAATTACTTACAGTATCCTTTAGCATTTTTTTCAATGATATATCACTGATATTTGCCGATATATCGACGATATTACACTAGTATTTAACATAAATATTGGTGAAAGTAGTCAAATATCACCATTAAGTAGAAAAAAGACATGAATATCTTATATTGCGGTAAAAACGTACATTGTATATGCAAATTCTTTATATAGATATTTCTCCAAACATTTTAAAAATTATTTAAAATGTCAAAAAGTGGATACTTAGATCTTTGATCATCGCCATAATTTGTATAATTTACCAAAACACATGCCGACTTTACCCCGATATTACCCCGATATTTTAAAATATTACATATCGCTTCTTAACCGATATCTTACCTATACCAATATTAACTACATATTTTGGGATTTTTCAAGGAATCTCTAAAAGAGGGTGCTCAACTTAGGAAAATATTCACAACAATGAATGAAGAAATAAAGGACTTAAGTGTTAAGTTAATGACATTTAAATCAAGCTCGACAGTCTAAAAGTACTAAAAGATCTCTTTCTGAAACCTCAACTTAAAAATGCAGAAATAAACTAAAGAAAGAAAATTATTTTAACCCTTTTAATCATACCTTATTCAGAATCTTCTAGGAAACCCATGACAAGCTTTCCTATTCAAATTATCCTCCTCTAAAAATAGAAATTCCAAAAAGTGAAAAATATTGCATTTATCATCACATGATTGGACACAAAATGGATATGTGTTGGAAGCTTGCTTATGCCATATAAAAGATGATTCAAAAGGAAAAAATCTTAGACTTTGTTAAAAAATAGTTTAATATTTTAATTTACTTAGCTTTGTTAACTGATTCAAGATAATAAATAAATCAAGCTTATTACTTCGGCAAATGCACAACATAAATATCTATACTTTGGCTAATTAAAACTTCGCTTTTGGAATTGTATATATAAGAAAATTTTAAGGGGGAAAGTCATAACTGAGAGCGATGAATCTATTAGAAAGCGTTATATTCTCATACTCTCAGATTGTTATTTCAACATGAAATATACCTTCATTACGAGATTTCAGCATTCACATCTCTTTTGGTCTTCATATTGTCTTCTTATAAGCATTCAATATTCATGGATTTCTTATACGATTTCATAAAATTCCTTTTTGGCCAGGTCTATAACTGAGGGGGCACTTGTCAACTTTCTCTACAACCTTTGGATTTAATTTTGGTATTCTTTGACTCTTTATTTAATCTTCAGAGAAACCTGGCTAAAAGTATATTACCAATTAATGGGCTTTGTCCCAATGCATTCTTACCTTTTCATTTATGGTTCACCATGGGCTTTGTCTCATGCCTTTTATTCTGGTTACAAAAACCTCTTGTAAGGTGAAATCTTAAGACTTGAATCTTGATTACAACTCGAAATGGCCTAATCCGAAAGCTTTCAAAAAGAAAAACATTTACGAAAATAGGAATACGGATGAGAGGAGATCTCCCAAAGGACTGCGTTGTAAAACTTTTCAAAGTAAAAAAACTGATATGTAACTTCTCCATCGAGGATACATTTCATTAAAAATAAAAAGTTTTCCACGACATAATGCCACGTGGTAGCAAAAAATGCGTTACTCCATCGAAGTCTACTACATAGTAAATGCAGTTTATTTTAATGGTTAATTCCCATCATAAGTGGATGTGTTTCATTAATAATAATATTTTCCTAAGTACTTCCACAGCCTTTACCCTTTATATCCATGATAAATTTGGTTGGGTGACCTCAACGAAAGAAGGGCAGATCTTTACGGGATTTGCTCCCCACATACCCCCATGGTGATGCACCCACAACAAAACTCTTACCACCACTTGCAAAAGAAGGCCATACCACCTAGGCTTTTCTACCAATAGGTACATGATAAACAAGATTGCATGCAAAAAGAAAAGCCTTAGGCAGAGCCCCAATCAAAACTATATGAGTATATGAGAAAGGCATTGGGTAGAGAGCCCTAACCTCGAAAGCATATTGAGAAAGTCTTAGAAAACTTCAAGCATGGTCGAATATGCTACAAGGCTGGCACCAAAGATATATTGAGAAAATCTTGGTAGATTCCGAGCATGGTTTACATTCCACTAGACTGGCACTAAAAGCATTGACCACGAGGCTGGTTCTAATCTAAAAGAACAAGTCACAAGGTTGACTTCAGGCCGAATGATGAAAGCATAAAGGAGTGGTATTCAAAAAGCATCGAGGCATGCTATTAAGAAGGCTTAGAGAGACCTAAGACCTTCCAACTGTAACGACCCGCATTTTTGACCGTTCAAGTCGACAAAACATACACATATGCCGACTCAAACAATCCAAAATACAGATAGTTATTGGGGTAAATAAGAAATAGAGAAGAAAGAATAGAAACAAACACAGAATCTCGCAGCGGAAGGAACAAGATATAATAATAAAATAACAGTTCATGAAGCTGTTAAATAAATATTTTTGATTATTATTATACATCATAAATCAAAGTTACATACATATCAGAGATAAAACAACAATGCAGCGGAAAAATAATACAGTAGTAGAATACAAATGATGTAATACCAAACTCCGTCTTCGTCCTCCAGAATATACCTTCAACCTAATCTAAAATGCTCAGGCTGACCCGAGCGTAATGAAAAGACAAAACACTCGAGTCAGGACTAAAATATCTCATGAAAGTTAAATCGAATAAGTAAATATGAGTGTGACGGCGTCGGAGATGTTTACGGGTTTTAGACACCTCCTATCCAGTGTTTAACGTGTGTGCATTAACTTAAGAGATGTTCGGGATTTCCATCTCCTAAGGATCCGTTAAACTATCTACTATGTAATAGAATACGCTATATACAATAATGTCTATCATAAAGTAAAATATCAAACTAGCGTTAAGCCATGGCCCATTCCACCCTTAACACATTTTTATTCCCAAGAGCATATACAAGACCGTAGTTTCCCCAAAACTGGAAGTCACCAGAGGGCAATCCATATACTAAAGGTACAAACCAAAACGTAGTGGTCGCGAATAGGATAATCAGTATGACAAGGTACATGAGGCGATACCAACTAGGATACTAGTAGTTGCGTGATCCAGACTGATGTTGGGCATAGCAGCTACTACCCCAACACCGCGAAACAACACTCCCATAATCGAGGGGTGCACCCAAATCGAATCACAACAGTAATAGATATGGTAACGAAGAAGTGTGTCCGCTAGAGGTGGCAAACCTCAATGGCCCGACGCGGCTCCTGTTTTAGTCATGTCAGGGGTCATCCAATATCGTTCTCTTTCTTCAGTCAACGCGTTCACCAAACCATCCACTTCATTCTGGATCAACACTCCGCGTATATTAGTTATTAAAGTGGTTTTCGGTATCGACAGAGAGTATGTCCATATCCAATCCCGGTCTCTTTAATAACTACGTATTTATTACACCGATGGTCATTTACATTTCAAATCGATTCAAAATTGATATCAAAGTTTCATATTCGCTTCAAAATCAAATCCATTTCAAATATCATCATATCTATTCAAGATGTAAGATTCCGTTTCAAAATCATTTTTCGCCTCAATATCTCATTTCGATTTCAAATCATTTCGAATTTCAATTTAGGTTGCAACTTCATTTAACCCAATTCGTATTTAAATTCAAGATTTAAATATAAACATTTCACTTTAAATAAATCCATTTCCAAAATCGTATCACTTTCCAAAGTTATACCGCTTTCGAAATCATAAGTCTTTTAAAATTAAAACACTTTGGAAATCAAAACACTTTATATAAAATATAGCTTCCTCAAATTTCACCAATCGATTCACATAAACTCGAATTCCAAAATTAAAATTTAATCAAATTTCAAATCATCAATTTCAACACGATTTAGCTTCTCAATAAACCATTTCAAATTATCAATTTCAAATACATATTTGAACCACAAAATAAACAATTTCACTTCCGATATATTTCGAAACTTTAAATATTTCACATTTCAAAATAGTTCATATATTTATATAAGAATATAAGATTCGCTTTAAAACTATTTCGTATTCAAGTTAGAATATACTCCAAATTAAACATCCGTATTAAGTAGTTTACTTAATTTCTGGAACAATTCCAATTCAATAGACTTAGATTAATATTCGGATTTCAAGAATTCATTTAAGTATTACATTCCAAATCAGTTTCAGTTCAAATCCTATTCAAATCAATTTTATCATCAAATTTAATTCAATAGTTTCAATTTAGTCCAATTCACAAATTTCTTTGAATTTCAATTAAATTCCAAATTAATTAAATCTCAATTTCAAATTAATTTTCAATTCCAAACTCAAATTGAAATATCATTTCATATAAATTTTCTTAGAAATATTCAGAGTTCGATTAAAAGTCCAATCTTTTAAACAAATCAACTTTCGAAAATTTACGCCGTATTTCAAAATTTTTACTTAAAAATCTAAACTTCAAATAATTAAACAACTTCATTTACCAAGTTTAAATTCCAACATCACGAGCTTCAATTCAAAATAATTCAATTTCCATAAATTAGATTTTATTCTTAAAATTAATTCATTTAAATAATTTCAAAACAACTTTTAAAATCATTTAATTTAACCAACCCGGTATCCGTATATAATTTTCTAACCTATGGCCAAGTGGATAATTATTTCAATTTTAATTTCAAGGATGGATATATATCATTTCAATCCAAATAGATGTCATAGGTATATCATTTCAACCTATTCCTTAATTTATTCGAAATGATTCAGTTTACAGTTTTATATGCAATAAACAATATACATGATGATAGCATGATATATTAAAATAAATAAACAACCAATATCGACCAATAGCATCCATCACAACCAATCAACCATAAAGCCAATAACATTCACAACAATTTTATAATTATCAATATCGAGTAATATACTGCCAATTTAAATTTAAATTTATTTTAACGGTCAATTTAAATTCTATCAGTTAATTCATATATCAATACAGATGATAATTAAACCTACCAAACAACAGCTAATAAATTTCATATCACTTCAGAATATAAATTTACTAACATAAAATTATTTTAGTCAATTGTGAGCGTATAAACACTCACCTTGAATCTACAGTTTTAAATCAAATCGAACGACGTTCGATTTAACCTAAAATTTTAACGAGCTCCAAATGTCTTCAGATCTGCACTGCAGCGCGGCACTCGTCAATAATTGAAACCTTACAATAATTTACTGTTACGGATCGGATGAAACTGGTTTCGTCGAAATCCGAGACAGTTGTAAAAATGGCTATTTCCACTGTTTAATTTCAATATAAAATTCCCAATTTTAAATTATTAACTTTTAAATCAAATTTCAATTGTTCACAAATTTCATTTTTTAATTTCACAGTAATTAACAATCTTTTACAATGCAGTTTTCCATTATAAATCCCGTATAAAAGATTACATTAGATTCAGCGTTCAATTATATTATAATTCAAATTCAAGTTATTTAATTCCAATTGAATTCTTTTATTTCGATTTACACTTTCATTATTGAATCAACCATTTACTTATATATTATTAGCAATAGTTTATAATTCATTTACTTTCATTTTCTTCAGCTATCATCTTATTTAAATTCATAGTAATATTAAATTACATTCATTTATGTTGATTTTCATATTATAACTTCAATATTAAATGTAACATTTTATTTATTTCGTTGTTTACAATCATAACCAATTTGGTTTACAATCAAATTCAATTCATTTTTTTACATTCAATACAAGTTAACATCCATATTTAATTTACAAATAAGTTATTTCAGAATTCAGTTTTGTATTTTAATTTGTAATTCACATTTAACAACACAAAATTTTATTTTCCTCGGATTTTTATCCAAAATTTTTATTTTAATTCGTATTTTTAAAGTGTTAAAAATACGGGTCGTTACATTCTCCCCCACTTAAAACTTTTCGTCCTCGAAAAGGAACGGAGAAGGGGAAACCATCATTTAGATATAATTCATTCAAAATATTCGACTTATTTACAAAATTTAGTTATACGATTTTTAAAATCTCAAAATTTTCTAACTCCCGGATTTTTGAAAAATTTCGGCAGCACCTCCTTTGCGCGGCTAGGACCGAAAAAATTTCCCAGTGGTAATAATTGCATGATATACATCTCATTACAAGAATGAGGCATCCCAAAAAATGGGGAACACAATAATATACCACAACATAAACCGTAATCCGAGAAAGTACCTTTTATTAAGCGTTTATTAGCATTTTGACTTACATTTTGCATTTAGCGCAGAAGCGAGCTCCACAAGCGAAGCGCAACCCTTTGCTACCTACTAAAATACTCAACAAACAATGATAACCAAGCATATAAAGGTAGATTGATATACTTAGCATATACAACATTTATATAACATATTTAACTTCAAAACTGAAAATTTTAAATTCAGGACAGCGAACAAATCCCAGTTTTTGGTCACCTAAACGATAAAATTTTAAAATGAAATCTAAATAAAAGTTGTTGCATTCGTTTCAGGCTTTCCGGAATGTCCAAAATCATTGAATTCGGACCAACCGTTAAAAAGTTACGGCTGTTTTACTAAAAGAATACGTCTCAGCCTGGGCAATGAATTGCGCAGGTCAGCGACGTTCACTTCCCTTTTCGACCATCTAAATGACAGCAAAACACAAAACACTTAAAGCAAAAGTTTTAACTTAAGTTCTTAGCTTTCCTGAAATGGCAAGGTCGTCAAAATCCGATAAACCAGTAAAAAGTTATGGTGAAAATACTAAGGGAATATGCTACTGATTTTGCTACCCTTTTACACAGGCCAGCGAGAAGATTCAAGTTTTTAACTAAGTAAATGAAGGAATTTCTCAAGACACTCTAAACAAAAGTCGTGCTACAGTTTCTAAGCTTTCTGAAAAGTCTAAGATCGTCAAATTTCGTCCAGCCATTTAAAAGTTATGATTGTTTTCGTTTCAGCATATATTGGACAATTTTGGATTTTTCCAAAAATTTGCTTTTATTATTTCAAAGTACAAACCATCAAACTTCAAATTTTCTAAAGAAACAATCATAAACACAAAGTCGTTTATTTTCTTATTTATCCATGAAATAAGTTTACATTCGATTTGTTTCCGATTTATTCAAGTTTGTTTCATTCATAATTTAAATTCAAGTCAATTTGCTTCAATTTAATTTGAATTCAATTATATTTCACTTTGCTTCAAATTTGAATTTAATTATTTAAAATTTTTAATCCGTTTATTCAATTCCATTTACACTAATGAATTCTATTTAATCAATTACCATCCATCTAACAACCAATGCATATCAAACATTAAAATCCATCTAAAATCTACACTAAACCAATTATACATTTCCAAGTCAAAATTTTAATTTCATACACTTCCAAGTTTATTGACATTTAGTTTTTTCCAAATTTAATTAGTTTCCATTTACTAATTTTATATTTAATTAATTTTAAATTTAATTCATTTTACAACTTAAATTTCCTTTATATTTACACTATCAATAGATCTTCACATTTTATTATTCGCAATCACACTTGTATATTATTCATTTACTTATCCTTATTAGCATTTTAAACTTTTTAAGTATTTGGTAAGTTATAGCTATGCAAATAGAATGTAGTTAAACAATATACAACTTCTTTTCATTCAATTTGAGTGTTATACTTATCAAATAAATTTCCAATTTATTATTTTCCAAATTAAGGGTTACTCCTACAAATTAATTTTTTTTTTCACTTAAATTCAATTCCACCTTTTCAATTCATAAGTTTGTAACAATTCAAGATTTACTTTAGTTTAATAATTAAAATCATTCCTTATTAGAGAACTTAAGAATTTCAACTCCGATTTCATTTCAAATCAAGTTTGAAATAATATATACTTATATTAATGTGTATCAAGTCATACTATAGAGAATACAAAATAAAATTCAATTTTAATCAAAACAGGGTTTAGAAAAAACTATTAAGTGATCTCCCCCACTTGGACTCTCAAAAATAAACGTCGGTGATGCATGCACTCATCACCGAAATCATTCTCTAGTGCCAAGAGGGGAGTATAACACTTACTTCATTTGAAAATCCTTTGAAAACAATTTCTAATCGAATATACTATCATATAATACTTATATTATACATTTCAATTTTTTTTTCTTTTTTTTTTATAAATTTTCAAAACACCGGAATTTAAATTCTCCATATTAATTTAAATTCATTTTATTTTTATTTTATTTACCATTTATATTCATTGTCAATCATATTTACAAGTTTCATTTCTTAAAATCATCCAATAGTCAATAGTTAGAAATATTGACTAATCAACAATAAACGATGATAATCTAATATTATCATCTCCTAACAACCAATACAATCAACATTTATAAATTTTCAAGATAATTCTTTTATATATAAAATATAATCCAAAACAATATTATGTCAATCTGTCCTATTCGAGTGTTTAGAAATTCCTATCGATGCCTTAGCGTCCCAAGTACCAACCAGAATCCATAAATACTCAACGGAACAAATTAACACAATATAAAATCATTTTTATATCAAAATTAAAAATACGCTCTCTCATATACACTCAAACTCATTCATAAGGTTTAACCCTATTTCAATGAGTTATTCCTCACTAGAGCCAAGGTAATCTAAACCAAAGCTCTGATACCAACTGTAATGACCCGCATTTTTGACCGTTCAAGTCGACAAAAAATACACACATGCCAACTCAAACAATCAAAAATACAGATAGTTATTGAGATAAATAAGAAATAGATAAGAAAGAATAGAAACAAACACAGAATCTCGCAGCGGAAGGAACAAGATATAATAATAAAATAACAGTTCATGAAGCTGTTAAATAAATATTTTTGATTATTATTATACATCATAAATCAGAGTTACATACATATCAAAGATAAAACAACAATGCAGCGGAAAAATAATACAGTAGTAGAATACAAATGATGTAATACCAAACTCCGTCTTTGTCCTCCAGAATATACCTTCAACCTAATCTGAAATGCTCAGGCTGACCCGAGCGTAATAAAAAGACAAAACACTCGAGTCAGGACTAAAATATCTCATGAAAGTTAAATCGAATAAGTAAATATGAGTGTGACGACGTCGGAGATGTTTACGGGTTTTAGACACCTCCTATCTAGTGTTTAACGTGTGTGCATTAACTTAAGAGATGTTCGGGATTTCCATCTCCTAAGGATCTGTTAAACTATCTACTATGTAATAGAATGCGTTATATACAATAATGTCTATCATAAAGTAAAATATCAAACTAGCGTTAAGCCATGGCCCATTCCACCCTTAACACATTTTTATTCCCAAGAGCATATACAAGACCGTAGTTTCCCCAAAACCGGAAGTCACCAGAGGGCGATCCATATACTAAAGGTACAAATCAAAACCTATGACCAAGTGGATAATTATTTCAATTTTAATTTCAAGGATGGATATATATCATTTCAATCCAAATAGATGTCATAGGTATATCATTTCAACATATTCCTTAATTTATTCGAAATGATTCAGTTTACAGTTTTATATGTAATAAACAATATACATGATGATAGCATGATATATCAAAATAAATAAACAACCAATATCGACCAATAGCATCCATCACAACCAATCAACCATAAAGCCAATAACATTCACAACAATTTTATAATTATTAATATCGAGTAATATACTGCCAATTTAAATTTAAATTTATTTTAACGGTCAATTTAAATTCTATCAATTAATTCATATATCAATACAGATGATAATTAAACCTACCAAACAACAGCCAATAAATTTCATATCACTTCAGAATATAAATTTACTAACATAAAATTATTTTAGTCGATTGTGAGCGTATAAACACTCACCTTGAATCTACGGTTTTAAATCAAATCGAACGACGTTCGATTTAACCTAAAATTTTAACGAGCTCCAAATGTCTTCGGATCTGCACTGCAGCGCAGCACTCGTCGCTGCGATTCCGCTGCTTCTTGTTTCGTCCGATTCCGACCTCGTATGACAAAGTTATTGCATTTTAGGAGATTAAACGATTTTTAGATAATATAATTTATAAACCTTTTTATTTTATTTAACCTTTGTTAAATCAGAGCCGTTGACTTCAGGGTTGGAGAATCTGAGCCGAAGTTATCTTCTTCCTCCACACGTTCTAGGGTTGAACGAACGAACCCAACACCGCGCCACTTTCTTCCATACGCACGCAACTAGGAGCGACCGGACGTTGATCAGGGGATGCCATCGCGTGCGCCTCTCCTTGCTCCACCTCCGCGCCAAGTTTCGCCACCCCATTCGCCACCGTTTGCACAAAAACTGAGAAAATACGCACGACATTCAAAGCCAGATCCTGGCGAATCCGTGGCGTAATAGCATAGATCAACCGTATGGATTTGAAGAGCTTGCCGAGATCTACACTTTTTCTTTTGGAATTTTTCGATTTCGTTGAACGGATTGAGAGATAAAGAGGAAGGAAGATCGGCAATTTCTGGCCATGGAATAGGTGGCGGCCATGGTTTGAAATTAGGGTTTCTGAAATGAAATAATGATAAAACTGTCTCGGTTTACAAGCGTATTTATAAAGGTAGGTTCAAAATCATCCGAACTCCAATCGAGACGTGCCGCCAGGCGTTTATAAGGTTTTACCTATATTCCGAACGCAATGGAACTAGTCCCAAGGCCTAATTCAATCGTATGTGGAAGATAGCTTTTGAAGTCGATTATTTTAATTAAATTCGACATTAAATTTCTATGCGTTTCAAGCTCGCACGGCCAAACGACAAGTCCGATTGCTACGAAAATTGAAACCTTACAATAATTTACTGTTACGGATCCGATGAAACTGGTTTCGTCGAAATCCGAGACAGTTGTAAAAATGGCTATTTCCACTGTTTAATTTCAATATAAAATTCCCAATTTTAAATTATTAACTTTTAAATCAAATTTCAATTGTTCACAAATTTCATTTTTTTAATTTCACAGTAATTAACAATCTTTTACAATGTAGTTTTCCATTATAAATCCAGTATAAAAGATTACATTAGATTCAGCGTTCAATTATATTATAATTCAAATTCAAGTTATTTAATTCCAATTAAATTCTTTTATTTCGATTTACACTTTCATTATTAAATCAACTATTTACTTATATATTATTATCAATAGTTTATAATTCATTTACTTTCATTTTCTTCAGCTATCATCTTATTTAAATTCACAGTAATATTAAATTACATTCATTTATGTTGATTTCCATATTATAACTTCAATATTAAATGTAACATTTTATTTATTTCGTTGTTTACAATCATAACCAATTTTGTTTACAATCAAATTCAATTCATTTTTTTTACATTCAATACAAGTTAACATCCATATTTAATTTACAAATAAGTTATTTCAGAATTCAATTTTGTATTTTAACTTGTAATTCACATTTAACAACACAAAATTTTATTTTCCTCGGATTTTTATCTAAATTTTTTATTTTAATTCGTATTTTTAAAGTGTTAAAAATACGGGTATTTACACCTTATCAAATGATGACTAGATGTCAAAGGGTTAGATACCTCGATATTTAATTTAGCAGGCTTGGGGAGCTCGAGATCTTATCAAATTATGGCTAGACATTAAAGGATAAGCATTCCAAAGTTAACTAATCACGCTCGGTGAGACTCGAGATCTTTATTGAATTACTGTTGGATACCGAAAGTTTGATGTCAGATAATTTAGGTTAGGAGGCTCGGTTAGACCAGGGACCTTAGTAGATTATTGATTTATAGAAGGCTAGATGCCAACGACAAAAGGCCCCAAAACCCTAATGATAGCCTTGGTAGGCCCTAAGCTTGAAGTTAGCATTCGTGCATTGAAAGAGTACGAGTAAACATATTACGGTTTTTAAGTTCCTACCATTTTAGTTAGAATTTGATGAGACGTAAGAATGTTAGATAATACGCCTAAGTTCCTTGAAAGGAGTAAAAAATATCATAAGAAAAAGGGCAGTCCTTCGAAAACAAGACATGAGTATGAAAATAAATACGAGATATATAAGTTCTTATAATAGCATCATTGACAGCTAAAAGAGGCCTGAGAAATTAAATTTTATCTAATAAGTTCGATAGAATTTGAAACGTAATATTGAGGCTAGATGCCAAAACATAAGCATAGCAAAGTATATGAAGGATAGATAAAATTTAGGATATAAATTCTGAAGCTCGATAGAATAAGATAAAACTGAGATAAGCAAAAGCAATCAAAAGCACTAGGATGTAAGTTTTAGGTATCGAAAGGACAAGAGCTCCTATATATAAATATATTTATCATATAAGCAACCAAAATAGTTATTCAAAAATATGTACATTAAATAAATCATGGTATAGAAAATGCTTAGCGAAGCATTACAAAATTATGAAGTAGAATTATTACATAGATACGTGCTCGCAATTGAAAGCAAAATTATACATAAATGAGTCTACTCTTCTATGATGCCTTCCCTCATCCCATGACTTCTTCATGCACTTCTGGAGGAGAGCTCCTCGGAATATGAACTTCCCCTATATCTCATATTACTATAGTCCGACTTACCCTTCGAGGACCCAAGATGGTTTAACGAGGAGTAAGAAATGTAAGTATTTTAAAATAGTTTTCCATATGTCATAAATATCTAGTCCATGTCTTCTTATATTGGCAAAAGGGAATAACTTTCCCATCTTTAAGTTGTACGGGAACTTCAGCCAAACTTATAATTGGAGACGAAAGCGGACTCTTGTCATTTTTCTTTGAATTCCATGTAGATGACCTTCTGATACAACTTTCGTTTTGAGAGAGGAGGGGAGTTTGATCGAACCCCTTTCCCTTCTACTTCTTCCTCTTCTCCGTGTTGAGGTAGCAATAACCGTAATAGTCTGAGTCTTCGATGACCTTATGTTCTTTAAGCCTAATTTAAGAAATTTTTTTATTAACATTGTCTAGACATTGATGATGATTAGCCACCGATTCAAGTATGCATGTAACTAATTCTACGATGCTTGATCTAGAAGAGGGATAGTCTCCTAAATAGATTCAGTACATACTTCTACCTCTTTAACTGTTTTCTTAAATGTTTCATTTCCTTTAAGTAATTCAAAATTGCAGGCATCTGCAGCTAATTTTGATTTGAGAAAGCTAACTTGACTCTCCAACCTCAAGCTTCACATGAAGAAGTTGCATTTTAGAAACTTTACCATCATAATCTCTTTGAATGAAACCACGTGGTTGCTTATTTCTTAAATAGTTTGGGCATGTGGAGTCCTAACGATAGTAAACCAATACATAAAGTCATAAAAGTCAAGAGAAAATTGCTTTTTATTACAATTAAAATATTATAGTATTAAGGTTATAAGGGAAGTACAAAGCATTAAAACCTTTTGAAAACCAATTTTTTCCTTAGTACCAAGTATTATTCTAAAATCCCAAGACTTAGCTTCGCAAGTGTCCCCGAGGCATAGCCATATCATAAGGCGAAGATTTTGGCCTAATCCTATCATCGGAATCGAATGCTCAAAAGGTGATGAATTCCTAGGTTCTGGCCTTGGTATTATGGTGGGAATATATTTAAGAATAGTATTGCTCTCGGCAGGCTTCCCTTCAATAGTGCCAAGGGAGAAGGACTTAGATTTTTGAATCTAGGAACAATCTTCGGAGTTATATTTAGCTCGGGACCATAAACCCTCCAAAGAATTCAAGTCGTTTTTGTTTTAGCATCCTATCTCTCAGGAATTGTTTAGATAACTTTGAAAATTCTTAAAATACTTCATCTCAGTCTTGGGACATGAACTTGATCTTATCTGTTAAACTCAGAATTCTATTTATTAACCTAGTGACTTTAGACCTAAGGGACTTAATAACTTTAGCATAGGTTTTTCTCATGAGATTCTTTAACGTCTTCAAAATGACTATGCGAAGCCTACTTGCATAAAGGCGGCATTTGAGAGTGCTTAGTACCTTTAGCAACCGGTAATTTTTGGTTTTACTATAATTCCAAAGAATAGTATAGTGAGTGATAGATCCAAAGAGAGACTTCTTCGATTTAGTGTAAATAAGAGTGAATACTCAGATAATAGGATAACAAGTCAATGGAAAAAATAAATAAACAAACAAAGTTTAAAATTAATACATGTTACAAAATATTACAAATTATCAGTTTATTCAGTAATTGATGGGGTTTCTTCTATGACCACCTGAGGTCTAGCAAAGGGAGCTATAGAAGAATCGGGACTTTTGGCATTTGTTAAGTCTTTATATTTGTTGCAAAAGAGTGCTTCCACTTGCGGTGCATTCTTTCATAGCAAACCGAAAGTGAGAGGCTGACCCTTGCCCATACATTTTGCATAAGCATCATAAAGAATTTCAAAAGCCTTTTTACTAGCAGTATTTTTGACCTTAGTTCGGTTAATGAGATATTTAGCTTCGTCCTTTAGCTTGGCAATCTCAGTATCTCGAGCCTCTAAGTCAGCTTGAAGCTTGAGCATTTCAACGTCATTAACTTCAAGATCTTTTTGAAATTTAAGGAGACCGACTTTTTTAGCCTTTAAATCCATGTCATTTGCCTTCAAATCTTCAACATTCTGCTTAAGAGAATCTTTAGCCTCATGAGCTTCCCTTTTCAATTCTTTATTTTGTGGCCGAAGAGTGGCAACTTCTTCCTTAGCTGTCTCAGGCTCCTTGAGAGTTTCCTTTAAAATCTCAAATTTGTGCAAGAGAACCAAAAATTCAGCAGCTGCCTGTTTAAATATACATTTAAATATGAGATAAAAGAAATAAGATGCCAGTCAAGGTATTTTAAAGAGTAGTAGTCACTTACGCAACAAGAATATTAGAAGACCAAACTCTAGGTATGTCTCGCAGTCATGAGAGGAAATGCGGAAATTGATCACATTTTCAGAAATAATCGAAGGAAGTTGTGACATAGTGGCTTCTTTAATTACATTAAAAACTATCTTTCCAAAAGAAGAAAGATAAGGAGACTTAGAAGATTAAGGAGGAAGAGTAGGAGATTCTGGCCAAGTAGAAAGATTGTGAGAACTAGTTGGTTTCCTCTTCGAAATCTGCATCTTTTTAGTCAAGTCCACAACCTCCTCTGGTGGAAGGGACATTTTTGGCTTTGAGGTTAACCAGAAGCCTTCTCGATTTTAACCTTCTTACTTGATAAAATAATAGAACCAATGGTATGAGAATCAATGTCTGCAAACAAATAATAAAACATAAGTATAAAAATATAATTCATACAAGTTAAAGTAAATAAGGATATTCGTAAAAACACATAAAGCAAAAACTCTAAAGATAAATGTTAGGATCTGATGTCTATCCTCGAATCTAGAAGAAAAGGATGTGTTAGAGGAAGAGTTTGAGTTTTGAGGATAACCCAATCTTCCCCCTTCGTTTCCTCTTTAGCCACCACCCTAGGTGTAAGCCGAAGGTGCCTTTGTTGAGCAGGGTTTACCGAAAGGGCTGTGACGTTATTAAATAAACTTTAAACTCATCAGATTGTTGTGGCTTTTTAGGTTTCCCCTAAAAGATAAAAAAAGTTAGAAATAAATTTTTTTTTTCAAGTAAAAGCACTTAAGTTAAATAAAATAACTAGCTTCCCAAAAAGTAGTGATGATCTGAGGATTAGTTTATCTAACATTGAACTACCTCTTGGTAGTTATTTTGCTAATAGGTTTAATGAGACACTATTTCATTCTGGTTTGTAGATAGTAAATAGGAATGGGAGTAAGTGATCTGGAATCTTGGAGGTCAAAAAGATAATTTAACTCTTCCATTGTTATCTCATCGTATCCTCTTAAGAAGAACATAACTTTGAGTGCCGAAAGAGTATTGTATGTTACAGGAGAAAGTTCAAATGGGTTTATTAGATTGAGTAAGTGAAGTAAATGAAGAATGGAGTAATGGATAGAGAAACACCATTTTTCAAATATTATACAGCTCAAAGGAGACATTCCATGTGTTAATAAGTCTTGATACGATGGCCTCAACTCTAGTTATACCAGGATCAACAAGAATTCGATAGAGATCCACTTCTATGTTCTAGGACGAATTCATCTTTGGTCTAAGAGGACCGAAATTGTGAAAAGTTTAGATCAAAGAAAACAAATAACTAAGTCTCATTAATAAAATAAAATGGCAATAACTATAGTCAAGTAAAATACAAGTACGATTCTTAGTTACAATAACAACAACATCCACATCTCAATTGAAGTTGATCAAACAAAATGCAATTACATGTTCATATCAACCATATTAGCAATAATTATATCAAACTAAGATATTTTAACTTAAACCCCAAACCGACTACCCCTAAAAACATAAATGCTTTTCAAAGATTCAAAACGGTGCGAATCAAAAAATGGTCATAATTAATATCAAGTTACTAATCTAACAGACAATATCAACAAGTTGATCATAATCAAAGTCAAAACTATGTTTGATATGGACTCAAACCAATTATGTAAAAATCAAACTACCAAAATAACAACCGAAAGGTTCAAAGAATTCAGTAGATCAAGTAAAAAACAAGTAAACCTAGTAAATGCCAATAATCTCAAATTAAAACTAGCGATTCGTCGTAGAAAAACCATAAATCTACCAAAATACTAGAAGGAGTCGACTAAAATTTGGTAATAGCAACATATAAAAATGCAAAATCGGTTGCTAATTGATGAAACATGAATAAAATTCAAATCAGTCGTAACGGTTAAATAAAACGAGGCATGAAAGAGACTAAAACTTGTTAATTTGTGTAACGACCCGCTATTTTGGACCATTCAAGTCGACAATAAATCCACATATGTCTGACTTGAATAATTCAAAATATCAGATTGTTAATTTAAATTTGGCAAAACTCAGCATATGCAGTAAATAAATCAATCACAGAGTCACAAACATAGAGTAATACAAGATATGCAGCGGAATAGATAAAATAGTAGTTCATGAAGCTACTATATAAACATCAGAGTTAAATAAAATACAACAGAATATCTCAAATGTAATGAAGTCTCCAGTACAACAGATGACTTCTCTGAACGAATCAACTAGAAGAGCTGAAAGCTGAGGCGATAGTTGGATCTCCAAAGGAAGCTCCAAACTCCAAGGGTGAGTCTCAAATGCTGTATCACTCGGTCTGACCCGAGCGTAAAGCAAAACACAAAACACTCGAGTCAGGATTAACATTCTTATATAAATAAATCCAACTCAAGTAAAATATCAACTGAAATACGAGTAACTTAAAGGATGTTTGGGATAACCATCCTCTAAGGATCTTCAGAACTATCTACAAGGTGGAAATATACATTTTAACACCGTGGTCATTTCAATTAAATTTATACTTCAAAACCCAAATATCGTTTCATTTCAATTATATCTATTTCCAAAATAGTATATATATATTAAATGATTTAGAAAGTAAAGTATTTATAATTTCCTCAAGTCTCGCAAATCGATTCAAATCAACTTCAAATTCCAAATTCAAATTTATTCAAAGCTCAATTCTTCAATTTAATTCAGTTCTAAATATACCCTTTATTTTCAATATATTTCAAAGCTTTAGTATTCAACATTTTCAAAGTTAGATTTAACAGTTTCATATAGCTCTTGATTTAACTTCATTATTATTTAATCAGGGAATATTCACTTAATAGATTCAATATCATTTAACTAGCCTTAAATTTCCTTTTTACTAAATATTTCCTTAAATTTATTTAAACAAGAAATATTCATTAAATTATTTAAATCAAACTCAAGTTATAAATCATATCTTAAATTTCAATAAGTTTTAAATCGGTTTAATTAGATAAAATTCTTTAATGAATCCAATTTCAACTATTCAAATTATCTTTCTAACCTTAACTTATTCAAATTATTACCAAAATCTATTTTGAAATATATTTTAAATACTCAACATATTATATGTATTTAAATCAAACATTCCCATTTATATATAATAATTTAAGGCTCAACATTTATTAAAACCATATATTTCTTTCCAAAACCATAGAATTCATTTTAATATATTTATATATATGGACCAACGGTGTCTGTATATATATTTATCATATGGTTAAGTGATACGGATATTTATCATTTCAATCCGAAATTTAAGTATATACGGGTAGATATCATTTCGACCCGTAATCCCAATTTCAATTCAAATGAAAATCGCTTGGGTTTATCATTTCAACCCATAACGAAATTCTCCTATTCTAAAGTCCGTTCGGGTATGTATCATTTCAACCCATAGTGAATTCTATACTAACAGGGAACTTGCAGAGTGATAACAAATACTAAAAAAATATAACAACAGGCATATATCATCAGTATAAATAACAGATACGGGTGTCAGATGTCACAGGTGAACAGATACAAATAATAGTAATAACAGGCATATAATACTAGGTACTGGTGTCAGATGTCACAGGTGAACAGATACAATAATAGTAATAACAGGCATATAATACTAGATACTGGTGTCAGATGTCACAGGTGAACAGATACAATAATAGTAATAACAGTCATATAATACTAGATACTGGTGTCAGATGTCACAGGTGAACAGATACAATAATAGTAATAACAGGCATATAATACTAGATACTGGTGTCAGATGTCACAGGTGAACAGATACAGATGATAGTAATAACAGGCATATAATACTAGATACTGGTGTCAGATGTCACAGGTGAACAGATACAGATGATGGCATAGATATAGCAATATAAATAACTAACAGCAGCATATTTCAATTGTCATTTCAATTGAAATCAAATTTAATAAATAAAAGAATGTTAATCGTGAGTGATTGCTCACCTTTCGAGGTCAGAGACGAACGAGAAGATGACACGGATAAACACTGATACGGATGCTGAATTTGAATTACGAATCCAAGCAAAACAAAATCGACACGAATTCAACGAGCAAAGCTGCTAACGGAATTGATAAGAATAAATCAGGACTAGGTCGAGGATGATAAATGGTATAAGTGGACTTTTATATAGCTATATAAAACTATATATATGAGAATCATATCCTGAATTCAAACATATTTAATATATTATATTAAATATATATATATATACACATATTAATATGTATGTATTTCAAAATTCATTGTTTTTAGATTAACACATATATAAGAATCAACATATATACATATAATTTTCTTTTTTTTTTTATAAAACTTATATAGATATATAAACGTATCACAAGTATGTGCATATAACTTAAAACAGAAACTTATATAGACTATATATATACCTCTAATATTAAATAGAATAACTTGGAAAATTTATATACGTAGCAAATAGGTCTCAGGAAATACCACTATTCAACTTATATCAAAATGTATAACACATATAAAGTATATAGTATATACATATATAACCCCAGCAAACTGCATTGTTCCAATCTCATTTTTTTTTCCGATATGATACTAATATAAACTCGCATAAATTTACATTACTTATATAGTTAACATTTTAAAACCAGTATTTATCAAAAAGAATCAATATAAACAGTTTATTGCAATATATATGTATAGAATCTAAAACAATCACAGATCTTTAGTAAACTCATATGTACGAAAAACAGTTTATCGTCTTCTTATACATAACTCAAAAAATATAGTACATGTGTAAACTCACATATTATAAACTGACATTATACTATCATTATTAGAAAAATCTATATAAACAACATATAATAAAATTCTTATATAACATGCGAAAACTTTATATACAAAATATCAATTTTTATTTAACTAATACATATATACTCCTTACACCTAACTTTTATACTATATATATGAAAGAAATACAAATGCACGAACCTTTACAAAGAAGAGAAGGCTACTCAAAGATGTCAGGAGAGGAAGACATGACCAACGTATATATATACTGACATATGCAGAGCGTACAAGGACGCGTGTGTACATATATATTGACATACACATATACTATATGCAAGCTTCCATGTGAATAAAAGAAGAGGCACGCTGCTGTTATAAGGTGGAGGAAGCTCGGCAGGTTTGTGGGTGAAGCTAGAGGAGAGGGAAAGGTGCGTGAGGGCAGAGGCCGAGGCCTGGGTGTGTGGAGATGGGTGCACTGGGGGTTTTGGGTAGGCTGGTGGTTCGGGGAGAGTGGGAAGCTTCGGTTGGGAGAGGAGGTCGTGGTGGTTGCTGGTCGTGGGGAGGAGGAACACCGAGTGTGGAATTTCGTGGAGGAGGAGATTGTTGAGGCCGAGGGGGTTCGGCTACAGGGAAGAGGAAAATGCAGAGGAACATGGAAGAATGGGAAGGAAATGGAAAAAAAGAAGGGAGGAGAAGAAAGATGGGCAAGCTGCAGGTCAAATAAAGGAGAAAACAAATGCTTTCAGCAATATATACTGCTTATCTATTTCTCTGAAACGAAAAGTTTGAACTGGAATAAAAGAATATGGACCACGGAATAAAAGATTATGGACCACAATATAATTGTAAAATAAATGAAATGATGAAGAGTCAGAAGTTGGGTTTCAGGAAATTAAAAGGAAAACGTACAAATATTAAATATTACTTCAAAAGCAAAACGCAGAAACAAAAGGACACAAATAAGAATTTGAAATGACAGAGTAATTTATCAAAATGGACAAAGAAAGGTTACGCGTGATTTAGGGAATTATTAAAGTAAAGGCTATCGGTTATAGAAGTAAAAGTGGAAACGAATGGTTAAAAGAAAAGGAAAAGGAAACAGCGAATGGTACGAAAGGAAAGGTCAGAAAATAGAAATCGCCACCCTTAAATTCAAAAATATAGAAGTAACGGGCTACACACTGATTAAGGAGCTATTAAAGCAATTTACTTGATACGTTTTGAATTTCGAAACGGAAGGAAATTAACGGTCATAATTAAAGCTACCGTTACAGCGAACAGTTTATTATTCCCGTCGCGTACCGGACCCCAAAATATAAAAATAAATATACCGTGGTGATCAGCGCGACGAGACAATCAAAACGGTATACAGATACTAGTGGTACGATCATCCGATCGAAAGTCGATAATCGGTACCAGAAATGCTGCTATTTTGCCAGAATTAAGATAAACGGAGCAGTAGAAGTCTAAATTTGGAAAAACGAATTTCGCAGTCTGATTAAGAATGATCTGAATAAATTTTCTCCTGTTGACATATTTTGGTTTCGGAAAACTTTTAAATTCACTGTTATTAACCGGTTTGATTTGAAATAAAATTTCACAGAAAAATAAACTTCAATATTATCAGATGAAAATTTACCAGTTGCTATATTAAAATAGACGTATTCCAAATAATAAATTTTCATTTTCAAATTTTATTGTTTAAAATTTCACAAAATTTCAATTAACATATTATTAAAACTATTAAAATTTACGGGTCGTTACACTCTCCCCCACTCAAAACTTTTCGTCCCCGAAAAGAAAGGAGGTAGAAGAATATAAACAACCAGAAAGAAAAATAGATTGAAAGTTAAGATTAAACAATTAATTTAAAACTATATAAATTTTACTTGAAATATTCATTTGAAAACTTCATTTGCAAATCAATTATTTTTTTTATAATTTAATACTTTTTCAAAACTCATTTGTAAAATTTCTTTCTTCCTTTATAAATACCATTTATATGTTTAAATGACACCTTTATAATTATATGAAAACTATTTGAAAACAATTATTTACATTATTACTTATATTTACAAAGAAGCTATTTGAAAACATTAAATCCATAATTTATAAATTTATTAATTTATCTCAAGATACTTTTCAACATTATTAATAAATCAATTATCATTTCTTTTAAATATGTTGTATTTAATTAATAACTCAAAATATTTATAACACTAAAATTTCTATTAAACCATATAGTATATAAATAAACAATATTTAAAGGGATATAGTCAACAAGGAGAAGAGGGACTTGGAAAAACAGAATATAGGTGAATAAATAAAGCTGAGCAGATAAGATAGATTCAAAAGATTAGTATCGGGCATGAATAATTTATTCAAACCATTAGGATTTCAATTTCAAATATTAATACATAATTTCTTTGTTGGAAATACCTTTATAATAAAATACTTTTATAACGAAACAAATTTCATTTCAAAAATACTTTTATAACTCGATGTTTCAACAAGTTTATCCTCGTTCCTGTAGACTCTGGCAGTGCGTTGATCAGGCGCAAAGCTAGAATTCTCCAGGTACTTAGTAGACTTGTTTCAACACCTAGTGAAAATACTGGAAAAACTTTTAAAAACAGATATGGAAAGTACAATCCAATCAAAACAAAACGAATCAAATCATGGATCGCAGATACACAATGGTTACGCCTGGGTCCCCCAGGAAACATCCGTACCTTTTAAGCATTCACTGCCTTGCGAATTTCGCCATGCAACAAAACGGTGGACCGCAGGATACATAAAAATGGTTACGCCTGGATCCCCCAGGAAACATCCATACCCCTTAAGCAATCTCTGCCTTGCGGATTACGCCACTAACACGACCATAGATCGCAGATACACAATGGTTATGCCTGGATCCCCCAGGAAACATCCGTACCTTTTAAGCAATCACTGCCTTACGAATTACGCTATGCAGTCGAGTTCGTAAGACCATGGGTAACGCCATAGAATTCGAAGGACACTCGAGTATCATATCCGGAAAACCAAAATCAGAGAGAATAATATCGATAGAATGAATCCAAGATGTGGCCACAAATCGGATATCAAGCAGAAGGCACTTTCCATATCTTTACTTCGAAAATATGTATCATATAGTACCTTTTCAAATCACTTTCAAATATCGTACTTATATAAAATCCATTATATATAAGATTTAATTTTCAAATCAAATACTTTCCAAAATCAATAGTATATCAAATCATACTTATATAGACTTCAATTATATATGATTTCACTTTCAAATTGAGTACCTTTCAAATCTATAGTTTTCGAATCAATTTCATACTCATACAAATCAATTTTATATAAGTTCGACAACTCCCAAATCAAGTATTTAGTAACACAAGGTTCTCAAATTTCAATTTGTTTCAATATCAGTTCACTTCCAAAATCAGATACAATTTCACCAAATTATTTCTTCTCAAATTATACATCTTTAGTCTCAAAGTTTCCAAAATAATAGATTTTAGAAAATAAATCCAAATTTCCAAATCAATATAATTTAAGTCAGCCAATTCATTTCCAAAATCAAATGTTTTCAAAATCATCTTATACTTACGTAAGGTCTATCTTATATAAGGATCAAAATTTTCAAAATAAATTTCGCTGTATGAAGAGCCATATGGGATTGAATATCTTTGCTTTTATGGGTTATATATCTTTGTTATTTTTAAATTGGAAATTTTCCTTTAGTAAGCAAAGATATTCTAACTCGACAGCTTCAATTTCAGCGTCAAAATATATCAATGATATTAGAATATAAGATGTACATACGTCATCATTTCGCAGAATCACATTTGATCGCTCGCTGGATCACACAAGTTCGCTTTCGAACTAGTATTGTCCATTCGACTTCCCTAATGCGGATTTTCGATATGGTTTCTCAACTAGAAGATATCAGTCTCCTTGCATAGCCATATACTACGATAGAGAATTCTAGAATCAAGCCCAAAATCCATATCAAATATTCGCCATCAAGATTCGAATGAAAAATCCTAACACGAAATGGTGTAATTCACTTCGAACTTGTGTACTCAAACTTGGATCAAATTAATTATGCGAATAAAACAGCATACGTACAAATTATATATTGATTCCAACTTGTTAAATATATAGTTTCATAAAGATGTTACTAAGTTAAAACATTTAAACTAAATTTTTTATTCAAAATATTTTGAGGACCAAATCCTTTTCAAAGCATTTCGAATCTAAATTTCATATTAGAAAATTTTAAATTTTCCTTATTCATTTACTTAACCAAACAGTTTCAACTTATTTAAATCATATTACTACATATTTTAACATACATACCAAACTTTTATTTTATACTTTCCAAAATTTCTTAGCTTTGAAAAGTTAACCTTGATTTGGAAGTGCTCGAACCTTCAAAATAGTTGAAGAAATCATTTTCAAATTCAAGAGTTGGAAATCAGCAACAAATCAGTAAATCAATTTTAATAGATAGGGTTATATCAAATCCAAAACTCGAGGAATGAACACCGGCTTACTTCAAATCATTTCAAATATATATATATACATATATCTTTCGAATATCAAATCTTACTTCGAAATTTGAAATCAAAATGGTTTCACAAAATCACTCGCATAGCAATGCTATTAAAGTGGCCTTTCCCTCACTCTAAAACTCGAAAATCAATGTCGATGATGCGTGCACTCATCACCGAAATTATTTTCCAGCGACATAAGTGAGTTCTGGACTTCTATTTTCTCAAACTTCTTTTGGAATTTCTTCGAAATCATTCGAAACTTATTAAAATCATTTGAAACATTCTTATTCGGAAAATACTTTTAAATCATATTATTATTATATATTTCAAAATCTTAAAACCAATTTCAAAACACCGGGGTTCAATTCTCGAATTTCAAATTTTAAAATCCTTCAGTTATAAATCATTTTTATATAATCAATTTCTTATATAATTTCAAATCCTTTCAAAAATTCAAATTCTTATTTTTAAAAGGTATATATAATCCTTATCGAAAACATTTTCACTTTTATATATAGAATATAATCATACTTATAAAAATTTCGATATATAAAACAATTTCCAAAATACGAATAAACCCGATTTTTCAAAAGGATGATTCAAGAATGGATTTCAAATCAAAGATAGAAATTCAAATTAGAGGGACTCTAATCAATTAGGATTCTGATTCGAAGATATGTTTGAACAAAATGAGGTAATTAGTTACAAACAATAGATCGATATACTTATATAAATCGCGGGCGACCTTAACCGGGTCAACCGTGACTTCAAGAATAAGATCGATGCAGAATTCCAAGAAAAAATCAACATTCGATCGCAAGAGATAGCGGCATCTAAACCAAAGATATAGAAATCTCCGGTGAATCAATGCCGATTGTAAAGGAGTTCCACCCCTTTACAAATCATTCAAAGATTTGCGAGATCGTCCATTCTTATAGAGATCATTCAAAGTGGAGTATGGGATACTCCAGAATCAAAAGAATACCAATAGAGAGAGACAAGAATGAATTTTGGAACCGTAGGGAACGTTCCAAAGTTCAAAGGAAATCGAGTCAAAAGGAAGAGATTAAACTCGAACGAAAGTGATTCTGTAAATAAATTTACAATATATGCTAAGTTTCGCCTAGAGCCAAAGCTCTGATACCAACTGTAACAACCCGCTATTTTGGACCATTCAAGTCTGTCACATACCGAAATTTTCGACTTTCGAAAATTCGACATCGATACTCACTTTATCGACTGCCGAGCAATCGAGTGCCGGAAACTCCAATAGTGAGGGTTTTAAAAAGAAGAAAAAGTAGAAGAAGAAGAAAGCAGAAGGAAGAGAGTAGAAAAATAAAAGAAGAACAACACATCAGAACAGAAACAGAAAACAATATCAGAATCTCACATATCGCAGCGGAACAATATATAATAGATAACACTAGTCTTTAAAACAAAGAACTATATCAGTTTATACATACATCAATCAGAGTCATATACAACAATGGACAGTTATATAACTTGTCCTCATACAGAATACACAGCGGAATAAATATATCAGATACAAGTACTACGTCTTGCCATCCAGCTTATCTCCAAGCTCCAGAATATCCAGAATATCCTGATAACATAACTCTAGGCTGCCCGTGTGGAAATTGGTGGGCACCCAGAGTTTAGAAGGGAACAATAAACTCCGAGTCAGTCATGGTGACTGGTGTGAGATCGTAAAACAGTTATTTTTCACAAAGAAAATAAAAAAAATTCGCAATGCTTTTGGAAAATGAAACTACCATAAGACCTCCCGCCACACACACAATGCAAACGCAGAATTGGAGGAGATTTCTTCTTATGATAGTCAAAGATGCTTACTACGCAAAATCAAATCATTTCTGATATTATTATTAGTGCATAGTGTAGAAAACATTTTCAAAAGTATAATATAAATCTTAGCCAGCATAGACATTCCGAACTATGCCTACTATAGCTACCATCCAAACAGTGGTGACCACCATAAGTGAATGGCAGGTTCTACAACTAAAACCGTACAAGGCTCGTATTGTTTCTTTGGATTTCCAACAAATGGTCAGGCTAAGGAACTTCCTATCCACGATGGGTACGTCCCTGGAATAGACGACCCGAGAACCTAACCAGATCTCTGCCAACACAAGGCCGGGTTACCTCTGCAAAAATAGGTAACTACTGACACGCGTATGCCATCCCCCGATCGTAACCGATCTTCCCGAGGATCCTCGATTTCCAACAAACCACATAGTAAAAATGCAGCAACCACATAGGTTAAGTATCTGGGCTCCATACCATGATACCACCTCTATCCAGAAGGAATGACATACACTAAGGGGCGCTACTCCCTAGAACCTTGCCGCATCCTTCCTGTTTCGACCATTTCCGGGGTGTGAGGCTCGATGAAGTCTCGTCCACAAAGCTACGCTTTCTACAAAGCCCTGCTTCGGGTCAAACAAAATGATCAACCTATGATCACAAAGATATAAGATCAAACAAATGATCATATCACAAATGATCAAACACTGATCATTTCACAGCAACACTCAGTATGCCACGTTACCAAATTGGGATATATCGCTGATAAATTTCAACTACATAACCTCTGAGCTCGTACGTCTCAGAGAAGGGTGTTAAGCTAAGAGAATAAATTCTCCACCACCAACAGAAATGTATTTGAAAGAAATCAGCTTTATATCTCAAATTTGTAACGTCAGACATACAATCCATACAAGTCTGTTCCGGGATCGAACAGAACCGAAGGCACTTCTCACGAAGCCCTTGCATATCCGGATAAATTTCTAATCACGTCCGGACTTCCCGTCACTAAGGGTGATAAAACTTCTAAATCGGAGATCAGCCGATGTAGAGTAACTCGACGGTAATCCTTCCGTTTTCAAAAATATCCGGTCTTCAACACCGGTCTTCGAATGCAATTCATAACGACGTATCACATATTCGGAATGGGTTATACGACCCCATGGTCCTTTCCCGTCTAACCCGAATAGTGAGCGCTTATTCAAAAATAAGTGTGGCATTCAAATTCATTCAATTCACAACAAATACCTATCTAAAGGTAATTATTGATAGTCGGTTATTTAACTATCAATAAAGATGCGCGACATCATCAGATTCCAAATAATTTTCCAAATTATTTATTCTTCAAAAATATCTTTTACTAGATATAAAATTTCCACACTTTAACCATTTGAAAACAAATTTCAAATATTCACATTTCATTTTATCTTTGAAGATAAAATCTCAAAACAGTTCATTTCATATTGGAAAAGCATTTCCATACTTATTTAAAAATAAGTATTTCACAAATCATTTATTTTCAACATTTGAAAATATTCGATATACTTAAATCAATATTAAGTATATATTCATTCTTTAAGGAAATCATTCTCTTTAAACACACTTATTTGAGTCAAAACGAATGTTACGTAAAACATCGTTACGACGACTCAAAATCACTAGTATAGGAATTCGAAATTAAGATAGGTATATAAATCCCAATACTACATAAAAACATTTCCTTTCGGAAATCATTTACTATAACAACAGTGTTATAGTCCATCATTTCCTTATTTTTCGAAAACGTCTATTTCAACAATAAATGTTGAAATCTATGATTTCGATAATTCACACGTTTTAAAACATCTTTTAAAACGTTTAACTTTATTTTTAATATCCCTTCTTCGAAAATAAGTCCATTTTGCTTAACAATATATTCACTGTCCCAAAATCGTGAATATACTTCACTAACCAAATTTCAGTCTTTTCTACACATTTTATTTCAATAATAATTTGCTATCCAAAATCGCGAATATATCTCCTTTAACAACCTTCTATATTTAATTTTATCAAATCCAATTGATTTCGAATTTATAAAACAACGTTTATAAATTCTATTTCTGTTTTCTAACAACTTCGATTTGTAAATCTCCTTTATTAACAAATTCGATCAATATTTCATTTGAAGGCATAAATCCAATTTATAAGTTAATTTCTTATAAATCTTTTATTCTACAATTTCATTCATTTTAACTTCACAATTTATACATCTATAAATTTCATTCATTTTAACTTCACAATTTATACATCTATAAATTCCATTCACTTATGAATTCCATAAATATTTCATTTTTAACACTTATAAAAACTCGTTTTATAATTCCAATATTTTGATTTATAAAATATCAATTTTATAAATCTTTCTATACAAATCGTTTATAGTTATTCAAAAATCCCAACTTAAACCATTTTATAAATAAATCGACTTTTATTTCAAACATTACACTTTGGTTAAATTTCACTAAAAATATTAACTTTTATAACTTTAAATTTTTAGACGCTTATTTATTTAAAATAAATCAATTCAAAAAAAATTCAATAAAACGTCTATTTCAAAAAAATCACTTTAAAAACCCTTTTAAAGTAAAAGTCGTTATTTTTAAACTTCAAACTTGAATCCAATGATGCAACAGCACCAATTAGTCAATCACAACATTCAAATATCATATATCATCATAAGATAGCAGAATATATCACAATATCGGTAAATAATCAATACGGTGAGGAATCCAGTTGGATCCCTCCAACCTGTTTCCCTGCATCCACAGATGTTAGCACAATACCAATTCCGCTCCAGTACGGAATTATCGCGGTATATGGGTTTAATAAATATTATCCGCTTACTAACGGCTCAATAGGGTCTCATCCGCTATACGAGGCGGGAAATAAATCAATCCAATATATACATATGCCAATATGTATATATTGCTATATATAATAGATATATCCTACTATATCTAATATCACATCCAATAGCAATCATCAATAACTGCAAAAATTCCACATTCAATTTGAGTGAGAAAAATCTCACCTTGATTTTAAATTCTGTTCCAGCGTTTATTTCGAATAAAATTAAACGCGCGTTTAATTTTACCCGAAATTCAAACTAGCTCCAAACGACTCCAAATCGGTTGCATAGCGAAGTGCTCGACAATACGAAGCCAACGCTTTTCGTTTCGTAATTTTCCGACCTCGCAGCAAAAATATATGCAATTTTAAACGTTACACGATTTTGAATATAAATAAATTTCAATTTTCTTTTATTATTAAACCTCCTGCAAATCTCGGCCGTAGATTTTGAATGATGGAAATCTGGCCATGCGTGCGCGCACTTCTTCTCCCCAGTTTCACGAATCGCGACCAAACCCATAGAAGCCGCCTCCTAACCCTAATGTCGCATCCACCAACGACGCGTTTCAGGTTGATCGAAGACCTTCATTCGAAGGCTCACAACTCCCTCCACCTTCGCCGTGAGGGACGTGAAACTCGGTGGCCCCATTGTCTCATATTGCGTGCACGAACGTTGGACGTTCGAGGCCACATTGCCGTCGATTTATTCGCTTATACTCGATCACCACCGGTCAGAACATAGATCTCCATAAGCTCTATAACTTCGTAGTTGGAAGATTGTGAAATCATTGAGTGGATTGGAAGATAAAATGGGAAGAAGATCGTTGCTTTCTGGCCGTTAATTACATAAGAGGCGGCGGCTGGCCATTAACTAGGGTTTTAATTTTTATTTTTATTTTTTTGTGAATAAGGGGGGTATTTATAGAAGATCGAACGAACACTATTCACTTCGAATTCCCGAACTCCGATTTACGCACGGTCACTATCGTTTCTAGGGTTTATCCCGCGTTCCGGACACAATGGAACAGGTTTCGGAAGCTAATTCGATCGTATTTGTGAGATATGGCAATAAACGATCGATTTAAATTAAACCGATTTAAATCGATTTCGAGGCGTTTTAATTTGTACCGGACAAATGGTAAATCCAAAAATTACAAAATTTGAAATCTTACAATAATATCACATTACGGATCCGATGGAACTAGTTTCGTCGAAATCCGAGACTGTTCGAAAATTGGCTATTTTTACAGTCGATAATTAAATATTAAAATATTCAATTTTCCCAGATTAACTTTAAATTCAGTTCTGAAAGTTCTAAAATAATTCTATAACTCCAGTATGATTAAATAAAATTTTACAAATCATTTTCAATCATTTTAAACTCGATTTTTAATTATCTGTGGAATTCCACTATTTAATTTATCGATTTAATTATCAAATAAAACCCAATATTCGAAAAATAAATCATTCGACTTCTAAATTCCATTTATTAATATTTAAAATCAATTAAATATTCGAATTTTAATTATCAAAAATTCTGGGTCGTTACAAACTTCCCCCCTTAAAAGAATTTCGTCCTCGAAATTACCAAGTAAGGAAAAATGGTCCTTAACTCGTCTACTATTTTTCACAATCTAATAGTTTTATCAATTTATCAAAACAAATCTTTCTATTAAAGATTCGTTATCATTCAACTCGTTTTCCAACTTCAATTATAAGTTTCAAACAACATTGTTTAACTTCTCAATTCAAATTCGAGTTTAAATTCAAATTTTAAACTTCCAAAATTTTCTCAAAAATTTTCTAACGCCCTTAATTTCCAAAAAAATTCGCCAGCGTCTCCTTTGCGCGGCTAATACGGTACGACTACAAAACGTCCCTACGGACTCTCAGATTTCAAAAAGAAAAGAAAAAGCCAAGCGGCTAGACAAGAAATCATCAAAAACTCATATTATAATTCAAATACGTACCTTTTCGAGCAAATTCACTTTATCTTTGAAAGTAAAATCCCAATTCCTTTATAACACCTGTATATCCTACTAGCCATAATATCTAGTTACATATATTCAAACCATTTTGCACATCTATTACAAAATTTTCAATGTAAACTGCTTATATACTATCTCTAATTCACTATTGGAGTTAGATTCATTCAATTTTACATTTCAAATTTCATTTGAATTCAATTCACAATTTCAATCTAATTTGGATTCGGTTCAACATCTGAATATTGAATTTTATCAATTAACTTTCATTCATAACCGCACTCTTTTTAAATTAGTTTCAATTACTAATTCATCACAGATTGCAATTCACTTTATTCAAATTTGTTTTCAACATTCAGTTTCAATTCCAGTTTTATTCTTTCGTTCATTCCCAAAATTTATTTTCAATTTGCCATTTTGGTTTATAACCACTCATATTAAACTGGATTTCAAATTCCATATGAATTTAATTCATTTCAAACCATATTAATTTGTCATTTCTTCAATTAGTTTCAGTTACTAATTTTATTTCAATACTTTACTCTACAAATTCGAAATGAATTTTTTCAACATTAAATTTACTTTCATTAAATTGATTCACTTGTACTTGCATTAATTTAACTCCATCTTTTAAGTTAAATTTATTCTATCAAAAATCAAATCGTATAAGTTATCAACTTAATAATATTTCATAAATATTTTTATATAGCATTCCAGAGTCTACCAACATTTCAAAGCCATTTTGAAAACAATTCGAATTCCATTTGAATTTCCAAAACAAAACCCAAATTTTCAAACAACTTTCATTTAAAACAATTTGGCAGCAATTCCTCTTTTGGAAACTCGAAAATGAACACCGGTGATGCTGCAGTCATTACCGAAGTTATTTTCCAGCGACCGTAAAGAGTTTAGAGCTTATCATTCCGTCAAAACATTTTTCTAAACCTTTGAAATTCATTTTCAAATCAAAAAGGAATTAAACTTTCCAAATCTCCAAAATTTTCAAATTCTTTTCAAACATTTCCAAAAACTTTTCTGGAATTCCGTTTTAAATTACAAATCACATTTATACTTTATATTCTTTAAATTTCATTTGTACATGGATTTATCTCTTAACTTTGGAGTTATGATTTTAATTTCTTATTCAATTTCATTGATAATAATTCACTATTATTACTTCCTAACATCCATGCAACCATATACTATAGTACTTTATAGAAAAACATTTCTTTTTTATACAAAAATAGTTTTGGGCAAAATTATTTCATTTACCCTATTTTAAAACAATACTGTGCCGAATTGTTCTATATAAGTGTTTAGAGATCCCTATCGATAGAGTTGTACGGACAATACCGACCAGAATCCATATACCACTCAACAAACCAATCATCATAATATAAAACAATTTTATATTAACTAACAAATACGCGCTCATATCTATTATTACACTCAACTCATTCTAGAGTACTACTGACTCTATCTCTAATGAGTAACACCCAACAGAGCAGGGTTGTCGCTTAACCATATGCTCTAATACCACGCTGTCACATACCGAAATTTTCGACTTTCGAAAATTCGACATCGATACTCACTTTATCGACTGCCGAGCAATCGAGTGCCGGAAACTCCAATAGTGAGGGTTTTAAAAAGAAGAAAAAGTAGAAGAAGAAGAAAGCAGAAGGAAGAGAGTAGAAAAATAAAAGAAGAACAACACATCAGAACAGAAATAGAAAACAATATCAGAATCTCACATATCGCAGCGGAACAATATATAAAAGATAACACTAGTCTTTAAAACAAAGAACTATATCAGTTTATACATACATCAATCAGAGTCATATACAACAATGGACAGTTATATAACTTGTCCTCATACAGAATACACAGCGGAATAAATATATCAGATACAAGTACTACGTCTCGCCATCCAGCTTATCTCCAAGCTCCAGAATATCCAGAATATCCTGATAACATAACTCTAGGCTGCCCGTGTGGAAATTGGTGGGCACCCAGAGTTTAGAAGGGAACAATAAACTCCGAGTCAGTCATGGTGACTGGTGTGAGATCGTAAAACAGTTATTTTTCACAAAGAAAATAAAAAAAATTCGCAATGCTTTTGGAAAATGAAACTACCATAAGACCTCCCGCCACACACACAATGCAAACGCAGAATTGGAGGAGATTTCTTCTTATGATAGTCAAAGATGCTTACTACGCAAAATCAAATCATTTCTGATATTATTATTAGTGCATAGTGTAGAAAACATTTTCGAAAGTATAATATAAATCTTAGCCAGCATAGACATTCCGAACTATGCCTACTATAGCTACCATCCAAACAGTGGTGACCACCATAAGTGAATGGCAGGTTCTACAACTAAAACCGTACAAGGCTCGTATTGTTTCTTTGGATTTCCAACAAATGGTCAGGCTAAGGAACTTCCTATCCACGATGGGTACGTCCCTGGAATAGACGACCCGAGAACCTAACCGGATCTCTGCCAACACAAGGCCGGGTTACCTCTGCAAAAATAGGTAACTACTGACACGCGTATGCCATCCCCCGATCGTAACCGATCTTCCCGAGGATCCTCGATTTCCAACAAACCACATAGTAAAAATGCAGCAACCACATAGGTTAAGTATCTGGGCTCCATACCATGATACCACCTCTATCCAGAAGGAATGACATACACTAAGGGGCGCTACTCCCTAGAACCTTGCCGCATCCTTCCTGTTTCGACCATTTCCGGGGTGTGAGGCTCGATGAAGTCTCGTCCACAAAGCTACGCTTTCTACAAAGCCCTGCTTCGGGTCAAACAAAATGATCAACCTATGATCACAAAGATATAAGATCAAACAAATGATCATATCACAAATGATCAAACACTGATCATTTCACAGCAACACTCAGTATGCCACGTTACCAAATTGGGATATATCGCTGATAAATTTCAACTACATAACCTCTGAGCTCGTACGTCTCAGAGAAGGGTGTTAAGCTAAGAGAATAAATTCTCCGCCACCAACAGAAATGTATTTGAAAGAAATCATCTTTATATCTCAAATTTGTAACGTCAGACATACAATCCATACAAGTCTGTTCCGGGATCGAACAGAACCGAAGGCACTTCTCACGAAGCCCTTGCATATCCGGATAAATTTCTAATCACGTCCGGACTTCCCGTCACTAAGGGTGATAAAACTTCTAAATCGGAGATCAGCCGATGTAGAGTAACTCGACGGTAATCCTTCCGTTTTCAAAAATATCCGGTCTTCAACACCGGTCTTCGAATGCAATTCATAACGACGTATCACATATTCGGAATGGGTTATACGACCCCATGGTCCTTTCCCGGCTAACCCGAATAGTGAGCGCTTATTCAAAAATAAGTGTGGCATTCAAATTCATTCAATTCACAACAAATACCTATCTAAAGGTAATTATTGATAGTCGGTTATTTAACTATCAATAAAGATGCGCGACATCATCAGATTCCAAATAATTTTCCAAATTATTTATTCTTCAAAAATATCTTTTACTAGATATAAAATTTCCACACTTTAACCATTTGAAAACAAATTTCAAATATTCACATTTCATTTTATCTTTGAAGATAAAATCTCAAAACAGTTCATTTCATATTGGAAAAGCATTTCCATACTTATTTAAAAATAAGTATTTCACAAATCATTTATTTTCAACATTTGAAAATATTCGATATACTTAAATCAATATTAAGTATATATTCATTCTTTAAGGAAATCATTCTCTTTAAACACACTTATTTGAGTCAAAACGAATGTTACGTAAAACATCGTTACGACGACTCAAAATCACTAGTATAGGAATTCGAAATTAAGATAGGTATATAAATCCCAATACTACATAAAAACATTTCCTTTCGGAAATCATTTACTATAACAACAGTGTTATAGTCCATCATTTCCTTATTTTTCGAAAACGTCTATTTCAACAATAAATGTTGAAATCTATGATTTCGATAATTCACACGTTTTAAAACATCTTTTAAAACGTTTAACTTTATTTTTAATATCCCTTCTTCGAAAATAAGTCCATTTTGCTTAACAATATATTCACTGTCCCAAAATCGTGAATATACTTCACTAACCAAATTTCAGTCTTTTCTACACATTTTATTTCAATAATAATTCGCTATCCAAAATCGCGAATATATCTCCTTTAACAACCTTCTATATTTAATTTTATCAAATCCAATTGATTTCGAATTTATAAAACAACGTTTATAAATTCTATTTCTGTTTTCTAACAACTTCGATTTGTAAATCTCCTTTATTAACAAATTCGATCAATATTTCATTTGAAGGCATAAATCCAATTTATAAGTTAATTTCTTATAAATCTTTTATTCTACAATTTCATTCATTTTAACTTCACAATTTATACATCTATAAATTTCATTCATTTTAACTTCACAATTTATACATCTATAAATTCCATTCACTTATGAATTCCATAAATATTTCATTTTTAACACTTATAAAAACTCGTTTTATAATTCCAATATTTTGATTTATAAAATATCAATTTTATAAATCTTTCTATACAAATCGTTTATAGTTATTCAAAAATCCCAACTTAAACCATTTTATAAATAAATCGATTTTTATTTCAAACATTACACTTTGGTTAAATTTCACCAAAAATATTAACTTTTATAACTTTAAATTTTTAGATGCTTATTTATTTAAAATAAATCAATTCAAAAAAAATTCAATAAAACGTCTATTTCAAAAAAATCACTTTAAAAACCCTTTTAAAGTAAAAGTCGTTATTTTTAAACTTCAAACTTGAATCCAATGATGCAACAGCACCAATTAGTCAATCACAACATTCAAATATCATATATCATCATAAGATAGCAGAATATATCACAATATCGGTAAATAATCAATACGGTGAGGAATCCAGTTGGATCCCTCCAACCTGTTTCCCTGCATCCACAGATGTTAGCACAATACCAATTCTGCTCCAGTACGGAATTATCGCGGTATATGGGTTTAATAAATATTATCCGCTTACTAACGGCGCAATAGGGCCTCATCCGCTATACGAGGCGGGAAATCAATCAATCCAATATATACATATGCCAATATGTATATATTGCTATATATAATAGATATATCCTACTATATCTAATATCACATCCAATAGCAATCATCAATAACTGCAAAAATTCCACATTCAATTTGAGTGAGAAAAATCTCACCTTGATTTTAAATTCTGTTCCAGCGTTTATTTCGAATAAAATTAAACGCGCGTTTAATTTTACCCGAAATTCAAACTAGCTCCAAACGACTCCAAATCGGTTGCATAGCGAAGTGCTCGACAATACGAAGCCAACGCTTTTCGTTTCGTAATTTTCCGACCTCGCAGCAAAAATATATGCAATTTTAAACGTTACACGATTTTGAATATAAATAAATTTCAATTTTCTTTTATTATTAAACCTCCTGCAAATCTCGGCCGTAGATTTTGAATGATGGAAATCTGGCCATGCGTGCGCGCACTTCTTCTCCCCAGTTTCACGAATCGCGACCAAACCCATAGAAGCCGCCTCCTAACCCTAATGTCGCATCCACCAACGACGCGTTTCAGGTTGATCGAAGACCTTCATTCGAAGGCTCACAACTCCCTCCACCTTCGCCGTGAGGGACGTGAAACTCGGTGGCCCCCTTGTCTCATATTGCGTGCACGAACGTTGGACGTTCGAGGCCACATTGCCGTCGATTTATTCGCTTATACTCGATCACCACCGGTCAGAACATAGATCTCCATAAGCTCTATAACTTCGTAGTTGGAAGATTGTGAAATCATTGAGTGGATTGGAAGATAAAATGGGAAGAAGATCGTTGCTTTCTGGCCGTTAATTACATAAGAGGCGGCGGCTGGCCATTAACTAGGGTTTTAATTTTTATTTTTATTTTTTTGTGAATAAGGGGGGTATTTATAGAAGATCGAACGAACACTATTCACTTCGAATTCCCGAACTCCGATTTACGCACGGTCACTATCGTTTCTAGGGTTTATCCCGCGTTCCGGACACAATGGAACAGGTTTCGGAAGCTAATTCGATCGTATTTGTGAGATATGGCAATAAACGATCGATTTAAATTAAACCGATTTAAATCGATTTCGAGGCGTTTTAATTTGTACCGGACAAATGGTAAATCCAAAAATTACAAAATTTGAAATCTTACAATAATATCACATTACGGATCCGATGGAACTAGTTTCGTCGAAATCCGAGACTGTTCGAAAATTGGCTATTTTTACAGTCGATAATTAAATATTAAAATATTCAATTTTCCCAGATTAACTTTAAATTCAGTTCTGAAAGTTCTAAAATAATTCTATAACTCCAGTATGATTAAATAAAATTTTACAAATCATTTTCAATCATTTTAAACTCGATTTTTAATTATCTGTGGAATTCCACTATTTAATTTATCGATTTAATTATCAAATAAAACCCAATATTCGAAAAATAAATCATTCGACTTCTAAATTCCATTTATTAATATTTAAAATCAATTAAATATTCGAATTTTAATTATCAAAAATTCTGGGTTGTTACACAAGTCGACATCTAAATTTGGCAAAACTCAGCATATGCAGTAAATAAATCAATCACAGAGTCACAGACACAGAGTAATACAAGATATGCAGCGGAATAGATAAAATAGTAGTTCATGAAGCTACTATATAAACATCAGAGTTAAATAAAATACAACAGAATATCTCAAATGTAATGAAGTCTCCAGTACAACAGATGACTTCTCTGAACGAATCAACTAGAAGAGCTGAAAGCTGAGGCGATAGTTGGATCTCCAAAGGAAGCTCCAAACTCCAAGGGTGAGTCTCAAATGCTGTATCACTCGGTCTGACCCGAGCGTAAAGCAAAACACAAAACACTCGAGTCAGGATTAACATTCTTATATAAATAAATCCAACTCAAGTGAAATATCAACTGAAATACGAGTAACTTAAAGGATGTTTGGGATAACCATCCTCTAAGGATCTTCAGAACTATCTACAAGGTGGAAATATACATTTTAACACCGTGGTCATTTCAATTAAATTTATACTTCAAAACCCAAATATCGTTTCATTTCAATTATATCTATTTCCAAAATAGTATATATATTAAATGATTTAGAAAGTAAAGTATTTATAATTTCCTCAAGTCTCGCAAATCGATTCAAATCAACTTCAAATTCCAAATTCAAATTTATTCAAAGATCAATTCTTCAATTTAATTCAGTTCTAAATATACCCTTTATTTTCAATATATTTCAAAGCTTTAGTATTCAACATTTTCAAAGTTAGATTTAACAGTTTCATATAGCTCTTGATTTAACTTCATTATTATTTAATCAGGGAATATTCACTTAATAGATTCAATATCATTTAACTAGCCTTAAATTTCCTTTTTACTAAATATTTCCTTAAATTTATTTAAACAAGAAATATTCATTAAATTATTTAAATCAAACTCAAGTTATAAATCATATCTTAAATTTCAATAAGTTTTAAATCGGTTTAATTAGATAAAATTCTTTAATGAATCCAATTTCAACTAAATTCAAATTATCTTTCTAACCTTAACTTATTCAAATTATTACCAAAATCTATTTTGAAATATATTTTAAATACTCAACATATTATATGTATTTAAATCAAACATTCCCATTTATATATAATAATTTAAGGCTCAACATTTATTAAAACCATATATTTCTTTCCAAAACCATAGAATTCATTTTAATATATTTATATATATGGACCAACGGTGTCTGTATATATATTTATCATATGGTTAAGTGATACGGATATTTATCATTTCAATCCCGAAATTTAAGTATATACGGTTAGATATCATTTCGACCCGTAATCCCAATTTCAATTCAAATGAAAATCGCTTGGGTTTATCATTTCAACCCATAACGAAATTCTCCTATTCTAAAGTCCGTTCGGGTATGTATCATTTCAACCCATAGTGAATTCTATACTAACAGGGAACTTGCAGAGTGATAACAAATACTAAAAAAATATAACAACAGGCATATATCATCAGTATAAATAACAGATACGGGTGTCAGATGTCACAGGTGAACAGATACAAATAATAGTAATAACAGGCATATAATACTAGGTACTGGTGTCAGATGTCACAGGTGAACAGATACAATAATAGTAATAACAGGCATATAATACTAGATACTGGTGTCAGATGTCACAGGTGAACAGATACAATAATAGTAATAACAAGCATATAATACTAGATACTGGTGTCAGATGTCACAGGTGAACAGATACAATAATAGTAATAACAGGCATATAATACTAGATACTGGTGTCAGATGTCACAGGTGAACAGATACAGATGATAGTAATAACAGGCATATAATACTAGATACTGGTGTCAGATGTCACAGGTGAACAGATACAGATGATGGCATAGATATAGCAATATAAATAACTAACAGCAGCATATTTCAATTGTCATTTCAATTGAAATCAAATTTAATAAATAAAAGAATGTTAATCGTGAGTGATTGCTCACCTTTCGAGGTCAGAGACGAACAAGAAGATGACACGGATAAACACTGATACAGATGCTGAATTTGAATTACGAATCCAAGCAAAACAAAATCGACATGAATTCAACGAGCAAAGCTGCTAACGGAATTGATAAGAATAAATCAGGACTAGGTCGAGGATGATAAATGGTATAAGTGGACTTTTATATAGCTATATAAAACTATATATATGAGAATCATATCCTGAATTCAAACATATTTAATATATTATATTAAATATATATATACACACATATTAATATGTATGTATTTCAAAATTCATTGTTTTTAGATTAACACATATATAAGAATCAACATATATACATATAATTTTTTTTTTATAAAACTTATATAGATATATAAACGTATCACAAGTATGTGCATATAACTTAAAACAGAAACTTATATAGACTATATATATACCTCTAATATTAAATAGAATAACTTGGAAAATTTATATACGTAGCAAATAGGTCTCAGGAAATACCACTATTCAACTTATATCAAAATGTATAACACATATAAAGTATATAGTATATACATATATAACCCCAGCAAACTACATTGTTCCAATCTCATTTTTTTTCCCGATATGATACTAATATAAACTCGCATAAATTTACATTACTTATATAGTTAACATTTTAAAACCAGTATTTATCAAAAAGAATCAATATAAACAGTTTATTGCAATATATATGTATAGAATCTAAAACAATCACAGATCTTTAGTAAACTCATATGTACGAAAAACAGTTTATCGTCTTCTTATACATAACTCAAAAAATATAGTACATGTGTAAACTCACATATTATAAACTGACATTATACTATCATTATTAGAAAAATCTATATAAACAACATATAATAAAATTCTTATATAACATGCGAAAACTTTATATACAAAATATCAATTTTTATTTAACTAATACATATATACTCCTTACACCTAACTTTTATACTATATATATGAAAGAAATACAAATGCACGAACCTTTACAAAGAAGAGAAGGCTACTCAAAGATGTCAGGAGAGGAAGACATGACCAACGTATATATATACTGACATATGCAGAGCGTACAAGGACGCGTGTGTATATATATATTGACATACACATATACTATATGCAAGCTTCCATGTGAATAAAAGAAGAGGCACGCTGCTGTTATAAGGTGGAGGAAGCTCGGCAGGTTTGTGGGTGAAGCTAGAGGAGAGGGAAAGGTGCGTGAGGGCAGAGGCCGAGGCCTGGGTGTGTGGAGATGGGTGCACTGGGGGTTTTGGGTAGGCTGGTGGTTCGGGGAGAGTGGGAAGCTTCGGTTGGGAGAGGAGGTCGTGGTGGTTGCTGGTCGTGGGGAGGAGGAACGCCGAGTGTGGAATTTCGTGGAGGAGGAGATTGTTGAGGCCGAGGGGGTTTGGCTACAGGGAAGAGGAAAATGCAGAGGAACATGGAAGAATGGGAAGGAAATGGAAAAAAAGAAGGGAGGAGAAGAAAGATGGGCAAGCTGCAGGTCAAATAAAGGAGAAAACAAATGCTTTCAGCAATATATACTGCTTATCTATTTCTCTGAAACGAAAAGTTTGAACTGGAATAAAAGAATATGGACCACGGAATAAAAGATTATGGACCACAATATAATTGTAAAATAAATGAAATGATGAAGAGTCAGAAGTTGGGTTTCAGGAAATTAAAAGGAAAACGTACAAATATTAAATATTACTTCAAAAGCAAAACGCAGAAACAAAAGGACATAAATAAGAATTTGAAATGACAGAGTAATTTATCAAAATGGACAAAGAAAGGTTACGCGTGATTTAGGGAATTATTAAAGTAAAGGCTATCGGTTATAGAAGTAAAAGTGGAAACGAATGGTTAAAAGAAAAGGAAAAGGAAACAGCGAATGGTACGAAAGGAAAGGTCAGAAAATAGAAATCGCCACCCTTAAATTCAAAAATATAGAAGTAACGGGCTACACACTGATTAAGGAGCTATTAAAGCAATTTACTTGATACGTTTTGAATTTCGAAACGGAAGGAAATTAACGGTCATAATTAAAGCTACCGTTACAGCGAACAGTTTATTATTCCCGTCGCGTACCGGACCCCAAAATATAAAAATAAATATACCGTGGTGATCAGCGCGACGAGACAATCAAAACGGTATACAGATACTAGTGGTACGATCATCCGATCGAAAGTCGATAATCGGTACCAGAAATGCTGCTATTTTGCCAGAATTAAGATAAACGGAGCAGTAGAAGTCTAAATTTGGAAAAACGAATTTCGCAGTCTGATTAAGAATGATCTGAATAAATTTTCTCCTGTTGACATATTTTGGTTTCGGAAAACTTTTAAATTCACTGTTATTAACCGGTTTGATTTGAAATAAAATTTCACAGAAAAATAAACTTCAATATTATCAGATGAAAATTTACCAGTTGCTATATTAAAATAGACGTATTCCAAATAATAAATTTTCATTTTCAAATTTTATTGTTTAAAATTTCACAAAATTTCAATTAACATATTATTAAAACTATTAAAATTTATGGGTCGTTACAATTTGGTTATGATTCAAGAAGAAAAATTAAGCACTTGAAGGTTTATGAGAACGTTAATGACAATTTACTACTGCAGAAACAAAGCAAAGGAAGAAGAATCAGTAAAACTTTTATACATTAGCATTAAATAAATAAAATAATAGTTGATAAAAGCTCTATCGTTGATCTCAGTAGCCATTACAATGAAATATTATTACTTTCTCTAAAAATTGCAATGGTAGAAGGCAAATCGTTCTTAAGTAGAAAAAAGAGATTGCTTTTTGGAAAGACCACTCAAACAATGCCTGTGTCAACAACATTAAATGCACGATATATAGGTGTATTCTGGTTATAATATCCACCAGCAAAAGGACCAAAATCAATACCTTCAAAATCTACTTTTCCTTCTTTAAAAGTGGAATTTCGAGGCATACATTATACCATATTTTGCCGTAAGATTTTTTATATAAGGTACGTAAGGCCAAAGGGTCTACATATAGCTTATGCCCGAAAGCAAAGATACACGACTGAATGTGATGATCTAACTGCTAACCGCAAAGCGTTAGACAATCTTAATAAGATTATAAAACCAAGGCCCAAAAGTATAAAGCCCGAAGGTGTGCATACCGAATGGTGTATGGTGCTAAAGGTTTAGCTAACTCATTCATAGTCAAAATACCTAAGCCTAGAAGCTTGAACTGGAAGATCAATATAAAGAATGATTTTTTACCTATCTATGAGTACAGACTATCAAGTGGGAACTAGAAGTCGAAGGCTTCCACTAGATTTTTACATTCCTTAAAACCCTAAGAGAAATATAAAAATCTTTTTATTTCTCTAGTGAGTGTTAGGACACGCTTTCCTTGGGATTCCTATCTTGAGTTTGCTAAACAAATCATAGGCTCATAAGCGATGGATAACTCCTTATCGGTTGTATCATATGCAACTCCTAACCTTATTCCTTTTCCCTAATCTCAAACTCGACCTTGAGTCTGCTCAACAAATCAAGAGAGATTATTCACTCTAACCTATCGTTTTTCGAGATAGCCAAATTATAATGCACAACCTTGAGGTTGCTCAACAAATACATACATGCGTGTATCATACCTTATCTAACAATACATTAATAGTAGTTGACACCAAAAATGGGCATCAACACTCAATAGAATTTCTTATATATTAAATGATGAATGAAATTACAACATAGCGGAGAAAGTAAATGAACACATAGATTTTTATAGTGGTTCGACGTTGTTTGCCTACATCCACTGTGAAGAGATAGCTTTATTAATCACTTTGTAAACTGAGTACAATAGGGATCAGATTAGAATCCTTAGTTACAAAAGAGTACAAAGCAATAAGTAGCGTAAAGGTCCTGAAAATGAGTAATCAAGTCAGTATTTATAGGGGTAGATTGCGAAATATCTTCTTGAAATTTTGACTGCGGAGTCTCCAGATCCAGAGGGTCACCATATCGATCGCGGGCCCCACTTCCATCAAAATAACGATCGGTATCAATTGTTTTTCTTGCTCCTTTTCATGTGCGACTGATATGGTAGGTCCCACCATGTAATATCTTGCTATTTCTAAAGTTTCTTGCATAGTTGACTTCTAGATTTTGAGTTATTGATTGATCATCGTTGATTTGTACTGTCAATCCAAGCGATCTGTATCCATATCGATTCACGCCGATCCATAATAAAGATGTTCCATATCTGATCCATATTGGGGATGGATCATAGCCGATCCATAAGGGCAATGGATCATTGCCAATCTATAATAGAGATGGATCATTGCTATCCATATTGGAGAAGGATCATAACCGATCCATTGTGAAAAACGATCATACTTGATTGTAATTTCAGTTAAAGTGTGAAATTCATACTTGGCCAATCCTAGAATGCTATTCGCATAAATTTGTACAACTATCGTCCATAGTCTTGTCCATAATCGATCTCCAATCCTGGTAACCATCTCTCTGGGCTTTCTGCCTTGATGATCATCCATTCTAACTTGTATCTAATCAGTTTGAATATAGCCGGGCTAACAAGCTGGATAACAATAGTACTACACATAGCAATCCTAGCTTGAGTTTTCTCAACAACTAGTGAGCATGCAAGTAACATATCAATATATAAATGATAGAAGCAACTTTACATATTGTAAATTCATAATCTATAATATGATCATTAGAGTGATACAGATTTAAGGAATAATGTATTTCTTATAAAATACCCATATGATTTAAGTGTCGGACACATTTAAAACACGAAATATTTGCATTACATATATCTTTATTCCAAAAATCTATTTTGGGTTTATTTCAGTTCCATTTTCATTATATTCATACATATATAATTATATAAGTTTAGTTTATTTATAACCATTTATAATTTAGTTAAGTTATATATTACATATATATATATGCGTATGTATGTAGGTATATTCTTAATTATATCATATTTAAGTACTTTTATTTTTTTAGTTTAATTAACTACTTAAATTAAATTTTATTTTGTTCAATAAAAACTATTGAAGAAGAATATTCAACTATAACCATTATAGTTATATATATATATATATCAAATATCTATATATATGTTAATTAATTAATAATTTAACTAAACATTTTATGTTTAATAAATTTCAAATATTTATTTACTTTAATTTCTCAAAACATTTTTGAGTTACTGAATTATAACCTTTAAAGTTTTATTTACATATATATATATATCAACATATATAAATTAATTAATTAACATTAATTATTATTTTATCAAATAAATAATTTATTTAATTTAATAATTTAAGTAATTAATTTAATATATTTAAATAAATTATTTAATTTATGTTAAACAATTTAAGATAAAATTTCTACTATCACTTTATTATTGTTACATATCATATATTGTTGCATATATGTATAATTTAATTAATTAACTTATAATTTGTTGCTTATCTAATTATTTAGATTAATTAATTTTTATAAAATTTTGAAAAATACTAAAAAAAATTCTCAAAACAATTTTGTAGATTTAGTTTATAACATTTATAAAATATACTCTTACATTTTAAAATTAACATCAAAATTTAAAATATATTTTAAAATTTTAAATATTAGTTTGGAAATTAGCCCAAAGCCGAATATCAATTTAGTCCTTTATAATTGGGCCAACATTTCCGACTTACACCATCCATTAGGCTAGGTCGATAGCTCAGGAGGCGAGAACACTTGATTATTCAACCCTATGTGTGGATGCTACTTTTCTAAACATCTATCGGATAGGTATGCTTAATTAGTTGGCCCAAAAGTTGTAAATTAGACCATATAGACTATTTGGGCTCTAATGTCATTGAAGGAACCAAACGGGTCTACGCAAGTGAAATAGGTGGATGTTAATTTTTCCTTATTGGGATCATAGTGAGCATATGAACTCTAATGAGTTTCACTAAATCCAGTCTAGTTAGTCAATAAAATCATATTTTATTTAATATTATTTTATATTTATTAATTAATCACATTAATTAATATAACTAATTATTTTATTTGACTGTGTCATGTATAATTCAATGATATAAAAACATAATATAATGAAATATAAACGTGTGTGTCACTATATATACATATAGATATTAGGATTTATATCTACGGGATATACAAATATATTATACTTACACATAGATATATATATATATATATATATATTACAATTTCATATGAATATCAGGAATATAAATGCCTAAGTATATACATATGTTTGAAGATACTATATATATGTATAATATGTATATATAGTGTGTATATATGTATATATAGTATATATATATAGATAGAAATAAATAAATTAAAAATTAAATCCATGTTTATATGTGAATAAAATTACGATAACTAAAATTAATCGGATCTCCATAACCAAATAATCTCGGATCTAACAAACAATACAGTACATAAAATATATAAAACATAAATTGATTTCAAATTAATTAATTAATTAAATCATGTTAACAAAAGTATGTTTTGTAGCAAATAAAATTTATACTAATTAATGATTTTGATTCTAACAACAATACCAATACACAAACAAATCATACATAAGATGGATTTGCATTCAAATGATAATATAAAAGAGGTTTAAAAAAGATTCAGTAAGTGGCCATTCAATTTACATATATGTGATTTAAATCATGGTTAAACATCATAAATGATTATAAATAAAAAGAAAACAAACCTGAAAAATCTTACCCATTGTAACATCTTGATTTGTCATTTCTCCTCAAATCTCAAACTATATCTATATCCAGCTTTGCAAGAGAAGAATGAACCACATACTTTTTGTTCTATTTGATATTTTCATTTGATTTGGAGTTGATTTTGTTTTGGAAGGGATAGATTAATTTTTAGCCATAGCTATGGAGAGGAGGAGAGGAAGAGAGAAAAATAAAAATGAATTAAAGATTGAATAAAAATAGTGGATCTATTTTATTTTTAAGAATAAAACCTTTCCCTTTCTTTCAATGAAAACCTTCCTAATTAATCCCTTAATTTTATCTCTCTCTCTCCGCCCTCTCTACTCTCAAGATATAGCTGACCATTGATGTCGTCGAATGTCACAAAATTTTCATAAATATCTTCATGCAATTATTTTTAATTGAAACCATTTTAAAGTTACATTGATGTCGTAAATCAATGCATGCAAATATAACTTTTATATATGCATTTAAATAATTACAAACAACTCCCAAAATAAAATAAAATAAATAAAAATCAATATTTCTAAAATATTAATTATTTTAACTAATTTATAGCGTTTTATAAGTTAACTAAATCTCTAATTTTTCAGAGAATTCATAAATAAATTTGTGTGACACAGAGGTATAAATTCGGCCAGCAATTAATATTGAATAATTCAAATATTAACGCTCACATGTCACCTTATCCAGTGGTGTGACAGTTTGGCCAAATTCATTAATTACAAACTTTTTCAGTAAATCAATATTTATATTATGTTAAGCGGTGCCATTTAGTAAAAATAATTTACATAAATTCTCTTCATCAATACTATATCATCCTTATTTAACTCGATTAGTCCATAAATGAAGTCTTTGGTTCAGTAATAACATTTATTATTAACCATACTACTTTTACTAGAGATTCAAACTTTAAGTTGACTATAATTGATCTTGATTTTAACCTCATATAACTGAGGAGACGAACTCTCTATTGAGTAATGTTTCACTTCCAATGATTCAACTTAAACTCAATTATATACGCTCAATGGATCGCTATGCCATGAACTAACTATAATCAAAGTGGAGTATTCATGTTGAATTTATATAGTATTCTCAAGTCAAGGGAACTGTAACGCTGTTACCCAAAGATTTCCCGTATGACCTAGTTATTATTAACCAACAACAAACTCTTGGACGAGTCATTTCATGGTTATCCAATAACTACAAGTATTTAGCTCCTTATGGCCCCCAACAACCATGAGTAATACACTGCCCTATGTTTAAAGAGCATTAAGCACTCTGGTCTCATTGAATGTTTTGATATCCTTTCTTGAAACGCCTTGACCAAGAATATTTAAAATAATATGTTACCGTATATTGTGATAATTTTATCATGATTACAACTCCATGTAATTATTATCATAACTTATCATTTATGAGTTTCCTATATTAATATTCTTAAATTAACTACTTAATTAATATATCACAATATAACAAGTATATAATGGAAAATTAAGCACCCTTATTATGAAAAATATTGGTTATAGAGTTAGATATATGTAACAAATTACATAACTTCCTCTAGGCTATACACCTAACTCTCTCAATATTGTGTTCACCCAAATTAAGGAATCATCATTTGTGATGTATGTATATTAAATCATCACAAAAGATGCAGAGTTAGTTAGCATTTTTCCAACGGTTAGAGAATGACGAGCAGTCTACTCTTTTGAAGCGCTATTTCATTGATTGCGAAGGAATAAGCATGATGGAATTTTATGTGTGCCAGTTGTTAATGATGTGATTGATAAGGTACTTAGTGAGACTCATCGTTCTTGGATGACGGTTCATTCAGATGTCGATCAAATGCACCGTGATATGTGTAAGGTTTCCTATTAGTCGAGGATGAAGAAGCAAGTGGCAGAGCAAAAGAATCCTAGTGGATTATTACTCACATTGGGAGTGAGAGAACATTTATATGGAACAGTTAGTTGGCATGTTTACATGTGTTTATTGGAGCCGGTGGACCTTGTGAGTTATAATTGTGCATATAGACTTGTGATTTGTATTTGACGAAGGAGATATGCTAGTAGTGGAATTTTTCTAAATTAAAGTTATACTTGGACATTATATGACACCTAAGTGAAAGTTGAAGTGATACGCAAAGGAATGACAACCACATTGGATATGCATGCTTAGTGAGTTCGTAGTGGGTAGCATGTTGTAGGTGAAGGACTCACTATTGAGATATGTTATATGGGAATCTAGCACCATCGATTGTTGGGACTTTCCTAATTTTATAGAAAGTAGGGAACTTGACACGCTTGAGTGAGGTTTCTTGAAAAGTAGACGAGCATTCAAATGAATTCTTTGTATTCCATTTACGAACATACATTGTTGATTCAGCAGTTATGGTTGATACTAGTCATCATGTTAAGGTGGAGAAAAGGATGATTCTAGAATACTCTTTAGGCATATTCGTATCTTAGAGCTTGATATGAGATAACTTAAGAAGGAAAAAATGAAGTTGGGGCAAGTATAGCGAAGAAAACGTTTGGATGGGAGTACTTGGAAACTCGAAGAGAAAGTCCAAGCTTCCCATCATAAGCTCTCTTTCAATAAGTTTCCTTTTTAGTTAGCATGCTAGTTAGTTACTCGTTTGGTTGCTTGTATGTTTGCATGGTTGATTTAGCGAGCTAGTTGACATAGGCATGGATGTATGGATGGTAGGATTTGTTGTATGCATGTCCATATGATGTATTTTGGCTGCTATGGTTACTTTATTTGGATTATATCAGATTAGTTCATATTGTGTTGGCTTGTATGTAACTATATATACATACCAACCTATGATATATACCTATATTTAAGGGTGTTCTAACTTATTCTAGATTATGTATGTGTGTGTGTATGCAATTTATTGCCTCTTTATATATGTGTTTGATTATTGTTTATAGATGGACTTGGTTATTTACTTGCATCTCGATATGGTTGTTGCATATGGGTGCATGCACACATGCACGCACGCACGCACACACATACACATATACACCGAGTGTGTATGTGTGTGAGTGTGTATGTGTATGTGCATGCATGTTATATATATTAGGTGTTTGCATACGTTCTTGGTTGTCATTAAATATGCATTCATATAGGAGGCTGGTTTAGTTGCACTTGCATTCATATCACTTTGTATCAGTTTTATTATTATCTCATACATAGTATATACTTTTGGTTTTGATTTTGCTTATGCTTGTATAATGGATGTAATTATGTTTGCTTTTGTATGTTTATATGCTAGAGAGCGAATTGCATTGTCCATCTGTTGGAATTTTAGGGATGAAACTCTTTTAAGGAAGGGAGACTGTAACATCTCATAATTAAACAGAATTAAATAATTAAATTAAAAGGGTAAAATCGTAAATTTTACAAAAGCAAGAATCAGGCTTTGAGACCTAACAAATTGCATATGGAATGCCATTTAGAACACATATAACTCGCTGAATTTGATAAAAATGCCAAAAATTAGGAAGAGTCAAACCCAATGACGTTTTCGTATATATTAGACTTCAAAATTTCAGCCTATATACCATCTTTTCAGCCTATCAATAGATCCCTAATTCTATCTTTTTTTTCTAAAAACCTAACTTCCACTTTGAAAACCTTAAACCTTAAATCAATCACAATTTCCAAAATCAAATCCAAATTAAACTAATTGATATATATATATATATATATATGAAATCGATTATTGCGGAAAGAGCTATGCAAATAAATCAAAACTATTGAGGAATATGAAGTTTTGAATGCATGGAAATTATAAACAATGAAGGAGAAAGCGGGTTCATAGCAAATCAAAAAGGTTGCATGCCTAATCAATGACTGGGATTCTTCCTATTTGAGTATATACTTAATAAGACACAGTAATTCACCCCTTATAGTCTTAAATCAAATTATAAATGATGGAATTGGATAGTAATCACGTTAATTTGTATTAATTGATGATTATGATGTAGTATTTCATGGCTAGTTAATTAAAAAATATTGATTATTTTATTATAATTAGACATAAGTAAATCTCTCCTTTATTAAAAAGTATTAAACATAAAAGTGCTCCAAATTCAACATATTATATACATACATACATATATAAATATATATTAAAATTATTGTTCTTGGCGACACAATCCACTAGTGATGTTCCTTTATTGATTAGGTTAACGGATTGATCAGAAAATGCATCAGAAGATTTGATAAACGTGGACCGTCTGTTTGGGTTGAACAGTGAAACAACAACAATAGGACGATGAGGGCATGGTTGTGAAGAGGGTTCTGAGAGGGTCGCCATGCTGGGTTCCAACCGATGCTAGGTAGTCAGAGTTTGCTAGAAATCGGCGAACCAGGTAGGGGTGGTTGGATTGATTGGGCAACCGAAGGTGGTGGCGTTGGTGGCGGCATGTAGAGTACGTGATGTGTTGGTGACTTGTGGTGTCGAACCTCTGGAGGATATCGCCTATAGCGGCGGCGATTTGACATTGAATTTCTGGCTAGCCTTGATAGAGATGCAGGGCCGATTTGGAAAGTACTTTAGTGGCTTTATTAGAAATATAAAATACTAATTAAATTAATTAATAATTATGAGAATGGCACTATAATTAAAACGCCTATAACTTTTGTATACGACCTCCGTTTTATCCACAGTTTCATGGCATCATGACTGTGACAAGAGGAGGAATGTCTTGGTATGTTATTTTCCATATTCTAAAATATTTCAAAATAGCGCCTTACTTTGGTGGATTCATTCTACATTCTCCTAATAGGTTTCATTTAGGCATTTCAGTGTAGTTTGATGGAAATTTATTCTTGTTGGTACTAGTAACAGTTGGCGATGGTGAGTTGGGGCTTGACCTTAATAGTTTCGCATACGGTTTAGAGATGACAAGTTAGGATTTATCCAATAGTGTGGCATACGACTTGGTAGTGACGAGTTGGGGTTTTATCCTAGTAGTATCGCATATGATTTGGCATGCCGAGTTGGGCCTTGATCCCAATAGTGTCGCACATGATTTGGTGATGGCGAGTTAAGGCATTATCCAATAGTTTGGCACAAGGTTCGCCAGGTGAATTGGAGCTTTATTCTAATAGTGTGGCATATGGTTTGGTAACAATGAGTTTGGGTTCTATCCCAATAGTGTCACGTATGATTCGACGATGGAGAGTTGGGCTTTATCCTAATAGTGTCGCATACGATTCAGTGATGGCAAGTTGGGGCTTTATCCAAACAGTTTGCATATGATTCGGTATGCAGATTGGAGCTTCATTCCAATAACATGCATATGTTTCAATATGCAGTTTGGGGCCTTAACCTAATAGTGTATTGTACAATGACACGTGAGTTGGAGTTTTATTCCAATAGTGGTGCATATAGTTTGGGTCCATGAGTTGGGAATATGATTCCAAATAGTGGTATATGCAGTGATGCATTTGGTCATTAGTTAGTATTTGGGTGCAACCTTAGCATATGATGTCATTATTATTCCCATAGTATTATACCATGTTTAGTGGACTTGTTGGGCGTAGGTAACACTGGTTAAGGTATGATTTTCAAGCATAAATGTTGATTTACTAGCTTATTTGTATTATACACTTATATGATGTGTTTACTCACAAGACTTATGTATGACCCCATATCCTTTTCTCCTCTTTGTTTTATTTTGTTAGGTTAATAGAGAGGATTGGTTATGATTTCGGAGATGTAATGGTGCGACAGAGACACACATGCATTTTTTATCTATTAGCTATCAACTATATATTCATTATTTCCCACACATTTAAACTATTTCTATAATCCCTAATTCTGAAACCTAAAGATGGACTACCAATGTGCTGTAGTCACATTGGAATTATCTTTTTGTGACAAAGATGAGATCATTCATATGAAAACAACTTAAGTAAATAGAGCAGCTAATAAACGTTATACATCATAATCATTAGTTACTTATTTGAATGGTACCACTCAATGTGCCGACTAGGGTAAAAAATATAATACAACATTAATAGTCGTGTCTTCCCAATATATGAAGATGCTGAAATGAACACTTAATACAACAAAATTAAAATGTCATTTATATTATATAAGCCTTATGCCTCATCTTCAAAACTCCTTGTTTGTCTTCTGAAAGCAACTTGCCTATATCCTTAGACTAAGTCTGCTCGAACGAATATCCTTGAGTTTATGGGGGAAAAATGATAAAAATACAGGTCATGCATAAAGTCTGGTATGTGTAATATATTACCTGAGACCATGCCGCTAAGGTACATAACATGTTTTCCCCTAACTATAACATAACATTCGTTTTAACAACTTTGGCTTAGATCAACATTTCCTTCTCAAGAGTCATATTTGTACAAATATGCTAATCGAAATCAACAACCATTAGTCTCGACATATCATATAGTAATCATTGTCTTCTTTAACCAAAAACTAAAACACACTACTCTCAACTACCACCAAGGCCTTATGTCTTCTACTTATGATGAAAGGTTAAATTTTTAGCATTCGGCTACCACTAAGGCCTTATGCCTTCACTGCTTCCTTAATTCTACTAACTACACTATTAGTTTTGGTTGTCACTTAGGTCTTACGCCTTCATTTTTGTGTCTTAGTTGGCACCCAGGTCTTACACCTACACTTTCATTTGCAGATGCCACTAAGGCCTTATTCCTTCGCTTTTGGTTCTTAACCACTAGATTATGCCTTACATCATCCACTGAGCCCTTGGTTGCTACATCCAGCTTTACATCAGTTTCTTTTGTGTTTCAAATGCCACCTTAGGCCTTATTCCATCACTTTCATTTTTGGTTGCCAATTAGGCCTTATACCTATGCTTTGGCTTTTGGTTACGACTAAGGCCTTACATCCATGCTTCTGTTGCAGATACAATTAAGGCCTTAGTCTTTTGCTTTTGGTTCTCAACTTCCACATCATGCCTTTTGCCATCTACCAAACATCAGTTACTTACGTAATCGATAATTATGCTATATTATGACATTATCTTTTATGTTCTAAGTACTAGTTTCGACCATCCTAGTCCTTAGCATAAATTCCTTCCTTCGAATATCAATTAGTTCTGGTTTCAATATCTTGTGGAAAGCTAAACTACTCGTAGCAATCAATACCCACGATCTCGTGGAAGCCTGACTTAGTTTATTTTAATTAATATAAGAAATCTCAACCCTAGGTTTTGAAAATCACCTCCTTTATCTATAGTTGCTCTGTAACCCTCGTTCCCCTTTCGACCTTCGGCCAATAACCCAGTTTATTATCCTAAGACGTGTACTTAGAATTTCTTAGCATTCTTACTTAAATCTTTATACTTAAGGTTCTAGTCCATTTACACTCGGTTTAGCTAAACTGCCTTTTTTTCTAGCTCTCGATATGCATCAACAATTTGCCTACTGCATGTTTGGCACCACCTTAACCCGTTTTGACTTCTTATTTGTTTGACTTAGTCCTTTCTTACTATTATTTAGTATTTTCCAAACATGTTCAACAAAAATTATGGATCCAGTCTATCGACCAATTATTAAATACTTTATCCAATTAAATTAGCTTCTGGCCTCAATTATTTGCCTCTTGACACTTATTAAATTCCCTTTAGTTAAGAGTATTTTCCCTTAGAAATTACTTATTTTATTTCTAGAAAAGCTTAGAAACTATATACGTATTTGTTTTTCATAAATTTCACAAACTCTGTATTTTTACCTATTTACTATAATAAATGATTCTTAGATATTCATATCAACTCGTTTGTTTATAGGAAAATTCAAATCAAAACCCATCTCTAATAATGTGTTCCTAAAATCATATTTAACTTTCAGATCATTATAATCACAAGAAGTATAAGAAATAATTTGAATTAGTTCAGCCATGAGCATTTATTATAGATATGGAATTTAGATAATATATTACTCACCTAGATTTCTTAGTTGAATGGTATTTCTAGTTCCTTAGCTTGATCTTCTTCTTTTCCTCTCTTTCTTCTTAGACCGCTACCATCATTAAAGGCTTCAAGCTTTTATTTAATTTTAGTGTGGAATGAAATGGGTAGAGAGTGATGAAACTATTTGAAAATGCATTAATATACTCTTCATAGGCCATCAGCCCACCTTTCCTCTTTCTTATTTAATTTATTCTAGTTAAGTTTCATTAGTGATAATCATGATAAGTAAATGAAGACCTAAATACTTGCTACGTCATATTATTATTTAAATCTTTATCTCCATAATTCATTAGTTATTAATTAATGGAGTGTTATAGGTTCCTTTTAAGTATTTTGAGATATTTTATAATTAGAAACTATCAGTTATAGTTTTTTAATATATATGGGTTACGGTATTTTTCGATTTATATTTATTCCGTCCAGTATGAGTCTTAGAAAGTGTAGATTTTCATTGATAACTCTATGATCCTTTTCAAATTAGAAATAAAACAATCTAATTGAAAGACATTGCGATGTTAATCTAACTTTTAGGTGTGAATTAGGGTGTCATGGATGGTGGATCATTACATAATATTACCATAAACGACTTTGCTCGTGATGCCCCTAGACTCAAGTAGGTTCAAATTGCTAGGGTTTGCGCTATTCGTTATTCAACCTCCCTCGAAAAGTTGTCTTCCTTCGAGTGACACAGAGCTAAAGATATGGATGTGATCTATATTTTGATAGCCTGAGTGAGGAAAAGTGTAACATCCTGGAAAAATATAAATAACTTATATTCAAATATACAAATTATTTAAATATTTGAATTGTGAATTAAATATTAATTAAATGGATTTAATAGCCTTATTTAACTTCTTTTAATTAATAAATAATAATGTTGAACTCATTTTGTAAATTTATTTATAATAATACGTAGTTCGAATAAATAACAAGAAAATTAATTGTTAATGAAACGACTTGATGTGACGCCCCACCCTAAGGCCCATACTAACAAAGGATATTACAGAGTAATATCATCTACTAGTGTTGAGAATAGGGCTAGTTAGGAGCGACCTCCGTGAGTTTTACTTTAGGCGAGCATCGATACGTCGATTAATATGTTGTACATTTCTTTTCTCAAACGGAATCGATGTATACAATTCAGGCTTAAAATAAAACTACGGTGGTTATAATAAAAAACCAAAATAACATATGATAAACACAAATCACAGAGTCATAGACACAGATCATACACAGTGGAATACAAATTGATACTAGGCTAAACCGACACAAATAGATATATGATGTAGACTACATAATACAAAAGTACCACATCCCAAAAATACGAATATGTACACAAAAGGAGTCTAGCTCGATATAAGATACACCATACATATGAATATAACATAGTGATACAAAAGCAAACATCTAGCTAAATGACATAAAGTCCACTCTAAAAGGCATCAAGTTGAAGGACCAGAAACATCTCAATAATACCCGAGTACTATAAAATAATATACGAGTCAGTCTAGACTAAAATAAACGAGTTAGTAAGGTAAATGATAGATAAAATGAACTAGAACTCAAATATAGTCATCAATTCAGGTATCGATAAATATCAAGCATACTTCAATAACTTCAAGAATGAAATCACCAAATATCAAAACTCAAGATAGCTTCTACAAGAAAAATCTCCGAAATTATTTGGTGATAATACAATAAAATAGAATCTAAAGATCATAAATAGAAATCTAGAAATCTCATAAAAGGGGAAAAAGGTGCCAAACTCCAAGATTAGTGAATAACTTCACCTACATCCATGTAACTCCAAGATAGACATTTATGTGTATAAACTCCAAGATGGGTATAATTCCCATAATAACTTCAAGATAGGCGAGAGCCTATAGAACTCCAAGATAGGTGCGAGACCTATAAACTTCAAGATAGGTACAAGTCCTATAAACTACATGATAGGTACAAGGCCTATAAAAACTCTAAGATAGGTAAAGACCCATAGAACTCCAAGGGCGAGTCATAAACTTGTCGATATAAGTGTTATGTACTTTCAAGTAGCAAACGAATTGGTAAAGACCATGTGTCCTATACCACATGGGTTTACTTAAACATTTACTATACGATAGTAAACTCCACTTGTGTGTATCAATGGTTTTGATCGAACAAGTCCAAGAAATAACCGGTAAAACAAACACGAGCATTCTATACCACTCGTTTTATATAACTGTTTAAACCAATTCCTCATTCGATTGATGCCGTGCAATTTTATAAAAATATTTCACTTTAAAATCATTCTTATAAATATTGGTTTATAAGCTAGAATACATACATACATACATACATACATACATGCATGCATGCATACACACATACAACATACATACATATACATATAAGTACACTCTTTAAAGCCATTATTAACGAGAATAAATAATATATATACATATTTCTAAAATTCTTTATATAGAAATTGGATTTATACTTAAAAAGATTTTGATAAAATGGTTTGATTTAGAAATTAGCCTTTTATAAATTCAACTTGCCCTAACAACCTATAGACCAATTCTATGGTTCAAAATGAATTCATCAATTCACAAATCAAAATTCAGAAATGGCAATGAAATTGATATGAAATTTAACATCAGAATCAAGCAAATAACATCAGGCAATCAATCGGACAAACATGTGGCGAACGGGGCTATCGGGGACTAAAAGAACATAGCTCGGGAATCAATTCCAGGCTACAACCAGTGCACTGGTCGAGTAGACCAGTCATCGGTTGCGTCGCCTGCGCTGATGCTCAGGCGGCTCTAATGGCCCTCTGATAATCCGATTCTGCTCGTTATTCCTTTGTTGACTCTTGGGGGCCTGGGCACTGTATAAGCACTCATGCAAGCATATACGTTTGGATGCAAATCATGATTATATAAGGCGGGTTTTTAGCAAATAGAGAATTAAATTCAAAGTGACAAGAAAATCAATACCAAATTGAGATCATATTCATTATAGATTCAAGAAAATTCATCTAACGGTAACATGCATCCATTTTAGCCTAGAAGCGTGAGATAAACTCACCTAAACAAATCTGAAATCGAAGATTATAGCTTGAATTTTCCAATCTTTTCTATTTCAGCTTCAACCTAGGTTATTTCCAAAGATTGGAGAGGAATGATTAAAATTAGAGACTAAAACTGAAATTAATCAACAAATAGATGCACAAATTAGTGGTGGAGATTACCTTTTCTCAATTCGCACTGGAATTAGTCACAAACCCTATGATTTTTCAGTTCTGATTTGGGGGATTTGGGAACTAGGGTTTTGGGACTTAGAAATTTTGTGTTTTCTAGTCCACGGGAATAAAATAAGAATGAGAAATACTGTACCTATATTTCTCATCTCTTATTTCTCTTATTTGGGCTAAGTGGGTTGCGATATGGATCCAATAGCAAGATGTTGCTAATTTTCTAAGAGAAGTGTTACTAATCTATTTTTTTTATTACTTTATAAACACCAATGTGTACTAAACAATGTTCTATTAACTGACATTGATTTCTTTATTTTTCCAAAATAAATAACATGTCAAATTCTCATTTCTAATTAATAAACTTCAATATTATCTTTTATTTAAATTTACAACACTTGTTATGATAGTTTTAGAAATGAAAGGTATTTGTCATAAATCTCTCAATAAAATAAATAAGCAAATAAACCCTTGGAAAAATCTTAATTTAAATTATAGAATTATTTCCAAATATTTTATCTACTTATTTTCTCTAAGATTGTTTTTATATTATTAAATATAAGAATTAAATTACATAAAAGGACAATTCATTATATTCATAATTTATTTTATTCCAAATCCATTTTAAATTTGGAAATAAAATAATCATAAATTCCCCAAATAATTAGTTATAATTAATTAAATCATATTTTAAATTTTAATTCAGGTAATCTTGACTAGGGTTGTTACACTTGATTTTTATTAACGTGTTTTTAAATGAATGTATAGGATTTTTCCAAAATTTTTAATTTAGAAAATAATTAAATTATTGTTTGACGTATTTTAGCAAACGATGGAATTTTTGAAATTTCACAGAGTAAGATAACCAGTGTATTTTATTATTGTTTTGTGATCATGTCACATTGTTGTGCAGATTATATTTTTGTCGTTGTCGTTCGCGGTTCGTACGCGAACAAAAATCTATGATGCGTCGTGCCAAAAATTGCATAATAACCAACTTCAACCCATAGATTATTCAATACACTTTTACTTTTTCACTCTCCTTTATTTTCCTTCTTCCTTTTACTATGTAAAAGAAAATCAACCCTCTACTTACAAAAATCAAAATCAAATAATCTACTCACCGAAAAATTATAAAGTTAGATTCTTTGAGTTCGTATTGGTGAGATCTTCTAATCTATATGGGTTTGGTGATGTGCGACATCGATTTGGTTTGTCCAACTGTGCATAGTGTGCCTAGGGTTTCGATTTGAGAAAGTTATAGATAGAGATAGGTGACGCCGTTCATTTCATTGAATTTCTCGTGCGAAGGAGATTCGGTGGGCGAAGTTTGGTGAGGTGTGATTCTCTATGGCATGATACGACATTTTGGGTATCTCGTGGGCTACTGCCAAGTCGTGTTTCAGGGGAGGCTATCAGTGTTATGATCGTAGTGTGCGTATTGAAGCATGGCCGAAGTGAAGTTCGCAGGCGGTGTTGGTGGATGAGTTCGTTGAGTGTGGAGGATGTTTTAGGCATGCATGTACAACTATGGTTCATGCATGTATAAGGATATAAGTCTAGGGAAAAAAGAAGTTTATGTTAGGTAACTAAATTTTGATTAATCGATTAGCTTAATTAATTATTTTAATTGATTCAAAACTTATAAAACCAATAACTGTTGCATACGATGTCGGATTTGGATGCGGTCTTATGCATTGAACTTGTATCAATGTTATCTATGCATTGGAGTTTGAGTCATTGAATTTGGAGCTAGTAGGATTTTGAGCTAGATTGAACCGGGACACGAAAGTACCAACTGGAATTTCGGTGAGTTTACTCACCTCTAAATAAACTATACGATATCTGTATTGCTATAGATTATTGTTGAATACTTGGATGATAGTTTATGTATTGTTGTTTGATTGTTTGTTTGGATTTGATTCCCGCTGGGAGGTGGATGGCACAAATAACCATTGTGTTGTAAAAAAAATCAAGAGGAAGTCGAAGTGTAAACGTAGTGAATAGCTCACTATGGAACACTTCGAAATACACTTACATATATGTGATAAGGGACTTTTGTAGAGAGACCCTACGGGGTTTCTCGCCAATATTAATTTACTTATATTCTTAGATTGCTTATATTACTGTTTGGTTGAAATATTTTGTAACGATCCGCCTTACTTACTACCAAAGTTGACATTAATACATCCTCGGTATTCGTGTGCCGGTCATTTAGTCGTCCAAAAAACGAGTCATTAGAGGTGAAAGGGAAAAAAGATAAAAGAGAAGAAAACTAAAAAACATAGAATCTCACACCGCAACGAAACAATATATATTACTCAAAAAAATATTACAAAGTTATTTCAAAAATGTTACATCAGAGTCATACTAATACAAATTCTACCGTAGGACAGTTATAACAGTCTCTCCCTATCAATTTGATACAACATACATATAATACAGCGGAAGACAAGGTAATAACTAGCCATAGATGAAGCCACCTGCTCCAAGCTCCTCCAAACTGAATGTGCGAAAAATACCTTAACTGCTTGGCTGCCCATTTAAATTCGAGCACCCAAGAGTTTAGGAAAAGAAAATAAACTCCGAGTCAGATATGGGTTTGGTGTGAATAAATCATATATTTTAACTTTATAAAAACCTTTAAATCAAAGGCATCTCGTAAGACCACGCCGCACATAAACACGGACATGTTTTTACCTTACGATAACCAAAACATTTGTATATAAAAATCCAGCGATATTATAATAATGTCCACGATTTCAAATAAATATCAAAATGGCTGAAATTGTTACTATATTAAATTCCAGCATACTAGGCTCTAAAATCAAAACCGTAAAGGCACGTACTGGAGATTAAAATCCATACTATAGCAAGTTAAGGGACTACCTTCCGATGGTACACCCCTAGAAAATGCACCGGAGTCTGACAAGAACTTCTTGTACCCTGCTACACAGAGCCAACTGCCCCTTTAACATGGAAAACAGGATTACCTCATCCCTTTTTGACACTGAGGCCTTATGCTACCATGGTGTTTGGGCGCAAAAAAACTCGGATATGGGCAATCTAGAATTAGATGGCGGCTCCTAATGGTAGCTGACCACATAACTCTACTACATAGCCTGTTTTTGCCATTTCCCGGTTTGTGAGGCTCATAAGGTCACGTCTTTACCTTCTTTCTCTTAGTAGACCATCTTGGAATGCTAACACTGCCCTCCAAGCAAAGATATAATACCAACATTTATCCATGCAAGTTGTTACGGGATAGAACAAACATTCCACATTACTATCTTCCATTTTGAAATCACCCTAAAAAAGAATAGTATAACTCCACATCATACTACAATATGATTCAACATCGTTCCTTATTAATTTGGAGTGGTTTGGATAAATCCGAAGACCAGTGTCTCCAAAACTAAGCGATAATTTTCAGCTAACTCAATTTCGGTTCTTTTGAAAGTATGCACTAAGCAATTGATGTTTGTACCAAAAATGGTCACAACTCCAAAAGTAGTGAAAGCACCAGTGTTAACACATAAATCCTCAATATCCAAACACAGACTACAGATCTAGATAATGTAGAGGGTAAAAGTGAAGAAATAGCAAATGTAAAATGAGTAAGAAAGTAAAGAACACAAGAAATTTATAGTGGTTCGGCTATCTTCGGCCAACATCCACTTTGAATTGATCCTTTTATTTCCTTTATACTATGATTACAGTTACAATCCTTTGAATGTCAATAGCCAAAAATGGCAGAGTCTAGCCAAAAGAGAAGAAGGTCCCTTTCCTGAGCCATGCCCCTTCTATTTATAGGTGAAGAAGCCGAGATATTTTGTTGAGATTTTGGCCTAGAAGTCTCCTGGACCATAGAAGCTCGTATGAGGATCGGTGGGGCCAATACCCTCATTCCTGGATAGATCTATAAGCCCTTTGTATCGATAATCCCCATGTTAGAATCAGCTGAGATCGATTATGGTGAAAGATAATAGTGCAAAGTCATTGCCCTCCAAAATTCATGAAGTTCCAACGTGTAGATTGTGAGATATGATCGATCCAAGATTGAGTTTTTACAAGTGTAGGCTGAAACTTTCGTATCCATCGCCTCGTATCCATCACATCCCGTATCCATAGCTTTCGCATCGATCCGAGTCTTATGCAGTGATCCATGTTTTGCACTCCATTCCTTGACCACTTCTTTCATATCGATCGATACGAATGATCGGTACGAAATATGCCTCCGAATCCATCCAATGCCCTTCTCTTTGCATCGATCCGTTGTGCTATGGTGAAGTATGCTTTTCATATCAATCTGACGCCTCCTTCGATCGATACGAATTGGATCGATACGAATCCTGATGGATCCGAAACAAGATGCAAAGTGCGCTATCAATACTCGTATCCATCCAGATGTCGTTTGATCGATATGAATTATATCGATACGAAAGCAACAATCCACATCCATCAACCTGTATTCATATCGATAGATACGAAAGTATCGATACAAAATGGTTTTCCATGAACATTGATCCATCCATAACTTGAGCATATGAACTCCATTTGACATGAAATTCGAAGTGTAGCCTCACCGAGCCTTGTTTCTAATCGATCTCCAATCTTAATATCCATCATTTTTAGCCAATTTGTTGATATCCTGGCTTTGACCAAAAAGTGGGATAACATTTGCCCCCCAAAACATGCCTTGCGATAAGGAGGCGTGTTTTGAATAGCTTTAAATCAAATATCCAAAATCCATACTCCACTGATAGCCATATCATCCAATCCATAATCCAATCCATTACCAAGTAATTCCATCCGAACCCAACAACCGAGTTCTAATCCATCCATATCCAGTAACCAATAACCAAATGCGTTACCTCTCCAGGTCATTATCCAAATCTGGGACCGCTCCAGATCCTTAACCGAATCCAGGACCGCTCCGGGTCCATATCCAATCCTTAGCCAATCGAAGCTGAATTAATATCCATTTCACATTTTGGAAGCCAGTAACCGAATCTTATGATCTCTTCGGATCATCGACGGCCTCTCTAGACCCTTGCTAAGCTCGGTCCAAACTTAATGATTGAATATGCAGACCCTATCGTGCTCCGCCGAAGCAACCTATCCCTTGCACTCCGGCCCTAGTGGGGGCATATAGTGATGTCCTGGTCCTTCTTGACTGATTATAGCCTCACCGGGCTCTTTCTGGATCCCATCCTATCACTCTCCGGTGAAGGGGAAACAACGTTGAGTGAGCCGATCCTGTCGCTCTCCGGTGAAGCGGAGTCACTCCCTGCACTCCGGTTCAGTATCCCTGAACATTAAGCGATGCCATGGCCAAAGTCCTAGACTGATTACAGCCACTCTGGGCTCTTGCCGAACCCCGATTTAATCACTCTCCGGCGAATGGGGAATAACGTCAAGTGAGCCGATCCTGTCGCTCTCCGGCGAAGCAACTCACTTCCAGCACTTCGGTCCCTGTCTTTCCAGTTAAGGGCATAAAGCGATCATTTTCCAACCGACTTCCAGTATCCATCCCTTAACTCTCCGGTCAGGGATTTGTTTCACAAAATCAAAATCCATTTATTAAATCCAAATTCCAAGTGTGCAATGAAAAAACAGAAAAAACTAAGTGTTGCCAATCCGGGTAGAGCGGTCTACTACCATCTCAAAGCATGCCTGGGAATAGCTCTGGATCCCTTACATGTGTAAGTGGCATAGCCACTTTATTTTAGAAACAAAACTATAATGATTATTTGATGATCGAAGTCCAAATCCTGAAGTCGGCCCTTGCCATCACGATCAACTGATGACGAGTTGTGACCCCGATCCAGGGTCATTCCTGTTTGGTGCAGGCGATAACTGCTCGTGTTCTACCGCTGTTGTCCAGTTCGCACATACTGTGGCAATCTGCCACTCCGGAAGTGTTCTACCACCATGTCCTTCAAGTGGCGGCATTCATCTGTGGTATGCCCCTCCAGCTCATGGAATAGGCAGTACCTCCCGCTCCTGCTCTATGTGATTCCTTCTGGGTGGTTTTCGATAGAGGAGTTGCCCCCGTGTTTCCAAGTAAATTCATTCCAGATTCTCCTTCTAGTCTGTGTATGTAGTGAATTTGGGTTCCTGGTCTCTCCTCCGTTTGTTAGAACCATCATATCCATCATCCTGCTTTCGCTTTCCTTTATCCATCCCACGTCCTTCTCCAGACATTCCTTCGCCTTGCGTAGTGTTCACCTCCTACCTTTCGGCGCGTTCATCCTCTAATCATATAAACCTTTCTGCCTCGTGGTATAACACTTCGAGATCCTGTGGTGGATCTCGTGCCAATGAATCTTTGAACTCGGTGCCCTCTGCAATTCCTGCTACCGCCACCATCAAAATCATTGATGGATCCGGGCGATCCACCGAAGCCACGGCTACATTGATCCACATTAGAAAATTCCGTATGGACTCTCCTGTCCTTTGCTTCATCGATGCCAATGTCATTACGTTCTTGGGTCGCATAACATGGACCCTGAACTGTCTCATGAAGCATTCCACTAGTTCGCCCCATGTCCTGATCGATCCACTCTCCAGCTGCCTAAAATAGAGCAGACCTAGTTTAATTTGTAGAAAATCACTAATATTTTATAAAAATCATTTTAATAAAATTTAAATCAAAATATCATAATATTTACATTTTTAAAATATTTTAAAATTTTCAGAAAAATATATAAACCACGGGTCTATATACAATTTTCTAGCCTAGGTAAAGTGATACAGATATGTATCATTTCAATCCGCCGTTTACGAAGAAAAACCGGATTCTATCATTTCAAACCCGCAATCCCAAGTTAAATAAAATAAATAAAAAGTCGCTCAGGCTTATCATTTCAGCCCATAACGATCTTTCCCTATTCTAAAGTCCGTTCGGGTATGTATCATTTCAACCCATAGTGATTTCTAATCTACATGGAACTTGCAGTGTGATAAACTGATATAAATAACAGAATAGCATTATATAACAGTAAACGATGATATAACATGAGTAATAACAGGGGTGGGCATCATATGATCATAATATAACAGTTATAACAGGATGATATAATTTTACAGATTCAAATGGGTCAGTTTACTAGTTATATAAATACACATTGTCTGGTGAGAATTACTCACTTGTTCAAGCTGGAGATGACAACCACAAACACACAACAAAGATTTCCAGAGGCACAAAAGCACGACAATGATTTGAGATTGGAAGAGCCAAAGCTATACCCCTTGAAAACATTACACAATACAAATATATAAAACATAAGTTTCAAAACAGGATGCCACTAAACAATGTTAGGAACAACTGCATAAAACAAAACCAAAGTGTTTGCACTTGCTTTCTACCATCTATGCTTCAGCTTCAGATCTGAAATGCATGGCTAAGGGGTGGGTTTGGATCTGGTTTTGGGTTCCATAGGGTCGGTCTAGCATGCGTTAACAAAGTGGTGAAGTCTAGGTGCAAAAACTAGGTGTTCAAGGCTAAACAATGCAACATAACCTCACATCTTTGGCACAAATAGGTTCGGCCAGAGGTCATGGGTCACGGCCAGTGGGTGCTGGTGATGGTGGATGATGTGGCAGAGGGTGGAGGTAAGGTCAGAGGTGGGGGTGGTAGTGGCGGCAAATGGTGGTAGAAGGTGGTGCTAACAATCTAGGCTCGGCTAGTGTAATATGTGGTGGTTTTTGTTGATTTTGGTGGTGCTCCTTGCCATGGATGTGCTTGGACTGCCTTGGTGGTGTAGTAGGGTGGGTAATGATCAGAGAAAGGGGGTGGTGGAGGTCGGACCAGATCTGGTTGAGGAGGAGTGGAGCTATGAAGGTAGAGAACATATGCAAAAATCAATGTAAACAAGTAGAAAAAGAATAAGAAAAAGTTGAAAATCATTACCCAAACTTTCCTCAATAGCCATGGCCGAAATTCTTTTGTTTCAGAAATGAAAATGAATGTACGTGAATAGAAAATAGAGCATGCAGCTGAAAGATGTGGATAGTAAAGGCTAATTGATGAAAAGATAAGTAACAAATGTGAAAGGTTGAAAGATAAAAGGCCTTAAGCAAATCAAAAGTCATAACCTTTCAAATTTCTTTTAATTTCTTTATATAAGTTTATATTACTGAAAATAATAATAAATTCAGTCACAAATTCGAAAATATAACAAAATATAAAATATATATATATATATTTATTAATTATATAAGGTTAAAATAAGAAAATAGCACAAAATTGCAAACTAGTCTAGAAAATTTGAAAATAAATGCAATGAACTTTGGAAATTTTTTATGTACTTGAAAAGTATTTATAAATAAAGATAAGAACACAAAATAAAAATGAATTCACAAAATAAATAAATAAATTTTAATTAAATATAATTTTAATGAAGAAAATAGCAGAAAAATGGAAACTAGGCATTATAAATTAAAATAAATTCAAGTAAACTTTGGACAAATTATATTATCACTTTAAAATTATTAAAAGATAAAAATATAAATAAATTAACATATTAACACATATTAAAATAAAATATGACAAAGAAAATATAATTTATACAAATTTAAAATAACAAAATTGCAGAATAAAACAAATTGCACTCAATATTGAAATATACAACTTTTACAGTTTAACTCCGTTTTCAACGAAACAAAAAGCAGTGTTCAAGTTATTACATCTATTTTCATAATAAAAGATAAAATTTAAGATTTTAAATAATTAAAACTTGAAGTTTAAAAGCCAAAGATTGAACTGTTTGAACAGAAATTCACTTTTTAGTAAACTAACCAATTTATACTAGTTTGAAATTATAGTTCACATAATAATTAACATATATTTTTAAAAATGAAATGTTTGAAACCAAACAAGTTTAAAATAGTTTCAAAATAAAAATAAAGTCAAAATTTAAAATATAGGCCAAAATCTGGGGTTGTTACACTCTCGCCCACTCAAAACTTTTCATCCCCGAAAAGGAATGAGGTACGGTAAAGCACAGAAAAAAAGATAGAGTGGAATAAGATTAAGACAAGATGACAAGAAGATTGAAATTATACCTGATAACTATCGTTATAGGTAAGTTTAACAAGGTGGAGATGATCTTCCCAAGATCCTCCAGAATCAGGAACACAAGCACGAAAAGATCTTCTAGAATCTGATTTACTCTTTCCACTTGACCGATAGTCTATGGTTGGAAAGCAGTGCTCAGATTCAAAATGAGTATCAAAGATTATAGAAAGATTTCTAAGCAGAAAGATTATAGATAGATGCCTATATCAGTCTGTAGCATGATAAGGAAAATAAGGACAACTAGCAGATAGTTTGAAAACAAAATAAGATAATAAGTTTGAAAAACAAAATAATATAATAGGTTTGAAATTTCTATGGTTTCAGCTTAAACTGATAATTAATTTTACACAAGTTAAATAAATCTTTAATTATCTCTAATTTCATTTTCTTATCATCCATTTTTTTTAAACCAACAATTTCAAAAATCATGGAATTTCAAAATCAATATTTATATTCATAATGTACTTAATAAGATTAATTCCTCTTTATTCCTAATTAAAATTAAATTTATCCCTCTTAGTCTATTTTATCACCTATGTTAAATATACTTACACTTATTATAACTGTTTTAATTTATTCCTGATTCCCTTAACATCATTTGTATTGTAAATTATTCAGTTAACCTTTTAGTCTATTTACCTCTGTTAATCCTTTTATAACTAAAATTTAAGTGTATAATATTTATTATAACCACTAAATTTTATTTATAAAAATCTTTTTATATTGTATATTATCCAATTACATTGTTAACTTCTAAAAATTAAGGTAAGTTATATTGGAATGCAATTGAGAATTATACAAATAAAACTTTCTAAAATTAATATACACTGTAAACATTCTAATTCAATCATTTCAAGCTTGAATATTTATTCAAAATTTTGATTTTCTTTTTATACTTGAAGTTATTATTTAAGATAGAATTTAAGAATAAAATTTCCGATTCCTTTCAAACATTTAGAGATAAATAAATGTATGTACATAATTTGTCAAATCAAATTTAAATCAATATCTATATATATAATAAATCAAATCATCTCTTAGAAATTCAAATCAATCAAATTTCCCAAAACAAAGCTATAGCAAAACTACAGAATGGTTTCTTCGCTTCGAAACTCGAAAATGAACGTCGATGATGCTGCAGTCATCACCGAAATTATTTTCCAGCGACAAAGAGAAGAGCACTTATTTTTAAACTTTAAAATTCTTTGGAAACAAATTTCTATTCAAAAATACTTTAAATAATATATCCTTTTAAAGCTTTAAACACAAAGTTCGAAACCATCAGAAATTAAATTCTCAAATTCTTGATTTAAATTCATTTCAGTTCCCAAATAAAGTTTATAAACAACTATTTATAAATTCATTTATAGAATGATAAATCAAGTATTATCAATTTCAAATAATCAATTTAAATCAATTTATTAAGTTCCATAATATTTACTTATATCAAAATTTATTTCATTAACCAAATTTTAAAATAATATAGTGTCAGTTTGTTCTGTCAAAGTGTTTTAGAAATCCTATCGATAGCGTTGATCAGACGAATCGATCGGAAGCCCAAATCAACATCAACAACTCAAACAACACAATATATAAAAGAAACATAGATTTACAAGTAAAAATTCAAAAATGTTTGGAGATATTTTGGAAACAAAAGACAAGATGATTAATTAACAAAATATGAAGATGGATAAGCTTAAATAAATCGCGGACAACCTTAACCGGGTCAACCTTGACTTTAAAGAATAAGTTCAATGTGGATTTTCGAGGTAAATCTACATTTGATCTCAAGAGATAGAGTTTGGAATAACAAAAGATATTAGCATCTAAACCAAGGATAGATATAAATCTCTGGTGAATCGATGCAAATTGTAAAGGAGTTTTCCCCCTTTTACAAGTCATTAGAATATTGGCAAGGCTGCCAATTCACTATAAAGCTCATTCGAAGTGGAGTTATGTGATACACCAAAATCAAAAGAAGATGGATAGTGAGGGACAAGAATGAATTTTGGAATCGCAGGGAACGTTCCAAAAATTCAAAGGAAATTCTAATCAAGAGGAAAAGATTCAAACTCAAACGAAAGTGATTCTGTAAATAAATCTACTCCATATGCTGAGTTTTGCCTCAAAGCCAAAGCTCTGATACTAACTATAACGACCCGATATTTTCAACCATTCGTATCCGCACATGTCGGACTTGAATTGCTCAAAATACCGCGTTGTAAATAAAATTTGGCAAATCTCAGAATATACAGTAAATAAATAATCACAGACACAGAGTAAGAAGTGCAGCGGAAGTAAAAGAAATAGTAGTTCATGAAGCTACTATATAAATATATCAGAGTTACATAAGATATAACATAAGAAATAGAGTACAACAGAAGTCTCAATAAAATAACCAAGTACAAGCTGAACAAAACAACAGAACTGAGATAGATAAAACTAGATAAGCAGATAATCTCCAGCGATTCCAATCTCCAGAAAGTTGAATCCAAATCTGTGAATACTCAGGCTGACCCGAGCGTAAATAAAATACAAACACTCGAGTCAGGACAATATATACTTATATAATGTAAACCAACTCAAGTGAACTGTAATAAGGTACAAGTAACTTAAAGAATGCTTGGGATCGCCCATTCTTTAAGGATCCGTTAAACTATTTACTATGTAGTAATATACGCTATATACAGTAGTGTCTAATTAGTAAAGTATAATCATATAGAAAATAGCGTTAAGGGGATGGTGAACCTTAACGCGGTCGGATCTTTAAACCAAAATCGTAGTGGGCTCGATATGGTAGGTGACATGGCACACAAGGCAATGCCAGGGTAGATATACCAATTACGCATCCGGACTGGTGGTGACGCATAGCAGCCACTACTGCCCACCTCGAACAACACTCCCAAATCAAGGGTGCGCACCAAATCAATCACAAGTAATAGAATGGTATCGAAGAAGTGTGTCCGATCAGAGGTGCTACCTCCTTGGCCCGTCGATCGCTCCTGTTTTAGCCACCTTATGCCAACTCACGGGAGTTGGGTCCACGTATATACCTTAGGATCGTCGCCACTATCCTACTTCATTCTGGAAACCCCACCGCGTACACAGTTGTTAAAGTGGTTTTCGGTATCGACAGAGAGTATGCCCATATCCGATCCCGGTCTCTTTAACAACCAATCGTTATTATAACCCGTGGTTATAAATTTAAAACAGTTTATACTTTAAAATAGAATATCATTTCAAATCCAAATCTTTATCAAAATAAAGATTAAATCAATTCCAAACCATTTCAATATATTTAAAATATCATATCTTTCCAAAACTTCATTTCAAATCATTTCAATATATCAAAATATCATATCTTTCCAAAACTTCATTTCAAATCATTTTAATATATCAAAATATCATATCTTTCCAAAACTTCATTTCAAATCATTTTTGTGTACCAAAATATCATTTGAGTTCAAATCTAAATATTCAACTTTAAATACCTTTTAAATTCAAAGATATCATTCATTTATTATCATTTCAAGTCACCTTTTAAATAGTTTATATTTCAATCAAAATAATTCATTTAAACCATTTAAAAGTGTAAATATTATACTTTCAAATCAAGTATTTAAATTTTCAAAGTTTCAATTCCATTCAAACATTTATTTCAATTAAATTTCCATAGACCATTTCAAATCTTATAAATTTCAAATATAGATTTAATCCACAAAATAACTATTCAAATTATAAAATAAATTCCAAAGCTTTAATATCCTATATTTCATAAGTCCAATATCCTTTAAATAGATTCAAATTACAAGTAAACCAAATATTTCCATACTAATATAAACTTCAATTATTCATTCTAAGATTTAATATCATTTCAGATTTATTTCAAAATATCATTTCAAAACATCATTTATTTAATTTAAATTTAAATACCATTTAATCACATTTCAAAATAGTTGTATTTCCCAATCAACTATTCCATTTAAATCATTTAAAGTCAATTCATTATATTTAATAATTAAATATTTAATTTCCAAAATTTAATCTTTTTCAAAGATCATTTATTCATTTGAATTTATTAAACAAAGAAAATTCAACTTTCGTAGCACTTAGGAAATGCTACGAAATGTTATATTTTAAAACGGTTCATTAACAAAAGACAGCATTTAAAATGCTGTAATAGGTTTCTTTTAATTTCAAGTAAACTTTGGTTAAATTAAAAAACTATAGCACTTACAAAGTGCTATAATAACCTTTAGTTCAAATTAGCCTCTTAGTTCATTTAAAACAACTACAACATTTTAAAAATGCTGTAATATCTTTTACATTACATTTCAAAAATGTTGTCAAATCAAATTCAGAGTTTTATTTACAATTTCACACATAATTAACTTTTAATATAAATCATTTTAACTTATAAAATCATATATTTTCACATTTTAAAATCAATCATTTAAATACCTTTATTTCTATGATTTTATAAAGTCAAATTTCCATACAAAAATCAAATTAAATAACAATTTAATTTTCATTTCTTTAATTAAATTCTTAACTTAACAACTAAGTTTAAATTTACAAAATATAACTTATTTCCATTTATTTTACTTAATTAAAATTTCACTTTTAACAAAATTTATAATTTCCCAATTTTAGTTATATTTCAAAAATTTCAACTTAAACATTCATTTATTTCATATTTTAATTTATACAAAATCATTAACACTTTTAAAAATTATTATTACTTAATAAAAATCATTAAATTCATCTTTTAAATCAAATTTGTCATATTTCCTTACCTTACATAAATTCCATTTATAAACAAAATCATAAATTCCAAAATTAACTTATATTTCAAATTCTACTTCACCATTTACTAAATTCACTTGTTTAATTTGTAGAAAATCACTAATATTTTATAAAAATCATTTTAATAAAATTTAAATCAAAATATCATAATATTTACATTTTTAAAATATTTTAAAATTTTCAGAAAAATATATAAACCACGGGTCTATATACAATTTTCTAGCCTAGGTAAAGTGATACAGATATGTATCATTTCAATCCGCCGTTTACGAAGAAAAACCGGATTCTATCATTTCAAACCCGCAATCCCAAGTTAAATAAAATAAATAAAAAGTCGCTCAGGCTTATCATTTCAGCCCATAACGATCTTTCCCTATTCTAAAGTCCGTTCGGGTATGTATCATTTCAACCCATAGTGATTTCTAATCTACAGGGAACTTGCAGTGTGATAAACTGATATAAATAACAGAATAGCATTATATAACAGTAAACGATGATATAACATGAGTAATAACAGGGGTGATGTAACATCCCACCTTTTTGTATGCTTAAGCAAACACACGTGCCAACTTAAACCATACAGAAGGGTGGATTGTTATGGGGTAAATAAGAAAAAGTGGAGAAATAAAAGAAACAAAATAGAATCTTGCAGCGGAACGATAAAATATAATAATCAAATAACATTTCATGAAGCTGTTTTACAAAACATTTGATTATACTTATACAATACATATCAGAGTTACACATACCAGAGAATAATAATTATGCAGCAGAATACAATGGTGTAGTGGAATATATAACAAATAGTAATAATAAAATCTTCGTCTTCGTCCTCCAGGCATAGGGCCTTCAAATCCTGAAATGCTCAGGCTGACCCGAGCGAATTGAAAAGACAAAACACTCGAGTCAGAACTAAAAGATCTTATGTAAGTTAAATCAATGAAATAAATATGAGTGTAAACGGCGTCAGAGATGTTTACGGGATTTGACATCTCCTATCCAGTGTCTAACGTGAGTGCAGTAACTTAAGAAATGTTCGGGATTCACATCTCTTAAGGATCCGTTAAACTATTTACTATATAGTAATATACGCTATATACAGTAGTGTCTAATCAGTAAAGTATAATCATATAGAAAATAGCGTTAAGGGGATGGAGAACCTTAACATGGTCGGATCTTTAAACCAAAATCATAGTGGGTTCGATATGGTAGGTGACACGGCACACAAGGCAATGCCAGGGTAGATATACCAATTACGCACACGGACTGATGGATACGCATAGCAGCCACTACCATTCCACCTCGAACAACACTCCCAAATCAAGGGTGGCCACCAAAATCAAAAAGTAATAGAATGGAATCGAAGAAGTGCGTCCGATAAGAGGTGCTACCTCACTGGTCCGAGATCGCTCCTATTTTAGCCACCTTATGCCAACTCACGGGAGTTGGATCCACGTATATACCTTAGGATCGTCGCCACCATCCTACTTCATTCTGGAAACTCCACCGCGTACACAGTTGTCAAAGTGGTTTTCGGTATCGACAAAGAGTATGTCCATATCCGATCCCAGTCTCTTTAACAACCAATCGTTATTATAACACCGTGGTCACTTAAAATATATATACTTTTAAAAACACAATCATTGCCCTTTCAAAACGCATTCTTTACTCCAAATTAGTATATACTTTAAAACCAAAATATTTTTGCCATTTCAAAACATATCCTTTACTTGAAAATAGTATATACTTTAAACCAAAATATTATTACTATTTCAAACCCAAATTGTCAATGTATTATTTCCATTTCAAAACCCAATTCAATAATATATCATTTAAATAAAACCAAATTTCCAATCACTAATCTTTCTTAAATTTAGATAACTTGAAATATTCTTTTAAATCATCTTAAACCCAAACCACAATTTGAAGTCATATTTCTAAATTTTCAATTTCAATAGGTTTCAAATCCATATATTCATAGATAATTCTTAAATAAATTCTATTTCAAATAAATTCATTTTTTTCAAACCATATTACTTTCAAAGTTATAACCATTTCGAAAACCAATACTTTGAAAACAATAATACCTTAATTTCAATAAAACATTTCAATTTTGATATATTTCAAGACTTTAAATATTCCAAAATTCCCAACCAAATCTGATAATCTTATATATACCTTAATTCAATTTACAATTATTTAGTTTAGAAATATTTATTTAATAAATTCAAGATCACTTAAATAAAGCTCAAACTTGAAATATTCGTAAATCAAACTTAAAACATCATCAAGTTATACATAGCTTAAATTTTAGAATTTAACCATATATAAAATAATATTTATATAATATCAAAATTAGTATATATATAAACCCTTATTTCCAAAACCCATAGAAATTCACTTTAAAATATTTTATATATAGACCATGGTGCCTGTATATAATTTTCTATCCTATGGTCAAGTGATACAGATATTTATCATTTCAATCCGTAATTTTAAAAATAAAAGTTTACGGTTATATATCATTTCAAACCGCAATCCCGAATGGAATGAAAATGCATAATAACTTGCAGTTTATACAATATAAAATATAGCATCCATTCATCCAAACATCAATAAACAACCATTTATTACAATCATCATCCAATTTAAACAAAACATCAATATAAAGCATATAAAATATAACAGGCATCAACGAATAGTTTATATTCAATAAAAATTAATAACTGTTTAACTGGCAGATTATATGCAATAATAAATAAATTTAAGTGTCAAATTATATGCAATAATAAAATTAAATAACAATTTAATTTAAATAAATGCTATCTAACTGAGATGATGATTAAATATATGCCCAAACAATCATAGATAAATTTTAAATCACATCAATATTTAATTTAACAAACATAAGAAATCTTAGAAGTTGTGAGTGGGTTAAATCACTCACCTTTTGAATTTAAATTGAATTTAAATTCAATTTAAACTCAAAATTTTGACCGTCTCAGAATTCGTCCAAACCAGCGTCATCAAGTCCGTAATTTTAATACGATCCTAACAAAAGAAACCGCACATAAAACGGGGTTCGGATGTAAAAGTTATAACGAAAATTTCGAGTTGAAAATCAAATAAAAAAATAAAACAAAAGAACACACTCACCTTCAAACATTTGCCACGTCATCATCTTCAGAAACCCAAGCACGCTCCAGTAACGCACGCTAAAAACGCAAGCACCGAACCCATGATGAACCACGTTGACCAATCTTTGACCATGAACCGTGATCGACTCCGACCACCAGGAAACCTCCAACCACCGCCTTTCACCTATCCTTGGCGAGCCGCCCCCAACGCTCCCCCCTGCGCCCCGCCCTAGATGTCGCCGCCGCTAGAAAATCCAAACCCTAATCGAATTTTCCGATGATCTAACCGTTGATTCGACGAACGAACACCACTGATGCACTCCCCATCGTCCACTCTACAAAACCCAGAAATGGTTCGTCGATTCGACAACATTCATCAACGCGCGATGAACGGCCGAGAATTGATTTAGAAATTCTATTACTATATTATTAATTATCAGAGTAACGTTCATTATAAATAATAACATCATAATTTCTTAACATTTAAATGAACTTTAATTCCAAATAAATTCATTGACAAATTAATTAGGTAATTTATAATAGTTGTTATTCTACCCTTAAATTTATTTCCAAATAACGTACTACCTTATTACCTAAATTTACGAACAAATACCGTTACAATGTTTTATTGCATAAATCAATTTAATCCTTTCCTTTATCCCTTATATGCAATTACAATTAAATGTTGGCATTTATTCCCATACTACTGATTGCATTCACTTATGTTCTATCCAAACATTCATTTAAATTTTATTTCCATTAATTTATCCAATATTGACATCCACTTAATCAAATTTACTTCCATTTATATAGTTGCAATTCAATTCAGTTATTATTTCATTAATACTATTTCCAATTTATTTCTTCCAATATTAATTACACAATCAAGTTTAATTTACCAATTATAATGGTTTCCACTATTTCTTCAATTGGATTTCATTCCAATTGTCAAGAATTTATTTTATTTACCAATGCAACTTTTAATTCCTAACATTCACTCCAATATAAATTATAAGATTTTCATTTCTTTCTATATTAAATTAAAAAATCAATTTAAATTAACAAATTAAATGGTCGAAATTTACGGGTCGTTACACTCTCCCCCACTGAAAACTTTTCGTCCCCAAAAAGGAAAAGAAGGGAAAAGAAGAATTAAATAAACCATACATCCTATTCAAAATATTAACTTTATAAACAATAATTTACAAAAGTTATTACTTTAAATAAAACATACCCATTTTATAATCATTAAATCTTTTTTTTATACTTAAATAAATAAAGTTTGGAAAACATTTTCAAAATATTTTCTAAGCCAAAATTTCACGGAAAATTTCGGCAGAGTCTCCTTTGTACGGAGAGGCTTGGGAGAAAATGTAGTATCAAATATAACAAAATATCATATATAAAATGGCGCTATAAAACCGTAATCCGAGAACGTACCTATTTGTCGAGCAATTAACGCTTAATTTATGAAACCAAATGCAGTAGCAATTGCTTCCATAACCTGTATTTCAGTTATATAATCTAAAAGAGTTAACAATTTATATAAGATGGAATATTTAAGGTTGTTTCAATCACAACAATAATCAATACAATAAACACATGCAACAAGGCATACAACCATAAAATCAATCATTCATTCATATCAAACAAAACAAATAGTTGTTCAGGTTCATAACTTTAAATTGTACAGAATGAAGAATAAACTACTAAGTGTACCCTTCACTCAGCAGTCTTAGGTGAAACTAAATAGATTATTCCTACATCCAAACAATGTTAAAGTATCCTTGCCCAAACAACCATAAGCCAAACAAACAATAAATTCAACAATAGATCAAGTTCATTATTATTAATTTCATTCCATATATTGTTGTTTGATTTCCTCTTTATTCATTATTTATTTTTATCCATTCAACTAAATTCCTTGGTAGGTAAATTTATTTCTTAAGTTTTACAGTCATTTTCCAGTATTCATCTTTTATCCTAAGGTAACTTCAACCTATTACTTAAGTTTATTATTATTTATATAGAACATTTAAGTCCATAACAACTAGAACATCAATACTTATTAATTTCATTTATTCATTTTTAAATTAATTTACTTTGCATATTTATTCATTTACTTGATTTTATTTATTCATTTATTAATAATATTCATGTTCAATTTTAGTTACTTGGCATAACAGTTATACTTTAATTCTTATTAATAAAAGAAATTTACTGAATATTTCATTACATAAGTTTACTTGTACAATTTACTATACATTTTCTTATTAAACATTTTCAACTTTTATAAAAAAATTTTGTAAGTTATATTTATGCTTTTAAAGAATGAAATTGAAAGTTTTACAAGTTTTCTCATTTTCTTTAATTATTTTAATGTTCAATAATTATTTCCTTTATTTCATAGGTTACAATTTCAACTTTCATTTAATACCATTTATAACCTAGCATTTAAATCTCTTATTTCCTTTAGAGGTTTCAATTTATTCATTACCTACGTTCCAATTCACTACAGTAATTGGGACTATTAATTTATTAAAACTTAAGAATTAAATACCGGGTTAAATTTCAAATCATTTTAAAATAATAGATAAATGTATATACTTACCGTTTATATATCCAATTTTATTTAAAACAATTTAAAATATTTATTTGTTTATCAAAATAAATCTGTAGTAAAGCTACTACAGTGGCCTTCCCACTTTGAAACTCGAAAATGAATGTCGATGATGCGGCCGCCATCACCGAAATTATTTTCCAGCGACAAAGAGGGCAGTACAACTTATTTCTTTACGGAATTTCTTTTAAAACATTTCTTTCAAATTCTATTGAAATATTAGAAAATACTTCTAACAATATTATTATTATATTCCAAAATCAATTGAAAGAAATCTTCAAAAACCCCGGAACTTAAGCTCTAAATTTCCAGTTTTCATTTATTTTATTTTCAACTTAGTTCAACTATTATTTATATTTTCATTACCTAACACCCAATCTATAACAACCAAATATATATCTTTATAAAATATTTTACTTTATATAAAGAAAATATAATAGGCAAAATTATTTCATTTACCTATATTAAAACAAATATTATGTCGGTCTGTCCTATTAAGTGTTTATAAAAATCCCTATTGATGTCATAGCGTCCCATGCACCAACCAGAATTTATAAATACAAAACGGAACAGATTAACACAATATTAAAACCTTTTTATAACACTAACAAAAACGCTCTCTCATATATATACACTCAGCGACTCCCATAGGGTATTACTACCCTATTAGTAAAGAGTCAAACCCCACAAGGCTAAGGTTTATCGCTAAACCAAAGCTCTGATACCAACTGTAACATCCCACCTTTTTGTATGCTTAAGCAGACACACGTGCCAACTTAAACCATACAGAAGGGTGGATTGTTATGAGGTAAATAAGAAAAAGTGGAGAAATAAAAGAAACAAAATAGAATCTTGTAGCAGAACGATAAAATATAATAATCAAATAATAGTTCATGAAGCTGTTTTACAAAACATTTGATTATACTTATACAATACATATCAGAGTTACACATACCAGACAATGATAATTATGCAGCGGAATACAATGGTGTAGTGGAATATATAACAAATAGTAATAATAAAATCTTCATCTTCGTCCTCCAGACATAGGGCCTTCAAATCCTGAAATGCTCAGGCTGACCCGAGCGAATTGAAAAGACAAAACACTCGAGTCAGAACTAAAAGATCTCATGTAAGTTAAATCAATGAAATTAATATGAGTGTAAATGGCGTCAGAGATGTTTACGGGGTTTGACATCTCCTATCCAGTGTCTAACGTGAGTGCAGTAACTTAAGAAATATTCGGGATTCACATCTCTTAAGGATCCGTTAAACTATTTACTATATAGTAATATACGCTATATACAGTAGTGTCTAATCAGTAAAGTATAATCATATAGAAAATAGCGTTAAGGGGATGGAGAACCTTCACGCGGTCGGATCTTTAAACCAAAATCGTAGTGGGTTCGATATGGTAGGTGACACGGCACACAAGGCAATGCCAGGGTGGATATACCAATTACGCACACGGACTGATGGATACGCATAGCAGCCACTACCGTTCCACCTCGATCAACACTCCCAAATCAAGGGTGGCCACCAAAATCAAAAAGTAATAGAATGGAATCGAAGAAGTGCATCCGATAAGAGGTGCTACCTTACTGGTCCGAGATCGCTCCTGTTTTAGTCACCTTATGCCAACTCACGGGAGTTGGGTCCACGTATATACCTTAGGATCGTCGCCACCATCCTACTTCATTCTGGAAACTCCACCGCGTACACAGTTGTCAAAGTGGTTTTCGGTATCGACAGAGAGTATGTCCATATCCGATCTCGGTCTCTTTAACAACCAATCGTTATTATAACACCGTGGTCACTTAAAATATATATACTTTTAAAAACACAATCATTGCCCTTTCAAAACGCATCCTTTACTCCAAATTAGTATATACTTTAAAACCAAAATATTTTTGCCATTTCAAAACATATCCTTTACTTCAAAATAGTATATACTTTAAACCAAAATATTATTACTATTTCAAACCCAAATTGTCAATGTATTATTTCCATTTCAAAACCCAATTCAATAATATATCATTTAAATAAAACCAAATTTCCAATCACTAATCTTTCTTAAATTTAGATAACTTGAAATATTCTTTTAAATCATCTTAAACCCAAACCACAATTTGAAGTCATGTTTCTAAATTTTCAGTTTCAATAGGTTTCAAATCTATATATTCACACATAATTCTTAAATAAATTCTATTTCAAATAAATTCATTTTTTTCAAACCATATTACTTTCAAAGTTATAACCATTTCGAAAACCAATACTTTGAAAACAATAATACCTTAATTTCAATAAAACATTTCAATTTTGATATATTTCAAGACTTTAAATATTCCAAAATTCCTAACCAAATCCGATAATCTTATATATACCTTAATTCAATTTACAATTATTTAGTTTAGAAATATTTATTTAATAAATTCAAGATCACTTAAATAAAGCTCAAACTTGAAATATTCGTAAATCAAACTTAAAACATCATCAAGTTATACATAGCTTAAATTTTAAAATTTAACCATATATAAAATAATATTTATATAATATCAAAATTAGTATATATATATATAAACCCTTATTTTCCAAAACCCATAGAAAATCACTTTAAAATATTTTATATATAGACCACGGTGCCTGTATATAATTTTCTATCCTATGGTCAAGTGATACAGATATTTATCATTTCAATCCGTAATTTTAAAAATAAAAGTTTACGGTTATATATCATTTCAAACCGCAATCCCGAATGGAATGAAAATGCATAATAACTTGCAGTTTATACAATATAAAATATAGCATCCATTCATCCAAACATCAATCAACAACCATTTATTACAATCATCATCCAATTTAAACAAAACATCAATATAAAGCATATAAAATATAACAGGCATCAACGAATAGTTTATATTCAATAAAAATTAATAACTGTTTAACTGGCAGATTATATGCAATAATAAATAAATTTAACTGTCAAATTATATGCAATAATAAAATTAAATAACAATTTAATTTAAATAAATGTTATCTTACTGAGATGATGATTAAATATATGCCCAAACAATCATAGATAAATTTTAAATCACATCAAAATTTAATTTAACAAACATAAGAAATCTTAGAATTTGTGAGTGAGTTAAAACACTCACCTTTTGAATTTAAATTGAATTTAAATTGAATTTAAATTCAATTTAAACTCAAAATTTTGACCGTCTCAGTATTCGTCCAAACCAGCATCATCAAGTCCGTAATTTTAATACGATCCTAATAAAAGAAACCGCGCGTAAAACGGGGTTCGGATGTAAAAGTTATAACGAAAATTGCGAGTTGAAAATCAAATAAAAAAATAAAACAAAAGAACACACTCACCTTCAAACATTTGCCACGTCATCATCTTCAGAAACCCAAGCACGCTCCAGTAACGCACGCTAAAAACGCAAGCACCAAACCCATGATGAACCATGTTGACCAATCTTTGACCATGAACCGTGATCGACTCCGACCACCAGGAAACCTCCAACCACCGCCTTTCACCTGTCCTTGGCGAGCCGCCCCCAACACTCCCCCCGCGCCCCGCCCTAGATGTCGCCGCCGCTAGAAACTCCAAACCCTAATCAAATTTCCCGATGATCTAACCGTTGATTCGACGAACGAACACCACTGATGCACTCCCCATCGTCCACTCTACAAAACCCAGAAATGGTTCGTCGATCCGACAACGTTCATCAACGCGCAATGAACGGCCAAGAATTAATTTAGAAATTCTGGACAAACGATGCATCGAATTGAAAAACGAATTTCACCATTGAATTACGCTCGTCGAGAGCTTCAACATATATTAATTTGAGATTTTTCTAAGGACATTGAATTTTTGACTTTGATTTTGAAATGGATCTGAATCTGAAATTTTTTGTCTGCCATTGAGGAGGGGAAGGAGCTGAAGAACTTTTACGCGCAGACAAATGAGAATAGGTGGAGGCTAGGGTTTAGCGAGGATATTTATAGAGAATGTTTGAAAATAGAATAGATGGAAAAAAAATAGATGTACGCGCTAACGCCAACGTGGTCCAAAAGCCCGATCTGACCCCGGAACGAAATTGGGTAAACCCATATATCAAAATAGGTGTTTTAAAATATTTTAAATTCAATGGAAAAGGTTTCAGATTCAAATTCCATCGTATGAAGAAGTTATGCTAAAAACAATATTTTCCAAATTGATTTCAATTGATTTCAATTGCATAAATTTCAAGGCGTTTCGAGTCCGTACGATCAAACGACAAGTCCGATCGCTACAAAACTTGAAACATTATTATAATTCACCGTTACGGATCCGATGAAACTGGTTTCGTCAAAATCCGAGTCAGTGGCCAAAATGGCTATTTTTATATTAATTAAATAAATTAAAATTTATTATTAAATCAACTTTCAAATTTTAAATTTTAAACTCACAAATTTTATCACCTTATATTTCCTAATTATTTACAATGATTTAAACAAATCTTTATGTCCATTTTAGAGTTGATAAATCTATAAATTGCACTGTCAAATCTTCTATTTCATTATATTCAAAATTATAAATTAAGTTCCCAAAATTTCTATTAAATTAAATACCAATGATTATTCCATCTATAAATTTTTAAGTAGATGGATTCAATGTTGGGTTCAAAACTATTATTTTATTATTCTTGAATTTCAGTTTAAACCTCTATTAACTTAAAATGTAACACTTAATTCCAATAAATTTCAATGACCAAATTTTCCTAATTTAAATTCAATTAAATAAACAAATCTTAATTCCCATTCTTATTATTCAAACAAATTATTATCCTATAAACATATTTAACCTTTGGTTATGTTTTGTTACATAAATCTTCCAATTTCACCTTTATTCGTATTAACTCTTTTATTTCCACTTTTTGTGAAATAACTACCCTATCCAATATATGGCGCTAAATTTATTTCCTTGCATTAATATACACCTATTTACATTAATTAGAAGAAATATTATATTCCTAAATGCACTTCTATCAATTAAATGCATTAATTAAGGTTTTAAAATACTTTACGTTCTATAAAATTTTACAACATTAAATTTACATTCAATTAATTACTTTACATACTTTACGTATTAATTTCTCAATTAACTTAATTTGAACTTATTTCCCAATCTATCTATTACTACTTAAAGTAAATTTACGCTCAAAAAAAAAATTACATTCCCACTTCCGTTACTATATTATTAATTATCAGAGTAACGTTCATTATAAATAATAACATCATAATTTCTTAACATTTAAATGAACTTTAATTCCAAATAAATTCATTGACAAATTAATTAGGTAATTTATAATAGTTGTTATTCTACCCTTAAATTTATTTCCAAATAACGTACTACCTTATTACCTAAATTTACGAACAAATACCGTTACAATGTTTTATTGCATAAATCAATTTAATCCTTTCCTTTACCCCTTTTATGCAATTACAATTAAATGTTGGCATTTATTCCCATACTACTGATTGCATTCACTTATGTTCTATCCAAACATTCATTTAAATTTTATTTCCATTAATTTATCCAATATTGACATCCACTGTAACGACCCAGAATTTCGAACAAATTAAATTGAGAATATTTAATTTATTTTAAATATTTGAACGATGATTTAATTTGAATCCCGAATATAACTTGGAATTTGACGATTAAATTATAAAATTTAATCGATTGAAGTTGAACAAAAATTTATATCTTCAATTTTAAGTTGGAGAAAAATATTTCAAAAGCTTTTAAAATTCATATCAATGATACCGAAGATAATTGAAGCTTCAGAATTGTATTTCAAAGTGTTTCGTTCAGTTTTGAATTTAATTGTTCGAACCGATATTTAAAAATAGTCGTCCGAGGCGCAGTCTCGGAATTCGACGAAACCAGTTCCGTTGGGTCCGTAATATTGTGTTATTATCGGACTTCAAATTTCGTAGTAACTGGGATTGTTGTGTGAACGTGCAGTATATAAACGCTTAGAAATAGTTATTCGAAACGATTTGAATTTAATTAAAGTATATATTTTTCTTAAGTCAAACCCCAACCGTATTGCCTTCACATCAAAATTTTCTGCTCAGCCACCCTATGATCGTACTCGAGCTACCCTAGCATTTGGAACGCGCAGACTAAAATACGCCTTCTTCGTTTTAAAACTCTAAGCAGATGACCAAAGAAACAAAACGAAATCCCCAAATCAAATAAAAAAAGAAAAAAATGGCCGAACTCTTCCCTTTCCAGTTCGAAAATAATAGCCGCATTCTCCCCAATTCAAATTCACGCAATCACGAAATCGCGAGCCTTCATTCAACTCGAAATCGAGTTTCGTCTCCGGCGCGTGGCGATGTCAAGCAGCTCGCGGCGAGGTGGAATCGCGTGGGAGGATTCGTCGGTGGAGCAGTGGAGGGTGGACTCGAGTTCGACTGCGATGAGAGCTCGCGGTCTCGAGAAAATTGGTTTTGGGTCGCGCGTTCGCAGGAGGTTGCGGCGGGCCGAGGTCGCGACTCAAGGGCGAAGGGAAGCGTTTGGAGTTGGAGGCAGCTGGGGTTCGGCGATTGATTCCGAACAGTAGCATTCGTGAAGGGGGATTGGCAGCGATTTGGGGACGGTTGGTCGACGTTCGATCGTCGAAGTTTGGTTGCGATTTTGTTTAGGTTTAGGTATCATGGATGCCGCGTTGGACTGGTAGTAGTCAGGTATAGCCTGTTTATTTAGTTTATTTATTTAAAATTTACTAAATATGAATATTCAGGTTTGGGAAGAAATACGTATAGTTTAAAAACAGTTTATATAAATATAAAAATGAAAAGTTTTACAGTTAAGAAATTTTAAAAATAATGTATTATTGGAGATTAATTTGTTTAACTAACTTATGTAATTATTGTAGAAATTGTCAAAGGAGAAATTAGTTTTTAAATTTAGTTTCTTGTTAGAAAATTCTATTAAAAGAAATTTGTTTAAAATAAAAATTCCAGGTTAATTTAATTTTCGAATGGAATTTAAGTATTCAATTTATTCGTATATTAATAGAATTGTATAATTATTTATACAAGGTCAAATAAAGTCGAGAAAACAAACTGGAATGGAAATGAGATGGCAAAATAAAAAGCTAAGGTGAGATTATTTTCTCACTCAAAATAAATTTGTATGACAGTTGTTATTGACTGATTGTTGCTATTGAATGTGCTATTAGATATTTTAGGATATATCTATATATATAGCAGTATATACATATTGGCATATGTATATATTGGATTGATGATTTCCCGCCTCGTATAGCGGATGAGACCCTATTGCGCCGTTAGTAAGCGGATTTATAAAAACCTATATACCGCGATAATTCCGTACTGGAGCGGAATTGGTATTGTGCTAACGTCTTTGGATGCAGGGAAACAGGTTGGAGGGATCCAACTGGATTCCTCACCCGTAGTTGTTCATTTACAGGATTGATGTATATTCTGTTATCATATATTGATATATGATGTTGATGTTGTGATTGACTAATTGATGCGTTGCATCATTGGATTCAATTTTCGAAGTTTTAAAATAATGATTTTAACTTTAAAAGAGATTTTTAAAAGTGATTTTTTGTAAGTATACGTTATTAAATTTTCGAATAAATTTACAAACGTCAAAATTATTAAAGTTATAAAGGTTAAGATTTTGGGTGAAATATAACCCAGAGATGATTTTTAAAATAAATAGCCAAGTAATTTATAAAATAGCTTAAATGTGGATTTTCGAATTATTAAAAAACTATGTGTATAAAAGATGTATAAAATTTGATTTTTATAAATATAAAATATTGGGATTATAAAACGAGTTTTAATAAGTGTTAAAATGGAGAATAAAGGGATGGTATAAGTGAACGAAATTTTATATTTATAAATTATGAAGTTACAAAATAAGTAGATTTTTGTAAAACAAAAGACTTATGAGTGATTTACTTATAAATCAGGTTTTGACATTTTAATTAAGAGTTGTGAATAAGTATGAATGGGTTATAGACGAGATTTATAAAATATATATTTTATAAATCCAAACAATGGAATTTTAAAACGTAGTTCGGTTGTTGTTGAAAAAATAAGATTTTAAATGAAATCTTATAAGGAATAAGATTTAAAATTTGTGAAGCCTTAAAGGAACGAATGTTATAAATCCATGAAGTATAAGTACTTAACCTCTAATATGGACTTTTGATATATAAAGTTGAGTTATAAAATGAATTGAATTATAAAGAAGATTTATAAATCAAAGTTGTTAGAAAATAGAAATAGAATTTATAATCGTGTTTTATAAATTCGGAATAGATTGAATTCGATAAAGTAAATATAGGAGATTATTAAAGAGGATATATTCACAATTTTGGGACAGCGAATTATCCTTTAAGTTAAATGTGTAGAAATTGTTAAAATTGGGATAGTGATTATATTCACGAATTTGGACAGTAAATATATATTATTGAATAAAATCAATATAATTTGGAAAAAGGAATATTGTTAAAAGAAATTGTTTTAAAAGATGTTTTAAAACATGTTAAGTATCGAATACATAGATTTCAACATTTATTGTTGAAATAGACGTTTTCGAAAATATAAGGAAATAATGGACTATAACATTGTTGTTATAGTAAATGATTTCCGAAAGGAAATGTTTTTATGTAGTATTGGGATTTTATATATCTATCTTAATTCCGAATCCCTATACTAGTGATTTCGAGTCGTCGTAACGATGTTTTACGCAACATTCGTTTTGACTCAAATAGGTGTTAAAAGAATGATTTCCTTAAAGAATGGATATATACTTAATTTGATTTAAGTATATCGAATATTTTCTAAGTGTTGAAAATAAATGATTTGTGAATTACTTATTTTTAAATAAGTATGGAAATGCTTTTCCAATATGAAGTGAACTGTTTAGAGATTTTATCTTTTAAAAGATAAATTGGAGATTGAATATTTGAAATTTGTTTTCAAACGGTTAAGTGTGGAAATTTTATATCTAGTAAAAGATATTTTTGAAGATGAAATAATTTGGAAAATTATTTGGAATCTGATGATGTTGCGCATATTTATTGATAGTTAAATAACCGACTATCAATAATTACCTTGAGTAGGTATTTGTTGTGAATTGGATGAATTTGAATGCCACACTTGTTTTTAAATAAACGCTCACTATTCGGGTTAACCGGGAAAGGACCATGGGGTCGTATAACCCATTCCGAATATGTGATACGTCGTTATGAATCGCATTTGAAGACCGGTGTTGAAGACCGGATATTTTTGAAAACGGAAGGATTACCGTCGAGTTACTCTACATCGACTGATCTTCGATTTAGAGGTTTTATCACCCTTAGTGACGGGAAGTCCTGACGTGATTGAAAATTATCCGGAAATGCAAGGGCTTCGTGAGAAGTGCCTTCGGTTCTGTTCGATCCCGGAACAGACTTGTATGGATTGTGTGTCTGACGTTACAATTTGAGATATAAAGCTGATTTCTTTCAAATACATTTCTGTTGGTGGCGGAGAATTTATTCTCTTAGCTTAACACCCTTCTCTGAGACATACGAGCTCAGAGGTTATGTAGTTGAAATTTATCAGCGATATATCCCAATTTGGTAACGTGGCATACTGAGTGTTGCTGTGAAATGATCAGTGTTTGGTCATTTGTGATATGATCATTTGTTTGATCTTATATCTTTGTGATCATAGGTTGATCATTTTTGTTTGACCCAAAGCAGGGCTTTTTGAGAAAGCGTAGCTTTGTGGACGAGACTTCGTCGAGCCTCACACCCCGGAAATGGTCGAAACAGGAAGGATGCGGCAAGGTTCTAGGGAGTAGCGCCCCTTAGTGTATGTCATTCCTTCTGGATAAAGGTGGTATCATGGTATGGAGCCCAGATACTTAACCTCTGTGGTTGCTGCACAGTTATTATTACTTTGTGGTTTGTTGGAAATCGGGGATCCTCGGGAAGATCGGTGACGATCGGGGGATGGCATACGCGTGTCAGTAGTTACCTATTTTTGCAGAGGTAACCCGGCCTTGTGTTGGCAGAGATCTAACCGTAACGTTAGATTCTCGGGTCGTCTATTCCAGGGACGTACCCATCGTGGATAGGAAGTTCCTTTGCCTGACCATTTGTTGGAAATCCAAAGAAACAATACGTGACTTGTACGGTTTTAGTTGTAGAACCTATCATTCACTTATGGTGGCGCCCCACTGTTTGGATGGTAGCTATAGTAGGCATAGTTCGAAATGTCTATGCTGGCTAAGATTTATATTATACTTTCGAAATGTTTTCTACACTATGCACTAATAATAATATCAAAAATGATTTGATTTTGCGTAGTAAGCATCTTTGACTATCATAAGAAGAAATCTCCTCCAATTCTGCGTTTGCATTGTGTGTGTGGTGGGAGGTCTTATGGTAGTTTCATTTTCCAAAAGCATTGCGAATTGACTTTAAAATTCTCTGCTGTTTATTTTTAAAGAATAACTGTTTTACGATCTCACACCAGTCACCATGACTGACTCGGAGTTTATTGTTTCCCTTCTAAACTCTGGGTGCTCACCAATTTCCACACGGGCAGTCTAGAGTTAGATTATCAGGTTATCTGGATATTCAGGAGCTTTGGAGATAAGCTGGACGACGAGTCGTAGTAATTGTATCTGATATTATTTATTCCGCCGTGTATTCTGTATGAGGACAAGTTATATAACTGTCCATTGTTGTACTGAGTTGTATATTGACTCTGATGATTGATGTATGTATAAACTGATATAGTTCTTTGTTTTAAAAGACTAGTGATTATCTATTATATATTGTTCCGCTGCGATGTGTAAGATTCTGATATTGTTTTCTGTTCTGATGATGTTGTTCTTTCTTTCTTCTCTTTCTCTTCTATCTTTCTTCTATTTTTTTTTTCTTTTAAACCCATAACTTTTCGGGTTTCCGACATTCGATGGTTCGACAGTCGATAAAGTGAGTATCGATGTTGAATTTTCGAAAGTCGAAAAATTGCGGGATGTTACATTTGGTATCAGAGCGTATGGTTAAGCGACAACCCTGCTCTGTTGGGTGTTACTCATTAGAGATAGAGTCAGTAGTACTCTAGAATGAGTTGAGTGTAATAATAGATATGAGTGCGTATTTGTTATTGAATATAAAAATTGTTTTATATTGTGATGATTGATTTATTGAGTGGTATATGGATTCTGGTCAATACGAGTAATTAACGATCATTGATAGGGATCTCTAAACACTCGAATAGAACAATTCGACACAGTATTGTTTTAAATGGGGTAAATGAGATAATTTTACCTAAAACTATTTTTGTATATAAATGAAATGATTTTCTGTAAATTATTACAGTATATGGTTGCATGGTTGTTAGGAAGTGATAATATTGAAATGTTATCATTATTATCATTGAAATTGAATAAGAAGTTGAAATTATAACTCCAAAGTTAAGAAATAAATTCATATACAAATGAAATTTAAGAATGTAAATTATAAATGTGACTTATAATTTGAAACGGAATTCCAGAAAAGTTTTTGGAAATGTTTTGAAAAGAAATTTTGGAGATTTGGAAAGTTTAAATTCTTTTTGATTTGAAAATGGAATTCAAGGGTTTTGAAAAGTATTTTGGAGAGATAAAAGCTCTAAACTCTTTCCGGTCGCTGGAAAATAATTCCGATGATGATCGCGACATCACCGGTGTTCATTTTCGGGTTTCCAAAAGAGAAATTGCTGCCAAGTTGTTTTAAATGGAAAGTTGTTTGAAATTTGGGTTTTGTTTGAAAATTCAAAAGGATAATTTGAATTGTTTTCAAATGGTTTTGAAAAAGTTGAAACGACTCTGGAATCCTATTTAAAATATTTACGAAATATTATGAAATTGATAACTTATACAGTTGAATTTTGGTAGAATAAATTTAACTTAAAGATGAAGTTAAATAAATGTAAGTACAAATGAATCAATTGTGATTTAATGAAAGCGAAATTGAAAGTTAAATTAGTGAAATTAAACCTTGAATTGTGAACTAAATAAAAGGGATGGTTCGAATTTAAAGATGAATTCAAGTAAGAATAAATAAATTTTCAATGAAGGGAATTCACAATTGTACGTGAATAAGATTAGAACTGAATGTTGAAAACGAATGTGAATAAATGAATTAGAATTGAAATGGATTAGTAACTGAAACTAATTTAAAATAGTGCGGTTATGAATGAAAGATAACTGATAAATTCAATATTCAGAAGTAAAATAGAATTCAAATTGAATTGTAACTGTGAATTGAATTCAAATGAAAAATTGAAATGAAAAATTGAATGAAATAGATATGTAGCTTCAATAGTGAAGTAATGATGATATAAGCAGTTATATTGAAATTTTTGTAACAGAATTTGCAAATTGGATTGAATGCTGTAACTAGATATAATGGCTAGTAGGATATACAGGTATAAAGGAATTGAATTTGATTTCACAGATAATTTGAATTGCTCGAAAAAGGTACGTATTTGAATTATAATATGAGTTTTTGATGATTTCTCTCTAGCCGCTTGGCTTTTTCTTTTTCTTTTTGAAATCTGAGAGTCCGTAGGGACGTTTTGTAGTCGTACCGTATTAGCCGCGCAAAGGAGACGCTGGCGAAATTTTTCGAAAATTTCGGGTGTTAGAAAATTTTTGAGAAAATTTTGAAAGTTAAAATTTGAATTTGAATTTAAATTCGAATGGTTAAGTAAAACAATGTTGTTTTGAAACTTAGAGTTGAAGTTGAAATTTAGTTGATGAATAACGAATCTTTAGTAGAAAGATTTGTTTTGATAAATTGATAAAACTATTAGATTGTGAAAAATAGTAGACGAGTTAGGGATCATTTTTCTTAACTTGTAATTTCGAGGACGAAATTCTTTTAAGGGGGGAAGTCTGTAACGACCCAGAATTTCGAACAAATTAAATTGAGAATATTTAATTTATTTTAAATATTTGAACGATGATTTAATTTGAATCCCGAATATAACTTGGAATTTGACGATTAAATTATAAAATTTAATCGATTGAAGTTGAACAAAAATTTATATCTTCAATTTTAAGTTGGAGAAAAATATTTCAAAAGCTTTTAAAATTCATATCAATGATACCGAAGATAATTGAAGCTTCAGAATTGTATTTCAAAGTGTTTCGTTCAGTTTTGAATTTAATTGTTCGAACCGATATTTAAAAATAGTCGTCCGAGGCGCAGTCTCGGAATTCGACGAAACCAGTTCCGTTGGGTCCGTAATATTGTGTTATTATCGGACTTCAAATTTCGTAGTAACTGGGATTGTTGTGTGAACGTGCAGTATATAAACGCTTAGAAATAGTTATTCGAAACGATTTGAATTTAATTAAAGTATATATTTTTCTTAAGTCAAACCCCAACCGTATTGCCTTCACATCAAAATTTTCTGCTCAGCCACCCTATGATCGTACTCGAGCTACCCTAGCATTTGGAACGCGCAGACTAAAATACGCCTTCTTCGTTTTAAAACTCTAAGCAGATGACCAAAGAAACAAAACGAAATCCCCAAATCAAATAAAAAAAGAAAAAAATGGCCGAACTCTTCCCTTTCCAGTTCGAAAATAATAGCCGCATTCTCCCCAATTCAAATTCACGCAATCACGAAATCGCGAGCCTTCATTCAACTCGAAATCGAGTTTCGTCTCCGGCGCGTGGCGATGTCAAGCAGCTCGCGGCGAGGTGGAATCGCGTGGGAGGATTCGTCGGTGGAGCAGTGGAGGGTGGACTCGAGTTCGACTGCGATGAGAGCTCGCGGTCTCGAGAAAATTGGTTTTGGGTCGCGCGTTCGCAGGAGGTTGCGGCGGGCCGAGGTCGCGACTCAAGGGCGAAGGGAAGCGTTTGGAGTTGGAGGCAGCTGGGGTTCGGCGATTGATTCCGAACAGTAGCATTCGTGAAGGGGGATTGGCAGCGATTTGGGGACGGTTGGTCGACGTTCGATCGTCGAAGTTTGGTTGCGATTTTGTTTAGGTTTAGGTATCATGGATGCCGCGTTGGACTGGTAGTAGTCAGGTATAGCCTGTTTATTTAGTTTATTTATTTAAAATTTACTAAATATGAATATTCAGGTTTGGGAAGAAATACGTATAGTTTAAAAACAGTTTATATAAATATAAAAATGAAAAGTTTTACAGTTAAGAAATTTTAAAAATAATGTATTATTGGAGATTAATTTGTTTAACTAACTTATGTAATTATTGTAGAAATTGTCAAAGGAGAAATTAGTTTTTAAATTTAGTTTCTTGTTAGAAAATTCTATTAAAAGAAATTTGTTTAAAATAAAAATTCCAGGTTAATTTAATTTTCGAATGGAATTTAAGTATTCAATTTATTCGTATATTAATAGAATTGTATAATTATTTATACAAGGTCAAATAAAGTCGAGAAAACAAACTGGAATGGAAATGAGATGGCAAAATAAAAAGCTAAGGTGAGATTATTTTCTCACTCAAAATAAATTTGTATGACAGTTGTTATTGACTGATTGTTGCTATTGAATGTGCTATTAGATATTTTAGGATATATCTATATATATAGCAGTATATACATATTGGCATATGTATATATTGGATTGATGATTTCCCGCCTCGTATAGCGGATGAGACCCTATTGCGCCGTTAGTAAGCGGATTTATAAAAACCTATATACCGCGATAATTCCGTACTGGAGCGGAATTGGTATTGTGCTAACGTCTTTGGATGCAGGGAAACAGGTTGGAGGGATCCAACTGGATTCCTCACCCGTAGTTGTTCATTTACAGGATTGATGTATATTCTGTTATCATATATTGATATATGATGTTGATGTTGTGATTGACTAATTGATGCGTTGCATCATTGGATTCAATTTTCGAAGTTTTAAAATAATGATTTTAACTTTAAAAGAGATTTTTAAAAGTGATTTTTTGTAAGTATACGTTATTAAATTTTCGAATAAATTTACAAACGTCAAAATTATTAAAGTTATAAAGGTTAAGATTTTGGGTGAAATATAACCCAGAGATGATTTTTAAAATAAATAGCCAAGTAATTTATAAAATAGCTTAAATGTGGATTTTCGAATTATTAAAAAACTATGTGTATAAAAGATGTATAAAATTTGATTTTTATAAATATAAAATATTGGGATTATAAAACGAGTTTTAATAAGTGTTAAAATGGAGAATAAAGGGATGGTATAAGTGAACGAAATTTTATATTTATAAATTATGAAGTTACAAAATAAGTAGATTTTTGTAAAACAAAAGACTTATGAGTGATTTACTTATAAATCAGGTTTTGACATTTTAATTAAGAGTTGTGAATAAGTATGAATGGGTTATAGACGAGATTTATAAAATATATATTTTATAAATCCAAACAATGGAATTTTAAAACGTAGTTCGGTTGTTGTTGAAAAAATAAGATTTTAAATGAAATCTTATAAGGAATAAGATTTAAAATTTGTGAAGCCTTAAAGGAACGAATGTTATAAATCCATGAAGTATAAGTACTTAACCTCTAATATGGACTTTTGATATATAAAGTTGAGTTATAAAATGAATTGAATTATAAAGAAGATTTATAAATCAAAGTTGTTAGAAAATAGAAATAGAATTTATAATCGTGTTTTATAAATTCGGAATAGATTGAATTCGATAAAGTAAATATAGGAGATTATTAAAGAGGATATATTCACAATTTTGGGACAGCGAATTATCCTTTAAGTTAAATGTGTAGAAATTGTTAAAATTGGGATAGTGATTATATTCACGAATTTGGACAGTAAATATATATTATTGAATAAAATCAATATAATTTGGAAAAAGGAATATTGTTAAAAGAAATTGTTTTAAAAGATGTTTTAAAACATGTTAAGTATCGAATACATAGATTTCAACATTTATTGTTGAAATAGACGTTTTCGAAAATATAAGGAAATAATGGACTATAACATTGTTGTTATAGTAAATGATTTCCGAAAGGAAATGTTTTTATGTAGTATTGGGATTTTATATATCTATCTTAATTCCGAATCCCTATACTAGTGATTTCGAGTCGTCGTAACGATGTTTTACGCAACATTCGTTTTGACTCAAATAGGTGTTAAAAGAATGATTTCCTTAAAGAATGGATATATACTTAATTTGATTTAAGTATATCGAATATTTTCTAAGTGTTGAAAATAAATGATTTGTGAATTACTTATTTTTAAATAAGTATGGAAATGCTTTTCCAATATGAAGTGAACTGTTTAGAGATTTTATCTTTTAAAAGATAAATTGGAGATTGAATATTTGAAATTTGTTTTCAAACGGTTAAGTGTGGAAATTTTATATCTAGTAAAAGATATTTTTGAAGATGAAATAATTTGGAAAATTATTTGGAATCTGATGATGTTGCGCATATTTATTGATAGTTAAATAACCGACTATCAATAATTACCTTGAGTAGGTATTTGTTGTGAATTGGATGAATTTGAATGCCACACTTGTTTTTAAATAAACGCTCACTATTCGGGTTAACCGGGAAAGGACCATGGGGTCGTATAACCCATTCCGAATATGTGATACGTCGTTATGAATCGCATTTGAAGACCGGTGTTGAAGACCGGATATTTTTGAAAACGGAAGGATTACCGTCGAGTTACTCTACATCGACTGATCTTCGATTTAGAGGTTTTATCACCCTTAGTGACGGGAAGTCCTGACGTGATTGAAAATTATCCGGAAATGCAAGGGCTTCGTGAGAAGTGCCTTCGGTTCTGTTCGATCCCGGAACAGACTTGTATGGATTGTGTGTCTGACGTTACAATTTGAGATATAAAGCTGATTTCTTTCAAATACATTTCTGTTGGTGGCGGAGAATTTATTCTCTTAGCTTAACACCCTTCTCTGAGACATACGAGCTCAGAGGTTATGTAGTTGAAATTTATCAGCGATATATCCCAATTTGGTAACGTGGCATACTGAGTGTTGCTGTGAAATGATCAGTGTTTGGTCATTTGTGATATGATCATTTGTTTGATCTTATATCTTTGTGATCATAGGTTGATCATTTTTGTTTGACCCAAAGCAGGGCTTTTTGAGAAAGCGTAGCTTTGTGGACGAGACTTCGTCGAGCCTCACACCCCGGAAATGGTCGAAACAGGAAGGATGCGGCAAGGTTCTAGGGAGTAGCGCCCCTTAGTGTATGTCATTCCTTCTGGATAAAGGTGGTATCATGGTATGGAGCCCAGATACTTAACCTCTGTGGTTGCTGCACAGTTATTATTACTTTGTGGTTTGTTGGAAATCGGGGATCCTCGGGAAGATCGGTGACGATCGGGGGATGGCATACGCGTGTCAGTAGTTACCTATTTTTGCAGAGGTAACCCGGCCTTGTGTTGGCAGAGATCTAACCGTAACGTTAGATTCTCGGGTCGTCTATTCCAGGGACGTACCCATCGTGGATAGGAAGTTCCTTTGCCTGACCATTTGTTGGAAATCCAAAGAAACAATACGTGACTTGTACGGTTTTAGTTGTAGAACCTATCATTCACTTATGGTGGCGCCCCACTGTTTGGATGGTAGCTATAGTAGGCATAGTTCGAAATGTCTATGCTGGCTAAGATTTATATTATACTTTCGAAATGTTTTCTACACTATGCACTAATAATAATATCAAAAATGATTTGATTTTGCGTAGTAAGCATCTTTGACTATCATAAGAAGAAATCTCCTCCAATTCTGCGTTTGCATTGTGTGTGTGGTGGGAGGTCTTATGGTAGTTTCATTTTCCAAAAGCATTGCGAATTGACTTTAAAATTCTCTGCTGTTTATTTTTAAAGAATAACTGTTTTACGATCTCACACCAGTCACCATGACTGACTCGGAGTTTATTGTTTCCCTTCTAAACTCTGGGTGCTCACCAATTTCCACACGGGCAGTCTAGAGTTAGATTATCAGGTTATCTGGATATTCAGGAGCTTTGGAGATAAGCTGGACGACGAGTCGTAGTAATTGTATCTGATATTATTTATTCCGCCGTGTATTCTGTATGAGGACAAGTTATATAACTGTCCATTGTTGTACTGAGTTGTATATTGACTCTGATGATTGATGTATGTATAAACTGATATAGTTCTTTGTTTTAAAAGACTAGTGATTATCTATTATATATTGTTCCGCTGCGATGTGTAAGATTCTGATATTGTTTTCTGTTCTGATGATGTTGTTCTTTCTTTCTTCTCTTTCTCTTCTATCTTTCTTCTATTTTTTTTTTCTTTTAAACCCATAACTTTTCGGGTTTCCGACATTCGATGGTTCGACAGTCGATAAAGTGAGTATCGATGTTGAATTTTCGAAAGTCGAAAAATTGCGGGATGTTACATCCACTTAATCAAATTTACTTCCATTTATATAGTTGCAATTCAATTCAGTTATTATTTCATTAATACTATTTCCAATTTATTTCTTCCAATATTAATTACACAATCAAGTTTAATTAACCAATTATAATGGTTTACACTATTTCTTCAATTGGATTTCATTCCAATTGTCAAGAATTTATTTTATTTACCAATGCAACCTTTAATTCCTAACATTCGCTCCAATATAAATTATAAGATTTTCATTTCTTTCTACATTAAATTACAAAAATCAATTTAAATTAATAAATTAAATGGTCGAAATTTACGGGTCGTTACAGGTGAGCATCATATGATCATAATATAACAGTTATAATAGGATGATATAATTTTACAGATTCAAATGGTGTCAGTTTACTAGTTATATAAGTACACATTGTCTGGTGAGAATTACTCACTTGTTCAAGCTGGATATGACAACCACAAACACACAACAAAGATTTCCAGAGGCACGAAAGCACGACAATGATTTGAGATTGGAAGAGCCAAAGCTATACCCCTTGAAAACATTACACAAAACAAATATATAAAACATAAGTTTCAAAACAGGATGCCACTAAACAATGTTAGGAACAACTGCATAAAACAAAACCAAAGTGTTTGCACTTGCTTTCTACCATCTATGCTTCAGCTCCAGATCTGAAATGCATGGCTAAGGGGTGGGTTTGGATCTGGTTTTGGGTTCCATAGGGTCGGCCTAGCATGCGTTAACAAAGTGGTGAAGTCTAGGTGCAAAAACTAGGTGTTCAAGGCTAAACAATGCAACATAACCTCACATATTTGGCACAAATAGGTTCGGCCAGAGGTCATGGGTCACGGCCAGTGGGTGCTGGTGATGGTGGATGATGTGGCAGAGGGTGGAGGTAAGGTCAGAGGTGGGGGTGGTGGTGGTAGTGGCGGCAAATGGTGGTAGAAGGTGGTGCTAACAATCTATGCTCGGCTAGTGTAATATGTGGTGGTTTTTGTTGATTTTGGTGGTGCTCCTTGCCATGGATGTGCTTGGCCTGCCTTGGTGGTATAGTAGGGTGGGTAATGATCAGAGAAAGGGGGTGGTGGAGGTCGGACCAGATCTGGTTGAGGAGGAGTGGAGCTATGAAGGTAGAGAACATATGCAAAAATCAATGTAAACAAGTAGAAAAAGAATAAGAAAAAGTTGAAAATCATTACCCAAACTTTCCTCAATAGCCATTGTGACGCCCCACCTCTATGCTCATAATAACAAAGAGTATTAAAAGTAATACTATCTATTATTACGAAGAATAAGGCTGGATAGGAGCGACCATCCGTAATTGGCCTTACACTAATATTGGTTATCTCGATAGGAGTGGTATATACTTTTTATTTTTCATCTTATTTATTTACTCCCATCGACACACCCAATTATCAGTATAAAACAAACTACGATGGTTCATAATAGTTTAGGACATTAGATATAACGATAACACAGATAATATAAATGCGGAACACAGATAAAAACAAAAGTCTCATATATATATAACTGATGTCAGTTACAACATAGTTGACACAATACATATGATACAACTACAACTGTCGACTCTAGAAGTTATATATACAAGTACATTATCAACTAATATACATGAATACATATCGTTCTATACACTGACACGACTACTACAGAATGACACTGACAACTTCAGAAGATGTGAAAAGTCTTCAAATCCTGAACAGCAACTCAAAGAAGAAAATCTACAACCTGAAATAACTCGGGTCTGACCCGAGTATTACATTCAAAAGAAAATAATACACGGGTCAGTCTAATTCAAACTCAGTTATTAATGCACAGAAGCAATAATGATCAATATCAAATAGACGATAGTCACAGAAATCTCGTATATCCGACTCCTCGATAAGAGAGTCGGATTACGGCAGATATAACACTAAACAGCGTTAAACAACAAATCAACAGATTCAAATCATCAAATCAAAATACAACTCAAAATATTGCATTGAGCACAAAACAATTCGAAACCTCAATTTAAAACCGTCCAATCAGATAGGGCTGCAGTACACGCACGCGTGTACTGCCTCGCCACTACAATAATGCAAGTGAAACGCAACGCAAAGGTGAGACATGAAGTAAGATATAATATGTTATGCAACTGTAAAACTTAACAGTGCAAATTGGCAAAAGTGAAGACCGTCTGAAGCACACGTGCCCAGACAGAAATATAAGGCAACAAGTGCCAATATCATGTGTACTAAAGATAAAGCCCACAGCCACACATCACAAAGGCTACAGGTGACCAAGCACGCGTACTCTGATAAGTCAAAACAATAAGGCACAACAATCACAACCCAAATCAATTTACAACAAGATACAAAAGTTCAAGTCAGAGACTCAACACATATATGAATGTACTGGCAAGAAATAGGATACACCAGCCTTTCAAATTGAAATCCAACAGGAGTAAGTCGACTCATAAGCAACAACAAAGGTACATGTACATGAAGGTAACTGGCGCAACTGACATGCAAACTTCATCATACATGATACGGAGACAACATAAGCAAGTGGTACAGCACGTTCAAAAAGACAGAAGATCCCAATGCATTTACCAGTTATAACAAAAATTAGGCAGCGGTTTTGAATAGACATGCCAAAGTCTAAAAATTCCTTCGAATGAACAAAGTCCCCAAATATCAGATAATCAAAACACTGGTAGCAAGTTCGAGCAAAGCTCAAAAGTACAGCATTATGAAACAGTGTGCAGAGAAATGCTACTAAACCATAACAAAATGCAAGGAACAGCTGCGGATAAAATGTATCGCTGAGACACGAGAAGACCAACAATGCAACTAAATGCAACTGCCTCAAAGAGTACTACCAGAGACTACGAAGAAGCCAAGTACATGAAGACTACGCCAAACTACAATGAACCAATGGAACAAACAAATGCAGCACCTATCTAAAGATCCCAACTACTAAAGCCTAACAGTAAGCTGTACCCAATAGAACAACAAGTCAATGGAGTGTCAGACTACCAAAAAGATCATAGACGTGTGGATAACAAGGAAATGTAATTGCAAGAGTAGACTCCATGACACATGCATACACCCATACAATTGTATATATGCACATATATGGAGTCGCACGGAATTTGTCACACAATTTCAACTCAACAGTTAACGTCAAATAAATTTCGCAAACACAAGTCAATCACAAAGTCAAGTCTCAGTCTACCAGTTTTTAACTAAATCAAGTGGCCGAAGATGACAGAGGGCCAAAGTCGAACAAAGCAACATCGTCAAATCTCGATTTCGAAAATCAACAAAACCGTGGATAACCCAAAATCGAACCAAACAAGAAAATGCAGGCAACTACAAAATCAACATCGTACGACGAAATCAAAGGATCGAAGTCAAGTGAAACCGAGGCGACCCCGAAAACCAACAGTGCCAGAAAACCCAAGGAACCAAGGAATCGAATCATATTGCAGTTTAAATCGCATAAAAAACAGAGAAACCAACAGCATTCAAATGGTTGAGTTGAGTTAGATGTGAGTGATGGACACTCACCTTTGTCGAAACGAAGGCGAGCACGGCCAATCGGAAGGAGATGCGAATGATACTACCGATCAACGAGAGAAAGTGGAGCTATGGCCAGCCGCGATTTTGAATTTCTGAAGCCCTAATATTTGAACGAGGCAGCCACCATTTTCGTTCTTTCCATTTCTTTTGCTAGGGTTTTCGAATGAAATGAATAATGGAGAGGTAAGTGGAACGGTTATGTGCTCTAATATAACCGGTACCAAAAGCAAAAGAAAACGTGGGCCTAGGTAAAATTTCTTTCTCTAAAACCCACCAATGTTCAACAATTTATTAACGAAGAATTTCAAACGATTCAAAATTGTAATAGCTATTAATCAACCGATTAAAATCTCAATCACCAATTAACAGTTTTATTAAAGAATTTTAACTCGAATAAATCTCAATTGCAATCAAACAATTTTCACATTTCAGATTCAATTTGAATTCCAATAACAATTATCAACTGAATTAAATCGTCATTTTGACAATAATTGAAACTACAAAAATCCCGGTTGTTACAGACTCCCCTCCTTATAAAAATTGCGTCCCCGCAATTTTCATAATTAAAGGTGTCAATAACAATTACTTTTCTAACATAAACTGGTTAAGCTAGAAAAATAAGAGTCAATAATTCAAATGCCAAAGAAATCTTCTAATTTCAATAAAAGAGATTCACAAATCCTTCAACAAAATCTAACTATCGATACGCTAATTAGAAAACAACAAAATCTAATTATCAACAAGGATAATTGTAAAACACAAATCGCAATTCGCAAAACTGCAAATATCTAGTTATTCAACAATTAACTAGAAACCATAAATTCCATGATTTCCAAACTCTAACTATTACCAGAGATAGATAAAAACCAACGATTCAATAAAATCGGCATACTCTAGAATCAATTGGAAACTAGAAAATCTCATATCAATAAAATCAGCAACATCCAATTATCCAACGATAGTCAGAAAATCAATCAACAAATATCAAATTATCAAAACGATAATCAAATTTCTCAAATCAACAAATATTCGATTATCAAAATGATAATCAAATTTCTCAAATCGACAAATATTCGATTATCAAAATGATAATCAAATTTCTCAAATCAACAAATATTCGATTATCACAAGCGATAATCAAATTTCAAATTCAACAAATATTCGATTATCAAAAACGATAATCAAATTTCAAATTCAACAAATATTTAATTATCAAAAGCGATAATTAAATCTCAAATCAGCAAATATTTAATTATCAAAAGCGATAATTAAATCTCATATCAACAAATATTTAATTATCTAAAGCGATAATTAAATCTCATATCAACAAATATTTAATTATCAAAAGCGATAATTAAATCTCAAATCAGCAAATATTTAATTATCAAAAGCGATAATTAAATCTCAAATCAGCAAATATTTAATTATCAAAAGCGATAATTAAATCTCAAATCAGCAAATATTTAATTATCAAAAGCGATAATTAAATCTCAAATCAGCAAATATTTAATTATCAAAAGCGATAATTAAATCTCAAATCAGCAAATATTTAATTATCAAAAGCGATAATTAAATCTCATATCAGCAAATATTTAATTATCTAAAGCGATAATTAAATCTCATATCAACAAATATTTAATTATCAAAAGCGATAATTAAATCTCAAATCAACAAATATTTAATTATCAAAAGCGATAATTAAATCTCAAATCAACAAATATTTAATTATCAAAAGCGATAATTAAATTTCAAATTCAACAAATATTTAATTATCAAAAGCGATAATTAAATCTCAAATCGGCAAATATTTAATTATCAAAAGCGATAATTAAATCTCAAATCAACAAATATTTAATTATCAAAAGCGATAATTAAATCTCAATTCAGCAAATATTTAATTATCAAAAGCGATAATTAAATCTCAAATCAACAAATATTTAATTATCAAAAGCGATAATTAAATCTCAAATCAGCAAATATTTAATTATCAAAAGCGATAATTAAATTTCAAAGTCAACAAATATTTAATTATCAAAAGCGATAATTAAATCTCAAATCAGCAAATATTTAATTATCAAAAGCGATAATTAAATCTCAAATCAGCAAATATTTAATTATCAAAAGCGATAATTAAATCTCAAATCAGCAAATATTTAATTATCAAAAGCGATAATTAAATCTCAAATCAGCAAATATTTAATTATCAAAAGCGATAATTAAATCTCAAATCAGCAAATATTTAATTATCAAAAGCGATAATTAAATCTCAAATCAGCAAATATTTAATTATCAAAAGCGATAATTAAAAGCACAAATATCTGATTATCAAAAACGATAATCAAAACTCATATCAACAAATATCTAATTATCACAAGCGATAATTAGAAACAACAAATATTTAATTATCGATACGATAATTAAATCTCATAACATCAGATATCTAATTACCTGCAGATAATTAGAAACAACAAATATTTAGAAATCAATTAAGAAGACTAGAAAATCAACATAAAAGCTTGGATCGATCCCATCAGATGGCGAGTTTTTAATTCGCCGCACGTGCATCTCAGAGTGGCCGAAGCCTACCAAGTACTCAACATAATTTTGGCGCCCATCAGATTGACCCGAAGGTCCGCAGAGTGACCCGAAGGTCTAGTACTGGTATTTGACCTGAAGGTCCGCAGAGTGGCCCGAAAGCCCAACAAATGACCCGAAGGTCCGCAGAGTGGCCCGAAAGCCCAACAAATGACCCGAAGGTCCTCATAGTGGCTCGAAAGCACACGAAAGCATCAAAATGTTTCAATTAACGAGTCCGGAATTAATCGAAATAGCAAACGCACATGTCCCATACCACGTGTTTTACTAAATCGTTTGATTCTCTTCATCGTTTCCTTGAAAGTGTAAAATTCATCAAAATCATCAAAACAACAGATATTCAATTAACGAGTCCGGAATTAACCGAAAAAGTAAAAGTGTGGTTCCATACTCCGCACTTTTGCTAAATCGTTTAAATCTCTTCATCGTTTCCTTGAAAGTGCAAAATAGTGTATTTTGTAAAAATACACTTTACATTCTCAAACGGACAAGTCCGGAATTAAGCGAATCAGTAAAAGAAAGGGGTCATAGTCCTCGATTTTGCTGAAACGTTTAAATCGCTTCCTCATTCTTTTGAAAGCGTAAACTGTTAAATTTCTGAAAACAATTTTATTTATTTTGTAAAAATAACAATTCACCTTCTCAACTGGACAAGTCCGGAGTTAAGCGAAACAGTAAAAGAAAGGGGTCATAATCCTCGATTTTGCTGAATCGTTTAAGTCGCTTTCTCATTCTTTTGAAAACGCAAACTGTTACAATTTTATAAAACAATTTTCATTTTAAAACAATTTTCCAATCACGTGATTAAAACAGCAAATCAGTAACAATTTCGGTAAGGAAATCGTACTTCTCAAAATACCGTAAAAACGGTTACACATCAGTATCGCGGAATAACCGCTTGAAAATCCACTTTTAAAACATGACGGTTACTGAAGCCAAAGCGACAGTAATTTTAAAACGTCAAAATCACATCAAAACAATTTACATCAAAATGTAATATCAGTGAATTTTCATTCATCAAAATGCCACAAAACACCGTGCTTCAAAAATTTTAGCATTGGTGTAAAAATCTCGTTATAAAAATAACAGCAACAAAATACGTTTCATAACCAAGCATCGGTTCAACGTAAATAAATGCAGTAACGTGCAATTCAAATTTTTGCACGTACTACAGAATGAACAAAGAAATCATTCGAAGGTATCTTCAATGAAGATAATTCAAAACGGTAAAATCTAATCAATAGATGATTAGTTCAAAAGAAAGCCAGCGGAAATTTCAACAAAAATCACATAACTATAATTTCTTCGAATCCTCAATTCGTATTCGAAATTCTCAAAGAAACAAAATAATTATAGCTATGTAAACAACCAATGAAATTTATTTCAAGTTCTGAATCAAATAGATTATCAGTTGTACTCAGCGAAGACAGTTTCACTATTTCCGCTGCGCACTCTGATAAACAGTACTCAAATCAATCAAATCATCAGAACACAAATTCACCTTTTATTTTTAAATAAAGATATTTAAAAATTTCATTGAAATTTCAAAACTTTAGTTTTGACTCAAATCACAAATAAAACATCGACTAATAGTTGTAACATATGCTCCATCCAAGTTATGTTTTATATTATGTCCTTAAACCCCAAGCTCTGATACCAACTGTGACGCCCCACCTCTATGCTCATAATAACAAAGAGTATTAAAAGAAATACTGTCTATTATTACGAAGAATAAGGCTGGATAGGAGCGACCATCCGTAATTGGCCTTACACTAATATTGGTTATCTCGATAGGAGTGGTATATACTTTTTATTTTTCATCTTATTTATTTACTCCCATCGACACACCCAATTATCAGTATAAAACAAACTACGATGGTTCATAATAGTTTAGGACATTAGATATAACGATAACACAGATAATATAAATGCGGAACACAGATAAAAACAAAAGTCTCATATATATATAAATGATGTCAGTTACAAGTTACAACATAGTTGACACAATACATATGATACAACTACAACTGTCGACTCTAGAAGTTATATATACAAGTACATTATCAACTAATATACATGAATACATATCGTTCTATACACTGACACGACTACTACAGAATGACACTGACAACTTCAGAAGATGTGAAAAGTCTTCAAATCCTGAACAGCAACTCAAAGAAGAAAATCTACAACCTGAAATAACTCGGGTCTGACCCGAGTATTACATTCAAAAGAAAATAATACACGGGTCAGTCTAATTCAAACTCAGTTATTAATGCACAGAAGCAATAATGATCAATATCAAATAGACGATAGTCACAGAAATCTCGTATATCCGACTCCTCGATAAGAGAGTCGGATTACGGCAGATATAACACTAAACAGCGTTAAACAACAAATCAACAGATTCAAATCATCAAATCAAAATACAACTCAAAATATTGCATTGAGCACAAAACAATTCGAAACCTCAATTTAAAACCGTCCAATCAGATAGGGCTGCAGTACACGCACGCGTGTACTGCCTCGCCACTACAATAATGCAAGTGAAACGCAACGCAAAGGTGAGACATGAAGTAAGATATAATATGTTATGCAACTGTAAAACTTAACAGTGCAAATTGGCAAAAGTGAAGACTGTCTGAAGCACACGTGCCCAGACAGAAATATAAGGCAACAAGTGCCAATATCATGTGTACTAAAGATAAAGCCCACAGCCACACATCACAAAGGCTACAGGTGACCAAGCACGCGTACTCTGATAAGTCAAAACAATAAGGCACAACAATCACAACCCAAATCAATTTACAACAAGATACAAAAGTTCAAGTCAGAGACTCAACACATATATGAATGTACTGGCAAGAAATAGGATACACCAGCCTTTCAAATTGAAATCCAACAGGAGTAAGTCGACTCATAAGCAACAACAAAGGTACATGTACATGAAGGTAACTGGCGCAACTGACATGCAAACTTCATCATACATGATACAGAGACAGCATAAGCAAGTGGTACAACACGTTCAAAAAGACAGAAGATCCCAATGCATTTACCAGTTATAACAAAAATTAGGCAGCGGTTTTGAATAGACATGCCAAAGTCTAAAAATTCCTTCGAATGAACAAAGTCCCCAAATATCAGATAATCAAAACACTGGTAGCAAGTTCGAGCAAAGCTCAAAAGTACAGCATTATGAAACAGTGTGCAGAGAAATGCTACTAAACCATAACAAAATGCAAGGAACAACTGCGGATAAAATGTATCGCTGAGACACGAGAAGACCAACAATGCAACTAAATGCAACTGCCTCAAAGAGTACTACCAGAGACTACGAAGAAGCCAAGTACATGAAGACTACGCCAAACTACAATGAACCAATGGAACAAACAAATGCAGCACCTATCTAAAGATCCCAACTACTAAAGCCTAACAGTAAGCTGTACCCAATAGAACAACAAGTCAATGGAGTGTCAGACTACCAAAAAGATCATAGACGTGTGGATAACAAGGAAATGTAATTGCAAGAGTAGACTCCATGACACATGCATACACCCATACAATTGTATATATGCACATATATGGAGTCGCACGGAATTTGTCACACAATTTCAACTCAACAGTTAACGTCAAATAAATTTCGCAAACACAAGTCAATCACAAAGTCAAGTCTCAGTCTACCAGTTTTTAACTAAATCAAGTGGCCGAAGATGACAGAGGGCCAAAGTCGAACAAAGCAACATCGTCAAATCTCGATTTCGAAAATCAACAAAACCGTGGATAACCCAAAATCGAACCAAACAAGAAAATGCAGGCAACTACAAAATCAACATCATACGACGAAATCAAAGGATCGAAGTCAAGTGAAACCGAGGCGACCCCGAAAACCAACAGTGCTAGAAAACCCAAGCAACCAAGGAATCGAATCATATTGCAGTTTAAATCGCATAAAAAACAGAGAAACCAACAGCATTCAAATGATTGAGTTGAGTTAGATGTGAGTGATGGACACTCACCTTTGTCGAAACGAAGGCGAGCACGGCCAATCGGAAGGAGATGCGAATGATACTACCGATCAACGAGAGAAAGTGGAGCTATGGCCAACCGCGATTTCGAATTTCTGAAGCCCTAATATTTGAACGAGGCAGCCACCATTTTCGTTCTTTCCATTTCTTTTGCTAGGGTTTTCGAATGAAATGAATAATGGAGAGGTAAGTGGAACGGTTATGTGCTCTAATATAACCGGTACCAAAAGCAAAAGAAAACGTGGGCCTAGGTAAAATTTCTTTCTCTAAAACCCACCAATGTTCAACAATTTATTAACGAAGAATTTCAAACGATTCAAAATTGTAATAGCTATTAATCAACCGATTAAAATCTCAATCACCAATTAACAGTTTTATTAAAGAATTTTAACTCGAATAAATCTCAATTGCAATCAAACAATTTTCACATTTCAGATTCAATTTGAATTCCAATAACAATTATCAACTGAATTAAATCGTCATTTTGACGATAATTGAAACTACAAAAATCCCGGTTGTTACAGCCATGGCCGAAATTCTTTTGTTTTAGAAATTAAAATGAATGTACGTGAATAGAAAATAGAGCATGCAGCTGAAAGATGTGGATAGTAAAGGCTAATTGATGAAAAGATAAGTAACAAATGTGAAAGGTTGGAAGATAAAAGGCCTTAGGCAAATCAAAAGTCATAACCTTTCAAATTTATTTTAATTTCTTTATATAAGTTTATATTACTGAAAATAATAATAAATTCAGTCACAAATTCGAAAATATAACAAAATATAATATATATATATATATATATATTTATTAATTATATAAGGTTAAAATAAGAAAATAGCACAAAATTGCAAACTAGTCTAGAAAATTTGAAAATAAATGCAATGAACTTTGGAAAATTTTTATGTACTTGAAAAGTATTTATAAATAAAGATAAGAACACAAAATAAAAATGAATTCACAAAATAAATAAATAAATTTTAATTAAATATAATTTTAATGAAGAAAATAGCAGAAAAATGGAAACTAGGCATTATAAATTAAAATAAATTCAAGTAAACTTTGGACAAATTATATTATCACTTTAAAATTATTAAAAGATAAAAATATACATAAAATAACATATTAACACATATTAAAATAAAATATGACAAAGAAAATATAATTTATACAAATTTAAAATAACAAAATTGCAGAATAAAACAAATTGCACTCAATATTGAAATATACATAACTTTTACAGTTTAACTCCGTTTTCAACGAAACAAAAAGCAGTGTTCAAGTTATTACATCTATTTTCATAATAAAAGATAAAATTTAAGATTTTAAATAACTAAAATTTGAAGTTAAAAGCCAAAGATTGAACTGTTTGAACAGAAATTCACTTTTTAGTAAACTAACCAATTTATACTAGTTTGAAATTATAGTTCACATAATAATTAACATATATTTTTAGAAATGAAATGTTTGAAACCAAACAAGTTTAAAATAGTTTCAAAATAAAAATAAAGTCAAAATTTAAAATATAGGCCAAAATCTAGGGTTGTTACAGTATTAATCCAGCCATCCGCTCGTCTTCATCCGAGGAGTGGCCTCCTATATTCGTTTCCATCCTGCCCCCATGTTCTGGAGGGTATTCTGGGTAGTACTCTTCATGTTGCTCATTCACATTTGCGTTGGCCCCAGCCTGCTGAGCTTCATTCATGGGCCTTCCAATATCTGATCCCGATGGTCTAGCCCCAGGCCTTTGTTGATTCCCTTCACGTTCTCCATTCTGGTTCTGGATCTGACCTCCAGAGATTTCTACAGCTCCGACTCCTTGTTCTACATTACCGGCAGCTGCGGTTGGTCCATTTCCTAGGTTTTGCCTCCCAACTGTTCCAATTTTCCTGAAGAGATTCTGCATCATCTCTTATTGGCTCTTCAATAATCTCTCCTGCATGGAATCCATTATTGTCTACATCTCATCCCTTGTGGTGTAGATGGATGCCTAATCTGCTTCAGCTCTAGAGGAAGCCCCTTGACTTCCCTCCTAATGGCTCCTTTCTAGTAATGTCCTTCTAGCCGATTGCCTAACTATAGCTTTAGATCCAATCCTCTTCCAAAGCAATGGGTGCTAGAGTTCTCAGTGAAAGCACCCAAGTGTTTGTACCAAAAATGGTCACAAACCCCGAAAGTAGTGAAAACACCAGTGTTTACACACAAATCTTCAATTTCCAAACACAGACTATAGATCCAGATAATGTAGAGAGTAAAAGTGAAGAAATTGCAAATGTAAAATGAGCAAGAAAGTAAAGAACACAAGAAATTTATAGTGGTTCGGCTATCTCCGGCTTACGTCCACTTTGAAACGATCCTTTTATTTCCTTTATACTGTGATTACAGTTACAATCCTTTGAATATCAATAGCCAAAAATGGCAGAGTCTAGCCAAAGAGAAGAAGATACCTTTCCAGAGCCATGCCCCTTCTATTTATAGGTGAAGGAGCTGAGATATTTAGCTGAGATTTTTGCCTAGAAGTCACCTGGACCATAAAAGCCCGTATGAGGATCGGTGGGGCCCATATCCTCATTCCTTGATCGATCTATAAGCCCTTCGTATCGATAATGCCCATGTTAGAATCAGCTGAGATCGATCATGATGAAAGATGATAGTGCAAAGTCCTTGCTCTCCAAATTTCATGAAGTTCCAACGTGTAGATTGTGAGATATGATCGATCCAAGATTGAGTTTGCAAGTGTAGACTAAAACTTTCGTATCCATCGCCTCGTATCCATCACATCCCATATCCATAGCTTTCACATTGATCCGAGTCTTATGCAGTGATCCATGTTTTGCGCTCCATTCCTTGACCGCTTCTTTCGTATCGATCGATACGAAAGATCGATACGAAATATGCCTCTGAATCCATCCAGTGCCCTTGTCTTTGCATCGATCCGATGTGCTCTGGTGAAGTATGCTTTTTGTATCGATCTGATGCCGCCTTCGATCGATACGAATTAGATCGATGCAAATCCTGATCGATCCAAAACAAGATGCAAAGTGCGCTATTAATACCCGTATCCATCCCGATGTCATTTGATCAATACGAATTATATCAATACAAAAGCAACAATCCACATCAATCAACCTATATCCATATCGATCGATACAAAAGCATCGATATGAAATGGTTTTCCATGAACATTGATCCATCCATAACTTGAGCATATGAACTCTGTTTGACCTGAAATTCGAAGTGTTGCCTCACCGAGCCTTGTTTCCAATCGATCTCCAATCCTGATATCCATCATTTTTAGCCAATTTGTTGATATCCTGGCTTTGACCAAAAAGCGGGATAACAATTGAGTCCTCACCTAGGAACTATAATATACCCGACATACCTCCTGTTTCAAAATAGGTCCAGATCGATAGTCGGTTATTTAACTATCAAATAAACAAAGAACAACCTATTCCATTTGAGATTTATTTATTCATAGCAACCACTAAGCCTCATAACAAATCTTTATTTAATAAATCTCTTTTCAAAACGTTTGTCTAAAACATTTATATATTTATCTCTCTGACATAAGTATACTCACAAAACATTTGTGAATAACTTCTTACTTCCAAATCATGTTAAAAAGGATTAAACAAATGTTGTTTAAACTGGAGGCAAGGACAACCCTAAACACTATCCCCTCGATGTTAAGTGTGGAACAAATGTTCCATACCACCATTTTTAAAAGGTCAGTTTAGAGAAACCTAGATCTCAAATTCTTTTTCTATTTCATTCGATAAATCCTTTTAAACAAATCTATTTCATTCATGAAATCTCTTATTATTTTGAAATCAAAACCATTTCAAAATACTTTCCAACTTCCAAATTCCTTTATAAAACCCTTTTATACATATTCAAAATCATTTATATAAATTGCTTTTATAAACATCCAAACTTTTTATATAAATTTCTTATAAATATCAAAACCTTTTATAAACTCCCTTTATGAATATCCAAAATGTTTTCTAAAACTTCTTTTGTAAAATACCCCAAAATCATTTATAAAACTTCTATATAAACCTTTCTTGTTTAAACAACTTCCTAAATAACCTTAATCAAATTAGCTTCCTTTAATAAGCAAATCCATTTTATAAATCTTCATTATATATGAAATCTTCTTTGCTTAAAAACTCAAATCATTTACCAAAACACCTTATAATTCGCAAATTCCTTTATAAAACTCTTTATAAAAACTTCTTTTTAAAACATACAAATCATTTAGAAAACTCTTTGTAAACTTCTTTTTATAACATTAAAAACCATTTCCATTGGTTAAAACATCTTTAATAAAACCATTTGCCAACTCATCCTTTAAATATCTTGTTCAAAATGCAATAACTTTGAAATCATTTCAAAAAGAAAATGAATTATTTATCCTTACAAAATCAAATGGAGGCTTACTAACCACAATGATGTTTTAAATTTGATTTTACTTATCTAGTTTAACATGGCATCACATAACAACGGGTATATAAGGGATCAACACATAACGATCAATCAACTTAAGTAAATGTCCAAGTTAATTGTAATAGCAGAATGGTGTTTTGTTCTACTAATAGTTGTCATTTAGCTTTCCTGATCATATGGGCTTACTTAAGGTTGAGCGACACGGAAATCCCTTGATTTAAAACAAATTTGAAAAGAAAATAGTTTAAAACAAAACTGATTACTTAAACTCAAAAGCAATTTTAAAATAAATTAAAACCGTTATAAATGAGAATCAAATCCCTGTTAAATAGTAATTAAACTCTAATTAAAAGTAATTAAACTTTAATTAAACATTATTAAAACATAGTTAAATTTAATCAAAGATTAATTAAATAAAACCCATTTTCAAAATAGTAATTGATTAATAATTATCTTAAATAATTAACTAAATAATAATTAATTAATCCTTAATTAATAATTAACTTTAATTAAGTATCAAATCATGATTAACTAAACTGATTAACACATAAGTTTAAAAACCATTATTAACAAATGATTAAGTACTAATTACCTTTATTAACTAATTAATTAATTATTAAATAAATAAATATTTAAATAATTTTTCTCTAATTACTAAATTAAAGTTAGGAAACATTTTCTAAAATTATTTTAAGTTAAAACAAGTTTAGATTAAAAAATAGTTAATTTTTCCGAACTACGCGTATAGCGACTATCGCTATATGGACCCGTAATTTTCAAACTTGAAAATTTGATTTTCTAACTTTTAAAAACTTCAACTTTGAACTCTTGTCTTCTTTAAAACATGGAAAAAAACTTTTGAAATCAAAATCAAAGACTTAAACTTGAAAACTTTTCACTTTGAAAACAAAAATCAAACTTTTGACAAAAAAGGGATTTCTACATCGCTTTTGGTTAGCGAATCGTTATCTTCATGGTCATGAACCCACATACAACAAATACAACATTCAATCATAATATCATATCATAACATTATAGCACCATCATAAACAAAGTATTACTTCACAATACTAACTAATTTTTTCAATATTCAAGGTAAAATCTTTATGCCCACTCAAACTTCGGCATAAGCAACCAACACCAAAACAACATATATGCATGCATACACAACATATAATATCACCACAAACTTAAGCAACATTTTAACTCATAAATTTTACAGCTTTAAAAAGTTAGCAACTTAAGTTTTAAAAACGTGAACTTTACTAACCAAAACTTAACAACCTCAAACCAAACTTTAACTAGAGCTCGAATGCAACCTAAAAGCTTGCAAAAATGGACTCAATGAGTGGCTAAGCACCAAGATTGGACTCGGCCTAGGGATTTTGGGTACAGTCTTGGAGTTTTAGGGTAGATAGGTGCTTGTATTTTTGAAGCGAGGTGTTGTAGTATACGTAGAAGTGTTTTTAGCAAGAATTTTGAATTGTTTTAAGTAGAATATAAATGGCTTTCTCAAATTAGAAAATATAAAGAGAAGCCATGGATATATTTTCTCAGGCTCTTAGAAATTTTAGAAATGAAGAAGTGGATTGTAAAATGAGAAATATGGAATGGAATGAGTATTTATAAGCTTAGGAAAATGATTAAAACATGTAAAGTGGCTTGAATTAAAAATATACACATGCATGCATGTAACGACCCATAATTTTCGATAATTAAATTTATTAAGTAAATAAGATGTTGGTGTTAATATTGGAAGAAATAAAAATTTAAGATTTATTAATAAGAAAAATAACCAGAATGTAATGTTAGTAATGTTAATTTAAGGTAATGGATAACTAATTTATTGTAATTCCAATTAATTGGAATGATTGGAATGTTATAATTGGTTATAAAGTGTAAATAAGAAAATAAACCAAATGTTATATATAAATGGTAAAGTTTTACGTAATTAATTGAAGTCGGTTAATATAGAATAATTAATTAGTATGTGAATCCATTTTCTTTTGTTTGTAAACAATAGACTTAGAAATGTGTTTGAATTTGGTAAGTTATAGCATTTGTTTGTAGACAATAAACTTGTAAATGTGATTAAATTAACTAAAAGGTAACAATTACTATTTGCTACCTATTTATTTAATCTTTTGAATTAAATTGGAAATCAATTGCGATTAAATGTAATTAATATGAATTAAGATGATAACTGTAGAATATTAGTGTAATAAAATGTAAACCAATGTTAATTATATCCATAAGATAACAATTGATTGAATAATAAGATGAAAAATCAAATAAATGGATTTATTGGAATTTAAATTACAATTAATGGATTATTGCAATTGAAATTAAAAACTATAATTAGTGCAATAATTAACATTGATTTTGACATGGGAAATTGGTTCTAAAAAGATTATTAATTTTTGTGTTACTAGAAATGATAAAATTTGTTAATTATAAAAATTGAATTGAAAAGTGATTTAATTAATTAAAAAATAATTTATTTAATTAATGTGAAAATAGACATTTTGGCCACTATCTCGGATTTCAATGAAACCAGTTTCATCGGATCTGTAACTGTGAATTATTGTAGGATTTCAAGTTTCGTAGCGATCAGACTTGTCGTTTGATCGTACGGGCTTGAAACGCGAAGAAATCAATTTAATTAAATTCAATTGAAATAAACTGATTTTAAAAGCTAACTTCTTCATATAGTGGAATTAGGACTTGAAACTTGTCCCATTGAATTTAAAAATATCGAAAACATCTATTTTGATATATTGGATGACCCACTTTCGTTTCAGAGCCGGAACGGGCTTTTCGGGTCGTTATTGTCGTTCGTACCAATTCGATATGATATTCATTCTTATCGGGCTTTGTTCGTATAAATAGATATTTACAAACCCAGCAATCTTTCTATTTCTCATTTCAGTACGCAAAATTCTATCCGACCATCTCTTTCTTCTAATGACAGAAACCAATTCCAATTCAAACCCTAAATCCAATTTCCAAATCAATTTCAAAATCAAACTTCTCAAAACCCTATCATATTTCGAAGCTCTCGACGAGCGTAACTCACTACAATGATTCGTTTCTCGAATTGGATCATCATTTAGCCAGAAATTACTGTTTTTTCTCGGCCGTCCATAAGCCATAGCTTCGTTTAATGATGGATTTGCGACGAGGAGTCGATCGGAGGGCATGGGCATGTAGAGGGTCACGAGCAGGTTCGATCCATGTAGCTACTTGGATCTGGAGGTGTATGGATTTGTCGTGGAAGGAGATGGTGGCGCTAGGGATTGGGGAGCTCGTAGGTGGCCGCTCGGCTAGGGATGGTGCGGCTCAGGGAGGAGGTCGCGATGAAGGGTCTGGATCGTGTCAGAGTGACGTGGTTCGGCGTGCGTTCGTGGGTTTTGGATGGCGGCCGTGTACAGTTCGAAGTCGATGGGTATGCTAGGGTTTCGAAGATGATAACGTACTGGTGCGATGACGTGTAAAGGTAAAATGTGTTTTAACTATTTTATTTATTTTATTATAAATTATCGAGTGTTCTAATATGTATAACTTTTGCATGCGAACTTGGATTTGCGTGCGGTTTATTCTGCTGTGATCGTATTGAAATTCCAGACATTATGGAACTAGTTTGGACAAATTCTGAGACAGTTCAATTTTGGGCCTTATTTTGGATTTCAAATCGATTTGAAATCAAAGGTGAGTGTTTTAACCTACTCACAACTACTAGATTATCTTGTGTTGGTTAAATTAAATTTATAATGTGATTAGAAATTGATTAGTTGATGTTTACTATATTTAAATAGTCATTCCTTTTAAATATGACTTTTATTGCATTTAATCATCATTTAATATTGAATTTAATTGTCAATTGAATACCTATTGATGATAATCAGTTAATTGATGTTATTTATTGGTTGATTGAATGGTGATTTTGATGGATGTTCGATTTTTGATATTGGATGATTGGATGTTATATTTATATTGTTAAAACACTGCAAGTTCCCTTAGTTATTGCTAGGAAAATCACTATGGGTTGAAATGATACATACTCGAACGATCTATAGATTAGGGAAAAATCGTTATGGGTTTAAATGATAAACGCGAGTGATTTTATTAATTTTGAATGTTAATTTGGGATTGCGGGTTGAAATGGTATATACCCGTAAACTTAGATTATTGCGGATTGAAATGATATATGTCCGTATCACTTGACCATAGGGTAGAAAATTATATACGGACACCGGATTAGTTAAATTAAATGATTTTTTTAGAATCCTTAAAATTTAAATTCAGTTAAATGATATTTTGAAATAAAATTTGATTTATATAAACTGAATTAATTTCGAAAATCCAAGTTTAGATGTTGAAATTGTAGTTGGTTTAATGAATTGTTTAAAGAATAAAAAATGAAATTCCAAAGTTGAAATTTGAAATATAAATTAAATTTATCGAAATTGAGTTGTTGAGAATGTTTGAATATTTAAACTTTTAAATCTATGAGATTGAAGTGCTTTAAAATTTGTAGTCAAACATGAGTTTGAAACCGATATAAATTGAATGATTTTATGGAAATTTGAATTGAAAGAAATTTAGTTTTGTTGAAGTCTGGGTATAGTCCAGATTTGTTGAAATGGAAGAAATAGTTTAAATTTGATATTGATTTCAAATTAATTATTTTAATATAAATTGTTCAGAAATATATTATTTTAAATTCATAGTTATTTAGATTTTCAAACCATTTTATATTAAACTATATTAAACCTATTTAACTATTTTAAATCATTTAAAAACTATATAATCTATATTAAGCTATTTAAAGTATTTTAAACTATATTTAGTATTTTAAACTAATTTAAAGTATTTTAAACCATTCTGAAGTATTTTAAACCATTTAAAAGTATTTTAAACTATATTAAAGTATTTTAAACTATTTTAACTATTTAAACTATTTTAATATATTTTAAAACTATTTTTAAACCATTAAAACTATTTTAAATTATTTAAACTATTATAACTATCCAAACTACTTTTTGAATGTTTATATGCAAATCCTTGATTTAAAGCGAATTTGGTTAAATGATGTTATACCCTAAGTTGGGATTAAAATGACATTTTTGATTAAAAATGATGATTTTGAAATGCGAACTTAACCTATTTGGTCGATATGATTTCGAAAGTGAATATGATTTCGAAAGTGGATATGATTTCGAAAGTGATATAGTTTGAATTGAATATGATATTTTGATATCAATTATGAAACGGTTTTGGAAATTTAAAAGAACCATCTGGTGTGAAATAAGCATTTGGTTGTTAAAGAGACTGGGATCAGATATTGTCATACTCTCTGCCAATACCGAAAACCACTTTAACAACGGTGTACGTGGTGGAGATTCCAGAATGAAGTAGGATGGTTTGGCGAACGGTTCTGTATGAGGTATTTACGTAACCTTGACTCCCGCGAGTCAGCTTGATGTGACTAAAACATGAGCTATACCTGGGCCAAGTGAGGTCGCACCTTCGATCGGACATGCTTCTTCGATACCATATTATGACTTTGTGATTGATTTGGTGGCCACCCCTCGATTTGATTATGGGAGTGTGTTTCGAGGTGGGCGATAGTAGCTGCTATGCGTTACCACCAGCCCGGTTCTGCAAACGGTAGAATCCTACCCTGGCATTGCCTTGCATGCCTTATCACATGCCTTATCATGCCCATTACAAGTTTGGTTTGTACCGTACCTATGGAGTGCTCGCTAAGTATCCCATTAATTTTGTGGGGCTTACAGTATATTATAGACTACGGGAATATATAAAAATGTGTTAAAGGGGATATGGGTAACGCCTTAACGCTATTTTAATACTTTACTTTACTATAGACACTATTATAATAGCATATTGTACTACATAGTAGATAGTTTAACGGATCCTTAGGATATGGTAATCCCGAACATCTTTTAAATTATTGCACTCACGTTGACACTGGATAAGGGATGTCAAACCCCGTAAACATCTCTAAAGCCGTTACACTCATATTTAGTTACTGTTGATTTAACTTACATAAGATCTTTTAGTTCTGACTCAAGTGTTTTGTCTTTTCATTACGCTCGGGTCAGTCTAAGCTTTTCAGTATATCGAAGACCATTTATCTCTGGAGGACGAAGACGAAGACCGTATACTATTATTATTTATTTTATTTATTCCGCTGCATCATGTTGTTCCACTACATTATTTATTTATTTCTGTTGTATGTAACTCTGATCTGTATTGTAAAAGCCTAATCAAGTATTATTTGTAAACAGCTTCATGAACTGTTTATTTGATTATTATATTTTGTCATTCTGTTGTAAGATTCTGTGTTTTGTTTTCTTTCTTTTCTCTTCTTTTTCTTATTTACCCCATAACAATCCTCCCTTTTGAATGGTTTGAGTTTGACATCCCGTCCAAAAAGGTGGGTCGTTACAATGCACCCCCATACCGCGAAATCATGTTAGCTATGTTGTGTGTACTTGTGATGACTTTAAGGTATGACTTAGCATGATAACTTTCTTATTTTATTTACTTTCTTTAAACTTTTTCATAATTAGTCACATCACTTTTTATATGTATATAAATATAAGTTAACATATATAAGTGTGTTTATTAATACTAATCCTAACATCTATATATGTGTACATGGTGCACAAACGTGCACAACGTTTTCGACGACTTCCAAATGTCAAAAAGTTGAATTTTTGGAAAATGCTTTTCGGTCACATTTTCTATTTTTCTATGAACTATCTATATTGGTAAACAAATTCTAAAAACTATTTTATCATCATTAATAAATAATTAAAATAGGTTTATTTGCTAATAAAAATCCATTTATTGATTATATAAAATATATTTAAATAGCCTATTTCAAAGTGGCAAAATCCTGGGTCGTTACAAATCTATTTTACCATAATTTGTTATTATTTAAAAGAGTCATATTATTTTTAATTTATAAAACCTATTATTTGAATATTTGAAATTTATAAAATATTCGTAAATCAAGGCGGTAAAATTTTGGATCGTTACATATTTATGACATACTATTTGATTTGTGTAAGTGTCGTTATAGAGATCATCACTATACCGTTACTTATGAAATATCATCTTTTAAATCTTTGTGTATATTGAACTTGTTTGGTCGTATTTTTGCACTCTAAAAGTTGTTTAAACAATATTTTCAAGTATTTTAGAGAATTTTGAAATAAAGGATAAGTTTTGTTTTAAATTTATAAAAAGGTTATAAATTTGACTAATTATCTTTTGGGATAATTAATGTTGTTTGAAAACTTATAAAAATGTTACAATTTTGATTAATTATCTTTCAGCATAAATAATGTTATTTTAAATTTATAAAAAGGTTGTAAATTTGATTAATTCTATTTTGGGATAATTAACGTTGTTTTAATTTCATAAAATAGATTATAAATTTGGTTAATTATTTTTTGGAATAATTAATGTTAAATTTATAAAATAGATTATAAATTTGAATAATCTTCTTTCAGGATAATCAATGTGGTTTTAAATTTATTAAAGAGTTATATCAATTATATTTTGAGATGATTAACATTGTTTTAAATTTGTAAAAGTATTTTAAATAGATTTATTATCTTTCGATATAATAAATGTTGTTTTAAAGTTATAAATGATAGTTTATAAATGAGAAAATCTTTCAAAAAGAATGTTTAAAAATAAAGCTAAGTGTAAATTGTTTTAGGTTTATAGTAAACAATATTTTAATGACAATTGTTGTTTACCCTTCTTTTTAATACACTTAGAAATATAATTAGCTCTTTAAAAAGAATATTTTTATAGAATGTTTTAAAGTGTTTTACAAATATTTGTGATGTGACAGTCAAGCACAAGTGAGAGTCAAATATTTGAAAAGCTCGATCCATTTATTGGTGGTAAGTGTATGCGATTTAATTTCCATGACCATTTTTTTATTCCCGATAGTTGATTTATTAACTATCGATCCTGCTATCTTCCTTGTGTTCGTCGATATAAGACAATTGGTTGTTAATTGAGGAAACTCTTGCTATTCTTAAAGTTAAGAATGTTGTCGTGATAAGGTGGGAAGAAACACTGCCCTTACTTTTCCGGCTTTATTGTTTTTCCTAGGGTAGTACTAGTTTGAGATCGATGATTTGTTGCTCATTTGAGCATTTATATCCTTTGTCAGAAATGACTAAATAAAGAGCGAGTGGGGGCCAAGCTATCTGGCATTTCTCCCATTGGGGTATAGTCACATTTACTCTCAATTGTTTTCGATTGTAAGCTCACAGAGATGTGAAATACTTGGATTCTCAGTAAGGTTAGCGGGGTCTAGCTTGGAGGTTTCCAAGAGCCATCGTAATTCTCAAGTATATTTTTCTAGAGGTATACTTTTATAAGAGGGCCACACGCTCCTAGTCATTATTGGAAAAATTCTCTTTTCTTATTTGATTCAAATTTTTGAATAGTTTCCTTAATTGCATCGAGAAATGCATGGAGCTCTTCTCGATGTTGAATTATTTATGTCCATTCTTTCAAGTCTGATTTTTTTTCTAATTTATTCCATTCTTTTATGTATGGAAGATGTTCTTGTGAGGTAAAACCTGTTTCATGTTTAGTGACGTAGTCTCACAGATTATTATATGTTCCTATATTTCTTGAGTTTTCTCCTGCTAGTTTTCCAAACTGATCTGGGTATTATTTTATTATAATTCTTGAGTCAGATCAAGTTTTTCTAGGTTGTCATCGGTGGGACATGGAGCTCACGAAGTAGAGTTTGTTCTTCACATGCCATAGTATTTTTATTTTCTGCTATATTATTGTATATACCCATCAATAATAATAAGGTCAGGAAGTTATAACTATCCAGGCTGATGAGGTTTATTTTTAACTTTGACGTTCCTTGTATCTTGGAGTGGCAGATTTATTGTCTTTGTTATACTATATGTTGTCATTTCGTTGCGAGATTCTACGTTTCCCTGCTCTTTTTTCTATTTACCCTAACAATATGCCTTTCCAGCACTTGGATGCTCGGCATTTGGATACCATGGATGTATTGAATGCCACCTTTCGAGTGTCAATAAGGTGGGACGTTACATTTGGTATTAGAGCTAAAGGTTAATTGTGAACCTTAGCTTTCGTAGGTAAACTTATTTTAGATAGGGTAAGTGACACCTTAGAATGAGTTGAGGGTATTATATATAAGAGAGCATATTTGTTATTGCTATAAAAACGTATCATGTTAACTGGTATGTTAAGTTTGAATTTTGGATTCTGATCGAGACGTGGGATGCCATGGTGTTGATAGGGATTTCAAAACACTTGAACAAGGCAAATGAACACGATATTGATTTTTAGAAAATTGGTAAATGAAATATTTTACCTAGGATTATATCTTTTATGTATGAAGAAATAATTTTTCAAATTTTTATAGTTATTTATGGTGTGTTTTTTCATCAATGATGATATTTCTTTATTATCATTGTTGTTTGATTTGGTCATGCTCGAGTAGTTTAGGAGCATTGACTTTTGTTTGTTGATTGTTTATCTATGTTTGACCAGTTTATGAGCATTTATTATGTTGATAATTATGAGTACATTAAAACGAACCCCTTGTGAATTAAGTTTCATAATGTGACTATAATATGTTTGGAGAAAATATTAAGTTACAAGTCATCTTTTAATAAATTTTTTTAATGTAATCTAAGTGGGACGATAAGGCATTTAAAGGATAAATATTTGTGAAAAGTTTATTATAATAAAAGAAAGTTATTATAATATATAAGATGATTTCAGGGGTACATTTTATAATATGAGTATGGTACATATAAAATGATGTACATTGAAACACCCCACACCCCTTAATATACCCAAAAGAATACACTAAAAGGTGTGTTGTAGGTATAACTAAAACTAGCAAAGACTAAGATTCACAAGACAAAAACTAAGTAATAATAATAATAATAATAATAACACAGCGGAAACAATTATAGTATTTTGCTAAAAATCAAACTCCATAATATAAGATGATAAGAATAAGTAACCAAATACCAAATAGATTATATGTCAAAATACCCATACAAGTCTCATGAAATCAAAAACTATAGTCTCAAATAAATCAAAGTACAACTTTCCCCAAAAAGTGCCAGTTACAACAAAGGAAACTAAAAACTGGAAATAAAAAAAAGGAATACATGATAGAATCTCTACCAAAGAAGTCTCCATGAATCTGCAGTCTACCATCCTTGTCCCTGATTGCCTAGGGGGAAAATGGGAAAATAAAGGAGTGAGTCAGACTAAAAGTCTGGTGAATGATAGTAATCACTAGTAATTTTAAGCAAAGTAAAGGTAATAGGCTTTACAACAGTTCTAGTATTAAAAAGGAAACAAAAGAAATAGAAGGAAAGATAAAGCTGGAAATAAGTACGAATTAACTATTGCTAAATTAATATGATAGGTTAACTTTGATTGTTTACACTTGTCTTGATAGCTGTTTTGATTAGGCTGAAATCCTAATTCTACCCTTTGATTGGCCTACTACTCTATAGTACCTACTATGGACGAGACACTATATAACTCCCTACACAGAAGGAAATGGTTTCTACGAAAGATACGCGTAGTACATACTGTGGACTAGACGATATACTGTTACCTACACAGAAGGCAATGGTGCCTACGAAAGGCGCACATACTAAGCGCTTGGAACTCATAACAATTACTGAGCACCGAATGAAAGTCGCACGCGTAACCGCCACCATGCTCATGTTACCTTTTGTTCCACCTATTAGGTCTTCTTATTACCTCAAGCTCCAGCATAAGCGTTCTCCTAATCCCACTTCAGGCTAATGTGAGACCACCGTGTCCATAGAAAATAGGGGAAATGCTGTTGGTACTGGCCCGTCATCCAAACAATATCTAGTTGCACACCTTGTCCAAATCCCCGTGATTTGAATTTTTATTTATTGACCAATTACTACCATTATTAGCATAAGCATGCCCTCTTCTCACTTCAGGATAATGTGAGACCACCATTTTGTCTAATAGGGAATGCTATTTGGTACAGGTCCTACTTTAATTCTTTGCTTATTAACTTAGATAAATTATTTAAATAAGCCTTTATTATTATTCTAACTATCTGTGCTTATTAATTTATCCTAAGTCTTAAAATAAGCCTCGTTCTGTTCCGTTTTCTTATTCTAACCTACGTTATAATCATGCTTATTACTTAACCCAACGTCGAAGTGTGAAAATAAGCTTCTTTCATCTTTTACTCTTTTTAGTTATAATTCTAAGTTATAACTAGGCTAATTTTTTTAATTTAGTCCAATTCTAATATTTACATCACAATTTTAGTCCAATTCCATTTTTATTACAGTCTATACAATTTATATCTTACCTTTCGTTATTTCAGTATTCTTTTAATTTAATCCAAATTCGCGTTTAATCTATTCTAATCCATTCACGAAGAAAAAGGAGAAATAGAAGAAAACTGAAAATAGAAGAAAATCCAAAGCGTAGGAGAAGATGTAAATAAAGCATAAATGACAATAAATAATTAAAAATACTGTAAATAACTATAACTAAATGGAAAAGCTATAATTAACAGAAATTAACTACGAATAACTGAAAAGAATAGCTAAAAAGAAATAGACTGAAAATAAATCTAAAACTGAAAATAACCGATAAAAAGGTATTTCCAAAATCGTAGAAAAACTACAACTATTGAAAAATCTATTATTTTAAATTGTTTAAAAAAGTCTAAATAATTACAATCACTCACCTGTGGTCCTAAGCTCTTCCCTTTAGGTCTTCCCAGATCCACTTGGGGTTGTTAAATATTTTAATTGAAAACGATTTTCTTCTTGGAAAATTATTCCGTTTAGGGTCCTTCCTGAAAAGGTGAACCCAATTGGAGAAAATCTTAGAGTGAGAAAAAGTGTTAGGCCTAGGGTCTTATTTATAGGGGTAGAAGTGGATCTCAGACCATTAGATTTGGGGATATAATAGGATGCAACCATGTCATAGGCTGAATAAGAGCCATTGGATGGAGGCACGAAGGGACCAGATTCAACAAAAGAATGAAATTGAGGTGTTAAAATTGCGCAGCACGAAGGAAAAATTCCTTCGCCTCACAAACATAGGTGGGTTGACCTACAGATCGACCGCCCATAGTTCCAGGTCGACCGGCCGGTCGACCTAGGCCTTGGGATGGTCGACCTATAGATTGACCTCCATATATATATATATATATATATATATATTCTCGTTTATTTTGTTAATTCCGTATCTTGCTTATATAAGCTCGAATTCTGACGCTCTATATATGGAAATTGACCAGAAAATTACCGCGGACACAATGGTGCAACTCCCATGGCTCAATTCTAATAATTTCACAAAGTTATTTTATCATTTCATTTATTCGTTAATTAATTATTATAGCTTAAATTTCGGGTTGTAACATTCTCCCCTCCTTAAGGGATTTCGTCCCTGAAATATCTAAGGATAAAATATTGAACTAAACGTTTTCATCCAATATCTACACCCAACTACTCAATCATCAAATATTCATCCATTGTCCTTAAGTTTTATAATGCAATTTATGTTACTTATGCAATTAGTGTAGTGTTAATGTCCCTAGCTAATGCAAAAGATTAGGCGATCCACAGATTCAGTTGGCCTTCTTTTATGCAATCATGCTCGTGCTATGTATCCAAATGAATACGAAAATTCCTAATGATAACTGATAGTTCTATATATGTGCTTCAAACATCATCCAAATGCAACAATCATGTGATAATCATTCATTTATAGAAATCATGGAAAATAAAATAAAATGTGCGTACATCCATATGCATGTGCTCTAGTGTCCTAGTTAGGCCGATCCCTAAGAGATAATAGTGCCTAGTGTAAGTATATGCGTCCAGTAGCATCCACTAGCAAACACTTGCAACCACTGGCATACATCATTCATAACATGTTCTATTAACATGTTTACATCAAATCCTATGATCCATAGGTTAAATCCTAAGTTCTACCCTCCCAAAGGATAATAAAGAAAATAACCTATTCAAAACTAAAGATGGAAAATAGGAAATTCAAAAACTTACTATCGAAAAGATAAGGATAAGAAGTACGAATCTTCTCTTCAATCTCCTACGAAGCGTCTGCAACACCGTCTCCCCATTGCACCTTTACTAATAGAACTTCTTTATTCCTAAGTCGCTTGGTGTCTCGTCCAATGATCTTCGTAGGAATATGCCGAACCGATGCTTCCCTTTCTACTTCCACCTCCTATAACTGACTGGGCTCTACAACCTCCGCTGAGTCCTGTAAGAACTTCCGCAAGTGCGAAACATGGAAAACGTCGTGCACTCCTGCGAGCCACTCCGGTAGCCTCACTCGGTATGCCATCTTTCCAATTCTCTCTAAGATAGGAAATGGTCCTACAAATATAGGGGCTAACTTTCCATTCGACCCAAACCTTACCACCTTCGTAAGTGGGGATACTTTAATAAAAACTAAGTCTCCAACCTCAAACTCGATGTCTCTCCTCCGCATGTCCGCATAAGATTTATGCCTGTCTTGAGCTATCTTCATCCTCCATCGAATCAAATCCACCTTCTCCAATGTCTCCCTAACCATGTCGGGCCCAAGTAGCAACTTCTTCGTAGACTCCACCCAACATGAACGCGACTTACAAGGTCTTCCATAAAGAGCTCTGAAAGGTTCCACTTCTAATGCTAGCCTGGAAACTATTATCATATGAGAATCCCACTAAAGGAAGATGCTTCTCCCAAGTTTCCCCAAAATAAAAAATACTCGTCCTCAACCATGTGTGCCTTACAATCTTACTAATTTCACTTTACTGTTCTTCTTTAGTCTGCACACATGAATCAACACTCATAGGTTCTCATTAGTGTCCTATACCCTTTACAGAGACTTCCATTATTACTTCTAAAAGTAATCACTGCTGTCTCCTTTATAGCCTTACACCCTTTTCCATCATATCTAGGAAATGGCTCCTATCTACTCCATACTTATAAGTTTGGTTTGGTATTTATCATTTCAAACTAAGTTTTCTTGTAACGACCCGTAAATTTTCAATAATTAAAGTTGTTAGTTTAATAAGATTTTGGTAAATAAATTTGGAAGAAATAAAAACTTTGTAATTTAATAATGAAGTGAATGCCAAAATGAAATGTAACAATGTATTTAAAAACTAATTATTAACAATTGAAATGAAATTACAATTTATTGAAGTAATGTAAATTGTTATACTTGGCTATAAATTTATGTAAGAAAACAAATGCAAACATTAAAATTTATAAATGATTTAGTATGAAATAAATGACCATTGAATAAAGATTAGGTATATAAGAATGGTAACATATGTTTATGAACAATGAATTCAAAAGTGTGATTAAAAGTTATAGTAACAGTTGTAAGTTACTATTTAATTGGTCTATTAATCTAGTTGTAAATGTTACATTTGGGTATAAAACTGAAAATAAGTAAATAAATGTAAGTGTTGTATGGATAAATGAATTAGTATATAATTTATGGTAATTGAATGAATTAAACATTATGTAAGCAATTATGATAATTAGTGGACATAATAAACTTGAGTGTAATATAAAGATAATGATAACATTTATTGCAAGTTACATTCTATTTAGGCTGCTAAATTTAAAGTAGGAAATCAATTACATTTAAATGTAAGTAAATGTTCATTAATATGAGATAGGACAGTAATTGTAAAGTGTGAATATAATGAAATAAATGGAAATGTATATTCTATTCATAGATAAAAATAAAAGAATGAAACCAAGTTGAATAAATTGATTAAGGTTTTAATTATAATAAATGTAAGTTTGGAATTTGTTTGTAATTTATTTTCCAAATACAATTTAATATACATTTTCTGTAAATTTTATATTTTGTCAAATTTGGTCAAATTTTGAATTTCAGTTTAAATTTTTAAATTTGAATTTTTAAATTTTAATCTTTTTCTTTGGAGCAGAATATAATGCTGATATCCATTCTGCTTTTTTTTTCGTTAAAATCTGATTTATACTTTTAAAATTGGATAAATTACGTCATTTTACACGCAATAAATTTCTGTATTCTTATCTGATATATTTTCCTTTATCCATCTCTTTGTTTATTCTATTTTTATTTTGCCTAGACATTTATTTTATTTATTGAATTGTTACTTGTTTACATCTTTTATTTATGGCTTGGAAGAATCAAAGGGATATACGTTTCATTGTTTTAATTTGTTGTTTTTATTTATCTACCCTCTTTATTACTTACCCAAGCATTCACTCCTTTGCTTGCCAAGGCCCGCAATGACCGCACTGGTGCTCCGGGTGGAGGATTCTTAGTACATCGCCTGTAAAAAAAAAACTTCTTTAGCCATGCATTCTTACTTGTTTACACGTACAAAGATTTATTACCCACTTCTCATTTTCATTTGTATTGAAGAATAAATTATACACAAGATTCTTTTCCTTTTCTTACCATTCAAAACTCCTTAATTCTTGCCTTTTTCCGTTTCTTAGCATTTACTCCCAACTTCTTAGCTGTTCTATTTTTTTCCTTTCTAGCCGTATATTCCTCCATCAAATCACGCATAAAATCTTTCCAATATCTCACTTCCTCATTTGCTTTCTTCTGGAGAAAATTACAGTAAGTTTTCTATGGCTTCTCCTCTTTTTCTTTCTCCTTTTTCTTTTATTTTCTTTTGTTTTCTTCCTCCTTACTCAGCCTCTCCACCATATTTCCGACCACATCTCCTCTCCTCCTCCATGATCACCTCCATAACCTCATCACCACCACCAAACCATGCCGTGATCCATGATGCAAAACTCCATCACCAAACTTTGATGAAAGCCTAGCCGAGCCACATATGCATCCCCTTCCTCTTCTTATTGCCACAGCCACCAATTCCAAGCACCACCTATTTGCTTTGCCATGACCTTACCATCCCCTAGTCGTGTATTTAGGTTGCCTTGACCCTAGATCCAACCATGTCCGAGCATTCTAGACTTATGGCCGAACCAATATGACCCAAAACCCTTGCCCTTTTGCCTTCCTTCATGTGTAACTTCCATCTCTTCATTTTCCCTTTGCCTTAGCCGTGTCTCTTGCCTACCATAACTGAGCCTATGTTGCTTCAAACAAGACAAGGCCGAGCACAACATGATGTGGTCTAGCCAATTTGCATCATCGACGAGCCCATTTGTTGATGGAAGCAAGGTTATGTCACTTAAATCCTTATCTTTCTCATTGCTTGATTTATAATCTTTTGTATTGAATCATATTCTTATGTTGTGATATTTGTTTGCATACAAGATTTGGATCTGACTCTTCATCCACTCAAAAATATAGTCGTACTTTGTCGTGCTTTGCAGAATCTGGATGTGTGTTCTAAATTTGATTCTAGCTTTTAAAAGGTGAGTTTATCACTCTCGACATACATACTTTTATAATTGTGAAACAATGGCATGTGAATTGTAGAAAATTTATATGTTATGTTCATATATGCCTGTGATATGACTATATGATGTTAAATTCTGTTTATATATTTTGTTACATCATCTGATATGATTATATGTTCTACTGTTCATTTATTTATTGATTCTCACACTGCAAGTTCCCTATCACAATGGGTTTAAATGATATATACCCGAACGGACATTAGAATAAGGAAAAATCATTATGAGCTGAAATGATAGGCTCGAGTGATTTTTATTGTATTTTATTTGACTTGGGAATGCGGATTTGAAATGATAGATCCCGAATTTTTCTTTTTAAATTACGGATTGAAATGATACATATCCGTATCACTTGGCCTAGGTTAGAAAATATTATATAGACCCATGGCTATATATTTAGTAATATTTTCTAAATTTTTTTAAGTATTTTTAAGTTTTAAGATATATGAAAATTTTACTTAAAAATTTGATTCAATGATTTTTAAATATATGGAATTTTTATAAGTCAATAAGTGGTTTGATTTAAATTATAAAGTTATATTGGTTTTCTATAAGTTGGAATCTTTATATATCAATAATTGGTTTTAAATTGTTATTTAAAGATCTTTATTGATGATAAATAACTTAATAATTGAATTTGATTTAATATGGAAGTTTTAAATCTAACCTAATAATTGTTATGAATTTTACTTTATGAAACAGACGTGTTTTGTGTAATAAATAATGTATTTTGAACTGATAAAATGGAATATAGTTTTAATTGGACTTTTTGTAATAAAATTTGTTTAACTAGAAATTCATAGTTCATTGATGTCTAGATGAATAGATCTAAAGAAAAAAATGATTGTTATATTTACTATGATAAAATATTCTTTTGTGAAATGTTATGTTTTGTAAAATAAATAGTTATGATTTTTAAATGAAAAAATGTAACTTTAATTATGACCTAACTTGATAATAGGAAATTTTGTTTTTCAAATGGAAATTTTAAGTTAAGTAAATAAATATAAATTTAGTTTTATTTATGAAATGGGTATTTTAAAATAAAGTGTTAGGTTAGCGGTTAAAAATAAAGGTTAAGTAAAATAGTGTATTTTGACTTAATAAATGAATTATGGTTTAAATTGGATATTTATTTATAAAAATTTTATTTTATTAAATCATAAGTTAAATGATATCCAAATGAATATTTCTGAAATATGAGATATGTTTTATAAGTTAAAAATGGCTAAAATTGAAGTTTTTAATGTTTCTGAAATGTTATAATAAATCTGAAATTTTATTGGCAGCATTTCCAAAGTGCTGCTGTTTCTAAAATTTAACTATGTTCTGAAATAACTATTTTACTACAGCACTTTATAAGTGCTACTGTTTCTAAATTTGAACTGTTTTTGAAATACTAATATATCTACTGCAGCAGTTTATAAGTGCTACTGTTTCTGAAATTAAACTAGGTTTTTGAAATACTAAAATACTTACTACAGCAGTTTATAAGTGCTGGTGCTTCTGAAACTAAACTGTTTTGAAATACTAATACCTACTGTTGCACTTTATAGGTGCTGCTGTTTTGAATTCGACAATGTTTTTGAAATGTTAATATATTTACCGTAACACTTTATAAGTGCCGTGGTGGTTGAAATTTCAATGAACTTTGGAAATGAATATTATTTTGGAAGATTTTGACATTGAATTTAGATGGTTGAAATGAATATGTTTGGGGTGAAATATAAACCATTTTTGAAATTTATAAGTTAATACAATGTTTTCGAAATTGGTATAATTGAACGAATGAACTTAAAAATGCTATAATTTTGGTAATGAATATTATTTTTAAGGGTGTTATGATTTTTCTAAATATTATGATTTCCAAATGATAACATTTTAAATTGATATGGTTTCAAAGTATTATAGTTTCAAAGTGTTTGATTTCAAAGGTGTTATAACTTTGAAAGTACTATGATTTTGGAAATGAATTTATTTGAAATAGTATTAAATTAAGATTTTTCTTTGAATATATTGATTTGCAATTGAAGATTTAAGAATATGACTTTATAAAGTGGTTTTGGTTTAAGATGATTTTAAAAAGGAATATTTCAAGTTTAAATAAATTGAAAGAAATATTCAGTGATCGGAAATTTGGGTTTGTTCAAATGATATTTTGGTTTTGAAGTATAAACTAGTTTTGAATATGATATTTTGGTTTTGAAGTATAAACTAGTTTTGAAATGGATATGATATTTGGTTTTGAAGTATAAATTATTTTGAAATAAATATCCATGGGTTATAATAACGATTGGTTGTTAAAGAGACCGGGATCAAATATGGGCATACTCTCTGTCGATACCGAAAACCACTTTAACAATTGGGTACGCGGTGGAGATTCCAGAATGAAGTATGATGGTGGCGACGATCCTATTGAGGTATGAATGTGGACCCGACTCCCGTGAGTTGGCTTAAGGTGGCTAAAACAGGAGCGATCATCGGGCCAATAAGGTAGCACCTCTGATCGGACGCATTTCTTCAATACCATTCTATTATTTTGTGATTGATTTGGTGGCCATCCTTCGATTTTTGATTTGGGAGTGTGTTCCGAGGTGGGCGGTAGTGGCTGCTATGCATTTCCACCAGCCCGTGTGTGTAATTGGTATATCTACCCTGGCATTGCCTTGTTGTGCCGTGTCACCTACCATATCGAGCTTTACTACGAGTTTGGATTTGTGCCTTAGCATGTGGAGTATTGAGGGTAGCTCCCAATCTGAGGGTACGCTAATACTGGATAGACTACTGGGACTATTATGTGTTAAGGGGGATATTGGTACTCCTTAATGCTATTCAAAAGTAAGTTTATTTTATTATTAAACATTATTATAACAGTGAATATTACTACATAGTAAATAGTTTAACGGATCCTTAGAGGATGGGCAGTCCCAAACATCCTTTAAGTTACTTGTACATTTTATTACAGTTCACTTGAGTTGGTTTACATTGTATAAGTATGTATGTCCTAACTTGAGTGTTTTGTGTTTTTGCTTTACGCTCGGGTCAGACTGAGTGATACAATATTTGAGACTCATCTTTGGAGTTGGAGCTTCGCTTGGAGATCCAGCTATCTATCGATTCTTCTTTTAGTTATTCAGTTGATTCCAGCGATGTATTCTGATCTTGTATTTGACTATTGCATTGAGACATCTATGTATTCGTGACTTCTGTTGTATCTTGTTTAACTCTGTTATATATATATATATATAGTAGCTTCATGAACTACTATTCTTTTGTCTCCGCCGCATTATTGTTATATTACTCTGTGTTTGTGATATGTGATTATTTATTTACTATATATGTTGAGTTTTGCCAAATTTTATTTACAATTCGGTATTTTGAGCAATTCAAGTCCGACATGTGCGGATGCGAATGGTCCAAAATATCGGGTCGTTACATTTCTTAAATTTTAAAATATCAAATCCCAAAATCTTTGTCTTTAAAAGTGTTATTTTTAAGTTTCTATTAAATTTAAAAATACTTGGTTGCTTAACATTTTATCTTTCTAGACTTGCATCCTTATAGCTTTTTGAATTTACATTATTTCCCAAACCTAGAGGGGAAAACTTCCAAATTCTAAGTCTAAAACTAATTCCTCCTTTTCTTTTAAAGACCTTTACAGTTTTCTATAAAAAATTGGATTTTCAAATTTTACTTTTATTAAGTTTTTCATTTCCAAAAACTTATTTACTTTTTCACCAAACCCTTTTCTTTTAAAATATCTTTATATTGTCCTTATGTGTTTTCAAAACATCTTCTTATTACACCTCACGGTCTCAATCCCTAATGTATTGGAACTACTTTCCCTAATGTGAAATTATTAACGCTAATTCTATGAACCTTTTAAAAGAGGATTTCATATTTATGTGAAATTACAAGGAACTTATTTTATATTTTTTGAAATAAGCTATACAAAATATGGTACTTCCCATACCTTGTATATCTCTTTCACATATTCCTTATAACTTACACAAAACATTTTTTTGGTTCCATAGAAAATTATACCATTATTCTTTTCATTCCAATAGATTAAAGTATATTTATATTCCCCTATGCTAAATATTTTCTAATATCTAACTTACCCATTTTTTCAGAAAAACTCATCTTCAAAACTGTTTTAATATATCCATAATTAGAAAATATTTTCTTATACTTATTAAAATAATAAGTGTACTTTACAAACCATTTTATTTCTATACTTAGAAATTACCTTCAAAACACATTTTTATTTGGGTCAAAACAGATGTTGCGTAAAACACCGTTACTACAACCCAAAAATACTAGTGTATGGATTTAAATAAATACTAATAAATATCATATACTATGCAAAAACATTTCTCTTGGGAGTCACTTTACTATAACAATAGTGTTATAGTCTATGCTCCCTTTATTTTCCACAAAAACATCTATTACAACAATAAATGTTGTAACCTATGTTTTCGGTACTTAATAAATTCTAGGTATTTATATTTTAAAATCTTTGTTTTCCTACAAAGAAACTAGCAGGTTATAATTCTTCAAAAAAGAATCTCACTTTTACCAAAATATCATATAAAAACCATTTTAAATTTCATACCATATTTCAAAAACCCAATATTTATTTCCTAAAAGAAAATATTAACAATGAAAATTTTCAATTCTAACACTTATATTTTATTGAGCTAATCATAAGGTGGATTTTCTTCTCAATACCCTAGGAGTACCACTCCTAAACCTTGGAAATCTCATTTCCCTACTAAAGTATTTTGTTCCTATTCCTCTTGTATGCTTATATTTATTCTAGGGTACTACCGTTAAATCCACTTATCTAAAACAATTATGATTTTTTCAATTATCTACACATGGGCTTTCTTCCTTTCTTATCAATTGAATTTATTGTACAACTCTAATCTTTACCTACCTCTCTTTGGACTTCCACAATCCGAGCCTAAATCTACAAAACCGTTTCTCAAACTCCTTCCATGCGTAGACCTTCTCTATGCCCCAAGAAACGCACTTCCTTATGCTAAGATTGTTAATTCAAGAATTTTGCCTTCAACTGATGAACGTGAAATGTATGAAGAACCTCCTCTAGATGAATAACATGCTCTTCATACTCTTGGAAAACACCAAAATGTCATCCACGAATACCACCACGAACTTATTTAGGACATCTCTAAAAACACGGCTCATCAAATCTACAAAATAGGCTGGGGTATCGGTTAGCCCAAAAGGCATAACCAACAACTCAATTTATCCGTCGAGTGTCCTAAATGCAGTCTTATCAATGCTGTCATCAGCGACCCTAAGCTGATGAAATTCAGTGGCTAAATTAAGTAAGAGAATACCGAAGAGCCAACTAATTGGTCGAAAAGATCATCTATCCTAGGAAGTGGATAATGGTTCTTCTTCATGAACCTATTTAATTCTCTATAGTCTACGCAAAGTCGAAGGGAACCATCCGCCTTAGTAGCGAAGACGACTGGCGCTCCCCGCTCCGATATGATCCTTCTAATGAAGCCTTTCTCCAATAGCTCATGAATCTGCTTGCTCAGTACCTTCCTCTCCCTAAGTGCCATGTGCCTCACGAGTAATGCTACTGGCTTAGGATTATTAGTCAAATAAATCCTGAAGTCAATCTTTCTCTTAGGGGGTAGTCCCTTAACCTCCTCAAAGACGTTTGGAAAATTTCTGACGACAGGAACTGAATCTAACTCTACTAACGATGAATCGAGGGAATAAAGGAAGCTCAACATAACTGACCCTTGCGGGTTGCAAAAAACCTCGAGAGTCCTACCGCTGCATGTCTCTAGTCTAACGACTCTCCTATTGCAGTCTAATATAGCTCCATATGTGGACAGCCAATCCATCCCTAAAATCATCCCTACCCTAAGAATCCCAATACATAGGCGTCACAATCAAATTTACACCTAGGATAAAATTTTTTAAGCCCCTATAAACCATAGACAAGTGTGCCGATCCACCTATGGGGTTTGAAACAATAATGGGGTTTACTACTAAAGAGATGTCTAAGTGCAAACAATCTACTAGAGAACTAGAGATAAAAGAGTGGTGCTCCAGAATCGAAAAGAGTCTGAATGGGAAAATCAGAAATAGAAATCAAACCTTCAACAGTGACTTTCCTACCTCTATCCGGAATGTTGCTGGAAGGTGTTGCGTCTAACGCCTGAATCTGCGCCGCCGGTGCACTCGCTTCCTGTCCCGTCCTCCGAGGACAATTCCTACTCAGGTGCCCGGGCTTTCCACAAGTATAACACTTTTCCTTCGTCTTTTCTTTCTTGCAGTTTCTTGCGTAATGACCAATTATCCCACAACTAGGGCACTCGCTCCCTTCTTGATTTGCTTCTGAGGGCCTTCCTCTTTCCTCTTGTCCTTATCTTTCTTGTCCTTCCACCACTGCTTCTTAGAACCTGTAGGAACCTCCTTATGTTCTCCTTTCAGCTGCCAATATATAGGTTGAATTCGCTGTCGGTCCTCAAAACCTAACCGCCTAAACCTTCGCTCCATATCCTCCAACCTAGCTCGTGTCTCCTTGAAATCCTCCATGCCAGAAAACGTTCTGCCCTCTATGCTAGCAAAGTCCTTGCATAGCTTAGAAAAATCGGCTGGTGTAGGTGGATTTAAGGGATTTCCACCTACTAGTGTTGTATTGGGCACTTACCCTTGCACCTCTGGTACCGTAGGTTTACGGAACCAGTCAGCCAAACTATGCAAAGAAAAGGAAACTTATGCTTGAAAAAATCGAAAGAAGGTTGAACTGGACTTTGAGGGGATTTTTATAAAAACTCTTTTATACTTGAAAACTATTTCTAAGAGTTTCTTTTCTAAAAATACTTTTTGAAACAAGTTATTTTGGAAAATATTTTTTTTTTAAAACAAATTTTTAGGAATCCTGCAACCTTAGGCTCTAGTACCAAGTGAAGCACCCTACAACCCTTAGTATACCCAAAAGGATACACTAAAAGGTCTGGTGCGTTGTAAGTATAACTAAAACTAGCAGAGACTAAGATTCACAAGACAAAAACTAAATAATAATAATAACACAGTGGAAACAATTATAGTATTTTTCTAAAAAACAAACTCCATAATATAAGATGACAAGAATAAGTCACCAAATACCATATACATCATACTTCGAAATACCCATACAAGTCTCATGAAATCAAAAACCATAGTCTCAAATAAATCAGAGTACAACTTTCCCCAAAAAGTGCCAGTTACAACAAAGGAAACTAAAAACTGGAAATAAAGAAAAGGAATACATGATAGAATCTCTGCCAAAGAAGTCTCCACGAATCTGCAGTCTACTGTCCTTGTCCCTGATTGCCTAGGGGGGAAAATGGGAAAATAGAGGAGTGGGTCAGACTAGAAGTCTGGTGAATGATAGTAATCACTAGTATTTTTAAGCAAAGTAAAGGTAATAGGCTTTACAACAGTTCTAGTATTAAAAAGGAAACAAAGGAAATAGAAGGAAAGATAAAGCTGGAAATAGGTACAATTAACTATTGCTAAATTAATATGATAGGTTAAATTTGATTGTTTAAACTTGTCTTGATAGCTGTTTTGATTAGGCTGAAATCCTAATTTTACCCTTTGATCGGCCTGCTACTATATAGTACCTACTGTGGACTAGTCACTATATAACTCCCTACACAGAAGGAAATGGTTTCCACGAAAGATACACATAGTACCTACTGTGGACTAGACGATATATAGTTCCCTACAAAGAAGGCAATGGTGCCTACGAAAGGCACACATACTAAGCGCTTGGAACTCATAACGATTACTAAGCACCCGAATGGAAGTTGCACGCGTACCTGCTGTTAACCCGCCTTTTGGCAAGGTCGTGGACAGACGGGTTTAACTTAATCAACTGCATGTTCGTCGAGGCTAGAGTACGATGGATTCAGTCGACTGGATGGATGGGTGACGCAACGTGCTTGGGAGATGGAAATATGATTGGATAAAGGATGACCAATGGTTCGGCATGATGGAAGTTCGACACAAATAGTTCGTCTAGCATTCACTATTCACGTTCGAATAGCATTCAAGAGTACTCGGCATGCATAGAGCGTTCTACATACATGAGTGGTTCGGCATTCCAAGAGCACTCGTCATTCAGTAGCGCTCAGCATCCAGGAGCGCTCGGCATTTAGAAGCGCTCGGCATTAGAGATCGATCGGCATGATGGGCGCTCGGCCTTAGAAACTGTTCGGCATCAGACATGGTTCGGCATGATGGAGGTTCGGCACTAAGGATCGTTCGGCATTTGGAGACGTTCGGCATTGGATGGATCGTTCGGCATCAGGGAGCGTTCAGCATTGGATGGGTCGTTCGGCATACCCCACCTCGCTCGGCATTGCACCTTGCACCTCACACCTCACACCTCGGTACCTCGATACCTCCATACCTCGGTACCGCCATACCTCGGTACCTCGCACCTCCATACCTCGGTACCTCGCACCTCACACCTCGGTACCTCGATACCTCGACACCTCGATACCTCGGTACCTCGATACCTCGACACCTCGATACCTCACCTCGACACCTCGATACCTCGCACCTCCCCTCATTCGGCATACCAACTGCTCAGGATTGGTCGGCATAATGAAGTAGGGTTCGGCTGTGACCTTGATGGGCCCAAACTACTCAGGAGGCCCAACAACCTGGTTTTGCCTATAAATACAGCATGTGGGTCTCCAGATGGGGGATCTTCTTTCTGCTATCTTACTTTCTCTTTTCTAAGGCTAAGGCAACTCTGCCATTTTGTAACTGTAATCGATTATTATAGCAATAAAAAGCAAACTTCTGGAGTGGACGTAGGCCGGAGTTAGCCGAACCACTATAAAATCTGTTGTTCTTTACTGCTTTCATTTCAGTTTTAACTGTTCTTCACATTATTACTCTCTACATACATTCTATCTCTAAGCTGTGACTGGTGTTTGGTGCTTTCATCTGCATTTGGGGGTTAGTGACCAATTTTGGCGCTAACACTTTGATGTTTCACTGAGAATTGAACACAGGAATTCTGAAGCTAGGAACTTGGATTTTAGGAAGCAATGGTTAGACCATCAGCGAGGAAGCAAGTGACAGAAAGGAGCAATCAGGAGGGAAGCCAAGAGGCTTCCTCTGGAAATGAAGCAGGTCGAGCATCCATCTACATCACCAGAGAGGAGATGGAAGCGATGATGAAACGACAAGAGGAGATGATAGAGGCTCTTCTTAGGCGATTTGGACAATCGGGAACTGCGGGTGCTGAAGGTCTTAGAGTTGGACCAGAGGAACTCAACCAGCAGGCTGATGGAGCGACACAACAGGGGGCAGCCCTTAATCGGCAGACGACTATCAACCTGGATGGATCCGGACATGGGGGCACACCACCCGGAGACAATGGACCAGTTCATGGAGGAACTCCAGTTAACACCATACAACAAGATGCTGGCGAAAATGCAAGAGCACGTGATGAGGAATACGTGCCAGAATTCCCTCGGGGACTCGGGGGGAAACCTTTGACGGACAACGCTGGATTGGCTGTGATCATCAGGAGAACTATGCGCGGAGGTTTGACCAATAGAGACCTGGAAGGAGTAAACAGGAGTCCATTTACTCGTGAAGTTAGGATAGCTCGGAATCCACCAGAGTTTTAGCTACCTAACGTGGAGGTATACAATGGCAAGGCTGATCCAACTGATCACTTGATGAGATACACAAGACACATGGAAGTGCTGGGGGCATCGGAGGAAGTTATGGCCCGATGTTTCCCTTTGTACTTAACGGATATAGCTACTATGTGGTTCAGACAGCTAGAAGAAGGATCTATCGGGACATGGACAGAATTGGTAGACAGGTTTTTGAAGCAATTTCGGGTTCATATCAAGAGGCCGAAGAATGTAATGACGCTGACATCAGTAAAGCAAAGGACGGAGGAATCACTCAGGGCTTTCTTAACTCGGTTCAATGCGGAGGTTGCTTCGGTGGATTGACCGGATCCATCGATGGTCCTAATTGCAGCGGTGTCAGGGGTCAAAGAGAATTCAGATTTCAAGGTATCTCTAATACGAGACCCACCAATGGATCTCGGGGAATTCTTTCACGAAGCTGAGAGATTCCTTCGGCAGGAAGATGCATGCTCAGATATGAAATTAAAGGAGGTGAACGTGGCTGATGATGGAGGGCCATCTAGCGGAGGCTTGGATAAAGATAAAGGTAAAGGAAAACAGAAGCTGGATGATGATTCAGGAAAAGCTAGGAAGCGGTGGAGAGAGCCAAAATTCTCCACTTACACGGGATTAAACGAGACGTTGGAACAGATATTCATGGAGACTCGGAATCGCCTTCCCTACCGAAGGCCAGCTAGGAGAGAACCTTCGGAACGTGAAAGGGCATCAGGAAGGCACTGTCTTTTTCACGACTTGGACGGGCATGATACCAACAGCTGCAGGCATCTGAAGGACATAATTGAGGAGCATGTAAGGAATGGACAGTTGCGACAATATGTTGGAGCTCGGAATGCAGCGGTGGAACAGGAGCGACCACCGTCCACCTCAAACAACGATGGCACGAGGCCCGGGAATGATGGTCGATTGGTTATCAATTGACAGGGGTAATATGAAATAAGTAGCAAACTTTGAGCAAATGGCCGAATCACTTACACATGTACGGGGACGGAGATAGCCCCTAGGCATGCTCTGAGATGATGACAAACCGCGACGCTCTAGTTTGTGAAATTCGCCTTTTCTTTTTTGGTTTGGACATTTTCTTTTTCTTGGTTTGGTTTGAACTCCTGGTTTTGTTTGTCTTTTGGTTTTTTCTTTTGGTTTGGACTTTTATTTGGATGATTGATTTCTAGTTTGGATATTGGTTTGGATTTTTGATATGGATTTTTTGTTTCCTGATTTGATCTGTATTTCGGATTGGCTTTTGATTGGATTTTTATCTGGCTTTTGGTAATGATCGTCAGGTATGGATCATACCTGGCAAGGGGTAAGTCGCTTTGTCCAAGCATGGCAAATCGACTTATTCAGGTCGTCGAGTATGGACTACGCTCGGTAAGGGTCCGAAGAGACCAGGATTCGGCCTAGGACTTAGGCCCCAGGTTATCGGTTACTATTTCAGGTCGTCGAGTATGGACTATGCTCGGCAAGGGTCCGGAGAGACCAGGACTCGGCCTAGGACTTAGGTCCACATATTATCGGTTACTATTGCAGGTCGTCGAGTATGGACTATGCTCGGCAAGGGTCTGGAGTGACCAGGATTCGGCTTAGGACTTAAGCCACGACATTATTCGACGTTCAGGGACACTGAACCATGATCACCATGGATTTACTTAACATAAGTCGTCAAGTGTGGATTGTGCTTGACAAGAACCCGGAGAGGTTACGGATATGAATATCGGCTATGGACGATAGAGGATTTGGATATTGACCCGGAGAGGTCCTAAAGTCGGTTATTGGTTATTGGATATGGATGAAACATGGACTTTGGATATCAGATTCGAGGCTATTCAAAACACACCTTCCAATAGCAAGGCATGTTTTGGGGGGCAAGTGTTAACCCGCCTTTTGGCAAGGTCGTGGACAGACGGGTTTAACTTAATCAACTACATGTTCGTCGAGGCTAGAGTACGATGGATTCAGTCGACTGGATGGATGGGTGACGCAATGTGCTTGGGAGATGGAAATATGATTGGATAAAGGATGACCAATGGTTCGGCATGATGGAAGTTCGACACAAATAGTTCGTCTAGCATTCACTATTTAGGTTCGAATAGCATTCAAGAGTACTCGGCATGCATAGAGCGTTCTACATACATGAGTGGTTCGGCATTCCAGGAGCACTCGTCATTCAGTAGCGCTCGGCATCTAGGAGCGCTCGGCATTTAGAAGCGCTCGGCATTAGAGATCGATCAGCATGATGGGCGCTCGGCATTAGAAACTGTTCGGCATCAGACATGGTTCGGCATGATGGAGGTTCGGCACTAAAGATCGTTCGGCATTTGGAGACGTTCGGCATTGGATGGATCGTTCGGCATCAGGGAGCGTTCAGCATTGGATGGGTCGTTCGGCATACCCCACCTCGCTCGGCATTGCACCTCGCACCTCACACCTCACACCTCGGTACCTCGATACCTCCATACCTCGGTACCGCCATACCTCGATACCTCGCACCTCCATACCTCGGTACCTCGCACCTCACACCTCGGTACCTCGATACCTCGACACCTCGGTACCTTGATACCTCGACACCTCGATACCTCACCTCGACACCTCGATACCTCACCTCGACACCTCGATACCTCGCACCTCCCCTCGTTCGGCATACCAACTGCTCAGGATTGGTCGACATAATGAAGTAGGGTTCGGCTGTGACCTTGATGGGCCCAAACTACTCAGGAGGCCCAACAACCTGGTTTTTCCTATAAATACAACATGTGGGTCTCCAGATGGGGGATCTTCTTTCTGCTCTCTTACTTTCTCTTTTCTAAGGCTAAGGCAACTCTGCCATTTTGTAACTGTAATCGATTATTACAGCAATAAAAAGCAAACTTCTGGAGTGGACGTAGGCCGGAGTTAGCCGAACCACTATAAAATATGTTGTTCTTTACTGCTTTCATTTCAGTTTTAACTGTTCTTCACATTATTACTCTCTACAAACATTTTATCTCTAAGCTGTGACTGGTATTTGGTGCTTTCATCTGGATTTGGGGGTTAGTGACCAATTTTGGCGCTAACACCCGCCACATGCTCATGTTACCTTTTGTTCTACCTATTGGGTCTTCTTACTACATCAAGCTCCAGCATGAGCATGCTCCTCATCCCACTTTAGGCTAATGTGAGACCACCATGTACATAGAAAATATGGGAAATGCTGTTGGTACCGGCCCATCATCCAAACAATATCTAGTTGCGCCCCTTGTCCAAACCCCGTGATTTGAACTTCTATTTATTGACCAATTACTACCATTATTAGCATAAGCGTGCCCTAGTCTCACTTCAGGCTAATGTGAGACCACCATTTTGTCTAATAGGGAATGCTATTTGTTACAGGTCCTACTTTAATTCTTTGCTTATTAACTTAGATAAATTATTTAAATAAGCCTTTATTATTATTTTGACTATCTGTGCTTATTAATTTATCCTAAGTCTTAAAATAAGCCTCGTTCTGTTCTGTTTTCTTATTATAACCTATGTTATAATCATGCTTATTACTTAACCCAAGGTATAAGTGTGAAAATAAGCTTCTTTCATCTTTTACTCTATTTAGTTATAATTCTAAGTTATAACTAGGCCAATTTCTTTAATTTAGTCCAATTCTAATATTTACATCACAATTTTAGTCCAATTCCATTTTTATTACAGTCTTTACAATTTGCATCTTACCTTCCATTATTTCAGTATTCTTTAATTTAATCCAAATTCGCGTTTAATCTATTGGAATCCATTCGCGAAGAAAAAGAAAAATAGAAGAAAACTGAAAATAGAAGAAAATCCAAAGTGTAGGAGAAGATGTAAATAAAGCATAAATGATAGTAAATAATTAAAAATACCGTAAATGGCTGTAATTAAATAGAAAAGCTATAATTAATAGAAATTAACTACGAATAACTGAAAAGAATAGCTAAAAAGAAATAGACTGAAAATAAATCTAAAACTGAAAATAGCTGACAAAAAGGTATTTCCAAAATCGTAGAAAAACTACAACTATTGTAAAATCTATGACTTTATATTGCTTAAAAAAATCTAAATAATTACAATCACTCACCTGTGGTCCTAAGCTCTTCCCTTTAGGTCTTCTCGGATCCACTTGGGGTTGTTAAATATATTAATTTAAAACGATTTTCTCCTTGGATAATTATTCCGTTTAGGGTCCTTCCTGAAAAGGTGAACCCAATTGGAGAAAAATCTTAGAGTGAGAAAAAGTGTTAGGCCCAAGGTCTTATTTATAGGGGTAGAAGTGGATCTTAGACCGTTAGATTTGGGGATAGAATAGGATGCAACCATGTCATAGGCTGAATAGGAGCCATCAGATGAAGGCACGAAGGGACCATATTGAATAAAAGAATGAAATTGACGTGTTAAAATCGCACAGCACGAAGGAAAAATTCCTTTGCCTCACAAACGTAGGCGGGTCGACAACCAGGTCGACCGTCCATAGTGCTAGGTTGACCGGCCGGTCGACCTCCCTATATATATATATATTCTCGTTTATCTTGTTAATTCCATATCTAGATCATATAAGCTCGGATTCTGACGTTCAATATATGGAAATTGATCAGAAAATTACCACGGACACAATGGTGCAACTACCGTGGCTCAATTCTGATAATTTCACAAAGTTATTTTATCATTTCATTTATACCTTAATTAATTATTATAGCTTAAATTTCGGGTTGTTACATACATGATTTATAAAAAGGTGTTTTAAAAGTCAGAAGAGTTTTTGAGAATTTTGATTTTGGTATTGCTTGAAAAGATTTCAAAGGGATTTTTGAGAAAATTAATGGTAATATTACTTGGAAGCATCTATAAGAATAAATAGTTCAAAGAGAATTTGTAATAAAGATACATTTTCTTTGGATAGTTCGGGAAAAACATCTCGATTAGTTTTATGGTAATCTGTTAATCTTCTAAGTGATGATCGAATATTTGCATGGGCGAACGTTGTAGTGCACTTAGTAAATTATTCTCTTTATTATTGTGCGATCAGGATGAGTTCAAATCCGAACAGACCCAAAGCGAGTGTTAGCGAATAAATTGTAAAAGTTATTTTATATATAGAAATATACGTAGTATGATTTCAAAAAGGGTTTTGAAATAAAAACCGGATATTTAATTCTTAAGTTTCCTTAAAGGAAATTAATTTATAATAAAAGGTATTTTGATAAAAGAATGTTTTGATAACTGAAATTCAAAACTCTTGGACAGATAGGAGATCATTTAACTTGTTTTTTAACGAGTTAAATTGGATAGGGAGATTTTAATAAGCATTGTTTTATAAAAATAGTAGTTTTTGTTTAAACATCTAAGTTTTGTAAACTATTTAATGTTACTGAGCCGACTAATAAACATCTTTTCTTAGAACACTCTAAGGTAAAAAGGTCGAAAAGTTGACTCAATTTTAAAGACCCGTATTTTGATCGAGGCACCATTTGAATTTTAAAAATAGAAAAATAAAAATAAATAATAAATAAATAAAATAAAATTGGCATTTTGTATATATACACTTAGGATGTAGAAGAGTATTATATAGGTAAATAGAAGTGGTCTAAGTTTTTTATTTGATGTTTTATAAAGAAATGTCTTTATAAAATATTTATAATCTTAAGTGAAAATTTATGAAATGATTCATAAATAATTTTAGTGTTGAATGAAATACTATAAATGGAAAATAGAAGTAAAAACGAAAGGGATTTAGAAAAATATTAGTGTAATTAAGAAACTAATCGGATTGGGTACGTGAGTTATACGTAAATCATTTTATTCGTACGGTTCTTGATCTCGGATTCGAATACATAACTTCGAGGTGATTCTCACCGATCCATAAAGGGATTTCTCACTTGATTCTTATCAACTAACACTTGATTCAGATTCTCCATATGATACCGAGGTTTTCTCTCATAGTATATAACTATGTAAGTAGAACATGTTTCTAATCAAGGAACTTGATCGGAGTCTGCACTAAGGAGGTCGAGTGAGCGATACTAGTTTCGAAGTAAAGTTTATGTATCCGAACAAGTGGTCGGATCAGATATTGCATACAGATGATTTATGTACATCATATGGGCTTAAGTATATTTAAACACTTTGTTGTATGGCTTAGAAGAGTTTGGGGAGTGACTTTCAATATTGTTTTAGGGAGCTTAGACAATCTTCTAAGTAATAACCAAAATCTAATGAGCGTAATGGTACACTTAGAAATTATTTTTATCCTTGGACGATAGTGTTAGTTTATTCCTTTATGGAATTTGATTTGATTGATTGTATAACATTATAAGCAAAGGATTTCTAATTTGTTGTTTATTAGAACTTAAATCCCAGTGCTTTAGACAAAAGTAATTTTGAAAGAATTTGAGAAAAAAATAATATTATTATTTTGAAACTTTGGTAAAGTATTATTATTTCAGGATATTTGAAAAGAGTTTTTGTGAAGTGGTTTTCCAAATATTTTTTGTTATGAATAAAATTGGGCGATTGGGAGTTTTCCAATTTGGAAGACTCGCCATGTATATTTGTTTTCTCTAGTTATTGTTTTAGAAGGAACTAGAATACCACTAATGCTCCATGTTGTTTTGATTCTAGAGTTATACCATGCTTCGGTAGGAGGAACCCCCTTCTTATCATAATTGATTTTGGTTTTGATATATGTCTCTTTAAAGGAATTTGAAAATATATTTTTAATATAAAAACCCATGCATTTAGTTCTAAATTTATCTTTTGAAAGAATTTGTTGCGTAGTATTTTATTATTGAGTATTCTCTGTACTTTTGTTGCATATGGTTGTTATATTGCTTTTGGCTGCGTGTTGCTTTATGTCACACTAGAGTCGCACGTAGATTATATCATTCCAGTTTTGATATATGGAGTTTCACCATTATTATTAGTTGCATCATATTTTCTTGTTGGATATGGATGTTATATTGCTTATGTTTCTTGTGCTTATGATAGAAATAGCTAGTGTATTTCTCTTTTGTTAGCATGATTCTCTTCATAATTATGTAAATATAAGGTAGGTATAGGGATCCAAGAGATTTTTATTTATTTTTATGCACACCTGCTTTTGCATCGAGATAGTAAGTTGATTGCTGAGAACCAAACGCAAAAGAGGTATGTAATAGATTTAGAAATTGGTGATTGATTGATGATTTTATGCACCAAATATCGGATGCCACTTTTAGGCTTTTATTTTCTTTGTTGATTTGGGCCAGTTATGATGAGTTATAGGTTTTCCAGATTTAGCCGCATAAAAGAGGAGCTGTCGAATTTTTTTGTAATATAAGGAACTTTAAAAACCTAAGGGTGATGTAACAACCCGCCTTTTCAACCCATAGAAGCCGACACTAATACATCCATGGTATTCACCTATCGAACATCCAAAAGTCGAAAAAATAGATCGTTGGGGAAAACGAAAAGAAGAAGGAAGACGAGAAGAAACTAAATAATACAAAACCTCACGATGCACCGAATAATATATATATTAATCAACATAAAAATTTGCATTGTCATTTCAAAATGATACATCAGAGTCATAATAGTACAACTTCTACCCTGGGACAGTTATAATTACTTGTCCCAACTTAACTAATTCAAAATACGTATAACACATCGGAAACAAGATAAATAACTAGCTACTGATGAAGTCACTACTCCAAGCTCCTCCAAAAACGCATTCATGGAAACCTAAACTACTTGGGTGCTCATACAAATTTGAGCACCCAAGGGTTCTAGGGAAAGAAAATAAACTCCAGGTCAGAGATGGGTCTGGTATGAGTAAACTCAAACAACTAGATTGTTACTAAAAATGCTCAAAGGTATCTCGTAAAACCATGTCGCACATAAACACGAATGGAATTTTACCTTATGATAACCAAACCAAGTATATTGTAAAAATGCGGTGATATTATATAATGTCTAGGATTTAAAGTATTTAATAACCAAGCAGCTGTGATGCGTGTACATGACAGTAATAATAGGTATAAATAAAAAATCAAAGATGCTTATTGGAAAATGGATTTCCAACAACGGTGAGGTAAGGGATTACTTTCCAAAATATACACCTTTAGATAAAATGTACCTGAAGGCCTCGCCGGGACCCTCTGCTGGCAAGACCGGCCTACCCCGTCACTAGATAGTACTGAACATGATCACCCTTTAGTTATGATCAACAACCATAAATGGCCCCAAAGCATACATCTAGATATCTAGTCAAGGTAAGACGATGATCATACCCTAATGGGAGCGACCCACATAGCCTTATGACATACCCTATTTTATCCAATACTGGGATGCAAGGCTTTGAGAGGCTACAATTACCTTTTCCTCATAGCAGACCATCTTGGAATGCTAGCACTATCCTCCAGGTAGAAATGCAATGCCAACATTCATTCATACAAGTTGTTCTAGGATCGAACAAACATTCAACATTTACTATCCCCCAGGAAGAATAGTATAGCCACGTAGCATACTTCATCAGAACCCATTACGAATGTTATTAGTTTGGAGTGGTTCAGATAAATTACACTTATCCAAAGCTTGTGCCTTCGAAACAAGTGTTAATTCCTGGCTAACTCAATTTCGTTTTTGCGGAAGTATGCAATAAGTATTCAAGTCCTCACCAAGGAACTCGAATTTACATAGCATACTTCCTAAGTTAAAAAGAGGTCAAGATTTCATAGTCGGTTATTTAACTATCAAATACACAATCAAATACACAATCTAGAGATTTAATTTTCCCACAGCGACCACTAATCCTCAAAATAAGTTTTCACTTATTTAAGACTCTTTTCAGAATATTTATCAAAATATTCATATAATTATAACACTGGAATAAGTATATTCATAAAACATTGTGAAAGACTTCTCATTTCAAAATCATATTATATGGACCAAACAACTTTTATTCAATTTAGAGATAAGAATAACCCCAAACTTTATTCCGTTGGTGTTAAGCACAGAATAATTGTTCACACCACCATAATTAAGAATGTTAGTTAAGGGAAATCCCATCTCTAATTCTGTTATAAACTCCTTCAATAAATCCTTTTATGAATCATTTCCATTTATGATATCTCCTTTGCCTAAATTCTAAATCCATTTATAAAATATTTTGTTAATATCAAAAAATCATTTATAAAACTCTTTTAAAGTCTTTTTTTCAATGCCTTTATAGAAATCCTTTATAAAATATTATTTACAACTATCATTTGTAAATTTTCTTTAAATAAATCCTTTATAAAATAAAATCCCTTTCATAAACAAAATATCATTTATAAATCACTTGAATAAAATAATTGGATAAGTCACATAATTATTTGAAACACTTAACCACCCATTTATAGAATTTAAGTTAATCGAAACCATAACTTTACAATTTGGTAAGAGGCTCAACAATCACAATGGTACTAAACCAAGTTCTCATTCATTAAATTTGTCTTCCAAGTCACATAACAGTTATTTACATAAGCCAACATATATATAAATACAATCCACAACCAAATCAGCGATTAAAATGTCAATATAAACCAACTGGCAAATACATGTCCAAAAAACATAATGGCGGGATGGTGATTTGTCCTACTAAATAGATGTCCAACAATCTATTAAGTTTAATTATAGCAGAACGGGGATTTATTCCACTAAACGATGTCCAAACAATCAATTCAATTAAGTTATAGTAGAACGGGGATTTGTTCTGCTAAAAGGTGTTCAAACTATCTATTAAGTTTAATATATAACTCATTCCTGGTTGATTGGCTATTTAATAGCACAAAGAAGAGATCCCTTGGTTTAAAATCAACTTACTTATAAAAGAGAGTCGACTTAAAATAATTGATAGATTTTAAACTTAAACAGTTATTAAATAATAATTAAATCTTTATTTAATTACTAGTTAAATCTTTATTTAATTACTAGTTAAATCTTTATTTAACTCTTACTTAAAACTTAATTAAACTTAATTAACCCCTAATTAAATCTAAATTAATCCAATTAGATTAATTAATCAAACCCTACTTGATTAGTAATCAATTACTAGTTAACCCTAATTAAATAATTAAGTAATTAAATAAATAAAATTAATTATTTAAAATTAATTATTTAATTAATTTTTAACTTAATTAATCATTAATTAACTTCCATAATTATTAATTATAATTAATTAATTTAATCCATAATCACACACTAACTACTTAACTTAATTACAATTAATTAATAATATTCTTAATTAAATAATTAATTAATAATTAAGTTAAATTTAATTACCAAATAACTAACTTTTGCACTTAATTAGTATTTTGAAAAAGATTCAAATATCATTTCAGAAAGAGTCATTTTAAGATCTAAAATACTAACCTTTTCTGAACTGCATTCATAGTGACTATCGTTATGAAAGCAACTTGTTAAAGTTAGATCTAGTTTAGATCTTACTCTAACCCAACTTCTAACTTTATTTTTTTACTTTTCTTCTTTTGAAAGCATATGTAAAAAAATTATTTTGAAAATTAAAACAAAGTTTTAATCTTTGAATCTTTTAGGAACTTGAAAACAAATAAACAAGTTTTTGATTCCTTTCTAAGTGATTTCAAGTCTCAATCGTATATAAAGATGTTAACTTTTCTAGCACAAATCCAAACATACAAGTACACAAACTAAAATTTTATACCACCATCACATACATGAGAAAAATAACAACTTTACACAAAACTAAAATTTTTAGACTACATTTAACAAGTCTAACCTAAACTATGACTAGTACTACACAAATACATCCTAACAACATGGATCTACAACCGAACCACCAATATGTTACACAAATAAACATTGCAAAACATAAAGGTATAATTTTTCCCAAACACAAAGTGTTTACTCACCAAAACCAACCAAATCTTTTCTAACTTTGAAATAAGCCTAGATCTTTGAAAATCTTTTGGCAAAAAATGATTTTTGGACCTAAGCAAGGCAAAGTAGGCTCAGCTTATAAGCTTTTGGGCTCGGCCAAGAAGGAGGACGGCTCGGCCATAATGGAGGATGGTGGATATCGGCTTGAAATTGAAAAGAAAGATGAGGTGGGAAGAAAACAAGTGTTTTAAACAAGATTTAAAAGGTTTTAATTTAGAAAGATTTGTTTTTTAACTTGAGAATTCAAAGTGGAAGCCATTAAAGTGATTTTAAAAGCTTTTAAAAAGATAATTTTTGAAATTTTTTGAGAAATCAGAATTAATGGAGAGAGGAAAATGATTTTTTTATAGAAATGAAAGGAATGAAATAACCTTTGTACCCCCAAGTACCCTTACCGTCCACTAGTTTGATGCCATCTCACCACCTTATCCACTCACCTTGTTCCATACGCCCGAACAAAGGAGTAACCCTTTTACCCACCACACAAAAGCCTTCCTTTGTACCATGATGTAGAATGAAAGTGACATGTCATGATTTTCCTTTTTATTTAATTATTAAAATTGGAAATTTGTCACATCTTTCTTACATAAGTACACCTATGTTATTAGTCTTCATTTTATTTTCTAATCCATGTTTAAGTTATTTAAAATGTGTAAATATGTTAACTAAAATGTTTATAACTTTTTAAACAACATTTTAATGGTGAAAAGTTGAAGATTTCCAAAAAGCTTTCCGATCACATTATCTAATTTCTTTTGAAATAAATATTTTGTGAACAAAAATTTAAAAATCTTTTCACCATTACTAGTTATTATTTAAAGGGGGTATTTTGAGATTTAAAATTCATATATTAATTATTAATAATATATTTAAATATGCACATTAAAGTGATTAAATTTTGGGTCGTTACATTCTCCCCCTTAAAAAAATTTCATTCTCGAAATTAGCACACAAGAAGCTAACTCAAACTAACACAAAGGCATATATTTATAATCATAAAACCCGTATGAAAAGCATACACTAAGCATTCATAGCAATATTACATAGACCATACAATACACGCAATCTACTCATCTATCAATGACTCGGGGAAATCCCTTCTTATACTATCCTCTGACACTACATGCCCGATGAGTCTTACTTCTGATTGCCAAAAACGACACCTAGGAAATATAGCCTTCAAGTCATGCCTCCTTATAGTTTCCAATACAGAATCTAAGTGGCGCGTGGGTTCCTCCTCAATCTTAAAATAAATAAGGATGCCATCTACTAAGTCCAACACAATGTTTTTGAGTATATCTCTAAAAACTCGATCCATGATGATTACAAAATGAGCAGTGCGTTGGTTAGCCCATAAGGCACAACCAACCACTCAATGAAACCATTTGGTCCTCTAAAAGCTGTCAAGGGTGTATCATATTTAGATATCCTTAGTTGGTTAAATCCCGTGTCCAAATCCATATTCGAGAATACCTTAGCACCTTGTAGTTGTTTGAACATGTTGTCTATGTTGTGTAAGGGATACTCGTTCTTATACATCTGCTTATTCAATTCACTATAGTCCACACAAAGCCTTGGCGAACCATCTAACTTAGCAATGAAATCCACACCTGCTCCCCAATCCGAGTGACTTTGCCTAATTAGAAACTTACTTAACAATTCTTCTATCCGATTTACTAACACTCTTCATTCCCTTAGAGCTGTCTTATGTGGATGCTGCATAAAAGGTTTCCATCTAGGGGTCAAGTTTATACGGAGCTCAATCTCGCAAAGTGGGGGTAGACTATTTACTTCTTCAAAGACAACTGGGAAATTTCTAACAATCAAGGTTGACTCTAAATTTCCTGAGACGTTTCGAGGGCATATAAGAAACTACCCATTAGTTTCTTAGGCTCTTCACAAGATACTTTAATATACGCCCCTCTTTTTTTTATTAACTTTATTAACTTCCTAACACAATCAAGGACTGGTCTGTGCTCCGCTAGCTAATCCATTCTGAGTAAAACATCAAAACACTTAAAATCTAGGATAAACATGTTGCATGGAAAGCAGTGGGTAAGGTATGTAACTCGTACATCTTCACAAATCAAGCATAGATTATTCGTACGACCTACGGGGTTGGTCACACAAATAGGGGTTTCGATAAAATTTAGGGTAAGTCCTAATCAATCAACCAATTCTTTAGAAATACAGTTGTGGAAGGCTCCGGTATCAAACAAAACTCAAACCAAGATACCATTCATAAATAAAGTACCTTCTAGAACTCCCTTCCCTTTAAAATCTTCAGAAATTGAGGGTCCATCCTCGATAGCATAATCTTTGACCTGTTGACCATTCCTCATAAATAGGCAATCCTTTACCATATGCCCTATATGGCGATAATTAAAGCGGGGTGATTTCTGAACCATGGGAGAACTGGTATCTATCTGCTACTTTTGAGCTGCAAAGTTCTTGCAATATTTTGCAATGTGGTCTTTTTGTTTAAAACAACCTCATTCTTAGTTTTCTTGGGTGCCTCCTCTAGAATTTCCATCCCATCTCTTCTTCCCATAATGATTGAACTTCCTTTTATTCGGGTTCTTATTGTTAGGTGCTACTGTCGGCTTCCTTTCTATATGAACTTCATACCTCAAAACCACATCTGCTATATCCACAAAAGATCCTTTTAGGTGAGCAGTCATTTTCGCTTAAAACTCCTCCCTCATTCCCATCACAAACTTCTCATTCTTCTTGAGGGGTGTACTAATGAGTTTTGGTCCAAAATGTGACAACTCATTGAACTTGATCTCATATTCTAATACAGACCCATCTCCTTGCTTAAGATCTAAGAAATTCCAATATAAATCTCATATTGTAAAAGGAGAGTGATTTAACCCACTCACGACGTACTAAATCTCCAACTGTTAGTTAAACAAATTAATGAAGTAATAAAATTATTTTGATTGCCGTTTGGAAATATAATTGATTGAATTTGAATTGATTGAATTTAAATTTGATAGTTCAACTGTGATAGTTAAGTTTATAGTTACGTCAACATTTAAATCTGACAGTTAGATTGATAGTTAAATTCGGTAGTTTAAATTGATCATTAAATTGTTAGTTTATAGAAAAATTGACATTAAATTCGATAGTTAAAACTGACTGTTATTTCGACAGTTGAATTGATAGTTAAAATTTGACAATTAAATTGAGATTTAAATTGCAAATCAAAATTTGTTAAATACTCGACATTTTGATAACTATGGATTGTTTTCACATGACTGGATTGATTTGGATGTTGCTTGATTTTACGATGGATGGTATTGTTGATTGATGGTATGTTGTTAGTGGTTTCGTAATTTTCAGGTTATCCCTTGTTGTTACCACTATAGGTGTGATCGATCACTTTGACAATTTGATTTGATATGGACCTTTGGACATCCCATTTTATATGTGAATCATTGGATGCATTGTTAACTGCTTTGGTAGAAATGTGATCTTTGTGATTTGATTGCCGTTCGGAGAAACTGGAGTGTTTTCTAAATTAATTTTCAAACTTTGAAAAGTTCTAATTTTAAATTTTAGAAATTTATATATTATAAAGAATTTAATTTTGTAAATTGAATTAAATCAGATTTATGAAAACAATTTAAAATTCGTTTATACAATTTTAAATCATAAATCTTATAACAATATATTTTTCTAAAATAGAAATAAAAAGATTTCTATAACTTTAACGAATAAAGAAAAAGTTTGTAAAGAAATTTGATGTTTGAAATCCAACTAATTAATGATTTTGGTATTTTATATATTTGAATGGAATTATCGAAATTTTGAGAATTTGTAAAGTGTTGTAAAAATCTCCTGAAAATGCAATATGTCATTTGAATAATATTTGATAAAAGAAATCTAAATTTATTTTGATGATTTGACAATTTGAAATATTTAAACATTGCAGGTGTTTACCTATGGGATTTATTATATCGATTTAAAGTTGATTAAATTATTGGAAACCCATATATGAAGTTTGAAACTGTGAATCTTTATGTGAAACTTTGAAGAAAAAAAATCTGAAGTTATTTACATCTATATTCACTTGATTTTGGTTTGACTTACATGGGGAATTTTAGTCTTGACTCGAGTGTTTTGTTTTTCATTACGCTCGGGTCTGACCGAGTTTTTCAGTTATCGAAGACTGTTATTTTGGAGGACTAAGACGAAGATTTGGTATATCATATCTACTAGTATTTATTCAACTGCACTATTTTATTCTATCTATTAAAATGTATAAATTTGATAGTAATGTATAACTCTAATTGATGTTGTAAATTGAATTGAGTATATATTATTAAACAGCTTCATGAACTGTTTATGTGATTATTATATTTTGACGTTCCGTTGCGAGATTCTGTTGTTGTTTTCTGCTTTTCGTTCATTTCTTTAGAATAAACCCATTGATAGTCTATCTTTTAAATGGTTTGAATTGGACATGTATGGTTTATTGTCGGCTTGAAATGTTCAAAAAGGTGGATCGTCATAGTTGGTATCAGAGCTTTGGTTTAGATATACCTTATCCTGTTGGGGTTAACTCATTAGAGATAGGTTTGTAATACCCTATAATGAGTTGGAGTGTATATATATACGAGAGCGCGTATTTGTTAGTGTTATAAAATGTTTATATAGTTTTGAAATGAAATAAGTTTTCCTAATATTATATCTTATATATATAAAGGAATAATTTTTTTATAACTAGTATAGTTATTTGTAATATGTTTGTTTTAGGAAATGATAATATTTAATTGTTATCATTTATTGTTGATTAGTTGTATTTAGTTAGTTTACAAGCGTTGGCTATTATTGTTGATTTGAATTTATGAAATAAACACTATTTTAATAATGGTATATTAAAAAATAAAGTGAATGATTATATAAACATGATTTCTAAGTTTAGTCTTAATAAAGAGAATTAAACAGAAAATTTGAGAACTAAAATTCCGAAGTTTTAGAAATTGGTTTCCTAATATTTTGTAAATAATAGTAGTATTATTCAAAAGTGAATAATTAGGATATTTGTTTATGAGATTGAAATGTTTTGTTGTCAATCTGGTTGTTTTGTTGATTGGTAGTTTCAACTATTGAAATAAAATGGAATGTTATGAAATTCTGGACAGTCCAAAATTTAGAAATTAATTTTAGTGTTAAATCTTAGTAATTTTGTAAAATTATAAAAGTTGAATTTTATAACCTTAACCAGAAAAGGCAAATGAGTAAAACAAGATTTGAATTGTTAAAAATTTATGTTAAGAAAATGATTCTGAAAGTTTGTATGTACTTTTAGGATGAAATATGGTACTATAAGTGTGAATTTAAGAATTGGAGTGTTTGAGTTGAAATTGGGGAAAAATGTGTTATAAATAAAGTTAAATGGTTGTGAAGGTGTTTATAAACTTAGTTAAAATTTATGAAATGTGTCTTAAATAATTTGAAAAGTAAAAGTGAAAACTAACTGGATAAAAAAATAGGAACTAAAAATGAAATGATTATAAATAAAGCCATGACTTGTAAATTGTTATGAAATAAATGGATGTTGCAAGAAATGGTTATAATTAAAGTTGTGATAACTTTAAACTCGAATAATGTCTTATAAAAGAAGTTAAGCCTTTATAAATTAGTTATAACCTTAAGGAAATTTCTTATGAAATGATTTGCAAATAAATGTAGTATCAAATGAGAAATGCTATATGTGAAAATGAATGCGATTTAAAGTGAAGCGAGATGTAGTAATGTTATTTATTAATGATTTTATCATTAAATGGAGAATTTTATATTAATTGATAAGAGATAAAATGTGTATAAATAAATGAGATTTATAATGTGAAATGAAAATGTAATTGTGATGAAACAAATTGGAATAAATACGTAAGTTGTACGTATATTGTTTTATTCGCATAATTAATTTGATCTGGATTTGAGTACATAAGTTTGAGGTGAATTACACCATTTTGTGTTAGGAATTTTCATTCGATTCTTGATGGCAAATATTTGATATGGATTTTTGGCTTGATTCTAAAATTCTTTATCATAGTATATGGCTATGCAAGGAGAATGATGGTTCCTAGTCAAGAAACCTTATCAAAGTCCGCACTAGGGAAGTCGAATGAACAATACTAGTTCGAAAGCGAAATTGTGTGATCGAGCGATCGAATGTGATATTGCGTGATGATGACATATGCACATCGTATGTTCTAATATAAATTGATATGCTTTGATGCTGAAAATGAAAGTTGTTGGGTTGGATATCCTTTGTAATTTAAATTGGAAATTTTTATGCAAAACCAATATTGATTCAAAACCTTTTATAAAGCAAAGATGTTCAATCCCATATGGCTTTTATGCAGCATAATTGATTTTGGGAAAATTTTTGATTCTTATATAAGATGGACTTTATATAAATAAAAGGTGATTTTGAAGACTATTGATTTTGGAAGGTATTCGATTTGAAGAGATAAAGCTTATATACAATGGAATTTATATAAGAATGATTTTATATATTCGAAACTATTGATTTTGAAAGGTACTCGATCTAAAAATGAAATCTTGTATATAATGGAATTTATATAAGTGTGATATTTGAAGTTACGATTTTAAAAGGGTACTATATATGGTATGATATATTTTGAAGTAAAAGGTATGGAATGGTACCCTCTGCAAAGAAGTATAGTATGATATGCTTCGACCCAGATGGACTTGGGGAATCCGGGAATGGATTCGACCGAAAAAACCACAATATACTTGAGTGAATTCAGAAATGGATTCGAACCGATATGATTGTCCGGACTTAAGCTCATGAGTTCATCGATTTTTTTAGGGTAGATGGTTCTTTAGTTTACCCAATGGAGGCGCTTTCGATCTGGGATCTGTTGTTTATGGATCTTCCCGGAAAGAAGTGCATCAATTGTGTAAATCATTGAATCACCAGCGTAGCATTGCAGTAGGGGTCAATGGTCCCTTGTTTACAAAATGGCTACGATATTTTTTCTGGAATCCAGAAAGGTGGAAGGATCTTTTGGAAAGTTTTGTGTCCATTGCATAAACACTGGATCAGCAGCGGACCACTGCTTTTGTAACATCATCATTTGACATCAGATTTTGAGTGGTACTTTTCATATCTGTTTTAAGTATTTTCACTGAATGTTGAAATAGGTCTACTAAGTACTTGGAGAATTCTAGCCTTACGCCTGATCAACGCATGGCCAGAGTCTTTAAGAACAAGGATAAACTTGTTAAGACATCGAGTACAAAAGTATTTTGATAAAGTATTATATAAAGGATATTGTGGTCATTTTTTTTTCTTTTCTAAATACTTTAAAATGTTTAAAATATTGTTTATTTATGTACAACATGGTTTAATAGTTAATTGTTAGTGTTGTAAATATTGTGAGAAGTTATTAATTAAATAAAACATATTTAAAGTTAATGATTATTGATTTATTAATAATGTTTGAAAAGTATTTTGAGATTTAAAACTAATAAAATTTATAAATAATGGATTTAAGGTTTTCAATAACTCCTTTTTAAATATAAGTAATGATGTATACAATTATTTTCAAATAGTTTACATATATTTACAAATATGTTATTTAAATTTTTTAAATGGTATTTATAAATGAAGCAAGAAATTTTACAGATGAATTTTTGTAAAGTATTGAAGTATTAAAGATGATTGATTTGCAAATGAAGTTTTCAAATGAATATTTCAAGTAAAATTTATATAAGTTTCTTTGAATGTAAAATTTAAAGATATTATATAAATGGACTATATAAAAAATGTTTTACAATTTTATATAAAAAAAAGTTTTGGAAGATTTATTTATAGTAATATGCTTGAAAAATAAATTGGAATCGCTATTTTTGAAAGTATGGTTTGAAATATTCACTTGATTTTGAAAAACTAATAGTAAATTTAAAGGTTTATTTACTATTTGATCTTGTATTAAACCGAAATAAATGTTTTCCATGATTTGAATATTCATTTTAAAACAAGTGTGTAAAATTAATTATGAAGATATGAAATTTTATACTTTGGTTTGGAAATTTAATGTAAGATTTGAGTATACTATTAGTTCAGTTTAATAATCTTGAGTTTATACTTATTTTAAAATAATGAGTCCAATAAATTATCGGATTTAAGGAACTTTATTTGAAAGCTTATTATAATGTTTTGATATAAATTTATAACATTGTTTTAAACTTTTGGAAAATCTTTGCATAATGCTATGAAGATGTTTTAAACATATCTTAGATTTTTACTCAACGAATGAGGTTAAATGTTTTAATTGAGCTTTTAGATATATTGAAATATTTCTTTTCTCTTCAAGGGCGAATACCAAAAACTTAAATTTGTATTCTATAACTGAATTAAGTTATAAACTTAAGTAATGAAGTAGAAGCTTAAGTAATATTTTATGAAACGATTCATTAATGACTTAAATCTTTAATGGAAAAAAATTATGTAAGTGATTGATCTTTATATAAATAAATGAATGAAAAGTAAATGATGGAAAAAAAACCAATCGAATAAACTTAAATAATATTTTAAAATCCTATGTGTTTGTCTTATGGTAAATTTAGGAAAGGATACTTTAAATTGTTTAAGGTTGTATGAATAATCCATTAAGTAATTACCAAAGGCTGTTGAGCATAAGGTACACTTGGTATATTACTTAGCACTCTTGGATGATGAAAAGTGTCTGAACCTGAACAAACCATGAGTTTGGTTGCTATGGATGTTTGATAGTTTCCTTGCTGCATATGATGGTTGTGTTTCTTTTTGTTTGCATATGATTGTTATACATTGTTGTTGCTTGTGCTATTGATGGTAACAACTAAATATTACTCTTTACATAATATTAACTCTTTTGGATTATGTAAGTGAAATACAGGTTTATGGAAGTAATAGCTACTGCTTTTGGTTTCATAAATAAAGTTTGTTTGCCCGACAAATAGGTACGTTTTCAGATTACGATTTTGGAACGATATTTTCTTGTTTTTTCCATGGTTTGGGATGTTTTATTATTGAAATAGAATATATATATATATATATATATTGAAATTATTGATATTATTATTTTTCCAGACCTAACCGCGTAGAGGAGACTCTGCCGAAATTTTTCGTGAATTTAGGACTTAGAGAATTTTGTGAAAGTGAAATATTTTCAAACTTTTATTAAACTTGAGTATGAAGATTTAATTATTTATAAATTGATATATTTTATTTAAAATACTTAATTATGTAAATTAATTGTTTATAAATTGAATAATTTGAATAAAGTTATATCAAGTTTCTTAATTTCTTCTTGTTCCTTTTCGAGGACGAAAAGTTTTGAGTGTGGGAGAACGTAACGACCTGTATTTTTAACTATTTTAAATTATTAAATTTAATGTGTTTATTTAATAAAAATGGTTAGAAATAGAAATTTAATATTTACTTATAAAATTTATGTAATATGAACTGGGATAAAATATCAAAATAACCAATTTCGAAGATTTTGGCAAAAATAGATATTGAAATTAATTTCTTATACTAATTTCTATTTATAATCAATAGTTGGATTGAATAATAATTGTTGACTTATTTAGTTGAAAATAAATTAATTGTCGATAACTAAAATTCATTGAGATTTTAATATTGGATAATTAAATTGTTTGGAATTTAATATTGGAATTATTTAAGTAATTTTCTGGATTTATTATGATTGAAAATGATATTAGAAGTTGATTTAAATTTTATTTAAATACGAATGAAGATTGTTAGAATTTAAAATTGGATTTAAAGGTGAATAAATAGAAATTGGAAGTTTTATATTTTTATTAACATGTAAAAATAGCTATTTGGGCAACTTTCTCGGATTTCGACGAAACCAGTTTCATCGGATCCGTAATAGCGAGTTATTATAGGAATTTAATTAAAATAAATTGATTATGAAAAGTAGTCTTCTATATACGATCGAATTAGGCCTCGAAACTAGTTCCATTGCGTTTGGAGTGGGGGTAAAACATTAAGATCGCTAGGAGGCACGCCTTAATTGGAGTTCGGGCTGTTTTGGACCTCACGTTATAAATAGGCATGCAAAACGAGAAAAAAAAATATTAAATTATTTCTAAAACCCTAAGTTTTCTTCAGCCGCCGTTCTCTATGGCTGAAAATTGTTCAACTTTCCCCCTTGATTCCTCTCAATCCATCAACTTCCACAAGAAACACCCAACAAGAAAGTTGTAGATCTGAACTTCCTCTTCAAATCCATATGGCTGGTTCGTGCTGAAGCGACTCGAGATCGCCAGAATCGAAGCATGAAGAGCATCGGGTTTTCTTTGAATTTCGTGAAGATGTTGAATGCGGAGGCGGCACGACTATAGGCGTTAGTGGGGCATGACGAGGCGCTCGCGAGGGCGACCTCCGATCAAGGTCTGGTCATCGGTTTTGGGAGTGGCGTGAACGTGTTCGAGCGGCTAAGTGGTGGGTTTCGGCGACCTGGGCTGTTCGCATTCGTGAAGGAGATAGCTACGTGTAATCGTGATTAGCCTGGTAATTAATCTAATTATCGATTGATTTAAGTTAAATAAAACTTAATAAAACTCATATTGTTCTAATATGCATATCTCTCTCGTTTGAGGTCGGATTTGGGTGTCGTTTGTTGCGTTGGGTTCGTATCGGTATCATCTATGACATGGAGCTAGATTGGATTTCATTTGACATTGAAAAAAATTTCAGTTCAAATAAAAGGCGAGTGATTTAACCCACTCACGACGTACTAAATCTCCAACTGTTAGTTAAAAAAATTAATGAAGTAATAAAATTATTTTGATTGCCATTTGGAAATTTAATTGATTGAATTTGAGTTGATTGAAATTAAATTTTACAGTTAAACTGTGATAGTTAAGTTTATAGTTAAGTCAACATTTAAATCTGTCAGTTAGATTGATAGTTAAATTTGATAGCTTAAATTGATCGTTAAATTGTTAGTTTATATTAAAATTGACACTAAATTCGATAGTTAAAACTGACAATTATTTCGACAGTTGAATTGTTAGTTAAAATTTGACAATTAAATTGATATTTAATTGCATATCAAAATCTATTAAATACCTGACATTTTGATAACTACGGATTGTTGTCACATGACTGGATTGATTTGGATGTTGATTGATTTTGCGATGGATGGTATTGTTGATTGATGGTATGTTGTTAGTGGTTCCGTAATTTTCAAGTTATCGCTTGTTATTACCACTATAGGTGTGATCGATCACTTTGACATTTAGAGTTGATATGGACCTTTGGACATCCCATTTTATATGTGAATTATTGGATGCATTGTTGACTGCTTTGGTAGAAATGTGATCTTTGTGATTTGATCACCGTTCGGCGAAATTGGAGGGTTTTCTAAATTAAATTTCAAACTTTGAAAATTTCTAATTATAAAATTTAAATTTTAGAAATTTATATATTATAAAGAATCTAATTTTGTAAATTGAATTAAATCAGATTTATGAAAACAATTTAAAATTCGTTTATAAAACTTTAAATCCTAAATCTTATAATAATATATTTTATAAAATAGAAATAAAAAGATTTCTATAACTTCACCGAATAAAGAAAAGGTTTGTAAAGAAATTTGATGTCTGAAATCCAACTAATTAATGATTTTGGTATTTTATACATTTGAATGGAATTATCGAAATTTTGAGAATTTGTAAAGTGTTAATAAAAATCTCCTGAAAATGCAATATGTCATTTGAATAATATTTGATAAAAGAAACCTAAATTTATTTCGATGATTTTACAATTTTTAATATTTAAACATTGCAGTTGTTTAACTATGGGATTTATTAAATCAATTTAAAGTTGATTAACTTATTGGAAACCCATATATGAAGTTTGAAACTGTGAATCTTTATGTGAAACTTTGGAGAAAAAAATTTGAAGTTATTTACATCTATATTCACTTGATTTTGGTTTGACTTACATGAGGAATTTTAGTCTTGACTTGAGTGTTTTGTTATTCATTACGCTCGGGTCAGACCGAGTTTTTTAGTTATCAAAGACAATTATTCTGGGGGACGAAGACGAAGATTTGGTATATCATATCTACTAGTATTTATTCCGCTGCACTATTTTATTATGTCTATTAAAATGTATAACTCTGATAGTAATGTATAACTCTGATTGATGTTGTATATTGAATTGAGTATATATATTATTAAACAGCTTCATGAACTGTTTATGTGATTATTATATTTTGTTGTTCCGTTGCGAGACTTTGTTGTTGTTTTCTTCTTATCTTTCATTTCTTTAAAATAAACCCATTGATAATCTATCTTTTAAATGGTTTGAGCTGGACATGTCTAGTCCATTGTCGGCTTGAACTGTTCAAAAAGGTGGGTTGTTACATTTGCTGAAGGTATGAACGGGTCTTCAAACACTTCCTTAAATCTAGCCCAAGAAAATCTTCTTTTGGAACATTTGCTGTAACAGAGTCCTACCATGCTACCGCTCCATCTTGTAACTGTCAAGACTCTAAAAAGCGCTTCTGCTCATCTGAAATATCCAATCGAAAATCTTCCCACAATAATGAAGCCATGCTTGGGCTTCTACAATGGATTCTGTTCCCTTAAACAGCTTTCCTCCCAAATTAGAGAAACCTTTGCACAAAGATGCAAAATCTACATAGTGTTGCATAGGTGATACCTCTTCTAAGGATCCTATGTAAGGACCCGATTCTTCGACTTCCGAATATCGACATCAATACGTCCACTGTATTGACTGCCGAGCCATCGAATGCCGAAAAACTGAATACTTAGGGTTTAAGAAGGAAGAGGTAGAAGAAACAGAAGAAAAGAAAAGAAGAAACAACAGAAAACACAGAAACAGAAACAATATCAGAATCTCACATTCGCAGCAGAACAATATATAATAGATAATCACTAGTCTTTTAAAACAAAGAACTATATCAGTTTATACATACATCAATCAGAGTCAATATACAACTCAATACAACAATGGACAGTTATATAAACTTGTCCTCATACAGAATACACAGCGGAATAAATAAACAAGTACGGTAGTACGTTTCGCCATCCAACTTGCTTCCAAAGCTCCAGAATATCCTGAATATCCTGATAACCTAACTCTAGGCTGCCCGTGTGGAAAATAATGGGCACCCAGAGTTTAGAAGGGAAACAATAAACTCCGAGTCAGTCATGGTGACCGGTGTGAGATCGTAAAACAGTTATTTTTCACAAAGAAAATAAAACAGATTCGTAATGTTTTTGGAAAATGAAACTACCATAAGACCTCCCGCCACACACACAATACAAAGGCAGAATTGGAGGAGATTTCTTCTTATGATAGTCAAAGATGCTTACTACGCAAAATCAAATCATTTTTGATATTATTATTAGTGCATAGTGTAGAAAACATTTCGAAATTATAATATAAATCTTAGCCAGCATAAGCATTCCGCACTTATGCCTACTATAACTACCATGTTCAATAGCAGGTTACCGCCACATTCCATGGCAGGTAATACAACTAAAACCGTACAAGTCTCATATTGGTTCTTTGGATTTCCAACAAATGGTCAGGCCAAGGAACTTCCCATTGCCATATGGAAACGCCTCTGGAAAGACGTCCCGAGAAATAACCTAACATTACGGTTAGATCTCTGCCAACACAAGGCCAGGTTACCCCTAACTGGGTAACTACTGACACGAATATGTCATCCCACGATCGTAACCGATCTTCCTAAGGATCCTCGATTCCAACAATCACAAAGTAATAAATTTGAACATAGGTTAAATATCTGGGCTCCATACCATGATGCCACCTCTATCCAGAAGGAATGACATACACTAAAGGGGCGCTACCCCCTAATAACCTTGCCGCATCCTTCCTGTTTTGACCATTTCCGGGGTGTGAGGTCCGACGAAGTCTCGTCCACAAAGCTACGCTTTGTCACAAAGCCATGCTTTGGGTCAAACAAATGATCAAAGTAATGATCACAAAGATAAATGATCAAACAAATGATCATATCGCAAATGATCAAACAATGATCATTACACAGCAACATTCATCATGCCACAGTACCAAATTGGGAATATATTGCTGATAACCTTCAACTGCATAACCTCTGAGCTCGTACGTCTCAGAGAAGGGTATTAAGCTAAGAGAATAAATTCTCCGCCATCAACAGAAATGTATTTGAAAGAAATTGGCTTTATATCTCAAAGTGTAATGTCAGACATGTAAGCATACAAGTCTGTTCCGGGTTCGAACAGAACCGAAGGCACTTCTTACGAAGCCCTTGCAAATCCGGATAATTTTCTAATCACGTCCGGACTTCCCATCACTAAGGGTGATAAAACCTCTATATCAGAGATCAGCCGATGTAGAGTAACTCGACGGTAATCCTTCCATTTTCAAAAATATCCGGTCTTCAACACCGGTCATCAAATGCAATCCATTACGACGTATCACATATTCGGAATGGGTTATACGACCCAAAGGTCCTTTCCCGGCTAACCCGAATAGTGAGCGCTTATTCAAAAATAAGTATGGCATTCAAATTCATCCAATTCACGACAAATACCCATTCAAGGTAATTATTGATAGTCGGTTATTTAACTATCAATAGGTCTGCACAGCATCATCAGATCCCAAATAATTTTCCAAATTATTTATTTTCCAAAAATATCTTTACAAGATATATAATTTCCACACTTCAAAAATAAATCAACGTTTATTTTTAAAACGAATTTCCATTTCTTTTATAAATTCCATAGCGAATTTATATTTCAAATATTTACTTTCAATTTATCTTTACAAAGATAAATTCTCAAAAACGTTTCATTTCATATTGGAAAATCATTTCCATACTTATTTAATAATAAGTAATTCACAAATCTTATTTATTTTCAACATTTGAAAATATTCAATATACTTAAATCAAAATTAAGTATATATTTCATTCCTTAAGAAAAACATTCTCTTAAACACATTATTTGGGTCAAAACAAATGTTACGTAAAACATTGTTACGACAACCCAAAATTACTAGTATAGGGATTCGAAATTTAGATAGATATATAAATCCCAATACTATATAAAACATTTCCTTTCGGAAACCATTTACTATAACAACAGTGTTATAGTCCACCATTTCCTTATTTCTCGAAAATGTCTATTTCAACAATGAATGTTGAAATCTATATATTCGATATTTAATGCATTTTAAAACGTCTTTAAAACCATTAAATTCATTTCAAAATATCACTTCCCTAAGAACATATCCATTTATTTCATAATATATTCACGGTCCAAAAATTGTGAATATACTTTGTTTACCCAATCAACATTTCTACACTTTTTATTTAAAGAATTATCCACTATCCAAAATCGTGAATAAAATTCCCAACCAAACTCTTATTATTACATCATTTAACTTAAAGGATAATTCGCTATCCAAAATCACGAATATATCTACTTTAATAACTTCTATGTTTAATTTATCAAATTCAATTGATTTCGAATTTACAAACAATGTTTATAAATTCCATTTCTATTTATAACACTCCGATTTATAAATCTCCTTTAATGACCAATTCAATTTATAACTCAATATATATACCAAAAGTCCATATTATAAGTTAAATACTTATAATTCATTTATTTACAAAACCGTTCCTTTAAAACTTCACAAATTTTAAATCTTATTACTCATAAGATTTCATTTATAACCTTATTTTCAACAATAACCGAACTACTTTTATAATTCCATTGTTTTGATTTATAAAATATATATTTTATAAATCTCATCTATGAACCATTCATACTTATTCAGAAACCTCAATTAAAATGCTAAAATCCGATTTATAAGTTAATTACTTATAAATCTTTTGTTTTACAAAATCTATTCATTTTGTAACTTCACAATTTATAAATATAAAATTTCCTTCACTTATGAAATCCATTTATACTTCATTTTAACACTTATAAAACTTGTTTAATAATCCCAATCATTTTATAAATTACTTAACTATTTATTTCAAAAATCACTTTAAAAATCTCTTTTAAAATCAAAATCGTTATTTTTAAACTTCAAAAATAGATCCGATGATGCAACAGCATCAATTAATCAATCACGGCATCCAAACATCATATATCATCATATGATAACAGAATATACAACAATATCTGTAAATAAATCATTATAGTTGAGGAATCCAGTTGGATCCCTCCAACCTGTTTCCCTGCATCCACAGATGTTAGCACAATACCCATTACACTTCGAGGTGGAATATCACGGTATATGTGATTTATAAAAATATCAATCCGCTATTATGCGGCGCAATAGGGTCTCATCCGCTATATAATGCGGGAAATCAATAACTGCATTATATACATATGCCAATATATACATATTGCTATATACTACTAATATATAGTATCACATCCAAATAGCAATCAATTATTCAATAACTGCAAAATCCAACTTTTCATTTTGAGTGAGAAGATCCCACCTTAGCTTTTATTTTGCAATCCCATTTTCCATTTTGACTATTTCTCCATTTTTAACCTTGTATAAATAATTATACAATTCTATTAATATTCGAGCAATTAATTATTATTTATTAAATTTAACCCAATAATTAAATTAGTTAACTATTTAAATTTAATCAATAAATTTTAAGATCAAGCAAATTAAAATATGTATATTTATTTTCATCATCATTTTTTTTCAAACTGCTTATAAAAATAATCTATATAGGTATTAAAATCTTACTCTTTATATAAATTCTTATATCCAAATTTCATAGATATGTATTTTCAGGTCTAAACTAAATTAAAGTTAACTAAAAAGTGTGTTAAAACTTTACTGTAACATATAAAAATTTTCTTCTTACTGTAACTTATAGCCCCACTCATATATATTTCTGCCGTTTGTATGTATATATATATAAGTTAAAATTTTGCATATATACTTTACTGTATATATATATATTTCTTTTTCTGTAAATTATATATATATATATACTTATTTATTTACATACTTTTTTTTCTTCTTTACTGAATAAATCTCTTTATAAATATTTTTCAGATTTAAATCGAAATGAAAAAATTGAAAATACCTTTGCTCAAAATAAGGCTCGACCTCGACTACCGTCACCGGGGAAGAAACACCTCGACCTTGGCCCCGTCGCACTTCGACATAGAAGTCGATTTCCCATTGCTGAACCCCAGAACGCCTACCCAGCACGATTGCCAACATGCCCTACGCGAGTTTGACATCGCGATGGAATCGCTCCCCCCGTATCGCGAGCGCCATCGAGCTCGATACTGACATCGCGATGTTCAATCGTCACCGCGAGCCTCAAGCGAGCCGCCGCCTCCTCGAGTTGCTTGAACCGCCGCTGCCCCCAATCACTTGCGTCCCTCGATCCAAGATTCAACGAGAGGTTTCAAAAAGGTGTCGCAATTTGATTTCGATTTGAAGAAAATAGAACTTCGGCTTGTCGTCGTTCGAACGAGAATTTGGGAGAGAACGGCGCTTCCTTGTTAACGAACTAATTCAAATACATTTTGAGAAAAATGGTTTAAATTGCTTTTAAACAGAAGGGCTGCGGCCATTTTTATTTTCTTAAATTTTTTTTCTTTCCGGTTTTCGAAATGAAAATGAGGGGTGCGATTTTCTTTTGAACGAGACTTCGGCCATGCTTTGCACGATTTGTTTCGCGATTCTCTGCGTGATTTTAGGCGCAATTTTAGGGGAGAAAACATGCTGATATTGACCAAAATTAAAATTTAAATTCAAATCAAATTCTATTTAACTTTCAACGCATTTACTTACCGTACGGTCACACCACAACTCCGATCAATACGAAATTTGAAACCCGATAATAAAACAATATTACGGATCCAAGGGAACTAGTTTTGTCGAATTCCGAGACTGCGCCCCGGAACGCTATTTTCAAATATCGATTCGAACGGTAAATTTTCAAAACTGAACAAACACTTAAAATTTAAATTTTTACCACTTCCATTATCTTCAGTATCATCATTACGAATTTTAAAAGCTTTTGAAATATTTTTCTTCAGCTTCAAACTGAAGATTCAAATTTTTATTCAACTTACAATAGATTTAATTTAAAATTAAATCGCCAAATTATTCTGATAATTTGAAATTCAAGTCAAACCATCATTAAAATATTTAAAATTAATTAAATATTTTCAATTTAAATTGTTCAAAATTCTGGGTCGTTACATCCTATAATTCTAGAAGATGGGGCTTAACACTTAGTGGTCGAAGTATTGCCATTACCCCTTTCTCGTCTTCTATTAATGCTCATCTCTTACCACCTTATAATAATAAGATGTCCTCAGAATACACTTATAGACAAAACTTATACTGGGAAAGGTATTATCTAAAATTGATATTAAATAACCATCTTCATTCCTCCAACCAACCCTCATACTCAAACAACTATATACATTTTAGAAATTTTCATTATATAAGAAATATAACCCTAGGTAAAATTATTTCATTTGCTAATTTTAAAACTATACTGTGTTTGTTGGTCTTGTTTAAGTATTTAGGAACCCCTATCGACAAAGTTGATCAAGCGAGTCAATTCATAAGCCACTCAACAGAAAACCTCACATAATATAAAACATTTTATAGCACCAACAAATACACACTCTTATACATAATACACTCAAACTCATTCTAGGATGTTACTAATCCTATCTCTAATGAGTTTACCCCACCGAGGCTGAGTTATTCGCTCAACCTAAGCTTTGACACCAACTGTAACAAACCGCCTTGTTGACCCTCAGAAGTTGACACTAATACATCCATGGTATTCACATGCTAAACATCCAAGTGCCGAAAAGAAAGATCGTTGGGGAATAAGAAAAGAAGAAGGAAGACAAGAAGAAACTAAACAATACGGAATCTCACAACTCAACTGAACAATATGTATATATTAATCAACATAAAAATTTACATAGTCATTTCAAAATGATACTCCGAGTCATAATAGTACAACTTCTACTCTGGGACAGTTATAATTGCCAGTCCTAACTTAACAGATACAAAATACATATAACACAGTCGAAACAAGATAAATAACTAGTTATCGATGAAGCCACCCGCTCTAAGTTCCTCCAAAAATACATCCGTGGAAACCTGAACTACTTGGCTGCTCATACAAATTTGAGCACCCAAGAGTTTTAGGGAAAGGAAATAGAACTCCAGGTCAGACATGAGTGTGGTGTAAGTAAACTCAAACAATTGGATTATTACTAAAAAAATCACTTTTAAAAAAAAATCAAAGGTATCTCGTAAGGCCACGCCGCACATAAACATGGATGGATCTTTACCTTCCGATAACCAAACTAATTATATTATAAAATGCAGTGATATTTTAATAATGCCTAGGGGTTAAAGCATTTAATAGCCAAGTAGTCATGATGCGTGTACATGACAGCTATAATAGGTATAGAATTAAAAAACGAAGGCGCTTATTGGGAAATGGATTTCCAACAATGGCAAGGTAAGGGACTACCTTCCGAAAGATACACCTTTAGACAAAATGTACCTAAGGGCCACGCAGAACCCTTTGCTAGCAAGTCTGGCCTACCGCTGATAAGATAGTACCGAATATGATCACTCTTTTTTTGTGATCAAGTACCATAAATAGGCCTTAAAGAATACATATAAATATCGACTCTAAATAAGACGATGAGCATACCCTAGTGGGAGCGACCACATAGCCTTGCGGCATGCCCTGTTTTAGCCATTACCGTGATGCGAAGCTTTGAGAGGCGTCAATTACCTTTTCCTCATAGCAGACCATCTTGGAATGCTAACATTGCCCTCCAAGCAGAAATGTAATACCAACATTCATCCACACAAGTTGTTCCGAGATCGAACAAACATTTAACATTTACTATCTTCCATTTTGGAATCACCCTAAAAAATAATAGTATATCTCAATAGCATACTTCATCACCATCCATAATGAACGTTATTATTTTGGAGTGGTTCGGATAAATCATACTTACCTGAAACCAGTGTCTACCAACAAGTATTCGATTCCTCACCAGGGAACTCAGATATACACATCATACTTCCTGAGTTAAAAACATGATAAGATTTGATAATCAATTATTTAATTATCAAATACACAGTTAAATAACCATCTAGATTTAATTTTCCCACAACAACAACTAAGCCTCAAAATAAGTTTTCATTTATTTAGGACTCTTTTTGGAATATTTATCAAAGTATTCATATACTTATCACGTTGGAATAAGTACATTCACAAAACATTGTGAAAGACATCTCATTTTAAAATCATATTAAAAGGATCAAACAACTGTTATTTAAATTAAAGATAAGCATAACCCCAAACACTATTCCTTCGGTGTTAAGCATGGAACAAATGTTCACACCACTATAATTAAGAAGGTCAATTAAAGGAAATCCCATCTCTAATTCTTTTATATATTCCTTCAATAAATCATTTTTATGAATCATTTCCATTTATGAAATCTCCTTTGCTTAAATTCTAAATCCATTTATAAAACTCTTTTGTTAATATCCCAAAATTATTTATAGAACCCTTTTAAAAATCTTTCTTTATAATACCTTTATAGAAATCCTTTATAAAATATTATTTACAACTATCATTTGTAAATCTTCTTTAAACAAATCCCTTATAAATAAAATCCCTTTCATAAACAAAATATCATTTATAAATCCCTTTAATAAAATAATTGGATAACTTACAAAATTATTTGAAACACTTAACCACCCATTTATAGAATTTAAGTTAATTTAACTTTATAATTTGGAAAGAGGCTTAACAATCACAATGGTACTGAACCAAATTATCATTCATTAAATTTGTCTTCCAATTCATATAACAGTTATTTATATAAACCAACCTATATGTAAATACAATCCACAACTAAATCAGGGAATAACATGTCAATATAAACCAACTAGCAGATACATGTTGAAATATCATAATGGCACGATGGTGATTTGTTCTGCTAAATAGATGTTTGATAATCTATTAAGTTTAGTTATAACAGAACGTGGATTTATTTTGCTAAAAGATATCCAAATAATCAATTCAATTAAGTTATAGTAGAATGAGGATTTATTCGACTAACAAATATTCAAACAATCTATTAAGTTTAATATATAACTCATTCATTGTTGTTTGGCTATTTAATAGCACAAACAAGAAGTCCTTTGATTTAAAATCAGCTTACTTATAAAAGAGAGTCGACTTAAAATAATTAATCGTGTTTAAAATTAAACCCTTGTTAAATAATAATTAAATCTTCATTTAGATACTATTAAATCTTTATTTAATTATTAATTAAATTATAATTAACTCTAATTTAAAATTTAATTAAACTTAATTAACCCCAAATTAAATCTTAATTATATCCAATTAGATTAATTAATTAAACCCTGCTTGATTAGTGATTAATTAACCATAATTAAAAAATTAATTATTTAAAATTAATTATTAATTACTTTTTAAATTAACTAATCATTAATTAAACTTCCTTAATTAGTTAATTATAATTAATTAATTTAGTCCATAATCAAACACTAATTACTTAAATTAATTACAATTAATTCATAATATATTACTTAAATAAATTGATAATTAACTCATATTTAATTGTCAAAGTAATTAGATTTTGTACTTAATTAGTATTTAGAAAAAGATTTCAAAAACCATTTTCAAAAAGAATTATTTTAAGATCTAAAACACTAACCTTTTCCGAACTGCATTCATAGCGACTATCGCTATAAATGCAACTCGTTAAAGTTAGATCTAGTTTAGATCTTATTCTAACCCAACTTCTAACTTTATTTTTTTTACTTTCTTCTTTTGGAAACATATGTAAAAGTTCTATTTTGAAAATTAAAATAAAGTTTTAATCTTTGAATCTTTAAGTAACTTAAACAAGTTTTGATTCCTTTCCAAGTGATCTCAAGTCTCAATTGCATATAAAGATGCTAACTTTCCTATCACATATCCAAGTATTCAAGTACATAACTACAAATTTATATCATCATCACATACATGAGAAAAATAACAACTTTACATAGAACTAAACTTTTAGACTACATTTAACAAGTCTAACTCAAATTACAACTAGTACTACACAATTACATCCTAACAACATGGACTTACAATTAAACCACCAATATGCTACACAAATAAACATTGCAAAAAAACATAAAGGTATATATTTTTCAAAATACAAAGTGTTTACTCACCAAAACCAACTAAATCTTTCTAACTTTGTGAAAGTTTATAGGATCTTTATATAGTGCAACTTATATATAAGTGTGAGAGTGTATATTACAAATTACACTAAGAGGAGAATAATAACTGAATATAAAGAAGGTAAATAATAAAAGCGATCACACTAGATATTTTATATTGGTTCGGACCTCCCATCCTACGTCCAGTCCCAAAGCTCCCCTTCGGTATTTCCTTTAACAACCCTCGCTTCGCCCGGAGTAATAGCCTAATACAAAAGTATATCTCTGACCATTTTGTGTTCCAAATAACACGGATCTTGACTGATAGTACAAATCTTCCTATGTTCTTCTTTAAGTATGTCAATGTGAATGCTTTGAGTTGTAGGAAGTGGTTTAATCAAAATTATATTTTGGTTATGACAGATTGAGAGTATGTAAGCAATGTATGCACAAGAGAGTAATAAGAAATCAAGAGAGAATAGATTCAATTAATTCAAATTTGTTAATCTCTAAATCTCAATCATGGTTATATTTATAGATTTAAAAAGATGTAGATGAAGAGTTGTTACTGTTAGATGAGGTCTATTCATTTTAATGGCGGCGACCTTTTGATGAAGAGTTGATTTCTATTCATTCAACAGAAGTGTCCATTCAGAGTTTTGTAGTTTTTCAAACGACAGACGTCTGTGGGAAAACCTCAAATGTTTGTGGCTTCAGGAAATAATTTCCCGAGTATTGTTATAGACGTCTGTGATTTTTCCTTAGACGTTTGTGAATGGTAAATGCAGTTTTTCAATTCATGTTTAGTGTATATGAAATCATGTGTGATCGTGTGTGCATATACACTCAAGGAGACCTTACAACGTTTTATCTAAGACTCTTTATACTCAAGAATAACCTTACTAATCATAGTATGATTGATAGATCTTTGTTTGTCTTCGAGTCCCAATATCTTCGAGCATGATGTTCTCTTGTAGTATATACTTGTAAGCTTGATAAGATGTATAACATATATGATTGTATAGTTGTTATCATTGAAACATAGAATGGAGGTTCTAACATTCTCCCCCTTTTGATGATGACAACTATGCAATCAAAACAGAAGAAATATTATAGTTATTCATAATAAAAATAGAGAATCTTCTCATAAAGTAGATTTTGTCTCCCCCTATGTATATACATAAATTTTTCCAAATTTCTCCCCCTTTGTCATTATCAAAAATAGAAGAAATGACAGTATGTACGCATTCTCATAGTATGTGTAAGATACTTAGTATGTTATAGATATGAGTATGGATAATCGAAAATAAAATATAAACGAGCAGTGACAAGCAAAAAAGAGACTGAAATGTTGTAGTAGGAGTTAAAAGTTAAATAACAAGGTGCGGTAAAAAGAAATAAGCATACACATAATTGCTAAATAAAATCGTTAAAAATAGCTGGAGAAAAGAGATGCTAGTTGTACTGATCGGAAGAATAAGAAAACTCGCCAATGTTTTCATAATACTCCCAATAAGACGAAGGATCTTGGTCGTATGTTCCTGGCCAGTTGGTTTGATTGGTATTCTCCTCATCTATATGTATGGAAAGTCCGTAGCAAGACATGTACGGTTGATGCTGAAATTGCTGAGGGTCAGACAAGTATATATCATCGCTCTCTTCTTCCTCCTCCTCAGGTTTCTCTTGCACAATAGTTTTTCCTCTATCGTCAGAAGTTCCTTCAGGAGAAGTATGAGACTGATAAACTGGTGTTTGTGCTCGTGGAGGTGGTGTAGGTGAAGGTGAAGATGAAGAGCGAGAAGACGATCTACCACGGTCTTTTCTCATAACTTTTCCTAAAGTGGAAACAACCTTTTCTAAAGTCTTTTCCATTTTAGTCATCTTTGTCGAAAAAGAACATTCCAAACCTGTCATCTTTTTATTCAAAGCCCGTTGGTTGACCATGATTTGCTTTTGATTTTTAAGCTCTAAATCATGAAGCAATTTGTTTTGCAAAGGTTCAATGCGAGCTTCTTGAATTTTTAAATCCGAATAATATTTGGTATCATGACTTGAAATGTAGGTTGCTAGGAAGGATGAGGTGAAAAAGTATGTTGAGGAGCAGGAGTGAGCAGAGAACCATAATGCCCTTGTTGTTGCTGCCATTGTTCTAGGGAGATAATTGGGGGTGGTCATTGGGGAAGGTGCATTAAAGATAGAAATCTTATTCCGCTCTCTTTAACTGGTATTTTTTCAAAGTGAGAGATATAAGAGGGTACCTGTTATCCCGCCTTTTGGCGAAGTCGTGATATCATCGATTTGACCAGGGACGAATAGTATATAGCTTGAAGGGCCAACTGTAGATGGTACTATAGATGATAGTAGAATAGATTCGAATTGAAACCAAAGTATGGCGAACATGAAGTCGCTAGCATGACCCGTGGAGTTATATTTCAAGTTTAGAATTGATTGAAGTCATATACCCAAGCTATAGATTAAACAATGACTCGTATGGATCGACCAGAGGACGATCGTGGAAGATAACACGAATCATTAAAGAATAGTTAATATCTGGGCAACCATGAGGCAAATACATGTAAGATTTTAGCGACATCAACGAAGTAGCAAGCAAAGTGTATCATGATGATTGCGCATCCAAAAATGAAGTTAAGAAGAAGGTCGATCGATATAGGCCGATCGTTTCTAATGGCTACAACCTAATGATTGGTGTGTTTGGTATATACTTTGCCTTCAGGTTAAAACAACTGATAGCTTACGATCTGCAACCCAATATCATCCCATGTTCTGGAAGCAAGGTCAGGAAGCCTACAAGATCCTCCAATAATGATCATAAGTTGCTAAGGGCAAGAAAAAATGATCGGTCGTAGATGTGCGGATTGTTATGGATTGTGGAATGAGCATGGTCGATCGATATGGTGGGCTCTACTGAGCCTGGGGAACCTTCTTGCAAAGTTTTAGCCCGATCCATGCGCGTCTTCTACTATAATAAAGCGATCATAGCTTGAGGAAGGGGGACTTCTAGATCCTCTCCTTCTTTTCCTCCAGAAGCTCTGCCATGGCTATTTTTCTTAAAAACTTGTATTAATGGATTTTAGCTAATCCAATAGCTCATGTAATTGTAATCGAGTGAAATATTAATAAAATGTGAAGTGGATGTAGGCCAAGATTGCCAAAACACTATAAAATCTTTATGTTTCTTTACTTTTATGCGTTGTTCTTTAGATTCCATTAATTTTCTAATATCCATGAAATTCTATGGGAGTTAATGCCCATTTTTGGTGTAAACATTTTGGTGCTTTCACTGAGAAGTGATTTCTTAGTCAGATTGGATCTCATTCTCTACTGGTGAATTCCCATGTTCGCGAAATAGATCCACCTTTTGGTCGATAAATTTTTTACTCTACTCAGATTTGGAAAAAGTCTAGATCAAAATTACTTTACATGGCCATGGAATCATATCTACTATCTTAGCCGAAAGAGGAAATGGTGAGATCAACAACCAAGTAGCCATATGGCTCGTGAGTATCCTAGCATTCTCAAGATTGTAAGGCAAAGAGACGATCGACATTTGGCTATATACCCCCATCAACTGATTCTATATGTTCATTCCATGTACGATCGTCCTTGGTAAGTCCTCTATCCGATCTTTTCCAATCCCATCCTTATAGTTTATCCATGGATCCCTGTGCACCACCACCATATACGATCGTTCTTCACAATGAACAGAGTCGACCACTTCAACCCGTGAATATGGTCAGTCACGTTCTTACACGATCATTTATCTCCGGCCGTTCCTATGCCTTTATTCTTTTAACGATCGTCCTAGCTTCGTCTTTAGGAAACGATCAATTTGACTCGAGTATGACCAGCCGTATCTCATCATTACCTTTGCTTGCTGAGGACAATCCATTGTCTTTATACAATCATTTTTGCACGATCGTTCCAAATAGATTGCTAGCGACTGATCATGTGTGAAGGCTTCACTATGATTGTTTTAAATACGATCATTGAACTCTCGTCTTTTTGGCCGATCGTTCCCCATCAGCCTCTCCACCTACCTACAATAGAACTTTGGTTGCTCCTATTCGATCGATCCTAGTATGATCATTCCAAGGTCATTAGTTTTGACTGATCGTTTTTATCTTCATGCTTCTCTACGAGACTTTTATCTATGGCTTTGTGCTTGGAGGCCGATCCAGTAGTATTGAGAACTGCCTCCATCTCACTGAGTCAACTGATTTCCCACCTTCCTAGACAAGATGCTTTGAGTTGTCAAATGCCATAGGAGATGTGTTCCATCCTCATGGGGAGCAAGCATGAAGGAGAGGCATGAAAATTTTAACAAGTACAAGGAGGATTTTATAACATTGGGCTGTGACCCAAAGCAGGGCTGGGGTAGGACGATATTTTTCTCGAAGCAAACCTCAAAGAGACCCGAAGTGCCTACTCTCAAGCCTTGTGAACATCAGGCTCTAAGTAGTCCAGTATACGACCCCAAGCGACCCAAAGGGAAACCCGAAGCAACCATCAGATTTTCCCAGGTCTGACCCCAAGTGATGGGGCATTAACCATCGATCCCAGCCACTTAGCCTTGTGCACGTCATGGACATGAAGATGTTATTAGCGAGCGAAACGAGTAGCCATAGCCGAGGAACATATCGGCTCGATGACGATAGAAACATCATAACCCTATTAATGAAGAGCCCTGATTGTCAACCAGACCGACGACGGTCGATACCACACTAAAAGAATCCAAGGGTAAAGCGGAATGGCGAGTGCACATTGATGTTTCGCTTATTGATGAGACTTATTCTGATCTCATTTTAATTAATTTATTATCATTTCCAGTTTAATTATTGCATCATTGATCAACTCGAATTAATTGACGCACATACGATGCAGCTATCTGAATGCCTAGGCCCGAGCGTTGACTAATCTCCGCAGATCGTAATGGAACTTATAGAAACTTTTATATAGATAAGCATGATTCGACCGTTCATCCATCCCCATGCGCCCCTAACTTGGGACATCAAAGCACGGAATTGAGAAGACTCGACAAGGTCACAATCCCACTGAACGTGGATTCGTCTGACCGTTCATTTGACAACCCCTGTATTAGACTTAAAGCAGCATATGTTGACTACCTACTTATTAGCCACAAATTTCAACGAATGGGCACGATTGCAACTTGGAATGGATGCGACTATATTTGTCTCCTCGATAATCCATTATCTTCATTTTCTAGAAAGAAATACGAAACAATTTGGGAAAGACTTAACCATTCGACCCCAGCATGGATATGATCCAATCATTCTTCATCCACCCTCCTCAAAAATGGTAAGAGCCACAACTAGCAAGTGGACAAGAGTCAGCCATTTGATTGCCAAGTTTCGTCCTGAATGCTGGTGGTAGAATCCCATTCCATGAGCAAAAGTGGTTCGACCGTTCATTCGACAACTTTCGCCTCGACACGGTAAATGAAGTACAAATCAAACAGGTGGAAATACGACCGCTCTCAACAAAAATCTCTAAGTCCCCAAAGTGGACTAAAGTACTTTGAGTCCCTGGAGCATGGACTAGAGTATAAATGGTTCACGGAAATCTCTAAATCCCCAGAGTGCAGATTAGAGTACTCTGAGTCCCCAGAGTGTGGACTAGAGTATAAACGATTCACAGAAACGTCTAAATCCCCGAAGTGTGGATTAGAGTACTCTGAGTCCCCAAAGCGTGGACTAGTAAATCCCCGAAGTGCAGATTAGAGTACTCTGAGTCCCCGGAGCGCGGATTAGAGTATAAATGATTCACAAAATCTCTAAATCCCCAGGTGTGGATTAGATTTCTTTGAATCCCCGGAGCACGGACTAGAGTATAAACGATTCACAAAAATCTCTAATTCCCTCGGAGTGCGGATTAGAGTACTCTGAGTCCCCGAAGTGCGGACTAGAGTATAAACGATTGACAAAGATCTCTAAATCACCGGAGTGCGGATTAGAGTACTCTGAGTCCCCGGAGCGCGGACTAGAGTATAAACTATTCACAAAAATCTCTAAATCCTCAGAGTACGGATTAGAGTACTCTGGGTATTCGGAGTGCGGACTAGAGTATGAACGATTCACAAAAATATCTAAATCACCGGAGTGCGAATTAGAGTACTCTAAGTCCCCGGAGCGTGGACTAGAGTGTAAACGATTCACAGAAACCTCTAAATCCTCGGAGTGTAGATTAGAGTACTCTGAGTCCCCAGAGCATGGACTAGAGTATAAATGATTCACAAATTCTCTAAATCCCCAGAGTACGGATTAGAGTACTCCGAGTCTCCGGAGCGCGAACTAGAGTATAAATGATTCATAGAAATCTCTAAATCCTCGGAGTGCGGATTAGAGTACTCTGAGTCCCCGGAGTGCGGATTAGAGTATAAATGATTCACAAAATTCTCTAAATCCCTGGAATGCGGATTAGAGTAAGAGAGAGTCCTCGGAGCACAGACTAGAGTATAAACGATTCACAAAAATCTATAAATCCCTAGAGTGTGGATTAGAGTACTCTATGTCCCCGGAGCACGGACTAGAGTATAAACGATTCACAAAATTCTCTAAATCTTTAGAGTGCGGATTAGAGTACTCTGAGTCCCTGAAGCATGGACTAGAGTATAAACGATTCATAGAAATCTCTAAATCCCCAGAGTGCGGATTAGAGTACTCTGAGTCCCCGGAGCGCGGACTAGAGTATAAACGATTCACAGAAATATCTAAATCCCCAGAGTGTGGATTAGAGTACTTTGAGTCCCCGGAGTGAGGACTAAAGTATAAATGATTTACAAAAAAATCAAAGTCCCCAGAGCAAGGACCAAAGTATGAACACAAATTGAGCGCGATTCGACCGTTCACAGAACGACTCCGAGTTCCCAAAATACGGACTAGAATTCAAATTCCATGAACTGATGAGTGGGTCTCAACCGTTCCCTATTCCAGTAATTCCGACTTAGAATCGGTGGAGAAAATGCAAACCGTTAAAGGCTAGATTATGCATGACTTAGTTTATTATCTATTAACTCGATCCCATGATACAACGAGACAAAGTTTAAAAGCTGAAGTAAGCATGACATGTTCTCTTACTTATTGAAGTATGCCCCAGACTAGGGGGCATGAGGAAAACACGATGTATGTAAATTAACCATTCATCGATCGGCTTCAAGTTTCTTGAGGGTTCTGTTGGAATATTAACACCACCGGGACGAGACTTGACCGTCCAAGTAGTGCATTTGCCGACCCAAATACCGAGGATAGAAATGCGATTGTCCATAGAATGATTATGATGGCCTATCACTGCGGCTCACATCTCATCTTCACAATGCCTCGAGGCCATGACCGTAGAAAGGCCGTGAGATGTGTTAATCAAATTAGTGTTCGATTCATGAGCCAATAAATTGCTTGTATATAAAATGAGAGATGCTACGATTCAAACATTTAAATAAGTAAATGCAGAGATCATACACAGGAGCAGAAGAATTTTTATTCACATGGAATCTGGTTGTATATAATACAAAACAAAATTGAAGGGTCGTGCCCAAACATATAAAACCAGCAAAAGGAGAGGCCGCTATCTGAATTAATTGCACGTTCGACAATCATTCTTTAGATTTCTTATCCCTTGTTCGCTTCTTCGTGGTAGCTCCATCTGAACTACTACTAGGCCCCCTCTTCGATCCCTTGCCACCTCAACCTTTTTTGGAAGGAGTTTCCTCAGTTGTGTGGACTGAGGCGGTATCGTCTTTGGAAGTTGGAAGGATGGGGGCATCTTCAGCACCAGAAGTGTGAGGAACATTTTTCGGAGGAGTCGCACCTTTGGGAGGAATCACCTAAAGAGGGGAAGGCATTGGCTCTTTTGAGACTTGTTCGACTTGCTCTCCCTTCACCTTCCATTTCTCGAGCTCCTCTCGCTCAATCCTTTCTTTCATACTGGGCCCGCCAGCGGGATCAGAGGAGCCCGTGATTACCATTTCTGCGTCAAACGGGATTTCATGATATGGGTCTCCTCCCTCCTTAAATAATGCTTCCATAAGCTGATCATTGAAAAATAAGGCCTCTTCGCAGACACTCTGGGTGGCGGCCAAAGTTGTAACCGTAATAGATTCAGCCGCGGTCGTTTAAGACTCCGGCTGAGGTCCTTTAGAAGGGAGAGAAGCAATATTTGATGAGTCTAAGGCTGAAAAAGAGAAAGGCGAAAAGATTAGAAAGATTGATTAATAACATCCCAACTTTACAAGGTAAAGGGAAAATCGACGAGATACCTTCTGCAGTGTGGATTTCGGATTGGACTGAAGCGTCCTCAAAACCACGCTCAATGATCGAAGATAGTCGTGGTTTATTTGGATCGTTCCCGGGGGTAGTTGAGGAGCTAGTCACGGGTCTGGTCGTGATTTGAGACACAGGGGCCAACTCAGTTGTAATGTCAAAATGTGCCAACCCAGATCCTTCGCCCGTTTCATGTAAAGGAGTAGTCATGAACTCTTTTTGGAGAGAAGATGGAACGTCGTGTAGAATTTTAGGTTCATCACCCATCAGTATTTCGCCCTAAAGTTTGGTTACGTCGACATTCTCAGTGCCGTGAATTCTTTTTTCCTCTGTCAAAAGTAATTCCCAGGCATGATGGAGTTGGTAGGGATAGTCTTCGCCAAGGTATGTTAAATTCCTATATTTGAGCACATTAGCATTGTAGAAGATGAGAACTGGGTCGAGCTCATTCATCACGTCCTCTCTTACCCTGTTCGTGATGGTTTCTATCTCACGTTGAATGAGTGTATCAATGTTCTTAGCTTTTTCGATGGCCACATCTCTCTCAAGCCTAGCACGAACCAGCTCTTCACAAGAATCTTGAGCAATCCTTTGAGCTTTATCCATGTCTTTTATCGCATCCTCAAGCTTGGCCTTAAGGTCGGCCACTTCCTTCAAGGCTGCAAATTCTTTGTCTCGAACTGCGTCTCGCTCAAGCGTTATCTCTTGGCTCCGGTGGTGCAACACTTGAACCATATCGAGATGGCTAGCTTTCATCTCCTCCATAGATTTTAAAGCGGGGTCGGCTTTCTCTTCAGTTGCGGTCAAGGCGGTTCTAAAGGCCTCCTGTTCGTTTGTCAGAGCTTCAATGATCCTTTTATCTTGGGCCTCCTGTCGCTTTAGTTTCTCTATTTCTACCGTGCATTCGAAGGAAACCTTTGATATTTTTTCCGCGGCTTTCATCCATTCCTGATATTGCATATGGATATCGGTGACGTAGTTGATAGTAATTTTTTGAACACCATCCAGAACCTTCTTCAGATTAGGGGGAAAGTAGAACCCATCGAAGCATAAGTTCGGAAATTCTTTTTGAAGCTCTACCATGCGAACATTCGGCTCAACCGAGGAATCTTCAAAAATAATTTCAACCCTAGCACCTTCCTTGCCAGGCCTGTGCACTGTAGCATGTTCGCCCTGATGGCGACGATCGATCGACCGTTGAGACTGAGATGAGACCAAGGACTTTGGAGGCATGGGAACTAGCAGAGGGCTACGAGGAGGATCGGTGGGCAAGTCCCGGTGCTCTACTGATCTTTCGAGACCTTTACGAGGAGTAGATCTCGATCGATCTCGATCTGTGAATGTCTTGAGCAGGCCAATCCCTGTCTTTCCTTTCTTGGTAACCACAACCACGGTCGGGGAGATGGCTAATGTCATAATAGTCGCGACTACCGTGATAAGAGCTAGACCACGACCCAGAAGATTGATGTTGTAGTCCCGTAGGGAATCAAACATACTTCTTTTACTCACCATCTTTCCTGCAGAGAGAAATGGATAATGATCAACTTTGAGTATTAGGAAGTAAAAATTAAGCACCGTGCAGTGTTAGACACGTGAATGTGTGTGAGTATCCTAGTGCATCCCCCCAACAGACCAGGTGCAGGAGCCATGCTCATCGGTGTAACCTCCCCTCCGAAAGTGGGGATTTTTGAGCCAGTTCTGACGGGAGACTCTAATCCTCCAATGCTCACATCAGTGAGTTGATAAGCATCGACATCCAGTGGAATCGATAGATCGAGCAAAGGATCTAGTGGTAGGCTCATCGATTGCTTAGTTGGGTCGGAATGATGACTTCTTGAAGGCTTGTGCACGGTCGCTTTTGCCTTTCTTTTAATCATGATTGGGGGTTGAGGAACTTGTGAAGGTCTGACGCTAACCCCGAGATCAGGTCTATCATCACGATGACTAGGTACATCTTCACTATGCCCTCTGACATTGATATTGGCAGACTCATGGGTGCTCCTGCATGGGGGCACCATAGGGCAGGATTGAACATTTCCTTGACCGATTGCGACCTGCATTCTGCTACTAGCTGGCCGGGCCATTTTGGTTAGCCCTATGCTGAGGCCCTCTTCCATCAAGCCGAAAGTGATAAGGCGTTCGTCACTGAGCAAAAGTTCAATATTTCTACCTTCAGCTGGAGCGTTCTTCAAAATAGACACTGCTTTTTCATAAACATCGCCACTGGGTCGAGTAACGACACCTGAAAATGAATAACATCATTAGAATGCAGCCTAGATATGTTTTCCTTGTATAGTTATGAAATTGGTGAGGAACACTTACATCTCTCTAGCCATAATCGAGCGAAGCTGGGCGGACAACGAACAAAGAACCACTCGCTTTTGAAAGCACTTAATTTGTTCCAAGTGCCCATCAGAATCACGCATTTCTTCGTCGATTCAAGAAAGGTGAATGATAGACTCCCTAACCATCATTTGAAAGCGAAGAGAAATCGAATGTCTTCGATAGTGGGTGGACGGTGCAAAAGCTCCATGAATATCATGTATGTACTATTGAGAAGTGCATAACTGTTTGGATGGAGCTGTGCAGGTGCAATCCGTAGATAATGTAAAATCTCCCGGATATACGAATTGAACGGCGGAATGCATCCCGCCCAGCACATGAATTTATTGCAGGCTATGTACCCTTTGGGAGGTCTGTGAGCCCTATCACCTTGTGATGGCCCTAATACGTCGTCAAAAGGGATCCTGTGCCTTGCGCAAATCCTTTGGAGAGCGTCTTCTTTGATCTTTGAAGCTACCGAATCAGGAGGATTACCAAGAACGATTGCATCCTCTAAAGTGTCGAGCACCAGTTCGATAACTTCCGGCGAAAAGATGGGAAAAATCTTAGAAAGTTCAAGCTGAGAACCTAAGCTTTCAGGTTGCCCTAGACTATGATTGAGTGGCAGGTTGTCGTACTCAGCTGCCAAACTAGACTCTACATCCGAGTTAGTCCTACGAGAGGAAGATCTGGCTGGCATGATTGCGGAGTATTTAAAACACTTAGATTCCCCTTGCTATCAAACTCAATAAAAGCCATAGTTAGAGAAAAAATGACTCGTGCCCCCCAGTGCATTCTGAGTGTGAGTGCTGTGTGATAAAAGTGCTAATCAAAGTGTTAATGGATTAAACGAAGACAATAAAAGGCAACAAGGCATAGAAATTTATTCAAAAGACAGTCATTAGTTAATGGAAATCAAGCTGTTGTCTAAGTTACGCATAGATTTTAACATGGTAGTTAAATCGTTTATGGTAGTTGTACTAAGGCAACCTGCTATTAGTCATGAAGGTCATGTCATATGATGGTCATGTTTATGTTCAAACATGTACAAGGAGTCAGAACTAGTCACTTGGCTCAAGTTCATGTTCAAGTTGTAGGTCATATTCTTATGAGCGAGTAAAAGCACTAAGTATATGCCAAAGCACTACGTTAAGTGTAAATGGGTCATAGTGATGTTGTATAGTACGATCGTTAAAATATGTTAAGGGTCGGGCATTCTGATAGCTAGTGTATGCCGAATGATCTGTATAGTATCTTTGGCCGAACGTTTCAGCTATGACGATCATCCCCTAAGGCAGCGTCCTCCGATCGTCCAACAACGTATCTCTACTGATCGTCCACAAACGATCGTGAGAATCATTCATACCCATCACTCAAGATCCTTCATCCCCTCATCATCATTTCCTTCAAGGACAATCGTCCCAATAGCAGTGAGTTGCTAGCTTATTCCAGGAGAATCACTTCACATCGATTGAACACAATTACAAGGTCAAGAAGAAAAAAGAGAAACAGGCCCATGCCAACTGTTCTAGACTCGGAATCGATTAGAGAGTTGTGTAATAAAATCGTGTAATACTTTACCTATGTTCGTGATCTGAAAAATGAAGGAGTCGAGGTTGATTTGAAGTATGGATTCGGAGGAGAAGATGGATAATCTTGTGAGGATCGGCAATGGAAAGGCGAAGAGTATTTGTCTCATTTCAGAACTTAAAGGCAAAAGCAAAAAATGAGCAAAATGGCAAAATTTTGAGCTTTATATAGGGGATACCACTATACCGATCGTTTCCGCCTTCAAAAGTCTTGTCGATCGTTTCCATTACGAAGCTTAGGGCCGATCGTATTACACTAGAAAGCTACTCCGATCCATCCCTAGATAATATGACTGCCGACCCATTCCACATCTAATCTTCCAAGCATGCCGACCCATCCTTATGCCAACCGATTTTGTCTCTAACCTTCAGATGATTGCTTCGTGTCCTAACCTACAACTCAAATAAACATGGTGATGGATGGAATGGAGATGAAGTAAGTTAAATTATGGTAGACGAGAAGAATAGCAAATGTTCGTAGAAATTCATACATGAATAGTTAGGATATCGTAGAAGTTGGCTACAATCTGTGAACATAAGCACGACCTAGAGCTAACAACATGAACACATGTATGAAAGTACGTCCAAACAGGGTTAAAAGTTCAGTTTTCCGTAATCAATAAAAGATTTCCAACCAACCTGGAGCGATTGTGTTTGGAGGCAGGATCAGGTGAATGAGGGCTTGTAGACTCCGCGCAACCATATTTGAATATGCAAGCGGAATACGACTCTGGATTTATACTATCGACGGACGGTAGATGTACTTTTGGGGGAAAATGTTATCCTGCCTTTTGGCGAAGTCGTGATATCATAGATTTGACCAGGGATGAATAGTCGATAGCTTGAAGGGCCAGCTACGTATGGTACTATAGATGATAGTCAAATAGATTCGAACTGACACCAAATCGAAGTATGGCAAACATGAAGTCGCTAGCATGACCCGTGGAGTTATATTTCAAGTTTGGAATTGACTGAAGTCATATGCACAAGCTATAGATTAAACAATGATTCATTTGGATCGACCAGAGGACAATCGAGAAGATAGCTTGAATCATTGAAGAATAGTTAATATCTGGGCAACCATGAGGCCAATCCATGTAAGACTTCAGTGACATCAACGAAGTAGCAAGCAGAGTGTATCATGACGATCGTGCGTCCCAAAATAAAGTTAAGAAGAAGGCCGATCATTTCTGATGGCTACAACCTAACGATCAGTGTGTTTGGAATATACTCTGCCTTCAAGTTAAAACAGCTGATAGCTTATGATCTACAACCCAATATAATCCCATGTTCTGGAAGCAAGGTCAGGTAGCCCACAAGATCCTCTAATAACGATCGTAAGTTGCTAAGGCAAGAAAAAACGATCGGTCGTAGATGTGCTAATCGTTATGGATTGTGGAATGAGCATGGACGATCGATATGGTGGGCTCTACTGGGCCTGGGGAACCTTCTTGCAAAGTTTCAACCCGATCCATGCGCGTCTTCTACTATAAATAAAGCGGTCATAGCTTGAGGAAGGGGGACTTCTGGATCCTCTCCTTCTTCCTCCTCCAAAAGCTCTGTCATGGCTATTTTCCTTATAAACTTGTATCAATGGATTTTAGCTAATCCAACAGCTCATGTAATTGTAATCAAGTGAAATATTAAAAAAATGTGAAGTGGATGTAGGCCAAGATTGCCGAACCACTATAAAATCTTCATGTTTGTTTACTTTTATGCTTTGTTCTTTAGATTCCATTAATTTTCTGATATCCATGAAATTCTACAGGTGTTGATGCCTATTATTGGTGTCAATAGTACCCCAAGAGCATTTAAGAGACGCATAATATATGGTGCATATATAATCATGCGTCGGTAATGAGACCAAAAGCTTTTTATTTCATCGTGAATGAACTTAGCCCAATTTATTTGTACACCACCAAAGATAGCATAAAGGGCTTTGTGGCCGTTCTCGTAGATTTGCTCATGAATTCCTAAGCGTGGAATTATCATATTGATAATCATACGGTTTAACAACCTAGCCTTTGGATGTAAGTAAATAGTTTTCCATTGTGGCATCCTATCTTCCAAAATTTTACGAGTTACTTCATCCCGAGGTAAATTCCTGTGGTCGGGAACATCTTCTAAATTGATTCCGGACGAAGAATAATTAAGTATACGACCAATGGTGTTTTTGCTAATCTTTAAAATACGTCCGTAAACACTTTTCCATAACCAACCATCGTCATTGTCAGGAGTCCAAATATCAGTACGCCACAAATTGTCATAAAAAGAAAGATTGCCAACCGATCGATTTGTACCTCATTTTCGTCGAAATTGATTAAATCCCGACATTCTAAGGCGACAGTAAGTCCTTGAATGTCATATGCACCAAACTTGCATAATTTGTAGAATGGACCGGAATGAAGGTTTTTTGTTTGAGCTCGTCAAATCGTCTGTTAGCAATCGTGCTATTGCGTACCCATTCTTGAATTAGAGCATCAGTGACTAATGGGTTGTGAGAAGAAGATGATTGACCTTTCTTGGAGCATTTGCTAATCGGAGTTTTTGGTTTGAGAGTCATTAGTGAGCGATTTGAGATTTTTAGAAACTAGGGTTTGTGTGTAAAATGAGAATAGTCTGGTGAACGGGTGAGAAAGGGGTAAAATCATATATATATGGCTGTTGGAAAAAAGAAGTTCAGACCAGTGACGGACGTCTGTGGGGGTGCCACAGGCACATGTGGTTTCGGCAAAAATTAATCTGAAACATATGACTGACGTTTGTGAGTTTCCACAGACGTCTCAGGAATAAGTTTCTTGAAACCTGTGACTGATGTATGTGGGATATCACAGACATCTGATGTTTCAGGAAAATGTTTTCCTGAAACCTTTGATAGACGTATGTGATATTGTCACAGACGTCTGTGGTCTGTTTTCTCAAAATTTTGCCTTTAAAATTAAAATGTCAATCTTTATTGAAATGTCAAGAGAATTTTTACATAAAACAATATATATACATATACATATACATATACATATATATACATATATATATATATATATGTATATATTAAAAATTACAAAAGAAACTTATTTCACAAAAATGCGTAGCATAAATTTAGTTCTTGTCAGAAAGGTCAGAGTTTTTAATTTGTTGTATATCCCATGAATTCGGTTCAACCTTTATGTCGTCAATTAATGGCTTTAGTGGAGACCAACTTGGTCGAGCTGGAGTGTCAATCCAATCTTGGTTTGATGGTCCTAGCTTGCATAGATTTCTTGGAGTAATGTTATACGCTTTTATAAGAGTTTCGTGTAATTGAGAAGATTTTTGATGTATGCAAATTTTTGTTGGTAAATGACCACAAATTGCTAAAATACTTTTTTTGAGAAAATTTAGATGAGATCCTTGACATCGTTGCTCGTGATACATTTCACGTTGAACTCCCATCTTTTCTTGTTGATAGTGATATATTTCATCAATTTTGTCGTTGAGAGATGTTGATTATAGATTAATTGATCGTTTGGCTTTCTTTTCCTTAGTTGAAAAGCCAGTGTGATACGTAGGTGATGCAATAATGTTTAAAGAGGTTGAGCAATTGATGGAGGTGTGGATTTACTTGGTAAAACGTAGGTGCTTTTTGATGAGGGTGAGCTATAGTCGATAGTCGAATAAGTGGAGTTGTGATCGGAGGACATTTTGAATAAAAATGGTCTTAAAAATTATTTCTGTTTAGATAGGAGAAAAAGTATTTATTTATAAGAGTGGGTTTTATTAAACATAGAAATTTGTTAGAATAATAAGTTTAACCATATAAAATAAACGGAAGTTAGTTAATTTTGTGTGGCTAAAAATTATTTTGTGATTAATTGTACAAATTTTATTTTTTGTAGTTTATATGAGTTAAATTTTTAAGTGTACAAATCTAATCTTACAGATTTAGTTTGACAATTCATTGTAAGAGCACATTCCTAGATCTTGTCTTAATTTAATAAAAGTTAGTTCGCTTAATGGTTTACTAAAAATATCAGCTATTTGATTTTCGATATTTACAAATTCTAGTGATAATTCCTTTTTCCACATTATTTCGTAGAAATGGTGACGAATATCAATATGTTTTGTTCGAGAATGGTTAATAGGATTTTTTGATAAATTTATGGCACTAGTACTATCATAATATATATGAGATTTTGTTATGATTTTACCGAAATCTAGAAGAGTTTGTTGCATATAGATTACTTGTACACATGCTAAAGCCGCTGAGATGTATTCGGCTTCACATGTCGAGAGCGAAACATAGTTTTTCTTTTTACTAAACCTTGAAACTAAAGGCTAACCATTAAAATGACATATACCACTTGTGCTTTCTATTTCACAACCCCCAAAATCAGCATCACTATATGATACGAGTTTTTACGAGCTTCCTTTTGGGTAGAAAAGTCTGTAATCTTTAGTGTTTGTTAAATATCTTAAGATTCATTTTACCGCTTGATGATGTGATTCTTTTGGCTGTACTTGAAACCTAGCACATAAACATACACTCATCGTAATATGGTCTACTAGCTGTTAAATATACAAAAGATCCTATCATACTTCGATATAATTTTTGGTCGAAATCTTTTCCATTTTCATCTTTATCTAAATGTAGAGTAGTACTCATTGGAGTCGGTTTACTCGAAACATTTTCCATTCCAAAACATTTTAATAAATCTTGACAGTATTTTTTCTTGATTTATAAAAATTCCATTTTCTAGTTGTCTTATTTGCAAACCCAAGAAAGAGTTTAATTCACCCATATGTGACATTTCAAATTCATTTTTCATTATGTTAGAAAATTCAGTACACAATTTTTCGTCGATGGATCTAAATATAATGTCGTCAACATATATTAGTACGGTTAAAATATTATTATTCTCTAGTTTTATGAATAAAGTAGAGTCAATTTTACCAATTGGAACAGAAATTTGTAAATGAGTTAATCTTTCATAACAAGCACAAGGTGCTTGTTTTAATCCATGTAAGGCATTTCAAAGTTTAAATACATGATCAGGATATTTTTGTGAACAAATAAAGAAGGCTGTTCAACATACAATTTTTCTTTTATAAATCCGTTTAAAAATGCACTTTTTACGTCCATTTGAATTTTTTAAAACTACGATGACATGCAAAAGCTAGTAATGTTCGTATTGCTTCGAGACGTGCTACAGGAGCAAATGTTTCATCATAATCAATTCCCACTTCTTGATTATTACCTTGAGCTACTAACCTTGCTTTATTTCGTACAATATTTCCATTTTCATCCACCTTGTTTTTAAAAACCCATTTCGTTCCAATTACAGATTGATCATTTGGTCTGGGTACAAGTTCCCAAACATTATTTCTTTCAAATTAATTAAGTTCTTCTTGCATTGCAATAATCCAAAAATCATCTTTTGATGCTTATTTATAATTTTTTGGTTCAAAATTTGATATAAATGCAACATGACTCATTTGATTTAACTATTTTCTGGTTGATACTCTTGTATTTAAATCCCCGATAGTATTATTAATAGGATGGTCTCACAGTATTCTAGGTAATGATGTTATCATATTATCATTATTGTTATTGACATTATTATTATTATTATTATTTTCATGTATAGGTATACTATCTTATTTATAATTTCTTCATTATCATTATTTTTATTATCCTTAAAGTTTTCATCAAATGAGACATGAAGACTTTCTTCTATAATATTTGTTTGTTTATTAAAGATTCTATACCCTTTACTTCGATCCGAATAACGAACAAAATTTCCTTCATCAGCTTTAGAATTAAATTTTCCTAGATAATCTATAGTGTTTAAAATGAAGTACTTTGATCCAAATACGCTAAAATATGATACTTTCGCTTTCTTGTTAAAAAATATTTCATAGCATGTGTTTATAGTCATTGGTCCAAGTGTTACATGATTTAATACACAACAAGCAATAACAACGGCTTCGACCCAAAAAAATTTTGGTAGGTTAATACTATTTAATAGAGTTCGTGCATATTCTTGTAAAGTTTGATTTTTCCTTTCTACAACACCATTTTGTTGTGGTGCTTGGAGAAATGAAAAATTATGACTAATTCCCTTTTTGTTACAAAAATTTGTAAATAGTTCATTTTCAAATTCACCTCTGTGATCACTTCGTATACTTTTAATTTTTAAATTCAATAAATTTTTTATTCCTTTAGCAAAATTTTTGAACATTTCAAAAGTGTCACTTTTATGTTTTAAAAATAACGTCCAAGTATATCTTGAAAAATCATTAATAATTACAAAAACGTATTTGTTATGATTTGTTGAACGTACTTGAGTTGGTCCGAATAAATCTAGATGGAGTAATTCGAGAGCTTGCTTTGTGGAAATTTCCTTTTTAGATCTAAAGGATCTTTTCTTTAATTTACTAAATTGACAAGCGTCACATACGTTTTTAACATTGTAGTTGATTTTTGGTAATCCTTTAATTAATTCATTTTTAGCTAGTTTGTTGATATTCTTAAAATTTAGATAACAAAAACTTCTATGCCATAACCATGGATCATTATGATTCGCGGCTAAGCATAAATTAGTATTGTTTTTTATATTCATGTTTAAAACATATATGTTTTGATATCTATATCCTTCAAAAATTAAAATTTTATTTTGATAAAAAATATTGCATTTATTTTTCTCGAAACCAATTTTAAATCCTTAATCACATAATTGACTTAAACTTAATAAGTTATGTTTCAAATTTTCTACTAATAAAACATTAGTAATTATAGGTGAGTTAGAAATACCGATATTGATGACTTCTCCAATGTCGATGACAAATCCTTTTGAGTTATCTATGAATGTCACTATGCCGCCATCAATATATGTTATATTCGATAACATATTAGCGTTTCCAGTCATGTGCTTAGAGGAACTGCTATCGAGTATCCATTTCTCTTTATTTTTTATTTTAATTTTGGGTACCTACAAAATAAGAAAATTTTAATTGGTACCCACATTCTTTGAGTAGGGTCCTACGTGTTAGTGGAAGAAGGTAGCCATATCCATAAGGATTTAGTTCCTTTAGAAATGTAATTACTGTTATATACAACATTCTTTAAATATTCATCAATATATTTTTGTTCAATTAGTTTATGATTTGTTTTTGGAATCCATATTTTGACCATATTTTATGTGAATTCTTAAACTTAGTTTCTAACTTTGGCTTTTTGAATTTTGTGTATAATGTGATATATTTCTTTGACTTTTGTTTGTTTTTAAAACCTAATCCATTTCGATTTCCAGATGGTTTAGATATCTTAATCAAATTTTCTAAATTTTGTTTTCCATTATTGAATTTTGTCACATTATTTTTTATTTTATCTAACTTACTTTTAAGATCACAAATTTCAATATTTCTAGAATCTAAATTGCTTGTTATTCTAGTTTTTCTTTTTCCAGATTAACCTTTTCTAACTCATAATTTTCTAAATCGTTTAATAATTTGTCATTTTGAGATAATAACATTGCATATTTTTTTGAAAAATTTATAATTCTTCTTCTAAGATAACCTTTTCATCTTTTAATAATCCGATTTCTAATTCTGATCTAGTTAACTTTCTTACATATTTCTTATTTAATTTTTTAATTCTCTATATTTATCATCTAATTCAATGCTTATTTTCATTAATTCATCATAAGTAAGTTCAGGATGTACCTCATCGGTGTTTGCCATAAAAACCACATTTACTTGTTCCGAGTCGCTTTCACTATCACTATCTGATGAAGAAGACAAATCTGAACTATCCCATGTTACTTGAAAAGCCCTTTTCTTTTTCTTGAGTTTCTTAATTTTGCTTTTCTTTTTATCATTCTTGAGCTATGGACAATCCTTCTTCATGTGGCCAAAATTTTCGCACTCATAGCATTTAATCGATGTTTGATTTGAGGAGTTTGGTTTGCCACGATTTTAAAGTTTGGTCATTTCCTTAAACTTCTTGAATTTGTTGTAGTTCTTGGCAATAAAGACAATATTATCTTCATCTAAGTATTAACCATCGTTACTTGCTTGGAATGCTATGTTTTCATTTCATGATTTTAATCCTTTCTAGCCTACAAGTTAGCTTCATATGACATCAGATTTTCTAATAGCTCTTCGACTTTAAGTTGAGAATGATCATTAGCTTCTTCGATGACTAAAACTTTTCTTTCCTATTCATTTGTCAAAGAGTTTAAATTCACATGACTAAATCAAAAATCTATGAATTTGACTCCAAGTGCCATGAGATCGTGTTGAATGGTTTGAAATCTTGCATACATATCAATAATTGATTCACTTGTTTTCATTTTGGAAGATAAAAATTGGTTTTGTAAAATCAAAATTTTAGTTTTCTTGACTTTATTCATGCCTTCATGTGTGACTTGTAAGGAGCACCATATATCATATGCAATCTTGCAGAGACACGTGAAAACTCATTTTTGTCAAGTGAGCAAAACAATACATCCATAGCTTTGGCATTGTTAGATGCCACTGCTTTTTGTGCATCAGTCCATGTGCCAATATCGATGTTAGGTGCTTTATATTTGTTTTGAGTTGCTAGACATATTTCTAAACCATTGGCTTACATAAAAATTTGCATGTGTGTTGACTAATAAGCATAATTAGAAATAGTAAATAGTAGAGGACGAGCAGTTGATTGACCTTCTTGAAATGTGCTTGCCACTTTAATGATTTTTCAATTACGTGTTACTGTAGATTGAAATGACCTTGCTCTGATACAAAATGAAAGTCTACAGGATCTTTTTATAATGCAACTTATATATAAGCGTGAGAGTGTATATTACAAATTACACTAAGCAGAGAATAATAACTAAATATAAAGAAGGTAAATAATAAAAGCGATAACACTAGATATTTTATACTAGTTCAGACCTCCCGTCTTACGTCTAGTCCTTAAGCTCTCATTCAGTATTTCCTTTAACCAACTAACCCTAACTTTGCCCGGAGGAATAGGCTAAGACAAAAGTATATCTCTGATAATCTTGTGTTCCAAATAACATGGACCTTGACTGATAGTACAAATCTTCATGTGATCTTCTTTAAGTATGTGAATGTGAATGCTTTGAGTTGTAGGAAGATGACAAAATTATTTTTGATTATGATAGATTGAGAGTATGTAAGTAACGTATGCACAAGAGAGTAATAAGAAATCAAGAGAGAATAGATTCAATTAATTCAAATTTTTTAATATCTAAATCTCACTCATGGTTGTATTTATAGATTCAAAAAGATGCAGATGAAGAGTTGTTACTGTTAGATAAGGTCTATTCATTTTAATAGCTGCAACCTTTCGATGAAGAGTTGATTATTCATTCAACAAAGGTGTCTATTCAGAGTTTTGCAGTTTTTCTAATGATAGAGGTTTGTGGGAAAACCTTAGATGTCCGTGGCTTCAGGAAATAATTTCCCGAGTATTGTCATAAACGTCTGTGATTTTCCTCAGACGTCTATGAATAGTTAATGCAGTTTTTCAATTTACGTTTAGTGATATGAAATCATGTGTGATCGTGTGTGCATATATACTCAAGGAGACCTTACAAAGTTTTATCTAAGACTCTTTATACACTATAATAACCTTACTAATCATAGTATGATCAATAGATCTTTGTTTGTCTTTGAGTCCCAATATCTTCGAGCATGATGTTCTCTTGTAGTATATACCTGTAAGCTTGATAAGATGTATAACATATATGATTGTATAGTTGTTGTCATTGAAACATAGAATGGAGGTTCTAACACTTTGAAATAAGCTTAGAACTTTGAAAATATTTTGGCAAAAACTAATTTTTGGACCTAAGCAAGGCAAAGTAGGCTAGGCCTATGGGCTTTTAAGCTCGGCCAAGAAGCTTTTGGGCTTGGCCAAGAAGGAGGAGGGCTCAGCCAGAGTGGAGGAGGGTGGATATGGGCTTAAAATTGAAAAAGGAAGATGAGGTGTGAAGAAACAAGTGGTTTAAACAAGATTTAAAAGGTTTTAAACTAGAAAGACGTAATTTTTAACATGAGAATTCAAAATGGAAGCCATTAAAGTGACTTTATAAGCTTTTAAAAAGAAGATAATTTTTGAAACTTTTTTGTGAAATAAGAATGGAATGAGAGAGGGAAATGAATTTTGTATTTATAAAAATGAAAGGAATGAAATTACCTTTCTACCCCCAAGAACCCTTGCCCTCCACATGTTTGATGCCACCTCACCACCTTATCCACCCACCTTGTTCCATACGCAAAAACCAAGGGGTAACCCTTTTACCCACCATGCAAAAGCCATCCTTTGTACCATGACGTAGAATGAAAGTGACATGTCATGATTTTCCTTTTTATTAAATTTTTAAACTTGGAAATTTGTCACATCTTTCTTCCATAAGTATACTTATGTTAGTATTCTTCATTTTATTTTCTAATCTATGTTTAAGTTATTTAAAATGTTTAAATATATTAACTAAAGTGTTTACAACTTTTTAATGTTGAAAAATGAAAATTTTCAATAAGCTTTCCGGTCTTATTTTCTAATTTCTTTTGAAATAAATATTTTTGTAAAAAAATTTAAAAATCTTTTCACCATCACTAGTTATTATTTAAAATGGGTATTTTGAGTTTTATAATTCATATATTAATTATTTGATAATATATTTAAATATCCGTATTAAAATGATTAAATTTCAGGTCGTTACATTCTCCCCTTTAAAAGAATTTTATCCCCGAAATTAGCACACAAGAAGCTATCTAAAATGAATAATTTCAATTGATTACAAAGGTGAATATCAAAATGGACTAAATAAATTTAAAGAGAAATAGAACAATTATTTCCTATCTAATAGTAATTTAAACATATTCATACATTATTTGATACAAACATGATTTATACATTGCTTACTAAATAGTAGTTTCTCATCCCTATAATTAATCTATAAGCTAAAATACATTTCAAACAAATAAACATATGTTTACTCCTTTACTAAACTTATTCATTTTATTCTTTATTAAATTAAAACTTATTCATAATAATTTATTTCTTATTCATATAATAAACCTTTCAGCTACCAAACATTCCAAATAAATAACATATGCTTTCTTCTTTAATAAAGGAACATTTATTATTCTTTATTAATATTTATTATTCCAATCAATTTGAAATTTACATTCAGATGGTCATTTATTTCATTCCAACCAATGTCATTAAAATACCGATTAACATATGTTATCATTCTTACCTTATTGCAAAACATATCTCATTAATGGAAATAATTAAGTTCATGCCTTATATTATAATTTAATTTGTATCAATACAATCTTAAATTCTTTTTTTTCTAACAACTTTATTCAAAATCCTTATTTAATTTAATATTTTCAAACTGTTAAAAATACGGGCCGTTACATAAAACTAAAACAAAGGCATATATTTATAATTATGAAACCCATACGGAAAGCGTACACTAAGCATTCATAGCAATAATACATACACCATAAAATACACGCAATCTACTCATCTATGAATGACTCAGGGCAAGCCCTTCTTATACTACTCTCTGACACTACATATCCGAGGAGTCTTACTTCAGATTTCCAGACACAACATTTAGGAAATTTAGCCTTCAAGTCATGCTCCTTAATGTTTCGAATACGGACTCTAAGTGGCGTGTGTGTTCCTCCTCAGTCTTCGAATAAATAAGGATGCCTTCTGTTGAGACCAACACAAATTTGTTAAGTATATCTCTAAGAACTCGATCCATGATGATTACATAATGAGCGGGTGCGTTGGTTAGCCGATAAGGCACAACCAACCACTCAAAGAAACCCTCTGATCCTCTAAAAGCTGCCATGGGTGTATTATATTTAGATATCCTTTGTGGTGAAATCTCATGTCTAAATCCATATGTGAGAATATCTTAGCACCTTGCAGTTGTTTGAACATGTCGTCTGTGCAGGGTAAGGGATACTCGTTCTTATACATCTGCTTATTCAATTCACCGTAGTCCACACAAAGCCTTGGCGAACCATCTGACTTAGCAACGAAACCCACAGCCGCTCCCAAATCCGAGTGACTTGGCCTAATCAAAACTTTACTTAACAATTCCTCTATTTGATTTACTAACTCTCTTCTTTCCCTTAGAGCCATCTTATGCGTAGGCTGCATAAATGGTTTCCATCCGGGGGTCAAGTTTATACTGAATGCCACTTTGATCATAACAAATTCCACTTTGAATGCCACACTTCCATTCCTTTGATCACTATTTGACTCCCACAAGCATACAACCTCTGAGCTCGTATGTCTCAGAGAAGGGTGTTAAGCTAAGAGAAGTTGCCTTCTCTGCCACCAAGCAGATGTACATTTGTAAAGGTCAAACGTTGTGTCTTAGAAATGAAATGTTAGACATTCGTCCATACAAGTTCGTTCTGGGACTGAACGAAACCGAAGGCACTTTCCTCGACCATTACCAGGCGAGAAGCACTTGCTATCCGAAAAATCTCCACAACGAGGAGACCACTACTGTGACGCCCCACCTCTATGCTCCCGCTAACCAAGGACACTACTGGGTAATGCCGTCAACTAGCGCGAAGAATAAGGCTGTTGAGGAGCGACCATCCGTGTAATTGCTTTGTGCGAGTACCGATATGTCAGAAAATATAACTTACATTTCATTTCAAGAGGAAATTCGACGTATCAAATACAAACTCAAAGCTACCACACAGTGGCTAAGTGGACTTCGGAAACAAACGTAGAAATAAACATAACACAAATCAGTAATAGACATTCATATCACAAAGGCAGAATCAGATATGAATATATCACATAAAAGTGTACATCAAAGTAGTGGTCAATCTAGATCCACTACATCACAGAAGAATAGATACAAGTGCTAGACAAAAGAATAATTATACATCAAGGAGTCTCTATCTCAAATGTATAATAACAAAAACTACAAAACTGTGTAGTTAGACAAAAGTCAGAAGATGATCCCAGATAAGGGGTCAAGCAGAAGCACCTGTAACATCTCGGTCTGACCCGAGTATTATTTAAGAAGAAAATAATAAACGGATCAGTCAAGCTATAATTATCATATATAAAATGAGATATGAGTAGAGATAAAACAAAAACGTATGATAACCATAATGTCAAACTGTGACAAATATACTTTAAACAACAACAAAATCATACAATATCTCAAGAATGTCAAAGCACCAAAAAGAATGTCATATTCTTTATTTCATTCACCAAACCCCAAATATTGACAAACATATCATTGCCAATCAAAAAAAAGAGGTGAAACACAAATTCTAGAAATCATCAACTAGTCCAGAAATCACAACGGAGTGGGGGGAAGGCCTATCACAAACGTGAGCATGAAAACTCACCAACACGTGTATCACAAACGGAATGCTATTCCATGGTCGCTAACCATAGAGCCGGTGCAACAGCGTTGTGCAATAACGGTACGCCCGAGGAACCAGAAACTCAAATATTTCAGGACAACGACGTAGTGCAATAACGGTACGCCCGATGAACTCGAAACTCAAATAATTCGGAACAACGACGTAGTGCAATAACGGTACGCCCGATGAACTCGAAAGCCGAAGCATCGATGTAGTACAATAACGGTACATCCGATGAACCAAAAACCGTAAAAGAACATGGGTCGCTAGCCCATAAAAGAAATGATACGAAGCTCAATAAAACGAGGTACAGTCCCCCACGTGGACAAAGAGACATCGCACATTGCTAGTCTAAACCATAAAATGATCATCATCGATCATCAAGAAGTGTCGATTACACTAAGCTAGTAAATATAAGAGTTTAGCTTCATGTCCCATAACCACTTGCTTAACTCAAATATTTACGAACAGATTGTAGATTTCTACTCAAAAAAATTCACAAGAGTTCAATCGAACAAGTCCAAGAACAAACCGATGAAGTAAACGCAAGCGTTTATACCACTTGTTTTATTATGCCGTTTAATTAGATTTCTCAGACGACTGAGGAAAAGGTTTGTATATACTAATAGATTATAAAATGGTTTTATAAACGAGCTTTGTATTAAAAATAGAGTTTGAAATCATCTTTGTAAAAGAGTTGAATATTTACTACTAGTATAAAAACCTTTGTATTTTAAACTGACAAATCACAGAAATGATTGTAGAAACAATCAATCATCAAAAATTCACATACGAAGACGTGAATCAAATCCAAAGAAATCGATACTGAATCCATCAAAAATGGATATCCTCAAAAATCCCGAAGAAGAAGTCATCAAAGTCGATAATAAATGATAACAACAAATTGGATAATCACGAATCGATAAAAATTGGAATCCCACACAAAATAGGCAAATTGGAATCCCACACAAAATCGGATGAGTGATGATGGCTAGGGGTTTATGCCAAACGACTACCCAACCTTAAAGACTCACCAATACACTCCGACCAACATGTCCAAACATCCTATAATGATTTTTCATAGATTTTGACTTCAAACACCAAAAATTGGAATATTCATCAAACCAATTCAATTCAAAAGCAAATAGACATGGAATAGATGTTAGGAATTGCTACCTAACACTATCAAAGATATAGACGTAGATGTGAGTTCAAAAACCCACCTTTAAACCCAAAAACGATAAAGGAGAAGCTTTAAAGCAAATGAAGATCAACTACTCTTCCTCTTCAACTCTAGAAACTCCAATCTAAGACTAGAAGCAATAATTTCCCAAATTAGGTTATAGGAAATTTCTGAAATTGGAGAGAGATTGAGATGGAGAAGAAGAAGGAGATGCTCACCTAAGCTTCTCTTTGAATTTTGGAGCTAGAACTTGAATTTGCAAAGAAGATTAGGGCTTAGGAATTCTAATTCTTTTTCTCTTCCCCCTTTTTTTAAAGCTTGAGTGTTAGGAAATATTATGAAGGAGCGAAGAGGAGTGGAGTGGAGTTGGGTTGATATGTTGGGTTAATGGGCTGAAACCCCAAACCCAAAGCCCTAGTTGAAAACTTCAAGATTTTACCCAACTCAAAACATATCGAAGTTTATACTCAAAAAGGTCGCAAACACCATTTTGGACTCAATGGATGTGATCTCGAGTCCAAATTGTTGAATCTCAATTTCAGCCTACATTCAGACGTTTGAAATTCCCAATTCAGACGTCTGAATCTGGAAAAACAGATGTTGTCTAGTACAATATTCAGACGTCTGAATCTTCCATTTCAGACGTCTGAAAATGGCAATTTTAGCCTATTTCCATTTTGGATTGACTCGAACAATTTCAGATGTCTGAATGCTTTATTTCAGACGTCTAAATTTCCTCTTGAATGTGTTTTCAAATAGGCACTTCCAAATAGCACGATCCAGATTGACTTTTCACTAATTCGACTGTTCTTTTACGAATAGTGACTTTTTCGGACTTAAATCCGACTAACGATGCTATATTTAAATAAAATATTTAAATATTCAATCGTAAAATATGCGGGTTATTACAGACTCCCCTCCTTAAAGAAATTGTGTCCTCGCAATACTTAAGAACAAAATAAAGAGTAACAACCATAAAAGCATATCAACACAAAAGAAAATTTGAAATAAGAAGTTCACCATAAAGAGCACGAAAGAGTAAGTCCGTATGTGTTTGCTCGATGAATTCTCTGGATTCCCAAGAGCAATCCTTAGGATTTGAGGACCATTGAACTTTCACAAGAAGAACATATTTATTTCGAAGGCGTTTAACCTCCGAAGTAATGATACGAATAGAATGTTGCTCATAAGTCAAATTTGGTGAAACTTCAATTTCTACAATTACACCGGACTCAAGAATAAAAATCGTAATCCCTAGGTATTTCCGCAGTAAAGAGACGTGGAAAACGTCATAAATAGCAAAAGATTGAGTTGGTAATAAAAATGCGATAAGCCACGGAACAAATACGTCGGTGATGGGAAAGGGACCAACATATCGAGGTGCTAATTTTCCCAATCAACTGAAACGCACAACACCCTTCATAGGTGAAACACAAATGAACACCAATAAAATCTGGACCTAAACCAGCTTCTCACTGGCTTCAAGCCAACAAGAAGAAGATCAGCACGGCCTTCTGTAGAGTGCCTCGAAAGGTGCCATACCAATACTAGATTGGAAGCTATTATAGGAAGAAAATTAAACAAGAATATGATCTTCCCTACTTCCACCAAAATCAAGAACACATGCACGAAAGAGATCTTCAAGAGTTTGATTCACACGCTTGGTTTGTCCATCGGACAAAGGATGATAAGCGGTGCTAAAATTAAGCTTTGTTCCCAAAGCTTTTGAAGACCTTACAAAAATCCACTAGTAAAATAATGGATCATGATTACTAACAATAGAAGTAGGAACTCCATGCAATTTAGTTTGACATTAAGTTTAGCCAAAAGAGGTATGGTCCAAAAGAGAAGGACGAGCCTCAAGGCTACATAAAACAAGAGATGAACATAAATTGGATTCACGATCTCGAATCTCACAAGTGGATAAAGTCTCGAGATCATTCCATTCGGATATCATCATGGAAACAAATGCTAGTTGCTTTCGGCTAAGGGCATCGGCAACACGATTACCCTTTTCTCGAGTACAAAGAATAACAAGATCATAAGATGCAAGGAACTCGAGCCAACGTTGTTGATGCAAATTAAGTTCCTTTTGAGAAAATAAATATTTCAAAGATTTATGATCGGAGTAGAGAACAAATTTCTCTCCCAAAAGATAATGTCGCCAAATTCTAAGAGCGAAAACAATAGCCGCGAGCACCAGATCATGAATGGCATAACTAGTCTCGACAAGCTTTAACTGTCAAGAAACATATCTGATAACCCATTCCCTTTTGCAAGAGAATGGCACCCAAACCAATACGACTAGTATTGGTATAAGCAATAGTGTCTTGATTCCCTTCGGGAATCGCAAGAATAAAAACATCGGAAAAGAGTTCTCATCCTCTTTCCCGAAAAGCTAAGACATTCAAAATTTCAATTAACTTTATGTAATTAACTTTTTAGAAAAATTTAATTATTACAAGTCAAATTTACTGTGTCTGACTGTCTCATCATAGTGTTTAGGAGATTCCTATCGATAACGTTGATCAAGCGTACCGACCAGAATTCTTAAAGCACTCAATGGGCAAAATAAAACAAAATCATCTTCTATATGATAAACATGCCTCTTATAAAATTTACAAATATTCTTTGCTCGTTTTAAGAACAAAATTTCTTATTGAAAAGATTTGCAAATTTTAAATTGTTGTTTTCATCCATAATCAATACATACAAGGATGGTCTCATCGAGATATTCGTAGAATACTCGATTCATAAAATGGATGAAATAAGGTAGAAGGTTCGTCAAACCGAATGACATAACAAACCACTCACAAGAATCATAACGAATGCGGAATGCAGTAAGTGGAATGCTATCCTCCGCAACTCGTAGCTGATAAAAACCGGTCCCAAGGTTGAGCTGAAAAGACCTTAGCACCATTCAATAGATTGCTTAGGTGACAATCCTAAGACAAGCTCAAATATACTGGAAAGCTCACAAATTACTTGAATGATAAAAATAACATCTTCTTCATCAAGTGGGTTTAAAGAATAAAATGTTGCCACCAAATTCGGAAATCAAAACCTTTAAAAACAATAGAAATATGCTTAACAGATTAAAGATGTCTAAGATATATAGTCTGCTCAGGACATAGGATGTGGGCTTCAGAATGATCAAGCCAATCTTTCCCAAAAAAAATCAATTTCGAAGCTAAGTAACGCATAACATGCAAATCGGCTCGAAAAGAATAATCACATAAAATGATCTCGACATTTTCCACAAAGCAAACTGAGTGTTGCGGATCCACCAACCGGATTCGCAATTCTCAGTGAAGTCATCAAGCCCATAATATTTAAAGAAAAAGAATCAACAAGTTCTTTTGATATAAAATAATGGGATGCACCCGTATCAAAAGAAATCAAAATATGATAATCACAAAACAAATTAATGTCATCAAGGATAGAATGAGAATTACCTTGACCAAGAGAAGTGCCACTAGGGGCTTGAACAACATTTAGCTTTCCCTCTCTTTTCTTTGGAAGTTTGGGGCATGAAGATAAAAGATGGCCAAAACTTTTGCAATAACGACAAAAAATGGTTTCGGGCACTCATTTGCATAGTGGTCCGTAAGACCACAATTGTAGCATCGTCCACGACTAGAGGTAGGAGACTTTGCTATCGAAGTTTCTTGCTTCCCTTTCTTGTTGGGTTTGGGATTGGGGCCTTTGAATTTAATAGGCCTCTTCATGTTATTGTTGAAGTTCTGTCTGGCACGCACAACTTCAACATCAATTTCTCTATCGGCCTCTTCAAGTCGAAGAGCGATATCTATAAGCTGATCGAAAGAAACTTCTAGTTTCAGAAGTAAAGGCTTCTTAAGGTTCTTATTCAACCCATAGACAAATCTCTGATTTTTCTTCAATGGGGTATTAATATATTCGACCCCATATTTAGATAGAGATTCAAAAGATACGACGTAATCCGTCACAGAAGATTCACCTTGAACAAGGTTAATAAAGCGTCGGACTAAAGTTACTTTTTCAGCCTCCGGCACAAACTTCAATTCGAATCTTTCCCGGAATTGCTCCCAAGTAAGATCCGCTTCGATAATTTCAGAAATCAAAAGCTCATACCAATCTAATGCTCTTTCTTGGAGCATGTTAGAAGCCACTTGGACTCGAAGTGAATCAATAAGATCCATGCGGGAAAAGATGCGATCGCATGATCTAAGCCAAGCTTGGATATCTATAACGTTTTCGGATCCCTTGAATGGCTTTCCACCCAAAGCGGTATAATCTCTGCACAAGCGTGCAAACCCGGATTTAGGGTGAGTTGGCGCTGGAACGGGTCCGGCAGCTCGGGCATTGTTCACAAGATCTAAAAGTTGTTGAGATGACATAAATACTCCATCCTGAGGAGTAGCACTAGATTGACCGGCGCTGGGACGGCCAGGTCTAACCATTTCTCTTCTCTAAGAAAGAAAGAAAGAAGAGGAAAAAGGTTATTCTCAAAATGAATACCAAACAACCTTGATTGATAAAACAAGGCATCACAAAAGAAAATAGGATAGAACGGTATGAAGACTCAAATTAAATACTATGGTACGATTCCTAAGGAAGACTTAGGACAATGATCCTTGCTAGATTATTCTACATTGTTCTGAAAAATTGGCTCTGATACCAAGCTGTGACGCCCCACCTCTATGCTCACGCTAGCCAAGGACAATACTGGGTAATGCCGTTGACTAGCGCGAAGAATAAGGCTGTTGAGGAGCGACCATCCGTGTAATTGCTTTGTGCGAGTACCGATATGTCTGAAAATATAACTTACATTTCATTTCAAGAGGAAATCCGACATATCAAATACAAACTCAAAGCTACCACATAGTGGCTAAGTGGACTTCGGAAACAAATGTAGAAATAAACATAACACAAATCAGTCATAGACATTCATATCACAAAGGCGGAATCAGATATGAATATATCACATAAAAGTGTACATCAAAGTAGTGGTCAATCTAGATCCACTACATCACAGAAGAATAGATACAAGTGCTAGACAAAAGAATAATTATACATCAAGGAGTCTCTATCTCAAATGTATAATAACAAAAACTACAAAACTGTGTAGTTAGACAAAAGTCAGAAGATGATCCCAGATAAGGGGTCAAGCAGAAGCACCTGTAACATCTCGGTCTGACCCGAGTATTATTTAAGAAGAAAATAATAAACGGATCAGTCAAGCTATAATTATCATATATAAAATGAGATATGAGTAGAGATAAAACAAAAACGTATGATAACCGTAATGTCAAACTGTTACAAATATACTTTAAACAACAACAAAATCATACAATATCTCAAGAATCTCAAAGCACCAAAAAGAATGTCATATTCTTTATTTCATTCACCAAACCCCAAATATTGACAAACATATCATTGCCAATCACAAAAAGAGGTGAAACACAAATTCTAGAAATCATCAACTGGAAATCCAGAAATCACAAAGGGGGGGGGGGAAGGCCTATCACAAATGGGAGCATGAAAACTCACCAACACGTGTATCACAAACGGAATGCTATTCCATGGTCGCTAACCATAGAGCCGGTACAACGGCGTTGTGCAATAACGGTACGCCCGAGGAACCAGAAACTCAAATATTTCGGGACAACGACGTAGTGCAATAACAGTATGCCCGATGAACTCAAAACTCAAATAATTCAAAACAACAACGTAGTGCAATAACGGTACGCCCGATGAACTGGAAAGCCGAAGCATCGATGTAGTACAATAACGGTACATCCGATGAACCAAAAACCGTAAAAGAATATGGGTCGCTAGCCCATAAAAGAAATGAGACGAAGCTCAATAAAACGAGGTACAGTCCCCCACGTGGACAAAGAGACATCGCACATTGCTAGTCTAAACCATAAAATGATCATCATCGATCATCAAGAAGTGTCGATTACACTAAGCTAGTAAATATAAGAGTTTAGCTTCATGTCCCATAACCACTTGCTTAACTCAAATATTTACGAACAGATTGTAGATTCCACTCGAAAATTGTCACAAGAGTTCAATCGAACAAGCCCAAGAATTAACCGACGAAGTAAACACAAGTGTTTCATACCACTTGTTTTACTAAGCCGTTTAATTAGATTTCTCATACGAATGAGGTAAAGGTTTGTATATACTAATAGATTATAATAAGGTTCTATAAACGAGCTTTGTATTAAAAATAGAGTTTGAAATTTTATTATCTTTGTAAAAGAGTTGAATATTTACTACTAGTATAAAAACCTTTGTATTTTAAAGTGACAAATCACAGAAATGATTGTAGAAACAATCAATCATAAAAAATTTACATACGAAGACGTGAATCAAATCCAAAGAAATCGATACCGAATCCATCAAAAATGGATATCCTCAAAAATCCTGAAGAAGAAGTCTCAAAGTCGATAATAAATGATAACAACAAATCCGATAATCACGAATCGATAAAAATTGGAATCCCACACAAAATAGGCAAATTGGGCTGAGACAAGCAGATTCAGACGCCTGACTTGTATATTTCAGACGTCTGAACCTGGGGCTCAGGCAATACTTTGCCTAGGCTAACGATGGCCAAATCCTATCGGAAGCGATCGGATGAGTGACGATGGCTAGGGGTTTACGCCAAACGACTACCCAACCTTAAAGACACACCAATACACTCCGACCAACATGTCCAAACATCCCTATAATGATTTTTCATAGAGTTTGACTTCAAACACCAAAAATTGGAATATTCATCAAACCAATTCAATTCAAAAGCAAATAGACATGGAATAGATGTTAGGAATTGCTACCTAACACTATCAAAGATATAGACGTAGATGTGAGTTCAAAAACCCACCTTTAAACCCAAAAACGATAAAGGAGAAGCTTTAAAGCAAATGAAGATCAACTACTCTTCCTCTTCAACTCTAGAAACTCCAATCTAAGACTAGAAGCAATAATTTCCCAAATTAGGTTATAGGAAATTTCTGAAATTGGAGAGAGATTGAGATGGAGAAGAAGAAGGAGATGCTCACCTAAGCTTCTCTTTGAATTTTGGAGCTAGAACTTGAATTTGCAAAGAAGATTAGGGCTTAGGAATTCTAATTCTTTTTCTCTTCCCCCTTTTTTCTAAAGCTTGAGTGTTAGGAAATATTATGAAGGAGCGAAGAGGAGTGGAGTGGAGTTGGGTTGATATGTTGGGTTAATGGGCTGAAACCCCAAACCCAAAGCCCTAGTTGAAAACTTCAAGATTTTACCCGACTCAAAACATATCGAAGTTTATACTCAAAAAGGTCGCAAACACCATTTTGGACTCAATGGAAGTGGTCTCGAGTCCAAATTGTTGAATCTCAATTTCAGCCAACATTCAGACGTCTGAAATTTCCAATTCAGACGTCTGAATCTGGAAAAACAGATGTTGTCTAGTACAATATTCAGACGTCTGAATCGTCTATTTCAGACGTCTGAAAATGGCAATTTTAGCCTATTTTCTTGCTGGATTGACTCGAAAAATTTTAGACGTCTGAATGCTTCATTTCAGACATCTGAATTTCTTCTTGAATGTGATTTCAAATAGGCACTTGCAAATAGCACGATCCACATTGACTTTTCACTAATTCGACTGTTCTTTTATGAATAGTGACTTTTTCGGACTTAAATCTGACTAACGATGCTATATTTAAATAAAATTTCTAAATATTCAATCGTAAAATATACGGGTTGTTACAACTACTATAAATAACTCTATAATGGGAGCGACCCAGAGCATTTCAACAAGCAGTCCTCAGGCTACGAAGATCCTCGATCTTCAATAATCATCATCTTCAACATGTCTTCACTTTTGAACGTATACATTGGTTCTAAGTGGTTTTCGGATAGACATTACCCAAATCCAACTTCGGTTCCTTCGAAACCAATTATCGCTTAAAAGATGTTAAGTTCATATATGTATATCAATCATCAATCAATTACTTCATCTTTTGTAAAATATCTTTATTAAATATATTCTATTCAATTTATTCCATTTTTTTTCAAATGTATATGGAATCATTAAGCCTCATTTATCAAATCATTTGATTTATAAACCTTTCTTAAATCCTGGAATAATTCCAAATCATTTTCTCTTTTACTTAGGAAAACCTGTCCAAATCATTCATTAAATCTTAATCAAAGATTTATTATATTTAAGCTATAACTTTTAACTTAGGAAAAAATTCCCAAATCATTCATTAAATATTAATCAAAGATTTCTTTCTTAGCTTCAAATCATATTCTTTCAAATCGAAGATTTTCATAACAGGGCACTACTGCCACCTTAGATATGGTAAATTTCACCTCTAGGGACTAATGGCAAGTAATCCTACATCGTGAAGATCTTTGTCATCAATGATCATTGTCTTCAATATATTTTATTTCGAAAATTAGTTTGAAGGGATTTTCAGAGAGGAATCACCCAAATCCGATCCTAGTTTTTCGGATAGGAATCACACAAATCTGATCCCGGTACCTTCGTGCTAGTCATCGATAAAAAGTTGTTAAGTGGTAAATTAACATTTAAAGAATTTGTTTCTTTTCTTTTATCTTAGAAAAACTTAAATATGATCTTTTTAGAGCATCAGGGCTTTCCTTTCGATCTATTCCACCCCTCTCCTAAAAAGAGAAAACATAGGCCAGGTAAGTTCAGGGCACTGGTTGCTCCATCCCTAACCTTAGTTAAACACCTTGTTTTTCTTCCCATATCTCATAGGCGGAATAAATGTACTAGTCGTTTCCGCATACTCAATTATTAGCTTTATTTTGGAATTGATTATAAGATTCCAAATTATATTTTAAACTCTTAATTTTCCTATTAAAAACATTCATAATTAATTCTGGGAGAAATCGTTAAGTTTAAACTCATATTCAAAAGGTTATAGAATTCGCAGCATAAAAGTGCTGCGGAAAGTGCTATATAAGCTTATTTGATTTAAAAAACTTTTTAATATTTGAAAATTCATATTTTCTATTCCAAATCTCTTTTAAACCAATTTAATAGATTTGTCAAATTTATTTCATATTTTTAATCATTTAAAAATACCATTTATAAAGAAATCCTTTTTTGGATTTCGAATTGCAAAACAGTGATGTTTTTAGAAAATTGTTTTGGATATATTTTAAAATCTACTTAATGAAATCTTGATTTTCTTTCTTCATTTGAAAACTATTATCATTGTGAACCAAAGAATTTTTATTTTGAAGAAATCAGACTTATAAACCATATTTATCCGAAATACTTCAAATTTGTTTTAAACCATATTTAAACTATTTTAACTCATTTAAAACAATATTTTTATCATTTCAAACTCATTTTTCATTTCATTTCATATTATAATATCATATTATTATAATATCATTTTCAATCTTTTTAGATATTTTCAAATCATTAAGAGGCTAAATAATTTCCATACACATATTTCTATAGATTTAATTCTCATTTAATTAACTATGCTTACTAACCATTTCTCTTATCATTTATCAAACCAAGTTATCATCCATATCACAAACATATAATCAATCATAATATCAACCAAGTTATCATCCATTAAATCATCCAACATATACCAAACATTTTATGTAATTAACTTGATATATTTTAGAAATTCATAACTTTAAATATGAGTACTCACCTTTAACCAAATCGTTTAACTTCGTACCAACATTCATATGCAACAACACTTCACTAAATCCTCTTAACTACAACAAATCTTTTTCGTAGACTTTCCTTTTAATTCCGGCAGCACTTCCTTCTCTTTTTCTCGCTCCGGAGCTTTCCAACTTGCTTCCTTCCTTCCATAGGTTCGGCCTCCTCTAGATCTACCTCTTCCTTAATCGTTTCTTCACTTCTTAGATGCTAAACCATGTTTTAATGGTATTCTAAGGTCTTTGGCAAAGTTTGGTGGTGTTTGACTTTATTTGATATGGTTTTGAAAAATTTAGTAAGGAAAAGAGAAGAGAAAAGGCCATTAGAAAAGTGGAGGAAAGCTTGGAAAAAGGAAGAAGAAGAAGTGAAAAAAGTGAGAAAGTGGATGCTTATTTATAGAAAAAGTTTGGGATTAAAATAATATTATGTAAAAGACCAAAATACCCTTACTTACTTATTAAGTAATCTTATTTTTCTTCAACACTTACCATCACCATTTCAAATCATGATTTATGTTATTTTCACTTAAGTATTAAGTAAAGAATATAATAATTATGTTTGGTTTGATTTGATGTTTACCTTTTGCTTTGAAATGACATGTTTGTCTTTCTGTGCTTACTTTTTCTTAATTATATTCTAGAAGTTTCTAACATTGTTTAGTAAAAGTAAACTTGATTAGTGAATTAATTAATACTTATACAATTTGAATATATGTTTCTATATAAGAAAATAAAGGTGCGACGGCGTTGCGACAACATTTAATCGACAAAACGTTGTTTTTCGACAAAATGTTTTATGTTCACATTTTGACGTTTTATTTAAACTATTTATTTATGTAAACCAAATTTAATAATAAATTTTTATAATGTTATTTAAAATTATAAACACTCATAAATAAATTAAAATAATTTATTTAACCATTGAAACTTACTTTTCTGAAATCAGCATTTTGTCACTTTTGTCGATATAGGCAAATGTTACTATTTTTGTGTATACTTCTCTTTCCAAATCCTATCTAATTTTGTTTGAATCATATAACCTTACCTATTTTATATTTAAAATCACTTTATATTGTATATTTTAAAGTGATCAAATTCTGGGTCGTTACATTCTCCCCTACTTAAAAGAATTTCGTCCTCAAATTACCCAAAACAAAAGTTTGCCTAAAACATTTATCTTTAAACTTAATTCAATATAATATACACAGATCATTCGTATGAAATATCTTATTCGATCTCCTATTCGAATACACAACTTTATTACCAAACTAGTATCGATCCCCCAATCCTCTAGTGCAGACTCTGATCAGTCTTCTAGATCAGAACCTTTTCTTTTCTTGCATAGCTCTCAACTATGATAGAAAACTCAAGTATCTAACCAAAAATCCTCATCAATGTTCATCGTCAAGAATCGAGTGATAAATCCTTTTTCGGACCGGTGTAAACACCTCAAAGTTCTGTACTCAAATCATATATCAAAATTTGTGTGACGAAATGATCTACACACAATATATGTATTTTATTTATTTATTAACTTTCAAAAACTTTTTATAAAAACTTTAACTTAAGCTCAAACACTTTATAAAGGTGCTTCTTATATAATCCCTTTAATTATTTATTTTCAAATATTTTTAATAAAGGAAAATATTCTAAAGAAACCAGTTTTCACTCAAAAGATAATTTATCTTTATTATCAATTTTTTTCCACAATCCTCTAACTTATTATATTTCAATTAACACTAATATTATTTATGAATCATTTCGTAAAACTAGTACTTAAGTTTATTTCATCTTATAACTAATGCAAATCAATCACATTTTAAAGACTTAAGTCCAAATTCTTAATTAATGCTAGAATTCACTAATATAACATTTTCTAGATAATTACCTTTTTGAGGAGTCATTATTTTACTTAATAGTTCATGACTTAAATCTGTATTTGTATGATATACCTTTACATCCTACGAGTAGTTACAAATCCCAAATTAAAAATTGGTTTTACTTAAATCCGTCTGTCTAACAAATTCAAACTTTGTTGTAATTTACTATTATCTCAAATTCATAAGTTATAAAACTTATTTCTTATTTAATACTATCATTGATTTTCTAGCAAAATTATAAACCACTCGTATTTAAATCCTCAAACCCTTAACTCTTAAATCTTTTTTTTATAAATTGGATTTATAAATTATCCTTATCTTATTTCATTTACTCAAAGTATTTCACAATCTTTTACCAAAAATTTTCATAAATTTCTTAGCTCTGAGTTAGGTATAATTTGGAAATTTTCGATTGTCCAAAATCGTCGAGAATCCCGCTTTGTGTTATCAATTAACGATCCCAATTTATCTTTGGTTTATAAATATTACTAATCAATTTATCAGTTAATGATTCGCATTATCTCTATAACTTAAGAAAATTATATAGATCGAGTAACCCTAAAATAATACCAAGGAACTAGGTACTACTAATAGTATCATATATCATATTAACAAGAAGAGCAATACTTAAGAGAAGTGTTTACCATCTGAACACATCTCTTGCCCATTTTTAGTTTATTTTCGATCCAATCGAATTAGTTATCATAAAATACCTCTTTTTATTTGAAATAATACCATTTTCAAAATCCTTTAAGGACTACTTTATAAAACCTATTTTATAAATTCATTTTATAAATTTATCTTATATTAATCAACTTTATTTAAGTTACCACAATTCTTTTACTCGAATTTAAATTCTCATTCCTTTTATATTTATCATTTTACACAATCATTTTCTATTATTTAAATACATTTTTACCTTATATGTTCATTCCTTAAAAAAATCTTATTATCAAACACCTTATAGTCAAATCGTGACTTAATTTACAAGGTATTTGTACTTAAACTTTTAAATCAAACAATTGATCAATTTATGATGGTAACTTAACATTATCATTTCTTAATTTATTATTTTGGAATAAGTATTAAAGATCCTAATTACTTTATCAGATTTCTTACTTATCGATTATCTTTATGAAACATCTTATAGTCAAACTGTGAAATTCTAATCACAAGATGTTTATATTTAAATTTCACTAATTCTGATTTCTAACTATACAACTTTTCAAAATATATACTTTATATTCAAAATATAATCATAGGTAAAATTATTTCATTTACCAATTTTTTTAAGATCAGTGTGTCGGTTCGCCTTGTTTAAGTGTTTAGGAACCCTCATTGATATTGGTCATCAGGCGTATCGATCAGAATCCATAAATTACTCAACATATAAATCAACACAAAACAATTTATTAGTCACTAACAAATAAGCACTCATATATAATACACTCAAACTCATTTTAGGGTGTTACAAACCCTATCTCTAATGAGTCACTCATCCTAGGGTATTACTAACCCTATCTATGATGAGTCTTTACCCCACCAAAGCCAAGGTTCTCGCTTAACCTTCAGCTCTGATACCAAATGTAATGGCCCGTTTTTCCTTACACTTTGAATTGACAATAAACCACACATGTCCAATTCAAATTGCACGAATAAGCGGATCATTAAGGGTAGAAAGAAAATAAAGACAGAACAGAATCTCACACGAATGGAATAACATATATTATTTCAATAATAATCTTTACAGTGGAAAATTTTAAAATACAATATCAGAGTCTAACCTAGATTCAGCCTGGACAGTTATAAACTTTTGTCCTTACAAATGCTGAAAACAACAAAACAAATACAGTAGATGTAGCGGATAATAGAATACGTCCATACGATGATGAAGATCTCCAGCTCTCCTTTGGAAACTCCAACCGTCTTCAACTAAACCTGAAACTACTCGGATCTGACTCGTATATTAAAAATACCCGCATCAGGCTTGATAAACCAGCGCGAGATACTCGAAATTCAAAATGACTATGTTATCAAAACCTTTGAAAAGAAGGGTATCTCATAAGACCGCACCCACACATAAACACAGATGGGTTTTTACCTTATGATAACGAAAATACTTTTATACCAAAATACACTTGATATTATTTTTAATGACATTCCTTTGAAAACACTTTTCAAATAAACTTATTCAAATAAGGTATCAATATCTGGACTAAGTCTAAGGTAATATATCCGGACTAGGTCAATGGAATATACAGAACGAAATATATGATACTAGAAGGGGTAGCTGAAATGTTTTCAACTCATTACAGCTATTTTGGGACTACAATCAAAACCGTAAATCTCGTATTGGGATTGGATTTCCAACATGATAGGAAACTAGTGGAAAGATCAATCTGTATCCACGGCTTACATCCAAGACTCAAACACCGTTATACAACAACACAAATGGCTAAAAGAGGATACAATATGCGAATAACATCCAAGGACTCGGACTTCGCGCATCCCTGCCATGAGGCCCAGACGTATCTGGTACCTAGTGCTCAGAACACCTGATAACCCAAATCACTACTATCCGAAATGCGAGCATACGTCTGACCACATAGAATCCCATCATAACCGAGGTGTGAGGCTCGCGAGGCCACGCTCAATTTCGTCAAAGCCACGCTTTTCATACAAAACCACGCTTTGATGATAACAAGTTCCACTTTGAATGCCACACTGCCATTCCTTTGATCACTATTTGACTCCCACAAGCATACAACCTCTAAGCTCATATATTTCAGAGAAGGATGTTAAGCTAAAAGAAGTTGTCTTCTCCGCCACCAATTATTAGCTTTATTTTGGAATTGATTATAAGATTCCAAATTATCTTTTAAACTCTTAATTTTCCTTTTAAAAACATTCATAATTGATTCTAGGAAAAATGGTTAAGTTTAAACTCATATTTAAAAGGTTATAGAATTTGCAGCATAAAAGTGTTGCGGAAAGTGCTATATAAGCTTATTTGATTTAAACAACTTTTTAATATTTGAAAATTCATATTTTCCATTCCAAATCTCTTTTAAACCATTTAAATAGATTTATCAAATTTATTTCATATTTTTAATCATTTAAAAATACTATTTATAAAGAAATCCTTTTTTGGATTCCGAATTGCAAAACCGATGTTTTTAGAAAATTGTTTTGGACATATTTCAAAATCTACTTAATGAAATCTTGATTTTCTTTCTTCGTCTGAAAACTATTATCATTGTGAACCAAAGAATTTTTATTTTGAAGAAATCGGACTTATAAATCATTCTCTACGTTAATTTGAAGTTACGGGTCGAAATTTACGAACTACCGCTACGCGACGAGCTCGATTTTGACCGATTTTGTGAATTGCTTCGGAACTTGTCCGAAACACTTCAAATTTGTTTTAAACCATATTTAATATATTTTAACTCATTTAAAACAATATTTTCATCATTTGAAACTTATTTTTTATTTCATTTCCTATTGTAATATCATATTATTATAATATCATTTTCAATCCTTTTAAATATTTTCAAATCATTAAGAGGCTAAATAATTTCCATACACATATTTCTATAGATTTAATTCTCATTTAATTAACTATGCTTACTAACCATTTCTCTTATCATTTATCAAACCAAGTTATCATCCATATCACAAACATATAATCAACTATAATATCAACCAAGTTATCATCCATTAAATCATCCAGCATATACCAAACTTTTTATGTAATTACCTTGATATATTTATAGAAATTAGTAACTTTAAATATGAGTACTCACCTTTAACCAAATCGTTTAACTTCCTACCAACATTCATATGCAACAACGCTTCACTAAATCCTCTTAACTACACCAAAACTTTTTCGTAGACTTTCCTTTTGATTCCGGCAGCACTTCCTTCTCTTTTTCTCGCTCCGGAGCCTTCCAACTTGCTTCCTTCCTTCCATAGGTTCGGCCTCCTCTTGATCTACCTCTTCCTCCATCGTTTCTTCACTTCTTAGACTTTATACCATGTTTTAATGGTATTCTAAGGTCTTTGGCAAAGTTTGGTGGTGTTTTGACTTTGTATGATATGGTTTTGAAAAAGTTAATAAGGAAAAGAGAAGAGAAGAAGCCATTAGAGAAGTGGAGAAAAGCTTTAAAAAAGGAAGAAGAAGAAGTGAAAAAAGTGAGAAAGTGGATGCTTATTTATAGAAAAAGTTTCGGATTAAAATAATATTATGTAAAAGACCAAAATACCCTTACTTACTTATTAAGTAATCTTATTTTTTTTCAACACTTACCATCACCATTTCAAATCATGCTTTATGTCATTTTCACTTATGTATTAAGTAAAGAATATAATAATTATGTTTGGTTTGATTTGATGTTTACTTTTTGCTTTGAAATGATATGTTTGTCTTTTTGTGTTTACTTTTTCTTAATTATATTCTAGAAGTTTTTAACCTTGTTTAGTAAAAATAAACTTGATTAGTGAATTAATTAATACTTATACTATTTGAATATATGTTCCTATATAAGAAAATAAAGGTGAGACGACGTTGCGACAACTTTTAATCGACAAAACGTTGTTTTTCGACAAAATGTTTTACGTTCACATTTTGATGGTTTAGTTAAACTATTTATTTATGTAAACCAAATTTAAAAATAATATTTGTGTAATGTTATTTAAAATTATAAACACTCATAAATAAATTAAAATAATTTATTTAACCATTGAAACTTACTTTTTTGAAATCAGCATTTTGTCACTTTTATCGATATAGGCAAATATTACTATTTTTGTGTATAGTTCTCTTTCCAAATCCTATCTAATTTTGTTTGAATCATATAACCTTACCTATTTTATATTTAAAATCACTTTAAATAGTATATTTTAAAGAACGGGAAATTTTCCTCAAGGACAGTTTTAGGGATTTTTTTGGATGTAGGACAGCCCGCTAATATTTTTCTGTAAAGGACAAATTATCGTATTTTCCTTCCAGCCTACTTTCGTGCGCTTCTTCTTCTTCTTCCTTTCGATCAATTTTTTTACTCGCGATCAAATATCTCTCTTTCAATAAAAATATCGATCAACTTCGTTTGGTTATTTCAATTTCGTCCTTCTGAAAATTGTAGTTCATCGATCATTTTTTTCTAACGCGCGTTTGTTGATCTCATTCTTTTCATATTTGCACCGTGATCTCATTTTTCTTCAAATTGTATTAATTATGTATGCTTATATTACTCTATTTTTTGTTCTTTTTCTATTCAAGTTAAAAAAAATTGGTTGTGCTTTCTAATTGTGTTCATTTTTACAAATGACATGCAGTGTTATTTTTCTGATTGCTTGTTCGTTCGTCTATGGCAACTTTTGGAAGCAGCAGTAGGTTTTTTATTATTATTCGTTTGTTTATGCAATGTTGTATTTTAATTTGCTTTTCATTTAATTTATCTTGCACTTTCTTGCATTAATGTTGGGATGATTGGAAAAGTATCATTTCTTGGGTTGTATATAAAGTTGTGATAGAGTGGAAAATTTCCTGTTTTTGGGTATCATTTTTATGTTTTCTTAGTATCATTTTTTTATTATCAGTAACTAGGTATTAGTTTTGTATACGGTATGTATCAGTTTTGTGAAATTGAATAATTAATGTTCTAAATTTAACGTATTTTTACTAATGTTTATTTTTTATTTTTTTTGACAGTGGGGATAACAGTCTTCTTTGTCTGTTTGTGTTGAATAATAACACTTTTAGCACTCGATTGTCTATTGATTGCTCTTTGTATGATTTGAAGAATAAGATATGTCGATGTTGGTCTCAATTAACTCCTTCTTCTATTCAGATTTCTTATGTACTTGAGGACAAAGTTATTATGGTTGACACTGATTCTGATATTCAGAGTATAATTTGTTTTCAGTTATACAAGAAAAGTTCTTTCTTTGGTTTTACTGTTAAGGTTAAGGGTTCTAAATTGGAATATGTTGATGGTGCTTCTATTTCAAGTTCATCTGATGTTCGTGCTTTTTCATCTTCTACTGTATCTGTCTGTTCAAATGTTGTTGTTAATGGTAAAAGTAATTTAAAAGATATGTTGAGGAGAGGGTCGACATTATGCATTTCCGATTTTGTTGGTTTTTGTTTTGGAGGAGCTGAACATTTTAGAGAATTTTTGATGGCATATCAAATTCAAAAGGGGTATGAATTAGTATTTTTAAAGAATTGTGCTACAAGAGTTACTGTGATTTGCTCTTCATATAAGGATGGTTGTCTTTTCAAAGTCCATGGTTCCTGTGATTCTGAAGAATTGAAAAGGTTTTTTATGAGAAATTTGGTTGCTGATCATTCTTGTGGGGCTGGTCTTAGAAATGTGAATAATCCACATATATCTAGTTCGTTTGTTAAATCGATGATTATTGACGAGATCCGTGATTGTCCTAGTAAAAAGCCTAAAGATATTATACTTGATTTTAGAAGAGAATACAATTTTCAGTTGTCTTACGGTTATGCTTATTATGGGAAACAACTTGCATTGATGGAGTTGCATGGTAATGATGCTTTGTATTATAATGATTTGAGTTGGTATTTGGAAGCAATGAAGAAGTCTAATCCAGATAGTTATGTTGATATGGATGTTGATCCTTGTACTAATGAATTTGAAAGGGTGGTTATTGCTTTTGGCGCTTGTTTACTTGGTTTCAAGTATTGTCGTCCTATGATATTCTTAGATGCTACTCACTTGAAGGGACATCCTGGTGTGTTGATGGGTGCTGCTGCAAAAAATGGTGATCAAGGTATGTGTTTGTTTTCAGTTTTGATTTATTTGTATTGAGATCATAATACTTGGCATAATCATTAATATTAATTTGTTATCATAATTTGTATTATGTTGGTATCAGTTTTAAGATATGTAGTTTACAGTTAGAAAGCTTCTAGTATCAGAATTTTCATTGTATTGAATTGTAAGTTTGTATTTGGTATCATAATTTCATACTGCTTAACAGGAGATTCGTATCAGTTTGTGTATAATGTTAGTATCAGTTTCAAGTATGTTAATATATGGTATCATATATAGTTATGTACTATTGAAATTACATTTGTATCATAATATATGTCAATTTTCGTTACTTTGTTGTGTTAGAATGAAGATTAATGTGCATAATGTTGTGGTTATCAATATTTTTATAATGGTCATATCAGGTTTTCGGTATCAGTTTTTTTTACTGTTAGTATCAGTTTTATGAATTGTTTTAGATTTATGGTCATAATTACTTTAAGTTTTTTTTACTAATTATTTTTGTATTTGCAGGTTTCTTCCCTTTAGATATGAGTGTAGTTTCTGTAGAAAATGTGGATAACTGGACATGGTTTTTGAACAATTTAAAACAAATGCTTCAAGAAGATCGTACTTTGGTTTTTATGTCAGATCGCCACCAAGGTTTGCTTTCAAGTGTTCGTGATGTTTTTCCTTCAGCTTATCATAGTTATTGCTATTTGCATATGGAACAAAATCTTCTTTCAGCAGTAAAAGCCAAAAATGCAAATGTGTCTATTGTTGATCTATTCAAAATGTGTTCTAGAGCTTCTAATCTATATGAATTTGAAGGAGCACATTCTAAGTTCTGTCAAATTGGTGGTGTTGCTGGTGTGAATTTTTTAAAGGATAAGCCATTTGATAAGTGGGTGGATTTATTTTTTCTAGGGAAACGTTATGGTGAATATAGTTCCAATGTTGCAGAAAGTTTTAATAGATGGATTTTAGATGAACGAGCATTGCCTATTACTTTGTGTTTAGATGGTATTCGTGTTAAGATTATGGAACAAATGGCTAGAAGAAGAGAAGAGTGTCGTTTGTGGAGAACAAGTCTTTGCCCTTTTATGGAGTTACGTTTAGGTGAATTGATTGAAGAAGGATTTGGATGGGATGTATATAAATCTTCTGATTTTGCTTTTGAAGTGAAATCTCCAAACTCTCATTGTGTTGATTTGAAGGAACGGGTTTATAGTTGCAACCAATGGAAAATTACGGGATTTCCTTGTGCTAATGCTATAAAGTGTATAAACAAGTCTAAGTTGTCTGTATATGATTTTGTCAAGAATTATTTCACTGTTGATTCTTATCGATGTTCTTATGCCAATGCTATAAATCATATTCCAAATTATGATAGGCCTATTGTTGATGGTAGCATTCAAGATGTTATCAAGCCACCAAAGGAGAAACGTGGCGCTAGTAGACCATCAGTGAAGCGCAAAGGAGAATTTTCATATTTTCAGAACAAGCAAAATAGATGTGGCGAGTGCAAGCAATTTGGTCATAATAAACGGAATTGTCAAGCTTTAAAGAGGATATGATTTTATTTTATTTTTTCAATTTGTTCAGAGTAATAAGTGGATGTGAGACTTGTTTTGGTGGTCTATAGTAATTGAACCTTTTATTAATTAATTTGTATTTAGTATAGCATATTACCAAATTGATTTTAATTTCAGCTATTTAGTATAAATGATAGTATCAGTTATATGTTTTTACAGTATTAGTTCTGTTGTTTGTTTTTACAAGTTTTGGTATCAGTATCATTTTTTACAGTGCAGTTTTTTACAGTACCAATTTTTATAAGTTTTTACAAGTATCAGTTTTTACAAGTTTTGGTATCATTTTTTACAATATCGGTATCAGTTAGCTTGGTTGGAGATAATGTTTGTTTGATTGGATATAAACGACTTTAGTATCAGTTTTGGTTAGTTTTTAGTATTAGTTTTGTGTATTATAATACGTGCTAGAATTGACACCAGTACGAATAAATAATTAGAATGATATCCGGTGTTAGCAAAAACTGACACCAGCACTAATTGTTGTTTCATAGTATGTTGAGTGTAAGTTTTAGCAAAACCGATACTATCAGTCATAAGAACTGATACCTAGTTATTGTTTTGTATTGAAATATTGTATGAAATTGGATAATATCATTATACAACTGATAGTTGCATAATAAAACTGATAATATTATGTGGGATCCATAGTTGCATGATAGAACATACAATATTTATTCTTGTTATAATATAAACAACAGGGAAAGAAAAGAACATCAACCACAACATATCATTCCAGGAGAGCAGTATCATTTTTACAAGTAAGAGCATCAATGTTTTAAGAACAGAACAATGTTACTTCATAAGTACCAAATTGCAACAAAACATCATTACTTCATAAGTACAAATTTCAACAGAACAACATTACTTTACAAGTACCAAATTTAATTGTGAAATAACACAATGTGAATTCAGTTCTTTTTTTTCTTTCTTCTTCTAAGCTTGAAATGTATTTAGACAGACTACAACAGTGTTCATCATCTGTAAATATTGCATGTACAATCTTTGCTCTTGTGGATAATATTTCCTTCTTTTCAAGTTTTATGGGTATCCTGCTTTTGTTCAGTGAAATGATGAATATCATTACAAATATTCCACAGTCAAGCCTGTTGAAACCAAAATGTAATATTAGTATCAGTTTGCATCAGTTGTATTAACAGGTTTATAATTAATACAAAACATTGAATTTCAGAGATAATGGTACAAGCATATAGTATGCTTTGAATTAAAATATTTAACAGTTTTACTAGCACACTTAGTATTAATTTCTGTATGAATTTTTGTGTTTGTAGCTATTGCTTTAAGATATTTTTGATATATATTTTGTTTTATTTTTGATTATGTAGGCATCGGTTTTTTTTGCTATGTGTCAGTTTTATTTCTTCATGTATCAGTTTGTTTTATGTAGGTGTCAGTTCTATAGGTACAAGTTTCTTTTATGTAGGTATCAGTTTTCTTCCTGTAGTAACTGTTTATTTCTAAACTAAAAGTTTATTGAATTGAGAGATAATAATTTTCAATATTTTGTTATGAATCAAATTCAATTAAATATAAAAGGTATACAACGATGTATAGAAGTATGTATGAAATATTATAATGCAAAAACACAGATAGTTTGAATAATGAGCAACTGTCAATTGATTATGACTAGTAGTTTCAATTGTATTTTTCATTTTGTTCTCAGTAGATAACATTTTGACCAAAAAACACTTACATGTCTTCTACTTGTTGTGCACACTTTATTTGATGCATATCATCTGGTTTCACCTCCATGTCTGTTATGTTATTGCTTTTCCAGATTTCTTTGAGCATGCCCTCTATTTCATGTCTCTAAAATAGACAAAATATTAAAATGTTAGGTCATATTCACTGTAATAAGTATTTTTTTTAAAGAAAGAGAAATCTCATACCAATTTTATAGCTTCTTTTAAACTGGAATTGTTTCTTTCATTTGATCTTCTAGGGCGGTTAGAATCAACATGACACCATTGCATTGTTGGGTATATTAAAGTCACTAATGTCTAGTGGTTTTCACAATGCAAAGGAAAATATATACTTTTAGCAAATTTGTCATGTACAATGGATTCTAGCATAGGGAGGACAAGACTTTTTTTCATACCTTTTATATCACACACAATTGCTTTCTGTTTAATATGAAAATAAGTTATGATTTAATAAATGAAGCAATTATTATGTACTTGGATATTAAAGTTTTATTTACCGTGATTGTAGTTGTGAAAGCATAATTGTGTTCTTCCAGTCCACATTTTGAAATATACCAATCTATAATCTGTATTAAAATCAGAAAAGTATAAGGTTTTTTATTGGTGAAGCAATATTAAATTGTAAATAGTATCACTAATGTTAATAGTGGCTGGCATCAAGTCAATGAAAGTATGTTGTGGATTTGGGCATCATTATTGCTTTTAGTTTGGTATTAGTTTTGATGTAAAGAAAAAAAATATTATGTACCTGCCCATCTGTCTCGTTTCCTTCTAGTACATGTTTTAGTGCATTCTTTGTTATGACACAACCTCCTCTGATTGTGTCCTTATCTTCCCATGCCACTACACTATTTTAACAAAACAATTTGTATATGTTAGATAAACTTAATTTCATATTTAAAATTAATATACATATTTGTACACTTACTTTTGTGATGATTTTGTCAATGAAAAGAAAGTTTTGATCACGTTTTGTTGCTCAACATTGAGATAGATCAAACATTTGCAATGTCCAAGCCCTATCTCTGAAAGTGTTGGCTCTATTACTGCAAATGGCTTTGGACTGTTGTCTTGTGCACTTTTGTTTTCAGCATCTTCATTTTTTTTGGGTTTTTGTTTATTTGCAACTTTTTTTGTTTCATCCCATATTCAAAGCTATCACGTTGTTTTTTCACTCTTGTTCTTGCCTTCAATCTTTGAATATAAGAAGCTGTCCTTTTTTGTGTTGCTTTAATTTTTTTTCCCACTTAATTTTGCAACTGTTTCTTTCTCTTTTCTAACAGCTGGTTGCACAGGTTCTTCTGCATCTTTTTATTTCTTCAGTTTTTTCACTTTCAAACTCTTGTGTGTCATAAAGTTTGAAAGATGGAGGGGTAAAGTCAAGCACTGAAACGACGTACGGTACATTTTGGTTTTTTACATCTATATCCTCTTCAAGATGTTGAGTATCTTCTGTTTTGTCTTTCTGCACTTGACTTTCTTTTTCCAACTCTTCTTTTTGATGCACTTCAGTTGGAGTCTGTTTTTTTTCATCATGTTCACATTGTATTTCTTCATTGTTCATTTTTTTACCCAATTCACTTTCTATTTCGATGGGCATATGTTTCTCCATTTCTTCTGTTTTATTTGCTCTTTTCTGTACACACTCTTCAGCTTTTGTTTCTTTATTTTCTTCATTTCTTCCTATTCCCATTTCTACAAAAGTATCTGCATTTAGTCCAGTTTGTAAAATTTCGCTTTGTACATAGAAACTTTCTTTTTTATTTTCGCCGTTTTCTTCACTGTCATTCAAATCATCTTCAAATTTCTTGGTTTTGTCTTCAGCCTGCGATCTTTTCTCTTCATTTTCTTTCAACTTCAACTTAATTTCTTTCAACTCTTCTTTCAAACTCAAAACTTCTTGCTTTGCTTTAATTCTTTTTTTTCTACTTCCAATTCTTTTTTTTCTACTTCCAATTCTTTTTTTGTTTTCTTTGTTTCTTCTTCCAAGTCTTTTATATGCATTTGGAAGATATTGATGCTTATGTCTTCCTCAAACGAATGTTCACTTTCTTTGGTTTCTTCAAACTTTCTTTTTTTCCATGCTTTTCTTTTTGAATTTTGGGGAAATTTTGTTCGACGGTTTCTGTTTGAAGTAGACATTCTTCATATAGGCTGAGATTTGTAATTTCTTTCACCTATAAAATTGATATTGGAAAATTTGTTTTAGTTTTAAGCTATGATTTCAATTTACAATGACAATTGAATTTTTATTGTAACGAAAAGAGGAAATACTATGCGATAAAAGAAATAGCTAATGTTTTAATTTCTGATACTATTAGTATCACCTTCAATCATGTAAAACTGTGGTATCAGTTTTTGAATTCTAGTATCATTTTCTTATAATATTAGTATCAGTTTCTTATAACATTAATATCAGTTTCAAGGATGTACAACTATGGTATCAGTTATTGCATTGTAGTCTCAGTTTATTATACTTCTAGTATCAGTTTCAATTGTGAAATTATATGGTATCAGTTTTTGCATTCTAGTATCAGTTTTTGATACTTCAACAATTAGTATCAAGCATGTAATCATATGGTATCAGTTTTTGCATTTTTGTATCAGTTTATGATACTATTAGTATCCGTTTCAAGCAAGTAAACATATGGTATCATTTTTTGCATTCTAGTTTTTGTTTCTGATACTATTTAGTACGTAATGATATAGTATCAGTTTTGCTCTCTGTAGTATTAGTTTTATGTAATAGAAGAAAGAATATGCAATTAAACTTTATTCTACATAAGATTTAAAGCATATTGATTTACAAAAATTAAATGGAATTTTAACTTACATCACCCTCTTTCACATTATCAAAAACTTCTGTGATTGCTTTGTCTTTTAGTTTCCTTAAGTCCCACTTTGCAAATCTTGGTAAAGCTGCAGTATAATGTTGTCTTTGTTGAATGAGATTTAATTTCTCACAAATGCAATACTGTTAACATAAAAAGAATTGATTAGATATGTTTGTTAAAAAAAATCAAGTAATAAAATTTTGATTAATTTATCTTACCCATGGAAGCATGGAGCATCCTAACATATTTCTTGGCTTATGGATGAACTTCTTAACAAATTTACTGAAATTCTTTTCTATCGTTAGTGGCCAAGAAACCAATTGCATTGTCTCTACATTAATTAAGTATGGTAGAAGTTCCCATCTTAACTTTTGCTGGTTGTTTGGGAAGAAGAATGTTAATAGTATTTCAATTACTATTAACAGTGGCAAGTGTAACGGCCCGGAATTTTGGTCGTTAGATTTTGAACATTTAATTCATTTTAAATGTTAAATGTAGATTTTGAATTGATTTAGAAATAAGAAGATTTTGGTTAAATTAATGAAATTAGTTAAAATTTCAAAAATGGTAATTCGATTGGATTTGAATAATAATAATTTAATATTTGAAATTGGAATAATTTGTGAATCTGGATATAAATGGTTACGGAAATGGTTCCTAAAATTTATTTTAAGTATAGTTTGATTTGAATTTTAATATTGGACTTTTGGATGGAATCGAAAGTCGATAAGTTAAAATTTGAAATTCTGTATTAATTTAATAATGGAATTTAATAATATAATAATGCAAATAATCCGATTTTGATTCGGAATGAATCAGAATGATTTCTAATGTGATTATAAATCCCATATGATTTCTAATTAAGTTAGTTAAATTTTAATAGTGAAATTTTAAATTATTTCGACGATTTTGAAAATCGCTCGAATTTATCGACGAGTCAAAATAGCCTTCCGGGGCATAGTCTCGAAATTCGACGAAACCAGTTCCATTGGATCTGTAATAGTTAATTATTATCGGATTTCAATTTTCGTAGCAATCAGAGTTGTCGTTTGACCGTGGCAGCTCAAAACGCATAAAACTATTTTAATCGATTCAATTAAAAAATTGATCGTTTATTTCCGTAACTCGCGCATATGATCGAATTAGCCTCCAAAACAGGTTCCAGTGTGTTCAGAATGCCAGTAAAACATTATAATCACCTATCGGCAGGTCTCGTTTGGAGATCGTTTGAAAAAGTTGTTTTAAAATTGGATTTAATAATAAAATAATTAGATTACGTATATATATATATATATATATATATATATATATATATATACGTATAATAGGCCGAAACCCTATTTCATTTTAGCGGTCGCCGTTCTATTTCATCTCAATGGCCGAAAACATCTAGTTTTCTCCCCTAAAAATCTCTCGATCTTAGCTATAATTCCAAAAAATTTCTAAACAAGAATCGTACAGGGGAACGAGATCTACGCGATGTACGGTGGTGATGGGTTTTAGCGAAGCATAGAGGGAACAGGGAGGCCGTGTTTGTCACTGTTTCCATGGGGTTTTGCTCGTCGATGGGATGACCGAGCTTCGTGGAATTTGGGGTGGAGGTGGAGGTGGCGAAGGGTTTCGAGGTGGCGGCATCTGATCGTAGTCTCGGCGATCGTGGGAGGTGCGGCTATAAGCCCTAGGGGGCGGCGATGGGTTCGTGTTAAGCTGGTAATGCACGTTGTAGAAGATGAAGGCTACGGCCTTGATTTCATCTCATTTTCCTACGACCGATTTTGTTCTGGTATATAAAAAAATAAAATAAAAGAAATTGATTTATATAATTTAGTTCCAATGTTTAAAAATTCATATCTTATGCATACATTATCAGATTCAAACGAATCAAGAAGCGCCGGAATCGCAGTGACGTGATCTACGCTGTAATAAAATTTTGGAGATGATCGGAGTTAGCGAGAATTTTGGATTAAATCGAATGGTTCGATTTAATTTAAAAATTAAACGCTCGACAATTCAAGGTGAGTTAATCTCACTCACATCTGGATGTCGGTTTAATTTAAATAGCTAATATTTAAATGCTTGATTTGGATGATTAGTTGAATATGATAATTATTATCTGATCTGATCGATATTTATCTATTGTGCTAACATCTATGGATGCATGGAAATAGGTTGGAGGGATCCAATTGGATTACTCACAATATAGGAATTATTTTCATAATTGATGATGTATTTTATTTATATACTGTGATAGATTAATTTAGAAATTAAATTATGTTGTGTTATGATTGGAATTGGATAAATAAAATCTGGGATTTTAAAATATAATAAAATAAATTGGGATTAAAGGAAAATGAAAAGGAATTTTTAAGTAATGAATTTAAGGAAATTAAATTCAAGAAATTGGATTGGAAATTGAAGTGTTTTTTGAAACTGGAATTTAAAAAGGAAATGAGAAATGGAAATTTATAAACTGGGTTTATAAATGAAATGGGGTTTTATTGGGAAATAAATTTGAAGTATAGATTTCCAATGGGAATTTCTATAAGAAGTGAAATGATTAAAAATAATAGTGAGATTATTTTTAAGGGATCGAAAGTGTATCTTTCCTGGGAAATGAAGTATGTTCAAAAGAGAACATTCAAAGTATTAACCAGAAAGATTAAAAATGTGTTTTTAGAATATTTTAGAAAATTATTATCTTTAATTATTTTAAGTGGAAAATAAGTATTTGTTAAGCAAATATGGTGTTACCTGGAGGTTTGACCATGCAACTAGGTCGTTCGGCATTTCAAAGGTTGTCCGGCATTCAGTGGTCGTTCGGCATTCCAGAGGTCGTCCGGCATTCAGTGGTCGTCCGGCATTCAATGGTTGTTCGGCATTTCAGAGGTCATCCGACATTCAGTGGTCGTTCGGCATTCCAGAGGTCGTTCGGCATTCAGTGGTCGTCCGGCATTCAGTGGTCGTCCGGCATTCAGTGGTCGTTCGGCATTTCAGTGGTTGTCCGGCATTCAGTGGTCGTTCGGCATTTCAGAGGTTGTCCGGCATTCAGTGGTCGTTCGGCATTTCAGAGGTCGCCCAGCATTCAGTGGTCGTCTGACATTTAGTGGTCGTTCGGCATTTCAAAGGTCGTCCGGCATTCAGTGGTTGTTCGGCATTTCAGAGGTCGTTCGACATTCAGATGCCATCTGACATTCAGAGGTCTCTCGGCATTTCAGCTTCGTTCGACATCCCAGCCTCGTCCGACATTCATACCTCGTTCGGCATTCCAGCCTTGTTCGGCCTACACAATTAGCACAATGCACTACTTCATTCGGCATAGGAGCCTCGACCGGCTTGAACATGTGGCTCGGCCTTTGCCGTTCGGCATTTACGGCTCGGCACGCAGAAGTCACTCACCATGGGCCGAGGTATCTCACTCATAGGCCCAAGAGGGAAGTCCAACCCATCTTCGTCTATAAATAAAGGGGCAGGGGCACAGTGAAATAGACCTTTTTGGGAGAACACTGGGGAGACTCTGCCGCTTTCAAGACTCATCCTTTTTACTTAGCAATTTCATTCAAGTAACTGGTGTACGGATTATATTTGTAATCGATTATCAAGTAAAACAATAAAGATTAACTTCAAAGTGGACGTAGGCAGTTACACCGAACCACTATAAATCCGGTGTTCTTATTTTCATCATTCAGTTTAGCTTACTGCTCTCTGTTTAAATTTAATTTCTTCATTTATCTCTCTACACAATCTTTCTCAACGAGGTTAGCGACCAATTTTGGTGCTAACACTTTGGTGCTTTCACTGAGAATCGAATTCTCAGGCTATAAGGATCTGCTTTGAAGCTACTGGATTGAATAAATCCCCTGAAGGAGATCCGAGATATTCATAGGACGTCCGTTGATTCTACTCAGAGTTCCTACCAATAACTCTATAATAGGAAGACCATGCACTAAATCAGCCTCTCATAACACGGACGCCCATGAGACCGCTAGCGTACAGCAAGCAGGACCTAGCAATCAGCAAGCAAATCTGGGTGCAGGGACTGTCGCCCAGGACCAAATGCAAGTTGTCACCAGAACAGAGTTCAATGACTTAATGAGAGAGCTCATGGAAAGCAGGAGACAACTTGGAGAGCAGATGCAGGCTAACGCCAACCTTATGGCATAGCTCACTCAACAACAGCATCAGAATGCTGGGGGCAGTCCAGCTCCTTAATCTTCATATTATAGCTCAACTTCATCTGATGAACCCCCTAGGCGTAGACGCCACAAGACTAAAACTACGCAGGCAGGTGCTGCCGATCGAACGACTGGGGATCATTTACACCTCGGAGACCGCAACCGAGCAGGAACGGGAAACTTGGGGGCTGGAGTGCATGTGGAGGCTGGACGTCCGGCTCATCAAGATGCCAATGAGGCCGAACCTCAAGACGCACGTTTGGCTGATCGCCAGCAGAGGAGGCATCAGCCTGATCAATCCCGTGGGACAGACTCCAACCTCCCATCTTCCATACAAACCCCAGACCTAACAGCTATGATCAGATAGTTGATGAAAGAGAATCAGGGCTTGTCGAATGATGATTGGGGGGTATCCAGGAGTCATACTCCGTTCACAAACATTGTCCTATGGGCTAAGTACCCCAGGAAGTTTAGCATGCTAACTATCCCGGCTTACGAAGGAAAGACTGATCCCAGGCAGCATGTGATGCGGTACGAATGGATGATGGATTTAGCTAGAGCAAATGATGCAACCAAGTGCAGGTGCTTTCCAATAACTCTATCTGGGATCACTACCATGTGGTTCACCGGACTTCCTCTGCGGTCCGTATCTAGTTTCGAGGAGTTGGCGAAGAAATTTATAGAACAGTTCAGAATACATACGACTCGTCCAAAGGACGTGATGTCTCTATCAAGTGTAATCCAAGCTCCTGGGGAGTCATTGAAGGAGTATCTGTAGAGATTCCATGTTGCGGCTACTGAAGTCAGTAATCCCAATGATCATGCAATTCTTATGGCTGTGATGCGAGGTATGGATCCGGATTCAGGGTTTGGAGATTGGCTGGCAGGAAAACCTCCGACTACGCTAGAGCGTTTTTACTCAAAGGCACATCAGTTCATAAGAAGAGAGGAAGCCAGGTGGATAAGGCGAGATATGGCACCGGGGCATGTTCAGGAGACCGTGAAAAGCAACATTGCTGTGAAGCAATCCGGAGACAACTCGGGGAAGGTTTAGGTCAATGTCCAGAACAAGCCCGGGCAATCTAAGGAATCCGGAGGAAGAAATCTGGGGAAGAAAAGAGAAGCGGGGAAATGGAAGCCGAGAATTCCAACCTACAACGAATATACCCCGCTGAATGCATCTCTTGAGAACATTTACCTATCAACCTTCAATACCTTTCAGTACAGAAAGCCATGCCCAAAAGAGTCGACCGAAGAAAAAAAGCAGACCGGGAAGTATTGTCGCTTTCATGAGACTTATGGGCACAATACAAAGGAGTGCAGACACCTACACGACGCTATAGAGAAATTGATTAGGTAGAAAAAGTTACAGGAGTTTGTAAAGAATCCGCAAGAAGGTGGACAGGGAACGTCCAATCTCGGTCGTGCACTAGCTCCACGTCACCCCGAGGAGCCTGCTCGAACCGTGGGCAGACTAGTCATAAACACGATCATCAACGGACCTCACCTTGCAGATAAGAACTGGCAAGAAATGGAGCGGTATTCCAATTCCTTAAGGCACGCAGACTTTGAGTGTTGTTCCAACGTAGAGGATGGGACCCCTGCTAAACAGCTGCGCATAATGACAGATGATATAGTATTCAGGAGCAGAGATGCTGACCAGGTGGAGGCTCCTACCATTGACCCGATGGTCATATCTGCAACAATCGGGCCGGCTTTTGTGAAAAGAATTTTGATTGATTGTGGAAGTTCTTTCAATATCATCTTCAAGAAGGCTTATGACCAAATGAAGATGGAGACAAAGGATTTGAAGCCATCTAAAGCTCGTATACATGGCTTTAATGGCGCAGCGACCGATGCAGTGGGGTATGTTGAGTTACCAGTTAAACTGGGACAAGGTGAGCTAGGAGGGTGCGAATCCTACCTTTCGTGGTTTTGGATGTGGATTCTCCATACAATGTGTTTTTGGGCCGATCGGCCCTGGCTGAGTTTAAGGCAGCATTGGCCCCGTGGTGTTTGACTTTAAAATTTCCGACTGATAAAGGAGTAGGTGTTGTTCATGGCGACCAGGCGACCGATCGTGCATGTTATGTGGCTGAGCTCCGAGAGGCCCAATGGAGGGAGAAAGGAAAGGTAGCGGACAATCCCGTCCGCATCCAGCATGCCAACAATTGACAAGTAATGCCCGAGCCCTGGCGCGGGCATGATTCTCGGATCTTCAAAGACATAGATCCGAGAGACGACAATGAGGAACCCAGGGAAGAAAAGGCAGCATCGGCTGAACTGACGATTGACATTTCAGTCAGCCGAGACGATCCATCACGAGTGCTGAAGATTGGATCACAACTCAACCCCTCAATGATCGAAGACCTTAGTGATTTCCTCCGAGCAAATCTTGATGTTTTCACTTGGACACATTCCGACATGTGCGGGATCTATCCCGCAATTACGAGTCATATGTTGAACATAGACCCGAAGTACGTCCCAGTTAAGCAGAAAAGGAGAGGAATGGACCCGGAGAGGTCCGCTGCTCTCAGAGAGGAGGTAGACAAGCTCAAAACGAATGGGTTCGTCCGTGACGCCCTATACCCTGAATGGGTATCAAACCACGTTCTGGTAAAAAAGGCAAATGGGAAGTGGAGAACTTGCGTGGATTATTCCGATTTAAACAAAGCGTGCCCTAAGGACAATTTCCCATTACCTATAATTGATCAGTTGGTCGACTCCACTGCAGGACACGAGTTGTTGTCGTTCATGGATGCGTACTCACGATACAATCAGATCCCGATGCACATTCCGGACCAGGAGCACACCAGTTTTGTAAGAGTCCAAAAACTCGGCCTTCGAAAATCGGCACCTGTACTTCACTTGTACTCAAATGCCGTAGATTCAAACGCCGAATCTGGCTTTCCGGAGCTTATAACACAGTAAGTATAACAACACAGCGGAATAAAGAAATCAATGATATCATATACAAATCCAATGAATACAATATCCAGAATGATATACAACAATGATATCAATAATACACAGCAATATCAGAGATATGATACAATGCTACAGCGAAAATAACAATGATGGAAGAGATCACTCCAAATGATCTACAAAAGAGAATGACTCCAATAACTCCAACATCAGCTCGAACCACCATCACGTTGCACCAAGATAAGCAACGTCAGTCCCGATCTTCGATGAACTGAACTAGCTCAAACTAGTCTACTAAACCTGACTATCTGAAAAACCCAACTCTAGACTGCCCGTGTGGAAAATTGTGGGCAACCAGAGTTTAGGAAGGGAACAATAAACTCCAGGTCAGTCATAGGACTGGTATGAGCAAACAAAAACAGTTTATCTTTAAATAACAACAAAAGAATTTCAAACATTGAAATCCGCAATGCTTTTGGAAAATGAAACTACCATAAGGCCTCCCGGCACACACACAATGCAATTGCACACATGGGGGAGATTTCTCCTTATGATAGTCAAACATGCTTACTACGCAAAGAAAACTCTTTTGATATTATTACTAGTGCATAGTGTGAAAATCCTTTCGAAAATATAATATTAATCTTAGCCAGCATAGGTACCATTATATTATGCCTGCTATAGCTGCCATGTTAAATGGCAGGTTCTACAACTAAAACCGTACAAGGCTTGTATTGTTTGATTGGATTTCCAATAAATGGTCAGGATAAGGAACATCCTTACACCGAAATGTAAACGCCTCTGGAAAGACGCCCGAGAACCTACCCGGATCTCTGCAAACACAAGGCTGACGCTACCTCATGCTGTACAACTGTAACTAGGTAACTAACACACTGACGCTACCTCATGCTGTACAGCTGTAACTAGGTAACTAACACACAAGTATGCCATCCCCCGGTCGTTACCGACCTTTATCCGAGGATCCTCAACCACAAAGCAACAACCACAAAGTAAAATAAATTTGCAGCATCAACATAGGTAAAATATATGGGCTCCATACCATGATATCACCTCTTATCCAGAAAGAAATGACATACACTAGGGGCGCGACCCCTAAAAACCTTGCCGCAACATTTCTGTTTCGACCATTACCGGGTTGTGAGGCTCGACGAAGTCTCATCCACAAAGCTACGCTTTTTCACAAAGCCATGCTTCGATCACAAATGATCAACGAATGATCATCAACACACAACAACACTCAGCATGCCACACTACCAAATTGGGAGTATATCACTGATAACCGTCAACTACATAACCTCTGAGCTCGTACGTCTCAGAGAAGGGTGTTAAGCTAAGAGAATAAATTCTCCGCCACCAACAAAAATGTATTTGAAAGAAATCAGCCCTATATCTCAAAGTGTAGTGTCAGACATACAACCATACAAGTCTGTTCCGGGTTCGAACAGAACCGAAGGCACTTCCAAAGAAGCCCTTGCAATCTGGGTATTCACAATCCCGATCAGATTTCCCATCACTTAGGGAATCTCTATACCGGGAGCTACCCAATGCAGAGACAATCGATAGGTTATCCTATCGTTTTCACAAATACCCGGTCTTCAACACCGGTCTTCAATTACTATCCATATACGACGTATCACTTATTCTGAATGGGTTATATGACACAAAGTCCTCTCCCGGCTAAACCGAATAGTGAGCGTAATATTTTAAAACATATGGATATTGGGATTTCAGTTAAGTCACAACCTATTATCCAAAATTTTTCTTCCAAATGGTTTAAACCAATTACCATTTCAAATGTTTAAACAAAAAGATTCATTTCACAAAGTTCACCCCGTTTCACAAAGATCTATTCATAGATTTTCCAAATCAATTTCCATTTCAATTTGATTAACTCATTAAATCTTTAAAACAAAGATTTAACTGATAGCTTTCAAAACAATTCCATTTCAATTTGGATTAACTCGTTAAATCTTTTTAACAAAGATTTAACTGATAGCTTTCAAAACAATTCCATTTCAATTTGAAATTCTTTTAACACAAATTGGAAATTCATTCCTTATATGAAAGCTTCTATTATTTGAAAACAAATAGTTTTCATTTCGGAAAATCTGATTCATTTATATGTGTTAAAGTCTTTGGGTTAAATTCAAATTCTCAAAACCATACTTTTAAAATGGTTTGAATTCATATAAAACACATTTATAACATCTTAACCAAAATTTCCAAACATGGAATTCAATTCCAAATTTTGAATTCAAATTCAAATTAAATTCGAAACTTTACCAAATTATTCAAAATAACTTTTATCTTAAAACTCCTTTTCAAAAGCTTTAACATTTAACCCAATCATTTCCAAAATCAATTGAAATTAAAATTTCAATTTCAAAAACATTAAATTTATATCATCTGCGACTTAACCGATTTCCTCGTGAAATCCATATTTGTGTGTGTAAAAGTGTAGTCCAGGGGTTTTACATAATAGTGCAACATCATCATCAATCAGCACAGATTCAAATACAACAATATATTTGATAAGCAGTATAAACTATAACGCTTATCCTTATTCATAGATTCACAGATAAACCACAGATGAAATAAATTACATTCATCACAGCTTGAATTAAAACAATTCATATCACACAGCATCACATAGTAGGGATATTGAACAATTCAACATTCAATATAATCCAAACATCCATAAGTAAGATTAATTAATTATCTGATTAATTTAAATCAGATTTATTACCTATGAACAAACACTAATCCTGGTTAATTAATTATTAATTGCAAACCATTCCTATTAATTAACCTTAAATTTATAATTGATCCTTTGATTAATTATCCTTAATTAATTACAATAATTAATTAATTAATCCTTAATTAACAATCATCCCTTAATCACTTTCATTTATTAATTAACCTTTAAATTAGTTAATTATTCTCACATTAATTACCTTAATTATTAATCACATTAATTAATTCTTATTTTAAATTAATTATCCTTTAGATACTTGATTAATCAATCTTTAATCAATAATTATCCACCCCTAATTACTTTCATTTAAGTAATTATTTTTAAGACTTTATCTAACTAACAAAACTGGTATAAAACATTTAATTAGGACAGTGTTTTTAAAACTTGATTAAGTTTTTTTCTTTTCAAAAACTGTTTTGATCACCAACCCGAGCTATTTCGAGATTCACCCGAGCTTGACTTTGAGTAATCCCGCACAATCCTTTCTTCGAGAAAATCCACCTTCGACTTCGAGACACGACCCGAGCCATTCCTCTTCTTCCCAAATACCAAACACTGATACACAGCGAATCCACGTACATGTGCACACAGTGCTGGAGCTATGGCGATCACCATCGACCACGTCACCAAGTCGCCGTCGACCTCACAGTCTACTACAGCCGCCCAGAAACCCTACACTAACCTCCCATCAAAATCGAGCAAATCGATACCCATTGAGACAAAACCGATCACCCAAAACTTCATCGTCCCGCCACCTCAGGCCATCTGAACCCACTTCACTTCGACCAGAGCTACTTCACACCCTCACACATCGATTCCCCCTGGACCGGTCGATCCTGATCCATCATCGACGTCGCATTATCCTGGAATCCAAAGTCGACCAAAACTGTTCTTAAACCCTAGATCAACCACGTTCGACCACCACATCGATTTAGATTTTTTCATACCATTTTTCTGGTGATCGCCAATGCTCGAGCTATCTTCACCGAGAATCGCGACATAAGTCAACTTGCTGATCAACGGCAATCGACCATAATACCTATTTTGATCAACTCGAGATTTCTTACTCAAAACAAACTTTATAATCTTGAATTGATTATCAAAAATCAAAATTTTGAAATGTAAATCTGTTCATATAATCAAAACATGAATTTCAAAAAATAAATTTCCTGACAAAAATTTAGTTTCACTGTAATATTTAAATTTCCAGATATAGAATGAATATTTTCCACTTGTGTTTGATTTTAGAAATGATGTTATACTCCTATAAACATATTTCATTCAGTGATCATAATCTAAAATTGTTTGGGTGTGATGATCTTGAATTCAAACAGGTTTTAAGATCTGGAATGAATGAACAAAAGCAAGCTTTGTTCTGTTTCCAGACATGCAGACATATATGTATCATAGGTAAACATATTCAAATATTTTCCACAACAACATTCAAACATTGATCATAACTATCAACCTCCCATCATCATGGATATCAAGAAAAATTGGTTCAAAGAAAAGTTTGCTCACCATGTTTTCCAAAAGAAAGAACAGAGCTTTCTTTTCTTGAACCAGGCTTTGAAATTGCCAGCTGAATCTCTTCTTGATCTCTGGTTTGTATTGCCATTTAGATTTGAATTTTGTTTAAGTTTTAAGTGATATTTACTTTTGTTTTCTCAGCTGGAATGGAACGAACTGGAATGAACTTGATATGTGAGAAAGCAAGTTTACAGGTTGATAAATTATTTTTTTGTACAAGTGATTATATTGTTTTGTACCATAGGATCAGAGATTTTCTTTCTTTACTTTTCTTTGTCTGGCCAGGCAGATTTGTGGAGGCTGAGATGATAATGTGTTGGGTACTCAAGATCCTAACATTAATTGCTAAGTACTTTATGTTTACTTGTTTCATTTTTTATGTATGTTGATATTTTTTTCTTTTACTTTGTTTATTCTTACCTTGCATACTACTTTACAGGCAACATACTATACTTGCCTGGTTTGTCTCGGCTGATATGATATTTTATTTCATATTTGAGTTTTACCCCTTAAAGGTATTTATTTATATTTTTATTTCTTTTAAGGTTTAACCATCTGCATTTAATTACTTATTTTATTTGTTCATGTTTGAATATATTGTTCCCTTTCCTTGGTCATATTACTTTGTATCATGAATTTTATTTTATTTTTACAGGCATTATTTTACTTTGTATATTTACTTCTGTTTTAACTTAAAAAATTATTTCTAGAAGTTTTATATGTTCCTTTCATATTTTACATAATTATAAATTTATTTGAAACATTTGTTCGACATAAACACTTATTTGAATTCTTTTTAAAGTTTAATTATCTAACATTAAATTTAACCATATCCAATTTAATTCTTGATTAATTCAAAATTTATATTAAAATTTATATTAATTACTAATTACTTCACAATTTTTATTTAAAAACTAATTAAATTATCAATTTAAACTTATATAAAATTCGGGATCGTTACAAGTTTCATCACAGATGTTGGGCTATATTGTTATGTAGTAATGCCTTTTGGATTGAAAAACGCGGGAGCGACCTATCAGCGTTTGGTGAATCGAATGTTCAAAGATCAGATTGGTAGAACGATGGAAGTCTATATGGATGACATGCTCGTGAAGTCACGATAGTCAAACGACCACATTCGAGACTTAGCGAAGATGTTCGGCATACTCAGATATTATAGGATGAAGATCAACCCTCTGAAGTGTTCCTTCGGCGTTGCATCGGGGAAGTTTTTGGGATTCATTGTTAATGCTCGGAAAATTGAAGCTAACCCGGAAAAGATTCAAGCTATTCGAGATGTACAAGTGCCCAGAACTATAAAACAGGTACAAAGCTTGAATGGAAAGGTGGCTGCGCTGAGTCGAGTTATATCCAGAGCCATAAACAAGTGCATTCCCTTCTTCGATATAATAAAGAAATGAAAGAGGAATTTTGAATGGACATCCAACTGTGAGGAAGCGTTCCAAGATCTGGTGAGGCATTTGGAGAGTCCTCCAGTGCTGTCAAAACCAGTGACCACGAAATGTTGTACATATACTTGGTCGTATCCCCGCATGCTATAAGTGCGGCTTTGGTCCGCGAGGAGGACCGAGTTCAAAAGCCGGTGTATTACGTTAGTAAACGTTTAACAGGGGCAGAAAGAAATTATCCTAAAATTGAGAAATTGGCCTATTGCTTGGTGATTGCATCACGCAAGCTGCATCCATACTTTCAAGCACACTCAGTCAGTATTTATACCGATCATCCCTTGCGACAGGTACTCCAACGACTAGAAACTTCTGGAAGGATGTTAAAAAGGAATATCAAATTGAGTCAGTTCGATATTACCTACCTGCCACGAAGAGCCATACAAGGGCAAGCATTAGCAGATTTCATCGCTGAGTTTACTGTGTCAGATGAACCAGATGGTCACAGTGTCATTCCTCCCATTCAATGGAAATTGTACGCCGATGGGGCATCAAACGACCGTTGCTCCGGAGCTGGTGTAGTCCTTGTGACTCCAGAGAATCGATCGATTTGTTATGCTTTGAAGCTCAATTTCCCGGCTACGAATAATGAAGCAGAATATGAAGCATTGATTGCTGGTTTAAAGCTCATTGGAGAACTCGGGGTAAAATCAGTTGAAATCTTTTGTGACTCGCAGCTGGTGGTGTACCAAGTGCGAGGAGACTACCAAGCAAGGGGACAAAAGCTTGCTCCGTACCTTGCTCTGGTTCAGGAACTATTGGCGAACTTCGAATTATGACATTTCGCATGTCCCGCGCGAACAGAACAAGGAAGCCGACTCATTGGCCAAATTCGCAAGCACTGGCGATGCACATCAAATGGGATTGTTTCCAGTCGAAACCTCACATGCTCCAAGCATAGATGTGATGGAAGTCGATTTTGTGTTGGGAACGGAAATCGAGAAGGAGTCGTGGATAACCCCATTCAAACAATACCTGCTAAACGGGACTTTGCCCGAAAGAAGAAGCGAAAGACGACAGGTCATTCGCAAAGCCGCGCGATATGTGATGCAGGGAGAAGTAATGTATCGAAGGGGGTTCTCGGTCCCCTTACTACGGTGCCTTGCCCATGATGAAACAAAGCGGGTCTTGAAGGAAGTTCATGAAGGAGAATGTGGCGAGCATACTGGGGGACAGACACTAGCAAAAAAGATCCTCCGTTACAGATACTATTGGCCAACTGTGAATCGGGATGCTGTAGATTATGCAAGGAAATGTGACAAGTGTCAAAGATACGCGAAGATCCCGAGAGCTCCACCAATGGAACTCACGTAAATGGTTAGTCCCTGGCTATTTGCAATTTGGGGAATCGACATAGTCGGTTCTTTGCCTATATCCAAAGGTGGTGCGAAGTACGCGATAGTTGCGGTCGACTACTTCACCAAATGGGCCGAGGTAGAGCCTTTAGCCACAATCACCTCCAAGAAGGTCATTAATTTCATTGTACGAAACATTATATGCCGCTTCGGCCTCCCGCGAACCATCATTACAGACAACGGAACTCAATTTGAAAGTAGAGAATTCAAAGATTTTTGTTTAAAGTACGGCATTGAGAAAAAGTTCGCCGCCGTTGCTCATCCAAAGGCTAATGGACAAGTTGAAGCCGTGAACAATGTAATCAAGTCCATATTAAAGAAGCGTTTGGAAAAGGCTGGAGGCAAGTGGGTAGATGAACTTTCGACAGCGCTGTGGGCTTATAGAACTACCCACAAGTCCGCGACTGGCCACACTCAATTCGCATTGGCATACGACTCAGAAGCTGTTATACCCGTGGAGCTTGAAGTTCCATCACATCGGGTGACAAATTATGATCCTAAGACGAATCAGGATCTCTTGTTGGAATCACTGGATTTCGTTGATGAAAAACGTGAAGAAGCTGAGTTAAGGGCGGCATCATATAGGCACCGAGTCAAGCGATATTACAACGAAAAAGTCCGCCCAAGAATCTTTGATGTGGGTGATCTCGTTTTGAAATGAGTTTTCCCAGTACCATCATGTATGAATCCCAACTGGGAAGGTCCATATGTCGTTGAACGGAAGCTTGGAGAGGGAACTTTCAAGCTAGCGATCGTTGATGGCATGACACTCCCCCAAGCATGGAATAGTGAACATCTGCGACGTTATTATATTTAGTGTAACGACCCGGAATTTTCAATCCCGAAAATTCCAGATAGTTAGGGAAAATAAGAAAGAGATAGAAGAAGAAGAAGAAACAAAAACACCAAAACATAGATTCTCACATTCGCTGTGGATAAAATATAATATCAAATAATATTCTTTACGCAAAGAAAGTTGTATCAGTCAATTACATTTTAATACATCAAAGTTACACACATACACAAACACTGGACATATACAATTCAACATGTCCTAAATAACCATAATATATCAGAGCGGATTTCACTCCATACGTTCCTGCCATCCAGCTCGCCTCTTGAGCTCCAGAACGTCCTTACCTGAAAATCTATAATACTCGGTCTGACCCGAGCATTACCTTAAAGTAACACCCGAGTCAGGCTGGAAACCAGCGTGAGTAAAACCATATGACTTGAAATACTAAGTTATAAAGCTTCTTTTGAAAACCAGGGTAACTCGTTCATCACTACGAGTTTTAATCATTTCGTAGCCAAACACTTATTTCACAAATTAATGTCTAAGTACCGTTACTTAGTTTCAATGGTCCAGTTTACTCAATTTATTCCATTCCAGCCTATTTGATTTACCAATCAATTCTACAAAGAATTTTATATTGCTAATCGAAGTGGTTCTGGATATCGCTGATAACCGATCCCGGTCTCTTCGAATTCAATACCATCTTTTAAAGCCAAGATGTTTTAAGTTTAAACAATTCAATTTATATTCAGGATATCATATTCACTTAGCAATTCTATCATAGATAGATAACTTACATTATCACAGTTCAACCAAAGCATTTCATATCGTAGAACATCATAATTTATCAGGCTAGAGATATTAATCAATCCAAACATTCAATACAATTTAATCATCCATAAGCAAGATTAATTAGTCCCATAATTATAGTTAATTTAATTAACTCAAATTGAATCAATTACTTATGAATTCATTATCTAATCACGCTTAATTCACATTAACAAATTACATACCATTAGTTATTAATTAATGAAATTAATCAATCATCCTTAATTATCCATCTTAAGTAATTATCCTCAATTACTTATATTAGTTAATTATCCCTTAATTAACCACATAAATTAATTAACCTTTAATTAATTAAATTAATTAATTTACGCTTAATTAATTATCCTTTAATCATAAATTAATTAGCCTTTAATTATTCACAATAAGTAAATATTACATTAATTAGTTAATCATCCTTTAATTAATTTCCGTAAGTAATTAATCACCTCAATTAATTAATCCTTTAATTAATTATCTTTAATTAATTACATAAATTAATTAATTTATCCTTATTTACTCACATAAATAAATTAACCTTAAGTTAATTGCAAAATTAATTAACCTTTAATCATTAATTAATTATTAATTAATTACATAAATAAATCATCCTTTAAGTAATTAATTATCCTTAACCATGAAGTCAATTAACCTAAATCAATCTTTAATTAGTAATTATCCTTTAAGATTACACCAAGTAATTATACCTTAATTACATTAAGTAATAATCCTTCATTAAGTAATTATACTTAATTCATCTTTAATTAAGTAATCGAGTTTCAAATTAAAATAACACATTAATAAATCACCTTGGTTAATTATCCATTAACTTAAACCCATTAAGTTAACTATCCTCTATAACACATTTTACTTCTTAATTTTCCACTTAATTAAAATATTAAGTTTGTTTAAACTTTTAAAACAAAGGTTATATAAGATTTAAAACACTTTAAAACTTGGCTAAATAAAATTGTTTGAAACTTATTATTATTATTCTTTTTTAAATCTTAAAACTGGTTTATTATTTATATTCTAACCTGTAACAAATTTTACCTTTAATCATTTTTAAAACCTGTAACCTGTTTCTTTTAAAAACTTAAGCCTGGCAACTTAATACAAAACAACTCGAGACAATTGTAAGTTTCCCCGAGCCAAACCAACACCTACTTCGAGTCGACCCACAAAATACTTCGAGTTATTCCCGACAAAACCCCTTTCTTTCCCAAATCAAAACACAGAGCCACTCAAAAACTACACACTCATGCACATGCACATGCATGCCAATTCCGTCCATCTACGATCATCACCGCGACCCTCCTCCAGTCACCCACGACTCATTGACACACTCGAACACACAGCACCACGAGATCGCCAGTAAAACACAATCGAGCCACTCGATACACACCGACACCCAACCTGTTGACCAAAACCGACCATCTACCGTCACCTATGACCCCCAGCCAACGCGCGACTCTGACCAAAGCCTCGCCCCCTCCCTACGCCTCGTTTCCCTTCGGTCCGGTCCACCTCGAATCACCACCGACGAAGAAATCGACCTGACAACACCCTCGACCAAAAACAGCCTCCAAACCCTACTTCATCGTCTTTCAGCCACCACGATCAACTATAAATGCTTCGAGCATTTTTCCTGAGTTCCCCCGGCCTCCACCTTCCTTCAGCCATGACAATGACTTACCCAACCTCGCCGATCGTCAGAAATTGCCAAGAAACCATTTTACGTTCAACTTCGAAATTCTCGTGATTTACTCAACTAAAAAATGTGATTTTTCTTTTAAAAATCATTATTTCCAAAAGTAAAACATATTATATAAGTAAATCAAGAATCTATGTTGCTCAAGTTTTGACATTTATTTAAGTTCACTGTAAATTTTCTCCCCAGTAAAAACCATCTTCAAATTCATCTTAAAACTATTTTTAGAAGTTAGATTTTGATTATATGAACATAGTTGGTTTAGACCTTGAAGCCTAAAATGGATCAGAGAAAGAAGTATTGATTTTTGATTATATTTAAACCTGTGAAACTGGAATAGAGCTCTGTATATATATATATATATATATATATATACACACACAGACATGCACACTAATATTAACATCCATATATACATGCAATCCTATCTAAACAAACATGCAATACATATATCACATCATAAATTCAAGGATTATTACATGCATCAGATCATCAGACAATTTTAGGCTTATTAAAGAAAAGTTTACTCACCTTATTTTAAAAAGCAGAGAACAGGCTCTGTTCAAATTGTTTTCCTGGAACTTTGTTTTGATCTGTAACTTGTCTTTAAATTTGAAATCCTATTATTGTTTGAATCAGTGAAGTTGTTGTTGCATTCCATTTGATCTCAGGTTGAAGGCTGAAATCAAGCTGTTGCATTTACTTTCCAGGTTTCATTTGATTGCAGATTTGATTTGGTTTCAGGTTTTATTTTAGTTTGAATTTTGGTTTCTCAGGTTGGTATATTTTAGTTTCTGGTTTGAGAAGAGTTGCACTGAAAATGAAGAAAACAGGTTTCTCACTAAACATACATTATATAAATTAAATCTTAAATGAAAAATAATGTTCCACTTGTTATTTTTAATTTAGACAAGTGTAATTTGAAAATTCATTTAGCTTACACATGTTAAAACAAAGCAATATTATATATTTATATCCTTATCTTACTAAGTATTTATGCTTTGTTAATTATGTAAATATGTATATATATTGTGATTTGAAGCTTTGTTTTAAATTTAATATTTTTCAAAAGCTAATTATAAAGAAAATAAATATAAAACTAATTATATTCTAATAAAAATCATATATATATTAATTTTAAATCCAATATATTTTAAGGTGTTTATCTTTTGAATTTCCAATTCAAATTAAATTTCAATTTAAAATCAACCTAAATATATATAGATATAAATATCTATTATCATATCTATTTGTTCAATCTATAAATCAGTATCTCAATAGTAAAAATCAATTAATTAACCAATTATCAGATGTCCAAAAATCCGGGTTATCACATTTAGCCTGTTTCTTTCCTGTTTTAGGTGCAATTGTTTCCCGTATGTTTTTTTATTCCATTGATTCTTAGTTTCCTTTTAAGCATGTAATCGGATGATTTAGTTTATTAATAAAGGCTTGAAGCCATCTTTTCTATGAATTACCGATGTTTCTGTGCCTTATAGTCTGGTGACAAACAACTGGAGTTGCATTATTCTACATGACGTATGAACTCGCATAATCGACTTGAATCTCCGAGTCCCCTGAATGCGGACCGGAGTACTCTAAGTCCCCGGAGCGCGGACTAGAGTATAAACGACTTGAATCTCTGAGTCCCCTGAATGCGGACCGGAGTACTCTAAGTCCTCGGAGAGCGGACTAGAGTATAAATGACTTAAATCTACGAGTCCCCTGAATGCGGACCGGAGTACTAGTCCCCGGAGCGCGGACTAGAGTATAAACGACTTGAATCTCCGAGTCCCTTGAGTACAGACCGGAGTACTCTAAGTCCCCGGAGCGCGGACTAGAGTATAAACGACTTGAATCTTCGAGTCCCCTGAGTGCGGACCGGAGTACTCTAAGAACCTGGAGCGCGGACTAGAGTATAAACGACTTGAATCTCCGAGTCCCCTGAATGCGGACCAGAGTACTCTAAGTCCCCGAGCGCGGACTAGAGTAAAAACGACTTAAATCTTCGAGTCCCCTGAATGCGGACCGAAGCACTCTAAGTCCCCGGAGCGCGGACTAGAGTATAAAAGACTTGAATCTCCGAGTCCCCTGAGTGCGGACCAGAGTACTCTAAGTCCCCAGAGCGTGGACTAGAGTATAAGCAACTTGAATCTCCAAGTCCCCTGAATGTGGACCGGAGCACTCTAAGTCCCCGAAGCGCGGACTAGAATATAGATGACTTAAATCTCCAAGTCCCCTCAACGCGGATTGGAGTACTTTAAGCCCCCAGAACGCGGATTAAAAATGTGAAACAAGAAATGTCTAATTCCCAAGAATATCTGAATCATGTGAAGGTGGATTGGGAATTTATGTAACTCACGAGAACTTGAGTTTCGTCCACAGTTATACAGAAAGCTAAAAAGCAGAAATCATTTGAAAGGCAAAGAAACTAAACTTTATTCACTAATTCAAAATGGGGTTATACAGCTACTCCTCCAAAACTCGGAGTCAAAAGTCTATCTACATAAACTGCGAAAATAAATAAATAGAAGTAGTTGCGTGACCTAAGCTAACCCTCGTCGAACGAGTGTAGGGGCTACTTCTTCGATTTCTTTAGCTTCTTGTCTTCCTTCGTTTGTGCGGACGACTCCTCCCCCTCGCGCTTTCTCTTGGACGTTTTGCTCGCCAGAGAAACAGTATCAGGAGTGGGAGGAGGAACATCCAGTGGTTTAGATCTACCAGGAAGAATGACTTTTAGAGGCCCGTTCAACGGATCGTCAAGTTCTACTACTTGAGACTCGATCTTGACCTCAACTTTCTTCTTTTTCTCTTCCTCAAGTTGTTCCTTCATGCTCAATTTAGAAGTATGTCCTGAGGCGCACGTAATTTCGATTTCGTAACTCCCTTCGACGGGGACGAAGATTCGGACTTATCATCGTCAAGCGCCCCAATCACATGAGCATCAGGACCGGGAGTTACTCCCACGTGAGTAGCATCGCTCGTTTTCCCCATCTCCTCCTTGGCGTCATCTCTCCTTGGAGTCGGTTCAGGATCAGAGCGGCCTGCATAAAAACACAAAGAACGAACGTTAGAATCAATAACTTCTCGCCGAAAGCGACATATTTTTGAACTTCAAGAGGAAGAATTTTATACCGGTTTCTTGTTGGCTTTCAGCTGTGCGAGGAGTCTCACCCTCTAGAATGGGGGATAGCACATGAATGTCGAGGCCGGGATCTTCCAGATCGTAACCAACGTGTTGCTCGAATGGGTCAAGTGCTGGCCGATCGGCCGGTTGAGTAGAAGGAGGAGCCACAGCCTCGGTTCCAGATGGACCAACTATGTCATTTTTCTCCTTTGATGGAGAAGAGCCTTTACTATAGAGAGCCATGGCTGCAGACAAGTCTGATGGCTAGTTCCCCCTGAGAAACTCTTTCACTAAAGCATCCTCGTCGACCTCCTCGGTGATCGACTCCACCTTTCTAATCTTTATTAAAGTCTCCCAAGCCTCGGCTAAAGATTCAAGGTAGCCCTCGCCTAAGAAAGGCAAGTCCTGGTGCATGAGGACACGGGCGTTGTATTCGGCTATCAGTGGTTCAAACATACACTTGACCTCCTCTCTGCCGGCCTCTGTAGCCGCCTCAAGGCGAGAGTCGATCTCCACGGATGCTATTCTTTTGCCCTCTTCGCGGGCTTCGTCCTTCATCATCCTAACCTTAGAAAGCTCATTGTCGAGCTTTGCCTTCAAGAGTCGTGTAGCAACAATCTCGTTGCAATATCGTTAAGACTCCTCTTGAGCAGCTATCTTCTCTTCCTTCTCCTTAGAGAATAGCTCTTTTAACTCTTTGATTTGCAGGGCGAGTGTATCCCTTTCTTTCTGAATAGAATCTTTTTCTAAAGCCAGGGCCCCACTGCGTTGGACCGCTTCGTCAATCTCCTTTTTATGAGTCATCTCTAGACGAGTGATGGCCTCAGTAGTGTCTTTAGCACTTTGTTCTGCAGCCTCAAGCTTGGACTTGTACGAAGCGAGCTCTTCATCCTGATTTTTGATAATATCTTTATCGAAGATAGCTTCAAGCTTCAAGCGGTCGATTTCCTAGTGATGCTTAACGGAGATTTGCCAGACTTTTTCGATTAATGAACAAACGCGTCATGTTGAACATAGACGTCGTTGTTGCAAGCGATGGCACTCTGCTTGACATGCCCCGGAATGTGATGAATTGCTTGAAGGAACTTTAGACCGTCAAAGCAGATTTTGGGAAATTTAGCTTTAAGCTCGGCCAGCTTCTCTGATATCGTTGGGTCTACCGTAGGAACAGGGGGAGGAGGTTTTGAAAGTTCTGTTCTCTTACGATGTTCCCGAGATTGTCGTGTGCTTGATGAACCAGAATGTTGATCTCGGGAAACATCGGGTTGAGAGTCTTGAGACCCTTTCTGCGAAGACTTTTCTCTGCCTTGCTCTATTTGAAGAGGAGGATCGCGAGAGTATGAAGACTGGTTGTGAGATTTCTTTCGATAAGTCGACTCTCGGGGATGGTTGTCTCGGCCTCCGGAGTCATCTCTATCGCGGCGCTTGCCGGAGCCCGAATCCCGGCCAGAATGGTGAAAGATGGATGAGCCGTGAAGACGATCGAATCCGTGGGAGCGTCCCATGTCACCTGCATAAAGTGAAAATGACAACAAGTTAGAAAAGATCGGGGTGATGACGAAAATTGCAGTGCAGGGTGAAGTGCACGTGTCCATGTGTGTCCCCCCGACGGACCAGTTTCTTTATCTTTACTAATGGAAGTTTTATCTCCCTGGACATGGGCTTGAGCACCTACATTGCCTCTGGCGGGCGAATGAACCTTGAGCGCCTCTGAGTCGTCGAAACCATAATTGAGCAGATCGTCAGGGATGGTAAGGTTCGACAGACCTTTTAGCGAACTTTCTAAGGGTTGAGGGGAAGGTTCTCTCTCCTCTGGAATAAGCGTGACTTTAGACGTTCCACCTACTTTCTTCCTCCTTAACTTATAGGTCATTTTCTTCTTTCCCTTTGAAGGGGAAGATGATGTCTCAATATCGTGGACTTCGACCGTCGGATCCTGAGTGGGATTAATATTTTCACCTGGTACTTCGGGCGTCTTGCATTCTCTAATTTCCCCCTCTTCTGGTGTGTCAGGGGCATTACGCGTTGAAGGCCCAGCCTGCCTTTTTTCCTTGCCTAAAGCAGGTCTAGATAGAGTGACGCCTGGGGGAAGGTTTATTCGGTGACCTTCCGCCAGCAGCCCGAATCTCGCAAGTGACTCATTTGAAATGAGGGATTTAATGTCCCGATCTTCTGCCGGGAGAGCTCGGATAGTTGCCACTGCTTCAGAGTATCCGGAGCCTTCGGGACATGGAGTGATACCTGAAAAAGTGGATAAAGAGTCAAAAAAGACGCTGATTCGGCCAAATTCAAGTGTTGATCTAGAAAATGAACTTACTCCCTTCCACCCATCTCCTAGCGAAGCCGGAAGGACAACGAACATAGAACCACTCTTGTTTGTACTGGGCGAATTAGCTCCATGCCCCAGTCAGAATTTGGCATTTACTATATGGCTCCAGAAATATGAAAGACGGGCTATCCGACCGTCTCTTGAAGCGATAAATATAACGGATATCGCCTGGAGTCGGAAGCCTGGAGAATACACTCATAAAGAGAATGCAAGTGCCATATAAGAAAGCATGACTGTTCGGAGGCAGTTGTGAAGGAGCAATCTCGATATATTGCAATAAGTCGTGAAGGAAGGAGTTGAAGGGTGGAACGCTGCCAACCCAGCACATAAACTTATTGCAGGCTGTATACTCGGCTGGGGGAAAATGCGGACGATCATTCCCCGAAGGAACTAACACGTCGTCGAAAGGGATTCCGTGGACAGAGCATATCCGACGGAGTGGACATTCGTTAACCTTTGAGAACCGTGAATCGGCTTGGTCGTCTAAGAAAATAGCTGCCTCCAGAGCGTCGGGAGCTAAATCGACGGATGCTATCGAGGCGCTCGGTAAGTTTTGAGCAGGGGTAGTTGACGGATTCGAAGTATCTACAACTTCTTGTCTAGAGGATGGCCCAGGTCTGTCTGAGATCGTAGCAGAGCTAGATTTCCTAGACATCTCTGATAAAGATTGAATCTGACAAAGCACCTGTTTGAACTATACTTGAAAATCACTTAACATTAGACTTAACAACATAAATATTCCCCCCCCATGTGGTGTGTTAGCTAGTGCGATCATTCAGATATAAGTGCTAAGCAGTGAAAAGATGCTAGATTTAGGAAATAAGTGTGAGTTTTGAATTGTCGTCTCCGAAGACCGTCATCGCTGACCGTCTACGAAGGCTTATCGCAAGACGGTTTATATTTTGAACTCAACATCGTCGCTGCATCTGGATGGTTATTAACTACTACGCAGAATTAAGTCCAAAGTACACAGAAGTTATCAGTCCGGATTATTTGATATGCTTTGTTGTTTAAGTTCGTCCTTGTTCATTAACGTATGTTCGGGCATGTGATGTGTTAGGTCAACTGTGCGTTAGGTTCGAATAGCATTAATGTTGTGCACAACTCCTCTATCACCCATCATCGTCGTTTGGCATAAGGGAACCATGCCGTACCACAACGTGTCGAGCTGCCTCGCTCGGCCTTCCACACTTTCGACTGTTTTCCCACCGTTCGGCATAAGGGAACCATGCCAGACCACAACATGCCGAGCTGCCTCGCTCGGCATTCCGCACTTTCGACTGTTTTCCCACCGTTCGGCATAAGGGAACCATGTCGAACTACAACATGCCGAGCTGCCTCGCACGGCCTTCCATACCTCCATCTGACTCCTCCACTGTTCGGCATAAGGTAGACATGTCGAACCACCAACATGCCGAGCCGCAACGCTCAGCATCCCATACTTTACAACAATTTCATCCCTCTCCTTCATCCATACCGAACGACTTGGTTGACTCGTTCGGCAAGTCATACCGGGCTGCCTCGTCCGGCATTCTAGCCAATTTCTACTCCACCTATGCTCTTCCCTCCAACCTCGTTCGGCATAAAGGAACCATGCCGAACCACAACAATACATTTCCACTAACTACCTCCTTCACGTACCTCTACCCTCCTTTTCTTTCCTCCTCACCCCCTAGCCTTAGAACGTATCCTTAACACTTCAATTTCCTCATCCATGCGACTCCTATTGGCCACGATTGTACAGAGATTCACGAACTTGAATCTCGTGCTAAGTTAATTAACCATGGGAAACTGTTTAAAAGGGCGGATCATTACCTAGTAATTGGCTCAAGACTTGGAGGAATTCTGGGGTAAGGAGCGTGGGGTTAATTGGTTTCGATTTATTTGGGGAAAGAAGGGAGACGATGTACGATGTTCAAGGAAGGAAGGGTGGTAAATTCTTTGAAGTCTGTTAAAAGGCGAGGTTCGTAAATATGGAATAGCAGAGGTAAAAGTAAGAAAAGAGAAGGAGAAAGGTAGTGCCGACTATTATAGGGGAAAGAAAGGAAGTCGAAGAGACCATGACTGGTAGAACCGGTCAAAGCACAAGCCTCGTTCGGCATCAGCTCTGTCGACTTGGCATTTGTATGTCATTCAGCATCAGCTTGTCGTTCAGCGTATGTTGCTTCGACCGGCATTCAAGAGAAAGAGCTATCGAGAAGACTAAGCCAAGGCTCGAAGCAAAGCACAGAGAACTTGTGATTCAAAGCGCATCACTATCGGCCACATGATGCACTTTGGGGGGCAAGTGTTACCTGGAGGTTTGACCAGGCAACTATGTCGTTCTGCATTTCAGAGGTTGTCCGACATTCAGTGGTCGTTCGGCATTCCAGAGGTCGTCCGGCATTCAGTGGTCGTCCGACATTCAGTGGTCGTTCGGCATTTCAGAGGTCGTCCGACATTCAGTGGTCGTTCGACATTTCAGAGGTCGTTCGGCATTCAAATGCCATCTGGCATTCGGAGGTCGCTTAGCATATCAGCTTCGCTCGGCATCCCAGCCTCGTTTGGCATTCATACCTCGTTCGGCATTCCAGCCTTGTTCGGCCTACACACTTAGCGCAATGCACTGCTTCGTTCGGCATGGGAGCCTCGACCGGCTTGAACATGTGGCTCGGCCTTTGCCGTTCGGCATTTACGGCTCGGCACGCAGAAGTCACTCACCATGGGCCGAGGTATCTCACTCATAGGCCCAAGAGGAAAGTCCAACCCATCTTCGTCTATAAATAGAGGGGCAGGGGCACAGTGAAATGGACCTTTTTAGGGAGAACACTGGGAGACTCTGCCGCTTTCAAGACTCATCCTTTTACTTAGCAATTGCATTCAAGTAACTGGTGTACGGATTGTATCTGTAATCGATTATCAAGTAAAGCAATAAAGATTAACTTCAAAGTGGACGTAGGCAGTTACGCCGAACCACTATAAATCCAGTGTTCTTATTTTCAGCATTCAGTTTAGCATACTGCTCTCTGTTTAAATTTACTTTCTTCATTTATCTCTCTACACAATCTTTCTCAATGAGGTTATTGACCAATTTTGGTGCTAACATATGGTATTTAATTAATTTAAAGATAAATTAGTATTTTGATTTCAAAGGGAAATTTTATTATAAGTATTTGATGTAATATCTTTATATAAAAAGGAAATCTTTGATTTAAGTTACCCAATAGAAGCTTTTATAGATTTTCAAAAGTATATTTTGAATAAAGAATTTGGTAACTGATTTTAAATAATTCAAGTATATATTTTGCAAGTGATTTTTCAGGAATGGGAAATATGTTAAAAATAAAAGGTGTTTATTTTAAAGTGTTGGAAGAAATTTACGGGATTGAAACGTAAATTTGAATTGAGATAAATCCAGTAGGATTTATAAAAGGATTCTTTGGTTTATTCTGAAATGGAAGTGTATTTCCCTAAAAGCCAAGTACGGTTTAAAGCAGATTTTGAACAAAAGTTAGAAGTTTTGAAATTGTTTTTAAAAAAGAATATTTTAAGAAATTATTTGATTTGTGAAATTTTTAAGATAAATATTTAATAAATTAGTTATAGTAATAATTATTTTAAAGGGGTAATTGGTATTATGTTTTAAAAGAATATTATTAATATTTATATTTTATAAAATGGATTTATTTTAAAGGTAGTTTGGTTAAAGTTTTATTTGAACTAGTATAGGCTTTTGTAATTCCTCTTTTAAATTTCTAGTGTAGTTTAACCTTTATTTTAAAATTAGATATATTTAATAAAATAGTTTTGCTTTAAATATTTTAAGATATTTTTTTTAGAATAAAGTGATTTAATTGTTTTAGAATCTAAAATGTTTGGACTTGGTTATTTTCAGTGGAAAAACAATATTTGGGGAATTTATTCCGTAAAGGAAGATGGTTTGAAAAACTGTTTCAAGGGTGAAATTGGGAATATATCTTGTGAAGATATTTTGATATTAATAAATAATTTGGGTAATTATTTATTGTTTGATGGATGCTTGTGAATGTTAATTGATAGTTAAATCACCGACTATCAATATTGGCCAATGCACTGATCGTTTCGAAGAGACCGGAATCTGGATTTATTTCTTGAAAACCACTTCGATCCGATTTGTACGTTTTCGTGGGAAAACGAGTTTGGAATCGAAGATGGAGCAGTGAAGTGCAAGGACTAGTCGCTACTAATCCTGAGGGTGATTCCAAAATGGATGTAGTAGGAATAGTGCTTTCGGTTTCGTTCGAACCCGAAACGGACTTGTATGGATGAATGCTTTCGGAACATCGTCAGGTGGACGATGGGCATTCTAAGATATACGTTCTATAAAAGGTAACGCTTAGCCTCAAGCCTCATCAACCGAGAATGACTGAAAATTAGGGGTTATGCAGCAAGGCTATGTGGGTAGCGCCCATTAGGGTGAGGTCATCCCTGTCTAGATGTCCCTTTTTATTTCGGCTATGTGGGCGGTTACTCATCCTAACCGAAGGGTGATCTTACTCGAAATTACCCTTAGGTAATTCCGGTCTTGTGTTGTAGGGGATCGGGCGTGGTCCTCGGTACGCTGATCTAGACTAGGTACTTTGACAGGTGGTACCCCAGTGCCTAGCCATTCGTTGGAAATCCATTCTCCCTACGTGCCTGTACGGTTTTGATTGTGCCTAACTATTGCTGAAACGTGAGATGTAAGCATTTCAGCTAGATTATATTTTACTTTCAATAGACACTATTATAATATCAGACATATTTGATAAAAAGTGTTTTGGCTATCGTAAGGTAAAAACCCGACATGTTTATTTGTGGCGTGGTCTTACGAGATGCTTTTGATTTCAAAGGATTTTTTGAAACTTTAATAATCAGTTTGGATGTATTTCTCTCACGCTGGTATTCCAGACTGACTCGGGTGTTATTTCATTATAATGCTCGGGTCAGACCGAGTATTTCAAGTCCAGGATTGGATACTTTGGAGCTCAGGAGAGGAGCTGAAGTCCGAGACGTATTATTCGTACTTGTTTATTTCACTGCTATGGTTGTTTGAAATTGCCAGCAAGTTGTGAGGCAGGCTGATATAACTGCCAGGTTGGTAATTGTTGTTTACTTGTGTGATACTCTGATGATGTATTATATATAAAACAGATATGGTTTCATTTTGTGTAAAGATCTGTTATTATTTATTATATTTTGTTTCGCTGCGATTGTAAGATTCTGATGTTGTTTAGTTCCTTCTTTCTTTTATCTTCTTTCTTTTTCCTCAACAATCTGTCCTTTCCGGCACTCGATCGTCGGCATATTATACTGTGGTGAATTTTGTGTCGATTTTCGAGAGTCGAGAAGGGCGGGTCGTCACAACAAGTCTTCTTCGTATTCTTTTTTCTTCTTTGCCACTTGTTGCATTATTTATTTTTCCACAACATTCCTTGTTATGTAAGTGCAATTGCCAAAGTTTCTCTTTGCAAATTCCCTGCACTGCATTGGAATTGTTCTGTTTGTCATTTTTTAAGTTGGATCAATGTTAATTCCTTTTAATGGTAGGCCAAAAATCAAACTTTTATCTGTTGCTGTAACTTTTGTTCTTTCTTTGGAAAATAAGAATGCATCTTCCTTAACTGAGTAGCATTTGTATAAAGCAACCAAATTGTGTTGATGCTTTTTACATTCTTTCATCAAAATTTTCTCTTCATAAAAAATTCTAAATAAATTGTAGAAAGGAGTGCTCTTCAATATGTCCATCTGCTTTTTGGATAGAGCATTTTTTTGTTTTATCATTTTCACTGTTTTGAATACTGCTTGCAATCCACATCTATAAGCAGTTTCATGCTTTTTATCTTCAGATTTTGATACTTTCTGTTGTTTTGTTTGTGATCTTCCTTTTATGCATTTTGGATGTGGATTAACAAAATCATCATCATCCTATTATTTCAAAATAAAGACAATAAGTTATATGTGAAACAAATTATGTTGAAACATAACAATAGGTTGGGTATTAGCTACAGTGACATATCTTCAGTCAAATATGTAACAATTTCAAGTTTGCAGTAACTAGGTATCAGTTTGCAGTAACCAAGTATCAGTTTGCAGTAACTAGGTATCAGTTTGTACTAAGTAGGTATCAGTTTTCTGTAAGCTGGTATCATTTTTTTTCTAGTAGGCATCAGTTTTTTATAAGTAGGTATCAGTTTTTTTGTAAACAGGTATCAGTTTTTTGTAAGTATCAGATTTCAAGTATATGATACTGACTATTATTTTACCAAACAATTTACACTAAATGATAATGACTATTATTTCTTGTAAGTAGGTATCAATTTGTTGTAATTATCAGCCTTTTCTTTTACCAAATGATTACAGGTATTATTTTTGCAATATCTATCATGCTATAAAGTTATAATGTTTCTAATTTTACCGAATTGAGTTGTTCTTCTTTTGATTCTTCATTTGCAGCTTTTTTCCCTTCTTTTTTCTGAGATTTTTCCTGTTTAACATTTTTGATAATATTAGAATACATTTAACAGTATGAAATTGTTAGTATTAGTTTTATAATTTTGCAATTTCAGTTACCTCAGTTTCTGTTTGTATTTTGTTTTGAATAATTTTTTCATTTCTTCTTTTTGTTCTTTGTTCTCTTTTCTGCATATTGTCTTCAACTGTTTTCTGTACAGCTATTTGTTGTTGCATGTTCTCTTCTTTGTTCTATGCAAAAAAATTCAATGTTACTATAATAAAACTATACTAACTTTGTTATATTTGATTTTATAGTATCAGTTACCTTCTCTGGTATACTTTCGCTTACTTCTAGTCTGCTTTCAATTGCTGTTATTTTTTCATGTCTTCTTTTTGTTCTTTGCTCTCTATTTTTCTTTTCCTCTTCTACTGATGTAGGTTTTTTAAGTTTTAACTTGTTGCTTTTTCCCTTTATTGTCGTTGCTATCTTTTGCACTAGAGGTAGGTTTTTCTCTTCTATCATTGCGTTTTCTTTTTGAATATCTATTGTTGGAAGTAATTCAACATTTCGATTTTCACTTTGTTGCTTCACTTCCGACGTAGTTAGGTTTTCATCAACTATCGATTGTTGTGCTCGTTGTTCATCGTCTGTCGATTGTTGTGGTTGTGTTGGAGATGTAGATTTGTTTCTGGTTTACGGTGACATTTTTTCTTTCGAGCAAAATTTCGTCAAATTTTGAGTGAAAGCAAGGAGGAGGAAGACGAACGAAATTCTTCGTTTTGTTTTAAATTGTATTTGGGCTTTGTGCTTTGTCCTTACGGTAAAAAAATTTGTGCACGTGTCATTATGACTAATTATTTACTTTAATTTGTCCTTTAAAATTTTGTTCCCTTTAAAGTGGTATAATTTTGGGTTGTTACATTAAAGATCTCCTAATTACAATCTCTGTTTGAATAAATAAGAAGTAATAAATGATTTTGGTTGTTGATTCCTGTTGTTTATTCTCAATTTATTTGATGACTGCTGTTCCAAAAACCTGTTCACAGTAAACTAAAAATCAAGCTAAAATCTATATCATCACTCTATTAAATTGTTCTAGATAGTTTGGATGTTTGCATACATTGAAAATATATTAGAAAACTTAAGAATGGATTACTATTTGATTTTTTGAATCTTGCTTGTACATACTTTACAAAAATATGTATATCTGTTTCGAAAATTTTATATGCATGCTTTCATTGTAACTACCTTGCCATTTAACTTAGCTTGCTTTGTCATTTATTTTCATAAATAAATTTTTTACAAGCACGGTATAAAAATGAGTAATTAATTTATTTCAAATTTTATTTAAAAGAAATTTCCCTTTTATTTTCTTTTCCTTTCCAAATATTTTAGAACAAATAAAATGATTTTAAAACTCTTTTATTTTAGTTATTATGGATTTTGGATTTTATTAGAATTCGTGCTTCTCTATGAAAAGAATTTTAATAAACGATTAATTGTCGGATTGGTATAGGACATTTCGCATAATTATTTCGCCTATTATTATAATTGTTAAATAGAGTTTAATGTGAAAATTACTAGTTTTTAGTAAATACTCGTGCTTATTATTATTATAATTTGTTAAATAGAGTTTAAAGTGAAAATTACTAGCTTTTAGTAAATACTTGAATTTACTTTCTGGTATGGGACACTTAGCTAAATTCTTGTAATTACTTTAGTGACAATAATTAACACTTAGAGTTGTAATAATTATGGTATTCGAATTTTGTTTATGTGCCAATATACTCCTGAGAGACAATAACTCGTTTTTTACCAACCTGAAAGTCGATACTTTCTTAAATTTGGTTAGGCAAACTTATATTGTTCTGGATATGTTTGTGATGATGTATTACCTATATTGTTCTGGATAGATATTTACATGCATCGTGGTCAATATTGTTTTGGATAGACAAATTCGCTTAATCTATATTGTTCTGGATAGAGTTTATATAAGAGATAATATTTGTGTTGTTCTGGATAGATATTTCTACATTGTACTGGGTAGCTCCTACATAAATATGCAAGTCTATATTGTTCTGGGTAGACCTGTATGTCGTACTGTGTCAAACTAAAGAGGACTATAATATTAATTCATTATTGAAATGTTTCTTCAGAGATTTTATAGTTGGATATTTTATTATCATTTGAGCTCTAATGAATTTTTATTGCTTTCACCATATTTTAGATGATAGTCTATTATGACTTGAGATGAACTTATGAAATGGTGAATTTTTTTGTTATGCCTTATTATTATTAAGTTGAATTTGGCATATATATGTTGCTTGGGTATGTTTATTCAGTATGACTTATTTGTTTTGGTTAAGTCATATATTTTGTTAACATGCATATATATTGTTTGAATATACCTATTTGATATAACTTATTTTGATATGGTCATGTCGTATATTTTTGTTATCAGTATCTCACCTTTTGATATTTAGAGATAGTCTGACCCGAGTGTTATTTGATGCTCAGGTCAGGTTGAGACTTTCCAGGTTACAGGTTGACCTCAGGATGATTGGACTAGCCGTGAGATATACCTTTGGACTTTTAGTTTATCTCATTTTAGCCATTTAAACTTTGTATATTTTAGATGTATAGTTGAGATTATAGAATTGTCACTTGTATATTATGTGAGTCCAGTGTTCCATTTTGTAAACTTATAGTTGTATAAGTTGTGAGATTCATTATCCTGCTGTGATCTGTGTATCACCGAAAGTTGTTTTCATATTTTATACTGTTCTGAATACTTCTAAATCGGTGTGCCTATTACTTTGTATTAATATTTTACACGTCAAATTTCAATTCAACGTTAAGGAAAAGGTATATATGACATGCCAGTGTTAGTGTAAAGATATATTCATATACGATCGCCCTCAACTAGCTGTATTCTCCTGATTAGTGGACAACATTACTTGTAATGTTCTTTGCTAAACAAGGTATAGCAGTGAGGTCATTACAGCTTGGTATCAGAGTAAGCTTCAAAACATTATAGAAGATGAGAAACATGAACCTTGGCCTATATAGACTCAGAGTCCCGTCCCTTGGGTGCGTTGAGTAGAAGTTAGGATTTAATTCCTATTTAGAATAGAAGTACAAATGATTATTGGGAATAATCATTGGGATGTATTTGTAAAATTTTGAATCACTTTACAAATAAATGCAATAAGTCTTAGAAGTAAGTACCTTTGAAGAATAATACTATTTTGAATGGAAATATTATGAACAATATGGTTATTTGGAATGAAGATATTAAATGAAGTTTTAATAATAATATTTTGGATATTGTTGCATGGTTGAAATTATTAGATAATCTTAAATTATAAATGATTGGTTGATTGCTTGTGATGGATGCATGTTTTGCCTTATTGTTTTTATTTGGATGATGACTGAAGTCTGTAAGTATGTTATAATCAAAAGATAGAATTTTTTTAGTATCGAATTCTCCGTTGAGTGGTTAAGAATCTTGGTCAACGTGGGTTCATACTGATCGATAGAGATTTCCTAAACGCTTAAATAAGATTTTGAGTCATGTTAAAAATATAAACTTATTTTATATTTAGAAGTATATATATTATTTTATTAGATGCTACAAATTATATATGAGTCAAAATATAAGAATGGAACATTTTCAAGATTCGTCTTAAATTGAAAATATTTGTATAAGAAGTTATTAATGAAAATTTAATTTGCATAACCTTTGGCTTTTCAAAAAGAAGATTATTGACATGCGAAGTACAAGTCTATTGTTTGGACATATGGATGTGATTGTTTATGTTCTTATGGTTGTGGTTGCTTTGTTTATTGCTTGCAACTTACAAAATTGTTGCTAAAATCTAATTATGAAAATTGCTATAGTAAAATAGCGATATCTTGGTGTAGAATGACCCGAATTGGCTTAATCTTTTTGCGGTAGAAAATTATTTAAATAAGCTACAAATTCTCATTTGATTACTTTTAGAAATACTGTATTTAAAGGGGTTTAAATTGAGTTTAAAACCAATGTCATAGCACAACCATAGAAAAAATTTCTTAGTTAATACCTAAAAGTAAAATGGACATAACTTTTGATTAACGAATCCAATTGTATTGAATATTTTTGTAGTAGAAAAACTTTTATTTTAATCTCTTTTTCAGATTTTGAAAATTTCCGGGTCGAAATCAGGTTTTTAGCAGAGTAATAGTCTCTGCCCTGTCAAATTTTCTGAGCTAAAACATTGCTAGTAATTTAAGAATAACTTTCTTATTTCTTGTCGGAAATTGAAAATTTTTGATGTTATCAAAAGCTTAGATTCTGTTATAAAAGTTTTATGTTTTGAGTTTTGAAATTTTTTGAGGTTAAGATGGTCAAAAGTGCACTTCTTTGTCACTGTCCTGAGAATAAACGTCAGTGATAGTGAATTCTAAAACTGAGAATTTGCTTTAATAGTAAATTTTAAACTCTTACTCCGATCTAGATAATCTTGTGCTCTGTAGAAAGCTTAAACTGTAAGGAAAAAAGTACTTTTATTTAACAGGTTTTATCAAATTATGCTTTCTACTAATTGTTAAACCCTGATTTGTATAAATGACTTAGAAGGTAGATGAGTTTTCAATTTGTCAAAATATTGAAGTTGCATATAATAATGAGCATGTATGTCATTTCTCTTAAGTTAATATAAAGTGCAGATTGTGAAGTGTGGATTCTTAGAGAAATTTTAAATTGGAATAATTTGTGAAGTACAAATTTTTATAGAAGTTAATCTTTATTTTTAAATGGTATAGATTATGAAGTATAAATTTTTGGAGATTAAATAAGAAAATAATTTGAGCAATTATTTTAAAAGACGTGAGTTTTATTTTTGGAAAAAGAAGTGTACTTAAATCGAAAATTAATTGAAGGAATCTTGTTATTAAGAATAACTTGGATGAAAATATATGAATTTTATTTTTGAATCTTTTGGGATTAAGTCAAAAGATTTTAGTTAAGTATAAATACAAGGATTTTCTTGTACAGTGCTGAATTAATTGGTTGCTTGTATGTTTGATTGATTTGTATTAGTTTGTATGATTAATAGGAATACTACTAGTAGTAATAATGTTTCTATTAATTATAGATCCGAATTAGAAATTGCGAGGACGTAATTTCTTTAAGGGTGAAAGTCTGTAACAACCCTGATTTTTTTTAGTGTTGTTAATTTAAATTAAATGAAGTTATTAACTAGAGATTTAAATGAGATATTTGATTTCTCATTTATTATAATTGGAGGATTAGAACTTAAGTGTTTTATTAAATAACAATTTAAATAAGAAGTTTGAATTTTTATTAAACAATAAATAAATTCTTTAAAATGAGAATTTTAGAGTCTATTTTTTATTGTTTAATAAATGTATGAAGTAAACATCTTTGGTGTTTTAAGTAATTAACAATTTTATGAAGAATTAGAGAATTTGTGTAAATCTTTTATTTTGGTTATACAAGATGACATAAAAAGTTGTACATTCCTTTTAAGTTAAATAGAAGTTTTTAACTATTAAATAATTAAGAACCTACGATTTTATTTATTAATTTTGATCTTAAGTTTTAAAACCAGTAGTAATTATTTCATGAAGCATTTAGTGCAAAGAATAAGAGAATTAAAACAAATTAATTAGAATTGGGTTGTGAATTTATTCTAATGGGCCTAGACCCATTTAGCCATTTGAGTAATGAGAAAGCTTTCTACTGTTTTCTAAGTACTGGACGTACTTCTTTTCCTCAACTCCTCTCTTTATAGTAAACCAAAACAAAAGCTTAGAAATCAAAAGGAAGCATTCATCCCTCTTTCTAACCCTAAATCAACTATTCAATTCTCAAGTTCTTTAGCAAATTATTTTGTAATCTTAGAAAGGCGATAAATTCAGGTAATGGAATCTAAACTCTATTTTCTCATGTTAAAGTTTTTATTTCAATTACAGTGATTAAACTTGTTTCTCTTTGTTTTGATTAGTTGTCAATTCTAGGGTTTTTCTTATTGAAACAATAGTTGCTACCGTTGATTCACAAACAAATTGAGAAGAAATGGTGAGTTAAAATGTAACGACCCAGAATTTGACCACTTTAGAATATACTATTTAAAGTGATTTTAAATATAAAATATATAACATTTTATGATTTAAATAATATTAGATAGGATATGCAAAGAGAAATATACACAAAAATAGGAATAATTGCTTATATTGACAAAAGTGACAAAATCCTGATTTCAGAAAAGTAAGTTTCAATGGTTAAATAAATTATTTCAATTAATTAATGAGTGTTTATTTTTAAATTTGGTTTACATACATAAATAGTTTAACTAAAACATCAAAATGTGACCGTAAACATTTTGTCAAAAATCAATGTTTTGTCGATTTAAAGTTGTCGCAACGTTATTGCAACTTTATTTTCTTATATATGAACATATATTCAAATAGTATAAGTATTAATTAATTCACTAATCAGATTTACTTTTACTAAACATACTTAGAAAATTCTAGAAAGTAATTAACAAAAAGTAAGCATAAAAAGTCAAAAAGTGTTTTATAAAAGTCAAAAAGTAAACATTAAATCAAACAAACATAATTATTATATTCTTTACTTAATACTTAAGTGAAAATGACATAAAGTAATGATTTGAAATGTGATGTTAAGTGTTGAAAAAATGAGTTTGCTTAAAGTATAAGCAAAGGGTATTTCGGTCTTTTTACAAAATATTATTTTAATCCAAATTTTTTCCTATAAATACCAACACACTTTCTCAATTTTTTTCGCACCTTTCTTCTCCATTTTCAAGCTCTTCTTCCACTCTTTAATGGATTCCATGCCTCTCTTAAAAAATTCCAAAAGTGTAACAAAGTTATGGCAAAAATTATCGATGAAAAAAATATACCACTTAAGTCAAACTCAAGCTAGTAAGTTCCATCCATCTAGCCAAAGTCGTGCCCACCTAGAAGACATCTCCACCTATTTTCATCTCAACTTCTAGAATTGCGGAGCTATAGCCATATTTCAAGAAGTTTTGGGAAATAGTAGCGAAGCTATAGTCAAATCCGTAGTGACAAAGTTACCAAAACTGGTAGGGAGTATGGTTTAGATCTAGAGTTCCTTGCCTTAAAGTTTGATGGATTGGAATACAAAGTGAGTTATTTCTTCCTTTAAGTTCATTAAAATCATTGCTAAGTTGAAGGAATTTTAAGTGTTAAGTGTTGTTGAAAACCTTTGGTTAATGCTTGTTTACTTTGTTATCTAAAACAATGGTTTTATTTCCTTGTTTGATAATTTGGATGGTTAATTAAGTATTTTAAAATTTAGAAGTTAAGTACTTAATGAGGTATGCAGAAACGACTAGTACACGTGTTTCATCTGTGAGATCCAAGGAGACTTGGACGAGGGACGGAACATGTCAAAGGAAAAGCCCGGATGCTCTAAAATAAATATCAAACCGTTTTAACCTAAGATAAGATAAAATGTTATAAATATTTGATAGAATGAAGCATCGATTATCATTTATTTTTTTGTTTGTTTGGTTGATTGATTGTTTGGATTAGGCTCGGCCAGTTTATGAGCACTGATTATTATGTATTGATTGTTGACTTTGCTCGACCAGTTTATGAGCAATTAATTATCCATATGCATGGGCTGGATAGAAAATAATTGTAGGCTAAAACCTTGTGATTTATTTCACCATTTGACTATAAGGTGTTTAGAGGTAATATTTGGTTCACTTCAATTTAATGAATTGTTTTGAAAATTGGTTTTCAAGATTGAAATGTTATAAAATATTTTCCTTTGAAAGAGAAAAAAGAGATATTTGAGAATAAATATTTTGAAGTGATTTTATATAAAAATGGTTTATATAAAGAATGGTTTTGTAATAATGTTTTATAAAATGAAAAGATTTTAAGGACTAAACCCGATGGTTTTAAAATGATTTTTGGGATTCGAAAATAGAAATTGTTATAGATTTGAAGTATTTGTAATTATTAGTGTAAATGATTTTGCCACTTCGGGATATAAAGTGATTTGTTATGTTACCGATGATTCGGGTAACCCATAACTAAAAAGTGGGCAAGGGAGGTGCACATGTTCTGTAACCTCAGTATAGTCCGCTCTCGTTGTAGAGGGATATACATATCCATATTTGTTTTTCAGAAGGCTGGGACCCAGTTGCTTTGTTATGGCTAGAAACCTCCCGATCAGGTAGCATATAGTTTGTATGCTTGTATATTGATATCATTTCAAAACGATGATTTGTTTTCAGATACTGAAGTAAAAGGACTAGTTTGAATACAAAAGATAAATGTATTTCAAATATTTTGAAATAAGAAATTGGGAATAAAGTCAAAGAGATAATTTCTGTAAAGGTAATTAGATTTGAAAATTTTAAATGTTAAGATTAAGCCTAAGCGGGTAGTTTTGGGAATTGCATATTATTTGTGCATCGTAGGCTCCATGAGTCCTATTTGTAGTACCCAATTAGATAGTGGTACGTATGCAGTCAGAAGTGGTAGTGATGTAGCCCCAATAATAATATAACATTTTTTTGTTTATTAGTTGATATTTGCCTTGTGTTGTTGTATCTTTCCTGCTTACTATTTTATTCCACATTTACATTGTTTACCGAGTCTACAGGAATAGCTATTGTCTTCTCTCTCATCATAGTTGTGCAACGGTAGCTTTATTTGTATTTGTATTTGGTATGTTTTAAAGCACACCTAGTAGATTAAATTGATTATTCTGATAACTTGTAAAATTGAAATTGTATCCTATACATTTTATAGAGTTGAATATTTACCCAATATTGAGTATTAAGTTGGTAGTTTTCATTCATAGTTTTAGAACAGACGGATTTTTCGGCGGTTTTGACTGGTCCGATAATCCGGGTCGTCACATAAAGAAATAACAAATATTTCTATTTACAATCTCTAGTTGAATAAATAAGAAGTAATAGGTGATTTTGGTTGTTTATTCCTATTGTTTATTCTCTATTTGTTTGATGACTGCTGTTCCAAAAACCTATTTACAGTAAACTAAAAATCAAGCTAAAATCTATATCACCACTCTATTAAGTTGTTATAGATAGTTTGGATGTTTGCATGCACTGAAAATAGATTAGAAAACTTAAGAATGGATTGCTGTTTGATTTTTTTAATCTTGCTTGTACATAGTTTACAAAAATATGTATATATGTTTCGAAAATTTTATGTACATGCTTTCATTGTAACTACCTTGCCATTTAACATAGCTTGGTTTGTCATTTATTTTAATAAATAAACATTTTACAAGCGCGGTATACAAATGAGTAATTAAGTTATTTCAAATTTTATTTAAAAGAAATTTCCCTTTTGTTTTCTTTTCCTTTCCAATTATTTTAAAATAAATAAAATGATTTTTAACTCTTTTATTTTATTTATTATGGATTTGGGATTTTATTAGAATTCGTGCTTTTCTATGAAACAAAGAACTTTAATAAACGATTGAATTGTCGGATTGTTATGGGACATTTCGTACAATTCTTTCGCTTATTATTATAATTTTTTAAATAGAGTTTAAAGTGAAAATTAATTACCTTTAGTTAATATTTGAAATTACATTCTGGTATGGGACAGTTAGCTAATTCTTTTGATTACTTGAGTGGCAGTAATTAACACTTAGAGTTGTATTATCTTGGGGTATTCGAATTTTGTTGATGTGCCGATAGATGCCTGATCGTAGGAGCAAAGGGACTCATATTCACATCCTCCAGATCTCTATTCAACCGCCTCTCATGGCTCGTCTGACCATCTCCACCAATCTGTCACTATCTCCAAGTTTTTAGTCCTTGTCCGTTGTTTCCGATTTGCCCCCCGAGTTCACGAGGGATTCCTGGAATCTGCTCTCCTGGCTGAGCATCCATTTCTCTATCAATGTCGCGTTGCGCAGTTCCACCTGGTACCCCGCCCGGGATTGGGCCAACATGCTCTGGGTTATTGCCCCTAGCTCTGGCGCTATGCCGGATGGTCCCGCTCCGTTCTAAACTCTGGTTGCTTCTTTATTTTGCGCTCCAAGTTGCCCAATCTGAAGAAGCAAGTTCTGGATCATTTCCTCTTGTCTTTTCATCATTGTCTCTATCTCATCCCTGGTGATGAAGATTGATGTCTGATTTGCACCTGAGGAAGCCTCTTGACTCCCTTCATGCTGACCTCTCTCTGGCCTTTGTCTTCAATTTGATTGTCTTGTCATAGCTTTTCAGATCTAAATTCTCTAAGCCTTCAAATTCAATTTCCAAATGATAGAATCCTGAATTAGCCTTCTCAGTGAAAGCACCAAAGTGTTTGTGCCAAAAATGGTCACAAATCCCAAATTTCGTGAAAGCACTAGTGTATGAACACAAATCAGCAGTATATAATCACAGATCTCAGATCTAAGTAATGTAGAGGATAAAAAGTGAAGAATAATGAACTTAAAACGTAGAGAGATAGATAGAAACACAAGGTTTATAATGGTTCGACGATCTTGCCTACGTCCACTCTGAAGTTGATGATTTTATTGATGTTCACTTGATGATTTCAGTTGATTATAGCAGATTACATTCAATAATGATGATTTACAACAGTGAATGTAGTTAGTAGCAGCAACAATGGAGTTTAGATCTGGATCCGGCAGAGTCTGGGCATTGGAGATCTCAAAGCAGAAGAAAGAACCCCTTTTCTGTTGGCTTTGAGGGTCTATTTATAGGTGTAGGAGGCTGGTATTTCGCTCAGATCTCGGGAGACCCTCTCTGGCACATATCCAGCCCCCCGCGCGCAAGCCCGTGAAGTTTCGGTCCGATCCATGATCGATACGAACAGAATTCATATCGATCAAGATTTCATCCAATGGAGTCGAAATTTAGCATGGACATTCTTTAGCATGCACGTAGTCTTCTGTGAAAATTTCTTAGCATTTGGACTTGTAGATTAGGAGATATGATCGATACGAATTGGGATCTTTGGTTGGCTGTTTCGTTCGACTCGCTCTGTTCGACTCACTTTCGTTTGACTCGGTGACGTGGCGCTTGAATCTCTGGATCACTCCGCCTTTGATGCTGTCTTGATCGAGTCGTTCTAGGACTTTCACCTCATTCATATCGATGGTAGCAGTCTTTGTTCGCATCGATAAAAGATGTGCATCTCGCATCGATGGAGGTAGAAGTCTTCGAATGGATACGAAGTGGAGCGAGTCAAAATGTGGCTCTCTGAGGGAGTCGAACTAGATGGAGTCGAACAATGGTTCCGCGAAGGAGTCGAACTGGATGGATTCGAACTGTGGCTTGAAGCGGAGTGAGTCGAACTAGATGGAGTCGAAGCGGAGCGAGTCGAAGTAGGCATTTCTGATGGATTCGAACTGAGCGATTCGAACAGAGGCTGTTTTTATCCAATTTTGCATTGATCGTAACTTGAGCATACGAACTCATATTGACTTGAAATTTGAAATCTCATCTTTCATTGCTTCGCTCGTCGTGTCTTGTCGATTGCAGCTTGATCCGGACTCAGACAAAATTCATCGATATCCATGGTGAACCTGTGCGCACCCGATATTCAGAATGAGCGATCCTTGGTTTCCAGCTAATCTTTTGGTATCACGGCCTTGCTAAATGGCGGGATAACACTTGCCCCGCAAAACATGCCTTGCGGTAGGAAGGTGTGTTTTGTAATGCCATGAGCTGGATGTTCATATCTTATTGATGACCTGCAATGAAATCGATAGTCTTATCTGACCACAAATGACGATCGTTCGGGATCGTATGTCACTCGGGGTAGTACATGACCGTTCGAGGTCAGATGCCGTTCGCGGCGAATGATGACCATTCGCGGTCGAGGTGCCGTTCGATGCGATTTGTGGTCGTTCGCTATCGGGTGTCGTTCGAGGCGAATTGTGACCGTTCGCAGTCGGGTGCCGTTCGAGGCGAATTGTGACCGTTCGCGGTCGAGTGCCGTTCGAGGCAGACCGTTCGCGGTCGGGTGCCATTCGAGGCGAATTGTGACCGTTCGCGGTCGGGTGCCGTTCGAGGCGAATTGTGATCGTTCGCGGTCGGGTGCTGTTCGAGGAGAAATAAGTGTGCCCGGGGAGTGACTTAGTATCATCAATGTCAGATTTCACGTTCGAGTGAGTTTCTGAGTTGTTTGTGGTGGCGGTTTATCGCCGTCTCAGAGCATGCCTGAGGACCGTTCGCGATCCCTTACATGTGTAAGTGGCTTAGCCGTCATGGTATCACAAATGGCATGCTTTTATTCAAAACGAGTTTTTCAACAGAAATGTTCAAAAAAATCAGGTTCAAATATTAGAAATGGAAAGTAAAAGGAAAACAAGGACGTCAAAGTGCAAACACCTACACCGTTGCGATTAGTAGTCGTATCAGAGCATGCCTGAGGATCGTTCGCGGTCCTGTACATGTGTAAATGACTTAATCGCGTTGGTGTGGAGTTCGCTACTTATTCGTCATTACCCCAATCAATTGATGACAAGCTGGTGTCGCGATCCTGAGCCGTCCCCAACAGGTGCAGGTGGTGGTCGCTCCCGTTCCTTCGTTGTCGTTCCCCTTCTTACATACTGTGATAGCATACCATTCTGGATATGTCCCTCAACCTCATCCTTCAAGTGTCTGTAGTCATTCATGTTATGACCGTTTAGCTCGTGGAATAAGCAATACTTGTCTGATCTTCTTTCATTGTTGGTTGGATCCCTTCTCATCGGCCTTCGATAAGGAATCTGCCCCTAGTATCCTGGTAGATTCGTTCCAAAGTCTCATTCAACTCCGTGTAAGAGGTGAATCTTGGTTCCTTTCGGGGTCGCATCGGTTCGTCACTATTATCTTCAGCCTTTCGTTTCCCTTTACCAGTCCCTGAATCTGATCTAGGAGGATTTTCACCCTTGATTGTGTAAACCTCAGTTCCTTCTCCTTCCTCTCTTTTAGCATTTGGATCCTCTAATCGTAAAAATCCTTCAGACTCATGATAAAACACTCCTAGATCCATAGGGGGATCCCTTGTTAATGAATTCTTGAACTATGTGCCATCAGCTATGCCAGATACAACTGCCATCAAAACCATGGATGGATCGGGTCGATCCACCGATGCTGCCGCCGCATTGAATTGCGTCAGAAAGTTCCTTAAAGATTCCTCGGTTCTTTGTTTAGCGCTGCCAAACTCACCACATTCTTGGGTCTTGAAATGTGAACCCTGAACTGCCTCATGAACCTTTCAGTCAAATCGATCCATGTTCTGATGGAACCGCTCTCCAATTGTCTGAACCATAATGCTATTATATCTGTCAGATACAACGGGAAACACCTGGCCATGACTTCCTCTGATGCCCCCAGTACCTCCATGTGTCGCATATACCTCATCAGATGAACAATAGGGTCTGTCCTTCCATCATACACCTCCTATGTCGGTAGCTTGAACTCTGGTGGATTCCTGGCTTGCCTGATCGTTGGAGCAAAGGGACTCCTATTCACATCCTCCAAATCTCTATTCACTAGTCCGCCTCTCATGGCTTGTCTGATCATCTCCGCCAATCTGTCACTATCTCCAAGTTGTAGTCCATGTCCGTTGTTTCCGATTTGCCCCCCGAGTTCACGAGGGATTCTTGGAATCTGCACTCTTGGCTGAGCATCCATTTCTCTATCAATGTCGCGTTGCGCAGTTCCACCTGGTACCCCGCCTGGGATTGGGCCAACATGCTCTGGGTTATTGCCCCCTAGCTCTGGCGCTGTGCTGGATGGTCCTGCTCCGTTCTGAACTCTAGTTGCTCCTTGATTTTGCGCTCCAAGTTGCCCAATCTGAAGAAGCAAGTTCTGGATCATTTTCTCTTGTCTTTTCATCATTGTCTCTATCTCATCCCTGGTGATGAAGATTGATGTCTGATTTGCACCTGAGGAAGCCTCTTGACTACCTTCATGTTGACCTCTCTCTGGCCTTTGTCTTCGATTTGATTGTCTTGTCATAACTTTTCAGATCTAAATTCTCTAAGCCTTCAAATTCAACTTCCAAATGATAGAATCCTGAATTAGCCTTCTCAGTGAAAGCACCAAAGTGTTTGCGCCAAAAATGGTCAAAAACCCCAAATTTCGTGAAAGCACCAATGTATAAACACAAATCAGCAGTATATAATCACAGATCTCAGATCTAAGTAATGTAGAGGATAAAAAGTGAAGAATAATGAACTTAAAATGTAGAGAGATATACAGAAGCACAAGGTTTATAGTGGTTCGACGATCTTGCCTGCGTCCACTCTGAAGTTGATGATTTTATTGATGTTCACTTGATGATTTCAGTTGATTACAGCAGATTATAGTCAATAATGATGATTTACAGCAGTGAATGTAGTTAGTAGCAACAACAATGGAGTTCAGATCTGGATCCGGCTAAGTCTGAGCGTTGGAGATCTCAAAGCAGAAGAAAGAATCCCTTTTCTACTGGCTTTGGGGGTCTATTTATAGGTGTAGGAGGCTGGTATTTCGCTCAGATCTCAGGAGACCCTCTCTGGCACGTGACCAGGCCTGCGCGCCCAAGCCCGTGAAGTTTCGGTCCGATCCGTGATCGATACGAACAGAATTCGTATCGATCAAGATTTCATCCAATGGAGTCGAAATTTGGCGTGGACATTCTTTAGCATGCACGTAGTCTTCTGTGAAAATTTCATAGCATTTGGACTTTTAGATTAGGAGATATAATCGATACGAATTGGGATCTTTGGTTGGCTGTTTCGTTCGACTCACTCTGTTCGACTCGCTTTCGTTCGACTCGGTGACGTGGCACTTGAATCTCTGGATCACTCCGCCTTTGATGCTGTCTTGATCGAGTCTTTCTAGGACTTTCACCTCGTTCGTATCGATGGTAGAAGCCTTTGTTCGCATCGATAAAAGATGTTCAGCTCACATCGATGGTGGTAGAAATCTTCGAATGGATGCGAAGTGGAGCGAGTCGAAATGTGGCTCTCTGAGGGAGTCGAACTAGATGGAGTCGAACAATGGTTCTGCGAAGGAGTCGAACTGGATGGAGTCGAACTGTGGCTTGAAGCGGAGCGAGTCAAACTGGATGGAGTCGAACTGTGGCTTGAAGTAGAGCGAGTCAAACTGGATGGAGTCGAAGCGGAGCGAGTCGAAGTAGGCATTTCTGATGGATTCGAACCGAGCGATTCGAACAGAGGCTGTTTTTATCCAATTTTGCATTGATCGTAACTTGAGCATACGAACTCTGATTGACTTGAAATTTGAAATGTCATCTTTCATTGCTTCGCTCGTCGTGTCTTGTCGATTGCAGCTTGATCCGGACTCGGAAAAAATTCATCGATATCCATGGTGAACCTATGCGCACTCGATATTTGGAATGAGCGATCCTTGGTTTCCAGCTAATCTTTTGGTATCACGGCCTTGCTAAAAGGCGGGATAACAACAAATTTTTAGTTACTAGGCAGTTTCGACATTATCTATGTTGTTCTGGATAGATAAATTCGCTTAATCTATATTGCACTAGATAGAGTTTATATAGGAGATAATATCTATATTGTTCTGGATATATATTTCTACATTGTTCTAGGTAGCGCCTACATAAATATGCAAGTCTATATTGTTCTGGGTAGACCTTTATGTCATACCATGTCGAACTAAAGAGGACTACAATATTAATTCATTATTGTAATGTTTTTTTAGAGATTTTATAGTTGATATTTTATTATCATTTCAGCTTTGAAGAATTTTGATTGTTGTCACCATATTTTAGATGACAGTCTATTATGACTTGAGACGAATTTATGAAATGGTGAATTTGTTTGTTATGCCTTATTAATTGGATTTGGCATATATATGTTGCTTGGGTACGTTTATTCAATATGACTTATTTTGTTATGGTTAAGTCATATATTTTGTTAACATGCATATATATTGTTTGAATATATCTGTTTGATATGACATATTTTGATATGGTTAAGTCATATATTCTTGTTATCAGTATCTCAACTTTTGATATTTAGAGATAGTCTGACCTGAGTGTTCCTTAATGCTCGGGTCAGACCGAGACTTTTCAGGTTACAGGTTGACCATAGGATGATTGGCCTAGCTGAGAGATATACCTTTGGACTTTTAGTTTACCTTATTTTTTTCATTTGAACTTTGTATATTTGAGATGCATAGTTGAGATTATAGAATTTTCAGTTGTATATTATGTGAGTTCAGTTTCCATTTTGTAAACCTACTGCTGTATAAGTTATGAGATTCATTATTCTGTTGTAATATGTGTATCTTTGATATTTATTTTCATATTTTATACTATTATGAATGCTTTTAAATCCATGGTCTAATACTTTGTATTAATATTGTACACGTCAAATTTCAGTCCAGACATTAAAGAAAAGGTATAAATAACGTGTCAGTTTTAATATAAAGATATTTTCAAATTCGATCGCCCTTAACCAGCCGTATTGTAGCGACCTGCAGTTCCATACCCCTTGAGTTGACAATAATTCACTCTTGTCCAACCCAAAGTGTACGAAAGAGCGAATAACTAGGGTAAACAAGAAGAAAAAGATAGAAGAAAAATAGAACAACAACAGAATCTCACAATCGCAGCGGAACAAAAAATAATATATAATATCATATTTTTATACAAAAGAATCTGTAACAGTTTATATACTTACAATCATCAGAGTACAACAATCCACACATCAACCTGGACAGTTATAATAACTTGTCCTCATACAGCGGAAATATAAATCTACAGAAATACGTCTTGTCATCTAGCTCATCTCCTGAGCACCATAGCATCCTATCCTGAATCTGTAATACTCGGTCAGACCCGAGCATTATAACAAAATAACACCCGAGTCATTCTGGAAAACCAACGTGAGAAAACACACTTAATTTGAATTATTGGAGTTATCAAAATCCTTTGAAAACAAAGGTATCTCGTAAGACCGCATGACACATAAACACGACAGGTTTTTACCTTACTGCATTTCCCCTGTTACCCTTGTTGCATTTCCCCTGTTTTAGTCATTCCCGATTGATGAGGCTTGAGGCTAAGCGTTACCTTTCAAGAAACAATTCTACTTAGAATGCTCATCGTCCTCCAATGATGATGTTTTGATAACATTCATCCATACAAGTTGTCCTGGGTCTGGACAAACCGAATCACTGTCTTCATCATCTTCACGGTATTCATTCGTAACGTTCAAACGGGATCGAAGTGGTTTTCGGATAATAATGTCCGATCTCGGTCTCTTCGAAACGATTAACGAAATTGGCCAATATTGATAGTCGGTTATTTAACTATCAATAAAACATCCATAAGCAGACACTAGGCCCAATTTTATAAATCTCCAAAATATTTATTCCAAAACATCTTCACCAAGATATATATTCAGTCTCTTTCAATATTTCTGTATTTGAAAACAATTTTAACACTTGTATCCATAATAGGATAATTCACCATTTTCAATACTTAGAATTATTTCCAACTTCCATTTTTATAACATTTAGAAAATATTTCTATTCCAAATCATTTCCCACTAAAAATATTTCCAAAACCTTCCTTTCAATACTTAGGAAAATATTTATACGTATAATTTCCAAAATCATTTTAATATTAAACTTGGAAATATTTCATAACTTATTTTATAAGTCTCCGGAATTTTAATAAATCCTTCCTACGATTTCCAAACCGATTATACTTATTTATAACCCCAACCAACCATTTATAACTTCTTTAAATGAATTCAAATTCTTTCCGAAGTTATCGCATCTAAACATTGGAAATTTTCTTTAAGTCTCTAGAATTTCATTTATAAGATTTCTCTTATAAAATCTCATCCTTAAATTAAAAACCTGTTTACACATCTCGAGAGAATTTTATAAATAAATTTTCAATCATTTGAAACTATATATATAATGAGTATTTTTAAAGAATAGTAATATATATATATAAATATGTTTTAAGTTATTAATCAAAATACTAAACACTTTTAACAAACCATCAATAACTCATTTAAAATAAACAAACCAATTTACAAAGCTGATTATAAAAATTAAAATTTTATTTCAATAAATATTAAATATTTAAAAATCCATTTTCCCAAGTATTCCAATACTAACTAGTTTTAAAATTCCATAGTTTTAAATGATAAAGTTTTCCCTTTGAAAACGAACTTATCTTCTTAAAATAAAATTATATTTTAAAATTTCAATACCAATTTAATTTATAATTTCCTCTCGATTTCACAACATATCGATCCATTGTCGATTCCCTAACATCAACCTGGAAAATTATAATAACTTGTCCTCATACATCGGAAATATACATCTAAGGAAATACGTCTTGTCATCTAGCTCGTCTCCTGGGCTCCGTAGCATCATATCCTGAATCTGTAATACTCTGTCTGACCCGAGTATTATAATAAAATAACACCCGAGTCATTCTGGAAAACCAGCGTGAGAAAACACACTCAATTTGAATTATTAGAGTTATCAAAATCCTTTGAAAACAAAGGTATCTCGTAAGACCGCGTCACACATAAACACGACGGGTTTTTACCTTACGAAAACCAAAACAATTTTATAGAAAATCCTTTGATATTATAATAGTGTCTAAACACAAATACTTATTCAAATAGCCGAAATTGTTACATTAATTAAATTCCAGCATACTAGGCTCTACAAACAAAACCGTAAGGCTCGTATTGGAGAATGGATTCCATACAATGACTAGGCCATTGGAGTACCGCCCAACACAATACATCTCTAGAACAATGTACCGAGGACCATCGCCGGGATCCCCTACTACACAAGACTGGCCTACCCCTAACCTGGATAGACCGAATATGTTATCACCCCGGGTGTTCCCACCCTACAAATCAAGCGCTCCTTCTTTCATGCACAACCATATCGATAATATATATAGGTTTCCAAGAACATCTAGAAAATATAACATACCCTAATTGGTTACGACCCACTTAGCCTTGCTGCATCTCCCCTGTTTTAGTTATTCTCGGTTGATGAGGCTTGAGGCTAAGCGTTACCTTTCAAGAAACAATTCTACTTAGAATGCTCATCGTCCTCCAATGACGATGTTTTGATAGCATTCGTCCATACAAGTTGTCTTGGTTCTGGACAAACCGAATCACCGTCTACATCATCTTCACGGTATTCATTTGTAACATTCAAACCAGATTGAAGTGGTTTTCGGATAATTAAGTCTGATCCCGGTCTCTTTGAAACGATTAACGAAATTGGCCAATATTGATAGTCGGTTATTTAACTATCAATAAAACATCCATAAGCAGACACTAGGCCCAATTTTATAAATCTCCAAAATATTTATTCCAAAACATCTTCACCAAGATATATATTCAGTCTCTTTCAATATTTCTATATTTGAAAACAATTTTAACACTTGTATCCACAACAGGATATTTCACCATTTTCAATACTTAGAATTATTTCCAACTTCCATTTTTATAACATTTAGAAAATATTTCTATTCCAAATCATTTCCCACTAAAAATATTTCCAAAACCTTCCTTTTAATACTTAAGAAAATATTTATCCGTATAATTTCCAAAATCATTTTAATATTAAGCTTGGAAATATTTCATAACTTATCTCACAAGTCTCCGGAATTTTAATAAATCCTTCCTACGATTTCCAAACCGATTATACTTATTTATAACCCCAACCAACCATTTATAACTTCTTTAAATGAATTCAAATTCTTTTCGAAGTTATCGCATCTAAACATTGGAAATTTTCTTAAGTCTCTAGAATTTCATTTATAAGATTTCTCTTATAAAATCTCATCCTTAAATTAAAAACCTGTTTACATCTCGAGAGAATTTTATAAATAAATTTTCAATCATTTCAAACTATATATATATAATGAGTATTTTTAAAGAATAGTAATATATATATATTTTTTTTTCTTTTTTTGAAATAAGTTTTAAGTTATTATTCAAAATACTAAACACTTTTAATAAACCATCAATAACTCATTTAATATAAACAAACCAATTTACAAAGCTGATTACAATAATTAAAATTTTATTTCAATAAATATTAAATATTTAAAAATCCATTTTCCCAAGTATTCCAATACTAACTAGTTTTAAAATTCCATAGTTTTAAATAATAAACTTTTCCTTTTGAAAAACGAACTTATCTTCTTAAAAATAAAATTATATTTTAAAATTTCAATACCAATTTAAATTATAATTTCCTCTCAATTTCACAACATATCGATCCATTGTCGATTCCCTAACCATTCTCATTTCAAAAAGTAGAATCTACTATTTTTCTCAACCCTGTTTCCATATTCTAATATAAATTCACCCTATCAATTTTATTCCCAATTATCATCCGATATCGAATTCCTTTATTTATAAACATCGTTTATCAATTTTTATAAATCCTTTGAGTTTTACTTGTTTATAAAACAAATCTTATTTATAAAATTCCATTATATAAATCCATTTCTTATAAATTCCATTTATACTTCCAATCTATTTTTAACATTGATTTTAACTCCTTTTCATATTCCCAAATACCATTTATAAATTCTTATATATAATTCATATTTAAAATCTCCATTTAATAATTCACAATAGTTAAGTATAACCAAAAATCAAATATATTTCTTTTTTTTTCTAACTCATTTTCTTTAAAATAACCCCGATTTCAATATAAATATTTTTATTTTTAAAATTCCTTTTTATTCCTTCAATTTTAAAAATATATTTATGGTATTTAAAAATACCAAAATTTAAGGCCAGTGATACAATAACATCCAAAAATTCAAATTTCAACAATAAGATAACAGATTATCTATACACATCATATATCACTATATATGAAAAATAAACAATATATTTGAGGAAGCTAGTCGGATCCCTCCAACCTGTTTCCCTGCATCCACAGATGTTAGTACAACATAAAAGTAATACTAATCCCACTTCGAGGGGGATATCGCAGTATATCGGGTCATCCGCTATTATGCGGGGCGCATAAGGTCTCATCCGCTATAATGTGCGGGGATATCACTTCAAATACTAATATATATACTACCATATATATATAATATCATTTATCAGATAATAATAATTACTAATTTATCTAATCATTCAATAAATAAATTCAACTATTTTAAACAACACTAGTTGTCCATATGAGTGATATTTTTCTCACCTTGATTTTTAAATTGCAATCCGTTCCAATTTTAAATTAAATTGAACATCGTTCAGTTTAATATAAAATTTCACTTGCCTCCAAAAATCTCTGAACCATTTTTGTTCGTAGCTACGCCATTACGAATGCAATGGCACCCATTTCGAAATTTTTGGACCTCCTATGGACATGTTGTTAAATTTATACATTATCGTCATTGTAAATAAAAAAAAACTTATTTCTCAATTTAAAATTTTAATTATCATTAACTTCTTCTTCACCCCTCCTAATCTCCTTTCCCCTATGCATGCATACACCATGGTCGTGCACTGCTCCTTCCCCAGCTTCTTCATTTCATCGCTAACCACCACCGAACCACTTCTCCTCACAAAATACACTCCCTCAATACCATCAACTCCCACCTGAGCCCTTCCTAGAAATCACGACACTCCCCCATCACCCAGTTCGACCGAACACAACACATCCCTCCTCCCTTCGAACTCCACAGACCCACGACAACCAACCAACCCAAAGGCTTCACTGTCGCACCAGAATCGCGCCCCCCAGAGTAAATCGCGAATTCCCCCTCCACCTGAAGCGCCGCCGCCACGTCACGACCTTAAACCCCACCCCCTCTCCTCTGCTACTCGATTCGAGCTTCCCCCTCCACTATCACCACACATCCCTCGATCGAGATTTTGATCCACTCGCGCGTGCGCACCCAGGAGCCGCTGCCCCTCCACTTCGCGAACTCGTGATTAGACGAGCTTCCTTCCCTTCAATTCAAGATGATTTCGATTTCATTATATTTTTTTTTTGTTTTAGCCTCCATTTTTTTTTCGTGAATGTCGATCTCGATCTCATTATTTTTTTAGAATGGTAGAGAAAAAGGAGAGGAAGGCCACGATTTATTCGATCCGAGATTTCAATCTTTTTTCTTCTTTGAATTGATTTCGATTTGAACGATTGAAAAGGGAGGGATGTGATTTTAAAAAAGGGAAATGTCTCAAACACGGTAGGCTGGAAAGGATGGATACAACGTGTTTGAGTTGATTTTAACTTTTGTAATATAAATTTATTCCAAAATATCTCGTTTTTAACAATTTAAAATTTTGATCTCCTATCGAGGCGTGCCTCTAGGCATTTGTAATGTTATACCCCTATTCCGAACACAATGGAAAAGGTATCGAGTCCTAATTCGATCGTATGGAGAAGATAGACTTTTGGACCCAATTATTATATTAAATTTTCGATATAAATTTCAGCGCGTTTCTATCTCGTACGATCAAACGATATCTCCAAACGCTACGAATTTTGGAATCCGATAATAATACACTATTACGGATCCAATGGAACTGGTTTTTTCTAATTCTAAGACTGTGCCTCGGATTGCTATTTTAATTGTCGATTAAATCGATGATTTCTAAAATTACGAAATCGCTTGAAATCCAGTTTAAAATCTTACTAAATTAAAATTCCAAATCCAATATTTAAACCATTTAAATATTTAAAATTAACCGTTGAAAAATCCGGGTCGTTACACGTATTATCTAGATTAGCAAACAACATTACTTGTAATGTTCTTTGCTAAACTAGGTATAGCGGTTAGGTTGTTATAATACCCTAATGGGAGCGACCCATAGCCTTGCAGCATACCTTGTTTTAGCCATTACTGGGATGCAAGGCTTTGAGAGGCTACGATTACCTTTTCCTCATAGTAGACCATCTTGGAATGCTAGCAATGTCCTCCAGGCAGAAATGCAATGCCAGCATTCATTCATACAAGTTGTTCTGGAATCGAACAAACATTCAACATTTACTATCTTTCATTTTGGAATCACCCCCAGGAATATTAGTATAGCCACATAACATACTTCATCACGACCCATTACGAACGTTATTAGTTTGGAGTGGTTCAAATAAATTACACTTATCCAAAGCCAGTGTCTCCAAACCAAGTGCTAATTCCTGGCTGACTCAATTTCAGTTCTGCGGAAGTATGCAATAAGTATTCAAGTCCTCACCAGGGAACTCGAATATACACACATACCTCCTAAGTTAAAAACAGGTCAAGATTTGATAGTCGGCTATTTAACTATCAAATGCACAATCAAATAAAAATCTAGAGATTTAATTTTCCCATAGCTACCACTAAGCTTCAAAATAAGTTTTCATTTATTTAAGACTCTTTTCAGAATATTTATAAAAATATTCATATACTTATAACACTGAAATAAGTATATTCACAAAACATTGTGAAAGACCTCTCATTTCAAAATCATATTAAAAGGATCAAACAATTGTTATTTAAATTAGAGATAGGAATAACCCCTAACACTATTCCTTTGGTGCTAAGCATGAAACAAACGTTCGCACCACCATAATTAAGAAGGTCGGTTAAGGGAAATTCCATCTCTAATTCTTTTATAAATTCCTTCAATAAATCCTTTTTATGAATCATTTCTATTTGTGAAATCTCCTGTCTTTAAATTGAAAATCCATTTATAAAACTCTTTTGTTAATATCCAGAAATCATTTATAAAACTCTTTTAAAAATCTTTCTTTATAACACCTTTATAGAAATCCTTCATAAAATATTATTTACAACTATCATTTGTAAATCTTCTTTAAATGAATCCTTTATAAAATAAAATCCCTTTCATGAACAAATATCATTTATAAATCCATTTAATAAAATAATTGGATAACTTACAAAATTATTTGAAACACTTAACCACCCATTTATAGAATTTAAGTTAATTTAAACCATAACTTTATAATTTGGAACGAGACTTAGTAATCACAATGTTACTAAACCAAGTTCTCATTCATTAAATTTGTCTTCCATGTCATATAACAGTTATTTACAGAAGCCAACTTATATATAAATACAATCCAGAACCAAATCAGCGAATAACATGTCAATATAAACCAATTGGTAAATACCTGTCCAAATAACATAATGGCATGATGGTGATTTGTCTTACTAAATAGATGTCAGACAATCTATTAAGTTTTGTTATAGCAGAGTGGGAATTTATTTTTCTAAAAGATATCCAAACAATCAATTCAATTAAGTTATAACAGAACGAGGATTTATTCTATTAACAATGTTCAAAAAATCTATTCAGTTTAATACATAACTTATTCGTGGTTGTTTGGCTATTTAATGGCATAAACAAGAGGTCCTTTGGTTTAAAATAAATCTTAATTAACTCTAATTTAAAACTTAATTAAACTTAATTAACCCCTAATTAAATCTTAATTAAATCCAATTAGACCAATTAAACCCTGCTTGATTAATAATTAATTACTAGTTAACCCTAATTAAATAATTAATTAATTAATTAAATAAATAAACTTAATTATTTAAATTTATTTCTTAATTACTTTTTAACTTAATTAATCATTAATTAAACTTCTTTAATTAGTTAATTATAATTAATTAATTTAATCCATAATTAAACACTAACTACTTAACTTAATTACAATTAATGAATAATATTCTTAATTAAATAATTAATTAATAATTAACTCATATTTATTTACCAAAATAATTAACTTTTGTACATAATTAGTACATTGAAAAAGATTTAAAAATCCATTTCAAAATGAGTCATTTTAAAATCTAAAATACTAACCTTTTCCGAACTGCATTCATGGCGACTATCGCTATGAATGCAACTTGTTAAAGTTAGATTTAGTTTAGATCTTAATATAACCCAACTTCTAACTTTAATTTTTTTAATTTTCTTCTTTTGAAAACATATATAAAAGTATTATTTTGAAATTAAAAAAAATTAATCTTTGAATCTTTTAGTAACTTAAAAACAAATAAACAAGTTTTGGTTCCTTTCCAAGTGATCTCAAGTCTCAGTAGTATATAAAGATGCTAATTTTCCTATCGCATATCCAAACATACAAGTACACAACTAAAAATTTATACCATCATCACATACATGAGTAAAATAACAACTTTACTCAAAACTAAACTTTATAGACTACATTTAACAAGTCTAACTCAAACTACAACTAATACTACACAAATACATCCAAACAACATGGAACTACAACCAAACAACCAATATGTTACACAAATAAACATTGCAAAGCATAAAGGTATAATTTTTCCCATAAACAAAGTGTTTACTCACCAAAGCCAACCAAATATTTTCTAACTTTGAAATAAGCCTAGAACTTAAAAAATCTTTTGGTAAAAAGTGATTTTTGGACCTAAGCAAGGAAAAGTAGGCTCGACCTATGGGCTTTTAGGCTCGACCAAGGAGTAGCGCTCGACCATAGTGGAGGAGGGTGGATATAGGCTTGAAATTGAAAAGGAAGACGAGGTAGGAAGAAAACAAGTATTTTAAACAAGATTTAAATGGTTTTAAATTACAATGATTTGACTTTTAACTTGAGAATTCAAAGTGGAAGCCATTAAAATGATTTTACAAGCTTTTAAAAAGAAGATAATTTTTGAACTATTTTGAGAAATGAGAATGGAAGGAGAAAGGAAAATGAAATTTATTTTTATAGAAATGAAAGGAATGAAATTACCTTTCTACCCCCAAGTACCCTTGCCCTCCACTAGTTTGATGCCACCTTACCACCTTATCCACTCGGCTTGTTCCATATTCAAAAACCAAGAGGTAATCCTTTTACCCATCATGCAAAAGCCTTCTTTGTACCATAACATAGGACATGTCATGGTTTTTCATTTTATTTAGTTTTTGAACTTGGAAATTTTTCACGTCTTTCTTACATAAGTACACTTATGTTATCAATCTTCATTTTATTTTATAATCCATGTTTAAGTTATTTAAAATGTGCAAACATGTTAACTAAATTGTTTACAACTTTTTAAACAACTTTCCAATGGTGAGAAATTGAAAATTATCAAAAACCTTTTTGGTCACGTTTTCTAATTTCTTCTGAAATAAATACTTTTGTAAACAAAAATTTAAAAATCTTTTCACCATCACTAGTTATTATTTTAAAGGGGTATTTTGAGTATTAAAATTCATATATTAATTCTTTAATAATATATTTAAATATCCATATTAAAGTGATTAAATTTTAGGTCGTTATAGGTGAGAGGACATTTTCTTCCTTTAGGAATTTCGAAGATAAAATTCTTCTGAGGGGGAGAATGTGACATCCCGGAAAAATATAAATAACTTATATTCAAATATAGGGATTATTTAAATATTTGAATTGTGAATTAAATATTAATTAAATGGATTTAATAGCCTTTTAAATACTTTTAATAAATAAATGATAATGGTGAACTCATTTTGTAAATTTATTTACACTAATAGGTAGTTCGAACAAATAATAAGAATATCGGTTGTTAATGAAACGACTTGATTTCTATCGTTATATTTTTAAGTGAACTTATAGGATTTTTTCATAATTTTTAATTTGAAAAATATTTAAATTTTTGTTTGACGTATATTTCGACAAACGATGGTATTTTTGAAATTTCACAGAATAAGATAACCAGTGTATTTTATTATTGTTTTGTGATTGTGTTGCATTGTTTTGCACGACCATATTTTTGTTTTTGCCGTTCGCAGTTCGTACGTGAACGGAATTCTGTGTATCATCGTACAAGAAATTGCTCAATAAACTAACTTCAACCCTTAGATTATTCAACACACTTTTACTTTTCCACTTCCCTCAATTTCCCTCTTCTACTTTTTACCGTGTAAAAGAACCTCTGCTTACAAAAATCAAAATCAAACAAACTACTCAACGATAAATTATAAAGTTGGATTTTTTGAGTTCATATTGGTAAGATCTTCCCATCTATATGGGTCTGATGATGTGTGGCATCAATTTGGGTTGTTGGACAGTGACAGCGTGCCTAGGGTTTCGATTTGAGCAAGTTATACGTAGAGATAGGTGACAACGTTCATTTTATTAAATTTCTCATGTGAAGGAGCTTTGATGGGTGATGTTTGGTGAGATGCGGTTCTTTATAGCATATGCGACATTTTGGGTGTTGCCTGGGTTGATGCAAAGTCGCATTTTAGATAGGCCATAAGGGTTATGGTGGTGGTGTGCGAATTGAAGCATGGTCGAAGTAAAATTCATAGGCGGTGACGGTGGGTGATTTCCTTGAGCGTAGAGGTGGTTTTGGGCAAGCGTGCACAATGATGGTTCATGCATGTACAGGGATACCGGTTTAGGGGAGTGGGGAAGTAGAAGTTTATGTTGGGTAATAAATTTTAATTAAGTGATTAGCTTAATTAATTATTTTAATTGATTCAAAACTTATAAAACCAATAACTATTGCATACAAGGTCGGATTTGGACGTGGTCATTTGCCTTCGCATTGTATCGATGTTTTCTACGCGTTGGAGTTGGATTCACCGAATTTGAAGATAATAGGATTTTGAGCTAGAATCGAACGCCGTTTGATTTTCGATCGAACCGGAATGCGAAAGCGTCGACTGAAATTTTGGTGAGATTACTCACTCTAAATAAACTATATAATATCCATGTTGTTGTAGATTATTATTGAATGCTTAGATGATAGTTTATATATTATTATTTGATTGTTTAATTAGATTTGATTCCTGCTTGGAGGCAGATAACATAAATAACCATTATGTTGTAGGGAACAAAAGCAAGAGGAAGTCGAAGTGTATATGTAGAGAATAGGTCGCTACGGAATACTTCGAAATACACATACATATGTGTGATTTACAAGGGACTTTTGTAGATAGACCTTAAGGGGTTTCTCGCCAATATTTATTTACTTATATTCTTATGTTGCATATATTGATGTTTGGTTGAAATATTTGTGACATACTGTTTGATTTGGGTAAGTGTCGTTATAGCGATTATCGCTATACCGTCACTTATGAAATACCATCTTCTTAAATCTTTGTGTGTATTGAACTTGTGCTTGTTTTTTTACAAAATATATGCTGTAACATCCCACTATTTTGGACCATTCAGATCGACAATAAATCCACACATGTCGGACTCGAATACTTCAAAACAATGGATTGTAAAGAAAATTTGGAGCAAATAAAATCAAACATAGAATCTCAGACATGGAATATCAGAATAACTCACAACGAAAATAAAATACAATAGTAGTTCATGAAGCTACTATATAATTAATCTCAAAACAGATACAAAATATCTTAGTCTGAAAACAAATACAACAGAAGTCGAAATACATAAGTCACTAATACATAAACACAGCTGAATAGGAAATAACCGTAATGGAAATGGATGACAGATAGATAAATAAGCTCCAGCAAACCTATAGCTCCAGAAGATGAATCTAAAGCTGTGATACTCAGGCTGAACCGAGCGTAAAGCAGAACACAAAACACTCGAGTCAGGACATACATACTTATACAATGTAAACCAACTCAAGTGAACTATAATAGAAATGCACAAGTAACTTAAAGGATGCCTGGGATCGCCCATCCTTTAAGGATCAGTTAAACCATCTACTATGTAGTAATGAACACTATTATAGTAATGTCTAAAGTAAAGCAAACTATACAAAATAATAGTGTTAATGTGACTGGGGTAGCGCAAAGGTGTAGCAATAGCCCACCTCTAGCCACACTTTATAACATCCAACCGTTATTATAAACCGTGGTTATAAAATTCAAAATGGTTTATATTTCAAATCAAAACAATTCATTTAAAACATTTAAAAGTGAAGTCATTATACTTTCAAATCAAAATATTCAATTCCCAAAATTTTAGCAGTTTCTAAGTTCGTTTATTCAATTATAATATTTCAAACATTGTAATTTCAGCATTCGCATCACTCAGAAAATGCTGCTGTAAGTATAGTGGTACATTTGAAAACAGTTCATTTCAGAATTGACAACACTTAGAAACTGCTGTTGTAAGAATAGTGATATGTTGAAAAACAATACAATTCAGAATTGACAGCACTTATAAACTGCTGCTATAATTAGTGAAAATTTGAAAACAGTTCATTGTTGGAAACAACAGTACTCATAAAATGCTGCTGTAGAGACAGTAGTAGATTTGGAAAACTATACATGGAAACCACAACATTTCTAAAATGCTACAATTTATGTTATAAGTTTTACTATGACATTATAAACAATATATCTTCAACCTTTATCATTTTTAACATATCAGACTCATCTCACCTTTCAAAATTATTTATTTGGATATCATTTAACTTAAAATTTTAATAAAATACCATTTTATAAATAAATATCCAATTAAATTATAATTCATTTACATTAAGTCAAAATTCACTATAAGTTGCTTAACTTTTATTTTAACAAATAACTTGATATTTCTTTTACTTTAAAAGGTATCCATTTTAATAAAAAAATATTTTAATTACTAAGTTAAGCTTAAAATTTCCATTTTTAACTCAAATTTCAATTATTAAGTTAAATCAAATTTTAAATTACAATTTAAACCATTTATAAACTTATAAAATTTTTACTTTTAAGAAATCACTATTTAAATCATTTAAATCCAATTTAAGTCAATATTTCACATTTTTACATTTTAAAATAATTAATAATTTCTAAAATCCCATTTTTAATCAAATTTCAATTATTAAGTTAAATCCAAATTTTGAATTACAATTTAAACCATTTATTAACTTATACAATTTTAACTTATAGAAAATCACTATTTAAATCGCTTAAATCCAATTTAAGTTAAAAATCCATATTTTTTTATTTAAAATACTTAATAATTTTAGAAAAATCATTTTAAAATTTAACCACAGGTCGGTATAATAATTTCTAAACTAGGCCAAGTGATATGGATAATATATCAATTCAATCCGTAATTAGTTAACATTCCGGGTTTTATCATTTCAAACCCGCAATCCCAAGTCAAATAAAAATCGCTCGAGCTTATCATTTCAGCTTGTAACGACTTTTCCCTATTCTAACGTCTGTTCGGGTATGTATCATTTCAACCCATAGTGATTCTATACTAACAGGGAACTTGCAGTGTGAGAAACAGAAAATAAATAAACAATAAAACATATCATAGGATGTCAGGTGATGCAACAGGTATATAGTCAAGTAATATTATCATAAAATGTCAGATAACAAGCAGATGTGAGCATATAACATGGCATATCAACTACTACAATTCAAGTGACATTGTTTCACATTTATATAAGTACGATTTGTCGAGAGTGATAAACTCACCTTTAAAGCTAGAGATAAATTTCAAAACACAAATCCAAACTCCGCAAAGCACGAAAAAGCACGACTAGATTTGAGTGGATGGAGAGCCAAGATTCAATCTTGTAAACAACAAGTATATAACATATATATAAGTATAAAATTTATCAAAGGAAAATGAATGAAAATAAATGCACAAAACAAATCAAAATGAAGCAAGGATGGCTTTACCCAGGCAAGTAGGTTCGACCACTTTGTAATTTGGCTAGACCATCATCAAATGAGCTCGGTTATCATAGTTTGAGGCAACTAGGTTTGGCCTGGGTTACAAATACACATGGCTAAGCAAAGGAATGTGAAGGGATTGGCAAGTAAAAGTATGGAATGTTAAAGGTCAAGGGGAAATGAAAAGTCATAGTACTTTGGGTTCGGCCCTAACACTTTTGGGTTCAGCCATGGTACAAAGTGGCTTGGTCTGGATTAGGCTTGGGTCAGGCCAGGTCTGAAGTGAAGCTTTGGCAATGGTTTGGTCACTGCCAAAGGCAAGGGAAAGTGGTGAACAAGGGAATGGCTGAGGCAAACAAGGAAGGTGATGTTCTATAGGGTTCGGCTATGGTTTCAAGTGTGGTATGGTGATGGATTGGATCTATGGGTCACGGCAACAACATGGAGTGATGGTGGAATGGTGGAGGCCGGTCATGGAGGTGGTGGTGGTGAGCTGGTCGGCAAGGCCTAGGGAATGAGCATGGCCGAACTATGCTTGCAACAAAAAGAAAATGAAAAGAGAAAAAGAGAGAAGAGGAAGCCATGGAAAACTCACTTTACAATTTTTGTTAGAAATGAAAATGAAAAGGAGATGAGAAACAAATGGGCTATGTACGGCTATAGGCATGAAAGTACACGGCTAAGGATAGGAAAAGGAAGAGGCACACATCACATTTAAGAAACGAAAACCTATGTCTCTTGAATTTCCAAGCCCATTTATCAAGCCCAAAATCAAACATGTTCAACACAACAAAATAAACGAACCCTAAACAAAATAAAAGATGGAGAATGAAATAGAAAAATGAACAGTGAAAGTATAGAGAAAAATTTCGTGTAAAACGCTGAATTTTATCAAATTTTTAAAAGTTTAAAACAGAATTTGACGAAACGAAAGCATGATGAATATCAGAATCAAATACAGATTCAAAGAAAAGATTAGAGTAAAATTTTAAAATTACAAATTTCAACTGAAAATCAAAGTTTTGACAAAATTGAACAAAATATAATATTTCTAGAAAATCATTATTTTATTATATTTGGAAAAAAAATATAAACAAAATCCAAAATTATATTGAAATCCCAAAATTCAATTTAAGATAGTTTAAAGATCAAAGTTTCAAATAAATTAAATTTAAAAATATTTGTTGAAATTATGGGTTGTTACACTCTCCCCAACTCAAAACTTTTCGTCCTCGAAAAGGAAGAAGGTAGGAGAATAGGAATAGCTAGAAAGAAAATAGGTTGAAAGGCAAGGATGAACCATTACTTTAAAACTGTATAAATTTCAATTTAAATTAATTAATATTTAATAATTTGGTTAAACCCATTTGTAAAATTTCTTGATTCCTTTATAAATACCATTTATATGTTTAAATAACACCTTTATAAATATATGAAAACTTATTTGAATACAATTATTTATATCATTACTTATATTTACAAAGAAGCTAATGAAAACATTAAATCCATAATTCATAAATTTATTAATTTATCTCAAGATACTTTTCAATATTATTAATAAATCAATAATCATTTTCTTTAAATATATTGTATTTAATTAAGAACTTCGTAAATATTTACAACACTACAAATTTACTATTAAATCGTGTAGTATATAAATAAACAATATTTTAAACATTTTAAATTATTTAGAAAGAGAATTGATCAAAATATCCTTTATATAATACTTTATCAAAATAATTTTATAATAAAATACTTTTATATCAAAACAAATTTTCCTTTTTGAAAATACTTTTACAACTCGATGTCTCGACAAGTTTATCCTCATTCTTGCAGACTCTGGCCATGCGTTGATCAGGCGCAAAGCTAGATTTCTCTAAGTATTTAGTAGACCTGTTTCAACACCCGGTGAAAATACTGGAAAAACCTTCAAAACCGATATGGAAAGTACAATCCAAACAAATCAAACGAATCAAACCGAATCATGGATCGCAGATACACAATGGTTATGCCTGGATCCGCCAGGAAACATCCGTACCCGTAGGCCACCACAGCCTTGTGAATTACGCCATGATAACAACTGTCGACCGCAGATACACAATGGTTACGCCTGGATCCCCCAGGAAACATCCGTACCCATAGGCAGTCACAGCCCCTGCGGATTACGCTACAAAACGACCCATAGAATCGCAGATACACAATGGTTACGCCTGAATCCCCCAGGAAACATCAGTACCCGTAGGCAGTCACAACACCTGCGAATTATGCTATGCAGTCGAGTTCATAAGATCATGGGTAACGCCATGGAATTCGATGGACACTCGAGTATCATATTCGGAAAACCCAAATCAGAGAGAATAATATCGATAGAATGAATCCACAATGTGGCCACAAAGCGGATATCAAGCAGAAGGCACTTTCCATACCTTTACTTCGAAAATATGTATCATATAGTACCCTTTTCAAATCAATTTCAAATATCATACTTATATAAATTCCATTATATATAAGATTTCATTTCAAATCAAATACTTTCCAAAATCAATAGTGTATCAAATCACACATATATAGACTTCGATTATATAAGATTTCACTTTTCAAATTGAGTACCTTTTCAAATCAATAGTTTTCGAATCAACTTCATACTTATACAAATCATTTTTATATAAGTTCGATAACTCCTAAATCAAGTATTTAGAAAAATAAGGTTCTCAAATTCCAATTCGTTTCAATACCAGTTCAGTTTCAAAATCATATATGTACGATTTCACCAAATTATTTCTTCCAAACTAAATATCTCCAGTTTCAAAGTTTCCAAGGTAATAGGTTTAGCAAATAATCCAAGTTTGTTACCAAATCAACATATTTTATGTCAAACAAATTCATTTCCAAAACCATAGTACTTTCAAGGATATAATACCTTCGAATCCAAACATATTGAAATAATAATACTTTGGAAATCATAATACTTTGAAATTCAAACTTTGGAAATCATAACACTTTCCTTCAAACAGTTAGAAATTAATAATAGTATATAAAATAAAATAGTTTGTAAAATAATAAATAAAATAGTAATAAGTCAAAACAATTCATATTAAGATAATTAGAATATTTAAAATAGTTTATCTTAAAAATAGTTATATTAAAATAGTTTGTATTAAAAATAGTTATATTAAAAATAGTTATATTAAAAATAGTTTATATTAAAAATAGTTTATATTAAAGGTAGTTTATATTAAAAATAGTTTATAAAATAATATAAATAGTTTTAAAATACTTTATATAATACAATAGTTTCTTCAAATTCCACAAATCGATTCAACTCAACTCAGATTCCAAATTCAAATTTAATCCAATCTCAAATCCTCAAATTTCAATTCAATTCAGTTTCTCAATAAACCATTTCAAATTTTATCGATTTCAAATACAGATGTGAACCATAAAATAAACCATTTCAATTTCAATATATTTCAAAGCTTTATATATTCAATATTTCAAAACTAAATTTGATAATTTCATTAATATCTCAAATTCACTTTACTATTGGTTAGTTTGAAATATTTACTTAATCATTTCATTAACATCTAAATACAACCTCAATTTTCAAATTTAAATAAACAAAATATCCCATTCAAATTTATATAAATTTGAAATATGCATTTAAGTCACTTTTAGTCAAATCCAAGTTATAAAAATCATATCTTTGAAATTTCAATTTTTAATAAATTTCAAATCAAACCTATTTAAGTAAAATCTTAAATAAATATAATTTCGAATCAATTTCAAATTTATCTTTCCAACCTGAATCATTATAAACTCTATATTTGAAAATATAGATATTAAATAAATACTTAAACACATTATATATCAACTTTATTAAATCAACTTTAATAAATCTTTAAAAATCAATATTTATTAAAACCATATCTTTCTTTTCAAAACCATAAAAATCATTTTAAAAATTAAATACTGGGTTTTAAATCCCAATCTATTTTCGAAATCAAATCTTTTCCTCAAAATCAATTATACCCCAAAATGATTTCCCAGTTTATAACCATCCCTTTAAATCCTTTAAACTATTTATTTTTATTTGAAAGATCCACTTTACCCTTTGAAAATTATTATTATTATTATTATTATTATTATATATATATATATAAATAGTTTTATAAAAGATGTTACTAAGTTAAAACATTTAAAACTAAATTTTATTCAAAATATTTTAAAACTAAATTTATATTAGTATAATTCAAAATAGTCTTATTTATTTACTTAACAAAACAGTTCAAACTTATTTAAATCATATTACTTCATATGTAAACATACAAACTATACTTTATCAAATAATTTATACCTTTCAAAATTACTTAGCTTTGAAAATTAAACCTCGATTTGGAAGTGTTCGAACATTCAAAATAGTCAGAGAAATCAAATTTCCAATCCAATAGTTGGGAATCAGTAACAAATCATTAAATCAATTTCAAAAGATAGGGTTATACCAAATCAAATCCAAAACTCGAGGACTGAACACCGGGCTCATTCAAACTGTTTCAAATATATATACATATATCTTTCGAATATCAAATCATACTTCGGAATTCGAAATCAAAATTGGTTTCACAAAATCAATCGCATAGCAAAGCTACTAAAGTGGCCTCTCCCCCACTCTGAAACTCAAAAATCAATGTCGATGATTCGTGCACTCATCACCAAAATCATTCTCCAGCGACATAAGTGGGTTCTGGACTTCCATTTTCTTGAGACCTTCTTTGAAATTTCTTTGAAATCATTGGAACTCATTTGAAATCATTTGAAACATTTCTTATTCGGAAATTACTTTCAAATCAGATTATTATATTTTTCAAAATCTTAAAACCAGTTTCAAAATGCCGGAGTTCAATCTCTTAAATTCAAATTCAAAACCCTTCAGTTATAAATCATTTTTATATAATCCAATTTCTTATATAACTTCCAAAATTTCAAATCCTTTCGAAACTTCAAATTCTCGTTTTTAAAAGGTTTATAATTCTTATTTGAAACATTTCACTCTTATATATAAAATATAATCATTCTTATCAAAACAATAATTTTGATATATAAACAATTTCTAAAATACAAACAAACACAAATTTTCAAGGGATGATTCAAGAATGGATTTCAAAACAAAGATAAAGATTCAAATTAGAGGAACTCTAATCAAATAGAATTCTGATTCGAAGATAGGCTCGAACGAAGATGAGATAATTAATTACAAAATAGTAGATGGACATACTTTATAAATCGCGGGCGACCTTAAGCGAGTCAACCGTGACTTCAGGAATATGATCAATGCAAAATTCCAAGGCAAATCGACATTCGACCACCAGAGATAGAATTCGGCATAGCAAAAGATAGAAGCGTCTAAACTGAGAGTATAGGAATCTCCGGTGAATCAATGCCAATTGTAAGGGAGTTTCACCCCTTTACAAATCATTCAAAGATTGGCGGGATGGCCGATTTTATAGAGGTCATTCGAAGTGGAGTTATGGAATGCTCCAGAATTAAAAGAATGCAAATAAGGTAAGACAAGAATGGATTTCAGAGCAAGTGGGAACGTTCCAAAATTCAAAGGAATCCTAATCGATGAGAACCCTAACCAAGAAATTACCAACAAGGTGGACAAGGAAAGGAATAAGGTCTAGAAAAATTTTATACTTTGAAAATATGTTCTCTCACAAAGAAATGATTCTAAGATTGATTTCACTCAATCTAGGGTATCTCTATCCTATCTCTAATGAGTTTTTGCTCCGCAGGCTAAGGTTTGCCTAAAACCAAAGCCCTGATACCAAATGTAACATCCCACTATTTTGGACCATTTAAATCGACAATAAATCCACACATGTCGGACTCGAATACTTCAAAATAGTGGATTGTTAAGAAAATTTGGAGCAAATAAAATCAAACACAAAATCTCAGACACTGAATATTAGAATAACTCGCAGCAGAAATAAAATACCATAGTAGTTCATGAAGCTACTATATAAATAATCTCAAAACAGATACAAAATATATTAGTCTAAAAACAAATACAACAGAAGTCGGAATACATAAGTCACTAATACATAAACACAGCTGAATAGGAAATAACCGAAATGGAAATGGATGACAGATAGATAAATAAGCTCCAGCAAATCTCTAGCTCTAGAAGATGAATCTAAAGCTGTGATACTCAGGCTGACCCGAGCGTAAAGCAGAACACAAAACACTCGAGTCAGGACATACATACTTATACAATGTAAACCAACTCAAGTGAACTGTAATACAAATGCACAAGTAACTTAAAGGATGCCTGGGATCACCCATCCTTTAAGGATCCGTTAAACCATCTACTATGTAGTAATGAACGTTATCATAGTAACGTCTAAAGCAAACTATACAAAATAATAGTGTTAATGTGACTGGAGTAGCGCAAAGCTGCAGCAATAGCCCACCTCTAGCCACACTTTATAACATCCAACCGTTATTATAACCCGTGGTTATAAATTTCAAAATGGTTTATATTTCAAATCAAAACAATTCATTTAAAACGTTTAAAAGTGAAGTCATTATACTTTCAAATCAAAATATTCAATTCCTAAAATTTTAGCAATTTCTAAGTTCGTTTATTCAATTATAATATTTCAAACATTGTAATTTCAGCATTCGCAGCACTCAAAAAATGCTGCTGTAAGTATAGTGATACATTTGAAAACAGTTTATTTCAGAATTGACAGCACTTAGAAACTGTTGCTGTAAGAATAGTGATATATTGAAAAACAATACAATTCAGAATTGACAGCACTTATAAACTGCTGTTGTAATTAGTGAAAATTTGAAAACAGTTCATTGTTGGAAACAGCAGTACTTATAAACTGCTGATGTAGAGATAGTAGTAGATTTGGAAAACAATACATGGAAACCACAACATTTCTGGAATGGTACAATTTCTGTTATAAGTTTTACTATGACATTATAAATAATATATCTTCAACCTTTATCATTTTTAACTTATCAAACTTATCTCACCTTTCAAAATTATTTATTTGGATATCATTTAACTTATAATTTTAATAAAATAACATTTTATAAATAAATATTCGATTAAATTATAATTCATTTACATTAAGTCAAAATTCACTATAAGTTGCTTAACTTTTATTTTAACAAATAACTTGATATTTCTTTTACTTTAAAAGTATCCATTTCAATAAATAAATATTTTAATTACTAAGTTAAGCTTAAAACTTCCATTTTTTACTCAAATTTCAATTATTAAGTTAAATCAAATTTTACATTACAATTTAAACCATTTATCAACTTATAAAATTTTAACTTTTAAGAAATCACTGTTTAAATCATTTAAATCCAATTTAAGTCGAAATTTCACATTTTTACATTTAAAAATACTTAATAATTTCTAAAATCTCATTTTTAATCAAATATCAATTATTAAGTTAAATCAAAATTTTGAATTACAATTTAAACCATTTATTAACTTATACAATTTTAACTTATAAAAAATCACTATTTAAATCGCTTAAATCCAATTTAAGTTAAAAATCCATATATTTTTTTATTTAAAATACTTAATAATTTTAGAAAAATCATTTTAAAATTTAACCACGGGTCGGTATAATAATTTCTAACCTAGGTCAAGTGATACGGATAATATATCATTTCAATCCGTAATTAGTTAACATTCCGGGTTTTATCATTTCAAACCCGCAATCCCAAGTCAAATAAAAATCGCTCGAGCCTATCATTTCAGCTCGTAATGACTTTTCCTTATTCTAACATCCGTTCAGGTATATATCATTTCAACCCATAGTGATTCTATACTAACAGGGAACTTGCAGTGTGAGAAACAGAAAATAAATAAACAGTAAAACATATCATATGATATCAGGTGATGCAACAGGTATATAATCAGGTAATATCATCATAAAATGTCAGATTACAGGCAGATGTGAGCATATAACATGGCATATCAACTACTACAATTCAAGTGACATTGTTTCACATTTATATAAGTATGATTTGTCGAGAGTGATAAACTCACCTTTAAAGCTAGAGATAAATTTTAAAACACAAATCCAAACTCCGCAAAGCATGAAAAAGCACGACTAGATTTGAGTGGATAGAGAGCCAAGATTCAATCTTGTAAACAACAAGTATATAACATATATATAAGTATAAAATTTATCAAAGGAAAATGAATCAAAATAAATGCACAAAACAAATCAAAATGAAGCAAGGATGACTTTACCAAGGAAAGTAGGTTCGACCACTTTGTAATTTGGTAGACCATAATCAAATGAGCTCGGCTATCATGGTTTGAGGCAACTAGGTTCGGCCTGGGTTACAAATACACACGGCTAAGCAAAGGAATGTGAAGGGATTGGCAAGTAAAAGTATGGAATGCTAAAGGTCAAGGGCAAATGAAAGGTCATGGTACTTTGGGTTCGGCCCTAACACTTTTGGGTTCGGCTATGGTACAAAGTGGCTCGGTCTGGGTTAGGCGTGGGTCAGGCCAAGTCTGAAGTGAAGCTTTGGCAATGGTTTGCTCACAGCCAAAGGCAAGGAAAAGTGGTGAACAAGGGAATGGTCGAGGCAAACAATGAAGGTGATGTTCTATAGGGTTCGGCTATGGTTTCAAGTGTGGTATAGTGATGGATTGGATCTATGGGTCACGGCAACAACATGGAGTGATGGTGGAATGGTGGAGGCTGGTCATGGAGGTTGTGGTAGTGAGCTGGTCGGCAAGGCCTAGGGAATGAGCATGGCCGAACTATGCTTGCAACAAAAAGAAAATGAAAAGAGAAAAAGAGAGAAGAGGAAGCCATGGAAAACTCACTTTACAATTTTTGTTAGAAATGAAAACGAAAAGGAGATGAGAAACAAATGGGCTATGTATGGCTATAGGCATGAAAGTACACGGCTAAGGATAGAAAAAGAAAGAGGCACACATCACATTCAAGAAAAGAAAACCTATGTCTCTTGAATTTCCAAGCCCATTTGTCAAGCCCAAAATCAAACATGTTCAACACAACAAAATAAATGAAGCCCAAACAAAATAAAAGATGGATAATTAAATAGAAAAATGAATAATGAAAGTACAGAGAAAATTTGCGTGTAAAACGCTGAATTTTATCAAAATTTTAAAAGTTTAAAACAGAATTTGACGAAACGAAAAGCAGGACGAATATCAGAATCAAATACAGTTTCAAAGAAAAGATTAGAGTAAAATTTTAAATTTACAAATTTCAATTGAAAATCAAAGTTTTGACAAAATTGGAAAAAATATAATATTTCCAGAAAATCATTATTTTATAATATTTGGAATATAAAATATAAAAAAAATCCAAAATTATATTGAAATCCCAAAATTCAATTTAAGATAATTTAAAGATCAAAGTTTCAAATAAATTAAATTTAAAAATATTTGTTGAAATTATGGGTTGTTGCATATGTTTTGTCGCGTTTTTGCATTTTAAAAGCTATTTAAACTATATTTTCAAGTATTTTCGAGAATTTTGTAATAATGGATAAGTGTTGTTTCAAATTTTTAAAAAGGTTATAAATTTGACTAATTATCTTTGGGGATAATTAATGCTGTTTTAAAACTTATAAAAAGGTTGTAAATTTGACTAATTATCTTTCGGGATAATTAATGTTTCTTAAATTTATAAAAAGGATATAAATTTGATTAATTATATTTCAGGATAATTAATGTTTTTAAATTTATAAAATATATTATAAATTTGATTAATCTCCCCTTGGGATAATTATTTGTTTTTTTAATTTATAAAACAGATTATAAAATTGATTTACCTTCTTTTAGGATAATTAATGTGGTTTAAAATTTATAAAAGAGTTATAACAATTATCTTTTGGGATGATTAACATTGTGTTAAATTTATAAAAGTATTTTAAATTGATTTATTATCTTCTGGGATGATAAATGTTGTTTTACAGTTATAAATGATAGTTTATAAACGAGAAAATCTTTAAAAAGGAATGTTTAAAAATAAGGCTAAGTGTAAATTGTTTTGGGTTTATAGTAAACAATGTTTTAATGACAATTGTTTTTTATCATTTTTAATACATTTTGAAATATAATTAGCTATTTAAAATGAATATTTTTAAAGAATGCTTTCAAAGTGTTTTAGAAATATTTGTGATGTGATAATCAACAAATGTGAGAGTTAAATGGTTTAAAAGCTTGATTCATTTATTGGTGGTAAGTGTATGCGATTTAATTTCCCTATACGACTATTTTGTTAGTCCCGATAGTTAACAAACTGACTATCGCTTATGCTATCTTCCTTGTGTTCGTTAATAGAAGATGATTTGTTGTTCGTTGAGGAAACTCTTGCTATTCTTAAGGTTAAGAATTTTGCCGTGACAAGGTGGGAAGAACCACTGCCTTTACTTGTCTGGCTTCATTATTTTCCTTAGGGTAATATTAGTTTGAGATCAACGATGTGTTGCTCATTCGAGCATTTATATCCTTTGTCAAAAATGACTAAATTAAGAGCGAGTGGGGCCAAGCTATGTGGGGCTGCTCTCATTAGGGTATTGTCACATCTACTCTAGATTAATTTCGATTGTATGCGCATGGAGATGTGAAATACTCAGATTCTCTGTATAGTTGGTGGGGTCTGGCTTGGAGGTATCCGAGAGCCATCGTAGTTCTCAAGTATATTTTCTAGAGGTATACTTTTGGTAAGGAGGGCACACCCTTTTAGTCATTGTTGGAAAAATTCACTTTCCTTATGTGATTCAAATCTTTGAATTGTTCTCTTAATTGTAGTGAGAAGTGCCTAGAGCTCTTCTCAATATTTAATTATTTGTGTCTAATATTTCAAGTTTGATTTTGTTCTAATTTGTTTCCATTCTTTCATGTGTGGAAGTTGTTCTTGTGAGGTAAAACCGTTCCGTGTTTAGTGGCGTGGTACCATAGATTATTATATGTTCCCCACATTTCTTGAGTTTTCTCATGCTGGTTTTCCAGACTAATCCGGGTGTTATTTTATTATAATGCTCGGGTCATATCGAGTTTTTCCAGATTGTCTTTGTAGGACATGGAGCTCGAGGAGTAGAGCTGGTTGTTCACCTAACATAGTATTTTTATTTTTCGCTATATTATTATATATACCCATCAACAATTGTAGGGTTAGGAAGTTATATCTATCCAGCCTGACAAGGTTTTTTTAACTCTGATATACCTTGTACGTTAGAGTGAAAACTTTTACTCTCTTTGTTATATTATATGTTGTCGTTCTGCTGTGAGATTTTATCTTTTCCTATTCAAATTTCTTTTTACCCTAGCAGTCTGCCTTTTCGGCACTTGGATGCTCGACATTTGGATACCGCAGATGTATTAAGTGCCGACTTTCAAGGATCGAAAAGGCGGGACATTACAAAGAGTGTGCAAGGACAACAAAACCAGTTATTTATCTGCCCACTCCCGACCCTTGCAAGAAGTACAAAGATCTCACTCTCATTCACATACACACATACACATACACATATACATATATATATATATATTTGTACGTTTTATGGAAAAATAATTTTATTATTATTATAATTTAAAAAAATGAATTTGGGAATTTGGATATGTGTATATATTTAATTATTAAATATATTTGGATATGTATATATATTTAATTATTAAATATATTCAAGAATTAATTTAATTACAAAAATGAAATTCATTCTAGGGAGAAAAATAAGCTTTTTGTGGCCAAACAAAACAAGAGGATAAATATATATACGTTTATACAAATTAAATCGTTAAAATGAAATGTATTACGATCGTATCAATTGCCAACATCTTAGTTGCTAGTTGTTCCCTTCTTTAGACTTCTAGTCCTCTCTCATTGACCATGGAATGCAACTCGCCTATACGGTGTCACCAGTTTAGATAGTGGAGGGTGGAGTTTTTCATTATGTTGAGGGAATGAATGGGATAGTTATTTGTAATTAACTAGATCGCAAATATCTTTCACCCTTTTCTCCAGATCTAAAGACCATATAAACAATCAATCCTCTCCACTATTATGGCTGGCCCTCCTTTGTAGGGCTTCCCAGCCTTCGGCCCTAATTATTTTAACCATTAAATTATTTAATTAGTTAATCGATTAAGCATGTATCTTAATTATTTCAACATATAACAATTCTACATTGTTATAATTAATTTCAAGGCAGTAAATAAATAATTAAAATACCATAAAATTTTGATGCAACATTTATATTAATTTTATCATTAATTTAAAATATTAAGTAATTAATTTTAAATTGGTTGATGATGGAAATTAACTAACAACATGATTGTGTTATTTCTCTGGTATGAACTCAGTCCTCGGTCAATATTTAAATAAGTTAATAATAAAGTCTGTATGGATTTTGCTAAAGTATATCATCGGACATTAGTTAAGTCACTTATAAATCATTTCGAAGATGTCCAATTTCTAATCTTTGTTAAGCTACAACTTGCAATGATATTTTATGGATGTCTTTTTTCAACACTATATTACTAAATATCTAGAGTTTGGTCTATGGTCAAAAAATCTATTAATATCCATAGTTAAGTGTATAGACCACTTTGAAGTCCTTAGTTTAGTCTGGTAACATTTATCGAATAACCGTCTTACTCTAGGAAGATATTTTGACTTTAAGTAGATTACAAATTAAGGCGATACTAACCTAGTAAAATGGAGGAGACAAATCCTCTTTTGAGTAGGTTTCAGTTCAAGTAGTTTAATGCATACCGAAATACGATCGTAACATGATCGTGATGTCATACGATTGCCATAATCTAAATACTTAAGTTTCATAGTGTCCTCTAGTTTGAAGACTACTAAATATCGTTAAAAGAAGATATTCTATTTTGACTTAGGTGTATTAAGCTATAAAAGACTCTCATTGAGTCACTATGTAATTTTTCCAAACCACAAATATGTAACCACCTGGTGCCCCTAACGGTCATGAGCAATTCATCGACCATTGTACAAAATGAGAGAGTTAGAGGTGTATCCCAGAGATAACTATGTAATTTATTACTTATATCTTACTCTATGACCGATCTTGTTCGTAATAAAGGTATCGATTTTTTTATTATATATTTTGATATATATTGATATAATTAATTAAGTAATAGGTTAAAATATATTAAATAGAAAATCCTTAAATGATATATTATGTGATAATAATTACAAGGGGTTATAATCATGAGAAAATTATTACATTATTAAATAACATATTATTTTAAATAATCCTAGCTAAGATGTTTCGAGAAAGGACATCGATACATCCGTTAGAACTGGAGTATGTAACGCTCTCCAAATGTTGGGCAATATATTACTCATGGCTATTGGGGGCTCCAAGGGATTATGAGCTAACTGTTATTGTATAACTACAGAATGACTCACTCGAGAGTTTTCTATTGGTTAATAATAACTAAGGTCAAACATGAAATTTGGAAGTGATGATATTACACGGCTCTCTCGATTTGAGAATACTGTTGAATTTCAAAGTGAATACTCCGACTTTGGTTTTAGTTAAATCATGGCATGACATCCATCAAACGACTATACTTGAGTCAAGGTTAAAGCATTAGATGTGAAGGACTATTCAATAAAGAATTCGTCTCCTCAATTATACGAGGTTGGTATCATGGCTAATTGTAGTCAACTCAAAGTCAAAGTCTTTGGAGAGAGCATTAGGGTTAATAATAATGTTACTATGGAACTAAAGACTTTATTTGTGGAATAATGGTGTTAAATGTGGATGATATTGGAATTTTGACCAAAAACAAATTCCATATGTCCTAAAGTTTTATAATGTTGATGAAGAGAATTGGTGTAGATAATCATTGTAAAAGGTACCACTTAAAACTAAAAATTAGATTTACCGAAATAAATGTACCATTACCTAAGTCGAAGTGTGAACACTAATGCTCGAACTATTTTGATATTAATCGTTAACTAATTTACACCTATGAGTTGCTAATGTGAAGTGAGAACACTAATGCTCGAATATTTTTATATTAATCGCTGACTTAATTTACCTACGAGTTACACAACCACATTAATAGCTTTTCCAAAATACCACACAATTTAATTGCTTTATAAAATTAAAAGTTAATTAATATTTATGAAATATTAATTATTAATTTATTCGATGTATTGGGTGCCATTAATTAATATCTTTTTGGAGGAATTGGCAATTAATTAGTGTAATATAAAAGTTATATTTTTACCAATCGATATACGATATCGATACACATTTGAATTTGATTTGAAAGTAATTAATTGCAAAATGTTTTGGAACATTTGAAGGGTTTATCTAGCTTTGTCATGACCTATAAGGGAATGAGAAGAAACAGTTTGAAAATCCAAAGGTTAGATCTAGAATAAGAAAGAAAGGGGATAGAAATTAAAGTAGGCAATTAATATTTGATTCCCTATGCAGCATAAACTAACATCTTAGTTTTGTTTAACGAAGTTTTTCTGTTTGATTAAGAAATGGATCTTTCATTTTAGGTCAAGATTTTAATTTAACAATTTTCGCATTTAATTTTAATTATTAATTTTGTTGCAAAATAAAAAAATTCAATTGAGCAAAAAGAAATTGAAAGGTCGTACATTATAATTACAAAATGTCTTTATTTTATTTTGGTTTAGATTATTAATATATAATATATATTTGAATGTAGATCTAGATCAAATCTTATTGTCATACCAGATCAAATAACTTAATGTTTGAGAAAAAAATGAATTCAAATTTGTTGACTTGGTCAAAAACAATTTAGATCTGTTAAGGGATTTAACAAAAAAACTATTGAAATATACATATACGTGTATATATACACATATGTTTGCAAATAATGTTTTGGACAGCTAATGCATATATAAAGGGTGAATGTGTCTGTTGCTGAGTAAATCCCCACACCTAATCATATACACGTTAACCATGTGCATAATATGAAAACTTTCACTTTCACTATATACACTTGATTATATTTAGATATGCTCAAAAACATACCGAATACAAATTTGGTTGGAACTATCGTTTAAACAAATTAGAAAAGTTAAATAAAATCAGTTTGTATTTGAACATCTTAGATTTGATCTAATAATAATTTTAGATATCATAAGCATAATAAAGATCTAAATAGATATTTTAAAAAAAATACCAAATTTACCCACTACCAACTGACCCGGTTCCACTAATGGTATTAGCACTCAAAAGCATACGCGGTCTATATTAGTCAACATATGAGACAATTATTAAGCCTGTATATCTAACGGGCGCCTTAGAATATTAGTGTCCAGGCTTGGGTTTGAATAATCAAGATTCCACCCTCTAGGCTACTAGTCTAGCCTAAGTGATAGAATAAGCCAAAAGGTTGACCTAAATTAATTTGGGTCTTTGACTAATTTTCAAATTCAGTTTGAAAATTTAAAATATATTTTAAATTTAAAAGTTAAGTTTAAAGTATAATATAAATCTTATAAAGGTTATAAATTTAAAATTTTGAATTAGTCAAAATTATTTGGAAAGAAATTTAATATTTTTGAAAATTTATTTAATATTTAATTAATTAGATTAACTGAATAAATTATTAACTAAAAGTTAATTAATCAAAAATATATATGCATAATGATATGTGTACATATATTTATCTTGAATTTATTAAAATGAATTATAAATTAAAATTTTGAATTATTAAAGATATTTAATTAAAATATGTTTTATTTTAATATATGGTTTTTATTTAATAAATTAATTAATTAAATGTTAAAAAAACAAACATGTATAAATAGTGATATATGCATTTACTATTATTTTTATACTGATGTATTTATCCTAATTTATTTAAGATGAATAAAAGTAATTTTTTTATTTAATTTAAATATTTAAATGAATTGTGCAATTAAATAAAAGAATTTATTAACAAAAATTAATTAAAAGTTAATTAATTATAATGTATACATATATTGATATGTATATATTAACAAACTATAAATGTTATGGTTGATCATATATTTTTAATATTCTAAGGTGAATAATATAAAATTTTAGAAACTTAATGTAAAACAATTAAACTAACTAAATATGATTTATAAACTAGTCGAGCATAAATTCCCAACTTTAATGGCTTCCATCCCCCAATTTTCTCCTCCAAACCATCTCTTCAACCTTCCCAGCTACCCAGCTCCTCCGCCCAGCCATCCTCAGCCACCCTGCTCCTCCAACCAACCTTCCCAGCCATCTAGCCCCTCCACTTCGACAAACCCATCACTTTTCTCCAGGTCTCCGAACCCACCACAATTGGTCCCCACTCCTATAACCAATGGTCATCCTCCTACCCTAGCCGTAGGTGCCCGATCGTACGCCCAGGCGGCGGCTTCCATCCCTCATCCTCCTCTACTCCGTAATCCACCAGTCATCAAGCGTCATAGATTCCTTCCCATATTCAGATCGACCCATACAACCCTTGAATTTCGGAAGTCCAAACGTCGATGTCTCCGTTGTGCAGGAAGTGGCCACGTGGAAAAAATGTGTAGGGATGCAAAGATTTGCTTCTTTTGTGGATTCTATGGTCATGCACAGTCATTTTGTCCCAAGAAAAAACATCATTACAACGCTTCGTTATCTGTGCGAGATATGCCAGCTCCCCAGAGAGATCACTTCGCGCAGACTAAGAGGGTCCCATTTTCTGATCCTATTGGCAAACAAAATAATATATCTCAAACCCATATCCACACTCAACCACCCTCCCATATCTCTTCCATAAAATCTTCCTCTTCTCTTCGTTTCCCAATGGACGATCCTTCCAAATATTTCACTGCCACCATAATTGATGGTTACTGGACCATCGAAACCCTTTCCATCACTCTAACAGCCCATCTCCAAATCCAAGAATGGCCAATATGGATTCTATCTAAAAATGTTTCCTGGTCTATTGCCCCTTTGTGATTGCCCGTGATCAAGCTCTAAGACTCAGATCGATTACCAAAACAAACAGCTCTAGAACGGTTCTCATCGAACCCTGGTCAGACTTTGTGCCGCCGACCGCACCAAATCTAGAGCCCCCAACTTTGGCTAGAGTGCATGGCTTCCCCGAGCTACTGCAAAACAACCTAGAAGCGATGAGTGCTGCCTTGAATTCCATTGGTAGGTCGGTTACTTTGGATGAATGTGACCGGGCCTACTTTGATCACCGATACCTTTACCTGCAAATACAATTCTTTGAAGGCATATTTACTCTATGCACCTTTGTAACGCGACTTAACAACGTTGATCATCTGCTCACAGTTGAGCGTTGGAACCATGAGCATCCTAGTAGAAGACCGGAGACTCTTATTCTTGGCACTGACTTTGAGCGAGACTGGAGACGTTTCAACGAACCTTTCAACATCCCATCCGACCAGTCTGACTCGGAGGCGCTCTTTGACGCCATGAATTTTGAGGCTGACATGTCCCCGCCCAATCTACTTCCTGACCCCCAGCATATCACTCCGGATGACTCATTGGAGGTGATGGGCACATTCAATGGTAGCGATTGGCCTAATATCGAGCCTCGTTGGGACCCATTGACTGATCTAGACCTCTCTGTCCCGATTCATCTTCAGATCCCTCAGCCGCAAGTCGAGACGCCTCCCCCGCCTGTATCCTCTCTTCCAGCCCAGATTTCCACTCCAGATCCACAGCAATTAGCTTCGCTCTCCCCAGCCCTGGTTCGTCGGAGCAATAGGTTAAACCAGGAAGAGGCCTTGCCAAGAAGCTCCGGTAGTTTTCTTAAACCTGTTGTTTTCTCTTCAGCTAACTCCAAAATGAATAAGAAAATGGGTCGTTGCATGGGCATAAACCTATCGAATGATCAATACATGGCCATGCAATTACTAGAAACCGAGCGTATATCCTTCTCCCAATGAAAATAGTTTCATGGAATGTGCAGGGTTTGGGGGACCTATCCAAATGTCATGCAATCAATCTTATTCTGGCCCCGCAAAAAAAAGACATCCTTTTATTCAAGAATCCAAACTTTCTGATCCGTCCCCATCCCTCCTTAGACTGTTAGGTGGCCCCAATTTGTCTGGTTGGGCCCACATAGATGCCATTGGCTCAAGCGGTGGTATAGTAACTGCTTGGAATGAATCCAACTTGTCCATCTGTCAAACTATCCTCACCTTATTGTTCTACACATTATCCTTCGACACCTTCACTCGGGCATATTATACCTCTTCTCTAATGTTTATGGTCCCCAGAATTCTCATGAGACAGCGACTCTATGGTCGAATTGCTTGGAAACTGCTCTCTTTTTAATGGTCCCCGGGTTATTGGAGGTGACTTCAATACAACCAGATCTCCCTCCGATAGAAACTCGGGTAACAATTCGAAAGATTCCGTTGCTTTTAATGATCTTATTAATTCATGCACTCTCACTGACCCACCCATCAGCAATCGCCTCTTCACTTGGTCCAACCGCAGATCCATACCATCCCTAGCAAAATTAGATCGCTTCTTATTCAATTCCGCTTAGGATGGCCTTCACCCACTCACGCTAATTAATGGCCTTGCCTCGACCCTATCTGACCACTGTACTCTCCTCCTCGATTTAGGATCTACATCGAACCCTCATCGTCAATTCAGATTTGAGAGCCTCTGGCTTCTTGAGCCATCTTTCGATGCCTTCGTCAAGCTAGCATGGACCCAACCCTCCCGTCTACAATCAGCTACTGCTCGTGTTGTTTCCGAACTCCGTTCACTTAGAAAGCTCATCAGACCCTGGGCAAAATCCATTTGGGGTTCGATCCGCTCTCGTATCGCAGAGACCCAAGATGACATTTTACATCTCAACATACTAGAAGAATCCCGCCCCTTGTCTGGCCTTGAATCTAGCCGCTTGAAAGAGTTGGAGTTAGAATTAGGCAGACTTATCAAATAAGAAGAGATTGGTTGGAAGCAACGTTCCAAAGCCAAATGGATTGATGAGGGGGACAAGAACACTGCTTACTTTCATCGCATTGCCAGTGGTCGTCGCAGATCCAATTACATTTTGGAAATCCTGCATAATGATACCACCTTTAATGACCAAACTGACATCCTTTGTCTTTTCACCGATTATTACCGTAACCTCCTTGGTCGAACCGCTCCTCAGCTCCCCCCCATTGACTGGAATCTCCTTTACCCCAACCCTTCCCTGATCCCCGTTGATCACCCCTTCACTAAAGAAGAAATTTGGTCGGCATTAAACGCCATGGCTGATGATAAAACCCCTGGCCCGGATGGGTTTGGCCCCCTTTTCTTTAAACATTTTTGGGTAACTATCAAATCCGACATTATTGATATGTGTGCAGAATTTCAATCTAATCCCTCAGCGATTGCAAAATTAAACTATGCCAACATCATCCTCATCCCCAAATCACTCGGTTCCACCACCCTTCCTTCCTTTTGCCCAATCAGTCTCCTAAACACAACCTTCAAAACCATTACTGAACTCCTTGCTAATCGACTCCAAAAGACTATTGATTCTCTGATTGGGGTGGAACAATCGGCGTTCATCCAGGGCCGAAACATTTTAGACTGTGTTGCAGCCACCCAGGAAGTGATCTCTTTCTGTCATCACACTTCCACCCCAGGTGCCCTCCACAAACTAGACTTCTCCAAAGCTTTCGACTCTGTTAGCTGGCACTTTCGGCTCGATCTTATGAAGCACAGAGGTTTCTCAGATACTTGGTGTAACTAGATCAAATGTATCCTAGATACTAGTTTTTTCATCTATCTCTATCAATGGCTCTTTAGGAGGCCATATAAAATCAGCCAGAGGCCTTAGACAAGGCGACCCTCTATCGCTACTTCGTTTTGTTCTCATCTCTGATGTCTTCAACCGTATGGTCAAACTCGCAATCTCCAATAACCTCCTTGCTGGCATCAAACTCCCCAACTCAGATCTGTCAATCTCCAACCTCCAGTTCGCTGACGACACCATTCTGTTGATCTCCCCAAAACCAGATCACCTCCACTGTCTCAAAGTTCTTTTATACATCTTTGAACTCGTCTCTGGCCTATCCATCAACTTTCATAAAAGTTCCATCCTTATGCTTGGTGACACCCAACACCTCGACACCTTTTCTGCCTCTCTGCTTAACTGCAAACTTGACCAATTCCCCATCTCCTACCTTGGTGTCCCCCTTCACCCCACCAAACTTGCTCGACAAGACTGGCTCCCACTAATCTCCAAGATCGAATCTCGGTTATCATCGTGGAAAGCTAATTCCCTATCTGCTGCAGGCCGCCTAGTCCTTGTCAAATCGGTCCTATCAGCCATCCCCTCGTTCTGGATGTTTCATGTACTGGCAGAATGGGTTATAAAAAAAATTGATACTAGTAGGCGTTCTTTTCTCTGGAATGGCAATAAAGGGAAATGTTTAATCAACTGGAAATTAGTCTGCCTACAAAAGGAATGTGGTGGTTTAGGATTAGTTAATCTCCGCTCTTTCAACATTACTCTCCTATCCAAATGGCTTTGGTGAATCATCACTCCGGGCCACTTCATCTGGAAAGATTGGATCCTTCAGCTTCACTACCAATCCAACCCTCATCTCGTCCTCCACTCATCTCCTCGCCTTTCACCCTCTCCCTTCTGGGCTGGTGTTTTGAAATCCATTCCCCGTGTCAAATCCCTATTCCATGTCACCATAGGCAATGGTTAAAATTGCTTTTTCTGGCTTGACATCTGGCAAGATCAATCCCCTCTCGCCCGCTCTCTTGCTAATTTATTTCCCCATATCTCCCACCACTACAAAACTGTTACTGACTTGACCTCCCTTGGCCCAAGCAGCATATGCCCCTAGCTCTCTTTGACCTTAACACATTGATTGACCTTATCTCAGCCGCTAAATTGCTCCTTTCCATCCAACTCATTGACACATCAGACCACTATTTCTGGGCGCTAGCTCTAGAGAAAGGCTTTTCGGTTGCCTCAAGGTATTCATTCCTCAACCATCCTGGTAGGTCATTCTCCTTCGCAAGACTTTGGAAATGCAGACTCCCCCCTCGCATCCTTTTTTTCCAATGGTGCCTCATCCATGCTTGTATTAACACTAAAGACAGACTCAGACGCTGGAACTCCCAACTTGACCCTCTTTGTGTCTTATGCTCTTTGCATGAAGAATCCATTGCTCATCTTTTTTTCGACTGTGACTTCTCCTATCGCATTTTAGCCTCGGCCAGTGCCAACCTCAGTGGATACATCCCGGTCATACACTCGTTCTTTGACTAATGGCAATATAACAGGCCAGATAAAAATCTCGATGCCTTTCTTGCTATTTATAGTTGGTGCATCTAGAAAGAAAGGAATGGTCTATGTTTTTAATAAACCCAAAAGCAGTATTGATAGAATTTGTAACAAAATCTCTTATTTATTTTCTATATGGACAGGCTCAGCGCATATGTGACCCCTCACTTGGTGTCTTCCTCACAACAACAATGCTTCTACAGATTGACAGTTCATGATCTACTCTAACTAGCTGATCCATTTTGCCGCATACAAAGGATCATCAATTCGGATGATATCTGATAGTGCTCTCACTTTAGCTAAGTAGAATACTATTTTGATTTCACTACTATCGTTGTATATACAGTTGTCTGTGTCTGCTCATTTTGGGATTTGCTTGATCTACGAATACTACTTTTGGCCATCGACCAGGCTTGTTGGTCGCCTCCTACTATCTACAATATATATTATCTAATCGGCTGTGTAGCTATGTGCTACACACCCGTTTCTCTCAAAAAAAACTAAATATGATTTAATTAATAAGAACTAAACTTGATTAAATATATTTTTATTAACAAGATACACACACACACACACACACACATATATATATATATATATCATACAAGTTAATTAAATTATAAAAGTTATGAATAAATGAAAGCTTATATAGCAAGATATGTATAAACATAAATGGAACCATAAGATACCTAACTTAGGTTTAGGGAATAAGTATATATATATATTGTACATATATTATGATTTCACATATGTGACAACCCACCTTTTCGACCATCAAAAGTCAACACTAATACATCCATGGTATTCACATGCCGAGCATCCAAGTGTCGGATCGAAAAAACAAAGTAGGATGAAAGAAAAGACTGAACAGAGTCTCACATCGTGACGAGTAATATATAATATGCACATGAGTTTTACGAAAGAAAACTGTACTATACATACATCAATCAGAGTAAACTAACCTATCATTAGTCTGAACATTTATAACAACTGGTCCTCATAAATGCTGATAAATACAAAATAAGATATGCAGCCAAAGTAAAGGATACGTGAATACGTCATGGAGGCATCCAGCTCGTCTCTTGAAGCTCCAAAGCATGTACAACTAAATCTGGAAATATGCTCGGCCTGACCCGAGCATTATAAGAAAATAACGCCCAGATCAGTCTAGTAAACCAGCGTGAGGAACACGAATCATATGGATTTTTATATGTCATAAAACCTTTCAAAAATAAAGGTATCTCGTAAGACCACGTCGCACATAAATATGGATGGGTTTTTATCATACGATAACCAAACCATTTTTATTAGAACATCAAGTGATATTATAATAATGTCTAGGGTTTAAAATAAATTATAACATTGCTGAAATGCTTGCATCTCATATTCCCTCATATTTGGTATACAACTAAATTCGTACGACACGTATTGAAAAATGAATTCTATCAATGACAAGGCTACCCTTGTACCGTCTATCACAGTACACCTTTAGAAAAATGTACCGAGGGCCATACATGGACCCCTGCATGGCAAGACCGAACTACCCTTTCTTGGATAGTACTGAATATGATCATCACCCCGGCTACTAACTTGAGAGATAGTTTCCATGATCACAAGCATATGAATCCATCAATAAATAACAATCTAGATATAAGTGGTGATCATACCCTAATAGTAGTGAACCATATAGCCTTGCGGCATATCCATGTTTTAGTCATTACCGTTTGTAAGGCTTGAGACTACGTTTTACCTTTTTAGTATATCCCACTTGGAACGCTAACACTGCCCTTCGAGGAACAATGCAATGCCAACATTCATTCATACAGGTTGTTCAGGATATGAACAAACCGAAGGCAGTATATCTACTACATCCTCGGGATTAGTAGCAAGTAGGCCTTACACTTCAAAGACCCCATCTTCAATTCCATCATCTTCAAGATGTCTTCAATTCGAATGCTTATGCTAGTTCGAAGTGGTTTTCATATAACTCATGCTTATCCGATCTCGGTTTCTCTAAACCAACAATCGATAGTTTCAAAATAGCCAAGATTTGATAGTCAGTTATTTAACTATCAAATAAACAAACAATCCAATCAGAGATTTAATCTCATATGGAAACCAAGCATGGTTAAGCACATAAGCAATCACTAAGCCTCTTTAATTAATCCTTTCACAATTAAAATCACTTTGTAAATGCTTGTATCAAAATACTTTTACAAAGATATACATAAGTATACCACTCACTCACTTTATTTATACTCTTTTAGTGCTTGAAAAAATATCCATATACTTATCCCATCGGCATAAGTATATTCACAACACACTGCACTTTTAGTACTTAAAAAATATAACCATATACTTATCTCAATGGTACAAGTATATTCACAAAATCTTAAGAATGATTTCATTTCCAAAAAAATACTTAATTTGGTTAAAACAAATATCATTTAAAAACATTGTTTACAATAAAACCAAAACACTTTTCTTTTTGGTATAAGTAAATAGATCATGTGGAAATGAGACCAAATATACTTACCACCACTTTCTGATTTCAAACAGTACTATTCCTCGATTAACAATGAATTTAGACAAGTTAGAAAGCTATCCTAGCCTTGACACACATTCGTGATTTCCAAGATAGAGACGAGTTTCCATACCTCGAAATTTGGTGTTAACTATGAAAAGAATACTTTCCATCCCACCATATTTAAATTGATCATTTATGGAAATCAATTCTCATTCCTTTTATAAAACTTCTTTTTATAAATCACTTTTATATTTACAAATATCCTTTTATAAATCTCATTTCTATTTATAAAACCCCTTTTAGAAACCTCCTTTCTATTTATAGAACCTCCTTTTATGAATCTCTCGATTTATTTATAAAAATCCTTTTATAAATCTCTTTTATATTTATAGAACTATTTTTATAAATCCCCTGATTTATTTATAAAACTCTATCTATAAATCTCTTTTGTATACAACATTTCATATAAAGCGTTTCCCAAATATTTATTCCAAAATATTTCTATCTTCTGTTAAAATAGAAACACTTTATTATAAAACAAATAAATTCCCCTTTATTTTCTTTAAAATAAACATTCCTTATTACATTACCTTTTTTTGTAAAATAAATATTTCTCAAAATACTTTTAAAACATTTCCAAAAAGGTTGGAGTAAAATAGAGAATTTCAAAAACCATTTCTAAATAAAATGACGTAGAAAATTCCAAAATTCCAATTTAAAATCATTCTCCATATCAAAATCAAATTCAAATAAAAAACAATGAATAATAGTATTTCCAAATAATATAATGAGGTTTAGAATTACCATAGCACTTAACAAGTGCTTTCGGTGATCCATACCAAAAGAATTCAACTATTGTGACATATCAAAGTCACATCAAATAAGGTCAACCTACCAAGCTTTGACATTCAACAATTTATACAACAAGTATATAACTAAAATTTAAAATCACAACTATAGGTAATTCGGATTCCTCAACAAAATTCCATGTATTTCATTTTATAAGTCATTTGCTTTTCAAAGCAGAAATTCAACCAAATCAAACCAATAAATCGTTCAAGCATAAAAATAATAATTTATATCTACCATATATCATATAGGAATTAATCAAAGGTGAGTTAACTCACCAAAATTTCCAGCTAGTGGTTGCACGTTTCAGGTCGATCTAAAATCGAATGAAATTCAATTTTAGCTTAAAATTCCACTTGTTTCAAACTTGAGGAAATCAATCCATTGCATAGATAACGCTCCAACGAGCGCAATGCAAATGACTGCACTAGATTAAACCTCGTATGGAGAAGATACTGATTTTATAAGATTTGAGTTTTGAAACTTTAATTAATTAATCAATTAACCAAACTAATTACCAAATCCTCCTTGACCACTTCTCCCTCTTTATTCCTCTTCTCAAATACAACCACTTGCATACGAGAACACACCTAGACCCACCATCAATGTGCACGCACATATGGTGATACGGAGCTACGCTCCATCCTTTGGGAAATGGCTGATTCCATTGAACTCCACTTCTCTTAAGCTCTCTCCCCGACTCGACAAACCCAAGCTCGATCAAGCCTTACAAAATCATGACTTGGGCTTAGCATCGATAGCCCCAAAATGTTGCACCACCAAATCTATGACCACACTCTACCCCACTTTTACCATCCATGCTCTTTTTCACGATAGACACAATGCCACCCTCATTTCCCCTAACTCCGCCTAAAGCTCGCTCAAATTGAAACCCTAGTTTTGTCTCTTTACATTGGCCATCTCAAATTGATGCAACATCCCTAAATTGCACGTGGATTTGAAGCACTCATCTCCACAAGCTCAACAGATCTGGTTTTAAATTTTTTAGTATACCGTAGCTTCGGGATTTGACTTTTGAAGAGGAGGCTAGGTTGAAATATTTTATGGTAGAAGAAGAAGAGTGAAAAAGGAAGAAAGGAAAGAGGGGAAAGTGAAAAAGAATGAAGAATAGTCTAAGTGTGAGTTTTTTTTATTTTATGATTTCTAGCGCTTCGCTACATTGCATTTCGTTCAAGTAGGAACCGTGAACAATAGAAATAAAAATACGATCGTGCACAATTATGCGACACAATCCCGAAAACCACAATAAAATACACTGGTTACCTTATTCTGTAAAATTCCAAAATACCAATGTGTAACAGCCCCTACTTGGAGGCCCAAAACTAACGGCTTGCTGCAGTCATCCATAGTTATTAATCCTCAATGACCAAATATGGCGATATTAGGTACATTGATACACAGAAACACAAGAATATGGAAAAAAATTAATCAACAAACAAATTCCACATTCCATTTCAAAATATTCCAAATTGATTACATAATCCCTGTTCGTAGACCACGTTGAGATAACATATAATTAATACAAAATACGCCAAGAGCAACATAGGAAGATGCCCCATTGGTTGATCGGTGTATATAATAAGGCACTAAAACAATTTTCCTTTACAATTAAATACACAACGGAAGTAAAAGAACTCCAATAACGAGCTTGCCTCCTGCACATCTTCAGAAGCTTCATTCGTCTAAAAGAACACCTGGAAACCTTAACTCTCAACCTACTCAAAGCCAATTGGGTACCCAAGAGTTTAAGGGGAAAACAAAAACTTCGAGTCGCACAAAAGACTAGTATGAATAATAATCAACCATCTCAAACAATTTAGATAACTAGTGAGACCACGCCGCTTAGCGGAATGGGTTTTCCTCTCACTAGTATCCTAAATCATTTATAAAACCATATACTGTGCTCCTGCATCCACAATGATTAAAAACATAGTATTCCAAAATATTGTGATGATATGAAAAAAAAGTAAATCAAATCAGGATTACCCATCCACATTCATTTTGACTATTTGTCTCTATTTTTGTTTATAGGGTTACAATTAACCTGTTAAATGTTTATGAACTATTTGTTCGATTTCATAGTTTTCATGGGATCACTAAGAACCTATTGGTAACTCCAATATCTTTTCTCTTATCCTAGTTTTCATGGGTTAACTAGGAACCTATTGACTATCTGTCAATATCCCAATCCGGATATAGATTTCATGGGCTAACTATAAACCTATTGGCCTCTGCCAATATCTTTGGTTATATGCACTTTTCATGGGCTTACTGTAAATCTATTGGCCCCTTCCAATATATTTAATTAAGATTTCAACATTTGTTAAATTATATTTACTACTGGGTCAACCTAACTGATTATTCGGCCCTTCCCAAAGTACCGTTATAGGTTAATTACTATGTGAATAAATATATGAAGAAGTAATCATAATAGCAAGGTAATACCAACACATGTGGTTTAATATCCTTGAAATCATTCTTATATAAACCCTTTTTAAACTCTTTAACCTATAAATCAAGGAAAGCTTATTCAAAACTTCATTTCAAAACTCTTTATTTACTTATGCCATTGTTTTTCTTTAAATTGAGATTGTGTTATATGTTTTGAAATCATAAAAAATTTCTTTCGAAACCTTTGGATAACCTCCTTCGAAAGCAAAGAAATAGAAATACCTTTTGATAGTATCCTTTAAAACATAGCTCCAAAACAAATAAAAATACCCCTTTCAAAAGCATTGGGTTTATTTTTAAAACATCATTTGGGTCAAAGTGGTTATATACGAAAGTATCTCTTTCGAAACCCTTATAAAATTATTTGGGGAAAAGTTGATGGTGTCGGAACCATCTAGTCGAAAGCAACAACCTTTAAATTATAACTTCGAAGGATAGAGTCGAAACTCCCTTCCGACCCCATTGCCTTCGGAACCCTCAACCTCTTTCAAAAGCATTTAAGAAGTGTCTTAGCTTAGGTAAAACAAAGATAACCCTTCGAATGCATTGATGGCTTCAATACAGTCGAAAGGAAGATTAGCGGCTGGGTTTCAACTTAGTTGAAACCAATCCTTCTAAAAGCTCTTATTTAAGGAGAAAGGTACCCCTTCGAAAGCTAACACTTTTTACATAGTATCGCAACTTCTTCGAAGGCTATTTATAAAAACCCTTTCGAAAGCGTACATCTCGACTATGTCGAAAGCTTTTAGAAGAACAAGGCAAGATCTTATCTTTTGAAAACAAAATAGGGTTTCGACCCCATCGGAAGCATTTCTTTCGACATTATGGCTTTCGCCTTTCCTCCAATCCACTACGTACCATCTAAGTGATACCTTGTGTATTGATTTTGACTGTGTGGGTTTCGACAGGGATGGTTTCGTTTGAGATAAGGCCAAGTCAATGGAGTCGAAAGGTGCTGCCATTTAAGGCGGAACCAACTTTTCCGAGTTAAAGGCTGAAATTTAGCTTCTTTTAGTAATTGCTTTATAACAACTTGCCTATTGGTTGTAATAAAAACTTTTTAAATACTTTATATTTAAAACTGTCGCATTTTCATTAAATCTAAATCAAAGAAATAAAATGTTCGAGCCCTTCTATTTAACAAAACCAACATTTGCGGAAAAGTCCCTCTTTTAGAATAATTTATTTTCCTTGGTAAATCAATTGGGAAAAATTCCCTAAAAATCACCAAAAATTCAATTACATCATGTAATCAAACATATTAAAATTCTAGACCCCATTTCTTCCTTAAATTCTCAAAATAAATTTTTGACCCAATTATATCAATTTTCCTTTTGAAATTCATAATAATTTTCCATAGCTTGAAAAAATTCTGAAAATTAAAACCCATCTCCAAAATCAAGTTTACTTAACATAAAAATTTTCCATGGCATTCTAAAATCATAAACTCTCGATTTTCCCTAAAACCGTACAATTTCATATGTAAATGAATAAAGATAAATCAAACATAATATAGTTCAAGCATATCATCATCCATATTGTTATCCCGCCTTTTGGTAAGGCCATGATACCAAGGAATTGACCGGAAATCAAAGATAGTTCATCCCGAAAAGCGGTTATACACAAGTTCGCTATGGATGCTGGTAAATTTTGCCCGTGTCCGGATCGAGCTACAATTAACATGACACGACAATCAAAGCCACGGAAGCCAACGTTCCAAATTTCAAGTTGATCGGAGTTCGTATACTCAAGTTATGGATCGATCAAATTCTGTGAGAAGCACGTTCTGTGCGTATCCATCATTACGCATCGACCCATTTCGTATCCATCATACCTATTCCACTTCGTATCCATCATGTCCGCTCTGTTCGTATCCATCTACTGAGGATATTTCGTATCACTTCCACTTATACACAGTTCGTATCAATCATCTTATACACAGTTCATATCGATCATCATGTACACAGTTCGTATCGATCATCTTATACACATTTCGTATCGATCATCCTGTACACAGTTCGTATCGGTCATCTTCTACACAGTCTGTATCGATCACCAACAAACGATACGAAACAACACTTAAAAGGCATCGATACGAAAACGATCTTCAATCGATACGAAGAGTTTAAGTTTATATCGATACAAATTGGAGTGGAGGCTATCGATACGAAGCGATCAATATGCCATCGATATGAATTGGCTTCAGGGATCGATACAAAGGGAAGTGCAGTAAAGCGATATGAAGAGAACACGTAAATATGGATGACTCGGTCACTCGGCATAAAAGTGGATCAATCCTAAAAGCTAGCGCCACGTCATCGGTCATCACTTGCCCAGAAGCGATGCGAACAGAAGCGATGCAAACTCAGCAGCCTTCAATAAATTCAAACTTGCATCGATCATAACTTGAGATCTACAAGTAAAATGCTAACAAATTTTCACAGGAGCATGCATACAACCTCAGGAATGTTTGTGATCGATCTCGGCTCGATTGGGCCAAATCTTGATCGATACGAATTTCATTCGTATTGATCACAGATCAAGTCCAAACGATCGGGGATCGATCACGTGGGCCCACCCACGTGAGAGAAGAGGTCTTCCGAGATCTGGGAGAGATATTTGCTGCCTACGCCAATAAATAGCAGCCCAGGACCTACTGAAAAAGAACTTTTTGGCTCTTCTACGTCTAGACTCTACCGAAATCATTATTGTACCTGGATTATACTGTTGTAACTCATTGTGACCAGCAAGCAAAAATCAAAAGTTAGCCATTTCATAGTGGACGTAGGCCGTACGCCGAACCACTCTAAATCTGTGTGTTTCTATGCATTTTTTCTGTTTATCGATTAGTGTGTTTGTTAGATCTTCCTCGTTTTACATTTCATTTCTTCATTTTATCTCTTCAAACACATCCGAAGAGTGTTGTGCCCAATTTTGGTACAAACACTTTGGTGCTTTCACTGAGAAAACCTAGTTTTCTCATGCTCATTGGATCTACTACCGATATCGAATTGCAAGAATCTAAGTAGAAGATCCATATTTCAAATTTAGAAGTTCTTCCATCCTATTCAGATTTGTACCAAATCTAGGAGAGAGCTTCGCTATCCACCATGGTCAATACTAGGACTACTTCTACAGCTGCAGATCCAGAAGGATGGGATAGACAAAACCCCGTGCAACTTCCTTCTACCGATTAGAATACTGTCGGACCTTCAAATCTGCAAGGCCCTGTCACCAGGGAAGGGTCCCAACTGTTAATGCAAGAGCTGACTCAAAGCCGCCAGCAGCTTACTCAGCAACTTCGTGCTAATGCGGAATTTACCAATCAATTGAATCATCAGAGACGAAGGAGATCCAAAAGGGATCAGGCTTCCTATTCATCCACTAAAAGTTCAGCCTCTTCAAACTTTAATCATAGACGGCTGGATGGAAGCTATACACATGCTACTGGACATCAGCGCACCCTAAATCTTGGGCAAACGAGAGTTGGCCCGTCAACTAGCCATCAAACCGGACCCTCCTCCCAAGGAGGTAATGTTCCTTATCATACTACTGACAACCGCGCTACCACCACTGCTAGTGAGTTGGAAGTTGATGCTCGGAACCGAACGGATCCGACCCACCGTCAATGTAACTATACTCTTAAGCCTTATGTCCCAGAAGACCTAGAACCAAAGAGGCGAGACATGGACCGTCGACCACGACCGACCCATCCTCGCATTGCGGAACCCGACCACACCTTGGCTCAGCATGCCTAGAATGTCCAGATGTCAGATATCCCGACAATGATCCATAAGATGATCTGCGAAAATCAGGGCCTCACCAATGACGACTTTGGAATCTCCCAACATCATACCCCTTTCATTGATGATATACTCTACGCTGAACCGCCCCGGCGATTCAGAATGCCAACTCCACCTGTTTATGAAGGGAGTTCTGATCCTAACCAGCATATTCTAAAGTACGAATGGTTAATGAATGCGTGCGAGCTAATGATGCGGTCAAATGTCGGAGTTTCCCGATCTCCCTAGGGGCATAACAACTATGTGGTTTACCCGTTTACCACCCCGATCTATCTCGTGTTTTGACCAGTTGGCAAAGAAGTTTGTTGAACAATTCCGCATGCATGTCACAAGGCTGAAAGATGTCAATACCTTATTTAGTGTCACTCAAGCTCCCGAAGAGACACTCAGACGTTATCTTGAGAGGTTTCACACTACATACGCTGAGATTAGTAATCCCAATGATAATTCAATTCTGATGGCACTAACTAAGGGGATCGATCCCGATTCTGAATTTGGCAACTGGTTGGCCGAAAAACCTCATGCGTCATTGGACCGTTTCTACTCCAAGGCAGCCTAGTTTTTGAGAAGAGGGGATGCGAAACAGTCTACAAAAAAGGATGACGCAGGACCCAGTGTTGAAGGATTCCAAAGCAATTTCGTTGTTAAACAAACAGGGGAGAGTTCCGAAAAGGTGCAATTGAACATACAGAATGAACAAAATCAACATAAAGGCAATGGAAATCAAAACAGGAAATGAGATCAGAATCGTGGGCCATGACGTAGGGCTCCTATGTTTGACAATTATACTCCTTTGAATACTTTGCTGGAGAATGTGTACTTACAGACCTGCAATACTATTCAATATAAACCCGCTCCGAAGCAACCGTCAGAAAAACAGATTCAAACGGGAAAGTTCTATAGATTCCATGATAGCTATGGTCACAACACAAACGAGTGCCGTCATTTGCAGGATATTATTGAGAAGTTGATACAAGAGAGAAAGTTGGAGCAGTTTGTGCGGGCGCCGCAGTCTGGAGGAGCGGACCCATCGAATCAGAACCAAATGCCAAATCAGGCATGACCGGAGGAACCCACTCATACCAGTGGGAGGTTGGTGATTAATACTGTTAGTGGTGGTCCTCATCCAGCAGATCGAAGCTGGAAGGAAATGGAGTCGTATGCCAATTCTATTAGGCATGCGAGCTTCGAATGTTGTGGTAATTTGGAAGACGGGGCTCCGGCCAAGCAACATAAAACAATGACAGACGATATCGTATTCCAAGCAGGGATGTCGACAGAGTCGAAGCCCCAACCATTGATCCACTTGTCGTTTCAACCCAAATAGGTCCTGCTTGGATGAAGAGGATTATGGTAGACAGTGGAAGCTTAGTGAACATATTGTTTAAGCGAGCTTATGATCAGATGAAAATGGAAGCAAAGGATTTGAAGCCTTGTCAATCTCGCATTCATGGCATCAATGGAAGTGCGACTATACCCACTGGGATGGTGGAGCTACTAGTGGAATTGGGAATTGGGGAACGTCAGAGAGTCCAGATATTGCAGTTTGTTGTATTGGACATAGACTCGCCATACAATGCTTTTTTGGGTCGACCGGCCCTAGCTGAGTTCAGGGTTGCCATTGCCCCTTAGTGTCTGACTTTAAAATTCCCTACTGACAACGGAGTTGGAGTCGTTCAGGGAGACCAGGCTGTTGGATGATCCTGTTATGTTGCCGAGCTGCGGGAGGCGCAGTGAAAAGAAAAGGGAAAGGGCGTAGAGGAATCTCTCTGTGTCCATTTTGCGGAAAATTGACAGCTAACGCCTGGGCCTAGGCCCGAGCACCCCAACTAATTCCCAAGGGATCTTGACCCGAGAGATACTAAGTGAAGATGAAAGTAAAGAATGTCAAGCTTCCCCGGCCGAGCTGACGATCGATGTTCCTATCGACAATAATGACGATTCTAAAATGGTAAAGATTGGATCTCAGCTAAGCCAACAGATGCAGGAGGAATTGGTTGAATTTCTCCGAGAAAACCTCGACGTGTTTGCCAGGACACATTCCGACATGTGTGGAATCTCCTCGTACATCGCAAGCCACACATTGAATATTGATCTGCGGCATGTCCCTGTCAAACAAAAAAGGCGTGGTATGGATCTAGAGAGATCTGCCGCCCTTAAGAAAGAGGTAGATAAACTCAAGTCGAACGTGTTCATCCGAGATGCATTATATTCGGAATGGGTGTTTAATCTTGTACTTGTCAGAAAGCCTAACGGGAAATGGAGAACGTGCATTGGCTACTTAGACTTGAATAAAGCTTGCCCCAATGACAGTTTTCCACTTCCCCGAATAGATCACCTCGTAGACTCAACAGCTGGACATGAACTCTTATCCTTCATGGATGCGTATTCTGGCTACAATCAGATACCCATGCACTTGCCCGATCAGGAGCATACCGGCTTCGTCACCGATCTGAGACTTTACAACTAATGCCAGAGCAACTTACCAACGGTTAGTTAATTGAATGTTCGCTAACCAGATCGGAAAAACCATGGAAGTATACATGGACGGCATGCTTGTGAAGTCGCGATTCTCCACTGATCATATCGAAGACCTGGAATCAATGTTCAACATCCTCCGAGAGTACAGAATGAAACTCAACCTGTTGAAATGTCAGTTTGGGGTTGCGTCTGGAAATTCCTTGGATTTATCGTTAATGCCCGAGGAATTGAAGCCAATCCCAAGAAGATCTGGGAAATCAGAAATCTTGAAATGTCAGTTTGGAAGTATACATGGACGGCATGCTTGTGAAGTCGCGATTCTCCACTGATCATATCGAAGACCTGGAATCAATGTTCAACATCCTCCGAGAGTATAGAATGAAACTCAACCTGTTGAAATGTCAGTTTGGGGTTGCGTCTGGAAATTCCTTGGATTTATCGTTAATGCCCGAGGAATTGAAGCCAATCCCAAGAAGATCTGGGAAATCAGAAATCTTGAGACTCCAAGGACTATAAAGCATGTTCAGAGCCTCAACGGAAAAGTAGCAGCACTGAGCAGGTTCATTTCAAAATCCACCGACAAATGCATTCCCTTCTTCGACCTGATCAGGAAAGGGGAACGAAATTTTGAATGGACTACAAAATGCGAGGGCGCATTCCGAGCACTGGTGCAACACCTATCCATACCACCCATTCTGTCAAAGCCTATTGATCACGAGAGATTGTACATCTACTTGGCTGGGTCATAAAATGCAATCAGTGCTACCCTAATTCGGGAGGAAGACTGGATACAACGGCCAGTCTATTACATTAGCAAACGACTAACCGGAGCGGAGAGAAATTATCCGAAGCTGGAAAAGCTGGCTTATTGTCTTGTCATTTCCTCAAGGAAGCTTCGCCTTTATTTCCAGGCTCATCCTATCACCGTCTACACCGACCAACCGTTACGACAGGTCCTTACGCAGCCTGAGACGTCTAGTAGGTTACTCAAGTGGAATATTGAACTGAGTCAGTTTGACATCACTTACACACCAAGGCGAACCATTCAAGGACAAGTCCTAGCAGATTTCATCGTTGAATTCACTATCCCGGAGGACTTGCCCGAAACCAGTGAATCTCCTAAACATGTTTGGAAGCAACATACCGATGGTGCACCAAATGACCATTGCTCGGGCACCGGAGTTGTACCTGAAACTCCTGAAGGCCGATCTATATGCTATGCCTTAAGGTTCAATTTCCATGCAACTAACAACAAGGCCAAATATGAAGCCCTGCTCGCCGGATTGAGACTTGCCAGAGATTTAAGAATTATTTCCATGGAGATTTACTGTGATTCACAGTTGGTCATGTGTCAAGTTTGGGGAGAGTACCAGGCCAAAGATCGAAGACTGGCTGCTTATCTTGCTCGGGTTTAAAAATATTGGATCAGTTCGATTATTATGCCATCTATTGCATACCCCGAGAACGCAATCAGAAAGCCAATTCCTTAGCAAAGTTGGCCAGTATAGGTGAGGCACAGCAAATGGGAATTGTTCCTGTGGAGACATTATTTTCCCCAAGCATTGATCAAATGGAGACAGATTGAGTATTCGAAGTCATTCCCGACAAGGAGTCATGGATGACCCCGTTCAGGAACTATCTCGAGCATGGAACCCTGCCGGAGCGCAGGAGTGAAAAAAGACAAGTTCTCCGAAAGGCTTCGTGGTTCACCATTCAAAATGGAGTCATGTATAGAAGAGGGTACTCCATTCCTCTACTCCGGTGTATCGCCCATGATGAAATCAAACGAGTATTGCATGATGTACACGAAGGAGAATGTGGCGATTGCACCGGGGGGCAAGCTCTTGCCAAGAAAGTGTTCCGATATGGATATTATTGGCCGACTGTAAATCGTGATGCATCGGATTACGCCAGAAAATGTGACAGATGTCAAAAACACACTCAGATTCTAAGAGCCCTGCCTACCGAAATAACTCAGATGGTCAGTCCATGGCCGTTTGCGGTATGGGGCATTGACATTATTAATTCTCTACCTTTGGCCAAAGGTGGTGCGAAGTACGCCATCGTTGCAGTAGATTACTTTACGAAATGGGCGAAAGCTGAGCCCCTTGCTACTATCACAATGAAGAAGGTGATCAACTTTGTTGTACGCAACATTATCTGTCGATTTGGCCTCCCACATACCATCATCACTGACAACGGAGCACAATTCGACAGTGTTGAATTAAAAAATTTCTGTCAACGATTCCACATCTAGAAGAAGTTCTCTGCAGTTGCGCACCCCCAAGCGAATGGATAGGTTGAAGATATTAATAAAGTTATGAAGTCAATTCTGAAGAAACGGCCGGAAAAGGCCAGAGGCAAATGGGTCGATGAACCTATGGCTTTATGGGCTTATCGAACAACCCACAAAACCGCAACCGGCCACACTCCATTCTCTCTTTCCTATGGTTCAGAAGCCGTTACTCCAGTCGAGATGGAAGTACCTTCTCATCGTGTGACATATTATGATTCGAAGACGAATGCTATATTACTTGCCGAATCGCTTGACTTATTGGATGAGAAGAGTGAAGAGGCTGATTTGAGGTCAGTCGCATATCGAAGTCGAGTCGCCCGATTGTACAATGCCAAGGTCCAACACCGAACCTTCAAACTCAACGATCTCGTCCTGAAGAGAATTTACCCGGTTCCTTCATATATGAAGCCAACGTGGAAAGGGCCGTATGTCATCGAACAAAAGCTCGGAGACGACACATTCAAATTATCGATCGTTGATGGTCTTACTCTGCCGAGAGCCTGGAACAGCGAGAGTCTTCGTCGCTACTACACATAACAGGCTCTATTTATTTATTCAGTCTACTTTTCCTTTGCCATTTGTTTATGCATTTCGAAATCTAAATTTGTAATAAGGCAATCGACTTTGCCGTATTTTCTTATTTCAGCAATAAAATAAAATCTCTTCGAGCCAGAGCAGTGATTTCTAAATGCATCATACGACCATCACAATGCACGAAGAGCTAAGTTCCATCCTATGGTGGGACTAATTCAAATACGGAGTGACTGTGATATGACCGGTCACTCACTAAGTGAAACCCGAGCTCGGGGGTAAGTCATCACACTGAAGCCAAAGAAGGATTAATACATGACAATACTCAAACTAACTCCAGATTCCCAGAGTGCGAACTAGAGTATAAACTTGCAAATGTGAGCTCGAAGAGGATGGATCCATCCACCTAACGACTTCACTCGTGTTTAAACCAAGTTCGAGGAGGATGGACCCGTCCATCTAACGACCTCACTTGTTAACTCAGGGTGGATGTGATTCGACCATCCGCGATCTCGATACACCTGTCGTTCCCAGAGTGCGAACGAAGTTCTGAAACCCATAACCGATGTGGTTGACCGTTCGTTAACTAACTCCATATTCTCAGAGTGTGAACTGGAGTATAAACATTAACTAACTCTATGTCCCCATAGCATGGACTGGAGTATAAACATCGACTAACTCTAAATCTGTAGAGTGCGGATTGGAGTTTAAACACAAACCGGGTGTGAATCGACCACCCATAGGACAACTCCGAGCCCCCGGAATGCGGGTCGAAGTATAAACGCAAAGTGAGTTGACTGAACACGCACGAATCAATCTAAATCCCCAGAGCGTGGATGCAATCACCAATGGATCAGCAGGTGTGATTCGACCACCCAAACTCGTCTTGTTTCAACCTCGATTCAATAGAATTGGGCTTGATATATTGAAGGCGAAAAATGATGGCCTACCGATCTTTTCAATTTGTCCCCGAAACTGGGGGGAAAACTTAAGTATCAGCCACTGATTGAGATAATACAGTATTAGAATTTGACTTAACGATTCAATTGTGACCCGAAGCCATGACTCCAGAACTTAGCAACTGAATCCGAGTCCGATTCTAAAACTAAAACTCCACAAGTACATTGAACGGAAGTTCGAACACTGAAATACTTAAGCAAAATGAACGCAAAACTATGCTAAAGACAAAATGAGATTTTATTTCAACTATTCTTTGGAAGAGAAGGATAAGTACAAAATTATTCCAAAAAATCCTACTAGCAGGGGCCGAACCCGCATCTATACATGGCCTACAAAAAGCAAAAAGGAATTCCTATCTGTCTACCAAAAATGAGATGAAAAGACATGCCTATTCTTTCTCTTTCTTCTTCTTCCCCCTCGGCGTTGACCCGCTTGAGCTACCGCTCGGATGCCTTTTTGAGCCCTTGCCTTTTGGCGGTTGATCTCCAGTCGGAGGCATTATGGTAACTTCCTCCTCTGAACTCATATGGATTGGAATGCTTCCTGAAGGCAGAGTCGGAGGGACAAGATCAATGTTAGAAGACGTGGGGGCACACTGGTGTCAACGGCCGTGCCTCTAGGAGAAATCGTTCGCAAAGGGGCTGGACCAGGTCCCGCCATTCCACCTCCAAAGCCACTGCCCCGTGCAGCTGCTTCCATCTCGGCGTTAATTTAAGCCATATCTCATCTTCGTGGATTGTTTGGGCATCGCCGGAAATGCTAGCAGTTGGGCCCAAGGAGCTGATCACAGGTGCACCTCCACCCATAACGAATGGCAGGTCGGCAAAAGGGTCACTTTGATGACCGAGAAGTTCCTCCATCATCTGCTCATCAAAGATAAGAGTGCTTCCCTGTGCTCCATCGGTCGGCGCAGTGGCCGTTGTCATGGTCTCTTCCGTTATGATGGCCTCTTGCTCGTGATGCGGCTCTTGAGTTGCAGGAAGCGCAGCAGATGTAGCTCCTATCACTGAATAGAGACAAAGAAAAAGAGTTAGTGATTACTTCAGTCAATGTTTCTAGCTTTGAATGAATGCAAGAAATGTTCAGAATACGTTCCTCGGATTGGCTCACGGGTAGTGAAGCAGCTTCAGAAACATGCTCACGAGCTGGAGACAACTGCGGTTGATCGGGATTATACGCAGGAACAGACTGAGGATCAACCGCAGGAGTAGACTCAGGCAGGGTTGGCATAAGAGTTTCGGAACCTGCATCACGACGCTCAACACCAGAACCCTCTCTAGTCTCCAAGTGCTGGGTACCGAGTTTCTCCTTTTCATATGTAATAGTGATGTCATGGAGAACTCCTCTCTCGTCTTCACTTAGCACCCGGTTCTCTATTTCAAATTCATCGACAGATTCGGCTTGATGCTCAGCTTTCTCGTCTTCCACCAAGCAGCCCCAAGCATTATACAAGTGCGATGGATAGTTATCGAGCCAGGTTAGGTTTCGGTACTTCAGAACTTTGGCATTGTATGTGATAAGAAGATCTTTGATATCAGCCTCCAACCTGGTCTCTGCCATCTTCACTTCATTCTCAACCCTGGCCTTGGCTTCCTGAATTTTAAGCGCTACCACGTCCTTCTCATCCCTAAGCACCACAGCCTGTTCACACGCTTCCTGGGCAACTTTGTTTGCATTGTCTTTCTCTTTGACGATTTCAGCAAATTTGGCCTTAAGCTTTTCAAGCTCTTTAAGAGCCCTGTCACGTTCGGCTATGACTGTGGTTGTCTGATGCCCCATCTCCTCGACCAGGGCTAAGTGTGGTCGCTTCATTTTTTCCATTCGTCGAGTGGCCTCATCAGCCCTTGTGTTGGCTTCTGTCTCTGAGTTTCTGGAGGACACGCTCTCCTCATGTAGCACCTGAATTATGCGGTCCTTTTAAGCAAGATCGGTTTCTAATTTCTCAACTGTTTTTGCCTGCTCGAAGGCCACCTCCAATGCTTTGTCTGTGGTCTCATCCACTCCCCCTATTGGCTGTAAACGTCATGGATGTAATCATGCATAGTTTGTTCTGCCTCGACTGGAATTATTTTTAAATGCGGAGGGAAGATGAAGCCATCAAAACAGATGTTTGGAAAATCTTTTTTCAGCTTGGCGATTCTGATCGCTCCCTCCCCTGTGGGCTCGGTGACAGCTTGCACAGTGATAATGGGAGCTTCAGTTTCAGTTCTTCAGCGCTGTGAATCGGACCTTGAGACTTGAGTAGGTGGTCTTTGGCATGAAGGTTCCAAGGGTTGTTTATCATGACCGGAAGGTTGTGTTGGGACTCGAGGTGATGGAGAGCGTAAGCGGGAGTGAAGCCTGTATTCTCTGTCTCTCTCTCTGTCCCTCTCCCTTTCATAACGCTCTTGGCTAGAATAACCGCGATCGCGGTCTCTATCAGCCTCCTTTCTACGAGACTCATAGTATGAACTGGATGACTGGCATGCCGAGCGGAGGCTACCGAGCATGGATTCTCGCTTTGACATCGTATCTGTAAAATAGAAAGAGAAGCATATTTAGTAATCTCCAGTAATGAATAGCTTATGATTGGAAATCATGCAGTGCCGTGAAAGTGTATGTATGCATGTGAAAAAAACCCCCGACCAACCGGTTGTGTCGGCCATACTCGTCGGAAGTGACTCACCTAAATCTAAAGCGCTTTGAAGCCCTTCCAACCCGGTGTCGTGTTGAAGCGACACATAGTCAAGAATTGGAATGTCGACGAGTCCTTCGAAAGGATTCTCCATTTGTGCGGAAGGAGTTTCCAAATTCTAACACCGGCGACTGGCAGGGACATCACCATAGATTTCCATCTTGTAGACTTATGAAGCTTATGAGCAACTACCTTGCATTTCCTCCTTCCCTCTAAATGCCGAGAACTATCTAGGGGCTCGGCTATGAGTTCGTCTTCGGTGGGCGTATCTTCTTTATCACCCTCCTCGGCAATTACAATCTCGGGTGCCTTACGCTTCACCCGTCTCGCCAGAGCTGTCCTAAGCGGTCCCTCAAGTCTTATGCTCTGGTCTTGATTAATCAGCCCAACGACCCTCAAATTTTCATCTGTCAGCACCGAGTCAATCTCACTCATCTCACCAGGCACCTCTTGAAGGATCCGCTCTATTTCTCTGAATTGGGCACCTTCGGGTCATGGAATTGCGGCTGTAGAGAAAATGAAATATTACATTCAATGTCGATTACAACTATCTCATTTGTCACCAGAGGAATTGAGGCACTTACGTTTAACTAACAACCGGCTAGCAAACCCCGATGGGCATCGAACATAGAACCACTCCATCTTGAAGTAGCTAAGCCTGGTCCAGGATCCAGTCACCACTTGGCAATTCCTGACCGTCTCAAGGAATGTTAATGAGGGGTTATCTCCCCGACTCTTGACATTGAACAAGAATATGACTTCCTCTGGAGTCGGGGGCTGTAAGAGATGCTCCATAAAAACAATGAATAAACTGTTCAACAATGCATATCCATTCGGATGCAACTGTGATGGAGCAATCCAAAATAAAGCTAACACTTGTTGAATATATTGATTAAATGGAGGGAGTGTTCCAGCCGTGCACAAATGTCTGTTAAAGGCGGTGAACCCTTCTGGGGGAATATGTGGCCTGTCATTCGGTCCTGGTAGCAGAACATAATCTACTGATAGACCGTGTCTTAAGCAGATTCTCCCCAACATATCTTCAGAGACGTTAGATGGTACAGAATCTTGAGGATTACCAATAAAGATTGCTCCCGGTAACCCGTCCGGAGCTGGACCTATAACTTCGGCCGCAATGGCCGACATCTCTATTATTGGAGGAGGTGAACTTTGAGCCTCCTTCTGCTATGAACTAACACTTGCATCGTAAGGGTATTTTATAATAAATACATTGTTTCCTAAATCGATATCACTTAAATGTGTGTATATGTGTGTGTCTATATATATTAAAGATTACGAGTCCTCAACATATAAGTTGTCCTCCACCATTAATATGTTAATAGATTACTTGCATACTCTTTATTTGTTGATCCTCCTTAAGCAAGGGATGTTATACATAGTACTGTTAATATATTGACTATTAAAGGTAAGATACATGCATGTATTTATTGATATTTCTCAAGGTTCGTGCACTATACTAAGGCTGTCATGAAATGGTGGGTACGAGCGAATAATCTCTTTCAATTTGTTCATCATTCTCAAGGTTGAGATGTGATTAGGACAAGACCATAGGTTAAGACTTGTATATGACACAACTGATAAAGTGTTACCAATCCCCTATAGGCCTATGATTTGTTGATTATCCTTAAGATCAGAACCCCAAGGCAAGCAAATCCTAAAATTGACTAGAGGAACTGAAATATTTCTATTTTTTTCTTACGGTTTTAAGAAACATAAAAATCCAGTTGGAGTCTTATTAGAAAAATGAAACAAAACATTTAACTCTAATATTATAAGAATATATGTTATATAAAGTTAAAATAATATACTTAGATAATTTGTGCAACCATTATAAGTGATAAAATGTTTATCAGTTAAAGTATGCAAATGAACTGAATTAAGATTAACATAGAAATATAAAACATATTTATCACTAATTTTTTTGCATGTTGTCAATTCAATACCTATGTAAGAGCCAATTTATATGACCACTAAAACATTAGTGCCTTGGTCGCTTATGCATTTATTTTTGATATTGTGTATTGTCTTCTATGAGTTTTAAACAATAAAAGCAATGCAATAATGTGGATATATGATCCATATCTGATCATGTGGAAATGTTATATAGTGAACTGTCGCAAATCGTAATGTATGAAACTTCGATAAAATTAGTTAATTTGAAATAAGCAAACCATAATGTGGGATTGTGTATTTAATACGATTGTTGTATTACCAGACCAAGAGCTACAAGATGTAATAAGGAATTCGTTTATTGAAATATCGGTTTGATCAGTTTATGTAAAGTGCAATTTATTCGATATCCTGAAATGTTAAGGATGACATAATGCATTTTTATAAAGGGTTCATTATGGTCTTACAGTAAGAATTTCCTTCTGAATGATTCAACCATTTAGAAAGGAAAGCGAATGTACGAAGTGATGTAATTTAGGCATAATTGGGATAAAGAGCGTGAATGATCACCTCTACTTCATAAAGAGACATTGAAAATGAGAATTTATAAAATACTAAAAGGACACCTAATATGGAATGAGAAATGTATTTTCTATCCTAATGTAATTTCGTACATAAATTTTTTCTATGAAAGTAATTTCATCAAGTTCAAGATGTTTGATCTGAAACTCTCAACTGTAACTAGTTATAGTATATGAAATAAAATTTTATGATAAGTGGTTGAATGAAGTTTTGTATTTCATATGCTACTATAATAATGGACACATCAAATTATGAGAGATTTTTTCATAAATATACCAAATATTATTTTGATATGATATTAAATTGGATAACCACATATTTTATACTATTTAAGATTGAGGTTCTTTTCCGATTCATATCTTATATGAATTCATAATCTCAACTTCAGATGAAATCAATTTAACATATATGCTTACTCTTAAGTACATATCCTTATAGATAGAAGCAACTCAACTTCGCTCATTACTGATCGTTCTTTATCCAACAAAGCAATACATCATGTAGTAAAGAGAGGAGTGACTTTGAGAGTGAAACTTATTCTCTTTTAGGTACTATTGGAACTCTTATCCAAGATACTTACCCATTCGACAAAATTGAATTATTTTATTTCCTTTGTAAGTGATATTTTCTATTCTATGATTATCATAAACATCTAACTTATGTATTAAATACATATGTTCATCTATGAGATAAATCATCAGTAGATTTAACGAAGTAAGCGGATCCACATTTGATATCATTATAGCTTGAACTGTATACATCTATATGTATCAATCTGAAGAGTTCATTAAACCTTTTGTCACTCCTATCGAATGAGGGGATGTGATTCGTAAGAAACTTATGATTCAAAATCTTATGAATAAATGATTATTTCTCAAAGATATGGCTTAGTCCTTATTTCCAAAATTAATTGTTAAATATCTTAGATGCTTTTGTATTTTCTATAGCTAATACATCACTATTGTTATGAAAACAAACATCTCCACTTGAATGCCAATAATAGATTTTTTTATAACAAATATTCACAATACTCATATTAAAGCAAAACCACATCTTCGTTTAATCAAAATGAAACTATTTATAGTTTCATAAATAATATTTTGCATACACAAAGGTAATCCTTCAAAATTTGATGCATCTACTAGGAGTGTCATATAGTATGCTTCTATTATTTCCATTGTTATAATAACAGCGTTTGAAATACGAAGCTCCATTCAATCACTTGCCACGGGCTATTTATTTCTTCTACTATGACTAATTTACAGATGAGAGTTTTAGATCAACTATCTCAAACTCAAAGAAATAAATCTTACAAAGAACAATTTCTATAAGAAAAATACCTTTGGAATGGAAATCATATTGGTTGTTCCTTATTTAGTGTCTGCAGATATTTAAACAATTCTTTTTCCCTTGTCTCTTCATGAAGCAAAGGCGACCATTCACTATCTTCGTCCCAACCATACCAACATTGTAACCATTCTCATACTATTACTTTCTCATTTAATAAAAGGTTGAACCATTCAAAAGAGAAACCCCTTTTTCAAGAGTGCACCGGATTTCTTTAAAAATGCGTTCGGTCATCGTTAATGTTTGAGGAATATCAAATAAGTTGCATTTAAGTAAATAGATTAAAACCGACATTCTAGTGATCAAATTCCTAGGTCTGTCTATAGTTCTAGTGTTTTTAATAATGCAATAAGGTCATTATTGTATTCAATTGCATTGAACACGCAAGATCTCACACTAAGGTTTACTTGCTTATTTCAAATGAAACATTTTCAATTATATTTCATGCATTAAGAACGCGACTGTTCACCATACAACTTTTGTATGTGATCAAATATGGATCTGAATATCCTTACTCTTGTATTACTATAGATTTCAAAACCCATAGAAGATAGTATATAGTCTCGAGAAAATTATCGCTAAAATGACCAAGACATGAATGTTTTAATGGTTGTATCATCAGGCATTTTCATGGTTCTTGATGGGACAACATGCCAAAAAATTTATCGCTAAGTAAATTCTTACATTTCTAAATCAATTTCCAGTTCAATTCATTTAGTTTACAAATTCTTACATTTCTTAGTCAATTTCTATTTTAGTTCGTTTAGCATACTTTAGTCGATAATCAATTTTATCAATTATATTAGTTTCTTAAATTTATTAAAGTGAATATTATAATATCACATATGTTCTTATACCTATTAGATTGATAATTATATTTATTTAATAAGGCTCCTATTGAATTTTGCATCTCTTTAAAACCTTAAAAGAGATACAAGAATTTCGTAAATCCCTTCAGTAAGTTTTAGGATCTGTTAATTATGTTACTACAACCATGAGGGCGCGCAACAAATTGTAGTCCCTATAAATGGTAACTCTTGACTTATTGTATCTCGTGCTCCTACCCATACTTTTACTTGCACCTAATCATGTAACATCCTACTATTTTGGACTATTCAAATCGACAATAAATCCACACATGTCGGACTCGAATACTTCAAAACAGTGGATTGTTAAGAAAATTTGGAGCAAATAAAAATCAAACACAGAATCACAGACACAGAATAGCAGAATAAATCGCAGCAGAAATAAAATACCATAGTAGTTCATGAAGCTACTACATAAATAATCTCAAAACAGATACAAAATATCATAGTCTGAAAAACAGATACAACAGAAGCCTGAATACATAAGTCAACTAATACAAAAGCAATACTGAATAGGAAATAACTGAAATGGAAATAGACGATAGATAGATAAATAAGCTCCAGCAAATCTCTAGCCCCAGAAGATGAATCAAAGCTGTGATACTCAGGCTGACCCGAGCGTAAAGCAAAATACAAAACACTCGAGTCAGGACATACATACTTATACAATGTAAACCAACTCAAGTGAACTGTAATAGCAATGCACAGGTAACTTAAAGGATGCTTGGGATCGCCCATCCTTTAAGGATCCGTTAAACTATCAAATAACCAGTGATGAACGTTATCATAGTAATATCCAAAGTAAAGCAAATTATGCAAAATAATAGTGCTAAGGTGACTGGGGTAGCACAAAGCTGCAGTAATTGCCCACCTCTAGCCACACTTTATAACATCCAACCGTTATTATAACCCATGGTTATAAATTTCAAAATAGTTTATATTTCAAATCAAAACATATTCATTTAAACCATTTAACTATGAAGTCATTATATTTTCAAATCAAATATTCAATTTCCAAAGTTTTAGCAATTTCTAGGTTCATTCGTTCAATTATAATAGTTCAAAACATTGTATTTTCAGCATTCGCAACACTTAGAAAATGATGCTGTATATATAGTGATAGGTCGAAAAAAATACAATTCAGAAACTACAGCACTTATAAACTGCTGCTGTAAGTAGAGTGTAAATTTGGAAACAGTTCATTTCAGAATCTGCAGCACCTATAAACTGCTGTAGTAGGTATAGTGGAAATTTGGAAAAACAACATATTTCAGAACAGCAGCACTCACAGAATGCTACTATAGAGACAGTAGTAGATTTGAAAAACAATACATTAACCACAACATTTCTGGAATGCTACCATTTCTGTTATAAGCTTTATTATAACATGTTTAAACAATATATCTTCAACTTTTATCATTTTTAACTTATCAAACTTATTCCACTTTTCAAAATTATTTATTAGGATATCATTTAACTTATAAATTTAATAAAAATAACATTATATTAATAATTATCCAATTTAAAACTATAATTCATTTATCAAGTCAATATTCACTATAAGTTGCTTAACTTTCACTTTAACAAATAATTTGATATTTTCTTTTTCTTTAAAATATCCATTTCATATATAAATATTTTAATTACTAAGTTAAGCTTAAAAATTCCATTTAACTCGATTTCAATTATTAAGTTAAATACAAATTTACATTACAATTTAAACCATTTATTAACTTATGAAATTTTTAACTCTTATAAAATAATTATTAAAAATCATTTAAAACAAATTAAGTTAAAAATTCCATATTTTTAAATTTAAAATACTTAATAATTTCTAAAATCCCATTTTTAATCAAATTCAATTATTAAGTTAAATCAAATTTTTAATTTACAATTTAATCATTTAATACTTCATACAATTTCAACTTACAGAAAAATCAATATAAAATTTACTTAAATCATTTAAATCTAGTTTAAGTAAAAATCTCATATGGTTTAAATTCCAAATACATACATTTTTTAGAAAATCTTTATATTTAAAATTAACCACGGGTCTGTATAATATTTTCTAACCTAGGTCAAGTGATACGGATAATATATCATTTAAATCCGTAATGAATTAAAATTCCGGGTTTTATCATTTCAAACCCGCAATCCCAAGTCAAATACAAATGAAATCGCTTGAGCCTATCATTTCTGCTCATAACAATCTTCCCTTATTCTAAAATTCGTTCGGGTATGTATCATTTCAAACCATAGTGATTTTATACTAACAGGGAACTTGTAGTGTGAGAAACAGAAAATAAATAAATAGTAAACATATCATATAATGTCAGGTGATGTAACAGATATATAAACAGGTAATTATCATCGTATAATGTCAGATAATAGGCAGATGTGAACATATAACATAACATATCAACTGCTACAATTAAAGTGATATTGTTTCATATTTATATAAGTATGATTTGTCGAGAGTGATAAACTCACCTTTCTAAAGCTAGAGATCAAATTCAAACACAAGAACAAACTCCGAAAAACACGACAAAGCACGAATCAGATTTGAGGAGAAGTAGAGCCAAGATCCAGGTCTTGTAATCAACAAATATACATCATATATAAGTATATGATTGTACAAAAGAATTTAGATTTAAACGAAATCAAAATATGAACAAAGTGATCAAGAGGACTTAACCCAAATCAAGTGGGCTCGGCCACATCACAATGGGCTTGACCATCTTCACAAATGGCTCGGCCATGACTAGATCTGTGGCATATAGGTTCAACCATGATGGGTTTTGAGGCAAGCAATGCACGGATAGGCATGGGAAGGTGAAGAGATGGCAAGTTACAAAGTATGGAAGGCTAAAGGTCAAGCAATTGAAGGTTATTGGTTCACATAGGTTCGGCCATGGTGCAAAGTGGCTTGGCCATGGGCTAGGCTTGGGTCAGGTCTGGTCATCATCATCAGCTGGTGCGGCCAGTGGTCATGTCATGGGCTGGAGGAGGAACTAGTGGTGATGGCCGAAGTTACAAGGAGGAAGAGGTTGGATATATGAGGCCGGTTAGGGTTTCTAACATGTTTTGGTTGTGGATTGGATCAAGGTGGTCACGGCAATGGTATGGGGTGGTGTTGAGATGGTGGTGGCCGATCAGGTTATGGTGGAGGAGGAGGTGATGGTCGGCAAGGGGTTGGGGATAGTGGAGAGGCCGAGCACTTGCTTGCAAAATAAAAGAGGAAGGAAAGGATAAAAGGAGAGGAGAAGCCAGGAAGAACTTACTACATTTTGTTTATTCGGGTTATGAATTGAGAAAATGAGATGATAATGATGTTGTATGTGAAAAATGAAAGTGAGGAAGTGAGGAGTTTGTACGGCTAAGGCAATGTTTGAACGGCTAGAAGATGAAATGAAAAGGCAACAATGTAACAAAGTAACTTAAGTCTCTTTGCATTTCCAAGCCCAATATCAACCCATTTCGAAACAAATTCAAACAACAAAATAAACAAAACCCAAACCAAATAAAAGATGGAAAATAAAATAGAAAAATGAACAATGAAAAATACAGAGAATAATTGCGTGTAAAACGCTGAATTTATCAATCTTTAAAAAAGTTTAAAACAGAATTTGACGAAACGAAAAGCAGAATGGATATTAGAAACAAATACTGCTTCAAAGAAAAAGATTAGAAATTTAAAATTCGGATTAAAAAAATCCCAACCGAAAGCCAAAGTTTGACCAAAGTTGATAAAAATATAAAATTTTCAGAAAATAATTATTTTATTATATTTGGAAAATAAATTAGAAACAAAATCCATAATTACATTGGAAAATTCCAAAATTTCAATTTAAATGATTTAAAATCAAAGTTTTCAAATAAATTTAATTTAAAATATTTGTTAAAATTTATGGGTTGTTACACTCTCCCCCACTCAAAAATTTTCGTCCTCGAAAAGGAAGAGGGTAGGAGAATAGAAACAACTAGAAAGAAAATTAAGTTGAAAGACAAGGATAAACAATTAATTTAAAACTATATAAATTTCAATTGAAAGTAATTAATATTTAATAATTTGGTTAAACCCATTTGTAAAATTTCTTGCTTCCTTTATAAATACCATTTATATGTTTAAATAACAACTTAATAAATATATTAAAACTTATTTGAATACAATTATTTATATCATTACTTATATTTACAAAGAAGCTATTGAAAACATTAAATCCATAATTCATAAATTTATTAATTTATTTCAAGATACTTTTCAACATTATTAATAAATCAATAATCATTTTCTTTACATATAGTGTTTTTAATTAATAACTTCTAAAATATTTACAACACTACAAATTTACTATTAAACCGTGTAGTATATAAATAAACAATATTTTAAACATTTTAAAATTTATTTAGAAAGAGAATAGATCAAATATCCTTTATATAATACTTTATCAAAATACTTTTATAACTCGATGTCTTAACAAGTTTATCCTCGTTCCTGCAGACTCTGGCCATGCGTTGATAAGGCGCAAAGCTAGAATTCTCCAAGTGCTTAGTAGACTTGTTTCAACACCTAGTGAAAATATTGGAAAAACCTTCAAAACCGATATGGAAAGTACAATCCAAACAAATCAACCGAATCAAACTGAATCATGGATCACAGATACACAATGGTTACGCCTGGATCCCCCAGGAAACACCTATACCCGTAGGCTACCACAGCCCTACGAATTACGCCATGATAACAACTGTAGACCGCAGATACACAATGGTTATGCCTGGATCCCCCCGGAAGCATCCGTACCCTTAGGCAATCACAGCCCCTGCGGATTACGCTACAAAACGACCCATAGAATCGCAGATACACAATGGTTACGCCTAGATCCCCCAGGAAACATCAGCACCCGTAGGCAGTCACAGCCCCTGCGAATTACGCTATGCAGTCAAGTTCATAAGACCACGGGTAACGTCATGGAATTCGATGGACACTCGAGTATTATATCCGGAAAACCCAAATTAGAGAGAATAATATCGATAGAATGAATCCACAATGTGGCCACAAAGCGGATATCAAGCAGAAGGCACTTTCCATATCTTTACTTCGAAAATATGTATCATATAGTACCTTTTCAAATCAATTTCAAATATCATACTTATATAAATTCCATTATATGTAAGATTTCATTTCAAATCAAATACTTCCCAAAATCAATGGTATATCAAATCACACTTATATAGACTTCGATTATATAAGATTTCACTTTTCAAATTGAGTACCTTTCCAAATCAATAGTTTTTGAATCAACATCATGCATATATAAACAATTTTATATAAGTTCGATAACTCCCAAATCAAGTGTTTAGTAAAATAAGGTTCTTAAATTCCAATTTGTTTCAATACCAGTTCAGTTTCAAAATCATATATGATTTCACCAAATTATTTCTTCCAAACTAAATATCTTCAGTTTAAAAGTTTCCAAGGTAATAGGTTTAGAAAATACTCCAAGTTTGTTTCCAAATCAACATATTTTATGTCAGACAAATTCATTTCCAAAATCATAGTACTTTCAAGGATATAATACTTTCGAACCCAAAACACTTTGAAATAATAATACTTTGGAAATCATACTACTTTGAAATTCAAACTTTGGAAATCATAACACTTGAAATCATAACACTTTCCTTCAAACAGTTTAGATATTAATACTAGTATATAAAATAAATTAGTTTGTAAAATAAAATATTTAAATAAAATGCTAAAAAGCTAAAACAATTTATATTAAAATAATTAGTATATTTAAAATAGTTTACCTTAAAAATAGTTATAATAAAAATAGTTTATATTAAAAATAGTTTATATTAAAAATAGTTTATATTAAAAATAGTTTATAAAATTATATAAAATAATTTTAGAATACTTTATATTATACAATAGTTTCTTCAAATTCTACAAATCGATTCAACTCAACTCAGATTCCAAAATTCAAATTTAATCCATTCTCAAATCCTCAAATTTCAATTCAATTCAGTTTCTCAATAAACCATTTCAAATTTTATTGATTTCAAATACAGATGTGAACCACAAAATAAACCATTTCAGTTTCAATATATTTCAAAGCTTTATATATCTAATATTTCAAAACTAAATTTGATGATTTCATTTTTATCTCAAAGTCACTTTACTATTATTTAGTTTGAAATATTTACTTAATCATTTGAATAACATCTAAATACAACCTCAATTTTCAAATTTAAATAGGCAAAATATCCCATTCAAATTTATATAAATTTGAAATATGCATTTAAGTCACTTTTAATCAAATCCAAGTTATAAAAATCATATCTTTGAAATTTCAAATTTTTATAAATTTTAGATCAAACTTATTTAAGTATAATTCTTAAATAAATATAATTTCAAATCAATCTCAAATTTATCTTTTCAACCTGGATTATTATAAACTCTATATTTGAAGATATATAGATATCAATTAAATACTTAAACACATTACATATTGTTAACGTAAAAATTGAACGCTAACAACCCGGTGTGAGTAAATATAAAGTGAAAGCACCACCCGTTGGTACGGGAACAAAAGATAAGAAGAGAAATAACAGAAAGTAGTAAAAAGACAACAGTTTTATAGTGGGTCAGCTTAATATCTAGCCTACGTCCACTTTAATCTCCTTTATTGCTGATTCAATTACAACTTTTACAACAATCTTCGATTACAACACCGCTTAGACGAGTAGCTAGAACTCCGATGTAGAAGAATCTTTCAAATTCATGTTGAATGTGTTCGATCTCCTCTTGAAGTTCGTTGAAGCATCTTTTGTGTTTGAAGTGTCGGAAGAGTTGAGAAAACAGCAGAGTATAGGCGTTCCAAAAGTGAGCCAAAAGTCCCCTCTTAGTTGGAGTAGGGGGGGTATTTATAGGGAGAATTTGGAGTTAGGTCGTAGGTCGTGAGCGACCTAGGGGTAGGTCGTAGGTCGCCAGCGTTCTAGAAGCTGAGTTGAACTTGTTCTGTCTAAGGGTAGGTCGCAAACGATCTAAGGGTAGGTCGCTAGGTCGCTAGGTCGCCAGCGACCTAGGGGATATGAGCTATGACTTGTCTCCACTGCACTTGGTCTCGCCTGAACGAGTTAGTAGGTCGTGAGCGACCTAATGGAAGAGGTATGGCACGTAGCTTCACTCTGCTATAGCTCGCTAAGTTGTTACATTATTAGGTCGCTGGGTCCCTGGAGCTTTAGGTCGTTAAGTCGTTGGAGCTTTAGGTCGTTAGGTCGTTGGAGCTTTAGGTCGTTAGGTCGCTTATACTTTTAGGTCGTTAGGTCGCTTATACTTTTAGGTCGTTAGGTCACTTATACTTTTAGGTCGTTAGGTCGTTGATTCTTTTAAGTCATTAGGTCGCTTATCACACTAGATTGCTGGGTCGCGAAAAAGAGGAGTTAACACTTGCCCCTCGAAGTGCATGCCTATGTCATAGGTCGTGTGCTTCGACATAATTCCGCTAGGTCGTGAGCGACCCAAGAGATCTGTTACCTCGCATTCCCATTCGCCTTCCTTTTTTGCCCCATATAAACTGTTAGCTCGTTTCTTCCTCTTTACTTAACTGCTTTGATAGCCTTCTCTGCCATTAACGAACCTTCGAGCTTCCAAGGGCGAATTCAATCTATCCAGTCATCAATTCATCTTTACCATTATATTGCGTAAGTGAATTCGATCTTTATCCAACCATGATCACCGCCAAATTGTGAATCCCCATTCTCTGACCCCAGTCCAACTCCGTACGTCGCGTTTCACTTTCGAGTCATGTTGCGATCAATTTTCGATCGTCATTAGCTATGTTGTTGTTGTGATTCACGAGAGCACAGCTATGCGTTGGATCTATGATGGATCTGAGATGATTTGAATCAGTTTTCGGGTGATTTGGTGGTATGAAGAGATAATTGATTTCACTAAGAGGACGATGGATTTCATTGTGTAAATGATAACGGGTTATCGGGTCACAGGTTAATTAGATAGCGAGCTATTGAGTGGAGAGGAGTTAGCGGGTTAAGGAAAGTAGGGCGTAACAGTTTTGACAGGAGATAGCTCGAGATTACTGAGTTACATTAGAAGCGACCTAGTGAATCTAAGCGACATAAGAACCTTTTCGACCTAATAGATTTGGCCGACCTAACAAATCGACCGACTTAAGAATCCTCACGACCTAAGGGAAACTGCGCGACCTTCGAATTCGCGACCTAACTTCTTGCAGCATCACCTTTTGCGACTTAATCATTAGGTCGCGTGCGCATTCAAGCAACTTAGGACTTAGCCAGATTTGCACTGTCTGACTTTGAACAATGTGGCTTAAAAATTTCGACTTATGTTAAGTCGTTGGGCTTGATTTGGACGATTTAAATAGTCCCCGAACTTGCTTGATTCATTCCTGCGACTTAAAGGATGAACAGAACTCAAATACTTGTTGAATTTGATTGAACTTCCAATTCTAACGGCTGGAATGAACTGCTTGAACTTGCTGCACTTCTTTACAGATTATATTAACTTTAATGCTAATAACTTGTTAAACATAACATTTGCAGAAAACTAGGGCGAATATACTGCCATTGACTGCCCATATCGAGTGACAGATTAGCCGATAAAGAATAATCAACTTAAAAGAACTGTGTGAATAAAATGCTATGAATTAACAAGTTCAAGTGAAGTATTAAAGCAAAGCATTTGTTAGCATCACCACTGTACTTGGACTTAAAACAACAAGCCCTGAAGCTTTATAATTGACAAATATCAACTAGTTTAATTCCAGTTACATTTGCTTGTCATTTTATTAGTTTTGCACAATACTTCACACTTTTTAGGAAACGTGCACCTTCATATTTGAATATCCAGTTTCTTGTGTAGAATGACTTCTCAACAAGAAGAAATATGGCAAGCTGGAGAGGTTTTTCCAATTGCCAACCTGTTGAATGATCCTCCGGAAAGAGCTTCGACCACTTTGAACCACAGACTTTTCAGTCAGTTGTGCATTTAGTTTGGCATTGCTAAAGCAGACGCTCGGCTTCTCGGGATAAATGATACTGCTGATAGGCTACCTCACGGCTTCATTGCAGTTAACCGACAGATGTGCTTGAATGGAGCTATTCCTCCTTTCAATGACTTTCTTCGAACACTCCTTCTCCGATTAACCATCTCTCCTTTCCAACTACACCCCAATGGCTACGCCATCTTGATGGGGTTGTGTGTGCTATTCAGGAGGACACTTGACCGTCTTCCGAGCTTCGAAGAAGTTTGCTATTTGTGCACTTTCGTAAAGAACAAAGATCATCCTTCCATTATACTCGTGAGAGGCGCGAGAAATCGGAAACTGATTCTAGATTTGCCCGAGAGTGCACACGGGTTTTTAAGTCAATTCTTCTATGTTCGTTGCCCCCCGGGGTTCTATGCCATCTGCAGAATAGGAAGTAAGATTGCCTATTTCCGCTCACTTCATTTTTCTGAATTTCTTGGAACTCGAATTGCCAAGTACTTAACTTCAATCTTTACTTTTTGCAGCAATTCCTCCTCCGCTTAGAGATCCCAGCCACAAGCCAACCTTCGAAACATTAAGTGCTGTGGCGGCTGAGGAGAGAAGCATTAAGTTTTTGCTGAAAGACGAGTTTCTGCACCAATTTGGGCTTTTATATCCCTCTCGATCTACTCAGCTTCATGAAGCTTCTAGTTCCGAGTCTGAAACATTAGTTGCCCCGGTTTCTACCGAAGAAGTCGCATCGAAGGAAACTGGTGCAGGACCTTCGTTAGTGAAATGTTCCACCCCTGCCGATGTCGCGGGGTCATCTGGCAAGCTTACACTTTCCCCGGTGATTGAAGAAGGAGTTGAAAAAGAACGCTCTGTTGGACATGACAGCGAAGACACTTTTGATGGGCTAAGCGACTTAATGGTGACCTCACGCGAGCTTTTTAAAGATGACACCACCAACACTAAAGTTGTCTCTCCAGCGATTGAAGCGACATCTGCTTTATGATCGATTTCGTTAACTCAAGAGTTGACGCCTACCGCAAAAACCGATGTCACTCCTAAGCCAAAGAGTGGTTTGTAGCTCGACGCGTGTAGTCTACACATCACACACACTTAGGATTTTTAGCAGTTACCCGCACTTAATTTCCTTTTCCTAGAAATTTCTAAATTCTATCTCTTTTTCATTTTCAGATTCTCCAATAGGGCGAAGCGGTTCGTACTAAGATGACTTCCGGCGCTATGGAGGGCGTGACACTTATGATCATAGGCGCTATCTCCCTGCCCGTAGGGAAACCGACGAAGAAAGAGCTGCTAGGAAGGCTCAAGAAAGAAGAGCCCATGAGGAGTGATACGAGAGAAGGGATGAACGATGTGACTCTTCTCACAGAGGTGATGATTCCCATAAAAGAAAATCCCATGATGATAAAGGGAAGAGTCACATCGTTGAAGATCCGAACAAGCGGGCCAAGCTTAGCGACGTGTCTGCAATTTTTGAAAAGACCGCTGCTTCTATCCCTCTTGACATCCCCTCCGGTTCTCCTGCTCTCAAGAAAACTGATATTTAGACAATCATTGATGCCGTCAAGCTTGACATTGAGAGAATGTCCGGATGGAAAAAACTTGTCGACGAGCTTCAAAGAGTCAATCGTGCAAATCTTGAAGCCATGCTGACTATGGAAAACAATAAATCCGAGTGGCAGAAATTTCTTGACCAGCACGATGCAGAAATGCAGAGCATCGCTGATGATAATGAGAGACTCGAGGCTGAAGTTGAAAAACTCAAAAATGAGTTTGCTGCCTCATCCACTTCCTATACTCAAAGGGAGGAAGTGCTTCAAAAACAAGTACGGGATGCCCATGCCGCTCAACGGTATGCTGAGGCTCAACTTGAAGCTGAACAGAAGATGACAGAAATCTATCGCACCGACATTGCCTAGCTACGGGAGAAGGCAAGTTCCTAGGACTTGGAAATTATAAGGTTGCAGGCTCAATTATTAAAGACTGAAAAAGAGCGCGATGAGGCCATCGCTGGAAAAGAAGCAGTTGAGCAATCGCATGAGGCGACGAAGGCCAACATCAGCTCTACTTTATTTGATTTTTATCTTCATAGTGTTTTGGGGCACGGAAGCCTCTCATTCTTGGGCCTGAAATATGAGATCACCTTGGCTGAAGTGTGGGAGGCCGCAATTGATATGCTCGGAGGTGCTGGCTATGACAAAGCAGACCTTGAGGCGTATTATTTTGATGATGAAACTCGTGCCGCTCTTGCCAGAGGAAAGGAGCAACTCGCTAAAGTGTGAGCCGGATCGACGGGAGAGGAGCATCCAGGGAAAGAAGCACCTTTAACTGCCCCTGTCCATACTTCGATTTCGGCCGACATTGATATCACAGGCTCCAGTCCCCATTCTCCGCCTCCTGCTAAAGCCACAACCGAGATTACAACTGCACAGGGCGGAAACGAAGGCGAAGAAAGCACCGAAGCACAAGCCTATGAGGTTGACATCATAAACCCGACTCCTCTAGGTAACTTCTACGTTGAACCAGGTCAAGCGGACTACTTGTTTGCTTCAACTGAGCTTGATGAATTTCTCACTTATTACTTAAGTCTCGATGAGCCACCATCTCCTCTCTTTTCGAGGAATACTGATTTTGACTTTTCTTCTTCTGTAGCGGAAATACCAAGTGCTATACATACTTCTCCGCCTCCAGCTGTTGTTCCTCCATCTTCTCAAGTTACCCCTCCTTCTGCTTCCCAACCGGGGTCACAGGAAGAAAAAATAGAAGCTCTTCAAGACTTGGACGATCCGGCTGCTTCGCAAGAATAGAAGGCGAAAGAACTTGAGGAGGGTGAGAAGACCCCGGAGCAACCTTATGATGATGACACAAAGCTTTCTGCATTGATTACTCCGGGAAGTGAGTCTTCTTCAAAGAAGAAAGGGAAACGCGTAGTTTCCAAGAAGAAGAAGAAAAGCGCTCCTGCTGGTGAAGAAAAAGTGGAAGCAGATCCAGCTACACCTCCTTCTCCTTCTTCCCCGACCCGTCCACGCCACCTTCAGAAATTAATCATCAGGCCGGGCAAGAGCTCTAAAGGTGGCGGGAAGAAGGAGTAATGAGCTTGACTTCATGCTTCTTGTTTTGCTTTTTGTTTGTATTCTCAGACTTGTATCGACCGGGGATTGTGCGGGTACCGGCCCCCGCTTTTTTGAATCCCGCGCATGTGTAAACAATCTTATAGTATGGAATAAAATGGCTATTTTTACTTGTACAATTTCTTGTCAGTATTTGTGAATGCATTTATTCCTTGTTTTTTTTGTACGATACTGCAGTGAGCTCGTGGTATGCTTGTTTGAGTGTTGTTTTTATTAATATAGCTATATGATACCCCCATACCACGGCTCATTGCCTGGAAAGACTTGTACTCTTATTTTAGAGAATAATTCTTCTGTTTTGAGGAAATATTATTCTGCTTTAATAGAGTATGCTTTGTATCGGATAAGTTTTCTTCCTTTTCTTTTCTTTTTAGAAAGAGTTAACACACTTCAACTTTCAGAGATGGCCACTTATATTATCTGAGAAGTGGATTGCTCTTTGTAGTGAAGCGGGCTTCTGAAGAGAACTTTTTATTTTTTGGACGTGCCTCTTTAGAGGGCTTTGTTTAGAATTTTACTACTGAGGGTAGGAATGTGTCTCTGAAGAGGGCTTGTGCCTCCGAAGAGGGCTCTTTTGTTGTGCCTCGGGATAGGGCTTTTCTGTTGTGCCTCGGGGGAGGGCTCCTCCGAAGAGTTATGCCTCCGAAGAGGGCTTGTGCCTCCGAAGAGGGCTTTTGCCTCGTTAGAGGTCTTTTGCCTCCGAAGAGGGCTCCTCCGAAGAGTTGTGCCTCCGAAGAGGGCTTGTGCCTCCGAAGAGGGCTTTTGTTTTGCCTGAAAGTTGTTTCTCATAGTTAAATGGATCCACGGGGCGAACGCAAGCTGTTTAATTGGGTGTTTGTTTGCACAGACAATCGGAATTAATTAGCAAGGGCCCGGTGCCTTCCTTTGGGAAGGTGCCCCTCCGGTGATTCCATTAACCTTGTTGGTTGAGAAAAACATTTCATTTTACAGCGTTCCTCGTTGGAGGGCTTTATTTTGCACTTCAACTTTTTTTGGGAAGATCGTTCCCATAAGAGTAGAAGAGTGCCTCCGAAGAGGGCTTTATTTGTTCGCTTGAAAGTTATATCTCACAGTCAAATGGACCACGGGGCCGACGCAAGCCTCTTAATTGGATGTTCGTGCACAAACGATCGCAATTAATTAGCAAGGGTCCGGTGTCTTCCTTTGGGAAGGTGCCCCTCCGGTGGTACCTTCAACCTTATTGGTTGAGAAAAATGTTTCATTTTACAGCGTGCCTCGTTGGAGGGCTTTAAATTGTGCCTCCGGAGAGGGCTTCGAGTTGTTTGCTAGGAAGGTTGCGTCTCACAGTTAAGTGGTTCCACAGGGCGGACGCAAGCCACCTAACTGGATGTTTGTTTGCACAAACGATCGCAATTAAGCAACATGGGCCCGGTGCCTTCATTTTGGGAAGGTGCCCCTCCGGTGGTTCCACCAACCTTATTGGTTGAGAGACAAGATTCCTTTTTGGCTGTTTTTTGTCTGCTTGCCAATGTCTTTTCATCGTATGTTCCTCAGCGATCCCTTGTTATCACTTTAGAATACTTGTTCATTCCTTTTGCAGGTTGTTTGATTTTTCCAAGGAAGTGTATTTCATGGCTAAGTGAATCCACGGGCAGACGCAAGCCACTTAACCGGATGTCTGTTTGCACAAACGATCTTGATTAGTTAGTAAGGGCCTGGAACCTTCATTTTTGGAAGGTGCCCCTTTGGTGGAATCACCAACCGTTTGTGAGTAATACTTCTTATGTAGGAATTGAATCTGGAATTTTTTGTGGCTTGACATTTGTTTGTTGAGTGATTTAGGGAATCGCTTGGGTTTGTGACGTGTTGAATAGGTAAGCTTTGCTTTGATTGCCTGCAATATTAAATCGGTATTTTAGCAATATATTTAAAATAATTGCAGATCGAAATGATACAGGTATTTTAAAGCAGTAAAAGACACAAGATTTATAGTGGTTCGGCCAAGAATTGGGCCTACATCCACTTTATAGTTCTTATTGCTGAGTCACACTGATTTTACAATGGCTTACAATACGAGCATGATACATTCAGAATTATTTTACAAATTTAAGCATAGCTTTTAAGTAAAATATGGACGCAAGTGATTGTTGTTCCAGGCTCTCGGTATTGGATCTCCTTCGATAGTTGTCAGTTTGAAAGTGCCATCAAGAAGTTTTTGGCCTATGACATACGGCCCTTCCCAGATCGGCCCAAACACTCCTGTTGCTGTCATGATCCTTTTCAAGACTAGATCCCCAATTTCAAAGCTGCGTTGACGAACTTTAGAATTGAAGTGCCTGGCTATCCTTTGCTGTTGAGCTGCAACTCTGAGTTCAGCTTCTTTCCTTCTTTCATCAAGCAAATCAAGTGCTTCAAGTTGCAGCTTTTCATTTTCAGCTTGGTTGAAATGAATTCTCCTGTGGGAGGGGACCTCTATTTCCACGGGAATCATTGCTTCTGATCCATATGCTAATGAGAATGGAGTGTGCCCAGTCACAGTTTTGTGAGTAGTCCTATATGCCCATAGTGCTAGTGTCAACTTATCAACCCAACCACCTTTTGCTTTTTCCAGTTGCTTTTTGATGGTTGATTTGATGATTTTGTTCACTGCTTCCACTGTCCCGTTTGCCTACGGATGAGCCACTGCTGAGAAGCTTTTTTGGATCTTGAATCGCTTGCAAAATTCCTGGAATTCTTCGCTTTCGAACTGGGTACCATTGTCTGTTATTATCTTCTAAGGCACACCATACCTACAAATGATATTTTTAGTTACAAAATTTATCATCTTTTTAGAGGTAATAGTAGCCAAGGGTTCAGCTTCAGCCCATTTAGTGAAATAATCAACAGCAACAATGGCATATTTGATCCCGGATCTGGCAATCGGCATAGGCCCAATGAGATCTATCCCCCAAATGGCGAATGGCCATGGACTGACCATTTGTGTTAGCACGGTGGAAGGTGCTCTAGGGATTTTCGCAAATCTCTGGCATCTGTCGCACTTTCGGGAGTAGCTAGCAGCATCTCGGTTAATATCCGGCCAAAAATACCCATAACGGAGAATTTTCTTTGCAAGAGTTTGGCCACCCGAATGATCCCCACATTCTCCGCCGTGCACTTCAGCTAAAATTGTCTTAGCCTCTTCTTTAGTTACACAATGGAGTAATGGCATCGAGAACCCTCGTCTGTACAAATGGTCGCCCTGAACTACATATCTCGGGGCTTTTCTTAACAGCTTCTGGCACTCGTTTGAGTTTTCTGGCAAGGAGCCGTTGAGTAGATATTCCTTGATAGGGCTCATCCACGACTCCTGTTCTTGAGATACAGCCATGATCCAGTCAATATTCATCTCATCTATACTCGGAGCTATCAAGACTTCTACAGGGACCAATCTCAATAATTAAGCTTTGCCAGAGCTTGAGTATTTCGCAAGAGAATCTGCCTTTATGTTCTCTTCCCGAGGGATATGGTTGATTGTATAATGATCAAGATCATCGAGAAGTTCACAGGCTTTCGATAAGTAAGCAGGCAGATTTCCTCCTTTAGTTTGAAATTCTTTCTTAACTTGGCACACAATAAGCTGGGAATCACTGAAGATCTGCAATACTTTGATGCTCAGTTCTTTGGCAATCCTCAGACTGGCAATAAGAGCTTCGTATTCGGCTTCATTATTTGTTGAAGGGAATTCTAATCTCAATGCATAAAACAATGACCGCCCTTCGGGGGTTTCAAGCACAACCCCAGCTCCGGAACAATAGTCATTTCTCGCACCATCAACATATAATTTCCATCGGATCGGGATGTCTTCAGCTACCTCTTCCTCACTGCCACCTTTATCTATGCATTAAGCAATGAAATCTGCTAAAGCTTGTCCATTGATTGCTCTTCGGGGATGATAGGTGATGTCGTATTGACTGAGTTCAATATTTCATTTCAGAAGACGACCCGAAGTTTCAGGGCGGAATAGGACTTGCTTTAGAGGTTGATCGGTGAGGACTTTAATAGGATGAGCCTGGAAGTATGACCTCAACTTTCTGGACGCGATCAATAGACAATAGGTGAGCTTTTCTAACTTTGAATAATTCATTTCTGCCCCAGTGAATCTTTTGCTGATGTAATAAACCGGACGCTGAACTTTTGCATCCTCTCGTACCAATGCCGCACTGAGAGCATGAGATGAAACTACTAAGTATATGAATAGATCTTCACCATTGTTGGGCTTATAAAGTACTGGAGGCGTTTCCATATGGTGAATCAGCTCATCAAAAGCTTTTTGACACTCATAAGTCCATTCGAAATTTTTCTTTCCTTTCTTCAGAGCATCAAAGAAAGGAATGCATTTATCTATGGCTTTGGAAATAAATCGACTCAAAGCAGCGACTTTCCCATTGAGGCTTTGCAGTTCCTTCTTTGTTCTAGGGGGTTTGACTTCCCTTAAGGCAGTGATCTAAGCATGATTAGCTTCAATGCCCCTAGCACTCACAATGAAACCTAAGAATTTTCCGGACTCAACCCCGAATGAACATTTCAGAGGATTAAGCTTCATTCCATACTTTTGGAGGATTGTGAACATTTCTGCCAGATGATCCATGTGGTCTATTGCCTTCTTTGATTTCACTAACATATCATCAACATACACTTCCATAGTTTTGCGAATCTGAGGCTTGAACATGGCATTAACGAGTCTCTGATAAGTTTCCCCTACGTTCTTTAGTCCGAAGGGCATGACTTTATAGCAGTAAAGACCAACATCAGTGATGAAGCTCGTGTCCTCCTGATCTGGCTCATGCATCATGATTTGATTGTATCCTGAGTAAGCATCCATAAAAGACAATAATTCATGCCCGGCTGTTCCATCTACCAATTGATCGATTCTGGGCAACGGGAAACGGTCTTTGGGACATGCTTTGTTCAAGTCTGAGAAGTCGATGCATACTCTCCACTTTCCATTTGCTTTTTTGACTAACACTGGATTAGGAACCCAATTTGGATAAGTGGATTCTCTGATGAAGCCATTCTCCATGAGCCGATCTACTTCTTCTTTCAATGCCGTTGACCTTTCAAGACCCTGGGTTCTTCTTTTTTGCTTTATGGGTGTGAATTGCGGATCAATATTTAAAGCATGTAACGCAATTTCTAGAGATATTCCGCACATGTCAGCATGACTCCAAGCGAATACATCCAGGTTTGCTTTCAAGAATGCTATTAGTATATTCTGAACAGTCATACCAAGCTGTGAACCCACATTCAGCACCTTGTTTGGGTCATTCGAATCAACAGGAGTTGGCACTGTTACCTCTACCGGCACCACTCTATTCTCCCTTACACTTGTTTTTCTGGGATCAATTTCTTTTCGCGCACCACTATGCTCACCAGTGCAGGGTCCACCCCGTACTTGCTACAAGGTAGGTTCTTTGATGCGGAGCGGAGCTGCCGCACCTTTTCCCATCTCTCTCTTTTTCGCCTCCTGCAACTCTGTGAGATAACATTCACGCCCAGCATTCTGGTATCCTTTCAAAACACCACTGCCGTTATCAGTGGGGAATTTCATAGTTAGGCACCACGGGGCGAGAATAGCTTTGAATGCAGCAAGAGTTGGTCGTCCCAAGAAGGCGTTATAAGCAGAAAATTCATCAATAACAAAAGTTTGCTTACGGACCACTTTTCTTTCCCCTTCACCAAGTTCTACAAATAAGTCGACAGTTCCGATGGGCTGTTTTGGTTCCCCAGTGAACCCCACAATTTTTTGCGAAGAAGCTTGAACATCAGCCATCGGAATTTTCATTTGATCAAAAGTCTTTTTGAAGAGGATATTACAAGAAGCACCACAATCAACAAGCACTCTTCTCACAATAGCTGGTCCGATACCAGCGGTTATTACCAAAGGGTCCATGGTGGGAGCTTCAATTCCCACAGAATCTCTAGCTCTGAATATGATGTCATCGTGATAAGTTCTTTGTTGTTTTGAAGGCACAACATCTTCCAAAACAAAAACAGTTTCTTCTTTCGGGGCATGCCTCAGAGCATGAGCATACCGCTCCATCTCTCCCCAACTTCTGCCTGCTGGGTGAGGACCCCCTGTGATTATATTAATAACATGCCTTTCAGATTCCTATTCCATAGCCTTTCCACCAGAGCCAGATTGACGAGTAGGAAGTTGTTGTCCCTGAGTAGATGAGGCAGGATCACCTCTGTTCCTCTTAACATACTGTTGTAGTTTATTTTCTCTCAACAGTTCTTTAATCAAGTTCTTTAGGTGGCGACATTCATTGGTGTCATGGCCAGGTTGGTTATGGAATCGACAGAACCTTCCATTAGGCACAAAATTCTTCCCGAGTTTAATCTTGGGTGGCTCAGGGAACTCGACGGCATCCTTGGTTGCAAAGAAGATGTTTTTTGGAGTATCAGTTAGAGGAGTAAAGTCTGAAGGCTTGAAGTAAAGAGGTTTTTTCACATCTTTCTGTCCTTTCCTACTGTTATTTTCCCTTTTCTGACCACCAGATTCATCCTTATTAGAAGCTTCAGCCACATTGTTGTTTTGGATTTCAGCTACGACCACCTTTGATTGTGCAGGAAGATTCTCCAAACGCATAAATTGATCAGCCTTCTTATAAAACTTCTCTAGTGAATTTGGTTCCTTCATTTTCAACCATTTTCCGAACTCACTTGTTTTATCGATGGCTCGCATCAAGTAAGTTAGGATCATTCGAGGTTCAGCATTATCCACTTCAGCCAAAGCTATATTGAAGTGATTGAAGAAAGACTTGATAGATTCGCTAGGAGCTTGTTCAAGGCTGGACAGTGACATTATGTCCTTGGCCTTTGTAGCATACAGCCTAAACTGATCCTTGAATTTACGAGTCAAGTCAGAGAATTGATCCATAGATCGGACCGGTAGCTTTGTAAACCAGAGTAGAGTCACTCCCTCCAAATAGACAGGAAAATATCTGCATTTAATGTTATCTGTTGCCCTGGCACCTGTCATATGCCAGTCGTACTTATACAAGAATTGATTAGGGTCGCTTGTCCCCCTATAAGCTGGGATAGTAGGGGGAACAAATTTCCTTGGAAATTCAGCTTTTAGAATTCTTTCGGTAAACGGAGTCTTGCTTGGAGAAAATCTCCAGTCATTTTCATCTTCACTCCTTTGCATACTTTCTTTCATGATTTGACGAACCATTCCTGATAAGTATTCCTCATCGTTCAGAGGCATTGCCGGGCAGACGTCAGCCACTTTCTCGGAAGTTTGTCTGAACAATCGTTCGCGAAGAGGTGGCTGCAGCCTTGAACCTCCAACTTGGGGAGGTGCCCCTTCGGCGGTGCCAGCTGCCCTTGGAGGAATACTCTTCTCTTGGGAGTCATGAGCATCTTCAGCGAAGGTTGGTTCATTATTTTCTGGTTGTCGGTTTGCCCCGAGCAAAGCGTTTAACCTATCCATCATCAAAGCATTTTGAGTTTCCATTTGTTGGTATAACCCCGACACAACATCATCAAGTTCGGCCCTTGTAACTCCAACAGTAGGAGTTTCCTGATTTTGCGCTGGAGAAGAGGCAGCCCTATCATTAGCATTTCCGGATATCGTAGATCTACTCTTTCTTCCAAGAGCCATGATTTCAGATAGACTTCTGGTTTTAAGGAGATTCTTTCAACAAATCTTTGCGAAGCAATGGTGAGATCCACCTGATTTCAATCCTTCTTAGTGAAAGCACCAAAATGTTAACGTAAAAATTGAACGCTAACAACCCGGTGTGAGTAAATATAAAGTGAAAGCACCACCCGTTGGTATGGGAACAAAAGATAAGCAAAGAAATAACAGAAAGCAGTAAAAAGACAACAGTTTTATAGTGGTTCAGCTTAATATCTAGCCTATATCCACTTTAATCTCCTTTATTGCTGATTCAATTACAACTTTTACAACAATCTTCGATTACAACACCGCTTAGACAAGTAGCTAGAACTCCGATGTAGAAGAATCTTTCGAATTCATGTTGAATGTGTTCGATCTCCTCTTGAAGTTCGTTGAAGCATCTTTTGTGTTTGAAGTGTCGGATGAGTTGAAAACAGCAGAGTATAGGCGTTCCAAAAGTGAGCCAAAAGTCCCCTCTTAGTTGGAGTAGGTGGGGTATTTATAGGGAGAATTTGGAGTTAGGTCGTAGGTCGTGAGCGACCTTGGGGTAGGTCGTAGGTCGCCAGCGTTCTAGAAGCAGAGTTGCACTTGTTCTGTCTAAGGGTAGGTCGCAAACGATCTAAGGGTAGGTCGCTAGGTCACCAGCGACCTAGGGGATATGAGCTATGACTTGTCTCCACTGCAATTGGTCTCGCCTGAACGAGTTAGTAGGTCGTGAGTGACCTAATGGAAGAGGTATGGCACGTAGCTTCACTCCGCTATAGCTCGCTAAGTTGTTACATTATTAGGTCGCTGGGTCGCTGGAGCTTTAGGTCGTTAAGTCGCTGGAGCTTTAGGTCGTTAAGTCGCTGGAGCTTTAGGTCGTTAGGTCGCTGGAGCTTTAGGTCGTTAGGTCGCTTATACTTTTAGGTCGTTAGGTCTCTTATACTTTTAGGTCGTTAGGTCATTGATTCTTTTAAGTCGTTAGGTCGCTTATCACACTAGATCGCTGGGTCGCGGAAAAGAGGAGTTAACATATATCAACTTTATTAGATCAACTTTAATAAATCTTTAAGATCAATATTTATTAAAACCATATCTTTCTTTTCAAAACCATAAAAATCATTTTCAAAATTAAATACTGGGTTTTAAATCCTAATCTATTTTCGAAATCAAATTTTTTCTCAAAATCAATTATACCCCAAAAATGATTTCCTAGTTTATAACCATCCTTTTAAATCCTTCAAACTATTTATTTTTTATTTGAAAGATCCACTTTACCCTTTGGAAATTATTATTGTTATATATATATATATAAATAGTTTTATAAAAGATGTTACTAAGTTAAAACATTTAAAACTAAACTTTATTCAAAATATTTTAAAACTAACTTTCATATTAGTATAATTCAAAATAGTCTTATTTATTTACTTAACAAAACAGTTTCAACTTATTTAAATCATATTACTTCATACTTAAACATACAAAACTAAACTTATATACTTTATCAAATAATTTATACTATCGAAATTTCTTAGCTTTGAAAATTAAACCTTGATTTGGAAGTGTTCGAACATTCAAAATAGTCGAAGAAATCAAATTTCCAATCCAGGAGTTGGAAATCAGCAACAAATCGGTAAATCAATTTCAAAAGATAGGGTTATGCCAAATCAAATTCAAAACTCGAGGACTGAACATCGGCTCATTCAAACTATTTCAAATATATATATATATATATACATATATCTTTCGAATATCAAATCATACTTCGAAATTTTGAAATCAAAATAGGTTTCATAAATCAATTTCATAGCAAAGCTACTAAAGTGGCCTCTCCACCACTCTGAAACTCGAAAATCAATGTCGATGATGCGTGCACTCATCACCAAAATCATTCTCCAGTGACATAAGTGGGTTCTGGACTTCTATTCTCTTGAGAACTTCTTTGAAATTTCTTTGAAATCATTCGAACTCATTTAAAGTCATTTGAAACATTTCTTATTCGGAAAATACTTTCAAATCGTATCATTATATATTTTCAAAAATCTTAAAACCAGTTTCATAATTCCGAAGTACAATCTCTCAAATTTCAAATTCAAAACCCTTCAATTATACATCATTTTTATATAAATCAATTTCTTATATAATTTCCAAAATTTCAAATCCTTTCGAAACTTCAAATTCTCGTTTTTAAAAGGTATATAATTCTTATCCGAAACATTTCACTCTTATATATAAAATATAATCATTCTTATCAAAATAATAATTTTGATATATAAACAATCTCAAAATACAATCAAACACAATTTTTTCAAGGGATGATTCAAGAATGGATTTCAAAACAAAGATAAAGATTCAACTTAGAGGAACTCTAATCAAATAGAATTCTGATTCGAATATGGGCTCGAACGAAGATGAGATAATTAATTTCAAAATAGTAGATGGACATACATATATAAATCACGGGTGACCTTAACCGGGTTAACCATGACTTCAGGAATATGATCGATGCAAAATTCTAAGGCAAATCGCCATTCGATCGCCAGAAATAGAGTTCGGCATAGCAAAAGATAGAAGCATCTAAACCGAGAGTATAGGAATCTCCGGTGAATCAATGCCAATTGTAAGGGAGTTTCACCCCTTTACAAATCATTCAAAGATTGGTGAGATCACCGATTTTTATAGAGGTCATTCGAAGTGGAGTTATGGAATGCTCCAAAATCAAAAGAATACAAATATGGAAAAACAAGAATGGATTTCAGAGCAAGTGGGAGTGTTTCAAAGGAATCCTAATCGATGAGAATCCTAACCAAGAAATTACCAACAAGGTGAACAAGGAAAGGAATAAGGTCTAGAAAATTTTGCTTTCAAAACAAGAAAATTTATATCAAAATAATCTTTGAAAATCATTTTATACTTTGAAAATACGTTCTCTCACAAAGAAATGATTCTGAGACTGATATCACTCATTCTAGGATATTTCTACCCTATCTCAAATGAGTTTTTGCTCTGCAGGCTAAGGATTGCCTAAAACCAAAGCTCTGATACGAAATGTAACATCCTACTATTTTGGACCATTCAAATCGACAATAAATCCACACATGTCGGACTCGAATAATTCAAAACAGTGGATTGTTAAGAAAATTTGGAGCAAATAAAAATCAAACACAGAATCACAGACACAGAATATCAGAATAACTCGTAGCAGAAATAAAATACCATAGTAGTTCATGAAGCTACTACATAAATAATCTCAAAACAGATACAAAATATCATAGTATGAAAAACAGATACAACAGAAGCCTGAATACATAAGTCAACTAATACAAAAGCAATACTGAATAGGAAATAACTGAAATGGAAATAGATGAAAGATAGATAAATAAGCTCCAGTAAATCTCTAGCTCTAGAAGATGAATCAAAGATGTGATACTCAGGCTGACCCGAGCGTAAAACAAAATACAAAACACTCGAGTCAGGACATACATACTTATACAATGTAAACCAACTCCAGTGAACTGTAATAGCAATGCACAAGTAACTTAAATGATGCTTGGGATCGCCCATCCTTTAAGGATCCGTTAAACTATCAAATAAGCAGTGATGAACGCTATCATAGTAATATCCAAAGAAAAGCAAATTATGCAAAATAATAGTGCTAAGGTGACTGGGATAGCGCAAAGCTGCAGCAATTGCCCACCTCTAGTGTAACAACCTGCATGTTTAACGAGTCGTATATTTTAAATGTTTAATTTAAGTATAGCATCGTTAGTCGGATTTTAGTCCAAAAAGTCACTATTCGTAAAAGAACAGTCGAAATAGTGAAAAGTTTTTGTGGATCGTGATTCGGAGGTGTCTATTTGAAAAAAATAGATAAAAACTGTCTTTCAGGGATTTAGACGTCTGAAATGAAGCATTCAGACGTCTGAAATTGTTCATTTCAAACCAGAAAGGAAATAGGCCAAAATTTCAAATTTCAGACGTCTGAAATATACGATTCAGACGTCTGAATATTGTTCTAGACAACTTCTGTTTTTCCAGATTCAGACGTCTGAATCGTTCATTTCAGACGTCTGAATGAAGTTAGAAAACTCATATTTTTCCAGATTCAAACGTCTGGTTTGGAAATTTCATACGTCTGAAGTTTAGAATCAACAATTTGAACTTGAGACCACTTCCGTTGAGTTCAAAATGGTGTTTGCAACTTTTTTGAGTATAACCATCGATATGTTTGGAGTTGAGTGAATTTTGCTATTTTCACATAGGGCTTTGGGCTTGGGTTTGGGTTTCACCCAACTCATACTATACCCTAACTCAGCCCCTCTCCTCTCCATTCACTCATTTCATTTCCTAAACACTCAAGCTTTAGAAAAAATGGAGGAAAGAATGGGAAATGGAAATTCCTATGCCCTAAATTCATTTGCAAACTAAAATTCAAGTCCAAAATCCAAGAGAAGCTTAGGTAAGCATCCTCTTCTTTTTCTCCATCTCAATTCCTCTTCGATTTCTGAAATTTCCTAAACCCTAACTTAGAAAATATTTGTTCTTGAGCTTATATTGAAGCTCCTTGGGTTATAATTGAAGAGTGATTGTTCTTGCCTTGCTCTATAGCTTCTCTCTTGAGTTTTTGGGTTAAAAGACGAGTTTTTGAACTCACATCTACGTCTATATCTTTGATAGTGTTAGGTAGCAATTCCTAACATATAATCCTTGTCCATTTGTTTTTGAATTGAATTGGTTTGATGAATATTCCAATTTTTGGCGTTTGAAGTCAAAATCTATGAAAATCCTTATATGGTTGTTTGGGCATGTTGGTCGGAGTGTATTGGTGAGTCTTTAAGGTTGGGTAGTTGTTTGGCGTAAACCCCTAGCCATCATCACTCATCCGATTGCTTCTGGTATGATTTGGCCATCATTGGCCTAGGATAAGTATTGCCTGAGCTCTAGTTTCAGACGTCTGAAATATACAATTCAGACGTCTGAATCTGCTTGTCTCAGCCCAATTTGCCTACTTTGTGTGGGATTCCAATTTTTGATCGATTCTTCTTTCTCCAATTAGTTGTTTCACTTTAGTTGACTTTGATGATTCCTTTTTGATTCGTACACGGGTTTTTATAAAATGATCTTTTTAAATTGTATTAAAAGCTCGTTTCTCCAATTTATAATTTCTATATAAAACACTTACAATTTTGCACTTCGAGCAAAGTGGGAGGAGAATTAAATGATTAAATAAAACGCGTGCTATGAACAAGTGGGTTTATCTTTTCAATTAATTCCTAATCTATTCGTTTGATTGTTTTGACCTCTGGGTCTAGTTTACCGATGAGATGAGGTGAACTTTGTACTGCTTTGAGTGTGAAATTGACTAACGGTTAGTAAACCGTTTAGTGCGAACGTGTGGTATGGGACTCACGTTAACATTTTTCGGGTTCCTTCCTGAGAGTTGTGACACATTCTGCTAGTTAGTGGTGTCCAGTACTGGGTCTCCGGACCTTCGCCGCTACGGTTTGTTGCCTTTGGGTGTTGCCTTCGGGCGTATGGATCCTTGTTATACAGTACTGAGCTCGAGCATCTTTTGTTTCTTTGACAATTATATTTCCCTAGAGTATTGCCCTTCGGTGTAGGTTCTTTGAACCACACGAGATATAGTGATTACCTTGTGGAAACTTGTGTTACCTTTATTGGTATTTGTTATTTGCCTTTTGGCTTGTTTTGGGATATGATATCCTTGGTTTATTAGAGTTGCCTATGAGATGAGGCTTGTTTTGATTCATCTTTTGTTAGATGATCTGGTTATTCTTTTGGAGATATTTGTGGTACTTTATGACCTTGTATGTTCATTATCATTTGGTTTATCTAACTGATTTGTTTAGCTAGACTGACCCGTATATTTTATACTCGGGTCAAACCAAGATGTTTCAGGTTAGGTACATTGGACTTAGCCTATTTTGCTTCCGCATGGACTATTCCGCTAGCTCCTTTTTGTTATAGCTTTTTGTGTAGTCCTTTTTGGCTGTAACTCCGATATGTATTCTTTTGACTCACCTGTGTATTGTGGTTTGCTTTACCACATGACATGTATCATTTTGTAAACTCTGTAATGTATCTGTATATGTGTAAATTTATGTGATGATCTACTGTTCTGTGATGTGTATTACATTTGAGTTGTTATATTTTATTCTGATAGATCCTTCAGCCACCTATGGATTTGTATTAAGTATTTATTGGAGATGTCGATCCACTTGAGTGAGAAGTGGCAATTCTCGGCGTATTCAATAGTTAATTAAGACAAGGTTATAGATGGTCGCTCCTATCCATCTCTATTCTCTGCATTAGCAGACGGTGTTACTTAGTAATACTCTTTGCTAATGTGGGTCTCGGAGTGGGGCGTTACATCTTGGTGTCAGAGCTGAGTTCAGAACAAAATATGATAAACATTGAACAGAGACACATATTACGGTACATCAAAGGGTAATTCTAATGTTACGAATCTTTGAATCATCGTGCCTTTATTCTTTCCGTGGCTTTGAGGTAGATAGAATTTTTGGGAATATGTCTAGGAATGCATTTATTCCGTAGTATTCCATATTTTAATTAATGATATCTACCTTGTGAATAATCTTAATCTTATCTTATCTTTCAGCTTATGGCCGGAAGAGGCAGAGGACGACGCTCGGATGCTGGGCAATCCAGCGGCTCACATCCATACGACGTTTATATGTCTGCCGATCAGTTTTTGGAGTTGTTTAGGAGCACTCAGCCTCCAGCTCCTATTCGAGCATATCCTCTGCGCAAGTCTTCCTTTGCATGCTTGTGCAGTTTTTTCTCATCTTGGTGGAAAGCCATTCAAAGGCTTTGAGTCCGTTCTTGAGGTCCAAGCTTGGATTCGCACATGTGAGCGTATCTTTTCTTGTATGGATCTTTCTGACCACGATCGAGTTCTTGTAACTTCTAGCTTATTGCAAGAGTGTGCCCTTGATTGGTACGAGCTTCTTGTAGCCGAACTTGATGAGTCTGTTCTTTCTTGGACTCAGTTCCGGGAATGATTCGAACTCAAATTCGTTCCTGAATCCGAGAAAGTTTTATTAGCCCGTCGCTTCCTTGAGTTGAAGCAAGGGAAGTCCTCCGTCTCCGAATATGTTGCATCATTCGAGGCCTTATCTAGGTATGGTCTTGAATTTATTAGCACTTCTTACAAGAAGAATATGAAGTTTGTCTCTGGTCTTAAGAAATATCTTAAGAAGTCCTTAGTGCTCCAGCTTAAGCTTTCTTTTGAGGAGTTAGTTGATTCGACACTTCATCTTGAGGCCATCGAGAAGGAGTGTGATAGTGGTGATGATGTTGAGGTTCGCAAGAACCCCAATAAGAAGAGGTTTCCATTTCATAAGCAAGGATTTATCCCTTCTAAGAAGAAAAAGCCTATTGAATCTGGTTCTAACTCTCAATCTGCTGGAACACCTTCCATTCGGAAATGTTTCAATTGTGGTTCTCCTGATCATATGATTTGAGCTTGTCCTAAGCCTCTCTTCTGCCATTATTGCAAGAAGGAAGGTCACCGTGTTTCCTCCTACCCTACAGCTCCTGCTAGTTCCAAGTCTGGCAAGCTTTATATTTCTAAGGCTTCTGGAGGTTCTTCTCAGCCCAGAGGTATATCTCCATCTATTTTGGAAGGTTCTATTTTATTTCACGACCGTAGTATTCGAGTTCTTTTCGATACGGGTGCTTTGCATTCTTTCGTACAGAAAAAGCTCATCGATGATTTGTCTTTGGATGTTTCTTGTATGGTTACTTCGTTGAGGATTGCGAATCCTATTGGGGGATCTGCAACCCTTAGCATGCTTTGTGATGATGTCGAGATTGTTTTATGTGGCTTTTATTTTCGTGCGAATCTGCATGTTATTTCTTATTTGGGATTTGATATGATTTTGGGTATGGACTCGCTAGTGAGATACGATGCTAGGATTATTTGTTCTGAAAGAATTTTATATCTTCGACGCCCGGTTTCGTCTACTCAACTGTCACTTGTTTTTCGGAATGTGGATAATTCCGAAATGGCCTTATATTCTCTTGACTCACGAGATGATGATGATATATCTCGTATTCCTATTGTTTGTGACTTCTCTGATGTTTTTGAGCCGGTTTCGGGTTTGTCACCCAAGCGGGCGATCGAGTTCCGCATTGATCTCATTCCAGGCACGCAGCCAGTTGGCCATCCTCCTACGAGGATGTCTATAAAAGAAAATGAGTAACTCAAGAAGCAGCTTTTAGAGCTTCAGTCCAAACAGTTGATTCAGTCCAGTTTTTCACTGTGGGGTGTCGCGGTCGTCTTCGTGAAGAAGTCCGATGGAACTCTTAGGCTCTGCATCAACTATCGCAAGCTTAACGAGTTGACCATCAGGAATTGGTATCCATTGCCTAGAATCGATTATATGTTCGATCTATTGAGTGGCGCTAAGGTCTTCTCTCAGCTCAACCTTGCCACTGGTTTTCATCAGCTCCGAGTCGCGGAAGATAGCATACCCCTTACAGCTTTCCGCACTCGATATGGTTCTTTCGAGTGGCTCGTTATGCCGTTCGGTTTGACGAACGCCCCTACTTTCTTTGTTGATCTTATGAATCGAGTATTCCGAGAATATCTCGATAAGTTCGTCCTTGTGTTCATTGACGACATTCTTGTTTATTCTAAGTCTGAAGCCGAGCATGCTAATCACTTGAGAATTGTCTTGAGTACTCTTCGTCACTATCAGCTTAAAGCCAAATTCTCCAAGTGCCATTTTTGGGAGAATAAGGTTAAGTTCTTAGGCCATGTTGTATCTTCCGACGGTATTTCGGTCGATCCCTCAAAGATCGAAGCTATCCAGAATTGGAAGAGCCCTGAGAATGTTCATGAGATTCGTAGTTTCCTTGTATTGGCGGGTTATTACCGTTGGTTCATTAAGGATTTTTCCCGTGTTGTGCTTCCTCTCACCAGCCTTACTCAGAAAGGCATTCGTTATATTTGGTCCGACAAGTGTGAAGCTTCCTTTCAGAAATTAAAGGAACTTCTCACTAATGCTCCTATTCTTGTGGTACCCGAGGGGAATCATGATTTTGTTGTCTACACTGATGCTTGTGGTAGTGGTCTCGCTGCCGTGCTTATGCAGAAGGATCGGGTAGTTGCTTATGCTTCTAGGCAACTACGTCCGAATGAAGTTCGCTATGCCACACATGATCTTGAGTTAGCCGCCATTGTCTTCGCCTTGAAGATTTGGCGATACTATTTATTAGGCGAACGCTTCATTCTCTATACCGATCAAAAATCCTTGAAGTATTTGTTCACTCAGAAGGAACTCAATATGAGCCAACAGCGTTGGCTCGAGTTTCTTGCCTCCTTTGACTTTGATATCCAATATACCCCTGGTAAGGGTAATCGTGTTGCTGATGCGCTTAGTCGCAGACATTCGACTGTCGTTTCTATGATGCTTGTCGAATGGGATATTCTTGAGACTCTATCTTTTTGTGATATTCGTGATTGAGCTCCATCATCTGATTCTCCGATAGTATTATTCAATTTGGAAGCTCGACCCTCTCTATTGGATCGTATTGCCAAAGCTCAGTGGTGTGATCCTGATCTTGTGCATCTTATTCAGCTTTGTGAGACTGAATCCCGTGATGAGGCGTTGCGGGATTTCAGCATTGATTTTCATGGGTGTCTTCGCAAGAAGAATCGTCTTGTTGTGCCTTCTGATTCTGCACTTAGGCATGACTTTCTTGATGACTGTCATCGTTCTAAGTATACCATTCATCCTGGCAGTAGTAAGATGTATGTCGATATGCATCGCCTTTATTATTGGGAAGGCATGAAGCGCGATGTGGCGAGTTATGTGAGTAATTGCATGACTTGTCAACATATTAAGGCCGAACATCAGCGCCCTTCTAGTCTCCTCCAGCCTCTAGAGATTCCATTGTGGAAATGGGATCAGATTTCGATGGATTTCATTGATGGCCTACCTCGTACGAGATCGGCCCATTCTAGCATTTGGGTTATTGTTGATCGCCTCACCAAATCAGCTCATTTTGTTCCTATTAAATCTAATAAGACTGCTTCTCTTTTGGCTAAGGTATATATCAAGGAAATTGTGAGACTTCACGGTGTTCCTAGTTCGATTGTGAGTGACCGTGATCCTTTATTCACAAGTCATTTCTGGAAGAGTCTTCAGCAAGCTTTGGGAACAAAGCTTAGTTTCAGCACAGCTTATCATCTACTGTCTGACGGATAGACTGAACGGGTGAATCGTATCTTAGAGGATCTCCTCCGTATTTGTATTCTTGATTTTGGAGGTAGTTGGGAGGATCATCTACCCCTTGTAGAGTTCTCCTACAACAATAGTTTTCATTCCAGTATCGGTATGGCTCCTTTCGAAGCCTTATACGGAAGGCCATGTCGATCACCTTCATGTTGGTTGGAATCTGGGGAGAAGCTTATTCTTGGCCCGGAGTTTGTTCGTGATTCTTCTGAGAAGATCGTTCTTATTCGGCATAGAATGAAAGAGGCACAGAGCCGCCAGAAATCCTACGCGGACAACCGTAGAAAGCCTCTCGAGTTCTCGGTTGATGATCTCGTCTTTATTCGTGTTTCTCCTTTGGAAGGGGTTATGCGCTTTAGTACGACAGGGAAATTGGCTCCTTGCTTTGTCGGACCATTTTATATTATTGAAGGTATTGGCCTGTGGCTTATAGAGTTTCACTTCCAGCTCATCTATCCGGTGTTCACGACGTGTTTCACGTCTCTCAGCTTCGGAAGTGTCTTCGAGAATCAAATTCTATTATCAACTCTCCTGATTTGCAAGGGCTTGAGATCTCACCAGACTTATCTATTGTACGGCAGCCTATTCGCATACTTGCCACGGAGGTGAGACACCTTCGAAACAAGGACGTGCCGCTCATTAAAGTTCAATGGTCCGCTAATCCCAATGACTGTACTTGGGAAACCAGAGAGTTTATCGAGCGATCCTATCCGGGTTTCCTATCTTTTCTTAGCAATGGTGAGGATATCTTTTTATCTCAAGCTTATTTTCTTTTCTTTTTGGGTGATGTAAGTATGTAGTTGTTACCAATTTCTTCTCTAGGAATTGCGCGAATGCAATTTTGATAAGGAGGGGAGATCTGTAACAACCCACATATTTAACGATTCGTATATTTTAAATGTTTAATTTAAGTATAACATCGTTAGTCGAATTTTAGTTCGAAAAGTCACTATTCGTAAAAGAACAATCGAAATAGTGAAAAGTCTTTGTGGATCGTGATTCGGAGGTGTCTATTTGAAAAAAATAGATTAAAACTGTCTTTCAGGGATTCAGACGTTTGAAATGAAGCACTCAGACGTTTGAAATTGTTCGTATCAAACCAGAAAGGAAATAGGCCAAATTGCCATTTGCAGACGTCTGAAATATATGATTCAAACATCTGAATATTGTTCTAGACAACTTCTATTTTTCCAGATTCAGACGTCTGAATCGTTCATTTCAGACGTCTGAATGAAGTTAGAAAACTCATATTTTTCCAGATTCAGACGTCTGGTTTGGAAATTTCAGACGTCTGAATCAGGAATGAAGTTTAGAATCAACAATTTGAACTTGAGACCACTTCCGTTGAGTTCAAAATGGTGTTTGCGACTTTTTTGAGTATAAGCATCGATATGTTTGGAGTTGAGTGAATTTTGCTATTTTCACTTAGGGCTTTGGGCTTGGGTTTGGGTTTCACCCAACTCATACTATACCCTAACTCATCCCCTCTCCTCTCCATTCACTCATTTCATTTCCTAAACACTCAAGCTTTAGCAAAAATGGGGGAAAGAATGGGAAATGGAAATTCCAAAGCCCTAGATTCATTTGCAAACTAAAATTCAAGTCCAAAATCCAAGAGAAGCTTAGGTAAGCATCCTCTTCTCCTTCTCCATCTCAATTCCTCTTCGATTTCTGAAATTTCCTAAACCCTAACTTAGGAAATATTTGTTCTTGAGCTTAGATTGAAGCTCCTTGGGTTATAATTGAAGAGTGATTGTTCTTGCCTTGCTCTATAGCTTCTCTCTTGATTTTTTGGGTTAAAAGGCGAGTTTTTGAACTCACATCTACGTCTATATCTTTGATAGTGTTAGGTAGCAATTCCTAACATATAATCCTTGTCCATTTGTTTTTGAATTGAATTGGTTTGATGAATATTCCAATTTTTGGCGTTTGAAGTCAAAATCTATGAAAATCCTTATATGGTTGTTTGGGCATGTTGGTCGGAGTGTATTGGTGAGTCTTTAAGGTTGGGTAGTCGTTTGGCGTAAACCTCGAGCCATCATCACTCATCCGATTGCTTCCGGTATGATTTGGCCATCATTGGCCTAGGCAAAGTATTGCCTGAGCTCTAGTTTCAGATGTCTGAAATATACAATTCAGACGTCTGAATCTGCTTGTCACAGCCCAATTTGCCTACTTTGTGTGGGATTCTAATTTTTGATCGATTCTTCTTTCTCCAATTAGTTGTTTCACTTTAGTTGACTTTGATGATTCCTTTTTGATTCGTACACGGGTTTATATAAAATGATCTTTTTAAATTGTATTAAAAGCTCGTTTCTCCAATTAATAATTTCTATATAAAACACATACAATTTTGCACTTCGAGCGAAGTGGGAGGAGAATTAAATGATTAAATAAAACGCGTGCTATGAACACGTGGGTTTATCTTTTCAGTTAATTCATAATCTATACATTTGATCGTTTTGACCTCTGGATATGGTTTACCGATGAGATGAGGTGAACTTTATACTGCTTTGAGTGTGGAATTGACTAACGGTTAGTAAATCGTTTTGTGCGAACGTGTGGTATGGGACTCACGTTAACATTTTTCGGGTTCTTTCCTAAGAGTTATGACACATTCTGCTATTTAGTGGTGTCTAGTACTGGGTCTCCGGACCTTCGTCACTATGGTTTGTTGCCTTCGGGCGTTGCCTTCGGGCGTATGGATCCTTGTTATACAGTACTGAGCTCGAGCATCTTTTGTTTCTTTGACAATTATATTTCCCTAGGGTATCGCCCTTCGGTGTAGGTTCTTTGAACCACACAAGATATAGCGATTACCTTGTGGAAACTTGTGTTACCTTTATTGGTATTTGTTATTTGCCTTTTGGCTTGTTTTGGGATATGATATCCTTGGTTTATTTGAGTTGCCTATGAGATGAGGCTTGTTTTGATTCATCTTTTGTTAGATGATCTGGATATCTCTTTTGGAGATATTTGTGGTACTTTATGACCTTGTATGTTCATTATCATTTGGTTTATCTAACTGATTTGTTTAGCTAGACTGACCCGTGTATTTTATACTCGGGTCAGACCGAGATGTTTCAGGTTAGGTACATTGGACTTAGCTTATTTTGCTTCCGCATGGACTATTCCGCTAGCTCCTTTTTGTTATAGCTTTTTGTGTAGTCCTTTTTGGCTGTAACTCCAATATGTATTCTTTTGACTCGCCTATGTATTGTGGTTTGCTTTACCATATGACATGTATCATTTTGTAAACTCTGTAATGTGTCTTTATATGTGTAAATGTATGTGATGATCTACTGTTTTGTGATGTGTATTACATTTGAGTTGTTATATTTTATTCTGATAGATCCTTCAACCACCTATGGCTTTGTATTAAGTATTTATTGGAGATGTCGATCCACTTGAGTAAGAAGTGGCAATTGTCGGCGTAGTCAATAGATAATTAAGACAAGGTTATAGATGGTCGCTCCTATCCAACTCTATTCTCCGCATTAGCAGACGGTGTTACTTAGTAATAATCTTTGCTAATGTGAGTCTCGGAGTGGGGCGTTACATCTAACCACACTTTATAAAATCCAACATTTATTATAACTCGTGGTTATAAATTCCAAAATAGTTTATATTTCAAATCAAAACATATTCATTTAAACCATTTAACTATGAAGTCATTATATTTTCAAATCAAATATTAAATTTTCAAAGTTTTAGCAATTTCTAGGTTCATTCGTTCAATTATAATAGTTCAAAACATTGTATTTTCAACATTCACACACTTAGAAAATGATGCTGTAAGCATAGTGATAGGTTGAAAAACTATACAATTCAGAAACTCCGGCATTTATAAACTGCTTCTATAAGTATAGTGTAAATTTGGAAACAGTTCATTTCAGAATCTGCAGCACCTATAAACTGTTGTAGTAAGTATAGTGGAAATTTGGAAAAACAACATATTTCAGAACAGCAGCACTCACTGAATGCTACTATAGAGACAATAGTAGATTTGAAAAACAATACATTAACCACAGCATTTCTGGAATGCTACCATTTCTGTTATAAGCTTTACTATAACATGTTTAAACAATATATCTTCAACTTTTATCATTTTTAACTTATCAAACTTATTCCACTTTTCAAAATTATTTATTAGGATATCATTTAACTTATAAATTTAATAAAAATAACATTTTATTAATAATTATCCAATTTAAAACTATAATTCATTTATCAAGTCAAAATTCACTATAAGTTGCTTAACTTTCACTTTAACAAATAACTTGATATTTTCTTTTTCTTTAAAATATCCATTTCATAAATAAATATTTTAATTACTAAGTTAAGCTTAAAAATTCCATTTAACTCAATTTCAATTATTAAGTTAAATACAAATTTACATTACAATTTAAACCATTTATTAACTTATGAAATTTTTAAATCTTATAAAATCACTATTAAAAATCATTTAAAAAAAAATTAAGTTAAAAATTCTATATTTTTAAATTTAAAATACTTAATAATTTCTAAAATCCCATTTTTAATCAAATTCAAATATTAAGTTAAATCAAATTTTTAATTTACAATTTAATCATTTATTACTTCATACAATTTCAACTTAAAGAAAAATCACTATAAAATTTACTTAAATCATTTAAATCCAGTTTAAGTAAAAATCTCATATAGTTTAAATTCCAAATACATACATTTTTTAGAAAATCTTTATATTTAAAATTAACCACGGGTATGTATAATATTTTCTTACCTAGGTCAAGTGATACGGATAATATATCATTTCAATCCGTAATGAATTAAAATTCTGGGTTTTACCATTTCAAACCCGCAATCCCAAGTCCAATACAAATGAAATCACTTGATCCAATCATTTCAGCTCATAACGATCTTACCTTATTCTAAAATCCATTCGGGTATGTATCATTTCAACCCATAGTGATTTTATCCTAACAGGGAATTTGCAGTGTGAGAAACAGAAAATAAATAAACAGTAAACATATCATATAATGTCAGGTGATGTAACAGATATATAAACAGGTAATTATCATCATATAATGTTAGATAACAGGTAGATGTGAACATATAACATAACATATCAACTACTACAATTAAAGTGACATTGTTTCACATTTATATAAGTACGATTTGTCGAGAGTGATAAACTCACCTTTTTAAAGCTAAAGATCAAATTCAAACACAAGAACAAACTCCGAAAAACACGACAAAGCACGAATCAGATTTGAGGAGAAGTAGAGCCAAGATCCAGGTCTTGTAATTAACAAATATACAACATATATAATTATATGATTGTACAAAAGAATTTAGATTTAAACAAAATCAAAATATGAACAAAGTGAAGCAAGAGGACTTAACCCAAATCAAGTGGGCTCGGCCACATCACAATGGGCTTGACCATCTTCACAAATGGCTCGGCCATGACTAGATCTGTGGCATATAGGTTTGGCCATGATGGGTTTTGAGGCAAGCAATGCATGGATAGGCATGGGAAGGTGAAGAGATGGCAAGTTACAAAGTATGGAAGGCTAAAGGTCAAGCAATTGAAGGTTATTGGTTCACATAGGTTCGGCCATGGTGCAAAGTGGCTCGGCCATGGGCTAGGCTTAGGTCAGGTCTGGTCATCATCATCAGGTGGTGTGGCCAGTGGTCATGTCATGGGCTGGAGGAGGAACTAGTGATGGTGGCCGAAGTTACAAGGAGGAAGAGGTTGGATATATGAGGCCGGTTAGGGTTTCTAACATGTTTTGGTGGTGGATTGGATCAAGGTGGTCACGGCAATGGTATGGGGTGGTGTTGAGATGGTGGTGGCCGGTCAGGTGATGGTGGAGGAGGAGGTGATGGTCGACAAGGGGTTGGGGATAGTGGAGAGGCCGACCACTTGCTTGCAAAATAAAAAAGGAAGGAAAGGATAAAAAGAGAGGAGAAGCCATGAAGAACTTACTGCATTTTGTTTCTTCGGGTTATGAATTGAGAAAACGAGATGAGAATGATGTTGTACGTGAAAAATGAAATTGAGGAAGTGAGGAGTTTGTACGGCTAAAGCAATGTTTGAACGACTAGAAGATGAAATGAAAAGGCAACAATGTAACAAAGTAACTTAAGTCTCTTTGCATTTCCAAGCCTAATATCAACCCATTTCAAAACAAATTCAAACAACAAAATAAACAAAACCCAAACCAAATAAAAGATGGAAAATAAAATAGAAAAATGAACAATGAAAAATATAGAGAATAATTGCGTGTAAAATGCTAAATTTATCAATCTTTAAAAAAGTTTAAAATAGAATTTGACGAAACGAAAAGCAGAACGGATATTAGAAACAAATACTACTTCAAAGAAAAAGATTAGAAATATAAAATTCACATTAAAAAAATCCCAACTGAAAGTCAAAGTTTGACCAAAGTTGATAAAAATATAAAATTTTCAGAAAATCATTATTTTATTATATTTGAAAAATAAATTAGAAACAAAATACACAATTACATTGGAAAATTCCAAAATTTCAATTTAAATGATTTAAAATCAAAGTTTTCAAATAAATTTAATTTAAAATATTTGTTAAAATTTATGGGTTGTTACAAATCATCTTTATGACCTTGATGATGCCCAAAAAATCATAAAGTACATTAGGTACTCTAATTCCATCATTTCACTATTGCCTAATGGTAATTATGTAACCCTTGATAGTGCTCAACAAAGTTACAAAATATTCTTACCAATCTAAGGAGAATATGAACATCACTATTGTATTCTTGTGACGACCGCCCATGACCCCTTCACTGAACAAGGTAATAGTGCGCTGGAAAGTGTGCCAGGCAGCCATGGATGATCATCATGGGTAAGTTAAAATAGTAGAATCTATCGTATTACTCACAGCGCATGGATAAAATACAATAGAGAATATATATAGTGAAGCTTTACAAAATAGAATCTCATCAATTAAGCTTCATAATAGTTGAATACAAACATCTGAATAGTCAATACATCAAGCCTCACTACATATCACTCAGAGAATTATACAAGCAGCGGAACATCCAGTACATATAATGAGAAAATAATATGCAAGCCTCCAGCTCGTCTTCGTCATCAGCATCGTTGGAAACTAAGAACAGCACCTGTCACCTGCTACCTAGTCTGCCCATCCCAAAATGTATGAACAGCCCAAGGCAATAAGAGTTAAACATAAAGCCTTGAGTCAGACAACAGTCTTAGTGAGCGGTAAAATTAACTAACAACATACCAAAAGAGCATAAAGGAAAAAGGAATAGGAATCCAACCCTCCCACTCCACCTCTTTCTACAATGATAGCCCCCAGACACACTAAATAGAAGCAAACATAGCAAATCAGTCAATTAAAGTAAAGCAATTATCACTCGAGTCAAGGTCGATGTTTTCCAAGTACAAACCCCCAAGGCCTAAACCAAGATCAGATAAGCACCCAGAAAATATCGCTCTTGAGACCGAATGACGATACAACCAAACATCCATGACTCTGGCTATCACTGTTATCATTGCTTTGATACCACCGTTAATTGAATGACCGGCACATTCTTTCAGCCGTCCGTCAAGGGCTAATGGTCACCCTGGTTCTAGACATAACTCCGCATGTCGTCGCAGCCCGTGCCTAGGACTATCGAATCTGCCCAGAGTACTCGACTACCAACTGTAGTCTTTTGGGACTATCGAATCTGCCCAGCGTACTCTTGCTTTGAGTCTGCTAGAACCTTCAACAACGATGAAATCTCAGCCTTCTAGTCATCCTCCTCGACGACTATTCTCATACTAGCTCAAGCGCCTCTCGAGCCAACCATTATCCTCAAGCTCGAACCATTTCACCGAGTTATCAACATGCTTGGAATGATCCCATCTGGATTAAACCAAGGCTATCTCACATCATGCCTCGCTTCATCTCATCATAGCAAAGCCTCATCTCAACATCATCATCATCAAATCTATCCATATGAGCTTCATCATCCGCCACATATGTCACGAGCAGCTTTTCCAATTCAAGAGCCTTTCCCTTAGCTTTTGAATCATCCTCGACCAACTTATCCAAATCAAATCATCAATCAACTAATTCATAACAATCAATCAAGTCAATCATTAATCCAAGTAATCAAGCATTCAAACATGATCTAATAAACAATTATAACAATAATGGCAATCTTGTAAATAAGGAGTCTAAATCTAACAAGCATGAATCATGAGCAATATCTCTATAACTTGATGAATGAACTTGCATAGGTTAACATGTAGTAAAATGGATGTCAAATCATCATGAACAATAGATCTATACTTAAGTTTAAGAAAATGCATGGAAATCACTATTTTAACACAAAATCAAGCCATCAATCCGATATACTCCTTTGGATCCGTGTGAGAGATAATCACCACTCACCGAATCACCTAAACACCTCAAAAGCAACACACTTCAGATCTGGACAGCGAAGGATCTAACTCGATCTATCAAAATTCCGCTTCAAACGATGAAATCTCTCTTTGATGGATGTAGATCTTCAATCTAAGCTCTTGGATCTACGATTTGATCTTCGATTTGGATGGAAGGAAGCACAAGATTAAGGTGGAGAAAAGAAGTGAAGAAGTGTAGAACTCGAGCTCTCAAAATAGCAGCACTTCATCGCTTCAAAATCCGGATCCCAAAAAGTGAAGTAAAACCCCGTATTTATAGGCTGTTTCCTTAAGTCGTCCACGACTTAACGAAACCCCACGACCTACGACCTAACAATCCTCCGACCTATGACTTAGCAGATCCTACGACTTAACCATCCCCTTCGACCTACGACCTAGCAGTTCAATGACCTAAGCCATAACACACGTGCGCGACTTACGACCTAACCTAACATACATGCACACGACCTAGCGACTTACGACTTAGCAACAATGCCGACCTAACGAGTTGACTGGGATACGACTTAACGCGTGCGCGAACGTGCGCGACCTAACTGCACTTACGATCCAACGACTCATCATCTCAACGACTCAACGACTCATCAACTCATCATTCTTGCGACTTAACGACTCAACCAACTTATCTCCTTAACTCGTCCACGACCTAACTTTCTTAGGTCGTTAACTCGCCCAATCTCCTAAGTCACTACTCTTTAGTCGCCAACTCTCTTAAGTCGCCAACTCTCTTAAGTCGCCAACTCTCTTAAGTCGCCAAGTCTCTTAAGTCGCTCACTTTCTTAGACTGCCAGCCCCCCCTTAGGTCGCCAACCTTGTTAAGTCGCTAACCCTTAGATCGTCTACCCCCCCTTAAGTCGCAAACTTCTTTAGGTCGCTCCACGACTTAATCTTCCACACGACCTAACTTCTACACGACTTAAGCTCTAGTCGACCTAAATTCTGAACGACTTAACAACATTACGACCTAATGACAACTGTTACAAACATTCGATCCGTAAAAATACGGGTCGTTACATTCTCTCCCCCTTAGGAATTTCTCCCCCGAAATTCCAAACAAACAAGAGCAATCAAAAACTATTCCGCATGCCTACCATCCATAGCAATCAACAAACCATGCGTCCAATTCTAGCCTAGCATGCAGAATTCTAAAACTAGAACAAGTTACAATGTCGTGAGATGACACAACACCTTATGGCCATACCTTGAAGAGTTCAGGATGAGCTGCCTTCATCCTCTCTTCCACCTCCCATGTACAGTCGTTATCATCAACACTCCATTGTACCTTGAGCAACCTAACTACCTTCCTCCTAAGCTGTTTCGTCTCAGTTTCCACAACACGAAGCGGCTTATGGGGTCTCTTATCAACTAGGTCAACTTCAAAATCTTCACAGCTATCAGCAGAAACCACAGTATTCGAGTCGTGCACATACTTCCGTAGATACGATACATGAAAAACATTGTGCACACCCGCCATCTTTTCTGGTAACTCCAATTTATATGCGAGCTTTCCAATTCGCTCGATGATCGGGAATGGTCCAACAAATCTCGGAGTCAATTTTCCTTTCTTCCCGAATCGAATAACATTCTTCAGTGGAGAAATCTTCACAAAAACCATATCACCTACGTCGAATTCCAAATCCTTACGACGCTTATCGGCATAACTTTTCTGTCGGTCTTAGGCTGCCTTCATTCGTTGCCGAATGATCTCTATGCAATCTGAAGTCTGTCGAATCATTTCTGGCCCAAGTATCAGCTTTTCTCCTGTTTCTAACCAACATGTCGGAGAGTTACACGGTCTTCCATACAATGCTTCATACGGTGTCATACCAATGCTTGACTGGTAACTGTTATTATACAAAAATTCTACCAAATGAAGGTGATCTTCCCATGATCCTCCGAAATCTAAGACACAAGCTCTAAGGAGATCTTCCAAAACTCGATTGACTCTCTCGATCTGACCATCTGTTTGGGGGTGATAAGTGGTACTCAAACACAGTTCAGTTCCTAAAACTTCCTGGAAGCTCTTCCAAAATTCACTCGTGAACAATGGGTCTCGATCACACTATACTTTTTGGAATACCATGGAATCGAACTATCCACTTAACATACAGCTCAACCACCTTTGATGCAGTCCTGGTTGATCGAACAGGAATGAATCTTGCACTCTTAGTCAAATGATCTACGATGACCCAAATCCCTTCATTTCCCGCTCTTGTTCTAGATAACCCATCGATAAAATCCATCGATATCTGCTCCCATTTCCATGTAGGAACTTCTAATGGCTGAAGCAATCCACTTGGCTTCTTCTGTTCGGCTTTTACCAGCTGGCAGTTCATGCACTTGGAAATAAAATTTCCAACATCCTTCTTCATACCTTCCCAGTAATAGGTTCTTTTCATATCCCGATACATCTTATTTCCTCCTGGATGAATTGTCAGCTTCGAGTGATGACTTTCCTTCAGAACTTCATTTCTCAATTCATCTATATCGGGCACAACTAGTCGTCCTTGCTTTCGAAGCCAACCCTCTCGATCGACCTTGAATCCTTTATCCTTTTCTGGGTCCAATCCAGATTCCAAATCACGGATAATCTTGACAAGCTTATCGTCTCGCTTTTGGCTCTCGCCAATTCTTTCCACAAGAGTCGGTCTTATCGATAAGTTTGCCAACATCTCAGGTTCCAATTCACATCTAGGCCTGAAGTCAAATCCAGCTAAATACTCGAGACTCTTCCATTCTGAAAACATGGCTCCCAATCCTGCATGTCTTCGACTTAACGCATCTGCCACTGCGTTACCCTTTCCCGGAGTATAGGCTATACTAAAATCATATGATGCCAAAAACTCTAGCCATCGTTGCTGCCTATGATTCAAATCCTTTTGGGAGAAAAGATACTTCAACGATTTATGATCTGTAAACAACTCGAATCGAACTCCCAATAGATAATGTCTCCACATCTTCAGAGCAAATACAATTGCCGCTAACTCCAAATCATGAGTCGGATAATTCCTTTCATGTGGCTTCAGTTGTCGACTTGCATACGCAGCAACTTTATTCTTCTGCATCAGCACTGCTCCAAGTCCAGTACCACGTGCGTCGGTGTAAACCACCATCTCATCATTTCCACTTGGAATAGTCAAAACAGGAGCACTTGTCAATCGCTCTTTCAGGATTCTGAAAGCTTGCTCACACTTATCATCCCATCTGAATACTTGGTTCTTTTTTTGTCAATCATGTTAATGGTGCAGCTACCTTGGAAAAATCTTTGATAAATCGGCGATAATATCCTGCTCATCCAAGAAAACTTCTCACATCAGATGTATTCTTAGGTCTAACCCAATCCTGGATTGCTGCCACCTTGGCGGAATCAACCGCTATTCCATTTCCAGAAATAATATGGCCTAAGAACCTCACTTCACTCTTCCAGAAGTGACACTTCGAAAACTTAGCCTTCAGCTGATGTTTCCGTAAGATTTCCAAAACAATACGCAAGTGCGTCATGTGTTCTTCTTCAGTTCTGGAATAAATCAAAATATTATCCACGAACACTAGTACGAACTTGTTCAACTGATCTCTGAACACTCTATTCATAAGATCCACAAAATATGCTGGCGCATTGGTCAATCCAAACGGCATTACCAGCCACTCAAAGAAATCGGATGGTGTCCTAAAAGTAGTCTTTGGCACACCATCCTTAGCCACTCTTAACTGGTGAAATCCCGTTGCCAAATCCATCTGAGAAAACACCTTAGCTTCGTGAAGCTGATCAAACAAGTCATCTATTCTCGGCAATGGATACTTGTTCTTCTTAGTCACTTTATTCAGCTCACGATAATCCATACACAACCTTAATGATCCATCTGCTTTGGTTGCAAACACAACTGGTGCACCCCATTCAGACACACTACGCCGAATGAATCCTTTCTGTAAAAGATCATCAACCTGCACCTTCAACTCCTGTTGTTCCCTAGGCGCCTTCCGCCTAAGAGGCATCACAACAGGTCTGGCTCCTTCAACTATGTCGATACGAAACTTGATTTCTCTTTGCGGCGGTAACCCTTTGACCTCTTCAAAGACATCCTCAAATCCATTAGCGATTGGCACCGATGACAGTCCATCCCGTGGAACAACCAGCGAATACATGAAGCTCATGAAGACGCCTTCCTCATGCTTACATCGTATCACAACCTTTCGCCCTTCCACATTCTCGACTGTCACCTCCAACCTTTCATAATCAACCTTTGCCGCATACTTCCTAAGCCAGTCCATACCCAAAATGATTCCGAACCCCGCAAAGTTCAGAACAAAACAATCACCAACAAAAGAGCAATCATGACTCGATACAACCAAACCACGGCATAACATACACAGACAGGACGAACCCCCAACTGGATTAGTCACAACCAATGGTCTATCTACGATATCTGGTTCTAAACCCAACCGGCCTACAAGTTCGTTACAAACAAAAGAATGCGACGCCCCAGTATCGAATAACACTCTAACTGGAACACCACATATGGAAAGAGTACCTTGAACTACCACACTCTTTCCTTTCTCTTCAGCGGTAGGAGCTTTTGAAGATGATGGAACAGCCCCTAAAGCATAAGCTTGCACAATCTGCTTGTCCTTCCGCGGTTCTGGACAATTCTTCTTAATATGCCCCGGCTTGTCACAGTTGTGGCACTTCACCGGCACCTTTGGATTCTTGCAATCTCTGGAGAAATGACCCTTCTGCTGACAATTGTAGAAGGTCACTTCGCCCTTCGGCTTCTTCTGGCCATCCTTACCCTTTTGCTGCTGCTGCTTCCTCTTCTTGTTTCCAACCTGCTGTGGTTTAGACTCTTCCTTGGTCACAGCAACAACAGATCCTCCTTTAGGAAACAGATTTTCGTGCTTGAGAGCTTTCTCCACAAGCTTCTCAAATGGATCGTCCAAATGATCCACCAACTGCCTCCCAAGATAAATGTCCAAGCCTGTCACAAACTTCTCGTTCTTCTGATAAGGAGATTCAATATACGACCGGGCATACTTGGACAAAGCTTCAAACTCAGAAACATACTCAAGAACTGGTCTTTCATTTTGCTTGAGCTCTACAAACTTCTTAAACAGAACAGACTTCTGAGCTGTAGAAATGAACTTAGCTTCAAATCCGTCTTGGAATTGCACCCAAGTAATTTCTTCCTCCAGAGTATCAATGGTGATAGAGTTCCACCGGTCAGAAGCTCTCCCTTGAAGCTGTCTTGATGCGAGCTTCCTTTTTGTTGCATCCTCAATTCCCAAATCACCAAAGATTCTTCTACAAGCATCTATCCATCTCTGGACTTCAATGGTTGATTCTGTTCCTAAGAAAATCTTCCCTCCAAGAGCAGTATAGTCTTTACACAGCTTAGCAAAATCCACCGGTCTTGGAGTTTGAACTTGAACTTCAACATCTACCGATGGCCCCGGAGCTGGCATCCTTCTCATGATCGAAGTCATCATAGCTTTGAACATAGCTGCATAATCAGCAGCCCCCTCAGCAGCATGGCCTTCCCTAACAGCTGGTCTCCCTCTTCGACTCATTCTTAATATCTATAAAAGAAATGATCAGCACACCTTGAGAAACAACTGCATAAATGACTCAAATCTTTCTAAGCTACTATATTATATATAGTAATCATCCATCAAAATACAATTACGTCTCTCATACGTAGTTACGTCAACGAGCGTTGGGTAAAATCGATTAACCAATGCTCTGATACCAAATGTGGCGACCGCCCATGACCCCTGCACTGAACAAGGTAATAGTGCGCTGGAAAGTGTGCCAAGCAGCCATGGATGATCGTCATGGGTAAGTTAAAACAGCAGAATCTATCGTATTACTCACAGCGCATGGATAAATACAATAGAGAATATATATATTGAAGCTTTAAAAAATAGAATCTCATCAATTAAGCTTCATAATAGTTGAATACAAACATCTGAATAGTCAATACATCAAGCCTCACTACATATCACTCAGAGAATTATACAAGCAGCGGAACATCCAGTACATATAATGAGAAAATAATATGATAGCCTCCAGCTCGTCTTCGTCATCAGCATTGTTGGAAACTAAGAACAGCGTCACCTGCTACCTAGTCTGCACATCCCAAAATGGATGAACAGCCCAAGGCAATAAGAGTTAAACATAAAGCCTTGAGTCAGACAACAGTCTTAGTGAGCGGTAAATTAACTAACAACATACCAAAGGAGCATAAAGGAAAAAGGAATAGGAATCCAACCCTCCCACTCCACCTCTTTCTACAGTGATAGCCCCCAAACACACTAAATAGAAGCAAACATAGCAAATCAGACAATTAAAGTAAAGCAATTATCACTCGAGTCAAGGTCGATGTTTTCCAAGTACAAACCCCCAAGGCCTAAACCAAGATCAGATAAGCACCCAGAAAATATCGCTCTTGAGACCGAATGACGATACAACCAAACATCCATGACTCTGGCTATCACTGTTATCATTGCTTCGATACCACCGTTAATTGAATGACCGGCACATTCTTTCAGCCGTCCGTCAAGGGCTAATGGTCACCCCGGTTCTAGACATAACTCCACACGTCGTCGCAGCCCGTGCCTAGGACTATCGAATCTGCCCAGAGTACTCGACTACCAACTGTAGTCTTTTGGGACTATCGAATCTTCCCAGCGTACTCTTGCTTTGAGTCTGCTAGAACCTTCAACAATGATGAAATCTCATCCTTCTAGTCATCCTCCTCGACGACTATTCTAATACTAGCTCAAGCGCCTCTCGAGCCAACCATTATCCTCAAGCTCGAACCATTTCACCGAGTTATCAACATGCTTGGAATGATCCCGTCTGGATTAAACCAAGGCTATCTCACATCATGCCTTGCTTCATCTCATCATAGCAAAGCCTCATCTCAACATCATCATCATCAAATCTATCCATTTGAGCTTCATCATCCGCCACATATGCCACGAGCAGCTTTTCCAATTCAAGAGCCTTTCCCTTAGCTTTTGAATCATCCTCGACCAACTTATCCAAATCAAATCATCAATCAACTAATTCATAACAATCAATCAAGTCAATCATTAATCCAAGTAATCAAGCATTCAAACATGATCTAATAAACAATTATAACAATAATGGCAATCTTGTAAATAAAGAGTCTAAATCTAACAAGCATGAATCATGAGCAATATCTCTATAACTTGATGAATGAACTTGCATAGGTTAACATGTAGTAAAATGGATGTCAAATCATCATGAAAAATAGATCTATACTTAAGTTTAAGAAAATGCATGGAAATCACTATTTTAACACAAAATCAAGCCATCAATCTGATATACTCCTTTGGATCCGTGTGAGAGATAATCACCACTCACCGAATCACCTAAACACCTCAAAAGCAACACACTTCAGATCTGGACAGCGAAGGATCTAACTCGATCTATCAAAATTCCGCTCAAACGATGAAATCTCTCTTTTTGATGGATGTAGATCTTCAATCTAAGCTCTTGGATCTTCGATTTGTTCTTCGATTTGGATGGAAGGAAGCACAAGATTAAGGTGGAGAAAAGAAGTGAAGAAGTGTAGAACTCGAGCTCTTAAAATAGCAGCACTTCGTCGCTTCAAAATCCGGATCCCAAAAAGTGAAGTAAAACCCCGTATTTATAGGTTGTTTCCTTAAGTCATCCACGACTTAACGAAACCCCATGACCTACGACCTAACAATCCTCCGACCTACGACATAGTAGATCCTACGACTTAACCATCCCCTTCGACCTACGACCTAGCAGTTCAACGACCTAAGCCATAACACACGTGCGCGACTTACGACCTAACCTAACATACATGCACACGACCTAGCGACTTACGACTTAGCAACAATGCCGACCTAACGAGTTGACTGGGATACGACTTAACGCGTGCGCGAAAGTGCGCGACCTAATTGCACTTACGATCCAACGACTCATCATCTCAACGACTCATCAACTCATCATTCTTGCTACTTAACGACTCAACCAACTTATCTCCTTAACTCGTCCACGACATAACTTTCTTAGGTCGTTAACTCGCCCAATCTCCTAAGTCACTACTCTTTAGTCGCCAACTCTCTTAAGTCGCCAACTCTCTTAAGTCGCCAAGTCTCTTAAGTCGCTCACTTTCTTAGACCGCCAGCCCCCCCTTAGGTCGCCAACCTTGTTAAGTCGCTAACCCTTAGATCGTCTACCCCCCCTTAAGTCGCAAACTTCTTTAGGTCGCTCCACGAATTAATCTTCCACACGACCTAACTTCTACACGACTTAAGCTCTAGTCGACCTAAATTATGAACGACTTAACAACATTACGACCTAATGACAACTGTTACAAACATTCGATCCGTAAAAATACGGGTCGTTACAATTCTATAGCTTAAGTGTGCTCAACAACCGTAGGCATGGACAATACTCTATTTATATTGTAAATGAGGAGAGAATATATTTTTCGTTCATAACTTAAAACAACATCAACATTATAAAGGAGATGAGTATTATCTCATGATGTCATATGTCTCTACATCTAATGTTTACTCACTTAAGTCTATATAGGTTTTTTTAAACCTCTCATTTCTTTATTATTATACACATATTTATTTAATTTATTATAACATTTATAATTTATTAAGGTATATATTATAAATATATGTATGTGTTTGTATATATTTATATATGTCTTTATATTAATTTAACATTTTAATTAATTTAAATATAACATTTATATTTTTGTATATTAAAAACATTTTTTTAATTTTCTTATTTATAACCTTTATGAATACAAGTTTAAAATAATTTTAAATTACATACATAAAACTTACAAATTTTAATTTTAATTTAAAATATTTTAAATTAATTTATTTATAACATTTTTAAATTTAGATTTAAATTTAATCCAATTTTTAAATTCATATTTTACAGCTCTTTATAAAATTTTATTATACATAAATACACTTATTTGAATCAACTTAAGGAGAAAAACACTTTTGAGCATTCCACTAGAGCATACCCTTGAAAACAGACACTTCATCGAGACAAGCAAAGGGTAGAAGATCAGAATATTTTCCATTCATAAGAATGTTCTTTAATTAAAGTAACATTCTCCTTAGTTAGATATCTTTTACTTAAACACCCATCTAATTGGATTTTCCAAATGATTGCCCTACGTGTTGATTTATTATTTATGTGAATAAAATATGGGCTCTAATACCATTATTGAATCAGGTGTATTCGAAGCAAGGTAAAAGGGGGAATTTCAAAAAAAAACTTTTATTAAATTGCACTGGATCATATTTGTGTTTACACGAATAATAATATTGTACTAGATCATATCTAGTAGCGGTTAATAAAAGAGTTTGAGGTTTAATTTTAATTTAATTAATTTGTATTAAATATTCATGTGTATATATATTGATTTGATTAAACATATGTTATTAATTAATTTTATTTAATTTAGATTATATTACCCATAATGGTAGCATAGTTGGTTAGAATATGCGGCGCTCGCAATTAAGATTGAGGGTTCAATCCTTGCTAACTGCATATTCTTGTAAACATTGAAACAAGTTTCAAAAGAAATTAAATTATATTTTAATTTTACAATATGTTCACATTCACATTCAAACATTATAATTATATTAAATATGGTGATCTTTCCTAGGATGTACATGATAAACAAATGTTATAGGTCCATAGTTAACCATCGAGATTTTATGTTTAATAAATATGTTTTAATGTCATAGGTTAACAATGATGTCATATTTGTGTACATATACACATACATACATATATATATATATATATCATAATTTTTCTTTCGGCATACACATATATACTTATTTATATTATTTTATTAGATTAAAATAATCCGCATACATATTTATTATTTATATATATATATGATAATTTTATAATATTTAAAGTTTGAATTTTAAATTTGTTTGACCTTTCCAAAATAAAACAATATTTTTTCTATACTTTGAATGCTGTGAGATGTGTGTGTGTGTGTATAATTTTAATCTATGCATATATATACATATTTATCTATAAAATCGAAATAATTTTTTTCCAAATCCGAGAAAGGAAAAAATTAATTTTTATGTTTAAAAGTCATTATATATATATATTCAGATCCATATGTTATACGAAAAAATTACTTTTTATTTTTATTTAAATAAAATGAATTTGCATATATATATATATTTATTTAAATTATTAAATACATTCGAGTGTATATTTAATTATTAAAATCGAATATAATTTTTTAAAATAAATTTTATAGCTGAATAATACATACGGATACACACACATTCATATGAATTAATTTGTTAAAATGGAATTTACCATGTTAAGATCCTACCAATTACCGATACCCTGTTAGTTAGTCATTTCCTTCTTCGACTTCTAGCTTTTCTCCTTGACCATGGGATGCAACTCTATCTACAAGTCATTGCCAATTTTATATAGTGTAGCCTAGAGTTTTGCAGTGTGTTGAGAGAATGAACGAAGTGGCTATTTATAATTAACTAGATCACAAATATCTAGCATCATTCACTCTAGATCTTAAAACCATGTCTCTAGCCCCTTTTTCCCACTATTATGATTGGCCTTCCATTATCTTGGCATCCTAGACTTTAGGTCTAACTAATTTAACTATTAAATTAATTACTTAATTAACTGATTATACCTATCTCAATTAAATCAAAATATAATAATTCTGCATCATTTTAATTAATTTTAAGGTTTAAATAAATAGATAAAATGCCATAAATTTTAATATAACATTTGTATTAATTTTATTATTACTTTAAAACATTTATAAACTAATTTTAAGTTGGTTAAACTCGAAAATTAACTAACAAGACGGTTGCATTGACTTTGCCTGTATGGATATGAATTTGGTCCTTAGTCAATATTTAAAATATTCAATACTGCAGCTTATATAGACTTTTCTAAAGTATAGAATCAGGTGCAAGTTCAGTCGCATAAAGATCATTTAGGCAAAATCCAATTTCTAATCTTTATTAAGCCACGCCTTATAATAATATTTTTTGCACATTTTCTTTTCATCAACACCGTACCACTAAAATGTCTGGAGTTTGGTCTATAGTTCAAACTCTACAAACATCCCTAGTTAGTTGCATACACCACTTTAAATCCTTACTTCAATCTGATAACATTTTTCAAATAACTATTTTACTCTGACTAGAGATAGCTACGTTAGGTTGATTACCAATTATGGTGATACCAACCTTCTACAACGAAAGATACGAATCCCCTCTTGAGTAGTGTTCTACTTCAAGTTGTTTAATGTATAACCAATTATGACCATACCATGATCTTGGTGTCATTTGATTGATCATAATTAAAGTATAGCCTGGCTACTTAAGATCGATAGTTCCTTCAAGTCTAAAGACTATTGCACGTTGACATAATGAGTTTTTCTATTTTGATTAAGTTGTATTAACCTGTAAAAGACTCTCATTGAGCCATTTTGTGATTGTTCCAAACAACCACAAGTACGTAAACACTTGGCTCCCCTAAAGGTCATAAGTAATGAAAGTGTGCTATGGATCGTGTAATATGGATATACGATAATACAGAATATAGTGATGATAGCTATACAGTAAATAGTGCAGAATATATAAGCAGTATAATAAAAATAACACCAGAGATTTTCATACTGGTTCGGAGCTCCGTCCTACGTCCAGTCCCAGACTCCTTCTGGAATTTCACTAAAACAACAACCCTCACTTAACTCGGAGGAACAGGTCTATACAACCATTGAGCAGCAGAACAGGGACCTGAGCAGCGGAACAGGATTTCGCCTCAGTAGCCGAAGAGGACTTCACATGCCTGAGCAGCAGAACAAGACTTTAACAAATACAAAAGATTGTTTGACTTTTTTTGTTCTGATAACACGGATAAATCTGTTTATAGTACACCCTTCCTATGATCTTCTCCTCGAGTATAAATATGTATATTTGAAGTTTATGAAGATTAGAAAGGAATAATATTGCTTAAGAATGCTGAATATTTGAGAGTATATATAGTCGCAAAAATATTCAAGAGAGTTAGATAAGAGAGATAAGCATATTGGATGATTTGGAATGAAGTTAGGATATGTATTTATAGTTGTTAAATAGTAGCGACCATTGGCAAAGAGTTCTGGTTGAAGCGTTGCATCCAAATCTCTTCGTAGAGATTCGTAACTCTTATCGAATGATCGTGTCTTTTCAGAAAATATAGCCGTTATAGAAATTCAATCAACTGAACCTCTAGGTCAGTCGACTAAATATTCAAATGATTTTTATTATATAATATATATATACACACACACTTGTGCACCTGTGCATACTGCACAGAAACTAGCAGGTCAGTTGACTGACCTAGTATTTTCTATGCAATTTGCACAGTTTACACAAGTATATATAATATATATATTATATATGATTCTAACTTTAAAAACTTGTTTATATATATATATATTATATGCTTATATATGTATAAATCATTTAAAAATAAGAAGATTATATATAAGCTAATATATACGTAAACGAGGAGAGATCTTAACAATATTGACCTAAGACTCAAAACAAAATAATATAAAAGTTGATGCACCAATTTTTATGTCTTGTCTCCATGTATTATATATTCTCTTTTTGTTATAACAGCTGTCGAATCTGTATGTTATAGTGATAGCTTCGTGTCATGAATCAAAACCAAGTCTCAACATTCTCCCTCTTTTTGATTGATGACAACCTGTAAGTAGATATAGATTTCGATGTATATAATATAAAATGAATACTTACTCCCCCTGAATCTTTGATATATATCCTGCATTCTTAATGTTAGCGATAATTTTCTCCCCCTTTGTCATCGACAAAAAGGAATAAAGAACATGAATAATCGTATGATGCATGTATAGATATTCAAATCATAGTAATAAAAGAAACAAGTATTCATACATTGCAACATTAAAAATTTTAAGGTAACAAATAATGCGAAACATTGGCTATTTAGTACAAGCCATGTTCTAATGTTTTGAAATGAAAGACTAATGTTTGTAGATCATAAAAGGCAAATACTAAGATAAGCAACAACTTACTTTATTATACGCTTACCCCTTAATCTGTGCTTGCATCGTTTATTCCTGCAAATAGTGTTAGAGCCCCCCTTTGTCAACGACAAAAAGGAGAGTTTATATGATGACATAAATTATATTCTACATAAGTGTTAACATAAAACAACAAAATAACTACTACTTATAATGTAAGGTATCAAAAAAAATTTAACATTTAAAGCATACCCAAGGTTCTTATAATTTCTTAAATTTTAGGAAACCATACCCATTTGGGTGTGGTCGAACCTTTAAAAATATTATTTTTATTATTAACTACCATTTCAAAATAATCATCAATGTATTTTTCTCTATTTTTCCAGTTAACAGGAACCCAAATACTTAGATAATTTTTATTCATATTTCCCGTCAATGATTTTGTACTTCTAGAGAAATTATAAACATTATTGGTCATAACAGTATTTGAATTTCTATAAAAATTGGATTTAGACTTTACTCGAAATTTATTACTAGCACTAACATTTTTACTATACATGAAAGCGTATCTACTGCTATTTCTACGATTAGTTTTATTATATCCTAAACTACTTTTATCATGTAAAGGTCTAGAACTAGATAGAATCATGTTTAAATCGTTTTGACCTTTATTAAATTTTGTGACTTCAGTGTTAAGTTTATCAAATTTAGCTTTAAAGTCACAATTATTATTTTCAAAATAAATATTATTAGTATTCAAAATATCAATTTCCTCATTTAATTCACAATTCTCATTTTTTAGCGTACAGTTCTCATTTTTGAGAAAGAAATTTTGAGATTTTGAATTATCCAAAGATGATTGTAATAAATCATTTTGTCTTTTCAAATCAAAAATTCCTTTTGAAAAGTTTTCTCTCTCCTTTTCAAACATGGTGTTTTGTTCATCTAGAAAATCTTTAACGGTTATAAAATTATTCTTTAAAACACCAAGTTGATTTTCTAAATTTAACTTCTCATTTTCAAGTTCAACACATTTCATCTTTTCTAAAATAATAAAATTAAGCTTTGAAATCTTATTGCTTATACTAACTAATTCATTATTATCTTTTACTGAAATTTGTAAATTAGAAACTACCTTTTTGTAGTCCTCACTGGTGCCTTTGACTGGTATTTTGCCTGTTGTATTTCGACTAGATCGTTTTTCAGCCATTATTCTACGATGTTGTGACAATCGATAGAATTGCAGGCTCTGATACCAAATGAAAGTGTGCTATGGATCATGTAATATGGATATACGATAATACAGAATATAGTGATGACAGCTATACAGTAAATAGTGAGGAATATAAGAGCAGTATAATAAAAATAACACCAGAGATTTTTATACTGGTTTAGAGCTCCGTCCTACGTCGAGTCCCAGACTCCTTCTGGAATTTCACTAAAACAGCAACCCTCACTTAACCGGAGGAACAGGTCTATACAACCATTGAGCAGCAGAAAAGGGACCTGAGCAGCGGAACAGGATTTCGCCTCAGCAGCCGAAGAGGACTTCACACGCCTGAGCAGTAGAACGGGACTTTAACAAATACAAAAGATTGTTTGACTTTTTGTGTTCTGATAACACTGATAAGTCTGTTTATAGTACACCCTTCCTATGATCTGCTCCTCGAGTATAAATATGTATGTTTGAAGTTTATGAAGACTAGAAAGGAATAGTATTGCTTAAGAATGCTGAATATTTTAGGGTACAGTTGCAAGAATATTCAAGAGAGTTAGATAAGAGAGATAAGCAGATTGGATGATTTGGAATGAAGTTAGGATATGTATTTATAGTTGTTAAATAGCAGCGACCATTGGCAAAGAGTTCTGGTCGAAGCGTTGCGTCCAAATCTCTTCGTAGAGATTCGTAACTCTTTACGAATGATCGTGTCTTTTTAGAAAATATAGCCGTTATAGAAATTCAATCAACTTAGCCTCTAGGTCAGTCGACTAAATATTCAAATGATTTTTATTATATAATATATACACACACACACACTTGTGCACCTGTGCATACTGCACAGAAACTAGCAGGTCAGTCGACTGACCTGGTATTTTCTGTGCAATTTGCACAGTTTACACAGGTATATATAATATATATTATATATGATTCTAACTTTAAAAACTTGATAATATATATATATGTTATATGCTTATATATGTATAAATCATTTAAAAATAAGAAGATTATATATATATAAGCTAATATATACGTAAACGAGGAGAGATCTTAATAATATTGACCTAAGACTCAAAACAAAATAATATAAAAGTTGATGCACCGATTTTTATGTCTTGTCTCCATGTAGTATATATTCTCTTTTTGTCGTAACAGTTGTCGAATCTGTATGTTGTAGTGATAGCTTCGTGTCATGAATCAAAACCAAGTCTCAACAAGTAATTCATCATTCATCATGCAAAGAGTGTTACATATACTAGTCTAAATGGACGTATCAATATTCTTTTTTTAATACATCTTGACTAGGAACATTTAAGGAACAAATATTGAAATATCAATTCAATATTCATGGTTTCTAACTATTCACAACTATAATCGATAAAATACCTTTCCTATGGATTTTTTACTTAAATATATTATATATACATTACTTATATCCAATATAGCAGTATGTATATATATAACAAGAAGCATACTTGATTTTGAACAAGATTCTCTATAAAAGTTATTTTATATAATCAAACTACATAATTACACCTAGGATACACTCTTAAATCTATTAGTATGTTAGATACTTAAACTAATAATCAACCCATGCTACGATCCAGGTAAGAATAGTTTGGTGGTCTTCCTATGTTATACGTGAGATACTACTGCAAAATATGGAGAGAATCAACAAAGCAGCATGCTCCCTTGACTAACTTCTCTAAAGGGTCAACCATCTCATGTGGATGGAAAAGCCGACCTATTCGAGAGTGATGAAGAGGACAAGTAAGGAGACAAACACAATAGTTGCAACAAGGGTTGTCACAAAAAAATGACTATTAGGAGGACAATAAAAAATGCTCTAGGGATGGTTCATAGTTCAATGCTAGTTATGCGAACTACGGCTCTTTAAATCGTGAAACGAAAACCATCTAGCATTCCATAAGAGTCCATTTCCAATTCCAAAGGCCTCCTTATGCCCGTTACGGGCAAAGGAATGAGCCCTAGAAAATGTAAAATGCCATGAGTTCCATCAACTAAATGGCCACACTACAACAGAATGCCATCGCCATAAAGATGAGATAGAGTGGTTAATCCATAAATGTATACTTGTGCAATATGCTAGGTAACATGTAGACTAAAGAATTAAAGCTAAGCTATCCCCGTCTCTCCTCAACAAGCAAAGGGAAACATTATTTCCACTATCAACATAAGATCCTATCCACATGTGGTATCGCGTATATAGCCGAAAACATCTAGGGAGCGCTGTCCCATTATAGAAAGGAGCTCAACCCTACCAACCAAATATACTATGTGGAGCTTCGAAACCCAAAGATTTAAGGGTGGAGTTGAATGAAGTTGACATAAAATTCATAGCTAAAGATAATAGAGGTGTCAGATATCCCCACCATAACCTGACGGTAATCTCCATCCATATCACAAAAGCCAAAGTACATCGGGTCTTCATAGATGAAGGAAACTCGTTTTTTTTTAAATTAGATACTTAGATATGGTAGCACATATTAGTAATACAAGTCTTAGGTAGTATACATCATACTACATGTTAATATATGTTTGAATCACGTTATGCAAGTTTCGAACCTGTGGGATTTCGCACTAAGGTCGAAGAACTTAACCACGGATGAAACTCAATTAACGTCATGTTAAAAATGTCTTCGACCAATGAAACGTTGAAAATCCAACTTAACTCCATGCAAACTACTTATCTACGGCTGTGGTAGTGTTGGGATTGTCCTCTTATGGTCAACCTCACACGTGTTCACCTTCAGCGAGAATCCCCATTCCTCTAAATTTAAAGTGAACTTTGTTGTATTATACTTCCTATCCGCCTATAAGAATGTAGGCCTTCTTTGGCTGATCTGGCTGCAGGTGGTGCATACCAACGACTCACCATGAAGTTCCCTATAAAAGGGAGCTTGGAATGTTTGAAGCAACAAGAAAGCTTCCAGGGACTAATACAACGTTTCCCTCCAACAAACCAAAAAGGAGCATTTATACTCCAATATAAGGTGATAACCATCATCAAAAGCTACCATCCCAAGAGGGTACACTAGCACCCAAGTGCCTCTGTCCCCTACGGGGGGTGGGCCTAACATTACAACTTTCTGCAAGAGAGTGGGGGAGCTCCTAGGAGCTCCCACTCACGTAAAGATATGATTAAGTTAAGGGTATTCCCTATGGAAAATAATGGTATTTTTTAAATATATAATTGTGGACTTAACTAATAGCGAATCTTGTTTGAATGGAAATAGTTTTTTTTGTTTTTGGTTCTGTCATACGAACATATATTGATAAATATAAAGCAAGCTGATGATCACACTAAATACATATAATGTGGAATCCTTAGGACTAAGTATTTTAATAGATTGCAATTATGAAAGCATTCGTAATGATGAGTATTGAATTCATTAAATAAATACATATCCTTAAATATTCCTAGTCAAGGTGTTGCGAGAAAGAGATATTGATTCATCCATGAGACAAGTGTACATAATGCTCTTCAAATATTGGATGGTGATTTACTCAGGATTATTGGGGACACCAAGAGGTTACATACTTCTAGTTGTTGTGAATCAAACACATAATGATTCTTCGAGTAGTCTTCCATATGTTAACTAAATCTAAGCCAAGATAGAATATTTACCGTGACGGTATGCAATAGTCTTTCGACTTGAGAGTGCTATGGGACAATTACGTTGATGCGTTACATGGATTTTCCACTCATTATTTGTTTAAGTTACAACAATTTTTCGGTATGTGTTGAAGTGTATGAAATGAATCACTACTTGAGTTATGACCATTTTGAGAGTACTGTAGTTATTGTGGATTAAAACGGAGATGAATTAATATAGTTGTTATATAAATTATTATTAAAATTATATATTTGATATATAAATTAAATTTAAATTTATATTGCAAAATAATTATTTAATTGTATATAAGTTTTATCTGTAGTTGTTTAATTTATATGGGGCAATTTACAATTAATAAAAGGGAATAATATATATATGTTATATATTAAATGATAAGTCAGGTTTTTTATAATATGATACACACACACAAATATATATATATATATATAGTTTTTAGCCCTTTTATTTAATAAGGAAATAATATATTTTTGCTTATATTTGATTAAGATATATTAAGAAATATAAGATATTTCCTATGAGATCTCACCACTACAAATAAGACCTAAGGTGTCTCATTATTTATTTATTTACCTTTTTGGCAAGGCTAGTGAGGTTGAATGGACCCCTACCATTTTATTAAATAAAAATAGAACTATAGTGAAAGAGAAACAAAGCAATAAAGAGGACAAACAAGGAAAGGAAGAAAAGCAAACAAATAAAAACAAGGAAAGGAAACTAGACGTAACTCCATTTCACCACCATCATAGTAGGAAATTTATATGGAGAATCTCTTAAGGCATTAGAGATTCCATTAGATATTTCGTAGTAGAGTTGCATTATATTCTTGCACTTCCCTTCAAAAATCTTGGAATTTATTATTTTCAAATACTATAGGAAAAAACCTTCGAAATCAGAGGTAATCCATATGATGTAGAGTTCCTCCATAAAGATTGCTTATATAAGTTAACCCATTTAACTTTACTGTCTCGCTTTGGAACCCCGAAGCTAGATTTCATCTTCACTTTCTTCCACAAAAACTAAATAAAGGAACAATGGAAACAAAGGTGATGGTTGTCTTCCAGAAAGCTATTGCAAAAATTAAAAGAGGTAGAAACTGAAAGGACCCTATGAGCAAGGTTGCAAAGAGTATGAATGGCATTCTTAATGACAGTCCAGAGAAAGAGATTAAGGTTCTTTGAGGTAATGTTGTTCCACACTCTATTAACCTAAGGAAATTTATACACGGGCTGCTCGATGATAGTTTTGTAGACATGCTAGTGGAGTGGTGTTTCAAATTAGAAGACTAAATATATTCATCAACGTCAAATAATGAGTAAGCAGGGTTAGAGAACCTCATCCATAAGGCATTGACATTTGCACAACCGAGCTAGGCAGCTGAATGACACCATCTCTGATATGGTCTATAGCTCTGGCTTGTAGGGGAATGCCAGTGAGCATGATTTTCACATCAAATAAACAGTCATGAAGAATTGTACCCTTATCTATCTAAGGAGTTAACCAAAACTTGGCTCTACTATTACTGGAGATCTTCAAAGTGACATGGATGAGGAGAGCATTCTTCAATCCGAGGATGGCTTTCCAGGTCCAGCTAGAGGCAGGCTTAGGACATAGCTGCTAGAAGTCTACATTTTTTAGGTTATGACTCTTGGTCCAGGCAACCCAAACAGAGTCATAATTATTCAAAAGACTATCAAACTGCCTCGAGAAGGCAACTGTATTCCATAACTTGAGGTTTTTAATACTCAGACCTTCAAAGTGCTTAGGCACTTCAAGCTTACTGAATGCTAAAGGAGCAAGCTTCCTTGAGTAAATGGAACCATTCTGAAGAAAACTTATCATCGCAATTCTGATCATTCTTATATGCTTAGTTAGGAGTAAGAAAGATTTGCCTAAGTATGCTACATAGTAGATACAATTTACTATTTGTGTTTCGATGAAATTTTGGCTAATTTGGTTTAATATTCGCTTTGAAAAATCGATTGACATTTAAATTGGAAATATAAGAATTTAGTAGAGAAATCCAGATTTCTCGACATTGTTATTTTTAATTTCCTGTTATATACCCGCTGACTTTATTTTAGTTATATTCCTGTTATATAGACTGTTAAATGTCAATATTTGTTAATTTGGCCATATTGGATGTGACACTGATACTTGTTAAAAGTTAAACCGTTTTAGTGGAAAGGTAGTAATAGCACCGGTTAAGTGCTATAGTGACTATTGGCGTCGTTATAGTATTTTGAAAAATACTATTAAAATTCTGTTTTATTTGGAAATGGTTTCGTTTTTGAAAATGATATTTAAATCCGACTCTTTGGGAATTTCTGGGATACTTAATTAAAATAAGTTTTGAACTTCTCTATTTTATTTCTATTTCTTTATTTATTCTTTTCGAATATATATATATGTAAGTCAATATTTTTAAAAATTATTTTGGAAGTATTTGTCATTATAAATTTTTTTATAATAATAAATATTTATTTTCAAAAGGAAATATAAGGGGTTACCTTTTATTTTAAAGGGATTCTGCATTTAAAGGAAGGTGCAAAATATTTTGGAAATAGATATTTGTGAATAGTTTATGTAAAATGTTGAAATTAAAAGAATAGATTTATCAATGATATTTTATAGATTTGAAAGAGATTTATAAACAGTGTCTTATAAATAAAAGGGAATATTATCATTTTGGTAAATTGGAGCAATAAATCACCGTTTGAATTTATTGAATATATACAATGATCGTGTTATTGGAAAATATGAGTTTATAATTATATTTGGATTTTAGTTATATATTCGAAGTTTGGTTTTACATTGGGGTTGCATTTGTATTTAGAAATTTATAAGGAGGTTATTAAATAAATTTGGGGGTTTAAAAAGGAAGGTTTAAATTTTGATTAGGTATTTTAAAAAGGGGAAATTATAATTTATGGATAATATTTTATAAAAGGATTTTGTAAATATAAGTAGCCTTATAAGTATATTTGGAGATCTATAAATGGAGGCTATAGTTTTATTTGAGATTTATAAAGGAACTTTATAAATAGAGATGAGTTTATGAAAGGAATTATATAAATGAATTTAGAGCTTTTACTTATAAAAGGGATTATATAAAAGAGTTTATTTATAAAAGAGATTTGATTTTCCAAAATGACCTTCTTAATTATGTAGGCATGAAACATTCTTTTCATACTTAACAGGGAAGAAATAGTATTTTTGGTTATTGTTATCTCTATTTGAATGGCATTGGTTTTGACCCAACTAAGTGTGAGTTTTTTCAAGTAAAATCTCTCATAAGCATTTCGTGAATATACATATACCGATGAGATAAGTAAATGAATATTTTCAAGGTATTAAGAAGTGTAGAGAAGGGTTCTGTGAAATATATCTTTGTAAAGTTATTTTAATATGAGAATTTACAAAGTAGTTTTAATTAATGAGAAGATTATTTGAATAGGCTTAGTGTTGCTTTGTGCTTAACCAATGTTATTTTCCTTATGAAAATAAATCTCTGGCTGAATTGTTTGATTTTTGACAGTTAAATACTGACTATCAAATGTTTTCCAGTTTTAAAAGCTACGGTTGTCAGTTTGGAGAGGGCAGGATTGGATATATTATCTGAAAACCACTTCAAGCCAGCATAAGCATTTCGAATTAGAATACCTTGAAGAGGATCAAAGATGGAGCTCTTTGAAGCGCAAGGATTACTTGCTAGTAATCCTGAGGGTGATTCCAAAATGGATGTAGTAGAAGTAGTGCCTTCGGTTTGTTCATATCCTAAACAACTTGTATGAATGAATGCTGGCACTGCATTGCTACATGGAAGGCAGTGTTAGCATTCCAAGTGGGATTGCTATATAAAAGGTAAAACGTAGCCCTTAGCCTTACCAACCGGGAATAAGTAAAACGGGAAATATGCTTCAAGGCCATGTAGGTCTCTTCCATTAGGGTATTGTCATCACCTTATCTGGATTGAAATTTATTAACGGATTATGTATGCTAGTAGCTCGGGATGGTTCTTGGCCCGCAATCGGGGTGATGAAATATTCACTACTATCCATTAAGGGGTAGGCCGACCCTGATTCGCAGGGTTCGAAAGGTTTTCGATCTATATTTTATCTAAAGGTGTACTGTGGTAAGCGGTACCCCATTAGCTTTGTCATTGTATGGAAATCCATTCTCCAATAAGTGCCTTTCAAATTTAGTTGTATACTTATTATGCCGGAATTTAATTAGTGTAACAATTTCGACTATGATTCAATATTTATTTTAAATCCTAGACACTATTATAATATCAAATGATTTCCTATGAAATGGTTTGGTTATCGTAAGGTAAAAATCCATCTGTGTTTATATGTGGCGTGATCTTACGAAATACCTTTATTTTAATAGGTTTTATAACATTAAAATCCATTTGAGGTCTATTTCTCATTCTGGTTTAGCAGACTGATCCGGGTGTTATTTTATTATAATGCTCAGGTCAGACCGAGCATATTTACAGATTTAGTTTGGATGCTTTGGAGCTGCAGGAGACGAGCTAGATGCCTCCCAGACATATTCACGTATATTATATTTATGTTGCATTCGTTGTTTATGTTTATTAGCATTTGTTAGGACAGGTTGTTATAACTATTCAAGCTGATGAATTGTTTTGTGTACTCTGATTTGATGTACGTATATTATAGTTTTCCTTTTGTAAAAATCTATTATATATTATATATTACTCTTCATGATGTGAGATTACATTCTGTCTTTCTTTCTTTTTCCCCCAACAATCCGTCTTTCCGGCACTTGGATGTTCGGCACGTGAATACATTGGATGTACTAGTGTCGACTTTTAAGGGTTGAAATGGCGGGCTGTTACAAAATTCCTTAAGCTCTGGAGTTGCAAAGTAAAGTTCAAGTTAAGAAGAAAAGCTCGAAGGTCGAACTATATTTTTAACCGCTATGAAATCGACAATGTCATCAAGGTAATCTAATCCATGTTTTTATATATATAACCTCCCTAAATAATATATGTATGTATGTATGTATATGCGACTAATTAATTTTTTATATTAAAATCATTTTAAAACATTTAGAAATTAATTTAATACTTGTAGTTTATATATATATTGCATATACATATAAGTAATGATATATATATGAAATTTTATATGATCGCATAGAAGTTTTTTAACCTAAAACATAGTTCTTAAAAGTATATATATAATACATATACACAAATATATATGTATTAATATTCGGATTTGATAAAAAAATTATTGAGTTTTGTAGTCTTCTATAATATAAGTGTATATACATGTATGTATGCATGTTAATATATTAATATTAATCCAAATATTGTTGTTTCTTTAATTTATGGGATCTGCTTTATATGTTATCAGTCAAATTTATTTGGAGTAACAAATAATATAACAAAACCACATATGTTAAACTATAATATATATTAACTAAATTATTTATAATTAATTTTTGAATTTAAATAAATATTCACTAATATTATGCCCATATTATTAATGTAAATTATATATTTATAATAATATGCCAAAAATAATTATATATATTATTTTATCTATATTTCCTTGTATTGTGCATTTATTAGATACCAAATTTAAATGCATATAATGGCAGTTATTAACACACACACACAAAGAGATATATATATATATAGTAAATCGAAATAATTATATATATATGTGTGTGTGTGTGTATCATCTATAGTATATGCATATGGTGTCATTTATTGCCATGTTGATGTCATACATGATACACATTACACTTTATAAATGTTAATAATATCGGTATTCACATTTAAATAATTAAATTATTTACAAAACAACATTCGAATTAAATAAAAATGAGAAGTTGTATTAAATATGATTCAATATAATAAATTGTTTGTTCAATATAACATAAAAGATCCTTTTGTAAAAGTAATAAAGGGAATTTTTTTCAAAGTCGCCCATTTGACTCCATTGCATTATCCTAGTAACCTAGCAATGGCATCAGAGCAACTTATGATATGGATTCTTATAGTGTGATGTCTGACGATGCATTGGCTCTTACCTCTACATGTCCAAAGTCAAGGAGTTGACAGGTGTGAGTGAGTCAAAAGGCTACACATAAAACTTGCTCATGATGGATCTTGTTGGGTTACCCTAAACCAGTTTGAGTTCGACCAACAATGATCCAAGAGTTGATACAACAATGGTATCAGAGCTTTCACGTATTATTATGAACAATCGACACCATATAGGGCATTTCTTAAGGCAAGCCTATTAAGATGCATGTTTAGGAAAGGGTATCTAACTAAGGAGAATGTTACTCAAATTATGGAATGTTTTTACAAATGTAATAGCTCCATACTCCCTACCTGTACCTAGCTTATCGAGGTGGTCTGTCTTCAGGGTATTGTACTAACCCTTATTTTACTACACGTTATTATGAAAATTTAATTAATTGATAACTAAATAAAAATAATAAAATTAATAATGTAAGGGAAATGGAATAATTATGGAGATATGCCATTATAATAAATTTTGAATTTTTTAATTAAACAAATGGATTAATGGCATTTTATATGGTGAAACGAATTAAATGTTTTAATTAATAGGGAGAATAAGGAAGGGAGAAAATAAGGCTCAGCCCACTTAATATATTCCTTAACCCCTCCTCATCTCTCTATTATTCATTCATTCTTTATACTAAATAAAATGAAAGAAAGAGGAGAAACTCTATTAAAATACTTTCAAACTAAAGAAAGAAAGAAAAAGATTGATGTTAATTATACAAAAAATAATCTCAATTTATCATTGGAAAATAATATCAACTATGACTGTAGCATCATTAGTGTTTATTTTTAGGTCTCAACATGAAGGATAGTACAATTTATAGAGCATGGTTAACCAAAACTTAATAAGATATTGAAAAACATACGCAAGTGGAATAGAAAGATTAGAATGGGGAATTGGATAACACTAATAATGTATCTATTAATTAATATATACATATGTATGTGTATCTTAGTATTCCCTCTTCATGTCCTCTCTTCTGAATCTCATGAAGACTCATATGCCTATTTATAAGGAAAGAAGTTGTGGACACTAGAAGTGGAAGGCTTAATTTCAAAGGCAAAAGCACTACTACAAATGAAATTTTTTGGCTTAATGTAAGAGGAAATGCTAATAGAACTACCGATGCAAATGAAAAAATGGGTGCTAGAGCAATGCCAATGAGTATGGAGGTTGTGTATCAGTTCTTTGTAAATATGATGCAAGTAGGAGCAGTGGCTATGATGACTAGAGTAAATATTGGAATTAATGTAGGAGGCAATGTGGGAGCTACCATAGCTGAAATAGTTGCTTGTATTAAATTTGTGGTACCAAGTCGGGATTACACCGGTAAAGCCATTTATGGTACCAAGAATGCCATTGAAGTGGAGGATTGACACAACCATTGTGAAAGAATCTTTGTAGATTTTGGATTAACTTATGAACTAAGAGAAGATTGGCTCTGAGGTAATTGCAAGGAGCTGCACTATATTAACAAAACATGGTAACTTAGATATATAAAAGGATGATATTATGTAAGCTAATTTCCGAGGAAGGTTTGAGGAAGAAATTCTGCCTGAAGTAGCAAAAGTTACTATGTTTAGGAAATTTGTGGACTTAGAACAAGGTGATATGTCAATTCTGGATTGTGCACGACCAAATTTAGTGAACTCTCTAGCCATCGGCAAGCCATCATCAACATTTTGGTCAAGAATAATGAGAAGGTTATTTACGGGTTGAAACCTGATATCGCTAGGACAAATATGCCATACCTTAGAGACCCATTTAATGTTTTGTAGACATGGCTTTGAAGAATGAAGACTATCTTGCATCAATCGCAAAAAAATAAGTGTGTGGTGGAGGAAAACAAGTCCACTGGCTTTCAAGGAGAGAAGGGAAAGTTCTTCTATCAGAAAAAAAAGAAGGGAACTTAGAATGGTGAATTTTCCAAGAAATAAAAATCTAAAGTAATTTGTATAAATGTGACAAGAAGGGACACTTTGCCTATAAGTGTTATACCTAAAAAAACTAGCTATTGTGGATTGAAAATGCGCCATTGTAGATAGATGAAAAATGAAGCTATCAGGAGATGAATCTAGAAACATACCATTGCAAGTTGATAAAGATGAGCTATCACAAGTTAGGGACCAAATAGGCTATCGCTAGTTGATGAGTGAAGGGCTATCACGTATTGAGGACCAAACAAGCTGTTGCAAGTTGATGAGATGTGGGCTATTGCATATTTAGGATCAAATAGGCTATCAAAAGTTAGAGAAAGATGGGTTCTCGCATACTGATAGTCAAAGAAAGCTATTGCAAGTTGTAAAGGAAAAAATTTTGAGGGTTGAGGGCCCCAAAGCTTTCGCAAGTTGTCCAAATAGGCTATCAAAGGTTGATATTACAAGGCTATTACATGATGATTGATTAAGCTATCAAGGGATGATATCTCAAGGCTATCACTTGTTAATTAATTAAGTTATCGAAGGATGATGTTTCTAATAGAGTTAGGGGTATGCCATTGGGCTAGTTATATAATTGGCTGCATATATCTTACTCGATAACCAATCTTGTTCGAAATAAAAGGTGATTTATTTCTATTATATACTTGATATAATGTGTTATATTAATTATTTAATTTAGTTAAAATATACTTAATAGAAAATCCATAAATGGTATGTTTTGTGATAATAGTTACAAAGTGTTGTAACCATAAGTAATTTATCACAATGAAATTAAATATACTCTTTTATGTATTCCTAGTTAAGATGTATCGAGATTGGATATTGATAAACTCTACTTTGATTGTAGTTAAATCATGTCACGATGTCCATTGAATGACTATAGCTAGGTCAAGTAGAAACATTGAGTAAGACACTAGTTAAGATAGAATTTGTCTCATCGGCTATATGAGGTTAGTATCATGGTTAACCGAAGTCAACTCAAAGTCAAAATCTCTGGTCAGAGCAATTCGGTTAATAATAATTATTATTATTGAATAAAGGACTTTGTGTTTGGACATAGAGTTGAATATGGATAATATTGGAATTTTGACCATTACCAAATTCCTGTTAGGAAATGGAGATAGTTGTTTTGATGACAACAACCTTTGTAACTTATTTTATTATAACTTATATACTAACACTATTGTCTAGATATATATATGAATGTTATTATGCAGGATATATATAAGGCAGGTACTGATTATTGAAGACTGTATAGTATAAAGATCAAGAATGAAGAAATCAAGTTTGAAGACTCATGAGTATCAAGATCAAGATCTCAAGATAAGTGTCTAGTTTTGTTAAAACTTCATAATAGCATGGAAATCTTCATTCCAAATTTCATTTGGGATGGAACCCATTTCTACCTTCTTAGTGGCTTACAAACCCACGACAAGTAGCTTACAAACCTACGACAAGTGGCTTACAAACCTACGAACATCCTGGTTTTGTACAAGTTATTGAGTCCTGATGTGATGAAATATTCTGCAAGAAGAAGCTTGCAAAACTACTTTAAAATGGTTTTTGAAAATGATTTTCAAAACTTCTTTTCAAAATGTTTTAGCCTTAAAAATTATCTTTTCAAATGATCTTCAAAAAGATGTTTTAGCCTTAAAATATTCTTTGTTTTGTTTTTAAATAAACTCTTGTTTTAAACTTCGTTTGTTTTTAAAAACTATCTTCTGATTTTTAAATATTCTTTTATAATATATATATATATACTTGAGATTTAAAATCAAATTTATATATACATTCTAAAAATATATTTTTCAACTCTTCTTTATTTTAAAACATAGGAAAATTAGTTTATGTTACTCGAGAATCTTTTCATCTTGTTTTCCTTTCAAAACCATTTTCAAAACAAATTTTACATTGTTTTTGACTAAGGGATGTCGACATTATGGGATACCCCATGTCGACATGGTGGCCGTTAAATTCAAAAGTTTCAATTTTCAAAAGAAGTGTCTATTCGTTTAAATCTCTTCACGAATGGATATGACCGTTACTGGTCTATAAATAGCCTTCACAAACGAATTTTTTAACTAACTATTTTCTTATTTTCTTCACTCCTTCTTCTCCACAAATCCATATTCTAAAATTTTCATATTTTTAAGATCGTGTCGAAATTCTGTCGAATTCTCAAGTGAATCAAATTAGAATCTCATTCTTATTTGATTCTCTGCCCTCTCTCAAAGATCAAAGTGCTATTCAGAGTTATAGGATCAATTTGTAATCAAAAGTTTATCGAGTCTCTCTATAAGGTGTGGTTGTGCTTGGAAATCAATTGGGTGATCTCGTGTCCCGTAAATCAAGAGAGTTTGCCATGGATTCGAAGACAGAAGGGTACCTCAAGGCCTTTAGAAATTGAGGACTGTAATCTCGACATTAGTATAATAAAAATCTATACGAGGTGTTTGCCTTGGTTCAGGACTGGACGTAGGGTAACTCCGAACCAGTATAAAATCCGGTGTGTTCTTTCCTTTTAGTGCTTTTTATTTACTTTCTGCATCTGTGTTTGATTCTGTGATTGTTTTGTGATTAAGTTATGCATTTGTTTATATCATAATTTGTAAATTAGTCCATATAAGTCTTAGAATCCATTAAACATTATTCACCTCCCCCTTTAGTGTTAAATTAGGCTTAAGATCCTTAATCCGCACTCCTTTTCAATTGGTATCGGAGCATAGGTTTTCATAGTTTTCATAATCTGGAAATTGAAAAGTTAAAAATGGCATTTTTAGGAAATTTTGTTAATACTAGTTTGAATTTATGCATTTCATCAAAGTATCATAAGTTTGCATATAGTTTTTTTGAAAAATCAAGTTATCTATAGAATTGGTTTATTATGCAGGAACAGACATATTACATGGCTTTTGAAGAATTAACAACCAATGGACAAACTGTGCAAATTGAGAAAGAAAAATGGATACTTGATAGTGGTTGTTCAAGGCATATGACTGGAAATCACGAGATACTCAATGACATTATATATCAAGATGGTGGATTGGTCAACTTTGGAGATAACTCAAAAGGATACGTGATTGGCATCGGCAATGTCGGTAATTCTAAAACTCCTCTTATTTCTGATATTTTGCTAGTTAGGAATTTAAAACATAATTTGCTTAGTATAAGTCAACTATGTGATAAAGGATTTAAAATTAAATTTGGAAAAGATAAGTGTCACATTGAAGATAATAAGTCAAATATTATCTTTGAAGGAATTAGGAAGAAAAACATTTACATCCTTAGTATGAAAGTTTCAAATGATAACTTATGTCTTTTGGCTAATACAAGTGACCCTTGGATTTGGCATAAAAGATTTAGTCATTTAAATTTCAAACTGTTATCTAGGTTATCAAAACTTGACTTAGTTATAGGTTTTCCCAAGTTAAACTTTAAAGTAGATAGTATATGTGATGCTTGCCAATTAGGAAAACTTAAGAAAAGTTCATTTAAATTAAAAGATATGATTTCTACTTCTAAATCTCTAGAATTACTTTATTTAGATTTATTTGGTCCATCTTAAGTTCAATCAATTAATCACAATAAATATGTTTTTGTAATTGTAGATGATTATTCTAGATATACTTGGACAATTTTTCTTAAACTTAAAAGTGATGCTTTTGAATTATTTAAGAATTTTGCTAAAAGAATTCAAAATCAACTTTCTTTAAAAATAAAAACTATTCATAGTGATCACGATGGAGAATTTGAAAATGAAATTTTTTAGAATTTCTATAATCAAAAAGGAATTACTCATAATTTCTCTTTTCCAAGAACTCCACAACAAAACGGAGTGGTAGAACGTAAGAATAGAACGATTCAAGAGTGTGCTAGAACAATGCTTTCTGATAGTAACTTACCTAAAAACTTTTGGGCTGAAGCAGTTGCTACAGTTTGTTATATATTAAATAGAATTTTAATTAGAGCATTAACTAATAAAACACCATATGAATTACTTTACAATAAGAAACCCATAGTAGCTTATTTTAAAGTTTTTGGTAGTAAGTGTTTTATTCTTAATACAAAAGATAATTTAGATAAATTTGAACCTAAATCCGATAAAGGTATCTTTATCGGACATTCTAAAAGAAGTAAAGCATTTAGAGTTTATAATATAAGAACTAACACTATTGAAGAAACAATACATGTATCTTTTGTTGAAAATTTTAAAGATACTGTACAAATAGAAGATGAAGAAGATTTTGTAACTTTAAATAATGAACCTAATGAAACTAATTGTGAAATCATTCAACCTAATAAAAGAATTAGGCTATTAAAAGATCATCCTATAGAAATTATACTAGGAAATGTTGAATCTATAGTTAAAACAAGAAATCAACTAAATAGTATGAGTAATGTAGCTTTTATAACAACTATTGAACCTAAAAATCCAAAGGAAGCATCATTTGATGATTCATGGATTATTGCTATGCAAGAAGAATTGAATCAGTTCACCAGAAATGATGTTTGAGAACTTGTTCCTAGACCTGAGGATAAAAGTATAATTGGAACAAAATGGGTTTATAAAAATAAAATGAATGAACTTGGTGAGGTCGTGAGAAACAAAGCTCATTTAGTCGCACAAGGTTATTGTCAAGAAGAAGGAATTGATTATAACGGAACCTTTGCACCCATAGCAAGACTAGAAGCTATCAGGATTCTACTTGCTTTTGCAGACTACAATAATTTCAAGTTATATCAAATGGATGTTAATTCTAAATGGTTTTGTAAAAGAAGACATTTATGTTGAAAAACCTCCACTTTTTGAAGATAATAAATTTCCAAATCATGTATTTAAATTCAAGAAAGTTTTATATGGTCTGAAACAAGCTCCTAGAGCCTAGTATGAAAGGCTAAGATCTTTTTTACTACAATCTGGTTTTGAAATTGGTAAAATAGATACAACTCTTTTTATTAAAAGAAACAAATATGATATTCAATTAGTACAAATATATGCAGATGATATAATATTTGGGTCAACTAATAACATAATGAATAAAGACTTCTAAGATATAATGACTAAAGAATTTGAAATGAGTCATATGGGAGAACTAAGTTTCTTCTTAGGACTTCAAATCAAACAATTAGATAAAGGAATTTTCATTAGTCAAGAAAAATATGCTAAGGATATAATTAATAAATTTGGATTGACCACTTCTAGTGGGAAACCAACTGCAATAACAACTAATGTAGCTTTAAGTAAAGAAGATAAATCAAAAGATGTTGCTCAAAAATTATATAAAGGAATGATTGGTTCGCTGCTTTATATAACAGCAAGTCATCCTGACATCATGCACAGTGTCTGTCTCTGTGCAAGATACCAATCTCAACCTAAAGAAACTCACGTAAAAGTTGTTAAAAGAATTTTAAGATATGTAAAACATACTTTAGATTATGGTTTATTTTACCCTAAAAATGATGTATTTGATTTAATTTTATATTGTGATGCTGATTACGCTAGTTGTAAATCAGACCGAAAACGTACAAGTTGAACTTGTCACTTTCTTGGACATTCTCTGGTTTCCTGGTTTAGTAAGAAGCAAAACACTGTATCCTTGTCAACAACTGAAGCACAATATATATCTGCTGCTTTGGCTTGTTCTCAAGTTATATATATGCAACAAACTTTAAAAGATTTTGGATTAACTATAACTAAATCACCAATTTATTGTGATAATACTAGTACAATAAACCTATCTAAAAATCCAACTCATCATGATAGAACAAAACATATTGATATTAAACATCATTTTCTTAGAGATAATATAATTAAAGAAGTCATAACTCTTGAATATATTAATACTGAAAAACAAATTGTTGATATATTAAACAAACCATTAAATGAACAAAACTTAACTAAATTTAGAAGAGAATTAGGTATATGTTCATTAACTGAAATATAAACTATAAATAATACAAGTATAGTTAATAATTAATAAAAATAAAAATTTCTCAAAAATTGAACTGGGCATGTCGACATGACCCATCCCCCTATGTCGACATACAGGCCGAGATTTTCAAATTTAAATTTCCCTCTAAAAGTAGTTATTTGGTTATATATTTATATATTTTGACTTTTAATCCTTTTATCTATTCTATGCTCTGTAATAAACTTCTAAAACAGTAAATTAATGGCTTCCTCTTCTAATAATGAACCTTCTTCACCCACTTCTCCTCATTCTGGTCCTTTTCAACGTTCTACACACGTACGAGTCATCAAATTACAAGAGAAGATGAAAGATTTGCTTCAAATGATGATAGAAATTCAAATAAGTTAACTGCGAATGGCTAGAGAACAAGATACGCAAGGCAGAATCCTTAGGAATTTACAAAAATTCCTTACGGATAACCATGCCAATCCCATTGTCATCGAAGAATCATCACAAGCCATGGAATCTGAAGAAGAAGAGCCTCTAGAAGAACCACAAGAGGATCAAGAAGAAGAACATCCTCTGCCGAATCCGGATGTTCATATGGACGAAGACGATGGCGTGATTTGCGTGGGAGATGTCCTTTTTGACGCTAATGGGAACTTGGTCGAACAATGTGGAAACTTTTGTCTCCACTATCCAAATTGTTTGGTCCATAAATCACCAATAGTTAAGGGTCCTCATTAAGCGTTTTTCATTTTTCTATTTCTTGATTGTATATTGGTTTGTTAATTTGTATATAAGTGTTATCTTAATTAATGTTCTTCTAAAAACAATCTTTGGTGTATAAAATCTTGAATTTCATTTAACTTAGGATGCTATATTTCACTCATACATAGTTATTATTCTTATGTCATATGTTTGTTTATCTAATTTTCTATTAAGTTCAAGGTTTATAGGTTTGTTGATGACAAAGGGGGAGAAGTTATATAAAATAGTAGGCTTGGAGTAAGGGGGAGTTGTTGGTGTAAGGGGGAGTTATGGTATGATCGAAGTGGTAAGTATATTTTATAAGGTTGTCATCATCAAAATGGGGAGATTGTTAGGAACTGGAGATAGTGGTTTTGGTGACAACAAGCTTTGTAACTTATTTTATTATAACTTATATACTAACACTATTGTCTAGATATATATGAATGTTATTATGCAGGATATATATAAGGCAGGTACTGATTATTGAAGACTGTAAAGTATAAAGATCAAGAATGAAGAAATCAAGTTTGAAGACTCATGAGTATCAAGATCAAGATTTCAAGATAAGTGTCTAGTTTTGTTAAAACTTCATAATAACATGGAAATATTCATTCCAAATTCATTTGGGATGGAACCCATTTCTACCTTCTTAGTGGCTTACAAACCCACAACAAGTAGCTTACAAACCTACGACAAGTGGCTTACAAACCCACAAACATCCTGGTTTTGTACAAGTTTTCGAGTCCTGATGTGATGAAATATTCTATAGGAATAAGCTTGCAAAACTACTTCAAAATGGTATTTCAAAATGATTTTCGAAACTACTTTTCAAAATGTTTTAGCCTTAAAAATTATCTTTTCAAATGATCTTCAAAAAGATGTTTTAGCCTTAAAATATTCTTTGTTTTGTTTTTAAATAAACTCTTGTTTTAAACTTCGTTTGTTTTTAAAAACTATCTTCTGATTTATAAATATTCTTTTATAATATATATACTTGAGATTTAAAATCAAATTTATATATACATTCTAAAAGTATATTTTTCAACCCTTCTTTATTTTAAAACATAGGAAAATTAGTTTATTTTACTCTAGAATCATTTCATTTTGTTTTCCTTTCAATACCATTTTCAAAACAAAGTTTACACTGTTTTTAACTAAGGGATGTCAACATCATGGGATACCCCATGTCGACATGGTGGCCGTTAAATTCAAAAGTTTTAATTTTTCAAAAGAAGTGTCTATTCGTTTAAATCTCTTCACGAATGGTTATGACCGTACTGGTCTATAAATAGCCTTCCCAAACAAATTTTTTAACTAACTATTTTCTTATTTACTTCACTCTTTCTTGTCCACAAATCCATATTCTAAAATTTTCATATTTTTAAGATCGTGCCGAAATTCTACTGAATTCTCAAGTGAATCAAATTAGAATCTCATTCTTGTTTGATTTTCTGCCCTCTCTCGAAGATCAAAGTTCTATTCAGAGTTATAGGATCAATTTGTAATCAAAAGTTTATCAAGTCTCTCTATAAGGTGCGATTGTGCCTGGAAATCAATTAGGTGATCTTGTGTCCCGTAAATCAAGAGAGTTTGCCCTAGAGTCGAAGACAGGAAGGTACCTCAAGGCCTTTAGAAATTGAGGATTGTAATCTCGACATTGGTATAATAAATTTCTATACGAGATGTTTTCCTTGGTGCGGGACTGGACGTAGGGTAACTCCGAACCAGTATAAAATCTGGTGTGTTCTTTCCTTTTACTGCTTTTTATTTACTTTCTGCATCTGTGTTTGATTCGGTGATTATTCTGTGATTAAGTTCTGCATTTGTTTATATCATAATTTAAATTAGTCCATATAAGTCTTAGAATCCATTAAACACTATTCACCCCTTCTAGTGTTAAATTAGCCTTCAGATCCTTAATCCGCACTCCCTTTCAATTCCATAAGTCCAAAGTGATAGTTTTGACGAAGAGAATAGGTGTAAATAATTGTCACTAACGGGTAATGCTTAATAAAGTAAGACTGGACTTTATCAAAACCATGTAAGCGGTATATTTTTCCATAATTTCACAACACTTGCTAAGTGAAATGTGAAAATTAATATTCGAATTGTTCGATATTAATCACTGACCGAATATACACCTAGGAGTCATACAAATGAAATGTTGAATACTTCATTTTCACCCTATTTAATTAATTAGTAATTATTATAAATTAGTTAATATTTATGAAATATAAGTTATAAAAAAAATTTGATGTGCATTGAACAACAATCAATAGTGTGCATACAACACTAATCGATATTTGATATCGATGAGCGTTTAAATTAGATTTAAATGCAATAAATATTTTTCATGCTTAAAATGGATTTGAGGCCATATTGGGCTGCTAATTTTGGCTTTAATACGGACATAGAGGCCGACAATAAGATGGCTAGGAGGGAGGGATTTTAAATGTTTAAAAAAGGGAATGAGTAAGAGAAATTTAAAGATCTTGATCCTGGTTTTGCTCTCTAGCCTCTCTCTTATATAGACAGCTTACCCTCACTCTAGATGAGATATTTTGTTGCCTCCATCCTCTTTTTTGCTGGTTGAACACTCTCCCTCCATCTTCTAAAATATTCAACCAATCTATAAAAATCAAACAATCATCGATGGTAAGGCAATTCGAAAGCTAGCAACTTTGGGATTGGAATTTGATTCAAGGATTTCATTTTTGTTTCAACATGCGAGATTTAGGCTTTGGTGAAAGGTATTCTTCTAGTGTATTATTATAGTCTAATGTTTATACGATTATTTTTCTATATACCATTTTTTTAAAATACCACGAATCAGTATATTGATGGATTGTCACATGCTGAAGGTTGTATATATATAAGAGTATATATATTAAAATAATTTATATACATTATTTTTTATACATGTTCTCAGCCTGAAATAAAAAAAACTTTTTTATTTTCTAAACTTTAAACAATAATATATTAATGGATTTAAATATCAAATCTAATTTTAAAGTTTAACATGAAATAATGTATATATTTTAAAACTTAACAAAATTTAATTTTGTTGGTATGGTTTTTGGCAATAATACAAAAATTAATTTTTTTTGGATATTTAATATATATATATATATATAAACACTATTATTTAATTCAAAATTGATTATCTAAATTAAGTGTGTATATGTATATATATTTATAGATAATATAAAACTATGAAAACTTTTATATAATATAAAATATACATTATTGTTTAAAAAATAAATTTTAAATAATTATTTATTTTTGTACGGTTTATTAATTAATTATAAGTTTTTAATTAATATACTATATAAAAATCAAAAATTAAATATAAAAATTATTTTTATTATCAGGCCAAAAGCAACACCAAAATATATTCTAATTATAAATTTTATTTATATGTATAATTATAACTAGTTACATGTTTATAAGTAATATGTATTAATTTAATTTAAAATAAATATATATTTAATAAAAATATAGCAATTTTAGTTCAAATTTAATATTATAAATATTCTAAATAATTTTACAAATTAATGTTTAATATAGTTTTATAATTTAATTATATTTATTCATGTATATATATATATATATGTATATACATATGTATGTATGTATGTATGTATGTGTATTTTAATTAATGTTTTATGTAAATAATTTACAACTAGTAGTCTATAATAATTATAATTATATTTTCTCACGCACACACACACAAATATATATATATATATAATTTTATGTACATATATACAAATATTTAAACAATCCCTTTGTATACATGAGGGGCTAACATATCTATTGCAATGCAAATCCCAATATCTACATACGAGCATGTCAAACCATGTATACATTACCCTGTTGCACGTGCATGCACACATATATGTGTATACGATACAATCCATGTAAAGGCATACACATAATTTAATATAACACAAATCATATAAAATAAAACTTGATTTATAAATTTAATTAAAATATTGATTTTATTTGAAAGAAAATTCAAAAAAGTACTAAATAAATTAGATTATATAGACCCATTAAAGATCCAATAATGAATTTTCTTTTGAAATTTATCCATGCACCCTACTGCATTCTGGCCCAGTTCCAACAATGGTATAAAGGCCTAATAGCATATACAGTCTAAATTAGCATGATTAGGGCTAGAAAAGTAGTGTTTATGGATTGGTTTGAATAATCAGGTACTCTGCCCTACTTGGGTACTAGCCTGGCCCGAAATGATGAAGTTAGCTCGAAAGGTTATCCCTAATAGAAATGCTTAATTTGATGGGTCCTTGGGCCAATTTCAAAATTGTTCTAAAATTAAAATAAAAGTATTAAATTTAAAAGTTAAATAAAATAAGAAAAATATTATAGATGTTATAATATAGATTTTTAAATTGTTTTGAAAACCAAATTAAAAGTTTTAAGTTTAAAAGTTAAATTTAAAATAAAACACAAATTATAAAAGTTATAATATAATTTTTCAAAATGTTTGAAAACTTTACAAAATTAATTTCAAAATTATAATTTATTAAAAAGAATAATAAAAAAATGAATTAATTAAAAAAAATAATTAATTAAATACACACACATGTATAATATATATAATGATACATGTTATGTTATCTTGAATTATTTAAGACAATTTGAGTATATGTGTATATAAAAGAATTTTTGAAATTAATAAAATTTCATTAAAATTGTTTAATGGAATAAATTAGTTAAAAGTTAATTAATAAATTAAAACACATACATATATATATATATATATATGATATATGTGTATTGCTATAAATATTATAATATATGAATATTCAATATAATAAGTTAAAATTGAATAATATACAGTTAATTACAATGTTAATTAATTAAATTAGTTAAATATGATTAAGTCAGTATAATGTTGTACATAAGATTATAATATAAGTCAATTAAAATATAGAAGTTGTATAATCATAAAGTATATATTGTTGATGTATAAACTAAATGTGGAATATTAAAGAAACCCTAAATAGACTTAAGGAATAAATACATACGTAGATGTATGTATATCATGATTACCGATGTGTCGACACTTGAATCACGAGGGTATTTAGTAAGAAACACATTATTCCATAAGTCGATATCACTCGATATAATATATCCATGATTATGAATCTTTAATATAAAGTTATCCTCGCCATTTATACATTAATATGTCACTTGCATACTCTCTAATTGTTGAGCTTTCCTCAAGCTAGAGATGTTATGTGTGGTATTATTAATGTATAGACTAAATGAGGTAAGATACTTATACATATTTTTCGATCTTTCTCAAGACATGTATAGAAAACATAGGCCATCGCGAAATGGTGGGTATGAGTGAATAACCTCCTTTTACTTGTTGAGCTTTCTTCAAAGTAAAAATAAGATTAGGGCAAGGAACCATGGGTTAGGAGTTGTATATGATACAACCAATAAGGATTTATCCATTGTATAAGGGAGTATGATTTATTTAGCTTTTCTCAAGGTCAGAATCCCAAATAGCTTTTACTAAGCCGTTTAATTAGATTTCTCATACGAATGAGGTAAAGGTTTGTATATACTAATAGATTGGCAAACAGTTTGATAAACGAGTTTGATATTGAAAATAGAGTTGAAATCATCTTTGTGGAAGAGTTTGAATATTTACTACTAGTATAGAAAACCTTTGTAATTTTTAAAAGTGACAAATCACAAAATGATTGTAGAAACAATCAATCACAAAATTCCACATTCGAAGACGTGAATAAAATCCAAAGAAATCGATACCAAATCCATCAAAAATTGATATTCCAAAAACCCCAAAGAAAAGGTCATCAAAGTCGATAAAATATGATAACAACAATTGGGAATCAACACAAATCGATTAAATTTGGAAAATCAAGCAAAACAAGCAATCTGGAAAAAGACAACAGATTCAGACGTCTGAAATAAATGGTTCAGACGTTTGAATCTGGAAAATTAAATATTTTCCAGAACACAGATTCAGACGTCTAACGAAATATTTCAGACGTCTGAAATCGACAATTTAAGCCTATTTTCTTTCTGGTCGCAAACGAACCAATTCAGACGTCTGGAGCATTTGATTCAGACGTCTGAATCTGGGAATAGAAATTTTCCCAGAATAATATTCAGACGTCTGAAATATCAATTCAGGCGTCTGAAACTGGAATTTCATACATTTCCTAAACCTAGACCAATGATGGCCAAACGATATCGATAACGATCGGACGAGCAACAACGACTAAGGAATTATTCCAAATGACAACCCAGCCTTAATGGCTCTTCGATACGCCTCGAATATCAATGTCCAAATATCCATAATAGGATTTTCACAAAAATTAAACCAAAACACTAAAAATTGGAATATACACAAAATCAATCCAAATCAAAATCAAATGCACATGAATAAGTGTTAGGAATTCATACCTAACAACAAAGATAGATATAGACTTAGATGTGAGATAAAAATTTCACCTTTAAACCCAAAAACGATAAAGAAGAAGCTTGAAAGCAAAGGAGGATCAACCACTCTTCAATCCCAACTCAAGAAGCTTGAATCTAAGCTTTAAAAGAAGAACATTCCCAAAGTTAGGTTTAGGAATTTCTGAAATTGAAGAAGGAAAGAGTTGGAGAAGATGAAGAGAAGGCTTACCAATAGCTTCTTCTTGAATTTGGAGATAGAACTTGGATTTGCAAAGATGATTAGGGCTTTGAATTTCCTATTTCTTTTTCTCTTCCCCCATTTTTGATAAAGCTTGAGTTTTATTAGGAAATGGAAGTGAATGAAGAGAAGTGGGGGTGGAGCTAGGGGCTTGTGTTAGGATATAGGGCTGAAACCCAAACTAAAGCCCTAAGTGAAAAAGTAGCAAAATTCTACTATCTCCAAACATATCGAAGTCTATACTCAAAAAGGTCGCAAACGTCATTTTGAACTCAATGGAAGGGGTCTCGAGTCCTAATTCGACTGTTTGCAAAAAGTAGCTTTTTGGACTAAAATCCGACGAACGATGAAATATTTAAATATAAAATCGATAAATATGCGGGTTGTTACAGACTCCCCTCCATAAAGAAATTGCGTCTTCGCAATCTTAAGAAATAACTAAAAAGTAACAACCACAAAAGCATATCATCGCAAAAGAAAGTTTGAAATAAGAAGTTCGCCATAAAGAGCACGAAAGAGTTAGTACGAACGTGTTCGCTCGATGAATTCTCTGGATTCCCAAGAGAAATCCTTAAGATTTAAGTACTATCGGACTTTCACAAAAAGAACATCTTTATTTCGAAGGCACTCAACCCCCGAAGAAATGATGCGAATTGAATGTTGCTCAAAGTCAAATCTGGTGAAACTTCAATTTCTTCAACAACACCGGGCTCAAGAATAAAAATCGGAATTCCAAGGTATTTCCGCAGTAAAGAGACATGGAAAACGTCATAAATAGAAAAAGATTGAGCCGGTACTAAAAAGGCGATAAGCCACGAAACAAATACGTTTGGTGATGGGAAATGGACCAACATATCGAGGTGCTAACTTTCCCAATCGACTGAAACGCACAACACCCATCATAGGTGACTCACAAAAGAATATCAGTAAAGTTTGGACCTAAAACCAGCTTCTCACCGGCTTCAAGCCAACACGAAGAGAATCGGCATGGCCTTCCATAGAGTGGCTCGAAAGGTACCATACCAATACAAAATTGGAAGCTATTATAGGAAGAAAACTCAACAAGAGAAATATGATTTTCCCAACTTCCACAAAAAAAACGAGAACACATGCACGAAAGAGAACTTCAAGAGTTCGATTCACACGCTCGGTTTGTCCATCGGACAAAGATGATAAGCGGTGCAAAAATTTAAGCTTTGTTCCCAAAGCTTTTGAAGATCTTACAAAAAATCCACTAGAAAAATAATGGATCATGATTGCTAACAATAAAAGTAAGAACTCCATGAAATTTAACTTGACATAGAGTTTAGCTAAAAAAAAGTATATTCCTAAAGAAGGATAAGCCTCCAGGCTACACAAAACAAGAGATGAACATAAATTGGATTCACGATCTCGAATCTCACAAGTGGATAAAGTCTCGAGATCATTCCATCCGGATATCATCATAGAAACAACTACTTGTTGTTTTCGGCTAAGGGCATCGGTAACACGATCACCCTTTCCCAGAGTATAAAGAATATCAAGATCATAAGATGCAAGGAACTCGAGCCAACACCGTTGACGCAAATTATGTTCCTTTTGAGAAAATAAACATTTCAAAGGTTTATGATCGGAGTGGAGAAAAAATTTCTCCCCCAAAAATGATGATGCCAAACTCTAAAAGCGAAAACAATAGCCGCGAGCACTAGATCATGAGTGGCATACCTAGTCTCGATCGACTTTAATGATTTAGAAGCACAAGTGATAGCACGTTCTCTTTTGCAAGAGAACGGCATCCAAACCAATACGATTAGCATTGGTACAAAAGATAAAGTCTTGGTTCCCTACAGGAACAACAAGAATAGGAATATCGAAAAGAAAGAGTTCTTTTAAATTGATCCTCTTTTCTCAAAAGCTAAAACTTTCAAAATTACAATTATCTTTATGTAATTATCCTTTCAAAAAACTTTTATTTTACAAGTCAATTTACTGTGTCCGATTGTCTCATCAAAGCGTTTAGGAGATTCTTATAGATAACGTTGATCAAACGCATCGACCAGAATTCTTAAAGCACTCAATGGGCAATACAATCACAAAATCATCTTCTATATGATAAACATGTTCTTAAAAACCTTTAAGAATATTCTTTGCTCGCTTAAGAGCAAAATCAAATTGTACTTATAAATAAATCTTATGAAAAAGATTTGCAAAATTTTAAATTGCTGTTTCTATCCAAAATCAATATATACAAGAATGGAGTCATCGAGATCGTAGAATACTCGATTCATAAAATGGATGAAATAAGCTGGACAAACTGAATGACATAATAAGTCATTCATAAGTTTCATAACGAGTGCGAAATGCGGTAAATGGAATGCTAACTCCCGCAACTCGTAGCCAATGAAAATTGGTGGCAAGGTCGAGCTAAAAAGACCTTAACACCACTCAAAAGATTGCTTAGGTGATAATCCTAAGACAAACTCAGAAATACCGAAAAAATTTCACAACTATTTAGATGAGAGAAATAACACTTTCCTCATCATGAGGGCTTAAAGAATAAAAATGATGCCACCAAAAATTTGAAATCGAAATCACAAAGAAAAATAGAAATCTGCTTAACAGATTGAGAATGTCGAAGATGAATAGTCCACTCGGGAAATAGGATACGGGCTTCATAATAAGCCAATCCTTTCACAAAAATAAATTTCCAAAGCCCAAGTAACGCATAACATGCAAATTGGCTCGGAAAGAAAAATCACTTAAAATAATTTCGACATCAATAAAAAGCAAATTGAGTGTTGCGGATCCATCAACCGGATTCGCAATCCTCAAAGTAGTCAACAATCCCAAAAATGTTTGAAGAAAAGGAATCATCAAGTCCTTTTGTTATAAAATAATGGGATGAAACACATATCAAAAAGAACTCGAATAAAATATTCACAAAATAAAGGTCATCAAGGATAGAATGGATACCTTGACTAAGAGAAGAGTTGCTAAGGGCTTGCACAAATTTCAACTATCCCTCTCTTCTTACTTTGAAGTTTAGGGCATGTAGATAAGTACTGACCCAAACATTTGCAATAGCGGCAATAAAGGGGTTTCGGGCACTTAATTACATAATGGTCTGTGGATCCACAATTGTATCATTGTCCATAACTAGAGGTAGGCGACTTTGCTACCGAAGTTTCTTTCTTGCTTAGAAGTTTGGAGCATGCAGAAATATGATGACCTGAATTTTTGCAATAACGAAAAAAGAGCGGCTCCGGACACTCCTTTGCATAGTGGTCCGTGGAACCACAATTGTAGCATTCTCCACGATTAGGGATTGGAGTCTTTGCCATCAAAGTAGTTTGGTTCACTCTATTATTAGGATTAAGGCTCTTGAACTTAATATGCCTCTTCTTGGAAATCCCAATATCACTATCACTTCCTTTACCAACCTCTTCATGTCGAAGAGTGATATCCATAAGCTGATGGAAAGGAACTTCAAGTTTTAGAGGTAAAACCATTTCGGGTTTCTTACACAAAGCACAAATAAACTTTTGATTCTTTACAAGATCCAAAAGTTGCTGGGCAGACATGAATACGCCATCCAGAGAAGGACTACTGGATTGACCAGCGCTAGGACTACCAGATCCAACCATTTCTTCTTCTTTAAGAAAGAAAGAAAGAATAAAAAGTTGTTCACAGAATGAATTTCAATCAAACTTGATTGATAAAACAAGGAATCATAAAAGAAAATAGGATAGAACGGGTCCAATTGACTCGAATAAAATCCTAAGGCAGACTCCTAAGAAAGACTTAGGACAATGATCCTTGTTAGATTATTCTACATCGTTCCGAAGTTTCGCTCTGATACCAAGCTGTGACGCTCCACCTCTATACCCACGCTAGATAAGAACACTACGGGGTAATGTCGTCAACTAGCACGGAGAATAAGGCTGTTGAGGAGCGACCATCTGTATAATTGCTTTGTGCGAGTACCGATATGCCAGATAAAAATATAACATTTCATCTCAAGAGGAAATCCGACGTATGGATACAAACTCAAAGCTACCACACAGTGGTTATATGGACTTCGGAAACAAATATAGAAATAAACATAACACAAATCAGTCACAGACAGTTCATATCACAAAGGCGGAAATAGATATGAATATAACACATGAAAGTGTACATCAGAGTAGTGGTCAGATAAGATCCACAAAACACAAAAGAATAGACACAAGTGCAAGGCAAAAGTATATGTATACATCAAGGAGTCTAAATTTCAAATGTATACAACAAAAAAACTACTAAACTAGAGTAGTTAGCCAAAAGTCAGAAGATGGCTCCAGATAGGAAGTCATGAGGAAGCACCTGTAAAATCTCAGTCTGACCCGAGTATTATTTAAGAAGAAAATAATAAACGGATCAGTCTAGCTATAAATATCAGATAAAGTGATATAGAATAAGAGACATGACAAAAACGTATGATAACCATAAAGCCATACTGTGATAAGTATCTAATTGAAAATCAATCCAGAGATTAATCAATATCACAAGAATCTTCTCAAAGATTAACAGGATGTCATATTCTTAATTTAATTCACCAAGCCACAAATAATGACATACATATCAATGCCAATCGTAAATGCTGGTGAAACATAAATTCCAGAAATCAATATCCAGAAATCACAAAAGTTAACGGCACAAAAATTTTAGAAATCAAAAGTAAATAGGAACATCGACGTAGTACAGTGTTACGCCCGGTAAACCAAAAGCACAATAAATCAGGAATCAATAATTAGAAATCCCGAAATCACAAGAAAAGGATGGCCAATCCCATAAAAATACCTAGGCCAATCACAAGGATTAATGACACACGAATTGACCAATGCACAAATATTGTTAGAACATATTAATGTAAATCACGAAAATTGGTGAAACACAAATTCTAGAAATCGTCAACTACAAATCCAGAAAGATCACAAAAAGGGAAAGAGGCCTATCACAAGAACTGGAGCATTAAAGCTCACCAACACGTGTATCACAAGATGAGATGTTATCTCATGGTCGCTAACCATCAATTTTTGAGCCGAAGCTCCACAAAAACGGCCCGAAGGCCATGAGTCGAAGCTCCACAAGAATGGCCCAAAGACCATGAGCCGAAGCTCCACAAGAACAGCCCGAAGACCATGAGCCGAAGCTCCACAAGAATGGCTCGAAGACCATGAGCCGAAGCTCCACAAGAAGGATCTTCGCAGACCCACAAGTGTAAATTACACTAAGCTAGTAAATATATGAGTTTAGCTTCATGTCCCATAACCACTAGATTAACTTAAATATTTACGAACAAATTGTAGACTTCCACTCGAATTTAAGTGTCAATTACACTAAACTAGTAAATATATGAGTTTAGCTTCATGTCCCATAACCACTAGCTTAACTTAAATATTTACGAGCAAATTGTAGATCTCCACTAGAAAATTGTCACAAAGGATTCAATCAACAAGTCCAAGAATTAACCGACGAAGTAAACGCAAGCATTTCATACCACTTGTTTTACTAAGCCGTTTAATTAGATTTCTCATACGAATGAGGTAAAGGTTTGTATATACTAATAGATTGGCAAACAGTTTGATAAACGAGTTTGATATTGAAAATAGAGTTGAAATCATCTTTGTGGAAGAGTTTGAATATTTACTACTAGTATAGAAAACCTTTGTAATTTTTAAAAGTGACAAATCACAAAATGATTGTAGAAACAATCAATCACAAAATTCCACATTCGAAGACGTGAATAAAATCCAAAGAAATCGATACCAAATCCATCAAAAATTGATATTCCAAAAACCCCAAAGAAAAGGTCATCAAAGTCGATAAAATATGATAACAACAATTGGGAATCAACACAAATCGATTAAATTTGGAAAATCAAGCAAAACAAGCAATCTGGAAAAAGACAGCAGATTCAGACGTCTGGAATAAATGGTTCAGACGTTTGAATCTGGAAAATTAAATATTTTCCAGAACACAGATTCAGACGTCTAACGAAATATTTCAGACGTCTGAAATCGACAATTTAAGCCTATTTTCTTTCTGGTCGCAAACGAACCAATTCAGACGTCTGGAGCATTTGATTCAGACGTCTGAATCTGGGAATAGAAATTTTCCTAGAATAATATTCAGACGTCTGAAATATCAATTCAGGCGTCTGAAACTGGAATTTCATACATTTCCTAAACCTAGACCAATGATGGCCAAACGATATCGATAACGATCGGACGAGCAACAACGACTAAGGAATTATTCCAAATGACAACCCAGCCTTAATGGCTCTTCGATACGCCTCGAATATCAATGTCCAAATATCCATAATAGGATTTTCACAAAAATTAAACCAAAACACTAAAAATTGGAATATACACAAAATCAATCCAAATCAAAATCAAATGCACATGAATAAGTGTTAGGAATTCATACCTAACAACAAAGATAGATATAGACTTAGATGTGAGATAAAAATTTCACCTTTAAACCCAAAAACGATAAAGAAGAAGCTTGAAAGCAAAGGAGGATCAACCACTCTTCAATCCCAACTCAAGAAGCTTGAATCTAAGCTTTAAAAGAAGAACATTCCCAAAGTTAGGTTTAGGAATTTCTGAAATTGAAGAAGGAAAGAGTTGGAGAAGATGAAGAGAAGGCTTACCAATAGCTTCTTCTTGAATTTGGAGATAGAACTTGGATTTGCAAAGATGATTAGGGCTTTGAATTTCCTATTTCGTTTTCTCTTCCCCCATTTTTGATAAAGCTTGAGTTGTATTAGGAAATGGAAGTGAATGAAGAGAAGTAGGAGTGGAGCTAGGGGCTTGTGTTAGGATATAGGGCTGAAACCCAAACTAAAGCCCTAAGTGAAAAAGTAGCAAAATTCTACTATCTCCAAACATATCGAAGTTTATACTCAAAAAGGTCGCAAACGTCATTTTGAACTCAATGGAAGGGGTCTCGAGTCCTAATTCGACTGTTTGCAAAAAGTAGCTTTTTGGACTAAAATCCGGCGAACGATGAAATATTTAAATAAAATATTTAAACATAAAATCGATAAATATGCGGGTTGTTACATATATTCACCCAATAGTGCGTATTTCTTCGATGAGTTTCATACTCTAAAACCAATGCAAAAATATGGATATTTGATCCATATACAATCACATATAAATGTTATATGGTGAATGGTCATAATTCGTAAAGTATAAATCCCATGCTGATGGCATGGATATAAAATTTGCTTCGCATATAATGAATGATGTTACACATTACACTAAGGTAAAGTTTGATAAGTGTCAAATTTAGTGTAAAAAAAATACCAAGAACAATAATCCATCATAGGATTGTTAAACACAGGGTGCACATAACATATAATCCGCCTTTTGTCATCTGAAATCATATTTGAATATGATAGTAAAATATTTTTACAACATATATAATAGTTAATAGTTCTAGTGAGTATTTCCCTAATTTCATCCCCTTTTCTACGTACCACGTATAGCTCTAACCCTGAAACAAAATAAAATGCATTTATAAAAAAGAAAGTAAGCTGCTGTGAGAACAAAATTATTTGTAACTGATTCTTAAAGTATTTGGGAAACAAAAGTATAGTAAACACACTATGAATATGATATAGGCAATCATTATATTCACAAAGCTAACCTAAATATCAAGGTTTATGTCAGTGGAAAAAGATAACATAAAAAATATAAATGCAACTTAATTTGCATAGATTCTTTTCACTACTTTTTACATTTGAAATTTCTTAGTGTTATACACAATAAGTTTACAATCATGCTGGTAAAAAAGAACTATGATAGAGGGCATGCAGTACCCTTATAAAAGACAAATAATCTAAAGGAGATAATAGGCAAATATAAAGATACATAGTGCAATTTCTCAAATTACTGCCGGATCTAAATAATATCAAAAAACAGACTACAATTCCTATACTAATAAGTAGCAAAGCTTAATCATGCTTAAAATATGCAAAATACATAATATATTACAATCATTCCAATTATCTATTACAAATTACCAAATATTTTTATGAATTCGTATGGTGTGCATTTATACATTAAAAAACAACTTGCAGCATATATGAAGTTTCAGATGCATTTGAGGGTCAGTATGCTATAAACAGATAGAGAATGGTTTACAAAGCTATCTAAGTGGGGCTTCGTATATGGACCATGAAAGATGCATCATTTTTAATCCTCATGTAAGAGTCGATAAAACTTCAATTCATTTTTGTCATATACACCATATAATATCATTTTATTATTCCTCATGTAAGAGTGCTAACACCTTTTTAATGCTCTGCAATATGCATTCATGAAACGAATAAATGGGAACAAAACAAAACACAATTTCAGGAAACTCAACCTTCATTAGCCAAGTGAAAGCATGCAGTTAAGTAAAAGAAAGATTATGAATCAACATCTGTACTGAAACTGAGTGAGAAACGTAATATCGGAAATAAATATGAGTTGCATTTCTTAGAAGTTGAGTACCACATGTGTAGTACTCATATTATATGTTATCTCCACTTTGATAAATCTATTAACGCTCAAATAATTCACTATTATGAGCTAAAGTGGTAAAGTCAATACATGAAGTAGGCATAACATATTTTTGTACATCTGCAATGAATTCCTCGTCATAATGAAAATAGAAAGGGGGCTTTGCACGAAAGGTCCCTATTTTTGATGGTGTTACAAGAAAAGTCCCTGTAGAAATAAGTATGTAAATTAAGTCCCTGTTTTTTCAAAATAAGAAAACGCAAGTTAGCTTGCGCTTTTTAAAATTTCAAAATCAGAAAGCGCAAACTAGCTTGCGCTTTCCTGATAGAAAGCGCAAGTTACCTAGCGCTTTTCAAAAAAATTTTAAAAGTTATAAAATTTTCAAAAAAAATTCAAAATTAGAAAGTGCAAACTAGCTTGCGCTTTTCTGATAGAAAGTGCAAGTTAACTTGCGCTTTTCAAAATTTTCGAAATTTTCGAAAAATATTTCAAAATTAGAAAAGTGCAAGTTATCTTGCATTTTCTGTCAGAAAAGTGCAAGACACTTTGCGTTTTTTTATTTTTGAAAAATAGGGACTAAATTTACATATTCATTTCTGCAGGGACTTTTTGTATAACAACATTAAAAACAGGGACCTGTGACTCTTTTCTTGAAATAGAAAGAGGTATATATTTTTGGATAGAACGTTCATTCTTTTTAAAGGATTAATCTCATATGGGGCTCACATGAGAATCTCATTTTATTATATTTCTCTTTTCTATACTCATTTTAACATACTTAACCTTCTTCTACGTTTACAATATTTTAAAGCTGATTTGATAAAATTTGGCATTTAGCTATAAATAATGAGCATTGGTTATATTATTCCCTAAGAAAAAATTTCTTATATTTCTCCGTAATATTAACTTCTTCCCATTTTTCTGCATTTGTTACATTATTCCTTAAAATTATTTCCAACTTTAGAAAAAATATCTTATATTTCTCCCTGATATTTACTTCTTCCCATTTTTCACCTCATGAATTCTAGTACAAACTAAAATTATAATATCTTTCCATCTTAATCAAATATAACTATCAATTTATACATTAAATAAACTTGAAGCAAAATTTTAACTAGGTGTACATATCTCAGAATTTTAAGAAATAAATTATACAATACCATATCTATTTTTTTTTAAGTCATATATTGCGGTCACATATAAATCAAATTCCACATGTCTTATCCACGAAGACATAGGTGGAAACATATTTTGCTACTCAATCAACTTACGTTTATTCAGAAAACGTAAATTTTGGATCTACCATGCCTTTTGTTTTACTTCTTATTTAAGTTCATAACCAATTAAGAATTATATATCTTTAAATGTGCAAAATAAAAATAACCTAAAATGGAGAACATCCATATATGAAAATACTACCTATACATGAAAAATACAACTCGTTAGCATGTAAGAAAAATGCAATAGATAACATATAAACATTGTGCATGGAATACGTCATAAAAAAAGGATAGAGAGGCATTTAATGAGTAGTCGGTTTTCAAAGACAAATGCATTAGACGATTAAAAATGAAATATAACTGCAAAGATTATCGAGAGAGTTAAGTATAACCAAAGGTGATTACCTCATGTTAAATTATTAGTAAATACAAAATTTAATTTAAACTCTTCTGCCACGCCTTACTAATTGCAATCGGAAAACATTCTACAGGTTGACGTTCATGATATAACGTAACTATAAGATATAGAATTCCAAACAAACCGAACTATGCTTCAAAAGCAATGATTTAAACTACCACATATTCAACTATCAATGGTAGAGCAAGAACAAAAAATTCACTTGGGCACTTTACAAAATATACATTTAATATTTATGGGCGAAACATTTCATTCGGTAAAGAATAAATATTGAACGTAATGTAATGATATATGATTTTTTACTTTTATCTGCAGCTCTTTTCAATGTCATATTTAACATTCATTATGTCCACTACTCTTTTCTCATTAGGAAAATACATTCCAGTAATAGTAGTAACTATACAACAAATTCATAGTTATTGCACTTGTGAGTGAAGAAAAAATGCATACACAAAATTTGATATCTATAAAATATTAGTTGTAATATTTTTTAAATAGAGTAACAATTATATATTTAAATGAAGTTACATATTTTATCCTACTAGTTCCAAAAATTCAAGTAATGATCATATAACTTAAGCTTTATTAAATATACAAACTTCAAAGAGTTATTGAGAGAGTTAAATTTAACCAAAGGTGATTATGTCATATTCATAAATATAAAATTTAATTTAAACTCTAAGACCACACCACCACCACCATTGAATCTAACTTAAATTTTGTTTTTGCTATTAATTTTTTTTGCCTTTTACTATGAATGCGTACAACCCAACTTAATTTCCCTACCAACGACAAAAGCAAGACAACCTTCAAGGCAACATTATCTCTTATCAAAGAAACATTTCGAGGAAGTATATTATAAAGTGCAAAAACGATGTTTTGTTGGACTTTCTCAACAATAGTAAGAAAAGCTACAAAAATTGAAGATAATATAAGCTTTATTAAGTTTTATGTGTCTGGAAAGTACTTTTTCTTTCTACATATAGGTTGTTTTACAGTGTTATAGACAGAATCAGGTTGGTATAAAAAGCATTTTTCATATATTTTAGTGCATTTTATTGTTCATTTAGGCTTCTCATTAGAGCTGGAACTATGGATGACCTGAGATGTATATATACACACAACTCCATCTATGATATATGATGTCTCAGTTTTAATTAGTTTTCTTTACTGCACAAAACCTCTATTTTTGATATAATACACCGTAAAAACAATCTTTTTTATACGTCACTTTAATTGGCAAATGGCTCTTTCATCCTTGATGTACCAAGTTAATGAATTGTTACAATTAAAGGAGCATGGTCTACATGTCAATCTCATCTAACCTCTTCAAAATTTAATCAAACAACAATAAGAATAATTACATAGAAAAGCCACAAAACTAACCTAGTTACCTTGATATTTTATCCTGTCAATGACATCGTTGAGGTTTAGGTTAATGCTCATTCAATGATTTACTCTATTAATTGAAAAAAATGAAATAATAGTAATAGTCAAAATATCATATGCAAGCACCAACCTCCTCCGTATCTTCCAACCCTAGAATCAGACTCGTCGGCCAAATTTGTATTTCACGGTCGACACCAGTTCCCCTGCATCGAGCCTTCCCTGCCTAAATCAATCCTTTCGAGCTCGAGCACTTGGGCCGTGCCTTAAGTTCAGCTATCGTAGTTTATCAAAGTAACCATTGTCGATAATCGGTAATCAACATTTAAAGTTGGAGAAGACAGTGCATCTGGAAGGGGAGGAAATTGATTTAGGCAATTTTGCACTTGATGAGCCAAGAAAAACCAAATAGGAGATGAATCGAATGATGGTGGCTATAAATCGAATTGAGGATTTGAAGAACTGAATTGGGAATCTGGACGAATTGGGGAAGAAACCAAATCAGGAGCGGCAATAGGAGGTACATGTTTACATGTGACAGTGAAATGCGGAGGACATTTTTGGTAACTAAAAAAGAAACGGTTGAAATAGTGGACTGAATTTACATTATTAGTAGTAGAGATGTACGAAACCTCGATGAGATTAGTTTATTGAAATAAGCAAGTAAACTGTAGCATGAGATCATGTATTCAATATGATTGATGACAATAACGATCTTGTTGTGTTAAATGTAATACAAGACCAAAGGCTATAGGATAAATCTAAGAATTCGATCATTGAAATGTCAGTCTAATCATTTTACGTAAGTGCAATTTATTTAATCTCCTTAAAGTCAAGGATGAACAAATGTGCTTTTGTAAATATTTCGTTATGATATTGTAGTAAGGATTTCCTTTGAATGGTTCAACCGTTTAGAAGGAAATCGAATGTATAAGAGTGGATGTAACCTAAGGAAGGGTTGGGAGGAAGAGCGTGAATGGTAACTTCTGCTTCATAAAGAAACATCGAAAACGAGAATTGTATAACAACATTTGATACATAACATTGGAATAAGAAATATGATTACATAACATTGGAATGAGAAATATGATTTCTTTTCCAAAATGTATTTTCAAATAGAAAATTGTTTTCTATGAGATTTACTTCTTTGAATTTAAGGTATTTGATCTGAAAATTCTTGACTATATAGCAGTTACAGTAAATTAAATGAATAGCTTATACCAAGTGGTCGAATGAAGTTTTGTATTTCATACGCTGTTATAGTAATAGTAGAAATAGTGGGAGTATACCATATAACACTTATTGGTCACATCGAGTTACGAGTATTATTTTCACAAAATTTGCCAAACATTATTTATGAAATAATAACTAATTTTTCAGTATTGACTAAAAATAGACATAGTTTTATTTCAATATGAATATTCATTATAAAATAAAACTATAGTACCGGTATTCGTGATGCATTGGAAAATGTAAAAGTATCTAAATTTACTTATAATTATTTCAAAATTATAGACTAAACCACAATTTGGAGAAATAATTCTTTGACATATGATTAAGAAACATATGGTAACAGTGAATTATGTCTCAAGCAATAAAGGCAAAGAACCCATTGAGTAGGAGCATCATAAGAGTTGATGAACTCTTTGGATTGATACATATAGCTGTATGCAATCGTAAGTCTAATAATACCAAAAGGTTTCCATGTACTTCATTGTATTCACCAATGAGTTATCACAAACATGAACATGTGTATTTGTTTCACATGTAATATGTCTATGATAATCTCATAGAATATTAAACGAAAGTAAATAACCCACAACAGAAAATAAAATGATTCGATTTGATCGAATATGTGAGTATTGGAAAGAGTTCCAAACGTACCTAAAAATGAAACTGGATTCGGTCTCAAAAGTCACTCCTCCCTATGATACATAATAATGTATCGATAAGGAGTAATCAAACTTAGTTGAACGAAGTACGATTAATTGTAAGTGAAGTTGAGTTAACTTCTTTCTGTAAGGTTGTGTACTTTAGAGTAGTACACAACGTTAAAATTAATTTTAGCTAAAGAACGTTTTACAAAATCATACACGATAAGGGTTTATAAGAAACTCCAGTATATCCTAGGCCAAGGAGTTGGCTGGTTGTGCGAGTTGAAAGACTGCACATAATAATTGTTCATGATGGATCTTGCATGAATCTACATAAATGTAGTTTGGGAATGACTATCATTAGATGACCAATTTATGTTTTGAACATAAGTATTGTAAACTAAAACCAAATTAGTTTTATATATAACGCAATTCATTAAATGTTTATGAAGACTTGTTCTATTACTCTATGAAATAACAGTTGTTTCAAGAAATACCAACTTTGTTGTAAAGTAATTTCTTTTAGATATTATTAGTAGTCAAATGGATTTGGAAACGATCTAAAGAAGAAAATAATTATGTGGGATGAAATGAAATTAACCTAACTAAATGAACACAACGCATTAGAGGGCCTGATAAGTAATCTTGCACATTAAATATAACTATGACGTTCTTATCAATGTCGAACATAGACGATCCTTAGCAAGCAATTAAACCATTAAGAGTACCGACTCTATGGTACGGTATGATGCACAAATTCGAATTAGATTCCAAGTACGTTATCGAAATATGATTTTGGTAGTTGTACCTAAAGGGTTATGATTCATTGGCCATGAATGTGTCTTCAAGAGCAAGACTAATGCAGTTGGAATATAATAAGAAACATTGATAAAAAATATTATCGTAAATTTCAATTGTTGAAATTAGCATAATTTATTCGTTATTCAACGTGCTCAAGTTTTACTCACAAAATTATTGCTTAGTGCAACTTTGTGTTTTGGTACACATATGGTGAAATGGGAAATTCTAAACAATGATATATAATAGCGCATTTGCACTTAACAACCAAAGTGTCTCGAAGTCAGGGGGAGTGATATTGAGTTTGTGAGTTTTTCAGATATGATCCAACAAATAATACGAAAGTATCATTCCATAAGCATCAGAATTGAATAAGTATTATGATAGAAATATCGAATTGTTTGGTTTTCAGTAAAAATAAAGAGGAAGATATGTCCATAAGAAAGAACCACAAAAAGGCACGTAAATATTTCTAGATTATAAGCAAACAACATAATGCTGATTGTTAACGATATACTTATGTTAAAATCAGCAATAGTTTGGTTGTTTAATATTTCGATATTGGATTTCTAAATTATATCTCTTATAATAAGTATAAAGCATGTTAACTGTCTCAAATGACATACAAAGATACCTTATTAAAATGTTTAATATGGAACATGTAATATGGATTCCTTATGTACTGACAATAGGAATTATCATACATTTCTATTGTTTACAATATCATATTTTTCTTTTGTATTTGATGCATGAAGAAAATATCAAATCCAAATTAAGATCACTAAAAGGTAGTTTAGAGTGTTCTCGAGTATTTACGAAATACTAGAGAATTGTTTATGAAAACAACGAACACTTGATAAAGGAGTAATTAGACTTGAACTTCATAAGTGACATCGAGTATAATGTTGGAAAATGAGGTGTCTATATAACACATTGCAGAATAGATATTAAGGTTATTTGAACATTACGGGGGTGAAGTGCATATTTCAATTATTTAGAACTAACTTATGACTTTCACACTATATCTAATCAAATTACAAATAGAAAACCAATAATCATAGAATAAATAAATAGTAAATTAAAATGCAATAAAGTAAATAACACCCAGATTTTATACTTGTTCGGATTAACCAATCCTACATCCAGTCCTACACTACACCGTGTAGAATTTCACTATAATCGCTTGCTTTTGACAGGTGGCAAGAACACCTTTATAATCTTTCACAGGCTACAAGATACACCCTCTTGATTTATAGGCTACAAGATTACCCTCTCCTTTTCACAAACAACAAACAACAACAAACTGTGGCAAGCAGTCATGTCTACAATGCAGATTCTTACAGATTTGATACAATGATCCTATAGACCTCCAATGGCAATATATCTTAGAAATCTTTGAGGAATAGGATGAAATCAGAAAGAGAATGATATGAATTCTAGTACAACTCTCTGATGTTATGTAGTCAGCAAATCAGTGAAGAATTGGAGTGAAATAGTATCGATTTTCAAGAAGTTTGGAAGGGTATGCAATGAGTTTCTTTTGCAAAAATGTGGAAGAGAAAGAGTAAGAGACGGAAGTGAAAAGTGACTAGAAAATTCGTTTTCCAAAGGCTTTAAATAGGTATTGAAGTGACATGTCTTTTGATGAAGAGGTGGCGGGAAAATCCCTTATTTAATTTTTAAAAAACTGACCAATGGGACATATGTCGACATACATTACCCCCATATGTCGACACATATGCATTTTTCTAAAGGGAATCAGCTACACCAATAAGAGTTGCAAATTTCAGAAAGTGTTGCAAATTTCAGATATCAAAAGTACCTCTTATTTGTTAATTTTTGTGATTCAATTGAAGTTAATGGTTGATGATCTTCAAGTATAATTTCCATGGAGTCTTTAACAAGTGATTCTAAGGTCAACTAACCATCACTTGAAATACTTCTATCCTTTCAGCATTCTTCTTCAATCAATTTTGTTCTTCCATTCCTTTAATTAACCTTCATATATAATTCATTTGCTTCCACTGAATTCTTGTTTATGTCTTTAAATGTCTCTATAATATATCTGAAATACCTGCATAACTTTGAGATACATTAGTAGTAATGTTTATATGGTTGTTATCATCAAAATCAATACCTAGGTATTAACAATCTCCCTTATTTAGATGATTATAACTATATAAATATTTGAGAGATAAAATATAATATTTTTATATTTGACTCCCCTAACTCTATGTACTTCCCCTATCATTTTGCCTATTATATTTCTACCTTTTCTCCTTCTTTGTCATCAACAAAAAGGGTGAAAAAGAATTGCTTAAGCACATCTAGACAATGTGTATATATATATATAAATGTATATAAAATATAACTTATGAGAGGAATCAAAATCAATACAAAATATGTAAAAAGGTTATCAAGAAAAATAATTAAAATTAGATATTTTTAGAGTTACAGATGTTGCCGATGCCAAAAACATATCCTTTTGAATGGATTTCTTGTCTTTGAACATCCGTTGTCCGGTATCCATTGTTGGGTACTTCAAAAATATAAAAAATAGGCACTGGTACCCTTTTTATTTTGGGTCCATGAAGAGTTTGAATACCCTTTCAAAACATAATCAAGAAGAGTTTGAATACCCTTTCAAAACATAATCATCAGATAAATGAATATTATTAATAAAATTATCGATATATTTCTCTTTCTCATTATTATCTAACTTTATAGGAACCCATAAATTAATAAACCTGTTTGGGGGTTTTATCTTTAATTTCCTAGATTTTGGTTTGAACTTGGTAGCCTTAACAAATTTAGCACTTTAAGTACTAATTTTCTTTGATTTGGGCTTAGGGGTGTATCCAATTCCATGTTTATTCCTAGTAGGTTTAGATCCAGATAATAAATTTTCTAGATTATCCTTCCCTTGGTTAAATTTATCAACATCAGTTTTTATTTTATCAAAATCCTTATTATTATAGTTGAAAATAACATTGTCCAGAGATATTATTTTGTTATTCAGATCAGTGATCTCTGACTTCACTAAAAGATTTTTTGATTTTAAGGATTCATTTTCACTTTTTAATTTTTCAAAACTTTCAAGTGTTAAATCCTTTTCATTATTATACCCATTAAGTCTTTTAGTTTCATCTTCTAGACATTGTTTTTCTTCGATTAACATTTCAATAAACATTTTTAATCTATCTTTCTCTGCTAAACTGTTCTTGTACTCTTTCCTAAGCATTTTATATCCTTTATACATATCATTTAAGACAATAGTAATTTATTTTGTAAAATTCCATACCTGGTCATCCTTTGTCATGAAGCACATGTTGGCATTTTCTGTTTCTAAATCACCATCACTTGATGATGTATCTGAATCATCCCATGTTGTGTTAAAAGAATGTTTCCTGTTGTTATTGAAAATGTTCAAAGAGTACTTTGATTTCTTCAGGTTCGGGCAGTCTTTTTTCAAATGACCGGGTTTATCACATTCGAAACACTTAAGAACATTTCCATTTATGGAATTATTGTTGTTAGTTTTCTGAAGTTTGTCCGTTTTCCAATATTTCAAGAATTCATTTGAAATTCCTTATCATAAACTCGATAGCATCATCAGCAGCAACATCTGGTTCATTATTGTTATTTGTAACATTGAGTGCTAGTGGATTCTTCTCATTTTCCTAATTCTCTTTTCTAACCTGCAACTTTACTTCATAGGACATTAGATTATCAATTAAATCTTCTATTTTCATAGTACTAATATCATTGGCTTTTTCGATTGCCAGAATCTTCTGATCCCATTCACTAGAGAGTGGATTCAAGATCTTTCTGACTTGGTCATCTTTGGTAATTTTCTTTCCTAATGATATTAATGCATGTACTATATCCTAAAATCTAGAATACATATCAGAAATAGATTTATTTGGTTTCATTTGAAAAAGTTGAAACTGGTTAGTTAGCATAGATATCTTAGTCTGCTTTACATTACTAGTGCCCTCATGTTTGTTCTCCAAATTTCATATGCAGACTTACAAATAGACACTCGATTAAATTCATTTCTTTCCAAGGAGCAAAATAAAATGTTCATAGCCTTTGAGTTACTAAGTGCTTGTGTCTTTTGGTCTAGTGCCCATTATGAATATTTTACTTGGGGCTAAGTGTACTCTATTTGAGTAATGTTCCAAATATCTACACCATTAGACTTTAAATAAAACTTCATCCTACAAGCCTAATATGCATAATTACTATCATCAAATAGAGGCGGTACAGCGGTAGATTGCTCTTGTACAAAAGTGTTAAAGAAAGTGTTACAAGTGTCATTAGCCATTTATACTTTTTTTAAAAAAAATTTGAATTTTTGAAAACCAGTGCTCTGATACCAAATGTTGGAATGAAATGTCTATAGCATAATGCAAAATAGTTCTTAAGGCAATTTGAAGCACTACAGGGGGTGAAGTGTATATTTCAATTATTTAGAACTAACTTATGACTTTAATACTATATCTAATCAAATTGCAAATAGAAAACCAATAATCATAGAATAAATATATAGTAAAGTAAAATGCAGTAAAGTAAATAACACCTGGATTTTATATTGGTTTGGATTAATCAATCCAACATCTAGTCTTGCACTACACCATGCAAAATTTCACTATAATCGCTTGCTTTCCAAGGGTGGCAAGAACACCTTTACAATCTTGGTTTCACGAACTACAAGATACACCCACTTGATATACAGGCTACAAGATTACCCTCTCCTTTTCATAAACAACAAACAACAAAAACTATGGCAAGTAGTTGTATCCTTAAGGGAGATTCTTGCTGATTCGGTATAATGATCCTACAGACCTTCAATGGCGATATATCTTTGAAATCTTTGAGGAATAGGATGAAATCAGAGAGACAATGATATGAATTCACGTACAACTCTCGATGTTGTGTGATTTGCAAATCGATGAAGAATTGGAGTGAAATAGTATCGATTTACAAGGAGATTGGAATAGTATGCAATGGGTTTCTTTTGCAAAAATGTGGAGAGAAAGAGTAAGAGAAAGAAGTGAAAAGTGACTGGAAAATTCTTTTTCCAAAGGCTTTAAATAGGTATTGAAGAGGCATGTCTTTTAGTGAAGAGGTAGTGGGAAAATCCCTTGATTTAAATTTTAAAAAACTGACCATGCGACATATGTCGACATACATTACTCCCATATGTCGACATACATGCATTTTCCAAGGAGAATCAACAACACCAATAAGCATTGCAAATTTCAGCAAGTGTTGCAGATTTCAGATATCAAAAGTACCTCTTATTTGTGAATTTTTGTGATTCAGTTGAGGTTAATGGTTGATGATCTTCAAGTATAATTTCCATGGGGTCTTTAACTAGTGATTCTAAGGTTCAACCAACTAACCATCACTTGAAGTACTTCTGTCCTTTCAGCATTCTTCTTCAATCAATTTTGTTCTTCCATTCCTCTTATTATTATATAATTCATTTTCTTCCACTGAATTCTTGTTTATCTCTGTAAATGTCTCCATAATATAGCTGAAATGACTGCACAACTTGGAGATACGTTTGTAGTAATGTTTATATGGTCGTTGTAAATCAATACCTAGGGTATTAACATATAATATGTCAATATTAAATTCACTTTCATACCTTAGCTAAGAAGCTTTAAGTTGGCAATGTTCTAAATGAAAGGTTGTGGCCGATTCAATGAAAGGCTAAGTATTGAATATTGCTGGAATAAACGCAATGTACAAATATAAATGCATAAATTGATCACTGAGCAAAGAGTGATTCCAAGTATTGAGAATACTATATCATGGTTATATGATAACAATGTAATAATAAGAGCTCACTAGAAGTCAATAAACATACTCCGAAGAGTTCCACATGATAAAAGTAGTTTATTAGCATCAGAGAGAGTGGACTGATAGAGTAGATAATTGAACAACATAGCAGATCCATTCACGAATGGTCTAACTCGATTAGTTCTAATCAAATCAATCGAAGGGATGGGATAGAGATTCCATAATTGGCTCCAAGTGCAAGTGGAAAATTGATAAAGTTAGAGGTATGCCCTAGAGGCAATTATGTAATTTGTTACATATATCTAACTTGATAACCAATCTTGTTTGAAATAAAAGTTGTTTTCTTTCTATTATATATTTGATATAATGTGTTATATTAATTAATTAATTTAATTTAAAGCATATTTAATAGAAAATCCATAAATGGTATGTTTTGTGATAGTAGTTACAAAGTGTTGTGACCATGAGTAATTTATTATAATGAAATTAAACATGCTATTTTATATATTCCTAGTTTAGATGTATCGAGACTGGATATTGATACGTCTTTTGAGACTAGAGTACATAATGCTCTCTAAAAGTTAGGCTGTGTATTACTCGTGACTATTAGGGGGCACCAAGGGGTTATGTACTCATAGTTATTGAATAACCATGGAATGATTCACTCGATAGATTTCTGTTGGTTAATATAACTAAGGTCAAATAGATAATATCGATGTGACAATATTACACAATTCCCTCGATCTTAGAATAATGTCAAGCTTCAATGAGGAAACTCTGCTTTGATTATAGTTAAATCGTGGCATGGCGTCCATCGAATCACTATAGTTGGGTCAAGTGGAAGCACTAGAAGAGACACTGTTCAAGAGAGAATTCGTCTCCTCGGTTATATGAGGTTAGTATTACGGTAAACTGAAGTCAACGCAAAGTCAAAGTCTCCGGCCAAATCAATTAGGCTACTAATAGTTATTATTATCGAACCAAGGATCTGTGTTTAGACTATGAAGTTGAATATGGATGATACTGGAATTTTGACCATTACCAAATTCCACAAGTCCAAAGTAATATAGTTTTTACGAAGAGATTGATGTAAATATTTGTCACTAACGGGTAACATTTAATAAAGTAAAATTAGACTTTTTTGAAACCATGTAAGCGTTAGTTTTTGCCATAATGTCACATCACCTGCTAAGTAAAGTGTGAACATTAATATTCGAATTACTCCATATTAATCGCTGAATGAATTTACACCTAAGAGTCACACAACTTAAACATTGAATACTCCTTCCGCTCGATTTAATTAATTGTAATTGTAATAAATTAATTTACTTAATTATTATGGAATATTTATTATAAAATTTTGTTTAATGTGTATTGAATAATAATAAATAATGTGCATATAACATTAATTGATATTCAATATTGATACATATTTAAATTAGATTTAAATGTGCAATAAATATTATTCAAGCTTAAAATGGATTTGAGGCCCATATGAAGCATGCTAATTCAGGCTATGATAGGGACATGGAGGCCTGCCATAAGATGGCTAGGAGGGAGGGTGTTTGAATGTTTAAAAGAAAGGGAATGGGTAAGAGAAATTTAAGGGTCTTGATACTGCTTCTGCTCTCTAGCCTCTCCCTTATATAAACATCTTAACCCTCACTTTAGAGGTGATCTTTTTACTGCCTCCATCCTATGCTTTGTCAGTCGAACACTCCCCTCCCTGTCCTAAAATATTCAACCAATCTAATACAAATTAAAATCTAACAATCATCGGTGGTAAGGCAATTCGAAAGCTAGCAACTTTGGGATTGAAATTCAATTCAAGGAGTTCACTTCTTCATTTCAAATTGTGAGATTTAGGCTTTGGTGAAAGATATTCTTCTAGTTTACTATTATTTTATAATGTTCATATGATTATTGCTCTATATATTATTTTGTTAAAATTACCATGAATCGATATATTGATGGGTTGTCATATGCTAATGGTGTATATACATAAGTGTATATATATTAAAATAATTTTTTATGCATATTTGTTTATACATGCTCTCGGCCTGAAATAAAAACTTTTTGTATTTTCGAAAATTTGAATAATAATAATATATTATATGGATTCAAATATCAAATCTAATTTTAAAAGTTTAACACTATATAATATACTTATTTTAAAACTCAACGGTAATAAGAAAATATTTTTTGCATATTTAATATATATATACACTATTATTTAATTCAAAATTGATTTTGTAAATAATATGTATATGTATGTGTGTATTTATAAATAATATAAAATTCTAAATAAAAATTATATAATACAAAATATACATTATTACTTCAAAAATAAATATTAAATGATTTTTTATTTCCATACGGTTTATTAATTAATTATAACTTTTTAGCTACTAAATTATTTAAAAATCCAAAATTTAATTTTTTTATCAGGCTAAAAGTAGCAACAAAATATATATTTAATTATAAAGTTTATTTATTTATATATAAATATATAATATAACTAGTTATATGTTTATATGTAATACGTATTTAATTTAATTTAAAATAAATAAATAAATATATGTATATATATATTTATATAAATTTCAATTCGAATTTTAAATTATTAGTATTCTAAATAATTTTACAAATTAACGTTTAATATAACTTTATAAATTAATCATGACCATCCATTTCAAACGAAGGACACATGTCATGAATCCAAAGGTCCAAATCTTCTATAAATAGGCAAGTATCCTCTACTAGAAAGGGGTTGAATTCCAAATAATCCTTCTTCCTCATTTTTTATTTTCTTGAGTGTAAAAAGAAAAGCTTAAGATTGGGATTTCAATGGCAGTAGGTCAGATTGAAATAATACTTTGTAATCAAGGACATGAGTAATACCAATTTGCATATATACTCTCATAAGGACTCTTGCCTTGTATGTATAACTTGCGACTTGCCTATTGAACAAAGAAGGACTGGCCATCTTGACTAGCATATTGAACAATAGTACTTGCCTCCTTAACTAGACATATGGACCATGAAAACCCTTCTTACTCAAGTTGAAAAATTGATCTTGATTTAAGCCTAATTTTCGACCAAACATTAGTGGTGCTTTCATTGAGAGTTGAGCTTAGGGAAAAACCAAGAACTTTGAACATAGAATCGAATCTGAATTTATCCAAAACTAGAACATAGTGGTTAAATATCAACAAAGATCCTCTGAACTCCACTTGAAAACTTTGACTTATCCACAGAATACCCTTCAACTTAGCAAGGCCAAGAATTGAACCTTAAGAATCTAGCACTTTAGACTTTAGAAGAAAAGAAAAGAGTTGCCCAGTATAGCTTAATAAATTGGAGCTTAAATCCATTCCAGATAAGGGAAAACCTATTTTTGCCTCGGTAAATGTGCTAAACAGAAAGAGACCGATCCAAGGACATAAAGAAATACCAAGTTAAGGGATGACCTATTTGCTCAAGCAAGACAAACTATTCAGTTACAAGCTCGAGGGATAATATTTGAAATAGAGCTAAACCATGACTTCAACAAATTTGCTCAAAAGTGGAAAGACGTTGTAAACTCAACACTTAAAAGAAAAGATGGAAATTCTTAAATAATGGAAAGTAAGTTGAATGAAACTGAGGAGAAATCATGAACCCACAAAAGAAGTACCGAAGTGAGTAAGGAAATCACATAACAAAAGGGCCAAAGAGCAAAATAGTTACTCCTCTTTATGTTTCTCAAGAGAGAGTATATTTTCTTACTAAAGAATGACAGACTATTAAACTTCTAAGAAAACTACAAGAAGTATAGAAAAGCATGCAGGAAATGAATATTGCCATTATCATAGAACAAACGATCATCGTACTAATGATTGTAGAGCTTTGTCAAGAATCATAAAATATTATGTAAGAAAATAGGAATTGCAGGAGTTTGTTAGGTGCAAGCTTTCGACAAAGTAGGGGAAGGGAAAACAAAATCTCAAATGATGATGGATGTATCTTCTGGAAGACGAAACTAACGATTGGAGTCATATTTTCAAAAAGGAAGAACTTTGAATGAAATGGAAACCAGATAAAAGCCTTTGGTCCTATTGTAAGACTCGTTGAAGCACCCATCTAAAGAGTGATGGTCAATTAAGCATTTGGTCTCGCTGCCAGGCTTGGCCAAAGCACTCATTCAACGGAGATGGATGAGTAGCCTTTGATCCCACTGTAAGGCTATGGCGAAGCACCCATCCAAAGTTTGGTAGCCAATTAATCCTTTGATCTTCCACCACCTATCCTGGCCAAATCACCCATCTAAGGGAGATGGACGAGAAGCGTTCGATTTCATCGTAAGGTCTGGCTGAAGCACCCATCTAAAGAGTGATGATCAATCAAGCCTTTGGTCCTGCCGTCAGATCTAGCCAAAGCACCCATCCAATAGAGATGGATGTGAGGCCTTCGATCCCGCCATAAGGCCTAGCCAAAGCATCCATCCAAAGAGTGATGTCAATCAAGCATTTGTCCCATCATCGTGCACGGTCAAAGCACCTATCGAATGGAGATGGACGAGAAGTCTTTGGTCCCGCCATAAGGTCTAGCCGAAGCACCCCTCCAAAGAGTGATGGTCATCAAGCCTTTGGTCCCGTCATTAGGCACTGCCAAAACACCCATCCAAGGGAGATGGACGAGAAGCCTTCGGTCCTGTTGCAATGCCTGACCAAAGCAGCCATCTAAAGAGTGATGGTCAATCAAGTATTTGGTCCCATCGTCGATCCTGGACAAAGCACCCATCTAAGGGAGATGGATGAAAAGATATCAATCTTATTTTCAAGCCATTTCAAAAACACCAATGCAAAAGAGATGGATGAAAAAGTTTTTATTCTATCATTCAATCCGATCAAAGCACCAGTGAGAAGGGCATAAGAGTTATATCGAAAAGTACAAACATACAAGTCATCAAGATGCATTCTGAAATAGGTATGCAAAACTTTTATTACATAAGATCCATATTACAAAATAGTTTTATAGTAAGGTTAACTGTCACAAAATTCACATCTCTAGAGGGTGATGAAGTGGGTGATGTGTATAAACAAGCTTTGTTCCTCTCCCTTCAACTTCTAAAGTCCAATGGTGGGATTCACTAGATCAAGCTGCATTCTTATACAATATAGAAGGACCACCAATTTCCTTAAGAACATCAGAGCATCCATACTAGAAGAAATGCTGATATCTTTGATAGTTGGAAGTGATGGCTTTCCTTAATCTGCAACTTCTTTTCGAGCCTAAAAATGAGAAGTCAATGTTTTAATCAAAAGCAATTAGGACTTCAACTAAATATTCTATAAATGAATCACGCTGAGATTACTTAATGGAATAAAATTGCATTAATTCTAATTGGCCCTTGAGCTTTTTTACCTCTTTAATTAAAGTTTCCAACGCAAAAGGATGATCAACAATAAGTTGAATTGCCATAACGAGGTATTTCTTTAATTTCTTCTGCTTATGATAAATAACTTTAAGAGAGTCAAAGCGTCTCTCTAAACCACTACCTTCACATATGTTCTGTTGGCATTCTTAGTTGGGAAACTTGATGAGAAAAGTTGCTTTTGTCGGTCTCGAGTATCATGGTCTTTAATGAAAGTTCATTCATTTTGCATTCCAAATTCTCGACCTCAAGTCTAAGATTCAAAATAACCTTAGTAAACATTTTATTCTAATACTCTTTTATCTTTTGACTATAATCAAACTTGAAGGAATTTCACAATCTAGCAAGTTCGCTAGATTTGTTTTTCGATAACGAAGGAGCTAGAGCAATCGTACCGCAATTATATGTCAAACGGCCAGGAGATAAAGGAGAAACCTACAAAGTGCCTTTTTGAAGGACTTTGTCAGAGTTGGGGTGGGAAGTTCTTCTTCGCCCTTAGTCATGATAAGTTTGTATGATTAACACTCATTTCTAGATTTCAATAGATCCATTTCCAAATCAAGAATACATTGATTAAGTTGTGCAATTTTTACTCATATTCTAACCATTAAGGATCAAAACGTAAGTTAAGCTTTCCAGTTAATTACAAAATTTTAGCATCCCTGGAGTAGATTTTCTTTTCATGGTCATCGACTGTTTCTTTAGAAGCTTATAAAATATACTTTAATTGGATATACTTCTCGTACCACTTGTTGGCTTTAGCATTATCGATGGTTGATGAACTAAAAACAAAATGAGCAGAACGGTTTTCCATGGTCGTCGCTAATTTAGAGTGAATATTCTCGAGACGTTGAGCGAGGTTGGGATCATCAAGAGATATAGGCAATTCCTTGTCCTAAATTAAGAAGTGAGTAATATCTAACCTTTAGCAAAAGAAAGAAAAGTGGTAATAAGAAACTTTATTAATAATTTGGTTTTAAGAACATCCAAAGACATTACATTTGTGTAAAAAAGCTATATGCACATTAAATTTTTGCTAATTCTTAAAATGAGAAAGGGCATCTCAAATTCTTCGAAAAGATGAACGTGAAATGAGAAATGTAGTACAAAGGAGCTTCGGTGTTATGAGAGTATTAACTGGAGGAAAGCTATAATATTCCCTTCTTTGGGAGGAGGGCTAAGTTCACCACATAATAATTTTTCATAACTGGTTCGAATCTTGTAAAGACACTGGCTCTTTGATCTCCCAAGAAATTGAAATCCAACTTAGGAAATTTAGTTTACACATAATGAAGGTCACAAAGGAAACAATATTATGATAGACAAGACTTGTTAATTAAGAAGGAATTTTCCTTAAAGAAACCTTTTAGTCTGACTAATTTACTTAGGGAATCCTTAGAAATAGGGGATAAAGAAGACATAGAAGCAAGTTTAGAAACCTTCACATTGATGATATAACAAAGTTAAAAGCCAAAATATTATTTTTTAGATGAATATGTCATTACAACATCAGTTTAAATACAACATAAAAAATATAGAACAAAGTTACAAAGGTTCATAAAGAATGGAATTCTTATAATACTCGGTAATGAATTTACCCTTATTAAACTTAACCTTTTCAAGGTGAAGGAAGCTAATAATTAGAGCAGCAGTGAAGACTTTAGGCAAATTCCAATAGTCTTTAAGATATGGATCTAAACCACGCTCGTCCAAGTACCTCTTATGAAGACATCTAATTAGGCATCCATAATCATCACCTAGGAAAAAAAAGTTGTTAATGGAAAACCTAACATAAACTAGATAATAAGATTCCACTAATTTGGTCTTGTCCTCGATCAACATCCAAAAAAGGGTAGTAAGCTCTTCATTCTCCTTATGGGAGTTGGATTGATGGAAACGAGATATTCCTTAAAATGGGTGACTCTTTATTCATAAAGTACTTAAGGTACTTGAAGTATTTTAAGAGTCCCACATATCAATCATTTGACTCATTTAAGTCCTTACATAACCTTTCTCCTTCTCTGTTGAGCCTTAAGATCTCATCCCTCTTTTTATCTAATAAAATATCAACATAATTCTTATTTCTCCTTTTATGCTAGTGGTCAAGTAATATTGAATTTATAATCTATAAATAGGATAAACTAGACAACAAAATTCAGAGAACAAGTTACTTATGGAGAGGTCATTGAAGCACTTGGCTTGAAAGGCCAAACTTTTTCCATCCTAAATGAAGATTATCCAAACTTACTTTGGCTGTAAGGGGTTGAACAACTTGAAGAATTCCTTGACGACGACGAACCACTAAGGCCAAGATCAGTATGAGGAGAAGAAAAACAAATGTCATGGCCTAGATCTTGAGGGGTTCCAAATATACCTTGGTCTGAGCCACCATCTCCATCCTTCCTAGAAGAACCATCTTGATTTTGATCCACAGCATCACCATTTCTGTCATCATCATCGCCATCTTCAGACTTGTCCTCCTCATCACTTTTTTATTCATCATCATCAGACAAAGGGTCATTAAAGGTTAGGATCTTAACTGGATCGATGGCATCATCATCCCTGAATTTGGAAAGATCACCAGGGATTCGATTAAGGATGATATCAAACTTCTTTTTGTAGTTTACCTGAGTAAAATGAAAGGAAGGAAAGTCCATATCTGAACAACGTTCGCATTGTCTTTTTAAGTAGTAAATAGGACAGCTTCATAATTCCGATCATTCTAATAAGGGAGAGCTTGGTTCCAGATGGAGGACACCTTGGATTTAGCATTGCTCAAAGAAGACCTAAGAAATTTTTTTCTTTGCTATGTCCTTCTCTAATGTCGAAAGTTTACCTGAAGCTTCAATCTTGGCTTGCTCTATTTCTTCATGACTTAAGGAAAGCTGTTTTTCCAAGAATTTTAGCTTTTCTTCCAAATTAGTAGTTCACTCTTTTATATGTCAAATAAAGTCGAAATTTGAACAATTTCAATAGATAACGAGCTATTGTCATTCTTGAGCTTCTGAGCTTCTTTCTCGTGAGTCTCTACCTACTCAAATAGAAGGGAGTTTATTTCTTGCAATGATGACATATCTTGAGAAGAAGATGAAGATGATTGCTAGAGTAGGAATAGATACTTTCCAATCTTAAAGTAATATTAAATGTTAAAACTAAATTGGTCAAAGAATCTGATGCAGAAATAGAGAGGTGTATACCGGAATAAATTGCTGAAAAGAGAAACAAGAGCTTCTCTTGAAAGAGGAAGGTTAACCTCAGTTGATTCCAAGGAAGCAATAATATGAGATTGGGAGATAAGCATTAGTAGCTCCTTAAAAGTTGATTGGAAAGGAGTCTTTGAGGTACAGTCGGGTAGAGGATCATTTTGTACCAGAGGAGAGTCGAGTCCTAGGTCATGGTGAAGAAAAGCTAGAGAATCCCTAAGTGGAGAACCCACGATATCCCTAGTTGGACTATAAGCAGGTAATGAAGAGGATGCAGTGAAACCATTAGAAGTAGGAACTAAGGGTGCTGTTGAAATAGAAATGCCCTCTTTGGATTTCTTAAGAGAAGGCTGAATAGAAGCATGCACATCGCTAGACTCCTTTTGTTTCCTGCTCTTCACTAATGAAAAGATATCCCCTACCACAGAAGTTAAGGGTAATGAGTCAACTTTGGAGGTGGGAGGAAGAGGAGGATTCCTAATTGATTTTGGAGACTAAGGGGTCCATATGCAAAGACAAGGAAGCCAAGTCGACCAAGCGCGCATCTGAAACATAGAGAACATAAGCAATGTTAAAAGAAAAACTACTTGTTCTTTAACATAAGGGTGAAAAGAGTGATACTTCGAGAGTATCTAGGACTTTCGGCTATTATACGTTGGACCAAAGAATTTTTTTAGATTAGTGGCAACAAGGGTTGAGAAGCCATATTTATTCTTTTATATGAGGGGTGATTCACCCAGAATCTGGTGGAATGGCTTAATTAAAGAATATGTTATTAAATTTTCTTTAGTAAGAAATCTAGACTGACTTCTTGGATATTTGGTAGCACCACCAAGTGGATGAATCTTTGCCAAAATCTTAGATCAATGCTTTTTGAGGCAAAATCTAACGAGAATAAGAAAAGACAAAATGAGAAGGTTTAGTGCAATACCATGATAAAGTAGCAGGAGTGCTAGATGTGTATCAAAGTAGAAGTGAAGAATCCTTCAAGAGGAGTATTAATCCTGTCAAAAAGGTGAAATACCGTAGTATGAACTCCAGAAATTTCGAAATATCTCAAAAAAGAGTCAATGTCTTGTTTCCTTGAAAAGTAAGACTGGCAGCTGGTATAAATCTTTTCCTCGGATAGTTCTTGTGCTTAGAGGAACTAGGTGATTCTTTGGAGGTTCCTTTATTGTTGTAGACATGATGCCTACATCATTTAATTAAGCACATATATATAAACTTAAGTTAAATAGAGATTACTCTTAGAATGGTTAAAAAAGTAAACTTCCATCGTAGTTACATTAACAAGTACCCAAATGATAAAACAACATAATAAGGAGATGAAGTTATCCCATATTAAGAAAGAAAAAAGTCATCACAAGATAAATCATTGCATGAAAATAATAATGTATGTCGTCTTATATTGAATAAAGCAAGTAAATAAATGACCTATCGCAAGTCGAGCCGTCGTTGGTTGAGGAAAGTAAATAAAATGAACTATCGCAAGTTATGTTATCGCTAGCTAAGGAAAGTAAATAAAATGAACTACCAGAAGTTGAGCTATCGCTGGTTGAAGAAAGTAAATAAAATGAACAAATGCAAGTTGAGCTATTGTTGTTTGAGGAAAGTAAATAGAGCAAACTATTGAATGTTGACCTATTACTAGCTAAGAAAAGTAAATAAAATGGACTATCATATGATGACCTATCACCGATTAAATAAGGAATATAGTGGGATAAACGAAATAAGAAGCACTAGTTAAATAACAAAAACGAAATGGACTATCGCTAGTTAAACCAAAGCTACTTAAATAAATTTGAATAAAATGAGTTATCATATAATGATCTATGGCAAATTGAGAAAGGGAAACTAGACTATCGCAATTTGAGATGACGAGCATGTTCCATTAACTAAACTCTTAAATTGGTATTGGGTAAAAGAAATCCAAAATGCACTAATAGAAATGACAACTTAAAACGAAACATAGATTGGATTGAAATGAAAATTATGGAAAAATTTGAAGAAAACCATAAGAAAATGCGAAATTGGCAAGTCTAATAAAACCCAAAATTAACAAAATTAAATCAACGTGAGTAATAGCAAGGTTATATTCGAAAAGGTAACGTAATTATCATAGTAAACAATAAATAAATCATTAATAGAAAGGAGTCTCTCGAGAATCGGGGGTTTTCAGGAAAATTTAATGGAAATTAGAGTTGTAATTTTAAGAAACTGCTAAAAGTGAAGAATAGGAGAAGAAGAGCTATTTATAAAATAGAGAGAAAGAAGATTATCCGTTGGATTGAAAATGGGGAAAATGAACAATCGGGATAGTGGGCTTTAAGAATATGAAGGGTTTTAGAAGCAAAAAACAGATTGGGTTTTATACTAAAGTATACAACACTATTGTAAAAGGAGGGAGCAAGTGTTATAGCCAAAAAATACTAGCTATCACAGGTAGAAAATGAGCCATTGCAAATTGATGGAAAATGAAGCCATCGAGAGATGAAAACCAGAAATAATTTATCGCAGGCTGATAAGAGATAAGCTATCGCAAGCCGGGGACCAAAATGGAAATCTCAAGTTGATGAGAGAAGGGTTATCGCATGTTGAGCACCAAATAGGCTATCACAACTTGATGAGAGATTGGCTATCGCATGTTGAGGACTAAATAAGCTATTGCAAGTTTGTGGAAGATAGGTTATCACATACTAAAAGTCAAAGAAAGCTATCGCAAGTCGTAAAAGAAAAACTCTAAAAGGGTTTAGGGCACCAAAATTATAGCAAGTTCACCAAATAGTTTATCGAAGGTTGATATTTCAAGGCTATCGCGTGATGGTTGATTAAGCTATCATGGGATGATATCTCAAAGCAGTCGCATGATTAATTGAGCATTCGAAGGATGATGTTTCAAGGCTATCGTAGTTGATTTGATGAACTATTGAAGGTTGATACTCCTGAGCTATCACATGTTGATTTGATCAACTGTTGAAGGTTGATACATCCAATCTATCGCATATTGATTAAATTAACTATTGAAGATCAATGCTACTAAGCAATCACATGACAATTAGTTCACATGAAATTAGCATCCAGCTAGCCACTATACTCGGGTTGGGTCTGTAGTGCCATGTCCTCGTAACTCAGAAGGAAGGCTGCACCACATGTCACTTCAAACATGTGCTACGCAAGTAAAGCATGACCATCAATTTCTAACGAATGACACATGTCATGAATCCAAAGGTCTAAATTTTCTATAAATAGGCATGTATCCCCTACTATTAGGGGTCGAATTCCAAGTAATCCTTCTTCCTCATTTCTCATTTTCTTGAGTGTAAAAAGAAAGTCTTGAGATTGGGATTTCAGTGGCCATTAGGTCAAATTGAAATAACGGCCATTGAATCAAGACTTTCTAATCAAGGAGTTGAATAAATACCAAATTGCAAATTTACTCTCATAAGGACTAATGCCTTATATGTAAAACTTATGACTTGCCTATTGAACAAAGAAGGACTTGACATCTTGACTAGCATATTGAATAATAGTACTTGCCTCCTTAACCAGTCATATGGACTTTGAAAACCCTTCGCTTTCAAGTTGAATACTTGATCTTGATTAAAGCCTAATGTTCAACATAACAAGTATCATACTAGGGTCAATAAGAAGTTTGAGATAAGAAAGGAGTGAGATGGTATAACAAGCTAGGGCAATTCATGAGAGATTGTACGAAGCTGAAAGAAAATGAGAAAGGAAGGATTTATGCCTTTGGAACCTACATCTTTCGGACCGACCGCTAGGAAAAGGGAAAGGTTATGCTGGGAGGTACACTTCTGATACATACCATATATGTTAAAGTGTTATTTAATACTAGAGCATCACTTTCTTTTATATCTAAATGTTTGATAGATAGATAGATTAAGCCTTGACTCGGTATACCTTATAACCTCTCTGGGGTTGCATATCCAATTGGAGGCCATGCAACTCTTGAAATGGGATGTGACCAATTTGAAATTTGAATTGCTAAGTCATAAGTTTACCTATAATTTACATGTCTTTGATTCTATGGTTTTTGGTATAAACTTGGGTATGGATTGGTTAAGCCTATAAGATGATAGGATATTTTGGTAAGATAGAATAATATCCTTAAGACACTTTGATTATAGTAATCATTTTTTTGTACTCATTAGAATAATTGAGTTTTAATGCACTCGCCTTACTGTGTGTTATGGGGATGTGCAAGATGATATTGACTGAGTTTTTGCAGTAAGAGATTGTGTGGATGTCTTTAATCCAATTACAGGACAACCACCGGAATGAGAAATTGAGTTTCGAATAGATCTTATACCAGAAGCGAATTCGAATGTATACATCGGGAAGAATTGTTAGTTTCCAAAAGATGGATCTTAAGTCTTGAGGCTAATTTAACACTAAAGGGGGGTTGAATAGTGTTTGCTGATTTTTGTGAATCTTATTAATTTCTTTTAAGATTATATTTAAACAATGTAGAATCAACAATCGTAGATGCAAACACAGACAGATATAAATGCAGTAAAAGAGAAATGTAAAGATTTGGAGAGATCACATCAGGAATTTCTATACTGGTTCGAAGTTATTATACATCCAGTCCCATACAATTTCTTTTACAGATATCCTTTCAAATATCAAACTCAATACAATCACGATTTCAAGGCTACGAGACACACCCTCTAGATTTTCCAAGCTCTAGTACACTCATAGGATTCGAACGGGACACTAGCACACCCACTTGGATTCAAACAGGACACCAAGCACACCTACTTGATTTAGATAGGACACAAGCACACCTACTTGGATTTCAGGGACATCAAGCATACCTAAGAGTATAAGAGTATGATTTCGGAGAGTTTACAGACTTAGTTTCTTGATCTAGAGTACAAATGATCCTATAACCTCTTGAATAGCACTTTGATCATATCGTGAGTGATAGAGATGAGATATATCAGAGGGTAATTAATAGAGAATCAAATCAATAAAATTTAAACTTGATTGTAATTGAATTTGAGAATATTTTGAGTAGATTTTCTTTTAGAATTCAAGAGAGTAAAAGAGGAGATAAAGAATGAGAAATAAGTTAAATAATTTCGTTGGTAAAACCTTCTACTTATAGAGAAACAATGGTCATGTCCATTTACGAAGAGATACGACAAAAAGACAGTTCTATTCAAATTTGAATTTTGAAATTCTTGACCTATATGTCAATGTATGTTGTAGGGGTATGTCGACATACCCTTTGTATTTATTGAAAAACACTTTATAAAAATTGTCTTGAAAATATTAAGCTTTGTAAAATATTTTAAAACTTTATACAATCATCTAAACATAGTTTGTACATATTTTAATCATATAACTTAAGAAAACTTTGTAAAATTATGTTGAAATATTTTAAATATATAAAGGATTTAAATATGAATTTCTTCTAAAAATAATATATATAAAGTATAAGCGAATATATATTTAAAACCAAAGTTATAATAAATGTTATAATATACGTATAAACATTTAGAAAGCATAAAACTAAACTACTACAAAGTATAATAGAGTTAAAAGTATATTTAAAACATAAAATACTGAAAAACTTAATTACTCAAAACTTAATAATCTTGTAAATAAAATTAAAAGTTAGAAATCATTTGAAGGCCATTTTGAAATATCATTTTCAAAACAAGGATTCTTCAAATTATTTTTGAAATTCGGAATATTTGAAAACCATTTAAATCAGATAATATATTTTAAAACTTTTTTGAAAAATGAAGAGAAGGTCAAAGAAGTGCTATCAGGGTTTTAACAATAATCTATGACTGTATAACTTATCTGGATACCTTGGATTTTCAATACTCATGATTCTTCAATCTCTAACTCTTGAATCTCTATATTAGCCTCATGAATATGCTCTTGATATTATACAGTCTTCTTAATCAACACCTGTCTAATATCATGCATTATGTACTGTATATATCTTGATAAAAACATTAGTATCTATATTCTATATGATGTCATATGGTTGTTATCATCAAAACTAATGCCTAAGAGGTGCAATAATCTCCCCTTTTTTTATAATGACAACCATGTTTATAAGTATGAAATAACTCCCTATGAGTTACTGAACTCCCCTTAATGTATGCCTAGATATTTTATATATTTCTCCCCCGTTATCATTAACAAAAATATAACCAAAACTCCCCCTAACTAAGCTACTATATTATATATACAAGAGTGATATGTAAATAGGAAATAATAACATAACCCAATTTTATTAATCGCACAAATCCATTACATACATATTGTCAATCCAAATCAAATTCAATACAAATCAATCAATTCAAACAAATAAATCCAAACAAATCAATCCAATCCAAATAAGTCTATACACACCAATCTATACTTGTAATATATTTAATATATGAATATATATTAATCCTATAATATTAAGACTGACCAATCAATCTTAGAATTCTCTAGGAACTTCTACCCATCCATCAGAATTGAAAATTGGATCTGCTTTGATGGCATTCCAACCTTCATCGTCTTTGTTGATGGCACAATTGGGATTATTGGTTGGTTCATCTTTGATAAGGGAAGAAATCATCAATCGAATGGCTTTTATTTTCTTTTATCATCTCCATTTGACTCATTTCTAAGTGTCTTTGATTTCCAAGGACAAAAATAAGGTTATTCTTGAACGATTGTAGAGTTTGTTCAAGATTTTCACATAATCTTTTGTGTGGAGAAGCCATTTTTGAAAAGATAAGTTTTAAAAGTGAAAAGGGAGAAGAAAGACAATAGAAATGATGTTTTTCTAGAGTGAATAGGTTTATATAGGGGTGAGAAGTCATTTGAAATGAATAGGTGTTTAGTAGTTATTTTATTTTGAATTTTAAAATAAAATTGAAATCTTCCTGTGTATGTCAATATAGGGTAGCCATATGTATCATAATTTTCAAAAACATCTTATTCTGTTATGCTATTGTAATTGGCCTATACTATTGCACTTGTATGACTTTCCAGAGACTAATAAAAATGTATAAATGTTGGGAATAAGATTTCGTTGATAATAAAAGAAGAGCACATTGAATTAAAATATAAACGATACATAGATCAAAAACTAGAACAATCAAAACTAAAAGCTAGAAAAGTATAGAAATAGAACTAGAAAGAAGTAGATGAAGATGAAGCTTTTCCACTAATCTTTCGAATGATATTTCCAGAGTACTTGTCTACTTTGTTGGAAAGAGAAGCGAATTTCTTAGAAAATGATCTCTTAAGCTTCTTTTTTGAGAAGATATTTGTTGGATGGATGAGATGCATTTCGATACTTTCCAATAAGTATCTTCCTCCTCTTCTTGTTCTTCTTCCTCCACTTCCATTTCTTCTCCTTCCTCTTCCTCCTCCTCTTCTCTAATCTCACACTCCTCCTCCTAAGCCATCTTACTTTCTTTTCCACAGGTGTTTCATAAGGCTCGAATATGAGTGAAATTTGCATAAGAGAGATGTTGGCCTTGTCGAAAAGTTTTTGAGGAATGGTTTCCTCTCCTTTTATATCAACGTCGAGATATGTGAATACTCTAGTAAGATACACACTATGAAGGTGTGTGTTCTCGTGCCTAGAGAGATTCTTAGGAAAGAATTCATCCAAAATAACTTGTGACCAATTTATGTCATAATGACCTAAATGGAAAAAAGTGCTTTAAAATTTTTTTAAGTCGGGTTATTATAATTTCCCGTCCTCGGAGTTATGCTTTGTTACAAAAGAGGACTTAAAATTCTTTCTTTAGGACGCAAATTTCTGTTTTTGAACACAAAATCATCATCACTTTCATAAATATCGTAAAGAATTTCATGATTTTGAATATCAATTTAAAATTTTGAAAGGTCCATTCCATTAGATTTGCATCCGAGAATATTACCTAAAATCTCACAATTTAAAACAATTTGAAAGCCTTTGACACTACTCCAAACTTCACCTTCATTCCCTTTATAAAACTTTCCTTTCAAATTCACACAAAACATTTTTACTAAGTTTGGAAAACATATGAAATCATTTTAGGAAGCATAAATTAAACAAAGAATTCTATTTTGCACACAAAGATGATAAAGATCATAAGTTGGAAAGTCGTCGAAATAGCGAATCTTCTGGGAAATACTTTTCCAAAAGACATATATTCTATATATGCTTGTATGGCTTCTTTATCATGAAAAAGATAGCCTTTTGTTTTCTTTGAAAGCCTCACGGTTGATGGAGTGTTGCTTGAGGAAGCCATTGAAGAATAGTTTAAAGAGATAAGAGAGTTAATGAATTTTTGATTTTTAATATTAAGAGTGAAATAAATAGATGGAGATAGTATAATTAAATAAAGAATCAATAGACTTGTTCTCTGGTAAAGAGACACATTTTCAGGACATTGGGGTTGGTGAAAAGGTGGAGGGAATTTCAAATTTTAAATTTTAAATGGAAATTCAAATTCTGCTGCATATGTTAACATATGCATAGTGTGTATGTCGACATACAACACATGAATTTAAAAAAAAGGAATTGAACAAAATTTTCTTATTTACCTATATATGAATATATATAATTATCCTATAAGTATTAGTAATATATATATACTTAAATAATTAAAAAAATATTTTAAATATATATTATATTATTTTTATTCAATGTTATGTTCATTAAAAATATAAAATATTTAGTGTTAATATATATATATATATATATATATACATACATACTACATTCATCCAATATTATTATTAATCGATAAGTTATTCCTAACAATAAAAACGGTCAAAAATTCCATTCAAAAATTCAAAATTTAAGTTTCTTCGGACTTTTCTGAATTTATTATTGTTGTGAAACACATATTAGCATTTTCTGTATTTGGTTCATTATCACTTGAGGAAGTATTTGAATCATTTAGTGTTGCAGTATAAGCCCTTCTTCATTTTCAGGACGAATCAATATTTGGTGAGTTTTTCGGTTCCTCCGGATGTGGACAGCCTCTTTGCATCTGGCCAAGTTCATTGCAGTTAAAACATCTAACAGCATTTTCACCTCTTGGATTTTTGTTATCATTTCTCCTAAGATTATTCATCTTTCTATATTTTAGAAAAAAATTCTGAAATTTCTAGTCATGAAGGCAGTTTCCTCATCGTCGTCGTTGTTAGAATCCAAATCATCTATTGTGGCATTAAAAGCAATGGATTTCTTTCTATTCCCTTGCTTTCTCTCTAGCCTTTCATTTATGCTTCAAATGACATTAAATTGCCAATTAATTCTTTAATTTTCCAAGTGCTAATGTCATTAGCCTCTTCAATTGCAAAAGACTTTTGGCCCCATTCAGGAGAATTTGAATTGAGGAACTTTCTAACTTGATCCACTTCAAAAAAAATTACCCAATGCAATTAGTGAATATACTATGTCCTGAAATCTACTATACATGTCAGAAATGGACTCATTGTACTCATTTTAAATAATTGGAACTGAGTAGATAACATATAAATTTTGGTATGTTTGACTTTACTAGTGCCCTCACGGGTAATTTGTAGTGTTCTCCATATTTCATATGCAGACTTACAAATAGAAACTCTATTAAATTCATTCCTATCTAACGAATAAAACAAAATATTCATGGCTTTAGAGTTACTTGCTTTTTGGTCAGCAGTCCATTGTGAAAAGTTAATCTGGGGCTCAATGTACTCATTCTGTGTGATATTCCAAATGTCTAAACCAATTGACTGTAAATAGATTTTCATTCCACATGACCAATAGTTAGTACCATTAAAAAGTGGTGGTCTAGAAGTAGATTGTCCTTCCATAAAGGAGTTACTAACAACTGAACTAACATTATTACTAACAATGTTGTTAGCCATTTAAACTTTTCAAAAATCAAAATTATGAATACTTTGAAAACTAATCCTCTGATACCAAATGTTAGTTTGTAGAAGATGGATCTTAATGATAATTTAACACTAGAGGGAGAGGGGTGAATAGTGTTTCTTAATTTTTGTGAATCTTGTTAAATTCTTTTAAGATTATAATTAAACAATGCAAAATCAAAAACCGCAGATACAAACATAGACAGATATAAATACAGTAAAAGTGAAAACTAAAGAGTTGGAGAGATCACACAAGGAATTTTTATATTGGTTCAAAGTTACCTACATCTAGTTTCGTACAATTTCTTGTACAGATATCTTTTAAAATATCAAAGTCAATACAATCTCGATTTCAAGGCTATAAGGCACACCCTCCAGATTCTCCAAGCTCTAGGTACACTCACTGGATTTGGAGGAAACACCAGCACCCCTACTTGGATTCAAACGGGACACCAAGCACACCCACTTGATTTAGATGGGACACAAGCACACACACTTGGATTTTAGGGACACCAAGCACACCCACTTGATTTAGATGGGACACAAGCACACACACTTGGATTTTAGGGACACCAAGCACGCCCAAGAGTATAAGAGTATGATTTGATAGAGTTTATAGACTCAATTTTTTGACCTTGAGTACAAATGATCTTATAGCCTCTTGAATAGCAATTTGGTCTTATTTTAGGTGATATAGATGAGAGAGATCAGAGAGTAATTGATAGAGAATCAAATCGGTAAAGTTTGAACTTGATTCTAATTGAATTTGGGAATATTTTGAGTAGATTTTCTGTTAGAAATCAAGAGAGTAAAAGAGGAGAGAAAAAATGAGAAAATAATTAAAAAAATTCATTGGTAAAACCTCCTATTTATAGAGAAACAACGATCATGTCCACTCGCGAAGAGATACAACGAAAAGACACTTCTGTACTAATTCGAATTTTGAAATTTTCGGCCTATGTCTCAACATATGCAATAGGAGTATGTAGACATAGCCTTTGTATGTTTTAAAAAACACTTTATACAAATTGTTTTGAAAATATTAAACTTTGTAAAATATTCTTAAACTATGTACAATCATCTAAACATAATTTATACATATTTTAATCTTATCAAAACTTAAGAAAACTTTATAAAATTATTTTGAAATATTTTTAAAATATAAAAGATTTAAATATGAATTTCTTTTTAAAATAATATATATAAAGTATAAGTGAATATATATTTAAAACCAAAGTTATAATAAATGTTATAGTATACTAATAAACATTTAGAAAGCATAAAACCAAAACTATAACAAAGTATAATAGATTTATAAGTATATTTAAAATATGAAATACTTAAACACGTAAGTACTCAAAATATAATAATCTTGTAAATAAAATTAAAAGTTAGAAATCATTTGAAGGTCATTTTGAAAATAGGGATTCTTTAAAATTATTTTTGAAATTCAGAATATATGAAAACCATTTAAAATTAGAGAGTATATTTAAAACCTTTTTGAAAAATGAAGAAAAAATCAAAGAAGTGCTATCAAGGTTTTAACAATAATCTATAAATCTATAACTTATCTGTATATCTTGAATCTTCAATACTCATGAGTCTTCAATCTCTAACTCTTGAATCTCTATATAAGCCTCTTGAATCCGCCCTTGATACTGTAACCAATACCCGTATAATATCTTGCACTATATACTATATATATCTTGATAAATACATTAGTATTTGTATTTTATATGATGTCAGATGGTTGTTGTCATAAAACTAATGCCTAACGTACTAACAAGAATGACACCTACTTTGATGAAGGAATTGAAGGTGCAGCTAGTGGAATTATAAGGAAAGAATTTTATTAGACCATGTAGCTCATCTTAGGGAGCCACAATAGTGTTTGTGAAGAGACTGTACAGATCACTAAGAATGTGTATCGATTATAAGAAGCTAAATGAAAAGACCAAAAAGAATAGATATCATTTGCCTAGAATTAATGATTTCTTTGATCAATTTAGTGGAGACCAGGTGTTTTCATAATTGGACTTAGCAGTAAGTTTCCATTAGTTAAGGGTGGTGGGAGGCAAGTATACCATTAACAGTGTTTCAAACAAGATATGGTTTATATCAATTGTTAGTCATGCTCTTTGAACAGACCAATGCATATTCTTTCTTAGTAGAGTTGATGAACTGAATCTTCTAATAGCATTTTTATAGATTCTTTTTCGATTTATTGATGACATGTTAATATATTTCTAAGAATGAACGTGATCATGTATTTCATCTAAAAATGGTACTAGATAAGCAAAGATAGCATTAGCTAAAAGCTAAGTTTTCAAAATATCAAATCTGGAAAAGAGAAGTGAAGTTACTTGGTCATGTGGTTTCAAACGATGGGATGTCTATAGATCCATCAAAGGTCGAAGCTCTTAATACTTAGAAGGGAACAAAAATCATGACTATCATAAGCTCTTTGGGATTAGCTGGCTAATACTAGATGTTCATTAAGGAGTTCTCTTGTATAACATCACCTATGATGAAACTAGTTATCCTACTCATGATTTAGAGTTGGCAATGGTAAATTTTTCATTCAAAGTGTGCAGACATTATCATTTGGGAGAATGATACGAGTTATTCATGGATCTTAATTCTTCGAAGTACTTATTCTCTCAGAATGAGCTAAATATGAGGCAGCAAAGATGGCTTTTGTTTTCGGATGCTTATGACTTTGAAAATGAGTATACATCTGAAAAAGAAAATAAGGTGGCTGATGCACTTAGCAGGAAACATAATAATGTGGTATTGGCAATGTTGGTAGAATGGAATGATTTGGAGGCATTGGCTTCATGTTGTGTTCACATGAGCCTGATGGGTAGTTTTGTCAATGTATTATGATGGTCTCTTGTTTCGAAGTTCTGTTCGTATTAATCGAAAGATTCACTACAAAGGAATGGTAATTATTAGTCGAATATGTTAAAAACTAGATTTGGGTATGGATATCGGCGATTTGAAAGACTTTGCACTTTATCAAAAAAACCGATTAAGAAAACAAGGAACAATTATGTGTTCCTAATACAGACAATCTAAGAAGGAAATTCTTAGATAATTTCATAGAGCAAAATATACCATTCATCCTAAAGGTATGAAGATGTACCATGATATTAAAATCAGTTTCTTCTTGGAAGGTATTAAGAGAGATATAGGATTATGGGTTAAGCAATGTTTGAATTGCCAACAAGTAATAGGCGAACATCAAAAGCTAAGTGGATTACTTCAACCATTAGGAGTAACACTATGAAAATGGTATTCTATCAATGGGTTTTGTAGATGGATTACAAGGGTCTAATAGGGGAAATGGAATTATATGGGTTGTGGTTGATAGAACAACCAAGAGTGCACACTTTATCACCATTAAGTTGTAAATAAAAACACCAAGCTTAGCAAAATTGTTTATGAAGCTTGTCATACGACTTATGGAATAATGACCAGTATGGTAAGTGATCTTGATCCTTTGTTTACAAGTGAATCCTAAAGGGTTTACAAAGTGTATTGTGCGCCAACCTGAAGATGAGTATCGCTTACCATTCACAGATTAATGGGAAAATTGAAAGAGTTAATAAGGTACTTGTAGGTCTATTAATAGCTTGTGTACTAAACTTTGGAGGGTCATGGAGGGAAAATATGCACTTAGTCGGATTTTCCTATGATAATTGTTATCAGACTAATATAGGAATGGTGCCTTTCAAAGTTCTTTATGGAAGGTCGTGTAAGTCACTAGCATATCAGTTGGAGATAGGTGATAGACAAATACTTGGTTCAGATTTGGTGGAAGAAGCAAACGAAAGATTGAGCTAATCCGAGAGAGGATGAAGGAAACTCAATGAAGGTAGAAACGCTACACCAATCAGACGTATAAGAAGTTGGAGTTCTCGATTGGGGATCATGTTTTTATGGAATTCTCACCAATGAAGATTGTTATACAATTCGAAAATGCTGAAAATTTGGTACTATGTTGGTCTGTTTCCTATTATAGAGAGGATTATGAAACTCACATATGATATTGAGTTACTGAATACTTTGGCAAGACTCCATAATGTTTTTCATGTCTCTTATCCGTGAAAGTGTATACACGATCCAAAGATTACTATTAAACCAACGATTTTGAAGGATTTGGTAGTGGAACCTGATATGACGATTATAAAGTGATCAATTCATATTATAGATTGAGATACGAGGGAACCTAGAAATAAGTTAGTCAAGTTAGTGAAAGTCCAATGGTGTGACGATGAATAAGATTGTACTTAGGAGACTATGGATAGAATTAAAGAGGTTTATGCTGAGTTGTTCTGGTGTATAATCCAAACGGTTGCATAGACTTTTGATTAGTAGTTATTCTAGTGTTTTTGTATGTGCTTGTGTCACATGTATGTTCGATTATATCTTATCGTAATTTCAAGGATGAAAATTTTATAAGAAGGAGACCCAGTAACACCCTTAATTGTATTATACAATATAATAATAAAAAATTAATTGATAATTATGTAGTGATAATTTAAGGGAAATAGAATAAGTATGGAGATAGGTCATAATAATCAATTTTGAATTTTCTTAGTTACTAAATGTAGTGATGGCATTTTATACGGAGAATGAAATTAAATGTTTGTAGTAATAGGGAGAATAAGAAAAGGATAGATTAAGGCCTAACCCACTTAATACATTCCTTAACCACTCTCCCCTACTTTATTACTTACTCATTCTAAATATTAAAACTAAAGGAAAGAAGTAGGAGAGAACTCTATTAAGATTCCTCCACTCTAAAGAAAGAAGGAAAAAGCATGATGTAATGACACGGCAACTGGTCTCCATTTTGTTATTGGATAATATAACCAACCATGGCTGCAACATCATTACTATTTATTTTAGAGTCTTAGATGGGGCATGTTACTAGTATGCCTTAAGTATAAGTCCTAAAAAAATTGTGCCTTAGGTTGATTCAAATGCGCAATCGAAACGAGTATATAAATTTGTAACAACCCTGAGATTGCAATTACCGAATAATGAATTAAAATTATGATTTGAAGTTGAAAAGAGAGCTAAACAAAATTTTGGGAATTTAAATTTGCAATTGGTTTGCAAATTAAAGTATTTTGGGTTTAAAATGGGGAAATTAATATTTTTGGAATTTAATATTTAAAAGGGGAATTTTTAAATGTGATAATGGGTTTAATTGGCTAATGAGACAATTATATGGTTTTAATTAAAACTAGGATGCCACTTAAGATTTTGTTCACATGATAACCTTAGAAATTAAAATAAGTCCTAAAGGGTTTAATAACCTCCTAACATAGTCCATTAACTAACCCACCCTAAACCTCCTATATAAATCATCTCAAACCCTCCAAACCTCATTCATTCAACCCTAATCAAAACCCTAATCATTTCCTAAAGCTTTCATAACAAAAATGGCCTCTATCTTCATCTCCTTCTAGTTTTAGCTTATGCAACTCATTCTATGCAAAGGTAATGCAAATACCCACCTCAAATCCATTTTTATATCTTTCTTATTTCTGAAATTGATTTGGTAACACATGTTCTATGTGTTTTTTAATCTTATAGCCTCCTAATCATCTTTTGCTAACTTGGGTTGATGCTATAGTAGTCTTTGTTGCTTTCTAGAGAGGTATATTGCTAAAAACCTCTTCTAATATGTATTTAATCATCTTTTGATTTCGGTAATCAGTTAGTAACACATGTTTTATTATGTAATATGTGAATCATAGCTCCTTGATCATCTTTGCTTTCATTTTGGTGTGTGCACATAAGGTATTTGTAATATATGCTAGCTGAAATTATAATTAGTTTATTGCTGTTAGTAAATTAGGCATATCTCATTCATCTTAAATCGGAATTAAGATTTTCTTAAAGTTCTGGAAAGCTTATTCTGTAGGCTATAACTTTAATGTTTTGAGCTTTGCCTAATTTTGTGGTTTGAATGGTCGAAATCACGTATGTTTGTCGCTGACCTGACAACAAACACAGGGTTGATAAAATAAAACCATGAAATTGATTTGGTCATAAGTTACTCGTTTCTTATCCAAATCTAATAATTTTGGATGTTCTGGAAAGCTTAGATTTAAAGCTAAAACTTTCATGTTTTGAGTTTCATGAAATTTCGAAGTTAATTTGGTCAAAACTGTGCATTCTTACCACTGTCCCGAGAGCACAACGACAGTGATATAAAATTTAGATCTGAGAATTGTTTTAGTCATAGAATTTTCATCTCTGATCGGAATTTGACGATCTTGGTCATTCCGGAAAGCATAGAAACTAAGCTACAACTTTCATTTTATTCATTTTTCCAGAATTTGAAGTTTACTATGCCAAAATTGTGGTTTTTCATCTCTAGCCAGTTAGTGCATAGCTATAGGCCTTAGTCTCTTTTCTCCCGTTGTTTTCAGCGTAGAACCCCGACTTTGCGACGCCATCCCGGGCTCGTCCTTTGTCGGATTTCATCGTTTTTGGTCTCGTTAAAAAGATGAGATCGAGATATTTAACCATGCAAAGTTTGGTTTAGATCTGGGTGCATTAGATACTTCGTTTCTATTGCCGAAGTAGCACCCAGAAACTGGTTTACAATAGTGATCATTTTCAGTTATCGTCGGACCAATTTCGAAACATTGTCGTTTCTTCGTTTCAAGTCAAAACTGAACGATTCTTGTTGCATATCAAAGTAGGAGTACTTTACTACGCTCCTGCAAATTTTCATCAAGATCTGAGTTCATGTGACCCTTCGACCATGTCGTCGAAGTGGGACCTTTACACTGTTTTGACATAGTAAAGTTTTATGATTTTTGTCCGACTTTGAGACGACGCCGTTTCTTCGTTTCAAGTCGGAATTTACCGATTCTTTTTGAAGTTTGGAGAAGGGATGTTGGACTATATGCCTACCAATTTCATGCCATTCGGATTCAGTTTGCTGGTCCGAATAATTTTCCGAACTTGGGTTCGCGTCATTTTTGGACTATTTTCCAACACTTGGAATATTTTCAGTGATTTTCTGGTTTTATTGATTTCTTTGAGATTTGTCTCTAGATTTCGTACACGGGTTTTATGAATTATTTTCAAAAGATTTTTCACTCCTAAATGACTTTAGAAATTATTATATAATATTATTTTTAATTATTAAATTAATTACTCCATAATAGGAGAGTTTTCAAAAGCCGTTCTAAAGTGATTTCAAAATCAATTATAAATCCGTTTCGCACCATTATTTTCTATAATAAAAATCTCACACTCACTTTTAGCACGTCGAGCGAAGTGGAAAGGTGGTTAAACGGTTAGGAAATCTCCGGCTTATGGAACCGTGTGTATTTTCTTTCCGGTTAATCCCCGACCTGTTCGATTGATCGTTTTGACCTCTGGGTCTAGTTTACCGATGATACGAGGTGGACTTTTTATTGTTTGGAGTGTGAGCTTGCTATTAGTTAGTAAACCGTTTAGTGCGAACGTGGGGTATGGGACTCATTGTTAACACTTTACGGGTTCCTCTCCAAGAAGTTAGTGACACATTAGCCTCTGGGCGGCCAGTACTGGACCTCTGGGTCACCACGCCTCTGGGCAACCGTCTCTGGACACCTGCTCTATGGAGCAGTTTATTTTTCGGCATGCGCCTCTGGGCCTTTATCCTTCTGGGAAGGATCTTGCCGTCTCGCGCGTTCCGCATCTGTGCGAGTGATCGATCACAACTCTACAGTACTTGGCAACAACGACTCTGGTCGGTGCACGTGCAACATTGGTATTATTTGATGATTTTTATATCCATTCGAGTACCGCCATTCGGTGTTGGTTCTATGGAACCATACGATGTAAGTGCGATTGCCTTGTGGATTCACAGTGTCTCTGGACACTGCTTTTCAATGTTGGATTTCATTGATTTTTCAGTATATCCCCATAGCTCTTTGGAGCATCGATCTTTGCTTGGGCATTGATTACAGACTCTGGTCACTCTTGGGATTATTGCCTATGGGCATCTTTTTATAGCTTTGGCTACGCCAATGATATGAGGCGATTTTATTTATTCTACACTTTGGTGTTGATTTCTCTTTGGAGATTTTTATTGTTTATTGATGATTAGGGATCGTCATTATATTCATGTGGTTCATAATATACTTCTCTTTGGATAAGTATTGTTTTATGTATGTACCGCATTATTATATATCTCAGTTATTACTGATTGTTTAGCTAGCCTGACCCGAGTGTTTTCGCTCGGGTCAGACCGAGTTGTTTCAGGTTAGGTCTCTGGACTTAGCTACTCTGTGCTTCCGCTTTGGACTTATCTGCTATGCTTTTGAGATAGCTTATCTTAGTGTCCGCCTTATGTTATTATTCAGACTTTGATATGTACATATTTTTGACTCACATGTGTGAGCAGTGGCTTTGTACCCACTTATGATATTTGGATCTGTATTGACGATGTATTGTCCTGGGATTTTATATCTGTTTTGTGATTTTGTTCTATGATGTTTTATCATTTTATTACTATGCTTATTCTGATAGATCTTTAGCCATTGTAATTTCGTTATAAATATTTATTGAATATGTCGAACCACTTGAAAAAAAATAGATACCACCCTTTTAACGTATTCAGTAGATAGTTATAGCTTGATTACAAATGGTCGCTTCCACTATACTCTATTCTTCGCTTTAACAGATAGTATTACTCCTGTAATACTCTTTGTTACAGTGGGTCTCAGAGTGGGGCGTTACAGCTTGGTATCAGAGCCTGGTTTCAGGAATAAGCATAATGAACACAGAACAGATACACTTAGTACAATACATTTTCATTAGATCCGAATTAAATCAAATCCCTTCCTTATGTTATTGATAGATAAGTTAGGAATATGTATAGGAATCCGTTATATTCCGTAGTATTCCTTAACTAATTATCTATCATTGAATCATGTCTAACTCTAGATTCACGAGATGATGAGGTAGACATATCTCGTATTTCAGTTGTTCGGGATTTCCCTGATATCTTCGAGCCAGTATCTAGTTTACCACCGAAGCGAGCTATTGAGTTCCGCATCGATCTCATCCCAGGCTCTCATCCAGTTGGGCGTCCTCCTACGAGAATGTCTACTAAAGAGAATGAGGAACTCAAGAAGCAGCCCGAGAACGTTCATGATATTCGCAGCTTACTTGGGCTGGCGGGTTATTACCGTCGGTTTATCAAGGATTTCTCTCGAGTTGCACTTCCCCTCACGACTCGGACTCGTAAAGGGATTCGCTTTATTTGGTCTGATAAGTGTGAAGTTTCTTTCCAGCGATTGAAGGAACTTCTCACTCATGCTCCTATCCTTGTGGTTCCTGAGAGTAACCAGGATCTTGTTGGTTACACCGACGCTTGTGGTAGCGGCCTCGGTGCTGTTCTTATGCAGAAGGATCGGGTGGTTGCTTACGCTTCTAGGCAGCTACGTCCGAATGAGGTTCGCTATCCGACTCATGATCTTTTGGCAGCTATCGTCTTTGCTTTGAAGACGTGGCGTCACTTTCTATTAGGCGAACGCTTCACTCTTTACACCGATCACAAGTCGCTGAAGTATTTATTCAGTCGGAAGGATCTCAATATGAGGCAGCAGCGATGGCTCGAGTTTCTCGCCTCATATGACTTAGATATTCAGTATACCCCTAGCAAGGGGAATCGTGTTGCAGATGCGCTCAGTCGCAAACACTCGGCAATTGTTTCTATGATGATTGCCGAGTGGGATATTCTTGAGACTCTTTCTATGTGTGATATTCGAAATCGAGCTCCGCCTTCTGATTCTCAGATCTTGTTATTTAGCTTGGAAGCTCGACCTATTCTATTGGATCGCATTGCCCATGCTCAGCGGTAGGATCCAGACTTGTTGCGATATATTCGTCTCCTTGAGTCGGCATCCAGTGATGAGATATTGCTGGATTATTCTCTTGATTTTCATCGGTGTCTTCGTAGGAGGAACCGTATTGTTGTACCATCTGATTTATCACTTAGGCGTGACATTCTAGACGAGTGTCATCGCACTAAGTACACTATACATCCTGGGTCGAGTAAGATGTATGCCGACATGTGTCACCTATTTTATTGGGAGGGCATGAAGAGTGATGTTGCAAGTTATGTAAGCCGTTGCGTGACTTGTCAACAGATCAAAGCTGAGCATCAGCGTCCATCTGGTCTTCTTCAGCCGCTAGAGATTCCATTGTGGAAATGGGATCAGATATCCATGGATTTTATTGACGGTCTGCCTCGATCGAGGTCAGGCCATACTTCTATTTGGGTCATCGTCGATCGCTTGACCAAATCAGCTAATTTCATTCCTATTAAGTCCACTCGGACTGCTCCTCAGCTTGCCAAGCTATATGTGAAGGAAGTCGTTCGACTTCATGGCATTCCTAGCTCTATCGTCTGTGATCGAGACACTATCTTTACTAGTCACTTTTGGAAGTGCCTACAGTCAGCTTTGGGCTCAAAGCTGAATCTCTCGACTGCATATCATCCTCAGACCGACGGTCAGACGGAGAGGGTGAATCGTGTTTTAGAGGATCTTTTGCGCTGTTGTATTCTGGATTTCGGAGGTAGTTGGGAGGATCACTTACCGCTTGTAGAGTTCTCCTACAACAACAGCTTTCAGTCTAGTATCGGCATGGCACCTTTCGAGGCTCTTTACGGAAGGCCATGTCGCTCTCTTGTTTGTTGGTTAGAATCTGGTGAGAAGCACCTTCTTGGTCCAGATTCGGTTCGGGAATCTTCTGAGAAGATTATTCTTATTCGTCAGAGAATGAAAGAGGCGCATAACCGTCAGAAATACTATGCGGACAACCGTAGGAAGCCTCTTGAGTTCTCCATTGGTGATCATGTCTTTATTCGGATATCTCCCATGAAGGGGGTTGTGCGTTTTAGCTCTACAGGGAAGTTGGCTCCTCGCTATGTTGGACCATTTCCTATTACGGAACGCATCGGCCCCGTTGCTTATCGTGTGGCTCTACCTGCTCATTTCTCTGGAATACATGATGTGTTCCATGTTTCTCAGCTTCGCAAGTGTGTGCGCGACCCTGATTCTATTATCGAGCCTCATATTGTGCCCGATTTGGAGATCTAACCCGATCTATCTATAGAGCAGCAACCTCTTCGTGTGCTTTATTCGGAGATCAGACGTCTTCGAAACAAAGAGGTTCCGCTTGTGAAGATTCAGTGGTCGTCTAATCCTAAGGACTGCACTTGGGAGACCAGAGAATTTATCGAGCGTACTTATCCTGGTTTTCTTCCATCTTCCGGCATGGGTGAGCATCTATATTTTATCCTCAGTATTCCTTTTGTGGATTAGATGTTATAGACGACTTCTATATTTAAGGAAATTGCGGGTACGCAATTTTCTTAAGGGAGGGAGTCTGTAACAACCCTGAGATTGCAATTACCGAATAATGAATTAAAATTATGATTTTAAGTTGAAAAGGGAGCTAAACAAAATTTTGGGAATTTAATTTGCAATTGGTTTGCAAATTAAAGTATTTTGGGTTTAAAATGGGGAAATTAATATTTTTGGAATTTAATATTTAAAAGGGGAATTTTTAAATGTGATAATGGGTTTAATTGGCTAATGAGACAATTATATGGTTTTAATTAAAACTAGGATGCCACTTAAGATTTTGTTCACATGATAACCTTAGAAATTAAACTAAGTCCTAAAGGGTTTAAAAATCTCCTAACATAGTCCATTAACTAACCCACCCTAAACCTCCTCTATAAATCATCTCAAACCCTCCAAACCTCATTCATTCAACCCTAATCAAAACCCTAATCATTTCCTAAAGCTTTCATAACAAAAATGGCATCTATCTTCATCTCCTTCTAGTTTTAGCTTATGCAAGTCATTCTATGCAAAGGTAATGCAAATACCCACCTCAAATCCATTTTTATATCTTTCTTATTTCTGAAATTGATTTGGTAACACATGGTTTATGTGTTTTTTTGATCTTATAGCCTCCTAATCATCTTTTGCTAACTTGGGTTGATGCTATAGTAGTCTTTGTTGCTTTCTAGAGAGGTATATTGCTAAAAACCTATTCTAATATGTGTTTAATCATCTTTTGATTTCGGTAATCAGTTAGTAACACATGTTTTATTATGTAACATGTGAATCATAGCTCCTTGATCATCTTTGCTTTCATTTTGGGGTGTGCACCTAAGGTATTTGTAATATATGCTAGCTGAAATTATAATTAGTTTATTGCTGTTAGTAAATTAGGAATATCTCATTCATCTTAAATCGGAATTAATATTTTCTTGAAGTTCTGGAAAGCTTATTCTGTAGGCTATAACTTTAATGTTTTGAGCTTTGCCTAATTTTGTGGTTTGAATGGTCGAAATCACGTATGTTTGTCGCTGACCTGACAACAAACACAGGGTTGATAAAATAAAACCATGAAATTGATTTGGTCATAAGTTACTCGTTTCTTATCCAAATCTAATAATTTTGGATGTTCTGGAAAGCATAGATTTAGAGCTAAAACTTTCATGTTTTGAGTTTCATGAAATTTCGAAGTTAATTTGGTCAAAACTGTGCATTCTTACCACTGTCCCGAGAGCACAACGACAGTGATATAAAATTTAGATCTGAGAATTGTTTTAGTCATAGAATTTTCATCTTTGATCGGAATTTGACGATCTTGGTCATTCCAGAAAGCTTAGAAACTAAGCTACAACTTTCATTTTATTCATTTTTCCAGAATTTGAAGTTTACTATGCCAAAATTGTGGTTTTTCATCTCTAGCCAGTTAGTGCATAGCTATAGGCCTTAGTCTCTTTTCTCCCGTTGTTTTCAGCGTAGAACCCCGACTTTGCGACGCCATCCCGGGCTCGTCCTTTGTCGGATTTCATTGTTTTTGGTCTCGTTAAAAAGATGAGATCGAGATATTTAACCATGCAAAGTTTGGTTTAGATCTGGGTGCATTAGATACTTCGTTTCTATTGCCGAAGTAGCACCCAGAAACTGTTTTACAATAGTGATCATTTTCAGTTATCGTCGGACCAATTTCGAAACATTGTCGTTTCTTCGTTTCAAGTCAAAACTGAACGATTCTTGTTGCATATCAAAGTAGGAGTACTTTACTACGCTCCTGCAAATTTTCATCAAGATCTGAGTTCATGTGACCCTTCGACCATGTCGTCGAAGTGGGACCTTTACACTGTTTTGACATAGTAAAGTTTTATGATTTTTGTCCGACTTTGAGACGACGCCGTTTCTTCGTTTCAAGTCGGAATTTACCGATTCTTTTTGAAGTTTGGAGAAGGGATGTTGGACTATATGCCTACCAATTTCATGCCATTCGGATTCAGTTTGCTGGTCCGAATAATTTTCCGAACTTGGGTTCGCGTCATTTTTGGACTATTTTCCAACACTTGGAATATTTTCAGTGATTTTCTGGTTTTATTGATTTCTTTGAGATTTGTCTCTAGATTTCGTACACGGGTTTTATGAATTATTTTCAAAAGATTTTTCACTCCTAAATGACTTTAGAAATTATTATATAATATTATTTTTAATTATTAAATTAATTACTCCATAATAGGAGAGTTTTCAAAAGCCGTTCTAAAGTGATTTCAAAATCAATTATAAATCCGTTTCGCACCATTATTTTCTATAATAAAAATCTCACACTCACTTTTAGCACGTCGAGCGAAGTGGAAAGGTGGTTAAACGGTTAGGAAATCTCCGGCTTATGGAACCGTGTGTATTTTCTTTCCGGTTAATCCCCGACCTGTTCGATTGATCGTTTTGACCTCTGGGTCTAGTTTACCGATGATACGAGGTGGACTTTTTATTGTTTGGAGTGTGAGCTTGCTATTAGTTAGTAAACCGTTTAGTGCGAACGTGGGGTATGGGACTCATTGTTAACACTTTACGGGTTCCTCTCCAAGAAGTTAGTGACACATTAGCCTCTGGGCGGCCAGTACTGGACCTCTGGGTCACCACGCCTCTGGGCAACCGTCTCTGGACACCTGCTCTATGGAGCAGTTTATTTTTCGGCATGCGCCTCTGGGCCTTTATCCTTCTGGGAAGGATCTTGCCGTCTCGCGCGTTCCGCATCTGTGCGAGTGATCGATCACAACTCTACAGTACTTGGCAACAACGACTCTGGTCGGTGCACGTGCAACATTGGTATTATTTGATGATTTTTATATCCATTCGAGTACCGCCATTCGGTGTTGGTTCTATGGAACCATACAATGTAAGTGTGATTGCCTTGTGGATTCACAGTGTCTCTGGACACTGCTTTTCAGTGTTGGATTTCATTGATTTTTCAGTATATCCCCATTGCTCTTTGGAGCATCGATCTTTGCTTGGGCATTGATTACAGACTCTGGTCACTCTTGGGATTATTGCCTATGGGCATCTTTTTATAGCTTTGGCTACGCCAATGATATGAAGCGATTTTATTTATTCTACACTTTGGTGTTGATTTCTCGTTGGAGATTTTTATTGTTTATTGATGATTAGGGATCGTCATTATATTCATGTGGTTCATAATATACTTCTCTTTGGATAAGTACTGTTTTATGTATGTACCGCATTATTATATATCTCAGTTATTACTGATTGTTTAGCTAGCCTGACCCGAGTGTTTTCGCTCAGGTCAGACCGAGTTGTTTCAGGTTAGGTCTCTGGACTTAGCTACTCTGTGCTTCCGCTTTGGACTTATCTGCTATTATTTTGAGATAGCTTATCTTAGTGTCCGCCTTATGTTATTATTCAGACTTTGATATGTACATATTTTTGACTCACATGTGTGAGCAGTGGCTTTGTACCCACTTATGATATTTGGATCTGTATTGACGATGTATTGTCCTGGGATTTTATATCTGTTATGTGATTCTGTTCTGTGATGTTTTATCATTTTATTACTATGCTTATTCTGATAGATCTTTAGCCATTGTAATTTCGTTATAAATATTTATTGAATATGTCGAACCACTTGAAAAAAAATAGATACCACCCTTTCGACGTATTCAGTAGATAGTTATAGCTTGATTACAAATGGTCGCTTCCACTATACTCTATTCTCCGCTTTAACAGACTGTATTACTCCCGTAATACTCTTTGTTACAGTGGGTCTCAGAGTGGGGCGTTACAAAATTGAAAATTATTTTTAAATTTAAAGTAAAATTTATAAATGTTTAGATAGAAATGTAAAACATCTTAAATTCAAAACTATAAGAAATTTAGAAATTTAATGGATGCAATTTTAAAAAAAATTATATTTAACAATAAATGTTATAATTGGGAGATTTAAATTATTGAATTAAAATAAGGATCTAAAGGTGGTTAAATAAGAATAAAAATAAGCTTAAAATTATTTTGAATTTATATGATATATAACCATAAATGTTATAAAAAAGATTTCAAGGTTGTTTCAAATAAAAATAAATGTAATAATTGTTATAACATGAATTTATAAATAATAAATTTTATTAGTTAAAATAAGAATAATGTTTATGAAATAATAAACCCATTAAGATATAAGGGATGCATATTGTTTGTATCAAAAATGGTCAAAAACACCCAAAAATAGTTTTTGTAGAGAAGTAAATGAAGAATAGTAAAATTAAACTAAGTGAATGAATAAGTAGGCAATAGAGAATAAGCAATATTCAAAGACCTAGAGGTTTATAATGGTTCGGCGTTGTATGCCTACGTCCACTTTGAAGATTATACTTTATTACACTCTTTTGAATCTGATTACAACAAAAAAAGCTAGCACTTGATTGCAATGGAGTCTCAAGTAACAAGCAGCGCAATGATTCTAAAAATGAACCAATAAGTCCATATGGGCCACCATAACGATCGGTAGTCGTCATGCGTTGTTTTGGAACAATCGATATGCACCTAAAATATGAAGTCATTCTGAGTTGTTGTTTATGAGATATGATCAATCTTTGTCGTATTTAGGGTACTTGCTGAGTTACACCGATCGTTAGGAACGATCGGTATTTCTTGAACCTGAGGGTTTTGACCTGCGATCATTTTTGTGGGCTCCACCCTTCAATCTATTAACGCTCTAAAAGTTTCAAGTGCATTGGCTTTGTAGATTTTGAAATATTGATCGATCTTTGTCGATTTATGTTGTTTTATGGATCGTTCTCAATCGAGCCATATAAATCCTTACTTTGTCCGTAACTCGAGCATATTGTAACGGACCGCATTTTTGACCGTTCAAGTCGACAAAACATACACACATGCCGACTCAAGCAATACAAAATACAGATAGTTATTGGGGTAAATAAGAAATAGATAAGAAAGAATAGAAACAAACATAGAATCTCGCAGCCGAAGGAACAAGATATAATAATAAAATAACAGTTCATGAAGCTGTTAAATAAATAAATTTGATTATTATTATACATCATAAATCAGAGTTACATACCTATCAGATATAATACAACAATGCAGCGAAAAAATAATACAGTAGTAGAATACAAATGATGTAATACCAAACTCCATCTTTGTCCTCCAGAATAGATCTTCAACCTTATCTGAAATGCTCAGGCTGACCCGAGCGTAAGGAAAAGACAAAACACTCGAGTCAGGACTAAAATATCTAATGAAAGTTAAATCGAATAAGTAAATATGAGTGTGATGGCGTCGGAGATGTTTACGGGTTTTAGACACCTCCTATCCAGTGTTTAACATGTGTGCATTAACTTAAGAGATGTTCGGGATTTCCAACTCCTAAGGATCCGTTAAACTATCTACTATATAATAGAATACGCTATATACAATAATGTCTATCGTAAAGTAAAATATCAAACTAGCGTTAAGCCATGGCACATTCCACCCTTAACACATTTTTATTCCCAAGAGCATATATAAGACCGTAGTTTCCCCAAAACCGGAAGTCACCAGAGGGCAATCCATATACTAAAGGTACAAACCAAAACGTAGTGGCCGCGAATAGGATAATCAGTATGACAAGGTACATGAGGCGATACCAACTAGGATACTAGTAGTTGCGTCATCCGGACTGATGTTGGGCATAGCAGCTACTACTCCAACACCGCGAAACAACACTCCCATAATCGAGGGGTGCACCCAAATCGAATCACAAAGTAATAGATATGGTAACGAAGAAGTGTGTCCGCTAGAGGTGGCGAACCTCAATGGCCCGGCAGGGCTCCTGTTTTAGTCATGTCAGGGGTCATCCAAAATCATTCTCTTTCTTCAGTCAACGCGTTCATCAAACCATCCACTTCATTCTGGATCAACACTCCGCGTATATTAGTTATTAAAGTGGTTTTCGGTATCGACAGAGAGTATGTCCATATCCGATCCCGGTCTCTTTAATAACTACGTATTATTACACCGGTGGCTCTTTTACATTTTCAAAATCAATTCATAATTGATTATCAAAAAAAATATCTTATTCGCTTCAAAAAAAAATCAAATCCATTTCAAAATCATCATATCTACTCAAAATATACAATTTCATTTCAAAATCATTTTCGCCTCAAATTCCACAAAACGATTCACATAAACTCGAATTCCAAAATTTAAAATTTAATCAAATCTCAAATCATCAATTTCAACTCGATTCGGCTTCTCAATAAAACATTTCAAATTATCAATCTCAAATACATATTTGAACCACAAAATAAGCCATTCCAATTTCCATATATCTCAAAGCTTTAAATATTCACATTTCAAAACTAAATTTGATAATTCCATTTATATCTCAATTTAATTTCATTACATTTTATTTCTGAGATATTTCTTCAATCATTTCAATACATCTAAATACGACTTCGATTTAAAAATTTAAATAAACAAACTACCCCATTTAAATTAATATAAGTTTGAAATATTCATTTAAGTCACTTTTAATCAAATTTAAGTTATAAAACACATCTTTCAATTTTCAATTTAATAATTTCAAATCAACCTTGTTTAAGAAAAATTCTTTAAATAAATATAATTTCAAATCAATTTTATCTTCAAATTTAATTCAATAGTTTCAATTTAGTTCAATTCACAAATTTATTTAAATTTCAATTCAATTCCAAATTAATTAAATCTCAATTTCAAATTAAATTTCAATTCCAAACTCAAACTTGAAATATCATTTCATATAAATTTTCTTAGAAATATTCAGAGTTCGATTAAAAGTCCAATCCTTTAACACAAATCAACTTTCGAAAATTTACGCCGTATTTCAATCCTTTTCTTAAAAATCTAAACTTCGAATAATTAAACAATTTCATTTACCAAGTTTAAATTCCAACATCTCGAGCCTCAATTCAAAATAATTCAATTTCCATAAATTGGATTTTATTCTTAAAATCAATTCATTTAAATAATTTCAAAACAACTTTTAAAATCATTTAATTTAACCAACTCGGTGTCCGTATATAATTTTCTAACCTATGGCCAAGTGGATAATTATTTCAATTTTAATTTCAAGGATTGGATATATATCATTTCAATCCAAATAGATGTCATATGTATATCATTTCAACCTATTCCTTAATTTATTCGAAATGATATAGTTTACAGTTTTATATGCAATAAACAATATACATGATGATAACATGATATATCAGAATAAATAAACAACCAATATCGACCAATAGCATCCATCACAACCACTCAACCATAAAGCCAATAACATTCACAACAATTTTATAATTATCAATATCGAGTAATATAATGCCAATTTAAATTTGAATTTATTTTAACGGTCAATTTAAATTCTATCAATTAATTCATATATCAATACAAATGATAATTAAACCTACCAAACAATAGCCAATAAATTTCATATCACTTCAGAATATAAATTTAACTAACAAAAAATTATTTTAGTCAATTGTGAGCGTATAAACACTCACCTTTGATTTATCGATGATTTAAAATCCAAATATAGGCCCAAATTTGAACAGTCTCGGAATGTAGCCAAACAAGATCCATATTGTTCGGAATTTTGATACAAACGCAACGGTGAAAACCGCGCGTCGATCCGAGCTCGTATGCAAAAGTTATATACGTTAGAACGATTGAACATATAAAATTTTAAATGATTAACTAAAAAAACGTATACATTTCTTCCATTCACGCACAGCACACCCGAAACCCAACTTCACGCCGTTCATCCTCATCCACGCGCGAGGCAAACGACGACCGGACATTGATCGGGGATGCCATCGTGTGCGCCTCTCCTTGCTCCACCTCCGCGCCAAGTTTCGCCACCCCATTCGCCACCGTTTGCGCAAAATCCGAGAAAATACATCCATGATTCCAAGCTAGATTCTGGCGAATCCGTGGTGTAATAGCATAGATCAACGGTATGGATATGAAGAGCTCGCCGAGATCTACACTTTTGCTTTTGGAATTTTTCGATTTCGTTGAACGGATTGAGAGATATTAAGGAAAGAAGATCGGCAATTTCTAGCCATAGAATAGGTGGCGGCCATGGTTTGAAATTAGGGTTTCTGAAATAAAATGATAATAAAACTGTCTCGGTTTGCAAGCGTATTTATATAGGTAGGTGCAAAATCATCCGAACTCCAATCGAGACGTGCCGCCAGGCGTTTATAAGGTTTTACCCATATTCCGAACGCAATGGAACTAGTCCCAAGGCCTAATTCAATCGTATGTGGAAGATAGCTTTTGAAGTCGATTATTTTAATTAAATTTGAAATTAAATTTCTATGCATTTCAAGCTCGCACGGCCATATGACAAGTCCGATTGCTACGAAAATTGAAACCTTAAAATAATTCACTGTTACGGATCCGATGAAACTAGTTTCGTCGAAATCCGAGACAGTTGTAAAAATGGCTATTTCTACAGTTTAATTTCAATATAAAATTCCCAATTTTAAATTATTAACTTTTAAATCAAATTTCAATTGTTCATAAATTTCATTTTTAATTTCACAGTAATTAACAATCTTTTACAATGCAGTTTTTCACTATAAATCTAGTATAAAATATTACATTAGTTTCGGCGTTCAATTATATTATAATTCAAATTCAAGTTATTTAATTCCAATTGAATTCTTTTATTTCGATTTACACTTTCATTATTGAATCAACCATTTACTTATATATTATTATCAATAGTTTATAATTCATTTACTTTCATTTTCTTCAGCTATCATCTTATTTAAATTCACAGTAATATTAAATTACATTCATTTACGTTGATTTCCATATTATAACTTCAATATTAAATGTAACATTTTATTTATTTCGTTGTTTACAATCAAATTCAATTAGTTTCAATTACTTGTTACACTCAAATTTAAATCTTTACTTACGTTCAATTACAAGTTAACATCCTTATCAAATTACAGTTTCAGTTATTATCTGATTTCAATCAACTGTAATATTAAGTTACATTTATTTATATTAGTTTCAATAACATAAACTTCCACTATTAAATCTACCATTTTATTTGTTCTTTGTTTACAATCATAACCAATTTGGTTTACAATCAAATTCAATTCATTATTTACATTCAATACAAGTTAACATCCATATTTAATTTACAAATAAGTTATTTCAGAATTCAGTTTTGTATTTTAACTTGTAATTCACATTTAACAACACAAAATTTTATTTCCTTTGGATTTTTATCCAAAATTTTTATTTTAATTCGTATTTTTAAAGTGTTAAAAATACGGGTCGTTACATTCTCCCCCACTTAAAACTTTTCGTCCTCGAAAAGGAACGGAGAAGGGGAAACCATCATTTAGACATAATTCATTCAAAATATTCTACTTATTTGCAAAATTTAGTTATAGGATTTTTTTTAAGATCTCAAAATTTTCTAACTCCGGGAATTTCGAAAAATTTCGGCAGCAACTCCTTTGCGCGGCTAGGACCGAAAAATTTCACAGTGGTAATAATTACATGATATACATCTCATTACAAGAATGAGGCATCCCAAAACATGGGGAACACAATAATATACCACAACATAAACCGTAATCCGAGAACGTACCTTTTATTAAGCGTTTATTAGCATTTTAACTTACATTTTGCATTTAGCACAGAAGCGAGCTCCACAAGTGAAGAGAAATCCTTTGCTACCTACTAAAATACTCAACAACCAAGTGAGAATCATGCATATGAAAATAGATCGATATGCTTAGCATATACAACATATATATATATATAACGTATTTAACTACAAAACTGAATTTTTTAAATTCAGGACAATGAACAAATCCTAGTTTTTGGTCACCTAAACTATAAAATTTTAAAATGGAATCTAAATAAAAGTTGTTTCATTCGTTTCAGGCTTTCCGTAATGTCCAAAATCATTAAATTCGGACCAACTGCTCAAAAGTTACCGCCGTTTTACTAAATGGATACGCCTCAGCCTGGGCAATGAATTGCGCAGGTCAGCGACGTTCACTCCCCTTTTCGACCATCTAAATGACAGCAAAACACAAAACACTTAAAGCAAAAGTTTTAACTTAAGTTCTTAGCTTTCCAGAAATAGCTAGATCGTCAAAATCCGATAAACCAGTAAAACGTTATGGTGAAAATACTAAGGGTATATGCCACTGATTTTGCTTCCTTTTTTCACATGCCAGCAAGAAGATTCAAATTTTTAACTAAGTAAATGAAGGAATTTCTCAAGACACTCTAAACAAAAGTCGTGCTACAGTTTTTAAGCTTTCCGACAAGTCTAAGATCGTCAAATTTCATCCAGCCATTTAAAAGTTATGGTTGTTTTCGTTTCAGCATATATTGGACAATTTTGGATTTTTCCAAAAATTTGCTTTTATTATTTCAAAGTACAAACCATCAAACTTCTAATTTTCTAAAGAAACAATCATAAACACAAAGTCGTTTATTTTCTTATTTATCCATGAAATAAGTTTACATTCGATTTGTCTTCGATTTATTCAAGTTTGTTTCATTCATAATTTAAATTCAAGTCAATTTGCTTCAATTTAATTTGAATTCAATTATATTTAATTTCACTTTGCTTCAAATTTAAATTTAATTATTTAAAATTTTTATTCCGTTTATTCAATTCCATTTACACTAATGAATTCTATTTAATCAATTACCATCCATCTAACAACCAATGCATATCAAACATTAACATCCATCCAAAATCTACACTAAATTAATTATACATTTCCAAGTCAAAATTTTAATTTCATACACTTCCAAGTTTATTGACATTTAGTTTTATTCAAATTTAATTAGTTTCCATTTACTAATTTTATATTTAATTAATTTTAAATTTAATTCATTTTACAACTTAAATTACCTTTATATTTACACTATCAATAGATCTTCATATTTTATTATTCGCAATCACACTTGTATATTATTCATTTACTTATCCTTATTAGCATTTTAAACTTTTTAAGTATTTGGTAAGTTATAGCTATGCAAATAGAATGTAGTTAAACAATATACAACTTCTTTTCATTCAATTTGAGTGTTATACCTATTAAATAAATTTTCAATTTATTATTTTCCAAATTAAGGGTTACTACTACAATTTTAAATTAATTTTTTTTAGAGGGAATTAGGCACAAGGACAAACTTTGAAAAAAATTTAGGCTGAAGGACATAAAGTTTCATTTTTGGGCTGAAGGACAAACTTTGAAATAAAATTAGCCTAAAGGAAAATGCTAAATATAGTTAGCATTTTGTACAGTGCAGACATTGTACAAAATGCTAATTATAACTAGCATTATATCCAGTTTTACATTGTACAAAATGCTAGTTGTATTAGCATTGTCCTTCAGCCTAATTATCTTCCAAAGTTTGTCCTTCATCCTAAAAATAAAACCTGTTGTCCTTCAGCCAAAAATTTTATGAAAATTTGTCCTTGTGCCTATTTTCCACTTTTCTTTACACTTAAATTCAATTTCACCTTTTCCAATTCATAAGTTTCTAACAATTCAAGATTTACTTTAGTTTAATAATTAAAATCATTCCTTATTAGAGAACTTAAGAATTTCAACACCGGATTCGATTTAAACCATTTTTTTTAAAATATATATATATATATATACTAATATCTTTATATCTCAAATCATACATTTTAGAAGAATTTTAATCAGCATTGAAATATATATATATATATATATATACTTATTTTCATTTCATACTTTAGAAAATTACAATTTTGAATCAAAACAGGGTTTAAAAAAACTATTAAGTGATCTCCCCCACTTGGACTCTCGAAAATAAACGTCGATAATGCGTGCACTCATCACCGAAATCATTCTCTAGTGTCAAGTGGGGAGTATAACACTTACTTCATTTGAAAATCCTTTGAAAACAATTTCTAATCGAATATACTATCATATAATACTTATATTATACATTTCAAATTTTTGTTAATAAATTTTCAAAACACCGGAATTTAAATTCTCCATCTTAATTTAAATTCATTTTTATTTTATTTTATTTACCATTTATATTCATTGTCAATCATATTTACAAGTTTCATTTCTTAAAATCATCCAATAGTCAATAGTTAGAAATATTGACTAATCAACAATAAACGATGATAATCTAATATTATCATCTCCTATCAACCAATACAATCAAAATTTATAAATTTTCAAGATAATTCTTTTATATATAAAATATAATCCAAAACAATATTATGTCAATCTGTCCTATTCGAGTGTTTAGAAATTCCTATCGATGTCTTGGCGTCCCAAGTACCAACCAGAATTCATAAATACTCAACGGAACAAATTAACACAATATAAAATCATTTTTATATCAAAATTACAAATACGCTCTCTCATATACACTCAAACTCATTCATAAGGTTTAACCCTATTTCAATGAGTTATTCCCCACTAGAGCCAAGGTAATCTAAACCAAAGCTCTGATACCAACTGTAACGGACCGCATTTTTGACCGTTCAAGTCGACAAAACATACACACATGCCGACTCAAACAATCCAAAATACAGATAGTTATTGGGGTAAATAAGAAATAGATAAGAAAGAATAGAAACAAACACAGAATCTCGCAGCGGAAGGAACAAGATATAATAATAAATAACAGTTCATGAAGCTGTTAAATAAATAATTTGATTATTATTATACATCATAAATTAGAGTTACATACCTATCAGAGATAATACAACAATGCAGCGGAAAAATAATACAGTAGTAGAATACAAATGATGTAATACCAAACTCCGTCTTTGTCCTCCAGAATAGATCTTTAACCTTATCTGAAATGCTCAGGCTGACCCGAGCATAATGAAAAGACAAAACACTCGAGTCAGGACTAAAATATCTCATGTAAGTGAAATAGAATAAGTAAATATGAGTATGATGGCGTCGGAGATGTTTACGGGTTTTAGACACCTCCTATCCAGTGTTTAACATGTGTGCATTAACTTAAGAGATGTCGGGATTTCCAACTCCTAAGGATCCGTTAAACTATCTACTATATAATAGAATACGCTATATACAATAATGTCTATCATAAAGTAAACTATCAAACTAGCGTTAAGCCATGGCCCATTCCACCCTTAACACATTTTTATTCCCAACAGCATATACAAGACCGTAGTTTCCCCAAAACCGAAAGTCACCAGAGGGCAATCCATATACTAAAGGTACAAACCAAAACATAGCGGTCGCGAATAGGATAATCAGTATAACAAGGTACATGAGGCGATACCAACTAGGATACTAGTAGTTGCGTCATCTGGACTGATGTTGGGCATAGCAGCTACTATCCCAACACCGCGAAACAACACTCCCATAATCGAGGGGTGCACCCAAATCGAATCACAAAGTAATAGATATGGTAACGAAGAAGTGTGTCCGCTAGAGGTGGCGAACCTCAATGGCCCGGTAGGGCTCCTGTTTTAGTCATGTCAGGGGTCATCCAAAATCGTTCTCTTTCTTCAGTCAACGCGTTCATCAAACCATCCACTTCATTCTGGATCAACACTCCGCGTATATTAGTTATTAAAGTGGTTTTCGGTATCGACAGAGAGTATGTCCATATCTGATCCCGGTCTCTTTAATAACTACGTATTATTACACCGGTGGCTCTTTTACATTTTCAAAATCAATTCATAATTGATTATCAAAAAAATATATCGTATTTGCTTCAAAAAAAAATCAAATCCATTTCAAAATCATCATATCTACTCAAAATATACAATTTCATTTCAAAATCATTTTCGCCTCAAATTCCACAAAACGATTCACATAAACTCGAATTCCAAAATTTAAAATTTAATCAAATCTCAAATCATCAATTTCAACTCGATTCAGCTTCTCAATAAAACATTTCAAATTATCAATTTCAAATACATATTTGAACCACAAAATAAGCCATTCCAATTTCCATATATCTCAAAGCTTTAAATATTCACATTTCAAAACTAAATTTGATAATTCCATTTATATCTCAATTTAATTTCATTACATTTTGTTTCTGAGATATTTCTTTAATCATTTCAATACATCTAAATACGACTTCGATTTAAAAATTTAAATAAACAAACTACCCCATTTAAATTTATATAAGTTTGAAATATTCATTTATGTGACTTTTAATCAAATTCAAGTTATAAAACACATCTTTCAATTTTCAATTTAATAATTTCAAATCATCCTTGTTTAAGAAAAATTCTTAAATAAAAATAATTTCAAATCAATTTTATCTTCAAATTTAATTCAATAGTTTCACTTTAGTTCAATTCACAAATTTATTTAAATTTCAATTCAATTCCAAATTAATTAAATCTCGATTTCAAATTAAATTTCAATTCCAAACTCAAACTTGAAATATCATTTTATATAAATTTTCTTAGAAATATTCAGAGTTCGATTAAATGTCCAATCCTTTAAAACACATCAACTTTCGAAAATTTATGCCGTATTTCAATCCTTTTCTTAAAAATCTAAACTTCGAATAATTAAACAATTTCATTTACCAAGTTTAAATTCCAACATCTCGAGCCTCAATTCAAAATAATTCAATTTCCATAAATTGGATTTTATTCTTAAAATCAATTCATTTAAATAATTTCAAAACAACTTTTAAAATCATTAATTTAACCAACCCGGTGTCCGTATATAATTTTCTAACCTATGGCCAAGTGGATAATTATTTAAATTTTAATTTCAAGGTTGGATATATATCATTTCGATCCAAATAGATGTCATGGGTATATCATTTCAACCTATTCCTTAATTTATTCGAAATGATACAGTTTACAGTTTATATGCAATAAACAATATACATGATGATAGCATGATATATCAGAATAAATAAACAACCAATATCGACCAATAGCATCCATCACAACCACTCAACCATAAAGCCAATAACATTCACAACAATTTTATAATTATCAATATCGAGTAATATAATGCCAATTTAAATTTAAATTTATTTTAACGGTCAATTTAAATTCTATCAATTAATTCATATATCAAGATAGATGATAATTAAACCTACCAAACAACAGCCAATAAATTTCATATCACTTCAGAATATAATTTTAACTAACAAAAAATTATTTTAGTCAATTGTGAGCGTATAAACACTCACCTTTGATTTATCGATGATTTTAAATCCAAATAAAGGCTCAAATTTTAACAGTCTTGGAATGTAGCCAAACCAGCTCCATATTGTCCGGAATTTCGATACGAACGCAACGGAGAAAACCGCACGTTGATCCGAGCTCGTATGCAAAAGTTATATACGTTAGAACGATTGAACATTTAAAATTTTAAATGATTAACTGAAAAAAACGTATACCATTTCTTCCATTCACGCACAGCACACCCGAGACCCAACTTCACGCCATTCATCCTCATCCACGCGCAAGGCAAACGACGACCGGACGTTGATCAGGGGATGCCATCGTGTGCACCTCTCCTTGCTCCACCTCCGCGCCAAGTTTCGCCACCCCATTCGCCACCGTTTGCGCAAAATCCGAGAAAATACGTCCATGCTTCCAAGCCAGATTCTGGCGAATCCATGACGTAATAGCATAGATCAACCGTATGGATTTGAAGAGCTCGCCGAGATCTACACTTTTGCTTTTGGAATTTTTCGATTTCGTTAAACGGATTGAGAGATATTAAGGAAAGAAGATCGGCAATTTCTGGCCATAGAATAGGTGGCGGCCATGGTTTGAAATTAGGGTTTCTGAAATAAAATGATAATAAAACTGTCTCGGTTTGCAAGCGTATTTATATAGGTAGGTCCAAAATCATCCGAACTCCAATCGAGACGTGCCGGCAGGCGTTTATAAGGTTTTACCCATATTCCGAACGCAATGGAACTAGTCTCAAGGCCTAATTCAATCGTATGTGGAAGATAGCTTTTGAAGTCGATTATTTTAATTAAATTTGAAATTAAATTTCTACGCGTTTCAAGCTCGCACGGCCAAACGACAAGTCCGATTGCTACGAAAATTGAAACCTTACAATAATTCACTGTTACGGATCCGATGAAACTGGTTTCGTCGAAATCCGAGACAGTTGTAAAAATGGCTATTTCTACAGTTTAATTTCAATATAAAATTTCCAATTTTAAATTATTAACTTTTAAATCAAATTTCAATTGTTCATAAATTTCATTTTTAATTTCACAGTAATTAACATTCATTTACAATGCAGTTTTCCATTATAAATCTAGTATAAAAGATTACATTAGATTCAACCTTCAATTATATTATAATTCAAATTCAAGTTATTTAATTCCAATTGAATTCTTTTATTTCGATTTACACTTTCATTATTGAATCAACCATTTACTTATATATTATTATCAATAGTTTATAATTCATTTACTTTCATTTTCTTCAGCTATCATCTTATTTAAATTCACAGTAATATTAAATTACATTCATTTACGTTGATTTCCATATTATAACTTCAATATTAAATGTAACATTTTATTTATTTCGTTGTTTACAATCAAATTCAATTAGTTTCAATTACTTGTTACACTCAAATTTAAATCTTTACTTACGTTCAATTACAAGTTAACATCCTTATCAAATTACAGTTTCAGTTATTATCTGATTTCAATCAACTGTAATATTAAGTTACATTTATTTATATTAGTTTCAATAACATAAACTTCCACTATTAAATCTACCATTTTATTTGTTCTTTGTTTACAATCATAACCAATTTGGTTTACAATCAAATTCAATTCATTATTTACATTCAATACAAGTTAACATCCATATTTAATTTACAAATAAGTTATTTCAGAATTCAGTTTTGTATTTTAACTTGTAATTCACATTTAACAACACAAAATTTTATTTCCTTCGGATTTTTATCCAAATTTTTTATTTTAATTCGTATTTTTAAAGTGTTAAAAATACGGGTCGTTACACATATGAACTACGATCGACTTGATATTTGGATTGTAGCTTCACGGTGCTATGCATGTCACTCCATACTGATTGCACCGTGATTGGGTCCTGGTCTGGATCAGCTCAACCATCGTCCATAGTATTGTATATAACTGATTCTCAAGGCTGGTAACCATCCGTTTCTAGCCAAGTTGATGATATCATGGCCTTGCCAAAAGGCAGGATAACGTTTCCCCCCCAAAGTACGTCTTGTTTGAAGATGACGTGCTTTGAACCGTCACAAGCTTCGATTGTCATAAAGGATTCCATCAGTTTATTGAATGGTCATTACCATTACGTCGAGTCGCTTTCTTTTTTAGGTTCGTAGTTCCCTTATTCGTCGCGACGATCGGTTGGTTACCAATAGTATAGATACGGGATCACAACTTGTCTATGATCATCTTGTTGTTTTTCTGGTGACTATCAGGCCACAATAATCTGGTTTTTATCTTTCTTCGGTTGATTTCAGGTGCGAACACTACAACAAAATATGATATTAATAACGCTATTTAATAACGCGTTATTCTAAAGCGTTATTATTTACCCTTAATTATCTAGTTACCGGTTGATTTTTGTTCTCCCTACAGGTGTAACGCGCGCATCTCCCTTCCCCTTCACGTGTAACGCTGCCCCAAAACATCTCCCTCTTACTTCCCAAATTATTTTCCCTCTCCCTCCAAAACCATTCCGCCTCCCTCCAAAACGCGCGCATCTCCCTCCTCCAAATTACGTTAGCGATTCGAAGACTCCAAAACGCACGCAGCTCCCTCCTCCAAATTACGTTAGCGATTCGAAGAAAGCAGAAACCCTCTCAAGATTTGTCGAAGAAAGCAAACTCCTTCGATTTCGAAGCTAGGGATTTGCGTGTTGCTTCGATCTGTCGAAGCTAGGGCTTCGCGTTTTGGATATAATCTTCGATTTTGATTCTAGTAAGCGATATAATCTTCGATTCTGGTAATCTCGCTATAAATTTTCTTGCTCCTTTTTATAATTTATATTTGTTGTATTTGTAGCTTGTTTTTTCTAGACAGTAACTTTGATTTGGCTTGTAATGCTTCAAGAACAAGTTGCTGTGATGTAATTTGATAGTATATTAGTGCAATAATCATAAGTCATTAAACAATTTCATGGCCATTTTGGTGTGCATCATTAAACCATGTGGGTGTAGTGTCAGTGAAACGGTGTTGAAGGTGAGATTGTTTAGTGATGGAGGGTGTTATATAAGAAATTTTGATTGCAGAGTTACGGGCAAATTGTTTACTCTATATTGCAGTGAAATTTTTTGTACAACGAACAGCGTTTACATTTTGTTTGTTGTCTTTTTATATCCAAGTTATGTATTCAATGAAAAATGCGTTTACATAGTAGTTTAGAAAATGGAAATCAAAATTTTAGGTTTAACTTCTTGGTTTTTTTCCTTCTACAGAAAAGTGGTGGTTAAACCAGCAAGGATTAAGTAAAATATAAGTGAACTGGTAGATACATAATTTTGTAGATCAAAAAGAAAGAAATCATAAGTTCGTACAATAACCATCCAACTATCCTTTTAACTAGTTCACATACTTATTTATGAAGTTTGTTATTTGTTTATTTGTTAAGTTTATAATTTAATCAAGTATTTTGATCTTTCATTATATGGTTGTGATTTTGTACTTAAACCAAGTTAAAGATGTACTCATTTCAGATGTCTATTATTTGTGTACTATTTGGTTCAATCTCTTACTGTTAGTTCTGTGTTACTATGTTTACAAAAGTGTACTTTAATCTAAATACTACTTTGACAAAAACATAACTGACCATCAAATATGCAGTATTCAAAAGGTTTTACAATTCATGTAATAGTCAGAAGTTAAAATATTTGAAGTATTTCTATACCAACACTACTTTAGTTCTATTTCTTAGGTCAAATGAACAGAACTGATTTCAAAACATTTTTATAATTGTTCTTGAACATAAAAAATATTTTGCAGAAGCATAATGTTAAATAAGAAATCAACAATAGATAGTAAGATTTACCAACTAATGAATTTTGCAACATCTGGTATAATACTATTGATTGTTTTTGTAAACATTACAATGATTATTTGCAGGTCCTCTATATAGCAGTAGCATTACATTGGTTAGCTATCTAAATTTTCATAGTTAAATAGAATGGAGATGGTCACATAGTAGGAAAATTTAACTTATAGATTATCATTATCATCTTTGTCTTTTTTCCAAATGAATAGGTTGGTCACTTGAATTATTGTGTTATCCGTTAATTTCTATTTTCGATCAAAATTTAATATAAAAGATAGTTAGCTAAATTAACTACGTAGCCTAGTTTAATTTATGATAGTTAACTTCCCTATTCTAGATGCTCTTAGCCACATTGGCAATTTGGGAAACTATAAAAGCTAGATGTATATAGCGGGTTTATTTTTATGGATGGGGGTTGATAATTAGATTATTTCTGAAGATGATTTTTGGCTAAAGCTATCCAGTTATTCAGCTATAGCATTAATGCGTTACCCATATGCCTCTTTCTTTCTATTTGTTTCGTTTTTTTCCTCGAAAAAGAGACAGAATAGAAAAAAAAATTAGAGCATATAAATTGTTGAAGGCCCATAACTTCTATGTGGTTTGTCTACTTATAAATAAGTCATTCTCTTATAATGTAGACAGCTTGATTAACCAAATCTAGATTAATTAGTTTACCACCTTACAAAATTCAAAAGAGAAAAATAGTCAAATATTTGTAACTTTTGTTGCTTGAAATATGCATGCGAAAGGTATCAATATCCTATGAATAGCATATCTGCTAATTACCATCAGTTGGACTGCTTTAATCTAAATTTAGTAAGATAAAATAGTAGCACTTTCAATCTTTATCAACTATCAAAATTATCAAAATTTGTACCATACTTATTATGCTGAAGCTATGTAAAGAGCTCCTTCTTTTTATACCAAAGCCAAAAGAATCGGTCTTAAAGAATATTTCTGCCACACTATTAATAAGATAAAGACACTGTGGAATTATCTTAATTACAATAGGGAGTAAAATAAAATACAATTCGATAGGTTGCAGCCAAAATTTAGAAAATAATCAGCACAGCTTTGTTGAAAAAAGGTAAAACATTCGCCTAATCTTTACCATATATCACAAAAAAAATTACAAAACACAAAAACAGTTTGACAACGCCAAATCATAATCTATTGAAATTTTCGACAATCACCTCTCGCATAAACAACTCGACCTATATTTGCTATTTTAACACAACCCAACTTTTTTACACTATAACAATCTTCGATTACAATTTATCGAGTTTATATATTAATTCAACCGCTCATCATTGAATTGGTAACGTACCACAAGGTTTAAATCAACTACAATCCTACTTTGGTTAATTCAGTAGATTCTGCATGTTTAATTTGGGAAATCTGTAACAATTAGGATGTTTATGACCTGTGAATGATGATATGGTAATAGCCCGCACGATATGCATGTGGATACTGTAGAAACATTTTTTCCTAGTTTCTTACCAAATACTTAATTTCTTACATTAAGACACTTAATGTATTAGATTTCATACATGTACGATTTTTACGATTCGACCGATCAGACCTTTAAAACCTCCGACCTTGGATAGCCAATACAATAAAGTTCAACTTCGACCAGTTCTGGCTTCGATTCTTTACACCGTACAAATCCAGATCACCATTGACAACAACTCTCCTATTCATGCTCTACAGCCTTGCTTCTTGGATCTGCTTCGGCTACGGAAGCCATTCAGACCAGATCGTGCATGGGAACTTCCCTTTCAGTCTCTCACCCTCTCTATATCTCCGACCTGACAGACCTGGTTGCAACGCTGCACCCTTTCAATCACTAGTTCATCATTCACCACAACGTCACCCCTTTCAGACCAGCTTCATCAGACCATTCTTCAGTTTTAAAATATGAGTGTGTGATATGTTTGTTAGTAATTAAGATTAGTTTTAAAATAATAATCGTTCCTTTTCCATGACGACGATGATGTTCACTGTTAAATTAAGTCAAATGTGGAGTGATGTAGAGATGAATAGTATTGTTAACGATGTTCATTTTCAACGCATTTACTAGTCTAAGCAAGAGTATAAAATAGGAGTTCCTTTTCCAATATGTCCCTGGCGTGCTAAGCCAAACCAACTATACAATTCTTTTTCCTATAAGAATGATCATACCTGCTTGCAGTTGTATAAAGGTTACTGCTATTTGCAATTTTCACAAAGAGTATTATATTTCACTTGTACCCTCTAACATTCTCCAAAGGGAGTTAATAAAATCTTTGTGAAAACTATGGATTAAAATCAAAGGGAGAGATTAGTAATGACTTGATAAAATATTTTAATTAGCTTCTTTTAAAAAAAATTCTCCAAATATCCCAATATTTAAAAACAATTACTTATAAATAAAAATATTCGATGTGCATATAACCAGTATACATGAAGAAAGATAAATTCCAATAATTACACATAACTAGTATATATAAAAGATCATGTGCATGCATATGTGTTTAGCTATAAACATGAACATTAGGCTTATCAACACCTTATTCTTGTTGAATTTTGTGTTTCTGAAATCAGAGGCAATCTTTTTTCTCTTTAGCTTTGGAGCTTGAGCACTCTTTCTTCCCGTGTGTATCCTTAATTATATGCTAATGGAAAAAGATTGGGTTCATTTACACAGGTAAGTAGATAATTCAATATTCTCAACCATGTTTAATTTCATAAAATAAAAATATTTGATGTTAAACTCAACTATTATGTTGAATTTTTTTCATTATAGAACTTCCAAGGAGTACTCGCAAGGGGCAAGATGTTTCGTAGAAGCTACAAAGAGAAATATAAGAAATGTAGAGAAGCTTTTATATCCTTGTTTAGATTGCCGAAATCTTAGTCGACAACATGATGATATTATCGTTTAACATTTAATTATAAGGGGGATGGATCCTAAGTACAAGAGTAGTACTAAGTGGTATCATCATGGCGAACAATTAAATATGGGCGTAGACATGAAGTTGGACAATACATTTGATCTACTTAAAGCTATTCATTTTGAAGATGAAGATTTTTTGAATCATACTTTTTTTACTGATGTTAAAGAAGACGAGGATGTTCGAAAACGTGAGGATGATTTACTTAAGAATTTAGAGGATGCAGAAACCCCCTTATATCCTGATTGTGTAGGTCAAACTAAACTATCCGCCATCACTGCTTTGTATAATCTTAAATGTGAGGTTGGATTATCTGATACTGGTGTTGATAAGCTTTTGAACGTACTACAGTTGTTGCTGCCAGTGAATAATGTACTTCCTAAGAATTTGTATGATGTAAAGAAATTTCTCAAAGTATTTGACATGGGGTTTGAAAAGATTCTTGCTTATAAAAATGATTGTTGTCTTTTTAGAAAAGAGTTTCAAGATTTAGAAAGTTGTCTAAAATGTAACTCTTCGAGATGGAAGATAAATGAGGGCACTAAGGAGATTATACGTGGTGTTCCAGCTAAAGTGTTGAGGTATTTTCCAATCATTCTTAGATTTAGGAGAATGTATAGATCTCAAAAGATGGTAGAAGATCTAAGGTGGCATTTTAACAATAAAAGCAGTGATGGAAAAATGCGACATCTTGTAGATTCTGTAACATGGAATGCAGTGGACGAGAGGTGGAAAGCATTTTCATCTGATCCACACAATCTCATACTTGGTCTTGCTACAGATGGTGTCAATCCATTTGCCTCGATGAGCTCCAAACATAGTTGTTGGCCAGTAGTGCTTGTGACATATAATCTCTCGCCTATGTTATGTATGAAAAAAGAAAATATTATGCTAACATTAATAATTCCTAGTCCAAAGCAACCAGGAAATGATATTGATGTATACTTGGCGCCTTTGGTAGAAGACTTAAATTATTTATGGAATAATGGAATTGATATATATGATGCATTCAGTAAATCAGTTTTTAATTTAAGAGCAATTTTACTATGGACAATAAATGACTTTCCAGCCTATGGAAATCTTGTAGGATGTTGTGTAAAAGGCGAAAAAGCTTGTCCATTATGCGGTGTTAACACTCATCATCGGTGGTTGAATCATTGTCGGAAAAGTGTTTACATGGGACATAGAAGGTTTCTAGATCCTTCGCATCCATGGAGGAAACAAAAAACTTGGTTTGATAACACTGTAGAGGACGGTAATAGACCTAGAATTCTAACGGGAAGAAATATTTCTGCTATTTTGAATGGTTTTCCAAATGTTTTTGGAAAAGATAAGAATGAAGAAAAAATAAGGAAGATGAGTAAGAAGAAGCTAAAGACGGAGTTGAGTAAGAAGATAAAAAGTAAAAAGAGGAAGAGTACTCACACTAAAGAAGATGATAGAAAAAAAGAGCTAATAAGGTGGAAAAAAGATAAATCTTCTTTGATTTGCCATATTGGGAGGTTAGTATTAAAATTATATTTTCTTTCATTTACCTAACAATATAAAAGTTAATAAATTGTTGTATTATTGATATTTGTAGGAACTTTCCTTGCGACATAATTTAGATGTGATGCATGTTGAGAAAAACGTCGCTGAAAGCCTACTAAGCACGATGTTGCATGACAATAAATTGAAAGATGGAATTAATTCTAGGAAGGATTTGGAGGATTGGGGGATTCGACAAAGTCTTTATGCACAACCTCGTGGGAATATAACATATCTACCACCGGCTCCATATACGTTGTCATTGTCCGAGAAAAAAAATATTTTGTAAGAGGTTACATGATTTTAAAGGTCCTGATGGTTATTGCTCAAATTTCAAAAGATTTGTATCATTAGAAGATTGCAAAGTCAGTGGGTTGAAGTCGCATGATTATCATGTCCTAATGCAACAATTGTTATCTGTTGCGGTTAGAGGTTTATTACCAAAGAAAGTTAGAACACTAATAATTCGTTTATGTTCGTTTTTCAATAAAATATGTCAGCGTGTTCTTGAAAGAGAGATGTTGCAACAACTTAATGATGAGATTATTGAAATTTTGTGTGGATTCGAAAGATATTTTCCACCTTCATTTTTTGATATAACGATACATTTGACAATTCATCTTGGAAGAGAAGCGCAATTGTGTGGCCCGGTTCATTTTCGTTGGCTGTACCCTTTTGAAAGGTATATGAAAACACTTAAAGATTATATAAGGAATTATGCACGACCTTGTTTGATGTGATTTTTTGTGACGACCGCCCATGACCCCCGCACTGAACCTAGAGATAGTGCGCTGTAAAGTGTGCCAGGCAGCCATGGACGATTGTCAGGGTAAATTAAAACAGCAGAATCTATCGTATAACTCACAGCGCATGGATAAATACAATAGAATATATATATAGTGAAGCTTCACAGAATAGAATGTCATCATATAAAACTTCATAATAGTTGAATACAAACATCTGAATAATCAATACATCAAGCCTCACTACATATCACTCAGAGAATTATACAAGCAGCAGAACATCTAGTACATATAGTAAGAAAATAATATGCAAGCCTCCAGCTCGTCTTCGTCATCAGCATCGTTGGAAGCAAGAACAGTACCTGTCACCTGCTACCTAGTCTGCCCGTCCCAAAATGGACGAACAGCCCAAGGCAATAAGAGTTAAAACATAAAGCCTTGAGTCAGACAACAGTCTTAGTGAGCGGTAAATTAACTAACAACATACCAAAAGAGCATAAAGGAAAAAGGAATAGGAATCCAACCCTCCCACTCCACCTCTTTCTACAGTGATAGCCCCAGACACACACTAAGCAGAAGAAAACATAGCAAAGCAAACAATTAAAGTAAAGTAATTATCACTCGAGTCAAGGGTGAAGTTTTCCAAGTACAAACCCCCAAGGCCTAAACCAAGATCAGATAAGCATCCAAAAAACATTGCTCTTGAGACCGAATGACGATACAACCAAACATCCATGACTCTGGCTATCACTGTTATCTTTGCTTTGATACCACCGTTAATTGAATGACCGGCACATTCTTTCAGCCGTCCGTCAAGGGCTAATGGAAACCCCGGTTCTAGACATAACTCCGCACGTCGTCGCAGCCCGTGCCTAGGACTATCGAATCTGCCCAGAGTACTCGACTACCAATCAGTAGTCTTCAGGGACTATCGAATCTGCCCAGCGTACTCTTGCTTTGAGCATGCTAGAACCTTCAACAACGATGAAATCTCAGCCTCCTAGTCATCCTCCTTGACGACTATTTCCATACTAGCTCAAGCGCCTCTCAGGCAAACCATTATCCTCAAACTCGAACCATTTCACCGAGTTATCAACATGCTTGGAATGATCCCATCTGGATTAGACCAAGACTATCTCATATCATGCCTCGCTTCATCACATCCTAGCAAAGCCTCATCTCAACATCATCATCATCAAATCTATGCATAAGAGCTTCATCATCCGCTACATATGCCACGAGCAGCTTTCCCAATTCAAGAGCCTTTCCCTTAGCTTTTGAATCATCTTCGACCATCTTGTCTAAATCAAGTCATCAATCAACTAATTCATAACAACCAATCAAGTCAATCATTAATCCAAGTAATCAAACATTCAAACATGATCTAATAAACAATTATAACAATAATGGCAATCTTGTAAATAAAGAGTCGAAATCTAACAAGCATGAAACATGAGTAATATCTCTATAACTTGATGAATGAACTTGCATAGGTTAATCATGTAGTAAAATGGATGTCAAATCATCATGAACAATAGATCTATACTTAGGTTTAGGAAAATGCATGGAAATCCCTATTTTAACACCAAATCAAACCAACGATCCGATATACTCCTTTGGATCCGTGTGAGAGATAATCACCACTCACCAAATCACCTAAACACCTCAAAAGCAACACACTTCAGATCTGGACAGCGAAGAATCTAACTCGATCTATCACAAATCCGCTTCAAACGATGAAATCTCTCTTCGATGGATGTAGATCTTCAATCTAAGCTCTTGGATCTTCGATTCGATCTTCGATTTGGATGGAAGGAATTACAAGATTATAGTGGAGAAAAGAAGTGAAGAAGTGTAGAACTCGAGCTCTCAAAATAGCAGCACTTCGTCGCTTCGAAATCCGGATCCCAAAAATGAAGAAGAACCCTCCTATTTATAGGCTGAATCCTTAGGTCGTTCGCTCGCAATTAGGTCGTCCACGACCTAAGAACCCACAACCTAAAACCTACGACCTAACAGATGCGCTTCTACGACCTACGACCTAACACATGCGCTTCTACGACCTAACAACCTAACGCATATGCGCATCCATGCGACCTACGACCTAACTAAGAAGCTGCTTAGCGACCTAACACAGATCGCGACCTAACACACCTGCGACCTAACACACACGCGACCTAATTGCTATATAGAAGCTCACGACCTAACTAACTTAGGTCGCTTACGACCTAACTCAACACAGAAGCTCACGACCTAACTAACTTAGGTCGCTTACGACCTAACTCAACACAGAAGCTCATGACCTAACTAACTTAGCTAGGATACGACTTAACATCCACACGACCTAACGGCTCAACCCACATATCTCCTTAACTCGCTTAACCCTTAGGTCGCTAACTACTAGGTCGTTGTCGCTAACTTCTTAGGTCGCTCCAACCTGTAGGTCGCTAACTCTTAAGTCGTCCACTACCTTAGGTCGCCAACTTCCTTAGGTCGCTCCACTTTCTTAGGTCGTCTACTCTGACTTATCCCCTATACGACCTAGGACTTAGACTATGGATGACTTATCAACAATGCGACCTAATGATAACTATTTTACGATGTTTCGATCCGTAAAAATACGGGTCGTTACATTCTCTCCCCCTTAGGAATTTCGCCCCCGAAATTCCAAACAAACAAGAGCAAACAAAAACTATTCTGCATGCCTACCATCCATAGCAGTCAACAAACCATGCATCCAATTCTAGCTTAGCATGTAGAATTCTAAAACTATAACAAGTTACAATGTCGTTAGATGACACGACACCTTTGGGCCATACCTTGAAGAGTTCAGGATGAGCTGCCTTCATCCTCTCTTCCACCTCCCATGTACAGTCGTTATCATCATCACTCCATTGTATCTTGAGCAACCTAACTACCTTCCTCCTAAGCTCTTTCGTGTCGATTTCCACAACATGAAGCGGCTTACGAGGTCTCTTATCGATTGGATCAACTTCGAAATCTTCACAGTTATCAGCAGAAACCACTGTATTTGAGTCGTGCACATACTTCCGTAGATACGATACATGAAAATCATTGTGCACACTCGCCATCTTTTCTGGTAATTCCAATTTGTAGGCGAGCTTTCCTATTCGCTCGGTGATCGGGAATGGTCCAACAAATCTCGGAGTCAATTTTCCTTTCTTCCCGAATCGAATAACATTCTTTAGTGGAGAAATCTTCACAAAAACCATATCACCTACGTCGAATTCCAAATCCTTACGACGCTTATCAGCATAACTTTTCTGACGGTCTTGGGCTGCCTTCATTCATTGCCGAATGATCTCTATGCAATCCGAAGTCTGTCGAATCATTTCTGGCCCAAGTATCAACTTTTCTCCTGTTTCTAACCAACATGTCGGAGAGTTACACGGTCTTCCATACAATGCTTCATACGGTGCCATACCAATGCTGGACTGGTAACTGTTATTATACGAAAATTCCACCAAATGAAGGTGATCTTCCCATGATCCTCCGAAATCTAAAACACAAGCTCTAAGGAGATCTTCCAAAACTTGGTTGACTCTCTCGGTCTGACCATCTGTTTGAGGGTGATAAGCTGTACTCAAACACAACTCGGTTCCCCAAACTTCCTGGAAGCTCTTCCAAAATCCACTAGTGAACAATGGGTCTCGATCGCTCACTATACTTTTCGGAATACCATGGAATCGAACTATCCACTTAACATACAACTCGGCCAACTTTGATGCAGTCCTAGTCGATCGAACAGGAATGACTCTTGCACTCTTAGTCAGACGATATACAATGACCCAAATCCCTTCATTTCCCGTTCTTGTCCTAGGTAGCCCATCAATAAAATCCATCGATATTTGTTCCCACTTCCATGTAGGAACTTCTAATGGCTGAAGCAATCCACTTAGCTTCTTCTGCTCAGTTTTTACCAACTGGCAGTTCATGCACTTGGAAATAAAATTTCCAACATCCTTCTTCATACCTTCCCAATAATAGGTTCTCTTCATATCCCGATACATCTTATTTCCACCTGGATGAATTGTCAACTTCGAGTGATGACTTTCCTTCAGAACTTCATTTCTCAATTCATCTATATCGGGAACAACTAGTCGTCCTTGCTTCCGAAGCCAACCCTCTCGATCGACCTCGAATCCTTTATCCTTTTCTGGGTCCAATCCAGATTCCAAATCACGGATAATCTTGACAAGCTTATCGTCTCGCTTTTGGCTCTCGCCAATTCTTTCCACAAGAGTAGGTCTTATTGATAAGTTTGCCAACATCTCAGGTTCCAATTCACATCTAGGCCTGAAATCAAATCCAGCCAAATACTCGAGACTCTTCCATTCTGAAAACATGGCTCCCAATCCTGCATGTCTTCGACTTAACGCATCTGCCACTGCGTTACCCTTTCCCGGAGTATAGGCTATACCAAAATCATATGATGCCAAAAACTCTAGCCATCGTTGCTGCCGAAGATTCAAATCCTTTTGGGAGAAAAGATACTTCAACGACTTATGATCTGTAAACAGCTCGAATCGAACTCCCAATAGATAATGTCTCCACATCTTCAGAGCAAAAACAATCGCCGCTAACTCCAAATCATGAGTCGGGTAATTCCTTTCATGCGGCTTCAGTTGTCGACTTGCATACGCAACAACTTTATCCCTCTGCATCAGCACTGCTCCAAGTCCAGTACCACATGCGTCGGTGTAAACCACCATCTCGTCATTCCCACTTGGAATAGTCAAAACAGGAGCACTAGTCAATCGCTCTTTCAGGATTCTGAAAGCTTGCTCACACTTATCATCCCATCTGAACACTTGGTTCTTCTTCGTCAAACCTGTTAATGGTGCAGCCACCTTGGAAAAGTCTTTGATAAATCGACGATAATATCCTGCTAATCCAAGAAAACTTCTCACATCAGATGCATTCTTAGGTCTAACCCAATCCTGGATTGCTGCCACCTTGGCGGGATCAACCGCTATTCCATTTCCAGAAATAATATGGCCTAAGAATCTCACTTCACTCTTCCATAAGTGACACTTCGAAAACTTAGCCTTCAGCTGATGTTTCCGTAAGATTTCCAAAACAATACGCAAGTGCGTCTTGTGTTCTTCTTCGGTTCTGGAATAAATTAAAATATCATCCACGAACACAAGTACAAACTTGTTCAACTGATCTCTGAACACCCTATTCATAAGATCCACAAAATATGCTGGCGCATTAGTCAATCCAAACGGCATTACCAGCCACTCAAAGAAACCGGATGGTGTCCGAAAAGCAGTCTTCGGCACACTATCCTTAGCCACTCTCAACTGGTGAAATCCCGTTGCCAAATCCATCTGAGAAAACACCTTAGCTTCGTGAAGCTGATCAAACAAGTCATCTATTCTCGGCAATGGATACTTGTTCTTCTTAGTCACTTTATTCAGCTCACGATAATCCACACACAATCTCAATGATCCATCTGCCTTAGTTGCAAACACAACCGGTGCACCCCATTCGGACACACTACGCCGAATGAATCCTTTCTGTAAAAGGTCATCAACCTGCACCTTCAACTCTTGCTGTTCCCTAGGCGCCATTCGCCTAAGAGGCATCACAATGGGTCTGGCTCCTTCAACTAGATCTACACGAAACTCGATCTCTCTATGTGGCGGTAACCCTTTGACCTCGTCAAAGACATCCACAAATCCATTAGCGATTGGCACCGATGACAGTCCATCCCGTGGAACAACCAGCGAATACATGAAGCTCATGAAGACGCCTTCTTCATGCTTACATCGTATCACAATCTTTCGCCCCTCCACATTCTCGACTGTCACCTCCAACCTATCACAATCAACCTATCACATTTTTTGTGACGACCGCCCATGACCCCCGCACTGAACCTAGAGATAGTGCACTGTAAAGTGTGCCAGGCAGCCATGGACGATTGTCAGGGTAAATTAAAACAGCAGAATCTATCGTATAACTCACAGCGCATGGATAATACAATAGAATATATATAGTGAAGCTTCACAGAATAGAATGTCATCATATAAAACTTCATAATAGTTGAATACAAACATCTGAATAATCAATACATCAAGCCTCACTACATATCACTCAGAGAATTATACAAGCAGCGGAACATCTAGTACATATAGTAAGAAAATAATATGCAAGCCTCCAGCTCGTCTTCGTCATCAGCATCGTTGGAAGCAAGAACAGCACTTGTCACTTGCTACCTAGTCTGCCCGTCCCAAAATGGACGAACATCCCAAGGCAATAAGAGTTAAAACATAAAGCCTTGAGTCAGACAACAGTCTTAGTGAGCGGTAAATTAACTAACAACATACCAAAAGAGCATAAAGGAAAAAGGAATAGGAATCCAACCCTCCCACTCCACCTCTTTCTACAGTGATAGCCCCCAGACACACACTAAGCAGAAGCAAACATAGCAAAGCAAACAATTAAAGTAAAGTAATTATCACTCGAGTCAAGGGCGATGTTTTCCAAGTACAAACCCCCAAGGCCTAAACCAAGATCAGATAAGCACCCAAAAAACATTGCTCTTGAGACCGAATGACGATACAACCAAACATCCATGACTCTGGCTATCACTGTTATCTTTGCTTTGATACCACCGTTAATTGAATGACCGGCACATTCTTTCAGCCGTTCGTCAAGGGCTAATGGAAACCCCAGTTCTAGACATAACTCCGCACGTCGTCGCAGCCCATGCCTAGGACTATCGAATCTGCCTAGAGTACTCAACTACCAATCAGTAGTCTTCAGGGACTATCGTATCTGCCCAGCGTACTCTTGCTTTGAGCATGCTAGAACCTTCAACAACGATGAAATCTCAGCCTCCTAGTCATCCTCCTTGACGACTATTTCCATACTAGCTCAAGCGCCTCTGGAGCAAACCATTATCCTCAAACTCGAACCATTTCACCGAGTTATCAACATGCTTGGAATGATCCCGTCTGGATTAGACCAAGACTATCTCATATCATGCCTCGCTTCATCACATCCTAGAAAAGCCTCATCTCAACATCATCATCATCAAATCTATGCATAAGAGCTTCATCATCCGCTACATATGCCACGAGCAGCTTTCCCAATTCAAGAGCCTTTCCCTTAGCTTTTGAATCATCTTCGACCATCTTGTCTAAATCAAATCATCAATCAACTAATTCATAACAACCAATCAAGTCAATCATTAATCCAAGTAATCAAACATTCAAACATGATCTAATAAACAATTATAACAATAATGGCAATCTTGTAAATAAAGAGTCGAAATCTAACAAGCATGAAACATGAGTAATATCTCTATAACTTGATGAATGAACTTGCATAGGTTAATCATGTAGTAAAATGGATGTCAAATCATCATGAACAATAGATCTATACTTAGGTTTAGGAAAAATGCATGGAAATCCCTATTTTAACACCAAATCAAACCAACAATCCGATATACTCCTTTGGATCCGTGTGAGAGATAATCACCACTCACCAAATCACCTAAACACCTCAAAAGCAACACACTTCAGATCTGGACAGCGAAGAATCTAACTCGATCTATCACAAATCCGCTTCAAACGATGAAATCTCTCTTCGATGGATGTAGATCTTCAATCTAAGCTCTTGGATCATCGATTCGATCTTCGATTTGGATTGAAGGAATCACAAGATTATAGTGGAGAAAAGAAGTAAAGAAGTGTAGAACTCGAGCTCTCAAAATAGCAGCACTTCGTCGCTTCGAAATCCGGATCCCAAAAATGAAGAAGAACCCTCCTATTTATAGGCTGAATCCTTAGGTCGTTCGCTCGCAATTAGGTCGTCCACGACCTAAGAACCCACGACCTAAAACCTACGACCTAATAGATGCGCTTCTATGACCTACGACCTAACACATGCACTTCTACGACCTAACAACCTAACGCATATGCGCATCCATGCGACCTACGACCTAACTAAGAAGCGGCTTAGCGACCTAACACAGATCGCGACCTAACACACCTGCGACCTAACACACATGCGACCTAACTGCTATACAAAAGCTCACGACCTAACTAACTTAGGTCGCTTACGACCTAACTCAACACAGAAGCTCACGACCTAACTAACTTAGGTCGCTTACAACCTAACTCAACACAGAAGCTCACGACCTAACTAACTTAGCTAGGATACGACTTAACATCCACATGACCTAACGACTCAACCCACCTATCTCCTTAACTCGCTTAACCCTTAGGTCGCTAACTACTAGGTCGTTGTCGCTAACTTCTTAGGTCGCTCCAACCTGTAGTTTGCTAACTCTTAAGTCGTCCACTACCTTAGGTCGCCAACTTCCTTAGGTCGCTCCACTTTCTTAGGTCGTCTACTCCGACTTATCCCCTATACGACCTAGGACTTAGACTATGGATGACTTATCAACAATGCGACCTAATGATAACTGTTTTACGATGTTTCGATCCATAAAAATACGGGTCGTTACATTTTTTGTTTGATGATAACAAACATATATCAATTTATATATGTGTTTGCAGATTGTACTATACATATATAGGAATAAATATTCATATTGAATAATAATACTATTGCACAGAATTTATATAATTCAATCAGTATTTTTTATTCAACATAATATTTTATTTCAACACTTTTACAGTACAAAGTTTTCAGCTCTCTCTATATGCATACACTAGTTTCATTTCACATTCACACTACAACACTCAATACTCAGTTTTTTTTACTCTGTCTGCACATCTGCATCTATCTACATTGTCTAGTTCTAGTTCTTGTCATGTCTTCTGTGTACCTGTATAATTAGCAACTACAGCAATAATCTGAAAATAAACAAATTTGAATTTGCAAAAATATAAATTCGTTTTTATTGGTGCCTCAGATATATGGGTTATTGTCATCATTTTTTGTGTAATATCTGTGCACATCAGTATTCTTATCAGGGACAGGTAATTATGAGTGGCTGCAATACACACGTGTACATTTATACACGTGTGCACTACCTAGCCAACTCGTGTGCACAATCGAGCCAAAAGACAAGCTGGATTCAACACAAATGCAATACCAACACCAACAGTGAAACAAGTAATGTACACATAAATGCTACAGTCTCAAGTCCAACCAGACCAAATTGAAACAGCAATTTGAAAATGCACAAGTGACTCAAGTACAACAAATCAGAGACATGTATATATATACAACTACATGATGATCAGACCAGACCACATGAATACAACAGCCTCGACATCAAATTGTCAAGCCAAGTACAAAGCATGACCAGAGTGGTACAAGTTCGACACAGCATGGTTCAATGCAAATACAACCAGACTCGACGATGTTCACAAATGCAACTCACATGTACTCCAGACAGGTAATATTATATCAAAGCTCAAGTTAAATCCCAAAGCAATCCAAACAACAAAGATGCACATCAGACAGTACACAAGTGAGGAATGAAGTACAACAAGCTACATGAAGAAAAAACAGTGGCAAATGCTTATACATCAGAGTGAACACATGAACTACAAGCTAACATGTCAAGCTTCAGATGGTATACAAGTGATGCAGCATAATAAACAGTGAAGTAAATGAATGCACACTTGTATACATATATACAAGAAACAATACATGTGAACTCAGGACAAAACATAACTGAAGTCATCAACATATGAAGTCAATTCTCAAAACTAATGCAAAGTCAAGTTACGAACACATGTCGAAGGCATGGAACGGCAAGTAAAAATCGAACAAGTCGAGTATGCTACAAATCAGACAACTAAAAATATCAATGTAATGCCGAAGTCAACAGAGAAATGCACGGAGCTAGTTCGAACTCATCAAAACAGTGATAACCGTGGAAAGCCAGAAAATCACAAAATCAGAAATGGTCGAAGTTAACACCATGATGACCAAGGCAACAAGTTCGAACCAAAAATGCCAGCAAAGCCGAAATTGAACAAGTCAAAATTCAATACCGTGGTGGCTAAGTAGATTGACCAAGAAAAGAATCATCACGTAATGAATACCGTGATTATCAAGTAATAGAAAAACGAAATATACGCATATGAAATAGTCAGAAGTCATCAGCATCATTGAAGAAAAATCAAGCGGCCAAGCAAAATCGATTGAAAAATTCAAATAGTATATTCGAACAAAATAATAGGAATTGAAATCCTATATAAACCCAATCATCATCGGCTAAAAGTGTATCGAGTTCAATCAAGCCAAAACCAGCAGAGCAAAAGGAGAAAATCACATACCGGTATCGTAGACGAACTCGAGAGGAGGAGCCACCAACATTCGAATTGAACAGAGAAAGAAATTGAAGCATCAACAATAAATTCGACAGAGCGGCGCCTTTAATTTTTGCAAGCCCTAATTTTCAGAGCAAAGAGGAAAACGAACTTGATCATAGAAGCAGCCGAAGCCAAGCTACAAAGAGACGTCGATCGACAGAGCAAACAACGTGGAATCATTATTCGATCGAGAAATTAAAAGTCGGCTTCTTCTATTTTATACAAAGCCCTAATTTCTCACAAAGAAACGAGATCGAGCAGAGCCACCATTATCACAAGCAAAGAAACAGGCCGAAATAAAAAGAAGAAAAGGGGCCGGCCTTGTTAAAGAATAAAAAGAGGGAAGTGGTCGCATTCTTTTTCTTAAGTGATAATTTGGGTCGGGTTGTTTTGTTAAGGGAAAAAACTTATACTCGAGTTTTCTGTTTATTTTTGTTCTTGTTTTTTGAAGTCTAAACTTTTCGAATCAAATCTTGGAAAATCACCACCTAGGATTTAGGTTGTGTCAGATTGTCTAGTTAGGATTAGTTCAGTAAGCAGGGTTTGCGAGTTTGCAAAACTCTATAGGTGGTAGCAGGGTTTGCGAGTCTGTTAGAGTGTTTGTAAGCGGGAGACTGTTTAATTCTAATAGTAATCTGGGAATGCAGCAGTAGGTAGGGGTTGCCGAAGCTGGGTAAATTTTGTGTGTGATTTACTTTACAGCATATTTACTTCTCTGCAGTTTGTTTAAATTAAAGAAAATTTGCTATAACCCTATTCAACCCCCCCCCCCTTTAGGGTTAATCTAGATCCTACAAGTGGTATCAGAGCCCGGTATTTTTCTTTAACTCTAGGGTCATGAATCCACCAAATAATGCTTTTTCTGAGGGGCAATCTATTGGTAGGCCACCCATGTTTAATGGGAATGATTATGCTTATTGGAAAGTTAGGATGGGTATTTATCTTAGTTCTGTTGATTATGATGTTTGGGACATTATTGAAACTGGCTATAAATCTCCCACTATAACTGTTGGTGATACTGAGATTCCTAAACCTAAGGATAGGTGGAACGCTAACGATAAGAAATTAAAAAGTACAAATGCTAAAGCCATGAATGCTTTGATCTGTGCTCTTGATAAGAATGAATTTAATAGAATTTCTCATTGTAAAACTGCGCAGGAAATTTGGCATACCTTGGAGGTGACACATGAAGGAACTTCTCAAGTCAAGGAGCCTCGTCTAGCCCTATTCAGCAATGAATACGAGAACTTTGTGATGGACAAAGGAGAGAGCATAAAGGACATGTTTGGACGCTTTTCAACTTTGGTGTACAATGCTAGAGCGCTTGGGAAGGTATTCACTGAGGTAGAGCTTGTGAGGAAGGTGCTACGAGTCTTACCGATGAACTTTGAGGCAAAAGTCACAGCAATACAAGAATCGAAAGATCTGAGTAAACTAAGCATGGAGGAGTTGATTGGAAACTTGATGACATATGAGCTTGAGCTTAAAACAAAGGAGGAACGCAACAACTCTGAATCAAAGAAGAAGACAATTGCCTTAAAGGGCAAAGAAGAGAGCGATGAAGAAGAAGAAGATCCAATTGAAGAGCTTGTAATGGCTGTCAATAATCTTAGAAAATGGTCAAGATTCGGGCCACGCAAGAAGAAAACAAGTGGTAATAGGTCAAAAGATTCTGACAATTTCGATAATGAATTGACTTGTTATAACTACAAGAAGCCTGGCCACTTCAAACAAAAATGCCCACTTCTCAAAAACAACAAAGGAAAGAAAAAGAAGAAGAAGGCCTTTGCAGCGACTTGGGATGATGAAGAAGGAGAGGAAGTTTCGAATAATAGCTCAGAGGAGGCTAATTTGTGTCTTATGGCAAAATCAGATTCAGAAGCAAGCTCAGAGGAATCTAGTAAGGTAAGTGACTATTCTTATAAAGAACTTGTTTTGATGTGTTATGATCTTACTAAAACAATTGATACTCTTGAATCTAAAATTGAAAAACTGAAATCTGATAGGAGAGAACTTGTCCATGAAAATACTAGGTTAGAAACTGAACTTGAATATATTCAAAACCTAGACTGTAAAAAAATGTAAAATTTTAGATTCAGAATTATCAAAACTTAAGAATAACTTTGAGAATCTTGAAAAAGAAAACTTGAGTCTTAAGGAAACCATTGACACTAGGAAAAAGGATTTTATAAATAGATGCACCTCACTTGTGACTGAAAACACAACACTAAAAACCAAAGTCCAAAATCTTGAGAAAAATCTGAATAACTTTTCAAGAGGAGAAAAATCATTCAACATGTTATTGGGAAATCAACTTTTTGCTAACAACAGAAAAGGACTAGGTTTTGGGAAAACACAAGTTGATGATAATGCAAAAGGTAAGAGTGTTTTTGCTAGATATGGAATAATTGGACATCGTGCTGAAAACTATAGTCATAGGAACAAGAACACAAAATTTATACAAGTTTGGGTTCCTAAGAATTCTACAAACAAATTTCATGTCTATTGGAACAAGAATGAAAGGACAAAACAAGTTTGGGTTCCAAAGGGATTGTTTATTCACAATGCTTCAGTCACTAATATCATTGGACCTAAGAGTTTCTCTAGGTCATCTTCCTCTCTCTCTATGTAGGTTTGTTGGCGGGCTAAGGAGCAACAAGAATGGTTTCTAGATTCAGGTTGTTTTAGACATATGACAGGTGACAAATCAAAGTTCCTTAGCCTAGAGAATTTTAAAGGTGGAAATGTGATCATGGGAGACAATAGCAAGTGTAAGATTATTGGTAAAGGTGAAGTAGGTAACGGTACTTTTTCCTTGACTAATGTTTTATACGTCGATAATTTTCATCACAATCTCATTTCTATTAGCCAGTTATGTGACAAAGGTATGAATGTGGTTTTTGATATTGATACTTGCAAAATCATTAATAAATCTTCTAATAACATTGTTTTTATGGGCAAAAGAAAAGGAAATGTTTACACACTTTCTTTTGATAATCTAAATCTTTCTAGATGTTTGGTAGCCACTGACGAAGAGGCATCCTTATGGCATAGGAGACTTGGACATTCTAGCATGGGCCTCTTGGAAAAACTTGAAACAAAAGAATTAGTCAGAGGGTTACCACATCAAAAATTTAAAAATAATAAAGTGTGTAAAGCATGTTCTTTGGGCAAGCTTAGTCGATCATCATTTCGCCCTAAAAACATTGTTAGCACATCAAGGGTCCTTGAATTAATTCACATGGACCTATTTGGACCAAATGAAATTGCAAGCTTGAATGGAAAATGTTATTGTTATGTATTGGTTGATGATTATTCTAGATTTACATGGGTTTATTTCTTAGCCAAAAAGTCTGAATCTTTTGATTATTTTCAAAATTTGCAAAACTTGTTCAAAATGAAAAAGGAGTTTCAATTAAAACTTTGAGAAGTGATCATGGAGGCGAATTTGAAAATTTGGATTTTGAAAGATTTTGTGAAAAAAATGGTTTAAACATGAATTTTCTGCTCCACGAACACCTCAACAAAATGAGGTGGTTGAAAGGAAAAATCGTACATTGCAAGAATTGTCTAGATCCATGTTGAGTGAGTATAAACTACCTCTAACCTTTTGGGCAGAGGCAGTGAATACTTCGTGCTATGTAATGAATAGAGTAATGATTAGACCAATACTTGGCAAAACGTCTTATGAATTGTGGCATGAAAGGAAACCTAACATTTCTTATTTTCGTGTATTTGGATGTCCTTGTTTCATTCTTAACACAGGTGATCAACTTGGAAAATTCGAATCAAAGGCTGATGAGGGAATTTTCATGGGTTATTCAATAAGGAGCAAGGCTTACAGGATATACAACAAACGAACAAAAACAATTGTTGAATCAATCAATGTGAAATTCGATGAATCTGATCTGGAAAGGACAACTGAAAAGACGGTTGACGATGGGGTAGATCATGAAGGCATTGAAGAAGGGACATCTAGTGAGAAAGCTAAAAGTAGGACTGTTGATGCTGATAGATTGAAGTTCAAATCCAATCATCCTCCTGAATTGGTTATAGGTGATCCTACGGAAGGTATACGCACTCGTTCTTCATTTGATAAAAATTTGTGTGCGTTTTGTTGTCACGGTGGTTTTATTTCTGAGATTGAACCTGATTCTGTTGAAATGGCTCTTAATGATGAAAGTTGGGTTTTAGCAATGCAAGATGAACTTAATCAATTTGAGAGAGATAAAGTTTGGAAATTAGTTCCTATGCCTAATGACTATCCAATTGTTGGAACTAAATGGGTGTTCAAAAATAAACTTGATGAATCAGGAAATGTAATTAGAAACAAAGCTAGCTAGGTTGGTCGCAAAAGGATATAACCAAATAGAAGGTATAGATTTTGATGAAACATTTGCTCCAGTTGCTAGGTTAGAAGCCATTAGGATTTTGCTAAGTTTTGCATGTTATAAGGGTTTCAAACTTAAACAAATGGATGTAAAAAGTGCCTTTCTAAATGGTGATTTGAAAGAAGAAGTTTTTGTTGAACAACCCCCAGTTTTGAAAATCATGATTTTCCAAATCATGTGTATAAACTAGAAAAAGCATTATATGGTCTTAAGCAAGCTCCTAGAGCTTGGTATGACTGCCTTTGTACATATCTTTTGGAAATGGTTTTAAAAAGGGGAGTGCTGACACGACACTGTTTCTATTACATAAAGAAAGTGATTTTTTGATTGTTCAGATTTATGTGGATGATATTATTTATGGTGCTACTAATGAACTCTTGTGCGAGAAATTTGAACAAGTCATGCAGGCTAAATTCGAGATGAGCTTGGTTGGAGAATTGAAATTTTTCCTTAGATTTCAAATCAAGCAAAGCAGTGATGGTATTTTCATTTCACAATCCAAGTATGTGTTGGAACTGTTGAAGAAATTTGGAGTTGAGAACTCCAAACCATTGAGAACTCCTATGAGCCCATCAACAAAGTTGGACAAAGACGAGAAAGGAGTTGCTGTTGATCAGAAGAAATATCGAGGGATAATTGGTTCACTTCTCTATCTTACTGCTTCTAGACCTGGTATTATGTTTTCTGTGTGTTTGTGTGCACGTTTTCAATCTAATCCTAAAGAATCTCATTTGAAAGCCACTAAACGAATTTTGAGATATCTTTCACACACACACAAATTTGGACTATGGTACCCTTCTTGTGAAAATTTTAATTTAGTTGGTTATTCTGATGCTGATTATGCTGGTTCATTAGTAGACAGGAAAAGCACTAGTGGGACATGTTTCATGCTAGGACATTCATTAGTTTCATGGTCAAGTCGAAAACAAAGTTGTGTTGCATTATCCACCACTGAAGCAGAATATATTGCTTTAGGAAGTTGTTGTACTCAAATTTTATGGATGATGCAAACTCTTTCTGATTTTGGCTTAGTTTATAAACAAGTTCCATTAAAATGTGATAGTAAAAGTGCAATAGACTTGTCAAATAATCATGTTCATCATTCACGCACAAAACACATTGATGTGAGACACCACTTTCTTAGAGATCACATTTCTAAGGAAAACATTTGCATTGAACATATTTCAACTGAGATTCAACTTGCTGATATTTTCACAAAACCCCTCCCCGAAGACAGATTTTCCAGATTACGTTTGGATTTGGGGATTATAGAAATTGACTAATCATTTTCCATTTTTTGGTTGAAATATTCTTGAATATTTATTTTCAACTTCAATTTCTAGGATTCAAACCAATTTTGGATATTATTCAAAGATTGATTCGAATATGGTATTCAGTAGTGGAAATATGTTTTGTTTTATTTCTTTTCAAGATTAAAAAAAACATTTCATAATATAATTAACTTGGTAACTTATTCCACGACCATTTCTATTTCTATCATCTTTCTATCATTCATAATGGTTTTGAAAAATGAGAAGAGTGATTTCTTTTAAAATTTAAAAAAAAAATTTCATGCCTCCATTCTCATTTAAAAGTCCTTATGGTTATGCATGGATGGGGCATGTGAATGAATTATTTTGCCATCATTCCATTCTCATTTAAAAGTCCTTATGGTTATGCATGGATGGAGTATGGTAGCTAAGTATTTTTCTGGTCTCACTTAAAAGTCCAGATGCTTAGACTAATAAGTAACTGCTAATCCCATTTAAAAGTCCTTATGGTTATGCGTGATTAGTAAGTGCTTATTTTTGTGCTTAAATGTCAAATTATTTTTAAAATTTCTCTCTTCTCATTATATAAAAACCGAATCATCGATCCATTCTCTACAATGTGGAAATTGTTATCTCGTTATGATATATTATGATTTTTTTTCTTTGTTTTGCATTTGTTTTTACTTAAAAAAATTCCCTTTTTCCACTACTGTTCCATTAGTGTTGACAGTCTTTTGATGATAACAAAAGGGGGAGAAGAACAAGATTTTGATAAGAAAGTAAATATTTTTGGAATACTTCAACAAATTTTGTTAAATGTTGATAGTTAATTTTCTTTAGTGCTTTTATTCTTCTGTAATTTTCTAAATCTTCTAGATAGGGAGTGGTCTCAGTTGTAGGGGGAGCATTTATATAGGGGGAGCTAAATATTTCATGCTCACACACATTTACTAGAATTTCAAAATCTTTAATATATATGTTTGTCATCATCAAAAGGGGGAGATTGTTTGATGTGATTTTTTGTTTGATGATAACAAACATATATCAATTTATATATGTGTTTGCAGATTGTACTATACATATATAGGAATAAATATTCATATTGAATAATAATACTATTGCACAGAATTTATATAATTTAATCAGTATTTTTTATTCAACATAATATTTTATTTCGACACTTTTACAGTACAAAGTTTTCAGCTCTCTCTATATACATACACTAGTTTCATACATTTCACATTCACATTTTTCTCACTACAACACTCAACACTTAGTTTTTTTTACTCTGTTTGCACATCTGCATCTATCTACATTGTCCAGCTCCAGTTCTTGTCCTGTCTTCTGTGTACCTGTATAATTAGCAACTACAGCAATAATCTGAAAATAAACAAATTTGAATTTGCAAAAATATAAATTTGTTTTTATTGGTGCCTCAGATATATGGGTTATTGTCATCATTTTTTGTGTAATATCTGTGCACATCAGTATTCTTATCAGGGACAGGTAATTATGAGTGGATGCAATACACACGTGTACATTTATACACGTGTGCACTGCCTCGCCAACTCGTGTGCACAGTCGAGCCAAAAGACAAGCTGGATTCAACACAAATGCAATACCAACACCAACAGTGAAACAAGTAATGTACACATGAATGCTACAGTCTCAAGTCCAACCAGACCAAATTGAAACAGCAATTTGAAAATGCACAAGTGACTCAAGTACAACAAATCAGAGACATGTATATATATACAACTACATGATGATCATACCAGACTACATGAATATAACAGCCTCGACATCAAATTGTCAAGCCAAGTACAAAGCATGACCAGAGTGGTACAAGTTCGACACAGCATGGTTCAATGCAAATACAACCAGACTCGACGATGTTCACAAATGCAACTCACATGTACTCCAGACAGGTTATATTATATCAAAGCTCAAGTTCAATCCCAAAGCAATCCAAACAATAAAGATGCACATTAGACAGTACACAAGTGAGGAATGAAGTACAACAAGCTACATGAAGAACAAACAGTGGCAAATGCTTTTACATCAGAGTGAACACATGAACTACAAGCTAACATGTCAAGCTTCAGATGGTATACAAGTGATGCAGCATAATAAACAGTGAAGTAAATGAATGCACACTTGTATACATATATACAAGAAACAATACATGTGAACTCAGTACAAAGCATAACCGAAGTCATCAACATATAAAGTCAATTCTCAAAACTAATGCAAAGTCAAGTTACGAACACATGTCGAAGCCATGGAACGGCAAGTAAAAATCGAACAAGTCGAGTATGCTACAGATCAGACAACTAAAAATATCAACGTAATGTCGAAGTCAACAGAGAAATGCACGGAGCTAGTTCGAACTCATCAAAACAGTGATAACCGTGGAAAGCCAGAAAATCACAAAATCAGAAATGGTCGAAGTCAACACCGTGATGACTAAGGCAACAAGTTCGAACCAAAAATGCCAGCAAAGCCAAAATTGAACAAGTCAAAATTCAATACCGTGGTGGCCAAGTAGATTGACCAAGAAAAGAATCATCACGTAATGAATACCGTGATTATCAAGTAATAGAAAAACGAAATATACGCATATGAAATAGTCAGAAGTCATCAGCATCATTGAAGAAAAATCAAGCAGCCAAGCAAAATCGATTGACAAATTCAAACCGTATATTCGAACAAAATTATAGGAATTGAAATCCTATATAAACCCAATCATCATCGGCTAAAAGTGTATCGAGTTCAATCAAGCCAAAACCAGCAGAGCAAAAGGAGAAAATCACATACCGGTATCGTAGACGAACTCGAGAGGAGGAGCCGCGAACATTCGAATTGATCAGAGAAAGAAATTGAAGCATCAACAATAAATTCGACAGAGCGGCGCCTTCAATTTTCGCAAGCCCTAATTTTCAGAGCGAAGAGGAAAACGAACTTGATCATAGAAGCAGCCGAAGCCAAGCTACGAAGAGACGTCGATCGACAGAGCAAACAACGTGGAATCATCATTCGATCGAGAAATTAAAAGTCGGCTTCTTCTATTTTATACAAAGCCCTAATTTCTCACAGAGAAACGAGATCGAGCAGAGCCACCATTATCACAAGCAAAGAAACGGGCCGAAATAAAAAGAAGAAAAGGGGCCGGCCTTGTTAAAGAATAAAAAGAGGGAAGTGGCCGCATTCTTTTTCTTAAGTGATAATTTGGGTCGGGTTTTTTTGTTAAGGGCAAAAACTTATACTCGAGTTTTCTATTTATTTTTGTTCTTGTTTTTTGAAGTCTAAACTTTTCGAATCAAATATTGGAAAATCACCACCTAGGATTTAGGTTGTGTCAGATTGTCTAGTTAGGATTAGTTCAGTAAGCAGGGTTTGCGAGTTTGCAAAACTCTATAGGCGGTAGCAGGGTTTGCGAGTCTGTTAGAGTGTTTGTAAGCGGGAGACTGTTTAATTCTAATAGTAATCTGGGAATGCAGCAGTAGGCAGGGGTTGCCGAAGCTGGGTAAATTTTGTGTGTGATTTACTTTTCATCATATTTACTTCTCTGCAGTTTGTTTAAATTAAAGAAAATTTGCTATAACCATATTCACCCCCCCTCTAGGGTTAATCTAGATCCTACAGACCTGAAGGGTGTATTGCAGAATCTTATCTTGCGGAAGAATCAATGAGATTTTTTAGTGAATTTCTACAAAGGAAAGTACAAATGGAGGAGAAAGAAGTCCGAAATGAAGATTATGAAAACAATGTGATACTCGAAGGACGTCCAATTTTAAAACCGAAGACAATTACATTATCATCGAATGAAAAAGATATTGCTCATTTGGTCGTGCTAATGAATATGGCTGTGGTGGAACCATATTTAGAGTAAGTACATATTATATTTTGTTTATACCTTTATAATAAAATTTTGATGTTCAATATAACTTGGGTAAAATTATTTAAACACCAGTATCTATTTGGAGGACTTACAAAATTTTGATAAGTGTATGGAAAAAATGTGACATTGCTGTGGAAAAAACATACAGATAATTTCTCAGATTGGATTAAAAAGAAGGTTAGTTTAATTTTAATTTATCCTTCCATTGACAAAAAAGATTTCTTTTTACTTCAAAATTTATGTAAAATGATTTGTTTGCAGATACCTATTCAATCCACAAGTGATGGAATACTAAAATGGATTGTCTTTGGCCCAAGTAGTAATGCATTGTCCTACAAAGGATATATAATTAACGGACATCGTTTTCATACAAAAGACGTTGAAAGAGAAACCCAAAACTACGGAGTTACTTATGATGCAACTACCATGTGTAGGGCAAGTGCAAAAGATATTTCCCAAAGAGTTGATGTGGTCACTTATTATGGGGTAGTGACGGACATAATCTTGCTAGACGATCATGTTTTTTATATTCCCGTATTTAAGTGTCACTGGGAAAATATAGGAAATGGAGTGAAGGTCGAAGACAGATTCACTCTTGTCAATTTACAACAAAATCAATCTTCATTTGTAAAAGATCTATACATCCTTGCATCTCAAGCAAAACAAGTTTTTTATTCAAGAGAGAATGATCACTCTAATTGGTATGTTGTAATTAAAGCACCACCAAGAGGTTATCATGAATTAGAGACAGATGATCATGTTATGGAAGTTAGCTTTGTTAGGAAAGATTGTGAAGAAAGCGACATGGATATTGATTCCGTGGAGAATGTTAGCTATGTTAGAGAAGATTGTGAAGGCATATTTGAGTAGATTTCCAGTTTTATTTGCTTATGAGGTTTGTAATTCCAACTTATTTGCTAGTGATAGATATACGATATGAATTATCCCCTTAACGGTTGTATTTTGTTTCGAGTCCCTCTAAAATTCTTTTCCATATCAAAAAAGCAGTCCCTTCAACAACTTGTCTCTACTTATTCTTATTTCAGCCTAATTTTATTGGTGATGGTTCTTGCTCTCTGCATATACTTGTGTCTTGTGTGCCAACTTATTTTTCTTTTCTCATATGTTAGGTCTTAATTTGTTTTTTAAAACCATTATTCCCCTTGTTTTTCAGTCATTTAGTAAAGGTCGAAAGGCTTTTATTGGTTGTTCTTTGTACAAAAAAAAGATAATTATAAAAATATCTTAAAAGTCTTCATAATGCATTTTTATGTCATTATCACTGTCATATAGTGTTCTGAATAAGTAGCTTTTGTTGTGTGGAGTTCACTACAGTCTATTCTTGTATCCTTGAGAAGTGTCTTGTGTGTTATGTGTAAAATGTATGAGTTCAACAATCAGAGGATAAATTTTGTCCACGGATGGGTGTATGTAGTATTGGTATGAATGCAACAATACTTCATTTTATGTTGAAGGAATTGAATTTGGCTTGATATTGTGTTTTTTTTTTGTGTGTGTATTGTGGTCTGATTAAAAGTAATACCGAGTATAGTTGTTTCTTGCAAGCTGTTTGTAATATAAATGCTGTCTAAGTCAACTTATGTCTGGTGATGTTGAAATAACAATTTGTGAGTAAAAGTAATATTTTGGTTACAACTTAAACAATTAAGAGCAATTTCTCAACTTTGAAGAATCATATTTTGGTTACAACTTAAACAATTTGTGTTCTTTTAAAAAAATAACACTAACTAGCCCAAGGTATATACATACATGTAACAACATCCACACACACACACGCACATTTTAATCTGACAAAGCCTTAAAAAAGATATGTACACACTTGTAACAGTGATCATGTATGCAAGTACGTGTTTTCATTTTGATAATTAAATCAATTATTTTGATAGATCTGATTCCTTTACGACATTTGAAACATCCAACAATCCAAGTTAAACGAAGTTAAACCAAATTCATGTTTTCATTTTTATCTTACATAATTTCGTTAAACTTCAAATGCAAACTTACCTCTATTGACCACACTTGTAGTTGTAATAAATTTTTTGCTTCATATAAATTTTTTGCTTCATATTTTATTATACCGTGCATAAATGAAAATACTTTGATCATTTTATCTGTTTGCTATTGATAAGATATTCATCATAAATAAGTTGTTCATTGTGATTACATAAGGTTGATATATTTTATTTTTGTTCATGTCAGCATCATTTGCATTAAAATATGTCATTTGCATTTAAATTTTCTTTTATAACAAAATAACTCATGCACTGTTCATTTTTGCTCAGGATCTGCTCACTGGAATTCAAAATGAGCAAGATTGGGAATGTGATAACGAGAGCTCACATGCAAAAAAATATCGACGAACAAAAAAAGAAAGGTGCAAGAAATAAGCAGCTTGAAGACAATCAAGTAGACGATGAGATTCATACGAAGACAATCCACAAGCATTAGAAAAAAATCAAGTACAAACTTTTCTCATAATAAATCTTGCTTCATTACTAAATAATGGATTTATTTCAATTTACTTGGCGATTTTCCTGTTCGGCTACTAAATAATAAATCAAGTACAATCTGAACCTGGTTGCTGAAATCATTTTGAGAAATTTCATTCTAGGGTTTATCTGTAGTTATGCTTATGCTTTTGTTTCCTACCCCTAGGGTGGATGCTTTTCGATATCTCATGTTCTATCTTCAAAATCCTTTCAAACTTTGATATTCATTTGAAATCCTGTCATATGTGTAATCTGAAACTTCTCACTTTCAAAAATATACAGTTTAAGTACTCGGAAGAATAAACTTTAATGAATGCCCAGTTTCATATGGGAGATTTTACAGGTATATACTTCTGTGAACTAGTTTTTGGAAGCAAAAAATCTTCTGTCTAAGGTCAAGGATTTGTAGTTATACAAGTTCCATTTTCTACATAAGTTCTGAATATACATATAAACTTACGTAGGCCTCTAGTTTTTAGGAATGCAGTGCTCTAATATGTTCACAAAAGTTCTAGGTTTTCAGGAGACATAAAGCTTGATATAAGTGCAACTTGATATAAGTGCAGGATTTTACGCATGCATAAAACCAAGTTTAATGGGAGCATATATGAAACTCGAGCAAAATTTAAACTGTATATTTTTGAAAGTGAGAATTTTATGGGCTTTTATGATCTAATTTGTAAAATATTTTTTTTATATACAGAAAATAGGGAAGAAGAGTAAGGCTGTGAAAAAGCGAGGTTGCATGAAAAAAGAAATTGACGAACATAGGAAGAAACGTACAAGAGAGGAGCTGTTTGAAGACAATCAAGTAGAAGACGAGGTTTCTATTGAAGACAACCCACATGCATTAGAAAAGAATCAAGTACAAATCGATCCAGAAAACAATGCTGAAATACAAGACAACCCAAAAACACTTGAAGACAACATAGTTCAGTCGGAAGGAAATCCGAGAAGAAAACCTAGAGGGCCAACCAAAGTTAGAAGACTTCCATTCAAATCTTTGGAGCAAATAGAAGTTCAATTTAATACCGCAGGCGAACCAATAGGACCGGGGTCGGTCAAATTATCTTCTTACTTAGGACCACTTATACGAGAAATTGTTCCGGTTACACTAAGTAATTGGAAGCAACTTAGTACCGAATTGAAAGATGTTTTATGGGAAAGCATTCAGGTGACTCTCTTTTGCTTTAAGATTAAATCTTATATTGATTACTTACCTCAAACACTTTACGCCGAATTTTGATTGTCGCAGGCAAGGTTTAAATTGGATTTAAATTGGCACAAAACATTAGTTTTTCAACAAATGAGTGGTATTTGGCGGGCATCAAAATGTAGATTAGTTCGACAGTTGGTACAAGCAAAGTCTATGGAAGAAAGACTTCAGTTGAAACCATCTAACATTAAATGTATGATTGAGTGGAAGAAGTTTATCAAGTTGAAAACAAGTTCGGAATTCAAGGTATGAGAAATTTCAGTCTTCAAATACATATTAAAGAATGATGCAGATAAAAAATATTAAAACTAGTGTACATATCAAATGAAAATATAATATTCTGTATGCATTAGAAGTCATGGCATATTTACAGTTTTCAAAATCGAAAGTAGATGACTGGCATTTGTACATATCAAATTACATATACTAGACATTGTTAAAACTAGTGTATAGTAAATCTGAAATCAAGCGATATGACGTTTAGACATATAGTAAATCTTTCATACCCATATATTCGAAACCTTCAAAACCAAAATTAAGGAATTCTGACACAAAATTAATATGCATACTAAATTTTGTATTTAAAATTTGATATATTTATAACCACTGTGTACAAAATACTCGTTTATATTCAAAGTTGTAAAAATATGAACTTCGTTATGAGTTCAATGATTACTCCAAAATTTCCTTCATACGATACTCATACCTGAAAATAAAAGCAGAAATTTGTATAAAAAACTGTCTCTAAGGCCTTAAACATATAAAATTTATATTTTAGGAATTCACGCTTATATTTACATACTTTAGGGGCAGATATATTTTGGAGACTAATAATACCCTGTTTGAAGCTCAACGTATGTGAAACTTGATAATATTAAAACTTGGCAGACCTATATGCTTTCAAAACCTTTTGTCCTTCGAAATCTTTTGCCCTATGAAATCATTACATATGAAACTTCATTTACAAAATCCGAGTTCACTAACAAATTTCTTTCTTTCTTACATTTATTGAAATGATTCTTATTTTAGGCTTTGAGCGAGAAGAACAAAGCTATTAGACAGAGGCAGTTGCCACACACATGCAGTCGTAGAGGAATGGCTCGACTGGCTGAAGATTTGGTAAGAAAATAGTAGTTTTATTTACTGCAATATTTATGAAAACTTTTAAGTTAATGAAATTTGTTGTTTGGTGTTCTTTTGAATGTAGAAAAGCGAAAGTGGTGATCGCTCTTCTGTCCCTAGAAGTGAAGTTTGGATCAAATCTTGCACTAAGAAAAATGGTGAACCGGTGAATTTGATTGTTGCAGATGCTATAGTAAGTTCATACTTTTCAAATACTTATGGTACATATATAAATACTTGTGTGATACATGTTTACTTGTTTAGCATTCACCAACTTAATATATATGCATCGCCTGACTTAGGCATCACCTAATTGCTTGAATTAATTTGATCTTAGCTTGTTCCAAATAAAAAAAACCTCATCAGTTTCCTAATGTTTTGACTGTATTTCATCATTTAAGTTTATTAGTAATCATGCACTTGAATTTGTAAAATGTTGGAACTCTGTGTATGGTTTAGCTTTATGATAATTTCTAGTATTTCTGTAAATGATTTGCAGTTGGCTGTCATAGAGGTTATTTATGATAGTGACGAAGAATGTTTTTAGTATGTATGAAAATGCATTAGTAGCTATTACGCTAGAGGAACCTCTAAAATGCTATATAATGTTCCAATAAGTCGTTACGGTGGCGCTAAATATATTTTTGTATACAAATATTGTCAGCATATTGTAAGATCCAGCTTTTGGTGTGGAGAAGAATCTGTGCAACTGGTGTATATTTCTAATTATCTATGACATAAAAGTAACACACTGCACTGTGTTTTATTGAATTATGCGATGAAATTTATTCTATAGTACATGGTCTTGAGTCTCATATTGTGGCAAATCCTTGTACTGCCTAATAATTTTCATAGCAAGAGGCTGCTAATATTAATTAATTTCTTAAAGAAAATGGAGCAAAGAGATACCGTGTTGTAGGATTATTGTATTTTAGTTTGAATTCCCCTTAAGTCTGCAAACTTAGTATAATGTATTCATATATTGCTCCTTCGGTCTGCAAAATTTTAGCTCCTGAATATGTGAGAGATTTGAGAGATCTATAAACTTCGAGAAAATTATTTTTTAGGTATTAACTTCCCTCCCAAATATCATATTTAAGCAAAACAGTATGTGTGTAGCCTGAAAATAATCTACTTCGTAGTATAACCTGTACAAATAATATAAAAAATTGTTGATTTGTGATATACACAGAATTGGCTCCCTTGTTTGCAAAAATGTTTTGAGCATGTCATATTTTGACTAAATTCTCATGCTAATTTAGCTTAAACTCAGTCGACTAATCATCTGAATGCATCTCATATATTTCTGTTGGTTTTGGCATGTTGCATCTCATATATTTCTGTTGGTTTTGGCATGTTTTCAAATCAAGTTTAAAATTATGCATCTGCTAGAACATTCTGCATCCAACCCAAAAAATAAATCAATCACCAAATTTAATCCAAGATAAAATAAATTTGCAAGCTTCTTAGTGTGTTTCCTATTTTAATTTAATACTATGTTTTAATTTAAACTGCAATAATATGAAATTAATCATGTTTTGTAGGAAAAGATTAAACAAATTGAAAGTGTTTCACAATCGAGCTCGCCAATTAATTATAGAGCAGATGCACTTGCACAAGTGCTAGGGCAAGAAAGACCAGGTCGACTTAGAGCGATGGGAAGAGGAATGAGTCATAGTAGAGCAGCTTTATCGGAAGTTAAGGACAAGCATACACTATAACGACCCGCTATTTTGGACCATTCGCATCCGCACATGTCGGACTTGAATAATTCAAAATACTGAATTGTTAATTTTAATTTGGCAAAACTGAACATATACAGTAAATAAAATAATCACAGATACAGAATAATAAATGCAGCGGAAACAAAAGATAGTAGTTCATGAAGTTACTATATACATATCAGAGTGAAATAAGGTACAACAAGTGTCTCGAATACAATATTTAAATTCAAGAATCAGAATACAATCACTGGAATCAACTGAATATCTGAAAGCTGGATAGATAGCTGGATCTCCAAGCGAAGCTCCAACTCCAAAGGCGAGTCTCGAATACTGGTACACTCAGGTCTGACCCGAGCGTAAAGCAAAACACAAAACACTCGAGTCAGGATTAACATTCTTATACCAATAAATCCAACTCAAGTGAAATAGCAACTGAGATACAAGTAACTCAAAGGATGTTTGGAATAACCATCCTTTAAGGATCCGTTAAACTATCTACTATGTAGTAGTGTACGGTAAATAGATAATGCCTATCAGTAATATAAAATATCAAAATAGTGTTAAGGCGTTACCATTATCCCCCTTAACACATTTTATATAAGCGTTATAGTCTATACAGCAGTGTAAACTCCACCATAAACTAGTGGGATATCAGGGAGTACTCCATAGGTATAACACAAAACAAATCGTAGTGGTCACGTATAGGATACAAGTATGACAAGGCACATGAGGCAATACCCAAGGTAGTGAAACTACAGTTTGCCTGATCCGGACTGGTGAGAATGCATCGCCGCAGAGATCGCAACACCGCGAAACAACACTCCCAAAATCAAGGGTGCACCAATCGATAACAAGTAATGAGTAGTTTTCGAAGAAGTGTGTTCGCTCGAGGTAGCTGACCCCATTTGGCCCGGCACGGCTCCTGTTTTAGTCATTTCCAATTTGACACAAGTGTCAAGGCTATCCATTATCGTTCTCTTTCTTCAGTCATCATGTACATCATTCCAACCACTTCATTCTAGATCACACTCCGCGTATAGTTATTAAAGTGGTTTTCGGTTTAGACAATGAGTATGTCCCTAACCGATTCCGGTCTCTTTAATAACTTTCGTAATTATTACACCGATTGGTCGTTTATTTATTTCAAAACCAAATCAATTTCAACCTCAATTAGAATTTGTAAACCAACATTTCATTTGTCTTTCAAAACCAATTTCCCAAAAATTTACGTTTCAAAACATCCAAATTACCATTTCAAAATCTTCTAACACAATTTCAATTTTTATTTAAAACCATTCAAATATTGATTCGAGTTCGTATATAAGTTTCATTCCGAAATCATTTAAATTAATTTAATTTAACATTCACATCAATTTAAATTCATTAATCGATTTCCTTCAATATTCGTTAAGTTAATTTATCATTCAAAACAATTTCTATTTAATTTCCAATTCACTAAATCAATTACTTAAGTTCAACTTCATTGTATCAAAACTTCAAATTGTATTACATTAGATTTGTCAAATCAATTCTTTACATTACAAGTCTTACATTAATTTCAATAAATCACATTTTATTTCTTGTTAAAGAAATTCGATTTCACTTGTTTATTTACTTAGTTACAAATTTCAAAACTTAATTATTTCATAACTCAACTTTACTTATTAAAGAAGTTCAATTTCACTTATTACGAAGTTCAATTTCTCATATCAAGAATTCAATTTCATTTAATTATTAAATAATTTCAAAACTTAATTGTTAAATAATTACAAACTAAATTATTAAGAATTTCAAATTTTTAGACAACGTTCTTTCATCAACTTACTATGTTAATATTTTGATTCAGATTGTTAAATATTAACATTTCCTTTCATAAAAATTCAAATTTCAACTTCATTTCAAAACCATATTATTCATTCAAATAAAATCTTTATTTTATTTTTAAATCAAATTATTGACCAATCGGGTTTTATTTAATTCTCTATCCTAGGTCAAAGTTCAATTTAGGTATTTATCATTTCAACCCGATTCCAATTCAATTCAAAATCAAAGCATAGCAAAGGAAACTTGCAGTGTGATAACTGGGATGGTGTCAAAGTAAATAAACAAGCAATAACAACAATCCAATAATTAATTGAAATAATCCCGAAATAATCGTATTAATTCACATTTGTTGTTTGTGCAAATTAATATAATTATTTCTAGAATCTACACTATCATTTCATGTAGATTAAAGATTATTACATTTATCTATATAGTTCTTCACTTGATATTCATTATTCAATTTATACTACATCAATTTTATACAACATACATTCAATAGTTCAAGGTGTAGTTAACACTATTTCTACGTGTCAGTTTATTTAACATTTAAAGGGGTCATATTATGCAAATGTCATCAAATCAAATTTAACACATATATCAAATCTAACTATCCTACGTCAAATTCAATTACATATTATCTATCACTTCAACATTAACAATTTAACATCCAATGTCAAAAATCAAACAATCAATCATTTATCAACCAAACTGGATTATCATTGTATAAATAACAAATAAGGGTGTCAGGTGTCACAGGTGAACTGATATAGGTAATAGCATATCTAACAGTGTAAATAACTAGTAACAGCATATTTCAATTGTCATCTCAATTGAAATCAAATTTAATAAATAAAAGAACATTAATCATGAGTGATTTGCTCACCTTTCGAGGTTAGAGAGATTACAGAAGGTGACACGGATACGCACACTAATACGGACACTGAAATTTGAATTTCGCATCCAAGCAAAGAAAATCAGCACGAATTTCAATGATCAAAGCTGATTGGCCCGAATTGATGAAAACAGATCAGATCAGAACTGGAACGATGAATATAAACGGTATAAGCGAGCTTATATAACCATCTATAACTATATATACATACGAAACTTATATATTTAAATTCAGACACAATAAATTTAACATGCATGCGTTTCAAACATATATATTAAATCAAAATTACTTTTAAAAAGAAAATGTATATTTATATAAACAGATAATATATGGATATTAATTTAAACCTTTGTATATATATATATAAGTAGGTAAAATATTAGATATGATTATAGATATAATACTGTAACAAAGCTGCATTCACTATAAATAAACTTATATAAACCTTTCATATAAGCCGAGCAATGGGCATCTGTTTATAATATAAAAATACTCATGTTAATAGTATCATCATATCATAACCGCAACAATCAATATATATATATATATATTTTCTTTTTCTTTTTTTTAATTTTTATTACTAAACTCATAAAAAAATGTAATATGCACGCATGAACGAAATAAATAAACCTAGGCTTGTATCTAAATATGCAGACTCGCCTATACAAAATTAACCCAGCCTAACTTCATACTCGTGCAGCTCAACGCAAATATACTTATCTGTATAAAATTATAGTTCTATATGCTTATATACGTATTATAATTTACACAACACTTATTTAGAACTGACATATAAAAAATTTATAAACTTCCTTAATTACAACTCACCCAGATTGTATATAAGCTAATATATCTGAAGACTAACATAACATAGGAAACCATATATACCCAAAACAATGGATATTTATGCTAAAATCGATATATATAAAATATGTAGACTTTATATGTACAGCTATACAGACTTATATATTTACACTAAACTTATATAACTAATATAGGCAAAGTTTTTAAAAAAAAAATAAAAGAAATCTAACATATATATAGCTTAGAATAAAAAACTGTACTAACCCATTTAATAACCACTATACAAAATATAACAACTCTAATTCATTTCATAAACATACGTACTTCTATGCGAACTTAGAATAAGCTAACTGACATATATGGATACTTGTTTATAACTTAAATAAACTTTATAAATATAATAGTTTAAGCATCCAAACCATATATACTCACACATACATGTAGAGATGGAAGGTCGGCGGTCGGCGACAGGAAGTGGGACGGAGAAGACTAGGAGCGGTGATGAGTTGCTGTTGTTCGGCGGCGCAGCTGGGAAGCGGAGATGAGAGGAGGCGGAGAGGCGAGCACAGTTGGGTCAAGAGAGAGTGTGGAGGGGAGGATTGAACAGTGAGGTCTCGACCAGGCTGCTAGGCGGAGTTGCCTGTGGCGCGGGGAGGAAGAGAAGAACGGGCGCTGTCTGGCGTTCGAGCGGAGGAGGAAGAAAGTCGTGGCAAGGTGGAAGTTGCGGGTGGTTATTGCGTTCAAGGAGTGTTCGTGGATGAAGAGGAGATATAAGCTGTTGAGGTTGACGGAGGCGTGCACGAGGTCAGGGTGGTGGTAGTGGGGGCTAACGATGGTGGAGTCAGTGAGGGTGGAGATTTTTGTTCGTATGGGATGGGAAGTCTGAGGTGGAAGGGAGCTGATGGTTGCTCTATTGCATGCAAAAAGAAGGAATTATGAAGACCCATTGTAAATTATAATTAAACTGTATATCAGAGAACGAAATATAATTTCTTCAAGAAGAATGAAGTAAATTGAAGTATGCGTGTACCATTAATTTGAACAGGTGGAAGTTCAAAAGTAGATGTTGAATTCAAGAGTATTAATGGCAAATGTTTGTTGGCTTAAACACGCTAAGGATTCAACAGCCCAATTTCAAAACCGATACGGTTCAATGTTTATAGATTTCGCCGTCCACCGGACGTCGAAACACACATACGAATATACCTCGGAGATCAGCACAACGAGACGATCAAAACGGTATGCAAATATCAGTGGTTTGGTTGAATTATAAAAATTCGAATTTTCTACTATGGAAAATGCAGAGAAGACGCAGAAAAATAAGATCGACGGAGCTAAAGAAGTCCGAATTTGGAAAAACGAAAAATGACGTCTCAGTCAGAAGATGTTTTAGAATTTTTCTATATAAAAATATTCAGGTTTCGAAAATATTTTATTTTCATCAATTACTAACTGATTAAATTGAAATAAAAATTACACACGAAATAAACTTTCATATTTTCGGATGAAAATTTACCAGTTGCTATATTTAACTAGACGCATTTAAAATATTAAATTTTTATTTCAAATTTTATCGTTTAAAATTTCATAAAATTTTATCTAATTACGTTATTAAAACAGTTAAAACTTACGGGTCATTACATACACTGCAACTTGAAAATAAATTGTTGAACGTAGAGAATAGATTTCTATAACTAGAGAAAAATTAGGTAAGAATTATCATTACATTTTGATCACTAATTGCTTGCACACTTGAACACTTGCATACAGTCACTTGAACAGTTGAACACTTCAACCATTATACACTTGAATACTTGCATACTTGAACACGGTAACAGATTGCATTACCAGACTTACAAAATGACATGTTTTTTTATTTTGACAGAAGTGGGACAGAAGTAGACACAGTGGGACAGAAGTAAACAAACCTCAAGTAATTTTTTTTATTGGTTTCACATCTTTGTATTTTGACTTTTTATTCAACTAGTAACATAATTTTCCTATGTTTAAATGTAGTGCAACTTTGATAAAAATATGAAGAAGTGTGATTTATTGGATTGGCGAGGGAATGAAGAGATCGTTGCTGAAGGAAGATTCGTGTCAGACGATCCAAACGAGATTGTCAATGATGTTCCTTTAGGGCCGGATGCGATGATAGTTTTAGTTGACTGTCCAATCAAGCTTGATGCTTTTCTATGGAGGCCTACACCTTCTTTCACACTTATTGGGGAAGAAAAGGATAATATTGTGGTGTGGCCAAAGAATAGAGTTGTTTTAAATTCAACCGATCACATTGAAGAAGAAGAGGATAAGGTAAAAAAAAATCTTCACCATGAACATGCAATTTTATTATATACATTATTTACTAAATAAATATTTTTACCTCTAATAGAGTAGAAATAGCAGCTTAGAATGCAAATGCAAGATTTTTGATTGGGGAGGGAGCAAGCAATTAGTGGCTTTAGGACGATTACATTCGAGCATCTCAGAGGAAATTGTTAATGATGTTCCTCTTGGGCCATCAGCTATGATTGTTTGGATAGAGGATCCACTAAATCCAGAAGCTTTTTTGTGGAGGCCAGCCCCTGGTTTGATCCGAATTGTGGATGCTGTTGGTAAGAAGGTTGCATGGCCTGAATCGCAAGTAGTTGTTGAGATGGTTGACACTACATCTCCTATTACGCCTATGGATGTGGTGAAAACATTTATGGTGCTTGATTTTTATTGTGTGTTTCTATTTTTTAATGATTAGCAACTTCATTATTTTTTTTCTTTTTTCAACTTACATACTACAAATTCAAGAAAAAACAATAAATGCAAGTTAATGGATTTATCGGGAAATGGGAAAGTAGTTGCTTTAGGACGGGTGGAGTCAACCGATCCAAATGCAAGGGTGCATTTCAAACCACTAAGACACAATGCAGTTAAAGTTTGGATAATGACCATAAAAGAGCCAGCGGTAGAGCTATAGAGGCAAACATCCGAATTATAGTACATGGAAGATGCCCTCTCTTCTATTATAGCTTGGCCTGCTACGCATGTCGTAATGGAATGAATTTTGAGTAAATCTTTACCGTTCATTTTTTTGTTTATTGTTACATTTAGTTATTAGCTTTAAATTCTGGTTAGTGGAGTACCAGTTGTAGTGGTTTGTTTGTAGTTGATTGTTTGGAGTTCAGGGATGAGGTAGAGATGATACAGTTGAATGTATGTAGTGATATGGGTTTGAGAAATTAATTCTCAAAAACATAATCAGGCGAAAATACTTGGTGGTCGCAGTTTGATTGAAGGTGTTTGTTACAGACGTTCGAGTTGTTAGATGAGAATGGTCAATAGAGGGTTGTTAGATGAGGGTCGCAGTTTGATTTTGTGGTTTGGTTGTGATTTCAAATTGATTTGGATGAGGCAATTAGAAGGATGCAGATAGGAGGAGTTGGTAGCGGATTTGGGTTTGGTATTGGAACCTGGACTTGATTGCGGTTGTGATTGTCGTGGCGATATGTTGTAGTTGGTGATTGACTACGTTAGTTCCAAATGGTTTTGAAGATGGAGTCAGGTCGCGGCTGGTGACTTGAAGTTGCTGCAGTGGTTTCAAGTTTCAGGAAGGAAGCGGGTTTGTGGTAGTTGAATGAGGAGGAGCATGGAAGTGGTTGATGTCAGGGATAAGTTGGTTCAGTTTGCTTGAGTAGCAGTTTTGATGAAGTGGATCCAATGATGTTAAACTGAGTGGTACGGAGTTGAGCAGTTTTGGGGTAGTTAAAGACTGATTTGGTACGGAGGGAAGTTTCTGTAAAAAGATGTTTGAAATTATGAAAGAACCATCGTTGGAACTTTCCCTTTATTAACTTTACAACTAGATGAAAAGTAAAGAGAATAATTTAGTCATAAAAATTATTGTCATAAAGAAGTTGAATAAAATATTTAAATCAAACTAACTGTTGAAGATAATTCAAAAAGACCAAACTAATCCTCTTTGATTCATGTACCTATAATAAATCATTTAAATATTCTGTATCTTTACAGTTAATTTGTTACGTATGTCCACAAACATTGCAAGAAATTTCCTACATCAACTGCACCTCCACATGTTCGAAGAACTCGAAGTTCTTCGACCATCCCATAATGTGTTGTGAATTAAACGGGAGATGAATGTTGCTGACATGCATTCATTCTCCTTGGAAACCCACACTTTCTTTGTGGTTTTGTTTGGGAACCATTGTAGATAACACTATATGTATGTATGTGTATGTGTGTGTATAGTGTTTCGTGGCTTGCTTCTTTCAGGATGTTGGTCTGAAACTGACTTGAAAGTGGATGGCAACAAGTCTTTATTTATCTCTTTATTTGGTGATGTGGATAGTTTGTACAAGTTAACATGGTATACACAATACCTGCTGCTTATATGAATGTGTATTACCACATACAACATACTTTGGGGTATATGCAAGAAAGTACACTACATATCTGAAGCATTTTCTTGCATTAGAAGTTGTTGAGTTTGAAGCTCCTCCCTAATCTTATTTGAAAGAAGATTGCCTTTGACGAATTTATCTTGAGACCAGTCTCTTAATTTCCTCCTAAAACATCGGATTTGTTAATATTCCACAAGACAATGTAGGGGTATGGTGGTAGTTGACAGTGTAGGGGTTTGTGGAATAGGGAACAGTTGAATGAGTTATGGCAGTTGAATGAGTTGTAGTCACTGGTGGCTGTTGGAGCGGTTGCTGCAGCAGATGGTTGGAGAAATGTATGGCAAAATGTTGGAGTGTTAGAAATGCTTCAACAGATGGTTGCTGCAACTGAGAAAAGTGAGGTGAACATTGCTTTAATCTATTTTCCATATTGGGAAAATAGATCAGTAGAAATAATCAATTATAGTTTCTAGTTCATGCAGTTCATGCACTTGCTTTAATGTTTGTACACTGTAATGAAAAATATATATCACATTTCTATCTGAGCATGCACTTGTTTTAACATTTTCTGTTTCTTTGTGTTAACTTCGCAGGCTTATTTGGAAGGAAGCAAGGTCCTTAGTATGCAACTAGATCAGATCTTGCATGTTGGAACTCTATAATGTTTGTACTTTGTAATATTTGGAAGGATTGCTTTAATGTTTCCACTCTGTAATGTTTGTACACTTATTAAATTGACATTATTTTCTGTTTCTCTGTGTTAACTTGGCTGCAAGCTTATGTTTTATTCAATGGTTATGCACTTGCTTTAATGTTTGTACACTGTAATGAAAAATATATCACATTTCTTTCTGAGCATGCTCTTATGTTATATTTGTTGATTATAATCTTTATTCGTTTATGAAGATTTAGTTTGATTGCTATTGTTAAATGTAATATATAGGCATAGCTCTTGAAAAGTGTATCTACGATTTTTATAGCGGCATATATGAGCTGTAAAAGAATTTATCAATACTATAACATGTTGATTTAATAGCGTGAAATGACCGCTATTGAATAAATATTTTATAGCGGCAAAATGGTGTTATAAAGATTTCCAATTCCGTTGAGATTTAGCTATATTATAGTGGCTATAATGAGCTATTGAATAAATATTTTATAGCGGCAAAATGGTGTTATAAATATTTCCAGTTCCGTTGAGATTTAGCTATATTATAGCGGCTATAATGAGCTATTGAATTAACGTACCATAGCGGCGAATTTGCGTTATAAAACTAAGCTCAACCATAGCGGCATATTTTGTGTTATAAATATTCAACAGTTTTTATAATATGTCGATATACAGCGCTTATCAAACCGCTATGGTTGTGATTAATAGCGGCTATATGCCGCTATAAAAGACACTTTTTGTTGTAATGGAATTCAATTACTGTCGATTTCAAAAAATTGAACTTTAGAATGTATGCTAGTTCAGATATGAGTTTATACCTGACCCCCAATCATGATTGCACATCCATGGGTCATTGTCAGGTTTCAAAGTTATTTTTCGTTTTGTGCAAACGACCACGACCAATCATTTATCATTGAATAAAAGTTTGGATGCTTTTGTACGATTGTTTTTTTAAAACAAATGATCAAGGCCGATCGTTATCACTGAATTGATTTTCGTACCCATCTATTTACAATCGTCCTTGTACATTCATTGTCATTATATATATATATATATATATATATATATATTTAACAATCATTTCTGATTGTTAGTTCATACAAAGGAGTTTTGGATCGTTCTAGGTGGTGGAACGATCGGTATATCTCATGGGTTGAACGATTGGTATACACTCTTCATGTAAAAGCTTTCGTACTTAACCATTTTTTATGATATTGTCCAATCATTTCTAGTCTTGCAGAATTTTGGATCATTTAAAACGATCGGTGCAACCTTCTGGGCTACAGTGGATCGGCCTGTCTATTCATATAAAAGCATTTCACTTAGCAACCCACATTCCCACTTCTCACTTTCGTATCATTCAAGCCTTCAACCAGAAAAGAAAAGTGAATCAACCTCCCTCTTCTCCTCTATCGTTCCAAACAATCCGAATTTTCTTTAACAAGAATTAATCCTCCTTCACACTAACCACTATTGTACTTGCTCCTTTAGATCTTATCTGGACTCGAATTCGAATATGTATTCTTTTCTCAGATCCCAAATTTAGGTTGGACGACTTGAACTTGCTTTATGATTCGAGGACGAGACTTCTAATGCCGTGGATATCATGTTAGTTAGTTTAGTTGGTGGAGTCGTTCGATCTGAATCAAGTTGGAGTGGATGAGAATTGGGGAAGATGGGTGATGGTGATGATGTATTGATCATTATGGAGTGATGTTGACGTTTGGATGTTTAACGATCGTCTTTGAACGATCGGTGGTGCTCTGGAGTTGGAGGATTTTGAGGTGGAAAGGATAGAGTGGTACGACCGATAGAGTGGTACGATCGATAGACGGTGTGGAGACAACGATCTGTTTGGAAGGCTAAGGAGAACGATCAGCGAACTTGGTGAATTATGAACAATCGGTAGATGTGGTCCAGGGAACGATCTGTAATGAGGCATGAAGTGAACGATCGATGTTTAGCACATAGGTTCTAAAAATGAAACTTAAATAAACAGACTTGAACTTAATGATGTGCTTCGGTCTTGCATATTTGAATGAATACATATGACTAATATAGGACTTGAACTACATATTCGGCAATATATGACATTTGAACTTTGATATAAACCAATGCCTTTAATTGTTCTATTGAAGCTTTTCAACGACTTGAACATAAAAATTGAACTTTTACTTGGTGACAATCGATCATGAAACATAAACTGCATCTTTCCTTAAATGACATAGAGAAACGGTTGAGACGGTCATGAATGACAATCACTTCGGTCAAACCTCAAAGTCCCATCATCTTTTTCGTCTTTAATTTCGTACAACTTATTATTGTATTGTATAGCACTTCATTACACCACACCAGCACTCACTATGCACTAGGGGGTATAGGTTACTTTATCTAATCATGATTTTTACTGAGTTTAATAGCAATGAGTTCTAGACGTTCTGGGCATCTTGCAGCTATGCCAGCTGGATCACCTTCTTAGCAGGATAATCCTGACGTGAAATCAAGTTCTGCAACTGAGTCCGGTAGTCTAGCTTCTAGTCATCATTCAAAAAAACCGGAAAGCCTAGGCCCACAGTTTTATTTTTCCTCTTTAGTTCCCATTCTTTCACCAAAAGCTCTTGATCCTACCCCCGACACTCTGGAGGATGCAGTTATTCCTGAGGATCCTGCTAGTTCCGTAGCCTCTAAAATTAAGGAAGATGCTCTTCGCCAAATATGCATAAGGCATGGAATTCCCTTTGACAATGTATTTGTTCTGTCGTAGGATGATAGGGCTCATAGACCTCCAGAAGGATATACGGCGTGCAACAAATTCATGTGATAGGCGATGCATCCCGCGTTTAACTCATACATCCGGGATATTCTCCATTATTTGAGGATAGCTCCAGCGCAGCTTCATCGAACGGCTACGCTCTTCTCAACTGTATTTATATGGTATTTATGGAGTTCTTGCATCGTCCCCCGACCATTGATGGCATTCAATTCATATTCTCTTTCAAGTGACGGATAGGGAGTCTTTCATTTACATTTCTTAATTCAGCGAAGAAGTGTCGGATTCTAACTGGCACTTGGAATAAATTAAGTGCTTTAAAAGCGAGTGTACTCCTAACTAGGTAATTCTTTTTAAATGCATAAAAGTAATTTTTTCTTTACTATTACACTTTCGTTTTTAGATATTTTTGTCACTCTCGCAAATAATATTTGAAATTCAATCGATATGTCATTTATATTTTAAGCAATGTACTAAAAAATAAATGGTAAAACTCAATACACACACATCTTAATTTTTTTAAATATTAATTTAAAAATAAATTCAAAATATTGATTTTTATTTATTTTCTTAAAAAAAATATATTAAATGTTAAAAAATAATAAACTAGTATCTAACTCATTACCATCTATAAAAATGACAATTTAATTTTATAACCAATATAAAGTACAATTTAATTTTATAACCGATATAAAGTACAGAAATCACATAATAAAAACATACTTAACAATAATAAATTCAGTACAAAACTTAATTATCTTAACAAACTCATCATATATTGCATAATAAATTTAGTTTTTAAAAATTATATTTTTAAATATACCAGGTATAATGCACGTGTTACACACCAGTTTTGATTAATGGAAGAAATATTTTTATGATTTTTTTTTTATCCTTTCTAAAGAAATGAAGTTAACCAACAAAAACCACACAAAATCTTTAGAAGCCGAATATGACAGGCGACATAAACTAACATACTAATAAAAGAGACATCAAAAATGATTTACGCCTAAACCCAAAACCAAAAACAGCAATTCAAAGAGTTTCAAGTCAGACAACTAAACCAGCTTTGGCAATTCAAACATGAGAAAGTACCAAAACAAAAATGAAATGAACACCAATAAAAATATTGTCGATTACTTGATCCATAATTTACTAACAGCTAGAAAGAATCTCATGCTTAGTGCGCATATTCCTTTTATTTGCCTTTTTGTTGCTCGTGAGATACAATGCCTGTTACAAAAACACGAGTTGGATAATAACATGAAAAATCAAACAGTAGTAATCAGAATAATAATAGAAGTTGTTTTACTAATTAACCCAAATTATATGAACATCTAACCTTTTACTTCAGAATCTGATTCGGCTGCTAAAGAACTTGTAGGACTAATGTACCTCTGTGACCCGCTGCAAAAAAAGTTGAAACAACCAATAACCAAAATTTATTAAATGAGGGTAAGACTATAAGACAATTTCCAAACCCATTCCAAACGACTAGCTGTGGTTTTTAGACTTAGGGAAAAAAGTTGAAGAAAAATTTAATTTTAAGCACAAGAAGTTTATTTTTAGACTGAAAGACACATTTTAGTGTAAATCACAGAATGATAGTTGCAACTATCATTTTCTGATTACACTAAAAAGTATCATTCAGACTAAAAAACAAATCTGTTGTTCCTGAGACTAAATTTTTCTTCTTCTTCTCCCTGAGCCTATTTTCCATAGCTAAACTATAAGACAATTTCCAAACCCATTCCAAATACAAGAGTTTACTTTCTTTCATAGGTAACGGCGCACAAGCAAAGAATTTTTGCTTAAAAAACATAGGATGTGGAACCAATAATGGTTGTAATGGTTGACCAGATAAATAAAAAGTGAGGCAGATTCAGCAAGTCTAATCATTCATAATAATGTACAGCAAATTCTAGGGAAACATTGTTTCATATTCTAGTCATCTTTCTTTCGATTTTCATGAATATCCTCTCATTTCTTTGATTCCTTTTGACATTGTCAATATTCAACAAGAACTTCTGCTCGAGTCTTTTTTTTTTCGGCCTGTGAGAAGTCTACCTCATGTTCATTCCATCTATAACAAGTCTACTTTACTTTTTTTTCCCTCCATCCGTTGGCAGTCTACTCTTATTTATTTTATTTTATTTATTTATTGTTATTGTTTTCATTTCATTCTATTCTACATTGTTTGCAAAACCTAACAAATGATAAATATATTGTGGAAGTCTACCTCAAAATCTTATATCATTCAATTCGAGGGATAATAATAGATAAAAATAATAATAATATTTGAACAGATATAATGGTGATTATAGTTCAAAACACACACACCAATTAAAAAAACTAACACTTAGATTCATCCAATTGGCCTCTATTAATTATAAAAACAATTGTTCATAATCAACCAACCAAACAAAAGTAAAAAAAAACGACAAAATAGAATATTTAACCTAAAAGGATAGCGGAGTATTGATGTCTAGGGCACTTGTTAGTGTTTAGAGGAAGAACAAAGCTGAAAGAAGAGGGAAATCCAAGTATTTCTCCACACACCTTAACAAAAGAATGAATGTTATATTTATAACAATCAATTATTTAATGATCAAATCACCATGTATATAGTAACACATAAACCGATTGTTCCAATTCAAATCATATTTATTTTATTATAATATGCATATCCATAAATGTAGTATTATAATGTTATTTTCTTTTTTAAAATTAGATTTTGTATCACATAAATTTAACATTTCAATTTGATGCAAATCACATCTTCAATAGATATTCGATTTTCATTTTCAACCAAATCACATCTACAAAGCGAACATAAGAAAATAACTATCAAATAATAACACACAAGTGACCATATTCAAATCAATCACATCTTCATTTTCTCGATCACACCAAATCACAAACCGTTATCGTCTATAAGTAGGGGTTGACATAAACAGCACCAACATAAGAAAATGGACGGCACCGAACCCCGAACCCCGAACCACTAAAATGGTCCGGTAAATTGCATCATATTTTATAATTCTAATCAAATCAAATATCTAAACCGGACCGACCCGATTTAATACGATGTGGTTGCGGTTTGAATGATTGAACCAACCACATCAAACCGTACCGGATCGCTTAGTAGAATTCAAAGATTTTGATAGGATTTTGTATTTTTTTCTACTTAAAATTACTAAAGTATTAAGTGTATGAGTGTTTGAATTTCATATGATTAAGTAATGAACAATTTTACTACTTGACATGTATAATTATACACACCATATGAATTATTTATGAACGTGTGTGTCTTTTATTTGAATTCGTTTTTCATTAATATTCTTACTATTTATTCAATAATTATTCAAGTTGTCTAAACAAATATAATATGGATTCAAACCGAACCGAATCGAAACTGGACCGTAGTATTACCAAATCGGACCGGAACTAGACCGCATTAAAAAATTATATTATGGTTATTGATTTTTTTTGAGTTCATAGGAAATCTTAAGATCATGGTATTCATTGATACTCACTTAAGTAAACCACGCCGTGTGTCTACCCCGCTTTTATTTAGTCGTCGCACACGGATGCTTAACGTTAAAACTCCCACTGATGGTTTGGCGCTGGGATTCGAACCTGCCTGGACGCAGTTCTTTGGTTCCCATCTCTCAGCTCCCAAACCAACCGAGCTACGAACGACGGATATTATGGTTATTGATTTTAACAAACCGTTTGATGCGGTGTGGAAATAATTTGGACTTCTAACCGGACCGGACTGACCCACGTCCACCACTACTTATAAGAGATGCACCTCCCATTATGAGATACACCACATCACTCGGGATCAAAAGCGTTTGCAACACCATAAAGACCTCCCTACAGTCTTTGTGGATTTTCCAACTCAACAGCCGTCTACCACTTAATTTAAGCTCCACACACGATCTTATCTATATCTCGAGCATCATCAACATGAATACTCCCGTCAAAATTATGATTATCAACACGATCATCAGAAGCAGTGCACACGTTAACCTCTCCACCTAACCGTAAATTAGGGTCTCCAACTCCTGTTTGTTTCCTATTGTTGACCACATGACCAACCAATCTATAAAAGTTATCATTCATTACTCATCTAATCACAACACGATCATCCTTCATCAGTCTCAAAACTTCATCTCAAGTCTCATATGTGCTACCACGGTGATCCGACTAACCGGAAGAAATGGAATTATTCAAACTAGTAGGTACATGTGTCACACTCGAGCTCTTCTTAACCACATCACTATGCATACGAAACCGGATAGATCAAATATCACAAATTAATAGCTCTACTTCATTGGCAGCCCTTATCATGCCGACGGTCTTCTCATAAGAAGAAACATCTCATATCGTTAATGTACAAATATTAAAAGAAATATCATTAGCTTTTCCCGATGTATACAATACATTAATAGAAAGTTAATGTTGCAGTTGATGCGCTTAGTTGATACCAATATTAAAAGATATAAAGTCAATAATACATTTATGTTAATATATTGTTACAAATGTGAGTGCAATAACAACCTTCATTAATGCAAAAAAATGAGAACACACAACTTCATGGATAACTTCCTAACCTTTACCCAGTGTTTTCATGACTGGACCCAACCGCGGTCCGACCTCGAATAATCCTGAACCGTGAATCACTTACGGTTCGAAACTCGATTAGATCTCAGTCGTGCACAAACGCAGATCAGACCTTTGAACCACTAGTTCAACCGTCTATTTTACCTGGTTGTACTATGATCTTTTATTTTCTCTTTACTTTCTCACCATTTCATTTTCTCTCATTCTCTTCCTTTGTACCGTTTTGAAAAAAATATACATAGCAAAAATCCTCATCGCTTAAAATTTAAACAGTAAGTTCCACCATTTCGTTTTTCGTCACTGCAAACTCCTCCAAATCACTGCAACTTTGTCAAGTTTACCGTCACTAAACTTTCATCGTTGTGCACTGCTATTAGAGCTGTTATGGTAATGGTAACCGTTACCGATATGAGAAAACCGCTATCATACCGATATTATTGATAAGTCGAAAATGGCTACCGATACTTTACCGTTACCGTTGATAATATGTTCATTGGTATGCCGATAAACTGATAAATCATTGACGGGTAATGGTAAATTTACTGACTCATAAAGTTATTTAAATTTTATTACATTAAAATTTGATAATGATGAAAAAGTAAATATTTAGTTACTAATTCTAATTTCATTAATACTTCCATAAATATTTTAATTTATTTTAGTTGACATAGAAAATTTTCTTGGTTCATCACAAGTTATTTACAACAGCAGGAAATAATAATTTTGCTAATATTAAACTTTGAAGTTAATAAAACCAAAAAGAATTATTATCATAAATAATACTACAAATATCGGCTTAAAATATGATAAATTTTCAAAAGTTTTTTTTGGTTGGAATTAATGAAAGTAGTGGAAAAAAAAATTAATATGACCGGTAAATTTATCGTTACAACTGGTTCTGACATTTGTTGCCGCTACATTTACCGTTATCATAACAGCCTAATTGCTATTGTGTAGACAACTGCAATTGTGTTGCAGCAGTTGTGCACTACAGTAGTATAAAAACTTTAGTTGCAAATCCTAAAGATCCTCTGTAGTTTGCATATCTAGCATTTTTATTTCAATTTTTATTTCAATATTTTTGCTTATAGCTTGCATTTAAATGGTTAAATTCTATAAAAAAATCACGGTTCCAACAGTATGACTGGTTGAACCATCAAATTATCACGGTTTAAATCATAGTCCAGTCATGAAAACTATGCATTTACCTCATTAGTGAAATTACATCCTCAACTTGTCATGGACACTCTCTTTACGCCATAATTTGGGTAAAAGTAAGATACATATTTCTTTCATGGGTAAAATTAAATATACCTAAGCACTTAATTAATTAAATAATTAGAGATTTATTAATTGGTTATTAAAGATAATTAATTTGTGAAGATAATAAAGGTTAATCAATTGGTAATTAAGGATTGATTAATTAAAACTAATTAATCCTTAATTACATCATTAATTATATTAATTAATGATCTCTAATTACTATTAATTAAATATCCTATTTAAATTAATTACATTAAGTAATTAATCTTTAATTAAACCATAAATGGGATTAATCAAGGGTGATTAATAATTATGGTTTAATTAAAGATTAATTACTTAATGTAATTTATTTAAATAGGATAATTAATTAAGAGTAATTAAAGATCATTAATTAATATAATTAATGATGTAATTAAGGAGACTCTCTCACACACGCATATATGGGCAATGATCGACTACATGTCATTTTTATTATGTCTCAAATCCCCTTTGATTTCAACCACATATTTTGATAAATTAAGTGACTAGACAGAAAAACTATAATTATCTAAATCGGAATATGTTGTTGAAATCAGGGATTTGAGTTATAGCAAAAATGAGGTGTAGTCGTTCCTTCTCAGACACACATATATATTGTTTAGAGCTTCTCGTATATGTTTTATATAAATAATTTAAAAACTCTCAAAAATCTCCCTTTGTCTTTCTAGATACAATATAATTTCTTGAATTTTTATGTACGCAAGTGGTTTGAGTTTTCATGGATACAGAAACTTTTTGAAATCCATTCAAGAAAAATTTGTCTACTTCTTGCTATGTTGCATTATAACATATATAGTTACATTTTTATCATTTGGGTCAAACCACTGAGGTACAATTGTTAATGAATCAAGAAGAATATTGCCTTGTTTAACACAAACTTGATCGAAAGTATATCAAATATTGTCGTTCCTGTCCAAACATCCTCCTATAAATTTGAGAGAGACAAATAAGTGATGTTGAACTTATCGACAAATACCAGTAAAATATAATAATTTGCGAAAGTGAATGCTTTTGTCTATAAAATAAATAAAAGAATCATTTACAATCAGTCCAAAACATCATGTTGGTTATTTGTTTGCTTAATTAAGCAACTCTGTAAATTAATTCTGATAAAGACTACCACAATACAATACAAAACTGTTCTAATATTATTTTGTTTAAACAAATAAATTTGGTAGCGGTCATAGTCAAAAAAAAAAAAAAGAATTTGTTAAAACATTATAGGGTTAGACAAACTAGGATTATTAATGGTATATTAACCTCCTATAAAACACTGTCAAAAAGAAATGTAAATCCAACCTTAAAAAAAAAATACTGCTAAAAATACTTTAAATTAAGTTACACTCTATAAGAATACAAGAAACTGAAGTAAGCATCTGTCCAAGACAATCCATACACTACAAGATACACAGGGAATAGCAGCAGCTGGTGGCGACGGCCGTCAACGACCCGTCGATTTTTTCCGACGGCTAGCGACAGCCAGCCATTATATTAATTATCCAATTAAATAATAAATTTATTTAATTTTCATTAGAAAATGTTTAAAAATACTAATATAATTCCTAAAAAGTAAACAAGATGTTTTAGCCCAACCATTCAACTTAACGACTGTTATGATCGGTTAGATTAGTATTTTCGATGATCTGTCTTCGCGTAATTCAAATATTCAACATTATTGAAAATCTAACTCGCACGACCAATTCATACGACTTTAGTCGGTTAATTAAACAATTTCAATAAAATTCATTATGTGTAACATTTTTATAAAAATATATTTTTAAAACTTTGGGTAATTAATTATTATTTTTTAACTGTATTTAGCATGATAAACTTATATAGAATAAAATATTCGGTGGAAAATTAAATTTATTACATCTTATGTTGATCTAAAATATATTTCACCTATTTCCAAACGATGATAAAAAAAATAAACAACTGTAAGGTGTCGATTTTGAATTTTAAATTTATAACCGTTCGTCGATATTCGGAGTAAAAACCCTTCGTTCGAAGGTCGGACTACTTTAAAGTAATGCTTGTGAACGTAATTTGTATTCACTTATACTTAACGCGGTTTCATATGTTCACTAAACATATTCAGACCGTATCTTTCTATGCAGAAATGAGGTTCAGCAAGACTTAGATGGACTTCTAAAAGTCAATCTTTGGAACCAAGAGAAAGGCCCACATTGTGGACGAAGTTGTCTGAAAGTTAGTGGAGAGCGAAAAAGAAAAGTACAAGGAATTTAAGCAGCTTCACTGATTCAGAAATTGAAAGTCTTATTGTCAACGCTTAAAGTGCTCACTTAACAAATCCATAAATTAATTTAATTAATTATCAAGGGAAAGTTGAAAGTTCTGTGTTATAGTATAAAAAAGGATCGCCATATAAAGAATAGAGATATAAACTAATCGTCTAAAGCAACCAATGATGTGTGTACAGTTTATATGAAAATACTCCATCTTTGTTTAATTGAGAAAATTCTCATAAGCAAAGCATTAGTTAATACATAACCGAGGTTGCATTAGGTAGGAAGAAAATAGAATATGTACCACTAAGCTGCTTTATAATTGGTAAACCGAAATTATAAGCTAAAGTTATATAGTATCCAATATCAAATAATGCCATAAATTAAAATATATTACGTGTTGACAAAATGCAACTAAAGAAAAGCTAAAGGATGTGTGATGGTTTCTACAAAGTTTCTCTTTGTCATCAATCATTTATCAAATAAAAAACTTTCATACCTAACTTGATAATCCTAGCTAAAAAAAAGTTCAATTAATACTTTAGTTAAATGTTAAAAATAAGTATGTTGAGTGATGATAAACTTTTATACTTTGATACTCTCTATGTCTTGACTTCAAAATCCAAGATTAAAAGCAATACTAAGTATGTTGTATCTTGTTCTTTTGCAAAGACCTCATAATAGTTAATTATTAAAACAGACAAAAGCTTTAATTTAGAATTTGTGCAAACATGTTTAGTGGAAATAGCTAGACATGAACTGAAACTTATGAACTATAACCCAACCCAAGCAAAGCTAAATCAAAGCACACAACGAAGTACACTAAACTAAGCGCATCAAACAACCAAAATTATGCATATAAAGATCAGAAAACATTAGAGATAAATGACATTTACCCGACATGAACGAGAGTACTGATGTAAGGAACAAAATCGGCTCTACAAGGGGGCTCGAAATCAACCAGTTGGCTTTCATTCCAATTCTCAATATCCAAAGCTATGATGGAATTCTTTCCGCAATCCCAAATGATAATCTCTTTCTCACCTTGCGTGCTGAGTGGTTTTGGTATGTCAAGCATAGAAGATTTCTCTCGTTTGATACTAGTTCTTGTCCATTCACCGTTTTCTAAAGTCCAAAAATACACGCATTGGTATTCCGTATTCACAACACAGAGCTTCTTTCCCAATTCTCCAATAGTCCAATCCCCATAACCATACTCACCATTGTTCCAAACCATTTCTTCCCACACATTCAAATCCGGATTAAAAGAAACTATCTGCTGCATAGTAGTTTTCCAGTACGCCATTCCATTAACTCCCACACCTGAACTCGGAACAACTTTTTCAGCAGCAATAATTTCATTGCAAAGATTCCACATCCAATTTTCAGACGAAAAGGTCTCAAACCCATACACACCTTCAAATATTTCATAAGCACAAACCACGTAATAATCCTTGTTAAAATTGAAAGTGAGTGGCTCTTTCAACACAATCACAACTTCAGTGTCATCTCCATGTACGTTCTTTGTTTCTGGAAGCATAGCCCATTTTGCAGTTGCCGGGTTACACACGTAGTAATTTCCACTCATCTTCCCTCTGCACACAACCAATCCATATGTAGATGACCTAACCAAAACATGTTCAGGCAGATAAGCAAAAAGAGACACATCTTTTGAAACCAAACGATTATCAAATGATGAAAAGGCAGTATCAGATTCCAAATTACGGTAGAAGACTCCACTAATCTCTCTATGCAAGATAGATTGAATATGCCTGAAGAAGTCGCTTGAGATCCATCGATCCCAGCGTAAGCAAACCAGTTTCAGGCACGAAAGAGCTTCTGTTCCCAGATATGGAAACCTATTCTGCTCTATGTACTCAAGAGGGAATGTATTCTCCTCATTTTGCAATTCAGGAAAGTGCTCAAACAATATCTCTAACATTAGCTCTGTGATTCTTCCTTCGTTATTATAATCATCATCGTAGAGACCCAAAATGATACCTCCTGCATCAGCTTCTTCCTCATCGGTCGAATCTTCTTTCAAAATAGGCCGTGTCGCCTCAATTTTAGTTCTTGCGCTCTTGATTATGCACCATTCGTCGTTTCCCGAATCAGGTGCTTCTTCATCGGAGGACGATGAATTGAAACCTTCGGAGATCGAGATTTTCTCCCATTCGTTGTCTGAAGAAATCGGAGTGGACATTTCGAAATTGGATTTTTGCGTTAGGCCTTGGAAGCCTGATTGTTATTTAAAAGCTTGAAACGTTCCAAGTGAAGTGGTTTAGGCAAGTACCAAGCCGTTAAACGTTGGATTTCTGCTGTTGATTAAATATACGATGGAGATATAGTTTTGATGTCACTCTGGCCCCACTAAAATATTTTATCCATTTGTTACTTCGGCTCCAAGCTGAGAACGAAAGTGGGTGAGATTCTCTGAACTTTCTGTATAGAACGAGGACCGGCCCACTGTATAGTGCTCGAATTCGTTTTCTATTTTGTAATTTCTCATCTATGAAGCAATTCTACATTCCAAATTCGTCAAATTGTATTCTACTCCAAAAACAAAATTTTAGAATGAAGCACAAAGCGAATTATCAAATAGCCCCTCTGTATTTATCTATATACATTATTTTACTGTATAGTGCGGATTAGTTCAGAGATAAATTATTGGAAAGATTTGTAAAAGACCATCATTAAATTTCAAAATATACAATCGTTCACTTTCAAAAACATGTTAAAAAAAAACTTTATTTTTAAGTTTCACGATATTTGAGAAAAACTGCACAATATTCGTAGAGAAATCTGCAAAAGATTTGGAGTTTTGGTTTTCTGCAAATATTTGTAAAAAATCCTCAATACTAAACCCCCCATGCTACCGTCTCTCTTCCTTCTTCCAGATTTCAAGTTCCCAATTCTTACGGAACGCAAATCCGCTCTTATGCACAAGTGGTGAAAGATTCGATGGGCACGTTTCCTCAAACCTTCTACCAAAACCCCGCCTTCAAATATTGAATCGAAACCAAAAGGGAAAAGCTCACATGTTTTAGATGCGGGGACGATTCACATTTTCTCTGAGATTGTCGCAATCCAATTTGCTATTTTAGGTGTGGTTTTTGGTCACAAGAAGAACCGATGTTTGAGGAAAGTTAGAGATTGGGGTACAGACATAAAAAAGCAACTAAGTATTATCGATCACGATTTTTTACTTGTTGAAATGTATGAAACTGAAGCGTATCTTGCTAGATCACTTGTGGATACAAAGAAACGATGGCATTGAACTTTAGGTTGACTTGTTTAAGCATTTTGATGTTATAAATTCAATTAACATTGTTGGAAATTTTAAGGAAAAATTTCGTGATCTGGAAAGTATTTTTGATGATGGCGATTTTATGGATGAAAAGTTTTCAAAATCCGGATTGAATGTTGATGTTTCGGGTAGGACTGTTGGTGTTAGTATCGAAGCTATGGAGACTAGTTCTTATGTTTATTCATATTCTGATTCATTACTATATGATCCAGCGGTAATGAGTTATATGTCAAAGAATCAACTTCATGATGATGATACTGTGATAGCTTCGGATAGAGATGGTCATTTACAGGTGGATGATCACGAAATGGTTAGTGTGATAGATAATAATGGTAGTTTTGATTACATCGAGAATATAAAGCATACAACAAAAGCTTGCAGATATTAGAGTTTTGAGATTGCCATTTCAAATAGATTTGATGGTTTAATTTTCTTGGATGATATGGATATGAATCCAGAGATGAATCAGGAATTAGTGGTTGAACACATTGTCAACAAGGGTAATGATGTAGTGGAAAAGGCGGTTACCATGGAAGTTGATATTCTCTGTGATGAAACTGTAGAAAATATGCACGGAGAAAATGTGCACAGTGATACAAAAACTACACACGCCCCTAGCTTGAACACTTACCAGTATAATGTGATTTCAGAAAAGTTGCACAAAATTGTGGATGAATGTGTGCTGGTTTCTTTAGATATTGATTTGTTTGCACCAATTTCTTTGAGTGATATTTCAGTTGAAAATGCGAAAGTAATTATAAATGATGAAAGAGGAGAGAAGTATTGTTTAATGAAGGCCTGTAATGAGTTGATGTTGTATGAGAAAGATGATGTATTTTTTTGCACAGTTAAGGGTAAGGCGATGAAAAAGTACAAAAAAGACAAGTGGTGTAAAATGCTGCTATGTGAAAGTGCAAGCATGGGTATTGTTGAAAAAAGACAGAGCACGAAGAAAATATAAATAATATGCAGCTTATTGTCTTCACAGATATCAAGGAATGGTTGAAACATATAATTCATTACATGGATGTTTTGAGTATGACAATATGAATGATGTTGGTAAGATAATGCGATAGAATTTGGTAAGAGAAAGATGGGCATGGGTACGAGTAATATACAGGTTGTTTATTTTAACTATGGGGAATGCAATGAACTGAATAAAGGTTGTGTTCAGCATATAGGGCCCGCAAATTCTATTAGTGGAGAATTAGAAGTGTGTTCAAGTAGATTGATGAGGAGATATAAATGTTCTAGTAAAGCAGTTTCTAGAATGTTTGAAGCTTCTAGTTCAGGATGTAGAAAATCTGATTCTACAATGCATAGAGAGGTTGGATCTAGTTCGAGTGCACCTAGATCAGTAAGGAGGAGTGCTCATCTTCGTAGAGCGGCTACTAGAGCTTTTGATAGCTCTAGCATGGATTTACTTTTGCGTAATACATATAGTCCATGTACATTGAGTAGTTTATCCACTAGTGAAATGTTTATTTAGCTAAAAGTTATGGCTTTATTTTTGATAGTATTCAGATAGACACTAAGTATATTAGAAGTAAAGAATTAAAGCAGATTAGATCGGTTGGACCATAAGATACATCAGTTGGAACGTTAGGGGTTTACACGATCTAGAAAATATAGTAAAATTAGATCATTTTTTAAAGATAATAACATTGATGTTGCTTTATTACAAGAATAGAACACCATGATTATAGATTTTATAGGAGTTTAGGGGGTCTTTATACTGGTCATTGGGTTCAGTTCCCTACTAGGGTAGTCTGGAGGAGTAATGGTGGGTTGAAAAGAAAATTTGTGTCAAATTTTACAATCTATTTTTAAATCTCACTTGATACATTTAATTTTTTCCGATCTTGGTGATGGCTCATTTTTAAATGTTTCTAATGTTTACGGACTGAACTCTAAATTAGATCGAGGTCTATGGAGTGAGCGTCTGGAGTTTAGATCACTCGCTCCAAGTCCTTGGGTGATGGGTAAAGACTTTAATGTTATCAGATTTCTAGGAGAACGAACTCCTAGAGAAAGATTTTTTTTCTATTATGTAAGAATTTGATCGATTCATTATTAATAGTAATTTAATTGAACTACGGTTAAACAATAGACAATACACTTGGTTGAAAAAAGAGATGACCCGTCGATGACTCTTTTAGATAGATTTTTATTAGCGATGAAGAGGAAGATAAATATCATGTTTGTAAAGTGATTGGGCTTTCGAATATTTACTCGAATCATTATTCAATTATATTATCTAGTAATAACCAAAATAATAGAAATAAAATATTGGGGGAATTAATTTAAAGGACAAATATTTGTATATTTTTTGCCTCAAGGACACAACCTCGATATTTTTACCATAATGACAAACATTCTTCTAAAAATTATTCATAAGGACAAATATTTTCCAAAATTATTCATAAGAACAACAAAACTGCTACCAAGCTAAAAACTGATACCTAAAAACTGCTACCGATAACTACAAACTGATACTATCAATGACTAAAAACTGATACCTAAAGAAAGATGTCCTTCAAGATAAAATATTGAAGGCCTGTCCTTGAGGTAAAAATGCTGAAAATTTTTGTCCTTGACAATAATTTCCTGTAAAATATTTTGATTTGAAAAAATGTGGTTGTTAGAAAATAACTTTTTAGAATTTACTGCAAACAAATGGTTTCTCTGCGTAAATATAATTATAAATTTTTGGGAAATATAGCTAAAATATTTGTAAGTAAAATTAGAGATCTAAGGTTTTTTCTTAAGAAGTGGAATAAAGATGTTTTTTGTAATATTAGAACTAAAAATGATAAATAACTATATGAGATTCTAAAGTTGAAAAAAATAGAAGAACTTGGGAATTTAAATATTTCAAAAAAATGTGCTTTTAAATTTAAGAGACGAATTAAATAAAATACTAACATATTAAGAAATAATATGGAAACAAAGATCTAGAATTCAATGGATGGATGATGGTGATATGAATACTAAATTTTTTAAATAAATTAGCAAATGATAGAAAACATAGTAATATCACTAATTCTATTTTAGTTAATAATGTTGAGTTCTTTGATCAAACAGAATTAAATGAGGCATTTACCAACTATTATAAATAAATTTATGGAACTGAAAATAAACATAGGATTATAGCTAATTGGGATGAATTATATCCAAATGACGCTAGGATTGATTTAGATGGACTTGATTCTCCATTTATGGAAGAGGAAATTTTGAGGGTTATAAAAGAAATTCCAAATGATAAATCACCTGACCCTGATTGGTTTCCTATATTATTTTATGAAACATTTTGATGTGTTTTAAAATATGATTTGATTAATATTTTTAACGAATTTTATGATGGTTCATCATAATTCGGTAGGTTTAATTTTGCTAATGCGATCCTATTACATAAGAAATAGGTGCAAATGAGTTAAAAGATTTTAGACCTATTTCACTATTAAATTTTTCTTTTAAAATCATTTTTAAGTTTTTAGCTAATAGGTTAAACACTAAATTGAATAAATTAATTGATATTCTCAAACTGCATTTACCAAAGGTGGAAATATTACAGGTGAGGTATCAGTAGTCTAAGAATTTATTAATCATTGTTGTAAAAATAATATCACTAATGCACTTTTAAAACTTAATTTTGCAAAAGCCTTTGATTCAACTAATTGGGATTTTCTTAAGAATTAATTATTGTTTAGGGGTTTCAGTATTAAATAGGTGGGCTGGATTATGTCTTTACTTAAAACTAGAAATTTAAGTATTATGGTTTGTTGTACATTATGAAACAAAATTCAATCGAAATGTGGACTTAGGCAAGGTGATCCTTTGTCACCTCCTTTATTTAATTTAGCGGCGGACGTTTTTGCTAGAATTGTCAAACTAGCCACTAATAATGGGATTCTATATAATGTTAGAAATGAAATTATGAGCGATGACATTTCCATTCTACAGTTTGCGGCATGCTCTTTACATCACACTCACCTAGACATATTATAGCACTTAAGTTTATATTATATAGTTTTAAATTGCTCTCTAGACTGAAGATTAATTTTAATAAGAGTTCTGTGTTAGTTTTGAATTATATAGATAAGATAGAAACTCAAGTCGCATGTACATTAAATTGTAAAAGTATGAATTTTTTTATAGAATATTTAGGATTTTTACTAAGACCGTCTAAACTCGAACATGATGAATGGTTAATGATAGTAGATAAAAGTAACAAAAGATAAATTAAATAGAATGGTAGATTTTATCAAGGACGGGTAGGATAGTCCTTATTAAATCTGCTTTGTCGGCATTACCCATTTACTTGATGTTGTTTTATCGCTTTCCAGAATAGGTAATTAACAAAATAGATAAAATTATGAAGGTTTTTTATGGAGTGGTGATAATCCTAATTATAGTTTAATAGTTAATTAGGAAATAATATGTAAATCTAAAGGTGAAGGAGGGTTAGGTGTTATAAATTTACATAATTTAAACACTTCTTTATTAGGAAAATGGATATGGAAATTTACAAATAATGTTGAGAATATAATTTGAAAATAAATAATATTGAATCAATGGCATAATTGTACTTATAATATACAACATATTTCTACTAATAATACAAATAATATCTCTTCTTTTCTGGAAATCAATAATAAATAAATATGATATTTATAAATTAGGAATTAATAATATGGTACATTCGGGAAATAATACATCTTTTGACATGATAGTTGGATATCGGTAATTCCTTTTATAATAGAATTTAATGAACTTTACGAAATTTGTAATTTTAAAAATGTGTTTATTTTAGAAATATATAGGCCAAATATAAATTTTCAATGAGAATTTAGTATCAGTCGTACTTTAACTGGAAATGCATTATCGAAGTTTGCTTACTTTATGCTAAATTAGAATTATATAACATTGATAATCAAAATGACATCAAAATATGGTGTTAGGATAATAATAAAATTTATACAACACACTTTTTTTTAATAAATTTCTTAATTTTTCGGGTACAAAATCAAATATATTTAGATATATTTTGGAAGGTAATACTCTACCCAAAGCTAAAGTGCATACGTGGTTAATCATACATGGAAAATTAAATATTATAGAACTATTAGAAGGAAAATATAGTTATTGATAATAAATGTTTTTCTATAATGTGGAAATGGAAAACATTTTGCATTTATATTTTGAGTGTCATATCACTAATTATATTCTTATAAATTATCTTAATATTCTTTACTTTAATATAATTAATAATGATATTAATTGTTAATTATTTGGTATAAGCTTAGGTCGTTATAATGGTTTTCATCAATTAGTAACTGATAGTATGTTTATTATAAAATGTTGGTATATACGGTATGAAAGGAATCAAAGGGTTTTTAATAATATAAATACTCCAACATACAATTTAATATATATAATTGATTTGTTTTGTGTTAATTGGATTTCAAACTCTAGTTATAATAACAATAATAAGATTAGTTTCAGTGAATACCTTAAATAAGTTTAATCTCATACTAATTTGGTTAAAAAATGTAGTATTTAAAAATAGAAGTAATAATAGCACTTTAAATACCTTTTTACTTGACATGTATGATAATGAATCCAAAGCTTTATTATATTTAAGAAATTAGTTAGATTTTAAAAGGTTGAAAATTTGAATATAACATTCATCTTAAAACTTATGATATTTATTCTCAATAATAGAAAAAATGGTAATCAACCAAATTTAACTTCCTTGGACACCTTAATTAATGACACATTTGATACTTCACTATTACTAGGATATTAGCCACGAATTAGAATTCTTGTTAATTTGTGTGTTTTTATGCAATTTGATTGTGCTTATGCCTTTTGTTGTTTCTTACTCAGTTCTAACCATAACACTGCTTGTTTTATTTTTTATTAGACTAGTGTATTTTTATTTTGCATATATATGTATATAAATATGTATATGTGTACATTAATATGTATTGGTCTTATACTTTGGGTATAATCTTTTTTGCAGCTTTAGATATGCTCGTTCTACCAGATGGATTCAGCTGGTTTTAAGAATATGATCACTTATCTTATTTAGTGGATTATAGTGTTGTATTATTTTATTATGGACCTTACCTATCTAGGCTTAGGGTTTCTTTTTTTTCCACATAGTGCGTTGGGTATTGCTATCAATTAGGCATGACAGCTCCTTTTTTTAGTGTAGAATAAAATTCATGAGTGCTTTCCTTTGTTAGTAGAGGATCACTCATTTCTTTGTAAGAAAATTTTCCAACAAAAAAGATTTTTTTTAAACCGAAATTAAAATTTTGGGTCTAATTTAAAATATGTTTTAGAATGGGTTTTTCATGTATCAATGTTGAAATAAGGGGCAGAACCGTATTTCCACTATATTAAGTCATCCATAAATTAAAAAAAGATCACTCAAAGTTTGAACCTGATTCTAAAAAATAACTGAAGTCCAACATAAAAACTCGCAGATTGTGAGACAAGTTTTATTCGAAAGTCCAATTTAAGTTCTAACCGCTATATATCAACTTTCGATTGTTACTCTACTGAGATAGCCATGTTCAGAACCACATTCTCCATTGCCTAGTAGTTGTGACTATCATCGTCCAACATCTTCCTAATCAAATTCTGAGTTGATCACCGAATTTTTCCTACAAATACAAAGTTAATTGCATAAAGAAGAGATATGATTTCTTGCCATTATGAAATCAATCATTTACTTTGATTGTAGTTTGAGATATGCGATTGGAAATATTTAATTTTACATTAAATAGTAAAATAAAGTGAATTTTCGAGCTCTAGGATCTAGATATTGTATCAGTAACCATTCTGTAGTTTATTTTGAGCTAATGAATTTTGACAATTAACATTTGGAGTAACGGACTGTAAGATGTAATGATTTTAAGCTTATAAATGCAACGTATAACGAAAATGGGTTTTGAAAGGTTAATTGGTGGCTTGAAACCTTTTCAAATAATCCTTGAAACCTACCTAACCACTATTTTACTTCATCATTCAAGTACTCTTCAAGTCTGTACTTTTCTCTATTAAAACTCAATTAATTTTCCAACTTTGAATTATCACATACATATGTAGGATTTTATGGGTAGTAGCAATAAAGGGAGAGTCATGGGAGTTGTGCCATGGATGATGTCACTGCCTTGAAAGCGTAATTTTCCACTACTATAGTGCAATCGATAACTGTCGTTCACTCTCCAAAGTTAACACAACGACCCTTCAAATTTGTACACTCAAGGCTAAAAGATATGGAGATTTGTAGAAGTCAAGGCCGAAGAGTTCTAAGTATGTTTAGAAGATAGATTTTATTTAAGAGGAAATTGTGGAGAAAAAGAGAGGAAGAAGATTGTTCACTATAAACTTTGGAATTCTTTTTCAAAGAAGGGAGAGAAAGCAGAAAATCAAAACAAACATAGGATTTTTTTGCCTTTTTCTTGAACCAATCAATCATAATAAATAAGCATTACATAAATAGAAACAGATTCTCATTAATGTAGAACGCAAAAGGTCAACCAATGAAAAGACTTTTATTTTTGTTATAGTTATCCAATAATCTCCCACTAACTACAAGAAAATTCAGAGAAGATGAATGAAAAATAAACTGGGCAAGAAGAAAGTTTCGTACATTGTAACAATGCCTTTCGATTGCATTGATACACAAAGAAGTGAGTTTATAACTTAGTCTAAGTAGTGAATTTCTCTTGAACTACAAAGACATGTGTTGATCAACTTAGCCTAAATAGTGAATTTCTCTTGAACTACAAAGACATGTGTTGATCAACTTAGCCTAAATAGTGAATTTCTCTTAAACTACAATGATTTCGGTTGAGATCTCACAACACACACTACACTTTCAATTTCCACAAACTTCATGATAAATATGCGCTTTTAATGGCCATGTGTCTACCTTGGTAAGTCATGAGTGCTCTAGAGAGCTTAAGTCTCTCATAGAAGGCAGCCAACCTATACACCCAATTAGTTGGTCCATCAAGTGCTCCACTCCAGCACCACCAGTTATGGCTATGGACTTATTAAGAGCAAAAAGGCTCAACCTAATAAATAAATAAATACAATTCGACAAGTGCATCTCGAAAGCACTACCAATACTGGCTATGAATTATAAAAACAAAATAAGGGATAACCTCATATCGATCAGTGAAATCCATCAAGTGCATCTCAAAAGCACCCTATGAATTATAAAAACACAATAAGGGATAACCTCATATCGATCAGTGAAATCCATCAAGTGCATCTCAAAAGCACCACCAATGCTGATTATGGATTCAGAAAGAGCATAAAGGCTCAAATTAAGATAAATCGGCGATGTCCATCAAGTGCATCTCAAAAGCACCACCAAAACTGGTTATGGATTTATATAAGAGTAAAAAGGCTCAACTAGAAATCAAATACTTGAATTCATCAAGTTCATCTCTAAAGCACCACCAAAACCGGTTATGGATTCAGGAACTAGGCCTAATTGACAAATATGTAAATCCATCGAGTGCATCTCAAAAGCATCACCACAACTGTTTATGGATGTAATAAGAATTAATCTCAAATTGTTAATACAATCCATCAAGCGCCTCTCATAAGCACCACCAAGACTGGCTAAGGATTAATTATGAATATAATGTTCAAAATCAAGAGCTTCACAAATGAATCCATCAAGTGCGTTACAAAAGCACCACCAAAACCGGTTATGAATTCAAAAGAGAAATCACCTCATAACCACTAAAATGGGAAGGAAAAGAGTAATCACGTGGCTTTGTTTGGACACTAATGGGTATTCACCACATTTTCCTCTGTTCTAGGATTGAGTCCCATTTCTCTTGAAGATTCAACGATTAATGTCCTTAACAATCATTTGGTAAGCAAATCCATCAAGATCTCTTTGATCTTACTCATTTTGATGAGATTACTCCTTTCAAAAATTTCTTAATTGCTTTTGGTCCGTAATAACCGTGTCTTCTCTTTCCATTGTACACTCTAATTTTAATTCAAGCGTCCATCACTATGATTATGAGTGTATCTGCTCACATTATAAATATTGGTATGTTTAAGAATTCAAAAGAAACATAACGCTTCCTTCAATTTACTGTATTCATCCTTCGACATATTGTATTGCTTATTCTTTTATTTGCACAAATCATGGAGAGATCATAACACCACACTAAAACAATGAAATCTTTCAAGGGTCTTTTTTCTTCAACATTGAAGGTAAACTTAGAAAGAAATTATGTTCAATATTCTTTCACGTCCCAAATTAGGAGGACAAGGATGAAATCACAATAAAAAACCTATTGTCAATTATTGATTTTTCTAATCTTAGTAGACCCACTTTAGCTAGATACCTCCACCCTTCAAATATATTCTAGTTCAAAGGGATGACTTTTCATAATCTAAAAGGAGTTCCTTCTAATCATTACGAGGAACCATGTTAAGTTAAAACAAGCTAACAAAGTTTTTCTCCCATATACTATTTAACTTATACAATAATCAATTCAATCTATATCATCAGATATATTCTATATAATTTTGACATGTTTTGTATTTCATACGTACAAACAAATATCATCACAAAAACAATGGTCAACTAAAACCATCATGAATAACACAATAATCAATTCAGCTCATGTCATTCTTTAATTATGCATATATAAACCTTTAAAGTGTGCATTTATACAACATGGCAAGCCAAACATAAGGTCTTATCATAATATTCATGTAATGAGAAAAACATATCGATCTATAATACATAAACCTTCCTCTCTATACATATATTTAACACAAATATTTTAATTCTTAATACTCATAATTAAATTCCAATTTCATACATATATTTAAAATTAAATATTTTCTACATGTTTATTAACATTATATCTATCAACTTAAATTGGTGAGCCAAATAAATATTCTCGGAACATACAATTTTCCTTAGATTCGTACATTGGTCAAAATTACCAATTTTCATATTCAATAATCATATGCATATGCTTGTTTACAAGTATTAATATCTCATTTTTAAATATTTTATGGGATATTAAAATAATGAGTTATGCACTTTAATTTATGAATATCCTTGATGGATGAATCTCTCCTTACTTTCAATATCCATTATTTTATTTTATTTCAAAGAGAAACTCATCTCATAATTTGCTGTAATATAAGTTTGTGTACATTATACCATCACTATATTGTAAAGCATAACTTAATTTATTATTTCTTCACTTCCAATAATTTCATTCATGTCAATAAAGCGACAATGTTTCAAATCCTTTTGGAATATATTTCATTTTGAATTGTATTGTCAAGTACATACCAACATAGCAAACATGGATATGTTTAACATTAACAAAGTAATTAATTATAAAATATAAACACATCATTAAGATGATAGTATTCTTTCTCCTTTTTGATGGACTTTTTCATAACCAATATATGTATAAAATATTCATTATTTCTCTATTCTTAAAATTAACCAAATATAAAATCTTGATATGTTTCACATACCTTTTCTATCATAGAACTTTATATACAAATATCCTATCAACCTTAACGATAAAACCAGTAATAACTAAAGGGGCTTTACACGAAAGGTCCCTATTTCTGATGGTGTTACAAGAAAAGTCCCTGTAGAAATAAGTATGTAAATTTAGTCCCTGTTTTTTCTAATCAGAAAACGCAAGTTAGCTTGCGCTTTTTAAAATTTCAAAATTTTCAAAATCAGAAAGCGCAAACCAGCTTGTGTTTTCCTAATAGAAAGCGCAAGTTAACTTGCGCTTTTCAAAAATTTTCAAAAAAATTTCAAAATTAGAAAACGCAAGTTACCTTACGCTTTTCAAAAATTTCAAAATTAGAAAGCGCAAACTGGCTTGCACTTTCCTAATAGAAAGTGCAAGTTAACTTGTGTTTTTCAAAGTTTTCAAATTTTAGAAAATTTCGAAAAATATTTCAAAATTAGAAAAGTGCAAGTTATCTTGCATTTTCTGTCAGAAAAGTGCAAGACGGTTTGCGGTTTTTTTATTTTTGAAAAATAGGGACCAAATTTACAAATTCATTTCTGCAGGGACTTTTTTTATAACAACATCAAAAATAGGGACCTGTGACTCTTATCTTGATAACTAAAATAGACTTATGAGACAACTTTACTATTATAATAACATCATAATTTTTACATTAATTAAAAAGTCATTAGATTTATGCTCTTTGCATAGTATAAGAATATACTTAGCTTCAAAAATCAATAATCATAAAGTCTTATTACTCATTTTCAAAAAAAATTCATCATGATTTGTCATTTAAATTTACATTCTACTCAAATATCAAATAAACCATTAAATGCTCATAATTTGCTTCCATAAATAAATCATGAATCAATTTTATGATGTAATGCTTATAAATTCTTAATTAAACATTTAAAGAAAATCAGTATTTTTATCATATTTACATTCAATGAAATCTCCAAATAATTTTTAATGTTTCATATACTTTTGAGGTGTTTACTCACTTCCTTGTTTTTAGGCAATGACCAACTTATATGATAACTTCATTAAAAAAATAGTTATTATTCTATTTTCCACTTTTAAATGTACTAAAAATACTTCATATAGATTATTTTGAAAATCTTTCATTTTGGAACTTAATTATTTAATACGAGAGAATACAACAAATGCTCAAGCTAAGGGAACCCAATTATTAAATTGACAATGTTATATTTACAAGTATTTAAGATATGTAAATGTTGCTTTAACTCCTTCTAGAAATAGAAGGGACAAATTTAAGTAGTCTTAATTATTATAATGTAATGATTTCAGTATGAAATTAAGAAAGGAAATCACTTTTTTTATATTTTCCTCTTCTTATGTAGCATATCGAAAGAATTAGGGTTGTTCATTACAAAAAATTCCTTTTTCTTCAATGTTCGGTTATATTGTATAAATATAAACAATGGTTATGTCATTCATTCAAATTACTAAAGAATTTGTAAATAAATTAAGCACATCATTCTAAATAGAAGTATTAATATGCATGACAATGATTATGTTAGAATTCTACAATAAGTAATATATACAACTTATACACTTATTTGAAGAAATGTTAATTTTTTTTACTCCCAATTATTTATCCATTGATTAGCAACAATTTATATGTACTTAACAACATTTTCATATAGTAATATTTATGGAATTTAATTCATCCATGCACATGTAAATTTCCATTTCCCAATAAGAGTTTTATTACCTCATAATACAAAGTTTTCATGTCATTAATTTTTCATGAATGCTTGATTATTGGCCTACGTTGGAATTTATAAAACTTACCATCCAACATTTGTATAGCTAAAAAGTCTTCAATTCCAATAAATATAACTTCACAAAACATAATTGTTTATAGTAAAACTATATAATAAAACTAATTTCCCTTTTTTTTCAAATAATGCAAGTTTATAGAAATTAAAGGATCACAGTCGAGAATAATTCCTTACTCATTATGTCTTGAAACTTATCTTTTTTACTTTAACCAATCAAGACTCTGTGATCAGTAAATATAATATTTTTCATATTTAATAATAAAATATAGTGCATCTATTTAAAAATTTCACCACAACCTTAATAATGATTTTTATCAAAATTTTATATTTGATAAAATATGTGGCACCATAACATATTCAAAATTTATGTTAGGCTCCGTCTATTCTCATCTCGTTAATTGTTTTCCCTACCCAGTTTTTTGAAAATAAAATTCTTACCCCACCTTTTACTTTAGTCACCCCATTTTATTCTAGTTTTGCGTCTACCCTTTTAGATAGTCACGTTTAGCCTTCTTCCTCTTTTTTGTTGGAAGGACCCAGTTGATCATTGCCATTGACCATGACTGAAGTAGCAGAGGTGCACACAAGAACAAGAAATATAGAAAAATTGAAGAACAGGAATTGCAAATTTTCAAGAAAATCAAGAATTGGAAGAACAAAGAATTTGTCAAAAGAAAAGGAATTTTCTCAGAGATAAAAAAACTACAGAATAGGATAATGATCTTTGCATAACATATATACTGAACATGGTTGAACAGTTGCAAAGAACCATAAATCTCACAAGAATTTAGATCAAAATTGTTTGGCAAGAAATGGGTTATTAAATTGCAGATTCAAGAACTCAAGGCAAGAAAATAAAATGAACAGAGAACAGTATTTGAATTTAACAGATAGTAGGCAAATAAACTAACAACTATTGTTAAGGAAATAGAGTAAAAATGTATTAACTGAGAATTCAAATTTGAAAGAATTAACAAAAGATGATCTAAAAAAAAGAAAAGAAAGAAAACTGGAAAGAAAACAGAGATACTGTTGAAGATAAGAAGGTAATGCAACAGAGACACTTGATTTCTTTACAACAGAAAAATGGAAAATGAAGATGACATTAAGATTCAAATTCTGCACCCAGCTACAAGTTTTACAACTATATTTATACACAACTGAAAAAGAACATTACAGCCCAAGCACCCATTTACACACACAAACTTACCCACTCACAAACCTAAAAAAAATCCCATATCGGTGTGCACATGCACACCTTGACGCCCATCAACATCTGTAATCTCAGGTCAAGTCTTCAACCACTGAAGCACACGTTACCTTCCTGCAGCATCCAGTCACCGACTCCGGTTGTTCTTTGATCATCTCCAATGAACCTGACAGTGACTTGTCATCTTCTTCTTTTTTTCTGACTGGAAACAGCAGCCTCCTTTCTCCATAATAATGGCTACCAAGTTTTGGGTTGTTACATCTCCATTCCCCTTAAAACGGACCTTGTCCTCAAGGTCGAGTTGTAGCAAAGGAGGTGGCCATGGTGGTTTATATGGTTTGTGTGGGTTCTCATTGAAAATGACAGCTTCAAATGTTAAGAATGTTCTCTTGTCTTCCTCAATATAAATTGTGCTAGCAGCCTCAATGAGAAAGATAAATTCACTAAAACCCGTAATGGAATCACTTAATTTCATCATCGTTATACTATCAGTCTTGAGAATAGGCCTTGACGATTGAATATACACATCGTGTGAATTAGATGCATGTGAATCATTAGCTACTTCATTGCTTGTATCATGTTCAGTCTCAAGACTGGGCTTACCACTCACATCATCAAATTCAATAGCTAAAGGAATAGGAATTGTTGGCTCTAAACGATGAATTGTTGGCATACGAACTGGATTGACAGTGGTATACGGATTAGATGGGAGAGGTTCTAGTTGATGATCAGCTGCAGTCTCATCATCTTTGGATTTGCCAAAACCCTCTTCTTCATTTCCAATCAAGTTTTCTAAGTCCACAGCCCCGCCATGTATGTAAACCTGGTTTTTACATTGATGCCCCATATGCATTTTTTCATTATAGTGGCAACTTAGTTCATCTCTTCTCCTTTCCATCTCTTCAGGGTTAAATCTGATCACAATTTCTTCCTTAAATACTTGCCATGATCTATGATTTTGCACATTCTTTGTATACCAAATATACCATCGCATTGGCTCCTTCTTGAGATAAAAGGAACACGTATCCACCCAAAATCTTTCATCTATTTGATGAAATCTAAAGTATTGCTCCACCTGTATGATCCAATCAGTCACACTCTCCTTATTATCAAACGTAGGAAAATCAAGCTTGCGGGTGGTCATTGGTGTATTTCTTGGATCTAGGTAGTAGTGATTTTGGTGAGGTGGTCTATACTCATAGGGCAGTGGAGGTTCTTGAGGATAGTTTAGGGAGTTTTGATGATTTCTTGGTGGGTTTGCAGGCATTCTTGGAGGATGTGGCTGCAGTACTGGCTGAGGGTACATGACTTGCATAGGGTAAGGGTTTTGGTAAATTGAGGAATGTGGTGGTGGTGTTAATGGTGGTGGGGGAGCAGGTTGTGAATTTGGTGGATATGAAGGTGGAGGACCTCCAGGTATTTGGAGAGACCAAGAATTTCGATGATTGTGTGAATAACGAGGTTCTTGATATGGATTTGGAGGTGGCATGTGCGGTGGTTGATTCTTGATCTGTTGAATGTCTCGAGAAAGAACAGTCAGTACATTATGGAACCCTTCAAATTTAGTGCTTAATTCTTGTTGAACTTGTTCAATTCGTCGATTGAACTCCTCTTGCCTTGTCCATGATGGATCTTGATGATGAAAAGGTTGATGGAATGAGTTGCTGGTGATTGGTGGATCGAGTTGAGGATTCGCTGGCGCCTCGGGAGGTTGCTCTATACCAAATTGGAAGGACCCAGTTGATCATTGCCATTGACCATGACTGAAGTAGCAGAGGTGCACACAAGAACAAGAAATATAGAAAAATTGAAGAACAGGAATTGCAAATTTTCAAGAAAATCAAGAATTGGAAGAACAAAGAATTTGTCAAAAGAAAAGGAATTTTCTCAGAGATAAAAAAACTGCAGAATAGGATAATGATCTTTGCATAACATATATACTGAACATGGTTGAACAGTTGTAAAGAACCATAAATCTCACAAGAATTTAGATCAAAATTGTTTGGCAAGAAATGGGTTATTAAATTGCAGATTCAAGAACTCAAGGCAAGAAAATAAAATGAACAGAGAACAGTATTTGAATTTAACAGATAGTAGGCAAATAAACTAACAACTATTGTTAAGGAAATAGAGTAAAAATGTATTAACTGAGAATTCAAATTTGAAAGAATTAACAAAAGATGATCTAAAAAAAAGAAAAGAAATAAAACTAGAAAGAAAACAGAGATACTGTTGAAGATAAGAAGGTAATGCAATAGAGACACTAGATTTCTTTACAACAGAAAAATGGAAAATGAAGATGACATTAAGATTCAAATTCTGCACCCAGCTACAAGTTTTACAACTGTATTTATACACAACTGAAAAAGAACATTACAGCCCAAACACCCATTTACACACACAAACTTACCCACTCACAAACCTAAAAAAAGCCCATATCGGTGTGCACGTGCACACCTTGACGCCCATCAACATCTGTCATCTCAGGTCAAGTCTTCAACCACTGAAGCACACGTTACCTTCCTGCAGCATCCAGTCACCGACTCCGGTTGTTCTTTGATCATCTCCAATGAACCTGACAGTGACTTTTCATCTTCTTCTTTTTTTCTGACTGGAAACAGCAGCCTCCTTTCTCCATAATAATGGCTACCAAGTTTTGGGTTGTTACATTTGTTTCACTTTTATTTACCGCTCCCTTCTTTTTCCAGAGCTTTTCAAAACCTTAGTTCTTAAAACCTAGCAACAATGGAAAGAGGTAAACATGGAGAAAGAAAAGGAGAAAAAAGATCAAAGTAGCATCATAATTCTTGAATTAGGGTTGTCGATTTTTTTTCTAATCATCTAATTTCATGCAGGGGTGGATGGAAATCAACGCCAAATGGCGGCGTTGATTTACAATCATTAACATCATGGTGTCCTTCCTCCATGAAAATTTCAATATCTCTTTTACAATTTCAACTAGAAAAGGACGATAGATAAATAGGCACATTGGGAAAAAATATTAATTAATTGGTAAAGGAGAAAATTGGAATTAATAATTTAATATTATAAATGGAGGGTGAAAAGCAAATAGAAGGGTGACAATAGTCGGAACCTTTATGTTATTGTGATTAACATATATTTCAACAACCAAAACCAGATCTTTAATCACTTTACAATCTCAAAAATATTAACTAGATGGATTATTGTCAAAATTTAAAAATAATTCAAACAAGAAGGCAGAAAGAAAAATTTGATCATACCTTAGCGTTAATTCACTATATTTGTTACCTTTTTAATGTTCTGAAAGTCCCATGTATAATTCAACTTTTCGCACTATCCTTTCTTTTCTTCTTGAAATGCACTAATTATCATAATGGTCCAATATTTGCTCCAAAACTCAAAGAGTGTAATCCTTATAAATAATGGATTTAAAAATTTCACTTTCAAGTTGTTGGAATTTAATGGTAGGAATAATAAAGAGATATTCATGGGAGTTGTGCCGTGGATGAGGCCACTTCCTTGAAATCAAAATTCAACATGACATAGAGCAATCGATGATTGTCGTCGGTCCCCAAGGTTAACACAACGGCCTTTCGAACTTGCACACTCAAGGTTTAAGGATATTGAGATTCGTAGAAGTCATTACTCAGGAGTTTTGAGTATGTTTAGAAGATTGATTTTATTTAAGAGGAAATTGTGGAGAGAAAGAGAAGAAGAAGATGAATTTGTTTACTGTAAACTTTTCAAAGGAGAGAGAGAAAGCAGAGAATCAATATGAATGTAGGCTTTTTTCTATCTTACTCTTGAACAAATTTAAATTATACTATTAAAAATGAATTCCACTCTGAGCTCTCTCATTGCTTTGTGTCTTTTCCACTTCTCATTCCTTTGTTTTTAATATAAAAAGGGGGGGGAGAGAAAGCAGAGAATCAAAGTGAATATAGGTTTTTTTTCTATCTTACTGTTGAACAAATTTATACTATACTATTGAAAATGAGTTCTACTATGAGCTCTCTCATTGCTTCGTGTCTTTTCCACTTCTCATTGCTTTGTTTTTATATAAAAAATAAATTCTTATCTATTTTATGTATTTTATTATAAAAAGAGCATTATTATTAATACTCCAATTTTGGATATGAGGGGGCTATTTTCTTTCAAAATGTTTTTTATTATGAGGGTACTAATTAAACTAGCCCCATCATAAACTTACAATCAAATTGAACTAATTTTTCTTTCTTTTATTTATCCTAATTTTCCTTAATCACCATTAACGTTTAATTCAAGATCATTAATAAAATACTGAAGAATTAAAACTCACCTTCATAGAGGAACTACAAATGAGAAAGTGACAAGGTTGTTTCTTACTCAAGAAAGCGTCCAACACAGTAATTTTAAACCCTAATTTTTACCATTGTTAAAAAATGCACAACCGCTGTTAAAAAATGCACAATAAACTGGATTAAGAAATTATCTTTCCATCACCTTTTCATCAAAGTTCAGATCTGATTGTGAAGATCGAAATGAATTTTTTATCCTCACCATTAATTTATTTTTCAACAATAAAGGAGAAGGAGAGAGTAAATGAAACTGTTTAAAGTTTTGATGTTGTAAATAAGGGTAAAAGAGGTAACAAATATGTTTTATTAATAGGATATGTACCAATTATAGAAATTTAATTTTGTATGGAGTGGTCATAAAATTTGACCCCCTTATATCCAAAACTAGAGTACCAATAACAATACCCTATAAAAAAAGAGAATATTGCGCTCATTGTATTCTCATCTCTCACTCTCACTCTCACTCAAAATAATTTGGTGTAAGTTTCACATCTACCTCACTCCCAATATTCATTATTCTTAAATAATTCAGCAACATTCTCTTTCTTTTCTTCACACATTCAATGTAAGAAAAAACATATTATCTCCTTTTTCATTTCACGTCTTCACTTTCTTCCTCCTCCCCTAGCGATCGTTTTTTCCGCATCTCCAGTTTCTTATATAAAAATTTAGTTATTATCATCACCTTTATTTCTCCTTAATTATTTTTGAATATATTCATGTTTTTCCATGATTATTTTTCTGCATGGTGCATTTAGGTTTCAGATTTTTATGGAAAAATTATCTGAAAGCTGGTAATAACCTTGACTTAAAGCATCGATGAACTCAAATAAAATGTAAGATCTTTTTTTATTACTTATTTTTCTTTTATTTTAAGGTTAAATTTTTTGTTTTTCAATAAATTTTAGAATTCAGTCTCTGGTTCAAATTTTATGTCCATATTCTATTTTTGTAACGACCTGCTCTCTTGACCTCCGAATGTTGAGACTAATACATCCACAGTATTCACCTATCAAGCATCCAAGTGTTGGAAGGACAAATTGTTAGTGTGAAATAAAAAGAAATAGAACAAGAAAGAATTGAACACAATATCAAAATATTACTAGTAGAACGGTAATATATAATATTAAAAGAATAGTATAAAAGTTTACTCCGATACCGAAATCTCGAAGTTGCAAAACCTAAGTAATATCATCTATTAGTACCTTAGGCATTGGTTATACTATACTATTAAAAATGAGTTCCACTATGAGCTCTCTCATTGCTTCGTGTCTTTTCCACTTCTCATTCCTTTTTTTTATATAAAAAACAAATTCTTATCTATTTTATGTATTTTATTATATAAAAAGAGCATTATTATTGATACTCCAGTTTTGGATATGAGGGGGCTATTTTTTTTCAAAAAGTTTTATTATTATGAGGGTACTAATTAAACTAGCCCCCTCGTAAACTTACAATCAAATTGAACTAATTTTTATTTCTTTTATTTATCCTATTTTCCTTAATCACCATTGACATTTAATTCAAAATCATTAATAAAATACTGAAGAATTCAAACTCACCTTCATAGAGGAACTACAAATGAGAATGTGACAAGATTGTTTCTTACTCAAGAAAGCGGCCAACACAATAATTTTAAACCCTAATTTTTTACCACTGTTAAAAAATGCACAACCGTTGTTAAAAATGCACAATAAACTGGATTAAGAAATTATCTTTCCATCACCTTTTCATCAAAGTTCAGATCTAATTGTGAAGATCGAGATGAATTTTTTATTCTCACCATTAATTTATTTTTCAACAATGAAGGAGAAGGAGAGAGAAAATGAAATTGTTTAAAGTTTTGATGTTATAACTAAGGGTAAAAAAGGTAATAAGAAATATATATGTTTTATTTATAGGATATGTACCAATCATAGAAATTTAATTTTTTATGGAGTGCTCATAAAATTTGGCCCTCTTATATCCAAAACTAGAGTGCCAATAACAATACCCTATAAAAAAGAGAATATTGGACTCATTGTATTCTCATCTTTCACTTTCACTCAAAATAATTTGGTGTAAGTTTCACATCTACCTCACTCCTAATATTCATTATTCTTAAATAATTCAGCTGACATTCTCTTTCTCTTCTTTACACATTCAATGTAAGATAAAACATATTATCTCCTTTTTTATTTCACGTCTTCACTTTCTTCCTCCTCCCCTAACGATCGTTTTTCCACATCTTCGGTTTCTTATATAAAAATTTAGTTTTTATCTTCTCCTTTATATTCTCCTTAATTATTTTTGAATATATTCATGTTTTGCCATGATTATTTTTCTGCATGGTGCATTTAGGTTTCATATTTTTATGGAAAAATTATCTGAAAGCTGGTAGTAACCTTGACTTAATGCATCGATGAACTCAAATCAAATGTAAGATCTTTTTTATTACTTATTTTCTTTTAATTTAAGTTTAAATTTGTTGTTTTTTAATAAATTTCAGAATTCAGTCCTTGGTTCAAATTTTATGTCTATGTTCTATTTTTGTAACGACCCGCTCTCTCGACCTCCGAATGTTGACATTAATACATCCATAGTATTCACCTATCGAGCATCTAAGTGTTGGAAGGAAAAATTGTTAGGGTGAAATAAAAAGAAATAGAACAAGAAAGAAGAGAACACAATATCAGAATATCACTAGTAGAATGGTAATATATAATATTAAAATAATAGTATAAAAGGTTACTCCGATATTGAAATCTCGAAGTTGCAAAACCTAAGTAATATCATCTATTAGTACCTTAGGCATTGGTTTTGATAACAACAACCATATGGCATTATAATATAGATTCTAGTGTTTTTATCAAACTTATATATAGTATATAGTTCAGGATATTAGACTGGTGTTGATTAACAAGACTGTACAATATCAAGAGCAGATTCAAGAGGCTGATATAGAGATCCAAGAGTTAGAGATTGAAGATTGATGAACATTGAAGATTCAAGATATTCCAATTAAGTTATAGAGTCATAGATTATTTTAAAACCCTAATAGCACTTCTTTTCATTTCAGTCTTCTTTTAATGGTTTTCAAACATTCTGAATTTCAAAATGATTTTAAAGAATTCTACATTCAAAATGATCTTTCAAAACAGCTTTCAAATAATTTCTAAAGATTATTATATTTTGAGTAATTAAAAATTTAAACTTTTAAATCTATTTTACCTTGTTATAATTTTAGTTTATGATCTCCATATATTTATAAGTATATTATAACATTTATTATAGCATTGTTTTTAAATATATACTCAATCATACCATATATAAATAATTTTCAAAATAAATTAATATTTTAATCCTTTATATATTTAAAAAATATTTTAAAATAATTTTACAAAGTTTTCTTAAGTTTTGATATGATTCGAATGTTTTTAAACTATGTTTAGATGATTGTACAAAGTTTCAAAATATTCTGCAAATATTAATATTTTCAAAGCAATATTTATAAATAAGTTTTCAAAATATAAAAGCATACGTCGACCTACCCTAATACTATATGTCGACATATAGGCCGATTGTTTCAAAATTCAAATTTGAATAAAAGTGTATTTTCATCGTATCTATTTGCGAATGGACATGACCATTGTTTCTCTATAAATAGAGGAAGTTTCCAATGATTTTTTTAAACTATATTCTTATATTTTCTCTCCTCTTTTACTCTCTTGATTTCTAAAAGAAAATCTACTTAAAATATTCTTAAATTCAATCAGAATCAAATTCAAACTTTATTGATTTGATTCTCTATCAATTACTCTCTGATCTCTCTGATCTCTATCACTCAAAACACGATCAAAGTGTTATTCAAGAGGTTATAGGAGCATTTGTATTCAATATCAAGAATCCGAGTCTATAACTCTATCAAATCATATTCTTATACCCTTGGTTGTGCTTGGTGTCCTTGAAATCCAAGTAGGTGTGCTTGTGTCCTGTTTAAATCAAGTAGGTGTTCTTGGTGTCCCGTTTAAATCCAAGTAGGTGTGTTGGTGTCCTATGACGACACGTTTCTTCAGCCCTCGAAAAGCGACACTAATATATCCTCGGTATTCACGTGCCGCAAATCCAAGTGCTTGAGAGGCGGTTCTTTACGGGTAAGAAAGAGAAAAAAAAGACAGAATAGAATCTTACACGAATGGAATAACATATATTATTTCAATATATAGTCTTTACAACAGAAAATTTTAAATACATTTATCAGAGTTAAAATGGACAGTTATAAATATATGTCCTTACAAATGCGGGATACAATAGTATAAAGGTGTGGTGGAAATAAGGTACTAGCCTACTGAGGAATCTTCTAACTCCATGCTTCGAGCTCCATCCAGATTTCTTCTAACAAACCTGACTACTAGGCTACCCATAGAAACTAGGGCATCTAGACTTTAAGGGATAAGAAAAATAAACCCCGGGTCAGTAATGGGATTGGTGTGAGAAACTCAAAATATAGATATTTTGAAAGTAAAAGGTATCTCATAAGACCACGCCGCACATAAACACGGAACGAGTTTTTACCTTATGATAACCAAAAACATTTGCTATGTAAAATCATTTGATATTATTTTTAATGACATTCTTTGAAAAACATTTTTTAAATAAACATATTAAAATAGCCGAAATTGTTACATTGTTAAATTTGACGGCATAATAGGTTTACAACTAAGTCCGAAGGCACTTATTGGAGAATGGATTTCCATACAATGGCAGGTAAGGGGCTACCTTCCATATAGTATATCTCTAGAGGGATGTACCGATGATACACAAACAATCCTCCACATCTGGCAAGACCGGTCTATCCCTGTTTGGCACTCAGACATGGCCTGGATAAAACTGAATATGTCATCACCCCGGTCATTACCGACCTATCTGGGGCCCCAAAGCATACACAACATACTCGATATATAGAGAGTTATCAAGAAAGGTGATGATCGTACCTTAATGGTTGCGACCACATAGCCTTACGGCGTACCTTGTTTAAGCCATTACTGAGTGATGAGGCCTAAGGTAACGATTACCTTTTACATAGCATATTCCACTTTGAATGCCACACTGCCATTCCATGATCACACAACTGATTTCTACAAACGTATAATGCCACACTGCCATTCCATGCCACACTACAAACGTATAAATAAAAGAGGTGTTAAGTATATGGGTAATCATTTGATTAATTCATTCCTTTTTGTCAAAAATATCTTTTAGCGATATAAAATTTTAAACCATTTCTTTTCGGTATATACGGGATCATTAAACCTTTTTTATTGTAACGACCGTGATTTTATTACCATCGTAATAAATGTTTTTAAAATCTGTAACGACCGTAATTTTTGAATTACTGTCGGAGTGAATATTTTAAATAGAAATTTTTAAAATTTAAAATTTGAGAAAAAATAAATATCGATGCAACTCAAGTTGCAAAGTGTACAAAAATGCAATGCAGGTAAGAAAAAGAATACAGTGTATATTTTACATTGTTTTTCTTTTTACCTTTGCATTATTGACAGTCCAGAAATAAACTAAGTTAGTATATTTATTTTATTTCATCCATATGTGTGCGTCTTCATTCACATAAGCGTGAATTCCAATTACATGCAAACTGTGAAAAGTTTAAGTCTAGAAGAGAAAGCCGTGTACACATTCTGGTGTTAAAGCAAATGCATAAACAAAGTGGTGCATACTTTAGCATTTGCCGTGAACAGAATTTAAGCAAAGTGTGAACGCATATTTGAACATTGCTACCATCTCATAAATGCAGTGTCCTTCCTCTCCTTTTTTCACGTCTACAATAAATGCTTTGGTACAAAAACTCTTTTCAGCACTCCTCATATTTTTGACTTGTTAATAATATTAAAAAGAAGATTACTGCAAGATTCATTTTTATTTTCCATTTCCTTCATTGTTCTGTGCAAAAATCAATGGCGGTTCGGAGTTGTGTTACAATCGTCCAATAGCTATCTGATTTGGAAAACAATCTCAAGTGAGTGCAAACTCACATCTATTTTCAACCAAATCTATAAATTCTATCAGTTTTATTTATTTTGGCATGCAATTTCTTTTACATAAGTGTGATCTTTGATGGACCTAAAGGGGTTGGTCCTTTAAAACATACAGTGAGTGAAAAAAAATAATAATCTCTCACTGTTAATTCTTTCCCATTGTTGCGTGCATTGAATGCAAATGTTCCAAATCTTTACTTTCATGCGTGCGTACCCAGGCATAAATTGCATGCACACAAAATTTAAGCGTGCGTGAGTCCAAAAATTTACAAGTTTGCAATTCACTCGAATTGAGTCCAACTCAGTTTAAAATTGTTTTACAGGTCGCGTGTTTTACATTTTTCTCACGGGCATAAAAGTGTCCAAACTACATATAAGCGTGTCAGGGTGTTTTAATTGTTCAAACTTCTTCTTTTTTTTCGTATAAAAGAGTTGAAGTTGTCAGGTTTTAAATTGCCTAAAGCCTTTGTCATTATACCTATCTATTGCCTGCAAAGTAGTTTATTGTTGCGTATGTGTATATTTTGGAACAAGTTATGAAACATAAAAGCCCAGTATTTTAACTCATGCATGCATGACTTCTGTGTAGCACAAAATTGTTGTCCTAACATTTCTTTTTATTTACATTTTTACTAGCGTTCCAGGTTGTATTTTTCTAATACTCTAATTGAGTGCAAAGTGTAGTGTAGTAGAATATTGATCAGGTTACATTATTTTTGAATTAGATATAGGTGTCAACAAGTGTAGCTTTGTCCAGGTTACTTCAATTGTTTGCCTATTTCATTTTGTGCAAGTAGGCAGTACATTATCTTGATGATTATATAAATGGCGTAGATCACTATTTATTAATTTACGTTGAACCGGTGTTACGTTTTAAAAACGTATTTTGTTGCCGTTAGCTTTATAACGGAATTTTTACGCCGATGCTACATTTTTGAAACGTGTTGTTTTGGTGACATTTTTGACGAATGAAAATTTACTGTTATTTTGACTTCAGTAACCGTCGGTTTAAAGTGAATTTTCAAGCGGTTATCCCGCAACATTGATTTAATATCCGTTTTTATGGTGTTTTGGGAAGTGCAATTTCCTCGTCGAAATTGCTATAGTTGTTGTTGTTTTAATCACGGGTTTTGAAAATCATTTTAAATTGAAATTATTCAAAAAAAATTTACAGTTTGCGCTTTCAAAAGAATGAGGAAGCGATTTAAACGCTTCAGCAAAATTGAGGACTATGAACCCTTACTTTTACTGGTTCGCTTAATTCCGGACTTGTCCGTTTGAGAACGTAAAATGTATTTTTATAAAATACACCATTTTGCACTTTCAAGGAAACGATGAAGAGATTTAAACGATTTAGCAAAAGTGCGGAGTATGGAACCACACTTTTACTATTTTGGTTAAATCCGGACTCGTTAATTGAAATATTTGTTGTTTGATGATTCTGATGATTTTGTGTGCTTTCGAGCCACTTTGTTGGACCTTCGGGTCATTTGTTGGACCTTCGGGTCAATTACCAGTACTAGACCTTCGGGTCATTTGTTGGACCTTCGGGTCATTTGTTGGGCGCCAAAAATCATAGTACTTGGTAGGCTTCGGCCATTTGAGATGCACGTGCGGCGTAGCTAAAACTCGCCATTTGTTGGGATCGATCCACTTTTATGTTGATTTTCTAGTTATCTATTTTTGATTTCTAGATTTTGTAAATCGTTGTTTTGAATTAAATTGTGAATTTGAAATTTGATTTTGTTGGAGTTTGATGTGATTTCTTCATTTAACTATGTTGATTTCTTATGTTGAATAGTCTCATTCGAGATTATTATTATTTTTCTTTGATGTTATTTAAGATGCATTCACTGCTAAGAATAAATTAGACTGATCCGTTTATTATTTTCTTTTAAATAATACTCGGGTCAGACCGAGTTATTTCAGGGTAATCCCTATCTCTGATTCAGTAGCAGCTTCAGCTTTTGGGGATCTCACTTCATCTTTTGTCTAGCCTTCGAGGAGTTCTTTTGGTTATTTGACTCCCATCTTATGTATGTCGATGTATATGTATATGTACATTTTGTTGTTGTGAACTATCGATTGTTGTAGCATGTATTCCAGACTTGTCTTCCGCTATATATTTGATATTTCTGTTCTGATGTGATTATACTATCTGTGTTGTTGTTATTATGAGTTGTTCTGGATTTTCGTTAGCCACCGTAGTTTCGTTTTAGATTTGGATTGAAATTATATCTTTGGGAGTAATTTATACAACTCCTATCGATGTAATCAATACTCGTCTAAGGCATAACTTACGGATGGTCGCTTCTAACAAGCCTTATTCTTCGCAATATCAGACGTTATTCCTTATAATAACCTTTGTTATTGTGAGCATAGAGGTGAGGCGTCACATTTATCTTTGGAAAATTATTTATTTACATCTTAATAAAGATTTCTTAATTCAAAATCAAATTTTTGATTGAGTTGAAACCATGTTATCTAGGATGTTAATCCAAAACCAGTAAATATTAAGTGAGAAGAATCTATAGAAATCATCTAGTTCTATTCAATATCAATTTCCGTATTCAACAAGTACAATGGGTGGAATAACGGCGAAATCACCTTTTAAATTCTACTAATAGCACGAGTTCCCTCTTGGAATTTAACACCAAGTATAAGAAGATTATCTCCATACAATCCAAGTTATTTAAATTTGGAAAATTATATCTTTTATACTTTGGGAATTTTGATCCAAGTAAATCAAATGTACTATTTCCTCCGTCGGGCCAGTCTGGGTAGCTAGGGAGGGCAGGCAATTGGTTTCCCAAACTCAAGCCTAGAGGCTACCTCTCTATCATCTATAATATGGTTAAGTCATTTGATTGACTCTAAATCTTTTAACCTACTTAATTTACTTTTAGTTATTTTAGAGCATCCGGGCTTTCCCTTCGATCTGTTCCATTCCTCAGTCGGGTTTTCCGTGACACTCACAAATGGAACAAACGTACTAGTCATTTCTGCATACTCATTTTCAAACCTCTTAATCATCTTTATATTACTTAATTATTTATACAAAAGATTCGGGAAAGAATAATTAAGTTAAAACCATTGTTTGCAAAAGTTATTAAAAGTGCTGCGAAAAAATGCTACAAATAGTATTTTAGAAGCTTATTTGATAAAAACAACTTTTCGATCATTTAAAATTTATTTTTATGACTCAAATCTCTTTTAAAACATTTTAAAAGATTTATATAATTTATTTCATATTTTTAAAGAATTAAAGGTATCCATTTTAGAACATTTACTACTTTGGCCTCCGAACTACCAAAGCGCAATTTTATTTAAAACTTGATTTGCTCATATTTTAAAATCTACTAAAGAAAATCTCAATTTTCTTTCTTTTATTGAAAAGTATGATTATAAGGGTTCGAAAAATTCTTATTTTAATGCAATCCGACTCCGAATCCATCCTATAAATGGGTTTAACTTTTAAGACATTAAATCGCGAACTATCATTATGCATCGCGCCTATTTGTGACTAAATTTTCAATATTTATTTAAACTTGACCAAAATAACTTTTAAACATTTATAAACATTACTAAACCATATTAAACCACTTTTTATAGGTTTAAACATGCCATATACACCATTTCATTAATAAAAGGAAAGCGATTTCGTTTGTGATTTTCGATGTGTATTAAACGTGACTTGTAATGCAATTAAACAACAATATTAAACAACCAAACATGATGATCGAAGCATATTAAACATCCATTGCAAACATCATATCGTCATCCAAAAATATAACATAAGTAAGAGTTTCTCACCTTGCATTATACGATTAACCTAAAAATGGCTATAGCTTTGCTACGACGGACCAAAGCTTTATGGAATCGAGCCTGGACGCTAGGGAAGTCATGGCCTAGGCTAGGGAGTGGAGGAGGCTCGGCCAAGCAAGGTGATGGAGTGTGGCCCTGAGTTGCATGGAGGAAAGAGACTTCAGATTTTGATCGAATTCACAAAACTAGAACTGAAAATAAGTCATTTTCTCTCGGGTTTATGACCATTTTACTCTTTGAATTTGGAAAAGTGGTCAACATGAAAGTTGTTGAAAAGAATATCTTGATTTGGATCTGTTTTGAGGAAGTTATGGCCAAGAGAAGAAGATGGGTTCTCGGATTCGTAAAAATCAAAACCGAGAATGGGTCGACTTCTAATTGATTTTTGGACATGTTGCTCAAGGAATTTTGAGAAGTGGTAAAAAGAAAAGTTCTTGAAAATTCATTTCATTACAATTTGAAAAACAAGAAACATTTGATTTCTATTAGTTTGGGGGATCTATGATCAAAAGAACAAGAGGTATTCTCAGACCTAAAATTCTAGGCCTGAAAATGCACTAGAAAGAATGAAGATTTTGGCATCGCTAAGCTCAAATTAGGAAGAAGTGGAAAAAAAAGTTGTAGCCGCTAGAATTTCACATGATTTTTAAAAAAAATTCCCCATTTGGTTTTGGTTTGAGGAAGTTATGCTAGAATGAAAAAGAAGTAAAATGAGTGGGTATTTATAGCCAAGTTTGGACACAAATATCTCCCATCACCACACCTTCCTTCCATCACCTATGTACACCCCTTCACCTCCATCATTTTAGCCACCCATACCCTTCCATAATCACCCCCATGTGTGTGTCCATATGCATGTCCTTATGTGTAAGATAATTGACTTAAGGAAGCTTAAGTATTAAGCAAACTAAAATATCTTTGATATTTTTAATCTACATATATTTAAGTATATGTGTATAGGCATGTATGTATATTTATATGTATATGCGTGCACATGACATGTTTTTGCATGTATATATGTGCACAAGGTAGCAAAAAACTTTTCAACGACTTTGAACAACTTCCGTTTGTTAAACCATTGAGAATCGAAAAATCGATTCCCAGTCACATTTTCACTTATAATTTAAAATGCATATAAATGTAAAAAAAATTTGAAAACTAATTTCTTATCATTATTAATTAATTAAAATGATCTCATTTGAATTATAAAACTAGATAAATTAATATTAATACCATTTGTTTATACAAAGTGTTATTATACCAATAAACCGATAGCGATTTTCCTTATAATTTCAAATTACTTTTATAACTTTATGAAACTATTATAAATGATTTATTATCACTATATAACTATTTTAAAATGAATTATAATCATTTAAAACAATTATTTGAATAATTATAATAAATATTAAATCTCAATTTAAAATCATAAATCAATTATTAAATATAATGGCATCACTGATGATGTCATAAATACATTTAATTTCCAAAAAATAATATAATTAATTTTATTTCATATTCAACTTTAATTTAAAAAAATAAGTGTATGTATCCAGCTCCATGTGTAACTTTTGATGATTATAGAGCTGTTAATCGATTAAACGGTTTTCAGCCATTTTATCGATAATTTTCCAAAGTATATATTTTTGCGAGTATTTCTCCAAAAAAGGTTCGTTATTATCACTCATTCCACAAGACTTTATTATTTGTTGAGAACAATCCTTATTTGAATATTTAAAATAAATTAAATATCCTTAATTAAAGTGATCAAAATTCGGGCTGTGACATGTCCCGTCCGAATCCAGCGAGTGTACCCAAAGCTCGGAAAATCTAGAGGGTGTGTCTCATAGCTTTGAAATCGAGATTGTAAAGACTTTGATATTTGTAAAGAAATATGTACAAGAAATTATACAGGACTGGATGTAGGGTAACTCTGAATCAGTATAAAAATTCCTGATGTAATCTCTCCAACTCTTTACTTTTTACTTTTACTGCATTTATATCTCTTTGTGTTTGCATATGTGATTGTTGATTCTGTATTGTTTAATCATAATTTTAAATAATTAAAAAGATTCATAAAAATCGGTAAACATTATTCACCCCCTTTAGTCTTAAATTAGCCTTAAGGTCCATCTTTCGCAAACTAACATTTGGTATCAGAGCATTGGTTTTCAAAGTATTCACAATTTTGATTTTTGAAATTTTTTAATGGCTAACAACATTGTTAGTAACACTGTTAATTCACTTATTAGTAACTCCTTTGTCGAAGGGCAATCTACTTCTAGACCCCCACTTTTTTATCGTAGTAATTATAAATATTTGTCATGTAGAATGAAAATATACTTATAGTCAATTAGTTTAGATATTTGGAATATCACAAAAAATGAGTAAATTGAGACCCCATACCGACTTTACACAATGGATTGCTGACCAAAAGGCAGTTGCATAAAGTAATTCTAAAGCCATAAACATTATGTTTTGTTCATTAGACAGAAATTGTTAGAACCTAGTTTCTTGATGTTTTGATTGTGACAACTATATAAGTATATATTATATGAACTAACCAAAATTGCAGGAGAAGATACTATTCTACCCGACAATAGATTGAAGGCCAAAATATTTCAAAGACAAGTTTAAATATTTATAATTGGTTTGTCTATAGTCTAGTTAATATTTGTTAAAATCTCTTCTAAGTAGTATATGCATGCATTTATGCTTTTAAATTATATTCAAATTAATTTAGACAATCTTAAGTTTTGAGTATATAAATTTACAGAACACAATGCTTTCAAAACTAAGTCAAATAGGCATATAGTGACAGTTTCAGTCGACTGAACTAGGGTAGCCAATCGACTGAAACGTGAACACATGCACAAAATTGTTGAATTTTATGATGAAAAGACACTTTATTCAGTCGACTGAACCAGGGTGTTTAGTCGACTGAGTGTTCAAACAATTTTGTGCATGTGTGCACGTTTCAGTCGATTGGCCACCCTAGTTCAGTCGCTTGAAACTGTCACTATATGCCTATTTGACTTAGTTTTGAAAGTAATGTGTTTTATAAATTTATATAATCAAAACTTAAGTTTGTTTAAATTAATTTAAATATAATTTAAAAGCATATGTGCGTGCATATACCACTTAGGAGAGATTTTAACAAATATTAACTACTAACTAGACTATAGACAAACAAATTGTAAATATTGAAACTTGTCTTCGAAATCTTTTGGTCTTCAATCTATTGTCGAGTAGATAGTCTCTTCTCCTGCAATTTTGGTTAATTCATATAATATATACTTATATAGTTGTCACAATCAAAACATCAAGAAACTAGATTATAACATTCTCCCCCTTTTTGATGATGACAACTATGTGAGTTCAAAAGTGTAAAAAGCTTATAAAAACAAAAAAACATTAAAACTCCCTTGAATCGATGAACTACCTTCTTATCTTCATATTTATCCCCCTTTGTCATCGACAAAAAGGAATATTAGATGTATAATCATTAGAGTGGTATTGATTATGAATATTGTTATTTAATGAAAGCATGTAAAATAAACAAGACATAGATGATGTAGACAACAATTGAAAGTGAAATAATATTGAATTAATCATAGCATATTCAAAATAAACATTGATGTTCATGGATACAAATTACTAAAACAAACAAGAAACAAAACATAAGTATAAAAAAATAGACTACACTTCATCACTTTCGGATTCTTCCTCTTCCTCTTCTTCCTCTTTGGATAAGGAGTGGGAGGATTCTCGGCTACACTAGTGGAAGTTGAGCCGGTGCACAAGATCTTTTCTCAAATCTTATTCAAGAAGCACTTGATTGAGTTGAGCTTCTTGTTGGTCTTGACGACGGTATTTTCAACGTTGACCAAACGTTGATTAAGCTTTCGTTGATCCTTAGAGAGGGTGATTAGACCTTCTTTGGGAGGAAAATCACCGTGGAGTTCAACTATCTCATCGTCTTCTTCTTCATCGGCTTATCGGAAAGATTGAGAGGAGGAGGAGCCAATGTGAGGCATACGGAGTTGCGGGATTCCTTGAGCTTGATTAGCCGCCCATTGTTGGAAGCTAATAATATCTTATGGCGGTAGGCATTTTGGCAAGCCTATTAGACTTAGTGTCTTAGAATTAAGCTCACCAACGGTGATGAAGTCTGCATCGGGAATTTGGACACTAAAGTTTTGGAGAATCCGCATGATGTATGCTCCGTAGAAGACTGTCTTGAATCCCCTCTTGTGATTTATAGTGAAGAACTCATCAAGTATGACCTTGGCCCAATTGATGTGTTGGGAAGAGTAGAAGTCGTGCTTGTAAACTTTCTCATAGCTTCCGGTACGAGGTTGGATTGAGCGAATGAGGGCACGGTGTAGGATTCGTGTCTTTGGTCGCAAGGCGACGGACTTAAGCACAGTCATATCATCGAAAAGGAACCGATGAGAGATCTCATCCTTATTATCCATGTTGACTTCTACATCGTTGATGTCGAGGCCTTCAGATGGACAATGAAGAATGAATCCAAGTCTTTGGAGAGGAAGGTAAATTGGAACACCGCATACTATAGTCCATATGCAATCATCTATGTTTCTTAGATTTTTATGATCCAAGTTCATATTTTCAAAGAAAAGCTTGATAAGAAGAGGGTAGATTTTGATGTTGTTTACATCAAAGCTTAGCAAGGCTTCAAGACCGCTTGCCTTTGCGGTTTCCCGAATTCCATATGCATTGTAATCGGAGTTATTGACAAAGGAGCCATCAACTATTCTGGAGCTATGCATGGCCTTGAATCGATTGACAGCTATTTCGTCATGCAACTAAGACTTGATTTGGCTTTCCGAAGGTCCGACGGTTGATTGAAGGGGACGTTTTGATCTTGGAGCCAAGGAAATTGATTGAAAGTTGAATTAGAAAAATTGATTTAAAAATTTATGGGCTAGGGTTTCTTTTTCTGAAGTAAGGTAGGGTTTGAGTGAGAAGATGATGTATTTATAGCGTAGGTAGAAAGGTGTATTGGAATTTGTGCAAAAAGATTTTGGAAAAACAAGAAAACAATACTTCAGTCGACTGGATTTGAAGATCAGTCGACTGAAATTTACAGGGTTTGAATCCCAAATTATTTAGCCTAAAAATGGTTAATTCAGTCGACTTAGATTATTGGTATGGTCGACTGAAATCTGGAAAAAAATTTAGGTAGTATGAATTTTTAGTCGACTGAAAATATAATTCAGTCGACTAAAAAACACAGGAAATTAACCCGCATCTAATAGCCTAAAATTGGCTCAATTCAGTCGACTGGAATTGCAATGTTAGTCGACTGACTTATGTATATTTTAAAAAAGAAAACTTTGAACATTTAGTCGACTAGATAGGAAGGACCAATCCACTGTTCCTGTGCTTGGAAGACTGTTTTGCCTATGAAGCAATGATTTTTGCAAATAAATTTCTTAACTTTTAAAACTTTAATAATAGTTATAACCATTATATATATATAAAATCTATTTCAAATTCACAGAAACAAACATACAAACAATATAAAAATTAATTTTCCGAAGAGTGGGAGTCATCGGAGGGTGGTTCAATCTTCGTGATTTCTCGTAATGACTGGATTGGGGACCAAGCATTTCCGCGTTCCCAGGAGTTTGGTGGCACCTGAGGACGTTGTGGACTTGGTTCCTAAGGATTTTGTGGAGCTTGAGAATGGATAAGCGAAGGTTGATGAACAGTCTCCTTGGATGAAGACCCGTAGAATTTCAACGCAACCTATTCTAGAAAACTTAAACGCTTAGCGTTTACGTTTTTTTCGTAGTAGAGTTCACATTGTAATTCCAAAGTCTCTCTCTGGTAGTGATGGATATCGTCGATTTTCTCTTTAGTAGACGGAGAACCAAAACGTAAAGTATGTTTGGTTCTCTTCCCTTGTGGTGTATATTCTATATGATGAGTCGGAGATGGTGTGATTTTTACAGGAATATAAACCAGGGTAGGTGTGTTGGAGTGGTTCGACGATGATGAGGTAGGTGTGTGAAAGCTGACAGATGATTGGTTTGAATCATTTTGTGAGGCCATGTTGATATTTAAGAGAGTAAATAATCTTTTAAGCTTTGAATTTTTTATAAAGAGGATGAGAAAAAGAATGAATAAGTAAAACTCCTTATATATTAGAAATGATGCTAAAATAAGGTAAAGAAATCTGAGATTCAAAAGGATTGATAAATAAAATTCAAAATTCAAAATCGTTTGAATGTTCAGTCGACTTAATCTATATTTTCAGTCAACTTAATATTCATAACGGCTATTTTTCTGAACGGTCACCACATTTCAATGAACAAAAACATCTATTAATTCAACAGTTTTTTCCGTATCTCTTGGCCGAATCTTTTCACGAATAATTACAACCTTTTAACACTATAAGTAGCCTTGATTTCCGATTGCAAAATACAACATTATTCTCTGATTCTATTCTATATTCTTACAAACTATTTTATGCCATTTACTTTCATAAATGCTTTCAAATCACTTGCACATTCAAGCAATAAATCTATTTATGATTACAATTACTTCCAATCTTCACGTACAACACTATATACCACAAAGGAGAAGATTATAGGAAGGGTGTACTCTAAAGACTCATCCGTGCTATTTACAGAGCACATTCAGTTAAGAAAACTTTCTGTATTGTAGAAGTCCTATTCAGTTGTCTAGGCGGTTGAAGTCATGTTCGGTTGCTCAGGCAGTGTAATACCTATTCCTCCGGGTTAAGTGAGGGTTGATAGTTAAATTCCAGAAGGAGTCAGCTGGGACTGGACGTAGAACGGGTGTTCGAACCAGTATAAAAATCCCTGGTGTCATTTACTTTACTATTTACTTTTATATTCATATTCCACGCTAGTAGATAACTTAGATTATATTCCATATTATGATCCATAATAGCACTTTCCGAAATGAACTTAATAGAGTATCTATCTGAAAGTTTGCGTTTGAAATACGGAGAACACTACAAGTTACACATAAGGGCACTAGTAAAGTCAAACAGACCAAAATTTCTATGTTAATTAATCAGTACAATTATTTAAAATGAGTTCAAATGAGTCCGTTTCTGATATGTATAGTAGATTTCAAGATATAGTTCATTCACTAATTGTAGTGGGTAAAAGTTTTTCTGAAGAGGATCAAGTTAAAAAAATCCCCAATTCACTTAAATGAGACCAAAAGGCTCTTGCAATTGAAGAGGCTAAGGACATTAGCACAAAAAATTAAAGAGTTAATTGACAAATTGATATCATTTGAAGCACAAATGCAGGGAAGGAGAGAAAGTGAGGCAATAGAGAAGAAATCCATCGCTTTCAATGCCACAACGGATGATCTAGATTCTTACAATGATGATGATGAGGAAATTGCCTTCATGATAAGAAATTTTAGAACATTTCTAAAATACAGAAAGATGAATAATCTCAGGAGAAATGATAATAAAAATCCAGGAAGCGGAAGTGGAAATGCTGTTAGATGCTTTCACTGCAATGAACTAGGCAATATGCAGAGAGATTTTCCACATCCGGAGAAACAAAAAAACTCACCATATACCGATCATCCAGAAAAATGGAGAAGATCCTATACTGCCACGTTGGATGATTTGGACATTTCCTTAAGTCCGGAGAAATTTATGCTTCATGACAATAATCAATTCAGAAAAGTCCGGAGAAATGGAGCAAAAATAAGTACGCGTTTAAAATTAAAATTTAGAATTTTTTTAAGTATTTGGTTGTTTTGATTGTTAAGAATAACATATAGATGAATAATAATAATGTTGGATGAATATAATGCATATATGTATGTTAAATGCTTTATCAAAATTTATTTAAATATAAAAAATAATATAAAATATATATTTAAAATAATTTTTAAACTATTTACTAAATATATATAATATTAATAATTATAGGATAATTATATATATACATATATAAGAAAATAAGAATAATCTGTTTAAGTCCTCTTTTTTGAAATTCGTGTGATGTATGTCGACATACCCACTATGCATATGTCGACATATGCACTTGAATTCAAAATTTGAATTTTCATTTCAAATACAAAATTTGAATTTTTCTCTACCTTTTCACCAACCCCAATGTCCTGAAAAAGTATCTCTTGGCCAGAGTATAATTTCATTGATTCTCTATTTAATTATACTATCTCCATCCATTTATTTCACTCTCATTTTCAAAATTCAAAAATTCATTAACTCTCTTATCTCTTCGAGCTATTCTTTAATGGCTTCCTCAAGCAACACTCCATTAACCATGACGCTTTCTAAGAAAACAAAATGCTTCATTTTTCATAACAAAGAAGCCGTACAACTATATGGAGTATATGTCTTTCGAAAAAGTCTCTTTCGGAAGATTCGCTATTTTCAATGTTTCTCTTACTTATAATTTTTATAATCTTTGTTTGCAAAATGGAATTCTTGGTTTAATAGATGTTCCCAAAAAGATTTCATATGTTATCCAAATTTAGTAAAAATGTTTTATGCGAATTTGAAAGGAAAGTATTATGATGGAAATGAAGGAGAAATTTGGAGTAGTGTCAAAGGCACTCAAATTGTTTTAAATTATGAAATATTATGTAACATTCTCGGGTGCAAATCTAGTGGAATGGATCTTTCAAATTTTAAAATTGATATTCAAAATCATGAAGTTTTTCATGATATTTTTGAAAGCGATGATCATTTTGAGTTCAAAAATAAAAATTTGCATCCTAAAGCAAGAATTTTAAGTCTTCTTTTGCAACAAAGTATAACTCTGGGGACGGGAAATTATAATAACCCGAATCAAAAAGTTTCAAAGATCTTTTTGCCGTTTATGGTCACTACGACATAAATTGATCACAAGTTATTTTGGATGAACTTTTTTCTAGGAATCTCTTCAGGCATGAGATCACACTATTTCATGGTGTGTATCTTACTAGAGTATTCACATATTTTGGTATTGACCTAAAAGGATAGTAAACCATTCCTTGAAAACATTTCGACAAGGCCAATATTTCTCTCATGCAAATTTCACTCATTTTCGAGCCTTATGAAACACTTACAGAAAAGGAAGAAACATTGGCTTGGGAAGAGAAGCAAGAAATAAGGGAAGAGGAGGAAGAGGAAGGAGAAGAAATGGAACTCAAGGAGGAAGAACAAGAAGATGAAGAAGATAATTCATTGGAAAGTATCGAAATGCCATCTCATCCTTCCAACAAAGTTCTCAAAAATTAAGAGAAGATTGTTTTCAACCAAAAAAGCCTAAGAGACCTTTTTCTAAGAAATTTATTTCTCTTTCCAACAAAGTAGATAAATACTTTGGAAAGATCATTCGAAAGTTTAGTGGAAAAGCTTCATCTTCATCTATTTCATCCTAGTTGAATTTCTATGTTTTTCTAGTTTCTAGTTTAGATTGTTCTAATTTTCATTCAATGCATCGTTTATGTTTACCTTTGGATTTCATGTACTCTTCCTTTATTATCAATGAAACCTTATTCCTCACTGATATACGTTGTTATTAGTCTCTGAAACGTCATACAAATGCAATGGTATAGGCCAAATACAGTAGTATAGCAAACTAAGATGGTTTTTGAAAATTATGATACATATGTCGATATATGTATATATTGTATGTCGTTATACAATGGCCAGATTTCAAAATTTTTGAAAATTCAAAATAAATTAACTACCAAACACCTTTTCATTTCAAACAAATTCTTACCCCTATATAAACATATTCACTCTAGAAAACATCATTTCTATTATCTTTATTCTCCCTTTTCACTTATAAACTTATCTTTTCAAAAAATGGCTTCTTCACACTAAAAATTATGTGAAAATATTTAATAAACTCTAAAATCATTCAAGAATATCCTTGCTTTCATTCTTAGAAATCAAAGACACTTAGAACTAAGTCAAATACAGGTGATTAAAGAGCAAGAGAAGCATTTTGATGCCATTTGGTGGATAATTTCTCCTCTTATCAAAGACAAACCAACCAACAATTCTAATAGTGCCATCAACAAAGACGACGAAGGTTGGAATGTCATCAAAGCAGATCCAATTTTCGGTTCTGATGGTTGGATATAAGTTCCTTGGGAAGTCTAAGTTTGATTGGTTAGTCTTAATATATGTATGATTTAAAATAAATTTGTATATTAAAATATTACACTATGGATTGGTATGTATAAACTTACTAGGTTGGATTGATTTGTTTGAATTGATTTTTTTGATTGGATTGATTTGTATTTGATTTAGATAAATAATACGTATATAATCTATTGGTATGATTAATAAAATTTATGTTATCATTGCTTATTTACATATATCTTCTTATTGTTTTTATATTATACAATACCTTAGTTATGAGAGCCTTAACTGAATATTTTGTTGATGACAAAGGGGGAGAAATATATAAAATATCCAGGAACAGATTAAGGGGGAGTTTTATAACTTAGGGGAAGTTATATCATATTTTATAAACATAGTTGTCATCATTAGAAAGAGGGAGATTGTTACTACCTTAGGCATTGGTATTGATGACAACAACCATATGACATTATAATATAGATACCAATGTTTTTTTATCAAAGTTGTATATAGTATACAGTGCGGGATATTAGATAGGTGTTGATTAAGAAGACTAATCAATATCAAGAGCAGATTCAAAAGGCTGATATAGAGATTCAAGAGTTAGAGATTGAAAACTCATGAGTATTGAAGATTCAAGATATTCCAAATAAGTTATAGAGTCGTAGAGTATTTTTAAAACCTTGACAACACTTCTTTGATCTCTCTCTTCATTTTTCTTTTCAATGGTTTTCAAACATTCTAAATTTGAAAATGATTTTAAGGAATCTCTGTTTTCAAAATAATCTTTCAAAATAACTTTCAAATAATTTCTAAAGATTGTTATATTTTGAGTAGTTAAGTTTTTAAACTTTTAAATCTATTATACCTTATTATAATTTTAGTTTTATGATCTTCAAATGTTTATATATTGCAACATTTATTATAACTTTGTTTTTAAATATATTTTCATCGTACTTTATGTATATTATTTTGAAAAGAAATTAATATTTTAATCCCTTATATATTTGAAAAATACTTTAAAATAATTTTATAAGGTTTTCTTAAGTTTTGATATGATTTAATGTATATAAACTATGTTTAGATGATTGTACAAAGTTTGAAAATATTCTACAAATCTTAATATTTTCAAAACAATTTTTATTAAGTAAGTTTTCAAAATATAAAGAGATATGTCAGCATACCCTAATACTATATGCCGACATATAGACCGATTTTTTCAAATTCAAATTTGAATGGAAGTGTCTTTTCGTCATATCTCTTTACGAATGGACATGTCCATTGTTTCTCTATAAATAAGAGGAGTTTCCAACAAAATTCTTTAACTACTTTCTCATATTTTCTCTCCTCTTTTACTCTCTCGATTTCTAAAAGAAAATCTACACAAAATATTTTCAAATTCGATCTGACTTAAATTCAAACTCGATTTATTTGATTCTCTATCAATTACTCTTCGATCTCCCTCATCTCTATCACTCAAAGCACGATCAATGTAACAAACTACCTTTCTTGCACCTAAAGACGACACTTAATACATATGCGAAATTTGTGTGTTGATCATTTAAGTGTTCAGAAGATAGGTCATTTGGGGTGAAGTAAGAAGAAGATAGGACATAATCTCACACCGTAACGAGCAATATATAATGTACACAAATATTTATAAAAAGAAATCATCTTTATTTATACACGACATCAGAGTACACTATCCTATTATTAGCCTGGACAGTTATAACAACCTGTCCTTACAAACGCTGATTGACATAAATAGAAAAGGAAGTAGTAGAAAAGTAAAAGATATGTGACCACGTCTTGGAGGCATCCAGCTCGTCTCCTAAAAGCTCCAAAGTATCTAGCTAAGTCTGAAAAATATGCTCGGGCTGACCCGAGCATTATAAGAAAATAACGCCGGGTTAAGTCTGGTAAACCATTATGAGAAAGCTCAATCAAATCATATTGATTCCTACATTTGAAAACCCTTTCAAAATAAAAAGCATCTACCTAATGATTACCGAACCATTTTATTATATAAATCTAGTTATATCATAATAATGTCCATGGGTTTAAATTACCAATAATCAAGTCGTTGTGATCTGTGTACATCACAACAATAATAGGTATACAATCAAAAACCGAAGGCGCTTATTGAAGAATGGATTCCAACAAATGGCAAGGTAAGGGACTACCTTTCAAAAATTGTATACCTCTATATAAAATGTACCTGAGGACAAAAACCTTTCGACCTTTGCCAACACGGAACCGGCCTACCTCTTACTGGATAGAGTATTGAATATATCATCACCCCAGTTGTTCCCAACCTCTATAGAGAGCTCTCATGCACAACCAAATCCATAATATGATAATATAGAAAGGTGATGGCACACCCTTATGGGAGCAACCCACATAGCCTTGTTGCATCTACCATCTTTTAGCCATTTTCGGGATGTGATGCTTGTGAGCCAACGATTTACCATCCTTTAGTAATTCCCACTTGAAATGCTAACACTGTCCTCCAAGCAGAAATGCAATGCTAGCATTCATCCATACAAGTTTGTTCTGGGTCTGAATGAAACTAAAAAGCACTACCTTTACTACATCCATTTTGGAATCACCTAAGGATTAATAGCAAGTAGTCCTTGCACTTCAACAAACTCCATCTTAGATCATTCTCAAGATGTCTTCCATCCGAAAGCATATGTTGGTTCGAAGTGGTTTTTGGATAACATATCTGATCCCAGTCATTCCGAACTAATAACCGATAATTTTTCGGCTGACTCGTTCCCCGTTCTTTCCGAAGTAAGCGGACTATACCAGAGTCCCAAAGGGATATCTAATATACCCCTTAAAGCCAGTGACATTTCACTCGAATGCGTTTTCCAAAGTGAACTCAAACCATATGAACACACGAAGCTCCTATTTACTTCCTAAGTCAAAACTGGCCAAGATTCAATAGTTGGTTATTTAACTATCAAATAGAAAAACAACAACAATATAGAGATTTAATTACCCATAGCAACCACTAAGCCTCAAAATAAATCTTTCATTTATTAAATCTCCTTTCAAAATATTTTCCAAAATATTCATATAGTTATCTCACTGACATAAGTATATTCACAAAACATTATGAATGATCTCTTATTTCAAAATCATATTAAAAGAGTCAAAACACAAGTTATGTAAATCAGAGATAAGAATAACCCCAAACACTATTCCTTCGGTAATAAGCATGGAACGAAAGTTCCACACCATCATAATTAAGAAGGTCAGTTAAGGAAAATCCAAATGTCGGAATCCTTTTAATAAATCTCTTCTGTAAATCCTTTTAATAAATCTCTTTCGTTTATGAAATATCCTTTGCTTAAAATCCAAATCCATTTACAAAACACTTTATAGATATCCAAGTTTATTTATAAAATTCTTTTATAAATATCCAAAATCATTCATAAAATTTCTTTCCAAATTTCAAGATCTCTTTTTAATTTATAAAATACATTTTATAAACTTTCCTTATTTAAACAATCTCCTTGAATAAATCTTAATCAATAAAGTTCCTTTGATAGACAAAGCTATTATTTAAAACACCTTTAAATAAACAAGTTATTATTCAAAACATCCTTTATTAGATTTATCTTTAAACTTGATTAGAAAAATAACAACTTTAAAAAAAACCATTTAAGATGTATAAATTACTTCAGAACACCATTAATAAAATAATTAAGCTACTTTAAAATCTTTTAAATAATATAACAAGTAACTTTAAACCATGATTAAAAATATATTTAAAATGATTGACTTCGCAAAATCAGAAAGAGGCGTAGTGACCATAGTGGTTCTTAATTAATACAGTTTAAATTTCCAGTTATTGCATGGTTATTTACATAACACGCAGATGTGCAAAGGGAATCAGCTAATAACAATCACTCATCATAAAAATAAATGTCCAAGTTACCATAATAGTAGAACTAGAACTTTATTCTATTTAATTTGATGTCAAACATAATCTACTTGGTGAATTATCATAGTATTATGATTTATTCTACTAAACAAATGTCAAATTCAATTTAATTAGCAGAACGGTTCTCATTTCTGATAAATATATGTCAATTGTAATTTAATTAGTAGGGCGGTGTTTATTCTGCTAAACATATCATTAGGTTTCATGTTTATTTGAGGTTACTTAAAGGTAATCGACAAAGAAATCCCTTGGATTTAAAGCATCCTCTAAAAGAGAGTTACTTTGAAACAAAACCAATTTTTAGAAATAAAGTATTTTAAACCTTAAAACTTTTATTCAATAATTAAATAACATTTAACCCTTTATTTTAATAATAATCAACCTTTAATTAAAATTAAACAAAGATTAACTTTAAAATAAATAATTAAATAATTATTATCCTTTAAATAAATATTTAAATAATAGGTAAACTTTAAATAAATAATTGAACCATAATTAACCTTTAATTAATAACTAAACAATAGATTAAACCTTCATTAAAAATTAAATTAATCTTAATCAATTCCTAATTAAATCTTAACTTAATTAGTAATTAATTAAATATTTAAACCCTTTTAAAATAAATAAATAACTATTAAATAATACTTAATAATTTTTCTAATAATTATTAATCTTTAGATAATTAACTAAATAATAATTAACCTTTTGTTAATTAACTAATTATAAGTAACTTATTTGATTAATACTTAAGTACTAATTACCGTAATTAATTAATTAAATAATCATTAAATAAATAATTAAATAAATAATAATTACTTTTAAATGCTTATGATAAGTTTTGAAAACACCTTTCAAAAAGATCCTTAAGCTGCAAACACTTTGAATTGCAAAAGAGTTCGTTTTTCTTCGAACTGCATTTATAGCGACTATCGCTATATGACCCGTAATTTCAAGCTTGTTTAATATTCCAAATAACTTTCAAAACTTTACCTTTTTTGGTTTTAATTTACTTTTATAAACTTTGAATAAAGTTTTGAAAACAAAAGTAAGCGTTATAAAACTTTATAAAACAATTCTAGAAAGTAAAGTTAGAAAATAAGTTTTTAAACCAAGGGAACTCAATGTCACAAACTAACAACTCCCACATACTAACTTTTTCTTTAACATATATTAACATATGCATGAACACAAACTATATATACAAGCCATCGCAACATTAACAAGATCCTAACTTCCAAAACTTTACTAACTTTTTAACTTTACTTTTCCAAGTTTTACTAACCATTCTTACAAGCATACATATGTTCATACAATATCAACATCATTTACCTAAACAACTAACATACTTAACAATCAAGTAAGCAATGCTATCATCAATAGTCAAGTTTAAAACTGTTATGAGACATACATATGTGTAGTTGTATTCTTTTGTATACGTTTATATTTTGTAGTTGTTTGTACTTTTGGCTTGTAATATAAGGTCCAACCTAACTGTAATATGAAGGCTTTAGTTCGTGGGCTTTAGTGGGCTGAAAGAGTCATGTATATATGCTCTTTGATTTGTGAATAACAAAGTAACGAATTTGGTTTTCTGAAATAATCTTATCTGATAATTCGTTAACATGGTATCAGAGCCAAAAGAGGTTCAAATTCATTAATCCCGCTAGGACTTCTTCTCCTTCAATTGATCGTCTGTTTTATCGATTATATTCAGTCTCAGATCTTAGCTTGCTTAAGTCATGGGAGAAAACAAGGTTATTCACGATACTGTTCAGATGATGCCCAAGATCACCGATCACAAGTTGAATGATCAAAACTATTTGAATTGGAGTAAAACGATTCGTCTTTACCTCAGGAGTATTGACAAAGGCAATCACTTAACTGAAGATCCACCAGCTGCTGATTCTAAAGAAGAGAAGGATTTACTGTGGCTACGAGATGACGCTCGTCTATTTCTTCAGATCAGGAATTCAATTGATACAGAAGTGATTGGTTTAGTGGATCATTGTGAATTTGTGAAAGAATTGATGGAATACTTGGAGTTCTTGTACTCTAGAAAAGGAAATTTGACGAGGATGTACGATGTATGCAAATCGTTCTATAGAGCAGAGAAACAGGAGCAAACATTAATGAGTTACTTCATGAATTTCAAGAAAATATATGAGGAATTGAATATGTTGCTTCCATTTAGTTCAGATGTTAAAGTTCAACAGCAGCAGCGAGAACAAATGGCTATAATGAGTTTTCTTGCGGGATTGACACCTGATTTTGAATCTGCAAAATCACAAATCCTATCTGGATCCGATGTATCATCTTTGAAGGAGGTGTTTAGTCGAATTCTACGAACTGAAAGTATTCAGACTCCAAGTACTCCAGTTGACAGTGCGTTGATTAGCAGTAGCAAGAATTATGAACCTTGGAAATCAAGTTCCCAATCTGATAATAGGCAATCTTGGAATAATTATTCTATTAAAAATGTTCAAGGAAATAGATCAGGAAATCAAGGGAAGTTCTGTGCATATTGCAAGAAGTCGGGTCATACTAAGTTTGAATGTAGGAAGTTGCAATACAAGAATTCAATGGCAAACAATACGGCTAATTCAAGTAAAACGGTGCTATTAACTGCTGATGAATACAATAACTATTTGAAATATCAAGAAGGGTTGAAGAACAATACACCAAGTCAAAATTCTTCTTCAGTCACTATGGTTGCTAAAACTGCTAATGGTGAGAATCAAACACCTAAGTGGGTCATAGATTCAGGTGCTACTGACCATATGACAGGTAATTGTCGTTTATTTTCTGACATTCATTTAAACAAGTCACCACATGCTGTTACACTAGCTGATGGATCACAAACTTATGTACAAGGATTAGGAAATGTAGATTTACATCCTCATTTTCCATTGAACTCAGTATTATACTTACCGAATTTGTCATTCAATTTACTATCTGTGAGTCAAATTACTCGTAATCTCAATTGTTGCATATCTTTCTTCCCCGATTATTGCTTGTTTCAGGATCTTGTGACGAATCAAATTATTGGTAAGGGTCAACAAACTGGAGGGTTATATACACTCAATGCTGCATCTCCTGATCATATCACATGCTCAAGTATTGATTCTGCTCTAAAGACTCATTATCAGTTAGGGCATCCATCACTTGCTTTGCTAAAAAAACTATGTCCACAATTTAATTCTATATCTACATTAGATTGTGAGTCTTGTCATTTTGCTAAGAACCATCGTATAAGTTTGAGTCCTAGAATAAATAAAAGAGCTTCTTCAGCATTTGATTTAGTTCATTCAGATATATGGGGACCGTCTTCCACTGTGTCAAAGAAAGGATATAAGTACTTTGTAACCTTTGTGGATGATCATACTCGTGTAACCTGGTTGTACTTAATGAAAAACAGATCAGAATTATTTTCTATATTCTCTATGTTTTGTGCTGAAATAAGAAACCAATTTAATGTATCAATCAAAACTCTAAGAAGTGATAATGCTAAAGAGTACATGTCCAGTCAGTTCACTACTTATATGACTAAGTATGGTATGCTTCATGAGACATCATGTGTGGATACAGCAGCTCAAAATGGAGTGGCAGAGAGAAAAAATCGACATCTCATTGAAACTACTAGAGCACTTCTATTTCATATGAATGTTCCCAAAGTATTCTGGGCAGATGCTGTGAGTACGGCATGTTTCTTAATTAATAGAATGCCTTCAACAGTGTTAAAATATGAGGTTCCTATTCAAGTCTTATGTCCAAATAAAACCATATATCCAGTCAAACCCAGAATTTTTGGTTGTGTATGCTATGTAAGGGATGTGAACCCACAGTTAACCAAACTAGACCCAAAATCATTGAAATGTGTATTTGTTGGATACTCAAGACTTCAAAAAGGATATACATGTTTTTGTCCCAGTCTTCATAAGTATGTTGTATCAATTGATGTAACATTTGTAGAAGATGTACCTTACTTCTCTCCAGCAGTTAAAGAATTACAGAGACAAAGAGAAGAGAGTGAAGAGGAAGATTTCTTAATCTATCCTGCTGATCTGCCTCAGGAAAGTGCACAAAATGATGAAGAAAATATTAGTGTCACGCTAGAAGATGAGATGAACTTACCAACAGTGGATGATAGTGAAGTCTCAAGACCAGATCCTAATTTGGATCTACCTATTGCACTTCGAAAAGGTAAACGCAAATGTACATATCCTATATCATCATATGTTTCATATGACAAATTAGATCAAATTTCTTCATCATTTGTATCTACTCTTGATAAAATTACTGTTCCTAAAACTGTGAAAGAAGCTTTATCTAAACCTGAGTGGAAAATGGCAATGTTAGAGGAGATTGAAGCATTAGATCAAAACCAAACCTGGGAGTTAGTACAGTTACCAGAAAATAGAAAGGTTATTGGGTGCAAATGGGTTTTTAATGTCAAAATGAATCCAGATGGTTCAGTGGCTAGACTTAAAGCTCGCCTAGTTGCTAAAGGTTATGCACAAGTTTATGGAACTGACTACTGTGAAACATTTTCCCCTGTAGCTAAAATGACCTCAATCAGATTGTTTATTTCATTAGCAGCAACACATAGTTGGAAGTTGCATCAATTAGACATAAAAAATGCTTTCTTACATGGGGACTTAAAGGAAGAGGTATATGTTGAGAAACCACCTGGTTTTGTTGCTCAGGGGGAGCAAGGAAAGGTGTGTAGGTTGAAGAAAAGTCTATATGGGTTGAAACAAAGTCCAAGAGCATGGTTTGGCAAATTTAGTCAAGTAATTGAGAAATTTGGTATAATTAAAAGTAAATTTGACCACTCTGTATTTTATAAGATTTCACGAGAAGGAATAATTCTCCTTGTAGTCTATGTTGATGATATTGTGATAACTGGAAGTGACAAGAAGGGAATCGTTGATCTTAAGACATTTATTCAAGCTCAATTTCATACAAAAGATTTAGGTGAGTTGAAGTATTTCTTAGGAATCGAAGTGATAAGAGATAATGGACATATCTTCATGACACAAAGAAAGTATACACTGGATCTGCTTTCAGAAACAGGACATTTAGGTGCAAAACCATGCACAACTCCTATGGATACAAGCCAGGGATTAACAACTAAAGGTGAATTGTTTGATAATCCAGAAATGTATAGAAGGTTAGTTGGCAAGTTAAACTATCTAACAGTGACAAGGCCTGACATTGCTTTTCCAGTCAGTGTTGTTAGCCAATTCATGAATTCACCCACAATACATCACTGGAATGCTCTTAAGCAAATTCTATGTTATCTGAAGGGAACAGCAGGTAAAGGCATTGAATATACTAATCATGGTCATAACAAGATAGAGGGTTTCACTGATGCTGATTGGGCTGGATCTAAATCAGATAGGAGGTCAACATCTTGGTATTGTGTGTTTGTTGGAGGTAATCTAGTGTCATGGAAAAGCAAGAAACAGACTGTTGTGTCTCGTTCAAGTGCTGAGTCAGAATATAGAGCCATGGCCAATGCAATTTGTCAGTTGATGTGGTTGAGTCATGTTTTGTCTGAATTGAAGATGAAGAATGTGGCATCAGTAGACTTGTGGTGTGATAACCAAGCAGCGGTTCATATTGCAACCAACCTAGTTTTTCATGAGAGGACAAAGCATATCGAGGTTGACTGCCATTTCATCAGAGAGAAGGTACAAATGGGATTGGTGAATCTGAAGCACATTCGGTCTGGTGATCAGCTTGCAGATTTATTCACCAAGGCATTAAATGGAGCACGAATCAGGTTTCTGAGTGACAAGTTGGGCATGATAAATGAATATGCACCAACTTGAGGGGGAGTGTTATGAGACATACATATGTGTAGTTGTATTCTTTTGTATACGTTTATATTTTGTAGTATTTTGTACTTTTGGCTTGTAATATAAGGCCCATCCTAACTGTAATATGAAGGCTTTAGTTCGTGGGCTTTAGTGGGCTGAAAGAGTCATGTATATATACTCTTTGATTTGTGAATAACAAAGTAACGAATTTAGTTTTCTGAAATAATCTTATCTGATAATTCGTTAACAAAAACTTTAAGTAAAGAGGAGAGCTTTTCTCACCTAAAAACTATCCAAACTAACTATGATCACACAACGACTTGAATGGGTCCTGGATCCATGCTTCTATTTTGAAAAAATGAAGTTTTTAATCCTTAAGGCTAAGATGAATTCGACCATAGGGCATAGAGGGCTCAGCCATGGTAGGTGGAGGGAGGTATTGGCTTGTTTTTGGCAAGTAGGAAGTAAAGGAAAGGAAGGAGGAGTTTTACACAAAGTTTATAAGAATTTAAAATGAAAATGAATTGATTTTCAAAAATTTGAAATAAACATGGAAGCCATTAAAGAGGATGGAGTTTGAAAGAAGAAACAAGATTTTGAAAATGAAATACGAAATGGAAAAGTGAGATGGAAAAATAAAGAAATTGTTATAAGGTAAATTACCATATTGCCCCTTGGTACACTACCCTCCACAACATTTTGCCACCTCACCATGCCTGTCTCCTCCCCTTGTCCTTGTGCTACCTTCTTGTCCCCCTCCCCTCTCTTTTCTCCAACGTTCATTAAATTCCCTTGTGTGCTTATGTTTTCAAATGTTTCCGATGATGTGATGCTTACGTTTTCATTTCTTTTCAAATGAAATAGAAACTTATTTAACCTTAATTAAGCGGGCACCCACATATATTACTAACACATGCTAACCTATTTATAAATGTATGTGTATGTATTTACACTCGAGTATACAATGTTTCCGATAACTTTTAGCCAACGAAAAGTCGAAAATTCGAAAAATGAACTCCGATCACATTTTCGATTTGTCTCCGAACTAAATATTTTCATAGACAAATTTTGAAAAATATTCAACATCATTATTTATTATTTAAAAGAGTTTTATTTATCTATAAAATCATATTTTTTTAATATTTAAAATTAATTAAATATTTGCAAAACGGTCAAATTCCGGGTCGTTACATTCTCATCCCTTAAAAAAATTTCGTCCTCGAAATTTGACCACAGCCTTAACCCAGAAAATAAATCATCCCAAAAATACCTATTGCTATTCATCAGTCCATATGATGTACATAGATCATCCGTGCATGAAACCTGATTCGATCACTTACTCAAATACATAACTTTTCTTTCTGAACTAGCATCACCCACTCGATTCCCTAGTGCGTACTCTGATCAGGCTTCTTAATTAGAAAACTCTATTCTCCTTGCATAGCCATAAATTATGATAGACAACTTTTGGTCACACATTAAGAACCCTCACTAAATGTTTGTCTTAAAAAATCGAGTGATAGATCCTTATTCGGAACGGTGTGAAACACATCAAGTCATATACTCGAACCTTAGATCGAGAACTATATGAGAAAGGGAAATGATCCACGTACAACCTACGTACTCATCTAAGGTTCTTATCTACCCAATTACTTTTTACTTTTCCACAAATATTTATGTAAATATTTCCAAAAATTTCAGCTTAGGTTCAACATTTAAAATGATACAACTTATTTAGGAAACCTTTCATAAAATCATTTTACCTTATTTGTTGCATAACACTCTTCTACACCCTAAGAGTATATACGTAACATCTGATTTAAATCCTATTCACTTTTAACTTTTCAGATGTAGGCCCACAAAAATTTTAGGTCTTAAAACCGAGTCGACCAATTCAACCTCTTTACCTATTCGGTCTGGTAAGTAGCTAAGAAGAGTAGGATGCTGGTATCCAAACTTAGTCATATAGTTTACTTTTTTTAGACATCTCTAAGGTAAAAATGTTAATTAACCGGCCCAATAACATCAAATAATTTTTCATTTCTTAGATGTTAAAAATCAAAAGAGATGGTTTAATAAAACAAAGTTTTTTAAACCTCGTTATTAAATTTAACCCAATTAAAAACTTCAACGGTTAGTCCATTCTTTTATTAAAATACCCTTTTATTTTGAAAACTTAGGAGCCAAATACCCGGATTTTATTTCAAAAATCCTTTGAAATGATACCATATTTTTAACCCATAGAAAATATACATATAGCCCGAGTAACTCCAAAATGATGTCAAGGAACTAGGTACTACCAAACATATCATCTATCCTTTTACCCAGAAGGGTAATACTCAAGAGAAGTGTTTACCATTCGAACATGTATCCTGCCCATTTTTAGTCACTTTCGAGTCACTCAAACTAGTTAACTATAAAATACTACTTCCTTTTCAAATCCCTTTTTGAAACAATACTATATATTTCCTGTTAAATAGTTTCCAACAAGATATTTATCATTCACTTACTTTGGATTCATTCGAATTCAAACTCGTTTTGATCGTACAATGACAAAGTGAATAATTTACTAAGTGCACTATCACATTTGCCTAAGCAAACATCCGATTGTCACTTAGAAGATTATTCAGATCATCACAAAATAGATCGAGTCTCATTTCTCGAACTGTCTAAAGAAAACTCCTACTCTCACATTTGTTTTCAAAATATTTATACCTTAAAATTATTACTACTTTTCCAAGAATCATTTGAAATTTTTATCAAAGCCACCGACATTTAAATTCTCTAAATATCCATCTTATTTTCAAAATATATTTTATAATCCTAATTTATAAAATTAACTTTTTACAAAATTGTCTGAAATATTTTTTAATAAACATCTTATATTAAAATCCAAATTTAACCTAATATATCAACGAACGCCTTATAGTCAAACTATGAAACTTAATTTACAAGGTGTTCGTTTCAATATTCCTACAAATTCTATCTACCCAACCCATGATGGAAAAAGGAAAATCAACAAACAACACTCAACGCTCAAAACTAGACGAGGATGACTAGACAAACCCTAAATGATACTAATTAAATATTATCAACTCCTAATAACATCCACATCATATACAACTATAATTTATTTTTGAAAATCATTCCTTTATATATAAAATGTAGTCCTAGGTAAAATCATTTCATTTACTAATTTAAAAGAATATTTTGTTGGTTTGGCCTTCTTCAAGTGTTTTTGAGATCCTTATTAATAACGTTAGCTTCTTATATTGACTAGAATCCCATATTCAACTTCAAAGATCAAACAACATAATATAAAACCTTTTTATAGCATTAACAAATATGCACTTTATAAATACACTCGAACTCATTCTAGGATATTACTAATCCCATCTATAATGAGTTTACCCTACAAAGGCTTAGATGTTCGCTCAACCTAAGCTCTGATACCAACTGTAATAATATGTCTTTCTTACACCTAAAGACGACACTTAATACATCCTCGATATTCATGTGGTGATTATTTAAGTGTCCGAAAGCCATTTTATTTAAGGTGAAGAAAGAAGAAGATAAGGCAGAATCCCACATCGTGACAAGCAATTGTTTAACGGAAAATTTTCTATCGATTAGAAAATCGTCGATAAATTTTGAAATAAATTATAACCACAAGAGCATGGCGTACACTTGTAGTACGTGGTGAATACGGGTCGATCCGCATGGAATTGATGATTTTAAAAATCTATTCAATCAAATTAAACAAAAGTCGAGTAAAAGTTAAGCTAGAGAATTAGAAAATTAGCTAACTAACTAAAAGAAAAGAGATGAAAATATAAGGGTTAAATGACAATTTAGAGAATAAATCCACTCTCTTGATTATGTAGTTCAACACATATGAAATCATAATCTCTCTTTTATGGTCATTAGTGCTTTAATTGATGTGCTTATCAAAGTATGACATATTTGTGCTATTGATTAGCCAACATAAGCCATCAAACTATAACACACCCCTTAAACCACTTACTAACTTTCATGAAACTTGACAATGAAAATGAAAATGAAATCTATTTTAAGTATGGCCTATTAATTATTGATTAGAAATATAGACCATCAAATTTTAATTTCAAATCACTTTCTTATGCCATAATCATATTTTGATGAAGAGGCATTTGTGTTAATGATTGTTTAAGCATAGCCTATTTGGATTTAACATATATGCTATCAAATTCAAAGCAAGAACAACAAATAGAAAACTTCATTGATCATCATTAAGCACAAAAAAAGAGCATGAATTTACAAATAGTTGAAGCTACATAATTAGAGAGCTTCAATACCCCTAAATTGAAAGGATTTAGCCTCTCATATTTGTCATTTGATTAACAAATGTAGCTAGCAACATGAATGCAAAAAAGAAAGGAAAATGAAAGCTAATGGAAAAGAGAAGCTAATTAACAAGAATTAGAACTATTCTACTTGCATGAAAGTAAATCTACACTACAACATGAAAGGAAATAAACAAGAAAGGGAAAAGATCATATATTAAATTGCATAAAAAAGAAAAATTACATGAAGATAAAAAATGGCTAAGTAGCCATGAAAAGAGAAAGAGAAGAGCTTGTTTATTTGTGAGCCTAAACTAAACTAAGAGAGACTAAGGGAGAGGAGAGTTACATGAAACATAAGGGGTACTTATACATGTGTTAAACCTTAATTCATATTTTTGGGGAATGCCCAAAATACCCTTGAGAAATTATGGAGGCCAAGTAATCATTAGCTTCTACTAATCATCATTTAAGTGTACATGAAGCCATTAATTCCATAAGCATGTGCATTAGCCTCTAATTTGTACATTAAGGTAGGTGGGTAGGTGGGGTCCTCCATTATCATGCCTTTGAATTATTTCCATCTCCATTCCTTTGTATCTTCTTTGTGCATGCATACATCTTCATGAAACCACTTGTATATGAAGCCAAATTCCTATAAAATAATATAGAAATTTCTAATTAAATTTTCTCAAATTAATATATGCACAAAAACGACCATTTTTCCCTTGGATGAAGATGAATATGTGACGATTTGAAAATAATATGAATTTTGGTTTAAACATGTTAAAATACTCGATATGATCATTTATTTAATTTAAATAGATCAAATATGGTGGTAAAAATATGCACATTTACGTGCACATCAGCAATACATAATATATACAAATCTTAACAAAAAGAAATCATCTTTACTTATGCACAATATCATAGTACACTATTCTATTAACAGCCTGAATAGTTATAATAGTCCATCTTTACAAATGCCGATTAACTCAAACAGAAAAAAGCAGCGGAAAAGTAAAATATACGTGACTACGTCTTGGAGGCATCCACCTCGTCTCTTGAAAGCTGTAAAGTATACAGCTAAATTTGGAAAATATGCTCGGGCTGACCCGAGCATTATAAGAAAATAACGCCTGAGTTAGTCTGGTAAACCAGCATGAGAAAGCTCAATCAAATCATATTGACTTCTACATTTGAAAACCCTTCTAAAATAAAAGGTATCTCGTAAGACCACACCACACATAAACACAGACAGGTTTTTACCTTACGATAACCAAACCATTTTATTATAGAAATCTAATGATATTATAATAATGTCTATGGGTTTAAAATACTAATAACCACGTAGCTGTGATGTGTGCGCATCACCATAATAATAGGTATAGAATCGAAAACCGAAGGCGCTTATTGGAGAATGGATTCCAACAAATGGCAAGGTAATGAACTACCTTCCGAAAATGGTACACCTCTAGATGAAATGTACCTGAGGATGAAAACCTTTCGACCTCTTCCAAGGTAGAACCGGCCTACCCCTTAGTGGATAGCATGGAATATGTCATCACCCGGTTGTTCCCAACCTTTATAAAGAGCTCTCACGCACAACCAAATCCATAATATGATAATCTAGAAAGGTGATGGCGCACTCTTATGGGAGCGACCCAAATTGCCATGTTGCATCTACCTTGTTTTAGCCATTTTTGGTGTGTGAGGCTCATAAGGTAAGGATTTTCCTTCCTTTACAATTTCCACTTGGAATGCTAACACTGCCCTCCTGGCAAAAATACAATCCCAGCATTCGTCCATACAAGTTCGTTCTAGGTGTGAACGAAACCGAAGGCACTATCTCTACTACAACCATTTTGGAATCATCCTCGAGATTTGTAGCAAGTAGCCCTTGCACTTCAAAGAGCTCCGTCTTAGATCATCCTCAAGATGTCTTCCACTCGAATGCATATGTTGGTTCAAAGTGGGTTTCGGATAACATATCCGATCCAAGTTTCTCTGAACCAAAAACAAATAAGTTTCCGGTTGACTCATTCTCTGTTCTTTCGGAAGTAAGTGGACTATACCAGAGTCCCAAAGGGATCTCTAATATATCCTTTAAATCTAGAGACGTTTCACTCGAATGTGTTCTCCAAAGGAAACTCAAACCATATGAACACATGAAGCTCCTATTTACTTCATAAATCAAAACTGGCCAAGATTTAATAGTCAGTTATTTAACTATCAAATAAAAAACACAACAATTGTGAGATTTAATTACCCATAGCAATGACTAAGTCTCAAAATAAATCTTTCATTTATTAAATCTCCTTTCAAAATATTTGCTAAAATATTCATATACTTAACTCACTGGCATAAGTACTGCAACAACCTGCAAATTTATCAATTTGATAAATTATATTTATTTTTAATTATTCAAAAATAAGGCTTCTAAACATATATTATGATGTTTTTAACAATAAAAATGGTAATCTTATTTTGAATAAGTATTTACAAAAGAATATTTTAAAAATGGTCGAAAACCATTTTATCAATAAATAGCTCTATAATTATCAGAAGTCATGTATGAAGATGGATACATACACTTATTTATCCGTTAAACAAGAATATGAAATAAAATTATTTATTTTAATTTTTGGAAACTAAATGTATTTATGACATCATCAATGATGCCATTATATTTAATAAGATTTATGATTTTAAATGATTTAATAATTATTATAATGATTAAAATAATTGTTTTAAATGATAATAATTCATTTTAATTAGTTATAAAGTGCTGATAAATCATTTATAATAGATTTATAAAGATATATATTCAATTTGAATATATAATAAAATTCGTATCGCTTTATCGATATGACAGCACTTTTTGCAAACAATTATTTAATATTAATTAATATGATTTTATAAATAAAATGAGATCATTTTAATTAGTTAAAAATGATAAGAAATGATTTTCAAATTTTTTTAATATTTATATGTAAATAACTTATAAGCGAAAATATGACTGGGAATCGGCTTTTCGATTTTCAACGGTTTAACGAACGGAATTTGTTCAAAGTCGATGCAATGTGGTTTATTCTCTTGTGCACATATATGTACATATATTTACATGTCACATGCACACATCAATATATATAAAAATACAAATATACATGTATACGTATATGCTAAAAAATCTATGATATTTTAGAAAACTTAATACTTAAGCATCTATAAGTTAATGCACATGGCTTGGGAGTGAAATGAAGTAACGGTGGCACATGGGATGGGGGTTAGGCTGTGTAATGTAATGGAAAAGGAGGGGCGTGGGTTGAGCGTAGGAAGGTAAATGCACTTGTAGATATTTGCTTCCAAACTTTGGATGTAAATACCCACATGCACAACTCATTTTTCCATCTTCTCCATTCTATAATAAATTCTTTAAAACCGAACCAAATGGAGTAATTATTTTTTACAAACCATGTACAATTCCAATGGTTATGACTTCCATTTGCAAAACTTCTTCTAATTTCGAGCTTAGCCATATCAAAATCTCACTTCTTTGCAGTGCATTTTCAGGCCCAGATTTTAGGTCCGAGAATATCTTATTTTCTTTTGATCATATCTCTCTCAAAATAAATCGGAATTAAGTATTTCTTTTTATCAGATTGTAGAGAAAAGAATTTTCAAGAACTTTTCCTTTGACAAATTTTCAAAATTTCTTGAACAACATGTCTAAAAATAAGTTAGAAAATGACCCATTTTCGGTTTTGATTTTTGTGAATCCGAGAATACCTCTTCTTCTTTTGACCATATCTCCTTCAAGAAAACTCAAAATTGAGTAATTCTTTTTTTTTAATTCAAGACATAAAATTTCCAAGAATTTTCACTTAGACCAATTCTGCAAATTCAGAGTGCACGTGGGCCAAAAATTCGAGTAAAGATGACTCATTTTCGGGTCCAATTTTTGTGAATTAAAGACCTCTTTTTTTCCATTGGCCGAGCTCTTTTAACCGTAGACCCTTAGGCAGAGAGCATTAGTGATGTGCATGTAAATGTGCATATTTTTACTTCCACGTTTAATCTACTTTTACTTTAAATAAATGTCATAATTAGGTGTTTTTACATGTTTAAAACTAAATTTCAAAAACGCTTTCAAGTCCTCATTCATGCATCTACATGGGGTAAAATGGTAATTTTGTGCATGTATTAAATTTGAGAATATTCACTTGCACATTTTATTTTTATTTGTATAAATATGGACGGAAAATGGATGAAGGTTTCATGGAAATATGCATGCACAAGAGTTAGAAGCCAAAGAAATGAAGAAATAAAAGAATTCATGTAATCATGGAGAACCCTACCGACCCACTTAACATGATCTACAATTAAGAGCTAATGCACATGTAGTGGAGATTAATGTTACATGCACATTTAATGGAGGATTATGCTTATGCTAATGAAAACTTGGTGGCCACACTTCCCAAGGGGTATTTTTGGTAGCTTCCTAAAACATGGATTAGGGTTTTAGGCATGTATAAATAACCTTCCTATGTTTATGTATTGAAGTTTTAGTTTTACATTATATTATTCAAGTTGTATCATGAAATCAAATGAGAAATAAAATGGCTTCCTAAGCCTCTTCTTCTTCTTTACTCTTTCATGCTTTCATGTTATCTTATGCTTATTTTAATTTACATGCTCTCTTTCCTTTTATGTTAGTAGCTTAGATTTAATTTATGCAAGTAGTTTAGCTCTCTTTTTATTTAAATTAGCTTGCACTTTATTTTGTTTTCTATGTTGAAATTTACATGTGCTGAAATGATAACACAAATGAGTAGCTAAACCCCTTCAATTTAGGGGTGATGAAGCTCTCTAAAATTATGTAAATTCAACATATTCTATTGTTTATGATATCTTTTTTTGCTTCATGAAGAGTTGGATTTTGATGTAAGTTTATAAAGGGAATTTGATAGCCAATGTTGTAACCACAAATGGGCTATGCTTAATCCAACATAAACACAATTTACATCATCATCTAACTAAGTGATTTTGGTCATGGAATTAAAGGAGAAACAAAATTTGATGATCTATGTTACTAAACAAAATAGTAAATAGATCATACTTATAATAGCTTTTTCTTTGACTTCATGTTCATTTTCATTACAATTGATAAGTGGTTTAAGTTCTTGTATTAAAGTTTGATGGTTTAAGTTATGTTAATTAATAACATAAATAGACCATACTTATGATAAATACATCACTAATTCTACTTAGATGAAAATAGAAAGATCATAGATTGTTTTTGTGTTGATTTATGTAGAAATATGAATTTGCCTTTAAATTGTCTTTTAAATCTCGTATTTACATTCACTTTGTTCTAGCTAGTTTTCCATTTCTTTAAGCTTAAAACAATCTCAAGTTTGGTTTAATTTGATTGAATAGAATTTAAAATCAATTCAATTCCCTGCGGATCGACCTGTACTCGCCACGTACTAAAATTGTACGATGTGCGCTTGTGGTTGTTTTTATTACAATATTTTTGGCGATTTTCTAACCGATAGAAAATTAGCCGTCAAACAAGTTTTTGGCGCCATTGCCGGGGATTTGCAATTTGATTTAAGTTGTATTCTTTGAATTATTTTTGTTTGATTTTAATTGTGTGTCATTGTGTGTTAATTTGCAAAAATCTAAAAAAAAATATTTTGTGTTGTGTGTTTGTGTGATTTTTGCTTTCATTTGATTTGTGTGCTTGTTGTTTTTCTATTTGCATTTCTATTTAAAAAAACATACACAATTTCAAAACAAAAAAAGATATTTTATTAATTTACATTTACATTCGCATTTTACGTTTACATTCTTACATTTACATTTTTCTTTTTCTTTTTTTAAACTGTCACTGCCCCTTCAAACATCCCACACTTCAACCTGCACAACTTCCTATTGCCAATGTTACAGCCTCCCTTTCCTCTGCCCATATCTTCTTGCAACAACAACATCATATTTCAACTTCACATCCAATACCCCCACTTCATTGCAAAACTTCCACATACAAACATCTGCACATCCCATTGAAACCATCAGATACCAACTTATGTGCACACTACTGCTCTTCAACCTTCAAACAACAAAAAATCTCTACCACCATCATCCTTACCACCACTGCTACATTGCACAATCTCCTTCCTTTTGCCATCTAATTTCTATGCACTGCACACTGTCAACATACATACAACAACATTTCATTGCGCATCAACCAAAATCATCTGCTTCCATCATTCCTCTACATCACTCCAATAACCAAACCACTAGTCAATCACCATATCAACCACCATCTTCACCACCATTTGCCTCCTCCACCATTTGAAGCTTCATACAACAATCCATCCACATACATCCTCAACATGGTTCACATCACTGAACATCCTCACCACACTGTTGCACTATCACTACAACAAACAAATAGTGCATACCTCTACCATTTCTTCATTCCTGATCACTACAACTGCCACTGCCCTACTTCAGCCACTCCACCCTCCTATCCTTCAACATTACTTCCCCTCACCACTACATTTCAAACCGCCTCACCACTTCAACTATACCTATACAACATACCACCTTTCACACTCACTACTCTGCCATAATCATCAACTGCCTCCTCTACACATTACATAATAACATCTCAACCCATATACAACCTTTCTACTTCCAATCACCACCAGCAACCTAACCACAACATCCACTCTCACCATGCACATCACTGACATCAATCCAAACTGTGCACATCCCCTGTGCAACTGTGCACATCTTAACTTAGCTCTGCACTGACATCTACCTGAACGGTGCACACAACTCCATCTCAACACCTTCTACCCCTACCGTGAAACTAGCACCACAAAAACACGTCAACACTACTTCACTTCACTGCCATCAAACACTCCATCCAAACCACCCCTGACAACAACATCCCCACAGCCTTCAAACGACCATCACTTCCTATCACTTCTGACCATCTACTGCACTTCACCCACTGCTACATAAAACAGCAATCCTCTATAAACATCATCCCATGCCTCAAACATACAAACTACTATACCCACCATTGCCTGCACAACAACCAACCTCACCTGCTTCATCACATCACCATCTACCAAATTACTCTGCCATCTGCAACTGATTGCATCACCATCCAAACAATCATCCATCTCCCCTCCAAACTGCACTACAACCAGTCATCACCTTCCACCTGCAATCTGCCACACACCATCACCACACCTGCCACTACCTTACATTTCCTCTACCACTACATCACCATAAATGTAACGACCCAATTTTTCGATGCCCGAAAATCGACATCAATACGTCCACTGTATTAAATGCCGAACAATCGAATGCCGGAAAACCAAATCGTTAGGGTTAAAGAAGAAAGAGGTAGAAGAAGAAATAGAAAAACAATATCAGAATCTCACAATCGCAGTGGAACAATATATAATAGATAAATGACTAATCTTTAAACAAAAGAATCATATTTGTTTATACATTACATCATCAGAGTATTACAACAACAAAACACAACACTGGCAGTTATGATAACCTGCCCAAATGGAAATTTAATTTGCAGCAACCCATACGCAGCGGATAATACATAATATAAGTGATATGTCTCGCCATCTAGCTTGCCTCCTGATCTCCACAGCATACTTTCCTGACTTCGCTCCAGAACAACGATAACCTGACTCTAGGCTGCCCGTGTGAAAAATTATGGGCACCCAGAGTTTAGAAAGGGGAACAATAAACTCCGAGCCAGTCATGGGATTGGTATGAGAACTTAAAACAGTTATTTGTACAAAAAGAAATCCGTTTATGCTTTTTGGAAAATGAAACTACCATAAGGCCTCCCGGCACACACACAATGCAATCGCACAATTGGGGGAGATTTCTCCTTATAGTAGTCAAACATGCTTGATACACGAAAATCCTTTTGTTATTATTAATAGTGCATATTGTGGAAAACATTTGCAAGTATAATATTAATCTTAGCCAGCATACGTACCATTATAGTATGCCTACTATAGCTACCATGTTAGATGGCAGGTACTACAACTAAAATCGTAAAGGGCTCGTATTGATTGTTTGGATTTCCAACAAATGGTCAAGGCTAAGGAACTTCCTTTCTGAATGGGTACGCCTTTGGAGGGACGCCCCGAGAACCTAACCGGATCTCTGCCAACACAAGGCCAGGTAACCTCTATAACTAGGTAACTAACTACCATGAGTATGCCATCCCCCGGTCGTAACCAACCTTTACCGAGGCGCCTCAATTCCAACAACCACATAAGTAAATATCTTAGCTCCATACCAGAATACCACTTTTTATTTTATCCACATAAGTAAATATCTAGGCTCCATACCAGAATACCTCTTTATATCCAGAAGGAAATGTACATACCCTGAGGGGCGCGACCCCCATAACCTTGCTACATCCTTCCTGTTTCAACCATTTCCGGGGTGTGAGGTTCGATGAAGTCTCGTCCCACAAAGCTACGCTTTTCACAAAAGCAATGCTTCGATCAACCAATGATCAACACTTAGCATGCCACATTACCAAATTGAGAATATATCGCTAGTAACCATCAACTACATAACCTCCGAGCTCGTACGTCTCAAAGAAGGGTGTTAAGCTAAGAGAATAAATTCTCCGCCACCAACAGAAATATATTTGATAGAAACCAGCTTTATATCTCAAAGTGTAATGTCAGACATACATCCATACAAGTCCATCCTGGGTCTGAATGGAACCGAAGGCACTTCGTCCAATTAAGGAAAAAGTCCTTGCAAATCCGGATATCCCCTAATCACGTCCGGACTCCCCATCACATAGGGTAATCAAAATCTCTATACCAGAGCAACTCGGTGCAGAGACATTCAACAAGAAATCCTTTCATTTTCGAAAATACCCGGTCATCAACCACCGTCTTCAAATGCAATCCCATTTCATCGTATCATTATTCGGAATGGGTTTTATGACTTAATGTCCTCTCCCGGCTTAACCGAATAATAAGCGCTTATTTTAAAAACAAGTGGATACATTCATTCTAAATTAAGTCACAACAAATTTCCACTTTTGATCTTTTAAACAAAAGACCCACCTTTTAAGATTCGATGTGGTTTTTGGATAACCATTTAGAATCCGACCCCCAGTCGCATCGAAATTCAAATGCCGTCTTAAAGGCCAATATTGATAGTTGGTTATTTAACTATCATACAACATCCACAAACAACCATCAGATTTAAATAATTTCCCAAATTATTTATTTTCAAAATATCTTCGCAAGATATAAATTTTTCTACACTTCAACCCTTTTTGAAAACAGTTTTCAAATAACTTTCCTCTCGCGGAATAAATTTCCAAACATTGTTTATCTCCACTGAGAAATTTGCCAAGACAATATGCTTTAGATTTTTGAAATAATTTAAATCACTTTATATAAAAATATATACATCCTTTATAATACTTAGAAAAAAATTTATTTAGAACACTTTATTTAAAATACCAGCTATGAAATTTAATAATAACTTTTCATGTAAAACTTAAGCCAAAAAAAATTTAAAAATAAAGGTTATTGAATTCTATACAAGTTTTCCAAATAAAAACTTTAGTCAAACTATTTTTATGAATAAAACTACTTTATAAAATATAAATATTAATAATTTTCTTTTTAAATTATAATACCATTTAGCCTTTTAAAATTATTACTACTATAACTAATTTAATAAAATATTTACCTTTAAAATTCTAAACCACTTAAATAAATAATTTCTCAAAACATTCTTTTAAAACAATTTTAAACTTTTAATTTATACTTAAAAGCTCCTTTGAAAGCGTACTTGGCTTTTAAAGGAAATACGCTTTTCTCTCACACCTTTAAAAAAAAACCACTATTTATTTTTAAAACAAATTACCCATTCCATTATAAATTCCCACCGTGAATTTATATTTCCAAAAATCCACTGATATATATTATTTCTCTTTATAAACCCAGTTTATAAATTCCATAGTCTTATCTTCCTTCTAAAACATAGTTTCAAACATTTAATTAGTTTTCAAATTGATTTCCCAAAACTGACTCCATTTTTAAAATAAATTCCTTTATTTCTCCCAAACCATTTAAAATCCGAATTTTAAATAAATTCTTCAACTTTTAAACAATACTACTTAAGTTCTCAAAATCCCTTTATTTTCATTTATAAAAATCTTTTCCCCATATTTGAACTTATTCAATAGGATTTCAAAAATAAAATTTTATCCTTTTCCAAATTCCTTCTTTTAATTTATACAATTTTCTAAAAATTATTTTACTTCCAACAATCCAATTCTTATATTTCTGGTATATTAAAATACCAGAATATATTCGGCTAAACCATAGCCTCCACTAATTTCAATTACCAATATAATCAATCATAGATTATTAATAAATCATGTCACAACATATGGAATAAATTCAAACATTTGAGGAATCCAGTTGGATCCCTCCAACCTGTTTCCCTGCATCCACAGATGTTAGCACAACAATTTAAAATACCAATTCCACTTCGAGGTGGAATATCGTGGTATATGGGTTAATATCATATCATCCGCTATTATGCGGCGCATAAGGTCTCATCCGCTATATAATGCGGGAAATCAATCACTCCAATATATATATATATATACTACTATATATAACATACCAATCCAATTGATAACAATTATCAATCCAAGCAAACAACCAATAATTTAAATTTAACTATTTAAATTAAACCGGGTAATCCGATTGAGTGAGAAGTTTTCACCTTTGTTTTGGTTTTTGCAATCCATTTCCAATCCAACTTGTTTTCTTCACGATTTGTTTTCATGTCTTTTGACCTTACTGAACAATGACGAACACGGATCGAAACCCTCCCTCACCATGTCTGACCAAGATGCCGCTCGCATACTATCGAACTTCCATCGGCACACCGCCACTCGCATGAGATCCACATCGCGACTCCCATCAGTGAACGCCAGTGTCCCTCTCGAGCCCCGCTTCCTCATGCTCGATCGAACTCATACCCACACGAAAGCACCTCCGCCTTCGCCATCGCGACAAACCTGCAGTTCCGACCTCCCTTCCCTCGCGCAAACGCGCGCGCCCCCTGCTTCGAGATAACCATAAATTTTGTCACGCTCGAGCTCCAGGTTCCGAGCGATTGAAGAACGCGTCGCCCCTTTTTCTCGCGACCTAATTCGCGATTCAAATTTTTTTTATTTCATCATCATTTTTTTCCCGTGCTCGACATTTGTTTTTGAACGAGCACTGCTCGATTTCAATTTGGAAAAGGGGAAATAAATTTGAAGAGAAACAGAAATTTGGTTTTGCTTCGAGATGTTCCGCCATTTTCATTTCATTTTATTCATGTATCGACCAAAAAATTTTCTTTTCTGATTTGAAAGGAAATCGATATATTTAAAATGCTCAGCTAAGATTATTAAAGGAAGAAAACGCGTGTTTACACCGAGAAGACACATGCTGAAAGGCAAGAAACATGTTTAATTTGCCTAGTAAAACAATATTGTATTAAACATACATACATACATATATATATATATTACTTTTACATCAAATTGTCTCGAAATCGTAACTTAAAATCGCGAATCCTTATCGAGGCTGCTGCTAGGTGTTTATAATATTATACCCCTATTACGAACGCAATGGAAAAGGTTCTGAGTTCTAATTCGATCGTATGAAGAAGATAGCTTTTCAGACCTAGTTATAATGTTGAATTTTCGATATAAATTTCAGCGCGTTTACTTACCGTACGATCACACGATAACTCCAAACACTACGAAAATTGAAATCCGATAATAATACACTATTATGGATCCAATGGAACTAGTTTCGTCGAATTCCAAGACTGTGCCTCGGAAGGCTATTTTTAAACATCGATTTAAACGATATAAATTCAAGACTGAACCAATCACTTTCAAATTAAATTTTAAAAGTTTTATTACCTTCAATATTATCAATATAAATTTCCTAAGCCTTTAAAATATTTTTAACAAGCATAAAACTGAAGATTCAATATTTCAATAATTAAATTTAATAATTTAATTGCCAAATTCATAGTGATATTTGAAATTCAAGTTAAACTAACATTCAAATATTTAAAATCAATTAAATATTCCAATTTCAAATATCAAAAATTCTGGGTCGTCACATTCTTCCCCCCTTAAAATAATTTCGTCCTCGAAATTACTAGTTAAGAAGAATAATCCATAACCCGTTTATCATTTTCCCAAAACCAAACAGTTTTATCAACTTGCCAAAACAATTTTTTTTTATTAAAGATCCATTATCACTTCAACTAACTTTCCCAAATCTTCCATATGTTCCAACCAATATCATTTTCTCAACAATTCAAATTTAAATTCAAAATTTTTAATTATCCAAATTTCCTCAAAATTTTCTAACTCCCTAAATATTCAAAAAAATTCGCCAGTGTCTCCTTTTTGCGGTTAGCTCGGTACGACTACAAAATACCCCTATGGGCCTCCAAATTTCAAAAGAAAACAAAAAATCAAGTGGCTAGATCAGAAAATCATCAAATTTCATACAGGAATTTAAATACATACCTTTTTGTTGGACAATTCAAATTTATCTTTCGAATCTAAAAATCCCAATTTATCCTTTTGCTTTAACACACCCGTATATCCTATTTAGCAATAATGTCCAATTACAACATTCAAAATCATTTTATACATTTTTTCACAAAATTTTCAATATCTATTTCATTCTAATCCGTACGATGTACCCATATCATTCGTATGCAATATCAAATTCGATCGCTCACTCGATCACACAATTTCACTTCCGAACTAGTATCGTCCACCCGACTTCCTAGTGTTGACTCAGATCTGGTTTCTTGATCAGAAACCATCATTCTCCTTGCATAGCCGCAAACTATGATAGAGAATTTCTAGAATCAACCAAAAATCCATATCCAGGGTTCGCCGTCGAAAATCGAATGAAAAATCCCAACTCGGATCGATATAACTACCTCGAAATTCTGTGCTCGATTCTGGATCAAATCGCTATGCGAATAAAGTAATATACGTACATCCCACGTATTTATTTCTAATTGATTATTAGCTATATCAATTCTCTTTTATTCACATTTATATTTATTTCTATCAAAATTTTTATTTCCCATACTTTTATTTACTCCATTCAAATACTTACTTAGTATATTTTCCCAATTCCAGATTTTACTTAAGAATTTCATCATCCATTTCTTAAGTTCAATATAAGTATTTTATATACTTCTTATATTTATTTTCACTTTACATATTCAATTTCATTTGAATTCAATTTACCTTAAAATTCTGAATACTGAACTTTTATCAACTATCTTTCATTCATATCTACTTCATATCATCATTTTATTTGACTCAAATTTTCAATCCCATTCTGAATTCAATTTCATCTTCAATTCTTAATTTATTTCCAAATCAAATTAAATCTTGAATCCTATTTACTTTATTTTCCAAAAATCCAATTTTTAAATAAGATTCCAGAGTTTAAATAATCACTTAAGTATTTCAAAAATCATTTTTGAAATCAATTATATCCAAAATCAATCTATTTCAAAATCAAACTCAATTTCAAAAATATTCCATATTCGAAACATTCGGGTAGCAATTCCTCCCTTGGAAACTCGAAAATGAACACCGATGATGTCGCGATCATCATCAGAATTATTTTCCAGCGACCGAAAAGAGTTTAGTGCTTTCATCCCTTTAAAACATTTTCAAATATTTTTAATTCCAAACTCCTACAGATTTCAAATCCAATTCAAAATATTTTCCCTAAATAATATCACCATTATTTTTCCAAACCTTTGAAAAATCGTTTTCAAACTCAAAAAGGGATTTAAATTTCCCAAATCTCAAAATTTCAAATCCTTTCAATTTATTTTCAAATATTTCTCTGGAATTCTATTTCAAATTATAAATCACATTTACAATTTACATTTACAAATCCCATTTGTATATGAATTTATTTCTTAGCTTTTAGTTATGATTTCAATTTCTTATTTAATTTCCATACAACAATGATAATAATTTAATATTATCACTTCCTAGCAAGCAACCATATATTATAATAATTTACAAAAATTGTTTCTTTTACATACGAAAATAATTTGGGTAAAATTATTTCATTTACCCCATTTTAAAACAATACCGTGTCAAATTGTTCTATTCAAGCGTTTAGAGATCCCTATTAATAACGTTAATTACTCGTATTAACCAAAATCCATATACCACTCAACAAACCAATCAACACGATATAAAATAATTTTATATTCACTAACTAATACGCGCTCATATCTATTAATACACTCAAACTCATTCTAGAGTACTACATACTTTATTTCTAATGAGTAATCCCCACCAGAGCCAAGGTTATCGCCAACCTAAGCTCTGATACCACTCTGTAATGACCCAATATAAGTGATATGTCTCGCCATCCAGCTCCTGATCTCCACAGCATACTTTCCTGACTTCGCTCCAGAACAACGGTAACCTAACTCTAGGCTGCTCGTGTGGAGAATTATGGGCACCCAGAGTTTAGAAAGGGGAACAATAAACTCCGAGTCAGTCATGAGACTGGTGTGAGAACTTAAAACAGTTATTTGTACAAAAAGAAATCCGTTTATGCTTTTTGGAAAATGAAACTACCATAAGGCCTCCCGGTACACACACAATTTAATCGCACACTTGGGGGAGATTTCTCCTTATAGTAGTCAAACATGCTTGATACGCGAATCCTTTTGTTATTATTATTAGTGCGTAGTGTGGAAAACATTTGCAAGTATAATATTAATCTTAGACGGCATACATACCATTATAGTGTGCCTACTATAGCTACCATGTTAGATGGCAGGTTCTACAACTAAAACCGTAAAGGGCTCGTATTGATTGTTTGGATTTCTAACAAATGGTCAAGGCTAAGGAACTTCCTTTCCGAATGGGTGCGCCTCTGGAGGGACGTCCCGAGAACATAACCGGATCTCTGCCAACACATGGCTGGGTTACCTCTGTAACTAGGTAACTAACTGTCATGAGTATGCCATCCCCCGGTCGTAACAAAAAAACAGAGGCGCCTCAATTCCAACAACCACATAAGTAAATATCTGGGCTTCATACCAGAATACACTTTTTATTTTATCCACATAAGTAAATATCAGGGCTCCATACCAGAATACCACTTTTTATCCAGAAGGAAATGTACATACCCTGAGGGGCGCGACCTCCATAACCTTGCTGCATCCTTCCTGTTTCGACCATTTCCGGGGTGTGAGGTTCGATGAAGTCTCGTCCCACAAAGCTATGCTTTTCACAAAAGCCATGCTTCGATCAACCAATGATCAACACTTAGCATGCCACATTACCAAATGGGGAATATATCACTAGTAACCATCAACTACATAACCTCTGAGCTCGTACGTCTCAGAGAAGGGTGTTAAGCTAAGAGAATAAATTCTCCCCCACCAACAGAAATATATTTGATAGAAACCAACTTGATATCTCAAAGTGTAATGTCAGACATACATCCATACAAGTCCATCCTGGGTCTGAATGGAACCGAAGGCACTTCATCCAATTAAGGAAAAAGTCCTTGCAAATCCGAATATCCCCTAATCACGACCGGACTCCCCATCACATAGGGTAATCAAAATCTCTATACCGGAGCAACTCGGTGCAGAGACATTCAACAGGCAATCCTTTCATTTTCAAAAATACCCGGTCTTCAACCACCGTCTTTAAATGCAATCTCATTTCGTCGTATCATTATTCGAAATGGGTTTTATGACTTAATGCCCTCTGCCGGCTTAACAGAATAATGAGCGCTTATTTTAAAAACAAGTGGACACATTCAATTCTAAATTAAGTCATAACAAATTTTCACTTTTGATATTTTAAACAAAAGACCCACCTTTTAAGATTCGATGTGGTTTTCAGATAACCATTTAGAATCTGACCCCCGGTCGCATCGAAATTCAAATGTCATCTTAAAAGCCAATATTGATAGTCGGTTATATAACTATCATACACATCCACAAACAACCATCAGATTTAAATAATTTCCTAAATTATTTATTTTCAAAATATCTTCGCAAGATATAAATTTTTCTACACTTCAACTCTTTTTGAAAACAGTTTTCAAATCACTTTCCTCTCGCGGAATAAATTTCCAAACATTGTTTATCTCCATTGAGAAATTTGCCAAGACTAAATGCTTTAGATTTTTGAAATAATTTAAATCACTTTATATAAAAATATATGTGCTTTAAAATACTTAGAATAAAAACTATTTAGAACACTTTATTTAAAATACCAGTTATGAAATTTAATAATAATTTTTCATGTAAAACTTAAGCCAAAACTAATTTAAAAATAAAGGTTATTGAATTCTATACAAGTTTTCCAAATAAAAACTTTAGCCAAACTATTTTTATAAATAAAACTACTTTATAAAATATAAATTTTAATAATTATCTTTTTAAATCATAATACCATTTAGCCTTTTAGAATTATTACTACTATAACTAATTTAATAAAATATTTACCTTTAAAATTCTAAACCACTTAAATAAATAATTTCTCAAAACATTCTTTTAAAACAATTTTAAACTTTTAATTTATACTTAAAAGCTCCTTTGAAAACGTACTTGGCTTTTCAGGGAAATACGCTTTTCTCTTACACCTTTAAAAATAAACCACTATTTATTTTAAAACAAATTACCCATTCCATTATAAATTTCCACCGTGAATTTATATTTCCAAAAATCCATTGATATATATATATTATTTCTCTTTATAAACCCAGTTTATAAATTCCATAGTCTTATCTTCCTTCTAAAACATAGTTTCAAACATTTAATTAGTTTTCAAATCGATTTCCCAAAACTAACTCCATTTTTAAAATAAATTCCTTTATTTCTCCCAAACCATTTAAAATTTGAATTTTAAATAAATTCTTCAACTTTTAAACAATACTACTTAAGTTCTCAAAATCCCTTTATTTTCATTTATAAAAATCTTTTCCCCATACTTGAACTTATTCAATAGGATTTCAAAAATCAACTTTTATCCTTTTCCAAATTCCTTCTTTTAATTTATACAATTTTATAAAAATTGTTTTACTTCCAACAATCCAATTCTTATATTTCTGGTATTTTAAAATACCAGAATATATTCGGCTAAACCATAGCCTCCACTAATTTCAGTTACCAATATAATCAATCACAGATTATCAATAAATCATATCATAGCATATGAAATATATTCAAACATTTGAGGAATCAAGTTGGATCCCTCCAACTTGTTTCCCTGCATCCACAAATGTTAGCACAACAATTTAAAATACCAATTCCACTTCGAGGTGGAATATCGCGGTATATGGGTTCATATCATATCATCCGCTATTATGCGGCGAATAGGTTCTCATCCGCTATATAATGTGGGAAATCAATCACTCTAATATATATATATATACTACTTGTACTATATATAACATACCAATCCAATTGATAACAATTATCAATTCAAGCAAACAACCAATAATTTAAATTTAACTATTTAAATTAAACCGGGTAATCTGATTGAGTGAGAAGTTCTCACCTTTGTTTTTGTTTTTGCAATCCATTTCCAATCCAACTTGCTTTCTTTACGATTTGTTTTCATGTCTTTTGACCTTACTGAACAATGACGAACACGGATCGAAACCCTCCCTCACCATGTCTAACCAAGATGCCACTCGCATACCATCGAACTACCATCGCCATGCCGCCACTCGCCTGAGATTCACATCGCGACTCCCATCAATGAATGCCAGTGTCCCTCTCGTGCCCCGCTTCCTCATGCTCGATCGAACTCATACCCACACGAAAGCACCGCCGCCTTTGCCATCGCGATGAACCTGCAGTTCCTACTCCCTTCCCTCGTGCAAACGCGCGCGCCCCCTGCTTCGCGATAACCATAAATTTTGTCGCGCTCTAGCTCCTGGTTCCGAGCGATTGAAGAACGCGTCGCCCCTTTTTCTCGCGACCTAATTCGCGATTCGAATTTTTTTGTTTCATCATCATTTTTTTCCCCGTGCTCGACATTTGTTTTGAACGAGCACTGCTCGATTTCAATTTGGAAAGGAGGAAATAAATTTGAAGAGAAATGGAAATTTGGTTTTGCTTTGAGATGTTCCGCCATTTTCATTTCATTTTATTCTTGTATCGACCAAAAAAATTTCTTTTCTGATTTGAAAGAAAATCGATATATTTTAAAATGCTCAGCTAAGATTATTAAAGGAAGAAGACGCATGTTTACACCGAGAAGACACGTGCTGAAATGAAAGATACGTGTTTTATTTGCCTGGTAAAACATTATTATATTAAACATATATATATATATATATATATATATATTATATTTTGAATTCAAATTGTCTCGAAATCGTAACTTAAAATCGCGAATCCTTATCGAGGCGTGCCACTAGGCATTTATAATATTATACCCCTATTACGAACGCAATGGAAAAGGTTCCGAGTTCTAATTCGATCGTATGGAGATACAACATTGAACTCCAACATTCTACAACAAATGCCCAACATCAGAGCCAATATATATAATACAACACCACAACGGAATAAGATAACTCCAATATAGTCTTCAAGAGAGAGATAGAATCCAACAACTGCGTCTTCATAGCAAAAACTCCAAATACCAATCCAAAAAGCTCGAAACCCTGTCATGCTGAACTTATAGCAAACTCGGTGCACTCCCCGATCCAAAGACTTCAAATCTACATCTACTATCTGAACTAGCTTCACAACCTACTGATAACCTGACTCTAGGCTGCCCGTGTGGTAAATTATGGGCAGCCAGAGTTTAGAAAGGGAACAATAAACTCCAGGTCAGTCATGGGACTGGTGTGAGCAAACAAAAACAGTTGTTTGAACAAAAAGAAATAAAAAGAAATCTGTTATGCTTTTTGGAAAATGAAACTACCATTAGGCTTCTCGCCGCACACACAATGCAATCGCACACATGGAGGAGATTTCTCCTTATAGCAGTCAAACATGCTTGATACGTGTAAATCCTTTTGATATTATTATTAGTGCATAGTGCGAAAACATTTTGAAAGTATCAGAAAAGAAAATCGATATATTTTAAAATGCTCAGCTAAGATTATTAAAGAAAGAAGACGCGTGTTTACACCGAGAAGACACGTGCTGAAAGGCAAGATACGTGTTTAATTTGCCTGGTAAAACATTATTATATTAAACATATATATATATATATATATATAATTTTGAATTCAAATTGTCTCGAAATCGTATCTTAAAATCATGAATCCCTATTGAGGCGTGCTGCTAGGCGTTTATAATATTATACCCCTATTAAGAACGCAATGGATAAGGTTTCGAGTCCTAATTCGATCGTATGGAGAAGATAGCTTTTCGGACCTAGTTATAATGTTGAATTTTCAATATAAATTTCAACGCGTTTACTCACCGTACGATCACACAACAACTCCAAACACTACAAAAATTGAAATCCGATAATAATACACTATTACGGATCCAATGGAACTGGTTTCGTCGAATTCCGAGACTGTGCCTCGGAAGGCTATTTTTAAACATCGATTTAAACGATATAAATTCAAAACTGAACAAATCACTTTCAAATTAAATTTTAAAAGTTCTATTACCTTCAGTATTATCAATATGAATTTCCTAAGCCTTTAAAATATTTTTAACAAGCATAAAACTGAAGATTCAATATTTTACCTAACTTCAATAATTAAATTTAATAATTTAATTGCCAAATTCATAGTGATATTTGAAATTCAAGTTAAACTAACATTCAAATATTTAAAATCAATTAAATATTCCAATTTCAAATATCAAAAATTCTGGATCGTCACAATAAAACTGCAAACTTCACCTTCTTATACAAAATAACTTCTGCACATGAGCTGTGCATAACACTCCTCTGCTCCCATCCCACTCCATCACTGCTACAAAGTGCAACCATCATCCACTGCCTACAACTACTGCCCCAGCCTTCATACATTTCAACACTTCACATATACCACTTCACAACATACATATACTACTGTTCCTTTTCCTACATCACCATTCCATCCAAACAAATACCAAACTACCACAAACTGTCATACTCTTCACCTCAAAACTGCTGCCTCCTCCCAAAGCATTAATCGCCACCTCCACTAATCCCAAACCGAGGCCACCATCTCCCCAAATCAGCAACCGAATCACTCCATTGCACCTCCATCACCACCCATCGCAACCAAACCCTAACCAAATCGTCGAACTCAGAATGCTTGAAACTCACCAATCGCCGAATCAAATCACGACCACCAATTCCCTGAATCCACCACAACCAACTTGGATTTCGCTGCTAATCACCATATTTTCCTTTCTGATTTCGAGTTTTCTCATTTCGAATGCGTTTTTTTGGGAAGAAAGGAGATCGTATTTTAATGAAGGAAGATAACTAATTCTTTGTTAAATGAGGGGAATAAAATAATTCATTTTTTAACGAAGGCAATGTATTGATATTCGTTTTATTTGTTTAAACGAAGGAAAGAAAATAATTCGTATTTTAACGAAGGCAGTGTATTGATATTCATTTTATTTGTTTAAACGAGGGGAAGAAAATAATTCTTTGTTTTTGATATTTTGGGCATTTGGATTGGGCCTTTATAATTTTTTATTTATTTTAGTCTTTGGAATTATTTTAGTTTAATTCTTCTTTGGCTTAAGAAAGAAAAAAAAGAAGGAGTTTGTTTTATTTTGTTTGTAAATTCATTTCTTCCAAAAAAAAGTATATATATCTTGTTCAAACTTTCAGGGTGCAGGAAACCAGAACGAGAAGAAGTGCTTGCTAAAATTAATTGCTTGCTCCGCTGCTTGCTTGCTAAATAAAAAAAACATTATCACTTTAAAATAAATTGCTAATAATTCTATACACTCTGGTATCGTGCTCTTATCTCTTGTTTTTATTTTCTTTGCATTGTTGGTTGCTTGCATTTTAAAAAAAAATCCAAAACAAAAACAAAAACAAGTTTCATTTGTAGTTGCATTGTTAATACACATTTAATTTCTGCTTTGCATTCATCTTATCTTATTTTTATTTTCTAAGGGCAACACCCAAATACACATAAGGTGGGGGATTTCATCACCCCTTCCTAGGCCCCCAAATTACATTTCATCTTAGAATTTGATTAATAAAAACGGTTAGCCTTTGGACTTAAGAGTGTCACGAGCTCACCTAGGGCTTAATTGTATCTTGACAAGTTGTCCTTTTTCGACAATTTATATTCTTGGTATCTATGCTACGATAGAGCAATAATCAGTTATAAATATTATGGTGATTCATAAATATTATACTGATTATTTCTCTGAAGGTACTTAAACCTTCGATTGCATTGCTATGGTGATTCGTGGTGCACCGATAACTCCTGTCTGTTACCTGGCTAAGAACTATTTCATTGGATTAAGACAAAGTGTGATTATACAGTTTTGGGTTAGGGGCTACTAAGGATAGAAAATTTGTAATTAAGTCCTTGCATTCATTTTTTTGCAAAGGCTAGCGGGGTTAACAGGGCCCCTACCTGATTTTATTGCCAAAAAACAATAAAATACAAAGCTTGCCCAAAGAAACAAGCAGAAAAAAAGAAAACACACCGGGATAAAGTCCTTGCATTCATTTAATTGCATTAGTTTATGCATATTTTAAAAAAAAAGAAAAAAAACAAAATCCAAAAAAAAATATTGTACATTTAACTTAACTTAGTTTTTAAATCCTTTCCTTTGAAATTTTTCAATCAAAATCAAAAATCCATAAAAAAAATTGAGTTAGTTTTTTTTAGAAAAAACAAAAATCCAAAAAAAGATATGTATAATCTTTTCAAAAACAAAAACAAAAACATATAAAAACAAAAATGGAATTTTTTTTTGAAAATCCAAAAAAAAAATCAAATCTCCCTTTTGAAAAACAAATTTCCTTTGGTAAATAAATTTCCTTATAAAAATATATAAAAAAAACAATTTTTCACTTGATTTCATTCTCTAAACTCTGTTTCTTTCTCTTAAACTCAATTCTCATTTCTTTCTCTTCTCGACCTTTTCTTATGCATGAGTACTTGGACTCGTGACACAACAACAAATACTTGGACTCATGACACAACAACGAATTGTTTAACTCGAACAAACGATCCTCATACAATGGCAAACGAAAATGCCCCTCGAACTCTTATGAATAGAATCTTTCCCGATAGAGTGTCTATTCCTTCTTGCATCATGCTTCCCGCCCCAACTGGTAACCATTTTGAAATTCACTCAAACCATACTGCCACGCTCCCAAAATTTCGCGGTTTTGAACATGATGACCCATACATTTTTTAATGAAATTCGAACAAGTTTGCGCAATCATGAAACTCCAACAACTTTCTGATGATGGAATCAAACTCCGATCAATTCCATTTGCTCTTATGGATTATGCTGAAAAATGGTTGTATAGCTTACCATCTAACTCGATAAAAACTTGGGAAGAATTCGTTAAACTTTTCTTAAAAAAGTTCTACCCCTTGGAAAAAACAACTAAAATTCGAAATGAAATCGTAAACTTTCATCAATTCATGGGTGAACCATTCGGAAAATATTTTGAAAGATTTAAAGAGTTTTGATGAAATGTCCACACCATAATTTCGAGAAATGGACCCATTGCCAAAGCATATACGATGGACTTGAAAACAGCTCACGAACCATGATTGAATCGATGTGCCAAGGCAACTTTCTCGCCCAACATCACGATGATGCTTGGAAATTTTTTGAAAACCTAGCCGAAAAATCATCCCAATGGGAACGTTCTAACGAAAAATCAATTTACTCACGATCGAGCGCACACTCAATAGGATCATCTTTGACTTTGGAAGCTAAAATCAGCGCAATGATTAATAAATTTGACAATGTTTTCTCATCCAACCAAATGAACTAAGCTTCCCAACCCATGTGTTATAAATGTAACTATCCAAATCACATAGCCGATCAGTGCCCTAATTCTATCGAACAACTCAATACTTTGAATAAGGTTAAAAATAGCCCATTTTCTCCAACGTACAATCCTGGTTGGAGAAATCATCCGAACTTTGCTTGGTACAAAAACAATTCCAATACAAATTTGCTTTGTCCCAATTTCAAGCATTCCTGAATAATACTTCGAAACCTCCCTTTAAACCCAATCATTTTCAACAAAATTTTGTGGGTTCGTCTCAAAATCAACCGTAACAATCTTTTGCTCCCTCACCCCAAGACGATAAACATTTAAGTTCACTTGAGAAAAGTCTTGAAACGTTGACTAAAGCAACTACTCAAAGCCTCCAATCAAACAATAAGTTGCAAAATTTGTTAACCTCGTACATGCAGAATACGAGTCAGTCGATTGCAAAACTTGAAATACAAATCAGTCAATTAGCCACGTTTGTAACTGAACATGAACGAGGCACATTCCCAAGTCAGCCAATTCCAAATCCTAAAAATCAAAAAACTAATTCGAATCAAGCTCATGTTGTTCAAGAAAGCAATGTAACCCAAATTAATGTTATCACAACTCTGCGTTCCGGTAAACAAATCAATAATCAAGTCGTTAATCCAAACGATTTACCAGAAACTCCTCTTAACACTTCTAAAATAAAAAACGAATCTGAACAAAACATTGAGCCAAACATCGAATCAAACTCCACTCCAAATTCTTCTTCTACTCAAGTAGACCCACCTACTAAGTATCGTGTAGCATTTCCTCATCGTTTTCAACCTAAGAAACACTCTGAACAAATGGAAAAGATGTTGGAAATTTTTAAGCAAGTCAAAGTTAACATCCCGCTTCTTAATATCGTTCAGCAAGTCCCAACTTATGCTAAGTTTCTCAAGGACTTATGTACCCAAAAACGACATGCTCGTGTACCCAAAAAAGGCTTCTTATCCATCGGACTTAGCGAAGTTTTGTCTAAACCAATTCCCGTCAGATACAAAGATCCTGGATGTCCGACGATCTCATGCATGATAGGAGACAAAATGATTAACAAATGCTTGCTCGATTTGGGTGCGAGTGTTAATTTGATTCCTTATTACATTTACCAACAACTTGGCTTGGGTGAACTAAAATCGACAAAAGTAACTCTTCAATTTGCCGATCATTCGATAAAGAGACCCGTGGGAAAAATCGTGGACGTACTCACCAAAATCGGTCAATTCATATTTCCCGTCGATTTCATCGTTTTGGAGATTCAACCCATGAATAATCCAATGAGTCAAATTCTATTAATTTTAGGCCGACCTTTCTTAGCTACTTCAAATGCTCTAATCAATTGTCGAAATGGTTCTATGAAAATTTCTTTTGGAAACATGACTTTGGATCTTAACATCTTCAATCTTGAAAATCTATCTAATGAACAACTTGACCAAATGCTGGAGGTTAGCTTCATTCAAGAAAATTTCGATAATGAAACAGTTGACTTAAACCACGAACACGGGACCAAATACGAACAAATGTTTCAAGATGAGCCTAATGAAATTGAAATTGTGCTTCCATTTAAGCCCCTTACCCTTGAATCAGAACTTCCACCGAATCATTGATTGAGCAACCCCCAAGGTTGGACCTTAAACCCCTTCCTGATCACCTTAAGTACGCATACTTAGGTGACAATGAAACATTTCCCGTCATAATCCCTTCATCTCTCTCTTGATCAAGAAACTTCCTTACTTTCAATTCTGTCGAAAAACAAGGAAGCAATTCGATGGTCGATCATCGATATAAAGGGAATTAGTCCCGCTCTTGTTAAACATCGCATCTATTTAATTGACGATGCCAAAACTTTTCGTGAAGTGCAATGAAGGCTTAACCCAAAATTGAAGGATGCAGTTCATGACGAAATTCTTAAACTTCTTGACAATGGTATCATATACCCAATCTTTGATAGTTCGTGGTTTAGCCCAATTTATGTTGTACCGAAAAAGTCTAGACTTACCGTTATCAAGAACGATTCTAACAAACTCATTCCAACTCGTACTCAAATGGGTTGGCGTGTTTGCATTGATTATCTAAAACTAAATGCTGCAACATGTAAGGATCACTTCCCTCTTCCCTTTATCGACCAAATGCTTGAACGTTTAGCTGGCCATGAATTCTATTGCTTTCTTGATGGTTATCCGGTTATAACCAAATTCCAATCGCTCCCAAAGATCAAGGGAAAACAACTTTCACGTGTCCCTTTGACACTTTTTCGTATCGGCATATGCCTTTTGGCCTTTGCAATGCTCGTGCTACGTTTCAAAGATGCATGGTCAGCATCTTTTCTGATATGATTGAACGCTTTCTTGAAGTGTTTATAGACGATTTTCCCATCTTTGGAAATTCTTCTTTTGAGTGCTTACACCATCTTGAGTTGGTTCTTAAACGATGCAAGGATAAACACTTAATGCTAAATTGGGAAAAATTCCACTTTATGGTTGCTCAAAGCATTGTCCTTGGACATGTCATTTCAAATAAAGGCATTGAGGTAGGTAAAGCGAAAATCGATGTAATAGCGAATCTTCCCATTCCCAAATCTGTCAAAGGCATTCGCTCTTTCCTTGGACACGCGAGTTTTTATCGATGCTTTGTGAAAGACTTCGGTAAAATTTCTAGACCTCTTACAACTCTTCTTGGAAAAGACGATCCATTTGACTTTAATTCTGATTGTGTTTCTGCTTTCGAACGTCTCAAAAATGAACTTGTTTCTACTCTTGTAATTTGCTCACCGAATGGGATCTTCTTTTTGAAATAATGTGTGACGCTTCGAACTTTGCAGTTGGTGTTGTCTTAGGACAACGAATCAAGAAGATCCTTCACGTTATCTACTATGCTAGTATGACTCCGAACAATGCTCAACTGAATTATAAAACCACTGAAAAAGAGCTTCAAAAGGTAGTTTTCGCACTTGAAAAGTTCAAACAATATTTGATCGGCTCACATATAACTGTTTACACTTATCACTCTGCTCTTAGATATCTCTTCGCTAAAATGGATGCTAAATCTCGCTTAATTCGTTGGATCCTTGTACTACAAGAATTTGATCTTACAATCAAAGACAAAAAGGATCCGACAATGTCACATCCGATCACTTGTCTCGTCTTCCCAATGTACCATCGCCCTTTACCAATCAATGGAAACTTCCCTGATGAACAGCTCTTTTCAGTTTCTGTCGATCCGTGGTATGCCGACATAGCGAACTATTTAGTCACTAATGAAACTCCTTCATTTTGGTCGAAACAAGATAAATATAAATTTCTTTCCCAAGTCAAGTACTTCTATTGGGATGATCCATACTTGTTTAAATACTGTTCCAACCAAATCATTCGACATTGCATTCGAGATTGTGAAATCAAAAGCGTTCTTTTGTTTTGTCACAATCAAGTGTGCGGTGGTCACTTCGGTCTGAAGAAAACTATAGAAAATGTGCTTCAATGTGGTTTTTACTGGCCTACTCTTTTCAAAGACTCGTTTGAATTTTGTAAAACTTGCGATCGTTGCCAAATATTAGGAAGAATCACTCGATGAAATATGATGCCTTTGAACCCCATTCTTACGATCGAAATCTTTGACGTTTAGTGTATTGACTTTATGGGACCGTTTTCCAATTATTTTGGAAATTTGTACATTCTTCATGCTATTGATTACGTCTCAAAATGGGTCGAAGCCGTTCCGTGTAAAACCAAAAACCATAGAATTGTTGTGAAATTCCTTAAAAAACATCTTTTCGAGGTTCGGCACACACAATAATAAGCGATAACGGCACCCATTTTTGAAATCGTTCATTTGAAACTCTAATGAAGAAATACTCGATAACCCACAAGTTATCCATTCCGTATCATCCTCAAACTTGTGGCCAAGTTGAAGTTTCAAATCATTAAATTAAATTAATCTTAGAGAAAACTGTTAATAAAAATCGAAAAGATTGGTCTCAGAAATTGGCTGACGCGCTTTGGGCTTACTGTACCACTTTTAAAACTAACATTAGGATATCCCCATTTTATTTAGTTTACGGGAAAGCGTGCCATATACCCATTGAAATCGAACACAAAGTGCTGTGGGCAATAAAGAACTTAAACTTTGATCTTGAAAAGGCCGATGAAAACAAAAAATTGCAAATCAACGAATTAGAAGAAATCAGGAACGACGCGTATGAAAACGAGAAAATTTACAAAGAGAGAACAAAAGTTTTTCATGATAAGTCAATCCTAAGAACAACGTTTTCACCAAATTAGAAAGTTCTTTTGTGTAACTCTCGACTTCATTTGTTCCCTTGGAAATTAAAATCAAGATGGACCGGACCATACATTGTACAAACTGTTTTCCACACGGTGCCATAGAAATACAAAACCCTAGAGATGGATCGATTTTCAAAGTCAATGGTCATCGTTTGAAACCGTTCTTTGAGTTGCCGTGTGATCAAGAGGAGGAGCTCATTATTCTTCACGATCCATACTACGTCTAGTAAGAAATGTTAACCCACTTTTGTAAATATGTACATATTTTTCCCTGTTACACTCATTATATCATGCATTGACTGTGGGGAGACAGTCAAAATCAAGTGTGAGGGGGATTCTCATCTTCATTTTTGATTTTTCATGGTCTATTTTTTGCATTTTCTTTCCAAAACTCAAAATTTCTATAAAATAAAATCTCAAAACAAATTTTCTTTTTAGCATTTTGATTTATTTTGAAGATACACTATAGGGTAAGTATAGGATCTGGCTTATAAAATTGAAATCTTTGAAAATTTATTTGAACCAAAAAAATAAAAATGAAGTTTGATTACAAGTAATGATTGTTTAACTAGTAATAAGGAAGGTTCATGGGTGATAATTATGAAGTATATCCTAATTGAAATCTTTGTCTAATAAGTGGTTGATTTAAAGTAAAGATGATAACATTTTTGATCTTCTAAATTAAGTGGTGCTAAGATGATATTGTAAAACTCTCTCTTCATAATTTTTGGTATATATGTATATATTCTTTTATTAACACTTACAGTCGATAGGTGCACACACTTGTATGTATACCCGCCATGCTCTATACCCTTCACATGTAAGCCCGCAAGGTAGTGCATGGATGATATATCTGGTCTCAGTTTCTGAGTTAGGTGTATGTATATAAAATTTCTTTCATTAATAATGCCTATAGTCGATAGGTGTACACACTTTTGTGTACACTCGACATGCTCTGTATCCCCCTCACGTAAGCCCGCAAGGCAGTGCATGGGTGGTATTTCTGGCCTCAGTTTTCTGAGATAGGCATATGTAAATATTGTTAATATCAATAAAATTTTCAAATAAGAGAGAGTAAGAAATTGAAATCCAAGCACTATTTTCACTTATGTGATTTGACTTGTTATTCAAAAGAAATAAAAATACCACTTTGAAAAACTTTGAAAATCAACTAAGGATCCATTTCATAGTTGCACTATGTTATCAACTGAAACAACTAGCCAAACTAGAGTCTAATTGTGATGATAACTTAATTTTTATTAGAAATTTTGACAAGTAAAAGGACTTAAATTTCTTGATAATGACCAGAACTTATATTTAACTTATTCGTGTCAATTTAAAAGTAAATTCTTCATCTGTAAATATTTTCAAAAACTTCCATATCTTTGTAAATAAATCTTGCATTTAGGAATTTTTTATGTTTCATTTGGATTTTGTGGGTAGTATTCGCTGAAAACCGTCACAAGACAATACTCGTCCTACTAGGGACACCTATAGGTTTAACGGCTTATTGCATACGCTCAATGCAATCATGTTTCCTACGAAAACGGATTTATCTTAGTTTTAGTTTACTCGAAGACGAATAAAAAGATAAGTGTGGGGGCATTTGATGTGCATGTAAATGTGCATATTTTTATTTCCATATTTAATCTACTTTTATTTTAAATAAATGTCATAATTGGGTATTTTTACATGTTTAAAACCAAATTTAAAAAATGCTTTCGGATCATCATTCATGCATCTACATGGGGGTAAAATAATAGTTTTGTGCATGTATTAATTTTGAGAATATTCACTTGTACATTTTATTTTTATTTGTAGAAATTTGGATGGACAATGGAAGAAGCTTTCATGGAAATATGCATGCACAAGAGTTAGAAGCCAAAGGAATGAAGAAATAAAAGAATTCATGTAATCATGAAGGACCCCACCTACCCACTTACCATGATCTACAATTAGGAGCTAATGCACATGTTAGTGGAGATTAATGTTACATGCGCATTTAATGGAGGATTATGCTCATGCTAATGACAACTTGGTGGCCACACTTCCGAAGGGGTATTTTGGGTAGCTCCCTAAAATATGGATTAGGGTTATAGGCATGTATAAATAACCCTCTTATGTTCATGTAATGGAGTTTTAGTTTTACATTATATTATGCAAGTTGTATCCTCAAATCAAATGAGAAATAAAATGGTTTCCTAAGCCTCTTTTTCTTCTTTACTCTTTCATGCTTTCATGTTATTTTATGCTCATTTTTATTTACAGCTCTCTTTCCTTTTATGTTAGTAGCATAGATTTAATTTATGCAAGTAGTTTAGCTCTCTTTTTATTTAAATTAGCTTGCACTTTATTTTATTTTCCAATTTGAAATTTACATGTGTTGAAATGATAAGACAAATGAGTAGCTAAATCCCTTCAATTTAGGGGTGATGAAGCTCTCTAAAATTATGTAAATTCAACATATTTTATTGTTTATGATCTCTTTTTGTGCTTCATGAAGAGTTGGATTTTGATGTAAGCTTATAAAGGGAATTTGATAGCCTATGTTGTAATCACAAATGGGCCATGCTTAATTCAACATAAACACAATTTACATCATCATCTAACTTTGTGATTTTGGTCATGAGTTGAAAGAGAAACAAAATTTGATGATCTATGTTACTAAACAAAATACTAAATAGATCATACTTAAAATAGCTTTTGCTTTGACTTCATGCTCATTTTCATTACAATCGATAAGTGGTTTTAGTTGTTGCATTAAAGTTTGATGGTTTAAGTTATGTTAATTGATAACATAAATATATCATACTTATGATAAATACATCACTAATTCTACTTAGACCAAAATAGAGAGATCATAGATTTTTTTTGTTGATCTATGTGAAAATATGAGAGTGCGTTTGCCTCTAAATTGTCTTTTAAATCTCATATTTCCATTCACTTTGTTCTAGCTAGTTTTCCATTTTTCTTAGCTTAAAACAATCTCAAGTTTGGTTTAATTTGATTGAATAGAATTTAAAATCAATTCAATTCCTTGTGGATCAACCCGTACTTGCCACGTACTAAAATTGTATGTCATGCGCTTGCGATTATTTTTATTACAATATTTTTCAACGATTTTCTAACCGGTAGAAAATTAGCCATCAAACAATTAGAGGTAGGATTTGGGAGCTATGGCCGTGAGCTAAGCAAGGTGGAGAATTTTGTGGCCGAGGGCAAGTTGAGGTAGATATGATGGCCGAGAGTTTGAAAGAGAAGTGGATTTGTTTGGTGATGTTAAGATGATGTTTCAAATGGTCTAGTGAAGTGTTGTGGTGATTTGAATGTTGGTAGGAAGTTTGAGTTTGATAAAGGTGAGAACACTTACTTAAGTAAGTTTTAAATTTAGTTAATGATATAAATGTTTAACTAATAAATTAATATGCTTGATTGGTAACTGGTTGATAACTTGGATGAAATGTTTAATATATATATATATACCTGTGTGTGTGTTTGGCTATGTTTGGTTGTGATGATTTTTCATCAAGTATGGATGAAATAATATGCTTGTTTGGATGTGTAAACCATTCACGTATAATACACATCGCATATCCACAAGGAAATCACTTTTCTTTATAAAATGAAATGGCGTAAACGAAATGGTTAAACCTCTTTAAAATGGTTTATAAATGTTTTATAAACATTGGCGATTTCGCGCCGTAGAAAGTTAAATTCCCAAACTATTATAATCATAGTTTTCAAACGAAAAAGAAAATCGAAATTTCATCTAATAGATATTGAAATATGAGCAAAACAAATTTTCAATATAGTCGCGTTTGACAGTTCGGAAACCAAAGCGAAATATTCTTCATAAATGATATTTTTAATTCTTTAAAAATATGGAATAAATTCTATAAATCTTTTAAATGTTTTAAAAGAGATTTAAGTTATAAAAATGGATTTATAAATAATAGAAAAGTGGTTTTGACCAAGCAAGCCTTCAAAGCACTATTCACAGCACTTTTTGCAGCGCTGTAATAACTTTTGAAATATGAATTTAAACTTAACAATTCTTTTCCAAATATTTTATAAATGTTCTAAATGAATAATTAAGTATTTTAATAATGATTTAGAGGTTTTATAGTTTACTTAAAAGAGTTTAAATAAATGATTTGAAGAAAAGCTGTTATAATAAAGTGATTTAATCTCGGCTCTAAAAGCTGACGAGTAGATTGGATTTTTCTATTCGTGAGATCCAGATATTGGGTGCTTAAACTAAGGAGATGTCCAGGAGCAACCAGTACCCTTACTCACTTGGCCTCCTTCTTGGGTGAGAGATAGATTAGGTCGAAATGTCGAAAACGAGATAAGTATAAAAGATTCAAAATTTATAAATTTAATTTGATACAACATGGATTATATGGAGATAATCTTCTTATACTTGGTGTTAAATTTTGAGGAGGGAACCCATACTATCCATGTGAATTTAAAAAGTGATTTCACCATTGTTCGATGGATAGTAAAGGTTTAATACAGAAATTGATATTGAGTAGAATTTGTATAATTTCTATCGAACCTTTTTAACTCAATAATGTTTTCCAATATGACTTATGAAAATGTTTTGGTATTTCCAAAGTTAAAGAGAGGTTTACTGATTCCGTATATACCAAAAAAGAAAAGTTTCAAAGATATATATATGTAGAAGATATTTTTTTTGATAAAAAGAAAGTAACTAATCAAATGATAATCACTTATTTACTTAATATCTTTTAATCGACGATTGGTTCGAAGGAACCGGGGTCATATTTGAGTGATTCTTATCCAAAAACCACTTCAAACCAATTTACGTATTCAAAGTGAAGACATGGAATGGTAGTAAATGAATGAAGGGTTGCTTGTCACTGGCCCTCGGGGGAAATTTCCTATATCATATATATGTGGCAGTAGCATCTTCATTTGATCTTCGATGCAAGGGCTGCTCGCTACTAATCCTAGGGATGTTTCTCGATATGATGTGGTAGCATAGTTTCTTCAGTTTGTAACGAACCGTAATTTTAACTATTTTAAATTATTAAATTTAATATAAATTTTGAATTAAAATGGTTAAAAATAAAATTTAATGATTTATTAATGTAATTTATTGATATGAACTTAGATAAAATTTTAAATAACAAAATTCGATATAAAAAATGGTAAACTAATTTTAAATACTGAAATATTAATTTTTATAAGCCGAATGAATAAAATTTTCTGATATTGGAGATATCTGGATATATAAACTATGAAAACCATAATTTTTTTTAAATGTGAATATGATTAATATATCTATGTATGTATACTTCACCATTTCAAACTCATGATAAAATATCTATATATCTATATACACATATATACAAGCTCCATTTTGATGACAAAAATATATATAAGTTTATATGTATGTATATATGTTTATAAAAATATTGTATATGCAAATAAATATATATACATGAATGTATAAACTTCATAATGACAAATGTCAAACTTATGATTATACAAATATATGGGTATAAGTTTATAAAATACAGTGCATATGTAAATACACACACACACACATATACATATATACATACATGCATACAATAAATCACATCAAGCTTATAAAATCAAATCAACGCATAATATATCAAATCAGCTCATATGCAATCAAGTCAAGAAAGAATAAAAAAATAAAATGTGAGCCTGTACACAAAACTTCAGCCACCCTATTTGAGTACATAGCCACCCTATTGATATACTGTCACTTTTCATTTTTATATATATGTGGCCGAGCTTGTATACTTGTTCTCTAAAAAAAATTCTGCCATTAAAACGTAAGAATAGGTTAAGTGATCAGAGGGTTTGGAAGTAGATTAAACAAAGCAGCAGAGTGTTCATCACATTTCAAAACAGTGAGTAAAACACCCTTACTTTATTAATAGGATATTACTTATATCTGTGGATATGGGAAAAATCTTCGATCTATGTCAAATGTTTAGGTGATTGTTAGGTTAATATGTATATGTATAAATGTGTTAGACATAGATAGTTTACCCTGCAACTCAAAATAAACACTGTACTTCTTCCATCTAAGCCCTCTGTCCTTGTTTGTTTTGATAAAAAGTGAAACCTTCCACTTCAAAAATCACTAGCTCATTATCCATTTAGTTTTTAAATATGATTCCAAAATCAAAGTAGCTTGTTTTTGAGTATAGATTATTTTAAAATTGATTTCATGCAATTTCATCAAGTAGAGAAGGGGAAAATACTGTATGTCGGTAAGTAGGTCAGTATGGCCAAAAATTCAAATATCCTGAATTAAGGAATGGATCATATAATTGTGCTCATCATAGAAAAACGTGATTTTTGGAAGTAGTTTTGTAATTTTTAACAGTGTGTGGAGTGAGAGATTGAGAGTAGAACGGAATTGGGGGTTTCTTTAAATTCCGGTGAATAATCGATGTTGTGGCATGGCGTTGGAGGTAAAGGATGGTTAGACGGTGGAGCACACGAGAAAAATAGTGTGATGATTTTTACTTGCGTGTGTGGGGTAGACGAGATTTTCGTAGGGTTTTAGGGTTGTTTTGTTGGCCTTGGGTTCATGGTCAAACCGCGACAAGGAGAGGGAGAGAAAAGGTTGCGCACCGAGGGGAAATGGTAGAGGAGGTCGTGGCGATGTCGTAGGTGAAGTCTGTTAGTTGATCTTGGACAGTGGTGGCGTGACGAGGGGAATTAGGTGATAGGCTTGGTTCTAGGTTTCGGGTTTGAGTTCGAAATTTCTAATGGAGGTGTGGTCATGGTTTCCAAGTGCGGAGGCGAGACTTGATGGTCATGGGTGGCTTGCATGAGGGGTCGACGGCATGGTTCGATGATCAGAGGGTGTGTGCATGTGCACACGTTCGTGCACACCTGAGTATTCTCGAATGAAAGAAGGGAAGGAAAGAAACTGGGAAGAGAGGAAGAGAGTGGTTTGATTATACGGGCCGGGTCTTGTTTTTGATGGGTTGGGTTATTTTAAAAAAAAGGAAATTAATTAATTAATTTATGTGAATATCTATAAATTTTCAAAGTCCTAATTATTCTTCATTTTAAACCTAATCGATGTGTAGTTTGTTGTGTTGTGATCTTATCACCAAGTTGTTCCATTTGAACTATTGTTGTCGAGATTTCTACAGTGTGAAGATTTAGTGATTTATAAATTGAAAGTAAACAAATAGGTATATTATTATGCAATTAATTTTATGTAACTGAGTCAGTTAATTATTAAACGATCTGTTTAAATTTTAAGTTAACCAAAAATAAATTATTTTAATTAATTTCTTTGATTAACAAGTAATCTGGATTTAGATACAACTCAACTCAGTTAAGTTATAACCGGATTCAGTTCTGATTTATAAATTGATTTAATATTAATTTTAAATTTGCTGACCGAGTTAATGATCTATGTTTGACTAATAATGTTCTTTGATATTGATTTCAATTTTCTATGGTCTGTGCCATTAAGTAGCCAAACAAATTAAGGTAGATAGAATAAAATGTTGACACATTTTATAGGAAGTAAATCTACTTGTACTGATCACTATTTTGAATTTCAGAAAATGTGATGATTACAAGTAAGTAAATTTCGATGGATAGGTCATGGTAAAGTAAACATATGGGATGAATTTCCATATGTGAATATTGACACCCTGATTGTAGGTTTGTTTATTTTAAACGACTTGACCTTTAAAAATTTATCGTTTGGATTCGATGAGACTTGAATCAGATACCAACATTATCCGGAGACCACTTCGATCTAATATTCACCACGAACCTTTACGGTTTGATTGTAGAGCCTGGTATGCTGGAATTTGATTTATGAAATAATTTCGGCCATTTAAATAAGTATTTATACTTGGACACTATTATAATATCACTGAATTTTCTATAAAAATGTTTTGGTTATCGTAAGGGAAAAACCCGTCGTGTTTATGTGTGACGTGGTCTTACGAGATACCTTTGGTTTTTTTCTTCAAAGGATTTTGATAACTTAAGTAATTCAAATTAAGTGTGTTTACTCACGCTAGTTTTCTAGACTGACTCGAGTGTTACTTTATTGTAATGTTCGGGTCAGACCGAGTATTACAGAATTCAGGTTAGGATGCTTGCAGCTCAGGGGACGAGCTAGATGGTAGAGACATATTACACGTACTTGATTGTATTCCAATGTGTATTATAGGCTGTATATTCAGCACCTTTGAGGACAAGTTATTGTAACTGTTTAGATTTCTATGTTGATGTTTGTACTTTGATAATTTGATGGTTGTGCTTTGATAATTTGTATGTATATTAGTAGCTACAGATTGTTTATATAAAAATCTGTTATTATATATTATATTTTATTCCGCTGCGATTGTGAGATTCTGTCACATACCGAAATTTTCGACTTTCGAAAATTCGACATCGATACTCACTTTATCGACTGCCGAGCAATCGAGTGCCGGAAACTCCAATAGTGAGGGTTTTAGAAAGAAAGAAAAGGTAGGAGAAGAAGAAAATAGAGAAGAAAGAAGAACAACAGAACAACATCAGAACAGAAAACAATATCAGAATCTTACACATCGCAGCGGAACAATATATAATAAATAAACACTAGTCTTTTAAAACAAAGAACTATATCATTTTATATATACATCAATCATCAGAGTCAATATACAACAATGGACAGTTATATAACTTGTCCTCATACAGAATACACAGCGGAATAAATACTATCAGATACAAATACTACGTCTCGCCATCCAGCTTATCTCCAAGCTCCAGAATATCCAGAATATCCTGATAACATAACTCTAGGCTGCCCGTGTGGAAATTGGTGGGCACCCAGAGTTTAGAAGGGAACAATAAACTCCGAGTCAGTCATGGTGACTGGTGTGAGATCGTAAAACAGTTATTCTTTAAAATAAACAACAGGAAGCTTTTAAAGTAAATTCGAAATGCTTTTGGAAAATGAAACTACCATAAGACCTCCCGCCACACACACAATGCAAACGCAGACTTGGAGGAGATTTCTTCTTATGATAGTCAAAGATGCTTACTACGAAAAAATCAAAACCTTTTTGATATTATTATTAGTGCATAGTGTAGAAAACATTTCGAAAGTAGAATATAAATCTTAGCCAGCATAGGTACCATTATAGTATGCTTGCTATAGCTGCCATATTAGATGGCAGGTTCTACAACTAAAACCGTACAAGTCATGTATTGTTTCTTTGGATTTCCAACAAATGGTCAGGCTAAGGAACTTCCTATCCACGATGGGTACGTCCCTGGAATAGACGACCCGAGAACCTAACCGGATCTCTGCCAACACAAGGCCGGGTTACCTCTGCAAAAATAGGTAACTACTGACACGCGTATGTCATCCCCCGATCGTCACCGATCTTCCCGAGGATCCCCGATTCGCAACAAACCACATAGATAATAATAATGCAGTAACCACAGAGGTTAAGTATCTGGGCTCCATACCATGATACCACCTTTATCCAGAAGGAATGACATACACTAAGGGGCGCTACTCCCTAGAACCTTGCCGCATTCGTCCTGTTTCGACCATTTACGGGGTGTGAGGCTCGACGAAGTCTCGTCCACAAAGCTACGCTTTCTCAAAAAGCCCTGCTTCGGGTCAAACAAAATGATCAACCTATGATCACAAAGATATAAGATCAAACAAATGATCATATCACAAATGATCAAACACCGATCATTTCACAGCAACACTCAGTATGCCACGTTACCAAATTGGGATATATCGCTGATAAATTTCAACTACATAACCTCTGAGCTCGTACGTCTCAGAGAAGGGTGTTAAGCTAAGAGAATAATTCTCCGCCACCAACAGAAATGTATTTGAAAGAAATCAGCTTTATATCTCAAATTGTAACGTCAGACACACAATCCATACAAGTCTGTTCCGGGATCGAATAGAACCGAAGGCACTTCTCACGAAGCCCTTGCAATTCCGGATAATTTTCAATCACGTCAGGATTTCCCGTCACTAAGGGTGATAAAACCTCTAAATCGGAGATCAGCCGATGTAGAGTAACTCGACGGTAATCCTTCCGTTTTCCAAAAATATCCGGTCTTCAACACCGGTCTTCGAATGCAATTCATAACGACGTATCACCTATTCGGAATGGGTTATACGACCCCATGGTCCTTTCCCGGCTAACCCGAATAGTGAGCGTTTATTTAAAAACAAGTGTGGCATTCAAGTTCATCCAATTCACAACAAATACCTACTCAAGGTAATTATTGATAGTCGGTTATTTAACTATCAATAAAGATGCGCAACATCATCAGATTCCAAATAATTTCCAAATTATTTCATCTTCAAAAAAAATATCTTTACTAGATATAAAATTTCCACACTTAACCGTTTGAAAACAAATTTCAAATCAATTCACTTTTCAATTTATCTTTAAAAGATAAAATTTCAAACCCTTCGTTTCATATGGGAAAACCATTTCCATACTTATTTAATTATAAGTAATTCACACAACTATTTATTTTCAACATTTGAAAATATTCGATATACTTAAAACAATATTAAGTATATATTCATTCTTTAAGGAAATCATAAATTTTAACATCTATTTGAGTCAAAACGAATGTTGCGTAAAACATCGTTACGATGACTCGAATTCACTAGTATAGGGATTCGGATTTTAAGGTAGATATATAAATCCCAATACTACATCAAAACATTTTCTTTCGAAAATCATTTACTATAACAACAGTGTTATAGTCCACCATTTCCTTAAATTTCTCGAAAACGCCTATTTCAACAAGAACTGTTGAAACCTATGATTTCGATATTCAATATATTTTAAAACATCGTTTAAAACAATTAACTTCATTTCAAATATCACTTTCCCAAAATAATATCCATTTTACTTAACAATATATTCACTGTCCAAAATCGTGAATATACTTCACTAATCACATTTCACTATTTAATTCGTCAAATTCAATTTATTCCGAATTTATAAAACAACGCTTATAAATTCCATTTCTGTTTTAAAACAACTTCGGTTTATAAATCTCCTTTTATTAATTTCTATAATACACTGATTAAAATAAGTGATTTCAGATTTATAAAACAACGTTTATAAATTCAACCTCATATTTCACAATAACTTTGATTTATAAATCCCATTTATTAACAAGTTCGATCAATACTCCCTTTAAAGGCAAAAATCCAGCTTTATAAGTTAATTTCTTATAAATCTTCCATTTTACAATTTCATTCATTTTAACTTCACAATTTATAAATCTATAAATTTCATTCTTTTTAACTTTACAATTTATACATCTATAAATTTCATATCGATTTTCCAAATTCGCTTTAATTTTCCAATTAAATTTCTAATTGGACTTCCCACTTATTTCTTTTTAAATAAATTCCTTTTAAAGACAATCAATTTCTTTATCTCTTTCAATCTATTTAAAATCCAAATTTAAATTAAATTCTTCAATTTATAATCACTGTTTTATGAAATCCATTTATTTAGCATTTTCACTTTATTCTGGAATTTATTCAATACGATTATAAAAATTTACTTTTTATACTTTAAAAATTCCTTTCTTCAAAATTTCTTCAATTTCAAAAATTGATTCACTTAGAAATTTTCTACTTGAATTTCAAAAATTCAATTTCGTTTATCTTTGGAATCCAATGATGTCAAAACATCCATTCAGCTAAATTTTAGCTTTCAAACAATTTCCAGATATCAATATGATTAATAGCATCACTATAATCATTCACAGATTCATATCACACTAGAAATAAATTCAATCAATGTGAGGGGTCCAGTTGGATCCCTCCAACCTGTTTCCCTGCATCCAAAGACGTTAGCACAATACCAATTCTGCTCCAGTACGGAATTATCGTGGTATATAGGTTTTTATAAATCCGCTTACTAACGGCGCAATAGGGTCTCATCCGCTATACGAGGCGGGAAATCATCAATCCAATATATACATATGCCAATATGTATATACTGCTATATATATAGATATATCCTATCATATCTAATATCACATCCAAACAAATCAATCAATAACTGCAATTCAATCAAAAATCTGAGTGAGAAGATCTCACCTTAGCTTTTATTTTGCGTTTGCCATTCACTTTAATCCTGATTTGGTTTTCCCGGTTCGACCTTGTATAAACAATTATACGATTTATTAATATTCGAACCAATCATCAACAATAAATTTCCCATTCAATAAATTTAATTTGCCAGTGATTTAATTTTAAACCAATTTCTTTCTATAACTTCTATATTAAATCTAACAAATTTAATTATTGATGATTTATTTTTTTACAAACAAATAAAATATTTTAAACTGATTCCCTCTTTAAAATTCTTCTTTTAAACTACATATATTTTTAACCATTACCTATAGCTGTTTAACCTGACTTTACCATAAAAGTTATTACAATATTTTTTTTTTCAATCTATATAAATTTTAATTAAAAGGAAATTATCTCACCTTACTGCTCTAGATCGAACTCACACTCACGGCACTCTCGCGTGCCCCAAATCGATCATTTCTGCCATCGCCATCGCGATGCTCATCACCTGAGCACTGCACGCCGACACCCCCCAGGCTTCCACCACCACGCCGATGCTTCCACGCCTCAATTTGCCACGCGATTCCCAATCTCACAAACCCAACACCAATGTCGCGAGACCCCACCAATCCAACCTCGACGAACTGCCCCATCGCGACATCCATTCATCGAACTCGCGAAACCATGCTGCCCAGATAATCGCGCCTCCGCCCTTGTGAAATCCCCAGCCTCCTACTGCCATTGCCACGAATCGACTGTCGCCGTCAGCCTCGTGTTCGACCTCGCGACCTCGAGACGAACCCCCAAATCACCATCGACCTAGACGAGCGCCTCCCCTCGCTGCCTGCTCGAACACGAATGCCAACCCCCCTTTCGATTTAAATGTCGTGGCCACCCTTTTATTTACTTCTGTAGATTTGATTTCGAATTTAAGAAATGGGTTCGACTGTTTTGATTTGTACAGAGGGAAGGAAATCGAGATTTTCATTTTAACTGGCTCGCCATTTTTTTATTTCGTTTGATTTTCTTTCCGATTTGAACGAGAGGAGGGAGGGGACGAGTGATGATTTTTAAAAAGGTAAAGAGCCATGCTTACACGATTTCGTTCCCGTGATACTCGGCGTTGTCTCTGGCGTGAGATAAGGGGAAAACGTGTGTGTGTTGACTAATTTTAAATTTTAAATTTAAATTGATTTCGGTTTAAGTTCAACACGTTTATGTGTCGTGTGCTCACATAACAATTCCAATCAATACGAAATTTGAAATCCGGTAATAACTCAATATTACGGACCCAATGGAACTGGTTTCGTCGAATTCCGAGACTGTGCCCCGGAACGCTACTTTTAAATATCGACTGAACGATATAAATTTCAAACTGAACAATTCAATTTCAAGTTCGATTCTGAAGCTTCTATCATCTTCAGTATTATCAATATGAATTATAAAAGTTTCCGAAATATTTTTCTTCGGCTTAAAATTGAAGATTCAAATTTTTATCCAGTTTCAATAGATTAAATTCTATAATTTAATTGCAAATTTCAAAGTTCAATCGGGGATTCAAATTAAATCGTCGTTCAAATATTTAAAATTAATTAAATATTCTCAATTTAATTTGTTCAAAATTCTGGGTCGTTACAGATTTCCCCCCTTAAAAGAATTTCGTCCTCGAAATTACAAGTTAGGAAAAAAAAAGTCCTTAACTCGTCTACTATTTTTCCAACATCTAATAGTTTTATCAATTTATCACAACAAATCTTCTACTAAAGATTCGTTATTCCTTCAACTAACTTTCTAACTTCAATTATAAGTTCAAAACAACATTGTTTCCTTCAAAATTCAAATTCAAATTCAAATTCAAATTTAAACTTTCAAAAATTTCTCAAAAATTTTCTAACACTCGGAATTTCCGAAAAATTTCGCCAGCGTCTCCTTTGCGCGGCTAATACGGTACGACTACAAAACGTCCCTACGGACTCTCAGATTTCAAAAAGAAAAAGAAAAAGCCAAGCGGTTAGAGAAATAAGTCATCAAATCTCATATTCGAATTGAAATACTTACCTTTTGTCGAGCAATTCAAATTTATCTTCGAAAATCAAATCCAATTCCTTAATACCTGTATATCCTACTAGCCATAATATCTAGTTACAGCATTCAAATCATTTTGCAAATTCGATTCCAAATTTTCAATATATACTTCTTATATCCTCTTTAAATTTGCTATTGAAGTTACATATATTCAATTTCGTTCAATTTTTTTTTATTTCACATTCATTTGAACTTATAATTCACATTTTCAATTCTATTTGAATTCAATTCAGTCTCATTTACTTACAAATTCAAAATGAACTTTAACATTCAATTTCATTTTCTGGCACTTGCAATCGCAATTTATTCATTCATTCACTAATTCATTCGTTTTCAATTTGAATTTCATTCTAATCAAAATTCAAATATTCTATAAGTTATCAACTTATAAATATTTCGTAAGTATTTTAAATAGGATTCCAGAGTCGTTTCCACTTTTTCAAAACCATTTGAAAACAATTCAAATTCCATTTGAATTTCCAAACAAAAACCCAAATTTTCAAACAACTCCTATTTAAAACAATTCGGCAGCAATTTCTCTTTTGGAAACCCGAAAATGAACACCGGTGATGTCGCGATCATCATCGGAATTATTTTCCAGCGACCGAAAAGAGTTTAGAGCTTTATCTCTCTAAAATACTTTTCAAACCTTTGAAATTCATTTTCAACTCCAAAAATGATTTAAACTTTCCAAATCTCCAAAATTTCAAATTCTTTTCAAAACATTTCCAAAAACTTCTCTGGAATTCCGTTTTAATTTACAATTCACATTTATAATTTACATTCTTAAATTTTATTTGCATATGGATTTATTTCTTAACTTTGGAGTTACGATTTCAATTTCTTATTCAATTTCAATGATAATAATTAATATTACCACTTCTAACAACCATGCAACCATATACTGTAATAATTTACAGAAAATCATTTCTTTTCTATACAAAAATAGATTTGGGTAAAATTATTTCATTTACCCTATTCAAAACAATACTGTGCCGAATTGTTCTATTCAAGTGTTTAGAAACCCCTTCGATACAGTTTTGCAAGACTGTGCCGACGAAGGTTCATATACCACTCAATAAACCAATCATCACAATACAAAACAATTTTATATTCAAATAACAAATACGCGCTCGTATATATTATTACACTCAACTCATTCTAGAGTACTACTGACTCTATCTCTAATGAGTAACACCCAACAGAGCAGGGTTGTCGCTTAACCATATGCTCTGATACCACTTTGTCACATACCGAAATTTTCGACTTTCGAAAATTCGACATCGATACTCACTTTATCGACTGCCGAGCAATCGAGTGCCGGAAACTCCAATAGTGAGGGTTTTAGAAAGAAAGAAAAGGTAGGAGAAGAAGAAAATAGAGAAGAAAGAAGAACAACAGAACAACATCAGAACAGAAAACAATATCAGAATCTTACACATCGCAGCGGAACAATATATAATAAATAAACACTAGTCTTTTAAAACAAAGAACTATATCATTTTATATATACATCAATCATCAGAGTCAATATACAACAATGGACAGTTATATAACTTGTCCTCATACAGAATACACAGCGGAATAAATACTATCAGATACAAATACTACGTCTCGCCATCCAGCTTATCTCCAAGCTCTAGAATATCCAGAATATCCTGATAACATAACTCTAGGCTGCCCGTGTGGAAATTGGTGGGCACCCAGAGTTTAGAAGGGAACAATAAACTCCGAGTCATTCATGGTGACTGGTGTGAGATCGTAAAACAGTTATTCTTTAAAATAAACAACATGAAGCTTTTAAAGTAAATTCGAAATGCTTTTGGAAAATGAAACTACCATAAGACCTCCCGCCACACACACAATGCAAACGCAGACTTGGAGGAGATTTCTTCTTATGATAGTCAAAGATGCTTACTACGAAAAAATCAAAACCTTTTTGATATTATTATTAGTGCATAGTGTAGAAAACATTTCGAAAGTAGAATATAAATCTTAGCCAGCATAGGTACCATTATAGTATGCTTGCTATAGCTGCCATATTAGATGGCAGGTTCTACAACTAAAACCGTACAAGTCACGTATTGTTTCTTTGGATTTCCAACAAATGGTCAGGCTAAGGAACTTCCTATCCACGATGGGTACGTCCCTGGAATAGACGACCCGAGAACCTAACCGGATCTCTGCCAACACAAGGCCGGGTTACCTCTGCAAAAATAGGTAACTACTGACACGCGTATGTCATCCCCCGATCGTCACCGATCTTCCCGAGGATCCCCGATTCGCAACAAACCACATAGATAATAATAATGCAGTAACCACAGAGGTTAAGTTTCTGGGCTCCATACCATGATACCACCTTTATCCAGAAGGAATGACATACACTAAGGGGCGCTACTCCCTAGAACCTTGCCGCATTCGTCCTGTTTCGACCATTTACGGGGTGTGAGGCTCGACGAAGTCTCGTCCACAAAGCTACGCTTTCTCAAAAAGCCCTGCTTCGGGTCAAACAAAATGATCAACCTATGATCACAAAGATATAAGATCAAACAAATGATCATATCACAAATGATCAAACACCGATCATTTCACAGCAACACTCAGTATGCCACGTTACCAAATTGGGATATATCGCTGATAAATTTCAACTACATAACCTCTGAGCTCGTACGTCTCAGAGAAGGGTGTTAAGCTAAGAGAATAATTCTCCGCCACCAACAGAAATGTATTTGAAAGAAATCAGCTTTATATCTCAAATTGTAACGTCAGACACACAATCCATACAAGTCTGTTCCGGGATCGAACAGAACCGAAGGCACTTCTCACGAAGCCCTTGCAATTCCGGATAATTTTCAATCACGTCAGGATTTCCCGTCACTAAGGGTGATAAAACCTCTAAATCGGAGATCAGCCGATGTAGAGTAACTCGACGGTAATCCTTCCGTTTTCCAAAAATATCCGGTCTTCAACACCGGTCTTCGAATGCAATTCATAACGACGTATCACCTATTCGGAATGGGTTATACGACCCCATGGTCCTTTCCCGGCTAACCCGAATAGTGAGCGTTTATTTAAAAACAAGTGTGGCATTCAAATTCATCCAATTCACAACAAATACCTACTCAAGGTAATTATTGATAGTCGGTTATTTAACTATCAATAAAGATGCGCAACATCATCAGATTCCAAATAATTTCCAAATTATTTCATCTTCAAAAAAAATATCTTTACTAGATATAAAATTTCCACACTTAACCGTTTGAAAACAAATTTCAAATCAATTCACTTTTCAATTTATCTTTAAAAGATAAAATTTCAAACCCTTCGTTTCATATGGGAAAACCATTTCCATACTTATTTAATTATAAGTAATTCACACAACTATTTATTTTCAACATTTGAAAATATTCGATATACTTAAAACAATATTAAGTATATATTCATTCTTTAAGGAAATCATAAATTTTAACATCTATTTGAGTCAAAACGAATGTTGCGTAAAACATCGTTACGACGACTCGAATTCACTAGTATAGGGATTCGGATTTTAAGGTAGATATATAAATCCCAATACTACATCAAAACATTTTCTTTCAAAAATCATTTACTATAACAACAGTGTTATAGTCCACCATTTCCTTAAATTTCTCGAAAACGCCTATTTCAACAAGAACTGTTGAAACCTATGATTTCGATATTCAATATATTTTAAAACATCGTTTAAAACAATTAACTTCATTTCAAATATCACTTTCCCAAAATAATATCCATTTTACTTAACAATATATTCACTGTCCAAAATCGTGAATATACTTCACTAATCACATTTCACTATTTAATTCGTCAAATTCAATTTATTCCGAATTTATAAAACAACGCTTATAAATTCCATTTCTGTTTTAAAACAACTTCGGTTTATAAATCTCCTTTTATTAATTTCTATAATACACTGATTAAAATAAGTGATTTCAGATTTATAAAACAACGTTTATAAATTCAACCTCATATTTCACAATAACTTTGATTTATAAATCCCATTTATTAACAAGTTCGATCAATACTCCCTTTAAAGGCAAAAATCCAGCTTTATAAGTTAATTTCTTATAAATCTTCCATTTTACAATTTCATTCATTTTAACTTCACAATTTATAAATCTATAAATTTCATTCTTTTTAACTTTACAATTTATACATCTATAAATTTCATATCGATTTTCCAAATTCGCTTTAATTTTCCAATTAAATTTCTAATTGGACTTCCCACTTATTTCTTTTTAAATAAATTCCTTTTAAAGACAATCAATTTCTTTATCTCTTTCAATCTATTTAAAATCCAAATTTAAATTAAATTCTTCAATTTATAATCACTGTTTTATGAAATCCATTTATTTAGCATTTTCACTTTATTCTGGAATTTATTCAATACGATTATAAAAATTTACTTTTTATACTTTAAAAATTCCTTTCTTCAAAATTTCTTCAATTTCAAAAATTGATTCACTTAGAAATTTTCTACTTGAATTTCAAAAATTCAATTTCGTTTATCTTTGGAATCCAATGATGTCAAAACATCCATTCAGCTAAATTTTAGCTTTCAAACAATTTCCAGATATCAATATGATTAATAGCATCACTATAATCATTCACAGATTCATATCACACTAGAAATAAATTCAATCAATGTGAGGGGTCCAGTTGGATCCCTCCAACCTGTTTCCCTGCATCCAAAGACGTTAGCACAATACCAATTCCGCTCCAGTACGGAATTATCGCGGTATATAGGTTTTTATAAATCCGCTTACTAACGGCGCAATAGGGTCTCATCCGCTATACGAGGCGGGAAATCATCAATCCAATATATACATATGCCAATATGTATATACTGCTATATATATAGATATATCCTATCATATCTAATATCACATCCAAACAAATCAATCAATAACTGCAATTCAATCAAAAATCTGAGTGAGAAGATCTCACCTTAGCTTTTATTTTGCGTTTGCCATTCACTTTAATCCTGATTTGGTTTTCCCGGTTCGACCTTGTATAAACAATTATACGATTTATTAATATTCGAACCAATCATCAACAATAAATTTCCCATTCAATAAATTTAATTTGCCAGTGATTTAATTTTAAACCAATTTCTTTCTATAACTTCTATATTAAATCTAACAAATTTAATTATTGATGATTTATTTTTTTTCAAACAAATAAAATATTTTAAACTGATTCCCTCTTTAAAATTCTTCTTTTAAACTACATATATTTTTAACCATTACCTATAGCTGTTTAACCTGACTTTACCATAAAAATTATTACAATATTTTTTTTTCAATCTATATAAATTTTAATTAAAAGGAAATTATCTCACCTTACTGCTCTAGATCGAACTCACACTCACGGCACTCTCGCATGCCCCAAATCGATCATTTCTGCCATCGCCATCGCGATGCTCATCACCTGAGCACTGCACGCCGACACCCCCAGGCTTCCACCACCACGCCGATGCTTCCACGCCTCAATTTGCCACGCGATTCCTAATCTCACAAACCCAACACCAATGTCGCGAGACCCCACCAATCCAACCTCGACGAACTGCCCCATCGCGACATCCATTCATCGAACTCGCGAAACCATGCTGCCCAGATAATCGCGCCTCCGCCCTTGTGAAATCCCTAGCCTCCTACTGCCATTGCCACGAATCGACTGTCGCCGTCAGCCTCGTGTTCGACCTCGCGACCTCGAGACGAACCCCCAAATCACCATCGACCTAGACGAGCGCCTCCCCTCGCTGCCTGCTCGAACGCGAATGCCAACCCCCCTTTCGATTTAAATGTCGTGGCCACCCTTTTATTTACTTCTGTAGATTTGATTTCGAATTTAAGAAATGGGTTCGACTGTTTTGATTTGTACAGAGGGAAGGAAATCGAGATTTTCATTTTAACTGGCTCGCCATTTTTTTATTTCGTTTGATTTTCTTTCCGATTTGAACGAGAGGAGGGAGGGGACGAGTGATGATTTTTAAAAAGGTAAAGAGCCATGCTTACACGATTTCGTTCCCGTGATACTCGGCGTGGTCTCTGGCGTGAGATAAGGGGAAAACGTGTGTGTGTTGACTAATTTTAAATTTTAAATTTAAATTGATTTCGGTTTAAGTTCAACACGTTTATGTGTCGTGTGCTCACATAACAATTCCAATCAATACGAAATTTGAAATCCGGTAATAACTCAATATTACGGACCCAATGGAACTGGTTTCGTCGAATTCCGAGACTGTGCCCCGGAACGCTACTTTTAAATATCGACTGAACGATATAAATTTCAAACTGAACAATTCAATTTCAAGTTCGATTCTGAAGCTTCTATCATCTTCAGTATTATCAATATGAATTATAAAAGTTTCCGAAATATTTTTCTTCGGCTTAAAATTGAAGATTCAAATTTTTATCCAGTTTCAATAGATTAAATTCTATAATTTAATCGCAAATTTCAAAGTTCAATCGGGGATTCAAATTAAATCGTCCTTCAAATATTTAAAATTAATTAAATATTCTCAATTTAATTTGTTCAAAATTCTGGGTCGTTACAGATTCTATGTTGTTGTTATTTCTGTTTCTTCTTCTATCTCTTTTCTTCTTAACCCTTAATGATCTGGTATTTCTGACACTCGATTGCTTGGCATTTATTGTAAAGGCCCAAAAGTTGGCCTTCGAAAATCGGCACCCGTACTTTACATCGTACTCGAATGCCGTAGATTCAAATGCCAAATCTGGTTCTCCGGAGCTTATAACACAATTAAGTAAATAACACAACGGAAGAAAAGAATAATACATTGATATATAATATCTGATACAACAGAGTGATACAATGAATATCAATATACATTAGAGATATGATACAAGAAATAGCAGCGGAAAATAAAATGATAACATCAGCAGCAGATAGAATATCTCCAATAGAATGCTCCAAGATAAGCAACGTCAGTCCATGAACTCCAAGAACTGAACTAGGTCCAGATAATCTACTAAACCTGAATATCTGAAAAGAAACCCAACTCTAGACTGCTCGTGTGGAAAATTATGAGCACCCAGAGTTTAGGGAAGGAACAATAAACTCCGGATCAGTCATGGGACTGGTGTGAGCAACAAAAACAGTTTATCTTTAAAACAAACAACAACAGAATTTTAAAGTCAATTCGCAATGCTTTTGGAAAATGAAACTACCATAAGACCTCCCGCCACACACACAATGCAAACGCAGAATTGGAGGAGATTTCTTCTTATGATAGTCAAAGATGCTTACTACGTAAAATCATCTTGATATTATTATTAGTGCATAGTGTAGAAAAACATTTCGAAAGTATAATATTAATCTTAGCCAACATACGACCAGTATCGTATGCCTACTATAGCTACCATCTAAACAGTGGTGACCACCGTACGTAAATGGCAGGTTCTACAACTAAAACCGTACAAGTTCCGTATTGGAGAAATGGATTTCCAACAAATGGTCAGGCTAAGGAACTTCCTTCCGCCGCATGGGATCGCCTCTGGCGGGACGTCCCGAGAGACAAACTGCTCTCTGCCAAACAAGGCCGGGTTACCCCTGTAACAGGTAACTCACGAATATGTCATCACCCGGTCCTTTGGGACCTTTATCCGAGGCCTCGATAACCAACATCACACATAATAAAGTGTATCCACATGAGTAAGTATCTGGGCTCCATACCATGACACCACCCTTTTCCAGAAGGAAATGACATACCCTAAAGGGCGCGACCCTCATAACCTTGCCGCAACATTCCTGTTTCGACCATTTCCGGGTTGTGAGGCCTTGACGAAGTCTCGTCCACAAAGCTACGCTTTGTCACAAAGCCATGCTTTGGGTCAACAGATGATCAACCTATGATCACAAAGATATAAGATCAAACAAATGATCATATCACAAATGATCAAACACTGATCATCACACAGCTACACTCAGCATGCCACATTACCAAATTGGGAATATATCGCTGATAACCTTCAACTACATAACCTCTGAGCTCGTACGTCTCAGAGAAGGGTGTTAAGCTAAGAGAATAAATTCTCCGCCACCAACAGATATGTATTTGAAAGAAATCAGCTTTATATCTCAAAGTGTAATGTCAGACATACAATCCATACAAGTCTGTTCCGGGTTCGAACAGAACCGAAGGCACTTCTCACGAAGCCCTTGCAAATCCGGATAATTTCCAATCACGTCCGGACTTCCCGTCACAAAAGAGTGATATAAATCTCTATACCGGGAGCTACCCAGTGCAGAGACATTCGACAGGTTGTCCTTTCATTTTCGAAAAATATCCGGTCTTCAACACCGGTCTTCAAATGCTATCCATATACGACGTATCACTATTCGGAACGGGTTATATGACACAGATGTCTTTTCCCGGCTAACCCGAATAGTGAGCGCAATATTCAAAAACAAATGGATAATGGGATTTCAATTAAGTCACAACTTAAACCCAAACTTCATTTTCAAATGGTTTCAATCGATTACCATTTCAAATCTTTAAACAAAAAGATTCAACCTTTACGGTTTAAACAGTTTCCACACTTTAATCTTTTAAACAAAAGATTCATTCACAGATTTTCCATATTAATTTCCCTTTCAATTTGATTAACTCGTTAAATCTTTTAAATCAAGATTTAACTTATAGCTTTCAAAACAATTTCATTTCGAATGGTTTAAACCAATCATTATTTTAAATCTGTTAAAGATAACAGATTCAAATCATAGCTTTTCAAAACAATTCATTCGTAACTTGGAAAACCATTTTTCAATTCAATATTGAAATTCCTTTAATTAAACTAGAATTTTATTTCTTATCTGAAAGCTTTTATCATTTGAAAACAAACAGTTTCATTTCAGAAAATCTGATTCATTTATACGAGTTAAAATCTTTGGGTTAAATTCAAATTCTCAAACTAATATTTTAAAATGGTTCAAATTCATATAAACACATTTATAACGTTTTTAATCAAAATTCCAATCACGGAGTTCAATTTCAAATTCTGAATTCAATTTCAATTTAATTTACCTAAATTTGAAATTTTACCAAGTTATTCAAAATAACTTTCATCTTAAAAAAACCCCATTTCAAAAGCTTTAACCTTTAACCCAAATCCATTTCAAAAATCAATTGAAATAAAAATTTTAATTTCAAAAAAAATATCAAATTTAAATTATCTATGACTTAACCAATTTCCTCGTGAAATCCATATTTGTGTGTAAGAGTGTAGTCCAGGGGTTTTACACAGTATAGTGCAACACAATGAATCATCACAGATCAAAATACAGGATATAGTTGATAAGCAATATAAACTATAATGCTCATCGTACAGATCACAGATATATATCACAGATAATAAATTACATCACTGATAATTTATCAGAGACCACAATATAATTCAGGGTGTATCACAAAGCATCATATATCAGGGATATCAAACAATTAAATCATCTAATACAGTCTAAACATCCATAGTTAAGATCACTTTAATTATCTGATTGATTCAAATCAGATAAATTTTCTATGAATAAATTTGCTAGTCATGGTAAATTAATAATCAATTGATTACAAAACATTTAATAAATTTTTCTTTGATTAATCATTAATTAACCTCTAATAAAAAAATTAATTCTCAATTAATTACAACAACTAATTAATTACTCCTTAAATAATAAGTATTTCTTAATCACTTTCATTAATTAATTTACCTTAATTAATTATCTTAATAAATTAACCCTTAATAGTTAACTAATTAACTCTTAATTACAAAATTAATTAATCCAAATTATTAATTAATTAAATTAGTTAATTATTCATTTTAATTAACTTAATAATCACAAATCCTTAAATCTTCATTATTTAAAGGATTAAACATTTTCCTATTAATGATCCAATTCTTATTTACAAATGCATTTTAAACATTTCACCTTTGCATTCACTTTTACATTCCATTTTAAATTTAGATTCAATATAATTACAAATTTAACTTAGTAAAATTTAACACACTTTAAAATCTACTTTAAACATTTTTTTTTAGAGTTGTTAAAGCATCTTATTTTCTTTATAAAACTTGTTTTATTTAAACTAGGAGACAAAACTAAATTTGAATCCTATCTTAAAATTTGGTTTTAAATTCTGATTTAAACCCTGCTTTTAAAATTTAAACTTAAAGCCTGACAGGCTTTCAAAAACTGGCAACACAACAAAAACCTGAGCTCCCACTCAACTACTTCGAGTCCAACCAACCAAAAACTCGAGCGAAACCCTCAAATGACTCGAGAATTTCTCGAGTCCACTACCTTGCTCAACCCAATATCATCAGAAAACAGATGTGCACTGTACACATGCACACCACCGCCGCTCGCCTCCGGTCAGCATCCCTACGTCGAACAAGTCGACAACCACCCACAAACCACTCCCCGACCATCAGAAACCCGTTGCCACCTCGAAATCAAAATCGCGTACAAAGTCGAAACCTGGAACCACAAAACCCATCGAAACCCAACCTGTCAACGCTTCTCCTTCGAAGCTCCGACCACCTGAATGCCTCCGCCACCGGCCACAGCCTCGACCACCTTCACTCTAGCGAGTCCCAAAATCCTATAACACTCGATCAATCGATGGTGACGAACGAATCGAATTCGTGACCTTACCTAAAACTAGGTTTAGAAACTTCTCCGATCAACCACCATCGCCACAGTCAACTACACCACCTCCGGTCATTTTTCCTACCACCACCGTAGGCCCGACCACCTCCACTAGCAACCCCGACAACTCTAGATCAACACATCGCCGGAAATTGGTCAAAATGCCAATTTCGATCATCCTCAAACTGCTCTTCACCCATAATATTAAAAATCACAAAACTTGCATTAAAAATCCTATCTTCCAATGAGGATTCAAGATATAGGTTTTAATTTGTAAATTGTTAAGTTCGAATTTATTCAAAAATCAAATTTTGACTGTGAAAACCCAATTTCTTGCACACTGTATATTCTTTCTTCTTGAATCTATTTTTAAATTATAATTCATGCCTAAACACACCTATTTTGTTTAGAATCCAAAAGCTAATATTGATTGGAAGGTAAGAAATCGAATTTCTTAGTTGATGCTACCCTGTGAGCAAGGCAAAGAGGATGATAATTTACAGGACATTGAATACAGAGATAGATATACAAAGCAACATCCAGATATACATATAAATTAAAATAACTTAAGTTTTAAATCACTTGTTTACTCACCTTGATTTGCAGAAGAAAACAGAGCTGCTTTTCATTTGAAACAGGCTAGTGAAACTGCAAGCTTTCTCTTTAATCCTCTTTGATTGTATTATTGTTTAAACTGAATTTTGTTTAAGTTAAATGATTTGTTTACTTCAGATTTTCTAAGCTTCTGGTTAGCTATGTTTTTGAGGACGAACTGAAATGGAAATTGCTATGTAAGGAAGTAAGTATACAGGTGATGTTTTATTTTATTTTTGTACAATGGTTTGGCAGGGATATTTGCGTTTGGGGGCTGAGGTGATAAAACTCTGGCTTGCATTAAATTACCATGTACCATATTACCTTATTTTATTTCTTCTTTTGCAAGCCTACACATCTCGGCTGAAGACAATTTGGTGGCTTGCATTTATCACTAGGCTTGTATTTTTATTTGTTTCTACTTTGTCTTGTTTATTTTTCCAGGTTGTATACTTTATGTTTGTTTCTATACTTTGTTTTTTTTTCTTACCTTCGGCTGAGAGATGATATAGGGATGGTTTACATATTTTTGTTTGCCTTAGAGATAAAGTCTGGTGGCTTCTTTACTTTATGTACATATTATAAAAGTTGTTTTAGTTATGTATTTTCTTTTAGTTTATTTTATTTTATTACGTTAAAATGTAGCTAATTTGTTTACTTTCTTGAATTATACTTTGTAAGATTACTTGATAATATATATAAATTCCTATAGTTAATATGTTGTTAAAATTAAGCAAATGTTCTACTTTTTATTTTATTAAAATTTATCTTATATAAATTTCTATTTCTAGTTTTAAATATAAATTATTATTATTTCATATTTATTTTATTATTTCGTAAACTCAAACCATTATTAACCATCAACACTAATATTTATTATTATCAATTATTATTAAACCATTCATTTACGATTTAATTTCAAACCAAATATGTATATATATTTATAAGTAATTTGGAATGACAATTTCTATTTAAAAATATCAATTCATTTGTAAAGACATTCTATTATTATTTAACTCTATATTTATTTTTAAAACCATTTACTTACACTTTAAATTCAAGTCAAAATATATATCTATATATTTACAATATTTTAATCTCAAATGATTTATACAGAATATACTTGGATATCGGGGAAACTCGCTCCATTTAATCAATTTAATTTCACAATTTTTATTCAAAAATTTATTTAATCATAAATTTAACTCAAAATTTCATTTAATTATTAATTTAAATAAATTTTAAATTTCGGGGTCGTTACATTTATACAGTGAATGTAAAAATGTCGATTTTCGAGGGTCGAAAATCCCCGGTCGTTTCATGTGGTATCAGAGCTGAAGGTTAAGCGAGAACCTTGGCTTTGGTGGGGATTACTCATTAGAGATAAGGTCAATAGTACCCTAGAATGAGTCTGAGTGTATATACGTATAAGAGAGAGCGTAATTGTTAGTGATATAAAAATATTTTGATATTAATAAATGAATTGACTTTTACTTGGATTATATATAGAATAAAAGAATGAATTCTATAAACTGATAAAATCAATCGTGACTGTTGATGATGATTGGATGTTATCTCTTTGTTGATGGATTGTTCGATTAATATGGATGTGCATATTATCACTTACTAATTGATGAGTCGTGCTCGGACAGTTTATGAGCATCGACTATTGACTATTGATTTGAGCATCTGACTATGGTTGGAAAATTTTGGGTTTTTTGAAAAATATTTAATCAATTGGGAAACTGCATGTTTAACATGGATTTTGAAGTGAATATATATTTTAATTTTCCCCTAAATTATTTTAAAGAGTAATGGATACCATTTGAAAGTGATATATGAAATATGGTTTATCTAGACATGGTTAATAAATAAACAAAAAAGTTATTCAAACTGAAATTTGCGAGTTTGGATTCTGGGAGTTTTTAAAATTTTTTTAAGATTCTAAAAATATAATAGTATAATTTGAAATTATTTTCCAAATAGAACTGTTATAAAGGATTTCAAAAAGGGATTTTTCAAAAGATTTAAAAGAAATGAAGTTCGGAACTCACTTCTGTCACTGGAAAATAAATTTTGGTGATGACTATCGCATCATCGACATTCATTTTTGAGTTTCAAAGTGGCGGAGGCCACTTTACGTAGCTTTGCTACTCGATTGTTTAATGAAATTGATTTGATTCAAATCCTTGATGTATGATTTGATATTCGAAATATATACTTATATATCTATTTGAAATGAACCCGGTGTTCAATTCTCGAGTTTTTGGATTGAATGATATTATGAACGCTTGTACCCTATGCATTGGGATTGATTGATTGTGCATCTTGTGGAGATGATTGATTGTCGATTTCAAATTTTATTTTTTCGACTATTCTGAATAGTCGAACACTTCCTAATTGAGAATTAATTTTTAAAGCTAAGCATTTTCGAAAAGTATAAAAGTATTTTGGAAAGTATATAAAGTTTAGTTTTGAAAATTTTAAAATAAAGGTAAATAGAAGTTGGATAAGTTTTAAAATGTTAAATATTTGGATAAGTAAAATAAATAAGATTATTTTGTATTATACAAAGAGGAAATTAGTTTTGGACTGCTTTAAATGAAATTGAGTTTTAAGAAATGCTTTGGACTTCATAAATACTTATAAAACCTTATTTATTTGCAAAATGATTTTGAAGGAAAATTTTAATTATATACAAATATGAAATCTAGTTTTGAAAAGTTTTATAATGAAATTGTTTGAGAAATGTTTATAAAAATAATAATTTATAATAATAATAAGAAGAAAATAAAATAAATAAATAAAAATTTATATGGTCTTTTATATATAAAGGATTTTTGTAAAGTATTTTATTTTGAAAAGAAATTGTTGTTTTAAAGCTTAATTACTTACAAAGTGATTTTAGAAAGGAAGTTGATTTTATATAGATATGACTACGAAATATGAAATTTTGAATTTGAATGATATCCGATTTGAAAAATGATTGTTGAAATCATATATGAATTTGAAGCTGAACCGATATTTGAAAGTGATTGATTTCGAGAACCTTTGACCATATAAAAATATTGATTTGGAAGTTTTCGAACTTATATAAAATGAATTGTATAAGCATGAAGTTAACTGAAAAACTATTGATTTCGAAAGGTGCTCAATCTGAAAAGCGACGATCTTATATATAACGGAATTTATATAAGTATGATGTTGAAGTGATGATTTGAAAAGGTACTATGTATAATATGATATACGTTTTGAAATTGTAGATATGGGAAGTACCTTCTGCTTGATTATCCGCTTTGTGGCCACATTATGGCCACATTGTGGATACATTATATTGATTCTTTGATTTGATCCCAGATGGAATTGGGTGGATCCAGAAATGGGTCCTAATCGATATATGTTGTTCGGACATAATACTCATGAGTTTCCTTTGACTCGGCTACATAGCGAAATTCGTAGTGCTATGAACGCTTACGATTACGGATGTTTCCTGGGGGACCCAAGCAAAACCATAGTGTAACTGCGATCTATGGTTGCTTTCGGTGTAATCCGCCTCGGTAGAGCGATTGTCCTGAGGTACGGATGTTTCCTGGGGGAACCAGGTGAAACCATTGTGTATCTGCGGTCCACATTGCGTAATTTGAGGGGGAAGACGATTGCCTTGAGTCTATGGGTGATAGCGATGTAACCACCAGTGTTACTATTAAGTGGACTATGATCCATGCGATTGTTTTGCATAGCATAATTCGTACTGCAGTGATTGCTCACAGGTACGGATGTTACCTGGGGGATCTAGGCGAAACCATTGTGTATCTACGATCTATGGGTGTTTTGGATGTCATGGCTTAAGACGTGGGGCAGTGACTGCCTAAAGTCACCTGAGGCCACGTCGCTCTGTCCTATCGACTTAGTGAGAGAGCGACCTTAGGGACTGCGTTCCATGACGATCCCGTTCGTTTGATTTCGATGGTTGGATTGTACCTTCCATATCTTTTTTTAAAAAAGTTTTTCAAGTATTTTCACTGGGTTTTGAAACGGGTTTACTAAGTACTTAGAGATTTCTAGTCTTGCGCATGATCAATGTATTACTGGATTCTGTAAGAGCGAGGATAAACTTGTTGAAACATCGAGTTATCAAAAGTAGTTTCAATATAAAATTATTACGAGATAAAAGTATTTTGTTATAAAAGTATTTTGTTATAAAAGAATTTTTAACAAAGAAATTTTTTCAAGCATTTAAAATTGGAATATAAAAACCACTCAAGTTATCTATTGGTGTAATTAAGAAACCAATAGAATAAATACGTAAGTTGTATATAGACCATTCTAATTGCATTTACAGTTTTGATTCAGATTTGAATACGTGATTTTAAGGTAATTCATACCTGTCTGATTTAGGATTGTTCGCTTGATTCTCGACGACGAACGCTGATATAGATTTTTGATACGAATATGAAGTTCTCTATCATAGTTTATTACTATCTAAGGAGGATGGAAGTTTCTAATCAAGAAATCGGATTAGAGTCCATACTAGAGTAGTCGGGTTACTAATACTAGTTCGGAAAATAAAGTTGCCTATTCAAACAAGAGATCGAAATTGTTATACGTATGAATGGTGTATATATATATATATCGTACGGATTCTAATAAAATGATTGTATGTTATGGTTGCTAGCTATGATTGTTTCTTGCTTAGGATTGCTATGCTATTTGGTTGCATGTAGTTTGACATCATCCTTATTAGTTGCATTACATTTATGAGTTGCACATAGTTGTATAAATGATTCTTATGTTTTATAAATTGATTATTTTGAGTAAAATATATCGTATGTTAATTTTCTTACTTCGTTCCTTTTTTAGGACGAAAAGTTTTGAGTGGCGGAGATTGTAACAAACCATAATTTTAACTATTTTAAATTATTAAATTTAATATAATTTTGAATTAAAATGGTTAAAAATAAAATTTAATGATTTATTAATGTAATTTATTGATATAAACAAAGATAAAATTTTAAATAACAAAATTCGATATAAAAAAATGATTAACTAATTTTAAATACTGAAATATTAATTTTTATAAGCCGAATAAATAAAATTTTCTGATATCGGAGATATTTAGATATATAAACTTTGAAAACCATAAAAAAATTAAAATGTGAATATATATATATATGTATGTATGTAAACATCATCATTTCAAACTCGTGATAAAATATCTATATATCTATATACAAATATATACAAGCTCCATTTCGATGACAAAAATATATATAAGTTTATATGTATGTATATATGTTTATAAAAATATTGTATATGCATATAAATATATATACATGAATGTATAAACTTCATAATGACAAATTTCAAACTTATGATTATACATATATATGGGTATATGTTTATAAAATATAGTGCATATGGAAATATACATATACATACATATATATATATCTATATATATGCAAGTATGATAGGATAAATATGTATATGTGTATGCATATCTATATATATATAAATGTATATATTGTAACATCCTGAAAGTTTCAACCATTCGCATCCATACATGTCGGATTTGAATTGCTCAAAATATCAGATTGTTAATTTAAATTTGGCAAAAATCAGCATATACAGTAAATAAAATAATCACAGATCACAGACACAAAGTAATATAACAATAATGCAGCGGAAACAAAAGAATAGTAGTTCATGAAGCTACTATATATATATAACAGAGTTAAACAGGATACAACAGAAGTCTCGAATACATAGATGTCTCAATACAATAGTCAAATACAAGATCTGAATACATCACTGGAATCAACTGAATACTGGTAGTAGAATCGATAGATAGCTGGATCTCCAAGCGAAGCTCAATCTCCAAAGGTGAGTCTTAAATGTTGTATCACTCAGTCTGACCCGAGCGTAAAACAAAACACAAAACACTCGATTCAGGATTAACATTCTTATATCAATAAATCCAACTCGAGTGAAATATCAACTGAAATACAAGTAACTCAAAGGATGTTTGGGATAACCATCCTCTAAGGATCCGTTAAACTATCTACTATATAGTAATATTCGCTATTATAATAATGTCTAATATAAAATAAACATACTTTTTAATAGCGTCAAGGGGTTACCCATATAGCCCTTAACACGTAATAGTCCCAGTAGTCTATCCAGTATTAGCATACTCCCAAAACGGGGGCTACCCTCGATACTCCACAGGCTACGGGAGAAATCACAACTCGTAGTAAAGCTCGATATGGTAGGTGACACGGCACACAAGGCAATGCCAGAGTAGATATACCAATTACGCACAGGGACTGATGGAAACGCATAGCAGCCATTACCGCTCCACCTCGGACAACACTCCCAAATCAAGGGGTGCACCCAAAAAATCACAAAGTAATAGAATGGCATCGAAGAATTGCATCCGATCAGAGGTGCTACCTCATTGGCCCGAGATCGCTCTTGTTTTAGCCACCTTATGCCAACTCACGGGAGTTGGGTCCACGTATATACCTTTAGGATCGTCGCAACCATCCTACTTCATTCTGGAATCTCCACCGCGTACATAGTTGTTAAAGTGGTTTTCGGTATCGACAGAGAGTATGTCCATATCTGATCCCGGTCTCTTTAACAACCAATCGTTATTATAACACCGTGGTCATTTCAAAATAGTTAATACTTCAAAAACCCAAAATATCATTTCCATTTCAAAAACCCAAACCAATACGATATCATTTCACTTCAAATATATCATTTCCAAAAATCATATCACTTTCAAAGTTATAATACTTTCGAAACCAATAATTTAAAATAATAATACTTTGGAAATCATAATACTTTGAAATCAATACATTTTGGAAATCATAACCCTTTTCCCTTAAACAATTTAGATATTAAAATTAGTATATATAATAAAATAGTTTATAAATAAAATAGTTTATATATATAGTTATAAGTTAAGATAGTTCATAAAAAAATAATTTATATTAAAAATGATTTATATTAAAATAGTTTATATTAAAATAATTTATAGAGTAAAATATCAATAGTTTTAAATATAATTTAAAATTTCTTTATAAAATAAAATAGTTTCCTCGACTTTCACAAATCGATTCAAATCAATTCGAATTCCTAATTCAACTTAATTCAAATCTCAATTCATAATTTCAAATTAAATTCAATTAAACATTTCAAATTATATTGATTTCAAATACCGATTTGAACCATAAATAAACCATTTCAATTTCAAAATATTTCAAAGCTTTAAATATTCAACATTTCAAAACTAGATTCGATAATTTTGTATATATAGCAATTCACTTTTCTATTATTTAGTTTGAAATATTTACTTAATTATTTCAATATCATTTGAATACAACTTCAATTTACAAAATCCCATTTATATTTATATAAGTTTGAAATATCCATTTAAGTTACCTTTAATCACATTTCAAATTGTAAAACACTTCTTTAAAATATCAAATTCAATAAATTCCAAATCAAACTTATTTAAATATAATTCTTAAATAAATATAATTTCAAATCAATTTCAAATCATTATAAACTCTATATCTGAAATTGTAGATATTAAATAAATACTTATATATCAACTTTATTAAATCAACTTTAATAAATCTTTAAAATCAATGTTCATTAAAACTATATATTTCCTTTCAAAATCATATAAATAATTTTCAAATATTTATATATAGACCAACAGTGTCTGTATAAAATTTTCTATCCTATGGTCAAGTGATACGGATATTTATCATTTCAATCCGCAATTTAAATATATACGGGTATATATCATTTCAACCTGCAATCCCAATTCAATTCAATATGAAAATCGCTTGGGTTTATCATTTCAACCCATAACGATTTTTTCCTACTCTACAGATCGTTTGGGTATGTATCATTTCAACCCATAGTGAATTCTATACTAATAGGGAACTTGCAGAGTGATAACAGATATGAAATAATAATATAACATGCATATATCATCAATATAAATAACATATAATGATGTCAGATGTCGCAGGTGAACAGATACAGTCAATAGCATATATAACAATGTAAATAACTAACAGCAGCATATTTCAATTGACGTTTCAATTGAAATCAAATTTAATAAATATAAGAACGTTAATCTGAGTGATTACTCACCTCTCGAGGCTAGATAAATTTGACAAAGAAATGAGCTACGAATCCAGAGCAAACGAGATGGGAACGAATTCGATGAAGAAAACATGCACGACGGACCAAAGGCTGATATAATGGAAATCGATGAGGACAAATTTAAATTAGCTTGTTATAAACGGAATATATATTGCTATTATTAAAATTTATCTTTCAAAATCAATTCAGAGACATATATTAAAATAAATCTTTTATATACTCTCAGATCATTATTAAAACCAAACCTTTATAAAATAAATCTATATATATATATATATATATGTGTGTGTGTGTGTGTGGAAACAAAACTTATGCATACATATGTGCGAACTAGTATATAAATTAATATATAAACTAATATATATATATAGCTTATGATTTTTAAAACTCAATAGAACCCGTATATATATATCGAATATATGTACACAGATCAACATACTATACATATACAAATTTATATAGTCAAACACTCTTGTATATAGGTAACAGGAGAGAAAGCTTTTCAGATATATACAACTACAAGTTTATATATACTAACTGTTATATATAATTAACTAACAGTTAAACTAACAGATAAAATTTAAGTACTCATACATACTAACCGATAAACTAACAGACTATATAATTATATGTATATACAACATAAAATGACAACTTATAAATTATAAAACTACATAGTATCCTATATATATACTGCAAACATAGTAGATGCGTCTTCTAAACAAAATAGATAGTGAACCACACATTATATATAGAAATCATTATACAAGGATATACTATAGCATACAAGAATGCAGACAAGATTTAAACGAATAGTAAACATGCAATATATATAACTAGCATACCTTATTCCATAACTACATATATATTCGCAGATCATCTATATATATATAACTCTATAAAATTTTAGCACTACAAGTCAACAGTTTATAACTAATGTATATATATAATAGGTTTGTATAAAATAATATAATAAGTGTACAAATAGACATACAGTTCTGGAAATATTTTGTACAACCGATATGTATAAATATATACTGTTATATATTTGTTTTGAAATTCTCTCAGAGCTTTACATATATACATACGTATTATATCATATATATATTAACATATATAATAATATATATACCTTAAATCAACTGTCAACATAGCTGCACTAAGAAAGAGGGGGGGCAAAAGGAAGATTAGCAACTTGCTTCGGCCGACCATGGCGTTGGATATTGTCATGGATTAGTGGAGTCGCTGCTCGGCCGAGGAAAAGAGGAGGGGTTCGGCCGATGAGGGAAACTCGAGTGGTGACTGGGCAGGTCGGTCATGGCATGGGGCGGAGGCAAATGCGGCTGCTTGAGCGTGTGGTACAGAGGAGGTAATACGGGCAAACACGCACGCAAGTGATGGGTTGATGGAAGAAGGGCCGAGCTGCGCGAGGGAGGTTTCATGGCCGAACAAGGAGAAGGTAAAAGAAGAATGGTAACGGTGATAAAAGGACAGCAGGCAGAAGCTAAAAATAAATATAATTCATATATAACGTATGCTCAAATGTACAGGTAATTTTGAACGAACCAAAACAAAAATCAGAGATAGGGAAAAGCAAAAGTCATCAATCAAACAGCTGGCTAAAGTTATTAAGCTCATCAATTCACGTGGGTCTCAAAAGACACAGAAACTAAAAGATTATAAAACCGGTACCAAAAACATTTTCGCGAATTCCGCAGCGAACAGACCTCAAAACACAGAGTTGAATATATCGCAGAGATCAACACGACGTGACGATCAAAATGGTATATAGATATCAGTGGTAGGATCATATGATCAAAAGTCGATATCGGTACCAAAATGCTGCTATTTCATCGAAAATAAGATCGACGGAGCAGTAACAGTCAAAATTTGAAGAACGAAATATGACGTCTCACTCAGAAGATGATTTACAAATTTTCTATAGAAAAATATTTAGGTTTGAAAAACATTTTATTACCATCAATTTTAACTGATTCAAATTGAAATAAAATTACACAAGAAAATAAACTTCCAAATTATCTGATGAAAATTTACTAGTTGCTATGTTAAAACAGACGCAATCCAAATATCAAATTTAAATTTCAAAATTTTATCGTTTAAAATTTCTCAAAATTTCAATTAAATTTATAAATAAAACAAATAAAAATTATTAAAAACTTTTGGGTCGTTAAATATATGGTGAGAATATGTGCAGGTAAGTGTATATATCTATATATGTGCATGAATATATATACATAGGAAAGCATCATCATGGAAAAACATTAAATCGAGCATACAATAAATCACATCAAGCTTATAAAATCAACTCAACACATAATAAATCAAATCACATATAAAAATCAAATCAGATCATATGCAATCAAGTCAAGAAAGAATAAAAAAATAAAATGTGAGCCTGTACACAAAACTTCAGCCACCCTATTTGAGTACATAGCCACCCTATTGATATACTGTCATTTTTCATTTTTATATATATGTGGCCGAGCTTGTATACTTATTCTCTAAAAAAAATTCTGCCATTAAAACATAAGAATAGGTTAAGTGATCAGAGGGTTTGGAAGTAGATTTTCATTTTGGGTCGTTACACTCTTCCCCACTCAAAACTTTTCGTCCTCGAAAAGGAACGAGGTAGGAGAATAGAAACAACCAGAAAGAAAGAATATATTTTGAAATTCAAAATAACAATAAATTTAAAACCATATAAATTTCAAATTAAACTAATTAACATCCAACATTTTGGTTTAGTCTATTTGAGTTCACTTAAGTTAAATCAATCCATCTATTTCTAAATTCATTATCTTATTGTCTAGTCATCCTCAATTTACAATTTCTAAATCATCAATTTGTATAATCATTTATTATACTCATATTTTATTCAACAAATTTAATTCTTTTATTCCAAATTATTATTAACTTTATTCCACTTAATATGTCCTATCACATATATTTAAACCATATAAATTTCAATTTAAATTAATTAACATTCAGTAATTGATTTTAAATTCAAGGTATTTCATTAAGTTGATTTTATTTCAATATATTAATTCTTTCAAAACAGATTTATTTGTCTCATCCATTATTCAATTAACCTATTATTCTATTTATCTCTATTAACATCTTTATAATAAAATTTTAGTGTATAACATTTATTATAACACTCAAATCTTTCCTTATAAAGTCAATTTATACTGTATATTATCCAATTACATTTTTAACTTCTGAATAATTTAGGTAAGTTATATTGAAATGCAATTTAATATTATACAAATAAAAATTTCCAATTCAATTATTTCAAGTTTAAATACTTATTCAAAATTTAGGCTTTATTTTGTAATTGAAATCACCTTATCAAAATTTAAGAATAAAATTTTCGATTTAATTCAAACCATTTAGAGATAATTATGTATATCTATATATATCAAATCAAATTAAATTTAAAATAGTATACCCATATAAATAAATCAAACCAGACTTAAGAAATTCAAATCAAAATATTTTTCCAAAACAATACCGTAGCAAAGCTACAGAATGGTCTCTCCACTTCGAAACTCGAAAATGAACGTCGATGATGCGGCCGTCATCACCGAAATTATTTTCAAGCGACAAAGAGAAGAGCACTACTTTCAACATTTTAAAATTCTTTGAAAACAGTTCTATTCGAAAAATACCTTCAATAATATATATTTTAAAATTTTAAAAACCAAAGCTTGAAATCATTGGAAATTAAATTCTCAAATTCCTGATTTTTAAAATTCATTTCAATTCCAAATTAATTTATAAACCATGTTTATAAATTCATTTAGAACAATAAATGATAATCAAATATTATCATTCAAACAACCAATTTAATTAACTATTAAATTCCAGAAAATTTTACTTATATATTTATAATATAATCATACAAAAGTTATTTCATTTACCGATTTTGAAACAATATTGTGTCAGTTTTCTCTGTTCAAGTGTTTTGGAATTCCTATCGATAGCGTTGATCAGACGAATCGATCGAAAACCCAAATCAACATCAACAACTCAAACAACACACTATAAAACATTTTAATATTAATACAAATACACTCCCTCACTCGATAATCAAAATGGATTTCAAAGCAAGGATAGAAATTCAAATTAGAGAAACTCTAATCTAAAGAATTCAACTAAAAGATAGACTTGATAGGGAGATAAGATGGTTGAACTTCAAACAGGAAGATGGATAAACTTGTACAAATCGCGGGTAACCTTAACCGGGTCTATCGAGACTTCAAGAATAAGATTAAGGTAGAATTCTGGAGCAAATCGACATTCGATCGCCAAAGGTAGAATTCGGTATAGCAAAAGAAAACAGCATTGTAAACCGACGATACAAAATCTTCGGTGAATCAATGCCTATTGTAAAGGAGTTTCACCCTTTTACAAATCATTCAGAGATTGGCGAGACCGCCGATTTACTATAGAGATCATTCAAAGTGGATGTATGGGGATACTCCAGAATCAAGAAGACACGAATAGGGGAGACAAGAATGGACTTTGGAACCAAAGTGAACGTTCCAAAAATTCAAAGGAAACTGAGTCAAAGAGGAAGAGATAAAAGCTCGAACGAAAGCGATTCTGTAATCAAATTTACTAGATATACTGAGTTTTTCCTAAAACCAAAGCTCTAATACCACATGTAACATCCTGAAATTTTCAACCATTCGCATCCATACATGTCGGATTTGAATTGCTCAAAATATCAGATTGTTAATTTAAATTTGGAAAAAATCAGCATATACAGTAAATAAAATAATCACAGATCACAGACACAGAGTAATATAACAATAATGCAGCGGAAACAAAAGAATAGTAGTTCATGAAGCTACTATATATATAACATAGTTAAACAGGATACAACAGAAGTATCGAATACATAGATGTCTCAATACAATAGTCAAATACAAGATCTTAATACATCACTGGAATCAACTGAATAACTGGTAGCAGAATCGATAGATAGCTGGATCTCCAAGCGAAGCTCCAACTCCAAAGGTGAGTCTCAAATGTTGTATCACTCAATCTGACCCGAGCGTAAAGCAAAACACAAAACACCCGAGTAAGGATTAACATTCTTATATCAATAAATCCAACTCGAGTGAAATATCAACTGAAATACAAGTAACTCAAAGGATGTTTGGAATAACCATCCTCTAAGGATCCGTTAAACTATCTACTATGTAGTAATATTCGCTATTATAATAATGTCTAATATAAAATAAACATACTTTTTAATAGCGTCAAGGGGTTACCCATATAGCCCTTAACACGTAATAGTCCCTTTAGTCTATCCAGTATTAGCATACTCCCAAAATGGGGGCTACCCTCGATACTCCATAGGCTACGGGAGAAATCACAACTCGTAGTAAAGCACGATATGGTAGGTGACACGACACACAAGGCAATGCCAGGGTAGATATACCAATTAAGCACATGGACTGATGGAAATGCATAGCAGCCACTACCGCTCCACCTCGGACAACACTCCCAAATCAAGGGGTGCACCCAAAAACTCAAAAAGTAATAGAATGGTATCGAAGAAGTGCGTCCGATCAGAGGTGCTACCTCATTGGCCCGAGATCCCTCCTGTTTTAGCCACCTTATGCAAATTCATGGGAGTTGGGTCCACGTATATACCTATAGGATCGTCGCCACCATCCTACTTCATTCTGGAATCTCCACCGCGTACACAGTTGTTAAAGTGGTTTTCAGTATCGACAGAGAGTATGTCCATATCCGATCCCGGTCTCTTTAACAACCAATCGTTATTATAACAACGTGGTCATTTAAAAATAGTTCATACTTCAAAAACCCAAAATATCATTTCCATTTCAAAAACCCAAATCAATACGATATCATTTCACTTCAAATATATCATTTCAAAAAATCATATCACTTTCAAAGTTATAATACTTTCGAAACCAACAATTTGAAATAATAATACTTTAGAAATCATAATACTTTGAAATCAATACATTTTGGAAATCATAACCCTTTTCCCTTAAGCAATTTAGATATTAAAATTAGTATATATAATAAAATAGTTTATAAATAAAATAGTTTATAAATAAAATAGTTTATAAATAAAATAGTTTATATATATAGTTATAAGTTAAGATAGTTTATAATAAAATAATTTATATTAAAAATGATTTATATTAAAATAGTTTATATTAAAATAATTTATAGAGTAAAATATCAATAGTTTTAAATATAATTTAAAATTTCATAATAAAATAAAATAGTTTCCTCGACTTTCACAAATCGATTCAAATCAATTCGAATTCCTAATTCAACTTAATTCAAATCTCAATTCATAATTTCAAATTAAATTCAATTAAACATGTCAAATTATATCGATTTCAAATACTGATTTGAACCATAAATAAACCATTTCAATTTCAAAATATTTCAAAGCTTTAAATATTCAACATTTCAAAACTAGATTTGATAATTTTATATATATAGCAATTCACTTTTCTATTATTTAGTTTGAAATATTTACTTAATTATTTCAATATCATTTGAATACAACTTCAATTTACAAAATCCCATTTATATTTATATAAGTTTGAAATATCCATTTAAGTTACCTCTAACCACATTTCAAATTGTAAAACACTTCTTTAAAATTTCAAATTCAATAAATTCCAAATCAAACTTATTTAAATATAATTCTTAAATAAATATAATTTCAAATCAATTTCAAATCATTATTAACTCTATATCTGAAATTATAGATATTAAATAAATACTTATATATCAACTTTATTAAATCAACTTTAATAAATCTTTAAAATCAATGTTCATTAAAACTATATATTTCCTTTCAAAATCATATAAATAATTTTCAAATATTTATATATAGACCAACGGTGTCTGTATAAAATTTTCTATCCTATGGTCAAGTGATACGGATATTTATCATTTCAATCCGCAATTTAAATATATATGGGTATATATCATTTCAACCCGCAATCCCAACTCAATTCAAAATGAAAATCGCTTGGGTTTATCATTTCAACCCATAACGATTTTTTCCTACTCTACAGATCGTTTGGGTATGTATCATTTCAACCCATAGTGAATTCTATACTAACAGGGAACTTGCAGAGTGATAACAGATATGAAATAATAATATAACATGCATATATCATCAATATAAATAACAGATAATGATGTTAGATGTCGCAGGTGAACAGATACAGTCAATAGCATATATAACAATGTAAATAACTAACAGCAGCATATTTCAATTGACGTTTCAATTAAAATCAAATTAATAAATATAAGAACGTTAATCTGAGTGATTGCTCACCTTTCGAGGCTAGACAAATTTGAAGAGAAATGACTACGAATCCAGAGCAAAGCGAGATGGGCATGAATTCGATGAAGAAAACAGGCACGACGGACCAAAGGCTGATATAATGGAAATCGATGAGGACAAATTTAAATTAGCTTATTATAAACGGAATATATATTGCTATTATTAAAATTTATCTTTCAAAATCAATTCAGAGACATATATCAAAATAAATCTTTTATATACTCTCAGATCATTATTCAGAGACAGCAGGCAGAAGCTAAAAATAAATATAATTCATATATAACGTATGCTCAAATGTACAGGTAATTTTGAACGAACCAAAACAAAAATCAGAGATAGGGAAAAGCAAAAGTCATCAATCAAACAGCTGGCTGAAGTTATTAAGCTCATCAATTTACGTGGGTCTGAAAAGACATAGAAACCAAAAGATTATAAAACCGGTACCAAAAACATTTTCGCGAATTCCGCAACGAACAGACCTCAAAACACAGAGTTGAATATACCGTAGAGATTAGCACGACGTGACGATCAAAACGGTATATAGATATCAGTGGTAGGATCATCCGATCAAAAGTCGATATCGGTACCAAAATGCTGCTATTTCGTCGAAAATAAGATCGACGGAGCAGTAACAGTCAAAATTTGAAGAACGAAATATGACGTCTCACTCAGAAGATGATTTACAAATTTTCTATAGAAAAATATTTAGGTTTGAAAAACATTTTATTACCATCAATTTTAACTGATTCAAATTGAAATAAAATTACACAAGAAAATAAACTTCTAAATTATCTGATGAAAATTTACCAGTTGCTATGTTAAAACAGACGCATTCCAAATATCAAATTTAAATTTCAAAATTTTATCGTTTAAAATTTCACAAAATTTCAATTAAATGTATAAATAAAACAAATAAAAATTATTAAAAACTTTTGTGCCGTTACATATATGGTGAGAATATGTGCAGGTAAGTGTATATATCTATATATATGCATGAATATATATACATAGGAAAGCATCATCATGGAAAAACATTAAATCGAGCATACAATAAATCACATCAAGCTTATAAAATCAACTCAACACATAATAAATCAAATCATATATAAAAATCAAATCAACTCATATGCAATCAATCAAGAAAGAATAAAAAAATAAAATGTGAGCCTGTACACAAAACTTCAGCCACCCTATTGATATACTGTCACTTTTCATTTTTATATATATGTGGCCGAGCTTGTATACTTGTTCTTTAAAAAAAATTCTGCCATTAAAACATAAGAATAGGTTAAGTGATCAGAGGGTTTGGAAGTAGATTAAACAAAGCAGCAGAGTGTTCATCACATTTCAAAACAATGAGTAAAACACCCTTACTTTATTAACAGGATATTACTTATATCTGTGGATATGGGAAAAATATTTGATCTATGTCAAATGTTTAGGTGATTGTTAGGTTAATATGTATATGTATGAATGTGTTAGACATAGATAGTTTACCCTGCAACTCAAAAGAAACATTGTACTTCTTCCATTTAAGCCCTCTGTCCTTTTTTGTTTTGATAAAAAAGTTAAACCTTCCACTTCAAAAATCACTATCTCATTATCCATTTAGTTTTTAATTATGATTCCAAAATCAAAGTAGCTTGTTTTTAAGTATAAATTATTTTATAATTGATTTCATGCAATTTCATCAAGTAGAGAAGGGGAAAATACCGTATGTTAGTAAGTAGGTTAGTATGGCCAAAAATTCAAATATCATGAATTAAGGAATGGATCATATAATTGTGTTCGTCATTGAAAAACGTGATTTTTGAAGTAGTTTGGTAATTTTTAACAGCGTGTGGAGTGCGAGATTGAGAGTTGAACAGAATTGGGGGTTTCTCCAAATTCCAGCGACATAATCGATGTTGTGGCGTGGCGTTGAGGGTGAAGGATGGCTAGATGGTGGCGCACACGAGAAAAATAGTGTGATGATTTTTACTTGCGTGTGTGGGGTAGACGAGATCGTTGTAAGGTTTTAGGGGTGTTTTGTTGGTCTCGGGTTCGTGGTCAAACTGCGACAAGGAGAGGGAGAGAAAAGGGTGTGCACGGAGGGGAAATGGTAGAGGAGGTCGTGGCAATATCGTAGGTGAAGTCTGGTAGTTGATCGTGGACGGTGGTGGCATGACGAGGGGAATTAGGTGACAGGCTTGGTTCTAGGTTTCAGGTTTGAGTTCGAAATTTTGAATGGAGGTGTGGTCGTGGTTTCCAGGTGCGGAGACGAGACTGGATGGTCGTGGGTAGCTTGCGTGAGGGGTCGGCGGCGTGGTTCGATGATCAGAGGGTGTGTGCATGTGCACATGTTCATGCACACCTGAGTGTTCTCAAATGAAAGAAGGGAAGGAAAGAAACCGGGAAGAGGGGAAGAAGGGGTTTGATTATATGGGCCGGGTCTTGTTTTTGATCGGCTGGGTTATTTTTAAAAAAAAGGAAAATTAATTAATTAATTTATGTGAATATCTATAAATTTTCAAAGCCCTATTTTTTCTTCATTTTTAACCCAATCGACATGCAGTTTGTTGCGTTGTGATCTTATCGCCGAGTAGTTCCATCTGAACTATTGTTGTCGAGATTTCTGCAGTGTGAAGATTTAGTGATTTATAAAATTGAAAGTAAACAAATAGGTATATTCTTATGCAATTAATTTTATGTAAATGAGTCAGTTAATTATTAAATGATCTGTTTAAATTTTAAGTTAACCAAAAATAAATTATTTTAATTAATTTCTTTGATTAACAAGTAATCTGGATTTAAACACAACTCGAATCAGTTAAGTTAAAACCGGATTCAGTTCTGATTTATACATTGATTTGATATTAATTTTAAATTTGCTGACTGAGTTAATGATCTATGTTTGACTGATAATGTTCTTTGATATTGATTTCAATTATCTATGGTCTGTGCCATTAAGTAGCCGAACAAATTAAGGTAGATAGAATAAAACATTGACCCATTTTATAGTAAGTAAATCAACTTGTACTGATGTAACAACCCGCATATCTATCGATTTTATATTTAAATATTTTATTTAAATATTTTATCGTTAGTCGGATGTTAGTCCGAAAAGCTACTTTTCGCATACGGTCAAATTAGGACTCGAGACCACTTCCATTGAGTTCAAAATGACGTTTGCGATCTTTTTGAGTGTAAACTTCGATATGTTTGGAGATAGTGAAATTTTCGACACTTTTTCCCGCCTTTGACTTTGGTTTGGACTGCACCCCTTTAGTTCAGCCCAACCATCTTCCTCACTCTATCAAAACACTTCAAGCTTTGTCAAAAATGGTGGTGGGAAGTGGAAATTAAAACTCCAAACACAAATTCTATTGCAAATCCGAGATTCAACATCAAATTCACGTGAAGAACATTGATTCAAGCTTGTTGGTGTTCTTGCTTTGCTCTCAAATCTCCATCTTCATCAAATTCCGTGAAAAGGTGAGATTTTTAATCTCACATCTCGCCTATAACTGTCATTGGGTTGTTGGAAATGACTTCCTATCACTTTAGCATTAATGTTTGCAACTGGTTTGGATTGAATTGGTGAGAAACTCAAGTTTCAGTGCTGTTTGCAAATTCTGGCCCTAGGTCGTTCTGCCCTCCTTAGGTCGTCCAGGCTGCTAGCTCGCGTGTTGAAAAGTCTCCACTTTCTTAGGTCGTTCACGAGTTAGGACTTAGGTCGCTTGCGTGCTTAGGTCGTTCTGGCTTAGGTCGCAGGGAAATAAGTCGTAGGTCGAAACAGCTTTAAGTCTTAGGTCGTTGCCGACCTAAAATTCCAAGGCAAACCACTAAGTCGCTCGAATTTTGTTAAGTCTTAGGTCGTTGCCGACCTAAAATCCCCAGGCAAAACGTTAGGTCGTTGCCGACCTATAATCTCCAGGAAAAACGTTAGCTCGTTGCCGACCTATAATCCCCCAGGCAAACTTTAGGTCGCTCGCACTGGCTTATCTCGTAGGTCGTCTCCGACCTAAGCTTCTTTTCCATAAGTCGTTCGCGAGTCAAGTGTTAGGTCGTCTCCGACCTAACGCCCTCATCACCTTAGGTCGTAGCTCATAAGTCGCTCGACCCTGCTAAGTCTTTAAGTCGCTCGAGTTAGGTCGGCCAGTATATCTCGTAGGTCGTCTCCGACTTATCCTCCAGTTAAGTCGTTCGACCCTCTAGGTCGTTCGAGTTAGGTCGTTGGACCATTTACCTTAGGTCGCTTGACCTTAAGTCGTAGGTCGTCTCCGACCTATGCCCCACTAAGTCGCACCCCACTTAGGTCGCAGGACTCTGTAAGTCGTAGGTCGTCGCCGACCTTACACTTGGTCTTTTTAGTTCGCGATTTCCTTAGGTCGTATGACCTATTTTTCCTTAGGTCGCTGGACCGCTTGCCTTCACTAGGTCGAACCCCGTATTACTCTGCGTAGGCAATCTCGTCTGAAAAACATTTATCAGAATTTCTACTTTGATGGTTTTGGGATTGACTTCTTTGGACTTTACTCACGTCTTCGAACGTGAATTGATTTGTTTCTACAATCGTTTTATGACTTGTCACTTTAAAGATATATGAAGGTTTCAATACTAATAGTAAATATCAAAACTCTTTCATCAAAGCGATTTCAACACTATTTTAAATATCAAAAGTTCGTTTTCTCAAACCGATTTTCAATCTACTAGTATATACAAGCCTTTACTTCACTCGAATGAGAAATCGACTTAAACGACTTAGTAAAACGAGTGGTATGAAACGCTTGCGTTCACTTCGTCGGTTAGCTCTTGGACTTGTTCGATTGAACCCTTTTTGTGACAATTTCCTAGTGAAGATCTACAGTTTGTTCGTAAATATTTAAGTTAAGCAAGTGGTTATGGGACATGAAGCTAAACTCATATATTTACTAGCTTAGTGTGATTGACACTTCTTTATGATCGATGATGATCATTTTATGGTTTAGACTAGCAATGTGCGATGTCTCTTCGTCCGTGTGTTCGGACTTGCCTTCGGGCCATCCGTGTGTTCGGAAAAATTAAATGGATAGCTTCCATGAGATAGCTTCTCGTCCGTGTGTTCGGACTTCCCCCTTTTAGTGATTTCGGGATTTCGTGTGTTGATTTCTGGATTTAGTGCTTCACCAACTTTTGTGGTTTTCACTGATATGATATCAGTTTTTGTGTATTGGTGAATTTGTGTGTCATTACCCTTTTTATGTGTTTGGATCTTTGAGAAGATTCTTGTGACATTGATTAATCCCTTGTTGATTATCATTTACATACTTATAGTAGTATGCCATCATGGTTATCATATGTTTATGCCATACCCCTTATCCTATATCATGTCATCTGATATTTATAGTTAGACTGATCCGTTTATTATTTTCTTATAAATAATACTCGGGTCAGACTGAGATGTTACAGGTGCTTCTGCTTGACTTCTCTTCTGGATTACTCTGACTTTTGGCTAACTACTTAGATTAGTAGTTTTTGGTTGTACACATTTGAGATATAGACTCTATGTTGTGTATCTATTCTTTTGTATAGCACGTGATGCTATTCTTTTGTATTATAGTGGATCTTTTCGACCACTACTCTGATGTACACTTTCATGTGTTATATGTTTATTCATATCTTCTTCCGCCTTTGTGATATGGATGTCTGTGACTGCTTTGTGTTATGTTTATTTCTATGTTTGTTTCTGAAGATTATTTTATAGCCACCGTGTGATAATCAATTACATGGATGGTCGCTCCTCAACAGCCTTATTCTCCGTGCTAGTTGACAGCACTACATCGTAGTGTCCTTGGCTAGCGTGGGTATTGAGGTGGGGCATCACAACTGATCTCTATTCTAAATTTTAGAAAATGTGATGATTACAAGCAAGTAAATTTTGACGGACATGTCATGATAAAGTAAACATATGGGATGAATTTCCATATGTGAATATTGACACACTGATTGTAGATTTATTTATTTTAAACAACTTGACCTTTAAAAATTTATCGCTTGGATTCGATGAGACCGAAATCGGATATGAACGTTATCCAGAAACCACTTTGATCTAATATCCACCACGAACCTTTACGTTTTGATTGTAGAGCCTAATATGTTGGAATTTAATTTATGAAACAATTTCGGCCATTTAAATAAGTATTTATACTTAGACACTATTATAATATCACTGGATTTTCTATAAAAATGTTTTAGTTATCGTTAGGGAAAAACCCGTCGTGTTTATGTGTGACGCGATCTTACGAGATACCTTTGTTTTTTCGAAGAATTTTGATAACTTAGGTAATTCAAATTAAATGTGTTTACTCACGCTAGTTTTCCAGACTGACTCGGGTGTTACTTTATTGTAATGCTAGGGTCAGACCGAGTATTATAGAATTCAAGTTAGGATGCTTGGAGCTCAGGGGACAAGCTGGATGGTAGAGACGTATTACGCGTACTTGATTGTATTTCACTGTGTATTATAGGCTGTATATTCTGCACCTTTGAGGACAAGTTATTGTAACTGTCTAGATTTCTACATTGTTGGTTGTACTCTGATAATTTGTATGTATATTAATAGCTACAGATTCTTTGTATAAAAATATGTTATTATATATTATATTTTGCTCCATTGCGATTGTGAGATTCTATGTTGTTGTTATTTATGTTTCTTCTTCTATCTCTTTTCTTCTTAACCCCTAATGATCTAGTATTTCCGGCACTCGATTGCTCGGCATTCTAAACAATGAATGTATAAATGTCGATTTTCAAGGGTCGAAAATCTCCGATCGTTACATAGTTTGTCTAGTTCATGAACAACTTGTATGGACGAATGTTTGACGTTGCATTTCTAATCACATTGATTGGTCTATGTAACGTATCATTTGTTTAGTGGCAGAGAAGGCGATTTCTCTTAGCTTAACACCCTTTCCTGATACATACGAGCTTAGGAGTTATACATTTGTAGAAATCAGTTGTGTGATCATGTATTGGCAATGTGGCATTCAAAGAGGAATGTGTTATATGAAAGGTAATCGTTACCTTCAGCCTCATCAATAGGGAATGACAAAAATAGGGTAGATGCAGCATGGCTATGTGGGTCGTTTCCATTAGGATATAACCATCACATTTCTAGGTTACCCACTATATTTCGGATTTGTTGTGTATGTTGTGGTCACAGATAGGTCAAGAACGACCGAGGTAATGGGATATTCGGTACTATCTATGGTAAAGGTTGTCGGTTCGGTGTTGTTAGAGGTTGGAGCCTTAGGTGCATTTTTCATGGAGATGTACTGTCGGAAGGTAGTCCCTTACCTTGTCATTGTATGGAATCCATTCTCCAATAAGCGCCTCCAAACTTAGTTGTATACCTATTATGCCATCAAATTTAACCAATGTAACAATTTCGGCTATTTTAATATGTTTATTTGAAAAATGTTTTTTAAAGGATGTCATTAAAAATAATATTCCCAGATTCTACGTAGAAGATGTTTTGGTTATCATAAAGTGAAAACCCATTCCGTGTTTATGTATGGCGTGGTCTTATGAGATACCATTTATTTTCAAATATCCGTATTTTGAGTTTCTCACTCCAGTCCCATGACTAACCCAGAGTTTACTTTCCTTTCCCTTAAACTCTAAGTGCTATATTTTTCTGGGCAGCCTAGTAGTCAGGTTTAGTTAGGAGAAATATGAAAGTGCTCGGAGCGTGGAGTTAGAGGATTCTTCAGTAGACTATTACCTCTTTTTCACGACACTTGTGTACTATTGTATTCCGTATTTGTATTTATAACTGTCCATGTTTAACTCTGATAAATGTATTTAAAATTTTCCGTTGTAAAGAGTATATGTTGAAATAATATATGTAATTCCATTCATGTGAGATTCTATTATGTCTTTAATTTCTTTCTTACCCTTAAAGAATCGCCTCTCCGAGACTTGGATTTGCGACACGTGAATACCGAAGATGTAGTAGTGTCGATTTCTGGAGGTTGAAGAAACGGTCTTCACAAGTATATTCACAAATCATTATGAAAGATTTCTTATTTCAAAAATCATATTAAAAGGATCAAAACAAAAGTTTTTTAAATTAGAGATAAGAATAACCCCAAACATCATTTCATCAATGTTAACCATGGAATGAAATTCCACACCACCATAATTAAGAAGGTAAGTTAAGGAAAATCCAAATCTGAAATTCTTTTATAAATTTCTTCTATAAATCCTTTTAATAAATCTCTTTCGTTTATGAAATATCCTTTGCTTAAATTCCAAATCCATTTATAAAACACGTTATGAATATCCAGGTTTATTTATAAAATTCTTTTATAAATATCCAAAATCATTTATATATTTTTTCCAAATTTCAAGATCTCTTTTTAATTTATAAAATACATTTTATAAACTTTCCTTATTTAAACAATCTCCTTGAATAAATCTTAATCAATAAAGTTCCTTTGATAAACAAAGCAATTATTTAAAACACCTTTAAATTAACAAGTTATTATTCAAAACATCCTTTATTAGATTTATCTTTAAACTTGATTAGAAAAATAATGACTTTAAAAAGATCATTAAAAAAGTATTAAATTACTTCAGAACACCTTTAATAAAATAATTGCTTAACTATCTTTTAAATGACATTTTTAAAATGGTAATAAATTTGTGCATTATAAACGAGTAATAACTTTACTTTTAAAACTTTTTAACAATATAACAATTAACCTTGAACCATTGTTAAAAATATATTTAAAATGATTGAATTCATAATCAGAAAGAGGCATAGTGACCACAATGGATCTTAATTAATTCAGTTTAAATTTCCAGTTGGGTATTTACATAACAAGCAGATATGTAAAGGGAATCAGCCGGTAATAATCAATCAACATATAGATAAATGTCCAAGGTACCATAATAGCAGAACTGGGTTTTATTCTGCTTAAATAGATGCCAAACATAATCTACTTAGTGTATTATGGTAGAACTATGATTTATTCTACCAAACAAATGTCAAATACAATTTAATTAGCAACGGTGTTCATTTCTGCTAGACAGATGTCCACTATAATTTAATTAGCAGGATGGTGTTTATTCCGCTAAACATATGTCATTGGGTTTCATGTTCATTTGAGGTTACTTAAAAGTAATTGAAAAAGAAATATCTTGGATTTAAAACATCCTCTAAAAGAGATTTACTTTAAAAAAACCGATTTTCAGAAATAAATAGTTCAAACCTTAAATCTTTTATTCAATAATTAAATAACATTTAACCATTTATTTTAACAATAATCAACCTTTAGTTCATAATTAAACAATTATTAACTTTTAAATAAATAATTAAATAACAATTATCCTTTAAATAAATATATAAATAATAGTTAATCTTTAAATAAGTAATTAAACCATAATTAATCTTTACTTAATAACTAAATAATAGATTTAACCTTCATTAAAAATTAAATTATTCTTAGTCATGTCTTAATTAAATCTTAACTTAATTAGTAATTAATTAAATATTCAAACCCTTTTAAATAAATAAATAATTAATAATTATTCTTTAATGGAAATTTTAAATAATTATTAATCCTTAAATAATTAGTTAAATAATAGTTGACTTTTATTAACTAACTAATTATAATTAACTTACTTGATTAATACTAAAGTACTAGTTATCTTAATTAATTAATTAATTAATCATTAAATAAATAATGAAATAAATAATAATTACTTTTAAATGTTTATGATAAGTTTTGAAAACACCTTTCAGAAAGATCCTTAAGCTGCAAACACTTCAAATTGCAAAAGAGTTTGTTTCTTTCCGAACTGCATTTATAGCGACTATTGCTATATAGCCTGTAGTTTCAAACTTGTTTAATATTCCAAATAACTTTCAAAACTTTACCTTTTTGGTTTTAGTTTACTTTTATAAGCTTCGTATAAAGTTTTTGAAAACAAAAGTAAGGGTTAGGAAACTTTATAAAACAATTCTAGAAAGTAAAATTAGAAAAAAAGTTTTTAAACCAAGGGTCCTCGACGTCGCAAACTAGCAACTCCGACATACTAACTTTTTCTTTAACATATATTAACATATGCATGAACACGACCTATATATACAAGCCATCACAACATTCAACAAGTTAAGATCCTAACTTCCAAAACTTTACTAACTTTTTAACTTTACTTTTCCATGTTTTAGCAACCATTCTTACAAGCATACATATGTTCATACAATATCAACATCATTTACAAAAGCAACTGTGACATACTTAACAATCAAGTAAGCAGTAGTTATCATCAACATTCAAGTTTAAAACTTTAAGTACATAGGAGAGCTTTTCTCACCTAAAAGCTATCCAAACTAACTATGATCACATAACGACTTGAATGGGTCCTAGATCCATGCTTCTATTTTGGAAAAATGAAGTTTTAAGGTGTAACAACCCACTGTTTTGGACCATTCAAATCGACAATAAATCCACACATGCCGGACTTGAATAATTCAAAACAATAGATTGTAAATAAAATTTGGCAAAACTCAGAATATACAGTAAATAAATCACAGATCACAGACACGGAGTATATAATAATGCAGCGGAAGCAAAGAAATAGTAGTTCATGAAGCTACTATATATATAACATCAGAGTTAACAAGATACAACAGAAATCACGAATACAAAGATGTCTCAATACAATGGTCAAATACAAGATCTGAATACATCTCTGGAATCAACTGAATAACTGAATGCGAAATAGATAGCTGGATCTCCAAGCAAAGCTCCAACTCCAAAGGTGAGCCTCGAATGCTGTATCACTCAGTCTGACCCGAGGGTAAAGCAAAACACAAAACACTCGAGTTGGGATTAACATTCTTATATCAATAAATCCAACTCAAGTGAAATATCAACTGAAATACAAGTAACTCAAAGGATGTTTGGGATAACCATCCTCTAAGGATCCGTTAAACTAGCTACTATGTAGTAATATACGCTATTATAATAATGTCTAATAGTAAAATAAACTTACTTTTAAATAGCGTTAAGGAGTGACCCAATATTTCCCTTAAAACATAATAGTGCCAATAGTCTATACAGTACCTTCATACCTCGAGAGGCTACGAGAAAATACTCCATAGGTATGACACAAATAGAAACTCGTAGTAAAGCTCGGTATGGTAGGTGACACGGCACAACTAGGCAATGCCAGGGTAGATATACCAATTACGCATCCGGGCTGGTGGAAACGCATAGTAGCCACTACCGCCCACCTCGGAACACACTCCCAAATTAAAAATCGAAGGGTGGCCACCAAATAAATCACAAAGTAATAGAATAGTATCGAAGAAATGTGTCCGATCAGAGGTGCTACCTCATTGGCCCGAGAATCTCTCCTGTTTTAGCCACCTTAGGCCAACTCACGAGAGTCGGGTCCACGTTCATACCTTAATAGGATCGTCGCCACCATCCTACTTCATTCTGGAATCTCCACCGCGTACACAGTAGTTAAAGTGGTTTTCGGTATCGACAAGGAGTATGCCCGTATCCGATCCCGGTCTCTTTAACAACCAACGTTATTATAACACCGCGGTCATTTCAAAATAGTTTATACTTCAAAACTAAAATATCATTTTCATTTCAAAACCCAAATCAATACGATATCATTTCCATTTCAAATGTATCCATTTCCAAAAATCATCACTTTCCAATGTTATAACGCTCCTGAAATCATAGTCTTTTAAAATCAAAATACTTTGGAAATCACAGCTTTGAAATCATAGCATTTTGGAAATCATAACACTTTGAAATTATAGCATTTTGGAAATCATAACACTTTTGAAATTATAGCATTTTGGAAATCATAACACTTTCCTCTTAAACAGTTTAGATATTAAAATTAGTATATGTAATAAAATAGTTTATAAATAAAATAGTTTATATAAATAGTTATAAGTTAAAATAGTTTATAAATAAAAATAGTTTATATAAATAGTTATAAGTTAAAATAGTTACTGATAAAATAATTTATATTAAAATGATTTATATTAAAATAGTTTATATTAAATAATTTATAAAATAAAATAAAATAGTTTCCTCGACTTTCACAAATCGATTCAAATCAATTCGAATTCCAAATTCAAATTTAATCAAATCTAAATCATCATTTTCAATTCCAATTCAATTAAATATTTACAAGTTATATCAATTTCAAATACCGATTTGAACCACAAATAAACCATTTCAATTTCAATATTTCAAAGCTTCAAATATTCCATATTTCAAAACTAAATTGATAATTTCATATATATATATATCAATTCACTTTACTACTATCTAGTTTTGAAATATTTACTTAATCATTTCAATATCATTTAAATAAAACTTAAATTTACAAATTTAAATAAATAAAATACCCCATTTCGAATTATGTAAATTTGAAATATTCATCTAAGTCACTTTTAATCAAATCCAAGTTAAAAATCATATCTTTAAATTTCAAATTTTATAATTTCAAATCAAACTTATTTAAGTAAAATCCTTAAATAAATAACATTTCAAATCAATTTCAAATTTATCTTTTCAACCTTAATTTATTTAATCATTTTGAACTCTATATTAAAATATAATTTAAATAAATACTTAAACATATATATATATATATTAACTTTATTAAATCAACTTTAATAAATCTTTAAAATCAATATTTATTAAAACCATAAATTTCTTTTAAAAACCATAGAAATCATTTTCAAAATATTTATATATAGACCAACGGTGTCTGTATATAATTTTCTATCATATGGTCAAGTTATACGAATATTCATTTCAATCCGCAATTTAAATATATATACGGGTATATATCTTTTCAACCCGCAATCCCAAATTCAATGTCAATGAAAATCGCTTGGGTTTATCATTTCAACCCTTAATGATTTTCTCCTATTCTACAGATCGTTCGAGTATGTATCATTTCAACCCATAGTGAATTCTATACTAACAGGGAACTTGCAGAGTGATAACAGATATGATAATAAAATAATAATCAGTAACATGCATATATCATCAATATAAATAACAAATAGGGGTGTCAGATGTCATAGGTGAATAGATACAGATAATGGCATATATATGGCAATGTAAATATCTAACAACATCATATTTCAATTATCGTTTCAATTGAAATCAAATTTAATAAATATAAGAACATTAATCGTGAGTGATTGCTCACTTTCGAGGCTAGATACGAATGAGAATAAGATGAGTTATGAAATGCAAGCATGACTTCCAAAGCAAAGTGAGATGGGCACGCATTCGATGGACAAACTGATAAATGGGAATTGATGAGAACAAGATAATCAGTTTTGATAGAGATAGCCATTATAATTTATTATTATTATTATTATTATCATGAATTACTATTTAAGTTAAAACAAATAATAAAATAACACACACACACTGATATATATATATATACATAGTAAAAATCATTGTTTTAGATTCAGAACACATATATTAAACTCAAACATATATTTAAAATAATATATGCATTTATTTTCAAATCAATAACTTAACTTTAATATTAAAATGAAATCTATACTTATATATGTGAAAAACAAACTTCACATATACTTAAACCAGATTATACTTGCACAAATAAAATATATATATATACAACCACTTATATATAATACTAATATATCATACAACTAGATAACATATGTAGGTTATATAAATATATACTTAAACAATATCCTATACTTTAAACCATATACAAAGCATACGTGTACACAAGTAAATATATATATGCTATATGACACAAAGTAATATAAAGAACTGTACTAACATATTTTAAGATTTAATCAACTAACATATATACAAGCAAACTTGGAAAGCAACAAACTATATATATTGATACCCATATTATATATTACAGAAAGCTTTATATATATATATATAGTTTATCATAGCATACCAAGCAACTGAAATCACATAATAATATATACCATCAAAAATATATATACGAAAGCTATACAACACACCAAATCTAGGACGAATAGTACAATAAAGTACATAAGCTAATATATACTCACCTAGATAAATGCACAAAAGAGGAGAGGAGGACTCGGCCGAGATAGAGGAGATCTGGGAGGAGACGTAGATCTAGGCGGAGATGAAAGAAGGCGCTGACTCTGGTCGGGGTGAGTGAGCATACGGGGAAGAAGTCGAAGGGAAAAACGGTGGAGCAAAATAGAACCGGCCATGAAAAAAATAAAGAATGCAGCAACTTGAATTTGAGAAAATAAGCTTTGTTCCTCTTTTTTTTTAATTTTAGAGTGGGTAGAAGATGAACAGTAGAGCAAAGGAATGGCTGAACAAAATGATATTGAATTTGAGTATAGAAAATAGAGAAAGCAGAGAAACTGGAACGAACGAACAGGCACAATCAATATACTGAATATCTGGAGAATGAAAAGTCATAGAACATGAATTTAGAAAATAAATGCAAATGACTATTGGCATTTCTACAGTGGGAAATGGGAAGATGCAAGGAAAACAAAAGAGTTTGAACCAGATACCGATACGGTCCATCGTTTCCACGGAATTTTCCGCTCTGAATTGCACAAATGAATATATAGTGGAGATCAGCATGACGAGACGATCAAAACAGTATATAGATATTAATGGTACAATCATCCTATCAAAAGTCGATAATCGGTACCGAAAAGGCTGCTAATTTGCCAGAAATAAGATAAACGGAGCAATAGAAGTCCAAATTTGGAGAAACGAAAGATGAAGTCTCACTTAGAAGAGGATTTAGAAATTTTCTATAGAAAAATATTCAGGTTTTGGAAAAAAATTTATCATCATCAATTTTAACTGATTTAAATTGAAATAGAATTACACATAAAATAAACTTCAATACTATTAATTGAAAATTTATCATTTGCTATGTTTAATTAGACATATTTCAAATATTAAAATTTTATTTAAAAATTCAAATATTTAAAATTTCACAAAAATTCAATTAATTAAATAAATAAACCACTAAAATTTACGGGTCGTTACATAAGGTCTTAAAGCCAAGATGAATTCGGCCATGGGGCATAAGGTGCTCTACCATGGTAGGTGGAGCGAGGTGTTGGCTTGTTTTTGGCAAGGAGGAGGTAAAGGAAAGGAAAGAAGGAGTTTTACACAAAGTTCTTAAGAGTTTAAAATGAAAATGAATTGATTTTCAAAACTTTGAAATAAACATGGAAGCCATTAAAGAGGATGGAGCTTGAAAGAAGAAACAATATTTTGAAAATGAAATATGAATTGAAAAGGTGAGAAGGAAAAATAAAGAAATTGTTTTTATATGAAGTGCGTAAGGTAAATTACCATATTACACTTTAGTTACACTACCCTCCATAACATTTTGCCACCTCAGCATGCTTGTCTCCTCCCTTTGTCCTTATGCCACCTTCTTGCCCCCTCCCCTCTCTTTGCTCCAACATTCATTAAATGCCCTTGTGTACTTATGTTTTCAAATGTTTCCAGTGATGTGATGTTTACGTCTTCATTTCTTTTCAAATGAAATTTAAACTTACTTAACCTTAAGTAAACACACACACATATATTACTAATACGTGCTAACCTATTTATAAATGTATGTATATGTATTTACACTAGGGTTCACAATGTTTTCGATAACTTTTAGCTGACGAAAAGTCAAAAATTCGAAAAACAAATTTCGATCACATTTTCAATTTTTCTTCAAACTAAAAATTTTTATAAACAAATTTTGAAAACTATTTCACCATCATTATTTCATAATTAATTTTTTTTTATTTAACTATAAAATCAAATATTTGAACATTTAAAATTATTTAAATATTCACAAATCTTGGCAGTGAAATTCCTGGTCGTTACAATCAAAGTGTTATTCAAAGTTTATAGGAGCATTTGTATTCAAGATCAAGAATCTGAGTTTGTAAAATCTATCAAATCATACTCTTATATTCTTGGGTGTGTTTGGTGTTCTAGAAATCTAAGTGGGTGTGCTTGTGTCTCGTCTAAATCAAGTGGGTGTGCTTGGTATCCCATTTGAATCCAAGTGGGTATGTTGTTGTATCGTCCGAGTCCAATGAGTGTACCTTGAGCTCGGAAAATCCAAAGGGCGTGTCTTGAAGCCTTGAAATCGAGATTGCAAAGGCTTTGATATTTGAAAAGAAATCTATACAAGAAATTGTATCGGACTGGATGTTGGGTAAGTCCAAACCAGTATAAAAATTCCTGGTGTGGTCTCTCCAACTCTTTACTTGTTACTTTTACTACATTTATATCCGCTTGTGTTTGCATCTGTGATTATTGATTCTGTGTTGTTTAATCATAATTTTAAAAGAATTTAAAAAGATTTACAAAAATCAGTAAACATTATTCACCCCTCTTTGGTGTTAAATTAGCCTTAAGATCCATCTTCAGCAAACTAACATCATCAACCTAGATAGTTATAATAACCTATCCTCACAAAGGCTGATATATACAATAGTAATGCTACGGAAATAAGAATAATACGGTAGGTTAAACATCCAGCTCGACCTCTCGAGCTCGAATGAACATCAACAAAAAACCTGCCTTTATCAAACTAATCGAAAGTGCACGTGAGGAATTTAGGGAAAACAAAAAATAAGCATCAAACATAAGTCTGGTATGAGAAACTCAAGAAATATGCGATCATCATATAACAGTACTTTTGAGACAACATGGAATATCATAACGGTTATCCCCTTAAAAGAACCATCATTTAGTAAGTACATAAGGTGAATAATAGATAATGTCTAGGATGTATAATATAAATATTATAACATAACTGGAATGGTTACATTGGTTACATTCAATAACATATCAGAGGGTACAATCAAAACTGATAAGGAATGTTTGCATAATGGATTTTCCATGGAGATCTCTTTGATGGAGCCAGATCCAATCTCCTGCATAAGGGTCAGAAAGTACCTTCTGAGCATCATATATCTCCAGATAAAATATACCATTTAGATAAACACAAGCGGCCCAGCGTCCGAACATAATAATGAAAACATGAACCAAATATCGTCAGCTCCTGCCAACCAACAATCGATAAGTATATCTAGATATGGAGTTGATAATACCCTAACATATGTCTTTTGACGGTTAAAAAGTTGTTTATAAATAAAATGATTTTCGGTCGCATTATCGATATTTTTTCAAAATATTTATTTATTTTCTGTAAACATTTTTCCAAAAAAAGTTCACCATCATTACTTATGATCTAAAGGGGGTTAACAAGTTTATTAAATCATTATATAATATTATATTCAAGATTCAAATACTTAAATAGTTCGGACTTCCAGGTCGTTACAATTTTCCACCTATATTTTTCCAAGTAGAATGCTTATGAATTTGATTTTCTTCATTTAATTTTAGGGAGTTTACTGGATTTATGCATAAGCATCTTAGAATCTTCATTTATTCTAAAAAATGCTATAGGTAAAGTTGAAATAATTTTAATTATTCACGTTTTGTACAAAAATTTCATTTCCAATTTATTTTTGTTTTTGTTGAAGATTACGAATTTGGTTTCTTTCCCTTATTCTGTAGAGAATCATTGCTTTAATTAGCATATATTGATATAAAAACACTTAAGTTCTGTATAATTGAATAGAGGTAAAGTTGATGTTTTTTCATTCTTAAACATAAGTATATACCTCTAGCTCAAGTTACTAGAGGTCGTGGGTTCGAGCCCTCGAGACATCAAAATGAGTGGTTTACTTGGATAAGGACTACTCTTATTCTAATAAAAAGAATAAAATAAAGTTGGAAGAGAAAAATTATATCTAAAGCAAAGGAATACAAAAAAGTTAATTTATAATAAAATAATAAAGGGAAAAAATATAAATGCACAAGAAACATTTTTTTATCTTCATCAAGTGTAACGACCCGATATTTTGCACCATTCGCATCCGCACATGTCGGACTTGAATAATTCAAAATACCGCGTTGTTAATTTAAATTGGCAAAACTGAACATATACAGTAAATAAATAATCACAGATCACAGACACAGAGTAATAATATGCAGCGGAAATAAAAGAGATAGTAGTTCATGAAGCTACTATATAAATGTATAAGTTACATTAGAGTTAAACCAGATACAACGGAAGAGTAATACGATACATTAGATACAAATCAGAATACATCACTGGAATCATCGAATACTGAAAGCAGAATAGATGGCTGGATCTTCAAGCAAAGCTCCAACTTCAAAGGTGAGTCTCGAATACTGGTACACTCAGTTTGACCCGAGCGTAAAGAAAAACACAAGACACTCGAGTCAGGATTAACATTCTTATATTAATAAATCCAACTCAAGTGAAATAGCAATTGAAATACAAGTAACTCAAAGGATGTTTGGAATAACCATCCTTTAAGGATCCGTTAAACTATCTACTAGGTAGTAATGTACGCTAAGTAGATAATGTCTATCAGTAATATAAGGTATCAAAATAGTGTTAAGGCGTTACCATTATCCCCCTTATCACATTTTATATAAGCGTTATAGTCTATACAGCACTGTAAACTCCACCGTAAACTAGTGGGCTATCAGGGAGTACTCCATAGGTATAACACAAAACAAATTCGTAGTGGTCGCGTATAAAGGGATACAAGTATGACAAGGCACATGAGGCAATACCCAAGGTAGTGACACTACCGTTTGCCTGATCCGGACTGGTGAGAACGCATCGCTGCAGCGATCGCAACACCGCGAAACAACACTCCCAAAATCAAGGGTGCACCAATCGACAACAAGTAATGAGTAGTTTTCGAAGAAGTGTGTTCGCTTGAGGTAGCTGACCTCCATTGGCCCGGCACGGCTCCTGTTTTAGTCATTTCCAATTTGACACAGGTGTCAAGGCTATCCATTATCATTCTCTTTCTTCAGTCATCGCGTTCGTCATTCCAACCACTTCATTCTGGATCATACTCCGCGCATAGTTATTAAAGTGGTTTTCGGTTTAGACAGTGAGTATGTCCCTAACCGATTCCGGTCTCTTTAATAACTTCCGTAATTATTACACCGATTGGTCGTTTAATATATTTCAAAACCATATCAATTTCAATTTCAATTAGAATTTGAAAATCAACATTTCATTTGTCTTTCTAAACCAATTTCCAAAATTGACGTTTCAAAACTTCTACATTCATAATTTCAAAATCTTATAATTCAATTTCAATTTCTGTTTAAACAATTCAAATGTTGATTCAAGTTCGTATATAAGTTTCGTTCCGAAATCATTTAATTAATTTAATTTAACATTTAAATCAATTTAAATTCATTTATCGATTTTATTCAATATCCATTAAGTAAATTTGTCATTTAAACAATTTTGTTAAATTTCCAATTCATTAAATTAATTACTTAAGTTCAACTCCATTATATCAAAACTTACAAATTTTGAATTAAATTAAATTCGTTAAATCAATTCTTTCAATTACAAGTCTTACATTGGTTTCAATAAATCACATTCTATTTCTTGTTAAAGAAATTCAATTTCACTTATTCATTTACTTAGTTACAAATTCAAAGCTCAATTAATAAAGAACTAAATTTCACTAATTAAAAAGTTCAATTTTAATTATCAAAGGATTCAATTTTATTTAATTATTAAATAATTCAATCTCATTATATTATTAAATAATTTCAAAACTTAATTCAATCATTTCTCAAATTAAACAACATTCTTTCATCAATTTCTTTATTAATATTTTGTTTCAGATTATTAAATATTCACATTTAAATTTCATTAAAATTCAATTTCCAACTTCGTTTCAAAACCATATTATTTATTCAAATAAAATCTTCATTTTATTTTTAAATCAAATTATTGACCAATCGAGTTTTTATTTAATTCTCTATCCTAGGTCAAAGTTTAATTTGGGTATTTATCATTTCAACCCGATTCCAAATCAATTTAAAATCAAAACATAGCAAAGGGAACTTGCAGTGTGATAATTGGGATGGTGTCAAATTAAATAAACAAGCAAGAACAACAATCAATATCAATCCAATAATCAATTCAAATAATCCCGAAATAACCGTATTAATTCACATTGTTATTTGTGCGAATTAATATAATTATTTCTAGAATCTACACTATCATTTCATGTAGATTAAAGATTATTATACAAATTATTCTATGCAATTCTACACTTGACATCAATTATTCAATTTCATACTTCATCAGTTAATACAACATAAATTCAAATGGTTCAAGGGTAATTAACTATTTTACTACGTGTCAAATAATTAAACATTCAAGGGGTCATATTATACAATTTTAACAAATCAAATTCAACACATATGTCGATTCAAAATTTTAACTATCCTTCGTCAAATTCAATTGCATGTTATTTATCACCTATACATTTACAATTTAACGACCAATGCAAACATCAACAATCAATCAATTAACAGCCAAACTGTATTATCATCGCATAAATAATTAACAGATAATGGTGTCAGATGTCACAGGTGAACTGATACAGGTAATAACATAAATAACAGTATAAATAACTAACAGCAGCAATATTTCAATTGTCGTTTCAATTGAAATCAAATTTAATAAATAAAAGAACATTAATCGTGAGTGATTGCTCACCTTTCGAGGCTAGGGATATAGATACTGAAATTGAGTTACGAAATGCAAGCACGACTTCCAAAGCGAAGTGAGATGGCATGAACTCGATAATAGAATAAGTCTGAAAATGACGAAGACGAATCAAAACTGGATTTTCTTAACTGGAACTGGATGCACCCATATTCTACATTTAAACATATTTTATATAAAAATATATTAAAATCATTGTTTAAATAAGACACGCATAGTAGAACACACATATCCGTCTTAAACATTGGTGTATGTATATACTATCATTTATAACTAAAATATGTTGTATACGTGTAGGCATATTACAAAATATATGTTTACCACAAAATTTATTGTTTAAGGGATCAATACAAATATAATAGCAACTTTAAATGTTCCAAAATATAACAGTAGCTTGTACAATATAAAATATATGTTCTGCCAAAACAATACTTACAAACTTAACCCATCATAAGAAAAATATAACTAATATTAATACATATGCTGTAAACACCAAAATATAAATATACTTTTATAACAGAAGTAGGCATTCAAGCACCTTTATAATAGAACGATGAAAAGAATCATATATACACTGTAACATTGTACATATAGCAACAAACTATATATATACAGGATATATTCGCAAATCACTACACAAAATTAATATATACAATATATATAAAAGTTGTGAACAAAGTTTATACTGCACACATGACAAATGTATCTATATGGTAACTATATAACATATACTTTATTATTTACATACGTGTAATACTTTAAAATCAATAATGTTAAATAACAGTATCATCATTATTATATGCAACCAAGTAGTATAGTATATACACTATATCTATATATGTATCCGCATACATTTGAAAACAAACTAATGTACTCATTTATATAAATTAATATGTAAATATATACAACTTATATTGGTTATCAGAATGCATGCGTAAATAATATATATACACTGATAATATTATAAATTCAAATAATCAACCTGACATACATTCATACGTACACACTATCATTTTATATACAAAGAATAACCGAAACTATATATATAACAAATCGTATAATGGATATACTTTACTGAAAAACTACAAAAGTCTAGACAATATATATATATATATATATATATACACACACACTTACTGCAATTTCTTACTAACACATTTTAATAACTAGCACAAACTTATATTATAGACTTATATCATAACAGACTCACGCACACTGCTATATAGCTTATACATATACTTAGTAAATAACTGGTTCCTATAATATATATAAATATATAACATATAAACATTCATTTTATAACCTTGTACAAACTTTTACATATTGACAATTCTATAGTTATATATACTTTTGCCTACAATTTACTGTATAATACATATATAACAGACAGTTGAAATTTGTATAAGCTTTCATACATTTATATACTACCGTAACCAAGAACAACAGACGAAAATATAAAGTAGGACTTACATATATATATATATACACTACCCCTGCATACTATAACATAAATAATATAATATATATAAACATCTATGTATATAAGCAAATGCAAACAGTTGAAATATATATAACATCTTTAATTGTACTAGCATATATAAAATTTATATAACTAACCTTTTATAAAATAAGTAAACTCACGCGAGCAGGTATGGGAAAATGAAGGCTGAAGGTGGAGGAAAGACTCGAATGGGAGAGGCGCGAGGCTAGGAAGAGAGGCTTTGCTGGAGAGTGACAGTCGCATGCGTGGGTTGTGAAAGCTGGTCAGGAAGCTCGTGGATCCGAGTGGCCGTCGACAAGCAAGGAACGGAGGGATTTGAGGATGTGGTTGCAGGGTTATCTGAGGCCGAGCTTGCGTTGGCGAAACAGGGAGGGGAGTTTCGAATGGCAGGGGAGATGCGCATGAATTTAGTGGGGTTGATGGTGGGAGGAGATGGCTGCTGAAAGGAGGGGAGGTACGTGGACGATGGGAGATGATGGTCGGGTCCGGTGTGGTGTTCTCGGTTGTCGGGGTGGGTGTATGCTGCTGTGAGGTGATGTGTTGAGAGAGAGGGAAGGAGAAGAAAGAGAGAGGGAGAAGGTGAATGGAAATGAGCATTATACTTTAGTGGTAGAGAAGAAATGCGAACCAACAGTATGATCTTGGGAATAGAAAAATGAAAGTGAAAATGAAAGTTGATTTCTGAAACGTTTAGAAATTTGAATAGTTGGAAATAGTAAAGGTCATTAATCAAACAACTGGCTGAAATTATTAATAGCTAATAGCCTTTGATTTTCACGTGGGCATTGTAAAGATACCTCGAAACCAAAAGACACAAAACGAATACCGGTACAACTTAAATCGTTCACAGATTCCGCCGTGCATCGGACATCGGAATTTGACAATTGAATATACTACGAAGATCAGCATGAAGAGACGATCAAAACGGTATACAAATATCAGTGGTATGATTGAATTATAAAAATTCGAATTTTTCTACTGGCGGAAAATGCAAGAAAAACGTAGAAAAATAAGATCGACGGAGCCAAAGAAGTCCGAATTTGTAAAAACGAAAAATGACGTTTGCTCAGAAGATGGTTTAGAATTTTTCCATGTAAAAATATTTAGGTTCCAAAAACATTTTATTTTCATCGTTTTTTAACTGATTAAATTGAAGTAAATTTACGCGCGAAATAAACTTTCATATTTTCGGACGAAAATTTACCAGTTGCTATGTTTAACTAGACGCATTCCAAATATCAAATTTATATTTCAAAATTTTATCGTTTAAAATTTTGCAAAATTTCAATTAATTACGTTAGTAAAACAGTTAAATTTTACGGGTCGTTACATCAAGCAACTTTAAAATATTATGAAAAATTTAGTTTTAAATATACGTATTGCAAATTTAATTTTTTGAATTCTCTTTGTTGTCTTAGTCACCTCAACTTATATTTTATAAATTTGGGTATTATCCTTCTTAACCAATCTACACTTCATATATTTCAATTTTGTTGTTTAATATACTGTGAAATATTCATAAAAAAACTCACATTTATAGTGTCTAGCAAATTCTTAGTGATATTATTAAACAAGATAATTATCTGTGATTTTGTATGTATTTTGTTTTATGTTACAATGTTCCGAAATTTTATGCAGATAGAAATGTTCATAGATATAAGTGAACACTGGAGATGTAATTATTTATAATGATTATAAGTGAACTAATTTTGAATAAGTAGGATAATGTTGAATATTATTACCATGCAATTATTAAAATGAATTAATTGCTTTTGATTTTAACCCGTTTGAATTCAAACTACCTAAAGATTTAATTACAATCAATCTATTTCATTGTAATTTAATTAATGAGAAAAATAATTACATACTAATTATCTTTAATACTAATCAATTATGGAATTAAACTTCAACAATTAATTCCTTCTATTTATTTCCAATTCCTTAAAAATAATATTTTTTATATGTATCCACATGTAGTTTTTTTAATTGGGTACCTAGATGGTAGCATATAGTTATACTACAAGTCTCATGTAGTATATAGCATACTACAAGTCAATATATGTCTAGTGGTTTGAATCACGTACTACAGAGGATTCGAACATGTGACATTATGGACTAAAGCTAGAGGGTCTAACCATTGGGACGGTGGTCCTGAACATTTTACGGTGATACATTATTTTTCTTTTAATTATGTTAATCCTCGTACTATTTCAATTATAATGTCTACACATATAGTTGAAATAAAGCAAAAATTATATAGTTATTCCAAAAATTAGAATTCAAAAGATTTATGTTCTACATATATTTCCAATGTTATGTTATGTTATATGTGTTAAAAAACATAACAATTTATGCTATGACAATATTTTCCTATAGAGAATTATTATTAAAGATTATGAATTTGGTATCTTTCACTTGTTTAGCAAAAAACTATTGTGCTTATTAACATATAGATATTAAGAAACCTTAAGATGTTCTGTATAATTAAGTAGAGGTAAAGTTAGTCTTTTTTCATTCTTAAACATAAATATATAAGAATAGTAAAGTTGAGAGAAACAATTGTATCGAAAGTAAAAGTATATACAAAATAATTTGAAATAGAATAGTCAAGGGAAAAATATAAATGCAATAAAAACATTTTTGTTCTATCTTCTGTATGCAACTTTTAAATTTATCGTAAAGTTTAGATTTAAATATTTATTCTACAAACCTAATATTTTAAATTCATTTTGTAATCTTGGTCACATAAACTCATTTTTTGTGAATTTGGGTATTATCCATCTTAACCAATCTACATTTTATATATTTTCTATTGGATTGTTTAATATACTATGAAATATTCATAAAAACATAAATTCATTGTTTCCACCAAATTCTTAGTGATATTACGAAATAATGAGGTAATTATAAATGATTTTTAATGAAATATTTTTTATGTTACAATAATTTTATACATATGGAAATGTTCGTAGATAATTATACATTAGAGATAAAGTTATTTATAGTGATTATAAGCGTACTACTCTTAAATAGGTAATATAATATCGAATATTATATTACCATGCAATTGTTAAAATGAATTAGTTGCTTTTAATTTTTATTTGTATGAATTCAAAGTAATTAAATAATCAATTACAATTAATTCTATTTTAATTACAATCAATTAATGATAAAAATAATTACATACTTATTCACTTTGATGGTTATCAATCATAGACTTAAAATATAATCAATTAATTCCTTCTAATAATTTCCACAAGGAATTTTTTAAAATTAATATATTTTATGTGTATCCTCCATGAGTAGTTTTTTTTTTGAAATTGAGTACTTATGTAGTAGTAATTTCTATACATTGGAGATGAAATTATTTATAATGATTATAAGCAAATTATTTTTTAATAAGCAGGATAATATTGGATATTATTGCCATGCAATTTTAAAATTAATATATTATATATCTAGTAGTTTGAATCATGCATTATGCGGGATTTGAAGATGTGGCCTCATGGACCAAAGTCAAAGTGCCTAACCAGTGGGACAGTGGTGTTGGATATTTTATGGTGCTACATTATTTCATTTTGAATAATATTAACTTTTTGTAATGTTTCAGTTATAATGTATGCTTGTACATGTAAAGTTAAGGCAAAATTATTTAGTCGTTCCAAAAATTAGATTTCACAGGGTTTGTGTTCTATGTATATTTTTTCGGTGTTGTTATGTTGTATGTAATAAAAGAACATGATATTTTAAGCTACGGCAATAAATTTCGAATTCGATTAGTATTGAGTAATGTTAAAATTATATCAGCTCTTTATTTGCATGTTTCTCCTTACAACATTCGTATTTCCATCTACAACACTCATGCATAATCATAATTTTACTACCATATTAGCTTCTTAATTCTATTTATTTCCACATTCACCAAATTTACCTTTATTAAATCACGTTGTGATGTTCCTATTCATATTATTTGCACATTGTCTAAGAAATTAGGATTGTGTTCAACTGGTTGGAATCACCAAAGGTAGAAGATACAATGTTCAAAAGTCAATTTTCTTCTAGAAGCTAATATAATACAAAATGATTTATTAACTTTAACGATATACTAAATGTAACGACCCGGAATTTCTGTCATTTGAAATTAGTATATTTAATTGTATTTAAATATTCAAAAGTAAAATTTATAAGCTGAATAACTTATATTTGAAATATAAGGATTTAATTGGATAATTAAATTGTTAATATAATATTTGAAATTGTGTAGATAATTGAAAATAATTAATGTGAATAAAAAAGATTTATAAAGTTTTAATAAGTCATAGTTGAATTAGGATGATGTTAGAGAACTTTTAAAATTGATTTAAAAGTTAAATTACAGAAACCGAATATTTTAATATTTAATTGACGAGTAAAAATAGCCATTTTTCAAATAGTCTCAGATTTTGACAAAACCAGTTTCATAGGATCCGTAATGCTATATTATTGTAAGATTTCAAATTTCATGTCAATCTGATTTACGGTTTGTCTGGGGCAAGCTAAAACGCGTAGAAATCAGTTTAAGTGAATTTTAAATTTAAAATAGTCGATTCGAAAACTTATCTTCCAAATACGATCGAATTGTCTCCTGATATATATTCCATTGCATTCGGAATAAAGGTAAAACATTATAGACGCTAGGCGGCATGTTTCGTTTCGAGTTCGAAAATTTTCCCGATGAATAGTGTCGATAAATTTTCTATAAAAGCCCCTGATTTCTTTCATTTTTCACAAAACCCTAGAGCATTAGGGCAAGCCGCAATGAAAGTGTACGTGCAGTACTAAGGATCATGTAATATGGTATATAAATAAGGAAACAGATAATAGCAGTAAAACAAAAATTAAAGTAAGCACACCAGGAATTTTTATACTGGTTCGAACTTCCCGTTCTATGTACAGTCCCAGAATACCCTCTGGATTTAAACTAAACCCCTCACTTAACCCGGAGGAATAGGTATACAACACCTGAGCAACCGAACAGGAATTTTTCTGCCTCAACAGTCGAAGTGGACTTCAACTTAATACAAATAACTTGTTGATGAATGTGTTCTGAGTAACACGGATTGTCTTTTGATAGTACAATTCTCCTATAATCAAATCCTCAAGAATATATAGTGTGTGTGAAGATTTAGAAGGAGGATAATCACGTAGAATCTAAGTATATGAATTAATTCAGGATTCTAGCGATATTGAATGAGAATGAATGCTTTTATTTGCAGAAATAAATAGAGAATAGATTACAGAATTATAAATAAGAATCTGTGATTGTAGAAGTGAATTAAACATGTTTATATAGTTGTAGAATAGTTACAATCTTTCATGAAGAGTTTCAATCAAAAGTTGTGACCATATCTCTTGGATTGAAGGTGATTCCTCTTCACGAACGATCGCAACTCTTCAGAAAAATAGCCGTTATTTCCAGGTCGGTTGACTGAAAATTCTGGCCAGTCAACTGAGTTTAAAATCGTGCACAAAACAGTGCATATCTGTGCACTAACACAGGTTCGGTCAGCCGAGTTTACTGGTCGGTCGACCGACCTGTTGTTATGTGCACAGATCACATTTTTTCAAGTATAAAACAATATACAACTATTTGTATGTGTGTGTGACTACTTGAGGAATGATTTTAACAATATTCTAAGACTTAATATAATAAAATATTCATACTAATCTCTGGATTGTAGTCTTGTCTCCTTTGTAGTGCACAATATATGTTTATTCTCTTTTTGTCGCCTTTGTATAGTATTCTCTTTGTAGTTCGTCTTATGATCTCTGAAGCTTGTGTCATGAATCAAAACCCATGAATCAACATTCTCCCCCTTTTTGATTGATGACAATACTTATGTGACGAAGTAGTATGTACATATATATTGTAATTCTCCCCTTGAATATATGGCGACTTTTCTACAAAAACTTGTTAGCTTTCATATATTTCTCCCCCTTTGTCATCGACGAAAAGGAATACTTATGATACATAAAATGTATAAAAAAACAATACGGAACATGTATCAAATTTAGGAACATAGAATTAAATTTACATACCAAAACCAAATAAAATGTTAATGATACCATTACTTAAAACGTCATAAAATAGAAATATTGTTCACAATAAAAACAAAATACTTGAAATAATCCAATAGCAAGACAAAAACAACAAGATCACTCCTCACCCTCGTCGGTATCCCAATATTCTAGACGAATATTTTCATCAGGAGGAGCATGTTCTTTACCACGACGCTGAGTATGAGAAGTATGAGTTCCTGATGTTCCAGAACTTGTATTCTCCAAAGTTGACCAAGAGATATTAGGTGATGGTCTTTTTCCGGGAGCAAGATGAGAGGTACCGGCTTCAGAAGTGCATGACAAAGCATCCCAAAGATTAACAAAGAAGCCTTTGATTTTCTTGAATCTTCCATCTATTTTCCGTAGACGGGCATCTAAAGCTAATTGATTTCGAGCCAAAAGATCAATAGCCGCTTCCGTACCAAGTCCGGGAGTTGGTCTTTGAATTGTGGACTGGCGAGTTAAGCGTTCTGTAGAATGAGTGGTTGGTTGTGGTGTGGAATGGCTACGGCGTAGTTGATCTCTAGGAGTAGCACGCCATTGGTCAAATTTTATAAATCTTGGTGGAGCATCTGGCAACTTCATTAATTTAATGGTCCTTGAATCAAAATGATGAACTTTGGTAGTTTCGGATTCTGGAGCATGTACGACTAAGTCATTGATTAATCTCATTATATATTCTTTATAGTAAATATGAAGCATCTTGCCTTGGTTAAATGAGAGAAACTCATCCATAAGTAATTGTGCCTAATTGACTCGAACATTCCCACATATAGCATATAATGCTTTAAAATTTTCAAGATACACTAAGTGATAAGAGCCGCCTCTTGGAACAATGGATTTCATTATGAATCGACGAAAAAGTCTAGCTTTTGGTCGAAGAGATGATGTTTGTTTGAAATCTATAGCATCATCTTCGAAAAAGAGATGGCTTATTTGGTCGCGTCTCATTACATTGCAATCCACATCATGTAACGATATTCCACCCGATCGAGCATTCAAAGTATGATTTATTCTATCTAGTGAAAGGAAAATTGCCATACCACATACCGACGTCCAAACACAATTTTCAGTGTTTCTAGGAGGATTAACAAGGTTTAGGTTAGCAAGAAATAATTTGACCATAATGTGGTTAATTTTCAAATTGTTCTTTCTATGGTCAAGAAAAGTGTCAAGCCCACTTTCAATTGCGGCATGTTCAATACCGTAAGAAGAGAAATCGAGGTAACTTACGAAGGATTCCTCGAAGATCTTGGCATCTTGAAGCTTTATCCATCTTTCGAGTGCTCTATCACTCACAAGCCATGAGGCTATTTGAGAATCCACTGGAGTTGATGAAGAAGCGGCGGTAGTTTTAGTTTTCTTTCTAGGAGCCATTGATTTTGAGGAAAAATATAAAATTTGAGAAAATTTTAATGGAGTTTGGGGTAAAAATCTGAAATTGGGAAAGTTAAAATGAAGAGGTAGTTGAAAAAAGTGAATAGGTGGGTTAAATATTTGAACAGGCAGCAGCAGATTTTTTGTCGTTCGGTCGACCGAAATGTCTGGTCGGCTGACCGACTTTGCTAACCGAAACATATGAAACTTTCGGGAAGGGATTCGGCTGACCGACTCAGTATTTCGGTCGACCGACCCTGTTGTTTTGCCCAGTTTTGCTGTTTCTGTTAAAAAATTGTATAAAGAGAAATTTTATTATTTTTGCATGATATTAATACAACTTATAGACAATCAGCAATATATATATATATATTTAAAAATGCTTTAACCACCGGTTGTTAATGTCGACGATCCCAAGAATTTGGAGATGGAACATTCTCTATAGGTGACCACATAGGAGCTACTGGAGATTGAGCAGGATTTGAGGAGGTTGAGGGTCTAGATGTGGTTTTAACAATGTCTTCCTTTTTCGACGAACAAATTTTTATGGCCATTCGTTCTAGAAAGCTCAAACGTCTTGCCATAATTTTTTGTTCATAGTATAACTCCTTTTGTAGATCCATTTGTTGCTGTTGATAATGGTGTATCTCATCTATTTTCTGTTTAGTTGAAGGAGATATGACCATAGCATTCTTGCCTTTCTTCTTTTCCGATGTATAACCGATATGAGTGTTCTCCCATGGTTTCCAACCATGTCGGGGGTCTTTATCCGGGGAAGAAGAGAAGTTAAGGACACGATTAGGTAAGGGAAAAATAGGATAGGGTCCGTTTTCACGAACACGATCGGAATCATCATCCGGAGATGTATATGATAAACGAGAGTTTTCAGAATTGTAAAAATCATTGTTGGATGACATTTTCAAATAATTTTGAATATAAACTTTCTTAGTATTTGTTTGAAAACTAAACATAGTTTATATAAGTATTTGTTTACTAAAAAACAAGTGGATAAGAATTATTATTTAATTCTCATCACAGGTAATTAATAACAAAACAGTTTGTAAATGGATGATTACAAATTTTAAAACTAAAAATAGATTTCTGAAAATACAATTTAAACTAAAAAGGAGACTGAGAGAAGAAACAACTATAGCTCAAGTGGCTATAATACACCATTTAACAAGCAAGTAAAAATTTTTGTTTTAAACATTTTGCATATTTTTAGTTATAACTCTTTTAGAGACATTATTCCTAAATCTCGTCTAAGTTTGATAAAAATATTTTCATTTAATGGTTTAGTAAAAATGTCAGCAATCTGATTTTCAGTATTAATAAACTCTAAATTTATCATTCCTTTTTCCAAACAATCACGAAGAAAATGATGACGAATATCTATGTGTTTTGTTCGTGAGTGATTGACAGGATTTTAGAAAGATTTATTGCACTAGTATTATCACAATAAATTATAGACTTTTCAAGATGACAATTAAAATCCTGAACTGTTTGTTGCATGTAAATGACTTGTGCACATGCCAAAGCAGCAGATATATATTCTGCTTCACATGTCGATAAAGAAACGTAGTTTTGTTTCTTACTGAACCAAGAGACTAAGGAACGTCCAATGAAGTGACAAGTTCCACTAGAACTTTTTCTATCCATCCGACTTCCTCCAAAATCAGCGTCGCTATAGGAAACTAATTCGAAAGGACATTCTTTTGGATAAAATAGTCTGAAATCTTTGGTTTTAGTTAGATAACGAATAATGCGTTTAACTGCTTGCATAAGTGATTCTTTAGGATTTGCTTGAAATCTAGCACATAAACAAACACTCATCATTATATCAGGTCGACTAGCTGTTAAATATAATAAAGATCTAATCATACTACGATATAGTTTTTGATCAACACTTTTGCCCTCCTCGTCTCTATCGAGATGAATCGTTGTGCTCATAGGAGTTGGTTTGGTAGAAGTGTTTTCCAGACCAAATCGTTTAATTAAATTATAATAATATTTTTCTTGATTAATAAAATTCCATTTTCAACTTGTTTAATTTGTAATCCAAGAAAATATGACAATTCTCCCATATAAGACATTTCAAACTCATTTGTCATTATAGTCAAAAATTCCTGACATAACTTTCATTTGTCGATCCAAAAATAATATCATCAACATAAATTTGAATTATCAAAATATATTTCTTAGTTTTCTTAATAAAAAGAGTTTGATCTACTTTACCAATTTCAAAACCAGATTCTAATAAATAGCTTTTAAGACGATCATACCAAGCACGTGGTGCTTGTTTTAAACCGTATAAAGCCTTTTTGAGCTTATAAACATGATTCGGAAATTTTTCATGATAAAAAAGAGGTGGTTGTTCAACAAAGACATTTTATTTTATGTAACCATTTAAAAATGCACTTTTAACATCCATTTGATAAAGTTTAAAATTATGAAAACATGCAAACGCCAATAAAATTCGTATTGCTTCAAGTCGGGCGACTGGAGCAAACGTTTCTTCGTAGTAAATTCCCTCTTCTTGATTATATCCTTGTGCAACTAATCTAGCTTTATTCCTAGTTATATTTCCTAGTTAATCTGCTTTATTTTTTAAGACCCATTTAGTACCAATGACTAATTGATCACTTGGTCTAGGAACAAGTTCACAAACTTCATTTCGTTCGAATTGATTTAGTTCTTCTTGCATAGCAAGAATCCAGTAGTCATCAGTTGAGGCTTCTTTTATATTCTTAGGTTCTATGTTAGAGAGAAAAGCTACATGACCAACTTGATTTAATTGATGTCTGGTTTGAACATTCGTATTTACTTCTCCAATTATATTTTGTACAGGATGATCCCGTAAAATTCTAGGTGGAGATTTTATTATATTAGGAGTAATGTTTTTATTTTCGGTAAATTCATGATTATTATCAAAATTTTCACTAGTATTACTGTTTTTATTCTGAATCGTTTCATCATCAGAATCGATAGTAATATTTGGATTTATATTTTTAAAATTTTCGTCAAATGAAACATATAAATTTTCTTCAATAATTTGAGTTCTTTTATTAAAAATTCGATAAGCTTTACTTCGTTCCGAATATCCTACGAATATTCCTTCATCGGATTTTGGATCGAATTTGCCTAGCTGATCTTTAGTATTCAAAATAAAACATTTAGAACCAAAAACTTTAAGATATGAAATATTTGGTTTTCTTCCATTTAGAAGTTCATATGGAGTATTTTTAGTTAACGGTCGAATGGAAACACGATTCAATACATAACAAGCAATAGCTACAGCTTCTGCCCAAAAATGTTTTGATAAAGTGGTTCCATTTAATAAAGTTCTTACACATTCTTGTAACGTTCTATTTTTTTTCTACAACGTCATTTTGTTGTGGTGTTTTAGTAAATGAAAAATTATGGTTAATACCTTTCTTGTTACAAAATTGTTCAAAAACTTCATTTTCAAATTCTCCTCCATGATCACTTCTGATATTTTTAATTTTCAAACTTTAATATTTTGTATTCTTTTAACAAAAACTTTAAAATTATCAAAAGTATCACTTTTATTTTTCAAAAATAAAGTCCAAGTGTATTTAGAAAAATCATCTACAATAACAAACACATATCTATTATGATTAATAGACTGAACTTGAGTTGGACCAAAAAGATCCATGTGTAAAAGTTCAAGTGGTTGTTCTGTAGAAATTACCTTTTTAGATTTAAAATAAGATTTTGTTAATTTTCCTAATTTACATGCATCATAAAATATATTAGTTTTGAATCTCATGTTAGGTAATCCTTTAACTAATTTATTTTTAGCTAATTTGTTGATGGTATTAAAATTGACGTGACAAAATCTTTTGTGCCAAAGATAGGAATCATTTTCCTTAGCTACTAAACACAAATTTGAATCATTATTAACGTTCATGTTTAAGATATAAATGTTTTTATCTCTTATTCCTTCAAAAATAGTGTTATGGTTTTTATCGAAAATATTACATTTATTTTCTGAAAAGGTTATATTAAAACCTTTATCACATAGCTGACTAATACTCAATAAATTATGTTTTAAATTTTTAACTAATAAAACATCAGTAATGAGAGGTAAATTAGTGGTACCGTTGCTGCTGACATCGCCTTTACCGATGATATATCATTTAGAGTTATCTCCAAAAGTGACTGATCCTCCATTTGAGTAGATAATATTTGACAACATTTCTTTGTTTCCAGTCATGTGTTTTGATCAACCGCTATCTAAAATCCATTTTCCTCTCCTTTTATGTGGTACCTGCAAAAATTTATAAAAAGTTAGTACCCATTTCTTTTTAGGGTCCTAAGAGTTAGATCTTAGGAAGCCAAACCCATACGGGTTCAGAATTCCCTTTATAAACATAGTTTTTGTTATTATGAACAGTTTCCATGAACATTTTGATATGTGTATTCCTTATCAAAACATTATTTGATTTTGGAATCCATATCTTAATGGTTTTAGTGTTTGAACAAACTGTTTTCTTAAATCCTTTTTAATATTATTATTAATCCTACTTTTAGCAAAATTATTCTGTTTCTTAAATCCTAGTCCATATTTTTTGTTAGTGGATTGAGAATTTTCAAGTATTTTAGAAAGATTCTCTCTTTCTTTATTGAAATTAGAGACATTTTTAGAGATGTCATCAAATTTTATTTTTAGACTAGATTTTTCTAAATCTAAATCTTTAATTTTAGAATTTAAACTATTATTTTCCAAAAATAAAACATCATTTTTATTTTTCTGAATTTCTAGTTCTTCAGATACTGAAGAAATTTGAGAAGATAAGTTAGAATTTGATTGTTGAAAAATTTCAAGTTCTTCTTCTAATATTTTCTTCTCATCTTTCAGCATATCTACTTCTAAGGCTGTCATATCTAATTTTCTTTGTAAATCTTTATTTTTCTTTTTAAGTTGCTTTGCTAAGTCTACTAATTCAGAATTAATTTCAATTAAATCTTCAAAACTAAAATCACTTACATCGTCTGACGAAGCCATGAAGCACACATTTGCTTGTTTATTTTCATTGCCACTTTCACTCTCTGATGAGGATGATGAGTCTGTGTCATCCCAAGTGACTGAAAAAGCTCTTCGTTTGGTTCTATCCTTCTTAAAATTGCTCTTTTTATGTTCTGGACAATCCTTCTTCATGTGACCTTTCTTATGACATTCATAACTGTCACGTACAGGAATTTTCGACTTTCGAAAATTCGACATCGATACCCACTTTATCGACTGCCGAGAAATCGAGTGCCGGAAACTCCAATAGTGAGTGTTTTAGAAAGAAGAAACAGAAGAAAAGATAGAAGAAGAAGAAAGAAAGAAGAAGAACAACAAGAAGGGAACAACATCAGAACAGAAAACAATATCAGAATCTTTCACATCGCAGCGGAACAACATATAATAGATAAATGAATAATCTTTAAAACAAAGAACTATATCATTTTATATATACATCAATCATCAAAGTCAATATACAACAATGGACAGTTATATAACTTGTCCTCATACAGAATACACAGCGGAATAAATACTATCAGATACAAATACTACGTCTCGTCATCCAGCTTATCTCCAAGCTCCAGAATATCCAGAATATCCTGATAATATAACTCTAGGCTGCCCGTGTGGAAAATGTTGGGCACCCAGAGTTTAGAAGGGAACAATAAACTCCGAGTCAGTCATGGTGACTGGTGTGAGATCGTAAAACAGTTATTTTTCACAAAGAAAATAAAACAAATTCGCAATGCTTTTGGAAAATGAAACTACCATAAGACCTCCCACCACACACACAATGCAAACGCAGAATTGGAGGAGATTTCTTCTTATGATAGTCAAAGATGCTTACTACGCAAAATCAAATCATTTTTGATATTATTATTAGTGCATAGTGTAGAAATCATTTCGAAAGTATAATATTAATCTTAGCCAGCATACGACCAGTATCGTATGCCTACTATAGCTACTATGTTCAATAGCAGGTTACCGCCACATTCCATAGCAGGTAATACAACTAAAACCGTACACGTCGCGTATTGTTTCTTTGGATTTCCAACAAATGGTCAGGCTAAGGAACTTCCTATCCACGATGGGTACGTCCCTGGAATAGACGACCCGAGAACCTAACCGGATCTCTGCCAACACAAGGCCGGGTTACCTCTGCAAAAATAGGTAACTACTGACACGCGTATGTCATCCCCCGATCGTAACCGATCTTCCCGAGGATCCCCGATTTCCAACAAACCACATAGTAAAAATGCAGCAACCACATAGGTTAAGTATCTGGGCTCCATACCATGATACCACCTCTATCCAGAAGGAATGACATACACTAAGGGGCGCTACTCCCTAGAACCTTGCTGCATCCTTCCTGTTTCGACCATTTCCGGGGTGTGAGGCTCGACGAAGTCTCGTCCACAAAGCTACGCTTTCTAGAAAGCCCTGCTTCGGGTCAAACAAAATGATCAACCTATGATCACAAAGATATAAGATCAAACAAATGATCATATCACAAATGATCAAACACTGATCATTTCACAACAACACTCAGTATGCCACGTTACCAAATTGGGAGTATATTGCTGATAAATTTCAACTACATAACCTCTGAGCTCGTACGTCTCAGAGAAGGGTGTTAAGCTAAGAGAATAAATTCTCCGCCACCAACAGAAATGTATTTGAAAGAAATCAGCTTTATATCTCAAATTGTAACGTCAGACACACAATCCATACAAGTCTGTTCCGGGATCGAACAGAACCGAAGGCACTTCTCACGAAGCCCTTGCATATCCGGATAAGTTTCTAATCACGTCTGGACTTCCCACCACTAAGGGTGATAAAACCTCTAAATCGGAGATCAGCCGATGTAGAGTAACTCGACGGTAATCCTTCCGTTTTCAAAAATATCCGGTCTTCAACACCGGTCTTCGAATGCAATTCATAACGACGTATCACATATTCGGAATGGGTTATACGACCCATGGTCCTTTCCCGGCTAACCCGAATAGTGAGCGATTTTTCAAAAATAAGTGTGGCATTCAAATTCATCCAATTCACAACAAATACCATTTAAGGTAATTATTAATAGTCGGTTATTTAACTATCAATAAAGATGCGCAACATCATCAGATTCCAAATAATTCTCCAAATTATTTCATCTTCAAAAATATCTTTTACTAGATATAAAATTTCCACACTTTAACCATTTGAAAACAATTTCAAATCAATTTCCACATTTCATTTTTATCTTTGAAGATAAAATCTCAAAACAGTTCATTTCATATTGGAAAAGCATTTCCATACTTATTTAAAAATAAGTATTTCACCAGTCTATTTATTTTCAACATTTGAAAATATTCAATATACTTAAATCAATATTAAGTATACATTTCATTCTTTAAGGAAATCATTTTCTTAAGCACATTTATTCAAGTCAAAACGAATGTTACGTAAAACATCGTTACGACGACTCAAAATTACTAGTATAGGGATTCGGATTTTTTAGATAGATTTATAAATCCCAATACTATATAAAACATTTCCTTTCGGAAATCATTTACTATAACAACAGTGTGTTATAGTCCACCATTTCCTTAAATTTCTCGAAAACGTCTATTTCAATAACAAGTGTTGAAATCTATGTTTTCGATTCATAATACATTTTAAAACATTTTTAAAATGTTTAACTTCATTTTTAATATCACTTCTTCAAAAATAAATCCATTTTACTAAACAATATATTCACTGTCCAAAATCGTGAACATAATTCACTTAACCCAATTTCAATCATCTCTACACATTTTTATTTCAATAATAATTCGCCATCTAGAATCGCGAATATATCTCCTTTAATAACCCTCTATATTTAATTTATCAAATTCAATTGATTTCGAATTTATAAAACAACGTTTATAAATTCTATTCCTACTTTATAACAACTTCGATTTGTAAACCTCCTTTATTAACAAATTTGATCAATATTTCATTTGAAGGCAAAAATCCAATTTATAAGTTAATTTCTTATAAATCTTCTATTCTACAATTTCATTCATTTTAACTTCACGATTTATACATCTATAAATTTCATTCTTTTTCCAAATTCGTTTCAATTTGCCAATTAAATTTCTAATTGGACTTCCCACTTATTTCTTTTTAAATAAATTCCTTTTAAAGAAAATAAATTTCTTTATCTCTTTCAATCTATTTAAAATCCAAATTTAAATTAAACTCTTCAATTTATAATCATTGTTTTATGAAATCCATTTATTTAGCATTTTCACTTTATTCTGGAATTTATTCAATAAGATTATAAAAATCAGCTTTTATACTTTTAAATTCTTTTCTTCGAATTTATTAAATTTCTAAAAATTTATCTACTTAAAAATTTCTATTTTGATTTCAAAAATTCGATTTCATTTATTTTTGGAATCCAATGATATCAAACATCCATTCAGCTAAATTTTAGCTTTCAAACAATTTCCAGACATCAATATGATTAATAACATCAATATAATCATTCACAGATTCGTATCACAGTATAAATAAATTCAATCAATGTGAGGGGTCCAGTTGGATCCCTCCAACCTGTTTCCCTGCATCCAAAGACGTTAGCACAATACCAATTCCACTTCGAGGTGGAATATCGCGGTATATGGGTTTTATAAAAATAATCCGCTTACTAACGGAGCAATAGGGTCTCATCCGCTATACGAGGCGGGAAATCAATCAATCCAATATATACATATGCCAATATGTATATATTGCTATATATATAACAGATATATCCTACTATATCTAATATCACATCCAATAGCAATCATCAATCAATAACTGCAAAACAAAATTTTATTTTGAGTGAGAAAAATCTCACCTTCGCTTTTAATTTGCCATCCATTTCCATCCAATTTTTTTTCTTCCCAGTTTCAAACCTTGTATAAAGATTTATACAGTTCATTAATATTCGGATAAAATCGAACTACTAAATTCCATTTGATAATTTAAATTAACTAGTAGTTTGTTTTTATTGTAAACAAATACTTTTAAATTTCAACAAATTTCTTTTAACAGACTTATTTAACTAAAATGAAATTTAAAACTAAGTTTCTCTTAGTAAATATTTTCATATAATGACAATAATTAAATGAACCATTTAAACCAATTAATTTCTTTAAATCGAATAATTACTTTCTATTCCATAGTTATAATTTGCTAACTATTCAATTTTAAATATAAATTTTCCTTGAAATCCTTTCACTTATAAAAATTTACTTGTATAGATTTATAATTTATCTCCTTTCCTGTCTATATTTTAACTTAACTAGGGATTATTCCTATTTAATTTAAACCAAAAATTTTGTTCTAAACTAAGAAGTTGATTTTATACTATTTTCCCTTTTTAACTTGTATAAGTATATATATATATTTTTTCTGTTTTACTGTATATAATCACATATATATTATCAAATCAAAATAAATAAATATAACATTTATATACCTTACTGCAGAAAATACGAACCCAGGCTATCTCGACGACCCACGCGGCATCGCCTCGCCTCACGCTTCCAGTCATTGCCTCGAGAACGAAGCTCCCCACTGACACTTCACCAACGACTATCGTTGCCTCACGAGCCCGCCTCCTGCTGCCTCGAAGCGCATTGCAACCCACGAACACACGCGCGTCCCGACAGCCACTCGCGACCAACTGACAAGTGCCTTCCATCGAATAGACTCCCTCACCCACGCGTGCTTCCGACGAGACTCGGTCTCCACTTCTTGAGCTCATCATCGAGGAAATCACGACTTCCAGATCGAACGTGCTCACCAGACGCGAATACTTCTCTTCGCAATCCCAAATCCCAGCTGTATTCGATTTCGAAATTAATAGGAAATACGGCCATTGATTTAGCGTCGTTTGTTTTGAAGCTCTATGATTTTGGTTTTGAGTTCGACTTCACTCTCGTTTGAATGATTAGAGAAGAGGAGAAAATTTTGTTCGGCCGTGATTTGAATCTGAAGAGAAACTGGGGCCATTATTTTGATTTTAGAAAGAGGGTATCTTCTTTCCCTTATGATATTGAACGAGATCGGTCTTCATTAGGAAAGAGATGATATTTCATCTCATAATTAAACGAGCAGAACGATAAGAAGAGGGGAAAAGAAACGAAGGGGGTACGAACGAGACACAAGGGAGGCGGATGGTACTTATGGTCGGATAAAAGAAAAAGCAACATATTTTATTTAGATCCATTTCGTCTCGGTATAAATTGCTATGCGTTTATATATCGTACGCTCACAAGACAACTCAAATCACTACGAAAATTGAAACCCGATAATAATTCAATATTATGGATCCAATGGAACTGGTTTCGTCGAATTCCGAGACTGTTTGAAAAATGACTATTTTTAAATATCGATTCGAACAATTAAATTTCAAAACTGAACGAAACAGTTTAAAATTCAATCCTGAAGTTTCTATTATCTTCAGTATTATCAATATGAATTTTACAAGCGTTTGAAATATTTTTTTCTTCAACTTACAATTGAAGATTCAAATTTTTATCCAGTTTCAATAGATTAAATTTTATAATTTAATTGCCAAATTCAAAGATACATTAGGGATTCAAATTAAATCATCGTTCAAATATTTAAAATTAATTAAATATTTTCAATTTAATTTGTTCAAAATTCTGGTCGTTACAATAACATTCCATTGCTGAAGATGATGGTTTGCTACTGTTGGTATTGTTGTTGGAATTATTTTTGTTTCCCCTGAATTTATTTCTTTTGAATTTCAGAAACTTTTTGAAATTTTTAGCAATCATTGCCATATCTTCATTCTCTGAGTCGGAGTCATCTTTTTCTACTTGAAATGCCACATTCTTCTTTTCTTGTGCTCCATTTCTCTTTGCCTGCAAATTTACTTCGTAGGAAATTAAATTACCTATCAATTCTTCTGGTTTTAATGTTGACAAATCACTTGCTTCTTCAATGGCTAGGACTTTTCTTTCCCATTAGTCCGTTAAAGAATTTAAGATTTTTGTGACAATATCAAAATCAGTAAATTTTTGCTCTAATGATAGTAGAGCATGATAAATATCCTGGAATCTAGAGTACATATCATTTACAGATTCATTTGGCCTCATTTTGAAATTTTCAAATTTATTTTTCAACATAGAGATTTTGCTTAATTTAACTTTGTTCGTTCCTTCATGTGTTACCTTATGTGTTCTCCAAATTTCATAACCAGAAGTGCACATGCTAACTCTATTGAATTCATTTCTATCTAATGCACAAAATAAAATATTCATAGCCTTTGCATTTGATGTAGCATCTAGTTTTTGTGTGTTACTCCAAGTTGAGTATTCTCCAGTAGGAGTTGTGTACTCTCTTTGTATAACATTCCAGATATCGAATCCACTAGATTGCATATAGATTCTCATTCTAGTTGACCAATAATTATAATTTATACCATTAAAAAGTGGAGGTCGTGAAGTTGATTGACCCTCTGTGAAACTAGTATTAGTGTTAGTGTCAAAATCGTTAGTTTGTGTTGTTGCCATATTACTAGAAATAGATATCAAATAACTTTGTGACGGTTATAGGATAACCTTACTCTGATACCAAATGAAAGTGTACGTGTAGTACTAAGGATCGTGTAATATGGTATATAAATGCGGAAACTGATAATAGCAGTAAAATAAAAATTAAAGTAAGCACACCAGGAATTTTTATACTGGTTCGAACTTCCCGTTCTACGTCCAGTCCCAGAATACCCTCTGGATTTAAACTAAACCCCTCACTTAACCCGGAGGAATAGGTATACAACACCTGAGCAGCCGAACAGGAATTTTTCCGCCTCAACAACCGAAGAGGACTTCAACTTAATACAAAAAACTTGTTGACGAATGTGTTCTGAGTAACACGGATTGTCTTTTGATAGTACAATTCTCCTATAATCAAATCCTCAAGAATATATAGTGTGTGTGTGTGAAGATTTAGAAGGAGGATAATCGCGTAGAATCGAAGTATATGAATTAATTCAGGGATTCTAGCGATATTGAATGAGAATGAATGCTTTTATTTGCAGAAATAAATAGAGAATAGATTACAGAATTATAAACAAGAATCGGTGATTGTAGAAGTGAATTAAACATGCTTATATAGTTGTAGAATAGTTACAATCTTTCATGAAGAGTTTCAATCAAAAGTTATGACCATATCTCTTGGATTGAAGGTGATTCCTCTTCACGAACGATCGTAACTCTTCAGAGAAATAGCCGTTATTTCCAGGTCGGTTGACTGAAAATTCTGGCCGGTCAGCTGAGTTTAAAATGATCAACCTATGATCACAAAGATATAAGATCAAACAAATGATCATATCACAAATGATCAAACACTGATCATTTCACAACAACACTCAGTATGCCACGTTACCAAATTGGGAGTATATTGCTGATAAATTTCAACTACATAACCTCTGAGCTCGTACGTCTCAGAGAAGGGTGTTAAGCTAAGAGAATAAATTCTCCGCCACCAACAGAAATGTATTTGAAAGAAATCAGCTTTATATCTCAAATTGTAACGTCAGACACACAATCCATACAAGTCTGTTCCGGGATCGAACAGAACCGAAGGCACTTCTCACGAAGCCCTTGCATATCCGGATAAGTTTCTAATCACGTCCGGACTTCCCACCACTAAGGGTGATAAAACCTCTAAATCGGAGATCAGCCGATGTAGAGTAACTCGACGGTAATCCTTCCGTTTTCAAAAATATCCGGTCTTCAACACCGGTCTTCGAATGCAATTCATAACGACGTATCACATATTCGGAATGGGTTATACGACCCATGGTCCTTTCCCGGCTAACCCGAATAGTGAGCGATTTTTCAAAAATAAGTGTGGCATTCAAATTCATCCAATTCACAACAAATACCATTTAAGGTAATTATTAATAGTCGGTTATTTAACTATCAATAAAGATGCGCAACATCATCAGATTCCAAATAATTCTCCAAATTATTTCATCTTCAAAAATATCTTTTACTAGATATAAAATTTCCACACTTTAACCATTTGAAAACAATTTCAAATCAATTTCCACATTTCATTTTTATCTTTGAAGATAAAATCTCAAAACAGTTCATTTCATATTGGAAAAGCATTTCCATACTTATTTAAAAATAAGTATTTCACCAGTCTATTTATTTTCAACATTTGAAAATATTCAATATACTTAAATCAATATTAAGTATACATTTCATTCTTTAAGGAAATCATTTTCTTAAGCACATTTATTCAAGTCAAAACGAATGTTACGTAAAACATCGTTACGACGACTCAAAATTACTAGTATAGGGATTCGGATTTTTTAGATAGATTTATAAATCCCAATACTATATAAAACATTTCCTTTCGGAAATCATTTACTATAACAACAGTGTGTTATAGTCCACCATTTCCTTAAATTTCTCGAAAACGTCTATTTCAATAACAAGTGTTGAAATCTATGTTTTCGATTCATAATACATTTTAAAACCTTTTTAAAATGTTTAACTTCATTTTTAATATCACTTCTTCAAAAATAAATCCATTTTACTGTGATATCCCGGGAATTTGGACAATATCAATTTAATAATTTATATTTAATAATTAAATTGATTTGTTGATCTTTGTTAATAAATTTGAATAAATTTAATAATCTAATTAAATAAATATTTAATTAGTAATTTATCTTTTAAAAGTTTAATAGAATGATTTCTATTTATAATATATATATAAGTGTATATATTGTAAATAGATGAGTGGGTTTGAATTTAACAAATAAAGTTATGTTTTCAAATTTCTAATATTTTGGTAATTTGGAAATTATGATTTAAAATAATATTTAGCTTTTCAAAGATATTTGATAAATAACTATATGGTTTTTAAATACTCAAGATAAATGTTGATTGTTTAAATTTATTTTAGTTTAAGTTTAAAATAGAAATTTATTAACAAAAAGGTTTGTTTTTATTTTTGAATATAGCTTGTTAAATATAATTTGAATATATATATATATAAGTATAACCTTAACATATTAATATAAAAAAAAAAAATAGGAATTTATATATATAAAACTAGTCTAAACACTTGTCAATTAAGGAAATTATGAGAAATACATGTGTAAGCTAAAGATGATTTGAATTAACAAGTGGCAACAATTTTTCTTATCAATTATAATTTATAAATAAGTGTTATTAGAACAAACCAGGCTAATGCTCCTCTTTCCAATTTCTTTTCTTCATCTCTAAACTAAAACCGAAAACCAAATTCAAAACTAAAATCAAAAGAGAATCAAAACTACAACTTCAGCTGAAAACAAATTTCTCAAAAACAAAATCAGCAAGTAACACTCCTCAAAACCAGAAAATAAATTCTCAAAAACAAACCCTGTAACTCGTTCTTCAAATCTGCATTTCTTTAAGCCTGAATATTCTTCCTCAAACCATAATCTCAAAACAAACCAGTTAACTCATTTCCCAAATCAAAGTATTTAGCCTGCCATTCATTTTCATCATCAAACCTGGAGCATGCAAAGTATTTTCTTCCTGGAAATCAAGCAGTCCATCTCTGCTCCAATCTGAGATAAATCTAGCAAGCTAACAGGGAATTTAAACAACAAGCATTCCAGTTTCTTTAACAAGAAATTCAAGTATTTAAAGATCAAAAGGCATTCCAGTTTAAAAGATTCAAAAGCTTTTCAAATTTAAGCTGGAAGCTCTGTTTACTTTTAAAAATGGTGAGTAAACCTTTTCCTTTAAAAACAGATAAAACCTGATATTTTGCTTGATGATTGTTGAAGTAATATAGTATATTATGTCTATATAAATGCATAGATGTGAATGTATATGTATATAGGTGTGCATGTTTGTGAATATGTTTATACCTGTCCTCTGTTTCTTATTTATGTGAGTAAACATCTTACTTAAAAGTCTTAACAAGTTAACTATGGTTGCTGTGAAACATTTGTGATAATGCTAACCTGTATGTGTACAACTATGTATATGACTCTGTATATATGATGATATTGTTGTGTGCATGTCTGATGTGATTACATCTCCTCTATTCCATATTTTAGAGTCTAACTTAGTTATAATCCATTTCTTTCCTCTGATTTTTATTAGGGTCGAGTTATCAAACAAAAATTGGTTGTTTAGTCTTAGATTTAAACTTTAAAATGAAGTTAAGGAAAATGTTTGATGTTAACTGGAAAAAAATAGAAAGGACAGGGAAATTCTCAAAATTTTGAAAAACCCATCATGGAGATTTGTTGTTTTCAGGATGTTAATTCGAATATACTTTGCAAGTTAGGATTTTTAAGACTAAAATGAAGATTTTTAGTACAGTGTTTCAAGAGGAATTTGAATTCGAATAAAATTTGCATTTATCCAAATTTCTAACATTCGATCTAATTTAAAATCATGAAAATCTATTCGAAGCTTGTTCGAACATCATTGATGTTGGGAAAATTGTCAAAGGATTTTTCTATTTCATAAATCAAAGGAATGGGGACGAAGTAGGGTTTTGTTTAAGCTTTTGGACTTGTCTGTGGGTGTGATGAGAGCGACTTCTATTCGCGATCGAGCTTCACAATACTTCGGTAAATGAGTGCATGGAGTGTGGTCGAGGTGTGTTCGAAACGTGGTTGACTTCGGTGGGCCGAGCAGCGGTGACGAGGCGATTTTTCGAGAGATGGTGGCAGTTTCTTTGACCCAGGTGGCTTGATTTTGCTTTCGACGTTGGTTGGTGTTTCTGGGTGGTCGCGAAGCTTGTATGGGTTATAGTCGACTTGGAGATGATCGAGGTGTTGGTCGGAGGTGGCCAATGCAACTGTGCACGTGCACGTGTGTAGCCGAGTATCTGAGTAGTTTAGTTTGGGGAAGACGAAGTTCTGTTGCTCGAGTTTTGTGGAATACGACTCGTGAGAGACTCGGGGATTTTGGGGTTTAACTCGAGTGTTTGGTGGGTAATAGCTAAAGTTTTAAGTTGCAAATTTATCTAAGTTTTGGTAATAATGGGGAAGAAGGGAGAAGACTCGGGGGTTGTTGCGAGTAGTATTCGGGTAGGACCCGATGTGGGGGAGAAAACCCAGTTTTTGTAAAAAGTTTTAAAAATAGAATTTTGAAATTTAAACAAATTTTATTAAAACTCTCTATAAAAACATTACTTTATTAAAATCAAATGGGTTCTTAACATTTGATAAGAAGGTTTTAAAATTTATTTAATCTAAAATTTGTTTTAAGTAAATTTTTAAGGATAAAGGGGATTTTAAAAAGGTAAAAGGTATTTAAGATAATTTTTATCTTAAGTTAAAGATGTTTTATTTTCTTTGAATTTGTTAAGTTAATTAGGAAATTTAATATAATTAATTAATTTAATTAGTTAAGAATAAAGGTTATTTAAGTTAAAAATAATTAATTTATTTAATAAATTAATGATTATGATTGATTAACGGATAATTAGAGAATTAATGAATTAGAAATTTATTAATTAAGAAATTGAAGGTTGATTTAATTGAAATTAAGAAGTACTTAGTTGTAATTAAGTTTATTGATTAATAATTTGGTTTTGTTAATTAATTAGTGAATAAGAAATAATTAATCTATAGAGATTAATTAAGGATAAATTAATTTGTTATTAAATCTTATAAATTGATAATTAAGGTTTATTAATTGATAATTAATAGAGTAGTTAATCTGTAATTAAAGACTAATTAATTTGTTTAAAAGTAGTTAAGGAATGAATTACCCCATTATAATTAATCAAATGAATGTGATTAGTTCAAGAAAATTAATTGTTAATTAATTAAAGATAATTTCTTAGTGTAAGTAATTAGTGTGTAATTACTAAATGTAATTAATTAAAAAGGGTAATTACTTTATGGAAGTAATTAATGAAGGATAATTAAGGATTAATTACTTAGATAATTAATTAAGGATAATTAATGTGATAAGTTAAGGTTAATTAATTAATAAATGTGATTTATTAAAGTTAAATTAATTAATGTGATTAATTAATAGAGGTGATTAATAAAAGGATAATTACTTAATTTAAAAGTAATTAGGGGATAATTAATGAAAGTAATTTGTGAATAATTACTTAATGGAAATGATTGAGAGTAATTAATGGGAGTAATCAAGGAATAATTACTTAGTATAATTAATTAATTAATTAAGGTTTAATTAATTAAAGGTAAGTGATTAATAATTAATTGATTTCTGTAATTAATTAAAGAATAATTACTTAATGTAATTAATTTGAATAGGATAATTAATTAAGAGTAATTAAGGATTATTAATTAATATAATTAATAATGTAATTAAGTTTGATTAATTAAGATTAATTAATCAATAATAAGTAATTATAGAATAATTAATTAATGTAATTAATTAAGGATAAATGTAATTAATTATAGTTAATTAGTTTATGAAGTAATTAAAGATTAATTACTGTAATGGTTTAAGATAATTAATTTGTGAAATTAATTAAGAATTAATTACTTAAAGTAATTAAGGATAACTAATCAGTATTTATTAATTAAGATTTGATATTTAGAGTATGATTAATTAATTGGTTTAATTAATGATTAAGTAAGAAGGATTTATAGAATGAAGTAATTAATTTAATTCACTTTAAATTAATTAGAGATGTTATAAATCATTTCTTAGGAATGGGTGAAAGATATTGAATTCTTTGCATTGTTTGATATCTCTGATGAGATAAGTGTTGATCTATGATATGGATGTTTAGTTGAATTGAAATGATAATGTGAATTATCTGTTTGTGATAATGTGATTCATCTATCTGTTTATATCATTCAGAATATAAGTTTAAATGTTAAACCTTTAAACAACTTGGCCTTAAAAGATACGTTTTGGATTTCGATGAGACCGGGATCGGGTTTCCGTATACCGGTATTCCAGGTCTGGAGACCCGAATACCACATCGATCCAAATTAACGATAGGTCGTGAATCTCAAGTGAAGATGAAGATTCAGAGTGCAAGGGTTATTGTCGTTAACTCTGAGGGTGATTCCAAAACGAGTGTAACGAGATAATGCCTTCGGTTTCGTTCGAACCCGGAACGAACTTATATGGATTGAATGCTTTCAGCACATCGTCAGGCGGACGATGAGCATTCTAAGTGATATGTTCTGATTTAAGGTAATCGTAACCTCAAGCCTCATCAACCAGGAATGGCTAAAACAGGGGAGGTGCAGCAAGGCTTCGTGGGTAGCACCCACTGAGAGCAAGATAGATCCCTGTCTAGAGGTCCCTTTTCTTTTATTCGGCTTAGTGTGTGGTTGGTCGCGCCAACTACGGGATTGTCTTGTTCGGGATTATCCAGTAAGGGATGGTTCCGGCTTTGTGTTGCAGAGGAGAGGGCGTACTCCTCGGTACGGTGATCTAGGCCACGTACTGTGACGGGCGGTACCCCAGTAGCCCTGCCATTGTATGGAATCCAAACTCCAATAAGTGCCGTACGTATTAGTTGTGCCCAACTATGTTGGAATGTGAGATGTAAGCATTTCAGCTATTTCTGTATTTTACTTGAAAACCCTAGACCCTATTATAATACAATCGGATTTCCTATCAAATGTTTTGGTTAGCGTAAGGTAAAAACTTACCATGTTTATGTGTGGGAAGTCTTACGTGATACCTTTGTTTTCAAAAGGTTTTGAAGTTAAACAACTTTAACCGTTTACTCACACCAGACCCATGTCTGACCCAAGTTGTTTATTTCTGTTTTATAAACTCTTGGGTACTCAAATTTTTACGAGTAGCCAAGGGATTCAGGTTTAGCTTTGACGAATTGTGGAGGAGCAATGGAGCAGGAGGCTTCGGCGTTCGTAGATATAGTATTCCGCTGTGTTGATATCTGTGTTAGAGTCTTGTATTGTATTTGAGTTGTAATATCTAGACAGATGTTTATAACTGTCTAGTATGTGTTGTATAGTTGTGTAAACTCTGATAAGTGTTATATACTATGTAATAGTTTATGTTATTAATATAATTTATTCGTTCCGCTGTGAGATCGTTGTTGTTGTTTCTTTCTTTCTTCTCTTCTTTTCTATTTTCTACCCCTTTCTTTCTTCATAATGATGCGACTTTCTGGGCATAGGAAGTCGGGTCGTTACATATGGTATCAGAGCATAGGTTGAGCGAATGCCTAAGCTTTTGGTTAAGTGAATTTCAGAACACTAGGTTGAGTGAATACCTAGGTTCGGAAGGATTGTTCATTAGAGATAGGATCTGTAGCAACCTGTTGAGTCTGAGTATATATATATATACGAGAGCGCGTATTTGTAGTTATATAAAATGGTTTTATATTGTGTTAATTGATCGGTTGAGTGGTATATGGATTCTGGTCAATACGAGTAGCTAACGTTATTGATAGGGATCTCTAAACACTTGACCAGGCCAACGGACACAATATTGTTTTAAAGAGGTAGATGAAATAATTTTACCCAGATATAATTTCTATATAAAAAGTATCATTTTAAATGTATATGGTATTTGTAATGATTGGTTGAGATAATAATAATTTATCATCTAGGATTTAGTGGTCTTAGTTGTCAACCTAGTGTATTTTACTGGTTGCCTTTTTACTTAAATATACCCTAAATTCCTTAGAAATCTGAACCCTTTAGGATTCGAATCTTGGAAAGTAAATTTTACTAAGTTTATTTACTAAAGAAATTTGGAAACTTTTTAAACTAGTAAATTTTTAAGAAATTTTCCATCCTTTAAAGATAATTTTAGAATAATGGGTTTCTAAAAAGAGATGTTTAAAATTTAAAAATTTTATAACAATTTGTTTATAATCCATATATATATATATGGATTTATGAATTGAAGGAATAATAGGTTTATAAACTTACTATATATGTATATATTTTCTCTAACTATAATCACTTTTCAAAAATATCTTAAATTATTTTGAAATAATGATTTTAAGAAATCTTGGGTAATAAGAAAGGGAAATAAATTTTGAAATATTAATCTTGATATACTCTTAGTCTATATAAGTCTAAACCTTAGATCTCACCTTTGGATTTTGGTATTGATTTTAGAGAACCCGTAGCGTTTGCCGTGGAGTCTTGGCTAAGGCAAGAAGAGATGGTGATGTTGAAAGGGTTAAAAGAATTTTAGCAGAACTTAGACAACCGTCCTTATATGAAGAAGAGCCTGATGAGCAGCCTCAGCCTCAAAAAGAAGAAATTGAGGAAAAAGAAGAAATTGAGGAAAAAGAAGAATTTGAGGAAGAAGAAGAATTTGAGGACGAAGAAGAATTCGAAGAAGAGGAAGACTCCGAATCAGAAAATGATGATGCCATTATTTGGAATTTAGATAATGGAATAGAAAGGCCGGCCCAGGGTGTGAGTTTCATTCCTTGGGTAGGTGATCCAGAGGATGTTTCGGAACCAGATAGTGATTGGGAGGACAGGATGTTGTCAGGACCTGAGGGGGGGGACTCCAGTAGCAAGAGTTCATAGTTGAATAGGGTGCCTCCTTTTTGTATGTGTCTATGACCCTTGGACGTCATGAAGGTTAGGTGTTAAATGTTAGTAAGGTGATATATGTATCTGTATATATAGGCATGTTTGTATGGGAATGATAGCACTTGTAAAAATATTTTGACTGGTACTAAATATAATATATATTTTGATATACAATATGAATCTATGTATTGATTGTTGGATTGTTTATAGAGCGAGTATCCCGGTATATATATATACTTGGGGAAACTCGAGGAAATTCTATTCAAAATTTTTTTTACTGGATAGTTAGAATTGTTAGAATTGTTTGTTTGGGTGATTGGTTGCTATGATTGTTAGCATATGGATGATAATACATCCTTGTGATTTAAAAAGATTATTAAATTACCTTTGTTTAAATTTCGAGGACGAAATTATTTTAAGGGGGGAGGAATGTGATATCCCGGGAATTTGGACAATATCAATTTAATAATTTATATTTAATAATTAAATTGATTTGTTGATCTTTGTTAATAAATTTGAATAAATTTAATAATCTAATTAAATAAATATTTAATTAGTAATTTATCTTTTAAAAGTTTAATAGAATGATTTCTATTTATAATATATATATAAGTGTATATATTGTAAATAGATGAGTGGGTTTGAATTTAACAAATAAAGTTATGTTTTCAAATTTCTAATATTTTGGTAATTTGGAAATTATGATTTAAAATAATATTTAGCTTTTCAAAGATATTTGATAAATAACTATATGGTTTTTAAATACTCAAGATAAATGTTGATTGTTTAAATTTATTTTAGTTTAAGTTTAAAATAGAAATTTATTAACAAAAAGGTTTGTTTTTATTTTTGAATATAGCTTGTTAAATATAATTTGAATATATATATATATAAGTATAACCTTAACATATTAATATAAAAAAAAAAAAATAGGAATTTATATATATAAAACTAGTCTAAACACTTGTCAATTAAGGAAATTATGAGAAATACATGTGTAAGCTAAAGATGATTTGAATTAACAAGTGGCAACAATTTTTCTTATCAATTATAATTTATAAATAAGTGTTATTAGAACAAACCAGGCTAATGCTCCTCTTTCCAATTTCTTTTCTTCATCTCTAAACTAAAACCGAAAACCAAATTCAAAACTAAAATCAAAAGAGAATCAAAACTACAACTTCAGCTGAAAACAAATTTCTCAAAAACAAAATCAGCAAGTAACACTCCTCAAAACCAGAAAATAAATTCTCAAAAACAAACCCTGTAACTCGTTCTTCAAATCTGCATTTCTTTAAGCCTGAATATTCTTCCTCAAACCATAATCTCAAAACAAACCAGTTAACTCATTTCCCAAATCAAAGTATTTAGCCTGCCATTCATTTTCATCATCAAACCTGGAGCATGCAAAGTATTTTCTTCCTGGAAATCAAGCAGTCCATCTCTGCTCCAATCTGAGATAAATCTAGCAAGCTAACAGGGAATTTAAACAACAAGCATTCCAGTTTCTTTAACAAGAAATTCAAGTATTTAAAGATCAAAAGGCATTCCAGTTTAAAAGATTCAAAAGCTTTTCAAATTTAAGCTGGAAGCTCTGTTTACTTTTAAAAATGGTGAGTAAACCTTTTCCTTTAAAAACAGATAAAACCTGATATTTTGCTTGATGATTGTTGAAGTAATATAGTATATTATGTCTATATAAATGCATAGATGTGAATGTATATGTATATAGGTGTGCATGTTTGTGAATATGTTTATACCTGTCCTCTGTTTCTTATTTATGTGAGTAAACATCTTACTTAAAAGTCTTAACAAGTTAACTATGGTTGCTGTGAAACATTTGTGATAATGCTAACCTGTATGTGTACAACTATGTATATGACTCTGTATATATGATGATATTGTTGTGTGCATGTCTGATGTGATTACATCTCCTCTATTCCATATTTTAGAGTCTAACTTAGTTATAATCCATTTCTTTCCTCTGATTTTTATTAGGGTCGAGTTATCAAACAAAAATTGGTTGTTTAGTCTTAGATTTAAACTTTAAAATGAAGTTAAGGAAAATGTTTGATGTTAACTGGAAAAAAATAGAAAGGACAGGGAAATTCTCAAAATTTTGAAAAACCCATCATGGAGATTTGTTGTTTTCAGGATGTTAATTCGAATATACTTTGCAAGTTAGGATTTTTAAGACTAAAATGAAGATTTTTAGTACAGTGTTTCAAGAGGAATTTGAATTCGAATAAAATTTGCATTTATCCAAATTTCTAACATTCGATCTAATTTAAAATCATGAAAATCTATTCGAAGCTTGTTCGAACATCATTGATGTTGGGAAAATTGTCAAAGGATTTTTCTATTTCATAAATCAAAGGAATGGGGACGAAGTAGGGTTTTGTTTAAGCTTTTGGACTTGTCTGTGGGTGTGATGAGAGCGACTTCTATTCGCGATCGAGCTTCACAATACTTCGGTAAATGAGTGCATGGAGTGTGGTCGAGGTGTGTTCGAAACGTGGTTGACTTCGGTGGGCCGAGCAGCGGTGACGAGGCGATTTTTCGAGAGATGGTGGCAGTTTCTTTGACCCAGGTGGCTTGATTTTGCTTTCGACGTTGGTTGGTGTTTCTGGGTGGTCGCGAAGCTTGTATGGGTTATAGTCGACTTGGAGATGATCGAGGTGTTGGTCGGAGGTGGCCAATGCAACTGTGCACGTGCACGTGTGTAGCCGAGTATCTGAGTAGTTTAGTTTGGGGAAGACGAAGTTCTGTTGCTCGAGTTTTGTGGAATACGACTCGTGAGAGACTCGGGGATTTTGGGGTTTAACTCGAGTGTTTGGTGGGTAATAGCTAAAGTTTTAAGTTGCAAATTTATCTAAGTTTTGGTAATAATGGGGAAGAAGGGAGAAGACTCGGGGGTTGTTGCGAGTAGTATTCGGGTAGGACCCGATGTGGGGGAGAAAACCCAGTTTTTGTAAAAAGTTTTAAAAATAGAATTTTGAAATTTAAACAAATTTTATTAAAACTCTCTATAAAAACATTACTTTATTAAAATCAAATGGGTTCTTAACATTTGATAAGAAGGTTTTAAAATTTATTTAATCTAAAATTTGTTTTAAGTAAATTTTTAAGGATAAAGGGGATTTTAAAAAGGTAAAAGGTATTTAAGATAATTTTTATCTTAAGTTAAAGATGTTTTATTTTCTTTGAATTTGTTAAGTTAATTAGGAAATTTAATATAATTAATTAATTTAATTAGTTAAGAATAAAGGTTATTTAAGTTAAAAATAATTAATTTATTTAATAAATTAATGATTATGATTGATTAACGGATAATTAGAGAATTAATGAATTAGAAATTTATTAATTAAGAAATTGAAGGTTGATTTAATTGAAATTAAGAAGTACTTAGTTGTAATTAAGTTTATTGATTAATAATTTGGTTTTGTTAATTAATTAGTGAATAAGAAATAATTAATCTATAGAGATTAATTAAGGATAAATTAATTTGTTATTAAATCTTATAAATTGATAATTAAGGTTTATTAATTGATAATTAATAGAGTAGTTAATCTGTAATTAAAGACTAATTAATTTGTTTAAAAGTAGTTAAGGAATGAATTACCCCATTATAATTAATCAAATGAATGTGATTAGTTCAAGAAAATTAATTGTTAATTAATTAAAGATAATTTCTTAGTGTAAGTAATTAGTGTGTAATTACTAAATGTAATTAATTAAAAAGGGTAATTACTTTATGGAAGTAATTAATGAAGGATAATTAAGGATTAATTACTTAGATAATTAATTAAGGATAATTAATGTGATAAGTTAAGGTTAATTAATTAATAAATGTGATTTATTAAAGTTAAATTAATTAATGTGATTAATTAATAGAGGTGATTAATAAAAGGATAATTACTTAATTTAAAAGTAATTAGGGGATAATTAATGAAAGTAATTTGTGAATAATTACTTAATGGAAATGATTGAGAGTAATTAATGGGAGTAATCAAGGAATAATTACTTAGTATAATTAATTAATTAATTAAGGTTTAATTAATTAAAGGTAAGTGATTAATAATTAATTGATTTCTGTAATTAATTAAAGAATAATTACTTAATGTAATTAATTTGAATAGGATAATTAATTAAGAGTAATTAAGGATTATTAATTAATATAATTAATAATGTAATTAAGTTTGATTAATTAAGATTAATTAATCAATAATAAGTAATTATAGAATAATTAATTAATGTAATTAATTAAGGATAAATGTAATTAATTATAGTTAATTAGTTTATGAAGTAATTAAAGATTAATTACTGTAATGGTTTAAGATAATTAATTTGTGAAATTAATTAAGAATTAATTACTTAAAGTAATTAAGGATAACTAATCAGTATTTATTAATTAAGATTTGATATTTAGAGTATGATTAATTAATTGGTTTAATTAATGATTAAGTAAGAAGGATTTATAGAATGAAGTAATTAATTTAATTCACTTTAAATTAATTAGAGATGTTATAAATCATTTCTTAGGAATGGGTGAAAGATATTGAATTCTTTGCATTGTTTGATATCTCTGATGAGATAAGTGTTGATCTATGATATGGATGTTTAGTTGAATTGAAATGATAATGTGAATTATCTGTTTGTGATAATGTGATTCATCTATCTGTTTATATCATTCAGAATATAAGTTTAAATGTTAAACCTTTAAACAACTTGGCCTTAAAAGATACGTTTTGGATTTCGATGAGACCGGGATCGGGTTTCCGTATACCGGTATTCCAGGTCTGGAGACCCGAATACCACATCGATCCAAATTAACGATAGGTCGTGAATCTCAAGTGAAGATGAAGATTCAGAGTGCAAGGGTTATTGTCGTTAACTCTGAGGGTGATTCCAAAACGAGTGTAACGAGATAATGCCTTCGGTTTCGTTCGAACCCGGAACGAACTTATATGGATTGAATGCTTTCAGCACATCGTCAGGCGGACGATGAGCATTCTAAGTGATATGTTCTGATTTAAGGTAATCGTAACCTCAAGCCTCATCAACCAGGAATGGCTAAAACAGGGGAGGTGCAGCAAGGCTTCGTGGGTAGCACCCACTGAGAGCAAGATAGATCCCTGTCTAGAGGTCCCTTTTCTTTTATTCGGCTTAGTGTGTGGTTGGTCGCGCCAACTACGGGATTGTCTTGTTCGGGATTATCCAGTAAGGGATGGTTCCGGCTTTGTGTTGCAGAGGAGAGGGCGTACTCCTCGGTACGGTGATCTAGGCCACGTACTGTGACGGGCGGTACCCCAGTAGCCCTGCCATTGTATGGAATCCAAACTCCAATAAGTGCCGTACGTATTAGTTGTGCCCAACTATGTTGGAATGTGAGATGTAAGCATTTCAGCTATTTCTGTATTTTACTTGAAAACCCTAGACCCTATTATAATACAATCGGATTTCCTATCAAATGTTTTGGTTAGCGTAAGGTAAAAACTTACCATGTTTATGTGTGGGAAGTCTTACGTGATACCTTTGTTTTCAAAAGGTTTTGAAGTTAAACAACTTTAACCGTTTACTCACACCAGACCCATGTCTGACCCAAGTTGTTTATTTCTGTTTTATAAACTCTTGGGTACTCAAATTTTTACGAGTAGCCAAGGGATTCAGGTTTAGCTTTGACGAATTGTGGAGGAGCAATGGAGCAGGAGGCTTCGGCGTTCGTAGATATAGTATTCCGCTGTGTTGATATCTGTGTTAGAGTCTTGTATTGTATTTGAGTTGTAATATCTAGACAGATGTTTATAACTGTCTAGTATGTGTTGTATAGTTGTGTAAACTCTGATAAGTGTTATATACTATGTAATAGTTTATGTTATTAATATAATTTATTCGTTCCGCTGTGAGATCGTTGTTGTTGTTTCTTTCTTTCTTCTCTTCTTTTCTATTTTCTACCCCTTTCTTTCTTCATAATGATGCGACTTTCTGGGCATAGGAAGTCGGGTCGTTACATTTACTAAACAATATATTCACTGTCCAAAATCATGAACATAATTCACTTAACCCAATTTCAATCATCTCTACACATTTTTATTTCAATAATAATTCGCCATCTAGAATCGCGAATATATCTCCTTTAATAACCCTCTATATTTAATTTATCAAATTCAATTGATTTCGAATTTATAAAACAACGTTTATAAATTCTATTCCTACTTTATAACAACTTCGATTTGTAAACCTCCTTTATTAACAAATTTGATCAATATTTCATTTGAAGGCAAAAATCCAATTTATAAGTTAATTTCTTATAAATCTTCTATTCTACAATTTCATTCATTTTAACTTCACGATTTATACATCTATAAATTTCATTCTTTTTCCAAATTCGTTTCAATTTGCCAATTAAATTTCTAATTGGACTTCCCACTTATTTCTTTTTAAATAAATTCCTTTTAAAGAAAATAAATTTCTTTATCTCTTTCAATCTATTTAAAATCCAAATTTAAATTAAACTCTTCAATTTATAATCATTGTTTTATGAAATCCATTTATTTAGCATTTTCACTTTATTCTGGAATTTATTCAATAAGATTATAAAAATCAGCTTTTATACTTTTAAATTCTTTTCTTCGAATTTATTAAATTTCTAAAAATTTATCTACTTAAAAATTTCTATTTTGATTTCAAAAATTCGATTTCATTTATTTTTGGAATCCAATGATATCAAACATCCATTCAGCTAAATTTTAGCTTTCAAACAATTTCCAGACATCAATATGATTAATAACATCAATATAATCATTCACAGATTCGTATCACAGTATAAATAAATTCAATCAATGTGAGGTGTCCAGTTGGATCCCTCCAACCTGTTTCCCTGCATCCAAAGACGTTAGCACAATACCAATTCCACTTCGAGGTGGAATATCGCGGTATATGGGTTTTATAAAAATAATCCGCTTACTAACGGAGCAATAGGGTCTCATCCGCTATACGAGGCGGGAAATCAATCAATCCAATATATACATATGCCAATATGTATATATTGCTATATATATAACAGATATATCCTACTATATCTAATATCACATCCAATAGCAATCATCAATCAATAACTGCAAAACAAAATTTTATTTTGAGTGAGAAAAATCTCACCTTCGCTTTTAATTTGCCATCCATTTCCATCCAATTTTTTTTCTTCCCAGTTTCAAACCTTGTATAAAGATTTATACAGTTCATTAATATTCGGATAAAATCGAACTACTAAATTCCATTTGATAATTTAAATTAACTAGTAGTTTGTTTTTATTGTAAACAAATACTTTTAAATTTCAACAAATTTCTTTTAACAGACTTATTTAACTAAAATGAAATTTAAAACTAAGTTTCTCTTAGTAAATATTTTCATATAATGACAATAATTAAATGAACCATTTAAACCAATTAATTTCTTTAAATCGAATAATTACTTTCTATTCCATAGTTATAATTTGCTAACTATTCAATTTTAAATATAAATTTTCCTTGAAATCCTTTCACTTATAAAAATTTACTTGTATAGATTTATAATTTATCTCCTTTCCTGTCTATATTTTAACTTAACTAGGGATTATTCCTATTTAATTTAAACCAAAAATTTTGTTCTAAACTAAGAAGTTGATTTTATACTATTTTCCCTTTTTAACTTGTATAAGTATATATATATATTTTTTCTGTTTTACTGTATATAATCACATATATATTATCAAATCAAAATAAATAAATATAACATTTATATACCTTACTGCAGAAAATACGAACCCAGGCTATCTCGACGACCCACGCGGCATCGCCTCGCCTCACGCTTCCAGTCATTGCCTCGAGAACGAAGCTCCCCACTGACACTTCACCAACGACTATCGTTGCCTCACGAGCCCGCCTCCTGCTGCCTCGAAGCGCATTGCAACCCACGAACACACGCGCGTCCCGACAGCCACTCGCGACCAACTGACAAGTGCCTTCCATCGAATAGACTCCCTCACCCACGCGTGCTTCCGACGAGACTCGGTCTCCACTTCTTGAGCTCATCATCGAGGAAATCACGACTTCCAGATCGAACGTGCTCACCAGACGCGAATACTTCTCTTCGCAATCCCAAATCCCAGCTGTATTCGATTTCGAAATTAATAGGAAATACGGCCATTGATTTAGCGTCGTTTGTTTTGAAGCTCTATGATTTTGGTTTTGAGTTCGACTTCACTCTCGTTTGAATGATTAGAGAAGAGGAGAAAATTTTGTTCGGCCGTGATTTGAATCTGAAGAGAAACTGGGGCCATTATTTTGATTTTAGAAAGAGGGTATCTTCTTTCCCTTATGATATTGAACGAGATCGGTCTTCATTAGGAAAGAGATGATATTTCATCTCATAATTAAACGAGCAGAACGATAAGAAGAGGGGAAAAGAAACGAAGGGGGTACGAACGAGACACAAGGGAGGCGGATGGTACTTATGGTCGGATAAAAGAAAAAGCAACATATTTTATTTAGATCCATTTCGTCTCGGTATAAATTGCTATGCGTTTATATATCGTACGCTCACAAGACAACTCAAATCACTACGAAAATTGAAACCCGATAATAATTCAATATTACGGATCCAATGGAACTGGTTTCGTCGAATTCCGAGACTGTTTGAAAAATGACTATTTTTAAATATCGATTCGAACAATTAAATTTCAAAACTGAACGAAACAGTTTAAAATTCAATCCTGAAGTTTCTATTATCTTCAGTATTATCAATATGAATTTTACAAGCGTTTGAAATATTTTTTTCTTCAACTTACAATTGAAGATTCAAATTTTTATCCAGTTTCAATAGATTAAATTTTATAATTTAATCGCCAAATTCAAAGATACATTAGGGATTCAAATTAAATCATCGTTCAAATATTTAAAATTAATTAAATATTTTCAATTTAATTTGTTCAAAATTCTGGTCGTTACAATAACATTCCATTGCTGAAGATGATGGTTTGCTACTGTTGGTATTGTTGTTGGAATTATTTTTGTTTCCCCTGAATTTATTTCTTTTGAATTTCAGAAACTTTTTGAAATTTTTAGCAATCATTGCCATATCTTCATTCTCTGAGTCGGAGTCATCTTTTTCTACTTGAAATGCCACATTCTTCTTTTCTTGTGCTCCATTTCTCTTTGCCTGCAAATTTACTTCGTAGGAAATTAAATTACCTATCAATTCTTCTGGTTTTAATGTTGACAAATCACTTGCTTCTTCAATGGCTAGGACTTTTCTTTCCCATTAGTCCGTTAAAGAATTTAAGATTTTTGTGACAATATCAAAATCAGTAAATTTTTGCTCTAATGATAGTAGAGCATGATAAATATCCTGGAATCTAGAGTACATATCATTTACAGATTCATTTGGCCTCATTTTGAAATTTTCAAATTTATTTTTCAACATAGAGATTTTGCTTAATTTAACTTTGTTCGTTCCTTCATGTGTTACCTTATGTGTTCTCCAAATTTCATAACCAGAAGTGCACATGCTAACTCTATTGAATTCATTTCTATCTAATGCACAAAATAAAATATTCATAGCCTTTGCATTTGATGTAGCATCTAGTTTTTGTGTGTTACTCCAAGTTGAGTATTCTCCAGTAGGAGTTGTGTACTCTCTTTGTATAACATTCCAGATATCGAATCCACTAGATTGCATATAGATTCTCATTCTAGTTGACCAATAATTATAATTTATACCATTAAAAAGTGGAGGTCGTGAAGTTGATTGACCCTCTGTGAAACTAGTATTAGTGTTAGTGTCAAAATCGTTAGTTTGTGTTGTTGCCATATTACTAGAAATAGATATCAAATAACTTTGTGACGGTTATAGGATAACCTTACTCTGATACCAAATGAAAGTGTACGTGTAGTACTAAGGATCGTGTAATATGGTATATAAATGCGGAAACTGATAATAGCAGTAAAATAAAAATTAAAGTAAGCACACCAGGAATTTTTATACTGGTTCGAACTTCCCGTTCTACGTCCAGTCCCAGAATACCCTCTGGATTTAAACTAAACCCCTCACTTAACCCGGAGGAATAGGTATACAACACCTGAGCAGCCGAACAGGAATTTTTCCGCCTCAACAACCGAAGAGGACTTCAACTTAATACAAAAAACTGGTTGACGAATGTGTTCTGAGTAACACGGATTGTCTTTTGATAGTACAATTCTCCTATAATCAAATCCTCAAGAATATATAGTGTGTGTGTGTGAAGATTTAGAAGGAGGATAATCGCGTAGAATCGAAGTATATGAATTAATTCAGGGATTCTAGCGATATTGAATGAGAATGAATGCTTTTATTTGCAGAAATAAATAGAGAATAGATTACAGAATTATAAACAAGAATCGGTGATTGTAGAAGTGAATTAAACATGCTTATATAGTTGTAGAATAGTTACAATCTTTCATGAAGAGTTTCAATCAAAAGTTATGACCATATCTCTTGGATTGAAGGTGATTCCTCTTCACGAACGATCGTAACTCTTCAGAGAAATAGCCGTTATTTCCAGGTCGGTTGACTGAAAATTCTGGCCGGTCAGCTGAGTTTAAAATCATGCACAAAACAGTGCATATCTGTGCACTAACACAGGTTTGGTCAGCCGAGTTTACTGGTCGATCGACCGACCTATTGTTATGTGCACAGTTCACATTCTTTCAAGTATAAAACAATATAAATCTATTTGTATGTGTGTGTGACTACTTGAGGAATGATTTTAACAATATTCTAAGACTCAATATAATAAAATATTCATACTAATCTCTGGATTGTAGTCTTGTCTCCTTTGTAGTGCACAATATACGTTTATTCTCTTTTTGTCGCCTTTGTATAGTATTCTCTTTGTAGTTCGTCTTATGATCTCTGAAGCTTGTGTCATGAATCAAAACCCATGAATCAACAGCCGCCACCTATGTTTCCATGGCCAGAAATACACTTCGTTCTTCCTCGTTTTTCTCACGTTCCATCCACAATTACCAAAAACTTTCAACTACAAAGTTGAAGAGTGTATCGAGATCTACAACTTCAACGGTTGTGATCGATTTTGAAGGCACAGATCGACGTCAATCCTCACTCAAAGTCGCTGCAGTCGCGCACGTTTTTCGAGGCCTATGGATGGCCGAGCTGCACGTCGTTCACGTCGAAGGAGGAGCTTGTGATGGCGCATCGAGTGGTAGCCTCCGATCGTCTTCAAGTCGTTCGAGGAGGTCGCGATAAATCAAAGGGGGGAGGCGGCCATTTGGTTTTGCGTACGTGATAAACCTGGAGGAAGAGAAGAAAGCACCATCGGCCCAGATTTCATCAAGCAGTAACGAACGGTCACGATGGAATCTAGGTTTAAAAAAATAAAAAGATTTGTAAATTTATATATATAATAAATTGTATAAACTTCTAAATACCATAACTTTGTCATATGAGGTCGATAATTGACGAAACGAATTGCGTTGGGTTCGTATTGACGAGCACTACATTACGGAGCTGGATTGAAATTTATTTGAGCTATTGAAAATTTGGTTGAAGTTAAATGCTTGTTTAATTTCAATCGGAATAAATCGCTATCGCGACGACTACAAGCGAAGTGAGTACAACTCACTCTTTCTGACTCACGGATATTTTTATATAAGTGAGAATAAATATTATTTATGATGATTGATGATTGTTTGGATGATATATGATATATTGATTGGTATTTGGATATATACCTGCCTAGTGGAGCAGATGATCCTATACGTTCCCATGTATGAGCGGATGACCATTTGTACGCGCGTCTGCCTTGAAGCGGACATTGTACACATATTCTAATATGTATATTTGTTGCAGGTGATAGATTGGAGGGATCCAACTGGATTCCTAACCAGTATTGATTTATTTATAGATATTGTGATATATGCTGTTATCATATGATATATGACGTTTTGGTTGCAGTGATTGATGTATTTAGTGTTGTTGCAGCATTGGGCCTATTTTCAAAATAATAAAAATGTTTAAGTGATGAATTCGAATTTAAAAGGATTTTAAAAGTGATTTTGGAGATATACGTTTTGTTGAATTTTGAATTGTTAAGGAAATTGATTTATTTTAAATAAATGGAAATTATAATTTTTATGTTATAAAAATTATGATTTTTGTGAAATATAGTCAGAATATGATTTTTGAAATATGAAGTTAACTATTTTGTGAAATGATTTAAATTGATATTTTTGAGCTTATTATAAATGGTTTATAAAGAAGATTTATAAAATTGAATTTTTATAAATCAAAGTGATGAAATTATAAAGGAGTTTTATAATTGTTAAAATGAAGTTATAAGTAGATTTTATACGTGAATAAGATTTATGATTTTGAGAAGTTATATAAGAATGATTTTGTAAATAAATAGAATTATAAGTGAATTAACTTATAATTTGGATTTTGTCATATAAATGAGATAAATGAGATTGGTTAAGAAAAGGAATTTATAAATTGATGTTTTTATAAAATAGAAATGTGAATTTATAAACATTGTTTTATAATTCTGAAATCAATTAAATTGGATAAGTTAAATATAAAAGTTTATTAAAGGAGATATATCCACGATTTTGGACAGTGGATAATCCTTTAATGAATATGTAGAAGTATTGAATTGGTAAATGAAGTATATTCACGATTTTGGACAGTGAATAATATGTTAAATAAAACATTTTGGGAAGTGATATTTAAATGAAGTTAAATAATTTAAAGATGATTTAAAATGTGTTAAGCATCGAATACATAGATTTCAACATTCATTGTTGAAATAGACGTTTTCGAGAAGTAAGGAAATGATGGACTATAACTCCGTTGTTATAGTAAATGATTTTCGAAAAGGAAATATTTGTATAGTATTTGGGATTTATCTATCTATCTTATCTTCAAATCCCTATACTAGTGGTTTTGGGTTGTCGTAACGATGTTTTACGCAACATTCGTTTTGACCCAAATAAAAATGTTTTAAAGAGAATGTTTTCCTTAAAGAATAAAATGTATACTTAATCCTGATTTAAGTATATGGAATATTTTCGAAGTGATGAAAAAAAAAGATTTTTGAATATGCTTATATTGTTTAAATATGTATATGGAAATGTTTTCCAATGTTGAAATATAGAAGTTGAAATGGTTTGAGTGAATATTTGGCAAGTGATTAAATTAATAAAAGATTAATTAAAAGGGCCTAATGATTGTATATGGTGCTAAATATTTGTTTGTTTGCTTTGATAGTTAAATAACCGACTATCAAATTGAGCCAATTTTAGTTCCTCGACTTGATGTGGGAATTATTTAGTCGTACACTTAGTACGTAGCCTTCTGTGTAGGCTTGATTATCATTTGTGTTGAGGATGTTGATCGTATAGTGCGAAGTATTACTCCAATCTATCAAGCTTCCTTCTTGGCCCGAAGGATAGCAAGTTGAAAGTTGGAGACGTGATAAGTCTATGAGACTTAGTTGCTGTGTGAAGTTGAGGAACGCTTTTGCGTTGTTGGTGCGAAGAGATCGGGATCAGATTTATCTGAAAACCACTTCGGACCAACGTATATGCGACGATTGTGCAGGTTGCTTGTGATGAAATAGATATTCCAGAGTTTCATAGTGGGGGACTGCTTATTGATCGTTTGGGGTTAAAATCCCAATTTACATCCAGTAGCAGTGGTCTCTTCATTATGAAATATCAAATGCGAGGACTATTCGCTACTAATCCTAGGGATTTCCCGACAGGATATGGTAGGAAGGTACCTTCGGTTTGTCCTAATCCTAGACAACTTGTATGGATGTTTGTCCGACATTGCATTTCTAATGATTACGTACATTGGTTTTTACAAACATACATCAGTTGGTGGCGGAGAAGGCAACTTCTCTTAGCTTAACACCCTCCTTAAGACGTATGAGCTTAAGGGTTGTATTTTGTGAAAGGCAATTAGTAGTCAACAGAAATGGCCATGTGGCATTCAAAGTGATGTGATATGTTATTTGTGAAAGGTAATCGTTACCTCTCTGGCCTCATCAACCGGAAATGACCAAAACAGGGTTAGATGCAGCAAGGCTAAGTGGGTCATTCCTAATTAGGGTATGATCATCCTCTTCCAGATATATCTTTACACGCTATGACGTCGTGTATCTGATTATTGTGGTTTGTATGCTAGAGGGCCCTCGGTAAAGGTCGGTAATGACCGGAGGATGATATATTCGGTACCATCTAGTTATAGAGGTGGGCCGGTCTTGTGTTGGTAGAGGATCCATGTGTGGTCCTCGGTACATCCCTCTAGAGGTGTATCCTTCAGAAGGTAGTCCCTTCACTTGGTCATTTGTATGGAAATCCAAACTCCACTACGAGCTGCGATTTTGTTTGTAAAGGCGTAATGAATAGCCTCGAAATGCTATATGGGTAACCATTTCGACTATGATTAATATTATTTGTATATACTAGACACTAGTATAATATAAGATGATTTGATATGAAAGAAATGTTTTAGTTATCGTAAGGTAAAAACATGTCCGTGTTTATGTGTGGACTTGTCTTACGAGATACTTTTGTTTTGATAAAGGAAAAGTTTGGTAATTTAATAAATTCAGTTGAGTGTGTTTCTCACGTTGGTTTACCAGACTGATCCGGGCGTTCTTCCCTTTCAATGCTCGGGTCAGACCGAGTATATTTACAAGTTTAGATTGGTGCTTTTGGAGCTTCAGCGGGAGAGCTAGAGATCTTCATTTCGTATACGCGTATCTGTTTTGCTTATCCGCTGTTTTGCTTAGTTGTTGTATATTTTCAGCAATTGTGAGGACATGTTATTATAACTGTCTAGGCTGATGACTATTGATTGATTGTTGTACTCTGATTGATGTATGTATATACAGTTTCTGTTTTGTAAAGATCATTGATATGATATTATATGTTTTCCGTTGTGATGTGAGATTCTGTATTGTTCTGTTTTGTTCTATCTTCTCTCTTTCTTCTCTTCTCTTCTTCTCTCTTCTTTTCTTTCTCTTGACTTTCCGTCAGTCTGTGCTTTTTGGGTCGGACATGTGTGGATTATTGTCGATTCAAAGGGGACGGATTTGTGGGTCGTCGCACTAGATGTAAAAGTTAGTAGGTCAAGTGGTGAAACTATTAATTCTCATTTATGCTTTTAATTTTGAAAAATGATGTTAGGTTTAGTTTTTTTTACGCTTTTAGTTTTAACCTAAATGCTTAGCTTTAAATAATAGAGTATTTTTTATAAATTAAGTAAAGTATATGCGTTATATTGATTTTGAAAATTTAATAACATTTTTATTATTTGGTTTCGTTGTTAATATTTTAAGTGAGTATGTTTATATTTTCCGTTCTTTAGTATTCAGTTATTTAATTATAATTGAATGAATATACACATTAGTGATAATGAGATAATGAATTCATTACTTTAGCATATTAATAATTGATATGTAACTAGTTCTCAAATTAATAACTAAAATCAAAACAAAGAAAAATAAGTTGGAATACAAAAATATTAATTCTCCATTCAACTTTAATTAGAATATATATAATAGCAAATGTATTTATCATAGTCCCTTAACTTTTTGTTGCATGTATCAATCAATACATATCTATTTATTTGTATATATAATTTTATATTTATTTGTAACAATAAATATATCCATTTTTATATTTATTTCGCTATGAAATTTTTCTATACGATCTAACTGTCTATAAATTGAATGAGTTTTATATAATTTATTTCTTTATTTTTATTATATTGATGTAGATGGAGTTTATTAAAACATCTATAAACTTATATTATATACTTTCTTCAAAAGAGAATATGTCAATCGGTGAAAACATAAATTATCCATGCTTTCGGTTTAAGTATAATGTTACTTCCAGTTTTCTCAATGTTCTAATTTTCTAAATTCTTACTTTCAACTCCAGTCAATTCTTAAGTCCCTATTCTCAAAGCTCATACACAAAAAGTCCCTGCTCATAAATCCATGTAAATTAAGTCCCTATTTTGTTATTTTTTACCAAACTATCCCCTCCCAGAAAATCGTCCCAGCATTGAAATCAAGGGCAAAAGTAGAATAAATTAACCAAAAACTAAAAATAGGGACCTAATTTTCACAACTTTATTGGGAGGGACTTTTCTTCCATCATCTTTCAATTTTAGGGACTTAGCAGCCATTCCTTGAATTCTTAAACCATAGAAAAGTACAGTTAGGTTATTATACACACACACATTAGAGAATCTACGAAATTTGATTAACTTAAAACTTTACATTTTTTTGGGTTTGGTTGATTATTGGTATTATTAATGATTTTAGTCTAAGTTTCAATTGTGATGTATGTTTTCATATTTTTTTTCATCGTTAATTCTAAATTAGTTAAATGTAATTGAATTCCTAAATTAATTGAAATTGATTGATTGAACAAGCATTAAGGAGAGTTGACCCAAAAATTAATGTGTAATTAATTCTCTTACTTAATTTGGAATCAAATGTTTCATAAATTCACATTGTAAATTATTCTAAATTAGTTTGAATTAGTAAATATTTTATCATAATTTACATCTACTCTCAACTCCAAATGAAATTAAACATAAATTTAATCTCATGTAGTATCTATTAATGTATTTGTACATTGGAATAATATAAGGGTGTGATATTTTTTTAACACTTTAATTATCAACATTTTAGTTAACTGTTTGCAAACTAAAAAGTTTTCATGCCATAGATGATTCTTTTTCAAAATGCATGAATGTCAAAACGATGATACTTCATATTTTAGAAGTATTTTAAACTATCAGAAACAAGCTTAGTTTAAAATATCAATTTTTATAAATTTATTAGATAATAAGCATAATTTAACTTACATGTTAATTTTTTTTCAATTAATTAGCAGTTGATATTACAACATGCTAATATATTTTTATGGTTTTAAAAGCAATATTTATTTATATTTTTTATGTTCGAAAGGAAACACTATGTACTCAATGTATTAAAGAACATGATTATATATTTTACTTGAAATGAATAACGATCCGATTGTGTTATAAATTACATATCGTGTTGATAATTTGATATGAAAACTAATAATATTAAAGGCATTAGTACTGATACTAGACTAATAGTCTAGAAAGAGTTCATGTCAATTTCTGATTGAATCTCCAATGAAAACTTATGATCAGTGCTTATAGCCACGAAAAAAAAAGTTGAAAGTGAGGAATTATTGAATAAAAAAGTCAAAATTAAATGGAAAATATGTTTGAATGTAGAGTTAGGTATTAAGTGGCACTGGTTTGTTAAAGAAGGGTAGTTATGATAAGTATTTCCATTCAATAAATTATTATAAAGAAATCTAAGGAAACTTAGAAAGGTATTTAAGCCACATAATAAAAATGAAAGTTTCATTTCCGATTTTTGAAATAAATAATGTATCTCTAGTAAAAGATAATTTCTACGGAATTTAGTTCACAGTAAAACAATTTAACTTTATCTATGTCTTAAATTGTATAAAATCATTAGTTTACCATACAGTATCCTTACTTTTATTTCAATATTTATAGCTTCTATGTATATGTCGGTGCCTATTTTATAAAATACTTTGTTCTGTATTATAACATAAGCATCTACTGTAACTTATTCTAAAAATAACTAATAGTTTGTTTCATTGGTCATGATTTCTTACATCATTTAATCTAATTGCCATCTTTAATGAAATAATATGTATTACTTTCATGTCATATTATGCCATATGAGTTAGAAAATATGGTGTTTTCTAGCTACTGTGATATTTTTCTTTCTAATTTATTTAATATCGTCTATATAAAAAAGTGGAGAAATGCAACTATGTACTACTACCTAAGTACCCAATTTCAAAAAATGTATAATAACGCACATGTTAGAATTTTATTTTTTAACCAAATTTGAAATATTACTTCACTTACAACACATTTTCTATAATTTAGGTTTAGAATGCTATTATTGTAGCAAACAGCGTACATATTAAAATTTATATGTTAAACATAGATAAACATGCGTTGAACTTATGTCATTTAGACTTGAAAATTAGTAATCAACCTTAGTAATGTAATGCTTACCAAGTTCAGAATAACAAATGCATGATGTTAACATTTGTTTTATAAAGTGACTATGGTCCAAAAACATTAGTTATATTTTTTGCATTTTAGATTATCTAAGTAGATTTATCAACAAAAGTTTGTTAATAGTGTTTAATAAAAAGCTATGAAAAATAACAATTCAAAAGCATAAATTTCACCTTCTGTAACGACCCGCTATTTTGGACCATTCGCATCCGCACATGTCGGACTTGAATAATTCAAAATACCGCGTTGTTAATTTAAATTGGCAAAACTAAACATATACAGTAAATAAAATAATCACAGATCACAGAAACAGAGTAATAAATGCAGCGGAAATAAAAGAGATAGTAGTTCATGAAGCTACTATATAAATATATAAGTTACATCAGAGTTAAACAAGATACAACGGAAGAGTAATACGATACATCAGATACAAATCAGAATACATCACTGGAATCATCGAATACTGAAAGCAGAATAGATGACTGGATCTTCAAGCAAAGCTCCAACTCCAAAGGTGAGTCTCGAATACTGGTACACTCGGTCTGACCCGAGCGTAAAGCAAAATACAAAACACTCGAGTCAGGATTAACATTCTTATATCAATAAATCCAACTCAAGTGAAATAGCAATTGAAATACAAGTAACTCAAAGGATGTTTGGAATAACCATCCTTTAAGGATCCGTTAAACTATCTACTAGGTAGTAATGTACGCTAAGTAGATAATGTCTATCAGCAATATAAGGTATCAAAATAGTGTTAAGGCATTACCATTATCCCCCTTAACACATTTTTATAAGCATCATAGTCTATACAGCACTGTAAACTCCACCGTAAACTAGTGGGCTATCAGGGAGTACTCCATAGGTATAACACAAAACAAATTCGTAGTGGTCGCGAATATGGGAATACAAGTATGACAAGGCACATGAGGCAATACCCAAGGTAGTGACACTACCGTTTGCCTGATCCGGACTGGTGAGAACGCATCGCCGCAGCGATCGCAACACCGCGAAACAACACTCCCAAATCAAGGGTGCACCAATCGACAACAAGTAATGAATAGTTTCGAAGAAGTGTGTTCGCTTGAGGTAGCTGACCTCCATTGGCCCGGCACGGCTCCTATTTTAGTCATTCCAATTAGACACAAGTGTCAAGGCTATCCATTATCGTTCTCTTTTTTCAGTCATCACGTTCATCAATCCAACCACTTCATTCTGGATCACACTCCGCGTGTAGTTATTAAAGTGGTTTTCGGTTTAGACAGAGAGTATGTCCCTAACCGATTCCGGTCTCTTTAATAACTTTCATGATTATTACACCGATTGGTCGTTTATTCATTTCAAAACCAAATCAATTTCAATCTCAATTAAAATTCATAAATCAACATTTCATTTGTCTTTCAAAACCAATTTCCAAAATTTACGTTTCAAAACATCCAAATTACCATTTCGAAATCTTCTAATTCAATTCCAATTTCTTTTTAAAACAATTCAAATATTGATTCAAGTTCATAAATAAGTTTCATTCCAAATCATTTAAATTAATTTAATTTAACCTTCAAATCAATTTAACTTCATTTATTGATTTCATTCAATATTCCTTAAGTAAATTTATCATTCAAAACAATTTCTATTTAATTTCCAATTCATTAAATCAATTACTTAAGTTCAACTTCATTAAATCAAAACTTACAATTTTGAATTAAATTAAATTCATCAAATCAATTCTTTCAATTACAAGTCTTACATTAATTTCAAAAATCACATTTGCATTTCTTGATAAAGAAATTCAATTTCACATATTTATTTACTTAGTTACAATTTCAAAGCTCAATTAATAAAGAACTAAATTTCACTAATTAAAAAGTTCAATTTTAATTATCAAAGGATTTAATTTTATTCAATTATTAAATAATTCAATCTCATTAAGTTATTAAATAATTTCAAAACTTAATTCAATCATTTCTTAAATTAAACAACATTCTTTCATCAATTTCTTATTAATATTTTGTTTCAGATTATTAAATATTCACATTTAAATTTCATAAAAATTCAATTTCCAACTTCGTTTCAAAACCATATCATTTATTCAAATAAAATATTTATTTTATTTTTTTATATCAAATTATTGACCAATCAGGTTTTTTATATTTAATTCTCTATCCTAGGTCAAAGTTCAATTTGGGTATTTATCATTTCAACCCAATTCCAATTCAATTCAAAATCAAAACATAGCAAAGGGAACTTGCAGTGTGATAACTGGGATGGTGTCAAAGTAAATAAACAAGAAATAACAACAATCAATATCAATCCAATAATCAATTCAAATAATCCCGAAATAACCGTATTAATTCGCATTGTTATTTGTGCAAATTAATATAATTATTTCTAGAATCTACACTATCATTTCATGTAGATTAAAGATTATTACAATAATATTAATACGGTTCTTCACTTGATATCTATTATTCAATTTTAAACTACAACAATTTTATACAACATACATTCAATGGTTCAAGGTGTAGTTAACACTATTTCTACGTGTCAATTTATTTAACATTTAAAGGGGTCATATTATGCAAATGTCATTAATCAAATTAACACAGATATCAAATCTAACTATCCTACGTCAATTTCAATTTCAAATTATTTATCACTTACAACATTTACAAATTTAACGTCCAATTGTAAACATCAAACAATCAATCATTTAACAACCAAACTGGATTATCATTTCATATATAACGGGTAATGGTGCCAGATGTCACAGGTGAACTGATACAGGTAATAACAGTGTAAATATCTAACAACAGCATATTTCAATTGTCGTTTCAATTGAAATCAAATTTAATAAAGAACGTTAATCGTGAGTGATTGCTCACCTTTCGAGGCTAGAGATGGTCGAGAAGATGACACGGATACGCACACTGATACGGACATAGAAATTGAGTTACGAATCCAAACAAAGCAAATCGGCACGAATTCAACGAGCAAAGCTGAGAGATAAGAATGGATGAAAACAACTCAGAGCCATCTTGATATAATTGAAACACAATATATATATATATCATAAATTTTCCTCTAAGTTAAAATTTTTAAACACACATTTAAAATAAGGTGTACACATTACCTTTTAAGGCCGTATATATTCGAAATCAAAGTATATATAAAATTTAAAATAAACTTAAAATGCAAACCACTGGTGTATATGTTCAACTAAGTTCCCAAGTACATGTGATCAGATAACCACATATGCAGACCACGATTTATGTATGCAAACCAATTTTTTTTTAAAAAAAAACTAACAAAATGGGATTGAAATTATATATGTAAACACTTTAAACCTGGAATAGAACTACTACAACATATAACTAATTTTAACGAAAATTTCAAAACATGCTCGTACACACGTAATATATACATAATACAAAATAAATCAAGTTATCAAAATATCTTCATATGTTCTATAATTTATAACAGCAATTGCATTTGGCTCGTTCAACCAAATGAACAGCTTACAAACAATCAAAACAGATAGAGCTTGAATGAGGTTAATATATACAACATATATGTATTTATATAGCTTCTTTCATTATGTATAAAAAAAATATACTATATATAACTCTAACCGAATATATATAAGTATAGAAAAGAACCTTATAATAACACTTATAAAAAGAAACTGACATGTGTATACATTACAAAACACAGCACCTATATATATATATATATTTTCGAAATTCTATATGCTTATGTATAACAGAATATACACTGTATATATGTGTGTTATAACAACTTGCTTAATTCATATATGTGCAGACTCTAACCATAACCAAATATACTAAAATATATATATAGTAATAAAAACTAAACTCACGCATAGACTTACTAGATATAAGATTATAAACTAGCGGTACAAACTATTGTCAACAATTGCAACCTGGCTACATATATAGCTTCAGATCTGGTATAGTACAACAGATGTATTGTAACAAACAGATAAATATATACCTTAGAACTTTAAGTTATATGTATAACTGATATAAATGAAGTCCGATTATAAAACTGGTAGCACTATGTATGCTATATATATAACTAACCAATGTATAACTTCAACCAAGCAATGTATATTTGTATAAACCTGGACTACATCAGGTATATATAATTTCGGCTACAACAGAATATTACAAACTGTACATATAAAAATCTTTTGAACACTAACAGATTTTAAAATATTTCTAAACACATTATATAGTTTAACAAAAAAAACAATTACCTAGTATACTTATATATGTAAACATATCCCATATAATAACATATGTATACGAATATACCTCTTATAAAATTTATACGAGACAGTTGTTTGGCGAGAGGAAGGTTGAGTTGGAGAGCGCAGGTGGTTGCAAGGGGCGTGACTATCGAGGCAAGGTTGGAGAGGAAGGGTCGGCACTTGCAGGCTTGGATGCTCGGCTATGTGGCAAGGAGGTGGAAGAGGAAGAAGGTGGGGAGGAGCGGAGGACGGGTCGAAGGGAAGGGAGAGAGCGTTGTGGCAGATCGAGGAAAGCTGGGATGAAGCCGCCGTGGATCTGAGGAGATGATCGGCTGTTGATCGGAGGGGCGCGCATGAGCGCGAGCTGGGGTGCTATTTTCGTTGCGAGCTCTGGCAGTCAAGGTGAGGCGAATGGCGATGGAATGGGTCAGGTTGCAGATGAAGTGGGCGGAGTGGCTGCGATGGAGGCAAGGTGATCGGCCTAGGTTCGGCGAGTTCGAAGGAGATCTGGAAGCTGCTGCGTGAAAGAATTAATTTGATCAGGGAGAAGAATGTAGTGGAACGAAAAAGATAAATGTAAATGAGGAAGGGTCAGTAAAATAAAGAGAAGTGAACGTGTGGAGGGATAAGAAAATGGGCAACAAATGAAAGTGAAAATGAGAAGCTCAAATAAAACGTACACACATAAATACAAAGTATTGGGTAAGGGAAAAGTTAAGCACAAGATTCTAGGTAAAAATAAAGGAAATGGCTGATCAAAAAAATTCAACCGTTGGCAATTGAATGGGCACAAGGAGCTAAAAAGACGGACCGTTACGGTTAACCGTTTCATGGATTCAGCTATGAACCGGACTTCAAAATATAGAATTGAATATACCGCAGAGATCAGCATGATGAGACGATCAAAACGGTATATAGATATCAGTGGTACGATTGAATTATAAAAATTCGAATTTTCTATTAGCGGAAAGTGCAAGAAAAACACTGAAAAATAATATTGACGGAGCCGAAGATGTCCGAATTTGAAAAAACGACAAACTAACATCTTGCTTAGAAGATGATTTAGAATTTTTTTATGTAAAAATATTTAGGTTTCGGAAACATTTTATTTTCATCGCTTTTTAACTGATTAAATTGAAGTGAATTTACGCGCGAAAAAACTTTCATATTTTCGGACGAAAATTTACCAGTCGCTATGTTTAACTAGACGTATTCCAAATATTAAATTTTTATTTCAAAATTTTATCGTTTTAAAATTTCATAAAATTTCAACTAATTACGTTATTAAAACAGTTGAAATTTATGGGTCGTTACACCTTCATATAATAACAAATCCAAAAATATAAATTATGTGGTGAACCCCATGTGCATAGTACGAGTTCGCACTAGTCAATCATAATAAATTAGCATTCGAACAATAGAAACATATTCTCATTAATGTAGAATGTAAAAGGTTAAGAAATGAAAAGACTTTTATTGTTGTTTTTGTGGTTATTCAATAATATATATATATATATATAATAAAGATAATCATAAAAATAAACCGAGAATTGCTATAAGCTTCTATCCACCTCCTCTACACGTTTAAATAAACAGATTGGTGACAGAGATACTTTCAAATCCCAAGTTAAAATTAAATTTGAACAAATCTTGGATTTTTAGCTAATTTTTCTTGGTAGATCTCTTGTTCATGCGAGCATTCACTATTCTCTATTATTGTTATTTATTCATAATTTTCTTTGAATTAAAAGGGAGTTACATGATTAAAAATATTAAATTGAGTTAATTTTGGATTAAAGATTGACTTTAGTGTATGTTTAATGTTCTGTTTCATGTTTGGTGTTGTTTGATTACTGAAAATTGATGTAATTTTATATTTAATTGTTCAATTACTGGAAAGGAGTTAATTTTCTCATAAATCATCATTATAGTGGTTTATTTTACTCATAAAGCTTGTTGGAAACGAAAATTGAGAAGAAAGGAAGTGAACACAAATTTCGACTGGTTTTAGTCACTTTTGATCGGCTTATCCTCGATTTTGATTGCTTACTCCGACGTCTTGAACCCTTAACTCGATCTCTTGATGCATTTCAAGCCCTCATCTCAAAAGTCCACTTGCACTGCTTGAATTCCACTTGCATAAAGCATTCGAATTCGACCCCTTGTAACAATTTTGACCGCTCATGTAGTGATTTTAAACTCCTTTGGTGTTTCATTTCGAATAGTGTTTTGAGTCATATTTTAATCGACTTTGTGATGCATTTCGGCTATCTCATAATTCACGATTTCATCCCCTCGAAATGAAATGTTTTCCGACCACTTAGAGCTGTGGAATTTGATCAAGTTTGGAGTGCTACTTCAACTGACTTTGGAGTGTAATTCTACCATGCCAAGAAATGCATTTTGACCCCTGTTTAGGATAACCACTTTGACCGATCGTTTCTAGTGCTTCATTGTTAAGTATATCGACCTATTGGCTAAGAGTGTTTAGAAGGCTGAAAAAACATAACTTCAGACTATTTCTAAGAGCACTTCAAGCGAGATTGAGTGGTATGTTCATGAAAGGATTTAGAAACTAATGTAGTGGCTACGTAAAGGGAATATGGGTGTTCGAGGCCTGAAAATGTGAAAAAGACCTTACCGAAAAGGTCAATCCCCTAATAGCATGTTTTTGACCCAACTTCTATGGATTCTTCAAAGACACATTATATGATGTTTTATTTTTGCAACTTGGTGCAATGGATCGGGTGCAGCTATGGAATGGTTATAGTGTTGGATCATGTTCATTGGGAAACAGATAATTTGTGTTGAATTAAAAAAAACAATCTTTGTAAATTACTACAGTGGATCTTAATTTGTTTTATTATGAATAATTTAGTTACATTAATTCTAATTTAATACTAATTTGGTATAATGAGAGGTGTTGTGAATTAAATTAGTTATATTTAAATTTATTAAGCTTATAATGTGTGTGATGAACATCATATACCGATCTATAATAATATAGTATTGATCTAAGGAAATATAACTGTATGTTATTTTAGTTCTTATGAATGCTATTATATATGTTGATTCATGAGTTTTGATTCATGACACAAGCTTCAGAGATCATACGACGAGAATACTATACGAAAGCGACAAAAAGGAGAATAACCATATATTGCACACTACAAAGGAGACAAGACTATAAATTTTAGTATGAATATTTTATTTTGAGTCTTAGAATATTGTTAAAATCATTCCTCAAGTAGTCACACACACACAAAACAATTTATATTAAAATGTGTACACTGTGCAAATAACACCAGGTCGGCCGACCGACCAGGATCCTCGGTCGACCGACCCTGTGTCATGTGCACAGCTACACTCTGTTTTGAACGATTTTTAAATTCAGCTGATCGGCCAGAATTTTCAGTCGACCGACCAGAGAATAACGGCTAGTTTACTGAAGAGATGCGATCATTTCATGAAGAGGAATGTCCTCTGTTTCAAGAGATATGGACACAACTGTTGACTGAAACTCTTCATGAAAGATTATAACTCTTCTACAACTATATAAACATATTCAATTCACTTCTACAATCACTGATTCTTGTTTATATTTCTGAAATCTATTCTCTATTCATTTCTGCAAATAAAAAGCTTTCATTCTTAATTAATATCACTAGAATCCTTGTTTTAATTTATATACTTCGATTCTATGTGATTATCTTCCTTCTAAATCTTCACACACATATATACTCTTGAGGATTTGATTATAGGAAAGTTGTACTATAAAAAGACAATCAGTGTTATTTAGAACACATTCGTCAACAAACAATTTGTATTAGGCTGAAGTCCTCTTCGGTTGTTGAGGCGGAAAAATTCCTGTTCGGCTGCTCAGGTGTCGTATACCTATTCCTCCGGGTTAAGTGAGGGGTTTAGTTTAAATCCAGAGGGTATTCTAGGACTGGACGTAGAACGGGAAGTTCGAACCAGTATAAAAATTCCTGGTGTGCTTACTTTAATTTTTATTTTACTGTTACTACCAGTTTCGGCATTTATATACCATGTTACACGATCCTTAGTACTACACATACACTTTCATTTGGTATCAGAGCAAGGTTATCCTATAACCATCACAAAGTTATTTGATATTTATTTTTTAGTAATATTGCAACCACACAAATTAACGATGTTAACACTAACACTAATTCTAGTTTCACAGAAGGTCAATCAACTTCACGACCTCCACTTTTCAATGGTATAAATTACAATTATTGGTCAACTAGAATGAGAATCTATATGCAATCGAGTGGATTTGATATCTGGAATATTATACAAAGTGAGTACACAATTCCTACTGGAGAATACTCAACTTGGAGTAACACACAAAAACTAGATGCTACATCAAATGCAAAAGCTATGAATAATTTATTTTGTGCATTAGATAGAAATGAATTCAATAGAGTTAGCATGTGCACTTCCGGTTATGAAATTTGGAGAACTCTTAAAGTTTCGCATGAAGGAACGAACAAAGTTAAATTAAGCAAAATTTCTATGTTAAAACATCAATTTGAAAATTTTAAAATGAGGCCAAATGAATCTATAAACGACATGTACTCTAGATTTCAGGATATTTATCATGCTTTATTATCATTAGAACAAAAGTTTACTGATTTTGATGTTGTTACTAAAATCTTAAAATCTCTAACGGACGAATGGGAACGAAAAGTCCTAGCTATTGAAGAAGCAACTGATTTGTCAACATTAAAACTAGAAGAATTGATAGGTAATTTAATGTCCTACGAAGTAAATTTGCAGGCAAAAAGAAATGGAGCACAAGAAAAGAAAAATGTAGCATTCCAAGCACAAAAAGATGATTCCAACTCAGATAATGAAGATATGGCAATGATCGCTAAAAATTTCAAAAAGTTTTTGAAATTCAACAGAAACAAATTCAAGGGAAACAAAAATAATTCTAACAACAATTCCAATAGCAGCAAACCATCATCTTCAACAATGGAATGTTATGAATGTCATAAGAAAGGACACATGAAGAAGGATTGTCCAGATCGTAAAAAGAATAACTTCAAGAAAGACAAAACCAAACGAAAAGCTTTCTCAGTCACTTGGGACGACACTGACTCATCATCCTCATCAGAGAGTGAAAGTGATAATGAACAAGCAAATGTATGCTTCATGGCTTCGTCAGACGATGTAAGTGATTTTACTTTTGAAGATTTAATTGAAATAAATTCTGAATTAGTAAATTTAACAAAACAACTTAAAAAGAAAAATAAGGAGTTGCAAAGAAAGTTAGATAGAACAGTTTTAGAAGTAGATATGTTGAAAGATGAGAAGATAATATTGGAAGAAGAACTTGAAATTTCTCAACAATCGAATTCTAACTTATCTTCTCAAATTACGTCAATATCTGAATAACTAGAAATTCAGAAAAATAAAAATGATGTTTTACTTTTCGAAATTAATAGTTTAAACTCTAAGATTAAGGATTTAGAGTTAGAAAAATCTAGTCTTAAAATAAAATTTGATGATATTTCTAAAAATGTTTCTAATTTCAATAAAGGAAGAGAAAATCTTTCTAGTATACTAGAAAACTCTCAATCCTCTAACAATAAATCTGGACTAGGATTTAAGAAACAAAATAATTTTGCTAAAAGTAGGATTAATAATAAAATTAAGAACGATATTAAGAAACCAGTTTATCCAAATACTAAAACCATTAAGATATGGATTCCAAAAACAAATAATGTCTTGATAAGGAATAAACATATCGAAATGTTTATGGAAACTGTTCATAATAACAAAAATTATGTTTATAAAGGGAATTCTGAACCCGTATGGGTTTGGCTTCCTAAGATCTAACTCTTAGGACCCTAAAAAGATTGGGTACCAACTTTTTATAAACTTTTTGTAGGTACCACATAAGAAGAGAGGAAAATGGATTTTAGATAGCGGTTGCTCAAAACACATGACTGGAAACAAAGAAATGTTATCAAACATTATATACTCAAATGGAGGAGCAGTCACCTTTGGAGATAACTCAAAAGGATATATCATCGGCAAAGGCAATGTCAATAGCAACGGTACCTCTAATTTACCTCTCATTACTGATGTTTTATTAGTTAAAAATTTAAAACATAATTTATTAAGTATTTGTCAACTATGCGATAAAGGTTTTAATATAACTTTTTTAGAAAATAAATGTAATATTTTTGATAAAAATCATAACACCATTTTCGAAGGAAAAAGAGATAAAAACATTTATATCTTAAATATGAATGTTAATAATGATTCAAATTTGTGTCTAGTGGCTAAAGAAAATGATTCTTGTCTTTGGCACAAAAGATTTTGTCACATCAATTTTTATACTATCAACAAACTAGCTAAAAATAAATTAGTTAAAGGTTTACCCAATATAAAATTCGAAACTAATATATTTTGTGATGCATGTAAATTAGGAAAATTAACAAAATCTTCTTTTAAATCAAAGAAAGTAATATCTACAGAACAACCACTTGAACTTTTTACACATGGATCTTTTTGGTCCAACTCAAGTGCAGTCTATTAATCATAATAGATATGTATTTGTTATTGTAGATGATTTCTCTAGATATACTTGGATTTTCTTTTTGAAAAATAAAAGTGATACTTTTGATAATTTTAAAGTTTTTGTTAAAAGTATTCAAAATATTAAAACTTTGAAAATTAAAAATATAAGAAGTGATCATGGAGGCGAATTTGAAAATGAAGATTTTGAACAATTTTGTAACAAGAAAGGTATTAACCATAATTTTTCATTTCCTAGAACACCACAACAAAATGGAGTTGTAGAAAGGAAAAATAGAACGTTACAAGAATGTGCAAGAACTTTACTAAATGGAACAACTTTATCGAAACACTTTTGGGCAGAAGCTGTGGCTACTGCTTGTTATGTATTGAATCGCGTTTCTATTCGACCATTAACTAAGAATACTCCATATGAACTTCTAAATGGAAGAAAACCAAATATTGCATATCTTAAAGTTTTTGGTTCTAAATGTTTTATTTTAAATACTAAAGATCAGCTAGGCAAATTCGATCCAAAATCCGATGAAGGAATATTCGTTGGATATTCGGAACGAAGCAAGGCTTATCGAATTTATAATAAACGAACTCAAATTATTGAAGAAATCTTACATGTTTCTTTCAACGAAAATTTTAAAAATATAAATCCAATTGTTACTATTGATTCTGATGATGAAACTACTCAGAATGAAAATAGTAATACAAATGAAAATGTTGATATTCATGAAACCAATACAAACATTATTCCTAATATAATAAAATCTCCACCTAGAATTTTAAGAGATCATCCTGTGCAAAATATAATTGGAGAAGTTAATACGAATGTTAAAACCAGACATCAACTAAATCAAGTTGGTCATGTAGCTTTTCTCTCTAACATAGAACCTAAGAATATAAAAGAAGCTTCAACTGATGACTACTGGATTCTTGCCATGCAAGAAGAACTAAATCAATTCGAACGAAACGAAGTTTGGGAACTCGTTCCTAGACCCAGTGATCAATCAGTCATCGGTACTAAATGGGTTTTTAAAAATAAAGCAGATGAACTAGGAAATATAACCAGGAATAAAGCTAGATTAGTTGCACAAGGATATAATCAAGAAGAAGGAATTGATTACGAAGAGACGTTTGCTCCGGTCGCCTGACTTGAAACTATACGAATCTTATTAGCTTACGCGTGTTTTCATAATTTTAAACTGTATCAAATGGATGTTAAAAGTGCATTTTTAAATGGATTCATAAAAGAAAATGTTTTTATTAAACAACCACCTTTGTTTAATCATGAAAAATTTCTGAATCATGTATATAAACTCAAAAAGGCGTTATACGGTTTAAAACAAGCACCACGTGCTTGGTATGATCGTCTTAAAGATTATTTATTAGAATCTGGTTTTGAAATTGGTAAAGTAGATCAAACGCTTTTTATTAAGAAAACTAATAAAGATATTTTAATAATTCAAATATATGTTGATGATATCATTTTCGGCTCGACAAATGAAAAACTATGTCAGGAATTTTCAACTATAATGACAAATGAATTTGAAATGTCTCATATGGGAGAATTGTCATATTTTCTTGGATTGCAAATTAAACAAATTGAAAATGGAATTTTTATTAATCAAGAAAAATACTGTTATAATTTAATCAAACGTTTCGGTCTGGAAAACACTGCTGCCAAACCAACTCCTATGAGCACAATGATTCATCTCGATAGAGATGAAGATGGCAAAAGTGTTGATCAGAAGCTATATCGTAGTATGATAGGTTATTTACTTTATTTAACAGCGAGTCGACCCGATATTATGATGAGTGTTTGTTTATGTGCTCGATTTCAAGCAAATCCCAAAGAATCACATATGAGAGCAGTTAAACGCATTATTCGTTATCTAACTAAAACCAAAGATTTCGGACTATTTTATCCGAAAGAATGTCCTTTCGAATTAGTTTCCTATAGCGATGCTGATTTTGGAGGAAGTCGGACGGATCGAAAAAGTATGAGCGGAACGTGTCATTTCATTGGACGTTCCTTAGTTTCTTGATTTAGTAAGAAACAAAACTGTGTTTCTTTATCAACGTGTGAAGCAGAATATATATCTGCTGCTTTGGCATGTGCACAAGTCATATATATGCAACAAACACTACAAGATTTTAATTGTCATCTGGAAAAATCAATAATTTATTGTGATAATACTAGTGCAATAAATCTTTCTAAAAATCCGGTCAATCACTCATGAACAAAACACATTGATATTCGTCATCACTTTCTTCGTGATTGTTTGGAAAAAGGATTAATAAATTTAGAATTTATCAACATTGAAAATCAAATAGCTGACATTTTTACTAAACCGCTAAATGAAAATATTTTTATAAAACTAAGACGTGATTTAGGTATAATGTCGTTTAAAGATCTATGAATAAAAATATGCAAAAATATCAAAAATTGTCTTATTTCTGACCTAAGCGGAACTCGAACTCATGACCTCTGACTTATTTGTTAGATGTTGTATTATAGCTACTTGAGCTATGGGTGTTTCTTGTTTCAGTTCTATTTACAATCTGTACCATTAACTTTAATTTCAGAACAAACTATTTTTAGCTCTAAAGCTTATATATCATACAATTACGAACAGTTTTGCTATAAAGTTCTGTGATTATAGTTAAAATTTGTTTTAAACCACTAATTTTTCAGAAAATAGATGGTTATATATATATATACTATGCTTATTGATTAGAACATATACTACAAAAAAAATTTTACAAAACAAAACTTGAAAATATGTCTTCAAACAATGATTACTATAACTCTGAAAATTCTCATCTTTCATACACATCTCCGGACGACGATTGTTCTGATCACATCCCCGAAAATGGCCCCTATCCTACTTTTCCAATGCCTAAACGTGTTCTAGACTTCTCCTCTCCAGATAAAGACCCCCGACACGAGTGGAAACCATGGGAAGACTCCCATACAGGCTATACACCTGAAAAGAAGAAAGGAAAGAATACAATGGTAGTATCTCCATCAACCAAACAAAAAATTGATGAAATACATCACTACCAACAACAGCAAATGAATATGCAACGGGAACTCTACTACGAACAAAAAGTCACGGCAAGACGTTTAAGTTTTCTTGAAAAGATTGCCATGAAAATTTGTTCATCTAAGAAGGATGATGTTGCTGAACCTTCTTACAGATCTCCATCACCTTCAAACCCTGTTCAAACTCCAATAGCTCTAAGATGGTCATTGATAGAAAATGTTCCATCTCCGAACTCATGGGAACGTAGATGTTGATGAACCATGGCTATAATTTAATATATATATATATATATATATATATATTATTAATTTCAATAAAATGTATAAATATAAATGATGTAATAATATAATTTATATTTCTATAAAAAAATTTAAAACAAAAACAACAGAAATTTGTTTGTTTACCTGCCTCGGTCGACCGGAGAGACTGAGTCGGTCAGCCGAAGCAATCCCGAGAATTTTAAAAACATATTTCTACCAAGTTGGTCGACCGAACCCCCTGAGTCGGTCAGCCGAACCTATATCCCGAAAGGCAACTACAACATTTTTTGAGTCGGTCGACCGAGTACCCTGCACCGGTCGACCGAGGCTCTTCCCGAAAGATTAAGCACTAACCTGAAACTCAAGTCGGTCGACCGACCCAGGAAACTCAGCCGACTGAGCGTGCTATCTGTTGCAATAGTCTACATTTTTTAACCCATCCACTCACCTTTTCCATCTCAACTCTTCACTTTTACTCTCCCAAAACAGATTTTAACCCTAGCCCCCATTACAACCTCCTCAAATCTCTTCAAAATCTTCAAACAAAAATGGCCCCTAAGAAGAAATCTAAGACTAATGCTGGCTCATCTTCATCAACTCCTGTAGACTCTCAAATTGCTTCTTGGCTAGTAAGTGACAAAGCTTTAGAAAGATGGATAAGGCTTCAAGATGCCAAAATCTTTGAGGAGTCATTTGTAAGTTATCCTGATTTTACCTCCTATGGTATTGAAAATGCCGCCCTTGAAAGTGGTCTTGATACATTTCTTGACCATAGGAAAAATAACTTGAAAATTAATCATATAATGGTCAAGTTATTTCTAGAAAATCTCAACCTTGTAAATCCACCGAGAAACACTGAAAATTGTATTTGGAAATCGGTTTGTGGCACTTCGATTTTTCTTTCCATTGATCGAATTAACCACATTTTAAATGCTCGACCGGGTGGAATTTCGTTACATGATGTAGATTGTAATATATCAACTCGTGACCAAATAAGCCATCTATTTTTCGAAGATGATGCACCGGATTTTAGACTAACATCGTCACTTAGACCAAAAGCTCGACTCCTACATCGATTCATGATGAAATCCTTAGTTCCTAGAGGTGGTTCATATCATCTCGTATATCCTGAAAATTTTAAAGCATTGTATGCTATTTGTAGGAAAATACGAGTTAATTGGTCACAACTTCTTATGGATGAATTTCTCACTTTTAACCAAGGAAAGATGCTTCATATCTATTATGGAGAATACATAATGAGATTGATAAATAGTTTCGTCATCAATGCTCCAGAATCTGAAATCTCCAAAGTTCATATGTTTGATTCACGGACCATAAAGTTAATGAAATTACCTGATGTTCCACCTCGATTTATCAGATTTGAGCAATGGAGTAATACTCCGAGAGAACAACTGCGTCGTAGCTATTCAACACCTCAACCATCTACTCATGCTACGGAACGTATAACCCGCCAATCTTCAATTCAACGACCAACTTCCGGAATGAGTACGGAAGCGGCCATTGACATTTTGGCACAAAACCAAATAGACTTGGATAGTCGGCTACGGACGTTTCAAGAAGATCAAGGGCTTCTTCGTAAATTTATGGGATGCCTTATCATGTACTTCCGAAGCCGGTGCTTCATTTGTTGCTCCCGGAAAAAGACCAGCACCAAATTTCTCTTGGTCTACATCCGATAACACAAGTTCCAGCACATCGGCAACTCACGTTCCTCACACTCAAAGACGTGGAAAGGAACAGGTTCCTCCAGAAGAAAATATTCGTCCAGAATTTTGGGATTCCGATGATGATGAAGAGTAACCATATTTTTACACTTTCAAGTATTATTTATGAACAATATGCCTATTGTTAGATGTTGTGAAACTATGAAAGTATTTCTATCTTGTTTAAACTATGTAATATTTAAAACTTGTTGTTCTCTTACTGGTGTTACATGTTCCATAATTTTTAATATTACATCTAATAAGTATTCCTTTTTGTCAATGACAAAGGTGGAGAAATATATGAAAGCTAACATATTTCTTGCAGAAAAGTCGCTATATATTCAGGGGGAGAATTATAATATAGATAAGTTCTACTTCGTCATATAAGTATTGTCATCAATCAAAAAGGGGGAGAATGTTGATTCATGAGTTTTGATTCATGACACAAGCTTCAGAGATCATACGACGAGAATACTATACGAAAGCGACAAAAAGGAGAATAACCATATATTGCACACTACAAAGGAGACAAGACTATAAATTTTAGTATGAATATTTTATTTTGAGTCTTAGAATATTGTTAAAATCATTCCTCAAGTAGTCACACACACACACAAAACAATTTATATTAAAATGTGTACACTATGCAAATAACACCAGGTCGGCCGACCGACCAGGATCCTCGGTCGACCGACCCTGTGTCATGTGCACAGCTACACTCTGTTTTGAACGATTTTTAAATTCAGCTGATCGGCCAGAATTTTCAGTCGACCGACCAGAGAATAACGGCTAGTTTACTGAAGAGATGCGATCATTTCATGAAGAGGAATGTCCTCTGTTTCAAGAGATATGGACACAACTGTTGACTGAAACTCTTCATGAAAGATTATAACTCTTCTACAACTATATAAACATATTCAATTCACTTCTACAATCACCGATTCTTGTTTATATTTCTGAAATCTATTCTCTATTCATTTCTGCAAATAAAAAGCTTTCATTCTTAATTAATATCACTAGAATCCTTGTTTTAATTTATATACTTCGATTCTACGTGATTATCTTCCTTCTAAATCTTCACACACATATATACTCTTGAGGATTTGATTATAGGAAAGTTGTACTATAAAAAGACAATCAGTGTTATTTAGAACACATTCGTCAACAAACAGTTTGTATTAGGCTGAAGTCCTCTTCGGTTGTTGAGGCAGAAAAATTCCTGTTCGGCTGCTCAGGTGTCGTATACCTATTCCTCCGAGTTAAGTGAGAGGTTTAGTTTAAATCCAGAGGGTATTCTGGGACTGGACGTAGAACGGGAAGTTCGAACCAGTATAAAAATTCCTGGTGTGCTTACTTTAATTTTTATTTTACTGTTATTACCAGTTTCGGCATTTATATACCATGTTACACGATCCTTAGTACTACACGTACACTTTCAATATATAGGTATATGCATATGTAACTTTTAGTATTTACAATCACACAATATATGTATGTATGTATATGTATATGTTACAAAGAATGCAATATATGTTGTATATATAAAACACGTGCACACATACAAAAATATATATATATATATATATAATTAAATATAAATAACATGCATATATATATATATGCATGTGTGCGCGTGTCTATGTATTCGACAGTGAAATACAAACATACATATACGTACGTATGTACGTATATACTTACATACTTTCCTTAATAATAACCATAGATCCAAATGGTTACTTACATACATTTGACATTTATATATTGATACGTCATAGGTTAGTCTACAACTTTATTTATTATATTTATAAAATTTGCATTATAAATGCGAACATTTAATAAATTAAACATGAAACTAAAATTAAATTAAACTAAAATAATAACATACATTATATTTAATAGAATTATCATAATATGCAAAATGTATGTACATAAATTTTTAATGTAAATTAAATAAATTACAATTAACATAGAAGTTCTTTTATTAATGATCACTAAATATGATTTAGTGTAAACAGATTATTCATGTAAACACAAAGTAAGATCTAGCGCAAATTAATAAAAGGATGTTTTTTTAAATTCCCAATTTTGCCCCATTGTTTATGTAACGACCCGTAATTTTACCGCTTTGATTTGGGATATTTAATTAATTTTATATATATGAATATAGGTTTATTAAACATAAATAATCATGTTTTATGTGATAAATAATAATGGTGATCTTGTTTTGGAAAAAAATTTACAAAAATATATTGCTTGGAAAAATATCGATAATGTGACTGAAAATCGTTTTATCGATAAACAGCTTTTTAACCATCAAAAACCGCGTACGACTTTTTTACATATACTTATTTAACTATTTAAACAAAAATAAGGAATAAAAATATTTTTCTATTTTTTGGAAATAAAAATAATTTTGATATCATCGATGATGTCATCATTTTCATAAATGAGCATATAAGGGAAGTTTTGGTATTTTGGTTATTTAAACATCCAAATAATTATTTTAAATGATGAATAATCCATTTTAATTATTATATAGTGACAACTATTGATTTATAATAATTTTATAAATGTATAAACTTGTTTTATAAAGATATGTAAATTTCGTCGTACTTTGGTAGTTTAACGGTAGGATTTTGCAGCACTTGTTTGAATATTGATTTATATGGTTTTATAATTCAAATGAGCCTGTTTTTATTATTTTAAGATAATAAGAAATATATTTTCAAGATTTGTTTCTATATATATATATATAGTTTAACTAAAAAGCAAAATATGACTGGAATTCGGATTCCAGATTTTCAATGGTTTTGATGAATAAAAGTTGAACTTGATTTATCAATAATAAACATATAAGCACCCATACAAAGGTACATAACACATATGCATTGACATATACATTTACCATTAACATTTACTAACTTAATTTAGGTAAGATATAAAAATCTAGATATCTTCTAAGCAAAACAAAACAAAACTCACCATAACTTACAAGCACATGGGGTGGAATATGGGAGGAGGGTGGTTCGGTCGAGCAGGGGGTTATGGGGGTGGCACATGGGTGTGGTGATGGTTAATAATGATGCTTTGTATATATTTTGCAAATTTTGCCTATAAATAGCAGCCTACCCCCTCACTTATTCTCACACCAAGTCTCTTCTTATTCTTCCTCTTCTTGAAGCTCTTTAATGGCTTCCCAAAGTCATGAGGAAGTTATGCAAAAATAATGCAAAGTTAAGACAAAAAATAAAACAAAGTTATATACACATACATATAAAGTTCTTTCACCTCAAAGCTATGACCAAAACATTCCTCTACCCATCATAAAACCACGGCCACCCTATACCACCTTGCTTAGCCGAGCAAGCCACCTCCTAAGGTCATGGTCAAGCATTCAAGGAAGAAAGGAGGGAGTTCGAAAAGCTCTGGAGTGAAGGTAGTGGAGAGAAATGCTGCCAGAATATCGCTAGAATAATTTTCAAAGAAGCTACGGTGAGTGGATATGATAGTGAGTACTTGATTTACATATACTTTAAAAGGTTTAGAAAATAATTATATGCATGCTTAATTAGCAAATTGATATGCTTGGATGATTAATAACAACAACAACAGCTAAGCCATTATTCCCAAACAAGTTGGGGTCGGCTAGAGATGGAACCCAAAACTAAATGAAAAAATCAATTTAAAAGTTATAATAATAACAATAACAATAATAAAATAAAGTCAAATAAGTCAATTAATAATAATAACTAAGTAAGATAAAATAAAATAAAAATATATATGTTTATATATAAGAGGAATGATAATAATAATACTAATAGCGATAATAATACTAATAGTAATATTGGTCAAAGGCCAAACCTACATTTTAGGCTCATGTTCCAGTTGTTTATCAACCTTAATCCTACTTTCATCAATTAGCACAACATCATCAGCAAATAGCATACACCAAGGAATCTCACCTTGTATACCCTTCGTAACCTCATCCATCACTAGAGCAAAAATGTAGGGACTCAAAGCTGACCCTTGATGTAATCCTATGTTAATGGGAAAGTCATTGGTTTCACCATTGCATGCTTTGACACTAGTCACAACATCATCGTACATATCATTGATAAGTGTAATGTAATTTATTGGGACTCTCTTCCTTTCCAGGGCCCACCACATCACCTTTTGCGGTACCTTGTCATAAGCTTTCTCCAAATCGATAAATACCCTGTGTAGATCCTTCTTTTGCTCCCTAAACCTCTCCATAAGTTGTCTTATCAAGAAAATCGCCTCTGTAGTCGACCTCCTAGGCAATTGGTTTTTTGAAACACTTGTCATTCTTATTAGTCTATGCTCAATGACTCTCTCCCAAAGCTTCATTGTATGACTCATAAGCTTAATTCCTCTGTAGTTTGAGAAACTTTGGATATCTCCTTTATTCTTAAAAATTGGAACTAGTATGCTTCTCCTCCACTCATCTGGCATCTTGTTTGATTTGAAAATATTATTGAACAACTTAGTTAGCGAGGCTATCCTTGCATCTCCAAGGCATCTCCACACCTCAATGGGGATGTCATCAGGCCCCAATGCCTTGCCTGCTTTCATCCGTTTTAGTGCCTCCTTTACCATGGATTCTTGAATTATCCGAACAAAATGTCTATAGGTGTCATCAGAAGAGTCGTCTATCTCGATCGTAGTGCTATCACCTTCTTCATTAAATAGCTTGTCGAAATAATCTCTCCATCTATTTTTTATCTCCTCGTCCTTCACCAAAAGTCTATTTTTGTCATCTTTGATGCATTTAACTTGGTTGAAGTCTCTTGTCTTCCTCTCGCGGAGCTTAGCTATCCTATAGACATTTTTTCACCCTCCTTCATATTTAGGTTATAATATAGATCTTCATACGCCCGACCTCTTGCTTCACTCATCGCTCTCTTTGCGTTCTTCTTTACCACTTTGTACTTTTGCATGTTGTCCTCGCTCCTGTGATGATGTAAGCACTTATAGCATTCCTTCTTCTCTTTGATAGCCTTTTGCACATCACTGTTCCACCACCAAGAATCTTTAGGTTCGCGTTTATTTCCTTTCGCTATCCCAAACACCTCGGTAGCCACTTTCCGAATGCGTCTTGCCATCTAATCCCACATGTGATTTGCTTCTCCTTCTATATTCCATGCCCCTTCCACCATCACTCTATCCTTAACACCCGTGAGGCATCTCCTTTGAGCTTCCACCATTTCGTCCGACTAGTCTTGGCTCCTTTACCTTGTTGAACACATTCGGAGATGAAACTCGGATATCAAAAGCTGATGTTGTGAGACGACACATTCTCCAGGTATGACTTTGTAGTCTACACAAGCTCGTTTGTCGTCTCTTCTAGTAAGAAAAAAGTCAATCTGGCTAAAGTGTTGGCCAATACAAAAAGTAATTAAGTGTGACTGTCTCTTCCTAAAGAAGGTAGTTGCTATCATGAGGTCATAAGCAATAGCGAAATTCAATATTTCTTCTCCTTCTTGGTTCCTATCGCCATATCCAAAACCACCATGCACTCTCTCAAACCCCCCACTAGTTGTACCAACATGGCCATTGAAATCTGCTCCTATGAAAAAAATTTCGCTACTAGGCACATCTCTAACCATGGCATTTAGCTCTTCCCAGAAATTCCTCTTGACGGCTTCACTTAGACCTACTTGTGGGGCATAAGCACTAATGACGTTCAGAATCATATCACCCACTACCAGCTTAACTAGGATGATCATGTCCTCTTGTCTCCTAACATCGACCACTCCATTTCTAAGGTTCTTGTCAATTAAGATACCTACCCCGTTCTTGTTATTCTCTTTTCTCGTGTACCATAACTTGAAGCCTGTGTTCTCCACCTCCTTCGCCTTTTGGCCCATCCATTTGGTCTCCTGAACGCATAAGGTATTTACACGTCTCCAAGTCATAGTATCAACTATCTCTCTTAGCTTTCCTATTAATGATCCTACATTCCAACTACCTAACTGAATCCTACTTTCATCTACTAGCTTCCTTGCCCTTCGCACCCACCGAGTAAAGTGCGAAGACCCTTGCTCATTTATCACTACATCCGGGCGTCGATGCAGCACACCACTAAGGGAGTGACGACCCAGCCCTTGCATATTTTTCACCATACCTGAGCCTCAATATGGCGTGCCACTAAGGGAGTGGCGACCCAGCCCTTGCTCACTTTTCACCATACCCGAGCCTCGATATGGCGCGTCGCTAAGATGGTTACGCCCCAACGAAATATAAATATGTTCCATTTCCATAAGAGAGGCTGGGGTTTTTATGTTGGCTCGCCAAGCCTATCACAACCCTCCTCCTTTATCCTGGCTTGGGACAGGCTGCATAGAAAACTACACAGGCGGAGTTATGCTTGGATGATTAATATGTTTGAACATTTGCTGATTATATGGTTGATAAATTGGTTGCGATAAACATAACAAATTATGAGAAAATTATATTTATCAAAATAGAAATGATTAACTAATTAACCATATTTAATTAATGGAAAATAAATCCATATTAATATATGTATGGAGTTTATTGAGTCTCTCTATGGCTTTGAATTTAATAAGAAGAGTTATTTGGATGGTTTAAAATAGAAAAGATATCACTTTGAAATTTGTCTAAAAAGAGAAGTTCTGATTTATTTTGAAAAATAAATTACAATGTGTAACGACTCACCCTTTCGACCCTCGAATATCGACACAAATACATCCACTGTATTCATGTATCGAGCATCCAAGTGCCAAAAGGATGAATTGTTAGGGTAAAATAAAGTAGAAAAAGAACAAGGAAGAAGAGAGAACAACATCAGAAATTCAGAATCTCCCAGCAGAGCAATATAATATCAAAGGAAAAGTACAAAGGGGTTACTCTGATATAAAAATTTTAGAGTTACAAAACCAAGTACCATCATCAGCTTGGACAGTTATAAGTACATGTCTTCAAAAATGCTGATATGTATAATATAGTAGTGCAGCAGAAATAGGAAAACTATGGTAGGTGAAACATCCAGCTCATCTTCTCAAGCTACAAAGAACATCAATGAAAACCTACCTTTCTCAAACTACTCAAAAGAACACGTGAGGAATTTAGGAAAAACAAAAACCAAACGTCAGACATAAGTCTGGTACGAGAAAATGAAGAAATATGCGATCAACATATAATAGTACTTTTGTGACTGCATGGAATGCCATAACGATTATCCATTCAAAAGAACTACCATCTAATAGGTACATAAGGTGATACAATAGATAATGTCTAGGAAGAAGAACATAAATATTATAACATAGCTGGAATGGTTACATACAACAACATATTATGGGTACAATGAAATCCGATAAGGAACGTTCGCGTATTCGATTTCCTATGCTCGAGCACAAAGCTTGCCAGAACACTAATCTTACTCCTTAGGCTTAGCAAAAGTGGAATCCAAATGAACATGGACGTGATCCAACCGTCCATAAACTAAATCTCATCCTTCATTGAGGGGCATATAAGTGGAAATTAATCGGGATCCCACCGATCACTCGCTAAGTGAAACCCCGAGTTCAGGGACAAGCCATCACACTGCGGTAATAAGGGATTTATACACGACAATCCTCTAACTAACTTTGGCTCCCAGAGTGTGAGCTGGAGCATAAACTTATGGACGTGGGCTCGAGGAGGGTGGATCCATCCACCTAACGACTTCGCCCATGTTTAACCTAAACCTGAGGAGGATGGACCTATCCATCTAACAACCTCGCCCTTCAAATCTGGAAGCTCGAGGAGGGTTGATCTGTCCATCTAGCGACTTCGCTTGCCTACCTGGGGTGGATGTGATATGACCATCCACGTACCCGATCAACTTCTTGTTCCCAGAGTGTGAGCGAAATCCTAATGCCTAAACAGATGTGACTGACCATCTTTCGGCCAACTCCAGATTCCCAGAACGCGAACTGGAGTATAAACATTAACTAACTCTGGTCCCGAGAGCACGGACTGGAGTATAAACACCAATTGGGTGTGACTGACCACCCATCAACTTACTCCAGATTCCCAAAGCGTGAACTAGAGTATAAAACACCGACTCACTCTAGTCTCGAGAGCACGGACTGGAGCGCGAATGCCAAATGGGTGTGACTGACCACCCATCAACAAACTCCAGATTCCCAGAGTGCGAACTGGAGTATAAACATCAACAAACTCCAGATTCCCAGAGTGCGAACTGGAGTATAAACATCAACAAACTCCGGATTCCCAGAGTGCGAATTGGAGTATAAACATCAACTAACTCCAGATTCCCAGAGTGCGAACTGGAGTATAAACATCAACTAACTCCAGATTCTCAGAGTGCGAACTGGAGTATAAACATCAACAAACTCTAGATTCCCAGAGTGCGAACTAGAGTATAAACATCAACTAACTCCAGATTCCCAGAGTGCGAACTAGAGTATAAACTTCAACTAACTCTGGTCCCGAGAGCGCGGACTGGAGTATAAATACCAAATGGGTTTGACTGACAACCCATCAACCAACTCCAGTCCTCAAAGCATGGTTTGGAATATGAATACCAAAAGGGATGCAATTCGACTGTCCTTCTATCGGCTCTGGTTCCTCAGCAAGTTCTGTAGTACAAAAGGCGGATGTGGTTCGACCGTCTGCTTTCCAATCTTCCCCTGACATGGGGGCACACTTAACACACAAAATTGGATGCAATCCGACCATCCAGCACTAAGCGGGCGTGACACAACCGTCCATGCATCAACTCTTGTCCCCGGCACGGGACCCATAACATAATTTTATAGGGATGCACTCCAACCCTACAAGACAAAATTTCTTCCTTGATTCGACAGGGAGACGCAGATTCGCAAAACGGACCTAGCTGAACGTCCTATTATAAATGGATGTTACTACCATCCAACCACAAATGAACGTGGCATGACCGTTCATCTCCTAACTCTCGCCTGTGATCCAACGGATTGTGCATGCAACATGGACAGTTGTGACCTAACCATCCGCCAATCAATTCCTTCCTAGAGTTCAGTGGGAGAAGCATCAAACTAAAGTAGTTGTAATTTGACCGACCACACTTTGACTTTTGCCCTTGACTGGGGGCAGAGGAATTGACCGAGGAAAATGCGGTCCGACCATTTTCTACAAAAAAAAAATCTTAGTCCCTAGAGTGTGGACAGGGGTATAAACATCAAATAGGTGTGATGAATGGCCCTTCAACTGACTCTGATCCCCAAAGTGTGGCTACAAGAATAGACAAACAAATGAATGTGATTCGACCATTCATTCACCAACTCTGACCCAAACTTGACATGAGGAGTACAAACTCACTACAGGTGCAATTAGACCATCCACGAACTAACTTTGCTAACCCAAGACTAGGGGCAGAAGTACAAATCACTAAAAGAAGAGAAAGGTGACTCGCTGCATCTCCAGCGTAGCGTCCTTTACAACTTAAGGCAACGACTACAAGGAGACCCTAATGCTAACCAATCAGAATGATGCCCAAAGTTCTGGGCAACCAATTATATCGTACCGCCGGATCGACAGGCAATATTGATTTGCACCTTTCATATCATACCATTGAACCGACAGGAAATGAGGTCCGAGCATTCGACATCGTGTCGTTGAATCGATGGTCAATATCGATCCTCTTCGACTACAAATCGATGTGACCCAAACGTCCATCGAATACCTTTGACCAACGGAGCATGGATAGAAGAATAAACCACAACTGAGTGTGACTTGACCATTCATCCTCCGTCGCCTTCCTTTGATCCATCAGGAAGAGCATGAGACTAAGTGACTGCATTTGAGCTGACTCTATCCATAGATCTAACGGGTGAACGTAAATTGAAATGGACGTGGTTGATCGCCCAACTCCAAAAGAATGCATTGCGACCATTCGTTCTTTGACTCATAACACGATCCGACAAAACGAGCAATTCACAACAAGTGCAACCTAAATGTCCATACACCAATTCTTACCCTAGATTCGACAAGGGGAGCATCAATCCTGCATTGGATCTGACTGGACGATTCACTCTTCAGTTTTTGCCCAAAGTATGGCGACATAAGCAGCGAAGTGAATGTCATTGACCGTCCAGAATCTAGCTTATGTCCGAGTGTCGACAAAGTAACAATGTATTCCGCCTAGAGGAAAGAACTAGAACATAATGCAGGATAGGCATGACTCATCCTTCCATCGGTTAACTCGATCCCATGGTTCAATGGGATAGAATACAAAATTGAACCGGACAATATCTATCCTGCCACTTATCAAGACATTCCCCAGACTTGGGGGCACGAGCAAGAAGATAAGATTAATATGATTCAACCATTCATCAATCAACTCTGGTTCTGAAAGCTTGAACTACAGTATAAACACTTCTAGGACGAGACTAGACCGTCTGCGTAATGCATCCGCCAACCGGAGACTAGGGGCAAAAGAGTGATTATCCGAGAGTTTACTATGACAACTTGAACCTATGACTCATGCCTGATATTCATAACAACTCTAGGTTGCGACCGAAAGGATGCCTAGAGATGGAGTCATCGGATCAATACCGGGACTTATGGCAGCTAATCATTATTCCAACCCTTACGATGAGCAATGGATCGCGAGTACATTGAATAAAAACCGTATCATTCAGAAACACAAGTAAATTCAATCTCAAAGTTGGAGCCAGCTATGTAGCAGAATGCAGTACAAGGCTAAATTCTACTAATCCTTTGATTCAACGTCCTTATAAGCCTGATCATTTACCATTGGAAATATACACATGAAGCACCTACAATCCATCATGAGTATTGTAGATCAGATCACAACTCTGCACAATGATGATGAAAGAGTCAACTGTTTTACTTCAGGTGAATCTTGATGTGTTCGCTTGGACTCAATCTCATATATATATATATATATATATGGACTCTCGCCAGCCATGAAGAACCCTACATTAAATGTCGACCCGAGGCATGTCTCGGTGAACAAAAACGATGCGACATGGATCCAGAGAGATCTATTGCACTTAAAGAGGAGGCGAATCTGCTCAAAACCAGTGGGTTTATCCATGATGCCCTCCAACCAAAATGAGTATCCAATCCTTTACTTATAAGAAAAACGAACAGAGAGTGGAGGACATACGTCAACTACTCAGATTTGCATGGGGTATGACAAAGTACAGCTTTCCGCTTTCAATGATCAACCAACTGATGGACCCGACCATCAGACATGAATTACTCACATCCATAGATGCAAACTCCAGATACAATCAGATACTAATGCATGTCCCAGACCAGAAATACAACTGTTTCATTATTGACCTGGGCCTATAGTGCTATGCTGAAATCCCTGGATTCAAACTTAAGAACGCTTATGCTACTTACCAAAGGACGATTAACAGATCATTCAAAAATCATATCGGCCGATCAATGAAAGTTGGTTAATATGCTTGTGAGATCATGACCATTAAATTACCACATCGATGACTTAGCAAAGATATTCAATGCTCTCCAACAACTGCAGGATGAAACTCGATCCTTTGAAATGCTCTTTCACCATTACATTAGATTGATTCTTTGTTTTCATCATCAATTCTCGTGGAATCAAGGCCATCCAGAAAATTCCGACAATTAGAGACACCCATGTACCGAAGACAACCAAGCAGGTACGGAGCCGAAGTCGGAAGATTACCGTCCTAAGTTGATTCAACTCTAGGACCATCAACAAGTGAATTCTCTTCTTCAACCTGACCAAGAGAAAGAAGAGAACTTTTGAATGAACTAACAACTGCATTGATGAAATTCCAGCTCTGATAGATCGCTTAAAGAGACCTCTCATTTTACCCAAACCTTTGGATCGTGAAGATTTATACATCAATAAAGCCATGTCAACACACGTCATAAGCATCGCATTGCTATGTGATGAGAAGCGAATCCAAAGACCAGTATATGATGAAAACTAGCTATTGACAAGCTCATCCCATTAACGTCTGTATCGACCAGCCGTTGCGATAGGTCCAATAGCAACCTTAGATGTCTGGAAGGTTACTCAAATGGAATATCGAGCTAAGCCAATTTGATATCACTTATCTCCCTCATATAGCTATCCATGTTCAAACATTAGCATACTTCATATCTGAATTCACTACATCAGACAATTATCCAAAGAACAGTGGAGAACTGTCCAACCGATGTAGAATGTACATAGATGGAACTTCCGATAATCGGCTTTTTAACGTCGAAGTTGCGTTAATGACTACTGTAACGACCCGGAATTTTCGATCCCGAAAATTCCAGATAGTTATGAAAAGAAGAAAGAGATAGAAGAAGAAACAGAAAATAAGACATAGAATATCACATTCGCAGTGGATCAAAATATAATATCAAATAATAACAGTTATACAAATGAAATCTGTACTTGTCAAATTACACTTTAATATATCAGAGTTACAACATATACACAAACACTGGACAGATACAATCAACATGTCCCTGACAAACTACAATATATCACAGCGGAATACACTCCATACGTTCCTGCCATCCAGCTCGTCTCCTGAGCTCCAGAACGTCCATACCTGAAAATCTGTAATACTCGGTCTGACCCGAGCATTACATCAAAGTAACACCCGGGTCAGACTGGAAACCAGCGTGAGTAAACCCATCTAACATGGAATACAACAGCATAAAATTTACATAACCCGGGGTAACTCGTGTCAATTTACAATTTCACAATTTGTGAGAGACATCACTTATTTCATATATCAATTTCTAAGTACCAGAACTTAGATTAAATTTTCCGATTCACTTAGATCATTCCATTCCAGTCTATTGATTTCACAAACCGATCTATAAAGAATCGAAGTGGTTTCGGGTATTTCCTAATACCCGACTCCGGTCTCTTCGAACCCATTCACATTAATCACCTTTATTCTTGCTTAATTACTCAAATTTATTATTCAATAATCACTTATTAAGTTACTAGTCCTTAATTAATATCCGTAATTAATCAATCCTAACTTCCTTAAGTAATTTCCCCTTTAATTACTTTCATCAGGTAATTATCATTTAATAAATCACTTTTAATGATTATCCATTAATTACCCTTCTTAATTAATGACATTAAGTATTTTTTTCTTTAATTACTTTCATTAAGTAATTATTATTAGTTAATTCATTAGTTATCTCAATTAATTATATTCATTAATTAATCATTCTCTAATTATTGGCATAAATTAATTACCTTCAATTAATTAAATGATTATTTCTTAGTTCCTTTCATAAAGTGCTTATCTTTCTTAACATAATTATATTCAGTAATTATCCCTAATTAATGAGATATAAACCCATTATAAAAATTATAATTTAATTAAATCTTATTTAATTAAATACTTGAAATTAATGTATTAAAAAAAATCATTCTGAGTATTTTGATTTAAGTTTAATACATTTTTCCCACATTTCAAAATTTTATCTGGAAACATTTGGACCTGATTCACATTTCGCTACTAAACACCTAGTTTTTTACATCAAAGCAAATGCCGAGCCTTAACTGATGTTTACCCGAGCCAAACTCGGCAGTTTTCCCCCTAAAACCCGAGCCATCAAACCCCAGAAATTTCGAGACAAAAAAAATATAACTTCGCACTAAAAACAAACTTCTCTGATCCCTACTCTCCTTCTTCCTTCATTTCTATTCCTACAGCACAAAACAATGCCTTCTGACATTCCGTGCACCGTGCACATACACACGACACATCGGCCACTGAGTACTTCGCCGATCATCCACGCAAGACGCCTCCAATCTCCTCCTTATGCTCTACCGCCTGGAACATCGCTACGAGCACTTAATCAAAAATTGAATATCCTACGCTCTAGAACGAAGACTTCGTTCATCTAACCGCCTCGATTCGCCCCTCTTCACGGTGCCGGTCACCAATCTACTTCACTGGAAAATACACCACTCAACCCCCTTACATTTCCGCCCATTCCGCATCCCCCAGTCGCTATCCCAACGCCTCAATCACTTCGGGAACCAACCTCGACCGGACAAGCAATAAACCCTAAATTACACCTTTCCGATCGCCATGATCGCCGAGAACACCTATCCCCATTTTTCCTCTATCCACGATCACCTCAGCCTTCTCCAACCCTATCCCTAGAGTTTGAAAGCATCGGGGTTGCCAGAAATCCCCTATCGACCCATTTCCGATCAACGCGAAATATCTCGTCCCTTCCCGACTTAGAAATCAAAATCTCAACATCAAAAAACATCATTTCCTAGCACGAATCGGAATATATATACGAAACCGAAGATTTGATACATGATTTTTTCCGCTTAAAATAGTTCATTACTGTAAATTTTCCCATTTAAAATTTTTACTCGGTAAATATACTATTATCCATTTTTTTAAAAAAAAATTTATATCACACTCATATAATCACTTCTTATTTAAAAATCGAATTCTATAACCAATTAGATAAGATGATCTGAATTTTATTTCAGGTTGAAGAACCTGTTATGTTGAACTGAGGCTTTCCCTTCCATATTCCAGACATTGTACTCAATATTAACCCAAATATATATATACTTAAATTCATTTTAAAACAACCTACACAGCGTAATTCAAATTACACTTCAATAATCATTGCATGCTAGATAAAAATATATCAGATCTCAAGTTTTACTCACCTAGTAAATTAGTTGAACAGAGGACCACACTTCCTGGATTTTTAAAATTTTAATTATACTTAAACAAAAATAACATGTTTGAATTTCTTAGCCTATAAGAGATTGTATGAAGAGAATTTAGTTTTGCTCTAAAATTTTAACCTGTCAGTATAAGAACAGTGATAAGTCTATGTATACAGACAGGTATACCTATATTATTTGCATATAAACATTAAATCACATATACACATCCATGCAAAGCATTTCCACAGCACATTTCAAACATCATTCACAGGCAATCAGATTTAACAGTTTTAAACTTGGATGAACTCACCTCTTTTGATTGAACAGAGAAGGTTTTGAAGTAGTTTAAACTTTGAAAACTTGAACTGTTATTGAACTCTGAACTTATCTATCTGGAACTTGATGATGATTGATAAACTTGCTTGAGCTTAAAACTGAAAGCTTTGCTTGGTTTCAGGTTTGCAGCTTGAGAATAGCCTTGCTCAGGCTTTTGAAAAATGATAATAGGGTTTGTTGTTTTGCTTAGCATTGTTTTAAATGAACGAAAAGGAAAGGAGCTTAATATAAAGAAAAAGATGCAGAGGCTAAGTTGTAATTGTACAAGATTTTTATATTTATTTGATCAGAGATTTTTGTTGGTATGGAGGCTGAAATGAAGCATTTTGTACACAAGCATTTATTTCTATGTCATACTTATCCTCTTCATTTAATTCGTATGGTACTTATGTTTCCTTTACTTTATTTCTTGCCTGAAAATCTTCATTGCTATAGTACACATATCTTTATTTTACTTTGTACATCTTATATATCTTTGTCTTGGTTTTGACTAATTACTTTGCATATACAAATGGTGATAGTATGAATTATTAGCCTGATTTGTTTCTCTGGTGAGCATATTCGTATATACATCTTGTCTATACTTATCATCATTATATTACTACTTGCCTAAGTGCATATGTGTTCTAGAGTTTACAATAATGTTTATTACTTTTTAAAGTTAATAAATTACTATTTTATTTCCGTACTTTATGTATTCAGCTCATTTTCTTTGTCCAATTTCTTATCACATGCCTAGTTTGCTTTTCATGTATATTATAAGCTTTTATAAAGTTACTATACCTTGAGAATACATACATATGCATGTTTGTCTTGTTTATTTCATATTACTTGTATCCATCCATAGATGTGTTATACAATTTTCTTGTATGTTCATATAATATTTTACACCACTATAACCTATAAGATATTTATTTTTATTTTTTAAACTTAACTACCAAATTCTTATGTTCATTTCATAGTTCCTAGTGGTAATATATATATATATATTTTTTTATCATATATCCCTTTTTTTTCTCTTTCTTTTTTTTCCAGATTATAGTTATCCCAAAAATACATATATACATATATATTTGTTTTAAAATAATAAGCTGTATTTTTAATTAATTCAATTAAATATTTATTAAAATAATACTGCCAAAAATCTGGGATGTCACATCCCTCCCCCCTTAAAACTTTTCGTCCTCGAAAAGGAACGAAGCCAGAATTTATGAAAATATTTACAATCAGATAAATATTCATTAATCATTTTTAAAACACTTTTTAATATCTATATAATATTATTTCAAAATAGTTTTTATAAAAAAAATTACTTTTATAACTCGATGTTTCAACAAGTCCATCTTTGTTCTTACAGAAATTCGGTCATACGTTGATCAGGCGTAGGACTGAAAATCTATAAGTACTTGGTAAACCCGTTTTCAACACCCAGTGAAAATACTTGAAAAATAATTTTATTGAAAATATAGAAAATGGTTTCGAAAATAGAGGAAATATCTTTGGTAAAAATGCTCTGGAAATCATCACACCCATCCATGGTCGCAGTTAACCCGATGGTTACGTTGCCGTCCCGGCAAAATCCACAGATAACTGTAGGTCTCCGTGCCACTCGATTACGCCATGGAACCCGCTACAGATCGCAGTTATACCCGGGCTATACGTTGCTATCACAGCAAAGACCCATATAACTGTAGGCATCAGCGCCACCGAATTTCGCTGCCAAAAGAATGAAACTCCTCCACTTGACCATAGATCGCAGTCTACCGATGTTGCGTTGCCTTCCCGGCAAAATCAAGTGTAGACCGTTGGCACTCATCCTCCACACGATTTTCGCTATGGTCCCCACACAGTAGATCGCAGCGACATCGAATTACACTGTCGTCACAGCATAACACAAATGCCCCTGTAGGCATCAGCGCCATCGACTTTCGCTACCAAATAATCCTCAGGAACTAGTTTGTCCGGACTCCTCACAGGATCAACTTTAGAACCTCCCCTTTAGAGGCTCAAGGCAGTACCACTCAGTGGCACTCCTGAGAAGTTCATTCAAGGGAGCGCCTTTTTCCCCAGAGCCAAATCTCAAAATACTTTATACTATACACATATAGTATTTTCCAAATCATACGCCAAGTATGAATCTCATATAAAGCTCTTTTCTCAAAATCGATTCCCAAAATCGATAATTCACAAATCAGGCTTTCCCAAATCCCAATATTGATTTTACCCAAAAATCAAAAGCCTTTTCCAAATCCAAAGGTTTCCAAAACCTTTTTCTCAAAACCATTTCCATAAAATCTTTTATATATATATACATATAAAAAAATTTCTTGGGAAATCTTTAAATCACTTTATACTTATAGAAGTTTCCTTTGTATACTTCAAAAACTTTCAAAAACCTTTTTCTTCTGGCAATGGATTCAATAAAGGGAGTTTTATCATATATAACAAAGATACGTAACTTTGTTTATTCCCAATCAAATATTCAAATTTGATTACTTTATAAAGTCACTTGCCAAATTTCTTGCTTTTATTATAAAGCAAACTTTAACTCAGAAAAATATTCAATTTCCACTTTATTTCCCTAAAGTTAATTTCTACCATAGAAATATAAATTTTAAATTTATTTTATTGTAGTTCCTCATATATTCACAAATATATTTTCCATTTCAAAAATCATCTTATAACCTTTTATCTACAACTTCAAAATCAAATTCCCACCTTTATTCATTGTCAATTTCTCAAAATAGACTTTCAATTTCAAAAATCATTTACAGTTCTTATCTAAAAATTTCAATATCACTTTTATTCAAAACCCGTACGATGTCCACATATCATTCGTACGCAATATCAATCTGATCGCTCGCTCGATCACACAATTTCACTTCCGAACTAGTATCGTCCACCCGACTATCTAATGCGGACTCGGATCTGGTTTCCTGATCAGAAACCGTCATTCTCCTTGCATAGCCATAACTATGATAGAGAATATCCAGAACCAATCAAAAATCCATATCCAGGTTCGCCGTCGAAAATCGAGCGAAAATCCCAACTCGGATCGATAACATTATCTCAAAATTCTGTGCTCGAATCTGGATCAAATCATTATGCGAATAGAATAATATACGTACATCCTACATATTTATCTTTATTGATTATTAGCCAAATCAATTTCCTTTCTATTCACATTCACTTTGATTTTATTCACTTATCCACATTTGCCTAAATCCCCATTGGATTTTCACTTCAATTCTTATCTCAGTTGGGTATTTACTCAATAACAGTTTGAACCCCGACCAGTTTATATTTAGAAAATAGCTTGAAAATTTTAAAAATAGACAGTAGTTGAAAAATGATTATTAGTTTATAAAATAGCTGTAAAACAGTTAAGTAATCGTAAAATAATTGAAAAATAGTAAATAATTGCAAAATAGTTGTAAAACAGTAATCAGCTATAAAGTAGTAGAAAAATAGTAATTAGTTCATAAAACAGTTGCAAAATAGTTAAATAGTTCCAAAAGTAGTTATAAAATAAGCTTAAGTTAGTTTTAGGTTTAAAAAAAGAAAAGTTGTGTAGTAAATAGTTTGGAAAAAATAGGTTTATATTAAACAAATTATTTTGAAAATAGTCCAGGGTCAAACTGTTTAATACCCTACCTCCATTTCCATCAATTCAATTTAAATTTCCATTTTCATTTAAATTGACTCAATCCCAATCTGAATAACTTCAATTTTATTTCAAATTAATCCAATTCAAATTTCTCATTTTAATTTTATACTTATCCATCATAAATCACAATTCCCATTAATTTAAATCAAATTCAGTTTGAACTAATTCAATTTAAATCTCAAATTTAAACCACCTCGAATTATATATATTCGAGTTAAATTTCAAATGTTGATTTAACCCCTTAAATCAAATTAACCTTTATTTTTTTAAAATTAATAATCCAAATCTTTAAACAATTTAATTCTGAGTCCAATTCTCAAAATTCCATTTTAAGTTATTTTTACTTAACTTATTTCAAAGTTCAAATAATAATTCAAGCCCCTTTTAAAACAATTTAATCTTTGAAATTCAATTTATTCCCCAAATTAAATCTTGGACCCAATCCTTAATCATTTCAGTTTACATGTTCATTTTAAACATTCAAAATCTTAATGTTCAAAGTGATCTCATTTTCTCAAGTTTAATTCTTATCTTTAAAATCAAAATTACTTAAGAAATTTCAAATTAAAGTTTAATTCCATTTAATTCCCATATTGGGATAGATATTACCCCAATCTATCATCCAATTTATTTAAAACATTCATCATCCACTACCCATTCCAGATCTCAAACCTATTTGAGATCACATATAGTTCCCTACCAAATCAACCCATTTAACTTTCCTAAGTTAAATCTCAATTTCATCTTGAAATTTCCAATTCAGGTTGTTTGTCCCAAACTTATTTAACTTCCTTTAAGTTAAATTCAATTTAATCTTGTCAAACTTACTCAAATTTGAATTCCCACTTCAAATTGTAAACTTCACATTAATAAATCTTATAAGTTCAAAAACTTATCACCTTGGATATCACATCACATTCCAAGGAAAATTCAAAACTCAACCTTAGAGTTCCATCCCCAAATATACATATTTATCTCCTTTACACACCAAGTTATCCTTAAAATTTAAACCACTTTTGGTTTTTTTAATTCAAAACAATTTCCTTTACCACTTTGAAACAAATTTTCAAATTCTGAATCCAGATTTAAAACCTCACAAATTTAGATCATCTTCAGTTCAATTGTATAAGTCATATTTACCTAGACGTTTTACTTTCCTAAAATATTTCATTATTAAACACGACCACCATTTATGATAATAACCAATATTATCATATCTGGAAACTAATTTATTATTATCTTTATTCTGAAAACATGTCTACAAATTCAGGATTTTAATTTCAGTTTGGATCCATTTCAGATTTATCTTCATTCAATTTCAATTTGGTTGTATTACTATTACCACTTAATTCTTATTATTTTATTTAATTCCAATAATTTTTAACAACCAATTACCTAACACTTATTAGTAAAAATATTGCTTTATATATATCAAAATATATTCTTACTTAAAATCATTTAAAATCTTTATATAAGGAAATAACAAGTACGCTCTCATATATACACTCAACTCATTCTAGGGTTCCATTGTCCCTTTCTATATGAGTATACCCACCAGAGCTAAGGTTCTCGCTTAACCTTCGCTCTGATACCAACTGTAACGACCCGGAATTTTCGATCCCGAAAATTCCAGATAGTTATGAAAAGAAGAAAGAGATAGAAGAAGAAACAGAAAATAAGACATAGAATCTCACATTCGCAGTGGATCAAAATATAATATCAAATAATAACAGTTATACAAATGAAATCTGTACTTGTCAAATTACACTTTAATATATCAGAGTTACAACATATACACAAACACTGGACAGATACAATCAACATGTCCCTGACAAACTACAATATATCACAGCGGAATACACTCCATACGTTCCTGCCATCCAGCTCGTCTCCTGAGCTCCAGAACGTCCTTACCTGAAAATCTGTAATACTCGGTCTGACCCGAGCATTACATCAAAGTAACACCCGGGTCAGGCTGGAAACCAGCGTGAGTAAACCCATCTAACATGGAATACAACAACATAAAACTTACATAACCCGGGGTAACTCGTGTCAATTTACAATTTCACAATTTGTGAGAGACATCACTTATTTCATATATCAATTTCTAAGTACCAGAACTTAGATTAAATTGTCCGATTCACTTAGATCATTCCATTCCAGTCTATTGATTTCACAAACCGATCTATAAAGAATCGAAGTGGTTTCGGGTATTTCCTAATACCCGACTCCGGTCTCTTCGAACCCATTCACATTAATCACCTTTATTCTTGCTTAATTACTCAAATTTATTATTCAATAATCACTTATTAATTTACTAGTCCTTAATTAATATCCGTAATTAATCAATCCTAACTTCCTTAAGTAATTTCCCCTTTAATTACTTTCATCAGGTAATTATCATTTAATAAATCACTTTTAATGATTATCCATTAATTACCCTTCTTAATTAATGACATTAAGTATTTTTTTTCTTTAATTACTTTCATTAAGTAATTATTATTAGTTAATTCATTAGTTATCTCAATTAATTATATTCATTAATTAATCATTCTCTAATTATTGGCATAAATTAATTACCTTCAATTAATTAAATGATTATTTCTTAGTTCCTTTCATAAAGTGCTTATCTTTCTTAACATAATTATATTCAGTAATTATCCCTAATTAATGAGATATAAACCCATTATAAAAATTATAATTTAATTAAATCTTATTTAATTAAATACTTGAAATTAATGTATAAAAAAAAATCATTCTGAGTATTTTGATTTAAGTTTAATACATTTTTCCCACATTTCAAAATTTTATCTGGAAACATTTGGACCTGATTCACATTTCGCTACTAAACACCTAGTTTTTTACATCAAAGCAAATGCCGAGCCTTAACTGATGTTTACCCGAGCCAAACTCGGCAGTTTTCCCCCTAAAACCCGAGCCATCAAACCCCAGAAATTTCGAGACAAAAAAAATATAACTTCGCACTAAAAACAAACTTCTCTGATCCCTACTCTCCTTCTTCCTTCATTTCTATTCCTACAGCACAAAACAATGCCTTCTGACATTCCGTGCACCGTGCACATACACACGACACATCGGCCACTGAGTACTTCGCCGATCATCCACGCAAGACGCCTCCAATCTCCTCCTTATGCTCTACCGCCTGGAACATCGCTACGAGCACTTAATCAAAAATTGAATATCCTACGCTCTAGAACGAAGACTTCGTTCATCTAACCGCCTCGATTCGCCCCTCTTCCCGGTGCCGGTCACCAATCTACTTCACTGGAAAATACACCACTCAACCCCCTTACATTTCCGCCCATTCCGCATCCCCCAGTCGCTATCCCAACGCCTCAATCACTTCGGGAACCAACCTCGACCGGACAAGCAATAAACCCTAAATTACACCTTTCCGATCGCCATGATCGCCGAGAACACCTATCCCCATTTTTCCTCTATCCACGATCACCTCAGCCTTCTCCAACCCTATCCCTAGAGTTTGAAAGCATCGGGGTTGCCAGAAATCCCCTATCGACCCATTTCCGATCAACGCGAAATATCTCGTCCCTTCCCGACTTAGAAATCAAAATCTCAACATCAAAAAACATCATTTCCTAGCACGAATCGGAATATATATACGAAACCGAAGATTTGATACATGATTTTTTCCGCTTAAAATAGTTCATTACTGTAAATTTTCCCATTTAAAATTTTTACTCGGTAAATATACTATTATCCATTTTTTTTTAAAAAAATTTATATCACACTCATATAATCACTTCTTATTTAAAAATCGAATTCTATAACCAATTAGATAAGATGATCTGAATTTTATTTCAGGTTGAAGAACCTGTTATGTTGAACTGAGGCTTTCCCTTCCATATTCCAGACATTGTACTCAATATTAACCCAAATATATATATACTTAAATTCATTTTAAAACAACCTACACAGCGTAATTCAAATTACACTTCAATAATCATTGCATGCTAGATAAAAATATATCAGATCTCAAGTTTTACTCACCTAGTAAATTAGTTGAACAGAGGACCACACTTCCTGGATTTTTAAAATTTTAATTATACTTAAACAAAAATAACATGTTTGAATTTCTTAGCCTATAAGAGATTGTATGAAGAGAATTTAGTTTTGCTCTAAAATTTTAACCTGTCAGTATAAGAACAGTGATAAGTCTATGTATACAGACAGGTATACCTATATTATTTGCATATAAACATTAAATCACATATACACATCCATGCAAAGCATTTCCACAGCACATTTCAAACATCATTCACAGGCAATCAGATTTAACAGTTTTAAACTTGGATGAACTCACCTCTTTTGATTGAACAGAGAAGGTTTTGAAGTAGTTTAAACTTTGAAAACTTGAACTGTTATTGAACTCTGAACTTATCTATCTGGAACTTGATGATGATTGATAAACTTGCTTGAGCTTAAAACTGAAAGCTTTGCTTGGTTTCAGGTTTGCAGCTTGAGAATAGCCTTGCTCAGGCTTTTGAAAAATGATAACAGGGTTTGTTGTTTTGCTTAGCATTGTTTTAAATGAACGAAAAGGAAAGGAGCTTAATATAAAGAAAAAGATGCAGAGGCTAAGTTGTAATTGTACAAGATTTTTATATTTATTTGATCAGAGATTTTTGTTGGTATGGAGGCTGAAATGAAGCATTTTGTACACAAGCATTTATTTCTATGTCATACTTATCCTCTTCATTTAATTCGTATGGTACTTATGTTTCCTTTACTTTATTTCTTGCCTGAAAATCTTCATTGCTATAGTACACATATCTTTATTTTACTTTGTACATCTTATATATCTTTGTCTTGGTTTTGACTAATTACTTTGCATATACAAATGGTGATAGTATGAATTATTAGCCTGATTTGTTTCTCTGGTGAGCATATTCGTATATACATCTTGTCTATACTTATCATCATTATATTACTACTTGCCTAAGTGCATATGTGTTCTAGAGTTTACAATAATGTTTATTACTTTTTAAAGTTAATAAATTACTATTTTATTTCCGTACTTTATGTATTCAGCTCATTTTCTTTGTCCAATTTCTTATCACATGCCTAGTTTGCTTTTCATGTATATTATAAGCTTTTATAAAGTTACTATACCTTGAGAATACATACATATGCATGTTTGTCTTGTTTATTTCATATTACTTGTATCCATCCATAGATGTGTTCTAGAATTTTCTTGTATGTTCATATAATATTTTACACCACTATAACCTATAAGATATTTATTTTTATTTTTTAAACTTAACTACCAAATTCTTATGTTCATTTCATAGTTCCTAGTGGTAATATATATATATATATATATATATATATTTATTTATTTATCATATATCCCTTTTTTTCTCTTTCTTTTTTTTCCAGATTATAGTTATCCCAAAAATACATATATACATATATATTTGTTTTAAAATAATAAGCTGTATTTTTAATTAATTCAATTAAATATTTATTAAAATAATACTGCCAAAAATCCGGGATGTCACAACTACCGAGGAACGATCGATTTGCTACGCCCTCAAACTCAACTTCCCTACAACAAATAACGAAGCTAAGTATGAAGCCTTGGTGCTCAAACTTGCAAGAAAACTAGGAGTGGAAACTTTACATGTCTTATGTGATCACTGGTTAGTACTATGCCAAGTCAGGGAAGATTATCTGACTAAGGGGCAACGTCTTGCTCCTTATCTCAACCGGGTCCAAGAGCTATTAGCTGACTTCGAGTATTACACCATTACACACATCCTTGGAGAACAAAATGAAAAAGCCGAGTCATTGGCCAAGCTAGCCAGTTCCGAGGATGCACGACATATAGACTTTGTCCCAGTTGAAATAATTATTATTCTAAGCATTGACAGATGAAGATCGACTAGATCCTAGAGACGGAGCCAAAAAGGGAGTCATGGAAGACTCCTATCACAGATTATCTACAACATGGCATCCCTCTTGAATAGAGGAATAAGAAATGGCATATCCTTCGTGAAGTTGTCCCATGAGTCAACACTTGTACATTTTGTGTCCATCAGTGACCAGCCATCAACTTCGTATCCATCGATGTGAAGCCCATAGATATGAAAGTCACTACATGATCAAATTTAAGCCACTCAACTCCATCGATTTCAAGCATTCCTAGGGACTATCCAATTCATGGTCGATAGCCATCGATACGAAGCATACATTCCAATGTCTCAGATCGATCCAGGAGAGGATCGATACGAAGGAAGGAATTAATACAACCATCGAATGTTGTTACAACTCGAATTTCACATCGATCCAGGAGAGGATCGATACGAAACTCGATACAAAAAAAAACTTGACAACGACCCATAAACGTCCAAACATTGACGAGAGTCAGGCTAACATACATGCATGTATGATGGACTAACATTCAATTTTCAAAATTCACAGGAGTTGAATGGTCACTTGATGACAATTACAACAGTGAACAACAAATCGCTTGCACTTGACACTCAGTTACAACAATGCACTGCATAATCATTGGCAGTCAACAAATCAACACTTATATTACTGGAAATCAATCGAAGGTTACATCTTTTGATGAAAAGATAGCAACTACTCAACGAATCAGATAGAACTTTTTCAGAATGAAGGATGCATCTTTTCAAAGCACGTCATGTTTACACACAACGTACTTTGGGGGGCAAATGTTATCCCGCCTTTTGGCAAGGTCGTGACACCAAAAACTTAACTGGAAACTGAGGACAGTCCGTCCCGAAGATCGGTTATACGCAGGTTCACTATGGATGTCGGTAAATTTTGCCCGAGTCCGGATCGAGCTAAAATTGATATGACACGACAAGCAAAGCTATGAAAGCCAACATTTCAAATTTCAAGTCAATCGGAGTTCGTATGCTCAAGATATGATTGTTGCAAGTTTGAATTTGTTGAAGGCTGTCGAATTCGCATCGATCCTGTTCGCGTCGATCCTATTCGCGTCGATCCTGTTCGCGTCGATCCTATTCGCATCGCTTCTGTTCGCATCACTTCACTATTCACATTGATGGATACGAATTGTAGCTGTTTTCCTTAACTTGCATCGATCATAACTCAAAATCTACAAGTCCAAATGCCACCAAATTTTCACATGAGCTTGCGTACATCCTAAAGAACGTCCATGCCAAATTTCGACTCGATTGGACCAAATCTTGATCGATATGAAATTTGTCCGTATCGATCACGGACCGAGTGCAAATCACGTGGGATCGATCGCATGGGCCCACCCATGTGCCAGAAGAGGTCTCCTGAGATCTGAGTGAGATATTTGCAGCCTACGCCTATAAATAGCACCCCAGAGCCTACCGAAAAAGGGACTTTTGGCCTCTCTACATCGATATTCTGCCGAAATGATTATCAAACTTCAGTTATACTGTTGTAATCTTTTGTAATCAACGAGTAAAGTTCAATAAACATCAGTCATTTCATAGTGGACATAGGTAATTCGTCGAACCACTCTAAATATGTGTGTTTCTGTGCATTTTCTTATCTGTTTATTGGTGTGTTTGTTAGATCTGCTTCATTTTACATTTATTTTCTTCATTTTATCTCTTCAAACACATCCGAAGAGTGTTGTGCCCAATTTTGGTACAAACATGGTGATATATATATATATATATATATTTGTGTATGTGTGTGTACATGTGTCCTCTCCTCTACTTTAGAGGATCACACATGTCTCTCAAAAAAATAGCATATGGTGACATACTTATTTTTATTCGTCGACATATAGACCGTTAAATTGTTTTTTTAAATTTTGAATGGAAGCGTCTTTTAGACATAACCCTTTAGGAATGGATACATTTATTTATTCTCTAAATAAAGGGGAGTGCAAATTTAATAACTTGCTTTTTTCTCACTCCATACTCTTTTAAAAAAATCTCTTGAAAATATACTTTACTCTCTTCAAAATCATATAAAATTAATTCTTACACTACTGTATTGATTCTATACTATTTACCTACTGTTTTGGAAGCATCTCTCTCTTATTTCAAAGATCAAAGTGATATCGAGGAGGCTATAAGATCCATTGTATCCAAAGTGCAACTATTTGTCTTTGGAAAATCATCAACTCTACTCTTCTTTGGGTGGATGTGCTTGTAGCCCATTCAAATCAAGTAGGCCTGCTTGTAGCCCATTCAAATCAAGTGGGTGTGCTTAGTAGCCCGTTCAAATCGAGTGGGTGATTTTGTAGCTTGGTAAATCAAGAGAGTTTGTCCCGGACTCAAAATACAGGAGGGTGTGTCTCATAGCTCTAAAACCGAGATTTTAATTGATTTGCTTGCTACCATACATGCTAGGCATTTGAAAAGAAATACGTACGAGAAATTGTACGGGACTGGATGTTAGTGAAATCTGAACCAGTATAAAATACCTGATGTCATCTCTTTAACTCTTTATTTATTTACCTTACTGCTTATATTTATCTCTATGATTGTCTACAAGTTTATTTATCTGTGATTGATTATCTGTGTTTTGATCCAATTGTTAAACAAGTTAAAATGATACATAATAAAATTATTAAACATTATTGAATCCCCTTTAGTTTATAGTAGACTTAAGTCTCTTTACTCCGCAACTCACATTTGGTATCAGAGCGCCAAGTTTTCCAAATTCGTTATTTATTTTCTGAAAAAGTATAAATGGCTAGTAACATCGCTAGTTCACTTTTTAACACTTTTGTAAAAGGATAATCTACTGCTAGACCCTCACTTTTTAGTGGCAGTAATTATACTTATTGGTCATGTATGATGAAGATTTATTTACAGTTTAATGGTCTATAGATTGGAGTATTACAATAAATGAGTACACTGAACCCCAAACTGTTGGACACCAGACCAAAAGGCATAAGCACTTAACAATTGTAAAACCATGAATATTTTGTTTTGCTCATTAGATATGAATGAATTTAATAGAGTTTCAATTTGTAAGTCTGCATGTGAAATCTAGAGGACACTATACACATGAGGAAACTAGTAAAGTTAAATAGACTAAAATTTCCATATTGACTAATCAGTTTCAATTATTTACTATGAATCAAAATAAGTCTATTTCTGACATGTATTGTAGGTTTCAAGATATAGTACAGTCTTTAGTATCATTAGGTAAAAATTTCTCCAAAGAGGATCAAGTTAGAAAATGCCATAATTCACTAGAAAAATACATTAGTATCTTTAGTATCATTAGGATAAACACACACACACACACACACACACACACACACATATATATATATATATATATATAAATCTTTTGTCTTAGTTTGATTTTTGGATGTTATGGCCCATATGTCGACATATCCATATCCATATGTCGAAATACTAGCCTGAATTTTGAAATTTCTTTTCAAATTCAAAATTTGAATTTCCCTCTCTTTTGCATTTATTCCAAAACTTGAAAAGGCATCTTTTGACGTGGAACATTTCAGTTCATTCTTTATTAATTCATCTTAATTCTATCTAATCATTCACTCACGTTATTTCAAAAATTCAAAACATCTCTTCACTCTCTTATCTCCTAAACTACTCAAAAATGTCATCCTCAAGCCAACCACCAAAAACCACTAGGCTCTCAAAAAGAATCAAAAGCTTTCTTTTCAACGACAAAGAAGCCTTCGACACTTATATTGAATATGCTACTTCCGAAAAATTATTTCCCAGAATATTTGCAAAATTTGATGATTTTTCTTCTATGGTCTTCAAGCTCTTTGTTTTCAAAATGATATTCTTGGTTTAGTTGACTTTCCTCAATATGATTTCGTTTGATATCCGAATTTAGTAAAAATGTTTTATGCGAATTAAATAGAAAATTTTATGAAGGAAAAGAAAGACAAATTTGGAGTAGTGTGAAAGGCTCTACAATTGTACTAGATCGTGAAATTTTGGGTAATATACTTGGTTGCAAACATAATGGAATTGACCTCTCCACTTTTAAAATTGATGAACAAAATCGAGAAGTTTTTCATGACATATTATAGCTGTTTGGAAAAAAAAATTAAACTTTAAAATATTGTAACTACCTTTAATTCAATTATTCCAAACGTCTTTTTACTCTTATTTAAGCATATACCTTCTAGTCACTCATCAATTCAACTTTCCTTCCTCTTTCATTCTTAACATTTTTCTTAATAAAAATGACTTCTCTTTACCAAAAAATTTATGAAAACCATGAAGAGAAACTCTAATCATTCAAAGATGTTCTCTACTTCATACTAAGAAATCAAAGGCATTTGGAACCAAACCAAATGCAAATGAATAAAGAACAAGAGAAGCATTTTGATAATGTTCGCTAGTAGATTTCCTCCCTTGATCAAACCGATAATGAGCTTGGATCTAAGGTGAGTGAAAAAAAGTTTAATAAGTTGATTATTTACAGTTAATTTTATTATATACCTGATCAAGGATATTAGAAATTGAATTGTACACTATAAGCCCTAATTGTCAAATATGAAATTTTAATTAGAAATCGAAATTGATGTAGATTGATAAATCTAATTCTAACCCAAGTTAAATCCCTTTGTTATTGAATGAAAACCCAAATTTTGATTAACCCTGAATTGAATTAGTATAATTAATCTGCTAAAATCTGTGAATTTGAAACTAATAAAAAGTAGGGTAAAACTTTGAAGATGGGGTACCGTGAATTTTTTAGGGTTCACTATGTAATCAAATTAATAAATAATTAAAAATCAAATCCTAGAAAAATCGAAAACCCTAAATTTTACTACACAATAGGTCGATCGATGGAGGCCTGAATTGCAGAATCTAAACCTCGACCTAAGGCCTAGGTTAGGAATAAATTAATATAAAATATTAATTGTTTGTACAAGCCTATTGTGTGCATATGTGTATATGTTAGAGGCGGTAGGGAAGCTAGTTCCCCTATGAGATGATGCTAGGACGTTGTCGAACTGAATAAATGCACTTTACCCAATGGGGATCGATTATTCGATTGGGGGCGATTTTATCATAAATGGCATTCACAAAAGGTTCTATGGTGGATGCGCAGCACAGGCTGATGCCCGATGAAGTGTGTGGGCCCGGCACAATCAGACCCCTTGGTATGCATGATTTTGATGCAGCGTGACACTGTGTGGTGTATGGAGCCTGGAATGTGCAATAAGAGGTGTTTTCTATGGTCAAGAGGTGGACATGGATATTGACGATGAGACATCCCGATGAGTCGACATTGCGGGCTCCCTTTCAATGTGTAGTTGGGATACGTGTAATCGTAGTTATGGGAAATTTGTTCCCATATAGCCTAGTGGCACTATTTTTATGTCTAGTAGCCTAGTGGCGGTGTTTCCATACCGAGTAGCTCTAGAAGTAGTGGTCGATCGTTAGTTATTAAGGTTCGATTCGTAGTTCAATCCTTGTAGTACCCTACACAAGTTGTAGTGTAGGCGTGTGTTGGATAAAAACCCTTAAGTAATGGACCCTAGGAATGCAAGGACACTTGTAGGACACCCTAGGGCACTTAGAGTAGAATTAAAGTTAAATCCACATGATTAGCATATATTAAACTTGTACTCATTCACTAGACTTTTGTCTAAACTGCCCTTTTTTCACTTCCCCCACCACAGGATGACAGGTTTGGATTTGATTCGGCATGGTATGAGGAGAAAGGAGCTAAATGTTGGAGTTCTCATATTCTTCGTTATTCTTCATGTAGCTCTTTATTGTACAAAATGCCCATTAAAGCTTATATTGTACTTTGGAAACAGTGTATATGAAATTAAGTATTTTAGAGACTGTTTTTCTCAAATGTCTATTTTTAGTACTTGTATTTTAATTTCTTCCGACGTGAGATCTGAAAGTGTAGAATGTCTTAGAATTTACCCATATAATTATGCTCTATAATGTTTTAAAAACCCAACAGCTCGTATTTTTCGGCATGACACGAGCCCGAAAGTCACCCTAGGCTTTGGATATGTGTGTCAGGAAGTGCGGATGCGTCTAATAATGAAGGGAACGTTTTTATGACAATAATGTTGATTTTATTTTGTGTGTGCTATAAGTACAAAAGTCTTGTAGTCACATGCGTCTTTCTTTCAAGAAGTCTTATTGATGGTGAAGGCTGCAAATCAATAATGAGATTCATTAAGGGGTGTTGGAGGTTGCAAATTGATGGTGAGATTTCGTTAATGCATGGTCAAGAAGGGATGTTATCTGGGGTATTTTCAAAATTTCAAAAGGACACGGTGGTAATGATATTGATTAAATATGCAATATCAACAGTAGAAATATATCGATTTATAAATTAACAAATAATTAATATTATATTTATCAAATAAATACTTAATTACTTAAAGCATTTTTAATTAAAGAATTTCTTATTAATTTTTGAAAGTTAATATATTATTTATCTTAAACATTTTAAGACCTATATATATACAAATATATAATTATATATGTTTCGTTTTAGTTAACTAAATTTTAATCTAATTATATAACATAATTTCTGAAATTATTAAATTTAGTTTCAAACTAATTTTGAATTATTTTACAACTCTTATAAAATTTCATTCATATTTTAAACTTAACTTTTATATTAATATATTATTTTAATTTCCAAAACACATATTGAAAATTAGCGCAAGCCCTAAAATCAATTTAGGTCTTTATATTAAGGATAACCTTTGGGCTTATTTCATCCTTCGAGCCAGGCTAGCAGTTTGGTAGGGCAGAGTACTTGATTATCCAAACCCAACCTTAGACACTACCTTTCTAGACACCCTACTAAATGGGTTGGCTTTAATAAGTTAGACCTAATATTGCTAATTTGAACCGCATAAACTATTCGGCTTTGATATCGTTAAAGATCCGGCCCAAACTCCTTTGGGATGATGCAACTACGTACTTCACAAGCTAGTTTTACATGTAGCCTTTCGACTATTACAACCATCACAAGATAGGTAGGGGTTAGAGACAATGCTCGTCGGAGATTGCAATTTGGGAACTACTTAACATGCTAGTTGTCGGGATTGAATCTGGGGCATCCACTGAACCAAGTGAATGCCTCAACCAACCTCGTTCTTATGCCATTGAAGGAACCAGGCCTGTTGGTATTAGGTGAAATAGGTATATTCAAAAATAAATTAGATCTATTGGGCCTATAAAGTCTAAAATGTTTATTAGATCCAATCAAATATAGTTTAAAATAAAATCTTGTTTTATTTAATTTATTTAAAAAAGAAATTAAATTAAATATTTTATGATGAGCATATTAAATACACTTATATGCGTATAATGCGCGTGCAATATATGATTAATGTGTACGTTTATAGATGTTGGGATTTACACCGCAATGAACATATTTGTCCCCTTATATATGTCTTTATTGTCCATAGTTTATAAAAAACTATATATAAAATATCAATTGCATACACACACACACATACATATATACATTAAAATTGGTTTTGACTATTTAAGATGCTTTGAAATTTAAAATCATCAATTTGAAATCTAGTTTCGACTTAAGAAGGAGTTCAACATTAGATCTTTAGTTTTACAGAAAAGTCCTTTTGTAAACTTCGAATTGATATAACATATGTATATGTGTATACATATATATAATAACAAGTTATATTTAAATTCAAAAAAACAAATGTATGCACGTATATACACACATACATACACACATAAAACTTATGATTTTACTGGATGTCTCAATTGATAGGCATTCTAGCTTTGGTCCATAAGGTTATAGGTTTGAACCTTACGTAGAGCGTGATTTGAACCACTGGATATATGTTGATTTTTATTATGTTATATACTACCTAAGACTTATAGTACAACTATGTAGTACCACCTTACTACCTAACTTCATAAAAAATCATATAATTTTATATGTTTTACAATTTAAAATTGATAATCTGAAATATATTTTTTATATAGGAAGGGATTCAACATTATATTTACAATTTTATACATAAGCCCTTTGATAAATTTTGAATTAAATATATATATATATATAAACATATGTGTATGACAACCAAAAGTATTTGATATACTCAATAACACACACACACATATCTTAAAATCAATTTAATAAAATAATTTCAACTTGTTGATGTATGTATTTCACTTATATTTGCATATAAAATATATTACAAAATTATTTCAACTAATTAGAATTGATTTTAGATATGAATTTTTTATTTCTAAAACAATAGCAAGCAAAAGACTGGATAACATAGGCATATATAAATTCCTTGTAAAAAAGATATGAGAACTAAGCTATATTAAGAAGTTGTACATATAAACATAATAAAATGTAAAGACAGGGGAACTGAACTATTTTAACATGGTGTAAAATATATTAAAAGGGATTGGATTATTACCTTATCATGTAACAAAAAATCACACCATGAATGAAGAATAACTCCTAGATTTGATTGAATCATTCTCTGCATTTAGCAATGATCTAGAGAAAAATACCATCTATTAATTTGATTTTGTTTTGGAAACTATTTTGGCTTGGGAGCCATGATTTTTAGCCGGAAGAGGAGAGATGAGGAGAACCTGAAAGTTGATCGGGAGAAGAAAAAAATGAATGAAAGGGATCTTGTTTTACGGAACAATTCCATACCTTTTCAATTCCTTCAATAAAATCTTTCCTCTATAATTTTCCATCCGTTCTTAATCAAATCAATTCACATCCACTAGTATCTGTGCATGGCCAACCAAGATAGAGCCGAGATAGGCTTTCAAAATTGTGAATATTAGGCTCAGGTCCTTAGAATCAAACTTCATACACGAAAACTCCTCCCCAAAAAAGATTGTAAATTAGGTCCCTAGAATTAAGTTACTGAATAATTTCATACATTTATGCAATTATTCAATGAATAATTGCAGACATTATGCAATTATATCCAAAAATTACATAAATATCTGCAATTATTCAGTGAATAATTGTGGAAATTTCTGCAATTTTTTTGGTGAATAATTGCGGAAATTTCAGCAAATTTTTGGTGAATAATTGCGAAATTTCCACATTTTTTGGATATAATTGTGTAAATTTCTGTAGTTATTTACTGAATAATTGCATAAATGTATGCAATTTTCAGTAACTTAATTCTAAGGACCTAATTTACATATTTTTTTTGGCAATGATGTTTGGTGCATTTTGAAACTTAATAGGGACTTTAGTCAAACTGTCCCTTTAAAATTTCTAAACCCGTTTATTAAGTAATCATTTTAAATCAAATTAAAATATTTTATCGCTATCGTATATCGATATGTGCAGGCGTAACATTTTATATATCTTCTTTCTTTAAATACTAATGGCATTCAAACATCAAATAAAATAATAATTAATATTTCATAAATATTAATTCAATTAATTTACAATAATTATAAATTAATTGAATTGTATGGTTTTCTTGATGTATTCATCATTGCAGTTGTGCGACCTAAAGGTGTAAATTTAGTCAGTGATTGCTATTGACCAATTCGAATATTAACATTCATACATCGCCTTAGCTAGTGGTGTGACATTTTGGCCAAATTTATCGCTTACACATCTTTTCACTAAAATTCAATTTTACTATTACATGTGGTACCCTATAGCAATGGTTATTTACATTAATTCTCTTCGTCGGAACTATAACACTTTAGGACTCATGGAATTTGGTTTTAGTCAGAATTCCAACATCGTCCACATTTGACTTGGTTAGTCAAAATAACAAAGACTTTGGTTCAAAATAATTATTATTATTAACCATACTATGTTGCTCAGAGACTTTTGACTTTGAGTTGACTATAGTTGACCGTTATAGTACCCTCTTCTAACTAAGGAAAAGAATAATCTATTGAATAGTGTTTCACTTTCAGTGCTTCCACTTAAACCCAACTATAGTCGCCCGACAAATTTCCTTGCAATGATTTAACTATAATCAAAATGGAATATCAACATTGAAGTTTCACAGTATTCTCAAGTCGAGGGAATGGTGTAACTTCGTCACTTCAAGATCTCCTTTTTGACCTTAGTTATAATTAACCAACAAAAAATTCTCAAGTGAGTTATTCGATAGTTGTCCAATAGCTATTAGTACGTAGCCTCTTGGTGTCCCCAATAGCCATGAGCAATACACTACTCAACATTTAGAGAACATTTATGTACTCTAGTCTCAAGGGATGAATCGATATCCTGTCAAAACATCTTGACTATTAAAATAATATATTATCTTAATGTGATAAATTTCTCATGATTACAAAACATTCTAATTACTATCATACAACATATCATTTAAGGATTTTCTATTTAATATACTTCAAATATGCTATTTGATTAATTATATCATTATATAACAAAGTATATTATAGAAATTAAATACCTTTATTATGAACAAGATTAGTTATCGAGTTAGATATATGTAACAAATCACATAATTGTCCTTAGAGCATACCCCTAACTTATCACAAATTCATAATTAGGATTTGACCTAGTGGCTAATAAAATCCCAAATCGAGCACTTTTATTATGATTGAGTAAAATTGTAAATGAGGAAGAAGTACAATTCGAAATTCGCCCCTTCTTAGTAGGGGTACATGCCTATTTATAGAAAAACCATGACTTTAGATTTTTGACACGTGGCACTCATGGGAGATGAATGGTTGAGATTATGCTTATTTGACACATTGTCAATTTGACATGTGGCACAACTTATTGTTGATCCCTCTATGATGATATGGCATGACTAGACCAATGAGGGGTTGCCACGTGGCTAATTATAGTGCTTCATTCTTTGATTTCTTAATCATAGATAATAGTTTCTCAACATTTGACAGCACCGATGTTTATCAACATGTGATGGCTTCAATCTACTATAGCTTATCATCAACATGTGATAGCCTATATAACTTCCATCTATGATAGATTGGCTTCAACATGCAGTAGCCTTTATGAATTCCAATTATGATGACTTCAACATGTGATAACCTTTATAACTTTACTATGCGGTTCTTTGACTTCAACATGTGATAATCTTTATGAATTCAACCTACGATGGCATGACTTCAACATGTTATAGCCTTTATGACTTTAATATGCGATAGCTTGACTTCAAAATGTGATAGCCATTATGACTTCAATATGTGACAGCTTTGGCACCCTCATTATACTATAGCTTGTTCATCTCAAAATGTGGCAGCTTTGATATTATTGACATGCAATAACTTGTTCCTCTTAACATGAGATAGATTTGATATTTTCAATATACGATAGCTTATTCCCCTCAAGCGATAGCTTTAATATTGTCGACATGCGGTAAGCTTGACTTCAACATGTGATGGCTTGACTCCAACATGTAATACCCTCAACCTACGATAGCTTTTAATCTCAATATGCGATAGCTCGCTCTTTTGTCCCTTAATATTTAAATCTTGTTTAAAAAAATTTAGGGTGCAGTATATATCAATGATTGTTTTAATTATATAGTTAATAGTGATAACTATATCAACCATACCATCTCGAATATGGTTTCCTAAAACTTAAGAATTTATAGAATTTAGGTTATCTTTGTGTTTAATCGTTTAAATCATGCTCGATACCATGTATATATTAGTATTGTATTTATTATTCAGTTATATTTGTTTCTTTTTAAGGGTACAACTGCACCTATTTTGGTAGGGATCTCTCTCTCTAACTAACTCGTATATCCTAAAATAGGAAGTGGATACCAAAACAAATATATTTGTAAATGTATCTAAGGAAAATAAAGAGAAGAGGGATTCTAAAATGGAGATGTTCCAAATATTAGATGGAAATATGAGCTTTTATGGTATAGGAACGTCAACACTTCAGTAAATATAATGCATTTTATTTACCTAAGTAATAAAATATTGGGTTAGTCTTTCTAATATTTGGCTACAAGTTTTATATTTGGTAAATAATGTTAAATACTCGTGAATTAAAAAAATATTATTATATTAATGGAATAATTAGGCTTAAAGAGTTAAATTATTTAAAATGCCAAATATTAAGAAAAATATAATGCTTTCTAGAAATTTTATAAAATATTCTTATATTCCCAATATTTTATATTTCCTCCTCCCCCCCTCTTTTATTGATGAAAAGGGAAAGAAAAACCAAGCATATTGATAGGGAGAGTACATAGATCTAGAGAGATCATTTATTAAGGAGGAGTAATTTAAATTTTATAATATTATAAATTAGGCGGTTGCCTTCATAAAAAATAAGGTGAATGTTAGAAATACGATTTTAGTATTTTAAGAAAAGCCATAAGACAATGCTAGTAATGTTTTTACCAAAATATTATAGGATTTGTGACATTATACGAAAAGGGATGCACAAAGATACTATAACACCTCATATTTTTATAACATTATTTAGGATATTTAATTAATTAAATTAAATTAAATAATGTGAAGATTAATAGTTTGAGATTTGATTAAATTAAGGGTAGTCATGCCATATTAATTAAGTAAATTAAAATGAGAAAACATAAACTAATGTGTTAGGAAATAAGTAAGGACATTAAGGGAAATAGGAAAGGCTTATACCCTAAACCCTTAGGAATTGAAACTCACGTTCATTCTCATTTTGCGAAACTAAAAACTCTTAAAGCCGGCCACCATAATTGTTCTCAAGGAAGATAAAGCTAGGATTCAAGAGGAAGAAGTTAATCAACATATTCAACATCAAATCTCATGTCTTTTAATCTCAAAGCTAAGGTGAATAATTACTTCATCCCATTTTCTTATAGTTTTTGTTTTCAAGATTAGATCCGAAATGATTTTGCAAGTATATGCCATGTTTTGATGATTAAAGCTATATATATGTTTGTTGGTGATTTATGCATGTTCATATTAGTTTTTATGATATGTTTTATATCAAAACCCTATTAAATGACATCCAAACGCCTTGAAAATTTAAATATAGGTCAGAAATGATATTTTAGAGATGGGTTCCAATTTTCATAATTTCTGAATTTATGTGGATTTTATATTAATTTTCTACTGATGAAAATAAATTATTGGGTTATAAATTATTTACGGCTAAAATAATACTTATTTGGGTTTGAAATTTTTATATGTTGGAAAACATATTAAAATACATTTTCTGGGATTTTCCAGATTTTTTCTAAGTGATTTGATGAATATATTAAATTATTTAAGGTATGGGACTTAAATGTTTTATATATTTAATTAAGGAGAAGGGGCATTTTATAAAATAAATTATTATTTAATTCTGAAATTTGTAGTAGCACTTTTCTAAAAGTATTTATTAACCAATGAGAATTTGGCAAACAAAGGCAGGTTAGTTGAAAAGTTATCTTTTTAAGTTAAAACAAGAAAATCATGCTTTTAGCATATTTCAGCCATTTTAGGCATCAAACCTTCCGACCTAGACCTTCCGACAAAGTCAAAAGGTTATAGCTTTCGACAAGGTCAGAGTTCAATGCATATGGTATCAAGTTACTTGGTACGTAATTAATTGGACAAGGTCGAAGGCTACTTTGTCGAAAGGTTGGTTGCCAAAGAAGTCGGGGTATGTTTGTTTTATAAACCAAAAGCTTGCACCTGCTTTGCTTTCGAAAAGAAGCTTTTGACTTGGTTGCTTTTGACCAGGTCAAATATTTAAAATAAAGGTTTAAACCTTCCGACTAAGTCGAAAGCTTGCTGTCGCTTTACAACCTTTCGAAGTTGTTGCTTTCGACAGAGACGAAAGGTTTACTTGTTATTCTAAACCATCCGCTTCTCCATGCTTTCGAAAGATATCAAAGCTTTCGACTTAGATGATTTACCCTTGTTTTATAATTGAAGTATAACCCAAAGCTTTCGAAGAAGGTGTTTTAAAGGCTGAGGCTTATTGTTTTAAAGAGATGTTTTAAAGCTTTTGAAGCAGACCTTTCGACAAGGTCGAAAGGTAGCTTCCAATGAAGTCGAAAGGTTATAAAGTAGATTCTCCACATGTTTTAAATTGAACCCAGTAAGTTTTCAAAAGGTTTGTGTTTTAAAAGGTTTAATGCTTTCGAAAGGTTTTGTTTATTGAATGGTTTCGAAGGGGTCGGAAGCCAAGCTTTTGAAGGGGTCGAAAGCAAAGCTTTTGACGGAGTCGAAAGGTAGCTTTCGAAGGGGTCGAAAGGTAGCTTCCGGCAAGGTCGAAAGGTTTGTTTTCAGAATGTTTTCGGAAGGTTGTAAATGGAAGGTTTTCCAAAGGTTTTCTAAGGCAATGTTTTGAAGCATTTATAAAGTAGGATGCCTAAAGTTTCATTGCTTTTGAAAGGTCAAAAGCAAGACTTTTGAAGGGATTGGAAATTTGTTTTCTTTTAACCTTATAAAATAAATGTTGTTTATCCTTGGGGATACCGAGGTGGGCTTAATGAGGTTCAACAATAGTTGGGGATCAACACTTATATGTTTTGACAATCATTGGGGATACCAATGTAAATTATAATGAACATAACCTAAATTAGGGATATTAATGGAAATAGGTCAACCATGTAGATAGCAGGGGATAATTGGGATATAACCTAAATTAGGGATACTAATGGAAATAGGTTACTCATGTGGATAGCATGAGATAAGTATATTCTTGGGATGTTTGATGGATAGTCAACATCAAGTTGGAGATGGATAGTCTCTATATGACTAAAGAAGGGTTCATAGTCATCCTGGGAAAACTATGGGATGTTGATGGATAGTTAACATCATGTGGGGGATAAATAGTCTCCATATGTTTATGAAGGGTTAATAATTATCCTAGGAAAACTATGTGATGTGGGATGGATAGTCAGCATCAACTTAAATAAAATGAATATGGGATGGACAGTCCCTCTTTGAGGCAATTAAAATCTAATAGAGGATGAGGAAATCCTTGTTTTTTTCAAGTATGTTTATTATCAAATGTTTTAAAAATATATGTTTCAACCATTGTGGATGCAGGAGCACAGAATATGGTTTTAAAAAGGTTTTAAAAGGATGTTAGTGAGGGTAAACCCATTCCGCTAAGCGACGTGGTCTCACATAACATATTAAACCGGGATGTATAGTATTATTCACACCAGGCTTTATGTCTGACTCGAAGTTTATGTTTTCCCCTTAAACTCTCGGGTGCTCAAAATTAATTTGAGTAGGATGAGGGGTTAAGGACTTTTTTCAGGTTTAGTAGGATGACGAATAAGGCTACCAGAGGCATGCCGGAGGCAAACGGATAGATATTTAGGGGTTGCAGTATTTTTGTATTAAGACTATTATGACTATATGACTCCGATCATCCAAGAGGTATCTTCATATACCGCTCTTGGCATATTTTATAATAAGTATATTTTATCTGTGCCTGGGAACATATTGGGATTATGTAAGTTGAATATGGAACATCTATTTTAAATGCAATGAAGTAAAAAGTTGTTTTGAAATCTGTGTTTTGTTTTATATTCAAGTGCTTCTGATATTGTAGATACCATTAACATAGCTGTATTTAGTCACCGGAAGCTAATACTATAGATGACTGTAGCATCTGTATCGTTTAGTTTGGGCCTTTAGATAGGGGATGTTATAGCTTGGTATCAGAGCATGGTTTATGAAATACTTTAACTAAAAATGTTTTTTCAAAACATAATCCTTAGTAATCAGAGTTAAGATCGGGATATGGGATAACGCTATAGTAATGTACTTGTATTTGCTATATATAAGTATACGCTATATCTCTAAACTCCTATTTTAGTTAGGCTATTCTTCTGTATCCCACGAAGCTTGAATACAGATATGGAAGGAAGAAGAGGCAGAGTTAATCTTAGGGGAGAGAGCACCACCATTAATGGAAATACCCGACCAAATGCTAGAAGAGGTCCAAGTCAGGCTCAAGCTGAAAATGTAGGTGCTGGAAATGTTGGTAGAGCTAATCCTGTAGTTCCAGTTGGATATTACCATGCTAAGCTGAGTAAAGACTATATCAGTCTGGGAGGAAAGCCGTTTCTTGGAACAGAGGATGCTGTTAAAGTTGAGAACTGGTCGTTGAACTGTGAAAGGATCTTTACAGATTTAGGCTTAAATGATGGAGAGAAGAGAAGGCTAGCCTCTAGAAAGTTGCAAGGGTTAGCGCTTCATTGGTGGAACAGTGTGGCCGTTGAAGTTCCAGAAGAAGAGCTGACATGGGCTGATTTAGGATAAGGTTTAAGCAGAGGTTCTTGTCTAAGGTTGCCAAGTCGGCATTAATGAGGAAGTTTATGGATCTTGTCCAAGGACATATGTCTGAGATCAAGTATGCTACTAAGTTTGATGAGCTATCTTGATATGGTTATGCATTGGTTGACACTGATGTCAGAAGGAAGAGAGATTCATCCGAGATCCTTCTAATGTGGTGGTGGAAATGGTTATTCCCCATGTGGAGATGCTTGCTATTTCAGCTAGGGAGAAGCCGGTTGATTCCCAGGATCCTCAGGTGAGAAAGAGGAAGTTCTTCAAGAAGAAGGGCACTCAGAAAGTAGGAGCCGCTAAGAAAGGGAAAGCAGAATGTGCAATGCTATAATTGCAACCAGATGGTGCATTACAAGAATAAGTGTCCTGAAGCTGCTAAGGCAGGAAGAGGAAAGGTCTTTGCTTTGAAGCCATCATCCTCTAAACCAACTGCTGCTGAGAAAGGAAAGTCTGTGATGGAAGGTACACTTTTGATTCGTAGCATACCAGTTAGGGTATTGTTTGATACCGGAGCATCGCATTCATTTATATCACGGTATTTGGTTGATAGGTTATGTATAGAACCCACATACCTTGTTACTTCTTTAAGGGTTGCGAATCCAATAGGAGGGTATGCAACTCTTGGGATGAGATGTGACCAGTTAGAACTTGATTTGTTAGGTCATAAGTTTGCATGCAGTTTGTATGTTTTTGAATTCGTGGATTTTGAGATCATTTTGGGTATGGATTTGTTGGGTAAGTATGAGGCTAGGATATTTTACCAGGATCGGGAGATATCATTGAGGCACCCAGATAGTCATAACCGAATTATTTTCTCAGTGGAGAATCCCTGTAAGAGTGTTGGTGCTCTGTTGAGTACCATGGAGGCTGGAGATGAGTTTAGTCAGGTTCGGGTAGCAAGAAAATTTGTAAATGTTTTTGAGCCGGTTACTCGATTACCCCCGAAACGAGCTATTGAGTTTCAGATAGATCTTGTACCAGGAGCGGAACCTGTCAGTTGACCATCTAGCAGGATGATAGTGACAGGGATGAAGGAATTGAAGGTGCAGCTAGTGAATCTGCAAGGAAGGAATTTTATTAGACCAAGCAGTTCGTCTTGGGGAGCAGCTGCGGTGTTTATAAAGAAACCGGTTGGGTCATTAAGGATGTGCATTGACTATTGTAAGTTGAACGAAAGGACGATCAAGAGTAGGTACCCTCTACTGACAATTGACGATTTGTTCGATCAGTTAAGTGGAGAAAAGGTATTCTCTTAGCTGGATTTAGTGATTGGATTTCATCAGCTTTGAGTGGCAGAGGATAGTATTCCTTTGACGGCGTATAGAACAAGGTGTGGATAGTACGAATGGCTAGTTATGCCGTTCGGACTAACTAATGCGCCGGCATTCTTTGTGGATTTGATGAATCCAATTTTTCGAGAACACTTGGATAGATTTGTGTTGGTCTTCATAGATGATGTTTTGATATACTCTAAGGATGAGATGGAGCATGAAGTTCATCTTAGAGTTGTGCCTGAGACGTTGAGGGAGCGTCCGCTAAAGGCTAAGTTTTCGAAGTGTCAGTTTTGGAAGAAGGAAGTGAAGTTCCTTGGTCATGTAATCTCGGAAAAAGGGTTGTCTATAGATTCGACTAAGATTGAGGCGGTGAATAATTGGAAGAGACCCAAGACGGTGACCGAGATAAAAAAATTCTTGGATTAGCCGGATATTATCTAAGGTTTATTAAGGATTTTTCGTGGATAGCTGCACCGATGACTAAGCTTACGCGAAAATATGTGAAGTTTGTATGGAGTGATAAGTGTGAGGAAGCATTCCAGAGCTTGAAACACTTATTGACCCATGCACCGGTGTTGGTGGTTCCGGAGGGGAATCGGGATTTAGTTGTTTATACTGATGCGGGTGGAACTGGATTAGGAGCTATGTTGATGCTAAGAGGTAAAGTGATTGCATATGCTTCTAGACAGCTCAGACCACACGAAGTTAGGTATCCTACGCATGATTTGGAGTTAGATGCCGTTATATTTGCATTGAAGGTGTGGAGGCATTATCTTTTGGGAGAGCAATTTGAGCTTTATATGGATCATAAGTCATTGAAGTACTTGTTCTCTCAGAAGGAGCTGAACATGAGACAACAGAGATGGTTGGAGTTTATTGTTCCTTATGATTTTGAAATTGAGTACGCATCAAGAAAAGGAAACAAGGTGGCGGATGCACTTAGCAGAAAACATCAGAATGTAGTATTGGCTATGATTACTGAGTGGAAAGATTTGGAAGCATTATCAGCCTATATTGTGTAGTATAGATCCAAGGCAGGTTCTAGTGCAGGAAGTGTTGTAAAGTCTTGCTTAGAAGTTCGACCGGTAATGATTGAGAAGATAGCTTCTTAGCAGGAGGAGGATCCAGTTTTGACTGAACGGATCAAAAGGTTAAGGGAAGGAATAGAGAGCGATGACTTAAAGGATTTCAGTCTTAAGCAGAAAGTGTGGTTGAGAAAGAAGGGAAGGTTGTGTGTTCCGAATGTAGGAGACATAAGGAAAGAAGATTTGGATGAATGCCATCTTTCGAAGTTCACTATCCATCTAGGAGGAACGAAGATGTATCAGGATATGAAGAGAAGTTTCTTCTGGGAAGATATAAAACATGACATTTGTTTATGTGTTAAGCAGTGCTTAAATTGCCAGTAGACAAAGGCTGAACAACAGAAGCCAAGTGGATTGCTTCAAATGTTGGAAGTTCCGTTGTGGAAGTAGGATTCTATTTCTATGGATTTTACCGATGGGTTGCCTAGGTCTAGTAGAGGAAATGAAAACATATGGTCATAGTAGATAGACTGACTAAGAGTGCTCATTTCATTCTAGTAAAGTCAACTAGGACGGCGTCTATTTTGGCAAAGTTATTTATGAAGAATGTGGTTGGGCTGCACGGAATTCCTAGTAGTATCATCACTGATAAAGATTCTTTGTTTACTAGTGAAATCTGGAAGAGTCTACAGGAAGCATTAGGAACTAAGCTCAACATGAGTACCGCTTACCATCCACAGACTGATGGGCAAACGGAAAGAGTTAACAAATTCTTGGAGGATTGTTAAGAGCTTTTGTATTAGATTTCGAGGGATCATGGGAAGACCATCTTCATTTAGTCGAGTTCTTGTATAACAATAGTTATCAGACTAGTATTGGGATGGCACCGTTTGAAGCTTTGTATGGAAGACCATGGAAATCTTCCGTGTGTTGGTTAGAGACCGGGGATAGGTTGGTTCTTGGTCCGAATTTGGTAAAAGAAGAAGCAGAGAAGATTGAGTTGATCCGAGCTAGGATGAAGGAAGCTCAGACTAGACAGAAAACTTATGCAGATAGAAGAAGGAAAGACTTGAAATTCTCTATTGGAAACTATGTGTTTATTAAGGTTCCACCGATGAAAGGTGTGATTAGATTTGGAAAGTCAGGAAAGTTAGCACCTAGATTCATTGGACCCTTCCGTATTATTGAGAGGATCGGGAAACTCGCTTATAAAGTGGAGTTACCAAGTAGTTTGGCAGGAGTCCATGATGTTTTCCATGTTTCTCATCTTAGAAAGTGTGTTAGAGACCCAAAGACTACTGTAGCACCTACAATGTTAGAAGATTTAGTAATATAGCCGGACTTGACTATAGTTAGAAAGCCGATTCAGATTGTGGCCAGAGATGAGAAGAAGTTGAGGAACAAGACAGTCAGATTAGTAAAGGTCCAGTGGAGTGACGATGCTAGAGACTGTACTTGGGAGACTGAGAGCAGGATTAGAGACTCTTATCCCGATTTGTTTGATGGTATGTTTTACCTTTGATTGTTTTGTATATGCCTTATAGTAATTTCGAGGACGAAATTCATTAAGGTGGGGAGTCTGTAACACCCCATATTTTTATAACATTATTTAGGATATTTAATTAGTTAAATCAAATAAAATAATGTGAAGATTGATAGGTTAAGATTTGATTAAATTAAGGGTAGCCATGCCATGTTAATTAGTAAATTAAAATGAGAAAACATAAACTAATGTGTTAGGAAATGAGTAAGGGCATTAAGGGAAATATGAAAGGCTTATACCCTAAACCCTTAGGAATTGAAACTCACGTTCATTCTCATTTTACCAAACTAAAAACTCTAAAGGCCGGCCACCATTATTGTTCTCAAGGAAGATAAAGCTAGGATTCAAAACGAAGAAGTTAATCAACATATTCAACATCAAATCTCACATCTTTTAATCTCAAAGCTAAGGTGAACAATTATTTCATCCCATTTTCTTATAGTTTTCGGTTTTAAGATTAGATCCAAAATATTTTTACAAGTATATGCCATGTTTTGATGATTAAAGTTATATATATATATATATATGTTTGTTGGTGATTTATGCATGTTCATATTAGTTTTTATGATATGTTTGATATGAAAACCCTATTAAATGACATCCAAATGCCTTGAAATTTAAATATAGGTTAGAAATGATATTTTAGAGATGGGTTTCAATTTTAATAATTTTCTGAATTTATGTGGATTTTATATTAATTTCCTAGTGAAGAAAATGATTTATAGGATTAAAAATTATATACGGCTAAAATAATAATTATTTGGGTTTGAAATTTTTATATGTTGGAAAACATATTAAAATAGATTTTTTGGGATTTTTCTAGATATTTCCTAAGTGATTTAATGAATATATAAAATTATTTAAAGTATGGGACTTAAATGTTTTGTATATTTAATTAAGGAGAAAGGGCATTTTATAAAATAAAATTATTATACAATTCTGAAATTAGTAGCAGCACTTTTCTAAAAGGTATTTATTAACAAATGAGAATTTGACAAACAAAGGCAGGTTAGTTGAAGAGTTATCTTTTCTAAGTTAAAAACAAGAAAATCATGCTTTTAGCATGTTTCAGCCATTTTAGGCATCAAACCTTCCGACCTAGATCTTTCGACAAAGTCAAAAGGTTATAGCTTTCGACAAGGTCAGAGTCCAAGCATATGGTATCAAGTTACTTGGTACGTAATTAATTGGACAAGGTCGAAGGCTACTTTGTCGAAAGGTTGGTTGCCAAAGATGTTGCGGTATGTTTGTTTTATAAACCAAAATCTTACACCTGCTTTGCTTTCGAAAAGAAGCTTTCGACTTGGTTGCTCTTGACCAGGTTAAATATTTAAAATAAAGGTTTAAACCTACCGACTAAGTCGAATGGTTACTGTCGCTTTACAACCTTTCGAAGTTGTTGCTTTCGACAAAGACTAAAGGTTTACTTGTTATTCTAAACCAGCCGCTTCTCCATGCTTTCCAAAGGTATCAAAGCTTTCGACTAAGATGTTTTACCCTTGTTTTATAATTGAAGTATAACCCAAAGCTTTCGAAGAAGGTTTTTTAAAGGCTGAAGCTTATTGTTTTAAAAAGATGTTTTAAAGCTTTCGAAGCAGACCTTTCGACAAGGTCGAAAGGTAGCTTCCACTGAAGTCGAAAGGTTATAAAGTAGATTCTCCACATGTTTTAAATTGAACCCGGTAAGTTTTCTAAAGGTTTGTGTTTTATAGGTTTAATGCTTTTGAAAGGTTTTGTTTATTGAATGGTTTCGAAGGGGTCGAAAGCCAAGCTTTTGAAGGGGTTGAAAGCAAAGCTTTCAATGGAGTCAAAAAGTAGCTTTCGAAGGGGTCGAAAGGTAGCTTCCAACAAGGTTGAAAGGTTTAGCTTCAACCGTTGGAAGTCCCATTATGGAAGTTGGATTCTATCTCTATGGATTTTATCGATGGGTTGCCAAGGTCTAGTAGAGGAAATGAAAACATATGGTCATATTAGATTGACTGTCTAAGATTGCTCATTTCATTCTAGTAAAGTCAACTAGGACGGAATCTATTTTGGCGAAGTTATTTATGAAGAATGTGGTAAGGCTGCATGGAATTCCTTGTAGTATCATCAGTGATAGAGATTCTTTGTTTACTTGTGAGTTCTAGAAGAGTCTATAGGAAACATTAGGAACCAAGCTCAACATGAGTACCGCTTACCATCCACAGACTGATGGGCAAACGGAAAGAGTTAACAAAATCTTGGATGATTGTTAAGAGCTAGTGTATTAGATTTCGGGGGATCATGTGAAGACCATCTTCATTTAGTTGAGTTCTCGTATAACAATAGCTATCAGACTAGTATTGGGACGGCACCGTTTGAAGCTTTGTATGGAAGACCATGGAAATCTCCCGTGAGTTGTTCGAGACCGAGGATAGGTTGGTTCTTAGTCCGGATTTGGTAAAAGAAGCCGCAGAGAAGATTGAGTTGATCCTGAAAGGGAGTGCGGATTAAGAATCTTAAGGATAATTTAACACTAGATGGGGGTAAATAGTGTTTAATGGATTCTAAGACTTATATGGACTAATTTAAAAATTATGATACAAACAAATGCAGAACTTAATAACAGAACAATCACAGAATCAAACACAGATGCAGAAAGTAAATAAAAAGCAGTAAAAGGAAAGAACACACCGGATTTTATACTGGTTCGGAGTTACCTTACGTCCAGTCCTGCACCAAGGCAAACACCTCGTATAGATTTTATTATACCAATGTCGAGATTACAATCCTCGATTTCTAAAGGCCTTGAGGTACCCTCCTGTCTTCGAGTCTGGGGCAAACTCTCTTGATTTACGGGACACAAGATCACCCAATTGATGCCAGGCACAACCACACCTTATAGAGAGACTCGATAAACTTTTAATTACAAATTGATCCTATAACTCTGAATAGCACTTTGATCTTCGAGAGAGGGCAGAGAATCAAACAAGAATGAGATTCTAATTTGATTCACTTGAGAATTCGGTAGAATTTCGGCACGATCTTAAAAATATGAAAATTTTAGAATATAGATTTGTGGAGAAGGAGTGAAGAAAATAGTTAGTTAAAAAATTCGCTTGTGAAGGCTATTTATAGACCAGAAACGGTCATAACCATTCGTGAAGAGATTTTAAAGAATAGACACGTCTTTTGAAAATTGAAACTTTTGAATTTAATGGCCAACATGTCGACATGGGGTATCCCATGATGTCGACATCCCTTAGTTAAAAACAATGTAAAATTTGTTTTGAAAAGTGTATTGAAAGGAAAACAAGATGAAATGATTCTGGAGTAAAATATACTAATTTTCCTATGTTTTAAAATAAAGAAGAGTAGAAAAATATATTTTTAGAATGTATATATAAATTTGATTTTAAATCTCAAGTATATATATATATTATAAAAGAATTTTTAAAAATCAGAAGATAGTTTAAAAACAAACAAAGTTTAAAACAAGAGTTTATTTAAAAACAAAAACAAAGAATATTTTAAGGCTAAAACATCTTTTTGAAAATCATTTGAAAAGATAATTTTTAAGGCTAAAACATTTTGAAAAGCAGTTTTGAAAATCATTTTGAAAAACCATTTTGAAGTGGTTTTTCAAGCTTCTTCCTGTAGAATATCTCATCACATCAGGACTCGAGAACTTGTACAAAACCAGGATGTTCGTGGGTTTGTAAGCCACTTGTCATAAGTTTGTAAGCTACTTGTCGTTGGTTTGTAAGCCACTAAGAAGGTAGAAATGGGTTCCATCCCAAATGAAATTTGGAATGAAGATTTCCATGCTATTATGAAGTTTTAACAAAACTAGACACTTATCTTGAAATCTTGATCTTGATACTCATGAGTCTTCAAACTTGATTTCTTCATTCTTGATCTTTATATTGTACAGTCTTCAATAATCAGTACCTGCCTTATATATATCCTGCATAATAACATTCATATATATATATATATATATATATATATATCTAGACAATAGTGTTAGTATATAAGTTATAATAAAATAAGTTACAAAGGTTGTTTTCATCAAAACCACTATCTCCAGTTCCTAACAATCTCCCCCTTTTTGATGATGACAACCTTATAAAATATACTACCACTTCGATCATACCATAACTCCCCCTTATACTAACAACTCCCCCTTACTCCATGCCAACTATTTTATATAACTTCTCCCCCTTTGTCATTAACAAAAAATAACCTATAAACCTTGAACTTAATAGAAACTGAGGTAAACAAACATATGACATAAGAATAATAACGATGTATGAGTGAAATATAGCATCCTAAGTTAAATGGAATTCAAGATTTTATACACCAAAGATTGTTTTTAGAAGAACATTAATTAAGATAACACTTATATACAAATTAACAAACCAATATACAATCAAGAATAAGAAAAACGATAAACGCTTAATGAGGACCTTAACTATTGGTGATTTATGGACCGAAAAATTTGGATAGTGGAGACAAAAGTTTCCACATTGTTCGACCAAGTTCCCATTAGCATCAAAAAGGACCTCTCCAACGCAAATTATGCATTCATCTTCGTCCATATGAACATCCGGATTCGGCAGAGGATGTTCTTCTTCTTGATCTTCTTGTGGTTCTTCTAGAGGCTCTTCTTCTTCAGAATCCATGGCTTGTGATGATTCTTCGATGACAATGGGATTGGCATGGTTATCCATAAGGAATTTTTGTAAATTCCTAAGGATTCTGCCCTTGCCTATCTTGTTCTCTAGCCATTCGCAGTTGACTCACTTGAATTTCCATCATCATTTGAAGCAAATCTTTCATCTTCTCTTGTAATTTGATGACTCGTACGTGTGTGGAACGTTGAAAAGGGCCAGAATGAGGAGAAGTGGGTGAAGAAGGTTCATTATTAGAAGAGGAAGCCATTAATTTATTATTTTAGAAGTTTATTACAGGGAATAAAATAGAGAAAAGGAGTAAAAGTCGAAATATATAAATATATAACCAAATAACTAATTTTAGAGGGAAATTTAAATTTGAAAATCTCGGCTTGTATGTCGACATAGGGGGATGGGTTATGTCGACATGCCAGTTCAATTTTTGAGAAATTTTTATTTATATTAATTATTAGCTATACTTGTATTATTTATAATTTATATTTCAGTTAATGAACATATACCTAATTCTCTTCTAAATTTATTAAAGTTTTGTTCGTTTAATGGTTTTGTTAATATATCAGCAATTTGTTTTTCAGTATTAATATATTCAAGAGTTATGACTGCTTTACTATATTATCTCTAAGAAAATGATGTCTAATATCAATATGTTTTGTTCTAGTATGATGAGTTGGATTTTTAGATAGGTTTATTGCACTAGTATTATCACAATAAATTGGTGATTTAGTTATAGTTAATCCAAAATCTTTTAAAGTTTGTTGCATAAATATAACTTGAGAACAAGCCAAAGCAGCAGATATATATTCTGCTTCAGTTGTTGATAAAGATACAGTGTTTTGCTTCTTACTAAGCCAGGAAACCAGAGAATGTCCTAGAAAGTGACAAGTTCCACTTGTACTTTTTCGGTCTGATTTACAACCAGCGTAATCAGCATCACAATATGAAATTAAATCGAATACATCATTTTTAGGGTAAAATAAACCATAATCTAAAGTATGTTTTACATATCTTAAAATTCTTTTAACAGCTTTTAAGTGAGTTTCTTTAGGTTGAGATTGGTATCTTGCACAAAGACAGACACTATGCATGATGTCAGGACGACTTTTTATATAAAGCAGCGAACCAATCATTCCCCTATATAATTTTTGATCAACATCTTTTGATTTATCTTCTTTACTTAAAGCTACATTAGTTGTCATTGGAGTTGGTTTCCCACTAGAAGTGGTCAATCCAAATTTATTAATTAAATCCTTAACATATGTTTCTTGACTAATGAAAATTCCTTTATCTAATTGTTTGATTTGAAGTCCTAAGAAGAAACTTAGTTCTCCCATATGACTCATTTCAAATTCTTTAGTCATTATATCTGAGAATTCTTTATTCATTATGTTATTAGTTAATCCAAATATTATATCATCTACATATATTTGTACTAATTGAATATCATTTTTATTTCTTTTAATAAAAAGGGTTGTATCTATTTTACCAATTTCAAAACCAGATTGTAGTAAATAAGATCTTAGTCTTTCATACCAGGCTCTAGGAGCTTGTTTCAGACCATATAAAGCTTTCTTTAATTTATATACATGATTTGGAAATTTATTATCTTCAAAAAGTGGAGGTTGTTCAACATAAATATCTTCGTTTACAAAACCATTTAGAAAAGCACATTTAACATCCATTTGATATAACTTGAAATTATTGTAGTTTGCGAAAACAAGTAGAATCCTGATAGCTTCTAGTCTTGCTATGTGTGCAAAGGTTTCATCATAATCAATTCCTTCTTCTTGACAATAACCTTGCGCGACTAAACGAGCTTTATTTCTCACGACCTCACCAAGTTCATTCATTTTATTTTTATAAACCCATTTTGTTCCAATTATACTTTTATCCTCGGGTCTAGGAACAAGTTCCCAAACATCATTTCTGGTGAACCGATTCAATTCTTCTTGCATAGCAAGAATCCATGAATCATCAGATGATGCTTCCTTTGGATTTTTAGGTTCAATAGTTGATATAAAAGCTACATTACTCATACTATTTAGTTGATTTCTTGTTTTAACTATAGATTCAATATTTCCTAGTATATTTTCTACAGGATGATCTTTTAATAGCCTAATTCTTTTATTAGGTTGAATGATTTTACAATTAGTTTCTTTTATTAGGTTCACAAAATCTTCTTCATCTTCTATTTGTACAGTATCTTTAAAATTTTCATCAAAAGATACATGCATTGTTTCTTCAATAGTGTTAGTTCTTAAATTATAAACTCTAAATGCTTTACTTCTATTAGAATATCCGATAAAGATATATTTGTCAGACTTAGGTTCAAATTTATCTAAATTATCTTTTGTATTAAGAATAAAACACTTACTACCAAATTTTTTAAAATAAGCTACTATGGGTTTCTTATTGTAAAGTAATTCATATGGATTTTTATTAGTTAATGGTCTAATTAAAATCCTATTTAATATATAACAAGCTGTAGCGACTACTTCAGCCCAAAAGTTTTTAGGTAAGTTACTATTAGAAAGCATTGTTCTAGCACACTCTTGAATCATTCTATTCTTACGTTCTACCACTCTGTTTTGTTGTGGAGTTCTTGGAAAAGAGAAATTATGAGTAATTCCTTTTTGATTACAGAAATTCTCAAAATTTTCTTTTTCAAATTCTCCACCGTGATCACTACGAATACTTTTATTTTTAAAGAAAGTTGATTTTGAATTCATTTAGCAAAATTCTTAAATAATTCAAAAGCATCACTTTTAAGTTTAAGAAAAATTGTCCAAGTATATCTAGAATAATCATCTACAATTACAAAAACATATTATTGTGATTAATTGATTGAACTTGAGATGGACCAAATAAATCTAAATGAAGTAATTCTAGAGGTTTAGAAGTAGAAATCATATCTTTTAATTTAAATGAACTTTTCTTAAGTTTTCCTAATTGGAAAGCATCACGTATACTATCTACTTTAAAGTTTAACTTGGGAAGATCTCTAACTAAGTCAAGTTTTGATAACCTAGATAACATTTTGAAATTTAAATGACCAAATCTTTTATGCCAAATCCAAGGGTCACTTGTATTAGCCAAAAGACATAAGTTATCATTTGAAACTTTCATACTAAGGATGTAAATGTTTTTCTTCCTAATTCCTTCAAAGATAATATTTGACTTATTATCTTCGATGTGACACTTATCTTTTCCTTTATCACATAGTTGACTTATACTAAGCAAATTATGTTTTAAATTCCTAACTAGCAAAACATCAGAAATAAGAGGAGTTTTAGAATTACCGACATTGCCGATGCCAATCACATATCCTTTTGAGTTATCTCCAAAGTTGACCAATCCAATATCTTGATATATAATGTCATTGAGTATCTCGGGATTTCCAGTCATATGCCTTGAACAACCACTATCAAGTATCCATTTATCTTTCTTAATTTGCACAGTTTGTCCATTGGTTGTTGATTCTTCAAAAGCAATGTAACATGTCTGTTCCTGCATAACAAACCAATTCGGTAGATAACTTGTTTTTTCATAAAAACTATATGCAGACTTATGATACTTGGATGAAATGCATAAATTCAAACTAGTATTAACAAAATTTCCTAAAAACGCCATTTTTAACTTTTTAAGTTTCAGATTATGAAAACTATGAAAACCTATGCTTTGATACCAATTGAAAGGGAGTGCGGATTAAGGATCTTAAGGCTAATTTAACACTAGATGGGGGTGAATAGTGTTTAATGGATTCTAATACTTATATGGACTAATTTAAAATTTATGATATAAAAAAATGCAGAACTTAATCACAGAACAATCACAAAATCAAACACAGATGCGGAAAGTAAATAAAAAGCAGTAAAAGGAAAGAACACCGGATTGTATACCGGTTCGGAGTTACCCTACGTACAGTCCTACACCAAGGCAAACACCTCGAATAGATTTTTATTATACCAATGTCGAAATTACAATCCTCAATTTCTAAAGGCCTTGAGGTACCCTCCTATCTTCGAGTCCGGGGCAAACTCTCTTGATTTACGGGACACAAGATCACCCAATTGATTTCCAGGTACAACCACACCTTATAGAGAGACTCGATAAACTTTTAATTACAAATTGATCCTATAACTCTGAATAGCACTTTGATCTTCGAGAGAGGGCAGATAATCAAACAAGAATGAGATTCTAATTTGATTCACTTGATAATTCGGTAGAATTTCGGCATGATCTTAAAAATATGAAAATTTTAGAATATGGATTTATGGAGAAGAAGGAGTGAAGAAAATAGTTAGTTAAAAAATTCGTTTCTGAAGGTTATTTATAGACCAGAAACGGTCATAACCATTCATGAAGAGATTTAAACGAATAGACACTTCTTTTGAAAATTGAAACTTTTGAATTTAACGGCCACCATGTCCACATGGGGTATCCCATGATGTCGACATTCCTTAGTTAAAAACAATGTAAAATTTGTTTTGAAAATGGTATTGAAAGGAAAACAAGATGAAATGATTCTCGAGTAAAATATACTAATTTTCCTATGTTTTAAAATAAAGAAGAGTAGAAAAATATATTTTTAGAATGTATATATAAATTTGATTTTAAATCTTAAGTATATATATATTATAAAAGAATTTTTAAAATTCAGAAGATAGTTTAAAAACAAACGAAGTTTAAAACAAGAGTTTATTTAAAAACAAAAACAAAGAATATTTTAAGGCTAAAACATCTTTTTGAAAATCATTTGAAAAGATAATTTTTAAGGCTAAAACATTTTGAAAAGCAGTTTTGAAAATCATTTTGAAAAACCATTTTGAAGTAGTTTTGCAAGCTTCTTCCTGTAGAATGTCTCATCACATCAGGACTCGAGAACTTGTACAAAACCAGGATGTTCGTGGGTTTGTAAGCCACTTGTCGTAGGTTTGTAAGCTACTTGTCGTGGGTTTGTAAGCCACTAAGAAGGTAGAAATGGGTTCCATCCCAAATGAAATTTTGAATGAAGATTTCCATGCTATTATGAAGTTTTAACAAAACTAGACACTTATCTTGAAATCTTGATCTTGATACTCATGAGTCTTCAAACTTGATTTCTTCATTCTTGATCTTTATACTGTACAGTCTTCAATAATTGGGACATGCCTTATATATATCATGCATAATAACATTCATATATATATATATATATCTAGACAATAGTGTTAGTATATAAGTTATAATAAAATAAGTTACAAAGGTTGTTGTCATCAAAACCACTATCTCTAGTTCCTAACATATCCAAGCTTGGATAAAGGAAGCTCAGTCTAGACAGAAAAGTTATGCAGATAGAAGAAGGAAAGACTTGGAATTCTCTGTTGGAGACTATGTGGATTAAGGTTTCACCGATGAAAGGTGTGATTAGATTTGAAAAGTCAGGAAAGTTAGCACCTAAATTCATTGGACCCTTCCGTATTGTTGAGAGGACCGGGAAACTCGCTTATAAAGTGGAGTTACCGAGTAGTTTGGCAGGAGTCCATGATGTTTTCCATGTTTCTCATCTTAGAAAGTGTGTTAGAGACCCGGAGACTACTATAGCACCTATAATGTTAGAAGATTTAGTAATAGAGTCGGACTTGACTATAGTTAGAAAGCCGATTCAGATTGTGGCCAGAGATGAGAAGAAGTTGAGGAACAAGACAGTCAGATTAGTAAAGGTCCAGTGGAGTGACGATGCTAGAGACTGTACCTGGGAGACTGAGAGCAGGATTAGAGACTCTTATCCTGATTTGTTTGATGGTATGTTTTACCTTTGATTGTTTTGTATGTGCCTTATAGTAATTTCGAGGACGAAATTCATTAAGGTGGGGAGTCTGTAACAACCCATATTTTTATAACATTATTTAGGATATTTAATTAGTTAAATAAAATAAAATAATGTGAAGATTAATAGGTTGAGATTTGATTAAATTAAGGGTAGCCATGCCATGTTAATGAGTAAATTAAAATGAGAAAACATAAACTAATGTGTTAGGAAATGAGTAAGGGCATTAAGGGAAATATGAAAGGCTTATACCCTAAACCCTTAGGAATTGAAACTCACGTTCATTCTCATTTTACCAAACTAAAAACTCTAAAGGCCGGCCACCATTATTGTTCTCAAGGAAGATAAAGCTAGGATTCAAAAGGAAGAAGTTAATCAACATATTCAACATCAAATCTCACTTCTTTTAATCTCAAAGCTAAGTGAATAATTATTTCATCCCATTTTCTTATAGTTTTCGGTTTTAAGATTAGATCCAAAATATTTTTGCAAGTATATGCCATGTTTTGATGATTAAAGTTATATATATGTTTGTTGGTGATTTATGTATGTTCGTATTAGTTTTTATGATATGTTTTATATGAAAACCCTATTAAATGACATCCAAATGCCTTGAAATTTAAATATAGGTCAAAAATGATATTTTAGAGATGGGTTTCAATTTTCATAATTTTCTGAATTTATGTGGATTTTATATTAAATTCCTAGTGAAGAAAATTATTTATTGGATTAAAAATTATATACGGCTAAAATAATAATTATTTGGGTTTGAAATTTTTATATGTTGGAAAACATATTAAAATAGTTTTTTGAGATTTTCTAGATATTTCCTAAGTGATTTAATGAATATATAAAATTATTTAAGGTATGGGACTTAAATGTTTTATATATTTAATTAAGGAGAAAGGGCATTTTATAAAATAAAATTATTATATAATTCAGAAATTAGAAGCAGCACTTTTCAAAAAAGTATTTATTAACCAATGAGAATTTGACAAACAAAGGCAGGTTAGTTGAAAAGTTATCTTTTCTAAGTTAAAAACAAGAAAATCATGCTTTTCGATTCAAAGTTTATGTTTTCCCCTTAAACTCTCGGGTGCTCAAAATTAATTTGAGTGGGCTGAGGGGTTAAGGTCTTTTTCAGGTTTAGTAGAATGATGAATAAGGCTACCAGAGGCATGCAGGAGGCAAACGGATAGCTATTTAGGGGTTGCAGTTTTATGTTTTGTTGTATTTTCGTTGTGTTTGTATTAAGTCTATTATGACTATATGACTCTGGTCATCCAAGGGGGTATCTTCATATACCGCTCTTGGCATATTTTGTAATAAGTAAATTTTATCTGTGCCTGGGAATGTATTGGGATTATGTAAGTTGAATATGGAACATCCGTTTTAAATGTAATGAAGTAAAAGCTGTTTTGAAATCTGTGTTCTATTTCATATTCAAGTGTTTCTGATATTGTAGATACCATTAACATAGCCGTATTTAGTCCCCAGAAGCTAATACTATAGATGACTGTAGCATCTGTATCGCTTAGTTTGGGCCTTTAGATAGGGGATGTTATAGCTTGGTATGAGAGCATTGTATATGAAATACTTTAACTAAAAATGTTTTTTCAAAACATGATCCTTAGTAATCAGAGTTAAGATCTGTATATGGGATAACTCTATAGTAACGTACTTGTATTTGCTATATATAAGTATACGCTATATCTCTAAACTCCTATCTTAGTTAGGCTATTCGTCTGTATCCCATGAAGCTTGAATACAGATATGGAAGGAAGAAGAGGCAGAGTTAATCTCAGGGGAGCACCACCACTAATGGAAATGCCCGACCAAATGCTAGAAGAGGTCCAAGTCAGGCTCAAGCTGAAAATGTAGGTGCTGCAAAATGTTGGTGGAGCTAATCCTGTAGTTCCAGTTAGATATAACTATGCTAAGCAGAGTAGAGACTATATCAGTCTGGGAGGAAAGCCATTTCTTGGAACAAGGGATGTTGTTGAAGTTGAGAACTGGTTGTTGAACTGTGAAAGGAACTTTACAAATATAGGCTTAAATGATGGAGAGAAGCGAAGGCTAGCCTCTAGACAGTTGCAAGGGTTAGCGCTTCATTGGTGGAAATAATGTGGCGGCTGGAGTTCCAGAAGAAGAGCTGACATGGGCTGATTTAAGGAGAAGGTTTAAGCAGAGGTTCTTGTCCGAGGTTGCCAAGTCGGCGTTGATGAGGAAATTTATGGATCTTGTCCAAGGACAGATGTCTGTGATCGAGTATGCTGCTAAGTTTGATGAGCTATCTTGATATGGTTATGCTTTGGTTGACACTGATGTTAGAAGGAATGAGAGATTCATTAGAGGATTGAGGCCAGAGCTAGGTGGAATGACTATGGCCCATATTCGAGATCCTTCTAATGTGGTGGGGGAAATGGCTATTCCCTTTGAAGAGATGCTTGCTATTTCAGCTAGGGAGAAGCCGGTTGATTCCCAGGATCCTCAGGTGAGAAAGAGGAAGTTCTTCAAGAAGAAGGGCACTTAGAAAGTAGGAGCCGCCAAGAAAGGGAAAGCAGATATAGTTTGCTACAAGTGTGATAAGAAGGGGCACTATGCTAATGAGTGTCGTTAGGGTGATGGAAGGTTGGTTGTAGGGAAGCAGAATGTGCAATGCTATAATTGCAACCAGATGGGGCATTGCAAGAATAAGTGTCCTGAAGCTGCTAAGGCACGAAGAGGAAAAGTCTTTGATTTGAAGCCATCATCCTCTAAACCAACTGCTGTTGAGAAAGGAAAGTCTGTGATGGAAGGTACACTTTTGATTCATAGCATACCAGTTAGGGTATTGTTTGATACCGGAGCATCGCATTCATTTACATCACAGTATTTGGTTGATATGTTATGTATATAACCACATACCTTGTTACTTCCTTAAGGGTTGAGAATCTAATAGGAGGGTATGCAACTCTTGGGATGAGATGTGACCAGTTAGAACTTGCTTTGTTAGGTCATAAGTTTGCATGCACTTTGTATGTTTTTGATTTCGTGGATTTCGAGATCATTTTGGGTATGGATTGGTTAGGTAAGTATGAGGCTAGGATATTTTTCCAAGATCGGGAGATCTCATTGAGGCACCCAGATAGTCATAACCGAATTATTTTCTCAATGGAGAATTTTAGTAAGAGTGTTGGTGCTCTATTGAGTACCATGTAGGCTGGAGATGAGTTTAGTCAGGTTCGGGTAGCAAGAGAATTTGCTGATGTTTTTGAGACGGTTACTGGATTACTCCTGAAATGAGCTTTTGAGTTTCGGATAGATCTTATACCAGGAGCGGAACCTGTCAGTAGACCGCTTAGCAGGATGATAATGACAGAGATGAAGGAATTGAAGGTGCGGTTAGTGGATCTACAAGGAAGGAATTTTATCAGACCAAGCAGTTCGCCTTAAGGAGCAACTACGGTGTTTGTAAAGAAACCAGTTAGGTCATTAAGGATTTGCATCGACTATCGTAAGTTGAACGAAAGGACGATCAAGAATAGGTTACCTCTGCCGAGAAATAACGATTTGTTCGATCTTTTAAGTGGAGCCAAGGTATTCTCTCAGCTGGATTTAGTGATTGGATTTCATCAGCTTAGAGTGGTTGAGGATAGTATTCCTTTGATGGCGTTTAGAACAAGGTGTGATCGTACGAATGGCTAGTTATGCCATTCGGACTAACTATTGCGCTGGCATTCTTTGTGGATCAGATGAATCGAATTTTTCGAGAACACTTGGATAGATTTGTGCTGGTCTTCATAGATGTGAAGTTTGTATGGACTGATAAGTGTGAGGAAGCATTCCAGAGCTTGAAACACTTATTGACCCATGTACCGGTTGTTGGTGGTTCCGGAGGGGAAGTGGGATTTAGTTGTTTATACTGATGCGGGTGGAACTGGATTAGGAGCTATGTTGATGCAAAGAGGTAAAGTGATTGCATATGCTTCTAGACAGCACAGACCACATAAAGTTAGGTATCCTACGCATGATTTGGAGTTAGCTGCCATTATTTTTGCTTTGAATATATGGAGGAATTATCTTTTGGGAGCGCGATTTGAGCTTTATACGGATCATAAGTAGTTGAAGTACTTGTTCTCTCAGAAGGAGCCGAACATGAGACATCAGAGATGGTTGGAGTTTATTGTTGCTTATGATTTTGAAATTGAGTACGCACCGAGAAAAGGAAACAAGGTGGCAAATGCACTTAGCAGGAAACATCAGAATGTAGTATTGGCTATGATTGCTGAGTAGAAAGATTTGGAAGCATTATCAGCCTGTAGTGTGTAGTATAGATCCGAGGCAGGTTCTAGTGCAGGAAGTTTTGTAATATCTTGCTTAAAAGTTCGACCGGTAATGATTGAGAAGATAGCTTCTAAGTAGGAGGAGGATCCAGTTTTGGCTGAACGGATCAAAAGGTTAAGGGAAGGAACAGAGAGCGATGACTTAAAGGATTTTAGTCTTGACCAGAAAGGGTGGTTGAGAAAGAAGGGAAGGTTGTGTGTTCCGAATGTAGGAGACATGAGGAAAGAATTTTTGGATGAATGCCATCTTTTGAAGTTCACTATCCATCTAGGAGGAACGAAGATGTATCAGGATATGAAGAGAAGTTTCTTCTGGGAAGATATAAAACAGGACAATTGTTTATGTGTTAAGCAGTGCTTAAATTGCCAGCAGACAAAGGCTGAACACCAGAAACCAAGTGGATTGCTTCAAATGTTGGAAGTTCCGTTGTGGAAGTAGGATTCTATCTCTATGGATTTTACCGATGGGTTGCCAAGGTCTAGTAGAGGAAATGAAAACATATGGTCATAGTAGATAGACTGACTAAGAGTGCTCATTTCATTCTAGTAAAGTCAACTAGGACGGGATCTATTTTGGCGAAGTTATTTATGAAGAATGTGGTTGGGCTGCACGGAATTCCTAGTAGTATATCAGTGATAGAGATTCTTTTTTTACTAGTGAAAGCTAGAAGAGTCTACAGGACGCATTAGGAACTAAGCTCAACATGAGTACCGCTTACCATCCACAGACTGATGAGCAAACAGAAAGAGTTAACAAATTCTTAGAGGATTGTTAAGAGCTTTTGTATTAGATTTCGAGGGATCATGGGCAGACCATCTTCATTTACTCGAGTTCTTGTATAACAATAGTTATCAGACTAGTATTGGGATGGCACCGTTTGAAGCTTTGTATGGAAGACCATGGAAATCTTCCGTGTGTTGGTTAGAGACCGGGGATAGGTTGGTTCTTGGTCCGAATTTGGTAAAAGAAGAAGCAGAGAAGATTGAGTTGATCCGAGCTAGGATGAAGGAAGCTCGGCCTAAAAAGAAAAGTTATGCAGATAGAAGAAGGAAAGACTTGGAATTCTCTGTTCGAAACTATGTGTATATTAAGGTTCCACCGATGAAAGGTGTGATTAGATTTGGAAAGTCGGGAAAGTTAGCACCTAGATTCATTGGACCCATCCGTATTGTTGAGAGGATCGGGAAACTCGCTTATAAAGTGGAGTTACCAAGTAGTTTGGCAGGAGTCCATGACGTTTTCCATGTTTCTCATCTTACAAAGTGTGTTAGAAACTCGGAGACTACTGTAGCACCTACAATGTTAGAAGATTTAGTAATAGAGTCGGACTTGACTATAGTTAGAAACCCGATTCAGATTGTGGCCAGAGATGAGAAGAAGTCGAGGAACAAAACAGTCAGATTAGTAAAGGTCCAGTGGAGTGACGATGCTAGAGACTGTACCTGGGAGACTGAGAGCAGGATTAGAGACTCTTATCCCGATTTGTTTGACGGTATGTTTTACCTTTGATTGTTTTGTATGTGCCTTATAGTAATTTCGAGGACGAAATTCATTAAGGTGGGGAGTCTGTAACACCCTATATTTTTATAACATTATTTAGGATATTTAATTAGTTAAATTAAATAAAATAATGTGAAGATTAATAGGTTGAGATTTGATTAAATTAAGGGTAGCCATGCCATGTTAATGAGTAAATTAAAATGAGAAAACATAAACTAATGTGTTAGGAAATGAGTAAGGGCATTAAGGGAAATATGAACGGCTTATACCCTAAACCCTTGGGAATTGAAACTCACGTTCATTCTCATTTTACCAAACTAAAAACTCTAAAGGCCGGCCACCATTATTGTTCTCAAGGAAGATAAAGCTAGGATTCAAAAGGAAGAAGTTAATCAACATATTCAACATCAAATCTCACTTCTTTTAATCTCAAAGCTAAGTGAATAATTATTTCATCCCATTTTCTTATAGTTTTCGGTTTTAAGATTAGATCCAAAATATTTTTGCAAGTATATGCCATGTTTTGATGATTAAAGTTATATATATATGTTTGTTGGTGATTTATGTATGTTCGTATTAGTTTTTATGATATGTTTTATATGAAAACCCTATTAAATGACATCCAAATGCCTTGAAATTTAAATATAGGTCAAAAATGATATTTTAGAGATGGGTTTCAATTTTCATAATTTTCTGAATTTATGTGGATTTTATATTAAATTCCTAGTGAAGAAAATAATTTATTGGATTAAAAATTATATACGGCTAAAATAATAATTATTTGGGTTTGAAATTTTTATATGTTGGAAAACATATTAAAATAGATTTTTTGGGATTTTTCTAGATATTTCCTAAGTGATTTAATGAATATATAAAATTATTTAAGGTATGGGACTTAAATGTTTTATATATTTAATTAAGGAGAAAGGGCATTTTATAAAATAAAATTATTATATAATTCTGAAATTAGTAGCAGCACTTTTCAAAAAAGTATTTATTAACCAATGAGAATTTGACAAACAAAGGCAGGTTAGTTGAAAAGTTATCTTTTCTAAGTTAAAAACAAGAAAATCATGCTTTTAGCATGTTTTAGCCATTTTAGGCATCAAACCTTCCGACCTAGACCTTCCGACAAAGTCGAAAGGTTATAGCTTTCGACAAGGTCATAGTTCAATGCATATGGTATCAAGTTACTTGGTACATAATTAATTAGACAAGGTCGAAGGCTACTTTGTCGAAAGGTTGGTTGCCAAAGAGGTTGGGGTATGTTTGTTTTATAAACCAAAACCTTACACCTGCTTTGCTTTCGAAAAGAAGCTTTCGACTTGGTTGCTTTTGACCAGGTTAAATATTTAATATAAAGGTTTAAACCTTCCGACTAAGTCGAATGGTTACTGTCACTTTACAACCTTTCGAAGTTGTTGCTTTCGACAAAGACTAAAGGTTTACTTGTTATTCTAAACCAGCCGCTTCTCCATGCTTTCCAAAGGTATCAAAGCTTTCGACTTAGATGTTTAACCCTTGTTTTATAATTGAAGTATAACCCAAAGCTTTCAAAGAAGGTTTTTTAAAGGCTGAAGCTTATTGTTTTAAAGTGATGTTTTAAAGCTTTCGAAGCATACCTTTCGACAAGGTCGAAAGGTAGCTTCCAATGAAGTCGAAAGGTTATAAAGTAGATTCTCCACATGTTTTAAATTGAACCCAGTAAGTTTTCTAAAGGTTTGTGTTTTATAGGTTTAATGCTTTCGAAAGGTTTTGTTTATTGAATGGTTTCGAAGGGGTCAAAAGCCAAGCTTTTGAAGGGGTCGAAAGTAAAGCTTTCAATGGAGTCGAAAGGTAGCTTTCAAAGGGGTCGAAAGGTAGCTTCCAACAAGGTTGAAAGGTTTATTTTCTGAATGGTTTCGGAAGGCTTAAAATGGAAGGTTTCCTAAGGTTTTCAAGGCAATGTTCTGAAGCAATTTTAAAGTAGGATGTCTAAAGTTTCATTGCTTTTGAAAGGGTCGAAAGCAAGACTTTCAAAGGGATTGGAAATTTGTTTTCTTTTAACCTTATAAAATAAATGTTGTTTATCCTTGGGGATACCGGGTGGGCTTAATGAGGTTCAACAATAGTTAGGGATCAAAACCTATATGTTTTGACAATCATTGGGGATACCGATGTAAATTATAATGAATATAACCTAAATAAGGGATACTAATAGAAATAGGTCAACCATGTAGATAGCAGGAGATAATTAGGATATAACCTAAATTAGGGATAGTGATGGAAATTGGTTACTCATGTGGATAGCATGAGATAAGTATATTCATGGGATGTTTGATGGATAGTCAACATCAAGTTGGAAATAGATAGTCTCCATATGATTGAAGAAGGGTTCATAGTCATCCTGGGATAACTATGGGATGTTGATGGATAGTTAACATCATGTGGGGGATGAATAGTCTCTATATGTTTAATGAAGGGTTTATTGTTATCCTAGGAAAACTATGTGATGTAGGATCGATTGTCAGCATCAGCTTAAGTAAAATGAATGTGGGATGGATAGTCCCACTTTGAGGCAATTAAAATCTAATAGGGGATGTGGAAATCCTAGTTGTTTTCAAGTATGCATATTATCAAATGTTTTTAAAATATATGTTTTAACCATTGTGGATGCAGGAGTAGAGAATATGGTTTTAAAAGGATGCTAGTGAGGAGAAACCCGTTTCGCTAAGCGGCGTAGTCTCACTTGACATATTATACCGGGATGTATAGTATTATTCACACCAGGCTTTATGTATGACTCGAAGTATATGTTTTCCCCTTAAACTCTCGGTTGCTCAAAATTAATTTGAGTAAGCTGAGAGGTTAAGGTCTTTTCAGATTTAGTAGAATGACGAATAAGGCTACCAGAGGCATGCCGGAGGAAAACGGATAGCTATTTAGGAGTTTTAGTTTTATGTTTTGTTGTATTTCCGCTGTGTTTGTATTAAGTCTATTATGACTATATGACTCTGATCATCCAAGGGGGTATCTTCATATACCGCTCTTGGCATATTTTGTAATAAGTATATGTTATCTGTGTCTGGGAACGTATTGAGATTATGTAAGTTGAATATGGAACATCTGTTTTAAATGTAACGAAGTAAAAGCTATTTTGAAATCTGTATTTTGTTTCATATTCAAGTGCTTCTGATATTGTAGATACCATTAACATAGCCGCATTTAGTCGCCGGAAGCTAATACTATAGATGATTGCAGCATATGTAGCGATTAGTTTAGGCCTCTAGATAGGGGATGTTACAAATACAAGGTGAAAATTTATATGAATTAGTTGAAAAAATAGTGGAGGATGTACAGAATTATTGAATTAGAGGTGGAGAAGAAGACCTATCCGAGTTAAGGTGAAGCATCCAAGGAAAATCACAAAGCCTATATGGGGACCTTGTGGTGCTATAAATAATTAAGAATGGGTTGTTGATGCATATCCACTTGGTGAACATGCACAATTATTTAGTTTTGTTAATGTAAAGATCAAGTATGTATTAAAGTGATGTGATTTTGCATGGATTTATGATTTGTGATACAGAAACATAGTTAAAGGAAATAAATAAATAAAAATAAGGAAATTATATGTTTCATTTACCTAAATTAATGTTTCTTTTTGAAACAAAAATGGCACAAACACCCAATCAAGTAACAAATATAAAAATAAAGCGATTAAAGACAGAAAGAACACACAATTTTTATAGTGGTTCAAAAACACTCTAGCCTACTTCAACTTAATCCATTTTTACTGATTGTACTGCTTCTAAAAAATATTTCTTACAACTCGTATCTTACAACTCGGGCATGAGTCATGTAGAGTTTAGTCAAGAATTGAATAACCCAACTCAGATTGGTTCAAAGTGGAGAAGAGAAAAGAATCAATTTACAAGGCATCTCCTCCTTTATATATAGACGAAATCCAACACCAAAATCATTGGAAATTTATCAACCATATTCTCCATGTCACTTTCGAAGTCCCAGATAAAGATAGTGGCTAGGTCAGCTATCCGTTGTCAACTCGATACGGAGTTGTTCTTCTCAACTCAGTGTTGAGTTATGAAGTCTCTTGACTTTGTTTTATTTTGTTTTTAATTTATTGAACACCTGACTCATCATTGATGATGTCACGACTCGTTATTCATGACTCATCATTCACAACTCGTCACGCATGACTTGGCAACGAGCGGAGGGGCATGACTCGGTATCGAGTAAATTTTTTTAGTCCAATATTTGCTCTTTTCTTTGTACATCTCCATTCTACCATTTCATGATGTTTTCCATGTCTCCGGATCCATTTCTCTATCATTCTCCAAGATCCATTGGTGGATCCCTTGGTGGATCCCTTTCCAAAGCTATTTTGAAATCAGTCCTACTCGCAACTCTAGAAACCATCGTTATCAGAACTACCGAATGGTCTAGTTCTGCACTGCAGTGGCTGATGCATTAAATCTAGTTAAGTAACTCCATAGGGTCTCACCAGCCCTCTATTTAACACTCGAAAGTGTCATCACATGCTTTGATTGTGCTATATGAATCTGAACTATTTCATAAACTTCTCCAGTAATTTGGTCTATGTGCTGATGAACCGATTTTCCATTTTTCAAAACTGCATCATTGCTAAATCCGTTAAGTATAATAGGAAACACCGTCCTATTACTTCATCTGAAGCACCCAACACTCCCATGTGTTAGATATATCTTATTAAGTGAACAGTTGGATCTATCCTTCCGTTATACATCTCCAACGTCGGCATCTTAAAATCAGGTGGGTTCTTGTCGTATTGGATGTTTTGGGTAAATGGGTTTCTATTTACCTCCCCCAAACTCTGATCTGGGGGTCCACCTCTTATTACCTGTCTTATCGTCTTGGCAATCCTACCATTATCACTCAGTGAAAATCCTTAGTGATATACGCGTCCTTGATCCAAATACTCATCATGCCCCTTATTTCTATAGGGAACTTTTGATCCATCACCTTACTGCTGTAAAATTGCATTTTGATCTCCATTATGTAGCTCGATATCATTTCTCAGACGTGCTCCACCCAGCCCAAGTTCCAAATTCAACATGTCACCCAGGCCACTTGGGTCGGTATCAAGTGGTCCCAACTTGGCACTGAATTATGGTGCCTCTGGGTTTGTCCCGACTTATCCTGCCCTTTCTCCTGGTGCACTCATATCGCCTTTCGAATCTAATTTCGATTTCCTACTACTTGGTTGTCCTTTGCTGCTCTATCCTTCTGAAGAACCCATTCATCAACTCTTATTTTTGATCATTCTTTCCATCTCTTCTCTAGTTGCATAAATTAAAGGGATCTTCGAATTTGAGGACACCTCCTAGCTGCCTATGTGCTCTTGTTAACTTCCTCCAACAATAGCTTTTCTTGTTGATGGTCTATTCATCTTCTCCAAATCAAGTTTCAAGTTCTTAGATATGAGTTTCCTCTCAGCGAAAGCACCAAAATGTTTGGACCAAAAAGGGCACAAACACTCAATCAAGTTGTAAATATAAGAATAAAGAGATTATAGATAGAAAGTACACACAATTTTTATACTGGTTCGGCAAATTCTCTGGCCTATGTCCACTTAATCTGTTTTTACTAATTGTATTTTGCTTTATCAAAGTGTTTCTTACAACTCGTATCTTTCAACTCGGGTAAGAGTCATGCAGAGTTTAGACGGGAATTAAATAACTCAACTCAAATTGGTTCAAAGTGAAAAAGGGAAAAGATCCCCTTTCCAATGCATCTCCTCCTCTATTATAGACGAAATCCATTGCCAAAATCATTGAAAATTTCCTAACCACATTCTCTATGTCGCTCCAAAGGTCCCATATAAAAATCGTGGCCAGGTCAGCAATCCACCGTCAACTCGGTATCGAGTTGTGCTTCTCAACTCGGTGTCGAGTTATGAAGTCCCTTGATTGAGTTTTATTTTCTCTGTAAGTTCTTGAACACCTGGCTCATAATTCATGACTCATCATTCACGACTCGCCATGACTCATCATTCATGACTCATTATTTACGACTCATCATTCATGACTCGATACTGAGTTGAGGGGCATGACTCGATACCGATTTAATTTACTTAGTCCAATCTTTGCTCTTTTCTTTGTACTTCTCCATTTTTCCATTTCTTTATCATTCTTTAGTCAATTATCCATTTCAGTCTGTTCTAGGACCGTGGAAAGTTTTCTCGTAACAAATTCATAAATTGATATGCATATTAACAGTAAAAGAGAAGATTACCCTCTCTCGTTGCTTTGTGCTTTTTCATCTTCTTTTTCCTTCGTCTTATGCCACCTATCAGAGCCTAAATATTTACGTATGTTCCATTATTTTCTTTTTTTATTAATGGATTGGAATAATGCAAACCACCTTTTCCAACAGACATTCATCAAAATTCAAATGAACACTTATTTCTTTAATCCTCCTAATGCTTCTTTTTCCACTTCTCATTCCTTCAGTGGAGTTTTTTGCCTCATGTCGATCGCCCTATTTTCTAGCCTGCTTAGCCTAAAGCAGCTAATATTAGTCGATTTAATGCCTTCATTAAACTCCTTTTTCAAACTGCCAATTATTATGGTGTCCTATACATCTTAAGAATCAGATGTTATTTTCTATATCCCCTCTTCTTCTAGATTACAAAGGAAAAAAACTAAGCCATCCCTTTTTTCCTTCTCGTCTGATATGTAATGCTATGTTAAATTTACACCATTTGTTCTAAATTTATAATTGATTGTTAAATATATATTTTTTCTTATGGGATACCTTAACTAATGTTTTTTATAAAGTAGATTGTTATGCATCTGTATATTGTCATTCTTTAGTCCCAAAAATTCACCTCATATACTAACGAAGCGAAGTTGAAATTTAATAGAAGATTTGGGTGATCTAAATCTAATCCACACAATATTGTATTTATAATAGAGCGTTATTTTTGCTAATGGTTTTTGTAGCTTTTTCTTCTTAGATTTCTTTTTTAATTTTACTACTTACGATCTCTAAAGATTAAATTACATATATTTGATATCTTTATTTTCTTTTACCCTTTTTTGTTTGTGATTGATAGAGGTCTGGAAATTGTACCTCTAGCTCCTTTGATTCCTATTCATAGGTCTGTTTGAATATATTTTCCTATTTTACTTTATATTGTAATTGTAGTTTACTTGTTTTATAAATTTTCACTTATGTTTAATTTAGAAATATTTCATTTTAATTAAGAATATGAAGTGTAAGTTTCATATTTTATAAGGCATATCTTATACTATATACTTTATTAGCAGATCTCTCATTGTTTTCTTCATATTTTCTTAGTATTTTAGAAAAATATTACCCTCTCCTTAATTTGCCTCATTCTTCGCAATATGCACCTCCAAAAAAATATTTTTCTTATACTATCTATTCTATTATATATAAAAGTGAATACGAGACCATTAGTATTCGCTTTTCTAAGCAAATCTCAAATCATATACTTGCCTCTCCTTAATTTGATCAAATTTTTTATCATTAGATCATTCGGTTTGTTTTATATGACAATAAATATTCTCATTATTTACCTATTTTGGAAAATAATAGGTCACATTTTCCCTTTAGTTATTTGGATTAATTTATCACTACTTTTTCTCGTTAACTTTTTACTATTCTGATCAAGTTAATTCCATTTTCCCATATCCTTACTTCAATGGCTTTTCTACATCTTCTCCTTATTCTAACCATCTTTTATGCTTCGTTGCCTCCATAACCCGTTTGCTTCTTCAAAAATGAAATTAACGTCTCAGTTGTTTAATGCGCCTTCTTTGCTGTGTTATGCATTAGAACCCCAAATTTTCCCAAGTAAAATCTATGTGCATTCCATTCAATTTATCATCGTTGAATGTATATTTTGCACAATTGGACATTTTCCTCCATCAAAATTGGATTTTATTTTAGAATTAAGCTTTGATTCTCGGTTTTATTTTTTTGGGTTTTCTAATATTGTTGTGTAAATATCTCCATTATCGCCTATATTTAACATTTCATTTTTATTTTTATGGAGGTATAATATTAGAGTGGTGCTTTTCTTATACTATATACCTTATTAGCGGATCTCTCATGATTTCCTTCCTATTTTCTTAGAATTTTAGAAATAAAATGCTACCCTCTCCTTAATTTGCCTCATTCTTCGCAATATAGACCTCCAACAAAAATATTATTCTTATACTATCTATTATCTTATATATAAAAGTGAATATGAGATCGTTAGTACTCTCTCTTCTTAGCTTATCTTAATTCATATACTCACCTCTTCTTAGTTTGAGCAAGATTTTTATCATTATATCCTTAGGTTTGTTTTATATGACAGTCAATGTTATCCCTATTTACCTATTTTGAAAAATAATATGTCACATTTTCCCTTCAGTTATTAGGATTAATTTACCACTACTCTTTCTCATTACTTTTTACTATTCTGATCAAGTTAATTCCATTTTTCCATATCCTTATTTCAATGTCTTTTCTACATGCTCTCCCTAATCTAACCATCTTTTATGCTCCGTTGCCTCCATAACCCCTTGCTTCTTCAAAAAATGAAATTAACATCTCAGTTGTTTAATGCACTTTCTTCGCTGTCTTATGCATTAGAACCTCAAAATTTTCCAAGTAAAGTCTATGTGCATTCCATTCAATCTGTCATCACTGAAGGTATATTTTGCACTAATTTTCAACTGGATATTTTTCTCCATCAAAACTGGATTTTACCATAGATTTTATGCTCTGATTCTCGGATCATTTATTTTTTGGGTTTTCTAATATTGTTGTGTAAATATCTTCATTATCGCCTAAATTCAAGATTTTATTTTCATTTCCTATTAAGGTATAATATTAGAGTGGTGCTTTTGTTCGTGAAATTGTAGTATTAGTATATTTTCTTAACTGGTTAGATTTTATTAATTATTTTATTTGTTATGTTAACCCCAGTTGATCATATGATTCGGTTTATTATATATTTATCATTGTGAAAATGGATCGCTAAAATTTTTATATTGACAATGAAGAACAAAATACGATCCTTATGATAGGAAGATGGTTTGTAAAGCTTGCCCATGCTTAAAATATGAAGTTATAACAGTCTTACATATATGTCCTTTGAGTGGAACAATAAATGACCACTACTCTTTCTCATCAACTTTTTACTATTCTGATCAAGTTAATTCCATTTTCCCATATCCTTACTTCAATGGCTTTTCTACATCTTCTCCCTATTCTAACCATCTTTTATGCTTTGTTGCCTCCATAACCCCTTTCCTTCTTCAAAAAATGAAATTAACACCTTAGTTGTTTAATGCGCCTTCTTCACTGTGTTATGCATTAGAACCTCAAATTCTTCCAAGTAAAATCTATGTGCATCCCATTCAATCTGTCATCACTGAAGGTATATTTTGCACTAATTTTTTAATTGGATATTTTTCTCCCTCAAAATTGGATATTACTGTAGGTTTTAAGCTCTGGTTCTTGGTTTAATTTATTTTCTAGGTTTTCTAATATTGTTGTGTAAATATCTCCATTACCGCCTAAATTCAACATTTTATTTTCATTTTCTATTGAGTTATAATATTAAAGTGGTGCCTTTGGTTCGTGAAATTATAGTATTAGTATATTTTCTTAATTGATTAGGATTTATTAATTATTTTTTCTTCGTTATGCTAACCCCGAGTTGATCATAGGTTTGGTTTATTATATATTTATCATTGTGCAAAAAGGGTTGCTAACATTTGTGTATTGATAGTGAACAACAAAACATGATCCTACTGATAGAAAGATGATATGATTACTGAAGCACATGCATGAAATTATAAAAGTCTTACATGTATGTCCTTTGAGCAGAACAATAAATGAAATGTTGAAATATATTTGAATTAAGTTATTCAACGATTTCAACTTCACAATTGAATAAAAATATAATTATATGAAGATTCATATGTATATATATACGCATACGCATATAGTTCATCTCACATTTTTTGCCACTTTTTCCATTCAATCTCAATTGAAATGTTGATCTCTTCTTAGTTCCAGTGATATTTTTAATAAATGTTTGAACGTTTCCATACCAAAAAAATCCTTTTCCTTCTCAGGTTTCCCTATTCCAAAATAAATTCTCTAATTAATGTTTCAACATTTCCATACTAAATCTCTTTCACCTATTGTTCTATCAGTTTATAAGCTATATCTATTTTATCTATCTATTATACAGAAATAGAATATATTTCTATTTTTATTCTTACTTCTCATTTATTCTCATTCACACTTATTTTCTCTCCTTAATTTAGGTGATAATTCTTTTACTTGCCTCTAATATAATTATTCACCATTTCCAACTCCAGATTAAATTTCATTATAAGGTAATAACCATGACCGCAGACTACAATTAGGCATGTCAACGGATGCTTTCGGATGCAGATAATGTCATATTCGCATCTGCATCCAAAATCATTTTCGGATATCGGATATCCACATCCGCGGAAATGGACGGATATCGGATAATTATCCTATCAACTAACGACCGATAAATAATTAATTATAAAAAGAAAATTTTAGCTTAACATAAATAATTGTCAATCCCATTGATTACAAAAGTGTTAAAACTTAACAAATATGATGATAATAAATAGTTTCAAGTAGTTAAAAAGCATTAAGTGCATATAATATAAACTACTAACACAATAAAATAAGAAACAAATAACTTTCAGTGCACTAAAATACACATAATTTGAACTATAATATTGACAAAAACCAGACGGATAATTTTCAGATGCGGATGTCTTTGTATCCGCATTCGCATCTATTTTTTCAGATATCGGATATTTATCCGCTTTTCGAATGCGGATGCGGACGGATTTTGGATTTTTCGGGGATCCATTGACAACCCTAACTACAATGAAATCTCATCAATTGGTAGTTATCTAACTTTAAATACAAAGGACCATATCAATGAAACGGATAAAACGAATTGATTAGAAGGAATCAATTACTACTAATTTGGTTGAATTTGAATTTAATTTAGTTGTTAACTACAATAAATTGTTTTTAGTTTAAGTTATTCGATTGTATAAAAATTTAAGTATTTGACCTTTCATATCCTGATTCTCATTCACCTTAAAATCATAAACTCAACCTATTCATTTGAATAAACTTTTCAATTATCTCCTCCACTCTTTTATCGCTTTCTATATCCATTGAAATTCAAATTACAAATGTTTATTTTTTCTAAAAGGTAATTGAATTCAATTAAAAGGTTATTTTTATTTTAAATTGACGTCCTATCAGTTTAAAGTTAGAATTGTAATAAATGTTAAATATATATTTGAATTAATTTATTCCACGAGTTTAATTTGATAATTAAATAAAAATATAATTATACTAAGGTTCACAAAATTCAACCTATCACATTTTACTCTCTTTTGTCATTCAGTCTCAATTGAAATGTTAATTTCTCCTTAGTTCAAGTGACATTTTTACACTTAGGCCCTTAATTCTTTTTCTTCTCAGCTTTCCCTATTGCAAAATAGGTTCTTTAATTAATTTTTGAACTTTTCATACTCATACTTAATCCTTTACGCATGTTATTCTACCTGTTTATTTATTGTATCTATTCTATCTATCTATCCATTATATATAAATGAGAATATATTACTATTTGTATTCTTGGTTCTCATTTATTTTGTTCACACTCCTTTTCTCTCCTTAGTTTGAGTGATAACTTTTATTTAGCAAAGCTAGCCGGCTTTATAGTGGGTCATGCCACTGTATAAATAATGAGAAAACAGGTGTTCTACACATGCACAGAACAGCTAAATGGGAGAAAAGCCCATACAAGAAAGAAAATAAAGCACATGAGCTAGGAAAAAGGAGCCTAAACTACTAATCAAAAAAGACTACTCGCCCTCTAAAGAGGAACTACTATCAACATCAGACGACGAGCCAGTAACATGAACATACCCAGAGAAAAGAGAAGCCAATTTCGGATCAAAACCTTCAGACGAAGGAGAGTAAATAAATTTCCTATCCCAACTGACGTCATAGAACTAACTTTTATTCTCCTCGCCAATCTCACCAACCCTAGTAAGGGACAGACCCTCACCCTCAATGTGATAAATAAGAAAACAACTCTCACCCGCAACATCACTGATGAAAGCATAAAAAGTGGCAGTCTCAGGCGAGTACCGCATATCAGATGGAACATGTACCCAGGCTTGCTCCTCAGAATTCCAAGTAATAGAATCAGACAAGATCATAGTAGCAAGCTCAGAGTGGGCCGTACCAACAAGAGCAACAACAAAAGGAACATCACCAGCAGAAGCGTCAACAGTGGGGTTAGGATCAACCTTCGGGACCCACTTCCTGACAGGAGGACGAGGAAGTGGAACCCGAGCAGATAGTGGAACATGGACAGCAGAGGTAGATCTAGTACACGTAGACGAAAGGTGCCCAAAGGACTGACAGGACGTACAGATCTTCGGTTTCCAACTGTAATGAACTTTGACCTCAACAAAATGGTCCTCATCAAGTCTGACTTTCAACACCGAAGGCAAAGATTTGTCAGGCGTTATTTTAGTTAGAGCTTTGGCATAAACTAATCTCTTTCTGGCTACTGTGTTAGTGTCATAACATATCACCTTACCAACAAGGCCGGCTAGCCAATCAATCCCGATCAGAGGTTGAAGAGCAGAAGGAATGTGAAAAAAGTGGGCCCATACAGAAATAGATAACATCTGATCTTTTGCCCTATCGACAGACGGACTCCATGTGGTAATAATGAAAGGTTTCCCATCAATGAGAATAGGATTGGCCTCTAGAATACGTTGTCTTTCATCACTACGTGAGAATTTAAAGTAGAACATTGCATTATCAAAATGTACACTTAATCCCCCTTTAGGCTTCCATACCAGGTTGCAACGCACCTTAACAAGCTGATAGGCAGGGTTGGAGTCGAGGAAAAAACCCACCAAATAATCCTTTCAATAATCAACACCGGTCTCAATTACTTCCACCAGTGGAATCATAATTCCATCGATCTCTACTTTATCAAAACAACGAGGAGAATGCACACCCGCATTTTTTGGCAATTTGGTGAACAAAGACGACCACTGTGGTACAGCCCAAGGAGGAGATGCAACCTCAGGAACTGGAGCTGCACCACATGGAGAGGGGAGAACGTGCTCGGCATTTACACGAGCACATGGCGAGCAACTTCGAGACTGACCAATGTTAGGAGATACTAACCCAGCTGGCACAACTACACTAGGTAAATCATCTCTGACATCAACGGCCAAAGCAACCTCTTTATCAGCCTTACCTCCGCAACTATTATCGATAAGCTCAGAATCAACAATACCCAAACCAGTCGCAACAGGTAACCCAACATCCAAAATCGACCAAGAGTTAATACGAGTAGATGCTAAGAACGGAGATGGCGGGACTCACCAGATTTCGAAGTACAGCCAAGTATAGGAGGAGCGGATATTATTGGGGAGTTAATGGCTTTCAAAAACCCAAACAAAGGGTTATCACTCACCAACTCAGGCAAGGCATAGTCACCTACAGATCAAGCGGCAGGAGAAACATCGAAAACAAAACTCGGAGGCTCAAACGCATTGACGTTCGAAGCAGCCGCATGGATGAGCACGCCAGAACAGCGCTCCAAATCTGGTTTATTGCGCTTCTTCTTCGGCAGGGGAAAAGACAAGCGAAGGGGAGGAAGGGAGAGTCGAAGGCAAAGGAAGGAAAAGGTCAGACGGAGGAAGAAGCGGAACTGAGAAATATCACCAGAGAAGATGCAAGAATTGCCATTTCAGGGATAAGTCGCTATTTTTGAATATATATATATATATATATTAAAAATGACATGATTGTTGAGTGATAACATTTTTACTTAACTTTAATATAATTATTTACCATTTCAAACTCCAAATTAAATTTTATATAAGGTAATAACCAAAACCACATACTACAATAAAATCTTATCAATTGCTACTAACCTAAACTTTAAATACGAAGGATTCTATCAATGAAACTGATAAAAGGAAATAATTAGAAGGAATAAATTACTACTAATTCAGTTGAATTTGAATTTAATTTGTTAGAGTATTAACTACATTAATTGTCTTTAATTTATGTATTTTCAATCGTACAAAAATTTAAGCATCCAAGCTTTTATACCTTGATTCATATTCACCCTAAATCATATCTCATTTCATATTCATTTGAATAATATTTTTACAATTTGTGCCTCCATTCTTTTATCGCTTTCCATCTCCATTAAAATTCAAATTTCAACTTTTCACGTTTCTCCATATAATTTATTCATTTTATTAAGGTAAATAGATGTCTTATGGTATTCTTATTTTCCATTGCATCTTTATTATTATTTCCATCAATTATAATATAATTTTTAAATAATCTCTTATCAATTCAAAAAAAGAATGATAATAAATGATAAAATTTTCTACTATATCATTTTAGTTTAAGGTATTGGTCATTGTTTTCTTCTGCTAATTTAGTTATTTGATATTAATTAGATATTTACTCTTTTATTGTTAACCGGCATCTTGGCCCGGTTACAAAACGACAGTTGAAGAAATTATCATTAGCACTAGACAAGATTCTGATCAAGAAGAGACTGGAGCTGGTAGCAAGTTGTCAGGCCTACAACAAAGCAAGAGCATTCGGCCTACCTGGCCTGGTGCGCAGATTCACCTACTATGGGCAGAGGCACCTAGTTCCTAAGCCCATGAGGGAAATCCAACCCATCTCGTCTATAAATAGGAGGGCAGTAGCACAATGAAAGGGACCTTTTTTGGAGAACACTGGGGAGACTCTGCCATTTTTTATACTCTCCTCTTTTTAATTCAAACTTGTATTCAAGTCATCAATATATGGATTGTATCTGTATTCAACTACTTGTGAAAGAAATAAAGATCAAAACTCAAAGTGGACGTAGGCAATTACGCTGAACCACTATAAATCCGGTGTTCTTACTTTCTGCATTTAAATTAGCATATTCTTCCTTGTTTAATTTAACTTCATCACTTACATCTCTACAGAATCTTTCTCAATGAGGTTAGTGACCAATTTTGGTGCTAACACTTTGGTGCTTTCACTGAGAATTGAATTCTCAGCTTGATTGGATCTCATCGTCTACTAGTGGATTTCCATATTCGCGAGATAGATCCAGTTGTTTACTAGAAAACTTCCTATTCTACTCAGATTTGAAAGAAATCTAAAGGAAGCTGATAACCGTAGATTGGATTCACTGATGTACGGAAGATTTGGTGATTGTATGTTGAAGTTTGCACTCAAGTTGAATGAAGGCCGACCCTCCTCTGAAGGGAATTCAACCGATCACCCCAGAAAAGACATATGTCGACCGCTTCAGAAAAATTCTATGCCGACTGCTTCAGAAAAAGTCTATGCCGACCATACCTCTAGGACGAACGCCCTTCCAGGCCGAACATACCTCTAGGCCGAACGCCCTTCCAGGCCGAACATACCTCTAGGCCGAACGCCCTTCCAGGCTGACCATACCTCTAGGTCGAACGCCCTTCTAGGCCGACCATACCTCTAGGCCGAACGCTCTTCCAGGCCGAACGGTATTGTATGCCGAACGACTCGGTTCTGCCGAATAAGAATGAATGCCGAACAGTGTGGAATGCCGAACAGTGTGGATGCCGAACAGTGTGGAATGCCGAACAGTGTGGATGTCGAACAGTGTGAATGCCGAACACGTGTGGAATGCCGAACAGTGTTGATGCCGAACAGTGTGAATGTCGAACAGTGTGAATGCCGAACACGTGTGGAATGTCGAACAGTGTGGATGCCAAACAGTGTGAATGCCGAACAGTGTGGAATGCCGAACAGTGTGGAATGCCGAACAGTGTGAATGCCGAACACGTGTGGAATGCCGAACAGTGTTGATGCCGAACAATGTGGAATGTCGAACACTGTGAATGCCGAACAGTGTGAATGCCGAACATGTGTGGAATGCCGAACAGTGTGGATGCCGAACAGTGTGAATGTCGAACAGTGTGGAATGCCGAACAGTGTGGATGCCGAACACATGTGAATGCCGAACAGTGTGGAATGCCGAACAGTGTGGAATGCCAAACAGTGTGGATGTCGAACAGTGTGGATGCCGAACAATCTTGTATGCCGAGCAATTTTGTCATGCCGAACGGCCCTCAATGCCGATCGAAACTTAAGTTACACCGGTCTCTTATACGACCCCTATTTACAAAAAAAATCTTTTTCGGGTGCGACCCAAATTTTCGAAAATGAGGCTAAAAACTCAACTTAATAAAGGAACATTCTATCCACTTCCCTGACATCCCATGATCGACCAGGGCGTAGAGGATCTAGCGGCAGCTTATGAACGGCATCAAGGGAACGGACAAGCAACCGCTATTCAAACGGTACTCCCAAAGGTTGGAGAACATAGATGATATGACTCTAGCAAACGCCAAGATGACGCCAAGATGACTCCCAAGGGAACGGCCGACATCCCTTTGAAAGGAGCCAGTGGCGGAGTCGAATAGCGAGCACACGATGCTGCTTCACATATCAATGAGATTTACCATAATCTTCTTTGAATTATTTCCATTTCCATCTCTATTTCAATTGTTCTATGAACTACGACTTGCTTGAACTAAACCACTTTCAAAACGATGCAGGTGACCAGGTACTTAGATTTGGTTGCCAACCAATCTACGCAGACCATGATCGGACGTGTGGAGTTACATCTGGACGAGCATAATTCTATCGCTCATCATCAACCATATGCCTTTGATTTAGGGCTATGGACTAAATATTGAAAAGCTCATCACGATCAGAGCCCAATACAAAGTCAACATGACCAACCATCCATTCATCGACCTCCATATTTGACTTGGAGACCTAAACTGCTTGGAATGAATATGGCCCGATCATCCACTCCAATCGAGTCATAGAACAAAGTTCGACAAAATACAGATACCTCTCATGAAGCTCAGTGACGCCGGGATCCGTCTGAAGTGGACGTGATTCGATCATCTACACATCAAATCCTACCCTGAACACGAAAGGTTGTTCGAAAGCCCAACTTGAAGTAGCTATGGTAGACTGCGTACTCGCTAACCATCGCTGTCAATACATGGACGCGACTACACCGTGAAACATATGCAACTTACTTTTTCTACCCAGTAATCCATCATCCTCGTTTTCTATAAAGAGATACGAAGCAAATTGTGCGAGACTTGATTATCCAACCCCAGCATGGATACGATCCAACCATCTGTCATACACCTCCTTCCTTGACTTGATTGGAAGAGCTATAATCACCAAGTGGACGAGAATCGGCCGTCCATTTTCAAAGTTTCATCCTTGATGCTGGGGGCAGAATCCCATTCCATGAGCGAACATGGTTCGATTGTTCTTCTGACAACATTAGCCTCGATACGGTAGATGAAATATAAATTAAAGGGTGGAAATACGACTACTCTCAATAACAACCTCCAAGTCCCCAGAGTGTAGACTCGAGTATAAATGACTCAAACCTCCAAGTCCCCAGAGTGCGGACTGGAGTACTCTAAGTCCCCAGAGCGCGGACTCGAGTGTAAATGACTCAAATCTCCAAGTCCCCAGAGTGCGGACTGTAGTACTCTAAGTCCCCAGAGTGCGGACTAGAGTATAAATGACTTAAACCTCCAAGTCCCCAGAGTGTGGACTGGAGTACTCTAAGTCCCCAGAGCGCAGACTAGAGTATAAATGACTAAAACCTCCAAGTCCCCAAAGTGCGGACTGGAGTACTCTAAGTCCCCAGAGCGCGGACTAGAGTATAAATGTCTAAAACCTCCAAGTCCCCAGAGTGCGGACTGGAGTACTCTAAGTCCCCAGAGCGTGGACTAGAGTATAAACGACTTAAAACCTCCAAGTCCCCAAAGTGTGGACTGGAGTACTCTAAGTCCCCAGAGCGCGGACTAGAGTATAAACGACTTAAACCTCCAAGACCCCAGATTGCGGACTGGAGTACTCTAAGTTCCCAGAGCGCGGACTAGAGTATAAATGACTTAAACCTCCAAGTCCCCAGAGTGTGGACTGGAGTACTCTAAGTCCCCAGAGCGCGAACTAGAGTATAAATGACTAAAACCTCCAAGTCCCCAGAGTGCGGACTGGAGTACTTTAAGTCCCCAGAGCGCGGACTAGAGTATAAACGACTTAAAACCTCCAAGTCCCCAGAGTGTGGACTGGAGTACTCTATGTCCCCAGAGCGCGGACTAGAGTATAAACGACTTAAACCTCCAAGACCCCAGATTGCGGACTGGAGTACTCTAAGTCCCCAGAGCGCGGACTAGAGTATAAATGACTTAAACCTCCAAGTCCCCAGAGTGTGGACTGGAGTACTCTAAGTCCCCAGAGCGCGGACTAGAGTATAAATGACTAAAACCTCCAAGTCCCCAGAGTGCGGACTGGAGTACTCTAAGTCCCCAGAGTGCGGACTAGAGTATAAACGACTTAAAACCTCCAAGTCCCTAGAGTGCGGACTGGAGTACTCTAAGTCCCCAGAGCGCGGACTAGAGTATAAACGACTTAAACCTCCAAGACCCCAGATTGCGGACTGGAGTACTCTAAGTCCCCAAAGCGTGGACTAGAGTATAAATGACTTAAACCTCCAAGTCCCCAGAGTGTGGACTGGAGTACTCTAAGTCCCCAGAGCGCGGACTAGAGTATAAATGACTAAAACCTCCAAGTCCCCAGAGTGCGGACTGGAGTACTCTAAGTCCCCAGAGCGCGGACTAGAGTATAAACGACTTAAACCTCCAAGTCTCCAGAGCACGGACTGGAGTACTCTAAGTCCCCAGAGCGCGGACTAGAGTATAAACGACTTAAACCTCCAAGTCTCCAGAGCACGGACTGGAGTACTCTGAGTCCCCAGAGCGCGGACTAGAGTATAAATGACTTAAACCTCCAAGTCACCAGAGCACGGACTAGAGTACTCTAAGTCCCCAGAGCGCGGACTAGAGTATAAATGACTTAAACCTCCAAGTCCCCAGAGTGCGGACTGGAGTACTCTAACTCCCCAGAGTGCGGACTCGGATATAAGCGAATCGGATCTCCAAGTTCCCTGTATATGAACTATGACACAAATGACTTGAATTTGTCAAATCCCTGACATACGGGCTAGAAAGTATTCTAAGTGCTCGAAGCACAGAATGGAAGTTCAACGACTCTCGAAGAGTTTCTGAGTTATATGAAGATGGACTGAGAAGTCTATGTTACTCACAACTGCTTGGATCAAAATCATAATCACAAAGAAAACTGAACAATAAGAGTCTTTTGTAAGACAGAAAAAGGAACTAAACCTTATTCAGAAATGAGTTTCTATTACAACCCCTCCAACGTTCGGAGTCGACATTCTATTTACAAGGACTAAGGAAATAGATGAAAATAATTACATGACTTAAACTAATTCTCGTTGAACGAGGATAGTAATCACTTCTTGTGCTTCTTCAACTTCTCCTCTCCAGAGCATTTACCCTTGGTACTCTTCTTTGATAGAGGGGTAGCAACTGAAGGAGTACGGGGGCCTTCCATGGGCTTGGACCCGCCAGGAAGGATGACCTTCAACGGCTTGTTCAAAGGATCGTCCAAGTCCACAACTCGGGGCTCTACTATGACCTTGACCGTCTCCTCCTTCTCTTTCTCGAGCCGCTCCTCCATGCTCAATTCGGATGTCTGCTCAGAGGCACCTGTAATTTCTACTTCATAACCCCCGTTGGTAGGAGAGGAGGTTTCAGACTTGTCTTCATCAAAAGCTCTGATCACCTGAGTGTCTGGACCAGGAGCCTCCCCTGCGTGAGTGGCTTCACTTGTTTTCTCCCCCACTTCCTTGGTGACATCGCTCCTCGGAGTGGGCTCGGGGTCAGAACGGCCTGCACAAAATCGTGGAAAACAAGCACTAGAATGCAATATTCCTGCATAAAGAATAACGACTTTCGAAATCTTAAAGAGAATCTTAAAGAGAAGGATTATCTACCAGGTTTAGGCAAACTCTCAGCCATCCGGGGGGTCTCACCCTCTGGAATGGGAGACAGAATGCGGACTAAAGTACTCTAAGTCCCCAGAGCACGGACTAGAGTATAAATGACTAAAACCTCCAAGTCCCCAGAGTGCGGACTGGAGTACTCTCAGTCCCCAGAGCATGGACTAGATTATAGACAACTTCAGAAAAATCCCTAAATCCCAGAAGCGGACCAGATTACTCTAAGTTCCTAGAGTGCGAACTAGAGTATAAATGAGTTGACAAAAATCTCTGCGTCTCGAACTGTGGACTAAAGCATAAACCGTTCGACAAATCTCTAAGTCCCTGGAGCGTGGACCGAAGCATGAACACTAATTAGGCACGAGTCAACCGGAGGGAGAATAACACTAAGTCACCAGAATGCAGAGTGGTGCATAAACATCGATAAATAGACGAGTGGATTCCGACCATTTTCTATTCCGTAAACTTCGACCTGGAATCGACAGGAGGATTATTAACCCGCTGAGGATGGAGTTCGACCATCCAACTAGTGACCTGGCCAAATCAATGCTGGGGGCAGGGGTACAAAACACTAAAAAGCCGAATACGACAGCTTACTATAGCCCTAGCGTGGCGTTCTTTATAACTTGAGGCATCGACTGCAGGGAGGCCTCAATACAGAACCAATCGAAACGACATCCAAAGCTACGAGCAACTTACTATATCATACCTCAGACCAAGGGTCAATGCCGATCGGCACCAAGCACATACGAATGTGACTCGGATATTTTTTGAAAAACTATGACCCCCAGAGTATGGAAAATAGGGTAAACCACGAATACTTGGTCAAAGATTCTCCAGCACCCTCGTTTGATTCGTCAGGAGGAGTATGAAACTAGATGAGCATAACCCGACTGCATTTGTAGCCAACTTTACCCCGAGATCTGATTACAGAGCATGAACCAAAGTGGATGTGGATGACCATCCACTGTCCAAATTACGCCCTGAAACTTACGTGGCATCGAAGTATTCCTCTTGGAATGAAAAACCACGATAAAATCCAAGATAGGCGAGACCTAGTCTCCCATCGACTGACATGATCCCACGATCCAACGGGAAAGAGAGTAAAGCTAAAGTGGGTGTGGCTGGCCTTCCTACTTATCGGTATATGCCTCAGACCTGGGGGCACGAGCGAGAAGCAAGATGAATGTGAACCGACTATTCACCAATCACCTCTATGTCTTTGGAGTTTAGGTGAAAACATAAACATAGCTAGGACGAGACTCAACCGTCCATGCAGTACATTTATCAGCCCGAGACTGGGAGAAGACGCATGGTCATCCAAAAACTGGCTACGATAGCTCAGTATTAAAACTTATATATAGTGCTTACAGCTACACAAGGCAATGACCGAAAGGATGCCTAGAGATGGAATCATTAAATCGATGCCAAAGCTTGTAGGCAACTGACTGTCACTCCAACCCGAAGGGCGAGTGAAGGATCATGAATGCATTGAATAGAAAATGCGTTACTCGAATATACAAGCAAATTCAAACTCATAGCAAGACCTAGCTATGCAGTTGCACGCAACTCGAGGCTGGCCCCTACTCGACATTTCCTTCAACGTGCTTTTAAGCCTGATCTTTGGCCATTTGCAGATAATCAATTAGAGCATTCAGAGCCCTTCATTATTTGACTTAACAACTCATGACAAGACTCTAGGATTCGACCAGAGTAACCATCACATTGACCGTCCCAACCATATTTCACATTGAATGTTATGCAAAATAGTTACATCTTTACTCAAAGAATCTAGGATGGCACCTGCTAAGCTGACGGTCGACATTACAGCCAGTCATGGCGACCCTTTTCGAGTGCTGAATATCGGATCACAGCTCAGTGCAATGATGATAAAAGAATTAGTTGGATTTTTCTGAATAAATGATGATATGTTCCCTTGGACCCATTCTGACATGCATATGTGATTTCATTAACTATCGCGGGCCATGCACTGGATATCAACCCGAAGCTACAAAAGCTAGCACAATCATCTATTGATTTCATCATGAAAGCTCCACTCTTACTTTTAGGCTCACCCCATCAACGTCTATGCCTACCAGCCGTTGCGACAGGGCATACAATGACCTGAGACGTCTGAAAGACTACTTAAATAGAATATCGAACTAAGCTAATTCGATATCACTTATTTCCCACGAAGGGCTATCCAAGGATGGAAATTAGCAAACCTCACACCCAAATTCACTACCTCAGATGACTATTCGAAGAGTAGCAGAGAACCAACCATAAGATGGAAAATGTACGCGGATGGAGCATCCAATGATCAGTGTTATGGCATAGGAGTCATGATAATGACTCCTGGGGAACGATCAATCTACTACGTCCTAAAACTCGATTTACCTGTAACAAACAACGATGCTTAGTATGAAGCCTTGACTGCCAGCCTCAAACTTGCTAGAGGATTTGAAGTGAAAACTTTACATATCTTTTGTGATTCTTGATTAGTAGTATACAAATTTAAGGAAGTTGATCTTGCTAGGGGAATTGTCTTGCTCCTTATCTCGGCCAAGTCCAAGAGCTACTAACCGACTTCACGTATTACATCATTACACACGAACTCAGCGAACAAAATGAAAAGGTGTCATGGTTCACTCCTATCAAAGACTATCTACAATGAGGAATTCTTACTGAACGGAGAAATGGAAAACGATAGATCCTCCTCAAAGCTTCACGCCAAATCATCTAAGAATAAGTCGTGTGTCAAAAGGAGTTTATCCATCCCCATGCTTCGGTATATCGCCCATGATGATATCTTGAGCAAAGTCTATGAAGAAGAATGCGGTAATAATGTCAGGGGGAAAACCATGATAAAGAAGATACTCTACTACAGGTATTACTGGCCAACTATCAACCCAAAAGCGGTTGATCATGCTAGACAATGTGACGAGTGCAAGATGTTTGCAAAAAATCCGAGAACCCCGCCGATGGAAATTATTCAAATGGCTAGTTCATAGCCGTTTGCCACTTAGGGGCACTGAAATCATCTTCTTGTCGATCCTAAAGGTGGTGCGAAATACACCATCATAGCAGTGGATTTGATCCATTATAACTGCAAATGGACAGGTTGAAGCTGTGAACAAAATCATAGAGTCTGTACTGAAGAGAGGTTTGGAAAACTACTCAAGTGGCTGATTGCAACCCTTATTTCATAGAAAATACAAACAATGAATCGCAATTGAATTGCAATTAAACTAGATGGAGTTGGCGACGACTTATGAGCATATAAAACGCATCCGAGAGCCAATGGCAAGAACATGTACCCGAACGTGCATGTGTACATCCGAAAAAGTTCGACTTCTTGAAATCAACAGAAATTGAATTCTCACTAAGGGTTATTAAGAGAAGACTAGATCAGATAGCCGAAGCTTATTAGCTCTGCAGAATCAAACACAGATGGCCACTGATGAACTACAACCCTGGATTTATAATATTGGGAATCGACCAAGCATCACGATGACCAAAGAAGGATACAAAACCTTGGGAGTATAAATTGGAGGAAAATAACTATTCAAGAAACATGGTGGATTTCTTTCTGAAGACAAGGAATACTCGATGATTCAAAGTGTGTTGTGTTGCTTCACACGACACACTTTGGGGGGCAAGTGTTAACCGGCATCTTGGCCCGGTTACAAAACGACAGTTGAAGAAATTATCATTAGCACTAGACAAGATTCTGATCAAGAAGAGACTGGAGGTGGTAGCAAGTTGTCAGGCCTACAACAAAGCAAGAGCATTCGGCCTGCCTGGCCTGGTGCGTAGATTCACCTACTATGGGCAGAGGCACCTAGTTCCTAAGCCCATGAGGGAAGTCCAACCCATCTCGTCTATAAATAGGAGGGCAGTAGCACAATGAAAGGGACCTTTTTTGGAGAACACTGGGGAGACTCTGCCATTTTTTATACTCTCCTCTTTTTAATTCAAACTTGTATTCAAGTCATCAATATATGGATTGTATCTGTATTCAACTACTTGTGAAAGAAATAAAGATCAAAACTCAAAGTGGACGTAGGCAATTACGCTGAACCACTATAAATCCAGTGTTCTTACTTTCTGCATTTAAATTAGCATATTCTTCCTTGTTTAATTTAACTTCATCACTTACATCTCTACAGAATCTTTCTCAACGAGGTTAGTGACCAATTTTGGTGCTAACATTTATACTCATCATTTCTATCTTTAATTTGTGTATGGCATACACTCATATGTAGTTTTGCATTTTTATGTTAGTCAATATTTATATTAAAATACTCCTTATTAAGAGTGTAATGTTGATTTTCATGATGTCTACAACCTATCCGTGTGTAAGCATGTTACCTAAATTTTTATACAAAATCATATTTACTTTGACTGATGAAGGTAATAACTTTTAGTATCTGTTGCAAAACAAATCCCATTTTGTTGATTCTAAAGTAAAATATGTAAAACCAAAACCTCGATCATTTTGTGATTATTTATGCAACAAAAAATAAAATTTATATGCAAAATATTTAAAAAGAAACGGAAGTGAAATTATGAAAAATCAAAAAATTAATTTATATTCGGAGAGTTAAATTATAGAAGGGGAAACATTAATTATTTGTTAGGAGATATATTTTGAATAAACACTTCCATAAGAAAACAGTAACAAAATTTAATTAAAAATAATTACCAAGAATAATAAAGAAAGCATTAGTCCATTTAAAATTTAAAGTTAAGGAACAATCATCATGGCACGAATAAATTTCAAAAATTTAGATATAAATATATAAACCATTCAATATTTGACCTTTTATATCTTGATTCCTAATTCAATTTGAAGTTATATACTCAACTCTTAATCATTTAAAGAAACATTTTCCAATTATTCCTTTCACCTATTTCTTTTTAACCTTTAAATCTCGATTAAATTTAAACTCCAATTATTAATTTCACTTCTTATTTAATATTTCATCACGTCTTGATTATCATTCTCTTAGTTCAACAGAAACATAAATTTTTTATCAAAAAGTTTCTTATCAGTCTCTACTTAATATGAAAAAACTATTAAAAGGATAAAGTTATTTAGTCTTTTACTTCAGTCTAAGATATTAGTCATTCTTCCCAGTTTATTTATTTAATTTGCAACTAGATAATTTCTCTTATCCATATTCATCATTTCTTTTTTTTATTTATATGTCTCATTTTTATCCTTATTAGAATGACTCTACCAACGATTGGATTTGCAAAGTCTACTAATGATATTCGGTTCTTTTTTTAAAATCATCTAAAACTTACTATGATGTAATTGGATTTTTGAGTTTTTATCCTACAAAGAACGATGCATGCATTTTATTATATGTTGGCGGACGTTGGTTACTGATTTTTTTTAATTTGTATACTATTATAAACTTATTTCTAATTAAAAATTTGTAATTCATGTTATATTACATACGTTAATAGCATCAATTAGATTTAAAGTCGCTACTACTTATATGCATAACCAGGTTTTTATTGCTTCATCTATAACTTTTGTATCTTTTCGTGTTTATTTGAATTAGAATATTTTGTATTAAGAGTACTATACTAATTTTCATTATATGTTCAACCAATCCTTTCATAAGTACATAATATTTTATATAAAATCGCACCTTTAATTGATTGAATTTAATAACATTTATTGTCATATTATTATTGCTTCTCAAAGGAAAACATGCTAAGTATAATTGCTTTATAGTTTATTTAAAGCATATAACAAAACTAGAGATTGTTTACAACATATTATGGAATGAAATAAATGGGAAAATTATGGAGAAAATAGAATTGATTTGTATCCTTAAGAAAATAAATTATAGAGCAAACAAATAAATATTTGGAATGAATGGAATACAAACTTCCATAACAAATTAAATAAAATTATAAGAAAAATTGCTAAGAATAAAAAAAAGTAGTTTAGAGTTTCAAAATCAAAGTTAAGGAAAAATAATTATGGCGTTTTTATAATGTTAGTGGATCATTTTAAGTTAGGAGGTTGTCCATACCTAAAGTTTTGAGTTACTTGAATTTTATTTTCCTATGTCTTTTGATTATTACAATAAACACGTTTGGTTGTTTACCTATAATTATCTTAATAATTGTTAATTTTTTAATTTTTTGAAAATGTTAACACTCGATTTCAAGCACTAAAATTAGTATATGAGATAAAGATGATCAAATTTAACCTCATGAAATAACAGTAGTGGTTATTAGAGTTTATACACAACATTTTGTATGATTTTCATATGACTTTGAGTGACGAATGAAAAAATAATCAACAATTTATTATGTATGATTTACGTAGTATTGAATACTGAAGGTCACAACTAGATTCTTTATTTGCTTATTCTTCATTTTAATGTTCAAAAACATAATTAACACAATTGTAACATGCTTATTTTGCTTCCTTATTCACTATTTTAAATACCACAGTTGACTATAAATTATTTTAACATTCATTTAGGATTCATATAGCTCTAGTAATCTGTGCTTGTTTCAATTAATCAAATTTGTACATATTGTGTTTTTTGTGAAGTGTTGTTCTTTTTTATTAGAAATGTTTAAGTTTGTTTTTGAATGATTTAAATTTTACATGTACTACTATAACAATAAGTTATTTAGGACTTCAACAACTATTGATGTTAAGTAAAAATTAAAGATTGTGATTATCAAGTTATCTAATCATATTCCATCATTCTTGAAGATTATTTTCAGGAAATATGCTACGATTAAACTTTTGGAATATCTACACGTGAAAGGATTAGTGGATTTAAATAATTGTAAGTTGATAAATCCTAAAATTGATATGGATACATATCCTATTCGAAGAAAATAGTTCTTGATGTTTCAACTAATATTTTGCAATAATATATAGAAATTATGTTAAAAACATTTATTTCATTCTATTTGTGTAAAAAAAATTTAGTTGTGTGTTCATGGAAAAATAGTTAAATATAATGACAACTTAATATCATTCTTTTTTGTAATATTATACCTAAAATCATCATCTTGTATAACTTTTGCTTAAAATTTTACATTCATACCCACACAAATTCAATTCCAATTCTTTTTTGGCTTCGTATGCGAAGCACGGGTTCGCACTAATCATCTGTTATAGAAATTAAATTAAGCAGGTATTATTTTACTCACTAATGATGATTTTATATGTCAGTAGTGATGCACCTTTCAAAATGATGTGATGTGGTTGATAACTTCTAATTGCAGTGTTTACAATTTATGAACAATGTGTATATTTCAAAGCATAATATATTATGGAGTTACATGAATTATATTTTGGAGTCTGTGTTACAAACCAAGAAGTTAACGATGGAGCTCCTTTTTATTACTTCTTACATTTACTTTTGTTATCATTATTTTTATAAATTTTCTGAATAAGTTTTGTCCGAATATTATTTTGGCTAAACTATGGCTATCAAACACTAGATATAAACAGATGTTTATTAATTGGAAAAGTAGCATATTTTTTTTCAATAAAACATAATACTTACTAATTTTCCATTCTTTTTTGAATCTGTAAAAATATCTTTATCTAAGTATGATGTCTTTTTCTAATAATTTAGGGCAATTGGTTGGTAGCAAAAGTTTCAAAGCAAACAAACTATAAGTTGTTGGCTACAAGAAGAGGTACATCGAGTAGTACAAAATTGATAGTATTAACCTTATTCTCTCTAGTAGAAATTATGTAAATAAAGAAAGAAAAAGAGACCCGATCCTTTTTTAAGTTAATTATCCATGATTTGATTTCAATAATGATTTATATCATAGATGGAACAATTGCTGCTTATATAGATTGTAATTTAGGTGAGGTAACAAATTATTTGACAAGGGTGTTTACTATTAATGCTCCATTTTATGTTATTAGAAATACTTTTCAATTAGAGGATCCAACTATATTTAAAGTTCTTTGGTCCTGCTTGCAATTTGACTAACGGTGCAATTTTGCAGAAAAAGTTCATTTTACCGACTATTATGTGTTTACTATAATATCATAGTGATAGATATATGGCACTATATAAGTAATATATACTAGCAAAAAAATGCAGGTAGAAAAAGTAAGACAAAAACATAACTTTAAGTGGCTATAGAACTAGCACTGTTAATTAGTAATTCAAAGCAAGAGATCCGATCTTCCAATCTCTTTATGATAATCATTTTTACTTTTAATAATTAGTATTTTTTTACAACCTAGCTATTTTAACGAGAGGACTTAAAATATATCTATTAGTATTTTTTCAATTACTCCATAAATTAGTTTAATTTAAATACTTTAATCAGCTTCTTTATTATAAAAAAATTTATAACTAAATTATTCGCTTTATATTTTTCATCCATGTATGATGTTAATAAAGCAAAACTTTCGATGATAGTTCTTTCATAACTTGAAATATCAATTCGTAGAAACTTCCCCCATTATTACATAGTATTGACTTCAGTTGTTAATTTGTCGTTCTTTTATTTAAATAATTTTTCTCATTTTTAGCATTCTAACTTACATATTTGGATGCAAAAATTGTTGCTTACCATTTTAGTCTCAAATTGTTTTGTTCCACCAAATTCTTTAATTATTAGACTAGAAAACTATTAGGAATACTTATCATAGAAATAAACTAACGTAGTACATGTACAAACTTATGATTTCTTTAAGAATTTCACCATTGGTAAACAAGTTGAAGATTGGTAATCTACCATGACAATTTTAATAAATTATCAATGTATGTTTGAATAGGATCACCTGATTTGTTTGACGGGCACATGAAATTGCTTCAAGACTATGTTAATCGAACTATTAACTATAAGGGGTTTTCCTTTTTTAAAATTTTGAATGTTAGAGTAAAATGTATAATGCGATTTTGGTGTATACACCACTACAAACCTGTAGTTTTCTAATGGGCTTTTAGAATCACTATGGAGTTATTAATCTAACACTACAAAAAACGGTGTAAATTACGGCGGAGCCTTCCAAAGGCCGTCGACGGCCCCATCATCATCTTTTCAACGGCTGTCGACGGCCCTTCATTTTATTTATTTAAACTTATTAATTTATTATAATATATTAGTTATATAGGTTTGAAATTTGATTAAATATATAATAATCCAAATCTTAAGAATTTGTAAAGAGATTTCTGTTTAATTATTCAAATTTATGAAAGCATCTAATTAATTAAATTAGTGTTGTCGATAATCTTTTTTGTTGTATAATTATATTTGATAATTAACTTTATTGAAAACGAACAAAGACAATCATTTTCTTCAAGTTTCAGTCCATCGGTTATTGATGAAAGTTATGATACGTAATATTTTTATGAATTTATTTTGTAAACATTGTGTATAACTATAATTTAAAATTTTAGATTAATTTGAAAAGGCAAGTAAGAGAGGTTGTAAATTAATATTTATTTCATATTCATTGATAAATAATATAAACTATTTAATTTTTTCTACAAATTAAAATTTTCAAACAAACTAATTTATATTAAATTTATTTTAAAAAGTGTGAAAATGGAATAAAAAATATTTAGCAGCCCACGGAAGTTGTCGCTAAGTACAACCATCGACGGTCGTCGGAAGTTGTCGTAATGTCACGTTTATTCATCCAACTGGCCGAGAGCTATGCTCCCCCAAAGCCCACCAAAATCCTAGCTTCTTCCATCCTCTCTTCGTCGCCGACTACTCGTACGCCTCCCCGACCATCATCAAATTCATCAATCTCCAATCTCAACAATCATAGGCCATTAATTCAGCTCGAATTGGGTATTTTCTACTAACCCTAATTACGTTTAATTTGCTAAATTAGGGTTAATTTGTGATTCTAGTTGTTTACAATACCCCACCGATTGTTTATTATACCCCATTAAATGCTAACTGCAACTATAATCGTTTAAATTCGAAAATTAATGTATAATTTAGTGTATGTGTATATGCGTTAATTAGTGCATATGTGCATTAAGGCTAGCTTGGGTTAATTAGTGTATATGCACATAATTTAGTGTATGTGTTTTCTAAAATGACGAAAATAATAATATACTTACATAATCGTTTATTAGTTTAAACCCTTAATTATGTATAAAACCTAGTTTGCTAGAATGTGTGGCATACGGTAAACTAGTGTATATTGTATTTTATTTTTTTAAATATAGTATTATATTCATAATTCGTTAAATTTGTAAACATAAAATATTTTATAAAAAAGTAAAAATTATATAATATATTATATAATTAATAAAACATTAAAATATAAATGAATTTTTGTACAAATGCTAATATGTTATATAGTTAATAAAAAATTATAATGTGTATTATAATGGTAATATATAAACAAATTGGCGCATAATGTGTTTTATTTTTTTTTAAAATCCCTTAGACAGTTTTTGGCCCTGTTTGACAAGTATTGTATATGATCATTATATATATATTCGTTTTTGTCACAAAATAGACGTCAATATTCATTTGATGCAATATATATTAGATTTGTCCCTATATTGGACAAGTTATAAACACAATAAATTAATTACATTTCGTAAACCATTTTATGTTAAACGGTTGATAAAATTTCAACAGTACTTCCTTTTTGTTCCATGTGTACACGAATTTGTGTATGATATATGGAACAAAGGGGAAGTGCTACCGAAATTTTATTGAATCATTTACAAAAATGATTTACGAAATGTAATTATTATTGTATTTGTAATGGGAAGTAGGATAACCGACCATCAAAGTAGAAAATAATAAACTAAAAATTTGATTGTATTACTAATTTGTTAAAATTGAAAATATATAATATTTTATAAAAAAATCAAAAAATAAATATATTATATAATTAATAAAACATTAAACCGTATAAATGAATTGAAAAATAAAATATCAATCCATAAAATGATCTATACTTTTTTAAATTTCTATCATTTTTTAAAATAGGAAAAACGGTTAATTATTTTACTGATCGGAGCTAGATGTATCAACCACGAAGGGGATTGAGAGGCTCAACAAAGAAACATTTTTATAATAGTGTATACGTATTTACTGAATTCTCTTTAAGTAATAATGGAAACGACGCGTTTTCCGTGTAGTAGGTGTAAACACTTGAAGCATTTGATATCGGATATGGTTAAAGTTCATTTGTGCCAATATGGTTTCATGTCGGATTATTATATATAGGATCATCAGGGAGAACTTGTAGCACCTAATCCTATACAGTCAGAGGAGGAGGTGGGTAACATTGTTATGATGAAACCCATAGAAGGTTTGGTTGAAGATGTAGCACGATCGATGTTCTCTACTATTGAAGTTGATGATGACAATGTTAATATTGAAGAAGAACCAAATATTGGAGCAAATAAAATCTGTTTATTGGATGCTGCTAAGAAACCTCTTTGGCAGGACTATAAAAGCGACACCCAATTATCAGTAACTGCAGAAAATACTAAGATGAAACCAAAATACAACTTCACAGAAGCTGGATTTACAGCTGTTGTACAAGGTACAAAACGGCATATACCCCCCGATAATTTAATGTGCGAAAATCATTATGAAGTAAAAAAGCTTTTGTCTGCTTTTGGTTTGTCGTACCAAAAAATAGATAAAAGTTTAAATGGTTGCATGTTGTTTTGGAAAGAAGACATCGACCTTAGAAACTATAAAATATGTAACGAGGAAAAATACAAACCAAAAAAGGGAAAGAATGTTTCATACAAGCGTGTGCATTACTTGCCTATCACTTCTACACTTAAATGTTATATGCATCTTCTGTAACCATGCCTTATATGAGATGTCACAATGTGAGAATACAGGAAGAAGGTACGTTAACATATCTAGCTAATGGAGAAACATTGAAGCATTTTGATAAGACATATATCCCCCTTTTGCAGCGGAGAGCCATAATGTTAGAATTGTTTATGTATAGATAGATTTTCACCATTTTCTCAATTCGGTCCAAATATTCATCTTGGCTTATTATCGTTACACCTTACAATTTACCTCCGTGGTTGTATATGAAAATTCCATATATGTTTATCACTATTGTCGTCCTTGGTCCTGATGATCCGACACAAGTAATCGATGTTTATTTACAACCGTTGATTGAAGAGTTGAAAACGTTGTGGCATGAAGGAGTTGAAACATACAACATTTTAAAAAAAAATTTGTCTGTTCACTTCTTTGTTATGGACTATTAGTGATTTTCCTACGTATGCAATGCTTTCAGGTTGTAGTATGGCTGGTCGTTTAGCTTGTCCTTTTTGCATGGAAGAAACACAAACATTTTCTTTCCCGCACGAGAAGAAAATTTCATGGTTTGATTATCATTAGTGTTTTCTTCGTATTAACCATCCTTTTAAAAAAGATAGAAAAAACTTTGCAGTTAATAGAGAAGAGGCTATGCAACCACCAATGATTTAGTCAAGCGAAGAAATATATAAACTTGTAAAGGATTATCCAAAGATACATAAACTGGAGTATAAATTTCAGGTAACTCGATGATTCATAATTGATGCAAACAAAGTACATTTTGGGAGTTACCTTATTGGAAAGATCTCTTACTTCGTCATAATATTGATGTAATGCATGATGAGAAAAACGTGTTTGATAATATGTTTAATACAATTTTGAATGTTAAGGGGAAGATTAAGGAGGATTTGAAATTGAGATGTGATATACTAGAATTATGTAAGCATCCTGAGCTTCTAGATGAAATGTCTATAGGTCTCTCTCCCACCGTACAGCAGGTTTTGACTCATTATACTTCTAATATCAAGTCAAATGACACTAAAAACTCAAAGCATATTATGAGTTAGACAATAAGCAAGTTAAAGTTCTGTTAAAATCGATGGAAGGATTAAGATTTTCTAATGGGATTTCTTCTAATCTTTGTAGATGTGTCGACTATAAAAAGGGTAAAACGAGTGGGATGAAAAGCCATGATTGTCATGTAATGATGGAAAATTTGTTACTCTTCGCTTCTAAAAAACTATTGCCCGTTTAAGTTTGGACGGTTATAATGGAACTTAGTTTGTTTTATAAAGAGCTTTGTTCGACAATGTTAAAGTTGAACGTATACGTAAACTTAAAGTAGAAATCCATATACTGCTCTGCAAAGTGGAGAAAATATTTGTTCCAGGTTTCTTTAATGTAATGGAGCATTTACCTGTTCATCTTCCATCTGAAGAACGTCTTCGAGGCCCTGTGCAATATGGATGGATGTATCCATTTAAGAGCTATTAATATTGAGTATGTTAAGCATTAATTTAATTACATATATAAGTAAATTTTAAATTTAAATAATTTTTTAATAGGTACTTAAATCATCTAAAGAAAAACATTAAGAAAAAAAGCACGAATTGAAGGTTCGAGTTGCAAATCATATATCGAAGAAGAAGCTTAGTTTTTTCTCTTGTTATTTTAGTGACCATGTGCTTATCATTTGAAAGTGTTCCACGTAATGATGAAGGCGTTGAACAAGATTTTTCTCAAACAATGTTATCTATTTTTAGACAACATGACCGATCTGCTGGAAAATGTATGGAACTATGGTTAGACGATAGAGATTACCATATAGCGCACACATACATTCTTCTTAATTGTGCTGAAGTTCACCATTTGTTAGGTAATATTAAATAATAATTCTCGATATATGTATTTCAATAATACACATGTAGATTATAATGCAATATAGTATCTATATCTGCAGTGTTTACGAATCACAACATCCATGCAGCGATCTCAGTAAAGAATTTGCTGGTTGGTTTTCAAACTACGTTTATGATCCGAGAAATTGTGTGGTTGACGAAAGATTGAAACATCTTGCATTGGGACCAAAAAGAAATGTAAAGACATATCTAATATTCTTCGTTAATGGATATAAATTCAACACCAAAGAATATGGTGCTCAAAAATTAACTAACAATATCAGTGTATTTGTTAAAGGCAATGATGAACCAAAGAGTCATATAAATGATTTTTACGTTGTGTTAACCTATGTTCTGGAATCAATGTGAACAAAAATTATAATCTTATTAAAATAAAACATACCTCGCATTATCATAAGTACAATCCTTTTGTACTAAACAAACAAGCCCTACAAATTTATTATGCTCCTTATCCATTACTAAAAGTAGATAAAGCAGATTGGTCGGTAGTTTTTAAAACAAAGAAAAGATTTATGTTTGATGGAAAGAATATTCCAAACGAACAAGCTTATCAGGCAGATGTTGAGGAAAATAGCGAAATAATAATAATCGACGATCATACTTATTTTGGACCTCCAAACGATGAATTAAATGTTTTAGTAGAAGCATTTGATATTACAGGGGAAAACAATATAGAGTACGGGACCGAGTTTGAATTAGAAAATGACAAGGACGATTAATAACGTACATTTTGACAGAAGGTAATTTATGTGGTTATTAATGTTACATTTTTCTCATATACAATGATATGTTTTCTCATAATTAAATGATATATTCTGCCATAATAAAATGATATTTCTGTGACGGGTATTATGTCGTTTTTTCAACGTCGGAGTTCTTCCCATTCAGGTTTTCCCTCTTCTACTTAGGGAGGGACCGCCGTGGGAGGTGATGGCAGCAGCCCATCAGAGCAGGCACAACGTCCCATAGTGACGTTACATCCCAAAGCGAAAGGGTAAGCATTAAATTTATTTCAACATCATAAATATTTTATGTATGATATATTAGTCATGAATTATTAAAGGTCTTTATCATATTTAACACAGGGGATTTGAGCTGGATCCATCAGAAATTGATCTTGAGATTTCCAAGCTTTCTTACAAGTGCAGGATGACCGCAAGCTGGCCTAGGTGGGATAATATCTCACCCTACGTCATAGTGTATATGACAGGACATCCTCATAAGTGTAAATTTGTATATCATTATATATAACCACTGTACAATTTGCTGACTAAGTATAAATGTTTAACTTATATTTTTTTCAACTTGCGGGGGCGGTAGAGTTGCAAGAAGTTGACAGTCTTCTTTGCAAAAACTACTGGATGAAGAAAATGAGGAAGAACTACCGCGACACGATGTTCAGCATAAAAAGCGGGGAAGAAGCCTGCTGGATAGGCGAGAGCGTGTGGGATGCTTGGATTACTTGGTGGAATAGTGATGAAGCGAAGGTAAGTTTTCTAGTCTCTTATTAACTATTTAAATTGAAGTTTCATTAAAATCTATCACACATTATATAGAGCATATTTCGATAAGTCAAAATATCACTTTAACATGCTCCGTATGTAATATATAATTTACAGATGTAAAATATATTGTTCAATTTAAATTTACAGGAAGAGTCAGAGGAACTCTGCGAATAGAAGCAAGAATCCAGTAACACATTGCGGTGGTCTAAGTCATTTTATCGTTACCGTCAAGAGCTGGTAAATTTATTAATTTCGATTATAAACAGTTATTACATTGGATAATTTTGTATATACAAAAATAATCATAATAATTATTTCAAGGAAGAGAGCGTCTGGGTCTCATCTCCTACATGGACGTTTTTGCTCGTACTCATGCCATTGAGCATGAAAATGAAGATGGCACACTCTCATACACATGGCATGACTCAAAATCAAAAGAAGCCCATGTAAGCATATTTTAAGTTATCAGTTATTAATAATGAGTTTAATTAATTAGTTATAAAGAATTAAAATAATGTAGTGTTAATTTCAATCGTATTTTTATTTTTCATTTCAGGAAAATTTTATGCAACAACGAGAGTGGTTGCTTCAGGGAACGAGACGGGATCAGTTGACTACTGACGAGGAGGACGCAATTTTTAAAGCTGTCATGGATCCGCCAACGCAGAATAGACGTTATGGCTTTGGCAACCAACAATTATTGAACAATATGCTTGAATTTGACTATTTATTAATCTTTCGACTGCAACGAACTTGAAATTTTTAGATTATTCGTCGAAAATTGTTTAGCTTATAAAATCACTTTCTTATATAAAAGTTAACCGAACATCAAAATGTAGTTAGATAATGAGATAATTATTACATTACTACCTATTGTAAAAACAAATTCATCTTAAAATATTAATTAATATAACTTATTATAAAATAAGAGCAACCAAATTAGTGATTTTGTTATAAATTATCCCTAGGTATAAAATTTATAAAAAATTGCAATAACTGATAATTGATATTCGATCACCCCAACCAACAAATTTTCTAATTGAGTCGGATCAGATTTATAGTTTGAACAAATTAGATGTAGGTTAAAAACTTAAGATTAGACTAAAATTAGATTTTGTAATTAATATAATAGAATAGGTAGATTAGATTTACAGTTTGGACAAATTAGATGTAGGTTAAAATTTAAAGATTATACCAAAATTAGATCTTATAATCAATATAATAGAATAGGTAGATTTTCAGGATGAAATTTCAAAAATAAACAAAAGCAAAATTTGGGTTTTGAAACACAATCATGATAATCTATCCATGTAACATCTTTCTTTTTAATTTGGTTTCTCTTTAACATATATACATGCACAAACACTGGATTGAGAAGACATCCCGACCATTCTCAATTTAATCAAAGCAAGTAAGATAATAATGTCTTTGAATCCCAACGCTATTCCATTTCACACTGTTATAGTGGCTGCTAATCTTATATATCGCATAGTTATAGCGGCTGCTATGCCCACATTTTTTTCTAAACATTAGACAAAAATCCCTTATTAAATCATATAAGTATTGCACGCTAGACGCAAGCAGAGCGCTTACAACAAAGCTTGGGACCAAGCAGAGATTCAAGAGCCGAGAGCCAAGATTGCTGAGTTGGAGGAACGAGACCGCCGTCGCGTTGAGTTGGACGAGCGTAGTGCTGCATATCTACAGCAGCATGGCACGTTTCCTTCGTCAGGTGGTTATGGAGGCGATGATGAGGCTTGATATGTATGATTTTTTTAGTTTGTGTTGGGATATTGTACATATATGCACTTGGGGATAGTCAGGATGATGTAATAATATATGCGATACATTTAGAGAAGATGTTGGATGACGTGTTGGGTTGTTTTGACATGATTGGTACATTTTGAGATGTTGGATGTTGATTTTTTGTATGTTGGTAGAATCTTTTGTTGTATGGTGGATTGTTTGAGTTTGATTTATTGTAAATATTAATGTTTTTTTATTATTGATGTTTTATATGTGATTTGGGCTCATATATCTATGATTTATATGCGTGAAATTGAGCTATGAAATTTATTGATATGTATGTGTTGTACGAGAGACGAATGGCAGCAGAAATAAAAAAAACAGTCCAGATTTAAGACTGCTGATGACGGTTTCCGACGGCTTATTGGTAAACAATAACCAATGGCTAATAAGGGCTTCCGACGGCTTATTGGTAAGCAATTACCAACGCCTACCAGCGGTTTCTGACGGCAAGATACCAACGGCTTTCGGACAGCTATCGACACAAGTGCGGTTAAACCATGGCTTCCCACGTGTACACGGCGGTCATCGGAAAGCCGTCGGAAAAGCCATTGGGATTAATCGGAAAACCGTTGGAAATACTGTTTGGTGATATCTTTATTTCCAAAGGCTTTTTCCGACGGCTATCATTGGTTTTCGACGGCCGCTGACGGTTTTAAGCTGTCGAAAATTGGGTGCTTTCTTGTAGTGTAGTTAGCGACGCCAAAAGTTCTTTTGGAAAGATGATCATCACTAAAAAGTTAGTGATGCTATTGTGCTGACAATTTAGTGATGTCGTGGTAATACCGGTAAATTTTATGATACCAAACAGATGTCGACATTCTAATGCACTGGAACCTATGATTACTTCAATGTTCAAGCTTTCAATTAAACCATGTTAGTTTATGAGTTTGATATTTGGAGGGATGTTAGATTCCGGTTTACATGTCTACCGTATAAAAGTATATGTAAGAAACATTCATAAGATACGATATTCATCGTTCTGCTCTCTATGTTTAATTGTTCACACTCTAAAATAAAACTCTTTCATGAAGAAAATTAAAATTTGTTCAGATTAGGGACTTCATATAGTTGGAGGATCTGATAGGTGAAAATTAAAACTCTTTGATGAAGAAAATTGAAGATCGAGAAAGACAATAATTCATCATCTTGCTTAACATTGATTTTTATCAAAAGCTCCTAAGACTTTTCCCATTTACAAAATTGATGAATCAATTCACCCACATATTTGAGTACGTATCAACGATTCACCAATACTTGACATCACTTCATTCTCCTAGGTACTCAATTCAATTACATTAACAAACATAATAATGTCATTCCAAAACAATAAGGTATACTTATTAACAAGGTAACAAATGATTGTATATATATGACATAGTTAGCTGCCGGAGTGAGTATCAATTGCATTTCAAAAATTATCGTAGCTCACATATTAAGTTTTAAGGTAGGATATACTTAGTTGTTTGTACAAATTCCTATCGAATAATCAATTTTTTCGATAAAATGACATAATAACGTATTTATTGTTATTAAAATAAAAGTTTATGTATCCCAGCAAATCACATTGCACAACAAAGTAGATATGGGTAAATTGTCCTTTACAGATAGACGGAACCATCGATCACATGAAGAAAAACATGAGTAGGTATTGCATCAACAAAGCATTAGTGAGTTGTAATGCTAAAGTCTGAATTTAAGTACAGTTATTAAGATTTTTGTTACATTCATCATTGCCTTTGTAGGGAAAAAATTCACTTAACATTAAAAAAAATTCATGCATTATGTAGTAGTTTATTGAACTTTAAATGATTTCATTTGTTGTTTTCTAATATGATGTGTTTGTTTTGAACTCACAAACTACCAAATAATATTTTTTACCTTTAATTTTAAATCTTCAAAATAGGTGTGCCAATTTCCTATTAGCTCACAACTACCAAATATTATCATGGACTATAAATGTAGTTTTGTCATAGAAATTGAGAACTTTCCATTTGATGATTTTGTATAGTTTTGTTATAAGTATCAACTCTTTGCTTAATTTGATTTAGATCATGGATCAATGTTCCAACAAATATCCATGTGTGGAACACGGGTTGTAGTAGCAACATATGATCGTGCGGTTTAACTAGGATCCAAAGAATCTTTGGGTAAGACAAAAAGCCAACTGGCTAAGCCAAACTCAGCCAAACTCAGAAAGAATAACACTCCACTAGTCCACTCCACTCGTAAACACAGAGAAAATATTTACAGTAATTTAATGCAGGTTTAATGTTGATATCTTTGCACTTTAACTTGAAAGTTAAAAATTCAACAATATTTATTTTTATTTTTTTCTACCGAGTGAAGTAAATTTAATATTGCTCCTTTAGAGCAACCCAATCATTGGATCAGCACTGGATGCAACCCGACCGATAATCCAATGAATGAATGATGATGCGTTTTCCTCCATAAACGCATATTGATATGTATCAAAATTTGTCAACATCTGCACCTTCGTTGTCCTAACATCATATGATTCATATCCTTCTGCAGAAAAAACAGTGTCCTATAACTATTATTTGTGCTCATCTTATAATTTTCATATGTAAGCAATATGGAGAAGCAAAGCTCCCCAATGATAATAGTAGCAATGAAAGGCCATCCAGGCACAGGCAAGACCACGCTTGCTCGAGCCATCTCTGCTTCTCTTAAACTCCCTTTACTGGACAAGGACGATATCAAAGATCGCACTATTCATCTCCAAACCCAACATAACCTTCCTTCCTCTTCTTTAAACGAGCTCTCCTACTCTGTCCTCTTCCAAATTACTAGAACGCAGCTCAGCTTAGGTCTCTCTCTAGTCCTGGACTCTCCTCTCTCTCGCTCCACCCTCCTTGATAGGTTAATTTTTATCATCTGTATACTTAGTCAAAGTTTTAAAACCAACTCATACTCATATACACGATTCAACAGCATTAGAATTGACTGCGATTTGTTTTACTGTGGCTCAGCCTTGTACAGATGTCAAAAGAGTATGGCGCTCAAGTAGTGGTTGTTGAATGCAAGCCGAGAGATGAAGAGGAGTGGAGGAGGAGGCTCGAAGAGAGAGGAAAGACCACCAACGGTGGATCTAGGCACAAGCCTTCCACATGGCAGGAGATGGAGAAGCTTTTAGATGAATACAATGGGTGTTGGGATTATGACGTTGGTGATTTCGTTAGCAAAATTGTGGTTGATACAACCACCAAAGAGCATGATGCAAGCGATGTCGTTAATATGGTGGTCGAGTTCATCAAATCTAAAGTTGGAGTCTCCGTCGTATAAATTATATTTGCATTTTGTATACATGAAAAACAGAGAAGTACTGCTTAATTATTATTCAGCTTATGTAGCAAAAAGAAATTACAAGTAATATATAGCAATAAGATTGAGAATTTCTCTTATAATATGTATGTATGGCGACTGAATTGAGTCAGTCTAGCTTTGAACCAGGAAAATCATGTGATTTGGTGCTTCTCTCTTGCATTGATAAACACCTTCTCCCTTCTTGCATGGATATTGAAGCAATGTTCTTTGCTGCTATCTCAGAGTTCAACATCTGGGAGTGCACTGAGTCACACAGCTTGTCGTGGCCGCTCGTATGTTGATCTGGCTGCACAATTTATACAGCTTCAACTTAGAAGTAACATTGGTATTTATTATAAGTACACAAGCATGAAATATTATATGATGTTCTACAGTTATTAATATGAAAATAGAGTGAGATTTCAGAATCAAACCTTTGATGCCATGGATTCATTGGAAAGCTGGGTTTGTTCGGATTCGTTTTCTTGACCTCTCATCATCTGAGCCATGTCATGGGTGCCTAATACTGCTATGAAGTAAAAGTTAATGAAATTGAGAGAAAGGCTGGATATTTAAGGAAGATGAAAGCAACTACTTGTATCCTATAATGATGTTGCAACTGTAAAGTGGTTGATCATCCACGATTTTTGGTGGAGACTTGCCATTAACTTGCAGCATGAATAAATGGTGGTCCGCGATGTTTGTTTGGGAGTGAATCAATCAACGTAAATAAAAAGATTCTGCCATTATTATAGCCAAACCCATGTCATATCCCAGTTTACATAGACATGAGAGTACAATTAAGTAAAAATCAACTATTGCAGTCATACAAATTACAAGCAAACATCATTAATGAACTTTTACGATTGCACTAATCTAATATATACTCTTTATTTTGCATTTAGTACCTGAGTTATTCTTTGATGATTGTTTTGTGATAAACGCCTATGGAGAGGGTGTGGATCATTGATGTGAAGGCTGAAGCTGATATGTGGATTGCTGACATTTGACATTCACATCGTATTTGCTCTTCTGCCCGCGAATTGATGATTTGTTATTTGTTCCATCTCTCTTTTTCCAGAAGCTTTATCAGATGCTAGCACGTGACGTTGTTGAATATAGTTGTGATTTTATAGTACATAGTATTATTGTCACATTTGTCAAGAATACTCCTTGTTCGGTTCATCTTCCTTTATTATCATGTTAGTACCTATGACCTATAAGCTCACAGTAAATGCTATCATCGGCCCACGACATTAGAGGTCATGTACTTATCATAGCATTATTAGAACAATAGAGAATAAACATTATTAATCTTCGGTCTTTATTCCGTTAGACGTTGAGACTTCGCTTGAGAGTTTTGTAATACCAGTTATAAGAGGTTTTAAGAGTATTGGTTTTGACCGTAAATGATAGTAGCAGTTTTGATTGGATTACATGAAGTGTTGTTATAACCGAACAATATTTGTCTGAGAATTTTAAAAATACACCGATTTTAAGAATTTTCGACTAAAGCAATATTACATGTATATCCTTATATTTTTCTTCTAGTTTTGTGAAATATAATTGTGGGGTATAATTGAAGAAAAAAAATTATAAACCCTCAAACCATCGAAATTTGAGGGATTGAGATTTACTATCAAAATTACACTACATCGGTTTTATAACCAACAACAACCGGTATGGAAAAAAAACTTACAAGCAAAGGTTATAGTAATACTTGAAATACAGAGCCGTTCAAAACCAGTCAAAACCGGTAAAAAATAAACTTCCAAACAGAGCCCGAGTGTTTTTATCACGTACGATTATACAAGGTTAGAGATGTATACTTCAACATACTATTCCGTCGTGCATTTCGATTATTTGGATAAAACACTTCTTTTAACCTGTTTAAGGGCTAGAAATACTTTATCCTTACTATTTTAATATCGATAGGAGAAAATAAACACACTGTAAATACGGTATAAAACATACCTTCGATAATTTACTTTATCTGGGTGCAAAATGAATTTTCGTTGATGAGATTGTTTCAGTTTTACCAAAGTTAGCACATATGCCGACAACTTTACCTGTCAAAGCCGAGTATTTACTGTTGTTCTACCTGTTACCTTTGACCGGTTGGATCCATCGTGACTTTTCTTTTCCTATGCTAGAAACGATTGCTTTTACTTAAGAGAGTACCTTCTCATCATTACATTTAAACAGTATGGTTTTGTTTTTATTATTCAGATCCAAAATCACAGTTAACTCTATCTTTTGTGTATATCTTTTATCCCTTCTACGTCTTCACTTTATTGGAGAAAACTACATCTGTAGTTTAAAGTTCTCTAGTCCTTGGAAACTTCAAAATTCTCTTGAATTCTAATAGATTTCACAATAAAAAAAACTAGTAAATGCGTTTTAGTTACTCCTATTAATCAGTCAATCATTAATACATTAATCTTTTATTTGAGTTTATATTTTATGCATTTGCAACACTAATTCAAATTTTTTTGTGGGTCCTTATGAATCTTATTTAATCTTGGTTTTTTTTGTCTTTCATACGGAAAATCGTATCCTTCTTTCTTTTACGAATGGTTAAGTGTTACTTGAATTTGATTTAAAATAATATCGTTTGATTTTCAAGAATGAGCGCCATATTCAAATTCATATTTAAGTTAACCAAGCCTTTTTACAATAATTTATGATCATTTCTAGTAGTTTCTTAATTACAAGTCCCTAGGTTTTATTTGTTTTATTATCCGAGGATAGGTCATCATGCATTTTAAGCCAGCAGAAAATGACCATAGTTAACTCACTCTTCAACCTTTAGAAAGAGATAAACCATATCTTAAAAAATCTTGGATTCTCAAGGATTGAGAAGCTATTACGCTCGACCTTCCGCCACTAGGTATCAACTACCCAAAGGCTTATTCAACTGAAGTGTCAAACATCTTCAAACAGGAGCCCTCTGTTACATTAGTTCTTTATTGACCTATGTCATTGCTACAACATATGTCCTTATCAACTAAATCTCGTATCCTACAAGGGAATTAGTTCTTTTTATTATTTTACACAAGAGCCTTGAATTTGGTGATCTTACTACCAAGAAAATAAACCATCTTTATAGAAAAGGTGATTTAAGTTCAAAAGCCGAAATCCATCATGTTTACTTCCTTCAAATTCATAAAAAGAAACCTTTGGCTAATCCTATTAGTAAAGTTCATATGACAAGGTCTTCTGTATTCGGGACTCTGATCGTCGGATAATGATCACTTTGTAACACCCCATATTTTTAGTAACCTTATTTAGAATATTTAATTAACTAAATAAAATAAAATAATTAAGATGATTAATAGATTGAGATTTGATTAAAATTAAGGGTAGCCGTGCCTTGTTAACGTCTAATTCAAAATGAGATAACATGAATAAGATATGTTAGGAAATAAGGAAGGGCAAAATGGGAAATATGATGAACTTATACCCTAAACCCTTAGGAAAAACAACACACGTTCATTCCATTTTTTCAAGCAAAAACACCCTAAGGCCGGCCACCATTTTCAATCTCAAGAGAAGATAAAAGCTAGGATTTCAAGAAGAAGAAGTGAATCAACTTGCTCAACATCAAATCTCATATCTTTAATCACAAAGCTAAGGTGAATGATTACTACATCCCATTTTTCTTATAGTTTTCGAATTTAAGGGTAAACCGAAATGATTTTGCATGATTATGCCATGTTTTGAATGATTGAAAGTTTATATATATGCTTGTTGATGTTTTATGCATATTTATATAAGTTTTTATGATATGTTTGATATGAAAATTCTATTAAATGACATCCAAATGCCTTGCAAATTTGAATGTAGATCGAAAATGGTATTTTAGAGAAGGGTTTCAATTTTCATAATTTTCTGAATTATGGTGGATTTTATTTTAATTTTCTAGTGAAGAAAATGATTTATTGGGTTATAAATTATTTACGGCAAGATAAATAATTATTTGGGTCTGAAATTTATATATGTTAGAAAACATAATGAAAAGGATTTTCTGGAATTTTTATAGAATTTTTCTAAGTGTTTTGATGAATATATAAAATTATTTAAGGTATGGGACTTAAATGTTTTATATATTTAATTAAGGAAAAGGGGTATTTTGCAAGTGTTTTAAATTAAATAATTAGCTCTGAAATGTGCAACATTTTTAATGGTAAAGAAAAGAGGCAACCAATCAAAATTTTACACGTAAAGTAGGTTAGGTGAAAAGAACTGTTTATTTTAGGCTTTTAAACTATTTCATTGCTTTCGGCGCCTGCTTCCGCCTTGGTTGGCTTTCGACCAAGTCCCTCCGCCTCCATCTCCATCGAAACCAATACACCTGGCATCAAGAAATTGGTGCGTAGCGAATTGGATAGAAGGCGAAAGGTATGAGGTCGAAACCATAGGTTCCGAAAGGGTCGAAACGTCACTTTGTTTTTAAATTAAAATGCGTCTGCTTGCTTTTTGACTGAATGGCTTTCGACTCAATTGGCTTTCGACTGGATCAATGGATTTAAAAGATATGGTTTCGAATGGGTTGCACTCTAGTTTCAAATATTTTCTTTCGACTAAGCCGAATCCCCAAGCTGTCGTCTTTCTACCTTTCGAAGTCAATGGTTGCGGAAGGTATACTTAGTTTTTTAAAAATCAGCCACTTCTCCAATGCTTTCGAAGGGATGGTTTCGATACCATCTCTTCTTTACTTAGGAAATGATTTTGAAATAGAAGCTTTCGACTTAAATGTTATAAAGACCTTTTTTTATAATTGAAGTGTAACTCAAATGGTTTCGAAAGAGATAGTTTTAATGGTTTCGAAAGAAGTGCCTTCAACATCAATGGGCTTCTTATCATTTTGCTCTACTTGAAGGCATAATTCAAAAGGTTTTGACCGAGACGGTTTTTAAAGGTTTCAAAGCTGTAAACTTTGAATGGCTTCGAACCCAAAGGCTTTCGAAAGGTTTAGTATTTCAATGCTTTCAAAAGAGTTTTAATGAATGGTTTTGAAGGGGTGGTTCCCCAAGGGTCTCGAAGGGGTCGAAAGGGAAGGTTTTCCTTTATTTTCGAAGCTTTCAATGAAAAGAAAGGAAGGGTTATTCCAATGTTTTCGAAAGGCAATGTTTAATGGTTTTAAAAAGGGATGTCTATTATTTCAAAGCTTTCGGAGAAAAAAAGGAAAGGATTTTCCAATGTTTTCGAAAGACAAGGTTTAATGGTTTTGAAAGGGGTAAATGTTTTCATCAACAAGGGGTTGAGTAATATATATATATATATACACACACACACACACACACACATAACATGGCAAAGTGATTTTGAGTAAAGCATAGAGAATATATATTTTCCTTGTGAAAGCATAGAGAATATATATTTTCCTTGTGTAAGTATGATTTAAAGATTTAAATCAAATTTGAAAGGGTTTTTCAGGGGAAGTTGTCCCTAAGAGAAAATGACTCATATATTAGAATACCAAATGGGACTAGTATAGGGTCGCGCCTTATACATTAGCTATTGGCCCCAGCTAATTTAGTCTAAAATTCCAGTGTGTAGGGATGTGTCACAGGTGAGATCAAAATTATGATTACACATAGAAGAGAATATATGTTTGTATACAGATAGGTTATTGGTGAGCCCGTAAAACCATTAGGATTAGGTGACCGTGGGAGATATTAAGTTGGGGACAGACCGTCCAGAGGAGAAGTATTTAACAGATAGTTAAGGACAGACCGTCCAGAAGAGGTGTCTAACAGATGTTAGATAAATTATGTTATTTTGTCTGGTAGGCCCGAGTTAGCCAAAGGTTAATAGTAAGCCAAACAAACTATAATGATCAGACAAATAGTCCATTTGTTACCTGATATGTATGTTTACATAATATAATGATGCTTTATAGTTTTAACTAGTCTTGGTTGGAGGAAAAGATTTGCAAAAGATATATTTTAAAAGGATGTTAGTGAGGGGAAACCTGTTTCGCTTAGCGGCATGGTCTCACTTAACATTAATAATCGGGATGTATAATATTATTCACACCAGGCTTTATGTCTGACTCGAAGTTTATGTTTTCTCCTTAAACTCTCGGGTGCTCAAAATTGATTTGAGTAGGCTGAGGGTTGAGGTTATTTCAGGTTTAGTAGGATGACAAATAAAGCTACCGGAGGAGAGCAGGAGGCTAACGGATAGCTATTTCGGAGTTGCAGTTCTTTGTTTTGTGTTTATTTCTGATGTGTATGTATTAGGTCAATTATAACTATATGACTCTGATCATCCAAGGGGGCATCTTCATATATTGCTCTTGGCGTATTTCGTAATAAGTATATTTTATCATTGCCTGAGAAACATTTGGGATTATGTAATTTAAATATGAAACATCTGTTTTGAAATGAAATGGAAAAATGTTGTTTTGAAATCTGTGCTTTGTTTCATATTCGAGTGCTTCTGATATAATAGATACCATTAACATAGCCGTATTTAGTCGTTGGAAGTTAATACAATAGATGACTGCAGCATCTGTAGCGCTTAGCTTTGGGCCTCTAGATAGGGGATGTTACAGCTTGGTATCAGTGCATTGTTTATGAAATACTTTAACTAAAAATGATTTTTGAAAACATAATCCTAGGAACTAGAGATAGGATCAAGGTATGGGATAACGCTGTAGTAACATACTTGTGCTTGCTATATATATATATATGTATGTATGTATGTATGTATGTATATGTATATATGTATACGCTATATCCCTAGACTCCTATCTTTGTTAGGCTATTCTTCTGTATCTCACAAGGTTTGAATACAGATATGGACGGAAGAAGAGGCAGGGTTAAATCATGGAGGAGAAAGCACCACCACAAATGAAAATGCTCGACCAAATGCTAGAAGAGTCCAGGTCAGGCTCAAGCTAAAAACATTGGTACCGGGGTTCCCCAAGTGGACATAGGAGCCATGTATCAGTTCTTCGTAAACATGATGCAAGCTGGAATCATAGCTGGAGTTGTTGGAGGTAATGCTGCTGGAGGAGGAGTTCAAGAACCTCCAGTAGTCAATCAGTATGCTAACTTGAGCAGAGACTATACTAGGCATGGAGGATAACCGTTTATCGAAACGGAGGATGCTATCGAAGTAGAAAATTGGCTGCTACATTGTGAGAGGATCTTTGCTGACCTAGGGCTTAAGGACAAGTAGAAAAGGAGACTTGCTTCAAGACAGCTCCAAGGAGCTGCTCTATTTTGGTGGAATACCGTAACCGCTGGCGTGGATGAAGAGACTATGATGTGGGCGGAGTTCAGGAGGAGGTTTCAAGAAAGGTTCATGTCAGTAATGGCGCAGTCTGTCTTGGTCGGGAAGTTTGCTGAGTTGGAACAAGAAGAAATGTCCGTTCTAGAATACGCTAGTAGATTCGAAGAGTTAGCCCGGTATGGGTATGCCACTGTTGACACAGTGTTGAAGAGAAATAAAAAGTTTATTAGAGGTTTGAAGTCGGAGTTGGATAGAGCTACTTTACTGCACATCAGAGATCTATGTGATGTGGTAGTGGAAATAGCGTTGAGACATGAAGAGATGTTAGCTTGTTTGGAGAAGAAGAAGGAGAAGGAGGTCCAGGTCGAACAGGGCCAAAAGAGAAAGTTTTTCCACAAAAAGAATGCTCAGAGGGAAGGTGCGACGAAGAAAGGAAAGTCTGAGGTGGTCTGTTATAAGTGTGATAAGAAAGGCCATTATGCTCATGAGTGCCGGACAGGCAAAGGAAAGAAGGCTGCTTTGAAGAAAGGGATCAGATGCTTTAACTGTGATCAAATTGGGCACTACAAGAACCAGTGAAAAGATCCAGCAAAAAGGGATAACGGCCAAGTGTTTGCATTGGAGCCTGCTACGTCAAAGCAGACAGTCCAGGAGAAGGGAAAGGTTGTATTGGAAGGTACGCTTCAGATCTATGATATGTCTGTTGGCGTTTCGTTTGATACTGGTGATCACACTCTTTTATATCTCGATGTTTGGTAGATAAACTTGACCTAGAACCCACATATTTAGTTACTTTCTTAAGAGTTGCAAATCCAATAGGAGGATATGCGACACTTGGGATGAAGTGTGACCACTTAGAGTTTGACCTGCTAGGTTACACCTTTGTTTGCAGTGTGCATGTATTTGATCTTGTTGGGTTCGTAATTATATTGGGTATGGATTGGCTAAGTAATTATGATGCTATGATAGTTTTCCTAGATAGGAAAATATCACTTAGACACCCGGATTGTAATGATCGGATAGTGTATACCGTAGAAAACCCCAGTTGTGAGGAGAATGCTTTGTTGGGTTTTATGGAGTTGGAAGATGAGCTGAATCACATTTTTGTAGTTAGATAATTCACGGATGTGTTTGAGCCTGTAGTTGGATTACCGCTGAAATGAGCAATTGAGTTTCGGATTGCTGGTGCAAAACCGGTGAGTAGGCCACCAAGCAGAATGACACCAACATAGATGAGGGAGTTAAAAGCTCGGTTGGTAGATTTGGAAGGCAAGAGCTTTATCAGACTGAGTAGTTCACCTTGGGGTGCAACCGCTGTATTTGCTAAGAAGCCGGACGGATTGTTAAGGCTATGTATCGATTATCGTAAGCTGAATGAGAAGACGATAAAGAATCGATATCCACTGCCAAGGATTGACGATTTGTTCGATCAATTGAGTGGGGCCAAGATATTCGCTCAGTTAGATTTGGCAATGGGATTTCATCGGCTTAGAGTAGCGGAAGACAGTATACCTTTGAAGGCATTCAGGACTAGACATGGTCGTACGAATGGTTAGTTATGCCGTTCGGACTCACTAATGCGCCGGCATTCTTTGTAGATTTGATGAATCGAATCTTCCAAGAGTACTTGGATAGATTTGTGTTGGTTTTTATAGATGATATTCTGATATACTCTAAGGATAAGAAGGAGCATGAAGTTCATCTTAGAGTTGTGCTGGAGACGCTGAGGTAGCATCAGTTAAAGGCAAAGTTTTCGAAGTGCCATTTTAGGAAGAAGGAAGTGAAATTTCTTGTTACGTGGTTTCGGAGAAAGGATTATCAGTTGATCTAGAAAAGATTGAAGACGTTAATAACTGGAAAAGACCAGAAACGGTAAAGTAGATAAGAAGTTTCCTTGGATAGTGGGATATTATCGGAGGTTTATAAAGGATTTCTCGCGGAATGCAGCGCCGATGACTAAGTTGACACGTAAGGATGTAAAGTTTGTATGGACCGACAAGTGTGAGGAAGCATTTCAGAGCTTGAAACATTTGTTGACCCACGCACCTGTGTTGGTGGTTCCGGAGGGGAATCAAGATTTGGTTGTTTATATTGATGCGTGCGGAACAGGATTGGGAGTTGTACTAATGTAGAGGGGTAAAGTGATTGCCTACGCTTCTAGACAGATTAGACCGCATGAGGTTATATATCCAACGCATGACTTGGAGTTGGCTGCAGTTATATTTGTGCTGAAGGTGTGGAGGTATTATCTTTTGGGAGAAAGGTTTGAGCTTTATACCGATCATAAGTTGTTGAAGTATTTGTTCTCTCAGAGGGAGTTGAACATGAGACGGCAAAGATGGTTGGAGTTTCTAGCCGCTTATGATTTTGGAATAGAGTACACACTCGGAAAAGGAAATAAGGTTGCAAATGCGCTTTGTAGGAAGCATCAAAATGCAGTATTAGCTATGATAGTAAAATGGAAAGACTTGGAATCATTGTCAGCTTGTAAAATACTGGGGAGGTCCGAAGCTGAGTCAGGTGGAAAGTCCGTTAGGTTGTCCTGTTTAGAAGTCTGACTGGTAATGATCGAGAAGATAGATTCTAAACAGGAGGAGGATCCAGTTTTGGCAAAACGGATCAGAAAGTTAAGGGAAGGGACGGAAAGCGATGACTTAAAGGATTTCCGTCTTGACCAAAACAGATGGTTGAGAAAGAAAGACAGATTATGTGTTCCAAATGTGGGAGACATAAGGAAAGAGATTTTGGAGGAATGCCATCGTTCAAAGTTCATTATCCATCTAGGAGGAACGAAGATGTATCAAGATATGAAGAGAAGTTTCTTCTGGGAAGGCATGAAAAGGGATGTTGACTTATGGGTGAAACAGTGTTTGAACTGTCACTAGGTAAAATCCTAACATCAGAAGCCGAGTGGATTGCTTCATCCATTGGACATTCCAGTATGGAAGTGGGATTCCATTTCCCTGGATTTTATTGATGGATTGCTAAGATATAATAGAGGGAATGAAAATATATGGGTCATAGTAGATAGATTGACTAAGAGCGCCCATTTCATTCCGGTTAAGGCAAACAGGACAACACCTGTATTGGCTAAGTTATTTATGAAGAATGTGGTTAGACTGCATGGAATTCATAGTAGTATTGTTAGCGATAGAGATTCTTTGTTTACTAGCGAGTTCTGGAAGAGTCTTCAAGAAAGTTTAGGAACCAAGCTCAAGATGAGTACCGCTTACCATCCACAGACTGATGGGCAGACGGAAAGAGTTAACAAGATCTTGGAGGACTTGTACGAGCTTGTGTATTGGACTTTGGGGGATCATGGGAAGACCACCTACATCTAGTCGAGTTTTCATATGATAATAGTTATCAGACTAGTATAGGAATGGCACCGTTTGAGGCTTTATATGGAAGACCATGCAAATCCCCTGCATGTTGGTTAGAGACCGAGGATAGATTGATTCTTGGTCCTGATTTTGTAAAAGAAGCGGCAGAAAAGATTGAGCTGATAAGGGCGAGAATAAAGGAAGCTCAGTCTAGACAGAAAAGATATGCACATAAAAGACGAAAAGATTTAGAGTTCTTGGTTGGAGATCATGTTTTCGTCAAAGTATTGCCAATGAAAAGTGTTATTAGGTTCAGAAAGATAGGGAAGTTAGTACCATGATTCGTAGGACCGTTCCCTATTTTGGAAAGAATCGGGAAACTCACGTATAGAGTAGATTTACCGAGTAATTTGGCAGGAGTCCACAATGTTTTCCATGTATCTCATCTGAGGAAATGTGTTCGGGATCCAGACACTATTATAGCACCAACTGTGTTAGAGGACTTAGTAGTGGAACCAGACATGACTATAATTAGGAAGCCTATACGAATAGTCGAGAGAGATGAGAAGAAGTTGAGGAACAAGACAGCCAGATTAGTGAAAGTCCAGTGGAGTGATGATGCTAGACACTGTACTTGGGAGACTGAGAGCAGGATTAGAGACGCTTATCCTGATTTGTTTTGATGGTATGTTTTACCTTTGATTGTTTGATGTGTTCCTTATCAAAATTTCGAGGAAGAAATTCTTTAAGGAAGGGAGATTGTAACACCCCATATTTTTAGTAACCTTATTTAGAATATTTAATTAGCTAAATAAAATAAAATAATGTAAGATGATTAATAGACTGAGATTTGATCAAAATTAAGGGTAGTCATGCCTTGTTAATGCGTAATTCAAAACGAGATAATATGAATAAGATATGTTAGGAAATAAGCAAGGGAAAAATGGGAAATAGGATAAACTTATACCCTAAACCCTTAGGAAAACAAAGACACGTTCATATCATTTTTTCAAGCAAAAACACCCTAAGGTCGGCCACCATTTTCAAATCTCAAGAGAAGATAAAAGCTAGGATTTCAAGAAGAAGAAGTGAATAGCCTTGCTCAACATCAAATCTCGTATCTTTAATCACAAAGCTAAGGAGAATGATTACTACATCTAATTTTTCTTACAGTTTTCGGATTTAAGGGTAAACCAAAATGATTTTGCTTGATTATGCCATGTTTTGAATGATTGAAAGTTTATATATATGCTTGTTGATGTTTTATGCATATTCATATAAGTTTTTATGATATGTTTGATATGAAAATTCTATTAAATGACATCCAAATGCCTTGAAAATTTGAATGTAGATGGGAAATGATATTTTAGAGATGGGTTTAAATTTTCAAATTTTTCTGAATTATGGTGGATTTTATATTAATTTTCTAGTGAAGAAAATGATTTATTGGGTTATAAATTATTTACGGCAAAATAAATAATCATTTAGGTCTGAAATTTATATATGTTAGAAAACATAATGAAAAGGATTTTCTGGAATTTTTGTAGAATTTTCCAAAGTATTTTGATGAATATATAAAATTATTTAAGGTATGGGACTTAAATGTTTTATATATTTAATTAAAGAGAAGGGGTATTTTGCAAGTGTTTTAAATTAAATAATTAGCTCTGAAATGTGTAGCACTTTTTAATGGTAAATAAAAGAGGCAACCAATCAAAAATTTACACGTAAAGCATGTTAGGTGAAAAGAACTTTTTATTTTAGGCTTTTAAACTGTTTCATTGCTTTCAGCACCTACTTCCGCCTTGGTTGGCTTTCGACCAAGTCCCTCCGCCTCCATCTCCATCGAAACCAATGCGCCTGGTATCAAGAAATTGGTACGAAGAGAATTGGATAGAGGGCGAAAGGTATGAGGTCGAAAACATAGGTTCCGTAGGGGTCAAAACGTCACTTTGTTTTTAAATTAAAATGCACATGCTTGCTTTTGACTAAATGGCTTTTGACTCAGTTGGCTTTCGACTGGGTCAGTGGATTTAAAAGAGATGGTTTTGAATGGGTTGCACCCTAGTTTCAAATATTTTCTTTCGACTAAGCCGAAACCCCTAGCTGTCGCCTTTCTACCTTTCGAAGTCAATGGTTGCGGAAGGTATACTTAGTTTTTTAAAAATCAGCCAATTCTCCAATGCTTTCAAAGGGATTGTTTCGACGCCATCACTTCTTTACTTAGGAATTGGTTTCGAAACAGATGCTTTCGACTTAAATGTTATAAAGAACTTTTTTTTATAATTGAAGTGTAACTCAAATGGTTTTGAAAGAAATAGTTTTAATGGTTTCGAAAGAAGTGCCTTCAACATCAATGGGCTTCTTTTCCTTTTGCTCTACTTGAAGGCATAATTCAAAAGGTTTTGACCGAGATGGTTTTTAAAGGTTTCAAAGCAGTAAACTTTGAATGGCTTCGAAAGGTTTCCATATGTTGTAAATTGAACCCAAAGGCTTTCGAAAGGTTTAGTATTTCAATGCTTTCGAAAGAGGTTTAATGAATGGTTTTGAAGGGGTGGTTCCCCAAGGGTTTCGAAGGGGTCAAAAGGGAAGGTTTTCCTTTATTTTCGAAGCTTTCGATGAAAAGAAAGAAAGGATTATTCCAATGTTTTTGAAGGGAAATGTTTAAAGGTTTTAAAGTGGGCTGTCTATTATTTCAAATCTTTTGGAGAAAAGAAAGGAAAAGATTTTCCAATGTTTTCGAAAGACAAGGTTTAATGGTTTCGAAAGGGGTAAATGTTTTCATCAACAAGGGGTTAAGTAATATATATATATACATATATATATATATATATATTACATGCCAAAGTGATTTTGAGTAAAGCATAGAGAATGTATATTTTCCTTGTGTAAGTATGATTTGAAGATTTAAATCAAAATTGAAAGAGTTTTTCAAGGAAAATTTAAGGGAAGTTATCCCTAAGAGAAAATGACTCAGATATTAGAATACCAGATGGGACTAGTATAGGGTCGTACCCTATATATTAGCTATTGGCCCTGGCTAATTTAATCCAAAATTCCAGTGTGTAGGGCTGTGTCACAGGTAAGACTAAAATTATGATTACACACAGAAGGGAATATATGTTTGTATACAGATAGGTTATTGGTGAGCCCGTAAAACCATTAGGATCAAGTAACCCTGGGAGATGTTAAGTTAGGGGTAAACCGTCCAGAACAGAAGTATTTAACAAATAGTTAAGGACAGGCCGTCTAGAGGAGGTGTTTAACGGATGTTAAATAAATTATGTTATTTTGTCTAGTAGGCCCGAGTCAGCCAAAGGTTAATAGTAAGCCAAAAAAAACTTTAATAATCTGACAGATAGTCCATTTGTTACCTGATATGTATGTTTACATAAGATAATGATGCTTTACAGTTTTAACTGGTTTTGGTTGGAGGAAAAGATTTGCAAAAGATATGTTTTAAAAGAGTGTTAGTGAGGGGAAACCCGTTCCGCTTAGTGGCGTGATCTTAGTTAACATTAATAATCGGGATGTATAGTATTATTCACACCAGGCTTTATGTCTGACTCGAAGTTTATGTTTTCCCCTTAAACTCTCAGGTGCTCAAAATTGATTTGAGTAGGTTGAGGGTTGAGGTTCTTTCAGGTTTAGTAGGATGTTGAATAAAGCTACCGGAGGAGAGCAGGAGGCTGAGGGATAGCTATTTAGGAGTTGCAGTTCTTTGTTTTGTGTTTATTTCTGCTGTGTATGTATTAGGTCAATTATGACTATATGACTCTGATCATCCAAGGGGCATCTTCATATGTCGCTCTTGGCGTATTTCGTAATAAGTATATTTTATCATTGTTTGGGAAAGGTTTGGGATTATGTAATTTGAATATGAAACGTCTATTTTGAAATGTAATGGAAAAATGTTGTTTTGAAATATGTGCTTTGTTTCATTTTCGAGTGCTTTTGATATTATAGATACCATTAATATAGCCATGTTTATTAGCCAGTAGTTAATACTATAGATGACTGCAGCATCTGTAGCGCTTAGCTTTGGGACTCTAGATAGGGGATGTTACAACCTTTAACCGAGCTTGCAAGTTATTGTTAGTCTTTTAAGTTTTATTATTTTTTAAGACTAGCGTTGAATCGAACTAGCTTGTTTATATTTTATTACAGATAAACATGAAAAACTAAAGAAACGCCCAATTTATAGCCCTCATATCAGCGTGGTTCTTAAACTATCATCCAAGGCTAGTAGAAGTGAAACCCTCCCCAGCACCCGAGGTAAGAGCAAAAATAGTAAAAGGCACAGAGAAAAATGAAAAGAAACAAAAAAAATTATTTGTTATTGAAGAAGAGGTCACGGACCTCCTACGGATTGACACGTCTTCTAAACATGCTTTATTGGATTATTGATAATTTCGTATTTTGAGTATTTTCAAAATTGGAATGAGAAAGCAGAGATTTACTTTTATTGATTTTTGAAACGATCAGATTCAAGAGATAATAATATTCACCAATACAACCTTGTATTTATAATATAATGTTATTGGACCTTTCGGGCTTTGGTCTGTTTACTAAATGCTTCATACCCGAACCGATGCTGAGAATATATTATCTCATTCTTATGTGTGGCTGCTTTTACTTCATTATTCTCAACTCCCCCTTTGACCCATCTAGGGTTCGCGATTCCTAGGGTTTTCCAATTTTCCCTAATCTAACTTGGCAGCATTTAAATCTCTTTAGTTTGATGAAGTTTAGCTGAAGCTATCTTCAAACTGCTCTTGCTTTAGAGTTTTGAGATTTCCAGTGTTCAGATCTTCCGATTAGCTTTACTATCACCTTTAAGTTGCTTTGTGAATTGATGAGATCTGGCTTCTGATTTCTACAACTTCCAGCTCTTTCTTCAATTTGATGGAATTTGTGACAAAGGGAGATTGAGGGTACTAATTTGTGTGTGATTCTTGCCAAAAAGGGTTACAATCAGATCGAAGGAAGTTGATAAAAATTTAGCTCTTGTCTTCATTGAATTTTAGCTATTTCTTTAATTTGATGAAGTTTGTGGCTGAAAGTGGTTTGGTAAGTATGTCAGCCCTTCGGTAAGTGGCAGGTATATGGTTAATTTGCAACTTCCCTTTCATGACTTGTTCATGAACAAAGTATAAATCAATCTGTATATGTTTTGTTCTTTAGTGTAGTATCAGATTTGCTGAAAGAGAAACATCACTTAAATTATCACACCAAATAGTCGGTTTGGTATTTGTAGTTGCTTTTAATTCATCTAGTAGATACTGAATCCGCATTACTTCTACTATGGAACATGCTATGCTTTCCTCTGTGCTTGACCTAGATACAATAGCTTGTTTCTTAGAGCACCATGAAATAGGATTGTCCCCAATATAGATAGCCTATAGTAGATCTTCTATCATCAGGGTCTGTAACCCAATCAGCATCTACATATCCTGATATAGTAAGATTTTTGCATGCCTTTAAGCTTAGTCCATGTTCCGCAGTTTCTTTTAAGTATCTTGGTATTCTCTTGACCGCTTTCCAGTGCTCATCTTTTGGATCCTACATAAATTGACACCCTTTTTTAACACTAAAAGAGATTTCTGGCCTTGTGATGGTTACATATTGTAATGCACCAACAATATTCTATATTGTTTATTATTAAGTATTAGTTCTCCTCTATTTTTTGATAGATGCTGATTTGTTATCATGGGAGTAGGCAGTGAATTGTCGCCATCCATTTTTTCTTTGATCAGAATTTCATTGATGTAATTTGTTGGCATAAAAATATTTATGAATCTAACTTTCTCTTAACCTCTGTACCCAAGAAATAATTCAATGTCCCAAGATCCTTGATAGAGAATTGTCTGTCTAAGTAGTCAATAAGATTGCTGATTTCTACATCATTATCACCTGTAATTATTAAGTCATCAACATATGTTAGAGTGTATATTGTTGAGACCTTATCAATTTTTATAAATAGTGAGTTGTCTTATTTGGCAGACTGAAAACTTAAATTTATTAATGTTGTTTTTAGTTTGTCTTACCAAACTCTTAGAGCTTATTTAAGCCCATAGATAGCTTTATTTAGCCTGCACACATATTTTCTGTCATGCTTGTAGGCTGTTGGTTGCTCCATGTATACTTCTTTCTGCATGTCACCATTCAAAAAAGCATTATTTACATCAAGTTGTCTAATACTTTAGTTTTCATACAGAGCTATAGTACGAATAATTCTAATTGTTGTTGGTTTAACAGCTAGAGAAAAGGTTTCGTTAAAGTCAAAACCATATTATTGTGTATATCCTTTGGCTACTAGTATTGCTTTGTATCTTCCTATTGTTCCATCTTGATTTTTCTTTAATTTGTATGTCCATCTACATCCTACCACTTTTTTGTTTTCAAGTGGATATACCAGATTCCATGTTTTATTCTTTATGAGTGCATTATATTCCTCATCAATTGCTTTTTTCCAGTTTTCATTTCTTATAGCCTGATCAAAAGTTTATGGTTCATCTGGAGTGACAGTTGCAGTATATAGTTTGAGTTTAAATATCCCGCTCTTTGATCTAGTAGTCATGTGATGACCGGTTTGAGCATGTTGCTTATTTTGTGCTTGCTCAGTTGTGTTTTCTTGTTGTCCATGTGAATGCTCTTGATTATTTCGTCAACTACTACTTTGTGTTGGACTTGTTGTACATGTAGGGGTGTCGTTGAGATGATTGGGTTGCTCTGCCTGTTCATGACTTGGTTCACTAAGCACTTTGAGTTGTGGATCGGAGTAATTTGGACTCTTCTCAACCCATTCCTTGTTCCACTCAGGTGAATACAGAGGTATATTTGATATTGAAACCTTTGGATTGTAGACCTTTTTGTGTTGTTTTCATACTGTCTACTTATAAAATATTTTTCTATTGCTATCCAAACACTTATACCCTTCTGATTTGTTGCATAACCTAAAAAGATACATAGTGTTGACTTGAAATTTAATTTGTGGCTATTATAACGTCTTAGGTAAGGAAAACACAAGCATCCAAATGTCTTTAACTACGATAATCGGGTTTTATATTGGATAACATTTCTATTTAACATTTGTTTTTCAACACTTTAGTTGGCAGTCTATTAATCAAATAGACTATTGTATTAAATGAATCTGGCCAGAACTTTAAAGGCAGTGATGCTTGTGCTAATAATGTAAGACCTGATTCTATAATATGTCTATGTTTTCTTTCAACCAAGCCATTTTGCTCAGAAGTATATGGACAAGTAATTCTATGAATTATCCCTTTCCGTTGAAAGAAATTACTGAGTGCCTTAAACTCAGCACCACCATTAGTTTTCAAAATTTTAACTTGATGATTTGTTTAATTTTCTACCTGAGTAATGAAGTGTATTGCTGCCTTATATTTTTCAAATTTTGTTCTAAGAAAATTTATCCAAGTAAATCTATTATATGCATCAACAAATGATATATAATATTTAAAACCATAATCTAAACTGATAGGTGCCGGATCCTATAGATCAGTAGCAACTATTTCAAGAGTTTTACTATACTTAGTCTGTGAGTCAAAGAAAGACAACTTATGACTCTTACTATAACAGCCCGCACCTCACTTAACGCAGATATTGTCCCCAACTTAGTCACCTCCGCCTTATGAGCCAAGCCAAGGTGTGAGGTTTTGTTCCTCAAAAGGCCTCGACGTTGTTATAAGGTGAAGGCTTTGGTATATAAGCACCCACTTCATAGTGTTTTTCCGCGATGTGGGACTATTATTTCCAGTTTGAAGGGGTGTTACAATCTCCCCCCTTTAGAGCCCAACGTCCTTGTTGGCTCATGAACACAACACCACTCAGGCGTCGTGCTGTAACATATACAGACCATAGTTCCAGCTGGGTATGGCTCTAATACCAATGTAACAGCCCGCACCTCACTTAACGCGGATATTGTCCCCAACTTAGTCACCTCCGCCTCATGGGCCCAGCCAAGGTGTGTGGTTTTGTTCCTTAAAAGGACTCGACGTTGTTATGAGGTGAAGGCTTTGGTATATAAGCACCCACTTCATAGTGTTTTTCCACGATGTGGGACTATTATTCCCATTTTGAAGGGGTGTTACACTTACCCATTTGATAATATGTACATATGTAGGGTAAGGAAACATTTTCAAAAGGAATTTTATTCTCAACTGGAACTTGTTTTACAACATTTGCATTAGGATGGCCTAACTTGTAGTGCCATAGATCAAACATACTTCTATTTCTTTCTATAGATTTAGAAAGATTACACCACTTTCTTTACTCTCAGAATTTCTTGAATTAACAAGATTAAACTTGTATAGTCCCTTTATTATATCACCCTATAAAAGAATTTTTCTAGTTAGAATGTCTCTAACTAAACAATACTTAGGATAAAATTCAAAATATACATTGTTGTCACTTGCAAATTATGACACACTCATAAGATTTTTCTTTATTTGGGTACCCCTAATAAATTATTAAGATATAGTTGTCTTTCACCTTTGATGCAAGCAATTCCAATGTGTGTAATCTGAATAGGCTCACTATTGCCCATATGTATGGACTGATTACCTTTATATTCTTTATTTCCAAGATTTAGATTATCCAAATTGCTTATGATGTGATTTGTGGCTCTTGAGTCAGGGTACCATCTTTTATCTTGTATGTCCTTTGGCTTTGTTATCAAATGATAATTTCTTGATTTATTTGATTGATAGCTTTGTTCTTGCTATGCATGAACCATGTTTACACTAGGACTGTTGTTTCTTTGACCACTTGAGTTTTGATTTGGTATATTTGAAGCATTGAATCAAGAATAACATGTTGGAGCTGTATGTTTAATCTTTTCACAAATTTGACATTTGGGTCTATTATTGTGGTTCCATCTACCTCTGCCTCTTGACTTGTTAGGCTAACCACCTCGTTGATTATACTGATTTGCTCTATTGAAGTTTTGATTTTTGTTCTTTGAATTTGCTGCATAATTCACTGACAGATCAATATCATTTGATTTCTTTTGATTAATTCTTCCTTCAAGTGCAAGCAATGTTGAATGAACATATTGTATTGACTTTGGATGAGATTACTGCTACTATTGTTTCGTACTCTTCATTGAGACCACTTATAATTGTTAATACTTGCTCTGTATTTGATATCTTATGCACTACTGCCTCTAGTAAATCACATATTGTCTTGACTTTTGACAAATATTCTCTCATTGATAAGCTATCCTTTCTGATATTTTGCAATTGTCTTTTGTAATGCATGATTTTGCCAGCAGACTGGGAGTTAAAAATCTATTCTATTGTGGTCCAAATCTCATTGGATGACTTACACCCTAAAATTTGAGGCAATAAATTGGTATAATTGAGGACAATAGCCAAGAACTTATCAGATTGTCCTACCTTTGATGCTTTGTATACTAATTGTTTCTTACCACCTTGTTTTCTTGATCTGTAATGAATTTTGGTGGTACAGGCAGTGTTTCAAGAACGAATCCTTCAAGTCCATACCCTTGAACATCTGTTTCAATTTGAAACTTCCAAAGAAGATAATTATCTTCATTTAATGGACTGTGGTCAACTGGCTTTTGAGAACTTACAACTATTTTGATTAGCTCCTCTATTGCATTGGCACTTTGTTATTGTGAGTTTGTAGTATTCTCTTGTGTGGCAGAATTTTCTTCTCCTTCAACCATGATGATGGAATACTGGTGGTTAGACTTGATGATTCAGATATATAGATTACAAGAAATGATACAATTCAAGTATGTTTTGCAACCGAACTAAGATGATGAAACTACTCTGATGGGTTCTTGGCATGGCACTTACTTTCTTGACACTTTTGTGATGAAAAACTTGCTTTCTGATATCTGTTTTCTAAACTTTTCTTCTTTTGATTTGCTTGTTTTGAGTGAGAAATTTGATGCAGCAATGGCTTCTCTGAGTTCTTGGCATGGCACTTATATTTTTGGACGATTTGCAAGCAGATCTTTAAATTTCAAATGATGAGATTGATTCTCTAATGAATATACTCAAATGATGAATTTTTTTGATGAGTTTGATCTTAATAACCTAAATTCAATTGTTGTTAAAGCAATGAACTCTGATACCATATTGGATTAATGATAATTTTGTATTTTGAGTAATTTTAGAATTGAAAGGAGAAAGCAGAGATTTACTTTTATTTATTTTTGAATCGATCAGATTATAAGAGATAATAATATTCACTGATACAATGCTTGTATTTATAATATATTGTTATTGGGCTTTCTGGGCTTCAGTCTGTTCACTGAATGCTTCATACCCGAACTGATGCTGAGAATATATTATCTCATTCTTATATGCGGCTACCTACTACTTCATTATTCTCAACTTGCTCCCGATGGCACACCTTGGTCCTATGTTCTCTATAGTTGCTTTAAGATTTTATAACTTTTTTTACCATATAAATTTTACCTCCGTTGTTAACCAACTAAAAAACTTTAATCATATGTTACTAATTTAGTTTTCATTGTTAAATATTGGATGCTACAATCAGTAATCTTATTACTTGAATTACAAAGGCTAACATAGTGGATTTAATCTTCGAGGCTCTCACATCCGCCGGAGCTGCTGCCACCGCATCGAAGAGTTGACTTAGGGTCTGTTTGGTTTCATTTTGAGTCATGTGTTTCAAATTTTGCATTTTCAACATTCATAACAAAATACGAGGATAACGGAAGAGAGACTTAAAATTTTAGGTAATTAAGATGACGATGGCGGGACAATGGAGGGGATGAAGGGACAGCGGAGGGAGTGGATTGTTTTCCATTCTTTTGTTCTTTCTCAAAACATGAAAAATAAAACAAATTTGTTTTTCATTTTATATTTTAGCTTCATTTTCAAAATTTGTTGTTTTTCAAAAATACACACATCGTGTGCACGTTTTTTGAATGAAAACACAAAGCTAAAAATGGCAAAACAACAGGACCTTAAGCTGTAGATGGTTGACCCACTGAAGGATGCCAATGTTCACATTTATCCTTTATTCTCACCATTTCGCTTTAGACCAAAGCTTCAACAAAAGTTTCCTATTGCTAGGAATGTAATTTTCTCCTCTGGTATGGAGAAATTATCTTCGATGGTTACTTCTCACTCAACACACACTCTTCAGATCCTTCAATGAAGGATTTTCAAATGATAGTCTCTCGAAGTTTGGAAATTCCCTCTGAGATAAAGACCAATATTTAAATTTATACAAGTACATAAAATTAATACTTTACATAGAAATTCTCACATATCTGGTGGAGAATTGCTCAATACCTTGCCATATAGCAAGGATTTGACAATCTTTGAAGAATTCTCGTGAGGTTGAGAACAGCGCTAAACATGAGGCTGAAAAAGTTGAAAACTTCCACAAATAGAACTTCCTGATACTGAGAAGCTACTAGATCCGAGACAACATCTTATAATTTTCTAGAAAGAAAGAAACACGAACAAACCATTGCTCACGGTATGGTAGTGTCTGACCTTAAAGCTTCTCGTGCCACTGAAAACTCCAACCTTAATAATGCAATGTTCGAGATGGTCACAGAGCCATTGCTGACAAGATTGCTAGGGAGAAAGCCTTTGAGGTTCACTTCTCTGCCTACACTGTGACTTATAATGTTGTTTAGAAGCTTAGGTAGTGTTTGGTTTGTTATTTTTTGTTTTGGGTTTTCATCCATATAAAATGGCACATGACGCATGTGTATTGCCAAAAATGACCAATTTAGAAAACGAAGTTAACATACAAAATAGAAAACAATTTTTTTTATTTTCCGTGTTTTAGGAAATAACATAAGCACGTGAAACAGTCCATTCTTCCATCGTCCCTCTATCCCCTTCGTCCTCCCATCCTTCTTTCTATCATCCTCTCCGTCGTCCCTCTATTCTTCTAACAATTGATATACATATTGAAAACCGAAAACACAAAAATTTGTTTTTAAACCAAACACTACCTTAATCTTTCTTTCCTAGAGGAGAGTAAAGAGCTAGCTCTTACTTTCTTTATTCAAAGGTACGAAGAGAAGGAGAAAACTAAAGATGGTTCCTCCTCTGAACTTGCCATCCCTCCGACAGAACAATCACAAAAAAAATTGAGGAATGGAAGCACTAATAACATAATGGATAGCATCTTAATAAAACTAAACCCCATCTACTTTTGTACAATATTTTTGTAATCTTCTACCAAATCGTTTTATTTATAAAACTTATGTTTGCTTTTGTTCAATTGTCTATTTGTTTTACTTTCTTTTAGCTTATTTTTAGATTATTTCAAGTACATCACCATCTTTGGATATTGCAGATAAAAGCATGCTTCCAAACCAGAGCCAAGTTATATGTTCTTAGCTTAGTAAAGATACCGTATATCTCAAATGTCGACTTTATGTTAGTGGGCTTCATATTACACATCTTATTGACCCAATAATCAAAGTAAAGGAGGAATCTCACAAGTCACAATAAATAATGCGTTCAGCAATTTAAACTCTCAGGTTAAAAGTACAATAGAAGAGGTAAAAAAATTATTAATTTAATGGATAAAGTTAAGAGTATAGGACTATTTCTTAAGCTCGAGATAATCTTTATCGCCAACTCTTATTACTATCCAAACGTTATCCTAACGATGAGGATCTTAGGAAAAAGCTGCTAGAATTTTCTCGAAAGCTTTATAAGGTGATGAAATGTTATTATATCTCCTTTAATTACTCCTAAAGTTACCATAGCAAATGCAATTCCAAATTTTGAACATAATATGGATTTGGTAGTTACACACAATCTTATCACTTTAGTAATAGTTATGCTTACTAGGTCCAAGGTTACCTCTTCGCTTGTATCTAGGTTTTCAGCATCCAACTTGTATGAAGGAAAGGAAAAGATAATTCTTCATACCAAAGATGTAACAAGACTCCATTTTGTAAACCAAGATTGATACCTAATGCTATTCACAGTAATCGTGTGCATATTTTTAAGCATCTAAAGGCAAGATCATTGGGGTAAAAGTGAAACAATAGATCTCATAAAAAACTATCATCATATCGTATTGACCAAATATAATATAACATTGTCAAAAAATAGATAGTACCTATGGTCACTTCTAAATTAGAGTTCTTAGAGTTACAACATCAACTACATGAGTACTGCCTACAGACATAGAAAATTATGACAATCTATCCTCACAATGTTGGTACATATACATATACTAATGTTATAACATTCCCAGTTCGAAACCCAAAAATGAACACCAATGATGCTGCAGTCATCACCAGAAGTATTTTCAAGCAGCAAAGTGAGATTGATATTTTTTCCACAAAATTAAGTAAATAGAGCAACTAAATAATTTCATTACATCAAATTGTTTACATGAACCATTACATAATCGTTAACCCGTTTCCTTCTCACGTAAGGGTAAAATATAAATAAACATAACAATAGTGTCGTAACGTTGGCACAAATAGTTAACCAGTTATAAACTCTAGTTTTACATTAGCATAATACAAAAACAACTTTTATTAGCTAAAAGCATCCTACTTCATCTTCTTTGGCTTCTTTATTCATCCTCTAATGGTAATATGTCTAATCCATAAACTCGGCCAACTCAAATGAGTTCCTATGAGTTTATGGAAAATAATAAAAAAACCGGTCCAACATGAAACTTGGTATGAGTAAAACTTTACCTTAATCATACACATAGTGAGACCACGCTGCTAAAGCACGAAACCTGTAACGACCCACATTTCGGAAGGTTTAAATTGACAATAATCCACACTTGTCCAATTCAAACAATCTTAAACATTGATAATCAATGGGGCTAATTAAGAAAAATAAGAAAAGAAGAAGAAAACAAACACAGAATTTCGCAACGGAATGATTAAATATAATAATCAAATAAATAGTTCACGAAGCTGTTTACTATACATTTGATTATAATATATACAACATTTATCAGAGTTATATATATACATCATGGATAAATAAATAATGCAGTAGACAACATGACGTAGGAATACTAATAGTAATAATATACCAAATCTTCGTCTTCGTCCTCCAGAATAAATCTTCAATAAGCTAAAAAACTTAGGACTGACCCGAGCGTAATGAAAAGACAAAACACTTTAGTCGGGACTAAAATATCCTTATGTAAGTCAAATCAATATCGCATATAACATGAGTGTAATAGCGTCAGAGATGTTTACGTACGGGATTTCACATCTCCTACCCAGTGTATAACGCGCGTCCAATAACTCAAGAGATGTTACAGGATTTTCCATCTCTTAAGGATCCGTCAAAATATTTATCTGTAGTAGAATACGCTACATATAAAATGTCTAATCAATAAAATAAATATTTTTCTTAGTGTTAAGGCTTTACATTAATCCCCCTTAACGCGTTTTTAAGCATTGGCGTACAATTTGCATTTGACACCACCAGTAGCACGTCGGTAGTCAACGATGCGTCGTGATACGACAACACTAAACCAAAATCGTAGGGGTCTCGTATATGGATAAAAGTATGACAAGGCACGTGAGGCAATGCCAAAGGGAGGATACTACCAGTTTACCCTTCCCGGCTAGTGGTAACGCATCATAGCCATGACTGCCCACCGTGTCCAACACTCCCAAAATCCGAGGGTGCGCACCAATCAATCACAATGTAAGTGATGGTAATACGAAGAAGTGCGTCCGCTAGAGTTAGCTAGCCTCATTGACCGGTACAGCTCATGTTTTAGTCATTTCAAATTGACACAAGTGTCAGACCAATCCATCATCGTTCTCTTTCTTCAAATCCAACAAACGACGCCATATCCAACCACTTCGTTCTGGAGTCTCCTCCATGTACACAGTTGTTAAAGTGGTTCCAATATTGACAAAGAGTATGCCAATAAGCGGCCCCAGCCTCTTTAACAACCAAACGTCGTTTTGCACACTGGTTGGTACTTTTATATTTTGAAAACAATCCGTATTTGATATCAAAATATCATATTCGCTTCAAAATCAAATCCATTTCGAAATCATCATATTTACTCAAAATATACCATTTCATTTCAAAATCATTTTCGCCTTAATATCCCGATTTCGCTTCCAAAATTGTTTCGAATTTCAATTTAGGTTATAACTTCATTTTAACCCAATTTGTATTTAAATCCAAGGTTTAAATATAAACATTTCACCCTTTTGACCAGTTTGAGTTTTAGAAAATAGTTTAAATAATTTTAAAATAGTTAAAATAGTTTGAGTATTAAAAATGGTTTATATAGTAAAATAGTTTGGAAAATCAAAATAATTTGAGTAGTTAAAAAGATAGATTTTTAATAGTTTATACTAAAATAATTTATTTGAAAATAGTTTCAAAGTCAAACCGGTTCACTTCCAACTTTACCAATTCAAATCACTTTAAATGTCCATTTTGATTTAATCGACTCAATTCTGATTTCAAGTCGAATTTTACTTCGATTCCAAATTTCACTTCCAATTCCAAATTAATTGCAATTTCAAGTTCGATTTTCAAAATATCGATTCAAAACACTTAAATCAAATTTACCTTCAATACCCAATTTAAAATCCAAATTTCCAAATATAATTCAATTCCGAGCTAAGTTTTGAGATATCATTTATATCACTTTTACTTAGTAATATTCAAAGTTCGAATGAAAGTCCAATCCTTTAAATCAAATCAATTTCTGGAATTTAAATCATATTTCGATTATAACTTAAAAATCTCAACTTCAATTATTTTAAACATTTCGTTTACCAAATTTAAATTTCAACATATCGAGCTCCAATTCGAAAATAGTTCGATTTCCATAAATTCGAGTTTATTTTCTTAAAATCAAATCATTTAAATAATTTCAAATCAAAATTTCTAAAATCATTTAATTTAACCAATCAGGTGTCCGTATATAATTTTCTATCCTATGGCCAAGTGGATCAGTTATTTCAATTTAATTTCAGGGATGGATATATATATCATTTCAATCCAAATCACAGTGTCATAGGTATATATCATTTCAACCATTTCTTAATTTATTCAAAGTAATTCAATTTACAGTTTTATATACTGTAAATAATGTACATGATGATAACGGGATATATAAAAATAACTAAACATCCAAATCATCCAAAATATCAGCCAATAGCATCCATCACAATCAATCATACAAACAGTCAATATAATTCACAACAATTTAATAGTTATCAATATTGGGTAATTTACTGGCAATTAAATTCCAATTTCAAATTTAACTGTCAATTTTAATACCTACAGTTAATTCACATGTCAATTCATTTTCAAATAACAGTCAATAAAATTAGGTAACTTTATGATTCTATTTTTAACGAACATAAAAATATTATAGTACGTTGTGTGCGTTAAAAACACTTACCTTTTATTTCTGTTGTCACCGGGACGTTCCGTTTTGAAACTAAAACCGGACGACGTCCGATTTTTGCCCAAATTTCGACAATCTCCAAATCCATCCAAACCAGTTCCATTACAAAGCACTCGTCATCACGTCGCAACGCAAAAGGTTTCGTTCCAATCGGACGTCGTATGTAGGAGTTATGCAATTTATAAGTTATCGGAATTTAAATTAATAAATAAATAACAAAAACAACTTCACTATAATTACCCTTATGCCCCTTAACCTTCTTCCCAAATAGACCAATGCGTATACATGAACAGAGACACTCCACCCAAACATTGCGTGCTCTAAATTCAATGATACGGACCTACGGATCTCCATTCGACGAACTGTCTTCGCCATCGTGTTGCTCTCCGCGAACTCCACTTGGTCGACATCTCAAATCAATGCCACGCCACCCAAATCCATTCGCGGCCTGATAGGTCACGGCTACTGTGGCCATGGTCGCACCCCCAAGAGTTGATCGGACCTCACCAAAACCTGCACCCAAATGCTACTTTCTGCGACGAGCACAAATCAAGACTCCAAACGTCGAATCGATGATCGAACGCCTCAAAAATCCCAACCCTAGCTCATATCTTGCTCACGACAACACCGTCGAACTCCAGTAAATGAAGCCGCAACCTCTAGAAAAACGTCTACGCGAAGGTCTCAATGAAACAAAAATTTTAAACTTCGTTTCATATTTTTTTTATCAAGTAAATTTGGAGGAGTTTATTTTTGAATGTTAACATTTTTTTTGTTCTTTCTGTGCTCTGCTGTGTTTAAAACGAAGAGGAAGGAAGCGTATTTGAAAAGGAATAGATAGGCATGAGTATAGGGTGCTATAGTAAAAAATTGGGCTGATGTGAAAGAATATGGGTTGTGGTCAAAATCAAGAATATATATATTATTTAAATTTTTAAAATATCAAGCTGTAAATTTTGGATCCCAATCGAGGCATGCCGCCAGGCGTTCATAATGTTATACACCTATTCCGAACACAATGGAACAAGTTTCGAGAGCTAATTCGATCGTATGGAGAAGATAGTTTTTTGAACCCAATTATAATATTAAATTTTCGATATTAATTTTAACGCGTTTCTATCCCGTACGACCAAACGGTAACTCCAGATAACAACAAAATTTGAAATCCAATAACAATACACTATTATGGATCTAATGGAACTGGTTTTATTGAATTCCAAGACTGTATCCCGGAAGGCTATTTTTATATGTTAATTTAAACAAGTTATTGTTAAAATCGAGTAAATCATTTTTAAATTTTAATTTAAAATTTTTATTATCTTCATTCTTATAAATAGAAATTAAATAAGCTTTGAAATTATTTTTATCTAGCTTAAAACTCAAGATTCATTATTTAACCTATTTCAGGTATTAAATTTAACAATTAATTTATCCAATAAACCACTATATTAGAAATTCAAGTTATTAAATCTATAAATTTAACTTTTAAATATTTAAAATCAATTAAATACTCCAATTTTAAATCACTAAAATTCTGGGTCGTTACAAAACCAGTTCTCCTCACTTATACATCACAACAATTACATTATATCATGTAAACAATCATCACAACATGAGCATTCATATAGCATCGTTTCAGTTAAAGGTATACCTTATCCTAATCATTGAATTATGAACCATATCATACAATCATCAATCACATTCACAAACATCACCTAGTCTCTTATTTAGGTGTCAATCTCAAAGTTATCATTGACTTATTTTAGGGACTACCTCACTAGGCCTTCATATCACTAATTTATCTTTACCCGAAGAACATCACCTAATGAAATGTCTACTCATTCCTTCATGGAACTCGTCCTAACTCTTCTAAGAGGTTGAATGTGAGCATCTCGAATACATTCTAGCAAGCGTCCTTGCTAAGCATCAGTAGCCCTTCTTAGCCTAGAAACCCCTTCATTTCACGTTGTCAATTAATTTCTAACACCACACTGATGCTTTAGCACCCTGCCATGAACTTACTTTAAAGTTTATTTAAAATGAGTTGGATATTATAGACTTCCCAATTTGTGGCACCATGTCATATATCGTTGAATTCTAAACATTACTAGTCTTGACATCCTGCCATTTAATAACTACATAAGTCGGTATATTTTATATTCTTGGTTCAATCCATTTCTTTCATTTATTTATTATGTACCCTACACATTTTTTAGATAAAATATTTTTATCTCCAATTTAAATGATATAGCTATCATTTCTTAGCTTCCTATTATTACTCCATTTCAAAGTCCAAATAAGTTAACACAATTTTAAGTTATAAAATTTTCTTTATAATTTCATCCCTATGAAATTCGAAACCAACATCTTCAAAACCGACTTCAAAAATGTCACTATTAACTTATATATTTTATTTAAAGAACTCATATTCATTATGATAGAGTCATTGTACCCCTTATGGGCAATTATGTAATTTGTTACATATATCTAACTCGATAACCAACATTGTTCAAAATAAAAGGTATCTCCTTTCTATTGTATACTTGTTATATTATGATATAATAAATTAAGTAATTAATTTAAAGTATATTAAATAGAAAATCCTTGAATGGTATGTTATGTGATAGCAATTATAATGTGTTGTAATCATGAGAATTTTAACACATTGGAAATAACATATTGTTTTAAATATTCATAGTCAAGATAAAGGATATCAATCCATCTAGTGAGATTAGAGTATGTAATGCTCTCCATATGTTAGGCAGTGTATTACTCATGACTATTAGGGGCACGAAAGGGTTACATACTGATAGTTATTGGATAACTACGAAATGACCAACTCAAGATTTTTTTTGGGTTAATATAACTAAGATCAAATTGACAAGCTTGAAGTCACTATGTTACACGGTTACCTCGACTTGTGGATACTATAGAATTTAAATGTAAACACTCCACTTTGATTATAGGTAAATCGTGGCATGGCGTCCATCGAACGACTATAGTTGGATCTGAGTTGAATCATTAGAAGTGAAACACAATTTAACAGAAAATTCGTCTTCTCGGTTATATGAGGTTAGTATCAAGGACTATAGTCGACTCAAAGTCAAAGTCTCTGGCTAGAGCAATACGATTAATATTACTATTATTATTAAATCAAGGGTTTTGTGTTTGGACTACAAAGTTGAATGTGGATGATGTTGTAATTTTTATCTATCATAAGTCCTAATATGATATGCTTTTTATGGTTTTAATGCTTAGAATTGGTGTAAACTATTATTACTAAAGCGTACCGCTTAAGTAATTGTGAAATTTGATTTCACCGAGAAGATATATAAGCAATGAATTTGGCCAAACTGTCACACCCCTAGCTAAGGTGACATGTGAAAGTTGATATTTGAATTGTTCAACGTTAATCGTTGTTTTAATTCACACCTCTGCATCGCACATCCGCATTTGTGTTTTCTCTGAAAACCACACGATTTGATTAATTTGTAAAATGTTATAAATTGATTAATATTTATGAAACATTAAATATTGTTAATTTACTTGATGTTTTGAATGTTGAGTAATTATTTAAATGCATGTATAAAAGTAATATTGCATACATTGATTATATTAATTAAATTAACATTTATGAAATCTTAATTATTTTTAATGTATTTGATGTTTTGAATGTTGTTAGTAATTATGCATTTATATTTGCATATATCGATATATGATATTTGTATACTATTTAACAAGGTTTAAATAATAAAATAATTACATAAAAGTATTTTTTGGAAAGTTTGCACATTAAGAATATACTAGGGTGGGCCATGTAATGAAGAGCGGATGGAATCAATTAATTGAATTGATTGAAACTTTAAAAAGAAATTAAATGTAACAACCAGCATATTTTACGATTATATATTTAAATGTTTTATTTAAATATAGCATCGTTAATCGGATTAAAGTGCAAAATGTTACCTTTTGTAAACAGTCGAATTAGGACTCGAGACCACTTCCATTGAGTCCAAAATGGCATTAGCAACTTTTTTGAGTATAAACATCGATATGTTTGGAGTTGAGTATAATTTGCTATTTTTCTACTTGGGCTTGGGTTTGGGTTTCAGCCCACTAACCCATCTAATACCCTAACACTCCACTCAACTCCTCTTCATTCACTCATTCCTTTTCCTAACACTCTAGCTCAACAGAAATGGGGGAAAAAGATTGGTAATAGAAAGTCCAAACCCTAGTTTGATTTGGAAACTCGAGTTCTTGCTCCAAAATCAAAGAGAAGCTTAGGTAAGCATCCTCTCCATCTTCTCCATCTCTATCTCTCTTCAATTTCAGAAATTCCTAAACCCTAACTTAGGAAATATTTGCTTATTAGCTTAAATTGGAAGCTTCTTGAGTTGAGATTGAAGAGGAATTGGTCTTTCCTTTGTTTTCAAGCTTCTCACTTGTGTTTTGAGTTTAAAAGGCGAGTTCTTTAACTCACATCTACGTCTATAGCTATCATTGTTGCTAGGTATGAACTCCTAACATTCGTGCATATTCATTTGCTTTTGATTTGAATTGATTTGGTGAATTTTCCAAATTTTGGTGTTTTGGTCCAATTTTAAGAAAATCCTACTATGGATGTTTGGACATTGATATTTGGGGTGTATCGAAGAGCCTTTAAGGCTGGATTGTCACTTGGCGTAAATCCCTAGTCGTCGTTGCTCGTCCGATCGCTCCCGATATGTTTTGGCCATCATTGGCCTAGGGTAATTTCTGCCCAGTTGAGTGGTTCAGACGTTTGAAATGCAAGTTCAGACGTCTGGATTTAGACCTGGAGGAAAAATATACATGACAAAAAATAGAAAAATGGCAGAGAACAACTTCAGATGTCTGAATTTATGGTTCAGACGTTTGAAAGGGGTTTCAGATGTCTATTTAGAAACTTCAGACGTCTGGGTGGTTTTCTGGAATATTTCTAGAGACCAAATCAAGACGTCTAGATTGACCCCAGACGTCTGGAACCGTGCAGTTTTGCCTATTTTCCTAATTTTTGAGTAAATTTCCAATGTTTATCGATTTATGACGATCCGATTAGTTGTTATCACTTTTATCGACCTTGATGACTTCTTTCTTTGGACTTTTGGGAATATCCGTTTGATGGATTTGTTATCGATTTTTATGGATTTAATTCACATTTTCGTATGTGAATCTTTGGTGATTGATTGTTTCTACTATCATTTTTGTGATTTGTTACTTCTAAATACAAAGGTTTCTATACTAGTAGTAAATACTCAAACTCTTTCATCAAAACGATTTCGACACTATTTTAAATATAAAGCTCTCTTTTAAAACCGTTTTCCAATCTATTAGTATATATAAATCTTTACCTCATTCGTATGAGAAATCTAATTAAACGGCTTAGTAAATCAAGTGGTATGAAACGCTTGCGTGTACTTCGTCGGTTAATTCTTGGACTTGTTCGATTGAACTCTTGTGACAATTTTCGAGTGGAAATCTACAATTTGTTCGTAAATATTTAAGTTAAGCCAGTGGTTATGGGACATGAAGCTAAACTCATTTATTTACTAGCTTAGTGTGGTTCACACTTTTTATTGATCTATGAAGATCATTTTGTGGTTTAGACTAGCGATGTGCGATGTTTATTTGTTTGTGTGGGGACTAAAAACCCCGTTTGTGGAACTTCGGTTCAATTTGGTGGGGTAGCGACCCATGGTCTTTGGGCCGTTTCTGGAGCTTCGGCTCAAAATTGATGGTTAGCGACCATGGAATAGCGTTCCGTTTGTGATACACGTGTTGGTGAGTTTTCACCCTTTGTGATTTCTGGATTTCTGGTTGATGATTTCTAGAATTTGTGTTTCACCAATTTTCGTGGATTGGCATTGATATGTTTTGTCAATATTTGTGTTTTGGTGAATAATTTAAATAATGTGATTCTTTTTGGTGTTTTGAGATGATTTGAGATATTGTATGATTTTTGTTGTTATTTGATGTATACTTGACACAGTATGGCATTTTTTGTTATCATACGTTTTTGGTCATATCTCTTATCCTATCTCATTTTATCTGATATTTATAGCTAGACTGATCCGTTTATTATTTTCTTCTTAAATAATACTCGGGTCAGACCGAGGTATTTCAGGTGCTTCTGCTTGACTTCTTATCAGGGCTTGTCACCTGACTTTTGGCTAACTACTTTAGCATAGAAGTTTTTGTTAGTATACATTTGAGATAGAGACTCCTTGATGTATACTTATTCTTTTTTCTAGCACTTGAATCTATTCTTTTGTGATGTAGTGGATCTAGTTTGACCACTACTTTGATGTACACTTCTATGTGATATATTCATATATGTTTCCGCCTTTGTGATATGAATATCTGTGATTGATTTGTGTTATGTTTATTTCTATATTTGTTTCCGAAGACCACTTAGCCACTGTGTGGTAGCTTTGAGTTTGTATTTGATATGTCGGATTTCCTCTTGAACCGAAATGTAAGCTATATTATCTGACATATCGGTACTCGCACAAAGCAATTACACAGATGGTCACTCCTCAACAGCCTTATTCTTCGTGCTAGTCGACAGCATTACCCCGTAGTGTCCTTAGCTAGCGTGAGTATAGAGGTGGGGCGTAACAGCTTGGTATCAGAGCCAAACTTCGGAACAATGTAGAAAAATCTAGCAAGGATCATTGTCCTAAGTCTTTCTTAGGAATCGTGCCATAGGATTTAATTCGAGTCTTCGTACCGTTCTATCCTATTTCTTTTTATGATGCCTTGTTTTATCAATCAAGTTTGTTTGATATTCGTTCTGTGAATAACCTTTTTCCTCTTCTTTCTTTCTTAAAGAAGAGAAATGGTTAGACTAGGCCGTCCCTGCGCCGGTCAATCCAGTGCTACTCCTCAGGATGGAGTATTTATGTCTGCTCAACAACTCTTAGATCTTATGAACAATGTCCAAGCTGCCGGACCCATTCCAGTGCCTACTCACCCTAAATCCGGGTTTGCACGCTTGTGCGGAGATTATACCGCTTTGGGTGGAAGGCCATTCAACGGTTCTGAAAATGGTATAGAAATCCAAGCTTGGCTTAGAACATGCGATCGCATCTTTTCCCGCATGAATCTTATTGATCTACATCGAGTCCAAGTGGCTTCTAGCATGCTCCAGGAGAGAGCATTAGATTGGTATGAGCTTCTGATCTCGGAAATTATTGAAGCGGATCTTACTTGGGAGCAATTCCGGGAAAGGTTCGAGTTGAAATTTGTGCCGGAAGCTGAAAAAGTATCTCTAGCTCAACGCTTTATTGACCTTTTTCAAGGTGAATCTTCTGGGACGGATTACGTCGCATCTTTCGAATCTCTATCTAAATACGGGGTCGACTATATTAATACCCCATTGAAGAAAAATTAGAGGTTTGTCTATGGGTTGAATAAGAACCTCAAAAAGCCTTTACTTTTGAAACTGGAAGTTTCTTTCGATCAGCTTGTAGATATCTCTCTTCGGCTTGAAGAGGTCGATAAAGAAAGTGATGTTGAAGTTGTGCATGTCAAACAGAACTTCAACAATAACATGAAGAGGTCTATTAAGTTAAAAGGCCCCAATCCCAATCCCAACAAGAAAGGGAAGCAAGAAACTTTGGTAGCAAAGACTCCTACCTCTAGTCGTGGACGATGCTACAATTGTGGTTCTACGGACCACTATGCAAATGAGTGCCCAAAACTATTTTTTTGTCGTTATTGCAAAAGTTCGGGCCATCTTATATCTACATGTCCCATACTCCAAAGTAGGAGAGAGGGAGAGTTGAATGTTGTGCAAGCTCCTAGTGACACTTCTCTTGGTCAAGGTATTTCTCATTCTATCCTTGATGACATTAATTTGTTTTGTGATTATCCTATTCGAGTTCTTTTTGATATGGGTGCATCTCACTCTTTTATATCAAAAGAACTTGTTGTTACTTTTTCTTTAAATATTATGGGCTTGATGACTTCACTGAAAATTGCGAATCCGGTTGGTGGATCCGCAACACTCAGTTTGCTTTGTGAAAATGTCTAGATTATTTTATGAGATTATTCTTTTCGAGCCGATTAGCATGTTATGCGTTACTTAGGCTTTGAAATTGATTTTTGGGAAAGGATTGGCTTAATCATTATAAATCCCATATCCTATGTCCTGAGCGGACTATATATCTTCGACATTCTCAATCTGTTAAGCAGATTTCTATGGTTCTTAATGATTTCGATTTCCAATTCGGTGACATCATTTTATTCTTTAAACCCACTTGATGAGGAAGATGTTATTTCCCTCACTCAAGTAGTTCGTGAATTTTTCGGTATATTTGAGCTTGTCTTAGGATTACCATCTAAGCAATCTATTGAATGGTGCTAAGGTCTTTTCAGCTCGACCTTGCCACCGGTTTTCATCAGCTACGAGTTGCGGAGGGTAGCATTCCACTTACTGCATTCCGCACTCGTTATGATTCTTGTGAGTGGTTCATTATGTCATTCGGTTTGACGAACCTTCTACCTTATTTCATCAATCTTATGAATCGAGTATTCTACGAATATCTCGATGAGTTTATCCTTGTATTTATTGATTATGGATGAAAACAACAATTTAAAATTTGCAAATCCTTTTAAAAAGATATTTATAAGTATGATTGGATTTTGTTCTTAAAATGAGCAAAGAATATTCGTAAAAAAATTTAAGAGACATGTTTATCATATAGAAGATGATTTTGTGTTGTTTTGCCCATTAAGTGCTTTAAGAATACTGGTCGATGCGCTTGATCAACGTTATCGATAGGAATCTCCTAAACGCTGTAATGAGATAGTCAGACACAATAAATTGACTTTCAAAAAGTAAATTTTTCTAAAAAGATGATTACACAAAGTTAATTATGATTTTGAAAGTCTTAGCTTTTCGGGAAAGAGAATCATTTAAAAGAACTCTTTTTCGATGTTTTATTCTTGCGATTCCCGAAGGGAACCAAGATTTTATTGTTTATACCGATACTAGTCGTATTGTTTTGAATGCCGTTCTCATGTAAAAAGGGAACACATTATCGCTTATACTTCTAAACAATTAAAGCCTACCGGGACTGGATATGCCATTCATGATCTAGTGCTCGCGGCTATTGTTTTCGCTCTTAGAATTTGGCGTTATTATCTTTTGGGAGAGAAATTTGTTCTCTACACCGATCATAAATGTTTGAAGTATTTATTTTCTTAAAAGGAACTTAATTTGCGTCAACAACGTTGGCTCGAGTTCCTTGCATCTTATGATCTTGATATTTTTTATACTCCTGGAAAAGGGCAATCGAGTTGTCGATGCCCTTAGTCGTAAGCAACAAGCGGTTGTTTCCATGATGATATTCGAATGGAGTGATCTCGAGACTTTATCCACTTGTGAGATTCGAGATCGTGAATCCGATTCGTGTTCATCTCTTGTTTTGTATAGCCTTGAGGCTCATCCTTCTCTTTTGGATCGTGCCTCTTTTGGCTAAACTCCATGTCAAAGAAATTGTTAAATTGCATGGATTTCCTACTTCTATTGTTAGCGATCGTGATCCATTATTTTACTAGTGGATTTTTGGAAGGGTCTTCAAAAAGCCTTGGGAACAAAGCTTAATTTTAGCACCGCTTATCATCCTCAGTCCGATGGACAAACCGAGCGTGTGAATCAAACTCTTGAAGTTCTCCTTTATGCATGCGTTCTTGATTTTGGTAGAAGTTGGGAAGATCATGTTCCTCTTGTTGAGTTTTCTTCCAATAATTGCTTCCAATCTAGTATTGGTATGGCACCTTTCGAGGCACTCTACGGAAGGCCACGCCGATTTCCTTCGTGTTGGCTTGAAGCCAGTGAGAAGCTGGTTTTAGGTCCAGATTTTATTCGTGTTTTACCTATGATGGGTGTTGTGCGTTTCAGTCGATCGGGAAAGTTACCATCTCGATATGTTGGTCCCTTTCCCGTCACCGAACGTATTAGTTCCGTGGCTTATCGCCTTTTATTACCGGCTCAATTTTTGGCTATTCATGACGTATTCCACATCTCTCATCTACGGAAATACCTTAAGGATTTCGATTCTATTCTTGAGCCCGGTGTAATTGAAGAAATTGAAGTTTCACCAAATTTGACTTATGAGCAACATTCTATTCGTATCATTGCTTCGGAGGTTAAACGCCTTCGAAATAAAGATGTTCTTCTTGTGAAAGTTCAATGGTCCTCAAATCCTAAGGATTGCTCTTGGGTATCTTGAGAATTCATCGAGCAAACACATCCGGACTTACTCTTTCGTGCTCTTTATGGTGAACTTCTTATTTCAAATTTTCTTTTGTGTTGATATGCTTTTATGGTTGTTACTCTTTATTTTCCTCTTAATTATTGCGAGGACGCAATTTCTTTAAGGAGGGGAGTCTGTAACAACCCGCATATTTTACGATTGTATATTTAAATGTTTTATTTAAATATAGCATCGTTAATCGGATTAAAGTTCGAAATGTTACTTTTTGTAAACAGTCGAATTGGGACTCGAGATCACTTCCATTGAGTCCAAAATGGCATTTACAACTTTTTTGAGTATAAACATTGATATGTTTGGAGTTGAGTAGAATTTGCTATTTTTCTACTTGGGCTTTGGGTTTGGGTTTCAGCCCACTAATCCATCTAATACCCTAACAATCCACTCAAATCCTCTTCATTCACTCATTCCTTTTCCTAACACTCTAGCTCAACAGAAATGGGGGAAAAGATTGGAAATAGAAATTCCAAACCCTAGTTTGATTTGGAAACTCGAGTTCTTGCTCCAAAATCAAAGAGAAGCTTAGGTAAACATCCTCTCATCTTCTCCATCTCTATCTCTCTTCAATTTAGAAATTCCTAAACCCTAACTTAGGAAATATTTGCTTATTAGCTTAGATTGGAAGCTTCTTGAGTTGAGATTGAAGAGGAATTGGTCTTTCCTTTGTTTTCAAGCTTCTCACTTGTGTTTTGAGTTTAAAAGGCGAGTTTTTTAACTCACATCTACGTCTATACCTATCATTGTTGTTAGGTATGAATTCCTAACATTTGTGCATATTCATTTGCCTTTGATTTGAATTGATTTGGTGAATTTTCCAAATTTTTGTGTTTTGGTCCAATTTTATGAAAATCCTACTATGGATGTTTGGACATTGATATTTGGGGTGTATCGAAGAGCCTTTAAGGCTGGGTCATCGCTTGGCGTAAATCCCTAGTCGTCATTGCTCGTCTGATCGCTCCCGATATGTTTTGGCCATCATTAGCCTAGGGTAATTTCCGCCCAGCTGAGTGGTTCAGACGTCTGAAATGCAAGTTCAGACGTCTGGATTCAGACCTGGAGGAAAAATATACACGGTAGAAAATAGAAAAATGGCAGAGAACAACTTCAGACGTCTGAATTTATGGTTCAGATGTCTAAAAGTGGTTTCAGACGTCTGTTTAGAAACTTCAGACGTCTAGGTGGTTTTCTGGAATATTTCCAGAGACCAAATCCAGACGTCTGGATTGACCCTAGACGTCTGGAACTGTGTAGTTTTTCCTATTTACCTAATTTTTGAGTAAATTTCCAATGTTTATCGATTTATGACGATCTGATTAGTTGTTATCACTTTTATCGACCTTGATGACTTCTTTCTTTGGACTTTTGGAAATATCCGTTTGATGGATTTGTTATCGATTTTTATGGATTTAATTCACATTTTCGTATGTGAATCTTTGGTGATTGATTGTTTCTACAATCATTTTTGTGATTTGTCACTTCTAAATACAAAGGTTTCTATACTAGTAGTAAATACTCAAACACTTTCATCAAAACGATTTCGGCACTATTTTAAATATAAAGCTCTCTTTTAAAACCATTTTCCAATCTATTAGTATATAAAAACCTTTACCTCATTCGTATGAGAAATCTAATTAAACGGCTTAGTAAAACAAGTGATATAAAACGCTTGCGTTTACTTCGTCGGTTAATTCTTGGACTTGTTCGATTGAACTCTTGTGACAATTTTCGAGTGGAAATCTACAATTTGTTCGTAAATATTTAAGTTAAGCCAGTGGTTATGGGGCATGAAGCTAAACTCATTTATTTACTAGCTTAGTGTGGTTCACACTTTTTACTGATCTATGAAGATCATTTTGTGGTTTAGACTAGCGATGTGCGATGTCTATTTGTTTGTGTGGGGACTAAAAACCCCGTTTGTGGAACTTCGGTTCAATTTGGTGGGGTAGCGACCCATGGTCTTCGGGCCGTTTCTGGAGCTTCGGCTCAAAATTGATGGTTAGCGACCATGGAATAGCGTTTCGTTTGTGATACACGTGTTGGTGAGTTTTCATGCTCCCGTTTGTGATAGGCCTTCCCCCTTTGTGATTTCTGGATTTCTGGTTGATGATTTCTAGAATTTGTGTTTCACCAATTTTCGTGGATTGGCATTGATATGTTTTGTCAATATTTGTGTTTTGGTGAATAATTTAAAGAATGTGATTCTTTTTGGTGTTTTGAGATGATTTGAGATATTGTATGATTTTTGTTGTTATTTGATGTATACTTGACACAATATGGCATTTTTTTGTTATCATGCGTTTTGGTCATATCTCTTATCCTATCTCATTTTATCTGATATTTATAGCTAGACTGATCCGTTTATTATTTTCTTCTTAAATAATACTCGGGTCAGACTGAGGTATTTCAGGTGCTTCTGCTTGACTTCTTAAAGGGCTTGTCACCTGACTTTTGGCTAACTACTTTAGCATAGTAGTTTCTGTTAGTATACATTTGAGATAGAGACTCCTTGATGTATACTTATTCTTTTATCTAGCACTTGTATCTATTCTTTTGTGATGTAGTGGATTTAGTTTGACCACTACTTTGATGTACACTTCTATGTGATATATTCATATCTATTTCCGTCTTTGTGATATGAATATCTATGACTGATTTGTGTTATGTTTATTTCTATATTTGTTTCCAAAGGCCACTTAGCCACTGTGTGGTAGCTTTGAGTTTGTATTTGATATGTCGGGTTTCCTCTTGAAACGAAATGTAAGTTATATTATCTTACATATCGGTACTCGCACAAAGCAATTACACAGATGGTCGCTCCTCAACAGCCTTATTCTTCGTGCTAGTCGACGGCATTACCCCGTAGTGTCCTTGGCTAGTGTGAGTATAGAGGTGGGGCGTAACATTAAAGAAGGAAGTTTTGACAAGGAGAATAGGAAAGGTTCATTATTCTATTAAAACAAAATCTCCTCATTTGATTTCTTTAACAGAAGATAACTTTTCTTCCTCTTCTCCATCTATTATGGCTAAAAACTCTCTCAAAGCATATTCATTTCAACATAAAATTAAATTAAAGCAAGGTGTTTCATCCTTCTCTTACAAGCTGGGATGCAAATTTGCTTGAAATCTGAGGAGTAGCCATGAATCAAGGCGTGAGAGCAAGGTTTATTAGGTAAATTTATAATTCATTCATGATGTTGTAAAATAAAGTTTTCACATATATGTAAATAGTAGTCACTTATTAAGATCATTTTTAAAACTATTCTATGTACTGTGATTGAATATGAGTTCTATTGTGTATGGTTTTGAATATTGATGATTTAATTGGATCTGAAATAACTAATTGTTGTGGAATTGATTTATTGATTTTTTTTCATAATTGGCTAATGATTGTCCAACCAAATAATTTACGTTTTATTTCATTTGAGATCTCAAATAGATCATCTTGTTGTTAGTCGGTTGCATGTTGTTGTAAATCTTCTTTGTTTCATTAAATCACTCTTGTTGTTACAGTTATTCCCTTTAATCATGGATCTAATTTTAGTAGATTGAACCATGAAATTATGTATGTATGTTTGTATCCACATACATATGTATGTATGTATATTAATCAATTGTTCTTCATACATTGAAATTGTAAACTAATATAAAAACTAAATCTCACTTAGTTGACTTGCTTTAGATCAACTCAATTCATGTTTTAAAATTAAATTTGAGTTTATTACCTATATGTATGTACCTAAATATAAAAGTTATGTTTCATATCCAATTACGTCATTTGGGTCAATAGATTAATTTGTAAAAAAAATAATTTTCTTCATGCTAACTATTTGTCTTTCCAGATTTAGATATAACATAAACTTTTTTTGGTTTTTCAATAGTTTGGATGTTTGCTGTAATTAAGTTTGTAATTCAATATGGTATTTAAGTAATTGTTAAATTGGTTATTATAGAAGAAAAGTGAAGTAGAATTGCACTACAAGATTATTTCCTTTTTAACATAGATTCGATTAGGTTTAATTGCAACATGAATTACCTTTCCATCTTCACTCTTCTAAGTTACTCTTATTTTAATTGGCTACTTTATATGAAATGTTAACGGTAATGATCTAAGTTTTAGACCATCAAATGTCGACGTCAATACATCCACAGTATTCATGTGCCAAGCACCCAAGTGCCGAAACGACAGATTGTTAGGTTAAAAAAAAGGAAAAAGAAACAAAAAAGGAATAAGAGAACACAACATCAGAATCTCACAGCGGAATATTAAAATATAATATTAAAAGACAGTACAAAGTGCTACTCTAAGATACATATCATTTCAGAGTCATATTCCTAAGTACTATCATCGGCCTAGATAGTTATATCAACCTATCCTCACAAATGTTGTTATATACATAATAGTAATGCAGCGAAAATAAGAATACTACGGTAGGTGAAAGCATCCAGCCGTCTTCTTGACCTCCAAAGAATATCAATGAAAACTCGCGTCTCCCAGAGTACTCTAAAGTGTATTTATTAAATAAGGAAAATATAAAACCATGAGTCAAACATAAGTCTGTTGTGAGCAACTTAAGAGATATGTGATTAGAATATAATAGTACTTTTGAGACCGTTCGAATCACCATAATGGTTATCCCCTCAAAAGAACCAAACTCGTCTAATAAGTATATAAGGTGATATAATAGATAATTTCTAGGGTGTAGAATATAAATAAGAAAATAGTTGTGCTACTTGTATCTCACAACATAATAATATTAGAAGTACAACTAAGACCACTAAGGTACGTTCGCACAATGGATTTCTATGGAGACTCCCTCAGTAAACCAAGGTGGATCTCCAACATAAGGGTCAGAAGCTACCTTCCGAAACCATGCATATCTCTAGATAAAATATGTCACAAAGGTAAACATAGTTAGTTCACGCCTGAACAGGTGATATTAAATACCAACATCTCCCACGTGTAACAACCGATATTTGGATTTGTGTACCCTTTTGGGTTAGCTAAACCCCATAACTATGCATCCTACTCTGTTTTCTTCCATTACCGGTGTTGAGGTCACGTTTAGCATCTCAACACCCAACTCTTCATCACTCGAACAGATCTTAAATCTCTCTCTAGATTCAGCATCTCGAACAGCTCATGAATCTCTCCATGGATCCCAGCATAAGTCATCTGACGGAAGCTAACTCTGTTCTCTCTCTTGGAATCAACCTCAAGATTGACAGTACAACATAATAACATTGTTTGTCCAAAGTTAACTTGGTCAATTTTGTTAGTCGACTAATAGACTATCAAGTGCAAAAGGAGAAATGATTGCATATGGAAACCAAGTCTCATATACTTATCACGTTTTCGACTTTCTCAACTTATATTGTCCTTCGATCAAGAGTGAAGCCGGTAGGTTAGAGCACTATTGATTTTAAACCCTACTCGGACGTCATTCTTAACTCTCACAGATAGAATAATTCTACTTTGTCGGCGTTTAGTGATAAGCACACGACTAAATACTTTCCATAAATAAGTAAACACACCAAGCACGATTACGTCACACAAACATGATTAAGTCACACAAAGCACGATTAAGTCACACAGAGCACGATTAAGTCACACAAGCATGACTAAGTCACACAAAGCACAATTAACTCACATAAGCGACTTCTAATCCCTTTCTTATTTAATTAATCCTTTTATTAATTAAAACTTCTTTGTTATACTTTTATATGTATTTAAAATATCTTTACAAAAGATATATACATATATACTAATATTACATTCTTCATTTCTACTCTTTTTAATACTTAGAAATGTATTCATATTCCTATCCCAAACGGTATAAGAATATTCACAAATCTTAAACAAGATTTCGTATTCCTAAAAGTATGTTATTCAAAACATTGTTACTGTAAACCTAAAACCATTTCCCTTATAATTACCTTTAAAACATTCATTAAAGAACTAATTATATTACTAAGTATAATAAAAAAAAGGGTTAAAAAATATTGCTTAAAGATTGTTTACTATAAATCCAAAACCATTTTACACTTGTCGTTATCTTTAAAAACGTTCATTTTAAAGATCTAAGTATATTTATACTTATTAACAAGGTAATACACTTTTATAACTTTATAAAACCATTTATTACAACATAAGTGTTATAATTCAAAACTACCTTTATTCCTTTATAAAATAATTAGCTTACTTTTCCAAACTTATATGTGTACTAAAAACCTTTTAAAAATGATACACACACACACACACTTATTTACTTTCAAGAAAATATAATTAATAAAATTCTAAAAACAATTTAAAGGATATGTGTAATACTTAAGCTTTCTAATACTTTAATAAAATAATTAACTAATTTTCTAAAAACTATATATAAATAAAAATACATTTAAAATACTTATAATTATGGTTTAAACATTTATCTAAAATATTATTTAAAAGTACTTATTTTATAAATTATTTAAAAACTAAAAAAACATGTTTTCCTTTATTTAAAATAAACTATCTACTTCAATAATTCATAATTAATTATTAAAAATATATTTAAATTCCAAATCACTTTAAAAGACTCTAATATGAGTAAGAAAACATCTCTAAAAGGATTGAATAGGAACGCTTAAATTAAAAGTTAGTTTGAAACAATTAAATTTCAAAATAGAAACTGCAGTATTTTCAGACTGTTGTAAAAACGATTCGGAGCAAAGACAGCGCCTAAAAAGTGCTATCTTGACTGCTGATGCTCAAAGTTTTGCCATTTTTCGGTATGCTAATAACCCTTTTAACATCCAATTTTTTTTACAGTAATCAGTATACACAATACAAATCGTAATCATGGTGAGAAACCCCTAGGGTTCTCTCTATAAAATATCATATAAAATGTCGAATGCAAAGTATTTCCTAAGTGCTTCTATAGTGGCTATTCACTATAAAACCATTCCAAACTCAAGTTTGTTTCAATTCAAAGTCCAACCAAACTCTATATGCTTTATGTCAAGGCTCTGCAACGAGTCATAGAAAGTCATACAAGTCCAAATGCACAATTATACAAATGCCATTTGGTTTCCAAAGATACAATCACAAGAGATAAAGCAATACTGTATATTCAAGCAAATACTATAATATAAACAAGCATTATACACTTCATATACTTTCAAATTGTGAGTTTTCTCACCCAAAACCAAGTTCACAACCAAGCACAAGCCTTAACCTTGCAACCACTTCCTACCTTAACTAACGCGAGCTCCAAAATCCCACATTTCTCCTTAAAAGGTTCACGGCCTTGCTTGAATGCCTACTATTGCTTGCGACACTTGTGGTGTTTGGGGTGTGTTCTCCAAATCTTCCCAATTTGAGTTTCTAAAGGAGTTTCTATGATGATTTATACCTATAGCTAATATTTGGTGAAGTTTGGAATTGATTTGAATTTATTAGAGAAAGATTAGTGAAGATAGAAATAGATTAGCACTAATTAGTTTCCACCATTTACTTAAATTCCTAAAAAGTGATTAGAGAAATCCTTAAGGATTTATTTGTAGGCATTAGTCAAGAGGTCACTACCACCCTTCATGAAAGGTCACAAAGGAGCCTCCCCTTCACAAGCCACCTTTACAATCGTTTCCTTAGAAAATTATCTAAAACAATATTCATCAAAATATCTTTTCCTTAATCCTTCCAGCAGCTTTAATTAATTTAAGACAAAATATTTTAAGTTGCTAATTACTTAAACATTGATAATTGGACAAGCACAACAAGTTCGAACAACTTCTATCGAGTAAAAAGTTGTTTATCGATAAAATGATTTTCGATCATATTATCGATATTTCTTCGAACTATTTATTTTGTAAACAAATTCCAAAAACAATTTTTCTATTATTAGTTTTTAATTAAACAGGAAAATAGTGTCAATGACAAAATTTCTCAGCATTTTAGCCTCAAGGATTGGTCGTCGGTATTTAGCGTGAAGGAAAACTTTTGAATTTCAATTCGGAGGCAGGACAAGAAATTAGCGACCATGACAAACAAGATAATGAGTTTGCAGCAACATCAAGCTTAGGCAGCGTTGTCGGCGAGGGCGGTTGGCGGCGAGGGTGGTTGATTCAATGGTGGATGGCAATAGCTAGGGTTTTGAAGTAGCTCGATTTGAAGTCATCTGATGGTGGAAAATTGATGGCTCCGGTAGTAGGGACGCTGTGGTGAAGTGGTGTTTTAGAAGAAACAACAATTCGAGGAAGAAGAAGAGTAAGTTGAGGAAGAAGAAGAGCAAGACATGGAAGAATTAGGGGAGAAGAATATCAGCTATTAGGTAGCATTTTTCCAGTTTGTAGGTATCTGTTTCGAAAATATTTTGTTATTTTTGAGTTTGTGACTATTTTTGTATAACAAAATTATTATACTGTAATAAATTCACATTTTGAAGCAAACATTTTTAATTGTTATTATGTTATTTTGCATTCATATTGGTTTGGTTGATAGTGTATTGCTGTGTTGAGTTTAGTAAGGATCAGTTTTTAGGTATCATTTTTGTTTTTTTAGAATCATTTTTTAAAATAATGCAGTGTGGAAGTTGTTTACTATTTTGTTTGCTTGATTATATAAAAATTTAAAGTTGTTACATAGCAAATATGATGATCATTGAGTTGAATTAGTGTTTCGTTAATATCAAATATCTAATGAATTTTGTTTGAGTATCAGTTTTACTATTATCAGTTTTTAGGTATCACTTTTAGTGACAGTAGGTATCATTTGTATAAAAACTATTTTATTTTTTACCTAGAGATGAACCACTGTCGTGCTCGCCATTGTGCACACTACCTTAGTTGAATGGAATCCATGCTTATGCTGGAGTGGAGCCACTCGAACTGGCTTGCATCGGAGAATGGAGATGCTTGAGTCAAAGCATCATTATATGAGATAACAATGCAATTTCATGAGCTTAATAGATGTTGATTATGGGTGGTCTATTTGTGCTTTAAGTATGATGATGAACTGATTTCTACAAGGATGATTGTCATGATTGAAATGCGTGTTCAAGAATGAACTGTAAACATAGATAATGGTGATCGAATTTGATATATTTGAGAAACTAGAAGATTATGGGTGGTATATTTGTGTATGAGCTGTTAGGTATCAGTTTTGGTTGTCGGTAGCAGTTTTTAGGTATCAGATTTTAGGTAGCAGTTTTTAGGTATCAGTTTTTAGTTACCGGTAGCAGTTTTTAAGTTAAGAGTTATTGGTAGCATGTGATGGCGGCAAGTGGTGTTGGGGGCGGCGGCGAGGCTGGTGGTGCAAATGATGGCGGTGGGTGGTAGTGCGACGAGTGGTGGTCGATAATTTTGACGGTTTTTCCTTATGACTAACTTTGGGAGAATGTTTGTTCTTATCACTAATTTTGGAAGAATGTTTGTCCTTGAGTCTAAAATATTGAGGTTGTGTCGTTAAGGCTAAAAAATACAAAATTTTGTCCTTTATACAAAAAAACTCTTAATTAAAAGGGGGTTAACAAGGTTATTAAATAAATTGAATCACATTAAATCCAAGATTCAAATATTTAAATATTTTAGATATTTAAATACGAAGTGTTCGAAATTCCGAATCATTATATTCTCCCCCACTTATAAAATTTCATCCTCGAAATTCTAACACGGCCGACACACAGATCAATATTTAGCAGTATTCAAAACACTAGTAAACAAAGCTCACGGTTTGCTCAGGTTCAAAACCTTCTCATCGCACAAGGATGATAAATAATTCATTAAGCGTACCTTACGCTCAACCACCTCAGGTTATTATGTAGATGATTATTCATGCTGCCTCAGAACAAAACGAAGAGTCATTCCCAAAATTATCCATAAGCCAACAAAACATATTATACATATACTTAAGCACATATGATGTGCATGGATTATTCGTACGTAATATCTGATCACTCGCTCGATCACACAAATTTCACTTTCAAACTAGTATAGATCACTTGACCTCTCTAGTGCGTACTTTGATCAAGTTCCTTGATTATAAACTTATGTTTCTCTTACACAACCATATATTATGATTAAAAACTTTAGGATCATATCAAGAATCCATTTCAAGTGTTTGCCATCAAGAATCGAGTGAAAAACCCTGATTCATACCAATGTAAATCATCTAGAAATCATGTACTCGAACCCTGGATCAAGAATAGTCATACGAATAAAATGATCCACGTACAACTTACGAATTTAATCCTATTGGTTTCTTAACTATACCAGTTTATTTTAATCATATTCATTTACACAAATAATATCTCTTATTCAATACTAAAATCATTTATGAATCACTTCATAAAAACATAACTCAAGTTTATAAATTTTTTATAAAGACATAACTTCATTTATAAATAATTTCATAAAAACTTACTTCACTTTATTACTCCTATAATATTCCACTACATCCTAAGAGTACACACAAAACATCTGATTCATTTTACTTTCTAAAATTCAGATGAAGGCCTAAAACTAATTTGGGTCTTATAACTGAGTCAACCTTTTCACTTATTTAACCATCGAGTTAAGCAAGTAGCTAGGAAGAGAAGGACATTGATATCCAAACTTACGCGTAGAGCTTACTTTACTTAGACAATCTTAAGGTAAAGAAGTTTATTAGGTGGCCTAATAACATCGAATGATAACTTAACATAGATGTTTAAACCAATTTAAAACATGTGTTAACTTACTACATTCTCCATTCAAGAGTTATATAAACTCAACTTTATATTTTTAGAAACACTTAGCTTTATGTTCTATAACGATTCAGAATTTTCAGGCTTCCAAAATTTCTGAAAAATATATTTCATTCTAATAAATCAAATAGTCATTGTTGATGCCACTGTAGAATCTCCTGGAGATTAAACGATGAATGAAATAAAAAAAAGCAGGAAAAGTAAATGAACACATAGTTTTTATAGTGGTTTGGCAATCTTGGCCTACGTTCACTTCGCACTTTTATTAATATTTCACTGGATTACAATTACAAGAATATTTGAATCAGCTAGGATTCATTAATACAAGATTCAAGAATAAAAATGGCAGAGCCTCCGGAGCAGGAAGAAGGTCCCTTTTCTGAAGCTATGCTTGCTGTATTTATAGCAGAAGACGCGCATAGATCGGGTTGAAACTTTACAAGAAGGCTTTCTGGGTCCAATGGAGCCCACCATATCGATCGGCAACTTTATATTGATGGTTTGGATCGATCGGCCTAACCATTGCCGATCGTTTTTATTCGCTCCAATCAGGCTGCGATCGTTACTGGAGGGTCCCACAGGCTTCTTGATGTTGCTCCTAAAATATGGGATCACTCAGGGATGTGGATTGCAAGTTATGGGTCATTCTTGGTCAAGTTATAGGTCATTCTTGGTCGAAGATAGAACTCAAACTGAAGTACGCCGATCGTTATATTAAATCATCCAATAACGATCGACCTTCCTTCCACCTTCATTTTGGGATGTGAGATCGTTATGGTATGCTCCCCTTGCCACTCTGTTGATGCTCCGAAAGTCTCACATGGATTGGCTTCATGGATCTCAAGATACTGAATGTTCTCTGATGACTTGAACTGTTTCCTTGATCGTTCTCTGGTCGATCCAAACAAATCATTGTTTCATCTGTAGCTTGTGTATATGAACTTCAATCAATTCCAAACTTGAGATATATCTTCACGGGGCCAGGCTAGTGACTTCATAATAGCTACACTTCAATTTGGTACCAGTTCGAATATGTCCGACTATCGTCTATAGTACTATACGTAATTGACTTTTCAAGCTGTCGACCATTCGTTTCTGGTCGAATCGAGGATATCACGGCTTTGCCAAAAGGTGGGATAACATTTGCCCCCCAATGTACGTCTTGTGAGTAACATGACATGCATGTAATCAAAAAGAGTCTGAGTCGCCATAAAGAAGTCCATTTAGCTTCTTGATTGATTACTAGTCCTCTATCGTCTATCAATAGTATAAATCCGAAGTTGTATTCTGTTTGCATATATAGATTGGGTCACACGGGACTTACAAGCTCTCTTTTATCTGATCCAATCTCAAACTCGGAAGTTCAAGGTTTGATTGCAATTTTTATTGATTTCGAAAGGCTAAACTTTTAAAACTGTTCCTATGTATATTTGTTTACGCGTTTATGTTGTTGGCTTCTGGACGTGTTCGAACGTCCACAGGTCGTTGCCTATCTTCATGATATTCTGCATGTTCACGCTTACGCTCGAATTCCCACGATCATTCATCATCCCTCTTTTCATTCATTTCATCATTTTTTATTTTATTTTTTATTATTTATCTTATATCTCTCCTTTGTTTTAAAAACAAATTTCAAAGCATTTGTGATCATGGAATTAACCGCCAAATGTTAGGTAGTGAAACGATCAGTCCAAGGAGAGATAAGGGACGATCGGCACATGATGGAATGATTGGTATACGACTGAGAAATGGATCAGTCGGCAGGCTGCTTGAAAATGGATCGGCATAGTCGTTGGGTGTGGAACGATCGACCCAATCCTTTAGAGTGAAACGATCGGCCAAACCTGTCCCCTATATAAGGCCTGCCTTTTCTTTCTGTCGATCCTTACAGTAAACATCATCATCCACCCTCATACTTGGGCTTCGAATCGACTTTGAATCCCTCTTTTTTAGATCTCAAACTTAGGTTGAACAACTTCTAAATTTGCTGAATAATTCTTAGAACAGTATATTGAACCTATGACAGATGACTTGTTTCATGAGACTTCTTTCTTTCTTTATTTTTTTTGATCGTGCACAATGGGTATGAGGCAGCTCGCCTGGAAGAGATGTGAGCGAACGATCATTAGGCCAGTCGTAATTTGAGAGAGATGAAGCTGCGGAGATGAAGGGGTTGTATGATCGACCATACATGGTCGTTCGTGGATGGTCAGTGAAACCCTTGGCCGTTGAAGTTTGAGAATTGCCTGAAAAAGATCGTAAATCCCCTTGGACACAAGAACGATCGGTGTATGGAGGCTCTCTGTGTATGATTGGCATATATTGATTCATGGAAACGATCGTCCTATACCCACATGGACGATCGGTTTGCCTTCATAACACTTAGAACGATTAACCTATAACATACTAGAACAATCGGCTTGGACTTAAACCAAGTACTTTTACTTCGTAGATGAACCATTTCTCCATTTTTCCATAAAATGGAATAAAGATAGATAAACTCGAACTAAGAAACGAGCTCCAGTTTCTTGTACTTGAACAAATATTTGGACTTGCGCATGACTTGCATATGACATGAACTCCCTGACCGGTAGCAGATTGCCTTGGAACAAATGTCATGAATGAAAACCTTTGACTATCATGTTAAAACACATCCGTAACTTAAACAACAATCAAATTTTTGTTGGCTAACAATTGTCTACGAAACTCAAGATGCGTCTTTCTGAACTAATTTTTATGTCTTGTTGTCTCTTCTGTCTTCAGTTTCGCATAAATCATTACTATACTGAACAACACTTCATCACAATGCACTTGCACTCGCCATGCACTGGAGGGTACAAGTTATTTTTTCTAATTATGATTTTTACTAAGTTTGATAGCATGGGAATCTAGATGCTTCGGGCACTCCGTAATCATGCCAGCTGGATCATCTTCGCATAGGACTAATTCCGACGTAGAGTCTAACTCAGCGACTGAGTCTGATAGTCTACTGCTTAGTCGTAATTCAGAATAGCCGGAAGGCTCGGGTTCCCAGCTTGATCTTTCTGAGATTGTTCCTATATTTCCACTGGAGGTTATCGAATCGGCGCCTGACGGTTTAGAGAACGCAATCATCCTCGAAAATCCTCCTGATTCAGTGGCTTCAAAGATTAAAGAATACGCTCTCTAGAGGATTTCCACAAGGCACAGAATTCCTTTTGGTGATGTGTTCGTTCCGTCATGAGATGACAGGGCTCATAGACCTCCCGAAGAGTATACAGCATGTAACAAATTTATATGCTGGGCGGGATGCATCCCGCCTTTCAATTCATATATCTGGGGGATCTTACATTATCTAAGGATAGCTCTTGCACAACTCCACCCAAATGGCTATGTGCTCCTCAACTATACTTATATGGTATTCATGGAGTTTCTGCACTGTCCCCACCATCGAAGATATCCGGTTTATTTTCACTTTTAAACGGTGGATATGGAGTCTATCGTTCACATTCCTTGAGTCGGCGAAGAGATGCCAAATTTTGACCGGCACTTGGAACAAATTAAGTGCCTTCAAGAGCGAATGGTTCTTCATTCGCTACCCGTCTGGATTTGCTCTACAATGGCTGGAAAGGCGTAAGTGTTACCCACCAGTTCCATAATAATATAGGAAAATATTATTCAAGTTACATTCTGACGATGTTAATCATTTACAGGTGACGTAACCCGGCCTAGCGGTGATACTTACGAAGAGGCAGTCTCAAGTTTGAAGAACGCCCCACCTGAAGATAGAAATATTAAACTTTTGCTCAAAGATGAATGCCTCGTCGCTTTTGGCTTGATAGAGGAGGGCCTCATCGTGAGGCTCACTAAAACTGCCCAGAAGGCTGGAATCAGATCATGGGCCGCTATTGGTCAAAGAGATAATCAATTCAGTCCCATGGTACCCCCAGTCACGAGTACTCATGAGTCTACTGATATCGGCGCTGGAGGACATAGTGAAGATGCGTCTGGCCGTGATGATGATAGACCTGATCCCGAGGTTAATGTCGGACCCTCACAAGTCTCTCAACCCCCGGGCGGTTAAAAGAAAAAAGAAAACATTCACACATAAGCCTCCAAGAAGTCGTCTTTCTGACCCAACCAAGTCGTCGATGAATCTACCACTAGATCCTCTGTCCGATCTACCAATTCCACACAATCTCGATGCTTATCATTTCACTAACGTGATCATTGGAGGGTTAGAGTCTCCCTTCTGAATTGGCTCAAAGATCCCTATTTCTGGAGGGGGGGGTTATACCGATGAGCAAAGCTCCTGCACCTGGTCTGTCGGGGGATTACACTAGGACACTAACACATACTTGCATGTTCAACACTGCATTGTACTTGACTTGTACTTTATAATACACAAAGGTTATTGATATCTGCTTTTCATTGCAGAAACGATGGTGAGGAAGAGGAGCACGTTCGATTCTTTGTGGGATGTACATCATCAGTCATCAGGATCACGATCCAGCTCCTACCATGGTAGTCGAGATTATTATGATTCTAGCTATCACCCTAGCCGGGATTGGGGTTATCAAGAGAGAGATGATAGGGATAGGCCCGCTAAAGATGTACACAGATCGAGATCGAGATCTCCTCCCCGAAAGGGTCCTGAAAGACCAGCTGAGCACAGGGACCTGCCCATTGATCCCCCTCGCGGCCCTTCTACAACTCCAATGCCTCCAAGATCCTTAGTCCCAACTCAGTTTCAGCGGTCGAGCGATCGCCACCGCTATGGCGAATACACTGTCGTTCAAAGGCCTAGCAAAGAAAGCACGGGATTTGAAGCTGCTTCTGAAGATCTTCCAATTGATCCAAATGTTCGTATGGCGCAACTTCGAATGGAATTTTCAAACTTATGCTTTGACGGATTCTATTTCCTCCTAATTTGAAGAGAGTTTCGGATGATGTTCAGAAAATGACCATCGATTATGTCATCAACATCCACATGTAATATCGAGAATGGATGAAGGCTGGAGAAAAAATGTCAAAGGTCTCGTTCGAATGCGCGGCAGAAATCAAAAAACTAAAATGACTAGAGGCCTAGGACAAGAGAATCATTGACACTTTGAAGAATGAACTGGAGGCGTCTAGAACCGCATTAAACGACGCCGAAGGAAAAGCTGACGTCGCCTTGAAATCTATGGAGGAGACAAAAACTAGTCATCTTAATATGTTCAAGTATTGCATCACCGAAACCAGGAAATAACACTCGAGCAAGACGCGGCTTGAAACAACGAGTCTGCGGCCTTGAAGGAATTAGCTGAGCTCAAGGCCAAGCTTGAAGATTCAATTAAAGAAAAGGATGATGCTCAGAGGATCGCTCAAGATTCCTGTGAAGAGTTGGTTCGTGTCAGGCTTGAGAGAGATGCGGTAATTGAAAAAGCTAAAGATGTCGACACGCTCATTCAACGTGAGACAGAAGCGACCAAAGACAAGGTGAGAGAAGATGTAGTGAATGAGCTCGACCCGCTTCTTATTCTCTACAATGCCAACATTCTCAAACATAGGAATTTGACATGGCTTGTCGAAGATTATCCTTATCGGCTTCATTGCGCTTAGGCACTTCTTGTCGCAGAAGAGAAAAAACTTCATGGCTCAGAAAATGTCGATGTAACCAAACTCGAAAGCGAAGTGCTACTAGGAGATAAGCCCAAAATATTCCATGACATTCAGACTTCTCTTCTGACAGAATTCATGGTTGCTCCTTTACATGAGGTATGTGAGGGATCCGGATCGGCGCACTCTGGCATCGCAACTGAATTGCCCCCGGTGTCTCAAGTTATGACTAGCTCTACGGCGAGCTCCTCAACTATCCCTGGGTATGATCCAAACAGACCATGCCTATCTCCAGTTTTTGAGTGCAGTTAAGAAGATGCGCCAACTCAACCTGTAGTTCACACTGAAGAAGGTATTTCGTCGACTTTTCCCTTCCCTCATAAAGTTGGGGTGTTATCGATTGATATTTCTAATCTTTTCGCCTATTGTTTCTCAACTTTGGATCCTTCAAGCATTGCTCCTCTCCCTCCATAAGAGCCTCAGCTGGAGCTGCAAGCGGCCGAGACAGAATCTGTTATAGTTATAACATTGGCCACCACTCAGAGTGCTCACAATGAAGCCTTTGTCTTTGACGACCAACTCATGGAGGCGTTATTCAAGAAGGGAAGCGATCTGCGCCACAAAATCCCTTTTGAAGCGGAAGTCATGATCACAAGTTCCTCCAATCCTACTAGCGGGCTCAGTATGAAAGAGCAGATTGAACGAAAGGAGTTTTCTAAAAGGAGGGTAAAGGGCGAGCTTGTTGAGACTGTTCCAGATGAACCGATTCCTTCCCCACTTCAGACGATCCCTCCCGAAGGGGCGATTCCTTCGGAAGACGTTCCATATACTTGTGGTATTGAAGATGCCCCCATCCCTCCTGCTTCCAAAGACGGTACCGCCTCAGTACATATAGCTGAGGAAACTCCTTCAAAGAAGAGCCGAGGCGGCAAAGGTTCAAAGAGGAAGTCGAGCGGTAGTTCTGAGGGAACCACTCCAAAGAAGCAAAAGAAGGATAAAAAATCCAAAAAGTGATCTTTAGACATGTAAATAATTCAAATAATCATTTCTCTTTTGGTTGGTTGTATTCGTTTGGGCATGGACCTTCAGTTTTGTCTTGCATTTTGTACGACCAGTTTCATGTGAATAAAAATTCTTTCGCTCTTATGTATCGTTTCTGTATTTACTTGTTCAAATGTCCGAGCTGTAACACTTTTCATTTTATGCACCCGTGACTTATTGCCTGTTGAATCGAACACTGATTTGATTAATACATCTCAAGGCCTCCCTGCGGTCGTGGCCTCGAGTCGCTGTAAACGCCGGATATGAGTCGCAGTATTAAACTATCACAATCATTTCTTGGACAATTACACTTCTAACCCCAGTTTCGGGTCGATAAATGTACTGCGTGGACGGTCGAGCTCCATCCCAGTCGTGTTTATACTCCGACATTATCTCCAAAAGACTTAATACCGATCAACGAATGGTCGATCCTGTTAGTCCTTGAGATGATGGTTTTGATGACAACAACCTTAGAACAGATTATAAAATAGAAATACTAACATTACAAGTTTAGATATATATGTATTTGCAGGATCTAACCATGCAGGTATCAAGAATGAAGACTGTACAGTATAGAGATTCAAGATAAAGAGATAGAAGACTCATGAGTATCAAGATTATCAAGAGTTCAAGGTTAAGTCTGTTTTATTAGGAATATTTGTTAAAACTTCATAATAGCACTGAAATCTTCACTCCATTTTTCTTTTGGGATGGAACCCATTTCTACCTTTTTAGTGGCTTACAAACCCACGACAAGTAGCTTACAAACCTACGACAAGTGGCTTACAAACCCACGAACATCCGGTTATGTACAAGTTCTCGAGTCCTGACATGATGAGATACTCTGCAGGAAGAAGCTTGCAAAACTACTTCAAAATGATTTTCAAAACAACTTCGGAATGATTTTCAAAATTGTTTTTCAAAATGTTTTAGCCTTAAAAATTATCTTTTCAAATGATTTTTCAAAAAGATGTTTTAGCCTTAAATATTCTTGTTTTTAAACATCGTCAGTTTTAAACTCTCTATCCTGATTTTAAATATTTTAGCCTCAAAACATCTTTAATTTCAAAGTCAAAATACTCCTGATTTTAAATGTCTTTTCAAATAATATATTTAACTTTTAATATTTATACTTAGATTTAAATATAAAATTATAGTTAAATTATGTATATATTGTTCTTTATATTTACTTATGAATTTCAACTATATTCAAGTATATTTATAAAGTTTTAAATAGTTTTATATAAGATAAATATTGTTTTATAGAAATTCAAATTATCATTTTTGGCTGAGGGATGTCGACATGCCCCTAGGTAGTATGTCGACATAGTGATAGTTGAAGTTCAAATTCAAATTTCAAAAGAAGTGTCTATTCGCCATAACTCTTCATGAATGGTCATGGCTGTTGGTTTTCTATAAATAGGGGTCAGTTTCAACGAATTTTCAATCATATTTTTCTGGTTTTCACTCCTCTTCTTCTTCCTCATTTCTTATTACAAATTCATACCATTACTCTGCCGAAATCAACATCGAATCATACTCGATTATTTCTAGTTTAATTCTACATCACTATCTCTACAAGGTTCTCAGTGCTATTCAAAGTTATAGACTTCTTTGTAATATATTAGCGAGAAAAGGTGTGATTGTAGCCTTTGAAATCAATCAAGCGAGAAAAGGTGTGATTGTAGCCCTGGAAATCAATTGGGTGAACTTGTTGCCCGGTAAATCAAGTATCCCTACCCAAAGGATTGGTATTCTGGAGGGTGTACCTCATAGCCTTGAAATCGAGGGTTGTAATTGTTGAATTGCTTTTGAAAGGAAATCTGTACTTAGTTGTATGGGACTAGATGTAGGGTAACTCCGAACCAGTATAAAATCCGGTGTGTTCTTTCCTTTACTGCTTTTACTTTATATTTGCATCTGTGTTTGATTTTGTGTTCATATCTGTGTCTAATTAGTGTATACATTGTTATAAAGTTAGATAAACTCAAAAAGATTAACAAATTTCTTAAAACACTATTCACCCCCCTCTAGTGTTAATTCTAGCCTTAAGATCCTTAATCCTCATTTCTCACAGATCCACATTCAACTATCCATGGAGTTTGCATTCTAGTCCGCACTCTAGGGACTTAGAGTTATTCTGTGAGTGGCCGATTCACATTCAATTTGTGTTCTTGTTTTAGTCCACACTCCGGGGATTAGAGTTTTCTTGTGGGCAGTCCTGTTTCCACCGAATTGTTTATACTTCAGTCCGCATTCTGGGGACTTAGAGTTTTCTCATGGGCAGTCGTGTTTCCGCCGAATTGTTTATACTCCAGTCCGCACTCTAGGGACATAGAGATTTCTCGCGGGCAGTCGTGTTTCTGCCCGAGGTAGTCGTTTTTCTGCCCGAATTGTTTATACTCCAGTCCGCACTCTAGGGACTTAGAGTTTTCTCGCGGGCAGTCGTGTTTCCACCCGGGACAGTCGTTTTTCCACCCGAATTGTTTATACTCCAGTCCGCACTCTGAGGACTTAGAGTTTTCTCATGGGCAGTCGTTTTTCCACCCGAATTGTTTATACTCCAGTCCGCACTCTGGGGACATAGAGTTTTCTCGCGGACAGTAGTGTTTCCACCCGGGGCGGTCGTTTTTCCGCACGAATTGTTTATACTCCAGTTCGCACTCTAGGGCTTAGAGTTTTCTCGCAGGCAGTCGTGTTTCCGCCCGGGGCAGTCGTTTTTCCACCCGAATTGTTTATACTCCAGTCCACACTCTAAAGACTTAGATTTTTCTTGCGGGCAGTCGATCGCGGCTACTTCATACCTAATATGAAGGTTGATGAGTGTACGGTCGAATCACGTTCGTTTAGATAAAAACTCCATAGGTTCTATCATGGTCTGCGGAGATTGGTTGGTGCCCAACTCTAGGTACATGGATACCTGCATCGTATGCATGTAGTTTAATTCAAGTTGGTCGTAGTTCACAACATAATTGAAATTAAAATAAAATAATTAAAAGAAGATCGAAAAAAAATCTTATTGATAAGTGAAGCAGCATCGTGCACTCGCTATTCCACTTTGCCCCTGGCTCCTTTCAACGGGATATCGACCGTTAGCGGTCTAATTGATAATCAGAGTTCTTTATTGATAGGGTTAGGATGTTCCTGTCATCGTCAATCCGGTACATTTTTAAGTTATGGTTACTTGTGATGCTCACGAATAACATATGCATGTCCAAGATACGTGCAAAGTGAGATGGACCGGTATTGACGGGGTAGTGATAAATCACTTGGAGTCAGACCCGAGAAAATCTGATAATCGCTTGGAGTCAACCATTGGACTACTTGGAGTCAGCAAATTCGAAGACCTAGTAATCGGCGCTTGGGGTTTCTTTGGAGTTTGCTTCGGGAAAAACTTTGTCTTGCCCGAGTCTTGCTTTGGGCCACCGCAGGGGTTCCAAGACGCCGCTTGCGTTTGTACTTGTAAAAATTCACATGCAACATCGGGCTACAATGGATTTCGTATGTCGTTTTTCATACTTCTCCATAGGAACGTAGAATATTCTATTCGAGGAACTTCAATCCCAATCATTGTTAGACCACGAGCCCAAATTGCGGAGTGGACGGTTGAGCATTTGTTGATGGATATGTTAATAAAAATGATTGGTTGTACTAAGTGACCTTGAGACGATTGTACTGGATCAATTCTATAGGAACGACAATAATTCAATTGTAAATTGGTGGATAGGCTATCAGAAAACGATCGGTTATAAGGATGAAAGTGGAACGATCGTACTAGGTTGGCCAATGGAACGATCGTATAAGGAACAACCGCACAGAATCAATTGGTGAGGGGACTAGTTGAAACGATCGTAAAAAAACGATCGCACAGTAACGATCGATGAAAAATGATCGTGAAGAGGAGAAATTGGCAAATCCAAGCTGTTGAAACGACCAATATGAACCACTGTAGGGAACGATCGTTTAAGATGATAAGGAGTCTAGATTCATGATGAACGAACATTCAATGAGCGTGTGTGGGCCATAGCCAACTGCCATCGTTCCTTCATGCTCTAAAACCTGAAAATATATGGACATTCATGAATCATATGGCTACTTGGTCACTGATCTCATCATTTCCTTCTTCTGCAAGGGTAGTAGACATGGCCTCATGGCCTTGTGAAATAGTTTCCATTAGATCTCTTTCAAATCTGAGTAGAATAGAAAACTTATCAATCAAAAGCTGGATCTATCTCACGAACACGACCAGTATAAAATGAGATCCAATCGAGCTGAGAATTCATTTCTCAGTGAAAGCACCAAAATATTGACGCCAAAAATGGGAATCAACATCCGTAGAATCTCCTGGAGAATAAACAATGAATGAAATCAAAAACAAAGCAGGAAAAGTAAATGAACACATAGATTTTTAAAGTGGTTCGGCAATCTTGGCCTACGTCCACTTTGCACTTTTATTAATCTTTCACTGGATTACAATTACAAGAATATTTGGATCAGCTAGGATTCATTAATACATGATTCAAGAATAAAAATGGCAGAGCCTCCGGAGCAGGAAGAAGGTCCCTTTTCTGAAGCTATGCTTGCTGTATTTATAGCAGAAGACGCGCATAGATCGGGTTGAAACTTTACAAGAAGGCTTTCTGGGTCCAATGGAGCCCACCATATCGATCGGCAACGATATATTGATGGTTTGGATCGATCGGCCTAACCATTGCCAATTTTTTTTATTCGCTCCAATCAGGCTACGATCGTTACTGGAGGGTCCCGCAAGCTTCTTGATGTTGCTCCTAAAATATGGGATCACTCTGAGATGTGGATTGTAAGTTATGGGTCGTTCTTGGTCAAAGATAGAACTCACACTGAAGTACACCGATCGTTATATTGAATCATCCAATAACGATCGGTGCATAACGATCGGCCTTCCTCCCACCTCCATTTTGGGATATGCGATCGTTATGGTATGCTCCCCTTACCTCTTTGTTGATGCTCTAAAAGTCTCACATGGATTAGCATCATGGATCTCAAGATACTGAATGTTCTCTGATGACTTGAACTGTTTCCTTGATCGTTCTTTGGTCGATCCAAACAAATCATTGTTTCATCCATAGCTTGTGTATATGAACTTCAATCAATTCCAAACTTGAGATATATCTTCACGAGGCCAGGCTAGTGACTTCATGCTAGCTACACTTCGATTTGGTTTCGGTTTGAATCTTTTCGACTATCGTCTATAGTACTGTACGTAACTGACTTTTCAAGCTGTCGACCATTCGTTCCTGGTCGAATCGATGATATCATGGCTTTGCCAAAAGGCGGGATAATAGTCATATCAAAACAACATGAACATACAACACTATCCTAATGCATAGGTACATGCGTTAATAAAACAGCTTGTCAAAGTTACACTTACTAATTAAACATACTTTACTATACAGGGAAAACAAGAAAAGGTTCCATAATTAATCGGACTATGCCACTACCACTCGGGCACCCTACATTGCATACACACAAACCATTTCTATAGAAAATTCATATCAAAAATCTATATTACCAAAACTACTTCGTATAAAATTACAGTGCCTTCATTCAAAATTTATTCAAAGGAAACTTCTAGAACTAAATACCCGAGTTTTATTTCCAAATTTTTCTTTGGGGATCAAATTAAAAATCATTTTCAAAGCATATCATATAATTTGTAAATATTACTAAGTATCACGATCTTAATTCATAAACCATTTTCCCAAATATTTACTTCAAAATCCATAGAAAATATACATATAGATCGGGTAACACAAAAATGATTCCATGGAAATGGGTCCTACGAAGTCGTACCATATATTCCCTTACTAAGAAGGGTAATGTCCATAAGAAGTTTTTACCAACGGAACACATCTCTTATTCATTTTTAATCACTTTCAAGCCAATCAAACTAGATAACATTAATATACTTAGTTCCCGAATCAATTCATTAATTCTGAGAGCAATCTCGAACTCGAACAAATCTAAAAAATCTTTTCAAAATATTAGTATTCACAAATACTTTCAAATACTACTATTATTTTCCCCAAAATCTTGAAAATCTATTTCAAAGGCATTATGATTTAAGTTATCAAAATATCAGTTTAAATCCTCTTCGTTTATAAACAATATTTTACATACCGTACTTTATATAAAGTCACTTTCTTATATAACATCTTCTCACAAATGTTTATTTACAAAATATCTTATCTTTCCTTTAGATTATAATAAGCATATTTTACTAAATTTAACTTTTAACTCAAAATTGCCATCGAACGCCTTATAGTCAAAATGTGAAACTAAATTTACAAGGTGTTCATTTTCAGTTCAACCATAAATACCATCTACCCAACACATGTAGTAATAAGGTAAACTACTCATAAACTGGTCGAGAGTGATTAATCTAACCAAAAAATGTTAACAATGCTCGTCACCTGGCCTGAGCATGACTAAAATATTTAATGAGGGTTACGAATGAACATCATTAACCCCTACATTAATTTAACTACATCTTAAAAATTCATACTTATATAAGTTACCTTATATAAGTTCTTTAATTTTCATAGTTGAAATATCTTTAAGGCATATGTTTATAACAATACAAATACGCTATCATATGTATAATACACTCAAATCATTCAACAACATTGCTTACCCTGTCTCTAATGAGTTATATTCCACTATAGCCAAGGTTCTCACTTAACCTTCCGCTCTGATACCAGATGTAACGATCTGAGTTTTCAACCCCCAAATGTCAACACTAATACATCCACGGTATTCGCATACCGAGCACTCAAGTGCGAAAAGGTAGATTGTCAAGGTAAAATAAAATGAAAAAGAAAAGGAATACAAAAGAAGAGAACACAACATTAGAATCACACAGTGGAACGATAACATATAAAATCAAAATACGGTAAAATGTGCTACTCTAAGATACATAGCATTTCGAAGTCAAATTCCTAAGTATTATCATCAGCCTGGATAGTTATAACAACTTGTCCTCACAAATACTGGTATATACATAATAGTAATGCAATGGAAATAAGAATACTACGGTAGATGAATGCATCCAGCTTGTCTCCTTGACCTCTAAAGAATATCAATGAAAACATATGTTTCCCACACTACTTGAAAGTGCGTCTATGGAAATAAGAGAAATATAAAACCACGAGTTAGACATAAGTTTGGTGTAAGAAACTCAAGAAATATGTGATCAGAATATAATAGTACTTTTGAGACCGTTTGAATCCCCATAATGGTCATACCCTCAAAAGAACCAAACCCATCTAACAAGTACATAAGTTTATATAATAGATAATGTCTAGGGTGTAGAATATACTCACAACACAGCATTATTAGAAGTACAACTAAAACCGCTAAGGTACGTTCGCAGAATGGATTTATATGGAGATGCCCTCAGTAAACCGAGGTGGATCTCCTGCATAAGGGTCAGAAGCTACCATCTAAAATCACACATATCTCTAGATAAAATATGCCACAAAGGTAAACATAGTAGGTCCATGCCCGAACACATGATACCGAATACCAACAACTTCCGCGTGCAATAACCGATAGCAGATATTGGAGCTGATGTGCCCTTTTAGGTTAGCTAAACCTCATAACTATGCATCCTACTCTATTTTCTTCCATTACCGATGGCGAGGTCGCGTTCAACATCTCAGCGCATAAGTCTTCATCACTCGATATATCTCGAATCTCCCTCTAGATTCCAGCATCTCGAATAGTTCACGAATCTCTTCATGGATTCCAGCATAAGTCATCCGACGAATGCTAATTCTGCCCTCTCTCTTATAATCAACCTCAAGATAGACAGTACAACACGATAACATCGTTTGAAATGTTGATGATGACCTCTCCCTTGGACTTAACCTTTGGATAGATAGTTCGATTCTATAACATTTCACTTCACAACTGCTTCCAAAACATAGAACTCCTATATCAGTTTTGAAGTGGTTTTCGGTAAGTAATACACTTATCTGATCCTAGTCTCTTCAAACTAAATAGATGAATTTTCCGCTAACTTAATTCTAGTTCTTTGAGAAGTAAACGAACGATATAAAAGGAGTCCTCCCTAGTGGACCTCATGTATATACATTCTTAAAGCAAGAGATGATTCGTACGAATGTGTTCTCCCTGAGGGATCTCAAACCATATCAATAGGTGATGCTTACAAATACTTCCAAAGTTAATTTGGTCAATCTCGATAGTCGACTATTTGATATCAAGTATAAAAAAGAAATGATTGCATATGGAAACCAAGTCTTATATACTTATCACGTTTCCAACTTTCTTAGCTTATACTATCCATCAGTCAAGAGTGAAGCCAGCATGTTAGAACACTATTGCTTCTAAACCCTACTCGAACATCATTCTTAACTCTCAGATAGAATAAATCTACTTTATCGGCTTCTAGTGCTAAGTGCATGACTAAATACTTCCCATAAACAAGTAAACACCAAAGCACGATTAAGTCACACAATGCACGATTAAATCACACAAACATGATTAAGTCACACAAAGCACGATTAAGTCGCACAAGCATGATTAAGTCATAAAAGCGACTTCTAATTCCTTTATTATTTAATTAATCCGTTTATTAATTAAAACTTCATTGTAAATACTTGTACATATATTTAAAATACATTTATAGAAGATATATAAATGTATGCTACTATTTCACTATTCATTCCAACTCTTTTCAATACTTAAAATGTATTCGTATTCCTATCCCAAATGGTATAAGAATATTCAAAAATATAAACAAGATTTCATATTTCTAAAAGTTCAATTAAATAGGTTAAAAATAAATGTTATTCAAAACACTGTAACTATAAACCGAAAACCATTTCACTTATAATTATCTTTAAACATTCATTTAAAGATCTAATTATATTACTAACTATGATAAAAAAAAGGGTTAAAAACAAATGTTGTTTAAACATTGTTTACTATAAACCCAAAACTATTCTACACTTGTCATCATCTTAAAAACATTCATTTTAAAGATCCAAGTATAACTACACTTCTTAAACAAGGTAATATAGTTTTATTTAACTTTACAAAACCATTTATTATAACATAAGTGTTATAATTCAAAACTACCTTTATTCCTTTATAAAAACTTAAGTTACTTTTCCAAACTTATATATTTACTAAAAACCTTTTAAAAATGATATGTGTGTGTGTATTTATATATTTATGTATACTTATTTATTTATAAGTTAATATAATTAATAAAATTCTAAAACAGTTTAAAAGGTATTTATTTTACATAAGATTTTTAATACTTTAATAAAATAATTAACAAATTTTCTAAAAACTGTATATATAAATAAAAATACTTTTAAAATACTTATAATTATGGTTTAAACATTTATTTAAAATATTACTTAAAAATACTTATTTTATAAATTATTTAAAAATTCAAAAAAGCATGTTTACCTTTATTTAAAATAAACCTTCTACTTTAATATTTCATATTAATTATTAAAAATATATTTAAATTCCAAACCACTTTTAAAATACTTTAGTATAAGTGAGAAAATATCTCTAAAAAGATTGAAGAGGAATACTTAAATCAAAAGTTGGTTTTAAACAATTAAATTTCAAAATAGAGACTGCAGCATTTGCAAACTGTTGTAGAAAAAGATTTACAAAAAAGACCGCAGCTAAAAAGTAACAGAAAGCGACCAGGGGCAGTTTTATATACTCCAAAGTTTTTCCCTTTTTCAATATGCTAATAATCTTTTTAACTTTCAATTATTATTTTTTGCAGTAATTAATATACACAATATACATCACATTCATGGTAAGAAACCCTTATGGATATCTCTACAAAATAGCATAGAAAGTGCTAAACACAAAGCACTTCCTAAGTGCTTCTATAGCGACTTATCGCTATAAAACCATTCCGAACTTAAGTCCGGTTCAAATCAAAGTTCAACCAAACCCTATGCGATTCATGTCAAGGCTATGAAACAAGTCATAGAAAGTCATACATGTCCAAATACACAAATCTACACATGCCATTTGTTTTCCAAAGATACAATCACAAGAGATAAAGAAACAACATATATTCAAGAAAATACTATAATATAAACAAGCATTATACACTTCATATAATTTACAATGGTGAGCTTTCTCACCCAAAACCAACTCCAAGTACACAACCAAACACAAGCCTCCACCTGGTGACCACTTCCTACCTCAACAAAAACAAGCTCCAAAGAAAATACTTTATTTCATAGTGTTATTGTTTGTGTTAATATGTTTCATTTAAATTAAGATGACTGGGTAACGCTCCTTGATAAAGCCCACTCCCCCGAATTATTTTCATTCTCGCTTTTCAAAAAAAAATTCCCACTCAAAAAAAATCAAAATTTCCCCAAATTAAGTTGTGCTTGCCATGCTTAGAGCATCTCCAACCCATAAGCTATTTTGATGTAATGTCAAGTACACATCATCAACATTTAATTTAGTTTAAATTATAATCTCCAATGCCAATGTTAATGACAATGTTATGATGACTTGGCAAAACAATTATTAGACATTGTCTAGTGCAATGTCTAGTTTTAGACATTGCACTTCACAATGTGAAGTAATAAATATTCACAATGAACTAATTTTTTATCTATTATTTTTATTTATTTAAATTTTGATTGGAACACATAGTCAATTTTTTTTCAATAAATACATTTTCATTGGAGTAGTTTTCTTGTTTTTAATGTGATGTTTACTTTTTAGAAATTACATTGAGATAACATTGTGATTTATCCCTTGACATATAGGATTTAATTGAAATCACATCCTATTTGCATTGAAGATGCTCTTACCCTCACAATCTTCCTCAATGTCTCCGACAACTCATACGACCCCACCTTCATCACCACCTCCCACGGTGGAGTTGTCGATGATTACGTCTGCATCCATGTTTGGTCGAACTCATCGCTGACGAGCGCTCGACATTTGATACTGCAAATATAAATGGCCAAGGTATGTCTTAACATATGTTTCTTTCAAAATAATCAAGATTGAAGAATGTAATCAAACTTTTTAATAAAATTGCAACAAAGCTTAGTGATTCAGGTTAATATGATGGGCGACAAGCAATACTCTAAATCTCTCACATCAGCCGTTTAATTTCCAGGTATTCATTGAATATGCTGGTGTTCATTTGTTAGAGCATCTGTAATAAAGTTACAAATTTGTAATATTAAAATCCATAATCATAATATTTTCCCAAAAATACCAAACTATGCATATGTTAAACATACATCCAAATGTTGTACTTGGTCGCCGTTACCGGGATTAATATAATCTTGCTATGTTGATTTGTTTGGCGGACCATTTTCTGAATTGTACTGGTTGTCTGAACGCACTGCACGATTTTTTATTAGATTAAATTTCGATACAGTGTAATTGATGCTAGTATATAATCATGTAGTATGAGCACTGTATTTAAATTGTCATGACATTTAATTTTTTCAAACATAAGTTTATTTCACCTATTTGTGCACTGCTGTATATGAAAAAACATTTTTTCCTTGTGCTAAAAGTGTTTTTGCGGATTATAGAATACTATTTTAAAATCATGCAAGAAAAGTAAGTTTTTGGTAGACTGTTCTGAATTTGTTAAAAGTTGTGTAATATAATGGCTGTAGTTTGTTGCTTATCGATGAAAGGTGACAAAGTAAGATGTAATTTAAAATTGAGTATTAGTATGTGCATGTTCGCTCATGTAATTACGGTAAGATATTAAGTGTTAGTAAACCAATGTGCTCGAACATATTTAATTACAAGATGTATCGAGGACAGCCAAATTGGTCATGCTATGTATGGTTTATGCTTGCAGCAGTGTGTATGGTACTACATCAGTTCTTTCCTACTAACTCTGGTATTTCTACTCTGTAAATAATATAATTAACAATAAGGTTGTGTACCATTAGGTTGCAGTGCTACATTAGTCCGATGTATTAGAAGATGAAATTAGTTCCACCGTATTTAAATTATAATCATCTTCCATAATTGCATGTATCATTTTTTTGCTAATATTGCATTTTGTTTCATGTAAATATAGTCTTTGTAACATTTATATTAAGTGTGCATACTTACTAAACTCAACATTTACATTAAGTCAGCTCTCCTTATACATTTCATATTACAGAACAGTATGCTTCTCCAAAAAGGGTAAAAAGAAAAGAAAAGAACACATGGAATTAGATGAACATATTTCAAGCGAAAGTTTCTTGTACAGCGTTCGACTATCATTTGAAACGGAATCATTCATTGAGTTCGACCTCAAATTTCTTATTTCCACACGTTGGGATTCTTCTTCAAAAATAAAAGAAGAATTGGATCAGGATTTGCTTCTGCTTCCATCTCTTTCATTGGATTCTCATACTAAGTCTTTGCTTTTTCACAACAGTCAACATTGGTCACGATATCGGTATGCAATTCCGTACTTATCAGCTGCAAAGGATTCTTCCAAAGATAAACGCAGTGATACAAGTGTAAAACAGCATCGTAAAACTCATATTTTGGTTCAGAAATATTTACACTATGTTTTAACAAAGATATGTAGGAAATTTATGAAGAAGAATGGTGGTCAATCAAGTAACAGTGATACAATTCGTGAACCCCAAGTGAAGAGTTGGTTATTCTTCAAAAATTGTTGATTCACTTAGTTCTTCTTGCAACGCTTACATGGTAACTTTTCCTACCTATTTAATTTTTTTATTATACTATTTAAAATATTTAAACAATTTTCTATAAACATATGATGATTTGTGATGTATAATATCAAATTATTTGACAATCATAGACAAGTGATGAAAACCGCCTCAAGATTGTTGACTAAATTTAATAATTAAACTCGAGTACAGACCATAATTTCTAACGAATCCATTTTAGTATCTTACACCTTCCATTTTGGATATTTTCTTTGATCCATAGCCTGTTAATGTACTTCTTTATCCTTCATATAACCCTAGTGCAGTTCTATCCAAAACTGTTACTATGAAGAAAAGTTGATTTTTATAACACTAATAGATAACATTTTATTGCATAGTGTTATTGTTTGGTTTAATTTGTTTTATTTAGAATAACACTAGACTAGGCAACACTTCTACAAAGTAGTTCCCCAATAATTTTGGTGCCCGCCTCTTCTCTAAATCATTTTCGTCTTCCCTCTTCTTTTTCATTACAAAATTTTCACTTTCATTCTCACTTTCTTTCTCATCTCTCCATCGTAACGCAGATCCTCAACCAACAAATCCATCACCTCTCGACCACCGTCCCCTGCTGCCCCTCCATCATGCTTGTTCTGCTTCAAATCACACTACCCAAATCATACTGCCCAAAATCAGAAAATCGGTCATCGACTTAACCACTTGTTGCATGCTTGGTACTTAATCATATGAGTTTTTCTATTTGAATAAGTTAGTGATAATTAATTCACTAATTAAATCGCTTTATAACTTCTGTGAAGTGAATAAGTTAGCGACAATCATGTGAGTATTAAAGAAAAATTTGTATGATCGTTAAGTGAATAAGTTAGCGATAACATATGTGAATTGAATATTAACCCATAGTCTCATATACACACAAACAATAATAATTTTGGATTTATCTTCTTGTAGGTTTAGTAACTGCTAAAAATGTTATCTTCGATAGATTACTACCACTAGGATCTAGGTATTAAACAAAAATTTGTATAATCATTTATGGTTAAGGTCAAACAAAAATAATGTTTAATGATAGTTGGGTTAGACCAAACACCACTAGAAAATATTCCAGATGAAATGCAGGGACTTCTGTCACAATGAACTAGATGTTTTAGATTACGAGACTATGATTTGTTTACCATACACATATGATGTTTGGAAAGAGCTCCCAGAGGTTTGTGTATTTGGAAGCTACATATAGGCTATGAAAGTTCTATAAAATGTCTCAGGGATTTAGTTCATTATTTACTTGGATAGAGATATGTGTCGATTAAGTCAACCTCGATATATAACAAAAAATGCTCCATTTTAAACGTCTTTTAACTAGGATGAATAATACCTAACCACTGCAAGATGAAATCCACGACATGGGTTTACTCAAACAAAGAGGGAACCAACCATATTGATTGATGTATGTAATAGTGTGTATTGTAACATTGTGCATTGATATGTGCTTTAAGTTGTTAACAAGTTACCAATTCATATCGATGCATACACTGTTCGAGTAGTGCTTGAGTGTGGTTGGTTAATTAGTTAGTTATATAGCGTTATGAAGCTGGATAAGGAAATTGTGATCTGTCAAGTGAAAAAACAAAGGAGGACATGTTGAATTAGTTGTATGGCATTATAAAGTCAGTTATGTCATTATTTTAAAATACTAGCAATAAATTAACTATAAGGTTTATAAAAATTAACTAAATTTATAATAATAATAATAATACATATGTGCTGCAGTCGTTGCTAGTGTTGTTGCTGGCATTTTATTCTTTTTTTTCCTTTTTAAATTTAACTTTTACTTTAGTAACTAATTAAATTATTAACTTAATTGCATAATGCAGTTGGCTAGTGTAAGATTGCTGCCATGGGAAAGATACAACCTTAATCAATTCAATAGTGCTTGATTTTTCCTTACACTTGAAAAGGAACTTTGTAAGCAGATATGGCTTTCTTGACTTTTTGGGTGCATAAGGTTGTTCTGGTGGCTCTTGACATGGCGTTGATCTGCCCCGTTGGTCTTTCAGATCGCTCACTGTTAGAACTGAAACACAAACACACAGGATCTTTTGAATAGTGATTAATAAAATTCAAGTGTTCAGCAAAATTGATAGTTAAAAAGGATTTTGCACTTATTTTAGTCTTATAGCTTATTTTAATGTTCATTTTTTCAAATACAGCCTTGCTGAATAAACTATTTTAGCTATAAAAAAGCATGTAAATCGAAAATATTTCAATAGCTGAGCTTGTAATGGCCGGGAAGGACAGATCTAGCGGCAGCATGACCAAAGTTTGTGCCATGCCATGAGACAATCCTTCTGTAAGCTTGAACCGAACATACACAGGTATAAATTACACCCACTCATTTTGAATTGCTTCATCATTATGACTGTTTGGAGAGTGGATATCAAATTTACTTGCTCTAATCATGACTAGATCCACTATCTGCTTACATAACACTTGTTCTGTTTTGTAATTTCTTTGTTTAAAAATTCTCAAATTATGTTCCTGCCATATCATCCATACTGTAGCTGATAGTGTGATATATGCAAAAAACTTTACTTGCTTTATGATGATGAAATTTTGACTCTATAAACTCAAAGTAATTGTTTAAATTCATTTCTTGCCCTACTGCAGCTGATTATGTGGTAGCTGATACTACAGCAGTTGGTAAGTAATTGTTTAAATTCATTTCTTATCCTATTTTACGCTTTTTATGATATATATGGGAAATGAGTTGTTTACTCAAAGTGTTGAACTTGAGCTGAACATGTGATCTGGCTGGTGCTAGTGGGATCTGCCATGAGCTGGTGCTAGTGGGATCTGGCTGCTTATTGAAAAGTTATGCAACTGATTGAATGCAAAAATGTTTTTATTATTTCTGATTTCATAATTCATAACAGAGTTGATGTGGTTGCTTATATACAAGTTTGCAGGATAATAACTTATTGGGCTTGGCCCAGAATGATGCACCCGCATCCTATACACCCGCTTGCAACTGCAGTATCTTTACTATTAATAAAAAAATTCATTGTATATGATTCAGCGGTATCTTTTTGAACTACCGAAAATGCCCTTTGCTTTTTTTGCTTCTTATGCAACACCTACCAAGTTTTGTTTCATCACAGCACAACTCTTTCATCACAGCACAACTCCATCGCCAAGACCCCTAACAACCATGTGTGAGATGGCTGCTTTTGTAGGTTAAGTGCATGTAAATATGTGCTGTGTCTATGTGCATGGTTGGTTTACAGGGCAACAGAGTGTTTGTGAGTACGTGTCCATATGTCTGTGTGAGTTTAATATGCATGCATGTGTGTTTATATAGGTGAGAACGTTGCAGGTGCTGAAATAGGTGAATGTTTATTTGTGCAAGTGTTTGTTTGTGTTTGTTGTGGTGGCTACGGGGTGAATGTATAAGGCTGTGGTGAATGTGTATGCGAGTAGCAAAGTTAGAAATAGAGATAAAATGAAACAGCAGCATAAGCAAAGCGGGTTCAAAGATTACAAGTGGTCCTTTCGAGTATTGGGCCCAATTCGATCCATATACATATTATTTGTACATTATCAAAGCTTCAGCATATAATACATGTATCATTATCAAATGTATTCGACCTGCTGTCAAAAAAAGAAATACGTTTCCTCTTTTTCAAAATCAAGTGTATCATTTTATAGACCGGTAAATTCATCAAATCCTTTAAGCAAAATATAATATATATTTGTTAATGAAGAACCATGCACTCCACATAATACTATTATTAAATCTTAGTGTAACTACAAAATCACTTTTATATATATTTGGGTTCCATGAATGTTCTCCAACTGTCTCGGTCTTTCTGACATTGCTTCAGGTTTAGTTTATGCTTGCAATGGTACTACCAAATCTACTTTCATAGGTACAACTTAAATAATTGCTCATTGTGATAAAATGCAGATCATCCGGCCGTGCATATATACTCGTATTACATAAGAGACAATATGTACTCATATTATTCTCGATTCTTCTAATATCCTCCCTCAGTTTATACTATGGTTTCCGCCGCCTTTGAATAAAAAAGATTTCTTTGTCAATCTTTGATTTTCAGACAAATCAACAAGTAATTCATTAGAAATTGCTTGTTGATGTTAAGCTCGAAGCTATCGGGGAGCTATTTCATGCAGTTGAGTTGAGAGGAAAGATTTACATTAAGTAAATTTGAGGTTAAGCAGGTTTAACATTTGTTGTTGAATCTTCTATCGATTCTTCTAATATCCTTCTTGGGATCATAGCTCATCTTTATCATCAAGCAATTCAGCAAGTAGTGTTCAGAACATTACTTGTTGGATTTAGTCTTGATAAAAAGGAAGAGAGCTTATCATTTGGTTGAGTTGAGAGCTGAGTTGAGAGCAGTGCAAGAAGTAGATTTGACTTTGCTGTTGATTTGAGGTTGAGTTTTTGTATCATTGATAATCTTGCTGTCAATCATGTCGACTTTGAGCTCAAGTTTCAAGCAAAGGAAGCTGTTGGCTGGAAGTGCTTTGGTAAGGATATCAACCTTTTGGTAAGTAGGTGGTAAGTGGTTCACGACTAGCTTTCTTTTGAGCACTTGTTTTCTAACAAAATATAGATCAAGTTCCATATGCTTTGTTCTAGAATGTAAAATAGGATTGGTTGTTAGAGAAATAGCACTTACATTGTCACACCAAATTGTTGTCTTGCTATTGATGTTTATTTTTAATTCACTGAGTAAAGGTTCTATCCACATTATCTCAGCAGTGGCACTGGCTACGCTTCTGAATTTAGCTTTTATGCTTGCCCTAGAAATGGTTGACTGTTTTTTGAACACCAAGTTATAGGATTTTGTCCTAAGAAAATGCAGTATCCACTTGTTGATCTTCGATCATCAAGATCTGTACCCTAGTCAGCATCTGCAAAACCAGATTAATTTAAGTTAGAATGATTTTTTAAAATTAAACCATGATTTATAGTTCCTTTCAAATATCTTAAAATTCTTTTTACAGCTTTCCAATGATCATCACAAGGGTTTTACATAAATTGACTGACTTTGTTTACAGTGTATGCAATCTCTAGTCTGGTAATGGTCGCATACTGTAGAGCACCTACAGTACTCCTATATTCCTTCACATTTAGAATAGGTCCACCTTTGTCTTTGGACAAGTGAAGTTTACTTATCATAGGTATGGGCAAGTTATTAGCTTGATCCATTTTTGTTCTGAGAAGAATTTCAGTAATATATTTTTTCTGACTTAAGAAGGTTGTTGAATTCGATCTTTGAACTTCAATGCCAAGGAAGAAGTTCAGATCACCCAAGTCTTTGATAGATAATTCTTTATTCAATTGAACAATAAGATGTCTGATTTCTTCATTACTATTCCCTGTTACAATAAATTCATCTACATAAACAAGAATGTAAATAACAATTGCATTATGAAATTTAGTAAATAAAGAATTATTAGACTTTGTGGATTTGTAACCCAGTTTGATCATAGTAGTTTTCAATTTTTCAAATCAGACTCTGGGGCCTTATTTAAGACCATAAATAGCCTTGTTTAATTTGCACACAAGTCCTGTATTTTCAGTCTTCTTAAATCCAGGTGTTTGCTCCATGTAAACCTCTTCCTCCAGTATCCAATTTTAAAAAGAATTGTTAATATCTAGCTGTTTTATACTCCATCCTTTATGAATAGCAATTATGAGTATAATTCTTATAGATGTTGGCTTAACTATTGGAGAAAAAGTTTCATTAAAGTCAAATCCTTCTTGTTGTGAGAATCCTTTTGCAATAAGTCTTGCTTTGTACTTTGATATGGCTCCTTCGGCATTTTTCTTCAATTTATGTCCATTTGCAACCAATGACATTTTTATGTCTGGGCAAAGGAACTAGATCACAGGTTTTGTTTTTCATGAGAGCATTGTATTCTTCATTCATAGCTCTTATCCATTTTTCACTTTGAGTTGCTTGGTGATAGGTAGCTGGCTCTTCAGTCTCAAGGTCAGTGATGTACACTTTAGGTTTGAAAATTCCACCTTTTGACCTAGTAATCGTATGATGACCAGCATTAGTAGTTTGTCGACTTGATGAATTATTTTCATTTTCAGGTTGAATACTGGTAGAAGATCTGTCCTTATGACTTTGAATTGATTCAGACTGTGAGTCTGAGTGACATTCTAGCAAGTGAGTAGGGCTTTCAAAGGTATCAACTGAGTCATGACTTGAACCCGACTGTGATGAGGTGTGTTGAGATTTTGTATGATTTTGAGGAGGTTCCTCCTATCCTGGAAAGATTATCTCTTGGTTCAGAGGTATAGGTGGAATTGAAAATCTGGTGTTATAAATTTTTTTGAGATGTCTTGATGCTAGAGCCACTGAAAGGAAATACATGTTAATCGAATATAACATGTCTAGAAATGAATATCCTTCCTTTATTATCTATGCACTTGTAACCTTTTATGTTGGTTGGATATCCAAGAAATGTACAGGGAGTAGATCTGTAGCTTAACTTATGAGAATTATACTGCCTTAAGCAGGGAAAACACAAGCAACCAAAGACTTTCAAGCTATGATGGTAAGGTGACTTATCAAATAACACTACAATTGGATTTTTGTCTTGTAGAATCTTGGTAGGTAGTCTGTTGATCAAGTATACAGCAATGGAAAATGCATCTGGCCAGAATTTCAGAGGTAATGAGGCTTGAGCTAATAGTGTAAGTCATGTATCTACAATATGTTTGTGCTTTCTCTCAATTAATCCATTCTGTTCAGATGTGTAGGACAAGCAATCTTTTACCGATACCCTTTTTTTGGAAAAATTCTTTGAGTGGTTTGAACTCTGTCCCTCCATCTATTCGTATAGCTTTAACTTGATGATTTGTCAACTTTTCAGCATGAGCTATAAACTGTATAACTGCATGAAGAGTCTCAGATTTTGATTTTAAAACATAGATCCAGACAAATCTAGAATGTGCATCTATAAAAGAGATATAATATTTGTATCCATACTCAGTGTCAACGGGAGTAGGACCCCATATGTCAGTGGCCACAAGTTCAAGAGGTTTTAAATATATGGTTTCAGAGTTTTGACAGAGCTTGTGACTCTTACCTAACTGACAATAAGTACATATATAGGGGATAGATACATTATCAAAAGTGATTTTATTTCTTTTTAATATTTTCTTCACAATATCAGTACTGAGATGTCCCAGTTTGTAGTGCCACAAGTCAAAAATACTCTTACTCAGTTCATTTTGAGTAGATTCAGAAAGATTACAATAGTTTTCTACATTATCAGAATTCTTGGAGCCAACAAAAACAAATTTGTAAAGTCCCTTGATTGCATTACTCAGCAAAAGAATTTTCTTTGTTAGATAGAATTCAAAAAATACATTATTACCTCTAGCAAATTGTGACACATTTATCAAGTTTTTCTTTATCCGAGGAACCCTCAATAAATTGTTGAGATAAAGTTGCCTCTCACCTTGTATAAGTGCATTACCAGTATGTGTTATTTTAGTGGACACACCTTACCTATGTGAATACACAATTTGCGTCTATACTCTTTGTTTCCAAGGTTTAAATTGCTGAGATTATTTGTCACATGATTTATTGCTCCAGAATCTCGGTACCAAATTTCATTATGGATATCATCTTGGCACTATCATTAGTGCTAGCAGTGTTGCTCCTTGCATTTTCTGACTGATCTTTGTTCTTGTTGCATACTGGTCAGATTGGCACTTGGGTTGAAGTTTCTTTGACTACCAGAAGTATTTTGTTGCCCAGGTATGTAGTTTAAATCAAGTCTGAAATAACATTTGTTAAAAGCATATCCATATCTCTCACATATATGACATCTAAGTCTATTACCATTGTTGTTCCATCTGCCACTCCTTCCTCTTCTCTGTTATTCAGATCAACCCTCTGAAAATTGTTGAATACATTTCTTCTGTCTTGATTCCTTCCTTTGTTGTTATTAGCTATAAAATTGACAGAAAAATCAGAAGTCGCTGGCTTCTTTTGCTCAATTCTTCCTTTATGTGCAAGGAGAATGGAATGAACATATTGAAGAGATGGAGTGGTGTCTCTTGAAGAGATAACTGCTATGAAAGATTCATATTCATCATCAAGTCTATTTAAGATAGACAAAACTTGCTCTGTGTCTGATACAGTGTGACTAGCAGCAGCAAGTTGATCACATAATGACTTGACTTTAGTCAAATAGTCTCTTATTGCCATGGTTTCCTTCTTTACATTTTGTATTTGTCTCCTGTAGTACATGATTCTAGCTGTTGACTGGGCACTAAATATTTGTTCAACAGTTGACCAAATTTCATGTGCATTCTTACACCCTATTAGTTGAGGCAATAGACTTGAACTGATAGAATATAGTAGCCAAGAACTCAACAAGTTATCTTGTCTATTATATATGATGAAATCTCTGGTTTTAATATTATTTCCTTCATTGTCTGTAGTGAATTGTTCTAGTCTGACTTTGGTACCAAGAAGATGGTCTTCTAGTCCATACCCTCTCACAGCAGTGATGATATGAAATTTCCAAAATACAAAGTTGGATTCATCCAATTGACTGGATATTGCCTGGTTTTGTGGAGATATCAAAATTTTTGATAGATTTTCAGTGATTTGTTGTTGTGTTGAGGTGGAATTTGGAGATAAGGAGGAGCCATTATTTGCAGTGTCACCTTCAGCTATGGTGTAACAAGATTGCAAGAAACTTAGAAAAATAAACTGTAAGCAATTCTTGAAATTGAGCAAGAAAGATAATCAAGGTACCCAGGTATGATTCGAAAATATCTTGATAAAAGAAAAACAAACGATTTTGAGAGCTGTTGGAGATATTTTCTAGATAATGCTCAGTGAAGAACAATTAATCAGTGAGTTGATAAAATGATCAAGAAATTCTGATTTTCTTGATTCCGTGATAGAACAGGGAACAAATTATGAGGATGATCAAGAAAATAGAATGATATATTGACTGTTTTCTTGGTAATTTTTAATGATAAATTTTCAACAGTCAGAGTTTGAAAAGCAGCTAGAAATTAATTGCTTGGCAAGGCTTAATGATTTACGATGATTAATGAATAAAAACTCTTAACAAGTCAGATAAGAGATAGAAAACCTAAGAGCGATCAAGAAAAACCAAGTGATGAAATAGGTCTGATGGTATTCTTGATATGGCTCGATGATGTGTTCGATAAATTAAGCAGAGAAATTAAGGAGAAATATGAAGTAAAGAAGTAAAAGAAAACTCCCTCTATGATGAAGAGAAGATTGCAGCAGATCTTCAATCTGAGAGGAGAAACATAGCATCAAAAAAATTGTCGTTAGACTTTTTGTATGCTCTGATACCATATTGAAAAGTTATGCAACTGATTGAATGCAAAAATGTTTTTATTATTTCCGATTTCATAGTTCATAACAGAGTTGATGCGGTTGCTTATATATAGAGTTTGCAGAATAATAACTTATTAGGCTTGGCCCAGAATGATGCACTGACTCGCATCCTCTACACCCGCTAAAAACTGTAGTATATTACATAAGAGATAATATGTACTCATATTATTCTCGATTCTTCTAATACTAGTGCTAGTGGGATCTTCCATGAGCTGGACATGTGATCTGAAATGTCCGGCTACCTGAAAGCATGGTGAAAAGAAGTACAAATGCAAAAATGTATAACGCTCGAAGAAATATGCACCAATTTCTCAAGGTATACATCATCTTACATCCATCAATTGAAATTTGTTTCTAAACTTAAATTTGATACTATTTGGCAATGTACCGAAAATAAATATCTGCTTTTAGTTTAGTGTCACCATATTGAACATATCAATGTATATAATTGTAACAAGATAATATGTAGTTTAGACTAATAAACATGATATTCTCCCCGATAACGACTTTTTTTTCGCAAACAAAATAAATAGAAAAAATGGAAGTTGAGGTATGGATCTCTTGTTGGCTCTCTCATGGTTGTGTGCATATTTGGGAATTGAGAAAAAATGTATACTCCTTGATCTATTATTTTATTTCTTGTAGACTTTCCTTAGATTAATTGTGTGGATCTGATGCCAACATATTCTCCTTGTTTTAAATTTTTGCTGAAGCAAAACACATAATCGAGCTTCGCATAGCCGAAAAGGTAAATTTTCTTATGTATTTGATTTGACGCATTTTTTGTCCAAAAAACTCTAAAGTCAGCACATATGGTTTCATAGTTTATGCAGGAACCAAATAATTTTGGCATTAGATTTTATTATTTTGGTTTATCCTTTTCTGCTGATTTTTGAAATTTGCTGCTATATCTCAATTTATATTTTTAACCAAAGATGGGAAACAACAAAGGAATTGATATAGTTTTGAGTTTCATGAATAATATTTTCTTCAGGTTCCCATTCTATTATAGTGCATTTACAAAAATAGATCTGGCATTTTTTTTTGAAAGTTAAGGAGGGTTTTGAAGAGGACCCTAACCTCTATATTATTTTAAAAAGGAAAAATACAACTCACATGAAACAAACAAGCACATAAAGATGACCCAGCAACAAAAATACAAAACAAAGGAAACACACAAGGCAAATTACAGACGGTAACTCGACCATCTATCATAGAGTAACTTATCTTCCAAGGATGTAGCAAGAACAGATCCCTATGCAAGGATCTTCCATCTAATTAACTTAGTACATTCCAATAAGATAACACTGTCCGCTCTTACCACCCTATCAAATAATCTTATATTTCATTCCCTCCAAATCTCACAAAGACAAATATTCAAAGTGAATAACAACACCTTAGTCTTGTAATTTCTCCATCTTGTAACTAAGAATATAAGGTACCAATCATTTATTTCTAGAATATTATACAGGTTAATGAATAACATTTGGAATAGCTCATTTCAAATTCTAGATGTGTAGGAGCATTTAAAAATAGGTGCACGTTTGATTCACCCGATTGGTTACAAAACAGACAACAAGAAGTTGAAAGCATGCCTGCGTATGCGAGCTTCTCTTCAGTTAGCATTGCATTTTAATTAATCTCCATATAAAAAAGTTATGCTTGGGTTCGCCAGAGCTTTCCCAAACCCTAGAATGCCAAGGACCATCACCACCATCAACAGTGAGATTCTCGTAGCCAGCTTTAATTGTATGTACTTTCCTTTGAGGACCCGATAAAAGCTTATCATGCTCCCCAAAGGAAATCTTTAAAGCTGTCACCATCTGCCATAAACTCCTAACCTTAAAGCTGCTGCTATAAGGAAGGGAAACAATACCATCAGCTATATACTCAACAGCTTTGGCATTTAAAGGAATACCAGACTGTAAGATTTCAAGATCATTAAAGTTGTCACATAAACAAACACTTCTGGACACCCAAGGAGTAAACCAAAGAGAAGCATTTGAATCATGTGATAAGCTGAACTGAAAGTGTTTCTTCAGTTTACCTCCCATGTAACATAAATTCCTCTATACCCAACTTGCATTAGGCTTAATGTCTAAGTTCTAGAAATCCTTCCTACTAACATAATGCTTGCAGCACCGGGATTTCCAAATGGAAGAGCTGTTTTAAATAAAGCTGGATAAATGATATATGTTTGCAGCTATGTTCCATTTCTGAATGTTGACAATTCCCAGCCCATCTTTCGTAAGAGGAATTTGAACTTTGTTATAAGAAATAGGGATAGTTTTCCTAGAGAAAGGGGTCCCAGAGCATAGGAAATGATTACATGATTGATAAATCACATTGGGAAACTTTTTAAGGAGAAGGAAAACCCTAGAGTAGTAAACTTGCATAGTGAAAGCAATAGATTTAATTATTGTTAGCCTGCCAGCTGAAGACAGATGCTTATTATGCCACATACTAGGCTTATTTGTTATCTTCTCAAACATCTGCATGCAATGATGTTTTCTAATTCTAGAGGTTATTAGTGGAATACCCAAATAAAGCATATTCCTAGATTGAAACTGAATGTTATAAGGAGCTACAAGGCCAGCCATCTCATGATCATGCATACTAGAATATTAAATGGATGATTTTGCATTATTTATTTGCAACCTAGTAATCATATAGAATCTATGAAGGGTGGTGAAGATCATACTCAAGGAATGTTTATTAGGTTTTGTGAAGATACAAATCATCGACATAACATAAACTTGATATAAAGGGGTCTCTACATTTGGGATGAAAATCAATGGTTTTAGATAAGAAATGCCGATTCAAAAGAGCTATAAGCATCTTCATAATGATGAGGAAAAGGTAGGAGCTAATAGGATCCTACCCACCCCCCTTCCCCCTCCCCCCCAACCCCAAGACCTTGCTTCCCTTTAAAATAACCACATACCTGAGTATTGACCCGAACAGAATAGCTTGCTAAAAAAATGCATGTCTCAATCCATTTAATAAACTTTCTAGGGACCCCATTCTAAGTGCATAAAGAATGGTTTCCCATTTGATGGAATCATAAACCATTATTATGTCCACTTTTATACAACATCTTAGGCTCAAAGAATGGTTGTCATAACCTTTTATCAATTCATGGGTTAAGAGAATATTATCAACGGTATTCCTGCAATTTAAAAATGCATTCTGGTTTAAAGAGATCAGAGAAAGTAAAACCTGGCTGAACTTCACAGCAAGGACCTTAGATATACATTTATATACAGTGTTACAACAACTTATGGGTCTTAAATGATCGACATTAGAAGGAGAGTTATTCTTGGGGACCAGACAGGTGATAGTTGAATTTATACCACTAAGCATTTTCCTAGAAGAAAAAATATTATGTATAGCCCAATAAAATATATCAGAGATAATGTGCGAGTAGGAAATGAAAAAATATGAGTTAAATCCATCTAGTCCCCCAGAACTATCAAATGGGATGGAAAAAGGGCATTTTTGATCTCATCATTAGTGATGTTTTGACACAGGGAAGAAGCCTACTCCTGAGATAAAGAAGGCATGGGTAATTGATCTAAAATCATAGTGTCAATACTTTGTCTTTGGAATTGCCCAAAATTGGAAGAGAAGTGCTTCACAAAAGCATGGCTAATAGCTTCCTGACCCGGATAGGTGGTATTATCAGAATCTTGGATTTGAATGATCTTGTTTTTGTTGGTCTTGGAATTGAGCTACTTATAATAGAACATAGAGTTCTTATCCCCTTGCTCATCCCATTTATCCCTACATTTTGTCTAAGCATAGCTGTTTCATCACAATGGGCATCTTTTAGCGTTGTGACTAACTCTTGTTCCTGCACTGATAAAGCTAAACAAGAAGGGTTTAGGAAAAGATTAGTTTGAACTATATCAAGCTAAGATTTTATTTGAGAGGATAGCTTGTTTCCACTGTCATATATTTCCTTACTCTAACTCCTTCGAGCAATCTTAGTATGTTTTAATTTTTGTTGTAGCCTATACATATAATTTCCATGAATCAGGATGGACCATGCATGAGAGGTAATAGATAGGAAATCTAGGTGCTTGTGTTAGATTTGATACAATATTTCCATACTAAGAAGATTTGAAAGATATTTGAGATAATTGCTCAAATATATTGCCCCTTCATATGCATTAAAGAGGCAATGGATTAGCTACATGAGAGGAAGAAATATTTGAAAAAGAGTGAAGTAATTAATTAATTCTCTAATTAGATGATTAAAGAAGGAATCTTATCAGACGCATACAAATTGTGGGAAACTGGAAAAATAAAATGGTAAATGTTTCCCGTATGATTTGGAGAATTGATTGGGTATTGATTTATGTCCATAAATCAATTACTTTAACCTCAAGTAATAATCCCTATATAAAGGTAGGGATTAGGATGAATAGAAGCATCAGAAATGTATTATCTTCTCTTTTGTATTTCTTCATATTCTTCTTAGTCTCCATTATCAATCTTGTAATTCTTCTCTCTGAAAATAATAAGCTCTACTCTCCCCAAGTGGATGTACACTATCTTGCGATAGTGGGACCACTATAAATCCGTATGTGAACTATCTATTTACTTTCTTGTGTGATTTGCAGATTTTTCGTTTTATTTTCAAGTTCTGTTTGTTTTGTCGCACTACAACACGATCTTTTTTTTTGCTTCCGCATGTATTAGGGTTGATTTGCAATCATTTGTGTAAATTCACCCCTATAGTTTGATATCAGAGCTTTGAAGGTTGTTGTTGAAGCCTAGGGCTAGAAGGTGTTCGATAAAATGGCAGGACCTGGAAATGAGGAGGTTAGACCTACCCAGGAATATGCACCCTATATTAGAGGTTCATATGCAGCATCAGGTTCGCAATTGGCTATAGAGAAGTGGAACGAAGATAATAATTTTGAGAAGTGCAGTGGAAGATGAAGGCAGTGTTGAGAAGAGATCATGTTCATCAGGTTGTATTTGACATAGAATCATTGCCAATGGATATCTCTGAATTGGAAAGAAAGGAGATGGAAGAATGGGCCTTTACTATCCTCCAATTGGCCATGGGTGAGAATGTGATTACAAAGATTAGTGGTGAAACTACTGCTAGAGGCTTATGGAAGAAATTGGAGGATCTCTACATGAAGAAGTCGCTCAGGAATAGGCTGATTCTATTGAAGAATTTTTCACATATAAGATGCGGGAAGGTACGTCATTGAAAGCACATCTGAACTTCTTCGATGATTTGATGATGAAGATGAAAGCTGTTGATTTGAATGTGGATGAGGAGCAAAAGGCTATGATGGTATCGTGTTCTCTTCCTGAGCGATACACGGTTTTTGCTAACAGCTTGATTTATGGCTGAAGCACGCTGTCATTAGAAGATGTAAAGACGGGACTTCTAAGTGAAGAAATGGGGGATTTGATGAAGAATATGAGCGAAAGTGGAGAAGCTAGTAGCAGTAAGGGGCTATTTGTAGAGAGAGGAAGAAAGGAGAAGAAGGAGAATAATTTTAGAGGGCGTTCCAAGTCAAGGAAGCCTAGAAGTTGTTGGAGAGGTAAGTCTAGAGACAATAGGCATCATCATTGTAAGAAACATGGCCACTGGAAGAAAAATTGTGTAGATTTGATGAAGAGAAATGAAGCGGATGGTTCTTCATCTATTGCGGTGGAGAAGGTTGTTTCTAATGATGTGTTGACCGCATCTGTTTCCGATGTATCAGACCATTGGGTGCTAGATTCAGGGGAATTTTTCCATATGACGCCTAGGAAGGAGGATTTCTGTTCTTATGAAGACAAGGAGGGAAGTGTCATATTAATGGGGAATGATGCTACTTGCAAGTCATTGGGAGAAGGATCAGTGCATATTCGCATGCACGATGGTGTGGTGTGCACTATCACTCGAGTCCGCTATGTTCTAGGTTTAAGAAAATCTCTTCTGTCCTTGGGTCAGCTAGCATCTTTGGAGTGCAAGATTATGATAGAGTCGGATGGCTTGAAAGTGACACATGGTACTCTTGTATTGATGAACGTAATGATGGTTCAGAATCTTTATCTGCTGAAAGGATCTACAATTCTTAGAGAAACATGTGTTGGAATTTATAGTTAACGAGCATTGGATGCCACCAAACTCTGGCATCTCCGATTAGGTCATGTTTCAGAGAAGAGTTTGGAGCTGCTTCGAAGAAGGAAGATGATCAAGGGTGAAAGCTTCAACCGTTTGGAATTCTGTCAGGAGTGTGTGTTAGGGAAGCAGACAAAAGTTTCTTTTGGTGTTGGTAGACATGAGTCCAAAGGAGTACTAGAGTATGTTCATACGGATGTTTGGGGACCAGTAGTTACAGCTTCTATTGGAGGAGCAAAGTATTTTATCTCTTTTATCGATGACTACTCTCGAAAGGTTTGGGAGTGTATGATGAAAACTAAGTCAGAGTCATTTGAAAAGTTTAAAACTTGGAAAGCACTGGTAGAGAATGAAGTAGGAAGGAAGTTGAAGGTGCTAAGATCCGACATTGGTGGTGAGTTTGTTTCTAAGGAGTTCACTAATTTTTGTAGACATCATGGAATTAGGAGACATTTTACTACACTCGATGATCTGCAATCAAATGGAGTTGCTGAAAGGATGAACGGAACTCTACTGGAGAAGGCTCATTGCTTGAGATTGACGGTAGGCTTGTCTAGAGGCTTTTGGGCTGGAGCTTTATCAACCACAGCATATATTATCAATCGGATTCTGTGCTCAGCCATTGATAGGAGGATTCCTGAGGAAAGGTGAAAAGGTATATACATATCAGTTATTTTCGTATATTTGGTAGCCCCGTGTATGTTCACCGTACAGAAAATGGCAAGTTGGAGGCTAGAGCCTATCAAGGCGTATTTTTGGGCTATACAGAAGGTATCAAAGGGTATCACATTTGGAACCATGTTGATAGGAAGGTAGTGCACTCAAGACATGTCACATTTGATGAGTCCGCTAGGTTCAAGCCCAAGGAGAATCTACCTTGTTCAGTAGATTCAAAAGCTGAAAAGCCTAAGGAGATGGATACTATTTCCACATATCAGCCTAGTAGTAGAGTCAGAAATGTAAAAGAAGATAGAGTAATTGCAATTGTTGATAAATCACATGAAGGTCTATAGAATTCCTCTAGCAATGATAGTAATGGTCGTGAAGCTAGAGATGATTCAGCTCAAGGTGGAGTTGACAGGAGTTTAAGTGAAGTTAAACCTATTCGGGCTAGCTCTAGAATTAGAAGGCCACCAAATAGGTATGGAGACTGGAGTTATGCAAACCTTAGCCTTGATGATTATTTTGATTATGCACTGCATATAGTGCAAGATGAGCCTTTCAACCTTGAAAAAGCTATGAATTCGAGTGCCGGCTCGAAATGGATCCATGCTATGGAAGAGGAGATGGATTAGTTGAAGAAGAATCAGACTTGAGAATCAGTACCACCCCCTCAAGAAAGCCGAGCCATAGGATGCAAGTGGGTATATAAGGTGAAGGACGATGGAAGATACAAGGCTAAACTTGTTGCAAAGTTCGAGCATTGCTCGAATTTAATTCGCTTGCTAAAGTGTTTGGTGCCAGTTGGTGGCATAGAGGGAGAGTGAGTTAGTATACAAAGATGTTTGTTTTGGAGATTGATGGGTCCTACATGGCGGGGGTACTTTCAATACTTTGTTGGCGGGCGGTGACCTTACCGAAGTTCGTTGACAAAGTGGAATGGGTGATGGCCATGCCGAAGCTCATTATAAAAGTATCTGTAATGCCTTGTCCGGAAGCTGCTAGGAGTAAAAAAATGTAGGTGGAGTTGGTAGGCTTGCAGGGAAATGTTGTATCAAGGTGGAGATTATTAGATTTGATACAATATTTCCATACTTAAGAAGATTTGGAAGATATTTGAGATAATTACTCAAATATATTGCCTCTTTTATATGCATTAAAGAGGGCAATGGATTAGCTACATAAGAGGAAGAAATACTTGAAAAAGAGTTAAGTAATTAATTAATTCTCTAATTAGATGATTAAAGAAGGAATCTTATCAGACGCATACAAATTGTGGGAAATTGGAAAAATAAAATGGTAAATGTTTCCCGTATGATTTGGAGAATTGATTAGGTATTGATTTATGACCATAAATCAATTACTTCAACCTCAAGTAATAATCTCTATATAAAGGTAGGGATTAGGATCAATGGAAGCATCAAAAACGAATTATCTTCTCTTTTGTATTTCTTCATATTCTTCTTAGTCTCTGAAACACCCCACACCCCCTAGTATACCCAAAAGGACACACTAAAAGGCATGGTGCGTTGTAGGTATGACTAAAACTAGCAGAGACTAAGATTCACAAGACAAAAATCAAATAATAATAATAGTAGCACATCGAAAACAATTAAAATAATAATTTGCTAAAAGTCAAACTTCATAATATAGAATTATAAAACCAAATACATCATATGTCTCATGAAATCAAAACCTCGGTCTCATAGATATTAGAGTACAAACTATCCCTCACAAAGTGCCAGTACATGGAATAAGCTAAAAACTGAAAATAAAGAAGAGAAATACATAAGAAATCTCGACCAAAGAAGTCTCCAAGTGTCTACAATCTATCGTCCTTGCTCTTGCTAGCCTATGGGGGGAAAAAGGGAAAAATGGAGGAGTGGGTCAGGCTAAAAGTCTGGTGAATGATAGTAATTACTAGAATCTTTAAGCAAAGTAAAAGTAATAGACTTTACAACAGTTCTAGTATATAAAAGGAAAGAAAGGAAATAGAGAGAAGGAATAAGCTGGAAATAACTACGAATTAACTAGATCAACATAATTGATTAACTTTGATTGTTTGCACTTGTTTTTGATAGCTGCTTAGATTAGGTTGAATTCCTAATACTACCCTTTAATCGGCCTGCTACTCCATAGAATCTACTGTGGACCAGACGTTAAAGCTGCCTACGCAGTAGACATTGGTGCCTACGAAAGGCACACACTAAGCGCTTAGAACTCATAACGATTACTGAGCACCCGAATGGAAGTCGCACGCGTAACCGCCACCATGCTCATGTTACCTATTGTTCCACCTATTGGGTCTTCTTATTACCTCAAGCTCCAGCATAAGCGTGCCCCTCGTCTCACTTCAGGATTATGTGAGACACCTCGTCTCACTTCAGGGTTATGTGAGACACCGTGTCCATAGAAAGAATAGGGGAAATGTTGTTGGTATGGCCCGTCATCCAAACAATATCTAGTTGCGCCCCTTTTTCCCAAACCCCCATGATTTGGGTTTCTACTTATTGACCATTTACTACCGTTATTAACATAAGTGTGCCCCTCGTCTCACTTCAGGATTATGTGAGACACCACGTCTCACTTTAGGGTTATGTGAGACACCTCGTTTCACTTCAGGGTTATGTGAAACATCGTGTCTGTAGAAATAGGGGAATGTTATTTGGTACAGGTCTTAATTTAATTCTTTGCCTATTAACTTAGATAAATTATTTAAATAACCTTTACCTTTTTTCTTACTATATGTGCTTATTAATTTTTCCTAAGTCTTAAAATAAGCCTTACTCTGTTCTATTTCTTATTATAACCTACGTTATAATCATGCTTATTACTTAACCCAAAGTCTAAGTGTAAAAATAAACTTCTATCATCTTATACTCTTTTTAGTTATAATTCTAAGTTATAACTAGGCCAACTATCTTTAATTAGTCCAATTCTAACATCAATATCATAATTAGTCTCAATTTCAGTCTTAATTCCATTTTTATTACAGTCTTTACAATTTACATCTTATCTTCCGTTATTTCAGTATTCTTATAATTTTAACTAATATTCACATTTAATCTATTCTAATCCATATGCGAAGAAGAAGGACAAATAAAGTAAAAATGAAAATAGAAGAAAATCCAAAGCGTAGGAAAAAGATGTAAATAACGCATAAATAACAGTAAATAAATTAAAATACTATAAATAAACTGTAAATAAACGGAAAAGCTTTAACTAACAGAAATAAACAAAAATTAACTGAAAAGAATAGCTAAAAGAAATAGACTAAAAATAATTCTAAAAACTGTAAATAAACTACTAAAAAGGTTATCCCAAAAATCGTAGTAAAACTACAACTATTGGAAACCCTATTATTTTAAATTACTTAAAGAAATCTAAAATAATTACAATCACTCCCCTGTGGTCCTAAGCTCTTCCCTTTTGGTCTTTCCGGATCCACTTGAGGGTATTAAAATATTTTTATTAAAAAGATTCTCTCCTTGGAAAATTATTCCTTTTAGGGTCCTTCTTGAAAAGGTGAACCCGAGTAGAGAAAATCTAGAATGAGAAAAAGTGTTAGGCCTAAGGTCTTATTTATAGGGGTAGAAGTGGATCTCAGACCGTTGGATTTGGATATTGAATAGGATGCAACCTCGTCATAGGCTGAATAGGAGCCATCGGATGGAAGCACGAAGGGACCAGATTGAGCAAAATAGGGAAATTGACGTGTCAAAATCGCACAGGACGAAGGAGGAATTCCTTCGCCTCAAACCCGTAGGCGGGTCGACCGGGCGGTCGACCGCCCTTCCCTTAGGTCGACCGGCCGGTCGACCTAGGGCGCGGTTGGGTCGACCTTTCGGTCGACCTAGCCCATCCTATTTTATTTTATTTATTTTTGTTTAATTCATAACTTGCTCATATTAACTCGGATTCTGACGTTCTATATATGGAAATTGACCAGAAAATTACCACGGACACAATGATGCAACTCCCGTGGCTCAATTCTGATAATTTTACAAAATTATTTTATTATTTCATTAATTATCGAATTAATTATAATGGGTTAAATTTCGGGTTGTTACATTCTCCCCTTCTTAAGGGATTTCATCCCCGAAATCTCTAAGGATAAAAGAATGTACTAAATGTTTTCATCCAAGTTCTACAACCAACTACCCAACCATCATCCATTGTCCTTGAGTTTTTCTAATGCAATTTATGATACTTATGCGATTAGTGTAGTGTCTATGTCCCTAACTAATGCAAAAGATTAGGCGGTCCACTGATTAAGTTGACCTCCTTTTATGAAATCATGTATGTGCTATGTATCCAAATGAATGCAAAAATTCCTAATGATAACTGATAGTTCTATATGCGTGCTACATTCATCATCCAAATGCAACAACCATGTGATAAAAATACATTTATAGCAACCATGGATAAAATTAAAATGCGCACACATCCATATGCAAATGCTCTAGTGTCCTAGTTAGGCCGATCCCTAAGAGATAATAGTGCCTAGTGTAAGTATATGCGTCCATAGCATCCACTAGAAAACACTTGCAACCACTAGCATACATCATACATAACATGTTCTAATAACATGCTTACATCAAACCCTACCATTCATAGGTTGAATCCTAAGTTCTACCCTCCCAAAGGATAATAAAGGAAAGAACCATATTCAAAACTAGAGATGGAAAATAGGAAATTCAAAAAATTGCTATCAAAGAAATGCGGATATGAGATACGAATTTTCTCCTAATCAAACTAATCTTCTCCGAAGTTTTTCTAACCATGTCGGGACCAAGTAGCAATCTCTCTATAGACTCTAAGCAACACGAAGACGACTTGCACGGTCTTCCATAAAGAGCTTCGAAAGGTGCCACTCCAATGCTAGCTTGAAAACTACTATCATAAGGGAATTCCACTAAAGGAGGATGCTTCTCCCAAGTTTCTCAAAATCAAGAATAGTCATTCTCAACCATGCGTGTCTTACTATCTTACTAATTTCACTTTACTTCTCTCCTTTAGTCTGCACAAATGAATCAGCATTCCTAGGTTCTTACCAATGTCCTACACACTCCACAGGAACTTCTATCATTACTTTCAAAAGTTACCACTGCTATAGCCTTACACTTTTTCCGTTACACCTAGGAAATGATTCCTATCTACTTCACATTTAGGAGTTTGGTTCGGTGTTTATAGTTCCATTTTAGAAATTAAGGTTTCTAAAATTTTAAAATATCAAATCCCAAAACCTTTGTCTCTAGAAGTGTTATCTTTAAGTTTCTATTAAATTCAAAAATACTAGGTTACTTAAAATTTTATCTTTCTAGCCTTACATCTTCACAGCTTTTTGAATTCACATTATTTTCCCAAACCTAGAGGGAAAACTTTCAAATTCTAAGTCCAAAACTTATTTCTCGTTTTTTTTAAAGACCTTTTTAGTTTTCTATAAAAAATTGAATTTTCAAATTTTACTTTTATTAAGTTTTCCAAACACTTATTTACTTTTTCACCAAACTATTTTCTTTTAGAATATCTTTAAGATATCCTTATGTGTTTTCAAAAACATCTTCTTATTACACCTAACGGTCTCATACCTTAATGTATTGGAACCACTTTCTCCTATGAGAAATTATTAACGCTAAAATCTTCTATGAACCTTTTAAAAGAGGACTTCATGTTTATGTGAAATTACAAGGAACTTATTTTATATTTTTTCGAAATAGGCTATACAAAATTTGATGCTCCCATACCTTGTATATTTCTTTCATGTATTCCTTGTAACTTGCACAAAACATTTTTATTGGTTTCATAGAAAATTATAGCATTACTCTTTTCATTCCAATAGATTAAAGTATGTTTAATTTATATTCTCTTATGATAGACATCTTCTAATATCTAACTTACTCTTTTCTTTTCAGATAAAACTCATTTTTAAAACTGTTTTAATATATCCATAGCTAGAAAACATTTTCTTATACTTATTTAAATAATAAGTGTATTTTACAAATCACTTTCATTACTCTTAGAAATTATCTTTTAAAATTCATTTTTATTTGGGTTTAAAACCGATGTTGCGTAAAACACTGTTCTAAAACCCAAAAAAATACTAGTGTATGAATTTAATTAAAAATAAATACTAATAAACCTCACATATTAAGAAAAAACATTTCCTTTGGGAGTTACCTACTATAACGGCAGCGTTATAGTCTATGATCCCTTTATTTTCACGAAAACATCTATTACAACAATAAATTTTGTAATCTACTTTTCCGAAACTTAATGCTTTTTAGGTTTTTATATTTAAAATTTTTGTTTACTTACAATGAAACTAGTGAATTATATTCGTTCTGTAATTCTTCAAAAAGAATTTCACTTTTAACAAAATTTATATCATATAAAAACCAATTTAAATTTCTTACCATATTCCCAAAAACCCAGTATTTACTTTTAAAAATATTGACAAATCTTCTTTTCAATTCTAATAATTTCATTTTATTGGGTTAGACATAAAGTGGATTTTTCTACTTACTACCCTAGGAGTATCCTTCCTAAACCTTGGAAATCACATTTCCTTACTTAAAGTCTTTTGTTCCTATACTCATATTTATTCTAAGGTACTACCTTTAAATCCACTTATATGAAACAATTATAATTTCTGCAATTATCTACACGTGGCTTACCTCCTTTTCTATTGTACATCCTTAATCTTTGCCTACCACTCTTTGGATTTTCATAATCCGAGCCTAAATGTACAAAACAGTTTATCAAACTCTTTCCATGTGTAGACCTTCTCTATGCCCCAAGAAATACACTTCCTTATACCAAAAGTGATACTTCAACAACTTTGCTTTCAACTAAAGAATGCTTAGTGTACGAAGAACCTCCTCTAGATGAATAGAATGCTCCTCCTTACTCTTGGAAAACGCCAAAATGTCATCCACGAATACCACCACAAACTTATTTAGGACTTCTCTAAAGACGCGGCTCATCAAATCTATGAAGTAGGCTGGGGCATTGATTAGCCCAAAAGGCATAACCAACCACTCATCAAATCCGTCTAGAGTCCTAAACGCGGTCTTATCAATGCTGTCATCAGCGACCCTAAGCTGATGGAATCCCATGGCTAAATCAAGCTGAAAGAATACTGAAGAGCCAACTAGCTGGTCAAAAAGATCATATATCCTAGAGAGTGGATAACGGTTCTTCTTTGTGAGCTTACTTAATTCCCTATAGTCCATGCAAAGTCGAAGAGAACCATCCACCTTAGCAGCAAAGATTACTGGCGCTCCCCACTCCGATATGCTTCTTCTTATGAAACCCTCCTCCAAAAGCTCACGGATTTGCTTGCTCAATTCCATCCCTCCCTAGGTGCCATGTGCCTAACGGGTAATGTCACTGGTCTAACATTATCAGTCAAATAAATCCTGAAGTCAATCTCTCTCTTAGGGGGTAGTCCCCTAACCTCCTCGAAGACATCTGGAAAATCTCTGACAACATGAACCGAATCTAACTCCGATGATGATGAATCGAGGGAATAAAGGAAGCTCAACATAACTGACCCTTGTGGATCGCAAGAAACCTCGAGAGTCCTACCACTGCATGTCTCTAGTCTAACGACTCTCCTCTCGCAATCTAATATAGCTCCATATGTGGATAGCCAATCCATTCCCAAAATCATCCCATACCCCGAAAATCCCAAAACATAGGCGTCGCAATCAAATTCTACGCCTAATATAAAAAATTTCAAACCCCTACAAACCATTGACAAGTGTGTCGATCCTCCTATGGGGTTTGAAACAACGATGGGGTCTACTACTAAAGAGATGTCTAAGTGCAAACAATCCATAAGAGAGCTAGAGATAAAAGAGTGTGAAGCTCCAGAGTCGAAAAGAGCCCGAATGGAAAAATTAGGAATATAAATCAAATTTTCCTACCTCGGTTTGGTCTGCTGTTGGAAGGTACTGTATCCAAAATCTAAATCTTTACTGCAGGTGCGCTCGCTGTCTGCCCCATTTTCTGAGGACAAATCTTACTAAAGTGACCAAGCTGTCCACAATTGAAACATCTTCCCTTCATTCCTGCCTTCTTACAGTCTTTTGCGTAATGACCAGTCATTCTACAACGCTTACATCTCCCACTTTTCTTGATTTGCTTCTGAGGTCCTCCCTCCTTCCTCTTGTCCTTATCCTTCTTGTCCTTCCCCCACTACTTCTTAGAGCTTGTAGGAACCTTCTCAAGCTCTCCCTTCAGCTGCCAAGATGTAGGTTGACCACTCTGTCGGTCCTCCAAACCTAACCGACTAAACCTTTGCTCCATATTCTCCAACCTAGCTTGCATCTCCCCTGAATTCTTCGTGCCAGAAAAAGTTCTGCCTCTTATACTAGCGAAGTCCTTGCGTAGCTTAGAAAAGTTGGCTAATGTAGGTGGGTTAAAGGGATTTCCACCTACCGATGTTGTATTGGGCACTTGCCCTTGCACCTCTAGTGCCGTAGCTCTACGGAACCAGTAAGTCATACTATGCAAAGAAAAGAAAAACTTAGGCTTGAAAGAATCGAAAGAAGGCTGAACTAGACCTTTGAGCGAATTTTTTTAAAAACTCTTTTATACTTAAAAACTACTTCTTTTATAAGAGTTTATTTCTAAAAGACATCTTTAAAACAAGTTATTTTGGAAAAAATACTTTATTTTTAAAACAAGTTCTTTTTTTAGGAATCCTGTAACCTCGGGCTCTGATACCAAATGAAACACCCCACACCCCTTAGTAAACCCAAAAGGACACACTAAAAGGCATGGTGCATTATATGTATGGCTAAAACTAGCAGAGACTAAGATTCACAAGACAAAAATCAAATAATAATAATAATAATAATAGTAGCATAGCGGAAACAATTAAAATAATAATTTGCTAAAAGTCAAACTTCATAATATAGAATTATAAAACCAAACACATCATATGTCTCATGCAATCAAAACCTCGGTCTCATAAATATCAGAGTACAAACTATCCATCACAAAGTGCCAGTACATGTAATAAGCTAAAAACTAAAAATAAAGAAGAGAAATACATAAGAAATCTCTGCCAAAGAAGTCTCCAAGTGTCTGCAATCTATCGTCCTTACTCTTGCTAGCCTATGGGATGAAAAGGGGGAAAATGGAGGAGTGGGTCAGACTAAAAGTCTGGTGAATGATAGTAATTACTAGAATCTTTAAGCAAAGTAAAAGTAATAGACTTTACAACAGTTCTAGTATATAAAAGGAAAGAAAGGAAATAAGCTGGAAATTAATACGAATTAACTAGATCAACATAATTGATTAACTTTGATTGTTTGCACTTGTTTTTGATAGCTGCTTAGATTAGGATGAATTCCTAATACTACCCTTTAACCGGCCCGCTACTCCATAGAATCTACTATGGACCAGACGTTAAAGCTGCCTACGCAGTAGACATTGGTGCCTACGAAAGGCACACGCTAAGCGCTAAGAACTCATAACGATTACTGAGCACCCGAATGGAAGTCGCACGCGTAACCGCCACCATGATCATGTTACCTATTGTTCCACCTATTGGGTCTTCTTATTACCTCAAGCTCCAGCATAAGCGTGCCCCTCGTCTCACTTCAGGATTATGTGAGACACCTCGTCTCACTTCAGGGTTATGTGAGACACCGTGTCCATAGAAATAATAGGGGAAATGCTGTTGGTATGGCCCGTCATCCAAACAATATCTAGTTGCGCCCCTTTTCCCAAATCCCCATGATTTGGGTTTCTACTTATTGACCATTTACTACCGTTATTAACATAAGTGTGCCCCTCGTATCACTTCAGGATTATGTGAGACACCTCGTCTCACTTCAGGGTTATGTGAGACACCTCGTTTCACATCAGGGTTATGTGAAACATCGTGTCCATAGAAATAGGGGAATGTTATTTGGTATAGGTCTTAATTTAATTCTTTGCCTATTAACTTAGATAAATTATTTAAATAACCTTTACCTTCGTTCTTACTATCTGTGCTTATTAATTTATCCTAAGTCTTAAAGTAAGCCTCACTCTGTTCTATTTCTTATTATAACCTACGTTTTATCATGCTTATTACTTAACCCAAGGTCTAAGTTTAAAAATAAGCTTCTTTCATCTTATACTCTTATTAGTTATAATTCTAAGTTATAACTAGGCCAACTATCTTTAATTAGTCTAATTCTAACATCAATATCATAATTAGGCTCAATTTCAGTCTTAATTCCATTTTTATTACAGTCTTTACAATTTACATCTTATCTTCCGTTATTTTAGTATTCTTATAATTTAAATCAATATTCACGTTTAATCTATTCTAATCCATATGTGAAGAAGAAGGACAAATAAAAGAAAACTGAAAATAGAAGAAAATCCAAAGCGTAGGAAAAATATGTAAATAACAGTAAATAAATTAAAATACTGTAAATAAACTGTAAATAAATGAAAAGGCTTTAATTAACAGAAATAAACTAAAATTAACTGAAAAGAATAGCTAAAAGAAATAGACTGAAAATAATTCTAAAAACTGTAAATAAACTACTAAAAAGGTTATCCCAAAAATCGTAGTAAAACTACAACTATTGGAAACCCTATTATTTTAAATTACTTAAAGAAATCTAAAATAATTACAATCACTCACCTGTGGTCCTAAGCTCTTCCCTTTTGATCTTCCCGGATCCACTTGAGGGTATTAGAATATTTTTATTAAAAAGATTCTCTCCTTGGAAAATTATTCCTTTTAGGGTCCTTCTGAAAAGGTGAACCCAAGCGGAGAAAATCTAGAATGAGAAAAAGTGTTAGGCCTAGGGTCTTATTTATAGGGGTAGATGTGGATCTCAGACCGTTGGATTTGGAGATTGAATAGGATGCAACCACGTCATAGGCTGTGAATATGTAACTTGCTCATATTAGCTCATATTAGCTCCTTATTTTTGTTTAATTCATAACTTGCTCATATTAGTTTGGATTCTGACGTTCTATATATGGAAATTGACCAGAAAATTACCACGGACACAATGGTGAAACTCTCGTGGCTCAATTCTGATAATTTCATAAAGTTATTTTATTATTTCATTAATTAACGAATTAATTATCATGGGTTAAATTCTGGGTTGTTACAGTCTCCATTATTAATCTTGTAATTCTTCTCTCTGAAAGTAATAAACTCTCATCTCCCCAAGTGGATGTACATTATCTTACGATAGTGGAACCACTATAAATCCATGTGTGAACTCTCTATTTACTTTCTTATGTGATTTGCTGATTTTCCGTTTTATTTTCAAGTTTTGTTTGTTTTGTCGCACTACAACACGATCTTTTTTTTTGCTTCAGCATGTATTAGGATTGATTTGCAATCATTTGTGTAAATTCACCCCTACATTTTAGTCTAAGAATTGAAATTTTGAAAGGAGAGTGGGTTTCTATAATAAAGCTGTTAAATGAAAGCACAAGAGGGGAATGATAGAGAGGTATGGAGGGTAAACTTCATAGAAAATATTTATCCAAAGAGAAAATGCTTTATTATTCATGAAAATTCTATCAAGCTTTGATAGGGCAGAAGAACCACTCCTGAACTTATTTGACCAAGTATGATACAAACCAATGGATGGGATTTAAAAAACCTCAAAGGCAAGGATTGGATTGTTCAAAGGAGAGGTGTCCTTGAGAGTGAGAGGAGAACCTCCTGGCCTATTATGAGAGAAGAGAATACTGTTCCAGTCCCTTAGAGCAAGCCAAGGTAGGTTACAAGGATTAATAAGATGTAATTTATCATAAAAAGACTTGTCTAGCAGACATCGGATTACCAGCATAGACAAAGGTGGCATGAAAGAAAATGTTGACTTTATAATGATGGACTCGATAGTGACAAGATTGCTTACAGGAGGAAATGTGGGACACTTTGAAAATTGAAGGATTCCAAATCAAAAGAATACGACCAAAAGAAGCATATGCAAGATTGTGGTGATACTCCCAAGATGGATTTATGAAAGTGGCTGCACTATGTATATTCTTTATATTAAGCTTGTTTTTAAGAACAGCAAGCATGTCTAAAGATTTGGAAAGGATTAAATTTTGATCTCTATCTGACTTGGCTGTGTCATTTCCTCCTCGAATATTCCAAACTCCAATTCTGCTATTCCATGGAGATTGATATTAAAAGGTGTAGGATGAAGGTTTTCGCTGGTGGTCTACCAAAAGGAAGTTGAAGTTTGTCATAATCAAAGAGAGGTTGAGGGATAACGCTAATGGTATCCTTATCATAAGATTTGCCTTTATCTTTATTCTATGAAGCACTACTTGTTCTTCTTGGAGAGAGTTTTGTTTTTGTTTTTGATGGCAGTTTGTAAGGTTTGAATTTGCACTCGAAGTGTCAATGGGATTTGTGATAGAGTCTAATTATTGTCAAGAGAGGAGAGGCTTGCATCAGGTGCACCTTGTGCATGTTGTTGCATGTCAGAGTGATCATGGGAGATAAAAGGAGTATTAGGAGAAATTGCAAAAGTAGAAAGGATATTAGAAGTGGAAGGAGAAGTGCTTGAAAGGATATTGACAGCAACAGTTGAATGAGCTAGATTGATAGGAGTGTTGATGATATGTGTTTGTATGAGATTAGCTTGCACATATGTCCATGTCCTTGCATGGGATTTTGTTCTTGACTTGAGAGAGAAGAACATGTTGTATCAACATAAGGAGGAATGTTTATGGCAGTAGAACTCGGTGTACACATAAACAAGGCTGCATCTGGCACATTAGCAACTGCAGAATTCCTTGGATCATTCAATTTAACAAACTCCCCCTCTTCAATATCACTTAGAACAATTTCATCATCCTCCTTATTTTCTCCCAATAGTTTGAACCGGTTAGACACATTCACTTCTGGATTAACATGAGATTTGTCACTACTACCATTAGCATTTCCTACACTTTTAATTGCTGCTACAGGCCTGTATACTGATTTCCTGACATGAACCCTCCCATTGCTCTTAGAATTAGCAACAACTGAGGACTATTTCTTTACATTCTCATCACCAGCCTGAACATGATTCTGACTACCCATGGACTACCTTATCATCACTTTTTTGGATTTGGAACATTCATTTGCCCTATCACATTTCTCCTTAGTATGACCAAAAACCTTACAATCTTCATATATGTAAGGCTTCCAAGCATATTCAACCCTAATAGTTACAGTCTTACCCTCTGAAAGTTGAACTAAATTTTGATCAGGCAATAGTTTAGTGCATGGGATTTCAACTAGAACTTTTGCATATTAAAATCTTTCAAATCTCTTGGTGGACTCATCAAAGCATGTTACTCTCCCCACTGAGCTATCGAGCTAGTCAATGCCAAGTAGGGTCCAATTGACAGAGGGAATTTTTGATTAAAAAAATCCATAATGGCACACTTTTCACCTTCTCATGCACACAATCAACAGAGGGATCCCATTATGACATGATGAACACTTTACCTCTAATAATTAAAGGATCAGCTTCAAGAATTTTGGCTCTTCTTCCATCATCCTCAATTTCAAAAAAGAAAAGTTTGCTATCTAATTTAATTCTATTCCATTCAAGTTACCCCCACACAAGCCTTAAAAAGTATGATACACCTGAAAAGGAAAGCGGTTCATCATGAAAAAAACCTACTAGATGATTGCCCCAAAGGTAGTCCCAGCCTCAATCACTTCATGAGGAGGAATCAGAGCCTTGATATCACTATAATGAAGAACAAATTTCTTCGAATGATAATTTCCAACATTCTTAGGAAGTTTCTTGAAGAGGGGTGACCAAAGAGGGGGAGACACAGGCAGAACAGAAGAAGTAAAAGGGAGTGAAGTGGCGGGAATGGATGAAAGAGGAGGCTGAACAGAAGCAGGACCAAGACAGGAATGAACCAGAGATAAAGGAGGAGGATTAGGGATCAGGTGGTTAAGGAGGAAGGATAACAGGAAAAGAGGGAGAGCAGGAGGAGGGGAAGCCATGAAAGAGGCAGATCTGGCATATTTTTAGAGTAGTGCTAAATGCACCGCAATATAGACTTCATTTTACCCAGTCTCTTTTTTACCCAACAAAATATTTTTACTGGCTTAGAATTAAACACGTGTTACCCATACCATCGATTGAACTCCGAATCCCACTGCCCGATTCCATACTACCGTCCGGCGATACAGCGTCGTATGATTTGAAGACTTTGACAATTTCATAATGCCGTATGAACCAGTTACCCAAACAGAATTTTTTGAACCACACTGTCCAGTTCCATACTGCCGTCCGACGATACAACATCGTATGATTTGAAGACTTTGACAATTTCATAATGCCGTACGAACCAATTACCCAAACAAATTTTTTTGAAACCCACTGTTCGGTTCCATACTACCGTCCGGTAGTATACTGCCGATCGAAAGTACTATTTTAAAAAAAAACTATGCTACTCCGAACAGCTTAATACTGCCGTCCGATAGTATGCTGCCGCCCGCGTTGGGTAAAATGTAGCACCATTCCTATTTTCTTAATTTTTTTAGGTAAAATGAAGTCTATATTGCGATGCATTTAGCACTGCTCTATTTTTAACATAGCCTATTGTTTATCTACACGATTTTGGAAATCAATTGATTAATTTTATTAATGATTCTTATTTCGACTCCATCCAAAACTGGTTAAGCTATGGTCCTATTTTTTTATCCTCGGCTTATTTGACCATTTGATATAAACTATTTTTAAAACTTCAATGTAATATAGGGCGTTAAGTTGATGAATTACCAACAAATCTTGGTTTTGTTTGTAAAAATCAAGATAACAGTAATAATAAAAATAAAGAAACTAAGTTTACGAGAATTAAGCAAGTTTCATAACAATTAACTATGTTTAAAATAATAATAATAATAATATAACCATAGTAACTTATGAAGTATTAACAATGCTAATTAATTTTTATAATAAGTTTATAATAATATTAATAAATAATAAAATATAGCATATTCTACATTTTCAACTAGTGTAAATTGTGATTTCAAATCCGGCTTGCATTTTCAACTAAGTTCATGAAAATTAGTTAAGTTTAATAATAAAATATAAAATATTAATCAAGTTAATTAATTTTTTATAATAATAACTAAGTTTATATAATAACAATAAATTGACTAAATTTAAAAATTAACTAAGTTTCATAACAATTAACTGAGTTTGGAATAATAATAATAATAATACATTATAACGTATTAAATAAGTAAACTAAGTTTTATAAGAATTAACTAAGTTTATAATAATAATAATAATAATAATAATAAATTATCTATAACTTTTATATAAATTAACTAAGTTTACAATAATAACAACAACAAATTAATTATTGGTTTCATGAAAATTAACTAAGTTTATATTAATAATAACACTACTAACAATAATAAATTAAAAAATGTGAACCAAGTTATCTAAATTTTATAAAATGTAACTAAATTTATATAATATTAGTGATGAATTATAAAATATAAACTAAGTTATCAAAATTTTATAAAAAGTAACTAAATTTGTATAGTAATAATAATAATAATAAATTAACTAAGTTCATAAAATTTAACTTCCTTAACTGAGTTTTATAAAAATTAACTAAATTTATAATAGTAGTAGTAGTAGTAGTAGTAAAAAATTAACTAAATTTATGAAAATTAACCAAGTTTATAATAATTATAATAAAGTAATAAATTAGAAAATATTAATCAAGTTTACTAAGTTTTATAAAATTAACTAAGTTTATATGTGTGTGTGTGTATTTATATAATAATATATTAACTTAGTTTAAAGTTAATAATACTAACAAAAACAACAATAAGAGTCATGGTAGTAATAATAATAAACAAACTAAGTTTATAAATATTAACTAAGTTTTATAATGATTAACTAAGTTTAGAATAGTAATAATAATAACAATAACAATAAATAATAAATTAAATATAAGTTTTATAAAAATTAACTAAGTTTATGTTAATAACAATAATAATAATAATAATAAATTATAAAATATTAACCAAGTCAACTTAATTTTAATAAAATTAACTAAATCATGATAATAATAATAATAATAGATTAACTAAGTTTATAATAATTATAATAAAGTAATAAATTATAAAATATTAATCAAGTTTATAATAATAACCTCTACTACTAATAAAGAGAGTTCTTTATACATGAATTACTCGGTTTCTTTTCGAACTTCCAAAATGCCTCTATCCATTCTCATTTTTGTTAGTTTCTTCGTTCTCATTTCATTCGCTTCTTCTCACGCTCTTTTTACGTCCTTTATTCATTTACCCTAATCGTCATGGCTATTCAAAAGCACCAGCATTCATATGATAAAATACCACCACCGCCCCCGTAAAACCTACTCACAAATCGATCGACACACGGTTATAATCGCCAAAACTGATCAATGCCCCTATCACAAACCGATTAAAGCGCGACCGCTATCCCCAAATTGATCGACGCTTCTTATTATTGAATTAGCTGCCGCCATTATTATCACTAAATTAAATGATGCTGCTTACGGTTGTTGTTGCCATCAAGCGAAACCCGTTGTCACCAACATATACCACATCGATTTTAGGTATGCTGGACTTAACTTTAATTTCACTTGGTTGAACTAACCTTAAAATGTGAAGGTACAAGAGTCGATGCAGTTCTATTATTGATAATACTGTCAGATTATGCTTTTGTTAATACTTACTTTAATTACGAATTTATTTTTGCTAGAGGGATGCTAGAAAATGATTTAGGACATCAAATTGGATTTAGTTATTTAATTTATTTTCTTAGTTTGCTTGCTTGACTGTGGACTCTTCGGATGGTTTGATATGAAATGTATTAATATCTAATCTGCAATTTTAAACAGTGGTAATGCCTAAAGTTAGCAAGGTTAAGTTAATCATCCGATACTATATTTGTTTGTTACCTCATTAGCATAAGCAATTTTTATAACTATGTAATTATGAGCAGTTAGAAATCACTAAAACAGTATATCATATTATGGGCAATGGTTGTGCTTTTACTATATATATCACTGCCTGCATATTCATATTTGTCCTCAACACAAGTAATATTATGTTACACATATAACGCATGTGCTTCTCTGTACATGTATATTCAAATTTGTGCTTGTTAACATACAGTTTAAAAATAGTTCCTGAAGATATTTTAGAATTCTAATAACCATATTACTTTATAGTTTATGCTTCTTTTTTGAGACTTATTCGCGAGGAAATGTTAAATGCACTATAAGAAAGTCTTTTAGCACTTCTCTCAAGTGTACTATTACTTTAAAGTATCAGTTTTATTTACATATAACATTCAATAGGTTGGTAAATCTTTTACTTAGATTCGACAATGCCAATTCTTTGAAGTTTTTAGTTGCAGATGTAGTCATGTTTGTATAGAAGTTTTGGAGCCTGCCAAGTCCAAAATTTTGACGATGAAGCACACTTTCATAAAAAAATAAAAGTGTGTTAGCACTTGATTAGTTGGTGCAGTTATAAATTAATTTAAGTTCATAAACTCATACATAAAAAAAAGGATGTTAATTGAATTGTAACCCATCTATTTCATGGTAGGGGTTTTCATGGTGGTGTAGGCTATGGCGGTGGTGGTAAGTGGTTTATTTTTCCTAAATAATGATAATGGATCATGCATTTAAAGCATCCATAGTACTATTAGTTAGCAAAATGACATTGAAACTCCAAATCCAAGTTTATACCCTCATGGACAATATCATTCGTCAGGAATTAGAGTTGAATACATACACAAATACATATGTAGCTAAGATAACATCAAATATTTATTTAACCATGCTTTAGACCGTTAACAAGACATTGAATTAAATAGAAAAGTAATTTAAATAAGCTTAAGCAAACATAGTAGTATATGTTTGAAAATAAATATCAAGTACAAAAGTTGATGAGTTTAATAATATTGCCTCAATTATGGTGTATATTATTTTGACCACTTGGGATTTCAAAAGTAAGCTAAAAATGCTATTTATCTACTTCATCATGAGCAAAGCAACACATAATGATATTAGGATTGAAGTGCGATAGTCACGTTGAGTGCATAATACATACTGACAACTTTAGATTTTCTATTATTAAAGAGTATATGTTTTCATTATAAGTTTGTGAAGTGTATATACAACCTTGATTGTACTTAACACTATCTCATTTTCATAACAATCATGTGCAACACTCATACATTTCTTACTGGGTTTGTAAAGCATCTATTTTGGTAATAAAAAAGTAAGCCTATGACTTTGGATGTTAAATAATTTGTTTTAGCAATAGGGATGACCTTTTCGTCATCAAGCAAATTATCATCATATATGAAAAGACTTCATCAGCTAACTGGACTTACAGCAAGTGAGAGTTGACTTAGCATTTGATACAATTTCTAGGATAATAAAGGGGTAAGAAACTTCAACGTCATTGACGATGGTGGCTTTGCCTGATCGATGATAAGCCCTGGAAGATGGGTTTTTTGCATTGACATGGCATTAAGCCAGCATGGGGAAGTCAGTCTCATTCTGGGGTCAATGGGTGGTAGAGGAAAGGCTCTGACTTAGATTTCTTATGCTTTTGATAAAGTGGATGTGCTTGGGCTGTAGGAAGAACGGCAGGCAAGCCATTATTTAGTTGATTAGTGGGTAACCAGAGCTCATGGAGTTTGTTGGAAGATAGAGAAGAAATTGTCTATAGTGAAGGAATGTTTGGAATAGGCTGGATTACTATTTGGTTAGGCCTACTCTGATGAGTAATTATGGCCCAAAATAGTTTCAACCTATGGAATTAAGTTTATAGGTTGGTTAAGATTTTCAAAGGCCTGTCGGCTCAGTAAGAAGTTAATCAAGTTCAAAGGTGTTGATGGTTAAAGGGAATTGTCTGGTTGATGAGTTTGGGCTTAGTGATAAGACAAGTGATATTTACTATTTTGTCCGTTTTCTGTTTTACATTTCAAATCTAGAAATCGCTTTCCATTTTTCCCCTCTACATCCACTCTTCATCAATAACTGTTTACTTATTTTTTTAGCATACTATTTCAGTTTTTAGTATGATTTTTCTATGAAACTTTCGATGATTGAATTTTTCTAATTCTATGAATTCTACGATACTTCTTAATCGATGATATTATTGAAATTGCAAAGTACACCCAAAATTGCATTTGGTTAAATTAAGAAATGAATATAATGTTTATTTGAAAATAAGCATTAAGTATTATTTTAATAAATACAAGAACAAATTAAACTCTTTAGTCCCAAAAGGCTTTAATTTATTTTAGAAAATACAACAACATCAACATACCCCTCGGGTGCAAAGTTATGCGTATAAGAGAAAGAAGTGAAGTGTTGTCAAAGTTAAAGCTTTTAGTCCCAAAAAGTTTTAATTTGTTTTAGACAGAAGGGAGGTGTTGTATGCATTTTAACAAAGGCGTTAGGACATCAGCAAACAAGGTAACCAAATATCTTTCATTCACCGAAAACAACTATACTTATTTTAACGTGCATCTTCTTTTACACTCAATTATATCATACATGAGTTGGGATTAAAAATTCTAGGATAGTGCTTACACTTGATTATTGTTGCATTGTTAAAAACTTATTCTTCTCATTATTACATTACATATATATATATATATATATATATATATATATATATATATATATGCAAGTTCTCTTGCATTTGTTTCTCTTTTTAGTCTTACTTTCAATTTGTTTGTTCTGTAAGGTATATTATTAGATGAATTTTTTCGTCTTCATCGCTCAAATTTGATTGTTACTCAAGAGGTACACCTTGAAAAATTAAATTTGGTAAAAATTGAATAGCGAAAGCAACTTAGTTTATTAATATCTCATATTCATTTAGCTTATCCAAACATTACATATGATAATGTTTGTGGAAGGTATGTATTTTTATATTTTGTTCATAATAACATGTCCCAACTACTAATTGCTTAATAAAGGTTAAATATTTTTTTGTTAAATAATTATTTTGTTAACTTTAGTTACTTCCCGTTCTCTGAAAAATTCTTTTACAATTTATTTTCTACTCCATTTACATGTTGTAAAGCATGTTCCAACTGTTACTATGAAACATATTATTACTTATTAGGTATTTTAGTTTACTAATAAGTACGCAACTTAGCTCTTAAGGCTTAAATGGTGTTGTTCACTTATAATACAAATTGAGTATTTTTTTCTAAGATCGTAGGTCAAACAAATTCCACTTTAAACTTTGTGCATTTCATCATCAACTCATGGAAGCCAATCAATTTTCCAAGTTAAAACCACGTAGAAGTCCTAGAATCAACGAGAAAACTCAGCATCAGACAATGGTTACTGTAACGACCCGTAATTTTCGATAATTAAAAATAATTAATTTAATCAAGTTTTGTGATTTAATGTTGGAAGAAATAAAAATCGGTGATTAAATAATAAGAATGTAATTGGAATAAAATGCAATGGTATTAATTTAAGGTAATTTACAATTGCTTTGAATGAAATTCCAATTAATTGAAAGGATTAAAGAGTTATAATTGGTTATGGATTGTAAATTAACTGCAATAAGGTGTGTATTAATTGATAGTTGGATTAAATGGGCAATTGATAATTTAAATGTTGATTAATTAATAAAATAATGTGTAATAAATGGAAATTGAATAAAATTAGTGTAATGAGAGTTGTTATAACATTTGCTTGTAAATAATAAACTCACAAATGTTATTAAATGTAGAAATGGTGACGATTGTTATTTGTTATTTTTTTGTTTAACTTGTTGAAATCAAATTAGACATAAATTGCAATGAATGAAATTAAATATAGTGTTAAAATGGATTAAGATAATGACCGTAGAATACCAATGTAATTAGATAGAAACCAATGATAAATGTATACATAGAACAGTGAATGATTGAATATAAAGCTTTGAAATCAAGTTGATCAACTTATTGGAATTTAAATTATAATAATTGGATTTATTGGAATTAAATGTAATTAAATATTACGTTAACAAAAATTTAGATGATAACGGTAGATTATTAGTGTAATGAGATAGAGGCAAATGTTAATCATAGCTATGAGATGACAATTGATTGAATAATAAGATGAATGGGCAAACAAATGGATTTTTTTGAAATTTAAAGTAATAATTACCGTATTTATTTCAATTGGAATTAAACACTGCAATTAGTAAAATAATTGACATTGAATTGACATGGGAATTTGTTTTAAATTTTTGTAAAAGTCCAAGTAATAAAAAATGATGAAATTTGTTAGTTATTAAACTTGAAATTTAAAAAGTGATTAAATTGATTTAGTGTTAATTTATTTAATTAATGTGAAAATAGCCATTTTGGCCACTGTCTCGGATTTCGACGAAACTAGTTTCATCGGATCCATAATGGTGAATTAGTGTCAGGTTTCAAGTTTCGTAGCGAGCGGACTTGTCGTTTGATCGTACGGACTCGAAACGCGTAGAAATCAATTTAATAAAATTCAATTGAAATCAATTTGAAATAAACTAATTTTCAAGCTAATTTCTTCATACGATAGAATTTGGACTTGAAACCTGTTCCATTGAGTTTAAAACTATCAAAAACATCTATTCTGATATATGGGATTACCCATTTTCGTTTTGGGAGCAAATGGGCTTTTCGGGTCGTTTGTCATTCCATTAATCGTTTTGATCTATCCATTCGTTTCTTATCTAGCCTTGTCCATATAAACAGCTTTGTTTCACAGACCCTAGCAGTCATTTCTTATTATTTGTACATACAATTCTATCTGCTTCTCTCTTTCTAATGGCAGACAAACCAAAACCAATTCCAAATTCAATTGCAAACCAAAATCAAATTCCTCTAAACCCTATCAAATTATATACCGTTTCGAAGCTCTCGACGAGCGTAATCCACTGGTGCAATTCATTTTTGTCATCGAATCACCGTTTGTCTGAAAATTGAGGATGAACCTCGGCCGTTCGTTTTAGGGTTTTGACGATCCAACGGTGGATCGTCGTCCGATCGACGATCGGGAGGCGGCATTGGGAAGGTGGCGCAATGCAGGTCCTAGATCATGTGGACGTTCGTCCTCAGGTGGTCGTGGATTGCCGGAAAATGGTGGTAAAGGCGGCGGCGGCCGAGTGGGCTACGGCAGGTGATGGGTGGCCGCGACTTAGGGATAGGGTCGGCGTGAGGATGGGAACGCGGTGGCGAGCATGGGAGCGGCGATTCGTGGATTTTGGCGGCGGCTGGTACTGTGCAATCGCGACCTGGGTTAACGGCATGCTAGAGTTTCGGTAATACGTGGATTTATTTTATTAATTAATTCATTTATTTTATTTTGAAATTCAAACGTTCTGATCATCATAACTTTTTCATACGGGCTCGGATTTGGACGCGGTTTCTTTCATTGCGATGTATCGAAATTTCGGATGACATGGAACTAGTTTGTTTGGATTTTGAGACTGTTTGAATTTTGGGTCTAAATTGGATTTTAAATCGATTTGAAATCAAAGGTGAGTGTTTTAACCCACTCACAATTACTAAACTATCTTATGTTAGTTAAAGTAAATTTATGATGTGATTTGAAATTTATTGATTGATTTTGGTATGTTTAAATTGTCATTCTAGTTAAATTTAACTTTTATTGCATTTAATCATCTTTTAATTTAATATTGAATTTAATTTTCAATTTAATGCCTTTTAATGATAATCAGTTATTTATTGATGTTCATTGGTTGATTTGGATGATGATTGTGATGTATGATTGATTGTTGATATTGGATGACTGGATGTTGTATTTTTATATGTTATAACACTGCAAGTTTCTTATGGGTTGAAATGATACATACTCGAACGATCTATAGATTAGGGAAAAATCGTTACGGGTTGAAATGATAGACTCGAGCGATTTTATGGATTTTTATTTAATTCGGGATTGCGGTTTGAAATGATATATGACCGTAAAATTTTAAATTGCGGATTGAAATGATAAATATCTGTATCACTTGACCATATGGTAGAAAATTATATACGGACACCGGATTGGTTAAATCAAATGATTTTTAATTCTTTAAATTTTGAATTTAGTTAACTGGTATTTTGAAATAGAAATTGATTTATATAAACTGAATTATTTTCGAAAGTCCAAGTGTAAATGTTGAAATTGGAATTGATTTAATGAATTGTTCAAAGGATTTAAATTGGAATTTCAAAGTTGAAGTGTCAAATATAAATGAATTTATCGGAATTGAGTTATTGAAATGTTTGGGTACGACTTTGAAATCTATTTTAAACTAATTTAAACTATTTTAATTTATTTAACTATTTTAATCAATTTAAACTATTTTAATTTATTTTAATCTACTATAACCTATTTAATCCAATTTAATCTATTTTACCTATTTTAAACTGATTAAATTTATTAAATTTATTTTAAATCTATTTAATATAATTTAATTTATTTAATTTATTTTAAGTTTATTTAATCTATTTAAATCTATCTAAGATAATTTAAATCTATTTTAAATCCATTTAAATCATTTTTAAAAATCTAATTAAATCAAATTTAAGTCTATTTAAGCTATTTTACTATTTTAAAACTATTTTTATCTATTTTAAATTATTTTCAAACTATTAAAAACTATTCATGACTATCTAAACTATTTTCTAAAATTTCATACTGTTTAAAGTTGAAGTATTTATATTTAAATCCTTGATGATGATTTACAACCTAAGTTGGAATTTGGAATTGATACCTTTCTGTGAATGGACATATTTGAGTAAATATGATGATTTTGGAATGAAGATTTAATTAACCATATGATTTCAAAGTGATATGATTTGAAAGTGAATATAGTTTTGAAAGTGAATATGATTTCGAAAGAGGTATGATTTGAAACCAAATATGATATTTTGATATAAATTGTGAATTGACTGTTTGAAATGTAAAAGAACCATCCGGTGTGAAATAAGCGTTTGGTTGTTAAAGAGACCAGGATCATATATTGTTATACTCTCTGCCAATACCGAAAACCACTTTAACAACCGTGTACGTGGTGGAGATTCCAGAAATGAAGTAGGATGGTTTGGCAAACGATTCTGTAAGAGGTATTTACGTGACCCTGACTCCCGTGAGTCAGCTTGATGTGGTTAAAACAGGAGCTATGCCGGGCCTAGTGAGGTCATTCCTCCTATCGGGCACATTTCTTCAATACCATTCTATTACTTTGTGATTGATTTGGTGGCCACCCCTTGATTTTGATTTGGGAGTGTGTTCCGAGGTGGGCGGTAGTAGCTGCTATGCGTTACCACCAGTCCGGATGCACAATTGGCATATCTACCCTGGGCATTGCCTCGAGTGCCTTATCGCATGCCTTATCGCGCCTTCTACGAGTTTGTTTTGTACCATACCTATGGAATGTCCTCTGGGTAAACCTCACGGAGGAGCGTACGGTACTGTATAGACTATGGGAATATATAAAATGTGTTAAGGGGGATATGGGTAACGCCTTAATGCTATTTTAATACTTTACTTTACTGTAGACATATTATAATAGCGTATTCTACTACATAGTAGATAGTTTAACGGATCCTTAGGAGATGTAAATCCCGAACATCTCTTAAGTTATTGCACTCACGTTAGACACTAGATAGGAGATGTCAAACCCCGTGAACATCTCCGACGCCGTTACACTCATATTTATTCACTGTTGATTTAACTTACATAAGATCTTTTAGTTCTGACTCCAGTGTTTTGTCTTTTCAATTTGCTCGGGTCAGTCTGAGCTTTTCAGTTTATCAAAGACTGCTTTCTGGTGGATGAAGACGAAGAATTTGTACTAGTTTTACTTATTATATTTATTCCACTACATCATGTTGTTCCGCTGCATTTATTTATTATTTATTCTTGCTGTATGTAACTCTGATCTGTATTATAAAAGTAAAATCAATGCATTTGTAAACAGCTTCATGAATTGTTTATTTGATTATTATATTTTGTCATTCTGCTGCGAGATTCTGTTTTGTTTTCTTCCTTTCTCTACTTTTTCTTATTTACCCCATAACAATCTGCCCTTTTGAATGGGTTGAGTCTGATGTGTGTGGTTTATCGTCGATTTAAACCATCCAAAAAGGCAGGTCGTTACAGTTACTAACCAAGTCCCGACTTACAAAGGGTGGAAATTATTGATAGAGTTCAACGTCACCAAATTGAATCCAACTACATACCACCCTTACTACCCTGTAGAAGTCCGACAATTATTGAAAGAAACCAACATCAAGTAATACAATGTACTCAAGCACCCTTAGTACCACATAGAAGCTCTAGAATCATTGAGAGAACTCAACAAGAAGCATTATTGGATGCTCAAATCAAGGTTTAAAGAAAAAGACAACGTCGTTTTGAATTAAGTTCTGAACAAAGGGGAAAACAATTAGAGCACCATCGTATTCGCAATAAGGAAGGAAAAAGTTAATGACTCAAGAAGACAAACAGGCAAAACGTGAACAATACCGTACTATTTATCGTAGTAGAAAATATAGAAGAGTCAAAAAAATATCAATGATGATGCGTCGTAAACAAGTAGTACCGGTAGTTCTTTTTCAGTATCTTGCTCCCACAATATGCAAGGTATTACTTAAGAGAATTATTCCCTATAATTCGATAGGTTATATTACGAGAACAATAAAAATTATATTTACAAAAGTTTATGTTACTTATGTATGTTTGCATATAATGATACACATACAAGTAGTACAAGTAGTACAAGTAGCTTCATATAATAATATATTTATCAATATAATCAAAGTATAATTTATGAACCCAAGTCATATTAAATTTATCACCCACGTAGTTTATCGAGTCACTTCCTATCATATATTCCATAACTAGCAAATACTGTGTGAATTTCAGGTTAAAAAAATTTACAAAATTTATTTATCAAAATTTTAAACAGATCAATATCTTAGTAGACCAATGAACAATGAAGAACAAGAAGACATTAATACATTACCTTTTGAACATAGTGATCACTTGAGAAATATAAGAACAAATAGAGTTGGTCAACCATGTCAAAGTTCCACTGCAAGACATAACTGTGCAAGAAGCTTTATAGATCATTCTGGTTTTCAATAGTTCTATTTGCCACAGTCAAGGATATGTAGATATTGTCAAGCAAAACTCTTCTATCGAGAATCAAATAGTTTTTGCTGGTTAAATGGAAAAATAATTTTACAATCAATTTCATCACCGGAAGAGATTTTTGAGTTGTACACTGACCAATTAAATGAAAGGAAACACTTTAGAAAAAACATACGAGCTTATAACCGTATGTTTGTATTTACATCACTGGGAGTACATATTGATGCGAACTTTGCTAATGGAAAAGATGGAGTAAATACATTTCGTGCTTAAGGTAGTATATATCATAAAATAGGTAGTTTGGTACCTACATCCAGTGATCGTCCAAGATTCCTACAACTTTATATATATGATACAGAGCACGAAATTGGAAATTGATTATTTGAAAATAACACCCTGATTCAAGAAATTGTGGAGAAGTTGCAAAAAGCTCTTAATACATATAATAGATTTGTAGCTGTATTTCGACAACTTGGACAGAAGTCAAATATCCAACATTGCAAATTAGTTATAAAAGAACCATCTTCAAACCAAAAACAATATACTCTTCCAACTACTTCACAAATTGCTGGAATTTGGGTAGAGGGAGCCGAAAATGAGGAAATACATGGAAGAGATATTATAGTTGAGACAAAATCCAGACAACTCATAACTGTTGCCAAAGCAGCTGGTTATGATGACCCATTACAATATCCAATTTTATTACCATATGGAAGTTATGGGTGGGATATAAATAGTCAAGATGAATACAATTACAAATTTTCATATCGTGAGTATTATGCTAATACTCTACATGTATATTGTAACGACCCAGAATTTCTGATATTTGAATATTTAATTAATTTTGAATATTTATAAGTGAAATTAATAAGTCGAATAATTTATTTTTCGAATAACTGGATTTAATTGGATAATTAAATCGATAAATTAATAGTTGAAATTCCAGAAATAATTGAAATCTGGATTAAATGTGAATGAAAATGATTTATAAAGTTATATTAAATCATATTGAAGTTATAGTGATGTTATAGAACTTTTAAAATTGAATTAAATGTTAATTTGTGAAAATTGAATATTTTAATATTTAATCGACTGGTGAAATTAGCCATTTTTGGGACAGTCTCAGAATTGGACAAAACTAGTTCCATTGGATCCATAATAGTTAGTTATTATCAGATTCCAATTTTCGTAGCAATCAGAGTTGTCGTTTGACCGTGGCAGCTCGAAACGCATCGAAATTGTTTTAATATTTATTTGGCGAGTTAAAATAGTCATTTTTCAAAAAGTCTCGGTTTCAACGAAACAAGTTTCATCGGATCCGTAATGTGATATTATTGTAAGATTTCAAATTTCGTGTCAATCAGATGTACGGTTTGTCCGGGGCAAGCCAAAATGCATCGAAATCGGTTTAAATCGGTTTAATTTTAAATCGATCGTTTAATTCCGTAACTCGCACAGATGACCGAATTAGCTCCCGAAACACGTTTCATTGTGTTCGGAACGTGGGGTAAACCTTACGAACGCCAGGCGGCACGTGTGATTTGGAGATCGTTTGAAAAGTTGCTTTAAATGGATTTAATATTAAAATATTATTTATATACGTATATATATATACGTATAAGGGCTGAGAAACCCTAATTCATTTCTTCCAGCCGCCGTTTGTTTTTCAATGGCCACGAAAATTCGAAATTCATCCCTCATTTTCTCCAAATCCGTCGACAATCAGCGAAAACTTCCAACTACAAACTTGTAGAGCATCTCGAGCTCTACAAATCTAACGGTGGAGATCGAAAATCTCTTAACGGATCAATGGCAAATTGTTCCTGAAGGTGCTGCGTTTGGGCGTGGTTTTCGAGGGCATGGCTGAGCCGAGCTTCAAACTGTTCACGCCGTGGGTAGCTCTGGGCGATGGCGTTCGAATGGAGGTAGTTTGATGGAGTTTCGTGTAGCGAGGTGAGTGCGGCCATCAACCCTAGTCAAACGAACAATGAGTTCTCTATTACGTGAAATGAAGGGGAAGAAGAACAAAGTTGCGGCCTGGATTGCAGGAGTTAGAAATCAAGGTCTGAGATTGAGTTAGGTTTAAAAATTTTAAAAGAAATTGTATGATTATTTATATAAAAATTTGTATTAACTTCAAAATGCCATAACTTTTTCATACGAGGTCCGTTTTGGACGAAACGAATTGCATTGGAATCGTATTAACGAGCACTACGCAATGGAGCTGAATTGGAGTTGATTGGAGTCAGTGAAATTTTAGGGTAAAATTAAACGTTCGTTTAATTTTATTCGAAATAAAACGCTGCAACCGTTTTAAAAGCAAAGGTGAGAACTCCTCACTCAATCAAATGTTTTGTTTCGATTTAAATTTTAAATAGACAGGTTTAAAATTGTTGATAGTGCTTGATTGTGTGAATTGGATGATGACTGTCATTTATTGTGATAAATAGACATTATACGCCGTTATTAAGCGGAGGTTATTTATTAAAAACATATACCGTGATAATTTCACATTGAAGTGGAATTGGTATTATATATGTATATACCAATATATATATATTGGAATATGTATATATTGGAGTTGATTTCCCGCATTGTATAGCGGATGAGACCCTATTGCGCCGCATAATAGCGGATAATATTTATAAATCCCATATACCGCGATAATTTCACTGTGAAGTGAAATTGGTATTGTGCTAACATCTGTGGATGCAGGGAAACAGGTTGGAGGGATCCGACTGGATTCCTCACCGTAGTGATTTATTTACAGATATTGTTATATATTCTATTGTCATATTGATATATGATGTTTGGATGCTGTGATTGACTATTTGGTGCTGTTGCATCATCGGATCCATTTTTGAAGTTTAAAATAAAGAGTTTGATTTTAAATGGGGATTTTTGAATTATTATGAACGATTTATATAAAAGATTTATAAAATTGATATTTTATAAATTAAGAATACTAGAATTATAAAATGAGTTTTTATAAGTGTTAAAATCGAAATAATGGAATTCTAAAAGGAGTTCTGTTAATGTTGAAAATAAGGTTATAAATAAAATCTTATAAGTAATAAGATTTATAACTTGTGAAGTTTTAAAAGAACGATTTTTGCAAATAAATGAATTATAAGTATTTAACTTATAATATGGATTTTTGGTATATAATTGAGCTATAAATTGATTTGGTTAATAAAGTGCTTTTATAAGTTAAAGTTGTTATAAAATACCAATGGAATTTAAAAAAAAATAGATTTGTAAATCCGAGAAACGACTTATTTTGATAAGTTAAGTTTATATAGCTTATTAAAGAAAGTATATTCACGATTTTGGACAGTGGATAATCCTTTAAATAAAATGTGTAGAAATGTTGAGTTTGGATAACGAATTAAATTCACGATTTTGGACAGTGAATGTATTATTAAATAAAACGAAGATGTTTTGGAGAAGTGATATTACGAAATGAAGTAATTGTTTTAAAAGAAGTTTTAAAACGTGTTAAGTATCGAATACATAGATTTCAACATTTATTGTTGAAATAGACGTTTCGAGGAATAAGGAAATGGTGGACTATAACACTGTTGTTATAGTAAATGATTTCCGAAAGGAAATATTTTATATAGTATTGGGATTTATATATCTATCTAAATTTCAAATCCCTATACTAGTGATTTTGAGTTATCGTAATAATGTTTTACGTAACATTCGTTTTGACTCAAATAGATGTGTTTAAGAAAATGATTTCCTTAAAGAATGAAATATATACTTAATTTTGATTTAAGTATATTGAATATTTTCAAATGTTGAAAATAAATGGATTTGTGAATTACCTATTATTAAATAGGTATGGAAATGTTTTTTTTTCAATATGAAGTGAAATGTTTTAAGATTTATCTTCAAAGATAAATTGAAATGTGGAAATTGATTTGAAATTGTTTTCAAATAATTGAAGTGTGGAAATTATATATCTTGTAAAGATATTTTTGAAAGATAAATAATTTGGAAAATTATTTGGAATCTGATGATGCTGTGTAGACCTATTGATAGTTAAATAACCGACTATCAATAATTACCTTGAATGGGTATTTGTTGGGATTTGTTTGAATTTGAATGCCACACTTATTTTTGAATAAGCGCTCACTATTCGAGTTAGCCGGGAAAGGACCTTTGTGTCGTATAACCCATTCCGAATTTGTGATACGGCGATATGGATCGCATTTGCTATATTACAGCATAATAGGGGGTTCTCGCTTTGCGGTTTGGTGGCGAACGAGAGACTCTTACCCCTACATGTCCCTGAGAGGGATGGGTTGGTTATGCAGTCGAGAGGCTGGCCGTAAAAGCACTTGCGAGGTACCAGTGTAAGCCACGGTGGTGCTGGGATGGTTGCAAAGCCTACCAGTGTATGCCGCCGAAGTGGAGGATTTATTCTCTTAGCTTAACACCCTTCTTTGAGACGTACGAGCTCAGAGGTTATGTAGTTGAAATTTATCAGCGATATATTCCCAATTTGGTAATGTGGCATGTTGAGTGTTGTTGTAATGATGATCATTTATTGATCATTTGTGATCAAAGCGTGGCTTTGTGAAAAAGCGTAGCTTTGTGGACGAGACTTCGTCAGGGCCTCAACAACCCGAAAATGGTCGAAACAGGAATGTTGCGGCAAGGTTATGAGGGTCGCGCCCTTTAGGGTATGTCATTTCCTTCTGGAAAGGGGTGGTATCATGGTATGGAGCACAGATACTTACTCATGTGGACATACTTTATTTATTATGTGTGATGTTGGTTACCGAGCGCTCGGATAAAGGTCCCAAAGGACCGGGGGATGGCATATTCGTGAGTTACCTAGTTACAGGGGTAACCCGGCCTTGTTGACAGAGAGCAGTTTGTCTCTCGGAGTGTCCAGCCAGATGCATTTCCTACGTGGCATAGGAAGTTCCTTAGCCTGACCATTTGTTGGAAAATCCAAAGAAACAATACGAACCCTTTACGATTGAAATTGTATAACCTGTCTCCTCAGGAGGCAGCTATAGCAGGCATAATATAATGGTACCTATGCTGGCTAAGATTAATATTGTATTTTTGAAAGAATTTTACACTATGCACTAGTAATAATATCAAAAATGATTTGTTTTGCGTAGTAAGAATTTTTGACTATCATAAGAAGAAATCTCCTCCAAGTCTGCGATTGCATTGTGTGTGTGGTGGGAGGTCTTATGGTAGTTTCATTTTCCAAAAGCATTGCGGGTTTCAATGTTAAAATTCTATTGTTATTTGTTTCTAAAGATAAACTGCTTTAGTTCTCACACCAGTCACCATGACTGACCTGGAGTTTATTATTTCCTTCCTAAACTCTGGGTGCCCATTATTTTCCACATGGGCAGTCTAGAGTCAGGTTATCAGGTCATTCTGGATTCAGGAGATGCTATGGAGCTCAGGTGGCGAGCTGGATGGCGAGACGTAGCATCTATACTATGTATTATTTTGTTGTGTATTCTTTATGAGGACAAGTTTATATAACTGTCCATTGTTGTATTATTGTTGTAAACTCTGATGATGATGTAATGTATAAAATGATATAGTTCTTTGATTTAAAAGATTATTCATTTATCTATTATATGTTGTTCCGCTGCGAATGTGAGATTCTGATATTATCTCTGTTTCTGTTGTTTCTTCTTTCTTTTTCTTCTGCCTTCTTCTACCTCTTCTTTTTCTCCATAACAATTCGGTTTTCCGGCATTCGATTGCTCGGCAGTTGATACAGTAGACGTATTAATGTCGATTTTCGAGCATCGAAAAATCGAAACGTTACATTTGGTATCAGAGCATATGGTTAAGCGACAACCATGGCTCTGTTGGGTATTACTCATTAGAGATAGAGTCAGTAATACTCTAGAATGAGTTGAGTGTAATAATAGATACGAGTGCGTATTTGTTAGTGAATATAAAATTGTTTTATATTGTGATGATTGGTTTATTGAGTGGTATATGGATTCTGGTCGGTATAGTCTGTACAACTCTATCGATAGGGATCTCTAAACACTTGTATAGAACAATTCGGCATGATATTGTTTTAAATTGGGTAAATGAAATAATTTAACTCGATTATATTTTGTATATAAAGAAATAATTTTTCTGAAATTATTAAAGTGTATATGATTGATTGTTTGGTTGTTAAAAATGTAAATATATATAAGTTAAATGAAAACAACAATTGTAAAAGAATAAAGTGTATAAGCAAATGAATTATAATGTATGAAGTTATAATTAAAATGATTTACAATGGTAAAAATAATCTTATATATAAAAGTGAAATTTTATAAGTAAAAGATTTGTAAATGTGATTTATAATCTAAGATAAAATTCCAGAGAAGTGTTTTGAAAGGATTTGATACTTTGGAAAAATGTTTTGGAGAGATGAAAGCTCTAAACTCTTTTCAGGTCACTGGAAAATAATTCTGATGATGATCGCGACATCATTGGTGTTCATTTTCGGGTTTCCAAAAGAGGAATTGCTGCCAGATTATTTTAAATGAAAGTTGTTTGGAAAATTTGGATTTTGTTTTGGAAATTCAAAAGATAAATTGAATTGACTTCAAAATGGTTTTGAAAGGTTGAAAAAAACTCTGGAATCCTATTTAAAATATTTATGGGAATGATAAATGAGTTGATAACTTATACCATTTGAATTTTGATTTAACTTAAAGGATGGAGTTTAATTAAAGTAAGTATAAGTGAATCAATTAAATCTAAGTTGTGATTGTTGAATATAAGTAATCAAGTTTTGAACTTATAACATGAGATAATAAATTTGACTTTGGTAAAAGTTAAATAAAATTTGAATCTAAATTTAATTTATAAGTGGAAACTTAAGTTAATTTGAACAAATGATGTTTGAAATAGAAAATAACTTAAGTAATGTTGAATGAAGTTGATTTTGATATCAAAATAAATTAATCAAGTGAATTAAATGAATGTGAACTTGAGTTATATAAATAAAATTCAATTTTATTTGTTAAATGGATTAGCAATTGAATTAATAAATGGATTGAATGTTAATCAATCGAATGTGAATAAATTGATATGGAATAATGGATATAAGTGTTAGTTCATTAAAGCTAATTAAAAGTATGGTACCAAATGGAAAGTAAATTTAATAATTTGGTTGTGTTGAATATACATTGGTTGTTATTTGATTGTTAGTTGATTGTATATAAATTCATTAACTGTTAATGAAATTGAATTAGCGAAATTAAAAAGCTATGTAATTGGATTTAAATTGAAAGTGAAGTAAATTTAAATAGTAATTGGATTTGAATTGAAAGTGAACCAACTTGAATTTAAATTAGTGAATGTAAACTAATTGAAAATGAATAATTGAATGTCATTGTATATGAATTGGTTGTAAACAATTACAAGTGATATTGAAATTTTATAAGTTGCTTATAAACCTTGTTTAGTATGCATTTCCCTTAATATGCATATGTTGTAGTTGTTTAAAAGAGTAAAAATTGTTAATAACCTTATATATATGTCACTTACATGTTTAAATTGAGTAAGTACAGGTGCGGTGGCTACCGTTCGGTTGATTGGGTTGCGCTAAAATGCTAAATAAATAACTGCTTTGCTTAAAAATGCTAAAAAGGTACGCCTACGCAATAAAAATAGGAAATATGAACTGTTTTTCTGCTTTTCCGACCGGGTGGGTCGATGTATACATATTTATGTCAATTGTGATCCTACTACGATCGAACCGCGCAAAGGAGACGCTGGCGAATTTTTCTGGAAATTTAGGGCGTTAGAAAATTTTCGAGAAATTTTGGAAATTTTTGTTAATGAAAAGTTGATTTCTAAATTGAAATGAAAGAGTAGGAATTGAACTAGAAAATGGAAACCATTGTTGGTTGAAGTTAAAGATCTTGGAAAGGGTGAATATAAAATTTTCACTAAAGTGGATTTTTGAAAAGTTAATGGATTTTATGAATTTTTCTTACTTGGTAATTTCGAGGACGAAATTCTTTTAAGGGCGGAAGTTTGTAACGACCCAGAATTTCTGATATTTGAAATTTAAATATTTAATTAATTTTGAATATTTATAAGTGAAATTAATAAGTCGAATAATTTATTTTTCGAATAACTGGATTTAATTGGATAATTAAATCGATAAATTAATAGTTGAAATTCCAGAAATAATTGAAATCTGGATTAAATGTGAATGAAAATGATTTATAAAGTTATATTAAATCATATTGAAGTTATAGTGATGTTATAGAACTTTTAAAATTGAATTAAAAGTTCATTTGTGAAAATTGAATATTTTAATATTTAATCGACTGGTGAAATTAGCCATTTTTGGGACAGTCTCAGAATTGGACGAAACTAGTTCTATTGGATCCGTAATAGTTAGTTATTATCATATTCCAATTTTCATAGCAATCGGAGTTGTCGTTTGACCGTGGCAGCTCGAAACACATCGAAATTGTTTTAATATTTATTTGGCGAGTTAAAATAGTCATTTTTCAAAAAGTCTTGGATTTCGACGAAACCAGTTTCATCGGATCCGTATTGTGATATTATTGTAAGATTTCAAATTTCGTGTCAATCGGATGTACGGTTTGTCCGAGGCAAGCCAAAATGCATCGAAATCGGTTTAAATCGGTTTAATTTTAAATCGATCGTTTAATTCCGTTACTCGCACAGATGACCGAATTAGCTCCCGAAACACATTCCATTGTGTTCGGAACGTGGGGTAAACCTTACGAATGCCAGGCGGCACGTGTGATTTGGAGATCGTTTGAAAAGTTGCTTTAAATGGATTTAATATTAAAATATTATTTATATACGTATATATATATACGTATAAGGGCTGAGAAACCCTAATTCATTTCTTCCAGCCGCCGTTTGTTTTTCAATGGCCACGAAAATTCAAAACTTCATCCCTCATTTTCTCCAAATCCGTCGACAATCAGCGAAAACTTCCAACTACAAAGTTGTAGAGCATCTCGAGCTCTACAAATCTAACGGTGGAGATCGAAAATCTCTTAACGGATCAACGGCAAATTGTTCCTGAAGGCGCTGCGTTTGGGCGTGGTTTTCGAGGGCATGGCTGAGCTGATCCTCGAACTGTTCACGCCGTGGGTAGCTCTGGGCGATGGCGTTCGAATGGAGGTAGTTTGATGGAGTTTCGTGTAGCGAGGTGAGTGCGGCCATCAACCCTAGTCGAACGAACGATGGGTTCTCTGTAGGGGTGGGCATAAACCGCACCGCTATACGGAAACCGCCCGCACTGAACCACAAAAACGGTGCGGAAACCCGCACCGAATCTTCTAACCAAAGCAAATACCACAAACCGGACCGACCCGTATCGGTACGGTTCGATTGCGGTCTGGACGATTGAACCAACCGTATTAAACCGGACCGAACCGAATATTTTCACTAGTAATCTTATGATAAAAATATAAACAACTCCTATCTTATTTTAGATTCTAACGATGTATATTCTATTTTTAGCGTATGTTGTTATATTAATAATATTCGCTGTCATAAAGGAAGAAGTTATAGTTTTGGTATAATATTTTTCATCTCGTTTTTTTTGGATAAATGCTAATTATAATCTTATTCTAATCATTTTTCTTGATGATTATGCATTGATTAATGTTTATGTTCAGATAATCTACCAAAAAAATCTTACTCATAGCTAAATGTCAAATTGAAATATTCATACAGTTAAGAACTAATCTTTCATTTTAGTATAACATTGTGTGTTTTAACCTTTAAGTGTAAAAGCTTCACACAGTTGCCTTCGTAAATTGATTGTTGATGGAAGTAATTCTCTTATTTCATATTTAATGTGGGTTCAAACTGGACCGGACCGAAACCGAACCGTGTTACATTCAAACCGACCCGTTTAAAAGGTTAGTATAATGGTTTGTATTTTTGATTAACCGTTTGATGCGGTGCGGAAGCGGTTTGGACTCCAAACCGCACCAAACCGACCCGCGCCCACCCCTAGTTCTCTGTTACGTGAAATGAAGGGGAAGAAGAACAAAGTTGTGGCCTGGATTGCAGGAGTTAGAAATCAAGGTCTGAGATTGAGTTAGGTTTAAAATTTTTAAAAGAAATTGTATGATTATTTATATAAAAATTTGTATTAACTTCAAAATGCCATAACTTTTTCATACGAGGTCCGTTTTGGACGAAACGAATTGCGTTGGAATCGTATTGACGAGCACTACGCAATGGAGCTAGATTGGAGTTGATTGGAGTCAGTGAAATTTTTGGGTAAAATTAAACGTCCGTTTAATTTTATTCGAAATAAAACGCTGCAACCGTTTTAAAAGCAAAGGTGAGAACTCCTCACTCAATCGAATGTTTTGTTTCGATTTAAATTTTAAATAGTTAGGTTTAAAATTGTTGATAGTGCTTGATTGTGTGAATTGGATGATGACTGTCATTTATTGTGATAAATAGACATTATACGCTGTTATTAAGCGGAGGTTATTTATTAAAAACATATACCGTGATAATTTCACATTGAAGTGGAATTGGTATTATATATGTATATAGCAATATATATATTGGAATATGTATATATTGGAGTTGATTTCCCGCATTGTATAGTGGATGAGACCCTATTGCGCCGCATAATAGCGGATAATATTTATAAATCCCATATACCGCGATAATTTCACTGTGAAGTGAAATTGGTATTGTGCTAACATCTGTGGATGCAGGGAAACAGGTTGGAGGGATCCGACTGGATTCCTCACCGTAGTGATTTATTTACAGATATTGTTATATAATCTGTTGTCATATTGATATATGATGTTTGGATGCTGTGATTGACTATTTGGTGTTGTTGCATCATCGGATCCATTTTTGAAGTTTAAAATAAAGAGTTTGATTTTAAATGGGGATTTTTGAATTATTATGAACGATTTATATAAAAGATTTATAAAATTGATATTTTATAAATTAAGAATACTGGAATTATAAAATGAGCTTTTATAAGTGTTAAAATCGAAATAATGGAATTCTAAAAGGAGTTCTGTTAATGTTGAAAATAAGGTTATAAATAAAATCTTATAAGTAATAAGATTTATAACTTGTGAAGTTTTTAAAGAACGATTTTTGCAAATAAATGAATTATAAGTATTTAACTAATAATATGGATTTTTGGTATATAATTGAGTTATAAATTGATTTGGTTAATAAAGTGCTTTTATAAGTTAAAGTTGTTATAAAATACCAATGGAAAAAAAATAGATTTGTAAATCCGAGAAACGACTTATTTTGATAAGTTAAGTTTATATAGCTTATTAAAGGAAGTATATTCACGATTTTGGACAGTGGATAATCCTTTAAATAAAATGTGTAGAAATGTTGAGTTTGGATAACGAATTAAATTCACGATTTTGGACAGTGAATGTATTATTAAATAAAACGGAGATGTTTTGGAGAAGTGATACTACGAAATGAAGTAATTGTTTTAAAAGATGTTTTAAAACGTGTTAAGTATCGAATACATAGATTTCAACATTTATTGTTGAAATAGACGTTTCGAGGAATAAGGAAATGGTGGACTATAACACTGTTGTTATAGTAAATGATTTCCGAAAGAAAATATTTTATATAGTATTGGGATTTATATATCTATCTAAATTTCAAATCCCTATACTAGTGATTTTGAGTTATCGTAACAATGTTTTACGTAACATTCGTTTTGACTCAAATAGATGTGTTTAAGAAAATGATTTCCTTAAAGAATGAAATATATACTTAATTTTGATTTAAGTATATTGAATATTTTCAAATGTTGAAAATAAATGGATTTGTGAATTACCTATTATTAAATAGGTATGGAAATGTTTTTTTTCAATATGAAGTGAAATGTTCTGAGATTTATCTTCAAAGATAAATTGAAATGTGGAAATTGATTTGAAATTGTTTTCAAATAATTGAAGTGTGGAAATTATATATCTTGTAAAGATATTTTTGAAAGATAAATAATTTGGAAAATTATTTGGAATCTGATGATGCTGTGTAGACCTATTGATAGTTAAATAACCGACTATCAATAATTACCTTGAATGGGTATTTGTTGGGATTTGTTTGAATTTGAATGCCACACTTATTTTTGAATAAGCGCTCACTATTCGGGTTAGCCGGGAAAGGACCTTTGTGTCGTATAACCCATTCCGAATTTGTGATATGACGATATGGATCGTATTGAAGACCGGTGGTGAAGACCGGGTATTTGTGAAAACGATAAGATGACCTATCGATTGTCTCTGCACCGTTAGCTACGGTATTGAGATTTCCTTTGTGAAGGGAAGTTTTATCGGGATTGTGAATATCCGGATTGCAAGGGCTTCTTTTGGAAGTGCCTTCGGTTCTGTTCGAACCCGGAACAGACTTGTATGGTTACGTGTCTGACATTACATTTTGAGATGTAAAGCTGATTTCTTTCAAATACAATTCTGTTGGTGGCGGAGGATTTATTCTCTTAGCTTAACACCCTTCTCTGAGACGTACGAGCTCAGAGGTTATGTAGTTGAAATTTATCAGCGATATATTCCCAATTTGGTAATGTGGCATGCTGAATGTTGCTGTAATGATGATCATTTATTGATCATTTGTGATCAAAGCGTGGCTTTGTGAAAAAGCGTAGCTTTGTGGACGAGACTTCGTCAGGGCCTCAACAACCCGGAAATGGTCGAAACAGGAACGTTGCAGCAAGGTTATGAGGGTCGCGCCCTTTAGGGTATGTCATTTCCTTCTGGAAAGGGGTGGTATCATGGTATGGAGCCTAGATACTTACTCATATGGACACACTTTATTTATTATGTGTGATGTTGGTTACCGAGCGCTCGGATAAAGGTCCCAAAGGACCGGGGGATGGCATATTCGTGAGTTACCTAGTTACAGGGGTAACCCGGCCTTGTTGGCAGAGAGCAGTTTGTCTCTCGGAGCGTCCAGCCAGAGGCGTTTCCTACGTGGCATAGGAAGTTCCTTAGCCTGACCATTTGTTGGAAAATCCAAAGAAACAATACGAACCCTTTACGATTGAAATTGTATAACCTGTCTCCTCAGGAGGCAGCTATAGCAGGCATAATATAATGGTACCTATGCTGGCTAAGATTAATATTGTATTTTCAAAAGAATTTTACACTATGCACTAGTAATAATATCAAAAATGATTTGTTTTGCGTAGTAAGCATTTTTGACTATCATAAGAAGAAATCTCCTCCAAGTCTGCGATTGCATTGTGTGTGTGGTGGGAGGTCTTATGGTAGTTTAATTTTCCAAAAGCATTGCGGGTTTCAATGTTAAAATTCTATTGTTATTTGTTTCTAAAGATAAACTGTTTTAGTTCTCACACCAGTCACCATGACTGACCTGGAGTTTATTGTTTCCTTCCTAAACTCTGGGTGCCCATCATTTTCCACACGAGCAGTCTAGAGTCAGGTTATCAGGTCATTCTGGATTTAGGAGATGCTATGGAGCTCAGGTGGCGAGCTGGATGGCGAGACGTATCATCTATACTATGTATTATTCTGCTGTGTATTCTGTATGAGGACAAGTTTATATAACTGTCCAGTGTTGTATTGTTGTTGTAAACTCTGATGATGATGTAATGTATAAAATGATATAGTTCTTTGATTTAAAAGATTATTCATTTATCTATTATATGTTGTTCCGCTGCGAATGTGAGATTCTGATATTGTCTCTGTTTCTGTTGTTTCTTCTTTCTTTTTCTTCTGTCTTCTTCTACCTCTTCTTTTTCTCCATAACAATTCGGTTTTCCGGCATTCGATTGCTCGACAGTTGATACAGTGGACGTATTAATGTCGATTTTCGAGCATCGAAAAATCGAAACATTACATATATACAACTTTAATATATGTTATATTTTATATAAACATTTTACTTCTTGATAAATTTATACTGTTAATTTTTTTATAGATTAGAGAAAATGATAAATCACTTTTCCTTCGAGGTGGTCGATTGTTTCAACGGTACATTGTTGATAACTAAGTCAAGATAGATACCAACATGCTAAGATAGTATAGGAGCAATCAAAATACCATTAGAGCTGAAATGTATCAAGGATTACAAGATGCTCTGGATGTAGCAAAAAATGATGCAAATGTGTATTTTTTTAATACACATTTTCCCTTTTATAATGAGTACATATTCGTATAAACACAATTAAACTTTATATTATTAAGTTGTCAATAAATTCTCTTATGTAGGAAATATTGGTACACGAACAATACTACCTTCTTCATATATTGGATGTCCACGTGATATGTATCAACAATATCATGATGTAATGGATTTAGTATATTTGGTAAGCATGATTTATTCATTACGATGACATGCAATCCATTTTAGGATGAAATCGTTGGTGAATTACTACATGATCAAGATATATAACACAGACTAGATTTAAAAACAAGGTTTTCATGCAAAATACGAGGAACTGAAAAAGGATGTTTTCACGGAAGGAGCACTTGGAAAAGTCGCTGCTCATGTTCATGTAATTGAATTTCAAAAAAGAGGTTTACCACATGTTCATATGCTAATAATTTTCGAAGAAGAAGACAAATTGACTAATCCAGATGAATATGATGAAATTTTAGAGCAGAAATACCAAATATTAATAAAGAACCGGAGTTACATACAATTGTAATGAAGTGGATAATTCATGGACCATGTGGTAATCAAAATCATAATTCTCCTTGCATGAAAGACGGTAGTTGCAAAAGAGAGTATCCAAAACAATTTTCAGCTCCAACTGTACAAGGTACATATTCATATCCAATTTATAGAAGGTGTGACACATACATATCTATTCCTATCGATAGAAGTGGAAAGTTGGTGGTAGATAATAGATGGGTTGTACCCAACAATCCTTAGTTACGTTATATTAACGTAGAGAGACGTAGTAGTATAAAAAGTGTTAAATATCTTTACAAATATGTTTACAAAGGTCTTGACCATGTTCAAATGCAAATTCGACCTGGACCAAACTATGATGAGATACAACATTTCATTGATATAGGGTAGATTTCTGCTCCAGAAGCATCGTGGAGGATCTTTTGATTTTCTCTTAATAATATATTGTCCCTATAATCATAGAGGTTACTGTTAGAGGCCCTTTATAGTGAATGGGATATTGTCCCATATCGCCAAAAATAAGTTAATGTTCATGCTTATATACTACTTTCCTTAAACCCATATTGGCCCTTAGAGTCAGGTAATTTTGTGAGAGGGGGAGGACATATATGGCCATGAACTAACGCGTGCGCGCCGCCCGCCCACCCGTCCGGTGCGGGTGCAATAAGAGTGGATCGTGTTATATTTTTGCTGTAAAGAAGTAAACAATTTCTACTGTTTAAATTCAAATAGAAGCGACTAGTAGATTGGAAATGCACGTTGTCTGACCGAACGCGGCTTTTCAAACAAAAATAGGCATTGCAAATGAAGAGACGCGATGGTTTTTGGCCGACGTAACTGTTGCAAACCGCAATAGTTTTTTGGCCATTGCAGACGAAGAGACGCAACTGTTGCAAACCGCAACAGTTTTTTGGCCGTTGTAGACGAAGAGATGCGGTTGTTCCCAATAGACATAACCGTTGGGAATTAGCCTATAAAAGGAGAAGGAAACATGATCAGTTAGTCACTCCGTATTTTCTCTTCTTCCTCTCCATTTCTTAATCTCTACAATCTGTGCGCTTCTGCGTATCACACAGCAGATCATAAACATCACACTCTCGAGCAGATCACGTCTGTTGTATCTTAGGAAACTTTAAATAAAGTCTTAAGGAAATTGTTACGACAAGACTCAGACGAAATTTCCTTCTTCATCCGGTTAGATTTCTATTTACTTATATATTTCTATACATCGTTCTGTAATCTTTCCATTTCAACGTTGTGATGTTTCTGCGAAGTAGTAGAACGCTTGTTTTATCGTTATAGTTTAATACAACAATTTGTTGTTGTTATTGCTATAGTTGGTTGTTGTAAATTAATTACAACATAGTTATTGTTCAAAATTACTAATACAGAATTCCAAAGTAGTGGAAATCTGATTTGTAAACTTGTGTGATGAGTTTATAACATATTGGTCTCTGTTTTGGTATACTGATCGATTCACATCTTGAGACTTTCCTGTTTTCAACAAAACAGAGATGGCGACAGTTGACCTATCGGCAAAAATTGCTACCCATAACAGGCCTGATCCGTTTAAAGGAAATGGTGATGACTTCATAACATGACAGAATCAAATGTTGTTTTATCTCACCACGTTAGGGCTGCAGAAGTGCATTGAGGAGGATGAACCAAAGCCTAAAGACGGACAAACTAAAGAAAAAGACGCAGCTGTTTTTCTCGAAATTGACTCATGGAAGCATTCGGACTTCTTGTGCCGAAATTACATTCTGAACTGTCTGGATAAAGTACTATATAAAGTATATCAGCCACACCAGACAGCAAAATCCCTATGGACTGCACTTGCAAATAAATACAAGACGCAGAATGTCAATTTGAAGAAGTTCATAGTAGATAAATTCATGGAATACAAAATGGTGGATTCCAAATTCGTAACTAGTCAAGTGCAGGAACTCCAACTTATAATTCATGAACTTGAAGCAGAAGGACATCAAGTTGGAGAATCGTTCCTTGTTGAAGCGATAACAGGAAAATTACCACCATCCTGGAGAGACTACAGCAACTATCTGAAACATAAGAAAAAGGAGATTTCCTTAGAAGATCTCATTGTCAGATTAAAAATTAAGGTAGATAATCGCGGAATAACACAACCCAAAGGCGAAGAGGCACTTGTTATAGAAGGGTCAAAAAAGAAAGGACACTTCAACAACAAATAGAAAAAGACAGAGGCACCAGATAATCAATCCAAAGATAAGCAAACCAAGAAGTTCGAAGGCAAATGTTGGGTCTGCGGAAAGATTGGGCACGCAGCTAAAGATTGCAGGCACAAGAAGATGAATGACAAATCGGTGGCAAATATAGTGGAAAATTTGAGTTCAACCGTTGAGGAGATGAACTTTTCAGGAGTTGTTTCAGAATGCAACTTAGTACAGAACCCTGCATAGTGGTGGGTAGACACAGGCGCTACTCGTTAAAAGTGTGCTATGGATCGTGTAATATGGGTATATGATAATACAGAGTATAGTGATGATAGTTATATAGTAAATAGTATGGAATATAAAAGCAGTATAATAAAAAATGACACCATAGATTTTTATACTGGTTCGAAGCTCCGTCCTACGTCCAGTCCCAGACTCCTTCTGGAATTTCACTAAAATAATAACCCTCACTTAACCTAGAGGAACATGTCTATACAACCCTTGAGCATCCAAACAAGGACCTGAGCAGCGGAACAAGATTTCGCCTCAGCAGCTAAAGAGGACTTCACATGCCTGAGCAGCAGAACAGGACTTCAACAAATAAAAAAGATTGTTTTGACTTTGTGTGTTCTAATAACACGAATTTGTCACCTGTAGTACACCCTTTTATAATCTTCTCCCCGAGTATAAATATATATATTTGAAGTTTATGAAGAATAGAAAGGTATAAAATTGCTTTAATGCAGAATATTTGAAAGTATAGTTGCAAGTAGATTCCAGAGTGTTAGATAAGAAAGATAAGAAAATTTGGTAGTTTGGAATCAAGTTAGAGTACGTATTTATATATGTTAAAAAGCAACGACTGTTGATGAAGAGTTTCGATTGAAGTTTTGCTTCCAAATCTTTTCGTAGAGGTTCGTAACACTTCACAAATAGTCGTGTCTTTTCAGAAAATAGCTGTTGTAGAAATTCAGTCAACTGAGCCTCTAGGTCAGACGACTGGATATTCAAAACGTATTATTTGTTTATTTGTGCACCTGTGCATGTTGCACAGAAATTTACAGGTCAGTCGACTAACCTACCAGGTTAGTCGACTGACCTGGTGATTTTTTGCAATTTGCACAGTTTTCACAGGTTTTAAATATATATATATATACATATATATATTATATGATTTTTAAAAAAAAACTTTGATTATATATATATATATATATTTATTATATGCTTATATGTATAAATCATTAAGATTATATATAAACTAATATATATGTTAAACAAGAAGAGATTTTAACAAAATTGACCTAAGACTCAAAAAACAAGATAATATAATTGATGCACCGATTTTGATGTCTTGTCTCAATGTAGTATATATTCTCTTTTTGTCGTAGTAGTCGTCAAATCTGTATGTCATAGTGATAGCTTTGTGTCATAAATCAAAACCAAGTCTCAACATTCTCCCCCTTTTTGATTGATGACAACCTGTAAATAGATATAGATTTCGACTGTATATATAATATAAATACTTACTCCCCCTGAATCTTTGACGATCTATTTTCCTGCATTCTCAATCTTAGTGATAATATTTCTCCTCCTTTGTCATCGACAAAAAAGAATAAAAATGTAAAAGTATGATATATAGATAGATATTATGAAGGAGACGAACATTCACATATTATAATATTTCAAACAAAAGTCTTGAAATAATATGAAAAGAGTGGCTATTTAATACAAGCCATAATGATGTTTGAGAAATAAAGACTAATGTTTTTATAAGAAAAGTAACAACTTAAGACATTCTATGCTTACCCCTATCACCATGCGATGTTTAACCATCACTATCGCCTTCATCTCCATCGTTGTCGCTACTACTTGTTTGATCATCGGAAGAGGAAGACCAAGTAAAAACGGGTTGCTTACCTGGATCACCTAGTGTAGCCGTGGAAGTGCCGGATGAACATGAGATAGCTTGCCATAACTTTGTAAAAAAATCCTTTAACCTTATCAAGCTTTTTGTCAACTTTAGTGATATGAGATTGAAGAATTTGTTGGTTACGGCATATCAAGGAAATCGACTCATGTGGAGGAAGGCCCAGATTAGGAATCAAAATCTCGTCTTGTTGAAAAATAGTTGATCTTTGGCGGTGAGATGCTTCGCCTTGTTGTTGTTGTGGTAGATCTTGAGATAATTGTCGTTGAGTCCATTCTTCAAAAGTAATGATAGTAGGAGGTCGAGCAACTGGTAGCTTCATTAATGTTAAAGTGCGAGAGTTTAAGTACCCAACGGTAGAATCCGATGAGTCAAGTTCCGGAATCTCACATGCTTTTAGCAATCACATAATATACTCACCATAGTAGATGACATTCATTCGACCATTGTTGAAGCTTAAGAATTCATCAAGAATTAATCGTAGCCAATTAACTTTGATATTTCCGAAGATGGCGTATAAGGCTTTGAAGTTATGTTCATAAACAAGTTCATAACTCTCGGTTCGCGGAGTTACAGTTTTCATTAACGCACGGTGTATAATTCTAGCTTTTGGCCTTAAGGACATGAACTTGAGTTGATGCATATCGTCTTCCAAAAATAAATGACTTATACGGTCACGAACGACCATATCACAATCAACATTGCTCAATTCAATACCATCATATTCAGATTTTAAAATGTGAGCCATTCGATCTAACGAGAAAAATACGGGTTTTCCACAAACTAAACTCCATACACAATCTTCTTGGTTTTGAATGTTTTGGTGACCTAAGTTAAGATTAGCATAGAATAGTTTGACTAATTTTATGCTTATTTTCGTCAATATTGAACAAAGACTCCAAATTTCTCCTACGAGCCAATTCTTGTATATGGTATGGAGAAAAATCGGCAAATTTTACAAACGAACCTTCAAAGATGCGAGAATCTTGCATTCTCCTCCATCTTCTAATTGCGGTATCATCGAAGAGCCATTGTTGGATTTGCGCATTGGAAGGAGGTTGGGAGGATGAAGATGCTTGTCCTTTTCTCTTTGGAGCCATTTAATTTGATTGTTTGGAGGTAAAAAATGAATTTTTGAAGATCTAGGGTTTTTAGAAAAGTTGAAAATCTGAAATGAAAGTGAAGAGAGAAGAGGAAAGTGAAGGTTAAAATGTGAAAAAGTAAGTGGGTAGGAGCAGTAATTTTGCTCAGATCCACGAATCAGTCGACTGAACTTGAAATTCAAAATTTTCGAACTTCTGGTTCAGTCAACTGAATGCCTGATTCAATTGACCGAATATGGGTTATATAGATTTCTTCTTCTGATCCAGTCGAGTGAGCCACTGTGACAGTCGACTGACCCTGCTTTTAAAAAAAAATATTTTCAGTGTCAGTCAACTGTTACCCTGGTTCAGTTGAGTGACCTGGGTTAATTTTCCCAATCAATTTTGTGTTGAGTAATATTTTATATATTTTCATACTTATGAACTTTGTAAATTTATTTATGAATATTAGAACTAGTATATATGTTGATAATACGAATGAGAAGAAATGAATTATTCCAAAAAAAATTGTACATATTTTAGTTAAATTATTCGAAAAATAACAATTAATAACAACTACTCTTATTTTGAAGGGCTAGGAGTTTTGTAGCCCTGTAGCTGTTTGCGACGAACATTTGATTCTTCATTTCGATCCCATGAATTTGGTGAGACAGGTGGTCGTGGCGGAGATGAGGTAGAAGGTCGTCGAATAGGTGAAACGGCGTGTTCGTCTATTGGATGTGATGAAGCACCGCAAAATTTCATAGCAATGTGTTATATAATTCCTAGATGCCTCGAGTTGATCTTTTGCTCATAATATATTTCACGTTGAAGCATCAGCTATTCTTATTGATAGTGATGCAAATCATCTATCTTTTGTTTAGTAGTTGGAGAGACATCAAACATCATCTTCTTTCCTTTCTATTTCTCCGGAGTGTATCCGGTATGATCGTGAGAAGTAAAAGGTGGTGTAGAATAATGGACGAGTGTTTTTGTTGGTGAATCGGAAGTTATGATTTCTATGGAGTTAGTAGAATAAGAGGAATTTGACATAATGAAAGGATTTTGTATTTTTGTTAGTTTAGTTGTTTGTATGAAAATCGAAGAATAAGAATGGCTACTTATAGATTATAGAGGAGAATAAAACGGATAATATGAATGGATTGTATTGTTTTTAGCTACAACAAGGTTGTTAGTTAGGAATGATAATTGCTATTCTGGTGGTTTTCTGTTATTTGTGATTTACTTATGTAAATATAATATGTTTGTTTATACATCAATCATATATATAAAGATAAGTGTTAGACACAATTTAGAGTATAGTTTTACCATATAAGAAAATCCCTGACCTGGATCGTAATGAAAATAATTAATTGCTCAAGTGGTTAAGACATTTGGGCTATTCACCACAGATCATAGGTTCGAGTCTCAGCATGGTCAGAAAAATGAATTTTTGTCAAAAAAATTTATATTTGAGTTTTTGTCTAAAATTACGTATTTTATCATAGTAGAACTATTTATATATCTTTTATTGACATTATACCGAGTTCTCGACGTAGTTTTATAAATTTAATTGGAGGGTATTTTGGTGAATTTCAGTAGAAGATATTTATTTTTATTAATTTGTTTATTCAATTCATTTCAAATAAGTCAGAAAAATGGTATTTTTTACAAACAGTTGAATTTATTGACAGGAGTCACACTATTGCGTGGCTCTTATTTTTTTGGTCAAGATGGAGTATTCATTTGTCTGAATCGAACATCGTATGAGTGAGATCTAGAGGTTTTATTTAAGTGGGTTGGATTTGTGCTCGATCAACGAGCCAGGCTGGGATGATTTGGGCCAGGCCCATAGTTTGAATTTAAATTTAAGATACCATTTCAGTTTTTCCCTCCAAAACCCATTTAAGAATATGTATCTTCATTTCTAACTTCTCTTTTCTCATTTCTAAAAACCGCAACCTTCATCTTCTTCCTCCCTTTATTTCAACACAAAATTCACATTTCTTAACGAAATTAGATGAAAAAAGTTGCATTGGATTCGTACTAGAGTTCTCTATCATCTAGAGTAAGAATTGAAAGCTTATTCGGAGTGATTTTCTAGAAATTCAGGACAGCGGGAAAATTCGAGTTCTTTAGGCTTGATTTGGTAAGTGTGGCTTCTATGATCCTTATATAGTACTTTGTTAATGTTATAGGATGCTTTAAGGCTAAATTAGGATCTAAATATGATATATGTATGTGTGTGTGTGTATTCGAAATGAACCAAGAGACTAAGAAAGAGAAGAACATATTTTATTTTCATAAAAAGTATGAAAACCTAGTTTGATGTTAATTTGGACTAAAACCTTATAGAAACATCAGTTATGTTGTATATGAACTTATTAAGGCCTTAGAATCATAATGGACATTGATATATAGGATCTCTAGAAGCTAAGAATAGAGTAAAATCAAAATCTGGAAATCAAAATAATTAAAAATAGAGAAGGAAATTTGTTTCTGACTTGTTCACTGGTGCACCGGTGGACAAGCCAGATTTATAATTTTGGGCTTTCTAAATGTCCGAATCATAGGGCGTATTGGAACTGAGCTAGCCCGCAGCAGAAGAAACGGATGAGTTTCAATTTTCTTACCATTTTGGATTTTATTGGACCTGTGAAGTCTAATTTACTTAGAACATTTCTAAATTTCCTTTTAAATAAAATCGTTATTTATTTAAATCTATAGTATAGTTTTTTGTTATGTAATTAATATTATATTATATAAAATGTGTATCATACATACATACTTACACACACACATATATATATATATATATATATATATTTGTGTGTTTTATGCATGTGTAACATAGCAATCCATGCAAGGTTTAATTTGTCTATCTATAAGTGCTAGGAGTTACACCGTAATGGAAATGTTAGCCTCTTTTCTATACAAATATATCCTCTGAATGCATGCTTATAAGCTTTAATTTATATATACAAAATATCACAAACATATATATATATATATATTTTATTTTGAATAACTTATATATTTATATATATATGGAATATATAAGATATATATATGTACAATTATGTATATGTATATTTAAAATAATCTAAAAATATATTAAAAATTTATTTATTTATTTTGATGTAAAATCCAAAAGGAAAATTGATTTTTATTTAAATAAACACAATATGTGTGTGTGTGTGTATCTTATAAATAATTTAATAATATATATATATTAATAGATGAATAAAATACATAAATATATATACATAATAAATGTATACATATTTGATAATTCTCATGGTAAGTTATTTTTTAATTTTAATTTTAAATATAAATATAAATATATATATATATATTAAAATTAATTTTCGTACGGAAATTAGTAGAAAATAATACAGAAAATTTCAAAAGATAATTTTGAATTTAAACATTTTAGTTAAAATCCAAATAATTTTTTTAATATTTGAATGTTTTATATATTTTTTATAATTTAAAAATCAATTTTAAATTCAATTATAAATTTCCTCAAGTATGTAAATATTTAAATTATAATTTTCTTTTTATATTTACTTGCCGAAAGTATTATTAAGTACAAATTTAATTTTATAAAATTTAAAACATATTTATATAATATATTTTTTGATATAATTAATTTATAAAATAAATTGATTTAAATAATTTTTACATAATAAATATATATATATATATAATATTTTAACTATTCCTAAAGCCTTTTAAGTATAAAATTATTTATATAAAATTTTGAAAGCATATTTTGCATAACATAAGATTTAATATTTAAATTACGAGACTTATATAGTTTAAATAATATATATATTAAATTAATTTAAATAAAAAATTAATTTTTTTAACCTTTTAATGCCATGAGTATTAAAGGCATTTATATGTCAAAAGATTTTTTTGGAATTATACAAGCATATAATTGTACACCTATTCTAAATGTGATGATGTACTGATATACTAGATTCATCACCTAATTAACAATACAGTATATGAATTAATTATAAATTATATAAACATTAATTTATTATTGTAGATTAGAAATTTACCTTATCTCCAAAGCCAATAAGTACACGTTGAAATGAATAGATTGACTTCTAAAACTAGATTCTAATTCGGCAAGGTGCTAGCTCCTAATCTAATGAGCACCGGCTATCGAATAATGTTTGTACTTATTTTATCTTGAGCTTGAAATGGAGGAAGGGATAGAGGTAGATTTCGGCAAGTAATAGAGAGAGCGGAGGCTCCAAAAAGTGGTAAATGAGTAAGGTTTATAATGCTTAAATAAATGAGAGATTGGAGAGATAAGTTGGGATCAAGATCCACTTTTCTCTCTTACTCATTCTTTTCCACTTATCCATCTAAACTCAAGCCTCTCTTGCCATTTTATAGTTGCACCCTACCTGGTCTATTTGGCCAGAATACATATGCCCACATATGGGCTTCAAATCCATTTTTAGCTTGTATAATACTTATTGCATAAAAATCTAATTTAAACGTGTATCGATATCGTATATTGATTAATATATTTATAACTATCATAAACATATTTATTAATATTTTTTAACTAATCAAATACATTTTATAATATATATTTCATAGATATTAATTAATTTATAACAATTACAAATTAATTAAATCGTTTGGTCAGAGGAGTATTCAACGTTTCAGTTGTGTGACCCTTTAGGTGTAAAGTCGATCGGCGATTAACATCGAACTATTCAAATATTAACATTCATACATCACTTCGCTAGTGGTATGACATTCTGGCGAAATTCAACGCCTACTTGGTTTCAGTAAAATCCAATTTTACTTTGTTAAGCATTACCAGGTATTGACTGTTGTATATACCAATTCTCTTCGTTAAAACTATATCACTTTGAACTTATGGAATCTTCTAAAGGTCAAAATTTCAATATTATCCATAGTCAACAGTATAGTCCAAACACAAAGTCCTTAGCTCAATAATAACAATTATTATTTATCGAACTACTCTGATCAGAGATTTTGACTTTGGGTTTACTTCAGTTGACCATGATACTAACTCATACAATTAAGGAGACGGATCCTTTCTTGAATAGTGTTTCACTTACAATACTGCTGCTTGACTCAACTATAGTCACTCGATGGACGTCATCCCATGATTTGATTATAATCAAAGCGGAACTTTCATACTGAAGACCGATAGTATTCTCAAGTCAGGAGAACTGTGTAAATCAATTACTTCGATATTTTCTATTTGACCTTAGTTAAATTAACTAATAGAAAACTATCGACTGGGTCATTCCATAGCTATCGAGTAACTATCAATATACAACCCCTCCCCCCAGCAGTACTGCCTAACATTTGAAGAGCGTTTCATACTCTAGTCTCAACGGTTGCATCGATATTCAGTCTTAATGCATCTTGACTAGGAATATTTAAAAAGATGTGTTTATAATATTATCAAACAATACTTATGATTATGACTATTTGTAACTACAATGATAAACACACCATTTATGGATTTTCTGTTAAATATATTTTTTAATTAAATATTTAATTATGTATAACACATTATAACAAATATATAACAGAAAGAAAAACACTTTTATTATGAACGAGAATTGATTATAGAGTTGATTAATTTACAATAAATTACAGAATTGCCCTTAGGGCATACCCCTAAGTCTACTGGGGCATTGATTTGATCTTTCACGAGAGGTTTCTTAATGATTCTATGGTGATTTCTTGACTTGTGAAGCTGCAATTTGGGTGCATAGATGGATGATAGTATTTACGATAAGAATGTAGTACATTGAACTTTGGAATGAGCGATGGAAGTGCGAATCATATACGGGTGCGTAGTTTGAAATTTCGCGATGTAAAAATGTAGTATATGTAGATTTGGATAACATACGAGTATATGTAGCCTTGGTGATAAAGAAATAAATGGGTGTAGAGAGTTCGACTTTAGATCGAGTAGTTGGCGATATGGTATAGATATATGGCCTTGGATCGTATAGTTTGACAATTTTAAATATGTATGTATGTATGTATGTATATGTATAGTTTAGGCAATGGACGAATACCGAATCTTATAGTGCACAAGGCGGGTCCTTGATTCATGGTATTAACGAGGTGTTCTCCAATAAACTTCGGGCTAGTCCAGGAGAGTTTTGGTGTGGACAAAATTTGATCAGTAGCGCACGTGGCGGGACTAGGCATGAGTCCATTACGTAACTAACCTTTACCGTAGGTGACGAGATTGTATAGTTGTAGACATGTAATCCTTTATCGCAGGTGGTGAGACTGGATTACGTAAACATGATTCCTTTACCATAAGTGGGGAGACCGGTTTTCATATAGGGGATCCTTTACCTTAGGTGTTTGGGATCGGATCAAACTTAGATAGTGTAATATTTTTCTGTAGCACGACGCAGGCGGGTCCAAAAGGTAATATAATTAGTCTTAAACCATGTTAAATCACCGTCACAGGAGTACATAAGTTTTAGATTGGCTTCACTTACTCGGACATATATCTTACTCACTCCTATATTCTTTTTAGCAATATTGTTTAGGTTGATGGACTTTGGAGATATGATGGACCAGGAGACAAGATCTATGTATTTTAAATATTGTATATAATTGTTATATAAGTAATCTGTATTTTAAAGACATAATGCGGTAGTGTGTGCATGAGCTTGAATTAGTATGGACTGTACAGACTTACGTTGTGGTATCAGACGTGTAATTAAACATATATACTTATGGAATATGATATTTTATGTGACCATTCGCTATGAGACTCTTAAATTTATCAACTAGAATAGTTTTTGTATTATGCTCTCTCTCTATATCAATATGTATTATCTTCCAACAACCTGCCGTATTGGGACTTCTTTGTATAGTTATGGGGTTCTGAAATGATGGGTTGTTACATTTGGTATCAGAGCAAAGGTTATAGGATTAGGGACGTATTGAGAGAGTGTACTTGTATATTTTATGAAATATATAAAATATAAGAGGAAAATTTAATATTTGTAAATACACCATAGCCTATTTCAGTCTCTAATTATCTAGTTATCTATTGAGTAGTTGTTAATGAATATCATTTACAGAAAACTGAAGCATGAATAATTCAGAGGAAACTGGAACAAGGACCAACATTAGTGGAGTTAATACCGGAGCGGGTGCTAGTATCCGAGTGGATATCGCTAAGATTCCTAACGTAAACACGCTCATTTGGTTTTGTAGGTATCTCCAAGCAACTGTTCAGACTAGTACCACTGCCACCTCCATCGAACCTGTTACTATAGCCGAAGTTGTGGTTGCTATTCCACCATCGAATGTTCACTTCTCAAAACTCTACAAAGATTTTCCAACTTAGGTGGAAAGCCATATACTAGGATAGAATTATATACAGCAAACATGGCTAACGAACCGCGAGAGATATTTAGTTTATTGGGATTAAGTGATGCGACTAAGAGGCAGTTGGTAGTTGGAACTTAAAGGAAGAGGTAGCGAACGGGTGGGAGATTGTCATAGCTAAGATGGAGGAGACTACCATCACTTGGGATATCTTTAGAAGGAAGTTCAAGATAAAATTTTGTTTTGGAGTGGAGAGGGGAATGTTGTTGGAGGAGTTGATTCAGCTTAAGCAGGGGGATATGACTATAAAGGAGTATGTGAATCGATTTAATGAACTGGAAAAGTTTGGATTTGAGTTGATAAACACTTAGGAGAAGAAAGCTTTGAAATTTTCTAAGGGATTGAATTCACTGCAGAAGGAGTTAGCTTTGAATCATATACCATTTAGAGCAACTTTTGAGGGGTTAGTTGAGGTGTCTTTGTTGAATGCTGCAAGTGGAGATTTAAATAAGGAGAAAGTGTCGATTGGAGATCAATAAGCGCAAGAATAAAGGATCGCAAGGTGGGCAAAATAAGAAGCATGTTACTGAGTATAGATGCAACATCCCACCTTTTTGTACGCTTAAGCAGACACACGTACCAACTTAAACCATACAGAAGGGCGGATTGTTATGGGGTAAATATGAAAAAGTGGAGAAATAAAAGAAACAAAATAGAATCTTGCAGCGGAACGATAAAATATAAAAATCAAATAACAGTTCATGAAGCTGTTTTACAAAACATTTGATTATACTTATACAATACATATCAGAGTTACAAATACCAGAGAATGATAATTATGCAGCGGAATACAATGGTGTAGTGGAATATATAACAAATAGTAATAATAAAATCTTCGTCTTCGTCCTCCAGAAATAGGGCCTTCAAATCCTGAAATGCTCAGGCTGACCCGAGCGAATTGAAAAGACAAAACACTCGAGTCAGAACTAAAAGATCTTATGCAAGTCAAATCAATGAAATAAATATGAGTGTAAACGGCGTCAGAGATGTTTACGGGGTTTGGCATCTCCTATCCAGTGTCTAACGTGAGTGCAATAACTTAAGAAATGTTCGGGATTCACATCTCTTAAGGATCCGTTAAACTATCTACTATGTAGTAATATTCGCTATTATAATAATGTCTAATATAAAATAAACATACTTTTTAATAGCGTCAAGGGGTTACCCATATAGCCCTTAACACGTAATAGTCCCAGTAGTCTATCCAGTATTAGCATACTCCCAAAATGGGGCTACCCTCGATACTCCACAGGCTACGGGAGAAATCACAAATCGTAGTAAAGCTCGATAAGGTAGGTGACACGGCACAACTAGACAATGCCAGGGTAGATATACCAATTACGCATCCGGACTGGTGGTGACGCATAACAGCCACTACCGCCCACCTCGAACAACACTCCCAAATCAAGGGTGCGCACCAAATAAAATCACAAGTAATAGAATGGTATCGAAGAAGTGTGTCCGATCAGAGGTGCTACCTCCTTGGTCCGTCGATCGCTCCTGTTTAGCCACCTTATGCCAACTCACGGGAGTAAGGTCCATGTATATACCTTAGGATCATCGCCACCATCCTACTTCATTCTGGAAACTCCACCGCGTACACAGTTGTCAAAGTGGTTTTCGGTATCGACAGAGAGTATGTCCATATCCGATCCCGGTCTCTTTAACAACCAAACATTATTATAACACTGTGGTCATTTAAATATATATATACTTTTAAAAACACAATCACTGCCCTTTCAAAACATATTCTTTATTTCAAAATAGTATATACTTCAAAAACCAAAATATTATTACCATTTCAAAACCATATCCTTTACTTCAAAATAGTATATACTTTAAAACCAAAATATTTTTGCCATTTCAAAACATATCATTTACTTCAAAATAGTATATACTTTAAAACCAAATTCAATAATATATCATTTAAATAAAATCCAAATTTTCAATCACTATTCTTACTTTTTGTGACGACCGCCCATGACCCCCGCACTGAATCTAGAGATAGTGCGCTGAAAAGTGTGCCAGGCGACCATGGACGATTGTCAGGGTAAGATTTAAAATAAAAGAATCTATCGTATTACTCACAGCGCATGGACAAAATACAATAGAACATATGTATAGTGAAGCTTTACAGAACAAAATGACATCATATAAAACTCCATAATAGATGAATACAAGCATCCACATAGTCAATACATCCAGCCTCACTACAAATCTCTCAGAGAATACAAAACGGCGGAATATCCAGTACATATAAGAAGATAAAATGCAACCCTCCAGCTCGTCTTCGATATCAGCATCGTGAGAAGAGAACAGCACCTGTCACCTGCTACCTAGTCTGCCCGTCCCAAAATGGACGAACAGCCCAAGGCAATAAGAATTAAAAACATAAAGCCTTGAGTCAGACAACAGTCTTAGTGAGCAGTAAATTAACTAACAACATACCAAAAGAGCATAAAGGAAAGGAATAGGAATACAACCCTCCCACTCCAACCTCATTCTACAGTGATAGCCCCCAGACACACACTAAGCAGAAGCAAACATAGCAGAGCATACAATTTAAAGTAAAACTACTATCACTCGAGTCAAGGGCGATGTTTTCCAAGTACCAAGGCCTAAATCAGATAAGCACCCAGAAAATACCGCTCTTGAGTCCGAATGACGATACAACCAAACATCCATGACTCTGGCTATCACTGTTATCATTGCTTCGATATCACCGTTAATTGAATGACCGGCACATTCTTTCAGCCGTCCGTCAAGAGCTAATGGAAACCCCGGTTCTAGACATAACTCCCGCACGTCGTCGCAGCCCGTGCCTAGGACTATCGAATCTGCCCAGAGTACTCAACCATCAACAGTTGGCCGTTGGGACTATCGAATCTGCCCAAACGTACTCTTGCTTAGAGCATGCTAGAACCTTCAACAACGATGCTATCCAAGCCTCCTAGTCATCCTCCTCGACGACTATTCTCGTATCCATTCATTATCCTCAACTCGAATCATATCACCGAGTTATCAACATGCTTGGAATGATCCCGTCTGGATTAGACCAAGTCTTCATCACATGATTGCCTCGCTTCATTACATCCTCGCAAAGCCTCATCTTAACATCACATCATCAACTCTATGCATAAGAGCTTCATCATCCCGCTACATATGCCACGAGCAGCTTTTCCAATTCAAGAGCCTTTCCCTTAGCTTTTGAATCATCTTCGATCTAAATCTAATCATTAATCATCAAGTTCATAACAAGCAATCAAATCAAACATCAATCCAAGAAATCAAGCATTCAAATATGATCTAAGTAGACAATTATAACAATAATGGCATTTCCGTAATTAAAGAGTTGAAAGTCCTATAAGCATGAAAACATGGATTATATCTCTACAAACTTGATGAATGAACTTGCATAGGTTAACATATGATAAAATGGATGTAACATCATCATGAACAATGGATCTATATGGATTTACACATAGGATGAAGAAAATGCATGGAAATCTCTATTTTAACACCAAATCGGGCCAACAATCCGATATACTCCTTTGGATCCGTGTGAGAGATAATCACCACTCACCAAATCACCTAAACAAACCCAAATCAACACACTTCAGATCTGGACAGCGAAGGATGAAGCTTGATCTATCACGGATCCGCTTCAAACGAAGAAATCTCTCTTGAAAAGATGAAGATCTTCAATCTAAGCTCTTGAATCTTCAATCTTGATCTTCGATTTGGATGGATGGAAGCACTAGATTAGAGTGGAGAAAAGAAGTGAAGAAGTGTAGAAGTCGAGCTCTCAAAATGGCAGCACTTCGTCGCTTCAAAAATCCGGATCCCAAAAAGTGAGAACAACCCCTCCTATTTATAGCAGAAAACTGCCCTTAAGTCGAAATCTGGCTATCTCCCTAAGTCGCTTCCGACCTAAGCCTCTCCGACCTAAGCCTCTCCGACCTAACAGATGCACGACTTAACTCCTCAGCGACCTAACACTTAGGAAACCCAGCGACCTAACAACCTAACGACTTAACTACCTATGACTCAGTTGGGTTGCGACCTAACAACTCACGCGACCTACGACTTAGCAAACCCGCGACCTAACACACACGCGACCTAACCATCTTAGGTCGCCTACGACCTAACTCAACACAGACCTAACGACCTAACTACGCTAACACTTAGGTCGGTCAATCCCATAGGTCGCTAACTCTTATAGGTCGCAAACTGCTTATCCCCTAAGTCGTTAACTCTACTAGGTCGCTCCCTCCTATCTCTTAGGTCGCTAACTCGAACTGCCGACCTAACACTTAACTCACCCAAACACTTAGGTCGCTCACAACATTTCCTTAGGTCGTTGCCGACCTAACTCTACCCCAGAATACTAGGTCACCTACTACTCTTCCTTAGGTCGCCTAAACCTCTTAAGTCGGTCACGACTCATCACTTAGGTGGGTCACTACCTTAAGTCGGCAACTCGACCCAGACTTATCCCTTAACTTGCCTATCCCCTTAGGTCGCAGATCTTCTCTAAGTCGCTCACGACTTATCTCCTAAGTCGCCAACAACATTTAGGTCGCGTACGACCTAGGACTTAGACAAATCTGCCTAAAAAATCTGAAATGACATGAAAGTGCTAAAATTCCAGATTTTGACGATCATGTCGATCCGTAAAAATACGGGTCGTTACATTCTCTCCCCCTTAGGAATTTTGCCCCCGAAATTCCAAGCAATCAAAACTATTCTGTACGCCTACCATCCATAGCAATCAACAAACCATGCATCCAATTCTAGCTTAGCGTACAGAATTCTAAGACTTTAGAACAAGTTACAATTTCGTTAGATGACACGACACCTTAGGGCCATACCTTGAAGAGTTCAGGATGAGCTTCCTTCATCCTCTCTTCCACCTCCCACGTACAGTCGCTATCATCATCACTCCATTGTATCTTGAGCAACTTAACTACCTTCCTCCTAAGCTGTTTCGTGTCAGTTTCAACAACACGAAGCGGCTTACGAGGTCTTCTATCGACTGGATCAACTTCTAAGTCTTCACAGCTATCAGTAGAAACCACCGTACTCGAGTCGTGCACATACTTCCGTAGATATGATACATGAAAAACATTGTGCACACTCGACATCTTCTCTGGTAACTCCAATCTGTAAGCGAGCTTTCCAATTCGCTCGATAATCGGGAATGGTCCAACAAATCTCGGAGTCAATTTTCCTTTCTTCCCGAATCGAATGACATTCTTCAGTGGGGAAATCTTCACAAAAACCATATCTCCTACGTCAAATTCCAAATCCTTTCGACGCTTATCAGCATAACTCTTCTGACGGTCTTGGGCTGCCTTCATTCGTTGCCGAATGATCTCTATACAATCTGAAGTCTGCCGAATCATCTCTGGCCCAAGTATCAGCTTTTCTCCAGTTTCCAACCAACATGTCGGAGAGTTACACGGCCTTCCATACAATGCCTCATACGGTGCCATACCAATGCTTGACTGGTAACTGTTGTTGTATGCAAACTCCACCAAATGAAGGTGATCTTCCCATGATCCTCCAAAATCCAAAACACAAGCTCTGAGGAGATCTTCCAAAACTCGGTTGACTCTCTCAGTCTGACCATCTGTTTGGGGATGATAAGCTGTACTCAAACACAACTCGGTTCCCAAGACTTCCTGGAAGCTCTTCCAAAATCCACTAGTGAACAATGGGTCTCGATCGCTCACTATACTCTTCGGAATACCATGGAATCGAACTATCCACTTAACATACAACTCAGCCAACTTTGATGCAGTCCTAGTCGATCGAACAGGAATGAATCGTGCACTCTTAGTCAGACGATCCACAATGACCCAGATCCCTTCATTTCCCGTTCTGGTTCTAGGTAATCCATCGATAAAATCCATCGACACTTGTTCCCACTTCCATGTAGGAACTTCTAATGGCTGAAGCAATCCGCTTGGCTTCTTCTGTTCGGCTTTTACCAACTGGCAATTCATACACTTGGAAATGAAATCTCCAACATCCTTCTTCATGCCTTCCCAGTAGTAGGTTCTCTTCATATCCCGATACATCTTGTTTCCACCTGGATGAATTGTCAGCTTCGAGTGATGACTTTCCTTCAGAACTTCACTCCTCAATTCATCTATATCGGGAACAACTAGTCGTCCTTGCTTTCGAAGCCAACCTTCTCTATCGACCTCGAATCCTTTATCCTTTTCTGGATCCAATCCAGATTCTAAATCACGGATAATATTGACAAGCTTATCATCTCGCTTTTGGCCCTCGCCAATCCTTTCCACAAGAGAAGGTCTTATTGATAAGTTTGCCAACATCTCAGGTTCCAATTCGCATCTAGGCCTGAAGTCAAATCCAGCTAAATACTCGAGATTCTTCCATTCAGAAAACATGGCTCCCAATCCTGCATGTCTTCGACTTAACGCATCAGCCACTGCGTTACCTTTTCCCGGAGTATAAGCTATACCAAAGTCATACGATGCCAAAAACTCTAGCCAACGTTGCTGCCGAAGATTCAAATCCTTTTGGGAGAAAAGATACTTCAACGACTTATGATCTGTAAACAACTCGAATCGGACTCCCAACAGATAATGCCTCCACATCTTCAGAGCAAATACGATCGCCGCCAATTCCAAATCATGAGTTGGATAATTCCTTTCATGTGGCTTTAGTTGTCGACTGGCATACGCAACAACTTTATCCTTCTGCATCAGCACTGCTCCAAGTCCAGTACCACATGCGTCGGTGTAAACCACCATCTCATCATTCCCACTTGGAATAGTCAAAACAGGAGCACTCGTCAATCGCTCTTTCAGGATTCCGAAAGCTTGCTCACACTTAGTATCCCAACTGAACACTCGGTTCTTCTTTGTCAATCCTGTTAACGGTGCAGCTACCTTGGAAAAGTCTTTGATAAACCGCCGATAATATCCTGCTAATCCAAGAAAACTTCTCACGTCTGATGCATTCTTAGGTCTAACCCAATCCTGGATTGCTGCCACCTTAGCGGGATCAACCGCTATTCCATTTCCAGAAATCACATGGCCTAAGAACCTCACTTCACCCTTCCAGAAGTGACACTTCGAAAACTTAGCCTTTAGCTGATGTTTCCGTAAGATCCCCAAAACAATACGCAAGTGCGTCTTGTGCTCTTCTTCCGTTCTGGAATAAATCAGAATATCATCCACGAACACAAGTACGAACTTGTTCAACTGATCTCTGAACACTCTATTCATAAGATCCACAAAATATGCCGGCGCGTTAGTCAATCCAAACGGCATTACCAGCCACTCAAAGAAACCAGATGGTGTCCGAAAAGCAGTCTTTGGCACACTATCCTTAGCTACTCTCAACTGGTGAAATCCCGTTGCCAAATCCATCTGAGAAAACACCTTAGCTTCGTGAAGCTGATCAAACAAGTCATCTATTCTCGGCAATGGATACTTGTTCTTCTTAGTCACCTTATTCAGCTCACGGTAATCGACGCACAATCTCAACGACCCATCTGCCTTGGTTGCAAACACAACTGGTGCACCCCACTCGGACACACTACGCCGAATGAATCCTTTCTGCAAAAGATCATCAACTTGCACCCTCAACTCCTGCTGTTCCCTAGGCGCCATTCGCCTAAGAGGCATCACAACAGGTCTGGCTCCTTCAACTAGATCTATTCGAAACTCGATCTCTCTATGCGGCGGCAACCCTTTGACTTCGTCAAAGACATCCTCGAATCCATTAGCGATCGGCACCGATGACAGTCCATCCCGTGGAACAACTAGCGAATACATGAAGCTCATGAAGACGCCTTCTTCATGCTTACATCGTATCACAACCTTTCGCCCATCCACATTCTCGACTGTCACTACCAACCTCTCGCAATCAACCTTAGCTGCATACTTCCTAAGCCAGTCCATACCCAAAATAATTCCGAACCCCGCAAAGTTCAGAACAAAGCAATCACAAACAAAAGAGCAACCATGACTCGATACAACTAGACCACGGCATAACATACACAAACAAGATGAACCCCCAACTGGATTAGTCACAACCAATGGCCTATCAACAATATCCGGCTTCAAATCTAGCCGGCCTACGAGTTCGTTACAAACAAACGAATGCGACGCTCCAGTATCAAACAAAACCCTAACTGGAACACCACATAGGAAAAGAGTACCTTGAACAACCACACTCTTTCCTTTCTCTTCAGCAGTAGGAGCTTTTGAAGACGACGGAACAGCTCCTAAAGCATAAGCCTGCACAATCTGCCTGTCCTTCCTTGGTTCTGGACAATTCTTCCTGAAATGTCCCGGCTTGTCACAGTTGTGACACTTCATCGGCACCTTAGGATTCTTACAATCCTTCGAGAAATGGCCCTTCTGCTGACAGTTGTAGCAAGTCACCTCGCCTTTCGGCTTCTTCTGGCCATCCTTACCCTTCTGCTGCTGCTGCTTCCTCTTCTGGTTTCCACCCTGCTGTGGTTTAGACTCTCCCTTGGTAACAACAACAACAGGTCCTTCCTTAGGAAACAGACTCTCATGCCTAAGAGCTTTCTCCACAAGCTTCTCAAATGAATCGTCCAAATGATCTACCAACTGTCTCCCAAGATAACTATCCAAGCCGGTCACAAACTTCTCATTCTTCTGGTAAGCAGACTCAATATATGACCGGGCATACTTGGACAAAGCTTCAAACTCAGAAACATACTCAAGAACTGATCTTCCACCTTGCTTGAGCTCCACAAACCTCTTGAACAGAACAGACTTCTGAGCTGTAGAAATGAACTTAGCTTCAAATCTGACTTGGAATTGCTCCCAAGTAATCTCTTCCTCCGCAGTATTGATGGTAATAGAGTTCCACCAATCAGAGGCTCTCCCTTGAAGCTGCCTTGATGCCAACTTCCTCTTAGTTGCATCATCAATTCCCAAATCTCCAAAGATCCTTCTACAAGCATCTATCCACCTCTGGACCTCAATGGTAGATTCTGTTCCCAAGAAAACCTTCCCTCCAAGAGCAGTATAATCCTTGCACAGCTTAGCAAAATCCACTGGTTTCGGAGTTTGGACTTGAACTCCAACATCAACTGCTGCCCCCGGAACTGGTATCCTTCTCATGATCGAAGTCATCATAGCTTCGAACATGGCTGCATAATCAGCAGTCTCTTCAGTAGCACGGCCTTCCCTACCAGCTGGTCTCCCTCTTCGACTCATTCTCAATATCTATAAAAAGGAATGATTAGAACATCTAGAGAAACAACTGCACAAAGGACTCAAACTCTACTAAGCTACTACATTATATATAGTAATCATCCATCAAATTACAATTACGTCTCTCATACGTAGTTACGTCGGCGAGCGTTGGGTAAAATCGATTAACCAATGCTCTGATACCAAATGTGATGACCGCCCATGACCCCCGCACCGAATCTAGAGATAGTGCGCTGAAAAGTGTGCCAGGCGACCATGGACGATTGTCAGGGTAAGATTTAAAATAAAAGAATCTATCGTATTACTCACAGCGCATGGACAAAATACAATAGAACATATGTATAGTGAAGCTTTACAGAACAAAATGACATCATATAAAACTCCATAATAGATGAATACAAGCATCCACATAGTCAATACATCCAGCCTCACTACAAATCTCTCAGAGAATACAAAACGGCGGAATATCCAGTACATATAAGAAGATAAAATGCAACCCTCCAGCTCGTCTTCGATATCAGCATCGTGAGAAGAGAACAGCACCTGTCACCTGCTACCTAGTCTGCCCGTCCCAAAATGGACGAACAGCCCAAGGCAATAAGAATTAAAAACATAAAGCCTTGAGTCAGACAACAGTCTTAGTGAGCAGTAAATTAACTAACAACATACCAAAAGAGCATAAAGGAAAAGGAATAGGAATACAACCCTCCCACTCCAACCTCATTCTACAGTGATAGCCCCCAGACACACACTAAGCAGAAGCAAACATAGCAGAGCATACAATTTAAAGTAAAACTACTATCACTCGAGTCAAGGGCGATGTTTTCCAAGTACCAAGGCCTAAATCAGATAAGCACCCAGAAAATACCGCTCTTGAGTCCGAATGACGATACAACCAAACATCCATGACTCTGGTTATCACTGTTATCATTGCTTCGATATCACCGTTAATTGAATGACCGGCACATTCTTTCAGCCGTCCGTCAAGGGCTAATGGAAACCCCGGTTCTAGACATAACTCCCGCACGTCGTCGCAGCCCGTGCCTAGGACTATCGAATCTGCCCAGAGTACTCGACCATCAACAGTTGGCCGTTGGGACTATCGAATCTGCCCAAACGTACTCTTGCTTAGAGCATGCTAGAACCTTCAACAACGATGCTATCCAAGCCTCCTAGTCATCCTCCTCGACGACTATTCTCGTATCCATTCATTATCCTCAACTCGAATCATATCACCGAGTTATCAACATGCTTGGAATGATCCCGTCTGGATTAGACCAAGTCTTCATCACATGATTGCCTCGCTTCATTACATCCTCGCAAAGCCTCATCTCAACATCACATCATCAACTCTATGCATAAGAGCTTCATCATCCCGCTACATATGCCACGAGCAGCTTTTCCAATTCAAGAGCCTTTCCCTTAGCTTTTGAATCATCTTCGATCTAAATCTAATCATTAATCATCAAGTTCATAACAAGCAATCAAATCAAACATCAATCCAAGAAATCAAGCATTCAAATATGATCTAAGTAGACAATTATAACAATAATGGCATTTCCGTAATTAAAGAGTTGAAAGTCCTATAAGCATGAAAACATGGATTATATCTCTACAAACTTGATGAATGAACTTGCATAGGTTAACATATGATAAAATGGATGTAACATCATCATGAACAATGGATCTATATGGATTTACACATAGGATGAAGAAAATGCATGGAAATCTCTATTTTAACACCAAATCGGGCCAACAATCCGATATACTCCTTTGGATCCGTGTGAGAGATAATCACCACTCACCAAATCACCTAAAAAAACCCAAATCAACACACTTCAGATCTGGACAGCGAAGGATGAAGCTTGATCTATCACGGATCCGCTTCAAATGAAGAAATCTCTCTTGAAAAGATGAAGATCTTCAATCTAAGCTCTTGAATCTTCAATCTTGATCTTCGATTTGGATGGATGGAAGCACTAGATTAGAGTGGAGAAAAGAAGTGAAGAAGTGTAGAAGTCGAGCTCTCAAAATGGCAGCACTTCGTCGCTTCAAAAATCCGGATCCCAAAAAGTGAGAACAACCCCTCCTATTTATAGCAGAAAACTGCCCTTAAGTCGAAATCTGGCTATCTCCCTAAGTCGCTTCCGACCTAAGCCTCTCCGACCTAAGCCTCTCCGACCTAACAGATGCACGACTTAACTCCTCAGCGACCTAACACTTAGGAAACCCAGCGACCTAACAACCTAACGACTTAACTACCTATGACTCAGTTGGGTTGCGACCTAACAACTCACGCGACCTACGACTTAGCAAACCCGCGACCTAACACACACGCGACCTAACCATCTTAGGTCGCCTACGACCTAACTCAACACAGACCTAACGACGTAACTACGCTAACACTTAGGTCGGTCAATCCCATAGGTCGCTAACTCTTATAGGTCGCAAACTGCTTATCCCCTAAGTCGTTAACTCTACTAGGTCGCTCCCTCCTATCTCTTAGGTCGCTAACTCGAACTGCCGACCTAACACTTAACTCACCCAAACACTTAGGTCGCTCACAACATTTCCTTAGGTCGTTGCCGACCTAACTCTACCCCAGAATACGTAGGTCACCTACTACTCTTCCTTAGGTCGCCTAAACCTCTTAAGTCGGTCACGACTCATCACTTAGGTGGGTCACTACCTTAAGTCGGCAACTCGACCCAGACTTATCCCTTAACTTGCCTATCCCCTTAGGTCGCAGATCTTCTCTAAGTCGCTCACGACTTATCTCCTAAGTCGCCAACAACATTTAGGTCGCGTATGACCTAGGACTTAGACAAATCTGCCTAAAAAATCTGAAATGACATGAAAGTGCTAAAATTCCAGATTTTGACGATCATGTCGATCCGTAAAAATACGGGTCGTTACACTATTAATTATTAAACTTGAAATATTCTTTAAAACCATCTTAAACCCAAATCACATAATGCAATCATATTCTTAATCTCAAAATTTCAGTCGGTTTCAAATCAATATATTTGAAGATAATTCTTAAATAAATTCTATTTCAAATAAATTCATTTTCAAACCATATTACTTTCAAAGTTATAACAATTTCGAAAACCAATACTTTGAAAACAATAATACCTTAATTTCAATAAAACATTTCAATTTTGATATATTTCAAGTCTTTAAATATTCCAAAATTCTCAACCAAATCCGATAATCTTATATATACCTTAATTCAATTTACTATTATTTAGTTTAGAAATATTTATTTAATAAATTCAATATCACTTAAATAAAACTCAAACTTGAAATATTCGTAAATCAAACTTAAAACATCATCAAGTTACTCATAGCTTAAATTTTAGAATTTAACTATATATAAAATAATATTTATATAATATCAAAATTTAATATTTATTAAATCGTATATTTCTTTCCAAACCATAGAAAATCACTTTAAAATATTTTATATATAGACCACGGTGCCTGTATATAATTTTCTATCCTATGGTCAAGTGATACAGATATTTATCATTTCAATCCGTAATTTAAAAATAAAAGTTTACGGTTATATATCATTTCAAACCGCAATCCCGAATGAAATGAAAATGCATAATAACTTGCAGTTTATACAATATAAAATATAGCATCCATTCATCCAAATATCAATAAACAACCATTTATTACAATCATCATCCAATTTAAACAAAACATCAATATAAAGCATATAAAATATAACAGGCATCAACGAATAGTTTATATTCAATAAAAATTAATAACTGTTCAACTGGAAGTTTATATGCAATAATAAATAAATTTAACTGGCAAATTATATGCAATAATAAAATTAAATAATAATTTAATTTAAATAAATGCTATCTAATTGAGATGATGATTAAATATATGCCCAAACAATCATAGATAAATTTTAAATCACATCAAAATTTAATTTAACAAACATAAGAAATCTTAGAAGTTGTGAGTGGGTTAAAACACTCACCTTTTGAATTTAAATTGAATTTAAATCCAATTTAAATCCAAAAATTTGACAGTCTCCAAATTCGTCCAAACTAGCGTCAAAGTGTCAGAAATTTCACTACGATCCTAACAAAAGAAACCGCGTGTGAATTGGAGTTCGTATGAGGAAGATACGCGTGTTTGAATGATTTGAAATCAAAATTAAAAATAAATAAAAACAAAAAAACAACGAACCAATTTCGTCTATACAGAAACTCAAATCCAAGAACAAACTGCAGATCTGAGATGCGTACACCAAGAGCTTCGATATAAAAAAAATTCTGAATTTTTCTGAGGAGTTTGAATTTTCAGCTTTGGATTTGATTTGGGATTGGATCTGGAAATATAGAATTTTGTCTGCCATTGAGGAAGAGGAGGAATAGAATGAATTTATGTATAGACAAATGAGAATTAGGGAGTCTAGGGTTTATAGCAGGATATTTATAGAGAAAGTTGACGTTTCTATAAATTTCCATTCACACTTTTGTTATTTTATATTACAATCATTAAAATTTCTTATCTACATTGATTGTATAAATTTTCCATTAATTGCATATTACTTCTGGTTACTATATCATTTAATTCGTTAAATTATCACTAATTATTTCCAATTATTGTGCTACTTAATTTCTCTTGATTTCAAATTGATTTTAATTGCATAAATTTCAAGGCGTTTCGAGTCCGTACGATCAAACGATAAGTCAGATAGCTACAAAACTTGAAACACTATTATAATTCACCGTTATGGATCCGATGAAACTTGTTTCGTCAAAATCCGAGTCAGTGGCCAAAATGATTATTTTTTCATCAATTAAATAAATTAAAAATAAATTAATAAAATCCAACTTTTAATTTAAATCTTAAAATTTACCAATTTTAACCCTTTTATATTTCTCAGTAAATTACAATGTTTTAACCAAATTAAAAGTAAATTTAAAAATTGATAAATTTAACAATTTCAGTGTTTATCTCAAATTCATTGAATTTAGAAATTGTAAATTAAATTTTCAAAATTTCATTTAATTACCTTTCATTCTATTATTCAGTCTATTATTATCAAAAAGATGCAATTTACATTGGCTCACTATTGTTTACATTTATTTTCTTAGATTTCCTCTACACTTCCTTCAACGTAAAATTTAACTGTTATATTTCATTTATTCACAATAATTTCAAAGAAAGTAATTAAATTTTCCAATTAAATAAATAAATATAGCTTTCTATTCTGTAGATTAGCCAACTGTCATAATCTAAATAGGGTTAGTATTAATTTCATCTTATAAAATTTACTAATTTCAATAAATTAGAACTTCACAATTTGCTTACATAAATTTGGATTGTACTACACTTATTATATTTCTGCCAAATAGATACATTAATTCCAATTAAATATTCTCTGTAACTATTTCTTGGTTTCATACTTTTTATTTCCCTAAATTACTATCTTGTATTAAGTTTACGTTTCTATTTTACTTTATATTCAATTATAACCTAACAGTCGTTACAATCAATTGGATTGTATTGAATTTGGTTATCCATCAACTGCCATTTACACTACTACCTAAATTTACACAGTCACTATTAGAAAATCTTACTGCATTGGTAAATTATGTTTGCTTTAAATTACTTATTTAAATTTTTATGCTCAAGAGCAACAATTAACACTTTCCATTATTATACAAATTTGAATCTCATTCTAGTTATTCTTTATTAATAATTCACACAATATTATAATTTCGTACAAGACATCCAATTACTATTTATTATTATAACTTTACAATCTATATAAATTCATTGATTGATTTACTATTTGCCTTTGTTTCCTTATATTCAATTCTTAGCTTAGTATGACAATTTATAGTACTCCATTTAAACGACATTTCATTTCAATTGTTAATACTTGGCTTAAGTTTCTATGGTTGCATTTCATTTATCTTCCGTTACTATATTAATAATTAGTAACGCTTATTATCAATAATAACATCATAATTACTTAATATTTATATGAACTTTAATTCCAAATAAATTCATTGACCAATTAATATGGTAATTTGTAGTTGTTATTCTACCCTTAAATTTATTTCAAATAACGTACTACCTTATTATCTAAATTTACGAACAAATACCGTTACAATGTTTTATTGCATCAATCAATTTAATCCTTTCCTTTATCTCTCATATTCAATTACAACTACATGTTGGCATTTATCTCCATACTACCGATTGCATTCTCTTATGTTCTATCCAAATATTCATTTAGATTTTATTTCCATTAATTTATTCAATATTGACATCCACTTAATCAAATTTACTTCCATTTATATAATTGCAATTCAATTCAGTTATTATTTCATTAATACTATTTCAAATTTATTTCTTCCAGTATTAATTACACAATCAAACTTAATTAACCAATTATAATGGTTCCTACTATTCCTTCAATTGGATTTCATTCAAATTTGTCAAGAATTTATTATATTTACCAATGCAACATTTAATCTCTAACATTCGCTCCAATATAAATTACAAAATTTTCATTTCTTTTTACATTAAATTACAAAAATCAATTTAAATCAACATATTCAAATGGTCGAAATTTATGGGTCGTTACAATAGAAGGTGTAATAGGACTGGGCATATAGCTCAAAATTATAGGTTGAACCTCCAAAAGGGAACTAAATGCAATTAGTGTGGTAAATGTGACATTTGGTAAGAGATTGTAGGTCGAAACTATTAGGACCACAAAGACAGTCAGGACAACAAGAACGGTTGAAGGAGGTTAAATGTTATAATTACGACTAAATGGAACACTATAAGAGGGAGTGTTAAGCATTACAGAAGGAGGGTCGGATTGTTAAGGCTTATGCATTGGAAGTTGTACCTACTACCAGCATTGCACCAATGCGCCAAAAAAAGGGAAGTCAATTAAGGAAGGTGTGTTACTACTATTTGATTTACCTACCAGATTTTATTTCATATCGGTGCATCACATTCATTTATAGCCAATGCATAAGTGAAAAGGTTAGGAATAACCCCTAATTTTATGCATAGGGTGTTATTATGTTGAATCTTGTTGGTGGTCAACATATTTATTTACTATTTGCCATGATCTTAAGTTGGTCATAAACGATGTAGAGTTAAGTTATGATGTGTTTATGCTTAGTTTTGAGGGATGTAGATTGATCTTGGGAATGGATTAGATGACTCAGTATAGAGTAGTTTTAGTAGGAGGGTTGTTCGTTTAGGTAGTCATGTGAAGCTTGATTTGGTTGTTCTGTCTGAGCCAGATGTTTCCATGATGAAGTTGTATTTGTATTCATTAGACCTATCACATGATGAGTTGGCGTTTATCCACGTAGTTAAAGATTTTTCCAGATGTATTCATAAGATTTATGAACTTTTGCCCCGTAGAGAAATTTAGTTTAAGATTGACCTAGAGAAAGATGCTAGGCCTATGGTGATGCCTTTGAAACAAATGGCTCTGATGGAGAGGTGGGAATTGGGTAATCAAGTTTCAAAATTATTATAGAAAGGATTTATTAGGCGAAGTATTTATGAGTGGGGAGTGTCGGTCATTTTCACTACTTTGGCAAGCAGTTCCCTATGATGACAAAAAAACCCTTATCCATTACCTCACATTAACAGCCTTTTCGATCAACTTGTCGATGCAAAGGTTTTCTCGCAGCTTGACCTTGTTGTAGGATTTCGTTAGTTGAGAGTTACCTTGGACTAAAACCTTACATAAACTTCAATTATGCTGTATATGAAATTATTAAGACCTTAGAAACATAATTGACATTGATATATTGGACATAGAATCTTCAGAGGCCAAGAATGGAGTAAAAATAAAAATCTAGAAATCAAAATAATTAAAAACAAAGAAGGAAATTCGTTTCTGACTTTTTCACCGGTGCACCAGCAGGCAAGCCAGATTTATAATCTTGGGCTTTTTAAATGCACGAATCATAGGGCGTGTTGGAACTGGGTCAACCCGTAGTGGAAGAAATGGATTACATAGACGTGACATCCTTTACCGAAGGTGGCAAGACTGGATTTTGTATAGAGGATCCTTCACCGTAGATGTTCGGGATTAGATCAAACTTAGATAATATAATATTGTTTTGTAGCGTGGTGCAGGCGGGTCCTTAAGGTATTATACTTAGGCTTAAACTAATGATATATCACTGTCACAGTACTATATAAGTCTTAGATTGGCTTCACTTACTCAAACATATGTCTAACCCACTCTTATATTTCTTTTGCCAGTATTGTTCGCATTAATGAACTTTGGAGACGTGATGGACCTGGAAACGAGATCTGTCTATATTGTATATAAGTGTTGTATAAATAATCTGTATTTTAAAGACATGATGTGATAGTGTGTGCATTGGCTTGAATTAGTGTGGAATATGTACTATTTTCCAACAAACAACTATTTTGGGACTTCATTGTATAGTTATAGGGTTCTGAAATAATGGGTTGTTACACGGTAAGTCTCTCACTGTTATTTTGTTGTGGAGCCTTGCTCTTTCCAAGCAAAACTTGTTGATCGTCCAAGACATCTTTGATCGCTATGATGTTTGTAGCTTGCGCTTACTGTGCAGTACATGCATCTGGCATGATTCTCTAACAAACTTCATTTTTGCTATATGGGACATTATTTCTTCCAACTCATCCTCCCTTCCCCCAGCCCTAAAGGCTCGATGTTGCTGCATGAGCATATTGAGTGGATCGAGGCACTCTAAGGAGAAGGAGATACTAAAATCTAAGGTATGAGAATTTGGCATGTACATTATGTTGTGTTGCAGATACTTTCTAGTTTCATTTTGCGATTATTCTACATATTCATCCATGTTTTTCTTTCTTATATATCATGCTTACTATTATAGAAATGTCAACACATGCACGTATGTGGTATAATTGTATCGATGTATTTGTTGTACCTGTCTAAGGCTAGTGATCATGATATGTTTATCCAATACGATTGCTAAGTTGTTCCATTTCACAAGCAACCTTTCCACCTTACCACGCATACTCGTAGTGGATCAATAACTAATAGGTTTGTCAGGGTAAGCGGTTTCTTTTGAAGCATCTTTATGTTGAAGACATGATGTTTGATGCTTTTGATGTAATGTTGACAGTGATTTAATTTTAGTTTGATTTATGACTGATGCTTTCCTTAACTTACGTGTATATTTCTTGTACGGACACTTACACAAGCGTGTGTGTATCTTATAGAAATTTTAAATGGAATTCTCATACCTGATTTGGAATAGTTATTGCAATGTGTTGTACATCGTACTTCCTTGGCCATTAGGTTGTTAGCAACTTTTTCATTTCTACCCTGTGCACTTGTACATGATCAATCATTGATAAGTTTGGCAAGGTGAGCATACTGCTATAGTAGTTCCTTATTATTTTGTTAGCTCTTCCGGTAATTCCTTCCTCGCTACCTTATACACTTGTACAAGGTCAACCACTGTCAATTTCGGCAAAGTAGGCGGTTCTTCATTGAAGCACCTCTTTTGTTCCATTAGCAACTTTTTCATCGCTACCACGCATACTTATATGAGATCTATCACCAACAACTTCAACAAGGTGGGCAATTCTTCATGATCCAAGTCCCTACTATCTTGTTAGATATTCCAGCAATCATCCATCAATGTGGACATAGACACATCTCCTTTAATATATCTAGGGAGATTCGATCCATTAATCCAGCTAACACATCCCCTTTATTAAATCTAAAGGGATTCAGTTTGGTAGTTTTTTGAACACGCCCCGCCCCCTTTAATAAGTCTAGGAAGATAAGGAAAAATTCACATATTCTTAAAATTCATATAACTATTTTCCAATGAAAATTTATTTCCAAAAACATTCATTCAACATTATAATTCAACCTCAACCAATTCTTATCATATAATTGAGGGTTTTGGGGTTTGTACTTCTCTTTCTTAACCATTTAACTTGTTACAATTTCATACAAGCATTCCAATGAAAATATAGCATCTACAAACATAGAATACAACTTGCAAATTATATTATATACTTAAATAAAAATTATAAAGCATTTAAATTCAAATTGTGGTGATATTGTTCATCAAAATAATATGAAAAGTAATTCCCTAAGCTTCTTTGGCTCTCTTCTTCTGAAAGTTGCATTCTTTATTCTTAAAAATGAGTTTTTCGATAAGAATAATGAACAATGAACTGAGAGCTTTGAGGTATTATGTGCCCTAGTGCGCTTCAACTAAAAATTCTTTGTGGTTCATTGTTAAAAATCTCATGAACACATTTATCGTTCACTTTGTTTTTATCACATTGCTACTAATTAAATACGACTCAATTATATAATTATTAGACACTTCACTTCAAAATTCCAATCAATATTGATTTATTTCTACGTCATTTTATTAACTGCTTTACATTAGTGCTTATGACATCATTAAAGAGTAGGAAAATATGGGTCATTAAATCTTTTATGAATTTTTGCTTTTTATTCACAAACTCATCACTATTCACGTTTCCTTCATCGAAGCAACCCTGATCGGTGTGTTTCATTAAGAAGTAACATAGTTAACATTAGTGATTCAAAATAAAGTTATTGAAAAAATTAAAATAAAATAAAGACCTGAAAGAATTAAGAAAAATAGTTTTGTTATTATCAGCGGGTATTATTGAGAAGACGAAGAGAAAACAGAAGAAATTTAGGAGAACACTAAAGAAAAGGAAATTATTAATGTGGAATGGTTTGATTAAGTGTTTGATGCTAACAAAAATCCAACTAAAGTGCTAATGCAATCATCATCAAATGAACAATGATATTAATGTGGTAGAACAACAATTAAAACCTAAATATTAATGCATATTAATATGGATATTAATAACTACTAATGGTTAATGAATAATGTAAGAAAATGCTGGGATGTAGATACAAAGAAAGTTAAAAATGTAAAAGGAGGACATTTATTGTGGTAAATTTAAAAGCATTAATATATAATGTCAGTATGTGTGCAGTATGTAAAAAATCAAACAAAACTTTACACACCATATACAAATTTCTAAAGATCTATAACATTAATGATAACATCGACTGAATAAAATATTGATGATGCAACAAGAGCTAAAGGCAAGGGTGGAGCCAGTGTTTACCGAGATGGGCACAACCCCTGCCTTAGCTTTGGCATTTCTTTATACGGATGATATTTTTACTGCTTTTCCCTATCTAAAACATATAGTTAGCCATTCCCTGCCCCATTTAAAACAATGACCTATTTAAATCCATTTGCTAGCTCCGCCACTTTCTAAAGGATGCTAGAGACGAATTTGTTGTTGCTAGAGAGCAACCAATTCATTAATGTTAATGATTCATGTACTTTAGGAGTCGCTTGATAATCTCAAGGATCCAATGGTGCGACAATTAGGTGGTAGTGAGATGACTGTTAGAGGAGGTTGGAGTGGGATAAGATAACTAAAGAGGATGAAAGCTTATTTAAGATTCATGTAATGTTCCCGGCTTGGGATTGATGAATATTATGTTATTTAGACTTATTGATGAACTATTTACTTTATTAATATTTTCCAATACCATGTTGTATTTTTTTTAATGTTTTATTGATTAAAAAATACATATAATGATATACATTGCTTGTACCTACGACCACTATTGTACAAATCATTTTAGGCCTCGGCCTATGCCCTACCTAGGCGATAAGCTAGGCTTATTGCATACGACTTGCCTAGGTCTGCCTAGACAAGGTTTACTACCTTACTGCTTAGGCATTATTTAAGGTTCAATACCACATATAAACATTAATGTGCTAGTTTTATGCGGTTTTGCCTCCCTGGCTACTCCTAAGTGCATTCAAAATCCCAAAGTCTAATTTATATCAATCGACACAAAAAAGAAAACTAAAAATTTATCCAAAATGCACAAGTTATCCAAAACTCCTAGCTCCGATTAATCCTCGATTAATCCCGCCTAAATGATTAATTCCTAGTCTGAATTTTATTTTATTTTTAAAATAGAAAAATTGTAGGCAAGACTTCAATAATGTATAGGCAAACTATATCGTAAGAGATGTATAGACAAAGGAAGGCATAGATGAATCATAGGAATTTCTTAGGAATTTCTAATTTTATTTAATATATAAAATAATGGAAGAAAAGGATTAGGTAGTGCATAGGGAAACCTAACATACGGAAATGCGCTGGAAAATTTGGGCATATGTGGCGTAGGCAACCATTCAACGTCTCAAGTAGGCGGCATAGAAAATTTGGCTCAATGACTACTTTAACATCTTCTATTTCAAAGTTGTCACATAGGACAATTCTATTTCATGATATTTAATACTTATAGTACTTTTTGCGATTTATACTTATAATTTTCAGATTGATTTTTTATATTTATATAACTTGCTGACAATAGTCAAAGCACATAGTATGCAATGATTTGTTGAGAAGAGAGATAAAAATTCTCAAATTATAGTAATTTTGAATGCTAAAAATATAAAAGATGGGATGAAAAATCTCTCATTTCTCACACACACACATATTGATACATATGGAAACGTTCATATTCCCTCTTAGTTATCCTTTCTAAGTCCCTCTTCGTCCTTAGACATGAAAGTGTATGTATTGAAAAATTTTTTACCGATTCCTGATTCATGTTCTATTGAGATCAGCCCAACAATTTTGTGTGTGTGAAATTTTTAATTCATTAAAATTTGCAGCTGAATTTACAGTTAAAATTAATATTTTCGATATCCCATAAAAACTTGTATTTTTGACTAAGAAGATTTTTGGAATGACGTAGGGCTATCAATGGATACTCGAAAAATTCGAAAATCCATCTGCATCTATATCCAAAAAATAAAAAATATCCATAATTCGAAAGATGGATACAGATACAGATATGATAGTATCTGCATTAGACAATTATCTACCCGACTTTAAACCAAGTAATACTTGAGATTATGCATATTTTAGTACATAAAATGATTGAACTTTACTTTTTTTATTAAGTTAATAATTAATACATGAGTGCATAAATGAGTATTTGCTGTCCAAAATCGATTTTTATCATTGCATTTTATATTTCTTATATGTATATTACCATTATTACTAAAAAAGATTTCCATTGGACTGAAAATTTTCCATTTACTTTGTTGAATTTATTAATTGTAAGTGGAGCGGATAAATATTTGATATTCATCTGTATCTGCAGATATGGATATCTGATATTCGAAAATAATTTCAGATACATGCAAATATGATAATATTTGTATCCGAAAGTATCCATTGAAATACCTAGAATGACATACGTTGATAGTAAGATTATATCTACACAATATTTCTTTTGTACCTTAAAACATCTAAATGCATCATATTTGAAGTGGTTTGAAAGGTCATTTGGAGAAAACGAGACGTGCATTCTTCCTCATGTACACACACATATAACTAACACGTATTTTATAATATATCTTGATTTGTTCAATTAGTAACATTGTAATATAAAAAGGAAATAGAAACAGAAGTGATGAACAAAGAATAAAAGGCAACTACGTCTTTTATTGCTTTTGATGCTATGCTCATTGTTCAATATTTAAGCATCATTTAGTTTATACATTTTATAGCATGGTTTCCTAGTAAAAGGATGAATCTTTTTTATATTAACGTATATACATTCTATACTAATTTCTCTATATTTTATATGTGTCACGTACATTCACACTTCATTTTCTGTTGTTTTCTAAGATGCGTTCTTGTGCAAATGAAAGCACATAGGAAGGAAAATGGAAAAGGAGTGAGGAAAGAAAACGAGTACTTATGTTATTGTGTTTTGAAAAGCAATGGAATGAGAATGAGTTGTTTTTTAACTAATTATTTGTTATTAGTATTTAATATTTTTTAGTATTCTATATGTAAAAAACGCACACAAAATCAATGCTAAGGTTCCGTACCTAGATTATTACTATTACACACGGTAAAACAATACGAAAAAAAGAATCTAACTATGTGTAAAAAGTAACGAGATAACGAAACTAAAAAATATAAAGCTAATTTCCACGAGCGTCGACTCCAAAAATCAGTTCAAGATAAACTACCATACTCTTCATGTCATCAATGGTAGAAATATTAATAAGATTTAACCTTGAAAATTGGTTTTGAATGACGAACATGACTTCCTATCTCACATACTGATTATTATACCCATGTACACTTATTCACTCGTCAACGACATTTGTTAACCAGTCCGATGACACAATCAACCTGGTGTTGGCAGCGCATTGCTTGGACATTTGTTTGGCTCTTTAGGTGAATCGTCATTTCATCTCCATCTTGGTTACATACATGGACATGGACATGGAACTTGATACTAGGTAATTTTCATGTCATTAAGCAATCCACATAGATTTCAAAGTCACTAAAGCTCTGTTTCGATCGTCGTGGGAGGGTTAGAAGGTGTGACATATATGCATGTATTTTATTTAATACATCCAAGGAAGTTTTATCAAGCTGTTTGAAATTGACTGTCATCCATCACCGATCAATTCCAATATACCATTAATAGTGTTGGCCTACGCATTCCAAATAACTCATTCAGATTGTATGATGTTGAAAAAAGTGATATAATATTAGGTTTTGATGTTTTGTTTAGTCCCACATCACGGGATAAGTTCAATTCCAAGTTTCAAAGTCTATATTTAAAGTAGTCTATGTAATAATATAAATAATTTGTATCTTTTATGTAATATTCTCTCTAAGTATTAATAAAACCCTTCTCCCCTTAGTGGACGTACAGTATCACATTGATAGTAGAACCATTTTAAAAAATATATGTGTTTCCCTTTCATTTATTATTAATTGGTTAATATTATCTTTTCAAAATGAGCAATTCCAATAATTTTATTTGATTATTTCACCATTCTATATTTGATCGTATTTGTTTAATATCAGTTTAGAAGGATAGACCCCAACATAGGACAGCATCATAATCTTGCCAATGCGCCTTAAATTGTTCGTTTTTTTCATCCGTAACTCGTTAAAATCAAGGCCTAAACATCATTGAAAATTAATGCCACACTAGAGTAATGGTTGTCAATTTCGAGCAAATATTAAGACACTCAACATTCGTTGCAGGTTCCAATTTGCAGCTGGTTATCATGAACTGGAGGCCGTTTTGTAGATAAAAAAATTATAAAATCATGATAAATTCCTAAGAAAATTTATTCAATATATATATATATATATATATATATATATATATATATATATATATTGTGAATGATGCATAATACAAAACTAAACATGAACGTAGCAAAAAATACTAACTAAATCGATTTGAAAAAGCACAAGCAATTCTTCAATTTTCCCAGTTTGAGTTGCTTTAATAAAAAAGAGCCACCACATTGGTAATCGACATGGCTTGTGGAGCATTGGACGCGTCAAACAACAAACTACCAAACGGTTCGATTAATGTCCCGCTATAATCTTGTTATATCTCATAACGGATTTCTACTGCTACGATTTTCTTAAATATCCTCAAAAATAATCTTTTCATTTTAAGCTCTGTTATTTCTGCTATATCTTGTTATTCCCGTTATAACCCGTTGTAGCTACTTTTAACAAAACGAATTGAAAAATTACATTTGTACATTATAAAAATTATGAATTAATTTTTTTAATTGAATTTTTTAACATATTTTCATAAAAACAGTACTCTAATATTCTATTAAATTTAATTATGTTAAATAATAGCTTATTTTTATTTACAATATATTTACACATGTTTTTATTTAAAATTAAATATGTATTAATTATAATTAAATTAAATGTTAATTATGCATTTAATTACTATTTATATTCTTGTAAAAACATTAAGTATAAGTTTTATATGTTATTCTAGAGCCATCTGCTATATCCCTACTACATCCTCGTTGTATTCCACTATGATTTTTCGTATCTTCACCGCATTGAATTCACTGAGCACTTTAACTGCCCACTTCCAAACTTTAATGGAACGAGTATTGATCGAGCTTGACTACATTAAGACATCTAACATGTGGTGCATTAGAAATCCAACTGATCAAACTTTAATTGCAAAACTACCTTAAGTTTAGAAACAAAATAACAAAGTCGGGTGACCGCATAATATCTTCCATCTCTTTTTTCATATAAAAATACACCAACCTTGCTGTATATAATGGGTTCTTTATTAAGTTGCTTCGTTTTATCCTCTCATAGGAAATGCCAAGTTCATAAATATTTTATTCACAATTCATCCATATATTTAAAAATAGAAAATTAGTCTATTCAGAGCATCTTCAACCCTTATGAATTTCTAATGTGAAATTAATGCCACATATACAATTGACATAATTCTTTAAATTTTCGTCTCCGATGGTAATTTAAAGTGATTATAAAACATGACTGATCAGATTTATGTTAGACATTGTGAAGTAGAATATCTAGAATGTCAAGTAAGAACTACCACTACTATCATGTCACATAACCAAAGTTAAACAAATTTAGCTATTTGTAATGTATTTGCATTGAAGTAGGTAAACATAATTTTTGTCATTTAATATTACATGTATTTGACAATGTCATATAACCAATGTCATATCACCATTTTAGAACGCTACAAAATGAATGAACTTGAAATGCTCTTAAAAGTCATCTACCTTGCTTTTAAAAAACAAGATAAGAGTCACAGGTCCCTGTTTTTGATGTTGTTATACAAAAAGTCCCTGCAGAAATGAATTCGTAAATTTGGTCCCTATTTTTCAAAAATAAAAAAACGCAAAGCGTCTTGCACTTTTCTGACAGAAAATGCAAGATAACTTGCACTTTTCTACTTTTGAAATATTTTTCAAAATTTTCGAAATTTTCTAAAATTTTGAAAAAACGCAAGTTAACTTGCACTTTTTATCAGAAAAGTGCAAGCTAGTTTGCGCTTTCTAATTTTGAAATTTTTGAAAAGCGTAAGGTAACTTGCGCTTTTTAATTTTGAAAGTTTTTGAAAATTTAAAAATTTTGAAAAGCGCAAGGTAACTTGCGCTTTCTATCAGGAAAACGCAAGCTGATTTGCGCTTTCTGATTTTGAAAATTTTGAAATTTTAAAAAACGCAAGCCAACTTGCGTTTTCTAATTAGAAAAAACAGGGACTAAATTTACATACTTATTTCTACAGGGACTTTTCTTGTAACACCATCAGAAATAGGGACCTTTCGTGCAAAGCCCCTTTAAAAAAAATAGAAATCAATCGAACAAAAACCAACGGCTATAATTTAGGAACAATAAATTAGCAGAAACAAGTGGCATTCATTTTCACTACACAGATTCACTACCATCCCTCACTCCAAGCTCTTTTGTCCAAGCAAAAGAAATTCAAAACCGCACCCAAATCTGACCGGCTACTGACATTTGGGCCCGACCACTTCACCAATCTTCTCAACCCAAATTATGGCGCGGAAATGTTTGTAGCCCCTATTTCATCCCCCACTTCTTTCACTCTCTTTGAGCCCTGAAAATTGATAAAAAATAACCGATAATCGAAACTGATTTCATTAAATTAAAATGCTCCACCAGCATGCCACGTCATCATCGTCTGTTCCTCACCGTCCGCCCTCCAAAAAGCGCGGCAGCTACAACTGCAGCCACTGCGGCCTCCCCAAGAAGGGCCACGTGTGCAACAATGGGGACATGGCGACGCCTCCTGGATCCGAACGGCCCCATCACTCCCTTTCGTTCGACGATTTGACGGAGGAGACCAATCTGCCACCGCCGAAGGAGGAGCAACGGGGCGATAACTGTGAAGTTCAGCTGCCGGTTCCTGCCACGTGTATGGCTGAGGTACTGAGGAGACTGAGCTTGAAGGAGTTGATGGGGGCGGCATGCGTTTGTCGAGGTTGGAGGGAAGTGGAAAAAAGAGTGCGGTATTCCGTGGAGGAGGTTCGGATTAAGGTTAACCGATGCCGATCCAGTATTGGATTTGTTAGATCTGTTCTTAATCGATGCGAGGGATTGGTTAAGCTCAGATTGACGATGGAAAGGTTGGAAACTGATCTTTTAGTTTGATGAAGGATTAAAATGATCTAAAACATGGAGATTTTGATTTATGTTTTGTTTATGTATTTGACTATAACGGATTAAAACGATCTTCATGAATTAGATATTTGATTGAGTAAAGAAGTTATTTTAAATGTGTAAGGTTTATATTTGTATTTAAAATCGTTATTTTTTTATCTTTCTTTTTTCCAATTTAAGAGATCTTTGATGTTGGTGGTAAAAATGGGTTTCTTTGTTCTATTCAGACAAGCTAATTTGTTATAGTAAAAGATGATGATATATCTAAAGATTGCTTTGAATAGTTTATTTTTATCGATTGATTGAGCTTGAATTTTCTTTCGTAGTCTTTGGATTATAATGTAGGTTTGATTAACGTTTACAAGGAAAGAGATTTGGTGAAAGTTTGATTAACTTTAACTGGAATTTCGTATATTGTCTTAGTTCACTCCTGTGAGGCTGTGTGAGATACTGAGATGTGTTAATGTCAGGTTGCATATGGTTGCATATGAATTTATTGAGTTTTATTCAATTATAACTTTAGCGAAAGTATGTTTTTTTATAATATCTGATCCGGTGCCGATCTGCTATTTTGAGGATAGACTAAAAACAGATCAATGATTTTTTTTCCCTTCTGAGATTCACCTTTTCTCCTTTATAGTTTTCATGATATATGGTTTTATAATTTGGCATCGATTTTATGTAATATCTGATTAATTGTATCATCGGGATCATTATCAGAAACCTTTTATAAACAACAAGCAAATGATTTTCCTTTTTTTCCCCTCTTTTTTTGCAAGTAAGTTGCTGGAAAATGTAAATCCTACAGCAATCTATATTGTTAATAGGGAGCAAATGAACTAGGAACACGTGTTTACTTTTCTAATGCTTTTACTTCAATCTTGTACAGTGATACCGATTCGACTGTGCTAGCTTGTGTTGCACTCTCATGCCTGAACTCAGAAGATCTTGAGATAAAAATGGGTAACAATGCAGTTAATCGAATCACTGGGTTTGTCTGTAAACTTATAGATTAACTTTGCTTTACATATTAAATGCTCATCGACTTTGCTTTACATGTTGAAATTGCACATATCTACTATCAATAATTAGAACATGCTATTTCAAATGCGACCCAATGAAACGACATTAATACATATTGAACAAGTAAACATCAGCACAATATGTTTACAACAAATATCTGAAATGGTCAAATATCAGCTCAACAACTAACGTACAAAACTGGAGCAAATTAGCAACACAACGAAGCAGAGAATTGTTCCACTAAGCTAAGTCTTCAGCTTACAATTTAAGCTTAATGAACAGCTAGTTTACCTTGTTTATAGCTGATTCATACCCTTGTATAGCTTTATAAATAAGAGCTCTTTCTTCTTGTAAATTGCATTTGCCAATACAGCAATATCAATTGATTTCCTTCTCTCATAATCTCTCATATTGCATCTTGTTTTTCACCTGCTTTATCTAAATCTATATGGTAGCAGAGCATTAGGTTATCTCATTTACCAAAAGTTCTGTTCATCAAAATCACAGTTCATCAATTTAAAATAATAATATCTAGACTAGAAAATGTCTTCCGAAACCTCTGAATCTGCTCCTTAGGAAGATAATCTTGTTCCATCCAACCAATCCATGGTTGATCACTATTTTATTCACCCATCGGACAGTCCAACAGTGGTGCTCCTCTCTCCTTTGCTTCAAGGTGATAAATATGTGACATGGGTGTGTGGCATCACAAAAGCCTTGAATGCAAAGAACAAGTTGGGATCCGTTGACGGATTAATGCTGGTACCAACCGATCCAAGCCTTCAAGCAAGTTGGAAATGTTGTGTTGATCTTGTTAGAAGTTGGATCCTAAACTTGATTGATCCCAACCTATGAGCAAGTTGCATGTATGTTGATTCCTCTTACACAATTTAGCAAGACCTCGGGGATATGATTTACCCATTCAATCTGTTAAATTTGAATGATTCAAATATTTGTTAAAGAGGAAAGAAATTGATTAATTGATTCACTCAAATCAATTAATTTGGCTGATATATGGAAGCATATTTTGAAAGAAACTAATTAATTAGTCAATCAATTAATTAGTCAATATATTTGCTATATGAAGAAATAAATGATTAGGTATGGAGAATAAAGGAAAGATATTGAAACGAAGATTACGCCATCTGTTTGTATAAAAATCAAATCATGCAATTTGGAAAGATATCTGGATAATCGGGAAATTGATTTGCTTAATCTCCAAGCAACCCTTCATTATCAAGTCTATGTAAATGAAAGAATTTCATCTTCATATGTACAAGCAAGTGTGAGAGAATCCACCATTATTCTTCCCTCTTTTTTGTACTCTTTTCTTTAGTGAAATAAAAAGTTGTTGGGTCTCCATGGAAGTAGGATATTCATATCCAAACCACGTTAAATCTTCTGTGTCTCTTATTTCTGCTATTATTTCTGTGAGACTGCATAATTGATTTTTTTTAAGTTTCATTGGTATTTAAATAGGCAATACTAGACCCTAATCAAATAATTCGCTTCCGCTCAAATTAAAACAAATTTCACTGAAGTTTGGTATCAGAGCTAGTGTTATTGTTCCTGTTTGGATATTAATGGCTACTTCTAGTAAAAATGTTGGTAGATCTGGTGTCAATTATGGAGTAACACGTTTTGACGGAAAGAGAGATTTTGGTACTTGGAAGATGAAGATGGAGGTTGTGTTAAAGAAGGAGAAGACTTATAAGATTGTTTCTACGCCTGAGAAATTGAAAGGTATTGATGCAGCTGATTTGGAAGAGATGGAAGATGAAGCTCTCACAACAATTCAGTTGAGTCTTTTAGATGAAGTTCTTAGAGAATTATCTCAAAAGAAGACGGTGAAGGAACTATGGGATGCATTATCAGATGTATATCAAGACAAGTCTCTCACTAATCGGATTATTCTTCAACAACAACTCTATTCGTTCAAGATGAAGCCTGGAGCTGATCTCATGGAGCATGTAGATGCTTTGACGACTTTGATTATGAACCTGAAGGCAGCGGAAGTTGATATTACCGATGAGGCTCAAGCTGTGATCCTCTTATGTTCCTTGCCTAAGGAGTATACTTCTTTTGTTAATTCCATAATTTATGGCCGTAGTAAAATTAGCTTGTCTGATGTAAAGGCTGGTCTTCATAATGAAGTTTTAAGAGGTAGATTGGCGAGCACTAGCTTGGATAGTGATACCGAAGGCTTATCTGTTCAGAGAGGTAGAGGCCAAAGCAGGTCGAAGAAAGGTGGAGGACGGAATTCTTCACGGTCTCAGTCTAGGGGGCCTAAGAATTTGACTTGTCATTATTGTAAGAAACCAGGGCACTTCATAGCACAATGTCCCAAGCTTGAAGGTAGAAGAAAAGATCCAAAGCAAGCTTCAGCTTCTACAGCAGAGAAATCAGATACAGAAAGTGACACCGATGTATTTACAACTTCTGGCTCTTCTGGGAAGAGCAACTTATGGCTGATTGATTCTGGCGCATCCTATCATATGACACCTGATAGGAACTACTTTTCCACTTACCGTGAAATTGATGGAGGAGAAGTTCTGATGGGTAATGATGCTTCTTGACGTATGGTTGGTGTTGGTAGCGTGATGATTAGGATGTTTGATGGTGTTATACGTACGATCACCGATGTTAGACATGTACCTGATTTGAGGAGGAGCTTGATTTCTGTTGGGGCATTGAGTAGACTTAGTTTGAAGATTGTAGTAGAAGGAGAGAAAATGAAGATATCAAAGGGTTCCATGATTGTTATGAGAGGTGTGAGGGTAGGAAATCTTTATCTATTAAAGGGCACTACTGTAATTGGTGAATCGGCTTCTGTTACATCTGTTGATTCGGATTCTTCTAGATTATGGCACTTACGGATGGGTCACATCGGTGACCGTAGCATGGGTGAGTTGAGAAAACGAGGATTGATTGATGGAGTTCATCATTCAAAACTTGGTTTTTGTGAAGAGTGTGTTTTTGGAAAGCAGACGAAGATTTCTTTTGGTATAGGAGAGCATAAAGCAAAAGCTGTCTTGGAGTATGTTCATACAGATGTCTGGGGTCCCTCCCCTTGTCAGTCTTTAGGTGGAGCCAGGTATTTCGTTTTATTTATAGATGATTTCTCTCGTAAAGTATGGGTATACTTTCTTCAGTCAAAGAGTGAAACCTTTGCCAAGTTTCGAAAGTGGAAATCTATGGTTGAGAAGCAGTCAGGGAAGAAATTGAAAGTTCTCCGTTCAGATAATGGCGGTGAATTTGTATCACAGGAATTCATCGATTATTGTGAGTCTGAAGGCATTAAGAGGCATTACACTACAACAGGAGACCCTCAGTCTAATGGAGTTGCAGAAAGGATGAATCAGACATTATTGGAGAGAACAAGATGCCTCAGACTGACTGCTAAATTGAAGAAGGGATTTTGGGCTGAAGCTTTATCTATGGCGGCTTTCCTCATCAACCGCACACCTTCTACTGCCATAGATATGAAAATCCCTGAAGAAGTATGGAAAGGAGAGCCTGTTAGCTATTCATTTCTCAGAGTGTTTGGTTGCCCAGCTTATGTGCATGAGAGTAAAGGGAAGCTGGAACCTAGAGCTCGCAAGTGTATCTTTCTAGGTTATGGAGAGGAGTGAAGAGATATAGGTTGTGGTGTCCTATTAGCAAGAAGATCGTTATGAGAAGGCATGTGACTTTTGATGAGAAGGCTATGTTGAAGGTGGAGCCTTCCCCATCGGATGACAATGAGAGGACATGCGAAGAATACCAAACACAAAGCAAGTCATCTGTTGATTCTTTCCATAGACGTTCAGATGGTGTTTCCGATGACACCGTGGTTGATGAGGATAATATCGATGTTGGTATAGAGAATCAAACTCAAGGTGGAGCTCATTCAGAACCTAGGCATGTTAGACAAAGAAGAAAGCCTAAGTGGCTTGATGAGTTTGTTGGATTGAGCATCGAAGACATTAACTTCGATGATATGGCAACATATGCTTTGAATGTTGTCCATGATGAGCCCTGTGATTATAGAGAAGCTATCGCATCAGTTAACAGTTCCAGTTGGTTAGTTGCTATGGAGGGGGAGATTGAATCATTGCAGAGAAATCATACTTGGGATTTGGTGGCTCTTCCCACCGACAAGAGAGCTATTGGATGCAAGTGGATCTATAGAGTGAAAGACGGTGAAAATGGTAATCTCAGATATAAGGCAAGATTAGTCGCAAAGGGGTATGTTCAGAAGAAGGGGGTAGAGTATCATGATATCTTTGCTCCAGTGGTTAGGCATACTTCTATTCGTATTCTTTTGGCATTAGTTGCTCATTATGATATGGAATTAGAGCAACTAGATGTCAAAACTGCATTCTTGCACGGTGATCTGGATGAGGAGATTTATTTAAAGCAGCCGGAAGGATTCAATGATAGTAGCAGACCAGACTATGTTTGCAAACTCAAAAAATCTCTATATGGACTGAAGCAGTCTCCTAGACTATGGTATAAGAGGTTTGATAAGTTTATGCTTTCACAGGGATACTCCAGAAGTTTCAAAGACCAGTGTGTTTATTTCAGAAGATGTGATGGTGATATGATTTATTTGTTGTTATATGTTGATGATATGCTGATTGCATCTCGGAGTATGGTTAGAATTAAGGAGTTGAAAGCGGAGCTCAGTAGAGAGTTTGACATGAAGGATTTGGGAAAGGCACAAAGAATATTGGGTATGGAGATAAGCTGGGATAGGAAGCGGAGAGAGTTAAGGCTCACTCAAGCGCAGTATATCGAGAAGGTCCTCACTCGATTTGGAATGGAGAATGCCAAACCGGTTGGCACTCCGTTAGGCTCTCATTTTAAGTTGTCAAAAGACTTATCTCCCTCATCGGAAGAAGACAAAAGGTATATGGCTGATATACCTTATTCTAGTGCTGTTGGTAGTCTTATGTATGCGATGGTGTGCACAAGACCAGATTTGGCCCATGTAGTGGGCGTTGTGAGTCGATATATGTCTAACCCAGGCAAAGAGCATTGGCAAGCTGTGAAGTGGATTCTTAGATATCTTCGAGGCACTTCTTCGATGGGCTTGTTATATGGTGGAGTGGATGGTGACATCTTTCTTAAAGGATACTGTGATTCTGATTATGCTGGGGATAAAGATGCTAGGAAGTCAGTGTCGGGCTATGTTTTTACACTTGGCATAGGCTCAATTTCATGGAGATCAAAGCTGCAATCTATCGTAGCTTTATCGACTACCGAAGCAGAGTTGATATCGATTTTGAAAGCAACAAAGGAAGGATTATACTTACTTCAGTTGTTGGATGATCTTTCAATGGTGCAGTGGATAGTAGAGATATTTTCAGACAGTCAGAGTGCGATTCGTCTTGTAGAGAATCAAGCTTATAGTTCACGGACGAAGCACATTGATGTTAGAGGTTTCTTTCTTATGCTTGAGGAAGAACGAAGCAAGATCAAATTGTTGAAGGTGAGTACTTTGGATAATCCTTCAGATATGATGACAAAGTCACTTCCAAAGGACAAGTTTGAGCATTGCTCAAACTTGATCAGTTTGATTCCTGTTACTTGAGCGCCATGGGGTGCTAGACCCAACAACTTCTATGTTGATTGCTTGATGATAAGGTGATGAAGAGAGATTGTTATATTTGAATCAAGGTGGAGTGTTAAATTTGAATGATTCAAATATTTGTTAAAGAGGAAAGAAATTGATTAATTGATTCACTCAAATCAATTAATTTGGCTGATATATGGAAGCATATTTTGAAAGAAACTAATTAATTAGTCAATCAATTAATTAGTCAATATATTTGCTATATGAAGAAATAAATGATTACGCATGGAGAATAAAGTAAAGATATTGAAATGAAGATTACGCCATCTATTTGTATAAAAATCAAATCATGCAATTTGGAAAGATATCTGGATAATCGGGAAATTGATTTGCTTAATCTCCAAGCAACCCTTCATTATCAAGTCTATTTAAATGAAGGAATTTCATCTTCATATGTACAAGCAAGTGTGAGAGAATCCACCATTATTCTTACCTCTCTTTTGTACTCTTTTCTTTAGTGAAATAAAAAGTTGTCGGGTCTCCGTGGACGTAGGATATTCATATTCGAACCACGTTAAATCTTCTGTGTCTCTTATTTCTGCTATTATTTCTGTGAGACTGCATAATTGATTTTTTTTTAAGTTCCATTAGTATTTAAATAGGCAATACTAGACCCTGATCAAATAATTCGCTTCCGCTCAAATTAAAACAAATTTCACTACACAATCACTCCTAAATTATGTCAGTTATGAAAGGGATCGTACCATGGAATTTTTGTAGGGACTTCATGATAGATTTTCCAATCTTCATAGCCAAATTATGTTAATTGAGCCGTTAACTTCTGCTCAATGCATATTTAATCTAGTTAAACAAGAGGAAAAACAATAGTCCATCAATGCAAGTACTCATCCAACCATTGATCCAACTGCCCTTAATGTCAATAGATATGATGGTCGTCCCTCGTGATTCAACAATGGTAACCGCAACTCAAATAAGTGTCGACGCCCTTTTCATGATCACTGTAATCGCCATGGTTATGTCCAATAGACCCGCTATCGCCTTGATGGATTCCCCGATAAGACACCACCGAAAACAAACATCGTTGCTGCCCCTCCACCTCATGTTTCCATTACTTTAATTGCATTGCCTTCTCTTTCAGTTGAACAATATGCTCCTCTCCTAACACCACTCACACTTGATGGTGCAGACACTAGAGTCACGTGGTCTAGTAATTTGGATCCTTGGTTTGTTGATAGTGGAGCAACAATCATGTTTGCTCATAACTCTCATTTTCTTTTGATAACAAGAGTGATACTTAAGTTTAAGTAGATCACTCATGCTCATCACTCCTTCATTTTGTATCTTCTAAAAGAGTTTCTAAACATATTTTAGTTTTACTTCCGGATGGGACATATGTTAGAGTTGAACATATTGGTGATGTTTCTTTCTCACAATCTCCAACACTTTCTAATGTTTATCAAACATCCAAGTTTAAGTTTGATTGATTTCAATCAGTTAGTTAAATCGTTCTCTTCATTGTACAGTGCAAGTCACACGCATTTTTTTTAGGACCAACGAAGTGATTGGTAGGGGAGACTGAGTAACTGGTCTCTATCGTCTTCATGTTTTGCCACAATCAAGTTCTTTTAGATGTATGGCACTATAGACTTGGATATCCCAATTTAGATCATTTTAAATTTGTTTGTCACTTATTTGATTATGTCCATTCCAAATTTTCTTTTACTTGTGATGTTCGTCCACAAGCAAAACAAACTTGTGTAGTTTTTAATAAAAGTAGTATTTCTTCTACTTAACGCTTTAAATTATTGCATTGTGATATATGGGTCCTTTCAAAACTCCTTATCTAAGTGGTGCTAAATACTTTCTAACAATTATAAATGATTATGCATGATGCACTATCATGTATCTCATGCACATCAGTCAGAGACTTCCAAGTTTCTCAAATTTTTCATATATTATCATGCTATTTTATAAGAAAATAAAACAACTTCATATGGTGCACATAATATATTTCTACCTAAACTTCAGCATTTTAGGTTAGATAATGGAATAAAATTTATCTCTCAAGGGCAACAAAATTGGTTTCTAAAATGGTATCTATCAGCAAAGAAGTTGTGTTTCCATACCAACACAATAGGAGTATGAACGAAACATTGACACCTTATTGTGACTCGTGCTCTTCGTTTCAAGCCAACATTCCTTTGGATTATTATGGAGTATGTATACTCATTGCAACATATTTAATGAATAAGATGCCTACTCTTGCATTTGAGAACAAATCGCTGCAATAAGTACCTTATCGGCTCTCCTCCCAACTACTAACATCTATGTGCCTTTGGATGTTCATATTATGCTGATAACAAATCCATCAAAAGTAAAATTGATCCAAGAGCAAAACTTTTATCCCTATAATCATAGAGGTTACTGTTAGAGGCCCTTTATAGTGAATGAGATATTGTCCCACATCGCCAAAAATAAGTTAATGTTCATGCTTATATACTACTTTCCTTAAACTCAAATTGGCCCTTAGGGTGAGGTAATTTTATGAGAGGGGGAGGACCTATATGGCCATGAACTAACGCGCGCGCGCCGCCCGCCCATCCACCTGTCCGGTGCAGGTGCAATAAGAGTGGATCGTGTTATATTTTTACTGCAAAGAACTAAACAGTTTTCTACTGTTTAAATTCAAATAGAAGTGACTAGTAGATTGGAAATGCCCGTTGTCTGACCGGACGCGGCTTTTCAAACATAAATAGGCGTTGCAAATGAAGAGACGCGACGGTTTTTGGCCGACGCAACTGTTGCAAACCGCAATAGTTTTTTGGCCGTTGCAGACGAAGAGACGCAACTGTTGCAAACCGCAACAGTTTTTTGGCCATTGCAGACGAACAGATGCGGTTGTTCCCAACAGACATAACCGTTGGGAATTAGCCTATAAAAAGAGAAGGAAACATGATCAGTTATTCACTCCGTATTTTCTCTTCTTCCTCTCCATTTCTTAATCTTTACAATCCGTTCGTTTCTGCGTATCGCACAGAAGATCATACACATCACATTCTCGAGCAGATCACGTCTGTTGTATCTTGGAAAACTTTAAATAAAGTCTTAAAGAAATTATTACGACAAGACTCAGACGAAGTTTCCTTCTTCATCCGGTTAGATTTCTATTTACTTATATATTTCTATACATCGTTCTGTAATCTTTCAATTTCAACGTTGTGCTGTTTCTGCGAAGTAGTACAACGCTTGTTTTATCGTTATAGTTTAATACAACAATTTGTTGTTGTTATTGCTATAGTTTGTTGTTGTAAATTAATTACAACATAGTTATTGTTCAAAATTACTAATACAAAATTCCAAAGTAGTGGAAATCTGATTTGTAAACTTGTGTGACGAGTTATAACATATTGGTCTCTGTTTTGGTATACTGATCGATTCACATCTTAAGACTTTCCTGTTTTCACTAAAACAGAGATGGCGACAGTTGACCTATCGGCAAAAATTGCTACCCACAACAGGCCTGATCCGTTTAAAGGAAATGGTGATGACTTCATAACATGACAAAATCAAATGCTGTTTTATCTCACCACGTTAGGGCTGCAGAAGTGCATTGAGGAGGATGAACCAAAGCCTAAAGACGGACAAACTAAAGAAAATGACGCAGCTGTTTTTCTCGAAATTGACTCATGGAAGCATTCGGACTTCTTGTGCCGAAATTACATTCTGAACTGTCTGGATAAAGTACTATATAAAGTATATCAGCCACACCAGACAGCAAAATTCCTATGGACTGCACTTGCAAATAAATACAAGACGCAGAATGTCAGTTTGAAGAAATTCATAGTAGATAAATTCATGGAATACAAAATGGTGGATTCCAAATCCATAACTAGTCAAGTGCAGGAACTCCAACTTATAATTCATGAACTTGAAGAAGAAGGACATCAAGTTGGAGAATCGTTCCTTGTTGAAGCGATAACAGAAAAATTACCACCATCCTGGAGAGACTACCGCAACTATCTGAAACATAAGAAAAAGGAGATTTCCTTAGAAGATCTCATTGTCAGATTAAAAATTGAGGCAGATAATCGCGGAATAACACAACCCAAAGGCGAAGAGGCACTTGTTACTGAAGGGTCAAAAAAGAAAGGACACTTCAACAATTAAAAAAAAAGAGAAAGGCACCAGATAATCAATCCGAAGATAAGCAAACCAAGAAGTTCAAAGGCGAATGTTGGGTCTGCGAAAGACTGGGCACGCAGCTAAAGGTTGCAGGCCTAAGAAGATGAATGACAAATCGGTGGCAAATATAGTGGAAAATTTGAGTTCAACCATTGAGGAGATGAACTTTTCACGAGTTGTTTCAGAATGCAACTTAGTACAGAACCCAGCACAGTGGTGGGTAGACACAGGCGCTACTCGTTAAAAGTGTGATGTGGATCGTGTAATTTGGGTATATGATAATACAGAGTATAGTGATGATAGTTATATAGTAAATAGTACGGAATATAAAAGAAGTATAATAAAAAATGACACCAGAGATTTTTATACTGGTTCGGAGCTCCGTCCTACGTCCAGTCCCAGACTCCTTATGAAATTTCACTAAAATAATAACCCTCACTTAATCCGGAGGAACAGGTCTATACAACTGTAACGACCCGGAAATTTCGAACCCGAAATTTCCAGATAGTTAGAAGAAAAAGAAAAGAGATAGAAGAAAGAAACAGAATAAGACACAGATTCTCACATTCGCAGCGGATCAAAATACAATATCAAATAATAATATCAGTTATACACAGAAAACTGTATTTGTTAATTACATTTTAATACATCAGAGTTACAACATTCACAAATATACTAGACAGTTAAAATTAACATATCTCAGACAATTATAATATCACAGCGGAATATACTCCATACGTTCCTGCCATCCAGCTCGCCTCCTGAGCTCCAGAACATCCTAACCTGAAATCTGTAATACTCGGTCTGACCCGAGCATTACCACAAAGTAACACCCGAGTCAGACTGGAAACCAGCGTGAGTAAACTCATCTAATATGAAATTTCAATCCATAGATCTTATATAAAATCAGGGTAACTCGTATCTTCTACGAGTTCTTACTTATTATATTCAAACAATTTATTTCACAAAATAATATCTAAGTATCGTTACTTAGTTCCAATGATCCAGATTACTCGATTTATTTCATTCCAGCCTATTCGATTTACAAAACAAATCTATAAAGAATTATAGATTACAAATCGAAGTGGTTTCGGGTATATTTCTGATACCCGATCCCGGTCTCTTCGAATCAAAAGTCATCCTTTAAACCAAGATTTTTCAGTTAAACAATTTAATTTAAATTCAGGATATCATATTCATATAACAAATCTATCACAGATAGATAACTTACATTATCACAATTCATCCAAAACATCTCATATCACAATCACATATCAGATATATCAACTAATCCAAGGCATCTAATATCATTCAACCAATCCATAACAAGTCAATTCATTCTTAATTAATTTAATTAATCTCTAATTAAATTAATTACTAACCTTTAATTACTTAGATTACCTTAATCCATCTTACTTAACATTAATTAATTATAAATTAATTAATCATTTCTTAATTATTTATCTTAATTAATCTTCCTTGATTAATTATTCCTTAATTACAATAAGTAATTATTCTTTACTTACCCCTTTTTATTAACCATTCTTGATTAATTTCTTTTTAATTACATTAAGTAATTAGCCTTTAATTAATTATATAAACGAATTAACCTTAACCATTTATAATAATTAAACTTTAATCAATCCCATTAAGTGATTAATTAATAAATAAATGATCCTTTAATTACTTCCATTAATTAATTATTCTTCAATTAATTACCTCAATTAATCCATATTTAAATAAATTACACTTAAGTAATTAATCCTTAATTACTTCTATTTAATTACTTTCAAAAAGTAATTATCTTAATTAACTTCTTATTTATCATTAAAAATCATATTAAATAAACTTTCCAAATTTATTTAATAAATTTTTAAACAAACCTCATTTATTAATACCCACTTCATCAACCTTTTTAAAACTTATCTACTTAATATAAAAACTTATTTAAACTTATATTCTTGAAACAATTTAGTTTTACAGAAAAACTTGTTTTACTTTTGTTTTAAAACTTAGAAACACTACCATATAAATTTCTTTGGTTTTAAAAACTTCAAAATATTTCCCTGTAAATTCTTTAAGCCTGCTATTATTCAAACCCGAGCAAACCATAAGAAAACCCGAAGCAGCTCTCGAGTAAAACCATCAGAAACTCGAAGTAACACTCACGTCACACCCACGTAACATCCTGCTTCGAGTAAAACTCGATTTTCCCCGAACGAAACCCTAACTTTAGCTTTCTTCCCCAATTCCAACTTTCCTGATGCACGTGAATGTGCTCGTGTACGTGCACACCACCCCTAATCGTCGACTAACTCCGTTCAGGCCTCCAGCAAGTCGTCTTCCACCACGATATCACGATCGACCAACCCATCTTCCTCGATTCGTACGAAAACAAAATCGAGCTCAAAACCCATCACCTGGAAACGACATTACCAGATAATCCACTCGCCACCGACGATCTATGCCACGAGAAACTTCGCCCTTCTCCCCATAGCTTCGCCTCGTCTACCATCACACGTCTCGCGATCGCCCCAGATTCCATCTCGATGTCGCGACACCCATCTGAACATCAACGACAATACCAGAGTGTTAAACCCTGTCTCATCAATTTCCGATCACCACGATCATCGATAAATCTCTATACTATTTTTCTGATGAACTCCAACATCCCCTCTACCTTCAAACCGAACCACGACGGTCAGTTCGTCGTCGATCTTCGGCAATCAACAAAAATGCCAAAAACGTTTCTCTCGAAAATTCTCACAATTTATCGAACTAAAAATTACGAAACTCATATTAAAAATCATGATTTTCAACCTCGAATACATTCATGCAATCCAAATTTGTAATTGAATTAGTTGATTTTTGACATAAAAATGTATTCCACTGTTATTTATAAAATTTTCGAGTCAATATTTAATATAAATTCCAGTGATGAATTTTAGTAGGTATGTTTTACAATTTCAAACATTTTTCATTTACAAACCAAAAGCTAATAGTGATTCAAAAGTGGGATACTGGATTTATAAAGTAATTTAAACCTGTTATCACCAACAGAGCCTATACTACACAATATTCAGACATTAAATACTTATATACATACATGCATTCATTTCAAATCAAGTATTCAGACAAGCAACATAAGTTTCATACATATACTAATGTAGAATTCCAGAATTAAAACTGTTTTTAAAAATATGTTTACTCACCTTTAGCTTGAACAGGGAACAGAGGAAAAGAACTCTGATCTGGACTGTCTTGCCTAAATCTGAAACTTGTTAGATTTACTTGATGTTTGATCCTGGATTTAAAAACTTGATATTGATCTTGATACTTTGGTTACTGAGTTGAATCTGGAGCTTTATTATTGATGAAGTTGAATTTGTGAAATAGTCTGCCTTGCTTTGATTTTTTTTTTTCTTCTTTGAATTTGATTCCACTGATTTTTAGTTTCCAGATTTATCTTTTGATCTATTTTGTTTTAGTCGAAAATGAGAAGAAGGATTTAGAACCGAAAATACAAACAACTTTCTCCTTATTATTAAAATTTAAAAATTATAATTATCAAAGAGATATTGCCATTTGTCCTTAAGTTAATTATCTAGCTTACACATATGCATTCAAGCCTCCATATGTTTACAAGTGTTTTTAAATGCTTTATTATTTATTTACAAGTGTTTAAAGACAATATTAAATAAATTTCTTATATTTATCTAGTATATTTATATGTATAAAAATGTATTTATCTTTTTATAATTTAAGCTTTTAGATTTTAAATAAATATATAAATGTGAAAAACAATTATTTATAATAACTTATGCTTTGATCAATTTTAATGTATCCTATGTTTATATGCTTGAGTATTTTATTTTACTATATATATTTTTACAAACCAAATTGTCTTATGTTTGAATTTTAAAAAGGAAAGAATATTAAAACAAATGAACTTATTTAAAACTTAAGCTTAAATATATATCTATAATAATAAGAAATTATCACTTGAAAAGCATCATGCTAAATTATAATTTCCAAATTACAATTTATATATCTATTAAAGTTTGAAAACATCTTATTAAATTCAAATCTAATACTTTTCCATTTCAATATATACAAATATATACATTTAAATGGAAAATATTTCTAACATTAGTTTTGATAAATACTATATTGAATTTTTATAACATAATTCCAAATCACAGTATATATATACACATATATATTATAATTTGAAAACATATTCTTTATTAAATTAAAGACTCCCTATTTATAATATATATACCAATATATATATATATATATACATTATAAATAGAAAACATTTATATAAGTTTTGAAAAATAAATCTTACCAATTTTAAATTGTTAGAAAAGATATTAATAAATATTGCCAATTTAAATATTATTAACCTTTATAAGAATTAAACTTGTCAATTTATAAAATAAAATCAACTAATCAAAATAAAGATTATTAAATTGATATTGCCAAAATTTCCGGGATATCACATTCCTCCCCCCTTAAAATCTTTTCGTCCCCGAAAAGGAACGAAGCCAGAATAATTAAAATGCTTAAATTCAGATAAATTTTTCTTGATCATTTTTAAAACACTTTTAAAATCTATGTAATATTATCAAAATAGTTTTATAAAAATATCATTCTATAACTCGATGTTTCAATAAGTCCGTCCTTGTTCTCACAGAAATTCGGTCATACGTTGATCAGGTGTAAGACTGAAAATCTACAAGTGCCTGGCAGACCCGTTTTCAACATCCAGTGAAAATACTTTGAAAATAATTTTATTGAAAATATCGAAGACATTTTGAAATCGAGGAAATACTTTTGGTGACAATGCTCTGGAAATCATCACCCCCATCCACGGTCACAGTTACATCACGGGTTACATTGCCATTGCAGCAAAAGTCCATGTAACTAATTACACCATGGAACCCACAACAGATCGCAGTTACATCCAGGGTTACGTTGCCGTCGCAGCAAAAGTCCATGTAACTGTTGGCTCTCAGCGGCACACACGATTTCGCTGTCAAAATGAAACTTCTCCCACATAGGTCGCAGTCTACCGATATAAAATCAAACGCAGACTGTTGGCTCTCAGCGGCACACACGACTTTCGCTATGTTACCATAGTGTCACAGTCTACCGATATAAAATCAAACGTAGACAGTTGGCTCTCAGCGGCACACATGACTTTCGCTATGGTCTGCAGTAGATCGCAGTGACATTGAGTTAAACTGTCGTCACAGCATAACCCAAATGCCTCTGTGGGCACCAGCCCCTCGACTTTCGCTACACAAATAATCCTCAGGAACTAGTTTTGTCCGGACTCCTCACAGGATCAACTTTAGAATCCCCCCTTGGGATTCAAGGCAGTACCACCCAGTGGCACTCCTGAGAATTTCATTTCAAGGAAGCGCCTTTTTCCCCAGAGCTATTTTCAAAACACTTTATACTATATACTTATAGTATCTTCAAATCATACCCTTTATGATTTATCAAAATCTCCTTTACACAAAATCGATTACCAAAATCGATAATTCTCAAACTAGGCTTTTCAAAATCCAAAATTGATTTTCCCAAAAATCAAAAAGCCTTTTTAGAAATCCATAGGTTCCCAAAACCTTTTCCAAAATCATTCTTATAAAACCCTTTATATATATAGATATATATAACTTTGAAAATCTTTGGATCATTTCAACTTGTATAAAACCTCTTTTATACTTCAAATATTTAAAACCCTTTTCTTCTGGCAATAGATTTATCAAGGGAAGATTTATCTTATTTAACAAAGATATATAACTTTGTTTATTTCAATCAAATATTCAAATTTGATTACTCTTTTATAAAGTTATTAACCATATCACTTTTCTATAAAATGAGTTCTAACCACAGAAATATTCAACTCTATTATATTTCACAAAATATACTTTTTATTTCAAAAACCATTTCAAATTTCTTATCCACAAATTTTCAATGCCAATTTCATTCAACCCCGTACGATGTACACATATCATCCGTACGCTATATCAATTTGATCGCTCACTCGATCACGCAATTTCTCTTCCGAACTAGTATCGTCCACCCGACTTCCTAGTGCGGACTCAGATCTGGTTTCTTGATTAGAAACCGTCATTCTCCTTGCATAGTCACAACTATGATAGAGAATATCCAGAACCAATCAAAAACCCATATCCAGGTTCGTCGTCGAAAATCGAGCGAAAAATCCCAACTCGGATCGATAATATTATCTCGAAATTCTATGCTCGAATCTGGATCAAACCACTATGCGAATAGAATAATATACGTTCATCCTACGTATTTAACTTCATTGATTATTAGCCAAATCAATTCTCTTTTCTATTCACATTTCCTTTAATTCCATTCACTTATTCTCAATTGCTTCCATTTCCAATTGAGTTATTACTTCAATTACAAACAGTTTGAACTCTGACCAATTTAAATTTAAAAATAGCTTGAAAAAGTTTAAAATAGATAAGTAGTTGAAAATAGTTATTAGTTTATAAGACAGTTTCAAAATAGTTAAATAGTTCCAAAATAATGGTAAAATAAGTATAAGATAGTTTGGGGTTTAAGAAGAAAGATTGTATAGTAAATAGTTTGAAAAAATAGGTTTATATTAAAACAATTTACTTTGAAAATAGTCCAGAGTCAAACCGTTCAATTCCCATCAATTCAATTTAAATTTCTATTAAATGACTCAATACTTCAATTTCCATTGAATTTAATTCAATCCCAATTCAAGTTGAATTAATCTTAGTTCCTTTCCAAATTCAAAACAAATTCCATTTGATTTTAAACATATTCACTTTAATTACAATTTCAAATTATTCAAACTAATTTCAAATTGAATCCACTTCAATTTCAAATCATTTCAATTTCTATGTGAATTAATCCCAATTTCCCATTTGAATTTGAACTTACTCAATCTTCAATTTTTTATTTCAAATTAATTCAATTCAAATTTTCCATTTGAATTTTAAACCTATTCATCTTAAATCACAATTCCCATTTATTTAAATCAATTTCAGTTCGAATTAATTCAAATTTAAATCTCAATTTTAAACTATCTCGAATTATATAAATTCGAGTTAAATTTTAAATGTTGATTTAATCCTTTAAATCAAATTAACCTTTACTTTTAAATCAAATCAACCTTAATTTTTAATTTAACAACTTAAATCTTTAAACCATTTAATTCTGGATCTAAATTCCAAAATTCCATTTTAAAATTATCTTTACTTAACTTATTATAAAGTTCAAATAAGAATTTAAAAACAATTAAATTTCAGATTATCTATTTTCAATTTCCAGATCTCAAACCTATTTTTGAGATCACCCATAACTCCCATTTAAAATCAATCATTTAACTTCCCAAGTTAAATTTTAATTTCATCTTGAAATTTTCTAATTCAAGTTGTTCATTCCAAACTTATTTAACTTCTTTTAAGTTAAATTCAATTTAATCCAGTCAACTTTATTCAATTTGAATTCCCATTTCAAATTTTAAACTTTATATTAATAAACTTTCCCACTTAAGTTTTAAAAACTTATCATATTTCCGGAAAATTTAAAACTCAACACTTAGTGTTTACTTCTAATCAACTTTGACCTTATGTATATCCAACATATATACATATTTATTTCATTTGTACTTCAAATCATACTTTAAATTTTAAACCATTCTTGGTTTTTAATTTCAAAACAAATTCCTTTAAAACAATCTCAAGTTTCTGGACTTAGATTTTAAAAACTTCACAATTTTAAATTATCTTCAATTCCAATTGGATTTTTAATTTCAGTTTGGTTGTATTACCATTACCACTTAATTCTCATTATCTTATTTAATTCTAATTAATTCAACAACCAATTTCTTTAATATATTTAATAATTAGAAAATTATTTCTATATGTATCAAAAGATAAACTTATATAAAAACAATTTATTTTTAAAACCATTTTAAAACCTTTATATAAGAAAATAACAAGTACGCTCTCATATATATATATATATACACTCAACTCATTCTAGGGTACTATTGACCCTATCCTTAATGAGTAATCCCAACAGAGCCAAGGTTCTCGCTTAACCTTCAGCTCTGATACCAAATGTAACGACCCGGAAATTTCGAACCCGAAATTTCCAGATAGTTAGAAGAAAAAGAAAAGAGATAGAAGAAAGAAACAGAATAAGACACAGATTCTCACATTCGCAGCGGATCAAAATACAATATCAAATAATAATATCAGTTATACATAGAAAACTGTATTTGTTAATTACATTTTAATACATCAGAGTTACAACATTCACAAATATACTAGACAGTTAAAATTAACATATCTCAGACAATTATAATATCACAGCGGAATATACTCCATACGTTCCTGCCATCCAGCTCGCCTCCTGAGCTCCAGAACGTCCTAACCTGAAATCTGTAATACTCGGTCTGACCTGAGCATTACCACAAAGTAACACCCGAGTCAGGCTGGAAACCAGCGTGAGTAAACTCATCTAATATGAAATTTCAATCCATAGATCTTATATAAAATCAGGGTAACTCGTATCTTCTACGAGTTCTTACTTATTATATTCAAACAATTTATTTCACAAAATAATATCTAAGTATCGTTACTTAGTTCCAATGATCCAGATTACTCGATTTATTTCATTCCAGCCTATTCGATTTACAAAACAAATCTATAAAGAATTATAGATTACAAATCGAAGTGGTTTCGCGTATATTTCTGATACCCGACCCCGGTCTCTTCGAATCAAAAGTCATCCTTTAAACCAAGATTTTTCAGTTAAACAATTTAATTTAAATTCAGGATATCATATTCATATAACAAATCTATCACAGATAGATAACTTACATTATCACAATTCATCCAAAACATCTCATATCACAATCACATATCAGATATATCAACTAATCCAAGGCATCTAATATCATTCAACCAATCCATAACAAGTCAATTCATTCTTAATTAATTTAATTAATCTCTAATTAAATTAATTACTAACCTTTAATTACTTGGATTACCTTAATCCATCTTACTTAACATTAATTAATTATAAATTAATTAATCATTTCTTAATTATTTATCTTAATTAATCTTCCTTGATTAATTATTCCTTAATTACAATAAGTAATTATTCTTTACTTACCCCTTTTTATTAACCATTCTTGATTAATTTCTTTTTAATTACATTAAGTAATTAGCCTTTAATTAATTATATAAACGAATTAACCTTAACCATTTATAATAATTAAACTTTAATCAATCCCATTAAGTTATTAATTAATAAATAAATGATCCTTTAATTACTTCCATTAATTAATTATTCTTCAATTAATTACCTCAATTAATCCATATTTAAATAAATTACACTTAAGTAATTAATCCTTAATTACTTCTATTTAATTACTTTCAAAAAGTAATTATCTTAATTAACTTCTTATTTATCATTAAAAATCATATTAAATAAACTTTCCAAATTTATTTAATAAATTTTTAAACAAACCTCATTTATTAATACCCACTTATTCAACCTTTTTAAAACTTATCTACTTAATATAAAAACTTATTTAAACTTATATTCTTGAAATAATTTAGTTTTACAGAAAAACTTGTTTTACTTTTGTTTTAAAACTTAGAAACACTACCATATAAATTTCTTTGGTTTTAAAAACTTCAAAATATTTCCCTGTAAATTCTTTAAGCCTGCTATTATTCAAACCCGAGCAAACCATAAGAAAACCCGAAGCAGCTCTCAAGTAAAACCATCAGAAACTCGAAGTAACACTCACGTCACACCCACGTAACATCCTGCTTCGAGTAAAACTCGATTTTCCCCGAACGAAACCCTAACTTTAGCTTTCTTCCCCAATTCCAACTTTCCTGATGCACGCGAATGTGCTCGTGTACGTGCACACCACCCCTAATCGTCGACTAACTCCGTTCAGGCCTCCAGCAAGTCGTCTTCCACCACGATATCACAATCGACCAACCCATCTTCCTCGATTCGTACGAAAACAAAATCGAGCCCAAAACCCATCACCTGGAAACGACATTACCAGATAATCCACTCGCCACCGACGATCTATGCCACGAGAAACTTCGCCCTTCTCCCCATAGCTTCGCCTCGTCTACCATCACCCATCACACGTCTCGCGATCGCCCCAGATTCCATCTCGATGTCGCGACACCCATCTGAACATCAACGACAATACCAGAGTGTTAAACCCTATCTCATCAATTTCCGATCACCACGATCATCGATAAATCTATATACTATTTTTCTAATGAACTCCAACATCCCCTCTACCTTCAAACCGAACCACGACGTTCAGTTCGTCGTCGATCTTCGGCAATCAACAAAAATGCCAAAAACGTTTCTCTCGAAAATTCTCACAATTTATCGAACTAAAAATTACGAAACTCATATTAAAAATCATGATTTTCAACCTCGAATACATTCATGCAATCCAAATTTGTAATTGAATTAGTTGATTTTTGACATAAAAATGTATTCCACTGTTATTTATAAAATTTTCGAGTCAATATTTAATATAAATTCCAGTGATGAATTTTAGTAGGTATGTTTTACAATTTCAAACATTTTTCATTTACAAACCAAAAGCTAATAGTGATTCAAAAGTGGGATACTGGATTTATAAAGTAATTTAAACCTGTTATCACCAACAGAGCCTATACTACACAATATTCAGACATTAAATACTTATATACATACATGCATTCATTTCAAATCAAGTATTCAGACAAGCAACATAAGTTTCATACATATACTAATGTAGAATTCCAGAATTAAAACTGTTTTTAAAAATATGTTTACTCACCTTTAGCTTGAACAGGGAACAGAGGAAAAGAACTCTGATCTGGACTGTCTTGCCTAAATCTGAAACTTGTTAGATTTACTTGATGTTTGATCCTGGATTTAAAAACTTGATATTGATCTTGATACTTTGGTTACTGAGTTGAATCTGGAGCTTTATTATTGATGAAGTTGAATTTGTGAAATAGTCTGCCTTGCTTTGATTTTTTTTTTCTTCTTTGAATTTGATTCCACTGATTTTTAGTTTCCAGATTTATCTTTTGATCTATTTTGTTTTAGTCGAAAATGAGAAGAAGGATTTAGAACCGAAAATACAAACAACTTTCTCCTTATTATTAAAATTTAAAAATTATAATTATCAAAGAGATATTGCCATTTGTCCTTAAGTTAATTATCTAGCTTACACATATGCATTCAAGCCTCCATATGTTTACAAGTGTTTTTAAATGCTTTATTATTTATTTACAAGTGTTTAAAGACAATATTAAATAAATTTCTTATATTTATCTAGTATATTTATATGTATAAAAATGTATTTATCTTTTTATAATTTAAGCTTTTAGATTTTAAATAAATATATAAATGTGAAAAACAATTATTTATAATAACTTATGCTTTGATCAATTTTAATGTATCCTATGTTTATATGCTTGAGTATTTTATTTTACTATATATATTTTTACAAACCAAATTGTCTTATGTTTGAATTTTAAAAAGGAAAGAATATTAAAACAAATGAACTTATTTAAAACTTAAGCTTAAATATATATCTATAATAATAAGAAATTATCACTTGAAAAGCATCATGCTAAATTATAATTTCCAAATTACAATTTATATATATATTAAAGTTTGAAAACATCTTATTAAATTCAAATCTAATACTTTTCCATTTCAATATATACAAATATATACATTTAAATGGAAAATATTTCTAACATTAGTTTTGATAAATAATATATTGAATTTTTATAACATAATTCCAAATCACAGTATATATATACACATATATATTATAATTTGAAAACATATTCTTTATTAAATTAAAGACTCCCTATTTATAATATATATACCAATATATATATATATATATACATTATAAATAGAAAACATTTATATAAGTTTTGAAAAATAAATCTTACCAATTTTAAATTGTTAGAAAAGATATTAATAAATATTGCCAATTTAAATATTATTAACCTTTATAAGAATTAAACTTGTCAATTTATAAAATAAAATCAACTAATCAAAATAAAGATTATTAAATTGATATTGCCAAAATTTCCGGGATATCACAACAACCCTTGAGCAGCCGAACAAGGACCTGAGCAGCGGAACAGGATTTCGCCTCAGCAGCTGAAGAGGACTTCACACGCCTGAGCTGCAGAACAGGACTTCAACAAAGACAAAAGATTATTTTGACTTTGTGTGTTCTAATAACATGGATTTGTCACTTGTAGTACACCCTTTCTATAATCTTCTCATCGAGTATAAATATATATATTTGAAGTTTATGAAGAATAGAAAGGTATAAAATTGCTTTAATGTAGAATATTTGAAAGTATGGTTGCAAGTAGATTCCAGAGTGTTAGATAAGAAAGATAAGAAAATTCGGTAGTTTGGAATCAAGTTAGAGTATGTATTTATAGATGTTAAAAAGCAGTGACCGTTGATGAAGAGTTTCGATTGAAGTGTTGTGTCCAAATCTTTTCGTAGAGGTTCGTAACTCTTCACAAATAGTCGTGTCTTTTCAGAAAATAGCTGTTGTAGAAATTCAGTCAACTGAGCCTCTGGGTCAGTCGACTAGATATTCAAAACGTATTATTTGTTTATTTGAGCACCTGTGCATGTTGCATAGAAATTTACAGGTCAGTCGACTAACTTGGTGATTTCTATGCAATTTGCACGGTTTTCACAGGTTTTAAATATATATATATATATAATATTATATATGATTTTTTTTAAAATACTTTGATAATATATATATATATATATTCTTTGCTTATATGTATAAGTCATTAAAATTATATATAAACTAATATATATGTTAAATGAGAAGAGATTTTAAAAAAATTGACCTAAGACTCAAAAAACAAGATAATATAATTGATGCACCGATTTTGATATCTTGTCTCGATGTAGTATATATTCTCTTTTTGTCATAGCAGTCGTTAAATCTGTTTTGGTGACCTAAGTTAAGATTAGCATAGAATAGTTTGACTAATTTTATGCTTATTTTCGTCAAAATTGAACAAAGACTCTAAATTGCTCCTACGAGCCAATTCTTGTATATGGTATGGAGAAAAATCGGCAAATTTTACAAACGAACCTTCAAAGATGCGGGAATCTTGCATTCTCTTCCATCTTCTAATTGCGGTATCATCGAAGACCCATTGTAGGATTTGCTCATTGGAAGAAGGTTGGGAGGATTAAGATGCTTGTCCTATTCTCTTTGGAGCCATTTAATTTGATTGTTTGGAGGTAAAAAATGAATTTTTGAAGATCTAGGGTTTTAAAAAAGTTGAAAATCTGAAATGAAAGTGAAGAGAGAAGGGGAAAGTGAAGGTTAAAAGGTGAAAAAGTGAGTGGGTAGGAGCAGTAATTTTGCTCAATCCACGAATCAGTCGACTGAATCGGTGGTTCAGTCGGCTGAACTTGAAATTCAAAATTTTCGAACTTCTGGTTCAGTCAACTGAATGCCTGATTCAGTTGACTGAATATGGGTTATATAGATTTCGTCTTCTGATCCAGTCGAGTGAGCCACTGTGATAGTCGATTGATCCTGCTTTTTTAAAAAAATTATTTTCAGTGTCAGTCGACTGACCTGGGTTAATTTTCCCAATCAATTTTGTATTGAGTAATATTTTATATATTTTCATACTTATGAACTTTGTAAATTTATTTATGAATATTAGAACTAGTATATATGTTGATAATACGAAGGAGAAAAAATGAATTATTCCAAAAAAAAATTATACATACTTTAGTTAAATTATTCGAAAAATAACAATTAATAACAACTACTCTTATTTTGAAGTGCTAGGAGTTTTGTAGCCCTATAGCTGTTTGCGATGAACATTTGATGCTTCATTTCGATCCCATGAATTTGGTGAGATAGGTGGTCGTGGCGGAGATGAGGTAGAAGGTCGTCGAATAGGTGAAATGGCGTGTTCGTCTATTGGATGTGATGAAGCACCGCAAAATTTCATAGCAATGTGTTCTATAATTCCTAGACGCCTCGAGTTGATCTTTTGCTCGTAATATATTTCACGTTGAAGCATCAACGATTCTTGTTGATAGTGATGCAAATCATCTATCTTTTGTTTAGTGGTTGGAGAGACATCAAACATCATCTTCTTTCCTTTCTTTTTCTCCGGAGTGTATCCTGTATGATCGTGAGAAGTAAAAGGTGGTGTAGAATGATGGACGGGTGTTTTTGTTGGTGAATCGGAAGTTATGATTTCTATGGAGTTAGTACAATGAGAGGAATTTGAGATAATGAAAGGATTTTGTATTTTTGTTAGTTTAGTTGTTTGTATGAAAATCAGAGAATAAGAATGGCTATTTATAGATTATAGAGGAGAATAAAAATGATAATATGAATGTATTGTATTGTTTTTAGCTACAACAAGGTTGTTAGTTAGGAATGATAATTGCTATTCTGGTGGTTTTCTGTTATTTGTGATTTATGTAAATATAATATGTTTGTTTATACATCAATCATATATATAAAGATAAGTGTTAGACACAATTTAGAATATAGTTGTTACCATATAAGAAAATCCCTGACCTGGATCGTAATGAAAATGATTAATAGCTCAGGTGGTTAAGACATTTGGTTTATTCACAACAGGTCATAGGTTCGAGTCTCAGCATGGTTAGAAAAATGAATTTTTGTCAAAAAAATTTATATTTGAGTTTTGGTCTAAAATTACGTATTTTATCATAGTAGAACTATTTATATATCTTTTATTGACCTTATACCGAGTTCTCGACGTAGTTTTATAAATGTATTTTCTAATAACGGTTTTGTAAAAATATCAGCTAATTGATTTTCAGATGGAACGAAATCTAAATTTATCACATCTTTCTCTATATTGTCACGTAAAAAATGACGTCGAATGTCTATGTGTTTAATTCTAGAGTGATTCACTGGATTTTTAGATAGATTTATTGCACTGGAATTACCACAGTAAATTGTTGATTTTGATAAATTAACTAAATCTTCGTTTAAATCTATAAAAAATGTCTCGAATTTTAATAAAGGTAGAGAAAATTTATCTAGAATTATTGAAAATTCACAACCGGCTAACAATAAAACGGACTAGGCTATAAGAAAGTCAAGAATTCACAATCCAGTAATTTAAACAATGTTTAGTCTAAATCTTCAAAAAGATTAGCTTCTAAGACTATAAATATATGGGTACCTAAAACAAATAACAAGTTATTAAGGAATAAGTATATTAGATCATTCATAGAAACCGTTCATAATAATAAGAATTATATTTATAAAAGGGATACCGAATCCACTTTGGTTTGGTTTTCTAAGATCTAACTCTTAGGACCCTATTAAAAAGGTGGGTACCAACGTCATCTCATATTTTTTGTAGGTCTCACTCAAGAAAAGAGGAAAATGGATACTCGACAGTGGTTGCTCAAATCACATGACAGGAGACAAAAATATGCTGACTTACATTACATACTCGGATGGAGGTTCTGTCACTTTTGGAGATAATTCCAAGGGATATATCATCGGCAAAGGCGATGTGAGCAATTACGGTACATCTAATTTACCTCTTATTACAAACGTTTTATTAGTTAAGAATCTAAAACATAATCTATTAAGTATAAGTCAATTATGTGATAAAAGATTTAAAATATCTTTCTCTGAGAATAAATGTAGTATCTTCGATCAAAATCAGAATCTTATTTTCGAAGGAAATAGAGATAGAAACATTTACGTTTTAAATATGAAAGTTAATCATAACTCGGACATGTGTTTAATAGCCAAAGAAAATGATCCTTGGCTATGGCACAAACGATTTTGTCATATCAATTTCAAAACTATAAATAAAATTTCTAAAAATAATCTTGTAAAAGGATAACCAAAGATGAGTTTTAAAGTTAATAATATCTATGACGCATGTCAATTAGGTAAATTAACTAAATCTTCGTTTAAATCTAAAAAGGTCATTTCAACATTACAACCACTTGAATTACTTCATATGGATTTATTTGAACCAACTCAAGTTCAATCCATAAATCACAATAAATACGTGTTTGTAATAGTTGATGGTTTTTCTAGATATACGTGGACTATCTTTATGAAAAATAAAAGTGATACTTTTGAGAATTTCAAAACATTTGTTAAACGAATTCAAATTTTAAAAGGTACTAAGATTAAGAATATTATAAGTGATCACAGAGGAGAATTTGAAAACGAACTGTTTGATAACTATTGTAAAAAGAAAGCAATATTTCATAACTTTTCGTTTCCTAGAACTCCACAACAAAATGGAGTTGTAGAACGAAAGAATCGGACTTTACAAGAATGAGCTAGAACCTTACTAAACGAAAGCACGTTACCAAAACATTTCTGGGCAGAAGCCGTTGCAACTGCCTGTTATGTATTAAATCGTGTATCTATTAGACCCCTCACTAAGAATACATCTTATGAACTTTTTAACGGTAGAAAACCAAACATATCTTATTTTAAAGTATTTGGATCAAAATGTTTTGTGTTAAATACCAAAGATCATCTTGGTAAATTCGATTCAAAATGTGATAAAGGAATATTTCTTGGATATTCGGATCGAAGCAAAGCTTATCAAATTTTCAATAAACCAACTAATACTATTGAAGAAACACTCCACATATCTTTTGATGAAAATTTTACACATATTTCAAGTTTTAATGATGACGATGATTTACTAAATGATAACATGAATATAGAAACCAATAATTTAAGAGAAGATGAAAACATTATTCATAATTCTAGAGAAGATGAAAACATTATTCATAATTCAGAAAATAATATCACCAATACAATAAGATCTCTTCCAAGAATCTTATGAAATCATCCTACAGAAAATATAATTGGAGAAATAAATTCAAATGTTCGAACTAGAAATTAACTAAATTTAATGGGTCATGTAGCTTTTCTTTCTACTATAGAACCTAAGAATACAAAGGAAGCATCATCCAATGAAAATTGGATTATTGCTATGCAAGAAGAACTAAATCAGTTTGAATGAAATGAAGTTTGGGAACTAGTACCCAGATCAAACTGTTATAGAAACTAAATGGGTTTATAAAAACAAAGCAGATGAACTGGAAATATAACTCGAAACAAAGCCAGATTATTAGCACAAGGGTATAATCAAGAGGAAGGAATAGACTACGAAGAAACGTTTGCTCCAGTTGCTAGACTAGAAACAATACGAATCTTACTAGCTTACGCATGTTTTAATAACTTTAAACTCTATCAAATGGATGTTAAAAGTGCATTTTTTAAATGGTTATATTAAAGAAAATGTTTTTGTTGAACAACCACCTTTATTTGTTCATGAAAAATATCTAGATCATGTCTATAAACTTAAGAAAGCTTTATATGGTTTAAAACAAGCACCACGTGCTTGGTATGAATGTCTTAAAAGCTATTTAATCGAATCAGGATTCGAAATAGGAAAAGTAGATCGAACTCTATTTATAAAACATTCTAAAAATGATATTTTAATAGTTCAAATATATGTAGTGTGACGACCCGGAAATTTAGTAATATTTTTTTTGATAAGAATTCAATTTAATTAATTAAAATATAACTTAATATGTTAATATATATATATGTGTATGTTTGGGAAAATAACTATAGTTTGAATATATACCTTGATATTAAATATTCAAAATAAAACTTAGCTTCTTCACCTTAAATTAATATTAAGCTCTGCTATTTAACTTTTGATCTATGTATATATTTGTTGTAATGTTGGCAATAATGTTTTAAAGGAAGACAAATATATCTTATGAATATTTAAAACGAATTATGGTTATAAAATAAATATACATATATACACTATAGAAACTATGAAATTATATAAGTATAATAAATAAATAATAAATAAGAATTTCAATGTTGATAGTTGAATTTTAACAAAGAAATAAAATAAGTATTGGTGTGAGCATAAATAGCTTAAAGGTTATAGTCCTGTAAACTATAACTTAAACATTTAAGACAATACTAAAATATCTATACTATATTATTATTAGTGAGTTAGATTTCGAGCTCACATAGGCCCCTCCCAAAATTTGGCAACCGAACGGTCACCAACCAGCTCAAATTTAGAACCGAAAGGTCACAGTATTTCTTCCGATTATACCCGTCACGTGAATATAGCTTTCCCTTTTCGTCCTCTTCTATTTCTTTCTCTGGGTACGTAGCTCTACCCTTCCTCCTTTCTACAGGTATTTTTCTTATTTTCAATTTTTAGTTTAGATAGTGCGATTTGGACATTTAAGTTAGCTTGATTATATGAAATGGGTTATTGGCTGATTTATGTACGACTTCGACTCACTCCGACTCACTTTGAATTGGATTATATGAAACGGGTCATTGGATTATGAATAGGATTTACCTATTCATAATTAGGCGTATTGAACCACTTCGACTCAATCATAATAAACTTTCTACAGCCATGGCAATGAAATCGAACTCGATCAATTTGGGCAACAAAATCATTCGAAAAATTGGCACTCATGTGCTGCCAGTAGAGGCTCTGAATTCATTGAAAGTCGCTGATAAATCTACAACTTTAAATTCTCAAAATATCATAGCAGATGGATCTCAGGGGTTCTCCACTGATCATCATGTTCATTTTGCCAGAAACCCAAAAAAGTATTTTTTTTTCCTTTTTTCCCCTATATATGTATATGTTTTAGCATCCAAACATTTGTTAGAAATTACTGCATAATATTGTTTATTATCAAGTTAGGATGACTCTATTATAACTTGCTTAAAAAGTTGATTTGTTTTTAGAATAGATCTAAGACTATGGGAATAAAAAGGTGGATGGGAAAAAAACCACAGTCAGTAGATGCTTTAATGACTTTGGTATAAAAAATAACTACATTCTATTTTGGATTTTCTGTATATGTCTGATGTTATATACTAGGTATCAAACCCCTGTCGTTTATTTTAAATTTTGTTGTTTCATTATGGCGTTTGATGTAAATTATTTTTTCAGTTTTTCTAAGATTATTTGTTGTTGGTTGATTATCAAACTTGATTTGAAGAATTAAACTAACGTTATGGAATAAGTTAACGGCTGAATGGTTTTGCCAAGAAAGATGGTTCTTTTTGAATGGTTAAGGAGACTACATCTTAGTTGAAATACCTTTTGTTGTTGAGAATGTAAAGTATCATGTCTGATGTTATATATTAGGTATCAAATACCTTTTGCGATAGTGTTGTAGTGACATGAGAGCCTTCTTATACATTTTCAGGGAAAAAAATTTCTAGCTGACAACAAAGTTTATTACTCTCAGTACATGGGAACCGAGATGATATTGCTATTCATATTTGTACTTTTTTTCCTGTGTAGACAAATCTTCAGGTCATGGTTCTTCACGTAGTTATCTTCTTTAGTGAAGTTGATAATGTTTTTTGTTTGTTTTAGTTACACTTTTAAGTTATGTTCTATACTGAAGGGCTGAGGTGTTGTAGTGAAGGTCGGAAATAAGTGTCATAAATTTTTCTCAAGTTTTATGAGGTATAATGCTCTTTTTACCATTCCATATTATGCAAGTATTTCTGTTCTTTAATGTTATAACTGTAGTTTCCACTATCTCATTCAGTTGTTAAGAATATTTTTGCCCATGCCATATCAACTACCGATCCATAGTTTATTTTGTTGAATGTGTTGATGAAGTTAAACTATGAAGTTATCAACTACCGATCCATAGTTTATTTTTTTATTTATTGAGCTTGGTCAAAAGAATCTAACATTATTCCCTCACTGTTTCTATGAAAGTAATATTAAGTAACGCTTTGTTCTTTATTTATAGTTTGATTATCACCGGTTATCTTTTTTCTATTACTGTACGAATATTACAGCTTATTATAGAAAGTACTAGATACAAGTGGCCAATTGTATTATCACTGTTATAAAAAGTGACAAATATGAAACATCAATGTAGTTATGTCCTATTTACTATTTGTTTTATTTTCAATTCGTTGGGTTTACTTCCCTTTTATCCTAATTCCCCAATTACTAACCTAGAGTTTACTAGAAAAATAATGGCAATGATATCATGTAACTACGAAAATAAAACCTTAGCATGAGTGAAGACTTTTCATTGTCTTAGGTAATAAATTTAATCCTCTGAGTTAATAATGAACATGATACTTTACCTATAAATGCAAAAGTTTCTAATTAGTCTCACGATACATATAAGTTAAGGTACCTATATCCTTTTACTTAAAATATAAGATATAAGGTAAAAGATAAGTTCGGTGCTTTGGTTACAAAGAAATCTATGTTTGAGCCAACTGTGTGGCTATTGCAGCTGCGCCTCAAATATGACGGCGGATCGGCCTTTCCTATCATTAGATCAGCACTTTGATCTGCCCTTGATATCATTGGACTAGCACTTACACCAATTCCCTATGAGCTGGCTCGGCTGCATAACATGGTGAAATATTTCATTGGGTTGTCCTTAGAAGAGGTAATGTAACATATTTTTTATATTGTTTTAAAAGCAAATGTAGTTATGATCCAACTATGCTTAGTAGCACCTATAGCATGTTTAGTTGTTCTGACTTGCTGCAATAGAAGATAGATACACTGACTAGCTGCAATAGAAGGTAGATACACAGAGGTGTTAATATGGTAACATTGGGTGCTGTCATGAAGACATGTAGATCTAAGTAGAGACTGTATTTATTTGTATATCTTCTGATTGTAAATCTAAGTAAGCTTTTAGCAACTCTTTGGTTTCTAGACAAAGAAAAAATGGATAGTGTTTTGTTGATGGTAATTAACTATCTGTTGTATTTGTAATATATTTCTGATTTCAATTTTGAATTTAAACAATTTCTACTATAGTAAAAATATGCGGTTTTAATGTGGATATTGTTAGGTTTGGAAATACTCCAGCATACAGAAAGAACTGAGACAAAAAATAAAATCATTGGAAACAACATTCCTTACCAAAGTGAGCAACCATGTAACTGCGTCAACAAGGTAAGCAATTTCACTGCGTATAGCAAGACTGTCAAGTTGTACATTATTAAATAGGCATACCCTTGCATCTAAACAGGTGACCGTACACGTTAAAGATTCCGTCGGAGGTGTGTACATTACTAGCGGAGATTTACTCAATGTGCTGAGGTAACACAAATTCAATGAAAGATCATTCTCTAACAATCCAGTTCTGTAGCCATTGATTTCCTAAAATAGGTACAATCAATTCTGTACTTTTAACCTTAAAACAGGCCATGTTTACAATTGGGCAAGATGTAATGGATGTTGCTTTTATACTTCAGTTCTTTCCACTAAAACAAGAGATTTCATACCTTTTCACTCATCAACTTTAATGATCAGTATACATCAAATCCATCTTTATTCCATATAGCTTATGGAACTTGAAAATGGTTATACAATTAAAAATAGCATCAACTCCTTTAGAGCAATTATATCAATATAGAGACACAACTTGAAAACTAAGTTCCTAAAGCAAGTCTTACCTTGAATGCAAAACTTTAATTTGTAGCCAATAAAATAGTGAAGAACACTTCAACGTAGCTACATATTACTTAGATTACGCACATTTAAAGAAGATTAAATGCAAATTCATCTACACTGTAGGCTTTCTTTTACCCATTTGTTATTTTTGTCCCACTGTCCAACTTTGTGGACTGAACAAATTACCTGAAATTTGATTTGCATGAATCCGAATTGTATACTCCAATGTCCTGTTTATACATTACAGTTCAAGCTATTTCCCTCTTTGTAATTCGTCCTATGAATTGTTTAAAATCAACTCATATTTCATCTCTATAACAAAAGACGCTACAACAAAGACAAAACACAATGCATTCCTTAAGGTCGGTGTAAAAACTATATCAGTTGGATTTAATTTCTAAATCGGAAACATTATTTTAAAAAACTCAACCCGGAGTCCTGATGAAATCGAAGGGATGAGATGAGCTCCCTCCTAGCCTGGTCCGACCACAGACAGGAGAGTTGTTTATCAGGAAGCAAGTATCTTACCATTGCGCCACATTATTTTATTTGAATAAAACTAACCTTCTTTTCCGGATATGTCGTATATTGAGTGGAAATGTGGTATAAATTACATTTTTACGTCCTACTGCAGCAATAGTATAAAATGTTTCATCTACAGACTATATGTTTTATTCGATTATATTGCATCCTTAATTTATTCCTAATTGTGTAAAGTGTTTGTTTGGAATAACAACCAAAAAAAAATGCAGGCTCATTATATTACATTCCATCGTTTGACTTCGTGTTGTTTCTGTCACCGTTACGGAAATGGCCGCATGCTACATCTTTTCATACGATTCTTCGAGCATACATTGTTTTCCACTTTTCGTTTCCTTTCCTCTATGCAATAACCTAAACCATGATGTTCCAGAAAATATTTAATTTGTTTTCTGTTATTGCTTTCTACCTGTCCATCAATACTACTAAAGGTAAACACAATATTATTTCAACCCTTAATATGAAACTGTTTTCATGGTAAACCAATTAATATATAAAATTTTTTCCATCCTGCCTTTAATAGCAGAACTATATAAGAATAATAATGAATTAATTAACAGAAAATTTTGTTACTCTTCCACGTTGCGGTTGCTATTGCTGTTTTGGGAACATATTACCAAACTGTTTGGTATACAGTCGATTGCTTGACTTCATGTGGCTTTTACCCAACTGCATAGCAGTTATTTTTGTTACCATTTAACTCCATTTGGTGTTTCATTAATAAAGATGACTTCTATAGCTATCTTTGGTGCCCATATACTTGAGGGTTTATGATTCATAAACTGTTGTTTTGCAACTTTTGCCTATACGTTGAGTTTTCTAATCTTCAGATTTCACTATACATATTTATATTGGTTATGTTGGTTATTAGATGTATTGGTTCATAAACGGTTATACCATACTCTCATGTAGTACTATTGTACTGCTGATTGTTCCACCGTTTATCCTTGATTTAATATTGTTCTGTTCACATGCTTAATGATACTGATACAACGTAGTCCGCATTTGTACTACAACCAATGTGACAAGACTTCTTATATGTATAGCAAAACTATTCCCTTCTTTTCATTCCTCTTACTTTTCTTTTATGTAGGGACTGCTGTGTGTATTCGTGCTGAACAGACAAAAGAAAGCTTAGCCCGAAGCTGTTTTTACAATTATAATGGGATGCAGTAACATTTATTTACATTACTTACATATGTACATCTATTTAAATTTATGTGCATTCATGAATTTTATGAAGCATACATTTGAGAGATTAAAAATAAAACCAAAGAAAGCAACATGTGAATGAAATAATCGCCAATTATGTATGTAACTGAAATCAGCTTGACAAGCTGTACTAAAAATTCCGTACTAACAGTTTTCCCACTTACTTCGTTGAAGAAAATATACAAATAGTCGCTTGGAAAAATCAGCAGATTTGAGCACTCAAAATATACTTTTAACAAAAATCCACGTTTTGAAGTAAAACACTGAATCATTCCAAACATTTCACATTGTAGTAAAAACCCCAACAAAGCAAGTATTCAGGAAAGACATAAAACTAAATTTATTCCATTGTTATCAATTAGTTCTTAGGCGCATTGCTAAAGAAAAATTATAGTCCCTTAAATGATAATATAAGTGGAATGCAACAAGCATATTTACAGATAATCTAATTCCTGAAAATCATTTTCTTTTGAACGTATTAAATAAATACAAATTGTAGAAAAATAATTCAGCCTTCTTCATCACGCACAAAGCGCATGCTGTAATGCTTATTGATATAAGTAGTTTATTTTGTTAGGCACGTACGGATTTAAAAAGTACATATATTTTCAAACAAATCCATGTGCGTAGCACGGGTTCACACTAGTAATAACATTATAAAGCACGGAAGGTTCATGGAAGCAAACCAGACAAGTAACAAGGAAAAGAAAGATAAAAGTTATATATGTATATATGAATGCACTCACACAAATCAGGCTGCACTAATAATAAAAATATATATACAGATATGTATATTATCTTATAGGACAAGCCAAGTAATTAATGCTAGCACAATCAAAATCTTTTCAGCCTCCATTTGAATAAAAATCTCTGGCCAAAAATATATTTAACATATTTCCAGTACAAGAAATATCTGGAACCAGTTTTGACAACTCTGCATACATTCTTTTATATATCATCCCATATTTCATTTTCGTTCATAAATCTAAAACTGAGAATAAACCTATTACAAGTAAACCTGCAACACAACTTGATCAACAACAGCAACAAATCAAAGCAGTTATTACCAAATTTAAAGTCTGGAACAAGCAACATCAGGCTGATACTTTTCAAAAGCAAAGGCTGATCTTTGCTCAAATCTTTTACTGTGAGTAAACAAAGTTTTTAAAAGTTTAAACTGGTTGAATATTGCAATGCATGTGATAAATCTGCAAAGTAAGGTTATAAGTATGGGTTGCATGGATGATTTTAACTGATTTTTGCTGAAATAAAATATATATATTTGTATATATGGCTGTGTGTATGTTTGCTTGGCACTATTGTGACTCCAGGCTCTTGAATAACAATGAAAATTCATATCTACCTATACAAATGAATTCAAGCTTTGATCTTCAAGTGGGAAATGATTGTAACATTATAATTTCAAATTTAAAAATAGTTTCAAATAAACATTTGGGGTATGTATTTCAAAAATGGAAATTTTATAGGTCTGATTCAAAATAAGTTAAAATTCCATAATCTGGAATTTTTGGTTTAATCCTATAATCTGATTTCAATTTGTAAATGATGAATTTAGGAGGAACAAAACATGATTTTTATAGAGATAAATGTTGATATTTTTGGGGTTGACCGGAATTTGCACTTTAGCCTAATTCTGGCGATCGGCATGGAGTAAGTCGACTGGGTCGATGTCGAAGGGGGCCTGAGTGATAGAGATCTCAGGAAAATTAGCATTGGATTTTTCTAATCAGTGGATCGTCTGGACGAAGTGATTTTAGGGTTTAACACCCAGTTGAGGTCAAGGTTGTAGTCTGGGCTGCTGCGGTGTCTATGGCGCATCGGGGATCATCGGTCTAGGGGGAAAGGCGGCGTGGATGGCCGGAGAAGGGTTGAGCGGAGTTGCGTGTTCTCCGATGATTGGAGGAAGTGGCGAGGATGTTTTTCCTGATCGAACTTGGTTCCAGGTGGTAGTTGATCGAGCTCGATTTCGTTTTTGAGTTCGATTCAAAGTTTGAGTGGTCGGGTTTGATGGAGGAAGTCAATGACGACTTGCCGGTGATGGCATCGGTGATCAGATCATTGGCGATCGCTTGTGCACATGTACGTGCATCTGTGTGTCAGAGATTTGAGAAGAAAGAAGAAGGGGGCAGGCTTGGGTATAAACTCGGGAAGATGATGGTGGAACTCGAAGTGGTTCTCGGGTTCGTGTGAGTTATCCTAGCAGTTTTTAAAAATAAAACTAAGTTAAAATGGAAGAAGATGAAGGCACTAAGACAGGACTCGAGCACTTGTCAGGTTGATTCCGAAGTAGGAATAGCACGTTGTAAATCATGGTTTAAAGGTTTGAGGAAAGAAAAAAAACGAAGTTTTGAAATTTAAAAAAAAAATGAATTTAGTGATTGATTTATGTTTAAACCAAATTTGTGATTTGGTATTTAATAAAGGAAATGATTTCTAATTAAATTTTTGATAATTAATGGAGAGTAATTTGTTTATTTAATTATTTAATTGATGATTAAGGATTAATTAATTTGAAATTTAAGGTTATAAGTTAATTAATTACAGTTAAATCAAATTGTAATTAGAGATTATTAATTAATGATTAAAGATTAATTAATTAAGTAATTTGCGTAATCAATTCAAAGGATTGAATTATTAAGGTGATTAATTAATTAAAGTAATTAATTTAAAGATGATTAATTAGGATTGAACACTTAATGAAATTAATTTATAATAATGAGAATAATTAAAGTATAATTGCTTAATGACATTCATTAAGTTGGAAAATTTAAGGGGTAATTATTAAATGTGATTTATTTAATGCTAATTACTTAATAAAATAATTAAGGATTAATTACTTTGTGCTATTAATTAAAGGGAGTTACTTAATGAAATTAAAGAATGATTAATCAAGGATGATTACTCGAGGTGAATAATTAAAGGATTCATAAATTAATCAAAGGGTTAATTAATTAATGTTAGTAATTAAGAATAATTACTGAATGTGATTAGAGAGGATAATTAGGGAATGATTAATTAATGGATTGTAATTAATTTTGTTAAGTAAGCAAGACTAAAAGTGATTAAAGTGATTAATTTGATTTAATTAGGAATGGGGTGACTAATTAATCTCGCTTACGAATGATTGGTTGATATTTCTGATATGAAATGCTTTGTGATATGATTAGGTTGAACAGTGATAATATGGTTATCTATCGAGATGAATTACTGTGTAAAGTGACATCCTGTATTTTAAATTTAATTGTATTCACTTGAATAACTTGGGTTAAAATGACATTGGGTTCGAAGAGACCGGGGTCGGGTATTAGTTAATACCCGAAACCACCTCGATTCTTTATAGATTAATATGTGAAATCAATAAACTGGAATAGAATGATTTAAGTGAATTGGACCATTTAATCTAAGTTTCGGTACTTAGAAATTGATATGTGAAATAAGTGATGTCTCTAACAAATTATGAAATTGTAAATTGACACGAGTTACCCCGGGTTATGTAAGTTTTATGCTGTTGTATTCCATGTTAGATGGGTTTACTCACGCTGGTTTCCAGCCTGACCCGGGTGTTACTTTGTTGTAATGCTCGAGTCAGACCGAGTAGTACAGATTTTCAGGTAAGGACGTTCTGGAGCTCAGAAGACGAGCTGGATGGCAGGAACGTATGGAGTGTTTCCGCTGTGATATATTCCTGTTTATCTGAGACATGTTGATTTTAACTGTCCAGTGTATATATAAATGTTGTAACTCTGATGTATTGATATAAATTAACAGATATAGTATTCTTTTGTATAACTGTTATTATTTAATATTATATTTCATCCGCTGCGAATGTGAGAATCTGTGTTGTGTTTTATGTTTCTTCTTCTTCTATCTCTTTCTTCTTTCCTAACTATCTGGAATTTTCGAGATCGGAAATTCCGGGTCGTTACATGTAGACGACATTATATTTGGTTCAACTAATAATAAATTATGTAAAGAATTTTCTGAAATAATGACTAGTGAATTCGAAATGTCTCATATGGGAGAATTATCGTATTTTCTCGGTCTTCAAATAAAACAAGTTTCAAATGGAATATTTATAAATCAAGAAATACTGTAATAATCTTATCAAGCGATTCGGAATGGAAAACACTTCTGCTAAACCAATGCCTATGAGCACAACATCACATCTTGATAAAGATGAAAACGGCAAGAGTGTAGACCAAAAACTTTATCGTAGTATGATATGATCATTATTATACCTAACAACTAGTCGACCAGATATAATGATGAGTGTATGTCTATGTGCGAGATTTCAAGCTGACCCAAAAGAATCACACTTACGAGCCGTAAAACGTATACTACGTTATCTTAGTAATTCTAAAGATTTTGGACTTTTCTATCCAAAAGATTGCTCGTTCGAGTTAGTGTCATATAGCGATGCTGATTTCGGAGAATCACGGACGGATAGAAAAAGTACATGCGGAACGTGTCACTTCATTGGTATATCGTTAATATCGTGGTTTAGCAAAAAAACAAAATTGTGTCTCACTATCAACTTGTGAAGCAGAGTATATATCTGCAGCATTAGCATGTGCACAAGTAATCTACATGCAACAGACATTTAAAGATTTTAGAGTTAATTTATCAAAATCAACAATTTACTGTGATAATTCCAGTGCAATAAATCTATCTAAAAATCCAGTGAATCACTCTAGAACTAAACACATAGATATCCGACATCGTTTTTTACGTGACAATATAGAGAAAGATGTGATAAATTTAGATTTCGTTCCATCTGAAAATCAATTAGCTGATATTTTTACAAAACCGTTATTAGAAAATACATTTATAACTACGTCGAGAACTCGGTATAATGTCAATAAAAGATATATAAATAGTTCTACTATGATAAAATACGTAATTTTAGACCAAAACTCAAATATAAATTTTTTTGACAAAAATTCATTTTTCTAACCATGCTGAGACTCGAACCTATGACCTGTTGTGAATAGCCCAGATATCTTAACCACCTGAGCTATTAATTATTTTCATTGTGATCCAGGTCAGGGATTTTCTTATATGGTAACAACTATACTCTAAATTGTGTCTACCACTTATCTTTATATATATGATTGATGTATAAACAAACATATTATATTTACATAAGTAAATCACAAATAACAGAAAACCACCAGAATAGCAATTATCATTCCTAACTAACAACTTTGTTGTAGCTAAAAACAATACAATCCATTCATATTATCCTTTTTATTCTCCTCTATAATCTATAAATAGTCATTCTTATTCTCTGATTTTCATACAAACAACTAAACTAACAAAAATACAAAATCCTTTCATTATGTCAAATTCCTCTCATTCTACTAACTCCATAGAAATCATAACTTCCGATTCACCAACAAAAACACCCGTCCATCATTCTACACCACCTTTTACTTCTCACGATCATACCGGATACACTCCGGAGAAAAATAAAGGAAAGAAGATGATGTTTGATGTCTCTCCAACTACTAAACAAAAGATAGATGATTTTCATCACTATCAACAAGAATCGTTGATGCTTCAACATGAAATATACTACGAGAAAAAGATCAACTCGAGGCGTCTAGGAATTATAGAACACATTGCTCTGAAATTTTGCGGTGCTTCATCACATCCAATAGACGAACACGCCGTTTCACCTATTCGACGACCTTCTACCTCATCTCCGCCATGACCACCTGTCTCACCAAATTCATGGGATCGAAATGAAGCATCAAATGTTCATCGCAAACAGCTACAGGGCTACAAAACTCCTAGCCCTTCAAAATAAGAGTAGTTGTTATTAATTGTTATTTTTCGAATAATTTAACTAAAGTATGTACAATTTTTTTTGGAATAATTTATTTCTTCTCCTTCGTATTATAAACATATATACTAGTTCTAATATTCATAAATAAATTTACAAAGTTCATAAGTATGAAAATATATAAAATATTACTCAACACAAAATTGATTGGGAAAATCAACCTAGGTCAGTCGACTGAACCAGGGTACTAGTCGACTGACACTGAAAATAAATTTTTAAAAAAAGCAGGGTCAGTCGACCGTCACAGTGGCTCACTCGACTAGATCAGAAGTCGAAATCTATATAACCCATATTCAGTCAACTGAATCAGGCATTCAGTTGATTGAACCAGAAGTTCGAAAATTTTGAATTTCAAGTTCAGTCGACTGAACCACTGATTCAGTCGACTGATTCGTGGATCTGAGCAAAATTACCGCTCCTACCCACTCACTTTTTCACCTTTTAACCTTCACTTTCCCCTTCTCTCTTCACTTTCATTTCAGATTTTCAACTTTTCTAAAAACCCTAGATCTTCAAAAATTCATTTTTTACCCCCAAACAATCAAATTAAATGGCTCCAAAGAGAAAAGGACAAGCATCTTCATCCTCCCAACCTCCTTCCAATGAGCAAATCCAACAATGGCTCTTCGATGATAACGCAATTAGAAGATGGAGGAGAATTCAAGATTCCCGCATCTTTGAAGGTTCGTTTGTAAAATTGGCCGATTTTTCTCCATACCATATACAAGAATTGGCTCGTATGAGCAATTTGGAGTCTTTGTTCAATATTGATGAAAATAAGCATAAAATTAGTCAAACTATTCTATGCTAATCTTAACTTAGGTCACCAAAACATTCAAAACCAAGAAGATTGTGTATGGAGTTTAGTTTGCGCAAAACCCATATTTTTCTCGTTTGATTGAATGACTCACATTTTAAAATCTGAAAATGATGGTATTGAATTGAGCAATGTTGATTGTGATATGGTTGTTCGTGACCGTATAAGTCATTTATTTTTGGAAGACGATATGCATCAACTCAAGTCCATGTCTTTAAGGCCAAAAGCTAGAATTATATACCCTGCATTAATGAAAACTGTAACTCCACGAACCGGGATTTATGAACTTGTTTATGAACATAACTTCAAAGCCTTATACACCATCTTTGAAAATATCAAAGTTAATTGGCTACGATTAATTCTTGATGAATTCTTAAGCTTCAACGGTGGTCGAATGAATGTCATCTACTATGGTGAGTATATTATGTGATTGCTAAAAGCATGTGAGATTTCGGAACCTGACTCACCGGTTTCTACCGTCGGGTACTTAAACTCTCGCACTTTAGCATTAATGAAGCTACCAGTTCCTCAACATCCTACTATCATTACTTTTGAAGAATGGACTCAACGATAATTATCTCAAGATCAACCACACCAAAAACAAGGCGAAGCATCTCACCGCCAAAGATCAACTATTCGTATCCAAGACGAGATTTTGATTCCTAATCCAGGCCTTCCTCCACATGAGTCGATTTCCTTGATATGCCGTAACCAACAAATTCTTCAATCTCATATCACTAAAGTTGACAAAAAGCTTGATAAGGTTAAAGGATTTTTTACAAAGTTATGGCAAACTATCTCATGTTCATCCGGCACTTCCACGGCTACACTAGGTGATCCGGGTAAGCAACCCGTTTTTACTTGGCCTTCCTCTTCCGATGATCAAGCAAGTAGTAGCGACAACGATAGAGATGGAGGCGATAGTGGTGGTCAAACATCGCATGGTGATAGGGGTAAGCATAGAATGTCTTAAGTTGTTACTTTTCTTATAAAAACACTAGTCTTTATTTCTCAAACATCATTATGGCTTGTATTAAATAGCCACTCTTTTCGTATTATTTCAAGACTTTTGTTTGAAATATTATAATATGTGAATGTTCGTCTTCTTCATAATATCTATCTATACATCATACTTTTACATTTTTATTCCTTTTTGTCGATGACAAAGGGGGAGAAATATTATCACTAAGATTGAGAATGCAGGAAAATAGATCATCAAAGGTTCAGGAGGAGTAAGTATTTATATTATATATACAGTCGAAATCTATATCTATTTACAGGTTGTCATCAATCAAAAAGGGGGAGAATGTTGAGACTTGGTTTTGATTTATGACACAAAGCTATCACTACGACATACAGATTTGATGACTGTTACGACAAAAAGAGAATATATACTACATCGAGACAAGACATCAAAATCGGTGCATCAATTATATTATCTTGTTTTTTGAGTCTTAGGTCAATTTTGTTCAAATCTCTTCTCGTTTAACATATATATTAGCTTATATATAATCTTAATGATTTATACATATAAGCATAGAAAATATATATACTGGTTCGAAGCTCCGTCCTACGTCCAGTCCCAGACTCCTTCTGGAATTTCACTAAAATAATAACCCTCACTTAACCCGGAGGAACAGGTCTATACAACCCTTGAGCAGCCGACCAAGGACCTGAGCAGTGGAACAGGATTTCACCTCAGCAGCTGAAGAGGACTTCACACGCCTGAGCAGCAGAACAGGACTTCAACAAACACAAAAGATTGTTTTGACTTTGTGTGTTCTAATAACACCGATTTGTCACTTGTAGTACACCCTTCCTATAATCTTTTCCTCGAGTATAAATATATATATTTGAAGTTTATGAAGAATAGAAATGTATAAAATTGCTTTAATGCAGAATATTTGAAAGTATAGTTGCAAGTAGATTCCAGAGTATTAGATAAGAAAATTCGTTAGTTTGGAATCAAGTTAGAGTATGTATTTATAGATGTTAAAAAGCAGCGACTGTTGATGAAGAGTTTCGATTGAAGTGTTGCGTCCAAATCTTTTCGTAGAGGTTCATAACTCTTCACAAATTGTCGTGTCTTTTCAGAAAATAGCTGTTGTAGAAATTCAGTCAACTGAGCCTCTGGGTCAGTCGACTGGATATTCAAAACGTATTATTTGTTTATTTGTGCACCTGTGCATGTTGCACAGAAATTTACAGGTCAGTCGACTGACCTACCAGGTCAGTCTGACCTGGTGATTTCTGTGCAATTTGCACAGTTTTCACAGGTTTTAAATATATATATATTATATTATTTTTAAAAAAAACTTTGATAATATATATATATATATATTCTATGCTTATATGTATAAATCATTAAGGTTATATATAAACTAATATATATGTTAAACGAGAAGAGATTTTAACAAAATTGACCGAAGACTCAAAAAACAAGATAATATAATTGATGCACCGATTTTGATGTCTTGTCTCGATGTAGTATATATTCTCTTTTTGTCGTAGCAGTCGTCAAATCTGTATGTTGTAGTGATAGCTTTGTGTCATAAATCAAAACCAACTCTCAACACTCGTCATGTCTGTTCTGATATATCTATGTTCTCTACTTACAAGAAATACGATCAGGAAGAAAAACTCTACATGGGTAATTCTGCAGTTTCCATGATCGAAGGTAACGGCACTGTCGTCCTCAAATTTACATCCGAAAAAACTGTGACACTAAGTGAAGTTCTTCATGTTCCGGATATCCGCAAGAACCTTACCTCTGGACTTGTGCTCTCAAAGAAAAACTTCTGTATGGTCTTCGAGTCAGATAAAGTAGTTCTGTCTAAGGTTGGAATTTATATAGGAATGAGTTATTTATGTGATGGCCTATTTAAAGCAAATGTGGCCGTAGTCGACAATAAAACTATTTATTCTGATTGTGCTATTAATAAAAATGAAGTTTCTTATTTGGTTGAGCATGAAATTTTACTATGGCATGATAGATTAGGACATATAAATTTTCAAAAAATGAAAAAATTATCAAACTTGGGATTTAATTCCTAAATTCCAAGTAGATAAAAACTACAAATGTGAGACATGTGTAGAAGCAAAACTGGTTAAAAACCATTTCATACTATTGATAGAAGTACATAACCACTAGGTTTGGTTCACACTGATTTATGTGATTTTAAATCATTACCTACAAGGGGTGGGAAAAAGTAATTTATCACTGTTATAGACGACTATACACGATATTGCTATGTATATCTTTTGAATATTAAAGATGAAGCAATTACATCGTTTATAAAATATAGGCCGAAGTAGAAAATCAGTTAAATAAAAATATCAAGATATTGAGATCTGATCGAGGTGGAGAATATGAATCACCATTTGAACAATTCTGTGCATAAAATGGTATAATCCATCAAACAACAGCTCCATATTCACCATAACAAAATGGTATTTCCGAGAGAAAGAATAGAACATTAAAAGATATGATAAATGCAATGTTATTGACCTCTGGTCTACCGACGAACTTGTGGGGGGAAGCCTTAAATATGTCTAATCACATATTAAACAAGGTTCCTCACAATAAAACAGGAACAACTCCATATGAGTTGTGGAAAGGACGCATACCAAGTTTCAAATACCTCAAAGTGTGGGAGTGCTTGGCAAAAGTTGCAGTTCCGCCTCCCAAGAAAGTCAAACTTGGACCCAAAAACTATAGACTGTTACTATCTAGAGCCAGCCCAAAATAGTAGTGCCTACAGATTTTTGGTATTCAAGTCTGATATAGCTGATATTAATGTCAATACAATCATAGAGTCTCGAGATGCCTCATTTTTTGAAGATGTGTTTCCGCACAAAAGGAATGAAGAAAATTATGTCCCTAAAAGGACAAGAGAAGAATCAAGCAAGCCACATGACGATGAAACTCATCGTGAAATTGAGGAAGTTGAACCAAAAAGAAGCGTTAGAGCAAGAACGTCCAAGACGTTTGGTTCATATTTTCTAACATACCTGTTAGAACACGAACCTCAAACATACAAGGAAGCAACGTCATCTTCTGAATCTTCATGTTGGAAAGAAGCAATCAAAAGTGAAATTGATTCAATTCTAAGTAATAAAACTTGGGAAATAGTTGATCTTCCGCTTGGAATAAAACTGATTGGTTGCAAATGGATCTTCAAAAAGAAGATGAAACCAGATGACTCTATTGACAAATATAAAGCAAGATTGGTAGCCAAAGGATATCGTCAAAAGGAAGGTATAGACTTCTTTGATACTTATTCACCGGTTAAATGAATAACCTCTATAAGAATGTTAATAGTAATTGCATCCATATATAATCTAGAGATTCATCAAATGGATGTAAAGACATCATTCTTAAATGGAAATCTTGATGAGGAGATTTACATGGAGCAATCCGAGGGTTTTATTTCAAAAGGAAATGGAAACTAAGTATGTAGATTAGTAAAATCATTATACGGACTAAAACAAGCTCCAAAACAATGGCATGCAAAATTTGATAGTGTCATGATGAAAAATGGTTTCCGTATAAATGAATGTGATAAATGTGTTTATTATAAACAAGTTGGACAATCATACGTGATGATTTGTTTATATGTAGACGATATGCTAATCTTTGGTCCAAACAGTAAAGTAATAGAGACCATAAAGAAAATGTTAATCAACAATTTCGACATGAAAGATTTAGGAGTTGCAGACATTATTTTGAAAATCAAAATAATAAAAACACCTAATGGAATTGAACTATCTCAGTCACACTATGCGGAAAAAGTGATTGAAAAATTCCAAAATTACGGAATTAAAAAAGTAAGAACATATTTTAATCCATTGGAAGTACTGCATAAAAACACTAATGAGAGTGTAATGCAACTGGAATACTCTCGTGTAATAGGATGTCTAATGTACCTTATGAATTGCACAAGACCAGATATAGCTTATGCAGTAAGTCGACTAAGCAGGTATATAAGCAACCCAGGGAAGGAACACTGGAAAGCACTAATGGGAGTGTTGAGATATTTAAAGAGTACCATGAACTTTCCCTAAATTACGAAAAATATCATGCCGTCTTATAAGGATATAGTGATGTAAACTGGATTTTTGATTCAGAGGAATCTAAATCAACTAGTGGTTATGTCTTCACCCTAGCAGGAGCAATAGTGTTATGGAAATCCACTAAACAAACGTGCATAGCTCGATCCACTATGGAATCAGAGTTCATTGCTTTAGATAAAGCAGGCGAAGAAGCAGAATGGCTTCATCAATTTTTAGAAGAAATTCCATTTTGGCCTAAACCTGTACCGGCCATATGCATATACTGTGATAATCAAGCAGCGTTAAGCAGAGCGCAAAACTTTGTGTATAATGGAAAGTCACGACATATTCGTCGACGCCATAACACAGTTAGGCAGTTACTCTCAAATGGAACTATTTTCATTGATTATGTGAGAACTACTAATAACCTTGCGGATCCATTTACTAAAGAATTATCAAGAGAGAAAATTGACTGCGCATCGAGGGAAATGGGTTTAAAAGCCTAAACCAACAAGAGTTATCTTATACGGAAACCTATCCTAACGACTGGAGATCCCACGGACTAGGATCAATAGGCAAACCAGTGCTGAGTAACTCAAGAAGCAATGCATTTTTTTGGACTTAGTCCTACTCCATTCCTATGGTGCACAATAGAATGCATGCCTGCAGAAGTATTAAAAGGGTAAAGCTATGCGTTTTAATGATAACCATATCTTGAAAATAACAAGTTGGGTATATGTAGAATACTCTTAATAGTTGCAATCACCTATGTTAGTGTGAGCTGGGTCGGTTCTATGAGAATATTAAAGGCTTAAATTCTCTAAAACACTCGCAGAACCAAATTTGTTCAGGACCAAAATGAACACAACCAAGAGATTGGATGTGAAGGAAAACAATGCTTTGTAAAGCTTATTGTTTGGTTATGCACAAACGGCTGACGGTTCAAGATGAAATAACTCACGGATTAGCCAGGTATATCCGATAAGTTTTAACTAGGGAAAGTTCAAAGTGAAATATCTACTTATCATCGATATAGCATTATTTTATTATGAACTGTGTGATATTACACTTTGTGTGGGGGAGACATATATCATCATTCATGTGGGGGATTGTTAGAGGCCCTTTATAGTGAATGAGATATTGTCTCACATCGCCAAAAATAAGTTAATGTTCATGCTTATATACTACTTTCCTCAAACCCATATTGGCCCTTAGGGTTAGGTAATTTTATGCGAGGGGGAGGACCTATATGGCCATACTGTACCGAACTGGGCCGGTGCGAGTGCGGGTCTAGTAAGAGTGGACCGTGTTATATTTTTGCTGCAAAGAAGTAAACAGTTTTCTGCTGTTTAAATTCAAATAGAAGCACTAGCGGATTGGAAATGCCCGTTGTTTGACCGGACGCGGCTTTTCAAACAGAAATAGGCGTTGCAAATGAAGAGACACGACTGTTGCAAACCGCGACGGTTTTTGGCCGTTGCAAATGAAGAGACACGACTGTTGCAAACCGCGATGGTTTTTGGCCGTTGCAAATGAAGAGACGCAATTGTTGCAAACCGCAACAGTTTTTTGGCCGTTGCAGACGAAGAGATGCGGTTGTTCCCAACAGACATAACTGTTGGGAATTAGCCTATAAAAGGAGAAGGAAACCTGATCAGTTATTCACTCCGAATTTTCTCTTCTTCCTCTTCATTTCTTAATCTCTACAATCCGTACGCTTCTGTGTATCACACAGAAGATCATACACATCACATTCTCGAGCAGATCACGTCTGTTGTATCTTGGGAGACTTTAAATAAAGTCTTAAGAAAATTGTTACGACAAGCCTCAGACGAAATTTCCTCCTTCATCCGGTTAGATATCTGTTTATTTATATATTTTTATACATCGTTCTGTAATCTTTCCATTTCAACGTTGTGTTGTTTCTACGAAGTAGTACAACTCTTGTTTTATCGTTATAGTTTAATACAACAATTTGTGTTGTTATTGCTATAGTTTGTTGTTGTAAATTAATTACAACATAGTTATTGTTCAAAATTACTAATACAGAATTCCAAATTAGTGGAAATCTGATTTGTAAACTTGTGTGACGAGTTTATAACATATTGGTCTCTATTTTGGTATACTGATCGATTAACAGTTACATCGTTTAGACATAGAAACAAAACAAACCTATGTGTTTTATGATGTTTTTCATGAACATCTATTCCCGTTCAAAGTTTCATCGTTTATGATTGAAGATTTCTTAGTTTCCACTGATCTTAATCATGTCGTAGTTATTTATGATGATATTATCTCTTCCATAAGCTCATCTCCTCGTGAACAACAGCAATTCTCGAACCTTGACCCGTTATTCGATCCTTGCCTAATTCAAAGTCACCGAGTTTGGAACTTGAACCACGTGCCAAACTCTTCTTTTTTCGCTAGATCGGTTGCCACTCCACCAACGCACGTCACTTGTCATCTAGCTTAAGAACTTTATCCTTCTAAGAAGATTCAACCTCCCGTATGTCGATTTATTTGGCGAAAACGCCCCCCTCCACAATATTGGGAAGACTTCACTTGTTGGGTTCGAGTGTACTTCATCCTCATCTTATCCACTCACTAACCAACTCTCCTTCTCAAAGTTCAATCCACAACATCACGTCTTCCTAAATAATATAGGAACCTAAAACCTTTATGAAAGCAATGAAACATTCTCGTTGGCATGATGCCATGACACAAGAAATTGTAGTTTTGGAATCCAATAACACTTGGACTCTCACTTCTCTTACGAACGGTAAATCCGTTGTTGGCTTTAAATGAGTTTATTAGTTCAAATTTTGAGTTGATAGATCTATCGAGGGGTACGAGGCTTATTTAGTTGCAAAATGATGCACACAACAAGAAGGCATTGAATTTTATGACACTTTAACACCTGTAGCTAAACTAGTTATGGTATGAGTTTCACTTTCTCTTCCTAAATAATAGAGGAACCTAAAATCGTTACGGAAGCAATGAAGACATTCGCATCGGCGTGATGCCATGACACACGAAATTGTAGCTTTGAAATCCTACAATACTTGGACCTTGCAATAGGATGCAATGAAACTTTCCAAATGGAAAATATATTGTTGGCTCTAAATGAGTTAATTAGTTCAAGTTTTGAGCTAATGGATCTGCTGAGTGATCCAAGGCACATTTAGTTGCAAAATGATACAATACAACAAGAAGAAATTGAATTTTATGACACTTTCACACCTGTAGCCAAATTAGTTACGATGAGTTCTACTTTCTCTTGCTATAATCAATGGTTGGTGTTGGTGTTAAAAATGACCACCAACACCATAACAGTATGACAGCACCACCAATCTAATCATAATTTTCAGACAAAATTAAATGCGCAGATCACAGATTTAATAGCAAAAAAGTAAACGAACACACGAATTTATGGTGGCTCGGTAAATTCTAGTCTACGTCCACTTCAATAATCTTTTTATTATACTGTATGATTACAAATACAATTTGTTTGTCTTAGAAAATCAATGGAGAAGGAAATTAATGGAGGAAGGAAAGAGAAATAACAAAATGACATTGAATTTTATGACACTTTTAGTTGCAAAATGATACATACAACAAGAAGGCATTGAATTTTATGGCAACTTTCACACCTATAGCCAAATTAGTTACGGTATGAGTTCTACTTTCTCTTGCTATAATCAATGGTTGGTGTTGGCGTCAAAAATGGCCACCAACATCCTAACAGTATGAAAGCACCAACAATCCAATCATAATTTTCAGACATAATTAAATGCGCATATCACAGATTCAATAGCAAAATAGTAAATAAACACACGAATTTTATAGTGATTCGGCAACTTACGTCCACTCATTAATCTTTTTATTATACTGTAGAATTATAAATACAGTTTGTTTTAGCTTTAGAAAATTAATGAAGGAAGAAAAGAGAAACAACAAATAAGAGCCAAAAGAAGATCAGTCCAGCAGAAGAAGATTCCTTTTCTTGAGCCAATGATCCGGTATTTATAGGATAAAACAGACAAATATCCAGCTGAAAATCCACGTGCAGAAGACCGAAATCGAGATGGACCGATCCAGAAAAAATGGGGTCCATCTGGGGCCATATGAGCGATCGACACCGATCTCTTTGGGGGAAATCAGCACCGATCGGTCATGCATGCCTTATAGGGCCCGAGGATCGCCTGCGTGGGACCCCCTCTGTCCCCTCTTCGTGTTTCTATAGTTTGCTTGATTTTCCTGGTATTTGTTGAGTTATTGAACGATCATCATTGACTTAAACTGTCAATCCGAGTGATTCATAGCCATAGTGATCCGATCTGATTCCCTGCCTAGGGGAAGTTTCAATCCATACTTAGCCAATTCCGAGATGTCATTTACGTGAATCCGCTTGACTATCATCCATAGCCTTGCTTATAACTGATCTTCAAACCCGATAATCATCTCTCCGAGCTCCCTGCCTCGATGACCACGAAATCCATTTAGCCAAATTCATGGTATCACGGCCTTACCAAAAGGCGGAATAACAGTTGACATCTTTATCAACTCGATTTCAACAGCGTTTTCTTACAAGATGATCTTAAAGAAGGTTTTTTTACATGCAAATTCCATCGGTTTTTAGTAAAACAGGTGAAACCTATGTATGCAAAATGAACAAATCTTAATATGGTCTTATGGAAGCTTCTCGCCAATGGTTTGCTAAATTATTCGCGCTCCTTTTTAATGAGGGATTAACTCAGTCTCATGCAGATTACTCTCTCTTTACTCTTCGTACTACTGAAATTTTAATTTTTATGCTAGTTTATGTGAATATCATTGTTACAGGTGGTAATGAATCAAAAACTACAATATTTTTTTTCTTTCTAGAATTCCAATTTCTATTAAACATTTAGGTCGTCTCCAGTTAGGTATTGAGGTTTTTCGATCTCCTGCTGGAATTATTTTAGATCAACGTAAATATATCTTAGATATTCTCAAGGATTCTACTCACTAACATCAAAATCATCTACTTTTCCCCTGGAACAACATATCGAGGTTTTGCCAAACGATGACGTGCCTCTATCTAATCCAAGCCAATATTGTCGTCCCATCTGTCGTCTTTCTTATATCAACATTACTTGATCAAACATTAGTTTTCAGTTAATTATCTTAGTCAGATTATGGAAGATCCCCGCTCATCTCATTTAAAGACGGTAACACGCTCTGAATGCCGAGCTCTTGCCAAATTAAAACTAAAACGCCAATGGTTATATTATCTTTCTCAAGATATTGGAGTTCACGTTTATCAACCTATTTTTGTATATTTTGATAGTTAGGCTGTTATTCACATGTTGAAAATCCGATATTCCATGGATGAACAAAACATATTGAAATCAATTGTTACTTTATTCGTGAGAATGTTATTTCCGGTTTGATTAAACCCATTTATATCATGTCCGCTCAATAGCTTGCTGATATATTCACAGAGCCATTAGGGGCAGATCAATTTTGATGACTAGTAAGCAAGTTGGGCGTCTGAAGCTCCCACTCCAACTTGAGGTGGGTATTTAACAAGAAAAGATCTGCATAACTTGTGTACCAAAAATATTTGCAACGATCAAATATCAACTTAGCAACTAACATGTAAAAGTGCTAGAGCAAAATAACAACAAAATGATGCAGAGACTTGTTCCACTAAGGCCTAAGCCAAGTCTTAAGCTCACAATTTTAGCTTAGTGAACAATTATTTTACCTTGTTTATAGCTAATTCATACCCTTGTAGCTTAATAAAATAGGAACTTTTTCTTCTAGTAAATTACATTTTTTTAATATAGCAATATCAATCTCTGATATCTTTCTCATAATCTCTCATATTGCATCTCGTTTTTCATCTACCTTAATTAAATCAATATTACCCATGCACATCTTTAACTATTATAAAGAGGATTCCTCTGTCTTCATCATTCAACCATCGTCAAACTTACAATGAATGCTTTTTCAAATTTTCACAATTTATCACATATTCACATCACATGCATGCACGCACAAGTCATGCATGTTATACTCTAGTATCATATATTATTATTGAATTTTGTATTAAATTGCTATTTTTGGTTTCATTGTTGGTTTTCCCTGTTGGAGGAAAATTGTAGTGATCCTAGATGGGATGGACATTGCTCCACAGTTTGTTGTATTAATCACGCTAATTTTCATATGATTTTAATACCATTTAGTTTTCACCACAAGAAATGTTATAAAAATTTTGATCCGTCAGTCTTGCAGTAACCTTTAAATTGTATAAAATGATTGTAACAAACATAAATTTGCTGTACTCCTATTTTAGTACATCAGAATGTCGGTGATTCTGTTCTGATTTTTGCGGGATCGATAAGCTCAAACGAAATTCCATTTCCGGTACCAACAGTTAAAAGAAGAAGATAAAATTCATGTTTTTATCAAGGAAAAACATGCAAAAACATTAATGACTTTGAATCTTTAGCACAATTGGATATTTTATTATTTAGATGTTGATCAAGTGCAAAACCAAATCTTTTATCAGTCAATCAACCGATGCTCAACTTTATCCAAAAATATGTAATCAAACAGTTAAATCAAATGATTGAATCGACTTTGCAATACCTATGAAAGATGGAGAGGGATTCGCAAAAAATTAAAAGCTAGAAAAAAAATGTACTACAAATTATATTAGTTTCGGGACATAATTTATTATTGAAAAAAAAATATCACAAAAAATATACCTCAAATTATATCAACAAAACCTACGTAATAGAAAGCCTCAAAAAACAAACCTTGAAATAAAAACATTCAATTTAATGTCTAATGCTTCATTTATAATTTCTATACGCATTTTGTTTATAATATTTATTAATTCATTTATTAAAAAATTTCAAAAAGTCCCAATTAAAATCGAAATTGGAACTGATTTTTGAAATGGAACCAAAATTTCATTAATTTTAAATGACCAAAACTAAACCAAAACTGAAAGTTTGAACTTTGTCAAACAATGGACGTAAATTTCTCTCTTTCAATGCCTTGCTGCACACAGGACCATTCAAATATTTTTCTCTTGGTATGCCACTACTCGCATACTCGCAGTTCTGAGCATGACATCCAATTTTCTCATTTGATTACTATTTGAAGGTCTTCTCAATTCCTATACCACCTTACAAGTGTCAATTAATAGTGCACCAAACCTTAATTTCACAAATGTAATATCTTGTTTAGGCTTCATGGAGGTCATAGTGCTTCAGAATTTAATGGTTATTTTAGGCCATAGCAGCAAATTTTTTTTTTTTTTTTTGACAGTAGAAAACTTGCTTTCCATTTTGGCAATAAACTGCCACATGGAAGGAATCAGAGTTACTTCTAGCATCATGGTTTATTCTGCGTTAACAACCGTTTTACAAGCTAGACGGTTGATGTCCTCTGTATATTCAGGCATGATGTCACAAAAGCATAGTAATCAATTGGCTTCAAATTAACTGGAATTGTTGTTTATTCTACTTTCTACTTTGTAATGGATAACGTTCAGTTGACGAGAACTCTTTAGTCAACTATTTGTTTACAATAACTAAAGGATACTTGTCATTTTAGACTGCTAATGAGTGTATTTGGCGTTGAGTTGTTAAATTTTGGCGACACTATATGGGGATTTGTAGAGGTCGGAAGTAGCTTCGCAACGGAGAAAATGGTTCGCAAATCGGAGTTCGAAGGTGGAAGTTATAAGAGAAAAAACGATGTAGGCTGTTTGGCAGGGTCAGACGTTTGAGAAACATGGTCAGACGTCTGGCCCCTCAATAGAACTGCTTCCAGAGAACAAGATCAGACGTCTGAGACGTCTGAGTCTGGGCAGAATTGCTTCCAGAGCATTATGTCAGACGTCTGATCAAATGGTCAGACGTCCGGTCTGAAGCATATCGCTTTCCAGAGACTTCAGTCAGACGTCTGACCATGTTGGTCAGACGTCTGGAGCGACTTTCGGCTGTTTTTTTGCTGTGGACTTGGCGTGAAGATTTGTGACATCTACAGGGGCAATTTCAGAACATTGCCTAGGGTTTCTATTCTCCTATATAAGCTAGCTTCAGGTTTCAGATCCTAGAGAGATGCAAAGCGACTGCAAGAGATTAGCCTCCACTAATTAGGGTTTATCAAAACCTAATTTTCTTCAATTCTCTTCTCCACAAATCAATTTCTAATTAGAAATTTGATCATTGTAATCAATCTCTTGTACTCTTCTCATCAATAATAATAAAGCTCTCTCTTAAAGTGGATGTACACTAACACGACATTAGTGGAACCACTATAAATCGCTGTGTGATTTATTTTTCGTTATTGCTTTAATTTCTGAATTGCTTATTTGGGATTGTGATTGTCTTTGGATTGGTTGAGACTAGATTTGAGTTATTGGTTGGTTGTTTTTACACTTCTTATCACGATCCCGTCTTCCGCTGTGCTTAGGGGATTTCGATTCGAGTGGTCTCAAGTTGGAATCTCGTAATAACATTTGGTATCAGAGCATTGGTGTTGGTAGGTGGTTGTAGAAATGCCAGAAACAGATAATACCTCAAGTAGTTTCTCAATGGGTAATCCAAGTGGTGTAGCGCCTTATGTACGTGGATCGTATGCAGCTTCAGGATCACAATTGGTAATAGACAAGTGGAATGGCGATAATGATTTTGAAAAATGGCAATGGAAGATGAAAGCGGTTATAAGGAGGAATCGGGTGCATCGGGTAGTGTTTGACACACATTTGTTGCCAGCGGACATCTCGGATGTTGAGAGAGAGGAGATGGAAGAGTGGGCATTCACTACACTTCAACTTGCTATGGGAGATAATGTTATCTCTGAAATTAATGGTGAGACAACCACTAAGGGTATTTGGGACAAGTTGGAAGAATTGTATATGAAGAAGTCACTGACAAATCGTTTGATCTTATTGCGAACGTTCTTCACCTATAAGATGAAGGAAGGTACTTCGCTTAAGGCACACTTGAATATATTTGATGATTTGCTAATGAAGATGAATGCGGTAGATTTGAAGATTGAGGAAGAGCAAAAGGCGACGATTTTGTTGTGTTCGTTGCCAGATCGCTATACAAGTTTCTCAAATAGTTTGATCTATAGCCGAGATACATTGACTCTTGATGATGTCAAGACGGGTCTTCTTAGTGAGAAGTTGCGGGATCAAATAAAGGAGTTAGGTGATGGAGGTAGTGGTGCTAGTAGTGGTCATGGTTTGTTTGTGGAGAAGGAAAGGTATGTGAAGAAGGAGAACCGGGGGCGTTCTAAATCAAGGAACCCCGGTTGGAGAGGAAAGTCGAAGGAAAGAAAAGGCAAGTGCTATATTTGCAAGAAGCCCGGTCATTGGAAGAATGAGTGTCCAGACAAGGAGAAGGCAAAGAAGGAAGTAGCATCTTCATCTGTAGCGATGGAGAGTGGAGTTGGTGAGGGAGATGTAGATGTTTTGTCGGCGGTAGCATCGGATGTTTCGGGTAGCAATTGGGTGCTCGATTCGGGGGCGTCTTATCATATGACGCCAAATAGAAATTGTTTTTCTTCTTACATCGACAAAGAAGGAAATTCAATTGTTATGGGAAATGGTGCTATTTGCAAGTCGAAAGGCATAGGTTCCGTGCAAATTCGGATGTTTGACGGAGTGGTTCGTACTCTCACTAATGTACGCTATGTTCTGGGACTTCGGAAGTTGCTTATCTCTTTGGGGCAGCTGGATTCTTTAGGTTGTAAGATCACTATTGAGAGTGATAGCTTGCGGGTTTCGAAGGGGGCGCTTGTGGTGATGAAGGGTGCTAGGACTCATGGTATTTATTTGCTTCAAGGAGTGACTGTGGAAGGCGAAACTTGTATAGGAGTTGACAGTTCTCGTGGCTTGGATGCGACTAGGTTGTGGCATTTGAGGTTAGGTCATGTCTCGGAGAGGAGTTTGGACATTCTTCGAAAGAGTAAGATGATCGATGGAGAGAGTTTCAACAAATTGGAGTTTTGCGAAGAATGCGTCATGGGGAAGCAAACAAAGGTTTCATTCGGTGAAGGAAAGCATGATTCGAGAAGGGTTCTTGAGTATGTTCACACGGATGTTTGGGGACCGGCACCTGTAGCTTCTTTAGGTGGAGCTCGCTATTATATTTCCTTTATAGATGATTTTTCTCGGAAAGTTTGGGTGTATGTAATGAAGGCCAAGTCGGAGGCATTTGCAAAGTTCAAAGCATGGAAAGCTCTTGTTGAAAATGAAAGTGGAAAGTCTTTGAAGGTTCTAAGATCTGACAATGGCGGAGAGTATGTTTCCAGAGAATTTTTAGAGTTGTGCAAGCATCATGGTATTCAAAGGCATTTTACTACACCCGGAGATCCATAGTCGAATGGTGTTGCGGAGAGGATGAATCGTACTCTACTTGAGAAAGCTTGATGCTTGAGATTGACATCGGGTTTGGCGAAGGGATTTTGGGCTGAAGCTTTGTCAACCGTAGTGCACATTATTAATCGAATTCCATGCTCAGCTATTGGTAACAAAATTCCGGAGGAAGTGTGGAAGGGAAAAAGCATAGACTTGAGTTATCTTCGTGTCTTTGGAAGTCCGGTTTATGTGCATGATTCGGGAAATGATAAGCTTGAACCTAGAGCTTTCAAGGGGATTTTGCTTGGCTATACGGATGGAGTAAAAGGCTATCGGATTTGGAATCTGGAAACGAAGAAGGTAGTGAATTCTCGTCATGTTACTTTTGATGAGTCGGTGATGTTCAAGGAGAATGGAAGCTCATCGGATGTTCCGGATTCGGCTCATGATGAATCAAAGGAGAAGGAAATTATTTCCACATTTTGTCCAAGGAGTAGAGAGAGTAGAGTAGTTGGAGATGCTTGCGAGGAAGTAGCGGTTCATGTTACATCGCATAGTCCAAAGGGTACCTCTAGTAGTGTTGTTGATGTACACGAGCCTGGAGAAGATTCGGTGAAAGGTGGAGCTGAAGGAAGTTTGGGTGATGGTATTGCTACTCGGGTTGGTCGTCGCACTATAAGACCACCCGAAAGATATGGTGATTGGAACTATCTTAGTTTTTGTGAAAATTTGGACTATGCTCTTCATGTAGTCCAAGATGAGCCGATGGACCTTGATGAAGTCATGAAGTCGAGTGATAGCTCGAAATGGATTTGTGCCATGGAGGAAGAGATGCAATCATTGTTGAAGAATCAAACTTGGGATTTGATTCCACTTCCTAAAGGAAACCGTGCTATTGGGTGCAAATGGATATACAAGGTGAAGGACGATGGAAGATACAAAGCTAGGCTAGTAGCTAAGGGGTTTGCACAAAGGAAGGGAAAAGAGTATGATGAGATATTCGCACCGGTTGTACGTCATACTTCTATCCGGATATTACTTGCTATAGTTGATGTTCATGACTTGGAGTTGGAGCAACTTGATGTGAAAACCGCCTTCTTGCATGGTGACTTGGATGAAGACATCTACATGGAGCAACCGGAAGGTTTTATTGTGGATGGTAAGTCAAATTTGGTCTGCAAGCTGAAGAAATCACTATATGGACTAAAGCAATCACCTAGACAATGGTACAAGAGGTTTGATCATTTTATGCTTGAAAATGGTTTTGATAGAAGCATCAAGGATGCTTGTGTTTATTTCAAGAAGTTGGGAAATGATTGTTGGGTGTATTTACTCTTGTATGTGGACGACATGCTCATTGCTTCTAAGGATAAGAATGAAATCAACAAGTTAAAACTGAGTTTGAAATCGGAGTTCGAAATGAAGGATCTTGGAGAAGCAAGAAGGGTATTGGGCATGGAAATTGTAAGGGATCGAAAGCATTTTGAGTTGAAACTAACTCAAAAGGAATACATAGAGAAAGTGCTTTGCTGTTTTAGCATGGAGAATGCAAAGGCGTCAAATACACCTTTACCTTTGCATATGAAGCTTTCGAGTAAAGGATCACCTATCTTGGAGGAAGACAAGGCTTATATGGAAAAGGTGCCATATGCTAGTGCGGTTGGGAGTCTAATGTATGTTATGGTGTGTACAAGGCCCAATATTGCAAATCCCGTCGGGATGGTTAGTCGATACATGGCTAATCCGGGGAAATCGCATTGGGAAGCTGTGAAGCTTATATTGAGATACCTTAGAGGCACATCATCTCATGGTCTTGTTTTTTGCGGTAGTAAGGCGATGGATTGCAAGTTGGTTGGTTATTGTGATTCGAACTACGCTGGTGATAGGGATCGAAGAAAATCAACTTTCGGATATGTCTTCACACTTGGGGGAACAGCCATAAGTTGGAGATCTAGATTGCAGACCGTAGTTGCTTTATCCACTACGGAGGCGGAGTTGATTGCCGTAGTGGAGGCGGCAAAGGAGGCACTCTATTTGAAGCGATTGTTGTGTGACTTGGGATTCAGGCATGATAGTATTGATGTTCGATGTGATAGCCAGAGTGCTATTCACTTGGCAGAGAATTTGGCGTTTAGCTCACGGACCAAGCATATTGAGGTGAGAGAGTCATTTCTTGTAGCCATGGATGCGGATAAACAAGTATATCTTCGGAAAGTGCACACAAAGGATAACGCGGCGGACATGTTCACTAAGGCTTTGCCGGTTGGGAAGTTCGAGCATTGCTCGAACTTGATTCGCTTGGAGAAGTGCTAGGTGCCACGGGGTGGCACAGTTAAGGGAGGAGCTTAGTGGTAGATGAGAATGAGTATCGGTGAGAGATTGAGGTTCTATCTTCTTGGTTAGTGCCAGTCCTTGGAGAGATAGCTTAGGTTTTGGATGTTTTCAACATTTCATTAGCGGGCGGGGGCTTTGCCTGAGCTCGTTGGTGGAGTGCAATGGGCGGTGGCTTTGCCGAAGCTCATTGGGAAAGCATTCATGTTTGGTTGAAGGTAGAAGAAGTGATAGTTGGTGCTATCGGTTGTCGTTGATGGTATGGTACCATTAGAGTTGGAGATGGATATAGTGTCGAGGTGGAGTGTTAAATTTTGGCGACACTATATGGGGATTTGTAGAGGTCGGAAGTAGCTTCGCAACGGAGAAAATGGTTCGCAAATCAGAGTTCGGAGGTGGAAGTTATAAGAGAAAAGGCGATGTAGGCTGTTTGGCAGGGTCAGACGTCTGAGAAACATGGTCAGACGTCTGACCCCTCAGAAGAACTGCTTCCAGAGAACAAGATCAGACGTCTAACCAAAGGGGTCAGACGTCTGAGTCTGGGCAGAATTGCTTCCAGAGCATTCTGTCAGACGTCTGATCAAATGGTCAGATGTCTGGTCTGAAGCATATCGCTTTCCAGAGACTTCAGTCAGACGTCTGACCATGTTGGTCAGACGTCTGGGGCGACTTCCGGCTGTTTTTTTGCTGTGGACTTGGCGTGAAGATTTGTGACATCTACAGGGGCAATTTTGGAATATTGCCTAGGGTTTCTATTCTCCTATATAAGCTAGCTTCAGGTTCCAGATCCTAGAGAGATGCAAAGCGACTGCAAGAAATTAGCCTCCACTAATTAGGGTTTATCAAAACCTAATTTTCTTCAATTCTCTTCTCCACAAATCAATTTCTAATTAGAAATTTGATCATTGTAATCAATCTCTTGTACTCTTCTCATCAATAATAATAAAGCTCTCTCTTAAAGTGGATGTAATCAATCCCTTTTCAACCGCTATCTCGTAATACATGCAGAAACAACTCCTAATATAGCCCCTTTGACTCACATTCATGTGGGTTCTATTTAAGGCTTGTTATGTGTTTCGCACGGCCCATGCATCACCATCGACTCTGATATTTCATACCGATGTGGTTGCATGCAATCTGCTGCCCTCGGTTCTTGGTATATGCATGACAGTTGACAAATACTATTATGATAACAAAAATGTCTTATGTTAGATGTCTAACAACTCATACTTATACCTAGTTGTGAAGGTGTGCGCTTAAGCGTGGTTAGGCTCAAAACTCAACCTCTGTGTTTTGTTTACTCCTATAGGCCTTAGGTAGCAATAAAAGCACATAAAAGAGCGTTTACTTGCAAAAACTATAAAGTACCGATGTGCTTTCTGGGGCCTTAACCTAGTTTTTCAGTTTTCTTATGTTTTTTTTATGTCACCTTGTATATGTTACTGTTTTCTTCTGAAATATTTTCCCTTCTATCCATTAATATTACATTTAGAGCAAATCAACCACTTGTCATTGAAACCATTCAGAATTCATTAGAAGTTTTGATCTGAAGCTAAAACTGATTGAAGAGATGATTTTTTTTTCATATTATTTTTTGTTTCATTTAATTTTATTTATTTATTTTATGGGGTGGAGCCTTGACACAACGGTTAGGTCATCCGCATGGTGATCTGGACGTCCATATTCGAGTCCTGAAACAGCCTCTTCACAGTGCGAGGGAAAGACTGCGTACATTATCTACCTTCCCAAAGCCCGTTATCACGCGGAAGCCTCGTGTACTAGGTTCCACCTTTAATTTTTTTTATGATTTCAGTTTTCCATCTACAGCGTTATTTTTCTCTTTAGGAAGAGCCATATCGAATGCTTATTAATCTAATGTAATATATTCTGGATTTTATACCAATTCAAAATATTACTAATTACTAATTTAGAAAGTTAGGTGCAATCATACCAGCACTAAAACACCTTTACTAATTTAGAATGTTATTAATTTTTTATACTATGATGCTAAATTCGAAGTCTTGAATTGTTTGGGGAAATAATTATACAAAATCAGCATCGAAAGAAATAAACTCTGATCAGCCATAATAAATTAACAAATAGGCATAATAAATAAACATTTGCAAGTTTGGACAAAAAAGTGCGCATTTGGCGCATGGTGCAAAAAAGTTAAAGATGCAACTTTTGCGCCTTGCTATGCATTTTTGAATTGACTACCTTGATCTATCCTCCGTCTTTCTTAAATTATAGTCAATGTGGAAGTATTGTTTTTCCTTTCCAAAAGCTCCCACTTAATATACCTGCATGACAACTCCTATTGATCTCCTCCTTTGTTATATTTGTTTTGAAGTTGCTTTTGAATCGATCTTGAATAATCTCTTAGGGTTAGGAACTTGCTTGAGCTTTTTAATCGTCCAAACACATAGCCCGTATTTTCTTCTCTAAATAATAAGAAATATTTCATTGCTATTTTTAGAAACTAGCACTTGGTTAGGGCCACTATAGCTCCATTAATAAATCTGGGGAAAACAGGCAATGAAATTCATAGCATTTATCATTTGCTGTTTTGATCCTGTGAGAAATTTGTATTTCACAGCTTGTTTTGCCCGTGGGCTATGGCATAGATCTTTACATTTTAAATTACCGGTATCTATTTTATTTCAATTTTAGTTGCAACTTGATTTTGATCGACAGATGTGTTTCTTTTCTACCTTTTTTGTCTTACTTCATGTGAACTACTTTGAATTGTATATTCTACAGTACCCAAATCACCTTATCATGTATAATTTGAGACCCAGTATCTGTTAAAATATAAAAAAGAGAAGAATTGAATATTTAGAGGAAGATAGATAATTTTTATAACTTGCTTTTTTTTCTTGTCTACAACTTTCACAACAAAATGACTACATATATATAGTGGTTTACAACCCTTACAAACGGACATAACCTTTTTGAAAAGACATCCCTTCACTTCAATAGACATGACTTTTACTTAATAGACACGACTCTTTATTTCAATAGACACGACTTTTCAGTGAACGGACACGACTCTTTAATTTTGGTTTACACCAACAATGCCTCCCCTAAACCAAAATTCCTTCGAACACCCAATGCAGCAACAATTTTTGAGAAAGCAGTCCCTCCAAGCGGCTTTGTAAAGATATCAGCAATTTGTTCTACACTTCGACAATACTCAAGACTCACTTCTTCTTCACGAACGAGTTCTCGTAGAAAATGGAAACGTAGACGAATATGCTTTGTTCTTCCATGCAAAATAGGATCCTTTGAGACAGAGATAGTAGAACTATTGTCGCAATAAATGATCGTAGGATCTTTTTGCTTGAAGCTTAGATTTTCAAGAATTCCTCTTAGCCACAAAGTTTGACATTCTGCTAGAGATGCTGCGATGTACTCCGCTTCGGTGGTAGAAAGTGCAACAACTGGTTGTTTTTTTGAACACCAAGAAATAATTCCACTTCCAAGGTTAAATGCATAACCCGAAGTACTCCTTGAATCATCGATGCTTCCACCTAGATCACTGTCCGTATATCCAACAAGCTTCACAGGTACACGAGCTTCATAGAAGATATGAAGCCATAGTCAATAGTTCCTTTGATGTATCGTAAAATTCTTTTTGCAGCTTCCCAATGGTTTGAGAAAGGCTTCTCCATGAATCTGCTAATCAAGCTTACTGCATACATGATGTCAGGTCTTGTAGCAGTGAGATACATCAAATTTCCAACTAGGCTTCGAAAAATAGTTGGATCCACAAACTTTCCTTCACCATTTTTGCACAATTTCAAACCTGCAACACAAGGAGTTGAAACTGGATTTGCTTTCATCATATTGAACTTCTCCAACGCTTGAGCAGCATATTTTTCTTGCGAGATAAAAATCCCACATTTTGATTGCTGAACACTTATCCCTAGAAAATGATGTAATTCTCCCAAATCCGTTATCTCGAACTCCTTCATCATTGAATTTTTGAATTCAGATAACATCTCCATATTATCGCCAGTAAAAATCAGATCATCCACGTATAAACTCACGATCATGAAACCTCCTTTTGAATGCTTCTTCATGTAAAGAGTGTGTTCAAAAGGACACCTTTCAAAGCCATTTTTCAAGAGGAAATTATTGATACGATCATACCATGCACGGGGGGATTGCTTCAGTCCGTATAAAGCTTTCCGTAGCTTATACACATTTTCCTCTTCGCCCCTCTTCACAAAACCAGGAGGTTGTTGAATATAAATTTCATCTTGAAGAAAACCATTCAAGAAAGCTGATTTCACATCCATTTGCAGCAGCTTCCAGCCATTTTGGGCAGCAAGAGAAATCAATAATCGAATTGTATCAAGTCGAGAGACAGGAGCGAATACCTCATTGAAATCTTCCCCTTCCTTTTGCTTATACCCCTTCACAACCAAACGTGCTTTGTACTTGTTGATGGAGCCATCAAGATTTGTTTTGGTTTTGAACACTCATTTCACACCAATGGCTGATTTGTGTGAAGGCAAAGTGGTAAGCTTCCACGTACCATTTTTCTCAATAAACTTGATTTCATCCTTCATTGCATTCACCCATTTTTCTTCCTTTGATGCTTCTTCATAAGTGATTGGATCTTCTTCCGCAAAAAATGCAAAATATACATGATCCGTAGTGTCAACTTCTTCGGTTGCATCATAGATTTCTCTCAAGGATCGCGTCTTTATTTCTACCGTTGGTGGTGAATTTTGCTCCTGCTCAGCCCCATTATTTTTAGACTGTTGTTCTTCAATACCAACATCAACATCAACACCCTGTTCCAAAGAAGTTTCCTCTTCAATATTTAGAGTTTGCCATCCAGGTAATTCTATAAAATCTGAAAAATTATAACAGCCACTTTCATCAAAGCGAACATCTCTGCTGATAATCATCTTCTTCGTCTTCGGATTGTAAAGCTTGTAAGCTTTTAGTCCTTTGGCTATAACCGATGAAAATGCCTTTTTCAGATTTGTCGTCGAGCTTTGATCTTAAAACATTAGGAATATGAGAGTATGCAAGACAACCAAAAGTTTTTAAATGAGAAACATTTGGTTTCTTGCCATACCAGACTTCATTTGGAGTGGAATCCTTTAAGTTCTTCGTTGGTGATCGGTTGATTAAGTAAACGGCACAAGAGACCGCTTTAGCCCAAAAACACGCAGGCAAGTTCTTCTTCTTCAACATGCATCTGACCATATTCATTATTGTTCGATTTTTGCGCTCTACAACTCCGTTTTGTTGAGGTGAGTGCCTAGCAGTTAACTCATGGCGGATTCCATGATTTTGGCAGAATTCTTCAAACTGAGAAGACATGTATTCTCCTCCACGGTCACTCCTTAGATTTTTTATTTGATGATCTGAATGCTTTTCAACTTGAATTTTAAACTCTTTGAAGCAAGAGAAGGCCTCTGATTTTTCTTTGACACAGTAAACCCAAATTTTTCTTGTGTAATCATCAACAAATAATAAGAAGTATCTGCTGCTTCCAAGCGATGGCACTTGCATTGGTCCACAGAGGTCGGTGTGAACAAGCTCCAGAGGTGATTGAAAAATCCACTTCGATTTGGATGGGAACGATTTACGATATTGTTTTCCCAATTGGCATTCCTCGCATACTTCGTTTATCACTTCAAGTTTAGGCAGCCCTTGGACAATTTCTTTAGTAGACATCTCCTTCAAACTTCGAAAGTTTAAATGCCCAAACCTCTCATGTCATAACTTGGAAGCTTCATCATTAGAAGCAGCAATCATGCACGTACTGCTTACGATGTCAAGTTTGATCGGAAATAATTTGTTGGATCCCATCACAATATTTGCCACTTGTTGGTCGTTCTTCTTCATGCTGCATTGATCTCCAATGAATCGAAAATCAAATCCTTTCTTCAGCAAGTGACCGACGCTAAGAAGATTGTTGCGTATGCCTGGTACATAAAGAACCTCTGACATTTTTTCAACTTTTCCAGCCTTGGTTTTGAAAGAAATTTCACCAACACCTTGAATTTTGTATGATTTTGCATCTCCAATAGTAACCTGACCATCATCAGTTTCCACAAGACTCGAAAATAGATTTTTATTTCCAGTCATATGCCTACTTGCACCACTATCCAAGTACCATAGGTTTTCAACATTTCCATCCGAAGCGATCAACAAAGGTTCAGATTTTTCTGCTTCATTATGCATAAAACCAGCAACTGCTTCTTTTCAGGATGTTTCTCCCAACAATCATTTGCTTTATGACCCGGCTTGTGACAGAAATTGCATTCAAAATATGGTTTTTTGCCTTTGTATTTGCCTCGCGCTTTGTTATTTTGGAATGATGGTTTCTCCTTCTTCAATTCTTCACGTTTTCCACTATTCCTGCTGTTACTTTTGCCATGGGACGGACCTTGACCTTTTGTGGATGTGAATTGAGATTTTAAGGCTTGATCTTGAGAAGAATTTGTTTGTTTACTTCTCATCAAGATTCTAGCCTCATGAGCTTCCAGCCTTCCTTGCAAGCCTTCAAGAGAAAGTGAAGCAATATCATTTGATTTCTTAATTGCCACCACAATATGATCGAACTTGATTGGTAGGCTCCGTAGAATTTTTTCGACGGCTCTTTGGGTCTCCACGACTTCTCCGTTTGAAGCCATCTGATTTATGATGGAAGTGAGACGAGTAAAATACTCTGAGATTTTCTCACTATGCTTCATTTCGAGCTTTTCGAATTCAGCTCGTAGCGACTGCAGACGAACCTTTTTTACTTGATCCTGGCCAGAATACGTTGTATTCAATATTCTCCAAGCCTCTTGAGCATTTGCAACTTTTGAAATTCTCTCATAAACTTGAATTTCAAGTGTTTGATAGATTTGGAAGAGAGCCTTCATCTTTCTGTTTTTTGCTTTTCAGAAGATCTCTTTGGGCAACTGTGAGTTGCGTCTCATCTTCCGGCGCACCAACACCTTCTTCAACAACTGTCCACAAGTCTTGAGATTCAAGACAGAGCCTCATTCCAATAATCAAACTTTTCACCGTTGAATCGAGAAACAAGGGAGACAAGGTTGTTTGACATTTTTCAATTAAAATATAAAAAAGAGAAGAATTAAATATTTAGAGGAAGATAGACAATTTTTATAACTTGCTTTTTTTTCTTGCCTACAACTTTCACAACAAAATGACCACATATATATAGTGGTTTACAACCCTTACAAACGGACATAACTTTTTTGAAAAGACATCCTTCACTTCAATAGACATGACTTTTACTTAATAGACATGACTCTTTATTTCAATAGACACGACTTTTCAGTGAACGGACACGACTCTTTAATTTTGATTTACACCAACAGTATCCACACCATAGTACTATTCTCGATATACTTGGTTAAATCGTATATACCATGCTTAAATTGCAGAGACGAATTGGGTCGTTTTGTTTCCGAGAAAAGAAGTATTTCAGTCCTTAAAATCGAAGGGTGCACAAATCTTGGATCTTTAAATCTTACTTCACTAAGCTTGTCAACACTTTGGCTTTCTGATCTACAGTACATTTCTAAGACAGTAAGCAACTTTCACATGTTATTTTATTTTCTTTCTCGCTAGCCTTTATTATTATTAACGTTTTTATTTTCCCTTTCCAGGTTATTAGTTGTCCTAATCTCAGAGAGATATCTCTTGATTTTACTAAACAAGAGAACGATTTTACAGATCTTGTTAGCATAATCGAATGTCTTGGTCGGTCATGTCATAAATTAGGGAACATTCACATTGCATCCGTTCGACTTCGTAATGAAGCTGTGCTTGCTCTTGCAGAAGCAAGCTTAAGGTATGGGTACATATTTAGCAGAATTTACAGCTCATTTGTAACAATATATTTAGCTCTGCTATTCTTTTTGTTCTCAGAACTTGGGAAATGGGTTATTGCTAAATTTTTGTCAGTTTTAAACCCCTTTACGTTTGGATAAAAATAGTAGAGCTGTTTGCTTATATACCAAAGGGGTTTACATTTTCTATATTAATCCTACTATAAAAAAGACACAGTGCATGAGGCTCCTGCTTATATTTGTTATTTAATATAAATTGGGATCTTCTTATTACTATCAGTTCATTTATATTTGAAGACTAGGCATCTAATTTTATTTTAATAAAATTGCCTGGTTGATGTATTCCTTTTTAGATGATGTGTTTTGTTTACATTTTAAAACCATCTGTCTAATTTAACTTCAAAACAAAAAGCCTGGTTGGTGTATACCTTTTTAGGTGATGTGTTTTGTTCACATTTTAAAACCATATGTCATTTTCTTTTGTAGCAAATGAAGTGAAGTTGAAAAAAGTAGTGGATTCGCAAAACTTAAGTATGTCTATGAAACAAAGTGCTTAGGTTTTTTTTTCTTCTTATTACAACATAGTATATCTTCGATTACCACTATTTGATCAGGGTTAGATCCCTCTATCATTATTGAACGGCACTGCAGATTGCATGTATACTAAAGGGATTTTTAATTCTTATTTATAATAAGTATCATCAATACCATGTTAAGGTTGAGAATGAATTTACAGGAGTCTGTGAATGCTTTCACTAATTCTTGGTACTAAAATTACTGATGCATCAGTGGCTTCCATAGTTTCATCTTATGAGAATTTAGAGTTACTTGATTTGAGCGGGTACCATTGTTTTACTACTCATGATTATTTGTATGTTGCACTAAATTTTTGCTTTACCTAAATAATTTTCATTCTCATATTTTGCATTACTTTTAGGTCTAGCATCAGCGACAGTGGTATTGGAATGATATGCAATGTTTTCCCTCAGACTCTTACAAGACCTTTCCTTTCCCTTTGTCCTAATATTACTTCAAGTAATATGCCTTATTTCATATAATTATATACTTCTTCACATACAGACTTGTTGAAACTTCTATTAGTAGTTATTTGATAATATACCTGTTTTTTACAGGTGGAATACAATTCGCTGCAGCGCAATTGCTATTTCTTCAGTTATTTGATTGTGGGATGAGCATATGTGATGTTAGTTCTAAAAATCAAAGCTTTGATGATAACATTAAAGAGTTGCCAACTGCTTCTAAACAGATACCAGTTTATCAGAAACTACTTATCAAACATAGCGGCCTAAAGAAACTAAGTTTATAGGGTTGCTCAGGTTTAGATGTAAGTTTAACTATTAGAGCATCTCCAACAGATTGCAAATTCTCAAATCCGCACCCGAAATCATCCCCAACAGAGTGCGAGAATTTGCAATAGTGCAGAAAGAAGGGCCTTCGGGCTGAGAAATTAGAATAGAGTGAGGCGCTTGTTCAACAGGCGCCTGTTGGCCAGGCGCCTGTTGAACAGGCGCCTCATTGCCAGGCGTCTGTTCAACAGGCGCCTGGCAACCAATAGGGGCCCGCAACAGGGCCCTAATAAACACGGGCGCCTGTTGAACAGGCGCCTGATGCCCAGGCGCCTGTTCAACAGGCGCCTGCTCTCATTTCTGTTGTAGAAATGAGGGCTCCAACATTTTGGAGTGCGGAAAATCGAATTTCCGCACTCCAAACTGTTGGAGATGCTCTTAGAAATTATTGCTTTTATACCACCTTCAGCGTTTTCTGATAACTGGTTCATTTTTGTGAAATTTGAGTGAAGATTTCAGTAGTCTCCAGCCATCCCTTCCTCTTACCATAGTTCAATACTGTATAGAATTACAGTACAGAATCTCTGTTCTTTTGCACATAACACTGCAGCAAAAATTCAAAGAACACAAACCTCTAAAGCTTTGAGGAAAAAAAATTGTTCATACACATAAAGACGGATGAGCTTCCATAATTAAATGGCCATTTCTGCAGCTTCATCAACAGCTAACATGCTCTGATCTTCTACCCCTGTGTTTGTCTAGAATCATAGAAGCTTAAATTAAACCGGCCCTTCCCCTTCTACATTTGAAACTTTGGTACATCCATAGATAAATAAAACCTAACCAGAATCTCATGGATCTTTCAGTATTATGTAATAATTACTTTAGTTTCCTTGTTCTCCTCTCATTCGTTAGATGGTAGTCATGACATGTAGGCCCCATTCAAAAGCTAAAGCTTATGGATCTTATTAAGTTGAAAAGAACGCCAAATTTCCCTTACAGTTTTAGTGACATCGTTAAAATTTTGTTTGCAGTTATGATAAGTAAACATAGACAACCCCATATACCTTACGGCTCACGCAAGTACATGGCCTAATAGAATATTTCTTTGTATACTGCACTGTATATAGGTCTTATGACTCTTATTATGAACATGCCTTTTACTTGACATGTCAGATGTGTTTAATCTTTATTTTTTTGGGTTAACTTTCCACAAGATTTCCAACATTTGGAGGAGCGGTTTTCCACAAAATATAGCAGACATTTAACAGCATCGGGATTCTGTATTTCCTAGGTTTTGTTGTGGAAAGCTTAATTTCTTTCCTGCAGTTAACCTAGCTACACTTTGTGGTAATCGCACATTCTTATAACAAATAGCAGAGCTCTTTTTGAAAAATGATCTCAGATGAATGCAAACTAAACTTTTTGCCCTACCAAAATTAGAATATTTATTAATAGCATAGCAGCAAGGACAACGAGAGTCGCGATATTGAATTTTTTTGTCTCAAACCCCTTATATATAGTATGACCCTGCCAGGTTTACCATTACAGTTAGTGAGATTTACCCTTCACTGTATGAACCAAAAAAAAAAAAAACAAAACCCCATTTATATCAAAACACTTAGCTGATTAGCTGATCCATGATACAGGATTCGCCTATCTTTTAATAAATGTTTTTTCTTCGTCTTATCAGCTGTCTAATGGAAAACAGAAGAGGATTCGCCTATCTTCATGCAGCATTCATCTCACCTGACTATGATGGTTTTAGAGGTGTTCTTGTAGTAGGCTTACTGTGATTTAAAGAGTTGTTTTCTTCTCATTTTTCTTTTATTACTTAGCTTCCTGTGGTTGTTAGTCTTGGCAACTAACTGTTGTATCAACATTGCCAGTGGGCTGGAGTCGGAGGCATGTAGAAATTATTTGTGGAACTTCACTAATTTGTACTTTATTAATCTCCAGCCCACCACATTTTATTTTATTGATGACACAGGATAATGATGATGGTACAATGAAAACAGTTATAATGGTAATGGGAAAAATAATTTTGCTATTAGTTTTGCTCTAATTTTTATTTGTTATCATGCCATAATTTCACCACCTTGTGTCGGTTAAAAATGTTCCGGTATGACGTCTTGGTAAGGTATGTTCATCTTGTGTCGGTTAATTTTGCTATAAAGGTAATATTACAGTAGGTTGTTCATGTTTGGATTTTCGAGATTTTACAGAATTAGGTTAGAGAAGTATAAGAAAATAATTTATCAACACAAAATCGTCTCTAATATTTCACATTTTTACACTTCATCGGTGCAACTTTGTAATGTTCTCAAGTACTCATGTTATTTACCGTTCCATAGCACAAAATAATAGAACATTAAACTCAGCTTGTTGTTCCAAACCATTTCTATTAGTAACTGACATGGAAAATATCTTTACAAACCCAGTTCCCAGCTTAAGTTGGAAAAAAACACATATACATAAGGTTCAATGGCACCTTCTATTTTGGAGAACCCTTTAGCATCCTTATCATATCTTAAGCTACACTATTCCAAGTGATAAAAGATTGTTCAATCCATATAGGTAATCATCTCTACAATTTTAAGCTCATTTCTATATTTGTAGCATTTTCAAAATTATAATTCAATTATTTATCGTTTAAACATTTATTTAACCGTTAAATTTAATCATCGAATGTATTATGATACATGTATTGAATTGAGCTTATATTTTATAGATATGATCCTCTATACGTGGATTTAACATTTATAAAATTTTGCAGCATTTGCAATAGTGTAGTTCAATATATAATAGAGGTGTTAAAATGGTGCTTTAAATAAAATAGAAACCTAACTATCATGTTTGAGTAAAGTCCAAACCAAACACTTACTATTTGAATAAACATGTGCTATTAATCTATAATGAGAGTTATAAGAAAATCAAATAACATAAGGATCATATATTCAATCTCGCATGAGAGAAATACTATCCAAAATATTATATACAAGAATGTGCATCAAGTTTTCCTTCCTACAGAGTACTAGCTTATTGTCATACTTTTGCTCTATGACATTAATGCAATAAACAACCACCTATATAAGTACTACACATATTTGAATCTACCCCTCCTCTGTAACGACAATGGTTTAGCATATAAATAAATATAGAATGAAGTATGTTTATATAAATGATAGCATGCAGTTAAACATATAATGCAAACATAACACCAATCACATATCATATATCATACCAGTGTTATCGGTAGGGATTCACCTTGCTAATTATTCACTATTGTTATCATATCCCGTATTTTCTACTATATTGTGTTATACTAAAATTTTGACTCAGATATATTCAACCTTCAAATATGACCTCTGTCCTGTATAGAATTTTCCCATAAGCATTAAATATTGATAGTTATGTTGTATATAGCTTCGCAAAACACCCTTCGGTACATCAGTCGGAGGGTTAAGCAAAAATGTTGAAGTATAGACAACATCTGAAAGCTATAGCTTGTAAACCAAAAGCACAAGCCTTCAAACAGATACTAACTAAAAGTATATATAACGACCGGGGTTTTCAACCCTCGAAAATCGACAATAATACGTCCACTGTATTGTGTGTCGAGCATTCAAGTGCCGGAAAAGCCGATCGTTGGGGATGAAAGAAGAAGATAGAAGAAACAAAAACAATCACAAAATCTCACAACGGAATAACATATATTAATCAACATAATATTTTACAAAGTCATTTCAAAAATGATGCATCAGAGTCATACTAATACAATTCTACCCTTGGAGTTATAACAGTATGTCCCTACTTAACTAATACAAGTTACATATAATCTGTGCAGTTTATGCCCCGCTATTACCCCGCTATAACCATGCTATATCTAGTAGCGGAATTCTACCGCTACGATTTTTCCATATAGCCTCAAATATAGCCTTTCCGCTTTAAACCATGCTATTTCCGCTATATTCCGTTATTCCCGCTATATTCCGCTATTTCCGCTATATCTTCTTTAAAACAAATCAATTGAAAAATGACATTTATAAATTATAAAAATTATGAAATTAATTTATTTAATTGAATTTTTAATATATTTTCATAAATGAAAATATTTTAATATTCTACTAAATTCAGTCATGTTGTATAATAGTTTTACGATTATTTACAGTATATTCGCACATGTTTTTATTTAAAATTATTTATGTATTAATTATAATTCAATTGAATGTTAATTTTTTCATTTAATTACCATTTATATATTTGTAAAAACATCAAGAACAAGTTTTATATGCTATTTTAGAGGCATCCACTATATCCCGCTATATCCTCGCTATATCCCCGCAATGACTTTTTACACCTCCGCCGCATTGAATCTGCCGAGCGCTTTAACTGCACAGCATATAATACAACGGAAACAAGATAATAACTAGCTATCGATGGAGCCTCCTGCTCCAAGCTCCTCTAAGATGCATCCAGGGAAAAACTGAACTACTTGGCTACCCATAAAAATTTGAGCACCCAAGAGTTTTAGGAAAAGAAAAGAAAACCCGGATCGGACATGGGTCTGGTGTGAGTAAACTCAAACAATTGAATTATTTTTGTTTAAAACCCTTTTAAAATTAAAGGTATCTCGTAAGACCACGCTGCACATAAACACAGATGAGTTTTTACCTTACGATAACCAAAACACTTATATTAAAAAATCTAGTGATATTATAATAATGTCTAAGGGTGAAAATAATAATAATCAAATAGTTATGACACTCGTCAGTGTACATCACAACAATAATAGGTATATAATCAAAAACCGATAAAGTGCGTTCGCTAATTGTGTAGGATTCCATGGAGGTGCTCTCGGTACTTTAAGAAACGGTGCTCCTGCACAAGGATCGGAGATATCCTTCCGAAGCAGCATACATCCTAAGTGATGTACCATAGGAAAAACATAACTGGTCTCGCTAAGACCGAGTACATCACCTCATGCATGCATAACAACTATAGATAACGTCTAGGTGGAGCCGACTGCACCCTATGAGTTTGCCAACCCTGCTGGCTATGCCTCCTATCTCTGGTTTTAGTCATTACCGTTGGTGAGGCTATGTTCGGCATTCCAGCTCACGCACCGCCATTAAAATAGATCATGGAATCCCACATGGATTCCAAAACCCAAACGGGTCTTGGAATCACAAATGGATTCCCATATCTCAAATAGATCTTGGAATCACACAAGGATTCTCATACCCCAACGGGTTTTGAAACCACACATGGGTTCCAACATCTCAATATATCACAAAACTCCTTCATATAACCGTATATGGTTGTTGGAGTAGTTAAGATACGAGTCATCACTTACGCGTACACTCCCCCGCTTACCAGGCGCCCCTAAAACTAATCATTGATTTTCACAATGCTCAATACCAGTTCTTTAGGAAATATCAGACAATACATAAGAGCGAGAATCACCCCCAACCGTTTAAGTGGACAGATCTCCTTATCATTTGTCTTAGAAGAACAAACGTGTTTATACGTACAGTATAGCACCACCGACGGTAAATGTACCATATAATTCTCGTGTTTCTCCTAAATATTTAGAGACTTAATATCCTTCGGTGTTAAATAGGAAATTGCTTCCCTACCACCAAAATTAAGAAGGATTACACATTTAGCCAAAATTTGATAGTCGGCTATTTAACTATCAAATAATCAAACAAGGATCACATTTTCCATGGAAACCACTAAGCCTCATTTAATTAAATTCCCATTAATTAGAATCTCTTTTCAGAATATTTATCAATTATTCATATACTTATCTCACCGAAATAAGTATATTCACAAACCATTCCTTTCGAAAATACTTGAAAACTTTTAAAAATAGATATGGAAAGTACCATTCAATATCAATCATGGATCGTAGTTTACGCAATGGTTTCGTCTTTATCCTAGAGAACACATTGTAAACTGAAAGCAATCTTTGCTCCTCGAATTACGCCATGAAAATCAACCAGTTCTTTCCAAAATCTCTTTTTTTTTGAGATCATGGGGAACCTTAAGATCATGGTATTCATTGATACTCACTTAAGTAAACCCCACGCCGTGTGTCTACCCCGCTTTTACTTATTCGTCGCACACGGATGCGTAACGTTGAAACTCCCACTGATGGTTTGGCGCTGGGATTCGAACCTGCCCGGACACAGTCCTTTTGGTCCCCATCTCCCATCTCCCAAACCAACCGAGCTACGAACGGCGGGTTTTCCAAAATCTCTTTATTTCATAAATATCTCCAAATCTATTTATAAAGCTTCTTTATGAAATTCCAATTTTAATTTATAAAAATACTCTTTTATAAATCTCAAACCATTTATAAAACTTCTCTTTTCAAATCACTAATCATTTATAAACCTCTTTTCTAAAATCATTCAAAACCCAAAATTTATAAATTTTAAAATTGATTGATGATTTTATGCCCAAATATGGGAGGCCACTTTGCTTTTGTTTTCTTTGATTGGTTTAGAGCCCGTTGAGGAGATTTGTAGTTGTACCGATTAAGCCGCGCAAAGGAGACGCTAGCGAAATTTTCCGAAAATTTAAGAGTTGGAATTTTTTTAACAATTTTGGAAAATGTTTGATAACTAAAATTTTACTTTCGAGTTATATCTTGGCATGAATGAAAGGAAGGGAATTAGTTGGTATAGGTGAGTGAATTTAAAAAGACATGGAAATTTTTGGAATCTATTCCAGCTAATTAGTTTTGAAAATAAGTTTAATAACTCATTTTATTTAATGGTTTTAAACTTAAGGGTTTGAAAACATTTTCTTCCTTAGGAATTTCAAGGACGAAATTCATTTAGGGGGGAGGAGAATGTAACGAACCAAAATTTTGGTTATTTGATTTTAAATGTTTAATTAATTTTAAATATTTAAAATAACTGAATTTTGGAATCTAATAATTTTTTTTTTTTTGAATTACCTAGAGAACCAAGCTTCGCTTGTAAACTCTAGGGAAGTATGTGCCTGCCAAACACATACTTCGGGTACTTGTTACAAGGTTGTCAGTTTCGGGGCTCGAACTCGTGACCTTAGATCACGCAGTCCGGACCATCAACCAACTGTGCCAACCCTGTTGAATGGTGAATTAAATGTTAATTAAATGGATTTAATAATTTTATTTAACTCCTTTTAATTAATAAATAATATTGGTGAATATAATTTTTAGATTTATTTATAAATGTAAATAGACCGGATAAATATCGATAATTAAATATTTAAATCTGTAAAAAATAGCCATTCGGGAAACTATCTCGCATTTCGAAAAAACCAGTTTCATCGGATCCGCAATAGTGAATTATTATGGGATTTCTAGTTCCGTAGCGATCAGACTTATCGTTTGGTCGTGCGAGATCGAAACGCGTTGAAATTAATCTCGAAAATTTAATATAATAACTGGGTCTAAAAACCTACCTTCTGCATACGATTGAATTAGGTCTCAAAATAAGTTCCATTGTACTCGGAATAGGAGTATAACATATAGAACGCCAGGCGGCACGCCTCGTTTGGAGTTCAAAATTTTTGGGTTTGTTTTATTGAAAATTTTAAAAGAAAATAATAATAAAATAAACATAGGTCAACATCATAGGCCAACACTTAACATCAGCCCACAAACATTTTCCCGTGTTTCCTGCACTGTCCCCTCTACCTTTATCCTCTGCCTTTGTCCTTGCAACCGAGCCTCTTCTTTAAAATGAAGGATTCAAAAATCAATAACTAAAAATTTACTCGTCTAAAAATCATGAAACGACTTTTAAAAATCATGTTTCAGCTATAGCTTCAATCCTATACCCACGATGTTGTGTTCGACCGCCATGGCTCTGATCGACGTATTTTATGCACAGCTAGTGTTCGTGATTTTATCAATTTGAGGCATCGATTCGAGCAATGGATGTTTTATTTGGATTTGGCATGTCGAGTAGCACTTATAGCCGGAGTTTGGTGATGTCTGATCCATGTTTAGGGAACACGACTTGGCGGCAGCGAGGGGGGGGCCTAGTAGGTCGCGTTTTGATAGGGTGGGCCGTGATTGGATTTTTGGTGCTTGGCGAGTCGAGTTCGTCGAGGGGAGATGGATGGCGAAGTCGGATTGTCGTTTTACGGAGCGATGCTCCGTGTAAGTTGTTGCATGCATGGTCATTTGAGATGGGTTTCTTATTGTGTCTCTCTGCACATTTTCGGGTTGGGGAAGAAGATAGATTGAGGGGTAATTTTGTAATTGTTTAAAGTTGTTAATTTTTAATTTAAATATTATCGATAACTTATAATTTGTGTATCTCGCGCATACGAGGTCGGATTCAGACATCGTTTTTTGCGTTGGAATCGTGTTTTCGAGATCTTCCCGATGGATATGGTTTGGTTGGATTTGGAGCAAGTGAAAATTTAAGCTAAAAATCGAACGTCCGTTCGGTTTTAATCCGAAATCGGAGCGTTTCGGCGAAAACGAAAACCAATGTGAGTTTAACTCACATTCGATTTTATTATATCATATCAATAATATTATAAATATTTATTGATTGTTTGGATGTTAGTTAAAATTGTTTGAATGCTTGTTTGGTTGAATTTCCATTTGGAAAATGGATGACATATTAATTTGATCGTTATAAACCCATATGATTATCTATATATTATCGATAACCATTGTTTTACAAGGAAAATCTACAGAGAGACCCAATGGGGGTTTCTCGACCATAAATTATTTATTTACATCATTATGTTGTAATATTAATGGTTAATTAAAATAAAACCTTGATATTCCATTTAATAAATTAAATGTCGTTATAGCAATATTTGCTACACCGTCATTCATTCAATTTCATCCCCAAAACTTTGTCATTGAACTTGAGCTTGTGTTTCCGCTAAAATGAATATTGAAAATTTATTAATCATTTTAATAAATGATAATTTAAAATTGATTAAACATTTTAATTAATTTGAGATTAATTAACCAATTTAATAAATGATGATTAAAAATTGGTTTATCTTTAGATTTAATTAATCATTTTTGCTAATGATGTTTTATACTTAATTAATCGTTTTAACTGATGATTATTTGAGTTTAATTAATTCTTTTAATTAAGGATAATGGGGTTAAATTAATTTATTGAACTTAATTAATTATTTTAATTAATGATGATGGGATTAAATTAATTATTTCAATTAATGATAATTGAATATAATCATTTTAATTAATGATATTTAAAAGTAATTAATCATTTTAAATAATGATATTTGAATTTAATTAATCATTTTAATCAATGATTGTTTTCAAATTTAATTAATTGTTTTAACTAATGATTTTTAGAATTTAGTTAAATCAGCTTAATTAATGATGTTTTATAATTAAATATATCATTTTAACAAATGATGTTTTAATTAATGGTTTTAGCTAATGGAGTTTGAATTTAATTAATCCGATTAATTTATGATGATTATTATTATTTGGCAAGGCCAGTCGGTTTTATAGTGGACCATCCACTTTTTATTACGAACGTAATAAAAACTTAAAATACAGGAGTAAGGTATAAGCACCTTAACTACTAAGAAAAAGGCAAATACAGCACATGATTGTGACTGAGATGCCACAGCTACTATAAATATCACATCAACTAGGTCTCCTCAGGTGAGGAAGAAGCACCATCGTCAACTAACACCTAGGAAGATTCCACAGGGACATTCCCAATAATACTAGCAAAAGGGCGAAAAAGCACAGCAAGAGTAAGGTCATAATCCATAGAAACAGAAGAGTATATAAAAGATCGATCCCAGGTAGTATCAGCTAACATGACAAAATTCGACCTCGCAAACTGACCGTCCAAATCGAGAACTAAAGAATCACCAGAAGTACTGTAATGAAGGCATCTGATGTCCAGATGATCATCGGAAACAAATCTATAATAGGAATCCTCCAAGGGGTTATATCTCATATCAGATTTGAGATCAACCTAACACCTCTCAGACTCAACCCAAACAATAGGAAAACGCGACGGCATAGGATCAAGAGCAGCTATAGGAGTAGCTGAAAAGTCATAATGGACCACAATGGCAATAGGGGAGGCAGACCTAGCAACTGAACAAGGAGGCGGATCCGGACCAGATAAAGGTACTGCAAGAGGAATAACTGACTGAGAGTCAGAGGAAGAAACCTTAGGAACCCATTTCCTAAGCGGAGGGCAAGGCAGAGGGATCTTAGGAGTAGCCGTGGAGACGATAGAATGCTTGCAGGCGACGGCAAGGTGGCCAAAGGAATGATAGGTTGTACAAGTGTCTGGAACCCATCCGTAACGAACACGGACTTCCACTACATGCCCTACAGCTAGCTGAACATGAATAGAGGAAGGGAGGGGCTTATCTGGGGAAATTTCAATTAGAGCATTTGCATACACCAATTTTTCACGCGCAACTGTATTAGACTCAAAACATTTCAATTTGCCTACATTACAAGCTAGCCAATTCAAACCAAGCAACGGTTGTAAAGCAGAGGGAATATGCGAAAAGTAAACCCAAACAGGAATAGAAAGAACTTGTTCACGAGCACTAGCTACTATTGAATTCCATGGAGTAATAATAAAAGGTTTTCCATAATAAAAAGAAGGCTCGGCCTCACGAACAAGCTGACGTTCCTGGGAGGAGGAAAACTTAAGAAAATACATGGAGTCAACCAGCATAACACCTAATTCACCACGAAGCTTCCAAGCCCTACGACAAACTCTAGTCGCATCATGAAGGCGGTGATTAGGATCTAAAAAGAAACCAACCAAATATTCAGACCAATAGCCCAAACCAACTTGCATTACAATTGGAGGAGGGATCATCACTCCATTTTCCTCAACGATTTCAAATTCAATTGGTTTGTAATCGCCCGCATTATGGGGCAGAGAAGTGAATAGAGAAGACCGTGATTTGGAGCAAGCCTGGGCAGGAGCAGCAGGTCTTGGATTATGAATAGCAGGTACGGGTTGCTCCCTACCATTGAGTAGACCATCATAGGCTACAAAATTTAAAGCACCCGAACACGTATCACTGTTATTGGCAACAGAATTCTCTTTGGCATTAATACAAACACCAAAGGAGCATCAACCATTTCCAGAATTCACAATCATTGATATACAATTTGTTCGATCAGACAGACCTTCCTTCGCACCAACATTGTCCGTGACATCGTTATTATCAAACACAGTACTAGTATCCCCCAAGCCAAATCGTTCACACCGTTCGTTAAACACACATTTCATTTTCTCAATAATCACCGCTTGACCACAACAAGCATTGACAACAAGGTGAGGAGAAGGCTGCTTACCAGAAACAGTCAATGGCATTTTACCCATCTCAGGAAGAAAGTCAGCACCAAGAATGGAACTCGGAACAACAGAGCTCGAGCTAGGGAAAACTACGACAGATGGAGTTATTGGATTGATTGCGTGCAGTGGAGGGACTTCGGTGACAGATTGTAGAAGAGGCATATGACAAAGGGGAGCAGACGGCAGGGCGTTAAAAATGCGTCAAGATCTGGTAGATAAGGGAGAAAGGGAGAGCGATGCTAATGGGGGTCGAGGGGGAGAATCGGGCATAGGAAGGGGAAAGTGAAGTGGGGAGGAGGGGAGACGAGGCGGGGGTGGAACGAGAAGGGATGAGGAAGTCAACGGAAAGAGGAAGAAAAAAACGCACGAGAAATAGTCGCCATTAATGAAACTACTATATTCATTTAATTACTAGAATTTAAAATTACTCATCATCTTAATTGATGATGTTTGAGATTAATTATTCATTTAATCAATGACTATTTGACTTTAATAAATCCTTTTAGTTAATTGATTTAATAAAGGTGATTAAAGTAAATTAACTAATATAATAAAAATTGCTTTAATAAACCGATTTAGAGTTAATAAACTGATTTAATGAAGATTTTAAAAGTTAATTTACCAATGTTATAAAAGTGTTTGGGAATAATTATCTATTTTATTATAGATAATGAATTGTTTATTTAAAGGGATTTTAAATGTAATTAATTATCTTTTGGGATAATTAATATTGTTTTTAAAGTATGAAAAGGAATTGGAATTCGATTATTAGGATGTTAAGTTGGATAATCTTCTGGTGTTCGGTCTGATGTTGGTTTAGGCCTTCAGGGTCGTGCACTTGAAAAAATTATTTTCTTAACATTTTAACAATCAGGAACTAATTCTAAAAGTGTTTTACCAATACAGAAATCAAGCAAAAAGTTCGGTTCATTTTTAAAAGTAAAAGTTTGATTCGTTTATGGAAATAAATTATTTCCGTAAAGCGAATCACTTATATGGAAACAATTTATTTGTATAATTAGCACTAAAACATCGAAGAAGTAAACTTGTTGCTATTTCAAATGTTAAGAATAATCGTTGGACATGACTTTGAGGTAACACTACCTTGATTTGTTCGGTATTATTGTTAACCCAAAAATAGCACAAGTTTGAATTCAATGAGTGGTGATAAGTATACAAGACTTAATTTCCATATACGATCATTTTATGTCCTCGATAGTTGGTATCTCAGCTATCGGTTACTTCAGCCACTTTATTATCGTCAGTCTAAGACGATGTGTTGCTCATTTGGGCTTTGTTATCCTTCGTCGGAAATGACTAAACCCAAAGAGCGAGTGGAAGCCAAGCTATGTGAGGTTGCTCCCATTAGGGTATTTTCACATCCACTCTAGATTGGATTCGGTATTGTGCGTTGAGATGTGAAGTACTCGGATTCTCGGTAACCGTTGGCGGGGTCCGGCTTGGACGTGTCCAAGAGCCATCGGAGTTCTCAAGTATATTTATAGAGGTATATTTTCGGTTGAGGGGGGCGCACCCTCCTAGTCATTTGTTGGAAAAATTTCTTTCCTTATTTGATTCGAAAACCCTGAATTTGTTTTAGCTTTAAATTGCCATGAGTAGAGCCAACTCCTCATCACAAAATTTAAGTGTTTATTTAGTTCATTCTATCGAGTTTGGAATGTTACTTTATTTAGCCCATTCTATCGAGTTTGGACTGTTACCTTATTTAGTCCATTGTATCGAGTTAGACTGTTTTCCTTGTTCTATCCATTCTGTCCAGTTTGGATTTTACTCGGTTTATTTCCATTCTTTCAAGTCTGGTTTAATATTATTTATGCTCAATCATATTTGGATTTGTTTCCTGATATTTATTTCTACTCTTGCCTGTATGGATGTTATTCTTGTGAGGTAAAAACCCGTTCCGCATTAGCGGCGTGGTCTTACAGAATTTTTATATATGTTCCCCATTATTCGAGTTATCTCATGCTCGTATTTACAGACTAATCCGGGTGTTATTTATTTATAATGCTCGGGTCAGACCAAGTATTTTCCCAGGTTTGCTTTGGTGTTATGGGATTCATGGAGGGGAGCTGAAGATTCACTTGTCGTAGTATTTTATTTTTTGATGTATTATATAGTATACCTATCGGCATTTGTAAGGTCGGGATTTTATAACTGTCCAGTTGATAAGGTTTGTTTTAACTCTGATATACTCATTATGTTTGGAGTGACAATTCTACTGTCCTTGTTATATTATATGTTATCGATTCCGTAGTGAGATTCTGTTTTTCTCTGTTCTCTGTTCTTTTCTTTTCTTTTCATTTACCTTAACAATCTGCCCTTTTGTCGATTAGATGCGTGACATTTGAACACAGTGGTAGTGTTTGGTGACGACTTTTGATGGTCAAAAAGGCGGGTCATTACACGTGAGGGCGTTGATCCGAGGTGTCAGGTAGGTCGAGTTCGAAGAGGGGGAGCCTATGCCGTTGTCTGTTCGTCAATTGACGGAGCATAGCTCCATATCATTGCATTTTTGTGCATGTATGTTGGGTTGTTGTATCGTTGTGCACGTTTAAGGAAGGAAGGAAGAAGGAAGATGAGTGAGTGATTATGGAGATGATTATTTAATTAAGTTGTTAATTTATTTAATTTAATCGATAACTTATTAAATCGATAACTTATACGTAAGAGGTCAGATTCGAACGCCGTCTTTTGCATTAGACTCGTAGTGACGATGGCTATGCAATGGATTGGTTTGGTTGGATTTGGAGCTTGTTATGCTAAAATCAAATGGTCATTCGGTTTTAGTCCAAATTGGAATGCTTAGGCAAAAACTAAAATCAATATGAGTTTAACTCACATTCAATTTTACTATATCATATCTATGATGCTATAAACTATTATTGATTACTTGGATGTTAGCTAAACTGTTTGATTGATTGTTTGGTTGAATTTCCACATGGAAAATGGATGACATATTGACATGATTGTTTTGAACTCATATGATTATATATAATGTCATTAACCATTATTTTGCAGGGAGAATTTGTAGAGAGACCCTGAGGGATTTCTTGCCAATAATTATTTATTTACATCCTTATACTCTTATATTGATGGTTAATTGAAATAAATCTTGATATTCCATTTAGTTTGTTAAGTGTCGTTATAGCGATTTAGCTATATCATCATTTATTAATTTTCATCCCCAAAACCCTGTCGTATGTTTTTGAACTTGAGCTTGTAGTTTCACTAAACAGAATGTTAAAATTCATTAATTATTTTGATTAATGATAATTTAAATAATTAATCATTCTAACTAATGATTTTGAAATTAATTAACCAATTTAATAAATGATTTTTAAAACTGGTTTATCTTTGATTTAAATGAGATTGGATTTAGTTAATCATTTAACTAATGATTATCTGAGTTTAATCGATTATTTTAGTTATCGAAAATGGAGTTTAAATAATTATTCTAATTAATGATATTTGAAATTAATAATCATTGTAATTAATGATATTTAAAAGTAATTAATTATTTTAATTAATGATATTTGATTTTAATTAATCATCCTAATTTCTGATATTTGAATATAACTAATCATTTTAATTAATGATTGTTTTAAATTTAACTAATTATTTAAAGCTAATGAATTTTGAAATTTAGTCAATCATTTTAATTAATGATGGCTTATAATTAATTAATCATTCTAACTAATGATGTTTTACTTAATCGCTTTAACTAATGAGGTTTGAATTTAATTAATCCAATTAATTTATGATTATTTGAACTTAATTAACTGTTTTAATTAATGGCATTTAAAGTTAATTAATTGATTTAATAAAATTTATTAAAGTAAATCAACTAATATAATAAAAGTATTTTAAGTTAATTAACTGATTTAGTGTTTTTAAAGTTAAGTAATAGATTTAATAAAGATTTTAAAGTTAATTTACTAATGATATAAAAGTGTTTGGTAATAATTAACTATTTTATTAAAGATAATGGATTTGTTTTTTAAAAGAGATTAAAATGTAATTGATTATCTTTCGGGATAATGAACATTGTTTTAAGTTTATAAAGATATTTAAATTGTCTTATTTTCTTTTGGGGATAATAATATTGTTTAAAATTACAAATGATGGTTTTAAATGAGAAAATCCTTTAAAAAGGAATTATTTATAAATAAAGCTAAGTGTAAATTGTTTTTGGATTATAGTAAACAATGTTTAATGACATTTGCTTTTAGCTCTTGTTTTAATACACTTAATATTATAAACTTTGTCTTATAAAAGAACAATTTAAAAGGAGTATTTCCAAAGTGTTTTTTTACAGATATTATAATATGGAAATCAAGCATAAGTCCAGTTTTAAAAAGTAAAATTTGATTTGGTTATGGAAAAATAATTCTGTAAACGATATCGCTTATATGGAAAGGATCTAGCAATACTTTTAACGATAAACGTTGAGGCTTGGACTTGTACTATCCCGAAGGTTAAAAATGTCGTCAAGGCGATGCCTAGGGGTAACTCTATTTCAACTTGCTTGCCTTCATTTTCAACCTAGAGACAGCACCTGTTTGGAATCGACGAGTAGTGTTAAATATATGATATTTAGTTTTCATATACAATCATTTTAATCATCTCCAATAGTTGATTTATTAATTATCGGGTTCAGCTTTCTTCATGGAGTATCGTCACCTTAAAAACAATTAGCTGCTCTTTTGAGCTTTGTCGGTAAATGACTGAACCCAAAGCGCGAAAGGACGTCCAGCTCTATGTAGGATATTTTCACATCTCATCTAGATTTTGGTATACCGTCACCTTAAAACGGTTAAGATTTAGATGTGAAATATTCGGATTCTCGGTAAGGTTTGGCAGGGTTCGACTGGTACATTTTCAAGAAGTGTCACGGAGTATATGAGCTTCTCAGAAGTATATTGCTAGAGGTATACTTCAAGGGTGGTGCCCCTTCCTAGTCATTTGTTGGAAATTTTCCTTTCCCTATTTGATTCGAACCTTTGAATCTATTTTTCTTTAATTGCAATGGGAAGAGTTAACCACTCTTCACAGTGTTTAATTATTGGTTTTTGTCCATTCTATCAAGTTTGGATTGTTACCTTATTTTTTCCATTCTATCAAGTTTGGACTGTTATCTTGCTTTATCCATTCTGTCCAGTTTGGATTTTGCTCGGATTATTTTCATTCTTTCAAGTTTGGTTTTTAAAACTATTTATGCCCATTCTTATTTGGATTTGTTTCCTGATGTTTATCTCTACTCTTGCATGTATGGATGTTATTCTTATAAGGTAAAAACTTGTTCCGCGTTAGCGGCGTTGTCACGATCCAAATTTCAGCGTTCGAAAATCGACACCCGTACTTCACTTGTACTCGAATGTCGCAGATTCAATCGTTGAAATTCGACTCGTGCCGGAGCTTATAACACGTTATGTATAACAACACAGCGGAAGAAAGAAATGAATGATATCATATACATCACCAATGATACAATATCTAGAATATGATATACAACAATGATATCTATATGATACAAGAATATCATAGACAAATAATAATGCTACAGCGAAAAACAGAAGTGATACTCCAAGTGATCCGACAAAGAGAATGAGTCCAACAACTCCAGTATCAAGCTCGAACCACCATCACGTTTCACAAAGATAAGCAAGTGTAGTCCGCGAACTCCAAAAACTGAACTAGCTCCAAATTTCTACTAAACCTGACTATTTGAAAACCCCAACTCTAGACTGCATGTGTGGAAAATTATGGGCATCCAGAGTTTAGGAAGGAAACAATAAACTCCAGGTCAGTCATGGGACTGGTGTGAGTAACAAAACAGTTTATCTTTAAAACAAATAACAAAGGAATTTTAAACATTGAAATCCACAATGCTTTTTGAAAAATGAAACTACCATAAGGTCTCCCGCCACACACACAATGCAAACGCAAAATTGGAGGAGATTTCTCCTTATGATAGTCAAATATGCTTAATATAAGAAAACTCTTTGATATTATTACTAGTGCATAGTGTGGAAACATTTCGAAAATATAATATAAATCTTAGCCAGCATAGGTACCATTATGCTATGCCTACTATAGCTACCATTTTAAATGGCAGGTTTTACAACTAAAACCGTACAAGGCTCGTATTGTTTCTTTGGATTTTTCCAACAAATTGTCAGGCTAAGGAACTTCCTATGCCACGTAGGAACGCCTCTGGAGGGACGCCCCGAGAGACAACTGCTCTCTGCCAACATAAGGTCGGTTACCCCCTTCCCGGGTAGTAAACCTGAGATATGCCACCCCCGGTCGTTTGCGACCTTTATCCGAAGCCTCGATCACACAGCAACAATCACACAGTAAATGAGATTGGAGCAACCACACAGGTAAAATATCTGGGCTCCATACCATGATACAACCTTTTTCCAGAAGGAATGGACATACCCTAGGGGAGCTACCCCTAAAACCTTGCCGCATCTTTCCTGTTTCGACCATTTCCGGGGTGTGAGGTCCGATGAGGTCTCGTCCACAAAGCTATGCTTTACACGAAAGCCATGCTTTGATCAACAAATGATTAGCAACACACAGCAACACTTAGCATGTCACACTACCAAATTGGGAGTATATCACTGATAACCTTCAACTACATAACCTCTGAGCTCGTACATCTCAGAGAAGGGTGTTAAGCTAAGAGAATAAATTCTCCGCCACCAAACAGAAATGTATTTAAAAGAAATCAGCTTTATATCTCAAAGTGTAATGTCAGACATACGTCCATACAAGTCTGTTCCGGGTTCGAACAGAACCGAAGGCACTTCCAAAGAAGCCCTTGCAATTCGGGTATTCACAATCCCGATCGGATTTCCCATCACTTAGGGAATCTCTATACCGGAGCAACTCAGTGCAGAGACAATCGATAGGTTATCCTATCGTTCTTACAAATACCCAGTCTTCAACACCGGTCTTCAAATGCTATCCATTTACGTCGTATCACTATTCGGAATGGGTTATATGACACAAAGTCCTCTCCCGGCTAAACCGAATAATGAGCGTAATATTTAAAAACATATGGATAATGGAATTTCAGTTAAGTCACAACTTATTACCCAAAACTTCTCTTTCAAATGGTTTAAACAAATTACCATTTTAATCTTTTACACAAAAAGATTTATCTCACATAGTTCACCCAGTTTCACAAAGATCTATTCATAGATTTTCAAATCGATTTCCATTTCAATTTGGATTAACTCGTCCAATGTTTAAAACAAAGATTTAACTTATAGCTTTCAAAAAAATTGCATTTCGACCTTTTATACAAAAGGTACACCTTTCCAATTTCAAAACAAAGTTCAACAATCTTTCACAAAGATTTATTCATAACTCGGAAAACCATTTTCATTTCGATTTGAAATTCTTTTGACACAAATTGGAAATTCATTCCTTATATGAAAGCTTCTATTATTTGAAAACAAATAGTTTTCATTTCGGAAAATCTGATTCATTTATACGAGTTAAAGTCCCTGGGTTAAATTCAAATTCTCAAAACCATACTTTTAAAATGGTTTAAATTCATATAAACACATTTATAACACCTTTAACCATAATTTCCAAACATGGAATTTAATTCCAAATTTTGTATTCAAATTCAAATTAAATTATTTAAATTGGAAACTTTACCAAGTTATTCAAAATACTTTTATCTTAAAAACTCCTTTTCAAAAGCTTTAACATTTAACCCAAATCCATTTCCAAAATAAATTGAAATTAAAATTTCAATTTCAAAAATATTAAATTTAAATCTTATGTGACGTAACCGATTTCCTCGTGAAATCCATATTTGTGTGTGTAAGAGTGTGGTCCAGGGGTTTTACATAGTAGTGCAACATCATTCAATCATCACAGATTCAAATACAGCAATATATTTGATAAGCGGTATAAACTATAACGCTTATCCTTTTTCACAGATCCACAGATAAACATAGATAATAGATTACAGTCATCCCAGATAAATAATTTACATTACAGATCGCAACACAAATCAGGATATATCATAAAGCATCAAAAATCAGGGATATCAAACAATTCACCCATTCAATAAAATCCAAACATTCACAAGTAAAATTTATTAATCAATTGATTAATTTAAATCAGATGTATTACTTATGAATAAATCATTAACTCGGGTTAATTATCATAAGTTAATTATTCTTCAATTAATTAAGTAATTAACTCTTTAATTACTTTTGTTAATAAATCATTAATTTTAAAAGATAAAACCTTTTATCCTAATTAATCACATTAATTAATCTTTCCTTTGATTTATCTCATAAATCAATCATCTTCGGATTATTAAGCAATTACACTTAATAATTTAATTTAATTAAATGCTTAACATTTACAAAATTTCTTGAAAACCTTTGGTTAATCATCTCTCGACTATGCCATCATTATATTTGGTAAACTTGGAGATTCATTTAATCAACTTGACAAAATTATTACAAAATCAGATTAATAAATTTTTAACAAACCTTTAATGTTAATTAATTTCAATGGTCCACTTAAATTAATTACTTAATTAAAAAAATTAATGAAGTATTAACTAAAATAGTTAAAACTTGTATTAAAGTCTTAACTTAAAATTGTTAAACATTTATTTAGTCGACAATGCTTAACTTGTTGAAACAGAATTTGCTTAGCCTTATTCTTATATAATATTGCAGTTCTGAAAACCCGAGGACTTCCCCTGTTTTACTCGAGTTTCTCCTGTATCTTTCCCGCGACCTTCTTCTTCTTCACATACAAAATACTCATGCAAAAACCAGGAAAAAGAACTCGAGCCAACTTCAGGAAAACACGAATTCCCCTTCGAGTCACCACGCACCGATTCTTCCAAATACCCAAACATTGCCGTGCACGTGCACGGCGTCGCGCCGCCGCTCCTGTAGACTTCGCGATCACCGGCAAGTCGCAAATCGCCCCTACGTACGAAATCGAAACTCAAATCGACACCAAGCTTTTCAAATCGAAAAACAGCATTTTTGCTCAAAACCTGTAGCTCAACTCAAACAACATAGCCACCTCGCCATCGTCGCTCGGGCCATCGGAGACGCTCAAAATCCATCCACACCACGACAACACCCCATACTACCATTCTCCAGAGTCTCGTTAAACTCGATCGCGTATAGGAGACGAATGTGCCTCGTTACAGACATGTCCAAAAACTCGAAACAAAGCCCTAAATCGACCTCGTACCATTAATTCACGCAATAGAAAAATTATTCCATAATTTTCTCGAGATCACAGATGTTTATACAAGCTTCAAACCAAGTTTCAACATTTATAATTGGATCGATCACCAGAAATTTGTAAAAGTGCAATTTTTGTTCAAATACAAACTGCTCTTTAATCCTAGCTCTAAAATTTTGATTTAAGCTTTAAAATTCATATTGAAGTATACGAATTCAATTTACTTGCCTGAATTCGAGAATTGAGAAGTTTAAATTTTGACTAATTTAAAGTTTTCCTCTATCTTTTAATTTCTAGAGCTAATACTAGGTTGTTTTGACTTGAATAAATTTTTAAATCAAAGCTTATGATAAAACAACCAAGTTTTGTTTAAGTCTTAAATCCAAACCAAGATTAAATCAAGAGATAATGGTTTTTTAAATCAACTGGAGCTTGAAAATAAAGAAACGGAAATATCACAGAAACAAGCATGCACACCCATCCTATACATCCATATATACAGACAATTCACTCATAAATAATCACACAGAACATACTTATTTTCCAGATATTAACATGCAACAAAATACATATACTTTAATTTTTTAAAAGTGATGTTACTCACAGTGATTTCCAGAAGAAGAACAGAGCACTTCTTTGACACTGGCTTTGAAATTCAAGCTGGAATCTTTCTTTTGATCTCTGGTTTGCCTTGATTTGTTTTGTTGTTTTAAACTGAGATGTTTAAATTGAATTTTGTTTAAGTGTGAAATAGTATTTGCTTCAGATTTTTCTTGTCTGGAATGGACGATAATGAATTGAAGAAGGCTGATACATAAAATGAGTTACAGGGTGGTAAATTATTTTGTACAGGTGATATTTTTGTTTGTACAAGAGAGGCCAGAGATTTTTCTTTGAATGTTGTACCATATATCAGAGATTTTCTTGCGTTGGTGGGCTGATATGATAATTTTGTGGTGTACTAGAGATAATGGCATTAATTGCCTTTGTACAATTATACTTATCCATTGTTTGATTTTTGTACATAGATATTTATAGTAGTATCTTCTTTGATAAGCTAATACATGTATACATTTACTTGTTTCATACTTGAGTGTATTTTATTTCCTTTTGCAAGTGTATATTTTTTTTATACTTCATTTGTTTCTATTTGAATATATTTATTTTTAATATGTTGTTAAAATTTAACTAATTTGTTTGCTTTATATTTTTGTTTGTTTCATTCTATTTGTATTATTTTGTATTATGATATTAAGATTTATATATATTTATTTCTAACCCATTTATTTAAGATTTAAATTCAAATTCAATGTATATATATATATATATATATATAAATTCAAATTTACTCATATATGCCCATATACATATATATTCACATATATACATATATATACAATATTTAAAATTTAAATGATTTAACATAAAATTTATTTGAACTCGGGGAAACTCGCATCAATTTATCGATTAATTTCATAATTTTTATTCAAAAACTAAATTAATTATCAGTTTAAATATATATAAAATCCGGGGTCGTTACAACCTTCCCTCCTTAAAAGAATTTCGTCCTCGAAATTTGAAAGTAGGGAGACAACAAAAGAATAGATGAAGAATGTTTCATCAAATCAAACTGAGCATCTATTCTGCATTTGGATTACCAAATCAGAATATCAATGATAGATACAAGAACGAATCTTTTTAATTTTTCCACAAGATACTCGGGTTATCTAGATCTATGAAATATGCAGGGGCATTGGTTAGTTCAAAGGGATAACTAACCATTCGTAGAATATATTGGGACCCAAAGAATAGATAGATATATGGATACAATTTCAAAACTTTCAGTTTAGAACTAAAGTATACCTATCAACCATAGCAACCAAAGCAACCAATTCATCCAAACAAACAATTCTGACCTATTTGGAGTTTATGTCCCATGCAAATATACCAAATCTTCTCCCTGGATCTACCAGGAACTACCAAAGAACTGAAAAGAGATGCTGAACAAAAGAGATAGATAGAGAAAAGATTGTTTCCTTGTTGTTACAGGGTATTGACCATTTATAGTCGTATTCCCCTGTCCCCTATCTCATCCTCTTCTTGCACTCATACTCACTATCAGTGGATAGTAAAAGAATTTACTAAGGCATACAGACGGATATTTTAAGGATTACTCATTCTAGGGTATACTTCACCCTATCTTTAATGAGCTACTTAATGTGTTATACTCCTGAGCTAAAGTTCAACCTTAGCTCTGATACCACTTTGTCACGATCCAAATTTCAGCGTTCAAAAATCGACACCCGTACTTCACTTGTACTCGAATGCCGCAGATTCAATCGTTGAAATTCGACTCGTGCCGGAGCTTATAACACGTTACGTATAACAACACAGCGGAAGAAAGAAATGAATGATATCATATACATCACCAATGATACAATATCCAGAATATGATATACAACAATGATATCTATATGATACAAGAATATCATAAACAAATAATAATGCTACAGCGAAAAACAGAAGTGATACTCCAAGTGATCCGACAAAGAGAATGAGTCCAACAACTCCAGTATCAAGCTTGAACCACCATCACGTTTCACAAAGATAAGCAAGTGTAGTCCGTGAACTCCAAAAACTAAACTAGATCCAAGTTTCTACTAAACCTGACTATTTGAAAACCCCAACTCTAGACTGCCCGTGTGGAAAATTATGGGCACCCAGAGTTTAGGAAGGGAACAATAAACTCCAGGTCAGTCATGGGACTGGTGTGAGTAACAAAACATTTTATCTTTAAAACAAATAACAAAGGAATTTTAAACATTGAAATCCACAATGCTTTTTGAAAAATGAAACTACCATAAGGTCTCCCGCCACACACATAATGCAAATGCAGAATTGGAGGAGATTTCTCCTTATGATAGTCAAATATGCTTAATACGAGAAAACTCTTTGATATTATTACTAGTGCATAGTGTGGAAACATTTAGAAAATATAATATAAATCTTAGCCAGCATAGGTACCATTATACTATGCCTACTATAGCTACCATTTTAAATGGCAGGTTTTACAACTAAAACCGTACAAGGCTCGTATTGTTTCTTTGGATTTTTCCAACAAATGGTCAGGCTAAGGAACTTCCTATGCCACGTAGGAACGCCTCTGGAGGGACGCCCCGAGAGACAACTGCTCTCTGCCAACACAAGGCCGGTTACCCCCTTCCTGGGTAGTAAACCTGAGATATGTCACCCCCCGGTCATTTACCACCTTTATCCGAGGCCTCGATCACACAGCAACAATCACACAGTAAATGAGATTGGAGCAACCACACAGGTAAAATATCTGGGCTCCATACCATGATACAACCTTTTTCCAAAAGGAATGGACATACCCTAGGGGAGCTACCCCTGAAACCTTGTCCCATCTTTCCTGTTTCGACCATTTCCGGGGTGTGAGGTCCGATGAGGTCTCGTCCACAAAGCAACGCTTTACACGAAAGCCATGCTTTGATCAACAAATGATCAGCAACACACAGCAACACTTAGCATGCCACACTACCAAATTGGGAGTATATCACTGATAACCTTCAACTACATAACCTCTGAGCTCGTACGTCTCATAGAAGGGTGTTAAGCTAAGAGAATAAATTCTCCGCCACCAAACAGAAATGTATTTGAAAGAAATCAGCTTTATATCTCAAAGTGTAATGTCAGACATACGTCCATACAAGTCTGTTCCGGGTTCGAACAGAACTGAAGGCACTTCCAAAGAAGCCCTTGCAATCCGGGTATTCACAATCCCGATCGGATTTCCCATCACTTAGGAAATCTCTATACCGGAGCAACTCAGTGCAGAGACAATCGATAGGTTATCCTATCGTTCTTACAAATACCCGGTCTTCAACACCGGTCTTCAAATGCTATCCATTTACGTCGTATGACTATTCGGAATGGGTTATATGACACAAAGTCCTCTCCCGGCTAAACCGAATAATGAGCGTAATATTTAAAAACATATGGATAATGGATTTCAGTTAAGTCACAACTTATTACCCAAAACTTCTCTTTCAAATGGTTTAAACAAATTATCATTTTAATCTTTTACACAAAAAGATTTATCTAACAAAGTTCACCCAGTTTCACAAAGATCTATTCATAGATTTTCAAATCGATTTCCATTTCAATTTGGATTAACTCGTCCAATCTTTAAAACAAAGATTTAACTTATAGCTTTCAAAACAATTCCATTTCGACCTTTTATACAAAAGGTACACCTTTCCAATTTCAAAACAAAGTTCAACAATCTTTCACAAAGATTTATTCATAACTCGGAAAACCATTTTCATTTCGATTTGAAATTCTTTTGACACAAATTGGAAATTCATTCCTTATATGAAAGCTTCTATTATTTGAAAACAAATAGTTTTCATTTCGGAAAATCTGATTCATTTATACGAGTTAAAGTCCCTGGGTTAAATTCAAATTCTCAAAACCATACTTTTAAAATGGTTTAAATTCATATAAACATATTTATAACACCTTTAACCATAATTTCCAAACATGGAATTCAATTCCAAATTTTGAATTCAAATTCAAATTAAATTATTTAAATTGGAAACTTTACCAAGTTATTCAAAATAACTTTTATCTTAAAAACTCCTTTTCAAAAGCTTTAACATTTAACCCAAATCCATTTCCAAAATAAATTGAAATTAAAATTTCAATTTCAAAAATATTAAATTTAAATCATCTGTGACTTAACCGATTTCCTCGTGAAATCCATATTTATGTGTGTAAGAGTGTGGTCCAGGGGTTTTACACAGTAGTGCAACATCATTCAATCATCACAGATTCAAATACAGCAATATATTTGATAAGCGGTATAAACTATAACGCTTATCCTTATTCACAGATCCATAGATAAATCGCAGATAATAAATTACAGTCATCCCAGATAAATAATTTACATTACAGATCACAACACAAATCATGATATATCACAAAGCATCACAAATCAGGGATATCAAACAATTCACCCATTCAATAAAATCCAAACATTCACAAGTAAAATTTATTAATTAATTGATTAATTTAAATCAGATGTATTACTTATGAATAAATCATTAATCCAGGTTAATTATCATAAGTTAATTATTCTTCAATTAATTAAGTAATTAACTCTTTAATTACTTTTGTTAATAAATCATTAATTTTAAAAGATAAAACCTTTTATCCTAATTAATCACATTAATTAATCTTTCCTCTGATTTATCTCATAAATCAATCATCTTCGGATTATTAAGCAATTACACTTAATAATTTAATTTAATTAAATGCTTAACATTTACAAAATTTCTTGAAAACCTTTGGTTAATCATCTCTCGACTATGCCATCATTATATTTGGTAAACTTGGAGATTCATTTAATCAACTTGACAAATTTATTACAAAATCAGATTAATAAATTTTTAACAAACCTTTAATGTTAATTAATTTCAATGGTCCACTTAAATTAATTACTTAATTAAAATAATTAATGAAGTATTAACTAAAATAGTTAAAACTTGTATTAAAGTCTTAACTTAAAATTGTTAAACATTTATTTAGTCGACAATGGTTAACTTATTGAAACACAATTTGCTTAGCTTTATTCTTATATAATATTTCAGTTCTGAAAACCCGAGGACTTCCCCTATTTTACTCGAGTTAAACTCAAGTTTCTCCTATATCTTTCCCGTGACCTTCTTCTTCTTCACAAACAAAATACTCACGCAAAAACCAGGAAAAAGAACTCGAGCCAACTTCAGGAAAACACGAATTCCCCTTCGAGTCACCACACACCGATTCTTCCAGATACCCAAACATTGCCGTGCACGTGCACGGCATCGCGCCGCCACTCCTGTAGACTTCGTGATCATCGGCAAGTCGCAGATCGCCCCTACGTACGAAATCGAAACTCAAATCGACACCAAGCTTTTCAAATCGAAAAATAGCATTTTTGCTCAAAACCTGTAGCTCAACCCAAACAACATAGCCACCTCGCCATCGTCGCTCAGGCCACCGGAGATGCTCAGAATCCATCCACACCACGACAACACCCCATACTACCATTCTCCAGAGTCTCGTTAAACTCGATCGCGTATAGGAGACGAACGTGCCTTGTTACAGACATATCCAAAAACTCGAAACAAAGCCCTAAATCGACCTCGTACCGTTAATTCACGCAATAGAAAAATTATTCCATAATTTTCCCGAGATCACAGATGTTTATACTAGCTTCAAACCAAGTTTCAACATTTATAATTGGATCGATCACCAGAAATTTGTAAAAGTGCAATTTTTGTTCAAATACAAACTGCTCTTTAATCCTAGCTCTAAAAATTTTGATTTAAGCTTTAAAATTCATATTGAAGTATACGAATTCAATTTACTTGCCTGAATTCGAGAATTGAGAAGTTTAAATTTTGACTAATTTAAGTTTTCCTCTGTCATTTAATTTCCAGAGCTAATATTAGGTTGTTTTGACTTGAATAAATTTTTAAATCAAAGCTTATGATAAAACAACCAAGTTTTGTTTAAGTCTTAAATCCAAACCAAGATTAAATCAAGAGATAATGTTTTTTAAATCAACTGGAGTTTGAAAATAAAGAAACAGAAATATCACATAAACAAGCATGCACACCCATCCTATACATCCATATATACGGACAATTCACTCATAAATAATCACACAGAACATACTTATTTTCCAGATATTAACATGCAACAAAATACAGATATTTAATTTTTTAAAAAGTGATGTTACTCACAGTGATTTCCAGAAGAAGAACAGAGCACTTCTTTGACACTGGCTTTGAAATTCAATCTGGAATCTTTCTTTTGATCTCTGGTTTGCCTTGATTTGTTTTGTTGTTTTAAACTGAGATGTTTAAATTGAATTTTGTTTAAGTGTGAAATAGTATTTGCTTCAGATTTTTCTTGTCTGGAATGGACGAAAATGAATTGAAGAAGGCTGATACATAAAATGAGTTACAAGGTGATAAATTATTTTGTACAGGTGATATTTTTGTTTGTACAAGAGAGGCCAGAGATTTTTCTTTGAATGTTGTACCATATATCAGAGATTTTCTTGCGTTGGTGGGCTGATATGATAATTTTGTGGTGTACTAGAGATAATGGCATTAATTGCCTTTGTACAATTATACTTATCCATTGTTTGATTTTTGTACATAGATATTTATAGTAGTATCTTCTTTGATAAGCTAATACATGTATACATTTACTTGTTTCATACTTGAGTGTATTTTATTTCCTTTTGCAAGTGTATATTTTTTTATACTTCATTTGTTTCTATTTGAATATATTTATTTTTAATATGTTGTTAAAATTTAACTAATTTGTTTGCTTTATATTTTTGTTTGTTTCATTCTATTTGTATTATTTTGTATTATGATATTAAGATTTATATATATTTATTTCTAACCCATTTATTTAAGATTTAAATTCAAATTCAATGTGTATATATATATATATATATATATAAATTCAAATTTACTCATATATGCTCATATACATATATATATATTCACATATATACATATATATACAATATTTAAAATTTAAATGATTTAACATAAAATTTATTTGAACTCGGGGAAACTCGCATCAATTTATCGATTAATTTCACAATTTTTATTCAAAAACTAAATTAATTATCAATTTAAATATATATAAAATCCGGGGTGGTTACAGGCATGGTCTTACAGAACTTTAATATATTCCTCGTTATTTAAGTTATCTCATGCCGGTATTTCCAAACTGATCTGGGTGTTATTTTATTATAATGCTCGGGTCAGACCAAGTATTTTTCCCAGTTGTCTCTGGTGTTATGGAAATCTTGGAGAGGAGCTAGAGGATCATCTATCGTAGTGTTTTATTTTCCGCTGTATTATATAGTATCCCTATCAGCAATTGTAAGGTAGGGATTTTATAACTGTCTAGCTGATAAGGTTGTTTTTTAACTCTGATATACTCTATATTTTTGGAGTGCCAGTTTTTATTGTCCTTGTTATATTATATATTGTCGACTCCGCTATGAGATTTTGATTTTCTCTGTTCTCTATTCTTTTCTTTTTATTTACCCTAACATTCTGCCCTTTTGTCGATTGGATGCTCGACATTTGAGCACAGTGATGGTATTCGGTGTCGACTTTTAATGGTCAAAAAGGTGGTCGTTATAGCATGGTATCAGAGCGTAAGGTTAAGAAAGAACCTTGTCTATGGTAGGGTCTGGCTCATTAGAGATAGGGTAAGTGACACCCTAGAATGAGTTTGAGAGTATTATATACACGAGAGCGTATTTGTTAATGTTATAAAAACATATTATGTTAACTAATCTATTGAGTTTTTATGAATTCTGGTCGAGACGTGGGACGCCATGGTATCGATGGGGATTTCTAAACACTTGAATAAGGGCAACAGACATGGTATTGAAATTTTGGCAAATTAAATATTTTGCTTAGGATTATATTTTATATATAAAAAAAATTCAAAACTTTATACAGTTATAGAGTGTGTTTGTTTATATGTGAATATTTGTTTATTATCACTAATGTTTGATCAGTTACGCTCGATTAAATTAGGAGCATTGATTGCCATTTGTTGATTTTTGATTATGGATTAATTGTGTTTGGCTTATTGATAAGCATTTGTTGTTTGAATTTATAAATGAACCCCTTTGTGAATTAATTTTCACAATTTGACTATAAGGCGTTCGAAGAAAATGTTGAGTTAAAAATTCACCTTTTAATAATGGTGAGTTAAGGATTAAACTTTAATAAAAGTTGTTTAATATAATCTAAATGGTGGGATAAGGCCTTTAGAGAATAAATATTTGAGAAAATTCTATTATAATAAAGAGGAGTTATTATAATATAACATTATTTTATATAAAGGAAATTTTATACAAATTTAGTTTATAAAATGTGTTTAAAAAGGATTTTTGAATCTAAATCCCAAAATTTTTGAAAATAATTTCAAAAGTTTTTGAGAAATGAAATAGTAGTATTTTGGAAGTAATTGAAAGTAAAAGAAAAATTGGCAAGTAGAATTTTAAATGGAATGCATTTTCTTTAGGAAAAATTAGGGGGAAATCGTTTCGATTAGTTTTGTGGAAATCTGAATAATTTTCAAAGTGACGATCAGATGTTTGCTTAGGCGAACGTTGTGGAATACTTAGTAAATTATTCTCTTTATCATTGTGAGATCGAAATGAGTTCAAATCTGAATGAACTCAAATTGGGTTTTAGTAAATAAATTATTTGAAGTTATTATATATATATATAATATATGTAGTATGCTTTCAAAGATGAGTTTTGAAATTAAAAACCGGGTATTTAATTTTTAAATTCCCTAAAATGGAATTGGTTCCAAAATAAAAAGTAATTTAAATAAGAGATTTTTTTGATAAATGATTTAAATTGGATGGGAAAGTTTTGATAAACATTGTTTTATTAAAACCATATATTTGATTGAAAACATCTAAGTAGTGTAAACTATTTGTTGATTGGGTCAACCCATAAATATCATTCATTTTAACACTCTAAATTAAAGAGGTTAAGAGGTTGACTCGGTTTTAAAAGGGCAAATTTTGATTAGATCTTCACCTATATTGTGAAAAGTAAAACAAAATTTATATTTGTATATACTCTTAAGATATAGAAGAGTGTTATACAAGTAAATAAAGTGGAATAAGTTATTACTTGATGTTTTATAAAGAAATGACTTTATAAAATATTTTTAAAACTTAGGTTAATATGAAATAATTCATAAATAGTTTTAGTATTGAATAAAATACTAAGTGGAAAATATAAGTGATTAAGAAAAATTGGTGTAATTAAGAAACCAATAATTTTAGAGAATAACTTTCCATTTTTTCTAAGTGAGTTTGGATAATCCTTTAAGCAATAACCAAAGGCTAATGAGCAAAACGGTATGCTTAGATAATTATCTGTATTTTTCGAACAATCAAGAAAGTTTTGAATCTACGTTAAGATTTGTTTGTTAGTCATTTGATATTTTGAAACAATGTTAAATGATAGGTTTTCCTTTATGGAATTTGATAGGTTGATTGATAGTGTTAATTTATTCCTTTACGGAATTTGATTGATTTGATTTGCTTGAATTTATTGAGTGATTTTATATACCCTTGTTTATAAAGGTTAAATTTATAGACAAAGAATTTTGAATTATTGTTATTAGGACCTAAATCCTAGTGATTTTCGAAAAAAAAGATTTTAAAGATTTTGGAAAATGAATAATATTTATTCATTCTAGTTAATGTTTTGGAGGAACCAGAATACCACCGGATGCTCCATGTTGTTTTGATTCTAGAGTTTCACCATACTTTATTAGGAGGAATTCCCTCCTTATCATTTTGATTTTTGTAACAACCCGCATATTTTATGATTATATATTTAAATGTTTTATTTAAATATATCATCAGTAGTTGAATTTAAAAGTCCAAAATGTGACTTTTCGTAAACGATCGAATCCGGACTCGAGACTACTTCCATTGAGTCCAAAATGGCATTTGCGACCTTTTTGAGTATAAACATCGATATGTTTGGAGTTGAGTAGAATTTTGCTATTTTTCTATTGGGCTTTGGGTTTGGGTTTCAGCCCACTAACCCAACGAAATAACCTAACACTCCACCCCCCCTCTTCATTCATTCATTCTATTTTCCTAACACTCTCAATCTAAAAGAAAATGGGGGAAAGAAGAGGAAATTAAAATTCCTAAACCCTAGATTACTAGGAAATTCAAGGTTCAAGCTCCAAAATCAAAGAGAAGCATATGTAAGCATCCTCTTCTTCTTCTCCACCTCAATCTCTCTCCAATTTCTAGAAAATCCTATAACCTAATTTAGGTAATATTTTCATTTGATCATAGATTGAGGGTTCTTGAAGTTAAGTGGAGGAGAGATTGATCTTGCCTTGTTTTGAAAGCTTCTCATTCGTTGTTTTTGGGTTCAAAGGTGAGTTCTTGAACTAACATCTATGTCTATACCTTTGATAGTTGTTAGGTATGAATTCCTAACATCTATTTATTGTCCATTTGCTTTTGAATTGAATTGGTTTGGTGAATTTTCCAATTTTGGTATTTTGAAGTCAAAATCTATGAAAATCCTTATATGGATGTTTGGACATGTTGTTCGGAGTGTATTGATGGGCCTATAGGGCTGGGTTGTCGCTTAGCGTAAATCCCTAGCCATCGTCGCTCGTCCGATCGCTTCCGATATGAATTAGCCATCATTGGCCTAGGCAAAATATTGCCCTGAGCTTCAGCTCAGACGTCTGGTATTAAGGTCAGACGTCTGGAGCTACAGGAATAAAATTCCAGATTCCCAGCTCAGACGTCTGATCATACATCCCAGACGTCTGGGCGATCTGGAAGAAAATTCCAGACCTTCGGCTCAGACGTCTAGGGAATCCACCAGACGTCTGAAACAGTTAAATTCAGGGAAATTGCCTATTTCTATGTGGATTTCCGTTTTATCGATTTTTGGTTGATCCGACTAGTTGTTATCACTTTTATTGACTTTGATGACTTCTTTTCTGGATTTTTGGGAATATCTGATCGATGGATTTGATATCGATTTTTTATGGTTTTAATTCACGTCGTCGAATGTGAATTTTTGGTGATCGATTGTTTCTACAATCGTTTTTCTGTGATTTGTCACTTTTAAAATACAAAGGTTTCTATACTAGTAGTAAATATTCAAACTCTTTCACAAAGATGATTTCAATACCATTTTTAATAAAAAAAAACTCGTTCTTAAAACCGTTTTCCAATCTATTAGTATATACAAACCATTACCTCATTCGTACGAGAAATCCAATTAAATGACCTAGCAAAACAAGTGGTATGAAACGCTTGCGTTTACTTCATCGGTTAATTCTTAGACTTGTTCGATTGAAATCTTGTGACAATTGTCGAGTGGAAATCTACAATTTGTTCGTAAATATTTAAGTTAAGCCAGTGGTTATGGGACATGAAGCTAAACTCATTTATTTATTAGCTTAGTGTAATTCACACTTCTTATTGATCGATGGCGATCATTTTATGGTTTAGACTAGCGATATGCGAGGTCTCTTTGTCCACGTGGGGGACTGTACCCAGTTTTATGGAGCTTCGTCTCATTTTTAAGGGCTAGCGACCCCTGGTCTTTTTTACCGTTCGTGGAGCAATCGGCTCAATGAGTTCGGTACATGGGGTGTATCTTTCTAGGTGCATCGATGTTCGGCTCAATAGGTATGTGCATGGGGCGTATCTTTTCAGGTGCGTCGATGTTCAACTGCGCATGGGGCATATCTTTTTAGGTACGTCGATGTTCAGCTTGTCTGTCCCCAAGGGGGGACAGTGCCCCGTATTTTCATGGGATAGCGTCCCGTTTGTGATACACGTGTTGGTGATTTTTCATGCTCCCGTTTGTTATAAGCCTCCCCCTTTATGATTTCTGGATTTCCAATTGTTGATTTCTGGAATTTGTGTTTCACCAATTTTTGCGATTGACATTGATATGTTTTGTCAATATTTGGGGTTTGGTGAATAAGCCGAAGAATGTGATATTCTTTCTGGATATTTAACGAGATTTGAGATGTTGTATGATTTTTATTGTTATCTGATGTATACTTGTCACAGTATGGCATTATTGTTATCATATGTTTTTATCATATCTCTTATCCTATCTCATTTTATATGATATTTATAGCTAGACTGATCCGTTTATTATTTTTCTTCTTAAATAATACTCGGGTCAGACCGAGGTATTTCAAGTGCTTCTGGTTGACTTCTTATCAGGGTTTGTCATCTGACTTTTGGCTAACTACTTTAGCTTAGTAGTTTTTTGTTATTATACATTCGAGATAGAGACTCCTTGATGTATACATATTCTTTTGTCTAGCACTTGTACCTATTCTTTGTGATGTAGTGGATCTTGCATGACCACTATTTTGATGTACACTTTTATGTGTTATGTTCATATCTGTTTCCGCCTTTGAGATATGAATATCTGTGACTGATTTGTGTTATGCTTATTTCTATATTTATTTCCGAAGCCCACATAGCCACTGTGTAGTAGCTTTGAGTTTGTATTTGATATGTCGAATTTCCTCTTGAAATGAAACGCAAGTCATATTATCTGACATATCGGTACTCGCACAAAGCAATTACACAGATGGTCACTCCTCAACAGCCTTATTCTTCGTGCTAGTCGATGGCATTACCCCGTAGTGTCCTTGGCTAGTGTGAGTATAGAGGTGGGGCATCACAATTGTTGATATTTGATTTAATTCCTCTCTGAGAAATTTGAAAATAAATTTTTGAATTTGAAAACCCGAGTATTTAGATCTAAATTTATCATTTGAAATTATTGGATGCATAACATCTATTATAGAATATTCTCTATGTTTTGTCGCATATGATTGAGATATGGTTGTTTGTTGCGTGTAGATTTATATCATGTTAGTTTTTGCATATAGAGTGACTTCATATTGTTTTTGTCAGCCTGATTCTCTTTTAGATTTTGTAAGTACATGTATGCAAGAGATTGCTATTTGATTCTTGTGCACCTGCATTTGCACAGAGATAATAAATTACTTGCCAAAAATATATAACAAACTCAAAAAGGTATGTAATGAATTTAGAAATTTAAATTGGTTGATGATTTTATGCCCTAAATATGGGAGGCCACTTGGTTTTTGTTTTCTTTGGTTGGTTTAGAGCCATAGAGGCAATTTGTAGTTGTTCTGATCGAGCCACGCAAAGGAGAGGCTGCCAAAATTTTCCGTAAAATTTTGAGATTTAATTAATAAGTTTAATAACTTATTTTAATTAATAGTTTTAAACTTAAGGGTTTGGAAAAAAATTCTTCCTTGGGAATTTCAGGGACGAAATTCATTTAAGAGAGGAGAATGTAACAACCCAAATTTTTTGATCATTTGATTTTAAATGTTTAATTAATTTTAAATATTTAAATAATTGAATTGTGGAATTTAATAGCTTATAATTCAAATATAAATGTTTAAATATTTGAATTGTGAATTGAATGTCAATTAAATGGATTTAATAATTTTATTTAACTCCTTTTAATTAATAAATTATATTGATGAATTCAATCTGTAAATTTATTTACAAAAATAGATAGATCTGGTAAATATCGATAATTGGATTGAAAATATAAAATGATATTTTTGTAAAATTAACATTGTGGCATTGTCTTGGATTTCGACGAAACTAGTTTCATTTGATTTGTAATAATGAATTATAATATGCTGTCGAATTTCATGACGATCAGACGTATCGTTTGGTCGTGCGAGTTCGAAATGCATAGAAATTTATAATATAATTGGGTTTGAAAAGCTATGTTGCAACGACCCGTAAATTTTAACGGTTTTATAATATAATTAACTAAAATTTTGCTTGAAATTTAATTATAAAATTTAGCAATGAAAATTTGATATTTGGAATGCGTCTATTTAAACATAACAAAGGGCAGATTTTCGTTGATAAATATGGAAGTTAGTTCTGTTGTGTAATTTCAATTTCAATTTTAATCAGTTAAAATTGATGTAAATAAAATATTTGCGAAACCTGAATATTTTTACATAAGAAAATGTTTAATATTTTTTGAGTAAGACGTCATCTTTCGTTTCATCAAATTTGAACTTCTTCGGTCCCATTTATCTTATTTTCAACATTTTAACAACAGTTTGGCAGCGAATATCAACTTTTGATAGGATGGTCTTACCGTTGATATCTGTGTACCATTCTGATCGTCTCGTCGTGCTGATCTCCGCAGTATAGTCATTTGTGTATTTCGGAGTTCTGACTGCCTCCGACCTTGCTCCCCTACAGCGCTCGGCCACACCGATTCACAGCTGCACCACAACGCCTTCATCTCTGCCATGACCGCTGTCAAACCCCATAGCCCAGACCCGGCCTCTCCATTTTCCACCACCCATCTCCTTTGTGCTTCACCTCCGCCTACACAACAGAAACTACCACCATCTCCTCGCCAAAACCCAAAGCTTCCTCAACCCGACCCCGCCGCTATGCAGCGACCAAGGCCTGTACACCCAGCCTCCCACCTCTGATGAACCGTACCCATCAAGAACCCAAGTCAGTTAAACTGCTTGCTCGCCAGACTCCATCATGTCAGGCCTTCCACCTCCTCATCATGGCCAGACCGCCCCCTAAGGTCAAAAACTCTCAGTTCATTTTCTATAGTTTGTATATATATATGCATATATATATATATATATATATATATATCTGTTGTTATATATATGAAAGTTTTACAAACTATATTATATGTTCTCATATACATAAGTCTTATAAACTACGTATAATCTGTCTGTCGGTTCTAATATGTAAAATATACTAGTTGTGTATTATCTGTTGGAGTATATATATATTTATAAGTATAAAAGCTGCTTGTTTAGATATAAGTATATATAATGGTATGTATGTATATAAGTCGGTAGACTATATATATTGATTCGTTTATTGATTTTGAAATTTATTATATAAAGTTCTTGTTTGATTTTAAGTATAATATACAAATGTCGACATGTTTATTTATAAACTATATACATTAATATTTCGAATTTTTTTAATTTTTTTTAAGTTTAAACTAGATATTGATTTTAAAGTATACATATGTATATAAGAATTTTATTTTACAAGTGTTTTGATATGTATGCACATTCACGTTATGTTTTCGTTTTTTTATATATATTTTCAGTTGATAAGCATACTTTAACTGTAATATATATGTTAGTTATATATATATATATGTGTGTGTGTGTGTGTAGTAATCTGGTTTCTGGTTGATGTGAAATGAAAATATATAAGGTTTACAATGATTTGTTTTGAGTCTATATAACAGTGTAAAGTATATATTAATTTTATTATAAACATTGATTTTAAAGATATAATATATAAGTAAGTTGTATATAGTTATATAAATAGAGTTACAATGTATAAATAGTAGTCTGTTGCATAAAAAAATAATGTATACCAGTTGTATACAATCTGTTTCAAGCCTTCGTATTTTATATAATATAAAATCGAGTTACAAAGTTATTGTTTACAATTTTATATTGAGGCTTATTTGATCTTGAATTATATAAGTGTCGACGAGTTTATTTATGTATATAATAGAGTTATATGGATAATTGGATTTTTAAAATATATATATAAAGTTTTAAAATATAATATATATAAATGTTTGGATCTTTATAATATATAGGTTTTTTCCCATTGTTAAGAAGCTGCTTGATTCTACTTTTTTGATTTTTAAATATGTATATATATATATAGATTCTGATTTATATGTATGTGTTTTAAATTTTATATTGATTTTTGAGAAATATATATAACGATATAATGTACATTTCATTTCAGTTATATCAAGCTGATTTTTTATTTTTTATTTCCAATTTATCAGCTTTGTTCATCGAATTTGTGCCCATCTTGCTTTGCTTTGAAATTCGTGCTTGGATTCGTAACTCATTTCATTGTCAAATTTCTCTAACCTCGAAAGGTGAGCACTCACTCACGATTAACATTCTTATAGTTAGTAAATTTGATTTCACTTGAAATGACAATTGAAATATGTTGTTAAATTTGAATTGCTAGTTATTTAATTTTTAAATATGATATGCCATTATCTGCAATTGTTTACTTATGATATATGACACAATATCCTGTTGTGTATATTTTATTTAATTTATCACTGATGATATATGCATATTGTTGATATATTATATTTTTATCATATTTGTTCTCACTCTGCAAGTTCCCTGTTAGTTTAGAATTCCCTATGGGTTGAAATGATACATACCCGAACGATATTCTAGAATAGGGGAAAATCGTTATGGGTTGAAATGATAAACCCAAGCAATTTTCATAAATTTTGAATTTTTGGGATTGCGGGTTCAAATGATATTTACCCGTAGATATTTAAATTCCAGATTGAAATGATAAATATCCGTATCACTTGACCATATGATAGAAAATTTTATACGAACACTGTTGGTCTATATTTTGAAAATGATTTCCAAAGTTTTGAAGGGAAATATATGGTTTTTAATAAATATTGAGTTTTAAAATATAATATATATATATATATATATATGTTATTTTATATATGACTAAATTTTAGATTTTTAAAATTATATGTTTTGGAAATTTTAAATTTATAAGATAGTTTTGAAAATATCATTTTTAAAATTTTACTTATAATTTTATTATTTAAAATATATAAAAATAGATTTAATATAAAATAAATTTAATAATAAGATTTAATTTAATAAAATTTAATTTAATTAGTATATAATATGTTTAGGTATTTATTTAAAATTTAAAAAAAATTGTAATAACTATAATAAATTCAGGTTGGGAAGATAAATTGCAATTGATTTGAAATTATATTGGTTTAAGAATTATACTTAAATAAAAGTTACTTGAAACTTATTGAATTTGAGATTTTAGAGATATGATTTATAACTTGATTTTTGATTAAAGGTGATTAAAGGAATATTTTCAAATTTAAATAAATTGAAATGGGATATTTAGTTTTATTTAAATTTGTAAATTGAGACTTTATTAAATGATTACTGGATTGCTTTAAATGAATATTTCAAAACTAAATAATAGTAAAGTTGTGAAGTATAAATGAAATTTATCAAATTGAGTTATTGTAAAGGTTTGAAAATTTAAACTTTGAAATCTATTGAAATTGAAATGGTTTAATTTATAGTTCAAACTTGGATTTAAGATCGATATAAATTAAAATGGTTTATTGAGAATTTGAATTGAAATTGATGAACTGAGATTTATTTAAATTGAATTTTGGAATTTAAGTTGATCTGAATCGATTTGTGGAATTTGATGAAACAATTCTAGTTGGGAAACTATTTCACTATAATCTCTTTATTTTAATATATAAACTATTTTAATTTATAACCATTTTAAAATATATATATATATATTATTTTCAACATCTAAGCTGTTTAAGTTGGAAGTGTTATGATTTCAAAGTGTTATTATTTCATAAGTGTTATTATTTCAAAAGTGCTATGATTTCGAAAGTGTTATAATTTTGAAAGTGTTGCGATTCTGGAAATGAATATTATATAAAGTGAATAATGATATCGAATTGATATGGTTTTGAAATGAATATGATATTTTGATACGAAGTATAAACTATTTGAAATGGAATGACCACGGCGTGAAATAAGCGTTTGGTTGTTAAAGAGACCGGGATCGGATATTGTCATACTCTCTGCCAATACCGAAAACTACTTTAACAACTGTGTACGTGGTGGAGATTCCAGAATGAAGTAGGATGGTTTGGCGACGATTCTATATGGTATTTACGTAGCCCTGACTCCCGTGAGTCAGCTTGATGTGGCTAAAACAGGAGCTATACCGGGCCAAGTGGGGTCATTCCCCCTATCGGGCACATTTCATCGATACCATTCTATTGCTTTTGTGATTTGATTGGGTGCACCTTTGATTTGGGAGTGTGTCACGAGGTGGGCGATAGTAGCTGCTATGCGTTACCACCAGTCCGGGAGTGCAAATGGTATATCTACCCTGGCATTGCCTCGAGTGTCGTGTCGCATGCCCTATCGCGCCTTCTACGAGTTTGGTTTGTACCATACCTATGGAGTGCCCTCTGATAGCCCTCCAGTTTATGGAGGAATTACGGTACTGTATAGACTATGGGAATATATAAAAATGTGTTAAGGGGGATATGGGTAATGCCTTAACGCTATTTTAATAGTTTACTTTACTATAGACATATTATAATAGCGTATATTACTACATAGTAGATAGTTCCATGGATCCTTAGAGGATGGAAATCCCAAACATCCTTTTAAGTTACTTGTATTTCAGTTGACATTTCACTTGAGTTGAATTTACTATATAAGAATGTTAATCCTGACGCGAGTGTTTTGTGTTTTGCTTTATGCTCGGGTCAGACTGAGTGTCACAGCATTTGAGACTCACCTTTGGAGTTTGGAGCTTCGCTTGGAGATCCATCTATATCTACTCAGCTTTTAGTTATTCAGTTGACTCTAGTGTTATATTCAGATTTTGTCATTTGACTATGTATTGAGACCTGTGTATTCGAGATTTCTGTTGTATTTTGTTTTAACTCTGATCTTTTTATAGTAGCTTCTTGAACTACTATTTATCTATTCTGGTGCTTATTGTTATATTACTATGTGTCTATGATTTCGTGATTGATTTATTTACTGTATATGCTGAGTTTTGCCAAATATAAATTAACAAACTGACATTTTGAGCAATTCAAGTCTGACATGTGTGGATGCGAATGGTTCGAAATAGCGGGTCATTACATATCTTCTGTATATGATCGAATTAAGTCTCGAGACTAGTTCCATTGTGTTCGGAATAGGGGTATAACATATAGAACATCAGGTGGCACGCCTCGTTTGGGGTTCGACATTTTTTTGAGCGCGTCGAGTTGAATATTTTTGAATATAAAAATATGTACCCTATTTTATACATCTATACCCTGTCAACTCAGCCCATACTTCATCACGCCCCCGTATCTTCACACGTCTATGTCTTACTCCTCTTCTCTATAAATATACTTACCTATAGAATGCAAATGAGAATTTTTCCCATTTCAAAAACCAAAAACAAATTCATTTCTCCGCTATAAATCATGATTCTTGATTCGTTGGATTCGTATGATCGAGAGCTTCAAGACGATGGGTTCGATTTTGGGCGAGTCGTCGTTTGGGTGGAGGCCATTTGGGGTAGCAGTACTAGGGTTAGCATTTTCGAGCTATTCATGTAGAATTGGGGGAAATCGAGGGTGGATTCGAGTTTTTCATAGCAAGACGAGGCGATAGTGACTTTTTAGCATGGTTCGGCGAAAAATTGGGTCATGACCTGACGCGCTTGGGCGGGAATGTCCTGCTGGTCGTGTTTTAATTGGGGCATGGGGGCGTTGATCCGAGGTGTCGGGTAGGTCAAGTTCAAAGAGGGGGAGCCTACGGCGCTGTTCGTTCGTCAATCGGCGGAGCGTTGCTCCTTATCATTGCATTTTCGTGCACATATGTTGGGTTGCTATGTCGCTATGCACGTTTAAGGAAGGAGGGAAGAAGGAAGATGAGTGATTGATTAGGGAGATGATTATTTAATTAAGTTGTTAATTTATTTAATTTAATCGATAACTTTTGCGTACGAGATCGGGTTCGTCTTTTGCATTGGACTCATAGCGATAATGGCTACACAATGGAATTGGTTTGGTTGGATTTAGAGCTTGTTGGAATTTATGCTAAAATCGAACGACCGTTCAGTTTTAGTCCAAATTGGAACGCTTAGGCAAAAACTTAAATCAATGTGCGTTTAACTCACATTCAATTTTACTATATCATATCTATGATGCTATAAACTATTATTGATTGCTTGGATGTTAGTTAAACTGTTTGATTGATTGTTTAGTTGAATTTTCGTTTGGAAAATGGATGACATATTGACTTGATTGTTATGAACCCTTATGATTATATATAATGTCCTTAACCATTATTTTGAAGGGAGAATTTGTAGAGAGACCCTAAGCGGTTTCTCACCAATAATTATCTATTTACATCCTTATGTTGTTATATTGATGGTTAGTTGAAATAAATCTTGATATTCCATTTAATTTGTTAACTGTCATTATAGCAATTTCGCTATATCGTCATTTATTAATTTTCATCCCCAAAAACATATCGTATGTTTTTGAACTTGAGCTTGTGTTTTCACTAAACAAATGTTAAAATTCATTAATCATTTTGATTAATGATAATTTAAAGTAACTAATAATTTTAAATAATGATTTTGAAATTAATCAACCAATTTAATAAATAATGTATAAACTTGGTTTATATTTGATTTAAATGAGATTGGATTTAATTAATCATTTAACTAATGATTATTTAAGTTTAATCAATTATTTTAGTCGTTGAAAATAGAGCTTAAATAATCATTTTAATTGATGATATTTGAAATTAATAGTCATTTTAATTAATGATATTTAAAAGTAGTTATTCATTTTAATTAATGATATTTGATTTTAATTAATCATCCTAATTTCTGATTTTGAATGTAATTAATCATTTTAATTAATGATTGTTTTAAATTTAGTTAATTGTTTAAAACTAATGACTTTTGAAATTTAGTTAATCATTTTAATTGATGATGGTTTATGGTTAAGTAATCATTTTAACAAATGATGTTTTAATTAATTGTTTTAACTGATGAGGTTTGAATTTAATTAATCCGATTAATTTATGGCTATTTGAACTTAATTAATTATCTTATTTAATGAAATTTAAAGTTAATTAGTTGATTTTGTAAAAGTGATTAAGTAAATTAACCAATACAATAAAAGTATTTTAAGTTAATTAATTGATTTAGTATTTTTAAGTTAATAAACTGATTTAATAAAGATTTTAAAGTTAATAAATTGATGACATAAAAGTGTTTTGGTAATAATTAACTATTTTATTAAATATAATGGATTAGTTTATTTAAAAGAGATTATAAGTGTAATTGATTATCTTTCAAGATAACCAATGTTGTTTTCAGTTTATAAAGGTGTTTAAATTGTCTTATTTTCTTTAGGGGATAATAAATATTGTTTTAAATTTACAAATGATAGTTTTACATAAGAAAATCCTTTAAAAAGGAATTATTTTTAAATAAAGCTAAGTGTAAATTGTTTTGGGTTTATAGTAAATAATGTTTTAATGATATTTGTTTTTAACCCTTGTTTTAATACACTTAGTACTATAAATTTTGTCTTATAAAAGAACATTTTAAAAGGAGTATTCCAAAGTGTTTTTTACAGATATTATAGTATGGAAATCAAGCACAAGTTCAGTTTTAAAGGGTAAAATTCGATTCGGTTATGGAAAAATTAATTCCATAAACGATATCGCTTATATGGAAAGGATCTAGTCATACTTTTAATGCTAAACGTTGAGGCTTGGACTCATTTCTATCTCGAAGGTTAAAAATGTCGTCAAGGCGATGCCTAGGGGTAATTCTATCTCTACTTGCCTGGCTTCATTTTCAACCGAGAGATAGCACGTGTTTGGAATCGACAAGTAGTGTTAAATATATGATAATTTATTTCAATATACGATCAATTTAATTATCTCCGATGGTTGATTTATTAATTATCGGATTCAGCTTTCTTCATGGTATATCATCACCTTAAATACTGTAAGCTGTCTTTTGAGTTTTGTTATCCTTTGTCGGTAAATGACTGAACCTAAAGCGCGAAAGGGCGTCCAGCTAAATGGGGTTGCTCCCATTAGGGTATTTTCATCTCATCCATATTTTGGTGAATGGTCACCTTAAAACGATTAAGATTTAGATGTGAAATATTCGGATGCTCGGTAAGGTTTGGTGGTGTCCGATTGGTACATTTCCAAGAAGTGTCATGTAGTATATGAGCTTCTCAGAAGTATATTACTAGAGGTATACTTCAAGGGTGGTGCACCTTCCTAGTTATTTGTTGAAAATTTTCCTTTCCTTATTTGATTTGAACCTTTGAATCTGTCTTTCTTTATTTGCAATGGGAAGAGTCAGCCACTCTTTGCGGTGTTTAATTATTGGTTTTTGTCCATTCTATCAAGTTTGGACCATTACCTTATTTTGTCCATTCTATCAAGTTTAAACTGTTATCTTATTTTATCCATTCTATCCAGTTTGGATTTTGCTCGGATAATTTTCACTCTTTCAAGTTTGGTTTTTAATACTATTTATGCCCGTTCTTATTTGGATTTGCTTCCTGATATTTATCTCTACTCTTGCCTGTATGGATGTTATTCTTGTGAGTTAAAAACCCATTCCACGTTAGCGGGGTGGCCTTACAGAATTTTAATATGTTACCCATTATTTGAGTTGTCTCACGTTGGTATTTCCAGACTAATCCGGGTGTTATTTTATTATAATGCTCGGGTCAGACCGAGTATTTTTCTAGGTTGTCTCTGGTGTTATGGAGATCTTGGAGTGGAGTTGGAGGATCACTTATTATAGTGTTTTATTTTCCACTGTATTATATAATATCTATATCAGCAACTGTAAGGTCGGGATTTTATAATTGTCCAGCTGATAAGGTTTTTTTTTAACTCTGATATACATTGTATTTTTGGAGTGACAGTTTTTACTGTCCTTGTTATATTATATATTGTCGATTCCGCTGTGAGATTCTGATTTTCTTCGTTCTCCGTTCTTTTCTTTTTATTTACCCTAACAATCCACCCTTTGTCAATTGGATGCTCGACATTTGAACACAGTGGTGGTATTTGGTGTCAACTTTCGATGGTCAAAAAGGTGGGTCGTTACATCTACCATCTTTATAGCTTTCACTATTTTCTTCCGTTTCTGATGCAAACGATACAGTACAAGCCTCTTTGTAGTACCTCTTCATAGTCATATGCTCTATTTGGCAATTCTATCATTTCTCCCACTAAAATATTTTGCGTCTTCCTTCTAATCATCTTCTTCTTGAATTGTGGATAGGTTGGGGTTAATCGTTCTTCGTTATTAGTTGTGCACTTAATCCCTTCCCATGAATCTCCGGTATCCCATGTCTTTTGGCTTATCATTATTTATAACTATGACAATTATAAACATGTCAATGAAGAATCGTTATATATACAAAACAAAATTTGAGTAAAACATCTCGAATGAATTTTCGATCGGATACAAAATATTAGTTAATAGACGGTCCAAGTAATATGCAATTAGAGGTGCTACTTATATTCAAAAGAAGGATAAAAAATTTCTTTCTTCTTATTGGACCACACTTACCTTATCACACTCACCCACCCCTCTCATCCTTATCATATTCCTAATAAAACCCAACCCCCATCTTACTCCTTAATCCACTTTAGCAAAATTCCCGAATTGTAAATAATAAAAATTGAAAGGAAGAAAAATCAAATCATGATCCATGAAGCTATAAGGAGGCGACATGGTTTGGAGGGTTTTCGCGATGGAACAGGTGATGGTGATTTGGCGTTCGAACCTACGGCTGGTGGGCGCGATGCTGAAGACCACTTCGATTATGGCATTGTGCTAGTTGGCCGAAAGTGAGTTGGTGATGGCATTTTTAAGGGGTGCGATCATGGTTGGTGAAGTGCAATAGTTTTTTGTTGTGTAGTGGAGGCCGAGATCATGAATCACAGGGAGGAGTTGGAGGTGAAATCGAGGTTGCGGTTGAGCTCATGGTCCGAATTGAAGTTGATAGTCAGTGGATAGTAGTGCTCCGGTGCACTATAGTGGGTTGCGACATTATGAAGGGTCGGAACCTGGAAGAAAAATTGTTGGTATCGCTTTGGGCTAGGGTGCATCAGGGTTGAAGTTGCCAGTGTCGTTGGGCTTGGCTCGCAGTGTCAAGTTGATTGGCGAAGGCAGCTTGACCTTTGGTGGTCGTTTTGGATGTGTCAATGATAACAGTAACATGCACAAATGGGTCGGGAGGGAATGTTTTGAATTGGAAGAAGATGAAGAGGGTAATTTGTAAATTAATTGTTTATTAAAGTTAATTAATTATGTTAATAAATTCAAAATCTTATAAAATCAATACCCCACTCATATGAGGTCCAATCAAGATGCGGTCTTTTGCATTGCGCTTGTAGGAACGTTATCTACAGATTGGAGTTGATTTCGTTGAGTTTGGAGGAAGTAAGATTTTGAGCTAAAATCGAATGTATCAAATAGGAACGCATAAGCGATAGTCGGAATAAATGTGAGTTAACTCGTATCTAGTTTAACACCGTATGATATATGTGTTAATATGAATTATTATTTGTATGCTTGGATATTTTATTATTTGATTGTTTGGGTTAGATGAATTGCCACTTTTGAAAGCGCATAATATATAAAATGATTTGCAGGGGTCTTATATGGCGTACTAGGAAATTTTCTAGAGGAATCCAAAGGAATTCCTCACCACTGTTTATTTTAATTTCATTTATATATTTGTTATATAAATTGTTGAGTGCCAAAATCTTGGTAGCCTGGCCATATTGGATGTGACTTTGATATGTCGCAAAAGTTGAATTCTTTTAGTATAAAATAATGATAGTAATTGTTAAGTGTTACGGTAGCTTTATACCTCATTTTGAAAATACTATTATTTGTTGTTTTGATTTAAATTGGTTTTCGATTTAGAGAAGATATTTACAAAAAGAATTTAAAAATAAAAGATGAGATTTGTGAAAAGAATTTATAAATAAAAGATGAGATTTATAAAAGGAATTTATAAATAGAAATGAGATTTATAAAAGGAGTTTTATAAGTAATTTTAGAGACTTATAAAAGAAGTTTTATGAATAAATATAGAGATTATACAAGTTTTATAAGTAAACTGAAGATTTATAAAAAGAATTTATAAATAAAAGATGAGATTTATAACAAGAATTTATAAATAAAAGATGTGATTTATAAATAAAAGATGAGATTTATAAAAGGAGTTTGTAAATATAAAAGAGATTTATAAAATGGAATTTTATAAAAAGAAATGAGATTTTTTTTTCATAATTGATTAACTTATGGTGGTATGGAAAGTATTCTTTTCATACTTAACATTAAATTTCAAGGTATGGAAACTCATTTCTATGCTGAAAATTAAGAATGTCGTCGAGTTAAGGTTTGAGAGGTAATAATAATCCAACTTGAACGACTTAATTGTTAATCAATGGATAGTACAAGTTTGAAAAAGGAAAGTGATTTGGGTTTACAGTAAACAATGTTTTAAATGACATTTTTTTACGCAATTAAATATGATTTTAGAAAGGAGGGGATCTTTCTTAAGATTTATGAATATACTTATACCGTTGAAATAAGTATATGGTTACATTTTCTAAGTATTGAAAGTGTAGTGTTTTATGAATATACTTATACCGTTGAGATAAGTATATGGAAACATTTTCCAAGTATTTAAAAGTTTTAACTAACAAAAGGATTAATTAAAGAGGCCAAGTGGTTGCTTATGTGCTTAAACGTGCTTAGTTTCATATGGAATAAAATCTCTGATTTGATTGATTGTTTATTTGATAGTTAAATAACTGACTATCAAATATTAGCCAGTTTTTAAAATATCAATTATTGGTTCAGAGAGATCGGGATTGGATAAGCATGAGTTATTCGAAAACCACTTCGAACTGGCATAAGCATTCAAATTTGAAACATCTCGAAGATGGATTTCTTGGAAGTGCAAGGGATACTTGTCACTAATCTTGAGGATGTAGTAGAAGTAGTGCCTTCGGTTTATTCATATCCTGAACAACTTGTATGGATGAATGCTTGCATTACATTGTCGCTTGGTGGGCAGTGTTAGCATTCAAAGTGGGATTTGCTAAAAAGGTTAAAATGTAGCCTTAAGTCTCAGAATCAGAATGACTAAAACATGTGATATGTCGCAAGGCTATATGGTCGCACCCACTAGGGTATGGTCGTCACCTTTCAAGATTTATATTTATAGTTTAATGTATGATGCGAGCTCGTCGGAAAGATTGCAATGAAACCGGGGTGATGATCATATTCGATACTATTAGGAAGGGGTAGGTCGGTTTTGTCATGCAAGGGGTCCATGTGAGGCCCTCGGTACATTTTATCTAGAGATGTACTATGGTAGGTGGTATCCTTGTGCCTTGTCATTGTATAGAATCCATTCTCCAATACGTAACTTTTAGACTTAGTTGTGCCTAATTATGTTGGAAAGTGAGATGCAAGCATTCCAGCTATGTTATATATTTATTTTAAACCTTAGACATTATTATAATATAACTGGATTTCAAATAAAATGGTCTGGTTATCGTAAGGTAAAAACTCGTCCATGTTTATGTGCGGCATGGTCTTGCGAGATGCCTTTATTTTTAAAAGGATTATATAAATATAACAATCAGTATGATTGTGTTTCTCACGTCGGTTTACCAGACTGATCTGGACATTATTATCTTATAATGCTCAGGTCAGCCCGAGCATATTACCGATTTAATTATGGATGCTTTGCAGCTTAAGGAGACAAGCTGGATTGCCTCCAAGATGTATACACGTATCTTTTATTTTTCGATGTATTTCTTGTTTGTATTCATCAACATTTATGAAGATAGGTTATTATAACTATCCAGATTGATGATAAGTTAGTTCACTCTGATCGTTGTATGTATATTAAAAGTTTTCTTTTGTAAAGATCTATTGTATATTATATATTACTCGTCATAATGTGAGATTCTGTTCTATCTTTTCTTTCTTTTACCCCAACGACCGGCCTTTCGACCCTCAAAAGTCCATACTAATTCATCCACAATATTCACGTGCCGAGTATTCGAGTGCTAGAAAGACGGATTGTTGGGGTAAAAGAAAAAAGACAGAACATAATCTCACATCGTGACGAGTAATATATATAATATACACTAACTTGTAATATATATACATCAATCGGAGTAACTAATCTATCATCAGCCTGGATAGTTCTAACAATTTGTCCTCATAAATGCTAATAAATACAAAACAAGAAATGCAGCGGAAATAAAATACGTGAATACGTCTTGGAGGCATCCAGCTCGTCTCCTGAAGCACCGAAGCGTCCATAACTAAATCTAGAAATATGCTTGGGTCAACCCGAGGATTATAAGAAAATAACGTCTGGATCAGTCCTGTAAACCAACATGAGAAACACAAATCATATGAATTGTTATATTTATAAAATCCTTTAAAAATAAAGGTATCTCGTAAGTTCACACCGCAATAAGCACATACGGGTTTTTACCTTACAATAACTAAACCTTTTTTTATTAGAAAATTAAGTAATACTATAATAATGTCTAGGGTTTAAAATAATTATTTAAAATAGCCGTAATGGTTACATTAATTGCATTCAACAACATATTTAGTATACAACTAAGTCCGTAAAGGCACATAGTGGAGAATGGATTCCATACAACGATAAGGCGCCAGAGTACCACCTACCATAGTATATGTCCAGATAAATGTACCGAGGACCTTGCATGAACCCCTTGCATGACAAGACCGGCCTACTCCTTCATGGATAGTACCAAATATGATCATCACCCCCAATTGCTTTGCAACCTTTCTTACGAGCTTGCAGCATACATAAAATTATATATATAAATCTAGAAAGGTGATGAACATACTATAATTGGTGCGATCCACATAGCCTTGCAGCACATCCCATGTTTTAGTCATTCCTAGTAGTGAGGCTTGAGGCTACGCTCTACATTTTTAGCAAATTCCATTTGAAATGCTAACAGTGCCCTCCAAGCAACAATGAAATACCAGCATTCACATATACAATTTGTTCAAGATATGAACAAATCGAAGGCACTAATTTTTACTATATCCTTAGGATTAGTAGCTAGTAGCCCTTCCACTTCTAAGAACTCCATCTTCGATTACATCAACTTCAAGATGTCTTCAATTCAAACTCATATGCCGGTTCGAAGTAGTTTTTGAATAACTCATGCTTGTCCAATCCTAGTCTCTCTGAACCAACAATTGATAATTTCAAAATTGGCCAAGTAAAACCCCGCTCCAACAATCTTGGCCGAACTCGGGAGTGCTACACTTCAAATCTGGTGCTTTCATTTTAATTTCACAAGTTTGCAAGGGAAAATGCCAGAACATTAAATCATCCAGAGTAAATGATTTCAAGCGGAAGAAATATTATACATTCATACTTGATTTACAAGATAATTTACATAGGGTCTTGTCTTTGACTTAATACATATATACATATTAAGATCTGCAATACTAAACAAAAGCTAAAAATTATTCACTTCGGGTTCTCCATGAAAAGTCCTAAATTCAACTTTACTTATCCAAACCTAAAATGTTTATGTATAGCATCATGAGCAAAACTGACACAGTGAGGTATCTATTTAATCTAAATCTCAAGTCATGTCACAAAATTCTTTGAGATTTCCAAACCATATTTTAAATATGTTATCATATTATGTAAGTAAAATAGGTAAATCTTCTCCAACCATATTGCCAAACTCATTCAACATATATAAATATCTTTTGTAAACTAGGAACATAACAAAATCTGAAATCCCTATAAAAATCAATTTGACTACACATGGATCTAATCCAAACATGGAGTAAGGAATTATATCTTGGAAGCTTTTATCCCATCACAGGTGGCATTCTAACACATGGTATGGATGTACTCTATCTCCTAACACACGGTATAGAAATAAGGTAATAGTGCACTATCCTAGATCTTTTGTCTTTTGTTGCCTTTATCTGAAATCCATCACAAATCATAAGTATATATATTGGTATTCTTCAAAATACTTTACAATCATAAACCAATATAGATTATTCATTATTTCAAATAACCGAAGCATTCATCATATACACTTGGTTGAGGTCAAATGTATTAAGCATAATAAAAGATATGTCTATAATGCTAAAAGGGTTAAAATAGTGCAACATATAGCTTAACATGCTCTAAGCTACACATCACTTCATGGAATGACTTGAAAATTTGAAATTAGATAGTTTTCCTTACCTTATTGATTATAGCTTTGTCTATGGTTTAGCTCCTTGGCTTTCCTTAATGTCTTCCTTGTTTTCTTACTTTTGTTTAGTTCTTAGGTATATGAAAGTATGAAATTCAAATGGGATTACCATCCTATTTATAGCCTTTCTTCAAGAATAATTTTGTGTTTTTAATATTGGACACTTGTCCATCCTTTTCCATGCAAACCTTGGTGTAATGACACATGCCCCTTTTGTTGTCATCTTAATAAGCATGATGATCTTATAAGCTTACACGTTATTAGCCGATGTGTCAATCCCCTATTTTAAGTGTCATGCTTAATGCCACCTCATGCTTTAATAAACAAGGTGGTATTACAAGCTTACACCTAATTAGCATATGTGTCACTACCTCATTTAGATGCAATACTTAATGCTGCCTCATGCTATATTAACAAGGTGATAATACTACAAGCTTACACCTAATTAGCCTATTAGATCACAAGATTATCTTTCAGTCTTTGAAACAAAGTTGTAACATAGCATTTCATATTTCAAACAAATATAATATCTTTTCATTTTGATCTATAAACACACAAGAAAAATATGTTGTTTGGGTTCTTACATTCTACCCAACTTAAAAGAAGATTTCGTCCATGAAATCTAGTCTTCAAATAACTCTGGATAATCTTTAAGCATTTCTAATCCAAGTTCCCATTATGCCTTATTTTCGTCATGGTTACTCCATTACACTTTAACAAAGTGAATTTCATTTGTTCATAATTTCTTAACTTTTTTATTGAGAATTCGGATTGTCATTCGATGTATGTGGCACCCTTCTTAACTTCGATGTTATTCAAATCAACCACATGTGATGGGTCAAGAATATACTTTCGTAGCATCGATATAAGGAAAACATCGTGAACATCTAATAATTTTTCAGGTAATGCAAGTCGATATGTTACTTTACCTATTCTTTCAGTGATTTGAAATGACCCAATAAATCTGCATGACAATTTTGCCTTTTTCTTTCCAAATCGCATTACGCCCTTTATTGGAGAAGTCTTTAAAAGAACCTATTCCTCTACTTCAAAATCCAAATCTTCCTTCTTTGATCTACATAGCTCTTTTACCTACATTAGGCAGCTTTTAGTCGTTCTCATATAGTGGTAATTTTCCTTGTTGTTTCCAACACTAGATCGAGGCCGAGCAGTTTATTATCTCCTACCTCTACCCAACAAATTAATGAATGACATGGCCTTCTATATAAGGCTTCAAATGGCGCCATACCAATACTTATATGGTAACTATTATTATATGCAAATTCAATTAATGGTATGTATTTTTCCCAAGTGCTTTCAAATTCCATCGCACAAGATCTTAACATATCTTCTATTACTCGATTTACCGTTTCTGTTTTTCCATCAGTTTAAGAATGAAAGGTAGTACTCATATTGAGTTTTATACTTAAAGCCTTTTGAAAACTTTTCCCAAATCTGAGGTAAATCATCAATAAATAGTGATCTGATACCACTTTCTAAAACCCCGCTCCGACACTCTTGGCCGAATTCGAGAGTGCTACACTCCAAATGTAGTGCTTTCATTTTAGTATTACAAGTTTGCAAGAGAAAATGCCAGAACATTAAATTATCCTAAGTAAATGATTTCAGAAGGAAGAAAAATACATTCATACTTGATTTACATGATAATTTACATAGGGTCTTGTCTTTGACTTAATACATACATACATCAAGATCTGCAATACTGAATAAAAACTAAAAAATCTTCACTTTGGGCTCTCCATGAAAATTCCCAAATCAAACTTTGCTTTTCAAAACCTAAAATGTATATGTGTAGCAATGTTTGCAACCAAATTGGTCACAAACACCCGAGAATAAGTTTAAGTAGTGAAATAAATATAGAAATTAAATAAAAACCGAGTAACACTAAATATTCAAGAAAATATATCAGAAAGCAAAAACAATAAGATTTATAGTGTTTCGGTGTTGATTGCCTACGTCCACTCTGAATACATTCTTTATTGCTTTATCACTCAATTGATTACAGTTACAATCAACAAGAAATAGCTTAAGAACAAGTTAGAACAAAAGGAATCTGACTACAAAAATGGCAGAGTTTCACTTGTCGGACCAAAACGAGAGGTCCCGAAAATGGCCCTTTGCCCCTATTTATAGATGAATGCAGCCTCCAGCCCTGACTAACATCTCGAGACTTGGACCCTCCTGGCCACTTGGGCCCACTATCAGGAAAACTTAGCCCAACTTACTATGCCGAACTGTATATCATCATGCCGACCCGAACCATCTTGGTATGCCGACCCGAACCATCTTGGTATGCCGACCCCACTGTCTTTGTGTCTTATGCCGACCTACCTTGGTATGCCGACCCCCTGTCTCCATGTCCTATGCCGACCCGATACTTGGGGAATACATCAATATGTCGATCCTTCCACAATGCCGATCCAATACTATGCCTACCCAATATCATGCTGACCCCTTGTCATAACCACTGCCATGCCAATCCAACCCATTCCGTACACTATGCCGACCCGAGCCATTCCATACACTATGCCGACCCAAGCCATTCCATATGCTATGCTGAGTCCACCATATCATACGCTTTGCGTATCCAATCCCTACCATGCCGACCCTTCTGGGTTTCATTCAATTTAACAAATCATCCACTCCAGTTCCTAATCCAACCAAACCAAATTCTAAGACTTCATGATCAACCTTACGTGGCTGGGCCATTGTACCGAGTAACACTTGCCCCCCCAAAGTACGTCTTGTGAATAACATGACATGCTTTGAATTGGATAAAACCAGATTCCTGGAAACAATCCTATCCAAGTCACTGGTTGGTTATTGTTCTTCTATTAACATTCGATGAAACAGGTCTGGCATCTCGTTCCATTGAATTCATCGACTTGGTCATATGGAGTTTCCAGGTTTCTTCCTGATTTAACCTTTCAAAGGTTGAACTGATTAACTTCTTCCGTGCATGCTCATATACACATTTCTGTTGTACCTTAGCCTTTACGGTATCGGTTGTCAGTTGGATTTTCAAAACATTTGTCATTACCTTATGTTCTTCTTCTTACCTCATGCACATCTCTCATCTTCTTTTTATACCCATTGTATATCATCATCACTTTATTATATATACATATACATATATATATATATATATATATATTTGAAGAGGGGTCGGTAATTGGCATGCCGATCCCTCGATGGATCTTCATGGATAGGGGTCGGCATACCTTAAGGCCGACCCCTTCTAATATTGTGACTGGGTCTCTTGGATGAGACTGATTCACCTTCATATTACCTCTCCCATATAAAAACCCATATCTTCTTTTCTTTTTTCTTTTACTTCTATTTCTCTAAGTTTTATTTTTTCCTTTGCACTCTCAGGCTTCCTTTTACCGAACCTCTATCACCATTAAACCCCTCCTTCCTACAAACTTAATTCCTTCAATTTCCAATCTTAAAACCAAGAACGAACCCGAGCTATTCCCCACAGTTGCTCCTTGTTGACCTTCGATCCTAAAACCCGAACATTCGCCATCCAACTTAACACATATAGGTATGAATTCTCCCTTATTTGTGTTGTTGGGTCATTATCCTCGAGTTCGGGCGAGTTTGAGTGCCGTTTAGGTGTATAGGTGGATGGGTTTCATTGAGATGCATATGAGAGGTGGAGAGGATAAAGGAATAGGCGAAAGAAAAGGAAGAAGAAGAAGATGGGTTCGGACCAGATGGCGTTAGTTGGAGAGGGCTCGGCATGGTTCTGAGTGTAGAAGATGGTCGAAAACTTAGTGTGAAATGGCTAGGCGAGGGGTCGGTGAAGAAGACGTAAAAGAAGGGATCAGTATAACAATGGGTCGGTGTACGTTAGGATATAAGGACGGTTCGACATAGGGGTTAGAAAGAAAGGGATCGGTATTTTGCCTTAGGTGTAGGGGTCGGTATATGTCAGGATATTAGGATGGATCCGTATAGAGGTAAAAAGGAAAGGGATCGGGTGTTTAGCTGTATATATGGGTCGGTATATGTTAGGGAAGGATGGATCAGTATAGGGGTTGGAGAGGAAGGGATCGGCTATGGGTTTAGGACATAGGGGTCGGCATAAATAACTGGGGTCAGTGCTGACCAATTAAAACCATCTTAAATCATGTTATTCGAACATATGACTGCATATTGCCTTGCCCAAGCATAAAGTGACTGATAACAACACGACTAGCATATATGGATTAATGGACCTAAATTTGAACGAACAAATTCCCAATCTACTCAACGCAAGTTAAGTACAAAACTAGCCCAACATATTCGAACAACGGACTTCATAATCCAGAATGTCAACATTTGATCCTAAAGCTTTTTTCGCCGATCACCCTTTACGTCGTCTAAGACGGTCAACGATGACGATCTCTCCGGACGAAACCTCTAAGTTTCCACATTTTACATTCGCTTTTCTGATTTTTAACTGTTCACATTCATTTCATATCGCATTGCACTATTTCACACACAGCACGGGGGGACAGGTTATTATTTCTAATATTGATTGTCTATTGAGTATAGCTGACACAGATCCCGAGTTATACGAAGCGTTCAACCATAATGTCTTCTAAATTGGATATGAAATCAAGCTCCGCTACCGTGTCTGACAAGCCTGTACCAAGCTAGCAAAGAGAAGAAGTAGAGACATCTGATCCACAAGCAAACCTTTTTTCTGATATCCCGATTGTTTCTACAGAAGTTATAGGCCCAGCTCTTGATGCTGCTCGTCTTGAATAATCCGGCTGACTCATAGGCTTCCAAAATCGGCGAAGCTGCTTTTCGTCGATTGTGTTCTATCCACGGGATTCCTTTTGAAGATGTTTTGGTTCCGTTAAGGCAAGATAGACCTCACTTGCCCCCAGCTGGATATACCGCTTACAAGAAGTTCATGTGCTGAGATGGATGTGTGCCACCTTTAACTCTTTTATTCGTGAAATGCTGAGGTACATGGGAATCGCTCCCACCTAGCTGCACCCCAATAGTTACACTTTTATCCACGGTATTTTCCTTCTCTATATGAATGTCCTATTTTGTCTGCCAACTCCTGAAGACATTTGGTACATTTACATCTTCAAAAGACGAACCGATAGTCCTTTGTACGTCTTCCTCGAGCCCATGCCCAAATGTCAAGTCTTAATGGGCTCATGGAATAAACTCTCCTTGTTCAAACAAGAATGGTTCTATGTATGATGTCCTTCCGGCTTCGTAAGGAGGTGGTTGGAAGGACGTAAGTACTATTTCCGCCTTTGCCCTTAGTTCAAGGATTCAAATCGCATCTTCTTCCTTAATCGTACGAATTCTTTCAACTTTTTCAGGTGTTCACCCTCGGCCCGAAGGCGTTAGATATTCCAAGGTTGTTGCAGCTATTCGGGCTACTCCGGTGTCGGATAGGGACATCAAACTCCTCATCGCCGATGAACTGCTCTCACTATTCGGGCTATTAGAAGACGGCCGCAGAATTGGTCTCTCGGGAAGTAAAGCGATCATGAAGGTTGTCGCCGAGAGAAGGGAGAGCTAAACAACCTCATGGTGCCCACGTTGAGAGAATCCAAAAGGGCACTGAAGAAGGGGAGATAAAGGAATCAGAAGACGCAGGGCCAAGAAACGAGGATGCAGACCTTGGACAAGCACCGGCAGTCCATGCACCACACACTAGCCAATCGCAACCTCCCTTGAAAAAGGGAAAAAGTCTGGCGTACAGGATTAAGAAAAAGAAAGCTGGGGAGACCCCAAAATTTGTCATAATTCTGGTGGAAAAGGGTTCGTCTTCTCAACAGATGGAGAGCGTGTTGAAGGGACTTTCTGACATTTCGATTCCGGACGATCTGTTGAACTATGACCTTACCAACCTTGGCGTTGAAGGGCTTAACTCACCCACGAGAAGCGGCGAAGGTAGGCAACCTTCCAACCGAGGAGAAGAAACTCCCATGAGTAAAGCAAACGTTACTGGTCCATCGGGGGGACACACTAGGACACACACAAGAACTTGCACCCCACCATCCACTTGTAATTAACTCTTGGCATAGCAACTCCTAATATGTTCCCGTTTGATTCTTTTACAGGTGCAATGTCTTATTCACATGCTTCCGATCACCTTAGTGGCTCTTCCACCTTTAACCGTTTAAGTCGGATTTCGAATCCGGAAGATGCCGAGAGAGAGATGAAGGACAGGAAAGTGACTATCATTCTTGAGAATCTTCTTCATCATCTAGAAGGAAGTCCTCAAGCACATGCTTCACGTCAAAGCGACCCATCCAACCCTCATGCACGTGGTGGAGACAAGTCCGCACACCGGGGTTCTCAATCTGACGCTCCCCGTGACCAACACTCTGGATCGTCAAGTACCAGGCAATCCCGCAAGCATCGTAAACAACCGCTATTCACATCTGAACAAATTCCCCCAGTTCCTGCCATGATCCGACTACGATGGAGAAACTAGCTAAACTTAAAGCTACCTTTCCAAAAATTTGTTTTGACGGGCTCAAGTTCCTCTCCTCTATTCACATCATCCCCGGAACTGCCAAAGAGAGCTCACTGGCGAGTGTGAATGATGTGTATGTTCAGCATGAAGCGTTCATTCACTTAGCTGAAAAGTCTTTGAAGTTTCTATTGAGCGCCATCATGAGATTGACTGCCTTAAGCTAGAGACCATCCATGATAAATATATCATTAAGCATCAAGATGCTGAGCTGCTCGAAATTAAAGCTCAACTTAATGAGGCAAAGAAAAATGCAAGGGAGACGGCTGAGGCTGTTAGTCGCCTAGAGACCTCTCATAAAAAGGAACTAGACGATGCACTCCAACGCAGCGGCACCTTGGCTTTAGAGAAGGACTCCTTGCAAAAGGAGAAAAACGTTTTAGCCTGCCGCGTGGAGGAGTTAGAAAAACTGTTGTCCAAGGAGAGGGAGGAGAAAGTCGAGCACAAGAAGAGTCACAAAGGTATTGCGAGGAGATCGTCGAAACAAGAAATTTGAAAACGAAGCTTGATGAGCAACTCTCCCAAATCGAAGCCTTGAAAGAAACCGCTCACGAAGAAGGCAAGAAAGAGGTGCTTACAAAAGCCAACTCCCGGATTGAGGTAGCGACTGAGTCTAGTAGGGAGGAAATCAAGAGCTTATTTGATCCACTCATCGTCGAGTATAATCAAAAAGTTCCTCCTTCGCCGCGACTTAACTTTCCCGGGCGAAGGCTATCTTGAATCGCTTGCCGAGGCTTGGGATATCATCACCAAGATCAAGAAAGAGGAGCTGGGGTGGCAGAGCTTGATGAAGGGGCACTTGCGCAGGAGGTGCTCTGAGGAAACGAGCCATCTGACTTGGCCGCCACAAAGCTTCAATTCGGCAGAGCTCCTACACCGCCTAAGGAAAAGGAAGATATCGTTGGGTCGCCTGGCACTGAGCCCCAGGGTCCTTCTCCCATTCAACCGGCAGGGACTTCATCTTCTCAACCCATCGAGTAACATGTCGGTTACAACCCGGACAGGCTCGGACTTAGCACACACAAGTTATCTCCTATCATCGAAGGGAGTACCCCGATGACTACCGAGAGTCAACCGGATGCTGGTACCATATTGAGCCCTTTTTAATCTAAATAGTTGGTGTTCTCGATAAATAACGGCTATAGTCTAACACTTGCTTTTTACGAAACTTTGTAGGTTATCCCGGTCCTGAGTCAACTCCTAGGAGCGATGTTGCCACGGAGTAGGAAGGAAATGTAGCCGAGGCTCCGGCTGCCGTAGATGTTCCAGGGCCCAAAGCTCAGGTGATTAGGGAGCTTGACGAGGACAAGCCTGAAGACCCATCATTTATCGAAGAGCATGACGATGTTGTAGTTACGAGTGCTTCTGAGCATACTGCTAAGTTCAGCTTGATGGAACAGATTGAAGAATAGGAGAAATCAAAGCTCGAAGTCAAGGGTGAACCCGATGTGGTGGTGGTTGAAGATCCTCTCCACAGGCCTTTATAATTCATCCCTCCCAGCGGGTCAACTCCTATTGTGGTTCCTCCTCCTTCCTCAAGCACTTCTACTCAAGGCGGAAAAGGGTCTCGCAAAAGACGCTCGACCGATGCGACCCCCTAAAAGCCGAAGAACGAGAAGAAGTCAAAGAAATAGGCAGGGTCTCGTGTTATCGTGCTTAGTTCAAATAAGTTAGACTTGCGCTGTTGTTTCCCTTTTTTTAGTAGCACATGTACGGGCGTGGATCCCGAACCCCCGAATGGTTTGTGAAGCATTTTTAGGATTGTAAACAAAAATTTTGTTCCTTGGTTAACCATCGAGTGAATTATTACTTCAATAGTAGAGTAATTTCTTCCTTTTTTAAGTACTTGTAAGTTTGCACAAGTTTCGTTGACAGTTCGTTATCTTGATCTCGGAACTTCTATGCAGGATCCATCTTAAGTCACGAGTGATGCCAAGCCGGAACCATAACTAATGGTCATATTCCACCGCTAATAGTTTGAGCATCTTTCGTCGATCTTAGATCGGAGTTCGCGGGATAGCAAACGGTTGAAAGCTCACTTGTCTATCCATTGGTTTTTTGGCCTATGGTTTGGAGACCTAGAACTTTTCAGTACGCTTCAAGGACTTTTAACATTTTTTGTCAAAGTGTTTATATTCTAGTCTACAATCGGGGACTTAGAGATTTTTGTTAAATTGTTTATAATCTAGTCCACGCTCCGGGGACTTAGGGTACTCTAACCCACACTCCGGGGGCTTAGAGATTTTGTGAAGTCATTTATACTCTAGCCCGCGCTCCGGGGACTTAGAGTACTCTAACCCACACTCTGTGGGCTTAGAGATTTTTCTCAAGTCATTTATACTCTAGTCCACGCTCCGAGGACTTAGAGTACTCTAATCCGCACTCCGAAGACTTGGAGATTTTTCTCAAGTCGTTTATACTCTAGTCCACGCACCGGGGACTTAGAGTACTCTAATCCGCACTCCGGGGACTTAGAGATTTTTCTTAAGTCGTTTATACTCTAGTCCGCGCTTCGGGGATTTAGAGTACTCTAATCCGCACTCTGACAACTTAGAGATTTTTCTCAAGTCCTTTATACTCTAGTTCGCGATCCGAGGACTTAGAGTACTCTAATCCGCACCCCGAGGACTTAGAGATTTTTGTTGATTCATTGCGTCGGCGATCTTTATTCCTCATTGCGAAAATTGTTTTTTTATTCACCCACGGAAATCGCCGGCCTAGAGATCTTACTAGAAAGGCCCCCTTTTTCATTTTCATCGGGGGTCGGTGTAATTGGTCAATTTCTAACTCTATGTGTCTGTTCATACATCATAAATGTCGATATTAATCAATTCCAACGCATAATTAGCATAACATGAAACAATAGTAGTTCATGGAAAGGAAGCTTCAAGCTTTTATTCATCATAAAAAATAGGGACAAAATAACTTGTCTTATTACATATCAAAAACGAAGTCAAGTACTAAAACAAATACGGAAAGCAAATACTACTGGAATGTGAAAGAAAAAGTCTAGGTGAAATAGCCATGTAAATGCTCGCTATTCCATGCTCTGGGAAGCGTCACACCATCAACAGTCGCTAGCTTGAAAGTTCCTTCTCCAAGCCTCTGTTCAATGACGTATGGCCCTTCCTATGTCGGGTTCATGTGCGATGGGACCGGAAAGATTCACTTCCGGACAAGGTTGCCAACTTCAAAGGTTCTTGGTCGGACCTTCATATTATAGTACCGGGCAACTCGGTGTCGATGTGTGGTTACTCTCAAATTAGCCTCCTCACGCTTCTCGTCAATAAAGTCCAACGACTCCAATAAGAGATCTTGGTTTGTTCTGGGATCGTAGTAAGTCACTTGATGGGAAGGGACTTCGAGTTCCACGTGAATGACTGCTTCGGCTCCGTAAGTCAGGGCGAATGGAGTGTGGCCAGTCGCAGACTTATGAGTGGTCCTGTAGGCCCAGAGCACCATAGGAAGTTCGTCCACCCACTTGCCTTTAGCCTTTTCCAAATGCTTTTTTAAGATGGACTTTTTAATCTTGTTTACAACTTCAACCTGTCCATTCGCCCGAGGGTGAGCGACTGCCGCAAACCTTTTCTCAATATGATACCTCCGACAAAACTCTTTGAACTCGGCACTATCAAATTGAGTTCCGTTATCAGTTACGATAGTTCTTAGAAGACCAAAACGGCACACAATGTTTCGAACAACAAAGTTAATGACCTTCTTGGTTGTGATCGTAGTTAATGGCTCCGCTTCGGCCCATTTGGTGAAGTAGTCAACCGCGACAATCGCATATCTCGCACCACCCTTGGAAATTGGCAAAAAGCCGATGATATCAATTCCCTATACCGCAAATGACCATGGACTAACCATTTACATGATTTCTCTCGGCGGCGCTGTTGGGACTTTTGCATATATCTGGTATTTGACACATCGTCTCACATGATCTGCGGCGTCCCGGTTTACGGTCGACCAGTAGTACCCATAACGGAGTATCTTTTTAGCTAATATTTGCCCCCCAGTGTGGTCACCACACTCTCCTTCATGGACTTCTTTCAAGGCCCGCTTTATCTCGTCATAGGCGATACACCTGAGTAAGGGAACAGAGAATCCCTTTTGATGCGTAATTCTGTCTTGCATAATATATCGTGAGGCTTTACGAAGGACTTGTCGCTTTTCGTTCCTTTTCTTAGGCAAGATTCCACGCAACAGGTATTCTTTAAATGGGAACATCCATGATTCCTTTTCGGGTTCCGTTTCCGGTACTTGATCAACTTCCATCACATTTAATGCTTGGGGTATGTAGGGTCTCGACCGGAACCAAGCCCATCTGTTGTACATCGCCAGTGCTTGCGAACTTTGCCAACGAGTCGGCTTCCCCATTCTGCTCGCGTGGGATATGTGAAATGTCATAGTACTCTATGTCCGCTAACAACTCCTGAACTTGGGTAAGGTATAGGCCAAGCCGTTGTCCCTTTGCCTTATAGTCCCATCTAACTTGGTACACCGCCAACTGCGAGTCGCAAAAGATTTTGATAGATTTCACCCCGAGCTCTTTAGCAAGCTTCAGTCCAACAATCAACGCCTCATACTCGGCTACATTGTTCGTAGCAGGGAAATTGATCTTCAAAGCATATCAAATTGACCAGTTCTTGGGGGTTACAAGAACGACACCTGCTCCGGAACAATGATCATTAGACGCTCCAACGGTATATAGTTTCCATTGTACAGTTGGAATTACATCACTCTCAAGTGGCTCATCTTGCACGGTAAATTCTGTAATGAAATCCGCCAACGCTTGTCCTTAGACAGCTCTACGTGGCAGATAGGTGATGTCGAATTGACTGAGCTCGATGTTCCATTTAAGCAACCTTCCAGACGTCTCGGGCCGCTACAGGACTTGTCGTAAAGGCTGATCGGTGTAGATGTTGATTGGATGTGCCTGGAAGTACGGGCAAAGTTTGCGCGATGCGATCACTAAGCAGTATGCCAGCTTCTCTATCTTCGGGTAATTTCTTTCCGCCCCCGTTATTCGTTTACTAACGTAATACATCGGTATCTGGACCCGGTTCTCCTCACGAATCAAAGCGGAACTTATGGCATGTGGCGATATAGCTAGGTAAATATACAGCTCCTCATGATCTACGGGATTCGACAAAACAGGAGGTCTCTCCAAATGACTCACCAAAGCTCGAAACGCACCTTCACAGTCTTGTGTCAATTCAAAATTCCTCTTCCCCTTCCTTATCAAATCGAAGAAGGGAATGCATTTATCGGTTGCTTTGGAGATGAACCAACTCAAAGCAACGACCTTCTCATTCAGGATCTGCACTTGCTTAATAGTTCTAGGTGCTTGTATATCTCGAATGGCTTGAATCTTCTTTGAATTCACTTCAATTCCTTATGCATTGACAATGAAGCCCAGGAACTTTCCTGACGCAGCACCAAATGAGCATTTCAACGGGTTGATTTTCATGCTATAAAATCGAAGGATATCGAACATCTCCGCTAAGTCTCGAATGTTGTCATTTGATTGTCGTGACTTCATGAGCATATCATCCACATAGAATTCCATCGTCCTGCCGATCTGATCTTTAAACATTCGGTCGCTCCTGCGTTCTTTAATCCGAACGGCATCACTACATAATAGTATAACCCAACATCCATGATAAAACCGGTGTGCTCCTAATCCGGGATGTGCATTGGGATTTGGTTGTACCCTGAGTACGCATCCATAAACGATAACAATTCATGTCATGCGGTCGAGTCAACCAGCTGATCAATCTTAGGCAAGGGAAAACTATCTTTGGGGCATGCCTTGTTCAGGTCCGAATAGTCAACACACGTCCTCCATTTCCCATTTGCCTTCTTTACCAGTACAGGGTTAGATATCCATTTGGGATAGAGGGCGTCACGAATAAACCCGTTAGCTTTAAGTTTATCCACCTCCTCTTTAAAAGCAACGGATCTCTCCGGGTCCATGCCGCGTCTTTTCTGTTTCACAGGGACATAATTTGGATCAATATTCAATGTGCGGCTCGCGATGGTAGGTGAGATCCCACACATGTCAGAATGAGTCCAAGCGAATACATAAACATTCGCTCGGGGAAAATCAATAAGTTCCCTCATCGTCGGAGGGCTGAGTTGTGATCCGATCTTCAACACTCACGATGGGTCGTCGTGGCTGACTGTAATATCAATCGTTAGTTCAGCCGGCACCGCTTTAGCCTCCTTGGGTTCCTCCTCATCATCCCTCGGATCTATATCTCTATAGAACCGACTGTGGTGCCTATGCCAAGGCTTAGGCGCTATTTTTCAATCTTCAGTAACTTGGATGCGAACAGACTTGTCCACGCCCTTTCCCTTTTCTTTCCGCCGGGCTTCTCTCAACTCAGCCACATAACAAGCACGGCCAGTTGCCTGATCGCCATGCACAACACCTACTCCATTATCTGTCGGAAATTTCAAAGTCAGGCACCATGAGGCAATGGCTTCCCGAAACTCAGCCAGGGCCGGACGGCCCAGAAAAACATTGTATGGTGAATCAACATCCAAGACGATAAACGGTAGGATCCGCACCCTCCTACGTTCACCTTCTCCCAACTCAACCGGTAACTCAACACAACCTACCGCCTCAGTAGCCACACCGTTGAAACTGTGTATACGAGCTTTAAATGGTTTCAGATCCTTAGCCTCCACCTCATTTGATCATAAGCCTTCTTAAAGATGATATTCACAGAACTTCCACAATCAATCAAAATCCTTCTCACTAGAGTAGGGCCAATCATGGCAGAGATAACCATCGGATCGATAGTAGGGGCCTCCACTCTATCGGCATCTCTACTTCTGAATACTATATTATCCGTTATTGTACGATGTTGCTTTGCCGAAGTTCTATCCTCCATATTCGTACAACATTCAAAGTCCACACGTCTCATTGAACTAGCATAACGCTCCATTTCCTACCGACTTCTATCCACGGGATGCGGTCCACCAACTATCGTGTTTATCACCAACCTTCCACCGGTCTGAGTGGGCTCCTCAGGCCGGCGCGGAGCTTGTCCTCGATTGGAATCAGACATTCCTTGTCCGCCATCCTGCGGATTCTTAACAAACTGCTGCAACTTTTTCTAGCGAATTAGTTTCTCAATGGCATCATGTAGATGCCTACACTCATCAATGTTGTGCTCGTAGGATTCGTGAAACCGACAGTACTTCCCGGTTTGCTTCTGTTCCTCAGTCGATTCCTTCGGATGCGGCTTCCTATACTGGAAAGTGTTACAGGTAGATAGATAGATGTTTTCTAGAGAGGCATTCAAGGGCTCCCTCTTCCGATCAGAATTTCCTTCTCTGCCCCTTTTCTGTTGACCCGACTTATTTTGAACATTGAACTGAACCTTTCCAGAACTCTCGCCTACTACGATGTTGCTTTATACCGCTTCTCTACTTGGTCCTATAGCATTGCTTCTTCTAGACAATCTGGCCTCCTCCTTTCTCATGAACCGATCTGCCTTTGTGTAGAAATGCGCCAGCGTGGCTGGTGGTTTTCCAGCTAGCCAATCACCGAACTCGGATTCTGGGTCAAACCCCCTGTCACAGCCATAAGTATGGCATGGTCATTCGGATTACTAACCTCAGTGGCAACAACATGAAATCTCTGCAAGTAATCCTTCGGTGATTTCCCCGAAGCCTGGATTACATTGGATAGCGACATAACATCTTTGGGGCGAGTAGCGTGAATTCGGAACTGCTCCACGAAGCTGGTAGCTAGCTCATCAAATCTCGAGATTGATCACGGGGGTAACCTTATGAACCATATTGTAGCAATCCCAGACAGAGTTATAGGGAAGCATCTGCATTTGGTTGCCTCATTCGCCCTTTCCGATTTCATCAACCATTCGTACCTCATGACGTGCTATCGAGGGTCAGTCTTCCCTTCGTAAGCAGGTATCATCGGCATATTAAACCTCCTGGGATATTCAGCCTATAAAATTTTGTCGGTAAACAGAGTAAGACTTCTAGAGACCCTCCAAACATCGTTAGTCAAGCCCTGGTTCTCCCTCATCAGCTGCATAACCATTACGGATAATTCGTAGTTTGGATAGGAGGTGCCAGGTCGGGCTCCATCCTGTATGAATGTTCTGGCTGGTGTCTCCGGGGAATCTCCCGCCCTCTTGGCCTATTGTCCTCCATATGTGCATCATGGGGTTTCACTTCATTATCATTCTGGAGAGGCAGTTGATCAGCATCCAAGCGTGCTCCAGTGCCGAAGTTCCCAGTTCTAGGTCGAGCACGACCCCCCAGGTGCAGTTGAGGAGCCATCCTCCTGGTTGAGGGATCGGTACCGACCCCTAGGGAGGGATCGGCACCAACCTGATTTGGATGCCCGTGGTGGTCTACCACATGTTGCTCCAGCTCGTGTCGTTTCAATCCTGCGACGCCTACGCATGTGGTGTCCGTCCGATGAAGTTGAGCTATCAGACGCGGAGTGCGAAGCGAAACTTCCTCTAGCATTTTGATGCTGTTGTTGAGCAATCAGGTTCATCAGGTTGGCATTTGCCTGGATTTGCTCGTCTAGATGCCTACGGCTCTCCATCAACTCTCTTATCAAATCATTAAATTCGGCCCTGGTAACGGAATCAGTGGGGTTCTGGACCACAACGGGCTCCACATTCGCATTAGCAGGTTTGTTGCTTGGCCCCCCTTGTCGGACACTAGCAGTTTCATTGGCATCAAAATTGTGGCAAGTAGATCTGGTGCGCCTACCATCTTAGATTCCTTTGCTTAGATCTTGGAAAATCTGAATAGTATTTGCAAGCTTCTGAAAATGAACCCGGATCTCCTTTGGGGGATTTCCTCAATCCAGTAGCAACAAAGGTGATCGTAATAGCCTGAGAATCGAGTTTCTCAGTGAAAGCACCAAAATATTTGCAACCAAATTCGTCACAAACACCCGAGAATAGGTTTGAGTAGTGAAATAAATGAAGAAATTAAATGAAAACTGAGGAGTAACACTAAATATTCAAGGAAATATATTAGAAATAAAAAACAACAAGATTTATAGTGGTTCGGCGCTGATTGCCTACGTCCACTCTGAATACTTTCTTTATTGCTTTATCACTCAATTGATTACAGTTACGATTAACAAGAAATAGCTTGAGAACAAGTTAGAACAAAAGGAAACTAATTACAAAAATGGCAGAGTTTCACTTGTCAGCCCAAAAAGAGAGGTCCCAAAAATGGCCCCATGCCCTTGTATTTATAGATGAAGGCAACCTTCAACCCTGACTAACATCTCGAGATCTGGACCCTCCTGACCACTTGGGCCCACTATCAGGAAAACTCAGCCCAACTTACTATGCCGAACTGTATAACATCATGCCGACACGAACCATCTTGGTATGCCGACCCCACTATCTTCGTGTCCTATGCCGACCTACCTTGGTATGCTGACCCCTTGTCTCAATGTCCTATGCCAACCCGATACTTGGGGAATACATCAGTATGTCGATCCTTCCACAATGCCGATCCAATACAATGCCTACCCAATATCATGCCGACCCCTTGTCATAACCACTGCCATGTCGATCCGACCCATTGCGTACACCATGCCGACCCAAGCCATTCCATACACTATGAAGACCCAAGCCATTCCATATGCTATGCCGAGTCCACCATATCCCCTACCATGCCGACCCTTCTAGGTTTCATTCAATTTGCCAAATCATCCACTTCGGTTCCTAATCCAACCAAACCAAATTCTAAGACTTCATGATCAACCTTATGTAGTCGGGCTATTGTACTAGGTAACAAGCATCATGAGCAACATTAACCCAATGAGTTATCTTTTTAGTCCCTGAAGTCATATCACAAATTTCTCCGAGATGTCCAAACCATATTTTAAATACATTAGCGTATTATGTAAGTAAAATAGGTAAATCTTCTCAAACCATATTTTTCAAACTCATTCGATATATATAAATATCTTTTGTAAACTAAGAACAAAACAAAATCTGAAATCCCTATAAAAATCTATTTGAATACACATGGATCTAATCCGAACATGGAGTGAGGAATTAGATCTTAGAAACTTTTTATCACATCGCAACTGACATCTTAACACACATTATGGATATACTCTATCTCCTAACACACAGTATGAAAATAAGGTAATAGTGCACTATTCTAGATCTTTTGTCTTTTTCCGCCTTCATTCTTAATCCATCACAAATCATAAATATATATATATATATATAAGTACTCTTCAAAATACTTTATAACCATAAACCAATATAGAATTTCAAATAATTGAAGCATCCATCATATACACTTTGTTGAGGTTAAAAAAATTAAGCATAACAAAAGATACGCCTATAATACTAAAAAGGTTAACATAGTGGAATATATAGATTAAACATGTTATAAGTTGCACAGCACTTCATTAAATAACTTGAAAATTTGAAATTAGATAGTTTCCCTCACCTTAATGATTATAGCTTCAGCCTATGGTTTAGCTCCTTGCCTTTCCTTAAGATCTTCCTTGTTTTCTTACTCTTTTTTAGTACTTAGGTTTATGGAAGTATGAAAATCAAATGGAATTACCATTATATTTATATATAGCCTTTCTTCAAGGCTAAATTGGTCTTTTTAATATTGGACACTTGTCCATCCTTTTCCATGCAAACCTTGGTGTAATGACACATGCCCCATTGGTTGTCATCTTAATAAGCATGGTGATCTTATAAGCTTACACATCATTAGCCGATGTTTCACTCCCTTATTTTAAGTGTCATCCTTAGTGCCACCTCATGCCTTAATAAACAAGGTAGTATTACAAACTTACACAAAATTAGCCTATGTGTCACTACCTCATTTAGATGCCATACTTAATGCCACCTAATGCTATAATAAACAAGGTGATAATATTACAAGCTTACACCTAATTAGCCTATTAGATCACAAGATTATCTTTCGGTCTTTGAAACTAAGTTGTAACTCAGTATTTCATATTTCAAAACAATTATAATATCATTTCATTTTGATCTATAAACACATAAGAAAAATAAGTTGTTTGGGTTCTTAAATTTGGGAAAGTCCAATGTCTTTAATTCCCATTTAATTTGTTCTTTCATATTTTAATGTTTTTAGCTTTATATATTGTAATATCAATCTGTGTATCATAGTTTCATCTTTGTGACTATCGATATTAGTTTTCTTAGTAACTAAAATTGTGAGATATGAAATAATGCTTGGAAGGGTAAACCAGATAATCATGTACTATCATTGGACATTCCTAAGATTTTAAATTTGTTGCAATATGTTTTATAGCTCAAATTTTTTAAGTGTTTGACGTTATTCTTCTTACGTCAACTAATCACATGTAGACTAGTTTATAATTTTTTTCCATTATTGCACAGTGATAACCTATGTGTGATGCAATTCCTTTTATGTTTATATATATATATATATATGTATATATATATATGCGCATAGTTACTCGAATTGAGTCACTGTGTATGTGTTATTTTATTAATAATGACCTCTCAAATCAATGTTTTACCCTTATAGCTTAAAATTGGACGTTTGCATCTGCATAATTATTTATAGATGTATTACATAATTATTTTCGTCTTCTTTTGTTTGGTGCATAAATATGGTTGTATAGACATACGCAATAGCATACAAATGTATTTTCTAAATATTTAATTTCAAATATTTAAAATATAAAGAATATTTAATGTAAAATATATCTAAAAAATAATGGTCTTACCAAAGTTAATCATAAAAATATACTCAATGGGATATGCAAAAACTATAGTTACAATCCGTATGAGTAGCACGAGTTCGTATTAACTTTCTGACTATCTATTATATTATATGAAAGCTGAGTTCATATCTCTTTGACCTTTCGTTTCTATTTTTGTGAAAAATTCAGAGCCTGCCATCTGTACAACTAATTCAATCATTTATTATCTTTTGCAAGAAATGAGTTTGGACTTTTCATCTTCATTTCTCGCTTTATTTTCATTTACTAAGATTTCCATGTATTTTTATTTCCTTCTACTAACTTGCATTAACCTCATTCCTTTTTAGTTATAAAAAAAATTCCAACATCCTTTAATGATTGGTGATAAAAAATTTTCAATTTCCCTCACATCCTGCTAGTCTCAACAAATATAGAACTCATCCCTTTATCGGTACATGGTTGTGAATTTTTGCTAAGAAATTTTTATGTCCGACTCAAAATTTTATTTGAAATTACTTTAGGAATTCAAGTAGTCTTCATTCAATATGTTTAAATTATGCTACTAAATGTATTGCAACCACAAAATATTTTAGAAACTTTTAACGCCATACTAAATTTATTTTAGGCATTAAGATTACTTTTAGGTCTCATCCCTCTATCATTATATTTACGATTTCATTATGCAGAAAATCCTCTTTATCATCAAAGAAGAGTAAGTACATAAATGGAGTGAGACCTTACTTCAAACATTGATTAGTTACTTTTGGAAATGAGAAGTAGTATTTACTTGTTGTGAATGAATTTACTTGTCTTCTTCTTCTTCTTTTTTTAAACTTTTATGCATATGCCAACTTCATTTATTTGATAATATGCCCAAATGACTATATCTCATATTAGATTTATTCAGTTTGCTCTTAAAGTTTTGAAATGTGCTTTTACTATGCAGGAAATATCCTTTATTATTAGAGTAAAAGTGCAAGAGAGTTAATGGAACAAGCTTTCTTTATCATCGGTCGATATAAAAAAGGTATGTTTATTATATGAAACATTCAAAACATGATCTAATTATCTTCATTGTTATTAAGGTAAATACATCCATAATGAATAGTTAATAATTCAATTTTTCACTAATGTTTCCAGACTCCATTGTACAAATTATGGAATAAAAAATATAAAAATACAAGAGTGTCACTTTTAAATTTTTTTTATTTTGAAGTATATATTAAAAACATTATTAATCATTATCATGGCTATTTGGTCATTACACAGTTATACTGAACTTTTTAAACCATTTTAACAAAGGATAGTTTATTTCTTCTTTTGGTTGTACCATGATCTCACTTAAAGTATGAATAATGATAGATTGAAGTTTGAGGAATTCTATTTTAAAATATCGTTCCATATACCGAGATACAGTTGAAATCGGTTGTACAAATATGAATTTCACATTCAAATATTATCACTATTCTCAACGTTTATTTTCTTCAGTACAATGCATAATAAATAAAATTACAATAAAAGTTCCAAATTTTGAATTAGTGAGAGGAAACCATAGATAAATATATTTATATTAGTGTGAACTTTGTAGTCATGTCCTTTACATAAAATGACAATGTTTAACTCATCGGACTGCATAATATGCATAGAATTTGGCAATGGAAAAAGAGTTGACCTTTTGTCTTAAGGTTAATAAATAAAAAGCTGTTCAACTTAAAATAAATATACAGCATCTAAGGAATGTTAACTTAAGATCTTTGTTTAATCACATTTAGTTTATAGGGACAATAATTATATGCATAATTATAACACGGGAAAAAATTAAGCATTTTTTTAGAAACTTAAAAATATTTAATCAGTTTGTACTAAATATTATAAAGAAATTATTTTAATTCAAAAGAAATTAATTTGAACCTCAATGGTATTTTTATCATCTTTTAATGTAATAATTTCACTTAAATTACGTTTCTCTTATTCATTTTTAGCTTTTAAAGATTTTTATCATATCAAATTATCGTCCACCTTTTCAATGTTTTTTGTTTAACAATCGTTTTAGAAATCAAAGAACTACATGGCTTAACAGGGAAATTATTTTTAGGTTTTATCACAAGACCTTCAGCTTATACTAAATAATCTAATAATCAGCAAAGCTAGACTGAGAATCACAGATGTTGTGCCTATAAAGTTTGTGACATATATTAATATGTGTGAGAACATCGCATGTGTAATATATAGGTTTATTGAGCTTAGATCTAATAGCTTTCTAAGACAGTATGAACATGAGTATAAGGTACTCTTATGTTGAACCGCTATACTCTCCATGAATAACGAAGGAAATAAATTTATATGTTGAACAATAACCAACGACACAATGAACTTAATGAGATTGTTATTGATGTTGACTATGTAATACTTATTTGGATTAAAGTTCAATGTTCATAATATGAAGTAATTTAATGGTAGGCACATCCAAAAGGAAGCCACTGATTATCTAACGTATTACATTTTGAAGAATTAAAAGCAAGCTCCAATGTTTTCATGGTATGTCTACCATGGTTGCTCTAGAAAATATAACAAGTTAAGAAAAATCGCAAGAAAATACACCCTAAATTATTCGAAGTTTTCCATGCAATTTAAAGAGAGTTTGTTGATTATGGAAGGCAACTCATCAACATGTATATGATCCATTCAATTTATGCTCAACTTATATTTTAAAAGGTGAAAAGGGAAACTGTGTGATGTAATTTGACTAATGTAATGCATACGAGATCTTAAAATATTCAACAAATACACATTTTAAAATGAAAGTTAATATATGTATTTATTTTATTCATTTCTTATTAAATGAAAGCGTTTTAGGTCATTGTTAAAGGGAATTCAAAAATACAGCGGAGTCCCTTCAATATTTTTGTGCTTTTATAACTAAATTCTAAGTTGACTCCTTATCATTAAACCCCCCCTTTACCGATATTTGAAGTCTCGTTAATAGTGAACATACTGTATATCTTTAACTTATTATTTAGTTAGCCCTTTTCTATATTTGTTGTTTCAACATTTTTTTAATCTTATTTCATAATGATCCATATCATGTGGAATTTTTATTTTCTTTTATATGCCAAATCATGCATTTGATAAGCATTTGGTTTATTCTCGATTTTAAATTAGTCGATGTTTCCATGGATCTCATTCTCCTAGAATGATATAAAATGAGAAAGCAAAGAACCTTTGAATTTGGTTAAGAATATCCTAACATAATATGTTTAGTTTCCAATTTTGATTAATTAATTTAACTGTTCTTATTATGCTTCACAATTTTTAGTAATTTTAATTATATTATCTAATACTATTTTGAATTTGTACAACAATCACACAATTATTTCTTTCTATGTATACACATCCTAAATCTTATTAGAGATTTCACAAAAGGAATGGAGAAAAATATAAAATCTATATATTTTATAATCTACTGCCATATGGCAAAAATTTGGCTAGATCCCATGCAATGACCTGGACAAATAGTTGGTATCATGGATGGAAATAATATAGGAATGGCTACACAATGTTATGTTTTGATACTAATTTGATACACTAAAATTTGGATAGGCATAACTTAATTCCCTTAGGAGTTTACCATTCCGCCAGGTTCTCATGAGTATACTAAAAAAATGGGAGTTATCTTAAACTCACACCAAAAAATATTGGCGAACAATGAAAGCTAATGGCTAGCATACCAATATTCATTTTAAAGACTTTTTTAAATGTAAGTATACCGATTTAAGGAAGGATTAGTGAATATGCATTTTTTATTTGTTACTCCTAAATAATATAAGGTGTTTTAAATGAATAGTTGAGTTAGAAAAGCCTTCTATTTTAATTTGAAGTTTGTCAATAATATGGCATTGTACCTTAAAAAAATCATATATACTCTTTTGTTAAAGAAAAAAGTCTTATGTCTTTGAACCAAAAATGGTAGAGAATAAAGAGTAAAGAAAATAAATGTAAATGAGCAAGAGAAGAACACACAGCGTTTATAGTGGTTTGGCTAATCTTGGCCTACGTCCACTTGGTGATTTTATTGCTTAGATCACTGGATACAAGCAGTTGTTGTTCTTACGGATCGGTATAAATCCATGGGTGATTACAAGAAATTAGAGCAAGAAAAATTAAGAGCCAAAAAGATCCTTAAAAATGAGTCCTTCCCCTCTATTTATAGACGTAGAAAGTCTAAATCTCGCCCTCATGATCTCCACCTTGTTTTCCACTCCATAGACTACTTTCCTAAGAAAATAGGTGAACACCTCAGCAATAATCATGGATCGGTACCGATCCATGGGCTTGGATCAGTACCGATCCATAAATTCTTCATATAGATGATTTTTAACTCCTTGTCTTGGCTTGATTTGTGGTTAGATTCATGATTCCAAACTTGTTTGCAGTTTAATTAGATCGTTTCTAAGTCCAAATGATGGATCTATGGAAGAATGGAGTTGCTAATTTTGAGTGCTCGTGGAGATCGATAGAGAATTGCATAGGATCAACAAAATAATACTTGAAATAGACTTTTAGCATCAAGTAGAGTGAGTAGGAGGAGCCGGGGCAAGTTTGGGTAAAGGAACGTGGATCAGTACCGATCCAGGAGGTTGGATCGGTACCGATCCAGCACATATTGGGTTTGGCTCCTTAAATCCTTGGGTTGGTTTGGTTTCTGCCTCGTTGCTCTGTTTGTGCTTGGTTTCTGGATTCTTGGACTATCTCTCTAGGCTCCTTGCCTTGATAGTTTCCAAGTTCATTTCATCCCGTCTATCGGAATATTATCTAGTTAACAGGCTGGATAACACTTGCCCTCCAAAGTACATCTTGTTTCAAACATGATGTGCTTTGAATCAAGACAAGTTGAAATTGCTATGAAGGATTCCACTCTGTGCTTTGAATAGTCATTATTCTTCCTACGGATCATTTCTGTGAAAATTTATGTTTATAGCCATTCGTTGCGACTCTTTACCAACATCTAACATCATAAAACGGGAACACGCTGTCATGATCTGTCGTCCCAAGCTCAATAATTTTGAACTAGTTCCTTTCATGGATTTTCCAAGTTTGAATCTAATCCCTTTTGGCTCTAGTCGTCGGGCGGATGTGTACACATACTCGCATACACGTGCACGTTCTCTATGAACTTCATGATTTTAGGCATACAGATATATGCATGTACATGTTAATTGACACCAATTCATCCATGCATTTTTTTATAAAATGGTAACTCGATACTAATCCAACTCCTTGGATCGGTACCGATTCGAGACTTGGATAAAGTCTCTAACGCCATTGCCTGAAAAGTCGACTGCTTTGGGTTATATAACCCGATCTATTTCATTCTCCTCTTCACTTTGCACCGAATCAAATCTTCAAGTCACCATTAAAGAACCTCCATCTCCAAATCGAACTCCACTTGCCCACCTTGCTAGTGCCAGTCTTTGATTATCAATGAACGCCACCTCCAACCTCGAGAACACCAGCTCAGCTATCAAAACCTATTCTCACAAGACTTCACTGATCCTTAGGGTCACACCCGATAGTGCTCTAAACTTGAAATTACCTTTAGATTTGAGCTTCATGGCTCTTCCTTTCCAGCTTAAATACACATACGTAGGCGTGGGTGGACTTGGACATGGACGGCTTTCACGTTGGAGGCAAGAGATCGGGGCTAGGAGATGGTGATTGGAAAAGGGAAGAAAATCCAATGAACCTTGGATTGGTGCCGATTTGAGACTTGATGGGTTTTGGAATATGAAAACTCTCTTGAATTTTAAGCCTGTATTCCCACTCGTCGAATGCTATCTCTGGAGTTCTGATGTATTTTTAAAGTTCGACCGATGACATGAAGTTCATGGGGATGGTCACTTCTAGTGATATCAAAACTCTTAAAATGAACTATTATATAATATTGAAGTCAAGCCGAAGGTCCATATACTTCCAAATATGCCGAATCCGATACTGAGTCGAGCTCGACTATGGTTCCGCTCACACAACAAATTCCGATGCAGCCCATACCTCCAGTTGAAAATCCATAAGCGGATCAACCTCATCTAGAGATTCCTCAAATGCCTATGGAAGGCCTTGAAGTAGAAATAGAAGCCGCTGCCGACACTCTCGAGGATGTTGTCATTCTAGACGATCCCATCGATTCCATTGCTTCAAAGATAGAAGAGGGGTCACTCCGGAGAATCTGCGATAAACACAGGATTCCATTTGAGGACGTACTAGTCCCTTCCAGTCACCAAAGAGCTCACAATCGCCTAAAGGGTTATACCGCTTGTAACAGATATATGTTCCTAACAAGATGTGTTCCTCCATTCAACTAATTTATTCGTCGAGTCCTAAACTTCATGAGATTGGCTCTGATGCAACTACATCTGAATAGCTATGCTTTCCTTCATGGCATGTATATTTTCTTTAATCAACATTTGCATCGAATGACCAATGACAAGGAGATTCAGTATATATATAGTTTCAAGTGTCGAAAAGGAAGCCATTCTCTGATCTATCTAGAACCGACCAAGAGCTGTAGAGTCGTTATGGGTACATGGAACAAGTTGAGCTATTTTAAGAGTTAATGGTTCTACGTCCACTATCCATCTGGATTTGCAAGAAGATGAATATATGGACGTAAGTTATACTTCATTTGTTTACTGTGAACTTGCCTTGTGACTTTGCGAGCTTAACTCATATTCTTTTTGTCATTCAGATGTTCCAGCAAGACCCATCGGCGCATCTCTTGCAAAGTTCTTATAGCACTTCCGAAGGGGGATAGAGATATTGGAGTTCTTTTTTCCGATGGGAATCTCCTGACTCATAATTTGCTAGAAGCGGGTCATAGCATTAGTCAAGTCCAAGTGTCTTCTAACAACATGCTGATGACGATGACGATAATAACTCGCCTGGAGGTGGCGATGCAATTCCTGATGTGCCTCTAGTATTAAGTCCAGGGGCTGAAGTTGAAAGAGTGCAAGAACATGCCCAAGAAGGTGAAATTATAGGTGAAGGTGGCGAAGCTGGCCATGATGATGTTAATGTAGGCCACAAGACTTAGGTTGAGCAATCCAGGGATGACCAATAGTTCATTCTAAAAATGAGGCTTGTCGTGAAGCTTCCCAGAGGACAATCTTCTATATAGCCCCCACCAGCGACAACTATGGAGAAAACTCCTTTACTCCTTTTTGAAGATGCTTTCGCTGGTTTGAGGCTGATTCCTACCGAGTTCGACTCTTTCGGCATTGGTAATATAAGCCTTGAGAGTCTTAACCCTCCTCTCTGCTTTAATGACAATATACCTCCCGTTAGCATGGGAGAGATCACTCCTATAAGCAAAGCTCCAGTACACGGTCCGTTGGGGGGAACATTAGGACACTCACACACACATGCACTACACTACACCTGTTTCATGTCCTTCTTTATTAATGCTAACTTGTTCCTATTTCATTTGCAGGATCCATGGATAGGAAAAAGTATATGTTTCAATCCTTGGAGGAGAAAGTATCCCGATCACATAGGCATCGTCCAAGCACGTACCATCAAAGTAATGGTCGAGATTCTAAGTCTAGCCATCGGTCTAGTCACAACCGAGGCAGTCGTGACAGAGACTATACATCTCATGACTGTACCTCCAGCTATTGTTCCAGGTCTGGGTCACCTCTACCAAGCTCAGACAAACATTCTAATCGCCACGATGACTCTCAACCTGGTGATGTTTCTCGTGCACCACCTCCAAGTTCCATTCACATCCAACACTTAACATCAAATTATACCAGTCGATCTTCTGATCGCAGGCACCATAAGAGAAGTTCTGAGGCATCTCATTATAAGGCTAGCAAGAAACCAATCGAAGCTCCAGTCATCACTACGGAGCAAAAACTTGCTGCTGATGCCCAAATGGCTGAGCTGAAGGAACAGTTCCCGGATGTATGCTTTGATCAGCTCATGTTTGTGCCTAACCTAAAGAACATTCCACCAGAGGTCAAATATGTGACATTCGCTTATATAGCAGACTCTTATAACCAGTATAATGAGTGGAGGCGGGTAGCTGAGAAGGTCTCTAAGATCTCGAGGGAAATAAAACTCAAGATCGATAATCTGTGACTCTGGTAGATGCAAGATAAAAGGATCATTGCTCATCTCGATGCCAAGGTTGAGAACTTGAGAAAATCACAAGCTGATGCCGAGAAAAAGGCCGAGGATGCTATCAAGGCACTCGAGAGAAAGAGGACCAAGCGTCGAGATGATATAGAGATTGCACATCATCGAAAGCATAGTGTTGGAGAAAGAAGCTTTAAACAAGAAAGTAGATGAGCTGTCATCCAAGCTCAAGAGCGAGACAAAGCAGAAAGATGAGGCTCTCTAAGAGGCTTAAGGGTATTGCGAAGAGCTGGTTGCTGCTTGTGAGGAAAAAGACAAGGCAGTTGAACGTGCTAGAGACGTGGACACGCTTGTCAAGAAGGAGGTTGAAGCCACAAAGAAGCAGATGATGGAGAGATTCAAACTGATGCTCATCAAGTGCAATGCTAATGTGATCAAGTTCTGTAACTTCTAGTGATTCGATAATGATTACCCTAGGACTCTGGCTCTTGCATGGGAACAAGTTATTACAGAGAAGGAATTTCTGAAAGTGAGGTAGACCTGGCTCAGTTAGAGTAAGAGATCCTGGTGGGAGATGAACCTAGGGTGCTAAGAGAGGGTGAACTTATTCTTCATCCGGAGCTAGCCGCTATAGTGCAAAAGGACTTATGTGATGGCTTCGGATCATCACCTCAAGATGTCATTGCTGGGGACACATTTGGACCCAAAATTGCTCCTGACTCATCTTCTGTTCCGGTTCTGGGATATAATCCAGATCAACCCCAGATGAAAAAGCCCACCATCCTTTCCCCCATCATAGAAGGGAATTCCAGTGGCACTCCGGCCCACACCGAATCCCAGCTTGAAGGAGGTATCTCGTTGATTTCACCAATATTTGAGAGAGTCCATATGTCGTCGCTAATCTATCTTTTTATATCTCTCAAGTTTTGGGTCAGCCCTAGGTCGTCCCACTTCCTGACAAAGGTCTCCAGTCGGGGCAACAAATGTCTATAATAGAATCGATGACCATGACTACTTCAACAACGGTCCTGAGTATTCCAGTTGGAAACTGCTGGGCCTGCCTGACGAGCAGATGATAGATGCTTTACAGGATGAAGATATTGGTGGGATTTAGGAAGCTCGGACCGAAGTCGATTTTGTTGTTACTGGATTCTCTAAGCCTTTGTCGGGTCCCACCATGAATATGCTTGAGTAAGAACTTCTCCTAGCCAATAAGGTCAAGCTAGAGAAGATAGAGGTCATCCCTCCTCCTTTGTCCATAGCTTTGCCTGGTCAAACTATCTTCGTTGTAGTCACTCTTCCTCCACCTTGGAGCACCCAGAGTGTGCCTGTTGGATCATCGCAAAGCACTCCATCCAAGGGTTCAAGAAGAGGCAGAGGAAACCTGATCAAGTTACATCTCCCTCTGGTGGAGAGAAGAAAAATCCAAGAGGCAGAAGCATAAAAAGTGATTGTTAGTTTATTTTGTTTTGGTGTACAATTAGGCACTTTCTAGTTTTCTGTTTTTGTTTTTCTGTTCAAGTGTGAATAATAGTTGTGCCTTTTCTTTCTTTCTAAGCCTTGTTTTGACTGTTAATAACAAAGACTTTTGTTTTGCCAAATATTTATGTGAAATTGTCTAAGTACTTAAGAAATGTGCTTTCCATTATATGTACTCGCGATCCATTACATTTCATGATTAAGGTCGGACTAAGTTATTAACCCATTTCGTGATCTACTGGTCTTTTGTCGTTCTACTAAATGTAAAGCAATCGTTGAAGTGTCAAGCTCTGGGCATCGGTTGGGGTAAGCTATTTAATATAACAGTTCAGGTATCCTTTTCCAGTATAGTGACATCCGACGCGCCAAGCTCTAGGCGCTGCTTTAAGCTAACTATGTAGGATCGTAGTTTGCACATCCTCATCCAGGATGTTTGCCTTCAATCATGCCTAACTCTGGGCATTGATCAAAGTTTATATGTAAGATCCCACCTTATGCCGAGCATGGATCTTCCATCTCACCTATTCCAGGAAAGATGTTGGCGATTGGATGGTCATGTCACATCCATTCAGAATTATACTTCTTCCCTCACATCAAGGGTAAAAGTCGGTTAATGGACGGTCAAATCATGTCTTATTTGGTTTATACTCCTGACCCCACATCAAGGACAAGGGTTAGTTGCTGGATGGTCAAATCACATCCCATTTGGTTTATACTCCTGCTCTCACATCAAGGACAAGATTTAGTTGGCGGACGGTCAAATCACAACTTATTTGGTTTATACTCCTGCCTTCACATCAAGGGTAAGAGTTAATTAGCATCCATCTCTGGGCCCCAAGAATGGCTGAACTCCAAGGGTCCGATCATGGAATGTAGAAGTTTAGTTGGTACCTAACTCTAGGTACCTACATATATGCATTATACATATGTAGATTCATTCGAGTCGGTCATATTTCATAACTCTTAAGCCATGTAAAGACAAACACACAAATCCGGAAAGCCACTTCATTTATTAAAGACGAAAAATGATAGGTTCAGTCTTATTACAAGGATTTATCCACTTATGTACAAATTTATTTATAAGTGAAATAGTGTCGTAAGTACTTGCTATTCCACATCCTTGGGAGTGAGATCCCATCAACCATTGCTAGCCTGAAAGTGCCATCTCCAAGCTTTTTCTTTATCACGTACGGACATTCCCATGTCGGACCCAAGTTTCCAAGTCCTAGGGAGATTCATTTAAGAACTAGGTCGCCACTCTCAATGGTCCAATTCCTAACCTTGGCGTTGTAATATCAGACGACTCGATTTTGGTGCACAGTTGCTCTCAAGTCAGCTTCATCGCATTTCTCATCGATTATATCAAGAGATTCCAATAGGAGTTGCTCATTCGTCCATGGATTTTAGTGAGTTACCCAACGAGAAGGTACTTATAGTTCATCGGAATCATAGCCTTTGATCCGTAAGTTAAGGCGAATGGAGAATGGCCAATCATTGACTTGTGGGTTGTTCGATAAGCCCAATGTGTCAATGGAAGTTCATCGACCTACTTGCCCTTAGCCTTTTCCAATCGCTTCTTGAGAATGACTTAATAATCTTGTTTATGACTTCAACTTGTTCATTCGCCTTGGGGTGTGCCATCGTGGTAAATCTCTTCTCTATGCGATGTCAGCGGCAGCAATCCTTTAACTCGGTACTGTCGAATTGGGTACCGTTATCGGTAATGATTGCTTGTGGAACTCCAAAATGACAGATAATATTCTGGGACCATGAAGATGATTACTTTCTTTGTGGTGATTGTGGCTAATGGCTCGGCCTCAGACCATTTGGTGAAATAATTAACTGCGATGATGGTGTACTTCACGCCACCTTTAGATATCGGCGACACACTGATAATATCGATTCCCCGGACTGCAAACGGCTAGGGACTGACAATTTGAGTAATCTCTATCAGTGGGGCTCTAAGAATCTTAGCAAACTTCTAGCACTTGTCACACTTTCTAGTGTAATTAGCTGCATCTCGATTAACAGTCGGCCAGAAGTACCCATAGCGGAGAATCTTCTTCGCCAGGGTTTGCCCTCTAGTGTAGTCGCCACAGGCCCCTTCATGAACTTCTCTCATCACTTGTTTGGCGTCATCGTTTGTGACACATCGTAGCAATGGGACTGAGAATCCTTTCCTATAAACTGTTCCATGTTGAAAGATATACCTCGAAGCTTGGCGAAGGAGCTTCGTCATTCGCTCTTCCTGTCCGGAAGGATTCCCCTCTACAAATAATTCTTTATTGGAGTCATCCATGACTCCTTCTCATGCTCGGCCTCCAAGATCCAATCGACATCTACATGGTCAATGTTCGAAGTCGACAAGACTTCCACCGGAACCAGGCATATGAGCTGTGCATCTCTAGAACTGGCCAGCTTAGCCAATGTGTCGGCCTTCGCATTTTGCTCTCTAGGAATCTACGTTATTGTGTAATATTCTATGTCATTGAGCAGCTCAAGGGTCTGGTTTAGATAAGGAGCTAGTCTCACTCCTTTTACTTGAAACTCTTTCCTGACTTGACATACCACCAGTTGGGAGTCATAAAAGATGTGTAAAGTTTTAACTCCCAATTCTTTGGCAATTTTGAGTCCAGTAATCAATGCTTCATACTTTGCTTTGTTGTTTGTTGCAGGAAAATTGAGCTTCACGGCATAACAAATTGAACATTTCTCGGGAGTGACAAGTACAACTCTAGCACCAGAACAGTGTTCATTCGATGCACCATCCATGTACATCTTCCACCTATCTTTTTGCTCACCACTGCTCTTCGGAGTATCGTCTCATGTAGTGAACTCAGTTAAGAAATCCATCAAACCTTGGCCCTGGATAGCTCTCCAAGGTTGATAGGTATCGGCTCAATTCAATGTTCCATTTCAATAGCTTTCCAAAAGTCTTAGGTCATTATAAGACTTATCGTAAAGGCTGGTCGGTAAGAACTTTGATCGGGTGAGCCTAAAAGCAGGGATGGAGCTTCCTCGAAGCAATCAATAAGCAATATGCAAGCTTTTCCAGCTTGGGGTAATTTCTTTCTGCTCCTGTTGACCACTTATTGATGTAATAGATTGATCATTGGATGTGGGAATCCTCTCATACGTGTATGATGCTCAAAGCATGCATCGACACTGCTAGATATATAAACAAGTCCTCATCATCCACCAACTTCGAGAGAATGTGGGGTCTCTTCAAGTGATCCACTAGAGCTTGGAATGCGTCTTTACACTCTTATGTCCAAACGAAGTTCCTTTTTCCCTTCTTAATCAAGTCAAAGAAAGGGAAGCATTTGTCGATGGCTTTGAAGATGACCCAACTCAGAGCGGTGACCTTCCCATTCAAGCTCTGAACCTCCTTGATCGTCTTCGGGGCCTCGATGTTTCTCAACACCTCGATCTTCTCCGGATTGGCTTCAATACTATGGGAGTTCACAATGAAGCTCAAAAATTTCCCTAAAGCAACACCAAAAGAGCATTTCAAAGGGTTGAGCTTCATCCCATATTTGAAGGATGCAGAACATTTCTGCTAAATCGTCAATGTGGTCTTCCGAACACCATGACTTCACGAGCATGTTGTCTAAATAGACTTCCATAAAATGTCCAATCTGATCCTTGTACATCTTGTTTGCCGGTCTTTGGTAAGTTGCTCTAGAATTCTTTAATCTAAAGGGCATGACCAGATAACAATACGGTCCCATGTCGGTCATAAAACTGGTTATTCCTGGTCTAGGACATGCATTGGAATCTGATTGTATCTAGAGTACACATCCGTGAATGAAAGCAATTCGTGTCCGACCGTTGAGTCCACCAACTGATCAATCCTTGTTAGCAGAAAGCTGTCCTTCGGGCACACCTTATTTAAGTCAGAATAGTCGATGCATGTCTTCCTCTTCCTGTTAGCTTTCTTTACCAAGACAGGATTAGATACCCACTCCGGGTATACGGCATCACAGATAAAGCCATTATCTTTCAGCTTATCCACTTCTTCTTTGAGTGCAGCGGATCTCTCTAAACCGAAGCTACGACACTTCTATTTTATAGGAACACATTTGGGATTTATGTTTAATGCATGGCTTGCTATCTCTGGCGAGATCCCACACATGTTAGAGTGTGTCCAAGCGAACACATCTATGTTCGCCTAGAGAAAACCAACCAACTCCTTCATCATTCTCATGCCAAGCTATGAACCGACCTTCAGGACCCGTGTCGGATCATCCTGCCTGACCAGAACATTGATCATCAATTTGGCGGGAGCTGCTTTTCCATCCAGTGGCTCTTTTCACGGATCCATATCTTTATGAAACCGACTGTGCTACCGAGCTAAGGTCTAAGCGGTGGTTACTATGCGTGCAAAGCTTAATGTAGAGGGCTCCCTCTACACTTTTCCCTTTCTCTCTTTACCTTGCCTCCTTTAGCTCGACGACATAATATTCGCGGCCCATCCCCTAATCTCCCTAGACTATTCCCACATCGTTTTCTATAGGAAACTTCATTATCAAGCACCAAGGAGCTATACCGCTCTAAAATCAACCAGAGTGTAACATCCCCCATTTGGAGGCCCAAAACTAATCGTTATAGATGCTGCAGTCATATATAGTTATTATTTTTTGGTGATCAAATGCGGTAATGTTAGATGCATTGATATGCCAGAAACACATGAAAATTTTTAAACTCAATTTTTAAACTGATTTCTCATTCCATTTCAAATCGCATTTCAGATTCATTACATAATCTCAATTCGTAAACCACGTTTTGAGAAATATAATTATTACAAATTACGCCAAAAGCGACATATGAAGATGCCCTCTTGGTTGATCAGAGTCTAAATATAGGCACTAAACAATTTTGCCATTACATCTAATTACACAACAGAATCAAACAGAAACAACTCCTAATAGCTAGCTTGCCTCCTGCACGTCTTCGAAAGCTTATTCATCTAAAGGAGAACCCGAAAACCTTAACTCTCAATCTACTCAAAATCAATTGAGCACCCGAGAGTTTAAGGGGAAAACATAAACTTCAGTTAGATAAAAAGTCTGGTGTGAATAATAACATACCATCTTGTACCATATAGATATCTAGTGAGACCACGCCGCCTAGCAGAACGGGTTTTCCCCTCACTAGTATCTTAATCCAATTTATAATAACCAAATACTGTGCACCTACATCCGCAATGGTTAAGACATAACATAATAAAATGTATCATGATGATATGCAAACATGCAATATGCTCTGGATTTTCCATCCTCATTCACCTGACTACCTGTCTCAAGTTATAGTTTCTAGGATCACTATTAACCCATTAGTTTTTATGGGCTAACTAATAGCCTGTTCAATTCTTTATTTCATATCTACTTTCATAGTTTCATGGGATCACTATAAAGCTATTGGTTTATACCAATACCACTATTCAATCATATTTTTCATGGGATCACTATGTACCTATTGGTTTCTACCAATAACATCTCCCATGTCACAGTTTTCATGGGTCTATGAACCTGTTGATCTCTTTCAATAACTTATTCTGGACATAGTTTTCATGGGATCACTAAGAATCTATTGGCCCTTGCCAATAACAATTCTCATAATATAATTTTTATGGGCTTACTAAGAACTTGTCTAAACCAATAATCCTTTGATCAGTATTGAGCATCCTAGATTCTGGTTTATCTGACCTCCTGAATGTAATTCTACTCACACGGGAGTTAAATTTAATGTATATTCACTACTAGGTCAACATAGCCAGTTATTCTGCCCTTAACACCCCAAGGTGCAGTTATGGGTTATAAAAGAAGTGAATATGGTTACACAAACATTCATGATAACCGATCAAGTATACAACAATATAAACATCCATGGTTAAATTCCTTATAATCATTTTTCTAATGAAATATGGTTAATACCCTTAACTAACTATCTTTAGCAAGGAAAGCTTTCTCTAAAATTTCAAAGTTAAATGCCATTTCAAAACTCTTTTACATTGCCATGGGTTTTCTGTAAAAATGAGATTGGGTTCTCTAATTTGAAAACTAAGGCTTTCGACTATATCCTTTGGACCATTGTGACATCATGAGTTACCCTCCATCACTCTCCCTTTCGACTTCATAGAGCAATCAAGCCCTCTATCCCCTTCCATTTAACTAATGGGTTAGAAGCAAGCGGTGTGCCCCTTTCGCCACTCTACTCTAGCGGCAGGACCTTTCGAATTCATTGCTTAAAATTTTAGACATCCTCTTTCGAAACCATGAAATATATCTTTCAAACACTTGAAAACATTCCTTTTGAAACACTTAAAAACATGTCTTTCGAAACACTCAAAAACATACCTTTCGAAAGGATTGGGTTCAAGTAAAAAGTGTTTAAACGACTTCAATCATGTCGAAAGGTATGGGAGTGACACCCACCCTTTCATAAGTATAAGTCGAAAGAAAAGCAGCTTCAATGGTTGTGGAAGAGTATCGATTCGAAACCCTACCCTCCGAACTCATTGATTTAAAGAGTTATAAAAGCAGCCTCTTACTAAGGCGAAAGGTTTTAATGCGGCAACTAGGGTATCAAAGGGGTTCAAAAGCGGCAACCCTTTCGCAAGCATGCCTTTGACACCATCATTTCCTTCCGCCTTTCTCCAATACAGTATGTACCAAGTGCTTGATACCATGTGCATTGGTTTTGAATAAGTGCGAAAGGTTCACTGAGTATGGTGAAGGAAGCAAGCAAATGAAAGTTGCGAAGTTGTAATACGAAATAAAACTGATTTTATGTTTCTTAAATTAATTCCATTTCACCTAACTTACATAATTTGCCAAATTATGATTGGTTGCCAATACTTCACCAAGATTCTTTTCTAAAAAGCTGTCGAGCTCTTCATTGTACAATTGAAAACATTTTAGCACTTAAGCCATTCTCCTTAATAAAACGTTTAAAACATTTAAGTCCTCTAACCTAAATAATTTATTAACCATAGTAAAACACTTAGGAAAAATCCTTAAAAATCACAATAATTCACATTAAATATGTTAAATTTCAGAGCCGAAAACATTATTTAATTGCCATAAATAATTTAAACCCGAAATTAGCTATTTTCTCTCATAGAAAATTCATAATAAATTCATAATTACTTAGAAAATTATGAAACTTGAAACCCACTTCTAAAATAATATTTTGACCATATATCAAAATGCAACTTATTTAGATATCATATGATAGGTTTACTAATCTAAACATTATCATAAAATACATATTAAATCATATAAATCATCAACAAGCATTTATATCCATTTAATCTATCAAAACATATCATCATTCATACAATCATACGGTTTAAAACCTCACACCAAACAAAATCATTCAAGATGACCTATATGAGATGGTTTAGATCGTTATTCACCTTGTTTGGATATGGAACTTGAGATTTGTTCTTGATTTAATCTCCCTAGCTTGACTCTTAGCCTCTAGATGAATTGTGTGCTCCTCTTCTTCTTAGGGTTATGGCAAACCTTCTACTCTCTTTGTTTATGTTTTTGGTTTATGAAAATGTGAATGAGAAGGCGGTAAGGAGCTTAGGGGTTATGCTATATGGTTATTCCTACTTTTCCCTTGCCTTATTCTCTTAAATTTTTAATTTATAAATCACACTTATAAATTCATTAGTTAAGGCACGACCCTAATTAGTTTCCAAATCTCAATTCCCTTATCACTCTAACCTCTATATTATTCTATTCAATTTACCTAATTAAATCTCCCGAATAATTTTATTTAAAATTAGGAGTATTACACAGGGCCGGTCGGTCCAAAAATGCATTGTAAGTAGAGTAAATATCCAACACCACAAAAGGCACGACCCGCACTTACTTGAGGTCGCCCTCTCTAAGTACCACCGATAGTTCCACATATCCAACCGACTCCATTGTCGTTTTGTTAAATCCCTGTATCCATTATTTACATGGTTTCAAATCTTCTCCTTCTAAAAGCATTTGTCTATAAGCTTATTTAAGTAAAATGTTGATCGAACTCTCACAGCCAACCAGCACCTTTCATACAATAGCAGGGCCAATCGTGGCCGTTATAACTAATAGGTCAATCATCGGGTTTTCCACCCCATCGACATCTCTGTTTTGAAAAACAATATCATCAGTCATGGTTCTAAATTATTTTGCCGGAGCTCCATCTTTTAAATCGAAGCAGTTTTCATTTCTATATGCTTCAAAGAACCAACATACCTATCCATCTCGTTTAAACTTTAATCGGCTGGATGTGGTGCACCAATGATTGTGTTAGTCACTAAATGCTTTTCAAGCCGCCTAGGCTCCTTATCACTAGGACCATCTTGTCTCCGCTGGGATACCAACCCAGGGGGTTAGAGTTTCCTTGTCCGTCATCCTATAGGGCTTTCACAAATTATTGCAATTTCTTCTTTCAAATCAGCTCCTCAATCATATCACGCAAGTGTCTACATTCATTGGTATCATGACCGTGGGTCTCGTGAAACTGCAGAACATGCCAGATATCTTCTCCTTCTCGGTCGTCTCTCTCGGAGCCGGCTTATTGTACTGCTCAGTACCTTGAGTTGCCATATAGATATTCTCGATTGAGTTATTCAACTCAGTATAATTATCATACTTAGGAATCCTGGGGCGATTCCTATTATTATGCTTCCGCTTTCTGGCCCCATTGTCATTCCGTTTTTGACCACCACTCGTGCTGCCAACGTTCACATCCACATTTACGAAACTTCATCCGGACTGTTTAACAGCAATGTTGCTATGTATCACTTCAGATGAACTCCCAACCTCACCTCTTCATGGACGATTGTGCACCTCCTCCAAACATAGGAACTGATTAGCCTTCCTGTAGAAAATTTCCATCGTTGACAAGGGCTTCATTTCCAACCATCTCCTGAAATCGGTCTCGGGATAAATCCTCCTAATCAATGCCATCAATACTATGTCATCATTGGGATTTATTACTTCCATCACAACTGTAACCGATTCAAGAAATCCTTTACTTACTCTCCCACATCATGGAAGAGGTTTGATAATGACATCACATCTTTCGAACGTGAAGTGTGTAAATGGAATTGCTCCAGAAATTTTAACAACAACTCAACGAAAGATGACATGGATCTCGGTGGGAGCCGAATGAAACACATCATCGCTACCTCCTCTAGATAAATTGGAAAGTAATGATATCTCACGACATCTGATGCTCTGGCAGAGTCCATATGCCATTCGTACTTCATCAAGTGCTCCCTTGGATCTGTCTTTACACCGTACAACGGCATTGTTAACATTACAAACTTCCGTGGATACTTCACATGTAGAATGTTCTCAGTAAATGGATTCCAACTAGGAGAAGTACCTCATTCATCATTGCTTCTAAACTAATTTTCATTCACAAGTTTCCTGACTATCTCGGCCAAATAATCTGGTTCTAGAGGTTCGACTGAATAGCGGTAGTAGAGATCTGTTTCGAATGTTCGGTCTGACGACGCTCTCGGGCATACTCTTGATACCCTGGTTCTCTAGACTCGGGAAGATCCGTTTGTCTAGTAGTCCCCCTGTTTGATTCTCATGCATTGTATCATTAGCAATAACTCGATATTCCAGATTCTAATCATCAATAGCACGTCCAAAGGTCACATCGACACTACCGTCCAGAAGGTGAGGTTCAACTTCAACATAAGTTGGATCGGTACCGATCCACAAACTCGAGCCATGAGTTCGTTTCGTCCCTTGATTTAAGGTCGCCGATGTGTTTTGAGTCTTCTTATGCTTTCTATCCCTCTGTCTTTGCTTGGATGATAAGGAACTTTCTGATTTTGAACTTGAATGGTCTAAGTCCTCCTACTCCTCCTATGGCTATTTTGAGTTAGTTCATTCAATAGCCCCAAGCTCCGTTGCATCTACTAGTTCATCTCATTGCGAGTCTCCTGTAATCTATCCCCTATCTACTTCATTATACGATCCATCTCCATTCTAGTCACGACTTTTGTTGGATTCTAGATCTCATCTTGTTCTGGTTGGGCAACTTCATCCACATGGTGAGTATCTTGGTTCTCAACATCATTAGTAGCTCTAAAAGTTGTAGCATGTTCTTCCTTGATGGGGCTATGGCGAATAACTTCTCTCAGATTATTGAAAATCCGAATAGTAGAATGGTAAGGTCGAAAGATTAGATCTATCTCTCAGATCTAAGAAATCCAATAGTAGACGATGGACCCAAGTATCATGAGAATATGTCTCTCAATGAAACCACCAAAATGTTTAAACCAAAAATGACACAAACACCCGAAAGATTGTGTAGAGAGTAAAAAGTAAAGAAAATATATGAAATGAGCAAGAGAAGAATACACAACATTTATAGTGGTTCGGCTAATCTTAGCCTACATCCACTTGGTGATTTTATTGCTTAGATTACTAGATTACAAGCAGTTGTTCTTACGGATCGATATAAATTTGTGGGTGATTACAAGAAATTAGAGTAAGAGAAAGCAAGAGCCAAATATATCCTTAAAAATGAGGCCCGCCTCTTCATTTATAGACGTAGGAAGCCTAAAATCTCGCCTTTATGATCTCCACCTCGTTTTTCATGCCATAGACTGCTTCTCCAAGAAAATAGGTGGACGCCTCAGCAATAATTATGGATCGATATCGATCCATGGGCTTGGATTGGTATCGATCCATAAATTCTTCATATGGATGATTTTCAACTTCTTGTCATGGCTCGATTTGTGGTTAGATTCGTGATTCCAAATTTGTTTACAACATAATTAGCTTGTTTCTAAGTCCAAATGATGAATCTATGGAAGAATGAAATTGCTAATTTTGAGTGCTCGTGGATATCAATAGAGAATTGCATAGGATCAACAAAATAACACTTGAAATATATTTCCAGCATCAAGTAGAGTGAGTAGGAGGAGCCATGACAAGTTTGAGTGAAGGAACATGGATCGATACCGATCCAGCACATGTTGGATTTGGCTCCTTGAATCCTTGTATCGATGGTTTCTGCCTCGTGGCTCTGTTTGTGCTTGGTTTTTGGATTCTTGGGCTATCTCACTAGGCTCCTTGCCTCGATAGTTTCCAAGTTCGTTTTGTCTGGTCTATCCGAATATTGCTTGGTCAAAAGACTGGCTAACATTAGGTATCTTTTATGTTATTCTTTTATGATGTGACTACGTAAATTATATACTTTAGGTTCGAAAAGTGAATATGGTAATAAATATGATAAATTTGTACACTATTGTCATTTGAAAAGACAATGAGAAATGGCCATCTCTGGCCGTATTCACAACAACATAAAAATATGTATGTTAATGTCATTTGATAAGACAATGATGATAGAGAAAATCATAAATACTTGAATTTGGGTGTTGTGGAAGCACATTGCTGGAAGACTATAATCTTATTCTTGCTATATACTCTTAAACAAATCAATATTTGAGATAAAATTTAGTACAAATACGTAGTTTTACAGTATATATATTAAATATAAGTTCAGATTGTGGTACTTTAATAATCTTTGATGTTACCAATTAATTTATAGAAACAAAGGTAGATTGTCATTTTCTCTAAGTTTTCATAAAGTACTCTCACACATTTTTATGTTTTCTTATATACTTACATATAATATTATATTAACATACATGTGAAACAATATATTATGTTTTCTTATATGCCAATAAATGCCTATTTACATTGAAAAATGATAAAAGATGAGTTCATTTTCAAAAAACTAAAAAGTAACGTTCTAATTCAAAAACATCTTATAAGATGAACTCGTGTGCGTAGCACGAGTTCGCACTTGTTATATATGATAAGCGAGTTCCATATAATGATCAAATCATTGAAATAAATGACTTAAAATATTTGAAGTACAAAGGGAAAATGGTATTTGAATGAAGTTGAAAAGGGATAGTTAACTAAATGGACATTTTTTCTATTCTGGAAAATCTATTCTATATTATATAAAATTGGATCATCTCTCTTTAGAATCTTCTTTTTTTTTACATTTTTTTCAGAATTAAATCCTGAATTGCTACTTACTTCAGCTCTATTGGCTCAAAACATACCACATTATTTCTTGTGTGTTGATAAGGACACTCAGATTTCCTTTTCCTATTATCATAGAAAATAATAATAAATGCGGGAAAATTTGTGTATTTTCTAATACCAAATTCATTTCACATGGCAATCAACCACTGCGTGAAGACGTTTTGCATGGGGACCAACACCGTTTTTCGACCATCAACCAATGAACTATTGTTGTTCGGTGGTTGATAGCCGTAAAAAATTGTGTTGATCGATGGTTGTTCTTCGTGCAAAAAAGAATCGAAAATGATGCATTTGATAGCCCATTAAAAAGCATGCTATTAGAAAGAGTCCGTGTAAAGGGGCAACGTGAAATGGGCAAATGAAAGGGGCAAACGATAGGGGTTGGGAAGGGGGAAAGTTCGCGAAAGTGAAATGCGTTCTTTTTACGAAAGGGACAACGTGAAAGGGGCAAAGTTATTATTTTATTGTTTGTTTATGTTATTATTTTATTTACGTTAATTATTTTTAAATACAGAATACGAAATACAAATGCAGAAATAAAAATTCATATTTCATAATTCACATTACAAATGCAGAAATAAAAGTACCGAATAAAAGTGCAGAAAATAAAATACATATAAAATAAACTACATTCTCCTTCTCAACTGCCTAACAAGATAAATAACAGTCTTCCTAAGCTGCTCGGGTTTGTCCAGCAGGGTATGCAAATGATTGACACCTTTGCTATCATACTCAGCCGAACAAATCGTGACCTCCCATTCTTCATAATCGTCATCCTCCTGCTTAACTTCCATACACCTAGCAAGAGTCAGATTATGCTTTTAATCGACGACGCTTGTAAAAATCGACGACGACGCCTGTAAAAATCGACGACGAAGCTTGTAAAAATTGCTGAATTTTCGGATTGTATGGATTCGTTTTGGTGATTTGGGAAGGAAATAGTTTGATATATATAGAGAACGAAGGGAATATGACGGTTGGGGGTGAACAGTTCGTGTTAGACGCGTCTAACGCAAATGGTTCATTTTCAACCGTTGCTTCGAATTGGGCAACAGAGTGGGGCCCAAGCCAGACGCGGACGTCAACTTTGACCGCCAGCTCAGCAAAAGAATGGTACCTTAAAATAAGAAAATGAGGCACCCTTGGCTATTTTTTCCAACCTGCTGCACCACCTATTAACAGCCTCTCCGTAAACTTCCCAACAAAAAAAAAAGGCAAATTCTATTTCAACCCGTAATTTTACTTAGTAGCCCTCCTTCAAAAAATAAATTTCTGAAGACAAAAATACCCTTAAGAAGCTTTTTTCTCAATTCTTCCAACTTTTACGTAATTTTTCACTGTTCTAAAACATCGAAACTCCAAAACCCTACTTTCCAACTTTTACGTAATTTTTTTATTGTTTTGAAAGTACCACGCTGGGTTAAAACATAATGTTGTTCCAGTACGGAGCGAACAAATGTGGTTGGTAATATAACCACGTAGTGCCACTACGTGGTTATATGATAAACCACGTAGTGCCACTACGTGGTTATATGATAAACCACGCATAGTCTCTACGTGGTTAGGTATCTAACCACGTCTTGTCAGTGCGTGGTGAACACAGAAACTCAAAAAAAATATAGTACAGATAAGTTTAGGGGTAATTTTGGAACAAACGGGGGGCTACTAAGCAAGTTTGGGGGTTTACAATCTTTTTAATATTTTGGGGGGCTACTAATTGAAAATATGGGTTGAAATAGAATTTGCCAAAAAAAAAAATCCATTTAGGGTTTATATTTTCCAAAGAAATTAAATCGTCATCTTGGACTTGGGAATGTCTTAAACATCTTCTGCTTAATGGATCTACAGTCAGATATAATTCCTTCGGCAGTCAACCCGATTCTACGCAATTGTAAAATCCATAATCGAACAAAAACTCAGGTAATATCCCTTCTAATACAGTCTCTTCTCCCTTTACACTTTGTCATCAATTTTGAATCTTTCCTGTTATCCTGTATGACTTTTGTTCCCTGTTTCAAACTGTTTCAACATTTTTATTTTGATTGTCATAGATATATGATTTTCGTTCTCTGCCAGTGTTGAATTTATGTTATGTTGAGTTAATTCTTTAATATTAAAATCATCCTTTTGTTGTACTTGCTTAGTTGATGTTTTATGCTTTAATGATTTATGCAGTGTTCTATGTTTTTGATGTTTTGCTATGGGTGATTACTCTTTCAGGAATTTGTTAAACAGACTTGGATAATATAACAGTTGCTATGTTTGACAATAGTATTCAATTTACTCTTTTAGGAACATAAGTATGGATAATGACTGTTGAATTTGGGCAAATTAAAGTTTTTCTATATGTACTATTTCTTATGAATACTAGAGTTTTCCTACATGTTTGACAACAGTCCGGTTAAATATATTTTAAAGAACATTATAACATAGGGATATTCCCACTGTAATTAGAATTTGAATCCATTAAAACGGATGATGCAGCCAATTACGAATCATGATTCTATGTTTCTATTAATAAATAAACTGCATATATTGTGTTGGCAGCATTTCAAACACAGTTCTACTATCAGCAAACAATTCGGCTAATCCGACTTCAACTTTACCATAATATATGTCTGAGGTAGACTTATGTCAACATCTAATTGCATTCAATTCATGTTAGGCTTTCAAAATAAAATTAAGAAACTATGGTTTGCCTCCTGCGCAGATTAAGTCAGGCAACGGAAGCTGACATACAACGTAATCCCATAACAAACAAATTCCTTTTTTTTTTTAAATTTCATTCAGCTTTTTATAAGTAATTTACACCCCTTATATCAGACTGTTCATCTCTACTTTTAATAAAGAGAATTTAATGAATAGAATTTCCACGGTGTCTTTTTTAAATTCCGAAAATATCCCCATCCATTAACGAGGGTTGCAATCTCCACCACCATCCTCCACCACCATCCTCTTTCCGACTACCTATCAACGGAAGTTTACTACCAATTTGTCACCGACACCACCAACAAAACAACTTGAAATAAAAGTGTTAGTGACTATCAAAACTTTCACACTTAAATAAAAGGTAAATACCTCAAGCCATTGTTACCTACCAACGGAAGTTTACTACCAATTTGTCACCGACACCACCAACAAAACAACTTGAAATAAAAGTGTTGTGACTACCAAAACTTTCACACTTAAATAAAAGGTAAATATCTCAAGCCTTTGTTATCAAAAATCTTAAAATCTTACGATTTAAATCTCTTTTCGGATCGGATCTCTTCCGTTCCGATTCGATTTACATTCCGATTCAAACACAATTAAAACTACGGCTGGAAAAATAAATCATTCAATACATATTTGTACATTCAATATGCTTATTTGAACCCACAATTCCAATTCTAGTGTTTTCTAAACAAAATAAAAGGAAAGCAAGAAAAAAAACTAATTTTTAAGTTTAGATGTAGTATTTCAAACATCACAATCAATTTCGTACAAACCTTCAAATATGGACCTTTTGAATCTACGATTTACGATTTAAATCCCGTTTCGATTTAAAGTTTGAACTTTACGATTTACGATTTGAATCATGTTTTGATAACCTTGTCTCAAACTATTAAATGCACGTACGTGCAGTTTATACTAGTATCTCATAAAAATTATTTATAAACTTAAAACATGATAATTATTTTTCCCCGCCCTACAAATGGATAATTTTGAACTTTAGGAACTACCAAATATGGCAATTGAAGAGAATGGAACAAAGGAAAAAGTTAGTTCCCAGCTTTCCATAAACAAATGGCCGAAGTTTTCAAGATTATTCGCTATGGCAATGAGGAGGACTTGGATCTTCTTTACTAGACAAGGGACGAGTCTGCCATAAAATAAGCACCGACACCATTGAATTCAAAACATTTAGGTCTCATCCTCTTTATCCATTTTTCTCCTACCATCAATATGAAATCTGGTAGGTCTACCTAGCAAAGAACATTAAAGCCATGAAATCAGAAAACACAAAATATTGGAAACCATACAATATTTACAATATTTGGACTATAATAGAAAATAGTTCGAGATTTTAGAATTTTATGTATTTAATTAAGGTCTGTGGTAACTTTTTTTCATATGGATTTATCTTTGAAACTGCATAACAGTGGCATACATGAGTTAACATAGGCATAATAGTATGGTACATCTATTTTACCTATTGACAAGAACCAATCTAGGGAATGATTCCTGTTAGCATTGCTATTAGCTGAATATAGGTATACATTAATATAGTTTGATTTCTGCTACTATTACAGTTAGCTGACTATGTGTGGCATACAGGGGTAAACATAGGCATAAAAATATGGATTGATTTTTTCATATGGTTTGATTACTATCTATGACATATTACTTCTATGATGTTTAGTGCTTCTTGATAAAGATAAGTTTTCGTATTACTATTAGCTGAATGTGTGTGTGTGTGTGGGGGGGGGGGGGGGGGTTAACTTTCTCTGTAGATTTTTTTTCCTCTTTTCCCTTCTCATGTAACGCTAATCCTTCCAAAAAATCGTATGTTTTCTTTCCTATTTTTTCCCAAAATCTCATTCCCTGTTATTGCTGAATTAATCCCCATTTCCTATAATTGTCATATCAAAAGTGTAGTTTCCTTCGCCATCATTTATTTACATAATCACAAACAATTACACCCTAATGTCCACTTAATATTTGAAAAAACCAAACCATAATTTGTACTTCTTTTCAATGACAATGTTATAGAACAAGCTCTATTTGATTTCAATTTATGTTACTGTTTTGAAATTTTTGAATTTTTCTCCCCAAATTTGTATATTCTTATTCCCATGGAAATGTTTGAAAATTGTTACCAAGTATGTCAAATTCAATTTTGCTTTGCTAAATTTACTTTGTTCACTACTCATTCCAATTCAAATTTAGTTTGTTATTAAGATTATTAGTATTTCTATTTGAAAGTTACAACTGGTTCAATTTTTTTATACCCTTCTCCTTCCTCATCATGTACGTCTTTCAGTACTCATACTATATGACTGATGTAGATATATGTGATGGCGTACACCACAATTATTTATTATGCAATATTGCACTTTCCAATATTTGTATCATTTGTAACAGCAATTTCAATGGTATATTTTAGAAAATGAAGAAACTAAGGGCCCGTTTGGTTTCATTTTATATTTTGAGTTTTGTGTTTTCAACTTGTACTAAGAAATACCAAGAAATAAAAGAAGAAGATTTACAATTCTTAGTCACTGTAATGATCAACGGACAACGAAGAAGTTGGATTGTTCTCCGTGCTTTTGTTATCTATCGGAACACGAAAAACAAAATAAACTTGTTTTCTATTTCACATGTTAATTTCATTTTTCAAAATTATTTGTTTTTCAAGAACACATACGATGGATGCACTTTTGTATAGACGAAAATACAAAACTAAAAACGACAAGCCAAACGGGGCCTTAAGATTTTAAAAAGGAAGAGTGCCAAGAAGAAGAAAGCAACCATTGACTTTCCTTATACTTTGAGCTATCGATTTAAGTTAAAGGTGAAAAAAAGATTGCATTAAATTTTGGAAATAAATTATAAAGCTAGCGTTTACTTTGTTTTATTAGTATTTAATAATACATATACTGCACCTGAGATGCAATCATTTTGTTACAGCTAATTCTTTTTTGTTCTTAATTAATATGCAATGCTTTGCATATAATATAGGATTATAGCATTGATTTGTTCATTGAATTTAGTATAATATGCCACTAATGTGACCGTTGTTAGCAGAAAATAACAACTGAATTTTAGGTAGACTTTTAAAAACTCAGTTTCTATATGTCAGATTTTTTATATTTGTCAGCTGGGCTCTTTTCTCAGTTACTTTAGCATAATTTTTGTCAAGTAAACTAGATACAAAGGATATGTTTTTGATCTTTTCCCTAAGCCTTCTATTTTCCAATGCCTGAAAGGCACTTCCATACTTTTTTGACTAAGCTGTTTTTGAACTAATACGAAGGACCATTATAACTTTAGTCGTATGCACAGATTGCTAATTTAAACCTTTAAATTTTATCAATATGTCGATTATTGGTAAACCTTTATTTTCAAAATGTATGTAACTGTTTTTAACATGATATGGACTTCTAATTTTACACCTAAATTTTATCAGAATGCTAACTATTGGTTAACCTTTTAAAATTTTACGAGATACAAAACTCTCCTTATCTGCCACAACTCTCCTTCACAGTTCCGCACTGATTATTCACCATCTATACCATTAAACAACGATTAACAGTCCATACCTGCAAATTAATTAACAGTACCGAATAACAGTATAAAAATCTTAGTGGTAGAGACATTGATTTTTAAAGGTTTACCCTACGATTAACAGTACAAAATTCTGCCACAACTCTCCATGTCTGCAGTTTTTTTATTACAGTTATTTTATATGATATATAGACAAATTGATGAGTGCGTGCGTGCACACACACGGACTGTTAATTTAGTCTGATATAGACTGTCAAGTATATAACTAAATATAAATCATTTAGCCAACAATGCTTTTTCCTTAATTGTTTTCTGACTGTTTTTTAACCAATAGTCTTCTTCACCAAGATTTGAGGCTTCGACCGGAACTTTGAAATTCCGGCCACCTCGGTTTGGTTTCAGCCGTCACGGGGCGAAACCCTAGGCTGAAACCATTTCGGTCGATTTTTCTCGCACTTCATCACATAGTTATTAGCGACGCACGACGCAAAAGGTGGAAAGCCTCCTTGGAGCCTTGGTGCACTGCACATGTTTAGAATTTTTTTATAAATTTAATATATATATATATATACAAATTAATTTTAGAAGTTCAATATAATTTATATATTTTTAACTAAAAAATAAGTAATAAAAAATAGACATTTTCCAAAAACATCATCAAATATAATATCATAAGCATGAAATTTCAAGTATAATACATTGAGAAGCTAAAATTCAAGCTAATAGTACATATTACTAATAAATTAGAAATCTGATTCAACAATCATATATTCTAAATCAATATTTAAATAATAAAATTCATAAGCTTTGGCATTTTTCTTATTTGTCTCATATAGATTGATAATTTATTTGATGCGACCATAATAGAAACAGACAGTTCAATGTTCATTGGAGATTAATTTAAGAAAAAACATCCATTCGAGATTTTGTTTGATGCAATAGTAATTAGAACAGATAGTTCAGACTCCGTTCGAGATTAATTTGAAAAATGCAACCATTCGAGATTATTTGTTAGATGCAAGGGTGGTAATTAGACCCGTCGAGTCAAATTTGAACCCAACTCGACGAGTATCAATTCTAGTCGGGTTGGGTTTTGTCTAGTCTAACTTATATATTTTAAAGGGTACTTTTGGCACATGTCCTTAATTAAGGTTCAAAATACACGAAAAGTCTTTTACTAAATTTCAGTGTAAATTAGGTCCCTGTTTTTTATTCACGATTATTGCAGAGCATGATGCAACTTTTCATAAAAGTTGCTGACATTTCCGCAACCTTTCTGTACACTGTGAACATAGTGTATGAAAGTTGCTGAAATATCAGCACTTATTTATAAAAGTTGCTGACATTTCAGCAACATTTATGTACACTGTGAACACAATGTATGAAAGTTGCTGAAATATCAATACTTATTTATAAAAGTTGCTGGCATTTCAATAATAATTTTTCTTTGTTTCTAGAAAATAGGGACCGGATTTACAATGAAACTTTGACAGGGAAAGTTGCTGAAATATCAGTACTTGTTTATAAAAGTTGCTGACATTTCAGCAATAATTTTTCTTTGTTTCTAGAAAATAGGGATTAGATTTACAATGAAACTTTGACAGGTACCCGCTTTACAATATGAAAGTATGATAGGGATGCCTCTCTAATTTCCACTATTTTAAAACCTTGACCCGACCAAAGATTCAATTCAAATCGGGTCGGTTCAGATCCGGTTGGGTAATAACACTAAAAATGTATGTTTTCTTGTTTTTTGTCTAATCTTTCAAGTCTGATCGGTTCTTCATGTTACCTAGACCAGATCTGAATCCATTGGGTTCAAATCGAATTCGGACTAGCTTAGTTTGAATTTGCGGATCTTGGTTCTAATTGCTCATCGTAGTTCGATGATGCAATAATATGAATAAACAATTCAAAGTTTGTTGGAAATTAATTCAAAATGCAGTCATATCATCGTATAAAAAATATATATAATACATTCAACTATTGTTGAAGATATATTGTATTGTGAAAAAATGAAATATAAATAAAAAATGTAATAAAAAATAATGAAAAGACGCGTCAGTTTTTGTACCGCGCGTCATTTGCGTCGTAAGCATCATTTATGTCATTCACTGTGTCCTTCCATGTGCGCAACGCCATACGGAAGAAAGGCACAAACGCCGCGTCGCGCCTCGCGCCATGGCGTGTGCCACAGCGCGTCTTTGATAACAATGCTTCATCACATGAATTATTAGATGAAAAAAAACTGTGAAGATGCGCAAGAAAATATATAACTACGGTAATGTTTTCCTGAGGGCAATTTGGATAGTTTGATTTGTTGACTATTGAAATGCGAGATTTTTCTTATCTTTACTACTAATAATGAGAATTCCTTGAATAGGAATTCAACCGTGTCTTTTTGAAATACCAGAAATACCCCTCATTATAATAATGGAAATCGTTCACTCTATCTTTCTTTACTACTAATAAAGAGAATTCATTGAATAGATTTACTCAGCGTCTTTTTGAAATTCCAAATATACCCTTTTACATCTTATAGAGAAATAGTACTCAAATATGGGAATATAACCTGTTATTTTCTAAGTACAACTGTCAGTCATCTAGGAGAACTACAGTGTACGTTCACAAGATGACGTATCCGGGTGTTTCATATTGTCCGTAATTTAGGTGAGAGTTAATCGGTCGAAGTCTCGCCGGATTCCGAGTTAGTATGAAGAAAATATTGCAGTCTGAACAAAAAAAATAGCGGCTTCTGCACTAGGCGGAGTTCAAATATGGGGATGTGGTATCCTGTTATTTTCTAAGTACAACTGTCAGTGACCATGGAGAACTACAGCGTGCGTATACAAGATGAAGTATCCGAGTGTTCCATATTGTCCGTAATTTAGGTGAGAGTTAATTGGTCGAAGTCTCACCGGATTCTGAATTAGTATGAAAAAGTTATTGCAGTTTGAACAAAAAAAAATAGCGGCTTCTGCACTAGGCGGAATTCAAATATGGGGATGTGGTAGCCTGTTATTTTCTAAGTACAACTGTCGGTCCCCATAGAGAACTACAGTGTACGTTCACAAGATGAAGTATCCGGGTGTTTCATATTGTCCGTAATTTATGTGGGAGTTAATCGGTCGAAGTCTCGCCAGATTCCGAGTTAGTATGAAGAAAATATTGCAGTTTGAACAAAAAAAATAGCAGCTTCTGCACTATGCGGAGTTCAAATATGGGGATGTGGTATCCTGTTATTTTCTAAGTACAACTGTCAGTGCCCATGGAGAACTACATCGTGCGTTCACAAGATGAAGTATCCGAGTGTTCCATATTTCCGTAATTTAGGTGGGAGTTAATTTGTCGAAGTCTCATCGGATTTTGAATTAGTATGAAGAAGTTATTGCAGTTTGAACAAAAAAAATAGCGGCTTCTGCACTAAGCGGAGTTCAAATATGGGGATGTGGTAGCCTGTTATTTTTTAAGTACAACTGTCAGTCCCCATGGATTGTTATGTCAACATCACATCTTTATCTTTATCTTTATCTTTACTACTAATAAGGAGAATTTTTTGAATAGAAATTCAACCGTGTCTTTTGAAATACCAGAAATACCCCTCATTATAATAATGGAAATCGTTCACTCTATCTTTACTACTAATAAAGAGAATTCATTGAATAGATTTACTCAATGTCTTTTTAAAATTCCAAATATACCCTTTTACATCTTATAGAGAAATAGTACTCAAATATGGGAATATAGCCTGTTATTTTCTAAGTACAACTGTCAGTCCCTATGGAGAACTACAATGTACGTTCACAAGATGAAGTATCCGAGCGTTTCATATTGTCCGTAATTTAGGTGGGAGTTAATCAGTCGAAGTTTCGTCGGATCTCGAGTTAGTATGAAGAAAATATTGCAGTCTGAACAAAAAAATAGCGGCTTCTGCACTAGGCGAAGTTATATGGAGATGTGGTATCTTGTTATTTTTTAAGTACAACTGTCAGTGTCCATAAAGAACTACAGCGTGCGTTCACAAGATGAAGTATCCAAGTGTTCCATATTGTCCGTAATTTAGGTGGAAGTTAATTGGTCGAAATCTCAGCGGATTCTGAATTAGTATGAAGAAGTTATTGCAGTTTGAACAAAAAAAAACGGCTTATGCACTAGGCGGAGTTCAAATATGGGGATGTGGTAGCCTGTTATTTTCTAAGTAAACTGCCAGTCCCCTTGGAGAACTACAGTGTGCGTTCACAAGATGAAGTATCCGAGTGTACCATATTGTCTGTAATTTAGGTAGGAATTCATTGGTCGAAGTTTTTCCTGATTCCGAGTTAGTATGAAGAAGTTATTGCAGCCAGAACAAAAAAATAGCGGTTTCTGCCTAGGCGGCGTTCAAATGTGGGGATGCTACTATCAAATCTACTTCCACAGGTACAAATAAAATGCATGCACATTGTGGTTAAATGCAGGCCCATCTAGGCGTGCATATGTACTCGTAATTAATAGAAACATGGCTAAATCATTAATATAAAAAATTGTAACATAGTATAAAAATTTGAGATACAATGCATGTTCCATTACACTAGTCTATACTGCCTTTGACGTAATAAGAACTTAACCTTAATATAATTTATTTCTCTGGTAAACTTCTTTTTATGTTTTTGTATGATGTATTGTATGCTTTAGCGTTGATCATGAACGACACTTATTACTACTACTACCATCAATATTTATGTAAATACTTATTTTTTGTAAATTAAACAAAAAGACATTAATTGTTTATAATTATCGCAATCCATATATACATAATTTACATGATATGTAAACAATTATTTTATATGTTTAAAGAAACTTTGGAAAGCTTAGTTTTGCATAAGCATATAAGTTATCAGTAGAGATACCAGTATCGTGCGTTTATTTATGTCAAACAAATCCTACATCAGAAATTGACAAAAAGACTTCACCTTAGTGTATGAAAACAATGAAAATGCTACTCCATTATCCATACTTTACGTTATAGAACTTAATACATCACTTAATGATACCCACATTTCATAATTATATTGAAATTTGTATAAGAAAGATTACAACATTATTTTCCAGACTAATAACTGACTGATATGTGACAACCTTGTTAGAAGAAATAGTTATATACTAATAGATATTCATCTTAGATTAGGAAAAAGATGATTGCTCAAACCAATAAATACCAAAATAGATGCTAAATATCTAACAATATTAGAAAACACCTGTTTTATTTTGAGCTTCTTCTCTTTGACATTGCCCTGAAGCTTCTTGTGCTCCATTTTAATTTAACGATGGATATTCAGAGCGATTCGGTTTCTAATGTTATTTGATTTATAATTGCGGAAGTAATTGGGGTTTTCCCCTTTTTTTATTTTTATCATTTTGCAACCCGGGTTTTATTATGGGAGAAATTTAGCAAAAGGACAAACTTGGAAGAAGGGTTTATATTTTATAGTCAATGACTCGATTCTATCACGGCCCTTCTATTGTTCGCGAGCTGGTGTTCATCAAAATTCAAAAGGGACAGTTCACCTCAGACACAACATCCAATGCAAGCAGGACTTTGGTCAGTTTGCGTGATGGATCAGACGCGGTGCACTATTTTTTTTTATTTATAAACATTGTTTTTTCTCTCTTTTATCACGAATTTGTAGCCTATTTTATTTAGGTTTCTAGGAAAATTACAGGATGTTTCAATTGAGTAAGAAAACTAATAATGATATAATGTCGATCCAGTTAGCATTTTTAAAATTCAAAGTGAAATGCAAGATCATGGATCAAGACAAATAAACAATATTTTCCCTAAGAAGTTCATGTTTCCCTTCGAGGTAATTGTTAATGAATTTGTTTGGCACTTCATAGTAATGGAGCTAGTAAAGGTCACATTTACGATTACAATTGCTTTGCATATATAAAATATTAAAAAAATAAGTAAAAGACTATGGACTTAGATGCATTCCAGGAATATTTAGTGTTTAAATAATCATATTTATGGTTTTTGAGAAAATGTGAAGCAAGCACATATTATACACACACACACATGGGAGGGATTCATATCCGGTTATTTTGTATCCTTGATTTGTGCTATACTTGATTCTATGCGCATACAATCATTATAATTTGACAATTTTCTACACATGCGTTCTACTTATCATCATCATTATCTCTGCAAAAAATTGTCTTGTCCCAATACTTCTTCCCCTCAAAACTAGTTATGTGATTTATTATATTTTAATAATATTTATTATAGCCATTGATTCAAAAGAACTAATTCTTAGTAGGCAAAAAATATCAGAATACGGTAATTTTGTCATAAAGATATTACCAATGATATATACACAGCTACAAAAAATTATTAAATTCCTATGATCATACCGATCAAAATTAAAGTTAGGCATTAATCAGATATATGAAAAAACTAGGATGCTCATCCTCTCTTTCTCTCTTTGTGTGTAACCAAATTACAACCTAATCTATGAAAATATAGGAAAACGAACTGCCGATCTTTCAAGTAATTTAATTTTATTGTCTGTACTAACCATACCAAGTTTAATAGTTATATCCAAGATATATAACAAAATTATCACAAACCGCAGAACAAGATGTAGCTGTTAATTTGTTGTAACTGATGTGAAACAAACAAAAATGACATCTTTTCTTCCATATGTAACCGGTGTAACCATAAATACACGACCTAATCTGAACAACACCAAATTACTCAACCAAGAGCACAAAACCTTTCACAACTTAAAGCCAGATAAAATGGAAACTAAAATACTAAAAATAAAACAATACGAGCTTTATAATGATTTCGCTGTTAATGAAATAAGTTGCATTCATTTTGGAGAAGCAATATTATTACTATAAGTAAAAATTATTACAGAAGATTAAATTTTTAAAGAGAACGTATTAGTGGATAAACCTAGGTCAATTGAAAGGTTGGTCGATAAAATGAGGTACTAGAATTAGTATATCAAAACTAACTGCGAACCCTTAACCGGTTCAGTCAGAAGCAATCCCAAGAACCTAATAATGTAATTGACCAAAAAACAAGATTTCTCGATGATTTACTTTTCATGTTTGATGCTTTGTAACAAAACCAACTGCCTTCATTTCATGCTTCTATTTTCAGCAAAACACAACACTTTTTACATTATTTGGTGATGTGTCATCGGGAATATCAAAACAATGCACATTCGAACAAAGTACACAAAGTTGTGGAGGAAATACGAAAAACCTTCCACCTCATGCTTTACGAATTTAACCTTCCAAATTCACTTGCTGGTAATGATGCAACATGATGCTCCATTGAGATTGGCTTGAAATATTTCTATAAAATCAATCAAAATCATTCATAAAGTTCAACTCTTGCTAACACACACTCATATAATGTGGTTCTCTTCCGTTTCTTTAAACATATGTGATCAAATTTCAACACTCTATGTCGACACTCTCACTTTCTATGCCTCTGCTCTAATTTCTATAACTTCCAATTTAGCTAACGATCATTCATTTTTGATAATAAGCTTCAACATGGTTATCATTTATCGGTGGAGTATTGCAAGTTTCGGATGTAAATCGAATAACCAAACATTCAAAAAAATAATTCAAATTAATATTTATTTTCCTTTTCACATTTTTTGAATCTTCCACTAATGGCCAAGCGTGAAATTCGATTAATATTACGCTTTGTGTGAATTGTAACATAAATATGTTTGGCAAATCGATGTCAAGCAACAAGTCTTCTTCAATAGAGTATAATTCACCTCTCTGCAACCTCAATTGACCGTGAATCTCCTAGCATGGTAATATACCTTTAAATGTCGTGTCGTCTTCAATAATTGATATATTGTTTGAAATATCACAAAATTTTCCCTCATCCCCTATCCGACTCTTTCACACCCTAAATTGCATAAAACAGCCGGGTTCACCATATAATCAAAACGCCCGAAAATAGTCATGGTGAATGATATATAATATCTAGTTCTCCCAGGGAGCTACCAACAATGGTTCTTATTTGTTTGTGTGAATATATTTAAAAACATCTCTCAAATTGTGTTTCCTTCATTGAACGCAATATTTATTAGTTTATCCGAAACACATTCATCATAAATTTCTATCTTCATTAAATACTCACACTTCATCTTACATTGTTTTTATAGAGCCACAAGACTTTTCTCCGAGATACAACCAAGTCTTAGGTGCTATGATATAGTAAATTTTGACTTCCATAACTTTCAGCATCATCGCAAAAATCGCCTTCAATGGATGAAGTCTTGTGCATATACCGTTGACTTAGTAAGATTTATTTATTTATTTATAAAGCCCTAATTATATAACGTACACTAATGAGTGTGAAAATCACATCATCAAACATCTATACCAGCATGGAACCGACCTCTAACGAATTGCAAATGGCAGCAACTTTGGAAGTGCATTCCATTCCTTAACATCATAAGTTAAGAATTAACACCGGTTTGCATCATATGGAATGATGCTTTCAAAAGTCGCCTCATTCATGGTTGGATACCTCCGATACTACCACATTAGAGTAACATCTCTGTTAACCTACATCACAATCAATGAAGGCACTATTTCCTTTTCTTCATTCTCTCTGAATGTTTCTTCCAAATGATTCGTTTCTTACAAGCAAATCACGTTGAGTCTCAATTTACTCTATCATTTACTATAGGATTTCATTGTATCTCTCAGTTTACTCTGTTATTTACCATAGGATTTCATTGTATCTTTCAGTTTAACCATAAGGCTTATATGAGAACAACCCAGATTTTCTACGCGTTCATTATGTCTATCATTCTCAATAAAGTGACCTTGTTACTAGCTCTTCTATTATCTTCACTCGACTTCTTCATTTTGATTGATTAATTTCTCGCTAAATTTTTTGATTTGACATCACCTAGTGCCAAAGTATCTCGGATATAGGTTAAACTATTAGCAAAATCTGTGTAACTTTTTATTTTTCAATCATTTTCACACTTATTGTCTTAATCTTTGTTAGCAAACCAAGTTGCTTTTCAGCCTATAACAATTGAGAGGGTAATGTTTTTTTTTTGGTAATGCTGCTATTTGTAGTTCGTTTTAGGTCGAATTTGTTCGAATATGGATGTTTGACATACAATCTGTCTACTTAATGTTTAGATGGTTTATGAATCTCTTACTTTGGTGAGCCAATTGTCAACGTGTGAAGCAAAATCACTATGGAAAGTGATACGATCAAGGTTTCTAAAGTGCACTTACATTGATGAATGATAATGATGATAGATAATTTTATTTGCTTAAAGCATCAACCATTGAAAATAATATTTGTGTTAGTGTTGAAAGTTTGGTGTATGTAAGGTATCTGATTATGCCGTCAACAAATAATATTCATATTTGATTATGCCATCAACAAAGAATATTCCTTAATCTTGTAGGTGAGGATTGTTTTCAGAAGTATCAAAAAATTGATAAGCGACTCCTTGTGCAAAACTCCTTTAATATCTCCTATATACTCTGCATGATCGTTTCATTGCTAATTTCGATGATAACAATTTTTTTTGTAAAAATTGAAGTGTATTAAGTTTATTCTCCCATCTCTTTCATCTCCACATCTGAGATTCCCTTTGACAACAAATGTGTATTAAACATAACATGGTGAACCTTATTAGAAATAAGAGCTGTCATTGTCTTCCATTGTTAGTTTTTGACATTATTGTCGTCGTTTTATCTTTCTTATAGCAAGTTGTGGTCCGGTCATCGTCTACAACCCACATACATACGAGATCGTTGTAGTACTAAAGGTAGTGGGAGTGTCTAGGATTTTTCGAGTTATCAAGTGGAAACCTTGAATCTACGATACTGCCTGTAGTTGAATCGCAATGCAGAACAATATCCAACTGCAAACCACGAAGGAAAAAAGCATCTAATCAATTGGAAATCAAACTACACATGACAGCTCTCCAATATACAATTCATCACAAATCCTTCTCGAATACACTGAAACCATTCTACCAAATGCAATAAACTGATCGCAACCAAAATTAAGCAATGTAGTAATAAAATGCTAAAATAAAGCGATGTCATATTTATAACGGTTTCACATCCATTTTGGAAAAGAACTTTCATTAACTCGAGTATAATAGATTACAAAGAGATCTAGTTTTTAAAAAGAAAATATTAACAGATAAATCTAGATTAAACGAGAGGATGTCAATAAAATGGGGGTAGCAGTTCTATTAGAACTAATTGCATTCTATTGTAGCATTGGACTTTAATAAATCCCAACCCTTAATTAATCCATTCAGAAGCAAATCCAAGGCCTAATGTACAAAATACTCAAGCCAGCAAAATTTTCCAGTGACCCCTTCTTATTTTCGGCACTTCCCAATAAAACCAGCTGCCTTCATTTTGTGCCTTTGTTTTCGACAAAGCATTCCAAAGTTTCTCCCATAACGCGATGGTCCGCTCTGATAAAGTACACAGTGAACTAGTGGAAGAAATATGCAAAATCTTACCTCATGCTTTGCTAATTTAAGCTTTTAAGTTCACCTGCGATCAATCATGCAGCAGATATTGATGGAGCTCCATCTAGATTGAATGCTTTATATTTATCGGGTAAAACTCATCAAAATTATTTCCACTTTTCGACTCTTACTACTGACTATTTCTTTGTGCTTCTCCTCAATTACTTTATGCATGTATCATCAAAATTCAAGGCCGAGGCTTACAAAATAACTTAACATTGATTCTTCGAACAACTTGAGATGATCCCCTTAGTCTGTTTCCTCTAGTCGAGTAAGAATGGGAAGATGCGACTCTTGGTGCTTGGTTGTCCTAACGATTGTGATACGTACAAATATGACCAGATGATAGTGTTAGCTTTGCGTGGGCTGGGTCGATAGTACAAAATTTTCAAGCAAAATTTTAGAAATTTATAATCACTTGACACGTGATGAAAACCTAACCATTACTTATATTATCTCTAAGACTAACGTGAAATGCTTATGTAGGTACTTGAGAAGAAAAAGGCAATTGATGGATTAATCAAAACTGCGTATGCTGTAAAGGATCATTTATCTGCATTTCCACCATTTTGTAAATATGACAGGAATGGTAGGAAATATATTGATCATTCGCTATTGTAGAAAATATTTTTCAGTCTAACTAGGAAAGTCATTATGTAGGTACTTTGTAATAAAATGCAATTCTGTAAGTACATAGAAATGTAACTATTTTGTTGTAGATTTTCTCCTCCTATATTCTAATGTTAAGTGTTTTTTATAGGTTTATCAGTCTACTTAGAGACAGGTTTTGGTGAACAGCTCTCATCTTCAATAAAGAAATACATGCAGAATCTTTTAAAGGTGGATAATATTTGTATTATTCCCATGTTTATTTTTACCATTCCTACATTGACCAAACTGACATGTTTAGGCTAATATGGAAGGCCCGTTTGGTTCAGAGTGGCCCAAAGAAGAGAAAGTGAAGCGCAGGGATATGATTGCACCAGAAGCAAGATATATACTTGTTCGAAGATCGCCAGTTTTATCTCCTAGTGAAAATTCATTGAAGGCAAATGATGTAGGAGATGGGACCCCCATCATTGGTTTTGTACATTATCGATTTGTTGTGGAGGAAGACGTACCAGTTCTTTATGTATATGAATTGCAATTAGAAACTTGTGCGCGGAGGAAGGGATTGGGAAAATTTCTAATGCAACTTGTTGAACTCATTGCTCGGAAGGTTGGAAAATTCTGTTTTTAAATTGATGTTGTTAGAGCAGTTATTGTGGCCTAATATTAGACATTAAAAGTCAATGCTTAGGCTCTCTAAATCTCCCTTCCGTAAATCCTTACTGAATGTTTTTAATATAGCTGTAGCAACTGCATGGTGCACAATCAAGCGTGTCGTGTTATATTTTAGCCGTTTCTTTCAAATCTGTATCATAACTATTTTTTTAATGTCCATAATAACAAGTGTCCATTGTTAAGTGGATTCAAACTGTATTCTATGCATAAAACAATGCCTGCATTTAAGCTCTTAACTGTATATACGGTGCACATGCAGCAACTTCGTATGACTTCAGCGTAATTGGATCGCAGAACCATACATCAAATATTTGGTTATGGGTATTCGAAAATCAAAGGTTCAATCAAATTGTAACGATGAAACCAAGTAATCATTAGCGATTTAGTATTTGTATTGCTGCAAAATGATCATGCATATGTGTATTTATTTGTCCGTGTAGAATAATATGGGAGCAGTGATGCTAACAGTGCAAAAGGCTAACGTTCCAGCCATGAATTTTTACACTAGTAAATTGAGGTAAAATATTACTGATATACTATCATACTATATACTATTATACTGGCATTTAATAACTTTTGTGACGATTATTCACATGGCATGTTTATATTTCACCACAGATACAGAATTTCCACTATTTCTCCATCAAGGGTGGACCCACTGGTATACTTTATTAACCTATAATTTTTATTCTAAATGGAGATTGCAAGTAAATATGTTTTTTCTCCCTTTTTTGTCTTTGCAGTTTGGAGCTGAAAAAAGCTACGAGATCTTGTGCAAAACATTTGATGACGAGGCCAAAGCCATATTGGAGGTATGCTATCCATCAAATAATAGTAAAACATAAGCATTTGCTTTGGTCTCCTTATTTTTCGCACTGATTTTTATTTAAGTCATCTTTACCTTCGCATTCACAATGACTTTCTCTTAAGCCCTCATCAATATTTCACTTAGCTTTTCGACATTATCAGAATTCATTGTATGTTATATCGTTATCAATATTTTCACTTAAATCCTTCAAAATTTTGAAATTATCATCTCTTAACTACAAACGTTTTCACTTAAGTCCTTTGCTTTTACAAAGTCGGCGTTCACCTAAAAACAAACTTTTAAAATGTCGGACCAAAAAAATTTGTCTTGGAAAATTATACACCTAATAAACCGATATTTATCAAAACAAATATTTTCTTAACATAAATTCATTTTTTAATTATTCAATTGAACACAATCAAGTATTCATTAGCTTTTGTAATAAATATTAAATCCTGAAAAGGTAATTTTAAATGTGTAGAACAAAAAAATAATATCGCATATAACATGTTTTTTAACATTTTTTACACGCTAGTCATAATTTACATGAAATGAATTGGAGGTTCTCTCTTCCATTATGAAATATGACAATCAACAATATTAAACATGTTCCTTTTTGGCTCCATTTAAGTATCCTTTCTTTCGTTTTTCGTTTACTTAATTTTGACTATGTTGACTTATGAAAAATGTTCCTTTTTGTGTTTAGAGTTTGTATCATCTGCAGTTTAGTTATTAGGTATGCAAATTTTTTTACTTTCACCACTAATGTAGGTGATAGAAGTATGCACAGCTTAGAAATCTACTGGTTTTCGAAATGTTCCAAAAATCTGTTAATTTAGGTGTTATATACTATTCAGTTTGAAAACGAAGTAAGACTAAATGAAAACCTTCCATACTTAAATGGAGCCAAAGTCTGAAGTGGAGGTCAACTTACACAAATGTAACTTAATTCTTAACTTTGGAACATTATTCCAAGGAACATCTTATAGCATGAACTCAATATTAACATGTGGGAAGATTTTCAAAGTTAGAAATGAAGATTTCATCTCCTGACTTCTTGAAAACTAATTCTTGCTTAATATATTATGTTTCTTGTCATAACATTAAGAACACTTGTAATTTTATATACTACCGAGTTCGAATTTAATAAACTAAACAGTTGTTTATTCATGCGCTGATTGTTTATATAGCTAAATTTGTTATGCAAGTGGAGATGATATTTGGTTTATTATAATGTACGGTAGACTGGTAGAACATGTCAATCAGAAACTAAGGATACTCTCCCAATTTATTTTGGTAAAATCTTTTTTACAAAATAGAAAAGCAGGAAAAACTTTGACCATGGATTAGAAATATCTGTTTCCACAATCCTATGGACATGATTTTAAAGGTGAAAGTGCAAAAATTGCCATAATAGTGCAAGTATTATAAGAAAGCAAAGTATACTAAATGATTGCTATCAATCTTGTTTTTGTGCATTACATTGAAGATAAGTTATTTCTCACCAGTAAGTTACAGAATGTCTCCACAGATGATTTCATATACTATGCTCTTTTTCTACTTGTGGTATTGCAAGTATTGCACTATGATGCACTTTCCCCTTTGAAACTTAACCATATGGGCAATACCAAGCGACTGTTGATTACTTCTTATTTAACTTCCTTTTCTATCAATAAAAAGCACATAAACAAGTTAACCAAACATTTCTGACCGATATGTTTTACGATATACAAAGTCAAATTTTCGTTAATGTTTAAACTCCCATCTTTGATAATTAATTCATCAACAGTCAATCAACATTTGCATAAACTTTATTATTCTCAAGTTTGACAAGTCATTTATGTTAAATTTTCAATTTATAAGTGATAAAAAAAAACAAGGAAACAAGTATTGTTTTTTGGGGATCCAAGGACATCAAGAGGTAAAATCCAGTAATTTCTCACATTTCAATTTTCATGATATATAAATTTAACCATCAAATGGTTATTCCTGTATTCCTTCAATCAACTTTGTAAATTATTTTATATTAAAATATTTATTTGACTTATAGAGAAATATTTAAACGGTACTCTGCATTTAAAAAAATAAATTATCGACTTGTTTTATGTTTGACTGATTCATTACTGAGGTTCATCTTCCATGTCTGCAATAGATTAATCGGGAAAGAAGTGTTTTCATGGCAATAAACTGTTTTATAAGTATATGAAGAATTATTAATTTTCATTCCTTTTTCTGTTGTGAGAAAACTCATATGCTTTCTTCTCTGGGCAATTTCTTTGCACATGTACATAATGCTATAAATTACTGCAGAAATAGGATATACACAATGTACTGTGCAAAAATGAGAACGCAACCATCATTCTTCTTACCATAATTTATATTTTATTTTTAGTGACATTTATATTGAATTTATTTCCGATGGTTATTGCAATTATAATGTATCCATTTGTTTGAGAAATAATATTATAGCCTGCTTGGCAAAAAGGATACACTTTATATGATAGCATCGTTTCGTCAAATTTCATTTGACTCTGTTGCACAGTGCTTGTAATTTTGCAGGAGAACAAAATTGACTGAGATCATCGAAGAAAATACTCATCATTCATAATTGGATCCCTGAAGAAAAAATGGAATGAATGTTGTTTATTTGCTAGACAGCAGCTCATAAATTGGTGTTATGATGCCAAGCATGCTTCTTGATTGTTCTTATTGTTGCGGGATAAATTTTGTTTATTGGAAGCCATGACTTTTATTTTCGTCCTAGTGGCTTATATGTCCATCTGCTTACACCTTAATTAGCATTGATATTCATGTTGCAAAGGTTACTATGAGCAATTGCATATTTGACATGTAAAAAAGTGGATAATTTATACATGTTTGCATTATAGTTTACTCTATACGCTTTTGCATTATAGCTAGAACAGTAGTTTTGGAGAAACGGCATATCAGGAAGTTTTTCTTAGTGTTAAGCAGTTGTAAGTTTTGCCTATAAGACATGGTTTAACTAGTTGTAACATACAGATGAAGTAGTAATAAAGCTGACAGGCTGACGTTTTAGTTATGACTTACTACTGCATCAGTGTTATTGAAACGGATACGCATGGTCTGTGCACATATTATACTGGCGCACACGAGGTGTGCTTATATATTGTTTGTTGTATGCGCTCGCTTGATTGTCCATGAATTTATATGTACCGTGAATGAGTGCACGAATGATGTGTGTTTTATTCACGCTTTTTATTTCATGTGCATATACGGATACGATGTTCAGTTATGAAGGACTTTATATGTACTTCACACACTGAGCTAGTGTTAGGATAAATTTCGTCTTCATTTTATTCAAGTGCCGTTGATTAGAAAACAAATTGCACGTTTTGAAATTGTTGAAGACTATGACCAAATGAAATCAAGATCTAGAAGATAAACAAATTCCAGAAAGAAATGAGAATGGTCGAAAAGGGTAATGGTCGTAAGATCTTTAATTTTGGTTGAAACTTGGATGATATACTTTTGATCGAAAGTATAGCTTCGACGGTGATGTTTTCATTTATTAATCGGGTCAAAACCACTTTGACCACTTTTGAGGATCATTTATTAATCGGGTCAAAACCACTTTGACCATTTTTGAGGATCATTATGTGCATGAAGGCAAGCATGCAAAATTAGAATTTGCCGTGTATCTCAATCTTTTCCAGAGCCTACAACCGCTTTTAAGATATGGGTGTTAATTGGACGGACCAGACCGAACATAGATGTATTCGTGTCCTGTCCTATAAGAGTTCGAACGGATATGGACCGGACGAGATGTTAGTTCGGACATCCTTCGTACGAGCCGGACGGGAAGGACGATGTACAGACAAAAGAAAATTCATCGACCAATTTGTCCGAAGGAAATATTGTACAAATTTACTTGTCCTAATTCGTGTCCTAAAAGAGAAAATGACAAAAACGAATGATTGTTTTTCGACTTCAAACCGAGTCGGACAACGGACACTAATACAAAATTAACTCATATTCTAAGGCGTATAAATAATAGTGCAACGAGCGAAGGATCCTTTTTACGTCATCATAAAACTCCAATACAACTTTCGATCATAAAATACGAATTTCTACCGTTATTGTCAACTTGCGATTGTCATTTCAAGATCATTCTCTGACCTCGAATTAGTCCATGTTGTTCCATTGATTGAAACACATCTCATTGTACTTATATTAAATACAAATTCAGACATAACCCTAGCATGAAAAATAAAAGAAATATGTAGCTATTGTATAACAATATCTTTTGAGACTAATCGAATCATCGAAATGATTTTCCTCTCAAAAAACCAAACCATATAATAAGCACATAAGGCGATATAATATAGAGTATCTTAGGATGTATAACATAAATCAAAAAATATTTGTGCTGCTTGCATCTCACAACACAACAATATTAGAAGTACAACTAAAACCGCTAAGGTACATTTGTATATGAATTTATGCTGGAGTTTTATTTGGTACATCAAGGTCGACCTCCTGACAAGGGTCAGAAGCTACCTTCTCAAACCACGTGTATCTCTATATAAAATATATAACAAAGGTAAATATAGCTAGTCCACGTCCGAATACGTAATACCGAATACCATTAACTCGCACGCACCTCAATCAAAAGCATCTCTGGATATTTGGAATCGATGTACCATTGGGTTAGCAAAACCCATTGGCTATGCATCTTACTCGGTTTTATGCCTTTTTCGATGGTGAATTCACGTTCAACATCTTAACATGCAAGTCTTCATCACACAAATAGATCTCGAATCTCTCTATGGATTCCAGAATAAGTCGTTTGACGAATGCTAATTCTGTCATCTCTCTTGGAATTAATATCAAAATAAACAGCACCCTCACTAACATCGTCTGAAATGTTAACGCTGACCTCTTCCTTGGACTTAACCTTAGGATAGACAGTTCAACTCTATAACATTGCACTCCATAACCGCTTCAAAAACATAGAATTCATATCGATTTTAAAGTGGTTTTCGATAAGTAATACATAAATATACTTCTCCATTTTGGATTCTTCAAAACTAAATCGGTGAATTTTCGGTTAACTCAATTTCGGTTCGTTTAGAAGTAAGCGAACAATATAAAGGACTCCTCCCCAAAGGATCTCGTATATATACATTCTTAAAGCGAGAGATGTTTCATACTAATGAGTCCTCCTTGGGGGATCTCAAACCATACGAAGCCACGATGCTTTTATATACTTCCTAAGTTAATTATTGGTCAAGTTCAGTAACAATGAAAATAATCGCATATGGAAATCAAGTCTCAAATACTTATCACATTTTCGACTTTCTTAACTTACGCTATCCATCGGTCAAGAGTGAAGCCTGGTAGGTTAAAGCTCTGTTTACTTTTAAGCCCATCTCGAACATCATTCTTAACTCCCACAGATAGAACAAATCTAATTTGTCGGCTTTTAGTGCTATGTACAGCAGTAAATACTTTCCATACATTAGTAGATACACAAAGCACGATTAAGTCACACAAGCGACTTCTAATCATCGTGTTTAAGTAATACTTATTTGTAAATACTTGTATATATATTTAAAATATCTTTATAAAAGATATATACATGTATTCTACTATTTCACCATTTATTTCTACTCTTTACATTCTTCAAAATATATTCATATTCTTATCTCAAAGTCATGAGAATATTCACAAATAACATAACAACATTTTTCCCTTTAAAATATAATCAAAGAGGTTAAAAACTAATGTTACTATAAACTCCTCTCTTTTATAAATTAAACCTTTACATTTCTAACATTTTCCCAAAAGATTCCATACTTAACATTCTCTTTAGAATATTCTTTTTGAAGATCTAATTATATTCATAAGTATACTCAAAAAGGTTAAAAATAAATGTTACTAAAACATTATTTACTATAAGCCCAAAACCTTTTATACTTTTCATTATCTCTAAAATATTCATTTTAAAGATCTAATTATATCTACACTTTTTTTAACAAAGTAATGTACTTTTTGATAACTTCTCAAAATCATTTATTATAACTAAGTGCAACCAAATCACCTTATCTTTTATAAATTACTTCACTTACTTTTCTAAAACTTATATATATATAATACTTTAAAAATACTTCTAAATATGTTTTATATATCTATATAAAATATTATGTAACAGTAACTAATTTAGAATTTGACAAAAATCATTAAAAAAAGCATGTTTTATATGTATAAAACCCTTTACTATAAAAATTAATAAATATATATTTAAAATATATTTTAAACTTAAAATCACCTTTAAAATACTCTTATATACTTTATTAAATATCCTCGAAAAGATTTCAGAAAAATACTTAATTTAAATATCATTTTCAAACATCTTAGTTCACATCACAGCCTATATCAACACATAACAGCAAGTGTTGTAAAAAAGTCCAAAAGTACTAGCAGGTCAAACAGTGCTAATTCCAAGTGTAATAGCCATTACAGACCATGTATGAGAATAGATTTAAACGTTAGAAACTTTGGCCAGTTTTCTACAAGTTACCAATCGATTAAAGGTCTGATTTTTTTACAATATGTAGTATACATATAATACATAATAACCATGCCAATAAACATATAAGAATGTCTATATAAAATATTATAAAAATTCCCCAAACCAAGGGATTTCAAAGTTCTTCTATAGCGACCTTTCGCTACACAAACCATTCCATATTCAATTCGAAACTAACCATAATCCAACCAAACATATATACACAATGTCAAGGCGACGTGACATGTTATAAAAGGTCGTAGAAGTGATGATATATAATATAGAGTTGTCATTGGCTTTCAAAAGCAAGTATGGTCCAAAGTTATTATTTTAGTTAGTTAAGCACTTTAATATAATTTAGCAAGCATATTATACAACTTCATATATTATGAGATGGTGAGTTAGCTCACTCAAAACCAAGCTTACAACCTAGCATAAGCCACCTAAACACTTCCTACCATCATCAAACATGCAAAGACTCAACCTTTAGCTCATTCATGCTCTTGGCCACTTCCCTTCCACTTTTGCTCATGGCCCAACATGGGTTTGGGATTTGTGCTCCTTTACTTCATCATTTGAGTTTCTATTCTTGTCTTCTATGTTGTGCTAGGGCTTTTGCCAAATTTCAGGAGAGTTTGAAGTTGATTTACTATGTTTTTAGAAAGTTCAAGAGAGGAGGAAGAAGCATGAAAAAGCCATCTTTTAGTTCACTACTTAGGAAAATATAATTGTGATATTATGAAGTGTTCATGTAGAGTTATGAAAGAAGTCACCCAACCTCCTATGGAAGGTCACCAAGCACCCTCCTTCATATGTGCTTTGCTTTGCACCTCACTCCTTCTTTACTTCACCCTTAGTTCTTCCCAAAATACCCCATCTAGAATATCTTCTATGACATCATTGCTTACATTACTAATTTTAATTAGTTAGCCATATTAAGCAAAATATTTTTAGTGGCTAATCAATTACACATTAATATATCATGCAAGTCCAAAAATTTCGAACAACTTTTATCGAGTAAAAAACCATTTATCGATAAAATAATTTTCGGTCACATTATCGAAATTTCTTCGAAATATTTATATTTGCAAACTTATCTCAAAAATATGTTTACCTTCATTGCTTATTAATTAAAGAGGGGGTTAACCAGATCATAAAATCCATTTTAATCACATTTAACCAAGAATCAGATATTTAAATAATTCATATATTTAAATATGAAGTGTTCGGAATTTTGGGTCATTATATTGTTCTTCATTTAAAACATTTGTCCTCAAAATTCCAACACGACTAGTTAATAAAAGAAACAAGCAGCAACAATACTCAGTAGTATTCAAAAATTACTAACGAGCAAAGCTCATGGTTTGTTTAGGTTCAAAAACCCTCTCGATCGCACAAGGACGATAAATAATCTACTAAGCGTACCTTACGCTCAAAAGCTTCAGGTTATTACATAGAAGATTATTCAAGCTACCCCTAACAAATCAAAGTTTCATTCCTTGAACTCTCCATAAGCCAACAAATCATAATATGCATATATATACTTAAGTCCGTATGATGTACATGGATCATCCATATGCGATATCCAATCTGATCGCTTGTTCGATCACATACATTTCACTTCGAAACTAGTATAGATCAATTGACCTCTCTAGTGCGGACTCTGATTAGGTTTCTTGATCAGAAACATTTGTTTTCCTTACATAGTTGTTAATAAGAAATCTTGTCAACACTCCAAAGTAAGGTTTGAGGAGTGAATGATCCATTCGAAACCCCTTTTGAATTAGTTGGAGCATTCAAAGGTCGTAACCTAGTGGGAACAAAAGATATTAACTGTGTCGAAAGGATCCATTCCTTTGAAAGGAATCTCTTTGAAAGGTATAGATGTGCGTGTTCCATAGATGAAACCTCATATAAGTAGCGAATCAGTCTCCATGCATTCGAAAGTGGCATGTATTTAGTTTATTGATAATTTTTATGAATACAAGGGCTTGTATTACAATGAAGTGAAATCCCCAATTTGATTTAGAAATTAGGGTTTACAAACTCAAGAAAAGTACAAGCATGGAAGCAATGAATTCAGATCCCTCAAACAACACCCCTACGGTCTTATTTATAGGCGCAGGCTGGACCCTTTCGCATCCGTCCTTTCGACTTAGTCGAAAGGATGCCTTTATGACCTTCCAACGCAGTTGTCTCCTAAGTGCCTCTCTAATGTTGCTTTCGCATAAGATCTGGTAGCCTTCGAATCCATCGGTAGGTATAGAAGCAGTACTTATGTTGCTATAGGTGTCTTGGATAAGCATGAAAGGGTGTCCCAATATGTGCGTAAGGTATATAAACAATACTTGTGAAAGACGTTGATGCTTTCGAAAGCTTTTATTCTGATGGTTGTGGAAGCATTCATTGAGGATGGAATGGTAAATGATGATGTGACCCCTGGGGAAGGGTCAACTGCTTCGAAAGCATCTACTTGGTTGGTTGCAGAAGGTAGCTTTTTGAAGGCAATCCCTTTGTTAATGTGGAAGTTCATCTTTTGACGCTTGCAGAAGTAATACAGACGTATGTGAATCCTCTCTAATACTTGTGGAAGGTTCAACCAATTCGAAATACTATTCTTTGCAAAACCATGCTTCGAAAGGGAAGTTTTGGTAAAATCTTCTCTTATGGAAGAGATAGATAGTAGCGGCACCAGTCATTACGAAAGGTTTGATATATGCGAAAGGAGTAATGTCAAAGGGAGCCCTTACTTTCATCTCTTGCAGAAGGTATCAACTGAAGCGGAAGGGTATTCTATACCCCTTTGGACCCCTTCGGAAGCCCATAATTCATTTAATACTTGCAAAAGCATCCCTTTGACTCTTTCGAAAGGTATTGCTATCACTATTGTTCTTCATGAAGCTCTCCTTCATAATCTTTTGGGCTTCGACAGGTTGAAGTGATTTTTGGTAGTAACATTTACCCCCTCCCTCGGCGAAGGGATGCTTTATGACTTTTCAAGTCAACTGTTTTAATACGGCACCTTTCATCACTTCGGCACAAAACTTTCCCACTATTGGTATTCCTGAGCTGATCTCGATTGTTTACTCAAATCTGATCGGATGGTCGTCCTCCTATCCATTTAGCTTATAAATTGCACTCCTCTTTTTCCTTTCTCTTCACCCACAATTGAAAAATTTCTAAAGCAAGTATTATATTCTTCAAATTTCCATCAATCTCAAAATTTAAAAGGCGAAACTCTCAGATTTGAGGCGAGTATTTACGATTTCAAATTAGAAACTAGTTTTTAGTTTTTTTAATTCAAATTTCTAGGTTTAAGTTCGTGTTACTATTTTGAATTTTGAAAATGATTCGAGTTAATCAACCGTGTAAGATGATCCTAGACTCGAATTTCATGCTGATTTTGGTTAATCCACGACATCAATTCGGGTTTGAATGTGAATTTGCCTAATTTGGTGTTATTTGCTATCGTTGGATGCGAATTCAAACTTGAACCCATTATGTCCAATTTTAATTTACTAAGAGTTAAAAATTAACGACCCTTACTGTAAATTAAGTTAAGAAAAATATACTTTCTGTTATAGTTAAAACCATTAATTAACCTTTCGACTTAGTCGAAACCCCAAAACTGAGATAAGCACAACTGTTTGCATTATCTCAATTTAGTGTTGACACTTTTGAAACACTATTATGCCTTTTCAACTTATTCGAAACCCACAATAGTCAATAGGAATGTAACTATTATCACTTTTCCAACACAAACATTATTGAAATGTCTCAGTGTCCTTTCGTTATTGTCAACGCCACTTTGTTTCAAGTCTTTCGACTTAATTGGAGCATGGCGTTTCGAAAATGTATATTTTTAAATAGATATTATGTGGATAGCTACACTTATTATAAAATAGAGGAAAATCTGTGGGCTTCGACGTCGTCGAAGGGTAGATTCAAGTGAATGTAAGCCATAAAATGGGGGATGTTAATGATGGTTTCGACATTGTCAAAAGCTCAATGATTCATACAGTTTTAATTAGCTTTGACCCTTTCGAAGGCATGGAACCAAGTGCTACGGCAGGTGCTTGAGCCATCATAATAGGCTCCCTGACACCTTCGAAAGGTATTAGTAATTGAATAAATCGTATTTTGATGAAATTATATCACCTGGCAGGATCATGGGTATCAAAAGAACTTCTAAGAAATATGACAATGATATTGTTCTAGAATTAGAATCTTCTCCAAAGAAGGTTGAGGAAGTTTCAAGGCACTCTCTCATAACATTTCAAGATGAAGTAGATCGATCCTCAATGATTTTAGGATCACAGGAGTTGAAGCTATCCCTTATGGCGATAAGAGCACAATTCAAAATCCTTTTGAGGGATACTTTGCTTATACCACCATTCATATTTGGCATGGGGGTTTCATCCTAATTACGGAGTTCTTGTCGAGATTCTTAAGTCATCTTGGCATTGCTCCTATCTAGTTGTCATGCAATGTATACACCTACCTTGTCTCTTTGGAGCTCATGGCCCTAGAGTCGGGAATTCCTTCTCTGAGTGTTGAAGTTCTTAACTATTTAGCACGCCTTGTTGAACTAAGTAAATTGAATAGACAGATTTTTCGGACTAATCCCCCCAAAAAGTTGGTTTCAGAGGGAATAAATAGATTTAAGAATTGGGAAACACGGTTCTTCTACGTCAAATGCTTTCCAAAAATTAGTGGAACTTTTTCTTCTCCCCGTAAGTATACCATTTCCCTTATTTCTATTAACTTGTTTTTTTGCTGAATAATGTTTTCTTATTAGTCCCTGCTCCTAAGGATCTTGACAATGAAGGCAAGAGAATCGTAAAGTTGATGGTTAATGCTTCAAACTATATTGGGAATAGACTCACGTTGCTGACTCCTAGGAACCTCCATAAACATTCCCTCATAACAGAAGGCCAGAAGATTCTTGGACAACCTCCTCTTATCCAACACATTTCGAAAAGCAAACGCTTCTTAGCTTTGGGTGACCCCAAAAATTTTCATCCTTGTCCCCAATTTGTCCAGATATACCGGGTAAACTTAAGTGTATTATTTGTAATTTTCTATGACGCCCCACCTCTATGCTCGCGCTAGCTAAGGACACTATGGGGGCAATGCCGTCGACTAGCGCGAAGAATAAGGCTGTTGAGGAGCAACCATCTGTGTAATTGCTTTGTGCGAGTACCGATATGCCAGATAAAAATATAACTTTTCATCTCAAGAGGAAATCCGACATACCGATACAAACTCAAAGCTACTACATGGTGGCTATGTATATATACTTCGGACAGAAATACAGAAATAAACATAACATAAATCAGTCACAGATGTTCATATCTCAAAGGCGGAAACAGATATGAATATAACACATAAAAGTGTACATCAGAGTAGTGGTCAAACAAGATCCACAATATCAAAAAGAATAGATACAAGTGCTAGACAAAAGAATACATATACATCAAGGAGTCTATATCTCAAATGTATACAACCAAAAACTACTAAACTAAAGTAGTTAGCCAAAAATCAGATGATTATCCCGGATAGGAAGTCATGAGGAGCACCTGTAAAACCTCAGTCTGACCCGAGTATTATTTAAGAAGAAAATAATAAACGGATCAGTCTAGCTATAAATATCAGATAAAATGAGATATAAGAAGAGATATAACAAAAATGCATGATAACCAAAAATGTCATACTGCGACAAGTATACATTAGAAAATCCACAAAATTCATACAATATCTCACTAATCTCAAAGCACTAAAAAGAATGTCATATTCTTTATTTAATTCACCAAGCCACAAATAATGACATACATATCAATGTCAATTGTAAAAGTTAGTGAAACATAAGTTCCAGAAATCATCAATGAGAAATCCAGAAATCACAAGAGAGGAAGAAGCCTATCAAAAACGGGAGTGTGAAAACTCCCCAACACGTGTATCATAAAATGGTTCGTTATCCCATAAAAACGAACCGAAGCTCCTCCTGACAGGGTATAGTCCCCCATTGCGGACTATGAGCCGAAGCTCCTCCTGATGAGCCGGAGCTCCTCCCGATGAGCCGGAGCTCCTCCCGATGAGCCGAAGCTCCTCCTGACAGGGTATAGTCCCCCATCGCGGACTATGAGCCGAAGCTCCTCCTGATGAGCCGGAGCTCCTCCTGATGAGCCGGAGCTCCTCCTGATGAGCCGAAGCTCCTCCTGACAGGGTATAGTCCCCCATTGCGGACTATGAGCCGAAGCTCCTCCTGATGAGCCGGAGCTCCTCCTGACAGGGTATAGTCCCCCATTGCGGACAAAGAGACATCGCACATTGCTAGTCTAAACCATAAAATGATCATCATCGATCATCAAGAAGTGTCAATTACACTAAGCTAGTAAATATATGAGTTTAGCTTCATGTCCCATAACCACTAGCTTAACTTAAATATTTACGAACAAATTGTAGATTTCCACTCGAAAATTGTCACAAGAGTTTCAAACGAACAAGTCAAAGAATTAACCGGCGAAGTAAACGCAAGCGTTTCATACCACTCAGCCCAGCCCAGCCCTAAAGGCTCTTCAATTCACCCAAAACAACATGTCTAAACACCCATACTAGGGTTTTCATAAATTTTGACTTCAAAATACCAAAATTTGGAATATTCACCAATTCAATCCAAACCAAAAGCAAATGCATATAGATAAGTGTTAGGAATTCATACCCAACAATCGAAGATAGATATAGACATAGATGTGAGATAAAAATCACCTTTAAACCCAAAACAAATGAAGAAGAAGCTATAGAGAAATGACAAGAACAATCACTCTTCAATTCCAACCCAACAAGCTTGAATCTAAGCTTAAAAGAGAAATATTTCCTAAGTTAGGTTTAGGAATTTCTGAAATTGATAAGAGAATGAGTTGGAGAAGAAGAAGAGAAGGCTTACCAAAGCTTCTTCTTTGGATTTGGAGCTAGAAGAAGGATTTGCAAATGAACTAGGGCTTGGAGTTTCTAATTTCCAATCTCTCCCACCATTGTTGATGAAGCTTGAATGTATTAGGAAATTATGAAGTAATGAAGAGGAGAGGGTTGGATCTAGGTTGATAAGTGGGGTTAATGGGCTGAAACTAGACCAAAGCCCTAAGTGAAAAAGTATCAAAATTTCACTAACTCCAAACATATCAATGTTTATACTCAAAAAGGCCGCAAACGTCATTTTGAACTCAATGGGGGTGGTCTCGAGTCCTAATTCGACTGTTTGCCAAAAGTAGCTTTTCGGACTAAAATCCGACGAACGATGAAATATTTAAATAAAATATTTAAATATAAAATCGGTAAATATGCGGGTTGTTACAGACTCCCCTCCTTAAAGAAATTGCGTCCTCGCAATAATTAAGAGGAAAATAAAAAGTAAAAACCATAAAAGCATATCAACACAAAAGAAAGTTTGAAATAAGAAGTTCACCATAAAGAGCACGAAAGAGTTAGCCCGAACGTGTTCGCTCGATGAATTCTCTGGATTCCCAAGGGAAATCCTTAGGATTTGAGAACCATCGGACTTTCACAAAAAGAACATCTTTATTTCGAAGGCACTCAACCCCCGAAGAATTGATGCGAATAGAATGTTGCTCAAAAGTCAAATCTGGTGAAACTTCAATCCCTACTATAACACCAGGCTCAAGAATAAAAATCGAAACCCCAAAGGCATTTCCGTAGTTGAAAGACGTGGAAAACGTCATGAATAATAGAAAATTGAGCCGGGGCAACGGCGTAGTACAATAACAATACGCCCGAAAAACTGGAAACACGAATAACTCCGAACATCGACGTAGTACAATAACGGTACATCCAATGAACGGAAACTCAAATAATTCGGAACACCGACGTAGTACAAAAACGGTACGTCCAATGAACCGAACACCATAAAAGAACATCGGGTGCTAGTCCATATAAGAAATGAGACGAAGCTCAATAAAGCAGGGTATATTGAAACGTCCGATGAACTTGGTAAAAAGATCATAAGATACAAGAAAATCGAGCCAACGTTGTTGATAAAAATTAAGTTCCTTCTGAGAAAATAAATGTTTCAAAGATTTATGATCGGGGTAGAGAATAAATTTCTCTCCCAAAAGATAATATCGCCAAATTCTAAAAGCGAAAACAATAGCCGCGAGCACTCGATTCATAAAATGGATGAAATAAGTCGGACAAACTGAATGACATAATAAGTCATTCATAAGAACCATAACGAGTGCGGAATGCGGAAAGTGGAATGCTAACTTCCGCAACTCGTAGCTAATGGAAACCGGTGGCAAGGTCGAGCTAAAAAGACCTTAACACCGCTTAAAAGATTGCTTAGGTGATAATCCTAAGACAAGCTCAAAAATACCGGAAAATTTCACAACTATTTAGATGAGAGGAATAACACTTTTCTCATCATGAGGGCTTAAAGAATAAAAATGATGCCACCAAAAATTTGAAATCGAAATCACAAAGAAAAATAGAAATCTGCTTAACAGATTGAGAATGTCGAAGATGAATAGTCCACTCGGGAAATAGGATATGGGCTTCATAATAAGCCAATCCTTTCACAAAAATAAATTTCGAAAGCCCAAGTAACGCATAACATGCAAATTGGCTCGGAATAAGAAAAATCACATAAAATAATTTCGACATCTTTTGAAAGAAATAGACTGAGTGTTGCGGGTCCATCAACCGGATTCGCAATTCTCAAAGAAGTCATCAAGCCTAAAATATTTAAAGAAAAAGAATCAAAAAGTTCTTTTGATATAAAATAATGAGATGAAACCCATATCAAAAAGAATTCGAATAAGATAATCACAAAACAAATGTCATCAAGGATTGAATGAAAAATACCTTGACCAAGAGAAGAGTTGCTAGGGGCTTGCACAACATTTAGCTCTCCCTCTCTCTTGCTTTGACGTTTGGGACATGAAGATATATAATGATCCGCACTTTTGCAATAGCGGCAAGAAATAGGCCTTGGACACCTATTTATATGATGGTCCTTAGAGCCACAATTGTAGCATTCTCCACGATTAGGGATGAGAGACTTTGCTATAGAAGTCACTTGCTTCACCCTCTTGTTTGGATTAGGACTTTCGAACTTAATAAAGGGATGCCTCTTCTTATTGACACCCACAATCTCAACATTGCTTTCTCTATCGACCTCTTCAAGTCGAAGAGCGATATCTATAAGCTGATCGAAAGAAACTTCTAGTTTCAAAAGTAAAGGCTTTTTAAGATTCTTATTCAAGCCATAAACAAATCTCTAATTTTTCTTCAATGGGGTATTAATGTATTCAACCCTGTATTTAGAAAGAGATTCAAAAGATGCGATGTAGTCCGTCACAGAAGATTCACCTTGAACAAGGTCGATAAAACGCCGAGCCAAAGTTACCTTTTCAGCCTCCGGCACAAATTTCAATTCGAATCTTTCCCGGAATTGCTCCCAAGTGAGATCTGCTTCAACGATTTCAGAAATAAGAAGCTCATACCAATCCAATGCTCTTTCATGGAGCATGCTAGAAGCCACTTGGACTCGGTGGAGATCAACAAGATTCATGCGAGAAAAGATGCGGTCGCATGATCTAAGCCAAGCTTGGATTTCAATGACACTCTCGGATCCCCGGAATGGCCTTCCACCCAAATCGGTATAATCTCTACACAAGCGTGCAAAACCGGATCTAGGATGAGTAGGCTCTGGAATGGGTCCGATAGCTTGAGCATTCTTAACAAGATCTAGAAGCTGCTGGGCAGACATAAAAACTCCATCCTGGGGAGTAGCACTGGATTGACCGGCGCTGGGTCGGCCTGGTCTAACCATTTCCCTTCTTTAAGAAAGAAAGAAGAAGAAAAAGTTATTCTCAGAATGAATATCAAACAATCATGATTGATAAAACAAGGAATCATAAAAGAAAATAGGATAGAGCGGGTCCAATTGACTCGAATAAAATCCTAAGGCACGACTCCTAAGAAAGGCTTAGGACAATGATCCTTGCTAGATTATTCTACATTGTTCCGAAGTTTGGCTCTGATACCATGCTGTGACGCCCCACCTCTATGCTCGCGCTAGCTAAGGACACTATGGGGGCAATGCCGTCGACTAGCGCGAAGAATAAGGCTGTTGAGGAGCAACCATCTGTGTAATTGCTTTGTGCGAGTACCGATATGCCAGATAAAAATATAACTTTTCATCTCAAGAGGAAATCCGACATACCGATACAAACTCAAAGCTACTACACGGTGGCTATGTATATATACTTCGGAAAGAAATATAGAAATAAACATAACATAAATCAGTCACAGATATTCATATCTCAAAGGCGGAAACAGATATGAATATAACACATAAAAGTGTACATCAGAGTAGTGGTCAAACAAGATCCACAATATCAAAAAGAATAGATACAAGTGCTAGACAAAAGAATACGTATACATCAAGGAGTCTATATCTCAAATGTATACAACCAAAAACTACTAAACTAAAGTAGTTAGCCAAAAATCAGATGATTATCCCAGATAGGAAGTCATGAGGAAGCACCTGTAAAACCTCAGTCTGACCCGAGTATTATTTAAGAAGAAAATAATAAACGGATCTGTCTAGCTATAAATATCAGATAAAATGAGATATAAGAAGAGATATAACAAAAACGCATGATAACTAAAAATGTCATACTGCGACAAGTATACATTAGAAAATCAACAAAAGTCATACAATATCTCACTAATCTCAAAGCACTAAAAAGAATGTCATATTCTTTATTTAATTCACCAAGCCATAAATAATGACATACATATCAATGTCAATTGTAAAAGTTGGTGAAACATAAATTCCAGAAATCATCAATGAGAAATCCAGAAATCACAAGAGAGGAAGAAGCCTATCAAAAACGGGAGTGTGAAAACTCCCCAACACGCGTATCATAAAATGGGTCGTTATCCCATAAAAACGAGCCGAAGCTCCTCCTGACAGGGGATTGTCCCCCATTGCGGACTATGAGCCGAAGCTCCTCCTGATGAGCCGGAGCTCCTCCTGATGAGCCGGAGCTCCTCCTGATGAGCCGTAGCTCCTCCTGATGAGCCGGAGCTCCTCCTGACAGGGTATAGTCCCCTATTGCGGACTATGAGCCGAAGCTCCTCCTGATGAGCCGGAGCTCCTCCTAATGAGCCGGAGCTCCTCCTGATGAGCCGGAGCTCCTCCTGACAGGGTATAGTCCCCCATTGCGGACTATGAGCCGAAGCTCCTCCTGATGAGCCGGAGCTCCTCCTGACAGGGTATAGTCCCCCATTGTGGACAAAGAGACATCGCACATTGCTAGTCTAAATCATAAAATGATCATCATCGATCATCAAGAAGTGTCAATTACACTAAGCTAGTAAATATATGAGTTTAGCTTCATGTCCCATAACCACTAGCTTAACTTAAATATTTACGAACAAATTGTAGGTTTCCACTCGAAAATTGTCACAAGAGTTTCAAACGAACAAGTCAAAGAATTAACCGGCGAAGTAAACGCAAGCGTTTCATACCACTTGTTTTGCTAAGCCGTTTAATTTGATTTTCTCATACGAATGAGGTAAAGGTTTGATTATACTAATAGATTAGAAAATGGTTTTAGAAACGAGCTTTGTATTTAAAAGTAGTGTTGAAATCATTTTGTAAAGAATTTGAATATTTACTATTAGTATAGAAACCTTTGTATTTAGAAGTGACAAATCACAAAATGATTGTAGAAACAATCTATCACAAGAATTCACATTTCGATAACGTGAATCAAGCCATGGAAATCGATTTCAAATCGATCAAATAGAAACACCAAAAATCCAGAAAAGAAATCATCAAAGTTGATATTAATTGACAATAACTATATGGATAATCAAAAATAGATAAATTTGAAAATCCACATAAAAATAGGTTAATTTCCAGAAATCAACAGCCACAGACGTCTGTGGGAAATCCACAGACGTCTGTCCCCTGTTTTGGGAAATTGTAACCCTGAAGTCACAGACGTCTGTGGATAACCCACAGACGTCTGTCGCCTATTTCAGGAAATGTTTTTCCTGAAGCCACGGACGTCTGTCACCTGTAGTGGGACAGAATTTTCAAAGCCCTTAAATGGGCAAACCTTCACAACTTCTCGGATTCAGAGCGATTGAAAGAGCAACGGCGACAAAGGATTTATGCCAAGCGACAACCCAACCCTAAAGGCTCTTCAATTCACCCAAAACAACATGTCTAAACACCCATACTAGGGTTTTCATAAATTTTGACTTCAAAATACCAAAATTTGGAATATTCACCAATTCAATCCAAACCAAAAGCAAATGCACATAGATAAGTGTTAGGAATTCATACCCAACAAACGAAGATAGATATAAACATAGATGTGAGATAAAAATATCACCTTTAAACCCAAAACAAATGAAGAAGAAGCTATAGAGCAATGGCAAGAACAATCACTCTTCAATTCCAACCCAACAAGCTTGAGTCTAAGCTTAAAAGAGAAATATTTCCTAAGTTAGGTTTAGGAATTTCTGAAATTGATAAGAGAATGAGTTGGAGAAGAAGAAGAGAAGGCTTACCAAAGCTTCTTCTTTGGATTTGGAGCTAGAAGAAGGATTTGCAAATGAACTAGGGCTTGGAGTTTCTAATTTCCAATCTCTCCCACCATTGTTGATGAAGCTTGAATGTATTAGGAAATTATGAAGTAATGAAGAGGAGAGGGTTGGATCTAGGTTGATAAGTGGGGTTAATGGGCTGAAACTAGACCAAAGCCCTAAGTGAAAAAGTATCAAAATTTCACTAACTCCAAACATATCAATGTTTATACTCAAAAAGGTCGCAGACGTCATTTTGAACTCAATGGGGGTGGTCTCGAGTCCTAATTCGACTGTTTGCAAAAAGTAGCTTTTCGGACTAAAATCCGATGAACGATGAAATATTTAAATAAAATATTTAAATATAAAATCGGTAAATATGCGGGTTGTTACATTTTTTATCATGTTATTCCTTAAAAAATTCTAATCTATGCATTTTGGTTTCACAACCGCTCCTCCAGTTGAATTAATTAAAAATGATCCACCCCCTTAGTCTTCAAAATCTAATGCTCTGGCTCTGACATAAGCTATTACAAGGTCCAAAATGACTGCAAAAAGGAAATTAAACGGAGTGACTACCGCAGGCTCTGCTCCCAAGAAAGCCAAGACTACTGATATTCAATCTTCTCTTACTCCGAAAGAGGTTGAATTTATTGGTGTTGACCAGGCTTCAGAGGGTCCTGACCGTGATCCCACTTCTTCTATGGATGACTAACCTTCTATAGCTGCCGATCAAACTAAAATGGTTCCTTCGAAGGATGACTTTATATCTCATATTGTTATATCTGATTCTCCTAGCGTTATTGATAAAATGCAGAAGGATCTAGGCACTTCAAATCCTTCCAAGATTTGAATCCCTCAAGACCCTCGTCACCAGTGCCTCCTATTGAATTTAAGAATGTTGTGCAATCGACTATGCACTCTCCATCATTTTCTACTGTTCAGCCACCCACCACTATACCAGATTCATCGAGTCATTGTCGATCTCTTATCGAAAAACAATTTCTGGTATATTTTCTATACTACCTGATTTTTTTATTACTATTTTTTATACTGAATCCTGATTCATGTCTTACTTTTTCTCTTAGATCACCAAAAGATGGTACTCCTTTTAGGAAGATGTTTCTAAGTCCTCTGCTGAAACATCAAAGCTCAGGGAAGAAGTCTCGACTTTAAACAATCATATCACTACCCTGACTACTGCCAAAGATAACGTAGTGAGGGAACAAGAAAAGTTGTGTGCTTCTCTTGCTCAAGCACAGTCTATAATTTCTAAGGAGAGGAGTGCTAAACAGATTTTAGCTGATGAAGTTTTGGCACTGAAAATGGCTTTGAAAGAGTCCGAGGATGAGAAAGCCAGGTTTAATGCTAGACATGTTTCACTTAAGGAATGTACTTCTCTTAAAAGAGGTTATAGAAGAAAAAGGATTCTCTATCCAAAGCTATCAACATTATTTCTAAGGCTAAGCAAAAAGTGTCTTAGTTTCTGAGCAATTCTTTGAATAATATAATAGTAAATTCTTATGAGGATGTGCTTATGATAGCCTATTCTGATAACATAGAAAAGTACCTGGATTTAAGTTTCCTCTCTTGACCCTGTGCCAATCGAAATATTTATGGCTAAGATAAAGAAAATTGAGGAAGCGACTGAGGTTCCTGACATGGAGGAAATTAATGCCATCCAGCTCCTATCTTTTGAGGTTCCTCCTGTGGAAGATGATTCTGACTCAGACGAGGAGGAAGACAAAGAGGGCGATGAAGCCGTCATTGATGAAGATGACAACGACGATGATAATGATGATGATAACCATAATGATGATGGCAAAGGTCAGGGTACTGGCGACAATGAGGGCGATCATGATGATACTCCTGGAGGGGATGGCGGTGACACTTCTAGTGCTCCGGATAATGAAGACGGATCAAGAAAAGTTAACCCTATACTATCCACGAAGCGGGTCAGACTGAATTCTTCCACTCCTTTGATCCCAAACAAAAGATATTGATTTTTGTGTCAGAGAAAAAGAGAAGAAGAAAACTTTACAGACCTCGATTCCTATTTCTATGGTATAGGATCCTTTATCAGAATAGCTCTCATTTTCAAGATAACCCTAGCTAATATCTTACCATTTTAGATAAGGAAGAAAAACATACACCTTTATAAGACAAAGCTTGAAAAGAAACAGGCGGAAATAAATGGCCTATATAGGGAGTTAGATAAAAAGTTAAAAGAACACAACGCACTATCTAATAAGTACTATAGGCTTAATAAAAGTGCTGCGATGTTAATATCTTTCAAAGACAAGGAAGCGGCCCCTCGACTGAAAGGAGCACGTCTTTGTTATGACAAGCTTTGGGAGAAGACTGGAGAATTGATGACACTCTTTTGGATGTTAGTCGAAGACAGGGATATCTTGATAGAATTTTTGTATAAAGCTCATTGCAGACATCCAACTATGGATTACTCATACTTGGGTGATCTCAGTGGAGGCCTGCTTAGATACCTACATAAGAGATACTTCGATGAACACGGGTCTGATCCTAACCCGGGGGTTTGCTTGAAGTTGCCACGTATCTGCTCAATTCCCCACACATTGCCTCCAGAAAAACTCAAATATTATCAGGATAAATTCATTTATGAGATATTTAAAAGTTCAATCTTGTATGAACCAGAAGAAAGTTTGCAATCATGTAATTATATTGATCTATGGACCTTACTATGTTAGTCTTTTTATTCTTAGTTTTATTTTATTACGTTATTACAGAGTAAACATCTCTCAAGCGGCCCTGTTACTAGGGATTACTTAGGAAAATTTATCAAGTTAAGAAGAGATTACTTAGAAAAGTTCTCGCTCTTGAAATCCTCAAGATTGGCCAGATATTGCTTTCTTAGAGATCTACAAAAGCTTTACATGCAACATCCCCGACTTCACTTTGATTTTCTAAACAAGGAAAAGGAAAAGCTTCTTAAGGAATTTCATACATATCATACTAAAGTAATTTGTGGTCGTGATAGTCCCCCAGTTGGAGAATGAGATTATAGCAAATGCCCTCCAATTGTTACCCCAAAAGGATTTAATACCACTTTTGAATCAACAACTACTCTTTTGGCTAACTCTTCAGACAAAGTTAAAAATGTTGTTTCTAGACTTTAAGTGTGATGGGCAAAGAGTGAACTTGATTAGAACAATGATGTTGTACCCTCTGTCTTATTTCTTCTTGAGTTGTAACCCTTACTATTGTAATAAAAGAAATTTGTTCTTTGGGTATTGATTTCTTTTTTCGTTTGTTTGAATAGGAAACACAGTTAGCGACTATGTCACTTCCCTCAGATCCTTCATATATCTTGCTTTACTAGTCTTAGGGATAGATCGATTATGGATCTTAAAAAGAGGAGCATATCTAAAGATCCTTTGTATACCAAACTCCAAAGTAATACTCAAGTACTGGAATGGCGCAGGAAATTTTTGCTTCAAAAGGCGATCATTAGAGGCCTTAATGATCAAATTACTAGCCTTAAAGCAGACGTTAAGAAGAAAGATGAGATGGTTTCTCAGTTGAAACGTCAAATAAATCAAATCCTTCGATTGACTTCGATCATGGGATGTCCGAGCTTTACCAACAGGTAATGATTTGGAAATAAAACTAAAGGATAGTCAAGCACAATATAAATCTCTGGAATTTATCATGCGAGGTGATATTCCGAATATTAATTTTCTGATTTCTCCAATTGCCTCAACTGTTGGGAAATCAACAAGGTCTTGTTCCTTAGCCATTCAAAAATTCCCTTCTACAACAAGCCCTCCTTCGGGTTTGGATGAAAAAGTGGCGGGCGAATGGTACAGAAAAGTCAAATTTGAAATGATGAAATATTTCGACAGTCAACAAAAAGAAAGATACTCACAACGCATCAATGAGTACGCGATCAAAATTCAAAAACTTGAACATGAAAGATACCTTCTTCGAAAACATATTGCTGAATTGGAAAGATACATCAAGACTCTTAGAGGTACAAATAATTCTTTCAATCGTGCTCCGAAGACTAGTATCGAGTCTATCGATGATGCTAATGAGATTAGGAAGGAAGAAAAGAAACTCTTTGTGTAGCAATACGCCACATTGTTGATCATTTAACTTCTAAGGATCTAGATAAGATTGCACAAGACCTTTGAGGCACATACTTGTTTTCGATATTTTGGTACCATATCTTAATTTATTGTATAATATATTTTGTAAATAATTTTGCAGATTATGTAAATATCACCTGGCTTGTAGCCCTTATCTGTACTTGTACTATTGTTTCTGAATCTGCTTCTTGATAACTTTGGCTATGGTTTTTTGTATTTGTTGAATCATTTGGTCTTCCTTATCAATCTTATTTTCTTGCAAAGTACAAAGTAAACAACATTTCTCATCATTAATTTGGGATTTATGTAAGAGTATGTTCAGTAGTTTGTCCATATTATTGGAGATAGTATTAGAATTCTTGATAATAGAATTCTAGAAATCTAAATATAGGAATAATGGAGATTAATAGATCCTCATATGACGATAATAAGTGATGCAAAATCCATAGATGGGAACGATTAAAGACTGCTAATTCTTGTCTTATAATAATAGAAGTCTTGAGATCCAACTTTGATAATGATGGGAGTAGACTAGAAATTTGACTCTGGTTATATTAATAGAAAACCAGAAATCTAATTATGGAACTAATAATAGAGGGCCAGAAATCTAAATTTGGCATTAATAATAGAAGTTTGGAAATCCACTTCTAGAAATAACTTATAGAAGACCAAGAACAATCGTTTAATAATAAAAATCTAGAGATCATCATTTGGAAATAAGTCATAGAAAACTAGGAATCCTCTTTTGGAACAAATAATAGGAATCCAGAAACCCTTATATGGAAATAATAGAAGGCCCAAAACCCAAATTCAGGTATTGATAAGTATAGTCCAAAAGTTAATAGTAGAAGACCCAAGACCCAGATTCAGGTAGTAAGAGAGGTCCAGAAGTCATTATTTGGAAATTAGTAGAAGACAAGTAGTCCATAATAGATGTCTTGAATCAATAACAGAAGTCTCGAAACCCAGATTCGGGTATTAATGAGTGAAGTCCAGAAACTAGTAGTAAAAGATCCGAAACCTAGATTTGGGTATTAATAAGTGGAGTCCAGAAATCATCTTCTGGAAATTAGTCGAAGACCATAAATTCATATCTAATAATGAATGTAATCTGGGAATTATCGTTCGGAAATATAGAGGATTAAAAATCCATTCGTGTCAATAAGAAGGTAAGTTTAGAAACCATTATTCGAATAATGGAAGTTCAGAAATTCTCATCTGAGCGTTTTATTCTGCACCATTCTTTGGACTTCGAATCTTTTGCTTTGTGTTACCTCTCCGGTTCTAGGTACCTGAGTCTTTCGATATGCGACCTCCTTTAGGCTTTGTATATTGTTAATGCTTTGTGTGCCGCTCCTTGGGCTTGGATGTCTTAGTCCATTGTTGTTTGGTGTGCTTGGTTAGCTTATCCACAAGCAGAACCCAAGGACTTACCCGACCACCCTCCAGGAGGCACTCCAGCTAGGTCTTATAGGCGAGACTAAAGGCTTGTCCAGTGCCTTGACTAGGCCATGGTGTGGCGGGATCAAGGGCTTACTCTATGATCCCTCTAGGAGGTGCTCCAGCCAGGCCTTATAGGCGGGATAGAAGGCTGGTCGGTGCTTTGAACTGGCCATAATGTGGCGTGTTCAAGAGCTTACCCTTTCTTCCCTCTAGGAAGTGCCTTGATGGTCACGTAGGCGCGGTCTAGGGCTTGCAGATGCTTTAGCCTGACCATTTCTGACACGGCTAAAGGCTTACTCTGACCTTCCTCTAGGAGGTGCTTTGACCTAGCCAGCTTGGCGTAGACAAAGGCTTATGACCATTTAAGGTAATTTCTAATTTTAAGGAGAATCTTACTCCCAACCATGTAGATTTTCCTATTTGAATGATACTTTATTGAATTCATCTAGGATTGCTTTAAAAATCTATCGATCTTTTCTTGTTTGAAAAAGTTGATGATCATCCCTTCAAGAGCTCTGCATTGATTGGTTTCGTGTCTGTTCATCATATGATAATGGTAGTAAGCCCCTCCCATATTTATTTTGTATTTGGGCCTTTTATTTTTAGATGGCCAGTAATTGAGTTCATCTTTTGTTAGTAAGTAGATGTTCTCGATTGATGTAGTCAAGTTGCATTCTTTAGGGAGTCTTGATTTAAAACCCGTCTTTTGGAGTTGATTTCGAGATCTTTCGTTGCTTGCTTCAGGGGCATCACCCTCGATGACTAATTTCCTTTTTAGAATATTTTGAAGCTTGAGGTAACGGTCCACTTGGTTCTCTATGCCATTTCTAAGAAAATGCGTAGTAATCGGCCATCACCCCCTTTTCAAATATAGTTCCTTTAGCGTAGAATTTAATGACCTTCTTCATCTGAACAAACAAATTATCACGCTTAGATTTTGTTTCCCCTAAAGCAAAGATGGGTGTAGGCCCAACATGAAATGGATTAATGCTCCAATTATTGGGATCATATAAATCTTCTTGCTTTTTCTCATTAACAATCCTTAGTGCTTCCATCCTAAGCACTTGATCTTGATAACTTCGAGAGTCATTACTTATTGATAAATTGACCTCACTACTTGTGGTTCTGAAGACCCTTGTTGTGATCTTTTCCATTCGTGGTTCATCGTAGTAGCCAAGGGTAGGTGTAGATTAACTTGAGGTAGGGAAAGGTGGTGTCGGTAATTCAACGAGGTCGGAGGTTTGAGCCCTCCTTCTAGCATCAAAAATGTTAACAAGAAATCTTATCAACACCTCATAGTAAGGTTTGAGGAGTGAAAGATCACTTCGAAACCCTTTTCGAATTAGTTGGAGTATTATAAGGTCATAACCTAGTGGGAAAAAAGGTATTAACTGTGTCGAAAGGATCTCATTCCTTCGAAAGGAACCTCTTCGAAAGGTATAAATGTGCATGTTCCATAGATGAAACCTCATATAATCAACGAATCAGTCTCCATGCATTCGAAAGTGCCATGTATTTACTTTATTGATAATTTTTATGAATACAAGGGCTTAGGTATTGCAATGAAGTGAAATCCCAATTTGATTTAGAAATTAGGGTTTACAAATTCAAGAAAAGTACAAGCATGGAAGCAATGAATTCGGATCCCTCAAGCAGCACCCCTAGGGTCTTATTTATAGGTGTAGGCTAGACCCTTCGCATCCATTCTTTCGACTCAATCGAAAGGATGGCTTTATGACCTTCCGCTGCTGTTGACTCCTAAGTGCCTCTCTATTGTTTCTTTCGTATAAGATCTGGAAGCCTTCAACTCCATCGGTAGGTATAGAAGTAGTACTTATGTTGTTGTGGATGTCTTAGATAAGCACGAAAGGGTGTCCTAACATGTGTGTAAGGTATATAAACAATACTTGTGAAAGGCGTTGATGCTTTCGAAAGCTTTTATTCCGATGGTTGTGGAAGCACTCATTGAGGATGGAATTGTAAATGATGATGTGACCCCCATGAAAGGATCAACTACTTCGAAAGCATCTATTTGGTTGGTTGTAGAAGGTAGTTGGTTAATGTGGAAGTCCATCTTTTAACGCTTGAGGAAGCAATACTGGCATATGTGAAATCTTCCTAATACTTGTGGAAGGGTTCAACCGATTCGAAAGGCTAGCTTTTGGAAAACCATGCTTTCAAAAGGGAAGTTTTGGTAGAATCTTCAATATGGAAGGTAGACAGTAGCAGCACCAACCATTTTGAAAGCTTTGATATATGCGGAAGGGGTAATGTCAAAGGATGCCCTTACTTTCATCTCTTGCGGAAGGTATCAACTGAAGCAGAAAGGTTGTCTTGACCCCTTTCAACCCCATCATAAGCCCATAATTCATTTAATACTTGCAGAAGCATCCCTTCGACTCTTTCGAAAGGTCTTCCTATCACTATTGTTCTTCATGAAGCTCTCCTTCATAATCTTTTAGGCTTCGGTTGAAGTGATTTTTGGTAGTAACAATAGTCATATATTATGGTAGAAAACCTCGGGATCATATCAAAAATCCATTTCAAATGTTAGCAGTCGAAATCGAGCAAAAAATTCTAGTTTGGACCGGTGTAAATTATCTAGAAATGGTACTTGAATCCTGGATAAAGAACAGTCATGCAAATAAAATGATCTACGTATAACTTACATATTTTATCCTATTGGTTTCTTCAACTATACAAATTACTTTATATCACATTTATTTATACAAATAGTATATCATTCTATACTAAAATCATTCATGAAGCATTTCATAAAACATAACTTTCATAAAAACACAAGTCAAGTTTATATTCGTATAATACTCTATTTCATTGTAAGAGGATATACAAAATATCAGATTCATTTTACCTTTTTCTAAAATTCAGATGAAGGTTTAAAACAAATCTGGGTCTTATAACTTAGTCAACCTTTTAGACTTCATTAACCATTGGGTTAGGCAAGTAGCTAGGAAGAGTAGGACACTAGTATCCAAACTCAAGACTAGTGTCCACTTTCCTTAGATAGCCTTAAGGTAAAGATGTTTATTAGTTCACCCAATAACATCAATTGGTTTACTTAACAAGGATGTTCAAACCAATTTAAAACATGTTTTAACTTTACTACCTTCTCAACTCAAAAGTTACATAAACTTATCTTTATATTTTCAAAACACTTAGCTTTAAGTGCTATAATGATTAGACAATTTCAGATTGTCCAAAATCGCTTGAAAAATTAGTTTTGTTCTAACAAATGAAAACTACCAAACTACAAATAATAACATAATGAACACACCATACTGTCCGGAATATATAAGATACATGCATCAATAAAATAACTTATTAGAGTTTCACTTATTTATTAGAAGTTCTTTCAATAATTATAAAGGAAAAACAAGAAAAGGTTTTAAAATTATTTAGGTTATGCCATTACCACTTAGGCTCCCTACATAGCATACATATAAAACTTTTATATGGAAAGTTCATATCAAAACCTTCATTTCCAAAACTACTCTGTATTAAACCACTCTTTATTTTACATTAAATTTCTTTGAAGAAAACTTTAGAACTAAATACCAGATATTATTCCAAATCATTTTGAAATAATAATATATACATATATCTTTTGTATATCAAACCATACTTTCGGGATTAAATCAAAATCATTTTCAAAGCATTATCAAATACTATATATAGTCACACTATGTATTCTGATAAAATTTCATAAACAATTTCCCAAATACTTTAAAATCCACAGAAAATATACATATAGGTCGAGTAACACCAAAATGATACCGATGAAACATTTCCTACCAAGTACTATAATATATCCCCTTACAAAGAAGGGTAGTATTCACGAGAAGTGCTTACCAACTGAACACCTCTCTTACCCATTTTTAGTTATTTTTTAGCTACTTAACTAGATAATATAAAAATACTTTGTTCCTGAATTGACTTGCTGAATTTGAGAGCAACCTCAAACTCAAACAAATCTTTAAAAAAAGTGAGTGATTAAACCTGCAAATTCCCAAATTGTCTTGCTGAATTTAAGAGCAACCTTTATTTTAAAATTCCAATCTAACTCCATGGCGTAGCCTTTGTCGATACGATTGCAACGCAACTTGTTTTGCTCGAATCCGATCTCGTATGAAAAAGTTATGCAATTTTAAACATACGATATAAATTAAATTATAATTAACAAACTTAATTAATATAATTAAAACAAAACCTTTCTCATCCTCATGCACGCAGTCCCCAGGTCGATGCTCACTTGCGACCTTTTTTTTCCTCGATGGATCGCCTAACACGCGCCCATCACCACGAACCGACGCGGCGCCTCCGCCTTAACGTGCGCCATCCCCCAGCCGCCTGCCCTCCATCGCGCGCGCATATGCTGCGACAAAACCCACGCCTAAACCCAAAAAATGCAGACAAATGCGAGCGATTTCTAGTCGCTCGATCGATGATTCATCGATCCAACCATTGGTTAAGCTCGTATGGTCATGCTCTACATTTCTCTAGTTGAAGTCGAAGGCTAATTCAACCCCTAAAGGCTTTGATCAACATCGGCCGTTGGATGGATTTATTTTAATGGCGGCTGAGAACATTTTAGAGCTTTATTTTGAAAATGGAAGAAGGTTGGGGTTATTTATAGAAATAAACTCGACACTGTTCACATGTAAAAATTTTGAACTCCAAACGAAGCGTGTCGCTTGACGTTCTATATGTTATACCCCTATTCTGAACACAATGGAACTAGTCTCGGGACCCAATTCCATCATATGCAGAAGATAGCTTTTCAAAATCAAATTATATTAATTAAAGTTCTAAAAATAAATTTTGCACGTTTCAAGGTCGCACGACCAAACGATAACTCCCATCACCCAAGGTTTACTGACACAAAGGAAAACAATTATAACACGAATGACTCTAGGCAAACGTCTAAAAGTCATTCGCCCAGTCTTTGCTCATTACTAGGCATCCACCGAACCCTACCTAGATATAAATCTAAGTCACACTTCATCGATCGAACCCACTCAACCTGAAAGCTCGTGCATCAAGTTCAAATGGTATCACTTCGGTCGCTCCACCTCGGTTTTTCAACTAAGGTGTCTCGTACAAGGTTCGTCTCTACCAAAGAATTTACTTATTAAGAAAGGTGTCAAACTTAGCCTATTTACAGAGTAATTAACAATAGATAAAATATACCACTCAAGTATCGAAAGGAACATAATTGAGTTCCAAAAAATAGAACATACCTTACTTCATAAGCTCCTTCCAATTCTCCTAAGCCGTAAGCCCGCTAGGACCCGGTAATGTCTAAGAGGCACATGTCATCTTCAATTACACATCCTTCTAAAATGTAGGACGGTCCTTCTTTAAGTGATCAAGCTGATCACAACTGAAGCACTTATGCTTCTCTTTAGCTGGGCGACATTTCAAAGCGAAATGCCCTCCACATGTCACAGAAGTGACATAGTATCTCCTTTGTATCATGGTCTTTATGCTTTGGTTGCTTTCCACTTTTATTACCTTAACTGCATCTTGTGGGCATTCTCACCGAGGAGAACCATCCGAACAAGATATTCAAAAGTGGACCTTGATAGAAATAAAGCACAGCAATAAAACCCCAACCAATGCTTAAGACCCGACAAAAATCTCTTTGCCCACAACAACGGAGCACTAACCACCTTAAACCCTAAAACAATAGGATAAATTGGTCATCACTCCTTCACCGTCAAGCTATCCTGTTCTAGATGGATGGAATGCTCAACTTACAAGCCCTTCTCGATCTCAGAAATGAACCGAGAACCAAAGCGACGACCGAATAAATTCCGAATTACAGGTCTGCTTATCAGTCACACAAACATTGCTTCCTACCCAGCCAGAGTCTACCTTCTTTAAATGCTAACAAATAATCTTCCTTAAGAGAATATTCCCTAGGCATATTCCGATGGGAGCCTTCTCATGCCTGTGTCCAAGACTGTGCCTCAACAATAGCCTTAGGAATCAGATATGGCTCCCCTCCAAGGCTAAGGGAATTTCGACACCGCTTCGAAGAGTCTAAAGTAGCGGAGATAGAAATACCAATACCCAAAAGGCCACACCACTTTTGACACCAACAACAATCTGCTGGAATGTTTACGTGCGACGGAACATCTTTTGCAGTAGCTAAATAGTCCATGAACTAATCAGGCATCACAAACTGCCTATCCTCGATCGCTCATGTATTCCGTCTACTCATATGGACATCTGGCAAAAATACCTTAGCAACTAGCAGTAGAAATAATTGAAGTCTAGAAGACAAGTAGTGTATACAATATTATATAGAATAAAAATGCAAGTACGCTCTCTCAACGTATCTCCTTTGACCAGATTAATTAACTTAAATTGGTCTACTTGGTCTGAGTGTTGAGCCTAAGCTCTAATACCAAATGTGACGACCCACCCTTTGTAATTCCCCGAATCAACATCGAATGACAACATCTAACTCTTGAATACCACAAAAGACAGTCCATCGAGGTAAAATTTAAAACAAAACACTAAACCAATATATCGGTAATATCTCACAACGAAAGGACAATAAATAATATACTGAATATACATGAACGTAATAAGATGACAATATATAAGGGACCACACTAGCGGAAGTGACTGATAAATAAATATCAATATAAAAAATCAGAATACATCAACTCCCAATATAATGGAGTTCTGAATAGTTATCTGATACAACAATCTCATATATAAATAAATAAGTCTGTCATGTACTACAAATGTATCAAGTATATATATCTCAAAATCTTAATGCTACACCTCCAAAATACTCCAGCTTCATCCTACAAGCGTATCCCCAAAAGCACCTGACTCTCGAACCACTCAATCGAGTACCTAAAAGTCGTCATGTCATAAGAAGACAAAGAAAAACACGGGTCAGATATAAAGTCCAGTGTTAGGGGAACTATTTTAGAATACCATATATTAAAACTATATACAAATGAACATGGACAGTTATGTCATAGCCGGCCCTCTCCACAAACGTGGCTCAGGGGAAATTCAGACTGCCTATAAACAAGTAAAGTAAACTCTTCCTAAACAATAAGGAATTATACCTTACCTTTCTTTCTTCCTGTATCCTCAAATCAGTCCATCCTAAACATAATGTTGTGACTAAAAACTAGCATGCACAACAGTGAAATGTGAGGCACATCCTATTGTATGAGTGTAAGGTCAAAACTACACTCACTCAAGGCTAGTGCTAGTATAGGAATCCTAATCTAGGTCTACCTATAATGTCAAGCAATTTACACAAGTATACGAAACTCCACAAAATACTCGTACCACCCACTATTCGTTTTAAACTACTTATTATTCGATATACTATTAATCATCTATTATATATTATAGTATATATCTCCTACTATACGATATATTACTAATCGCCTACTATATAATATAACATTCATTGTCTACCATACGACATATTATTATCGTCTACTATACGATACATTACTAATTGTCTACTATACGATATATTACTAATCGTCTAGTATATGATATATTACTTATCGTCCTTCCATTGCCTGCCTATTGGAGAACAAACCAGCATAAGATAGTATCTAAATATACCATAGACTTCGAGTCACATCACAATGCAATAGACTCTACTTGACCTCTACTACAAGCATGGGTGATATATGATTTGTTTTAGATGGCTGTCGCCATCCCTCTTCAAACATGCTCTGAAATCTTATATGCTAGTCATACAGTTCTCTCGTGGTATCATGGATTATCTACGTAATCACTACATATCTATACTACATGAATAACGGGCGTATCCCGTATAACGGGTTCTCGGTTGCTCAGTTCAATCCACTGAAGACGTATAGAATGTATAGCCTCTCAAACATACATATCAAACAACCAGAGTTGATGAAACGATCCTGACTCGGCCTTCGAAAATCAGCACCCGTACTTCACTTGTACTCGAATGCCGCAGATTCAAACGCCGAATCTGGCTCATCGGAGCTTATAACACAGTAAGTATAACAACACATCGGAAGAAAGAAATAGATGATATCATATACAACTCCAATGAATACAATATCCAGAATGATATACAACAATGATATCAATATGATACAACAATATCAGAGACAAATAATAATGTTTCAGTGGAAACAACAGAAGTGATAACTCCAAATGATCTGAAAGAGAATGAGTCCACCAACTCCAAAATCAAGCTCGAACCATGATCACATACCACAAAGAGAAGCAAGGTCAGTCATGATCTCCAAAAACTGAACTGGCTCCCGATAATCTACTAACCTGACTATCTGAAAAACACAACTCTAGACTGCCCGTGTGGAAAATTATGGGCACCCAGAGTTTAGGAAGGGAACAATAAACTCCAGGTCAGTCATGGGACTAGTGTGAGTAACATAAACAGTTTATCTTTAAAACAAACAACAAAAGAATTTTAAACATTGAAATCCGCAATGCTCTTTGGAAAATGAAACTACCATAAGGCCTCCCGCCACACACACAATGCAAACGCAGAATTGGAGGAGATTTCTCCTTATGATAGTCAAACATGCTTAATACGCAAAATAAAACTCTTTTGATATTATTACTAGTTCATAGTGTGGAAACATTTCGAAAGTATAATATTAATCTTAGCCAGCATACAACCATTATTGTATGCCTACTATAGCTACTATGTTCAATATCAGGTTACCGCCACATTCCATAGCAAGTTATACAACTAAAACCGTACAAGGTTCGTATTGTTTCTTTGGATTTTCCAACAAATGGTCAGGCTAAGGAACTTCCTATGCCACATGGGAATGCCTCTGGAGTGACGCCCCGAGAGACAACTGCTCTCTGCCAACACAAGATCGGTTACCCTCTTCCTGGGTAGTAAACCTGAGATATGCCACCCGCGGTCGTTTGCGACCTTTATCTGAGGCGCCTCGATCACAAAGCAACAATCACACAGTAAATGAGATTGAAGCAACCACACCGGTAAATATCTGGGCTCCATACCATGATACCACCTTTTTCCAGAAGGAATGGACATACCCTAGGGGAGCTACCCCTAAAACCTTGCCGCATCCTTCCTGTTTCGACCATTTCCGGGGTGTGAGGTCCGATGAGGTCTCGTCCATAAAGATACGCTTTTTCATAAAGCCATGCTTTGATCAACAAATGATCACAACACACAGCATCACTCAGCATTCCACACTACCAAATTGGGAATATATCACTGATAACCTTCAACTACATAACCTCTGAGCTCATACGTCTCAGAGAAGGGTGTTAAGCTAAGAGAATAAATTCTCCGCCACCAAACAGAAATGTATTTGAAAGAAATCAGCTTTATATCTCAAAGTGTAGTGTCAGACATACAACCATACAAGTCTATTCCGGGTTCGAATAGAACCGAAGGCACTTCCAAAGAAGCCCTTGCAATCCGGATAATCCCTAATCACGTCCGGACTTCCCACCACATATGGAGTCTCTATACCGAGGACCAATCGATGCAGAGACATTCGACAAGTTGTCCTTTCGTTTTCGAAAATATTCGGTCTTCACCACCAGTCTTCAAATGCTATCCATAACATCGTATTATTATTCGGAATGATTTATATGACACAAAGGTCCTCTCTCGGCTAAACCGAATAATGAGCGTAATATTTAAAAACGTATGGATATTGGGATTTCAGTTAAGTCACCATTTATTATCCAAAACTTTTCTTCAAATGGTTTAAACAAATCATCATTTTAATCTTTTTAAACAAAAAGATTCAATTCACAAAGTTCACCCAGTTTCACAAAGATCCATTCATAGATTTTCCAAATCAATTTCCATTTCAATCGGATTAACTCATTAATATTTAGATCAAAGATTTAACTGATAGCTTTCAAAACAATTCCATTTCGACCTTTTATACAAAAGGTACACCTTTCCAATTTCAAAACAAAGTTCAACAATCTTTCACAAAGATTTATTCATAACTCGGAAAACCATTTTCATTTCAATCTTGAAATTCCTTTGACACAATTTGGAAATTCATTCCTTATATGAAAGCTTCTATTATTTGAAAACAAATAGTTTTCATTTTGAAAAATCTGATTCATTTATACGAGTTAAAGTCCTTGGGTTAAATTCAAATTCTCAAAACCATACTTTTAAAATGGTTTAAATTCATATAAACACATTTATAACATCTTTAACCGTAATTTCCAAACATGGAATTCAATTCCAAATTTTGAATTCAAATTCAAATTAAATTATTTAAATTGAAAAACTTTACCAAGTTATTCAAAATAATTTTTATCTTAAAACTCCTTTTCAAAAGCTTTAACATTTAACCCAGATCCATTTCCAAAATCAATTGAAATTAAAATTTCAATTTCAAAAACTTTGAATTTTAATCATCTGTGACTTAACCGATTTCCTCATGAAATCCATATTTGTGTGTGTATGGTGTAGTCCAGGGGTTGTACACAGTAGTGCAACATTATTCAATCATCACAGGTTCAAATACAATAATATAGTTGATAAGCGGTATAAACTATAACGCTTATCTTCATTCACAAATCACAGATATATATCTATCATAGATAATAAATTACATCATAGATAATTAATTACATCACAGATAATTAATTACATTTATCACAGCTTGAATTAAAACAATCCTAATCACAAAGCATCACGCAGTAGAGAAATATCAAACAATTCATAGCATTCAATAGAATACAGCCATCCATAAGTAAGGTCAAACATTCAATAATCATTTATAAGCAGGATTAATTAATTGTTTAATCCTAATTAATTCAATTAATTTCCAATTAAATTAATTACTTATGAATTAATTATCCAATCCTGATAAATTAATTACAAATCATTTGATATAAATTAATTTATCAAACACCTTAATTAATTATTCTTAATTAATAAATTACTCATAAGTAATTACAATAACAAATAAATTACTCCTTAATTTATAATTATTTCTTAATCATTTTCATAAATTAGTTGACCTTTAATAAATTCATTATTCTCAAATTAATTACCTTAATTAATCTATCACATTACCCTTAAATCAATTATGGTTAAATCACTTGATTAATCAAATTTAATCATTAATTAATATTTAATTAATAATCCTTAATTTACAAATTAATTATTCCTTACTTAATCTCCATTTGATTTAATTATCCTTAATTAATCATAATAAGTAATTATCCCTAATTACTTAATTAATCAATTATTAATTCGTAATTGATTTCTTAAATAGTTAAACCTTAATCATGAATTAAACTTTAAGATAAACTCATTCTTATAAATGATTTCATTATCATAAAGCATTTAAAAACAATTTACCTTTAAATTTACTTTAAATTCCATTTTTAAACTTAATATTTAAAAATTTAACTTTAACAAAGTTTAAACAATTTAAAACCCTTTTTAAATCTCATGTTAAAGAAATATCTTTGCTATAAAGAAAATTTAAAGAGTTAAAAACAAATTTCCTTTTAACTTCACCTATTTAAAAGTATAATTCCTTCTATTTAAACTTTTTAAACATTTGAATTTATAACTTTATTTTATTCAAAATCTTGAATTCAAATTTAGATTTAAAACCAGATTTTAAAACTTTGATTTAATCTCTGTTTCTATCATTCCTTCATGATGTAAATCCCATTTTAAATTCAAGTTGTTAAAATATACTTTTAATTGCTTAACCATTTTTAGTTATTAAAACAATTTAAATTTAAAACTTTTATTTTCCAAACTAAGATCTAACCTAAGCTTAAATTTATACTTAAACTTTAAATTTAAAAACTCAGTTTTAACCTAACTTTAAAATTTGAACTTCAGTTTAAATTTTGAAAGGAAACAGAACAGGGTTCTGTTTAAACCTGGAAATCAGGTTATACCCGAGCTACCCCATATCTCCTTCGAGTCCAACACCCCAAGACTTCGAGCCAATCACTCGAGTTACTCGAGACAAACCCGAGTGCCACTTCTCTGCTTCCAAACTTCACCAGAAAACAGAAATTCATGCACGTATACGTGCACAACGTCGGCGACCAACTTCAGGCAATGCTGCATCGTCGAGCAAGTCGAGTATCTTCCACCAACCAACCCCCGATCACCAGAACTCCTCCATTCCCTCTGAATCAAAATCGAGTGCCAAAATCGATACTTGGAAACAAAACAGGAACTCCTCCTATACCTGGCAACGTGTCGTTCGCCACACCCCAACCACCAGAACACGCAAAACTCTGGCCATCACTTCGTCAATACCTCCTCTACTTCCTCCCAAGAACACGCAGCACTCGATTGAACGATGGTAACAAACGAATCGAAATTCCTGACCTCACCAAAACTAGGTTTAAAAACTTCACAAGTTCGCCGCCGTCACCTCGTTGAACTGGAAGAACTCCAGCCATTTTTCTCAACCCCACTGGTCACTCCTCTACCTCCAGGAGGAAACTCGACCCCTTCGATCAATGAGATCACCCGCGACGACCCAAAATGCAAAATACAGTCGAACCCAAACTTCTCTTCATTCTTTGATATAAAAATTGTGAATCTTGCTTTAAAAATCATGTTATAGTATAGGGATTCAATTTATATTCCTGAATTCGTGAATTAAAAGGTTTAAATTTTAACCCATTTAAAGTTTCTCTCAGATATCTTGTTTTCCAGTGATAATACTAAGTTATTTTAACTTGAATACATTTTTAAAATTTAGTTCAAGGTCAAACAAACATTTTTGGTTTTGATCCTAAGTCCAAACATCAAGTGGATTGGGAAGAATTTATTTTTAAAATTAAAATTCGGGTATTCAAAGCATCAGACTGTAAGCCTGTATAAACACTTCCAGGTTTCAATTTAAATACAGAGGATCCATGTATATATATACAACTTATTCACACATGTACATATAGATAAACAACGATTTAATGCCTTTAAAATTCAAGAAGAATGTGCTACTCACAGTGTTTTCCAGAAGAAGAAAACAGAGCTTGAATTTCTTTCTGCTTGCTGAACCCATTTCTTTGATTCTCTTGCTTTGATTTGATTTATGTTGTTGTTTAAGTTAAATTTTTTGTGTTAAGTTTAAGATGATATTACTTCAGTTTTATCAACTTGAAGAAACGAACTGAAAGGAGGAGATTGATATGTGAAAATGAAATATACATGGTATGTTATTTTTATTTGTACTAGGTATAAAATTTTGTTTAGTACAAGTTGATATGGTTTTTTGTACAAGTTGATCAGAGAGATTTTTTTCTTGTGGTTGATGAATGTTTGCATGGTGGCTGCATTTATTAGCTTTGTACAAACTCATATTTTTTTTCATTTTGTTTGTACAAATATAAGATATTTTCTTTGGCTTCCTTTGCAAGCTTCATTTACATGCATATTCACTTGTTTACATACCTATATTTATTTTTGTTTACTTGTGTACATATATTCCTTCTTTCCTTTTGCTTTGTCTTTTTTACTTACACTTTGTCTTTACAATATTACTTTATAATATAATTAAATTTCTATTTTAATTTATTGTTAAAATTTTTAGCAAATGTTCTACTTTATATTTTTATAGTTATCTTTTATATATTGATTTCTATTTCTAGCTTAATTTATTACTATTATTTTACTTTAATATTTATTGTCTTGTATTTATTATTTTATAAATTCAAATTATTATTAACCATCAATTTGAAATTTAAATCATTTATTTATTTCCTTGTGTCCAAAGTCTATATTTTTATATTTATTTCTAACCCATTTATTTAAGATTTAAATTCAAATTCAATGTGTATATATATATAAATTCAAATTTACTTATATATGCCCATATACATATATATACATATATATACAATATTTAAATGTTGAATGATTTAACATAGAATTTATTTGAACTCGGGGAAACTCGCATCAATTTATCGATTAATTTCACAATTTTTATTCAAAAACTAAATTAATTATCAATTTAAATATATAAAAAATCCGGGGTCGTTACAACCTTCCCCCCTTAAGAAATTTCGTCCTCGAAATTTGCCAGGGAGACACAAGGATAGATGAAAAATACTTCATCAAATCAAATTGAATATCTATTCTGCATTTGGCTTACCAAATCAGAATATCAATAATAGATACAAGAACGAATCTTTTTAATTTTTTTTTCACAAAATACTCTGGTTATCCAGATCTACGAAATATGCAGTGGCATTGGTTAGTTCGAAGGGATAACTAACCGTTCGTAGATTATATTGGGACCCAAAAATAGACAGATATATGTAGATACAATTCCAAAACTTTTAGTTTAGAAACTAAAGTATACCTATCAACCATAGCAACCAATTCATCCAAACAAACAATTCTGACCTATTTGGAGTTTATGTCCTATGCAAAAATATCAAATCTTCTTCCTGGATCTACCAGGAACCATCAAATAATTGAGAAAAAATGTTGAACAAAAGAGATTGATAGAGAAAAGATTGTTTCCTTGTTGTTACAGGGTATTGACTATTTATAGTCGTATTCCCCTGTCCCCAATCTCATCCTCTTCTTACACTCATACTTACTATCAGTGGATAGTAAGAGAATTTACTGAGGTATACAGACAGATATCTTAGGGATTACTCATTCTAGGGTATACTTCACCCTATCTCTAATGAGCTACTTAATGTGTTATACTCCTGAGCTAAAGTTCAACCTTAGCTCTGATACCAAATATAATGACCTAGGCTTTTCAACCATCGACAACGACCAATCTCGACTGGTAGGCTTTTCAACCATCCCAGCCCCACCGTGGCATTACAATGGTACCCTGCCCTTGCTTTTACGGCCAGCCTTTCGACTATCACACCTTACGGCTAACCAACCCCTCGATACTAAATCTCAGGGACATGTAGGGGTAAGAGTCTCCTGTTCGCCACCAAACTGCGAAGCGAGAACCCCTATCACATACCACAAAGGTAAGCAAGGTCAGTCATGGGACTGGTGTGAGTAACAAAAATAGTTTATCTTTAAAACAAACAACAAAAGAATTTTAAACATTGAAATCCGCAATGCTCTTTGGAAAATGAAACTACCATAAGGCCTCCCGCCACACACACAATGCAAACGCAGAATTGGAGGAGATTTCTCCTTATGATAGTCAAACATGCTTAATACGCAAAATAAAACTCTTTTGATATTATTACTAGTGCATAGTGTGGAAACATTTCAAAAGTATAATATTAATCTTAGCCAGCATACAACCATTATTGTATGCCTACTATAGCTACTATGTTCAATAGCAGGTTACAGCCACATTCCATAGCAGGTTATACAACTAAAACCGTACAAGGTTCGTATTGTTTCTTTGGATTTTCCAACAAATGGTCAGGCTAAGGAACTTCCTATGCCACATGGGAACGCCTCTGGAGTGACGCCCCGAGAGACAACTGCTCTCTGCCAACACAAGGCCGGTTACCCCCTTCCCGGGTAGTAAACCTGAGATATGCCACCCTTGGTCGTTTGCGACCTTTATCCGAGGCGCCTCGATCACAAAGCAACAATCACACAGTAAATGAGATTGTAGAAACCACACAGGTAAATATCTGGGCTCCATACCATGATACCACCTTTTTCCAGAAGGAATGGACATACCCTAGGGGAGCTACCCCTGAAACCTTGCCGCATCTTTCTTGTTTCGACCATTTCCGGGGTGTGAGGTCTGATGAGGTCTCGTCCACAAAGCTACGCTTTTTCACAAAGCCATGCGTTAATCAACAAATGATCACCAACACACAGCAGCACTCAGCATGCCACGCTACCAAATTGGGAATATATCACTGATAACCTTCAACTACATAACCTCTGAGCTCATACGTCTCAGAGAAGGGTGTTAAGCTAATAGAATAAATTCTCCGCCACCAAACAGAAATGTATTTGAAAGAAATCAACTTTATATCTCAAAGTGTAGTGTCAGACATACAACCATACAAGTCTATTCCGGGTTCGAACAGAACCGAAGGCACTTCCAAAGAAGCCCTTGCAATTCAGATAATCCTTAATCACGTCCGGACTTCCCACCACATATGGAGTCTCTATACCGGGGACCAGTCGATGCAGAGACATTCGACAAGTTGTCCTTTCATTTTCGAAAATATCCGGTCTTCACCACCGGTCTTCAAATGCTATCCATAACGTCGTATCATTATTCGGAATGGGTTATATGACACAAAGGTCCTCTCCCGGCTAAACCGAATAATGAGCGTAATATTTAAAAACATATGGATATTGGGATTTCAGTTAAGTCACCATTTATTATCCAAAACTTTTCTTCAAATGGTTTAAACAAATCATCATTTTAATCTTTTTAAACAAAAAGATTCAATTCACAAAGTTCACCCAGTTTCACAAAGATCCATTCATAGATTTTCCAAATCAATTTCCATTTCAATCGGATTAACTCATTAATCTTTAGGTCAAAGATTTAACTGATAGCTTTCAAAACAATTCCATTTCGACCTTTTATACAAAAGGTACACCTTTCCAATTTCAAAACAAAGTTCAACAATCTTTCACAAAGATTTATTCATAACTCGGAAAACCATTTTCATTTCAATCTTGAAATTCCTTTGACACAATTTGGAAATTCATTCCTTATATGAAAGCTTCTATTATTTGAAAACAAATAGTTTTCATTTCGGAAAATCTGATTCATTTATACGAGTTAAAGTCCTTGGGTTAAATTCAAATTCTCAAAACCATACTTTTAAAATGGTTTAAATTCATATAAACACATTTATAACATCTTTAACCGTAATTTCCAAACATGGAATTCAATTCCAAATTTTGAATTCAAATTCAAATTAAATTATTTAAATTGAAAAACTTTACCAAGTTATTCAAAATTACTTTTATCTTAAAACTCCTTTTCAAAAGCTTTAACATTTAACCCAGATCCATTTCCAAAATTAATTGAAATTAAAATTTCAATTTCAAAAACTTTGAATTCAAATCATCTGTGACTTAACCGATTTCCTCGTGAAAACCATATTTGTGTGTGTATGGTGTAGTCCAGGGGTTTTACACAGTAGTGCAACATCATTCAATCATCACAGGTTCAAATACAATAATATAGTTGATAAGCGGTATAAACTATAACGCTTATCTTCATTCAGAAATCACAGATATATATATCTATCACAGATAATAAATTACATCATAGATAATTAATTACATCACAGATAATTAATTACATCTATCACAGCTTGAATTAAAACAATCCTAATCACAAAGCATCACGCACTAGAGATATATCAAACAATTCATAGCATTCAATAGAATACAGCCATCCATAAGTAAGGTCAAACATTCAATAATCATTTATAAGCAGGATTAATTAATTGTTTAATCCTAATTAATTCAATTAATTTCCAATTAAATTAATTACTTATGAATTAATTATCCAATCCTGATAAATTAGTTACAAATCATTTGATATAAATTAATTTATCAAACACCTTAATTAATTATTCTTAATTAATAAATTACTCATAAGTAATTACAATAACAAATAAATTACTCCTTAATTTATAATTATTTCTTAATCATTTTCATAAATTAGTTGACCTTTAATAAATTCATTATTCTCAAATTAATTACCTTAATTAATCTATCACATTACCCTTAAATCAATTATGGTTAAATCACTTGATTAATCAACTTTAATCATTAATTAATATTTAATTAATGATCCTTAATTTACAAATTAATTATTCCTTACTTAATCTCCATTTGATTTAATTATCCTTAATTAATCATAATAAGTAATTATCCCTAATTACTTAATTAATCAATTATTAATTCGTAATTGATTTCTTAAATAGTTAAACCTTAATCATGAATTAAAATTAAGATAAACTCAGTCTTATAAATGATTTCATTATCATAAAGCATTTAAAAACAATTTAACTTTAAATTTACTTTAAATTCCATTTTTAAACTTAATATTTAAAATGAATTCAAATTTAACTTTAACAAAGTTTATACAATTTAAAACCCTTTTTAAATCTCATGTTAAAGAAATATCTTTGCTATAAAGAAATTTTAAAGAGTTAAAAACAAATTTCCTTTTAACTTCACCTATTTAAAAGTATAATTCCTTCTATTTAAACTTTTTAAACATTTGAATTTATAACTTTATTTTATTCAAAATCTTGAATTCAAATTTAGATTTAAAACCAGATTTTAAAACTTTGATTTAATCTCTGTTTCAATCATTCCTTCATGATGTAAATCCCATTTTAAATTCAAATTGTTAAAATATACTTTTAATTGCTTAACCATTTTTAGTTATTAAAACAATTTAAATTTAAAACTTTTATTTTCCAAACTAAGATCTAACCTAAGCTTAAATTTATACTTAAACTTTAAATTTAAAAACTCAGTTTTAACCTGACTTTAAAATTTGAACTTCAGTTTAAATTTTGAAAGGAAACAGAACAGGGTTCTGTTTAAACCTGGAAATCAGGTTATACCCGAGCTACCCCATATCTCCTTCGAGTCCAACCCCCCAAGACTTCGAGCCAATCACCCGAGTTACTCGAGACAAACCCGAGTGCCACTTCTCTGCTTCTAGACTTCACCAGAAAATAGAAATTTGTGCACGTATACGTGCACAACGTCGGCGACCAACTTCAGGCAGTGCTGCATCGTCGAGCAAGTCGAGTATCTTCCACCAACCAACCCCCGATCACCAGAACTCCTCCATTCCCTCTGAATCAAAATCGAGTGCCAAATCGATACTCGGAAACAAAATAGGAACTCGTCCTATACCTGGCAACGCGTCATTCGCCACACCCCAACCACCAGAACACGTGAAACTCTGGCCATCACTTCGTCAATACCTCCTCTACTTCCTCCCAAGAACACGCAGCACTCGATCGAACGATGGTGACGAACGAATCGAAATTCCTGACCTCACCAAAACTAGGTTTAAAAACTTCACGAGTTCGCCGCCGTCACCTCGTTGAACTGGAACAACTCCAGCCATTTTTCCCAATCCCATTGGTCACTCCTCTACCTCTAGGAGGAAACTCGACCCCTCCGATCAATGAGATCACCCACGGCGACCCAAAATGCAAAATACAGTCAAACCCAAACTGCTCTTCATTCTTTGGTCTAAAAATTGTGAATCTTGCTTTAAAAATCATGTTATAGTATAGGGATTCAATTTATATTCCTGAATTCGTGAATTAAAAGGTTTAAATTTTAACCCATTTAAAGTTTCTCTCAGATATCTTGTTTTCCAGTGATAATACTAAGTTATTTTAACTTGAATACATTTTTAAAATTTAGTTCAAGGTCAAACAAACATTTTTGTTTTGATCCTAAGTCCAAACATCAAGTGGATTGGGAAGAATTTATTTTTAAAATTAAAATTTGGGTATTCAAAGCATCAGACTGTAAGCCTGTATAAACACTTCCAGGTTTCAATTTAAATACAGAGGATCCATGTATATATATACAACTTATTCACACATGTACATATAGATAAACAACGATTTAATACCTTTAAAATTCAAGAAGAATGTGCTACTCACAGTGTTTTCCAGGAGAAGAAAACAGAGCTTGAATTTCTTTCTGCTTGCTAAACCCATTTCTTTGATTCTCTGGCTTTGATTTGATTTATGTTGTTGTTTAAGTTAATTTTTTGTGTGTTAAGTTTAAGATGATATTACTTCAGTTTTATCAACTTGAAGAAACGAACTGAAAGGATGAGATTGATATGTGAAAATGAAATATACAGGGTATGTTATTTTTATTTGTACTGGGTATAAAATTTTGTTTAGTACAAGTTGATATGGTTTTTTGTACAAGTTAATCAGAGAGATTTTTTTCTTGTAGCTGATGAATGTTTGCATGGTGGCTTCATTTATTAGCTTTGTAGAAACTCATATTTTTTTTCATTTTGTTTGTACAATTATGAGATATTTTCTTTGGCTTCCTTTGCAAGCTTCATTTACATGCATATTCACTTGTTTACATACCTATATTTATTTTTGTTTACTTGTGTACATATATTCCTTCTTTCCTTTTGCTTTGTCTTTTTGACTTACACTTTGTCTTTACAATATTACTTTATAATATAATTAAATTTCTATTTTAATTTATTGTTAAAATTTTAGCAAATGTTCTACTTTATATTTTTATAGTTATATTTTATATATTGATTTCTATTTCTAGCTTAATTTATTACTATTATTTTACTTTAATATTTATTGTCTTATATTTATTATTTTATAAATTCAAATTATTATTAACCATCAATTTTAAATTTAAATCATTTATTTATTTCCTTGTGTCCAAAGTCTATATTTTTATATTTATTTCTAACCCATTTATTTAAGATTTAAATTCAAATTCAACGTATATATATATATAAATTCAAATTTACTCATATATGCCCATATACATATATATACATATATACATATATATACAATATTTAAATGTTGAATGATTTAACATAGAATTTATTTGAACTCGGGGAAACTCGCATCAATTTATCGATTAATTTCACAATTTTTATTCAAAAACTAAATTAATTATCAATTTAAATATATAAAAAATCCGGGGTCGTTACAGTTGACATATAACTCTAGTCTCGCCTAATAAGTCATATTATCATGACTTCTCACGGATAACGTCTTATTCGCATCGAGTGAAAACATTATAGAAGTTCTACATCGTTTTGAGCATCGTCTCAACTATATCTATTACGTCATCTTACCAATGGAACGAGATACCAATCACTGGTAGCTAGATCACAATCTAAAACACTTCTCTCCTTTAAATTTATTTAGTTTATCCAAATATATTTCTTGAATATCAAACTCCACTTAATATAATGTCGTAGACTAATATATCCTAGTAGATAATTCCACTAAAACTCAAAAATAGACTAATAATTCCACTAAAACTCAAAAATATTAAACATAAATTTTTGAGTGTTTGAATTCAGTTCAAGTCTATACCATGTCGTAGATAATTGCATTATGAGTGCAATGCAAGAAACCGCGTTCGAATCCGACCTCGTGTGCAAGAGATATGAATTAAATACGAAATGGGATTATAAGAAATAACTAATTAACATAATTAAGTTAATCACCTTAATTACAACTTCCACATCCCTAAAATCCCACTCTCCTGTATATGTACGCAACCTCAACCCACCAAAACATGCACATCCTCCACCCCTACTTTGAGCTACGATGGACGACATCGAGCGCCACCGCCTCCGTTCATCTCATGGAGCAATGACGAGCAAGTTGGAACCAATGGAACACGGTTTGTACTCCTTCCCAAAATCGCAGCAGAAACTACCCCTCTTTGACCGTACAGGTTGTGAATCCTTGGGGGACCTCGGAGCATGAGCGGTTGAAGTCGGGAGGTGCATGCTGGCAAGAAAAGAACGAGTATGCCCTCCATTTCGCCCCACGTCTTCTTAATTACCGCCCATATCTAACCCTGGCCAGCGGCTTCGAGTATCGACCAACTCCACACAATGTCGGGCATTGAATCGTCTATATCAACATGATGCCCTCCTTACCACGATCCCACTGGATCTTTCCTCAACTCGAATAGTGGCCTGTAGCTCACTAATTAATTTTTTGAAAGGGGAGGCTCGTTTTGTTTTCTTGAGGAGGAACAAAATAAAGAAAAAGAAAAGGGAAAATCAATTTCTGATTTGGGGAAGTTACGCATATATAATAATATATTTATTTAATTTCTCAAATGAATTGCTACGCGTTTCGAGCTCGTACGACCACATGGGACGTCGGGTCGCTACGAAACTTATCGGCATACAACACCGTTTTATTCTAATCCCGATGGCACTAGTTTTGTCAAAATCCGAGACAGTGCCCTGGGATGATAATTTATCGCATATCGAATCAAAATGAGTACGAATACATATCGAAAAATTCGCAACCCCGAACAACGAGTCCTCACTGTTGTTTATAACCAAATACCCATATTCCGGGCTCAATGGAAAAGGTTTTGGGACCTAATTTTCCATTTGTGAAAATTGAGTTTTTAGCCCATCGATTCAATCGGCAATTTTAAATAAATAAATTATTTAAATATAGGTATATAAGAATGCGGGTTGTTACAACTATCGACGATGGCCGATTTGGCCAACTTTGGCATGGACGATGGAGAGGCTTTGAAGGGCATGATGTGATGGTTCATTCGTTCGACATTTGATTTGATGCTATGGCTCTTCGACGAACGGTTTTGGTACTGAAGCGAGGATGTTGCTTCGAATTGATTACTTCATGATTCGACGGTGATGGTTCCATGATGGGAAGTGACGACTTCGACGATGGACAGTTGCACTTCGAGAGGCAGAGTATGTGACAATGATTCAAATTGCGGGGACTATTGGAGGCAGATTATGGGACGCGTGATGACACTCTATGACTTATGATGATTGTCTAGAGTAGTTCCTAACTGTTGTGACTTCATATGAGAGTTGTATGGACAGTTCTGGAATTGATATTCGTAGGTTTTGTAGTGTACTTGTAAAGCAGGGGTATGTGAGCATGGTCAAATGGATCAAATGATGACCCGATCCATTTATCCTGGACTATTAAATGGGTAGTCTAGTTCCTAGCCTTTTAAGTGGCATGGATGGAGTCCGAGAGATTGGGACATTGAGTAGTCCTTTGCCACGGCGATCATACGACTCTCATGTGTCCAACGCACTGAGTGAGTGAATGTGAGGATGGATGATGGATGCTGCGTTTGTTTGATTGTTTCTATCACCTTAGGAATGTCACATGATGTAGATATTACCAATGCCAATATCAACACCCATAGTACTTTCATGTATAGTATACCCATGATGACTATGATATAGAGTAGCATATATCATATGTTATGTGCTAATTCTGTGGATGCAAGGACACATTAGGTATGATTCTTCATACCCTCTGTTCAATGTACTATACTGACTTTATAGTGTTTTGAGATTATTTATCGCTCACACCAGACTATTGTCAGACTCAAGATTTTATGCTTTGCTTCTTATTATCTCCGGTACTCTTAAATGAGTAGACTAAATAACAGGTGTAAACATCACTTGGAGCTGTGTAGATGGACTTGCAAGAGGTGATGCTTTCTCATATTTATGTTTTGGACTTATTATTGTTTATTCCACTGTGTGACACTGTGGAGCCTTGACAGTGTTGACTTACTATCGTTAGCGGTTTATCAGTTGAGTTTATTTATCAGTTGTATAAACTTTATTACCGTTTTGTATAATTGTATGAGTTTGTGTATTCTAATTATTTGGTTTATATAGTTATTACTATCTTGTGTGTTTTATATCTATGATGACTATTATATTTTATCTAATGTGCTGTGAGATATACGACAGGTTATGTGATTGTTGGATGTTTTATTTCTTTCTCTTTTCTTCTATTCTCTTCCCTTATTTTCTATTCCTCTTCTTTGTTTCTTTTCCTTTCCCTTGACAGTCATCCTACATCGACCAAGTGCTCCGGCAGCGCACTATTCCATTGTATGAGTATTGGTGGTGTAGGGCGGTTGTCATACAGTATTTATACTCTAATGATTCAGTTTATTATGTTCCAAACTTAGCCACTCTATTTTCAGGGTATGTACATGTTATTAGGCTGGATTCTGAGGATGATGGCAGTGGTTCCTCCTCTTTGGAAGGGGAGTATTCATATTTTGACTGATGTTTTAGTAGCTTTGGTCCTTCTTCCAACCTCCTATACTTTTATTGTATTAGATGTTTTGGTGCATGTGCCGAACACCTATTTTCTAATGTTTTTAATAAAAGTGGATAGCCTACTTTAAAGCTGGCTAGTCTTGCTAAAAAAACTTGGAATGGATGATTTACAACATATAACTTATCCCAGAAAGGCAAAACCTCAAAGTTTGAATGTGAAAACAATAGCAATATACGATGGAAAATTAACTTGAAGATCATACACTATACTATGACAGAATATAAAGATTAATAATGATTCTCAGCACCTTATTACTACTAATATTAACTCTATAAACTTGAAATAGGTTAATGGAAGCTCATTCTTTTAGTTATAAATTCTAAATGCTATCTAGTATAAACATAAAATGGAGAAAATTAGATGTGGTATGAAGGATAGAGTCAAAATATTAATGGATGTGTCAATATTTATTAATATTACCTTATATAATTAACTAGTTGTCAAAATATACTAACTTACACATGCTAATCGAACATATATTTCTTTAGTGTTTAAATAAACATAAAATCGACATAATCAAATGTGGCACCAACCAAAGAGCTAAATTTCTTGGTTGTTTCAGTATTTATTCTGGTAACCTTATATAATTAATTGAACATCAATGCAATATTAAATTATACATATTGATTAAGCATAATCTGTGGCTTTACTTAGTAAAAAAAATTGATTGTAGCATTATTTCTAGTTTCAATGTTTTATTTAGAAAATGAATAGTTTTGAAATTTTAGTTAACTATATGGTTATTATTGGTTAAAATGTTATTTATACACAATGAAGGAATTTTAGAATCAATTTGTTCTTATACTGATGATTTGTTAGTATTATAACAAGAAAGTGAAAGTTAACTTTGCCTCGTGCATGTTGAGTAGGAAATCTTGGTATGAAAACCTTAAATTTGGAAATAGAAGTGAAATCAAACCAAACATAATTTCTATTTTATTGTTATATAGTAGATATATACATACTTATTAATAAAACACTAAAAAGAATTACCGTTATGACCCTAGGATTAAGATCTAATGCAATGTAAGGCCACCCAACTTTCTCACCATCTAAGCCCGATGATAGTGGCATGGATTGGCTAGCTAGCACATACAATTTTATATTTTGTATAAAGACTAATAATGACTAGAAGTGCATGATTAATATACATTATGTAATATTTACTATAATTCTACCCCATTGCTCCCGAAAATAACAATGGGCTCAGTGGCATCAAAGTTAACCACCTCGATTGTTTTCTATGAGGAACAAAAATAAAAATGTTTAGATTGAAATCAAGCATAATATGATTTGTACTTTAGAATTTGATGCACACATAAATGCATACTTCTTTTACTTCTGTTTTTTTTATCGATTATTGTAGCAACCTTTCTTCCAAGATCATTCAACAAAGAAGTCTGTGCCATTAAAAGCACAACTACAGCAATTAGAAGTTATTCAACTTAAGCGACAATGCGTTAAGTCTGATTGTAGTATTATACAAAAATGAAAACATAAATAGATATGTAAAGGAATTGATTGCCGAAAGAGATATATGACAAAGCTTATAATGTTTATATTATTTCATTAACAAATATATTGTACGTGCATGTGTATTTATAACATAATTTCGGCCCGCTCTACAGTTTGTATAATTACATTTCTGCCTCTTTATATTATTGACTCATTAATAGTTTGTGACTTGATCAAACTCGTTATGTTGACTGAGTCTTTATTTCATTTTCTTTAGTACTCCCTATGAATGAAGCTAGGGTTTTCTGCCCTCTTTCGATCTTCAGCCACTGTCTTCAATTTGCAATTCCTTCTTCAATCTCTTGAAGTTTTTACTTGATAATGGCTTCGTGGGTATATATATCCTCTGGTAAGTGGAAGGTATGTGATATATGATCAATTTTCCTTCGTCACTTTTTCATGAATGAAATAGAGATCTATTTCTATATGTTTTGTTCGTGAATGCAAAATCGGATCGATTGATAATGATACAATGCTTAAGTTATCACCCCAGATTATGGGTTTGCTGTTGATCTGAAACCCTTGTTCATGTAGTAACGGTTCTATCCACATAATCTCTGCAGTTGCCGCACAACACTTCTGTACTCTGCTTTTGTACTTGATCTCGAGATAGTTGGTTGTTTCTTTGAGCACCATGAGATAGGATTTTCACCTATGTATATACAATAGTCAGTAGTTAACCTTCGATCATAGGGTCAGTAGCCCAGTCTACATCTGCGAACCCTTGAATATTTAAATTTTTTCATGCTTTTAGGTATAGCCCTTATCCCATTGTGCCTTTTAGATATTTGAGTATTCTCTTTACTGACTTCCAGTGTTCATCTAGAGGTTGTTGCATAATTTGGCAAACCTTATTGACACTATAAGCTATCTCAGGCATAGTTATTGTTAGGTACTGAACTGCCCCAACAATACTTTTGTACTATTTTTCATTATGTATCGCTTCTCCTTTGTGCTTGGACAGATGTAGGTTAGTTATCATTGGACTAGGGAGTGAGTTGGCTTGATCCATTTTGGCTTTTACAAGGATTTCAAAGATATATTTCTTTTGGCATAGTACTAGCTCTGAATTGGACTTTTTCTTTATTTCTATACCCAGGAAGTATCTAAGCTCACCAAAGTCTTTAATGGAGAATTCATGATTTAGATACCTTATCACATTGTTGATTTCAATTTCTTTGCTGCCAATGATTATAAAATCATCTACATCCACTAATATATATGTAGTTCTTCTTCCATCTTGTTCTATGTATTATGAATTATCTTACTTTGTTGGTCTATATCCTAGCGTGATTAATATTTCCTTTACTTTTCATGCCACACTCTTGGGGCTTTCTTGAGTCCATAGAGAGCTTTGTTTAGCTTACATACCATATCTGTTTGGTTTGTTTGAACCCTGGTGGCTGCTCCATGTTGACTTCCTCTTGTAGTTCATCATTTAAAAATGCATTGTTTACATCAAGTTGCCAGATTTTCCATCCCTTATGTAGTGCAATAGTAAGCATAATCCTTATTGTAGTTGGCTTTACCACTGGGGAGAAAGTCTCCATTAAGTCAAATCCATATTGTTGTGTATACCCTTTTGTACCCTTTTGCTACTAACCTAGCCTTATATTTGTCCACTGTTCCCTCCAAATGTTTCTTCAATTTATATGTCCACCTACACGCAATTGCATTCTTGTGTTTTGGTAGCTTCACTCGATTCCAAGTCTTATTTCTTATGAGAGCATTGTATTCCTCGTTCATTGTTGCTTTCCTTTCTTTTCTCTTGACTGCTTGATCATATGTAACCAGTTCATCTATTTCTACTGCTGTTGTATATATATTAGGCTTGAATATTCCTCTCTTTGCTCTTGTTATCATGTGATATCTAGTTTGTGTGGGTGGTTGTTCACATGGCTGATCAATTTCAGTAGCCTCTTGTGACTCTTGTTCATGAGATCCTTGGTCTTGTGCATTGCTTTGATTAGAACTATTTTGATTTGAGCTGTCAAAATGTCTTGATTGTTCAATGGCTTTATAACCCAGTCTGCTTGTGGGCATTATGTGCTGTGAACCATTCTTGTCTTAATCTTCTGTGTCAGCTCCTTCATTAAGTCTTCTTCATAAAAAGGCATGGGAGAAATTGATATCTTTAGGCTATACACCTTTTGACTGGTTTTCATTTCTTTAACTGTAGAAGGAAAACATATTTATTAAAAACAACATGTCTTAATATATTTATTTTACCATTGTTGTCTAAACACCTGTATCATTTTTGTTGCAAGGCATATCCCAGGAATGTACAGGGTGCTGATCTAAAACTTAGCTTGTGAGCATTATACGGTCTTAAGCAAGGGAAACATAGACATCCAAAAGTCCTTAAGCCTTAATAATCAATTTTGGTCTTGAAGAGAACTTCACTTGGAGCTTTGTACTTCAGTACCTTTGTTAGTAACCTATTTATCAAGTATACTGACGTGGAGAAGGCATCTAGCCAGAATTTTAATGGGATAGATGCTTGAGCCATTAGAGTGAGACCAATTTCCACAATATGCATGTGCTTTCTTTCCATCAATCCATTCTGTTCTGAGATATGAAGGCAGGTAGTTCTATGTTGTATTCCTTTCTCTAGAAGATATTCCTTTAATGGCTTGAACTCTGATCCTCCATCAATTTGTAAAGTTTTTAATTGATGGCTGTTTTTTTCTGCTAGATTGATAAACTGCACTACTATATTATAGGTTTCTACCTTTGTTTTTAGATAATATATCCATGTACATCTAGAAAAGACATCTACAAATGGTATATAATAATTGAAACCGTAGTTACAATTAATTGGTGCTGGTCCCCACAAATCAATGGCTACCATTTCTAGTGGTTTATTATATTCAGTTAAGGAATTTGAAAATGCTAATTTGTGACTTTTTTCCATTTGACAGTATATACATATATAAGGTAAGGATATTCTCAATACTTGCTTTACAATATTAACACTTGGATGGCCTAATTTGTAGTGCCTTATATCAAAAGTATTCTTATCATTTATACTGACATTTGAACTGGAATAGTTGCAACATTGTCTTTCATCAGTAGATTTATTGTACTTCACCAAATTGAACATATATAGACCATTATGCACCTTACCCTGTAACAAAATTTCCTTGTTTAATTAATCCCCGACTACACAAAATTTTGGATAAAATTCAAAATAGACTTGATCATCATTAGCATACCGTGACACACTCATCAAGTTCTTTTTAATTTGTGGAACCCTTAGTAAATTATTAAGATATAATTCTTTCTTGCTTTTAATACATGCATTTCCAGCGTAAGTAATTTTAATAGACTCACCATTACCCATAAAAATAGATTGTGTACCTTTATACTCTCTATTTCCTAGATTCAAGCTCTACATATTATTTGTGACATGGTTGGTTGCACCTGAGTCAGGGTACCAACTTTCACTTTGAATGTCTTCTGGCCTGGCCAGTGCTTCCAAGTCATTCTGAGTTCTCGAATTTTCTCCGTGATTCTTGCAATCTTGATTTGTATGAGCTAGATTTGCATTGAGATGAGAACTTCTTTGACTGTTATTGTCCTGCTGACTTGGTAAGAAACTTTGATCAAATCTGAAATAGCATTTATTTGCCGTGTGTCCATACTTTTCGCATATCTGACATCATATTCTGTTGGTGTTATTGCTCCATCTTCCTCTACTCCTTCCTCTATAACCTTGACCATTTCTTTGATTAGAAAAATCATTTCTATTATTGTACTCACTTCTTGGATTCCTTTCTTAATTGTTGTTTTTGAAGTTCAAATTGCTTGCAGCATAGTTGATGTTGAGATCTAAATTTATTGGCTTCTTTTGCTTTATCCTCCCTTCATGGGCTAGTAAGGTTGAGTGAACATATTGGAGGTTTGGAGTAGTTTCTTTAGAAGAGATAATTGAAATTACTGATTCGTAATCTTTATCTAACCCATTCAGAATTGTAAGTATTTGTTCCGTGTCAGATACTCTATGACCTGCTACATCTAGTAAGTCACATAGAGTCTTTATCTTGGTCAAGTATTTTCTCATTGACAGATTTTCTATCTTTAAATTATACATTTGTCTTTTATAATGTATGATTCTAGCTGGTGACTGTGGGTCGAATATTTATTCGATGGTAGTCCATATTTCTTGTGTTGTGTTGCAACTAATGATTTATGGTAGTAAACTTGCACTAATGGTTGAAAGTAGCCAAGAACTTAAAAGGCTATCTTGTCTCTGATATACTGTATATTGGTTATTACTGATTAGTGCACCTTCATTTTTTGTAGTATACTTTACAGGTACTGGAAAGATTCCAAGAATGAACTCTTTCAGACCATATCCCCTCAGAGCAGTAGAGATTTGAAATTTCCAAAGCAAGAAGTTGCTTTCATCTAATTGGATGGTGATAAGCTGACTCTTTGGATTGATGATTTTCTTGGTGATTATTTCCATTTTCGAGGGTTGTGTTGCATTTGGATTTGGTGGGATTGCAGATCCTTCTGAAGAATTCTTTGGTCCTTTGGCTATTGAGTAATTTCTTAATCAAATGATGAGGTATACTCTGATGATAACAGTTCAGATGCAGCTAAGGTTGGAATGATGAGCTCTCTGAACTCCCTTCTGGCACGGCACTGAATTGAATTCAAGAATAGATCCTTGTACATGTATACACACTTTATTGATCAAAAGAAGGGGAAACTCTCCAATGATGATGATAAAACCGAGGAGAGTTACAACACATCCAATCTTAGATGATGAGATTTGACTTGATGAGGCTATTGCGAGGTGTTGATGGTGGGTTTATTGCCATTGGGCGAAGGAGAGCTCTGATACTAAGAAAGAGATATATGACAAAGCTTATAATGTTTGTATTATTTCATTAACAAATATATTGTGCAGGCATGTGTATTTATAACATAATTTTGGTCCGTTCCACAGTTTGTATAATTACATTTCTACCCCTTTGTATTATTGACTCATTAATAGTACGTGACTTGATCAATCTTGTTATATTGACTGAATCTTTATTTCATTTGCTCTAATAATTGCAACTATGAACTTTCAAATAGATGAATTGGCCTGCTTGTTAAATTAAAGAAAATACCACAAATCCAAATTCTCAGGCATTTGCCAAATGCTGCTGCAACGATGTGATCACTCAATAATGCTTGTATACACTACGCATACTACACTGCTACCACTCATTTTCTGGGGCATGCACGTTAGGTGCTAATGCACATATTCAATTCGAAAACTTCTTTATCAATATTGTGTGAACATGCTCGTACATGCAGATATACAAATCCATCTATAGTCTAACTTTATTTATCACACAATGTTATTATGTAACTATTCACAAAAGTGTAAATTGCAGCAAGTACGACTGTACATGAGCTGAAGACTACCATAGAGGATATGTTTCAAGATAATACAGATGAAGATAGTGGATTGATTTCATGACAAAATTTCATTTCCCCATTTGGTAAGTAAAATGATTACATCTGTTAAAATAAGTTTAAATCTCATTTTATTTTTTTAATTAGTAAGACGTCTCATGTTTAGGGTCATTTAGGCTTAAGCTTCGGGGATTACAAATTAGACGATGATAGAGCAATATTAAAAGATTCTGGAATTAAAGATAGATATCAGGCATACAAATGATAGTTCCAATTATTTCATAAATTTGTTTTTAGTTTAATTACTTCGATCACTTTAAGCATAAATTCCCTCCTTTTTGTTGCATTCATCATTTTCTTCAGACCCTTGTAATTTCCTTAAAATAAATTGATATTTTCAGCTTTGTTGAGAATATAAATGCATGACTATTTGAAAGTAATACATCGGTTAAGAAGATCTTACAATGCATTACGAACAAGATTTTCTCCCTGATCCTTCTATTTGTTTATCTAGATAGAATTTTACTGGAATTTTCTGGTGAACCAAAGCTGTATAAACATATTACAAAGAATGAGAAGAAGATATCTAGACAATGTAACTTGTGATAATCAAGATAAAAGTAATGCTGAAAATGCCATTGTTGGGAAATAAAATTCAAATTAACTTGAAAGCTACAAAGTATGCTTTCATATTCAAAATTCATTATTCAATATTGTAACGACCCGCAAATTTATCAATTTGATAAAATTTAAATATTCAAATATAAGCTTCTTAACATAGATTATGTTGTCTTGAATAATAAATAATAATGGTAATCTTATTTCGAATAAGTATTTACAAAAATATATAAAAGTGGAACCCAATGCACGAGGCTCCCGCACGATAGCGGGCTCTGGGGAGGTCGATAATGTACACAGCCTTTCCCTCACATTGTGAAGAGGCTGTTTCCAGACTCGAACCTGGGTGCCCAGATCACCATGCGGGTGAACTAACCATTGCGCCAATGCTCCACCTCATTTACAAAATATATAATTGGAAAAAATATTGATAAAACGACTAAAAACCGTTTTATCAATAAACAACTCTATAATTACCAGTAGTCACGCTCGAAGCTGGATACATACATTTATTTATCCATTTAAACAAGAATATGAAATAAAAGTATTTATTTTATTTTTGGAAAATAAAATGTATTTATGACATCGTCAATAATGGCATCATATTGATTTATGAATTTAAATTGAGATTGAATGATTTAACAATTATTATAAATATTCAAATAATTGTTTTAAAACGATAATAATTCATTTTAATTAGTTATAAAGTGATAATAAATCATTTATAGTAGTTTTATAAAGATATATACTTGATTTGAAAATATAAGAAAATTTATATTGCTTTATCGATATAATAGCACTTTTTGTAAACAATTATTTAATATTAATTTATATGGTTTTATAATATATATGAGATGGTTTTAATTAATTTATAATGATGGGAAATTAATTTTCAATTTTTTTTACATTTATATGTAAATTAATTTATATGTGAATATGTGACTAGGAATCGGCTTCCCGATTTTCAACGGTTTAACGAATGGAAGTTTTTCAAAGTTGTTGCAACCTTATTTATATGTCTAGTGAACATATATAACATACACACGCACACCCTAACATATACATGAACACATATATACATACAAATATACATATACACTTATATATATACACACATACAAAATATCTAAGAAATTTCACCAAAGTCAAAAGCAAACATCAACTCACTTACACACCATTATCACCACACACATGGAGGATGATATGAGAGAGGGTAAGCCGTGCGCCTTGATGGAGGAAGAGGTGGTGTGGGCAAGAGGCAAAAGAGTCATTATACATTTAGATAGTTATTTCCAAAGTTTTCTAATGAATACCTACCATTCTCTTCATAATTTTACACACTATTCTACTTCATCTTCTTCTTCATTCTCAAGCTTTTCAATGGCTTCCTACCTTAAGGAAATTATGAAGAAAAATACTGCAAAAAGAATTTAAAATTATATAAGAGTATATAAATAAGCAATCCACTTCAAAACCAAGGTAAATCATTCATTTCCTCTCTCAAAACCCACGACCATCACCTCCTACCACCCAAGGCTGAGCCCACCTCCATTTCCAAGCTAGGCTAAGCCCATTCAAAGGTCCAAGGCTCGATTCTGTGGGCTTTGATTCGATCCTAGCGAAGCTATAACAAATTTTCGTAGAATTAGAAACCAATGAAGGTGAGAAACACTAATATATATATATATATATATATGATGTGATATGATTGCTATGGTTATTTACTATGTTTGATCATCAAGTTTGAATGTTGATTATATGTTTACTTTGATGTTGAAATGATTCACCTTTATACACATCGAATATCACAAAAGAAATCACTTTCCTTTAATAAATGAAATGATGTATATGAGATGGTTAAGCCTCTTTAAAATGGTTTAAAATGATTTATAAATGTTTTATAAACACTAAAATCCAGTCTGGTGAAGTTTTGACAAGTTATGAAAATTGAGTCAAAAATAGGAGTGTCGCGTAACGGTAGTTCGCGATTTCGCGCCGTAGAAAGTTAAATCCATTTATACGATGGATTCGAAGTCGAAATTTTTTTTAATAAGAATTTTTCGAACTCTTATTATCATAGTTTTCAAAAAAAAAGAAAAGGATCAAGATTTCATTTAGAAGATTTTGAAATATAAGCAAATCAAGTATTCAAAACAGTTGCGGTTTGGCAGCTCGGAAACTAAAGCGATAAATTCTTTAAAAGTGATATTTTTAATTCTTTAAAAATATGGAATAAATTCTATAAATATGTTAAAATGTTTAAAAGATATTTGAGTTATAAAAATGGATTTCTAAATGATAGAAAAGTTGATTTGAAGCACCATTCGTAGCACTATTCGCGGCACTTTTAATAACTTTTAAATATGGCTTTAAACTTAATTATTCTTTCCCAAATCTTTTATAAATGTTTTCAAATAAATAATTAAGCATTTTAAAGTAGATTTGAAGGTTTTATAATTTATTTTAAAGAGTTTGAATAAATGATTTAACGAAAAGCTATTATAATCAAATGATTTAATCTTGGCTCTAAAAGTCGATAAGTAGACCGGAATTTTCTATTTGTGAGATCCGAATGTGAGGTGCTTAAACCAATGAGATGTTTAGAAGCAACCAGTACCCTGGCTCACCTGGCCTTTTTCCTGGGCGAGGAATACATAAGGTCGAAATATCGGAAACGAGACAAGTATAAAAGATTTAATTTTTCCAAATTTAATACAACTTGGATTGTACAAAAATAATCTTCTTTTACTTGGTATTATATTCCGAGATGGGAACCCATACTATTCTGTGAATTTAAAAGGTGATTTCACCATTCTTCAACGGATAGTAAAGGTTGAATATGGAAATTGACGTTGAGTAGAATTAGTATAAATTCTATCGACCCTTTTCACTCAATAATATTTTCCAATATGACTTATGAAAATGATTTGGAATTTCCAAAGTTAAAGAGAGATTTAATGATATTGTATATACCAAAAAGAAATGTTTTAAAGATATAAATCTCTAGAAGATATTTTTGATAAAAAGAAAGTAATTAATCAAATGATAAGCACCTATTTACCTAACATCTATTTTATCGATGATTGGTTCGAAGGAACTGGGATCAGATTTGCTAGCTCTATGCATCATGATAGGGGGATATCACTTGTGTTTGATGGCGAGCAGATGATTCTTACTCCTACAGATTTAACCCACCACTTAACCTCCTTGCCTTTCAGAGAATATCCAGATTTTTCGAAGGGGGATAAGGGATTTCAATGCATGAGGATGTATTATCAGATGTTGACAGTGTTCAAAAATGTTTCATTATTTGAAAAATGTAGTTTTGTTTTAAAGTTAAAAACCATATTATGGTTTATATATTCATAAGTTATACTAAAATTAGCTATATCAAATCGTTGATTGGTAAATGTTTACCATACAAATTTTTATCGTCTTTATATTTATAGAAAAGTTATAAATTCTACAAAGAAATTTTGGAATGTTAATATGAATCAAACATAGTTTTAGATAGGAGTTTCTACCAAGATATTTGCAGATACATTTGCATTAGAGATAAAAAAAATGATATTTAGAATCACATTAGTGATAAAACTATGAAAATAATTCATTTAATGGACAAATGCATAGATCTTTTTGTAATTTCAGAAAGGTAGATTCACAAAGGGGCTTTGTAAATATATCAGCAATTTGGTTTTCAGTATTAACAAATTCTAGAGAAATAATATCTTTTTCCACATTATCGCAAAGAAAATGATGGCGAATATCAATATGGTTCGTTCGAGAGAGATTAATACAATTTTTTGATAGTTTAATCACGTTCATATTATCATAGCATATAGGTGATTTAGTCATTATTTTTTGAAAGTCTCTAAGAGTTTGTTGCACGTATATAGCTTATGCACATGCCAAGGCAGCTGAAATATATTTAGCTCATGTCGATAGTGAAGCACGGTTCTTTTTCCTACTAAACCACGAAACCAAGGATTGATCGATAAAGTGACAAGTGCCACTCGTACTCTTTCGATTCGTTTTGCAACCACCAAAATCAGTATCACTATATGAAACTAGTTTGAAAGAGCTGCCTTTCGGATTAAAGAGCCCATAATCTTTGGTGTTGGTTAAGTAATGCAAAATTCATTTCATGGCTCGATGATGCGATTCCTTAGGCTATGCTTGAAATCAAGCATAAAGCAACCACTCATCATTCTGTCAGGTCTACTAGCAATAAGATATAGCAATGATCCTATCATATGATGATATAATTTTTGGTCGAAATCCTTTTCACTTTCATCTTTATCAAAATGAAGACTTGTGGTTATGGGAGTTGTTTTACTCGACGTGTTATTCATTCCAAATTGTTTTAACAACTCTCTGCAATATTTTTCTTGATACATAGAGATTCCATTTTCCAATTGTTTGATTTGTAAACCCAAAATGAAATTTAATTATCCCATATATGACATTTCAAATACAATTTTCATTATATTTGCAAAATCATTGCATAGATTTTCATTTGTAGATCTAAATATTGTATCATCTATCTAAATTTGAACAACTAATATATCATCATTTTTCTTTTTAATAAATAATGTAGTATCTATTTTACCAATTTGAAATCCAAAATTTAACAAATGATTTTTAAGTCTATTGTATCAATCACGAGGTGCTTGTTTTAGACCAAATAATGCCTTTTTAAGTTTGAAAACATGATTCAGATACTTTTCATGAGCAAATAGTGGTGGTTGTTCAACATATACATTTTTTTTAATAAAACTGTTTAAAAATGACTGTTGACATCCATTTGATATAATTTGAAATTATGATGACATGCAAAAGTTAGTAAAGTTCGTATAGCTTCTAATCATGCTACAGGAGTAAATGTCTCTTCATAGTCAACTTCTTATTCTTAGTTATACCCCTGAGCTACTAATCTAGCTTTTTTATGGATTATATTTCCATTTTCATCGGCTTTGTTTTTAAATATCCATTTTGTTCCAATAAAGGATTGATCATCCGGTCTTGGCAAAAGTTCCCAAACTTTATTATGATCAAATTGGTTTAATTCCTCTTGCATTGTTAATATCCAAAATCATCTTTAGCAGTTCCTTTAATTTTTTGGTTCAATTTTAGCAATAAATGCTATATGATTAATTTATTCTAATTGACTTCTAGTTGTAAGTCTAGTGTTTACATCACTTATTATATTGTCTTGTGGATGGTCTTTTAAAATTCTAGGGGGTGATCTCAAAACATTATTGTCATTATCATTATTATTTGTATCTATATTTTCATTCTCATTATTGATATTATTTTCTGGGACAAGAGTTTGATTTATTTCCAATATATCATTATCTTCAATCTCACATTTATTTTTAAATTCTTCATCAAAAGAGATGTTCAAACTCTCTTCAATGGTATTGGTTCGTTTATTAAAAATTCTATAGGCTTTGCTTCGTTCCGAATATCCATAAAAATTACTTCATCGGCTTTCGGATTGAATTTGCCCAATTGATCTTTAGTATTCAATATAAAACATTTTGAACCAAAAATTCGAAAGTATGAGACTTTCGATTTCTTTCTAAAGAATAATTTATAAGAGGTATTTGGTCTTAATAATACACGATTAATACATAACAAGCAATAAATCCAGCTTCGGCCCAAAAATTCTTTGGTAAGTTACTACCACTAAGTAATATTCTTGCACATTCTTGTAGAGTACTCCTTTCAACTACACAGTTTTGTTATGGTGTGCACGAAAAAGAATTTTTTTGACTAATACCTTTTTTGTTACAAAAATTTTCAGATAATTCATTTTCAAACTCTCCTCCATGATCTCTTCTTATATTTTTTATATTTAAATTTCTTAAGTTTCGAATTCTTTTTGCAAATATTTTGAACATTTCAAAAGTATCACTTTTATGTTCTAAAAATAAAGCCATGCAAATCTCGAATAGTCATCAACCATCACAAAAACATACTTATTATGATTTATCGATCGTACTTGAGTTGGACCGAATAAATCAAAATGGAGCAATTCTAGTGGATGTTTTGATGATATTTCCTTTTTGGGTTTAAAAGAGGTTTTGTTCAATTTTCGGTATTAACAAGCATCACATGAGTTTTTTACTTTAAAATTTATTTTTTATAATCCTCTAACTAGTTCATTCTTATCTAATTTATCAATATACTTAAAATAAATGTTATAAAACCGTTTGTGCCAGAGCGATGGATCATTGTGATTGGCGACTAGACATAAGTCATTATCATGTTTAATATTCATATTTAAAATATAAATATTTCATTTAGTTTTCCTACAAAAATCAAAATTTTATTTTGATAAAAAATATTGCATCTATCATTTTCAAAATCAATTTTAAAACCTTTATCACATAGTTGGAAAATACTTAAAAGATTGCATTTTAAATTTTTGCCTAACTACACGTCAGAAATTATAAGAAAGGTAAATATACCAACATTGATGACTTCTCCAATTCCAACTACGAATCTCTTCGAACGGTCTCTGAATGTCACAGTACCTCGATCGATATATGTTATATTAGATAATATATTTGCATCGCCCATTATGTGTTTGGAGCATCCACTATCGGGTATCCATTTCTCCTTATTTTTATTTTTGTTTTTCGATAATTGGTACCCGCTTCCTATGTTAGGGTTCTATGTGTTAGTTGAAGGTAGCCATACCCAAGAGGGTTTGGAACCTTTAGAAATATAATCACCATTATAAACAACATTTACTAAATAACCATCTATATATTTCTGCCAAATCAATTTATTATTTGTTATACGAATCTAAATTTTTGAGATTTTTGAATTGGAACTACTTGATTTAACGCTATCTTTGGACATTTTACACTTAGCATAAAAAGTACTATATTTCTTGTGACTTTGTTTAGTTTTGAAACCAACTCCATTTCTATTTCCAAAAGGTTTTGAAATTTTAATTATAATTTCTAAATTCTGCTTTACTTTGTTAAATTTTGGAACATTGTTAGTAATTTGTTCCAATTTTTATTTTTGTTCAACAATTTCATTTCTAGTCGAGTCTAGACTAGATTTTAATTCACAAATCTCATTGCTAAGCTTATCATTCTCAGTTTTGCTAGCTTTAATTTCATCGATTAAAGCAGTATTTTGAGAGGATAAGTTTTCACAAGATTTTTGTGAAATTTCTAGTTCCTCCTCTAGAATGCTTTTCTTATCTTTTAGTAAACCGATTTCTAGTTCAGCTCTATTTAACTTATATTCTCTTTATATAATTTCTTTAACTCTCTAAGTTTATCATCTAATTCAATACTTGTTTCCAAAATCTCATTATAGGAGAGTTCAGGACTTACCTCTGTAGTGGTGGCCATGAAACAAATGTTTGCTTATTCTGAATCACTATCACTGTCTGAAGAAGATGAATTTGAATTGACCCAAGCAACCTAGAAGGCCTTTCTCTTCTTCTTGAACTTTTAGAATTTTTCTTCTTCTTCTTCTCATTATTTAGTTGTAAACGGTCTTTCTTCATATGGCCAGATTTGTCACATCCATAGAACTTGATTGACGGTTGGATTAGATGAGTTTGTTGAATTGCCACCATTTTGAGAATTTGTGAACTTCTTGAATTTCTTGAATTTGTTATAATTTTTGGTAATGAATACGATCTCACCAACATCCAAATATGAGTTATCCTTATTAGCTTGGAAGGCTATACTCATTTTCTCTTGATTTTGCCTTACTGCAAATTAGCTTCGTAGAACATCATATTTCCTATTAGTTCTTCAACTTCGAGTTGAGAAAGATCGTTAGCTTCTTTGATATCTAAAACTTTTCTTTTCAATTCAATAGTTAAAGATTTCAAAATTCATGCAGCAAGATCAAATTCTGTAAAAGTAAGTCCTAGAGCCTTGAGATCATGTCGAATTGTTTGGAATCTTGCATACATATCTACGATGGTCTCATTTGCTTTCATCTTAAATGATGAACTGGTTCTATAGAATAGATATTTAGTATGTTTTACTTGTTTGTGCCTTCATGAGTGACTTAAAGTGTTCGTAAGATATCATACGCAGTTTTACATAGCATAAATCTAGAGAACTTATTTTTATCAAGTGGATAGAATAAGGACATTCGTAGTTTTTTCATTGTTGGTCATTGCAGTCTTTTAAGCATATAACCGGCACTCATTTCAGTAGCAGGGGCTTCATACTTATTTTGAGTAGCTTGCCAAATTTCAGCACCATTAACTTCCATAAAGATTCACATACGTGTAGATCAGTAAGCATAGTTAGATCAGTGAATAGTGGAGGACGTGCGATTGACTGATCTTATGGAAAAGTACTTGCTATATTATAATGTTTATTCAAAAATTTTTTTACCGTAATTGAAATGATCTGCTCTGATACCAAGTGAAAGTACATAGTGATATGTATAATATGGCTTAGATGTGTATTCAAGTATATATTCAACAGTAAGCAATACTAACTAGTAGATTATAGTAAAGTAAAGTAAAAAAAATGATCATATCAGAATTTTTATACTGGTTCGAACCTCCCATCCTAAATGCAGTCCTGAAGGTCCCTTTCGGAATTTCCACTAACCAAATACCCTCACTTTGCCTGGAGAAATAGGCAGTACAGTGGATTTTCTGACTTGACAACCTTATGTTCCTTCAACACATATTTTGACTGATGGTACAAGACTTCCTATAATCCCCTTGATGATTCAAGATGAGTGCTCCAGGATTATTAGAAGTGTATTGATCGGTGAAGAATGTAGTTTGAATGCAAAAGAGTTCAAGAGTGTTTAAGAGAGAATAAAGATAAAGAAAGTAAGTTGAGAAAGTTGATTTGATTTCAGAAAATTGATTTTTATTTATAGATATGAAAGAGTTGCATCGAAGAGTTGTAATCGTTCAGAGTAGCCATTACCATTCGCATAGATGCTCTCGAACGATCGCAACCTTTCAAAGTGACTTTTCAGAAGAAAAAGATGTTATGGGGTAATATTTCGATTGAGAATAAAAAGTCAGTCTACTGAATATGAACAATAAAATACACACCAAATTCATGAATGTTCTATAAAATATGTATGTTCATTCGATTGGAAATATTTTCAGTTGTCTTTCCTCAGCCAACTGAAAATAGTCGATTGAACCACATAAAATTTCTTTTTATATAGACAGCCTTTTAATATTTCTTTAACTCTTTAATTTTTGAAAATCTTTGTATGCAGGAGTGTGTGTGCATATGAACTATCAAGGAGATTTTACATGTATATCTAAGACCAAATACATATATTTGACTTGACAATCCATATTTCTTTAGCTTTTGATATATAGATGATTCGCTTCCTTTACATCTTGATTCTCCGATTCAAGATCTTTTGATTCCTGCATAATATAATATTGTAGATACATATAGAGATATAGTTGTTGTAACACCCCATAAAATCAACCATAAATGAATTGAATAAAATAATTTAAATAAAGCAGGGTTAAAAATGGAAATTTTGTAAAATTTAGAATATGACCATGAAAGTTATGTCATTGCGGTCATGGCGATTTTCTAATCAATTTTCATATATAATATGTTGAAATCAGTGCTCAAACGAAGAAGTTATGGAAGTTTAAAGTTCTGGGTTTAAATTAATTTAAATAAAATTCAAATTCAAATTCAAATAAATAATTAATCCCTAAATTTGAATTTCAAAAGTTAACGGTAATTATACTTACAGGTTAAGAAATGGTTAGATTTAACGTTAATGTTAAATTTATAATTAAGGAATAAAATAACACAAATCAACATCATATAGTTTCTTCCCAAAATTAAATGGACCAGTCGACCGCAATTATTGGACCAGTCGACTGCCTAGGGTCGATTGGTAGAGATCAGACGATTGACCAGTGAACATGGGTTATGGCTATGGTTTTCTCTATTCGAACATACCGGATTAACTTATTTTCAACCGACCTAAATCTAACGGTCCTAGTGCGTTACAACCACTATAAATGGGAGCCTACCCCCTCACTTTTCTTTACAAATTATTTTAGGAATATGATGAAATTTTATCTCTCTCTTTTCCATAGATTCTAAAAATTCTATAAGATTTTAGGTAAGAAATTTTAGAGATTCTTATTAAATTTCTAATCCATTTCTCCCCTAATCTTTTCTCTTTCTGAATCTAATTCTTATGAAAATCTCTTGTAGCACAAATCCGAGAAGAGAGATCCGCAAGAAATTATTGGGTGTTTCAAATCCAAAGAAGTGCAAAGCTAAGGACCTACGTTGAGTGTAAATCTTAGTTTTTTTATTTAATAATTAAATAGTGTAGTTTGGATTTGATTTATGCCTAGGGAAGTTTTGAATTTCGAAAACATCATATTAAAAACCCTAAAACTTCCCAAAAGCGAAATGTCAATTCTTAGGTAAGGAATCTTAATTGTTTTGTTTTAAAATAGCGGAGTTTGTATTGAATTTGCAATTTAAGTGTTTTACCTTCTATTCCACTTCTTATTTCTTTTTCTTTGGATCTGATAAAGGGATTTGAGTGTAAGTTATGAATACTTATTTCTAGTTTGCACCTCCTATTTCTACAAAATTTAATAAGAATTCCCATGTCTAATTTCATGTAAAAGAAGTTGAATAGAGAGTAGAATGGATTAAATTGTAAGTTTTTATTATTGGTTTATTCCGTCATTTTAATATGAACTAAGTTGGAATTTGATTCTAAGTACAAGTCTGTTATTTTAATTTTGGATATGGGATATATAATATTGTGTTAATATGGAAATAAGGCTTGTATAATTTGGAAGAGTTGACATTTAAGCGGTAGTTTAGGGTGTAATATCCGCACACATAGAAATGTACTAAATGTGTATTTATACATATAAATTATCGTAAATAACGTACAATTATAATGTATTAATTGCGTAGTTAGTTAGGTTATTATTTTGCATTAATTTCCCGCGTTAGGAAAGAAATAAATTGTATAGGAAAAATAAGAAGTTTTCTTATAAGGCCTAAAATACACGGTGAGATGTGTGTTGACATATTTGAAGTATTATAAATTATGACTAAGTTATAGAGATGCAAGGTTAGGCAAAAGCACAAAGAAGTCTGCCTAGCTAATAGAGCTACCAGCAATGTGACTTTGGGGCTGATGTGAGACATTGGCTATAACAAGTGACTATGGATGATGGGAGGTTAGTCCTAAATTCCATAGAGAAAACTTGCCCAGCTAATCTGGCTACTAGTACCTATAAATTGTTGGACTAATGTGAGACGTCTCCATGGGGTACGGGTCATAATACAATGACCTGCTTTGGGGAATTGATGATATTAAGTGGTTGTTTGAGGGCCCTCCTCTTCCCTTTATTAGAAGTATTAAATGGTCGGGATTAGGTTTAGGCACGGTAGAGGATATCTCGGAAAGGCCCACTTCACTAGGAAGTATTAAGTGACCGAAGATATTCCTCACAATATTAGTTGGATATGTACCGGTGAGGAGTTACCTTGGGATTAGGTACTTAACGAAGGAGACTTGCCTTAAATAAGGTATTAAATGGTCAGAGTCTACTTAATTTTCCTTAAAACAGGTATTAAGTGACTTGGGTACTATCTCTTATATTAATAGGACACTTATAATGATGGTTATGGGCTATCGGGTCGAAATGATTACAAAATTGAAAGGCATTAGGGCTAATAATTGAAAGACACTAAATTGAACTAAAATGCGAAAGACATATTCATATTTAAAATACATTGCCCAAGTACTGATATAGAAAGGCTCGAGATTATTATTCACTAGACATTGTTGTTCTGACTCCCTCCTCATTACAACACAGGTTAAGGAAGGAGACGACGATTTAGATGGGATGGCGTTAGAAGAGCTTGTAATAGTCTATTATCTACGTACGTTATTTTCTGATTGTACCAATTGAAAAAGATAATATTGTATTTTGAGAATATTTTATGGTGTCTATTATTGACATTATGTTGTGGATTTATGACATTTGGTTTTGGAAATAAATGGGTACTGTTATTACTATTATGTTTTTATCCTTCCGCTGTGTGTTCTAAATGTTTAGATATATAGCTTTGTATTGTTCCTTTTACCAACCAACAACCAAATTTGTAATAGATCTAAGTTCCAATATGCCTTTGGGTCGAGATTTAGGCCCGTTTTGAAGTGGGTTGTTTCATTTAGTATCAGAGCTTAGGTTACCCGATCAATGAGGATAAGTGTACGAATGAGTGACGTACTTGTTATTTCTGAAAGTATTTTCCAGAAACCCCCATTATATATATACTATTTTAGAACATATGCGCACACGCTAGGAAAATCTTTCTTTCAGCATGGAGTACTATCTTAGGAAGCGAGAACTAAAATCTCAACCTATAGATGTTGATATGGCTAATAATCATCCATCTTCTGAGGCTGGAAACCATGCCTGAGGAAGACCCGCCATTCATGGGATGCCTGAATAGTTTAAACAGTGCCTCATGCAAGCGGAAAAAATCCTTGTTCCTCAATCCGCTACACCGGTGGCACCTGCTGCCCCGCCTGCTGACACAGCACCTCGTCCTTTGGCTTTCCTAAAATGTGTAATGACTTTCTCAATATGGATGGAAGAGTATATTCTGGAGCAAACAGTTTTGTGGAAACAAAAACATGGAAAAATGACCGTGAGAGGATATTTTAGGAGCTTGGCTGGGACGATCAGCTGAAGAGGAGAATGGCAACTTGGCATCTTAAGGGAGAAGCCTTATATAGGTGGAATATTATGGCCGAGGAGAATGTGGATAGGGTTTTCACTTGGGATGAGTTCAAGAACTGATTTGAGCTAAGGTTTATACCAAGATCAGAGGTAAGCTTGCAACTAGAGAAATTTATACAACTTTGACAGAGAGACTCCACTTTGAAGGAGTACATTATAAGTTCACGGAGTTGGCTACGTTCAGGGTAAGTTTGATCAATACGCCCATGAAAAAGGCCATGAAGTTTGCAAAGGGTCTAAACTCCCTACTTAGAGAGTTGTTATTGCCCCAAGTACCCACTGGAGCCACATACGATTCCCTAGCTGAGATGGCCATGTTGCGGACGGCTAGTGTGGAAGAGAAAGAGATGGAGAAGGCGGAACTTACACAAAATCAAGGAGGAAACAAGAAGGGAAATTTTTGGGAGAGTAAGAAGTCAAAGGCAAAGTTCAAGAAAGAAGGTAATGTGATTAAGAGAAGCTAAAAGAAAGGGCATGCAGCAAAAGACTGTAGGATGAATTTGATGAAGGAAGCTTGTAAAGGGAAGTGTTATCACTGCCATGAGGATGGGCATTTAAAGAACCAATGTCTGAAGCTTAGGAAGGAAGAACCGAGTGGTCAAGCCTATGTCATTGAGGTTACCCCTATTTCGAGTAGACTGCCCTCCATAGACCAAGGAAGAGCCAAAATGGAAGGTATAACTCTTATTCTTGGGAATAAAATTCATACCCAATTTGACTTGAAGCATCACATTGCTAGGAGTATAATCAACTCCTTAAATCTTCAAACACAATTTGTCACCAGCCCAATAGTAGTCTCAATTCCTATTGGAGGGTCGACACATCTCTCTATAATTTGCGAAGACCTAGTTAATGTGGGCATATGTGACGTTGATTTCATATGTAATGTATACGTTCGAAATTTTGAGAGGTATGGGTTATCTTATGGATGAACTGGCTATCATACTATAAGACAATTTTAAACTGTTGTACAGTTAAAGAGTTGTAAGGGACGAGACTTAGAAGTTCATTGTACATCCCTAGACTCGGTCGAGTTAAGTTATTTATACTCGCCGAGCCTATCTCATAATGAGATTTAATCCATAGCCATAGTACAGAAATTTCCAGATGTCATTGAGAAAGTCTCGGGTCTCCCACCACAAAGGGAGATCGAGTTTAGAATTGATTTGGAGAGGGACGCTAGACCAGTCACTCTACCATTAAGGCGTATGGACCCCAAAGAGAGGTGAGAGTTGGATAAGCAAATCTCAGAGCTGTTGCAGAAAGGATTCATCCAACAGAGTACCTCGGAATAGGAAGCCCCTATTGTTTTCGCCACTAAGGCAGAAGGCTCATTGAGACTATGCATCGATTATAGGGAGCCGAATAATTTAACAAGGAAGAATATGTATCCTTTGCCTAGGATAGATGACTTGTTCGATCGGCTTGTGGGTGCCAAGTTCTTCTCCTAATTGGACTTGGCAACTGGATTTCATCAGTTGAGGATCGCATAGGTCAACGAACCAAAGACTGCATTTCGTATACTAGACGTACTCTATGAATGGGAAGTTATGCCTTTTGGATTGTCGAATGCGCCCATATACTTTGTAGATTTAATGAGTAGAGTATTTTGGGGCAACTTAATAAATTCATTATGGTGTTTATGGATGATATCTTAGTATTCTCCAAGAGTGAGGAAGAGTATGAAAACCACCTAAAAGAGATACTAGGAACGTTGAGGAGACACCAACTCAAGGCTAAATTTTATAAATGCCACTTTTGAAAGGAGGTAAGGTTTCTTGGACATATTGTTTCTGAGCATGGATTGGCTATGGACCCCACAAAATTGGAAGCTATACAAGAATGGAAAATTTTAAGGAGTGCTACAGAGGTTAGGAGTTTTCTCGGATTAACGGGCTATTATAGGAAATTCATAAAATATTTTGAAAAGACGGCAGTCCCTTTAACCCACTTAACTAAGAAGAACCTAAAATTTATTTTAGATGATAAATGCACTGAAGCATTCGAGAAACTTAAGGAATTGTTGACTAATGCACCCATGCTTACCATTCATGACGGAATGAAGCCTTTTACAGTTTTCACGGATGCATGTGGTACGGGATTGGGAGTAGTTCTCATGTAAGAAGGAAGGGCAGTAGATTGCGCTAGTAGGCAATTGAAGGACCATGAGAAGAGATACCCAATTCACGACTTGGAGTTCGGAACAAATGTTTTTGCCTTGAAAATGTGGAGGCACTATCTTTTGGGAGAGAGGTTTGAGTTATTTACTAAACATAAATCACTCGGATGCCTATTATCCCAAAAATATTTAAACCTTAAACAACAAAGGTAGATGGAATATGTAGCATCATTTGATTTTGGTATATAATATACCTTCGAAAAAGGGAATGTCGTCGTCGACGCCCTCAATCTGAGACATGCTACCTTGGGTGCTATATATAAATGGACGCAGTTTGAGTTTCTCTCGAATTTCAACTTCCAACAGCCAACAGAACCCATCCAAGGTTTTTTAGTAGCAATGGTGGTTAGACCGTCATTAATGGACCACATTGGGCTTAGGCAAGTAAAAGATGAAAAGATAGTGGAGATTTTGGACAAATTGAGAAGAGTTGAAAATTTTCCCTACGTCAGTCGATATGCAGTTAACAAGAATGGATGGAAGCCTTTGTGTCCCACTGACTGATGAAGTGTTGGAGGAAGTGCTTGCAGAGTGTCGTCACTCTAAGATGACCATTCACCATGGAGGAGATAAGATGTATAGGGATATGAAAAAAGATTCTTTTGCCCGCAGATGAAAAAGAGAGTAGATGAGTTTGTTACTAGGCGTTTGACATGTCAAAGAATTAAGGCTGAGCAATGGAAACCTAGAGGACTGTTGTTGCCATTTGAGATCCCGACTTGAAAATGGGAGCACATATCTATCGACTTCGTAGAGGGATTACCTAGGATTCAAAGGGATAATGAAGATATTTGGGTCATAGTGGATAGGCTCACTACCAGTGCTCATTTTAACCCTGTTTGAAACAATATGACCGCAACGTCTCTAGCTCAGATTTATATTAAGGAGGTGGTTTGACTTCATGAGATTCCGATAAGCATCGTCGGTGATAGGGACCTCTTGTTTACCAGCGAGTTTTGGAGGAGTTTGCAAGCAGCTTTGGGGACTTCGTTGAATTTTAGCATTGCTTACCACCTATAGACGACAGTCAAATGGAAAGAGCGAATATGATCTTGGAGAATTTGTTGATAGCTTGCATCATGGACTTCGAGGCCATTAGGAGCAGCACCTACTATTAGTTGAGTTCACGTATAATAATAGTTATCAAGCGACGTTGTTAGACCTTCTTTGAATTGCTTTATGGGAGGCCATGAAAATCGTTAAATTGTTAACGAGAAACCATAAACAAAATTCTACCCAGATGAAATTTGATTCATGATACCTTCACTACAAGAAAAATGACATTTAACAACTCTTAGTGGCAGCATTTACTATAATATGCTGTCTTTTCATGTTTTAGAGGTTAAATAATGTAAAATATTTTCATTTAACCACTGCCTAAAACAATTCCCGCTAACTGATTCGTCTCCTCCTTCTCCAGGTCTCCTTAGAAAACCGCGGTCTCCTAACCCCTGCATATTCCCTCTAAACTTAATCCTTATATTCCATAGAAAATCGCCTCCGACCTCATCAAATTACTACTGCCCCATCAAATTACTGCCGCTCGAATTCCGCCACCGCCCTCCCTCTAATTCTGACTCCATCTAATTGTTGTCACCTACCAAATCGCTGCTGCGTCCTTCTCCAACTCTGTTGCATCCTGCTCCGACTCTACTGCCTCCTACTTTGACTCCGCTGCCATGTTCTTGTCCGACCCTACTGCTTCCCTACCCTCCGTCTCTGACTAACCACCACTAATTTTCTTTTAGCCTGCCAATTTCATGTCTTCTCCTCAACCATTGCCACTTTTATCTTCTTCAGTATGCCAACTTACTGGATAATTCTAAGTATTTTTAGTTCTATTTTTTTAACTTTATTTAGAGTTGGAGCTTTATAGATTACATGGAGCTGACGGTAAGTTTTCTAGGTTTCTTTTATATAAAAAATGGAATCTTCTCTAAAATTTTATTTGTGATAACCTTTTATGTTTACGATGTTTGTGATAAGCATTAGATGTTATGTGTGTTATATTAAGCTACTAGAGTTCGGTTATTGTTAAACAAAGTGTCTTTTTTTTATATGGACAAATAATGTTCCCTTTAGGACCTAAGTGTGGTAAGTGATTAAAATATATTTGTTAACTTTGATGATCTTCCTTTATGAAATAAATTTTACTTTTAATCTTATGTAATAATCGAAAAAAAAATTCTAACTGTGTTGTACATTGATTTTATAACACCTTTGTTCGAATTAATTAACTTGACATAATGCATGCTATTATAGTCACATTATGAGAACTCACCATCTCTTTATATTATTGAATAAATAGGTTGCAAAAGGCAAGGATAATACTCAACTACTTCATTGAATAAAACCAGGAAGAAGCCGAAGACTATGCAAACTGTGTTGCTTGGTGGTTTGCAAATATTTACTTGATATTTGGTAGTCTCACTAAAACTATGCAGACATAGCAATTGTATAGTACAAGTTTTAAAATTCATTGATAAATTATTATGACTACACATAGAAACATCATTAGTAGTTGCAACTACACACATTCTTGAGAATAAATTTTCCATTAACTTGCATCTTTTTAATAGGCTTCTTATAGAATTTGTGATCAAGAATTAATGAATTGGTGATCTTACTCATAATTAGTTCTCACTATTAAAAAGAAATGTTATTTTCCTTATTGCTTATAGTAATCTTCACATGTAACACTAGAACATTAGAACCTCAAAATGGAAAAGTGGAGCTGAACCTCCAAATCTTTGTAGCATTTATGGAATGAATAGTGTGCACAAATAGCTCAAGAGCATAGTCCCTTGACCCCAAGTTTTGTGTTAATGCAAGTCTATTGGCTTCGCAGAAAGTATTTTTCTATATTCTTGGGTTGATTACCTTTAATACTTAACTAGTTAGTGAAAATAGCAAGTCTTTTTTTATATGATTCCCAAATATGAAATTTAAAACCTTATATTTTATGTAGTAAAGTATGGTTATGATAACGAAGAGAAAAATGAAAAAAAAGGATCATGATTATATAAAGTTTGCTCTCACCATTTTTTGCTGAAAGAACTCATCTCTCCTTTTGCACATTATGTTGATTATATTACCATCATAACCAAAATTTTCAAATAAATACTAAATTGGTAATTTCATTTTAAGAACTTACTATGGAACACAATGATGCGAAATTCATGCGGCTGTACATGCTTATTTAGTTATATTAGTTTAGAATGTAGACTGTAATCTTTAATCACTGTATGATGGCTTAAATGCCACTTGTTTCTTATAGCTATCAAAACTTATTTTGTACTATGTGCATTCTTCTATTATTTTAGTTTTTTATGCAAAGCTAGGAGGTATATCTGCAGACTTTATTAAGTTATAGGAGAAAATCCACATCGCCAAGATTGCTATTAAAGTTGGCATTCCAAATACAAAATTTGAGAAGATGGCAAACTTGCTGAAGGTAATTCAATATATTGACCAGTTTCTTCTTTTCTTCTAAATACCCATAAATATTTTTCAGTTTAAGAGTTTGAAGAAATTGAATTTTATTGATTTCTTTGTAATATTACAATATGTATTGATTCTATAATACACGGTTTACATTCACGGCTTGTATTTATAATGAGAACAATATACTTGGTTGTTGGGCTGAAGTGCTGGCCGAAGGTACTTGATACCCGAAACCATGTATTTAATATTTTGTGATGTGCCTTCGTATATTTCTCTACATGGTTTGGCTGAGTGAACTTTTATTTCATTTTTTATTCAGGTTGAATGGAACAAGTCTGAAGGAGCTGTTTGTTTTTTCAGGATAATTTGTTAAATATAAACATAGGCTTGAAACTACAATAGTCTGAAACTCAGTTGCAGTTTCGAAACTCGGTTTTGAAACTAGGATATGAACATAGTTTCCAAACTAAAGGTTATTTCAAAACCCATTTTCAACTATATTTTGAAACTAGTTTCTTACTTAATGATTGAGTTTTGAAACTAAGTTCGAAGCTCATTTCAAATTTGAGAACTTAGTTAAACCCACTTAATGGCACTTGGTGAACTTTCAATGACATCCTCCTTGCATATGTACAAATTAAAAAACACTTATATATACATGTGTGTGCGTGCGTGCGCGTGCGCATACAAGTGCACGTGCATGCGTGTTTGTGTGCGAATGTGAGGAGATAATTCAAACCCACCTATGCTGAATTTTTTATGAATATGTATGTCACAAGTATATATCGTTAGTTGGAGGCTTTGAAAGCTAGAGACTCGAACCCACTTTTGCTGAATTTTCTATGAATATATATCTCACAAATATAATGCAAGAGAATTTTGCATGTCCTTTTCGAATGATTGATGTAGAGGTAATGAGTTTTTAAGCAACAAAGACACTGTTTTATAACAATGTTTTTATGTCCCGACTAGTGGTCAATTAGTAGGAGTATTGTCAAAAATAGATATATAAGAGATAAGGGGTAGGACTGTTATTTTGTAAGATGTTGCGGGAAGGAAAAGCTTAATTTGCTTGTAGTTGAGAATGCCAGTTATGCAAAATTCTATATATAATTTCAACAAGAAAGAGGGGTCAAAACATATATGAGTGCCATTTAAGTTGCTGGCATGCTTTCTTATGTCAAGTTGACTCTTTCTTTGTGTTTGAATCAAAAATGGCACAAACACCTAATAGAAATCAGAAGAGAATAAAAAGTGAAGAAAATAAATGAAAACACGTAAGAAATAAACACACAGAGATTTATAGTGGTTCGGTAAACTCCAACCTACGTCCACTTAAAGATTTTATTACTTAACTTTTGACTTGAGGGTAGAAGTTCTTAGGGGTCGGTACAACTTCGACACTTAGATTTTCAAAATTACAAGAATATGTAGTAAAGTGGAACTAAAGCCAAAAAATCTTAAAAAATGAGCCCCACCCCTCTATTTATAGAGGTAGGAAGCCTAATATCTTGCCCAAAAGATCTTCATGCCGCTCTCCTTACTATAGATTGATTCTCTATACAATATGGATGCCACGTCATCAAATGTTATAGGTTGGTACGATTCTATGGGTAGGGGTTGGTACCGACCCCAAAGTTAGCCAAATTGGCTACCTCCAACTCTCTGCTTCAGCTCGTCTTATGATTAGCTCTGTGATTCCATAGTTGTTTACATCAATAATAACCTGTTTCTGAGTCCAAATGATGGAGTTGCGGAAGAACAAAGTTGATTATTCAGGAGTTCATAGAGATTGATATAGCGTTGCATGGATTCAATAAAACAACATTGGAAATAGGGTTCTAACATCAAGTAGGGGTCATAGGCAGAAGATGGGAAGATTTGGTGGAGGTTTTATGGGTCGGTACCCTTAGGGATAGGCCGGTACTGACCCCAGTATGGGGTTTTGGGTTTTAGCATTTTTGTGGTGGTTTGGTATCTTGATTGTGATCCTGCTTGTACTTTGGTTTTTGGGCTTTGCGGTCATTTCTCTAGGCGTCCTGCCTTGATAACTTTGAAGTTTGAATCGTCAGGTTCGTCTGTATACTGCTTAGTCAAAAGGCGGGATACCATTTGCCTCTCAAAGCATGTCTTGCGAATAGAAGGTGTGCTTTGCTTAAGAATAAATGTGATGACAATCTTCGATAGTTAAGCTCTTTAGCTACCTCACTCTTGGTGAATTGTCTGGCTCCTTTGGATTTTCTTATCAATTATGGGTCGTTCAAGACCTGTCATAGCCTAAGACTCTAGACTCTGCCTAAGTGTTGTCTATACATTATCACAATTCTGATTTCGTTCAAAGTTATTACATCACATATCAAAACCGTCCCATGTTCATCCGGGATTTACATCACCACCATTTTGATTTCATTCGGAGTTATTACATATCAAAACCATCCCGTGTTCATTCGGGAATTATCCGTTTCATTTTAATTTCAAGGAGTTCGAATCTTTTATCAAAATCAATATATATTTTAAAGTTTGATCTCTTTGAATCATTTCGGATTCAGTTTTACGCATGATTTCTCTGAATCGTTTAATGTCCAGTTTTAAACGTGTAATCTCTATAGATAGTTTTATAGTTAATTTAGTGTGTGATCACTCTGGATCGTTTGTTGTTCAAGTTAAGGAGCAATCGCTCCGAATCTTTAATAGAGTTCGTGGTCGTTCAGGGTCGATAGTCAAAACCGCGATCTCTCTAGATTGTTAATTGAAGTCGTGGTCGTTTCAAATCCATAGTCTCTGCAGACCTTCAAATCCATGACCGTTCGGGACTGATAATCAAATCCCTGGTGTCTCTAGACCTTTTCCGAGCCCAATTCGCTCGCTCTCTGGTGAGGGGACTTGATGATAAGTAAGCCCATCCAATCGCTCTTCGGCAAAGTGACTTACCTCCTACTCTCTGGTCTCCGGATAGGACTTAACGCGAGCACAGTCCATGGTGTCTACGGACCTTACTAAGTCCAATATGCTCGCTCTTCGGCAAGGGGACTCAATTACAAGTAAGCCCATCCGCTCATGCTCGGGTGAGGGGACTTACTTCTTGCACTCCGGTCCTGACTTTCTAGTCGGGACTTTATAGCGATTAGTATCGTACAAGTCCATCTGCCCACTCTCCAATGAGGGGACTTGCACCTTGCACACTAGCGCCGTCTCTTCGGATGGGAGCGATCAATGTCAGTCACCACATTCAATGTGGATTGCAATAATCAAATTCAAATATAAAAAACAATATAAAATCTAAAATCGAGGTGACTGCCTCGCGAGGCATTACAGTATAGCATCCAGCCTAGAGCTTGCCTAGGGACCGTTCGGGATCTCATACACGAGTAAGCGTCTAAACTTTATTATTGCATGGTTTATTGAAAATGGAAAATAAGAGCGTGAGAACTAGACCCGATTCCCTACCTCTCAATCAAGAGATGACTATCCTTGACCTTGATCCAGGGGCATTTCCATTTGCTACGGTCGATGGCTGCTCCTGTCCCATCGCCGCAATTCAATTCCTTACATATTGTTGTAATAGGTTATCCCTGACCTGTTCTTCGATCAGATCCCGCAGGTGCCTGCAATCATTTGTGTTATGCCCATCCAGCTCATGGAAAAGGAGTATTTTCCAAATGCCCTTTCCCGCTCCATGGGCTCTCTTCTCGTCGGCTTTCGACAGGGGATCTGTCCCCTAATATTCAAGTAAATTCGCTCCGGGGTTTCATTTAAGTCTTTGTAGGAAGAGAATTTCGATTCCGTCCTCTATCGCTTTGATCCATCAAAGCTATCATCCATCTTTCTTTTTCCTTTGTCCTTGCTTGATCTTACTCCTAGCGATCGTCCATCATCCAAAGCATTAACCTCTTCCTCATCAGCTTGAGCATCCTCCTAGCACAAAAACCTTTCAGCTTCATGATAAAATTCTATGAGATCCCTGGGAGGATCCTGTTCCAAAGCCACCTTGAAATCCATCTTAGCGGCTATCCGTGAAACTGCTGCCATCAAAACCATTAAGGGGTGAGGTTTATTGACCATGGAAATTGCTGCATTGAATCTTTTTAGAAAAATCATGAGGGTCTCTCCAACCCTCTGCTTCATACTTGCAAGTGTTATCACATTCTTAGGTCATGAAATATAGACCTGGAACTGCTTCACAAATCTATTCACCAACTGAGCCCACGTGCTATTAGAACCATTCTCCAGCTGTCTAAACCATTGCGCTGTCAAACCTGTCAAATATAGAAGGAAACACCTTCCCATTACCTCTTCAGACACACCTAATACTTTCATGTGCCGGAAATACCTCATCAAATGAACCGTTGGATCCGTCACTCCATCATAAGTTTCCAACATTGGTAACTTGAAATCGGATGGATTCCTAGCTTATCAAATATTCGAAGTGAATGGAATCCTGTTCACATCTTCCATGCTATGATTATGAAATCCACCCCTCATAACTCGCCTCACCATCTCAGCAAGTCTATCGTCGTCGTTCAAAGGAACTATGAGGTTAGGATTCTCAGCCTGCCCCCTGAATCTGTAAGGGAATTTTGGCACGTACTCCTTTGGTCGCGTTTCAACATTCTGATTCAAGTTCACATGCTCTGCATTAACTCCAAATTGTATGCCATTTCTTCTAAGGCCATAATGACTCATGCCCCCGAGCTCTTGGGAGTCGGTGCCAATCCCTAGGGATGGGTCGGTATTGACCCATACATTTGGTCGAGGTTTGCTCCAGGTCGTTCTACTCCAATTCTAGCTACTTGCGCTATGGCTTTCGATCCTCGATTCTGATTTTCTACAACTCTAATTGTTCCCATCTATCCCATATTTCTGAATAAATAATTCATCATCTCTTCCTGGCGTGCCATCATCCTATCCTACAATCCATTCATCATATTTTCCATCCCATCTCTGGTTATGTAGATTGATGGGGGTTAGCTCCTGAGGATGTCTCTTAGCTGCCTCTGGTTGATTTTCTCCAACAACATTCCTTCTAGTTGATTTCCTAGCCATTTCGAATCCTTTCAAATCATAAATCAACAAATTCAAGTGGTTCTCAGTGAAAGCGCCAAAATGTTTGAACCAAAAATGGAATAGACACCTAATGTTGGAAAATTTATAAGGATCTTCAAGCTCTAATATCAGTTTAGGAATCCCTATAAGAAGAAGAAGGAGGGAGAAGTAATCGATAATTTTCTAATAGAGATTAAGAGATGAATATTTTGTAAAGGAGGAAAATAAACTTTATTTTTCTTTCAACTTCTCTTTTTTGCTTGCATACATAAAATAAGAGAAAACATTCTTATTTATAGTGTAGTACATTCTCTAGACTTTTCTTCAGTGTCTTAACAAATCTATTTTCCAGAATTCTCCAAATTACATATTAGATAAGTCTAGATTTTTCTCTATGCTTAATTTGACATTTCCATAAATATAAAGACTAAAATTATCAACATAATCAACGTTTCCTAAAAACCAAGTTTATTTCCAATATCCCCCCATAAACTTGGTTTTATAAATCTTAGCAAAATTTTCAATCTTTGTATTTTACGTGCTTCGGTAGGAATAAGGATATTATCCAATCTTTCCTTATTGTATTAACATTCTTCCCCAATATTGAGATCTTCGATGCAATTTCACGAATCTTTGTTGTGCTCCATTTATTTCGTCCTTCATCTTTAACATAGAATACTCTAAAAAGTACGCGTTCTAGCTTCCATCTTGGACCAGTGTCATAAATTATAAACGATTTATATATGTTATCTTTTCATTCTTTCATAATTTTATTCTTACAATCTTTGACCCATTCAATTTCCTTATGCGTTTCCCAAATTTGACTTCCGCATGAGATTTCAGAACAAATTAATGGAAAAAAATTATTCGAAGTAGAAAGGATATAATCTTTGCTCACCACTTTGTTGTCAACCTTATAGTATTCATCACTTGTCTCTTTAATTCCTTCTTTGACCATTTCTATTTTTATTTCTTTTGTATTCTCAATTTTCATTTCTTTAAATTTCTGCATAAACTTTAAATCTTCTTCAAGCTCTTAAATTTCTTCTCCTTGATTCACGACCGTTTCATTTTCGTCTCCTTTGCTTTCGCACTTTATATCATTTGCATCATCCTTGTTGACTTTAACTTCTTCATATTCATTTTCTTCATTCTCTTTCATATTTAACTCCTTAGCAGTCACCTTTTTCACTTCATTGGTTTTGCTATGCTCTTCTACTTCTATCCTTGTGACTTTCTCTTTGGTTACTTCTTTGATTATTGGTAGCTCATTTTCTTTTATTTCCTTAATTTTCTCTTCCATTAGTTCTTTGATCTTTGGTAGCTCTTCTGCAATTTTCTCCTCCATATCGCTTTTCATTTTCTCTTTCTTTTCCTTTGCAACATTCTCTCTCGTCTCGCTATTTTTTTTGTCTTTCTCATCGGCTGACATATTTTCTTCAACATATTGCATTTCCTTCTTGTTAGCTTTTGTATCCAAGTACATTTCCTTTTCATCTTCAATTTCAACTACTTTGAGTGCCCATAAAAGTGAACAATCTTCTTTATCATCTTCAACGAAGTTAAAACTTGGTTTTCCATTGTAATTTCTGTTTCCTCCTCGTTTTCGACCTTTTGTAGTATATGTATTTTGCCTTTTCTCCTCTTTATGATAGTCACATCTTCCATACTTTTACCATGATCTCTTTCGCTTTGGTTTCGACTTCTTCCATTTTTAAATATCTCATTTTCTGCAAGGTGAGTTTTGTTTGAAGAGCTTGCTCTAATGACACTTCTTTAACTTTTTCTTCAATTTTCCTTCATGGGTTTGAAGTGAACCCATGAGTTGATCAACAATCATGGATCCTACATTTTTAGATTCTTCATTAGCTACAAATATGTAATCAAATTTTGAATCTAAAGATCGTAGAATTTTCTCAACAACTCTATAGTCTTCCATTTTTTCTCTATATCTTTTCATTTGATTACAATAGATAAAAATCGAGAAAAATAATCATCAATTGATTTTGATGATTTCATATGCAAAGATTAAAACTCACCTCGCATGGTTTGTAGTCTAATTTTCTTTGCTTTGTCAACTTTTAAAAGGGTTCTCCAAAATCTCCTGTTCTTTCTTACTACTTTGTGCATTGGCTATCTTCTTGAGCATAGCATCATCCAAACCTTGGTAAATGAGCTTAAGAGCCTTTTGATCCTTCTTCTTCAAAATTTTCAAATTATCCCTCTCAATTTGGGATAAAGTGGAAATATCGGCTGGTTCTTCATACCTATTTTCTACTCTATCACACGCATCTTATGATCTAAGCAGTGGCTTCATGCTACTACTCCAACTTTCATAGTTCTCCTTCTTTAATAAAGGAACTTGAAAAAGAGTTAGTCCGTTTGCCATCTTCCTTGATTAGCGACCTCGCTCTAAAACCAATGTTAAAATTTTAAGGAGGATCTTCAAGCTCTGATACCAATGTTGGGAAATCTCCATAAGAAGAAGAAGGAGGGAGAAGTAATGCTAATATGCTAAAGAAGATTAGAGATGAATATTTTGTAAAGGAGGAAAATAAACTTTATTTTTCTTTTAACTTTTCATTTTTGCTCGCATACATAAAATGAGAGAAAACATTCTTATTTATAGAGTAGTACATTCTTTAGACTTTTCTTCAGTGCTCTTAACAAATCTATTTTCCAGAATTCTCCAAATTATATATTAGATAAGTCTAGATTTTTTTATGCTTAATTTACATTTCCATAAGTACAAAGATTAAAATTGTCAACATAATCAACGATTCCTAAAAACCAAGTTTATTTCCAACACTTAATAGAAATTAGAAAAGAATAAAAGTGAAGAAAATAAATGAAAACAAGTAAGAAACACACAGAGATTTATAGTGGCTCAGTAAACTCCGGCCTACGTCCACTTGAAGATTTTATTGTTAACTTCTGACTTGAGGGCAGAAGTTCTTAGGGGTCGGTATAACTCTGACACTTAGACTTTTAGAATTACAAGAATATAGATAGAGTGGAACTAGACCCAAAAGATCATAAAAAATGAGCCCTACCCCTCTATTTATATAGGTAGGGAGCCTAATATCTCGCACAAAACATTTCTAGGCCGTTCTCCTTGCTATAGACTAGTTCTCCATAAAATATGGGTGCTATGTCATCAAATGTTTTGGGTCAATACAACTCTATGGGTAGGGGTCGGTGCCGACCCCTAAGTTAGCCAAATTGGCTAGGAAGAAAGCCCAAAATGAAACTATCGATACATCGACTTTCAGAAACGGAAGCAAGAGCTTGGTTGAATCTTTAGCCCTACCTTCTGGCATCTCATGCTATTTGAAGATTATAACATCTAGGAAAAATCCATAGAATTGAATTATCCATGTATGAGCTTCCGAATATAGAAACCAACACATGATTAGGATCTCAACGTCGGACTCAGAAGAATTTACTTTAGCAAAAGATGCCAGAAACACATCTTTCTAATACATACCGACATCATTACAAAACTCAGATCTTGGGATCAAGCAACAAAGTCCCTAATTCCCAAAGATAAGAGCTATCGTGTCAATCAAACTAGGGCAATCGAACTTATTACTTAAGAGACCTGGTCCCCTAAGACATGTTGGTTCAGTAGTCAAAGTAATCAGCCCTACGGACTAAGGCATTTACACCAACACTTTGTTGAAATGAACTCAATTAAGCATAAGTAGGGATTAGCGATAGAACTGGCTAGACCAAGTTACTTCATAGTTTTGGACAATGCTATGAAATAGAATATGAAGAAATGACCGCAGAAGTATTACTTACATGTATAGAATTACAGTAAACGAGTATGCTGCACATGAGCTCAAGAAGTGCAACAGCGAGAAAAAGCAATGCTCGGAATCGAGCAATTAAGCCAATAGTCCCCGGAGACATAGGCTGGTGTGCACCGAATTCCGAAAAACGCAAAGGAAGGACAATCGCACTCGGACAACTCATGCGCTAGTTTCCGAAGGCTAAATCTGTGCCTGATCGAACTCCAACTACAACTCTATAAGAGCAATTGTGCCTAGTAATTTAACTATAATCAATCATCCTAATGTGACAGAAATAATAAGTAAAGCCTAAGTTACGAAGAACCTAGCTTCTGGAGGAGTGGAAGTCCCTCCGTCAGACTAAAGATTGGAAGACCGAAAAGTCATTTTCAACAACAAAACTTGGCATTCCACCCTGTCAGGTAAGTTTTACTTTAAATAATATCCTTGTACAATTAACACCCGGAATCCAAGGAAAGTCGACGTATGTTGACCAATCAGGTCCTGAGCGTTGACTGGGGTAGATGTAGTGTGTTATCTACATAAGAAGAGTCTGGTATCCTGAATACTGCAAACAAACAATATAGTGTAGATAACTTGCTTACATTTGAAAAACAATCCATATTGTCCGTTGAAATGATCTCTTCCACACTTACCCGTTATCGATCAACGATCGATAATGGAGCCGCTGTCCGAAGCAACACAGGAAGCTTTTCTTTTCAGGATCATTGGAATACAGAAATAGGAAGAGCGATACGATTCAATCATCCACTATATCCGATTTTGAAATAAATCATCGCATTGGAATTCAAAAACATCGATGGGAACTTAGCCAAATTCTCGAACAGAAGAAAATAAAGACCAAGAGTAAGACTTTGATCCAGAATGGTGCACAATCTTTCGAGACAAAACATAGCTTCACCGCCGGTCGAATTAAAACTATATAGGACAACTCCAAACCTACATCATGCACCCACTTACCAACTTAAAGCCTTGCATAAACTACGAAGCAAAGATTACATCGTCAATATTAGGAATTGTAATTCAGATTGAAATAAAAAAACAAATGGCTGTCAAAAGTCAGTAAGTTGAGAACATCATCTTGAGGTGGACTCTGATGATTCACATTGAAAATTCAACAGTCAAAGCCAAATTTGCATGGTAACCTCGACACGATAAACTAAAATTGGCGAAATGAAGACTCAAAAGAATTTACTCCCAAAGCATGCCTTGTTTTCAACGAAGGCATACTCAGGGGGGAAAATGTTATCCGGGTTTTTAACCCAATAGGACCCAATAGGAGAAAGAACAATCTCGTGTTATCGGAATGGTTTAGAACTTAGCCATAAAGGCTAAGGCAAGGATTTAACGAGATCCAAGCTATATTACTAAGGCCACGACTGGGATCGACTAAACCAAGAGACCATCATTCTTTCAGCCCAATCAGCAGCTGAGCGCAAACAACCAGTAAATTGTCATCAAAATGGAACAACGTGCAACGAGACTACGCAAACAATGACGACACAAGACCGTGGAAACATCCCAAACTCCAAACTCCAAAAAATATCCTAAGTATTTGGATCGCCAGTGACCCATACCCTATGGATCGCTATTGATCCATGCAAAACAGAGGGTCACTGTGATGCAGGGAAGAAGAGAAGGAAGGAAGAAGGATACTGAAAAAATGCTAAGTCTATAGGTCGCTAGCGACCCATAGACCATGGGTCGCTAGCGACCCATGCTTCTCCATGAATCTTCAATGAGCTAACTAAGGAGGTAATGGAAAAAGTAACCAAGTCATTACCTCGCATATGAACCAAGTCTATGGGTCGCTAGCAACCCATAGACCATGGGTCGCTAGCGACCCATAATTTTGGCTCAAATCGTGAGCTAGACCTCCCTAGGTCGTTCCCTACCTACCTACGAGCAATTGATGAAGTGGCCCAGCCCAGAAGCTCTCCAGTGTCTATAAATACCGTTCTACCTGCAACATAAAGAGGGTCTTCTCCGGACTGGTTGCTAAAGCTCTGTTGGAAACATTCTTCACTCTCTACCTCTCTCACAACAATCTCCAAAGGAATTCACTGTAATCCTTCAGTGGATTCCTACTCTGGGGATTCAATCTAGCTAAAGATAATTAAAGCCTTGTAATCAAACATTTCTTGTAACATAAATTAGTCTATAATAAAACTATAAAGTGGACGTAGGCTTCATTAACAACCAAACCACTATAAAAAATTTCCGTCTTCTTTCTTTTACTGTTTTTTTCTATATCTGTTATGATATTGCTCTGTCAGAACAGAGCTGGTGCTTTCAAATTCAAACTAGGGTGTTGGTCCATTTTTAGGGTCAACGGTAACCGTATCATCACCCCCCTTCAAGATCGGTCTTGTCCTCAAGGTCGAGTGTTGTAGTGATTTCTTTGGGCGGAGGTGTAGGAATTTTAGTTTGTAGGTTTGGGCATAGTTTCAGTACGGAGATGTGGAAAACGGTGTGTATGCGGGCTTCTTGAGGTAGGCGCAGTTTATATGCTACCAGGCCAATTCGTTCAAGGACTTAGAATGGACCGAAGTACTTTTTGGAGAGCTTATGTTGTGGTGAACGGAGAGAGGATTGGATGTATGGTTAAAGTTTGACGAAGACCTATGCTCCAATGGGAAATTGCTTGTCTATATGGTGCTTGTCAGCTTGATTCTTCATGCAGAGTTGAGCTCTTTGCAAGTTTTTTTTAATGTGATGCAAGATTTGATCTCTTGTGAGTGCCTATTCCTCGAGTTCTTGTAGTTTAGTGGTCCCTACAATATAATCGAAGATAATTAGAGGTGTACGACCATATACGGCTTGAAAAGGTGACATCCCTATGGAGGAATGTTTACATGTATTATACCACCACTCCGCCTAAGCTAAGTATCGAGTCCATTTTTTAGGAAAATCACCAACAACCGCTCGAAGATAGGTTTCCAAACATCGATTAACCACCTCCGTTTGGCCATCGGTTTGGGGGTGGTAGGCGCTACTCATTCATAGTTTGATATCATGTAAGTGAAAAAGCTCTTTCCAAAAGTGACTCATAAATATTCGATCTCGATCGGAAATAATGGAGCATGGAAAACCATGTAATCTCACATGTTCTTGTAGAAAATAGCTAGCAAGTTGATCGACGAAGAAGGAAGTGGGAAGAGCACAAAAATGAGCATACTTGGAAAGACGATCTACTATCACCCAAATAGAACTTTTACTGTTGGATGGTGGGAGGTGGGTAATAAAGTCCATAGAGATGTTTTCCCAAATTTGAGATGGTATGGGTAGTGGTTGTAATAACCCCTTAGGCGGTGTAGTTTCTGACTTAGTTTGTAAACAAATTGAGAAATTGGAAACAAAATCTCTAACTGGGTTAAAGAGTTTGGGCTAAAAGAAATTATTCTGTACGTGTGCCATTGTCCCTTTGATTTAGAATGACCACCTAAGCTAGAATAGTGGAAGGCTGAAAGGATTTTGTTTTGTAGTGCTTGGTTGTCAGGTACATAAATTTGCTTGCCTCTGAATAGAATGCCATCTCTGTAGGCGAACTTTGCAACACTACCTGGGTTGGATTGAAGTTGCTGAATTAGTTTTTGAGCTGCCTCATCCTCAATTAGAGTCTGTTAAATCTCCGCGGTCAGATGAAATTGCGGTGAAGAGAATCCCAGCAACAACGCTTCGGAGGTCCAACGTGATAGGCTATCGGCGACAGTGTTTTCCAAGCCCGGCCTATATTAGATTACAAAATCGAACCCCAACAGCTTAGTTAGCCATCGTTGTTGTACGGGTGTCTAGATGGATTGCGTCAATAGTTGTTTCAAGCTCTGTTGGTCGATGATGATCAGAAATCGACGCCCCAGTAAGTAATGTCTCCATTTCTAGACCACGGAGGTAATGGCGTACATTTCACGCACGTATGTGGAAGCTTTGTGGAGTGCGGGTGGCAGACGTTTGTTGCGATAGGCTACTGGGTGGCTCTGCTGCAAGTGGACAGCGCCGATTGTAGTTCCTAAAGCGTCGGTATGAACTTTGAATGGTGTTGAGAAATCAGGAAGGGCAAGAACCTGGGCTTGGGTGAGTGCATGTTGCAGGGAGAGGAAAGCTTCATGGGCTTTGTTGGTCTGATATAAATTTACTTCTTCTTTTCTAAGTAAATCAGAAAGTTGGCCTGATATGTGGGCATAGTTTTTGATAAAGCGACAGTAGTAGCCTGTAAGGCCTAAAAACCCGCGAACTGCTGTTGTTGAAGTTGGTATGGGCCACTGAAGGACTGTTGTAACATTTTTTGGGTGGATCTTCACACCATTGAATGAAATAATGTGACCTATGTAGTCAAGTTCCTAAAGCCCAAAACACATTTTGAAATATTAGTAAAAAATGATTGTTAGCCAGAATGAATAGAGTAATTTCTAAATATTGTAGATGTAAGACCCAAGAGTTGCTATAAATTAAAATGTCATCAAAGAAGACCAATATGAATTTTCAGAGATATTGTCTAAAAATGTTGTTCATGGTAGCTTGAAAAGCATAGGGTGCATTTGTAAGACCAAATGGCATGACTAAAAATTCATAATGTCCTTCATGCGTACGAAATGTTGTTTTATGCACGTCTATTGGGTGAACCCTTATTTGGAAATATCCACTTTTCAAATTGAGCCTTAAGAAATACGAAGATCCATGTAGTTCACCCAATAGTTCATCTACTGTAGGAATAGGGAATCTATCTTTAAAGATAATAGAATTTAATGCTCGATAATCGACATAGAAACTCCACGAACCATCTTTTTTTGACAAGGAGGACAGTTGAAGAAAATGGGCTTGTAGATGGTCGTATGATGTTGGCTTGTAACATATCACATACTTTAGTTTTGGTTTCATTTTTGAGTTTCGATTTCATTTTTTGAAAATAAGGGTACCGATATAGCTTGACATTGACCGGTTGGGCATTTTGTTGGAGGTTGATATGATGGTCTAGTTCTCATTGAGGAGGAAGGCATATTGGTTTATTAAAAAGATGAATATACTAGGACAAAATGGATTGGATTTATCGGTGAGGATTGTCTATTGGGCTTTGTGTGCTTTAAGTTGGAGAGGGGTCTAGTTGGAGGTGAAAATACAGGGTGATGGATGAAGTGGACTGCATTCTTTTAGTTGGTGTAGGGAATCTGGATTAGGCTTTGGGAGGAATTTAGGCCTGTTAGAGTGATAGGCTGTTGGTTGTAGGTAAAAGAAATAGCGTGTTGAGTCAAATCAGTAGTAATTGAGCCTAGGGTTTAAAGCCATTGAACACCCAGAACTGCATCTGATCTAGTGAACTCAAGAACAAAGAAACCAATTAAAAATTCGTTACGATTCATTTGCACCAGAACATTCTTAAAAATTCCTTCACAACGTAGTCTCTCGCCATTCCTAATGATGACTGAAAAGACATGGTGTTGCTTCTAGTGCAGGCCTCGGAATCGTGCAGCTCGGGGCATAGAATATTATGGGAGCTTCCTAACTCGACGAGTATGGAGATAGGTGGGTTGTTGATGGTTGACGGTAGACGGATTGAAGTCAGATTTATGGAGCCAAAGAGGGCATGAAGGGAGATCTCAGGTGGGTTGCGTTGTCTGAGTGTGGTGCTTCGGGGGTAGGTGGATCTGGTTCGTCTTCATCCTCGGGCTGAAGGAGTATCAGTTGTCGAGTTTTACACCTGTGGTCTGGTTGATATTTCTCATCACAATTGTAGCATAATCTTTGAGCTTGACATTGTTGCATTTCTGTAGTAGTTAGTCACTTTATTGGGTAGCTGCGGATTGGGTTTTAGATGGGAGGTGGGATTGGCGGTAAAGTATGAAATGGGAGAGGTGGATTGCAGTTAAATATGGTACGGTTGTAAGCATTACAGTTATCATTCAATTTTGCTTCTATTAGCTTTGCCATGTTTATTGCAGCGATTAATGTGGTGGGGTTATGAAGGAAGAGTTCGTTCCGGATTTGTGGTTTAAGGCCGGAAATGAAGCAATTAAGGATGGCTTTCGGGGAAAGGTCGGTAATTCCATTACTTGTGGTTTCGAATTAGGCTTGATATTCTTTGATGAAGGAGTTTTCTTTAGCTTGAAAAGAGTAGCTTGGGGTTGATTTGGGATGGTGGGCCAAATCATTATTTGTGGGCAATTATAAATGCGCTCCATGATGTTAATTGCTTGTTCCCAAGTGAGGGCTTGGGATTGCATGGAAAAGCTTGCTAAATCGAGGCATTGTTCATCGAGTGTTTTGTGGAAGGAGAAGAAGTGTTCAGCTTGGAATAACCAATCGAATGGGTTAGATTCGTCGAACGGCGAGAGTTCACATTTAGGGGGTCTAGGCATAATAGGGTTTAGGGTTGGTAATATGGGTGGTTGGCGAGTGGTTGTTTGTGAGGCTAGTGATGAGATAGGTGATGTTGGTGGGTTAGTTGATAGTTTGAAGTTCATGTCAGCGATAGCTTTGGTGAGTTGTTGAAGGCATGATTGTATATCGTTTATTTGGGTTTGTTGGTTTTGTAGTAGGATTGTGTGGGATGTTTGAGTGGTTGGATATTACCAATGGCATGTTGTTGTTAGGTGGATTGCTCATGTATTTGGGTTATTGCCTCATCAATTTGACGAGTCTTTTGGGTTGGTTTAGTGTAGACGAGGAAGGAGAGGGAGGTGAGAAGGGGAGTGAAAGCACCAAATGAAAGCAACTAACTCCTTGGATGTTTGGATGCAATAGAAGACAAAAGAATTCTTGAGGAGCAGAGAAAAGAAATAAAGAAAGGAGAAGAAGGATGTTTTGTAGAAAAGAAGAATGCAGAAATAATTGCTACGAATTACCCTCTTTCATTTCAACTTGCCTTCTCATAATAACAGAGGCTATTCCAAAGTAGTGAATCCTAGGTTGCCAAGTGGCATTACATAGATGGCTAAATGAAAAGTTGTAACTAATTAATAACAAATTTAACAAATTCTGAAAATAAGAACAACAAAGAATTTCTATTTTGTCTTGATGTGCAGTCATGCATGCATTGTTGCAACTAAGATTCCATGTTGTGATTCATTCTCTATATCTTCCAAGCATAACAAACTTCCTTTTAGGCCTATTTATTATAGTAACCGTATCAAATTACAACATTCACTTTTTCTGCATCTATTGTTCCTAAGCAATTTGGTGTTGTGTTGATAATCTCGACATGGAATTACCGTTTCTGTAAGGACCCGATTCTTCGACTTCCGAATATCGACATCAATACATCCACTGTGTCGACTACCGAGCCATCGAATGCCAGAAAACCGAATTTTTAGGGTTTAAGAAAGAAGAGGTAGAAGAAAAGATAGAAGAAAAGGAAAGAAGAACAACAAAACAACATCAGAAACAGGAACAATATCAGAATCTCACATTCGCAGCGGAACAACATATAATAGATAAATGAATAATCTTTAAATCAAAGAACTATATCATTTAATACATTACATCATCATCAGAGTTTACAACAACAGAGTCAATACATCAATGGACAGTTATATAAACTTGTCCTCATACAGAATACACAACGGAATAAAATAATATCATATACAAGTGGTACATCTTGCCATCCAGCTTGCCACTAAGCTCCACCGCATCCCGAATCCAAAATGACCTGATAACCTGACTCTAGACTGCCCGTGTGGAAATTGGTGGGCACCCAGAGTTTAGGAAGGAAACAATAAACTCCAGGTCAGTCATGGTGACCGGTGTGAGAACTTAAAACAGTTTATCTTTAAAACAAACAACAGGAAGATTTTTAAAGTCAATTTCGTCATGCTTTTGGAAAAATGAAACTACCATAAGACCTCCCGCCACACACACAATGCAAACACAGAATTGGAGGAGATTTCTTCTTATGATAGTCAAAGATGCTTACTACGCAAAATCAAATCCATTTTGATATTATTATTAGTGCATAGTGTAGAAAACATTTCGAAAGTAGAATATAAATCTTAGCCAGCATAGGTACCATTATAGTATGCCTACTATAGCTACCATATTAAATGGCAGGTTCTACAACTAAAACCGTACAAGTCACGTATTGTTTCTTTGGATTTCCAACAAATGGTCAGGCCAAGGAACTTCCCATTGCCACATAGGTACGCCTCTGGAAAGACGACCCGAGAAATAACCTAACATTACGGTTAGATCTCTGCCAACACAAGGCCGGGTTACCTCTGCAAAAATAGGTAACTACTGACACGCATATGCCATCCCCCGATCATAACCGAACTTCCCGAGGATCCTCAATTTCCAACAACCACATAATAAATTTGCAGTAACAACATAGGTTAAATATCTGGGCTCCATACCATGATACCACCTCTATCCAGAAGGAATGACATACACTAAGGGGCGCTACTCCCTAGAACCTTGCCGCATCCTTCCTGTTTTGACCATTTCCGGGGTGTGAGGTCCGACGAAGTCTCGTCCACAAAGCCACGGTTTATACAAAAGCTATGATTTGGGTCAAACAAATGATCAAAGTAATGATCACAGAGATAAATGATCAAACAAATGATCATATCACAAATGATCAAACAATGATCATTTCACAGCAAAACTCAGCATGCCACGTTACCAAATTGGGAATATATCACTAGTAACCATCAACTACATAACCTCTGAGCTCGTACGTCTCAGAGAAGGGTGTTAAGCTAAGAGAATAAATTCTCCGCCACCAACAGAAATGTATTTGATAGAAACCAGCTTTATATCTCAATTTGTAACGTCAGACACACAACCATACAAGTCTGTTCCGGGATCGAACAGAACCGAAGGCACTTCTCACGAAGCCCTTGCAAATCCGGATAATTTTCAAATCACGTGCGGACTTCCCGTCACTAAGGGTGATAAAACCTCTATATCGGAGATCAGCCGATGCAGAGTAACTCGACGGTAATCCTTCCGTTTTCAAAAATATCTGATCTTCAACACCGGTCATCAAATGCAATCCATTACGACGTATCACATATTCGGAATGGGTTATACGACCCAAAGGTCCTTTCCCGGCTAACCCGAATAGTGAGCGCTTATTCAAAAATAAGTGTGGCATTCAAATTCAACCAAATCACAACAAATACCCATTCAAGGTAATTATAGATAGTCGGTTATTTAACTATCAATAGGTCTGCACAGCATCATCAGATTTCAAATAATTTTCCAAAAATATCTTTACAAGATATATAATTTCCACACTTCAACCATTTGAAAACAAATTTCAAATATTCACTTTTCAATTTATCTTTAAAAGATAAAATCTCAAAAACATTTCACTTCATATTGGAAAAGCATTTCCATACTTATTTAATAATAAGTAATTCACAAATCTTATTTATTTTCAACATTTGAAAATATTCAATATACTTAAATCAAAATTAAGTATATATTTCATTCTTTAAGGAAAACGTTCTCTTAAACACATTTATTTGAGTCAAAACGAATGTTGTGTAAAACATCGTTACGACGACTCAAAATCACTAGTATAGGGATTCGAAATTAAGATAGATATATAAATCCCAATACTATATAAAACATTTCCTTTCGGAAACCATTTACTATAACAACAGTGTTATAGTCCACCATTTCCTTATTTCTCGAAACGTCTATTTCAACAATAAATGTTGAAATCTATGTATTTGATACTTAACACGTTTTAAAACATCTTTTTAAAACGATTACTTCATTTCGTAATATCACTTCTCCAAAACATATCCATTTTATTTAATAATATATTCACTGTCCAAAATCGTGAATATACTTCGTTAATGCATTTAACGTTTCTACACATTTTACTTAAAAGATTATCCACTGTCCAAAATCGTGGATAAAATTCCCAACCAAACTCTTATTATTACAACATTTAACTTAAAGGATAATTCGCTGTCCAAAATCACGAATATATCTCCTTTATTATCCAATTCAATTTATATAACTCAATTATATACCGGAAGTCTATATTATAAGTTAAGAACTTATAATCCATTTATTTACAACATCTATTCATTTTATAACTTCATAAATTATAAGTCTATAAATTTCGTTCACTTATGAAATCCATTTTTTTCCATTTTAACACTTATAAAAACGCGTTTTATAATTCCAGTATTCTTAATTTATAAAATATCAATTTTATACATCTTTTATATAAATCGTTCATAATAATTCAAAAATCCCAATTTAAAAATCAAAATCATTATTTTTAAACTTCAAAAATGGATCCGATGATGCAACAACACCAATCATCAATCACGACAATCAAACATCATATATCATCATATGATAATCAACAAATATCACAATATCTGTAATCAAATAAATATTGGTGAGGAATCCAGTCGGATCCCTCCAACCTATTTCCCTGCATCCACAGATGTTAGCACAATACCAATTCCGCTCCAGTACGGAATATCGCGGCATATGGGTTTAATAAATATTATCCGCTATTATGCAACGCAATAGGGTCTCATCCGCTATACAATGCGGGAAATCAACTCCAATATATATATATTCCAATATATATATATATTGCTATATACATAAATAATACCAATTCCACTTCAATGTGAAATTATCGCGGTATATGTTTTTAATGAATAACCTCCGCTTAATAACGGCGTATAATGTCTATTTTAATCAACAACAGATAATAATTTATCATCCAGGCATACAATCAATAATTTTAAATCTAACTATTTAAAATATAAATCGAAACAAAATATTCGATTGAGTGAGAAGTTCTCACCTTGGTTTCAATTCAGTTTCAGCGTTTATTTCGAATAAAATTAAACGAGCGTTTAATTTTACTCAAAATTTTTACTGACTCCAATCAACTCCAATCTAGCTCCATCACGTAGTGCTCGACAAAACGAAGCCAACACAATTTGTTTCATGTGAAACGGACCTCGTATGAAAAAGTTACGCTATTTTAAAGATTACACGAATTTAAATATACAATTTCAGCTTTTATTTTTATTTTTCTTACCCTAGCTTCAGATCTGGCCGTCCGTCCCTCTAGCTTCAGATCTGGCCGCTCCTTTGCTTCATCTTCCCCAGGTCAAAGAACGTGACCAACAACCCATAGCCGCCTCCTCTCTTCGAATTATTGCGACCACCTCCGGTGACGAGAAGACGATCGGCGAGCGCCATTCCCTCCGCCTACGTGAGAGCTACCCACGCCTTCAACCCCCCTGAGCTCGGCCTCCATTCTACCTCGTAATTCGTGCATGTACATTAGGCAATCGCGGCCCCCTAGCCCCCACGTCGAGCCTCCATATCCAATCTCCACCGTTGGATAGATAGATCTTGATGTCCTCTACATCTTTGCTTTAGAACTCGAAGGCTAATTCTTTACGGATTGAGAGATCGGAGGGGGAGAAAGAGGATAATTTATGGCCATTGTTTCTGTTGATGGCGGCTGGAACAAATTAGGGTTAGGGTTTTATTTTAGTTTGCAAATTGAAGATGTGAGGTCCTTATATAGAAAATTGACGAAAACACTATTCACCCAAAAATTTCTGAACTCCAAATCGAGCGTGCCGGCTGGCGTTTCTAAGGTTTACCCCACATTCCGAACACAATGGAATAGGTTTCGGGAGCTAATTCGGTCATCTGTGCGAATTACGGAATTAAACGATCAAATTTAAATTAAACCGATTCAAACCGATTTCGATGCGTTTCGACTTGCCCCGGACAAACGGTACATCCGATTGACACGAAATTTGAAACCGTACAAAAATTCAACATTATGGATCCGATGAAACTAGTTTCATCGAATTCCGAGACTGTTTGAAAAATGACTATTTTTAACTCGCCAAATTAATATTAAAACAATTTCGATGCGTTTGGAGCTGCCACGGTCAAATGACAACTCCGATTGCTACAAAAAATTGAAATCCGATAATAACAAGCTATTACGGATCCAATGGAACTAGTTTCGTTCAATTCTGAAACTGTTCGAAAAATGGCTAATTTCACTAGTCGATTAAATATTAAAATATTCAATTTTCACAGATTAACTCTAAATTCAATTTTAAAAGTTCTATAACATTACTATAACTTCAATATGATTTAATATAACTTTATAAATCATTTTTAATCACATTAAACTCGATTTTCAATTATTTCTGGAATTTCAACTATTAAATTATCGATTTAATTATCCAATTAAATCCAGATATTCGAAAAATAAATTATTTGACTTATTAATTTCATTTGTTAATATTTAAAATCAATTAAATATTCGAATTTTAATTGACAGAAATTCTGGGTCGTTACAGTTTCTGTGTGTATTTGATCGTCTGCTTCATTTTTTACAAAAATATATACATGTTTTGCAACTTTGGAAGCGCTTGAGTTTGTGCGATTCTTTAACCAATCACTTTTTTCATAGTGTTGTCTATCGATCCAGTAATTAGAGCAATTGTTGCTCAAAATACTATTGTTTTGAAGCCATCTAATATATTGCCTGCAACGTCAGCATTAATTGCATAACTTTTACCAAATTATTTAAATAACTCTTGCATTAGAGTAGTTGAAGACGCAGTACCAGAAACTACTGCACTTCTAGAACAGAGTGGGACTGACTTTGATCTCTGATTTATTACGTGAGTAGAGTTCTTTTCATTCTTATTAATTTTATCTTCTTGATTCATTTTGTATTTTACTAATTCTTAGTAGGAGATAGTTGCCTTTACGTTTGATGAGCAAGTTCTTTGTCAAAATGGACACATAACTTAAGGTTTTAGAATTATATGGTAAAGGAATTTTAAGTGAATTCCTTGAGGTAAGTTTTGTTATTTTCAAATATTATTATTCATCATACACACTGTTATTACTTTCGGTTAGGAAACTCTTTCTTCATGCTGGCCTTGAATAACAATTATTTTTGTATACTAACCCTAACGATGGAAAATATTATATGATGCCTTTTTTATTAAAACAGTTCATCACCATTATTTATCAACTATATTATTTCCCGCCAAACATGCCACTAACACGTATCTCAAATTACTTATCAATATCCTTATTATAGCCAATTTGAAAAAAATCTATTTTTCTTAACCATATATTTGTAAATATCTATTGAAATCGTCCTTGTTCCAAATGTAGCTATGTTTTTTCCATATGGCACAGTTATTAGGATTGACACAAATAACTTGAATGGATTGCTTGCCCAAGTTCTTATTTATTCTTATTATTCTTTTGCAGTGTCCATGTTGTATTTGCATTTAGTAGTTTCTACAATTTTCTAAGTTTTGCGTAATTTTTCATGTCATCAAGTTTGTTAAAATTTACATGTTATTTATGGATTGTACTGCGTATTTTTAGACATGTTACTTTACTATGTTTACCGCTCCATATAAACTTCATGGATAATCTAATTGTTGGATCTTTAAGTGAATTAATTAAAAAATAAATAAAAACAGGTTAATGGTTATATATTTATGAGCCTTTATTATAATTGAGCCGTTGCAAATGTATAACGGTAATATATATATATATATATATATATATATATATGAGCCATTATTATAATTGAACCGTTGCAAATGTATAACTGTCATATATTTATGAGTCATTATTATAATTGAGCCATTGCAAATATATTACGGTAATATATATTCATGAGCCATTATTATTAAGCCGTTGTAAAAGTTTATGGTTTTAAAAATTCATTTTAAATGACAATAAACTCAAATCTATTCTGCCTATTTAAACGATAGATAGACGGAAGAGAATATGTGAATAATAAACAAATTTTCTTTCTTCTTCTTCATCCTTTGCATTTCTCTCTCTTTAAGATACTTTACAAGCAATTAAATTAGAAAGTTCTATATTCGGAACAATTTACAGTAATGCAAATAGTAAATTGACCAAATTTCAGAGATTGTTTTATCCTGAAGATGGAGCGGTTGATTGATAGCTTTTCATCTTGAGGCTAAGCCGCAGATCATCTTAAAGAGAGCGACCTAGTCCGTGACTCAATAAAAAAAACGCTGTAGATTCAGATTGAGGTACACCGATTTTAAGACGATCATGGCTTCGATCGTTGACAACTCTGCTACCTCGATGTCGATGTTTGAGGTTCCGACTGTATTTGTTGCGCCGTTCAGATTCGAAGGTTTGCATTTCAAACGATGGTGCCAAAAGATGGAAAAACCAATGCTGCTTGAAGAAGCAACAAACATTCAGAAAAAGGCTTTGAAGGATTGGATTGAACATGACTCCTCCACAAAAATTATGTTCTTAATGGCTTGAGAGATGATCTGTATGATTACTACAATCGGACAAGTCAGCAAAGGAGATCTGAGATGCGCTGCAAAAGAAATATGATACCAAGGAAGATGGAGCGAAAAAATATGCTATTAGTCGCTAGTTGAAGTTTCAGATGACAGATGAAAAATCTATGGTCGCACGAGGTCCAGAAAATTCCGCATGAGGTCATCTCGGAAGGTATGCCTATAGTTGAACAGTTTTAGGTTATTGTGGTAATTGATAAATTAACCCATTGTTGGAAAGATTTTAAAAATAATCTCAGGCATAAGACTAAGGAGTTTTCCTTAGAGAATTTGATTACTCGTTTACATATTGAAGTGGAGGCTAGAAAACAGGACTAGAAAGAAGAGGTGCTTGTTGTATCTACCAACAACACTAAGAAATCCATAAATAAGAGTCTAAAACTAAGTGCGTAAAATTTTAAGAATCAAAATCACAAACTGAATCAGAACCACAATAATCAGCATCAGAAGAATTAGCATAATACCCCCATAAAGAATGATACTGGATAGTTGTTCTTATGTTACAACTGTAGCAAACCAGGCCATATGGTGTGAAAGTGTTAGAACATGACAAATTTTGCACCATCGGCTAACCTGACTGAAGAAGCCCTTGAGGCTATGCTTACTGAGATCAACCTAGTCGGTGGATCAGAAGGGTGGTGGGTAGACATTGGTGCTTTTCGCAATCTCTGCTATGATCGTGAAATTTGTAAAACATATAATGCTGCTAATGACATAAAAGTGATGTTGGGAGATTCTCACATCACTACTGTTGCTTGAATTGCAACCGTGGAGTTAAAGTTTACCTCTGGAAAGAATTTATTGCTGAAAGACGTGATGCATACTCTAAATATGAGAAAAAATTTAATATCTGGTTTCTTATTAAATAAAGCCAGTTTTACACAAACTATTGGATCTGACTTGTACACCATCACTAAAAATGGTGTTTTTGTTGGTAAAGGATATGTTGTAGATGAGATGTTTAAGTTGAATATTGAAGTTAATGGTTCTGTGTTTATATGCTGTGTGATTTTAATATTTGGCATGCTAGACTTTATCATGTTAATCAGGGACTAATTCATAACATGAGTAACTCATGCCTAATCCTTAAAATGTACATAAATGATTCAGAAAAATATGAATATTGTAGCCAAGCTAAAATTACTAAGACTCCTGTAACACCCCCACACCCCTTAGTATACCCAAAAAAGGCACCCTAAAAGATGTGGTGCATTGTAGGTATAGCTAAAAACTTATAGAGACTAAGATTCACAAAACAAAATAAATCAAACAGCGGAAACATTTAAATAGTAATCTCATTATTCAAAATCAAACTTCATAAAATAGAGTCATAAAACCAAATACATAAGATTCCTCAAAATACCAAATACATGTCTTATGAAAAAGAAAATACCATCTCAGTCACATTATCAGAGTACATAAATAAAATCATCCCTCTCATCAGTACCAGTACATCCAAACTCATATAAAAAGAAAACTAGAAAAGAAGAAGAATAATACATGAAGAATCTCCAAGAATATCTCTCCAAGAAAGCTGAAATCTACTGTCCCTACCTCTGTTGGCCTAGGGAGGAAAAGGGGAAAATAGAGGAGTGGGTCAGACTAAAAGTCTGGTGAATGAAAGTAATTACTAGTATTCTTAAGCAAGATAAAGGTAATAGACTTTGCAACAGTTCTAGTAAAAAAAAGAAATAAAGGAAAAGATAAAGCTGGAATAAAATACGGTTTAACTGTTCGCTTTGATTAGATAGTTTGATTAGATTGTTTGCACTTTTCTTAGATAACTGCTTTGATTAGGATGAAACCCTAATCGTACTTTAATTAGACTGAAGTCCTAATTCAACCCTTTGATCGGCCTTCTATCTCTACTGTGCCCTGTTGGTCCATACGCAAAAGATACGGACTAGACCATGTTGGTCCCTACGCAATTGATACCTACTTAGCGCTTGGAACTCAATAACGACTTATCAGCCTTCACTGAGGATGCACGCTTGACCACCATTAGGCTCGCACTATCTGTTGCTCCCTCTTTGACCTCTTATTTACCATAGCTCCCGCATAAGCGTGCCCTAGCCTCACATCTTCTATTGTGAGACCACTTGTGTCTAACTGAAGGGAATGCTGTTGGTACGGATCCTAACAAACAAAATCTAGTTGCGCCCCCTGTCCAAATCCCCATGATTCGAACTTCTAATTATTGACCACTTATTTACCATCCTTCAGCATAAGCGTGTCCTAAAGGAAATGTTGTCGGTACGGGTCTTACTTTTATCTTTGTTTATTAACTTAGTATAAGTTTTAAAATAAGTCTCTATATCAGTAAAGGACTACCTCATTGGGCCTACAATATAGAATTCTATATCAGTAAAGGACTACCCCGTTGGGCCTACAATACTGATCTTCTATATCTTGCTTATCAACTTAATCCAAGATCCAAGTTTATTAAAATAAGCCTCTTATATTATTTCTACTTTATTTGCTTATTAACTTAATTTAAGTCTTAAAATAAGCCTTTTCTGTTATCTCCAGTTATAACCTATGTGTTAAAATTCTACTTATTAACTTAACCCAAGGTCTAAGAATAAGCTACTTCTGCTATTTCTTCTATTTTCTCTTTTTAATTATAGTTACATGTTATAACTATGTTTGCAAATATCTTAAATTTGCCTATTTCAGTCCAAGTCCAATTTATTACAGTTCTTCTTATTTTACATCCCATTTTCTATAAATTCAGTGTTCTTATATATATTAGTCCATATTCGCGATTTATTCTATTTTATTTATTCCATTCGCGTAAAAAGGGAATTAAAAAGAAACTGACATTTACAGAAGAAATCCCAACGTAGAATAGATGTAAATAAAACGTAAATAATAGTAAATAACTATAAATACCGTAAATAACTGTAAATAATTGGAAAAGCAATAATTAAAAATAAATAATAGAAAATAACTGAAACAGAATAGCTAAAAGAAAATAGATTGGAAAGCAAGTCCAAAATTTACTTAAAAATAAACTGTAAATAAACTTGCATAAAGGTTATCCCAAAATTGTAGAAAAACTACAACTATTGGAAACCCTATTATTTTAAATTACTTAAAAATATAAAATAATTACTTAAACACTCACATGTGGTCCTTAGATCTTTCCTTTGGCATTCTCGAATCCACTTGAAGGGTATAAAATATTTTAACTAAAAAGATCTTCTCTTTAGAAAAATATTCCTTTTAGGGTACAGCCTTAGGAATTGAACCCAGATGGAGAAAATCTGAATGAGAAAAATAACTAGGCCTAAGGTCTTATTTATAGTGTCACTTGTGGATCTCAGACCGTTGGATTTGGAGATTAAATCTAGTGCAACCACGTCATAGGCTTGATAGGAACCGTCGTATGGAAGCACGGACGCACATGATTGGATAAAAGTTGCAAAATGACGTGTAAAAATCGATCTGGATGAAGAATGCATTTTGACGTAAAAAGGTTCACGCGGGTCAACCTAGGTGTCGATCCATCACTTGCTAGGGTTGACCTTAGGGTCGACCTAGCAATGGTGAGGGTGGAACTTAGGGTCGACCTTCCTCTTATTTTTTTTGATTCTTGTTTATTCCGTAACTTCTTCGTCTTAGCTCGGATTTTGACGTTCTATATATGCAAATTGACCAGAAAATTACCACGAATACAATGGTGCAACTCCCGTGGCTCAATTTTGATAATTCCAAAAAGTTATTTTATCATTTAATTAATTCTTTAATTAATTACTATAGCTTAAATTTTGGGTTGTTACAACTCCACATAAATCTGTTTAGAGAGTCAGAACCATTAGATTTAATACACTCTGATATATGTGAAATTGATGGTACTCTAATTAGAAATGGCAAATGCTACTTTATTACTTTTATTGATGATTGCTCTGATTTTAATTATGTTTATCTCATGAAGAATAAAAGTGATGCATTAGATATGTTTAATTTTTTTGTCATTGAAATCAAAAATCAATCTAATAAGAAAATTAAAAGATATGAGAGAACTGCACCCCATTCGCCTAAAATGAACGGTAAAGCTGAAAGAAAAAATAGGACTCTTACCGAATTAGTAGTTGTTTCATTAAATTCGGGTGCATCATCTCACTGGTGGGGGGATTTTATTAACTGTTTGTTATGTCTTACACGGAATTCCTAAATCTAATAGCAAAATTTCAACTTTTGAGGTTTTTAAAAATCATAAACCAAACTTGTCTTATTTTAAAACTTGGGGTTGCTTAGCGTGTGTTTGTATTTCTAACCCTAAAAGAATTAAATTAGCAAGTCAAGCATATAAATGTGTTTTCATTGGTTATTCCCTTAACAGTAAAGCATATAGATTTTTTGATTTGAATGCTCGAGTTATTATTGAGTCAAATGATGTTGATTTCTTTGAAAATAAATTTCTGTTTAAACTTAGGAATAGTGCGGGAGCTTCTACCACTAATAATCCAATAATCATAAATAATGAACATAATATAGAAAGTGAATCTGAATTAGAAGTAAAAGAGCTAGGATAGCTAAATATTTTTCTAGAATAGTATGCTTATGCACTAGAAGAGGACCCTGCTAATCTAAAAGAAGCACTATCTTCTTTGGATTCAGATCTTTGGCAAGAAGCTGTAAATGATGAAGTGGAATCTCTTGAATCTAATAACACTTGACATCTAGTTGATTTACCTCCAGGTTGTAAAACTATAGGTTGTAAATGAGTACTTAAAAAGAAGTTGAAACCTGATGGTACAATTGATAAATATAAGTCTCATCTTATAGCTAAAGGATTTAGACAAAAAGAAAACATTGACTTCTTTGATACTTTTTCACCTATTACAAGAATAACATCAATTCGAATATTAATTTCTCTTGCTTCACTATATGATCTACTAATTCACATAATGGATGTAAAAACTATTTTTCTGAATTGTGAATTAGAAGAAGAGATTTTTATGGGCTAACCCAAAGGTTTTGTTATACCTAGTCAAGAGCATAAAGTTTGTAAATTAGATAAATCTCTATATGGTCTTAAATAGGCACCGAAACAATGGCATGAAAATTTTGACAATCTAATTAGTTCACATGGTTTTAAAGTAAATGAAAGTGACAAGTATATATATTATAAATCTGAGAATAACATTTGTATTATCATATGCTTATATGTTGACGATTTACTTATATTTGGTTCAAACATTCATGCTGTAAATCATGTTAAATCTACACTATGCGCCAATTTTGATATGAAAGATCTTGGTAAAGCAAGTGTGATTCTTGGTATTAAGATGACTAAGTATGAAAAGGGAATTTCTTTGGATCAATCTCATTATATTGAAAAGATATTAAAGAAATATAATTACTTTGAATGTAAACCTACTAGTACACCATATGATCCAAGTGTAAAACTATTTAAGAACACGGGTGAATGCGTAAGACAGTCTGAATATGAAAGCATCATTGGCAGTCTTCGATATGTCACTGATTGTACTAGACCTGACATTGCTTATGTCGTAGGATTATTGTGCAGGTTTACTAGCAGACCTAGTATAGAGGGTGACATGTTATTGAAAGGGTCATGAGATACCTTAAAAGAACTATGAACCTTGGATTACACTATCAGATGTTTTCCGCTATCCATGAAGGATACAGTGCGGCAAATTGGAATAATTTATCAGACAATTCCAAAGCTACTAGTGGATATATTTTTAGTATTGCAGGAGGAGCTATTTCTTGAGAATCTAAGAAATAGTCTGTCTTGGCTCAATCTATTATGCAGTCAGAAATGATAGCACTAGCTAATGCTAGTGAAGAAGCAGATTGCTTAAGAAATCTACTAGTTGAGATCCTTTCATGGGAAAAACCGATACTAGTTGTGTTGATCCATTGTGATAGTACCGCGACTATTGAAAAAGTTAAGAACCATTATTACAACTGTAAGAGACGACAAATTCATCGTAAGCACAGTACTGTAAGGCAGTATATCTCTTCAGGATCTTTAAGAGTGGATCATATACGCACTGATGAAAATTTAATGGATCCTTTGACGAAAGGACTGGACAAAGAGAAAGTCTTTACTACATCTAAAAGAATGAGACTATTGCCCTTAAAACGTTGAGTCATGCACAATGATAACCCAACTTAATGACTGGAGATCCCAAGAACTAGGTTCAATGGGTAATAACAAGATGTAAAGTGATATGAGTTGAACATGCTATTTTTATATACTTAGAAGCATGTATTCCTAAAGTAATTAGATGATGAGTTAATAGAATCTCCTAATGAGATCTATACTCTAAATGAAATGGAGTACCTACCTTCATGAGTACTCTTGATAGACTCACCTACGTGGATGTGGAAATGTAGCCATTTCCTATGGAATTTTGGGCAATATTCCTACAGCATTCACTAAACTGGGATAGACGTGCATGGCCATAAATGCACGGGCTTAGTTGATAGCACTTTAGAAAGGTTGTGTGTGGTTTGATGTTAGGAATAGAGTTCAAGACTACTACGAGTCACTGTGGTAAACTGAATCTTACTCACTATGCAAAGGTTCAAATCGAAAGATACCTTTTGTTTATGCACAACCCTATATTTTTAGAAATTTCTTAGAATTCTTTTTTACTAATTCAAGTGGGGGATTGTTAGAACTTTAAGTGAATTAATTAAAACATAAATAAAAACAAGTTAATGGTTATATATTAATGAGCCTTTATTATAATTGAGTCGTTGCAAATGTATAATGGTGATATATATATTTATGAGCCATTATTATAATTTAACCATTACGAATGTATACGGTCATATATTTGTGAGTCATTATTATAATTGAGCTGTTGCAAATGTATTACGGTAATATATATTCATGAGCCATTATTACTGAGACGTTGCAAAAGTTAATGGTATTAAATATTCATTTTAAATGACAATAAATTCAAATCCATTAATATTTCCTCACTTCAATAACACATACAATTTCCATTCTGCCTATCTATACGATAAATAAGCAGAAGAGAAAATGTGAATAACAGACATTTTTCTTTCTTCTTCTTTGTCCTCTGTATTTTTCTCTCTTTAAGAAACTTTATAACCATTTAAATTAGAAAGTTCTATATTCGGAACAATTTGTTGTAGTGCAAACAACAAATTGACCAAATTTCAAAGGTTGTTTTGTCATGAGGACGGAGCGGTTGATCGATAGCTTTGCACCTTAAGGCTAAGCCGCAAATCGCCTTAAAGAGAGCTACTTAGTCCGCGACTCAGCCAAAAAAAAGATGCTGCAGATTCAAATTGAGGTACAACACTAATTAGTATCGCTGATTACCTTTAGCTTTATTATTTATATCAAGCTTGAAATCTGCCATCCATCCTTACATGTTATTCATGGTTCCATCTACCAATTCTATGCAATTCTTACCTTGTTTACATATGAGCTTACCTTTTTGTAAGTTCAAATATTGTATTTTTCTCTTAGATCTGCAATCTTTCTTGATATATTTGTATTTGTCTTACTTGCATTCATTTTCAATCCATCACATGACTTTAGTTTGTGGAATTTTCCTTGATTGCAAATGATATATCTTCATTTTGTGTTAGAAAATATTAATAGATCATTTACATATGGCAATATGGTGGGCACAATTTAAGATATTAACAAAAATTTGCCATTTGTGATATTTGAATTAATTCAAACTCTAAATACTTCCTTAGTAGTAATAAAAAGATGAGGGAAATATCAGGTCCTCCTACCTTATACCTTCATTGCTATCGAGGTATCTTTTAGCAATAATAAAAAGGTGATGGCATGCTTGGCGGGGATAATAACGATAATAATGATTAACTAAGTTCATTATACTAAATAAATTATTATAAAATATTATCCAAGTTTTATAAAAATTAACAAATTTATAATAATAATATATTATAAAATATTAACCAAGTCAACTAAGTTTTATAAAAATTAACTAAAATTTAAAAAAAATTAACTAAGTTAACTAAGTTTTATAAATAATAATAATATATTAACTAAGTTTTTTTTAATATTAACTAAGTTTATAGTAATAATAGATTAAATAACCAAGTTTTATAAAAATTAACAAGTTTATAATAATAATAATGGTTAACTAAGTTTATAATAATAACAATAGATTATAAAATATTAACAAGTTAACTAAGTTTATAAAAATTAACTAAATTTATAATAATAATAATAATAAATTACAAAATATTAACCAAGTCAACTATGTTTTATAACAATTAACTAAATTTATAATAATGATAATAATAATTTAACTAAGTCAGTTGAATTTTTTAAATAATGATAATGATAATAAGGATAATAATAATAACAAATTAACTAAGTTTTATAAAAATTAACTAAGTTTGTAGTAGTAAGAATAATAAATTAACTAAGTTTTATAAAAATTAACTAAGTTTATAGTAGTTGTAGCAGTAATAATAATAAATTATAAAATATATTCATATTGGTGCCCAATAGTTGATAGAGTTATGGGTATCCCTAGGGGCAATTATGTAATTTATTATATATATATCTAACTCATTGACCAATCTTGTTCGAAATATAAGGTATTATCTTTCTACAATATACTTGATATAATGTAGTGTATTAATTAATCAATTTAATTAAAAGTATATTTAATAGAAAATCCATAAATAGTATATTTTGTCATAGTAGTTATAAAGTGTTGTAAACATGAGTAATTTATCACAATGAATATAAATATGCCATTTTAAATGTTCCTAGTTAAGATTCATCGAGACTGGATATCGATGTATGTTAGAACCTCTCTTCTTGGATTTTAATGACAACAATTATACAGTTATGTGAAATAACCTCTAAGCTAACTGGCAGGTACATAACTATCAAAAAAAGAAAAACAAATAAGTTCAACATGAAGATACACAATACAAAAGAGGGTAAAAGTATATATATATATAGAGATACAAGAAGAGATATACATGAAAGGGGCAAGACGAAGGTGACGAACAAAGTACTATTAGACATAGAGTGTCATGTCTAGAGTATATATATGTTAAAATCTCTTCAAAGTGGTATACACGCATATTATACAAACGTATCTGATCACAAGTCAATTTCAAAGTTTAAAAACAAAAATCACTTCAGGCAGTCGACTGAATAGACCCCCACAGTCGACTGAATTCATGTACATACATATATTTACACATTGATAGTTTAAGTCGACTAAAAATACAATTCAGCCGACTAAACACGATGTAACATTCCTAATTTTGATGGCATTATTCATAAGATTTAATTAGATAAATTAAATAGAATAATGTTGATAAGGAGATTGAGATTTGACTAAATTAGTATATGGTCGTGCTTACTAATTGAATAAATGGGCTTTAATTTGGTTTAAGGGCTAATTTAGTTACACATTGGCATATTAGTAAAATAGCCTCCTTATTATTTTACATAGCTATTACTTCTCATCTATGTCCATTCGCGTTTCATTTTTCTCACGGTCACAAAAATCTAAAACCGAAATCAAAGTCGGCCATTACCAAAGACGAAAAGAGGATTATTAATCTAAAGTCAAAGATCAAGCTAGGAAGGATTAATCAACAACAAATCTCAAGTTCCTTATCAAATCTAAGGTGAATAATAATTTATTTCATCTCCTTTTGGTTTATATAATCCTATGATTTTGGATTTTTGTTTTATTTCATTTCTATGAAATTTTGGATGATGGTATGCTTAAAATATTAATTGTTTGATTTAAACAATTACCTTATATATGTAATTCGTATTGTTTTAAGGGTAAAACCATGAGATATTGATTTTGAAATGCCATGGAAAAATTCTATGTTAAGTAAAACATAATTTTGGAGATGGGTTTTAATTTTCAGAATTTTCAAAGCTATGGAAATTTAATTATGAATTTTTGATGGAAAATATTATACGATTGGGTTAAATATTTATTTTGTGAATTTCAGAAAGAAATTGGGTCTAAAATTTTAATATGTCCAATTACATGATTAATTCGAATTTCTGTGATGTTTGGGGATTTTTCCCAATTGATTTAGTAGGAGAAATAAATTATTTTGAAAGAGTGAATTTTCTGTAAATGTCGGATTTAGGTTATTTGGAAAGGTTTTAACATTTAAATCCTTTAATTTAGGATATGAATAAATGCAGCAGTTTCAGAAGTAAAGTAATTGAAAAGTTTTATGGCAGCCAATTAGTGTTTTCCAACGAGGCATGTTGTTAAAAAGAAATTACTTAAAGTTGCTATGATTCAACCTTTAAATCAAAAAAGGTGTTTCGCCTTTAATGGAAGATACCTTCTGATACCTTTAAAGTTTTATGGCAGCCAATCAGTGTTGTCCAATAATGCTTTTGGAGAGTTGCCTTTGTTTTTACTTTAAACCAAACCTTTTCTTAAGGGGTTGGGGTTTCGAAGGAGATAGAGTGGAAAGGGGTTTAGACCCATACCTTCAAAGTTTTGATTGTTAAAGACCTTTGCTTTCGAACTAGATGGCTCCGCCACCATCAATTTTTCCCCAAACTAATTTATGTTGGTTTCGAAAGAGATAATTTCGTAAATAACCATTTTGACCCAAAAAAATTTTAAGAGCAAACACAATGCTTTCGAAAGGGGGTACTTTCATTAGTTTTGAAGCTCTATATTTTAAAAGATGATTTGATACCATCGAAAGGTATGTATTCAATGTTTTGAAAAGAGATCTTTGCTTTCAAAAGGAGGCTATCTAGAGGTTTCAAAAGAGATGTTTTTTTATTTCAAAACATAAACCCAATCTCAATTTAAAGTAATAACCATGACATAAATAAAGATTTTGAAATGTTATTCACTTTGTTATTAACCCATAACTGTATTTTGGGGAAATGGCAGAATAACCAGTTAGGTTAATCTAGTAGTGAATATAACTTAATAGATGTTAAAAATTTAATTAAAGATATTGGTAGGGGCCAATAGGTTTACAGTAAGCCCATGAAAACTGTATGATATTGGCAGAGGCCAATAGGTTCATAGTCAGCCCATGAAAACTATGATTTGATACTGGCAGGGGCCAGTAGGTTTGTAGTTAGCCCATGAAAACTATATTCAGATTAAGATATTGGCAGTCAGCCAATAGGTTACTAGTTAGCCCATGAAAACTAGGATAAGAAATAAGATATTGGAGTTACCAATAGGTTCTTGGTGATCCCATGAAAACTAAGTAATTGGACAGATAGTTCTTAACATTTTACAAGTTAATAGTAATCCTAGAAACTATAATTGAGACAGATAGTTAGAATGAATTAGGATGGGTAATCCATAATTGATTTAATTGTTTTGTATATCATCATAATATTTTGAAATACTATGTTTTAACCATTGTGGATTCGGGAGCACACCATATGGTTTTATATATGTTTTAGGATACTAGTGAGGGGAAAACATATTCCGCTAAGCAGTGTGGTCTCACTAGATATCCAAATGGTTTGAGATGGTAAATTAATATTCATACCAGGCTTTCTGTATGACTCGAAGTTTTTGTTTTCCCCTTAAACTCTCGGTACTCAATCAATTTTGAGTAGGTTGAGAGTTAAAGGTTTTTAGGTTTCTCTTTAGACGAATAAAGCTTCTGAAGGCGTGCATGAGGCAGATAGTTATTTTATTTCCGTTGTATGTTTGATTGTAAAGGAACACTGTTTTAATGCCTTATTATGTACTCTGATCAACCAAGGGGGCATCTTCATATGTCGCTCTTGGCGTATTTTGTTACTATATGTTATCTGAACGTGGTATGCGAACTGGGATTATGTAATCAATTTGAAATATTTTAAGATGGAATGTGGATTTTATTTGCTGTTTAATTTTTTTCTATATTCTTGTGTTTCTATGTATCAATGTATCTAATATCACCGTATTTGGTCGTCGAGGATTAATAACTATGGATGACTGCAGCATCTGTAGCCGTTAGTTTTGGGCCTCCAAGTAGGAGGATGTTGCACACAAGTTTAGTCGACCGAATTGAAAATTTCAATCGATTTAAACTGCCTACTTTTGCACTATTTCTTCTTTGTTTTAAATGACGGTTTCTGATTAAATTCTGTCGGCTGGTTGATTTCATTCAGTTGACTGAGCATTGTAACAGCTATTTTTAAATTCAAAATTCTAAAAGATGTTCTTCTCCATGAAGAGATATCTCTCTTCAATAATGGCTACAATCTTTCTCTTGATCGTTTCTCTTTATTAGCAGTTGCATTCATTGGTTATCTATATAAACAATCAATTTTTGAATTCAATTAACAATTCTTTCTATTTCTTTCTAGCTCTATCTTGATTTGAATTCTTAAGAATTCATATAATCTTATATTGCTTTTTGATCATACGCCCATTCAAAGATACAATTCTTATGACCAAAACCTTTCCTTTCTTCATGTGTATTCAATATACCTCTCAGAAGAATATTACACTTATTGGCTAATCCATGCTATACAAGAACATACACAATCACAAACAATTCTACTTATTTGTAGACGAAATCCTGTTGGAGATCTTCAGGCATGAAGTCCTGTTCTACAGCTCATGCGGTCTGTAATACGTATTTCTCCAAGTGAAGTGAGGACGTTTGTTAGTTAAATCCAGAAGGAGTCTAGGACTGGACATAGAATGGGAGTTCGAACCGGTATAAATGTCTCTGGTGCACTTCACTTATTGCAATTTTTACACTGCCAGTTTAATAGAAGTTTTATTTAGTAGATATAATCATATTATTCGATCCGCATAGACTTTCATTTGATACCAAAGCCTGTAATTTTAAAGATCGTAACAACATCCTAGAATAAATGGCCATAAAGAGATCTAGTCAAGGCAATAGAAAGAGGAAGAGCAATAAATAAGAATCAAAGGAACAAACAAGCAATGCTTCATAGCTAAACTCAGATCACAATCGGTATGCTTAGATTCTTTATATAAAATCTTTTGTTAGCATATGATGAATTATTAAAAGAGTGTAAAACTTTGAATAAAGTTAATAAGATAGTATTGACTAAGTTAAAAGGTTGTGAGAAAGATATTTCCATTTTAAAAATGGAAAGTAAATTTTTGGTTAAACAAACTAATTATTTAAAATATGGTAGAAAAACTTATTTTACAAAAAGATTTCCTACAAAAAGAAAATGAGCAGTTAGAAGTTAAAAACATCGTTCTTCTGAAGGAAATCAATGTTTTACAAAATAAAAATATATTTTTGGAAAATTCTTTTAATAATTCTAGCACTTTAATTTTGTCTTGAAAAAGAGAATGAAATTTGTGATTCCAAAGCAAATTTTAAAAGATTAAATGAAAAATCATAAATTTTAACAAAGGTAAAGATACATTTTCTTAGTTACAAATTCAAAAGATCACAATGATAAAAGCAGTTTAGGCTATAAACAAGCTAAAAGTAAATATAGTACTAGATCTGCATTCATGTATACTAATTTTAGTGCTAGTACTAGTAACCATGATAATCCTAAAACCACTTACAGTCATAATAGTACTTTGTTTAGAAATGATAGATTTTTTTTAAATACTAAGCTAATGATTAACAATATTAGAATATTGATTCCAGCTAATAATATTGATCAAGATAACCAACTTTATATTAGCAACTATTATAAGACTGTGATTTGTAATGAAAACTATATTTATAAAGGTTCAATCAAACCCAAATAGGTATGGTTTCCTAAAACTTAGGAAATTATAAGAACTTTGGGTGTTGCATGCTTTAAATGTTAATTTTTTTACCGATACCCTAGTTTATAAGTAGTAGTTATTTATTAATGGTTGGCAGTCTTACTCATAGCGCTAAAACACAGCAATTTACTACGAAATGCTATAAAAATTAGGATTCACTACAACACTTTGATTAAAATACTACTGTTTTAATGCTATCAGAAGTACTATAAAGTAATTACTATTTGATGAAATTGTTTCATTACTTTTATTCCTTTTAGAGGGTACAACCACACCTATTTTGGTAAGGTTCTCATCCCATGATTAACCCCTAGACCCTAACGTAGTAAGTGAGTATCAAAAAAGATCATTATTTATTGCAAGTACTTGGAGAAACGAAAGGAAAACGACAGATTTTAAATTTTAAGGATGTTCCATACATTTGATGGAATTTTGTACTCACAATGAAATAAAGACTTCAGCAAATTCGGTAAATCTAACTTCTTTTCTCCATAATTAATATTGGGTTAATCATTTATTTTTGAGGAATACTAAGCTATTTCTAAAAAATAAGAGTTATATTTGGACATAGTATAACCTGAACCATTTTGAATGTCCACATTTTTATATTTATATGTTTTATATTAAAAGAATACTTTTGTTAACAATATTTTCTAAGAAAGATATACTTACTTAAATAATTTTCATTTATACTTAGAAATATTATAGTTAAGAAAATATTTTAAAAATAAATTGCTCTTTACAAAATATTTTATAAAATTTATTATATTCCCTCATTCTTTTTTATAATGACAAAGGAGGACAAATTCATATGCATGTTGATTGGGGGAGATATTATATTTAAGGGGAGATATTATACTTAGGGGGAGCTTTAATCATATTATAATATCATTTTATATAGAATAAATATCATTCAAAAATTGTATAGATGTCATCATCAAAAAGAGGGAGAATGTTAGAACCTATGTTGTTGGATTTTAATGACAACAACTATATAATTATGCCAAAGAACCTCTAAGCTAACTTGCTGGTACATAAGTATCAAAAAGAGACAAACAAATAATTCAACATGAAGATATACAGTACAAAGGGGATAAAAGAGTGTGTGTGTGTGTCTATATATATATATATATATATATATATAGAGACATAAGAAGATATATACACGATAGAGACAAGACAAAGGTGACGAACAAAGTACTATTAGTCATAAAGTGTCATGTCTAGAGTATACATATGTTAAAATCTCTTCAAAGTAGCATACACACTCATATACACAAAAAATGTATTTGATCACAAGTCAATTTCAAAGTTTCAAAATGAAAATCACTTCAGGCAGTTGACTGAATAGACCTCCACGGTCGACTGAATTCATGCACATGCATACATTTATACACTAACAATTTAAGTTGACTAAAGATTAAATTCAACCGACTAAACATGAGTTTAGTCAACTGAATTGAAAATTTCAGTCGACTAAAACTGCCTATTTTTTCACTATTTCTTCTCTATTTTTAAACGACGGTTTCTAATCAAATTCGGTTGGCTAGTTGATTCCATTCATTTGACTGAATGTCGTTACAGCTATTTTGAAATTCAAAATTCTGAAAAGAGATTCTTCTCTGTAAAGAGATATCTCTCTTCAACAATGGCTGCAACTCTTTCTCCTGATCGTTTCTCTTCATTAACAGTTGCATTCATTGGTTATCTAGATAAAACAATCAATTTTTGAATTCAATTAACAATTCTTTATACCTCTATCTTAATGTGAATATTTAAAGGCTTATACAATATTATATTGCTTTTTTATCATACGCTCATTCAAGGATACAATTCTTATTATCAAAACCTTTTTACTTTTTAACGTACACTCAATATACCACTCAGAATAAGATTATAGAAAGGTTGTACTTATTGGCTAATCAGTGCTATACAAGAGCATACACAGTCACAAACAATTCTACTTATTTGTAGATGGAGTCCTGTGGGAGATCTTCAGGCATGAAGTCCTGTTCTGCAGCTCAGGTAGTCTGTAATACCCACTCCTCCGGGTTAAGTGAGGACGTTTGTTAGTTAAATCTGGAAGGAGTCTGGGACTGGAGTAGAATGGGAGTTTGAACTAGTATAAAAATCTCTAGTGCACTTTACTTATTGCAATTTTTATACTACTAGTTTATAGAAGTTTTATTTAGAAGATATAATCATATTACTCGATCCACATTGACTTTCAGTGTATCCGTTGAGAATACAATACGTAAAGCTCTCCAAATGTTAGGTAGTGCATTACTCATAGCTGCCAAGGGCACCTAGGAGTTAAGTACTATAATTATTAGATAACCATTGAATGATTAACTCGATAGATTTCTGTTGGCTAATACAACGAAGGTCAAATAGAAAATATCGCTTTGACTAACTTACATAGTTCTCTTGACTTAAGAATACTGTGGATCTTCAATATGAAAGCTCCGCTTTGATTGCAGTCAAATCATGGCATATCGTGCATCGAGTGACTATAGTCGAGTCGAGTGGAAGTATTGGAAGTGAAGCACTATTCGAGAGAGGATTCATCTCCTCGGTTATATGGGGTTAGTATCACGGTCAACTCAAGTCAACTCAAAGTCAAAGTTTCTGGCAAGAGCATTTCGGTTAATAATAGTTATTATTATTGAACCAAGGATTTTATATTTAGAATATAGAGTTGAATATGGATAATATTGGAATTTTGATCGGTACCAAATTCTATAAGTCCAAAGTGATAGAATTTTGACGAAGAGAATTGGTGTAAAATAATAGTCACAACCGGGCAATGCTTAATAATGTAAAATTGAACATTTACTAAAACAAAGTAAGCGATAAATTTAGCCAATATTTCACACCACCAGTTACGTGACGTGTGAACATTAACATTCGAATCGTTTGATGTTAATCGCTGACTGAATTTACACCCGTGAGTCACACAACCAAAATAATGAATTCTCTTTAGACCAAGAAATTTAATTAAATTATAATTATTATAAATTAATTAATATTTATGAAATATTAATTATAAAATTTTGAATATGATTTAAGGAATAAATATTATTTTATATTTATAATAGTTATAAATATATCGATCGATATGCAATATCGATGGGCAGTTAAATTAGATTTGATTAATGAGTTTTATTTGGACTTAAAATGGGTTTAAAGCCCATGAAAGGAATGAAAATTTCGACCAAAAAGGATGTAAGGGGAGGTTAAAAAATGGGCTAGGGGTATTTTGATGGATGGCTCAGATTTAGGGAGAAATGGTAAGAGATATGATCCACCTTTCTCTCTATTCCTTCTACTATAAAAGGACTTCTAACCCTAATGTGTAAAAAACTTTTTGCTACCTCCTCTATCTATCTTATAGCTGAAATATTCCTTTATATTCCATTAAAACTCAAATCAAATCGATTCTAATCAATAGCTATTTGATACCAAAGGGTATGTGGTTCAAGGATTAGCAATCTGTCGAATCAAGAAAGTTTCAAAGAGAGAAGAACTCATCATTACAAGGTGGACATAAGGGCGTTAGTTTATGGTAAGTATTTAGTTTTATAAGTAATGCATAACCTCTATATATAACTGTATACTATTCCTATATATATTGTGATTATTGTACTGTTTGTTAGGTGAGATTCCTTTAGGTATTGATACCGTCACACATTGATTGTTTATGTATATATGTTTATCAAATTAAAAAACATTTTCTTATAAGGATCTGATATACACAGCCGAAATTATTATTTTTAATTATTTATATTTTATAACTAAAATATATATACATAGATTAATATATTAACAAATTTATTTATATGACTTGTATTAAATTATATAATTATGTCACATAAATAATTGACCTAATATTTTTCAAATGTATATATATTTATAGCAATCATAATTCTAAATGACTGAAAATAATTTTTTGGTAATTTTCAATATTTTTTTAATTAATTAACCATGATACAAATTAATAAATTCGGCTAAAAAATCAGATCTTTTAAACCATTTTTTATATTTCTAAAAAATCATTTTTAAATTCGACTGAAAGTATTTAATTAATAAAAAATAAAATTTTGACTTAGAAAATTTTAAAAAATTTCGCAAGCTATAATATATCATTCCTAATTTTATGAAATTTTAAAATTCAAAATATTTAATATATAAATATTTTATATCGTTTATTTATTGTTATTTGACTAATTAATTCATAATGTGTGTGTATAATAAAATTAAAATAAATTCTGATTTTCTGTGTATTCGATTAGGAATGTTTTAAAAGAAATTATTTTTGTAATTTATATGTTTATATAAACTATTCTAACTCATATCTATATTAATTATTATATTTACATAAACATATTATATATATGATTATGTTACTTTAATACATATATTTTGTTATCCGGCATTTTGATCCGGCTATATCTGAACTGACTGGACAAGTTAGACTCGACTGCCATCAAGGCCAGTAGCCTAGAGCGATGATTGTGGGGTCCAAAAATCAAGCATAGATGAAAATATGAAGCAGAAGCATGAAATCTCACTACACCCCGAAGATTGATCAGGTACGGTCCATGTTCAACACTATGGATCATATCGTATCAATTCCACAACTCAATTTTGCAGCGATGATTGGTCAGTAACTCAAATTCTACACATGCTATCAACATGAAACTTGGAGTACAAGATTACTACAACATGTGGAACACCCTCTAGGGATCTCATTCCAATTGGAGGAAGTTAGAGGTCCGCATAACTCACTTTGGAGGGGTCAGCAGAAATCAGAATTCAAGCAATACTACTTCACGGAAAATGCGATATTTCGCAAACCGTACGTCAGAATTGCACGAAATTTGGGGAGCAAGTAGCTAGCATCATGAGGCATCCCTCATAAGGGTCGCAGCCCATTTGGATGCATTAATAAGGATCGGTATCGATTCCTATTGTGGGCCTCGATGGACGTGCAAATTTTTAGGTAGCCTCGTCTTGGTCTCCCGAACCTTCTGCCAAAATTTCAGTCTGATCCATGAATGTCTTACCCTATAAAAATAGCAGGCATGGCGTTAGAAAAGAGATTCTGCTTTCTCAGCCGAGGCTCTGCCATTTTTATTCTTCACTTTTGTATTAATGGATCTCAACTGATCCAAACATTCTTGTAATCATAACCAAGTGGAAGATCAATAAAAATATGAAGTGGACGTAGGCCAAGATTGCCGAACCACTATAAAAATCTGTGTGTTCCTTATGATTTTTTCTTTGTTTTAATTTCATTCTTCATTTAATCTCTATTGCATTCTATTAGGTGTTGATGTCCATTTTTGGTTTCAACATTTTGGTGCTTACACTGAGAAATGAATTCTCAGCTTGATTGGATCTCATCTACTTGTAGATTCTCATATTCGCGAGATTGATCCAGTTATTTACCGACAAACTTCCTATTCTACTTAGATTTAAAGGAAATCTAAAGGAAGCTGATAGCCATGGTTAGAAGAATTAAGTCAACTTCGTGCAGAGTTGATGAGAATGATGATGCTAGTGTTCTTGTTTGGAGTTGTTCATTCGTTCATGTGTTCATGTCTATTGGAAGGGATCAGATTCACTCATGTATGCAAATTCTTGGGATTAGATGCTAAAGTTTGCACTTAAGTTAGCGAAGGGCTGATCCCTCTCTTAAGGCCATGATGGCCGATCCCTTTCACAAGACCATAATGGTCGATCCCTCTCTCAAAGCCTAGAGGGCTGACCCCACTCTCAAGGCCAAGATGGTTGATCCCTCTCTCAAGGCCAAGATGGCCGACCCCTCTCCAATCTTGTCAATTCCGATCCCTTTGAAAGACGTCAATACCGATCCCTGCGTACTTCGTATGTTGATCCCTTAATACTCCGTATGTCGATCCCTCCATACTTCGTACGATCCCTCCACATACTTCGTATGCCAATCCCTTAATACTCTATATGCCGATCACTTCATACTTCGTACGATCCCTCCACATACTTCGTATGCCGATCCCTCCAACATCTATGTATACCGATCCCTTTGAAAGACGTCAATACTAATCCCTCCATACTTTGTATGCCGATCCCTCAATACTCCATATGCCAATCCCTCCAAACTTCGTACAATTCCTCCATATGCTGATCCCTCAATACTCCATATGACCGACCCCTATACTACCGATCCCTCACTCAAAAACCCATGTGACCAATCCCCATACTACCGATCCCTATACCAGTATATATATATATATGGATCGGGTACGATCCATTTTAAAAAAATATGAATCGGATACGATCCATTATATCCAGTTAAATATGGGTTACTGATCCTGAACCCGTTTCCCAGAGCAGTGCGTTCGTATTCTAGATTCAACACTCAACTTAAAGATGGTACATTATATCCACTTCCTTTACATCTTGTGACTGACCGGGGCATAGAGGATCAAGCGGTAGCTACTGAATTACAACCAAAGAATGGACAAGGAACTGCTACTCAAACGATACTTCCAGAGGCAGGAGAACTAAGACGGTATGACATAAACAAAGATCGGTTACCGGGTCAAGTTCCCAGGGTAGATTGCGACTGCCCTCAACTTACCAGCTTCCAAACACTGACTTAGCAGCTACGGTACGACGGCTTGTTACAGAGAGCCAAGACCAGACTAACGATGATCGGAGCATCTCCCCCCACTGGAACCTTTTCATTGAAGCCATTCTATGAGAAGAATATCTAAGGATGCAATGTCACTATCCAAATTATTCTAAATGCCATGCAAGCTGCACAAAGACTTCTTGCATGAATTCAACGTCGTCGTCACTAAAGTGAGCACTCCCTACAAGGATATCAAACTAATGGCATTGATAAAGGGAATCAACCCCAAGTCGGAAATTAACGATTGGTTAGTTGGAAAGCATCCTACGACTTTGGATCACTTCTATTACAAAGCAAACCAATGTTTACATAAGGAGGATCTGAGACTAACATTTACAGGAAATAATGCAGACCCGATGGCTGGAGGGGTTCAAAATAAGAGAAACGATGATGCCCTAAATAAGGACTCAAATTCTAGGAGACAACCTAGGATCTTAAAATTCAACTCCTATACTCCTTTGAACGATTTAGTCAAAAATGTCTGCTTAAAGACTCGCGACTCGGAGCAATACTAGAAACCATCCTCGGGAGAGTCCATCAAAATGAAGAATAAATTCGGGAAATGTTGTATATTTTAAGATACATATGGTCATAACACCAGTGGTTGTAGACACCTCCGAGATGTGATCCAAAAAGGAAAGCTTCAACAATATATGCAAGCTCAGCAGAATGACCAGCAGGGAACATCCAATCAACAAATAACTTTGATTATCAAATGGATCGCTGATGTTCGACATCCCATTGAAAGGAGCTAAGGGAAAAGTGGAATAGCGAGCACACGATGCTGCTTCACTTATCAATGAGATTTATTCTGATCATCTTTGAATTATTTTATTTCAATTTCAATTATGTTGTGAACTACAACCTTTTGGAATTAAACTACTTGCATACGATGCATGTAACCAACTACCTCCATGGACCATGATCGGACTTTCGAAGCATCACAAGACAAGCATGATTCGATCGCTCATCAGCTACCATATGCCCCTTACTTGGGGGCAAGAACTCGAAATGGAAAGTGTGTGTGACTCGACCATCCACTTCCTATTCCGTGCTTTAATTCTGCAGAACATCTATGCCTTACTCAGCCCGACAAGATCAGAATCTAATATAAAGTGGACACGACTAACCATCCACTCATCAACCTCCACACTTGATTTGGAGACCAAAGAAAGACTTGGAGTGGATGCAACCCAACCATCCACTCCTTAGCTCATACATGAAGTTTTCCAAATTACCTTGCCTCTCCCGAAGCTCAGCATGACCGAGGTCCAACAAAAGTGGATGCGATTTGACCGTCCACACATTAACTCCTGCCCTAGACACTGGAGGCAGTTCGAAAGCTCGACTTAAACTAGGCATGAGTGACTGCCTACTCACCAACCAACACCATCAACACGTGGACACGGCTGCAGCTTGAGGTGGATTTGATTTAATCATCCACCTGAAAACTCTCTTCCTCAACTTTTCGGGAGGAGTACAAAGCAAAAAGATGGACGTGGTTTGACCGTCCATTGACCAACTCTGGTCCCCAGAGCGTGGACCGGAGTATAAACATGAAATGGGTGTGACTGACCACCCGTCGACCAACTCTGGTCCCCGAGCGCGGACTGGAGTATAAACATCAAACAGTTGTGGGTGACCACCCATCGACCAACTCTGGTCCCTAGAGCGCGGACTGGAGTATAAACATCAGACGCGTGTGACTGACCACCCATCGACCAACTTTGGTCCCTGGAGTGCGTACTGGAGTATAAAAATCAAACGGGTGTAACTGACCACCCATCGACCAACTTTGGTCCCAGAGCACAGACTGGAGTATAACATCAAACAGATGTGACTGACCACCCATCGACCAACTCTGGTCCCCAGAGCGTAGACTGGAGTATAAACATCAAACGGGTGTGACTGACCACCCATCGACCAACTCTGGTCCCTAGAGCGTGGACTGGAGTATAAACATCAAAAGGGTGTGACTGACCACCCATTGACCAACTCTGGTCCCCTGAGCACGGACTGGAGTATAAACACAAATTGGGTTCGATTCGACCACCCGCCAACAAACTCTTATCCCTAGAGTGTGGATACAAAGATGAATGAATAGATGAGTGGAGTTCGACCGTTCTCTATTCCACAAACTCCAACCTGAAACCGACAGGAGGAGTATAAACTCACTACGGATGGAACTCGACCACCCATAAACTAATTCCGCTAATCCAAGAGGTGGGGAAGGAGTACAAATCAGTAAAAGCTAAGTACGACAGCTCACTATAGGTCCAACTTAGTGTTCTTTACAACTTAAGGCAATGACTGCAAGGAAACGTCGAAGTTACGGGCGACCGACTATATTGTACCACCGGGTCGACAGGAAATGTCGATCCAAGCTTTCCATATCATTCCGCTGGATCGACGGTCAATATCGATCCACACCAAACATAAACGGATGTGACCCGGTTGTCCTTCAAAAAAATCGATCACTGAAGTGTATAGGAGAATAAACCATGAATGACTATGACTTGATCATTAATTCTCCAACACCCTCCTTCGATCCGTCAGGTTGAGTATGAAACCGGATGAGCATGACCCAACTGCACCTGAACCAACTCTATCCCTAGATCTGGCAATAGAATATTAATCAGAAAGGATGCGGCTAACCGTCCAACTTTGAATGAATGTGACACGATCGTTCATTCGTTGACTCTTACCATGATCCGACTAGAAGAGCAATACGAAATGAACGTGACTCGACCGTTTGCACACTGAACCTTGCCCTTGGTCTAGTAGGGAGAGCATCAATCATCGATTGGACATGACTTTCCATCCTACTTATCAATATATACCCCAGACTTTGGGGCACGAGCGAGAAACAAGATGAATGTGAACCGACCATTCATCGATCAACTCTAAGTCTTTGGAGCTTAGTGGGAGTATAAACATGACTAGGATGAGACTCGACTGTCCATGTAGTACATTTATCAACTTGTGACCAGGGTTGGAAGTGTGATCATTCAAAAACTGACTGCGATAGCTCAATACTATGATTCATACCTAGTGTTTAAAATGACTCGAGGCTATGACTGAAAGGAGGCCTAGGGATAGAATCATCGAATCAATGCCTAAGCTCTTGGGCAACTGATCATCACTCCAACCCAAATGACGAGTAACAGCTCATGAGTACGTTGAATGGAAAGCGCGTTACTCAAATATACAAGAAGATTCAAACTCAAAGCAAGAGCCAGCTATGCAGTTGCGCACAACATGGGGCTGAACCCTACTCAACATTTGATTCAACGTGCTTCTAAGCCTGATCTTCGACCATTTGCAGATAATTGCTCAAAGCACTTAGAGCCCTTCACTATCAGACTCAATAACTCATGACAAGACTTTAGGATTCGACCGGAGTAACCGTCATCATTAAACGTCCCAACTAGATTTCACATTGATTGTTGCACGGAATAGTTACGTTTGAACTCAAGGAATCTAAGGTTGCACCTTCTGAGCTAACAATCGACATTACAGTCAGCCATGGCGGCCCATCATGGGTACTAAAGATCGGATCACAACTCAGTGCAACAATAATAAAGGAATTAGCTGGCTTTCTCCAAATGAATCTTGATGTGTTTACTTAGACCCATTCAGACATGCATGTGACCTCACTGACAATCGCATGTCATGCATTGAATATCGACCCGAGGTATGTTCGGTGAAACAAAAGCAACATGGCATGAATCTAGAGGGATTTGCTACATGTAAAGAGGAGGTGGATAAACTCAAAAACAATATGTTTACCCGTGATGCCTTCTACCCAAAATGAGTACCCAATCCAGTTCTTGTGAAAAAAGCAAATGGAAAGTAGCAGTCATGCGTCGACTACTCAGACCTGAATAAGGCATGCCCGAAAGACAACTTTCCACTTTCGAGGATCGACCGGCTGGTAGACTCAACCGCTGGATATAAACTGCTTTCATTTATGAATATGTACTCCGGATACAATCAAATCCTGAGCACGTCCTCGACCAGGGGCACACCAATTTCATTACTGATCTAGGGCTATATCGTTATATTGTGATGTCGTTTGAACTAAATAATGCTGAAGCTACTTACCGGAGATAGGTCAACAGGATGTTCAACGACCAGATCAGGCGATCATCAGAAGTATATGTGGATGATATGCTCATAAAGTCACGACGATCGAACAACCACATCAATGACTTAGCGAAGATGTTCAATGTTCTATGAAAATATGGAATGAAACTAAATACCTTAAAATGCTCTTTTGGCATTGTGTCGGGAAAATTATGGGGTTTCATCGTCAACTCTTGCGAAATCAAAGCCAATCCCGAGAAGATTCAAGCAATTTGAAACATCCAAGTGTCGAAAATGATTAAGAAAGTACAGAGCTTAAATGAGAAGGTTGTCGCCCTAAGCCACTTCATCTCCAAGGCCACTGACAAGTGTATTCCTTTCTTCGACTTGATCAGGAGAGGGTAGAGGGACTTTGAATGGATGCAGAATTGCATAGATGCATTTCAATCTATGGTAGATCACTTAGAGAAACCTTTCATTCTATCCAAGCCACTAGATCGTGAAGACTTATACATCTTGTAACGACCCATAAATTTTCGATAATTAAATTTGTTAATCTAATAAGATTTTGGTGGTTTAATATTGAAAGATTAAAATTTTTTAATTTAATAATGAAATGAATACTGAAATAAAATGTAACAAACAATAAATGTAAGTTCATTATTAATAACTTGAATGAAATTCTAATAAATAAAATAATGTAAATGTTATACTTACTTAAAAATTGATATAAGAAAACAAATGTAAACATTGAATTAATAAATGTAATAGTATGAAATAAATGACCATTGAATAAAATTCGGGTTATGTAAGGAATTGTAACATTTGTGTGTAAATAATGAATTCATAAATGTAATTAAACGTTAATGGTAACAATTATTATAAGTTAACCATTTATTTAGTTTATTAAATTAAAATTGGTAATCAATTTGCAATAAATCTAAATTAAATGTTATGTTAATGTAAATTAAATTAATATTCGGAAATAATGTTAATTTTAATCATATTATGACAATTAGTTGAATTAAAAGAATGGAAATAAAGATTTATCAATTTATTGGAATTTAAACTATAATAATTGGATTAATTGCAAATAAATGAAATTAAATATTTAAATATTACGTTAATGGAAATTTAGATGAAAATTGATAATATTAATGTAATAAACCATGAACCAATGTTGATTTCATCCATTTGATAACAATAGATTGAATAATAGGGTGAAAGGTCAGTTAAATGTAATTATTCAAAATTAAAGTTATAATTTTCTGAATTTATTGAAATTTAAAGTAAACATGGTAATTAGCGAAATAATTAACATTGAATCAACATGAAAAATTGTTTTAAATGGTTATAAATGGATAAGTAAGGAAAAGTGATAAAACTTGTTAATTTCAGAATCAGAATTGAAAAGTGATTTAATTAATTAATTATTAATTTATTTAATTAACGTAAAAATAGCCATTTTAGACACTAACTCGGATTTTGACGAAACCAGTTTCATCGGATCCGTAACGGTGAATTATTGTAGGATTTCAAGTTTCATAACGATCGGACTTGTCGTTTGATCGTACGGGCTCGAAACGCCTTGAAATCAATTTAACTGAAATCAATTTGAAATAAGCTAATTTTATCATAACTTCTTCATACGATGGAGTTTGAACTTGAAACATGTTCCATTGAATTTAAAAATATTGATAACATCTATTTTGATATATGGGTTGACCCATTTTCATTCCGGAGGCAGAACGGGCTTTTCGGGTTGTTCGTCGTTCAAATCCAAATCAAATCTTATCCGTTCTTTCTATTTTCTGACCTACCTATAAATAGCTTGTTATAAACCCTAGCTATCCCTTATTCTCATTTGTCTGTACGTACAATTCTTACTGTTCTTTTTCTTCTCAATGGCAGACAAACCAATTCTCAAATTGCAAATACAAATCAAAAATCAAATTGAAAATCAAACTCCACAAACTACATCGAATTATATATCGATTTGAAGCTCTCGACGAGCGCAAGTCAAATCTGCTGATAGTTTTTTGATTTGGTTTTCGATGTGCCCTGAAATCGATGAACTATTCACGGCCGTTCAATCAAGCGTTGATCAACTTCGTCCGATCGACGAATCAGGGGTATGGATGTGTAGAGGGGACCGAGGGGAGTTCATCGGTGATATTCATTTCGTCGTTGGGTGATCGGATCGTTGTTTAAAATTTGACTATGGTTTCGTGAAACTTGGCGGTGGCTGCATTTTTGGGGCGCGATCGGTAGGTGATTGCGTTCGTGGGGGAAGGCCTGGCCGATTGGAAGGGGCGCGGCATTCTAGAGGATGGCGCGTGGCCACCGTTGGCATGGGTGAGTGGTTTTCTGAGGGTTGAAGTAATCACGTACGCGAGGTTTTGTGCGACATCAGGTAGGAGAGAGATAGAACGCGTGGAAGCCTGATGACATGGCAGAATCTAAAGTGTAATGTTGTTTATTCTATTTTTTTTAATTTTATTTTTGATTTCAAATCTTCCAATTCGAATAACTTTTGCATACGAGGTCCGATTCACGCGCGGTTTTCTCCGCTAGGATCGTATCGAAAATTTGGAGACTTTGAAGCGGGTTTGGACGAATTCTGAGGCCGTTCAAATTTTGGGCTTATTTTGAATTTAAATTCGATTTAAATTCAAAGGTGAGTGTTTTAACCCACTCACAACTTCTAAAGTTTCTTATGTTTGTTAAATTAATTTTTAATGTGATTAGAAATTTATTTATGACTGTTTGGTATATTTTAAATCATCATCTCAGTTAATTTGAATTTATTTGAATTAAATCGTTATTTAATTTATTATTGAATATAAATTTCCAGTTAAATACCTGTTATTGATTATCAGTTCTATATAGATATTTATTGATTTATTTGAATGATGTTTGTAATGGATGTTGATTGTTGATATTGGATGAATGGATGTTGTAGTTTATCTCATTATAAACTGCAAGTTCACTATGGGTTGAATGATACATACCCGAATGATCAATAGATTAAGGAAAAATCGTTATGGGTTGAAATGATAGACTCGAGCGATTTTATGGATTTTATTATTTATTCGGGATTGCGGTTTGAAATGATATATAACCGTAACATTGTAAGTTGCGGATTGAAATGATAAATATCCGTATCACTTGACCCTAGGGTAGAGAATTATATACGGACATCGGATTTGGTTAAATTAAATGATTTTAAAGCTTTAAATTTTTGAATCCTTTTAAAGGATACTTTGAAATAAAAAATTGATTTATACGAATTGAATTATTATCGAAATTCAAGTTTATGAAAAAAAATTGGAATTGGTTTAAAGGTATTGTTAAAAGGATTTAATTGAAATTTCAAAGTTGAATTTGGAATAAAAAGTGAAATTTGTCAGAACTGAATTATTTTAAGTTGTTTGAAATATAACTTTGAAAAATATTGAATTTGGAGTAATTTAAATTGATATTTCGAACATGGATTGGAGGCGATATTGAATTAAATATTTTATTGAGAATTGGAATTGGGAAATTTGAAATTGCATTTTGGAATATTAAAATGGTCCAAATGTATTGGAATGGAATAAATAGTTTAAATTGATATAAATTTCAAATTCATATTTTTATATAAAATGTTTTAAAAATATATTATTTTAAAGACTTTAATTATTAAGATTTTCAACTTTTAAACTAATTAACCTGTTTTAACTTATTTTAAATCTAATTAATCTATTTTAAAGCAATTTAATCTATTTTAATTATATTTAATCTATTTTAAAATCTATATTAACTATTTATAACTATTTAAAACTATTTTCTTCTAAATTCCAAACTAAGTAAAATGGATGGGTTTATATTCAAATTCATGATTTTTAAAGTGAATGTGGTTAAGCGACATTATAACCTAAATTGGGATCTAAATAGCATATTTGGATTAATATGATAATTTTGAAATGAGAGTTTAACCTATTTTGGAAATATGGCTTTGAAAGGAAATATAATTTCGAACTACGATTTTAAATGTGATATGATTTCAAAGGTGAATATGATTTCGAAAGTAAGTAATGATTTCGAAAATGATATGGTTTGAATTGAATATGATATTTTGATATCAATTATGAAATGGTTTTGGAAATGTAAAAAACCATCCGGTGTGTAATAAGTGATTGGTTGTTAAAGAGACCGGGATCGGATATGGGCATACTCTCTGTCGATACCGAAAACCACTTTGACAACTGTGTATGTGGTGGAGATTCCAGAATGAAGTAGGATGGTGGCAACGATCCTATATGTGGTATATACGTGGACCCGACTCCCGTGAGTTGGCATAAGGTGGCTAAAACAGAAGCAATCGACGGGCCAATGAGGTAGCTCCTCTGATCAGACGCACTCCATCGATCTATATTCTGACTTTGTGATTTATTCGGTGGCCACCCTTCGATTTTACTCGGGAGTGTGTTTCGAGTTGCGCGGTAGTTGCGGTTATGCGTTACCAATAGTCCGAAAGTGTAATTGGTATATCTACCCTGGCATTGCCTAGTTGTGCCATGTCACCTACTCTAGCGCGCCTTCTACAAGTTTGTTTTATATCGTACCTATGTGGTATCCTCTGGCAGCTCCAGTTTACGTGGAGTTACGGTACTGTATAGACTATTGGAATACCTATAAAATGTGTTAAGGGGGATATGGGTAACGCCTTAACGCTATTTTAATACTTTTACTTTACTATAGACATATTATAATAGCGTATTTTACTACATAGTAGATAGTTTAACGGATCCTGAGGAGATGTGAATCCCGAACATCTTTTAAGTTATTGCACTCACGTTAGACACTGGATAGGAGATGTCAAACCCCGTAAACATCTCCGACACCGTTTACACTCATATTTATTTACTGTTGATTTAACTCACATAAGATCTTTTAGTTCTGACTCAAGTGTTTTGTCTTTTCAATTCGCTCAGGTCAGCCTGAGCATTTCAGGATTTGAAGACCTTATTTCCGAAGGACGAAGACGAAGATTGTATTATTATTATTTACTATATTATTCCACTAAATCATACTGTTCCGCTGAAATGTTATGTATTTATCTCTGATATGTGTAACTCTGATTTTTGTATTGGATAAGTATAATCAAATGTTTTATATACGGCTTCATGAACTGTTATTTGATTATTATATTTGTCATTCTGCTGTGAGATTCTGTTTTGTTTTTTTCTTTCTCTGCTTTTTCTTATTCACCCCAATAACAATTTGCCCTTCTGTATGGTTTGAGTTGGCATACGTGTCTGCTTAAAGCATACAAAAAGGCGGGATGTTACACATCTATTTAGCGGTGTCGGTACACGCCATAAGTGCCACACTGTTAGGTGAAGAGAATCAGATCCAGAGGCTAGTATATTATGTTAGCAAGCGGTTGATAGGTGTTGAAAGAAACTACTTAAAGCTAGAAAAGCTCGCGTACTACATATTGATTGCGTCACGAAAGCTTCGCCGTTATTTCCAAGCTCACCCCTTCAATGTCTACATCGACCAGCCATTATGATAGGTCCTATAGCAGCCTTAGATGTCTGGAAGGTTGCTCAAATGGAATATCGAGCTAAGCCAATTCGAAATCACTTATCTCCTTTGGAGAGCTATCCAGGGACAAACATTAGCAGACTTCATATCTGAATTCGGTGCATCATACGACTATACGAAGAGTAGTGAAGAACCGACCAACCGATGGAAAATGTAAATGGATGGAGCTTCAAATGATCGATGTTCTAGCGTCGGAGTTGTGTTAATGACTCCTGAGGAACGATCAATCTACTATGCCCTGAAACTCGACTTCCCTGCAACAAATAACGAAGCTAAGTATGAAGCCTTGATCGCTAGGCTCAAACTTGCTAGAGAGCTGGGAGTGGAAACTTTACATATCTTTTATAATTTCTGGTTAGTGGTATGCCAAGTCAAGGAAGATTATTTTGCTAGGAGGCAGCGTCTTGCTCCTTATCTCAGCTGGGTCCAAGAGCTACTGGTCGACTTCGAGTATTACACCATTACACACATCCTCAGAGAATAAAATGAAAATTCCAAGTCACTAGCCAAGCTGGCCAGTTCTGGGGATGCATAGCAAATAGGCTTGTCCCGATTAAAGTACTTAACATTCCAAGCATTGACAGATGGAGATCGACAAAACCTTGGAGGCAGAGACAGAAAAGGAGTCACGGATGACTCCTATCAAAGACTATCTTCAATGGGGAATTATTCCTAAATGGAGGAATGAAAAACATAAGATCCTCCTCAAAGCTTCATGTTGCATCATCCAAGAAGGAGTCATGTATAGAAAGGGTTTTCTCCATTCCCCTGCTTCGATGTATCACCCATGATGAAATCAAACGAGTCTTGAGTGAAGTCCATGAAGAAGAATGCGGCAATCACACCAAGGGGCAAACCTTGACAAAGAAAATACTCCGCTATGGGTATTACTAGTCGGTTGTCAATCGCGATGTAGCTGATCACACTAGACAATGAGACAAGTGCTAGATGTTTGCGAAAATTCCAAGAGCCCTGCCAATGAAAATTACTCAAATGGTTAATCATAGCCGTTTGCCACTTGGGGTATTGACATCATATGCTCCTTGCTGATTTCTAAAGGTGGTGCGAAATACGCCATCATAGCAGTGGATTACTTCACCAGATAGGCTGAAGTTGAACCTTTAGCCACGATCACAACGAAAAAAAAGTAATCAACTTCATTGTCTTGAACATCATCTATCGTTTTGGCCTTCCACAAACCATTGTAACTGATAATGGAACCCAATTCGACAGCATAAAATCCAAAAACTTATGCTGACGGCATCATATTAAGAAAGAGATTTGCAGTAGTTGCTCACCCTCAAGCTAATGGACAAGTCGAAGATATTAACAAAAACATAAAGTCCATTTTGAAAAGTCATTTGGAAAAGGCTATAGGCAAGTGGATCGACTAACTCTCATCAGCATTATGGGCATATAGAACAACCCACAAGTCTACAACTGGCCATACCCCATTCGCCCTTGCTTACGGCTCCGAGGCCGTCATCCCTGTAGTACTTGAAGTCCCCTCTCATCAAATGAATTATTACAACCCCTATTTAATTATAAAATAACATACAAACAAGGAACTGCAATCCAATTGCAATTAAACTAGAAGGAATTGGTGACGACGCGTGAGCGTACAAACGCATCCGGGTGCCAATGACAAGAACGTGTACCTGAATGTGCATGTGTATATTCAGAAAATTCGATTTCTTGAAATCAATAGAAATTGAATTTTCACCTGGAGTTATTAAAGAAAAGACTGGATCGGATAGCCAGAGCTTACTAGCTCCATAGAACTGGGCATAGATAGTAACTGGTGGAATACAACCAAGAATTTATACTATTGGGAATCGATCAAGCATCATGACGATCAAAGAGAGATGCAACACTTTGGGAAGATAATTCAATGGAAGGATGGCAGCTATTCAGGAAACTGGATGGATTTCTTTCTGGCGACTCTAACTTGCTTTGATTCAAAGCATGTCATGTACGCAACAAGACGTACTTTGGAGGGCAAATGTTATCCAGCATTTTGACCCGACTATATCTGAACCGACTGGACAAGTTTGACTCGACTGTCATTAAGGCCAGTAGCCCAAAGCAATAATTGTGGAGTCCAAAAATCAAGCATAGATGATAATATGAAGTAGAAGCATGAAATCTCACCACTCCCCGAAGATGGACCAGGTATGATCCATACTCAACACTATGGATCATATCGTATCAATTCCACAACTCAATTTTGCAGCGATGATCGGTTAGTAACTCAAAATCTACACATCCTATCAATATGAAACTTGGAGTACAAGCTTACTAAAACATGTGGAACACTCCCTAGGGATCTCATTCCAATTGGAGGAAGTTAGAGGGATCCGCATAACTCACTTTGGAGGGATCGGCAAAAAAAGAATTCAAGCAACACTACTTCACAAAAAATGCGATATCTCACAAACCGTACGTCGAAATTGCACGAAATTTAGGAAGCAGGTAGCTAACATCATGAGGCATCCCATATAGGGTTTGCAGCCCATTTCGATACATTAATAGGGATCGGTACCGATCCCTATTGTGGGCCTTGATGGGCCTTCAAATTTTTGGGTAGCCTCGCCTTGGTCTCTCAAACCTTCTGCCAAAATTTCAGTCCAATCCGTGCATGTCTTCCCCTATAAATAAAGCAGGCATGGCATTAGAAAAGGGATCATGGTTTCTCAACCGAGGCTCTGCCATTTTTATTCTTCACTTTTGTACTAATGGATCCCAGCTAATCCAAACGTTCTTGTAATCATAACCATGTAGAAGATCGATAAAAATATGAAATGGATGTAGGCCAAGGTTGCCGAACCACTATAAAAATTTGTGTATTCCTTTATGATTTTTGCTCTGTTTTAATTTCATTCTTCATTTAATCTCTATAAGATTCTATTGGATGTTGATGCCCATTTTTGCCATCAACACATATATATTTATATATTAAAAAAATCAATTAAACTTATAACTTGTATATATTTATTTCTATATGTTTATTTAATATATTCATACTATAATATTTTATGTACATATATATATATATAGTATTTTATCCTTATATATATATATATAAATATATATATTTCATTTAGATATATATATATATAATAACTATAAATATATACACGTATTTGGACAACATACAATACATGTAGGATGAGCTAACATGTCTGTTGTGATATAAATCCCAACACCTATATACGGGTATGTTATACCTTAGACGAAATATCATATTACACATGTACACACATACATATGTGTATAATACATATGTATGCTTATATATAAATTGAAAATAAATAAAATAAATTTATATCAATAGTTTATAAATTTGAATGAAATATGTGATTTTATTTGAATTAAATTTGGAAATGTTCTAAATAAATTAGACTTCATAGGCCCAATAAAGATGCAATAGAGTAAAAAAAATTGAAATTCATTCATAACTTCCGTTGCGGGATGGCCCGGTTCCAACAATGGTATCAGAGCCCAATAGCCTATGCGGTCTAATTAATTATGCTAGGGCTAACTAATTAGGACCACAACCAAGTTAGTGGGATGTCCAGAAAGGTAGTGTCTAGGATTGGGTGTGGGTAATCAAGTCCTCTGCCCTACCTGGCTACCTGTCTGGCCCAAACCGATATGTGAGCCCAAAGGTTGCACTTAATAGAGGAGGCTTAATTTGAATTGGGCCCTAGGCTAATTTTCAAAATTATTTAAAAATTAAAATATATGTTTTAAATTCAAAAGGTTGAATTTAAAAAAAGAATAACATTATAAATGTTATAATATAAAATTTTCAAAGTGTTTTGAAAATTTAAAAATATTAAAATTTAAAAGTTAAATTTAAAATAAAATATAAATTTTATGATATAATATAATTTTCAAAATATTTGAAAATTAATTTCGAAATTTATAAAATTTATTAATGAGATTAATAAGATATATTAATTAAATAAGTTAATTAATTAATAAATATATACATGTATTATATGTTATGTTATTTTAAAATGTTTACAATACCATAAGTATACATGTATGTATATGAATTGAATTTTGAAATTAATATAATTTAATTAAAATTGTTTAATTAAAGGTTAATTAATAAATAAATAAATTAAAAGTTAATTAATATGCACAATAAATGATATATGTGTTATACTATAAAGGTTATAGTATATAATAAATATTGAATATAAATGTTATATTAAGATGATATAAAATTAACTAAATAAGATTTAATTTATATAATATTGTACATAAGACAATTATATAATATGAAATATAAAAGTTATATAACAAATAAAACATATATAATATGAACATATCAATTAAAAGTGGAATATTAAGAAACCCTAATTAAACTTAAAGAATAAATATATATGTAAATGTACGTATACTGTGATTTCAGATGTGTTTGACACTTGAATCACGAGGGTATTTCATAAGAGATATATTATTCCATAAGTCGATAGCACTCAATATAATATACTGAAGATTATGAATCTTCAATATAATGTTTTCCTCTACTATATATATATATATATATTAATAAATTACTTGTGTACTCCTTAGTTGTTGAGCAAACTCAAGCTAGGGATGTTATGTGTAGTATTATTAATACATTGAAAAGACGAGGTAAGATAACTATATGTATTTCTTGAGCAAACTAAAGGTACATATACTATACTTAGGCTGTCATGATATGGTTGGTATGAATGAATAACCTCTTTCAATTTGTTGAGCAAACTCAAGGTCAAAATGAGATTAGGATAAGGAACCATGTGTAAGGAGTTGTATGTGATACAACCGATAAGGAGTTATCCATCGTTTGTAGGGCAATGTTTTGTTGAGCACTCAAGGTTAGAATCCCAAGCCAAATGAGTCCTAACACCCACTAGTGAAATTGAAAGACTTCTATATTTCACTTAGGATTTGGTGAAATATAAAAGACTAGTGGGAGCCTTATTAGAAAAATGAAATGATTATATTTAACCATTCTAATATTGTAAGAACATATACTATATAATTTTAGATTATCTACATTGACAAATTTGTGCATTTAATACGATCGATAAAACGTTTATCAATTAAGATATATAAATGAACTAAATTGAAAATTGGCAAATAGAGATATAATATATATATATATATACTTACTAATAAATGATTATTGCATGTGATTGTTTTTATACCCATGTAAGTGCCTAAGTTTATAACTGCTTAATACATTTATAATTTGGTCGTTTACGTGTTTATTTGGTCGAGACTGTGTATTGCATTCTATGAATTTCGAACTCTAAAAACAATACAAGACTTTGCAAGTTTGATCCATATACTATTGCATATAAGTGTTATATGGGACCGGTTACAGTTTGTAATGTACGATACTTCGATGAAGTTAGTTCATTCGAAATAAGCCAATAAACGGTATTGTGAGATTTAGTATTTAATTTGATTGATTACAAAAGGACCGTATTGTGTTAAATGTAACACAAGACCAAAAATTACAAGATAGATCTAAGAACTCGATCTCCGAAATGTCAGCTTGATCAGTTTAAGAAAGGTGTAATATATTTGATGTCCTTAAATGTTAAGGATTATCGAAAGCGCTTTTGTAAAGAATTCATTATGATATTGCAGTAATGGTTTTCTTTTGAATAGTTTAACCACTTAAAAGGAAAATGAGTGTATAAAAGTAGATGTAATTTAAGGTACATTTGGGATGAAGAGAGTGAATAATTACTTCTGCTTCATAAAGAAATATCGGGAACGAGAATTGTAATAATAATAATTCATACTAAACATTGGAATAAGAAATATTATTTCTATTCCGAAATGTATTTTTTAATATAAAAAATTGTTCTCTATGAGATTTATTTCTCTGGGTTCAAGATATTAATCAAAAACTCTCCGTTGTAAACTAGTTGCAACGTATGAAATAGATAAACTATATTAAGTGAATGATGGACCTTCAAATTTAATACGCTATTACAGTAATGGTAGAAATAGTGGGAGCTTGCCATATAGCACTTACTAATTGCATCAAATTATGAAAATTGTTTTCGTAAAATGTACCACACATTCTTATGAAATAATGACTATTTTTCAGTGCCGATTATAAAATAGACATTGCTATATTTCAATATGAATATTATGAATATTCGTTATGGAGTAAAACTATAATATGGTATTTGTTTTCATAACAAAAACGATGCATTGGAAAATACATAAGTATTTAATATTATTTACAATTATTTTGGAATTATAGACTAACCCGTAGTTTTGAGAAATAATTTTTATTATATTATTATGAATTATATGACATTGATTAATTATATCTCAAATAATTCAGGGCAATGCACCCATTTAGTGGGAGTATCATAGGAGTTGATAAACTCTTCGGATTGATACATATTCATGTATGCAATCGCAAGTCTATTAATACCAAAAATGATTCCATATAATTTATTATATATATCGATGGTTTATCACCAAAATGGACATGTGTATTAGATACACATGTAGTATGTTTATGATAAGGTCATTGAGTGTAAAAAGAAAGTAAATAAAAATAACGTGCAATAAAATAAAATCATTTAATTTGGTCGAATATGTGAGTATATATTGAAAAGTATTCTGAACGTACCTAAAATGAATAAAGATTCAACCTCAAAAGTCACTCTTCTCTATGATACATAATGATGCAACAATAAGGAGCAATCGAACTTTGTCGAATTAAGTATGATTAATCAGAGTGAAGTTGAGTTAACTTCTTTCTATAAGGTCGTGTATTTAAGAGTAGTACACAAGGTTAACACTAATTTCATCTAAATAATAGTTACAATCATACATGATAAGGGTTTATAAGAAAACCCCAACATGTCCTAGGTCAAGGAGTTGGCAGTTGTGCAAGTTGAAAGATTGCACGTAATAATCGCATGTAAGGAATCTTATGTGAGTCTCCCTAAAAGGATTTTGGGGAAGACGGTCATTTGATGACAATTTATATTTTAAACATAAGTTTTGCAAACTATAAGACTAAATCAGTTTTATATAAAAGGTAATTTATAAAGTGTTTATGAATATCTGTTCCATTACGATGAGAAACAATTATTGTTACAAGAAATAACAACTTCATAGTGAAGAAATTATTTTGAGAAATTATTGGTATTAAAATGAAATTTGATACAATCCAAGTATAATACTTATTACAATGAGGTGAAATGAAATTAACTAACCTAAATGAACACATCGCATTAGAATGTCTAATAAGTGTTCTCGCACATTGAAGAGAAACTATGAGTTTCTTATCAACGTCGAATATATAAATAATCCTCGGTTGTTTAATCAAACCATTAAGAGTGATGATTCTATAATATGGTATGATGCGCAAATCCGAAATAGATTCCAACTACATTATCAAAATAAGATTTTGATAGTTGTATCAAAAGAGATATGATCCTTTGGACACAAACCTGTCTTTATGAGAAAGATAAATGCTATTTGTGAAGATCTGTTTCTTCGACCCTCGAAATTGACTCTAATACATCCTCGATATTCACGTGCCGCAAATCCAAGTGCCGGAGAGGTGGACTCTCAAGGGTAGAAAAATAAAGACAGAATAGAATCTCACACGAATGGAATAACATATATTATTTCAACATATAATCTTTACAGTAGAAATTTTAAATACATTTATCAGAGTTAAACATGGACAGTTATAAACATCTGTCCTTATAAATGTGAAATACAATAGTACACAAGTATGATGGAAATGGATAACAATATTTAGAAGAATCTTCTAATTCCATGCTTCAAGCTCCATCCAGATTTCTTCTAACTAAATCTTAATACAAGGCTGCACGAGAAAATTAGGGCACCTAGAGTTTAAGGGAATGGAAAATAAACTCTGGATCAATCATGGGACTGGTGTGAGAAACTCAAAATACATATTTTGAAAACAAAGGTATCTCATAAGACCACACTGCACATAAATACAGAACGGGTTTTTACCTTATGATAACCAAAAATTTGCTTTGTAAAATCATTTGATATTATTTTTAATGACATTCTTTTGAAAAACGTTTTTCAAATAAACATATTAAAATAGCTTAAATTGTTACATTCGTCAAATTTGATAGCACAATAGGTTTACAACTAAGTCTGAAGGAACTTATTGGAGAATGGATTTCCATACAATGGCAGGTAAGGGACTAACTTCCGTACAGTACATCGCTAGAGAAAATTACTAAGGATACACAAACAATCCTCCGCATCTAGCAAGACTGGTCTATCCCCATTTGGCACTCATACATAGTCTGGATAGAAACCGAATATGACATCACCCCGGTCGTTACCGACCTATCTGGGGCCCCATAGCATACACCACATACTCGACATATAGAGAGTAATCTAGAAAGGTGATGTTCATACCCTAAGGTTGCAAACCACATAGCCTTACGGCATACCCCGTTTAAGCCATTACCACGTGATAAGGCCTGAGGTAGCGATTACCTTTCACATAACACATTTCACTTTGAATGCCACACAGTCATTCCATGGTCACATAACTAATTTCTACAAAAGTATAACTCCTGAGCTCATACGTCTCGGGAAAAGGGTGTAAAGCTAAGAGAAGTTGCCTTCTTCGCCACCAAACAGATGATACGTTCATAGAGATCAATTTATTTAATTAGAAATGCAGCATCAGACATTCATCCATACAAGTTGTCCAGGAATAGGACAAATCGAAGGCACTCTCCTACCACATCTTGTCGGGAATTACCCCTAGGATTAGTAAGGAGAAGTCCTTGCATCGAAGATCTAAAATAAAGAACTACTGCCATATAATATGATATAGGAAATTTCCTCCAGGGTCAGTGACAAGCAGCCCTGCATTCTATCTTCCAAATCATTTCCATATCTTCATTTCGAATACGTAAATTGGTTCGAAGTGGTCTTCGGATAGGAATCACCAAAATCCAACCCTGATTCCTTAGAACCAATCATCGATAAAAGAAATGTTAAGTAAATAGGGAATTATCTATTGATTTCTTACTTCCTTTTTATCAAAAATATCTTCAAGAGATATATATCTTTTAAAACATTTCTTTTCGCTATATACGGAATCATTAAACCTCTCTTTGGAAAATCATTTATTTAAATCTTATAAAAGTATTCTTAATTCCAAAATAATTTTTTTGATTGAGTTAAAATCATGTTAGCTAGGATGTTAATTCAAAACCAGTTTATATTGAGTGAGTAGAATCTATAGAAATCATCTAATTCTACTCAATATCAATTTTTGTATTCAACAAATACTATGGACGGAATAACGATGAAATCACCTGTTAAATTTCATGAATAGTATGAGTTTCCTCTTTCGGATTTAACACCAAGTATAAGAATATTATCTCCATCAAATCCAAGTTATTTATGTTTGGAAATTTATATCCTTTATACTTTGGAAAATTTCAATCCGAGTAAATCAAATTTACTACTCCCTTCGTCGGGCTAGATCGGATAGTCAGGGAGTGCAGGAAACTGGTTTTCCAAACTCAAGCCTAGGCACTATCTCTCTGTCACCCACAAGGTGGTCAAGTTATTTGATCGAATCAAAATCTTTTAACATACTTAATTAACTTTTAGTTATTTATTTAACCACTTTGAAATAATTTATAAATCCTTCAAATCACCTTTAAAATACTTTATCATTTATTTAAAAACATTTTAAAAATATTTGGAAAAGAATTGTTGCCTTTAGACCTATACTTCAAAACTTAGAGAAAAGTGCTGTGAATGGTGCTTTTAAGCTATATTGATCAAAATGACTTTTCTAAAATTTGGAAATTCATTTTTATTTCTCAAATCACTTTTAAAACATTTTAAAAGATTTTTAAAATTGATTTCATATTTTTAAACAATTTTGAAATATCATTTTTAAAGAAATCCCTTTATGGATTCCGAACTGCAAAACCACGATTTTTGAAACTCTTTTTATTCATATTTCAAAATCTACTTATCGAAATCTTGATTTTCTTTTTTTGTTTTTTTTGAAAACTATGGATATAATAGTTTGAAAAATTATTACTTGAAGAATTTCAAGCTATATTCCATTCTACTATTTGTTTGACTTTTGTGGTGTGAAATCGCGAACTACCGTTACATGACACGCCTATATTTGACTCAATTTTCAATATTCATTTAAAATTTACAAAACATTTTTAAATGTTTGTAAAATATTTTTAAACCATATTAAACCAGTTTTAAGAGGTTTAAACACTCCATATACACCATGTAATGACCCGCTATTTTGGACCATTCGCATCCGCACATGTTGGACTTGAATAATTCAAAATACCGAATTGTTATTTTAAATTTGGCAAAACTGAGCATATACAGTAAATAAAGTAATCACAGATCACAGACACAGAGTAATAAATGCAGCGGAAATAAAAGATAGTAGGTCATGAAGCTACTATATACATATCAGAGTTAAATAAGGTACAACAGATGTCTCGAATACAATAGTCAAATACAAGAATCAGAATACAATCATTGGAATCAACTGGATATCTGAAAGCTGGATAGATAGCTGGATCTCCAAGCGAAGCTCCAACTCCAAAGGTGAGTCTCGAATACTGGTACACTCAGTCTGACCCGAGCGTAAAGCAAAACACAAAACACTCGAGTCAGGATTAACATTCTTATATCAATAAATCCAACTCAAGTGAAATAGCAATTGAAATACAAGTAACTCAAAGGATGTTTGGAATAACCATCCTTTAAGGATCCGTTAAACTATCTACTATGTAGTAGTGTACGATAAGTAGATATAGCCTATCAGTAATATAAAGTATCAAAATAGTGTTAAGGCGTTACCATTATCCCCCTTAACACATTTTATATAAGCGTTATAGTCTATACAGCACTGTAAACTCCACTGTAAACTAGTGGGATATCAGGGAGTACTCCATAGGTATAACACAAAACAAATCTTAGTGGTCGCGTATAGGGATACAAGTATGACAAGGCACATGAGGCAATATCCAAGGTAGTGAAACTACCGTTTGCCTGATCCGGACTGGTGAGAACGCATCGCCGCAGCGATCGCAACACCGCGAAACAACACTCCCAAAATCAAGGGTGCACCAATCGACAACAAGTAATGAGTAGTTTTCGAAGAAGTGTGTTCGCTCGAGGTAGCTAACCCCCATTTGGACAGGCACGGCTCCTGTTTTAGTCATTTCCAATTTGACACAAGTGTCAAGGCTATCCATTATCATTCTCTTTCTTCAGTCATCACGTATATCATTCCAACCACTTCATTCTGGATCACACTCCGCGTATAGTTATTAAAGTGGTTTCGGTTTAGACAGTGAGTATGTCCCTAACCGATTCCGGTCTCTTTAATAACTTTTGTGATTATTACGCCGATTGGTCATTTATTTATTTCAAAACCAAATCGATTTCAATCTCAATTAGAATTTGTAAACCAACATTTCATTTGTCTTTCTAAACCAATTTCCAAAATTTACATTTCAAAACATCCAAATTACCATTTCCAAAATCTTATAATTCAATTTCAATTTCTTTTTAAAACAATTCAAATATTGATTCAAGTTTGGATACAAGTTTCATTTTGAAATCATTTTAATTAGCTTAATTTAACATTCAAATCAATTTAAATTCATTGACCGATTTCTTTAAATATTCATTAAGTAAATTTGTCATTCAAACAATTTCTATTTAATTTCCAATTCATTAAATCAATTACTTAAGTTCAACTTCATTATATCAAAACTTCAAATTGAATTAAATTAGATTCGTTAAATCACTCTTTAAATTACAAGTCTTACATTAATTTCAATAAATCACATTTTTATTTCTTGTTAAAGAAATCCAATTTCATTTATTTATTTACTTAATTACAAATTTCAAAACTTAATTATTTCATAACTCAACTTTACTTATTAAAGAAGTTCAATTTCACTTATTACGAAGTTAAATTTCACATATCAAGAATTCAATTTCATTTAATTATTAAATGATTCAATCTTATTTAATTATTAAATAATTTCAAAACTTGATTATTAAATAATTTCAAACTTAATAATTAAATTTTAAACAACATTCTTTCATCAACTACTATGTTAATATTTTGTTTCGGATTATTTCATATTAACAATTTCCTTTCAAAAATTCAAATTCCAACTTCATTTTAAGACCTTATTATTTATTCAAATAAAATCTTTATTTTATTTTTTTAAATCAAATTATTGACCAATCGGGTTTTATTTAATTCTCTATCCTAGGTCAAGTTCAATTTGGGTATTTATCATTTCAACCCGATTCCAATTCAATTCAAAATCAAAGCATAGCAAAGGGAACTTGTAGTGTGATAACTGGGATGGTGTCAAAGTAAATAAACAAGCAATAACAACAATCAATAACAATCCAATAGTTTATTTAAATAATCCCGAAATAATCGTATTAATTTACATTGTTGTTTGTGCAAATTAATATAATTATTTCTAGAATCTACACTATCATTTCATGTAGATTAAAGATTATTACATTAATATTTAAACGGTTCTTCACTTGATACCAATTATTCAATTCCATACTACAAAATTTTCCAACATACATTAAATGGTTCAAGGTGTATTTAACCAAATTTCTACGTGTCAACTAGTTTAACATTTAAAGAGGGTCATATTATACAAAATTTTACTAATCAAATTCAACATATAGATTCAATTTAAATGATTAACTATCATATATCAATTCAATTGCATATTATTTATCACTTTAACATTAACAATTTAACGTCCAATATAAACATCAACAATCAATCAATTATCAATCAAACTGTATTATCATCGCATAAATGACAGATAATGGTGTCAGATGTCATAGGTGAACAGATACAGGTAATAGCATATATAACAGTGTAAATAACTAATAGCAGCATATTTCAATTTATCATTTCAGTTGAAATCAAATTTAATAAATAAAAGAACGTTAATCGTGAATGATTGCTCACCTTTCGAGGCTAGAGCGAGAATAGACAACGAAGTTGAGTTACGCATTGCAAGCACGACTTCCGAAATAAACTAGATTGGCATGAATCGACGAGCAAAGCTATTAAATAGGAATTGCCGAAATCAAATCAAAACATTCAACATAGCAACAATTACAAAACATGTCCTGCGTCAAAGTTTAACAATATAATTCTATGTGCTACCGAGATCGAAATGGTCTGAAATTTGATATGAATAAAGATCAAAACTTGTATTTCAAACTGCAAAAGAATCACTTGATTTGGACAAGAGACGAGAAAAGTTACGATGTCACGAACATAGACTCAGGCCATGTTGCGACTGTCAAATGTTTAGGTCTGAAAACCCCTCTGGGTCTGACTTTCAGGTAAGAAACAGAGGACTGAACCACCTCGTATGAAGCTAAAATTTTATATACAGAAAGTAGAAAACTTTATCTTTTAAACAAAAAAGGAATCACTGTATTCTGACGTAAGACAGAAGAGATACGATGCGTCAAACATGAACTCAGGTCGTGTTTGCAGCAGTGTAAAATAATTTCAAGTACAAAAGAACAGCTGCCTGGGTCTAACTTCCAGATCCTCGACCACTAATCAAACGATGTCGGATTTTGCTGAAATTTGACAGGCATAAACTAGGTAACTTCGACTCTTTTTTAAAAATAGAATCAACCCATTCCGATAAAATATAAGGGAGATATGATATCGTGAACATGAAGTCTAACTGTTGTTCAGAAAAAAAAACAAAAAAAACTATACGTATGAATAACTATATATATACAACATATTTCTTTTTCTTACAGTAAAATAGAGGCCTGTATTAACTAACATATAAATATCAACTTGTATAATATCATATAAGTCCAACCACAAACATATATGAACAAACTAGTACTGACATACAACCAGGTTATACATGAATATATTACTAATACAATTTTATATAACAAACAGATTTCTGTATATTTCAACTTATTATTTATATATATAAATACGGCTGTAGCATATATTATACAACAAATACATAAAAGTTTTTATATATACCCATACATAAAAACCGAAACTCACACAAATATATATATACAGTTTTAAACAAATATGCAACTCATATATTTTTTTTTATAAACAAATACTAAGTTAATATATACTTACATGTACCTCTCATATATAAACACGTACAATATATATGTATAAAAAAAATTTACCTGTAGATAAAATAAAAGGGGAGAGGAAGAGGCCGAGATGGTGGAGGCTTGCTAGCTGGGAGGTTCTGGCGAGCACGGAGGAGAGGGAAAGAAGACGAAGAAAAACAGCGGCACTTGGCGGGGCTGGATCAAGTCGGAGCAAGGAGTAAGGTGGTTGTCGCGGTGAAATGATTGGTGGTAGGTCGGCCTTTAGTGGAAGTGGGCTTGGGCGGTTCCCTTGGGTCGCGCAGAGGCGGAGGAGGAAGGTGAAAGCATGGGAGAGGGTGGTGATGCGGTCAGGGAAGGGTTGTTGTGAGGCCGATCGACCACGGTGAGGGAGGACACAAGGCGAGAGGAAAAGGAATTGAAAAAGGAAGGATGAGATTATGAACAGACAACATCTAAAATATAAAGGAACTTAAAGTTCTACTCTGCCTTACGGCATAAATATAAAACAATGACATATTTTTAGACCAGAATGAAAAGAAAAAGGAGGAGAAGAATGAAATCAACGGACCATAAAAATATATTTGGCCAATAGAATAGCAAAAGTCAAAAGTTGAGATTAGAGAATAATAAAAGCAAATGTGAACCGTTGGAACTGAAATTATAGTAAAACGAATGGAACGTTAAAATTCGGCTAGTAATTCAGGCAATAATAAAACAAATGGCTGTTTAGATTTTCAAACGTTAGACAAATGTAAGGGCATCTGAAAACCAAAAGTCCAAAATCAGAACCGTTACGCCAAATCGTTCCACCAATTTTGCTGTATACCGGATTTCAAAAATGCAGAAATAAGTATGTTGTTGAGATCAGCACGACGAGATGAACAGAACGGTACATAGATATCAGGAATACGATCGAATTATAAAAATTCGAATTTTCTAAAAAATGCAGCAAAAACGCTGAAAAATAAGATCGACGGAGCTAAAGAAGTCCGAATTTGGAAAAACGAAAAATGACGTCTTGCTCAGAAGATGATTTAGAATTTTTCTATATAAAAATATTTGGGTTTCGTAACCATTTTATTTTCATCGCTTTTTAACCGATTAAATTGAAGTAAATTTACGCGCGAAATAAACTTTCATATTTTCGGACGAAAATTCACCAGTTGCTATGTTTAACTAGACGCATTCCAAATATCAAATTTATATTTCAAAATTTTATCGTTTAAAATTTCGCAAAATTTCAATTAATAACGTTATTAAAACCAGTTAAATTTACGGGTCGTTACACACCATTTCATTCAATAAAGGAAACTGATTTCCTTTGTGCTTATCGATGTGAATTAACGTGACTTGCAAAATATTCAACAACCATCATTAAAAATCATATCCAAACATATATATCATCCAATAACATATATATAAATATAGTTTAGGAGTATCTCACCTTCATTTTCCCTCAAGCTAATTTAAAATTGGTTATAGCTTCGCTATCACGAAATAAAACTCCACGAAATCGAACTCTTTCACCTTGAATGGGCTTGCCTTGGCCTTGGATGCTCACCGCCTTGGGTTTGCTTAGTGGTGAGCTCGGCCTTGGCTTTCCGAAGTGGTGGCCGTGGGTATTAAACAGATGGAGGAGAAGACTTGAAGTTGTTTTGAGATATTTTACTACTAAAATATGCTTATTTAATTCCTTTTGGAGATATTTTTCTCCATAACTTTGTTAACATGAGAAGCCATTAATAAGCTTGATAATGTGGAGAAGTAAGTGAAGAAAATTGTGTGAAAAATATGAAGAAGGGGTGGTGTATATATTGGATTTTAGAAAACCAAAATATCATAACATGGATGGATGAAACAACCCCTTGCCATCCCCTCCTATTCTACCCTAAAATGCACGGCAGCCCTCCCCCCTATGTGATGGATGATGTGGAGGTGATGATGGTGACGAAGATAGTGTAAGGTGGATTTGATGTGAAAAGACGTTTGCTTTTTTAAACATAGATATTTTTTCATATTTATCATTTGTAAATATATTTCTACTTTTCTACCACTGTTACACGTATATGTATATGTTAATATGTGTGTGTGCATGCCACAAAGATGTACAAGTTACATAAACAACGTTGTATAACTTATATATGTCAAATCGTTACGAATTTTAATTCCGATTTCCGGTCATATTTTCACTTATTAATTAACATACATATATTTGTAAACAAAATTTGAAAACCAATTTCTCATTATTTTAGATGAATAAAAATGATCATATTTGAATTATAAAACCATATAAATTAACATTGACAATTATTTACAATAATTGCTATTAACCGATAAAGCGATATCGGTTTTTCCTTATATTTTCAAATCAAATATATATTATTACAAATGATTTATTATCACTTTATAACTATTTTAAATGAAATATAATCATTTTAAAATAATTATTTGAAGAATTATAAGAATTATTAAATCATTAAATCTTGATTAAATTTAATTAATTAAATATTAAATATAAGGGCATCACTAATGATGTCATAAACACACTTTATTTTCAAAAATAAAATAATTGATTTTATTTCATATTCTCATTCGGTTATAATAATAAGTGTATGTATCCAGCTCTGTGCACGATGTTTTATGATTATAGAGCTGTTTATTGATATCGATATATTTCCAAAGGAAATATTTTTTGTGAACATTTTTTCAAAATCAGTTCATTATTATTACTTATCACTTAAAACTTGATTATTTATAAAAAATAATCTATATTTGAATATTTAAAATAATTTAAATATCTTTAACTAAAGTGATCAAATTACAGGTTGTTACATACTTCCCTCCTTAAAAGAATTTCGTCCCCGAAATTACCCAAAAAAAAACCCAACGGTTTTGCCAAAATATTTATTATTAAACCTATACCCATATAATGTATAATGATCATCCATACATAATATCTGATTTGATCTTCTATTCGAATTCACAATTTTACTTCCGAACTAGTATTATCTCCCCGATTCTCTAGTGCGGACTCCGATCAGGCTTTCGATCAGACTTTTTAGTTTTCCTTGCATAGCTCCCAACTATGATAGAAACTCAAGTATCCAACCACAAACCCTCACCAATGTTCATCATCAAGAATCGAGTGATAAATCTTTTTTTCGGATCGGTGTAAAACACCTCAAAGCTCTTTACTCGAACCTTAGATCATAATCGTGCGACGAAATAATCCACGTAGTTCATACATGCTTATTAACTCTTCAAATTTTTTTATAAAATAATTCATAAAACCATTATCTTTGGTTTAAATATATTTGTATAATTATTTATTTCTTCAAAATATTCATCCATAAAAATATTCTTTGATCTTCTTTTAAAAGAAATCATTTTCTTTTAAAATATAATTTATCTTTGATTTTCTCTAGAATATATATTGAAAGATTTTGTTTTTAAGTCTTTTAAACATTTCATATTACCATTTCCTCTTATAAAAGAAAATCCTTCATTTAAATTTTTTTTCTTCTTTCCTCGAGAATTCTCATTAAAATATTTATATAAATACGAAGTTGAAACAAAATATCATAGTTATATTATATATTTCCATAATTTTACATTCAACATTCCAACTTAGAGTTGGGTCAAGACCTCTTAACACTAATACATATAGTACAAAATAACAACATTTGTAACTATATTAAACATCCCATATGCATCATTTCATTCAATAAAGGAAAGTGATTTCCTTTGTGTTTATTGACGTATATTAACGTGACTTTCAAATATATACAACAACCATATTAAACAACCATCATTGACAATCATATCCAAGCATATATATCATCTAATAACTCATATGTTACTATAGTTTAGGAGTTTCTCACCTTCTTTTACCCTCGAGCTAACTAAAAATTGGCTATAGCTTCACTATCATGAAATAAAACTCCACGAAATCGAACTTTTTGACCTAGAATGGCCTTGGCCTTGGCCTTGGATACTCACGGCCTTGGGTTTGCTTGGTGGTGAGCTCGGCCTTGGATTTGGGGAATGGTGGCCGTGGGTATTAAAGAGGTAGAGGAGGAGTCTTGAAGTTGTTTTGAGATATTTTACTACTATATATATAATATGCTTATTTAATTTCTTTTTGAGATATTTTTATCCATAACTTTGTTAACACGAGAAGCCATTAATAAGCTTGATAATGTGGAGAAGGAAATGAAGAAAATTGCAGGAAAATATGAAGAAGGGGTGGGGTATTTATAGGATTTTAGAAAACCAAAATATCATAACATGGATGGACGAAACTACACCTTGCCATCCCCTCCTAGCCTACCCTAAAATGCACGGTATCCCTCCCCCTATGTGATGGATGAGGTGGAGGTGATGGTGGTGATGATGCTGGTGTAGGGTGGATTTGATGTGAGAAGATGTTTGCTTTTTAAAACATGGATATTTTTCCATATTTACCATATATAAATATATTTCTACTTTTCTACCATTGTTATATGTAAATGTATATGTTGATGTGTGTGTGCATGCCACAAAGATGTACAAGTTATATAAACAATGTTGTATAACTTGTATATGTCAAATCATTACGAATTTTAATTTCGATTTTCGGTCATATTTTCACTTATTAATTAACGTACATATATTTGTAAACAAAATTTGAAAACCAATTTATTATTATTTTATATGAATAAAAATGATCATATTTTAATTATAAAACCATATAAGTTAATATTAATAATTACTTACAATAATTGCTATTATACCGATAAAGCGATATCGATTTTTCCTTATATTTTCAAATCAAATATACGTTATTACAAATGATTTATTACCACTTTATAACTATTTAAAATGAATTATAATCATTTAAAAATAATTATTTGAATAATTATAAGAATTTTAAATCATTAAATGTCGATTAAATTTAATTAATTAACTATTAAATACAAGGGCATCACTGATGATGTCATTAATGCATTTAAAAAAATGATTTTATTTCATATTCTTGTACGATTATAAAAGTAAATGTATGTATCCAGCTCCATGCACGATGTTTTACGATTATAGAGCTGTTTATCGTAAAATGATTTTCGGTCATTTTATCAATACATTTCCAAAGGAAATATTTTTTGTGAACATTTTTCCAAAATAAGTTCATTATTATTACTTATCACTTAAAACTTCATTATTTATGAAAAATAATCTATATTTGAATATTTAAAATAATTTAAATATCTTTAACTAAAGTGATCAAATTACGGGTGGCTCACTATTAGAATGTAGTGAGCCACACTGATTTGACCTTGTGCATTCAAGTTGGCGAGGCAGTGCACACGTGTATACGTGTGTACTGCAGCCACTCGTAAATACCTGTCCCTGATATGAATACTGATATGCACAGATATTACACAATCAAAGATGATGACGTTTAACCCATATATCTGAGACAGCTTTAAAAACAAATTTTATATTTTTGCAAATTAAATTCGTTTCTGTTCAGATTACTGCTGTAGATTGTTAATTATACAGGTACACAGGAAACAAGACAAATACTGGAGTTGGACAATGCAGATTCAGAAAAAACAACTGAGTGTATGAGTGATGTAGTGAGGAAATCATTGTAACAATGAAAGTGTATGAGTGAGAGTGAGCTATAAATATGAAATCAGTGTACTGTAAACATTGTACTGAATAAAATATTATATTGAATAAAATTACTGTTTGAATCTGTTAAATTCTGTGCAATAGCATTATTATTCAATATTTATATTTATTCCTGTATGTGTAAAATAACATCTGTAAATGTGTAAAATAAAATTTGCAAACACATCTATAATTCGATATATATATATTTTGTTATCATCAAACACTAAACACACATCAAACAATCTCCCCCTTTTGATGATGACAAACATATATTAAAGATTTTGAAATTCCAGTAGATGTGCTTAATCGTGAAATATTTAGCTCCCCCTATATGTATGCTCCCCCTACAACTGAGACCACTCCCTATTTAGAAGATTTAGAAAATTACAGAAGAATAAAAGAATTATAGAAAAAAACTAACAACATTTAACAAATTTGGTAGATAAATATTCCAGAACTACTTATTTTCTTATCAAAATCTCTTCCTTCTCCCCCTTTTGTTATCATCAAAAGACTGACAAAAAATAATGAAACGGTAGGGGAAAACAAATGGAAAAAAAAACAAGAAAAAACCATAATATATCATAACAAGACAACAATTTTCACATTTTAGAAAAAGGATCGATGATTTGGTTTTTATAATGAGAAGAGAGATTTTTTATTCTATTTATTATAATTTTAAAAAGATTTGACATTTAAGCATGAAAGTAATAAGCACTTACTAACCATGCATAACCATAAGGACTTTTAAATGGGATTAGCAGTTACTCATTAGTTATCAAGCTCCATCCATGCATAACCATAAGGACTTTTAAATGAGAATGGAGTGATGATAACCTCTCATGATCCATCCATGCATAACCATAAGAACTTTTAAATGAGAATGGATGCATGAGGAATATTTTAAAATTTTCTTTGATTTTTCCTTTTTAATTTAAAAAGCAATTCACTCTTCTCATTTTTCAAAACCATTATGAATGATAGAAATATGGTAGAAATAGAAATGGTCGTGGAATAAGTTACCAAATTAATCATATTATGAAATTTCATAAACCAAACGTATTTCCACTACTGAATACCATATTCGAATCAATCTTTGAATGATATCCAAAACAGGTTTGAATTCTAGAAATTGAAGTTGAAAAATAAATATCCAAGAATATTTCAACCAAAAATTGAAAAATGATTAGTCAATTTCCATAATCCCCAAATCCAAACATAATCTGGAAAATCTGTCTTTGGGGAGGGGTTTTGTGAAAATATCAGCAAGTTGATTCTCAGTTGAAATGAATTCAATGCAAATGTTTTTTCCTAGCAATGTGATCTAAAAAAATGGTGTTTCACATCAATGTGTTTCGTGAGTGAATGGTGAATAGGATTATCAAGCCATGAAATGAATATTCTAGCATGAAACATGTCCCACTAGTATTTTTCCTATCAACCAGTGAACCCGCATAATCAGCATCAGTATAGCCATCTAAATCAAAATTTTCACAAGAAGGATACCATTGTCCAAATTTGTGTGTGTGTGAAAGTTATCTCAAAATTCGTTTAGTGGTTTTCAAATGTGATTCTTTATGGTTAGATTTAAAACATGCACACAAGCACACAGAAAATATAATATCAGGTCTAAAAGTAGTAAGATAGAGAAGCGAACTGATTATCCCTCGATATTTCTTCTTTCAAATTAATTAAGTTCAACTTTGCATCTCTCAAATCCAACTTTCATTATTAAGAACAGAATCAGATTCAATTTCAGAAATGAACCACTGTGACAACGAAACGCACACAACCTTTTATCAAATGAAGAGCGAGTGTGTATAACTTTCGTAGGATCACAGTTAAAGCAATTTGAAGTTTTCACCAATAAAGTTTCAACAGTTTCTAAAAATACCTTTTAGAGCATAAGCAATCAGTAATCAATCATAGTTTGACCAAACAGATTAAGAAGAAAATGGTTGATCAATTTTCAAGCATGGATTAAAATTGAATCATATAAGATCATAAATCAAGCAAGTTAGATTCTGTCAACCATCACAATTACTTTGAGTAAGATGATTGGAAAAAAAATCAGAATTAACATCATCAATTATAACTGGCTGATTTAATTCAGATGAAGATTCTTACCGGTTATCTTATCGTTAAAAAAAACAACTACCTGTTTTACCTGTACGATAATCTTTCGTTGTTCGCTCATAGTGAATCTGTCACCTTTATACTGGGCTAAGGAACGTTGATTTGTCGCCCGTTGTGTATCTGGAACAGCCAGAATCCAGATAACACTAATGTTATTCCTTAGCCTGCCACCACACCTACACGGTTAAAGATGTATGTGACCTATTTGTTTTTATAGGTCCATGGTTGTTAGTGGCAAAATAATTGTGAATAAACAATCCCTTTGGAACCCAAACTTGTTTTGTCTTTTTATTTTTGTTCCAATAGACATGAAATTTGTTTGTAGAATTTTTAGGAACCCAAACTTTTATAAATTTCGTGTTCTTGTTCCTATGACTACAATTTTCAACATGATGTCCAATTATTTCACAATCAGTAATGATACCCTTACCTTTTGCACTATTATCAACTTGTGTTTTCCCAAAACCTAGTCATTTTCTATTGTTAGCAAACAATTGATTTCCCAACAACATATTGAATGATTTTTCTCCTCTAGAAAAGTTATTCAGTGATTTCTCAAGATCTTGGACTTTGGTTTTCAGTGTTGAGTTTTCAGACACAAGTGAAGTGCATCTATTTATAAAATCCTTTTTCCTAGCTTCAATGGTTTCCTTTAGATTCAAGTTTTCTTTTTCAAGATTCTCAAAATTATTCTTCAGTTTTGATAATTCTGAATCTAAAGTTTTACAATTTTTACATTCTAGGTTTTGAATTTTTTCAAGTTCAGTTTCTAACCTAAAATTTTCATGAACAAGTTTTTTTCTATCAGATTTTAGTTTTTCATTTTTAGAATCAAGAGCTTCAACTGTTTTAGTAAGATCGAGGCACAAATAAACAAGATCTTTATAAGAATAGTTTTTTACCTCATTATATTCCTTTGAGCTTGCTTCTGAATCTGATCTTGATTCCTCTGAGCTTGCTTCTGAATCTGATCTTACCGTAAGACATAAGTTAGCCTCCTCTGAGCTATCAGTTGAAACTTTCTCTCCTTCCTCATCATCCCAAGTCGTTGCGAAAGCCTTCTTCTTTTTCTTTCCTTTGTTAATTTTGAGAAGTGAACAATTTTGTTTGAAGTGGTCAGGCTTATTGCAGTTATAGCAGGTTAATTCGTTTTCAGAGTTGTCAGAGTCTTTTGACCTATTACCACTTGATTTCTTCTTGCATGGCTTGAATTTCGACCATCTTCTCAAATTATTGACAGCCATTGCAAGCACTTCAATTGGATCTTCTTCTTCATCATCGCTCTCTTCTTTGCTCTTTAAGGCAATCGTCTTTTTCTTTGATTCGGAATTGATGCGTTCCTCCTTTGCTTTTAACTCAAGCTCATACGTCATCATATTTCCGATCAAATCCTCCATGCTCAGTTTGCTCAAATCTTTCGATTCTTGTATTGCCGTGACTTTTGCCTCAAAGTTCATCGGTAAGACTCGTAATATCTTCCTTACTAGCTCTACTTCAGAGAATACCTTTCCAAGCGCTCTAGCATTGTACACCAAGGTTGAGAAGCGTCCAAACATATCCTTTATGTTCTCGCCTTTGTCCATTACAAAGTTCTCGTATTCATTGCTGAATAGGGCTAGACGAGACTCTTTGACTTGAGAAGTTCCTTCATGTGTCACCTCCAAAGTATGCCAAATTTCCTGTGCTGTTTTACAATGAGAAATTCTATTAAATTCAGTCTTATCAAGAGCACAGATCAGAGCATTCATAGCTTTAGCATTAGTAGTTTTTAATTTCTTATCATTAGCATCCCACCTATCCTTTGGTTTAGGGATCTCAGTATCACCAACAGTTATAGTGGGAGTTTTATAGCCAGATTCAATAATATCCCAAATATCGTAATCAACAGAACTAAGATAAATACTCATCCTAACTTTCCAGTAAGCATAATCATTACCATTAAACATTGGTGGCCTGCAATAGATTGCCCCTCAGAAAAAGCATTATTTGATAGATTCATGACTCTAGAGTTAAAGAAAAATTTACCTCGCTCTGATACCACTTGTAGGATCTAGATTAACCCTAGAGGGGGGGTGAATAGGGTTATCGCAAATTTTCTCAAATTAAACGCAGATAAATAAATATGCAGTAAAGTAAATCACACACAAAATTTACCCGGCTTCGGCAACCCCTGCCTACTGCTGCATTCCCAGATTTCTATTAGAATTAAACAGTATCCCGCTTACAAACACTCGTACAGACTCGCACACCCTGCTCCGCCTATAGAGCTTCGTAAACTCGCACACCCTGCTCACTGAACTAATTCTAACTAGACAATCTGACAACACCTAACCCTAGGTGGTGATTAACTCTGATTGGACTTTGAAAATACAAACTGAAAAACAAAAAACAGTTTAAAGACCAGGGCAAAATATAGATTGACACTTTAACACAATTTTGCCCTCAAATAAAACAGGCTTAAACTAAATCAATTAAACCCGGCCCAAATTTTAAACTTTAAAACCCTATTAAAAACCAGTCCGGCCCAATTCAATATCTATCCCCTTTTTATTCTCAGCCCGATCCCTTTTTAATATTATCGGCCCGATCCTCTTTTGTCTTGAGAAATAATGGTTGTGGCGATTTTGTTCGATCTGAGAAGAAATCAAAGATTCGATCAGTTGCTCGTCACTTGGCTTATGCTCGAAACTCTTTGTTTTGGAAATTGCGGCATCGATTTCTCTAAGCTCTGAAATTTTAGGGTTTTGATGATTTGGGGTTTTGTTCCCTTGAGCGCTCGGCTTTGCTTGAGGTTTCGATCTGTGCTTGGCTTCGGCTTTGCGCGCTCCTTAGGGTTTCTGAAACTCGACTTCAGGTATGATTGTACTCGTGATTTCTCGATGTCGATTACTGCCTGTGATGATTTAGGTTTTACTTTCTCTGCTTCTTCACCACACCTGTCGATGATGATTTGGGTCTCTTTATATAGGAGTCTGATTTAATTAAACGTGTTCTTCACGTTGTTGATTCTTTCCGATTTTAAGCTCCGATATTTTTGGAAATTCCTTCAGATTCACGGTTTCGATTTTGAACGTGCGATTTTCTTTTGAGTCCCACGGCAACGAACTTTCCTCTTTTGTTCTACTTTGACTATTTCAAAGATAACAGATACGCACTTGATTTTAATCATTTGTATACTTCCATGATTTCAATACTTCCCTGTTGGCATTTGCTTTACTGATGCATTTGACATTGCCATGCTCTTCACTGTTTGCATCACTGGGCTTTGAGATTTGTTTAACATTTTGATCTCGGTCAATTTTGTTTTCATGAACTTACTCGTTGACTTCACTGTGAATTAAGACTTTAGTTTTTCGGCCCCCTGTGAGCTTCGTCTCTGGCCATCTTCTCTGGTTGGTTTAACTGAACTTCACTTGAGCATTTTATTCTTAAAGTTTGATGTTGTCTGGTTGTTCACTTGGTCCATGAGGCATGTTGCATTGTTGTCTGATTATTGTTTCATCTCTACTTGTTTGTAGCTGCTGCACTGCTGTTCAATTGTCTGGTTGCACTTATGTTGTTTATGTGTTCACTCTGATTAGCATTGTATATTTGCTTTTGTATCACCTGATATCTGATGTGTTGTATATCTCTGGTGCATTGTATAACTTGAGCTTGGTTTGTCATTTGGTCTGCATACCTAAGCTTGACACTGTTCACATTTTTAAGTTGCTCGGTCCTTGTTTGCACTACCTCATATGAATTGATTCATTGTTCCATTTAAGATGCTGTCTGCACTATGACATCTTGTAGCCTTGCTTCCATGTCTGGTTCATTACTGGTGTGTCTGTGTTGTTGCTTTTGGATCCAGTGTACATTGATGCTTGATTTTGAATTTCACTGTGTACATGCACAGTTCATTGTTGCAGTGATCATTGAATTTATGTTCGAGGCTATTTGCACTTGTGTTGAATCTGATATTGATTTGACCTTGTGCATTCAAGTTGGCGAGGCAGTGCACACGTGTATACGTGTGTACTGCAGCCACTCATAAATACCTGTCCCTGATATGAATACTGATATGCACAGATATTACACAATCAAAGATGATGACGTTTAACCCATATATCTGAGACAGATTTAAAAACAAATTTTATATTTTTGCAAATTAAATTCGTTTCTGTTCAGATTACTGCTGTAGATTGTTAATTATACAGGTACACAGGAAACAAGACAAATACTGGAGTTGGACAATGCAGATTCAGAAAAAACAACTGAGTGTATGAGTGATGTAGTGAGGAAATCATTGTAACAATGAAAGTGTATGAGTGAGAGTGAGCTATAAATATGAAATCAGTGTACTGTAAACATTGTACTGAATAAAATATTATATTGAATAAAATTACTGTTTGAATCTGTTAAATTCTGTGCAATAGCATTATTATTCAATATTTATATTTATTCCTGTATGTGTAAAATAACATCTGTAAATGTGTAAAATAAAATTTGCAAACACATCTATAATTCGATATATATATATTTTGTTATCATCAAACACTAAACACACATCAAACATGATAAGCATCAAAATTGAATAAGTGTTTTGCTTGAAATATCAAATAGTTTGATTGTTAGTCAAAATCCAAAGTAAGCATATGCTTATAAAAAAGAACATTAAAAAGGTACATTGATATTTCAAAACTATAAGTAAACAACACTTTGTTGATTTTAACAATGTACTTGTGTTAATATGAGCTTTATTTGTTTTAATACTCAATGTTGGATTGTAAATGTGTAACGACTCGTAAATTTATCAATTTGATAAATTATATTTATTTTTAAAATATTCAAATATAAGCTTTATAACATAGATTTTGTTGTCTTGAATAATAAATAATGATGGTAATCTTATTTTGAATAAGTATTCAAAAAAAATATATACTTTGGAAAATATTATAGATAAAATGACCAAGAACCATATTATCAATAAATGGCTCTAAAATTATCAAAAGTCGTGTAGGAGATGGATACATACCACTAATTTATCCATATAAACAAGATTATGAAATAAAATTATTTATTTTATTTTTGGAAAATAAAATGTATTTTTGACATCATTAGTATTGACATTATATTTATTAATTGATTTATGAATTTAAATTGAGATTTAATGATTTAATAATTATTATAATTTTTCAAATAATTGTTTTAAAATAATAATAATTCATTGTAGTTAGTTATAAAGTGATTATAAATCATTTATAATAGTTTTATAAAGATATATACTTGATTTGAAAATATAAGAAAATTCATATTACTTTATCGATATAACAACACTTTTTGTAAACAATTATTTAATATTAATTTATATGATTTTATAAATCAAATGATCATTTTAATTAGTTAAAAATGAAAAGGAATTAGTTTTTAATTTTTTTTACATTTAATATGTAATTTAATTTATAAGTGAACATGTGACCGAGAACTAGAATCAGTATTCATAACGGTCTAATGTATAAAAGTTGTAAACAAATCAATACAACATTGTGATAAATATACACATACATGTAATGATTCGGGAATTTTCGACCGTCAAAATCGACAGTAATACATCCACTGTATTTCGTGTCGAGCAATCGAATGCCGGAAAACCCGATTGTTAGAGGAAAAGAAAGAAGAAGGAAAAAAGAAGAAAGAAGAAAGAAGAAAGAAAGAAACAAACAACATAGAATCTCATAGCTGAACGAATAATTTAAAATATACAACAAATTTTTACACAAAGAAGAAATGTAATATACACACATCAACCAGAGTTTATTAACCTATTTCAGCCCGGACAGTTATAACAATATGTCCTCATAGTTACTAATAAAGACAATAGTGAATGTAGAGGAAAAATAACCATATACGCGAATACGTCTCTGGGACTCTAGCTCGTCTCCTGAAGCTCCAAAGCATCCAAAATAAATCTATAATATGCTTGACCTGACCCGAGTATTATAATAAAATAACACCCAATTCAGTTTGGAAAACTAACGTGAGAAAACACACCTCAATTGAATTTTTAAAGTTATAAAAAATCTTTCAAATAAAGGTATCTCGTAAGACTATGCCGCACATAAACATGGATGTGTTTTTACTTTAAGATAACTAAATCCTTTCATATGAAATTCTCTGATATTATAATAGTGTGTAAGTTACAAATACTTATAATCATAACCGAAATTATTACATTAATTAAATTTCAGCATAATAGGTATACAACTAAAACCGTAAATGAACGTATTGGAAAATGGATTCCACACAATGACTGGACTACTGGGGTATCGCCCATCACGGTGCATCTCTAGATAAAATAACACCGAGGACCTTCGGGATCCCCTGCCAATACAAAACCGGCCTAACACTTGACTGGTAGTACCGAACATGATCACCCCCTCCGTTAATGGGCCCCAAAGCATATAGATGAGAGATAACATCGACTATAGATAGGGATGATCATACCCTACTCGGGAGCGACCCACTTAGCCCTGCAGCATCTCCCCTGTTTTTAGTCAGTCTCAGTTGATGAGGCTTAAGGCTATGTTTTACCTTTTAAAGCCCTCCCCATTTGGAATGCTAACACTGCCCTCCAAGCAACAATGCAATGCCAGTATTCATCCATACAAGTTCATTCTTGGACTAAACGAAACGCTTGAGAGATTCATCTTCAATTCCATCATCTTAAGATATCTTCACTTTGAAACGCTTGAGTTGGATTGAAGTGGTTTTCGAATAACATATTTGATCCTGGCCTCTTTGAAACAACACTCGATAGTTTCAGGTAAACTCAACCCTGGTTCTTTAGGAAATAAACAGTCAAAGATAAGAGCGAAGATAACCTCCTAACCGTTAGTAGGCGGATTTCCTTATCATTTGTCCTAGGAGAGCGAAATAAGATTTATACGCACAGTATAACATTATTAGAGATGACTGTGCTATATAACTCACGTGTTTCTCCTAGATATTTCTGAAGTTGCGTTTTGGTTCCATTTTTGATAGTCGGTTATTTGACTATCAATAAACAGATATTCAAATTAGGGATTTAATTCCAAAAGGAAAAACCAACATTGGTTAAACACATAAGTAACCTCTACCCTCTTACTAAATATTTTTATTAATTAAGTTCACTTTGTAAATATTTGTATCAAAATCCTTTTACAAAAAAATATATATCGACAAATCCTTATATTTAAATACTTGGAAAAATATCCATATACTTATCTCAACGGTATAGGTATATTCATCAAACACTGTGGAAGATTCCTTTTTTATACAATTCTAAAATCGTTTATAAACTCCATTATAATTTCTAAAACCATTGGTAACTATTTTATAAATCTCCGGAACCATTTATAAAAATCTTTTATACATTCCTAAAGTCATTTAGGACCCCTTTATAAATCCATAAACCCTTTTATAAAACTCTTTTAACCCTTTAACTAATCTTCCCTTAAGTTTTCCAAACCATGGTATGAGATTCCTCTTATAAAACCCAAATCTGTTTATACAACTCTATTTATAAATCTCGAAAATATTTATAAATAATTATAATCATTTTCTTTAAAACACTATTATATAATAATACTAATTATTATTAATAATAAACATTATAAATAAATAATAATTATTAACTTTTAAAACATCTTAAGAATAATAATTAATAATTTCAAAACATTATTAAATAAACAATAATAATTAATCTTTATCAATATTATAATTAGTAATAAGGGGATTTTCACTATAAGGGCCTCTTTGCATCAACTAATTATTTTCTAGGACACCTGTTCAAAATAATTATTTTCCAGGACACGGGTCGAAAATAAACCCACTACTTCTCGAATCTATATCTGCCGCCAATTCGAAACAAAACTAGGGCTCAGAAAAAAAAATTGATTTCTTCTATGTCAATTTCCATTCCATTTTCTCTTCCCAATAATTCTGCTTCAACATCATCGATTTCTGCTTCATCGATTTATGCTTAAACTAAAATACTTTCATCGAGCAATTTCTGCAATCACCTTAAACTTAAATGCGAAACAAGTAAGCTATATTTTATTTTGATGTAAATGTTTTAGTTAGATGTAATTATTCATTCTTAACGATGCTGATAATAGCTCTTATAATAGATTTAAGGTATTTTAGTTCTTGTTATAATTTAACATAATCGACATTTGTTTAATTAAGCATACCTTAATATTCAATGGCAGATGATACTAAACCCTAGGTGTTAAACTGAACAAGTTATTGTTTAGCTGTTAAAAAAGATAAACGTATCTATCTATTAATGTAAAATATTTAGACTACATGCTAAACCCTAGTTGTGTTTGATAATTACAATTACTTATTAGATAGGATTTTGTTTTTATCATGATTTAAAGTTATTAGAAAAAGTATACAACAAATTTAAACCCTAGTTGGAAAAGATAAAAGCATTTATGTTTTTATGTAAAACATTAAAATACAGAATAAATCCTAAATAAATTTTTATATCAGCTACTACATATATAACATAATAAATACTGAATATAAGTCAATTGCAGTTATCCTGAAGGATTTATGTGAAATAAACATACTTAATCAACTTTTAAAAACAAAAAAATTATTCTTCACTCTTTCTAACATTTCATTATGTATGACAATTTTTATGCAGCGTAAAGATGCACACCAGGTCTTCTAAATCAAAGTTATTCATTCGAAAAAATACTTGCGTATTCATAAATGAAGGTGGAACTCAATGCATAAACATAAGACCCATATCTAGTCCTTTCTGCAATGAACACAGCCAGAAATCAACATTATCTTCAACTCCATTGGTAACTGTTTTCCTACTTATGTTTCCTATAATATTTAGTTGTACAGTTCAATTTGTATATACATATTAAATTGGAATCTAGATTCCATATTTTAAATAAAAAAATATTTACTTCACTTCATGTAGTTTGTATTGGGTTGATGTGCACTGACTTGAGTTGTTGCTTTATATGCAGTCAGTGATCATGTAGCTTGTTTGCACTTGCATTCTCATCTTGTCGGCATGTTTGCGTTGGACTCTAGTTTAATGTGTATGATGTTGCATATTCACTTGATGTTACACACGTGTATATATGTAATGTCTGAACACTTCAGTCAGGTTTGGTTGCTTCATTTGCATTGATCTTGAGTTGTTTTCATGTTGCATTTGTTTATGTGTATGTTGTGCACTTGTTTGCACTGTCACTTTTGAATCTGACTATTCGTTAATGTTGTAGCTTGATTCTCTGACCATATGAGTCTGCACTGTGCACTGCATTCATACATGTTGTACCTGTTATTACTTCGAGGCTATTGTGATGATGAAATTCTAATAACTGATCACCAATTTGTAATGGCTAATTTGTTTCTAATGCTCTGTTAAAAAAGATAAAAGCATTTATCTTTTTTATACATAATATTCTGATGGCTATTTTGTGTTTCATTCTCTTTAAGTTTTCAGATTTCTAATTAACCATTACTTAAACAACTAAAAAAGATAAAGTAGATTATCTTTCTATACTTTGAAACTTTCTAATTGTAAATTTTCATTTCATTAAATAATTCTTGTTGATTTTCAGTTGTGAATGTTCATTTATCTTTTATTGGTCTAAAATAAAATTTTGAAAATGTGAAAATCTGAAACTATGAAAATTGAAATTGGTCTAAAAAAAATTAAAACATTTGTTCTTTACAAAAAAACCCGTTGGATTTAATTTGTACTTTTAAAAAAAATAGGTACATTATATACTAAAAAAGTGCTTTATCTTTTATTTTCTTAAATAGGGGTACTTTATACACTAAAAAATATCTTAATCCCAAAAAAATACAAAATAATTAAAAAGATAAACCATATTATCTTTTTATTCAAATTTTTGTGTAGTAAGATATTTTTTGATAAACTTGTTGTTTTTACATCCTAATTGATTTTTTGATTTTCTTAAATGTAGAATCAGACTGGACCAACACAAGAATTACCTGATGCTGATGAAAAAGAAGACTTCACGGATAAGGACTTCAGACATAAACAATTAGAAAACTCTGATGATGAAAAAACGATTTCACAACAACTGGTTGAAGAAAGTACTGATTCGGATGATGTTGATCAATATGAAATTAAAAAAATAGCCAAGAAGCAAAAAAGGAAACAGTACACAGGTACATATAGATGTAATTTGGATGCAATCTATAAAGTGATGTCAATTATAAAGGAGAAACACATTCTTTCACCTAAAGCAAAAGCTTTTTTAGAAAAAACACCATTGAAAAACTTCTTCAATGTTTTTCTTAGAGATTCAATAGCACGACAAGATTTAAGGAAAAGTGCTTCAAATTTAGATGGCATCATTACTTCTTTTGATGTAAAAGAAAATGCTTTCAAAATTGGAAACAAATTACTCAAAATAAGTCCTAAAGAAGTCAGTCTAATATTTGGAATGCCATTAGCTGGAGAAGACTTATTTCCTATACCAGCTTCTAACAAAGCCTCAGCCATGGAAAGTTTCTCCAATTTTTTAACTGCCAATTTTCAAGAAGAAGACATAATCAGCCAAAAAACAGTAACAAAAAGATTGAATACACTGTTAGAAGAGGAAAAAGGAAATGAAGATTTAGTGAAATTGTTTTTATTGTTGCTGGTTATAGCTTTTTTTTTCCAAACAACCAAAGATATATGCAATGGGGTTTCTTGCCGAAGTTGCTGAATTTAAAAAAATTAAATTCAATCTCTTGGCCATGGGCAATATGTGAAAATGTTTTGAAAAATGTTAAAAAGTATCATGCTGACCCTAGAAGTACACCAGGCTGTACTATGGTGTTACTGGTATGCTTTCATAACTTTAACTAAATATAAATATATTTAAATTTATATTTATTACAAAAATATAAATGTATTTATCTTTTTCTTGCAGTACTGGATTTGTGAACGAACACAAATAATTGATGAGAAGGAAAATCTGCAAACCAAAATCCCAAGAATGAGAAAATGGGATTTATCAAAACTGAAAGATTTGGAACTCACTGAAGTTGACAATGACAAAGTATGCTTGTTTTTATTTAACTGTACATTTTTTTGATTTCTTGGAATGCAATTTTTTGGAATCTTAGTAGCCTAAATAAAAGAAAACCAAATGAGTATAGAAAGTATATGTGCAAGCTTAACTTGTCTAGTACTTGAATGACAGTATATGTGTAAGCTTACCTTTAAATATATTCATTGCAGATTTTAAAAAAATTTGCAGCTGTAACAAAAGAAGAGAGAGAATTTCTTTCCAATAAAATAATAGCTATTGAGGTGGAAGAAGACCAAAACAACAAAATAAAATTAGATGAGTGCCAGGAAGAGAAAAGTCTGAAAAAATATGCCAAAGAATGTGCTAATAACATAATGGAGCTATAGTCAAAAGTCAATTTTTTGACTACTGAGATGAAAAATGTTGCAGAACAATTAAATGAGGAAAGACGTTTAAGAGAAGTGGCTGAAAAAAGAATACAGATTCTTGAAATGAAGCTCCAAAAGTTGGAAAATTTAGAAGAGCGCGATGTGAAGGAAAAAGATAATTTGAACAAAAAAACTGAAACTGAAAAATGTATGAAAAAAAGAAAAATTGTTGGTATAATTCACATAACAGTTCTGCTAATTTTCCAACTTTTGATATTATGCAAACTCAAGATTTCATACTAGAAAAGTAGACACAAGATAGTTTAAAATCTAACTATCTGAAAGTGCCTGCTCAAGAAACTGCTTCTGAAAATCCTATTGTTGTTGAAGATGTTGTCCTAAAAGAACCCAAAAAGAAGAAGAAGCCAAGGAATGTTGAGAAATGTCCACTACTCAAATATCTTACTGAAGAACAAAAAGAAGTTGTCAATTATTTTTTCAAAATTCTTGGAGGAAACAAGTAAGTAACTAAACTACTTTTCACTCAATTAACTTAAATATATATTTATTCCAATAAGATATTGTTTCTAGTACAATATCATATTGTTTCTAGTACAACATATAATTCAAATAAAGCTTTTTATTCCCATACAAACTTAATACCCATGTTTTTTTGTCATATAGAGATAAAAAAAACCAAACTAAACTAAAAAGGATAAATTAATTAATCTTCATCTTTTCATACAAACTTCTACAAATATTGTTATTTTCTTTTATTAACAAATATTTCATTACATACTAATCTTAATTTTTCAGCGATGAAGCATTTACTTGTGATGATGAAAACTTCATCACCATCACAAAAAGTATGATAGAAGAACTTCTCTATGGAGAATATATTTCTGGTCAAGTAAGTACAAAAAACTATACTTTGCTTCATTATAAATTCTATACTTTGCTTCATTATAAGATCTATACTTAATCCATATTTTTTTTGAAATGTAGGTTATTGATTGGTTTTGGTTCAGAAAAACAAAATTATTAGAACAAAGTTCTAGCATTATATATGTGAACACAACAATGACAGTAAGTGAACTATAATGTCAAATTTAATTTGTTTCTAAGATAAATTTTCTGAAATTATTTTTTAACAGAAAAGTGCAACAGATGGAAACATGGAAAATATCAAAAGAAATATGTTTAATCCTTTTATTAAACAAACACTTCTAAATCCATTATGTTGCAATATATTATTTCCTATACATGGCAACAAACATTGGAGCTTGCTAGAGCTAGTAGTGGAATCATGTACATGGAACCATTATGATTCTCTACACTTGACCACAAGATCTAAGACATTATGAAGTGGACATTCGAAGTTTGCTATTAATGTGGTAAGTAAATTACACAGAAAGTAAAAAAGATAAATAGATTTATCATTATTATAAAAAAGTTATATATATATATATATATTGACAGAAAGCAGCGGTAAACAACATCAATAAAGACTTACAAGACGCAGGCGAGAAAACAATTCTGGGAAAGTCTACATTGATTAAAAATGTTAACTGTGCTCAACAAACCAATGGGTAATTTTCAAGATGCTGGAGATATTTATACAACAATGCATGTTACACAATAACTAAAATTTTAGCAAATGCAGGTTTGACTGTGGAATTTTTGTAATGATGGTTATCCAAAAGATAGAACAAGGAATGGACACAACATCAAAAATCAGTCCGGAACAAGTAAACGTATTTAGAGCACAGATAACTGCACAAATTCTCTTTGATGAACCATACTACTGGACAATTGAAAAATTCTGAAGTTCAGCTTCAGCAACAAAAAATTTGAACTGACAATGATAGCAACAAATTCTTTGATATCTAACAGTCTTTTTATCATACATTTGTTAAAAATTTATTTGATGATAGATTTTAGACAGTATATCTGAATTTACTGATGAATTTGTAATGGTTGACTTAGGCCACATGATTTGAATTGTAAAACCTACTTGAAGATGTTGTAGACTTGAGTTTGTTTATGTGTGTGTTGTGCACTTGTTTGCACTGTCACTTTTGAATCTGACAATTCATTCATGTTGTGTCCTAGAAAAAAATTGGGCCGTATAATACGGAGCGTCTTTTCGTTGATACTGGAGTTTATACCTGTAATTGTTGTTTTTGTCTTCCTTTCTCATCAAAAGCAGGGAAGAAGGCAAGACTGTCTAGAACCAATGCATCTGTCAAATGAAATATTAAGTACATAATCACTTCAGTCTATGTTGCTTTTGTATATTGTTAACTAGCAAGTACTTACGCAACTGATTTTAATTTTGATAATGAAATTATGGTAATTGATAGTGAATTTGTAATGGCTAATGTTTTCAATGCTCTGTTAAAAAGATAAACGCATTAATGTTTTATTGACAGTATGTTCTATCACTTTTATTGACAATTCTGCGTATGCTCTTTTAAAAAGTCTATACATAAGAACATCACTTTTATTGATAGTATGTTTCGGGTAGCAATATACTAGTCATACTTATCTCCAGTTGTTCTGTTTGATTTGTATTCCTATTGCTGTGCGTGAAACTTGTGGATTTACAGATGATTTGGTTCGAATATCCGTTGGCATTGAGGATATAGAATATCTTATTGCAGATTTGGATTATGCTATTAAAACTGGTCCTATTTGATACCACTTTGATTTTCTTGTAGTGACCAGCGTCAGGGCTGGAGTTCATGAATAGAAAAGACTATATTTTAAGAATAGACATAATAACTACAGTAACATATAATAACAAAAAACAGACTATACATAAGAATTAAAAAGAAATATCAATTTATCTTTTTTAACAGAACTATCAACATTGTATTCCAAATAACAGTTAAACATAAATAATTGCACACAACCAAAAATAATCAAAATCAGATCATAACCAATTCAACATATGCAATTATTCAAATATTCAACTCAAAGTATTCATACAACAACCAAGTATTCATAGAACAACCAATCAAATACTTTGGACTAAAACAATCAACTCAATTATTCAACTCAAAGTATTCATAGAACAACCAATCAAATACATTGAACTAAAACAATCAACTCAATTATTCAAAAGAACACCCCCTTCTATTATGTCCTAGTTTTTTACACTTTCCACATATGTTTTGCTTAGCATGAAAATCAGCCCCTTCAATCCTATTCATCCTAGGCCTACCAGCTCCATGAACAGGCTTAGGAGGAAGAACAATAGATGATTCTTCAGCTTCAATTGCTTCCTTATCAAAAGTTGGAATAGGATTGATCAAATGTGAATATGAAGCTCGATAATATTCCACAGTAAAGTAATTCTCAATATATTCATAAACAGAATTTCTGGTTAAAGAAATACACTTCAAAGCATGCACACAAGGAAAACCTGTCACTTTCCATTGATTGCAACTGCAAATGCGATTTTTAAGATCAACCTTTTGAGATGTTGGAGAATGAACTTCAAAAATATACCTACAAAATGTAAAATTTAAAACAGGTAAAATATATAAATAGATTGCATTTCCAAAAAAGGATTATTAGCACTATATATATTCTCTCTAATCTATCTAATAAATAAGACCCAATTCATGTGCAGTGAACTAATAGTGAAAAATAAGACTCATAAACCAAAAAAATTAACAACAGTCATACTGTTCATATTCTTAAAGATCACAGAAGTTATGCTATAAGGGAAGAAAAAAAACATAATGTATGTTTGCTCATGAATTCTGCATGTGAGAATTGCTCAATATTTCCATTATATATTTACTGTTAAAGTTTAAATTTATAAACTTGAAAATATCTTGTCACAGCTTTCAGTTATACCAAAAACCATAAATACTATCAAAAATAAAACACTCATGCATGTGAATAAACCCAAAGCATACACACTAATGCATCATACTCCTATGCACAACATTATTTTTTACCATAACAATATCTCAAAAATAAAACACCACAATGATACTTGCTTTATATTACTTGGTCCTTACATTATTCATATTATCATAAGCCTCAATGCAGACAAAGAGAAAATATGTAGCAAGCGACACCAACAAAATGAAATCATAACACAGGCTACATAGCAGGTTGAAAAAAGATAAATGCATTTATCATTTTTCAGAAACTGTGAACATCATGTAAAAAAATATAAATACATACCTAGATGATTTAGAAACACTCCACCCAAATCCTTCTTCCTTCAATTTTAACAAACGAGCTTCCATTTTCAGACATAGCACACTAGTCCACTTTAACGCCTCTTCTCTACGATTAGACATTTGCATCATAAGTTTTACCCTAATTCCATCAAGACAAGCAGTAAAGGCAAACTTCTTTCATCCAAAATCCAAGAATTAAAACTCTCAGCTACATTAGATTTATTTTCACCATATCGCTTCCCCGGAAAAAACAAATCGGCCCAATGATCATATGGTTTATCATTCAAGTACTCTATAGCTTTGGCACCTCCAATTTCTTTGTACTTGGACATGGCTTTTTCAAACTCATGATGATTAGAAGCTATAGCACAACGCTCAAGTAAATGAGCTACCCAAACACCCCTTCCACTTTTCACAATGCTAGCAATATTATTTTGCATATGATGCAAACAATAAGAATGATGACTATTTGGAAAAAAAATTGGAATACTTAACAATAAACCCCAGTGTCTATCACTTAAAAAAGTTAATATTCTATCACAACTAAGAGCATTCTTTAGGTGTTTCAAAAACCAACTCCAACACTCTTCATTTTCTTTGGGAACAAGAGCCATTGCTAATGGGAAAAAACCTAGAAAAAAAACAAAAAATAATTCACTGTTTATTAATGTACATTTGAAACAACAAAATGCACTATGTTTGAAACAGTATTATCTACTAGTAGACAATCACATTAACACTAGGCCCTTGGCCAAAATAAAAAAGGAAAAATAAATTTGCTAGAGGCAATTCATCCTTTTTTTCTTTTGTTTTTTAAATTTTGCTACTTGAATGTGTAGTCTATGCAGGAAGGGTAGAAATTGCAAAGATATGATACATAATTCATGCATACAATACAAAGACTTATATTCGAACTTCTAAAATATATATGCTTTTATCTTTTCTATATGCTGTTTAAATCATTTGTATACGTTATGTAAGAACTGTTGGAAAATTTCAATATGTGGGCCACATATGTAAAATAAATGTGTCGTGCTATTTTGGTGTAAAGCCTAACTAAAGTGATCAAATTATGAATTAAAGTTAAAAGGCTTATAGGTATAATTGTCATGGTATTAATGTGTAGATACTGGGGCAATTCTATTTTGTTGAAGGGCCAAATTAGAAAATGCCAACATTATAAATAAGGGGTTATGGTCCCCAAATTACATAAGCTCCAGTTATTCTCCTAATCTCTTCTATGGAGATAATTCAGATCTAGGGTTTATGTCAATTTGGAAGATCAGATCCAACTCTTATCCTTTAGATCTATCTCTTTCTCTGAATCAGTTTATAAAAGCAGCAACTATGAAGTCAGATCTAATATAAGGTCTAGGGTTTGTTTCAATATGGAAAACCAAACCAAATTTACTTTTCCAACAGCAACTATGAATTCAGGTATGGCTTCCGCTAACCTGTTTACTTTCTCTACTTTTTCTCAATCAAATCAATATGGGTCACCTATTCAGATCTAGGGTTTCATGTTTAGTCTATCCTAAAGTATATTGAAATCCTAACAAGTGGTATCAGAGCCACCCATCATTGATTTCATTGGGAAATTTTTATCTTTTTTTTTATTATGAGTAAGTTTTGAATTAAACTTCATTTAGATGTCATTAAATTCCACTTAAGTTTCGGATCTTCTTGATCTATGTATCAATGATTGTTTGATGATGAGTTTGAATTTGGTTTAATATCAATTTTTTATAGTAAATTGAAAGGATGATTTAAGAAATTGTTTTGGTGTAGTAAGATAGATAGATCTAAATGATCTATATGTTATTATGAAACAGTTAGAATTTTCGAAATCATTAAATTATGAGAAATAATGTAAATTCCTCTAATTTTGAAAACAACTTATATGGTTAAAGCATTCACATGTTTATTGTTATATATTTTATAAATAATTTATGAATTTTAATGTGAGGATGTTTTGGATCTGATATGTATAGTAATTATTCTTTAATATTTATAAATGGTATAAACAGATATGTATAATTTAGAACCATTTATGTAAGAAATATAGATCCGATTCTATGATTATTTTTTTACCTTACTTAACTTTTGATTAAGTAATTTGGATATTTATATATGGTATGGGTTATTTCAGAAATTTTAGTTAATTAAAAATAAAGTATGCTCCTTTAATGTGTTTATGTTTATTTTATTATTGAAATAAATTTTAATATGAAACTAATTTACATTTTGGACCACACAACGGTCAATTGCATTTATTTTTATCATAATTGCATTAAATGTGGTTGTTATGGTAATAAATAAATTAATTTATTATCATAAATGCAGTAAATGCGTCGGTTGTAATAAATTTAATGGTGCAACATGTTTGTATTTGGAATAAGAAAATACATATTGTTTATTATTTGATGCATTTACCAGATACAGATATTTGATATGTATGACCTGCTCATTAAAAATAAGTTTCACTTTCATGCTTTGGTTATCATGAAATAAAAGGAGCAGCAGTTTTCATATTTTGCCAAAATGCATGGTCACTATCCTTAATTAAGTATTCAAATAATTAATTAAAGGTAAAGTGGTACAGTAGCATTCTGTATAACTATATTGTGGTTCAGATATACATTATAGTTACTACATTCATTCATGTTATTTAGTATGACAGTTACTATATCATTTATGCATAATTTTATATGGCATTTAATTCTGGCATTCATCTATGACATTTATTATGTGATTTATTTATGATATTTTGCATCATACTTATTTATAAAATTTCATGAATGTAACCACATACTTAAAGTAAAAGACTATAACATCTATGATTAAAACATGCCGTGCCACAGTTATAATTTTTAGATTTTCAACTGTCATATTGACTTAAAATGCTTTTGGGAGTATTTTATAACACTTGAAATATTGTACATACACTAAGAAATAAATTCAAATATATTTTTTGGTGTCTCTTTATGAACTAATTGTAAATATCCTACATCCCAAGTGAGCAAATTTAAATAACATGTCACCAAAGTGACCTCTCTTATTTTAGTTGTTCATAAAATGTTTGATATTAGTGTGTATTTATTCATGCGGATGTTAGCCAGCCCAAAGGAAGACTAATATTTGGCCGAATAACCTACACATATGTGGTGATAAATATGTGATAATTATAAGGTTTTACAAGTGAATAACTAATCGGCCCAAAGGAAGATTGTTATTTGACTTGAATTTATTATCAGTGTTTGGTCATTACAACAAGAATACCACTTGCAGTTAATATTACTGTCCAAAGACTTGATATTAATGCTGTGTTAGGTATCTTGAGAAGAGACTTACTAAATATTTTAATTTACTATGGTTGATATTGGACATGAGCATATACGATCAATCCTTAATTTTTGTTCATTTTTCAACTAATTTGACTAAAGTGTCTGCCAATTTTAATGTACTTATCTTATTTGGGACTAACTCTAAGGATTATTAAGAGAACATGTTGTCTGTACTTAAATTCATGGATCTAGCTCTTGCAATTAGAATGCACTTATAATATCATAAGGAACATTCAAAGGTGAGACAATTCAAAAGGAAAGAGTCAAAAGATCATAAAGTAAAATATTTCAAAAGCTTTCAAGGATGTGGTATCCGTAGGGATAACCAATTTAAGGAGTTTTTTTATATTGAGAATGAAAAGTGTTTCCTTAAAATGGTAAGGAGAAACAAGCACGCTTTATATTGCTTGATTCCATAAAGTCAAAATAAAGGAAACATAAATAAGTGCTATATAGAAAATATTGCTTCAAAAGTTAAAGGCACTCAAGTTATTGTTATTCTTTCTTGTACTCTCTTTATTCACAGTATAACCATTTTAAGATTATTATTGTTTTTCTTAAGAATAAAATGACCTTTATTGAGCTCATTTCACATTGTGGTAAGAAGAAGAAGTGGGATTGAAGCATGGTAAGATAGAAAGTACCTATTTATCGTACATTGCAAATAAATGTATAAATAAGGATAAAGAAGTCGCTAAGGATCTAGAAGAAAAGAAATAATATATAAATATATTTATAATTGTTTCTTTAATAAGATATACAGATATATAAAGAAAAGTTTACTAGTTTTTTTTAAAGATATTATTGAGATTTCAGTAATATTTTTTGGATTTATTTGATATTTTTTTGTTATGCTGTCATTTAGATAGATTCCAGTTTTCTATTTCTAATATGAACAAATTGGGTTATTACTGTTCATTTAGAAATAATAAGATTGATTTATGAATAAATTCAAACATTATTGGAATTAAAGCTCTTAATGATTAAAAATATAGCTTATATATACATATCTACTTATGCTAAATACCTTTTATAACGAAGTCTCAAATTTTGATTCGGCGATTAATATGATTATCCGTTTCAGCTTACGAAATAATTGTATATTGAGGCACTAAAGATAGAAAAACTTTGTTATTATTCTAAGCAACTTAAAAGCTACAAGTTTTATAAACCCACACCAAGAAAAAAATTGTAAGATGGGAAATGCTATAATTTAAGACGATGTTGAGTTTAGGGGGAGAAATAAAGTACGGATCATTGTTTTTAAGGAGAATCATTATCTTCGATTAAACTATAGTTACTTCTTTGGATAATGTATAGGACTTATTTCCTTTCATTAAAAAAGAAGTAAATTAAGAACCATAATAAGCAATGTCAAACAAAATTTTGTTCAAATTAAGGTTATTATTTTAAGAAAATAGACTCAACAACCTCAAAGTGCAAGGTCACTAAGGAAATCCACTTAAAGAGGAAGAAATACTATTCTGGATGACTAAGTAGTATTTTTTCATAAAGATAAATTGTAACGACCCAGAATTTCCGTCATTTGAAATTCGTATATTTAATTAATTTTAAATATTAATAAGTATGAATTGGAAGTCGAATAATTTAATTTTGATGTAGTGATTTAATTGGGCGATTAAATTATTAATTTAATACCTGAATTTGGGTAGATAATTGAAATCTGAATTAAATGTGAATGAAAATGATTTATAAAGTTATATTAAATCATATTGGAGTTAGAATGATGCTTGTGAACTTTTAAAATCGATTTAAAAGTTAAATTGTGAAAATTGAATATTTTAATATTTAATTGACTAGTGAAAATAGTCATTTTTCAAACAGTCTCGGATTTCGACAAAACTAGTTTCATCGGATCCGTAATGTGATGTTATTGCAAGATTTCAAATTTCGTGTCAATCGGATTTAAGGTTTGTCCGGGGCAAGCCAAAACGCATCGAAATCGGTTTAAATCGATTTGATTAATTTGATCGTTTATTTCCGTAACTCGCACATACGATCGAATTAGCTCCCGAAACATATTCCATTGTGTTCGAAACGCAGGGTAAACCTTAGAAATGTCAGCCGGCATGCTTCGTTTGGAGTTCGGAAATTTGAGGATGAATAGTGTTTTCGTCAATTTTCTATAAAAGCCCTCCATTATTCCTTCTTTTCACAAACCCTAGGTCAAAAGGCTTCAGCCGCAATTTTCGTTTTCGAAGGCCAGGAATGCTCGAAATTTCCTCCTCTATTTTATCACAATCCATTGATTATTTCCAGAAACTCCCAACTGCAAAGTTGTAGATCATCACGTGATCTATACATCCAACGGTCGATTTAGCCTATCTCTTCACGGATCAACGTGAATTTGGCGATGAACGTCGTACGTTCGTGCTCGATTTCCGAGGCCATCATAGGGCCGAGCTCGACGTGGTTGCAGGCAGTGGGGGAGTTCGTGATGAGCTTTCGTTTGGCACTCCCCGATCGGCGTGAAGATGTGTGGTGAAGTCGCGTAAATGGATGGAGCTTAGGCGGCAATGGGTTATTTCACGTTCGAATACTGGGACGAGCGTAAGAGTGAGGGAGAAGGGAAAGCACGGTCATGATCTAGCGGAGGAAAACGAGCGGCTGAGATTAAAGTGAGGTTTTAAAAATAAATAAAATTATAAATTAATTATCTTTTATATCGTATAATCTTTGAAATATCGTATCTTTGTCATACGATATCAGATTTCGACGAAACAGGAAGCGTCGGGATCGCAGCGACGCGATCTACGCTGCAGCGCAGGTCTGGGGTCAGTTTGACCAAGCTAAATTTTTTGATTAAATCGAACGGTTCGGTTTAATTTAAAATTTAAACGTTCGATAAAACTCAAGGTGAGAACTCCTCACTCAATCGAAATTGTTTCGATTTAAATTTTAAATAGTTAGATTTAAAATTGCTTGATTGTGTGAATTGGATGATAATTATTATCTGTTGTGTTAAATAGACCCTATACGCCGTATATTAAGCGGAGGTTATTTATTAAAAACATATATCGCGATAATTCTACTGTGAAGTGGAATTGGTATTATATATGTATATAGCAATATATATATTGGAATATGTATATATTGGAGTTGATTTCCCGCATTATATAGCGGATGAGACCCTATTGCGTCGCATAATAGCGGATAATATTTATAAATCCCATATACCACGATAATTTCACATTGAAGTGAAATTGTTATTGTGCTAACATATGTGGATGCAGGGAAACAGGTTGGAGAGATCCAACTGGATTCCTCAAACATTTGATTTTATTTCATATGTTGTGTGTTGATTATTTATAATCGCCATGTGATTATATTGTGATTGAATTTGTTGACGGCTATAATTTAGGCGGATATATTTTTGGTATCGTTGGATACAGAAAATAGATAAAATTGGATTTTTGAAATTTAAGTTGGAAATTTATCGAAAAATTTATTTTGATAATTGTATAAATTTAAAAGGAATTTTAAAAGATAAAAGTCTTATTTTTGAACGGTATTGAATTAAATTTCAAAATATGGGAAAAGGCTTAATAAATGGATTTCGAAAATATTATTTATAAGTTGAAGAATTTATTAAAAGTTGGATTTTTAAGTAGATTTGAAAAGATAAAGGAATTTATTTTAAAAGGAAATAATTTTGGAAATTCATTGGAAGTTTATTTGGATTTTGAAAATCAATTTGAAAATTAATTTGGAGCTGGAAAATGAATATTTGTGAAATAGATTTAGAAATTTAAATTGAATTGTTTGACATCTTTGATGTGTGATGCTTTATGATATAACCTGATTTGTGTTGTGATCTGTGAATTGTTTATCTGTGATATTTATATATCTATGATCTGTGAATGAAAAATAAGCGTTATAATTTATACCGCTTATCAATTATCTTGTTATATTTGATCTGTGATGGTTGAATGTTGTTGCACTATTGTGTTAAACCCTTGGACTACACAATACACACACAAATGTGATTTCACGTGGAAATCGGTTAAGTCATAGATTTTTATCAATTTTGGAAAATTGAGTTTTTGAATCCAAAATAATTTTGAAATTGAAATTGAAAGTTTTTGAAAGCGAGTTTCAAAATAAAAGTTATTTTGAACAACTTAATAGAATTGGAATTTAAATCATTTGATTTAAGTTTAAATTCAATATTTTGAAATTGAACTCGATGAATTGGGAATTTTGGTTTAAAAGATTGTATAAATTATAAAAGGTGTTTATATGGGTTTTTAATCATTTAAAAATATGATTTGGAAATTTAAATTTATATTCAAGTTTATACTTGAATGGCTTTAACTTGTGTAATTGTAACCGTTTTTCCCAAAACGAAAACTGTCTGTTTTCGAATAATAATAGCTTTTATAAAGTAAAGATTTCCAACTTTATATCGAAACAATTCAAGTTGAAAATGAAATTGTAAATAGTTTGGAAAACTATGAATTAACCTTTGTGAAGATGATTAAACTTTATTTTGAAATCAAAGGAGATTTTAAAAGGTGTATCTTTTATATTATAAAAGACTTGAATTGTGAATAGTTTTGAAAACTATAAATTAAATCTTAATTTCAAGATTTAATGGGTTAATTTAATTAAAATGGAAATTGCTTTGGAAATCTGTGAATGAATCTTTGTGAATGGGGTGAACTTTGGGAATTGAATCTTTTTTGTTTAAAAGATTAAAAGTGTGGAAATTGTTTAAAACATTGAAGGTTTTTGAAATGAATCTTTTTGTTTAAAAGATTGGAAATGGTAATTTGTTTAAACCATTTAAAGGAAAGGATTTGGGTAATAAGTTTTGACTTAATTGAAATCCCAATATTCATATGTTTTGAAATATTGTGCTCACTATTCGGGTTAGCCGAGAAAAGACCTCTATGTCATATAACCCATTCCGAATTGGTGATACGACGATATGGATCGTATTGAAGACCGGTGGTGAAGACCGAGTATTTGTGAAAACGATAGGATGACCTATCGATTGTCTCTACACCGTTAGCTACGGTATAGAGATTTCCTTTGTGATGGGAAGTTTTATCGGGATTGTGAATACCCGGATTGCAAGGGCTTCTTTTGAAGTGCCTTCGGTTCTGTTCGAACCCGGAACAAACTTGTATGGTTACATGTCTGACATTACATTTTGAGATGTAAAGCTGATTTCTTTCAAATACATTTCTGTTGGTGGCGGAGAATTTATTCTCTTAGCTTAACACCCTTCTCTGAGACGTACGAGCTCAGAGGTTATGTAGTTGAAATTTATCAGTGATATACTCCCAATTTGGTAGTGTGGCATGCTGAGTGTTGTTGTGTGATGATCATTTATTGATCATTTGTGATCAAAGCGTGGCTTTGTGAAAAAGCGTAGCTTTGTGGACGAGACTTCGTCAGACCTCACAACCCGGAAATGGTCGAAACAGGAAAGATGCGGCAAGGTTTCAGGGGTAGCTTCCCTAGGGTATGACCATTCCTTCTGGAAAAGGGTAGTATCATGGTATGGAGCCCAGATACTTACTCATGTGGACACACTTTATTTATTATGTGTGATGTTGATTACCGAGCGCTCGGATAAAGGTCCCAAAGGACCGGTGTAACATCCCGAAAATTTTCGACTTTCGAAAATTCAACATCGATACTCACTTTATCGACTGCTGAGCCATCGAATGCCGGAAACCCAAAAAGTTATGGTTTTAAGAAAGAAGAAAAAGGTAGAAGAAGAAGATAGAAGAAAAAGAAAGAAGAACAACAACAGAACAAGAGCAGACACAGAAACAGATATCAGAATCTCACATATCGCAGCGGAACAATATATAATAGATAAATGAATATCATTTAAAAACAAAAGAATTATATCTGTTATTATATTACATCACATCATATCATCAGAGTCAATAAACAACAATGGACAGTTATAACTTATCCTCATACAGAATACACAGCAGAATAAATACTATCAGATACAAATACTACGTCTCGTCATCCAGCTCATCTCCAAAGCTCCAGAATATCCAGAATATCCTGATAATCTAACTCTAGGCTGCCCGTGTGGAAAATAGTGGGCACCCAGAGTTTAGAAGGGAACAATAAACTCCGAGTCAGTCATGGTGACTGGTGTGAGATCGTAAAACAGTTATTTTTCACGAAGAGAATAAAACAAATTCGCAATGCTTTTGGAAAATGAAACTACCATAAGACCTCCCACCACACACACAATGCAAACGCAGAATTGGAGGAGATTTCTTCTTATGATAGTCAAAGATGCTTACTACGCAAAATCAAATCATTTTTCATATTATTATTAGTGCATAGTGTAGAAAACATTTCGAAAGTATAATATTAATCTTAGCCAACATACGACCAGTATCGTATGCCTACTATAGCTACCATCTAAACAGTGGTGACCACCGTACGTAAATGGCAGGTTCTACAACTAATACCGTACAAGGTGCGTATTGGAGTTTGGATTTCCAACAAATGGTCAGGCTAAGGAACTTCCTTTTCCACGATGGGTACGTCCCTGGAATAGACGACCCGAGAACCTAACCGGATCTCTGCCAACACAAGGCCGGGTTACCTCTGCAAAAATAGGTAACTACTGACACGCGTATGCCATCCCCCGATCGTCACCGATCTTCCCGAGGATCCCCGATTCCAACAAACCACATAGAAAAAATAATGCAGTAACCACAGAGGTTAAGTATCTGGGCTCCATACCATGATACCACCTTTATCCAGAAGGAATGACATACACTAAGGGGCGCTACTCCCTAGAACCTTGCTGCATCCTTCCTGTTTCGACCATTTCCGGGGTGTGAGGCTCGATGAAGTCTCGTCCACAAAGCTACGCTTTCTACAAAAAGCCCTGCTTCGGGTCAAACAAAATGATCAACCTATGATCACAAAGATATAAGATCAAACAAATGATCATATCACAAATGATCAAACACCGATCATTTCACAGCAACACTCAGTATGCCACGTTACCAAATTGGGATATATCGCTGATAAATCTCAACTACATAACCTCTGAGCTCGTACGTCTCAGAGAAGGGTGTTAAGCTAAGAGAATAAATTCTCCGCCACCAACAGAAATGTATTTGAAAGAAATCAGCCTTATATCTCAAATTGTAACGTCAGACACACAATCCATACAAGTCTGTTCCGGGATCGAACAGAACCGAAGGCACTTCTCACGAAGCCCTTGCATTTTCCGGATAATTTTCTAATCACGTCGGGACTTCCCGTCACTAAGGGTGATAAAACCTCTAAATCGAAGATCAGTCGATGTAGAGTAACTCGACGGTAATCCTTCCGTTTTCAAAAATATCCGGTCTTCAACACCGGTCTTCAAATGCGATTCATAACGACGTATCACATATTCGGAATGGGTTATATGACCCCATGGTCCTTTCCCGGCTAACCCGAATAGTGAGCGCTTATTTAAAAATAAGTGTGGCATTCAAATTCATCCAATTCACAACAAATACCTATCTAAAGGTAATTATTGATAGTCGGTTATTTAACTATCAATAAAGATGCGCAACATCATCATATTCCAAATAATTTTCCAAATTATTTATCTTCAAAAATATCTTTACTAGATATAATAATTTCCACACTTCAAAAATAAACCAACGTTTATTTTCTTTAAAACGAATTTCCATTTCTTTTATAAATTCCATAGTGAATTTATATTTCAAAAATATCTACTGATATACGATTTTCAAATCGATTTCAATATTCAACTTCAATTTATCTTTTCAAAGATAATTTCTCAAAACAGTTCATTTCATATTGGAAAAGTATTTCCATACTTATTAAATAATAAGTAATTCACAAATCTATTTATTTTCAACATTTGAAAATATTCAATATACCTAAATCAAATTAAGTATATATTTCATTCTTTTAAGGAAAATATTCTTTTAACACCTTTATTTGAGTCAAAACGAATGTTACGTAAAACATCGTTACGACGACTCAAAAATCACTAGTATAGGGATTCGGATTTTAAGATAGGTATATAAATCCCAATACTACATCAAAACATTTCCTTTCGGAAATCATTTACTATAACAACAGTGTTATAGTCCACCATTTCCTTAAATTTCTCGAAACGTCTATTTCAACAATAAAAATGTTGAAATCTATGTATTCGATATCATAATACATTTTAAAAACATCTCTAAAATGTTTAACTTCATTTTCAATGCCACTTTTCCAAAACTATTCATTTTACTTAACAATATATTCACTGTCCAAAATCGTGAATATACTTCACTAACCCAATTCAACATTTCTACACATTTTATTTAAAAGTTTATCCACTGTCCAAAATCGTGGATAAAATTCCTTTAATTAACTTCTACAATTCACTTATCACAATAAGTGATTTCGGATTCATAAACAACGTTTATGAATCACAATTCTATATTTTATAACTACTTCAACTTATAAATTCCTTTTATTATCCCATTCATTTTATAACTCAATTTTCTACCAAAAGTCCATTCTATAAGTTAAACACTTATAATTAGTTTATTTATAAAAATCGTTCTTTTAGGACTTCACAAATCATTTATTCTGTCCTTTTATAAAACCCATTTTTACATCATTTAAAACGTCTTTAAAACTCCTTTATAATTTCATCACTTTGATTTATAAAAATCAAATTTTATAAATCTTATATATAGAGCTTTCATAATATATTCAAAAATCTCTATTTAAACCATTTTATAAATAAATCGACTTTTATTTCAAAAACGACACTTCGGTTATATTTCACTAAAAATTATAACTTTTATAACTTTAAAATTTTACGTTTATAAATCGATTCAAAAATTCCATAAAACGTATATTTTCAAAAATCACTTTAAAAATCCTTTTAAATTAAAAGTCGTCATTTTTAAAGTTCAAAACTGAATCCGATGATGCAACAACACCAACCAGTCCATCACAACAGTCAAATATCATATATCATCATATGATAACAGAATATACATCAATATCTGTAAATAAATAACTACTGGTGAGGAATCCAGTTGGATCCCTCCAACCTGTTTCCCTGCATCCAAAGATGTTAGCACAATACCAATTCCGCTCCAGTACGGAATTATCGCGGTATATGGGTTTTTATAAATCCGCTTACTAACGGCGCAATAGGGTCTCATCCGCTATACGAGGCGGGAAATCAATCAATCCAATATATACATATGCCAATATGTATATACTGCTATATATATAGATATATCCTATCATATCTAATAGCACATTCAATAGCAATCAATCAGTCAATAAATAACTGCAATATTAAATTTTTCCTTCGAGTGAGAAAATCTCACCTTAGCTTTTTATTTTGCCATCCATTTCCACTTGACTCGATTTCCTTAATTTATACCTTGTATAAATATTTTATATAACCGATTAATATTCAAAACAAGTTGAACAATTAAATTCCATTTTAACCAATTAAATCAACTATTGATTTATTTTAACTTAATGATTTAAATTTAAATCAATTTCTTTTAACTAAATTTATTTAACTAAACATTTTAATTTCAAACTAACTTTCCTTTCTAAATAAAAAAAAATTCGTTAGTTGCTAAAATAACTTAGTAAGTTAATCTAACTATTTATTCACCAAATCCATTCCTTTTTTATAAAAATTTCTAACAAATGTACTTATATATATATATATATATCCATAAAAGAAATCCATATGAATTTTAAAACATCAATTTCCTTTATATAAATTTTACAGCATTTATAAATTTCTATTTCCAAAATCTCCTGTATACATACATATTTTCTGCTTGACTATTTTAAACAGGCAAGTGTGTATATATATATTCAAATTAAATTAAAACTTTAAAACTGGTATAAACTCTACTGTAAAAAAACTAAACTTTCAATATTAAAAAAAAACAGAGATACCTCACTGCTCTAAATCTAAACCCACACCCTCGATCGAGTTTCCCCCAACATCATCGCCGCACTCGAGACCGTCGCCGAACCCTCCAGTCACCGCAACCATCGTGACTCTTCCAGTCGACGGCGAACACACCTTCATCATAAAGTCGCTCCATTTTCGAATGCTAACCAAATCTGCTGCCCATCATCTGCGCGCTTCCACGAACCTCCATCGCGATCTGACTGCGCCACCAACAGATATGCGCAGCACTTGACCAACCCTAATCCCCAAAAATCGAGCCTCGACCTTCTCGCAAAACCCACCACTGCAAGACTTCCCTTCGCGCGCTCGAGTTCGAGCTAGCTACCTCGTACGGCGCCTTCCTGAACTCCCCACATCGATCGCGTGCACTGCAATCCCTCGCGAGTGACGAACGAACTTGATTCGTTAACCGAGCGCGTGCCCTAGCTCGATTTTTTTCTTCCTGAAGTCGGCCATGGGAATTGATTTCAAACGAAGACAGTTAAATTTTGAAATTAATAAGGGGTGCGACATTTTCTTCTTTTGAGTTAAATCTGGAAAGAGGAAGGAATGAATTCGATTTCTATTTGATAATGGGGACGGCCATTGATTTTTTTATCTGAACGAGATTTTTAACTTTAAACGAAATGATTTCCTTTCGCGTATCTTAACAGAGAAGGAAGGGGAGACAAAAGAACGTGGTTAAGGAGAGAGTAGGTCGACGCGAATCAGAGAATAGGGTGGCTGATTATCTTAGTGTATAAATTTATTTTTTTAAATTAAATCGATTAATTATTGTCCAGACGTTTTTATCTCGTACGATCACACGACAACTCCAATCACTACAAAAATTGAAATCCGATAATAATACAATATTACGGATCCAATGGAACTGGTTTCGTCGAATTCCGAGACTGCGCCTCGGACGGCTATTCTTAAATATCGATTCGAACAATTAAATTCCAAACTGAACAGAACAGTTTCAAATTCAATTCTGAAAGTTCTATTACCTTCAGAATTATCAATACGAATTCTCTAAGTCTTCATATTATTTTTAAATCAGCTTAAAACTGAAGATTCAAATTTTTATCCAGTTCAATAGATTAAATCATAAAATTTAATCGCCAAATTCTGAATTATATTCGGGATTCAAATTAAATCATCGTTCAAATATTTAAAATTAATTAAATATTTTCAATTTAATTCGTTCAAAATTCGGGGTCGTTACAACCGGGGGTGGCATATCTCAGGTTTACTACCCGGGAAGGGAGTAACCGGCCTTGTGTTGGCAGAGAGCAGGTTGTCTCTCGGAGCGTCCAGCCAGAGGCGTTCCTACGTGGCATAGGAAGTTCCTTAGCCTGACCATTTGTTGGAAATCCATCTTCCAATACGAACCGTGTACGGTATTAGTTGTAGAACCTGCCATTTACTTATGGTGGCGCCCCACTGTTTAGATGGTAGCTATAGTAGGCATAGTTCGGAATGTCTATGATGGCTTAGATTAATATTATACTTTTGAAATGTTTTCTGCACTATGCACTAATAATAATAATAATCCAATGATTTGCGTAGTAAGCATGTTTGACTATCATAAGAAGAAATCTCCTCCAATTCTGCGTTTGCATTGTGTGTGTGGCGGGAGGTCTTATGGTAGTTTCATTTTCCAAAAGCATTGCGAATATTTTCCACTTCTATTGTTGTTGTTGTTTAAAGATAAATAACTGTTTTAGTTCTCACACCAGTCACCATGACTGACCTGGAGTTTATTGTTCCTTCCTAAACTCTGGGTGCCCACCAATTTCCACACGGGCAGTCTAGAGTCAGGTTATCAGGTCATTCTGGATTCGAGATGCTGTGGAGCTCAGTGGCGAGCTGGATGATGAGGCGTAATATTTGTATCTGATATTATTATTCCGCTGTGTATTCTGTATGAGGACAAGTTTATATAACTATCCAGTATTGTGTTGTATATTGTTGTGTAAACTCTGATGATGATGTAATGTATAAAATGATATAGTTCTTTGATTTAAAGATTATTCATTTATCTATTATATGTTGTTCCGCTGCGAATGTGAGATTCTGATATTGTTTCTGTTGTTTCTTCTTTCTTTTTCTTCTGTTTTCTTCTACCTCTTCTTTTTCGCCATAACAATTCGGTTTTTCGGCATTCGATTTCTCGGCAGTTGATACAGTGGATGTATTAATGTCGATTTTTGAGCGATGAAAAGTCGAAACGTTACATTTGGTATCAAAGCATATGGTTAAGCGGTAACCTTGGCTCTGTTGGGAATTACTCATTAGAGATAGAGTCAGTAGTACTCTAGAATGAGTGTGAGTGTAATAATAGATATGGGTGCGTATTTGTTAGTGAATATGAAATTGTTTTATATTGTGTTTGCTTATCCGTTGAGCTATTTGTGAATTCTGGTCGGTATGTGGGATGCCATGTTATCGATAGGGGTTTCTAAACACTTAAACAAGGCAAGTCGACATGGTATCATTTTAAATTGGGTAAATGAAATAATTTTACCTCGATTATATTTTGTATATAAAGAAAATAATTTTTCGGAATTATTAAAGTGTATATAAAAATGATTGTTTGGTTGTTGAAAATATGCATGTATATAAGTTAATGAAAGTTGTTTGAATAAATTATGTATAAGAGCAACAATTGTAAAAGAATGAAGTATATAAGCAAATGAATTATAAGTATGGAATTATGATTAATATAATTTGTAATTGTGAAATAATCTTGTATAAGTAAAGCTAAATAGTGAAATTATATGATAAAAAGATTTATAAATGTGATTTATAAATAATAGGAAAAATGTTGAAAGAATTTTAAGCACTGAATTCACTACTGTTGCTGGAAAATAATAAGGGTGATGACTCCAGCATCATCAGTATCATTTTCGAGTTTCTGTGTGATGGATTTGCTACCATAATAAATTGAAATTGAAGTTTTGTTATGATAAACGAAATTTAAATTAAAATCCAAGTTGTAATTGATAAATGTAAGTGAAATAATTTTATACTTATAATATGATTTGGGAAATTAAATAAATAAGTTGTGTAACTTATAAAATGAGAAAATGCAAGTGAAACCAAATTATTAAAAATGGTTAAACAATTTTGTTAAGCAAAATGAGATATGAATTTGAATAATTGATGAAATTTGACTTTGGTAAAAGTTAAATAAAATTTACTTTAGAATGAAATGTTGTAATGGAATACAACTTAAGTGATGTTGAATGAATTTGATTTTTGATATCGAAGAAAAATCATAAAGTAAATTAAATGGATTTGAACTTGAGTTATATAAATGAGATTCAACTTTAATTGTTAAATGAATTACAATTGAATTAATAAATGGATTGAATGTTAATCAATTTAATGTGAATAAATTGATATGGAATAATGGATGTAAGTATTAATTCATTAAAAGCTAATAAATTAGAAGTTGAATGATTGAATGGAAGTTGAATAATTGAATGGAAACCAATTTAATATTGAACCAATTGGAATTAAAAGTGTTAAACCAAATTGAATGTAAATTAATAAATTTGGTTGTGTTGAATGACATTGGTTGTTAGATGATTGTTGGTTGATTGTATTTAATTCATTAAGTATTAATGAAATTGAATTGATAAAAATTGAAAGCTATGTAATTGGATTTAAATTGAAAGTGAAGTAAATTTAAATAGAAATTGATTTGAATTGAAAGTGAACCAACTTGAATTTAAATTAGTGAATGTAACTAATTGAAAATTAATAAATGAATGTCATTGCATATAAATTGGTTGTAAACAATTACAAATAATGTTGAAATTTTATAAGTTGCTTATAAACCTTGTTAGTATGCATTTTCCCTTAAGATGCATATGTTGTAGTTGTTTAAAAGAGAAAATTGTTAATAGCTTTATATATATGTCACTTACGTGTTTATATTGAGTAAGTACAGGTGCGGTGGCTGCCGTTCGGTTGGTTTGGTTGCGCTAAAATGCTAAATAAATAACTGCTTTGCTTAAAAATGCTAAAAAGGTACGCCTACGCAATAAAAATAGGAAATATGAACTGTTTTTCTGCTTTTCCGACCGTGTGGGTCGATGTATATATATTTATGTCTATTGAGATCCTACTACGATTGAACCGCGCAAAGGATACGCTGGCGAATTTTTCTGAAAATTTAAGGCGTTAGAAAATTATGGAATTTTTTTTAATGAAAAGTCAATTTCCAAATTGAAATAAAACGTAGGAATTGAACTAGGAAATGGAAACCATTGTTTTAGTTAAAGTTAAAGATCTTGGAAAAGTGAATATAAAATTTTTCACTAAGTGGATTTTTGAAAGGTTAATGAAATTTGGGGCATTTTTCTTACTTTGAATTTCGAGGACGAAATTCTTTTAAGGAGGGAAGTTTGTAATGACCCAGAATTTCCATCATTTGAAATTCGTATATTTAATTAATTTTAAATATTAATAAGTAAGAATTGGAAGTCAAATTAATTTAATTTCGATATAGTGATTTAATTGGGCGATTAAATTATTAATTTAATACCTGAATTTGGGTAGATAATTGAAATCTGAATTAATGTGAATGAAAATGATTTATAAAGTTATATTAAATCATATTGGAGTTAGAATAATGCTTGTGAACTTTTAAAATCGATTTAAAAGTTAAATAATTGAATATTTTAATATTTAATTGACTAGTGAAAATAGTCATTTTTCAAACAGTCTCGGATTTCGACGAAACCAGTTTCATCGGATCCGTAATGTGATGTTATTGCAAGATTTAAAATTTTGTGTCAATCGGATTTAAGGTTTGTCCGGGGCAAGCCAAAACGCATCGAAATCGGTTTAAATCGATTTGATTTAAATTTGATCGTTTATTTCCGTAACTCGCACATACGATTGAATTAGCTCCCAAAACACATTCCATTATGTTCGAAACGCGGGGTAAACCTTAGAAACGTCAGCCGGCACGCTTCGTTTGGAGTTCGGAAATTTGAGGATGAATAGTGTTTTCGTCAATTTTCTATAAAAGCCCTCCATTATTCCTTCTTTTCACAAACCCTAGGTCAAAAGGCTTCAGCCGCCATTTTCATTTTCGAAGGCCAGGAATGCTCAAAATTTCCTCCTCTATTTTATCACAATCCATTGATCATTTCCAGAAACGTCCAACTGCAAAGTTGTAGATCATCACGTGATCTATACATCCAACGGTCGATTTAGCCTATCTCTTCACGGATCGACGTGAATTTGGCGATGAACATCATACGTTCGTGCTCGATTTCCGAGGCCATCATAGGGCCGAGCTCGACGTGGTTGCAGGCAGTAGGGGAGTTCGTGATGAGCTTTCGTTTGGCACTCCCCGATCGACGTGAAGATGTGTGGTGAAGTCGGGTAAATGGATGGAGCTTAGGCGGCAATGGGTTATTTCACGTTCGAATACTGGGACGAGCGTATGCGTGAGGGAGAAGGGAAAGAGCGATCACGATCTAGCAGAGGAAAACGAGCGGCTGAGATTAACGTGAGGGTTTTAAAAATAAATAAAATTATAAATTAATTATCTTTTATATCGTATAATCTTTGAAATATCGTATCTTTGTCATACGATATCAGATTTCGACGAAACAGGAAGCGCCGGGATCGCAGCGACGCGATCTACGCTGCAGCGCAGGTCTGGGGTCAGTTTGAGCAAGCTAAATTTTTTGATTAAATCGAACGGTTCGGTTTAATTTAAAATTTAAACGTTCGACAAAACTCAAGGTGAGAACTCCTCACTCAATCGAAATTGTTTCGATTTAAAATTTAAATAGTTAGATTTAAAATTGCTTGATTGTGTGAATGGGATGATAATTATTATCTGTTGTGTTAAATAGACCATATACGCCGTATATTAAGCGGAGGTTATTTATTAAAAACATATACCGCGATAATTCTACTGTGAAGTGGAATTGGTATTATATATGTATATAACAATATATATATATTGGAATATGTATATATTGGAATATGTATATATTGGAGTTGATTTCCCGCATTATATAGCGGATGAGACCCTATTGCGCCGCATAATAGTGGATAATATTTATAAATCCCATATACCGCGATAATTTCACATTGAAGTGAAATTGGTATTGTGCTAACATCTGTGGATGCAGGGAAACAGGTTGGAGGGATCCAACTGGATTCCTCAAACATTTGAATTTATTTCATATGTTGTGTATTGATTATTTATAATCACCGTGTGATTATATTGTGATTGAATTTGTTGACGGCTATAATTTAGCCGGATATATTTTTGGTATCGTTGGATACCGAAAATAGATAAATTTGGATTTTTGAAATTTAAGTTGGAAATTTATCGAAAAGTTTATTTTGATAATTGGATAAATTTAAAAGGAATTTTAAAAGATAAAAGTCTTATTTTTGAACGGTATTGAATTAAATTTCAAAATATGGGAAAAGGCTTAATAAATGGATTTCGAAAATATTATTTATAAGTTGAAGAATTTATTAAAAGTTGGATTTTTAAGTAGATTTGAAAAGATAAAGGAATTTATTTTAAAAGGAAATAATTTTGGAAATTCATTGGAAATTTATTTGGATTTTGAAAATCAATTTGAAAATTAATTTGGAGCTGGAAAATGAATATTTGTGAAATCGATTTAGAAATTTAAATTGAATTGTTTGACATCTTTGATGTGTGATGCTTTGTGATATAGCCTGATTTGTGTTGTGATCTGTGAATTGTTTATATGTGATATTTATATATCTATGATCTGTGAATGAAAAATAAGCGTTATAATTTATACTGCTTATCAATTATCTTGTTATATTTGATCTGTAATGGTTGAATGTTGTTGCACTATTGTGTTAAACCCTTGGACTACACAATACACACACAAATGGGGATTTCACGTGGAAATCGGTTAAGTCATAGATTTTTATCAATTTTTGAAAATTGAGTTTTTGAATCCAAAATAATTTTGAAGTTGAAATTGAAAGTTTTTGAAAGCGAGTTTCAAAATAAAAGTTATTTTGAATAACTTAATAGAATTGGAATTTAAATCATTTGATTTATGTTTGAATTCAATATTTTGAAATTGAACTCGATGAATTGGGAATTTTGGTTTAAAAGATTGTATAAATTATAAAAGGTGTTTATATGGGTTTTTAATCATTTAAAAATATAATTTTGGAAATTTAAATTTATATTCAAGTTTATACTTGAATGGCTTTAACTTGTGTAATTGTAACCGTTTTTTCCCAAAACGAAAACTGTCTGTTTTCGAATAATAATAACTTTTATAAAGTAAAGATTTCCAACTTTGTATCGAAACAATTCAAGTTGAAAATGAAATTGTAAATAGTTTGGAAAACTATGAATTAACCTTTGTGAAGGTGATTAAACTTTATTTTGAAATCAAAGGAGATTTTAAAAGGTGTATCTTTTATATTATAAAAGACTTGAATTGTGAATAGTTTTGAAAACTATAAACTAAATCTTAATTTCAAGATTTAATGGGTTAATTCAATTAAAATGGAAATTGCTTTGGAAATCTATGAATGAATCTTTGTGAATGGGGTGAACTTTGGGAATTGAATCTTTTTTGTTTAAAAGATTAAAAGTGTGGAAATTGTTTAAAACATTGAAGGTTTTTGAAATGAATCTTTTTGTTTAAAAGATTGGAAATGGTAATTTGTTTAAACCATTTAAAGGAAAGGATTTGGGTAATAAGTTTTGACTTAATTGAAATCCCAATATTCATATGTTTTGAAATATTGTGCTCACTATTCGGGTTAGCCGAGAAAAGACCTCTATGTCATATAACCCATTCCGAATTGGTGATACGACGATATGGATCGTATTGAAGACCGGTGGTGAAGACCGGGTATTTGTGAAAACGATAGGATGACCTATCTATTGTCTCTGCACCGTTAGCTACGGTATAGAGATTTCCTTTGTGATGGGAAGTTTTATCGGGATTGTGAATGCACGGATTGCAAGGGCTTCTTTTGAAGTGCCTTCGGTTCTGTTCGAATCCGGAACAGACTTGTATGGTTACATGTCTGACATTACATTTTGAGATGTAAAGCTGATTTCTTTCAAATACATTTCTGTTGGTGGCGGAGAATTTATTCTCTTAGCTTAACACCCTTCTCTGAGACGTATGAGCTTAGAGGTTATGTAGTTGAAATTTATCAGTGATATACTCCCAATTTGGTAGTGTGGCATGTTGAGTGTTGCTGTGTGATGATCATTTATTGATCATTTGTGATCAAAGCGTGGCTTTGTGAAAAAGCGTAGCTTTGTGGACGAGACTTCGTCAGACCTCACAACCCGGAAATGGTCGAAACAGGAAAGACGTGGCAAGGTTTCAGGGGTAGCTTCCCTAGGGTATGACCATTCCTTCTGGAAAAGGGTAGTATCATGGTATGGAGCCCAGATACTTACTCATGTGGACACACTTTATTTATTATGTGTGATGTTGATTACCGAGCGCTCGATAAATGTCCCAAAGGACCGGGGGTGGCATATCTCAGGTTTACTACCCGGGAAGGGAGTAACCGGCCTTGTGTTGGCAGAGAGCAGGTTGTCTCTCGGAGCGTCCAGCCAGAGGCGTTCCTACGTGGCATAGGAAGTTCCTTAGCCTGACCATTTGTTGGAAATCCATCTTCCAATACGAACCGTGTACGGTATTAGTTGTAGAACCTGCCATTTACTTATGGTGGCGCCCCACTGTTTAGATGGTAGCTATAGTAGGCATAGTTCGGAATGTCTATGATGGCTTAGATTAATATTATACTTTTGAAATGTTTTCTGCACTATGCACTAATAATAATAATAATCCAATGATTTGCGTAGTAAGCATGTTTGACTATCATAAGAAGAAATCTCCTCCAATTCTGCGTTTGCATTGTGTGTGTGGCGGGAGGTCTTATGGTAGTTTCATTTTCCAAAAGCATTGCGAATATTTTCCACTTCTATTGTTGTTGTTGTTTAAAGATAAATAACTGTTTTAGTTCTCACACCAGTCACCATGACTGATCTGGAGTTTATTGTTTCCTTCCTAAACTCTGGGTGCCCACCAATTTCCACACGGGCAGTCTAGAGTTAGGTTATCAGGTCATTCTGGATTCGGGATGCTGTGGAGCTCAGTGGCGAGCTGGATGACGAGGCATAGTATTTGTATCTGATATTATTATTCCGCTGTGTATTCTGTATGAGGACAAGTTTATATAACTGTCCAGTATTGTGTTGTATATTGTTGTGTAAACTCTGATGATGATGTAATGTATAAAATGATATAGTTCTTTGATTTAAAGATTATTCATTTATCTATTATATGTTGTTCCGCTGCGAATGTGAGATTCTGATATTGTTTCTGTTTTTTCTTCTTTCTTTTTCTTTTGTTTTCTTCTACCTCTTCTTTTTCGCCATAACAATTCGGTTTTTCGGCATTCGATTGCTCGGCAGTTGATACGGTGGATGTATTAATGTCGATTTTCGAGCGACGAAAATTCGAAACGTTACATAAATATTGGATTGGTGAATATGATTCTTTGGCTTACATTAATCCATACAAGGTACTAATTTGAAATGTGGATTTAAGGTATGAATATATAATGTAAATCTATAAAGACAATAAAGTTTGAGATCTTTCCCATCACCTTATGATAATAAGATCATTGGTTATGAGTAACTGTTCAAAACAAAAAGGGATCAAGTGGGTAATGTGAAAATGTATAAGGCTTATTATAGAAAAGACTAGACTCAAAAGGAAAACAATGTTTTATTTTTAAAGATTCTTTCTCTTTAGTTTTACTAAAAGACTCTTTAGAATTATTTTGAAACTTATTATAGATTATGATTTTAAGCAATATTAGAAGGATATTAAAGTCGTGTTTCTCAATGGAGACATTGATGAAACAACTTAATAAAACCACTTATGGATTACCCTTTTGTATTAGGGATTCAAATACACCATTATTTTTCATGGGGTGCTATTTGGATTATCACAAAAGGGCTGGGTGGATAAGGCTTAAAAAAAGGTTTGGTATGCAAACTGCAAATCAATTCTCTTTTGCCAAAATAGACAAATGTTGTCTTATATAGTAATATAAGAACATCCTTAAAGCTAAAGAAATGCAAAAGATTCCTCATGCATTTGCGATGTGGAGTCTAGTGCATGCTAAAGCATATACACATATGGATATTGTGTGTATTATTTGGCAGATATCTTACTGACATTAAAAGTGAATTAATTGTTAGTAACCAAAATGGTTACGAGATATCTTTAAGAAACAAAGGATTATATGCTCAAGACGGATTGGTTGGAGATCATAAGGCATTACAGTCCGACTATTTTGGATGCCAAGAGTACAAAAAGATCCACTTCAGATAACAATAATATTATTGTTGTTGTTGTTATTTTTTGTTGGATGAAGCTATATAAGGAAAGTTGTCATACAGATACTTATAGACTTCTTTGCTATTTTCCGTTATAGAGCATCCAACGATGGAAAATAATTGTATAATTTTGTCATAAAGTAATGGACTATTGAATAAAGAAATTGAAAGATCATTAAAGTAATATTGCAAAAATAAACAACATATTATTTTCCAGTAAGGGGAGAGTGCAAAATAGATTGTAATTCATAGAGCATACCGTGACAAACTCCAATATAGCGGATCCGCTTAGAAAAGAATTACCACCCAAGGTCTTTCATGAGCATCTTGCTCAATCGGTGTAACTTTTGTGTAAGAATATTTTTGTTCAGGGGGAGTTTGTATTTGGTACTATCAAATGACACATTGCTCTATACTTTGGTTACAGATACATATCAAGTTCTTTTTTCTGATCAGAAATAAAGTAATAAAGTTTTGTTTGCACTCTAGGTTGTTCAAATATTGAACGTTTTGATCTCACTAAAGTAGGACCAGTTGGAAATAGACATGTATAGATCACATCTCATGTAATTTCCATGCTACGCACCCATGATTGATCTATGTCATTTGATTGTGTTGGTATATGTGACCATTGATTGGTTGAGTTACACTAAAAGTAACGAAAGCCACTTTGATCCTTTATCAGCATAGTTAATGGACGATATTGTTTCAGAAACACCTTATGTTATAAATAGCAAATTTTGGAGTTCATAAAGTTAAACACATTTATAAGGTTATTACATATATGGGAGATTGTTGGAAAATTTCAATATGTGGGCCACATATGTAAAATAAATGTGTCGTGCTATTTTGGTGTAAAGCCTAACTAAAGTGATCAAATTATGAATTAAAGTTAAAAGGCTTATAGGTATAATTGTCATGGTGTTAATGTGTAGATACTGGGGCAATTCTATTTTGTTAAAGGGCCAAATTAGAAAATGCCAACATTATAAATAAAGGGTTATGGTCCCCAAATTACATAAGCTCCAGTTATTCTCCTAATCTCTTTTATGGAGATAATTCAGATCTAGGGTTTATGTCAATTTGGAAGATCAGATCCAACTCTTATCTTTAGATCTATCTCTTTCTCTGAATCAGTTTATAAAAGCAGCAGCTATGAAGTCAAATCTAATATAAGGTCTAGGGTTTGTTTCAATATGGAAAACCAAACCAAATTTACTTTTCCAACAGCAACTATGAATTCAGGTATGACTTTCGCTAACCCGTTTACTTTCTCTATTTTTTCTCAATCAAATCAATATGGGTCACCTATTCAGATCTAGGGTTTCATGTTTAGTCTATCCTAAAGTATATTGAAATCCTAACAAGAACTTCAAATAATGAGAAAAATGATAAATATGTTTAACATGTAGTAGTAACTATGATATATAAGTACGGCTTAATTTGTTATTTAATTAATTATCTTAAAAGATAAATGCATTTATCTTTTTTACTCCTGTATACAGTAACATTTTGTACATCAAATTAAATAACATTAAATCTTTTACAGTGTTTGTTTTGGATCAAATTTACATAAATTCATTTCTGCAATAATTTCACATGCAAATCCCTAACGCAAAAGAAACTATAATGAATTGAACTGGATATTACTACATTTAAAACAACCAAATGCACTATATTTGAATCAGTACTATATAACAGTAGACTAATCACTTAACCAAAATGTAGTATGTACATATAAAAATTCACTAGAACAATCACTTAAAGAAACAATAATATGTTACATAAATATATAACAAGGAACTAATGCACACAATACAAAGTAAATACAACAGCAAAAAAAAAGATCAAAATCAGTACCTTGATTCCCATTTTTTGCAGTGGCAGCCATCAAAATACCACTTCGCCCTTTTAAAAAGGTAGCATCTAAAAACACCATAGGACGACAATAGCTGAATCCAAATATACATGCCTCATAACATACAAAAACTCTCTCAAATTGTTTAGTGTCAGAATCCACATCCATACTTGAATAACTATTCGGGTTATTTCTTTCCAATGCCTTCAAATACCAAACTAATTCATTGTAAGATTTCTTTTCATCACCGTAAATATCATTCATAGCCAATTTCTTACTCTTGTAAGCAAAATAATAGCTCAACACCACATCATAATCTCTTCTAAAACTTTTAATGATATCCTTGGTTTTTCTTTTTGGCTCATCACGAATTTGATTGAAGATTAGACTTTTCACAAGATCACTATTAATAGTTGGACTACCAAGTGAACGAAATCCACCACCACAAGTATGAATCAGCTGAATGTTTTTAACAAACAGTTGGTCCAATTGCTTCAGTTTGCAAGAAGCATGAATCCTAAAAGGACAACTATCTATAGCACATCGAACTGTCAATCGTTCTTTACAATTCTTAATATATTGTACTTTAAACCCATTCTTCAAACAATAAGCACTAACCGTTCTACGGAATCCAATAGCAGAATCAAACTGTTGACCAACCCCAGTAAAAAATTCCATATTTGAATTCTTCTTCAACAACTCATGTAAATCCTTTTGTTGAGTAAAACCAGAATCTAAATCATCATCATAACCTAACATATTATTACTTGACTCACCACCAACTACTGAACCCGACTTGCTACTTTCAACAACAAAATTATCCGTTGAATCAATCTTCAACCGTAGAAAAAATACCAAAAATTCTTCCTTTTTAAACTAAGGCAAACACAATATAGCTTGAAGATCACTATCCGTTTCAACAAAGGTAGTTTTTGATTCTCGAATATAAAAAATATCAAAGCATAATGGACTAAAATTAATCCACTCCTCGCAAATCCTATTCCTAACAGAAGAAATAGAAGCATCCAATCAAAAACGAGCACTAAAACAATTTTTATTGAAATCAAACACAACTATAACAGATGAATCACACCTGCAAAAAAAATGTAAACAAAAAAAATAAGTATGTGAAATTGATTTGAATTAGAAACTAATAGCAAAAAATACTACATAACAAATCATTTTCTATCCCACTTTTCGAAAAATGATAAACCAATTTATCTTTTAAAGATCACAAATCAACAAGAACTAAAGAATAAACAACTTCAACTAATATTATTTCAGATCCAATTTCACACCCAAAATGAGTACAAACAGAATGGACTGACAAAAATAAATACTTTGATTGCTCAAACCAAATCTGAAGTGATACTCTAAATACTAAAATCATAATCTAAAGTGAATGATGCAACCAGGCTAAATACACAATTCTTGTGTTATCAGAATAAAAGAATACCATTCAGAGGCTATTATTCCAACTACATCAAACAAAACCGTCATCCAATAGATCAAAACTGCCTCCCCTGATAAGAAAAATAGAAAAACATCATGAGCATCAGAAAACATCGAATTGACAATGAAAACCACCAAATAAAATCGAGACTCACCAAAGAACAAGCAATCCAATAGAGAAAATCGATTAGCCTATCCAAATGAAGAAAATCGCCTCACAATTTCCCATAATTAAAGTCGAATTTGATTCAGAAGAAACTAACGCCTAATATTTTTCAAAAAATGGAACGAGTGCTTTGATTGCACAAGAAAAGACGGCCTAATTTCCCTGAGCAGTAGATTTCAGAAGATACGATTGGTTTTAGAAGATGAAGATGCACGTGCCTAGATATTTGTCCTGGAAAAAATTAATTTCAAACCCGTGTCCTAGAAAAAATTGGGCCGTATAATTAGGCCCTTCACACCAATTTCCACTAGTAATAATTTATTTCCAAAATATTATTAATAAATCATTATTATCAATTTCAAACCATATTAATTATTTAAAATAAATTAACCTTTCAAAATATTAAAATATTGATAAATAACCTTAAAACAATATTAATTATAAATAAGTAACCTTAAACAATATTAAATACAAATAAATAACTTTTAAACAATATTAAATATAAATAAATAATCCTTTAAAACATTTTTAAACAATATATAACTAACTTTAAAACAATAGTTGAACATTAAAATCATTTCTAATAATTCAAAAAGGACAGATAAAAGGGTTGGAGAAAAATAGAAATTTAATTTATTTAAAATAAAATATTTCTGAAAACCCAAATTCTGATTTTAAATCCTTCTCCGTCTAAAACACTAATTCCAACCGAAATGGCAATTTATAGTATTTTAAAATACTAATTTAAGGTCATTAGCTACCAAACACTTAACCAATATTGATATTGAATTCTATCACTACAAGGTTTAAATTTTGAACATATAATTGTCAAACATCAGATTGATATTCAATGATTCATATAACGGGAATATTATTGAAATTAAAATCAACAATGGCGAGGAATCCCGTTGGATCTCTCCAACCTATTCCCCTGCATCACCATTCATATATATTAATACATATATATAAATAAAATTCAACAGTGATGAGAAATCCCGTTAGATCCCTCCAACCTGTCCCTGCAATTGATTTCATATATTAGTTTCTTTCTACAGCGAAAATTCATCAAAACCAAACAATCAATGTATAAAATCCAAACATCCAATCAATAAATTTTATTAACTATATAGTATTTCTGGTCAACCAAAAAGGTGAGTTTAACTCACCAAAATTTCTGTTGATGCCGAAGCATTTCGATTTGGAACTAAATTGAACGACGTCCAACTTTAGCCCAAATTTAAATAGTCTCCAAATCTAACCAAACTAGTTCCATTGTGAAACTTACGTCATCATGAGCGCAATGCAAAAATCCATACCTCGATTGGACCTCGTATGAGAGAGTTGTTAAAATTTTAAGTTATTGATATTTAAATTAATAATTAATAAACTAATTACATTTTAATTAAACTAATCCCCCCACCTTATCTTCTTCTCACTCAAGCTATGCCCGTACACGAGACACTCAAATTCACAGTCATGCACTCGTGCATCCTCTCTGGCCACCCATCTGATGAACTACCCCACTAACGAGTCACTTCGCTCCCCATCAACGCTATGCACCCCAAGACGTCCAGTCCGCCTCCCCTAAACAAAACATGACATCTACAGCTGCTCCCCCCTCCATGCCAATATCGCGATTAGAAATAGGTCTTCGTTCGACATTAAATCATGGCCATAGGTGCACTCTTCACCAACAACTCAACAGCACCGACCTCATTGTCCAAAACTCCGCCCATCACCAGAGATTGACCCAAAACTGCCCTGACATCGTGCCAAAAATGTCGCCGCCATCATCGACGATAGCCTATCTCCATTGTTGATTAGCTTCACTTTATCGCTACGGTCACTTCATTAGTTGGGGCCTCAGCCTATCACTGCCTTTAGTGGCACCGACAAATCAAGGCCGTAGGATGAGGCCATTTAAATTTGAAAAAGAAGAAAGAAAAAACGAACTGATTCTTTGATTCGGTGATGATTAAATAGGGAAGACGTGGTATGGTGAGAACTTAGGGGTATGGGCTGAATAGTGGTGGTATGGGTATGGTAATTATATATATACACACACGCACACGCACACATTATACTCGAAAATATCCGACATTACACATCCAAAAATATCAAACTCCAATCGAGGCATGTTGCCTAGGGTTCTACATGTAATACCCCTATTTCGAACACAATGGAACTAATCTCGAGACCTAATTCGATCATATACAAAAGATGGCTTTTCTAACCCAATTATATTATAAATTTCAATAATTAGTTTCTAAGCGTTTCGAGCTCGCACGACCAAACGATACGTCCAATCGCCATGAAAATTGTCAGCATACGATAACTCACTATTACAAATCTAATGAAACTAGTTTCGTCGAAATCCAAGACAGTGCCCCGGAAGGCTATTTTTTTACATGTTAATTAAAATGAATTTATTATAAAAACCAAATTAATCACTTTTAATTCTAATTTAAAAGTTTACTATCTTCATTCCTATTTAAATAGAATTTAAATCAGCTTTTGAAATAAATTTTATTTATATTAAATTCAGGATTTAATTATTTAAACAATTCCAAATATTAAATTCAACAATTTAATTATCAGATAAATCACTATATTTGAAATTCAAGTTATTTAACTTATACAATTGACTTTTCAATATTTAAAATCAATTAAATGTTACAAATTTAAATGACTAAAATTCTAGGTTATTATAAAACATATATACATTTAATTATGTTTATGAGTTAGTTAAATCAAGCAAAGAAAATATCCAAACACATATGTATATATACAAGCTCCTTATGTATAAACAAAAGATAAAAACAAAGCATCACATTACATCACAAGCCAAGCACATGGAGAGGGAGTGGGCTTTATGGTCGACCGAAGTGAGAGGGTGGCGGCACATGGTGGTGAGGTGTAAAGATGATGTGAAAGATAGTGAAAGTATCATGATACTCTTGGTGAAAAACTTTCCTATAAATACCCACCTACATTTACACATTCATTCACACAATTCTTTCCTTCTTCCTCTTCTTCTTAAATCTCTAAGATCTCTTCTTTAATGGCTTCCATGCCTTGAAAAAAGATTAGCAAAGCTATGTCAAAATATTCCAAATAAAGTAAAATACACACACATGTATATACCATGTCAATCCCCTTCAAAACCAAGTGCAATGGTCGCCACCTCCTACAACCAAGGTCGAGCCTAATTCCATTTGCAAGATAGGCCGAGCCCCAAGGCTTGATTCCATAAGCTTTCCTTCACAATTCTGTCCGCCACCAGATGGGTATGCGGGTAGCCTAGCCTTAATTCGTAGAGGTTTCGAATATGTCAATCCTCGGTACATTCCTCTATAAATGTACTGTACGGGAGGTAGTATCTTACCTTGCTATTCATTGGAAATTGGTTGTAAGCCTATTATGCCATCAAATTTAACCAATGTAACAATTTTGGCTATTTGAATATATTTATTTGAAAGATTTTCAAAGAATGTTATTAAAAATAATATCTTTGGAGTTTGCATAGAATTTTTTTGGCCATCATAAGGTAAAAACTCATTCCATGTTTATGTGCGGTGTGGTCTTATGAGATACCCTTTGTTTTCAAATACTCGTATTTTGAGTTTCTCACACCAGTTTCATAACTGACTCGGAGTTTATATTGTTTCTCTTAAACTCTAGGTGCCCTATTTTTCTAGGCAACCTAGTAGTCAGGTTTAGTTTGGAGCATTTTGAAAGAGCTTGGAGCATGGAGCTAGAAGATTGTTATCCATTTCCACCACACTTATGTACTATTGTATTCTGCATTAGTAAGGACGGAGATTTATAACTGTCCATGTTGATGTTGAGTTAAACTCTGATAAATGTATCTAAAATTTTCCACTATAAAGATTATATGTTGAAATAATATATGTTATTTCATTCATGTAAGATTCTATTCTGTGTCTTTATTTTTCTTTTCCCCATAACTATCCACCTTTTCGTTCAAATTGAGTTGGACATGTGTGGTTTATTGTCAACTTAAAATGTATGGAATTGTGGGTCGCTACATTTGGTATCAGAGCTTAGGTTGAGCGAACACTTGAGCCTAGTTAGGATGTGTCTCATTATAGATAGGGTTAGTACTACCGTAGGATGAGTAACTCATTAGAGATTGGGTAAGTGACTCCCTAGAATGAGTTGAGAGTATTATATATAAGCGTGTATTATTAATGCTAAAAATGATTTTGTTTTGAAAAATTTGGGTAAATGAAATAATTTTACCTACGATGAATATGTAAAGAAATAAATTTCGAAACTGTATAGTTATTTATAGTGTGATAGTTTGAAAATAAGGGAATAATAATATTCACTTATTATCATTGATTGATTGATTGATTACTCGATTTCTTTAAAAAAACACGAACACCTAGTGAATTAAGTTTCACGATTTGACACATGGTGTTTGGTAATAATATTGGTTTAAAGTTAAGAAAGACAAATAAATTTATGAGCTTGAAAATGTAAAAATAAGATGATCCTAATAAATGAATGTATAAATCAAGTTTCATAAATAAAGGAATTGAAAAGAAGAATCTTATGATGACTAGTTCGAGTGGCTCGGAAGTAACTAAAAATGGGCTGGAGATATGTTCGGATGGTAAACACTTATCTTAAGTATTACCCTTCTGGTTAAGGGGATATATGATACTGTTGGTAGTACCTAGTTCCTTAGTATCAATTTGGAGTTACTCGATCTATAAAAAAAATTGAAGTTAAAAGATAATGCAAACCATCAATTGATAAATTGATTAGTAATTATAAACATCTTTACAAAAGTGTTAAACTAAAGATAATTTGGATCACTAATTGATAAAATAAAGTGGAAATTAGCCACAAGGACCTCTTTAGCAAGTGGAATTAGTTTCTAGGACACACAACTGAAATAATTACTTTCAAGGACAAAATGTAAAATAATTAGTTTCTAGGGCCTAAAAACTTATGAAATTATGTCCTTGAAAGTAATTGGACGGCTGACTTTGTCCAAAGTAATTATTCTGCTGACTTTGGCCTTGAAAGTAATTTCTTTGAATGTGTGTCCTAGAAACTAATTGGACTGCAAAGTTTGTCCTTCTGGTGAAATGCCCCTAAAATAAAATGGAATTTTCAGCGATTTTGGACAGTCGGAAATTTCTGAATCACACCTAACTCAGAACTAAGAAATTTTGAAAATATAAAAGATAAACAATTGTGAAATGTTTTGAGTAAATAAAATTATATAATTATAATTTATAAATGTGATTTATAAATGTGGAGAATTTAAAAGCTGAGAATTTGAGAATTCAAATCCTAGTGATTTTGAAAATTGTTCTTCAAAATTGAGAAAATAATAGCAGTATTATTTGGAGGTATTTTTGAATAAAAATATAAGAGATAAGTTTTATAGCTTATGAATTTGAGATGATAGTAAATTACAACAAGTTTTAAATTTGTCAAACACCCTGATGTAAGTAAAACCAATCTGAAATTCGGGATTTATATATACACTTAGGATGTAATGGAGTATTATACAAATATAGACTTAAGTTGTGAACTATTTATACACTTAAGTAATGTTGTAAGAGGTAATTCAATAATGGATTTAGTATGAAGTGAATGTTTATGAAACTTAAAGTGTTGATTAAACCAAAGTTGTGTTTTATAAATGTTTATAAACTTAAGAAATAGTATTATGAAATGGTTCATAAATTGATAGTGATATAAAATATATTGTGATTTGGTATAGTTAAGAAAATCAACTGGAATAAATACATAAGTTATACATAGATCATTTTATTCGCGTAACTATTTAACTTAAAATTCGAGTACAGAACTTTGAGGTATCTTACATCAGTTCGAAAAAGGATTTGTCACTCGATTTTTGATGGAAAACATTGATAAGGGTATGTTTTCGAATCCTTACATTTTCTATCACAGTTGAGAGCTATGCAAGGAAAATAGAAGTTTCTAAACCTGATCAGAGTCCACACAAGAGGATCGGGGGATCGATACTAGTCGAAAGTGAAGTTGTGTATTCGAATAGGAGATCGAATCAAATGTTGCATATGGATGATCTATATACATTGTACAAGTGTAAGTTTAGAAATAAATATTTATGGGCAAACACCTTTGGGTTTTGCATTGTAATTTCCAGGACGAAATTCTTTTAAGAGGGAAGTCTGTAACGACCCGCAAATTTATCGATTTGATAAATTGTATTTATTTTTAAAATATTCAAATATAAGCTTTTTAACATATATTGTGTTGTCTTAAATAATAAATAATGATGGTAATCTTATTTTGAATAAGTATTTACAAAAAATATATACTTCGGAAAATATATTGATAAAATGACCAAAAACCGTTTTATCAACAAACGGCTCTATAATTATCAAAAATCACACACGGAGCTAGATACATACACTCATTTATCCATATAAACAAGATTATGAAATAAAATTATTTATTTTATTTTTGAAAAATAAAATGCATTTATGACATCATCAATAATGGCATCATATTTAATAATTGATTTATGAGTTTAAATTGAGATTTAATGATTTAACTATTATTATAATTATTCAAATAATTGTCTTTAAATGATAATAATTCATTTTAATTAGCTATTAAGTGATAATAAATCATTTATAATAGTTTTATACAGATATATACTTGATTTGAAAATATAAGAAAATTCGTATCACTTTATCGATATAACAGCACTTTTGTAAAAAATTGTTTAGTATTAATTTATATGGTTTTATAAATCAAATGTGATCGTTTTAATTAGTTAAAAATGGTAACAAATTAGTTTTCAAATTTTGTTTACATTTATATGTGATTTAATTTATAAGTAAAAATGCGACCGGGAATCGGAATCGGAATTCATAACGGTTTAACGTATAGAAGTTGTAAACAAATTAATACACGTTGTGATGCATATACACATACATGAACACATATACAAATGTATACACATATACATTTAATTATGTTTATGAATTAGTCAAATCAAGCAAAGAATAAATCGAAACACATATTTATATATGCAAGCTCCTTATGTGTAAACAAGAGATAAAAATAAAGCACCACATCACATCACAAGCCAAGCACATGGAGAAAGAGCGGGCTTTATGGTCGTCGAAAGTGAGGGGGTGATGGAACATGGTGGTGAGGTGTAAAGATGATGTGAAAGATGGTGAAAATATCATGATATTATTGGTGCAAAACTTTCCTATAAATACATACCTACATTTACACATCATTCACACAATTCTCTTCTTCTTCCTCTTCTTATTAAAGCTCTAAGAGCTCTTCTTTAATAGGTACCATGCCTTGAAAAAATATTAGCAAAGCTATGGCAAAATATTCCAAAATAAAGTAAAATATATACACATGTATATACCATTCCAATCCACTTCAAAACCAAGTGCAATCACCTCCTTTCCTCCTTCACAACACACGGTCGCCACCTCCTACAACCAAGGCAGAGTCCCCTTCCATTTGCAAGCACAGGCCAAGCCCCAAGGCTCGATTCCATAAGATTTGATTCAATAATAGCGAAGCTATAGTCCGCTTTCCTAAGTTTGATATCCAATAAAGGTGAGAAACTCTATATGGAGAGTGCCTTCGGTTTGTCCTATTCCTGGACAACTCGTATGGATGAATGTCTGACATAGCATTTCTAAGAACACAGTACATTGATCTCTATAAAGGTACATCTGCTTGGTGGTGTAGGAGGTAACCCCTCTTATACTTAACACCTTTCTCTGAGATGTCCAAGTTCATAGGTTGTACTTTGGTGGAAATCAATAGTGTGTTGTTGGAAATGGTAATGTGGCATTTTAAGTAAAAATGTTCTAAGAAAGGTAAACGTTACCTTAACCCTCACACCAGGGAAATTGTGAAACAACGGTTGCTTTAAGGCTACGTGAATCGCAACCATTGGGGTATGATATCATCTTTCTAGATTTATTTATCTCTACCCGCTATAACGTCGGGTTTAAATTTTATGGTGCTATGAGACGTCTCAGAGAGGTCGGAAATGGCCGGGGTGATATCATATTTGGTTCTATCCACCACTAGATGGGTCAACGGGTAGGCCGGTCTTAATTCGCAGAGGTTTCAAAGATGTCGATCATCGGTACATTCCTCTAGAAATGTACTATACGGGAGGTAGTCCCTTACCTCGCTATTCATTAGAAATCCATTCTCCAATAATTGCCTTCAGACTTAGTTGTAAACCTATCATAGTGTTAAATTTAACCAATGTAACAATTTCGACTATTTGAATATGTCTATTTGAAAGATTTTCAAAGAATGTCATTAAAAATAATATCACTGGATTTCATGTAGAAATATTTTAGTTATTGTAAGGTAAAAACTCGTTCCGTGTTTATGTGCGGCGTGGTCTTATGAGATACTCTTTGTTTTCAAATACTCGCATTTTGAGTTTCTCACACCAGTCCCATAACTGACCTGAAGTTTATTTTCTTTCCCTTAAACTCTAGGTGCCCTATTTTTTCGGGCAGCCTAGTATTCAGGTTTAGTTTGGAGCATTTTGAAAGATCTTGGGGCATGGAGCTAGAAAATTCTTCTGAAAAGTATTATCCATTTCCACCACACTTTTGTACTATTGTATTTCGCATTTGTGACAGAGATTTATAACTATCCATGTTGACGTTAAGTATAACTTTGATAAATGTATTTAAAATTTTCTGCTGTAAAGATTATATGTTGAAATAATATATGTTATTCCATTCGTATAAGAATCTATCGTATGTCATTATTTTTCTTTTCCCCATAACTGTCCACCTTTTCGTTCAAATTGAGTTGGACATGTGTGGTTTATTATCAGCTTAAAATGTACGAAATTGTGGGTCGTTATAAAATGATATCTTTTATAAGAGTATAAAAGATATTAGGAATATCCTAAATCAATATGTAAAGACACCTTATTAAATTGTTTAATACGGAACATGTGAGATGAATTCCTTATGCATTGACAATAGGAATTAACATGTTATGTCTACGATATCGTGATTTGTTCATATATATGATGCATGAAATAAAATAGTAAATTCAAATAGATATCACTGAATGATAGCTTGGAGTGTTCTTGTGTATTTACGAAATACTGGAGAATTGTTTGCAGAAACAACGAACTTCCTATGAACGAGTGTTCAAACTCAAACTTCATAAGTGATATTGAGTATAGTATGTCAATAATAAATTCAAGCTAAGAATATTCAAATTAGAAACTTTCCAAATGAAATACTGTGGTTGATTAAATGAAAAGGCTAAGTGCATTGCCTTTAATAACGTCGCAATAAAAGAACAATGTATATAAAAATAAATGCATAAATTTATAATTGAGACGAGGTTGATTCCAAATGTTGAGAATCCCACAACATTGGTAATAATAACAATGTCTCTATATTGTTCGTAACAGAACTTAAAGCTCACTGGAAGTCGAGAGACATACTATGATTTGTTCCACATGATAAAAAAGTTTATCAACGCCGAGAGAGCTGATTGACAGAGTAGGTAATTAAAATATAATAGCATACCCGTTTACCAAGGGACTGACGCAATCGGTTTATAGAAAATAGATTGGAGAAGTTGAAATGAAATTCCATAATTGACCCAAAGTGTAAGTGGGAGATTGATAGAGTTAGGGGTATGCCCTAGGGGCAATTATGTAATTTGTTTATATATATCCAACTCGTTGACCAATCTTGTTCGAAATAAAAGGTATTTTCTTTTTAGAATATTTTGATATAATGTGTTATATTAACTAATCAATTTAACTAAAAATATATATTCGGTAGAAAATCCATAAATGATATATTTTGTGATAGTAGTTACAAAGTGTTGTAACCGTGAGTAATTTATCACAATGAATATAAATATACCATTGTAAATGTTTCTAGTCAAGATGAATCGATACTTGATATTGATAGATCCATTGAGACTAGAGTACGTAATGCTCTCCAAATGCTGGGCGGTACATTATCATGGCTTTTGGAGGGCGTTGAGGATTATATACTGATAGTTATTAGATAACTATGGAATGACTCACTCGATAGTTTTCTATTGGTTAATATAACTAAAGCCAAACAGAAAATATCGATGTGACTTACTTACAAAGTTCTCTCGACTTGAGAATATTGTGGATCTTCAATATGAAAGCTCTGTTTTGATTATAGTCAAATCATGGAATGGCGTCTATTGAATGACTATAGTTGGGTTTAGCGGAAGTATTGGAAGTGAAGCACTATTTGAGAGAGGATTCGTCTCCTCAATTATATGGGGTTAGTATCACGGTCAACTCAAAATCAAAGTCTTTGATCGGAGCATTTTGGTTAATAATAGTTGTCATTAGCCAAGGATTTTGTGTTTGGACTATAGAGTTGAATATGGACAATATTAGAACTTTGACCAGTACCAAATTCCATGTCCAAAGTGATATAGATTTGATGAAGAGAATTAGTGTAAAATAATAGTCACAACTAGGTAATGCATAATAATATAAAATTGAATTTTTCCTAAAACTAAGTGAGCAATAAATTTGGCCAAAATATCACACCATGTGCTAAGTGACGTGTGAACGTCAACGTTCGAATAGTTCGACGTTAATTGCTGACCGAATTTACACCCACAAGTCACACAACCAAAATGATGAATTCTATTTAGACCAAGCGATTTAATTAGTTTATAATTGTCATAAATTAATTAAATTAATTAATATTTATGAAATATTAATTGTAAAATTTTGAATATGATTTGAGAAATAAATATTATTGTATATTTATAATAGTTATAAATATGTCGATCGATATGCGATATCGATGGGTAGTTAAATTTGATTTAATTTATTATATTTATTTGGGCTTAAAATGGGTTTAAAGCCCATGAAAGGGCTGCAAATTTCGACAAAAAAGGATGTAGGGGTAGGCTGAAAAATGGGCTAGGGGTATTATAGATGGATGGCTTAGATTTAGGGAGAAAGGGTAAGAGATATGATCCACCTTTCTCTCTATTCCTTCTACTATAATAGGACTTCTAACCGTAATGCATAAAAAACTTTTTGCTACCTCCTCTATCTATCTTATAGCCGAAATATACTTCTCTATATTCCATCAAAACTCAAATCAAATCAATTCAAATCAACAGTTATTTGATACCAAAGGGTCTGTGTTTCAAGGACTGGCAATATATCGAATTGAGAAGGTTTCAAAGAGAGTAGAACTCATTATTACAAGGTGGACTTAAGGGCATTGGTTTTGGGTAAGTATTTAGTTTTATATATGATGCATGACCTCTATATAACTCTCTGTGTGTGTGTAATAACAACTTCCATGGTGGACACGACTCAATGCTTAAAGGTAGTTACAGATGCTCATCCGCCATCTAAGCCTCCGGATCCACGTGTAGATCAAATTCCGATAGAAAATCCAGCAGCAGACTTTGGGAAGAACATGGGCGGACACCGTTAGGCGGTTCGACAATCTTTCAGGGGAGGGTATCAGTACGGATCTGCAATTCTTTAACCCAGTTCAGAACGTTGAAGTGCCAACAATTTTCATGCTTGATGAGGTAATTGTCGAGAATAGTGGCAAATGGTCAAACACCATTATTGCTTATATTATGGGGAGAAAGACCCACATTTGAGCAGTTCAAGCAGTACGTTACAAAATTTATGAAACTTATTTCTGAATTTGCAATAGAATTTTTTTTCGATTTAGGCCACTTTTATAAACATATTATAGTTATAGGTCAGTTCACAAACTTATTACAAAAATAGCTCGCTTTTGGTCAGCTCAGCGCCACGCTGACCAAAAGTGTAACGGCGGCAATTCAAATGCCGCTAGTACTTCTAATACATTCAAAATTATAATTAACTTCATGTAATCGTCTTTTAAAAGAAACAATTCACTAATTGAAACACTTTTAAAAGATGATTACATGAAGTTAATTATAATTTTGAATGTCTTAGCTTCCTAACAATATAAAGATCATCAAAATCGGACTCATGGTTTGAAAGTTATGCTAAATTTACTTTCAGCTTAAATCTCAGAAAATTTATAATATGACAGAGATGTCTATCCACTTTCAAACTCATTTTAGACTGAATAAAATGCAAAATCTTACAAAGTGGTAAAAGGAAGATTTATAGCTTACTGCCAGTGTAAAAGTTAAAATAATACAAGCGGCATTTGAAATTAGCATGTACACTTTTTACTATTTTTTTTATTTTTCATTGGCTCCTTTTTAAAAGGAACCAATGTAAAAATAAAAGCTGTGACGCCCCACCCCGAGACCCACATTAGTAAAGAAAATTACTAAGTAATCATGTCTACTAATGCAGAGAATAGGGCTGGTTAAGGGCGACCCTCATGATAATGCATTAGCTAAGAGCTAAGTATGTCGATATTTTTTTTCCATTACCTCGTATATGATCGACACACCTAGTCCTTAACTAATACGATACCATGGTGGTTTAGGACCGTTTCAGAATAAATGCGATATACAAAAAAATATAAACAGTCACAGAACAGCAAACCCAGATCAGAGTATACATACATCATCATACATCATTCATAATACAACATACATAAGTAGCATGAACTACAAAGTATACATACACAACCATCCCACAAAATAATAGTTACAATGTCCAAGTCCGAGCAAAGCGGTCCAAACAAAAGCAAGCCAACCGATCCAAGAAGGAGTGAGCTAAATCCATACCTAACCTGCAACTCAGCCTGACCCGATACGAGCGGCATTTGAAATGGCATATGTGCACGTTTTGCTTTTTTTACTTTTACATTGGCTCCTTTTCAAAGGAGTTAATGTAAAATTAAAAGAGAAAAAGTACCAACGGCATTCGAAATGCCGTTAGTACACTTTTGGCTAGCGTGGTGCTGAGCTGGTCAAAAGCGGACTATTTTTGTAATAAGTTTGTAAAGTGGCCTAATTGCGTAAACAAGTTTAAAAACAGGCCCAAATTTAAAAAATTTCCTTTGCAATATACTTCAAGCCAAATGGTTTCATAATAATAAAACTTACATCCGCTGTTGATTTTGACTACATCGTGCAAAATGGGCCATACAAGTTTAATTCAAGGATTATTATATTGAAGAAGTGGACTCCTGAGTTGCCATTGACTCGCGATTATTTTACAACGATTCCTATTTGGATTCGGTTGGTTGGCTTGAATTTGGCATATTGGAGTAAAGAAGGAATTAGTAGGATTGCAAGTGCACTAAGTAGACCTATTCAACTCGATAATACAAATACTAATGAAACACGATTGAATTATGCTTGGGTGCTTGTTGAAGTAGATGCGAATTTCAAATTTAAGGAGAAAGTTCAAGTGATTAAATCAAACAACAGTACTGACTACATAACATTCTTATATGAGTACAGGCCCAGACCTTGTTCATTATGCAAACTGTATGGTCACAACTCTGATTATTGTACAATTACAAAAAAGCAAAAATGGTAGCCGAAGCCAATTGTCCAAGATTCACATATTATGTTTGATACAACTACATTCATGAATACATCACTAGTTACAACAGAATTTCATAACGTACATGATCTCAAAGGAAAGCAAAGAACGATTACTACTATAGTTTCTCCTACAGTACCAACCACTAATAAATTTGACTGTTTAAACCTTAATGGCGATCCTTCCAGATGTGATTACTGAGGCAGGCTCAGATTTTGGTTTACAAGTGCAACCTACTTCAGATCCTTCCACTTCAGATGTGATTACTGAGGCGGGTTCAAAACTGCAATCTGCTTCAGCTACTATTTCATCTTCTTAAACACTTGATGGCACTCATTCTGTTCCTGCTACTGATGGACCACCAATAAAGGCAACTGCTACTAATCTGTTAGAAATTGACAGAGCAAGAAAGTATTTGGTGGTGCAAAGGATCACTACTTTATTGAAAGACTAAGAGCCGTTTTATAGGCATGACACAGAACAACTAACTTAGCTACAAAACAGGAAATAAATCTGCAACAACGACTAGAAAACAAAAATAAAAATAAAAATAAAAGACTAAATCAACCACTGACTTCCTTTACTTCAGCAGCAAACTTTGAATCATTCAACTCCCAATACTCCCCCTTGATTCAAAGTTGGCAACTCCTAACTGATCACGGAGTTCTTCAAATTTTCCTTTTGAAACTGATTTAGTGAACACATCAGCCACCTGTTGATCAGTTCTGCAGAATTCTAGCTTAATTTCTTCATTGGCCACCAAATCTCTGATGAAATGATGTTTGATTTCGATATGTTTTGTTTTTCCATGGAGCACAGGATTCTTGGTCATGGTTGCTGCTGATATGTTGTCACACAAGATCATAGTTGCCTTCTTTTGTTCTTGATCCAAGTCTCCTAATAGCCTTCTTAACCACACTGCTTGACAAGCAGCTATTGTTGCAGCAACATACTCGGCTTCCGTAGAAGATAAGGCAACCGTGGTCTGCTTCTTTGACACCCAAGTTACTGCTCTAGATCCGAAATTGAAGAGATTTCCTGTAGTACTCTTTCTGTCTTCATGAGAGCCTACCCAATCACTATCAGAGTAGCCCATTAGTTCGAACTTCTCTTGTTTTGAATACCATATTCCATGAGAGATTGTTCCAGCAACATATCGAAGGATCCTTTTTGCTGCTCCAAGGTGATGAACGCTTGGACAGTGCATGAACCTTGAAATCAAGCTGACAGCATAGGCTAGATCGGGTCTTAAATGTGTGAGATAGATGAGACGTCCGACTAGGCTTCTGAACTTTCTTGCATCTGCCATTTCTGTTCCATCTTCAGTAACAAGTTTCTCATTCACATTCATTGGTGTTGCAATAGTTTTGCAACCTGTCATCCCAAATTGTTTCAAGATATCCACAGCATATTTCTATTGAGAGAGAAATATGCCATTCTTGGTTTGCTTGATCTCAAGACCTAGGAAGTAACTCAATTCTCCCAGATCCGTCATCTCGAATTTGTTTTCCATAGCATTTTTGAATTCTGAAATAAGCTGTGCAGATGAACCAACATAAATCATATCATCCACATAAAGACTTACTAGGATGATGTCTTTATCTCCTTGCTTCTTCACATATAAGGTTGGTTCGTTGGGACTTCTCTTGAATCCATGTTCATGAAAGAACTCGTCTATTTTGTTGTACCAAGCTCGAGGGGCTTGTTTCAACCCATACACGCCTTCTCGAGTTTGTACACTTTGTTTTCTTCCCCTGAAACTTCATAACATTCTGGTTGTTGCACAACCACTTTTTCCTTGAGCTCTCCATTTAAAAAGACGGATTTTACATCGAACTGATGAATCGTCCATTCCATTTGAGCTGCAAGTGCAAGAATGATTCTCACAGTCTCGAATCTCGCCACTGGAGCAAAGGTCTCTTCGAAATCTACTCTGTATTCTTGTGCATATCCTCGTGCTACTAACCTTGCTTTGTGCTTTTGAATTGTTCCATCTGCATGATACTTGGTCTTAAAAATCCATTTAAGACTGATTGCCTTCTTTCCTGCAGGTAGATCGACAAGCTTCCAAGTTCCATTCTTCTCAATTGCTTGAATTTCTTCATTCATGGCTTTCTTCCATACTTCGGCTTCCATTGCTTCTCTTGGTGTTACTGGATCTCCAACAAACAATGCAAAGTCGCAATTTTTTCCTTCAATATTAAATGAGCGTTTTGGTATTCTACCACGCTCGCTTCTTCTTAGCGTAACTTTCTCTTCGCTTGTGTCGTTTGGCCATGACTTTGAACTGTTACTTGGTGTTGTGTCTTGAGGGCTGTCTGGACCATTGCCTTGGGAGTTGTCTGGTACCTCTTCTTGCATGCTTTCTTCTTGAACTTCATCTTGCATTACATCCATACTTGGGCTAACTTGACTTGAACTTGTATCACATCCTTCCTGTTCATTAAACTTCACATCTCTACTAACAACAATAGACTTTTTATCTGGATCAAAAAGTCTATATGCCTTGGAATTTGTACAGTACCCTACAAATACGTATTTCTTTGTTTTTTGATCTAACTTGTGTCTACCTGATGGTATCAAGGCATAACATACACATCCGAATATACGCAAATGATCGACAGAAGGTTTGGATTCATACCAGGCTTCATATGGTGTGACATTCCACACTGCTTTTGTGGGAGATATATTGATCAGGTACACTGCAATTGCCACTGCTTCTGCCCAAAATTCGTCTTTCATTTTCCTGAACTTAAGCATTGATCTGGCCATTTCAACTATGGTTCGGTTCTTCCGCTCGGCTATACCGTTCTGTTCAGGGGTATAGGGTGCTGTCAATTCTCTCTTGATTCTTTCTTCATCACATAAGTTGATGAATTCTTTAGAAAGAAATTCACCACCTCTATCTGTCCTCAGAGTTTTCAGCTTTCCATTACATTGTTTCTCTGTCAAAGCCTTGAATTTCTTGAACCATTCGAAAGCTTCTGACTTGTAGGTGAGAAAGTAAATCCAACTCATTCTTGAATAGTCATCTATGAAAAGTAAAAAATACCTGCTTCCTCCGTGAGACTCGATCTTCATCGAACCACATATGTCGGCATGTACCAGTTCAAGTCTTTCTTGTGCTCTTTTTGCTTGCCCCACAGGAAATGTTCTTCGTGTTTGCTTACCAAAAGCACAACCTTCACACACACGAGTAAGATCTTTGATGTTTGGTAAGCCTATTACCATCTCTTTGTTTACAAGTAGTTGCAAGCCTTTTACATACAGATGCCCGTAACGTTGATGCCATATATCTGTGTCCACGCAGTTGCTGCTCATCATTCCATAGAATTCTGCACAAGAGAAATCTATAGGAAACATTCTGTTTTCTGTCATAGTAGCCTGGAACAATACTTCACCAGTTTTTCTTTCAATAGTGCATGCATTTTCTTCAAAAATAACAATCAAACAAGAATCCATAAGTTGGCCTACACTTAGTAGATTATGAACAAAACCTGGTGCATAGCGCACATTTCGAATAAGCCTTTCCTTTCCGTGAAGATTGACAGCTACAGTCCCTTTTCCTTCAACTTGAACTTGCTTGTCATCTCCCAATCGAACCAGTGACTTCTGTGTTTCATTCAGGTCCTTAAACTTCTCTTTATTTCCCGTGAGATGATTAGAACAAGCACTAACCGAAAAAAAACTAGAGATGCTTTGGAAACATTATTGTGATACGAATGGAAATATGCAATTGCCAGAGGGATTCAGTTTCAAAGACATAGTGGAACATGCCTTTATTATAGACGAGAATATAATAGATCAATTTCTCGGGCTAGAAACAATCTATTTGGATCTCGTTTGGAATGGATCAATGTACCAGACATCTCTTGAGGCAGATTGATGATTTTCATATGTCATGAACAAGTAGTCTTCTTCTCCTTCTGCATATTGAGCCTGCTTCTCTTTACTCCAGCAGTCTTCTTCCTTATGCCCAAATTTCTTGCAATACGTGCATTGGACAGAACTAATTCTTCCACGTCCTCTTCCTCTAAATCCACCTCTTCCTCTGCCACGGTTTCCTGAGGACTTAAATGACTCCCCCTGAGTTTGAAATGCATGTTCCTCTTCTCTGGATGGATTTCTGTTGATTCTTGCTTCATGGGCTTGTAGGGACCCCATGAGTTCGTCAACAGTTAAAGTAGAGAGATCCCTAGACTCTTCTATCGCCGCAACCACATGATCAAACTTGGGAGACAAACTCCTTAAAATTTTAGCAACAACGGTTTCATCAGTTATTTTATCACCATAAGCTCTCCTTTGACTAACAATGGATGAAACTTTTGCTAAATGATCTTGAACATATTCATTGCTTTTCATAACTGCTGTTTCAAAATCTCTTCTTAAGAACTGAAGTTTGACAAGGATTACCTTAGTTGAACCTTGATACTCGGTCTTGAGAGTGTTCCAAGCTGCTTTGGCTGAGTCGGCTGCTGCAATTCTTGCGAATATTGTGTCATCAACAGCTTGTTGAATGAAGAACAAGGCCTTGGCATCTTTCTTTAGGATCTCCTTGTTTGCTGCTTCTTCTGAACCTTCAGTAATGCCCTTATCAACTAAATTCCACATATCTTGAGATTTAAACAACGTTTTCATTTTGATACTCCAAAATTCGTAAGAATCACCTTTGAAAACCGGAATTTGAGGTTGGGAAGCATTAACAGTAGAGCTTCCTGAGGCCATGGGTTTCTTTCAAATTTTAGAAATATTAACAATCGAAGCCTAGGTTGCAACCTGGCTCTGATACCATAAATGTTAGAAATTGATAGAGCAAGAAAGTATTTGGTGGTGCAGAGGATCACTACTTTATTGAAAGACTAAGAGCCGTTTTATAGGCATGACAGAGAACAACTAACTTAGCTACAAAACAGGAAATAAATCTGCAACAACAACTAACTTAGCTACAAAACAGGAAATAAATCTGCAACAACGACTAGAAAACAAAAATAAAAATAAAAGACTAAATCAACCACTGACTTCCTTTACTTCAGCAGCAAACTTTGAATCATTCAACTCCCAATATAATCAACCTTAACATAAGTCAACAACAAACATGGACGAGGTGACAGTTGAAGACTGTGATAGTGAGGATTCTAATTCATAAAATTACTTCGACAACTCAAGCACACAGTTTGTGGAGAAATATTGCAGCAAAAATACAAGAAAAACCAACATCTGAAGTTAAAAGAAATGTTTCCCATATGGTATCTGCAAACCCCATGTATATTCTGAAGCATCATAAGAAATTCCGAAAATAGAGCTCCTCCTAAACGATCTACAAGGAGCTCGACTTCCAATAAATGAATATTATGTCTTGGAACACCAGAGGAATGAATACTGATGAAAAAACTCGTCTTCAAACTTCTGAATACCCACAAACTCACAATCATGGGTTTTTTGGAAAATAAAATGGACACTGCTAGCATTTTCAGGTTTCATACATATTTGCCAAGACAGTGAGAGATCATACACAATAATGACCATGGATGTAAAGGCAGAATTCTTACTTTAGTGGACACTGCTGTTTATCATTTGAAGTTATTTACAAAAGTGAACAATATATAACTGCTTGTATGACAAATACTGAGGGTTTTCAATGTGTTATCGTTTTTGTATACGCAAGTAATCTATATAGAGAGAGGGATGTACGTTGGGAGCATCTGCAAATGAACGCTTCTACTGTTGAGTTGCCTTGGATGGTGATGGGCGATTTTAATAATGCTTCAAGTCCGAAGGATAAAAGGGGGGGTTACCTATCCCTTTATCCTATATTATTAATTTTAAAAACTGTATGCTAAAGTGTGGTTTGGTTGAAACCATTTTGCAGGACTGTAAATTTACATGGAGGAGAAGAGGGGTTGCAACTAATATTGATAAAATTTAGTTAACTATGAATTATTAACCAAAATTCTGGATTTAGTTGCAGTTACATTGCCTGATCAACACAGTGATCACACCCCTCTGCTTATGCAACTAACCCTACAACAACACCAACCAAAAGGAAAACCTTTCAGATATGTGAACTCGTGGCATCAAATTAAGGGTTATTTGGCCTGTATTCAGCAACAACTTAAAGCAGATACTTGGGGTACTTGTATGCATAAATTGATTAATATTTTCCAAACTATTAAAAAATATCTCAAGAACTGGAATAAAGCAAGGATCAAATCCAACTCAATTCAGCAACTTGAAGAGGACTATAATAAAGCATTTCTTGAGTTAGATGCTAATCAAGAAAATGATGAGCTATACAACAGAATTCTACATCTATACGTTCAGTTAAAGGGACAACATAAACAAATGCATGAGTTTCAAAAGCAACAAAGTAAAGTTACTTGGCTACAAAGTGGGGACACTAATTCAAAAAAATTTATGCAAAAATGGCTATGAGGAATCATAGAATAAAATTCATGCATTATTGGACGTAGATGGTAATTTCATATATGATCCTGAACGGATAAAAAATCAGGCCATTGATTATTTCTCAAACTTATTTAATGGTCCATCAGGAGGAGTTTCAACCATAATCCAACCAAGGCAAATTATAAATGATTAGGGTAAACGATACTTATCTGCTCCTGTTACTAAAGGGGAAGTTAAGGCTGTTGTTTTTACTATAGAAGATTCTAAAAGTCCAGGCCCCTATGGTTTCTCCAAAGTTCTTTAAACTGCATTGGGAGGAGATTCAAGAGCTCCTGTTCCACAACATTTCAGTCTGGATAGTTAGCAAAGTGATTGAATCATAATTTCATCTCTTTATTTCCTAGAAAAGAGAAGCCACAAAATATTTCAGATTATCGACCAATTTCATGTGCTGATGTATTATATAAAATTATCACAAAGATTATTTGCAGTAGAATAAATATTTTTTTGCCATTTTTAATTGCAGAAAATCAATCGGCTTTTGTGCCAGAACCGTTGGTGAAAGCATTTTATTGGCCCATGAATTGGTTCATGATTTTTAAAAGAAAAGCAGGCCAAAAATATGCATTAAAATAGACTTGCAAAAGGCGTACGATATGGTGAACAGAGGGTTCATTTGCTACACGCTTCTCTCAATGGGTTTCCCGGTTTCTCTAATTAACTTGATTTATGAATGCTAGCATGCCTACATTTCCTATAATGGTGGATGGTGTTCCAGAAGGATTCATTACATCAAACAGAGGTTTACATCAGGGAGACCCTTATCTCCTTATTTATTTTCTATTGCTGTAGAGTATTTCTCTCTCTTAATGGAAGACATAGCATTATTAAATAAAATTCAGCCTATTTCAACTACCCAACCTATTATTTCACATTTACTGTACACTGATGCTGTTATGATATTCCTTACTGCTACGTCCCTAATGCAGCTGTTATGAATAACACATTTCAACACCTTGCTGGTTTTCAAAAAAAAAAAAAACAAACAACTTGCTACTATTGTTGGGCTGCATATAAATCAAACAAAATCAAAAGTATATTTTAGTGGAGATGTTCCTGATAAGAATCAAATTTTATCAACATGGGAATGATTGAAGATAGTTTGCCGGTAAAATATTTGGGTGTGTCATTATGTTCTGACTATATTCATGCTTCCGACTGTACTTCTTTACTAAATAAAGTGTTTTCAAAACTTGAAGGATGGAATAGTGATCTGTTATCAACTGCTGGCAGGGCTGAACTAATACACAGCACTATAGCCCCAATTGTTTTATATTGGTTGTTAATCTATCATCTATCCACTTCTATGCTTGATAAAATTGAAAAAAATGTGTGCAGATTTTTCTTTTTAGGGGGGTTAGCATTCATAAGGTTGCATGGAATCTCTTATGTAGACCTAAATTAGAGGGTGGTATTGGTCTTAGGCCACTCAAAACAGTTAAGAAAAACTGCTCTACTGAAAATGTTGTAAGGACTTCTTATAAAAGAATGTTTGTGGAGTAAGTGGATGATAAATAACTATCTTCAACGTCAACATTTCTGGGTCATGTTAGTAAACAACAATTTTTCTTGTACTATGAAATACATTTTGCGTGTTAGAGATGTGGCAGAAAAAATAATGCAAAGAATGAATGGCGATACAACTTCCTTGTGGTTGGATCCATGGTTTAATCACAAGTCTATGGTGGATTTTGTTCTGTAACGACGGTCGGACCAAGCTCCTCACTCCTGCACGTGGCGTACGCATATGGATTGGCACACACTTTGTTTTAACAAAAGAAATCCCCAATGTTACGTGCCTACCAATCCATATTTATACACCACTTCTCCAAGTTATTTAGCGACGTGGGACTTTTTCCAAATCCGAACCGTCGTTCCTCCATTAAACATGAGAGACAACCCTAACATATTTACTAGGATGGCACTGTTTCACATTATGTCCTGCTTGTAATGCAAATGTTAATTACATCACATCTTAGGGTTCATTTCATCCAGAAATGCTTACATCGACTAGACAACTAGCAGAATTTGGTGCATGCAATAAAAATTGATCAACAGCAACATTCAGATTACTGGAAAATTGTAGGAAAAAATTCATTTAATTTTTCTACAGTCTGGACTTATATCAGACATAAATACCTGTAGTTGGTTAGGAAAAAGTGATATGGCATCGAAGTACAGCTAAGAAAATGAGTTATACCGTATACAAAGCTTGCTTGGGAAGACTACCAACTAAAGATAAACTATTTTCATGGAGATTATTAGATACAACATCATGTTCGTTATGTAATCAACAGCAAGAAATACATAATCATCTATTTTTTACATGTGAATTTAGTACTTGTCTTTGGAATTAGATGAGATGTAGATTGTCCCTTCCACAATCGATCGAGCCCAATCTGATTGACAAATTAGACTTCATCGGCACTTGCTTCTTCCAAAAAGGACGCATCCAAGACCTTGTTTTCACCGCGGCAACCACTATTATCCACCATTTTTGGCTGGAGCGTAACTGGTGGGTTTTCGAATCGAGGAGACTCTTGCACGAACAGAGGATGAAATTGATTGATAATGATGTTCGAGCTCAATTCTATGGAAGAATTACAGACGCAAAAGAAGAGGAGATAAATTTATGTTCGACCTGGAGAATTTTTGACCCAGGATGATTTATCGATGCGTTTGTAGTGCTTGGACTTTGGAGTGCTATATTGCTGTTATCGGGTGTGGGTTTTGTGATGAAAGGTGACAAGGTGTTTTCTTTTTTTTCATTAACAAAGAACTCATTTTCAAAAAGGATACTATGATTATTGTACTGTTATGTGAGATTCATATAGGTATTGATGTTGTCACGTGTTAATTGGTTATGTTTATACGCTTATCAAACAAAAAAAAACATTTTTAATAAGGATCCGATACATACGGCCGAAATTATTATTTTTAATTATTTATATTTCATTAGTTAATATGTATATACATAGATTAATATATTAACTAATTTATTTATATGACTTGTATTAAACTATATAATTATATCACATAAATAATTGATCTAATATTTTCCAAATGTATATTTATATCAATTTTTATTTTTAGTGACTGAAAATAATTTTTTGGTAATTATTTAATATTTTTTATTATTATTTAATCATTGCATGAATTAATAAATTCATGTAAAATAAATTATATTTTGAAAATGCAATTAAATTTTCTAAAATTAATTTATTATCATATAAGCTCTCACTCAAAAAAATTATTTTTTTAAACCAATTTGTATATTTTAAAAAAATATTTTTAAATTCGACCGAAAGTATTTAATTGATAAAAAATATAAATTTGACTTAGAAAATTTTGAAATTTTTCCATAAGCTATAAAATATCATTCCTAATTTTCTAAAATTTTTAATTTTGAAATATTTGTTATATAAATATTTTCTATCATTTATTTATTGTTGTTTGACTAATTAATTCATATATATATTAATATAATAAAATTAAAATTAAACTCTGATTTGCTGTGATTCTGGAATATTTTAAAAAAATTGTAATTTATATATTTATATAAACTATTCATTATATATATATATTTACATATTATATATATATATATATATATATATGATTATGTTACTTCAATGCATACATATATATATATATATATTTAAAAAAAGTAATTAAACGTATACCTTGAGTGTGTGTGTGTGTATTTTTTTATATGTTTGTTTAATATTTAATACTATAGTATTTTGTATACATATATATGTACATATATATATCTACAATATTTTCTCATAATATATATATATTATATCACCTATATATTTATATATATAATAACTATAAATATATACACATTTTTGAACAACATACGATACATATAAAATGAGCTAACTTGTCTACAGCGATGTAAATCCCAACATTTATATACAGGCATGTTATATCTTGCACAAATATCATGTTACATATGCATATACATATACATATATATAAGATACATATGTATGCTTATATATAAATTAAAAATAAATTATATATATGTACATATATATCTACAATATTTTCTCATAATATATATATATATATATCACATATATATATTTATCTATATATAATGGGAATACTCCCAAATGAAGCTTTTGAAATGTCTAAAGTGCCCTTTCTAAACTCAAGAGCATGATATAGATATTTTGGTCCTTGCAGGTCCCCATGTTCTTATAGTAACTCACTAACTATGACAAAGACATCGTCTCCCCCATCTTCCGCCACATTATGGATATTTTATTCACTTTTAGGAAGCACCATTATCATGAAATATCATCAAACTCAATCGTCAAAGCATATTAATTTCCCCCACTAATGCAGCGGAGTCTATTAATCCAAATAATCATAGTATGATTTCGCCAATCCACTAGGCTCCACGTTTCCTTGCAGATGAAAGCTACTCTCTCAATTTTGTCTTTTTCTCATTATTCTTCTCTTTTCATCTTCCTTGGGGTTTCTACCTATCTTTAGTTCCGACTCCACTCTATGCTTACAATATGTAAAATTATTATATGCGTTACAAAGAGGAAAGAGATGCAGGTGGACTGAAATTGGTGGACATGGCATTAGTACGCCAGGCAGGATCACCGGATCATTTAGAAGGATTCTTGAATCCCACCATCAATTTAGGATTGCAGTTTCTCCTATACTCGCAAAAAAAGAGTACTTGGGTAGTAGTATTCTCCATTGATAATTCTTTGATATTGTTACTTTGGGTTCTTTTATTCGCTGCTTATGTAGTCTGATAATGAGTATTTTTTAGTACCATAATGTAATATTATGTATTGCTTTAGAATAACTCTTAAAAATCCTTTCCTTCCAAACTTAGACAATGTACTGTTGGTTTTTGGTGAATTAGCTATAAGAGTTCAATTGCTTATTGGTCAATTATGTCAGTTGAGCAAAGCTATAAATAAACTCAACAATAATCTTTTCTAGAATTCATATTATTAGATACGGTTACTAAACATAATGGTAAATTATTAGTATGAGTATGAGACTGTGGTAAATTATTATTAGATAGTGTTACTCCGATTGATCATTCTTATGCAATTGATATGTACATGGTTTGGATTCATTTTATTAAAATGAAAGATTATTCACTGCTATGTTTATGGCAACATGCAGCAGTTGCTGTGGAATCAGCTCTCAATGCTTTAATGGACCCGAGAAGAGCGGATCTCATAGTTGCTCTGGGAAGACTACTGGCAAACCTTCTTTTTATGGGGTGCTTGAAAGAATGAAGAATAGCCACGAAGGAAGAGTATGTTTTTTTACCTAATTTGTATGCAAGCTTGAAGGAGAAATTTAGTTGATTGGTAGAAGTCATAAGATCGTACTATTGTCTTTTTAAGTAATTTATTTCCTTTTTGTTGCTAATTCTAAAGCTTTTGGCTAAATTGCCGAAATTCTTTTGTGTTTGGAATACTACCTACAGTATTATTATTTCTAAACAGAAGAGAAAAAAATGCATTTCCTCCTTTTATAAATTAGTACTATAATTATACATAAACAATAACATTTGAATCGATTGAGAATGGGGTTATATACACCTTTCAAATCCATGATAAGCATACAAAACCCTGTGTGATCCATTTTATCCTTTAGTTTCTGTCCAGTTTATTTCAAATACAACGTGTATATTCATGTTAGGCCAAACTTCCACATGTATGGACTATAAATCAGTTATAACAGGTTCTTATAATTAACAGGACTTAAAAGGTGATGTAGAAAACTTTCTTATAACATTTTTGTTCTTTTAAACATACAAATTCTCCATCCTTTGCAATTCAAGATTAATACCGACTACCATGTTGAAATAACTAATTTTCTCCACAAATCCCCACTTGGAGATATCCAGTAGTTAAATCTGTATGTAAATAATTACATATAATTTTAACTTATAATAATGCACATGGCATTTATAGAATAACTACTTCCTTCAGCTATTAGATATGTGTTGACTGAAGATGGATTTTCATGCTTACCATCCTCTCCATGCATTTTGAATAGAAACTTAGTTCATCACCTTCCCTCTTTTCTCTAATTATGATCGGTAGTAGGTTGCAATGCATTGTGTATGTCATGACTTAGTGAACATCCAAAAATAGCAACTGAGTTATTATAGTAGTTTATATAACAAATCAATTATCTTATTAATCTATTAAATAAAAGTAAAATAGAAGAATTGTTACCCTCTTATTAATTCTAAGATTTCTTTCATCTCCTTTTCTCTTGCGCAGTATAGCATTCGAGTACCTATAATTAATAATATCTATTGTAGTTCACAAGCTACTTTGTAATTCTTATACTATTCACATCAAGTCTACATAATTTTTTTATTTCAAAAATTGATATTCTATTGCGATATATATACATATATATAAAATTAAAAATAAAGCAACAGAATGATGGTTTCGTCCTTGCTAAAAATAAAACTAATGAAACACGTCCAATCGGACGTGCCATACGTACTGGTATATATAATAACTATAAATATATACACATTTTTGAACAACATATGATACATATAAAATGAGCTAACTTGTCTACAACGATGTAAATCCCAACATTTATATACAGGCATGTTATATCTTGCACAAATATCATGTTACATATGCATATACATATACATATATATATAAGATACATATGTATACTTATATATAAATTAAAAATAAATTAAGCACATTTCTATCAACAATTTAATTCAAATGAAATATATGATTTAATTTAAATTAAATTTAGAAATTTTCTAAATAAATTAGACTTCGTAGGCCTAATAAAGACCCAATATGGTAAAAAAAATTGAAATTCACCAAAAAACTTCCGCTACGAGATGGCCCGGTTCCAACAATAGTAATAATAATAATAAATTAACTAAGTTTTATAAAATTAATTAAGTTTATAGTAGTACTAATAATAACAATAATAATTAACCAAGTTTTATAAAAATTAATTAGTTTATAATAATAATAATAATAATTAACTAAGTTTATTATAATAATAAAAATATTAACAATTTAACTAAGTTTATAAATATTAACTAAATTTATAGTAGTAATAATAATAAGTTATAAATTATTAACCAAGTTAGCTAAGTTTTATAAAAATTAACTAAACTAATAATAATAATAGTAATTTAACTAAGTCAACTAAGTTTCATAAATAATTAAAATAACAAATTAACCAAGTTTTATAATAATTAATTAAGTTTATAGTAATAATAATAAATTAACTAAGTTTATAGTAGTAATTATTATTATTATTATTATTTATAAAATATATTTCATATCGGTGCCCAATAGTTTTGGGTAGTAAATTTTGCTTTTGCTGCTCAGACATGGTCTTTTGCCAAAAAATTATACAATAAAATATAATAGCAATCCATTTGTCAGTGTGTATTAAACTGTTCTCATTTAGAACCCCTAATTAATAGTTCTACTGCCATGCATGTACCATCCAATATTTATGATGATTGAATGAGAATGATGTTCATTAATTTGTAAGTAATGTTTTATGCTTACTTACTATTTCTAACCATAATAACATAACGATACCCAAGTTGTCATCAATCAAGTTTGGCTTGTTACGTACTCAAAATTATATTAAATATAGCAACATTCTATAGTCGTTGATCGATGAATTTGTTTATTATAGGTAACTAAAGATTTTTAGAGCAAAAAATTCGCATGATGTTGCATAATTAAAGTGTTTGAAGTCCTTTCGGCATAGTAAGCATGTTTTGTTTAGCTTTATGCATTTTATCGTGAATTAGTATTTACGTAATTTGACTTATGGATATTGTGCAAACTTGGTTTACGGATATTGTGCAAACCTGGATATGTTTATTATATATAATGTGTTGAACTATTTAAATGTATTTATATGGTTATTGTTTGAGTTTTATTTATTTGAATGTGTTTTATGTATTGGCTAATTGAAGCATATCAATAAATATATTTTTATGATATTACAGCATAATTAACGTGTTTAGAAAATCAATAAAACAATATACAACTTTTCATTTGTGTTGTGAAATAGACCTTTCACAGAGTTTTAAAACCTTGGAAACACTTTCGCAGCGTTTTGAAGAACATTGTCTAACAACAAGCTGTAATAGGGTCAGGACATATCGCAACACATCTTGAAACGCTGCACAAAAGTAAACTACAATATGGTACCTTTTTTACAACGTTTCAAAAATGTTGAATGTCCTAACCCTATTACAACTTGTTGTTAGACAACGTTCTTCATAACGCTATGAAAGTATTTCGCAATGTTTTTAAAACGCTGCAAAAGGCCTTTTTTGTTGTAGTGCTCAGAGAAGGTATAATTAATTAGGCAACAAATGAAGGCAGCGTAAGACCGCCAGAAGTCCTATGCTGACAAGAAAAGGAAAGAATTGAAGTTTGAGATTGGAGACTCAATAATTATCAAAGTCCCTCCTCTTAGAAATGTCATAAGATTTTGGAAGTCGGGAAATCTGGCACCAAGGTTTGTTGGGCCTTTTCGAGTTTGGGAAAGGATAAGGAGGCTTGCTTATCGTATGGAGCTACCAGATAGATTGGCAGGGGTCCATGACATTTTTCATGTTTCACATTTGAGGAAATGCCTTCATGATGCATCCACTGTAATAGAGCCTGATCAGTTCGGGGGTATTGAGACAGAGTCATTCGTGTCCTGCTCCAATGCATGCATTGTGGAGCACAAAACTAGGAAGCTATGCAATAAAGAAATTAGGCTGGTTCGAGTACAATGGGGAGATAATCCAGTAGAAAGCATGTGGGAGACTAAAGAAAAGACAGGGATCTCTCATCTTGAGCATTCTACCAGTAAACTTTTCTCTCCAAAATTAATGTTTTGGCTGCATCATGGTTGCTAGAGTGGATGACAGAAGATGGTTGTTATACTTCTCACTATCACCTTGTACTCATATAGATATTTTAAGCATATTTAGGATGCTTGCATACATACTTATATGTCACTATCATACACTCACGCTAGGATTGAACTCATCTATAGTGTGTCTGTAGTACATAATTGCATTGCACTTTTGGTTGCATAGATGGTTGTGTAGATAACTTGGTTAAATAATATGGATTTATTGCGCATTACGTTGTTCTCCCTTTGGAAAGATTTTAGGAACAAAATCCTTTTTAGGGGGAGAATGTAACACCCCATAAAATCAACTATAAATGAATTATATAAAATAATTTAAATAAGGTAGGTTTAAAAATGAAAATTTGGTAAAAGTTGGAATTTGACCATGAAAGTTATGTCATTGCATTCGTAGAGATTTTCTGATCAATTTCCATTATAATATGTTGAAATTGGAGCTCAAATGAAGAAGTTATGGACGTTTAAAGTTCAAAATTTAAATTAATTTAAATAAAATTCAAATTTAAATAAATAATTTGTCTCTAAATTTGAATTTCAAAAGTTAACAAAAATTATACTTAGAGGCTTAGAAATGTTTAGATTTAATGTTAACATTAAATATATAAGGAATAAAATAACACAAATCAACAGTACATAGTTTCTTGCTAAAATTAAATGGATCGTCTAACCGCTATTATTAGGCTAGTCGGCATCATTCTATAAGATTTCATTATATTTAATTTCATGTGACGAGGAATCTGAATAAACAGAGTTATAAAACTGTTTGGTATGAGACTTTTGGTAATTTTTCTTCGGTTATTCTTTGGACTCATTAGATAGAATATTACAGTGATTGAGTGTAGTTTATGATTAGCAAATAAACGAGTATCACACGATGGTATGTGTAACGACCTGTAAATTTTATTGATTTTTTTTAATTTAATTAATTGAATTTTTGTGAAATTTTAAATAATAAATTTTGAAAATAAAATTTTAATATTTGGAATACGTATATTTAAACATAGCAACTGGTAAATTTTCATCAGATAATATGGAAGTTAGTTTTCTTGTGTAATTTTTTAATTTTAATTCAAATCAGTTAATATTAGATGATAATAAAATGTTTTCCAAACCTGAATATTTTTATAAAATAAATTTGTAAATCATCTCCTGAGTGAGACGTTATATTTCGTTTCCCCAAATTTGAACTGTTATTGCTCCATTTATCTTATTTCTGGCAGATTTGCAGCATTTTCGGTACCGATTATCGACTTTCGATCGGATAATCGTACCACTGATATCTGTGTGTCGTTTTGATCGTATCGTCATGTTGATTTTCGCAGTATATTTATTTCAGTATTTTGACGTTCGATACGCATCGAAATTCGTGAAATAATTTCCATATCGATTCCGTATTTGGACCTTTTGGGTTCCCGTGCCTTTTCATATAATCAGTGGTTGAAGACCAATAGACTTTAGCATTTATTTTTTCCCTGAATTCGCGTGCTGGCTTTATCTATTCCCAGGTCTTGATAATATGCTCATTCCTTTCTTTCCTCTCCCTTTTTCTTTCTGTTCCACTCTTTGAAAAGAATTTTTTTTCTTCTTTAAGTTGTATGTAAAGTAAACACATCAAGCAGCATGTACGAAAATTTGTATATAATCAAAAGTTCCTCGTCTTGTTTTTTTCTTTTGCCTTAGACCACACCTCCTCTCATTTCTTCTCGCCTGCCTACACCCACTCACCTTCCACCAGGCAGCCGACCCCACCTCGCCGAAACCCTCTCCGCCTTGGCAGTCTGCGCCTCCACCCAGGCCATTTTCCCGAGCCTCCAGCCACCTAGCCGTGAACCCACCTTCTCCGACCATTGGTCGTACCCATCACCGCAGTATAAACAGCTCCGCCCCTTCTCCTTCCACGCTCCGACTGTGCCACCGAACTCGCAACCGCGCAAGCATCATCACCACGTCGGCCTTGCTCCACCTTCCAACCGCTGCTAGTACTTTTCTTCCCCTTGTATGTTCGGCTACACTGATCTTGCCTCGGCCATGTGTATTGATGTGTGAGTATATCTCTACTAATAATACAAATACCTTGGAATGGTGAAGCTTTTCTGAACTTCCAAAACAACCCGTTTAGAAAATTACGAAAAACCAAATAGAAAAAGAACGCAGAGGGCATATGGGTCATTTCTCCTCCCAAATTTCTACTCCCGTAAAGATTACACGATGCAGTTAATCCTTCTTCCCACTTTCCCTTTTCCAACCGTTCTTCAACTTTCTTCCACCCATGTCTTCTTCCCCACTAAAAACCCACGATTACTTAAACTTCCTCTCATAATACCGCTTTTTTTACCTCCCTCCTTAAAAATACAACCAGGGCGCTCCTTAGATCCAAAAATATGGTTATTAGTCATTAGGTGGTTGAAGAAAAGGATTCGGCAGCTTCGGTGTCTTGAATATGCTATCTTCGTCTTCTAGCTACGATGAGATTCCAAATTGAATTCAGACGGATGTCACCACCTCTATAATCGTGATTTATTGTTTTGATTTACAAATTTAGGGTTCGGTTTTTATTTACAATTTTAGGGTTCGGTTTTGATCTACAAATTTAGGGTTCGACTAATAAATTGAGGATATATCAACAAATTATGAGTTGGGTAAACTTCATACTACTACTATACTGTTCAGGTATATCTTAATTTTATCATTTCTGTTATCTATGCTAATTTGCAAATTCGAAAATTTCACTTCAAGGATATAATAAGTGTACAAGGCAAGACAGTGTGCAATCTGTTACGTGGATTTGGCATCCAGAGTCCAGATTTATGTTCGATATTATTGGTGATGAACATGTTAGCCTGGTATTGGTTTGTTCAAACTTTTCCCGAATTAAGAAATTAATTTTCTTAGCTGATAATACTATTTGTTATGTTTTTTCATCCTTTCGGTTTCTTCATCACCATAACAGATTTCTAGCTTACACTGTTATTTCTTTTGACGTTTTCCTTTGCAGAACAAGGCGAAACACTCAATGAAACAGTTGTCTGGTGGTCAGAAAACTATAGTGGCATTAACTCTAATATTTGCCATACAACAATATGACCCTGCCCGGTTTTATCTATTTGATGAAATTAATGCTGCATTTGATCCTTAATAGAGAACTGCCGTCGGAGGTATCAAACATTTATGTCTTAATATGTGATTTCAGTTTCTATTCTTAATTCATTATCCTGAATACAGAACAGCCGTTGGAAGTACATAGAGCAACAGAAGATGCAAGTAGCTAATCTTACACAAAATTTATGTTATTCATATGCATGTATGCTTCCTCAAATTAAATTTAAATCGATTCTTCCTCAAATGTGCAAGAAGGATTACCATTTTTTAAAGTGATATATTATCAGTGAATATTGTGTTTCACATGTTATTCGCATGACTCATGCTTTTTTTTGTTCTTATACAAGGTTTAGTACTATTTTTGGGATAGAGCAACGAATAACGGTGCTGGCAATTGGATGACCTAGCATAACAAACTGCTGCATATACAAGCAACAGTGACAATTTAGAAATGGTGAGTATAACCTTTCTCATATGCATACCAACTTTAGATTTTATTGCTGTCAATAATGTGCTAATTATATGGTTAACCAGTTCATTGTTATTGTTTTGTACATTGCACTATGTTGTTTTACTTTGGATTTTTTCGATCACAATTCAAACTGTATTTGATGTTTTGTAGCTCAACCCAATTCAAAATGAACCATCATACTTTTTAACTAGCTAAATAATTATCCATATATTATATTGGTACTTTCGACTATCAAAGATATCAAGGAGTTTAGAGTAGTCTCGAATGATATAAAGTTTAGTTCACAGTAGAATGTTTGGAACAAATAACAAAAATAAAATCTTTGAATGCATTTAAACTTGCTGAATATCTAAAAGAGAAACATATAATGAGTAATGATTGAAGATGTGTGTTTTTGATGGTTTTAGTAAGAATTTATTATGCTCAGTATATTGTTTTGTGATGGTTACATTATACCTCTGCTCTTATTCAAGCTTTGTATGTTTACTTATTCATGCTTTTTTCATTATTAAACTGCATTAAAAAAATTGGTATCATGTTTGTAGTGATATTTGTGAAAAAAAATTCACCCATTCATAACTGGTGTCTTTGTTACTATCTTTATATGTTAAAAATTTTATATGCAAGAAGTTAACTCATATTTATAACTCATATTGACAGATGAATTTGAAGTACTTTGCTATTGACAGTGAGGTATGTAAATGCTCATTTCTTGAAATTTCCAATGAGCAAATTTTAAGTCCGTTAAACCCTTAGCATTTTGCATTAGTCAAAGTTTGGCATTAGTTAGTTTTATTTTGCATTTGTTATTTTTACAATGAGCTAATTATTTTGCATTGGTAAAAGTTTTATTTTATGATAATTGATGCTTACCAACTATTTACATAGTTTCAAACAACCTTGACATTTTGCAGGAAACAATATATCATTGGGCAGCATGAATACATTACCACAGAGTTTTATATTTCAATGTTGTGCTCAACCTTCAAATGGTATGTTTACACATGTTTTTACCTTTTTTCCATTGTTTGGATCTATAAAGTGTTTTGTGATTCACTTAATTATATTACATTAACTAACACTTATTCTATGATAATTGATGATTAATTATATCGCCTAATTAAATTTTTATCTTTTAATAGTGGATACTTACCAAACTGCCACATCGATTTTTCCTAAATTAGTGCAAACATCCTATTTATATTCCTTGATTTAACTTAAATTTCTGCCATTTTTTACTTAACAACTAATTCCATTATCTACAAGGATTTATTATCACAAATATTTATTACTTACTATTATTATTAGGCTTTTGACAATATGGGAACGTAAATGTTTCCACCTTTGACCATTCTCTCATATTACATGTTTTCCACTTAAATTTTATATTTGTGTCATTTATATCATTCGGCAAAATGTTTCTACTTTTATGGTCATTGTATTGATCTGTTGATTTTCTATATGATACACTAATTATACTGTCTGATTAAATTTTTGTCTTCTAATAATGAATGCTTACCAAACTGTCACATTAGTTTTTTCCTACATTTAGTGCAAGCATAATATTTATATTTACTGAATTAACTTTAATTTCTGCCTTTTGGTCACTTAACAAATATATCATAAAAAATACCAAAAAATCATCTACAGGTTGCTAATTCCATTATCGACATGAGTTACTATCATAAAGATTTTTTACTTAATGTTATGACAAGGCATTTGACAGTATATTAAAAGATGTTTCCACCTGTGACCATTGCTCTTATCTTACACTTTTTCCACTTGAATTTTATATTTGTTTCAATTGTTTTTAGTTTCCATATTTAATACATATCATTGATTAAATTTTCTTCTGTGAATTTACTTTTCATCACTTTTATTTTTAAGTATATATTAACATACATTCTATATTATACAGTCCTCAAATTATTCTTACCATAACACGTACTAAGTATTTGTTTAGGCATAGATCACTAAATTGGCATTTGACCTTATGAATGAGAGAGTATTTGTCCAGGAATTTATTGGTATAAAAAAGATTTCTACTTTTAAATTTATGTATGATACTCTTAAATATATTGCCTGATTAGAATTTTGACTTACCATAATGGATACTTACCAAATTGCCACATTATTTGTCCAGGCTTTTAATGAATACACCCGTCATTATTACTTTTGGTTCATTGAAGTCGTCAATTATCATATATGAGTTCGGCTAACATCACTGCACATGACCATTCACACTGCATATCAGTTAATACGCATGCTAATCTATATTTATGTTGTTAGTAAACTATTATTTCAACTAATTGTAGCTTACGGTGGTTGCATTGGATGGAAGCCGACATCTCATATCAGCACCAAAAGTGGCAATGACGAGTAAATGAACAGCTGTATTGAAGACAACTGCATTCGCATTATTCACTTTTCTTCCACCGATCTTCTTCATTCCGACAGCTATAATACTAATTTTTTGACTGCTCGAAAAGTAAAAAAAACAAGGAGTTTGTTCAACATTGTTTTTTTTTGGTTGTCTAATGAGCGTTCATTATTATGTCAACATTGTCATATATATTTTTAAGACCTGACATAGCCCAAACATATTCCCAATATAGAATCAATGCACTTTGTAATTGTACAGGTTGACTGTTCATATAACAAGCTTTAGAATGTCAGTGAAACTAACATTGTACGTAATTTTAATTTTGTTTCTTGGACCATGTTCTCTGCAATTGAACTATCTTCTTTTCTACAATTTTACTTTTAATATTTGTATGTAAACCAATCAATAATGTTGTATTCCTCTATTTCTTTTATGCACCTTCCAATATAATAACTAACTCAATATTTTCTATGCACACGTCCAACGGACGTGCCTCCGTACTTGTATATATATATATATATATATATATATAAAGTTATTTTTGTATGTCTCGGATATATATATGCGTATACAAGTTGTATATAACAGTTACTGGTATATATATATAAAAATATTTTATTTTATTTTATTTGTCTGTATGTAATAGCTTTGTTAATATGTAACAGCTTTGTAATGTTTTGAAGTATGCAGTTAAATTTTGTTAATATATATATATATAGCTTTGTAGCAGTTTAGCAAGTAATTATATAAGAATGTATATATCTATATCTTATAAATATAATACTGGTTATGTTGTAACATCCTGAAATTTTCAACCATTTGCATCCATACATGTTGGATTTGAATTGCTCAAAATATCAGATTGTTAATTTTTATATTTGGCAAAACTCAACATATACAGTAAATAAATAATCATAGAATCACAAACACAGAGTAATATAACAATAATGCAGCGGAAACAAAAGAATAGTAGTTTATGAAGCTACTATATATATAAGAGTTAAACAAGATACAACAGAAGTCTCAATAAAATAATCAAGTACAAATCTGAATACATCACTGAAATCGATTGAATAACTGAAAGCAAAACAGATAGCCGGATCTCCAAGCGAAGCTCCAACTCCAAAGGTGAGTCTTGAATGCTGTATCACTCAGTCTGACCCGAGCGTAAAGCAAAAACACAAAACACTCGAGTCAGGATTAACATTCTTATATCAATAAATCCAACTCAAGTGAAATAACAATTGAAATACAAGTAACTCAAAGGATGTTTGGGATAACCATCCTCTAAGGATCCATTAAACTATCTACTATGTAGTAATATACGCTATTATAATAATGTCTAAAGTAAAGTAAACTTACTTAAAAATAGCGTTAAGGCTTTACATTTTCCACCTTAACACATAATAGTGCCCATAGTCTATACAATACCGTAGTACCTCCAGATCGGGAGGCTACCAAAGGATACTCCATAGGTACGACACAAATACAAACTCGTAGTAAAGCTCGCTATGGTAGGTGACACGACACAACGAGGCAATGTCAGGGTAGATATACCAATTACGCATCCGGACCGGTGGTAACGCAGAGCCGCAACAATCGCCTACCTCGAGCCACACTCCCGAATCAAGGGTGCACACCAAATCAATCACAAAGTAATAGAATGGCATACGATGGAGTGTGTCTGATAAGAGGAGCTACCTCATTAGCCCGGAATCGCTCCTGTTTTATCCACCTTATGCTAACTCACGGGAGTTAGGTCCACATAAATATACCTTATGATCGTCGCCAACATCCTACTTCATTTTGGAATCTCCACCGCGTACACAGTTGTTAAAGTGGTTTTCGGTATCGATAGAGAGTATGCCCATATCCGATCCCGGTCTCTTTAACAACCAAACGTCATTATAACACCGTGGTCATTTCAAAATAGTTTATACTTCAAAACCAAAATATCATTTTCAATTCAATAACCAAATCAATAGGATATCATTTTCATTTCAAATATATATTCACTTCCAAAATCATGGTACTTTCAAAGTTATAACATTTTCGAAATCAAAGCACTTAAAATTATAATACTTTGGAAATCACAACATTTGAAATTGCAACACTTCGGAAATCATAACACCTTGAAATTATAGCATTTTGGAAATCATAACACTTTGAAAATCATAACACTTTGAAATTATAGCATTTTGGAAATCATAACACTTTGAAATTATAGCATTTTGGAAATCATAACACTTTAAAATTATAGCATTTCCCTTAAACCATTTAGATATCAATAATAGTATTTATAATAAAATAGTTTATAAAATAAAATAATTTATATAAAATAGTTATAAGTTAAAACAGAATATTATTAAAATAATTAGTATAATTAAAATAGTTTGTATTAAAATAGTTTATATTAAAAATAATTATATTAAAATAGTTTATAAAATAATATAAAAATAGTTTTAAATATAATTTAAAATACTTTATATAATAAAATAGTTTCTTCAAATTCCACAATCAATTTAAATCAACTCGACTTCCAAATTCAACCTAATTCAATCTCAATTCATAAGTTTCAACTCAATTCAATTTCTCAGTAAATCCTTCCAAATTATATCGATTTCAAATACAAATTTGAACCACAAAATAAACCAATTAATTTCAATATCAAAGTCAATATATTCAACATTTTCAAAACTAAATTCGATAATTTCCTATATATATCAAATTCACTTTACTATTATTTAGTTTTTGAAATATTTACTTGATCATTTCAATAACATCTAAATACAACTTCAATTTACAAATTTAAATCAACAAAATATCCCATTTAAATTTATATAAGTTTGAAATATTCATTTAAGTCCCCTTAATCAAATTCAAGTTATAAAATATATTTCAAATCAAACTTATTTAAGTACAATTCTTAAATAAATAAAATTTCAAATCAATTTCAAATTATCATTCCAACCTGAATCATTATAAATTCTATATTTGAAAATATAGGTATTAAATAAATACTTAAACACATTATACATCAAAACTTTATCAAATAAACTTTAATAAATCTTTAAAATCAATGTTTATAAAACCATATATTTCTTTTCAAAACCATAGAAATCATTTCAATTTATTCATATATAGACCAACGGTGTCTGTTTATAATTTTCTATCCTATGGTCAAGTGATACGGATATTTATCATTTCAATCCACAATTTAAAATGTATACGGGTATATATCTTTTCAACCCGTAATCCCAAATTCAATTCAATGAAAATCGCTTGGGTTTATCATTTCAACCCATAACGATTTTCTCCTATTCTACAGATCATTCGGGTATGTATCATTTCAACCCATAGTGATTCTATACTAACAGGGAACTTGCAAAGTGATAACAAATATGATAATAATATAACATGCATATATCATCAATATAAATAATAGATAATTGTGTCAGGTGTCACAGGTGAAAAAATACATATAACAGTATATATATAGCAATGTAAATAACCAACAACAGCATATTTCAATTGTCGTTTCAATTGAAATCAAATTTACTGAATATAAGAATATTAATCGTGAGTGATTGCTCACCTTTCGAGGCTAGAGAATATAGAAGATGACACAGACACAGATATGCACACGGAACAACGATAAGCAGGGATTGCTGAGACAAATTCGATATTGAAATGTAAGTCAAAATGGCACAAGATCAATGAAATGAGATATATATATATATATATATATATAAATTTCTAAAATCAATTGTAAAACATATAATTAAAAATAAAACATATATTTAATTTCAAATCAATATTTAATCCCACACATAAAATATCCGTATAAAATTTTAAAACCAAATTTACAAATATATAAACTAATGTATATCCAAACTTACATACATGTTAAAATCTAAAATTTTAATATTGTTTAACATACTTTTAAAACCATACTACCATAATATATACACTACAGACCTATATATAAACAATATACAAATGCAGACACTACATAATATATGCAGGCAAAATGTATATGCGAACAACTAAAGATGTATAAACAATTATGCATGCTTGACTTTATGTCTTATATTATAAAATAGTCTATATATAAAGCATGCATCACTACACTAGTATACTATAAAGAAAATTTGGAAAACATTGTCAGATTGAAGAGAATAAAAAGGTAACAAATATATATACAAGCAACAATTTATAAACTTAGATATATATATACACACACACACAGTGGTTACGAAATCTATCTTCCTTTCAAAATAAGTGTATATTACATATATAAAACTAAAAAATGTAAAACAAAGAATAAATCTGCTTTCAGATTGAAAGAACATATGCGACTACATGCTTTATACAATATTAAAATCAAATGTATAATGAATAAAATTGTACTGCCTTTCAAAATATATATACACACCTTTATATACACATTACTACAAAGTCCCATATATAATACCCTGTAACTAAATATATACCCATGTAAGCATATATAATGCTATAAATAAACTTTGTAAAATAAAACTATAAACAACAAACTGTAAACAAAGCTTTGTAAATAATATATATATCATACCGTTTAGAATCAATTCTTAAATAAATAATATCACTACAGAATTTACCTGATATACATATGCAAACATATGCATTATTTATGCAAAACAATTATGACCACTACAGACTGTATATAGACATAGTAGGCTTATGCAAAACTTATACATTTTACTATAACTATATATAAAATATACTAAAAAAAATAAAACCTATATGTATATACAGTAAATGCTCACATCACTCGTATATAAGAGAATATATATACAAACATATATAAACATAACTAACAAATTTTATAACATGTGTAAACTTTATATTCAAAACAGCACATAAACATACATACTCAAATATATATATATATAAATTATTATACTATATATACATAACTTCAAAGCTATTACATACATTAAAATGTTAACTGCAATCGAAAATATAGAAAAAAAATCAAAACCTCCTATACCTATATGTATAAGCTAGCCAAAAGCAAATACGTAGACTCCATATTCATGACAGTATATGCAGACCTAAAGGTGAAGTACAACATAGGATAAAATACATACTATATACATATATCATACTGTATAAATACAAATATATATATATATATATAACTTACATATGAATGCATGTTGGTAGAAGCATGTCGAGTAGATACGAGCTGCCTAGGCTCATCCAACATTGAAAGGAAGAGAGAATTAATGGCATCTAGGGGTGGCGATAAGGAGATGGGAAGTGCAGTGGCTAGAGGGAGGCAAGGTGGGGGATGGAAGATCTGGGCGGTGGTCGAGTAAGTGGGTAGCCATGGATGGGGAGGAGATGTGGCACGCAAGTGGTGTGATGGAAGAAAAGCAAAGGAGGATGGGAGGAAGTGCATGGCCGCAAGTTGGAAGGTGGAAGAAGGAATATGGAAGAGTAACAGGTGGAAGAGTGAATAGTTAGAACATTAGAAGCTTTGGGGATGGTGAAGAGGGGCACACTGCAAATGTTCAACATTTTGCTAATAAGGGGGGAGAAAAGAAAGACATGCTGCAGGAGAAATCAAAAGGTGGAAGACAGAGGAAATGAGCAGGATGAAGAAGGAACGCCATATCTCTTTATATATTTTAATATTCGTTTTTAATATGTATGGACTTCTATATTTTTTTTTCAAATGAAACAGAGAGTAAGCCACGAATTAACAAAAATGAGAACCGGAAAATATAATTGGAACCGCTAGGAAAATAAAAGGTCATGGGTTGGATTGTCATAATTAGAAATGCTAGTGACTAGTATAATACTGGTATAATATGGTGGACAAACGAACAGACATGGGAAGCTAAAAGGTCCAAATGCAGAACCGATACGATTAACCATTTTCACGGGTTTCATCGCGTACCTGACTTCAAAACACAGAATTGAATATACCATAGAGATTAGCATGACGAGATGATCAAAACGGTATACAGATATTGGTGGTACGTTAATCCGATCGGAAGTCGATAATCTGTACCGAAAATGCTGTTATTTTATCAAAAATAAGATAAACGGAGCTATAGCGGTCCAAATTTGGAGAAATGAAATATGACGTCACACTCAGAAGATGATTTACAAATTTTCTATATAGAAATATTCAGGTTTGGAAAATATTTTATTATCATCAATTATTAACTGATTTAAATTGAAATAAAATTACACCAGAAATTAAACTTCAGGATTATCAAATGAAAATTTACCATTTGCTATGTTTAATTAGACGTATTCCAAATATCAAATTTTCAATTCAAAATTTTTGTTATTTAAATTTCCACAAAGTTCAATTAATTATGTTATTAAAACCGGTTAAATTTACGGGTCGTTACATATGTAATATATAGAGAATAACGGGTAAGTTTTATAACAGTTGTTATAGTTCAAGTATATACTTATATAACAGTTTCTATATATGTTTGCATACTTAGTTATAGGATGTCAATGTTATATTTCAGTTTATATTTTTGTTATATATATGTTGTTTTAAAATATAACTTGGATGTAAGTTTTAATGGTTTACATATATGTGTGTAATATGGCAGCATATGTATGGTCTGTTAGCTTAATATAAGGGTGATGTTTTTGTTTTATAAAAGGCTGACTTTAAATTTGTTCTATATAATATAAGTGTGTACAATGAATGGTTACACTTGTTGTAATCTGGGTTTATAAATTTTGATTTTAAATATAATAATAGTGTATATACGTTGATATTAATATATGTGTTTTAATTTGAATAATAGAATTTGAAATACATATACATTCAATATAAATGTGTTTGAATTTAAAATATGATTATATATATATATATAGTTATATATAAATTCACTTATACTATTTATCATCATCGATCCAGTTCTGATTTGATTTCATCAATTCCTTATCTATCAGCTTGTCCGTTGAATCTATATCCATCTAGCTTTGATTTGGAATTCGTGCTTGGATTCGTAACTCATCTTAGTCTCGTTCATCTCTAGCCTCGAAAGGTGAGTTATCACTCACGATTAACGTTCTTATATTTATTAAATTTGATTTTAATTGAAACGACAATTGAAATATGCCGCTGTTAGTTATTTACATTGCATATATATGCTATCATCTGTATCTGTTCACTTGTGACATCTGGCACCATTATCTGTTATTTTATCACTGATGATATATGCCTATTACTGATTGTTATATTATTATCATTACTGTTCTCACTTTGCAAGTTCCCTGTTAGTATAGAAATCCCTATGGGTTGAAATGATACATACCCGAACGATCTTGTAGAATAGGAGAAAATCGTTATGGGTTGAAATGATAAACCCAAGCGATTTTCATTGAATTGAATTTGGGATTGCGGGTTGAAAAGATATATACCCGTATATATTTAAATTGCGGATTGAAATGATAAATATCTGTATCACTTGACCATAGGATAGAAAATTTTATACAGACACCGTTGGTCTACATATAAATATTTTGAAAATGATTTCTATGGTTTTGGAAAGAAGTATATGGTTTATTAAATATTGATTTTTAAGATATTATATGTAAATGTATTTTATAAAGTTTAAAATTTAGATTTTCTAAAATTATATGTTTTGAAAATTATATAGTTATAAGTTAATTTTGTAATTATAAATTTTAAGAATTTATTTATAATTTTTCTATTTTTAAAATATATAAATAGATTAATATTTAATATTATTTAAGTACTTATTTAAAAATTTATATTTTCAAATATAGAGTTTATAATTATTTTAATAAATTCAGGTTAGAAAGAGGAATAGAAATTGGGTTGAAATTATTTTTATTTAAGAATTATACTTAAATAAGTTTGATTTGAAATTTATATAAATTGAAATTTTAAACAAATGATTTTATAACTTGGATTTGATTAAAAGTGACTTAAATGAATATTTCAAATTTATATAAATTTAAATGGGATATTTTGTTTATTTAAATTTGTAAATTTGAAGTTGTATTTAGATGTTATTGAAATGATTAAGTAAATATTTCAAAACTAAATAATAGTAAAGTGAATTTGATATATATATGAAATTATCGAATTTAGTTTTGAAAATGTTAAATATTTAAAGCTTTGAAATATATTGAAATTGAAATGGCTTATTTTATGGTTCAAATATGTATTTGAAATCGATAATTTGAAATGGTTTATTGAGAAACTGAATTGAGTTGAATTTGATGAATTGAGATGGAATAAAATTTGAATTTTGGAATTCAAGTGATTTGGAATCGATTTGTGAAAGTTAAGAAGGCTATTTTATTATATAAGTATTTTTAAATTATATTTAAACCTATTTATATATTTTACTTTATAAATTATTTTTAATATAAGCTATTTTAATATAAACTATTTTAAATAAACTATTTTATTTTATAAACTATGTTATTATAAATACTATTATTAATTTCTAAACTGTTTAAAGGAAAATGCTATGATTTCAAAGTGTTATGATTTCCAAAGTGTTATAATTTCAAGTGTTTTGGTTTCGAAAGTGTTATAACTTTGTAGGTACTATGGTTTTGAAATGGAAATGATATCGTATTGATATGGTTTTTTTGAAATGGCAATGATAATTTGGTTTTGAAGTATAAACTATTTTGAAATGACCGTGGTGTTATAATAACGTTTGGTTGTTAAAGAGACCGGGATCAGATATTGTCATATTCTCTGCCAATATCGAAAACCACTTTAACAACTGGGTACGCGGTGGAGATTCCAGAATTAAGTAGGATGGTGGCGACGTTCTTGAGGTATATACGTGGACCTAACTCCCGTGAGTTAGCATAAGGTGGCTAAAACAGGAGCAATTGACGGGCCAATGAGGTAGCTCCTCTGATCGGACACACTCCTTCAATACCATTCTATTACTTTATGATTGATTGGGTGCACCCCTCGGATTTTTGGGAGTGTGTCTCGAGGTGGGCGGTAGTAGCTGCTATGCGTTACCACCATCCTGGAAGTGTACTAATTGGTATATCTACCTTAGCATTGCCTAGTTGTGCCGTGTCACCTACCTTATCAGGACCATTACGAGTTTGTTTTGTACCATACCTATGGAGTGCCCTCTAGTAAGCCCAGTTTACGGGAAGTTACGGTACTGTATAGACTATGGGAATATATAAAAATGTGTTAAAGGGGATATGGGTAACGCCTTAACGCTATTTTAATAGTTTACTTTACTTTAGGCATTATTATAATAGCGTATATTACTACATAGTAGATAGTTCCACGGATCCTTAGAGGATGGTTATCTCAAACATCCTTTGAGTTACTTGTATTTCACTTGAGTTGGATTTATTGATATAAGAATGTTAATCCTGACTCGAGTATTTTGTGTTTTGCTTTATGCTCGGGTCAGACTGAGTGGCACAACATTTGAGACTCACCTTTGGAGTTGGAGCTTCGCTTGGAGTCCATCCATCTATCCATCTTGCAGTTATTCAGTTGACTCCTGTGATATTATGATCTTGTATTTGACTATTGTATTGATACTTCTATTGTATTTGAGACTTATGTTGTATCTTGTTTTAACTCTGTTATATATATAGTAGCTTCATGAACTACTACACATTTGTTTCCGCTGCTAAATGTTATATTACTATGTGTATGTGATTCTGTGATTATTTTATTTACTATATATGCTGATTTTTGCCAAATAGAAATTAACGATATGATATTTTGAACAATTCAAGTCTGACATGTGCTGATGCGAATGGTTGAAAATTTCAGGTTGTTACATGTGGTATCAGAGCTCTGGTTTTAGGCAAAACTTAGCATATTAAGTAAATTTAGTTACGGAATCACTTTCGTTCGAACTTGAATCTCTTCCTCTTTAACTCGGTTTCCTTTGAATTTTGAACTCCCATTCGTTTTGAAATTCATTCTTGTCTCTCCCTATTCGTGTTTGGATTCTGGAGCATCCCATAGTTCCACTATATGATTTGTAAAGGGGTGAAAATCCTTTACAATAGGCATTGATTCACCGGAGATTCCTATATCGATGGTTTAGATGCTGCTATCTCTTGCTATGCTCGAATTCTATTCTATTGATCAGATGTCGATTTACCTTAGAATTCTGCATCGATCGTATTCTTGAGTCTCGGTTGACCCTGTTAAAGTCGCCCGCGATTTATATTGGTCTATCCATCCCCTCTCATTTGTACTAATTATCTCTATTTCAAATCTATCTTCTTAGTTTGAAATTCTTCTTGATTTGGGACCCTCAAATTTGGATCTATATCCTTGCTTTGAAATCCATTCTTGTATCATCGAGTGAGGAGTGTATTTGTATTAATATAAAAATATGTTTATAGTGTGTTGTTTGAACTATTGATATGGATTTGGGTTTTCGATCGATTCGTCTAATCAATGCTATCGATAGGAATTCCAAAACACTTAAACAGAGAAATCTGACACAATATTATTTTCAAATTTAGTAAATGAAATAAATTTGTATGACTATATTATTATATAAGTAAAATTTTCTGGAATTTAATAAGTTAATTAAATTAGTTGTTTGAAATGATAATATTAGACTATCATTTATTGTTCTATAAATGAAATTATAAACATGGTTTATAAATTGATTTGGGAATTGAAATGAATTTAAATTAAGAATTTGAGAATTTAATTTCCGATGATTTCAAACTTTGGTTTAAAGTCTTAAAATGCATATTATTTAAAGTATTTTCGAATAGAAATCGTTTCTAAAGAAATTTTAAAAGTTTAAATCAGTACTCTTCTCTTTTGTCGCTGGAAAATAATTTCGGTGATGGCGGCCGCATCACCGACATTTATTTTCGAGTTTCAAAGTGAAGAGACCATTCTGTAGCTTTGTTGCACTTTTCTTTTAGAAATTAAATTGATTTGAATCTCTAAAGTATGACTTGATTTATATATATATATTATATATAGGTATATGATAATAGATTTGGTTTGATATATATAGAATATGTATATATATATAATGGTTTGAAGTTAATCGGGAATCAAATTCTTAAATTTATGTTAAAGGTGATTTTAATTATAAAATGAGCCAAAATTTTGAATAAATATTTAAATTTGAAATAATTTAGTTGGGAAAAGTTTACTTGTACAATACTTAATTGCATTCCAACTTACCTAATTATTCAGAATTTAACTATGTAATTAAATAATATACAAGACAAAATGATGATAAAGGGAATTTATAAATAAATTTGAGTAGTTATAAAAAGTGTCAATCTACATAATTTATGTGATAAGATATATTAAGTGGGTAAATTGAACCATTAATTTGGGAAAAAGAGAATTAATTTGATTTGAATGAATATGATTTTATAAATGTTTATACACTCAATTTACGATTTTAGAAGATATTAATTTAGATAAATTGAATAATAAGACAATGAATAAATAAATATGAATTTAGAAATAGTAAAATTGATTTATAAGTGAATTTAACTTAAATGAAATCAAATGGATTAAACCAAATTGTTGAATATTAATTTATTTAAATTGAAATTTATATGGTTTGAATTAATTGTTTTACTTTGTTTCTCAATCTATTTTTTCTTTCTGGTTGTTTCTATTCTCCTACCTCGGTTCTTTTCGGGGACGAAAAGTTTTGAGTGGGGGAGAGTGTAACGACCCGTATATTTTATTAATTTTTTTAATTTAATTAATTGAATTTTTGTGAAATTTTGAATAATAAATTTTGGAAATAAAAATTTAATATTTGGAATACGTATATTTAAACATAGCAACTAGTAAATTTTTATCAAATAATATGGAAGTTAGTTTTCTTGTGTAATTTTTTTATTTCAATTCAAATCAGTTAATATTAGATGATAATAAAATGTTTTCCATACCTGAATATTTTTATGAAATAAATTTGTAAATCATCTTCTGAGTGAGACGTCATATTTCGTTTCCCTAAATTTGAACTGCTATTGCTCCATTTATCTTATTTCTGGCAGATTTGCAGCATTTTCGGTACCGATTATCGACTTTCGATCGGATAATCGTACCATTGATATCTGTGTGCCGTTTTGATCGTCTCGTCATGCTAATTTTTGCAGTATATTTATTTCAGTATTTTGACGTTCGATACGCGTCGAAATTCGTGAAATAATTTCTGTATCGGTTTCGTATTTGGACCTTTTGGGTTCCCGTGCCTTTTCATATAATCAGCGGTTGAAGACCAATAGACTTTAGCATTTATTTTTTCCCTGAATTCGCGTGCTGGCTTTATCTATTCCCCAGGTCTTGATTATATGCTCGTTCCTTTCTTTCCTCTCCCTTTCTCTTTCTGTTCCTACTCTTTGAAAAGAATTTTTTTTCTTTAAGTTGTATGTAAAGTAAACACATCAAGCAGCATGTATAAAAATTTGTATATAATCAAAAGTTCCTCGTCATATTTTTTCTTTTGCCTGAGACCACACCTCCTCTCATTTCTTCTCGCCTGCCTACACCCACTCAGCTTCCACCAGGCAGCCGACCCCACCTCACCGAAATCCTCTCCGCCTTGGCAGCCCGCGCCTCCACCCAGGCCATTTTCCCGAGCCTCCAGCCACCTAGCCGTGAACCCACCTTCTCCGACCATTGGCCGTACCCATCACCGCAATATAAATAGCTCCACCCGTTCTCCTTCCACGCTCCGACTATGCCACCGAACTCGCAGCCGCGCAAGCATCATCACCACGTCAGCTTTGCTCCACCTTCCAGCCGCTGCTAGTACTTTTCTTCCCCTTGTATATTCGGCTACACTGATCTCGCCTCGGCCATGTGTATTGATGTGTGAGTATATATATATATATATTAAGTTATTTTTGTATGTGTCGGATATATATATATATGCGTATACAAGTTGTATATAACAGTTATTGGTGTATATATATATATATAAATATTTTATTTTATTTTATTTTTCTGTATGTAATAGCTTTGTTAATATGTAATAGCTTTGTAATGTTTTAAAGTATGCAGTTAAATTTTGTTAATATATATATATATATATAGCTTTGTAGTAGTTTAGAAAGTAATTATATAAGAATGTATATATCTATATCTTATAAATATAATACTGGTTATGTAATATATACAGAATAATAGGTAAGTTTTATAACAGTTGTTATAGTTCAAGTATATACTTATATAACAGTTTCTATATATGTTTGCATACTTAGTTATAGGATGTCAATGTTATATTTCAATTTATATTTTTGTTATATATATGTTGTTTTAAAATATAACTTGGATGTAAGTTTTAATGGTTTACATATATGTGTGTAATATGGCAGCATATGAATGGTCTGTTAGCTTAATATAAGGGTGATGTTTTTGTTTTATAAAAGGCTGATTTTAAATTTGTTCTATATAATATAAGTGTGTGCAATGAATGGTTACACTTGTTGTAATCTGGGTTTATAAATTTTGATTTTAAATATAATAATAGTGTATATACGTTGATATTAATATATGTATTTTAATTTGAATAATAGAATTTGAAATACATATACATTTAATATAAATGTGTTTGAATTTAAAATATGTGTAACAACCCTAGATTTCTGCATATATTTAAATTTGACTTTATTTTTATTTCAAATTATTTTAAACTTGTTTTATTTCAAACATTTCATTTCTAAATTTAAATTTTGATTGTTGTGTGAATTATAGTTTCAATTGGATATTTCACTGAAAAGTGAATTTCTGTTCAAACTGGTCAAACTTTGACTTTTAACTTTTAAATTTAAATATTCAAATTCTTAAATTTTTTTCTTTTATTATGAAAATAGATTTAATAACTTGAATACAGCTTTTTGTTTCGTTGGAAACGGAGTTAAATTGTGAAAGTTATGTATATTTCAATATTGTGTGTAAACTGATTTTTTTAGCAATATTGTCTATTTTAAATTATATAAATTATATTTTTATTTTCATATTTTGTTTTGATATGTGTTAATATGTTATTTTATGTATATTTTTGTCTTTTAATATTTTTAACGTGATAGTATAATTTTTCTAAAGTTTACTTGAATTTATTTAAATTTATAAAGCCTAGTTTCCATTTTTCTGTTATTTTATTCATTTAAATTTTATTTAATTAAAATTTATTTATTTATTTTTGTGAATTCATTTTTATTTGGTGTTATTATATTTATTTATAAATATTTTTCAATTACATAAAAATTTTCCAAAGTCCATTGCATTTATTTTCAAATTTTCTAGCCTAGTTTACATTTTCTTTGCTATTTTCTTCATTTAATTATATATAATTAAAATTTATTTATTTATTTTCATTTTTATTTCACTTTGTTTCGGTTTTTATAAGTATTTACTGAAATTTATTTAGTTTATTTTGTTTAAAAGAATTTGGAAATCAAAGAGACAAAAGCTTTAAAAACAATGACCTTTCATTTGTTAAACTCTTCATTTCTCTTGGCCGTTTCAAAACTTTATTGCTAGCCGTGAGTTTTATTGTTTTCATGTGAATGAAAGCTTCTCATTTCAGAAAATTTTCAACCATCATCTCTGAAAAAAAAAATTAGTAATGGCCTCCTCCATTTCTCCTCTTTTTCTTCATTTTTTCCCATTGTTTTCTATGTTTTTGCCTTGCTTCTCTCTAGTTTTTCTTGGCCACAACCACCACCATCTCCACCAACCACCACCATCATCTCCTCCTCATTATCCACAGCCTTCAACCATCCCTCTCCTCTGTCCATAACAGGCCGTGACCATCCCATGGAGAAAACACCACAAAAACATCTCAAATACCTTGCAAACTATGCATAGCCGACCTAAACTTCACCACCACCTTCATATCTTGCCTAGCCACCTCCCCTTGCTCCACCACCATCATGACCTGACCCCTAACCATCAGCCTCCCCTCTGACCTGACCCTGGCTGAACCTTAGATGCACCAAATCCTTACATCTCTTGACCAAAACCTTCCATTCCTTGACCCAAACCCTTCCACTTGCTTGCCTTCATCTTCCACTTGTTTTGCCTTGCCATCTCCCTCTATGGCCAAGCTTAACATGCATGTAAACCATCATAGCCGAGCACATGAACCCCTAGGCCAAGCATTTGAATGGTAAAGACAAGGTCTTGTTCCTTGTTGCTTTGTATTTCAATTTGTTCAACGTTGTTTTATGTTAAATATATTCATGTGCTATATTGTTTTGTCTTGTTTCGGTACTGTTTACAAGATCATATCTTGGCTCTCTCTTCTCACTTGAATCAAAGTCATGCTGTATCATGCTTGTCATGCTTTCTGGAATCTATTCTGTGTGTTTTGATCGCTAACTCCAGCACAAAAAGGTGAGTAAATCTCACCCGACATTTACACTTATACAAATGTGAATTGACACCATTTGAATGTGTAGAACTATTATGTGATGTTATAACTGCCTGTGATCATTTATATAAGATGTTAAATTGTTAATTTACCTGTCATCTTATCTGTTACTGTTATATGATGCTATTCTGTTCATTTATATCTGTTTATCACACTGCAAGTTCCCTGTAGATTAGATTCACTATGGGTTGAAATGATACATACCCGAACGGACTTTAGAATAGAGAAAAATCGTTATGGGCTGAAATGATAAGCCTGAACGGTTTTTATTTATTTTATTTAACTTGGGATTGCGGGTTTGAAATGATAGAACCCGGATTTTTCTTTTTAAACTGCGGATTGAAATGATACATATCCATATCACTTGACCTAGGTTAGAAAACTATATACAGGCCCGTGGTCATTTTATAAAGTGTTTTGGATATTTTTAAGTATTTTAAAAATATAAATTTATGAAATTTGATTTAAATAGATTTTGAAATGTTTTAAAATAAAGAAATTATGATTTTTCTATGAGTTAAAATGTAATTAATGAATGGTTATATTGGATTATTGAAATATAACTTAAGTTTGGAATTTGGAATTTTGGTTAAAATGATATTTAAGTTATATGAATAAAAATGGAAATTTAATTATATTTGGAAAATGGTAAATATGATAATTTGATTAAATTTTTAATTTAAGTGATTTATTAAAGTATTATTGATTTTTCTATGAATTTAAGTGGTTAAATAAACGAATGCTTAAATTGTAATTTTAAAATATAGCTTGACTGGGAAATGTAAATTTGGTTTTAATTAAAGGTTTAAATTAATTAAATAAAATTGGAAATTTAGTTAAATTTGTGAAATGGTAATTTAAATTTGAAGTGTTAAGTTTATTTGTTGAAAGTGAAGAAAAGGAAATTATACACTTGAACTAATAAGTGGAATTATTGAAATTTGGATTTATTTATAAGAAATTTGTTTAATAAATCAAAATGTTTAATGATATGTTAATGAACATTTTTAATGTTAAATTATGATTTTTAAAATGTTTAAAGAGTTTAAAATGAAGTTATTTAATTGCTGGAAATCACTTTTAATAGCATTCAGAAATGCTATGGTTCTGAATTACACTAAAAATTGAATAAAAGGGCTACTACAGCATTTCTGAAATGCTGCAGTTGCTGTAGTTGAACTAATAGGCAAAAACTTAACTCAGGTCTATTATAGCATTCTCTGGAAATGCTGTAGTAGTCTGCAGTCTTTGTTAAAATCAAACAAAACCTTTGTTTTGAAATATGAGCTACCGCAGCATTTCTGGAAATGCTGTCCTTGCTGTTTAAATTGTTTTTTCAACTAGAAATGAGATATAACAGCAGTTTTTAAGTGCTGTCTTTGCTGAATTAAAATGTTTCAAATATAACTTATAACAGCTTTTTCTAAATGCTGTGAAAGGCTGAAATTTTAATAATTAGGGGTTTTGACTTAGCAAATGAACTCAAAATGGTTTGAAACTTTGAAAATTGAATACTTGATTTGAAAGTATAATGATTACACTTTTAAATGGTTTAGATGAATTATTTTGATTAAAATATAAACTATTTAAAAGGTGACTTGAAATGATAATAAATGAATGATATCTTTGAATTTAAAAAGTATTTAAAGTTGAATATTTAGATTTGAACTCAAATAATATTTTGGTATATAAAATGATTTGAAATGAAGTTTTGGAAAGATTTGATATGTTGATATATTAAAATGATTTGAAATGAAGTTCTGAAAAGATATGATATTTTGATATATTGAAATGATTTGAAATGAAGTTTTGGAAAGATATGATATTTTGATATATTAAATGGTTTGGAAATGATTTGATCTTTATTTTGATAACGATTTGGATTTGAAATGATATTAAATTTTGAAGTATAAACTGTTTTTAAATTATAACCACGGGTTATAATAACGATTGGTTGTTAAAGAGACCGGGATCGGATATGGACATACTCTCTGTCGATACCGAAAACCACTTTGACAACTGTGTACGCGGTGGAGTTTCCAGAATGAAGTAGGATGGTGGCGACGATCCTAAGGTATATACGTGGACCCAACTCCTGTGAGTTGGCATAAAGTGGCTAAAACAGGAGCGATTGACGGGCCAAGGAGGTAGCACCTCTTATCGGACACACTTCTTTGATACCATTCTATTACTTTGTGATTGTTTGGGTGCACCCCTCGATTTGAGAGTGTTGTTCGAGGTGGGCGGTAGTGGCTGCTATGCGTCACCACCAGTCCAGATGCGTAATTGGTGTATCTACCCTGGCATTGCCTAGTTGTGCCGTGTCACTTACCATATCAAGCCCACTACGATTCTGGTTTAAAGATCCGACCGCGTTAAGGTTCACCATCCCCTTAACACTATTTTCTATATGATTATACTTTACTGATTAGACACTACTGTATATAGCGTATATTACTATATAGTAAATAGTTTAACGGATCCTTAGAGGATGGGCGGTCCCAAGCATCTTCTAAGTTACTTGTACCTTTATTACAGTTCACTTGAGTTGGTTTACATTGTATAAGTATGTATGTCCTGACTCGAGTGTTTGTATTTTTATTTACGCTCGGGTCAGCCTGAGTATTCACAGATTTGGATTCCACATTCTGGAGATTGGAATCGCTGGAGATTATCTGCTTATCTAGTTTTATCATCTCAGTTCTGTTGTTCTATTCAGCTTGTATTTGGTTATCATATTGAGACTTATGTTGTATTTTATTTCTCCTGTTGTATCTTATTTAACTCTGATATATTTACATAGTAGCTTCATGAACTACTATTTCTTTTACTTCCGCTGCATTATTTTACTCTGTGTCTGTGATCTGTGATTATATTTATTTACTGTATATTCTGAGATTTGCTAAATTTTTATTTACAACGCGGTATTTTGAGCAATTCAATTCCGGCATGTGTGTCTACCTATACACTTGTAATGGATGCGAATGGTTGAAAATATCGGGTCGGTACAGTTGGTATCAGAGCTTTGGCTTTGAGGCAAAACTTAGAATGTATGGTAAATTTAGTTATAGAATCACTTTCATTCGAGCTTGAATCTCTTCATTTTTATTTGGTTTCCTTTGAATTTTGGAATGTTCCCTACAGTTCCAAAATCCATTCTTGTCCCTCACTATTCATCTTCTTTTGATTTTGGAGTATCACATGACTCCACTTCGAATGAGCTTTATAGTGAATTGGTGGTCTCGCCAATATTCCAATGACTTGCAAAAAGGGGGAAACTCCTTTACAATTAGCATTGATTCACCAGAGATTTATATTTATCCTTGGTTTAGATGCTAATATCTTTTATTACTCCAAACTCTATCTCTTGAGATCGAATGTAGATTTCCAGAAAATCCACATTTGATCTTATTCATTAAGTCACGGTGACCCGGTTAAGGTTGTCCGCGATTTATCTAAGCTTACCCATCTCTCTACTCTGTTTAACCATCTTGTCTTTTGTTTCTAAACTATCTCCAACATTTTGAATTGTACTTGTAAATCTATGTTTTGTTTTATATATTGTGTTGTTTGAGTTATTGATGTTGATTTGGGCTTCCGATCGATTCGTCTGATCAACGTTATCGATAGGATTTCTAAAACACTTTGACAGACAAACTGACACAATATTATTTTAAAATTTGGTTAATGAAATAAATTTTGATATAAGTAAATATTATGAAACTTAATAAATTGATTTAAATTGATTATTTGAAATGATAATACTTGATTTATCATTATATAAATGAATTTATAAATAGTTGTTTATAAATTTGATTTGGGAACTGAAATGAATTTAAATCAAGAATTTGAGAATTTAATTTCCGATGGTCTCAAACTTTGTGTTTAAAGCTTTAAAAGGATATATTATTTAAAGTATTTTTGAATAGAAATTTGTTTCCAAAGAATTTTAAAGTTTAAAAATCAGTGCACTTCTCTTTGTCGCTGGAAAATAATTTCGGTGATGACTGCAGCATCATCGACGTTCATTTTCGAGTTTCGAAGTGAAGAAACCATTATGTAGTTTTGCTACAGTTTTGTTTTAGGAAATTTAATTGATTTGAATTTCTAAAATATGATTTGATTCATAAAATATATAGATATATAATTTAAATTTGATTTGAAAATTATGTACATACATTTATTTATCTCTAAATGGTTTGAAAGGAATCGGAAATTTTATTCTTAAATTCTATCTTAAATAATAACTTCAAGTATAAAAAGAAAATCAAAATTTTGAATAAATATTCAAGCTTGAAATGATTGAATTAGAATGTTTATATTGTATATTAATTTTAGAAAGTTTTATTTGTATAAATTCTCAATTGCATTCCAATATAACTTACCTTAATTTTTAGAAGTTAACAATGTAATTGGAAAATATACAATATAAAAAGATTTTATAAATAAAATTTGAGTGGTTATAATAAATGTTATACACTTAAATTTTGGAATGATATTTTGGTATATTAAAATGATTTGAAATGAAGTTTTGGAAAGATTGATATTTTGATATATTAAAATGATTTGAAATGAAGTTTTGGATAGATATGATATTTTGATATATTGAAATGATTTGAAATTAAGTTTTGGAAAGATATGATATTTTGATATATTGAAATGATTTGAAATGAAGTTTTGAAATGATATGATATTTTAAATATATTGAAATGGTTTGGAATTTATTTAATCTTTATTTTGATAAAGATTTGGATTTGAAATTATATTCTATTTTGAAGCATAAACTGTTTTTAAATTATAACCACGGGTTATAATAACGATTGGTTGTTAAAGAGACCGAGATCGGATATGGACATACTCTTTGTCGATACCGAAAACCACTTTGACAACTGTGTACGCGGTGGAGTTTCCAGAATGAAGTAGGATGGTGGCGACGATCCTAAGGTATATACGTGGACCCAACTCCCGTGAGTTGGCATAAAGTGGCTAAAACAGGAGCGATTGACGGGCCAAGGAGGTAGCACCTCTTATCGGACACACTTCTTCGATACCATTCTATTACTTTGTGATTGTTTGGGTGCACCCCTCGATTTGGGAGTGTTGTTCGAGGTGGGAGGTAGTGGCTGCTATGCGTCACCACCAGCTCGGATGCGTAATTGGTATATCTACCCTGGCATTGCCTAGTTGTGCCGTGTCACTTACCATATCGAGCCCACTACGATTTTGGTTTAAAGATCCGACCGCGTTAAGGTTCATCATCCCCTTAACGCTATTTTCTATATGATTATACTTTACTGATTAGACACTACTGTATATAGCGTATATTACTATATAGTAAATAGTTTAACGGATCCTTAGAGGATGGGCGGTCCCAAGCATCTTCTAAGTTACTTGTACCTTTATTACAGTTCACTTGAGTTGGTTTACATTGTATAAGTATGTATGTCCTGACTCGAGTGTTTGTATTTTTATTTACGCTCGGGTCAGCCTGAGTATTCACAGATTTGGATTCCACTTTCTGGAGATTGGAATCGCTGGAGATTATCTGCTTATCTAGTTTTATCATCTCAGTTCTGTTGTTCTATTCAGCTTGTACTTGGTTATCATATTGAGACTTATGTTGTGTTTTATTTCTTCTGTTGTATCTTATTTAACTCTGATATATTTACATAGTAGCTTCATGAACTACTATCTTTTTTACTTCCGCAGCATTATTTTACTCTGTGTCTGTGATCTGTAATTATATTTATTTACTGTATATTCTGAGATTTGCTAAATTTTTACTTACAACGCGGTATTTTGAGCAATTCAATTCCGGCATGTGTGTCTACCTATACACTTATAATGGATGCGAATGGTTGAAAATATCGGGTCGTTACAATATGATATATATATATATAGTTATATATAAATTCACTCATACTATTTATCATCATCGATCCAGTTCTGATTTGATTTCGTCAATTCCTTAGCTATCAGCTTGTCCGTCTATAACAGCCCGAAAGATTTTCGACCCCGAAAATCGACACTAATACGTTCACTGTATAGAGTGCCGAGCAATCGAGTGCCGAAAACCCCAGACTGTTAGGGTTAAGAAGAAAAGGAGGTAGAAGAAGAAACAAAACAACATCACAGAATCTCACAATCACAGCGGAACAAAATATAATATAATATACAAATAGCAGCATTTTATACAAGAAAAGCTGCAACTATCAATATACATACAATATATCAGTGTACAATCATCAACAATATAATCCGGACAGTTATAATAACTTATCCATGAATACTGTCTACATAGCCCATAATACACAGCGAAATCCAATCAATACGTCTCTGCCATCCAACTCGTCTCCTGAGCTCCAAAACTTCCTAACCTGAAAATCTACAATACTCGGTCTGACTTGAGCATTACAATAAAGTAACACCCGAATCAGGCTGGAAATCAGCGTGAGTAAACCCATTTAATTTGAAATACTAATGTTGTAAAAACGTCTTTAAAAACCAAGGTAACTCGTCCAACATTACGAGTTCTTATCTTGTTATGACCAACACCTGTTGCTAAATCCATTATTTAAAATAATACCTAAGTGTAGTTACTTATTCAAAATAGTCGGATTTACTTATTCATTTTATTCCAGCCTATTTGATTCTACAAATCAAACCCGTAAAGATTGAAGTAGTTATTAAATCGAAGTGATTTCGGATATCGCTGATATCCGATCCCGATCTCTTCGAATCCAAACGCCATCTTTTAAGCCAAGTTGTTTCCAACAAAACAAAACAATTTTCAGAATGTCAACCTTCATATAAAAATCCCATCACCATATCTATTCAAATAAAACGTCTCACATTTTATATATAACTGTTCACTTCAGGCTATCCCAATTTAAACTATTCATAGACTGGATTAACTAGTCACACAAATCATTAATTTACTTTAAAACAGAATTAATTAATTATTTTCAAATCATGTATAATTATTCTTAAACTAATTACAAGCCATTTTATTTTATTCTAATTAAATATCTGGAATTAACTAATAATCAACGAGTATAATTAACTTAGGACTTTTAATAAATTAAAGGTTTAGATCATTTTATTTTATCATTAACTATTAACTAGTTACAACTATTTATTTACTTTAATAAACCTTAGTGATTAATAAATAATTAACATATATATAATTACCTTAACTTAATTAAATTTAAGTTTAAATTATTTTTATTTATCCTAGCCATTACTAATCCTAAGGTTTAAGTTAACTTAAGGTTTTAAATTACTTAATTGATATAACCGTAAACTAATTACTTTGAAACCAATTTCTTTTCATTTTTTTCCCTTTTCTTTCTTTCCAAAAATCCAATAATTTTACTTTTGATATTTCAAAATACCCAAAATTTATTCAGCCAAACCATAGCATCTAATAACTTCAATTTTCAATATAATCTATCACAGATTATCAAATAAATCCCAATCACGGACTATGAAATCAAATTTCAATATTTTCGAGGAATCCAGTTGGATCCCTCCAACCTGTTTCCCTACATCCACAGATGTTAGCACAATATAAAAATACCAATCCCACTTCGAGGGGGATATCATGGTATATAGGTTCATCCGCTATTATGCGGGGCACATAGGGTCTCATCCGCTATATAATGCGGGAATATCAATCACTCCAATATATATATACTACTATATATAATATCACATCCAGACTGATAATACTTATCACATTCAATCAAGCAACCAATAATTTAAATTTAATTATTTAAATTAACCAAAAATCCAATTTGAGTGAGATTAACTCACCTTTGACCTTCGTTTTGCAATCCGACCCAAACTGGCTTGTCTCTCCACGATTTTAGACCTTGTATAAACATTTTACGGTTTATTAATATTTAAAATAATCGAACAGTCAATTACCATTTATTAAACTTAATTAACTAATAATTTAATTAAACAAATTTTCCCTTTAATAATTTCTTAGTAATTAAAATAATTTAATAAGTTAATAAAACAAGTTAGTCACCCATATATATATATACATTGAAATTGACCAGTAAGTTAAAGTATTTTTTTTTCTTAAATCCATATATGTATATTTATTTTCTTTTCATTTTGAAACTACATATATATTTATAAAAATAAGTTATAGATTTCAAAAATCTAACCTTTACATAAATTCCTATATTTTCCAAGATCCTATATATATATATACACACACTTAATTTCCGTTTTAAATAAATACTGGCCTAATATTTTCTCTTTTTAGTTTACAACTACAATAGTTTAATTCACCGTTAAATCTATAAAAGAGATTACCCATATATATTTTAAAATAAATCAATGTGTTACTGTATGCGTGTATTTTTTTTCAATATATATATATTTAAATTAAGTTAAGAGTAGCACTGTTTATTTATTTCTGCAAATATTTTCCAAACTATATGTACATATATAAAATTTAATAAATAAATTAAAAAAATACCTTATTGTCTTAATTTAATTTTTTTTCGACCTAAATAGCTTTTAAATTAAAATGTAAAAAGAATAAACTACCTCACTGAACAGAAAACCAAACCATCGATCCCCTGCTCAAAATCACGATACGAGATTCTAACCTCGTCGAGCTCCTCTCTGTTGCATCCACCATCGAAGCCGAACCCTAACATCACCGAAATACTACGACATCGCCCCACTCGAGCTCGCGAATGCCGCCATCGCCAGACCTACTTTGAACCTTGACGACGAACAGGATTGCCCTATCCCACGACCTCACGTGCCTCCTCGTTGCTCCAAACCCTCCGATGCCAATTTAAATTGAGCCATAGCTCGATGCGAATAACTCGATCGATTCCATAATTTAGCTCGGTCACCATGTATTCCTCTCGAGTATCGATTTCAACTGAAGTTTTGAAGGGGAAAAGAGTTTACGGTTTTTTATTTGATTCGACATTTTTTTCTTTCTTTTCGCCATTCTTTTCGAAGCAGCTGCATATATTATTTTTTTTGTTATCTGGATTGGGTTTTAAAAAAAGAAGAAGAAGAAGAAAGAAAGGCCGAGGAACATCGGGTACATGATTTAAAAAGGGCGAGACGTTGATATCGGCGTGCTAAAGACAATTAGCTACAGTGATGGTGAATTGAAAGGAAAAAGGTTCGATGTGGATATAAATGAAAATTTCTGATGTGAAAAATTGACCAGTCAACTTATATATAAATTATTTAAATTTAAATTGTCTCGATTTCACAACCTAAAATTTTGACATCCTATCGAGGCGTGCCGCCAAGCGTTTATAATGTTATACCCCTATTCCGAATGCAATGGAAAAGGTTTCGAGTCCTAATTCGACCATATGGAGAAGATAGCTTTTTGGACCCAATTTATATTGAATTTTCGATATAGATTTCGACGTGTTTCTATACCGTGCGATCAAACGATAACTCCAAACATTACGAAATTTGAAATCCGATAATAATACAATATTACGGATCCAATGAAACTAGTTTCGTCAAAATCCGAGACTGTGCCTCGGAAGGCTATTTTTAAATGTCCATTTAAACGATATACTTTTAAAACTGAACAAACCACTTTTAAATTCAATTTTAAAGCTTCTATTATCTTCAGTATTATCAATATAAATTTTATCAGCCTTTAAATTATTTTCAACAAGCTTGAAACTCCAGATTCAATATTTTACCCAGTTCAAATAATTTAATTCAATAATTAAATTATCCAATAAAATTTGATATTTGAAATTCAAGTTAAAACTAACTTTTTCAAATATTTAAAATCAATTAAATATTCAAGTTTCAAATATCAAAAATTCCGGGTCGTCACATTCGTTCCCCTTAAAAGAATTTTGTCCCCGAAATTACTAGTTAAGAAGAATGGTCCAATACCCGTCAACTATTTTCCCAAACCCAACAGTTCCAAACAACTTTCGAAACAATCTTTAATTAAAGACACGCTATCACTCTAACTAACTTCTCAAACCCACCCATAAGTTCCAAACAATATTACTAACTCAACAATTCAAATTATAATTTAAATTCAAATTATCAAAATTTCTTCAAAATTTTTCTAACTCCTTAAATTTTCGAAAAATTTCGCCAGCGTCTCCTTTGCACGGCTAAGTCGGAACAGCTACAAAATGGCTCTACGGGCCCCCAAATTTCAAAAGAAAACAAAAGCCAAGTGGCTAGATCAGAAAACCATTAAATTTCATATGACAATTTTAAACACATACCTTTTGTCGGGCAATTCAAATTTATCTTCTGAAGTCAAAACCAATTTTCCTTTGCTTTTAATTACATGTACTTCACTTAGCAATAATATCCAATCACAAAATACAAAATCATTTAATTCACTTTCTTTACGAAATTTCAATATTTGTTCTACTTAAGCCATACGATGTACACATATCACCCGTACGCAATATCAAATCCGATTGCTCACTCGATCACACAATTTCACTTTCGAACTAGTATCGTCCACTCGACTTCCTAGTGCGGACTCAGATCTGGCTTCTTGATCAGAAACCGTCATTCTCCTTGCATAGCCATATACTATGATAGAGAATTTCCAGAATCGATCAAAAATCCATATTCAGGGTTCGTCGTCAAAAATCGAGTGAAAAATCCCAACTCGGATCGATATAAATATCTCGAAATTCTATGCTCGAATCTGGATCAAATTGCTATGCGGATAAAATAATATACGTACATCCTACGTATTAATTTCCAATTGATTATTATTTATATTAAAAAAAATCACATTTATTTTGATTTCTATTTACTTATTCACAATTTCCCTTTTCACCACTTTTATTAAACCTTCATTCAAATATTAACTTAGTATATTTCTCAACTCCAAATTTACTTAAGAATTTCACCATCCATTTCTTAAGTTTAATATAAATATTTTATATACTTCTTATATTTATTTTCATTTTACCACTTAAACTTTTATATCTATTTCATTTAACTTAAATTTCCAATTCTATTTGAATTCCATTTACCTTTCATTTTTATTCATCACCAAAACTATCTTTATAAAAATACTTTTTATAACTCGGTGTCTCAACAAGTGCATCTTTGTTCTCATAGAAATTCAGTCAAACGTTGATCAGGCGTAGGACTGAAAATCTATAAGTACTTAGTAAACCCGTTTTCAACACCTAGTGAAAATACTTGGAAAACATTTTTTTATGAGAATGCCCTGAAAATCATCACCCCCTCCATGGATCGTAGTTAGCCCGATGATTACGTCACCATCCCGGCGAAAACCATAGAAAACTATAGGCATCCGCACCCCTCGATTTCACCATGGAACCGCCACAAATCACAGCTACACCCAGGGTTACGTTGCCATCACAACAAAAACCATATAACTGTAGGCATCAGCGCCCTTAAATTTTGCTGCCAAATGAAACTTCACCACATAGATCGCAGACTACATCAGTCGAGTCCCAATGTAGCCTGTAGGCACTCACTTCCACACGACTTTCGCTATGGACCACATAGATCGCAATCTACTGATGTTACGTTGCTCTCCCAGTGAAATCAAACGTAGACTTTAGGCAATCGTTGCCCCTCGACTTACGCTATGGAAACGCAGTAGATCGCACTTACACCAGAGTTACACTGCCGTCACAGCATACCCCCAATGTCTCTATAGGGATCAGCGCCCTCGACTTCCGCTGCCCCAATCACAATCCACATGAACTACAGTTTAGTTCGGACGTCCTCTGGGATCAAAATTTAGAACCCCCCTTAAGGCTCAAGGCAGAACCACCCAGTGGATCTCCTACTGTAAGTTTCAACTCTAAATGGGAGCGCCTTTTCCCCCATAGCATTCTCAAAACATTTTATACTATACACATATAGTATCTTTCAAAACATACTCTTTATATGTATCACATATAAACTTCAAAATCGATATCTCAAAAATGGATAGTCCTCAAACTTGGCTTTCCAAGTTCCAAAAATTGATTTTTCCCAAAATCAAAAGCTTTTAAAAATCAATTGGTTCCACTCTGACCAGTTTGAAATTTAGAAAATAGTTTGAATAGTATAAAATAGTTAAGTAGTGGTAAAATAGTTAAATAGTTGTAAAATGGTTAAATAGCTATTATAAGATAGTTTGAGTTTTAAAAAGAAAGGTTGTATAGTAAATAGCTTGGAAAAATATATTTAAGACAGTTTATATTAAAACAATTTATTTGAAAATAATTTTAGAGTCAAACTGGTTCAATTTCCCAATCTCCAATTCAATCAATTTTCAATTTAAATCTCCACTTCCATTTAAATTGATTCAATTCCAATTCAATTTGAATTAACTTCGATTCCCATACTAATTCAAATCAATTCCCATTTGAATTTAAACTTATTCAACTTCGATTACAAATCCAATTAGTTCAATTCAATTTCAAATTAATCTCAATTCCATTCTCAATTTCCAACCATCTAGATTTATATAAATTCAGGTTTGATTTCAAAATACCGATTTAATTACTTAAATCAGGTTAGCCCTTAACATTTAATTTAACACCCCAAGTCTTTAAACAATTTAATTCCAAGTCCACATTTCAAATATCATTTTAAATTTCCTTTACTTAAACTTATTTGAGGTTCGAGTGAGAGTTAAAATCTTCTTAAGCAAATCAATTCTCAGAATTCAATTGATTTCCCAATTATACTTCAAATTTTTAAACCCAATCCCTTTAAACAATTCGGTTAATAAGTCCATTTTTAACATTTCAATCTTAAGTCCAACGTGATTCCATTTTCCTAAGTTCAATTTTTTATATCTAAAAATCAAAATCTTTTAAATAGTTCAAAATAAAGCTTTAATTCCATTTAATTTCAGCAATGGTCGTATATCATTTCAATCCACTTCTTAATTCATCCAAAACAATCCAATTTACATAATTTGAAACCCGTTTGAGACCATACATAACTCTCCTTTCAATTTTACCCATTTAACTTTCTTAAGTTAAATCTCAATTTCATCTTGAAATTTTCCCATTTCAGATTATAAGTCCAAAATTATTTAACTTTCCTAAGTTAAATTTCAATTCGTTTAATCCATTTATCCCACTCAACTTGAATTTCCATTCCAAATCCAATTCTTATTAATATCACTTCCCACTTATAAGTTAAAAACTTACTTCTCTTTGGGTTATACTCTCACTTTTAAACCATTCTTGTTTTTAATTCAAAACAATTTCATCTTCCAACCACTCTTGTCTTAAAGCAAGATTTCTATATTCAAAAATATTATTTATTATTTCTTTTAACACTTTGGAACAATTCCAAAATTTTCCGGACTTAGATTTTAAAACTTCCCAATTTAAATCCATTTTTAATTTTACAAGTTACAGTTTTATTTCCTTAAAATATCTCATTTTGTTTCATCATTGTTTATTCTATAATAAACATCCTTTATTAGGACCCGACAACAAAATTTATGATTATTATTATATCTAGAAATCAAACACACCATATAAAAATTAGGGTAACTTATTTCGTTTCAAAACACCTTGAAAACACTTATGCAAATTTCCAGAATTTTAAATTCAGGTTTGACTCCATTTCTAGCTTAACTTATTTGTATCGTTAATCCTTACCCAAATTTCTATTTGGTTATATGTGCTTTACCACTTAAATCTTATGGTCTTATTTAATTTTTTATAACAACAACCAATTACTTTAATATATATAATAATTAAAAAAACTACTTCTTTATATATCAAAATTTAAGCTTATATAAAAAATCGTTTTAAAATCGTTATATAAAAAATAACAAGTACGCTCTCATATAATACACTCAACTCATTCTAGGGTACTACTTACCCTATCTCTAATGAGTAATCCCCACCAGAGCCAAGCTTCTCGCTTAACCTTCAGCTCTGATACCAACTGTAACAGCCCGGAAGATTTTCGACCCTGAAAATCGACACTGATACGTTCACTGTATAGAGTGCCGAGCAATCGAGTGCCAGAAACCCCAGATTGTTAGGGTTAAGAAGAAAAGGAGGTAGAAGAAGAAACAAAACAACAACATATAATCTCACAATCACAGCGGAACAAAATATAATATACAAATAGCAGTATTTTATACAAGAAAAGCTGCAACTATCAATATAGATACAATATATCAGTGTACAATCATCAACAATATAATCCGGACAGTTGTAATAACTTGTCCATGAATACTGTCTACACAGCCCATAATACACAGCGAAATCCAATCAATACGTCTTTGCCATCCAGCTCGTCTCCTGAGCTCCAAAACGTCCTCACCTGAAAATCTGTAATACTCGGTCTGACCCGAGCATTACAATAAAGTAACACCCGAGTCAGGCTGGAAACCAGCATGAGTAAACCATTTAATTTGAAATACTAATGTTGTAAAAACATCTTTGAAAACCAAGGTAACTCGTCCAACATTACGAGTTATTATCTTGTTATGACCAACACCTGTTGCTAAATCCATTATTTAAAATAATACCTAAGTGTAGTTACTTATTCAAAATAGTCAGATTTACTTAATTCATTTAATTTCAGCCTATTTGATTCTACAAATCAAACCCGTAAAGATTGAAGTAGTTATTAAATCGAAGTGGTTCCGGATATCGCTGATATCTGATCCCGATCTCTTCGAATCAACGCCATCTTTTAAGCCAAGTTGTTTTCAACAAAACAAAACAATTTTCAGAATGTCAACCTTCACATAAAAATCCCATCACCATATCTATTCAAATAAAACGTCTCACATTTTATATATAACTGTTCACTTCAGGTTATCCCAATTTAAACTGTTAATAGACTAGATTAACTTGTCACACAAATCATTAATTTACTTTAAAACAGAATTAATTAATTATTTTCAAATCATGTTTAATTATTCTTAAACTAATAACAAGCCATTTTATTTTATTCTAATTAAATATCTGGAATTAACTAATAATCAACGAGTATAATTAACTTAAGACTTTTAATAAATTAAAGGTTTAAATCATTTTATTTTATCATTAACTATTAACTAGTTACGACTATTTATTCACTTTAATAAACCTTAGTGATTAATAAATAATTAACATATTTATAATTACCTTAACTTAATTAACTTTAAGTTTAAATTATTTTTATTTATCCTAGCCATTACTAATCCTAAGGTTTAAGTTAACTTAAGGTTTTAAATTACTTAATTGATATAACCGTAAACTAATTACTTTGAAACCAATTTCTTTTCATTTTTTCCCTTTTCTTTCTTTCCAAAATTCCAATACTTTTACTTTTGATATTTCAAAATACCCAAAATTTATTCAACCAAACCATAGCATCCAATAACTTCAATTTTCAATATAATCTATCACAGATTATCAAATAAATCCCAATCACAGACTATGAAAATAAATTTCAATATTTTCGAGGAATCCAATTGGATCCCTCCAACCTGTTTCCCTGCATCCACATATGTTAGCACAATATAAAAATACCAATCCCGCTTCGAGGGGGATATCACGGTATATAGGGTCATCTGCTATTATGCAGAGCACATAGAGTCTCATCCGCTATATAATGCGAGAATATCAATCACTCCAATATATATACTACTATATATAATATCACATCCAGACTGATAATACTTATCACATTCAATCAATCAACCAATAATTTAAATTTAACTATTTAAATTAACCAGAAATCCTATTTGAGTGAGATTAACTCACCTTTGACCTTCGTTTTGCAATCCAGCCCAAACCGGCTTGTCTCTCCACGATTTTAGACCTTGTATAAACATTTTACGGTTTATTAATATTTAAAATAATCGAACAGTCAATTACCATTTATTAAACTTAATTAACTAATAATTTAATTAAACAAAATTTCCCTTTAATAATTTCTTAGTAATTAAAATAATTTAATAAGTTAATAAAACAAGTTAATCACCCATATATATATACATTGAAATTGACCAGTAAGTTAAAGTATTTTTTTTCTTAAATCCATATATGTATATTTATTTTCTTTTCATTTTGAAACTAAATATATATTTATAAAAATAAGTTATAGATTTCAAAAATCTAACCTTTACATAAATTCCTATATTTTCCAAGATCCAATATATATATACACACACTTATTTTCTGTTTTAAATAAATACTGGCCTAATATTTTCTCTTTTCAGTTTACAACTACAATAGTTTAATTCATCGTTAAATCTATAAAAGAGATTACCCATATATATTTTAATATAAATCAGTGTGTTACAGTATGCGTATATTTTTTTCAATCTATATATATATATATTTAAATTAAGTTAAGAGTGGCACTGTTTATTTATTTCTGCAAATATTTTCCAAACTATATGTAAATATATAAAATTTAATAAAATAAATTTAAAAAAACACCTTACTGTCTTAATTTAATTTTTTTAGACTTAAATAGCTTTTAAATTAAAATGTAAAAAGAATAAACTACCTCACTGAACAGAAAACCAAACCATCGATCCCCTGCTCAAAATCACGATATGAGATTCTGACCTCGTCGAGCTCCTCTCTGTTGCATCCACCATAGAGGCCGAACCCTAACATCACCGAACTGTTGTGACATCGCCCCGCTCGATCTCGCAAATGCCGCCACTGCTAGACCTACTTTGAACCCCGACCATGGACATGATTGCCCTATCCCACGACCTCATGCGCCTCCTCGTTGCTCCAAACCCTCCAATGCTGATTTAAATCAAGCCACAACTGTAATGACCCAAGATTTTAGGAATTTATCCTGGAAAATATAAATGAATTTAAAATAATTTTTAAATAAATTTTGGAAGGAGATTGTTATGGCTTGATAGTGTATCAGAATGTGTGTACATGTGTGCACAGAGTATACACATGAACTAAAGCTAAAATCTCTGAACTTTAAGAATAAATACATATTGATATGTATGGGAATATATATATATATATGTAAATTAAATTCTTAAAAGCTGAATGCATAAGTGAATATAAATATATGTATGCTACTGAATATTTTCTTAAGTATACATGTGCATGTGTGTGTCAGTATAGAATGATATATGTGGGTATATTAATTATTTCAGAAAGACTTATATACAAATATATATATGTGTTAATAAAATACTAGAGTTTAAACTAGTGAAATAAAATATATAGATATTTTAATATAAGCAGAAATAAAAAGAATGGAGATATAAATAGGAATAATTCTCTTATAAATAAATGAGGGAAGTACATACCATTTACATGAAAGCTAAAAATAGGAAAATAAGATAAAACAGAGAATTTCTTGGTATAGGCAGAATTAGAAAAGAGTATTTAATAAACAACAAAACCAAGTCACATTTTTAGCATGATTGTAGACAAGGGGGAAAAGTATTTTTCTGAAAAGCAAAATTTCTGAAAGAAAAATGTAACCACTTTTCTCTTCACCCAAATTAAGCCGGGAATGGGTAAAACTTTGGGTTAAAATGCTGATAACATGATTTTCTGGTGGGCAGAAATGGCTTTAGCCAATACCCAAAACCCTAAGAGAAACCCTGTATATATATATACAAGTATATACAGCAGCCTCCTCTTCTCCTTAGAAAAGAATTTTGAAAAAAAAAAGAAGAAGAAAAACAATACCACAGAAATCATAAGACAAGGGAAGAAATAGAGCTTGAGGATAAGAGCAGGAGTTCATCAGTTAATTAAGGAAACAAAGGAGAGAGCTAGGTGAGAAAACTCACTCAAAAATCTAAGGCAATAAGTCCTAATGTAGGCAGCCAGATAAAAGTATTTTTATTAAAAGAGTATTTTCATATATGAATGTTTATCTGTGATTTTAAACCTGAATATGTTTTGATTTTCTTTGGTTGATTGCTTGTTTTATTATAACAAAGTTTTATGTGTTGATGGTATACATATCTGTTTATACACTCAGATCTCTGATATGTTAATATTTAGGGATATAAACAAATACCCAGAAAGTAAAATGTTGAGAATAGGCAAGTAGTATTGGTTTTTGGCTTAACCCAGAAAAATGAAAATAATGTTGAGCTGCAATATACTCATGTATAAGTGCTGAGGCTTGAAATAAAAAGGAATTAGGGGTGCAATAGGGTTGCCTATGTGCTGATGCTCCTGATTCAATTAAAATGCATATCAAACAAAATTTTGTGATTCAGTGAAACCAGATTATTCTGAGTTTAACTCAAGCACAAATGTTTGCAAAAGAAAAACTCTCTCAGAAACCATAAACCAATGTTAGTTGCCTAAACTCCTTTTAAAATACCAGGATGAAAATATACATATACAGAACCTTATTTTGTAGCCACCAATGGTTGTTTGCTTGTTTGCCTCTGTATGGTTGTGAAAGGAATCAGTGAATGGTTTTGCCATGAAAAATAAAAAGAGTTATTCTTAACTTAAACCTGATTAGGATATTGGGGTCAAGAACACTGCAGGAATGACTTGTGTGCTTGAGTAACATAAGTTGACACATGGCTTGTTTAAGTCCTGAGATCTTTGTGTAATGGAGTGAATTAGTTCATTACAGTGTGTCCATTGATTCATAAATATTGCAGATGAGACCAAGGATAGATAAATATACCAAGGGAATAATACTTGAGATAATGAGGAAACTAGAGTTTTTCCCCAGAATTGAAATATGAGAATTGAATAGATGATTTAACTCATATTGGTTGTTTTCCTGTTTGGTATGAATGATTGCTTGATTATGATTGAGTTGTATGCTTGAAGGTATGTGCCATATTTATATATGTAGTCTCTGGAAGAAAAATTAAAGTGTGCACATGCACAATGACACAGAGCATGCACACAAATATATACCTGATTTCAAAGGACAGAACCTTATGTATTTGTACTTAACTTGATTTTAACCTAATTAACAAATTGCTTTTGTGAATTTTTTCATACCAGACATGTGTCTGCCCCTAGTGTGCTAATGGCATCTGGGGTGTCTCATTTAAAATGAGGCAGTTTCCAATGCTTTTTCAGGGATTGCAGCAACTAAGTAGGAGTAGGAGCAAGGCCTTGAGAAGAAGATATAGCATGCTAGACTTAGTTAGATAAGAGCCTAAATGTTGAAATCTGCATGTATTTACAATTTAAATTGCTACTTGTATTAAGTGTTGAATATTGGATGGATATTTGGTTAGGCATTTTGTTAAGAGATTGATTTGTATCTGGAAACTATGAATTAAGTTAAATATCTGTTATGTTTAAAAAGAATTTTAATCAAATCTTGTAAGTAGATTTAGCAAGAACACCATGTTAAAATTGAATGATTACATTTTATAAATGCATTAGTCAATCATGAATCTTTGGAAAGGATTTAAGTTTTGGATGAGCAGGATAGTTGATTTTCAGAAACTTAAATGTTTTATTTTCTAATACAGCATATGTATGCAAAAGAAATAGGCATAAGTTAAATGTTTTGTATGGCTGCAAGGTTTCTATAGTTAAACTTGTTTCATACAAATGTCTCATGTGCTATATTTTTAAGAAAGGATTTGTAACAAGGGAAGAGTAAGACAGATTCAAATAGTTGCAGAAATATATGCACATAACATGTTTAAGTGCGAATTTTACCACACCTTTTCCTTTGTATTTGAAATAAGAATCTGTATTTTAATCAGATTCTAACCAAATGCATTTTAAATGCCAGACAAATCTTATAAGAAGAAACACAAAAACCTGGAAAATGATAAACACTCTTATCATTCAATCATGAAGCCTTCTAGGTTGTAGGAATGGAATTCAAAAATAATTAAGCAAGAATTATTGTCTAGTATGTTGAAATATAGGCAATAATAAGACATATATGTGCAGATATAGGTAAATAACAGATTCCGAATGGTACAGAAGAAAAATGAAAAAAAATGAAAACCAAAAATTGTGTTTGAACCGACCAGCATAGCACTCGAACTCGTGACCTTTCATGTATAAGTTAGGCGCGTTTCCATTACGCCTAGATGTTGCTTGCTTTCACTTAGGATCCACTTTATTTTATACTGAATTTGTCACTATTCAGAGCTTAACACAAACATCTATATTAAAAGCTTGTTTACTACTGATAATTACTTGATCACTTCTTAGTTAGGATAAACAGACTAATATGTATGTTAACAGTGGATTGTTTGGTCAAAAATAAATTAACAATCCAATATCCTCTTGTTTTTCCAAAACTCTGATTCAAACAAGAGAGGCATATACATCTTCACATGTATGTGCTTATATTTGTGAATGCACTGATATATTTATATTGGTTGATTATTGTGATCCTGGATATATTTTGTTTATTGGAAAAAGATAATTGACCCTGAGAATTATATTTACAATGGATGATATATCTATATATTTATATATCCTCTTTACCAAAAAAAAAAATTCTTTATGAAATTAGGATAGAAATAGGAGGGTCATTTCAGTTGGTATCAGAGCTATGTTATTCAACATAGTAGAAGTAAGGATCAAGTCCTTAGATAGAAATAAAATTAAAGGAACTAAATATCAAACTAACCAGCTATGTAAATTATTATTAGCAAACTATGGTAGGGAGACCACCAAATCAGGGAGCAGGATCTTCCCATGCACCACCAATGGTCAATCTGCAAGACTTGGTGAGAGCATTTAGGGATGGGGCAGGACAAAGGCAAGAAAATCCCTATGAAGAACTCTCAAAATTGCTTAAGACATATACTCATTTAGGAGGCAAAAGCTTTGAAGGGACAGAGAGTATCATGGAAATTCAAACATGGTTGAGAACATTGGAAAGAATTTTCAATGACATGCAACTTGATGATCAAAGAAAGAGGCAAGTGGCTTCCAGACAGCTGAAAGGAGTAGCTTTAGGCTGGTGGGAAGTAATCATTGCAGGAAGGAATGAGAATGAAATCACTTGGAATCAATTCAAAGAGATGTTGGAAGCAAGGTTTGTACCAGCATCAGCAAAGACTACCTTGTTAGAAGAATTCATTAGACTTAGACAAGGAACCATGACTGTCACAGAATACACTCAAAAGTTTGAGGGACTTTCCACTTATGGAGCAATGCTTGTGGCAGATGAGGCATCTAAAAATGATAGGTACATAAAGGGTCTGAACCCAGGACTTAGTAGAGCCATGTTACCCTATGCAGACAAGACTTTTGATCATGTGATAGACTTAGCTTTGAGGTTGGAGCAGCATAACAAGGAAAGGGAGAAGTTCAGAAATTTTAAGAGCAATAATAACAAGAAGGGTAAGGGGAGATATCACCCTTATGATAAGAAGAAAGAAGAGGCTAGTAACAAAAGCACTGGAGATGTCAAAGCTAAGGAAGATAAGAAGAAAATTGTGTGCCATCAGTGTGGAAAAGAAGGGCATATCAAACCAAAATGTCCAGAATTGAAAGGAGGAGCTTTCAAATGCTATCTATGTGGGAAAGAGGGGCATATGAAGAGGAATTGTCCTGAGTATAAACAGCAAGGCAAATTGGCAAATTTGGAAGGAAAAGGCAAAGCCACAGTGGAGAGTAACACTGTAAACCATAGCCAAGTGGAAGGTACATTACTTATTTGTACCATACCCATAATAGTAGTGTATGATACTGGGGCAACTCACTCCTTAATTTCTTATGAATTGGTTAAAATGCTAAAACTGAATTGCATATTGGTTGAAACCCCATTGCATATACAAAGTCCATTGGGGAGTTCTAGTGTTTTAAATATGATTTGTGTGGATGTGGAGTTAAACATAGGAGGAAATATTTTTATTTCCAATTTATATGTTTTGAATTACCCAAATATAGGTGTTATATTGGGGGTAGACTGGTTAAGGCAATTTAAAGCCATAATTAATTTAGACTCATCCACCATATCATTGCAAAATTCTAGAGGCCAGAGAATCACAGTTTTATGTGAGGTAGCTAAGGAAGGAAAACTATATCATTTAGTTGACTCAGAAAAAGATTTCAGTGAACTAACCATTGAAGAAATTCCCATAGTCAATGAATATTTGGATGTGTTTGGTGAGGTCAAGGGTATTCCACACCATAGACCAGTAGAATTCCAGATCAATCTAGTTCCAGGAGCAAGCCCAGTGATTAAAAAGCCAACTAGAATGGGGCCAAATGAACTAAAAGAATTAAAGAAACAGTTAGAAGAATTGGAAGAAAAGGGTTTTATAAGACCAAGTAATTCTTGCTGGGGAGCACCAGTGGTGTTTGTTAAGAAGCAAGATGGGTCCTTAAGACTCTGCATAGATTATAGAGAATTAAACAAAGTAACTATTAAAAATAAATACCCATTGCCAAGAATAGATGATCTTTTTGATCAACTAGCAGGGGCAAAGGTATTTTCTAGACTTGACTTAGCATCTGGTTTTCACCAAATGAAGGTAGAAGAATCAAGCATCAAGTACACTGCCTTTAACACTAGGTATGGGTTGTATGAATTTTTGGTTATGCCATTTGGCTTGACCAATGCACCATCTTACTTTGTAGACTTAATGAACAGAACCTTTAGGGATTGTTTGGACAAGTTTGTGCTTATTTTCATAGATGACATTTTGATTTATTCCAAGACAGTGGAAGAACATAAGCATCATTTACACCTAGTTTTGTCTAGACTAAGGGAAAAAGATTTAAAGGCAAAATTCTCAAAATGTGTGTTTTGGAAGGAGGAAGTACATTTTCTTGGCCATGTTATATCTGCCAAAGGAATTTCTGTGAACCCCAATAAAGTAGTGGCTATTCAAGCATGGAAGAGGCCAAGCACTGTGAGTGAAGTGAGGTCATTTATGGGGATGGCAGGGTATTATAGGAGGTTTATAAAAGATTTTTCAAAAATTTCTACACCACTCACTAACCTAACCAGGAAGAACCAAGCTTTTGTTTGGTCAGAGAAATGTGAGAAGTCTTTTGAACAATTGAAGGAGGCATTGGTAAATGCTCCAATTCTAAGGGTACCACATGGAAATGAAGAATTAGTGGTATACACTGATGCTAGTGGATTTGGCTTGGGTGCAGTGTTGATGCAACAAGGCCAAGTCATTGCATATGCATCCAGACAACTTAAACCCCATGAAGTAAGGTATGCCACACATGATCTCGAATTAGCAGCTGTGATATATGCTTTAAAACTTTGGAGACATTATTTATTAGGCACAAAGTTTGAACTCTACACTGACCACAAGTCCCTAAAATATTTGTTTTCACAAAAAGATTTGAACATGAGGCAACATAGATGGGTGGAGTTCTTAGCTGCCTATGATTTTGACATACTCTATACACCAGGCAAAGCAAACAAAGTAGCAGATGCTCTAAGTAGACAGCATGCTAAATTGGCTATGCTGATGATAGCAGAATTTAAAGATTTGTCTTTGCTAACTGAGTTAGAGATTGAGGAGAATGGTTGTGTGCACATTAATGAGCAGATGCATGATGCACAAGAAGATAAAGGGAAGTTAAGCTTAATGACACTTCAACCAGATTTAATTCTGAAGGTAGGAAAAATGCAAGAACAAGATGCTCACTTATTAGAGAAGAGAATGCTCCTCTCAAGAGGGGAGGAAGTAATGAATCACCACATTGATAAAGATGGTTATGTGAGATACCAGAATAGAATGTGTGTACCAGAAGACATAGAATTGAAGAAGGAAATATTGAATGAATATCACAGAAGTAAATACTCCATACACCCAGGTAACACAAAAATGTATCAAAATCTGAAAAGAGACTTCTGGTGGAAGGGGATGAAATCTGATATAGCCAAGTACATTGCCAAATGTATGACTTGCCAACAAGTCAAGGCTGAAACTCAAAGACCATCAGGGTTGATGCAACCTCTTAGTGTACCACAGTGGAAGTGGGAAGACATATCTATGGACTTCATAGATGGACTGCCTAGATCTAAGAGAGGTAATACAAGTATATGGGTGATAGTTGATAGGCTAACCAAGGTAGCACACTTCATCCCAGTCAAGTCAGAAAGAACAGCACCAAAACTAGCTCAAATTTTTATAAAAGAAGTGGTAAGGTTACATGGCATTCCCAAAACCATTGTAAGTGATAGGGATACCATCTTCACTTCAAAATTTTGGAGAAGCTTTCAAGAAGCAATGGGAAGTGAACTATGTTTAAGTACTGCCTACCATCCTCAATCAGATGGGCAGACTGAGGTGGTAAACAAAGTTTTGGAGGACATGTTGAGGGCATGTATACTGGATTTTGGGGGCAACTGGGAAGATTATCTTCATCTAGTTGAATTTACATACAACAACAGCTACCAAAGCACCATAGGAATGGCTCCATTTGAAGCCTTATATGGTAAACCCTGCTTGTCACCTGTTTGCTGGGTAGAAGCAGGAGAAAGGTCTATTTTAGGACCTGAGTACATACAAGAAACCAAGGAGAAAATTGAGTTGATAAGAAGAAGAATGACAGCAGCTCAAGATAGGCAAAAGAAATTTGCAGACTTGAGAAGGAGGCAGGTAGAATATGAGGTGGGGAATTTTGTTTTCATCAAAATCTCACCCATGAAAAATGTGCTGAGGTTTGGAAAACAAGGCAAATTAACCCCAAGATATATTGGACCATACAAAATTCTGGAGAGAATTGGTCCTTTGGCATATAAGTTGGAATTACCAGAAAACATGCAAGGCATACATGATGTTTTTCATGTATCACAATTGAGAAGGTGGGTCCATGACAAGGCAGAAATTCTTGAAACCCCAACCCAAGTGCAGATAAATCCTAGTTTGATTTATGAAAAGGATCCAGTGGGAATCTTAGCAAAAGATGTGAAGAAGTTGAGGAATAAATCTCTGAAACTTGTGAAGGTACAGTGGAGTCTAGATCCTAGTGATTGCACATGGGAATTAGAAGACAAAGTTAGGATGAACTATCCTAAGCTATTTTCAGATTAAGGTAATTCTGATTTTTGATTGTTTTCTTTATTTTGGATGAATATATTTTTAGTTAATATAGAACTAAGAATCTATTTGGAAGAGAATATACTTGTTCTCTGAACTAAGTTTAAAATTTATTTTAAGCTTAGGAAAATTGTGGGACACAATTTCTAAAAGGAGGGGTGTATGTAATGACCCAAGATTTTAGGAATTTATCCTGGAAAATATAAATGAATTTAAAATAATTTTTAAATAAATTTTGGAAGGAGATTGTTATGGCTTGATAGTGTATCAGAATGTGTGTACATGTGTGCACAGAGTATACACATGAACTAAAGCTAAAATCTCTGAACTTTAAGAATAAATACATATTGATATGTATGGGAATATATATATATATATGTAAATTAAATTCTTAAAAGCTGAATGCATAAGTGAATATAAATATATGTATGCTACTGAATATTTTCTTAAGTATACATGTGCATGTGTGTGTCAGTATAGAATGATATATGTGGGTATATTAATTATTTCAGAAAGACTTATATACAAATATATATATGTGTTAATAAAATACTAGAGTTTAAACTAGTGAAATAAAATATATAGATATTTTAATATAAGCAGAAATAAAAAGAATGGAGATATAAATAGGAATAATTCTCTTATAAATAAATGAGGGAAGTACATACCATTTACATGAAAGCTAAAAATAGGAAAATAAGATAAAACAGAGAATTTCTTGGTATAGGCAGAATTAGAAAAGAGTATTTAATAAACAACAAAACCAAGTCACATTTTTAGCATGATTGTAGACAAGGGGGAAAAGTATTTTTCTGAAAAGCAAAATTTCTGAAAGAAAAATGTAACCACTTTTCTCTTCACCCAAATTAAGCCGGGAATGGGTAAAACTTTGGGTTAAAATGCTGATAACATGATTTTCTGGTGGGCAGAAATGGCTTTAGCCAATACCCAAAACCCTAAGAGAAACCCTGTATATATATATACAAGTATATACAGCAGCCTCCTCTTCTCCTTAGAAAAGAATTTTGAAAAAAAAAGAAGAAGAAAAACAATACCACAGAAATCATAAGACAAGGGAAGAAATAGAGCTTGAGGATAAGAGCAGGAGTTCATCAGTTAATTAAGGAAACAAAGGAGAGAGCTAGGTGAGAAAACTCACTCAAAAATCTAAGGCAATAAGTCCTAATGTAGGCAGCCAGATAAAAGTATTTTTATTAAAAGAGTATTTTCATATATGAATGTTTATCTGTGATTTTAAACCTGAATATGTTTTGATTTTCTTTGGTTGATTGCTTGTTTTATTATAACAAAGTTTTATGTGTTGATGGTATACATATCTGTTTATACACTCAGATCTCTGATATGTTAATATTTAGGGATATAAACAAATACCCAGAAAGTAAAATGTTGAGAATAGGCAAGTAGTATTGGTTTTTGGCTTAACCCAGAAAAATGAAAATAATGTTGAGCTGCAATATACTCATGTATAAGTGCTGAGGCTTGAAATAAAAAGGAATTAGGGGTGCAATAGGGTTGCCTATGTGCTGATGCTCCTGATTCAATTAAAATGCATATCAAACAAAATTTTGTGATTCAGTGAAACCAGATTATTCTGAGTTTAACTCAAGCACAAATGTTTGCAAAAGAAAAACTCTCTCAGAAACCATAAACCAATGTTAGTTGCCTAAACTCCTTTTAAAATACCAGGATGAAAATATACATATACAGAACCTTATTTTGTAGCCACCAATGGTTGTTTGCTTGTTTGCCTCTGTATGGTTGTGAAAGGAATCACTGAATGGTTTTGCCATGAAAAATAAAAAGAGTTATTCTTAACTTAAACCTGATTAGGATATTGGGGTCAAGAACACTGCAGGAATGACTTGTGTGCTTGAGTAACATAAGTTGACACATGGCTTGTTTAAGTCCTGAGATCTTTGTGTAATGGAGTGAATTAGTTCATTACAGTGTGTCCATTGATTCATAAATATTGCAGATGAGACCAAGGATAGATAAATATACCAAGGGAATAATACTTGAGATAATGAGGAAACTAGAGTTTTTCCCCAGAATTGAAATATGAGAATTGAATAGATGATTTAACTCATATTGGTTGTTTTCCTGTTTGGTATGAATGATTGCTTGATTATGATTGAGTTGTATGCTTGAAGGTATGTGCCATATTTATATATGTAGTCTCTGGAAGAAAAATTAAAGTGTGCACATGCACAATGACACAGAGCATGCACACAAATATATACCTGATTTCAAAGGACAGAACCTTATGTATTTGTACTTAACTTGATTTTAACCTAATTAACAAATTGCTTTTGTGAATTTTCTCATACCAGACATGTGTCTGCCCCTAGTGTGCTAATGGCATCTGGGGTGTCTCATTTAAAATGAGGCAGTTTCCAATGCTTTTTCAGGGATTGCAGCAACTAAGTAGGAGTAGGAGCAAGGCCTTGAGAAGAAGATATAGCATGCTAGACTTAGTTAGATAAGAGCCTAAATGTTGAAATCTGCATGTATTTACAATTTAAATTGCTACTTGTATTAAGTGTTGAATATTGGATGGATATTTGGTTAGGCATTTTGTTAAGAGATTGATTTGTATCTGGAAACTATGAATTAAGTTAAATATCTGTTATGTTTAAAAAGAATTTTAATCAAATCTTGTAAGTAGATTTAGCAAGAACACCATGTTAAAATTGAATGATTACATTTTATAAATGCATTAGTCAATCATGAATCTTTGGAAAGGATTTAAGTTTTGGATGAGCAGGATAGTTGATTTTCAGAAACTTAAATGTTTTATTTTCTAATACAGCATATGTATGCAAAAGAAATAGGCATAAGTTAAATGTTTTGTATGGCTGCAAGGTTTCTATAGTTAAACTTGTTTCATACAAATGTCTCATGTGCTATATTTTTAAGAAAGGATTTGTAACAAGGGAAGAGTAAGACAGATTCAAATAGTTGCAGAAATATATGCACATAACATGTTTAAGTGCGAATTTTACCACACCTTTTCCTTTGTATTTGAAATAAGAATCTGTATTTTAATCAGATTCTAACCAAATGCATTTTAAATGCCAGACAAATCTTATAAGAAGAAACACAAAAACCTGGAAAATGATAAACACTCTTATCATTCAATCATGAAGCCTTCTAGGTTGTAGGAATGGAATTCAAAAATAATTAAGCAAGAATTATTGTCTAGTATGTTGAAATATAGGCAATAATAAGACATATATGTGCAGATATAGGTAAATAACAGATTCCGAATGGTACAGAAGAAAAATGAAAAAAAATGAAAACCAAAAATTGTGTTTGAACCGACCAGCATAGCACTCGAACTCGTGACCTTTCATGTATAAGTTAGGCGCGTTTCCATTACGCCTAGATGTTGCTTGCTTTCACTTAGGATCCACTTTATTTTATACTGAATTTGTCACTATTCAGAGCTTAACACAAACATCTATATTAAAAGCTTGTTTACTACTGATAATTACTTGATCACTTCTTAGTTAGGATAAACAGACTAATATGTATGTTAACAGTGGATTGTTTGGTCAAAAATAAATTAACAATCCAATATCCTCTTGTTTTTCCAAAACTCTGATTCAAACAAGAGAGGCATATACATCTTCACATGTATGTGCTTATATTTGTGAATGCACTGATATATTTATATTGGTTGATTATTGTGATCCTGGATATATTTTGTTTATTGGAAAAAGATAATTGACCCTGAGAATTATATTTACAATGGATGATATATCTATATATTTATATATCCTCTTTACCAAAAAAAAAAAAATTCTTTATGAAATTAGGATAGAAATAGGAGGGTCATTTCAACAACTCGATGCGAATAACTCGATCGATTCCATAATTTAGCTCGGTCATCATGTATTCCTCTCGAGTATCGATTTCAACCGAAGTTTTGAAGGGGAAAAGAGTTTTTGGTTTTTGATTTGATTCGACTTTTTTTCTTCTTTCTTTTCGCCATTCTTTTCGAAGCAGTTGCATATATTATTTTTTTGTTATCTGGTTTGGATTTAAAAAAGAAGAAGAAGAAAGAAAGACCGAGGAACATCGGGTGCGTGATTTGAAAAGGACGAGACGTTGATATTGGCGTGCTACAAACAATTAGCTACAGTGATGGTGAATTGAAAGGAAAAAGGTTCGATGTGGATATAAATGAAAAGTTATGATGTGAAAAATTGACCAGTCAACTTATATATAAATGTGGAAATTAGCCACAAGGGCCTCTTTAGCAAGTGCAATTAGTTTCTAGGACACACAACTGAAATAATTACTTTTAAGGACAAAATGCAAAATAATTAGTTTCTAAGGCCTAAAAATCTATGAAATTATGTCCTTGAAAGTAATTGGACTGCTGACTTTGTCCTTAAAAGTAATTATTCTGCTGACTTTGGCCTTGAAATTAATTTCTGTGGATGTGTGTCCTAGAAACTAATTGGACTGCAAAGTTTGTCCTTTTAGTGAAATGCCCCTATATAAATTATTTAAATTTAAATTGTCTCGATTTCACAACCTAAAATTTTGACATCCTATCGAGGCGTGCTGCCAGGCGTTTATAATGTTATACCCCTATTCCGAATGCAATGGAAAAGGTTTCGAGTCCTAATTCGACCGTATGGAGAAGATAGCTTTTTGGACCTAATTTATATTGAATTTTGGATATAGATTTTGACATGTTTCTATACCGTGCGATTAAATGATAATTCCAAACGTTACGAAATTTGAAATTCGATAATAATACAATATTACGGATCCAATGAAACTGGTTTCATCGAAATTCGAGACTATGCTTCGGAAGGCTATTTTTAAATGTCCATTTAAACGATATATTTTTAAAAATGAACAAAACATTTTTAAATTCAATTTTAAAGCTTCTATTATCTTCAGTATTATCAATATAAATTTTATTAGCCTTTAAATTATTTTCAACAAGCTTGAAACTCCAGATTCAATATTTTACCTAGTTCAAATTATTTAATTCAATAATTAAATTATCCAATAAAAATTGATATTTGAAATTCAAGTTAAAACTAACTTTTTCAAATAATTAAAATCAATTAAATATTCAAGTTTCAAATATCAAAAATTCCGGGTCGTCACACCGTCGAATCTGTATCCATCTAGCTTTGATTTGGAATTCGTGCTTGGATTCGTAACTCATCTCAGTCTCGTTCATCTCTAGCCTCAAAATATGAGCTATCACTCACGATTAACGTTCTTATATTTATTAAATTTGATTTCAATTGAAACGACAATTGAAATATGCCGCTGTTAGTTATTTACATTGCTATATATATATGCTATCATCTGTATCTGTTCACCTGTGACAACTAACACCATTATCTGTTATTTTATCACTGATGATATATGCCTGTTACCGATTGTTATATTATTATCATTACTGTTCTCACTCTGCAAGTTCCCTGTTAATATAGAAATCCCTATGGGTTGAAATGATTCATACCCGAACGATCTTGTAGAATATGAGAGAATCGTTATGGGTTGAAATGATAAACCCAAGCGATTTTCATTGAATTGAATTTGGGATTGCGGGTTAAAAAGATATATACCCGTATATATTTAAATTGCGGATTGAAATGATAAATATCCGTATCACTTGACCATAGGATAGAAAATTTTATACAGACACCGTTGGTCTACATATAAATATTTTGAAAATGATTTCTATGGTTTTGGAAAGAAGTATATGGTTTATTAAATATTGATTTTTAAGATATTATATATAAATTTATTTTATAAAGATTAAAATTTAGATTTTCTAAAATTATATGTTTTGAAAATTGTATAGTTATAGGTTAATTTTGTAATTATAAATTTTAAGAATTTATTTATAATTTTTCTATTTTAAAATATATAAATAGATTAATATTTAATATTGTTTAAGTACTTATTTAAAAATTTATATTTTCAAATATAGAGTTTATAATTATTTTAATAAATTCAGGTTGGAAAGCGGAATAGAAATTGGGTTGAAATTATATTTATTTAAGAATTATACTTAAATAAGTTTGATTTGAAATTTATATAAATTGGAATTTTAAAGATATGATTTTATAACATGGATTTGATTAAAAGTGACTTAAATGAATATTTCAAATTTATATAAATTTAAATGGGATATTTTGTTTATTTAAATTTGTGAATTTGAAGTTGTATTTAGATGTTATTCAAATGATTAAGTAAATATTTCAAAACTAAATAATAGTAAAGTGAATTTGATATATATATACGAAATTATCGAATTTAGTTTTAAAAATGTTGAATATTTAAAGCTTTGAAATATATTGAAATTGAAATGGCTTATTTTATGGTTCAAATATGTATTTGAAAGCAATAATTTGAAATGGTTTATTGAGAAACTGAATTGAGTTGAATTTAATGAATTGAGATGGAATAAAATTTGAATTTTGGAATTCAAGTGATTTGGAATCGATTTGTGAAATTTGAGAAGGCTATTTTATTATATAAGTATTTTTAAATTATATTTAAACCTATTTATATATTTTACTTTATAAATTATTTTTAATATAAGCTATTTTAATATAAACTATTTTAATATACAAATTATTTTAATTTAAACTATTTTAAATAAATTATTTTATTTTATAAACTATATTATTATAAATACTATTATTAATTTCTAAATTGTTTAAAGGAAAATGTTATGATTTCAAAGTGTTATGATTTCCAAAGTGTTATAATTTCAAGTGTTTTGGTTTCGAAAGTGTTATAACTTTGTAAGTACTATGGTTTTGAAATGGAAATGATATCGTATTGATATGGTTTTTTTGAAATGGCAATGATATTTTGGTTTTGAAGTATAAACTATTTTGAAATGACCGCGGTGTTATAATAACGTTTGGTTGTTAAAGAGACCAGGATTGGATATTGTCATACTCTCTGCCAATACCGAAAACCACTTTAATAACTGTGTACGCGGTGGAGATTCCAGAATAAAGTAGAATGATGGCGATGTTCTTGAGGTATATACGTGGACCTAACTCCCATGAGTTAGCATAAGGTGGCTAAAACAGGAGCAATTGACGGGCCAATGAGGTAGCTCCTCTGATCGGATACACTCCTTCGATACCATTCTATTACTTTGTGATTGATTAGGTGCACCACTCGGATTTTTGGGAGTGTGGCTCGAGGTAGGTGGTAGTGGCTGCTATGCGTTATGATGCAGCCCAGATTGATGAAGTGTTAGGTCGCGAGCGACCTAACGAGTTCTTGAGTCGCGAGCGACCTAACGAGTCGCAAGAGAAGGAATTGCGACCTAACCAGAGGCACGAGGAGAAGGCTGCAACACGCTGTGATAAGTCGCTTGTTTTAGGTTGTGAACGACCTAGCGACCTACAAGCTAACGAGTTAAAAAATAAGGCGCTCAGACGACCTAACGAGTTACGACCTAAGTTAGGTCGCGGGAAAATATGGGAAGATAGGTCGCTCACTTTAGGTCGTTCTGATCTTTCGAATACCAGCTTTGACAAGTTACGACCTAAGTTAGGTCGCGAGAAGGAATTACGACCTATGATAGGTCGCAGAGAAGAGATACGACCTGAGTTAGGTCGCGGAGAGGAGCTACGACCTATGTTAGGTCGCGAAGAGGGGATACGACCTATGTTAGGTCGCGGAAGCGAGATACGACCTATGATAGGTCGTTGATTTGGATATACCGCTTTATTTTAGGTCACTGCCTTCTGTTGTTAGGTCGTTCACTGCTACATCTTTTAAGTCGCTCATGGGGTAGGTCGCATGAAGATTTCCATAAGCTATTCTTTAAGTCGCTGCCGTGTATTTTTAGGTCGCTTGACCTTATGTGAGTTGTATTTTAGGTCTAGGCCGATCTATATGTTGTAAATATATGATATCATGTGTTGTAATGTGCTATATTTCGTGCTGTATTGCTGTGTTGTTTCTTTAGGTCGCAGACGACCTTAGTTAGGTCGTAAGTCGTCATTGTTATGTCGGTGCCGACCTAGGTGTTGTAATATGTTGAGTCGTGTTGAGTTGTAACCTCTATAAATAGCGGGGTGGTGTCATTTGTAACGATTGTTGATTTTGAATAAAACTTTTGTTTGTTAGCTTTGTGCTTTCATTAAATTGGTAGTTGAGTGTAATCTCCTATCACCACTTTCGGTTAATCGAGTGCGCTCGATTCAACGACTGCTGAAGCCGATTCACGGAATCTAGTGCGCTAGATCAACGTGCGAAGAATCGTGGATCTTTAAACACGGTATCGTGCGCGATCAACGTGTTTGGGATAGCTAGAATTCGGTATCTTCGGATCAAGGAATTTGGGCCTTTCGGTATCTTCTACTTCATCGATTGCCACTTTCATCATCACAATCATTTTAGTATTCCGCTGCTGCGTCATTTGGTATCAGAGCTAGACTTAGCCAATCATAGCTAAGCCGAGTCTTGGAGCCAATTATTATTCGAGAGTTTGAAGTTGAAGGCCGTGCATCATATTGAAGTTAAAGGCCGTGTATCATTTGGGATCATTTTGATTTGTTCAAGCCGAGAATTGAAGTGTTAGTGAAGATTCAACAATGCCGCCGAGAAGAGCTAACCGTCATCAAAATGTTGAAGATTTGTATAAGAGAGAAGATGCTGAACAAATGGAACAACGCATAAGTAACAAATTCAATGAGAAGTTGGATGAAGGCATTGGAAGGTTAGAGAAATTGATGAATGACTTGAATCAAGATCGAAGAAGGAGGTCGCCAATCTCGAACCATGGAGGAAACCGAGTTTCGCCATCGGTTACGGAAGCAAGAATGGTATCGCCACAATCTGATCGAGGAAGAAGAGAATCATCAGTTTCGATGAGAAGAGATCACCATGAGTATAGAGATGATGAAAGAAGAACTCAACGTGAGTTTGAGTATGAGCCATATCGTGATGATGAACGACAAAGTAGAAGAGACATGCGTGATCGAAGGGATGTTGATGGTCGAGATCGATATCGCAATACACGTGAATATGATGAAGAGAGTGATAGAAGCAATAATCATTATCGACATCGAGACCAAGGAAGAAATGCATATCGGGATGTTGAAGATGATCGACGATGGGAATCGGGGATGAAAACTGAAATTCCATAATTCAAGGGTGGTATGCAACCTGAAGAATTTCTTGATTGGTTGTCTAATGTTGAAGAGATTTTTGACTTTAAGGAAGTTCCCGAGCATCGGAGAGTGAAGTTAGTTGCTACACGTTTGAGAGGAAGAGCTATGGCATGGTGGCAGCAAACTAAACTTACACGGGAGAGGATGGGAAAGTCAAAGATTGAATCTTGGGAAAAGATGAAGAAGTTGATGAAAGCTACATTCTTACCTTATAATTATCAATCTCTTACGTATCAACGTTTGCAGAACTTGAGGCAAGGCACGAAGACTGTTAATGACTATGCAGATGAATTTTATCAGCTTATTGCCAGGAATGATATTATGGAAACGGAGGAGCAGCTAACAGCTAGATTTGTTGGAGGGTTGAGAATGCAAATTCAAGACATGGTAAATATGTTTGATCCCAGATCTGTTGCTGAAGCACACCAGAAAGCGTTAGCTTGGGAGAAGCAAGGCAGGAGAGGAGGTGGTGTGTTTACAAATTCCAACAATCAAGTGAAAGGGGCTAGTAGCAATGTGAATGTTTCCAAGGCTGTTGCAAAACCAGTTGTTAATGAAGTAGCAAAGACCAGGGTCAATAGTGGTATCAAATGTTTCAATTGTCAGGAGCTTGGTCACAAGAGCAATGAATGTCCAAAGCCAAAGAAGCGAGCAATGATAGCTGAGGTTGTGGATGAGGATGAGGAGGCTGAAGGTTCTAATTCATTACCGGTTGAGGAGGAAGAGTTATTGTCAGGAGATGATGGATATACATTAATGATGAGGAGGAATTGCTTGACACCGAAGCAGGAGGAAGAGACTAGCTGGTTGAGGAGTAACATCTTTCAATCAACATGCACTATCTTGGGAAGGGTTTGCAAATTTGTCATTGATGCGGGAAGCTGTGATAATATTATCTCTACAGAAGCTGTGAAGAAGTTGTCATTGAAGACAGAGAAGCATCCTAAACCTTACAAGTTAGCTTGGTTGAGGAAAGGTGGGGAGGTGAAAGTGTGTCGAAGAGCTTTTGTTAATTTTTCAATTGGGAAGAAATACAAAGACGAAATTTGGTGTGATATGGTTGACATGGACGTATGCCATTTGTTGTTGGGAAGACCATGGCAGTATGATCGAGCTGTACAACATGAAGGACGTACGAACAGCTATAGTTTCATGTTTGAAGGCACAAAAATCACTCTAGTTCCCAAGAAGCGACAACAAGAAGAAAGCAAGTTGGAGGAGATTGAAGAGCTTAAAACTTTGTTATCTTTGAAAGAGTTTGTGAAGGAAGTAGAAGAGGAACCTGAAGTATTTTTGTTGATTGGACGGGAGAATCATGAAGTGGTTGAGATTCCTGAAGAAGTAAAACCAGTGCTGGAAGAATTTGACGATGTATTTCCTGAAGAGTTACCAACGGAGTTGCCACCGTTGAGAGACATTCAACATCAAATTGATCTTGTTCCAAGAGCTGTGTTACCTCATAGACCACACTACAGAATGAGTCCAAAAGAACACGAGGAGTTGCGAAGGCAGGTGGAAGAATTGCTTGAACAAGGGCGTGTGCAGGAAAGTTTAAGTCCATGTGTTGTACCAGCATTATTAGTGCCGAAAAAGGATGGGACGTCGAGAATGTGTACCGATAGTCGGGCATTGAATAAGATTACAGTGAGATACAGATTTCCTATGCCTAGACTGGATGATTTGTTGGATCAGCTTAGTGGAGCTACTATCTTTTCGAAGATCGATTTGAAGAGTGGTTATCATCAAATTCGAATCAGACCAGGGGATGAATGGAAAACAGCGTTCAAGACACGTGAGGGGTTATACGAATGGCTGGTGATGCCGTTTGGTCTTTCGAATGCACCTAGTACATTTATGCGAGTGATGAATTAGATTTTTAGACCTTTCATTGGGAAGTTCGTGGTGGTGTATTTTGATGATATACTGATATATAGTGGAAGTCCAGAAGAACACTTGCAACATCTGAGAGAAGTGTTGATGGTACTGCGACAGGAACAGTTTTATGCTGCAACAAAGAAATGCGTGTTCATGACGCAGAGTGTTTTATTTTTGGGATATGTTATATCAGGAAGAGGTATACAGGTGGATCAGAATAAAGTTGAAGCAATCAGAAATTGGCCACAACCCAGGACGATAACAGAAGTTAGAAGTTTTCATGGTTTGGCATCATTCTACCGAAGATTCATTCCACACTTCAGTAGCGTGATGACTCCAGTTACTGATTGTATGAAGGGGAAACAGTTTTCATGGTCGGAGGAAGCAGGGGTTGCTTTTGAGCGGATCAAAGAACTTTGACGACAACACCAATTCTAGTATTACCAGATTTTCAGTTGTTGTTTGAGTTACATACTGATGCATCTAAAGTTGGGATTGGAGGAGTATTGAGTCAAAAAGGACGTCCTATTGCATATTTTAGTGAGAAGTTATCAGGAGCAAAGATGAGATATAATACATATGATGTCGAATTTTATGCTATTGTGCAAGCTGTGAAACATTGGAGAAATTATTTGTTTCATAAAGAATTTGTTTTATATACTGATCATGAAGCGTTGAGGCATATGTAGGGACATGACAAGATTGCAGCAAGGCATACTTCATGGATTGCATACTTACAACAATTTACATTTGTGGTGAAGCATAAATCGGGAATTACAAATCGAGTGGCAGATGCATTGAGCAGAAGGAATCATGTGTTGACTACAATGAAGGTAGAGGTGACAGGGTTTGATGTGTTTCCAGAATTGTTTGTCGATGATCCTTACTTTGCGAAGTTTGTAGACAAAATCAGGGAGGGAAAGACGGATGATTATGTGTTGGTGGATGGTTTTCTTTTTAAAGGGAATCGATTATGTATACCAGAGAGTAGCTTACGACTGAAGATTGTGAAGGAGTTACATGAGGAAGGACATGTGGGCAGAGATCGTACTCTACAGTTGATTTCTCGATCTTATTATTGGCCTTCGATGAAGCGAGAAGTTGAAAAGTTTGTGGAAAGATGTCATGTTTGTCAAGTTTCGAAAGGAACAACTACAAATGCAGGATTATACATGCCTTTACCTGTTCCGACAAAACCATGGGTAGATGTGAGTATGGATTTCGTGTTGGGGTTACCAAGGACTCAACGTGGAAATGGCTCTATATATGTTGTAGTAGACCGTTTCTCGAAGATGGTACATTTTATTGCCTGTAGGAAGACGGCGGACGCAGTCCATGTGGCACAATTGTTCTTTAAGGAGATCTATCGCCTACATGGTTTACCAGAATCCATTGTTTCTGATCGGGATACTAGATTTTTAAGTCATTTTTGGCTGAGTTAGTGGAAGATGGTGGGAACAAAGCTAAATTTCAGTAGTGCTTACCATCTGCAGTCCGATGGTCAGACTGAAGTTGTTAACAGATCTTTGGGAAATTTGTTGCGGTGCCTTGTGAAGGATAATCTGAAGAGTTGGGATGTGAAGTTATGTCAAGCAGAGTTTGCTCATAATCATGCTATAAACCGTAGTACAAGTTTCGGTCCATTTCTAATTGTATATTCAAGCCTGCCAAAGGGGCCGTTGGATTTGACGATAATACCACAACTAAAGGGAACCGTTAAACGGCTGTTGATTTTGTTGATGGATTGACAGAATGTCATAAAATCGTTCAGGAACGATTGGAGAAAGCGAATGAAAAGTATAAACGATCTGCGGACTTGAAGCGAAGAAGCGTTGAATTTAATGAAGGGGATTTAGTATATGCTGTGCTAACAAAAGATCGTTTTCCAGTGGGAGCGTACAATAAACTTAAAGCTCGAAAGATTGCATCTGTAACGATTGTGAAACGGATCAATGAAAACGCTTATAGGTTGAAGCTGCCGGAGGATGTGTACACTTCTGATGTGTTTAATGTTAAACATCTTATACCGTATCATGGGGATGAGCTTATTGTGGACGAGGAAGGCGCAAATTCAAAAACGAATTTTTCTCAACCTGGGGAGGATGATGCAGCCCAGATTGATGAAGTGTTAGGTCGCGAGCGACCTAACGAGTTCTTGAGTCGCGAGCGACCTAACGAGTCGCAAGAGAAGGAATTGCGACCTAACCAAAGGCACGAGGAGAAGGCGGCAACACGCTGTGATAAGTCGCTTGTTTTAGGTCGTGAACAACCTAGCGACCTACGAGCTAACGAGTTAAAAAATAAGGCGCTCAGACGACCTAACGAGTTACGACCTAAGTTAGGTCGCGGGAAAATATGGGAAGATAGGTCGCTCACTTTAGGTCGTTCCGATCTTTCGAATACCAGCTTTGACAAATTACGACCTAAGTTAGGTCACGAGAAGGAATTACGACCTATGATAGGTCGCAGAGAAGAGATACGACCTGAGTTAGGTCGCAGAGAGGAGCTACGACCTATGTTAGGTCGCGAAGAGGGGATACGACCTATGTTAGGTCGCGGAAGTGAGATACGACCTATGATAGGTCGCTGATTTGGATACCGCTTTATTTTAGGTCGCTGCCTTCTGTTGTTAGGTCGTTCACTGCTACATCTTTTAAGTCGCTCATGGGGTAGGTCGCATGAAGATTTCCAGAAGCTATTCTTTAAGTCGCTGCCGTGTATTTTTAGGTCGCTTGACCTTATGTGAGTTGTATTTTAGGTCGAGGCCGATCTATATGTTGTAAATATATGATATCATGTGTTGTAATGTGCTATATTTCGTGCTGTATTGCTGTGTTGTTTCTTTAGGTCACAAACGACCATAGTTAGGTCGTAAGTCGTCAGTGTTAGGTCGGTGCCGACCTAGGTGTTGTAATATGTTGAGTCGTGTTGAGTTGTAACCTCTATAAATAGCGGGGTGGTGTCATTTGTAACGGTTGTTGATTTTGAATAAAACTTTTGTTTGTTAGCTTTATGCTTTCATTAAATTGGTAGTTGAGTGTAATCTCCTATCTCCACTTTCGGTTAATCGAGTGCGCTCGATTCAACGACTGCTGAAGCCGATTCACAGAATCTAGTGCGCTAGATCAACGTGCGAAGAATCGTAGATCTTTAAACACGGTATCGTGCACGATCAACGTGTTTGGGATAGCTAGAATTCGGTATCTTCGGATCAACGAATTTGGGCCTTTCGGTATCTTCTACTTCATCGATTGCCACTTTCATCATCACAATCATTTTAGTATTCCGCTGCTGCGTCACGTTACCACCAGCCCGAAAGTGTAATTGGTATATCTACCCTGGCATTGCCTAATTGTGCCGTGTCACCTACCTTATCGAGACCATTACGAGTTTGTTTTGTACCATACCTATGGAGTGCCCTATGATTAGCCCAGTTTACGGGAAGTTACGGTACTATATAGACTATGGGAATATATAAAAATGTGTTAAGGGGGGTATGGGTAACGCCTTAACACTATTTTAATAGTTTACTTTACTTTAGACATTATTATAATATCGTATATTACTACATAGTAAATAGTTCCACGGATCCTTAGAGGATGGTTATCCCAAACATCCTTTGAGTTACTTGTATTTCAGTTGATATTTCACTTGAGTTGGATTTATTGATATAAGAATGTCAATCCTGACTCGAGTATTTTATGTTTTGCTTTACGCTCGAGTCAGACTAAGTGGCACAGCATTTGAGACTCACCTTTGGAGTTGGAGCTTCGCTTGGAGATCCATCCATCTATGCAGTTATTCAGTTGACTCCTGTGATATTCTGATCTTGTATTTGACTATTGTATTGATACATCTATTGTATTCGAGACTTCTGTTGTATCTCGTTTTAGCTCTGTTATATATATAGTAGCTTCATGAACTACTATTCATTTATTTCCACTGCTAAATGTTATATTACTCTGTGTATGTGATTCTATGATTATTTTATTTATTGTATATGCTGATTTTTGCCAAATATAAATTAACAATTTGGTATTTTGAACAATTCAAGTCTGATATGTGCGGATGCGAATGGTTGAAAATTTCGGGATGTTACAGTATGGATAACGTGGTGATATTTATTTGATTATGCTTTGCTTATGGATGACACTCACGCATGGATAAACATGATATATATACAGAATTTGCTACGTTGATCTAGGCTTTGTGCCTATTGTCGTGTGTCAGCATAGTTATATAGTTGTGCTCCTATTGTCATGTGTCGTCATATTTAGGCGGCTGTGTTTCAGCCATTATATAGATAGGTAGTATTTGTTCTTCTATGAGCATCCAACTTCCTTTAGGATGTAGGAATGAACCAGATTTGGCCAGCATCCACCCTGCTGCCCTGATTGTAGGGTCCCGCCTCAAATCTATGACACCCTATACTTATAGTCGTGTGCTATCGCTATATGTGTTTGCCTCTATGTCACATAGGCCAATAGTCTGTTAACATAGGGGCATGTGCCGGGTCATGACCGAGTAGAGTACTAGAGTTGACGAGAACACTAGTGGATCTTGTCATGATACAGAGTGGATGTAATAAAAAACTATAAGAGTCATGCTAGACGGACACACATGTAGGTCCTAGAGCAAACATACGTGTTGTCATCTCCTGTCTAGTTCTGATATGTGGTAGATAGTGTAACACCCCGTATGTTTATGTGAATTAATTAGTAATTAATAACGCTCCAAAAATAGAACTTGAGCAAAGGATGGAATTTTACCACAAAACTTATACTATTGCACTTGTGGGGATTTTCTGAGCAACTTTCATATTTGGAGTTTCGTGATTGGGGTTCAAACGAAGAAGTTACGAGCGTTTAAATATTTTAGGACAAAAAGAATTAACAACAAAATAAGGAAAGAAATATAATTAATTACAAAGACCTCATTAGTCGACCGCATTTATGGACTCATTGACTGTTAGAGGTCGACCACTTATAAGGGTGCGATCGACCGGTCAAAGTATTACGACTGTGATTTGAACCTCGACCAACGGCCCAGATTTAATAATTTTATCCAAGTTAGGGCTGATTCGGGAGCCTATAAATACAAGCCTAACATCTCCCTTCTCTTCTCATATTTCCTGATCTAGGGCAGCGAAGCTCTATCATTTCTTCTTCTCCACTATTCCTCCTAACTATAAAATAATTTGTATTTATACAAATTGGAGAAGAGCGAAAATAAATAGAAGAATAAAAGGAGCGGATCAGCGTTGCACAATAAAAAGGTAAATCTCAATATTATAGATCTATATTCCTTTTTTTTCAAATCTCTTCTCAGATCTGTAATTCTAACAGTGTGTATATACCATTTTATACATATTTCTTTGGATTAAAAACGAGATGGATTTGAATCAAAGGATAAGATTCAAATATAGAGATTTGGAAAGCTTGTTAAGGTGAGTGGGAAATTATGCAATGTATTCTTAACACTGGAATTTGTTTCGTTGGATTTATTTGATGTTTATGCCTAAATACAGATCTAAAGAGTTGTAGGCTTAAATTAATGTGTAAAACTCTGCCTACATATTCTGTAATTTGATTGAACTGAATAGGAATATTATTTACTCCCAGATCTAGAAACCAGTCCCCGAGTTATTAGAATTTGAATATGAATAAAGATGTAGAAATTGTTCCAGATCTATAATTGGGTTGTAAAGATTTTGGTATAATTTAGATTTTTATACCTAATTCTATTAGGATGTGAATTTCTATATTTAATTTGTTGGAAATATTATCCATGTAACTTCCATAAGTTTGTCTAATTTCATTAATACCTAAAAAAGTACGGCGTTTGAAATAACAAGGAATACACACACACAAAAAAGAAAGAGGTGTGTAAAGTATGAATTTTCTTTCAGTAATTTACAATGTCTATTTCTATAGAAAATGAAAATAAATAATTCCTTGTAATTTCAAATGGAGCAAATCTTTTAATTTAGGTTAATTTATGGAAGGTTATAACAGAAAAAAAAATTGGAAGAATAATTCTAACAGATTAGAATATGGAATGAAATATTCTAGTTAGAAAATAATAACTAGAAGCATAATAATAAATTTATAAACATATATAACCGTGCTAGACATTCCAAATGGAAATATAATTATTACAACATAATATACATTAATATTCACATTAAATATAATTAAAGTGTTAGAATGATCGTGTAATAAATGGTAGGATTGGTAAATAAAGATGGAAAGATTGTAACTCCAAAAAAGAATAGGCAATAAATGTGCAATAAATTAGAAGTTGTAAGAAATTGAATATGTTATAAATGGATTAAATGGGACTGATTAATGAAAATGGTAGGTTAATTATGATAAGATAAGAAAAGGATGATTGGCAAAACTTGAAAAAGTAAATAAATGTCTTTAGGAAACATCTGTTGAGATAATAATCATTTATTTTGGACAAAGTGACATTTATAGAATAAATATGTTAGGTAGTAATTAAATGTTATAAGGCTGAATAATTGTCATAGTGTAAATTATATAGCCTTAAACATGCAAACAGAGGTCAGTAAGCTTTTCCCAATATTAAAACAAAGATAACTTATTTTATTTAGTGGGTTGGGAGGCGAGGTTAGTAGAGCTACACGATAGAAGTCCGCCCCTTATTTAGAGGCTACCAATAGTTGGATACACTTACTACTGATGTGGGATATCTCCAATCATATGACCCATGGGAAAGGGATCTACATTGTGGATAAATTAGGAGGAAATATACCCTGGGGTTCACCTCGGATTTGAAGTATTAAATGAGCCAGCACCTTCTTGGGAAACGTGGTTGCTACATATCCAATAGGGAGGTAGTAAGTAACTAAGAGGGATATTTTTCTAGACTTGGTATAAATAGGGATGTCAGTTGTAAATATTCGGTGGGCTATGTCAGTAGTGGTACCATTATTCAGTTGTAGGTCTAGCATATAGGCTTAGACGCCCAGCAGTCCCACATGAGTGGTAGCAAAGACTTACCCTGATGGATTTCACTACCTAATAGTGTAGAGTCCGTATGGGATACGCGTAAACCTCACGGTAGATCATAAAAAATTAGTTTATTGGAGGTGGGCTGGTTAACCTTAGACGAGTCTTTGAGTTGCAGTGGTAGTACGATAATTATATTATATATTATATTATGAAGTCACATATAGGAATCATCGGTCATTATAGCTGAAACCGATAGACAAAACATTGACGATGCCGAAGGTCCGCTTTATAGTTAAGAAGTGTTCAGTGGCCGGGGTTTCACGTAGTGTAAGTTAAGATGTATATATGCATACAGGCATATATATGTATAGTATACCTTGGAGAAGGTTAGATTAGATATATCATACGAGCACATAAAACTGAACGAATTAATTGTAAATAATAGACTTAACATTTTTATGGAACCAATCGGTATAGATTTGTGTTATGGATGAAGTATACAATTTTCCAATCATCAGAACGTTGTTCTGACCCCCTCCTCATTGCAACCCACAAAATAGATTTAGAGGGACAAGTCGTTGATGTAAGACTGGAACGGTTGATGGAGAAGTCTTCTTTTTCATACTCGGTACTGGCTAGATGATTTAATGTCCAAGGAATACTATTGATTTCAAGGTAGCAGCTACAGTCAGTATTGATATCCTATTATATTTTCCATTCTGCTATGAGTTTAGACCGATCGATCTTTGATATACTTATAGGTTACTAAAACCAACGATTCGTACCCTATGGACTTGGGTTTCGATTTTTATCAAAATTAAGGGGGCCATTAAGGTGCATGCGGGTTGTTAAATTTGATATCAGAGCCTAGGTTAGTCTATCATAGGGATTAGTATATATTAAGTGAACGCATTTGTATTCTTCTACCTATATTTTACGTCGAACCCTATAATTCCTATAGAATAGTTGCGACCATATTCTAAAAGGATGGGTGATGCGACTATGAGCTAGGAAAATTTTATAAAGTTAAAAATTATGTGCCTACCCCGATTACCCCATGTAGTATTGGTTGGGCGTAAGGCATTAACCTTGAAGAGCATGAGCAACATATGGAAGGATCCCAGAGGCTGGATGGTGTTTGACTTGATTGTTGAGAATTGGCTACCTTGTGATTATGTATTTTGATGGATTTCCAATTGAAGATGCACATTTTATGTAGACATGTGGGAATTAAGGATTGATATGTCACAAACATCCGGACGAAAATTCTTGCAACAAAATGTTCATAGATCACCTCAAGATGGAAGACCGGATTTTTATAGGAGAATAAGGCCCATATCTAGGTCTGGTCCCGTGTAAGAGAATTTAATAAAATATTTTGAAATTCCCTTGAAACGTTTAAAATGATATATTTTTCCAAAGGGTTTATAGGGAAACTGTTGTTTTGAGAAGTTTTGAATTTCTTGGATATATAGTAAAATAAAAGTTTGTTTTTTGGTTAAATTTTTTTTTGGTGAAAAAGAGTTTTTCATTTTGAAAACAAGTTGAAAATGAGCGTACGTATAGCTCGATGATTTTCCTGTTTATAAGAAGAAAAAACTTTTAAAATTCTAGTTAGGGTATGTTATTAGGAAGTGTTGAGTACCCGCCAGTAAATAGGAAGAATATTTCCGTATAAGTATAATACGGAGAATAATCGTTGGAAATATATTCGGGTTTTTGAAGTTGTTGATGGCAGATGCAGTATGAGTTAGGAATGCTGCAAATAGTGAAGGAAAAGGTTCGAAGAGCTAGACGGTAGGCTAGGGCACCGTCACGTAGATGATAGGAATTTTTTAGGACAGTTCGGATCATGTCGGATCAAAGAAGACGGTGCAAAATGATTATTATTATTTTTTATTATTAATTTACCTAGCCCGAATAGGGTTCAGGTTCAACCTTTGCCCGAAATTCGACAACCGGTCAACCCCCCACGGTTGACCGGTTAACGGATTTGGGGCTTAACGCGAACTTGGAACGTGACATATAAGTCACGTCTATTTGTTCAGCCGCCCCCATTTTTGTCGAACCCCTCCTCTTTCAATTCGATCCCAATCCTCCTCCTTCAATTCAAGTCGTCACTCCTCTTCTCCCTCCCTCACGACGAGCAATGTTACCCTTCTCTCTACAGTAAGTTTCCTCCCTCACCAGCAGTTGCTTCCCCTCCAAGCACGGCCTGTAAGCACCAGATCTTGCCCTGCTTTTCTCCAGATCTGAACCCTATCTCCCCTTTCTGACCCTAGCTCAGTCCATGGCACCACCCAGGACTGTTGGTTCTTCCTAACACCATTCTGGTCTCATCCCTCAAGAGATCGCCTGGCTAGACTGGAGTGACCTAAAAAATATTTCCTGCTAGGTCTTAGCAGATTTCACTTTTCTCCAAGGACGGCCAGTCAAGTTTGGAGATTTCGCCGCCTGCGGACTTGAGGATTTGGTCACTACGGTAGGATTAGCATCGATCCACTCATACCACTTTTAAGCAGGATTGCTACCCGCATTGCATGCATCTATTCGATGCCCATCTGCAGTATAACTTTGGTGAGGAATCAACAATCTCCTGTCGGAAGTAAAGGGAGTCGAGATCGATCTTTCTAACGACGGTTTCGATGAGATTTTAGGGATAGCCGTGGAGGAAGGGGACTTGGAAGATGTGGAGATCACTGATCAGGAGATTCTTCGGTAGATCTTTTCTCATGATATGGTGTCTGGAGGTCAGACAATCTTTGACCTATAGCCTACCTCATTATTTGCATTGTTCGGTAGAATATCATTTCTAAGACGAAGAGTTTTGATCAGATTTATTCGTTGCTGCAAAAGGCCACCTATGTCATCAATTTAATTAATTGAAATTTTTTGAAATTTTAAACAATAAAATTTGAAATTAAAAATTTATTATTTGGAATACGTCTACTTAAATATAGCAAGTGGTAAATTTTCATCTGATAATATTGAAGTTTATTTTCTTGTGAAATTTTATTTCAATTTAAATCGGTTAATAACAATTGAATTTAAAAGTGTTCCGAAACCTAAATATGTCAACATGAGAAAATTTATTTAGAACACTCTGAATCAGATTGCGAAATTCGTTTCGCAAAATTTGGACGTTTCTAGCTCCATTTGGATTTTTTCCGTTCAAAATAGCAGCATTTTCGGTACCGATTATCGACTTTTGATCGGATGATCGTACCACTAATATCAGTATACCATTTTGATCGTCTCATCGTGCTGATCTCTGCGGTATATTCATTTTTGTATTTTGAGGTCCGATACGCGACGGGAACTGTAAAACAGCACGTCGTATCGGTACCATAAATTGTGACCGTTGCTTTCCTTCCTTTTCAAATTTCAACGTGCATCACATGCAAAATAATAAATTGCTCTGATAGCTTCTAAATCAATGTACAGCTGTCCCATCGTTTCAATTTAAATTTACAGTATGTTTCTTTTGCCCCTCTCCTTCCTTTATCTCTATTTACACTCAAAAAGAAACTGTAGACTTATAAAGTGGCCTCTCCATCTTCTTCTATTTTTATATGTTCGCTGCTCCTCCTTTCCTTGTGAAAACTTCTTCTTCTCTAATTCATTTTTTTCCTTTTATCGGCCTCAACTTTTGCCGAAGCCCCATCGCGGGCAGCACACTCCTCTATCACCGAGCTCTGCCCCAGATCCGACCATCTCCCCTCATCTTCGCTGGCGCCACAGCCTCCACCCCCGCGCCTGCTCATCTTAGCCTCATCGCAAGCGAGCCACCACTTCCAGAACCGACCCACCATAACGCACGTCAGTGCTGCGGCCGTTCCTGAGCTTCTCTGTGCCATCATCTTCCGATCTCCCTCCTCTTTCTCCCCTTCTTCTTCTAATATAGCAGGTAGGTAATATAAGTTAGCACTATATATACATTTCAACTGTTTCCAATTTATACAAGTTATATTTATATAAAAGTATTATATTATTTTTCTATATTCAGAGCTATATATTTTCTTTGTCTACTTAAAACCGATTTTCGTTTGTATATATATGCTTAGTATATCAAAGTTTGTCTATATGGTCAGTGTATATATTTCGAGTGGAACAGAAAATATATATATGTTTTGTTATTATAATAGTATATATGTTGCTACTATATGTTGTTTTAAGTATTATACAGATTTCTGTATTCATTTAGTATGAGATTCCTGTAGAGTTAGTATTATATCTATGCAAGTTTAGATGGTTTAGTTATTCATTTAATACATATATATACTTGTGTGAGCCTGTTAGCTACATAAGTTGTAAAAATTGTAAGTTCATATATATGGAAGCTGTTAAGTCTGCATTTGTATATTTAAATATATAGTCTGTACATATTTCGAGTTGCATGTATGATGTTTGTGCGTGTGTATAGGTTTGGGTAAATCATATGCATATTTTGATGGTCTGCATATATATATATATATATTATAATATATACACGTTACATACTATTTTATAAACAATAGGTAGGTACTGTGAGTCTGCATATATAATATGTATGCAAGATACAAAAAAAAATTATTGTTGTTTTATAAGTATTGCACGTAAGTTTACATAAGCTAATATATAAGCGGTTGGAGTTTAAGATATATATTATTATAAACTAAGTTTATATTGATCTTTATAATAAATATTGATTTTGAATATATTGGGTATGAAAGTTAAATATTGGTTTGTTTACATATTTACTGCAAATGAAGTAGCATATCGGCTTACTGTTTATATTATTCTATGTTTCAATATAAAAGTTATAAGTACCTTGATAGACATATTAGTTCTGTGCATCTGTTATATATACAAGTACTACCTTAGATTTCAAACATTAAATTTGAAGGCTACAAGTTGTACAGTTTGTTTAAAATATATATTAGAGATATTTGACTATATATATATACATAGTACATCATATGTGTGCATTTAGTTGGTATATATTTGTAACTTTCAAATGGATTTGCTTAAGTGTTCACATATATGTTTTGACTTTTAAATTATATCCTTGTATTGAATAAAAAAAAGTATATATATGTATTTATTTCAAAAATATATAATGTATATACGTTTAATTTTATATGTGTGTTTTAATTGAAAACTATGATCAATGAAACTATATATATATATATTTAATTTAATATATGTTTGGACTTTGAATATGACTACTTTATATATAGTTATATACAAATAAGTTCACTTATACCATCTATCTTCATCGATCCAGTTTCGATTTGATTTCGTCTATTGTAACGACCGCCCATGACCCCTGCACCGAATCTAGAGATAGTGCGCTGTAAAGTGTGCCAGGTGACCATGGACGATTGCCAGGGTAAATTAAAACAACAGAACTATCGTATTACTCACAACGCATGGACAAAATACAATAGAAGATATATATAGTGAAGCTTCACAGAATAGAATCTCATCAATAAAACTTCATAATAGTTGAATACAAACATCTGAATAGTCAATACAACAAGCCTCACTACATAATACTCAGAGAATACAAAGCAGCGGAACATCCAGTACATATAGTAAGAAGATAATATGCAATACTCCAGCTCGTCTTCGTCATCAGCAACGTGGAAAGCAAGAACAGCACCTATCACCTGCTACCTAGTCTGCCCGTCCCAAAATGGACGAACAGCCCAAGGCAATAAGAGTTAAAACATAAAGCCTTGAGTCAGACAACAGTCTTAGTGAGCAGTAAATTAACTAACAACATACCAAAAGAGCATAAAGGAAAAGGAATAGGAATACAACCCTTCCACTACACCTCTTTCTACAGTGATAGCCCCCAGACACACACTAAGCAGAAGCAAGCATAGCAAAGCATACAATTTAAAGTAAAGCAATAATCACTCGAGTCAAGGGCGATGTTTTCCAAGTACAAACCCCCAAGGCCTAAACCAAGATCAGATAAGCACCCAGAAAATACCGCTCTTGAGACCGAATGACGATACAACCAAACATCCATGACTCTGGCTATCACTGTTATCATTGCCTCAATATCACCGTTAATTGAATGACCGGCACATTCTTTCAGCCGTCCGTCAAGGGCTAATGGAAAACCCCAGTTCTAGACATAACTCCGCACGTCATCGTGACCCGTGCCTAGGACTATCGAATCTGCCTAGAGTACTTGACTATCAATCATTAGCCTTCAGGGACTATCGAATCTGCCCAACGTACTCTTGTTTGAGCATGCTATAACCTTCAACAACGATGAGATCTCAGCCTCCTAGTCATCCTCCTCGACGACTATTTCCATACTAGCTCAAGCGCCTCTCGAGCAAACCATTATCCTCAACTCGAACCATTTCACCGAGTTATCAACATGCTTGGAATGATCCCGTCTGGATTAGACCAAGGCTATCCCATATCATACTTCGCCTCATCATCATCATAGCAAAGTCTCATCTCAACATCATCATCAAATCTATCCATATGAGCTTCATCATCCGCTACATATGCCACGTGCAGCTTTTCCAATTCAAGAGCCTTTCCCTTAGCTTTTGAATCATCTTCGACCATCTTGTCTAAATCAAATCATCAATTATCTAATTCATAGAAATCAATCAAGTCAAACATTAATCCAAGTAAAACGAGCATTCAAATATGATCTAGTGAACAATATTAACAATAATGGCAATTTCGTAAATAAAGAGTTGAAAGTCTAACAAGCATGAAAACATGAGAAATATCTCTACAACTTGATGAATGAACTTGCATAGGTTAATCATGTAGAAAAATGGTTGTCAAATCATCATGAGCAATGGATCTACATAGATCTATACTTAGGTTTACAAAAATGCATGGAAATCACTACTTTAACACCAAATCAAGCCAACGATCCGATATACTCCTTTGGATCCGTGTGAGAGATAATCACCACTCACCAAATCACCAAAACAACTCAAAAGCAACACAGTTCAGATCTGGACAGCGAAGGATCTAACTTGATCTATCACGAATCCGCTTCAAACGATGAAATCTCTCTTCGAAGAATGTAGATCTTCAATCTAAGCTCTTCGATCTTTGATTTGATCTTCAATATGGATGGATGGAATCACTAGATTAGAGTGGAGAAAAGAAGTGAAGAAGTGTAGAAGTCGAGCTCTCAAAATGGCAGCACTTCGTCGCTTCGAAATCCGGATCCCAAAAATGAAGAGAAACCCTCCTATTTATAGCTGATTTCCTTAAGTCGTCCGCTCTTAGGTCGCCCACGACCTAAAAATGCCACGACCTAACAACCTCCGACTCAACAACATCACGACCTATGACTTAGCCAACCTTCCGACCTAACACAATGCGCGACTTAACTATACGCGACTTACGACCTTACACAATGCGCGACTTAACTATGCGCGACTTACGACCTAACACATAAGCGCATCCATACACGACCTACCAGACCCACCTGTCTACGACTTACGACTTAGCAGCTTAACTCCTAAGTCGCTCGCGACTTAACACATAGCATATGTGCGCGAACCAGGACTCAACGAGTTACGACTTAACAACTAAACCCCTAGGTCGCTCACGACCTAACACTCAGCCAAAACCCAGCGACTTAACGTAGACACACTTCCTCGCGACCTAATAACTCAACAGAGTTACGACCTACGACTTAACAGATAGGTGCATTAATACGCGACCTACGACCTAACTGACTAATGGACTAGCGACCTAACTCTTAGCTAGGATACAACTTATCATCTTAGGTCGCTCACGACCTAATTTCACTAACTCGCTAACTTCTATAGGTCGCAACATTCTATAGGTTGCTATCTATCTTAAGTCGCTTATCCTATAAGTCGTCTACTCCTATAAGTCGCTAACTCTCTTAGGTCGCTCCAACCTCTTAAGTCGCCCCTCCGACCTAATCCTACCTCACGACCTAAGCCACCATACAACTTAACTCCTATACGACTTAACTTCCTTAGATCGTTGCCGACCTAACTTCCCTAAGTCGTTTCACTCCTTAGGTCGCCAACTTTCTATAGGTCGCTCCCCTTCCTTAGGTCGTCTACTACGACCTAACCAATAATACGACCTATCTTCTATACGACCTAAGACTTAGACTATGGATGACTTATCACAACAATGCGACCAAATGACAACTGTTTTACGATGTTTCGATCCGTAAAAATACGGGTCGTTACATTCTCTCCCCCTTAGGAATTTCGCCCCCGAAATTCCAAATAAACAGAGCAATCAAAGACTATTCTGCATGCCTACCATCCATAGCAATCAACAAACCATGCATCCAATTCTAGCTTAGCATGCAGAATTCTAAAACTTAGAACAAGTTACAATGTCGTTAGATGACACGACACCTTAGGGGCCATACCTCGAAGAGTTCAGGATGAGCTGCCTTCATCCTCTCTTCCACCTCCCACGTACAGTCGTTATCATCATCACTCCATTGTATCTTGAGCAACTTAACTACCTTCCTCCTAAGCTGTTTCGTGTCGGTTTCCACAACACGAAGCGGCTTACGAGGTCTCTTATCGACTGGATCAACTTCGAAATCTTCACAGTTATCAGCAGAAACCACTGTATTTGAGTCGTGCACATACTTCCGTAGATACGATATGTGAAAAACATTGTGCACACCCGACATCTTCTCTGGTAACTCCAATCTATAGGCGAGCTTTCCAATTCGCTCGATGATCGGGAATGGTCCAACAAATCTCGGAGTCAGTTTTCCTTTCTTCCCGAATCGAATAACATTCTTCAGTGGAGAAATCTTCACAAAAACCATATCACCAACGTCGAATTCCAAATCCTTACGACTTTTATCGGCATAACTCTTCTGACGGTCTTGGGCTGCCTTCATTCGCTGCCGAATGATCTCTATACAATCCGAAGTCTGTTGAATCATCTCTGGCCCAAGTATCAGCTTTTCTCCGGTCTCTAACCAACATGTCGGAGAGTTACACGGTCTTCCATACAATGCCTCATACGGTGCCATACCAATGCTTGACTGGTAACTGTTGTTATATGAAAATTCCACCAAATGAAGGTGATCTTCCCATGATCCTCCGAAATCTAAAACACAAGCTCTGAGGAGATCTTCCAAAACTCGGTTGACTCTCTCGGTCTGACCATCTGTTTGAGGGAGATAAGCTGTACTCAAACACAACTCGGTTCCCAAAACTTCCTGGAAGCTCTTCCAAAATCCACTAGTGAACAATGGGTCTCGATCGCTCACTATACTCTTCGGAATACCATGGAATCGAACTATCCACTTAACATACAACTCAGCCAACTTTGATGCAGTCCTAGTCAATCGAACAGGAATGAATCTTGCACTCTTAGTCAGACGATCTACGATGACCCAAATCCCTTCATTTCCCGTTCTTGTTCTAGGTAGTCCATCAATAAAATCCATCGATATTTGCTCCCACTTCCATGTAGGAACTTCTAATGGCTGAAGCAATCCACTTGGCTTCTTCTGTTCGGCTTTTACCAACTGGCAGTTCATGCATTTGGAAATGAAATTTCCAACATCCTTCTTCATACCTTCCCAGTAGTAGGTTCTCTTCATATCCTGATACATCTTATTTCCACCTGGATGAATTGTCAGCTTCGAGTGATGACTTTCCTTCAGAACTTCACTCCTCAATTCATCTATATCGGGAACAACTAGTCGTCCTTGCTTCCGAAGCCAACCTTCTTGATCGACCTCGAATCCTTTATCCTTTTCTGGGTCCAATCCAGATTCCAAATCACGGATAATCTTGACAAGCTTATCGTCTCGCTTTTGGCTCTCGCCAATCCTTTCCACAAGAGTCGGTCTTATCAATAAGTTTGCCAACATCTCAGGTTCCAAATCACATCTGGGCCTGAAGTCAAATCCAGCTAAATACTCGAGATTCTTCCATTCTGAAAACATGGCTCCCAATCCTGCATGTCTTCGACTTAACGCATCTGCCACTGCATTACCTTTTCTCGGAGTATAAGCTATACCAAAATCATATGATGCCAAAAACTCTAGCCAACGTTGCTGCCGAAGATTCAAATCTTTTTGGGAGAAAAGATACTTCAATGACTTATGATCTGTAAACAACTCGAATCGAACTCCCAGTAGGTAATGTCTCCACATCTTCAGAGCAAAAACAATCGCCGCTAACTCCAAATCATGAGTCAGGTAATTCCTTTCATGCGGCTTCAGTTATCGACTTGCATACGCAACAACTTTATCCCTCTGCATCAGCACTGCTCCAAGTCCAGTACCACATGCGTCGGTGTAAACCACCATCTCATCATTTCCACTTGGAATAGTCAAAACAGGAGCACTTGTCAATCGCTCTTTCAGGATTCTGAAAGCTTGCTCACACTTATCTTCCCATCTGAACACTTGGTTCTTTTTCGTCAATCCTGTTAACGGTGCAGCCACCTTAGAGAAGTCTTTGATAAACCGTCGATAATATCCTGCTAATCCAAGAAAACTTCTCACATCAGATGCATTCTTAGGTCTAACCCAATCCTGGATTACTGCCACCTTAGCGGGATCAACCGCTATTCCATTTCCAGAGATAACATGGCCTAAGAACCTCACTTCACTCTTCCAGAAGTGACACTTCGAAAACTTAGCCTTCAGCTGATGTTTCCGCAAGATTTCCAAAACAATATGCAAGTGCGTCTTGTGCTCTTCTTCAGTTCTGGAATAAATCAGAATATCATCCACGAACACAAGTACGAACTTGTTCAACTGATCTCTGAACACTCTATTTATAAGATCCACAAAATATGCTGGCGCATTAGTCAATCCAAACGGCATTACCAGCCACTCAAAGAAACCGGATGGTGTCCTAGAAGCAGTCTTCGGCACACTATCCTTAGCCACTCTCAACTGGTGAAATCCCGTTGCCAAATCCATTTGAGAAAACACCTTAGCTTCGTGAAGCTGATCAAACAAGTCATCTATTCTCGGCAATGGATACTTGTTCTTCTTAGTCACCTTATTCAGCTCACGATAATCCACACACAACCTCAGCGATCCATCCGCTTTGGTAACAAACACAACTGGTGCACCCCATTCGGACACACTACGCCGAATGAATCCTTTCTGCAAAAGATCATCAACTTGCACCCTCAACTCTTGCTGTTCTCTAGGCGCCATCCGCCTAAGAGGCATCACAACAGGTCTGGCTCCTTCAACTAGATCTATACGAAACTCGATCTCTCTATGCGGCGGTAATCCTTTGACTTCGTCAAAGACATCCTCAAATCCATTGACGATTGGCAACGATGACAGTCCATCCCGTGGAACAACCAGTGAATACATGAAGCTCATGAAGACGCCTTCTTCATGCTTACATCGTATCACAATCTTTCGCCCCTCCACATTCTCGACTGTCACCTCCAACCTCTCACAATCAACCTTTGCCGCATACTTCCTAAGCCAGTCCATACCCAAAATAATTCCGAACCCCACAAAGTTCAGAACAAAGCAATCACAAACAAAAGAGCAATCATGACTCGATACAATCAGACCACGGCATAGCATACTCAAACAAGACGAACCCCCAACTGGATTAGTCACAACCAATGGCTTATCAACAATATCTGGTTCTAAACCCAACCGGCCTACAAGTTCACTACAAACAAAAGAATGTGACGCCCCAGTATCAAACAAAACTCTAACTGGAACACCACATAGGAAAAGAGTACCTTGAACCACCACACTCTTTCCTTTCTCTTCAGCGGTAGGAGCTTTCGAAGACGATGGAACAGCTCCCAAAGCATAAGCTTGCACAATCTGCTTGTCCCTCCTCGGTTCTGGACAATTCCTCTTGAAATGCCCTAGCTTGTCACAGTTGTGACACTTCATCGGTACCTTCAGATTCTTACAATCCTTAGAGAAATGGCCCTTCTGCTGACAATTGTAGCAAGTCACTTCGCCCTTCGGCTTCTTCTGGCCATCCTTACCCTTCTGCTGTTGCTGCCTTCTCTTCTTGTTTCCACCCTGCTGTGGTTTAGACTCTTCCCTGGTCACAGCAACAACAGATCCTTCCTTAGGAAACAGACTCTCATGCCTGAGAGCTTTCTCCACAAGCTTCTCAAATGAATCGTCCAAATGATCCACCAACTGTCTCCCAAGATACCTGTCCAAGCCTGTCACAAACTTCTCATTCTTCTGATAAGCAAATTCAATATACGACCGGGCATACTTGGACAAAGCTTCAAACTCAGAAACATACTCAAGAACTGGTCTTCCACCCTGCTTGAGCTCCATAAACTTCTTGAACAAAACAGACTTCTGAGCTGTAGAAATGAACTTAGCTTCAAATCTGGCTTGGAATTGCTTCTAAGTAATCTCTTCCTCCGGAGTATCAATGGTGATAGAATTCCACCAATTAGAAGCTCTCCCTTGAAGCTATCTTGATGCTAACTTCCTCTTAGTTGCATCCTCAATTCCCAAGTCACAAAAGATCCTTCTACAAGCATCTATCCACCTCTGGACTTCAATGGTTGATTCTGTCCCCAAGAAAACCTTTCCTCCAAGAGCAGTGTAGTCCTTACACAACTTAGCAAAATCCACTGGTTTTAGAGTTTGAACTTGAACTCCAACATCCACCGATGTCCCCGGAGCTGGCATCCTTCTCATGATCGAAGTCATCATGGCTTCGAACATAGCAGCATAATCAGCAGCTCCCTCAGTAGCACGGCCTTCCCTAGCAGCTGGTCTCCCTCTTAGACTCATTCTCAATATCTATAAAAAGGAATGATTAGCACCTCTAGAGAAACAACTGCATAAAGGACTCAAACTCTACTAAGCTACTATATATTATATAGTAATCATCCATCAAAATACAATTACGTCTCTCATACGTAGTTACGTCAGCGAGCGTTGGGTAAAATCGATTAACCAAAGCTCTGATACCAAATGTGACGACCGCCCATGACCCCTGCACCGAATCTAGAGATAGTGCGCTGTAAAGTGTGCCAGGCGACCATGGACGATTGCCAGGGTAAATTAAAACAACAGAATCTATCGTATTACTCACAGCGCATGGACAAAATACAATAGAAGATATATATAGTGAAGCTTCACAGAATAGAATCTCATCAATAAAACTTCATAATAGTTGAATACAAACATCTGAATAGTCAATACAACAAGCCTCACTACATAATACTCAGAGAATACAAAGCAGCGGAACATCCAGTACATATAGTAAGAAGATAATATGCAATACTCCAGCTCGTCTTCGTCATCAGCAACGTGGAAAGCAAGAACAGCACCTGTCACCTGCTACCTAGTCTGCCTGTCCCAAAATGGACGAACAGTCCAAGGCAATAAGAGTTAAAACATAAAGCCTTGAGTCAGACAACAGTCTTAGTGAGCAGTAAATTAACTAACAACATACCAAAAGAGCATAAAGGAAAAGGAATAGGAATACAACCCTCCCACTCCACCTCTTTCTACAGTGATAGCCCCCAGACACACACTAAGCAGAAGCAAGCATAGCAAAGCATACAATTTAAAGTAAAGCAATAATCACTCGAGTCAAGGGCGATGTTTTCCAAGTACAAACCCCCAAGGCCTAAACCAAGATCAGATAAGCACCCAGAAAATACCGCTCTTGAGACCGAATGACGATACAACCAAACATCCATGACTCTGGCTATCACTGTTATCATTGCCTCAATATCACCGTTAATTGAATGACCGGCACATTCTTTCAGCCGTCCGTCAAGGGCTAATGGAAAACCCCGGTTCTAGACATAACTCCGCACGTCATCGTGACCCGTGCCTAGGACTATCGAATCTGCCCAGAGTACTTGACTATCAATCATTAGCCTTCAGGGACTATCGAATCTGCCCAACGTACTCTTGCTTTGAGCATGCTAGAACCTTCAACAACGATGAGATCTCAGCCTCCTAGTCATCCTCCTCGATGACTATTTCCATACTAGCTCAAGCGCCTCTCGAGCAAACCATTATCCGCAACTCGAACCATTTCACCGAGTTATCAACATGCTTGGAATGATCCCGTCTGGATTAGACCAAGGCTATCTCATATCATACTTCGCCTCATCATCATCATAGCAAAGTCTCATCTCAACATCATCATCAAATCTATCCATATGAGCTTCATCATCCACTACATATGCCACGTGCAGCTTTTCCAATTCAAGAGCCTTTCCCTTAGCTTTTGAATCATCTTCGACCATCTTGTCTAAATCAAATCATCAATTATCTAATTCACAGCAATCAATCAAGTCAAACATTAATCCAAGTAAAACGAGCATTCAAATATGATCTAATGAACAATATTAACAATAATGGCAATTTCGTAAATAAAGAGTTGAAAGTCTAACAAGCATGAAAACATGAGAAATATCTCTACAACTTGATGAATGAACTTGCATAGGTTAATCATGTAGAAAAATGGTTGTCAAATCATCATGAGCAATGGATCTACATAGATCTATACTTAGGTTTACAAAAATGCATGGAAATCACTACTTTAACACCAAATCAAGCCAACGATCCGATATACTCCTTTGGATCCGTGTGAGAGATAATCACCACTCACCAAATCACCAAAACAACTCAAAAGCAACACAGTTCAGATCTGGACAGCGAAGGATCTAACTTGATCTATCACGAATCCGCTTCAAACGATGAAATCTCTCTTCGAAGAATGTAGATCTTCAATCTAAGCTCTTCGATCTTTGATTTGATCTTCAATATGGATGGATGGAATCACTAGATTAGAGTGGAGAAAAGAAGTGAAGAAGTGTAGAAGTCGAGCTCTCAAAATGGCAGCACTTCGTCGCTTCGAAATCCGGATCCCAAAAATGAAGAAGAACCCTCCTATTTATAGGCTAAAATCTACCTTAGGTCGCTCACTCGGAGTTAGGTCATCCACGACTTACGACCTAAAACCCTTCGACCTAAAACCTTCGACCTAACAGCCCCAACCCTCTACGACCCAACCAGATGTGCATCTACGACCTAACGACTTAGCGCATCAGCGCACCCAAGCGACCTACGACCTAACGAATGATGCAGCCTAGCGACCTAACACAAACCGCATCCTCGCGACCTAACAATGCCACGACCTAACGACCTAACAACCCTACGACTTATCATACACACGTGACCTAACACTTAGCCAGGTTACGACCTAACTCCTTAGGTCGTCTAAGGACCTAACTACACTAACTCGCTAACCCTCTTAGGTCGCTGCCTATCCTTAAGTCGCTCAACCCTATAGGTCGCTAACTCCTATAGGTCGCTAACTATCCTTAGGTCGCCTAATCCTATAGGTCGCTACAAACCCTTAGGTCGCTAACATATTATAGGTCGCTCCAACCGACCTAACACTTAACCCATCCACGACCTAACTCTTAGGTCGCCTACGACCTAACCACGCTAACTACAGGTCCTCCTTAGGTCGCTGCCGACCTATCCCTTAGGTCGCTCAAAACCTTAACTCGGTCAGCTCTTACTCCTAGGTCGATCACTTACTTGAGTCGCCCAATTTCTATAGGTCGCTCACCCAACCTAACCTTCCCTACGACCCAAGTTATCACTCGACCTAACTTCCAAACGACTTAGGACTTAACTCTGAATGACTTATCAACAATGCGACCAAATGTCAACTGTTTTACGATGTTTCGATCCGTAAAATACGGGTCGTTACATCTATTCCTTATTATCAGCTGTATTCGTCAAATTCGTGTTAATCTTGCTTTACTTTAGAATTCGTGCTTGGGTTCGTAACTCATTTCATCGTCACATATCTCTAGCCTCGAATGGTGAGCAATCACTCACGATTAACGTTCTTGTATTTATTAAATTTGATTTCAATGGAAACAACAATTGAAATATGCTGCTATTAGTTATTTACATTGTTATTTATATGCCATTATATGATATATGTTCACCTGTGACATCTGACACCATTATCTGTTATTTATATTGATTGATATATTCCTGTTATGTTATTATCATATCTTTTATCACTCTGCAAGTTCCATGTTAGTATAGAATTCACTATGGGTTGAAATGATACATACCGAACATACTTTAGAATAGGAGAAAATTGTTATGGGTTGAAATGATAGACCCAAGCGATTTTCAATTGAATTGAATTTAGGATTGCGGGTCGAAATGATATCTACCCGTATATATATAAATTACGGATTGAAATGATAAATATCCGTATCACTTGACCATAGGATAGGAAATTATATACAGACACCATTGGTCCATATATAAACATTTTGAAAATTTAATTTCTATGGTTTCGGAAAGAAATATATGGTTTTAATAAATGTTGATTCTAAATTTTTTATATATAAATGGTAATGATATATACAGATTTAATAAAAATATTTAATTTAATTAAGATTGATTTAATACATATAATATGGTTAAGTATTTAAATTTATATTTCAAAATAGATTTTGGTAATAAATTGAATAAGTTAAGGTTGGGAAGATAATTTGAATTTAGTTGAAATTGTATTCAATAAAGAATTTTATTTAATTAAACCGATTTGAAACTTATTGAAATTGAGATTTAAGATATGATTTATAACTTGGGTTTGATTTAAGTAATTTAATGAATATTTCTTGTTTAAATAAATTTAAGGAAATATTTAAAAAAATGTAATTTAAGGCTAGTTAAATGATATTGAATTTATTAAGTGAATATTCCCCGATTAAATAATAATGAAGTTAAATCAAGAGCTATATGAAACTGTTGAATTTAACTTTGAACTGGTGAATATTAAAGCTTTGAAATATATTGAGAATTTAAATGATCTATTGAGAACTGAATTGAATTGATGAATTGAGCCTTGAATAAATTTGAATTTGGAATTTGAGTTGATTTGAATCGATTAGTGAGACTTGAGGAAATTTTAAATACTTTACTTTATAAGTTATTTAATATATATATATATATACTATTTTGGAAAATAGATATATTTGAAATGAAAATGATACCTTGGTTTTTAAGTATAAATTAATTTGAAATAGCCACGGTGTTGTAGTGTATATTTTCACATTGTAGACAGTTCCACGGATCCTTAGAGGATGGTTATCCCAAACATCCACTGAGTTACTTGTATTTCAGTTGATATTTCACTTGAGTTGGATTTATTTATATAAGAATGTTAATCCTGACTCGAGTGTTTTGTGTTTTGCTTTACGCTCGGGTCAGACCAAGAAATTCAGCTTTTGAGACTCACCTTTGGAGTTTGGAGCTTCGCTTGGAGATCCAACTATCGATTCAGCTCTCAGCTTTTCCAGTTGATTTGTTCAGAGAGGTCATCTATTCGTACTGGAGACTTCACTGTATGTGAGACATTCTGATGTATTTTATTTCTAACTCTGATGTTTATATAGTAGCTTCATGAACTACTATTTATCTATTCCACTGCATTATTTTTATACTACTCTGTGTTTGTGATTCTGTGATTGATTTATTTACCGTATATGCTAAATTTTGCCAAATTTAAATTAACAATCATATATTTTGAGCAATTCAAGTCCGACATGTGTGGATGCGAATGGTCCAAAATACCAGGTCGTTACAGTTGGTATCAGAGCTTTGGCTCTAGGCAAAACTTAGCATATATAGTAAATTTATTTATAGAATCACTTTCGTTCGAGTTTGAATCTCTTCCGTTTGACTCGATTTCTTTTGAACTTTGGAACGTTCCTTACGGTTCCAAAATTCATTCTTGTCTCTCTCTATTTGTATTCTTTTGATTTTGGAGTATCCCACAACTACACTTCGAATGATCTCTATAAGAATAGGCGATCCCGCTAACCTTTGAATGATTTGTAAAGGGGTGAAACTCCTTTACAATTGGCATTGCTTCACCGGAGATTTATATATCCCTCGGTTTAGATGCTGCTATCTCTGGTTATGCCGAATTCTATCTCTGGCTATCGAATGTCGATTTACCTTAGAATTCTGTATCGATCTTATTCTTGAAGTCACGGTTGACCTGATTAAGGTTGCCCGCGATTTATATAAGTATATTCATCTTCTATTTTGAAATTTAATTATCTCATCTTCGTTTGAACTTATCTTCGAATCTTAATTCTATTTGATTAGTATCCCTCTAGTTTGAATCTCTATCCTTGTTTCAAAATCCATTCGTGAACCATTCTTTGGAAAAAAAAATCGGGTTTGTTTGTATTTTAGAAATTGTTTTATATACTGAAATTATTATTTTAAGTATGATTTTAATCTATATATTAAAGTGAAAGTGTTTTCGATAAGGATTATATACCTTTTAAAATGAGAAATTGATGTTTCGATAGGATTTGAAATTTTGAAAAATTATATAAGAAATTTGATTTATCTAAAAATGATTTTTAACTGAAGGATTTTAAATTTGAAATTCGAGAATTGAACCCCGGTGTTTTGAAATTGGTTATTAAGATTTTGAAATATACAATAATAAAATGATTTAAAAGTATTTTTCCGAATAAGAAATGTTTTAAATGATTTTAATGAGTTCAAATGATTTCGAAGAAATTTCAAAAGAAGTTTGAGAAAATAGAAGTCCTGAAATCACTTATGTCGCTGGAAAATAATTTCGATGATGAGTGCACGCATCATCGACATTGATTTTCGAGTTTCAGAGTGGGGGATAGGCCACTTCAGTAGCTTTGCTATGCGAGTGATTTTGTGAAACCATTTTGATTTCAAATTTCGAAGTATGATTTGATATTAGAAGAATATATGTATATATATTTAAAATGATTTGAAGTGAGCCCGGTGTTCAATCCTCGAGTTTCGGATTTGATTTAGTATAACCCTATCTATTGAAATTGATTTACTGATTTGTTGTTGATTTCCAACTCTTGGATTTAAAATTTGATTTCTTCGACTATTTTGAAGGTTCGAGCACTTCCAAATCAAGGTTAACTTCTCAAAGCTAAGTAATTTTGAAAAGTATAAAGTATATAAGTTTGGTATGTATGTTTAAAGTATGTAGTTTTAGGATATAAATAGGTTGAAACTGTTTTGTTAAGTAAATGAATAAGGCTATTTTGAATTTTCTAATATGAAATTTAGATTTTGAAATGTTTTGAAAAGAATTTGGTATTCAAAATATTTTGAATAAAATTTAGTTTAAATGTTTTAACTTAGTAACATCTTTATGAAACTATATATTTAACAAGTTGGAATAGATACATAAGTTGTACATATGTTGTTTTATTCGCATAAATAATTTGATCCACGTTTGAGTACACAAGATCGAGGTGAATTACACCATTTCGTGTTAGGATTTTTCATTTGACTCTCGATAGCGAATATTTGATATGGATTTTGGGTTTGATTCTAGAATTCTCTATCATAGTATATGGCTATGCAAGGAGACTGATGGCTTCTAGTCGAGAAACCATATCGAAGTCCGCATTAGGGAAGACGAATGGACAATACTAGTTCGAAAGCAAACTTATGAGATCGAGCGAGCGATCAAATGGGATTTTGTGAAATGATGATATATATACATCTTATGTTCTAATATCATTGATATACTTGACGCTGAAATTGGAAGTTGTTGGGTTGGATATCTTTGTAATTTAATTAGAATTTTCTTTTATGCAAAACTACTATCGATTTAAAATCATTATTTTTTTAACTATTTTTCCTTTATTTTTCTTAAACAAACTATTTTATTCTATTTTACATACAAAACTATTTCACAAAACTATTTTATATACAAAACTATTTTATGTACAAAACTATTTTACAAACTATTTTATATACAAAACTATTCTAAATTTAAAACCTTTTGGTAAGCAAAGATGTTAAATCCCATATGACTCTTCATGCAGCGAAATTTATTTTTAAAATTTTGATTTTGATATAAGATGGACCTTATGTAAATATAAGATGATTTTGAAAACCATTGATTTTAGAAATGAATGGGCTGACTTGAATTATATTGATTTAGAAACTTGGATTATTTTCTAAATTTATTATTTTGGAAACTTTGAAATTGAAGATATTTAAATTGAGAAGAAATAATTTGGTGGGATTGTATATGATTTTGAAACTGAACTGATATTGAAAGGAATTGAAATTGAGAACCTTATTTTTACTAAATACTTAATTTGAGAGTTATCGAACTTATATAAAATTGATTTGTATAAGTATGAAGTTGATTTGAAAACTATTGATTTGGAAAGGCACTCAATTTGAAAGGTGTAATCTTATATAATTGAAGTCTATATAAGTGTGATTTGATATACTATTGATTTTGGAAAGTATTTGATTTGAAATGAAATCTTATATATAATGGACTTTATATAAGTATGATATTTGAAAGTGATTTGAAAAGGTACTATATGATACATATTTTCGAAGTAAAGATATGGAAAGTGCCTTCTGCTTGATATCCGCTTTGTGGCCACATTATGGATTCATTCTATCGATATTTCTCTGATTTTTGGTTTTCCGGATATGATACTCGAGTTTCCATCGAATTCCATGGCAATCTCCATGGTCTTACGAGCGCAACTTCATGGCGTAATCGTAGGATTGGGGGGCGGCCTACGGGTACGGATGTTTTCTGGGAGATCCAGGCGTAACCATTGTGTATCTGCGATCTATTAGGTTGCTTGGTAGCGTAATCAGTAGGGGCTGCGAGAGCCTAGGGTACGGATGTTTCCTGGGAGATCCAGGCGTAACCATTGTGTATCTGCAGTACTACCAGTCTTTATGGCGTGATCGCAAGGTTGGGAGGCGGCCTACGGGTACGGATGTTTCCTGGGGGATCCAAGCGTAACCATTGTGTATCCGCGATCCATGATCGACATGTTTTGTTTTTTGTTTGGATTGTACTTTCCATATCTGTTTTTAAAAGTTTTTCCAGTATTTTCACTGGGTGTTGAAACAGGTCTACTAAGTACCTGGAGAATTCTAGTTTTGCGCCTGATCAACGCACTACCAGAGTCTACAGGAACGAGGATAAACTTGTTGAAACATCGAGTTATAAAAGTATTTTATTATAAAGGTATTTTATTATAAAAGTATTTCCAACAAAGAAATTTTGTATTAATATTTGAAATTGAAATTCTTATGGTTTGAAATAAACTATTCGTGCCCGATACTATTCTTTTGAATCTACCTTATCCGCTCAGCTTTATTTGTTCACCTATCATCTGCTTTTCCGAATCTACCTTCTTTTCCTTGTTGACTATATCCTTTTTAAATATTGTTTATTTATATACTACATGGTTTAATAGAAAATTTTAGTGTTATAAACATTTTAGAAGTTATTAATTAAATAAATCATATTTAAAGTAAATGATTATTGATTTATTAATAATATTTGAAAAGTATCTTGAGATAAATTAATAAATTTATGGATTATGGATTTAATGTTTTCAATAGCTTCTTTGTAAATATAAGTAATAATGTAAATAATTGTTTTCAAATAGTTTTCATATATTTATAAAGGTGTTATTTAAACATATAAGTGGTATTTATAAAGGAAGCAAGAAATTTTACAAATAGATTTTTGAAAAGTGTTACAGTATTTAAGAAAATTGAAATTCAAATGAAGTTTTCAAATGAATATTTCAAGTAAAATTTTATATAGTCTCAAATTAATTGTTTAATCTTGACTTTCAATCTACTTCTATTTCTGGTTGTTCTATTCTCCTACCTCCTTTCTTTTCGGGGACGAAAAGTTTTGAGTGGGGGAGAGTGTAACGACCCAAAATTTTAGTGATTTTATTTATTTAATTAATTGAAATTTTGTGAAATTTTAAACAATAAAATTTGAAATTAAAAATTTATTATTTGGAATACGTCTATTTAAACATAGCAACTGGTAAATTTTCATCTGATAATATTGAAGTTTATTTTTTTGTGAAATTTTATTTCAATTTAAATCGGTTAATAACAGTTGAATTTAAAAGTGTTCCGAAACCTAAATATGTCAACATTAGAAAATTTATTTAGAACACTCTGAATCAGATTGCAAAATTCGTTTCGTGAAATTCGAACGTTTCTAGCTCCATTTGGATTTTTTCCATTCAAAATAGCAGCATTTTCGTTAATCGTACCACTAATATCAGTATACCGTTTTGATCGTCTCGTCGTGCTGATCTCTGCGGTATATTCATTTCTGTATTTTGAGGTCCGATACGCGACGGGAACAGTAAAACAGTACGTCGTATCGGTACCATAAATTGTGACCGTTGCTTTCCTTTGCTTTTCAAATTTCAACGTGCATCACACGCAAAATAATAAATTGCTCTTATAGCTTCTAAATCAATGTACAGCTGTCCCATCATTTCAATTTATATTTACAGTATGTTTCTTTTGCCCCTCTCCTTCCTTTATCTCTATTTACACTCAAAAAGAAACTATAGACTTATAAAGTGGCCTCTCCATCTTCTTTTATTTTTATATGTTCGCTGCTCCTCCTTTCCCTGTGAAAACTTCTTCTTCTCTAATTCATTTTTTTCCTTTTATTGGCCTCAACTTTTGCCGAAGCCCCATCGCGGGCAGCAAACTCCTTTATCACCAAGCTCTGCCCCAGATCCGACCATCTCCCCTCATCTTCGCTGGCGCCACAACCTCCACCCCTGCGCCTGCTCATCTCAGCCTCGTCGCAAGTGAGCCTCCACTTCCAGAACCGACCCACCATAACGCACGTCAGTGCTGCGGCCGTTCCAGATCTCCTCTGTGCCATCATCTTCCGATCTCCCTCCTCTTCCTCCACTTCTTCTTCTAGTATAGCAGGTAGGTAATATAAGTTAGCACTATATATACATTTCAACTGTTTCCAATTTATACAAGTTATATTTATATAAAAGTATTATATTATTTTTCTATATTCAGAGCTATATATTTTCTTTGTCTACTTAAAACCGATTTTCGTTTGTATATATATGCTTAGTATATCAAAGTTTGTCTATATGGTCAGCCTATATATTTCGATTGGAACAAAAAATATATATATGTTTTGTTATTATAATAGTATATATGTTGCTACTATATGTTGTTTTAAGTATTATATAGATTTCTGTATTCATTTAGTATGAGATTCCTGTAGAGTTAGTATTATATCTATGCAAGTTTAGATGGTTTAGTTATTCATTTAATACATATATATACTTGTGTGAGCCTATTAGCTACATAAGTTTTAAAAATTGTAAGTTCATATATATGGAAGTTGTTAAGTCTGCATTTATATATTTAAATATATAGTCTGTACATATTTCGTGTTGCATGTATGATGTTTGTGCGTGTGTATAGGTTTGGGTAACTCATATGCATATTTTGATAGTCTGCATATATATATTATAATATTTACATGTTACATGCTATTTTATAAACAATAGGTAGGTACTATGAGTCTGCATATATAATATGTATGCAAGATACAAAAAAAATATTGTTGTTTTATAAGTATTGCATGTAAGTTTACATAAGCTAATATATAAGCGGTTGGAGTTCAAGATATATATTATTATAAACTAAGTTTATATTGATCTTTATAATAAATATTGATTTTGAATATATTGGGTATGAAAGTTAAATATTGGTTTGTTTATATATTTTACTGCAAATGAAGTAGCATATCGGCTTACTGTTTATATTATTCTATATTTCAATATAAAAGTTATAAGTACCTTGATAGACATATTAGTTCTGTGCATCTGTTATATATACAAGTACTACCTTAGATTTCAAAACATTAAATTTGAATATAATAAGTGATATTACAAGCTACAGGTTGTACAGTTTGTTTAAAATATATATTAGAGATATTTGACTATATATATACATAGTACATCATATGTGTGCATTTAGTTGGTATATATTTGTAACTTTCAAATGGATTTGCTTAAGTGTTCACATATATGTTTTGACTTTTAAATTATATCCTTGTATTGAATAAAAAAATATAAGTATATATATGTATTTATTTCAAATATATATAATGTATATATGTTTAATTTTATATGCGTGTTTTAATTGAAAACTATGATCTTTGAAACTATATATATATATATATTTAATTTAATATATGTTTGGACTTTGAATATGACTACTTTATATATAGTTATATATAGTTAAATAAGTTCACTTATACCATCTATCTTCATCGATCCAGTTCCGATTTGATTTCGTCTATTCCTTATTATCAGCTGTATTCGTCAAATTCGTGTCAATCTTGCTTTACATTGGAATTCGTGCTTGGGTTCGTAACTCATTTCATCGTCAAATATCTCTAGCCTTGAATGGTGAGCAATCACTCAAGATTAACGTTCTTGTATTTATTAAATTTGATTTCAATGGAAACAATAATTGAAATATGCTGCTGTTAGTTATTTACATTGTTATTTATATGCCATTATATGTTATATGTTCACCTGTGACATCTGACACCATTATCTGTTATTTATATTGATTGATATATTCATGTTATGTTATTATCATATCTGTTATCACTCTGCAAGTTCCATGTTAGTATAGAAATCACTATGGGTTGAAATGATACATACCGAACGGACTTTAGAATAGGATAAAATCGTTATGGGTTGAAATGATAGACGCAAGCGATTTTCAATTGAATTGAATTTGGGATTGCGGGTCGAAATGATATCTACCCGTATATATATAAATTACGGATTGAAATGATAAATATCTGTATCACTTGACCATAGGATAGGAAATTATATACAGACACCGTTGGTCCATATATAAACATTTTGAAAATTTAATTTCTATAGTTTCGGAAAGAAATATATGGTTTTAATAAATGTTGATTCTAAATTTTTTATATATAAATGGTAATGATATATACAGATTTAATAATAATATTTAATTTAATTAAGATTGATTTAATACATATAATATGGTTAAGTATTTAAATTTATATTTCAAAATAGATTTTGGTAATAATTTGAATAAGTTAAGGTTGGGAAGATAATTTGAATTTAGTTGAAATTGTATTCAATAAAGAATTTTATTTAATTAAACCGATTTGAAACTTATTGAAATTGAGATTTAAGATATGATTTATAACTTGGTTTGATTTAAGTAATTTAATGATTATTTCTTGTTTAAATAAATTTAAGGAAATATTTAGAAAAATGTAATTTAAGGCTAGTTAAATGATATTGAATTTATTAAGTGAATATTCCCTGATTAAATAATAATGAAGTTAAATCAAGAGCTATATGAAACTGTTGAATTTAACTTTGAACTGGTGAATATTAAAGCTATGAAATATATTGAGAATTTAAATGATCTATTGAGAACTGAACTGAATTGATGAATTGAGCCTTGAATAAATTTGAATTTGGAATTTGAGTTGATTTGAATCGATTAGTGAGACTTGAGGAAATTTTAAATACTTTACTTTATAAGTTATTTAATATATATATACTATTTTGGAAAATAGATATATTTAAAATGGAAATGATACCTTGGTTTTTAAGTATAAATTAATTTGAAATGGCCACGGTGTTGTAGTGTATATTTTCACATTGTAGACAGTTCCACGGATCCTTAGAGGATGGTTATCCCAAAGATCCTCTGAGTTACTTGTATTTCAGTTGATATTTCACTTGAGTTGGATTTATTTATATAAGAATGTTAATCCTGACTCAAGTGTGTTTTGTGTTTTGCTTTACGCTCGGGTCATACCGAGAAATTCAGCTTTTGAGACTCACCTTTGGAGTTTGGAGCTTCGCTTGGAGATCCAACTATCGATTCAGCTCTCAGCTTTTCCAGTTGATTTGTTCAGAGAGGTCATTTGTTCGTACTGGAGACTTCACTGTATTTGAGACATTCTGATGTATTTTATTTCTAACTCTGATGTTTATATAGTAGCTTCATGAACTACTATTTTTCTATTCCACTGCATTACTGTTATACTACTCTGTGTCTGTGATTCTGTGATTGATTTATTTACTATATATGCTGAATTTTGCCAAATTTAAATTAACAATCTGATATTTTGAGCAATTCAAGTCCTACATGTGTGGATGCGAATGGTCCAAAATACCGGGTCGTTACAGGTGGTATAGCCATCAACTGGGCTCGTGCTATCATGAGCCACTACATTAGTCCTGGAGTTGGTACTCCACGAGGTTACTTTCCGTATTGCCACTTTTTTACTTGTGTCTTCAGGCGATACAGAGTAAACCTCCATGGGGACCAGTCTAGAAGAAGGTCCATTTCTCATTTAGAAAAGCTTCTCTTAAGAGGAGGAGGATTCCGAAGCCACCAGCTAAGATAGCAGCGCCAGCAGTAGAGGAGCAGCCGCAGCAGGAAGCGGAGCAAGGACAAGGTATCAAGGGATACCAAAGCCCCGAGCTTGTAGCTATCCGATAGGTTCAGGTCTAGCTCAGAGAGATTAGAGGCGAGCAGCGGCACCAGCTAGGGCTGTCAATTTCCAATACGACCTGAAGATTACACGAAAATTACCATGTTAACCCGACCCATTTAAGTGGCGATCAATTTTGGGTCAACTCAAATTTGATCCATTTATAAACGGGTAGGTTTTGGGTTGACCTGTGAACCTGAATTTGACCCGTTTATATCCCATCATACTTATATGGGTTGACCCGACCCGATTATAACCCAGCCCGACCCGATTATAACCCAACCCGACCCGTGAACCCAAATTTGACCCGTTTATAACCTGTTTACGACCCGTTTATAACCCATTTATACTTATACGGGTTGACCTAACCCGTTTACGACGCGACCTGACCCGACCCGTTTGTAATCGGGTTGCACGAGTTGGGTCGGGTCAACCCATTTATAATCGGGTCGAGTTCGGGTTGAGCTATTTCTGACCTATTTAACAAATGGGTTGATCAAACCCATTTAAAATCAACTCGAACCCGACTTAACCGGACCCGAACCCGACCCAACCCATTGACAGCCCTAGTGTCAGCGCCATGAGATTAGGTGTAGTCAGGCTTTTAAATCTCCCCGAGATGGCCGAGATGAAAAATCCGAGATATCAGCCAAAATCCGAGATTTGGCAGGCTATTTAGTTATAAGTGTTTTAAATATCGCCCGAGATAGCCGAGATATTTTCCCGAGATATTGGCCAAAATCCGAGATTTAAAACACTGGGTGTAGTATGTTGTTGTCATTTCCCTTCTTTTCTTTCTTAGGTTGTTTGGGTTGTAATCATTGGTTGTCTCTTATATAATAGACGTTATGAGATGCGTTCCTATTTATTCACCGTATTGTTGTTTCTGAATATGTAGATCGCTCTTGTATGTATATTTGGAAGAAATAGTATATATATAGGAATCTCATAAAGGCACTTAACTAACGGTAAATGCAATATAAGACTGGAAATTTATAATAATAAATTTTAACGAGCAGAGGACAGGTTAAGGTTGTGTTGGAATCACGGGTCATTATTCTTGAACCTTAAAAGCAAAATTTTATAAACAGATTAGTGCAACGTCATATTAAAACAAAGAATAAGGTTTAAGGTCTTAAATCAACTGCGAAATGCTAGGATGGAACATATGCGTTAACTCATAAATGATTTCAAACCATGCTAAATTTTGGCTTGATTATTGAAAATGGAAAAAAATTGAATGTTTTGAAAAACTACGTTTGATTGGAAAAAAAATTAGCATTTTGAATTATTTTTGGACGCTTTTGTCCAAATGTTTTAAAGGAAATAGTGTTTAAATTTTTTGGATGTTTGACTTTTCAAACCATGTGCAAATTTTGAAAAATGGAAAAGATTTTTACGAAATTTCTTGATTTCAAATGCCACATACTAAGCGTAGATAAGATAAGTAAGTTAATAAATATGGAATTTAGCAGTGCAATAAGGTCGACATTAGGATAAAATAAAGACGATAACAACGGAAAATCTATTTTAGCCTTGGAATTTTTATTTTCGTACCTTGCCAACGACGTAGGAGAATCCATTTTTGGATTCAAACCCGTTTTAGAGCTTGAAAATAAGCCTCCTTATGCATATTGTACATGAAAATTTTGAAAGAAAATCAGGGGCAAAGAGGAAATTTCCATTGTACAACAGGATTGGAACTAAATAGAGTGGTAAAAATGTAAAATTCTCCACCTAAAATTCATTTTTCGACATAGGAGTGAACGTTTAGGAACAAAATTCGACGTGTTAGATTGTTGGATGGTAGAAATTAGATATAAAATTAGTTGAAATGATTCTATTTGTAGGACTATGGAATTTTTCGAGTGAAAAACATTTTTAAGACTTACATACATATAGAACTGCCAGTATATTTAGGTTTTTTGCATCATATCTCTAAAATGTTTATAAAATAATACATTCATATAGGAGGGATCGATATAGAATCATTTTGCATACATGTTTTCCATGTTGTGAAACACTATGCACTTGTGCACATTTAGCTGCAAAATTGACTGCACACTATTTGGTTGAGTAGTTTAGGATGGTTGCACAACCCAATGATTTAATCATTAGAGTAATTTCGGGGATGAAATTCCTTTAAGGAGGGAAGAATGTAATACCCCATAAATTTACGTTAATTAATTAGTAATTAATAACACTCCAAAAAAGGAATTTGAGCAAATAATGGAATTTGACCACGAAACTTGTGTCATTGCGTTCGTGGCGATTTTATAAGCAACTTTCATATTTGGAGATCCGTGATTGGAGTTCAAACGAAGAAGTTACGAGCGTTTAAAAATTTCGAAACCAAAATAATTAAATAAAAAAATAAGGGAAGAAATATAATTAATTACCAGGACCCCACCGGTCGACCGCCTTTATAGGTCGGTCGACAGCTAGAGGTCGATCGCTCATAGGGGTGTGGTCAACTGGTCGAAGTATTGTGGCTATGACTTGAACCTCGATGAATTGCCCGGATTAAATGGTTTTAATCTAACTATAAAGGCTGATTCGAGAGCGTATAAATACATTCATATGTCTTCCCTTCTCTTCTCATATTTTCTGATCTAGGGCAGCGAAACTCCGCCATTTCCTCTTCTTCACCATTCCACTTAACTATAAAATAATTTGTATTTAAACAAACTGGATAAGAGCATAAAATAAATAGAAGAAGAGAGGGAGCCGTTCAGCTTTGTGCAATAAAAAGGTAAATCTCAGTATTATAGATTTATATTCCCCTTTTTTCCAAATCTCTTCTCAGATCTGTAATTTTAATCGTATGTATATACCCTTTTATACATATTTCTTTGGATTAAAAAGGAGATGGAGTTGAATCAAAGAATCAGATTCAGATCTAGAGATTTAGAAAGCTTCTTAAGGTGAGTGAAAAATTATGTAATTTATTCTTAACATTGGGATTTATTTCGTTAATTTTTTTTGATGTTTATGTCTAAATAAAGATCTGAAGAGTTGTAGGCTTAAATTAATGTGCAAAACACTGCCTACATATTTTGTAATTTGATTAAATTGAATAGGAATATTGTTTACTCCCAGATCTGGAAACCAGTCCCCAAGTTATTAAAAGCTGAATATGAATAAAGATGTAGAAATTGTTGTAGATCTATAATTGGGTTGTAAAGATATTGGTATAATTTATTAGATTTTTGGTCCTAATTCTATTAAGACGTGAATTTCTATATTTTAATTTGTTAGAAATATTATACGTGTAACTTCCATAAGTTTATCTAATTTCTTTAATACCTAAAATAGTGTGGTGTTTGAAATAACAAGGAATATACTCAAAAAGAAGAAAGAGATATGTAAAGTATGGATTTTTTCCCCATAGTTTACACTATCTGTTTCAATAGAAAAAGAAAATAAATAATTTCTTGTAATTTCAAACGGAGCAAATCTTTTAATTTAGGTTAATTTATGGAATATAATTGGAAATATTTTTAAAAGAATAATTCTAATATATTAGAATATGAAATGAAATATTCTAGTTAGGAAATAATAACTAGAAACATAATAACATAAACATGTATAACCACGCTAAATGTTCCAAATGAAAATATAATTAATACAGCGTAATACACAAATTAAAGTGTTAGAATCAACCGTGTAATAAACGGTAGGATTGGTAAATAAAGATGGAAAGATTGTAACTTCAAAAATGAATTAGTAATAAGTATACAATAAATTGTGAGTTGCAAGAAATTAAATATGTTATAAATGGATAAAATGAGACTGATTAATGAGAATGGTAGTTTAATTATAAAAAGATAAGAAAGGGATCATTGACTGAACTTGAATAAGCAAATAAGTGTCTTTAGAAAACGTCATTTGAGATAATAATCATTTATTTTGGACAAAGTGACATTTATAGAAAAGGAAATAAATACGTTGGGCAGTAATTAAATGTTATAAGGCAGAATAATTGTCATTAGTGTAAATTATATATAGCCTTAAACATGTAAATAGAGGTTAGTAGGCTTTGCCCAATATTAAAACAAAGATAACTAATTTGATTTAGTGGGTTGGGATGCGAGGTTAGTAGAGTTACACAACAGAAATCCGCCCTTCACTCAGAAGCAACCAATAGTTGTGTATACTAACTACTGATGTGGGACATCTCCAACCACAGGACCCGTGGGAAAGGGATTTGCATTGCAGATAGATTAGGGGGAAATATGCCCGAGGGTTTGCCTCAGATTTGAAGAATTAAATGACCCCGTACTTTCTTGGAAAATGTGTTCTGCTTCATATCCAATAGGGAGATAGTAAGTAATTAAAAGGGATATTTTCCTAGACTTAATTAGTCTAAATAGAGATGTCAGTTGTGGAGAGTCGGCGAACTATGTCAGTAGTGGTGCCATTATTTAGTGGTAGGTCTAGCATATAGGCTTAGACGTCCAATGGTTCCATGTGAGCGGTAGCAAAGACTTGGGTTATGGTCTGATAGATTTCACTGCCTGCTGGTGTAGAGTCTGTGTGGGATACGTGTGAACCTCATGGTAGAATGTAAAAAATTAGCTTATTAGAGGTGGGCTAGCTAACCCTTAGACGAGTCTTTGAATTGCAGTGGTGGTACGACAATTAAATTATATATTATATTATGAAGTTATTTATAGGAGTCATCGGTTATTGTAGCTAGAACCGATAGACCAACATTGATGATGCCGATGTCCCGATTCATAGTTAAGAAGTATTAAGTGGCCGGGGTTTTGCGTATTGTATGTTAAGATGTATATATGCATGTAGGCATATATATGTATGTATGTATGTACAGTATACCTTGGAGAATACTATTGATACCAAGGTAGTAGCCATAGTCAGTATTTATATCCTATTATATTTTCCATTCCGTCGTGAGTTTAAATTGATCGATCTTTGATATACTTATGTTTATTACAGTTACTAAAACCAACGATTCATACCCTAACAGACTTGGGTTTCGATTTTTGTCGAAATTTGGATCCATTAAGGTGCGGGTTGTTACAGATAGACACTTATTACTTATGATGATGAGATGTGATTATATCTGAGACTATATCCAGTGTATGGTGAATCCCCGTATCCTACATCCATATGATTGGTGGAAAGATAGTTATCATGTCTAAGCGGACGTCCTATTCTTTATTGAATGCATAAATGCATATCTTTGAGTTTAAAGGACCCAGGAATGTCTACTTTATATTTATTTAAGGCATTATTACGTGCTAGGTCGGTCTCTCTTGTTGATTTCTGTGATTTGACAATGATATTTTATTATTTCAGACTGAAATATATACTTAGGCATTGCTATGTGCAAGTTGACTATATTTGATAATATCTCATGTATTAGTGAGATCTGGATTTTGATTTTAATTTTGATATGGATGATTCACCTATTTGACACTGATTTTGTGATTTGTTGATTGGCATAATTTTATACGGGCGATGATATGTTCATGCATGGTTTGTCAATACTTGACATTTTGTGATACTATAGAGATTGTACATGATATTATAATCATCTGCCATGCATTTATTACTATATGCATTTACATTTACACATGAGTTTTTTGGTGGTTATTTTTGATACACTATAGTTAATTATTTTATCGTATTTCTCTATGCGTATTATGTGCGTGTGTGTGAGTAACCCCTTAATCTTGACATAGTCCGATCCGCGTGTTATTTACGTAATACTCGAGTCAGTCTGAGACAATATAGTTTCAGGGACGAAGAGACCATCTTATATTTAGTGGAAACTAGGGATATATTATTGTTGTATTCCATCTTGCTTTACATGTTCTCCTTATTTGTTCAACACTGTAGCATATGTCAGAACCAATTATTGTAAACCTTGTATAATATTGAGATAGTGATATTTAAGATGTTTTTTAGTCCATTGTTTCATGTATTTTATATTATATCTTGTTGCTGTGATATTAATTATGTGTGCTCTGATATTCACAGTATATTGTGTATTGTTCTAACCTAGAGACGCACATGTTTATTGTTTTATGCCGACATTGAGAATGTTCTGATGAATATTATTGGATTTTGAAATATGTACCAGTGCTAGCCTAATGAAGTATTCATGTGTATGCCCCTGTAACGACCTGTATTTTTAATAGTTTTAGATTATAAAATTTGATACAATTATGGAATGAAATGGTTAAAAATAAAATTTAATGAAAATGGTTTAATATGATTAAAAAAATGGTATCAGAAGTTGATTTAAATTTTAATGCAACAACAATGAAGATTGTTAATATTTAAAATCGAATTTAAATGATTAAATAAATTTTTGGGAATTATTTGTTTTAATTGACGAGTAAAAATAGATATTTTGGCCACTATGTCGGATTTCGACGAAACCAGTTTCATCGGATCCGTAATAGTGGATTATTGTAGGATTTCAAATTTCGTAACGATCGAACTTGTCGTTTAACCGTGCGAACCTGAAACGCGTAGAAATTAACTTTAGAATTTAATTAAATAATTCGATTTGAAAAGCTATCTTCTGCATACGATCGAATTGGCTTCCAAAACTAGTTCCAGTGTGTTCGAAATGGGGGTAAAGCAGTATAAACGCCAGGCGACACGCTTCGTTTGGGATTCGGATTTACACGGGCCATTCGGGCTAGATATTTTCAATATAATATAATTGTTTATTTCCTTCTAACTAGCTCGTTCAAACCCAATAGGCTCTTTTAGCCGTGTATTCCTCTACCCCTCATATTCTTCAGATTTTTGAACGAGATTCAAATAAAAAATAATAATACAGATCGAATTAAAAAAAAAATATGTGGATCTCGATCTCATCGCGATTGAGAAAAAGAAATGGCCGCGACAAAATCGAAGGAAGGCACGCGATAGGCGATGGGAATGACATAAACGCGGCGAAGGCAGCGACCGTGGATCTTGGGTGGCGCCGTATTTAGGATTTCGACGATCGATTGGTACGAAGCTGGAGGCTGTTGCGTGCACAATAGGAAGCGACGCTGGGGGGCTACGGCGGTGAGTGTGGAGGTCGGCGGCAGCGTTCTGGTGGAGCCCAATCAGAGGTAGGCGGCGCGGTGAGCTCTTGAACATGGAGCGACATGGTTCGGGAGTCGATGGCATGCTGTGTTAGTGCTGTTGGTAGAGGATTAGGGTAATAAATTTTAATTTTTTAAGTTGTTATGTTAAATGGATTAAAATCTATAATGTTCTAATATTCGTACATTGTTCGTTCGAGGTCGGGTTTGAGTGCCGTCGATTGCGGTGGATTCATGTCGACATTATCTACATCGTGAAGTTGGATTCATCGTTGTTTGGCTAATTTGAATTTTCAGATTCAATCAAAGGTGAGTGTTTTTACGCTCACATTTGACCATTATATTTTATGTTAATTTTTTTTTATCGTGAAGTAATTTGAATATAGTGATGGTTGTTGGATAAAATTTAATTTGACATTTAATTGACATCTGAATAAATTGATAGAATTTAGATTGACATTTAAAATTGAATTTGGATTTAAACTGCGTGTAAAATCTCCGATTTATCGATAATTGTTTGACTGTTGTGAATATTGACTATTTGGATGATTGATTGAGATGGATGCTATTGATTGATATTTTGGATGTTTATTTATATATCATGTTATCATGTATATTATTTACAGTTTATAAAACTGTAAACTGAATTATTTTGAATAAATTAAGAAATAGGTTGAAATGATATATACCTATGACATTTGATTTGGATTGAAATGATATATATCCATCCTTGAAATTTAATTGAAATAATTGATTCACTTGGCCGTAGGATAGAGAATTATATACGGACACCGGGTTGGTTAAATTAAATGATTTTAAAATTTTGATTTGAAATTATTTTAATTATTTGATAAAAAAAAATCCAATTTATGGAAATCGAATTTATTTTTGAATTGAAACTCGGAATGTTGAAAATTTAAATTTGAAATAGGAATGTTTAAATAATCGAAGTTGAGATTTTTAAGTTAATCGAAGCATGTTGTGAATTTCAGAAAATTGATTTGTTTTAAAGATTGAACTTTTATTCGAACTTTGATTATTTCTAAGTAAAGGTGATATAATATGGTATTTAGAAATTGAGTTTGAAATTTAATTATATTTTAAGATTGGGATTTTAAAATTTAATATTGAAGGAAAATTCAATTTAAGTGTTTTGAATCGATATTTTGGAAATCGAACTCGTAATTGATATAAATCGAAACGATTTAAATTTGGAATTGGAGTTGAGATTAATTTCAAATTGGTATTTAAATTAATTTGGAATTGGAATTGAAATAAATTTGGAATCGAAGTAAAATTTGCCTTGAAATTGGAATTGAATCGATTAAATTCGAATTGGAAATTGGAACTGATTTGGATTAGAAATTGGAAAGTGAACCGGTTTGACTTTGAAACTATTTTTAAATGATTACTTTAGTATAAACTATATTCAAACTATTTTGATTTTCCCCAACTATTTTACTATATAGACCATTTTAAATACTCAAATTATTTTCTATTAAACTGTTTTAACTATTTAACTATTTTAAACCTATTTAAAACTATTTTCAAAAATTCAAACTGGTTAAAAGGGTGGGATGCTTATATTTAAATCTTGGATTTAAATACAAATTAGGTTAAAGTGAATTATAACCAAAATTATAATTCGAATCAAGTTTTGAAGTGAAATCGATATATCGAGTTGAATTAACATTTTGAAGTAAAATATGATTTCTGAAGTGAATATGGACAATTTCGAAATGGATTTGATTTTGAAGCGAACACGATATTTTGATATCGAATACGAACTGTTTTCGAAATGTGAAAGAACCAACCGGTGTGTAAACTGACGATTGATTGTTAAAGAGACCGGGGCCTCTTATTGGCATACTCTCTGTCAATATTGGAACCACTTTGACAACCGTGTACGCGGTGAATGATGTCCAGAATGTAGTGGTTGAATTGGCGATGTTTACTGGAATGAAGTAAGAGAACGATAATGGATAGCCTTGACACTTGTGTCATAATTAAAATGACTACAACAGGAGCCTATGTCTGGCCATTGAGGTTAGCTACCACTAGCGACGTTGATCCCTCGTATTACTATTGTGATTTTGTATTCGATGGGTGCACCTTTTTGTTCGTTTGGATTGATTGTCGCGGTCGGCCATAGATGGGTTACGACTAGCCAGAAAGGGTAAACTGGTAGAATCCTACCTTGGGCATTGCCTCACGTGCCTTGTCATATATATCCTTATACGAGCCCATTACGACTTTAGTTTAAAACTGTAAAAATGTATTAAGGTGGATCAATGTAAAGCCTTAACGCTATTTTGATATTTATTTTACTGATAGACACTATCTATTATAGCGTATACTATTATATATAAATAGTTTAACGGATCCTTAGGAGATGGAAAATCTCGTAACATCTCTTAAGTTATTGCACTCATATTTGTAATATTGATTTGACTTACATAAGAATATTTTAGTCCTGACTCGAGTGTTTTGTCTTTTCATTACGTTCGGGTCAGTCCTGAGCTTTTCAGTGTATTGAAGACTATTCTTTGGAGGACGAAGATGGAGTTTTGGTATATTTCTATTATTATTATTCCCTGCATCATGCTACTCTAATGTATTGATTATTTATCACTGATGTATATATATAACTCTGATAAATGTGTATAGATTATAATCAAATGTATAGTAAACAGCTTCATGAACTCTTATTTGATTATTATATTTAATCGTTTACGCTGTGAGATTCTTTGTTTGTTTTCTTCTTCTTTTCTTATTTTTCTTATTTAACCCCATTGATTATCTACGTTCCGGATTATTTAAGTCAGACATGTGTGGATTATCGTCGATTTAAACATTCCGAAATGTGGGTCGTCACAGTTGGTATCAGAGCGAAGGTTTAATGATAACCTTGGCTCTGTGGGGTTATACTCATTAGCGATAGGGTTGTAATACCCTAGAATGAGTCTGTTTGAGTGTGTATATATATATGAGAGAGCATACGTGTTAGTGTTATAAAATGTTTTAAATTGTGCTTACTTATCCGTTGAGTTGTTTATGAATTCTGGTCGATGTGCAAGACGCCGTGTCATCGATAGGGATTTCTAAACACTTAAACGAGGCAAGTCGACATAACATTGTTTTTAAAATCGGGTAAATGAAATAATTTTACCTATATTATATTATATATATATATAAAGTGATTATAATGAAATTGTTGTTAGGAGATGATAATATTTAATTATCATCGATTGTTGGTTGAATTAAAATAAAGCGAATACTTAACGAATTTTATTTTATGAAGCATTTGATAATTAAATTTAATTGAAATCAATTAAAATAAGAATTGTTGGTAAAGGTAAGGAAATTTATATAGAAATGATTTTAAAAAGTGAGAATTTGGGAATTTAAAATCCTTTTGTGTTCAAAATTGTTTTTTAAAGCCTTAAAAATTAATAAATAGTATTATTTGGAAGGGTTTTGACTAGAAAAATATTTTGAAAATATTTTTGAAAGAAATAAAGCATTGAACTCATTTGGTCGCTGGGAAATAATTCTGGGATGACTGCAGCATCGCCAGTGTTCATTTTGAGTTTTTGAGTTAAAATTTCTATCAAAAGGAATTTATTTTTTCAATTAAAACAGGTTTTAACTGTGGAAAAAATATTCTAAGTATGACCTAATAAATATATGAACATAGTTTTGAACTTATAATTTAAAATAATATATAAGGAATGAGTTTATAACGTATAAATATAAAATAGTATAGAAAAGAAATAAGTTTGTAACTTATAAATTTGAATAGGAAAATAAACCAAATTCAAAATGGTTAAATTTTGGTTAAGCAAACAAAGGAATTTGAATTTGAGGTACGAAATGAAATAATTAACTTAAGCAGTGTTAAATTAAATAGAGTTAAGGAAATGAAGTAAATAAAATACATTTAACTCAAGAAGCTTAAATAAAGATAAATTGCATTTGAAATGAAGTAGATAAAATAGTAAAATGGAATTTTTAATGGATAAATTGTATAACGTATAGATTTGAGAACATTAAGCTAAAAACAAAATTAAATTTGTTAAATGTGGATGATAAGAAAATTTAACTTGAATAAGATTAAATAAAATGAGTAATGGATTAAAATGAAATGAAGTTTAACTTAATATTAAATAAATTGAATTGGATATTAAATGAAACTAGATAAATTAGTAAAGTGAATTAATTTCATTCAAGCTATGGAATGAATTAACCAAATGAATACGAACTTGAATTTTAAAATGAAATGCAATTTTAACTGTGTAAGAAATAAAATAAAATAAATGAGTGTAAGTAAAATTAATATGAGCTATTGAATTTAATTTAAATTGAATGTAAGTAAATTTAATGCAAATAGAATGAGTTTCAGTAAAATTGTATGGTAACTAATTGAATATGAAATAAGTTAAGGGAATGTAATGTGAATTGAAGTTTAACTTAAGAAAAATTGAACAAAATCGATGGTGAACGGAAAATTATTAATATGAATTGTGATGTAAATTAAATTTACTTTAGTAAATTAATAATATGAATTTAAACAGATGAAGCGAACCAATGAATTGATAATAAATCAAGATATGAAGTAATAATAACAACAACCGTGATTGTGTCGTATAAATTATTTATAATAAATTTAGATGGTTTATAAATGATGTTAGCATGTAATAAAAAAGAAGAAGATATACTAAGTGGAAATAAAATAGATTTAACTTAAGCATGGTTAAGTGGAATAATTTTTATAAATGATTCATAAATGAATTTATATGAAATAGGTTAAACAAAAAGGTGAAACAATTGGAATTTCACAAATTGAATTGAATAAATTGAATTTAAATGAAATAAATTTGAATAAATTGAAAGAAAACCAAATTATGAATGTGGTTAAGCATTTGGATAAGCAAAAAGCCATCAATGGAATGTAAATTAAATTTAAATGTGGATGAAACGAATGTAAAAAAATGGAACAAATAGATTGAATGTAAGTATATTGAATTGAAATAAATCAAAAGTGAATGCAATAAATATTGATTGGAAAAAAAAGAATGAATTGAAATCAAATTAGTTGAATGTAAATTAATTAAAAGCGAATGAATTGATTATAAATCTATTGTATGATTAACGAAATAAATAATTAAGTGAATGTGATTCAATTTTAAATATACGAAATGTGGTATGGAATTAAATTACTTGAGTGTAATTAATTATATGAATGATTGAAATAAAATAAGTGGATGTGAGCTTAATAACATTTAAATGAATGAAAAAGTATTTGGAAACAAATGAGACTGAATATAAGTCGATTCAATGTTATGAATAAATGGAAAATGAGCAAATAAAATGTTAATAAAAATTTAATGTTAATAAGAATGAGAATGTATTAATTTAAATATTGACATTGAAATGTTAATTGTGATAGTTATGAATTGAATTGAATGAATATTAATTTGTCGGATGATTTGTTTTGTTGTAAATCCTTGTTTAATTGTTTTGGGTACATATGATGATTGTATGGTTGCATATTTGTGCTCGTGCTTGAGATTTGGATTCAGAATGCATGTTTTATACTTATTGGAACTTATGCATGTTCTATATCTTATTATAAGTGACTAACGTTCCCAATTGCGTTAAGATAGGTACATACGAAGATCGTTTGGGCGTATACGGAGATTTATATGCTTTGCTTGCTTAATACGAGCGAACTCGCTCGTATTATTATTAATAAGGTACGTATCTCGGATTACATACCGTGATTTTATATTTTTGTCCTTCAGGATGCCTCATCATTGAGATGAGATGTATATTTGATATATATTGGTTATATTTGTGTTATATATTGAATTGTAAAATAATTTCGATCGAGCCGCGCAAAGGAGATTCTGCCGAAATTTTTCGTAAATCCGGGAGTTAGAAATTTTTTGAAGTTTTAAAAATTTATAACTTGTTTTTATATGTATGTTATATTTTCCGTAAAACCGTTATCGAAATGGTGTGGCGAGAACGTAGTAATGGTTTTATAAATAAGTTTTGTATGTTTATAAGTTGATTGTTTTGAACAAAACATATTGTATATTAAATTCCGTACTTAACGCCTTTTCGAGGACGAAAAGTTTTGAGTGGGGGAGTATGTAACGACCTGTATTTTTAACGGTTTTAGATTATAAAATTTGATACAATTATGGAATGAAATGGTTAAAAATAAAATTTAGTGAAAATGGTTTAATATGATTAAAAAAATGGTATCAGAAGTTGATTTAAATTTTAATGCAACAATAATGAAGATTGTTAATACTTAAAATCGAATTTAAATGATTAAATAAATTTTTGGGAATTATTTGTTTTAATTGACGAGTAAAAATAGATATTTTGGCCACTGTGTCGGATTTCGACGAAACCAGTTTCATCGGATCTGTAATAGTGGATTATTGTAGGATTTCATGTTTCGTAACGATCGAACTTGTCGTTTAACCGTGCGAACCTGAAACGTGTAGAAATTAATTTCAGAATTTAATTAAATAATTTGATTTGAAAAGCTATCTTCTGCATACGATCGAATTGGCTTCCGAAACTAGTTCCAGTGTGTTCGGAAAGGGGGTAAACTAGTATAAACGCCAGGCGGCACGCTTCGTTTGGGATTCGGATTTACACGGGCCATTTGGGCTAGATATTTTCAATATAATATAATTGTTTATTTCCTTCTAACTAGCTAGTTCAAACCCAATAAGCTCTTTTAGCCGTGTATTCCTTTACCCCTCCTTTTCTTCAGATTTTTGAACGTGATTCAAATAAAAAATAATAATACAAATCGAATTTAAAATATATATATATATATATAGATCTCGATCTCATCGCGATTGAGAAAAAGAAATGGCCGTGACAGGATCGAAGGAAGGCGCGCGACAGGCGATGGGAACGACGGCAATGCGGCGAAGGCAGCGGCCGTGGGTCTTGGATGGCGCCGTATTTAGGGTTTCGGCGCTCGATTGGTACGAACCTAGAGGCTGTTGCGTGCGCAATAGGAAGCGACGCTGGGGGAGGGCTACGGCGGCGAGTGTGGAGGTCGGCGGCAGCGTTCTGGTGGAGCCCAATCAGAGGTAGGCGGCGCGGTGAGCTCTTGAACGTGGAGCGACGTGGTTCGGAAGTCGATGTTTAAGCATGCTGTGTTAGTGCTGTTGGTAGAGGATTAGGGTAATAAATTTTAATTTTTTAAGTTGTTATGTTAAATGGATTAAAATCTATAATGTTCTAATATTCGTACATTGTTCGTTCGAGGTCGGGTTTGAGCACCGTCGATTGCGTTGGATTCGTGTCGACAATATCTACATCGTGAAGTTGGATTCGTCGTTGTTTGGCTAATTTGAATTTTCAGATTCAATCAAAGGTGAGTGTTTTTACACTCACGTTTGACCATTATATTTTATGCTAAATTTTTTTTATCGTGAAGTAATTTGAATTTAGTGATGGTTGTTGGATAAAATTTAATTTGACATTTAATTGACATCTGAATAAATTGATAGAATTTAGATTGACATTTCAAATTGAATTTGGATTTAAACTACGAGTAAATTCTTCGATTTATCGATAATTGTTTGACTGTTGTGAATATTGACTGTTTGGATGATTGATTGAGATTGATGCTATTGATTGATATTTTGGATGTTTATTTATATATCATGTTATCATGTATATTATTTACAGTTTATAAAATTGTAAATTGAATTATTTCGAATAAATTAAGAAATAAGTTGAAATGATATATACCTATGACATTTGATTTGGATTGAAATGATATATATCCATCCCTGGAATTTAATTGAAATAATTGATTCACTTGGCCATAGGATATAGAATTATATACGGACACCGGGTTGGTTAAATTAAATGATTTTAAAATTTTGATTTGAAATTATTTTAATGATTTGATGAAAAAAGTTCAAATTTATGGAAATCGAATTTATTTTTGAATTGAAACTCGGAATGTTGAAAATTTAAATTTGAAATAGGAATGTTTAAATAATCGAAGTTGAGATTTTTAAGTTAATCGAAGCATGTTGTGAATTTCAGAAAATTGATTTGTTTTAAAGATTGAACTTTTATTCGAACTTTGAATATTTCTAAGTAAAGGTGATATAATATGGCATTTAGAAATTGAGTTTGAAATTTAATTATCTTTTAAGATTGGGATTTTAAAATTTAATATTGAAGGAAAATTCAATTTAAGTGTTTTGAATCAATATTTTGGAAATCGAACTCGTAAATGATATAAATCGAAACGGTTTAAATTTGGAATTGGAGTTGAAATTAATTTCAAATTGGTATTTAAATTAATTTGGAATTGGAATTGAAATTATTTGGAATTGGAATTGAAATAAATTTGGAATCGAAGTAAAATTTGCCTTGAAATTGGAATTGAATCAATTAAATTCGAATGGAAATTGGAACTGATTTGGATTGGAAATTAGAAAGTGAACCGGTTTGACTTTGAAACTATTTTTAAATGATTGCTTTAGTATAAACTATATTCAAATCTATTTTCTTTAATTATTCAAACTATTTTGATTTTCCCCAACTATTTTACTATATAGACCATTTTAAATACTCAAATTATTTTCTATTAAACTGTTTTAACAATTTAACTATTTTAAACATATTTTAAACTATTTACAAAAATTCAAACAGATTAAAAGGGTGGGATGCTTATATTTAAATCTTGGATTTAAATACGAATTGGGTTAAAGTGAATTATAACCAAAATTATAATTCGAATCAAGTTTTGAAGTGAAATCGATATATCGAGTTGAATTAACATTTTGAAGTAAAATATGATTTCTGAAGTGAATATGGAAAATTTCAAAATGGATTTGATTTTGAAGCGAACATGATATTTTGATATCGAATACGAACTGTTTTCGAAATGTGAAAGAACCAACCGGTGTGTAAACTGACGATTGATTGTTAAAGAGACCGGGGCCTCTTATTGGCATACTCTCTGTCAATATTAGAACCACTTTGACAACCGTGTACGCGGTGGATGATGTCCAGAATGTAGTGGTTGAATTGGCGATGTTTACTGGAATGAAGTAAGAGAACGATGATGGATAGCCTTGACACTTGTGTCACAATTAAAATGACTAAAACAGAAGCCTATGTCTGGTCATTGAGGTTAGCTACCACTAGCGACGTTGATCCCTCGTATTACTATTGTGATTTCATATTCGATGGGTGTATCTTTTTGTTCGTTTGGATTGATTGTCGCGGTCGGCCACGGATGGGTTACGACTAGCCAGAAAGGGTAAACTGGTAGAATCCTACCTTGGGCATTGCCTTACGTGCCTTGTCATATTTATCCCTATACGAGCCCATTACGACTTTGGTTTAAAACTGTAAAAATGAGTTAAGGTGGATCAATGTAAAGCCTTAACGCTATTTTGATATTTATTTTACTGATAGGCACTATCTATTATAGCGTATACTATTATATATAAATAGTTTAACGGATCCTTAGGAGATGGAAAATCCCGTAACATCTCTTAAGTTATTGCACTCATATTTGTGATATTGATTTGACTTACATAAGAGTATTTTAGTCCTGACTCGAGTGTTTTGTCTTTTCATTACGTCCGGGTCAGCCCTGAGCTTTTCAGTGTATTGAAGACTATTCTTTAGAGGACGAAGACGGAGTTTTGGTATATTTTTATTATTATTATTCCCTGCATCATGCTACTCTAATGTATTGATTATTTATCAGTGATGTGTGTGTGTATATATATATATATGTATAACTCTGATAAATGTGTACAGATTATAATCAGATGTATAGTAAACAGCTTCATGAACTGTTATTTGATTATTATATTTAATCGTTTCCGCTATGAGATTATGTGTTTGTTTTCTTCTTCTTTTCTTATTTTTCTTATTTAACCCCATTGATTATATACGTTCCGGATTATTTAAGTCAGACATGTGTGGATTATTGTCGATTTAAACATTCCGAAATGTGGGTCGTCACAGCCCATACAACATCATTCTCCGTATTATCTGACAGTATTCCTAGCAATACTCTTGGATAGAATGGGTATAGAGGTAGGGTGTTAAAATGCCGTTGCCAAATGTGTCATTTTACAACCTTTACAGAGTAATCATTTCGATGCTTCCAACAAATTGAAAACTTTTTGCTTCAAGTCAAAATCTTCCTCCAAATCTACTTCTTTGGTCCCCATACTCGGACCAACAACATCATGAACCATTTTGATCGTTTATTTGCTGTATTAGCATTTTTTTAAAATAAGGGATTCATCGCAATCCACACATATTTACTGTCTTCTCTTGTACAACATGATATTTTTCTCTATGATATATTTACACAAGATAGTCGGGCATAAAATCGTATTGGTACAAATGCAATATCATAGAATAATATTCCATAAGTTTCAAGCAATGACATTTTGAACATGGACAGGACTTCTTTCATATTAGTTTTATTACTAGATGTTACTTTCATGAATGCATTCACATCATTTCTAAAGTGCATATTCTTCCTCTATTTTTAGCTCTCGTGTACATCCAATTTCGATATTTCAAATAATCCATCTTTCATACTCTACATGTAAATAAAATTTACATTATCTTTCACATGGTGCTATTTAATTCAAAATAAATAACATTATTAATTTTATTATTTCTTTAAATAACTATATTAATTTTGTTAATAATATAAATAAAATTATTAATTTTGTTTCTAATTTAAATAACATTATTAATTTTACGAATAATTTAAATAATATTATTCATTTTGTTCTTAATTTAAACATTATTATTTTTATGACTACTTTAAATAACCAGGGATTTCTACACATTTTTAAATGGTTGGTCATCCTACTTTTCATTACAAACGCAATGATATTTACATTTCATAAATCATTTCAAATCGAACAATTAACAAAATTTCGGCAGCACTTCCCCTTATTCCCTATATCATACGTAAAAGAGTGTGCACGAGAAACAAGAAGGAAGTGTCATCAAAATTTCATTAACCCTTCAATTCAAAATATTGATTTACAAGGCATAAATACCATTGCGTTTTTGGTCCAATACTAGGGCAAATCCAACAAATAACGTATCAAATAAAGATTGATTTTCATTTTATTTAAAAAAACAAATACCTATATAACAATCATATACGATACTTGTCAGATGGGGTCAAATTAAACATCTATGGGGTTTTATTAATAATACATATTGATATCAATGACTTTATGTAACAATTTCACAATAATACTAACAATATCTCAAATCATATATGAATTATCATACCATCTCAAATCATGTTTGAATTATCATACCAACAAATCTATGCCAATGATCATAAACCAATGAATCTATATCATATACAAAGCTAATCTAATCGTAGCCTACATAGAAATTGAATTGAAACAATAAATCATACCGATGGAGCCTTGAGTGGCGACTAGGAAGAAGGGATATGTGGCTTGGGCTTTGCAGCGGCGTCGAGGGAAGAGGAGACGTCGGCATTCGAAGTCGACGTCAGATGGAGGTAACAAGTTTCGTCGACGACTGGGACTTCGAAGTCGAGCAATAACGTAGGGAAATCGACGGCTTGGGGAAACTAGGGATTGCAACGCCCAAAGCGGAGATAAATTTTAGTTGAGGAGACGGCGGCGAGTGCGAGGTTTTGTTTTTCTTCCCTTCTCTCAATTGCAATGTGGAAGAAAGACGTTGGCGGAGGGCCATGAAGAGGGCCGATGTCATACCAACGCCCCACCGACGTCTTTACATAGGCGTCGACAAGGCATCGGTAATGGTGCACAGTTAATATATTCCATACGACTTGTCGATGCCCCTTCACATGGCGTCGGTAATATTAAGTAGGTAAGCGGCAAGTTTTCCGATAATGTGTGTGTATGTGTGTATGAATAACAAATTAATTTTGGACAACAAATATAAATAATAGGGCAAATGTATCCGTTGCAGCGTGAATGCTAACACTTTTACAGTAGCACATTAAACTATTTACACATCTATATGTTGCACGTGCGCTGTACACGTATATACGTATTTGGTACATACATTATATATATAATATAAATTAAATCAAATCTTTTATATAAACTAACTAATAAATATAAAGATTTTGTTTAAAATTATTTAGATTTGATTTAAATTAATTTCGACTTCATAGGTCTCGTTTCTTCATAACTAGCTTCTGATTGTCAATTATTACATAGAGAATTGCATTCTCGGTTGCATTCTTTAATACAAAAGTTTATCAACTGCTAGTTTGCATTTGAAAGTTGTTTGGCTTTAATTAGGGATGGCAATGAGGTGGCAATTAGGGTGGCATTCTCGGTAGACCCATGGTCCGTTCTTAAGAGATTCGGGTCTAAAGTCGAGTCAGGGCATGGCTGACCTGTCCCAACCGACCCGCACTACTAAGATCTCATAAAATCGCTTTATTACTATAATGATGATTTGTTAATCTTTTATACATAAGCGGTTATTACATGGATATTCTAATGCTTCATTCAATAAGTTATATGATTTTTATGATATTAAGTTGATCAGTAATAATTATATAATAATGTATGCATGTTTTTTTTTGAACTGTTATCATACATCTTATTTTTATTACCTTATCTATCATTGTAAATATATTGATATCCATATTTATTGTACCACTTAGTGACAATTCCGCTTACAAATAAAATAAATAAATATATGTAATTTAATACATAATTTTGAATGAATATATAAAGGCTCACGTGTCCTAAGACGAGGCGGATCTACCCTGGTTCATATAAGTTTCAGGTACGGAGCGAAAGTCCAGATCCGTACCAGACCTACGAGATGGGTGTGGAGAAGAGTTAGCACACCCAATTGTCATCCGCTTTAATTCAACTCTCAAAAACTACATTATTACTACCTTTTTTCCCCTATTTTTCATTTTTTTTTATCTTCTTTATCTTTTTTTTTATTTGGTTCACGTAATATAGCCCAACCAATAACAATTCTTCCCAAAAATAAAACGAGATAGGGATTACTTTAGGCTTGGTCGCGATTTATTGCAGGGAGATTTAGACGGGGCGACACTGCATAAGGCGGCGAAAGCTAGTGAGGTTGGAGGCGAAATTTGATTGAGGCAAGGTCTGTTGGTAGTGACGCTAGCGTTTAGGGCGTGCAACGTCGTTGGCGAGAAAATGTTGGAGGGAGTGGAGTTGGTTTTTTGGTGTGCAGATCTATTAGAGTTGCGATCTTGCTGAAGGAAAGAAAGTGGTTTTGGATGAGGTGGGATGCGGATTTGGATGAGGTGGATGTCACGGATCTGGTTGCAAATGTTGGCTATGGAGTTGGATGAGGTGGATTGTAAGGCTGAGTTCTGGATGATTTTGTTTTGAGTTGTTGGTAGTGGAGGATATTTGCATTGCTATCTCTGATGTGAAGCGATTTGAAGATGGATGACAAATAAAACAGAAAGATTGAATAAGATGTTGAATATATCAAAGACACATCAAAGATTAATTTTCCGCTATTCTATTCGTAATTAGCTATTTATAGTTACGTTGCTTAGAGGTTAAATAATTATATAAAAGAAAATTATTGTAATATGAGAATCCTATATATTGAAATATCATTTACTTATTCATTGACATATAACAACCAAGAAAAGTGCTATAGGTCCATATTTTTTAATTGTGGAAAATAAGCACAAGGACAAATTTTCATAAAATTTTTGACTGAAGGACAAGGACAATACTAATACAACTAGCATTTTGTACAATGTAAAACTGGATATAATGCTAGTTATAATTAGCATTTTGTACAATGTTTGCACTGTACAAAATGCTAACTATATTTAGCATTTTCCTTCAGTCTAATTTTATTTCAAAGTTTGTCCTTCAATCCAAAAATGAAACTTTGTGTCCTTCAGCCTAAAATTTTTTCAAAGTTTATCCTTATGCCTAATTCCCTCTTTTTAATTTTGAAGCTTTTTTATTTAATTTTTTTTAAAAAAATTTCGAGAATTTTTAAATTTTTAAAAAACGTTAATTAACTTACGTTTTGAAGCTAGTTTACACTTTCTAATTAAAAAAAACAGAAATCTAATTTAATAGACTTTTCTTGTAACAACATGGACGCAAACGCCCTATACCAATGATCTCTTAGCATTTGTCAGAAAGTAGTCAAAGGTTGGGGAGCTTGAAGCTTACTTTGGGTAGCGTTCCAAGATGATTCAAAGCGTGCTGGAGCATGACCTGAAGCTGACGAGAAAACGAAGGGAAGCAATCATTCGAAGTATGTAAAAACGTTCACAAGTAAAATTATATGGTTAAATTGTTAATTTGTAAAAATTGTGAGCCAGGTTACTATGAAAGTCATGCAGTTTAATGGTAAGTTAAATCGGAACGTGTTAGAATGATCTGGATTTGAAACTGGTAGGGGGGCTACAATATTTTTTGGTTTCAACTTTTATCAAAGCTATCATGTTGGGATTGGACAGCCAAACTACGGGCCGCCCTTGAGTCATTGAACAAACATATGATTTTGATCATGTCTGTATTACTTGCATGTCCTATACTTAATTTTTTATACAATATACTCTTCATTAAACAGTGAAAAGTAGTTTATAATGTTTAATTTGCAATCGCACTAGTTTATAAGTTTACTACAAATATTCTGTAATTGCATGCTTAGCAAGAAAACAAATGTAAATGTATGATAGAACAGGGACCACTCGTATAAATGTATAATGGCCTATCGTACGGTATTTTGGAAAAATGAAAGGATATGTATGACTGAGGCACAGCCGTGCAAATCGTCCACATCGGTCCACAAAACAAGATGCATATGCACACAGTTGCAATTAGACACATATGCATTAGTGACAGCTCCGTGGAAAGGGACAGAGGGACAGGGTCACGCATTCTGACGTCGATGATCGACATTAACAGCAAAACATTGAATATTTCTTGATTATGAGGTGCAGGTGTTGCTTCAATTATGCATGGAAGAGATTTAAATGGCCTCGTTTTTCTGTTCAAATGTCCCTCTTTTGTGGTCCGGCTTCTTTTACTTGGTCTGTACGTGTGCCTATTGTTTCATCTAGCCAGATATTTATGTTCCTTGCAATTTCTAACTACGCGTATGAAGTTAATGCATCATGTGTCTGCTGTACATCCTAAATGATCTGGATCTTTCGGTGTAGGATTTCACGTGTCCGCAACTGTATCCATGTTATACGAATCTCGTTGTCCATACCATGCTTTTTTTACCCTACTTCTCTTATGATTTTACCAACTATTATCGTAGGTAGGCGTATTCACATTCAATCGTAGGCACGTTATATTACAATACCATACTTGCGTGATTATTAAAAGAGAAACGTATACGAAAAGCCTTGGACAAGCTAACAATGATATTAAATTAGGTAGAAAACAGAAAATTAATTAGGATAAAAAAAGTAATCATTTTAAACGTTTCTTATAGAGCAAAAATAATGCATTTTCACCGTAATTACCTTGTCTGGTGCGTGCTCCCTGCTTTACCAGCACAGCTCCTTTTCAAGCCCTACATACCTTGAAGCTGACATTAATGCATTGTAACCTAATAATTAACAATGCATCTTTGCTTTATAAATACAATTCTCTCCTCCACTTCAACACAGCTATATAAAACCTTCCATTTTTCATAACTTCTATACATACACACGCCATTCAAACGTATATCTTCTCAAATGGAAGGAACAAGAAGTTTTAGTATGGAATTTGAAAACCTTAAGGCCACAGAGCTAACGCTTGGTCTTCCGGGGGCTGAAATTAAACCTTCGAATACTATTTCATATCTCAAGCGTTCAATAGATGATTCCGAGGCTAATCAACCGCCATCAAAGTAAGCTCTTTAACAATAGATAAACATGATGTTGTTTTATTTTGTACTGTTTCTGACACGTATATATTGTTATTTTTCAGATTGCAGATTGTAGGATGGCCGCCAATACGAACATACAAAGTGAATAGAAAGGAGGCAGATGCGACGCTGGTAAAAGTGAACATGGATGGAGCTCCATACTTGAGAAAGATCGACATCACTATGTATAAAGGATACAAGGAATTGATAAAAGCATTGGAGACTATGTTCAAGTGCTTTTTGTCCAAAGAAGGATGCAAAGAATTGTCGCTTAACGAGGTTGCCTACGAAGATAAAGAGGGGGATTTGATGTTGGTTGGTGATGTTCCTTGGGATATGTTTCTCTCTTCATGTAGGAAATTGAGGATTATGAAGAAATAAAGTGAAAAAAGATCGTCTTCCATTTAAGCAATGAAGGAGAAATTGATCCATGGCTAATGCCTAATGGAGATTGAACACCAAGAAAAGATGGTGGTGGAAGAAGGCGAACAAAACAATATAGTTTGTAACTAACCACATGTAATACTCAATGTAAAGTACATGTAAGATTTGCTAATATGGTGGCTAGGCCATAGATAAGGATCATAACATATAGAAGAGCATGTGACTTTTGTAGCATAATAACTTGTTAATCAATTTTGCTTCAATGTTAATTACTACAGTATAAAGTATAGATCTTGCTTCCTGGCTTTCATTTGCGACTTCCTCTAATGATACAAATTGGATAAAGAAGAAAGACACATCATGCAACCAAATATGAACACACATTTAAGACTGCTTCACGTTTAGATTGTACCAAAATGTTTATAGCAAACAATATCCACACCATCACCGGGCCTTCGTTGAACGTTTGCCTATATATAGAAGAATGATAAAATCATCAGTCTCCTTTAAGATATCATCAAAATGATCTTAACTTTCTTAGCCTGAATAATATGCATGAAAAATAAATGTCATAAAGAATACACTGTGGTTAAAGCTACCAACACATATACTATATATGTTTGATCTCGTAAGAAAGGTTGCTGCAAGTAATGCAAACGCAAATTAAAGAAGTGCGAATTCCTCTTAGCACTCAGTGTTTAATTCACTAGTTAATTTTTTAGCCATAATCTGAAAAGGCCATGAGTGGTCATTTAGCTTCTGGATGGCTGTACAGATTAAGACAACAAAGTAGCAAAACATGGACCTATTCAAACTTTACTTGATTCTAATCATCAGACAAATTTGTTGCCACTTGCATAAATTATTTCATAGCCATGATTACAGTTAGATTCCAACTCCTAAGATCGGTTATCAAATATATAGAAATTCCTTTTGTCCATTGCTGCTACAATTTTTCTAGGCAGAAACCGTTGAAAAACACGATTAAAATGATTGTATAACATATATTTAATTTCTTATAATGCTTTATACTTTTGCTTTGATCTGTGAAGCATCACTGACAAAATATAATATAATAAAATGAAAATAGAATAAATAAACGAATGAAAATATAATACTCGCTTTTCCCAACAAAAGATCAACAATGTTATCTATTATCATATTTTCATATGATCAGAATATTCTTACCCAACAATAATAATTTAAAACGAAACAACTTCTTTTTATAATGAACCAAAAGATTCTTGATCTTCTTAACACATGAACTGCTGGTGAGAATTTGAATAAATCGCCTAATCTTGAATTATAAAGCAATTCAAGTCTGCTAACATACAATTACATAATAACATATTTATTTATTCATATAACAGTAATAAGGATTATGATAACGTAATGAGATAATAAGAACAATGAATTAAGGAATAGTTTTCATCTGAAATAAGCATGCAATAATATATGCTCCTATGTACAAGGCATGTCTATTCATAGGAATGCACTTAAGTTATGGTAAAACATGGTTCATATTTACATAAACAATATATAATAAGATTATACGATCAAAAGGGGTGAAAACTTTTGGGTGCTCCAATTAAAGTATTGAAAGCAGCTCTGGATCTAGAAAGGTGACTTGGAAATGTTATAAACATTGAAAGAGTGATGAAGGTAAACATATAACTGTGTAATATGTACAACTGTCAATATGTACAGGTTAGAGCAGAAAATAGGTGTGAACGATAGATGTCCTAAATAAAGCATTAAACCCCGCTGGACAAATAGTCTCACATGTCCACGATGGACCTGTCAATTGAGGCTGCTTAAACCCAACCGCTCCTTTTAATAGATGAAAGAAATTATTCAACTCTTACTAAATACTCTCAACTTACTTTGGGAAAATCATTGGAATTCCGACTGAAGCTTCCATCAAAAAAAATAACTTCATTTGTTCACACAAATTTGAACATTGAATTTCCATTTCACCTTTGTCTGTTGAAGACAGAAAAGATATTACATACTACATGGTTTGTATTCCATTAAATTTATGTTAGGAAATTTGGTCGGTGTAATAGTTCAATTAACTCAAAGAATTCATTTGATAAGAGCATACAAATAACTCATGGACAAATTTTGCATTAAAAGTTTCTAAAGTTGGGAAACGAGCATATATTTGTATATGTGCCTAACTGTCCCCCTTTTAGCTCCCTTCCATCCTTTCTTGTCAGAAATTTTGAAAACAAAACAAAACTTTGTAAGTGCAATCTACTGTCTACTAAGATTAGCTATACAAAAAATTGGAGCATTGCGAAATTTTTAGCTCATTCAAAATCGCAATTCGATATGAGCCATCGAGTATATACTTTAATCGTCAATTGGGTGTGTAATATTGCCAGAATTAGAAGGAAGGATAATAATTCAATAGATGTTTTTTACATAAAAATGCTCTGTAATTGATTGGCTTGCAAGCACACAAATGCCAACATATGTGCTAGCAAGTGTGCATCAAGTGTGTGCATATAACCAACACATCCACAAATGCTGCTGCATCTTCTGTAATGTAAGAAAGAGAAAACTACCACGGTTTATCAATGAGCACGCATGAAGAGCGTATGTAGTTGACTAAATTGCCAAGCTTTTTGGATGCCATACACGAAGGAGTTTATCATAAAATGAGCAAGTAGCAACCAAAGATCGTTTTCTCTCTTTATCTCTTTGCCAGTCTGCTCCATACGCTAATGACTCGTGCTCCATGTAAGATTCTACCACAGCTGTATCATCATCTCCAACTTTAACAACAGCGAAACCATTATGCATGCATGCTGCCAGAACCAAGTGATACGGTTGATACCACTACAATTGCCACAGCTAGACCCAAGCGACCTTCCAGAATTCCAAACCGTTATAGGGACTGACAAAGGCTATTAAAAGTTAGGCACTAAAAACAAATTCTGTTATAACAGAATTCTCTTTTTATAAATAAACGTTTAAAAATTGCAGTGCTAAAATAGAATATGCTGAATGCTTGTATTAGAGTGGACCACGTGTCCTTAGATTTGTTACAAATGATAGGCTGTCAATGATTGTACTAGATATATAAACCAGGAAATGCAATGATATGAGCAGGCTGATTTCTGAAATTTCTATCTTTCTTCTCGTCTCCTTCTTCACCTCTCTCTTTCTCTCCTCTTAAATCTTCTTCTGGTTACTGTTAATTGCATAGACCCTATCAAGTGGTGCTTTCACTTGCATTGAACCATGACCCGCCAAAGCGACGAAGCTATCCAACAACTCCAACAATCCACCACACAACACCACAACTCCATTGACATCATCCAATCCACACTTCAAATCCAGCAAACCGACCTCCATAACCAAAGATCAGACATAACCGATATCAAAACCACCCTTGCCTTGCAACAAGCAACACTCCAACAACTCCAAAATTCCATCACTAACCTGACCAGCAAACTTACTACAAACTCGCCACCAGATCCGAACTTGACAGTCCCCCCATCATCCCCAAACTCGTCCACCATAACACAAAACCAGCAAAATCGTCAACCACCCTTACTGCCCACTCCTAACACCAACAAACTCAGACCACCCAGATGCGACCTTACAACATTTGATGGATCAAACCCCTTAGACTGGATTTTCCAAGCCGAAAGACTATTCACTTACCATTCCACACCCGAAGAACACCGTACCGAAATAGCAAGCTTTTATATGACCGGAAAAGCCCTCACCTGGTTCCAATGGATGTACCGTAACAATCAGATCACTTCCTGGCCTGTCCTAACACAAGCCATCGAACAAAGGTTCGGACCATCATCTTTCATTAACCCGCAAGCTTCCTTGTTTAAACTCCGCCAAACAAACTCCATTGAAGACTATCAATCAACATTCGAAACACTCAGCAACCGTGTCACTGACCTATCCCCTGATGCCCTTTTAAACTGTTTCATATCCGGCCTGAAACCCAATATCAAACACGAACTCCTTCCACTACGACCCAAAACACTAACTGAAGCCATTGACCTTGCAAAACTGCTAGAAACAAAGCTATCCGACACCAGATCCTTCACTAATAAACCAGCATACAACCGACCACAAACTCAACCACTACCATTATTGCCTTCATTTCAATCACCATCCCAAAACTCACCCGCAAACTACCCTATAAAGAAACTTACCACAACCGAAATGCAAGCTAGAAGAGCACAGGGTCTATGCTTTAACTGTGAAGAAAGATATCAGCCAGGGCATAAATGCAAAGCAAAGCAGATTCTCTTATTCGTACCAGAAGATGAAGAACAGGAACCAGACACCATTTCCCCTCCACAACCAGACCCACCAGATGAACCACAACCCGAAATCTCTTACCAAGCCCTAGTCGGATCTACTAACCCTAGATCTATCCGCCTACAAGCCTTGATTAACAATCACCCAATCTCCATTCTTATCGACACCGGCAGTACACACAACTACATCCATCCCAAAATTGCTCGTTTCCTTGGATTAGCAATAGATAAAAGAAGAAATTTCCTGGTCACGGTAGGAAATGGCGAGAAATTGCGCTGCCAGGGTATTTGTCGCGGAGTCCAGATCACCATCGATGAAAACAATTTTATAGCTGATTTCAACTTGCTGGAATTAGTGGGAGCAGATGCAGTCTTTGGCATCGAATGGTTAGAGACTTTAGGCCCTGTTACAATGGACCATAAACAATTGACTATGTCTTTTGTTTATAACTCTATGCCCATTGTATTAACAGGCCAACACGCACCTAAAAGCCCAGAAGAGATTTCCACAAATCAATTAAAAAGGTTAGCTTCAACAGCCTCTGTTTCATTATTTTTTCACCTGTACACTACTTCTCCCAGCTCTAACTCAAATTTCCCAGACCAACTTCAAACCAACCATCCACAAATTCAACATATTTTGGTCCAATACTCCCATATCTTTGCCAAACCCACAAGTCTTCCACCACACCGAAATCTCGACCACCATATTAACCTTGAATACCACTCTCAACCCATTAACGTCAAACCATACCGTTATCCATATTTTCAAAAGAATGAGATCGAATCTCAAATCCAAGAAATGCTTCATTCCAAAATAATCCAACCATCTACAAGTCCTTTTTCCTCCCCCGTCCTCCTTGTTAAAAAGAAAGATGGGACATGGCGATTTTGTGTTGACTATAGGGCCCTTAATGCTATTACCATTAAGGATCGGTTTCCAATACCCACCGTCGATGAGTTGTTAGATGAACTACATGGATCCATTTATTTTTCTAAATTAGATCTTCGAAGCGGTTACTTTCAAATAAGAGTCCATCCACCCGACATCCCCAAAACCGCATTCCGTACTCACGAAGGTCATTATGAATTTTTGGTTATGCCGTTTGGTTTAACTAATGCACCATCAACTTTTCAAGCTACAATGAATAACATTTTCCGTCCACACCTCCGAAAATTCATTCTTGTTTTTTTTGATGATATCCTCATCTATAGCAATTCATGGGATTCTCACCTCTCACATGTGCAAACCACTCTTGACATTTTGGCGCAACACCACTTTTATGCCAATTTATCAAAGTGCGCATTTGGACTCACCGAACTTTCTTATTTGGGCCATATCATTTCAAACGAAGGAGTAAAAGTGGATCCCTCTAAAGTTGATGCCATTATTAAGTGGCCAGCACCTACTTCTCTCACCGCCATCCGCGGATTTTTGGGACTCACCGGGTATTACCGTCGCTTTATCAAAAATTATGCTCTGATCGCCAGCCCAATTACAGAATTGCTCAAGAAAGACAAACTATTTTCTTGGCCAGACACAGCCCACCAAGCCTTTCTCTCCCTCAAACATGCCATATCTCATTCCCCTGTACTCACTTTACCTAATTTTAACTTACCCTTCGACCTCACCACTGATGCATCCGCCACCGCCATAGGTGCTGTCCTCTCCCAGCACAATCACCCCATTGCCTTCTACAGTAAACGATTACCACCCCTCCTCCAAAAGTCGTCCACCTATGCCCGTGAGATGTTTGCAATTATCGCCGCCGTTAAAAAATGGCGACACTACCTCCTCGGCCGGCGCTTCTCCATCCTCACCGACCACCAAAGCTTGCGCCAACTACTTACCCAAACCATCCAAACCCCAGAGCAACAAAAGTGGGTTTCAAAACTTCTCGGGTTCGATTTTGAAATTAAATACAAACCAGGATCCCTAAACCTGGTGGCGGATGGCCTAAGCAGGTGGACCGCAGAAGCAACATTAGCAGCTCTGTCCTTGCCTCAGTTTTCCATTATTGACAAAGTCCGAGCATCTCTCGCCAAGGACATCACGGCGCAACAGCTCATTGCTCAGCTACAATCAGCTCCCTCTCCTGCCACAGACAACCTTCGCTTCCACGATGGATTACTATTTTGGGACAAACGATTGTATATTCCTGATGATACAGAACTTCAACAGTCCATCATCCGTGACTATCATGCTTCCAAAGAAGGGGGACACTCGGGTATAAAAGTTACCACAACTCGCATAGCCAACAACTTTTACTGGCCTCGCCTCTCTAGCACTGTTCGAGACTTTGTTCGCCAATGTTCTGTTTGCCTTCAGTCGAAGCCAGACACGTCAAAGCCAAAAGGCTTGCTACAGCCCCTTCCTATTCCATATCAGATATGGGAGGACATTTCAATGGATTTTGTAACACATCTTCCCCCCTCTACTGGCAAGACTTCTGTCTGGGTAATCGTCGACCGACTGTCGAAGTACGCTCATTTCTGCGCTCTGCCTACCTCGGTTACAGCAGTACAATTAGCAACATATTTCGTACAGGAATATGTTCGCCTTCATGGTTTCCCACGCTCTATAGTCTCCGATAGAGATCGGTTGTTTATGAGTCAATTTTGGCGGGAACTCTTTCGACTCCACGGGACAGAACTACGCATGAGCAGCGCCTACCATCCGCAGTCCGACGGACAAACGGAAGTAGTGAACCGCTGTCTTGAAACATATCTACGGGCTGTGATTGGTGACATGCCCACAAAGTGGACAAAATGCCTTCCTTGGGCGGAATGGTGGTATAATACTTGTCATCACTCGGCTATTGGCATGTCTCCGTTCCAAGCAGTGTATGGTCGTCCTCCTCCAATCATTTCTGATTACATTGTTGGGCATTCCACTGATCAAGAAGTAGAAGAATGGGCACGCTCACGGGATCAACTATTGCATACTTTGAAAACCAATCTTCTCAAAGCTCAAGCTCGCATGAAAAGTCAAGCGGATAATCATCGCAGCGACAAAGAATTTTCAGTCGGATCTTGGGTATACATAAAGCTTCAGCCGTATCGCCAACACTCTCTCCAAACTACACACCATAAGCTTGCCAAAAAATATTTTGGACCTTATCAAATAGTCGAACGAATTGGCGCTGTTGCTTATCGACTCCTCCTACCACCAGAATCCCGCATACACCCTGTTTTTCACATCTCCAAACTCAAATACTGTCCCAACCCACAGACAACTTCACCAGCACTTTTACCTTCAGAATTTACTGCACCAGGCTTACCTAGCAACCTTGAGGACAAGGTTGATCTTCCAGGGGGAGGTACTGATACGGTTGATACCACTACAATTGCCACAGCTAGACCCAAGCGACCTTCCAGAATTCCAAACCGTTATAGGGACTGACAAAGGCTATTAAAAGTTAGGCACTAAAAACAAATTCTGTTATAACAGAATTCTCTTTTTATAAATAAACGTTTAAAAATTGCAGTGCTAAAATAGAATATGCTGAATGCTTGTATTAGAGTGGACCACGTGTCCTTAGATTTGTTACAAATGATAGGCTGTCAATGATTGTACTAGATATATAAACCAGGAAATGCAATGATATGAGCAGGCTGATTTCTGAAATTTCTATCTTTCTTCTCGTCTCCTTCTTCACCTCTCTCTTTCTCTCCTCTTAAATCTTCTTCTGGTTACTGTTAATTGCATAGACCCTATCACCAAGTCTGAAATATAGGGATGATATTTAATTCTCCAAACTCCTCCTCCTAAACAAATAAAATGCTTGCTTACAGGCACTGATGTTGATCTTTTATCCCATACTCTAAGATATTCATCGTAGCTTCCAGTGAGAAGCACATTAGAATTCATGGGATTTTGTGAAATGCAACATACACCCATTTGATGTGATTTTATATTCTGAAATATTGAGATTGATGGATCTTCACGTAGATCCCAACCAATGAATCTACAATCATCAGATCCTGAGTACAAGACTTCAGGTTGGGAAGTATCAAAAGCTGTTGTCCATACTTCAAAATCGTGAGCCTGCCATAATTTCGAAATTTGAATTTGAGCTTCGTTTATGTCTGCAACTGAAATTGAACCATCTGAAAGACCTAATGAGATTGAACTTGAGGTCGAGTTCCAATCTGCATACAAGCACATTGCATCACCAACCTTTTCTTTACATTCTTCTCTTAAGACATAGCCTGAACATTACATGGTTTGTTAAACATGTAAGAATTAAATATTATAATAAAAAAATGTCAGGTTCTTGCTAGTAGCCAAAAGAATGCAATGAACATACTATAAGTTTGAGCTTGCTCGTGTGATTTTTGCAAACTATAAATACTCAAGCAGCCATCTGCATCTGCTTGAGCAAGTAAAGGATGCAAACTAAATCCTTCAGAGTTCCATTTCATATCAAAGATGCCGACCGTTTGTACACGATGGACAAGCTCAAGACCCTTATCAGGATCAACTGAGAAAAGTGATATGCTTCCTGATCGACTTGGTTTAGGCCCTTCCTGCAATGTGTATGTTGCGGCAGCAAGAACATTATGAAAATGATCGTGTGGACAAAACTCTACTGCATCAGAATTTCCATCCATATGGTAAAAATCGACATCCATCATTGACCGGCTGGCAACAAAAAGTGAAGGATATATTATGGTAAAAGCAAATGAATATGTATAACCTAGGTATATTGTATATTCAAAGTGTTATGACAATGGATATAATATAAAGAGACAATATACTTTGATGGTTAAATGTATTAGCTACTGTGAGGCTTTATTTGAGCTTGATGCACAGTTCGATCAACAAGAAAAACAAATAAAAAAAAACAGATATAACAGTTCATATGATCTTTACCTTTATTAATCACTATATAGTAAAGAAAAATAAAATATATTCCTTATAAAATCCGTTCTTCGTATAATATCCCATTCCTTGATGGTGGCTAATCCTAGTCTCCTCCATTTATATTAACCACTGATAACTTTGAACTATTAGGTATTTTTGTATAAAAATCTCAGTTATCTTCCTCATTAGATTTAAGCTAGGCCATCCAGGATTCCGGATCATTTGTAAAATCGGTCAAGGCTTAATAACCAGCCAAAACATAAAGGAACCCTAAAAATTCTGCACCTGCACCTGCTCTATTACCAACTAAACACCATTGTTCTGTTCATTGAAATTCTTTGATTTCAAATAAACATACAACTGATCGTGCAATTTGTCGTTTTAAAAACAAAATTAATGCATAGCAACTTTATTCGACAACTACCAAATATCTTATTATTATTATTAAATTATCACTCAACCATCCAGTATGATATCAAGCAACATAGGTCAAAATTCCAGCTATCTGTGGTAAAAATTGCAAGATGAAGTGAAGCGAATTCCTAAAAATCGATACATAAATGAAAAGAACGAGGAAAGAGCAACCTGAAGCAGAAAAGGAAACACAATCGGGACTCAAGGTTGCCGGCGCCAAAAAATGAGATGGCGTGGAACAGTGTAGCGCGGTGGTGGTGGGTTTAATGGAATTCAATTATTTTAAGAGAAAGGAAGGCTGCAGTAATTTTATTCCCAATGACAAACTTGTAATATTATGAAGTACCATAGTTATTTTAGTACAATAGTCATCACGCAAGCAAGGTGTGAGCAGTTGTCCTTCCTTGCCTGGATGTCAAATTACAATTGTGGACCACACACATGGTCGCTCCTTCTGTATGCCAACAAAATTGATAAATAAGTTTGTCCAACGTCTGTACCCTACACAACAGACCAGCCTAGTTGGCCAAGTCCAAACCATTTAAATTGTGTGCTCTACCTGCTTACATTTCCCTTCTATATATACAACTCAAAGGACCATACATTCTTCAACAACTTACATTTTCCAACTCAATTCAAACACTCATCAATTATTTTTTATAATGGATAACAGAAGAAGCAGTGGAGGTATAGAATTTGAGAATTTAAAGGCTACAGAGTTGAGACTTGGTTTGCCTGGAACAGATGACAAGCTGCCAACTCTAAGTCAGAAACGTGCATTAAACGTGTCCGAGATTGATCAACCCGTAGCTAAAGCGCAAGCTGTAGGATGGCCGCCGGTCAGAAACAATAGAAGAAGCAGCTTTCTGGCAAAGAAAACTGAAACAGAAGCAAATGGAATATTTGTGAAAGTCAGTATGGATGGAGCCCCATATTTGAGAAAGCTTGACCTAAAAACGTGCAAGGGGTATAAGGAATTGAGAGAAGAATTGAATAATATGTTTAGTTGTACTATTTCATTAGAGCATGCAATAGCATATGAGGATAAAGATGGTGATTTGATGCTTGTTGGAGATGTTCCATGGTGCATGTTCATTTCTTCTTGCAAGAAGTTGAGGGTAATGAAGGGATCTGAGGCTAGAGGATTGAACATAGATCAATGATATAGGAGAAATTTAATGAAATACTAATGTAGTTAGAGATGTCCAATAGTTTGATCTGCTCTTTTTGGATTATATGAATCATATGAGTAGGAGAAATTATAGTTCATACAGATACAAAAGTTTGATCATGTCCAGTTATACAAAGTAGACCATAAAGTTTCTTTTTTAAAAAAATCAAAAGAAGCTAGCTGATCATATTTAATGCTTTACGTGTCATATAACCTATGGAAGATTACAATGTTAGTATAGTCTTGATCAATTTTTTTTTATCATTATCAATTGTAGAGAGAACGGTTTTGCTTTAAGATAAATTGTAAATGGAAAATCAGCAAGGAAAGAATAATGCAACATTAATTTAAATGGGAAGACTGGAAGACAAGAAGCATGTGTAGCACATGACTTTGTCGATTAATCCAGATATCTTACTTCACAATTGCTGGCATATCAACTATTAATTAAGATGCATATATAAGGGGGCATAGTATGTGTGATTAACTCAACATCATTGTTAGTGAGATATATAACATTAATAAGCTCGTGCACTTGTTCATGAAATGTGTACATAAGGACCTTCCCCATGAGCATTTTGTCAATGCTGAAAACCACATTTTTGTTTGCACTTTTTGGTCCACGTTAGATTTTTGTTCTTTCTTTTCGTTGTTGCCTTTTTCTATAAGTTAATCTTCTTTTTCTTTTTTTTAAAAAAAAAAAACTAAATGGTTGTATCTCGTGTAGCTTTAAAGTTTGTTACAGGAGACAGGTTATAAAAAGACACTTGGTTTGAAAAGCACAAACCGACCTAAACATTATACCAGCTAGGATTATGGCAACCATAAATTAAAAGAGTTAATTGCTAGACGGGCAAATGGTTGGTTTGCGATCAAAAATGTTGAAATCAAATAACCATTCAAGAAACATAAATCGAATCAGGTCAAACTGATATTTTTTAAAACCAAACCAATAAAATTTGGTTTGGCTTTTTTGGTTGGTTTGGTTGGTTTATATAAGATTAAATTGAATTGAGTCCGTATGATTAAAGTAATTATTTGAGTCCGTATGATGCAAACATATTGAAAAACAAACTCGTCTTTTTAAAATATTAACATGAATTGAAAGAAAAACAATATTGTTATGAAAATATTGTACATAATAGCGCTATTGATTGATGGTAATTTTTTAACTTATAAATAACATAATTTTAATATTTTTTTGGTTTAATTGATTAGTTCGGTTTTCAAATATTGAAAACTAACCCGACCAATAAACCAAAGTAACATAAAAACAAAAATCAAAACCAACCAATTAACAAACAAAACCGAACCAACCAAACTTAATTGGTTTGGTTAGTTTATTTGGTTTTAACAAATAAATGCTCATTCATGTTGCTAGATGCATCATCCACGGAAAACACCAACTAATAATTAAAGTAAAAAGATAAATATTCACGAACGTTCACATGCAAAAATTTCAAAATTAAGAAATAAAATGCAATATATAAGGTTCTACTTTCAATGTCGGCCAAGTTATGCTATAAAAGTCAATACATTGAACTAGTATAATATGTTTTCAAAATAAGAATACTTAAAATAACATGGATAATGTATGTTGACCAAAAACGTGCAAGTTGTGGTCTCTTGTACAAATCAGAAGAACACTCATGATTGACCAGATGATGGTTTATATCTGTTGGTGATGACTACTGAAATGAACAGATACTTTTTGGTCATAGGGTGCTGCCCCATGGAACCCCATGACCTGAACAGCCAACATGATTTTAAATCTTATATATCTCATCTGAGATCTCATCCAAGATCTCATTTTCACGCTTAGGCGAAACGAGACATCAAATCTCATTTATATCTCCTTCAACACTCATCTCGTCCGAAATATTCAAATCTCACATAAATATATGAATCAAAATCTCAATCCTAGATCTCCCAAAATTATATTTTTTTCCCTTTACGTAATATTTTTTTTCACTTTCATATAGATTCAAAAGAAACTACTCAATCCAATTACCATTCACCAACTCATTGAACATTTTTTTACTTTACTTGACGAGTCACAGTAAAAAAAGACTTCATTTCTTTGTTATGTTTAAATAAGAGGATATTATTCAATCATTACAAAATAAATTAAGCTAACCAAGCTATCACTCTTCTCCAAAACAATAATTTCAATTGTTCTTTCTATGCAAATCAAGTATGTTATAATTTTTATTTTTACTTTGTTGTCGAATAAATAATTAAAACATCAATTCTAGACACATAAGTTACTCTGAGATATTTTCGAGATAAACTTTAAGACTCGGGATATTAATTCAAGATGTACATCCGAGATACATTTATTCCATCTGAGATCTTCTCCGATACAAGATAACCCTTGTGAAAATTCCAAGATGAAACGTGATCGAAAATTAAAATTTAGAACCTTGCTGGCCAGGTCGATTGCACCCCACCTAAGCAAGTTTTCACCCTCCTTCGTGGTGGCAATAAATTTAGATAACTTTGTGGAAAAAATTTAACAATCCCCACCATTTTTTCAAAAAAAATCGAAATATAAAAGTTATTTTGAAGCAATTTAAATTGGCTGTATCACTGAAGTGATTGCCTACGTATCTTTTCAGGATCAAGCCATCATAGTTTAAATAAATAAAAATTGAATATTCTATACGCATCATCATTAAAATTAGTACATAAATGAAACTAGTTGGCGACTTTGAACGTTCATATAGTGTAGGTGACCCAAAGTTTTGTCAGTGTGCTATGGTGAATGAGTCTTGAACCTAGGACCTTGTAAGTGACCAACCGAAGTTATCACACATACTAAATTTTATTAATTGATTGTTATTTTTTGTTCTACGCATTAATGATCATGTGTAATATTTTGGTTTCATGAGTGCTTTAGAGACACTCTAATCTCATAGAAAGGACCGCACTTTCTCACTCATATATGTGAGTTATACCTTTTTCTAGTGATTTTATGACTCACTCCACACCATTGAACCCACTAAGAATTTACTTCATCCTATGCCATATAGAAAATGTACACTAGAGATTAATTTTAAAATGAGATCTTATATTATATTATGGTATATCTACTTAATTATTATTTTCAACTTGTTTGCACCCTTTAAACTTGTCTTCTTTTTAAAACATAAGTCGGGTTCCTATCAAAAAATGAAGTCGCATCGACCTTAATCACATTTCTACATATGTTTCTGCAATCATCTTTCTAGTTAATCCTTTGTCAAAGGATCTAATAAGTTGTTCTCTGACTCTACGAAGTCAACTGTGATTACTCTTCTTTTGAGTAATCCTCTAAGAAACTGACGTCTAAAGCTGAGATGTCTTTGCTTACCATTATAAGTCTTTTGTGCTACTTTATACAAAGTGGTTTGGCTATCACAAGTATCATAATGGTAGGAGCATGTTTTATCTAGATCAGTACATCTTTCAATAGATCTCTTAATCATTCAGCCTTTTTACAGCATCTGCAAGTGCTATAAACTCTGTTAACATAGTTTATTGCTTGTCTTTTGGAACTCCATGATATAGAAGCACCATCCGTTGTATAATCCATCCATAAGTGGATATAGAGTTAGACTCTATGTTATTCCAACTTGCATCACTATAACCTTTAAGTACCATCAGATCTCTTTGGAAATGTAAACCATAATTTATGATTCACTTCAAGTATATAAGAACCCTTGAAATTACATTTCAATGTTCTCTTCCTGGATTACTTGTCAATAGACATAGCATTCCTATAACATATGTTATGCCTAGTCTTCAGCAATGTATGAGACACATAAGACCACCAATCACACAAGCGTATTTTAACTAGTCACAACATCTATTAGTATTTTTCATCAGCTTGATACTCGGATCTACCGAAATGTAACAACCTGGTGTCGAGGAGTAATCAATTAATGATAATAATAATAATGATGATGATCAAACTAAATAAAATGTATTTTAAAATATAAAAAAAGAAAGATTTGGATTTGTTTGTATTTTTATGGATTTAAAATGATTTTAAATATGGTAAACTGATTGGATAATTTTATAAAATCAAGTATTATTAGTAAGTGGATTAGAAATATATTTATAAAAGGGAAAGAAGTTTTATTCAATTTAAATGAATGGTTTTGGAAACTATCTAATAATTGAGTCTGAAATGTAATTGAGAAATGCTTTAAAATAAAATAAGCTAAAAATATGAAAATAGTATTTTATAAAGTTTATATACTGAATGAGAAATGAATATTTGAAGTAAAGTAATTAATTTTGGTTAATAAAAGATTTTTATAAAGTGGGTTAAGGTAGTAGTTTTGATTTATTAAATAAAATAAGGGAATTTATGAAATAAATTCTATAAAAATTACATAATGTCGAGTAAACATTTTAGTAATGTGTATAATTTTTATTTGAAATTTTATAGTTTTTTATATTGAAAGGAAAATGGTTTGTACAAGAAATAGAAGAGAAAAAGAAAAGAAAGGTTTTGGGCTAAGAATTGTGTAAGGCCCAAACCCTATTTTGCTTCATGAAACAAAGACTCGACATTTCATGTCTAGAGAATTCTTTCCCTCCTTTCATAAAAAGCAATTCACTTAAAATCATTTGGCGTCACCTTCTTTCTTAAGCTTCATGAAAGAAAATAAAGCAAAGCCTTCTCTCTTTTTAATTAAGATAAAATCCAATAAAATCTTATAAATATCAAAATTAAAGTATGTTGTTCTCAACACCAAGCTACATCGAATTTCATTTAGCCAATGTTAGTGCTTTACCACTCACACATCTATGTCTTGATGTTTAATTCTATATCTATGAAACTTTATCTTGTGTATATCATGGATTGAGATGAATTTTGATGATTGAATATTGATTTGGTGCTACACTGCAAGTTATCTTGAATGATTTTTTTATTTTCATTCTTTCATTTTGGTTTTGATCGTGGAATTTGATGTTTAAGAATTGATATAGTATGTAAATGATTTCATATGAACATTTTAGTATATGTTTGCAAGCCTTATGATCAAATCAAAATTTAGTTTCTTGACTTTAAAATTCAATTTTCACCCAAACAGGCTATTAGATGTTTGAGTTGTTTATCTAGACGTCTGAATTAGCCCAAATATGAACTAGTTCTTTTCTATTTGAATTCAGATGTCTAGCCTGTGGATTTAGACGTTTGAATTGTTTAGAAATCGTTTTACATATGTATTCAGACGTCTGACTTATGCTCCCAGGCGTTTGAGCTGCTGCTATTTTTTTGATGTTATTTCTTTTGAATTGTTTTAATAATGTTTTGTGTTTATATATATATATATATATATGATATTTTTACATTATGAACTTACTAGAATATTTTATAAAGGTGGAATTCTATTCAATCATATTCAAGTGTTATTTTAATTTCAAAAAAGTGTCAATTATCTTAGAAATTTATTTATACTTAATATATATATACACATTTGATATTGGATGGTATTTGTAAATAAATTATGAAGTGAATTTATGATATTATCGAATAGTTTTAATATAATGATTAATGACTTTGAAGATATAAATATTTTGATTTCATATTTGATGGTTGGAAAAACAAAGGAAGTATTTTATAAGTTATTTAATTTTAGAAAATTTGTAAATGAATTCAATAATTATAATTAACTTATGAAGTGATTTGGAGGTTTGAATTATATATATATATATATATATTGATTTGTAAAGGGATTTCTATGTTTAAATCTTATATTGAGATATCCATATATATAAGCAAGGATTTAATAGTAAACTTTTATATTTAAATCTTATTCAGTAAATATATATATATATATATATCAAAGGTATTACCCAATGTATCAATATTTTAAGACTTATTTATAATTAATGAGAATAATAATTAAGATTTTTTATATATTAGATTAAATAATATTTTACATTATTATAATTTCCTCATTTTCATTAATTGATTTGCATTAAATGATTCACTGTTGATATTGATTTGATTTTTATATTTTTAAGATGATACGGTGATGACACATTTCTATTTTATTTATGAGATTTTATTCTATGTAACGAGAAATCTGAATGAACGGTTTAGTATATCATTTGGTATAGGACTTTTGGTAACGCTTTGCCAATCATTCTTTGGACTCGTTATATAGAATATAGAAGGAGCGAATGTTGTATGTGAGCACTGAATAAACGGACTAGTAACACAGGGTAGTATGGGACGCTGTTGCGATACTTATTCAGTTATTATTTTTCTCGTGAATGACACTCATACAAGGTATATTGTGTGTGTTACAAATTGCGTTGAGTATACTTAGAGCCATGTATTGGCCTATGTGTAGTGCCGTGTGTCAGTCGTTGTTTATATGCTATGTGTCGGTCCACCTGTTCCTAACTTCTTTTCTATGTCGGTAGTTAACCAGATTGGCCAGTATCCACCTTAGCGGCCTGATTGTGGGGTCACGCCTCAGATCCGCGACATTGTGGTTGTATATTCTATTTGATGCGCATCATAGGATTTGGTAGTTGGTATCCCCTTACGTCGCTTAAGCCAGCAGTCTGTCGCTATTAGCGAAAAAGCAGGGTCGTGACCGAAGCTACGCGTAAACGAGCCAATAGTGGATGGGGTCACGATGTCCGTCGAAGTAACTGAAGACTGTAGGAACAGATCCAGCTACTTAGCGGCAGGCTAGTATACCTTATGTTTCCAGAGCGGGAAGATGGCCATCAGTCTCCCTTCTGGTTTCGATGTAGTAGATAGGCATATATGATTATACCTGAGACGGTGTCCAAAATATGGTATGTTGGAATTAGGCCAGCCCACAGTGGAAGAAATGGATGAATTTAAAAAAAATTACCATTTTGGATCTTTAACGGGCCTACGAAGTCTAAATTCATTTAAAAAAATTCTAAATATAGTTTAAATAAAATTATGTATTTTATTTAAATTTACAAATTGTAGTTAAAGATTTATTTAATTTTGATATATATATATGTATGTATGTATGTATGTATGTATGTATGTATCAAATACATATATACATATATGTGTGTGTGCATGTGTAACATAGCAATCCGTGCAGGGTATAACATGCCCGTATATAGATGTTGGGATTTACATCGTATCGGACACATTAGCTCATTTTGTAAGTGTTGTATTTTATCAAATATGTGCATGAACATATAGTTATAAATTTCAAATGATTATTTGTGTGTGTGTGTGTGTGAATTTGTGTATGTATAAAACATGTTTTATCATTAAAATATTACAGAAAGTATTTGTCTACATAACTATATATTGTACCATAAATAGCAATAAAGATATATGTATATAGATATATATAAAATAAAATAATTAATTTTGTTTAGAACCTACTAATTAGAAAACATATCAGATTTCAAGTTATAATGATTTTAATATTTAATATATATATATATATATATATATATATTACAATTATTAAACAGTTTCAACAATAATAAACTAATATAAAATATTTATATGATAAAAATTCAAGTTTTATATTTTTAGAAAATCTGGAAACACATTTTAGGGCTTAGGAAATATTTCTGGAATTTTCTCAATTAAATTAATATTTTTAATTAAATAATTGATATCAAACCAAAATTGAATTAATTTTAAAAAATATAAAATTAAGTTGAAAAAATTAGAAACTTTTTTAAGGAACTTGATATTATAAATTAATTTAAAAAAATATACAATTGCATTTTAGAAATATGGATTATTTTGTATGAATTTATTGAATCAGATAATCATTAAATATTAAGAATAATATAAATATAAGTGATAAAAATTATTTTCAGCAATTATAATTCTTAATAAACATAAAAAGGTGTTTGAAAAATTTCAGATCAATATTATACATTGAATATGAAAACATATGTTTTAATTCAAATTGCACGTGAATATTAAATCATAAATTTATATATATATATATATGTGTGTGTGTGTGTGTGTGTGTGTGTGTATGCATGTGTGTGCGCACGCGCGCGCGTGCGTGCGTGTGTGTGTAAACATACATAATTTTAAATTAAATTTATTTTAATATTTAATATCAAATTTCGAACATAAATCATGAACTAGATCTTCAAATTTTATACGCGTATCCAATCTTCATTGTGACAACAACAATACATACAAAAATCTCACATAACTAATGAAATAACAATAACCTGATTATACGCATAAGTTTACATGATTAAAAAATTTAAAAACATAATAATATGATCAACATATAAATAAACATTACCCGAACAGATGCCCTAAAGCCATGTCGAAGTAATGGATTCTCTTTCTCTATAATTCCTTGATCCGTCAGATTGCTAGTCTAGAATCAACAACCTTCTAGTATCAAATAGCTTCTTGTTTTAACTTGAATTGGATTTGATATTTTGGGATTAATTTAGAGAAAAGTTGCAACCATGAAAGAAGAAGGAGATAGTGGCTCAAAAGAATGAGTTGTTACGATTTTGAGATCATTATTTATAATGGTAGGATAAGAGTAAAAATTAGGTAAGTTTCTGACTAGATCTTAACCACATATCTCCAAACCTAAGCCCTTGCTTAAGCCGCCCCTAACCCATGCCAAACCAGCCGCCCCTTGCTCAAAACATCATGGGTTGTGAGCCTATTTAACCCAAATTAAATATATACAATTATATTTAACTTAATTTGTAATCGATATCTCATATCGATTGATATATTTATAACAACTATAAATATATACAATAATTCTATTTCTCTAATCATATTCAAATTTCATAATTAATATTTTATAAATATTAATTAATTTATAACAATAATAAATTAATTAAATTATTTGGTCTAAAGAGAATTTATCATTTCAGTTGTGTGACTCTTGGGTGTAAATCTGGTTAGCGATTAACATCGAACTATTCTAATGTTAACTTTAACATGTCATTTAGCAGATGGTGTGACATTATGGTCAAATTTATCTCTAACTTGGCTTCTGTAAAACCCAATTTCAGTTTATTAAGCGTTACCTAGTTGTGACATTTATTTACACTAATTCTCTTCGTTAGTAACAACCCACCCTTTTTGAATGGTTTAAATCGACAATAAACCACATGTCAACTCAAACCATTCAAAAGGAAGGATTGTTAATGGGGTAAATAAGAAAATAAGAGAAAATAAAGAAAAAAACAAAACACAAAATCTCACAGTGGAATGACAAAATATAATAATCAAATAAACAGTTCATGAAGCTGTATAACAAATAACATTTTGATTACGATTTTACAATACAGATCAGAGTTATACATACAACAGGAATAAATAAATAATACAGCGGAACAACATGATGCGGTGGAATAAATATAATAAATAGTAATAATATACTAAATCTGCATCTTCGTCCTCTAGAAATAAGGTCTTCAACGCTAAAATGCTCAAGCTGACCCGAGTGAAATGAAAAGACAAAACACTCGAGTCAGAACTAAAAGAACTTATGTAAGTTAAATCAACAATAAATAAATATGAGTGCAACAGCTTCAGAGATGTTTACGGGATTTTACATCTCCTATCCAGTGTCTAACGTGCGTGCAATAACTTAAGAGATGTTTGGGATTACATCTCCTAAGGATCCGTTAAACTATCTACATACATAATACAATACACTATAATAATATGTCTACAGTAAAGTAAAGTATTAAAATAGCGTTAAGGTATTACTCATATTCCCCTTAACACATTTTTATATAAATATCGTAGTCTATACAGATACTGTAAGCTCCACCAAACCAGTGGGATACTCAGGGAGCACTCCATAGGTACGATACAAACCAAAGTCGTAATAGGCTCGATAAGGCATATGACAAGGCACGCGAGCCAATGCTAGGGTAAGATTCTACCGTTTGCAGAACTGGGCTGGTGGTAACGCATAGCAGCTACTACCGCCCACTCAGAACACACTCCCATAAAAATCAAGGGGTGGCCACCAAATCAATCACAAAGTAATAAATACGGTATCAAAGAAATGTGCCCAATTAGGGGTACAACCCCACTTGGCCCAGGTATAGCTCCTGTTTTAGTCATATCAAGCTGACCCGAGGGGGTCAGGGCTCCGTTCATACCTCATACAGTAGCGTTCGCCAAACCATCCTACTTCGTTCTGGATTCTCCACCATGTGCACAGTTGTTAAAGTGGTTTTCAGTATTGGCGGAGAGTATGACAATATCTGATCTCAGTCTCTTTAACAACCAAACGTTTATTTCACACCGGTTGGTTCTTTTATATTTCCAAAACCGATTCATAATTGTTATCAAAATATCATATCCACTTCAAAATCATATCACTTTCGAAATTATTATTCACTTTAAATCATATTCATTTTCAAAATCATAACCACAAAATAGGTTAAACCATCATATCAAATATCCTCATTTAAATCCATTAAATCTAAATCATAATAGTTCCAACTTAAACAGTTTGAATATTGAAAGTAGTTTATATATTGGAATAGTTATACATTAAAAATAGTTTATATTTTAAAAATAGGTTATAGCTTAAAATAGTTTATATATTAGAAATGGTTTATATATTAAAATAGGTTATATATTAAAATATATATATTAAAAGTTGTTTATAGATTTAAAATAATATTTATACTAAAATAGTTTATATTTTTTTTAAATAGGTTATAGATTAAAATAGTATATATATTAGAAATAGTTTATATATTAAAACAGGTTATAAATTAAAAATAGTTAATGTATTAAAAATTATAAATATATTAAAATGGTTTATATGTGAAAAATAGTTTATATGTTAAAAGTGTTTGTATATTAAAAGAGTTTATATTAAAAATACTTTCAAATTAGAATTATTTCTTCCAATTTCACAAATCAACTTTAGTACCAAAAATTTAATTTAAATCAATCTCGGTTCAACGATTTCAATTCAAAAGGCTAAAGGCTTCAATTCAAATTCTCAATAAAACTATTTCAATTTATATCGATTTCAAATCCATGTTTGAACTACAAATTTAAACCACTTCATATTTAATAGGTTTTAAATTTTAAATATTCAAACGTTTACAATAACCCAATTTTGATAAATTTCATTTATATTTCAAAATTCAACTTTAAGATTTCAGTTTAAATTCTTTAAACAATTCATTTAAACCAATTTCAATTTCAACATTTAAAAGCTTGGATTTGGGAAATAATTTTGTTCATATAAATCTAATTTTATTTCATAATATCATTTAACTGGATTCAAAAATTAAGGATATAAAATCTTTTAATTTAACTAATCCGGTGTCCGTATATAATTTTCTATTCTATGGTCAAGTGGTACAGATATATATCATTTCAACCCGCAATAATTTAAATTTACGGGTATATATCATTTCAACCCGCAATCCCGAGTAAAATTCAAAATCCATAAAATCACTCGAGTTTATCGTTTCAACCCATAACGATTTTTTCCTAATCTATAAGACCGTTCGGGTATGTATCATTTCAACCCATAGTGATTTTCCTAACAATAACTAAGGGAACTTGCAGTGTGATAACACCATATAAAATAAATATAATATCCAATCATCCAAATATCAACAATTAAACATCCATCACAACCATCATTCAAATCAACCAATAAATCACAACAAATAAACTAATTATCATTATCAAGTATTTAACTGGCAATTAAATTCAATATTAATTTAAATGGCAATTCAATATAAATTAAAATTAAATTTGAATGACAATTTAAATATACCAAATTACAATCAATCAATTTCCAATCAGATCATAAGTTTAATTTAAACAACATAAGATGGTTTAGTATTTGTAAACACTCACCTTTGGTTTGTCATCGATTTGAAATCGAAATTAGGCCCAAAAATTTAATAGTCTTAGAATTTAGCCACCCAGTTCCATATCGTCCGAAATTTCGATACAACTGCAATGGAGAAAACCGCGTCCAAATCCGAGCTCGTATGAAAAAGTTATTGGAGTTAGAATGATTGAAAATTTAAATTAAATTAAAAAAATTAACAAGAGCATAATTGTAAATCTCGTTACCTCCTAACTCACGCGAAACCCTTGCCTTAGCACGCTACAAAGCTCGACCCTCGACAACCATTAGCCGCCACGTTCAGCTTGACGCCGCACCATGCCATCCACCTACGAACGACTCGCCTCCACCTACGCATCATCCCCCGACGACCCACGACATCGCCGAACGACGTCCCAAAAAGCCAGCCGCCTCCATACTTAAACCCTAATCGAATTTTAGCCACCGATCCAACCATCAATTCGCCGACCCAACTGCCTAGATGAACTCCTCGCGCCAATCTCTACATGACTGCACCTTCGAATCGATGAATCGTTGTCGTTGATCAACCACCAAAATCGATGGCCGAGAAAGTTTTGGTCATTTCTGGACAAACCAAAACCCGGTTGCAAAAGTGAACTGCAGCAGTAAATTGCGCTCGTCGAGAGCTTTCCAACGATGTATAATTTGCTATGGTTTGAGGAATTTGAATTTCGAAATTTAATTTTGAAATTGAAATTAGTGTTTGGAATTTAAAAATTAGGTTTCTGCCAGTGGAGAGAGGAGATATGAATAAGCACGTATAGAAATAAGGAAAAGGCTGCTAGGGTTAGAGAAACAAAATCTATTTATATGGACAAAGACAGATAAGAATGAATAACGTATCGAATTGGGTCAAAACAATAATAACGACCCGAAAAGCCCGTTTCGTTCTCGAAACGAAAATGGATCATCCAATATATCAAAATATATGTTTTCGATAATTTTAAACTCAATGGGACTAGTATCAGACCCTAATTCCATTGTATATAGAAGTTAGCTTTTAAAATCAGATTATTTTAATTGAATTCATTAAATTGATTTCTACGCGTTTCGAGCCTGCACGATCAAATGATAAGTCTGATCACTACGAAACTTGAAATACTACAATAATTCACTGTTACGGATCCGATGAAATTGGTTTCACCGAAATCCGAGACAGTGGCCAAAATGGCTAATTTTCACGTTAATTAAATGAATCATTATTAAATGAATTTAATCACTTTTAAATTCAAATTTAAAAGTTAACAAATTTATCATTCTTGATTACATATAAATTAATAACCTATTAAAATAAAATTTCCATGTCAAATTCACTGTTTAAATATTACATTAATTTCAAAGTTCAATTGCAATTGAAATAAAACCCCAATTAATTATATTTTAATTCCAATCAAATTCTTATATTTTGATTCTCACTTTTATTATTAAATCATAAAATATCATATGAAAATTATTAACATTAGTTTACATTTTATTACATTCATATTCTACAATTTCAAATTAATTTCAACGGATTAAATAATGAAATGATAATTAAACAATTATTACATATTAATAATTCAAACACATTTCTATGTTTATTGTTTACAAACAAAGCTAATAAATTCACATACTGATTAATTGATTTCATATTCCTTAATAAACCTATTCTAATTTATAACACATAATTTCAATATTAAATCCAACATTTAATTTATTCCTTATTTACAATTATAACCAAATTAACTTTACAATTATTTCAATTGATTGAAACTACATTAAAATAGCTATCAATTAAATTAAATCAACATTATTAAATTACATTCTAGTTATTTTTCTCATTAATAAATCACAAATTTTAATTTCTTCCAATATTAAATTCCAAATTATTATTTAATATAATATTTTTAATTATCGAAAAATATGGGTCGTTACAAAAACTATATCACTTTGGATTTATGGAATTTGGTAATGATCAAAATTCCAATATCGTCCACTTTCAACTCTATAGTCTAAATAGAAAGTCCTTGGTTCAATAATAACAATTATTATTAACCGAAATGCTCTGGCTAGAGACTTTGACTTCGAATTAACTTGAGTTGACCATGATACTAATCCCATATAACCGAGGAGACGAATCCTCTCTTGAATAGTGCTTCACTTCTAATATTTCCCTCGACCCAACTATAGTCACTCGATGGAACACCATGCCATGATTTGACTATAATCAAAGCCGAGCTTTCATATGAAAGATCCACAGTATTCTCAAGTTTTGAGAACTGTGTAAATCAGTCACATCAATAATTTTTGTTTGACCTTAGTTATATTAACCAACATAAAACTATCGAGTGAGTCGCTCTATAGTTATCTAATAACTATCAGTACGTAACCCCTAGATGCCCCCAACAGCCGTGAGTAATACACTGCCCAACATTTGGAGAGTGTAACATACTCTAGTATCAATGGATACATCAATATCCAGTCTCGATGCATCTTGATTATGAATATTTAAAATGGTATATTTAATTTTATTGTGATAAATTACTCACGGTTACAACACTTTATAACTACTATCACAAACATATCATTTGTGGATTTTCTATTAAATATACTTTTAATTAAATTAATTAATTAATATAACCCCATTATATAAAGTATATAATAGATAGAAAACACCTTTATTTCGAACAAGATTGGTCAACGAGTTAGATATATGTAACAAATTACATAATTGCCCCTATGGCATACCCCTAACTCTATCAATCTCTCACTTGCATGTGGGGTCAATTATGGAATCTTATTCTAACTTCTCCAATCAGTTTTCTCAAAACCAATTGTGCCAGTCCCTCTGTGAACATGTATGCTATTATGTTTCAATTATCAACTCTGTCAATCAACTCTCTCCGATGGTGATAAACTGTTTTATCACATGGAAAAATTCAAAGTATGCCTCTCGACTTATAGCGAGCTCTAGTTTTGTTACGAACTATGTCACGACATTGTTATTATATTACAATGTTATGAGATTCTCAACATTTGGAATCGGCTCATTTATACATTTGTGCACTTATATATTTATATACATTGCTTTTATTGTAGCACTATTCAAGGTGATGTACATAGCCATTTTCTATTGAATTAGCCACAATTTTTCATTTGGAACATTTCCAAATTAAAGATTCTTATCTTGTATTTATTATTGATATATTATACTTAATATCACGTAGGAAGTTTGAGTCCGGACACTCCTTCATAAGGAGCTTTTGTTTCTGTAAACAATTCTCTAGTATTTCATAAATACACGAGAACACTCCAAACAACCATTTAGTGATATCAATTTGAATTTTATATTTGCTTCATGTATTAAATACATAAACAAATCACGATAACGTAGATAATATAATATGTATGATAATTCCTATTGCTAATGCATAAGGAACTCATCTCACATGTTCCGTATCAAACAATTTAATAAGGTGTCTTTGTATAACGATTTGGGACATTCCCAATATCTTTTATACTCACTATAAAAGACATCATTTACAATCCAAAGTTGAGTATTAAAACAACTAAGGTTGATTTTAACACAAGTACATCGTTAAAATCAACGTAGTGTTGTTTGCTTATAGTTTAGAGATATCAATGTACCTTTTAATGTTCTTTCTTATGAATACACGTTTCCTCTGCATTTTGATTGATAATAAACTATTTGATATTTCTATCAAAATATTTGTTCAATTTTGATGTTTATAAAATGATACTTTCTATCATTTCTTGGATCATATCCAAAATCAAACTTAATATCGCTCCCATTGACTTCGAGACATTTTTGGTTATTGTGTGTAAATAGTTTACTCTAAATCATTATTTATAATTTTCTGTTTCAATACATACGTACCAAACATAAAATCATACTAAATGGTAATTTTGTGAATAAATACAAATTAACTTGAGCACGTTGTATACTGAATCTAGTACGCTAATTTCAACAATTGGAATTTGCGATATTATTCTTATCAACATTGCTCATTCAATTCCAACTGCATTAGTCTTGCTCATAAAGATACAATCGCGACCGATGAATCACATCCCTTCGATTATGACTACCAAAATCATATTTTGATAGCGTACTTGGAATTCTTTTGGATTTGCAAATCATACCATATTATAGATTCAGTACTCTTAATGGCTTAATTGACAACTGAGGATTATCTATTCTCGATATTGATAAGAAATTCATAGTTCCTCTTCAGTGTGCAAGAATAATTATTAGACACTCTAATGCGATGTATTCATTAGGGTAGTTAATTTCATTTCATCCCATCTAATCTGTTCTATCAATGGATCGTATCCAATTCCATATTACTACCGATAATTCCTCAAAGAAATTCCTTTACAATGAAGTTGGTATTTCTTGAAACAACAATTGGTTCTCAGTGCAACAGAATATGTATTCATAACGTTTTATGAATTTCTTTATTTATAAAACTGATTTGGTTTTAGTTTGCAAACTTATGTTCAAAAAATAAGTATGTCATCCAATGATAATCTTTCCTATAATCGTTTTGGGAGATTCATACAAGACTCCTCGTGAACAATTATTCCGTGCAATCTTTCGACTTGCACAACCTGCCAACTCCTTGGTCTAGGGTATGTTGGAGTTTCTTATAAACCCTTATCTTGTGTAATTTTGTAAACTGTTATTTAGATGAAATAATATTAACTTTGTGTACTACTCTTAAGTACATGACCTTGTAGAAAGAAACTAACTCAACTTCGCTTACAATTAATGTGTCCAATAAAGTTTGATTTCTCCTTATCGATGCATCATTATGTATTATATAGAGGAATGACTTTTCAGATTGAATCTTTATTCATTTTAAGGTACGTTTGGAACTTTTTCTAATATAGTCACTCATTCGATCAAATCGAATCATTTCTATCGCATGTTATTTTATTTACTTCTGTTTTATACCTTATGAGTTTACTATAGACTTACTACATGTGTATCAAATATATATGTCCATATCGGTGATAACTCATCGGTGTATATGACGAAGTGCATGGAACCGTTTTGGTATTAATAGACTTACGATTGCACACATCTATATGTATCAATCCTAAGAGTTCATCAATTGTTATGATGCTCCCACTAATTGGGTGCATAACTCTTCGATTGTTTGAGATATAATTAACCAATGTCATATGATACATAATCATGTAATAAAAATTATTTCTTAAAACTACGACTTAGTTTATAATTCTAAAATAATTGTAAATAATTTTAGATACCTCTATATTTTCAATGCATCATTTTTTGTTGTGAAAACAAATACCACATTATAGTTTTACTTCATAACGAATGTTCATAATATTCACAATGAAAAATAATTATGTCTATTTTTCAATCGACACTGAAAAAATAGTCATTATTTCATAAATAATATTCGGCATGTTTTAGAAAATAATTTTCGTAATTTCATGCAATCAATAAGTGTTATATGGCATGCTCCCACTATTTTCGCCATTACTATAATAGCGTATTAAATTCGAAGGTCCATCATTCACTTAATATAACTTATTTATTTCACATACTTCAACTACTTTATAGTGGAGAGTTCTTTAATCAAATATCTTGAACTCAAAGAATTAAATCGCATAGAAAACAATTTTCTATACGAAAATACATTACAGAATAGAAATCATATTTCTTATTCCAATTTTAAGTATCAATTATTATTTTACAATTCTCATTTCTGATGTTTCTTTATGAAGTTGAACTGACCATTCACTCTCTTCATCCCAACTATACCTTAAATCACATTTACGCTTATACATTCGTTTTCCTTTTTAAATGGTCAAACCATTCAAAAACCCTTACTACAATATCATAATGAACTCTTTACAAAAGTGCATTTGATTATCCTTAATTTTCAAGGACATCAGATATGTTGCATTTTGCGTAAACTGATTAAACTGACATTTCAGTGATCGAGTTCTTAGATTTATATTGTAGTTTTGGTCTAGTGTTGCATTTAACATGATATGATCCTTTTATAATCAATCAAGTTGAATACTCGATCTCGCATTAAGGTTTATTTGGTTTTGTAGATGAACTAATTGTATCGAAATATTGTACATTACAAACTTTGACCGTTCACCATATAACATTTATATGCAATTGTATATGGATCAAATATCCATGGTCTTGTATTACTTTTAGAGTTTGAAACTCATAGAATTCAATACATGGTCTCGATCAAATAAAAGCATAAGCAACCAAACTACGAATGTATTTAGTAGTTGTAAAAACAGTCACTTGCATGGGTGTTGAAACGTTAACATGCAATAATCTTTTATTGGTGAGTATATGTTATATTTCTATTTGATCTTTCATTGGTAAGTATATGTTATATTTCTATTTGTCATTCTTCAATTCATTTGTATATCTTAATTGATAAACTTTTTATCAATCTTATTAATGCACAAAATTTATCAATGTAGATTATTATAACATTATATAGCATATGTTCTTACAATATTAGAAAGGTTGAATGTTATCATTTCATTTGTCTAATAAGGCTCCCACTAGTGTTTTATGTTTCACCAAATCCTAAACAAAACATAAAAGCCTTTCAACTTCAATAGTGGGTGTTAGGACTCGTCCATCTTAGAGTTCTGACCTTGAGTTTGCTTAAGAAGTCATAGCTCCACGCACGATAGATAACTCCTTATTAGTTGTATCACATACAATTCCTAACCCATGATTCCTTGTCCTAATCTCATTTCGACCTTGAGTTTGCTCAACAAACTGAAATATATTGTTCACTCGTACCTACCATATCGTGACGGCCTAAGTATAGTATATGTACCTTGAGTTTGCTGAACAAATACATATAGTTATCTTACCTCGTCTATCCAATATATCAATAATACTACACATAACATCCCTAGCTTGAGTTTGCTAAACAACTAAGAAGTATGCAAGTAATTTATTAATATATATGGTAGAGGACAACATAATATTTAAGATTCAAAAACTTCAATATATTGTATTGAGTGATATTGACTTATGGAATAATATATTACTTATGGAATACCCTCATGATTCAAGTGTCAGACGCATTTGGAATCATGGTATACATACAATACATATGTATTTATTCCTTAAGTCTGTTTATGGTTTCTTTAATGTCCCACCTTTAATTATACATTCATATTATATAAGTTTTATTATTATATAACTTTCATATTTCATATTACTTATTACTTATATAATAGTCTAATGTATAATATTATATTAATTAAATCTTATTTAATTAATTAACTCTTTAATTTATTTTATATTAGTATTCCAGTACAACTTTTATAACTATAACCTTTATAGTGTATGTTATAACCTTTATAGTATAATACATATATCTTATATATGTGTATTTTTTATTTAATTAATTAACCTTAATTAATTAATTTAATTAACAATTTTAATTAAATTATATTAATTTTGAAAATTTATCTTATATACATACATGTGTACCTATGTTATCTTAAACACTTTAAAATAACATAACATATATAATACATGCATATAATTATTAATTAATTAATTCACTTAATTAATTTAATCTATTAATCTTATTAATAAATTTTAAATTTCAAAATTAATATTTAAATAGTTTCGAACAGTTTGAACTTTTCATTACAATTTCAAATATTTTGAAAATTTATGTTATATTATAACCTTTTATAATAAACATATTTTTAATTTAAATTTAAAATTTAAAATTTTTCTTAATTTTCAAAACTATTTGAAAATTAGCTCAAGGTCCAATTCAAATTAGGCCTTTTCTATTAGAGGCAACATTTGGGCTCACTTCACATTTCAGGCCAGGCTGGTGACCAAGTAGGACAGGATACTTGATTATCCAATTCCAATCCTAGTCATTACCTTTCTAGACACTGTACTAAGTGGGCAATTTTAGTTAGTTAGCCCTAACATGACTAATTTAGACAGCATGGGCTATTGGGCTATGATACCATTGTTTGAACTGGGCTAGCCCATAGTGGAAGAAATAGATGAATTTCAAATTTTTTTACTGCTTTGGATCTTTAATGGGCCTATGAAGTCTAAATTCATTTAAAACTTTTCTAAATATAGTTTAAATAAATCATGTATTTTATTTAAATTTACAAACTACAATCAGAAATTTATTTAATTTTTGTTTTACTTATATAAATACACACACACACACACACATACATACATACATATATATCAAATACATATATACATATATATGTGTGTGCATGTTTAACATGGCAATCCATGCAGGGTATAACATGCCATTATATGGATGCTGGGATTTACATCGCAATAGACACATTAGCTCATTTTGTATGTATTATATGTTGTCAAATATGTGCATGAACATATAATTATAAATTTCAAATTATTATATATATATATATATATTTGTGTGTGTATAAAATATGTTTATTCATTAAAATATTACAGAAAGTATGTATTTAGTTATATAACTATATATTGTACCATAAATAACAATAAAGATATATGCATCTAGATATATATATATATATATAATAAAATAATTAATTTTTTTATAACTTACTGTTAGAAAACATATCAGATCTGAAGTTACATTGATTTTAATATTTAATATGTATATGTATAAATACATACACACACACACACATATATATTATAATGAATTAAATAGTTTTGGCTATAATAAATTAATATAAAACAACTATATGGAAAAAAAATTAAGTTTTATATTTTTAGAAAATCTGGAAACACATTTTAGTGCTTAGGAAATATTTTGGAATTTTATCAATTAAAATAATATTTTTAATTAAATAATCGATAACAGGTTGAAATTAAATTAATTTTAAAAAATATATAATTAATTTGAAAAAATCTAAAAATATTTTTGAAAGCACCTAACATGATAAATTAATTTAAAAAAATATAAAATTGAATTTTAGAAACATGGATTATTTTATATAAATTTATTGAATCGGATACCAAGTGAGGAAAAAAAATTAGGTGAAAGGAACAAGGCTAGCTCCTTATCTCAACCGAGCCCTTGAGCTGCTTAATGATATTGAATATTACACCATAATGCACATTCCCAGAGAGGAAAATATGAAGGCCGACTCACTAGCTAAGTTGGCCAGTTTATGAGATGAGCAGCTCATAGGCTGGTCTAGGTAGAAGTGTGACCGGCTCGGAGCATTGATCGGATGGACCTAAAATAGATCTTGGAGGTCGAATGTGAGAAGAAATCATGGATGACTCGAATAAAGAATTATCTGCAGAGAGGAGTCCTCCCTGATAGAAAAAGCAAGTGATGTCAACTCCTTCGTAAAGCCTTAAGATATATCATAAAAGAGGGAGTACTTTACAGGAAGGGATTCTCGGTTCCTATGCTTTGATGTGTTGCCAACAATGAGGCCAAGAAAGTCCTAAGGGAAGTACATGAGGGGGCCTATGGCAACCACAACAGAGGGCAAACCCTAGCGAAGAAGATCCTTCATTACGGGTATTTCTGGCCTACTGTCAACTGAGATGCAACTGAATACACCAGAAAGTGTGACAAGTGCCAGTGATTCACAAAGATTCCCAGAGCCCCATCGACAGAGATTGCTCAAATGGTCAGTCTCTGGCTGTTTGCAGTCTGGGGAATCGATATCATTGGTGTGTTGCCAATATCCAAAAGTGGTGTAAAGTACACCATCGTTGCGATTGATTACTTCACCAAATGGGCTGAGGCAGAGTCGTTAGCCATAATCACCATAAAGAAAGCAATCAACTTCGTGGTCAAAAACATCATCTGTTGTTTTGGGGTTCCACAACCGATTATTTCCAATAACGAGACCCAATTTGACAATGTTGAGTTCAAGGAATTCTACCGCAGACACTACATCGAGAAGAAATTTGCGGCGGTAACACACCCTCAGGCGAATGGATAGGTTGAAGCAGTGAACAAGATTATCAAGTCCATTCTTAAGAAGCGACTGGAGAAGGCCAAGGGCAAGTGTGTTGACGAACTTCCATTAGCACTATGGGATAATCGAACGACCTATAAGTCCACGACCGGTCATTCTCTATTTGCCCTGGCTTACGGATCAGAGGCTATGATCCCAATTAAACTTGAAGTACGTTCTCATGTTCCAGCTGGAGTCTCTTGATATGACCGATGAGAAGTGTCATGAGGCTAACTTGAGAGCAACCACACACCGGAACCGAGTCATCCGATACTACAACACCAAGCTCAAAGTTCGGACCTTTAAGACTAGAGATCTCGTTCTCAAATGACTCTTCCCCTAGTCCTGCAAACATAGGCTCGAGTTGGAAAGGTCTGTACACAAATGAGAAAAAGCTTAGTGATGACACATTCAAGCTAGCAACGATGGATAACATCTCACTCCCACAAGTGTGGAATAGCGAACAATTACAATGCTATTTCACTTGAATGTAAATTTGTACATATTTAATCAAAGCTGTGTATCTAGAAAAAATCTGTCATTTCTAATGTTTATAAAGGAAGCGACTTTCGGTGCTCCTGGATCTATCTATACCCGACTTTATACTGTGAACAATGTTGTGTTAAAATGAAACTGCATGTCCAAAATACAAGTCTGCAGGTACCAAGAGATAAATGTCAACTAAGCTTTCGCAGTCCATGATCAGGAGCATGAAGCTCAACCATAATTGGTATCCGAAGATAGCTACCCAACAGCTCCTCTAATCAGTGACTTCGAGGCAGGAGTATAAATATTCAAAGGTGGAACAAGACAGTTCACCTTTACAAATCATGCCCAGAGTCTGGCAGAGCATAACTACCTTGCCCAAAGTAGGCAAGATAAAAGGTCCGCACCCGTAGTTAGGTAGGATCTCCTACAAAATTCGATTGGTGCCCAAAATTAGGCTCAGTCGCAAGTAAGCATCCTAGATAACGATGTTCAAACCACTATCTTAAGTGGTTAACTCTCAATCAACGCCCAAAGTTTGGTGTGATTAAAGCATGCATCCCGAAGTAGAATTCCTAGATTACCATCTAAAATGAACCGTTTCGATTAACGCCCGAAGTCAGGCACGATCGCACTCAAAATATCCCCAAAAGGAATGTGTAAGTTATTTCTCTAAGTAATCAAAACCCGACCAATTTCTAGAGTTAAACAAGGTCATGTGCAGGCATGTGCGGGTAGAAGCTTTGATAATCATCCCCTACCCACCTAAACAACAAATTTGACTAGTAACTTAGTCCAATTACGACGACGAGAAGTGGATGGCAAACATGTTGAATATAAAGCGCATTTCTCAAACACTTAGTTAAATTCACACAAGATTTAAGTGGAACAAAAAGTATATATTATTCACAGTCGAAATAAGACTTGGAAGAAAAGTACAAGTGTTATTGATACCTAAACTATAAACAAAAGCGGGGACCGAACCCGCACAAAGCCGGTCTGAAAACAAAAGCAAAACAGGTCCTACGGTTATATAACCAAGAAATTAAAGGAGATAGAGGATCACTTCTTGGATTTCTTCTTCTTTTTCTCCTCCATAAAAGACGGTGCACCGAACCCCTTTGGTTTCTTCCTTATTTTTCCTCCACTTTCTTTGCCCTTTAAAGGAAAGATAAGCAATGAGGCGGCAAGCATGCTTTGAGTGCTTCCGGTCATAAGTGGCGTGATCGGGTCTCATCGGGTAAAGCTATTGATAAGGGAGGAAAAAAGTCGACCTGCACTTGCTTAATCCCTACAGTGAATTTGAGCTATTGTTCAAAAATATCGCTCATTGAAAGCCCTTGAGAAAGATCAATCGACCCGGTGATCTGAACATCATCGTCAACTTGTGCACCCTGGTGGTCATCAGGCCCCTCTTCTTGCAAAGCACGAATCATTTGCGCACAAGAGCCTGGAGTGTCGCCAACTGGAATGTTCAGAGTCTTCCCAGAAATAGTCACAACCGTTGAATCGGACATTGTCGCTTGTTGTCCCGTTTGGGAGCCCTTCTTCATGAGGCTAGAAATTACAGGCTGACTTGAAATTTAAGAAAGATGAAAGGAGAGATTAGCGACGTCGACCAGTGTCATCTATGCCTTCTCGAATATGGGTGAGGTCAACGAAATACCTCCACCAGATTGTGGCTCTGTGCGAATGGACGTACCATCTGAATTCCCCTCTTGGATGAGGGATAACATGCTCGTCTTCAACAATTGTGCCGCATCCAGATTGTACGGAGAATTAGGCGGAGTGGCAGATGCAGTTGGAGATTCGGAAGTGAGGCCTATAGTGATATCCTGAGGAGTAGTGCCGGAGCCTTCAGCTTGGTCATTCCGAACTGTAGCAGCCAACTCTGGGTGTAAAATAAGCTCACCTGCTCTGAGTGTCACGATCTGCTCTAGACTTAGAATCTCACTCTCCAGCTCTGTCAGATCCACTTTACCTTCTTCTAAATGTTGTTTCTCTTCTCATACAATTTTCTCTCATGTCATCGCAGAAGCACGGGGATAGCCTTTACCAAGCCACACCAAGCCTATAAACTTAAGAATGTTGGCGTTGTAGTTAGTGATGAGTGGATCAAAACTATCCTTAACCCGCCTCTCTACAGCTACCACTAACTCATCCACTTTCTTGGTCTTTTCCAACGCATCGTCTCTCTACTTACGATTTCAATGATTTTTTCACAGTGCTCTCGAGTTGTTTGGAGGGCCTCATCTTTCTCCTTCTTTTCCTTTTTGATTTCTGCCTTTAGCTCCTTCACCTCTTCGATCAATTCATGATTTATGTGGTGAACGGACTCAAATTGGCTTAAATGGTTCTTTCTTTCTTGCTCGATGGTCACATTTAAGTCAAGTCCTTGACTTTTTGATCGGCGATGACCTATGTCTTCTTTAGCTTAGCGACCTCTATATCAAGACAAGAAATGGTCTCATCACTCTGACCTATTATCAGTTGAAGTCCGGCAATCTTGGTCTCTAAACTCTCGGCATATTCTGAGATCTACTCAGCCAACCTTCTCTAGATAAAGCACTGATCGTACACGTCACCAACGTATACTACCGTTTTATCCTTAATATACGAAGGAATATATTTAGATTTGAAACAAACTTGATCTTCGGGAAGTGATGTTGCAATTTAGCTATTTGAGGATTTGAAGTGTTTGGTAGGCTGCCCGGTAGGCACTTTATCAGCTCTATGATGAGAGGAATCTGAGACAGTGGATTTCGATGGATGGTGAGAGTGCTGAGAAGTATAAGACGGTGCCATTTGTTTGGTAGAGAGGGAAGCACAAGAAGGATCATAATGAAGAACATCATCGTGGCGACTAGAGTGCTTTTCTGAATCCTTGGATGGGGGTGACCTAGATCTAGACCGACGCCTAGATGACGAGCCATGTGGCCTATAGTCTTTCTCTCTGCTTCCTCAATCATGGCTTGAGCGCTGGTTAGAGCTAGAATCATGGTTGGACTTATAAGGGCATGCGCTCGGTTGGTATACCATCTAATCCCGAAGATCCTCATACAACCCATATCATTCAATGGAACCTACGAATAAAATGAAAACAAATCAGCTTCAAGACATGAATACAACATAAGCTAAGCAAAGTGCGATGCGTGTGTGTGCGTGCAAGTGTCCTAGTGTCCGCCCGATGTAACATGGGTTTGAATTTTGCTGACACGGGGGTAATCTCCCCTGCTTTAGTCGAAGGCACATCGTCTTGAAAGCAAATGGAGGACCTAACATCCCCAATGCTCATATAGCCAAGACCATACGAAGGGATATTATTCGGAATTGGCCCAAAACCAACATAAGGATCTTCTGAAGTCTGTACGGGAGTTTCAAATTAGTTGTGGCCAGCAGTGGCGGAGGCAGAGTCGAAATATTCCTTTTTTTATTTTGATCTTAAGACTTCTTCTCTGGAGAAGTTGTTGGTCGTCATCCTCACTTTGACCGATAGATGGATCACGACCTACGTCGGTACTAGCATAGCCTACTCCTTCTCCCTTACCCTCCTCTAATTTCACCTTCTTCGATGTGCTCTTGTATATCGCCAGTCTCAACTACTGGACTTTGGACTGGGGACATCGGCCAGTGGTCTCCGTTATTTCCAAATGAGTTGTTGGCCATACCACTATCAGTAGCTTTTGAAGCAAGATCGATGCTACGATCCGAGTCCAATAAGTTATATGCTTGCGTATTCTCATCTCTAATCAGTGTCTTAGCCTCTCTCTCTTCCTTTGGGATTTGATGAAGTTGTCATAAGGTTTCTACCAAAGTTGCATTACCGGTTTTGCACGGTATATCTGCAAAGAATGAAAAAGGATGTTCAGTGATAAGTAGAATTACGAACCTGGGATTGTACGAAAAGGTCAAGAATAGAATTTACGGGGAGATAACCATTGTTGTGTAAATCTAGGAGGACAGTGAACGAAAAAGAATTCGTCCTTGAAATAGCTTAATTTATTCCAAGTGCCAACCACTATTTGGCAACCCTAGACGACTCTAAGAAAATAAGGGAAGGATTTTCCTTGCGGTGCTTGAAGCTGAATAAATATCGGATCTCTTAATTGTTGGGGACTCAATCGAAATGGCGAGCAAAGATTATAAATAAGCTGCGAAGGAATGCATAGCTTCTTGGATGGAACTAAACTGGAGCCAGTATGACGACCTACCTTTTCGATCCTCAAAAGTCGGCACTAATACATCTATGGTATTCACATGCTGAGCAACCAAGTGCTGGAAAGACAGATTGTTTGGGGTGAAAAGAAAGGGAAAAGACAGAACAAAATCTCCTAACGTGATGAATAATACATAAGATCCCAAATTATCTTTACAAAAGAAAAAAAACTAAATACTGATACAACATTAGAGTCTATCCAATAATCAGCCTAGACGGTTATAATAGCATATCCTTACAAATGCTGAAAATACAACTAAACGAATACAATAGAAATAAAATATGGAAATACGCTTGGGTATCCAACTCGACCCCTGAAGCTCCAAAGCATGCAACGATAACTCTAGAAAATTACTTGGGTCTGACCCAAGTATTATAAGAAAATAACACCTGGAACAATCAGGTAAACCAGCGTGGGAAACTCAAATCAAATGGGTTGTTATAACTTATAAAACCTTTTAAAAATAAAAAGTAGCTCGAAAGACCATAACACAGACAGTATTTTCCTTACGATAACCAAACCATTTTTATAGAAAATCGAATGATATTATCATAATGTCTAGGGTTTAAAGTAAATTATGAATATAGCTGGATTGTTTGTATCTCACGTTCCAACACAGTTAGGCACAACTCAGTCTGTACAACACTTATTGGAGAATGGATTCCATCCATGACAAGGCTACTGGGCTATCGTTTTCCACAGTACACCTTTAGAAAAATGTATCGAGGGCCTCACATGAACAAGCTGCCAACACAGGATCGACCTACCCCTTACTGGATAGTATCGAATATTTCATCACTACGGTTGCATTGCAACCTCTCCCAAGAGCTCTCATGGACAACCAAATTCATAAATATATATCTAGAAGGGTGATGACAATACCCTAATGGGTGCGACCTACATAGCCCTGCCGCATATCCCTTGTTTTAGTCATTCCCGGTTGATGAGGCTTGAGGTTACTTTTACCTTTTAGATATCAATCCCACTTGGAATGCTAACACTACCCTCCAGACGACAATGCAATGGTAGCATTCATCCATACAAGTTGTTCAGGATATGAACAAACCGAAGGCACTACTTCTACTACATCCATTTTGGAATCACCCTCAGGATTAGTAGTAAGTAGCACTTTCACTTTAAAGACCTTTGTCTTTGGTTCCATCATTATTAAGTTGTCCAATTCGAACAATATTGAGTTGGTTTGAAGTGGTTTTCGGATAATTCATACTTATTCGATCTCAGTCTCTTCGAACCAACATTTGAAAGTTTCTAGTAAACTCAATTCCAGTTCTTTTAGAAATATACAGACAATACATAAGAATGGAGATCATATTCTAATCGTTTAAATGGACGGATTTCCTTATCATTTGTCCTAGAAGAACACACGAGTTTATACGTGCAGTATAGCATCACCGAAGATAACCTTACCATATAATTCTTGTGTTTTTTCCTATATATTTCTAGAGTTAAAAATTGGTCCAAATTTGATAGTCGGTTATTTAATTCACATAAACAAACATTCCAAACATAAATTTAATTCCATATGGGATCCACTAAGCCTCCTTTGATTAATCTTCCATCAATTAAACCACTTTGTAAATTCTTGTATTAAAATAATTTTTCAAAGACATATTCACAAATCTCCTCTATTCTTTCCAATACTTAAAAAATGTTAAATATACTTATCTCAACTGTATAAATATACTCACAAAACATTTCACTTTAATTTAGGAAAACTTTTCCATATACTTATATCAATTGTATAAGTATAGCACAAAACGCTACATTTTCAATGCTTAGAAAATGTACTCATATATTTATCTCAACGATAAAAGTATACTCACAAATCTTAGGAAGGATTTCTTATTTTCAAAATCATATTAAATGGATCAAAAACAATGTCATTCAAACATTGTTTACTATAACCCAAAGCAAATAATCCTTCTTTGTTAAGTATGGAAAGAGTATTTCCATACCACCATAATTATGAAGGATTATTTATTAACTTCATAAACTTAATCTTTCATAAGCGATTCAATTCATATAAAATCAAGGTTTTTATAAACCTAAAACTTCTTTTCCAAATTTCAAGATTCATTACAATTTATAACTTTAACAACCTTTTGTTTAAAAATAGTTCTCTTTATAAAATAAATTATTACTTTAAACACTTTATTTAATAAATTAATTACCTTTAAAACCCTCCTAATAAATGATTTATTAATTTTAAAACATCATTATTAAATTATTAATTAACATTAAAATAACTACAATAATTGATTAATAAACTTAATCCCTACTAATAAAATGATTAATTAACTTTAAACACTATTAAGTAAATAACAAATAGGTTTCAAAAAATCATTATAAAATAATGAACCGATTTAAAATATCATTCAAACAATAATTAATTAACTTTTAAAATAACTCAAATAAAATATCCGATTAACTTTTAAAATATTATAATTCAAATAATATTAACTTAACCATTTTAAATATAGAAAAAAATTTACTTAGGAAATATTATAAAGTTAAAGTAAGTTTTAAATTTGTTTCCTTTTAAATTTGGAAAGGGGCTTAGCAACCACACTGGACCTTAGACAAGCTACCACTTATTTAGCTTAACAATCCGGATCATATCACTGATATTTACATAAGCAATATATATGTAAATAAAATTCATAATTAACACACGATGGATAACACAACCTAGTCTGTACGGTGCTTATTGGAGAATGAATTACATCAATGACAAAGCTACTGGGGTACCGTCTGCCACAGTACACCTTTAGAAAAATGTACCGAGGGCCTCACATGAACCCACTGTCAACACAGGACCAGCCTTCCCCTTACTGGATAGTACCGAATATTTCATCACCCCAGTTACTTTGCAACCTCGCTCGAGAGCTCTCATACACAACTAGATCCATATATATATATATATATATATATATATATAAAGGTGATGATAGTAGCCTAATGGGTGCGACCCATATAGCCCTACCGCATATCCCCTGTTTTAGTCATTTCCGGTTGATGAGGCTTGAGGCTATGTTTTACCTTTTGGATAGAAATCTCACTTGGAATGCTAACACTGCCCTCTTGGCGACAATGCAATCAGCATTAGTCCATAAAAGTTGTTTAGGATATGAACAAAACCTGAAGGCACTACTTCTACTACATCATTTTGGAATCACTCTCAGGATTAGTAGCAAGTAGCCCTTGCACTTCAAAGATCTTCATCTTCAATTCCATCATCTTCAAGATTTCCACAAACGCTTGAGTTGGTTTGAACTGGTTTTTTGATAATTCATACTTATCTGATCCCGGTCTCTTCGAACCAACACTTGAAAGTTTTCGATAAACTCAATTTCGGTTCTTTTGGAAATGTACAAAAAATATATAAGAGCGGAGATCACCTCCTAACTGTTTAGGTAGACGGATTTCCTTGTTATTTGTTCTAGAAGAATACATAAGTTTATATGTACAGTATAGCATCACCAAAGATAACTGTACCATATAATTTCGTGTTCTCTCCTAGATATTTCCGAAGTTAAAAATTGGTCCAGATTTGATAGTCGGTCATTTAACTATCACATAAACAAATAATCCAAACATAGATTTGATTCCATATGGTATCCCTTAAGCCTCCTTTTATTAATCTTCCATTAATTAAAACCACTTTATAAATTCTTGTATTGAAATAATTTTTCAAAGGCATATTCACAAACCCCCTCCATTCTTTCCAATACTTGAAAAATATTTGATATACTTATCTCAACTATATAAGTATACTCATAAAACATTTCACGTTCAAACTTAGGAAAACTTTTCCATATGATTATATCAACAATATAAGTATATTCGTAAAATGCTACATTTTTAGTACTTAGAAAATGTACTCATATATTTATCTCAACGATATAAGTATACTCACAAATCTTAGGAAAGGTTTCTTATTTTCAAAATCGTATTAAATGGATTATAAACAATGTCATTCATATATTGTTTATTATAACCCAAAGCTAATAATCCTTTGGTGTTAAGAATGGAAGAGTATTCCCATACCACCATAATTAAGAAGGATTATTTAACTTCATAAACTTGATTTTTCATTAGTGATCCAATTCATATAAAATCAAGGTTTTTAAAAACCCAAAACTTCTTTTCCAAATTCCAAGTTCATTCCAATTTATAACTTTAACAGCCTTTTATTTGAAAATAATTCTCTTTATAAAATAATTTATTACTTTAAACACTTTATTTAATAAATTAATTACCTTTAAAACCTTCTTAACAAATGATTTATTAATTTTAAAACATCATTAGTAAATTATTAATTAACTTTAAAATAAAAAAATAATTAATTAATAAACTTAATCCCTACTAATAAAGTGATTAATTAACTTTAAACGCTATTAAACAAATAAAAAATAAATTTTAAAAACAACATTATTAAATAATGAACTAACTTAAAATATCATTAATACAATAATTAATTAACTTTAAAATAACTCAAATAAAATATTTGATTAACTTTTAAAATATTATAATTAAAATATATTAACTAACCATTTTAAATATAGAAAACACTTTACTTCGAAAATATTATAAAGTTAAAGTATGTTTTAAATCTGTTTCTTTCTAAATTTAGAAAGAGGCTTAGCAACCACACTAGACCTTAGATATGCTACCATTTATTTCAGCTTAACAATCCAGGTCATGTTACTGATAATTACATAAGCAACATATATGTAAATAAAATTCATAATTAACACACGATAGATAACACATCATATGTCCAAGTCAACTGACATATAAACAAAGGTCGAAATTAATAAAATTGCAGAACGACAATTTATTCTACTAAATAAATGTCCAATAAAATCTATTCAATTTAAATATAATAGAACGGAGTTTTATTCAGCTAACAAAATGTCGGTGATAAAAAATAATTTCCAAACGATGTAATTATTCTCTATGACTATTAAATTATCAATATTTTACTCTTTAACAAATCCGTTGAAAAATTGTACGAATGTGTTCTATTTGATGATACAAATCCAGTCGAAATCCGCGGGTTAAAAGGAATTTGAATATATGCGCCATAGTTTGTTAAAGTTTTCAAACAAATTAAAATTTTAATTAACAAAATTTCTTAAACAAAACTTGGCGGAGTAACCCACAATCCAACCAAGACTTAACCTTCTCCTTCCCAAACCTTATTCATAAATCAAAAATCAAAACAAGAATCTGGAACCAAAGGGGGCAGCACGAATGTGCACTTGTGCACGTGTACGCCACAACCGACCACCAACCACCACCGTGACCTCACCCATAAACACCATCGACCTTGTGCAACCCCCCAGCACCTTCGCCGTCGTCTTCGATGGTCGCGATTATCGTTTGACCATCTCACCCAAAATCGAATATGCCCGGGTCTTCGAACAATCACCTACTGCTGCACGACCTCCGCTTCTAGACCCCGCCACCTATGCCATTTCAATCGCGGCTTCCCTATGCACCTCTGGCTAACTCCACGACACGTCTGATGTTTCCCGTTGGTCATGGCGATCAAAACCCAACCCAAAAAAACAGCCTTAAGCCCTAGCCCTTGCTCATACCACCTCCTTCAATGATCCAAAACCCTACGACCATCACCACTGCTCCACCATCACCCAATGCTCCCTCAATCACCATCGGCTCCACCACTCGACCATCGGTTTTTCGAAAATCAATTTTTGGTCAAAATCTGATCATTTATCCCCTACGACATCATCACACCTTCAAAAATCACATGAATAGGCTTAAAAAGCTTAGTTCACAAATACGAACCCACTCGTACCCTCCATTCGTCGATTCGCGTTCGACAAAAACTTGCTATTTTCTAACAGTTACTGAAAGTGGACAAATTTGACCACCATAGTCGATGAAACGTCGAGCAATCATTTTTAAAAATTAATTTAGACTATAAGAATAACTCCACAGTTGATCGTTTTGGCTAATTCTAAACGTATTGTGAGATATGGAATTTAGAAATCTAAGATGGGGAAAGTTGCTTTAAATTTTTCAAGAATAGTAAGTAGAAAACAAAGTGATTTGGTTTCCTGTATATTTCCAGTAAGCCTATTTTTCTCTTTTCAAATCAAATTTTGATTTTTAGAATCATTATTTAAACCTAAGAGACACTTCAAAACAATTCAACCAACTATTGATTTTTTCACACAACATTTATCATATAAATATAAAAACAAACAAACAAGGAAATAGAGAATCTCACTTTGCACAATTTATTGCAAAATCCAAGCTAACTTGTTCTTAAGCAAAAATGTGATTTTTCTCTTCTAAAACTCTTGAGTGAAAAAAAGAAATAAACTAAATAACAGGAGATGAAGTGTAAGATGGAATAGCATATATGTATATATATAAGGAGGTTTCACAAAGAAATAGAAAATAAGAAAACAAAATGAAAATACTCAAAAATCACATTTCAACTCTAATATTAGTTCAAAGTCACCCAAGTACCATTGCATATAAAAGCATATTGGATAATAGAGTGTCTCATCCTTTTGTTTACCTGGTTACTTAAGGAATCTTAAGTCTTTTCATGTTCAAAATCTAAATGTATTTTATCTTTTTACTATCAATATTTATTCATTCCTTTTTACATTCCAAAATGTAAAGTTTCTATTTTAAATATGTAAATATTGGTTTTAAAACATATACAAGGGTATTTACGAATTTCTACAACTTGTTGCTCGATAAAAAGCTGAAAATCTGAAAATGAGTTTCCGGTCACATTTTCAGTTTTCTATCGAACTACCTATTTATGTAACAAAATACAAAAGTTAATTTTCTAATATTAGTTATAAATTTAAAAGAGAGTTATTTACCTACTAAAACCATCGATTGAATATTTAAAATAAATTAAATATTCACAAATTAAAGTGATAAAATTCCGAGTCATTACCTCATAAAGTGCAAAACTCGTCGAATAAAATGATTAAATGGTGGGACACATTCTGCCAAGCACATATATTTACTACATGTTGTATACCCATCTGGTGGATGGTGAGCTCTTTGATGGTGAGTCGGGACCAACACGTCCTCAAATGGGATTATGAGCTTTTCACAAATTCTCCTAAGTGATCCTTCCTTGATCTTGAAGTTGTGAAATAAACAGGGTCATCTAATATGATGGCATCGTCAAGAGTGTCAGGAGTGACTTCGACTTCCGAGCCTTCTATAGGTTTTACTTCAAATTTTGGAATAGGTTTTTCTACTTTTGGATTTTTCGATTGAGGTATAGGCTGTATTGGAGTTTGTTGAGAAGATGCGGCCTGGGTCGAGCTTGACTCAGTATCTGATTCTGCGTATCTGGAAGTTGATGGACCTACAACTTGAGCAAAGAGACACTCAGAACGTCTACGATCCATTACTATCAAAACTCAACACATAATTGTTCTCAGATTGATTAAATGTTGTGCCACATGCCCAAGTGAAAGCCTAGTACAGTGTTATGCAATGTCATGTAGTGTCAATTTTGATATTGTGCAACAATTCATTTAAAAGTTTGGATTTTGTTCGAAATGACCATCATCGCTGACCGTCCAAACAGGCTTCATGTCAACCCATACATTCAAAAAACCTTGGAACTCGGGAGAAAATGTTATGGAAAGTTCAAGTATGATACATATTGCAATGCCCTAAAGAAAATGAAGAGCCAAAATCCACCATAGGTTGGATCGGTACCGATCCATCCCTATGGATGGAATTTTGATTTCTTTACATCGACTCCCATGATCCCAAGTGTAAACATCAACGTGAACTCCACCGACCTCACCATTAACGCCGCCGCCTACCTACGAGAATCGGGACTTGAAGAGACAAATAATTTGGGATTTGAAGAGACAAATAATTTGGTGACATCAAAGTCAGGTGAAAGCTGAGCGGTGGTGATAGTGATTCAAGTGTCAACAAGAGGTGGGACAAAGTTCAACTCGGTTTGAAGGCAAGGTGCTTTAATGGCAAACAAAAGCTTAAGCTTGGGAAATAGGGATAAAATGAAAAATAAGAGAAGATGATTTGGGGATATAGCCTACGAACCAAAGAAATAGGCAACAGAATCACCCATTTCTATGGCTTGGGTCGGTACCGATCCATGTCCATGGATTGGTACCGAAAGATCCAATAAAAAAATAGAAGTATAAATATATACATATATAACATGTGTGGATGCATGTACGTCTCGTGTTTTATAGGAATGTGTGTGCACTTGGGATAATGGCATGACAAATGATTAAAGCACATGTGTGCACACATACTCAACATTCAATAACTGGAATAGAAGGAAAACAGATTCAAACCTGAAAAATCCGAAGAAGCTACCAGTTCAAAATTACCAAGATCAAAAGGATAGATCATGAGAGCATGCTTCAGTTTTACAGTCCCAGATGCTGGCAAAGCATCACGACGAATGGTTTTAGACACTACACCTTACTGAAAAGGTTCGGAGGAAGAATAACGACCATTCAAAGCATAGATTAGAGTCTAATATGGCAATTCCGACTTGTCTCGATTCAAAGCACACCATGTTTGAAACAAGATGTACTTTAGGAGGTAAGTGTTATCCATCCCTTTGATCAGGCAGTATTTGAACGGACTAGAAAAGGTGAACTTGAAAGCTATCAAGGCAGGAAGCCGGGAGAGATACCCATAAAGTCCAGAAATCGAGTACAACCAAGATCACCGGATAGAACAAGACTATCCCAAGAAATTACAAAGCAAAAACCATCAAGATGATGGATTGATACTGATCCATCCCCTTGGATCGGTACCGACCCATAAAACTTCATCAGATAAGCCTCATTTCCTTTCTACTTTCAAGCTTCCATGCTAGAAACCTATTCACAATTTCATCGATTGGTCGCATTTTGTATGTTGTTTGCTATCGAACCCCTCAAGCACTTGAAATCAGCAACTTCATTCCTCCATCGATCCATCTTATTAGCCTAGAAACAAGCTTATAACCATGCTAACAAGATAGGAATCATGAAGCAAATAGTAAGATGACATCACACAAAGCAATGTGAAGGATCCATAAGAAGAACTTATGGATCAGTATCGACCAATAGCTACTTGCTGACCTGGTCATTCTTGAAAGCAACTGCTGCTAGATAATAGAGATCATGGAGGAAGATGTGGAAGAGAATTTCTCACCAACCTACATCTATGAATAGGAGGCTTGGGGCTCATTTCCAAGGATCTTTTTGCTTCCTTGCAATTTTTACATATTTTCTTATAATTACATGTGAAGTGGAACCGAACCATAAGAACTGTACTTGTAAAAAACAATATAATTAATAGAAATCTTAAATGGACGTAGGAAATGACTTAGCTGAACCACTATAAACGTATCGTGCCTTGCTTCTTACTTATTTTCATTTACTTTTCTTTAGTTTCATTCCCTACTAATTTCTTAGGTGTTTGTGCCACATTTTGGTACTAACATACTTCAACTAAAAATTGCAAATCAAACAGGGCCTAAACCATTTGTTTTTCTGAACTGTTATAACTCTTATTCTAAAAGTTCCAAAAATGTTGATTAATTTTAAAAAAAGGAAGGAAATTTAACAATAAATGCAATTTAACATGGTGAATGAATACAAAACTAGCATGTTAACCCCTGATTGTCATATTAACCCAAATGAAACTATAAACATTCCACAACCATGCTGATTCAACCTATAAGAATGACTTTGGTCCATTTTACAATGCTAATCAAGTTTATGTTTATTGTTGTGAACCAAACACGATACTTTCTGACCAATGTTAAATGCAGCTTAATTTCAGTAAACCATATAGTCCCTTAATTCAGTTGGTTGTAACAAAAAATTCCATGTTGAGAAATGATAACCTAATAATTCTATATAATATAATTCCAATCTTTGGGTTGACCCCTAAATTTAGAATTCCTTTTGTTGACTTGTCTTTCTTTCTTCAATTATTTTTGAAGACACCACTTGAGGCCTTTGCCTGCTTAATGGGGTTTAATAGATAAAGTAAAAGGCCATTCACATCCCAATATTTACCATTTATTCTCAAGTCTATGTACAACTTTTCATAATCCATATTTTAACTTATAATATAAACAACTTTCTATTTTTATTTTCAAAAATAAAATTGTTAGTTCTCTTATTATTATTTTCAGATCACATTCAAAATTTATATCAGTTCATGCAATTTTGATGGCCTTTATTATATCTCGCATCGTTTATAATGCAAGTTACTTGAAAATTTTAAATATATTCACTTTTGCTGAATATCTTGCATTATGTTGATAAAATGACATGTTGTAAAAAGATAGATGGTATGGATTACTAAACCTCACTATTGTATATTTGTGAATTTTTTATCATTTTATTACAATTTTCATTTCTACAGTGCAAACCATCATTAATTTTTAAAGGGAAATTTTTAGTTTTAGGCCTCTAAAAAAATTATCGTGAGTTTAAGCCTCGTTTGAAACTTATTATGAAAATAGGCTTCTTTTTCATAATTCTGCATTTTGTACATGCGCATTCCATAAATGATATGAAAATAGGCCACACTTGTTTTGTAGGAATTAGTGGAAGATGCAACAATTTTATATGAAAGTAAGGTCTCAATATTTGATCTCGGTAAAAAAATTGACATTGTTGGTGTTTTCGACACTGATGACAATGTCAATTTCGAGGGTACAACAATGATGTGGAATAATGATTAGGACCAATAGAAATAAAAGGAGATCGCATAAACTTCTACAATAATCTATGCAAATTTTAAAGATAAATGGAAATAAGAGGAATACTAATCTCACCCATCTAAAATAGAGCAAACTGCATGGTCGCTCGATGATAAGGCGGTATCTTTTTTATTAAACGGGTGGGTCCTGCCACATAATAATAATTTAAAGTGTCGTGACCAATTCATGTAAGAGTATGATTCTCAATCGCTTTTAGGCGTTTGAGCGTAGAATTAGCCTAGAAGCAATTAGCATATGCTAAATAATTAGTTATAATTTTTTTAGTTGGGTGAATTGTCAATTCATGAGTGGATTAGTTATATTTCTTATCTTTTGTGTAAAAATGAGCATGGGTGCATTTTTCTATTTGTCGCAATGAGCATATGAAAGAGGCACAAAAGGAAATGGTTGGACAAAAGAAGAATGCATTCATGTATTGTAAAATGAACATTTGAAATGGGCATTTTATTTTTATATTATGAATAATAATTATTATTATTTTTTAAATGAATTTATATTAGTCATAATAAAAAAATAAAATGCCCATTATTCATGAATTGTGAAATGCTAGAGAAAATGCAATTAAATAAAAGACTATTTTAATTATATACCACTAGTTTGGAATACAAATATAAAAAAACTACATATCTCTCCTAAATTTTGCTACTAGATAAATGACAAGCCGCCTAAGATGCTGGGGCTTGTCCTTCACACAAAGGACAACTCCATAGTCCGTCTCCCTACCGTTCAGAGTGTATGAGACTTCCCATTCTTCAAATGGGTCGACCTCCTTCGGCATAGCCATACATTTGGCAATGGTCTGTGTCACCTCCCGATACTGCGAAGAAGCTCCACTCGGTCAACATTTATGAATTGTCGATTTTTCTATTTATTTAACCGACGTTGTATTCTATGCCCATCTAGGTGCTGAAGGCATTGGTTATTTCATTGTACCAATAACCATCCCGACCTCTATGGAATCTAATGCCGGTGAAGCAAATATCGATGAAAGACAACGTCCTATTCTTGATCCAATCTATGATGTGGCTGGTAGATGAAACGAACAATTCATGGGCAGACATTCTAAAAATAAAAAAATAATCAAGAAAACTAAGGAGAAGAATAGAGTGAATATAAGTATGAAAAACACAAGTTCGAATAAATATACCTCGGAAAAGCAAAGTAGAAGTGGTAAGAAATTAACGAATTTTCGGGTTTGTATGAAGATGTATGAGGTTTGGTGAAGAGAAATAAAGAGAGGAAGAGAATGTAAAGAAGAGGAGGAGGCAACCATTGGTAAAGATGGTGGAGTCTAGAGTGTTAGTTGCGTCTACAGATGCTAACTGTTGAATTCCAATTGTTTGCTTGAACGGAAAAAATGTGTAGGCCCCATGTTTGATGTGTTTGACACGTCTAACGTGATGCCAATGGATACTTACCATTTTTTGTTCATGAACACTACCTACTTACGTGTAAGCTTTGTAATGAATTGATATGAAATATTGATAACTGTTTTTGACAAATTTATCGCAGTTTCGGGATTGACTCAAATAGAGAACTGGACTACATAATGATAAAAGAATTGATTAGGAAGCTCGGGAGATGCCAAGGATGGAAACACATAAAAATCGTCAAGTATCGGGAGAACAAAATCAATCGTTACTGACCGATCCTAGAGGGGTCGGTACCAACCGATTTGAAACCAAGATGAGACCCACTTAACTATGTTAGCTCAACACTTGATGGTGTGGGAAAAGATGCAAAATAACATTATGTGTAACATATCGGTTTTGGTCGGTACCAAACGATCTTGAATTATTAGAAAGCATGCCAAGGATCTTAGGGACTTCCACCACAATGAAAACTTGAAGATTTGGCAAATAAAACCAATTTTGGTCGGTATCGATAGATTTGGCTTTCTTGGGAAGCATGCGTATTGACCTGTTTTTCATGTTGGAACTTCAAATATGAAGATATTTACTTATCCAAACCTGATATGGGGAGTTTCATGCTTAATCTTTCTATAAATAACAAGCCTTTATCAACTAGAAAGAAGATGGAAATCTTCTTCTTCCTTATTGGACCTTGAGCAAACCTGAGATCTAAACCATTGTAACTCGAAATTGAAATTAAATCTGGAAAGAATCAATTGACAAAAATAACTAAGTGGAAATAGGGTTGAGATTTTGTAAAACCACTATAAAAACTTTGTATCTTTTCTTCTTTATATTTGATTCCTTATATTTTTCATTTGTTTAATTCCTTATTAATTGAATTGGATTGTTGTACCAATTTTTTGGATAACAATTTTGGTGCTTTCACTGAGAATTGAACTCAAGATCTAATCCATAGAAGATAAAGAGGCCTATAACAAGGGAAACTACTGCTGAAGGGAGTCCACAAGAGCATGGTGGCAGCTATAAGGTGTCCTCTAGTTCAAACCAAAGTTCCATATATGCGACTAGACAAAAAATGAAATGGATGATGATGAATATGCAAGCGAGATTGTAGGCTCATCAAGAGATGTTGAATGCATTCTTTTAATGGATAGAGCAACAAAAACAGATGGCGTTGCTGAAAATCAAGACCAAAGGAGTCAAAGAATAGGAACGGTAGGACAGAATTTGGATTCAAAAGATAGAACCGGTTCGAATTAACTCCAACCCCCACAACTGGTCGGTACCGGTGATCTAGGCAAAGGGTGGAGTTAATTTGAATTCAGAGCATGGAAGGGCATGTCAGATTGATGTTTTATGCCTCAGGATCAGGATCAGAATGCAAACCTGTAATCGCAAGGAAGAGAATCAGAAGGTCCCATGGGAACAAGGGGCATGACGAAGCCTTGAACTAGAGGCATGTGGAGCCTCAGAGATTTCAACTGAATCATGATCATCACATACCTAAGATGATACGACATGTGCTTTGGGTGGAGCTCTAGATCAGATTTTAGAGGAGGTGAATTGAAATTGCTCCACCCAGAACATCTGATACGCTAGGAGTCTACCTGATTTCAAGCAACCTACCCTAGAACTGTGCGATGGAAGGAGTGATCCTACAATTTACTTGATTAGATACATCCAACATATAGGAGTGTTGGAGCCTTGAAAAAATTAACATGATAGTGCTTACCACTATTTTTGACTGATTTAGCTGCCATGTGGTTTTGTCTCTATTGTAAAAATCCATCTAGGCCCCCACCTAGGCCTTGTCTAGGTACCGGGCGAAGCTTGTCGCCTATATATCTGCCTGGGCCTATCTAGATAAAGTATATCACATTATCTAAGCACTTAAGTAGGTATATAATCAAATTTTAGGCACTAGTTGAGTGTTAATGTCCGGTTTAAGCATTTACATACTAGTTTCAGGATGTTTTTCCTCGTTGGATGTTCCCAAGCTCATCCAAACCCCTAGACTTTCATGTTGGACCATTATAAATAAATATGATTTTTTTTGTCAAAATGCATAGCTCTGATTAATCCTTGCCTAAATGATGAATCCCTAGTCCATGCTTGTTGCCTAACATCCGCCTAGTAATTTTTACAACTTTGGATTTTGCCAACTGGACAATGAGTTCATTAGTACATGGACCGAGTTGGCAAAAAAAATTATGAGCCAGTTTAGAGTTCATATAGTTTGATTGAATATGACGACACTTTCGAATGCAAAGTCGAGTGGAAATGAGACTTTGCGAAGTTACTTGACTAGATATTACGTGCCAGCCATTGTATTTCAGAAACCAGACCAGTCGACTATCCTTATGGCGGTGGTTACCAGAGTTGCAAATAAGACTGAATTTGAGAAAGCTTTGGAAAGGGATCTATTAGTGAATCTCACATATTTTTAATATCAAGCTGAAAGATATTTGCATGAAGAAAAAGCAAAACCAAGAATGGTGAAGTGAATGATGTGGAGAATAGAGGACCATCTAAGGCAGGACCCAAAATGATAAAGGAACACGAATGGCCAATGATAGCTTTGAAACCTCAAAGCGACTAAAGAGGGAGCCGAAGTTCTCCTTTTATACCGACTTTACTGAAACCTAGAGAGGATTTATCTTATTACCAGGGAGCAAATTCCATTCAAGATCAAGCTGGATTAGAATTATGTTTATTTTGTGCATTTTCCTTTTTCTTTTAATAAACTATAAAGGTTTACCTTTGGACCACTTACACATGTATGCAATCTCGATCGGTCCTATGGGCATGGTTTGAGTTCGAGCTCGAAGGTATTCCCTGATTGGACCATATTAATGCATTTTTATTCGAAAGGATGCTTGAATGATTTGATGATAAATAATGATTAGACATGATATTTGATTTTGATATTTCTATGGGACATCAATCAAATCTGGTTACCCTTATATTTGATAGATAAACCATAGATTATGGTTCCTCCGACCGAAAAGAAGGGGTGATGAACGATGAAATGCGAGTCCCCTCGTCGGAGAGCAAGTAAATAGGCTCAGTATAGATTTACACTTAGTTAATCCGAAGAGATTAAAAATTAATCCTTAGATATAAACGCTTTATGATTCTAAACGACTTGATAACGATTACCGAATGATTAATGAATATGATTGTCTTAATCCGGTTGGAGTCGCTTATAATGGAATGCAAGGAGATACTAGACGATTTATAAGTGATACTCTTATAGGAGGCAATACTCCACTATGATTTATATTGCATGATAGCATGATATATGATGTGTTCATGATAGTTACTCCTGAGAGAACGTGGGATGATAATGATTTACGATTGACACTTAGGCAAGTATGTGAGTCCTTAGTCATCATGGGTCTAGAACGACCTTTGATTTGCAAATGAATCCGAGAGAACCAGATGATTCATCATGATTGATCCATTAGATTGCCAAAGAATGCAGCTGATGATAATTTGCCAAACTCGATTTGTATTCAAGATCAAAACATGCTTTGTATCCACAAACGTATGCTTTTAGGGCAAGTATTTTCCAAAAATTTACTACAGTCTCAGAATTGACTCAGGCAGAGAAACCGAACTGCATAATGATCAAAATATGGATTAGGAAGCTTAGGAGATGCCAAGGATGGAATCCTTGAAAATTATCAAGTATTGGGAAAACAAAATGAATCGTTATTAACCAATCCCAGAGGGGTTGGTACCGACCAATTTGACATCAAGATGGGACCCACTTAATTATGCTAGCTCAACACTTGATGGTGTGAATAAAGATGCAAAAAATAAAGTATAATTGATCAGAACTGACTGGTTTTTGTCGGTACCGATCGATCTTGAATTATTAGAAAGCATGCCAAGGAACTTGAGGACTTCCACCACAATGAGGACTTGAAGATTTAACAAACAAACATCGTTTTGTACTGATTGATTTTGGTCAATATCCATCAATTTGGCTTTCGTAGGAACCATGCGCGTTGACATGTTCTTCATGTAGTTTCGGATCTGAAGATATTTGCTCATACATATCTGATATAACGATTTTCATACTGGAATATGCCTATGAATAGCAAGTCTTCATCAACTAGAGAGAGAATGAAACTCTTCTTCTTCCTCATAATTAGACTTTAAACAAAACTGAGATCTAAACCAGTATAACTCGAAATTGATTGTAAATCCAGAGAGAATCAATCAATAAAAATAACTAAGTGGACGTAAGTCGAAGACTTTGCCAAACCACTATAAAAACATGGTGTCTTTTCTTCTTTTTTATTTGATTCTTTACATTTTCCATTTGTTTATTACATTTTTGATTGAACTGGGTATTGCACCAATTTTTTGGGCAACAATAACTAAATGTTTTTTCTTTTGTTATTCTTCTCCATTGCTTCCTTTCTTCTTCATTTTCTCTCCTTCAAATCATCCTATTGTTATCTAAATATTAGATAAGATGTTAGCTCCTATCACACTTCTTTCCAGACATCCCAAGCTTAATATCACCATTAATTCTGAATGTAGACTGCTTCTGGCAAACTAGATCAAACTTTTAGAAACATTCGATGTTGTCATGTGGACTAATGATATATACATTCCAATAGCTAAAACTAAGTAAAACTTCAATAATTGTATCAAAAATAAAATATAGTTATATTGTACCGCTATACATGAAATCTCATAGAAAAAATGTTGAATGCATGAACCTCAAGTCATTCAGACGACCGATTTTACTGTAAGTGAAATTTTCATATATTTACAAATATTTATCAATCTTACCAGCTAAAAATGAAGATTCAGAATCGAATTTCTTGATAGCCAGGATGAATCCAATAATCTCCACCACCAAACCAAATTAGGGCTGGGTTAACTTGTGGTTTTGCAACTACAAGAATTTGAATTATTCCTTAGTATTTTAAGGGCAAGCCACTATATTTTGAATAAATAATACATAGAGGTATTATAAAGTGGCAGCTGTTATAATAGTAAGGCTAAATGAATGTTAATTAGACAATTTAAAAATATAATCTTGCTGAGTGTCCCAAAAAATAGAAAAATCACTGTAGTTATGAGATTTTTTGATACGTGCAACAAATGTGCATAGAAAAGCTGTTACAAAATTATTAAATTTGAAATTTCTACGTAGTTTGATAAAAATAAACTAAAAAATATAAAGGAAAAAATGTAATTCTTTTGTTGAAAAAAGATTTAAACTTGTAACCTTGTTTATGTTTCAAAATTTTCATTTGAAGATGGATGTTAATTTTTGTTCACAGTAGGATTCGAACTCTTGATGTTTTGTTTACATATAAGGATATTTTTAAAACTTCACGGTCATACCAAAAGATTGTGTTTCTATTCCAGCTATTAATAAAGACTTGAAATTTCTATGTAGTTTGATAAAAATGAACTAAAAAATATATAATAATTGTAATTATATTGTTGGAAAGGGATTTGAACTTGTAGCCTTATTTATGTTTCAAAATTTCCGTTTGAAGATTGATGTTAATTTTTGTTCATGGTGGAATTCAAACTCCTGACCTTTTGTTTGTATATAAGGGTATTTTTGGAACTTCGCGGTCGGATCAAAAGATTGTGTTTCTATTCCAACTATTAATAAAGATGTTTCTACCGATGTTACCCATCATATCGTTTATTGTTTCCCAAAATACTCTTACTTAGTTGAAAAATTGTTCGATAAAAAAAATTCACTGATCCAAAAACTATTCCACTAAATCAGGAAATCAGCCACCAAATTAATACAAATTTAGGGTGGGATTGTATTATTTGAGACACAAATATTGTGAGTGATTGTTTGTTCAACCACATAGTTGGTGTACGTGGATATGCAGACCTCTTAGTAGTTATGTGAGGTAACAAAGATAGTCTTGCAATGACCCTACGTGGTTAGTGTACAAACCACACACTATCACAACATGATTATACTATCAATCTCTCATCAGGTCTTCTACGACCTGAGCAATTTAAAACTTAAATAAAATTTAAAAACGTAAATTCTATGTTCACCAGTTCTGATTTACGTCAATTCGAATTATCATAGTCAAGATCCGTCAATTCAATCCAAGTATTTGAGATTTTAGCTAAAATTCAAAATAGAATAGTTTAGTGGTTAGGATATTTTACGTAGAATATGATAAGGAGGAGAGAAAGAAAGTAAATGGATATGTAAATCTAATAAGGGCAATTTTATCCTAGAAGTTTTTAAAAATTGGGTGGGGGTGGGGGAAGGGGGGAACTCGGTAAATTCTTCCATCTAAACAGAATTTTTCGTTTAAGGGGGAAATTTTGATTTTAAGCTTGAGAAAAAACATATTTCAAATTTAAGCCTAAAAATAAGCCTCGTTTTCACTATATCACCATTTTATATTTGAGCAATTTAAAACAGCGCAAGTACAATTTTTTTATTATTGCACATTTTCAAAGTGCGCAAGTACGAACTACAAATTTATGTTTGTGCACTTTAAAGTTACGCAATCACAAACCTTGTCCTAAAGAAAACAAACCTATTTTTATATCACCTTTCACCACTTAAAAGTCATCGATTTTGAAGAAATATTACCTTTCACCACTTAAATGCAAGTCTATCGTTATTGGTTATATTTGTATACCAACTTACCTTAAAATAGTAATGAACTGAATGTTAATAGTATTAAATGGAAAATGTACCATTACTACTACACCCTCCTTCGTTATATTTATTTTATAAAATAATCATTATTAATTTAAAAATAATACTTGTTTGACAAGGATTTTGGTTTCATGATATGAAGGAAAACTTCATGTATTTTTATAAAGGAGCCACCACAAGCTCTTTTCTTCGATTAGAGCATTCTAAGAGAGGTTAATTGTCAGAGGTTATTATTTTACAATAGGAAGAATTTCTTGTCTAAGAAGCATGAATCATAATTTCTTGTCTAAGTAGCAATGTTAGGAAGGCATCGAACTCGTTTACTAACTAGAAGAGGGAAGATAATTTACCAACTTTCTTACTTTGCTCCTTTTAGTAGCTCATTTAGTCTATAGACCAAAGCTCTCATGTTGATCGTATCATTACACTCTTTTGGTAGCTTAGCAATCACCCATACATTTTTTTATTTAGGAAAGAGATGATTCTAATTGGAAAATGTCATTCACTTGACTCAAAGTGGATTCCTCTAAGACCTCGAGCTTGAAGGAGTCAAAATATTCTTTAAGGTGGAAGAATTGAGAGCCCCTTAGACCTTGAATAATTTTTGAGTGAAAACCAAATGTTATCTGAATATGGAATTGCTCAATGGCTTCTTAAAAATTCTTAATTCATGAGTTGTAAGGAGAGGCTTATGTCATTGTGAACAGAAGCTAAAGTAAGTGTTGGATATACAGTTGATGTTGAAGATTACAGATTGACTTATTATACTCCTTGTAATGATCCAGAAATTCAGTCATTTGAATTTGAAATATTTAATTGATTTTAAATATTGGGAAGTCAATTTTATAAGTTAAATAACTTGGATTTCAAATATAGTGATTTATTTGATAATTAAATTGTTGGATTTAATATTTGGGAATATTTAAAGTAATTAAATCTTGGATTTAATTTGGATAAAAATGATTTCAAAGCTTATTTAAATTCTGTTGATTAAGAATGGTGATAGTAAACTTTTAATCTAGAATTAAAGATAATTAATTTGGTTTTATAATAATTCGTTTTAATTAACGTGTAAAAATAGCCTTTTGAGGTACTGTCTCAGAATTGGACGAAACTAGTTTCATTGGATCCAAAATAGTGAATTATAGTATGCCGATGATTTTGCACTCGGACGTATCATTTGGTCGTGCGAGATCGAAACGCATAGAAATTAATTTTAGAAATTTATATAAATAATTGGGCTTGAAAAGCTATCTTCTGTATATGATCGAATTAGCTCTCGAGACTAGTTTCGTTGTGTTCGAAATAGGGGTATAACATGTAGAACGCCAGGCGGCACGTCTCGTTTGGAGTTCGAGATTTTCAGATGTTAAAAGATGAATATTTTTAAATTAAATTATATATATATATTCTTTTTATCAGCTATAAATTGCCCATACCCATATCTAAGTGCCCATACCCTCAATGTTCATGCCCATACCTCCATTGTTCAAGCCCATACCCCATATCAACTTTATAATTTTTCAACATTCCCCTTCTCTTCATTTTCAAACTGAAGAAGAAAGAAAAAAAATGTCCTATCCATGTTAAAATTCAAAATCTAATGATCCTCTTCATTAAAAATCCTAAATCTTGATTCCATGGCTTCATATAAGCATGTGTTTTAAGCGGTTTAAGTGTGGTAGAGAGCGGCACTGTTTTGGTCAAACTTGAATTTAGACTATCAATCTAGGGCTCATGATTTCTTGTAAAGGAGGAGGAGTTGGATTGCGTGGTGAGTATGGTTAGCTTTGTCGTGATGAGGCACAGCTGCAGTCGCGTTTTGGTGAGATGCAATGGCGAATAGGAAGTCACGACATTGTAGGTCGCTTGCGGCTGTTTGGGTCGCGTTTGGGGGAGAGGTGTCGATCGAGACGTTGAGGGGACGGTTGCGATGGGGAGACGGAGAGGAGAACCGTGGTGAAGTCGGTGATGGTTTCAGTCGAGGGATAAGAGAGAGAGGGTGGGTTGAAGGATCAGCTATGGTGGATGATACTAAAAGGCGGCAAATTCAATTTGGGGAAGAAGGTTAACTGATGTAACTATTTTTATAATTAAAGTAATTAGTGGAATTAATTTATATTTAAATCCCATTAACTTATAAGTTTAATAACTTATCCATACGAGGTCCAAATTGAACGCGACAAGTTGCATGGCGATCGTATCGATGAAGGCTACACTATGGAGTTGGATTAGACGGATTTGGAGCTAGTGGAAAAGTTAGGTTAAAATTGAACGTCGGTTCAACTTTAATTCAAAAAGGAACGTTTTGGCGACTATTAAAATCAATGTGAGTTAATCTTACCTTTTTGGTTAATCAGAAAATATTATATAGTAAATAAAATTATTTATTGGATGTGCTGATATTTTATTGTTGATTGTTATTGAGTGTTTGGATGAGTTACTAGTTTATATTGTTGGTTTGGATATATTCCCGCCTTAGAGTGGATGAGACCCTATTACATTCCCATGTAAGAGCGATGACCCTTTGTATACGAATCCGACCTCGAAGCGGTTGGTTTGTATTATTAATTCTATACTATATGTGATGCAGGGGGACAGGTTGGAGGAATTCAATAGGATTCCTCACACTGTTGATTTATTTCATATTAATTGATATATGATATGCTGGATTCTATATTTGATGACATGGATATGATTTTGCTTATTTAGTACTTTAATAGCATTGGGCATTTTTTCTGGCAATTTAAAATATTATAAACTGATGATTTGATTTAGAAAGGGATTTCAAAGTGATCTCGGAAATTATATATGTTTTAATAATTTTTCTTGAATTAATTAAAGAAGAAATTTATTTTAAAATAAAAAGTATGATTTTTGGACATTATAAATTAATAGCTTTATAAACTATTTTAAATAGAGATTTTCAAACTATAAAATAAAGAGTTTTAAAATCTTAAATAAGTTCGTATTTTATGATAAAGAGATATGTTTTTAAAGTAAAACAGAAATATTTTGATATAAATATTTATTAACCATTTTATATAAAGTAATATATATATATATATGTATATATACGTACATATATTAAAGATTATTTACAAATTGAGATTTATAAGTGCGATTAATTATAAAAGTTATATTTTACAAATGAAGTGAAGATATGTAAAATCGTATTTTGTTAATAAAAATATGGATTTATAAATGGTGTTTATAAACTAACAAAAACTATCATCATTTAATAAATTGGTGAAATAAATCAAAAGGTGGATTTATTATAAGATGTGGAATGATATTTTATAAAATAGTTGACTTTATTTTGGAAATTGAAGGCGAGGGTAAACTGGGAATGTTAAACGATGTTTTATAAATAGAAAGTAATTTATAAAAGGAATTTATCCATATGAGAGGTGGTAACGATAAAAATGGATGGTGATTGATGTTTTTAAATGGGATTTATGAATAAGTGAGATTTATAAAAGAAATAGAGCTATAAATGGGGTTCATAAATAAAGGGATTTTATGAAAGGAAGTTTTATAAAAGAGAATGAGATTTATAAATATAATTTTATAAATATGAAAACGATTATGTTGGAAATTAAGTATGGATTTTTATCAAGGAAATATAATTATGCTTTAAAAGTTGTTTATTATATTAATATTGTTTTAAAGTGGTTTATCGATATTTTAATATTTTGAAGGTTAATTATTTAAATTATTAATATGGTTCGAAATTAGTTTAGTTATTTATCAATAAATTTTTGGAAATTAATTATTATTATTTATAAAAACGTTGAAGATAAATTATTATTGTATTATTTAGGATGTTTTTGAATTTATTAATTATTATTTAAAAATGTTTTAAAGTTAATATTTATTTATAATGTTTACTATTATATAATAGTTTTTTTAAGTAAATGATTATAATTTATATTATAAATGTTTCGAGATTTATAAATAGGGTTTTATAAATAGATGTGGATTATAAGAGGAATCTTATAACATGTTTGGAAAATGTAAAGGAAGATTGGTTAAAAGATAAAAAAGTTTTATAAATGGTTTCAGATATTTATAAAAGAATTTTAGAAATAGGTTTATAGATTTATAAAAGGAGTTTTATATATGGTTTGGTGGATTTATAATGGGGTTTATAAATGATTTTAGAATTAATAAAAAGGGGAATCTTCCCAAATGTTGGTGAATATACTTATACCGTTGAGATAAGTATATGGATATTTTTCCAAGTATTGAGGAATAAGGATTGTGGATATATATATATATATCTTTGTAAAAAGAATTTTAATTCAAGTATTACAAAGTGAATTTAAGTTAATGAAAGATTAATTAAAAGGAGATTAGTGGTTGCATGGGTGCTTAACCATTGTTGGTTTTCCCTATGGAATTAAATCCCTAATTGAATGTTTATTTTTTGATAGTCAAATAACCGACTATCGAATTTGGATCCAAAACGTAACTTTGGAAATATCTAAGAGAAACACGTGAGTTATACGGTACAGTCATCTCCGATGATGTTGTACTATGCGTATAAATCTCATTTCGTTCTCCTAGGACAATGATAAGGAAATCCGTCCACTAACGGTTAGGAGGTGATCTCCGCTCTTATCTCTGACTGTTTATTTCCTAAAGAATAAGCGTTGAGTTTACCAAAAATTATCAGAAGTTATTTCGAAGAGACCGGGATCGGGTATGTTATCCGAAAACCACTTCGATCCAACCTAAGTGTTTCGAAGTGAAGACGTCTTGAAGATGATGGAATTGAAGACGGAGTTCTCAAGTGTTTCGTTCAGTCCTAGAACGAACTTGTATGGATGAATTATGATATTGCATTGTTACCTGGAGGGAAGTGTTAGCATTCCAAGTGGAAAGTGCTATATAAAGGTAAAACATAGCCTCAAGCCTCAATAACCGGGAATGACTAAAACAGGGGAGATGCAGCAGGGCTAAGTGGGTCGCTCCCAAGTAGGGTATGATCATCTGTATCTAGAGTCTATACTATCTCTTAATTTTATGCTTCATGGCTCATTAACGGAGGGGTGATCATATTCGGTACTGTCCAGTAAGGGGTAAGCCGGTTCTATGTTGGCAAGGGATCCAAGCGAGGGTAGGCTGGTTCTGTGTTGGCAAGGGATCCAAGCGAGGTCCTCGATGTTATTTTATCTAGAGATGCACCATGACGGGCGGTACCCCAGCGGCCCGGTCATTGTATGGAATCCATTCTCCAATACGAGCCTTTTACGATCTTAATTGTATACCTATTACGCTGGAATTTAATTAATGTAACAATTTCAGCTAAGATTAATAAGTATTTGTATATTAGACACTATTATAATATCAGAGAATTTCATATGAAATGTTTTGGTTATCGTAAGGTAAAAACTCGTCTGTGTTTATGTGTGACGTGGTCTTACGAGATACTTTTGATTCTCGAATGGCTTTCTATAACTTTAAAAATTCAATTGGGTGTGTTTTCTCATGTTGATTTTCCAGACTGACTCGGGTGTTATTTTATTATAATGCTCAGGTCAGACCGAGTATATTTACAGATTGTTTTGGATGCATTAGAGCTCAGGAGACAAGTTGGATGTCTTCAAGTCATATTCACGTATATGTTTATTTTCCACTGCTTTGTTATTGAAATCATCAGAAATTGTGAGGACAGGTTGTTATAACTGTCCAGGCTGATGATTTCGCTTACCTGATGGATGTATGTTTATAACAGTTTCTCTTTTGTAAAAATCATTGATTTTATATTATATATTGTTCCACTGTGATTGTGAGATTCTATGTTGTTTTCAATTTCTTTCTCTTCTTCTTTCTTCCTTCTTCATTTCCCCTACCAATCTGGTTTTCCTAGATTCGATTACTCGGCATGAAATACAGTGAATGTATTAGCGTCAATTTTTTAGGGTCGAAAATCACGAGTTGTTACACTTAGCATCAGAGCTGAAGGTTAAGCGAAAACCTTCGCAATTTAGTGGGGTAACTCATTAAGAGATAAGGTAATGGAATGTCTTATTATGAGTTTTGAGTGTATTATATAGATATGAGTGCGTATTTGTTTGCGACATAAAAATGTTTTATATTGTGTTAATTTATCTGTTCAGTGGCTTATGGATTCTAGTTGGTACATGGGACGCCACGGTATTGATAGGGGTTTCTAAACACTTAAAAAAGGCAAAACGACATAGTATTGTTTTGAGAATTGGTACATGAGATAATTTTACCAAGATTATATTTTATATATAAAGGAATAATTTTTCAGAAATTATTATAGTTGTATATGGAGTGTTTGGTTGTTAGTTAATGATAATATTTGATTATTATCATTGTTGTTTGTTGTTTGGGTTCTAATAAAGGTTGTTATTATAATATAAACAAAAATAATCAACATCTATAAAATAATATTTCATAAGAAATGAGATTTTATAAATATGATTTATAAATAGAAAGGAAATGAAATAGTATAAGTATACTTATAAATATGATTTGTAAATTAAAATGGATTTAAAACAAGAAATTTGAGAATTTAAAACCCATTGATTTTGAAAATTGTTTTTCAAGGGATTTTAGAAAAATAATAATAGTATTGTTTGCAAATATTTGGGTTAGAAATATTTTTAAAAGAATTTAAAGGAAATAAAAAGCACTAAAACTCACTTTAGTCGTTGGAAAATAATTCTAGTGATGACTGTAGCATCATCGGCGTTCATTTTCGAGTTTCTAAGTGAGAATTGCTACTTTAGTGATTTTCCATTGAAATTGTGTTTGGTAAAACAAGTTTTGATTTTAAAATCCAAAGTACGATTTGATAAACATAAGATAATAAGTTTTTGAGCTTCTAATTTGGAAAATAGTGTAGATAAGAAAGGAAAATTTGAAATTGGTACATGAAATAGAAAATTTAACTTAAATTAAGTTAAATAAATCGAGTAATGGATTAAATGAAATGAAGTTTGACATAAGAAAGGTTAAATGAAATTGAATTGGATTTGAAATGGATTAGATGAATTAATAAAATGAATAAATGAAATGGATAAGGGAATGACTATGAATTTGAGTATAGTATGAAATGTTATTGAACATAATGTGAATAATTGAGTCTAAACCAATGAATGTAAATTAATTGAATATAGATTAATTGAATGTGCATTAATTGGATGAAAATTAACTGGCATGAATGAATTGGGTATGAATAAGCTGAATGTTGCCAAGAAATGGAAGTGTATAAATATATTGTTGACACTTGGAAATGCAAATTGATATGATGGTGAATTAATTGGATGTATATTATTTGTTAAACAGTTTCTCTTGTTGCATTGCTAAAATTGCATATAGTTATTGTATATTCTATATTATATAGTTACTTCTATATACCTGTTCTCATTGGTTATTGTGTGATTGGTAGGTACGGATGGCGTATGCTTCGCATTTGGAGCTCGCTTTCGCATTTTATTAGTTGTATATATGCTTGCTAATACTAAAATAAGGTACACATCTTGGATTACATATCGTATTTTTATATTTTTCCCTATGGGGTGCCTCATCCTCAAAGATGAGATGTATATTTGTGATTATATATATCTTTAAATCTTTTCGATCGAGCCGCGCAAAGGAGATGCCGGTGAAATTTTTCGTAAATTTAAGACTTAATTTTTTTTGGAGAATTTTGGAAAAAAATTTGATAACAAAAATTTGACATTTTTGCTATAACATGGCATGGTATTAGTTAGTATCTATGTGCGAATTTAGAAACCTAAAAAGGTGATAATAAAGTTTCAACAAACTGATTTTTGAAGTTAAAACCTTAAAGGAATTTGGAAATCTGTTTCAACTAATTGGTTGTGAAAAGTTAATGGGTATGTGCGTTTATCTTACTTGCTAAATTTCGAGGACGAAATTATTTTTAAGGGGGAAGAATGTAACGACCTAGAAATCCAGTCATTTGAATTTGACATATTTAATTGATTTTAAATATTGGAAAGTCAATTTTATAAGTTAAATAATTTGGATTTCAAATACAGCGATTTATTTGATAAATAAATTGTTGAATTTAATATTTGGGAATATTTAAAGTAATTGAATCTTGGATTTAATTTGGATAAAAATGATTTCAAAGCTTATTTAATTTTTTTTGATTAAGAATGGTGATAGTAAACTTTTAATTTAGAATTAAAGATGATTAACTTGGTTTTATAATAATTTTTTTTAATTAACGAGTAAAAATAGCCTTCCGGCACTTCTCGGAATTGGACGAAACCAATTTCAATGGATTCGTAATAGTGAATTATAGTACGCCGACGATTTTCCTGGCAATCGAATGTATCGTTTGGTCATGCGAGATCGAAACGCATAGAAATTAATTTCAAAATTTATATAAATAATTGGGTTTGAAAAGGTATCTTCTGTATAGGATCGAATAAGGTCTCGAGACTAGTTTCCTTGTGTTTGAAAAGGGGGTATAACATGTAGGACGCCAGGCGGCACGTCTCGTTTGGAGTTCGAGATTTTAGAGCCTTTAAAGATGAATATTTTAAAATTAAATAATATATATGTATTCCTTTTGTCAGCCATAACTTGCCCATACCCATATCTAAGTGCCCATACCCTCACTGCTCATGCCCATACCTCCACTGTACAAGCCCATACGTCGTATCAACTTTAAAATATTTCAGCTTCCCCGCTCTCTTCATTTTCAAAACTGTAGAAGAAATATAAAAAATGGCCGATCCATGTTAAAATTCAAAATATAATGATCATGTCCATTAAAAATCCTAAATCTTGGTTCCATGGCTTCGTATAAGCGTGTGCTTAAGTATTGTATAGAGCGGCGCTGTTTTGGTCGAACTTGAATTTAGGCCGTCAATCTAAGGCTCTTGATTTCTTGCGATGGAGGAGTAGTTGGGTTGCGTGGTGAGTATGGTTAGCTTTGTCATGATGAGGCGCAGCCGCGGTCGCGTTTTGGTGAGATGCGGCGGCGAATAGGAAGTCATGACATTGTGGGTCGCTTGTGGCTATTTGCATCACGTTTGGGGGAGAGGCGTCGGTCGAGACATGGAGGTGACGGTTGCGATGGGGGGACGAAGAGGAGAACCATGGTGAAGTCGGTGATGGTTTTAGTCGAGCGATGAGGGAGAGAGGGTGGGTTGAAGGATAGGCTATGGTGGATGATACTGGAAGGTGGAAAATTCAATTTGGGGAAGAAGTTTAATTGATGTAATTATTTTTATAATTGAAGTAATTAGTGGAATTAATTTATATTTAAATCCCGTTGACTTATAAATTTAATAACTTATCCATACTAGGTCAAATTGAACACAACAAGTTGCATTGCGATCGTATCGACGAAGGCTACGCTATGGAGTTGGATTGGATGGATTCAAAGCTAGTGAAAAATTTAGGTTAAAATTGAACGTCCCTTCAATTTTAATTCAAAAGGGGAACGTTTGGCAACTACTAAAATCAATGTGAGTTAATCTCGCCTTTTTTGTTAATCAGAAAATATTATATAGTTAATAAAATTATTTATTGGATGTGTGGATATTTTATTGTTGATTGTTATTGACTGTTTAGATGAGTTACTAGTTTATATTGTTGGTTTGGATATATTCGCGCCTTGGAGCAGATGAGACCCTATTGCGTTCCCGTGTAAGAGTGGATGACCCTTTGTATACGAATCTCACCTCGAAGCGGTTGATTTATATTATTGATTTTATACTGTATGTGATGTAGGGGGGCAGGTTGGAGGGATCCAAAAGGATTCCTCACACTGTTGATTTATTTTCATAATTATTGATATATGATATGCTGGATGTTATATTTGATGACATGGATATGATTCTGCTTATTTAGTGCTTTAGTAATAGTGGGCCTTATTTTTGGCATTTTAAAATATTATAAACTGATAATTTGATTTAGAAAGGAATTTCAAAGTGATCTTGGAAATTTTGTATGTTTTAATAATTTTTCTTAAATTAATTAAAGAAGAAATTTTATTTTAAAATAAAAAGTATGATTTTTGGACATTATAAATTAATACTTTTATAACATATTTTAAATATAGATTTTCGAACTATAAAATAAAGATCTTTAAAATCTTAAATAAGTCCGTCTTTTTTAACAAAGGGATATGTTTTCAAAGGAAAATAGAAATATTTTGATATAAATATCTATTAACCATTTTATATGAAGTAATATATATATATATGTACATATATTAAAGATTATTTACAAATGTGAGATTTATAAGTGTGATAAATTATAAAAGTGATATTTTACAAATGAAGCGAAGATTTTTAAAATTGTATTTTGTTAATAAAAGCATGTATTTATAAACGGTGTTAATAAATTAAAGGAAACTATAATCATTTAATAAATTGGTGAAATAAATCAAACGGTAGATTTATTATAAGATATGGAATGATATATTAGAAAATAGTTGACTCTATTTTGGAAATTGAAGGTGAGGGTAAATTAAGAATGTTAAACGATATTTTATAAATAGAAAGGAATTTATCCATATGAGGGGCAATGTTAAAAAAGGATGGTGATTGATGTTTTTAAATGGGATTTATGAATAAGTGAGATTTATAAAAGAAATAGAGCTATAAATGGGGTTTATAAATAAAGGGATTTTATGAAAGGAAGTTTTATAAAAGAGAAGGAAATTTATAAATATAATTTTATAAATAATGAAATGATCATGTTGGAAATTAAGTATGGATTTTTATCAGGAAATATAATTATGCTTAGAAGTTGTTTATTTATATTAATATTGTTTTAAAGTGGTTTATCAATATTTTAATATTTTGTAAGGTTAATTATTTAAATTATTAATATGGTTTGAAATTAATTTAATTATTTTTCAATAGACTTATGGAAATTAATTATTAGTGTTTATAAAAACGTTGAAGATAAATTATTATTGTTTTATTTAGGATGTTTTGGAATTTATTGATTATTATTTTAAAATGTTTTAAATTTAATATTTATTTATAATGTTTACTATTATATAATTGTGTTTTTAAGTAAATGATTGGAATTTATATTATAAATGTTTCAAGATTTATAAATAGGGTTTTATAAATAGATGTGGATTATAAGAGGAATCTTATAACATGTTTTGGAAAACGTAAAGGAAGATTGGTTAAAAGATTAAAGAATTTTATAAATGGTTTTAGATATTTATAAAATAATTTTAGAAATGGGTTTATAGATTTAGAAAAGGAGTTTTATAAATGGTTTTGTGGATTTATAATGGAGTTTATAAATGACGTTAGAATTGAATAAAAAGAGAAATCTTCCCAAATGTTGGTGAATATACTTATACCGTTGATATAATAATATCGATATTTTTCAAGTATTAAGGAATAGGGATTGTGGTTATATATATATATATATATATATATATATTTGTAAAAAGAATTTTGATTCAAGTATTACAAAGTGAATTTAAGTTAATGAAAGATTAATTAAAAGGAGATTGGTGGTTGCTTGAGTGCTTAACCATTGTTGGTTTTCCCTATGAAATTAAATCCCCGATTGAATGTTTGTTATTTGATAGTTAAATAACCGACTATCGAATTTGGACCCAAAACGCAACTTTGGAAATATATAGGAGAAACACGTGAGTTATAAGGCACAGTCGTCTTCGATGATGTTGTACTGTGCGTATAAATCTCGTTTCGTTCTCTTAGAACAATGATAAGGAAATCCGTCCATTAACGGTTTGGAGGTGATCTCTTCTTTTATCTTTGACTATTTATTTCCTAATGCACCGGGGTTGAGTTTACTAGAAATTATCGAAAGTTGTTTCGAAGAGACCAGGATCGGGTATGTTATCCGAAAATCACTTTGATCCAACCCAAGCGTTTCGAAGTGAAGACATCTTGAAGATGATGGAATTGAAGACGGTGTTCTCAAATGTTTCGTTCAGTCCTAGAACGAACTTGTATGGATGAATGCTGATATTGCATTGTTGCCTGGTGGGCAGTGTTATCATTCAAAGTGGGAAGTGCTATATAAAGGTAAAACGTAGCCTCAAGCCTCATCAACCGGGAAGGACTAAAACAGGGGAGATGCAGCAGGGCTAAGTGGGTCGCTCCTAAGTAGGGTATGATCATCCCTATCTAGAGTCGGTATTATCTCTCAATTATATGCTTTGGGGCCCATGAACGGAGAGGTGATCCTATTCGGTACTATCCGGTAAGGGGTAGGCTGGTTCTGTGTTGGCAAGGGATCCAAGTGAGGTTCTCGATGTTATTTTATCTAGAGATGCACCGTGACGGCGGTACCCCGGTAGCCCACTTATTGTATGGAATCCATTCTCCAATATAAACCCTTTACGATTTTAATTGTATACCTATTATGTTGGAATTTAATTAATGTAACAATTTCGGCTAAGATTAATAAGTATTTGTATATTAAACACTATTATAATATCAGAGAATTTCATATGAAATGTTTTGGTTATCATAAGGTAAAAACCTGTCCGTGTTTATGTGTAGCATGGTCTTACGAGATACTTTTGATTCTTGAAAGGTTTTCTATAACTTTAAAAATCCAGTTGGGTGTGTTTCCTCACGCTGGTTTTTTAGACTGACTCGAGTGTTATTTTATTATAATGCTTGGGTCAGGCCGAGCATATTTACAGATTATTTTGGATGCATTAGAGCTCAAGAGACAAGTTGGAGGTCTTCAAGTCATATTCACATATATGTTTATTTTTTGCTGCTTTGTTGTTGAAATCATCAGAAATTGTGCGGACAGGTTGTTATAACTGTCTATATTGATGATTGCGATTTGTTGTTGTAATCTGATGGATGTATGTTTATAACAGTTTCTCTTTTGCAAAGATCGTTGATTTTATATTATATATATTGTCCCGCTGCGATTGTGAGATTTTGTGTTACTTTCAGTTTCTTTCTCTTCTTCTTTCTTCCTTCTTCTTTTCTCCTAATAATCGGGTTTTCCGGCATTCGTTTACTCGACACGAAATACAGTGAACATATTAGTATCGATTTTCGAGGGTCGAAAATCACGAATTGTTACACTCCTGATTATTAAACCAAAGATACTAATATCATAAACAAATATGGAACAAACTTTATTCATTTCGGCATCAAGTTATCGAACGAGGGTAAATGATTTCATTTAACAAGGTTTTATTCAACTATCTAACACTACCAAATGAACATGGTAGTTTGAAGTGTAAATTTATAAAAGATAGCTAAAAGAACTCCAAATATGGAGGAAGAGACAAATCATAAGAGGAATCCACTTAAATACATATTTTTTGGATCACGTGCATTGGAAACAGAGTAAAAAGGACAAATTTCAAAAGAAAAAAAAACCGTTTTAGCTATTGCACTATATCTTTAGTTTGTGTTATCATGAAGAATTTGGTTTCTTTAAATTGTATTTAATCTTAATTTGTGATGATGGATGTTTTATGATTTAAAATTAATTTTATTTAATTTTGTTATGATTAATTTTATGTTATAATTAATATTGAACTTTATATGCTCAAATGTAAAATATGTAATAAGGATGACATTGGGTTTATAAATATTCAACAAACAAGGTAGTATGTATGTATATGTGTGTACGTATATGTATATACACACCCATATGTGATTATTGGAATACATACATACATACATATAAGTGCATATATATGTGATTATTAAATATATATAACCATATATTGTATTTAGATATACACATATTATTCGACATGTAATATATGATTTATATACAGGAAATTTAGCTAAAGGGCTTCTTAGCACAGCGTAATAAGTTTACAGGACAACACTTCAGAATAATTAGTTTTAAGGACAAAAGATAAAAGAAATTATTATTTTTCTAAAGGAAATGATAAACGATAATAGGTAAAAGAAATCTGCATTTTTCTGAAGGAAAATGATAAATGTCACTAAAAATAATTATCTGAAGTGTTATCCTATAGACCTATTACTCCAAATTATGAAGCCCTTTAAGTGAAAATTTCCGTACATATATACAAATACATGTATATGTATGTATGTGTGTGTATGTATATATGTATGTGTGTGCATATCTATGTGTGTGTATACACACACATATATGTATGTATATAATTATTCTGATGTGTTATCCTTTAAATCTATTATCATGAATTATGAAGCCCTTTCAGTAAAAATCCTCATATACACACACACATACACACACACACACATATATATATATATATGTGTGTGTGTGTATGTATGTATATGTAAATGTATATGTATATGGATATACACATACACACACACATGTGTGTGTGTGTATGTGTATACGACACTTCACAAAAATAATTAAACCTACACTAAGCATATTTATCCACTGTCGGATCAGGTACATTGGCAGCAGGGTTAAAAGGGAGGATTTCACAAAAAAATTCTTTCATTGGTTTGAATAAGTTCGTATTTTGTGTTCTACGTGAATAATAAATTTATATCAAACCTTATTTTGTATTAATTAATAAAAAAAATTTGGGGTATATTTTAATTTTAGCTAAATTTGTATATTACAATTTAATATTTGTTTATTATGATTTAATAATAAAAATTTATTGTTACTTTTAATTTAATTTTATGTTTTGATATTATAGTATGTTTGTATTCATAATACAAACATTATAACTATGATATATATAGTAATTTTTTTCTATGATAATATTTTGAACATATGTCATGGGTATATAATTAGCCGTTGTGATTTGTGGTTAGTAACTCGGTTCAATGTCATAGGTTACTGATGATGTCATACAAACACAAGTAGATATCTATATAAACGTATATGCATATTAGTATAAACTAATAATTGATTTTTTTATAAAAATTTGGCATTATTTTATTGAAATATTATATATAATATGATGTTATTTGTAAATTATACATATACATATACATATACATATATATAATTATTATTATCTTTTTCTTGCATTGTTATGTGATATTTGACCCAAACGACATTTCGTTGGAATTATATTACAAAATGATGAAGAATTAGATCCTGAACTTGAAAGCAATCAACTGTGAAGTGTCAAAGGAAAATATATGATTTTTGGCTAACACCTGGATCTGTATCGATCCATCAAATGGTTAAAAATGCCCTTTTCTTGCTTGTGCTATAGAACTACATGATATTTTGAAGAAAAACATAGGTTTGAAAGATAGGATTGGATCGATACCTATGCATCCTTTTTACAATTTTGGCCCTGAAGACCAAAGCTTAAAGACTAGAGTGGAGTTGGAGGAAAGAGTTAACTTTTGACCAAATCGTGAATCGGTACCAATCCATCAAATCAACAATTTTGGTCCAATTGATGTGTTCTTCCAACTACCTTCTCAGATCTTGTTGTTTAATGATTCAAATTAATATCTAGCGATTATAAAAGACGGATTCGGTTATAAATAGCAAACTTCATCAGTTGAAAAAGAATTTTGGAGGTTTTTTGCTAAGGAAACTCTTCCAAAAGGATATTTGATCTTTGTGTCACTAAATTATCTTAGAACTTCGGTTATAATAGCAAGTTATATCAATAAAAACTATAAAGTGGACGTAAGCCGGTGATTTGTGCCAGAAATAGGCTAGCACATGGTAGAAGTGATGGTTGAATTTAAAAAAAATACCATTTTGAATCTTTATTGGGCCTATGAAGTCTAACTTACTTAGAACATTTCTTAATTTATTTTAAATAAAATCATTATTTTATTTAAATTTATAATATAGTGTTGTATTATGTAATTAATATTATATGTATACATGTATCATATACACTTATATATATATATGTGTGTGCATGTGTGACATAGCAATCCATGTAAGAAATAACATGCCCACATATAAGTGCCGGGATTTACACTACAACAGACATGTTAGCTCATCTAATATACAAATATATTGTCCAAATGTATGTTTATATACTTTAATTCATGTATAAAACTATTGCAAAATATACATATACATAAATGTAACAACCTGCATGTTTAACGATAATATTTTTAAATAGTTAATTTAAATATTAAGTCGTTATTCAATTGGAAGTCTAAGATGTGACTTTTCGCATACGGTCGAATTAGGATTCGAGACCACTTCTATTGAGTTCGGATCGACTTTGTGAATAAAATGAGTATAAGCATTGATATATTTCGACCGACGAATTTTTAACTAGTAGACTGCGTTCGATTCGTAAATTGATCCAACAAGGCTTACTTTTGTGTACGATGGAATTAGATCCTGAAACCTTTTTCATTGAGTTCAGAATGGCATCTAGAATTTTATTGAGTATAAGGTTCGATACATTTGAAGTCGATGATTTTCGGAGACGAATAGTGTCGGACGAAGAAAGTTGTGAACTTAGCCATTTAGCCTAAAAGCGGCTAATCTCTTCATAATTCTCATTCGCTTATTTATTTCACGTTCTCTTCTTATCCTCTTCTTTAATGGCCACCTAATTATCCCCGTAATCACCTCTTAATCACTAAACCATAAACTCATTAAATAAATTTTCTAAAATCAAATAAAAATCACCATAAATCTTCTCCTCATGCTCTACAAAACCCATCAAGGTATTGGCGTGAATCGGAGCTTTGGTGTTGATTTCAAAAATTAAAGAGAGCTAATTTGGGTTTTTGTTGAGTTGGAGCTTGATTTAGAAAATATGAGGTGAGTGGGATGATTCTCCCATTAAATTTGTGTATTTTACTTCATTAATTTATTTATTTATAATTATGAAGTATTATGGAATGACTTGGAGATTTCTATGCTAGGGTTTAGACTAGTATTGATGTTATAAACATGTTTCCCTTAGCTAATTAATTGTTTAAGACCCTAATACTATGTTTTGAAAATAGTAAGGCCTAGATTTGATTTGGCCTAATTGGGTGATTTGTTCTGATGTTATTGTTGATTTGGGATTAATTAAGTAGTGTAATGATGTGCATTTCATTTGATTTGATTTGTGTATTGAATTATATATATATAAGTATAGGAATGTCCGTATGTGTATATAAGCATGTTACGAGCGATCTCATGTAGCCATAGCGACCATGGGGTGCGCTAAGTTGCGTGGGAGAGTACCGGGTCGAGTAATTGCACCGGTGAAGCTCGAAATGTAATTTGGGTTGAGGTGTGTGTTTGTGCATACATGAGTGCAAAGGCATGCACAAATGAGTGTATCGACATACGTAAACTACGCACAAGGCGTGGAGGCCGGGTATGTTGTTTAAGTATGTTGTTGTATCAGATATTTATTCAAAACTCCGTGTTCCCTTAGAGTTGATGTATTATGATTTTCTATATTGATATCCATTTATCAGTTGCTTCCACTAGTGTGATCCCTTATATATTATCATCTTATTTTGTTCATGTTATTCAATATATTATATGTTGTCATTCCATTGTGGGATCTTTTCGATGTCTCAGTTAGTATTTGGTTCTAATTCTTCCCCGACAATCTTTCTTTTTTGGTATTCGAAAGTCATGTGATGATGTAAGATGCCAATTTTGGGTATTACGAAGGGCAGGCTGTTACAATATATATATATATATATATATATATCTATGTGTGTGTGTGTGTGTGCATACATACATATATATACATATTATTTTGAAATTATTTTATGAATATATATATATATATGCATATATGAAACTTATAATATAAGTACATATCTATGTGTATATGTATATGTATATCAAAAATCATTTAAATTATATTGAAATTTATTTATTTATTTCATTGGAAATTCGAAATCAAAGTCAGAAATAATTTAGTTCTAATGTATTTGTAATATATATATATATCTTATAATATTAATAATAAATATAAATACATATAAATATACTTAAATAAAATATATATATGAAATTACATATATATATGCCTATTATATAGCTCTCGGCAATGATGTTTATTTATTTATTTTAAATATATATATAAGGAAATATATTATAAATTAATAAAAAATTAATTTTATAAGATAATTTAAATTTTAAATATTTCAGTAAAATTTTCGAAGATATTACGACATTTAGATATTTTATATATAATTCAATTTTAAAATCAATATATTAATTTTGGAAATTATATGAATTATTTAAATTAAATAAAAAATTAATTTTTTTTCTTTTATGCCAAAAGTGATGTTAGGTGTAAATTTAATTTTATGAAATTTAAATCATATTTTATAACAAATATACATGTTAATATTATTTATTATAGAATTAAATGATTTAAATAATATTTAAATAATAAATATAAATATAAAATTATTCTAATTTTGCCAAAAATATTTTATGTATAATATTATTTATATAAAATTTTAAAACCATATTTTACGCAAAGTAAGATTTAATATTTGGATTATAAAGCTTATGTAAATTAAACAATGAATATTAAATTAATTTAAAATTAAAAAAAATTCTTCTACCGTAAGCACTATAGACATGAAAATGTCATAATTTTTTTCAAATATATAAACAAACAACCAATCTGATTATGACAATGTATTAATATAACAGAATCGTCACATAACTAATAAAACAACATATATGAAATAATTATTATACACACATTAGTATTCATTAATGGATTAGAAAATTTACCTTATTACCAATGCCTATAAGTACACCATGAAACGATGAGATCTGCCCCTTGATTAAGTTTCCAATCCAGCAAAGTGTTAGTCCCTAAACTGATGACCACCAACTATAGAATATTATTTATTTTACTTTTATTTTCTTTTTTAAAATAAAGGGATGAGAGGAGTTAATTTTCGGCCAGAGGTAGAGGAATTGGAGGTTTCAAAAATTAAGAAATGAGTGTGGGTTGAGATTCTTATATAGAGGAGGAATGGAGAGAGTAGTAAGGACCAAGATCTATATTTATTTCCTCTTTTCCATTCAACCATATCCCACCTACCCATCACATGGCCAACACTTATGTTGCTCCATCTTGGCTGAACCAACCAGCACCACATGGTCTTCAAACCCATTTAAAGCCCTAACATTTTTTTGCATTTAAATCCAATTTAAACGGTGCTGATATTAATTAATATATTTATAACTATACATTTAATAATATTTGTTCATCAAATCGAAATAAAAATTTATAACTAATATTTGATAAATATTAGTTAATTTGACTAATTTACAACAATTATGAAGTAATTTAATCATTTGGTCAAAGGAGTATTCAACTTTTCGGTTTCATGACCCTTTAGGTGTAAATTTGATCAGTGATTAATATCGAACTATTCGAATTAATGTTCACATATCACCTAGTAGGTAGTGTGACATTTTGGCCAAATTTATCGCTTACTTGGTTTCGGTAAAATCCAATTTTACTTTATTAAGTGTTATCAGGCTGTAACTATTATTCATACCAATTTTCTTCGTCAAAATTATATCACTTCGGACTTATGGAATTTGGTAATGGTCAAAATTCCAATATCGTTCATATTCAACTTTATAGTCCAAAAACAAAGTCATTGGTTTAATAATAACAATTATTATTAACTGAACCACTCTGGTTAGGGATTTTGACTTTGAGTTGACTTGTGTTGACCGTGATACTGACCCCGTAAAATTGAGGAGACGATTCCTCTCTTGAATAGTGTTTCACTCCCAACACTTCCACATGACCCAACTATAGTCAGTCAATGGACATCATGCTATTCAGAGCAGAGCTTTCATATTGAAGATCAATGGTATTCTGAAATCAAGAGAACTGTGTAAATCAGTTGCATCGATATTTTTTGTTTGGCCTTAGTTATATTAACCAACTAAAAATTATCAATTGGGTCATTCCATCGTTATCCAATAAATATCTGTACGTAACCCCTTGGTGCCCCCTAGTAGTCATGAGTAATACACCGCCTAACATATGGAGAGCATTACGTGTTCCAGTCTCAACGGATTCATCGATATCCAGTCTCGATGCATCTTGACTGGGAATAGTTAAATGATGTGTTTATTATATTATGATATAATACTCATAATTACAACTATTTATAATTACAATCACAACACATCATTTATGGATTTTATGTTAAATATATTTTACTTAAATATTTAGTTATTTATTACATATTATAACAAATATATAAAAGAAAGAAAAACACCTTTATTACGAATGGGAATTGATTACAGAGTTAATTAATTTGCAATAAATTACAGAATTGCCTCAAGGGCTACCCCTAACTCTATCAGTTTCTTACATGCACTTGGGGCTAATTATGGAATCTCAATCACATCCCTTCAATTAGCTTATCAAGAGCCGATCGAGCTAGATCCTTAGTGAATGATCTATTATGTTGTCCTTGGTATCTACTCTTTGTATCACAACCACTTTCTTCTCAATGAATTCTCCAGTGAGGTGGATATTCCAAAGAATTTGTCGTGACTTCTTATGTGCTTTGGGCTTCTTTGCGATATCTATCGTGACATTGTTATCATAGAACAATGCCATTGGATTCTCGGTATCGGGAATCACTCCGAGCTCACTTAAAAGCTTGTGCATCTAGACTACCTCTTTAGCTGCTTTGTTGAGGGCGATGTACTCGGCCTTTATCATCGAATCATCTGTTGACTCTTGCTTGGAACTTTGCCAAATGGCTCCACCATCAAGCATAAAGACATAACCAAAGACCGATTTACTATCATCTATATCACTTTGAAAGTTGGAGCCCATATACCCCTTTATAAGGAGGTCTCAATTCCCATACGAGGAATAAGTTCTTAATATTTCTTAAATACTTCGGTATATATTTTAGGTTGTCTAATGTTTATCTCAAGATTAGACTGGTATTGGCTTATGTATCCTAATGCATATGCCACATCTAGTCCAGTACATAACATAACGTACATCCAAGAATAATGCCTTATCCTTGATGCATTCCCTCTCCTTCCTTTCTAATCTTTCTTCCTTGGTTTCTCAGTGCGAAGAAGAGTGGTGAGGATAAGGCTCTTGGTTGGTTCCCCTATGCTCGCCGAGGCCTGAGCATAGATAATGGAAGCGATCTCTTCCCACTATATGTGAACTGAAAGAAATATAGTTTTATTAGTATCAAAACAATGAAGTAAGGGTGTAACAATCCACTTTTCTGTACATTTTAAGTTGATAATAAACCATACATGTCCACTCAAATTGAACGAAAAGGCAGACCGTTAAGGGTATAAAGAAAATAAAAACAGAACAGAATCTTACATGAATGGAATAACATATATTATTTCAATATATAATCATTACAACGGGAATTTCAAATATATAAATCAGAGTCTATCCTAATCTTAGCCTGGACAGTTATAAATCTCTATCCCCACTAATGATGTATATAAATAGTAAACAAATGCAGAAGAAATGGAAATGGATAACTATCTACCGAGGAAACTCTAGCTCCTACTCCAAGCTCCTTCAAAATGTTCCAAGCTAGACCTAAACTACTTGGCTGCCTGGAAAATAGGACACCCAGAGTTTAAGGGAAAAGAAAATAAACTCCGGGTCAGTCATGGGACTATTGCGAGAAAAACTCAAAACATGGGTTTTTGAAGAAAAAGGGTATCTCATAAGACTACGCTGCACATAAATACGGATGGGTTTTTACCTTATGATAACCAGACCATTTGCTACGTAAAATCAGAGATATTATTTTTAATGACATTCTTTCAAAATCTTTCAAATAAACATATATAATCTTAGCCGAAATTGTTACATTTATTAATTTCCAGCATAATAGGTTTACAACTAAAACCGTAAAGGCTCGTATTGGAGATTGGATTCCATACAATGACAAGGTAAGGTACTACCTTCCGACAGTACATCTCTAGAGGAATGTATCGAGGCACTGCCCCGCTGCCCTCTATCAACATAGAACCGGCCTGCCATTACCATATATAGTACCGAATATGCCACCATCACGGTCATCCCCGACCTATCCGTGGCCACAACATACACAACAAGCCCAAAATATAGGGGGTAATCTAGAAAGGTGATGAACATCTCCTAATGGGAGCGACCCACTTAGCCCTATTGCATCTATCCTGTTTTTGCCATTACAGATGGGTGAGGCTTAAGGTAACATTTTATATTTCTCAGAACAAATCCTACTTTGAATGCCACATTGCCATTTCCAACAACACACTAAGTGATTTACATAAAAGTACAACCCTCTAAGCTCGTTAGTTTGAGAGAAGGGTGTTAAGTATAGAAGGGGTTGCCTCCTACGCCACCAGATAGATGTATGTTTGTAAAAACCAATGTACACGGTTTTAGAAATGCAATGTCAGATGCTTGTCCATACAAGTTGTCCAAGCACAGGACAAATCGAAGGCACTCTTCTACTACATACTGTCGGGAATCAACCCTAAGATTAGTAGCGAGCAGTCCTTGCATTGAAGGATTTTAGAATAAAGCACTACTGCCACCATATATACATAATACGGAATCATGGGGCTAGTGGCAAGTAGCCCTACATTATGAAGATCTCCGTCTTCAAAATTATTGTCTTCAACATGTTTTCACTTTCAAACGTATATTGGTTCGAAGTGGTTTTTGGATAAGAATCGCCCAAATCCAACCTCAGTTTCTCCGAACCAATTATCGGTAAAAGATGTAAAGTATATAGGTGATTATTTTTCAACTAATCAATATCTTTTACCCATGTAAAATATCTCTTTAGAGATATACATCTTTAAATCATATTCTGCATCAGCATATACGGGATAATTAAACCTCTTTTATCAGATCCTTTGGTTAATTAAAACCACTTTTTAACTTTAGAAATACCAAAGCATTTCATTTTTAATTACTTAGAAAAAGTATAATTCAAATCTTAATAAAGATTTCACATTTCCAAAAAATATCTTTAATGTGTCAAAAACAATGTTATTTAAGACATCGTTTATTGTAATCCCAACAAGTTTGTATTTATTAAAGGGAGCCATAAATTTTAGACTGATTATACTCAATACTAATTTCGGTATTCAACCTGTATTATTCATCGAATAACGGTGAAATCAGCTTTCAAATTCATACGGATAGTACGGGTTCCTTCCTCGGTATTTAGTACGGAGTTTAACTAGAATGTTTTTTTAACAACCAAAATCCTATATTAAATCTATTTTAACTTTTGGAAAGCTTAAAATCTCTTTTTATCTTAGTAAGATGTGGTCTAAGTAAATCAAATTTATTATCCCCTCCGTCGGGCCAGTCCGAATAGCTAGAGCGGAACCCAAACACTAGTTGTCCAAGCTCGGGTCTAGAGACTATCTCTCTGTCATCTATAAGGATGTCAAGTTCAACTCTAAACTCTTTAAAATACTTGATTTATTATTTAAAAAACATTTTAAAAAGATTTAGGAAGAAAATTCCAAGTTTAAATCTTAATTTCAAAAGTTACCAAAAAGTGCTGCGAATCGTGTTTTAAAGCTTCTTTGATCAAAATGCTAATTTCATTCCACATATGTCCATTTTAATAACTAAAATCCTTTTTAAAACATTTTAATATATTCATGGAATTTATTTCATATTTTTGAAGATTTAAAAATATCTATTTTTAAAATTTTATCACTTTGGTTTCCGAACTACCAAAGCGCGACGTTTTTGAAAACTTGATTTGGACATATCTCAAATTTTACTGAATGAAATCTTGATTTTCTTCTTTTGTTTGAAAACTATATTCATTATGGTCCGGAAAATTCTCGTTACAAAGAGTTCCAACACATATTTCATTCTACACGTCCGTTTAACTTTTAAGGTCCTGAAATTGCGAACTGCCGAAACGCAACGACTTATTTTTTACTCCAATTTCATATCTTTTCAAAACTTCTCCGAATTGAATTTTAATGTTTATAAACCATTTTAAACAACTTTACACATGTTTAAAGAGGTTTAACTATTCTGTGATACCTTTATAATTCATATAGGAAAGTGATTTTCTTTGTGTGAATTCGACGTGTGTTTAACATGAATTATTTCCACAATCAAACAAACATATTATCACATCCAAATAGGATAAACAAACATTATAAACAAGCATAAAAATCATATCGTATCATTATGGATTTTATAAAATAATTTATAAATTTCTCACATTTATATGACATGTTTAATTATTATTACTTTTTTTCCTTTTAAACAACCATCAAGCATCATTAATTAACCAACCAAACATCATAACCACTTTTAATAGTCATGTTAACTTATTTAAATTCATTTATAATAAATTTATAATTTTTAGAAGTATATTTTTAATCGAGTTTTCACTATAATATCCACTCCCCTCGATGCTTCCTGAAATCATCTCGGCAGCATTTCTCTCCATAAATTTCACTCCGGAGCTCCCCGAATCTTGCTCTATACCTCCAATAGTTTCAGCCTTGACCTTAAAAGAGGTGGAGCTTCGCCTTAAAGAGGGAGGAAGTAGAGGCCGTGGATATTAGAGGTGGCAGGGAGTGATTTAGCTTAAGTTTGGAAGTGGATCGACATTGATTTCATATGGATATAATTTTTTTTCTATTTGCCATTATTTTTCTTTATAAATTTTCTAAGATGAAGAGCCATTAGAGACCATTAGGAAGCTTGAGAAAAGGAAGAAGAAGATGAAGAAATATATGAATGAAGGTGAGAATGGATGCTTGTATTTATAGGCAAAGGCTTGGAAAAATATCATGATATTTTCCATTAGCTTTCACATCACCATTTCACCTCAACATGTGCTTACCTACACCTCCTCCATCACCATTACATACGCAACCCACTCCCCTCCTCATGCCCCTCCATGTGCAAAAGGTGAAGTGATGTTTTGATTTGATTTTTTAAGAAAATATCTATATTTTTACTCATAAATATCGTGATATTTGTACGATTTACCATTAGTAATAAGTGAATGTAAATCATAGTTCTTATATGTTCATATGTGTACATGGATGTATATATGTGTATATGTGTGCATGTATGTCACATATAGCATATAACATTGCATAGTACGTTAAACCGTTACGAATTCCGATTTCGATTTCCGGTCACGTTTTCACTTATAATTTAAATTTCATATAGATGTAAACAAAATTTGAAAACTAATTTCTTATCATTTTTAACTAATTAAAATGATTGCATTCGAATTATAAAATCATACAACTGTTTGCAAAAGGGTGATGTCGTGTCGACAAAACGTGACGACTTTTCTTATATTTTAAAATCAAGTATATATCTTCATAATACTATCATAAATGATTTATTATCACTATATAAATAATTAAAATAAATTATCATCATTTTAAAACAATTATTTGAATATTTAACTTTAATTTAAACATATTAGAAAATATATATAAGTGATGACATCCCTGATGATGTCATAAATACATTTTATTTTCAAAAATAAAATAAATAATTTTTATTTATATTCTTGTTTATATGGATAAATTAGTGTATGTATCTATTTCCCTGCATGCTAATATTGAGAAAATCTCAATTTTCCCGAAAATTGATTTTCGTCGTTTTTTCTAATGAAAATCTCAAACATCTATATTTGTTAATATACTTCTAAAACAAGTTTACCATCATTATTTATAGTTCAAAACATTGTAAGTTGTTTTATAAAATCTTGTATATGAATATTTCAAATATAAATAAAATTTATCAAAGTGATAAATTTGCGGGTCGTTACAAAGGGCGAATGCATGATATGAGTGTTCGTGATCCTAGAAGTGTGCAGAGTGCATGTATCCTTAGGTGCTCTACTGACCATGTTCGGAGGGTAGCAAAGATGGAGTTTCATCACCCTTGACTAGGAGGTCCCTAGATGGAAAACTGAAACCCAAAGGATAATCCTTAAGAAGATCATTAATTGGAATGTCAAGGTCGCCCAGAGAGCCAAAGATGTTTTTTGAGGATTCTGAATGACGAGTCTTCTCGGGAGTTGATGTTATGCTTGAACTAAAGGATCGCTATAAAGATTTGACAACTAATCTTTTAGGACACTGTGAGTTAAGAATTTGTACGCCCTCGGGGGATGTCTCCTTGTATGATTCGTCTTCTCTTGGTAAAAGTTTTCATCATTATCATCTTCTTTATCATCCTCCTCCTCTTTATCTCCTTCTCCTCTTCCTCCTTCTCTTCCTTCCTCTTCTTGAATTCATTCCAGGTCTCCGCTCTCTTCCTCTTTCTCTTTATGCACTTCTACAATGAAATTTTCTTCTACCACTCTATCTATGCCTTTGTTGACATTTTCCTCGCCTGATAGGCCTTCGTTGCCCCCATTGATTGCCATCACCAGAGTTGCGAGTAGGGTTAAGAGCTCGAGAAGCAGTTCTAGTCTTCCTTGGTGGGGGTTCAAGGGGAATGATGAATTACTCAGGATGTAGAAGGCCATATTGGCGAAGTTTTTCATTTGTTAGAAGATAAGAAGTGGTGCAATACTGGATGTTGACTCTCTTAAGCATCTTTAAGGTTTTGGAGTGCATATCGCTGTCATCTTGGTGGGGAATATATGAAGAGAGTGGAAAAGAAGTTAAATGCTTAGGTGAAAAGAACCCAAGTATAGAAGAGAATGGAAGGGAGGGAGTCATATGTGTAGACAACTAGAGTCGGTTGAATTCGAAGGAGAAGTAGACAAGAAGAATTCGTTCTTGAAATAGGAACATTTATTGTGGAGTACCTCAATGACCTTGTAGCAGCACCACGCCTCAATGATTAACAAGGAAGGTTGGTTGGCTCTTTTCTTGAAGCTCAAAAGATGCGCTAACTCATCAAAGTTCAGAGATCACTAAAGCTGCATCATGAATAAGACATAAGGGAATTCAGAAGGGTGTATCTATGGGGATGCACTTGGGTTGGAGTGAGCCTAAGCTCCTAAAGAAAGAATATGAGGAAAGGATTGAAAGGTGGCATAGCCCCGCTCAGGAATATATATCTATTGCAAGCATTGTGCTCTTAAGAAGGCTTGAGCACCCGTTAGTTGATTGTCGGAAGTAGAACATCACTCTCTAGAATTCCTTGATGGATGCATATAGTGCAAAGATAATCAGTTGTCAATATGGTTGGTGTTTTCTCTAGAGGTTTGTCCAAATCCCTTAAACCAGGGTCTTCATTCAGTGGAGGAGGCTGATGTTGAATTGGAACCATTGGTACTATTTGTCCTTGTAACTTAGTTGTAATCGAGCGTCTAGCTCCAGCTACTGTAGATGTCCTTGCTTGAGCCGTAAAGGAGCTTGCTTCAGGAGGAGTTGATAGCCCAGCGCCAACGTCGAAACAGGGTGAATGATGAGTCATTTGGAACTGGAAAACTTGATTGTGAAAATGATCAGGTATGTTTTATTTTGAAATGTTATTTAATATGAAACTATATGACCGACACTCAGAATCCTACAGATTATTGATGTGTGTCGACTATCTGATCCTGAATGTTGATCTGGGCAATGTGAAGTGTCAATCTATGAAATACCTATCTTGTATCCAATACACAATGAATGAAAAATTCTATGTAGATAGCCCACTCATGCTGGCAAACGAGCTCCGTCGCACAATGAAACCATGTTTCGAATCTTACTTGTTATCGTAGGATGAATGATAACAGAACCGCTGTCCGGTGTAATGCAGAGCCTTCTTTCCGGGAACACAGGATTATGCACAAAGAAAGTATATCCGACCATTTCATGGGCTATTTCGACTCAAAAACATTCCAAAAACCAATTAGAATTATTCCTATTTAAATCCAATTTAAATTTTCTATCAATATCATATACCGATACACGCATTTATAATTGTTATATATGCACTTTATTAAATACTAATGGAAATCAAACAAATCAAATAAAAAAAATTTAACGATTAATGTTTTGCAAATATTAATTTATTTAAAGCCCTTTTAGTATTTATTTTGTTTAAATCGAATTTAAACATTCTACCGATGCCCTATATCGTTACTCACGTCTATAACTTTTATACATGCACTTTACTAAATACTAATGAAATTTAAAAAGAATTTATAATTAATATTTCATAAATATTAATTAGAAAAGGTGGGACCCAGTGCACGAGGCTTCTGCATGATAGGGGACTCTATGGAGGTCGATAATGTACGTAACCTTTCCCTCACATTGTGAAGAGGCTATTTTTCGACTATTAAAAATCAATTAAATCATGTGATTTATTCAGAATATTTATTATTTCGGTTGTATGACTCAAATTTGCAAACTCAATCAATGATTATATTGAATAATTCGAATATTAGTGTTCAGACATCACCATAGCTAGTGGTGTGATATTTTGGTTGAATTTAGCACTTACACATCTTTCAGTAGAATCCAATTTTACTTCTTATAAGCGGTCCCTGATAGTAATGATTATTTACATCAATTCTCTTCATCAACATTATACCACACCAGGACTTATGAAATTTAGTTTCGGTCAAAATTTCAACATAATCCATATTCAACTTTGTAAGTCCAAAAACAAAGTTCTTGGTTCAATAATAACTTTTATTATTAATCGTAATACTCTGGCCAAAGATTTTGACTTTGAGTTGACTATAATTGACTATGATACCAACCCTGTATAATCAGGGAGAAGAATCCTCTATTGAATAGTATTTTACTTTGAATGCTTCAACTCAAACCCAACTATAGTCATTCAATGGACGTCACACCATGATTTAACTATAATCTAAGCAGAGTGTCCACATTTAAGTTCAATAGCATTCTCAAGTCGAGAGTGCTGTGTAATATCATCACTTCAAGATTCTCTATTTGGCCACATTTAAGCTGTAGCACACGAACTGCTTCTACAGCTGTTGATCAAGAAGGACGGGACAGACAGAATCCCATGCAATTGCCTCCATCCAGTCAAGATGCCGCCGGACCTTCAGATCCATCAGGCCCGGTTACCAGACAAGAGTTTCAGATGCTGCTTCAAGAGTTGACCTAGAGTCGGCAACAACTTACTGAACAACTGTGCGCCAACACAGAGTTGACCAACCAGCTGAATCGCCAAAGGTGCAGAAGATCCAGAAGAGACCAAGCTTCTTATTCTTCCACGGAGGGTTCAGCCTCATCTGATGATCACCATCGATCCACACGCCCATGGCTGGATGTAAGCTACACTCAGGCCACAGGACACCAACCTACCTTGAATCTTGGACAACCCAGAACTGGACCATCCACCAGTCATCATACCGGACCCTTATCCCGAGGGGGTGCCGCTCCTTACCATGTCACAGGAAACCTTGCTGCCACCACCACTACCGAACAAGGAGTTGATGCTAGGAATCAAGCTGATCTGCATCGTGACCAATGAGAACCCACTCCAGAACCTTATGTCCCTGAAAATGTTGAACCAAGGAGGCGAGGCACGGATCGTCGACCGCGTCCGATCCAGACTCGCGCTGTGGAACCCGACCACACCTTGGCACAGCATCCTCCAAATATCCGGATGCCGTATATACCGATGATGATTCGTCAGATGATCCATGAAAGTCAGAGCCTCACTAATGACGACTGGGGGATCTCCCGGAGTCATACCCCTTTCACTGATGACATATTATATGCTGAACCACCTCGGCGCTTCAGGATGCTAACCCTGCCAGTCTATGAAGGAAGTTCTGACCCTAATCAACACATCCTGAAGTATGAATGGCTAATGAATGCTGCGAGGGCTGATGATGCAGTAAAATGCCGTAGTTTCCCTATTTCCCTGGGGCACATTGCAACTATGTGGTTTACTCGTTTGCCACCACGATCCATCTCTAATTTCGACCAAATGGCCACCAAGTTTGTTGAACAATGCCGTATGCACGTGGCGAGACCTAAAGATGTTAATACTCTATCTAGTGTCACTCAAGCTCCTGGAGAAACACTCAGATGTTACTTGGAGCGATTTCATGCTGCGTGTGCAGAAATAAGCAATCCCAATGACAACTCTATCCTGATGGCATTAACTAAGGGGATTGATCCTGATTCCGAGTTCGGAAATTGGTTAGCTGGAAAGCCGCCTGCGTCATTGGACCGTTTCTATTCCAAGGCAGCCCAATTCTTGAGAAGGGAGGATGCGAAACAGTCTAGGAAGCAGGATGATGCAGGACCCAGCGTTGAAGGAATTTAGAGTAACATTGCCGTTATACAATCCGGGGAGAGTTCCGGAAAAGTTCAGTTGAATATACAAAACAAACAGAACCAGCAGAGGGACAGTGGAAATCAAGGTAAAAAACGAGATCAGAATCGTGGTCCACAACGTAGAGCTCCCATGTTCGATAATTATACTCCATTGAATACGTCGCTAGAGAATGTGTATTTGCAGAGCTGTAATACCATGCAATACAAGAAACCTACCCCTAAACCGTCAACAGAAAGACAGGTCCAAACAGGAAAGTTTTTAAGATTCCATGAAAGTTATGGCCATAATACGAATGAGTGTCGTCATTTACAAGATCTCATTGAAAAACTGATACGTGAACGAAAGTTGGATCAGTATGTGCGTGCGCCGTAGCCAGGAGGTGTGGGTCCATCGAATCAGAATCGTGCACAAAATCAAGAAAGGCAAGAGGAACCCGCTCGAACTGGCGGGAGGTTGGTTATTAATACAATAAGTGGTGGTCCTCATCCAGCGGACCGAAGCTGGAAGGAAATTGAGTCGTATGCCAGCTCCATTAGGCATGCGGACTTCGAGTGTTATAGTAGTTTTGATGAAGGGGCTTCGGCCAAACAACAAAAGACGATGATTGATGACATCGTATTCAGAGACAGAGATGCTGATAAAGTCGAAGCTCCCACTATCGATCCACTGGTCATCTCAGCTCAAGTAGGTCCCGCTTGGATGAAGAGGATCTTAGTTGACAGTGGAAGCTCTGTGAATATTTTGTTTAAACGAGCTTACAACCAAATGAAAATGGAAGCCAAAGATTTGAAACCTTGTCAGTCCCGAATCCACGGTTTCAATGGGAGCGCTACTATACCCACCGGAGTAGTGGAACTACCAGTGGAGTTGGGAGTTGGAGAACGCCGGAGAGTGCGGATATTACAGTTCGTTGTGTTAGACATAGACTCCCCTTATAATGATTTTTTGGGCCGACCAGCCCTCGCTGAGTTCAGGGAAGCTATTGCCCCGTGGTGTTTAACCCTGAAGTTTCCCACTGATCGTGGAGTGGGAGTCATCCAAGGAGATCAGGCTGCAGCGAGAGCCTGTTACGTTGCCGAGCTGCGAGAGGCGCAGCGAAAGGAGAAAGAAAAGGACGTAGAGGAATCTCTCTGCCTCCGTTTTGCTGATAATTGACAATTAACGCCTGGGCCTAGGCCCGGGCACCCCAGCCAGTTCCAAAGGGATCTTGACCCAAGAGAAACTGAAGACGAAGGAGAATCTAGAGAAAGTCAAGCATCCCCGGCCGAACTGACGATCGATGTCCCAATTGACAATGATGATGATTCGAAAATGATAAAGATTGGGTCTCAGCTAAGCCAGCAAACCCAAGAGGAATTGGTTGAGTTTTTACGGGCAAATCTTGACGTATTCGCCTGGACGCATTCTGATATGTGTGGGATCTCGCCGGACATCGCGAGCCACACTCTGAATATTGACCCGCGGCATGTCCCGGTCAAACAGAAAAGGCATGGTATGGATCCAGAGAGATCTACCGCCCTTAAAGAAGAAGTAGAAAAGCTTAAAGCAAACAGATTCATTCGAGATGCGCTATACCCCGAATGGGTGTCGAATCCCGTGCTCGTCCGAAAGTCGAACGGAAAATGGAGAACATGTGTTGATTACTCCGATTTGAATAAAGCTTGTCCTAAAGACAGTTTCCCGCTTCCCAGAATTGATCAGCTCGTAGACTCAACAGCTGGACATGAACTCTTATCCTTCATGGAGGCGTATTCTGGCTACAATCAGATACCAATGTATTTACTTGATCAAGAACATACCAGCTTCGTAACCAATCTGGGACTTTATTGCTACAAAATTATGCCATTCGGACTCAAAAATCCGATGCTACTTATCAACGATTGGTCAATCGGATGTTCACCAATCAAATCGGGAAAACCATGGAAGTATATGTAGACGACATGCTTGTGAAGTCATGATTTTCCACTGACCATATTAAAGACCAGGAAACTATGTTCAACATACTTCGAGAATACAGAATGAAGCTCAACCTACTGAAATGTCATTTTGGAGTTGCATCCGGAAAATTCCTTGGGTTTATCGTCAATGCTCGAGGAATCGAAGCCAATTCTGAAAAAATTTGGTCAATCAGAAATCTTGAAACTCCAAAAACTTTAAAGCAAGTCCAGAGTCTCAATGGGAAAGTAGCAGCATTGAGCAGGTTCATTGCAAAGTCTACTAACAAATGCATTCCCTTCTTCGATCTGATCTGAAAGGGAAAACGAAACTTTGAATGGACCACAGAGTGTGAGGGCGCTTTCCAAGCACTAATTCAGCATCTATCCACACCACCTATCCTGTCAAAGCCTATTGATCATGAGAAGTTGTACGTGTACTTGGCGATATCAGAAAACGCTATTAGCGCTGCCTTGATTCGAGAAGAAGATAGGATACAGAAGCCAGTATACTACATCAGCAAACGATTGACTGGAGCTGAGAGGAATTATCCAAAGCTGGAGAAGTTGGCTTATTGCCTTGTTATTGCATCAAGGAAGCTCCGACCATATTTCCAGGCACATCCTATTATTGTTTATACCGACCAGCCGTTACGACAGGTCCTTACGTGGCCTGAGACGTCTAGTAGGTTACTCAAGTGGAACATCGAACTGAGTCAGTTTGATATTAGTTATACTCCAAGGCGAGCGATTCAAGGACAATTCCTAGCTGATTTCATAGCTGAATTTACCATTCCAAAGGACTTGCCCGAAACCAGTGAATCTCCCGAATACGTCTGGAAGCTGTACACTGATGGTGCATCAAACGACCGGTGTTCGGGCGCTGGTGTTGTACTTGAAACCCCCGAAGGCCGATCTATATGTTATGCTTTAAAGTTCGATTTTCATGCAACCAATAATGAAGCTGAATATGAAGCCCTCTTAGCTGGACTAAAACTTGCCAGACATTTGAGAATTATCGCTGTGGAAATTTATGGTGAATCACAATTAGTTGTGTGTCAAGTTCGGGGAGAATATCAAGCGAGAGATCGAAGGATGGCTGCCTACTTAGCTTGAGTTCAGGAAATACTGGATCAGTTTGATTATTATGCTATTTGTTGTATACCTCGAGAACGTAATCAGAAAGCCGATTCATTGGCGAAGTTAGCCAGTACAGGTGAAGCTTGGCAAATGGGACTCGTTCCCGTAGAGATGTTAACTTCCCCAAGTATTGATCGGGCAGAAGCAGATTTGGTATATGAAACTGTTCCCGATAAGGAGTCATGGATGACTCCATTCAGAAATTATCTTGAGCATGGAACCATGCCGGAGCGTGGGAGTGAAAAGAGACAAGTCTTCGAAAGGCCTCACGATTCACCATCCAGAATGGAATCATGTACAGAAGAGGGTACTCCGTTCCTTTACTCAGATGTATCGCTCATGATGAAATTAAACGAGTATTACACGGCGTACACGAGGGAGAATGTGGCGATCACCCCGGGGGGCAAGCGCTAGCTAAGAAAATACTTCGATACGGATATTATTAGCCGACTGTGAATCGCGATGCATCAGAATATGCGAAAAATTGTGATAAATGTCAAAAGCATGCTCGAATTCCTAGAGCCCCACCTACCGAGATAATGCAAATGGTCAGCCCATGGCCGTTTGCAATATGGGGCATCGACATCATTGGTACTCTACCTCTGGCAAAAGGTGGTGCGAAATACGCCATCGTCGCAGTTGATTACTTTACAAAGTGGGCTGAAGCTGAACCTCTTGCTACCATAACGACGAAAAAAGTAATCAACTTTGTAGTCCGCAACATTATCTGTCGATTCGGTCTCCCATACACCATTATTATTGACAACGGAACCCAATTCGACAATGCTGAATTTAAAGATTTTTGCAAACGATTTCACATTCAAAAGAAGTTCTCTACAGTTGTGCACCCTCAAGCGAACGGACAGGTCGAAGCGGTTAATAAAGCTATAATGTCCATTCTGAAAAAACGACTGGAAAAAGTCGGGGGCAAGTGGGTCGATGAACTTCCTATGGCTTTATGGGCTTACCGAACAACCCACAAGTCCGCGACCGGTCACACTCCATTCTCTCTCTCTCTTATGGTTCAGAAGCTGTTATTCCAGTCGAGCTAGAAATACCTTCTCATCGTGTGACATACTATGATCCGAAGACAAATGCTATATTACTTGCTGAATCTCTCGATTTACTAGATGAGAAGCGTGAAAAGGCTGATTTGAGGGCATCCGCGTATCGAAGTCGAGTCGCCCGATTGTACAACGCCAAGGTCCACCCGCGAACCTTTGAACTAGGCGATCTCGTCCTGAAAAGAATCTATCCTGTTCCTTTGCATATGAAGCCGACATGGGAAGGACCGTATGTTATTGAACGAAGACTCGGAGATGGCACATTCAAATTATCGACCGTTGACAGTCTTACTCTGCCAAGAGCCTGGAATAGCGAGAGTCTTCGTCGCTACTACACATGACAGGCTATGTTTATTCATTTAGTTTATTTTCCATTTTTCAATTTGTTTCTGCATTTCGAAATTAGAATTTGTAATAAGGCAACTGACTTTGCCATATTTTCTTATTTCAGCAATAAAATGCAATCTCTTCGAGCCAGAGCTGTGATTTACTTGAAATACTTCATATGAACATCACCATGCACGGAGAGCTAAGTTTCACCATACGGTGGGATTTATTCAAATAGGGAGTGACTGTGATGTAACCAGTCACTCGCTAAGTGAAACCCATGCTCGGGAACAAGCCATCACACCAAAGTCAAAAAAGGATTGATACACGACAATCCTTCACTTAACTCCAGATTCCCAGAGTGCGAACTGGAGTATAAAAATACGTCTACGAAGAGGGTGGATCCATCCGCCTAGCGACTTCGTCCGTATCCGAACCAAGTTTAAGGAGGATGGACCCGTCCATCTAACGACCTCACTTGTTGACTCAGGGTGGATGTGATCCGACCATCCACGATCCTGATACACCTTTCGTTCCCAAAGTGTGAGCGAAATCCAAAAACATGCAGCAGATGTGACTGACCGTCTGTTCACCAACTCCGAACTCCCAGAGTGCGAGTCGGAGTATAAACATTAACTCCGAACTCCCAGAGTGCGAGTCAGAGTATAAACATCGACTCTGAATTCCCATAGTGTGAAACGGAGTATAAACACCAACTCCGAACACCCAGAGTGTGAGTCGGAGTATAAACATTAACTACGAATTCCCAGAGCGTGAATAGGAGTATAAACGTCAACTCCGAACTCCCAGAGTGCGGGTCGGAGTATAAACATCAACTCCAAATTCCCAGAGTGCGATTTGGAACATAAACACTAACTCCAAATTCCCAGAGTGCGAGTCGGAGTATAACTGCCAACTCTAAACTCCCAGAGTGCGAGTCGGAGTATAAACATCGACTCCAAATTCCCAGAGTGTGAATTGGAGTATAAGTACCAACTCCGAAATCCCGGAGTGCGAGTCGGAGTATAAATATCAACTCCGAGTCCCCAGAGCGCGGACGTATAGTTAAAATCTGAATCAGCGTAAACAACTGCCACTAAACAAATGGAAATCCCCGGAGTGCGGATATGATCATCGAAAATCAACCAAGTATGGTTGAACCACTCAATCTTCACTTGTCCCAAACATCCATTCAGCGGCACTAGATTCAACGTGTTATAAGTGAAACGCGATCGCTGGCTGGTGTTCAACAACTCATCCCCAAGACTAGGGACATGACTTAAGCATCGACCATTGACTGAAGCGGTGCGACGTCAAAATTCAACCTGCTTCCCGGTCGCGAACCATGTCCATAGTTTCCAGACCTGGCGCAAAAAGACAAACTTGACTCGGAAGCTGGAACTTTACAAGTGTATTTCAAACATTTAAACACTTAAGCAAATACACAAGAAGCTAAAAAAGAAAAGTTTCATTTCTACTATTTATGAAAGAAATTCATGTACAAGCTTGTTCCAAAAAATTCTTACTAGCAGGGGCCGAACCCGCATCTATACACGGCCAACAAAATGAAAATCAAAATAAAACTGAGGATGCATGTCTAATCTTTCTTCTTCCTCGGCTTCCTTTTCGGTGTAGACCCGCTGGAGCCGCCACTACCTTTCCTCTTTGTGCCTTTACTTTTCGGTGGTCGGTCTCCAGGCGGGGGGCATGATCTCAACATCCTCCTCCGAGCTCGAATGAATAGGGATGCTTCCTGCAGGCGGAGTCGGAGGAACAGGATCAAGTGTAGAAGGTGGAATGGGCACACTGGTGTCGAAAACTGTACCACCAGGAGATATCATTCTGAGCAGAGCTGGACCAGGTGCCGCCATCCCACCTCCAAAACTACCACCATGAGCCTCTGCTTCCATTTCAGCGTCGATTTCGACCAATATCTCCTCTTCAGTAACCGCTCGAGCCTCGCTGGGAGCGTCAGTAGTTGGCATCGAAGAACTAGTAGCAGGAGCTCCTCCACCCATGACAAATGGCAGGTCGGCAAGAGGATCACCATGACGGCAAAAGAGTTCCTCCATCAGCTGCTCATAAAAAACAAGTGAGCTCCTCTGCGTTTCGTCAAGTAGCGTAGTAACAGTTACAGTGGTCGCTTCGGTCACAATAGCCTCCTGCGTCTGATATGATTCTTGAGTGACAGGAGGCACGACCGGTGTAGCATCAATCACTGGAAAAAAAAGAGAATTGTTTTAACTTAATTCGAGTGAAGATTTCGACTTAAGACAGATATGTGGAATGTTCAGAACACCTTTCTCAGTCTGACTTGTAGAAGGCTGAACAGCTTCAGCAACTTGCTCTGTAGCCGGAGACATCTGCGGCTGATCCGGATTGTAGGCAGGAACAGCTTGGGGATCGGCCGCAGGCAAGGGTTCAGGCTGGGTTGACGCTGGAATTTCAAGACTTGTGTCGTGGTGTTCAACCCCAGAGCTTTCTCCTATTTCCAGGTGTTGGGTGCCGAGTCTCTCCTTCTCATAAGAAATCATGGACTCATGGAGAATCTTCCTTTCATCTTCATTCAGCAGGCGATTCTCAAGCTCAAACTCATCAATGGACTCACCCAGATGCACCGCTTTCTCCTCCTCTACCAAACGGCCCCAGGCGTTATATAAGTGTGCCGGGTAATCATCGAGCCAAGCTAGACACCTATGCCTCAACACGTTGGCGTTGTAAACAACAAGAAGATCTTCAATGTCGGCTTCTAACCTGGACTCGGCCGATTTCACGTTCTCCACGACCTCAGTCTCCACCTCACGAGCCTTAGCCACTGCCGCATCCCGTTCGCCCCGAAGCAAGACAGCCTGCTCGCACGCCTCCTGGGCTGCGTTGTTCGCATCATCTCTTTCCTTGGCCATGTCAGAGAATTTGGCCATAAGCTTGTTAAGTTCCTTGACCGCCGCATCCCGTTCGGCGGTGACTGTAGTGTTTCGGTGGCCCATCTCCTCCACCAAAGCAACGTGTGTCTGCCTCAACCTATCCATCGCCACAGTCGCTTCATCAGCTTTTTTGGTGGCCTCAATTTCAGATTTCCGAGAAGACTCGGCCTCAGTATTGAGCACTTGAATGATCCGGTCCTTTTGAGCGATTTCGGTCTCCATTTTTTCAATCGTTTTAGCCCGCTCAAAGGCCACCTTTGAAGCTTTCTCTGCAGCCTTCACCCACTCTTTGTACTAGGAGTATATATCATGGATGTAACCATGCATCGTGATTTCGACTTCCGAGGGGATCCTCTTTAAATGAGGAGGAAAGACATAGCCATCGAAGCATATGTTCGGGAACTCCTTCCTCATTTGAGCCATTTTAATGGCCCTTTCTCCTGTGGGCTCAGTTGGGACCTGCTCTGCAATTATGGAGGCTGTGGTTTCGACTCTCTGGAGATGAGTTTCGGATCTAGAAGTGTGAGTAGATGGTTTGTGTCGTGGAAGCTCTGGTGGACGTGAAGTCTGAACAGGAGGTGGAGATGGAATTCTAAGATGTGGAGAGCGAGACCTAGATCGGTGTTTGTATTCTCTATCCCTGTCCCGCTCGTACCTCTCTTGATTAGAGTATGCGCGATCATGGTCTCTATCCTAATCTCTCCTGCGGGAGTCATAGTAGGTAGAAGATTTTCGAACCGAGCGAAGGCTCCCAAGCATTGATCCTCTCCTGGACATCATACCTGAAAATGAGAAACGAAGGAAAAGTTAGTGATCTCTTGGGTTGGACGATTTACAGTTATGAATCATGTAGTGCAGTGAAGTGTATGTATGTGCAACCCCCCGACCAACCGGAAATGTCGACCGCACTCATAGCATGCGACCCGCTCAGCTCAAGAGCATTGTCAAGCTCCTCCATCCCGGTGTCGTGTTGAAACGACACATAATCCGGAATCAGAATATCAGCAAGCCCTTTGAAATGATTCTCTACTTGCGGGGGAGGAGCCTCCGAAATTCTAACCCCCGGGATGGGAAAAGACATAACCACGGATTTCAATCTCATGGATTTAGAACGCTTATAAGCAACTGCCTTGCCTTTTCTCCTTCCTCCTGAATCTTGAAAACTGGAAGAAGGCCCAGCTTGGAGTTCGTTATCAGTGGGCATTCTCTCCGGATTAACTTCTTCGGCTATTATGACTCCGGGCGCTTTGCGTTTCACCCGCTTCTTTGAGACCATTCTAAGTGTCCCTTTCAGCCTTATGCTCTGCTTCCGTTCAATCAGCCCGACAATTCTCAAGTTTCTGTCGGTTAGAACCAAGTCGATGTTCATCTCTTCACCCGGAACTACTTGGTGGATCCAAACTAGCTCTCTGAAATATCCACCATCGGGTCGTGAGATTGCGGCTATAAAAGAAGAGAAGTATGTCAGTTTTGAAAACGATTACTATTATCTCGATAATTCATGAGAAGGACTGCAACACTTACGTCTATCCAACCATCGCCTAGCGAATCCAAGGGGCCATCGAACGTAGAACCATTCTGTTTTAAAGTAACTCAGCCTTCCCCAGGACCCCGTTACTATTTGGCAGTTCCCGACCGCTTCCAAGAATGTGAAAGAAGGGCTATCTCCGCGGCTCTTGATGTTGAAGAGATATCTAATCTCGATTGGCTTTGGTGGTCGAAAGAGAATTTCCATAAACAGAATGAAAGTGCTATTCAACAAGGCGTATCCGTTGGGGTGTAGCTGGGACGGGGCGATTCCAAGGAATGACAGCATTTCCCTTATGTACTGATTAAATGGAGGAAGTGTCCCCGCTATGCAAGCATGACGATTGAAAGCAGTAAACCCCTCCGGGGGAGCATGCGGTATATCATATGGACCTGGAAGTAATACGTCATCGAGCGACAGACCATGTCTTAAGCATATCCATCCCAGCATATCTTCGGAAATGCCGGACGGCACAGAGTCTTGTGGACGACAAATGAACCGAGCGCCTGGAAACTCGTCCGGTGTTGGATCTATGACTTCGGCCTCGATGGCCGATATCTCGACTATTGGAGGGATTGAACCTTGAACTTCCTGCTGTTGTGAACTTGAAGGTTCCATGACTAGCTAACTTATGAGAAATCATCGTTAAACAGATAATAAACCCGTGCATCCCACAGTGTGAAGTGTGTGAATATGTTGTGCAGTGCAGTGCTGTATATTACTTGAAAAATTCTTCAGAGTTAAGGAAAGCATATAAACGACGAGACTTCGAAATTCAGTCGGAATGACCGTCATCACTGACCGCCACAACCGTGCCATCCAGATAACAGAGACCGATCTGAGTTAAAGTTTGTTAGAATTTTGTTAAGTTGCAATTCCATCGACGAGCTTCGATAGGCAGTCAAATATGCAGGTTAACAGTTAAGTCCGGATATGCAAGGATGAAGCTCATCGGAGTCATATGTTTAGTAATTTCGTATCGATGACCTGAAGAAACAAGTTCGAATCGATCGCCTTAAAACCAGATCATCTCAGTTCGACTCCCTCATTTCATATCGATCGCGGCTTGTGTTCTCGAATCGCTCGGCAGGGTCAACGCTTCGAATCGATCGGAGCAGAGTAGTTTCGTATCGATCAGAAAACATCTACTTCGTATCGATCAGAAAACATCTATTTCGTATCGATCAGAAAACATCTACTTCGTATCGATCAAAAAACATCTACTTCGTATCGATCGTTCGACTCCCATTTCACATCGATCGATATCGTTTTGAAACAACCGATGCTAAGTGACTGTTCCTTGATCGATACGAAGCCTAAAGCAAGGTAACGATATGAGATTTCACATCAGGATCGATACAAGGCAAGACATTTTCTTCCTCAATCGATACGAGATTAAGGCCAAAAAAGCTGCCCACTAACTATTTCGAATCTGTCGTCTCTTCTTCTTCTCCGATCGACGCAAGCGCCATTAATCCCTCCTTAACCTCACTTCGACCCAACTCCGGCATCGCCGACACCGGAACTGGCGATGATCGTGGGCATAATGGTGTTCGAACTCGAGTCTCATCGTCTTGGGAATACTTTGATTATTTAATTACCTAGCTAAAGCGATCGGTTCGAGGGATCGATGGATTGTTTGATTCGAAGCAATCGGTTCGAAGCGATACGAAGACAAAGTAAAAGGTAAAAAGTAAAAAGTAAAAAACGGCTAAGTCCACAGTATTTATATGGACTCGAGTGTGAAAGGAAGAAACGATTCACCTCCCAGTGAACTCGACCGGTTGCAAAATGTCACCACGGGATCGATTCGAACAAGCTATTCGAACCCATGAACTCGAGTTTTTATTGATGCGTAGTCGTCACCAAATCCATCGATACGAAGCCCTTGTTCGTATCGACTATTTTTCAACTCCATCCACAGTGCAACGATACGAACTATGCAGTTTGAATCCATCAAACCACGGCATCCAGAGGCCAATATTCACCGATACGAAGGCACATTTCGTATCCATCTTTGTGACCCACATCGATTCGAAAATGGAGACAACTGCAATGGAGCCCACCGAAGTCCGTAACCATCGATACGAATGATCGTTTCGTATCCATCAAAGCTCATATCTATTGATGCAAACTGTCCATTTCGTATCCATCAGTGCGATGTCTATCGATGCGAAGACAATGTTTTAACCTTTTACATCGATTCAGGAGGGGATCGACACGAAGGAACATTCAAAAACAACCGTCAACCGTTGTTGTAACTTGAATTTCACATCGGTTTAGGAGAGGATCGATACGGGATTCGATAAAAGAAAAACTGACAATGACTCGTGGGCGGGCAACGTCAACGAGAGTCAGATTAACATATATGCAAATATGTCGGACTAATATTCGATTTTCAACATCCACAGGAATTGGATACTCATCTGATAACGATTACTACAACAAATAGCTAATCTCAATCAAGCAGCAATCAGTTACAACAATACAGGGTACAACAATTGACAATCAACGGTTCTCATTACCGAGAAAATCAGTCAAGGATTACAGCTTTCAGCGAAAAGACGATAACTGTTCAAGATAAAGGACACAGCTTTTCAAAGCATGTCATGTTTCCACAAAACGTACTTTGGGGGGCAAATGTTATCCCGCCTTTTGGCAAGGCCGTGACACCAAGAACTTGACTAGAAACTAATGACGGTTCGTCATGGAGATCGGTTATGCGTAGGCTCACTATGGACATCGACGAATTTTGTCTGAGTCCTGATCAAGCTACAATTAACATGACATGACAAGCGAAGTTATGAAAGTCAACACTCCAAATTTCAAGTCAATCCGAGTTCATATGCTCGAGTTACGATCGATGCAAGATGAAGGAAACAGCTCGATTTTCGTATCCATTGCCAAGCCTCTTTTCGAATCCATCAGGGAAAGCTTTGTTCCAATCGATCGACCAATGTCCACTTCATATTGATCGACTTCGTATCCATCACCAGAGTCTACTTCGTATCGATCGACTTCGTAACCATCACCAGAGTCTACTTCGTATCGACCAACTTCGAATCCATAGATTTATATTGTTCGAATCCATCAGTGGATCACTATTCGTATCCATCGATTCACACTGTTCGAATACATCAGTGGATCACTGTTCATATCCATCGAGTCGGAGCGCTTCCATCGATATGAACAAGCCAACTTCCATCGATACGAACAAGCCAACTTCCATCGATACGAAGGCTGTTTCGTTCGAATCGATCATTTCGACTCGATCATTTCGAATCGATGGTTGCGTGTGATCAGGTGGTGATGTGGCGCGCATTCATCGCATCGATCCACATTCTTCGCCGGGTTGATCGAGTCGTTCCAGGGTTTTCGCCGTGTTCGTATCGAAGTATTTGTCTTGTTCGAATCGATGGAAGTTGGCTTGTTCGTATCGATGGAAGCGCTCCGACTCGATGGATACGAACAGTGATCCACTGATGGATTCGAACAGTGTGAATCGATAGATACGAACAGTGATCCACTAATGGATTCGAACAATGTGAATCGATGGATTCGAAGTTGATCGATACGAAGTAGACTCTGGTGATGGTTACGAAGTCGATCGATACGAAGTAGACTCTGGTGATGGTTACGAAGTCGATCGATACGAAGTAGACTCTGGTGATGGATACGAAGTCGATCGATACGAAGTGGACATTGGCCGATCGATTGGAACAAAGCTTTCCCTGATGGATTCGAACAGAGGCTTGGCAATGGATACGAAAATCGAGCCGTTTCCTTCATCTTGCATCGATCGTAACTCGAGCATATGAACTCGGATTGACTTGAAATTTGGAGTGTTGACTTTCATAACTTCGCTTGTCGTGTCATGTTAATTGTAGCATGATCTGGACTCGGACAAAATTCGTCGATGTCCATAGTGAGCCTGCGCATAACTGATCTCCATGACGAACCGTCATTGGTTTCTAGTCAAGTTCTTGGTGTCACGGCCTTGCCAAAAGGCGGGATAACATTTGCCCCCCAAAGTACATTTTGTGGAAACATGACGTGCTTTGAAAAGCCGCATCCTTTATCTTTAACAGTTATCATCTTTTCGCTGAAAGCTGTAATACTTGACTGATTTTCTCGGTAATGAGAACCATTGATTGTCAACTGTTGTACCCTGTATTGTTGTAACTGATTGCTGCTTGATTGAGATTAGCTGTTTGTTGTAGTAATCGTTATCAGATGAGTATCCGATTCCTGTGGATGATGAAAATCGAATATTAGTCCGACATATATGCATATATGTTAATCTGACTCTCATTGACGTTGCCCGCCCATGAGTCATTGTCAGTTTTTCTATTATCGAATCTTGTATCGATCCTCTCCCGAACCGATGTGAAATTCGAGTTACAACAACGATTGACGGTAGTTTTTGAATGTTCCTTCGTGTCGATCCCCTCCTGAATCGATGTAAAAGGTTAAAACATTGTCTTCGCATCGATATACATCGCACTGATGGATACGAAATGGACAGTTCATATCGATAGATATGAGCTTTGATGGATACGAAACGATCATTCTTATCGATGGTTATGGACTTCGGTGGGCTCCATTGCAGTTGTCTCCATTTTCGAATCGATGTGGGTCACAAAGATGGATACGAAATGTGCCTTCGTATCGATGAATATTGGCCTCTGGATGCCGTGGTTCGATGGATTCGAACTGTGTAGTTCGTATCGTTGCACTGGGGATGGAGTTGAAAAATGGTCGATACGAACAAGGGCTTCGTATCGTTGGATTTGGTGACGACTACGCATCAATACAAACTCGAGTTTATGGGTTCGAATAGCTTGTTCGAATCGATCATGTGGTGACATTTTGCAACCGGTCGAGTTCACTGGGAGGCGAATCGTTTCTTCCTTTCACACTCGAGTCCATATAAATACTGTGGACTTAGCCGTTTTTTACTTTTTACTTTTTACCTTTTACTTTGTCTTCATATCGCTTCGAATCAAACAATCCATCGATTCCTCGAACCGATCGCTTTAACTAGGTAATTAAATAATCAAAGAATTCCCAAGATGATGAGACTCGAGTCGAACACCGTTATGCCCACGATCGTCGCCAGTTCCGGTGTCAGCGATGCCGGAGTTGGGTCGAAGTGAGGTTAAGGAGGGATTAATGGCGCTTGCGTCGATCAGAGAAGAAGAAGAGACGGCAGATTCGAAATAGTTAGTGGGCAGCTTTTTTGGCCTTAATCTCGTATCGATTGAGGAAGAAAATGTCTTGCCTTGTATCGATCCCGATGTGAAATCTCGTATCGTTACCTTGCTTTGGGCTTCGTATCGATCATGGAACAGTCACTTAGCATCGGTTGTTTCGAAACGATATCGATCGATGTGAAATAGGAGTCGAACGATCGATACGAAGTAGATGTTTTTTGATCGATACGAAGTAGATGTTTTCTGATCGATACGAAATAGATGTTTTCTGATCGGTATGAAGTAGATGTTTTCTGATCGATACGAAACTACTATGCTCCGATCGATTCGAAGCGTTGACCCTGCCGAGCGATTCGAGAACACAGGCCGCGATCGATACGAAATGAGTGAGTCGAACTGAGATGATCTGGTTTTAAGGCGATCGATTCGAACTTGTTTCTTCAGGTCATCGATATGAAATTACTAAACATATGACTCCGATGAGCTTCATCCTTGCATATCCGGACTTAACTGTTAACCTGCATATTTGACTGCCTATCGAAGCTCGTCGATGGAACTGCAACTTAACAAAATTCTAACAAACTTTAACTCAGATTGGTCTCTGTTATCTGGATGGCACGGTTGTGGCGGTCAGTGATGACGGTCATTCCGACTGAATTTCGAAGTCTCGTCGTTTATATGCTTTCCTTAACTCTGAAGAATTTTTCAAGTAATATACAGCACCGCACTACACAACATATTTACACACTTCACACTGCGGATGCACGGGTTTATTATCTGTTTAACGATGATTTCTCATAAGTTAGTTAGTCATGGAACCTTCAAGTTCACAATAGTAGGAAGTTCAAGGTTCAATCTCTCCAATAATCGAGATACCGACCATCGAGGCTGAAGTCATAGATCTAGCACCGGACGAGTTTCAAGGCGCCCGGTTCATTTGTCGTCCATAAGACTCGGTGCCGTCCGACATTTCCGAAGATATGCTGGGACGGATATGCTTAAGACATGGTCTGTCGCTCGATGACGTAATACTGCCAAGGCCAGATGATAGACTGCATGCTCCCCCGGAGGGGTTTACTTCTTTCAATCGTCATGCTTGCACGGCGGGGACACTTCCTCCATTTAATCAGTACATAAGGGAAATGCTGTCATTCCTTGGAATCACCCCGTCCCGGCTACACCCCAACGAATACGCCTTGTTGAATAGCACTTTCATTCTGTTTATGGAAATTCTCTTTCGACCACCAAAGCCGATTGAGATTAGATATCTCCTCAACATCAAGAGCCGCGGAGATAGCCCTTCTTTCACATTCTTGGAAGCAGTCAGGAACTGCCAAATAGTAATGGGGTCCTAGGGAAGGCTGAGTTACTTTAAAACGGAATGGTTCTACATTCGATGCCTCCCTGGATTCGCTAGGCGATGGTTGGATAGACATAAGTGTTGTAGTCCTTCTCATGAATTATCGGGATAATAATAATCATTTTCAAAACTGACATACTTCTCTTCTTTTACAGCCGCAATCTCACGACCCGATGGTGGATATTTCAGAGAGCTAGTTCGGATCCTCCAAGCAGTTCCGGGTGAAGAGAGGAACATTAACTTGGTTCTAACCGACAGAAACTTGAGAATTGTCGGGCTGATTGAATGGAAGCAGAGCATATGGCTAGAAGGGACACTTAGAACGGTCTCGAAGAAGCGGGTGAAACACAAAGCGCCCGGAGTCGTAATAGCCGAAGAAGTTGATACGGAGAGAACGCCCACTGATAACGAACTCCAAGCTGGGCCTTCTTCTAGTTTTCAAGATTCAGGAGGAAGGAGAAAAGGTAAGGCAGTTGCTCATAAGCGTTCTAAATCCGTGAGATTGAAATCTGTGGTTATGACTTTTCCCGTCCCGGGGGTTAGAATTTTGGAGGCTCCTCCCCCACAAGTAGAGAATCCTTTCGAAGGGCTTGCTGATATTCCGATTCCGGATTATGAGTCGTTTCAACACGACACCGGGATGGAGGAGCTTGACAATGCTCTTGAGCTGAGCGGGTCGCTTGCTATGAGTGCGGCCGACATTTTCGGTTGGTCGGGGGGTTGCACATACATACACTTCACTGCACTACATGATTCATAACTGTAAATCGTCCAACCCAAGAGATCACTAACTTTTCCTTCATTTCTCATTTTCAGGTACGATGTCCGGGAGAGCATCAATGCTTGGGAGCCTTCGCTCGGCTCGAAAATATTCTATCTACTATGACTCCCGCAGGAGAGATTCGGATAGAGACCGCGATCGCGGGTACTCTAATCAAGAGAGGTACGAGCGGGACAGGGATAGAGAATACAGACACCGATCTAGGTCTCGCTCTCCACCTCTTAGAATTCCATCTCCACCTCCTGTTCAGACTTCACGTCCACCAGAGCTTCCACGACATAGGCCATCTTCTCAAACTTCTAGATCCGAAACTCATCTCCATAGAGTCGAAACCACGACCTCCATAATTGCAGAGCAGGTCCCAACTGAGCCTACAGGAGAAGGGGCCATTAAAATGGCTCAGATGAGGAAGGAGTTCCCGAACATATGCTTCGATGGCTATGTCTTTCCTCCTCATTTAAAGAGGATCCCCTCGGAAGCCGAAAACACGATGCATGGTTGCATCCATGATATATACTCCCAGTACAAAGAGTGGGTGAAGGCTGTAGAGAAAGCTTCAAAGGTGGCCTTTGAGCGGGCTAAAACGATTGAATAAATGGAGACCGAAATCGTTCAAAGGGACCAGATCATTCAAGTGCTCAATACTGAGGCCGAGTCTTCTCGGAAATCTGAAATTGAGGCCACCAAAAAAGCTGATGAAGCGACTGTGGCGATGGATAGGTTGAGGCAGACAAACGTTGCCTTAGTGGAGGAGATGGGCCACCGAAACACTACAGTCACCGCCGAACAGGATGCGGCGGTCAAGGAACTTAACGAGCTTAAGGCCAAATTCTCTGACATGGCCAAGGAAAGAGATGATGCGAACAACGCAGCCTAGGAGGCGTGCGAGCAGGCTGTCTTGCTCCGAGGCGAACGGGATGCGGCAGTGGCTAAGGCTCGTGAGGTGGAGACTGAGGTCGAGGAGAAGGTGAAATCGGCCGAGTCCATGTTAGAAGCCAACATTGAAGATATTCTTGTTGTTTACAACGCCAACGTGTTGAGGCATAGGGGTCTAGCCTGGCTCGATGATTACCCGGCACACTTATATAACGCCTAGGGCCGATTGGTAGAGGAGGAGAAAGCGGTGCATCTGGGTGAGTCCATTGATGAGTTTGAGCTTGAGAATCGCCTGATGAATGAAGGTGAAAGGAAGATTCTCCATGAGTCCATGATTTCTTATGAGAAGGAGAGACTCGGCACCCAGCACCTGGAAATAGGAGAAAGCTCTGGGGTTGAACACCACGACGCAAGTCTTGAAATTCCAGCGTCAACCCAGCCTGAACCCTTGCCTGCGGCCGATCCCCAAGCTGTTCCTGCCTACAATCCAGATCAGCCGCAGATGTCTTCGGCTACAAAGCAAGTTGCTGAAGCTGTTCAGCCTTCTACAAGTCAGACTGAGGAAGGTGTTCTGAACATTCCACATATCTATCTTAAGTCGAAATCTTCACTCGAATTAAGTTCTAACAGTTCTCTTATTTTTTGTCCAGTGATTGATGCTGCACCGGTCGTGCCTCCCGTCACTCAAGAATCATATCAGACGCAGGAGGCTATTGTGACCGAAGTGACCACTGTAACTGTTACTGCGCTACTTGATGAAACGCAGGGGAGCTCACTTGTTTTTGATGAGCAGCTGATGGAGGAACTCTTTCGCCGTCATGGTGATCCTCTTGCCGACCTGCCATTTGTCATGGGTGGAGGTGCTCCTGCTACTAGTTCTTCGATGCCAACTACCGACGCTCCCAGCGAGGCTCAAGCGGTTGCTGAAGAGGAGATATTGGACGAAATCAACGCTGAAATGGAAGCAGCGGCTCATGGTGGCAGTTTTGGAGGTGGGATAGCGGCACCTGGTCCAGCTCCGCTCAGAATGATATCTCCTGGTGGTACAATTTTCGACACCGGTGTGCCCATTCCACCTTCTACACTTGATCATGTTCCTCCGACTCCGCCCGCAGGAAGCATCCTTATTCATTCAAGCTTGGAGGAGGATGTTGAGATCATGCCCCCGTCTGGAGACCGACCACCGAAAAGTAAAGGCTCAAAGAGGAAAGGTAGTGGCGGCTCTAGCGGGTCTACACTGAAAAGGAAGCCGAGGAAGAAGAAAGATTAGACATGCTTCCTTGGTTTTGTTTTGATTTTCATTTTGTTGGTCGTGTATAGATGCGAATTCGGCCCCTGCTAGTAAGAATTTTTTGGAACAAGCTTGTACATGAATTTCTTTCATAAATAGTAGAAATGAAACTTTTCTTTTTTAGCTTCTTGTGTATTTGCTTAAGTGTTTCAATGTTTGAAATACACTTGTAAAGTTCCAGCTTCCGAGTCAAGTTTGTCTTTTTGCGCCAGGTCTGGAAACCGTGGACATGGTTCGTGACCGGGAAGCGGGTTGAATTTTGATGTTGCACCGCTTCAGTCAATGGTCGATGCTTAAGTCATGCCCCCAGTCTTGGGGATGAGTTGTTGAACACCAGCCAGCGATCACATTTCACTTATAACACGTTGAGTCTAGTGCCGCTGAACGGATGTTTGGGACAAGTGAAGATTGAGTGGTTCAACCATACTTGCTTGATTTTCGATGATCATATCCGCACTCCGGGGATTTCCATTTGTTTAGTGGCGGTTGTTTACGCCAATTTAGATTTTAACTATACGTCCGCACTCTGGGGACTCGGAATCGATATTTATACTCCGACTCGCACTCCGGGATTTTGGAGTTGGTACTTATACTCCAATTCGCGCTCTGGGAATTTGGAGTCGATGTTTATACTCCGACTCGCACTTTGGGAGTTTGGAGTTGGCATTTATACTCCGACTCGCACTCTGGGAATTCAAGTTAGTTTTTATGTTCCAAATCACACTCTGGGAATTTGGAGTTGATGTTTATACTTTGACTCGCACTCTAGGAGTTCGAAGTTCACGTTTATACTCCTATTCACGCTCTGGGAAATCGGAGTTAATGTTTATACTCCGACTCACACTCAGGGAGTTCAGAGTCGATGTTTATACTCTGACTCGCACTCTGGGAGTTCGGAGCTAATGTTTATACTCCGACTCGCACTCTGGGAGTTCGGAGTTGGTGAACAGACGGTCAGTCACATCTGCTGCATGTTTTTGGATTTCGCTCCCACTTTGGGAACGAAAGGTGTATCAGGATCGTGGATGGTCGGATCACATCCACCCTGAGTCAACAAGTGAGGTCGTTAGATGGACGGGTCCATCCTCCTTAAACTTGGTTCGGATACGGACGAAGTCGCTAGGCGGATGGATCCACCCTCTTCGTAGACGTATTTTTATACTCCAGTTCGCACTCTGGGAATCTGGAGTTAAGTGAAGGATTGTCGTGTATCAATCCTTTTTTGACTTTGGTGTGATGGCTTGTTCCCGAGCATGGGTTTCACTTAGCGAGTGACTGGTTACATCACAGTCACTCCCTATTTGAATAAATCCCACCGTATGGTGAAACTTAGCTCTCTGTGCATGGTGATGTTCATATGAAGTATTTCAAGTAAATCACAGCTCTGGCTCGAAGAGATTGCATTTTATTGCTGAAATAAGAAAATATGGCAAAGTCAGTTGCCTTATTACAAATTCTAATTTCGAAATGCAGAAAGAAATTGCAAAATGGAAAATAAACTAAATGAATAAACATAGCCTGTCATGTGTAGTAGCAACGAAGACTCTCGCTATTCTAGGATCTTGGCAGAGTAAGGCCGTCAACGGTCGATAATTTGAATGTGCCATCTCCGAGCCTTCGTTCAATAACATACGGTCCTTCCTATGTCGGCTTCATATGCGAAGGAACCGGATAGATTCTTTTCAGGATGAGATCGCCTAGTTCAAAGGTTCGCGGGCGGACCTTGGCGTTGTACAATCGGGTGACTCGACTTCGATACGCGGCTGCCCTCAAATCGGCCTCTTCACGCTTCTCATCTAGTAAATCGAGAGATTCAGCAAGTAATATAGAATTTGTCTTCGGATCATAGTATGTCACACGATGAGAAGGTATTTCTAGCTCGACTGGAATAACATCTTCTGAACCATAAGAGAGAGAGAATGGAGTGTGACCGGTCACGGACTTGTGGGTTGTTCGGTAAGCCCATAAAGCCATAGGAAGTTCATCGACCCACTTGCCCCCGACTTTTTCCAGTCGTTTTTTCAGAATGGAATTTATAACTTTATTAACCGCTTCGACCTGTCTGTTCGCTTGAGGGTGCGCAACTGCAGAGAACTTCTTTTGAATGTGAAATCGTTTGCAAAAATCTTTAAATTCAGCACTGTCGAATTGGGTTCCATTGTCAGTAATAATGGTGTGTGGGAGACCGAATCGATAGATAATGTTGCGAACTACAAAGTTGATTACTTTTTTCGTCGTTATGGTAGCAAGAGGTTCAGCTTCAGCCCACTTTGTAAAGTAATCAACTGCGACGATGGCGTATTTCGCACCACCTTTTGCCAGAGGTAGAGTACCAATGATGTCGATGCCCCATATTGCAAACGGCCATGGGCTGACCATTTGCGTTATCTCAGTAGGTGGGGCTCTAGCAATTCGAGCATGCTTTTGACATTTATCACACCTCTTCGCATATTCTGGCGCATCGCGATTCACAATCGACCAATAATATCTGTATCGAAGTATTTTCTTGGCTAGCGCTTGCCCCCCGGTGTGATCGCCACATTCTCTCTCGTGTACGTCGTGTAATACTCGTTTAATTTCATCGTGAGCGATACATCGGAGTAAAGGAACGGAGTACCCTCTTCTGTACATGATTCCATTCTGGATGGTGAATCGTGAGGCCTTCCAAAGGACTTGTCTCTTTTCACTCCTGCGCTCCGGCATGGTTCCATGCTCAAGATAATTTCTGAATGGAGTCATCCATGACTCCTTATCGGGAACAGTTTCATATACCCAATCTGCTTCTGCCCGGTCAATACTTGGGGAAGTTAACGTCTCTATGGGAACGGAGTACCCTCTTCTGTACATGATTCCATTCTGGATGGTGAATCGTGAGGCCTTTCGAAGGACTTGTCTCTTTTCACTCCTGCGCTCTGGCATGGTTCCATGCTCAAGATAATTTCTAAATGGAGTCATCCATGACTCCTTATCGGGAACAGTTTCATATACCAAATCTGCTTCTGCCCGGTCAATACTTGGGGAAGTTAACGTCTCTACGGGAACGAGTCCCATTTGCCGAGCTTCACCTGTACTGGCTAACTTCGCCAATGAATCGACTTTCTGATTACGTTCTCGAGGTATACAACAAATAGCATAATAATCAAACTGATCCAGTATTTCCTGAACTCGAGCTAAGTAGGTAGCCAGCCTTCGATCTCTCGCTTGATATTCTCCCCGAACTTGACACACAACTAATTGTGAATCACAATAAATTTCCACAGCGATAATTCTCAAATGTCTGGCAAGTTTTAGTCCAGCTAAGAGGGCATCATATTCAGCTTCATTATTGGTTGCATGAAAATCGAACTTTAAAGCATAACATATAGATCGGCCTTCGGGGGTTTCAAGTACAACACCAGCGCCCGAACATCGGCCGTTTGATGCACCATCAGTGTACAGCTTCCAGACGTATTCGGGAGATTCACTGGTTTCGGGCAAGTCCTTTGGAATGGTAAATTCAGCTATGAAATCAGCTAGGACTTTTCCTTGAATCGCTCGCCTTGGAGTATAACTAATATCAAACTGACTCAGTTCGATGTTCCACTTGAGTAACCTACTAGACGTCTCAGGCTGCGTAAGGACCTGTCGTAACGGCTGGTCGGTATAAACAATAATAGGATGTGCTTGGAAATATGGTCGGAGCTTCCTTAATGCAATAACAAGGCAATAAGCCAACTTCTCCAGGTTTGGATAATTCCTCTCAGCTCCAGTCAATCGTTTGCTGATGTAGTATACTGGCTTCTGTATCCTATCTTCTTCTCGAATCAAGGTAGCGCTGATAGCGTTTTCTGATATTGCCAAGTACACGTACAACTTCTCATGATCAATAGGCTTTGACAGGATAGGTGGTGTGGATAGATGCTGAATTAGTGCTTGGAAAGCGCCCTCACACTCTATGGTCCATTCAAAGTTTCGTTTTCCCTTTCGGATCAGATCGAAGAAGGGAATGCATTTGTCAGTGGACTTTGAAATGAACCTGCTCAATGTTGCTACTTTCCCATTGAGACCATGGACTTGCTTTATAGTTTTCGGAGTTTTAAGATTTCTGATTGCCCAAATCTTTTCAGGATTGGCTTCGATTCCTCGAGCATTGACGATAAACCCAAGGAATTTTCCGGATGCAACTCCAAAATGACATTTCAGTGGGTTGAGCTTCATTCTGTATTCTCGAAGTATGTTTAACATAGTTTCCAGGTCTTTAATATGGTCAGTGGAAAATCGTGACTTCACAAGCATGTTGTCTACATATACTTCCATGGTTTTCCCAATTTGATTGGCGAACATCCGATTGACCAATCGTTGATAAGTAGCCCCGGCATTTTTGAGTCCGAATGGCATAACTTTGTAGCAATAAAGTCCCAGATTGGTTACGAAGCTGGTATGTTCTTGATCAGGTAAATACATTGGTATCTGATTGTAGCCAGAATACACATCCATGAAGGATAAGAGTTCATGTACAGCTGTTGAGTCTACGAGCTGATCAATTCTGGGAAGCGGGAAACTGTCTTTAGGACAAGCTTTATTCAGATCGGAGTAATCGACACATGTTCTCCATTTTCAGTTCGACATTCGGACGAGCACGGGATTCGACACCCATTCGGGGTATAGCGCATCTCGAATGAACCCGTTTTCTTTAAGCTTTTCTACTTCTTCTTTAAGGGTGGCAGATCTCTTTGGATCCATACCACGCCTTTTCTGTTTGACCAGGATATGCCGCGGGTCAATATTCAGAATATGGCTCGCGATGGCCGGCGAGATCCCACACATATCAGAATGCATCCAGGCGAATATGTTAAGATTTGCCCGTAAAAACTCAACCAATTCCTCTTGGGTTTGGTGGCTTAGCTGAGACCCAATCTTTATCATTTTCGAATCATCATCATTGTCAATTGGGACATCGATCGTCAGTTCGGCCAGGGATGCTTGACTTTCTCTAGATTCTCCTTCGTCTTCAGTTTCTCTTGGGTCAAGTTCCCTTTGGAACTGGCTGGGGTGCCCGGGCCTAGACCCAGGCGTTAATTGTCAATTATCAGCAAAACGGACGCAGAGAGATTCCTATACACCCTTTCCTTTCTCCTTTCGCTGCGCCTCCCGCAGCTTGGCAACGTAACAGGCTCTCGCTGCAGCCTGATTTCCTTGAATGACTCCCACTCCATGATCATTGGGAAACTTCAGGGTTAAACACCACGGGGCAATAGCTGCCCTGAACTCAGCGAGGGCCGGTCGGCCTAAAAAAGCATTATAAGGGGAGTCTATGTCTAACACAACGAACTATAATATATGCACTCTCCGGCGTTCTCCAACTCCCAACTCCATTGGTAGTTCCACTACTCCGGTGGGTATAGTAGCGCTCCCATTGAAACCGTGGATTCGGGACTGACAAGGTTTCAAATCTTTGGCTTCCATTTTCATTTGGTCGTAAGCTCGTTTAAACAAAATATTCACAGAGCTTCCACTATCAACTAAGATCCTCTTCATCCAAGCGGGACCTACTTGAGCTGAGATGACCAGTGGATTGATAGTGGGAGCTTCGACTTTATCAACATCTCTGTCTCTTAATACGATGTCATCAATCATCGTCTTCTGTTGTTTGGTCGGAACCCCTTCATCAAAACTACTATAACACTCGAAGTTCGCATGCCTAATGGAGATGGCATACGACTCCATTTCCTTCCAGCTTCGATCTGCTGGATGAGGACCACCACTTATTGTATTAATAACCAACCTCCCGCCAGTTCGAGCGGGTTCCTCTTGCCTTTCTTGATTTGGTGCACGATTCTGATTCGATGGACCCGCACCTCTTGGCTGCGGGGCCCGCACATACTGATCCAACTTTCGTTCACGTATCAGTTTTTCAATGAGATCTTGTAAATGACGACACTCATTCGTATTATGGCCATAACTTTCATGGAATCTACAAAACTTTCCTGTTTGGACCTGTCTTTCCGTTGACGGTTTAGGGGCAGGTTTCTTGTATTGCATGGTATTACAGGTCTGCAAATACACATTCTCCAGCGACGTATTCAATGGAGTATAATTATCGAACATGGGAGCTCTACGCCGTGGACCACGATTCTGATATCGTTTTTTACCTTGATTTCCACTATCCCTCTGCTGGTTCTGTTTGTTTTGTATATTCAACTGAACTTTTCTGGAACTCTCACCGGATTGTTTAACGGCAATGTTACTCTGAATTCCTTCGACGCTGGGTCCTGCGTCATCCTGCTTCCTAGACTGTTTCGCATCCTCCCTTCTCAAGAATTAGGCTGCCTTGGAATAGAAACGGTCCAATGACGTAGGCGGCTTTCCAGCTAACCAATTTCCGAACTTGGAATCAGGATCAATCCCCTTACTTAATGCCATCAGGATAGAGTTGTCATTGGGATTGCTTATTTCTGCACACGCAGCATGAAATTTCTCCAAGTAACGTCTGAGTGTTTCTCCGTGAGCTTGAGTGACACTAGATAGAGTATTAACATCTTTAGGTCTTGCCACATGCATACGGAATTGTTCAACAAATGTGGTGGCCATTTGGTCGAAATTACAGATGGATTGTGGTGGCAAACGAGTAAACCACATAGTTGCAATGCCCCCCCAGGGAAATAGGGAAACTACGGCATTTTACTGCATCATCAGCCCTCGCAGCATTCATTAGCCATTCATACTTCAGGATGTGTTGATTTGGGTCAGAACTTCCTTCATAGACTGGCAGGGTTGGCATCTTGAAGCGCCGAGGTGGTTCAGCATATAATATGTCATTAGTGAAAGGGGTATGACTCTGGGAGATCCCCCAGTTATCATTAGTGAGGCCCTGACTTTCACGGATCATCTGACAAATCATCATCGGTATATCCAGCATCCGGATATTTGGAGGATGTTGTGCCAAGGTGTGGTCGGGTTCCACAGCGCGAGTCTGGACCGGACGCGGTCGACGGTCCGTGCCTCGCCTCCTTGGTTCAACATTTTCAGGGACATAAGGTTCTGGAGTGGGTTCTCGTTGGTCACGATGCAGATCAGCTTGATTCCTAGCATCAACTCCTTGTTCGGTAGTGGTGGTGGCAGCAAGGTTGCCTGTGACATGGTAAGGAGCGGCACCCCCTCGGGATGAGGGTCCGGTATGATGACTGGTGGATGGTCCAGTTCGGGGTTGTCCAAGATTCAAGGCAGGTTGGTGTCCTGTGGCCTGGGTGTAGCTTACATCCAGCCGTGGGCATGTGGATCGATGGTGATCATCAGATGAGGCTGAACTCTCCGTGGAAGAATAAGAAGCTTGGTCTCTTCTGGATCTTCTGCGCCTTTGGCGATTCAGCTGGTTGGTCAACTCTATGTTGGCACGCAGTTGTTCAGTAAGTTGTTTCCGACTCTGGGTCAACTCTTGAAGCAGCATCTGAAACTCTTGTCTGGTAACCGGGCCTGATGCATCTGAAGGTCCGGCGGCATCTTGGCTGGATGGAGGCAATTGCATGGGATTATGTCTGTCCCGTCCTTCTTGATTAGCAGCTGTAGAAACAGTTCGTGTGCTTACCATGATGAATTGATGAAGTTCTTTCCTAGATCTGATGCAAATCTGAATAGAATGGAAGGGCTTCAAGGTCTGAGATCTGGATCTTCTTCTTGGATTTATGCAATCCGGTATCGATAGCAGATCCAAAGAGCAGGAGAAAATTCAGGTTTTTTCTCAGTGAAAGCACCAAAGTGATTGTACCAAAAATGGGCACAACACTCTTCAGAAGTTTTTCAAGAGATAAAATGAAGAAATTAAATGGAAAAAGAGGATTATCCAACAAAAACTCCAAAAACAGATATGTAAATGATAAAAAATGCACAGAGACATAAGAATTTAGAGTGGTTCGACGTATTGCCTACATCCACTATGAAATTGATCGCTTTATTGATGTTTCTTTGACGACTATAATTGATTGCAGTGGGTTACAGCAGATAACAATGAATTACAGTAGTAAAATTCGTTTGCAGCAGTAGTAATGGAGTTTAGAACTGAATCCGGCAGAGTCTGGGCGTTGGAGAATTCAAAGATCCTTTTTCTGTAGGCCCTGGGGGTCTATTTATAGGCGTAGGAGGCTGATATTTCGCTCAGATCTCGAGAGACTTCTTCTGGCATGTGAGCGGGCCCACGCGGCCAAGCCCGTGAAGTTTTGGCTCGATCCGTGATCGATACGAACGAATTTCGTATCGATCAAGATTGCGTCCAATGGAGTCGAAATTTGGTGCGGACATTCTTTAGCATGTACGTAAGCTCCTGTGAAAATTTCATAGCATTTGGGCTTGTGGATCTTGAGTTATGATCGATTCGAATTGGAGTAACTCGGCAGGCTGTTTCGTTTGAATCGATCATTTCGAATCGATGGTTGCGTGTGATCAAGTGGTGACGTGGCGTGCATTCATCGCATCGATCCACATTCTTCGCCGGGTTGATCGAGTCGTTCCAGGGTTTTCGCCGTGTTCGTATCGAAGTATTTGTCTTGTTCGAATCGATGGAAGTTGGCTTGTTCGTATCGATGGAAGTTGGCTTGTTCGTATCGATGGAAGTTGGCTTGTTCGTATCGATGGAAGCGCTCTGACTCAATGGATACGAACAGTGATCCACTGATGGATTCGAACAGTGTGAATCGATGGATACGAATAGTGATCCACTGATGGATTCGAACAATGTGAATCGATGGATTCGAAGTTGATCGATACGAAGTAGACTCTGGTGATGGTTACGAAGTCGATCGATACGAAGTAGACTCTGGTGATGGATACGAAGTCGATTGATACGAAGTGGACATTGGCCAATCGATTCGAACAAAGCTTTCCCGAATGGATTCGAACAGAGGCTTGGCAATGGATACGAAAATCGAGCTGTTTCCTTCATCTTGCATCGATCGTAACTCGAGCATATGAACTCGGATTGACTTGAAATTTGGAGTGTTGACTTTCATAACTTTGCTTGTCGTGTCATGTTAATTGTAGCTTGATCTGGACTTGGACAAAATTCGCCGATGTCCATAGTGAGCCTGCGCATAACCGATCTCCATGACGAACCGTCATTGGTTTCTAGTCAAGTTCTTGGTGTCACGGCCTTGCCAAAAGGCGGGATAACAGCCTTAGTTATATTAACCAATAGAGAACTCTTGAGTGAGTCATTCCATAGTTATCCAATAACTATAAGTACATAACCCCTTGGTGCCTCAGCAATCATGAGTAATGCACTATTCAACCTTTGAAGAGCGCCACACACTCTAGTCTCAACGGACGTATTGATATTTAATCTCTATACATTTTGACTAGGAATATTTAATATGGTATGTTTATTTTATTATGATAAATCACCTATAATTACAACACATTGTTACTACTATCACAAAACATATCATTTATGGATTTTCTATTAAATATACTTTTAATTAAATTAATTAATATAAGACAGTATATCAAATATATAATAGAATGAAAACACCTTTTATTTCGAACAAGATTGGTTGTCGAGTTGGATATATATAGCAATTACATAATTGCTCCTAGGGCATACCTCTAACTCTATCAATCTCCCACTTGCACTTGGGGGCCAATTATGGAATCTTTATCATATCCCTTCGATTAATTTGATAAGAACTGATCGAGTTAGACCCTTAATGAATGGCTCTGCTATGTTGTTTTAATTATCTACTTTGTCAATTAATTCTCTCCAATGTTGATAAATTACCTTTATCATATGGAACTAGTCGGAGTATGTTTCTCAGCTTCTAGTGAGCTTTTATCATCACAATGTTAACGTATAACAAAAATGTAGTATTCTTACTACTTGGAATCACCTCTAGCTCAGTTATAAATTTGTGCAATTATATTTATACATTGCTTTTATCATTGCCCAATTCAAGGTGATGTGCCTACACTTTTCGTTGAATCGGCCACATTCTTTTGTTTGGAACATTTCCAATTTAGAGCTCTTTAACTAAAGTTCGAAGATGAATTTAATACAAACATTAAACACAATATCACTTATGAAGTTTGAGTCCGAATACTCCTTCATAAGGAGTTCGTTGTTTATGTAAACAATTCTCTAGTATTTCGTAAATACTCGAGAACACTCTAAACTATCAATTAGTGATCTTAATTTGGATTTTATATTTGCTTCATGCATCAAACACAAAAGAAAATTATGATATTGTAGACAATGCAACATGTATGATGATTCTCATTGCCAATGCATAAGGAATCCATCTTACATGTTCCATATTAAACATTTAAATAAGGTGTCTTAGTATATCGTTTGGGACATTGCCGATATTCTTTATGCTTATTATAAAAGATATCATTTACAATTCCAATGTCGAGTATTAAACAATTAAGCTATTTCCATTTTAATATAAGTGCATTATTAATAATCGGCGGTTTGTTTTTTACATACAGTCTAGAAATATCTATGTACCTTTTGGTGGTTCTTTCTTATGGACACGTGCTTCCTCTACATTTTGACTAAAGATCAAACTATTTGGTATTTCTATCAAAAAACATTTCAATTCTGATGCTTATAAAATGATACTTTCGTATCATTTCTTGGCTCATCTCGAAAACCCATAAACCCAGTATCGCTTCCACTAACTTCGAGACACTTTGGTCGTTACGTGCAAATGGTCTATTCTAAATCAGAATTCATAATTTCTAATTTCAACACATATGTACCAAAACACAAATTCATACCAAGCAATAATTTTGTAAGTAAATCTGAATTAACTTGAGCATGTTGAATAACGAATCAATTATGATAATTTCAACAGTTGAAATTTATGATTTTATTCTTGTCAATGTTGCTCACTATGTTCCAACTACATTGTCTCACTTGAAGACACATTGCGGCCCATGGATCATATTCATTCAGGTAAATCTATCAAAATCATATTTTAACAATGTATTTGGAATCGATTTCAAAGGTGGAGCCTTGGCGCAATAGTTAGGTCACCTGCACTGTGATCTGGACGCCCAGGTTCGAGTTTCAAAACAGCCTCTTCACAATGCGAGGGAAATGCTGCGTACATTATGGATCTCCCCAAAGCCCGCTATCGTACTGGAGCCTCATGCACTGGGTTCCACCTTTACTTGGAATATATTTTAGATTTGCGCATTATACCATATCGTACAGTCAATATTCTTAATAGTTAAATTGACAACCGATGATTATATAATCTCGACATTAATAAGAAACACATAGTTTCTCTTCAATGTGCAAGAATATTTATTAGACAAATGCATATGTTCATTTAGGTTGGGTTAATTTCATTTCATCACTTGTAATCAGTTTTATCCTTGGATCATATCCAAATCTATTCTACTACCAATAGTTTATAAAAAAATTCCTTCACTGTGAAGTTAGTATTTCTTAACACAACAATTTTACTCGGTGTAATGGAACAGTTGGTTTTAGTTTACAGTACTTTATGAATTGCCTTATATATAACTGATTTGGTTTTAGTTACAATACTTATGTTCAAAACATAAGTTGGCCATCCAATGATAGTCATTCTCGAACTCCTTTTAGGGTGATTTATACAGGATCCCTCAGGAACAATTATTACATGCAGTCTTTCGACTTATACAACCTACCAACTCTTTGGCCTAGGATTTATTAGGGTTTCTTATAAACCCTTATCTTGTATGATTTTGTAAACTATTATTTAAATAAAATTAATTTTAACCTTGTGTACTACTCTTAAGTACACGACCTTATAGAAAGAACTTAACTCAACGTCACTCACAATTAATTGTACTTTGATAAATAAAGTTCAATTACTCCTTATCGATACATCATTATATATCTTAGAGAGAAGTGACTTTTGAGATTGAATCTTTATTAATTCTTAGGTACGTTAGAAACTCTTTCCAATATACTCGCATATTCGATCAAATCCAATCATTTTTATTTTCTATTGCATATTGTTTTATTTACTTTCATTTTGTATTATATGAACTCATCATTAACATAACATATATGTATCATATGCACATGTTCATGGTAATTTGTTAGTCAATATAATGATGTATATGGAACTGCTTTGGTTTTAATAGACTTGCAATTTCATTCATCTATATATACCAATCCGATGAGTTCATTAACGCTTATGATGCTCCCACTAAATGGGTGCTTTGGCCTTAATTGTATGAGATATAATTTATTGGTACCATATGGTTCATAATTATATAATCAAAAATTATTTCTTAAAATTATGACTTAGTCCATAGTTTCAAAATAATTGCAAATAAATTTAGATACTTTTGTATTTCCATTGCATCACTAATATCGGTACTATATATTACTTCATAATGAATATTCATAATATTCATACTAAAGTAAAACTATGTCTTTTTTTCAGTCAATACCGTAAAATTATTGTTGTTTCATAAATAATGTTTGGTATGTTTTATGAAAATAGTTTTTGTAACTTGATGCGACTAATAAGTGTTATATGGCAAAGTTCCATTACTTCTTCCATTACAATGATAGCGTATGAAATAAGGAGGTCCATTCAACCACTTAATATAGGTTATTTATTCCATCAATTATAACCAGTTTAAAATCAAGAATTTTTAGATCAAATATCTTAAATTTAAAGAAATAAATCTCACAAAAACTAATTTTCTATGTGAAAATACATTTGGAATGGATATCATATTTCATATTCCTTATCAAGCATTTATTATTATTTACAATTCTTGTTTCGGATGTTTCTTTATGAAGCAGAAATGACCATTCACTCTCTTCATCTTAACCGTGCCTTAAGTTACATCCGCTCTTGTGCATTCGCTTCCCTGTCCAAATGATCGAACCATTCAAAAGAAACCCTTACTACAATATCATAAAGAACTCTTTAAAAAAGTGCATTTGATAATCCCTAACATTTAAGGTATCAAATATGTTGCATTTTACGTCAACTGATCAAAATGACTTTTTAATGATCGAATTCTTATACTTGCCTTGTAGCTTTTTGTCTAGTGTTACATTTAACACAACAATATCATGATTGTAATCAATCATACTGAATACATGATCTCACACTATGGTTTACTTGCTTATTTTGAGTGAACTAATTTCATCGAGATTTCACACATTACGAGCGGTGACCATTCACCATATAACATTTATATGTGATTGGAAATGAATCTAATTTTTGTATCCTTGTATTGCTTTTAGAGTTCAAAACTCATTGAAGACAATACACAGTCTCGGGAAAGTAAACGCGTAAGTAACCAAGTTACGAATGTATTTAGTAGTTGTGTAATTAAGAACCCGTAAGGGTTAACATGCAAAATTTATTAGAAAGTATATATTATATTTCTATTTATCAATATTAATTCAGTTCATTTGTATAGCATAATTTATAAACATTTTATCAATCATATTAGTTGCATAAATTTATCAATATAGATTATTATAACTTTATACAGTAGAAGTTCTTATAATATTAGAAAGGTTAAATGTTACCATTTCATTTTTCTAATCAGGCTCCCACTAGTCATTTATGTTTCTCCAAAGATGAAACATAGAAGTCTTTCAAATTCATTAGTAGGTATTAGGATGCGTATATCTTAGGATTCTGACCTTTAGGAAGGCTCAACAAATCATACTCCTATATACGATGGATAACTTCGTATCGATTGTATTATATTCAACTCCCAACCCGTAGTTCCTTGTCCTAATCTCATTTTTACCTTGTGGAAACCCCAATAACTAAAAGATATTATTCACTCATACCCACCATTTCACGATGACCTAAGTATATTATACATGCCTAGAGGAAAGTTCAACAAATATATAAGTATCTTACCTCGTCTAGTCTATACATTAATAATACTACACATAACATCTCTAGCTTGAGGAAAGCTCAACAACTAGAGAGTATGTAAGTAATTTATCAATGTACAAATGGTAGATGACAACTTTATATCAAAGATTCATAATCTTCAATATATTTATAGAGTGATATCGACTTATGGAATAATGTAATTTTAATGAAATATCATTATGATTCAAGTGTCAAACACATCAGGAATCATGGTATATATACATTTATGTATGTATTTATTCCTTAAGTCTATTTAGGGTTTCTACAATGTTCTACCTTTAGTTTATACATTCATATTATATAAGTTTCATTATTATATAATTATTATATTTTAGTTGGCTTATATAACAATCTAATATATAAATTATATTAGTTAAATCATATTTAATTAATTAACTCTTTAATTAATTGTTTATTATTCAATTTTAACATATTATATTTAATATTTATATGCTATAACTTTTATAGTAATAACATATATCATATATATATATATATATGCGTATGTATGTATCTTAATTTATTAATTAACTTTTAATTAATTAATTTTAGCTACATTTTATTAATTTTGGAAAATTATTTTACATAAATACATGTATACTTATATTGTATTAAACATTTCATGACAACATAACATATATCACTATATATTATATTTGTATATACGTATATTATTTAATTAACTCATTTAATTCTTTTATAAACCTTATTAGTAAATTTAATTTCGAAATTAACTTACATTTATTTTCAAACTTTTTGAATTTTTTAATATTTTATAACTTTTATAATATATATATAAATATAAAGGTTTTAAATTTAATATCATTGTTAGAACCGGGCCAGTCAAAAGTGGGGTAATTGGGTAAATTCATTTAGAACTTTTCTAAATTTTCTCTTACATAAAATGCTCATTTATTATAATTGTTTAATATTAGTTTAATCTAATTTTGAATTGTTCGTAAATTAGGATGACCACATCAAATGCACCTATGCGCGAATGTGCAAGTGTAACACACAAAAAGTGCGCACAGCAAATGTGAACATTTTAGGTGTTGGGATTACATCATAAAGGTCATATATCCCCTTCGTATATGTTTTTGTCGTCCAAAGGAAAAGTCAATTTCTTTTAAGATTTGTTTACATGTATGTATATCTATAGATATATTATATATACATTTTTTTTGAAAGGAAAAGGTTTTTTATTAATGAATGAAATAGAACCATATGATAGCAAGATTCGCCTCTTTAAAAAACCTTACCATTGTGGTAAGGAAAAAGAGCACGACATCCGCTATAACACAATACGACTCTTGTACCGGTAAGAATAAACTTCAAATAAAATAAAAAAGAAAAGCAATCGAACTAAATTGGGTAACAATATGGTACACCTCCACTTGCATATAAAATTCACCAGCCCAGCCTAAAACGTGAGAAAAACAAAGACCCATAATATCTTCAATCAGCAAAAATCGACTATCCAGAATCTTCCAACCTGATAACCCATCTCAAAAACTTCCTCTCTCCACTGAAGATAGTTTTCACCATTGGAAACGGCGAACCAGTTGCAAACGTACATCAATTTCAATTAACTTCATCCTTTGTTCCATCGAGCATGCCTTCCGTTCAAATCGGCGACGGACTCGCTCTAGCCATATGTGGTGGGTCAACATGGAAGCCACCACATATGCTAGGTGATGAGCAACTGATTTGAGTGGGAAACTTCGCCTCAAGCTCGAAAGGCGGTGGTTCAACGTGGTCATAGTGACATGATGTAGGTCTAACTTCTGGAGCAGCCTTCTCCACAGAAAAGTACTAAATTTGCAATTCGAAAATAAATGGTCATGAGATTCATTGTCGGTGTCACAAAGTAAACATTGTTTCTCAAAATTCATGCCCCAAATCGCCAATCTATCAGCTGTAGGTAAGTGTTTGATGTATGTTAGATACGTAGTAAAGGAAAATTTCCTTGCTGTCATGGTATGCCATATTAATACAAAATTGTCATCCTTTTGTTAGGGTTGACGAATGTTGTTCCAAACCGAAGCGAAAACAAATTTCTTCTGGTTAGCAATAGTCCAATAGTCAGTAAGGCCATCAGTACTTAAATTTACTTGCACGATCTTTGAGGAGACTTCCATGGTCTCTGATATGATCTATGGTTGTCGTTGTCTGTTACGTATGATATAGCTCACCTTATTTTTAACTGAATTACTCAGGTAAACTCTGTTCCAGCCAATCAGGTCAACTAAAGTTTTATGATTAATCCATGGATCAAACCATAGTTCAGTTTGCTCCCCATTAACAATAACTCAATTCATAAGTTTTGCAGCTAAGTCTAATTGTCGTAAAATAGATTTAAAAGTGCCAGAAGCATTATTGTTGATAGGCAATACCCAGAAATTTGTCTTTGACAAATATTTAGCTCTCATCCATCTTGACCAAAGACAGTTACTGGTTAACAAATTCCATAGCAACTTAATCCTGGCAGTAGTAGTAAGATCAGTAAACTTTCTAAGGCCAATACCCCCTTCAATTTTGAACCTGCATAAGATATCCCATGATATCTTATGTAGCTTCCCTTTCCAGAAAAAGTCTGCGCATAATTTATTAATTTTCTGCAAAATTGACACTGGCAAATGATATATTAATATCCATTACATAACTATAAGAGTTATAGTGCTATGAATGAGTTCAGCACGCCCAGTTGCTGTCAAAAGATTACTGTCCCAGCCATCTAATTTAGTACCGATCTTCTGTAACAGGGGAACACAGTGTGTAGCGTGAATATAATCTAAAGTTAGAGGGACTCCGAGATATTTAACAGGTAAATTCGTCTTTGGTATATGTAAGATGGTAGAAATTTTAGTTTTATTCTCAGTCCCCATACTGAAAATTAACCGAGACTTAGTTTGATTGATGCGTAAACCAATAGTGTCCTCTAGTGTAGAAAAAATGAGATTCATATAATTCGCATTTTCTGTAGTAGCGGTTAAAAAAATCATTACAGCATCAGCATATAAAAGATGTGTTACAACAGGCTGCATTGTGGAAAAAGGCTGCAATTGTTTGTCAATCACACCTTCTTCCATTAATAAAGTGAAATATTCCATGGCTATGCAAAATAAATAAGGAGATAACGGGTCGCCCTGCCGTAGACCTCTGTTGTAAGAAATAAAACCGTGTTGTCGCCCGTCAATCATTATGGAAAAAGTAGGTGTAGAAATGCACTCATGAATTAATTGTACGATGGATGTAGGAAATCCCATACACATAAGCGTATGCCAAACGAAATTACAATTCACCATATCATAAGCTTTTTGCAAGTCAATTTTAATGCACATTTTTGGTTTACTCATTTTAGTGAAGTCGCGAAACTGTTCATGAGTGAGTAGCACATTCTCACCAATATTTCTGCCAGGAATGAATGATGATTGATTGTCTGCAATCAGCAACGGCAGGAACCATTTAATACGATTACACATAATCTTAGAAATAATTTTGTAGAGAACATTAGCGCATGAAATAGGTCAATAATCTAAAATAGATTACGGCTTATCTTTTTTGGGAACTAGAGTAATGAAATTGTGATTTAATTAATGTGGTAGTTTTCTCATTTGAAAATTTTCTGACACCGAATTGAAAATGTTTTCATGCAGGTCGTCCCAATGCAATTTGTAAAATTTGGCTGAAAATCCATCAGGCCTCGGACTTTTGGAATCATCAATAGAAAAAAATGTAGCTCTTATTTCCTCCAATGTGACCGGTGAAGGTAAGTATTCTTTCCCAGATTATTAATTTGCATTCTAGTTGCAATAGATGGATGAGAAGTTGTTGTGTCTCCGTTGAACAAATGTTGATAGTATTCAATGGCTTCAGCTCGAATACTATTGTTGTCGTAAATATAATTTCCTTGTGAGTCAAGTAAAACATGTATTTTATTTTTATGTCGTCTCATAGACATCTTGGCATAGAAATATTTACTGTTACGATCCCCTTTTTGTAGCCAGCAAACTTTGCTTTGCTGATGCAGAAATTCGTGATGCTTACACATTTGTTCATTAAGCTGCTGCCCAAATAATACATATTATCATATAGAAGTTCATTCTCTGGTTGTTGGTCTAGCTGATAGAAAATTGAATCAAAGTCAGTCTGTAGTGTAGTAATAGATTTACCAGTTGCTCTTGATCTATGCCATGACTTCAATTCTGCCTTCACTATCTTTAGTTTGTTTAACAGTATGTATGATGGGAAACCCCAAGTAGTAGATGACAATTCTTTACGTATACAGTGATCATACCCTTCAATATAGCACCAGTTATTAATGTAGCGAAAAGGAACTCTTTTCTTTTGTCGAATAAATGTGCTGAAAGAAATCAAAATAGGGGTATGGTCACTTATAGAAGAGGGCAAGGTGATAGTGCAGAGGTGTGGGAACATAGACATAAAATCAAAGTTATCAAGGACTTTGTCGATATTCGTTGCAATTCCATGCCATCGCCAAGTATATTTGCATCCCTGCAATGGGGATTCAACAAGGTCACAGTTATAAAGATAGTTTTTAAACGAATTCAAGTAGGAAAAGGGGATAGGCAAACCTCCCTTCTTATCCTGTGGATTGAGAGCATTATTAAAATCCCTCATTACAAGCCATGGAGACTCTATAGTTGTAGCGTCGATGCAAAGCGAATCCCGTAGTTTTTGACGCTCAGAAAAAGCATTGCTCGCATATACACTTGTACAGTAGCACTGAAAACCTCCTTTATTTATTAGCAAATAAGTAACATGCTGTTGAGATTTTATGAGCACGTCATAATCCCAAACTAATATGTCAAGTAAGATTAAGATACGGCCCTTGCTGCCAGTGTCACTGTTGTGAATTATATGCCATGTAGAAAATTTATCTTTCAATTTTTCAATACTTTGGGAAGACAGTTTAGTCTCAACTAAGCTCGGTAGGGTAAGCTTATGAGACTTTAGAAGTGTGAATACCTGACTAATTTTGTCATCGGTATTCATACCCCTAATATTCCTTGTCATAATATTCATTTACCTACCAACGTGCTCCGAGTAGATCTTTTACGAGGAGCATGAATTGGACTTTTAGGATTCGCGGACTTCTCCCGCTTCTTTAAATATGTAGGGTTCTTCGATATCATGGGGAGACATTAATGGTTGGATTAATATTGTTGCCAGTTTCTTGAATTTGATTTGCTATGTTTTGAATGAACTGTACACTATCTTCATTATCTTCAGATTTGCTTTCTTTTTCTTCTGAAGTACATTCTGCTGTCACAGCTTCAGTAGTAGGTTTCTTCAACTTTAACGATGAGGCTACAATCCCAGAACCAGTACAGGGCTTACTTTGTGGTAAAGTACTTTCTGATGCTACATCTTCAGTTGCATCGATCTTCGACGTTGATGAAAAGGCTGCAGGTCCGGAAGTAGTGCAGGATGCATTAGAGCCATAGTCATATGTAAATGTGGTTCTAATTGCTGTTGTAAAATGGAAAATGTATTATGAAGGGGGATAGTTGAACTGGATTCAACCGGTGCTTTGTCACAATTAATCTCTACCTCAGAGCTTCGTAAATATTATATATACATATGTATATATGTACGTACATACATACATATATATATATATATATATATATATATATATATATATATATATATTTGTGTGTGTGTGAATTATAGTAGGAAATCTAAAATTGGTTTTGATTAAAAAGGTAGGTAAAACATCGTTGCATTACTTTTAAAACTAGTTTTGTAAACTTTAAAACTTGTGCGCACACATATTCACAGACATACATATATGTTTATGTATACAATAAAGTTAATATTTTCAAAAACAACATTAAAATATGTTTAACTAATTTGTAATGCAACACCATATTTTCAAACCAAATATCTTTACATAAAACCATATGTTAATTTAAGAAACAAATAAAGAGTAATTTAAAGGTTTCTTTTTTTGAAAACAACAAATGAATATTAAATTCAGTTAATTTACATGTAACAATACCCAAAATATTTCAAAAGATTTTTGAACATCATTCAATCCATAACTTTGCAATATGTAATAGGATCCATTAATATAATGGTTCTAAAAAATTTATTCAAACAATATTTTCTGAATTAAAAAGGATTAGACGAACTGGGCATATATGAATTTGTGATAATAAGATCTAAATCTAAATTATATGTATACATAATGATCAAACAAAAGAGAGCAAAAGAGAATCTATGATTGATATTATTATTATCAGATAGACAACATATAAAAGGGAAATAAAATTCTACATGATAAAAAAATAAACGATTCAAATGTAGAAATTTGATAATCATACATAAACCAAAATCATGCAAGGAGGAGAGGTAGGAGATGTGAAGGATTATAGGCATGTAAATATGATAATTTACACATATATAAATAACATAGAAGATTACCTTTCAGATAAAGCCTAGAGGATACACCTTGAATGGAGAGGAAATTCATATAATCAACACATCAGTCTCTGGATCTGCAATACCCTTGAGATAACCTACATTTTTTTAATTTGTTTGAACGAGTTTTGGAAATTTGGAGCTATGGGCACCATGAAAATTCAGCCCTAGGATGTTTCTGTAGGGATGAAAAAATGTCAGAGAAATATCTTATTAAAGGAGGAAATAAATGTGTGATTAAGATATGACATTTTTCTCACCTTTATTTAAATTTGCCCTTTGATTTAAAATTTAAAAGCTCTCTTATTCCTCAAAGTATGGCTGACCATTTTACGGGCTATTTGGGCCCCAAAACATTCCAAAAACCAATTATTACTATTCCCATTTAAATCAAATTTAAATTTCTTATCGATATCGTATATCGATACACGCATTTATAACAATTATACACACACTTTATTAAATTGTAACGACCAGCTTTTTCGATCCTTAAATGTCTACACTAACACATCCACGGTGTTCATGTGTTGAGCATCCAAGTGCCATAAAGACATATTGTTAGAGTGAAAAAAAAGAGAAGATATAATAGAATCCCCAACGTGATGAGTAATATACAATATACACATGATCTTTACAAAAGAAAACTGTAATATAAATACATCAATCGGAGTAAACTAACTTATCATCAGTTTAAACAGTTATAACAACCTATCCTCACAAATGCTGATAAATATAAAATACGAAATGCAACGGGAAAATAAAATACGTGAATACGTCTTGGAGGCATCGAGCTCGTCTTCTGAAGCTCCAAAGCATCCAAAGCTAAATCTGGAAATATACTCGTTTGACCCAAGCATTATAAGAAAATAACGCCTGGATTAGTCTGGTAAACCAGTGTGAGAAATACATATTAAATGGATTTTTAATATCATAAAAACTTTTCAAATAAAGGAATCTTGTAAAACCATGCCGCACATAAACACGGATGAGTTTTTACCTTACGATGACCAAACCACTTCTATAAGAAATCCAGTGATATTATAATAATGTTTAGGATTTAAAAATAAATATATAACATAGTTAGAATGCTTGCATCTCACGTTCCAACATATTTGGGCACAACTAAGTCTCTAAGGCACTTATTGGAGAATGGATTCCATAAATGACAAGGTAAGGGACTATCTTCCGTACAATACACCTCTAGAGAAAATGTACCGAGGCTACAAACCTTGCACCTTTGTGAATCACGACCGGCCTACCCCTTCCTGAATTGTACCGAATATGATCATCCTTGGGTTCCAATTTGACAAACCATACCGGGCCCCAAGCATACATAAATCCATAAATATCGATCTAGATCAGGCAATGATCATACCCTAATGGGAGCGACCCACATAGTCCTATGACACAACTCCTATTTTTGTCATTACTAGTGTGAGGCTCGAGGCAACGATTACCTTTTTTAGCAAATCCCACTTGGAATGCCGACACTGCCCTTCAGGCAACAATGCAATACGGGCATTCATTCATACAAGTTGTTCTGCATCTGAACAAACTGAAGGCACTACTTCTACTACATCATAATGATGGTAGCAAGCGGCCATTGCACTTCAAAGAACTCCGCCTTCGATTTCATCATCTTCAAGATGTCTCCAATTCAAATGCTTATGCCGGTTCGAAGTGGTTTTTGGATAACATATCTGATCTCGGTCTCTCCGAATCGATAATCGATAATTTCAAAACCGACCAAGATTCGATAAGCGGTTATTTAACTATCAAATAAACAAACAATCCAATCAGATATTTAACCAAGCATGGTTAAGCACATAAGCAACCACTAAGCCTCTTATTTAATCCTTTCGTTAATTAAAAATCACTTTTTAAATCCTTGTATTAACATATCTTTTACAAAAGATATATTCACAAACCCTTTCTACTCTTTTCAATACTTGAATTTTTTTATTAATATACTCATCGCAATGTTATAAGTATACTCACAAAACATTTCACTTTCAATACATAGAAAACTTTTCCATATACTTATATCTATAGTATAAGTATATTCACAAAACACTACATTTTCAATACTTAGAAAATGTACCCATATACTTATCTCAACGGTATAAGTATATTCACAAAACACTACATTTTCAATACTTAGAAAATGTACCCATATATGTATCTCAACGGTATAAGTATATTCACAAATCTTAAGAAAGATTTCTCTTTTTCCAAAATCATATTTAATTGGGTTAAAACAAATGTTTTTTAAAACATTGGTAATAATAAACCCAAAACACTTTTGGTGTAAGTAAATGGATTGTATAAAAATTAGACCAAATATACTTACCACCACTTTTCGATTTCAAACAATACCATCCCTCGATTAACAATGAAATCGGATAAGTTAGCAAACTATCATTGTCTCAACATACATTCTTAATTCTCAAGACAAGGACGAATTTCCGTATCTCGGAATTTGGTGTTAAGTATGAAAAGAATACTTTCTATACAACCATAATTTAAAAAGATCATTTATGGAAATCAAATCCCATTCCTTCTACAAAACTCCTTTTTATAAATCTCATTTCTATCTACAAAACTCCCTTTATAAATCTCATTATAAAAATTCGAAACTCCTTTTATAAATCTCTAAATATAAGCATAAAACTCCTTTTATAAATATCCAGATTAATTTATAAAAATTCTTTTATAAAACTCCATATTCATTTACCAAACTTCTTTTATAAAACTCCAAATTCATTTATAAAACTCCAAATTTATTTATAAAGCTTCTTTTATAAAACTCCAAATTCATTTATTCCATATATCACTATAAATCCATAGATGTGATTATTATTCCAAACTATAAAAATGATATTATTTCCCTTTTTATAAAATACCATTTACACATCTATTCTTTTATTTATAAAATACCATTTATAAACTATCATTTTATATATAAAATAATATTTATAAATCTATCCTTTTATACGACATTTTATATAAAATATTTCACAAATATTTATGCTAAAATATTTCTATCTTCTTTTAAAATAGAATCACTTTATTATAAAAGATAAATTCCCCTTTATTTACTTTTAAAACAAACATTTATTATTATATTAACTTTTCTGTAAAATAAATATTTTTTGAAATACTTTTAAAACATTTCTAAAAAGGTAAGAGTAAAATAGAGAAGTTCAAAAATTATTTTTAAAAAAAATACCATCGCAAATCCCAAAAGTCACATTTAAAAATCATTCTCTAAATCAAAACCAATTTCAAGACAAAATAGCAAACAATAATATTTCAAAATACTATAATGAGGCTAATAGCTCATTCGACTTTAGCTCAAAATTCCACTTGCTCCAAATTCGATGAAACAAATTCTCATGCGTAGATATTGCTCCTACGAGTGCAACGCAAAAAACCACGTCTTGATTGGACCTCGTATGAGAAAGCTATTGATTTGATAGGATTTGGGATTAATTAAATAACTTAATTATTCTTATTAAATTAATAACCCACCCTTAATACTACTTCTCCCTCCTTAATCAATGCATGTGCACACATATGCACATGGATACCCATGGCCGCATGCATCACCACCCCTAAATTGACCAATACTTCACGAAATTAGAATCTGACTTCACCATCGTTCTCCACTCCACGAGTGCATCACCTTCCACCCAACCATCTCGATCTCTGCCCCCAAATCCACAGCGCGACCTATCAATTCAACAGTGGCCTCCCAAAACATCGCACCACCCAAACAACCATCAAACTCTACCAAACTCCGACCGCCCATGCCATTTTCCTCCACAAACCCAATGCCAACCATGTTTCGTCAATCATTGATAAATCATCCACAAGTCCAAACCCTAACTCCTCTTATCCACGTTGATCATGACCAACGTCGACCACACACTACCAAACTCCCTAGATTTAAAGGTCTCATCCCTACGAACTCAACGTATCCTATTTTTTATTTTTTCGTTGAGTAAGTTATTTGATTTAGAATTTTGAATGGAAGTGGCTTGATTTTCTTTTTACAGTAAATGTAAGAGGAGGGAAAATAAAAGTAAGAGGGAAAGTAAAAAATGAAAAAAATTCTTAGTGTATGAATCACGAACGACAGAAACAAAAACATGATCGTGCACAACAATGCGACACGATCCTAAAATGATAATAAAATACATTGGTTATCTTATTCTGTGAAATTTTAAAAATACCACCGTTTGCCAAAAATACGTCAAAGGGTAATTTAAATATTTACTAAATTAAAAATTATGGAAAAATCTTATAAATTCATTTAAAAACACATCATCAAAAATTCGTCTTAATAAAAATTGAGTTTCTTATTATTTATCACATTCGAATCAAATTTGAATATTCAAATAAATTAAATACTCTTATTCGAAACGTTAAAAATTCCGCATCATAGCATTCTTCTCCCCTTAAAAGAATTTTGTCCTCGAAATTCCCAAAGGAAGAAAACTGTGTTCATACCCTTAAGCTTTTAAAAACTCTCATGTTATAGAAAAATTTGCTAGCACCTACTTTTCATGGCTAGGTCTGAAAAAAAATCACAACATCAATATAAGCCCATATCTAGAACCTTCCATATATGGGGACAACACAACGACAATATATACTTATGATATATCTTATAGAGTGTGTATGACACATAGCAATCACACCCATTAAGCATAAACACGTACCAATTTGTTGAGCAATCAAATTCTACTCATGAAACCAAAAGCAGCTAGCAAGCCTTTGTTTCCATGTACCTGAATTTCAATTATATAACCCAAAAGAGAGCTAAACATGGCAAATGAAACAATACTGCAACTCATCCATAATATCACAAATCTAAGCCTACTAAACCAGATATAGCAATCATCTCGCATAAATATACCATCAAACCAAATAACTTGCATTTCTAATGTAAGAATCACATAATATATTAAAGCCCATATGATGCACGTATGTCATTCGTAAGCAATATCAAGTTTGAACACTCACTTGATCGCATAAGTTTCACTTCCAGACCAGTATCGCTCACTCGACTTCCCAAATGCGGACTCTGATCAGGTTCCTCGATTAGAAACCTCTATTCTCCTTACATAACCATATACTATGATAGAGAACTTTAGAGTATTCTTATCAAAAATCCATATCAAGTGTTCGCCGTCAAGAATCGAGTGAAAAATCCTTGTTCGGATCGGTGTAAACACCTCGAAATCCTGTACTCGAATCTGGATCAAGAATAGTTTTGCGAATAAAATGATCTACGTACAACTAACGTATTGATTCCATGGTTACTTAACTATACCAATTATTTTTAATTCGCATTTATTTTTACTTGTATTATATTTCCTTTAATAATAAAATCATTTATGAACCATTTCATACTTAAGTTTATATTCATATAACACTCTTCTGCATCCTAAGAGTATATATACAATTTCAGATTTGTTTCACTTAACCAGGATGTTCAAATTTAAAACTTGTTTTAACTTACTACCATTCCATTCTAGAATTACCAAAATTCTACTTTTATATATTTTCACAAACACTTAGATTCAAGTCTCAACAAATTCGAAAGTTTTCGACTATCCAAAATGCCAAAAATTCCATTTCATTTCAACAAAGGAAAACCACTAAACAACATATCACAATGAGATGCACAAACCAAACTACCAAACAATATATCATAATATAACTAAGCAGAAAACTTAAGAACCTAACACAGGGTTTTATTTCAACTAATTTTAAAATAATAATATATACTTATAACTTTAGTATATCAAATCTTACTTTTGGGGTTTAATCAAAATCTGTTTTACCAAAGCAACTCTATATCAAATTACTATGGTAGCATTACCCCACGTAGAAACTCGAAAATGAACGTGGATGATGTTGCAATCATCACTAGAATTATTTTCTAGCGATGGAAGTGAGATCAGTGCTTTTTATCTTCTTTGAAATCCTTTAAAAATATTTTTATCCATAAATACTTTCAAATAATACTACTAATCTTTTCTTGAAAACTTGGAAAATCATTTTCAAAAACATCAAGATTTAAGTTCTCAAATTCTCAGCTTTAAATCCTTTATTATTTATAAACCATATTTATATAAATTTACTTTCTTGTATAAACTCATTTCACAAACACATATCTTTGTCTAGATTATAATAAACAACTTTTATTAAAATTAAATTTAACCCAACATTGTCACCAAACGCCTTATAGTCAATTTGTGAAACTTAATTCACAAGGTGTTCATATCTAATTTAATCAAACAATAAATGCTCATAAACTGGCCAAGCATAAATAATCAATCAACAAACAATAGTCAATGCTCCTAAACTGGATGGGCATGACTAATCAAACAATAACTAATAATAATTAAATATCATTGTTTCCTAACAAACAAACACATCATAAATAACTATATCAATTTTCGAAAATTATTCATTTATATATAAAATCTAAAATCTAAGTAAAATTGTTTCATTTACCAAATTTCAAAAACAATATGTGTCAGCTTGCCTTCTCCAAGACCTTAGAAACCCATATCGATATCGTGGAGTCCTACGTTCCGATCAGAATTCATAAACCACTCAATAGACCAATTAACAAAATATATAACAATTTTATAGCACCAACAAATACGTGCTCTCATATACATAAATACATACATATATATACATATATATATATATAGACAGACAGACATACACACACACACACCAAACTCATTCTAGGGTGTCACTTGCCCGTTAGCCCCACCAAGGCCTAGGTGTTCGCTCAACCTAAGCTCTGATACCACGTGTAACGACCAACCATTTTGACCCTTAAAAGTTGACAGTAATAAATACACGGTATTCATGTGCCGAGCATCCCAGTGCTGGAAAGATAGATTGTTGGGGTGAAAGAAAGAAAAGACAGAATATAATCTCACACCGTGATGAGTAATATATAATATGCACATAATCTTTACAAAAGAAAACAACAATATATATACATCAATCAGAGTAAACTAACCTGTCATCAGCCTGGACAGTTATAACAGTCTGTCCTTACAAATGCTGATAAATATAAAACAAGAAATGTAGCGAAAAAATAAAATACATGAATACGTCTTGGAGGCATCCAACACGTCTCCTGAAGCTCCAAATTATCCAGAGCTAAATCCAAATGTATACTCGGTCTGACCCAAGCATTATAAGAAAATAACGCCCAGATCAGTCTGGTAAACCAGCGTGAGCAACACAGATCAAATGGATTTAAATGTCATAAAAACTTTTCAAAATAAAGGTATTTCTTAAGATCACGCCATACGTAAACATGGGTGGGTTTTTACCTTACGATAACCAAACCATTTGTATAAAAAAATCCAATGATATTATAATAATGTCTAGAGTTTAAAATAAATATATAACATACCTAGAATTCTTGCATCTCACATTCCAACATATTTGGTCACAACTAAGTCTGTAGGCATTTATTAGAGAATGGATTCCATATAATGACAAGCCAAGGGACTACCTTCTATAAAGTATACCTCTAGAGAAAATGTACCAAGGCTGCAAACTTTGCATCTCTGTGAATCAGGAACAACCTACCCATTCCTGGATAGTATCGAATATAATCACCCCTCGGCTGCCAACTTGAAAAACCGTACCGGTCCCGAAGCATACATAAATCCATAAATATCGATCTAGATCAAGCAATGATCATAACCTAATGGGAGCAACCCATATAGCCCTGTGGAACAACTCCTCTTTTTGTCATTATCGGGTGTGAGGCTCCAGGCAACGGTTACCTTTTTTTAGCAAATCACACTTGGAATGTTAACACTACCCTTTAGGCAACAATGCAATACCGGCATTCATCCGTACAAGTTGTTTTAGGTTTGAACAACCTGAAGGCACTACTTCTACTACATCCTTAGGATTAGTAGTAAGTAGCCCCCTCGTGCTTCAAAGAACTCTGTCTTCAATTTCATTATCTTTAAGATGTCTCCAATTTGAACGCTTATACCAGTTCGAAGTGGTTTTCGGATAACATATCTGATCCCGGCCTCTCTGAACCGACTGTCGATAATTTCAAAACTGACCAAGATTTGATAGCCGGTTATTTAACTATCAAACAAACAAATAATCCAATTAGAGATTTAATCAAGCATGGTTACGCACATAAACAACCATTAAGCCTCTTAATTAATCCTTTCATTAATTAAAATCATTTTTTAAATCCTTGTATTATCATACCTTTTACAAAAGGTATATTCACAAACCCTTTCTATTCTTTTCAATACTTGAAAAAGTATTAATATACTAATCTCAACGATATAATTATACTCACAAAAACATTTCATTTTCAATACTTAGAAAACTTTCCATATACTTATATCAACAATATAAGTATATTCACAAAGCACAACATTTTCAATACTTAGAAAATGTACCCATATACTTTTATCAATGGTATAAGTATATTTATAAATCTTAAGATTTTCCTTTTTCCAAAATCATATTTAATTGGAATAATACAAATGTTATTTAAAACATTAGTAACAAGAAACCCAAAACACTTTTGGTGTAAGTAAATGGAACGTATAGAAATTAGACCAAATATACTTACCACCACTCTCTGGTTTCAAATAGTACTATCCCTCGATTAATAATGAAATCGAACAAGTTAGCAAACTATCCTTGCCTTGGCACACATTCTTAATTCTCAAGATAGAGACGAGTTTTCATACCTCGGAATTTGGTGTTAAGTATGTAAAGAATACTTTACATACTGCCATAATTTAAAAATATCATTTATAGAATTCAAATCTCATTCCTTTTATAAAACTCCATTTTATAAATCTCATTTCTATTTACAAAACGCCTTCTATAAATCTCATTATAAATTTTTAAAGCTCCTTTTATAAATCTCCAAATATAATTATAAAACTCCTTTTATAATCTCCAAATTCATTTATAAAACTTCTTTTTATAAAACTCCAATCCATTTCCAAATTTATTTATAAAAATTCTTTTATAAAACTCCAAATTCATTTATTTTACATATCACTATAAATCCAAAAATGTGATTTATTATTCCAAATTATAAAAATGACATCATTTCCCTTTTTATAAAATACCATTTACAAGTCTGTTCTTTTATTTATAAAATACCATTTATAAAATCTCTTTTTATATATAAAATAATATTTATAAATCTATCCTTTTATACAACATTTTATATTTTCACAATTATTTATACCAAAATGATTCTATCTTCTTTTAAAATAGAATCACTTTATTATAAAAGATAAATTCCCCTTTATTTTCTTTTAAAATAAACATTTATTATTATATTAGCTTTTCTATAAAATAAATATTTTTCGAAATACTTTTAAAACATTTTCGAAAAGGTTGGAGTAAAATAGAGAAGTTCAAAAACAATTTTTAAAAAAATACCATCGAAAATCCCAAAAGTCATAATTAAAAATTGTTAACCCAAAAAATGGATCAACGCCCTGGATTAAGTGTGAAAGCACCAACTCTATTTATCAGGCAAATAAGATAGAAAAAGCAATAGTAAATCGTAGAAAAAGTAAATGAACAAGAGATTTTTATAGTGGTTTGGCTGTTAACGAAGCCTATGTCCACTTTATGGATTTTATCGGTGTATTGACTGTTGATCACAGGTACAAGTTAATTACAATTTTTAAGTTTGAATTCAAGGAAATCTAGCTACCATTGAAGGAGATAAAAGGAAGGATCTCAATTGTCCCATGGCAGCCATTGTGAGGAAGAAGAAGGCTGAAGAATCTTCGTAGTAGAGTTTCTCCAGTCATCAGAGCCGCCAACCCCTTTTCTGTTGATGGTAGGATGGTATTTATAGGATTATGAGAGCACTTGGATTGAAACCAGAGTACCAGAGGCCTCTAATCATCACTATGAGGCAGCACATAAATCTTGGAAGTAAACTGAGCTAACTATTTGGATCAGCACCGATCCAATTGGATGGATCGGTACCAATCCAAATAGTTGAGCAATTCTTGCATAATTTTCATCGCACAAGCTTCCTTATCTGCTAGCGAGGCTTCCCTTTGCAATTTCATGACTTATTGACTTGTTTTGATGCTAAATCACTAGTAGGTTGGATCGAACTGTAACTTACATAGGACAAGTCGAGACTTCTTCAACCCGGATGCTCGAAATGTTATCAAATTTAGCAAATAAGCTTAAAAGTGATGTAGGGACATAATGTAAGTGGTTCGAAGCAATAATGAGCCAATAATTTGGATCGGATCGAAGCAGATCCAAATATTTGTCTTATTTTCTTCCCAAATTCCCAGAGTTCATTTGTTATGTTCTTTTAGGGCTTCCTGGGAAGTTTCGAGTCGTTCGAGCTTAGTTTGAATGTTCTAACTCCTTCTTACTTTCATCGGGTTAAAATCCCAATTAACATTTTTCCTTCAGAGCATGCTTTCGTTGGAAACAAGGCGTGCTATGGAATCACCTCTCTTCCGGTTTTCATTTTATGGAGCTTTATTGACAGCATCTTGTTTCCTTAAGCAGCTGCCTATGACGTTTCGGCTAACTATCCAGTCTTTTAGTGGTAATCTTCATTAGTCGCAACTACAGAATGATCTTGACTCGATAACTTCCAAGATGAATGCGAACATCAAATTAGACAAACAGGAGAAGATTGACATCATTCGAGGTAAGTAAATTGGATCGGTACCGATCCAGTTGGGTCAGATCGGCACCGATCAAAGTACTTAGGAATTTTTTTAGCTTTCTCTCCTTTTTTTAAAATATGTAAGTGGGATCAGATCTCCCATTTTACCATTCTCCATTTTCATGCCGAGCCGATCCAGATCAATTCGTACTCTGCCGATCCGCCTCCTGAAGCCGTTGGAACGCCACCGCTGTCAATCCTCTGCTCCGACGCCACTAATCACTGCCTTGGGAAATCCCTTCTGTCATTCTTTTCCCATAACTTCGTCTGCCTCTAGTTATTGCCGATCCAATCATTTTGCCGATCAAAGTGTTATGTTTCGAGCTACCTTGTCTTGAAGACTTCATTGTCGCTCTCGTCAATTTCGAAGGTAAAGGTCGGTGAAGTTGGTTTCAGTGCAACATTATGTTATTGATTGGTTAGGTTGCATTAGCGATGGTCATAGTGGAATGTCCGGGCTATTTGCGATTTTGGGAAGGAAGGTACTAAATCGAGTCTGTTCTTTGCAGAACAATGCCAAGATCTTGCTCCGGTGATCGACATGTTTTGCTATCTTCGTCCTCAAAAAAAGAATTAGCTTTTATCAAGCTTCACGGTCGATTCCGACATGACATCTCGTGGGTTGCAGATTGATTTTTGTTTTTCTGGGAGGTGATAATAACTTAGGATAGCATCTTGCGTTCAGCTTAGGTTGTTATCATCTACCAAGAAACTAAAATCGACCTATGCTGATAACTTCCTTATCGTTCCAGACCCATTAATCCATAGTTGCTTGATTTGGACCGACCGTTTTGAACACAAGCTCTCTTATATAGAATGAGGCGTAAATCTTCCTGTCGTAAGTCAATTTAGGGGAGTTCACCTGCTTCCGAAGTAGAGTCCTCGTCGATCCCAACTGGTCCCGCTACCTCTATAACTTCAGGATGGTACGGCAGCCTAATTCCAGTTGGCCTAGTTGTCGACCGCACTCCCCCCAACTTCAGGGTTCTGCTTGATCCCCGGAAGAAATCCTCCTTGATTCTTACACACAGTGTGTTGCGAAGCATTTGCTTGCAATATGGCATTCCGAAGGACGATGTACTTCTACCATAGAGAGGTCAATTCGCTCACCGGCCGCCTTCTGGATACGTGGCCTGCCATCGCTACATGTGCATGTATGGTGCGGTGCCCCCGTTTAATCATTTTTCGATGTCGACCCTTCATAATATGGGGCTGGCCCCGTTTCAGATTCTCCCGAATGGCTATGCCATGCTGACCTATCTATATGTTCTGTTCGTGCGAATGCTCAATCGTGCCCAAAACTTCGCCAAGCTGCAGTATCTTTTACTATTTAAAAAGAGGGAGGCCAACCCATCTCTTGTTTACATTGAGGCGCAGCGCGGTCGAATGCTCATACTCGATCTCCCTAGCAAAGTCCCCTCATTCAAAAATCAATTTTTCTTTGTCAAGTGTCCTAAGGGGTGCACTCGCCTATGGACCACGGGGGGTAAGTTTCTCTCATTGCACATAAAATTTTCTTTAGTTGTTAAAAAGTCTTCTGAGCGATCGTCTATTCTTTTACAGTCCTCCCGAGGATTAACAAGGATCCATCACTCGTGCCTGTTCTCAGTGCCCTTAAGGCGGTCGATGCTCGAAAATGCACGATCAGATTTTTGCTCACCGACGAGAATCTTTGTCGGTGCGGGCTTTTACATCCCGAGAGATTCATTGGGTTTTTTAGTGCCTCCTCTCGCTTCAAAGCTCGAGCTTCCTCGGTTTCTACCTTCCACGATTCTATCGGAGATGATGACGACGAAGAGAGAGATAGCGACTCGTCTGGCGAGGCAGTAGAATATCTGAGGAAACCCAAATATAAATTGAAACCGTCAGTCTGCCCAAAATGCCTTCGATCCCGGAAGAGAACGAAGAGGAGTTGGTCCATCGAGAAGTTAAAGCTCCGGTAATTGTGAGAAGGGAGAAAGGAGGATCCGATGATGGACTACCTTCAATTGACGAGGAAAAAAACTTGAATAAAGATATTGATGAAGGCGACGTCGATTCATGTGACAAGTCATCGGCGTTGGGTCCCAGGCACACTCTATCATCCCCATCAAAATAACATTTTGATGAAGTCCCTCCTAAAGACAAACTTGCCTCGAGTCATTCACCGGGAGATGCCGAATTTGACTTCGGAGATGCGAGTGACATCTATGTGGATGTGAAGGATCTGATGGGTGATTCTACTTCGGAAGGGTTGCCTTCTCAGTTTGCCCAAATCATTCCCACCGAAATGAACATCCTGACATTAATTGGCGATCGATGTGGTTGTGTTATTCTGCTGGGGTTGTTAAACTGTAGCATACACTTTACTAGGACCGCGCATTTCATCGTTATTCATCTAGAATTTTTATCCATCAAATGTCATTTCTCCTGAGATCATTTTGTTATTTTCTGCAAGAATCATGTCTCGGGGCTTCTATAATGATCTTAACCTAGTGTTAAAGTCTCAGCATTCGCAAAGACATTCATCCCGATATTACTCCTTCAATGAGATCGATGAAGAGAGATGGAGGATAAAAGAAAAGGAGGCAGAGGAGCGTCGATAGGCTGGGAAGGATCAAGACTGCGACAGGGGGAGTGGCCGAGAAAAAGAGAAAAGCTCGACTGAGTGGGGGGAGCCATCTAAAAAGTCAAAGAAAGATCAAGAACGTCTTCCTGCTTCCACTTACATTTTCCTGCCAGTCCCCCTCTTTTGCAGGCTGTATTTCCCCACTTATTCTTGAGGGAGGTTGTTTTCAACAAGCCCAATCTGAAGTTGGTCCATGCAGAATCTTACTCACCCCATCTTCAGGCAATCCAAAGCGGCTTGGAGCAGGCCGAGGGGTGGGAAAAACTGTGCATGTAACTTTCTACCATTAACCAAAATAATTACTAGAAGATCCTCTCATTTGAGTCTAAGAAAGACGAATTTGAGAAGCAGCTTGCGAATCGCGACTCGGAATTTGAAAGATTGAAGAAGGAGAGAGACGATGCGTTGAAGAGGGAAAGTAAGAGTGCTTCTTTGTTCGAGGAGCTGATGCATGAGCGGCGATAGTATTCAGAGATGAGATAAAAAAGTGCCAAGCCGACGAGGTGGCCTTGAAAGAGAAGTTGAGTGTAAGTGAGGCGATGATCGAGGTGGAGAAGAGAGTCGTAGTTGAAAAATCCCAAGAAATTTCCTTTTTACGCGCTCAAATTTTGGATTTGGAAGCCGAGAAAAATCAACCAGCCGTGGAGAAGGCTAGCACAGAGACAAGCTTTTCGGAGCTTCAAGATACTTTTACGAAAAAAATGGAAGGATTGGATGCCACTATTCTTGGCTTCTATGTTAACTCCGTGCTTCATCAAGGTAGCCTTAGTTATTTGGGGCCATCATTCCCTTGCACGTTCGTGGTGGTTTGGGAGGAAATTCTGGCCCGGTTCAATGACATGGGTGGCAGTTATTCCGAGGAGGAGCTGGTTCAGGCCTACCTAAACGAGGAAACCTGCCAAGCTCTAGTGGAAGGCTAGAGAAACTTAAAGCTGGAGAGGGAGCATGGATCCACATCTGCTACGGCAACAATCGAGACTGTCGCTGAACACTTTCCCTTAGGGTCGGGCGAGTCATCGTTGCATTTCCATATCGAAAAGGGGATCGCTGCCACTATTCCCATGATTGTGCAGCCGTTGAAGAAAGGCAATGGCGATGGCTTCGAAATTGTTGCACACGACCAAACCCCCACTGCAGGTAACTTTCTCCTCTTTTTCGTGCTTGAGGATTTTCAATTCACGCCTGATGGAATCACTAAGATAACCGCTCTTTATTCTGATATTGTAGATCAACCTCCTCCTCTTGCTGGATTGCCTTCTCATCATGACACTGGGTATGTTGCTATTATAACTGCTTCAACCGTTGTCTTTGCTTCTGGCATGCTGCCTGGTCTGTATTCTGAGAAAATTGAGGCTCTACATGGTTTGGATGACCCCTCTATTCCTCAAGAGGAGAGCCTAGCAGCTACTGGTGTGCAAGAGCAGGCAAACCAAGGCAGCCAACTAGAGAAAGCGGAAACAGAGCTGTCGAAGGCTGAGGAATAGATGGTTGCGGTAAAAAAGGAGAATGTTGAGGCACAGAGGAAGTCATTTAAAAGCTCTCAGCGGCCTCGCAAGCATAAGGGGAAAGGAGGCCCCACTAGTGGTCACGCTTCGGAGAGTGAGGGTGCCCCGGGCAAGGATAGGCCCAAGAAATTACATATTAGAGGCGGGAAAGGAGACCGAGACAGCGGTGAGTAGACGCCTTGATTTGACCTGTCTTCCTCTTATTATTTTGTTTTTGATTACCTTTTGTACAAGTGTAGAGTCTGCGCTCATTATTCTTTTTGTTGTTGTCATAACAAAAGTTTGTATTTTCCTTTTTGTTAGCTGATATTGTGTCGGCATGGCCCCCACATTTTGACTTTTTATAGAAAATGCTATAAGTAATACAATGTTGACATTTTGATTTTAACTTTACATGTCTACTTATCTGCATTTCATGCACTTATGTCAATTTTATTTACTGCTATTTTATCTAGTCCTGTAATTACAACCAGAATTCTTTGTTTGGAGTAATAGAACTGTGAAGTAGTTGGATTTCGTTTTTGAGTATTTTTTATTTGAGTACGGTGTGCCCCCCAGTTTACGGGGCTACTTACTTCGAACGCTTGACAAATGACCAGTTGATCCGAGTGATTTTTTTGGATGTCTGTAATCGGACCTATTTTGTGGTTCCTATCTTAGGGAACTTATGATTTGAATGGCTTGATTTTAGATATATTATCGATTAACAATTGGAATTCTCTACTGACTCATAGTTGTTTGACATTGTTGGATTCATACCCGTTGCTCCCGATAGTGGGAGTGGATTAATTCTTGTTATTCCTACAATGGATGAGTTTCCCGTTATTGCTGGGGCAATACCGTGTACTTAAGAGTATGCGCAGCTTATGAAATGTGCGGCTTTTGAGAGTGTGCGCCGCTTATAGGGTGCACGGCTTTTGGGAGTGTGTGCGGCTTATGGGATGCGTGGCTTTTGGAATGATATGACTCGTCGATCTAGAATGGTTTGGAACTTCTCAACGTTATCAATCTTCGGGCAACATGAGGAGTTCATGATTCGAGAGCGTAATTCCACGGCTCAAAAGGTAATGCATGGCTTATGGAATGCGCGACTTTGATTTAGGCCTTCCCGGCCCCGCCGGAGCAACACCGGTTCTTAGAAGGCGGAGATCGGGTTCCGTCGATCCAACGGTTTGAGATGATTTGCTTCCGTCGACCCAGCGAGTAAGTGGAGCGTACTTGAGCATGGTTCCTCTATCTTAAGTAGCGATTGGATGGTTTTGAGCTGGTTTGACCTCATCGACAAGGCAGGTTATATTTATGAACACGGTTTTATTTGTTCAGAAAGCAAAGCAATTTTATTAGGAAAAGTTGGATAAGTTCTACCTATTTACAAGGCCTTCGATATCCCGGGATAGCTTATTTGTTGAAAAATAAGAAGTACATAAGATAGTTTTATATAAAGTAACGACGCAATGATTCGATGTTCCATGCTCGGGGAATTTAGATTCCGTCGACGGTTGTCAGTTTGAATGTTCCATCCCCTAGCTTTTGTCTGATCACATATGGCCCTTCCCAGTTTGGTCCAAAGGTTATCGGTACGGGATAGACTTTTTTGAGGATAAGGTCTCCTACTTTGAAGGTTCAGTTGTGAACTTTAGAGTTGAAGTACTATGTGACCCTTTTTTGGTGAGCGGTGGTCCTTAACTCGGCTTCTTCCTTTTTTTAGTTGATCATGTTAAGCGACTCGAGTAGAAGCTGCTCGTTTTTCCTCTAACTGAAACTCTTCCTTCGATGAGAGGGGACTTCTAGTTCGACGGGGACAAGTGCTTCTAAACCATACGCCAAGGCGAACGGTGTGTGCCCGGTTGCTGCTTTGTGTGTTGTTCTGTAAGCCCATAGTGCGAGTGGAAGTTCATCAACCCAATTTCCTCTAGCTTTAGTTAGCCGCTTTTTGATGATGGACTTGATGATGTTGTTTATTGCTTCCACTTGCCCATTTGCTTGCGGATGAGAGACCGCAGAAAAGCTCTTCTCGATTCGAAAGCATTTGCGAAAGTCTTTAAACTCGGCGCTTTCGAATTGGGTCCCGTTATCAGTGATGATTTTCTACGACATGCCAAACATGCAAATAATGTTTTTAGTAACAAAGTTAATGACTTTCTTTGTGGTAATGGTGGCCAGCGGTTCCGCTTCGGCCCATTTGGTGAAATAGTCAACAGCAACTATAGCATATTTAGTCTCTCCTTTTTCTATTGGCAATACGCCAATCAGATCAATTCCCCATATCGCGAACGACCATAGGCTGACCATCTGTGTTAGCTCTGTTGAGGGATTTCTTTTGACCTTGCTGAATCTTTGGCATCGGTCGCACCGTCTGGCGTAATCTACTTCATCGCGGTTTACTGTTGGCCAGAAATACCCGTATCAGAGGATTTTCTTTGTAAGGGTTTGCCCCCGGTATGGTCTCTGCAGTCGCATTCATGAACTTCTCTCAGGCTCCTTTGAGCTTCGTCGTTGGTCACACATCTGAGCAAGGGGGTACAGAACCCCCTTCGGTAGAGTATCCAATCCTGTATTATGAATCGCGGTGCCTTCTAGAGAAGCTTTTTCTGCTGGTTCCTATCTACGGGAAGAGTTCCTGTAAGAAAGTAGTCTTTGATTGGCGTCATCCACGTTTCTGGTTCAATGGTGGTTTCACAAATCCAGTTGATATCCATTTTTCTTATGCTTGGAGTGGTCAGGGCTTCAACCGGGACTAGTCCCAACGACTGAGCTTCTCCAGAACTGGCCAGTTTAGCTAAGTAGTCAGCCTTCGTGTTCTGCTCCCTCAGGATGTGAGTTATAGTGTAATGTTCGATGTCGTTCAGCAACTCTTGCACTTTAGATAGATATGGGGCAAGGTTCTCCGCTCGAGCCTGGTATTCGCCTTTCACCTAACAGACGACTAACTGAGAGTCGCTATAGATGTGTATGGATTTTATCTCTAGCTCTTTCATAATTTTTAGCCCAGCTATCAATGCCACGTATTCTGCTTCGTTACTTGTCGCTGATAACTTAATCGCAAGGCTTAGCAAATGGCTCGTCCTTCAGGAGTTTCAAGCACTACTCCTGCCCCCGAGTAGAAGTTATTAGGCGTGCCATCGATGAAGAGTTTCCATCATGTTTCCACTTCCGATGTAATTTCTTCTTCCTGCATAGTAAATTCGGCGATGAAATCTGCCAATGCTTGCTCGTTGATTGCCCTTCTAGGATAGTAAGTGATTTCATATTTACTCAATTCGATATTCCATTTGATGAGCCGAACAAAAGTCTCGGGGTGGTACAATACTTGCTTTTAAGGGTTGATCGGTTAATACTTTGATCGGGTGTGCCTGGAAATACGGTCATAACTTCCTGGAGGCAATACGCTAGCTTTTCCAGTTTTCGATAATTTTTTTCGGCTCTAGTGAACTGTTCACTAATGTAGTATATGGGTCGATGGATTTTTGCTTCTTCACGTACAAGTGCAGCACTTAATGCGTGAGGTGAGACTGCTAAGTAGATGAACAAGTCCTCTCTATGTACTGGCTTCGATAGGATCGGCGGGGTTTCCATATGTCATAGTAATTCTTCAAACTCTGTTTGACAAGCCTCATTACATTCGAAGTGCTTCTTTCCTTTCTTTAGTGCATCAAAGAATGGTATACATTTGTCGGTGGCTTTTGAGATGAACCGGCTTAGCGCTGTGACTTTCCCATTCAGGCTTTGTAACTCCTTGTTCTTTGGGGCATCAACTTCTCGTAGGGCAAAAATTTGCTCTGGATTTGCTTCGATGCCTCTGGCGCTCACTATGAATCCCAAGAACTTTCTGGAGGCTACCCCGAAGTGACATTTAAGTGGATTGAGCTTCATCCTATATTTTCGAAGTATTTCAAACATTTCGGAGAGATTATCCAAGTGATTGGCAGCTACTCGCGATTTATCCAACACGTCATCCACATAGACTTCCATGGTTTTTCCGATCTGACACTTGAACATGGCATTTACCCATCACTAGTAAGTTACCCCAGCATTCTTTAAACCAAATGGCAATACTTTGTAGCAATACAGTCCTAGGTTGGTAATAAAACTGGTATTTCCTTGGTCCGGTTCGTGCATCATGATCTTGTTGTACCCCGAGTATGCATCCACAATTAATAGCAATTCATGTCCAACCGTTCCATCCACAAGCTGGTCGATTCTGGGCAGAGAAAAACTATCTTTTGGGTAGGCTTTATTTAAGTCTGAGTAGTCGATACAATTTCACCATTTCCCATTGGACTTCTTGACCAAAACCGGGTTAGATACCCATTCGGAGTAGGTTGCATCATGGATAAAACCATTGGCCATCAGCTTGTCTACTTCTTCTCTCAATGCCTTGAATCATTCGGGGCCCAAGCTGCTCCTTTTCTGCTTTACCGGAGAAAACCTAGGATCAATGTTGAGTTCGTGGCATGCAATTTTCGATGAAACCCCACACATATCGGAATGCGTCCAAGCGAACACATCCAAGCTGGCACGAAAAAATTAAGTGAGTTCTAATCGCATCTTGTTTCCAAGGCGCGATCCAATTTTCAAGACCAACGTCGGGTCATCCACGTCGACTGTAACAGACACCGTCAATTCTATCGGTGTTGCCCGATCCTCCCCTGAACCCTTCTTTCTAGGGTTCAAAGCCTTATCAAATCGGTTATGGTCCCCAAGCCAGGGGCGGCTCTGTAGTTGCTATTCGGCAGATTCACGAATGTGGAGAGTTCTCCCCACATTCTTCCCCTTTTCCTTTCTTTTAGATTCGCCCAGTTCTACATGTAACATTCTCTGGTGGCACATCGATCTCCTTTGATCACTCCAGTTCCATTTACCATTGGGAATTTCATGGTAAGGCACTAATGGGCTAAAGCAATTCTAAAATTTGCCAGTATGGGTCGTCCCAAGAAGGCATTGTATGTAGAAGGTTCGTCTATGATCACGAAAGTTTGGATGAGGATGACTCTTCGGTTGCCTTCCCCAAGTTCTACAGGCAAGCCAATCGTCCCGACGGGTTGTTTGGGTTCACCGGTGAATCCTTGAATTTTTGTTTGGTAGGAAGATACGTCTTTCATGCTGATCTTCGTCTGATCAAAAGTGTGTTTGAAAAGGATATTCATAGAACTGCCGCTGTTAACCAATACTCGTCCGACCATGGCGGGTCTGATCCCTACTGTCACGACCATGGGATCAAGAGTTGGAGCTTCAATCCCTTCGGTGTCTTGATTTCGGAATACTATATCGTCGTTTAGAGTTCTTTGCTGCTTGGCAAGGGCTCCATCTACGATCACGAGGCACGAATCCTTCGGAGTGTGTGTTAATGAGCTCATATACCGCTCCATTTCTCCCTAACTCTACTATGTGGGATGAGGTCTTCCAGATAACGTTCCAATGATGAGTCTCTGGTCAGTTCTTCTAGATCCCTCTTTGCTGGTTCCAGCTTGGTTTTCTCGATCCCTAAGAGCTTGGGGAGACGCGGGTTGGTCAGGATTTTGTGATTTTCTCACGTATTGCTGAAGCTTGTTTTCCCGGATCAGCTCCTCAATCAAGTTCTTTACGTGAGGGCACTCATTTGTGTTGTGGCCATGCGTTTCGTGGAAGCGACAGTACTTCCTGGAATGCTTTTGTTGTTCAGTTGCTTCCTTTTTAGGGGGTTTCTTGTACTCCTCTGTCCCCTATGTTGCGAGATAGATGTTTTCTGAAGTATCATTAAGTAGGGTGTAACCTTCAGGCCTGAAGCCTTTAAGCCGCTTATTGTTACCATTTCATTTGTTGGAATTCTGATTCTTCCATTTTGGTTTCCGTCTTTTCCCACACTTCCTTCAGTGGTCCCGGAGCTATTTATGTTCTGGTTCATCACCATGCCACTCTACCCAATGTTCATCGGTTGTAAGCTAGTAGATTTCCTTTCTAACTTCTGCGCCCCTTCAAATCTCAAGTATTTACTCACCTTAAAATTGAAGTCCTTCCTAGTGATAGGTTGTTTCATTTTGTTCCATTTTCCGAACTTAGTTTTGGGGTGGATGGCGCGGACCAAGGCCATAAAAACCATATCCTCATTCGGATTGCTTACTTCTGTGACCATGGTGTTGAACCAATTCATGAAAGACTTCAGAGATTCATTTTGTCCCTGGAATAGACCATACGAGGACATACATCTTTAGGTTGCGCCGTGTGAAGTTTGAATTAATCAAGGAATCTTGTTGCTAGTTGATCAGAAGTGGAGATGGATCTTGGCGGAAGCCTAGTGAACCACATGGAAGCAATTCCCTCTAGAAAGATTGGAAAACATCTACATCGAACGGCGTCTGAAGCATTTGCTCCATCCATGTACCAACTGTACTTATATAGATTGGGTTTTGGGTCTCTCGTTCCATCAAAGGACGGAATAGTTGGCATAGTGAACTTTTCTATGTACCGCTCGTTCAAGATATCATCGGTGAAGGGAGTCCGACATGGAGTGGATCTCCATTCAGCATCCCTTCTATTCTTACTCTCATCTATCTGTCGCTTGACCATGTCCGCGATATATGCCTCAAATGTCCGGTAGTCTGGGTGTCGGCTATCAGTAACTACACTGAGTGTTTGGCTTTGCAAACAATCTTGGTGAGTGGGCTGAAGCCTAGGCTCTCCTGTCTTTGGAAGAGCCACTCCCTCGAGATTCCATTGCTTGCGGTTGGCTTGCGGTTGGCTTGATTGGGGCAGTTTGGACATCCTTGGTGTTATCGAATGCGTTGGCATTTCCTTCTAACTTGCCATCGTTAAGTTGCTCTCCATCTTCCGAATCAGAGAGGTCCACGGCTATATCCTCTTGTGGGGTCTTCGCCCCTAGATTTAAGTTCATGGCTAGTTGCCTCGAGGTTGGTAGAGTGCTTGTGTTTCCTTCTACGTTGATTCCCACGGTTCCAGCTATCACTCCTTTTTGCGGCTGCTTCCTGTTTCTTCTGTTTAGGCCCAGAAGAATTTTCTTATTCTACGGTAGTTGCGGGTTTTGCCATGGTTCTTGGAGCAGGATGTGATTGTAAGGTCAAGAGGGCATTAAGTTTGTCCATAAGAGCTCTCTGACTACTTTCCATTTTCTGATTGATTTCATCGACCATTTTATTCAATTCATCTCTTGTAACAACTTCGCATTGATTAGAGGATTCTGGCACCTGATCTCCTGCATTGGCGCCATTTACTTCAATTTTTTGATGATGCATCTCTTCTTCGGCAATTATCACCCCAATGTATCTTCTAGAAGCAATTCTCTTTCTTACCGAAGCCATTGATTCTTAGCAGTGGATTTTTTTGAACAGAGATTAAGGACCTAACTTCTAAACCTATCTGATCCAAAGTAGATAGCTAGATCTTTGCCAGAGTTGGATTCTCAGTGAAAGCGCCAAAATATTAACCCAAAAGATGGATCAACGCCCTAGATTAAGTGTGAAAGCACCAGCCTTGTTTATCAAGGCAAATAAGATAGAAAAAGAAATAGTAAATCATAGAAAAGTAAATGAACAAGAGATTTTTATAGCGGTTCGGCTGTTAACGAAGCCTACGTCCACTTTATGGATTTTATTGATGTATTGACTATTGATCACGGGTACAAGTTGATTACAATTTGTATGTTTGAATTCAAGGAAATCAAGATGCCATTGAAGGAGACAAAAGGAAGGATCTCAATTGTCCTATGGCAGCCATTGTGAGGAAGAAGAAGGTTGAAGAATCTTCGTAGTAGAGTTTCTCCAGTCTTTAGAGCAGCCAGCCCCCTTTCTGTTGATGGTAGGATGGTATTTATAGGATTCTAAGAGCACTTGGATCGAAAATAGAGCACCGAAGGCCTCTAATCATCACTATGAGGTAGCACATAAATTTTGGAAGTAATCCAGCTAACTAACAGGATCGGCACCGATCCAGTTGGATCGGATCAGTGCCGTTCCAAATAGTTAAGAAATCCTTGCACAACTTTCATCCCACAAGCTTCCTTATCTGCTAGCGAGGCTTCCCTTGCGATTTCAGGACTTGTTGACTTGTTTTGACGCTGAATCACTAGTTGGTTGGATCGAACCATAACTTGCATAGGACAAGTCCTGACTTCTTCAACCCGGATGCTTGGAATGTTATCAAATTTAGCAAATAAGCTTAGAAGTGATGTAGGGACATAATGCAAGTGGTTCAAAGCAATAACGAGCCAATAATTTGGATCGGTATCGATCCAATTGGATCGGATCGGTGCCGATCCAAATACTTGTCTTATTTTCTTCCCAAATTCCCAGGGTTCATTTGTTATGTTCTTTTAGGGCTTCCGGCCAAGTTTCGAGTCGTTCGGGCTTAGTTTGAATGTTCTAACTCCTTCTTACTTTCACCTGGTTAAAAGCCCAGTTAACAAAAATCATTCTCCAAATCAAAACCAATTTCAAACAAAATAGCAAATAATAGTATTTCAAAATACTATAATGAGGCCAATAGCTACCATAGCACTTGTTGATGAGATTTTTCGTCTCATAACACTCAACTGATTAAGTAGCAATTATGGGGCTGAATGCTCCCATAATTGAGGATTTGTAAGCTTAAATGATTTTCAACTGGCCTTCTTTTCCAGTGGAAATTATATTGTTGAATGCCCATGTAATTTGGTAGTAACACTCTAACTGTTTGTTAAAATTCCTCTTTACTTATTCTTTAATCAAGATCAAACTCCGAGAATAGAATAAAAATGCAGTTGATAAATAAAAAACATCAAGATTTACGTGGTTTGGATTTCAAGAAATCCTATGTATATAGGAAACTCCATCTTTTATTCATCATTTTACATTTTTTACATTTCTGCCATATTACAAAGAATAATACATTTATTCTTCTTTTCAAAAAGAATCCTCTTTATTTGGCTACAGGTGCCTTTGTATTTAAAGCCTAATTTTTCTTCTTGGGTTATTGACGTGACACTTTGTTTATTTACCTTCGTTAGAATATGCCATGTGTCCCTCATCTGATTGGTTATTTGAATGCGTAAGGATTGTTGATGTGACCTTCTGTGGGAAACTTGAATTTAAGACGGGAAACTTGAAATGAAGGCGGGAAGCATGAAATTGAGGCAGGAAATCCGCTTTTGAGTTAGTCGCTGATATGGTGCAATAGCTTGCTATCTGGGACTGCTGGGGTAGTGTTGTATTAGCATTTTATAGTGGTTCGACTAATCTTAGCTGAACCAAAAAATGGCACAAACCCACAAGAGACTATATAGAGAATAAAAAATGAAGAAAAATAAATTAAAATGAGAAAGATAAGAACACACAGTGTTTTATAGTAGTTCAGCTAATCTTGGCCTACGTCCATTGAGTGATTTTGTTGATTATATCACTGACTTGCAGTTACAAGTTTCTACGGATCAGTATAAATCCATGGATGATTATAAGGGATTAGAGTAAGAGAGCAAAACGATCCCCTAAAATGAGCACCTGCCCTCTTATTTATAGCTGTAGGGTGCTTGAAAACTTGCCCCCATAATCTCCACGTTGTTTTCCATGCTCAACCCAATTCTCCTGAGACAAATGAAGGATACCTCATCAATATCATGGATTTATACTTATCTATGGGCTTGGATCGACACCGATCCATAATATTGCCAAATGAATCATTTGAATGCTTTTTCCTAGATTGACTCAAGGTTAGCTTAGTCTCGTATGGTGAAGGAAAAAATGAAAGCCATCGATGATTGAGTTTGACCGATTGTCGGGGTTATTATTAGTCTAAAGGCCACCTTCGTGGTTTCGGTTGAAGGATTGTAGGTCGATTAGTTTGTGCAATAACTCATATAAGATTATTGCCAGTGGTTAATCACATTAAATCCAACCATGCACCATCATTAGCTTATCTCTAAGTCCAAATGATCAATCAACGAAGGAACGGAGTTACTGATTTCAAGTGCTCAAGAGATTGATAGAGAATTGCATGGAATCAATGCAATGGAACTTGAAATAGGTTTCTAGCATCAAGAATGGTGGATATGAGGAGATTGGTCTAGAATGGATAGAATATGGTGGATCAGTACTGACCAATGAGTTGGATTGGTACTAATCCAACACATGGTTGTATCTTGGGTCCTTTGTTCTTGTGATGGTTTTGTCTTCGCTTTGTGGCTCTATTTGCACTTGGTTTTTGGACTATGGAGTTATCTCTCCTGTATGCCTTCCTTGATAATTCCCAAGTTCGATTCGTCCATTCTATCCAAATATTGCCTGGTCAAAAGGCTGGATAACACTTGCCCCTCAAAGTACATCTTTTTTCAAACATGATGTACTTTGAATTGAGACAAGTCGGGATTAACATGAATGATTCCATTCAATGCTTTGAATGGCCATTATCCTTCAATTGGATTACTTTTATAAAGAGTTGTGTCTATAGTTATTCGTCGTGATGCTTTACCAGCATCTAACATTATAAAATGGGAATGCGCTCTCATGATCTATCGTTCCAATCTTAGTAATTTTGATCTAGTCCGTCTCATGGAATTCCAGGATTTGAATCTGATTTCCTTTGACTCCGGTCGTTGGGTGTTGGATATGTACATGCACACATACACTCATACACGTTCTTGAGTAATTTGTGACATGCACATACACACACACATGCATGGACCATCAAAGTTCCCCTCTTCCTTTTTGTTGTGTTTTTTTAATAATTTTTTTTTACTAAACTCGGCACTGATCTAGGACTTGGGAAAGTCCTTATTTTTGTTGCCTTAAGAATCTAGTTCATGGATATATATAACCCAACTCTTTAACCTTTCTCTTTACTTTTTCTTTTGCCACCGAACCAAGCTTCGCTCCACAATTAGAGAACTTTACCTCTCTTGAAGTTGAACCCATCCCCATCGCCTAACCATTGAACTATCATTGCCCCATCTCCACTTGAAATCGACACCAATTGCCTTGCCTCGGTCGAAGTCAAGCAACCAATCGAAGCCCAAATCCCCACTTCACAACAGAACTTAATCCTAAACCAAGATCTGAAGCACGTAGAACTAAGTAGGTGGATGTGGATGGGTTCATGTTGGTGGCTGTGTGTTGGATCGAGGGAGGAGAAAATTGAGGGAGATGAAGGAAGGAGACGAAATCTTTCCAAGGGTTTGGATCGGTATCGATCCAACCCTTGGTAGATTTTTGTTTTCCAAACTTCTTCAAGAATTCCATTTCATCGACCAAGCATATAAGAGAGGCCAAACATCCTATCCCGAGCTTGCAAGTATTTCCAACACTTGGCCATCGATGTGATGCCAGACGGTCAGCGATGACGATCTCTTCGGATAACGTCTAAATTTTAAAGTGAAATGTTGTACAATATTAGAAATCCACACTACATGACACTGACTAGTTTACACTTTACATGGGAGGCATAACTTATAATTAATCTGGTATTGATTATGTGTTGAGTTTTGATAGCCATTGAGCATGGACATTTGAAGCGTCTCGCCTCTCTAGCCCTAGGTACATCATCTTCCAAATATGACGATTCTAATGTTGAGTCGAGTTCGACTATGACTCCCACTACACAACATACACAAACACTGCCTAAACCCCAACCCATAAATCTGCAAGTGGATCAACCTCATCCAGAGGTTCTTCAAGTGCCTGTAAAAGGCCCTGAAGTCGAAGATACTCCCGACACTCTTGAGGATGCTGTTATTTTAGACGATCTCGTTCATTTTATTGCTTCAAATATTAAAGAGGGATCACTCTGTAAAATCTACGATAAAAATGGAATTCCATCTGGGGACGTACTGGTACCAAAACGCCATCAAAGGTCTCACCATCCTCTTGAGGGTTATATAGCCTACAACAGGTATATATGCTTGGCAGGATGTGTCCCACCCTTTAATTCTTTCATCGATGAATCTTGAATTTCATGAGATTGGCTTTAGCGCAACTACATCCCAACTATTACACTTTTCACCATGGCACTTACATTGTCTTCGCTCAACGCTTGAATCGCGTGCCAGCAATGAAGAAATCCGATATATATATATATATATATAGTTTCAAAAGCCAAAAAAGAAGCCATTATCTCACTTATCTAGAACCAGCTAAGCAATGTAGAGTGGTTACCGGTGCCTGGAACAAATTAAGTTATTTCAAGAGTGAATGGTTATACATCCACTGTCCACCTAGGTTCGCATAGAGAAGGTTATCCAGATGTAGGTCCTACTTCATGTGTTTTATATGAACTCGCCTTGCGATTCCACAAGCTTAACTCATATTCCTTTTGTCATTCAGATGTTCCAGTAAGGCCCAGTGGTGCGGCACTTATAGATACTGTCAGAACTCTCATGGCACTTCTGAAAGAGGATAGAGAAATTGGAGTTCTTCTTACTAATGAGAATCTCCTAGCTCATAACGTGCTGGAGGCAGGTTGTAGCATCGGACAAATCCAAGTGGTCACCGATGACGATGCTGATGATGACAGTAACTCGCCTGGAGATAGTGCTATGAATCCTAGTGTGCCCCATGTTCCAAGCCTATGGGCTGAAGCTGAAAAAGAACAAAAGCATGCCGAAGAAGGCGAAACTGTGGGCGAAGGTGATGATTTCATCCATGATGATGTTGATGTAGGCCATGAGCCTTTAATCGAGGAACCCAAAGATGACCAACAGTCTGTCTTGAAGAAAAAACTGGTCGTAAAAATTTTCAAAGGATATACTTCTACACGGCTCCTTCTAGTCATAACTGCAGAGAAAACTCTCTCCTCTGAAGACATATTCGCTAGTCTAGGGCTGCTTCCAACCGAGATTGAATCCTGAGGCCTTGACAGCATGAGTCTTGAGGGTCTTAATCACCTTATCTGCTTTCACAATGACATGCCTTCCACCAGCGTGGGAGAGATCACTCCTATTATCAAAGCTCCTACACACAGTCCATCGGGGGGACACTATGACACTCACACACATATGCACCGCATTACACCTGTTTTGTGTCCTTCCTTGTTGAAGCTATTTTTTTTTCATTTGCAAGATCCATGGAGAGGAAGTACATGATTTAGTCTTTGGAGGAAAATATGTCTCGACAACCAAGCACATATCATGAAAGTGGTGGCCCAGACTCAAAGTCCAACCATCGGTCAAACCGCGATAGAGGCAGTCGTGACAGAGACTATCCATCGCATGACTCTGCTTCCAAATATCGCTCCAGGTCTAGGTCACCTCCGAAAAGAGGCTCGGACACGCATTCTGATCGCTATGATGACTTACCACCAGGTGATGCTTCTCGTATACCACCTCCGGCTTCCATTCCCATGCAACACTCGACATCAACTCACATCAGTTGACCTTATAACTGCAGGCACCATAAATGCAGTTCTGAGACCTCTTACTATAGGGCTGGCAAGAAATCGATCGAAGCTCAGTTTGTCACTTCGGAGCAACAACTTGCCATTGATGCCTGAATGGCTGAACTAAAGGCACGGTTCCTAGAGATCTGCTTTCTTACCCAATCTAAAGGACATTCCGCCAAAGCTTAAAGGCACGATAGTTGCCTATGTAGCAGATGCTTACGACTGGTATATTGTATGGAGGTAGATGGTCGAGAAAATTTCTAAGGTTTTAAAGAAAAGGAAGCTCGAGATTGATAATCTGAAACTCATAGAGGCTAAGATAAAGAAAACATCGCTTATCTCGATGTTGTAATCACTAGCTTGAAAACATCACAAGTTGAGGCCGAGAAGAGGGCCGATAATGTTATCAAGGTGCTTAAGAATGAGCAGACCAAGCATCGTTATAAGATAGAAACTGCGCATCATCGAAATTTTGATTTAGTGCCGAAGAGAGATGCTTTGACCAAGAAAGCGAATGAGTTGTCGACCAAACTTGATAGCGAGACAAAATGAAGGACGAAGCTCTCCAAGAAGCTCAAGTGTACTATGAAGAGCTGCTTACTACTCATAAGGAAAGGGGTAAGGCAGTTGCATATGCTAGAGATGTGGATGCTCTCGTCAAGAAGGAAGTTGAGGCCATTGAGAAGCGAATGATAGAGAGATTTGAGCCGACGATTGTCAAGTACAATGCTAATGTGCTTAAGTTTTGCAACTTGGAATAGCTCGGTAGTGATTATCCCAGGGATCTGGCTCTGGCCTGGGAGTAAGTTTTTAAGAAAGAGAGAGAATTTTTGGAATGTGGTGTAGTGGACCTAGCACAGCTGGAAAAGGAGGTCCTAACAAAAAATGAGCCTAGTGTGCTAAGAAAAGTGGAGCTTATCCTCCATCCAGAGTTGGCTGCCATAGTGTAGAAAGACTTAGGCAAAGGCTTCGGTTCATTGCCTCAAGATGCCACCACTAGGCACACATCTGAACCCAAAAATGCTCTTGATTCATCCTCGGTCCCTGAATATGATCCAAAAAAACCCAAATGCACAAGTCTACCGTCCTTTCTCCCTCTTGGAGGGGAATTCTAACGACACTCCGGCCTATGCGAAATCTCGGACTGAAGGAGATATCTCATTGATTTCACCAATATTTGAGAAAGTCCACATGTCGCCAGTCGATGTAATAATCTCTCATTTCACCTTTCTCAAATTTCAGGTCAGCCTGCAATTCCAAGTCTCCCAAAGGAGAGCTCCCAACCAAGACAACAAACAACGACGATAGAGTCAACAGTCGTAACTATTTTCAGAACGACTCCGAGCATCCCAATTAGTGATGCCCCCGGTCTAGATGCACGAATGATCGATGCATTGCGAGAGGAGAGGCCTGATGATTCCAGGAAAAACATATTAAGATCACCAGGTCGTTCAATCTAGGTAAGGGACTTTCAATGAGCGACCTTCTCGAAAAGCAGCTCAAGTCAGCTACGAAAATTAAACAGGAACCGTTTGTCTCCCTCCTCTGTTATCCATTGCCTTGCCAGACGAGACCATCTTTGCTTCGGTCACGTTGCCTATGGCTGGCAGCACTTAGAGCGCACCCATCACTTACATCAATCCTAGGACTCATATTACCCAAAGCTCTATCTACAACTCGCCTTCAAAGGGTAAAGGAAGCGGGGGAAGTATAAGGAAGCAACTGGAAGGATCTGGTGCACCATCTTCTGTAGAGAAGAAAGGGTGGAAAGAGAAAAGGAAGAAGATCAAGAAGTGATAATCCATCTTCTTCATGATTTTGGTTGAGCAGTACCTAGGCACTTTTTAGCTTTTGCTTTTGCTTTTCGGTCAGTGTTGTGCGGATTCGACCTCTGCTTTTGCTTTTCAATTAATATCAATAACACTTTTTTTTCTTCCAAGTCTTATTTTGACTGTGAATAATATAGACTTTTATTTTTCTCAAGCCTTGTGTAAATTGCTCGAGTATTTGAGAAATGCAATTTACATTCAATGTGTACACGATCCATTTCCCATTTTGGTAATCGAACCAAGTCATTAGTTCGATTCATTGTTTAGGTGAGTAGAGAGCGATCATAAGGACTTCCATCCGCATACGATCATGTTCCACTCCGAAACTTGGTCAAATTCCACTTGCCTGAAAAGTTAACTTGAACATCTATTTCTAGGATGATTTGAGCATGATCGTGCCTAACTTTTGGGCATTCGGTTGGAGATAGCGGTTTGGACATCCTAATTTAGTATGTTTACTTGCGATCGTGCCTACTTCGAGCATCAACCGAAGTTATTAAGAGATCCTGCCTACCTCCAGACATAGATCTGTTGTCTCCCATGCTCCGGGCAAGATGTGAATGCTCTGTCGAACTCTGGGCATGAGCCGTAAAGGAGAACAGTCTCGTTCAGCCTTTGAATGACTCCTGCTCTTACTTCAAGGCCAAGAGTTAGTTATGGATGGTCAAGTCGCATCCTTTTTTATTTATACTCATGCCCCCACTTCAAGTACAAGAGTGTAACACCTCTAATTTTTTATGACATTATTCATGAGATTTAATTAGATAAATTAAATAGAGTAATGTAAATGTTAAGTGATAAGGGGGTTAAGATTTGAATAAGAATTAAGTGGTCGTGCTTAATTAATTAATTAAATAGGCTAATTAGTTTACACAAGGGTATATTGAGTATTAACCGCACCTATTCCATAATCCTTATATAAACCCACGGCTTGCCTATCATTCACATTTATTTTCTCATTTTAACAAAAATGTAAAATGCTAGAGGAGCCGGCCATTAACAAAGAAAGAGAAGGGAAATAAAAATCCAAAGCTAGAGATTCAAGCTTAGGGGAAATCAATCTCAATCCAATCTCCTTATCTAAATCAAGGTGAATAATAATTCCATCTCTATTTTTTTTTGAATCATATGTTTTTGGATTTAAGGGTAAATTCGTTTTTATGATGAATTGGATGATGATATGCTTGAATATTAAATTGTTTAATTTAAACATGATTGTTTAAATGGGAATATACACAGTTTTAGGGAGAAATCGATCTATGTTGATGTTTAAATGCCATGGAAATTTTTTACGTTATGTAAAACATGATTTTGGAGTTGGATTTTAATTTTGATAATTTTCCAAGCTATGGAAAGATTGTTATGAATTTTCAAAGGAAAATATGGTTATTTGGGTTGATAAATTTATTTCGGAAATTATATTGAGAATTTGGGTCTGAAATTTGGATATGTTAGATAACATGATTAAAGTGAATTTCTAAAATTTTTAGGGATTTTTCTAAGTGATTTTCTATGCAAATTAAATTATTTTAGAAGAGAGACTTCTTTGCAATATTGGTTTTGCTTAATGGAAGGGCTTATTTGTTAACTTAATCATGGTTTAGATTTGAAATTAGGGGCAGTTATTTTAGTAAAGATTTTGAAAAGTTAAGGCAACCAATCTTGTGATTACACGTGGGAAGTTAGTTAGAAAAGAGTTTGCTTTAATTAGTATTAAACCAAGTTTACCCAGAAAAGTTGGTTCCGCCTTCTTTAGAAGTACCTTTCAACTCAGAGCTTCCGCCTTCATCCTAGTAGAAACCCACTAAGCCGTAACCAATACACAAGGTATCACTTAGATGGTACGTAGTGGATTGGAGTAAGGTGGAAGGTTAGGTATCGAAAGCATGGCTTCCGAAGGGGTCGATACCTTGGTTTTGTTTTAAAAAAAAGAAGCGCCTGCCTTTGTTTTATTTAAGCCTTCGAAGGAGTCGAAGCATATGTTTTTGAAAGAGGTTTTTAAAATCTTTCGAAGGGGTTGCCATCAACTTATGTTTGCTTTCGAATATGTTCCTTTACTTATGAAATAATGCTTTTGGAAGAAGGGGTTCCGACCTAGTCGAAGCCCTGCTGCCGTTCTTTAGCCTTTCGATGGTATTGAAGTTATCAATGCTTTCGAAAGGTAGTGTTTGTTTTTAAAAGATGTTTTAAGCTACTTCCTAAATGCTTTCGAAAGGGTCCAAGGGTTTCGAAGGCAATGGCTTCAAAAGGGGTTTCGACGCTATCCTTCAATGTTTTGTTTAAATGATTTGAAGCTTTCTAAAGGGATAGTGCCGACGCCATCATGTTCTCCCTAATATTTTTATATGATAAAGATTCATTTTGGAAAGAGATACTTTCGTCCATATTCACTTTGACCCAAATAATATTTCAAGTATAAATCCTATGGTTTCGAAAGGGGGACTTTCAATGATTTCAGAAGGGTTACTTCTAATGGTTTTGAAAGAGGGAGTTTCAATGATTTCGGAAGGGTTACTTCCAATGGTTTCGAAAGGGATACTTTCAAGGGTTTTGAAGCTATGCTTTTAAGTGTTATTAATTAATACTTTATTACGTTCAAAAGATTTCGAAAGTGATGTTTTAAAGTGTCTCAAAAGGCAGGGGCCTAATGTTTTGAAAAGAGATTTATATGCTTTCGAAGGAGGTTATCCAATGAAGTCGAAAGCAAGGTTTTGAAGGTTTCGATAACCTTAGTTTTCAAAGCAAATAACCCGATCTAATTTTCGAAAGAGAACCATGGCATAATTAAATAAAGTGTTTTAAAAAGGAGTTTTTGAAGAAGTTTTCTTTGATTAAAATGGTTAATGGGATTAACTAAGTTAATATATATGCTTCTTCATATATGTATATATTCACATTATTTTTGACCCATAACTGAATTTTAGGAAAGGGAGGAATAACCAGCTAGGTTGACCCACTAGTGAATATAAATTAATTTAACTCTTGAATGAGTAGAATTGCATCCAGGAGGTCAGGAAGACTAGAATATTGGATGTTAAAATATATTAAAGGAAAAGATATTGGCTGGGGCCAATATGTTCTTAGTAAGCCCATAAAAACTGTGTATAGGAAAAGATATTAGCAGGGGCCAATAGGTTCATAGTTACCCATGAAAACTATATATAAAGGAAGATGTCAGGAAGACAGGTGCATAGTAAGCCCATGAAAACAATAATTTGATACTGGTAGGGGCCAGTAGGTTTGTAGTTAGCCCATGAAAACTATATCTGAATTAAGATATTGACAGATACCAATAGATTCCTAGTCAACCCATGAAAACTAGTATAAGAAGAGAGGATATTGGAGTCACCAATAGGTTCATAGTCAACCCATGAAAACTAGGATAAGAGTAAAGATATTGGAGTTACCAATAGGTTCATAGTGATTCCATGAAAACTATGTAATTGGACAGGGAGTCCTTAAATATTTTAACCGGTTATTAGTCAACCCATGAAAGCTAATAGGTTAGTAGTAATCCTAGAAACTATAATTGAGACAGATAGTCAAGATGAATGGGGATGGGTAATCCAGAATTGATTCATTTGTTTTGCATATCATTATATTATATTTTTTGAATTGTTTTAACCATTGTGGATGCAGGAGCACAGTATATGGTTTTAAAAGGGTTTTAGGATACTAGTGAGGGGAAAACCTGTTCCGCTAAGCGGCGTGGTCTCACTAGATATCTAAATGATCTGAGATGGTAGATTATTATTCATACCAGGCTTTATGTCTGACTTGAAGTTTATGTTTTCCCCTTAAACTCTCGGGTACTCAATTGATTTTGAGTAGTTTGAGAGTTGAGGTTTTCAAGTACCTCTTTAGACGAATAAGCTTCCAGAGACGTGCAGAAGGCATGATAGCTATTTAGATTTCTATTTTCTTTTGATTCCGCTATGTTGTTTGTAATGGAAAAGTTGATAAATTGCCTATATATGCTCTGATCATCCAAAGGGGCATCTTCATATGTCGCTCTTGGCGTATGTTGTAATAACTATATTTTCTCTAAACATGATTTGCAATTGTGGGATTATGTAATGAATTAGAAATGTTTTGAAATGGAATGTGATTTTGTTTGACGTTTTAATTTTTTTCCATATTCATGTGTTTCTATGCATCAATGAATCTAACACCGCTGTATTTGGTCGCCGAGGATTAATAACTATGGATGACTGCAGCATCCATAGCCATTAGTTTTGGGCCTCCGAGTAGGGGATGTTACAAGTTGGTATCAGAGCATAGGTTTATGAAACTTTAAAAGAAATTTAAACCTAAAATATTTTCAAACATAATCCAATGAATTTGAAAAAAAGATTGGGGTATGGGTTAACGCTATGCAACGTACTTGTATTTGATATATAGATATATATATATATATATATATAAGTACATGTTCCCCTCTCTCTTAGACCATTCTTCTGTATCTTACTAAGGCTCGTATGTAGATTTACGAGAAAGAAGATATGGAAGCAGGAAATGGAAGAGGAAATCTAGGTGGAGGAAGCACCACAACCAACAAAAATGCTCGACCTAACACCAGGAGGAAACAAGGTCGACAGGCTAATGCTAACCCAAATGATGAAGCCAATGTTGGTGCTGGAAATTTTCCAGTAGATGCGGGGATGGTGTATCAGTTGTTAGCCAATCTTTTGCAAGCTGGAGTTGCTGTTAATGTTGGAGGAGTTAATCATGTGGTTCCATTTGGGAGTAACTATGCTAAGTTGAGCATAGATTACACCAGTCAGGGTGGAAAGCCATTTATCGGAACGGAGGATGTTGTTGAGGTTGAGAATTGGCTATTGCACTATGAGAGGATATTTATTGATTTAGGATTCGATGATGGGCAAAAGAGGAGGCTGGCCTCTAGGCAGTTGCAAGGGGCAACGCTTAATTGGTGGAATAGTGTCACTACCGGAGTTCCGAAGGAAGAATTGACATGGGTTGATTTCAGAATGAGGTTTGAGCAGAGGTTTCTATCTGAGGTTGCTAAGTCAGCGTTGATGAGAAAGTTTATGAATCTAGTTCAGGGAGAGATGTCGGTTATCGAGTATGCTACTAGATTTGATGAGCCGTCTCGATATGGATTTGCTATGGTTGACACTAACATCAGAAGGAATGAGAGGTTCATTCGAGGACTGAGACTTGAGCTTGCTAGAATGACCATGACCCATATCCGAGAACCTTGTAATGTGGTGGTGGAGATGGTCATTCTCCATAAAGAGATGTTGGCTGGCTGTGCTAGAGAGAAGCCCGTTGAATTTGGGTATGGGTTAACGCTATGCAACGTACTTGTATTTGATATATAGATATATATAAGTACGTGTTCCCCTCTCTCTTAGACAATTCTTCTATATCTTACTAAGGCTCATATGTAGATTTACAAGAAAGAAGATATGGAAGCAGGAAACGGAAGAGGAAATCTGGGTGGAGGAAGCACCACGACCAAAGGAAATGCTCGACCTAATACCATGAGGAACCAAGGTCGACAAGCTAATGCTAACACAAATGTTGAAGCCAATATTGGTGCTAGAAATCCGCCAGTAGATGCGGGGATGGTGTATCGGTTGTTAGCCAATCTTTCGCAAGCTGGAGTTGCTGGTAATGTTGGAGGAGCTAATCATGTGGCTCCATTTGGGAATAACTATGCTAAGTTGAGTAGAGATTACACCAGTCTGGGTGGAAAGCCATTTGTTGAAACGGAGGATTCTGTTGAAGTTGAGAATTGGCTATTGCACTGTGAGAGGATCTTTAATGATCTAGGATTGGATGATGGGAAAAAGAGGAGGCTGGCCTCTAGGCAGCTGTAAGGGGCAGTGCTTCATTGGTGGAATAGTGTCACTGCCGGAGTTCCGGAGGAAGAATTGACACGGGCTGATTTCAGAATGAGGTTTGAGAAGAGGTTTCTATCTGAGGTTGCTAAGTCAGCATTGATGAGAAAGTTTATGGATCTAGTTCAGGGAGAGATTTCAGTTATCGAGTATGCTACTAGATTTGATGAGTTGTCTCAATATGGATATGTTATGGTTGACACTGGCATCGGAAGGAATGAGAGGTTTATTCGAGGACTGAGACCTGAGTTTGCTAGAATGACCATGACCCATATCCGAGAACCTTGTAATATGGTGGTGGAGATGGCCATTCGCCATGAAGAGATGCTGGCTGGTTGTGCTAGAGAGAAGTCCGTTGAATCCCAGGGTCCTCAGGGAAAGAAGAGGAAATTCTTTCAGAAGAAGGGAGCCCAGAAAGGGGATGCTTCTAAGAAGGCAAAGGCTGATTTAGTTTGCTACAAGTGTGACAAGAAAGTCATTATGCAAATGAGTGCCGGTCAGGAAAGGGAAAGAAGGCTGCAGACATGAAGAATGTGAAGTGCTTCAACTGTGACCAAGTTGGGCATTATAAGAACCAGTGTCCAGAGCCAGTCAAGGCGGATAAAGGAAAGACCTTCGCTGTTGGATCATCGGCTAAGCCTACTGCTGCTGATAAAGGAAATACTGTGATAGAAGGTACGTTTTTAATTCAGAGTATACCAGTTAGCAGACTATTTGATACTGATGCATTACATTCATTTATGTTATAGTATTTGGTTGATAGGTTATGCATAGAACCCACATACATTGTTACTTCCTTAAGGGTTGCGAATCCAATAGGAGGGTATGCAACTCTGGGGATGAGATGTGACCAGTAAGAACTTGACTTGTTAGGTCATATGTTTGTATGCAGTTTGTATGTTTTCGCTTTCAGAATCATTTTGGGTATGGATTGGTTAAGAAGGTATGAGGCTGGGATATTTTGCTAGGATGGGGAGATATCATCACTAAGACACCCTGATAGTCATAACCGAATTATATTCTCAATAGAGAATTCTGACCGGAGTAGTTGTGCTTTGTTAAGTGTAATGGAAGTGGGAGAAGATCTAAGTCAGGTAGAATGGCAAAAGATTTTGCAGATGTCTTTGAGCCGGTCACAGGACTACCACCGAAACGAGCTGTTGAGTTTCGGATAGATCTTGTGCCAAGAGTTGAACCTGCGAGTAGACCACCTAACAGGATGACACCGACTGAGATGAAGGAATTGAAGGTGCAGCTAGTTGATCTAAAAGGAAGAAATTTTATTAGACCAAGCAGTTCGCCTTAGGGAGCGGTCGAGGTATTTGTAAAGAGACCAGATGGGTCGTTAAGGATATGCATTGACTATTATAAGCTGAACGAAAGGACGATAAAGAATAAGTATCCTTCGCCGAGAATTGATTATCTATTTGATCGGTTGAGTGGAGCCAGAGTGTTTTCCCAGTTGGATTTGGCGATGGGCTTTCATCAGTTAAGTGTGGTAGAGGACAGCATTCCTTTGACAGTAAATATGGTTCGTAGAAGTGGTTAGTAATGCCATTCGGGTTAATGAATGCATCTGCTTTCTTTATGAATTTGATGAACCGATTCTTCCGAGAGTATTTGGACAGATTCATGATGGTGTTTATAGATGACATTTTGGTATACTCTAAGGATGAAATAGACTGTGAAAATCATCTTAGAGTTGTGCTTGAGACGTTGAGGCAGAATCAACTGAAGGCGATGTTTTCCAAGTGTCATTTTTGGAAGAAAGAGGTTAAGTTTTTTAGTCACGTGGTTTTAGAGAAAGGATTGTCAATCGATCAAGATAAGGTCGAAGCTGTTAATAATTGGAAGAGACCATTTGAGTAATCTCTGTAGGCCATGCTCTCAGAATCTTAGCAAATCTTTGTCACTTCTCACAATTTCTAGTGTAATCAGCTGCATCTCGGTTGACAGTTGGCCAGAAGTACCCATAGCGGAGAATCGTTTTCGCTAGGGTTTGCCTCCTGTGTGGTCGCCACAGGCCCCTTCATGAACTTCTATCAAGATTGTTTTGGCCTCATTGTTGGCGACACACCGTAACATTAGAACTGAGAATCCTTTCCTATAAAGTGCTCGCTGCCGAAGGATATATCTTGAAGCTTAGTGAAGGAGCTTCTGTCACTCATTCTTCCTGTCCGGAAGGATTCCTCTCTGCAAATAGTCCTTTATTGGAGTCATCCATGACTCCTTCTCAAACTCGACCTCCAAGGTCTAATCGACATTCATCCGGTCGATGCTCAGGGCTGACAATACTTCCACTGGAACTAGTCCCATGAGTGTGCATCTCTAGAACTGGCCAACTTAGCCAGTGAGTTGACCTTCGCATTTTCCTCATTAGGAATATGCGTTATTGTGTAATATTCAATGTCATTAAGCAGATGAAGGGTCCGATTTAGATAAGGAGCTAGCCTCGCTCCCTTCACCTGAAACTCTTCTTTTACTTGGCATACCACGAGTTGAGAATCATAAAAAATATATAAAGTTTTAGCTTCCAGTTCCGTGGCTATTTTGAGTCCTACAATCAATACTTCATATTTCGCTTAACTGTTCGTTGTAGGGAAATCGAGTCTCAAGGCATAACAGATTGAAAGTTTCTCGAGAGTGACAAATACAACTCCAACATCGAAACAACGTTCTTTTGATGCACCATCCGTGTACATCTTCTGCCTAACATTCTGCTCACCACTACTCTCCGAAGTATCGTCTCATGCTGTGTATTCAGCTATGAAATCCGTCCAAGCTTGACCCTTAATTGATTTTCGAGGGTGATAAGTTATGTCATATTGGCTCAATTCAATGTTCCATTTCAACAGCCTTCCAGAAGTCTCAGGTCGTTGTATGACTTTTTGCAAAGCTAGTCAGTGAGAACTTTGATCGAATGAGCCTGAAATTAGGGGTGGAGCTTCCTTGAAGCGATCAACAGGCAGTATGCAAGCTTTTCCAGCCTTGGGTAATTTCTTTCTGATATTGTCAATCGCTTACTAATGTAATAGACTGGTCACTAGATGCGGGATTCCTCAAGTACGAGTGCGACGCTCAAAGAGGCAACGACACTGCCAGATAGATAAACAAGTCTTGTCATCCAATGGCTTTAAAAGAACGGAGGGGCTCCCCAAGTGATTCACCAGAGCTCGGAATGCGCCTATAGACTCCTACATCCAAGAAAAATTCATTTTTCCCTTCTTAATCACGTCAAAGAAAGGGATGCATTTGTCTGTTGCTCTGAAGATGAATCGACTCAGGGCGACGACCTTCCCATTTAAACTCTGAACCTCCTTGATCGTCTTCGAGGACTCGATATTTTTCAATGCCTCGATCCTTTTCGGATTGGCTTCAATCCCACAGGAGTTCACAACGAAACCTAAGAATTTCCTTGACGCAATGCAAAACGAGCATTTCAATGGGTTAAGCTTCATCCCATATTTCTAGAGCGTCCAACATCTCTGACAAATTGTCAATGTGGTTTCTCGAACGTCGTGACTTCACGAGTATGCAATCCACATAGACTTCCATCGAATGTCCGATCCGATCTTTGAACATCTTGTTTACCAACCTCTGGTAAGTTACTCTGGCATTCTTTAATCCAAAGGGCATGACAAGATAGCAATACAGTCCCAAGTCAGTAATAAAGTAGGTGTGCTCCTGATCTGGGACGTGCATTGAAATCTAATTGTATCCAGAGTATGCGTCCATGAATGAGAGCAATTCATGTTTAGCTGTTGAGTCTATCAGCTGATCTATCCTTGGGAGCGGAAAACTATCCTTCGGGAACGCCTTATTCAGGTTAGAATAGTCGATGCATGTCCTCCACTCCCTTTGACTTTTTCATCAAGATAGGATTGATACCGACTCTGGGTATAAGGCATCGCGGATAAAGTTGTTATCTTTTAACTTCTCCACTTTAGGTATAAGGAATGCATTTCAGATTTATATTTAATGCATGGCTTGCTATCTTCGATGATATTCCACACATGTTTGAGTGAGTCCAGGCGAACATATCCAGGTTTTCCTAGAGAAAACCAACTAACTCTTTCATCACTCTCGTGCCGAGCCGTGATCCAATCTTCAGGACCCGTGTAGGATCATCTTGGCTGACCGGGATGTTGATTGTCAACTCGGTTGGAGCTGCCCTTTCATCCAATGGCTCTTTTTGCGGATCCATATCCTCATGGAACCGACTGTGGTGCCCAAGTCATGACTCATGTGGTGATTGCATACATCTAAAGCCTTGATGTAGAGGGTCCCTTCTACACCCTTTCCTTTCTCTCTTCGCCTCGCCTCCTTTAGCTGGGCGATATAACATTCGTGGCCAAGCCCATGATCTTCTTGTATTATTCCCACACCATTCTCTGTAGAAAACTTCATCGTTAAGCACTAAGGAGCTATAACCGCTCTGAATTCAGCTAAGGTGGGTCAGCCCAAAATGCTATAATGGCCCACCTTTTTGGATGGTTTAAATCGACAGTAAATCACACATGTCAACTCAAACCATTCAAAAGGGAGGATTGTTAATGGGGTAAATAAGGAAATAAGAGAAAAGAAGGAAGAACAAAACACAGAATCTCACAGCGGAATGACAAAATATAATAAAATAAACAATTCATGAAGCTGTTTTACAAATAACATTTGATTACACTTTTACAATATATTAGAGTTATACATACAACAGGAATAAATAAATAATGCAGCGGAACAACATGATACAGTGGAATAATAATAATAATATAATACTAAACTCCGTCTTCGTCCTCCAGAATAAAGCCTTCAACGCTGAAAAGCTCGGGCAGACCCGAGCATAAAGAAAACACAAACACTCGAGTCAGAACTAAAGATCTTATGTAAGTTAAATCAACAGTAAATAAATATGAGTGTAATAGCTTCAGAGATGTTTATGGGATTTTACATCTCCTATCCAGTGTCTAACGTGCGTGCAATAACTTAAGAGATGTTCAGGATTACCATCTCCTAAGGATCCGTTAAACTATTTACTATGTAGTAATATACGCTATTATAATATGTCTACAGTAAAGTAAAGTATAAAAATAGTGTTAAGGCGTTACCCATATCCCCCTTAACACATTTTATATAAATGTCGTAGTCTATACAGTACTGTAAACTCCACCGTAAATTGGTGGGCTATCAGCAAGCACTCCATAGGTACGACACAAACTAAACTCATAGTGGGCTCGATAAGGCATATGAAAAGGCACACGAGGCAATGCCAGGGTAAGATACTACCGTTTGCAGAACCGAGCTGGTGGTAACGCATAGCAGCTACTACCGCCCACCTCGGAACACACTCCCATAATAAAATCAAGGGGTGGCCACCAAGTCAATCACAAAGTAATAAATATGTTATCGAAGAAGCATGTCCGATCGGAGGTGCGACCTCACTTGGCCCAAGTATAGCTCCTGTTTAGTCATATCAAGCTGACCCGAGGAGGTCAGGGCTGCGTTCATACCTCATACAGAATCGTTCACCAAACCATCCTACTTCGTTCTGGATTCTCCACCATGTGCACAGTTGTTAAAGTGGTTTTCGGTATTGGCAGAGAGTATGATAATATCTGATCCCGGTCTCTTTAACAACCAAACGCTTATTTCACACCGGATGGTTCTTTTACATTTCCAAAATCGATTCATGATTGATATCAAAATATCATATTCACTTCAAAATCATACCACTTTCGAAATCATATTCACTTTTGAAATCATTATTCACTTTAAATCATATTCATTTCAAAATCATTATTCACTTTAAATCATATTCATTTCAAAATCAAACCACAAAATAGGTTAAACCATCGTATCAAAACATTCGCATTTAAACCAATTTAATCTAACTCATAACAATTCCAACTTTAAATAGTTTAAATATTGAAAGTAGTTTATATATTGAGATAGTTATACATTAAAAATAGTTTATACTCTAAAAATAGGTTATAGATTAAAATAGTTTATATATTAGAATAGTTTGTATATTAAAATAGGTTATATATTAAAATAGTTAATATATTAGGAATAGTTTATAATAGTTTAAAATAGTCTAAAATAGTTTAAAATAGTTTTAATAGTTTAAAAATAGTTTTTAATAGTTTAAAATAGTTCAAAGATAGTTTTAATAGTTTAATAGTTTAAGGATTTTTAAACAGTTAAAATAGTTTAATATAAAATGGTTTGATTATTTGAAATGGTTTATATAGTAAATAGTTTGAAAATCTAAATAATCTAAAATTTAAAATAATAGATTTTTAAACAGTTTATATTATTAAAATAATTAGTTTGAAAATAATCTCAAATCAAATTGTTTCTTCCATTTCAACAAATCTGGACCATATCCAGATTTCAAATCAACAAAATTCACTTTTAATTATTCAATTCGAATTCTCATTAAAACCATTTCGATTTATATTGATTTCAAATCCATGTTGGAATTACAAATTTAAACCACTTCAATTTCATTAGATTTCAAAGTTTAAATATTCAAACATTTACAATAACTCAATTTTGATAAATTTCATTTATATTTCGAAAATTCAATTTTAAAATTTCAATTTAAATTCCTTAAACAATTAATTTAAACCAATTTCAATTTCAACATTTTAAAGCTTGGATTTTGAAAAAATTCAGTTCGTATAAATCAAATTTTATTTCAAAGTATCATTTAACTAGATTTAAAAATTAAGGATTTAAAATCATTCAATTTAATCAATCCGGTGTCCGTATATAATTTTCTACCCTATGGTCAAGTGATACGGATACATATATTTCAACCCGCAATAAATTAAATTTATGGGTATATAACATTTCAACCCGCAATCCCGATTAAAAATTCAAAATCCATAAAATCGCTCGTGTTTATCATTTTAACTCATAACGATTTTTCCCTAATATATAAGTCCATTCGGGTATGAATCATTTCAACCCATAGTGATTTTCCTAACAGCAAACTAAGGGAACTTGCAGTGTGATAATAACATATAAATAAACATACATCCAATCATCCAAAATATCAACAAATAAGCATCCATCACGATCATCATTCAAATCAACCAATAAATCACAGCAAATAAACTGGTTATCATTATCAGGTATTTAACTGGAAATTTAAATTCAATATTAAATTAAATGGAAATTAAATTCAATAATAATTCAAATTAAACTCGTATGACAAATTAAGTATACCAAACAACAATCAGTCAATTTCTAATCACATCATAAATTTAATCTAACTAATATAAGATATTTTAGCATTCGTGAGCGGGTTAAAACACTCACCTTTGATTTCAAATCGATTTAAAATCCAAATAAAGGCCCAAAATTTGAACAGTCTTAGAATTCACCCAAACTAGTTCTATAATGTCTGGAATTTCGATACGATCGCAACGGAGAAAACCTCGCATGAATCCGAGCTCGTATGAAAAGGTTATGCTAGTTAGAAGATTATAAATTTTAACATATATTATAATTAAATAAATTTAAAAAAACAACACGTCACCTATTCTCGTTTCCCACGCGCACCTGAACCCTACGCGACTTTGACCACATTCAAAAACCCTTATGCAGCTGCCGCCAAACATCGAATTTTCACCGCCAACTCGTTCGATTACAACCAGGTCTAACGTCACCACCAGACTCCTCGACTCCGGCCGCATCTTCCTCAGTCTCGCGCCTAACTCCGGCGTCCAAAAGACGCTCCGCTGCCGATGGAAAATCTTGGCCAATTACGGCGATTCCAAGCCACCATATAACAAACGAACACTACCGATGAATGCTGCTCTCCATCCTCTTCCAAGCACCGCTCCCCGATCTTCAAACGGTCGATGATCCACCGTTGGATCGCAAACCCTAGAAATGGACGGCTGAGAAAGATCGTCGATTTCTAGCCAAACGATGATTTGAATCAAAAAACGAATTACAGATCTGGATTGCGCTCATTAAGAGCTTTCAAACGATATATAATTTGCTATGATCTGAGGATTTTAAATTTTTCGATTTGATTTTAATTTGCAGTTTGGGTTTTGGATTAAGGAATTTGGTTTATGCCATTGAGAAAGAGAGAAGGAACAGACAAAATGAATTGTACGTACAGGAATAAGAAATAAAAGGCTGCTAGGGTTAGAAAAAACTATTTATATGGACAAGGCTGGATAAGAATGAATGGACAAATCTAATTGGGTCGAAATGATAACGATGACCCGAAAAGCCCGTTTCGTTCCCAAAACGAAATTATGTCATCCCATATATCAAAATAAATATTTTCGATATTTTTAAATTCAATGGAACTAGTTTCAAACTCAAATTCCATTGTATACAGAAGTTAGCTTTTAAAATCAAATTGTATTCATTTAAATTCTATTAAACAATTTCTACGCGTTTCGAGCTCGCACGATCAAACGACAAGTCTGATCCCTACGAAACATGAAATCCTACAATAGTTCACCGTTACGGATCCATTGAAACTAGTTTCGTCAAAATCCAAGACAGTGGCCAAAATGATTATTTTCACGTTAATTAAATAAATTATTATTAAATTAATTTAATCACCTTTAAATTCAAAATTTAAAAGCTAACCATTTTTCATCATTTTTGATTACATATAAATTTATAATCTTTTAAAATAAAATTTCCATGTCAAATCCAATATTAAATATTGCACTAATTACAGCGTTAAATGGCAGTTGCAATAAATTCATTAATTATAATTTAAATTCCAATAAATTCATTTATTTTGATTTACATCTTATTATTCAATCAACACTACCCTATGAATATAATTAACATTAGTTTACATTTTATTGCATTCATATTCTACAATTTCATCTTAACTCATATTAACTGCAATATTTAATTAGATTAATTTCAATTGATTTACAATTAATTTCAAATGGATTAAATATCAAGATGATAGTGAACCAATTGTTATACATTAATAATTCACTTCTATTAACCTATTGTTTACCAACAAAGGTTGATAAATTACCTACCAAATATTAACCTATTTCAATTAATTACGTACAATCTCACCATTTGATACAATATTTAAATTTATTTCTTATTTACAATTATCACCAAATTAATTTTACAATAATTTCAATTAATAATTTCAATTGATTGAAATTACATTAAAATAGTTATCAATTAAATTAAATCAACATTATTAAATTACACTCTAGTTGTTTTCTCATTAATCAATCATAAAATTTTAATTTCTCACAATATTAAATTTCAAAATCTTATTTAATTTAATGTTTTTAATTATCGAATAATACGGGTCGTTACACTCTCCCCTACTCAAAACTTTTCGTCCTCGAAAAGGAACGAGAAGGAAGTAAGACACTAATATATATATATATATATATATATTTCAAAATAATCAATTTATAAACAATTTATTTACATAATCTAGTTTAATAAGAATTTGAAAATAACTCAACTTTCCCAAAAAAATTCTAAGTCTTAAGTTTACGAAAAATTTCGACAGAGTCTCCTTTGTACGGATAGGTCTGAGAAAATAATAATTTCAATATATATATAATATTTCAAAAATAAAACATCCCAAACCACGGGAAAAACAATAAATATAGTTGCAAAACCGTAATCCGAAAACGTACCTATTTGTCGGGAAAATAACTTCATTTATGAAACCAAAAGCAGTAGCTATTGCTTCCATAAAGCTGTATTTCACTTATATAATCCAAAATAGTGAGAATTATGTACAAGAGAAATACTTAGTTGTTTCCAATTAGTAACAAAAGCAAATCAACACAATACATATGCAAACTAAACAATACGACCATCATATACAACAAAGAAATCAACCATACATCCATAGCAACCAAACCAATGATTTGTTCAAGTTCAGAAGCTTTTAATCATACAAGGTAATAAATAAACTATCAAGTGTTCCCTATGCTCAACAGCCTTAGATAATTTCTTAATAGATTATTCATACAACCTTAAACAATTTGAAGTATCATTTCCCAAACTTCCCATTAGCCAAACAATCCAGAATTTAAATATTATTTAAGTTATTCGATTGGTTTCTTTCACATCATTATTTACTTTTTTTCCTTTTTTCATTCATTCATACAATGTCTTCCTTTTTTCATTCATTCATACAATGCCTTCTTTTTTTCATTCATTCATTTACTTACATAAATTATTTCACATTTAATATCTGAAGTCATCCATAAATCAATTTTTAAAATATTATATAAGTTCCTTGTAATTAAATTCACATTCATTTACTTATATAACTTGATTTCCAATTAATAAATATCCATTAGTGAATAAATTCATACTTAAGTTTCCCTACACATTTTATCACATTTATTTCTTTCATATATAATATTATTGAATATTAAATCTATTTCTAAATCGTTTCAACAATTTTCTTAGTTTATAATCATTTACTTAAAAAGTATTCACTTTTAACAATTCCATTTAATTGTTAGCATTCCAAACATTAACTTATGCTTATAACATTTCTTGTACATCAAAGTTCTTATTTATAGAAATAATTCCAGTTGAACACTTTCATTACTTAAGTTTTACTTGTATAATATCATATTACATATTCTTATTTAACATAACGGCTTTTTAAACATTGCTGGTAAGTTATATATATGTATATATATATATATGTATGTATATGTAAGTATGTTTTAAGAATGTACTTGAATGTTACACAAGTTTATCTTATTCATTTTAGTTAACAAAATGTTCAATAATCACATCTTTTAAATTTTCATATCTTTTGATTTACAAGTTACAAATTTCCAATTTCTTGTATATTTCATTAATCACATAGTATCTAATTTCTTATTTTTCATTTTAGAAGTTTCCAATTATTAAAATATTTAAGATTTCCTTTCATTACAATAATTGAAATCCCTAATTTATAGAAACTTATGAACTAAATGTCGGGTTCATTTCAAATCATTTTGAAATAATATATATATATTCATATATTTTATATATCAAATCATATTTAGAAATTTAAAATAAAAATCTGTTTATCAAAACAAATGTGTAGTAAAGCTACTATAGTGGCCTTTTCACTTTGAAACTCGAAAATAAATGTTGATGATGCGGCCATCATCACCCGAAATTATTTTCCAGCGACAAAAGAGGGGAGTACAGAACTTATTTCCTTTTAAAATTGCTTTTAGAACATTTCTTTCAAATCACATCAAAAATATTTATATTCGAAAATACTTCCAAATAATGCTAATATTATATTCCAAAATCTTTTGAAAACAAATTTCAAAACCCCGAAACTTAAGTTCTCAAATTTTCAATTTATATTCACTTTATTTTTAAATCCTATTCTTCAACCAGTATTTACAAAATTCACTTCCTAACAAACAACATTGTGTCGGTCTGCCCTATTAAGTGTTTAGAAATCCCTATCGATGCCATAGCATCCTATGTACCGACCAGAATTTATAAATACTAAACAGAACAAATTAACACAATATAAAAAAATTTATAACACTAACAAATATGCTCTCTCATATATATACGCTCAAACAACTCATTCTAGGGTAATAATAACCCTATCTCTAATGAGTCAGACCCCACAAAGCTAAGGTTATCGCTAAACAAAAGCTCTGATACCAAATGTAACGCCACCTTTTTGGACGGTTTAAATCGACAATAAACCACACATGTCAACTCAAACCATTCAAAAGGGAGGATTGTTAATGGGGTAAATAAGAAAATAAGAGAAAAAAAGGATCTCACAGCGGAATGACAAAATATAATAATCAAATAAACAGTTCATGAAGCTGTTTTACAAATAACATTTGATTACACTTTTACAATATATTAGAGTTATACATATAGCAGGAATAAATAAATAATGCAGCAGAACAACATGATACAATGGAATAATAATAATAACATAACACTAAACTCCATCTTCGTCCTCTAGAATAATGTCTTCAACGTTGAAAAGCTCAGGCTGACCCGAGCGTAATGAAAACACAAACACTCGAGTTAGAACTAAAAGATCTTATGTAAGTTGAATCAACAGTAAATAAATATGAGTGTAACGACTTTAGAGATGTTTATGGGATTTTACATCTCCTATCCAGTGTCTAACGTGCGTGCAATAACTTAAGAGATGTTCAGGATTACCATCTCCTAAGGATCCGTTAAACTATTTACTATGTAGTAATATACACTATTATAATATGTCTACAGTAAAGTAAAGTATTAAAATAGCGTTAAGGCATTACCCATATCCCCCTTAACACATTTTATATAAATGTCGTAGTCTATACAGTACTATAAACTCCACCGTAAACTGGTGGGCTATCAGCAAGCACTCCATAGGTACGACACAAACAAAATTCGTAGTGGGCTCGATAAGGCATATGACAAGGCACAAGAGGCAATGCTAGGGTAGGATACCACTGTTTGCAGAACCGGGCTGTTGGTAACGCATATCTGCTACTACTGCCCACCTCGGAACACACTCCCATAATCAAATCGAGGGGTAGCCACCAAATCAATCACAAAGCAATAAATATGGTATCGAAGAAGCATGTCTAATCGGAGGTGCGACCACACTTGGCCCAGGTATAGATCCTATTTTAGTCATATCAAGCTAACCTGAGGGGGTCAGGGCTGCGTTCATACCTCATACAGAATCTTTCGCCAAATCATCCTACTTCATTCTGGATTCTCCACCACATGCACAGTTGTTAAAGTGGTTTTTGGTATTGGCAGAGAGTATGACGATATCCGATCCTGGTCTCTTTAACAACCAAACGCTTATTTCACACCGAATGGTTCTTTTACATTTCCAAAATCGATTCATAATTGATATCAAAATATCATATTCACATCAAAATCATACCACTTTCGAAATCATATTCACTTTCGAAATCATTATTCACTTTCGAAATCATATTCATTTCAAAATCATTATTCACTTTAAATCATATTCATTTCAAAATCAAAACCACAAAATAGGTTAAACCATCGTATCAAAATATTCGCATTTAAACCAATGGAATCTAACTAATAACAGTTCCAACTTTTAACAGTTTAAATATTGAAAGTAGTTTATATATTGAGAATTTGAGATAGTTATACATTAAAAATAGTTTATATTTTAAAAGTAGGTTATAGATTAAAATAGTTTATATATTAGAATAGTTTGTATATTAAAATAGGTAATATATTAAAAGAGTTGATATATTAGAAATACTTTATAATAGTTTAAAATAGTCTAAAATAGTTTAAAATAGTTTAAAAATAGTTTTTAATAGTTTAAAATAGTTTAAAGATAGTTTTAATAGTTTAATAGTTTAAATAGTTTAAGGATTTTTAACCTGTTAAAATAGTTTAATATAAAATAGTTTGATTATCGGAAATGGTTTATATAGTAAATAGTTTGAAAATCTAAATAATCTAAATTTTAAAATAACAGATTTTTAAACAGTTTATATTAAAATAATTAATTTGAAAATAATATCGAATCAAACTGTTTCTTCCATTTCAACAAATCTGGACCATATCCAGATTTCAAATCAACAAAACTCACTTTTAATCTTTTAATTTGAATTCTCATTAAAACCATTTTGATTTATATCGATTTCAAATCCATGTTGGAACTACAAATTTAAACCACTTCAATTTCGATAGATTTCAAAGTTTAAATATTCAAACGTTTACAATAACTCAATTTTGATAAATTTCATTTATATTTCGAAAATTCAACTTTAAAATTTCAATTTCAATTCTTTAAACAATTCATTTGAACCAATTTCAATTTAAACATTTTAAAGCTTGGATTTTGAAAAAAATTCAATTCGTATAAATCAAATTTTATTTCAAAGTATCATTTAACTGGATTCAAAAATTAAGGATTTAAAATCATTTAATTTAACCAATCCGGTGTCCGTATAAAATTTTCTACCCTATGGTCAAGTGATATGGATATATATCATTTCAACCCGCAATAAATTAAATTTACGGGTATATATCATTTCAACCGACAATCCCGAGTAAAAATTCAAAATCCATAAAATCGCTCGAGTTTATCATTTCAACTCATAATGATTTTTCCCTAATCTATAAGTCCATTCGGGTATGCATCATTTCAACCCATAGTGATTTTCCTAACAGCAAACTAAGGGAACTTGCAGTGTGATAATAACATATAAATAAACATACATCCAATCATCCAAAATATCAACAAATAAGCATCCATCACGATCATCATTCAAATCAACCAATAAATCACAGCAAATAAACTGTCAATATTAAATTAAATGGAAATTAAATTCAATAATAATTCAAATTAAACTCGAATGACAAATTAAGTATACCAAACAGCAATCAGCCAATTTCTAATCACATCATAAAATTAATCTAACTAATATAAGATAGTTTAGCATTCGTGAGCAGGTTAAAACACTCACCTTTGATTTCAAATCGATTTAAAATCCAAATAAAGGCCCAAAATTTGAACAGTCTTAGAATTCACCCAAACTAGTTCTACAATGTCCGGAATTTCGATACGATCGCAACGGAGAAAACCTCGCATGAATCCGAGCTCGTATGAAAAGGTTATGCTAGTTAGAAGATTATAAATTTTAACATATATTATAATTAAATAAATTTAAAAAAACAACACGTCACCTATTCTCGTTTCCCGCGCGCACCTGAACCCTACGCGACTTTGACCACATTCAAAAACCCTTATGCAGCCGCCGCCAAACATCGAATTTTCACCGCCAACTCATTCGATTACAACCAGATCTGACGTCGCCACCAGACTCATCGACTCCGACCGCATCTCTCTCAATCTCGCGCCTTACTCCGGCGTCCAAAAGACGCTCCGTCGCCGCTGGTAAATCGTGGCCAATCAAGGAGATTCCGAGCCACCATATGACAAACGAACACTACCGATGAACGCTGCTCTCCATCCTCTTCCAAGCGCCGCTTCCGGATCCTCAAATGGTCGACGATCCACTGTTGGATCGTAAACCTTAGAAATGGACGGTTGAGAAAAATCGTCGATTTCTGGCCAAACGATGATTCGAATCAAAAAACGAATTGCAGATCTAGATTGCGCTTATCGAGAGCTTTCCAATGATATATAATTTGATATGATTTGAGGAGTTCAAATTTTTCGATTTGATTTTGATTTGCAATTAGGGTTTTGGATTTAGGAATTTGGTTTCTGCCATTGAAAAGAGGGAAGGAACAGACAAAAAGAATTGTACGTACAGAAATAAGAAATAAAAGGCTGCTAGGGTTAGGAAAAACTATTTATATGGACAAGACTGGATAAGAATGAATGGACAAATCTAATTGGGTCGAAATGTTAACGATGACCCAAAAAGCTCGTTTCGTTCCCGAAACGAAATTTGGTCATCCAATATATCATTTTCGATATTTTTAAACTCAATGGAACTAGTTTCAAACTCAAATTCCATTGTATACAGAAGTTAGCTTTTAAAATCAGATTGTATTCATTTAAATTCCGTTAAACAATTTCTACGCGTTTCGAGCTCGCACGATCAAACGACAAGTCCGATCGCTACGAAACTTGAAATCTTACAATAATTTACTGTTACGGATCCGATGAAATTGGTTTCCTCGAAATCCAAGACAGTGGCCTAAATGGCTATTTTCACGTTAATTAAATAAATTATTATTAATTTAATTTAATCACCTTTAAATTTAAATTTAAAAGTTAACCATTTTTCATCATTCTTGATTACATATAAATTTATAATCTTTTAAAATAAAATTTCCATGTCAAATCCAATATCAAATATTGCACTAATTACAGCGTTAAATGGCAATTGCAATAAATTCATTAATTATAATTTAAATTCCAATAAATTCTTTTATTTTGATTTACATCTTATTATTCAATCAACACTACCCTATGAATACAATTAACATTAGTTTACATTTTATTGCATTCATATTCTACAATTTCATCTTAACTCATATTAACTGCAATATTTAATTAGATTAATTTCAATGGATTTACAATTAATTTCAAATGGAGTAAATATCAAGATGATAATGAATCAATTGTTATACATTAATAATTCACCGCTATTAACCTATTGTTTACCAACAAAGGTTGATAAATTACCTACCGAATATTAACCTATTTCAATTAATTACGTACAATCTCACCATTTAATACAATATTTAAATTTATTTCCTTATTTGCAGTTATCACCAAATTAATTTTATAATAATTTCAATTGATTAAATTACATTAAAATAGTTATCAATTGCATTAAATCACATTATTAAATTACACTCTAATTGTTTTCTCATTAATCAATCATAAATTTTTAATCTCTCACAATATTAAATTTCAAAATCTTATTTAATATAATATTTTTAATTATCGAAAAATACGGGTCGTTACAAATGCGTCGTAAGAAAAATAAATATCCAACACCACAAAAGGCATAACCTGCACTTGCTTGCGGTTGCCCTTGCCAAGCACTACAGGTAGTTCCACATTTTTGACTAGCTCCGCAGTCGTCCCGTTATAACCCTAGATCCGAGATTTGCAGGCTTCAAGTCCTTGCCCTCCAAAGCATTTGGTCATAGTCTTTTTTGAATAGAATATTGATTGAACTCCCACAGTCAACCAACACCTTTGGAACTATTGCAGGGCCAATCATGGCTGTAATCATAAATGGGTCAATCATCGGGCGTCTACCCCATCAGCGTCTCTATCTCAGAAAACAATGTCATCATTCATCGTCCTTACTTGTTTTGCCAGAGTACCATCCTCCATGGCAAGACAACTCTCATTTTTTGCATGTTTTAAAGCACCAACATATCTATCCATCTCATTCCAACTCGTATTGGCTAGATGTGGCTCATCGATGATTGTATTGATAACTAAATGTTTTTCAAGCTGCCTAGCCTCGCTAGTAGTTGGCCTGGCTTGCCCCTACTGGGATGACGACCCATGTGGGTTGGATTTTCCTTGCCCGTTATCCTACAGGACTATCACAAACTGTTGCAACTTCTTTTTACGAATCAACTCCTCGATCATATCATGAAAATGTCTACATTGGTTGGTGTTATGACCTTTTGTCTCATGGAACCTACAAAACTTGCTAGATTTTTTCTCCTTCTCGGTCGACTCTTTCAGAGCTGGCTTCCTGTACTTCTCAGTACCATGAGTTGTCGGGTAGATATTCTCTATTGAGTTATCCAAATCAATATAGCTATTATACTTAGGAATCCTGGGACGATCACTATTATCTGACTTTCACTTCCTAGCCCCGCTATTACTCCATTTCTGACCATCATTCTTGCTACCAACATTTACAATCACATTTCCAAAACTCTCTCCGTACTGTTTCATAGCAATATTGCTTTGTATCACTTCAACCAAACGCCCAGCATCATCTCTTCGGGAAAGAGTGCATGCCTCTTCCAAGCAAAGAACTGATAAGCCTTTCTGTAAAAAATGTCCATCGTCGATAGGGGTTTCATTTCCAACCATCTCTCGAAATCAGTCTTGTGATGAATCCCCCTAATCAATGCTATCAATACTATACCATCCTTAGCATTTGTAATTTCCGTCACAGCTATATGGAACCTGTTCAAGAAAATCAATGACTCTCTCATGCCCTGGAAGAGGTTTAATAACGACATCATGTCTTTCAAATGTGAAGTGTGTAGATAGAAATGCTTCAGAAATCTTCATGTCAACTCAGTAAAAGGAGATATGTATCTCAGTGGGAGCTGGGTGAACCACATCTTCGCTACTCCCTTCAGGAAGATTGGAAAGCAACGATATCTCATGGCATCAGATGCTCTAGCAGAGTCCATATGCCATTCATTTTTCATCAAGTGCTACCTCAGATCCATTCTTCCACTATACAACGACATTGTCGACATTACAAACCTCCGTGGATACTCTTCACACAGAATGTTCTCAGTAAACGGATTCCGACTAGGAGAAGTAACCCACTCATTATCACTTCTAAACTAGTTTTCATTTATAAGTTTCCTGACCATCTCAACCAAATACTCCGGTTCTATAGGTTCGGCTGAACAGTGCTAATCAGGATCCGTTCTGAGTGTTTGTCCCGACGAACGCTCTCGGGCAAACCCACGATACATGGGTTCTCTATACTTCAAAAGATCCGTTCGTCCAGCAGTCCCGCTGTTTGATTCATGTGCATTGAATTATCAGCAGTTGTTCGATATTCCAGATTCCAATCATCTACAACACAATCAGAGGTGAAGTCCATGCCACCATCCAGAGGGAGAGCTCCAAATCTAATGTTTATTGGATTGGTACCAACCCATCCTCTTGGATCGGTACCAATCCACAAACTCTTACCACGAGTTTGTCTCGGTTCCTGATTCAAAGTTCTAGCCACGTTTTGAGTCATTTTCTGCTTCCCGTTCCTCTACCGCTACTCGGATGACGAGGAACTATCAAATTCTAAACCAAAAGGTGCTAAGTCCCTCTCGTTCCTTCTACGACGGTTTTGAGTTGGCTCATTCAGTAGTTTCAAGCTTCCATGCATCTACAGGTTTATCTCATTGCAACTCTCATGGAATCTATCCTCCACCCGCTTCATCATACGATCCATTTCCACTATTGTCATAACATCAGTTGGGTTTTAAATCTCTGCCTGCTCTAGCTATGCAACTTCATCCACACATTGAATATCCTGGTTCTCAGCATAGCAGCTCAGGAGTTTGTAGAATAGTCACTCTTTAGGGCTGTGACGAATAACTTCTCATAGACTGTTGAAAATCTAAATAGTAGAACAATAAGATTAGAAGATTGGATCTATCTCTCGGATCTGAGAAACCCAATAATAGAGGATGGATCCAAGTAGCCTGAGAATATCGTTCTTAGTGAAAGCACCAAACCGTTTGAACCCAAAATGGCACAAACACCCAAGAGATTGAGCAGAAAAAAAGTGAAGAAACGTAAATTAAAATGAGCAAGAAAAGAACACATAGCGTTTTATAGTGGTTCGGCTAATCTTGGCCTATATCCACTTAGTGATTTTATTGATTATATCACTGACTTGCAATTACAAGTTCTTATGGATCTGTATAAATTCGTGGATGATTATAAGAGAGCAAGAGAGCCAAAACACCCCCAAAATAAGCCTCTGCCCTCCTATTTATAATTGTAGGTTGTCTGAAAACTCACCCCCACGATCTTCATATAATTCCATGTCCAAACCAATTCTCCTGAGAAAAATGAGGGACACCTCATTAATTTCCATGGATCGGTATCGATCCATGGGCCTGGATCGATATCGATCCATAAAATTGCCAAATGGATCACTTTAAATGATTTTTCCTAGCTCGATTCATGGTTAACTTCATGATTCCAAACTTGTTTGCACTATCATTAAGTTGTCTATGAGTCCAAATGATGGATTGATGAAAAAATGGAGTTGCTAATTTCAGGTGCACGAGGAGATCGATAGAGGATTGCATGGAATCGATGCAGTGGAACTTGAAATATGATTCTAGCATCAAGAATAGTGGATAGGAGGATATTGGGCCAAAATGGATGGAATATGGTGGATCGATACCGATCCATGAGTTGGATCAGTATTGATCCAACACATGTTTGGATCTTGGGTCCTTTGTTCTTGTGATGGTTTGGTCTTCGTCTCGTGGCTCTATTTGCACTTGGTTTCTGGACTCTGGAGTTATCTCTCTGGTATGTCTGCCTTGATAACTTCCAAGTTTGATTCATCCAGTCTATCTGAATAATGCCTGATCAAAAGGCTGGATAACAACGGACCGCACTAAAATATACGGCGAACTGTGCAGTTTAGCACTCGTTGTATATTTTAGTGCAGTCAACTGTATATTTTAGAACATTCCACGTTCAACGCATAATAGTTTAGCGCATAATAGTCCAACGCATAGTAGTCCGGTGCATGATAGTTCAGTGTAGTATAGTTCAACACGTAATGGTTCGGTGCGGTATAGTTCAGTGCATAACGGTTCAGCGCAGTATAGGTCGGCGCATAATGGTTCACCGCATAATGGTTCAGCGCATAATGGTTCAGCATATAATAGTTCAACGCATAATAGTTTGGTGCAGTATTTTATGCTTTGCACAGTACATGAATTGGAGCTTGGTAGAGTTGGAGTACTCCGCTTTTTAATTCAGTTTCATTCTACGTGGAGCAGGCATTCATTTCTTCTTAACTTGTTATGTTGGCTGGGGAGTTAGTTTTATTTTAAGTATAATATATAGTAGACTGCTATATGATTTACGCTAATGTCACCTTTTAGTTGGTTGTGGGTTTGAATAAGTAACTGTTTATAGAAAAGGAGCATGTTATTATATTGTCTAAGTGGTTTACATTTTTGGATATGTTATTACAAGGTCGGATTATATATATATAGCCTCATTTTCCTCGTTTTGCTTGTGCGACCAACTTGTATGATGGGTTTCCAAGGGTGAGATATCATATTTACTAATGCCAAACCCATTGTGATGCAATCATGCATTGTACAAAGTAAATTTTGACTTATCTTTTTGAAACAAAATTAATATATCTAAATGTAATATTTCAATGATACTAGGTTGGAAAATGGGTATAACACTTGGCCCCCAAGTCTGCGCTTATGTACATGAGTGCGGACTTGTCATTTTTCGTGTCCATTTTTTCGATCCATCTTATCATTCATTTCGCATTCAATGCTCTTTTTATTGAGGTCTTCCCCAAATTGAACCAGAAGTACATAATGCAAATGATTCAGAAAGGAATGTATAGAGTCAGAGTGTAGCAAAATTATCAGATGTTGTAGGATAGAATGTAGAAACTCATGATGATCTCAAATTCTTTTTATATCATATGCACGTAGTTATCCTTGTTGCATGTGGTTTAAAAATTAGAAAATTCCAGGTTACTCTTGTACGTTGTTCGTGGAATGCTTGGCGGTATTTTGTACTTCATACTTTGTGCAGTAGTTGCGTTTGTGAACAACGCGGTATCTTATATTTTGCGCGGTAGCCCGTTTGTAAACAACGCGGTATTTTATATTTTGCGATGTAGCTGCGTTTGTGAACAACTCGGTACTTTTTATATTATATTTTTGTGCATTATGCATCATTATCTTTGATGTTAATTTCTGCACCTCCTATATGCCACCTCATCTTTACATGCTTTTTAAAACTATTCATTAATGCTCAAATCATGCATATATATTATATATGTAACATGGTTGTAAAAGGGACAACTTTGATAAGAGAGAATATTATAAGAAATTTAATTATTCTTTGCTTCTTTCATTCAACTAGTTTTTGTATGATATTTATACAAGTGGGTATATTTATGCACATTCCTTTAAAATTTTAGTCACCCATACCCCTAAAATCTTAGATGAATTTAAGCATACGACCAAAAGAGGGGTTGTAGAGGAAAGTGAGACAGACATATTGACTAGTTTTCGGCTTGTTTTTGAAGTTCGTGGTGATCAAAAACGACACCGTCATATCCACGTTCATATTGTAAACGAGTGCGCTACGGTTGAAACATAAATTACTGATAAGATCGTATTGCATAGCTGAATGTAATGGAGAGTTTGATTCGGTCATTGGTGACCCGAGGTGGCGAAACCATGGCCGCCAACCAGCTTTTCTTTTGGAAGTTTACATATACAGCGTACTATGTAGTCTAAATATGAAGCCTGTGTATTTCACGCAACTATTATGTAAAAGAAAAGGTTTTGTTTCAACTTACCATTAATTATTATTTTTAATTTATTTTTATAGAAAAGATAAGGAAAGAAATGTGTTTGAATATGAATAGGTCATGGATTGGTATTTTTTACAGTTGGAGACCAATAATAGGTAAGGCTATGTTAGCATAGGGTTGTGGAATACAAGGGCATACCATGAGGATTACGGATGGCGTGTTACTATTTATTTATTGTATGAATGAAATACAAATTAACTAAGTATCTGTTCCATATTTTGACGTGGATTGTTGTATTTGTTTTGAGCAAGCTTGACTCGCTTACGTATGACTGCTAGCTATAAGTGATTTTAGATGACTAATTTTCATATGCTAGACTTTTGTACTTCCGTACCTTGTTTGATTTTCATGTTTTTACATGTTGAAATTTGTGATGAATGCATGTTTGTTTAGATCGTCTTGCTATAAAATTGAGGTGGCAGCGATTCTCATAACTGCAATCTTATGTGACAATCCAAATAATTGTTACACTATTTAAATATTAGTAATTATGGTAGCAATTATAGTGAAATTACGCTACAATTGCCTATGCTCGTCATGTAAGAAATTATTTTTATAATAGATATATTATCCCCATTAAGTGATCCAACAAATTACAGTGGCTACCGAAGTGGCTGATCCCTCTATAACATTCCACCCTGGGAGTGACTCTATCGCCAATGCAGCGTTAGTAGTCTAAAAAACGTAGTCATAGTAGAAAGAATATAGCAACTGACTTTTCTGAGCTAGAGTCGGACGTGTAGAGCTATCCGCTTTGTGGTTTCTGTGTGCTTTTAGCGTTTGGGCTTTGTCATGCACCTAGCACGATATGCCCTGCTATTTGAGGTGTCTTGAGACTGAGGTTGAATTTAGCATCACTGTTCTCATTTTAGAGATTGTCATTGTCATTTATATGCTGCATTGTCAGTGTAGTTGTTGAATGACGATGGTGAGTTATGAAAACCATTATTTTCAAGCGCTTGGCACGGTCTGCTCTGTTTAACCCTAAGTTATGATGCTCTAATAAGAGTTTTGATAAAGTCGGTACACTTTAAAATTTATTGCTATGCTTTATTTAAGCGGGTCATTAGTGTTGTAGTTTGGTTACGATCGTACAGAGAGTATAAGATGAAAATTGTATATGGACAGAATTATGCTCGACGAATGTGTAATAAGTTTCAAAAGGTAACATAGAAGAATTGAAGATGATAGTACTAAAACTAGCTTTATTTTGTACCATTGTACTAAATGCATTTGGGAATAATGTATTCATTTATTTTATTTTTACTTGCAAACTCCATGCATTAATATTAATTGCATTATAATATTTTATTTGCAATGTTCATGCATGTGTGAACATACATGTGTTCCCATTATCTCATGTAGATTTTAGGGTTATAATATTTTGCTTGTAAACACTTCACTTCTCACCCCAAGCCTTCGGCGTCGTGTTCCCGTAGGTCATATCAACGTGGAGCGGTTATATCTAGCTCATCTTCTGATTCTGAGTTAGATTCTTAACATAGCTTTTATTATGAGGTATCACTTCATGATGTGACCCATGCTGTAATCTTTTATAAATTATATGCATATATTTAAAATAGATAATTACATTCTGGTAGGTATGTAAGGAACTAAGTAAGTATTAGTAACTCAATTTTTTGATATATACCTGACAAGCTTTGAGTAATGTCTAGTTTTGTACCTGATTGATAACTTGTGGTACATTCTGTGTATTGTGCTTGCTTTCGATGCTTTGGAAAGCTTCTGAGGTAGCTTATGCCCTCTAGTCTTGATCCTAGGCCGTTGTCTTTTCTTGCACATTTGGTACGACCTTACCCCCTGTCTGGGTGTAGTGTCTTGCACTAGCTTGGTCACATGCTTAATGTGACATGCTCCCTTGTTGGGGGCATAATGTCCTTTGCTGGGTTGGTCGCATGCTTGGTATGACCTGCCCCTTGTTTGGAGGCGTAACGTCATACGTACGCTTGGTCATATGCTTGGTATGGCATGCCCCTTGTTTGGAGGCGTAACGTCCTTCGCTGGCTTGGCCGCTTGCTTGGTATGACTTACCCCCTTGTTTGGAGGCGTAATGTCATACATATGCTTGGCTGTATGCTTGGTTTTACCTACCCCCTTGTTTGGAGGCATAACATCCTTCGTTGGCTTAGCCGCATGCTTGGTAAGACATGCCCACCTGTTTGGAGGCATAACGTCATACGTACGCTTGACTGTATGCTTGGTATGACCCACCCACTGGTTTAGAGGCGTAATGTCCTTTGTTAGCTTCGCCACATGCTTGGTATGACCTGCCCCTTGTTTGGAGGCGTAATGTCATACGTACGTTTGGTCGTATGCTTGGTATAACATGCCCCTTTGTTTGGAGGCGTAACGTCATATGTATGCTTGGTATGACCTGCCCCTTGTTTAGGGGTGTAATGTCATACGTATGCTTGACTGCATGTTTGGTATGATAGGATCCCTTGTTTGGGGCATAACGGCATACGTATGTTGGCCGCATCATTGTCTAGCGTCACCATTCTCATTTCTGAGAATGTCGTTGTCGCTCGTAGGTTGCATTGCAACTGTAGAACGATAGCAGTGAACTATGAAGAGTAATTTGTTTGTGTGCTTGGCACGGTCCTCTCCACTGTTTGGGAGGGGACTAAGAGAAGATTTGACTGTGAAGTTAGGTTGTGCATAAACAACCCTTTTTCGCATGCACATGGTTTTTTTACTGGTTCTGGCTGTCTAATATCCATACGCCCAGTGTACTATGTTGAATTAGCTAACATAGAGGGGTTTTTATACTAGTTCGGGCCGTCCAGTATCCCTTTAACCAGTTTGACTATGCTATGATTGCTATCATAGAAATATTTATACTGGGGCAGGGTAGTCTAATATCCCCATGTCCAGTGCAGTAATTTGGCTGAAGAGTCGGATTGCGTTGATGCAAGTCCAGTTTCACCGTTCTCAGTGTTTAGAGTGTCGTCTTTGTCTACTAACCTTGCGTTTTGCTAAATCAGCAACTATTGGCGGTGAATTATAAATGTGCACGGGAAGAATATATTGATTGGTTTGGGGTGCGCCCAAGTATTAGGCTTTGGACTGAGATGTGGCCGTTGAGATTTAAACTGTTTATGATTTCTCCTGAGGCTATCCCACTGGTTTGGAAGACTTTGCCCAGTCATAAAATTTGATATTAAGCAAGTAGATTTTTATGGGGTGGAGGTGAGGACCTTAGCTCGGTTGGAGCTTGAGATTAGAGATGTGGTGTTTGAGGAAAATGAGTTGTTGGCGGAGGTTCAGGCCCTCCTTCTAGCGCCAAAAATGTTGATAAGATTTTTTGTTTCATAACACTCAACTGATTAAGTAGAAATTATAGGGTTGAATGCTCCCATAATTGAGATTTCTAAGCTTATATGATATTCAGCTGGCCTTCTTTTCCAGTGGAAATTATATTGCTAAATGCCCATGTAATTTGGTAGTAGTACTCTAACTGTTTGCTAAAATGCCTCTTTTAACTTATTCTTTAATCAAGGCCAAACTTAGATAATAGAATAGAAAATGTAGTAAATAAATAAAAATACCAAGATTTACGTGGTTCAGATTTCAAGAAATCCCACTTCGATGGAAAACTCCTTCTTTTATTCTTGTATTCATCATTTTACATTTTTTTTACATTTCTTCAATGTTATAGAGAATAATATATTTATTCTTCTTTTTCAGAAAGAATCCTTTTTACTTGGCTATGTTGCCTTTGTATTTATAGCCTACGTTTTCCTCTTAGATTGATTACGTTACGCTTTGTTTATTTCCCTTCGTTAGATTTTGCTACTTGTCACTCATTTGGTTGGTCATTTGAATGCGTAAGGATTGCTGATGTGATCTTAGGCGGGAAAATTAAATTTAAAATGGGAAACTTAAAATTAAGGCGGGAAGCTTGAAATTGAGACGAAAAGTCCGCTTTTGAATTGGTCGCCGATATGGTACGGTAGATAGCCATCTAGGACTACTGGGGCAGTGTTGTATTGGCTGTACCTTTTTGGTCTAGTGTAGTATCCGCTGTGCAGTTTAGCACAGTTCGCTGTATATTTTAGTTCGGTCCGGTGTATATTTTAACGCAATCTACATTCAGTGCATAATAGTCCAGCACATAACAGCTCTGCACAGTATTTTGTGCTTTACGCAATACATGAATTGGCTCTTGGTAGAGTTGGAGTGCGCCGCTTTTTAAATCAGTTTCATTCTACACAGAGTAGAAATTCATTTCTTCTTGACCTGTTTTGTTGGTTGGGAAATTTGTTTTATTTTAAGTATAATATATAGTGGACCGTTATATGATTTATGTCAACATCACCTTTTGATTGGTTGTGGGTTTGAATGAGTAACTGTTTATAGAAAAGGAGCATGCTATTATACTGCCTGCGTGGTTTACATTTTTGGACATGTTATCACAAGATCAAATTACACACACACACACACATATATATATATATATATATATACATAATCTCATTTTCCTTGTTTTGCTTGTGTGACCAACTTATATGAAGGGTTTCCGAGGGTGAGATATCACATTTACTAATGTCAAACCCAATGTGATGCAATCATGCGTTGTATAAAGGATTTTTGATTTATCTTTTCGAAACAAAATTAATATATCTAAATGTAATATTTCAATGATACTAGGCCAAAATTGGGTATAACAGCACTTAACCAATGCTACTACTACATTTATCACTAAAAAGGTTCAACTTTTAACATATATCAATGTCACATCCAATATGGCCAAATACCAAACTTTTAACATTCAACAATTTATATACCAAGTACATAACTAAAATTAAAATCAATAGTAACGAGAAATCCAGATTCCTCTACAAAATTCCTTGTATTTCTGTAACGACCTAGAATTTTTGGTTATTTGAAATTGTTTATTTAATTGATTTTGAATATTGGAAAGTAAAATTTTATCGATTTAATAGGTTGAATTTCAAATATAAAGATTTACTGATAATTTAATTGTTGAATTAGATAATTGAAATCGTGAAAATAATTTAAATCTTGGATTTTTATTTAGAAAAAAATAGTTTAAAGGCTTATTAAATTTATATTCATAAGAATGAAGGTAATAGAACTTTTAAAGTAAATTTAAAAGTGATTTACTCGATTTTTAAAAATAACTTGTTTAAATTAACGAGTAAAAATAGCGATCCGGGGCACAGTCTCGGATTTTGACGAAACCAGTTCCATTGGATCCGTAATAGTGAATTATTATCGGATTTCAAATTTCATAATATTTGGAGTTATCGTTTAGTCGTACAGGATAAAAACGCGTTGAATTTAATATCGAAAATTCAATATAATAATTTGGTCCAAAAAGCTGTCTTCTCTATACGATTGAATTGGGACTCGAAATTTGTTCCATTGCGTTCGAAATATGGGTATAACATTATAAACGCCAGGCAGCACGCCTCGATAGGGGTTCGAGATTTTAAGTTCCATAAGCGGGATATTTTGAATTTAAAATTATATATATATATATACATATATTGACTTTGACTAGCCTACATTCTTTCACCAATCAGCCACCCTATGATGTGATCTTGCCTATTCCTTCTACAGATCACTACCTGTCTTCTTGGTTTTTAAAAGCACGCAACACAGAAGAAAAAAATATGGAAATAGTGGCTTCAAAAATCTATTTCTCTTATTATACTCAACGAAAAAATGTGAAACCAGTTTTAAAAATCATATTTCACCACGAGCTTCAATCTGCTAAACAATTTGATAGGTGCGGTTATGTTTGGTGAAATCGACATTGAAAGTCGAACTATCGTGGAAGCTAGGGCTTGAGATTTATGGAGTTATGGTCTTCGATTCGAGGAGTGGAGATTGGAAATGGGTTCGTCATCGAGAATAGCACCGATCGTTATTTTGAGAATGGTCGTCACTATAGCAGTCGCGCGTGCTCGATCAGGTCGCGACTTCTCAAAGGTGTTCGAGTTTGGGTTGAAGGGCATGGGCAGGTGCGGTTCGAGACGTGGAGCACAATGGAGAAGACGAAATTCGATTTCGTATATCGTAGCTCCGTATCACTCGAGAAGTGCACGGCTAAAATTGAGTTCATGCATTTTGGTTCACTGGAAAGAAGAAACAAAGTAGGGGAAGAAGATAGGAAGCGGGCCTGGGCCGTTTGTGGGTTGGGTAATGTGTTTGACTGGAATTTGGTTATATAGATATATAAATTGTTTAAATAAATTCAAATTCTTAAGTATATCATATCTCGTCCGTTTTAGGTCCAATCGAGACACGGTTGGTTGCGTTGCGTACGTATTGACGAATGCAACGCATATGAATTAAATTGACTGAATTTAGAGCTTGCAGAATTTTCAGTAAAATTCGAACGCGTTCGAATTTAATTGGAATCAGGACGCGAAAGCGACAACAGAAAATAAAGGTAAGTGTTTTATGACGCTCACAATGTACTAAAGTATTGTTATGCCAGTTAAATTGAAATTACGAAGTGATATAAATTTATTGATCGTTGTTTGGCAAATTTAATTGTCGTCTAAATTATCATTCGAATTAACTGTTAAAAATTAAAATTGACAGTTAAGTTTGAAATTGGAATTTAATTGCCAGTAAAATACCTGATATTAATAACTATGAAATTGTTGTGAATTATTTCGACTGTTTGGTTGGTTGATTGTTGATGGATGTCAATTGATTGATATTTGGATGATTGAATGTTTATTTATTTTGATATACCCTGTTATCATCCTGTAAATTATTTACAGTATATAAAACTGTAAATCGAATCATTTCGAATTAATTAAGAAATAGGTTGAAATGATATATAAGTATGACATTGTATTTGGATTGAAATGATATATATTCATCCTTGAAATTAAATTGAAATAACTGATCACTTGTCCATATGATAGAAAACTGTATATGGACACCGGATTGGTTAAATTAAATGATTTTGAAATTTTTGATTTGAAATTTATTTAAATGATTTGATTTTAAGAAAATGAAAATTGAATTTATGGAAATCGAACTGTTTTGAAATTGAGCTCGGAATTGAATTATATTTGAGGATTTGGATTTCAAATTGGGTATTGAAGGTAAATTTGATTTAAGTGTTTTGAATCGATGTTTTGAAAATCGAACTCGGAATTGATATAAATCAAAATGGTTCAAATCTGAAATTGAAATTATTTTGGAATTGTAATTGAAATTAATTTGAAATTGGAATTGAAATTTATTTGAAATTGACATCGAAATTAATTTGAAGTAAAATTCGACTTGAAATCAAAATTGAATCGATTAAATCGAAATTGAAATTTAAAAGTGATTTGAATTGGAAAATTTGGAAATTGAATCAATTTGACTTTGAAACTATTTTCAAATAAATTATTTTGATATAAAATATTTAAATCTATCTTTTTAAATATTCAAATTAGTTTGGATTTTCCAAACGATTTTGTTATATAAACCATTTTAATATTTAAACTATTTTAACCATTTAAACTATTTTTAACTATTTTAACCATTTAAACTATTTTTAACTATTTTAAACATTTAAACTATTTTTAACTATTTTACTTATTTAAACTATTTTAAACTATTCAAACCATTTTTCAAAAATTCAAACTGCTCAAGGGTGGAACGTTTATTTTTAAATCATGGATTTAAATACAAATTGGGTTAAAATGAAGTTATAACCTAAATTGAAATTCGAAATGATTTTGGAAGCAAAATCGAAATATTGAGGCGAAAATGATTTTGGAAATGAAATGGTATATTTTGAGTAAATATGATGATTTCAAAAATGGATTTGATTTTGAAGCGAATATGATATTTTGATATCAAGTATGAACTGTTTTCGAAATGTAAAAGTACCAACCGGTGTGTAAAACGACATTTGGTTATTAAAGAGACCAGGGCCGGATATGGGCATACTCTTTGTCGATACCGGAACCACTTCAACAACTGTGTACATGGAATGATGATCCAGAACGAAGTGGTTGGATTTGACGTCGTTTGCTGGGTTTGAAGAACGATGATGGATTTGCTTGGCACTTGTTCCAATTTGAAATGACTAAAACATGAGCCATATTGGCCAAGTGGGTTAGCTACCCCGAGCGGACGCACTTCTTCGTATTACCATCATTTACATTGAGATTGATTGGTGCGCACCCTCGGATTTATGGAAGTGTTGGACGCAGTGGGCGATCATGGCTATGATGCGTTACCACCAGCCGGGAAGGATAAACTGGTAGTATCCTACCTTGAGCATTGTCTCACGTACCTTGTCATACTTTTATCCTTATACGAGACCCCTACGATTTTGGTTTAGTGTTGTCGTATTACGGCGCATCCCTATCCACCGACGGTTTACTGGTGTTTTATATGCAAACTGTACGACAATGCTTAAAAACGCGTTAAGGGGGATTAATGTAAAGCCTTAACGCTAAGAAAAATATTTATTTTACCGATTAGACATCATATATGTAGAGTATTCTAATATATATAAATATTTTGATAGATCCTTAAGAGATGGAAAATTCCGTAACATCTCTTGAGTTATTGCACGTACGTTATACACTGGATAAGAGATGTGAAATCTCATAAACATCTCTGACGCCGTTACACTCATGTTATATGAGATATCGATTTGACGTACATAAGGATATTTTATTCTTGACTCGAGTGTTTTTTCTTTTCATTACGCTCGGGTCAGTCCAGAGTTTTTTAGCTTATCGAAGATTACTCTCTAGAGGACGAAGACGAAGATTTGGTATGTTATTACTAGTATTATTCCATCATTGTTTGTTCCGCTGCATTATTTTATTTGTTCTGTTGTATATATAACTCTGATAAATGTTGTATAAATTCTAATCAAAAGTATAGTAAACAGCTTCCTGAACTGTTTATTTGATCATTATATTTTATCATTCCGCTGCGAGATTCTGTGTTTGTTTCCTTTTTTTTCTTAATTAACCTCATTGATTACCTATGTTTCAGATTGTTTAAGTAGGACATGTGTGGATTCTTGTCGATTTAAACCTTCCGAAATGTGGACCGTCACAATTTCATTTTAAATGTCATTCGATTTTCAAAGCGGAAATTCAACCAAATCAAAACAGTAAATCATTCAAACATGAAAACAATAATTTATATCTATCATATATCATATACTGTTCATCCAGAGGTGAGTTAACTCACCAAAATTCTAGCCGACGCTTAAGCATTCCAGTTTGATTCGTTTTAGCTCAAAATTCCACCTGCTTCAAATTCGTTAAAACCAATTCCAACACGTATATATCGCTCCTACGAGCACAATACAAAAGACCATGTCTCTATTGGATGTCGTATGAGAAAGTTAATGATTTTATCAGATTTGGGATTAATTAAATAATTAAATAACTTAATTATTATTATTAAATTTATAACCCACCCTCGATGCTTCTTCTCCCTCCCTAATCAACGCCAGTGCACACATATGCACACTTATACCCATGGCCGTGTGCATCACCTCCTAAATCGACCGATACTTCATGAAATCACAATCTGACTTCACTGTCATTCTCCACTTTGCGAGTGCATCACCTTCCACCCAACCATCTCGAGCTCAGCCCCCAAATCCACATCGCGACATAGCAATTCGACCGTGACCTCTCAAAATGTCACACCACCCAAACAACCATCGAGCTCCACCAAACTCTTGCCACCCATGCCATTTTCCTCCACAAACCCAACGCCAACCTCCGTTTCGTCAATCGCCGAGTAAATTATCTACAAGTCCAAACCCTAGCTCCTCCTTTCACGTTGATCATGACCAACGTCGACTGCACCCAACCAAACTCCCTAGATTTGAAGCTCTTATTCCTCCGAACTCAACGAATCCTGTTTTTTATTTTGTCATGGAGTAAATTATTTGATTTTAGATTTTTGAATGGAAGAGGCTAGATTTTATTTTTATAGTACATGGAAGAGGAGGGAAAAGAAAAGTAAGAGGAAGTAGAAAAATGAAGAAAAGTCTTAGTGTAGAGTTTTGTTTATAATTTGGTTTTTGGCTCTTCGCTACACAGCATTTGATTCGTGCACGAACTGCGAATAATAGAAACAAAAACACAATCACATACAACGATCCGACACAATCCCAGAATAACAATAAAATACACTGATTATCTTAATCTATGAAAATTTTAAAATGCCATCATTTGTCAAAAAATACATCAAACGATAATTTAAATACTTTTCAAATTAAAATTATGGAAAAATCCTATAAATTCATTTAAAAATACATCATCAAAAATTAAGTCGTTTTAATAAAAATTGATTTTCTTATTATTAATCACATTCGAATCAAATTTGAGTATTTAAATAAATTAAACATTCTCATTCGAACCGTCAAAAATTTCGGGTCGTTACAGTAATCAAACAAATCAAATAAGAAAATTTTAACAATTAATATTTCATAAATATTAGTTAACTTAATTTATTTAAAGCCATTTTTAGTATTTATTATGTTTAAATCAAATTTAAACATTCGACCGATATCATATATCGATACGTGCATTTATAAGTTTTATATACATACTTTACTAAATACTAATGTCATGCAAAAAAAATTATATTTAATTTTTAACTATTACTAATCGATTAAATCGCGTGGTTTGTTCGTAATATTCCTCATTTCGGCTGCGTGACTCAAAAGTGTAAATTTAGTCAGCGAGTAATATTGAACAATTCAAATATTAACATTCACATGCCACCTTATCTAGTGGTATGACATTTTGGCTGAATTTATCACTTATGCATCTTTTGGTAAAATCCAATTTTACTTATTATAAACGGTCCCTGGTAGTAACGATTATTTACATCAATTGTCTTCATTAACACTATATCACATCGGGACCTATGAAATTTGGTTTTGGTCAAAATTTCAACATGTCCATATTCAACTTTGTAAGTCTCTAAAAACAAAGTCCTTGGTTCAATAATAACTTTCATTATTAACCGCACTACTCTATCTAGAGATTTTAACTTTGAGTTGACTACAGTTGACCATGATACCAACCCTAAGAAGACGAATCATCTATTGAATAGTGTTTTACTTTCGCTTCAATTCAGACCCAACTATAGTCACTCAATGTCATGAGTTAACTATAATCTAAGTGGAGTGTCCACATTTAAGTTCAATAGTATTCTCAAGCCGAGAGAGCTGTGTAATATCATCATTTCAAGATTCTCTATTTGACCTTAGTTACATTAACCAATATAGAACTCTTGATCGAGTCATTTCATAGTTATCCAAGACTATCCGTACGTCACCCTTTGGTGCTCCAGTAGTCATGAGTAATGTACTGCCCAATCTTTGGAGATCACTCATCCTAGTCTCAACGTATCTATCGATATCCAATCTCGATACATCTTGAATAGGAATATTTAAAATGGTATATTTATTTTATTGTGATAAATCACTCATGATTATTGTAATTATTATCACAATCATACCATTATGGATTTTCTATTAAATATATTTTTAGTTAAATTAATTAATTAATATAACACATATATCAAGTATATACTAGAAAGAAAACTCTTTTATTTCGAATAAGATTGGTTATCGAGTTAGATATATGTAACAATTACATAATTGCCCCTAGCGCATACCTCTAACTCTATTAGATACAATACGAAGTAAAGGAGAATTAGAAGATTTGCACTAAGCAAATCATTACAGTACCGACGTGATTCATGTCGGTACCGACATGATTTACGAACTAGGGAACCTCGTCTTCCTTCCTATTTTCTCAGATATGAAGTTTACCCAGTCTATCATGATCTAGCGATTTTGGTGGCCGATTCTCTTATAAATAGCAAGCCTAAAGCGACGGTTAAAAGACTTTTGGCGATTCTCTTCTTCATCTTCCATCTCTATCCGGATCTTGTCACTTAGAGACTTACTTTTGCTGTTATAGACTTGATTTGAACTTTAAAGTCTTTATACCCGTGACAAAACAATCTATAATACGATTAAAGTGGGCGTATGCCATAAACTTTGCCGAACCACTATAAAAACTCATGTCATTTACTTTTTTTGTTGCTATTATTATCTAGATCTACTCACTACCATTTGATTAGAGTGTTGTACCACTTTTTGGCCCAACAAAAACACAGTAAAGAACCTTCACTGCCTCTTCAATCTAAAATGTTCAATCATTATTACTTCTATTGTTGTTTCAATAAGAAAAAGAAAAAAGAATGACTATAATTAGTATAATATACTAAAATAAATTTAATTATCGTTATCTTTTCCGATAATTTAATGGGGTCATAGAAGTATTAATTTACATGCATATTTTAAATATGATTAAATATCTTAACTCATCAACTCACGATATGAAATCGATGACATAATTTTATTTACGTTGTTCATCTTTTTTTTCTTCGTACCATTGATGTTTGAGAGGATTACAAATATTTATGTTTAAGGTTCATATGATGTTGCTCGTTATGCATAACCGATCATATTTACTTTCAAATCATCTTTTTAAGTTTGGAGGATCTTTGGAAGAATTTTTATGATTAAATTGTATTAAATATTTTTAGTAACTTTGTTCACCAGGGACAAGATGTAGCCACCTTTTGCTCAATGGTCAATACCGTGTGATATCTTCACCGTGCTTGCCTCTTCCTAGAATCTTAGTTTACCTAGGAAATTGCACATTTTCCTAACCTCGTTTCCAACTGAAAAAATATCAGCCTCCCATCTTCTATCTGATAAACAAATGGATCGGGTGTTTTCCGTCGAAGAATTACCCGACCCGTTCTGGTCACCATCCTCCGTCACGTCAGCAGCGCCAACGATGACCCGCAGCTCCTCCGAGTGGTTATTCGAGAAGTTCTTAGAAGAAGAATCTTCCCTCACCAATAATCTTCCTAACACTAGTCATAGAGTTGTCAGCAACAAGAATTGCGCTTCTTCTGCTTCGAACGACGTGGTCGTTGAGGTCAAACAGAAGCCGCATCAGATTTTGAACGGTGGATCTTCTCGAACGGCTGAGGTTGATCCTGGGGACTATGAGGCGATTTTGAAGAAGCAGCTTGACATGTACTGTCATGCCGTAGCGGCCGTGCGGGTACTTTATTTATTCCTTTCTTGATAGTTTATTTTTGCCATTTCAAACTATGAGCCTAGGTGATTCCGTTTAAAGTCCCTAGAGCATTTACGGTGGACAAATCAGTTTGGCTAGCAAAACTATTCTTGATGTCACGTAGGCAATAAAGCAACCACTGATTCATTCCTAAATACATTATTGAAAGCCATGACATTATATATGGAATGGTAATAAATATTCCTAATTTATGTAGTTAAATATAAGGGTGCGATCTCAACAATGAAATGGCCAATTCAAATTTTTCATGCGTAGGACGCTTCCGATGCGTAGAAAATTCTAAATTGGGCTAAACTCAATTTGGTCAGTTGATTGAGCATGGGAAAATTAGACCGTTTATTGTCGAACGCATTGGACGGCGTCCGGAACCGTTTGATTGTCGACGACAAATGGTCTAATTTTCTTCCAACGGCAAAATTTTCAGATTTTCTATAAATTCATAACTCCTTCGAAACTTTTTCTACATCAATCTCACTTTCTTCATCTCTTCATCTCCTCAAAAATGTTACAAAAACACCGGAAAAGTCCAAATATGATCTGCTATAATTACTTCACACTTTTTACAATGCACTATGGATGCATATGCTGTCGCTGAAACCAACAAAAAAGGAATGCGTAAAAGAATTGCAATAGCGCTCAATAAAGTTTGCAGGAGTGTCCTGGAGAATCAGAGGTGATCGGTGAAGGTGCTCAATGCAAATACAAAGTACTAAAAAACAGTAGATGATCCGGCAAATTTTGTGCAATAAAACCGGATCGACATGTGATTTTGTAAATAAAACCGTATCAGTACCAAGAAATGGTGGGCCAGTCGCATCAAGTTTGACACTTATATTTTTGAAGTATAGAAGAGGGTCGATAAAAAATTGCAGAATTTTTACAAATAATATTTCAAGGTTACATGTTACTGGATTCGCTGCAGTCTCATCCACTATTGTGCCAAATGAAGAAACACATCAATATCCCATGCGTTTCCATATTATCCCACCATCTATTGATCAAACCCGAGCATTTGATACCATGTACAACAATATAAAAGATGTTGAAGTACAACATACTCAGTTTTTTCTAATGTATCTCCTACATTTGGGGTGGACCTTGGATCATCTTTTAGTATCAAAAAATTGTACTTGAGGAGCTTGAAGACGTCGATATGATATCCAAGAAGTGTGAAAGATCTTATTGATGTAATATGCAAACATCAAATGGAAATCTTGGTCGGAAACGGAAAGCCCAAGTACTATTGTAAACCAAATCCAACGATCAATACAAATGGTGCGGATTCTACCTAATCTCTTTATCGTGTATCGCTCTTGCTAATCGTGGAAAGATGGTTGAACAAATTGACAGTGACAAAGCATTAACAATACTAATGGAAAAAAATAAAAGAGAATCATTCATTGTTTTCTGCACGAAGCTTGCTGAAAATTGAGATAGAACAAATGAAACATAACATTCGGTACTAGTAATATTTGATCAATAAATCTGCCCCTAATCCGTAGAATTTGTATTTTTTGTGTATTCCTTTTATGTCTGTTGTTTTTTTGTTTTGGTGTATCAATTTCTCTTTAAATTTATATGTTTTAAAATTCTATAATTTTCACATAAATTAATAATTTAGTATCAATTATTCATATTTACTTAAAAATAATTAAAATAATTTAAAACAAATAAATATACAAATTCATACAAACAATCATTACCCTTTTGCTGCCCTATGTGCTGCACAAAAATGTATTCCTTTTTCGCTGAACTTTCCCCGTTCGAGCCTTGTTCAAAATGCCCTTTTCGGGTGTTCCGTTTGCTTTGCAAAGAACGCATCATGACTAATCTAATTTAGTAATTCAAATTAGTTATTTTATTGCTAGATCAATGGTCATTGTCGTTACAATTCAATATTTCATAATAATAATAATAATGATATTATATCCTAAGCTAATACATGTTTAGATAGTATAACAATATACACACGTATTAAGTTATTTTTTGTAAAATGTATTTAATGATATATGATTTTCTACAATTATTATTTTAATTATTTGTATAAAAATTTAGTTCATATAAGATCGACATTTTGCGGGCTTTCCTTTTTGAGAATTTCGATTTGTATTTTTGAATTGCTTTCCAAAATCCGTCACAAATTCAAATACAAATACTACCAGTCAAATTAAATGTTAACTTAATATCAGTTAATACTACTTGAACCCAAAGTGGTGGATGACACGTAATTTTAACAAAAAAAACATTTATTGCAACTTTTCATTAACTTAAAAGTAAACAAATAATGACAACCTATGGAAAAAAGTTACCTGAGTTTTTAAAAACCAAAAATAAAAGTATAATAATCATGATGGCATTATTTATATTTTTGCAAAATAAATAAATACAATTGTTCTATAATTTTATTGGAATATAGTCATCATAATATAAAAGATTGACTATTTTACTATATATTTTGTATCAAATCCAAACAATATTACTAAATAATATATTTTTTATACTTAATAAGGTACAGATCGATCTTGCTTTCGTGTCGAGTAGATTATGTGAATTCATATAGTCATAAACTATTCTTCAGTTACATTTCAAAGGAGAATCTCCGAAAAAATTACAGAGGAGAACCATTAATAGATGATTTTTGTGATCATCTTCGATACAGAACTCTAAGGCAGATTTGGAATCGCTGTATTTTAAGAGATGTTTACTTCTTCTGTAATATTAAAATTGAATGGAAACTCCCTTAGGATACAATGGAAGATACAATGAAGTTGTTTGATTTAAGTTTGTAACAACTTGAATCAAACCGAAAAACACTTCTTGTTTCAAATACGTTCAAATATTATGACTGTTGTAACAGTCACATCCACTCACAACCTATAACATTTTCGACAGGGCTCTGCCCTCTTGATCCCTGCAACTTGGACGATCTAAGTCGACCACCATCAGTGCGGGCGTTGCCCCGCACTTACATAGGGGGTTGCCAAACCCCCATTCGACCCCCTTCCACGGTGAACATTTTGAAAAAAAACTTCTAACAAGAACATCCCGTAAGGAAGATATATTATCAATCCACAGTTAAACATGGTAGTATGCCGTAAAAATTGCCAGGAGTTGGTAAAAAACAATCCAACAATATGAAAATCTTTCATTCTAGCATCGTTAGAAATAGTGCTTGTTTTCCAATCCTCTTTCTTCTTAAAAGATTTAGAACAACTTGATCTACTCCAAAATCATAACCGTTATTATCTGAAGTACTCGCTACTAAATTTAAGATTATCAAAGACAACACAAATGCCTTAACTAATATAAACAGGGGCACTGAATAAACTTGAAATGTCTCCGTTGGAGAAGCAAAATAAGATTCAATCATATAAATCTTGCCTCTAACAGTATATAGGGACTAGACATAAGAATCACACTTATTATTATAATTTCTTACTTATTGCTATAATTCATACTAGGGACAAATGAATTCAAATATAGTAGTTCATAAATGATTCTAAAATATAGACACTTATAGATACCCTTGTTCATTCAAATTGAATTATAGAACAATTTTTTTAAAGAAACCATATTACACATATAATTCATCATTTTTTAATTGAACATAAACCTTTCAAGATTATATAATCAAATACTACAACAAATATCATCACTCATCAAAATAAATTGTAAATATATATCAGAATCTTTGTTGTGTACATCAGAATGGTACAAAATATATAACATTTACAATTTAGTATAGTACTCTAGCTTTCCCACCTTGATATATGCAATAACGGGATCCCCAATCCTCAATTTGCTGAAAAGAGAATCACAACATTATATATCAAAGACACTCTATGTGAAAAGTAAAAACATCGTTGGCAAATATGTGAAACGTAAAAAAACAAAAAGCCAGTAATATTGCATTATATCAAACAAGTCCCTGCATTAACCAAATAATTTAAGCATATATTTGAGGATATCTAGTTCACATCATAATATATTTATCGTTTTAGTATATAAAATAAATAATAATGCAAAAAACTTTATACAAGCCTGAACGAAAGGTTGGATGAATCAATTGGATCATTATGGCTAATTCTTGTAGATAAAGCTAAAATAATGTAAGCCAATAAATAAATAAATTAGGCACTAGAAAGAGTACAAACATAAAATTTAGTGAATCTTAAATATAAAATTTACCGGAATCGATTTCCCAAGTAGAAATGATATATAAATTCTCTGCCTATTGCAAAGGAAACAAAATTAAAATGGTACGTATTACATCCGCATGTATGTATGTGTGCATACATGTGTATATATACACACACATACACATACACATACACATACACATACACATACAAATATATACAGAAATATGCATGTATGTATGTCAGTATGTATGTTTGTATATATGCATGTATACATTTCTATATGTATATGTGTATGCACATATGTGTGTATTTATATGTGTGTGTGAGTTAACTGTGTTGGCTAAAATGCTAATATGAAAAATAGATTGTAAATGCATCAAAAAATATAAATGAATTAAGATATATATGAAATAGATTTACGAGGTAAACTATACAAGCACAAAAGGAAATACATAACAAACCTGTAAATTTTATGTACTTGAGCTTGAAATTTTGTTGCATGGAAAGTACATTCTTTTTTTAGTACATGGTTCATTTCCATAATGATATGAAGTCAGCAAGTATTAACCATCAACCTTACATGTGAGCACCACATATCCTAACGAACTGCGCTGCCCTTGTGGGTAAGTACAATCTTAGAACCATGCAAATACAAAAAGCTTCAGTTTAGTTGATTAGGTTAAATGATAAGAGTAACTAATGAAGTTTATGACTTTCACCAACATATGTGAAAGGATTTAAAAAGAGCTCATATAAACCTACAATTTGAGATAGCTTGTAACAATTTAAGAAGAACTAAAATTAAATATATTAATAACTTTAACTAATGCCAAAGGACGGTGATATATTATATACATCTAAGCACATTTCATATAAGCATGCGGGTTAGGATTATCATATTGTGATACATTACGATTATTTTTGTTAGCACTAACAAGATTGATGGATGATATGGGTTAAACATCAATAGACCCCATGAGCTTTCCTAGCTTACTAGCTACTTGACATAGACCACAATACAATGAAGTTGGAAAAAACATAAATAAGTATAAATAAGAGAAAACACACTATCAAAGCAAAAGTCTTACTCCGTCATCGCATATAAGCTTTAATTATGCAAGATAAATTCTGGTAACCAAAATCACATTTTTTACTATCCCTTTCTTCCTTTTCACCAATTACCTTATTTACATTACTTGGTGAGTCAAAATCTTAAAATTTGAAACTAGGGGTATGGATATAAAGAGGTTAAATTCGGAATTACAACAATAATAGAATATGAGATGGTTTAAGATCTCGCGTGTATCATGGTATTGTTGCTCAACACATTATTGCATACTAAAATTAATTTAAGTTTATCTTAACATGTAATACGCTTACACGATCAAAATACCATGCCTGGTGATTGCTCGTGACAACCATTTATGATATTACCTATGAAGATAGTTAAGAACATTGAGTAGTTGTCATGGTGTGGATGGTGCAGAAAGTTGTGATTCTAATTTGGAAATTTTGGCTTTGAGAGCATTCGCATGTTGCATAGCAACTCGTCGCATACGTTCAATGTCATCCAGAAGTTGATTTAGCCTTTTTAGTCGATTTGGAAAACGAACCAAACAACTCGTTCATAGTAGAACTCCCCCGCCTCCCACCACCCTCAAAACTTGCTAGTTTCTTCTCATAATAATCTTTCAACTCAGTAAACTTGGACTTATGACAATTCTTTAAATTTTCTTTCCATTGACTTCACGATCCGCTTCTGATGGAGGGGCATGAGCGGCACCCGACCTAGGTGATGGTTAAGGAAACAGTCACAAATGAGGTCGCTTTCCTATTAAGTTGCTGTGCTACTTGCAGAGACAATCCCTAATCGTATTTTTTAGCTTTTTAATCTCACCTTCATAAGAGGCAGTATAAATACTCTACACCTCTTTCAAAAGTTGTTTTAAGTCAACTATACGGGTTGGGCGGCTTGCGATTCCTCCTCCAATTCCTTTATTCTTTTCTTTACTATTGCCAGATTACTGCTCTGAGTGGTTATACAAGTGTGCTGGTGTAATAAAGCCTCTTTGGCTTCTTGAAGCTCGTATGAAAGATTCCTAAGTATTTGATTATCATCAATAAGTTCCAACTCACTACCTATATCCTCATACAATTCAGGAGCGCTAGTTAAAACTCGGTGGTCTACCCTCGGGCTAAGGAAGAGTCGTGAAGCATTAATGGGTTCGCAAGATTCATGATTTGGTAAAGTATTAAACTACGTATCATATAAAGGCATAAATGATCAAACAAATATAAATAGTGAAACGGTAGGCAAAGTTAAAATGCACGAGCAAACAGAAATAACTTTATTGAATACACAACTTAATACAAAATACGTTATGCACGTTATTACTGCCTATGACTAATTTTATTCTTAAACCACTATAAATGAGAATGTCCAAAAGGAAGCATGTCATCCACTAAGCTAGGACTCCACTTGCGCAGTACAAAGTCATAAAGCGCATCCCACTCATGAATACTTGTGTGATTTGAACAAGAGCCTTTGAGGCTCGCTCTTTAGTTGTGCAATGATCATTCTAAGTTCATTTTCCCTTCTACGTACAAAAGCGTTATTGCTGATAATCTCTCCACATCTTGAATTTTTAAACGCTCAACGTACCTTAAATGTTGAACTAAACTACCTTCTTTTTATAGCTTTAATAAAAAGATTTATCAACGCTTACAGTCTTTATCTAAAAGGAAAAAAGTACGAGTTTAAAAATACTGCTACATTCAATAAAAACATCAATAAATAATAATAACAATAATAAAGCACAACGACAAAGCTAAAGTCAAATATGTATAGTCCAACTCATTCATTAGTTAATTTGTTACAACCGTGTCTACAAAAAAACAACTAGAGATGTAACAATATCTCAAGTTTTAGTACAAGCTTCATAAGACCTAGGAAACAACTGAAATAGAATTAGGGTTCAAAGGTTCATCATGATGAGAAGCCTCAAGGGTGTGTTCAGATCTAGTGTTATGCATGGTAAGAGATGTATCCTTTGAATTACAATCCTCCGACACTTCTTGAATAGATGTTGATGGTGAAGCAGCAACCCCACTGTGCTCTTTAAGCCATGCGGTAGTAGTGATCCTGAGTAGACTTAATAAGCTCAGGATCCTCCAAAAACTCTAAACTCACTTCTGCCTCGGCATCATCAAGGCTCTCCACGAAAATAGTCTCTTAACTTGCGGATAAATCTAGCAGATGACATTATAAGTAGTGGACTCGACATCATTCTCCATCTTGGACAGTTTGTCTTTTGATCATTTTACTCTTCGGTACAGTTTTGTGATTTTCTCCTCTGTTTTTGTAACTTTGTTTTCTGCACCCGTAGCACGCGGTTCCATCTCGCTAAGCTTCTTGTTCGACTCTGACTCCTCCTGCTATGCCTTATAAACTGCCTCTCTCTTACTTCTTACTTCGATATCAGGAGTGGCGACATCTAAACCGCCCTTCGGTTTCACAACCTTTGCTTGAGAATTGGCCAATGCAGGCTCGAAAATCTCAAGCCGATCGTGCAACTCCATAGCCGGAGCATGTCCCTAAAAGATACACACACATATAAAATAACACTACACTCAAAGTCTTGTTGTGATTTCAATAATATACGGTCAAAAGAAATACTAAAAGGTCTAATCGAACGATTGCATGAGATAAGCGCCAATGGAGACATTGGAAGACCTCCGCAGTAGGTAGACCTAAAGCAGGAAGAAGAAGAGGAAGTGAAGGAGCAGAGGTGAGAACCGAGACATCATCAATCATGAGGCATCCCATTTGTTCCGCCAAATCAGAAGTTGCATCCCTCTTTGGAAAAGGTAAGAAGCGGTTAGGAGTTGGAAGCATAGTAAGGGGCTGCACGGAAATCACGACAGTAGCAGCAGAAGAAACAAAGGAGCGGGGAAATCAATTCTGGGTAACTTACTTCCATCCTTGGTGCAGTATGTTCTTCCCTCTTTCCCTTGTCCTCATTGGTAGAGCGTTTTGGCTTAATAGCGTTGACATGTTAAATAAATATGAATCTATGTACTAACAAGTTAAAATTAATATACATACATATACACATACATACAAACATACATACACATATATACACATATATACATAGCAACACACACATATAGCAACACACACATATAGCAACACATACATAGTAATATGTATATACAGTCAAGAAGTATTGAAAACGTCAATGAAGACAGAACGCGACAAACGTTGTTGCAGACATAGAAAGCGATGCTTGCACAGTAAATGCTCAACAAAGATATTAGAACCTTTGCGAATATCCACAGCAAACTTAAATGCATTTTCTCTGCACATAGCAAATAGATTTCGCTCAGTGTTGGTTAAGTCAGGACGATCAACTAAAGAAAAAATATACGCAAGTCAGTGCAGGAAAGAGAATAAATTGAGGGAAGAATAAAGGCAATATCCGCTGATTGAAAGGAAGGAATAATGCCACCTTGGTTAGATATATAGAAAATTTGATATGTACACTTTTGGGTTTTACGAGGAGAAATGGAGAAAGAGATTTTGTGCCTTGAATATAATAAAATCCGTCACTGTCCGAAGTAATACTTTTAAGAACTGAATTATAGGGATGACAACTCTCGATAAGTAGGTGCGGATAAGTGCTCAACATATAAGATATAGTTATACGTTAAGAGAAAATAGGAAACGAAGGCCAATTGAATTGGAGATAAAACCACAATAGTCTACCATTCTTTGATAATAGGATGAAGTGGAAAATAAAGTTAGCTTCTAATATGTACTAAAGTTATAGAGACGAACTACTCTAGGGGCAGATGAATGCATTTAGAAGGGGTGTGAATCTTAAATGCATAATTATTGATCCCGAAATGGTTCAAGATTCCTTCAGCCTGACTTTCTTCACAAATAATTGAGGTCAATTCAATAAAAGCGGTTGAGCTCCAGCCAGAAGGGCCGGGAAGATCATCAGTAGCCATAGGTAACTAAAAGAGTGAATGAATTAAATTGGAAAAACGCATTTGAAATTGTAAAGATCAACTCAATTCCACAAAAGGAAGGAATTCCAACACTAATTTCACAAAGAAATCAACTCAATTTAATAATGAACTAAAGACATAATTGTCCCATCAGCAAATTGATCAAATGAACTCGTAAAACATTTTATCAAACAACATTAGGGTAGACTTGAGAGACGAGTGTTACATCCATTTTTTTTCTATAATATATTTTGTGCGGATTCAAATGTATAAAGTCAACGAACTGCGTAAGTCGACGGAAAGACAAAAACCGGCAAATCTACATTAAATGGGAACTGTGCACGTTTCAAAATACTATACATGAAGCCCAACAAAAACGTTTAACACAACTGACAGTCAGCAATTCACGTACAACTATTAACGCGGTCTCAAACTTAAATTTAATAAACTAAGAAGATGATTACGAGTCAATATAAACAAACTACACATCCATTCAAGAGCCAAATGCGCCGCTAGAATTAGGGTAAACCGCGTAACTGCACCGATCCATCAAAAGCAATAACAAAGCACATCGTCGGGTAGCCGTGTCTTCACATATCAATGTAATTATAGACTGCGCACACATGAAAGCAAAGTCCACCAAGCTTATGAACTGTGCCATAATATTTATACCATCATAGAAATGCGCTGCCATAACACGATGAAAGCACTCCACATCCATGCAGAACTGCGCCGCCATATTTATACCAGATTGCATCGTCATAGCTCAATCAGAAGAAATAGACACAGCTAGTTTAAGCTGTCCCACCGTTGCTCAGTCATACTTCGTGATATGTCCAAGCATTCAATAGCATAGCGTAGTATCAAATAATAAATTTATACGATGCGCAGGATGACAAAGGATACGTAAACTACCCACTGTGTCAACCTCATGCACAACAATTCAAATCCAAATTTTTCCTGCCTAAATCCAAATCTATTCCCACCTAAAGCAAACTTTCCCGTATGAAGTCACGTCAACGACCCATACATATTCAAACAATCAAATAGATAATGAACATGTGTCAGCATCTAAAGGTGGAGAATAAATGCGAATAGATGATGTTAGCAATCCACGTGACAAAATCTTTACTATAAAGGCCAGACATTATAACAGAAGAGGGGAATCACATTTTTATTCTCTAATCTCTCTGAATGATATGCTGTCAAGAACTGTAATCTATGCCATTAAAATCAAAAAAAAATTGTAAGAAGAATATAAGAAATAAAGAAATGACTCGTGAATGTAGGATTTCTTAACATCTGAACCATGAATTTTTTTGTGTTTTTTACATTTCTATACTTGTCATCCTGTTTTTTGTACTAGATTTTATTTGGATTTGATTGAATTGATAACTAAATTAAAGTTGACATTTTAATAAACAGTTAAAGTGCACATACCTAATTTTGTAAGCTTGAGCAACATAATTACTTCCTTTTAAAGCAAATTTGATGTTAATTAAAATTGTTAATTCCTAATTACGGAAGCGTTTAGCACCGTAATTACTTTGTAACTAAGTTGGTTTTGTGAGGACGAAAAATTTCACTAACAGTTATATTTTATAATTTCAACCGAGAAGACAATATGTATCACCCTAATTTTAAACGGTCTTACAAGTTGATAGTAGTTTTTTGTAGTAGAGTCAACATTGCATTTTTCATCCTTCGCACACTGACCAATTCTAACAATGGATCAAGCATGTTCATCTTCAGCCCAATGAATTTTATACTTGGAAACGATCTCATAAAATCATTACGAAAAAGGACCTATAAGATTTCCCAGCATAATACATAGAAATATGAATTAGTACAACATTTGAGTAAAATCCACAAGGTAAAATTCAAAATGAAAAAGCAAAAATAAGCCATCGAGATTTTTGCTATGAATTTATTTTGTTTTTGTTGGCTGATCCGTCTTCGGTTTGATGAAAGGAATTAAAAGCTTTTGGAATGAAGAAAATTTCTTTTGATTAATTATATCTGCAGGAAAAAGTTATATCAATAGATGTCAAGGAGCTTGGACTTTTAATTTAAAAAATGAGAATCAATAAGAATGGATTTGGAATTTGAATAGGAGAATGGGTAGAGAAAATGGAAGATTAGGGTTAGCATGAAGATAATTATATCGAGAATAATATCAAGGTAGATAAATTGATTAACATTTCTTATTTATTTTGGCTTCACACATTTCATTTTGCAAGACCAATGTAAGGTAAATCTTTCTAATTGACCGGTTTGTGCGATATATCTTTATTAATAATTGAAATAGAAACACAATCTTTTGGTTCGACCGTGAAGTTTCAAAATACCCTTATATGCAAACAAGAGGTTAGAAGTTCGAATTCCACCATGAACAAAAAGTAACATCTAACTACAAATGAAAATTTTGAAATATAAACAATGTTACAAGTTCAAACTTTTTTCCAACAAAAAATTGCATTTTTTTTCTTTATCTTTATTAATAGTTGAAATAGAAACACAATTTTTTGGTTCCACTGTGAAGTTCCAAAAATATCCTTATATGCAAACAAGAGTCGGGAGTTTGAATCCCACTATGAACAAAAATTAACATCTAACTACAAATGAAAATTTTGAAACATAAAAAATGCTACAAGTTTAAATCTTTTCCTAACAAAAAAATTGCTTTTTTTAAAATATATTTTTCATTTTATTTTTATCAAACTACGTATCAAATTTAATAATTTTGTAAGTGGCTATTCAAAAAATCTTGTATTAAATAGTGCTACTTCACATGCTAATGACGACTAGTTTAAACATTGAAAGCAATTTACCACACTTTTGAACTTGACACATATTTTACATGTCCAGCGCATGGTTATTAAAGGCACACAACGTAAATAACGTAAAGTCTTCCCGAAGTCTTAGTGCATGGCACGACAAATGGTGCACATTTTTTAATTTATTGCGCTAGTTTAGATTTTTTTCATAAATTCGATATATATATATATACACAATTAATTTAAAAAGTTCAATATACTTTATATTATTAAAACATATATATATATATATACATATATATATATATATATATAATAAAGATTTTAGACACTTTGCAAAAAACATTATCAAATATAATATTATAAGCATAGAATTTCAAGCGTAACAGTATTCAAAAGCCAAAATCTAAGATAATATTACATATTATTGATAAGATAGAAACCTGAATCTAATTCAGTATAATTAGCAAACAAAATAACAAATACTAATTTTTAGGCAGTTTGGATTATGAAAAATGAATAAAAAAGAAGCAAAAAATAATAATTACGAAACGGCGTGTCATTTGCGTCTTAAGCGTCATTCGCTGCGCCTTTCTAAATGTTAGTAAAATGTAATATACCACTGTCTACGGTTGGAGATGATGGTTTTACTGACCACTACTCATCCAACATACAAAAACGATGTCAGACCCAATATATAAACAACTAATTAGATTTACTTGGTATTACAAACAATAGAGTTTTTACACAAATATAAAGCCAAATCTATAAGAAACAAAAAGGGAAAGAAACTGCTTTAAGACAAATAAAATATTGCACAATTTGAAAATTAGGACCCGCCACAAAGAAATATGATACGAATGTCATGTTAGGACCCACCATATATTAATATGGTTTATAGTTGGAAATGAATGTGTAATTAAAACTCGAAAACTTTGCCATTTTATCCACTTGCTACACAAACTATTTCATTGACCATAAGGGCGAGTTGAGAGGGTATCTCCCTCAATTGGTACACACTGGGTGCTCCAATGGTGAGCGAGTCACTGAAATTTAACCCACTTATCAACTTGTCAGATGTGCTCTAAAGTCTAAACATAAATAATGCAAGTCAAGATATAGATAGTTGAGTGGATAAGACAATATATTAAGCTTTGTCCGGTATCATAAAATTGTGGTATGGTGTTACATTAATTGATGAAATTCATTTTTATAAATAGTTCTTGTCAAATCTCATGTGTTATACCTTGTAGTTATAACACAGTAACAATTGATCCAATCGGGGCTGAAGGCAGTGATGTTTGTGCGAGCATGGTGCTTTGAGAGGGATGCTTTGTCAAGCAAAATTCTCTAGGTTAATCACAAGATTTAACACATAATGCATCTATAACCTCTATCAGACTACTTTTTTAATTCTTGGTTTTTTAAAATTAATAGTAGAAGTACTATTAAAGTTTTGGCGCTTAAATCAGAATATTGACAAGCTACTTTTTTTTTGTACAAGTAATTCTGGAACACCTTATTTCTAACTGGTTAGAAGTCTTTGGACAAATTTCTTCAAAGTCATTTTTGAAGTTGCAATAAGTTTTGTTAATTATCCGTTGATGCTATTTTGCACTTTTAAGCTAGTTTATCTTAGAAGGGCTAGGAATCAATTTTTGTGTTAGTTTCTAACAAAATTCCCAAATATCTTTGACAAACAACTAAAACAATTCCTTTTATTTATTTATTTATTTTTTTTACTGAAACACTCTCTTAGCCACCTGTTGCAAATTAAGTTATTTTTATTGACATATTTCGTACTTCAGGTAGCAACCAATTTTTGCGAGAACATCAAGTCCACTTTTAAAATTAGAAAAAAGCATAGTTTGCAAGAGCAATATTTCTCAAGGTAATAATGTCGGTAGACTCTATATAGCAAACTCTGTATTTATATTAAAATAAATACTATTCGGAAGAAAGTAATTAATACTGGTTAACACGTCTCTTCCTTTCACATTTTTTTTTCAACTTTGCTGGTGTTGGTCTGAAAATTTGCATGGAATAATCGATCAACGATGAGTGGACTGTCTGACACTAAATGCATTGAACAGTCGGTGTTAAATTGATTGAAAGCACAACCACAATTATGCTTCACCGAAAATTATAGATAAGAGATTATTTGATTTCACAATAAATTATCACAAAGAAGAAATATCAAAATGCTGACACAAAGGGTTTTTAAAGTGGTCCGATCTTATGAAGATCAACGTCCATTATAGTTTTTTTTTATATTACTTTGAGTTTGCAATAAAAGACCTTAGAGCACTACTGTCTAGGTTGTTGAATAGTGATGATTCATTTCAATTTCTTGATCTTGTTATGATAAATTTCTTACTGTTATACTACAAATGGTTTTAATTCACATATATGTTTTAAATATCTTCTATAATTTTCAAATTTATTGTGAATTTCTTAAGAAACCATATATCTACATTTGCTAGCATATCTGGTTTAAGTATAGGCCCTTGCCTAGACTGTTGAATGTAATACAACCATTAACTTCTAAGCACTGCCTAGCACTTTTTGAAACCAAACATCTCAAATGTGTACTTCAGTTATTAGTGTGCAGAAAGACTGAAACATGGTTTTATGAAACTACCCGTGTCTCTTCATTATATCAAGGCCATATCTTGAAAGAATTTATATTTCATAGGGTTCAGGCATACACGTACAGCCCCAAGATTCTCCTTTTGCTGAATCTGGATCGCCAGCTTCAGAATCTTCTCAGCCAGTAACTGAAGCTCATGTCAGTGGTAAGCTAGATTTGTTCTTCATTTTACTTAAGTGCATCAAATTTGTATTGATCCATCTAAAATCATGAAATTTCTCACAATTTTTCATAAGCCTGTTCTGTTGATGGAATAATAATAAGCAACCTCAACTCACTGAAGTCAGTTTAAGTCCTATTCTACAGTATTTTTATTTTACCTTGTATTGGAATGCAGCTTTGCGAACTCATTGAATGTCCTAGCCTTTGGATGATTTTAGTTTAGATGAATTAATTATGCTTCTTATTCCAGAATTTTTGAAATTTTTTTGTAGGAAAAATATCTTTGAATGAGAAGGTTGATTAAATCTGGCCTCTCTGTTACTTTAATGAGAAATAAAAGAAAGAAAATTGAGTGCCTGGTTTTACTCAGTAAAATATCAGAGAAGACACAAATGGTTATGTAATATCTATAGGACCCGGTTAATCATCAGACTTACTGATGCTACATCAGGGTCTAACTTAAAACTTAGACATCGTTTACCTTCTTTCTCTTGGCAGTCTACATATTTTAAAAATGAATGAGCATATATTTATTTCTGATATTCTTAGCAGAATGACACAATACTCCATGATTGGATGACACAAATTCAACTTGTTTTAATTTCAAACATGCTAATCTTAGGCAACCAAAATTTTGCACCGTACATACTATATATTTTTATAACAAGAGTGACTTTATTTTAGTCAGAGCACCCGTAATGATGTCTCAAGGATTGAGCTAGAACCCATGACCTCTATAATCTCTGTCAAAAGCGTCATATCTCTAACCACTTGAACTAGAGATCATTAATGCATTGTACATGATATTGATTTGTATACACAAATAATATGAATTTTTATTTCAAGATATATCACCTTTTGTACCTTTTTAGGTCAATTTGAAATTTTGAATTTTGAAAAAATATATTTAAGGTATATTTTAACCCACATCCTTATTTAAAAAAATCTCGTGTCCCTCTCGGAAAATGAAAATTGTAGTTAACTAGTGTGACTTAAATATGTTCTCATCTATACCATGTTTTTATAGACAAGAATATAGAAACGATAAACATAAACGCAAAAGTACCCAAATCTACAAACAATAGTTGGCAAAGATTGAAATTTGATTTGGCTTTTCAAATTAGCACAAACCCTAGGTCTGTATTTCTATATAGAAGAGGGTTTATATAAAAATAGATCATGTATAATTTGGAATCATAACCCATTATTTATAATGTTAGCATTTTCTACTTTGACCTTCAACAAATTAGAATGACCCGGTATCTACACATTATTTACATAACAATTTACCACTAAACTTTAAAAATCAATCACTAAATTGAGCACTTCAGTTAGGCTTAAATTAAATAGCATGTCACATTTTAAATTTTGTGTGACTCTACATGTTGAATGTTTTCAACAATCTCCCATTTGAACCATATATGTAATTTTAAAAATATGTTCTAATTTTACAAGCTTTTGAATTGCTATCTTACATTATAAATATCCAAAACAATCTAGGCCATTAATCCTATCAACATAGGATCAAAATGACTTTCATTACTTGTAGTGTAACTAAATCCATCTGCTGTCACATATACCAACACAACCAAACAATATAGATCAATCTTGTATGCATAACATGGAAATTACGCAATTGTAATCTCTACATGTTTATTTCCAATTGATCATACTTTACTTTAGTGAGCTCAAGAGTTTAATAATTGAACTAATGGAGTGCAATCAAAACTTATTCCTTTATTTCCGATAAGAAAAAAATGCTGAAGTGTATCCATAATTAAAGTATAAGACAATGTCATATGACTATGCTAAATACAAACTCTTCTTAACCAAAATATCCTCAAATGAAAATACACATATTTTGAGCAACATGCTCATTAATGACCTTGGGTAATAATCATTTTGTCAGCGGATCCACTGACAAGAAGTTTGTTTCAATATGCTATATAGATTTCAATTCGTTTTTTACTTTCCTTCACAACTAGGAACTTTATATAAATATTGTTTGACTTGTTTAAGATCCAGCTGTTATCAGGTTATTACTTATTGTCACAATACAACTTTAATGATCTTTTATTTTATTTTTAATTTCTTAATGATTCGCAACCTTGTAACAAATTTCGCTTCCATTTTCCATCATTGGATGTCTCATAACAAATCACAAATACTATTTTCATAGTGGATGAGGCAATGAGTGTCTATATGACACCTTTTCCAAAAAAAGCTTCACCAACTTACTTGTAAAAAATGTAGCTTAAAGTGGATCTTTTGATCTCTTAGCATCCAACAAATTCTGATCATAAGATCTTATGATCATCAGCTGATCCGATCTTTTATATGTGTGTATTTTTCCTTTTGTCAAAGATATATTTCACTTTCAGGATGTGTAACCATCTTGGCTATGAGATTTATAACCATTTTGGCTGCGAACCAATGATTTACTTTCAAGATCATTAAGATATCTACCAAACAAACTAATCCACTCATGCATTGACAACTCACCCTACTAATAATTGTAACTAATCCACTCATGCATTGACACATAAGACAGTAATTGTATAGGCATTTCATTAGAAAGCTTGCAAATGTATAGGCATGCTTACACATAAGACAATAATTGTAACTAATCCACTCATGCATTTACAACTCACCCCACTAAAGATTAATTTATATAACCAATCATTTATTTAGCACATGCTATTTGTATCTATTTGTATCCATATATCAGTCTAGAAATTTGTGTGGAATCCTTTTATTTCTATTGAGCCTTGTCACTCTGTATCATTACCATCCCCTCGAAATCGACCATATCCTCAAATTGGAACATGCTCGCTACATTGATTATTTCGCTGGGATTGGAAAAAAATAAAACTTTGCTTTCATATAACATTGTTGTGTCTTCCACTACTTCCCACAAAAAAGTACGTAGTTCATTTCTTTTTCACTTCATAGGTTGATATAAATTGAACATAAGACGCAATTTCAACTTATTTATCATATCAACATATGGATTCTTAGCCACTCCATCCCTTAAAACATCCTTAGTTGATGTTGAGTTTGGACTATGAATTAGTGATATGTGGGGCAAATCGGTGTGAAATGAGTTGAAGATGTTGTGAAAGTGGGGCTTTAAGAGGGTAACTCTAGTAAGTTTTTTGTACAAGGGTGGAGTTAGGATGGAGGTAGGGAAATGTGGTGGGGGTCAGATTATTTTTGAGTGTAGTGGTGGATTAGAGATGGGTAGAAGTGATTGTAGGTTAACACGTTTTATGGTAGTGGTTGAAGTGTTAGTGGAGGATTTGATATTGATGATGAGGTTGAAGAGATTTTGGTGGACTTGAGTTAAAAATAAATAAATGTACATACGACAAGAGTTTTAGATTTTGAGCATGTCAACTTAATGAGCGGTAAGGTAGGTTGTTGGGAGGCAATGTTGACTCGTTGGAGGGTGATTGTGCAAAGTTGTTGTAGGGCTTGGGTGTATGAGACGAAAGAATTCACCAAATATGCTCACATTAAAAATCAACCGTAGTAAATTCAAACAATTGGTATGTCTCTTCTTAAAATATACAGTACAACATTAATATTAAGTGTTCGAGCGGTAACATTAACGGTAAATGGTATTCTTGTTGTAATGATTAATCACCATCAATAAATTCAAGTCAAATAACATCTTCCTTTGGATCGATTAATTATTTACTTTTTAAAAATCTTATAATTATCACATATTTATCACAATATATGTGGAAGTTATTCGGTCAAATATTAACCTTTCTTTGGATTGATTAATATTCACATGAATTACGTATAGATAGAAAACCAAGCAACATTCATTATGAACAATCTACACAAAAGAGGTCATTTTGATGACATGTTGCTTCAATTAGTCCATTTGAAATGTTAGATTATCATGACTAAATTTATAAGCTGACACCAGAAAATATTTGAATTCCCCTTAAATTATTACCTTTTGCCTATATGACAAAGTCTAACTTATAAATATAATAAAACATGATTTAATCATTGAGTCATATTTCTAACTTTAAATATGAGGTCATATACTTTTTATATAAGGATATTCTATGGGTAGCACTTATAATAGGATCAAGTTATAACTAGCGATAATATTATTTTGAGATATACTTGGTATCTTGAGATCATATAAAATAGTACTTAGTCACTTATGTTCTTAATGCATTGCCTGATTATAACACGAGTGCTGTTTTTTTCAATCCAAAATATGACCTTTTTTCTTTCTTTTACGCAGAGCATGAAAGGAGGATGAAATAAAAATAGCTTGCTATTGCTTGGTTCTATTTGCTATAGTTTGATCATAAATATTTTTGGAAAATGGTTCAGTTTCCATAAACACATGCATTAGGCCTGTAAATGAATATTTTCGGATGCGGACATTGTCATATACGCATCCACATCCAAAATCATTTTGGGATATCAGATATCCGCATCCACGGATACAGACAGATATCGGATAATTATCCTATCCGCTCAATCGATAAATCAAGCAACATAAATAGAAAATTTTAGTTTAACATAATTATTTTTCAATCCCATTGATATTTAAAATGTGAAAAATAAACAAATATGACGATGATAAATAATTTTGAGCAGTTAAGTGCATATAATATAAACTATTAAGTTAATAAATAAATACATATCATTCATTGCAGTGAAATACATATAATATAAACTATAATTTTGACAAAAACAAGACGAATAATTTTTGAATGCGGATGCTTTCGTATCCGCATCCGTATTCTTTTTCCGGATATCGGATATGTATCCGTTTTATGGATGCGGACCGATCTTGGGATTTTTCGGATATCCATTGATAGCCCTTACATGCATCACTTTACATTACACAACTAAAATAAACCCTTGTTGCTGCTGTTTGGAAGATGGAAAAAAGCTTGCAGCATGGGAGGGTTTGCAAATTTAAGGTTAACAATAATGATAATGAAATTTGTGTTCCTTGAATGTTTTAATATTACATTTGTGACTATATTCCTAAATCCAAAAATAAAAATAAAAATTTGTAGGCACACATTATTACAATGACTGAAGTACCTACATGCTAACGCTACTAATGGAAATCTGACAATGACATCACAAAACACATAAAACACACCAAAGAACAATAGCCGAACTTCAAATACTACGTTTGAATCTTCAAAATAGCTGAACATCTAACACAAAATCACATTGTCTTCATATATACAATTATATGGTTCATGGTGAGTGCTGGAAGGCTATAAATTAATAACACATGACCTTTTATGTTGAACCTGTACAGACCATAATTACCATGTCATATGTTAATTTATAAGATATTACAGTAAGGTAACAAATTAATTTATAAATATAATGAAACCTGGATTACTTGCATATATGTTGGATGTCATTGCCCACTGAAAACGGAATAGTTTAAAAATATATGATACCATAATATCATATAAATCTCGAACCCCCAATTAATCACCAATCATGCTGAATCCATTAAAAGAACCGTTTTTTATCCGAAGAACCTTACTTTAATATCATCCTCAATTCATAAAATCAAAATTGCCTATATGTTGGCATTTCCGAATTAAAAAATATTTTCCTGAATTTAAATAAAATAAATCCCAAATAAACAAATAATGGGTGGTTCTGATACAACTTGTTAGGAATTTAATATACATTAGAATCAATTAACTATCAAAGCCTAGATTTGAATAAATAACCTATTATGATAAACATAAATGCGGAAGTCGTACCCGAATCCATTGACATAGTTGACAAAGAATGAAATTTGATTTGACTTTCCAAATCAGTACAAACCTTAGGTCTGTATTTCTAAATAGTAGAGGGTTTATAGAAAAATATAGCACATGTAATTTGGGGACAATAACCCCTTATTATAATGTTGGCATTTTCTAATTTGGAATTCAACAAATTAGAATGCTCCGATATCTACACATTATTTAATGACAATTATACACTTGAGCCTTAAAAATTAATCTCTAAATTTACCATTTCTGTTGGGCTTAATCAAAATAGATAGCGTGCAACATTTTAAATTTTACATGTGATCCCATATGGTGAATTTTTTCAACAAATTATGTTTAGGTTTGTAAGCATCTATAAAATGTTGCCAAGTTATGGTATATCTGTTCAATGCTTATCTTCTAATTTCCAGTGGTACCATAATCTTGTTCGAGCATATGAATATATATTCTTGTTATGGGTTCTAGATTTTATCATTTTATGAGTTATTTTCGTGTAAAATATAAATATTGGTCAGTTATTTGTTGCATTAGATATTGTTTCCACAGAAACATTAAAGAACACACCTGGACTAAATTTACGAAATTATTCTATTGGCATAATGTCTAATTTAAACTTAAAAAAAGGGACGAACTTATCTTGCTATGACTTTTGTATTCACATGGCCAGGAAATATTTCTAACAGTAAAACTAAGTCAGGTGGTAGATCTCGTGCAATTGCGCCTGTACCCCTTGTACATAACTCAGTGCCACAGCAGGGTAGACCAGTTACCAGTGGCTCAGAGCAATCCGATGATGATGACCTTGATGGTGAAACAGAACTGACAGATAACATGGATCCTACCGATGTTAAACGTGTCCGCAGGTAAAATCTGAATTTGGTATATTTTTATAATAAGAATATTTTATGTAAACTAGCACTAACCCATTACGGTGAGAACATATTGACAACCTTATATAATATGCAGTTTATTACATTCAATAAAATAAAAAATAAACAAAAATTGAAGTACATTTTATGACAACTATGTCAATTTTTTTTCTTCCAAATCATAAGTTTGGTTTCAGCCCTGAATTTACAATTTAGTTGGAAATATTTTGAAGTAAGCTTCTCAGTTTTTTCGGAGAACTTTGATTCTTTCCTTTTTAAAAATTTTTGAAATATTTTTATTTATAGAATACCTTTATGAAAAACTGAATTTTTTAAATCATATCTACAAATAATGCGTTTTGTGCTTTATATGACTACATGAAGGTATCAATGCCAACACCAATCATCTCTGATTAATTTTACCTTGCCAAGTTCTGAAGTTTTAAATTGTTGAAAATAATGTTTAAGTTATCTTTGATAATTGCATTTAATGCAAGGAGCATTTTGCCTTAGGTTCCTATTTTGGAAAAACATTAACCTTACATTTCATTCACAAAAATAATGTAAAACAAGTCCTTTATCATTATATTTACCAAATTGTTGTTTGAAAGGTTGTTAAAATTTATTTTTAAAAATCCAATTATTTCTAATGGTGACAACCTTTTCTTTTGTATTGTCTTTTCAGCCACGCCTAGAGCACCTTCCTTCCACATCGCAATTCCATCACCATCACATCCATCTCACCGCTGCCCTCTCTCAATCTCCCTCCCTTCATTATGATCTTATCACTATTGAGTCCCTCCCGTTCCTCAACAAATCCTTTCTCGACCCAGTACCCTGAGCTCCCCTCCCGCACCTCCCTTGTCTCCACCTCGTCCTATTCTAGCCTTTACACACTACTTGCTGCTCAACTCTCATCCTCTCTTGCCTTTCCTTTTCCCTAGATTCGATGTCTGCTTCTTCGAGAATTCACTTTGGTCATTCTCTCTCAACTCCAATCTATTGTCCATTGCAGCATTTGCCTGGCTCGTAGGATGATGTTGCACTCTTTCCTCAACTATCACCTTCAGGTGGCCACGTAGTACTGAGTTTGAGCTTTACATAGCATAGTTAGCTTGTTGAGGTTGACACTATTAAGATCAGCTCTGTTATGGTTGGTTCGTCTTCATCTCATTTCGTAAATCTTCAGTGAGTAGACTAGTCTTTACATCGTCCAGTGTTAGGGTATCCCTATCAGAAATGAGATTGTTGCTAAAGCCAGTGTATCACTTCAGAACATCAATCTTCAAATCAACAAACTTCATCTTCATCAGCAAATCATCACACTTAGATGTAATATAATTGAATCATCCTCTTTCATCTTGAAGGTGAAAAATTCCTCGACAATATCAGACTGTTGGTAAAGAAGTTCTTCATGTAGAAATCTTCTAACATTTTCCAAATACCATTAGCGCTAGTTTCTTCACAAACTCCGTAGATTACATTTTCTCCCATAACAAATTAGAGAGTAGTAAAATGTCGTTCTTCCATCTCCTCCGATCCAATAGCTAAAATATCTACAGCCTACATGCAACTTATCGGTCTCAAACACCACACGATGAACATGATTTCTCCTCAACACCGCCTTCATCTCCCTTTGTCATTTCTCAAAATCACTTTCTTCGTTCCACTTCTCAACTGCCAATTGAAAATCGGATGCCACGTAGGAGCCCCTAATGTAGAATATGACTATTGCATCCGAATTAACCTCAGATTTATTCTCATCCTTCGGATCTATCATTCTATCAAACACCTTTTTATCCAATAGCAAACCACACTGCTCTGATATCAGTTATTAAGGGAAAATTACCTGTAATGTCAATTTATCTCAAATCTCATTGGAAGCCTATGTAGGATCTTTATATGTTATTAAGGCAGACCACACTGCATTTATATAGAGGTTGACACTTGAGGTTAAAACAATTGATTTATGTTAATAAATCAATGCCACGTTATGTCACCATTGATTCATATGGACATATATTTTCCAATTTTCAATTTCTTTACTATGCATGCATCTAATAGAATGCTTTTATTAATCAGTTGGTTAGAGAATTGATTAATTACATTCATCTCCCAAGTTCATTTTTTTATAATTAGATAATTTATTGCTTTTTCTTTAATACAATTAATTTGCATTTAATTACGCACCTAATCCCGTCTGGGTCCGCCTAGGCCCACCTGGGTCTATCTAGATCTGTGTAGGTCCATCAGTTTTAGTCATCTTAATTGAAGCTTTTAACTTGAAATTTTCTTCCACTTCGTTGAAGCTTCCGATTTGTGTTTACAATCATTTGCATGAATATATAAAAGCAGTTTGTTATCATATTTTTTCGATACACTATATTTCACGATTCATGGTTGTGGAATATTGCATGTTATGATTTCTACTATTAAATATGATAACGTTTTAAAATTTTAGAATTTATTTTTTGTGTGTAATATTTAAAATTTTATTAAAAATAATTAGTGTTATAAAATAAGCACATAATTCTGATTAATCCCTCATTAATTCATGTCTAGAGGATTAATTCTTAGTCCAATTCCACCACCTAGTGTTCGCTTAATGATTTTTGCAACCTTGAGTACGATTGTTCATACGTATTTTTTTATACCGAATTTAAGTTGAATATAATTTAAACAATAGTGAGACATTAATGTATCATTAATTATTATAATTATTGTATCGTAATTGGATATATTAAATGTCTAGAAGAACATTAATTTGATTATCATTATCCTTTGATTGTAGAGTTTTCCTAAGTGTAAAATTGGTTTCCTTGTCTCTAATGAGCTAGATGATTTCAAATTAAGGTATCTATGTAAAAAGAGGGGATTAGGCACAAGGACAAACTTTGAAAAAAAATTAGGCTGAATGACACAAAGTTTTATTTTTGGGCTGAAGGACAAACTTTGAAAGAAAATTAGTCTGAAGGACAATGCTAAATATAGTTAGCATTTTGTACAGTGCAAACATTGTACAAAATGCTAATTATAACTAGCATTATATCCAGTTTTACATTATACAAAATGCTAGTTGTATTGGCATTGTCCTTCAGCCTAATTATCTTTCAAAGTTTGTCCTTCAGCCTAAAAATGAAACTTTTTGTCCTTCAGCCAAAATTTTTATGAAAATTTGTCCTTGTGCCTATTTTCCACATGTAAAAACATGTTGAGAAGGACCCTAACATTTAGAGAAAAAATTGCGGCCCTGAAAACTTTTTTAAATAGAAAATAAACCCCATAGCCAAATGTTCACTTTCCACATTTGGACCACAGTTTTTTAAATCTATTTTGGGTTTTTTTATTCGTTCTATTTATAGTTTGGGCCGTTGTTTTCAATCAATCTGTAAAATTGTATGAAAATTATATCGCATATTGAGGCTTTCAGTGAAGCTTCGATCTGCGAGTTTGAATTTGTGTATTTTGCCTAATATGGAAAAATATCCCTACCGTTTATGCTTATAGCCTTATACCACTTATGATAGATCGAATGCTGGATTAGGAAACAAATCTAATGTGTATATTGGTCATTAGTTCGTATTTTTTTTAATTTACAATTTTCACTTTCAAATCACCCGTCTGACAACTGACAGATATTTGATATTTTCTTCTAACAGAATGCTATCAAATCGAGAGTCGGCAAGACGTTCTCGAAGAAGAAAACAGGCACATTTAAGTGAGCTTGAGACGCAGGTTTGGATATTTGAATGTATTTGTTGACTAGTTATGTGGACTTCTATTCTTGTTTCTAACTTGTGTCTGATCGAAGGTGTCACAATTAAGACTCGAGAACTCAGCTTTATTGAAGCGACTCACTGATATAAACCAAAAGTACACCAATTCTTCAGTGGACAATAGAGTGCTAAAAGCAGATGTTGAAACTTTAAGGGCTAAGGTAAGCATGTTGAAAATATTTCCATCTAGTTACATATTATGGGTTGTATGTCAACGTAATGATTATTCATTGCCATCGATTTATTCTAACAAGCTATCTGATAACTGATGATCTTCAATGATCAACGTTCTATTTATATTACTTTCATTTTTTTAATTTCAAACTCTTCCTATCCCGATTAGCTATTTCTGATTTCTTTATCCAAAGAAACAAAATAAAATTGTATTATTTAAGTAAAGAATCCATTTTGTAACTTAGATACTGAAACAAAGGTAATTTTAATTATCAGGAGGTAAGAAAAAATCACGTATAGTTTATTTACCTTCGCTTTCTGATCTGTATTTCCTTGTGATGCCGAAGAACATTTATATTATTTTTTATACACAAAACTGCGATAACTTAACATTTCCATCCTGAACTAAATTGTCATGAAAGAGTTATAATTCATTCTCCCAGTAGATCAAAATACAAAAAAAAATAGTGGAAATTAGCCACAAGGGCCTCTTTAGCAAGTGGAATTAGTTTCTAGGACACACAATTGAAATAAATACTTTCAAGGACAAAACGTAAAATAATTAGTTTTTAGGGTCTAAAAATCTATGAAATTATGTCTTTGAAAGTAATTGGACTGCTGACTTTGTCCTTGAAAGTAATTATTCTGTTAATTTTGGCCTTGAAAGTAATTTCTTTGAATGTGTGTCCTAGAAACTAATTGAACTGCAAAGTTTGTCCTTCTGGTGAAATGCCCCAAGTTCATTTTATAAACAGGCTTCCTAATAAAAGTGGTGTAAAAGTATACTTTCTTTGCAACTTATTATAAATATACAAATCATCTTTGAGGTGCTTAAAAAACGTGCAGGTGTGTAAATTCAATTTATGAAATGAAACAAAGTTATTTTTCTTCAACCGAAACAATATAGGTAAATTGTGATACGGTAAATCGCATCATAAGTTATATTCTTAGGGAGTTTATGCATGCAAGGCAAACATTGCTCCACGATAGTATTAACTCTGCACTTGATCGAAATTTTAAGGTAAAAATGGCGGAGGACGGTGTAAAAAGAGCAACCGGAGCAAGTCACATGTTCCCACCAATGTCGGACATGTCCTCCATGAGCATTCCATTCTCCAACAATAGCCCATCTGACGCTACATCCGATTCTGCCTTTCCCATCCAAGACGATCCCAACTTATTTTTTCAGGCGCAGCCTCACAACCAAAGAATGAACACGCCTAGCCATATGCAGCGTGTGGCCAGCCTGGAACACCTCCAGAATAAGATTTGCGGTACCCCTGCTTCTTCCGGGTCTGGGCATTGGGATTGAAGTTTACATTTGTTGGACTACCCGATTCATATTGTTCTGTGTTTTGAGTGCGTTTCTTGTTTTTAACTTGACCTATGCGGTTCAGTAATAAGCCTTACGTATTGATAGTGGTATTGTTATTTAATATGGATCGAACACTATACATGATGTGTTGTTTATGTATGCTATAATGTTAACTTCCTTTGTATGATCTAGCAGATCTAGCATTATTTGAAGTATAGTGTACTTGGTATTGCTTGTCACAATCTCACATTAACAAACTATTAGAGTGGGCAAATTAACTGGTTGAGATAACAGTTGTCAAGTACGTGCTGAGCGTGAACAAGAAGACAAAACCTTCTCAAACGTACGGTTGGTGTTTTTCCTGTGTTAGGCTTATTCAAGTGGGGGTTGTGGGGGCATATTAGCTAAGAAAAGATATATTATTTTTATCAATCCAGAATCTAGGATTTGATTTATCTGCCCTACTCTTTTTTGGCAATTTGGAGCAGTAATATTCCCGCTGTTCATGCCTTCGTTACCAAACAAAATAAATATCTTTCTTCAAGACAAATTGACTCCTAATTTTATTTTTTAAGGATTTTTATTGGATTTGGCCTCGTTTGTAAACTTATTATCATAAATAGTCCAGTTTTAAAACTAATATCAAATATAGCTCTGTTTTGAAAAATACACTGGCTTCTTTTCAAAAGTCGCCAGTGCAAATTAGGTCAAATCGAATAAAAATCCTTTTTTCAATAAACCTTTAGAATATCATTGACGTGACTTTGAACTGTAGCTAGCTCTACATCCATCAACTAAAAAAAAAATCCTTGATGATGTGCTGGTTTATCAATGTACTGAGCCAATGGAAAAATCTTTAGAGATTTGGTCCAGTAGCACGATGGTGAGTGCAGAATGTATCATAATGCTTTGTCTCATCTCTCTCTCTTTCTTTAGTAATACCACTTTTCCTGATATTTCAGTTAAAAATTCTTAAACGTACACTGAAAGAAAGGTTGATAGTGCCTTCAATCTGCATTATTTACATATTTATTTGCATTATGATGACATCGCCAATGTTCAAGTAATTTCAGAACCGTTGGTCTAATACGTTTTGTCACCTTGCGTTTCCATATTAAATTGACACTTAAGTGTGTTATTTAGTAGGGTCAAGCATTGAAGAAAGGTTCATATTTGATCAAATATGGTGGTTACGATAAGTTCAGGCTGGTAGGGTCTGTATTAATTGAATGTTTACTAAACAACAGTGGATTTCTTTTTAACATTAAAAAACTAGAAAACGAATAAACTTCGTACATTATAAACGATAAGAATTTGTGAAGATGTGATGAAATTTTAAAATTCAAAATAGACAAATGGTTCGCAAACTGTGCTGTCATCGTAGGGACGTTTGAATTCGTTGCATGTGGATCGTGTTAATTGATGGCCAGGGCTTAGGATATGCTCTCTCTTGAAATTTCAAAATATTCACTTGATATTGGCAACTACCATATTGAATGCTGTTGTTTTGTGCTAAAGTTGTTTGTCATTTTGGTGTTTGACAGGCAGAAGGCCTATGCTTATTGTTCTTAGTTATCACATGTGCTTCATGTTTGTTTGAAAAATAACATTATTTGTTTAGCAATTCGATAAATGTTGATATAATTAATCGAATCAGTAAGAAGAACCAAAAGTAAGTATGCGATGAACTGTAATGTCTACATAGTAGAGGGGTTGCATAACACTGCAAAGAATAACATGAGTGCTCACAACCAAAATTCATCGAGAAGCCGAGTTGGTCAGATTATGATAGAAATTGTAACGATGGTTTGCCTGTAGATGTTAGTTATAATGTAACCAAATTATAAATTTAACTAAAGGTATAAACGTTGTTGTCAGATGCTTCGTCGATTTTGCGAAGGCATCGGTAAACAATGCTAATTTCAGGCATACTGGTGTATAAAGGGCTTTTGTTACCAATATTGTACGCACAAAAAGAAAGACATAGAGATGACCTAAACATATGCACTCTTAGTTATATTAATATCGATAATATAACGATACAGTTGTCTGTTTTTATTTGTTATTGTGTTTTACAAAATTTTGATAATTTTATTTGATAAAATAACCCCCTCCGGAATGAATTTGCATATAAAGGAAATGTTGTACAAATGACCTATCATGCAACCTAGGATGTCACGGTTGAGGTAACCATCGTTATTATCACAAACCGCAACCGTTGTTGATGGTTATAAATTCTTATAATTGTTATCGCAATCGTTTATAATAGTTAACAGTCATATTTTCAATTTTGAAACATATCGTACATATATTTTCAATTATAAGAGTCTGGAAATAGCCTCTTTGCAATGTGAGGAAAATGCTGCGTATATTATCGACCTCCTCAGAGCCGGCTATCATGCAGGAACCTAGTGCACTGGATTCCACCCTTTTAGTGGGTAATTTGACACATGCAGTAAACGTGCATATAAAAAATATCTTCAAACAAAATACATATTTAATTTTAATAATCAACATCTACCTGTAATTTTTGTTGTTTGATAATTCTTTTTATAGAAACATGTATAGTTAGAAATGATTTACAAATATCGGGTTCTATATTAAAATAATGTAACCACTACTAGAAAACTAGTTAAATATCGACGAAAATTTCTAACGTCTAAAAGGCGGGACATTGGAAAGTCATAAACGAGAAAGAAAGCGTCAAAAAATACCGCGTCATTCCAATGCTTGTTTTTATCTGACAAACACATTTTATTACATCGACAAGGCGTTGATTTTTCGATATCTTTTAGTTTATCCGACAAACACATTTTATGGTATCGTGAAGGCATCCGCATTTTCCGACGCCTTTTTATTTAATTTTTTTTCTTCTAATTTTCCTGAGTAATCTTTAAATATTACACAATTTTAGTAAATACTATTAGATAATTTTCAAATTGTACATATTTCGATTATTTCAAATTTTAATCATATATATCATTATAATTTAAATTTTTTAATTTAAATATTATAATTTTAGTTCCTACTTTATATCCAAATTTGTGAATTCAAATCGTATACATTCGTTAATACTCTATGAGAAGCTTAATTATACGATTATATATAATTCCGAGTCGGTTTGATCATCCATCTTATCGGATGTAAATATTCCTAGGTATTGGTTTATTATTGATAATATTGATTAACTAACGAGATTACAGATCAAACTAATGCGGAACGCCATGCGATTTTTTACTTAAGCATCCAGAACAACAATGTTGATTCTCAACTATCGAATTTTAAATATTTGTAATGTAGACGGGTTTAGCTGTACAAACTGGATGTTTCCATATAAACTACATTTGAGTTTTATTGAAACTATTAGTTCTAACTGGAATTTCTAATTACATTCCATATTTAAGAAATCCGACTGTACATATTCGTTAATACTGTATGAGAAGCTTAAATATACGATTTCATGTAATTCTAAGTCAGTTTGACCATCCATCTTATATGATTAAAAATATTCCTAGTTATCAGTTGATTGTTGAAAACAATCGATTAACTTACGGGATCGTCGATCAAACCGATTCGCCATGGCACAAAATTTTATACTAATGCATCCAGTACGACAATGTTGATTCTCAGGGTTGGATTTTAAAAAATTTATAAAGTAGACGGGTCTGTTGGTTCAAACCGAGTTGTTTTCCATACAAGTTACTTAGAGTTCTATTGAAAACGAACAATTCTAATTGAATTTTCGACTTACATTCCACGTTTATGAAATCTGATTGTACACATTCGTTAATACTATATGAGATGCTTAAATATACGATTTTATGTAATTTTGAGTTAGTTTGATCATCAACTTATCAAATTTAAAAGTAAAGAAAATAATACGTAAAAACTAAGAAAAATCTTAAATTATTAAAAATGTAAAAAAAATTAAATTCTTAAAATATAAAACTTTTAAGTTCTTAAAAATAAAAAATAAAAAATAAAAAAATATTCCTGACGCCTTACTCTCCTAAGACCCAAACTTCATAACCGTCTACCTCATTTTCACCCAAATGAAAAAAATAAAAAAACCTTACTTTAAAATCCTTGAATTATCCACCGAACATCCACTACCATCGCCGCATCATTTGACGAAGTTGAAGACGCTCCCCATGGTTTTCTTTGAAGCCGAGAAACCTCACCTCTATTGCTTGGTTGCCATCGGCGCCGAATTCAAAGCCACCAACTCCACTGCCTTCGAAGCCTACCGCAATCCATCTTCATTGTCTTCGAAGCCAACCACAACCCATTAGGTACCTAATTTGAATTTAATTTGAATTTGAAATTCCCATTAGCTTATTTGAAATATATTCCCTTGGTTGTTTGAAAATCGAATTTGGATTCCCTTGGCTTATTTGAAATTCTGTATATAATCTGAATTTAAATTTGAAATTTTATTAAACATCCGATTCTAATTTCAATTTGAATTTGGATTAGTTTAATTGATAGGGATTCTGTTTGAATTTGAACTAAGTATCTAGTTTAATTTGAAGGCCTTCAAATTAATCTGGACATCAGGGTGAAGATGAAACGAGTCAAGGACTTGGGAACATGCTTGTAAAGAAAAAAGGAATCAACTCATGAATTTGGAGTAAGATTGATGCTAGGGAAACATACCAGTACCGAGCACTTTTTGTGCCTCCTATAGAACCTTGGAGCTATGGCACATGGATGGTTGGCATGCACGATCATCTTAGGGTGCATTTTCAAAGGTGTAGATGGACAACCCTAAGGAAGTTATGAAGGAAAGAAGACAAGTGCTAGAGATATCCGAATCTCTTGAAAACAACACGACTTTTAGGGAAAGCACTCAGAACACGATGGATTAAAGATAAATAACCATGAGAAGGAAGATGGAGCCAACTCCCTTAGAAAAATCAGGTCGGTACCGAGCACTTCAGGTTTGTATCGATTTGATTTTACGGCTTTAGGGACTCCTTACTTTGGTACATTTTTGAATCTGAAATAAGACCTTGTATATTAAGATCTGGCGATTCTAGTGGACAGTTTCCCTATAAATACAACACCTATTGCAATTGGAAAAGGACTTTTGGCATTGACTTTCTTCATCTTCTATCTCTCCTCAACCCTGGTAACTAAGGAAGTTACTCTTGGCTGTTAGATTTGCCAAACCTTTGTACTTGTGACTATAATCAATAACAAGACAATAGACGTAGGCCTTGGATTTGCCGAACCACTATAAAAACTTTGGCATTTCTCTGTTTTATTTACTGTTTTGCCAGATCTTTATATCTCTACTCATTTTTGGATATTGTGCCATTTCTCGGCTTAACATTTTAGCACTTTCACTAAGAAAATCGATTCTCAAGCATAGATCTAGCTTTCTATTATGAATTGGAGTGTCCATAGGTTAGATCCGGTAGGTTATCATTAAAGAATTTGAAGGATTTGCATATCAATGGCATCATCAAAGAAATTAGGTAGATTCGAAGCGGTAGCTGGTGCAGATGAAAGAGTTTCTTATCATACTGAAGTTAGAACCAGCCAACAACAATATTAGCAGGACCATCTATCTCTTAAGAGATGGTCGCGAGAGTGGAGTTTGATAAGATAATGCAGGAGCTTAATCTAAAGATGGTTGATATTCAGAAGGCTCTATTGGAAAAGTGGATGCTAGCACAGTGTTGTTAACCAAGAAATCGCAAAGAACTAGAAGGAACGAGAGGGGGACTTCACCTGTTGGATTTGAAGAGGAGAACTCGTCCGCTTTTTGGTCAGAATAGAAGAGATGGAAAACAAAAGCAGAAGGAAAAGGTTACTGGAGTGGTAGGGTCAATTGCTGGAGGGGGACTTCACCTGTTAAATCTAGTGAGTGATCTTGTTGCCTGATAAACCAAGATTGTTTACCCCAAACTCATGAGACAGAAGGATGTATCCCATAGCCTTGAAATCAAGACTGTATTCTAGTTTGCTTGCTACCTAGTTAAATTAGGTGATTGAAAAGAATTTTGTACAAGAAATTCTACGGGACTGGATGTAGAAGAAATCTGAATCAGTATAAAACTCATGATGTCATCTCTTTAACTCATTACATTATTTTTACTGCGCTTATTTATATATGTGATCATCTATTAGTATATATACATCTGTAATTGATTATCTATGTTTGATTCAAATCTTGAAATAAGTTATAAAACACTATTCATCCCCCCTCTATCGTAAATTATCCATAAGATCCATTCAGATTAGTACTACACCATTTCCCACATAAATGTTCGGTCCTGAGCATTCCCTCTTAACGTTGCCTAGTTATGGACAATGGCCAATTCCTGAAGGTCGAGGTTGAATTATCCGATCGACTCATGTATGGCCATTCCTTCTTGACATTGTCTAACTCTAGGCAACGAAAAATTACTGAAGGCCGAGGTTGAATTATCCGATTGACCCTTATGTTCAATCTAACCGGTCCTAATCATGGAACAAAGAGCTGGTACCATATGGTCGAATTATCCGATCGACCTCTAAAATTATACTCCTCGGCCCTGATCCTAGGCCAGAGGAATTAGAACGATTTCCTGGATTTGGGATGATTGGATCGAATATCCGATCGACCTTGATGATTATTATCCTTCTCAGTCCTGACCCTAGACCGAAGGAGTTTGTACATGGTTGTACCGCTAATCGCGCAAAACAAAATTTTCTACTCATAAGAACACGGTTCCACTGGTTCAAAAAGCGAACTGTATTTATAAACGAAAAACACCGCAAGTCCTACCTTATTACATTGCCCTCAGATTAATTAGGTGGGTTGTTTTCAAAAATAAACTCAATAAACTAAGTATAATAGTGGTGCAATAAGTCCTTGTTCCATGCCTGCGGAATTAGGATTCCATCAACTGTAGCTAGCTTGAACATTCCATCTCTAAGCTCATTCGATTGCATACGAACCTTCCCAATTTGGACAAAATGCCCTATACCTGATAGAACTCGTTTCAAAATGAGATCACCTACCTCGAAAGTATGGTTTCAGACTTTGGCGTTAAAGTGTCATGCTATTCAATTCTGGTGAGCAGCTACCCATAATTCTGCCTCCTCCCTTTTCCCATCAACCAAATCAAGGGACTCAAGGAAGAGTTCCTTGTTTACCTTTGGATTATAAAACCTTTTATGATGTGAAGGTTCTTCCAATTCTACCGGGATCATCGCCTCTTATCTGTAAGCCAAAGAGAATGTTGTATGACTAGTCGCGGACTTGTGAGACATCCGATAAGCCCACAATGCCAATGGAAGCTCATCGACCCAATTGCCTTTGTCTTTAGTTAATCGTTACTTTAAGGTGGACTTGATGATTTTATTCACCGTCTCTACTTGTCCGTTCGCCTGTGGATGTGCTGCCGATGAAAAGCTCTTCTCGATCTTGTATCAGAGTTAGAAACTCTTAAGTTCGGTACTTTTGAACTAAGTTCCATTACCCTTTATGATTTTTAGGACACTACGAACCTGTAGATAATGTTATTCATCACGAAGTTGATTACCATTTTCGTTGTGATCGTGACAAGCAGTTCTACTTTGGCCCACTTCTTAAAGTAATCCACAACAACTATTGCATACTTAGCTCCACCTTTTTCTACCGGTATCACTTCGATAATATCAATTCCCCAAGCCGCAAATGGCCACGGCTTAACCATTTGTGTAAGCTCAGTCGATGAGGCTCTTGGAATCTTGGCAAATCTTTGGCAAAGGCCACATCGTTTGTTTTGGTTTTATTAGCTACATCCTGATTTATTGTTGGTCAATATCTATAGCGAAGTATCTTTTTTGCCAACATCTTCCCTTTGGTATGGTCACCATAATTACCCTTATTGATTTCCATGAGGATTTTCCTAGCCTTATCCATGGTTACACACCAAAGCAAGGGGATAGAGAATCCTCTTTTGTACAACATTCCTTCTTGAATCATGAACCGTGGCGCTTTTCGAAGGAGTTTCTTCCATTCATTCCCGTCTCTCAAGGGAGTTTCTTTGAGCAAATATTCCTTGATCAGAGTCATCCATGAATCCTTTTCCTCCATGGTCTCCAAAATCTTCTCGAAATCCATTTGATCGATACTATGAGCCGTCAGCACCTCCATTGGAACCAAACCTATCGTCTGTGCTTCCCCATAACTAGCTAATTTTTCCAGTGAATCAATATCATCCAATTATTCTAGTTCCTTTGTCCAGTAAGGAGCAAGTCTCGCACCCTTAACCTGGTCTTGTTTCCTCACTTGCCAAACCATTAAGTGGGAATCACTGAATATATGCAGCATCCTTATCCCTGGTTCCTTTTCTATCATTCGCCTCACTATCAATGCCTCGTACTCAGCCTCATTGTTAGTCGTAGGAAAATTTAGCTTCTGGGCATAAAAAATCGGTCATCCTTCTAGGTTTTCAAGCACTACTCCTGCGCCTGAACTATGTTCGTTCAAAGCTCCATCCATAAATAGCTTCCAATGGGAATGTGCGACTATATCATCCTCCTCTTTACCATCTCGCGTGGTAAACCCAACGATGAAGTCTGCCAACGCTTGCCCGTTTATCGCTCTTTTTGAATGGTAAGTAATATCATATTGACCCAACTCTATTTCCACTTCAACGACCTCCCAGAAGTCTTGGGTCGGGATAAATCTTGCTTTAAGGGCTGATCCGTCAGCACTTTGATTGGATGGGCCTGAAAGTATGGTCGTAGCTTTCTCGATGCAATCAATAAGCAATATGCAAGCTTTTTCAACTTCGGTTAGTTATTTTCAACTCCAGCGAACCATTTGCTAATATAATAAACCGTGCTATGAATCCTTGACTTCTCATGTACTAATGCTATGCTTAGTGCGTGAGCAGACATTGCCAAATAAATGAACAAGTCCTCCCTGTCAAATGGTTTGGACAGAACCGACGGTGTCTCCATGTGTCTTAGCAACACCTCGAAGGCATTCTAACAATCCTATTCCACTCAAAATTCTTCTTACCCTTTCTGAGGGCATCGAAGAATGGTATACATTTATCCGTCACCTTTGAGATGAACCGATTAAAAGCAACAATTTTACCAATTAAGCTCTGCAGTTGCTTTTTCATGGTCGATGCCCTTACGCTCCTTAAGGCGTTTATCTGCTTCAGATAAGCCTCTATGCCCCTCAAATTCACGATGAACCCCAAAAATTTACCCGATGCTTCTCCAAATAAGCATTTCCATGGATTCAACTTCATTCCATAATTCTGCAATACCTCGAACATTTCTAAAAGGTCATCTATATGATTCCTCAACATTCGTGACTTCACAAGCATATCATCCACATACACTTCCATCGTTCATCCAATCTGATTCCTGAACGTAGAATTCACTAATATTTGGTATGTGGCTCCAACATAACCGAACGACATTACTTGATGATAGTACAGTCTCAAATCCATTATAAAGCTAGTGTGCTCCTGATCCGATATATGCATTAGTATCTGGGTATATCCTGAATAAGAATCCATAAATAAGAGCAATTCGTGTCATGCGGTCCCATCTACCAGTTGGTCGATCCTAGGTAAGGGAAAGCTATCCTTTGGGCGCGTTTTATTCAAATCCGAATAATCAATGCACATCTGCCACTTTTCGTTTGGCTTTTTGACCAACACGGGTTTTGATACCCACTTCGGGTACAAAGCATCACGGATAAAGTCGTCACCATTAGCTTATCCACTTCCTCTTTTAATGTAGCGGATCGCTCCGGACCCAAACTTTGCCTTGGATCCAAATTCAGTGTGATACGCTACCTCCAATGACATCCCACACATACCTGAATGCGTCCACGCGAATACATCCAAATTCTCTCAAATAAAATTAACTTATTCCTTCCTTAGCCAACACCGAGCTGAGATCCAATCTTGAGAGTCCGAGAAGGATCATCCATATCGATGAGAACATTAACCATCAGTTCGGCTAGTGCCGCCCGCACTTCCTCCAACTTCTTCTTGGGATCCATAGCCTTATGGAACCTACCATGGTTCCTGATCCAAGACTTGGGATTTAATTGCTATGCCGTTGGATTTCTAATGCAGAGAGTCTTCTCTACATTCTTACCTTTCTCCCATCGCTTCACTTCCCTCAGCTCCATGGCATAACATTCCCTTCTTATGCTCTGATATCCCTTTATTAATCCGACCCCATTTTCCATGGGAAACTTCATCATTAAGCACTAATGAGCCAGTACTATTCTAAAATCAGCTAGGGCCGGTCGGCCTAAAAGGACGTTATATGCATAATACTCATCTACTATAACAAATGTTTGGATCCGCAGAGCCTTGCGATCTCCATCTCCCAACTCAATCGATAAATCAATCGTCCCAATCGGTTGCTTTGGCTCGCCTGTAAATTTTTGGATTTTGTTTTTACAGGCTTTGTCATCATTCATGCTAATTTCATTTGATCAAACGTTCTCCAAATAGAATGTTCACAAAACTTCTGCTATCACCATGACCTAATGTACTATTGTCGGTCAAATAATAGCTGTTATCACCATAGGGGTTTAAAGTTGGTGCTTTGACTCCATCAGCAACCCTGTTCTTGAACAAGTTATTATCTATAACCATCCTTTGCTGCTTAGCCGGAGCTCCATCCTCTATGGCAAAGCAACTCTCCTGCGGTGTGTGCTTTAACGAGCTCATGTACGGTTTTATTTCTTTCCAGCACTTCTCCACTGGATGAGGTCCTCCTGTTATCATATTGATAACTAATCTCTCATCAGTTCGCCTGAGCCCCTCTTCACTAGGTCCAGGTTGATTCCCTTACACAGACAGCCCTTGGGGTCTTTCATTCTGTCTGCCATCCTACGGCTCTCTCACATATTCCTGAAGCTTCTTCTTCCTTATTAATTCCTCAATGAAGTCTCTCAAATGCCGGCGCTTGTTCTTATTGTGTCCATGGGTTTCATGGAAGCGATAGTAATTTCCTGAGCACCATTCCTCCTCGGTCGCCTCCTTCTTAAGCAGCCTTTTATATTATTCTGTTCCATGTGTAGTAAGGTATATATTTTCTAGCGTATCATTTAGAGGTGTATATTCATTAGGCCTAATATTCCTTGGGTGCTTCTTGTTTCCATTCTGCCTACCACTAGATCCCTAATTCCTTTTCTTTGGATTATTCGAATTTCCAACATTAATTGCCACATTACCGAAGCTTTCGTTGGTCAGTTTAATTGCCGTGTTGCTCTAGATTACTTCCTTCGACTGTCCACCATTAATCTGTCTGACTGCCTGACTTGTTTCTTCTAAATGCAAGAATTGATTTGCCTTCCGGTGGAATTCCTCCATAGTCATTGGTTGTTTCATCTTCAACCACTTACCAAAGTACGTCTCAAGATGTATTCCCCAGACCAAAGCCATAAATACCAAATCCTCCTTTTGAGTGCTAATCTCCATAACTACCACATTAAATCGATTAAAGAACCCCTTCAATGACTCCTTAGGTCCTTGAGATGGCTCGACAAGGACATCACATTCTTTGATCGAGTTGTATGCAGCCTAAACTGCTCCATAAACTTCCTTTCCAACTCATCAAAAGTCAGTATGGACTTCGACGTGAGCCAAGTGAACAACATTGATGCAACACCTTCCAAGAAGATAGGAAAACACATACACCGTACCACATTCGTTGTCCAGGCGCTATCCATGTGCCATTCATACTTAAACAAGTGCTGCTTGGGATCAGTAGTCTCGTTATATGATGGTATTGTCAGCACCATAAATTTCCTGGGATCCTCTTCTCTCAGAATGTTCTCCATGAACGAAGTTCTACTTGGCATGGAACCCCAATCCACATTCTTTGTACCTTTGCTTTATTCTACTAACCATTTAACCATATCTGCTATATACTCCTCGCTAACATGTTACTCTAAAGGTTGACTATCAGAGGCTATGCCGAGTGTTTGGCTCTGCAATCAATCTCAGTTTACCTATTGACGTCTAGGTTCTCCGGTCTTTGGGAGAACCATTCCTCCGGTCTTCCGTTGACCAACAGTTGGCTTCGTTGCAGTTTTTTGAACTCCACCATCACGAGCAGCAATATCAAGTTCAAAGTCCTCACAGTCATGCTGTAGATCATTTTGGTCGGTACCGAGTTGATTCCTTCTGATATAAGCGCTTCGACTTCCTCCAACGACTCCTTCTATAGCTTTAGTAGCCCTTTCCTTCTTTTGTGTTTTTCATCTTGCCTATTCTAACTAGAAACAAATGAGTTTTCCTCCTTAGATCCAGCAGGTGAAATCTCCCTTCTGCTCCTCTGAGATCTTTGACGCTGCTGGGCCAGCATGCTATGCTAGCATCCATCTTTTTCATTAGAGACTTCTTATTGCAGCTAATGTGCACGTAAATGTGCATTTTTTTTACCACCATATTTAATCTAATTAAATTAAATAAATGATCATATTGGGTATTTTAACTTGTTTAAACCAAAATTCAAATTATTTTCAAATCGTTGTATATTCATCTCCATATAAGGGTAAAATGGTCATTTTTATGCATTTATTAATTTGGGAAAATTTAATTGGAATTTCTATATTGTTTTGTAGGAATTTGGATTCATATACAAGTGGTTTCATGAAGATATATGCATGCACAAGAGTGAATACAAAGGAATGGAGATGGAAATAATTCATTTCATGGATCATGGAGAACCCCACCTACCCACCTACCCTATTGTACAAATTAGAGATAATCCACATGCAAATGGCCATTAAATCTTCATGCACACTTAATGGATGATTACTTTATGCTAATGATAACTTGGTGGCCACACTTTCTAAGAGGGTAGTTTGGGCATTCTCCAAAAATATGGATTAGGGTTTCATACATGTATAAATACCCCTTATGTTTCATGTAACCCTCCTCTCTTCCTTTAGGCTCTCTTCTCTTTAGTTTTAGCTTAGAAATAAAAGAAAGCTCTCTTTCTCTTTTCGTGGCTACTTAGCCATTTTTATCTTATGTAATTTTCTTTTCTTTTTATGTAATGTTAATTATTGTTTTCTTTTAATTACACGTTCATTTCCTTTCATGCTAGTAGTGTAGATTTTCTTTTATGCAATTAGATTAGTTTTCTTTTCCATTAGCTTTCATTTTCCTTCTTTTTAAGTTTCATGTTGCATACTACAAGTGTTGATATGATAACACAAACGAGAGGCTAAACTCCTTCAATTTAGGGGTAATGAAGCTCTCTAATTATGTAGCTTCAACATTTTGATAATTATTGCTTTCTTTTTGTGCTTAATGACAATGCTTGAAGTGGTTTACTTATTGTTTTTGCTTTGAATTTGATAGCCTATATTGTTGACACCAAATAGGCTATGCTTAAACAATCACTAAACACAAATTGCTTTTCATCTAAATATGATTATGGCAAAGAAGTGAATGTTGAAATTAAAATTTGATGGCCTTTATTTCTAAAAAATAGTTAATAGGCCATGCTTAAAATAGATTTTATTTTCAACTTGTGTCATTTTTCATGAGAAGTAGTAAGTGGTTTAAGGGGTGTGTTAAAGTTTGATGGCTTATATTGGGCTAATTAATAGCACAAATATGCCATACTTATGATAAGCACATCAATTAAACTAACTAATGACCAAAAAAGAGAGATCATAATTTCATATTTTATTGAACTATACGATCTAGAGAGTGGAATTATCTCTAAATTGTCATTTTATTCTCATAGTTTTCATTCACATTTGTAGTTGTTAGTTTGTTAGTTTTTACATTTTCACTTTAGCTTAAACATTCTCAAACTCTTGGTTAATTTTCAGACGCTGCCATTATTTTTTCTTCAGCCGTGGTTAATTTGGGAGTTAATGAACTGCTGTTTAGTTATGATGTGGTGGGTGAGATTGATAAATGGGATGTGAAGCTGCTGTTCCCTGTTTGGGCTTCCCTTCGGTTGAGTTTTTTGCGTGTCTTTTGGTTATGATATTGTAGAGTGGTCAGTACAAGTGATTTGTAAGCGGTTTTTTTTCACTTGTTTGACGTTGTTTCTACATGTTTTGTAACCTGTTGTTTCTAATAAAAGTACCCATTTGCTTCAAAAAAAATAATCAACAACTCCCTGCGGATCGACCCGTACTCACTACGTATTACGATAGTACGCCGTGCGCTTGCGGTTATTTTAATTTAAATTCACTCGGCTAATTTTCTGACTCGATAGAATTTGGCCGACGAACAGCAGCCATCTTCTGATTCAGCTCCTGCATCATTTTATCAAATTCCACTCTAGTAACTGTCTCCTGTGGAGTAGATGGCCCAGGTACTGCCTGTTGGTTGTTGACCTCCATTTGGTGAGTATTCCCTTCATCTTCAGCCACTACTTCTGATGACCTTCCTGATCTCCTAGGTGTCACTGATTCTTTTACACTAATCCTTCAAATTCCTTAATGAAAATCTTCTGGATCTAACCACCGGACACTCCAACCCAAAATAGAAAGCTAAATCTACGCCTGAGAATCTCCTTTCTCAACGAAAGCACTAAAATATTGGTACCAAAAATGGCACAACACCCAAAGTCCTACAGAAATACTGAGATCTAGCAGAAAATATATGAAAAACAGTAAGAACAACAAGGTTTTTAAAGTGGTTTGGCAATCTCTGGCCTACGTACACTGTAGTTTTTATTGATTATAGATTTTAGAGTCACTAGTACAACAGATTGACAAGTTCTTACAGCTTAGATAATCAACAATATATGCCTTAGTGACTATGGTGAGAAGATACAGGAGATGAAGAAGATAACAAGCCAAAACGTCCTTCTCCAGTTGTTGTAGGGTCTGTATTTATAGGGAAATCATCTAGTAGAACCGGAGACCTGTGAAATTCCAAGTCTAGATCCAGATCAGAGCGTGTAGGAGTAGATAAGCGGGCCCACTAGGCGACCCAATTTTCTAGAGGGAAACCACCCCTCTGTCCTTCCCATGGTCTTCCTTCTCCGATCTGTTGAGTTTTGAGCACTTTTCCTTGAAGATTGTTTGTTTCTAAGAGGTTCTAATACCGCTTGTACTTGTCTGCTTTTCTCCAGAATTCTTTTGGAGTTACTCATCTGTTCTATGAGAAATGTACTTCCTAACGATTACTTTAGCCATACTTCCATGTGCTAGAGCTTCAGGGGCCTATAGGAGGAGAGAAAAGTGGTCGGTACAGAGTAGAAAGTACTTGGTACTGGGTGGTCTCCTTTGCCTTAATGGCTTTGTAATTCTTGAGTTTATTCCTATTATCCTTCCAAGCAGGTTCTCAAGTCCGTGTATCGTTTCATCTTTGTCCCGACGTTCGTATTGATCTAATGGCATCTTGGTTAAGAAGTCGGATAATGCCCATATATGTATACTACTTAATGATCTTCAAATATACAAAAATAGTAGTTAAACACATGAACTAGAGAATTTGAAAACGTATGTGTATATAAATCGGCTTTTTGTATACATACAGTCAAACACTTGAAGTAGAGAATTTGAAAAGGTATGTGTATATAAATCATTTTTTATATGTACACACACCCACATATGTATACTAGTTAACGATTTTCAAATATATAAAAACAGTAGTTAAACACACCGGTATGCTATTCTGTTATTAATTTTTTTCAAAAAATTAAAAACTTGGTATTTAAATTGAGTTACCTTAGTTTTAAAAACTGAGGTAACTAAGTTTTTAAACTAAGTTAAAAACTTTGTTTTAAAATAGATTAAAAACTCAATTTTATAAAACTGAGTTTTTAAACTTTGTTTTTAAAAATTCATTTTGTTTGTAAATTGAGTTTTAGATACTCGGTTTAAAACTGAGTTTTTAAACCACGTTTTAAAAATTCATTTTGTTTGTAAATTGAGTTTTAGATACTCAGTTTAAAACTAAGTTTTTAAACTGAGTTTTTAAAGTAAAGTTAAAAACTTAGTTCTTAAAAGGAGTTAAAAACTCAAACTTTTAGTTGAGTTAAAAGCTCAGTTTTAAAAACTAAGGTAACTCAAATTTTAAGTTGAAGTAAAAACTCTCTTTTTTTAAACTAGGTTTTTAAAATCTCAGTTTAAAACTAGGTTTTTAAACTAAGTATTTGAAACCAAGTTAAAAACTCAATTTTGAAACTAAGTTAACTCTATTTCAAAAAGCCGTGTTACCTATTACATATATATATGTACCTAAATATTCTTACAATATTTATACTAAGCATTGTTGGAACACATGAGGTTGCCCCTAATAGAAAATGCCCAATTTGAATTAGGCCTTGGGTAATTTTTAAAAAAAATTAAAAATTAAAAGTAAAATTTTAAATTTGAAAGTTAAATTTAAGTAAGAAATACATTATAAATGTTATAATGTGATTTCAAAATTATTTTGAATTTAAAATAAGAATTACATTATAAATATTATAATATGATTTTTAATGTTAGCTTTGAAAACAATGTGTATTATAAATGTTATAATATAGTTTTCAAAAGTGCTTGGAAAGTATAATAAACATATTTCGAAAATTTTAAAATTTATTAACAAGATTAATAAATTAAATATATTAATTAACTAAAGTATATACATATACAATATATGTATAGATATATGTTACATTATCCTGAATTGTTTAAGATGATGTAAGTATATATGTATATACATAAGAAACTTTCATTTAATATTTAATTAAATTTTGTAATTAAATATGTTAATTAAAAGATAACTAACAAATAATTAAATACATATATGTGTATGTGTGTGTGTATGTGTGTGTATAACCATAAACGTTATGGTATACACATTTAATTAAAAAAATTAATAGAATAACATAAAATTGATTAAATTAATCACATAAGATTTGATTAATGTAATATACATAAGACTATTATAAGTTAATTAAATTATAAAAATTGTATAATAATCACACTTACATAATATGAAAGTATAAAATCAAGTGGAACAAGAAAGAAACCCAAATAGGCTTAGGGGATAAATACACGCGTATAGTACATATACTGTAATTTCTAATATGTACGACACTTGAATCATGGGGGTATTTCACAATAAATATATTATTCATATTACTTAATATAATATATTAAAGATTATGAACCTTTAATATAAAGTTATCCTCTATTATTTATATATTAATATATTGATTGCATACTCTCTAGTTGTTGATATTCCTCAAGCTAGAGATGTTATGTGTAGCACATTTACTGTATTGACTAGACGAGGTAACTTATATGCATGTATATTTTGATATTCCTCAAGATACGTGCATTATACTTAGGCCACTGTGAAATGGTGGGTATGAGTGAATACTCTCTTTTGATTTGTTGATATTCCTCAAGATGGAGATGAGATTAGGACAAAGACCATAGGTTACAAGTTATATCTGATACAATCGGTAAAGTGTTATCCACCACTCACAAGCATATGATTTGTTGATATTCTTCAAGGTCAGAATCCCAAGGCAAGCGAGTCTTAATACCTACTAAAGAAATCAAATGATTTCTATTTTTTCTTAAGGTTTTGATAAACATAAAAATCTAATGGGAGCCTTACTAGAAAAATGAAATGATAACATTTAACCTTCCTAATATTGTAAGAACATTTGCTATATAAAGTTATGATAATCTACATTGACAAAGTTGTGCAATAAATATAATTGATAGAATGTTTATCAACTAAGATATATAAATCAACTAAATTAAAGATTGACAAAAGAAATATATAACATGCTTGCTAATAAATATTTTCTACATGTTATTGTTTCAATACCTATGCAAGCGCCTAATTATATAACTATTGAATTCATTCATAATTGGTCACTTACATGTTTATTTGCCTTTGACTGTGTGTTGTCCTTTATGAGTTTCGAACTCTAAAAATAATACTTTAATATGGATATTTGATCCATATACAATCACATATTAATTTCATATGGCGAACAATCAAAATTCATATTGGACGAGACCCCAATGAAATTGGTTCATTCGAAATAAGCAAGTAAACCATAGTGTGAGATCGTATATTCAATGCGACTGATTACAATAATGATCTTATCATGTTAAATGTAACATTACATAGAAAGATACAAGATAAGTATAAGAACTCGATCACTGAAATGTCACTTTGATCAGTTTACAATATTTGATATCCTTAAATGTTAGGGATGATCAAATGCACTTTGATAAAAGGTTTGTTATAATATTGTAGTAAGAGTTTCCTTTTGAATGGCTAGACCATTTGGAAAGGAAAACGAATGTTCGACGGTAGATGTAACTTAAGTACAGTTGGGATGAAGACAGTCAATGGTCACTTTTGCTTCATTAAAAGACATCAAAAATGAAAATTGTAAAATAATAATTGATGATTAACATTGGAATGAGAAATATGATTTCTATTCCAAAATGTATTTTTTTATATAGAAAATTGTTTTCTATGAAATTTATTCCTTTGAGTTCATGATATTTGATCTGAAAACTCTAGACTGTAAAATGGTTATAGTAGATGGAATAAATATCCTACATTATGTTGTTGAATGGACCTCCATATTTCGTACGCTATTCTATTAATGGCAGAAATGGTTAGAGAATGCCATATGACACTTATTGGTCGCATCAAGTTACAAAAATTATTTTCATAAACCATACCAAACATTATTTATGAAATAATCATTGTTGATTGAAAAATAGACATAGTTTTATTTCAATGTGAATATTATAAATATTCGTTATAAATTAAAACTATAATAGTGGAATTTGTTTTCATAACAAAAGAGTTGCACTGGAAAATACATAAGTATCTCAAATTATTTGCAATTTACTTGGAATTATAGGCTAGGCCATAGTTTTGAGAAATAATTCTTTGATTATATAAATATGAGTTATATGGTGCTAGTGAATCATATCTCGGTAAGGACGAAGCACCCACTCTGTGGGAGTGTCATAAGAGTTGATGAACTTTTCAAATTGATACATATAGATGTATGCAATCAAAAGTCTATTAATATCAAAATGGTTCTACGTACTTTGTTATATTCACTGATGAGTTATCGCAAACATAAACAATTGCTATGATACGTATGTAGCGTGTCTATGATAAGTTCCTCAAATATAAAATGGAAGTAGATGAAATTACATGTTGTAGAAATGATTCGATTTGATTGAATAAGTAAGTATATTGGAAAGATTTTCTAATGTACCTAAAATATTTGAATAAAGATTCGATCTCAAAAGCTACTCCTCCCTATGATACATAATGATGTTTCGATAAGGAGTAATCGAACTTTGTTGGACAAAGTACGATTAATGGGTAAAGTTGAGCTAACTGCTTTGTATATGGTCGTATACCTAAGAGTAGTACACAAGGTTAAGTTTAATTTCATCTGAAGAGCTGTTTGCAAAATCATATGGGATAAGGGTTTATGTGAAGCCCAACATATACTAGACCATGGAGTTGGCAGGTTATGTAAGTCAAAAGACTAGACGTAATAATTATATGTGAGGGTTCCTTATTGAATCGCCCTAATAAGAATGATGATCATTAGAAGATCAATTTATGTTTTGACCATAATTATTGTAAACTAAAACCAAATCAATTTTATTTAATGCAATTCATATAATTTTTATGAATACCCATTTGATTATACAAAAAAGTAATTATTGTTTCAAGAAATACCAACTTTGTAGCGAAGGAATTTATTCTAAAAATTATTAGTAGTAAAATGAAAAACATGAATTTTACCAATGCTGAGAAAAGAGCTTTCTTGGTCTTACGTAAGCCATTAAGAGTATTGACTCTACCCATTGGTACAATGCGTAAATCCAAAAAAGGTTCCAAGTACGTTATCAAAATATGATTTCGATATTGGTACCCAAAAGGATGTGATCCATCGGCTTCAAATGTATATTCAGGAAGAAGATTAACGCTTTTGGAATATAAGCTATGTTGATAAGTATAACATTATAAATTTCAATTGTTGAAACTAGCGTAACGAATTCGTCATTCAAAGTGCCATAGTTAATTTGGATTTTACTCATAAAATTCATCACTGGGTATGACTTTTAGTTTTGTTACATATATGTTGAAACAAATACTAAATTATGATTTAGAATAGACTGCTACACATAACAAACAAAATACCTTGAAGTCTGTGAGTGCAATAATTGAGTTTGTGAGTATTGGATAGAATCCAAGAAATGAGACAAAAGTGTTATTCGACAAGCATCAGAGTTAAATAAGTATTTTGACTTAGAAATCAAATAATTTGAATTTCAATCAAAATGCAGAGGAAGCGTATGTCTGTAAGAAAGAATATCAATAGGTATAAAATATTTCTTAAACTATAATTAAACAACAAAATTATGATTGTTGACGATGCATTTGAGTTAAAAGCATGTTAGCTTGGTTGTTTAACACTCGACATTGGATTTGAAAATGACATCTTTTATAATCAATATAAAAGGATGTTAGGAATACCCTAAAACTATATGCACAGGTAGTATATTAAATTATTTAACATTGAGCATGTAAGATGGATTGCTTATGCATTGGCAATGAAAATTATCATACACGCCATATTGTTTACAATATCACACTTTGCTTACGTATTTGATACATAGAACAAGTATCAAACCTGAATTAAGATTGCTATATATTTTGAGTGTTCTCAAGTATTTATGAAATACTAGAGAATTGTCTATTGAAACAAAGAATCCTTATGAAGGAGTGTGCGGACTAAAACTTCATTAGTAATGTCGAGTATTGCATGTCAATCCTAAATTCATGTTCAAACTTAAGTTGAGAACTTTATGTTGGAATTGTTCCAACCAATAAGTAGTAGCTAATTTAATCAAAAGCTACTATAATATAAGAAATATAAATAAATGCACAAATTTATTACTAAGCCAAGGATGATTCCAAATGTTGAGAATCCCATGACATTGTTATATGATAACTATATCGTGATATAGTTTGTAAAAGAACCTTGAGCTCACTAGAAGTCAAGCGACATACCCCGAATAGTTCTACATGTTAAAGGAAGTTTATTAGCATTTGAGAGAGTTGATTGATAGAGTAGATAATTAAAACAACATAACATACCCATTCACTTAGGGACTGACCCGATTGTTTTCGATAAAACCGATCGATGATTTTAAAATAAGATTCTATAATTAACCCGAGTGTAAGTTGGAGATTAATAGAATTATGGGTATGCGTTAGGGGCAATTATGAATTTTGTTACATATATCTAAACTCGCTAACTAATCTTGTTTAAAATAAAAGGTGTTTTCTTTCTATTATATACTTGATATAATATGTTGTATTAATTATTTATTTAATTAAAAGCATATTTAATACAGAAAATCCACAAATGGTATGATTTGTGATAGTAGTTACAATGTGCTGTAACCATGAGTGATTTACCATAATATAATAAACATACCATTTTAAATATTCCTAATCAAGATGTATCAAGACTGCATATCGGTACATCCATCGAGGCTAGAGTACATAATGCTCTGCAAATGTTGGGCAATATATTTCTTGTGGCTAGTGCGGAAATCAAGGGATTACGCACTGATAGTTATTGGATAACCATGGAATGGCTCACTTGATAGTTTTCTATAGATTTATATAAATAAGATCAAGTAGAGAACATCGATATGACAATATTACACAATTTCCTTGACTTGGGAAAAATGGGAAAAAGCTTTAATGTGGAAACTCCACTTTGATTATAGTTAAATCGTAGCATGGCGGCCATCAAACGACTATAGTTAGGTCATGTGGAAGCACTGTAAGTGAAACATTATTCAAGAGAGAATTCATCTTCTCGGTTATATGAGGTTAGTATCGCGGTCAACTATAGTCAACTCAAAATCAAAGTATCTGGCCAGAGCAGTATGATTAATAATAATTGTTATTATTGAACAAGGATTTTATGTTTGTAATTATAATGTTGAATGTGGATGATGTTGGAGTTTTAACCAAAACCAAATTCCATAAATCCTAATGTGATAGTTTTGACGAAGAGAATGTGTAAATTATCGTTACTAAAAGGTACCGCTTAAGTGTTTGTGAAATTTGATTTTACCGAAAAGGTATGTAAATGTTGAATTTGGCTAAACAGTCACATCACTAGTTAAGGTAATGTGTGAACATTGATATTTAATTTTTTTAGTATTAATCGCCGACTGAATTCACGGCTCTGAGTCACACAACCGCATTTGTGATTTCTCCGAAACCACATGATTTAATTAATTTGTAAAATGTTATAAATTGATTAAATTAATTAATATTTATGAAATATTAATTATTGTTAATTTATTTGATGTTTTGAATGTTGTTGGTAATTATTTAAATGTATATATAAAAGTTATATTTGCATATCTCTATATACGATATCGGTGTAATTTAGACAAGGTTTAAATGATAAAATAATTACACAAATGTTTTTACCTGTAAATTTTGCACATGAAGAATGTGGTAGGACCAGCCATATAATGGGGGAATCAATTAATTGAATTGATTAAAATTTGAATGGAATTAATGAAGGAAATTTTGATAAGGAGAGTGAGAAATGTTCCTTTAATTCTATTAAATCAAAATCTCCTCATTTGATTTCTTTAACCAAACATAACTTTTCTTCCTCTTCTCTATTATTCATGCTCGAAATTTCTTCCAAAAAAACTTCAAAACAAATGTGAATCAACATCAAATGAAATTAAAGAAAGGTGGTTCATCCTTCTCTTGCAAGTGGGATGCTGATTGATTTGAAATCCAAGGAGAAGCTACAAATAAAGGTGTGATGAAGGGCAAGATTTACTATGTAAGTTTATAATTCATTCATGATGTTTAAAATAAAGTTTTCACATATATGTAAATTGAAGCCACTTATTAAAATTAGTTTTTAAATTATTTTATGTATTGTAATTGACAACAAGTTATATTTGTGTATAGTTTTGAATGTTGATGATTTAATTGAATCGAAAATAACTAATTATTCAGCAGTTAATTTTTTGAATTATATATATATATATACTTGGTTAGTGATTTGTCTAACCAAATAATTTTTGTTTTATTTCATTTGAGATCTAAAATAAATCTTGTTATTTATTATCCTATTGTGTGTTATTGTAAATCTTCTTTGTTTTAATAAATTACTCTTGTTGTCACACTTATTTCTTTTAATTATGGATCAAATTTTAGTAGATTGAACCATGAAATTATGTTTATAAATATCACATGTGTGTGTATATTTAAATTAATCAAATCTTCTTCACACCTTGAAATTGTAAACAATATTAAACTGAATTTTACTTGGTTGATTTGGTTTAGATTACTTCAATTTCATGTTTCAAAATTGAATTTCAGTTCTCACATATACGTATGTACCTAAATATAAAGTTATGTTTCAGATCCAATTATATCATTAGGGTCAACAAATTAGGTTATAAACTTTAATTTTCTTTATGTTAATTATATGTCCTTTTAAATTTAGATATAACATGAACTTCTATTGTTATTAAATAATTTGAATGTTTGCTATAATTAAGTTTGAAATTCCATATGGTATTAAATTAATTACTTAACTAAAGTGCTATTTTGATGATTTTTGTGTGTGTGCGTATACCACTTTGAAGAGATTTTAACAATCATATACTTCTATACATAAAACATTATAACTAATATAACATTGTTTGTCATCATCGCCTTGGCTTCGTCATTGTATCTCTTCATTGGTCGATATATTTTCTTGCAAAGTTAGAATATATAGGAATATTTCTTATGTAGTTTCACCATCAAAATATCAAACTATGAGGTTCTAACATTTTCTCCCTTTTTAATAATGACAACTATACAAGTTATAAATTTTCATGATAAATGGTTCTCCCCCCTTAATATATACATTCTTATCGATATGGCCGTATAGTTTCGCTCCCCCTTTGTGATCGACAAAAAGGAAATATATACCAATATGAGTAAATATGAAAAATTAATAATCTTAGAGAGGTCAAAAATATAGCATCACATCACAAAGGCTCATGCTATATCACGAGCTCAACATTTAATCACTATATCACGAATTCAACATCACAAAATAAATATACGACATCATGAATAGTTTTAAAATATACAAACTTAAATATCACAAAATAGACTATCATTTTATTTTAATAAGGTAACTCATATATATATATAATTATTTCTTGTCATGAACAATGTTAATCCAAAAAATGGATAAACACCTAAAAATCAGACGAAAGCACCAGTTCAGATAAAAGGAAAATAAAAAGTAGAAAATAGACAAGCATACACAAAAAATTTTATAGTGGTTTGGCGTAATCTTCGACTTACATCCACTTCAATCTATTTTATTGGTTGTTCTCTCTCTGGATTACAGCTAGTTAGATCCGATCCGGTCCAAATCTAGTGGAACCCAGATTTACAATGGAGTTAAGAATGCTATTTGAGGAGAATAGAAGTAAAGAAAGTGCAATGGAAGCTCCAAGTCTAAGAGTGTTAATGGAAATCCAACATAGAGAAGATCCCCTTTTGGTAGCAGGTAGGTTAGTATTTATAAAGGAATTGTGCAGCATAGAGTTAGAGGCCCAATAGCAATGAAGTCCCGGGGATAGTGCAAAGTCACACTAGAATCTTAGCCAAGTTTCAAGTCATTTCATCCTTGTTTGAATCTTTGAAGTCCAGTTGAAATCTACTTTGCTAAAAAACGGGTTAACACTTGCCCCCAAAGTACGCCTTTCGAATACAAAGTATGCTTTGTTAAAGAACAAGTTCTAATAACCAGTCTTCGATAGCTGAGCTCTCCGGCTACTTCAACCGTGGTGCATCATCTAGTTCCTTCGGATTCTCTTGTCAATCTCGGGTCATTCCAAACCTGCTACAACCTAAGACTCTAGGTTCTAACTAAGTGTAATCTATATATCACAATCATTTTGATTTCATTTGGAGTTATTACATCACATATCTCTTATTACATCACATATATGATTTTATTCGAAGTTATTACATCATATATCAAAATCGTCCCATGTTCATCTAGGTTTTAACCGTTTTATTCTAATTACAAGGCATTCAAATCCATTTAGCAAAATCAAATATGTTTCCATTCTAAGGTTCGATCTCTCCAGTTTGTATTCAATTTAATGCACGATCTCTCCGGATCGTTTATTATTAAGTTTAATACGCGATCTCCCCGTATCATTTATTATTTGAGTTAAGAGTACGAGCTCTCTGGATCGTTTAATGTTTAATTTATGAGGGCGTTCTCTCTGGATCTCTCCGGATCATTTATTATTTGAGTTGAGAGGACAATCTCTCTGGATTGTTTAATGTTTAATTTATGAGGACGATCTCTCTGGATTGTTTAATGTCTAATTTATAAGGACAATCTCTTTAGATCGCTTATTGTTTACGTTAAGATTTCGACCTCTTCGGATCCACGCTGAGTCTGTTCGCTCTCCAGAAAAGGAATTCAAAGACCAAGTAAGCCCATCTGCTCACTCTTCGGTGAGGGGCCTTACTTCTTGCACTCCAGTCCCATCTCTTCGGTCGGGACTCCAAGGCGATCAATATCAGTCATCACTCTACGGTGGAATTTCAAAATTCAAATATTCAAATCAAATCATATCAAAGCAAACAAGTAGAAATCCTAAGTGTTCATTCTAGACATCCGACTCAGAGCATGACAAGGGACCAATCTAGATTTTGTGCACGTCTAAGCGATCTGAGATTATTATTGTCCTAAGTAGTCGTCTCAGGCATACAACTCAGAGCATGTTCAGTGACCGTTTGGAATCCCATACATGTGTAAGTTGTATGAGGTTATATTGCATCATTTATTCGAAGTCACGGTAAAGGAATTGAACCTGACCCCAATCCATCATGATCATGGGGTTTTCATCTAATAGAAGTCTCTGATCCATAACTTTATTCTCTCCCTTGTGCCAATGGTAGGCTTCTGGTTCCAACTCCTGCTGTCATGCATTTGTATTTTTATTTTTCATTCTAGCTCTAGCATTATCCGTTCTAGGCACTATAGCTTGTCCTAGATCCACATCAATCGTGCCACCAAGTCGTGGGGGAATTATTTCAGTTTGCTTTGCTTTATCTCCATATACTCCTGCATTTGTTTTTGATCTTTTGTTCTGAGTATCAACAACTCTAATTATTCCTTATTGTCCCATCCTTTGGAAGAACCCTTCTAGCATCTCAGCTGCAACCTAGCCATGAACCCTTCTAGCATCTCCTGCTGCCTAGCCATTATCTCATCTTGCATTTCTTTCATCATTCTCTCCATCCCTTCTCTAGTCATGTAGTTAGATCTAGTATCAGGCTTCTTCACCTTCTCCAAACCCCAGATCCAAGCTTCAAATGTTCACATCTCGGTCTTGGTTCTCAGTGAAAGCACAAAAATATTAACCCAAAAAATGGGTCAACACCCAATAATCAGATGAAAGCACCAGTTCAGATATAAAAGTAAAATAAAAAGTAGAAAATAGACAAGAACATGGAGAAGTTTTTATAGTGGTTCAGCGTAATCTCCAGCCTACGTCCACTTCAATCTATTTCATTAGTTGTTCTCTCTTTGGATTACAACTAATTAAGTCCGATCTGGCCATGATCTAGTGGATCCCAGATTGATAATGGAGTTAAGAATTTTATTTAAGGATAATAGAAGTGAAGAAAGTGTAATGAAAGCTCCAAGTCCAAGAGTGTTAATGGAAATCCAGCAGAGAGAAGATCCCTCCCTGGTAGCAGGTTGGTTGGTATTTATAGAAAAATTAGGTAGCATAGAGTTAGAGCCCCAATAGCAATGAAGTCCAGGAGATAGCATGAAGTCACACTAGAAAACCCAGACCAACCCGAATCATCAATTAGACTCGGTATCGAGTTAAGCCTTTAACTCGGGCTGAGTCTAATGCTTAGCATATATTCAGCTAAATCCTTTGGCTAGAGTTCCTTGTTTCGTCTAGTTGTCCTCCATGTAATTTGGTAGGTTATTGATGATTTTTGATTATCATTCTTCCATGACTCATATTATCCAGCAGCTTGAACCGTCATGTCATCATTCTTGATGATAGGTGCTCTAGAATTCTACGAAACTATTTGAGCATGCATAGGAAGACTCGGGGATCAGTTGCCAGAAATACGAAGATGCCAAGGCTTGGCATTCATACTTAGTACCGAGTCAAAGGGTTAACTCAGGATGAGTTAAGCACTTAGCTTATTTTGGATTCCATACTTTTCTAAGCTCTTCTTGTAGTCCTTCTGAATATCTTAGCCATGTTTCAAGTCGTTTTGCCCTCGTTTGAATCTTTTAAGTCCAATTGAAACCTGTTTTGCTAAAAAGCGGGTTAGCAAGTAAATTCCAAGTTCTCTACGTAGTTTAATAAATGTATTTTCCATTTAATGGTTTTGTAAAGATGTCAGCAATTTGATCTTCAGAAGTTTCGAATTCTAGTGAAATAATTTCCTTTTTTTATATTTTCATGTAAAAAGTGATGATGAATGTCTATATGTTTTGTACGAGAATGATTTCTAGGCTTTTTTGATAAGTTTATAACACTTGTGTTATCATGAAATAACGAAGATTTTTGTAAAAATATTACGAAATCTTGTAGTGTTTGTTGCATATATATTACTTGAGCACATGCCAAAGCAACATAAATATATTATGCTTCACACATCGAAAGTGAAACACAATTTTGGTTTTTTACTAAACTATGATACTAGAGGCTATCTAGTGAAATGAAATGTACAGATTGTACTCTTCCTTTTTGTTCAACATCCTTCAAAGTCAGCATCACTATGATACTAACTCAAAAGGACACTCTTTCGGGTAAAAGAGTCCGTAGTCTCCAGCGTTGGTTAAATAGTGAAAAATTCGTTTTACTGCTCGCAAATGTGATTCTTTGGGATTTGCTTGAAAACCTGCATACAAACAAACACTCATCATAATGTCAAGTCAACTTGTAGTTAGATATAATGATGAGCCGATCATACTTTTATATAATTTTTGATCCATATTATTACAGTTTTCATCTTTATCTAGATGAGCCGTAGTACTCATTAGTGTCGGTTTACTAAAAGTATTTTCCATACCAAGCCTTATAAGTAGATCGTTACAATATTTTTCTTGATTAATGAAAATGCCATTTTTTTAACTATTTGATTTCTAAACTAAGAAAATATAAAAGTTCTCCTATATGAGACATCTCAAATTCATTTTTCATAATATTTGCTAATTTATTTTTCATTTGTAGAACCGAAGATAATATCGTCAACGTATACTTGTATAATTAAAATATCCTTATTTTCTCGTTTAATAAAAAATGGTTAGTCTACCTTTCCTATTTCAAAACCAGAAGCTATAAGATACATTTTTAATCGTTCATATCAAGCACGAGGTGCTTGTTTTAAACTAAAGAGCTTTCTTTAGCTTATAGACATGATCAGGAAAATTTTCATGTATTAATAAAGGTGGTTGTTCTATGAATACTTTCTTTTTTATAAATCCACTTAAAACGTGCTTTAACATCCATTTGATATAATTTAAAGTTATGGTGATAAGTGAAAGCTAAAAGAATATGTATTGCTTCTAATCTAGCTACATGAGCAAACGTTTCTTCATAATCTTACCTTCTTCTTGATTATATCTTGTGCAACAAGCCTGCTTTATTTCTAGTTATATCTCTGTTTCATTAAATTTATTTTTGTAAACCCATTTCGTTCTATTGACAGTTTGATCATTTGGTCTTGGAACCAATTACTAAACATCATTATATTCGAATTGATTTAATTCTTCTTGCATTACAAGAATAAAAAAATCATCGTTAGATGCTTGTTTGTAATGTTTAGGTTCAATACTTGATATAAAAGCTATGCGACCGATTTGATTTATTGACTTTAGTTTAACATTAGTATTCACTTCACCAATTACATTTCCTACAAGATGATCTTTTAATAAATGTAGAGGAGATTTAAGATCATTTTGAGTTTCTTAAGAACGATGATCTAATATTGGTGAATTATTAATTATGATTCCTTCCTCATCATCCTTGCTATTTCTAGAGTTTTCATCAAAAGACACGTGTAAAGTTTCCTATATTATTTTTGTTCTTTTATTAAAATTTCTTTATGCTTTTCTTCATTCTGAATGTCAAATAAGTATACCTTCATCGAATTTCGGATCAACGTTTTCTAATTGATCTTTTGTATTTACGATAGAACATTTTGAACCAAAAATTCTAAAATAGGTAATATTTGGTTTCCTACCGTTAAATAGTTCATATTATGTGCGTTTTGTTAGAGGTCTTATAATGACACAATTTAGAACATAAAAGGCAGTAGACACAACTTCTGCCTAAAAGTTCTTTGGTAATTGGATACATTTTAGTAAAGTTCTAGAGCATTCCTGTAGGATTCTATGTTTCCTTTCTACAACACTATTTTGTTGTTGGGTTCTAGGCAAGAAGAAATTATGGCTAATACCCTTTTTCATACAAAAATTATGAAACAATTCGTTTTCAAATTCGCCACCGTGATAACTTCTAATATATTTAATTTTAAACATTTTATATTTTGTATTCCTTTCGTAAAGAATTTCAAAAGTTTCAAAGCGTCACTTTAATGCTTTAAAAATAATATCCAAGTGTATCCAAAGAAACCGTCTACTATAACAAAAACATATTTGCTATGGTTTATAGATTGTACATGGGTCAGACCAAAAAGATCCTGATGAAGTAACTCTTAAGGTTGTAGTGTAGATATTACCTTCTAAGATTTAAATGAAGACTTTGTTAAATTTCATAATTGACAAGTATCACAAAAATCATTAACTTTGAAATTCATTTTCAGTAAACCTTTTACTAAATAATTTTCAGATAGTTTATTTATGGATTTAAAGTTGACGTGATAAAATATTTTGTGCCAAAACCAAGGATCATTGTCTTTAGCCATTAAACACATATCAATATTATGATTTACTTTCATATTTAAAACATAAGTATTTTAATTTCTAATTCCTTCAAAGATTAAAATTTTATTTTGGTCAAAAATATTACATTTATCTTTTTTAAAGGAAATAATAAAACCTTTGTCGCAAAGATGACTAATGCTAAGTAAATTATGTTTTAAGTTCTTAACTAATAAAACATTTATAGTAAGAGGTTAATTAGATATACTGTAACGACCCACCTTTTTGATCCACGAATGTCAACACTAATACATCCACGGTATTCACGTGCCAAACACCCAAATGCCGGAAACACAGATAGTTAGGGTAAAATAAAAGAAAACGAATAGAAAGAAGGACACAATATCAGAATCTCACATACGGAACGATAATATATGATATCTCAAATGCATAGTACAAAAGGTTACTCCAACATACATGATAATCTCAGAGTTACAAAACCTAAGTACTACTATGAGCCTGGACAGTTATATCTGCCTATCCTCACAATGCTGCTTACATACATACATAATACAGTGAAATAGAAATGAAAATAGGTAGACAGATAGATAGGTGGAAGCTCCAACTTATCTCCACAAGCTTGAAGTATCCATACAAAAACCTACTTTCCTTAGCCTACTCGAAAGAGTACACAAGGAACTTTAGGAAAACAAATACCACATGTCGACATAAGTCTGGTATGAGAAACTCAAAAATGCGTGTAAGCACATAACAATACTTTAGAGCCTGTTGTAACGGCTATCCCCTCAAAAGAACAAAAAAACATTTGGTATTTACATTAGGCGAAATGTCTAAGTGTGAAGATAAATCAGAAAATAATTGTGATGCTTACATTAATCACGCCGCAGCAATGTTAGAGTACATTTAAGACCTCTAAGGTACGTTCATTTCTGGATTTTCCACGGAGACCTCCCCAATAAACTGAGACCAATCTCCATGACCAGGATCAGAAGTTACCTTCCGAGCATTGCATATCTTTAGATAAAATATAACATACGGTAAACACAACAGGTCCATGCCTGTACATGTCAACTACATAGAACCTAGTATCATCAACTCCCACGCGCAACATCGATAAGCATACTCTAGATGCTGGAGTTGATGTACCCCTATGGGTTACCCAGGAATGTGCATCATACTTTATCTTTAGTTATTTTTCCAATGTCAAGGTTACGTTCAGCATATTTCAGCTGAGTCTTCATCACTCGAACCGAATCCAAATCACTCTTGGATTCCTGCATGAGCCCATTTACAAATGCTAATGTTGACCTTTTCCTCGGACTTAACTTTAGGACAGACAGTTCAACTCTATAGCATAAGTCTGAAATGTTAACGCCGACCTCTCTCTCAGACATAACCTTAGGATGGACAGTTCCACTCTATAACATTCCATTTCGACGAGCTATTCCAAATTTGACTCGTATATTAGTTTTAAAGTAGTACTTGGTATGCAAAACACTTACTGATCCTAGACTCTTCAAAATAAATCGATGACTTTCCAGTTGTTTGAACCAAAAAGGGCACAAACATCCAGAAGATTAAGTAGAGAATAAAAAGTGAAGAAATTTTAATGAAAACGAGTAGAAAAGAACACATAATTTTTTTTAGTAGTTTGAGTAATCTTGGCCTACGTCCACTTAAGATTTTTTGATTATCTTGCTGGTTACAAGCAGGAGTTCTTACAGATCAGTATAAATCCGACAATGATTACAAGAAATTAGAGTAAGGGAAAGCAAGAGCCAAAATACCCTTAAAAATGAGTCATGCCCCTCTATTTATGGATGTAGGAAGCCTAAAATTTTGCCTCCACGATCTCATCTCATTTTCCATGCCAAGACCAAGTCCCATGGAGAAAAGGGTGGTAACCTCAGCAAAATACATGGATCGGTACTGATCCACGCGTTTGGATCGTTACTGATCCATAAGATGGCCAAAATGGTCATCCTGAACACTTTGTGTTAGCTTGATTTGTGATTAGCTTCATGATTACAAACTTGTTTGCACCATTACTAACTTGTTTCTATGTCCGAATGATGGATCTATGGAAGAATGGAATTGCTGACTTTGAGTGCTCATGGAGACTGATAGAGAATTGCATTGGATCGACAAAACAACACTTGGAATAGGCTTCTAGCATCGAGTAGAGTAGGTAGGTAGAAAATGTGCACTATAGGTTCAAGAAATACGGATCTGTACCGATTTAAGAGGTTAGGTTGGTATTGATCCACCACTTCGGTGGATCGTGATTCCTTTTCTCTTATGGTTGGTTTCTATTTGCCCCATGACTCCATTTGTGCTTGTTTTCTTGACTTTTAGGCTATCTCACCGGGCTTCCTTCCTTAATAGTTTGTAAATCGTTTCATCTAGTCTATCAGAATGTTGCCTGGTCAAAAGGCTGGATAACACTTGCCCCCCAAAATATATCTTGTTTCAAACATGAAGTGCTTTGCACCGAGACAAGTCGGGATTCGTGAAGGACTTCGCTCTATGCTCTGAATGGTCGTTATCCTTTCTGCGAATCTTTTCCATGAAAAGTTATGTCTGTAGCCATCGATTATGAAGCTTTACCGGTATTTAGTACTATAAATCTAGGATGTGCTCTCATGATCTGTCATTCCAAGTTTAGCAATTTTGAAATAACTCCTTTTTTGGATTTCCCAGGTTCGAATCTGATTTCTTTTGGCTTTAGTCGTTGGGTGTTGGACAAGTACACGTACACATACTCACTTGCATGCTCATGTAGAAGCTCTCAATCATATGTGCACACTCACATAGGCATGTATATAGGTTAATTCCATGAACCATTCAATATACCTTTTTTTATTATGACTCAATATCGATTCGAAAGTTGGAAAAAAAAATCTTCAACTTTATAGCCTAAAGGTTCGGGTCTAAAAGTTAATCTAAAAACTTTCTTTTGCTGCTAATCTAAAAACTTGAGCTCGCCATTGAATTTTTTATTTCCTAATCGAACTTCACCTCCCCTTAAACCTAGGTCTGCTGCTTGTTGCTTGCTTGGACTCTACGCCCTTCACCATGCTTCATCGTAGTTGAACTAGTGCCACCGATTCAAACCTACACCTTTGCCTTGTAGATAAAACCGATCTAAGACCAAATGTCAAAATTGGTAGGTGAGGGCTCGAAAGCATGCGTGTGTGGAGTTAGATTGAGCATTGCTGGGATCGCCATTGATGGTCGTGCCTTGGGTTCAGGACGAAGAGGTGGCATTTGGGAGTTCAGAGAAAAGAAGCTACCTAAGTTTTTGATCAGTATAAATTTGACACTTGGGAGGATTTTCAGTTTCCAAACTCACTTGCATTTGGGCTTTGTCAACAAGCACTCCCATTTTCTAAACGTTTCCTCTTGAGCTTCAAAGCATATCAAATATGTAGCTATTGACGTGAAGTCCGATGAGATGGTCAACGATGACGATCACTATGGGCGATATCCAGATTTCAGAATGAACTGTTACATAATATCGAAGATAAGAATTGCACAACACTGCACGACACCGTACTATGTTTCACTTTAGCACGAGGTACAGCTTATAATTAATCTAATATTGACTATGTTAACCCGCCTTTTGGTAAGGCCGTGGACAGGCGGATTTAACTAAATCGACTACTCGTTTATCAAGGCTGGGATACGATGGGTTTGAGTCAACTGGATGGACAAATGATCAATCACGGATGATAAATATGATTACGAAGCTGGAGTTCGGCATAACATGGTTCGGTCATTGGAGTTCGGCCATATGGATCGGTCGTTCGATCAAGGTGGCTCGGCCGTACATGGCTCGATTGAGGAGATCATGCATGGTTCGGTCTGGTTAGAGTGGATCGGCAGAAAGTGGGTCGGCTTCGAGGAGTGCTTTAGGTCGGTGAGTCTCATACTCGGGTCAGCATCTTGGATCGAATCGGCATGGAAGGGACTGGGCTGGATTGGCTATGATGAGAGAACATAGGTGGTTCGGCACATTTGGCAGTGGGTCGGCATGCTTGAGAGGTATTACAGTTGGGAGTGGCTCGGTGTTGGAGTATGGATATGGTTCGGCCAAGGTAGTTCGGCATAAGTCGATCAGCATGTGTGGATCGACATCTCGTTCTGGGTTCGGCAAGCATTTGGAGACACTGGATCGGCGTTGTGAAGGCTTTGGGTCGGTAGGAAGGTGGTTCGGTCATGATGGTGTGGGTCGGTCGGGTGGATTGGATCGACATTGAATGAGTGGATAGGATCGGCTTCATTATGCTCCGGGTTCTAGCCTAGTTTACTCCGAGTCTTGGATAGGTCTGCTTCGAGTCATGCCTGAGGGATATCGGGTCGGCGTATTATGAACTCGGGGTCGATCGTGGTGTTCGAGGTTTGGGTCGGCTATGGTGTTGGTGGGCCCGGACCACTCAAGAGGCCCAGTAACTTAGGTTTTGCCTATAAATACAGCAGACGAGGCTTTAGAAAAAGGACTCTCCATTCTGTTTTCCTTCGTCTTCTATACTACGGCTGCTCTACCATTGTTGTTCTAAAAACTCTGGATTGTAACTGTAATTGATTCCGACATCAATAAAAAGGAAATTCCCGGAGTGCACATAGGCCAGAGTCAGCCGAACCACAATAAATCTTGTGTTATTACTGCTTTCTTTTTAATTTTTACTATTCTTCACATTCATACTCTCTACATACATTCTATCTGTGATCTGTGACTGTGATTTGGTGCTTTCATTCAGATTTGGGTGTTAGTGACCAATTTTGGTGCTAACATACTATATGTTAAGTATTTATAGAAATAGAGCACAGACGTTCCGAATGTCTTACCATTTAAGCCACAAGTCCATCTACTTCTAGATATGTTGAAGCCGACACCGAGTTTAGCTCGACTACGGTTCCACTTGCATAACAAACTCCAGTACAGCAGGCAGATCAATAAGAAAATCCACAGGTTGGACAATAAGTTCCTGAAAATCCAATAGAGCCCGTGGAAGGGCTAGAGGTTGAACCTGCTCCTGATACTCTCGAAGATGCTATTCTCTTAAATGATCCCATCGATTCAGTTGCTTCAAAGATTAATGAGAGATCTCTTCGCATAATTTGCGACAAGCACAAAATTCCATTCGATGACTTACTAGTTCCTTCTCACCATTAGAGAGCTCATAATCCCCCAAAAGGCTACACTGCTTGCAACAGATATATGTGTCTATGAGATGCGTTTAACCATTCGACCCATTCATTCGTCGAGTTCCAAACTTCATGAGATTAGCTCCGACATAGTTACACTCGAATAGCTACGCCTTTCTTCTAGGTACATACGTTGCTTTTGTTCAACATTTGCACCGAGTACCCAGCGACAAGGAAATCTAGTTCATATATAGTTTTAAGAGCAGAAAGGGAAGTCCTTCTTTGACTTACTTGGAGCCAGCAAAGAATTGCAGAGTTGTCACTGGCACATGGAACAAGTTGAGCCATTTCAAAATTGAATGGTTTTACACACCCTATCCAACTGGGTTTGCACGAAGATGGATATCTAGATATAAGTTTTACTTCATTCGTTTGCTACGAGTTCGCCTTGTTAATTATCAAGCTTAACTCATATTCTTTCTGTCATTTAGATGTTCCGGCGAGACCTAATGGCGTGGCTCTTGCCGATGCCGTCAGAGTTCTTATGGCACTTCTAGAGGGGGATAAAGACATTGGAGTTCTTCTCTCCGATGAGAATTACCTAGCCCATAATCTGTTAGAAGCGGGCCACAACACTGGTCTAGTCCAAGTGGCCGCTAGTGACGATGACGATGATGACAGCAATATATCACTCGGAGGAGGCAAGGCTAATCCAAATGTGCCACTAGTCCCGAGTCCAAGGGCAGAAGTTGAAGGAAATGTCGAAGAAAGGGAAGAACACACCGAGAAATGCGAAATTGTAGGTGGAAATGATGAGGCTAGCCATGACGGTATTGATGTGGGCACGAGTCCTTGGTTGAACAAACCATAGTCGATCAACTGTCTACTCGGAAGAAGAGATTATCATGAAAATTCCCAAGGCGCATACTTCTACACAGGCTCCACCTATTACAACTGCTGATGAAACTCCTTATCTTCCTTCCACAAATACATTCTCTGAGTTGGAGGCAATTCCTACCGAGTTCGGCTCCTTTGGTGTCAGTGACATGAGCCTCGAGGGTCTTAACTCCCTCCATCTGCTTTAACAATGACATTCCTCCAATCAACATGGGGGAGATCACTCATATAAACAAAGCTCCATAACATGGTCCATTGGGGGGACACTAGGACACTCACGCATACGTGCACTTCATGGCACTATGTTGTACATGACTCATGTCTTCACTCATTGAATCTAACTTGTTCCCGTTTCTTGTACAGGATCCATGAAGAGGAAGAAGTATATATCAGTCATTGGAGGAAAACATATCTCGACCAAATAGGCAACGTCCAAGCATATTCCATCAAGGTAGTGGTCAAGATTTAGATTCGGTTACCGATCTAGCCAAGATAGAGGCAGATACGCCAAAGAATATCTGTTGCATTACTCTGCTTCCAAATGTCATTCCAGGTCCAGGTTACCTCCATTGAGAGGCTCAGATAGGCATTCTGATCGCTGCGATGACTTGCCACCAGGCGATGTTTCTCGTGCACCTCCTCTAGCTTCTATTACTATGCAACATTTGGCACCCACTCACTTCAGTCGATCCATCGACCATTGGCACCATAAAAGTAGTTCCGAGAGTTCCCGTCATAGAGCATACAAACAAACGATTGAAGCCCCGGTCGTCATCGCGGAGCAACAAATTGCCGCTGATGCTTGAATGGCCGAACCGAGGGAAAAATTTCTGGATGTTTGCTTTGACAGACTTAAGTTCGTGCCTAATCTGAAGAGAATTCTGCCTAAATTCAAAGAAACAGCTGTTGCTTACGTAACTGATTCTTATAATCAATATAGCAAATGGGCACATGTAGCTGAGAAAATATCCAAGGTCTCGAGAGAAAGGTAACCCGAGACTGATAATCTTAATCTCACGTCGGTGCAGGATAAAAGAACTATTGTCCATCTCAATGCTGAGGCTGAAAAATTAAGGAAATCATAAGATAAAGCTGAGAAGAAATCTAAGGATGCCATCAAGGCACTTGAAGAGACAGAAACAAGCACGTTATAAGATTAAGACTATGCATCACTGGAATTATGCCTTAGTGCTGGAAAGAGATGTCGCAAATAAGAAGGTGACTAAGTTGTCAGTCAAACTTGAGAGCGAGACAAAAGAGATAATGACTCTCCCAAACAAGCTTAGGACTATTGTGAAGAGCTGCTAACTGCTCGAGTTCAAAGGGACAAGGTGGTCAAACGTGCTAGGGACATGGATGCACTTGTTAATGTACTCAAATTTCACAATTTAGAGTGGTTCGACCGTGATTACCTAGGGTTCTTGCCCTTGCTTAGCAACAAGTCATCGAGGAAGAAAAGGAATTTCTTAAAGGTGGTGAGGTGGATCTGGCTCAACTTGGGAAGGAGATTTTAATAGGAGATGAGCCCAAGGTTTTAAAAGAGGGTTAGTTTATTCTCCATCCGGAGCTAGCTGATACAGTGCAGAGAGACTTAGGCGAAGGCTCTGGATCATCACCCCAAGATACCACTACTGGAAACACCTCCAAACCAAAAACTGCTCATGATCCATCATTGGTCCCGGGGTACAGTCCAGATCAACCCCAAATGCTAAAGTCCACCATCCTTTCTCCCATCTTGGAAGGGACTTCCGACGGCACTACATCCCGCACTGAATCCCAAACTGAAGCAAGTATCTCATTGACCTTACCTGTATTTCAAAGAGTCCATATGTTTCCGATTGACATCACTAATCTCTCTTTTTATATCTCTCAAGTTTCAAGCCAGCCCCAAGTCGTTCCGCTTCATGACAAAGGTCTCTAGTTAGGACAACAAGCGTTTGCAATGGAATCGGTGACTGTAACCACTTCAATGACGGTGCCAAGTATCCTGATTGGTTAGAAACCTGGGCCTGGTGAGTGAATAATAGATGCTCTAACGAATGAAGGGACTATTGAGCTTCAAGGGGCTCAAATTGACGATGATGTTGTTATCACCGAGTCCTTCGAGCCTTTGTGAGGTCCCATAATGAGTACACTTAAGCAGGAGGTTATTCTACCCAAAGAGGTTAAGCTAGAGAAGATAGAGACCTTTCATCTTCCTCTGTCCATCGCTCTGCCTGGTCGGACTATCTTTTCCTCTATCACTCTTTCTCCTCCTGGGAGCACCCAGAGCATGCTTGTTGGATCATTGCAAAGCATTCCATCTAGGGGTTCATGTAGAGGTAGGAGGAAGCCTGATCAAGTTATACCTCCTTCTAGAGAGGAGAAGAAAAAAATCCAAGAAGAAGAAGTATAAAAAGTGATCATCATTTTGTTTGATTTTAGTTGTGCAATTAAGCACTTTCTAGCTTTCTGTTTCTGTTGTTCCGACTGGTGTTGTGCGGATTCGGCCTCCGCTTTTGCTTTTCGGCTTAGACGTAAATAAAATTATACTATTTCTTTCTAGCCTTATTTTGACTATTAATAATAAAGGCTTTTGTTTTGCCAAGTCTTTATGTATATATTTCCAAGTACTTAAGAAATGCGCTTTTCATTATATGTACTCGCGATCCATCTTTTATCATGGTCATTATCAGACTAAGTCATTAGTGTGTTCCATGATTTGCCAGCTTTTATCGCTTTAGTGAATGCAAGGTAATTGTTGAAATGTCAATCTCTAGGCATCGATTGGGGTAAACCATTCAGTGTAACGGTTCAGGTATCCTTTTCCAGGATAATGACATCCGATTGCGCCAAGCTCCGGGCGCTGATTTAAGCTAACTACTTATGATCATAGTTTGCACATCCTCATCCAGGACGTTTATTTTCAATCACACCTAACTTTGGGCATAGATCAAAGTTTAAAAGTAAGATTCCACCTTATATCGGGGACGGTCTTTTGTCTTGCCTACTCCGAGCAAAGTATTAGTGATTGGATGGTCGTATCACATCCATTTTGAATTATACTCCTGCCCTTACATCAAATCATGTATTGCAAAGGCAAGAGTTAGTGGATGGACGGTCAAATCACGTACACATAGGTTTATACTCATGTCCTCAATCCAAGGACGAGAGTTGAGTAATGAACGGTCGAATCACGTCCTTTCTCGGGTTTATACTCCTACCCCCAATCCAAGGACAAGAGTTAATGGACGGATAATCAAATCACATCCTTTCTGGTTTTATACTCATGCCCGCATTGCAAAAGCAAGAGTTACCAGATGGATGGTCAAATCACATACACTTAGGTATATACTCATATCCTCAATCCAAGGACGAGAGTTGAGTAACGAATGGTCAAATCACATTCTTTCTCAAGTTTACACTCCTACGCTCGATCAAAGGACAAGAGTTAATGGATGAATGATCATACATGCTCCTTTCGATTTATACTCCCGCCCCCATATCAAGGGCGAGAGCTAGTGTACGAATGATCATATCATGTCCGTTTTGAGTTGGTACTCCTGCCCCCAAGTCAGGGGCAAGAGTTAGCTGGTATCGATCTCTAGACACCGAGAGTGATTGAACTTCAAGGGTCTGATTATGGACCATGGAAGTTTGGTTGGCACTTATCTTCGGGTACCTACACACCTACATCGCTCACATGCAGATTTATTCGAGTCGGTCGCATTTCACAACTCTTAAGGAATGTAAAGGTAGATCTCGAAAAGCCAGTTATTGAAAACGGAAAATGATAGATTCTATCTTATTACACGGCTTTATTTCTAAATAAAATAGCATCGTAGGTGCTCGCGATTCCACGCCCTCGGGAGTGAGATCCCATCCTCTTCTTTGAGTGCAGCTGATCTCTCTGGACCTAGGCTGCGTCGCTTCTTTTTCACATGAACGCATTTGGGATTTATGTTCAATGCATGGCTCGCTATCTTCGACGATATCCCACACATATCAGAGTGCATCCATGCGAATACATCCAGGTTCACCTGGGGAAAACTAATCAACTTCTTCATCACTTCATCATTCTCACACCGAGCTATGATCCAACCTTTAGGACCCGTGTCGGGTCATCTTGACTAACCGGAACATTGATCGTTAACTCTATGAGAGCAACTCTTCCATCCAGTGGCTCTTTTCACAGATCCATAACCTTATGGAACTGACTGTGCTGCTCGAGCCAGGGCTCAAGCATTGGTTGCTATGAGTCCAAATCCTTGATGTAGAGAGTCCCCTCTATATCTTTTCCTTTCTCTCTTTGCTTTGCCTCACTTAGCTCGGCGATATAACATTCACGGCCAAGCCCTTGATCCCCGTGCACTACTCCCACACCATTTTTCGTAGGAAATTTAAGCGCTATACACCAAGGAGCTATTGCCACTCTGAAATCAACCAGGGCCGGTTGGCCCATAAATGCATTATAAGCAGAGTAAATATCTAACGCAACAAAAGGCACGACCCATACTCGCATGCGGTCACCCTCTCCAAGCATCACCAGTAATTCCACATATCCGACTGGCTCCATAGCTGTCTCGTTAAATCCCTGGATCTGAGATTTACACGATTTCAAGTCCTTTCCCTCCAAAAGCAGTTGGTTATAGGATTTTTTGAATAGAATGCTGACCGTACTTCCAAAGTCAACCAGCAACTTTCGTACAATAGCAGGGCCAATTGTGGCCGTTATAACCAGTGGGTCAATCGTCGGGGTTTCCACCCCATTAGCATCTCTATTTTGGAAAACAATATCATTTGCCATGGTTTTGAATTGCTTTGCCGAGACTCCATCCTCTATAGCAAAGCAACTCTCATTCTCGGTATGGTTCAGAGCACCAGCATACCTGTCTATCTCATTCAAACTCTTATCGGTTGGATGGGGTCCACCGATGATTGTGTTAATTACCAAATATTTTTCAAGTCACCTAGGCTCACCACTAGGGCTGACTTGCCCTGGTTGGGATGTTGACCCATGATGTTGGAATTTCTATGTCAACTATCCTGTGGGGCTTTCATAAATTGCTACAACTTCTTTTTTCGAATCAGCTCCTCAACATATCGCGGTAGTGCCTGCATTCATTGGTATTATGACCGTAGGCTCGTGAAACCTATATAACTTGCCAGATCCCTTCTCCTTCTTAGTCGACTCTCTTGAAGCTCGCTTTCTGTACTACTCGATACCTTGAGTTGCCAAATAAATGTTCTCAATTTAGTTATTATGTTCAGTATAATTATTGTATTTAGGAATCCTAGGACGATTCCTATTATATGGCTTTTATTTCTTGGCCTTATTATCGCTCTTTTTCCAGCCATCATTCTTGTTGCCAATATTCACACCCATCTTTCCAGAACTTCCTCCAGATTGCTTTACAGCAATGTTGCTTTGTGTCACTTCATCAGAATTTCTAGCTCCGTCCCTTCGGGGATGATTGCGATGATTGCGCACTTCTTCCAAGCGTAAGTACCGATTAGCTTTTCTATAGAAAGCTTCCATTGTCGGTGGGGGTTTCCTTTTCAACCATTCCTCGAAATCCATCTAAGGATGAATCCCCTTAATCAGCACCATCAATACTATATCATCATTGGAATTTGTTACTTCCGTAACAGCTGTATGGAACCGATTTAAGAAATCTTTTAACGACTCTCCTACTCCTTGAAAGAGGTTTGATAATGACATCACATCTTTCGAACGTGCAGTGTGTAAATGGAATTGTTTTAGAAATTTTAGCAGCAACTCAATGAAAGATGATATGGATCTCAGTAGGAGTCAAGTGAACCACATCGTCGCTACACCTTCTAGGATAATTGGAAAACAACAACATCTCATGCATCGGACGCTCTGGCAAAGTCCATATGCCATTTATACTTCATCAAGTGCTGCCTTGGATCTGTCTTTCCACCATAGCATTGTTGGCATTACAAACCTCCATAGATACTTTACGCACAGAATGTCCTAAGTAAACGAATTCTAACTAGAGGAAGTACCCTCTTCACCATTGCTTCTAAATTGGTTTTCACTTACAAGTCTCTTGACCATGTATTCCAAGTACTCTGGGTCTACAGGTTTCGCTGAACGGCGACGATCAAGATCTGTTCTGAGTGTTCCGCCTGGTGAATGCTCTTGGGCATAGTCTTGTACCTGGAATCTCCAGACTCCGGGAGATGCGTTCGTCCAGCAGTCCCTCCTCCCCCCCGTTTAATTCCCGTGTGTTGTATCAGTAGTAGCAGTTCAATATTTAGCATTCTGATCTTCCATAGCACGATCAGAAGTCAGATCCACGCCACCATCCTAATGGTGAGCTATGGGCCCACAAATAGTTGAATCGATACGGATCCGTCCACTTGGATCAAAACCGATCCACAAATCCAAGCCATGGGTTTTTCTTCTTCCTTTATATGATGCCCCAATAGTGTTTTGAGTCGTCTTTTGGTTTAAATATCTTCATCTCCAGTCGGATGATGAGGAACTTTCAAATTATGAACTTGATTCCCTTCTGCTCCTACTTCGGCTGTTTTGTGTTAGTTCATGCAACAGCCTCAAGCTCTGCTGCATTTGCTGGTTCATTTAGTTATGACTCTCTTAGAATCTGTCCTCCATCTATTTCATCATCCAATCCATTTTCACTCTAGTCACGACATCAGCTAGATTATGGTTCTCTAGTTATTCTGTTTGGGTAGCTCCATCCATGTGGTGAATGTCTTGGTTCTCAACATCATTAGTAGCTTTGGAAGTTGTAGCATGTTCTATCCTTGATGAGGCTATGGTGAATAATGTCTCTTAGACTATTCAAAATCTGAATAGCAGAAATGTAAGGTTGGAAAATTGGATCTATCTCTTGGATCTATGAAATACAATAATAGATGATGGATCCAAGTAGCCCGAGAATAGGAGATTCTCAATGAAAGCACCAAAATGTTTGAACCAAAAATGGCACAAACACCCAGAAGATTAAGTAGAGAATAAAAAGTGAAGAAATTTAAATGAAAACAAGAGAAAAAGAACATACAATAATTTATAGTGGTTCGGCTAACCTTGGCCTACGTCCACTTAGTGATTTTATTGATTATCTTGTTGCTTACAAGCAGTAGTTCTTATGGATTAGTATACATTTGATAGTGCTTACAAGAAATTGGAGTAAGAGAAAGCAAGAGCCAGAAGATCCTTAGAAATAAGTCATGCCCCTCTATTTATAGATATCTCCTCCACCATCTCACCCGATTTTCCACTCCAAGATCAAGTCCCTTGGAGAAAATGGTAGTTACCTCAACAAAATACGGGGATCGGTACCGATCCATGTGCTTGGATCGGTACTGATCCATAAGATGGACAAAATGATCGTCTTGATTTATGTTGGCTTGATTTGTGATTAGCTTCATGATTCCAAACTTGTTTGCACCATTACTATCTAATTTGTAAGTCCGAATGATATATCTATGAAAGAATATAATTGCTGACTTTGAGTGCTCGTGGAGATCAATCGAGAATTGCATTGGATCGAAAAAACAACACTTGGAATAGGCTTCTAGTATTGAGTAGAGTAGATAGGCAGAAGATGGGCATCATAGGTTGAAGAAATATGGTTCGTTACCGATCTATGAGGTTGGATTGGTACCGATCCACCACTTAGGCGGATCATGATTCATTTTCTCTTATGTTTGGTTTCTATTTGCCCCGTGACTTTGTTTATGCTTGTTTTCTAAACTTCTGGGCTATCTCACTGGGCTTCCTACCATGGTAGTCTCCAAATTCATTTCGACTAGTCTATCCTAATGTTGCTTGGTCAAAAGGCTGGATAACACCTGTTAACTCAATTCAGATTCGTTTAGAAGTAAGCAAACTATATAAAGAGGCGTCCTCCCTAGGAGATCTTGTATATATAAGTTCTTAAAGCTAGAGACGTTTCATATAATGCTCCTCCTTAGGTGTTCTCGAAGGGTATGAAGCCACGAAGCTTTTAGATGCATCTTAAGTTATATTTGGTCAAGTTCGATGGTCGACAAATCGAACATCGAGTTCTAAAAATGATCGCTTATGGAAATCAAGGTTCATATACTTAACATGTTTCAGACATTCCAACTTAACCATTCCACAGTCAAGAGGGAAGCCGGTAGGTTGGAGCACTATTGCTTTTATCCCTACTCGAACATCAACCTTGACTCTCACAAATAGAGAATTATATATTGCTTGGCTTTTAGTGTCAAGTATAGTATTACTAACATTCCATATGCAAGTAACCAAAACATGTTTGTTTTTACAGAGTGCTACTTCTCATTCCATCTCCCAAAATAATAGTTTTTCAAATTTTACTTGTATATAAGTTAGATATATTTTTAAAATGATATATTTGTGTGTGTGTGTTTGTGTAATATTTTATTTATAAAGCTACTATATTTAATAGAATTTAAAACAAACTTAAAGAAGAAAAGTGTAAGAAAAACTTTTTACACTATAATAAAATATTAAACTAGTTTTATAAAGTTATATATATATATAATACCTTTTAGAATACTTATAGCTAAGTTATAAATAGTTATATAAAATATTACTTTAAAAATAATTACTTAATATTGATTTAAAACCTTTTCTATTTAAACAAAATAAACATATTTTATAGATATAATAAGAAAAACTTTACTTTAGAATTTCAAGATAAATTATTTAAAAATATATTTAAACTTCAAACACCTTTTAGAATACTTGTATACCTTTTAAAAAATTTTTTGAAAAGATTTTATAAAATATCTAAAGTGAATAACATTTTATACTTTACTAAAACATGTTTTTTTTAAAGTGCATACATAACGAATATCGCTACATGGACCATAATTTTTGCAACTTTGTTCTATAAATTAAAAAAAAATTCAACTATGTTTCTTACTATCTCTTACACTACTATAAGTGTAGAAAACTAATAAAATATATCCTTTAAAAATATTCATAAGATAGAGTTTCAAAAGTAAGATAGAAGAGATGGGATTCAAAGTGCATCTATAGCAACTATCGCTATACAAATAATTCCACATTCAGTTCAAATTCAAACTTCATTCATTCAGATATGCAAAAATGATTATGATGTTCAAGTCACATCTCAAAGAAGCATGGAATAACATGTATACAACATATATAAGCAAGAAACACAAGTGGAAAGCAAGATAAATACAAGAATATCAAAGTGCTTCTATACTGACTATCGCGATAAAGGTAATACCAATATATGCTCTATTACAAATGCTCACGCAATAGTCAAGTCCAATCCCATACCATATGCCATTACATATGCATAAATATACAAGTCCAAAATCCAACTCACATTCCATTGAATTTACATATGCATAAATAAACAAGTCCAAAGTTCTTATGCCATTACATATGCCCAAATCAAATTGTCTTCTAAGGCACAATAATATACACAATCAAAATGCTTTCCAAAGCACAACAATCAAGTTTATAACTTTAAGTAGTTAGTGTTTAATATAATAGTGTTTAGCAAGCAATTTAGCGAGTTTATATTTTTCATTCAAGGAGTGAGATAAATCACTTTTAAACCAAACTCCAAGCTAGAACTTCCTACCACAACCTTGCAACAACACCACACTTCCTACCTTCAACCCAAGAAGCTCACATCCAAGGCAAGATTGCCTCAAATTGTGAATGACCTAGGCAAGAATGGCCAAGTTTGGGTACGGCTAAGGCAAGATGATGCCTTATTTGGGTACGACCTAGGGGTGTTCCAAGAAGAATGCTCCAATATTTCAAGTTCCAAGACGATAGAATGATTTCCTATGCTATGACTATAGCAAGAGTATGAGAAAGATTGACTTGTTTTAGAGTTGCTTTGATTAAAGAAATTTGTGAAGAGAGAAGAGTAAATAAAAGTGTTTTCTTTTAAGTAAACTAGCCAACCATTCAAATGAGACTTGGGTGCTTATTTATATACTTATAAATTGAGTGTAAAAAGTCCAATATACCCCTCTAGGGTTGGCCACAACCGACACCCCACCCATGCCTCCACTTCTCTACTCCATGCTTGAGATAGTCCTTGGTTTGCTCCTTAAAACCCTCCTTAAAAATCCTCTTTCATGTCTCCTTCTAGAAGCAGTTATGCTAATTACTTTTGCTTATTAACTAAGGTGAGTTTAATACGTATTAATTTGTTCATATGTTTATAAATAAGTCTAAAAGAACTCAAACAACTTTTATCGAATAAAATACCGATTATCTGTAAAATGAATTTCGGTCACATTATCGATATTTTTTCGATATATATAGTTTTGTAAACACATTTGAAAAACAAGTTTTATAGCATTAGTTATTAATTAAAAAGTGTTTAATATGGTTATAAAATCATATTTTTGACACTTAACAATTTTTTAAAAGTTTAGATATTCAAAGATGAAGTATTCGAATTACGGTTGCTAGTTGTACCGTCGTTGCTCATATTGTCTTTTCTAATAATGTATCCTTTGGAGTTATCACCAAAATAGATGGTTCCTCCATATGAGTAGATAATATTTAATAGCATTTCTTTGTTCCTCATCATGTGCTTAGGGCCACCACTTTGAGTATCCATTTGCCTCTTTCATTATTCGGTACATCATCGTTTGAGCCCATAAAGCAAACATTTGCTTGTTCAGATCACTTTCACTTTCTAAGGATGAAGATAAGTCTGAATCATCCCATGTGACTTGAAAATCTTGCTTCTACTTTTTGAAAAATCTTTCATTTTCGCTCTTGAAGCCATTTTTCTCTTTTTTGAGATTCAGACAGTCCTTCATGTGGTCAAATTTATCACATTCATAGCATTTGAGTGATGATGATGTGTTGTTGTTGTTATTGTTGTCAAACATCTTATTCTTCTTCATTTTAGGAATTTTCTATAATTTTTGGCTATATGTGCAAAACCATCATCAACATCGGTTTCTTCTTTTCTGCTTATGCTATTTTTTTCTTTCTTGAGCCTGATCTCTTTTTGCAAATTCACTTCGTATGACATAAGATTTTTTTATCAACTCTTCGGATTTTATGGTAGAAAGATCATTAGTTTCTTCGATAGCTAACACTTCTCATTCCCACTCATCCATTAAAGATTTAAGAATTTTGAAATAATATCGAAATATATACTCGCCTAGTGCTATTAGAGAGTGTCGAATGTCTTGAAATTGTGAATACATATCACTAATATTTTCATTTTGCTTCATTCTAAAATTTTGAAATTGGTTTTTCAACCTTGAAATTTTACTTTGTTTAACTTTGTTTGTTCCTTCATGAGTTACTTTCAAAGTACGCCAAATTTCATAGGCAGATGTACACACACTAACTCTAACGAATGCATTTTTATATAGAGAGCAAAATAGCATGTTCATAGCTTTAGCGTTACTAGCAGCATCTAGTTTTTGGGTATTTGACCATTGTGCATAACCAGTGGTAGGATCAGTGTATTCCTATTGTGTAATATTCCAAATGTCATACCCATTAGCCTGCATATATATTCTCATCCTAGTTGACTAATACATATAGTTTAATACATTAAATAGTAGTGGTCGTTTAGTAGATTGTCCTTCAACATAAGTAGAAGTAGTGTTTTCCATATTACTTGAATAATATTCCACAAACTTTTTTACGGTTGTATGAATGTCTAGCTTTGATACCAAATGAAAGTTGCTATGGATCAAGTAATATGAACTGTTCTACTAAATTAAAACTTGTATGATAATAGTTAAAATAAAAATGCTCTAAAGTAAAGTGCGCTAGAGATTTTTACACTGGTTCGGACTTTCCGTCCTGCATCTAGTCCCAAACTCATTTTTGGAATTAAACAGTTACCCTCACTTAATATGTATCTTACAAAAAATCACTTGAGCTTCTGAACGAGACTTCATGCCTGAAGATCTCCAACAGGACTTCAACTACAATAGTAGTAAAAAGTTGACTTCGTGTGTTCTAAATAACACGGATAAGTCGATAGAGTACACCCTTCCTATAATCTTCTTCATAAGTGGTATATCGTGTATATGTGGAAGAAAGGAAGTAACCGATCACTTAAATAATACTTCTTGAATATTCAAGTATTCGGTATTGCAAAAGAAAGCCTTTAAATACAAGAATATATTTTAAGAGATTATGAGAGAAAAGAAAATGTGAATCAGTAATAGATTCTTGAATCAAAGTGCTATATATAATGTTTGAAGAGTTATATGCATTCATGAGATGTAGCTGCCATTAGCTACAATTGCAACTCTTCTTGAAAAGAAGTGCCTCTTCGTTGAAAAAGAAGAACTCTTCAAAAATTCAAAAATATAGCAGTTACATGTAACTAGTCGACTAGTAGAGTGCCAGTCGACTGGTTATAGTCTAAAACATGAATTTTTCAAACAAAAATGAAACAATTTATTTTTTCCCTTATTTAGTCGACTAAAACTATGCAACCAGATGACTGGTTGGGTCATTAGTCGATTAGTTATCTTGTATTTATAAAAATATAATGCAGATGATATCATTCTCCTAAACAATTATAACCAGTCGACTATTATTGTTTTAGTCCACTGGTTGAAAAGTTTTAGTCGACTGAGTCCGTGTTTTTTTAGATGGAGTGCTATTTTGATGATTTGTACCACTTTGAAGATATTTTAACAATCATACGCCTCTAGACACAAAACACTATGACTAATATAACTTTGTTGTCATCGTTGCCTTGGCTTCGTCATTGTATCTCTTTATTGGTCGGTATATTTTCCTGTAAAGTTAGAATATATAGAAATATTTCACGTGTATTTGTCACTATCAAAATATCAAACTATGAGGTTCTAACACTTAATTGGTGGTTGTAGAAGAAAAGTAGAATTACACTACATGATTATTTCCGTTTTAACTTAGATTTGATTAGATGTAATTGCAACATAAATTACCTTTCTATCTTCATTCTTCTAACTTACTCTTATATTAATTTTCTACTTTATGTGAGTTATTTTCATACCTTTTATATAAGTAAATATAAAATATAAGCGGTGATAAAGATTACGTATGTGCATGTGTGTATATCTAACCAATATATATGTGGTGCTGTCAATATGTATATACAAACCACATACATATATTGCAGTATACTCAAACATATGTATATACCTAGGCATTTATATTTCCAATATGCATGTGAGAATGTAACATGTATATGTAAGTATAAATATGTATACATAATAAATATAAAACCTAATATCTAAATGTACACATATATACACACATGCTTATATTAGCTTATTTATGTTGTTATATGTTAGAATGAATATTGCTGCATTCTCAATAAAATATGTAATTGAAATGTTAACATGTTTAACTTACAAATATATGTATAACATAATTAAATAAAATGTGATTTTTATTTCACACTTCATTAGATTAGATCTAGTAATATTTTAGACTTTATAAGCCCAATAGATCCAAAATAGGAAAAAATTTCAAAATCAACCTATTTCACCCACTTCCGACTGGCCCAGCTCCTGCAATGGTATCAGAGTCAAATAGTCTATGCAGTCTAAATTGGTCATATTAGATAACCAATTAAGCTGACTAATTTAGTAGGGTGTGTAGAAAAGCAGTATCTAGGCTTAGGTTTGGGCAATCAAGTACCCTGCACCCCTTGGCTATCAGCCTGGCCCGAAAATGCTCTGATACCATTGTTGGAACTTGGCCAGTCGAAAGCAGGTAAAATAGGTAGATTTCAAATATTTTCCTATTTGGGATCTATTGGGCCTATGAAGTCTAAAGGTATATTAAATCAATCTAATAAAGTTTTAAATAAAATCATATTTTGCTTAAATTGTCGAAAATGGCATTTGAATTTAATTTAAATATATGAGTGTATCAAATACACCTATGTGTATAACAATTACTTGTTAATATAGAGAAGCAAACAATTCATTTCTCTTTCTAGAATTAATGTAATTAATTGAGGGTAGAGTTTGCATTATTTGGAGATAGAAACCTTTCATTTCTCTCTTTAATTGAATTGAATGGTGTATTAAATATCATTAATGAGCAATTAATTTATACATAACATAAACGTGAATACATCCAGATACACTTAAGTAAATATCGTATACGTGCAACAAGCAAAAGTGTACACGATTAATCAGAACATATGTAATTGCTCAAATTTACTCCGCAACCGAACCATTTTCCATTTACTTATACCGTTGTTGTTCAAAATTTTGATTGAAAAAGATTTTATACATAATAAAATGAGTAGTGTATGAATACACACATATACATATATATACACATTAAAAACATGTTAGACAATCTTATAGGATTTGATATTTAAAATTAACAATAATGAGTTTAGTTTTAATTATGAAATGTTTGAAATTAAATATGACATTTATTATACAAGATCCATCTTGTGATTTCAAAATAAGGCAACACATGTATGTTACCATATATATTGCAATTAATGTTCCAGATTTGAAATAATTATTTACATAAAAACATTTGAGGATTGAAAATAAATAAATAAATATACACATACATACATACATGTACACACACACACATAGATATATATATATATATATATATATATATATATTTGTGTGTGTGGGTGTGTTAGAATTTAAAGTTTAAATTAAGCTTTTAGTTTAGAAAGGGAATACACAAAACTTTAAAGTTGAAAAGAAACGAAAGATTTTTTTAGACTATGTCCATTTATAAATTCTAGATCAAAATGAAATAATTTTTTTAAAACAGTAATAAAAATATTCATGTTCAAAATATTGACCATTTAACAAAAGGAATTAATGTTCAGGGTGAAAATTAATAAATTAACATCAATAGTCTATTTAGATTTATGTATATAAATGTTATAAAATTATAAAAAGATCTAAAGAAAAATTAGTTTTTTTTCTTTTATTTATTTACAAACTTTCAATACATTATAAAAGGAATTAACAAGTTAGGAATATTGTAAATTCATGATAGGAACATACAAATCCAAATAACACAAAAGAAGTCAACAAACTAAAAAGGGAAAAGGAGGACAAAATCATATCAATAATAATGAACATATTCTGAGCTAAGATGAAGACAAAAATAGATTTGAGTAACATCAACATAATTATCATACTGGCAACAGAGATAGGGATAAAGGGGTTTGAAAAACTTGTTACAAGATGAACCACAAAACAACACATGAATCATATGATATGCAAATACAAAAGTAACATAATTTTTTTTTTGATAATTACCTACGGATGTTTCCAAAAATAACACCTTAAATGAAGTTATCTCCTCAGGTCTCCAGGATCCACACCTAATACTTACAAGAGATGGATGAACCACTTATATTCCACTATTTTTTTATGTTTGCGTTTGATTTGGGGTTGAAATTTTTTAAAAATCTTTATTTTGTTTTTAACCATGGAACGTTAGGAGGAAGAAGAGAAAAACGAATGAAAAAGAATTAATGTATGTAGGAAATGAATTGGTGGATTTGTTTTAGTTGAAAGAATGAAATATTTCTCATTCTTTAGTTAAAACTTTCTCTAATCAATTCCCATAATTATCTCTCTCCACTTCTCTCTTCTCACATGTTATGACTGAAATTAAATGCCATCGCATCATCTTAGCTAATGGACTGACATTTTGGCTGAATTTATCGCTTACACATATTTTTGGTTAAATCTAACTTTACTTATTATAAGAAGTACTTGGTATTGACGATTATCTAAACCAAATAACTTCATTTAAACCATATCACATTAGGAATTATGAAATTTGGTTTTGGTCAAAATTCCAACATTGTCCACATTCAACTTTGTAAGTCCAAAACAAAATCCTTGGTTCAATAATAAAATTATTATTAACCATACTGCTCTGGCCAAAGACTTTGACTTTAAGTTGACTATAGTTGACCATGATAGTAACATCACATAATTGAGGAGGTGAATTCTCTATTAGATAGTGTTTCACTTTGAATGCTTCAACTAAGACCTGACTATAATCGTTCAATGGACGCCATACCATGATTTAAATATAATCAAAGTGAAGTGCCCAATTGAAGTTTCAGAGTATTCTCATGTCGATGGAATTATGTAGTATTGTCAATTTGAGATTCTCTGTTCGAACTTAGTTATATTAACCAACAGAAAACTCTCGAGTGAGTCATTTCATCGTTATCCAATAACTATCAATACGTGACCACTTAGTTCTCCTAGCAGCCATGAGTAATACACTACCAATATTTTAAGAGCGTTAGATACTCTAGTTTCAATGGATGCATCGACATCAAGTCTTGACACATCTTGACTTGGAATATTTAAAACGGTGTGTTTATTCTATTGTGATAAATCACTACGATTGCAACACATTGTAAACACTACCGCAAAACATACCGTTTATGGATTTTCTATTAAATATACATGAATTAAATAATCTATTATATATTACACATTATAACAAGTATATAACAGAAGGAAAACACCTTTTATTTCGAACAAGATTGGTTATCGAGTTAGATATATGTAACAAATTACATAATTGCCTTTAGGGCATACCCTTAACTTTATCAATCTTCTACCTGCACTTGGGGTCAATTATGGAATCTTATTCCAACTACTTCAATCGGTTTCCTCAAAACTAATTAAGTCGGTCCTTTGGCAAAGGGATATGCTTTTTTTTAATTATCTACTCAGTCAATAACTCTCTCCAATTCTGAAAAAGTACCTTTATCATGTGGAACTATTCAAAATGTGTTTTTCGACTTATTGTGTGAACTTTTACATTGTTATCATATAACAATGATATAGTATTCTCAATATTTGGGATGGCTCATAGTTCGGCTATAAATTTATGCCTTTATATTTATACATTTCTTTTAGTATGACACTATTCAAGACGATGTGCTAGCCTTTTCGTTGACTTAGTCACAACCTTTCATTTGGAACATTTCCAACTTAAAGCTCCTTGACTAAGGTTTGAATCATGAATATGATATTGACATATTATACTCAATATCACTTATGAAGTTTCTGAATACTCTTTCATAAGGAGTTCGTTGTTTCTGTAAACAGTCTCTAGTATTTCGTAAATATTTGAGAACACACTAAACTACCATTTAGTGATCTTATTTGATATTTGATATTTTCTTCATCCATTGTATACATAAGAAAATTACGATAATGTAAACAACACAACATGTATGACAATTCTCATTGCCAACGCATAAGGAATCCATCTTATATGTTCCGTAATAAACAATTTAATGGGATGTCTTTGCATATCATTTGGGACATTTTCCCAACTTCTTTTATACTTATTAAAAAAGATATAATTTACAAATGAAATATCGAGTGTTAAACAACCAAATAAATAATGATTTTAACATAAGTACATTGTTAATAATCAACAGTATGTTGTTTACTTTTAGTTTAAAAATATCTATGTACCTTTTAATGTTCTTTCTTGTAGACACATGCTTCCTTTGCATTTTGACTGAAAATCAAACTATTTAATATTTCTATCATGACCCTGCTCAACTTTGATGCTTGTCAAATGATACTTTCGTATCCATTCTTGGATCATATCCAAGACCCCACAAACTCTATATCACTCCCACCGGCTTCAATACACTTTGGTTATTATATGCAAACAATCTATTCAAAATCATTATTTAGAATTTTCTATTTTAACTTATATGTACCCAAATACAAAGTCATACAAGCGATAATTTTGTAAGTAAATCCAAATTAACTAAAGCAAATTGAACAATGAATCTGTTATGCAAATTTCAACAATTGAAATTTATTATATTATTCTTATCAATGTGGCTTACCTTATTCCAACTGCATTTGTCTTAATCTCAAAGACACATTTGCGACTGATAGATCATATCTCTTTCCGCACAAGTATCAAAATCATATTTTGATAATGTACATGAATCCATTTTGGATTTGCGCATCTACCAAATTGTAGAGTCAATACTGTTAATGGTTCAATTGATAGTTGAGAATTATCTATTCTAGATATTGCTAAGAAACTTATATTTTTTCTTTGATGTGTAAGAATACTTATTAGACATTCAAATGCGCTGTGTTCATTTAGGTCTGGTTAATTGTATTTCATCATTCATAATCAGTTTTATCTTTGGATCATATCCAAATCCATTTTACTATCAATAATTTCTAAAAGAAATTCCTTCACTACGAAGTTGGTATTTCCTAAATCAATAGTTGTTTCTTAGAGCAACAAAATAAGTATTCATAAAATTTTTCTGAATTACCTGATATAAAACCGATTTGGCTTTAGTTTATGAAACTTATGTTCAAAACATAAATTGTTCATCCAATGACGATTGTTCCCATACTCCTTTTAGGGCGATACATACAAGATTCCTCACGTACAATTATTACGTGCAGTATTTCGAACCGCACAATCTGTTAACTCCTTGGCCTAGGATAAGTTAGGGTTTCTTATAAACTCTTACCTTGTATGACTTTGTAAACTATTCTTTGGTTGAAATTAATTTTAACCTGGTTTACTACTCTTAAGTACATGACATTACCGAAAGAAGATAACTCAACTTCACTCATCATTAATCATTCTTTGTCCTACAAAGTTAGATTACTCCTTATTGGAACATCATTATGTATCATAGGGATGAGCGACTTTTAAGATAGAATCTTTATTTAATTTTTTCAAGTACGTTCAAAACTCCTTCCAACATACTCACATATTCGATCAAATCAAATCATTTCTATTGCTTGTAATTTTATTTGATTTAATTTATATTCTACGAACTTATCATGGACATGTTATATGTGTATAAAATACACATATCATTGCTTGTGATTATTCATCTGTGAATAGAATGAAGTATGTGGAACCGTTTTGGTATTAATAGACTTGTAATTGTATACATCTAGATGTATCATTCTAAAGAGATCACCAACTGTTATGATGCTCCCACATAACGGGTGCTTTGCCCTTAATTTTAAAATAATTGAAATTTTTTATAGATGTTTCTGTGTTATTTAGCTAATGCAACAAATACCATTATTTAAATAGATTTATTTCATAATGAATATTCAAAATATTCATAATAAAATAAAATTATATTCACTTTCAGTTAATACTGAAAGTATTTATTATTTCATAAATGATATTTGGTATATTTACAAAAAACAATTTTTCATATCTTGATGCATCCATTGATAAGTATTATATGACATGCTCCCACTATTTTCGACATCACTATAATAGCGTATGAAATACAAAGCTCCGTTGAACTACTTATTATAGGCTTGCTACAACTAGTTCAAACATCTTAAACTCATAAAATTTACTTTTATAGAAAACAATTTTCTATATTATAACACAATTTGGAATAGAAATCACATTTCTCATTCCATATTAAGTATCTTTTCATATTTTGTAAAAAAAAATTTCCGATGACCCTTATGAAGCAAAGGTGATCATTCACTCTCTTCATCCCAACTGTGTTTAAGTTGCATCCACTCTTGAACATTTACTTTCCTTTCGATGATGATCAAACCATTCAAAAGGAAATTCTTATTGTAATCGATCATATTAAATATACGATTTCACTTTATATTTCATTTGAATATCTCCAATGAACCAATTTCATCAAAATTTCATACATAACGAACTATGACCTTTCACCATATAACATTTATATGTGACCGAATATGGATCTAATATCCATATTCTTGTACTTCTTAAGAGTTCAAAACTCATACATACAACACACACTCTCGGACAAGTAAATCCTTAGGCAATTGAGGCATGAATGTTTTAGTGGTTTTGTAAATTGGCACTCGCATGGGTTTTGAAGTGAAAACATGCCAAAGAATTTAAGGTAAGTATATATTATAGTTCTTTATCAATCCTTAATTTAGTTCATATGTATATTTTAACTAATAAACATGTATCAATTTTATTAGTTGCACAAACTTATCAATGTAGATTATTTTAACCTTTTATAGCAAATGTTCTTACCATGTTAGAAAGGTTAAATATTATCATTTCATTTTTCTATTAAGGCTCCCACTGGATTTTTATGTTTCTCAAAACTATAAGTAAAAACATAGAAATCTTTTGATTTTTCTAGTAGGTGTTAGGACTCGCGAGCCTTGGGATTCCAACCTTGAGGAATATCAACAAATCATAATCCCACATGCGATGAATAACTCCTTATTGGTTGTATCATATACAACTCCTAAGCCACATTCCTTGTCCTAATCTCACTTCGACATTGAGGAATATCAACAAATCGAAAGAGATTATTCACTTATACCTACCACTTCATGACGGCCTAAGTATAATGTACGTACCTTGAGGAATATCAATAAATACGAGTATGTATCTTATCTCATCTCGTCAATATATTAATATCACTACACATAACATCTCTAGCTTGAGGGATATCAACAACAAAAGAGTAAGCAAGTAATCTATTAATATATAAATGGTAGAGGACACCAAATATAGTAAGGATTCACAATCTTCAATATACATATATTGAGTGATATCAATTTAGGGAATAATATATTTATTGCGAAATACCATCACAATTTAAGTGTCGAACACATCTGAAATCATGATATACGTACTGTATGTATTTATTCCTTAAATCTAATTTGAATTTCTTTCCAGTTCCACATATACTATACATTTATATTATACAAGTTTAATTTATTTATAACCTTTTACAATTTAATTAACTTATACAATAGTTATATGTAAATTACGTTAATTAAATCTTATTTGATTTTATTAGATAATATTTGATTAATTTTATGTAATTCGGTTAAACATTTTAATTGAGTATGTATACCATAACATTTATGGTTGTACATGTGTGTGTGTATATTATTTATTAATTGACTTTTAGTTAATTTATTTAATTAGATAATTTAATTAAATATTAATTTCGAATATTTCTTATGTATATACCTATATACTTACATCATCTTAAACAATTCGATAATGTAACATATATCTATATATATTGTACATGTACATACTTTAATTAATTAACTACTTAATTAATTTAATTAATTTATTAATATTATTAATAAATATTAATTTTTTTGAAATATGTTTATTTTATTTTCAACTACTTTTGGAAACTATATGATAAACATTTTTAATATACATGATTTTCAAAGCCAACTTTGAAATCATATTATAACATTTATAATGTAATTCTTATTTTAAATTTTAAATTTAAAATCTTATTTGAATTCCAGAACAAATTTAAAATCACATTATGTCATCTGTATCAGATCGTGTTAGTATAGATTAGATCTCTTATATTGCCTTGTTATATACATATGTGTTCATGCTGCCTTGTTATGTATACAAAAACGACCTAATCACATATTGCGTTGTTATGTTCATGAAACGAAGATAAAAGAAATGATGTTTGTTTAATAAGTAAATAATGTTTCATTTGGGAAAACTAAAAATTTGGTTATAGGTCAAGCATTATAAATTAATCGTCTAACGACTAATAGTCCTCATATTAGTTTTATTAACTGTGTTGATACATCATTACAAATTTTCAAAATATTTATTCATATACTATAGTTTAATGTCTGAATCCACATATGAGTCTACTTCGTCGTTTTAATTTGTTTCAAGTCAATTTCTCAGAAGTCATGTTTAAATTAAAATGTTACATTATAAAATGATGTCTAATATTTTGTTTTCATTTCTCAGTGGGAATATCTTTATAAGGAACCGACATCTTGGGAAGTCTATCGCCCGACTCACAAGGTCAAGTCCACCGGTGTTGGATTGACCATGAACGGATAAATAGACAATGTTGCAAAGGAGTTTATAGCAAGTCATTCAAAAAATATGATTCAAATAATCTATTCATATATTTGTAATTCTAATAAGTACGAAAAATAGAAAAACAAAAAAATATTAACTTCAAACCGACGAGCTAAAAAGTAAAGGAACGTACATCACACATGAGGTTAGGGAAGAAGTATTTCATGCCCTCAGCAGTTCTGTAGGCAGAAGAGAGGACCGTAGACCCAATTTTGAGAATATTCCTGTAGTAATTGATGAAAATTTAGTTAAATAATTACATTACTTCCATAAATTAAAAGTTAAATTATTGTTTGAAACTTTTAAAAATCAAATAAAATTAGAAGTACAAAAGTAGAGACAACACCGACAACTAGACAAATCATCGTAGTACTTTGCCCAGATGGAGCAAAAGTTGATAGCACGAAGGCCCTGGTTGAAGTACTTCAACCAAATTATGAGAGGCTTAGCTAATTGGTCAAGGAGCACTTGGGTTAAATATGCATGCTATGGTTTTTTTACTTCAGACATTACAATGTATATATATTTATCCAATATGCGGAAATGATGTTTGTTTAAACTGATATGTAACTGCATTAATTTAAGTTGTTGTATTAGATAATAATTTGTATTTTGTATATTATATGGATGTTCCATCAGTTTTTTCATTTTTTTTATCATTTTATAATGTCGTTGGCGATATTATTTTGTATAATTAAGATATAGCTGAGATGTATTTGTTTCATTACCTGTTTGGTATTATCAAAATGGCCGTATTGGATGTTGCGTTTGGGGGTTACAAATGCCGCATAATTGCTAAAATTTGCTTTAAGAATGGCATTGCAATGGCATTGGTAAGACACGAGAAAATATGGAATTTTCATTTCAAAAACGGTGTCGGCTTGACGTCGATATGGCATCGGAAAATAATGATGTCTCAAAGGTGTTATAAAGGTGTCGACATTTCCCCTACTATTATCGTCAGAAAGTTTAGGCATCAAGATGGCATCGGGAAAAAGCATAGGAAAAACGTCGGCTAGTGCACTATGAACGACACCGAATATGCACACGAACACATATACATACATGTATGTATAAACTTAATTTTCTATTACAACAAAACTTTTTTCAGAAATCTTTTAGGTATGAGAAAAAAATGGAACATCATGTAAATTATTACCTAACGAAAAAATTATATATGATTATGTGAAATAATTTTAATTTTTTTTAAAATATGCTAAAATTACACAAAAATCAAAATAAAAAGTGCACTCGATATAGATTTGAAATAAATGAAGAAAGAATACATGTTTATTAATATTTTAAATAGAAATGGCACTAAAAAGTGAAAATAGAAAAAAGCGTGTAAAAGATTGTCATTAGGATATTCAAACCTGTAATTGAAATAATATTCCAAACTTTACAAATAATAATATAGGTTAGCTCTTTTCTTTGAGCAGGATTCATACTTATGACTTCATGGTCCTCACCTTTATATAGTTTCTATATAGTTAGGGTATTTTTCATACTTTACGATCAGACCAATTTTTTTACTCTTTACCAAAGGTTAATAAAGGTTTAAATACTGCACCTATGACTGAGTTCCATTAAAAAGCCCTAATTAAATTTCATAATGCAAACATAAACAATTATCTTCATTACCTCTTACCCATTTTCATAATTCAATTTAATGTGATTAAGAGAGGTTAACGTCGATTCTCATTTTAAATCAGAAACTAATCACATTAGTTATCATGTTAACATATTATAATAAAAATAAGCATTATACAAATAATGAAATCCAAATTCAAACTTATATTTTCAAATCTGGAAAGGAGTGGTAAATTGGAAGTTGATTTGGAGAGACCAAACACTTGGTTTCAATTTGTTGAGAGTGACTCAATGCCTACTAATTACTCTATTAAATTTGGAAATTATATAGGTATAATATAAATCTATGTTAGAGATATATATCCTTTTGTCATGTTTTGGTAGTTTTGACTTTTTTGATGTTCTATTGATGTTTTCGTGCAAGTGGATATGTATTAGGGTGTGTTTATGTATAGGATTGTCTGTAAATGATTTATGATGGATTCTAGAGAAGATTTGATAGATTTTTTCATGTTTAAAGCTTGTTGGAAATGGAAAATTGGGCAAAGGAAGGAATGAGATGCTCACCTCAAAAGGTTGGTGATAGGTGAAGGAGGAGTGCTGTGATTGTTTCTCAAGGTCTTAAGTAAATATTTTAAGTTGTTAGTAGCACGAATGTCTCCCTAAATGGTGTGCGATCGAGTCCTCGTGATAAATCTAATTGATTGAGTCCCTAGGTGGTGATCAATCATATCTTGACATGGGAAAGCAATTGAGTTGTAGTGGCATGGGAAGGTGGTACATGACATGTGCCTAGGACTTAAGCAACCAAGTCACGGGGGAGTTGTAGCAAGTACTCCAAGGAGAGACACGATTGAGTTGAAATGAGCAAGTTTGGAAAACATGTACATTAGTTTGGTGACTGTGTCCGACATAAAGAGTGATCAAGTACTAGAGTGACATCAAGTGGCTTCAATGGTCGGTCTAAGTGACATGCGATTGATTGAATATGTCTAGTGTTTATGGAGCATGAGTTGTAGTTAAAGACCAAGACTTTCAGTGATCGACTAATGGTGACCATCAAGTGCTAGATTCTTATGAGTGGTTTGAAAAAGTGGAATGAATAAAGGAACGTGCAATGATCTACAAGAAAGTTTAGAGAGGAGCTGTGCAAGCGAGTTATGGTGTTATCGAAGATTAAATTTCTTAATTTGCAAAGAGAGATTTAATGAAAAACGAAACATGTATTCATTTTGATAAAAATTGATCTATGTGATTTACTAGCCCCATATTTCATTATCAATAATCTAGATGCTAGCGGTGGAACATCAGTGTGGATATATGGAACCTTAAAAGGAAGGTGCAACTCTGGACTGGGTGAGGGTGTTTACCAAACGGACAAGGTCCATAAGATGGAGAAAGTCAAGCTTGTGTTTCTCTCACTAGTAGTTGGTGGATCATCTACATCATCGTAAATCCGAGAGCATCATAAGTATGTGTGTTTGTGTAACAACACGAAATTTAAGCTATAATAATTAATTAACGAATTAATTAAATAATAAAATAACTTTGTGAAATTATTATATTTGAGCCACGGGAGTTGCACCATTGTGTCCGTGGTATTTTTCTAGCCAATTTCCATATATAGATTGTAAAAATCCGAGCTAGAACGAAGAAGTTACAAAATAAACAAGAAAACAAGAAAAGAAAAAAAATTATAAAGGGTCAGGTCGACTCTAGGGTCAACCTTCCCCAAAGAAGGGTCAACTTATAGGTCGACCCTCACCACACAAAGGTCGATCTGGCGGTCGACCCGCGTGTATACTTGGATGAACAATCGTCTAGGTTCGAGCGTGACGTGTTATGTTGATTTTATCTCATCTGGTGCATCCGTGCTTCCATCCGACGGTTCCCATCAAGCCAATGACATGGTTGCGCTAGATTTAATCTTCAAATCCAATGGTTTGAGATCCACAAGTGATCCTATAAATAAGACCCCAGGCCTAGCTATTTTTCTCATTCAGATTTTCTCCATCTGGGTTCATTGCCTAAGGCTGGACCCTAAAAGGAATATTTTTCCAAGGAAAAGATCTTTTTAATTAAAATATTTTATACGCTATAAGTGGATCCGAGAAGGCCAAGGAAAGAGCTAAGGACCACAGGTGAGTGTTTAAGTAATTATTTTATATTTTTAAGTAATTTAAAATAATAGGGTTTTCAATAGTTGTAGTTTTTCTACAATTTTGAGACCGCTTTTATACAAGTTGTTTACAGTCAATTTTTAATGTTCTTTTCAGCATATTTTATTTAGCTATTTTGTTCATTTATTTTCATTTATTTACTGTCATTTACAGTTATTTGTATTTTATTTACATCCGTTTTGCGTTAGATTTAAGCCTGTAAATTTTAGTTCTTTTTATTCCTTTTACGTGAATAAATTAATAAAAAGTGGATAATTCGCTAATATGGACTAAATTTTAAGAACACTAAAATTACAGAAAATTGGATGTAAAAAAGTAGAACTGTAATAAAAGAATATAGACTGAAATAGGAAACTTTGACATTTGCAAGCAAGTTATAACTAGTAGATTATAACTAGAAAGACAAGATAAAGAGAAATTATAAAATAGATTATAATTAAATAGAAAGAAAAGAAAGTGGCTTATTTTAAAGACTTACACTAAGTTAATAAGCAAACATAGCGGAGATAATAGAAGAGGCTTATTTAAAAGACTTAGAATAAGTTAATAAGCAAATAGAGCAGAATGAACAGAAGAGGCTTATTTAAAAGACATATATTAAATTAATAAGCAAATATAGAAGTAGGGCCCATAACCAATAGCATTCCCTTTCAGACTAGGACTGATGGTTTCACAATAGGTGAGGTTGGGCATGACCCTTTCAGAGTAGGACTGATGGTCTCATAGTAGGTGAGGCTGGGCATAACCGTTTCAGGCTAGGACTGATGGTCTCATGGTAGGTTAGGTGAGGCTGGGACTTGATTATGCTAACTAAAGTAACTAAGGGGCCAATAGATAGAAGTTCAAATTATGGGATTTGGGCAAGGGGCACAACTATATTTTGTTTGGTAGGACCCGAATTGGCAACATTCCTTTTCAGACTAGGACTGATGGTCTCACAACACACTTAGGTGAGGCTGGGGCAGGACCCATTCAGACTAGGGTTGATGGTCTCCCAATGGAGGAGGTAAGGCTGGGCACGCTTATGCTGTTTAGGGTAAGAGGGAGCAACAGATAGTGCGAGTCTAACGGTGGTCGTGCGTGTGACCTCGGTGCGGGGAGATAAGTCGCTATTGAGTTCCAGAGCGCTAGTAGGTGTCATTTTGTTGTGGGACCCATAGGATGGGACTAGCTCACAGTGGCACAAGAGAGATAGAAGGACGATCAAAGGGTAGAATTAGGACTTCAGCCTAATTAAAGTAGGATTAGGAATTCAGCCTAATCAAAGCAGTTATCTAAGACAAGTGCAAACAATCGAAATAATCAAAGCAAGCAGCGTTTTATTCCAGCTTTATCTTTTCTTTTATTTCCTTTTTATACTAGAACTGTTGATATATCTATTATCTTTATCTCGCTTAAAAATACTAGTAGTTACTTCCACTCACCAGACTTTTAGTCTGACCCACTCCTATATTTTCCCCTTTCCCCCTTCCATAGGCCAGTAGAGGCAGGGATAGTAGATTTCGGATTTTCTTGGAGATTCAGCTGCGGAGTTTTTCTTCATGTATTCTTCTTCTTCTTTTTAGTTTTTATTTTCATGTACTGGTACTTGTTGAGAGGGATGATTTTGTGTATGTACTCTGATATTGTGACTGAGATGGTGTTTTTCATAAGACATATGTATTTGGTATTTTGAGACTTATTTTGGTTAAGACCATTTTATGAAGTTTGGTTTTTAAATAAGTTATTATTTTAAATGTTTCCTCTGATTTATTTATTTTGTATTATGAATCTTAGTCTCTATAAAGTTTTAGCTATACCTACAACGCACCACATCTTTTAGTGTGCAATTTTGGGTATACTAAGGGGTGTGTGGTGTTTCATTTGGTATCAGAGCCTAAGGGTACAGGATTCCTAAAATTTTTTTTTAAAAAGTAAATTATTTTTCAAAATAACTTATTTTAAAAGTATTTTTACGAAAGAAACTCTTATTATAGAAGTGGTTTTAAAGTATAAAAGAGTTTTTATAAAAATCCCCTCAAAGTCCAGTTAGATCTTCCTTTAATTCTTTCGAGCCTAAGTTCTCTTTTTCTTTGCATAGAATGGCGGATGCCCTTAATCTTCCAGAGGGTGTCCAAGTCCCAGGTTGGTTTCGTAGATACCTCCAAACGACACCAGAGGTGCAAGGGCATGCGCCCAATCTAGCACCAGCGAGTGGAGATCCCATTAATCCACCTGTAGTAACCAACTTTTCTAAGCTATGCAAGGACTTCTCTAATCTAGGAGGCAAGACATTTTTTGGTACAGATGATTTCGTGGAGGCACGAGCTTGGTTGAGGAGTACGGAGTGGATATTTAGGCTGTTAGGATTGGAGGATAAGCAGTGAGTTCAGCTTGCATCTTGGTAGCTGAAAGGAGAAGCTTCTTATCGGTGGGAGGTTGTTGAGTTGGAAGGAAGGGACATTGGATGGTTTGGATTCCGAGAGAGGTTTGAAAGGAAGTTTTTGTCACAAGCAGAAGAGAGTGTGCAGTTGGAGCGGTTTATTAGCTTGAAGCAAGAAAGTCTTTCAGTAAAGGAGTATATCAACCAATTTAATGAATTGTCGCAGTTTGGGATGGAGCTAGTGAATACACCGCACAAGAAGGCCATAAAGTTCGTAAAGGGATTGAATCAGCCCCTCCAAGGGTTGTTATTGACTCACATACCGATGGGAGCTACCTATGAGTCACTGGTGGAGAAGGCGCTTATGTCTGATGCTGTTAGAGAAGGAGAAGTTAAGGAGGTTCCGAAGTCGGAGAATTCTAAAAAGCCGTGGTGGAATAACAAGAAGGGTAAGGATAATAAGAAAGGGGAAGGCCCTCAGAAACAGATCAAGAAAAGCGAGAAATGCAATAACTGTGGTCGGGTTGGTCATTACGCAAGAGACTGCAAGAAGGAGACAATAAAGGGAAAGTGTTATAATTGTGGGCAGCCCAGTCACCTTAGTAGATTTTGTCCTCAGAGGACAGGGCAGGCAGCGGGTGCACCTATAACACAGATTCAGGCTTTGGATGCAGCACCTTCCAGCAGCGGACCAGATAGAGGTAGGAAAGTCACCATAGATGGTTTGATTTCTATTTTTGATTTTCCTATTCGGACTCTTTTTGATTTAGGAGCATCACACTCTTTCATTTCGAGTTCTTTGGTTGATTGTTTGCACTTAGATATCTCCTTAGTAGTAAACCCCATAGTTGTTTCAAATCCCATAGGAGGATCGGCACATTTATCTATGGCTTGTACGGGTTTGAAAATTTTTATCCTAGGCGTAGGGTTTGACTATGATGCCTATGTATTGGGATTTTCGGGGTATGGGATGATTTTGGGGATGGATTGGCTATCTAGTTATGGAGAAATATTGGACCGCGGGAGGAGAGTCGTTAGACTAGAGACATGCATCGGTAGGACTCTCGAGTTTTCTTGCGACCCATAGGGGTTAGTCATGTTGAGCTTCCTTTATTCCCTCAATTCATCATCAACAGAGTTAGGTTCAGTTCCAGTCGTCAGAGATTTTCCGGACGTCTTTGAGGAGGTTAGGGGACTACCCCCTAAGAGAGATGGACTTCAGGATCTATTTGAATGACAATGCCAAGCCAGTGGCATTGCCCGTGAGACATATGGCACCTAGGGAGAGGAAGGAGTTAAGTAAGCAGATTCATGTGCTAAAGGCTTCATCAGAAGGAGCATATCTGAGTGGGGAGCACCAGTTGTCTTCGCTACAAAGGCAGATGGTTCCCTTCGACTTTGCGTAGACTATAGAGAGTTGAATAAGCTCACGAAGAAGAACCGTTATCCACTTCCTAGGATGGATGATCTTTTCGATTAGTTGGTTGGCACTTCGGGTATTTTCTCAGCTTGATTTAGCCATTGGATTTCATCAGCTTAGAGTCGCTGACGATAGCATCTATAAGTCGGCATTTAGGACACCCGACGGATTCTTTGAGTGGTTGGTTATGCCATTTGGGCTAACCAATGCCCCAGCCTATTTTGTAGATTTGATGAGCCGCGTTTTTCGAGATGTCCTAAATAAGTTCGCAGTAGTATTTGTGGACAACATTTTGGTGTTTTCCAAAAGTATGAAGGAGCATGCTATTCATCTAGGGGAGGTTCTTCGTACACTTCGTGTTCATCAGTTGAGAGCAAAGTTCTCGAAGTGTCACTTTTTGTAAGAGAAGGTATGTTTCTTTTGGCATGTAGTCTCAAAAGAGGGTTTGGCTGTAGATCCCACTAAAGTTGTAGCCGTGCAAGATTGGAATGCCCTCAAGAATGCTACCGAAGTTAGAAGCTTCCTAGGTTTGGCTGGCTATTATATGAAGTTTATCAGAGATTTTGCTAATATTTCAGCACCACTTACTCGCCTCACTAAGAAGAATAAAGCATTTGTGTGGGACGTGGATTATGAGGATTCCTTCACGATGCTAAACAAAGCCCTTACTAGTGCACCGGTGTTAGTTTTACCCGATGGAGCTAAGCCTTTTACAATATACACTGATGCATGTAGGACGGGTCTAGGAGCAGTGTTGATGCAAGAAGAGAGGGTAGTATGTTATGGGAGTAGACAGTTGAGGACGCATGAGAAGAACTACCCTACCCATGATTTAGAGTTAGCTCCTATTGTTTTCGCACTCAAGTCGTGGAGGCATTACTTGCTTGGAGAAAGGTTCGAGCTTTTCGCTGACCATAAGTCATTGAAGTACCTATTCTCATAGAAGGATTTAAACTTGAGGCGGCAGCGTCAGATGGAGTTTTTGGCATCATATGACTTTGAGATAGCTTATACCCCTGGCAAGGGAAACGTAGTTGTGGATGCGTTGAGTAGGAAGAGAGCAACCCTTAGTCCAATGTTTGTAGAGTGGAAAAGCCTAGAGTTTATCTCCAGTTTTGATTTTAAGCCTTCTACGGACATTACCTCTGGATTGTTAGCAGCACTTGAGGCGAGGCCTACCCTCGTGGATCAGATTGGTTCGAGACAGCGAGGGGATGCAGAGCTTATGGAGAGGATTAGTAGAGGAGAGATCTCTAGACATCTCCAACACTATTCCATTGATAGTAAAGAGTGGCTAAGGAGAGATGGAATACTTTTTGTTCCCTGCACTAGTGATTTGGTGAGTGCAGTTCTAGCAGAGGCACACCATTCGCGTATGTCTATTCATCTGGGTGATGATAAGATGTATAGGGACATGAAGAGGGTATTTTATTGGAGTGGCATGAAGAAGGATGTGGCAGAGTTTGTAGCTAGGTGTCTTGTGTGCCAAAGGGTTAAGGCAGAGCAGTAGAAGCCTGGAGGATTACTTCAGCCATTGGATGTACCCAAATGGAAGTGGGATAGTGTTTCGATGGATTTCATATATGGATTACCCCGATCTAGGAAGGGGAATGCTAGTATTTGGGTGATTGTAGATCGCTTAACTGAGAGCGCCCACTTAATTTCGGTCAAGAATAAGAGGACGACACCATATTTGGCGTCTTTATACGTTCGTGAGATAGTCCAACTTCATGGAGTTCCCTCTAGCATTGTGAGTGATAGAGACCCTATTTTTACTAGCGAGTTTTGGAGAAGCTTGTAAGAGGCTTTAGGGACAAAGCTTAGATTGAGTACGGCCTATCACCTTCAGATGGATGGCCAAACGTAGAGAGTTAATAGAGTGCTTGAAGATTTGTTGAGGATGTGCTTTCTTGATTTTGGAGGAACTTGGAAGGAGCATCTTCCTTTGGTAGAGTTTGCTTATAATAATAGTTTCCAGACTAGCATCGGGATGGCACCTTTCGAAGCTCTTTATGGGAGATCGTGTAAGTCACCTTCATGTTGGTGGGAGTCTACAGAGAGATTGCTACTTGGTCCTGACATAGTTAGGGAGACTTCAGAGAAGATCAATTTGATTAGGAGGAGGATGAAGACGGCCCAAGATAGGCAAAAAATTTATGCGGACAAGCGGAGGAGGGATATTGAGTTTGAGGTAGGAGACTTTGTATTTATTAAGGTATCTTCGCTAAGGAAGGTTGTGAGGTTTGGATCGAGTGGGAAGTTAACCCCAGATTTGTAGGACCATTCCACATTGTAGAGAGAGTAGGGATGATGGCGTATCGAGTGAAGCTACCAGAGAGGCTCGCAGGAGTGCACGATGTTTTTCATGTTTCTCACTTGAGAAAGTGCTTGCATGACTCACCGGAGGTTGTGGAGCCTAGTCGACTCGTGGAGGTTGAAGTGGAGAGAGAAGCAGCAGTTCGCCGCATTCCTACCAAGATCATTGGACGCGATATCAAGAAGCTTAGGAATAAAGAAGTTCCATTAGTAAAGGTGCAGTGGGGAGATAGTGTTGAAGACGCCACGTGGGAGGCTGAAGAGAAGATTCGTATCTCTTATCCACATCTATTTGATAGTAATTTTTGAATTTCCTATTTCCATCTTAAGTTTTGAATAGGTTCTTTCCTTTATTATTCTTTGGGAGGGTAGATCTTAGGATTTAACCTATGGATGGTAGGATTTTATGTAAACAAGTTATTAGAACATGTTATGTACGATGGATGCTAGTGGTGGCAAGTGTTTGCTAGTGGATGCTAATGGACGCATATACTTACACTAGGCACTATTATCTCCGAGGGATCCGCCTATTTAGGACACTAGAGACTATGCATATGGATGTGTGCGCATTTGCATATTTTATTTTATTTTATTCCATGGTTGCTATAAATGGATGATTATCACATGATTGTTGCATTTGGATGGTGATTGTAGCACGCATATAGAACTATCAGTTATCATTAGGAAATTTGCATTCATTTGGATACATGACACAGACATGATTGCATAAAAGGAGGTCGACTGAATCAGTAGACCGCCTAATCTTTAGCATTAATTTGGGACATTGGCAGTACACTATTTGCATATATATCATAAATCCATTAGAAAAACTTAACGACAACAGATGTAATGGATGATAGTTGAGTAGTTGGTTGTAGAATTTGGATGAAAACATTTATTTCATTCACTACAAGAAAGGCTTCGTATAACGACGGAGCCTAGCGATGGCTAAAAAAAAGCGGTCGTCGCTAGCCGTCGCTATACGCAATATACAGATCCAAGCCGAGAGCAACAGATTCACTTCACTTGCTCCCCCAACACCTTCCTCCTTCCCCCAATCCGCGCCCCCCGTCACCGTAGCCGCCGCCCCAGCCTTCAACGCCTCCAAATCACCCAAATTTGTGTCGGTATGCTCCTAATCTCTTGTTTGAATGTAAATTTGATGTTTTTAGGTTTAGTTTAAACCCTATTCAATTATGATTTGTTGTAAAATTGAGATTTGTTGTTAAATTGGGTATTAGTAGTGTTGTTAAATTAATAGTGTTGTTAAATTGGGTATTAGTAGTGTTGTATGTTGATTTGGTAGATTAATTAGTTTATTATCATGAACTTGAATTAAGTATTACATTAATTAGTTTATCATGATCAAGTTGAATAAATGGTTGATGTAGATAATTAGTGTTAGCGATTAACATGGTTAGTTGTTTTAGGTTAAAAAATAGTGTATATTAATAATTAACTTGGTTATTGATAAATTTACATGAAAGTATTTCATAGTTTATGAAATTGATAAATTACAAATTTAAGTTGTTAAGTGAATTTAAATTGACAAATTTTTATTTAATAATTAGATTTTTATTGTTTTCTAATTATCTTCATTGATAATTCTTCTATTTATCTTGTTGATTTAGCGACGGCTAGCGACGGCCATTTTAATAATTTTAGCGATGGCTAGCGACGACCAAAATGCAAAAGGTTGTATATATTGTACAAAAATAAAGTTTATACAAAAAATTAAAAAATGAATATGAGAACATTAAAAATTCTGCAAATATCTAATTTTTTTTAAAAAAAATTAGGAAATGACTTTAAAAACAACTGATATTGTACTAAAATCGATTTTGTAAAGAAATTAAGAAATGAATATAACAACAACAAATATTCTGCTAAAATCTATGTCGTAAAAAAATAAAGAAATGAATATTGAACTAAAATTGTTAATTGAATGTTGAACTAAAATTTAAATATACAAATTTATTAAATAAAATTTAAATAGTTGAAACATTGTCAAAATTTGAAAAGAACAACAATATTTGATAAAATTTAAAGAAATTATTTTATCTCTTAGATTGGCTTTGGCCCCGTCTGGCAAGTGTTGTATATGATCGTTATATGGATGTTCGTTTTGGTAACGGAACGGACATTTATATTCATCTGATACAATATTTGTCGGATTTGTCCCTGTATTGGACAAGTTACAAACACAATAAAGTAATTACATATTATAAATCATTTCATTTTAAACGGTTACAAAATTTCGATAGCACTTCCTTTACGTTCCCTGTGTACACGCATTTGTGTACGATACAGGGAACAGAAGGGAAGTGCTGCCGAAATTTTATTGAACCGTTTAATCTGAAATGATTTATAAAATGTAATTACATTATTGTGTTTGTAATGGGAAGTAGGATGACTGACCACCGAAGTGAAAACCAAAATACTAAAAAATAAAAAAATAAAGTGAAGTTTTTGTTTTGAATTTTCTGCAACGGTGAACTGTTTACAATGGAGAATGGTTGAAAATTAATGATTTAAATTGTCTAACATACATTTTCAAATCAGGAAAAATGTTCAATTATTTTCTCGACCGTACTTGGATGTATGAAGTCAGAACTGGAAAGAAGGGATCAATAAAGCAACATTTCTACAACGGTGTACACAATTTATTAGATTTGCTAAATCTAATAACCGAAACAACACAGAAATTCGTTGCCCGTGTAGTAAGTGCCAACATTTGAAGCATTGGAAACCGGATATAGTTGAAGTACATTTGTATCAATATGGTTTCGTGCCTGATTATTATTTCTGGGATCGTCATGGAGAACTTGTTGAACCTACACCTAATACTGAACTATTAGAGGACGGTAATATGATGACGAATCCGATAGAAAATATGGTGGATGATGCAGCACGATCAATGTTTCCTACAACTGAAGCTGTCGATGAAGACGAAAATGTCGAAGAAGAACCGACTGCGGGAGCTAAAAAAATATACGATTTGTGCTAAGAGGCCGTTGTGGGATGGATGTAAAAGCGGAACCGAACTTTCAGTAACCGCCGAATACATAACTATGAAATCAAAATTCAACCTTACGGAAGCTGCATTTACAGCAGTTGTACAAGCTGCAAAACGACACATGCCACCCAATAATCTGATGTGCGATAGTCATTATAAAGTAAAAAAATTAATGTCCGCTTTCGGTCTACCGTATGAGAAGATAGATGCATGTGTGAAAGGTTGCATGTTGTATTGGAAAGACGACGTTGACCTCAGAAAATGCAAAATATGTAACGAAGAATGATACAAACCAAGAAAGAAGAAAGGGAAAGAAGTCCCGTACAAGAGAATGCATTATTTACCCATCACTCCCAGACTTCAAAGATTATATGCATCTTCTGCTATGGCCTGTCATATGCGATGGCATAGTGTGAGAACAGCGGAAGAAGGAACTTTGATACATCCATCCGACGGAGAAGCATGGAAACATTTCGATAAGACTTATCCCGCATTTGCTGCGGAAAGCCGTAATGTCAGACTTGGTTTATGTACGGATGGATTTTCACCATTTTCACAGTTTGGTAGTAAATATTCATCCTGGCCAATTATCGTTACTCCGTATAATTTACCTCCATGGATGTGTATGAAGACACCATATATGTTTCTTACCACTGTCGTTCCCGGCCCTCATGATCCAACCCAAGGAATTGATGTTTATTTACAACCATTGATCGAAGAGTTGAAGAAACTGTGGTATGAAGGAGTCAAAACTTACGATGTATCAAGGAAATTTTTTTTCGTATGTTCGCTTCTTTGTTATGGACTATTAATGATTTTCCTGCATACGGGATGCTTTCTGGTTGGAGTACGGCTGGTCGTCTAGCATGCCCTTATTGTATGGAAGAAACACGAGCATTTTCGTTATGATATGGGAAGAAAGTTTCGTGGTTTGATTGTCATCGGTGTTTTCTCTATCCCAATCATACTTTCAGAAGAGATAAGAAAATTTTCATAGCTAACAGAGAAGAGAATTTGAAACCACCCAAGGTTTGGTCAGGCGAGGAAATATACGAAACTGTAAGGGACTATCCAAAGATACATGAAACTGGAGTCCAGACTGAAATCCCAGGAAAGTTAGACATTCATAATTGGTGCAAACAAAGTATATTTTGGGAGTTACCATATTGGAAAGATCTCTTACTTCGACATAATATTGACATGATGCACAACGAAAAGAACGTGTTTGATAATCTGTTTAATACAATTTTGAATGTAAAGGGAAAAACCAAGGGCGATTTGAATTCAAGGCTTGATATAGCAAACTATTGTAAGCGCCCGGAACTTCATATGAAGCCTAATGACACTAAAAAACCGAAAGCATGCTATAAGCTAGACAATAAGCAAGTAAAACTCATGCTAAAGTGGGTGGAAGAATTAAGATTTCCCGATGGGATTTCTTCCAATCTTCGTAGATGTGTTGACTTCAAAAATAGTAAACTGAGTAGGATGAAAAGTCACGATTGTCATATCATGATGGAATATTTACTACCCATGGCTTTCAAAGAACTGTTGCCCGTAAAAGTATGGAACGTTATAACAGAGTTATGTTTGTTTTATAAACAGCTTTGTTCGACAACATTAAAGGTGGATCGTATACGTAAACTTGAAGTAGAAATACCCATACTGCTATGCAAACTGGAGAAAATACTTCCGCCTGGTTTCTTTAATGTAATGGAGCATTTACCTATTCATCTTCCATCCGAAGCACTTCTTCGAGGTCCTGTGCAATATGGATGGATGTATCCGTCTAAGAGGTAAAACATGTGCAATGTTCATGTCAATTTCAAATTCAAATTTGTATATCTAAATATGTAATAAATATCTTAATAGGTACTTGAATCATCTGAAGAAGAAGATTCGACAAAAAGCCCGAGTTGAGGGTTCGATATGCAAATCGTATCTTGAAGAAGAAGCCTCATTTTTTTTCTCTCACTACTTCAAGGACAATGTGCACTTATCGTTTGTAACTGTTCCTCGAAATGAGGAAGTCGTTGAACAAAATTCTTTTCAAACAATGTTATCTGTTTTTAGACAACATGGTGGATCTGGTGGAAAATGTGTGGAAATATGGTTGGACGAAAGAGACCACCATGTAGCACACACGTATGTTCTTTTAAATTGTGTCGAAGTCGCACCATTTGTCAAGTAATAATTAATTCACTTGTAATTTACTTTTACGTACATAATAATTATAACACATATTACATATATGCAGTATCTACGAATCACAGTATCCATCTGGCGATCTCAGTAAAGAATTTGCCAAATGGTTTTTGAACTATGTTTATGAGCCAAGAAACTGTGTCGTTGATGAAGGCTTAAGACATCTTGCGATTGGACCGAAAAGAAATGTGAAGACTTATCCAATATTCTTCGTCAATGGGTTTAAGTTCAGCACAAAAGATCACGGGGCTGAAAAATAACATATAACAGCGGGGTATTTGTCAAAGACAGTGATGATCCAGATGAGCATTTAAAAGATTTTACGGCGTCTTAACACAGATTCTAGAGTTGACATATTATGTTGAACCTATAGAAAAGGTTTTTTTATTTAAGTGCAATTGGTTCAGTAACGTTCCTGGTTCCGGAATCAACGTGCATAAAGAGTATAAACTTATTGAAATAAGGCATACATCACACTACTATAAGTACGATCCTTTTGTATTAGCCAAGCAAGCGTTACAAGTTTATTTTGCTCCGTATCCATCTTTGAAAAGAGATAAAGCTGATTGGTCTGCTGTTTTCAAAACAAAACCAAGGTTTACGTTTGATGGAAATAATATTCCAGATGAAGCAGCATATCAAGCCGATCTTGAACCAAATACAGAAATAATAATAACTGATGATATTGATGTAGGGCCTTTGAATGATGAATCGAACGTCTTATTTGATGCATTCAAAAGTACCGAAGAAAATGAGATAGAATACGAGACTGAGTCTGAATCAGAAACGATGAAGACTGATCGTTTTGTGATGATCATTTAGTTAATTTTTATCCATGTTTTGTACTAGTAAATTTTTATAATTGTTCTGTGAAAGTGATTGAAACATGCTAAGTGAATTTCTATTATTGTTCTGTGATGATAATTTATTTAATTTTTATCCATGTTTTGTACTAGTAAATTTTTATAATTGTTTCTGTGAAAGTGATTGAAACATGCTATGTAGTAGTGAATTTCTATAATTGTTCTGTGATGATATTGTTTTTCTATAGTAGATATGTCTGGCAGGAGACGAAGTATGACAGGCACGCCATCCCCATCTCCCGGTGCAGGTGGTAGTGGCACTGCACCGGACTTACGTCCGATGGCAGAAGTTGTTCCGAAAAGTGTCGGGTAAGTATCAATTTTATTTAAAGTGTAAGTTTTAAAATCCACTAAACATGTATATCATAACTTTTGCAGGGGCTTTGAGGTGGAGCCATCAGATTATATTCTACAGGTTTCGAGGAAGGCTTTTCAGAGCCGGATGGATGGTTGCTGGCCTCACTGGGACGACATCCCCTCTCATGTCAAGAACGCAATACAGGCCGATTTACTTGTAAGTAGTAGTTTGAATTTCAGTTGTAAATTAATATAATCTATATAACTTAAAATAATTTCAATTTACAGGCTGCAGTCTGCGTTGACCCTGACGACATGGACGTTTTCTTAAATCACCGGAATAAAAGAATGAGAAAAAATTACAAGGATACATTGTCGAAGGCTAAGAATTCAGGCAAAAAGCCGAACTGGATGGGTGACGGTGTATGGACTGATCTTCTTCGGCTTTGGGACACTCTGGCAGCAAAAGTAAGTAATATATGTTTGCTTTGTTATTTAAATCTAATATAAATCTCGCAAGATATATACGTGATAATTTATCTTAATTTGTAGGAATTATCTGCGCGGAACCGGGCTAATAGGAATAAAAATCCTACATTGCACCGTGGTGGCTCCATATCCTTCCAGGAGCATAAGAGAGAGAGCTGGTAATTAAATTTATAAACTATGTTTACATTTTATTAAAATATTTTATATTCAGATTAGCAAAAATAAATATATATTTTCAGGCTACGAGATACAACCGCGAGCCCACTATGGCCGAGTTGTTCATGGTGACGCATGCCGTGGAGAGGACTGATGAAGAAGGCAATGTTTCGTACGAGTGGACGGATGACAAATCCCAATCCGTAATGGTAAACTTATTTATTGTTAATAACAATATTTTGTCTTATTTTATTTTTAAAAACTTGAAATTCGGTTTTTATCGTGTAAAATAATTGTTTGTAATCGCAGGAGAGGTACGAAGCTGAGCGGGCTCGGGTAGCACAGTCCACTGGTCGGGAAGAGCTTACGCTAGAGGAGGCGAACAATATCTGGGATGCTATTATTGACCCGCTTTCATGGACCAATGTGCGGTATAGCTATGGAAATCTGGAGGTAAATTTTGACATGTACTAATATATAAATTTACATGTGCATATGAATAGTTAAATAATTTTAATATATAAATAATTATGAACTATTGTATAGGCAATGAGATCGCAGAGTGCATACAGGAGGTCCCAGCAAGAAGAGGAGATTGCTCAGTTAAAGAAAACAGTGGATGAGATAAATGATTGGAGGAAGAGTTTTTTTGAGCAACAGTTGGATGAGCGGATTGCAGGTTATTTGCAACAGCATGGGAGGATGCCTGGAGAGGATGGCAGCGATGGCGAGGAATAGGTATGTTTGATTGCTCATTCCTTAGTTTGGTATATATACATTTTGGTTGGTTTGGTGTATATATATTTCGGGATATTATGTACATATTTTGATGGTTTGTAGTTGTGGTTGGAAAACTATGTACACATTTTGGTTGGGAAACTATGTACATATTTTGATGACTTGTATTAGTTGACATGATATGTATTGTTGTTGGGATTGTATATGATTTTGTTTGGTTTTGTTGGATTTTATATTGTTTAAATGTATAGTGATGTTATATGATGATATATGATGGCTATAGTTGATGAATATAGTGTATATTGGCTGTGATGATGGTATTTGATGGTTGTTGTTTGAAGTGTGTATGGGCTGTGCAAATGCACAAATTTTGCTTCAGATTAACGACGGCTGGCGACGGCCTGTATGTTGCAGATTAGCGACAGCTAAAGTGCAAAATTTTTGTGTCACGTAGCGACGGCTAGTGACGCCATTTAGTCGTTGGAAAATTTCCACATGGCACGTTTGCAGTCGCGAGCCGTCGCTATTTTGGTGACGGAGCCGTCGCTAAAGCCGTCGCGATACTATTGGGAGACGAGGTAAATAGCGACGTCTTTTAGCGACGGCTTGCGACGGCTAAAAGCCGTCGCTATCTGCTGCCGTCCTTGTAGTGATTCTTCCATCCTTAGAGATTTCGGGGACGAAATTCTTTAAGGAGGGCAGAATGTAACAACCCGAAATTTAAGCTATAATAATTAATTAACAAATCAATTCAATAATAAAATAACTTTGTGAAATTATTAGATTTGAGCCATGGGAGTTGCACCATTGTGTCCGTGGTAATTTTCTGGCCAATTTCCATATATAGATTGTCAAAATCCGAGCTAGAACGAAGAAGTTACAAAATAAACAAGAAAACGAGAAAAGAATTTTTTTTATAAAGGGTCAGGTCGACCCTAGGGTCGACCTTCCCCATAAAAGGGTCGACCTATAGGTTGACCCTCACCGCACAATGGTCGACCTGGCGGTCGACCCGCGTGTATACTTGGATGAGCAATCGTCTAGGTTCGAGCATGACGTGTTTTGTTGATTTTATCTCATCTGGTGCGTCCGTGCTTCCATCCGACGGTTCCCATCGAGCCAATGACGTGGTTGTGCTAGATTTAATCTTCAAATCCAATGGTCAGAGATCCACAAGTGACACTATAAATAAGACCCTAGGCCTAGTTATTTTTCTCATTCAGATTTTCCTCATCTGGGTTCATTGCCTGAGGCTGGACCCTAAAAGGAATATTTTTCCGAGGAGAAGATCTTTTTAAGTGAAATATTTTTACGCTATAAGTGGATCCGAGAAGGCCAAGGAAAGAGCTAAGGACCATATGTGAGTGTTTAAGTAATTATTTTAGATTTTTAAGTAATTTAAAATAATAGGGTTATTAACAGTTGTAGTTTTTCTACAATTTTGAGACCGCTTTTATACAATTTGTTTACAGTTAATTTTTAATGTTCTTTTTAGTCTATTTTATTTAGCTATTTTTATTTAGCTATTTTGTTCATTTATTTACATTTATTTACAGTCATTTACAATTATTTGTATTTTATTTACATCCGTTTTGCGTTAGATCGAAGCCTGTAAATTTTAGTTCTTTATATTCCTTTTACGCGAATAAATTATTAAAAAGTGGATAATTCGCTAATATGGACTAAATTTTTAGAACACTAAAATTATAGAAAAATTGGATGTAAATAAGTAGAACCGTAATAAAAGAATATATACTGAAATAGGAAAATTTGACATTTGCAAGCAAGTTATAACTAGTAGATTATAACTAGAAAGACAAGATTAAAGAGAAATTATAACATAGGTTATAATTAAATAGAAAGAATAGAAAGAGGCTTATTTTAAAGTCTTACACTAAGTTAATAAGCAAATATAGCAAAGATAATAGAAGAGGCTTATTTAATAGACTTGGAATAAGTTAATAAGCAAATAGAGCGGAATGAACAATATAGGCTTATTTAAAAGACATATATTAAGTTAATAAGTAAAGATAGAAGTAGGGCCCATAACCTATAGCATTCCCTTTCAGACTAGGACAGATGGTTTCACAATAGGTGAGGCTGGGCATGACCCTTTCAGAGTAGGACTGATGGTCTCACAGCAGGTGAGGCTGGGCTTAACCCTTTCAGACTAGGACTGATGGTCTCACGGTAGGTTAGGTGAGGCTGGGACATGATTATGCTAACTAAAGTAACTAAGGGGCCAATAGATAGAAGTTCAAATCAGGGGATTTGGGCAAGGGGCACAACTAGATTTTGTTTGGTAGGACCCGAATTGGCAGCATTCCCTTTCAGACTAGGACTGACGGTCTCACAACACACTTAGGTGAGGCTGGGCAGGACCCTTTCAGACTAGGACTGATGGTCTCATAACGGAGGAGGTGAGGCTGGGAACGCTTATGCTGTTTAGGGTAAGAGGGAGCAACAGATAGTGTGAGCCTAACGGTGGTCATGCGTGCGGCCTCGGTGCAGGGAGATAAGTCGTTATTGAGTTCCAGAGCGCTAGCAGGTGTCTTTTTGCTGTGGGACCCACAGGATGGGACTAGCTCACAGTGGCACAACAGAGATAGAAGGCCGATCAAAGGGTAGAATTAGGACTTCAGCCCAATTAAAGTAGGATTAGGAATTCAGCCTAATCAAAGCAGTTATCTAAGACAAGTGCAAACAATCGAAATAATCAAAGCAAGCAGCGTTTTATTCCAGCTTTATCTTTTCCTTTATTTCCTTTTTATACTATAACTGTTGATAAGTCTATTATCTTTATCTCGCTTAAAAATACTAGTAGTTACTTCCACTCACCAGACTTTTAGTCTGACCCACTCCTATATTTTCCCCTTTCCCCCTTCCATAGGCCAGCAAATGCAGGGACAATAGATTTCGGATTTTCTTGGAGATTCAGCTGCGGAGTTTTTCTTCATGTATTCTTCTTCTTCTTTTTAGTTTTTATTTTCATGTACTGGTACTTGTTGAGAGGGATGATTTTGTGTATGTACTCTGATATTGTGACTGAGATGGTGTTTTTCATAAGACATATGTATTTGGTATTTTGAGACTTATTTTGGTTAAGACCCATTTTATGAAGTTTTGTTTTTAAATAAGTTATTGTTTTAAATGTTTCCGCTGTTTTATTTATTTTGTCTTGTGAATCTTAGTCTCTATAAAGTTTTAGCTATACCTACAACACACCACGTCTTTTAGTGTGTGATTTTGGGTATACTAAGGGGTGTGGGGTGTTTCAGTTTGTTCCAGTGTTATGGATTTTGTGAAATGTTATGTTTGGTAGGGTATCTATAAACATTTGGATATCAAGGCAATGGAAATAATGTGAATTCCATACAGATAGGGTGCACAAACCTTAATTTAAGGTTTAGCCACTATTAGGGAAATCAATAATTATGTAAATTTGATACATAAATCAAGTAAAATTGGTTGCAATGCAATAGAGAATGGGTTTAATGCTCAGAAAATTCGAGAAAGCAACCTATAATTCCAAAATTCTCCTAGTTCATGTAGACCGATATTCTAGGGTATTATCTGATTTCACTCGATGGATTTTGATGTAAATAAGCATGAAAATGATAGAGAAAGTTATACTTAATTGATTGTGTGTTATTTGAGTTTATTCGGAGAAGATTTGGATCGAGTTTGCATTTGTATTCTTAGAGTTAGGGTTTGCAAAAAGAGAGAAGAATCCAGAGAGTAAGGAGAATGGCTAAGTATTTGTAGAAAGAAAGCAAAATATTAAGAATAAGATAATTTTCAGGTAAATCGGGTCGGAAGAGAGAAGAATATTGAGAAAAAGAAAAATGGCTAAGTAGTAGAAGATCGAGATAACGACCAAGAGCCAATTGCATACGAGATCGAGACGTGATCGATTTCACAGCATGTACAATGAGCATGTACGATTGGAGGGAGCACATGAAGGCAATGAGTCGTTTCCAAACTCAGGCAGATGTGCAAGCATGTGACGGCAGTGATTAGTACCAGCTCTAGATAACATGTAGACTTATGGTTAGCATAGAATCTATGGTTCAAAGCGCCGTTATGCCTGAGTGATCAGTTAGGGTCAAAGCAAGTACATGGTGAGGCTATCAGGGGGTAGGCCATTAGATTCGGGTCATAGTGCGGTTTTGGTATTACATATCCGTTAGCACATTGTTTTATAGTTTTGGAACAAGCCCATGGGAGAGTCTGTAACAACCTTAAAGAGGTACTTGTACCCAATAGCGGTAGCATAGATATACAAGCTAGGGAGCACTGTACTGGTAGGGATTTTCATTGTTGCCAGGAGAGTGGTCTAGGTTCGTATCTGGGCACTTGTATAAACAAGAGGTCATATTGGGATGCGCATTTCTGTTCATAGACTCTCAAGGGTTAGAATGTATATAAATCCAAGATCACATAAGGTATAGTTGCTCCATTTGTATTTCTTTCAGTACGACATGATAATAGGTATCCTCTATTTGACAAATTTCACCATGTTGTGCTTGTGATATACTGGTTGATTGATATTATCTACATGTATAGCATAGTGTAGACCTATATTATGATAATTTTATCACTTCTACGCTTGCATACTACGATTACCTTTATCACAGTATATTGTTACGTGATAGTCATGTTATATTAGTTATACTAACTTGTTGATGATAGGAGAAGAGTAAGTTATGGTATATTTTCTATGATTTTGAGATAGGTTTACTTTACTTATTTATGGACATTCTGGATCACCCTTGAGCCACATTCGTGAAGAGGACTGGCTGGGCCTTAGTAGTTTCCTGTTTAATTGTATATAGTTTTGATATATAGTATTTTTATATGGTTCCTCTCACACCATACTTTAAGTCTAACCCATGTTTTGTCTTTGTTTGTTTATGTTGTGAAAACTCTCGGGTACTCGATCGAGTAGTTTGAGAGTCAAGTGCTTTTCGGGATACGCTATCAGAATGCCTAGCTGGAGCATTTTGTAGGTATGACACCGATATTTTGGATAGGTATGCTTGATATTTTAGTAGTACATGACAAATCTGTTATTTGTATATAATACATATTGTTTGTACCAAAAATGGGCACAACACTCTTCGGAAGTTTTTGAAGAGATAAAAGTGAAGAATGAAAATTGAAAATGAGAATTATCTAACAAAAACTCCAAATAACAGAAAGTAAATTGCACAGAAGACAACAATTTAGAGTGGTTCGGCGTTTCGCCTACGTCCACTATGAAGTTTGATGATTTTATTGCTCGATGCTTGAAGATTACAATTTCTTATCGCGTAGTACAACAGATTTTATGATTATAATTTGAATCTAAGGCAGCAATGGTGATCTGGAGTAAATCTGGCAGGGTCTGGGCGCTCTTTAGCTTTAAAAATTGTCCGATCCCTTTTCTAAATGACCAGGGGCTCTATTTATAGGTGTAGGAGGCTGATATTTTGCCTAAATTTCGGGAGACCACTTCTGGCCCATGAGGGGGCCCACGCGCCCGCCTTTAGGAAATCTGTGCCCACTTTGGGATTGATTCGAAATCCATTCGAATCGATCAAGAAAGCGTCCAATCGAGCCGAAATTTGGTGTGGACATTCTTCAACATGTGCTCAAGCTTCTGTGAAAATTTCATAGCATTTGGACTGATGGATCTCGAGATATGGTCGATTCAAGATGATGATCTTTGCCAGGCTGCTTCGTTCGAATCGATTCATTCGAATCGATTGCTTCGAATCGATGGAGTTACATGCTTTCGCGATGACGTGGAGCGTATCATGCGCATCGATCTGCTTTCTTCGCCTATTTGATCGAGTCATCCCGAAGACTTCGCCGCCTTGACTCGATGGATACGAAGTAGTCATCAGCTATGGATTCGAACAACAATTATGTCAATGGATACGAGCTAACGAAGGTCGATGGTTACGAACAGGCCTTTACTTGATGGATACGAGCCACATAGCTCCTTAATGGACATGAAGTCAATCAATGCGAACTGGAGTCTTTTGATGGATACGAAGTAAGGTAACCTGATGGATACGAATTGCTCTGCCCAGATGGATTCGAAGAGAGGTTTCCATGATGGATACAAAGCATGACCTTTCCCTTCAACTTGCATCCATCATAACTTGAGCATATGAACTCGGATTGACTTGAAACTTGGAACGTTGGCTCTCTTTGCTTTTCTAGTCATGTCTTATCAATTATAGCTCGATCCGGACTCGGACAAAATTCATCGATATCCATAGTGAGCCTGTGTATGACTGACCTCTAGGATGGACCGTCATTGGTTTACTAGTCAATTCCTTGGTGTCATGGCCTTGCCAAAAGGCGGGATAACACCTATTATATTAGATATTTATTTAGAACTCCGTGTTGTTGGGAGTTGATGTATTTTGACTTTTTGTACTGATATTTATTTATCAGTTGCTTCAGCTAGTGTTGTCTCTTATATATTGTTATCTTATTCTATTCATGTATATTCATTATATTATATGTTATCATTCCATTGTGAGATCCTATCAATGTTTTGGTTTAGTATTTTGTTCTAAATTTTCCCCGACAAACTGTCTTTTTTGGTACTCGAAAGTCAATCGTTGATGTGAGATGATGATTTTTTGTTATTACAAAGGTGGGTAGTTACATCAATAATGGACACAATATTATTGGACATAATGAAAATGGTAGTAAAAAAGAGGAAAAAGGAAAAAAGATGATGGGCACAATGACAAAGAGAATGGGAATGCAAAGAAAATTATAAAGAAAAAATGATAAAAATGAAAATGAACCTATCACTATTTATCGGTTTATATATGTAATAAAACTAACAAATCCATCCTTTGGAGTTACATAGTGACATATATGATAATTTACAAGTTAAATCATATAAAAGTATGCACACTTAAAAAATAAAAATGGCGGAACCCTATTTGTGGCTAGGGTATACTCGTTGTTAGATCTCGATCTCTAATTTTCTTCTCTTTTTAAATCCTCTCCCATAGTTTCTTCTTTTATTCTCTTCTATAATCTCTCTTTAATGGACAAGGATAAGGGAAAACAACCGATGGGTGATGTTTGTGTAGAGATGGGGGAGCCTAGCGGTGTAAAAGGGAAAGGAGGCAAGGACGATGGGTGGAAAACGGTGGTGAATCGAATGCATATATAATTTCTACTACAGTCATATCTGGCACACCATCTCAAAAATGCAAACATCAAAACAAAATCCAGGTACCATTGGATAAAAAACCATCATACTTAAAGGTTGTGCAGAGTGGAGGCATCAATTGTTCTGATGCTGAAGGATGGAAAGAAAGGAGGGTTAGTCTCAACTAAGGTGCTTAAGGAGACAGAACAAGGTTAGAATCATTGTGTATTTTTATATATGGTTGGTCCTGGACCTTACTATAAAAATTTGCAAGCATATATGAAGAGGGTTTGGAAAACAACCAAAGAGGATATTTATCTCCAATCTAGAGAAAATGGATTCTTTGTGGTTCAATTTAATAGTGGGAGTGAATGTGACAGAATCCTTAATAATGGTCCATGGTTCTTCAATAAAAAACCTTATTATAATGTAAAGGTTGAGTTTGGAGATGAGGATGGATAGGGACTTATTACTATCCATGCCGGTATGGTTTAGACTTCCTGGGCTGAGTTTTAAAGTTTGGGGTCCGGAAGCGATTAGTGCCTTAGTTAGCACAATTGGTCATCCAATCAAGATAGACCTACCAACCTCGAATCAGAGTCACATTTCTTTTGCACGAGTGCTAGTGGAACTCTAGGCTAACATAGGTTTTCCTAAAGGGATTGAAGGTGAATTTGAAGTGGGTGGCACGTTTGTGCAGAAAGTTGAATATGAAAATCTTCCTCCCAAATGTGTTGGTTGTGTTTGCATTCGACACTCTTGAAACCAATGTCCCATGACTAGAGAATGGAGACCAGTGTGGAGAGAAAAAATGATGCCTAAGAATGAAGGAGGCTGTGATGAATGATACAGATAAGGACAATGAAAAAGTGAAGGTTAAAGAGGAAAAGAAAAACTTATTCAAAACTATCCAGGGTATAGATGAGGCAATTTTACAACTTGCGATGGCCAAAATATAAGTTATAAAAGAACTCGATAGGGGTACATCGAACCAAGATGGTGGAAAAGACCCATCCTGTAAAAGGGAAGCAATTGGCTTTAGTGTAGAGAAAATCATTAGTAAACTATGTGGGAAAGATATGGAGAAACTGCCTTCTACGGTAGTTTCGACGGTAGATGGAGATAAGGTTGGTAATCCATTGTCGAATGGACCCTTGTTGATTCCAACTTGATTGTGGAGGGGCACAGATTGTGAGTGACGAAGTTGACCATTATACTTCAACACTTGTAGAGGGAACCATGACAGCCCGCTACATGCCCAATGCTATACCTACTACCCCAATCAACATTGAAAAGTCAACATAGGGCCATGATGTCTCTCTCTGTCTTTCGTCAAGTAAGATCATTTCTATTCTAGATTGTAATAAGGGATTAACGAGGATTACATTTGTGCAGGTATTGGAGATTTTGTCAAAGGAGTAATTGATCGCCAGTAGCCCCAACAGCCTCATAAGCCAATACGATCGCAAACAACCATTAAACCTAGATAAAAGGGGAGAGCGTACAAGCCCGCCAATGATAAAAAACCGAGTAAAGTCAATATCGAATTACTTTTAAGAATAATCCAACATGGGTGGACCTAGAAAAGAAAAAAGGTTACGAGGGGAAAGTGATGACTCTTAGTGGAATGACGTTAAGGATCAGTAGAAATAAACCTAGTACAAGTAAACGAACATATTAAGCTGGAATGTGAGAGGGATCCATAAACACTTTAGAAGAATAGATGTTAAAATCCATGTTTATAAAATTAGGACGAGTTGTGTTGGAATATTGGAGAATAAGTTACGGTAAGAGGAAATCATAATATGGGGTAAGAAATTTGATAGTATGTGGCATATTATAAGTAACGTGGAACACTATTTCAAATGTAGAATCCTTGTTTTAATAGATACTGAAAAATGGAACTATTATATTCTCTTCATGAGTGATCAACATATTTCTATTAGGTTGCAACAAAGTGGTCTTCCTGACCTCGTTTGCATGTTTATATATGCACCCAACTTTGAAACTATGAGATAGAGTATGTGGGATTCATTAGAGAATGATGCGTTCATGATTATTCACCCTTCATTGCTCGTGGGCAGTTTCTATTGCATTAGATTTTCAAGTGAGAAACTTGGTGGGAACTTGGTATCTAGTGGAAAAATGACTGAAATAGACATATGCATAGCTAGAGCTACCCTAACAGAGCTGAACATTAAAGGTATTGATTAGTCTTGGTGGTCTAAACCTACATAGAATATCCTAACGAGAATTAGAACCTTCATTAATATTCAGTGGATACATGCTTTCCCATATTGTGAGATTACCTGTCTCCCATTAAGTAGTAGTGACCATTCCCCAATTTCGGTACACTTAATCGGTCAGGTGATACAACATTACCTTTATCCTTATGCATCTATTACTGCTTATCCTTATTAACTGATAGATCCTATAGCCACCTATAGTTTTGTATTAAGCATTTATTGGAAATGTCGATCCACTTGAGATATAAAAGAGAAAAAAAATATAGAGCACTAATCGACGTATTCAATAGATATTTAAGACATGAATATAGATGGTCGCTCCTAACCAGCCCTACTTTCCGCATTAGTAGACAGTATTACCTAGTAATACTCTTTGTTAATGTGGGTCTCAGGGTGGGGCATCATAGCTTGGTACACACACACATGAACCATTGGCGTGCTTTAGAGGATTATCAACAAGTGTTTAAGGTAGGATGCGAGTACAGACTCAAGATAGACTATTATATAAATTCTTAATGAAACAAAAGAAGTGCAATGTTAGCACCAAAATTGGTCACTAACCTCGTTAAGAAAGATTGTGTAGAGAGATAAATGATGAAAGTAAATTTAAACAAGGAACAATATGCTAAATTGAATGCAAAGACGAGCACACCAGATTTATAGTGGTTCGGCGTAACTGCCTACGTCCACTTTGAGGTTAATCTTTATTGCTTTACTAGATAATTGATTACAGATACAATTCGTTTGCCAATTACTTGGATACAATTGCTAAGTAAAGAAGATGAGTCTTGAATGTGGCAGAGTCTCCCCAGTGTTCTCGAAAAAAGGTCCCTTTCACTATGCCCCTGCCTCTCTATTTATAGACAAAGATGGGTTGGACTTCCCTGGTGGGCCTGGTAGCTGAATACCTCGACCCAAATGGAGTAACTCTATGTGCCGACCCAAGTATGCCGAACGGCTAAATGCTGAACATGGCATGAATGACGAACGATCTCCTTATGCCGATCGAAGTGAGGTCGAACACTCTGAATGCCATAGGAAGTATTTGTGCTGAACGACCATCTTCATGCCGAACGAAGCGAGGTGCTGAGTGGGGAGTGTATGCCGAGCAATGGTTGAAGTTGACTGAGGTTGGATGAATGCCGATTACCTCTGGCTGCCGAACATTCTCGGGATGCCGAACAGTCTTTGGATGCCGGACGAACTCAAATGCCGAGCAAACCTCTTATGCCGAACGTTCACAGATGTCGGACGATATACAATATCGAATGTCTCTTAAGGCCGAATGCTCTTGAGTGCCGAGCGTCCCATAGATGCCGGACGATCTTGGATGCCGAGCACTCCTGGATGCCGAGCGCATCTTGGATGCCAAGCGCTTGCTAATGCTGAGCGCTTCGTGGATGCCGAGCGCTTGCTAATGCCGAGCGCTTCATGGATGCCGAGCGTAATGAGATGCCGAACAACCCAGTTGAGCCGAACGGTATGCATGCTGAATGACCCATAAATGCCGGACAGTATGCTAATGCCGAGTACTTAGTTGCCTGGTCAAATCTCCAGGAAACACTTGCCCCCCAAAGTGTATCACGTGACCGAACATGATACGCTTTGAATTACATGCTCTCTGTGTTCCGCTTCGATCCTTGTCTTATTTCTCTCGGAGGTGTCATCTTGTGATTACCAGGTGGTGTGTGCTGAACGACATGCGAATGCCGAACAGTACAGCTGAAGCCGAGCGCTCCGTGTCTGCCGAACGACTTCGTTTTGACCGGTTCTAACGGTCACCGTCTCTTCGACTTCTTCTTCTTCCCTACATAAAGGCCGGCCTGCTCCATCTTCTTCTCTTTTTTACACTCACTTCTTCTATCTTGTACTTGAGAAGCTCGCCTGTTAACAGCCTCCAAAGACTTAACAATCCTTCCCAATCTATTCGGCATTAATTAAAACCGCGCCCTCAACTCCAGATTTCTCCAAGTCTCGATCCACTAACTAGGTAACGATCCCTCTAATCAAATCCTTTCCCTGAACAAAGAGGTTTTAACACGAGGCTCGAGTTCGTAAATTAGAACTGTAGCCGATAGGTGTTGCGTGGATGAAGGAATCGAACTTCGACTAGGATATTCTTTTAGGGCCAGATGATGTGGAGGAAAGTAGGAGTTGGCTAGAATGCCGAACAACATGGTCCGGTATGACTCGCCGAACGATACATCCTCGTTGTTCGGTGTGGATGGAGGGAGAAAAGAAAAATGAAAGCGTTGTTTAAGGAAGGAGTACCTAGCGTTGGGGCTCGGCGTAAATTTGGTTCGGCGTGATTCACCACATGCCGAGCAGTGGAATGGAAGGATAGGGAGGAAGTACGAACTAGATAGGATGCCGAACGATACCTCGACCGAACATAACTTAGACCGAACAGCGCTTTGACCGAACGATATCCAGGCCGAACAATAGTTAGGCCGAACGATAATTTAGCCGAATGAGATTTAGGCCGGACGATAGATAGGCCGGAAGATAGTTTGGCCGGTCGATTCTAAGGCCGAACAACGTGAATGCCGAACCATACTTAGGCCGATCAATCATAAATGTTGAACCACACTTAGGCCGAATAACACAAATGCCGAACCATCAATTGCCTTGCCTAATCACATAACAAAACAAGGACAAGGACTCTAGCATACTAGCATATCAAACTGATCTGGACTATTAACTCCCTAGTTTCAGTAGACATAAACCTGAACTTAGATTGACATAATCGAATAACTTCTTTTAACGTTTTCTGAATCTGAAACAGTAATCACCATAAGGCAGGCTTTTGGAGACGGTCAGCGATGACGGTCTTCGAAGGCGATGATTTGAAGCTCAGTTTTATATTAGCAACCTTGTGACTTTCAAATTTTCAACGCTTATACACGATTGATTGCACTAGTTCACACACCACGTGGGGGGAATATTCATGTTGTTAATTCTAACGTTGAACATTTTTCAAGTATAGTTCTCACAGGTGCTTTGCCAGATTTACTATTAATTGGAGATGTCAAAAAAATCTAGCTCCGCCACTATCTCAGATAGGCCCGGGCCGTCTTCAAAGCAAGAAGTCGCGGACACTTCAAATCCATCGACTTCCCCCGCGCATAATTTCCCAATCCATTCTTACATTGTTCGAACATTCTTTGGATACTTAGAATTTTTTCTAATCCACGCTCCGGGGATTTAGAGTAATCCGGTCCGCATTCAGAGGACTCGAAGATTCGAATCGTCTATACTCTAGTCCGCACTCCAGGGACTTAGAGTACTCCGGTCCGCACTCAGGGGACTCGGAGATTGAAGTCATTTATACTCTAGTCCGCGCTCCGGGGACTTAGAGTACTCCGGTCCGCACTCAGGGGACTCGAAGATTGAAGTCGTTTATACTCTAGTCCGCGCTCTGGGGACTTAGAGTACTCCGGTCCGCACTCAGGGGACTCGGAGATTGAAGTCGTTTATACTCTAGTCCACGCTCTAGGGACTTAGAGTACTCCGGTCCGCACTCAGGGGACTCGAAGATTGAAGTCGTTTATACTCTAGTCCGTGCTCCGGGGACTTAGAGTACTCCGGTCCGCACTCAGGGGACTCGGAGATTGAAGTCGTTTATACTCTAGTCCGCGCTTTAGGGACTTAGAGTACTCCGGTCCGCACTCAGGGGGCTCGGAGATTGAAGTCGTTTATACTCTAGTCCATGCTCCGGGGACTTAGAGTACTCCGGTCCGCACTCAGGGGACTCGGAGATTGAAGTCGTTTATACTCTAGTCCGCGCTATGGGGACTTAGAGTACTTCGGTCCGCACTCAGGGGACTCGGAGATTGAAGTCGTTTATACTCTAGTCCGCGCTCTGGGGACTTAGAGTACTCTGGTCCGCACTCAGGGGACTCGGAGATTGAAGTTGTTTATACTCTAGTCCGCACTCAGGGGACTTAGAGTACTCCGGTCCGCACTCAGGGGACTCGAAGATTGAAGTCGTTTATACTCTAGTCCGTGCTCTGGAGACTTAGAGTACTCCGGTCCGCACTCAAGGGACTCGGAGATTGAAGTCGTTTATACTCTAGTCCGCGCTCTGGGGACTTAGAGTACTCCGGTCCGCACTCAGGGGACTCGGAGATTGAAGTTGTTTATACGAGTTCGTACATCATACAGAATAATGTAACTCCAGCAGTTCATCACCCGACTATGAGATATAGAAACATTAGTAATTCATGGAAAAGACGGCTTCAAGCCTTTATTAATGAAAACCAACTAAATTGCCTGATTACATGGTCAAAAAGAAACTAAGAGATAACGGAACAAAAGCATACAGGAAATAACTGCACCTAAAACATGAAAGAAACAAGCTAAGTGTAATAACGTCGCAAATGTTCACTGTTCCACGCTCGGGGGAGCGTCACGCCATCAACGGTCGCTAGCTAGAAAGTTCCCTCTCCAAGCTTCCGTTCAATGACATATGGACCTTCCCAGTTGGGATTCATACGTGATGGTACCGGGAAAACTCGTTTCAAAACGAGATCACCCACATCAAGGATTCTTGGGCGGACATTCTCATCGTAGTATCGCTTGACTCGATGCCTATATGCTGCCGCCCTTAATTCAGCCTCTTCACGTTTTTCATCAACGCAGTCCAGTGATTCCAACAAGAGATCTTGATTCGTCTTAGGATCATAATGTGTCACTCGATGAGATGGAACTTCAAGCTCCACGGGTATAACGGCTTCCGAGCCGTATGCCAATGCGAATGGAGTGTGGCCAGTCGCGGACTTGTGAGTAGTTCTATAAGCCCAAGCGCTGTTGGGAGTTCATCTACCCACTTGCCTCCAGCCTTTTCCAAATGCTTCTTCAATATGGACTTGATTATTTTGTTCACGGCTTCAACTTGTCCATTAGCCTTCGGATGAGCAACAGTGGCGAACTTTTTCTCAATGCCGTACTTTGAATAGAAATCTTTGAACTCATTACTTTCAAACTGAGTTCCGTTGTCCGTAATGATGGTTCGTGGGAGGCCAAAGCGGCATATAATGTTTCATACAACGAAATTAATGACTTTCTTGGAGGTGATTGTGGCTAAAGGCTCTGCCTCGGCCCACTTCGTGAAGTAGTCGACTGCAACTATCGCGTATTTTGCACCACCTTTGGATATAGGCAAAGAACCGATTATGTCGATTCCCCAGATTGCAAACGGCCAGGGACTAACCATTTGTGTGAGTTCCGTTGGTGGAGCTCTCGGGATTTTCGCATATCTTTGACACTTGTCACATTTTCTTGCATAATCTGCAGCATCCCGATTCACAGTGGGCCAATAGTATCCGTAACGGAGGATCTTTTTCGCTAGCGTTTGCCCCCTAGTATGGTCGCCACATTCTCCGTCATGAACCTCCTTCAATACCCTCTTTGTCTCATCATGGGCAATGCATCGTAATAAGGGGACCGAGAACCCCTTCCGATACATTACTCCATCCCACATCACATATCGTGCGGCTTTTCGAATGACCTATCGTCTTTCGCTCCTTTTTTCCGGTAAAGTCCCGGTCATCAGGTATAGTTTGAATGGGGTCATCCATGACTCCCTCTCGATTCCTGTTTCCAACACAAAATCAACTTTCATCGCGTCTATGCTTGGAGCATGCAAGGTTTCAACGGGAACCAATCCCATTTGCTGCGCATCGCCAGTGCTTACGAATTTAGCCAATGAGTCAGCTTCTTTGTTCTGTTCACGCGGGACATGCGAAATGTCATAATGTTCGAGGTTCGAAAATAGTTCCTGAACCGGAACAAGGTACGGAGCAAGCTTCTATCCCCTTGCTTGGTAATCTCCCCGCACTTGGTAGACCACCAACTGTGAGTCACAAAATATTTCGACTGACCTTACCCCGAGTTCTCCAATAAGCTTTAAACCAGCAATCAATGCTTCATATTCTGCTTCATTATTCATAGCCGGGAAATTGAGCTTCACGGCGTAACAAATCGACCAATTTTCTGGAGTCACGAGAACTACTCCAGCTCCGGAGCAGCGGTCGTTTGATGCCCCATCGGTGTACAATTTCCATTCAATGGGGGGAATGACACTATGACCGTCCGGTTCGTCAGATACAGTAAACTTAGCGATGAAATCTGCTAATGCTTGCCCTTGTATCGCTCTTCGTGGCAGGTAGGTAATATCGAACTGACTCAACTCGATATTCCATTTTAACATCCTTCCAGAAGTTTCTGGTCGTTGGAGTACCTGCCGTAAGGGCTGATCGGTATAAACACTGACTGAGTGTGCTTGAAAGTATGGACACAGATTACGTGATGCAATCACCAAGCAATAAGCCAATTTCTCAATTTTAGGGTAATTTCTTTCTGCCCCTGTTAAACGTTTGCTAACGTAATACACTGGCTTTTGGACTCGGTCCTCCTTGCGGACTAAAGCCGCACTTATGGTATGCGGGGATACGGCCAAGTATACGTACATCATCTCATGGTCTACTGGTTTTGACAGCACTGGAGGACTCTCCAGATGCCTCACCAGATTTCGGAATGCTTCCTCACAATTAGATGTCCATTCGAAATTCCTCTTCCCTTTCTTTATTATATTGAAGAAGGGAATGCACTTGTCCGTGGCTCTGGATATAAATCGACTCAGCGTAGTCACTTTTCCATTCAAGCTTTGCACCTGTTTTATAGTTCTGGGCACTTGCACATCTCGAATAGCTTGAATCTTTTCTGGATTAGCTTCAATTCCCCTAGCATTAACAATGAATCCCAAAAACTTCCCCGACGCAACGCCGAAGGAACACTTCAGAGGGTTGATCTTCATCCCATAATATCTGAGTATATCGAACATCTCTGCTAAGTCTCGAATGTGGTCGTTTGACTTTCGTGACTTCACGAGCATGTCATCCACATAGACTTCCATCGTTCTACCAATCTGGTCTTTGAACATTCGATTCACCAAACGCTGATAGGTTGCTCCCGCGTTTTTCAGTCCGAAAGGCATCACTACATAGCAATATAGCCCAACGTCCATGATGAAGCTGGTGTGTTCCTGGTCTGGAATATGCATCGGGATCAGATTGTATCCTGAGTATGCATCCATGAACGATAACAACTCGTGTCCTGCAGTGGAGTCGACCAACTGATCAATCCTTGGCAATGGGAAACTGTCCTTGGGGCATGCTTTGTTCAAATTAGAATAGTCTACGCAAGTTCTCCATTTCCCGTTCGCCTTTTTCACCAGCACGGGGTTTGTTACCCATTCAGGGTAGAGGGCGTCGTGGACGAACCCATTGGCTTTGAGTTTGTCCACCTCCTCTCTGAGAGCAGCGGACCTCTCCGGGTCCATCCCTCTCCTCTTTTGTTTAACCGGGACGTACTTCGGGTCTATGTTCAACATATGACTTGTAATAGCGGGAGAAATCCCACACATGTCAGAATGTGTCCAAGCAAAAACATCAAGATTCGCTTGGAGGAAATCACTGAGATCTTCAGTCATTGCGGGGCTAAGTTGTGATCTGATCTTCAGTACTCGCGACGGATCATCTCGGCTGACTGAAATGTCAATTGTCAATTCAGCCGGCGCTGCCTTTTCTTCCCTGGGTTCCTCATCGTCGTCTCTCGGATCTATGTCTCTGTAGATCCGAGGATTATGCCCGAGCCAGGGCTCGGGCATTATTTGTCAATTGTCGGTATTATGGATGCGGACGGAATAGTCCGTAGCCTTTCCTTTCTCCCTCCGATGGGCCTCTCAGAGCTCAGCCACATAACAGGCACGACCAGTCGCCTGGTCACCATGAACAACACCTACTCCTTTGTTAGTTGGAAACTTCAAAGTCAAGCACCACGGGGCTAATGCTGCCCTAAACTCGGCCAGGGCCGGTCGACCCAAGAACACATTGTACGGAGAATCCACATCCAAAACTACGAAAGGTAGGATTCGCACCCTCCTTCTCTCACCTTGTCCCAGTTCAACTGACTCAATATATCCCACTGCATCGGTCGCTGCGCCATTAAAGCCATGTATGCGAGCTTTAGGCGGTTTCAAATCCTTCGTCTCCATCTTCATCTGGTCATAAGCCTTTTTGAAGATGATATTGACTGAACTTCCACAATCAATCAAAATTCTCTTTACATATGCCGGACCGATTGTCGCAGATATGACCATCGAATCGATGGTAGGAGCCTCTACTTGATCAGCATCTCTGCTCCTGAATACTATATCGTCTGTCATCATGCGTAGCTGTTTAGCAGGGGTTCCATCCTCTACGTTGGAACAACACTCGAAGTCTGCGTGCTTCAGGGAACTAGCATACCGCTCCATTTCTTGCCAGTTCTTATCCGCAGGGTGAAGTCCGCCGATGATCGTGTTTATGACTAGTCTGCCCACAGTCCGGGCAGGCTCCTCGGGATGACGTGGAGCTGGTGCACGACCTGGATTGGATGTTCCCTGTCCTCCTTCCTGCGGATTCTTCACAAACTCCTATAACTTTTTCTACCTAATCAACTTCTCTATAGCGTCGTGTAGGTGTCTGCACTCTTCAGTGATGTGCCCATAAGTCTCATGAAAGCGGCAGTACTTCTCGGTCCGCTTTTGTTCCTCGGTCGACTCCTTTGGACGTGGCTTTATGTACTGAAAGGTATTGCAGGTTGATAGGTAAATGTTCTCAAGAGATGCATTCAGCGGGGTGTACTCGTTGTAGGTTGGAATTCTCGGCTTTCCTTTCCCCGCTTCTCTCTTCTTCCCTTGATTTCTTCCTCCGGATTCCTTAGATTGCCCGGGCTTGTTCTGGACATTGACTTGAACTTTTCCCGAGTTGTCTCCGGACTGCTTCACAGCAATGTTGATTTTCACGGACTCCTGGACAGGCCCCGGTGCCTTATCTTGCCTTACCCACCTGGCTTCCTCTCTTCTTATGAACTGATGTGCCTTTGAGTAAAAACGCTCTAGCGTAGTCGGAGGCTTTCCTGCCAGCCAGTCTCCAAACTCTGAATCCGGATCCACACCTCGCATCACAGCCATAAGAATTGCATGATCATTGGGGTTGCTGACTTCAGTTGCCGCAACATGGAATTTCTGTAAATACTCCTTCAATGATTCCCCAGGAGCCTGGATTACACTTGATAGAGACATCACGTCCTTTGGATGAGTAGTGTGTATCATAAACTGTTCTATAAACTTCTTCGCCAACTCCTCGAAACTGGATACGGACCGCAGAGGAAGTTGGGTGAACCACATGGTAGCGATCCTAGATAAAGTTATTGGAAAGCACCTACACTTGGTTGCATCATTTGCTCTAGCTGAATCCATCATCCATTCGTACCTCATGACATGCTGTTTGGGATCAGTCTTTCCTTCATATGCTGGGATAGTTGGCATACTAAACTTTCTGGGGTACGCTGCCTGTAGAACAATGTCTGTGAACGGAGTATGACTTCTTGACACTCCCCAATCATCGTTTGATAAGCCTTGATTTTCCTTCATCAATTGTCTGATCATGGCTGTCAGGTCTGGTGTTTGTATGGAAGGTGGAAGGTTGGAGTCTGTTCTACGTGATTGATCAGGCTGATGTCTCCTCTGCTGGTGATCTGCCAAATGTGCATCTTGAGGTTCGACATCATTGGTATCTTGATGATCCGGGCCTCCAGCCTCCACCTGCACTCCAGCTCCTAGGTTTCCAGCTCTTGCTTGGTCACGGTCTCTAGCTGTTCGGACAGCAGCACCTGCATGCGTAGTTTCAGTCTTACGGCGTCTATGCCTGGGAGGTTCATCGAACGAAGTCGAGCTGTCGGATGAAGAATAAGGAGCGGGATTGCCCTAGCATTCTGATGTTGTTGTTGAGTGAGTTGTGCTATGAGGTTGGCGTTGGCTTGCATCTGCTCTCCGAGTTGTCTCCTGCTTTCCCTGAGCTCTCTTATCAAGTCGTTGAACTCTATTCTGGTGACAACCGGCATTTGGTCCTGGGCGGTAGTCCCTGCACCTAGCATTGCTTGCTGATTGCTAGGTCCTGCTTGTTGTACGCTAGAAGTCTCGTGGGCGTCCGCATTATGAGAGGCTGATCTGATACGTGGTCTTGCCATTGTAGAGTTATTGGTATGAACTCTGAGTAGAATCAACGGACGTCCTACGAATGAATCAGATCTTCTTTGGGGGATTTATTCAATCCAGTAGCTTCAAAGCAGATCCTTGAGGTCTGAGAATTCAGTTCTTAGTGAACGCACCAAAGTGTTAGCACCAAAATTGGTCACTAACCTCGTTAAGAAAGATTGTGTAGAGAGATAAATGATGAAAGTAAATTTAAACAAGGAACAATATGCTAAATTGAATGCAAAGACGAGAACACCATATTTATAGTGGTTTGGCGTAACTGCCTACGTCCACTTTGAGGTTAATCTTTATTGCTTTACTAGATAATTGATTACAGATACAATCCGTTTTCCAATTACTTGAATACAATTGCTAAGTAAAGAAGATGAGTCTTGAATGTGGCAGAGTCTCCCCAGTGTTCTCGAAAAAAGGTCCCTTTCACTGTGCCCCTGCCTCTCTATTTATAGACAAAGATGGGTTGGACTTCCCTGGTGGGCATGGTAGCTGAATACCTCGACCCGAATGGAGTAACTCTATGTGCCGACCCAAATATGCCGAACGGCTAAATGCCGAACATGGCATGAATGCCGAACGATCTCCTTGTGCCGATCGAAGTGAGGTCGAACACTCTGAATGCCATAGGAAGTATTTGTGCTGAACGACCATCTTCATGCCGAACGAAGCGAGGTGCTGAGTGGGGAGTGTATGCCGAGCAATGGTTGAAGTTGACTGAGGTTGGATGAATGCCGATTACCTCTGGCTGCCGAACATTCTCAGGATGCCGAACAGTCTTTGGATGCCGGACGAACTCAAATGCCGAGCAAACCTCTTGTGCCGAACGTTCACAGATGCCGGACGATATACAATATCGAACGTCTCTTAAGGCCGAATGCTCTTGCGTGCCGAGCGTCCCATAGATGCCGGACGATCTTGGATGCCGAGCACTCCTAGATGCCGAGCGCTTCTTGGATGCCGAGCGCTTGCTAATGCCGAGCGCTTCGTGGATGCCGAGCGCTTGCTAATGCCTAGCGCTTCGTGGATGCCGAGCGTAACGAGATGCCGAACAACCCAGATGAGCCGAACGGTATGGAAGTCGAATGACCCATAAATGCCAGACTGTATGCTAATGCCGAGTACTTAGTTGCTTGGTCAAATCTCCAGGAAACATGCAACATGCTGCTAAAGAGCTGGAGTTCTGACACAAAATTTGAAGTAATGGAATGTAAAAAATTGGGTAGAGACCTTTAGAGAAGCGATTCATGATGTAGAAACTACTAGGGATCTCCAAAGTGAAAAGGTGAAAAGAACCTACGACTTAATTTTATGCCAAAATGTCAAGTAGATGGAGTAGGAATGCTTGGAACCCATGCTTGAAGGTAACGGGTCATTCATGCAAGGATCCAAATGAGTTTGGCAAGATGGCAGTAGAATACTTTGAAAATCTATAGAACCCAGGCTCGTACACATTCATTCTATAAATTATGTACAAAAGAATCATAACAGATTATATCAGGAATTTTTTGAACGATGATATTTATTATAAAGAAGTGAAGGTAGCAGTTTTCCAGGTTCATGATAATACACTAGTAGGCCTGGATGGTTTTAATGAAAAATTTGTTAAAGTTCATTGGGAAGATATTAAAAATAAATTATTAGGGATGGTTAGAGACGTTTTCTCCGCTAGGAAACTGATACGAGAACGTAACCACACACTTATTTGTTTAATCCCGAAGGTTAAATTATCATCTGATATCAAAGATTTCTGGCCGATCTCTTGTTGCAACTTTGTCTATAAGGTATTGGCCAAAGTGTTAAGTTATAAATTTTAGGCCTTTTTGGATGCTCTAATCTTTGTAAACCAATGTGCATTTGTCCAGGAGAGGAATACAATTGATGGTATTTTGATTATGCATGAACTTTCAAGATGATTTGGTAGGACACAATAATAGTAATATGTGTGTTAAAGTTGATATCAGGAAAGCTTACGATATGATCAACTATAGTTTCATCCTTCATATTATGGAAGAAATAAGGTTCACGAGAAAATGGAAAAGACTAATTCAGGAGACAAATAATTCGGCATGTTTCTCCATCAATTTCCAAGGCAATAACTATGGCTATTTTAGCAGTATAAATGGGCTCAGGCAAGGGGATCATATCTCACCCATGTTATCCATAATCGTGTAGATTTTTTTTGATACAAATGGATAGAACTAGAAAGGAGGGTAGAATCAAAGCAATATCTAAACATTGTTCGTAGATTACTCATTTGATATTTGTATATGGTATCCTAATTTTTGCCAAAGCGGATATGGTGAGAGCAAGGGCTCTAAAGGAAGCGTTTAACCTTAATATACTATAACAAGACATCAGGTAGACGAATTAAAATCTAACATATTTTTTGGAAAAGGGAGCACAGAAAAAGAGGAAATTTGTTCTATCTTGTGTGTCAATGAAGGAGAGCTACGTTTGAAATACCTTGGTATTCCGTTGTCGAATCTAAAATTGAAACATAGTGACTTTCAAATGTTAATTGAAAAAATCAAAAACAAGGTTGAAGTATGGGAAAACCGATTGCTTAGTCTGGCTGGTAGAATAGAACTAATTATATCTACATTATACCCGATGATATTGCACTAGATGCAATGTGATGTGCATGTAAATGTGCATATATATACATCCATATTTTATCTCTTTTTATTTAAATAAATATCATATTTGGGCATTTTAACATGTTTAAAACCAAAATTCAATTAATTTCAAATCATCGTATATTCACCTTCATTCAGGGACAAAACGGACATTTTTGTGCATGTGTAAATTTGAGAATTTTTACCTGGACATTTTTGATGATATTTATAGGAATTTGGATGCATATGGAAGAGGCTTATATGAAGATACATGCATGCACAAATGAATACAAAGGAAAGAAGAGGGAATAATTCAAAGTGAAGATCATGGAGGACCCCACCTACCCACCTACCTTAATGTACAAATTAGAGGCTAATGAACATGCTTATGAAACTAATGTCTTTATGTACACTTAAATGATGATTAGTAGAAGCTAATGATTACTTGGCCTCCACACTTCCTAAGGGGTATTTTGGGAAGCTCCCTAAAAATAGAATTAGGGTTTTATGCATGTATAAATAGCCCTTTTATGTACATGTAAATCATCTTCCACTCTTTGATTTTTGTTAGGAAATTAAGAAATTAAGTTGTAAACACAAATCAAAGTGAAATAAAAATGGCTTCCAAGCCTCTTTCTTCTCTCTTTTCTACATGCTTTTCCTTGTTTTATGTTGATGTTTATTTTTATGCTCTCTTTCTTTTCATGTTCATAGTTTAGATTTACATTTATGCACTAGTTTAATACATTTCCTTCTAGTAGTTAATCTTCTTTTTCTCGTTGGTTCTCTACTTTACTTCATTTTCAATGTTGAAATCTCTATGTGTTGAAATGATAACACAAATGAGGAGCTAAACCCCTTCAATTTAGGGGTAATGAAACTCTCAAATATTATGTGATTTCAACATTTCTATGATTTATTATTTCTTTGTCTATGCTTCATGAAAGTAAATTTGATGTAAGTTTATACAAGTGGGTTTGATAGCTTATATTGCTTATGCAAATGAGCTATTCTTATTCAACATAAACACAATTTACATCATCATTTGCTAATTAATTTTTGATTTTGAAATGAAAGTAAAAATGAAATTTGATGATCTATATTACTAGTTACAATAGTGAATAGATCATACTTAAAATAGCTTTTGCTTTGGCTTCATTTTCATAAGAATTATAAGTGGTATAATTGTTGTATTATAGTTTGATGGTTTGAGTTATGTTAATTAATAACATAAACAAACCATACTTATAATAAATACAATAATTATTTCACTCAATATCAAAGCTAGAGATCATAAATCATTTGTTTATTGATTTACAAAAATATGAGAGTGGATTTGCCTCTAAATTGTTCTCTAGTATAATTGTTTTTAAATCACATTTTAATTCTAGTTTTAGCTTTATTTTATTTATAGTTAACAATTCCTCCTCCATTTGGTCTAATTTGAGTGAATAGATTTTTAAACTCTAACAATTCCCCGCGGATCGACCCGTATTTCGCCACGTACTACGATAGTACGCCGTGCGCTTGCGGTAAATTTAATTTGAAATTTATTGACGGTTTTCTAATTCCATAGAATTTCCGTCGGTTAAACACAATGCTTCAAGCTCTCCAAAGCGATGATACATAGCATTATTCAAGTCTGTTTGAACTTCCATTGGAAAGGCAAATAAGTAAAATTCCATGGAATATTGTATGTATAAGTAAACAAGAGGGAGGGATGGGGATCGAAAATATAGATGAACTACAAGTAGCAATGGGTATCAAACTAAAATGGAAGATTCTTAATTACGGGGGAAGTTAGGCTGACTTGATGACTGAGAAATATCAAAAGAGCCAACCTTTTTGGGAATGAAGTATAAGGACGGATTCCTTGGTGATTTGGAAGTGTTTGATAGAATAGAAGTTTTAAAGTGCACAAGGAGGAGCATAGTGGATCATAAGTCTAGATTGTTATGGTTTAACCCATGGTTAAATGGTAGTAATCTGGTTAGTAGACTCTGCATGGACACACTTATGAGGGTGAGAGGAGAAAAATGCTTAGTGGAAGATATAATAGATCATAGAGCTTGGAGATGTGATAGATTCAGTTTTCTGGGCAGTCTAAGGAATGAAATAGAGGCCATCAAACTCAGTGAAGAAGAGGAAGAATATTTTTGGATATGCATGGGTTTGAAAGAAAATAAGATAAAAGTGAAGGAGTTAATTGAGATGAAGTGGGTTTGGGCCAGTATCAACTACCCCAAATCAGCACTTTGCACTTTAAAAGCCATAAAAAATTTACTGCCCACGAAAGATCGACTGCTACAAAGACATGTATAAGTGGACATGTTGTTGTTTTGCAATCAAGTTAATGAATCGGCAATACACTCATTTTTTCAGTGCAAGTTTAGCACCAGCTTGGAAGCGAATCAGAATAAAATTACTATGGCCAGCAAGTCATTCAGAGGTATTATCTATCGACTTCGAAATTATGTCTATCCAACAATAGTTCAAAATCAAATGTAAAAATAGGGACATTTCCAACATTGCTTTTTCTATGTGCACATGGTGCATTTGGAAAGAACGCAACACAAGAATGTTTGAGACTAATAAAATCAAATCTGAATGTGAAGTGTGGGAGCAGATAGTGTACTTGGAATTAGAAGTTTCAGACCAAAACACAACACATGCATAGACGATCATGATGAGAACACATGTAACTATAGTCATAGAAGAACTTACACCCAGCCTCATCGAGACTGGGCTCATTTAAGCTTATGCGGTCTATTTGATGTCTAGCGCCAGCTCTGCATTCCAGGTTCGGTAGTTCGCTGTTTCACTTTTTTTCTTTGTTTGTTTCCTAATATATTTCAAGTCTAGATCTATCAGTAGGCGAGGAGTTAAACACAAAATTTTAGTGTAAAGCTATATTGAATAGCCAAGTAAGTACAAAACTCACCTTCTCGAAAGTTAGATGGAGAAGGCTCGTTTGTCCCCCGTAACTTTTGCTAACATATTTGACGACGAAGAATGCAGTCTTTAAGAGGAGTTTGGTGACTATTAAATTACATAATTGCCAATTATACATCATACAAAAAAATTAATTACATTTAACAGGCAAACTCCCCATGTTTTCATCTTTCACACATATATACTCTTCATATACTTCTGGAAGAAGATTCGAACTCATAAAACAAAAAATAGCTCATTATTACAGAGACAAGATGCAAAATTACAAATATGAAGTTAGAGGAGAATTTTTTGGAAGCATTGGAGGAAAATGACACCAACAATGAAAAATAATCTAACATGCAAATAACGGAGGTGGGAAAAATCAAATCTTTCGATTCAACGAGTTATAGCAAAGTCGGATCTGGTATGAATCTATTTTTTTATCCATTAAAGGTTAAGTTGTTGAAGGAATGCAAGAACTAGTAGGGGAGAGGCGCCGCAATTTTTTTGGACAATGAAAATGATATGTGAGGGTTTGAAGTGGGTGGAGTAAATGAAGTCTTGTGGTTGTCGACTTTAGTGATGATCAATCCAGAAGCCGGGTCGGATTGTTTATTGGTGTTTTAAATTTGCATTGTTGTTGCAATTTGAGGGATGCGGTTAGGCTAATATGAGATTTTGGGCTATAATTTTGGGCCAGACTATATACATTGTAAATATTTTTAGCAATAAAGAAAACTTGAGCCTTCCTTCAAAAAAAATGAAAATGATCAAGTCAAAATGATAAACAAAACGGCAATGGAGTTCAATGATGAAGAAGAAAGTGATGATCAAACCAACACTCAATTTTAGGTAGACAACGTTGAAAAAAAAGAGATGATTAAGAAAAATCAAAGAAATAGAAGAAAAGGAACTAAAATCATAGACTGAAGATGTTCAAGAACAAATAAAAATAGGTACACATAAAAAAATTCATACTTGACAACAAATTAGAAAGTCACAAATATTTGACCGCTAAATTTTTGCCAAGTAGGTATTTGCTAATCAAATATTTGCTAGGAAATTATATGACAAAGTGGTATCTGCCAGTAATATAGTTCCCAAAAGGTACTTTCCAAGCATATAACTACCAAGCAAATATTTACCACAACATATAAATTCCAAACAAATATTTTTTGGATAATATTCACCCAACTTTTAAATTCATCCCTTATATATTAAAATATAAAAAATGTAAAATAATTCTAATATAGCAACAGATACGGCATAATAAGAAATTCAAGAATCGGAAGTGTTGCAACGGAAAGAAGAAGGAAAAAAGGACAACAAGTTACTTATCCAATTTTTCTTTTCTACACCAACTATTTTCCATATATTTAATAAACCATGTTTATGCATAAATTAAATAAAAAGAAAATCATGCAACAGATAGACCTAGAATTAATTCTCACACATTCAAGTTGCTTACATTAAGCAAAAGTCGGGAATACAATAAAATATCAACACAAGAGTTTGAAGATATAAGAAAAGCTTAAGAAGATAAGAAGAGGAAAAAGAAAAAGAAGAAAAAAATGGAGCAAGAGGAAAGTATCTCCTTCATCACCATCAAAATGAGTAAAAATGGAAAGCAAAAGACAAAAAGAAAAGGATCCAAATTTTGAATATGAAATTCCATTAAAAAATTAGATAAAAACAAAAGAATGCAACAGAAGTGAAGGAAAACGATAGTTGAAAAATTATTAGATGAAAACAAAGAATCTGATGATGACAAATTTAAAGTTCTGGAAGACGCAAAAATAGATGTTGAAAAAAGTAGACATGTAAAACAATTTATAGCACAACATCAAATAGAGGAAATTACAGAATTTTATGAACAAGATGGAAACAATGAAGTATACACATTTCATATATTTACCAAATATTAGTAAGATAAATATTAGCCAGCCAGCCATTGTAGCAAATATTTGGTAGGAAAACATTTGCCACAAAGATCCCAAATATTTACAGGATATCAAACTGGAAAATATATATACATAAAGAAAACCAAGAAGTTATTTGCTAGGCAAGTATTTTGGCAATTATTTGCCACAAATTTTTTTTCCAAACAACTTTTATTGCAAATATTTGCCATGCGAGATATAATATAATTGATCCAAGTATAAACCTAGCAAACACTTGCTATTATGCAAGCTATAAAGATATGTGCTACGCAAAATTTTATTAGGCAAGTATAATTCCAGGAAAATAATTACTAGGCAAACATATTAACAAATATTTGTCGTCGCATTGCTTAATGTACACTACTATACCTTACAATATTAAGCTTTATTTTCTAAAAATTTTAATAGAAAAAGGCGTGCTACAATCAAGAAGAAAACGTAGAAATAAGTAGAGTGAGTATATCTGTTACTAGCGAATATTCCAGTCTCAGAATAGTCTTGAATAGATAGAATGGACTGAATAATGATATAGGAAAAGCACGCATAAAATTTGGATGGGTTTTGGACAACTCACATCATGTTGATATCGCGTGGTTGACCAATTGGTACCGAGATGATCTAGTCATAACGCATGGCTAGAAAACCTTAAAGACTTGGAAGAAAACTCAAGCTTAAGAAAAGATGGATCATGATTACAAAATCATGTCGATACCGATATGAAATCATGTCAGCACCAACATGATTGACTTCCTTGATTTTTGTGCATAATGGCATCTTCTTCGTGCTAGATTTTCGAATCTAGAGATTGAGACGTGTTCAAGCCTGGATAGCGAGGTTTATGGTTTGGATCATTTATAAATAGCAAAGTGACTTCAACTAGAACGGAGGAATGTCACTTTGGATCTAAAACTCTATCTTCTACCCCCTTAACTCATAAAACATATATAAAACCAAGATCTATAAAAAGGTAGCTTGGATTTTGATGGTTATCATTGTATTCGAAGAGAAAATTATCAATAACAAGGATTAGGTGGACATAGGCCAAAGTATTGGTTGAACCACAATAAAAATTGCATGTTTGTCCTTGTTTCTATCATTTTCATACTTGCAAGATTTATATCTAATTGATTTCGAAATATTGTGTCAACTTTTGGTGCAACATTTTAGCACTTTCATTGAGAATGACTTGAGATTTGATTTGAAGAAGATGAAGTGCCCTACAACTGGAGCTATTGCTGGAGGTTGCCATCAAGGATGTGAGGGCAGCCAAAATGTGTCCTCGGAATCAAATCCATCAGTTTACGTGATCAGAGAAGAGATGGTAAGAATGACAAAAGAGATGTAAGATAAGATGATGTCTCGATAAGAGGAAATGACAGATGCATTTTTTAAAAGAATGGACCAACAAAGGACGGCTTGAGCAGCTGGAACCGTGAACCTGAGGGTAGAAGGCAATGCAGACATATCTGGAGTTAGAGCAGAACAAAATGGAGCCGACCTCCCATGAGAAGAACCACTCAGTATTGACCATAATTAGGTTGTACCTGACATAAATATCCTAGGGGCATGGCTAATTTGGGCATTAGATGAGCTACGATACCGGGCATGGGCATTGCTGGAGTCAGAGAAGCAAACTAGAATACGAACGTACTACCACGAGGATTAATGCCAGAAACTCCCCATAGGAACCGGGGCAAGATCAAAATATAAAGCAAAGGCACGTGGAACCCCAAAGATTTCCATGAAATGATAATGATAGGATTGCTAATATGATTAGACAAGTACTAAGAGGTGGACTCTATAATCAGAGTTTGGAAGATGCAAACAGAAGCCCATTTACCTCAGAATCGGATACACCAGGAACCCACTTGATTTTAAACTGCCTACTTTGGAGATGTTTAACAGAAGAATGGATCCGACCGTTCACTTGATGAGATATGTCCAACATATGGAAGTGTTGGGTGCTTCGGAGGGAGCGATGGGACTACATTTCCCATTATATCTAACAGAGTTAGCAGCAACATGGTTTAGACAGCTGGAAAATGGGTCCATCAGGAAGTGGACCGAACTAGTGGATAGGTTTATGAAGCAGTTCAGAGTTCACATTACATGACCAAATAACATAATGAAACTTTCGAATGTTAAGCAGAGGGCTGGAGAGACCCCGTGGAGTTACTTAACGAGATTCAATGCGGCAGCCGCTACAATGAAGAAGCTAGACCCGACAATAATTCTGATGGCGATAACTTTCAAAATTGCAAGTAAAACCGACTTCAAGATTGCTTTGTAAAGAGACCCGCCAATGGATCTTGTGAGTTTCTATTACCAATGCCTGAAGGATGATGAAGAAAATGAAAGTGCTGAAGTTAACACTGTAAATGATGGAGGACCATCCAAAAAGGACAAAGGAAAATGAAAAGCTAACGATGACTTCGGAGGACTGAAGCGATGACGGAGGGAGCCGAAGTTTTCCTCCTACACCGAATTGATAGAGACCCAGGGAAAGATCTATCTTAATACAAGGGGCAAGTTCCTTACACCTACGAAGAGAGAATCCATTGAATAAGAAAAAATGTATGGAAAATAATACTACATATTCAGTGAGTTGGATGGACACAAAACAAAAACATGCAGGCATCTGCCCGACTTGATAAAGGAGCAGGTTCAAAGTAACCGGCTTCAATAATATGTAATAAATTAAACCATAATAGAGTAGTAGAAGCAACCAACCTTCGTAGCAGATGTGCTAGAACACGGCCATGAACCTGGATCGAGAATGGTTATCCCGTGATCGAAATGGATTAGAATCAGGTTTAATCTTCGCCCTTTGATTTTGCTTTGAATAAACCTTAAAGGATCACCACTGGAATGCTTACACATGCATGGGATCTCGATCAGTCCCAAGGCATGCTCTAGGTTAAGGTTCGAGGGTAATCCTTGACTAGATTAGACTTTTGGACTTTTGCTAGATGCATTTAATTTAAACTCTATGAGCAAATAATTAATGAAAGTCATTTGAACATGATAACTAATATTGATATTACTAGTGGACACTACCAAAATGTAGTTAACCCTTAAACCTGATATATGAATTGATAGGACTTGGTTCCCCCAACCGGAGAGATGGGGTGATGAACCATGAAGTGCAAGTTCCCTTACTAGAGAGTGAGTGGATGGACTAGCTTGGATAATGAGTCCCCTCATCGGAGAGTGAGTAGATGGATGCGCTCGAATAGCAATTCTCCTCACCGAAGTTTAAGTGGATGGACTGGCTTAGATAGTGAGTCCTCTCAACAAAGAGTGAGCAGATTGACTGGCTCAGATATTGGGTTTCCTTGTTGGATTGTGGGGTGCATTGGGCTCAATTTTGATTAATGATAACGCAATTTGGAGAGATCTAAACTTGACCTTAGGATTAGACAGCCTTATGATTAGATAATGATTACGGTATGATTAATTAATGTCTTTGCACCGATTTTCTTGGACTTAGTTATAATGGAACACTAGACGATACTAGATGATTTATAAGTAACGTTCCAATCGGCGCAATGCACCCCTATGACTAATGATGCATGATATACAATTAGCCTAAGATAGATAAATCCCAAGAAAACACGGGTTAATATTGATATAAGATATGTTAAATTCTAAGTGAACGCGGAGTGATTATGATCTATGACTAACACTTAAGCAATGACATGAGTCCTTAGCTATGATGGTCTAGAATGACCTTTGATTTTTAGGCAAATCCAAAGGAACCAGGTGATTCTCCATGATTTGGACCAATGAATACCATAAAGCAGAATTAATGACAATTTACCAGTCTCGATACATGTTCTTGAGCAAAGCATGCCTTACATTCACAAGATGTACTTTGGGGGCACGTTTTACCTGTGAAATTTCCGGTCTCAGAACAGACTTGAACAGATAAAGTGGGCTAAATAACTATAAAGGGAAAGAGCACACAAAGTTTGGATGGGTTTTTGAAAACTCGAATCATGTCGATACCAAGTGATTGACTGGTTGGTACTAAGATGATCTGGTCATGGAGCATGGACTAGAAAACTTTAAGAACTTGGAAGAAAGCTCAAGCTTAAGAAAATATGGATTATGACGTACAAAATCATGTCGGTATCAACATGAATTCATGTCGGTACCGACATGATTGACTTTCTCAATTTTTGTGCACGACGACTTATTCTTCGTGCTAGATTTTCAGATCTAGAGATTGAGATGTGTTCACGCCTGGATAGCGAGGTTTGTGCTTGGGATCATCTATAAATAGCAAGGCGACTTCAACTAGAGAAGGGGATTAGCATTTTTGATCTAAAACTCTATCTTCTTCCTCCCTTAATTCATAAAACTTATATAAAAACCGAGATCAAACAAGAGGGTAGCTCGGATTTTGATGGTAATCATTGTATTTCGGAGTGAAAACTAATAATAACAAGGATTACATGGATGTAGGTTGAAGTATTTGCCGAATCAATATAAAACTTCTATGATTGTTCTTGTTTCTATCATTTTCATACCTGCTAGATTTAGATCTAATTGATTTTTGATTGTTGTATCAATTTTTTTAGCACAACAATATCTGGTATGTTACTAAAAAAATTAATTAATTCAAAAGTATGTATTTTTACAATATAGTTCAAACATAATAAAATTAATAAAAATAAAAATATTTGTACTGGTATAATATTCCATTTCAATAGAGGTAATCGAATAGTTCATGGAAACAAAACTGAAACCAACACATCAAGACATTCCATAGTTCAATACCTTTGTAGTGGAATGCTAAGTGAGTAATACTATCGAATATAATGAAAGTATTATAATTAAATAAATTCTCAATATAGGTATTAATTCAAAATGGATACACAAACACCTTTGAATATTTGGTAGTCCAAACTCGGGAAAAAGATGCAATGAAAAGCAGGAAAATGTTTATTCTTCTACATACTCTTCCCATTATACAATGCTAGAGTTTAATGATGTTAACCCAAAAAATGGATCAACACCTAGAGTCAAGAATAAAACACCAGTTCGAATTACATAACCAATAAAGCAGTAAAAGAGACATGGAATTTTTATAGTGGTTCGACGTACTGTGGCCTACGTCCACTTTAATCAATTTTTATTAGTTGCACTCTCTTCGAATTACGATTTGTTTGATCCAATCTGGCCACAATCTAGTGGATCATAGATTTTCTATTGAGTTAAAGAAGTTTGTTTGAGCAGAAAGAGAAGTGTAATGGTAGCTCCAAGTCCAAGTAGTGGAGTAATGGAGGTGAAGTAATCCAGCAGAGAGAAGGTCCCTTTTTGTTAGTGGGTAGGTTGGTTTTTATAGGGGAATTATGCAGCATTAAGGTAGAGGCCCAATATCAACGAAGTCCAGGAACCAAGCCAAGGCTATGCTAGAAAAAGTGAACCGTCCCTAGTTATCAATGATAACTCAATGCTGATTTATCATAGGTGGTGCAATTTGCTCCACTCCACTTGCACGCTTTTTCCTTCTTCTAATTGAGTTATTTGATCCTCTTTTCCATCGTCTTCGAGCTAGGTCTTGCGATCTTTTATATATCCACTTTCCTTTGCTTCATTCTAGTCAATCCATAGAATAGGTCATCCAAACTCTGAGAAAATCACTTCTTACCGAGTCAATAGAATAGAAGAGGAGTAGCAAATGACTTAGGAAGTGAATATGAGGAGGCTCCATAACTCGAGGCCAAGTTATCATAACATTGGGCCGAGTTATGGCCTTAGCCATTTTTGCTTCCAACTTTTTGGAGTCCAATTCTCGAGTCCTTCCAAGTGCACATGCCAAGTTTCAAGTTGTTACATCCTCGTTTCAACCTTCCGAGTCCAATTGAAATCTGCTTTGCCGCAAAGCGGGTTAACACTTGCCACTCAAAGTACGTCTTTTGAATGTAAGGTGTGCTTTGCTCAAGAACAAGTTCCAAACATCAGTTTTCCATAGTTAAGCTTTCCAGTTGCTCTATTCTTAGTGAATTGTCTAGTTCCTTCATATTCTCTTGTAAATCAAAAGTCACTCCGGACCTATTTCAGCCTAAAGCCTAAACTCTGCCAAAGTGTAGTTTATACATCACGATCATTCTGATTTTATTTGGAGTTATTACGTCATACATCAAAATCGTCTCGTGTTCATCTAGGATTTATTTATTTTGCTCTAATTACAAAGCATACAAATCCTTTAATCGAATTTATATTCATTCTAAGGTTCGATCTCTCTGGATCGTTTCATATTCAATTTATCATGCGATCTCTCCAGATCATTTATCGTTTAATTTAAAGGGATGATCTCTCCAGATCATTTTATATTCAGTTTAATGTACAATCTCTCTGGATCGTTTAGTGTTTAAGTTAATGGAATGATATCTCCGGATCGTTTATTGTCTAATCTAGGCTTTCAATCTCTCTAGATCCTTGCTAAGTTTGCTTACTCTTTGAAAAAGGGACACAACGACCAAGCAAGCCCATCCACTCACTCTCCAATGAGGGGACTTACTTATCGTACAAGCCCACCCACTCGATCTTCGGTAAGGGGGCTTGCACCTTGCACTCCAGTCCCATCTCTCCGGTTGGGACTTAAAGCGATCAATATCAGCCATTACATTCAATGTGGATTTTTCAAAATTCAAATATTCAAATCAAAGAAAATAAGCAAAAGTCCTAAGTGTTCATCCTAGACATCCGACTCAGAGCGTGAGTGGGGACCGATTTAGGTTTTATGCACGTCTGAGTGGTCTGGGTTATTATTATCCTAAATAGTCATCTTAGGCATCCGACTTAGAGCGTGCCTAGTGACAGTTCGGTTACACGTGTAAGCAGCCCGAGGTTATTGTTGTCTTTATTGCTAAATATGAAAAGAAAAATGCAAGAAAAGAAAATGAAACAACCAAGCGCGGGAATCGAATTCGACTCCCATTTATCCCAATCATGGGATTACGAGTCTCTGACCAAATCCCTCGTTGTTCCTTAATGCATTAGCTGCTGGTAGAGGTCGCTCCGGGCACACCATTACAGTTTGGTTTCTTACGTACTGTTGCAGCTGATTACTCGAAACCAGTTCTTCTATTAGGTCACAAAGGTGTCGGCGCTCGTTCGTTTCATCTCCATCTAATTCGTGGAAGATGCAAAACTTCCAGATCTTTTTTCGAGATCGATTAGTTCCTTTCTTGGAGGCTTCCGGTAGGGGGTTTGCCCGTAGTGTCTAGATATATCCTCTTTGGGGTTTCGGTCAAACTAGTATAGGAAGTGAATTTCGTCTCTCTTTTGTCCGATCGGTTCCTCAAAGTCATCATCAGTTTTTCTTTTTTCTTTGTCTTTTCTAGTCCTTGCTATGGACAATCCCCTGCCATCCATAGCGTTAATTTCAGCATCTTCAGCTTCATCCTTAGCTTCAGCGTCTTCTTGATGCATATCTCTCAACTTCATAACAGAATTTCGCAAGATCCATAGGTGGATCCCTTTCTAGTGCACCTTTGAAGTCGGTCTTACCTACGACTCCAGATATTGCTGCCATTAGGATTAGTGATGGATCCATCTTATCAACTGTAGCTGCTGCCGCATTAAATCTTACCAAATAGCTTTTCAAGGCCTCTCTGGGCCTTTGTTTCACGCTTGACAACGTCAATACGTTCTTTGATCATGAGATGTGAACTCTGAACTGTCTCAAGAATCTGCTCACTAGGTCGGTCCATGTGCTTATGGATCTATTCTTCAACTTTTTGAACCACATCGCCGCTATGTTCTTTAAGTATAATGGGAAAAACCGTCCCATTACCTCCTCAGAAGCACCCAACACCTTCATATGTTGGATGTATCTCATCAGATAAATTGTCGGGTCTGCCTTTTCGTCTTACATTTCCACGTTAGAAGCTTGAATTGGGAGGATTCCTTACGTTTCAGATATTAGGAGTGAATGGATTCACGTTCACATCTTCCAGACCCTGATCTAAGGGTCCCCCTCTAACTATTCGTCTTACCAACTCAGTAATTTGATTTTCACCATCCAATGAAAGTCTTCGTCCCAAGGTGATATTCTGCCCCTTGTTCCTAAAGAGGAACACCAGCACGCACTCTGGTGTGTGTTCTTTGAGCTATACATTTTCGTTCTGATTCATGTTTCCAACTCTAGAATTATCAATTCCCAGCATTCCAACAGCCATTCCGACATTGCCCCTGAGCATATTTCTCTCGGTACCGAGGAGATTCGGGTTGGTACCAGTAGATCTATCTGTAGGGACATTGTTCCAATTTGCTCTACTCCAACTCCAGATGTCCCTACGCCAGTTCCTTATCCTTGGCCCTGAACTCCTACTGCTCAAGCTGTTCCTTGTTATCCCATCCTTTGGAAAAATTCACTTAACAACTCCTGTTGTCTAGTCACTAATCCATCATGCATCTCCTTCATCATTTTCTACATCTCTTCCTTTGTCTGGCAGATGGATTGATGATAATTTGAGGACACATCCTGGCGGCCCCTAGATTTTGGTTGAGTTGCACCGGTTTTAGATCTAGTGTGAGGCCTCTTCGTCTTCTCCAAGTCTTAGATTCAAACATCAAGTCTTCAGATTTGGCTCTCATTTCTTAGTGAAAGCACCAAATGTTAACCCAAAGAATGGATTGACATCCAAAGTCAAGATGAAAGCACTAGTTTAGATTAAATAAACAAAAAAGAAGTAAAAGAGACATGGAAATTTTATAGTGATTCGGCGTACTCTGGCCTACATTCACTTTAATCAAGTTTTATTAGTTTCACTTTCTCCATATTACAACTTGTATGATCCAACCTGGCCACATTCTAGTGGATCCTGGATTTTCCATTGAGTCAGAGAAGTTCATTTGAGGAGAAATATAAGTGAAGAAAATGTAATGGTAGCTCTAAGTCCAAGTAGCGGAGTAATAGAGGTGAAGCAATCTAGCGGAGAGAAGATCCCTTTCTGTTAGCGGGTTGGTTGGTATTTATAGGGGAATTGGGCAGCATTAAGGTAGAGGCCCAGTAGCAATGAAGTCCAGGAACCAAGTCAATGCCGCGCTAAAAGAAGTGAAACACCCTGAGTTATCATGATAACTCGGTGCCGAGTTATCGTAGGTGGTGCAATTTGCACCACTTCACTCGCATGCTTTTTCCTTCTTCTAGTTGAGTTGTTTGATCCTCTTTTCCATCGTCTTCGAGCTAGGTCTTGCGATCTTTTATATATCCACTTTCCTTTGCTTCATTCTAGTCAATCCGTAGAATAGGTCATCCAAACTCCAGGAAAATCACTACATGCTGAGTCAATAGAATAGAGGAGGAGTAGCAAATAACTTAGGAAGTGAATATGGGGAGGCTCCATAACTCAGGGCCGCGTTATGACCTTAGCCATATTTGCTTCCAACTTTTCAAAGTCCAATTCTTGAGTCCTTCCTAGTGCACATGCCAAGTTTCAAGTCGTTTCATCCTTATTTCAACCTTCTAAGTCAAATTGAAATCTACTTTGTTAAAAATCGGGTTAACAAACGCACAAAACGAAATTTAGAAACATTGTCACTCATAAAAACCAAGAAGAAAGAATGCATTTTGCCCCTAAAAAGAATTTCCAAAAGTAGTGATAAGTTAAAATATTAACTAGAAAAAATATAAACCATTGAAAAATATTTAGATAAATAAAAGTTCCTAAAAGATATCATGGATCTAGAAGCTACGCTTGAGTTATCGCAGATATTTTTTTTTATTAATCTAATTTAGATAGTACATATTATAATCACCGTACTAATATGAATGTAATTTCAAAATGAACGATTTGAATGTGATGTTAGTATGGACAAGGGTCCTCACAAAAATATTAGGCAGCTAATATACAAGCTAAATTTCAGTATGAAGGATTTGAATGATATCCGTATAAATTTGTGTATAAATTCTGACCACATGCAAGATTTTCTACCCAAATATTTTCCAGACATATATTTTTTGGTAGTGGGGTAGTAAAATGATATAATATTAGTGTGGAAAATTGAATAAATAATTTCTATATAATTATTTTATGTTTTATATATGTATTTGCATCATCTTAATTTCTTGACAAATCTAAAACATTCAAATCAAATAATTTCCATGCAAATATATGGTTAGCTACTATTTCCCAGGTAAATATAAGAACAAAATTTTGCCAGTTATGTATTTGACAGGAAAATAATTTCTAACTAAACATATTATAATTTCCAAACAAATATTTACCTTGCAAATAGAAAAAGATTTGCCATAAATATATATGCAAGGTAAATATTTTATAAGCAAATATTTGCCACTCATATAATTGGCAAGCTCATAATTTCCAGCATAACAAGTGACATAAATACATCATAAATTTATAAAAGAAAAATAATCAAAATAAAACTATTAATTTAAGAGCAAACAAAAACATAATACAGAAAATGTCTTTAAACTGAAAAAGTTACAAATCAATATGAACTGCAATTGATTTATAAGCATACAAAACCATATGTAATGACCCAACTTCTTTAAAACACTACAAAGCATATATATGTTAACCTCTTAAATTGACTTAATTTGATCTAAATAAGGAGGCTTTCTTACCCCCTACGTCTCCTCTTTGGTGGTTATACCTCAACATCTTTAGGTGAAACACCATATTTAAAATTCAACAAGCGGATAAATTGGATGGTAATAAGCTGCTCAAACAAGGATACTTTGAAATAATCTTCAATATAGGAATAAACATCCACATTAAAATCAAGAATACTTCTAACAGCATAAGCACATTGAAAACCTTGAATATGCCATATATTATAATTATATCGCCGATTACCCAAATCAACACGATAAGATTGAGAAGATCAAACTTTATAAACATTTGCAGTAAATGATTTCCACAACATGGCATAATTGACTATTTGAATTATTGCACATTTTGAATCTATCAGTCATAAGATTCATAAGCTTCAACTAGATTCTATCTAACATGCAGTGATAAGTAGATGTCTTTTCATTAAAATCCAATAGCTAAAGCTTTTTGCATAATTTAAGCTCATTTCCCAGAACGTTTTCCAATAAAAGAACACATTAGCAAACTTTTCAAAAGGAAGACCTTATAAAAATTACTTCAGTATCACCAGCACTCCTAAATTCAACAAAATCTTGATTAAACTCATCTAACGTAGCATCATTAGCAATACGAGAAAATAGTAAAATGATCCCTTTTTTATGTCGAAGATATTTTTTGTTATAAAACTCTTCAAATTATTTTTCAAATGATAACAACAAGATCTATAGTGTGAACAGGGAAATACTTTAGCAACAATAAGAGAAGACCGGGATATCGATCGGTTACAAAATAAAACCACGATCCTCATCACATAAAATTTTTCAATACCAATTTGGCTCATCTTCACCAAATACAACAGCGCAATAGGAGGAAAGAATCTTCAAATATAGACAAATACATGAACTTTTTGGAATAAATACAAATACAAGAAAAACAAAAAAGTTAAGCATAGCAACATCCAATTTGAAAAATATTTGCAAGGTAAATATTTGCTAATGTGATAATCAAATAATTGTTCGGTAAATATTTGACAGACAATTGATAAAGCTAAAAGAATTTGCCTAAAAAAATTTGCTAGTAATATTTCTAGAAATTACTTTACATGCATTAATTTGCCAAAAAAATATTTACCAAGTAAATATATGTCAAGCAAATATAAGCCGACTAAATAAAAACTAACTAAGAACTTTCAGCATTAAATCATACCTTGTTCACAATTTTTAGTTGTTACAGATACAATACAATCTTAGCCTCCACCTCTCATAAAAATCCCTTGTAAAAGTATTTAAGAATGACAATATGAAAATCCATGTGTATAAACTTCATAACTAATAAAAACCCCTCAAACTCATGACCATTAAGAACACCATGGAGCTCTACCATACTACCGGGATTTGACTAAGCTAAAGCTTCACAAAAATATTTCAAATGGTGATATGAAAGTAAATCTGCCATGAATCTCTTCAAGAGCAAACTTTTTCCAGTACATGCAAAATAGTAATTTAAAATAACATTGTATTTTGTTAGATATAAATAAACAATATCTTTTTTCTTCATTTAAGGATTAGATCGAAACAAAGTAATAACCAATTTCTAACAAGTTTGCTAGAAACAGGTGGACGGTTAATCATTTTTGTATTGACTTTATATCCATTTTAATACAATAAATCATAAGATATAAACAACACGCCTCAACACTGCTAGGAACTCTTTGATTAATAGCTATAAATTGGATTTCCAAAATCATATTTTAACAATTGTTTCAAAAATAAAATAGAATCAACTGAAGGAACGGGCATCGAAACACTAGAAGAACTAAATGAACCATCCCTACTAGAAGAATCGATAATCGAAGAACTATGTGAACCAACATTAACTGAACTACATTTAAATATTTTCAAACTAAAAAAACAATTAGAAACTCCTTATAACTATGAGCAACAATAAACGTTATGCTATGCCAAACAAAAATTTGTTTCTACCAGCACTAGATCAGTCAGAAGCGGGTTAAATGAGTGAATTTAAAAAAAAAATCATTTTGTTCTTTATTGAGCCTACAAACCCCTAATGGATTTTAGATCTCATCTAAAATATTTTAAATAAAATATTCATTTTATTTAATATGTTTGAAAAGTCTTTTATTTTATTTTATTTACAAATATATCAAATACACTTATTTGTATGAAGTGCATGTGCTACAGTTAAGAAATGTACATATTTAATGTGATCACATATAGTTGCCGTGATTTACACCACAACAGATCCATTTCCCTTTACATATGCCTTTCTTTGTCTAAGATTTTGAACTAAAAATACATACATAATAAAAGATCGCATAATTGTATGTGATATATATATATATATATATTATTGGTTAATCTTATGTTATTTGAACTCTATAATTGATAATAATAGATTAGTTTTAAATTAGGAAGAACTTGGAATTAAATATTACGGTTTCATACAAAATCTCTTGTGAATTTAAGTTATGAAACATACACATATACGTTTCTAAATATATGAATATTACGATTGATGTTTTGGATTTTAAATAACTTATATATGTGAATATAATAATTAATAATATATGTATAGATATGTGTGAGTTTAAAGTTAACATTTTAAAAATAAGTTTTAATTTAGATAGGAAACAAATTCTAACGACCTAGAATTTTAGTCGGTCGAATTTGGAATATTAAATTGATTTTAAATATTGAAAAGTTAATTTTAGAAGTTAAATAACTTAAATTTCAAATTTAGCAATTTTATTTGATAATTAAATAATTAAATTTAATATTTGGAATTGCTTAAATAATTAAATCCTGAATTTAATATGAATAAAGCTAATTTCGAAAGTTGATTTAAATTCTATTTAAATAAGAATGAAGATAGTAAACATTTAATTTAGATTAAAAGTGATTAATTTGGTTTTTTATAATAATTAGTTTTAATTAACATGTAAAAATAGCCTTTTGGGGGACTGTCTCGAATTTCAACGTAACTAGTTTCATTGGATCTGTAATAGTGAATTATTGCAAGTTAATGAATTTTTGTGCGAAGTCGTGGCAGTTCGTGCTGATTTGACGTGAGGTGATGATGGATGTGGATGGTTGGATCGTGTTGATTTGATGTATGGTGGTAGTGATTTTTGTGCGAAGTCGTGGCAGTTCGGTGGGTTCAAGGCAACGCTACAGGCAGAACTGGAGGCCGAGGGTGGCACTGTTGAGTTGCTGGTGGTATGGGCAAGCTTGGGTGTGAATGTGGCGACGAAAGATAGTAGGTGGTGGCCGCAATTGGTGATAGACGTCGTTTGACATTTTGGGGAAAATAGGGCGCTATGCGGCGCTTAAAGGATGCGACCTGTGGCATTGGGGGAAGGGAGGCTAGACGCGACGGCGAACGGCGATGCGAGGCAGCGGCGGTAATCGAGGAAAATTCACGATCGAATAGGTTCTTGCATGCCTGGGTGTATTGGTGAACGAGGATGATTTGGGGAGGGGAATTAATTAAGTTAAGTTAATTAATTTGATTTAATGAATGTAATTAGAGATTTAAAATAATTATATTAAAATCGATAGCTTATATATTGATTATCTTACTCATACGAGGTCCAAATCAAGCGTGGTGAGTCACGTTAGGTCGTGTCGATGATATCTACGCTGTGGAATTGGATTGGCTTTGATTGGAGACAATTGAAACTTGGGCTAAAATCAGACGTCGTTCGATTTTAGTTCCAAACTGGAACGCCTCAGCGGCATCTGGAATAAGTTGAGTGAATCTCACCTTTTTGGCTAACCAAAAATATTGTATAGTCGATAAAAATTATTAATTGGATGTTTGGATATTTATATTGTCGATTGTTGGTTTTGATGAATTGTCGCTTTAAAAAGAAATTAATATATGAAATCAATTATAGGGGAACAGGTTGGAGGGATCTAACATGATTCCTCACCACTGTTGATTTTATTTATATATGTGTGCTGATATTTATATATGAGCTGTGATGCAGGGGGACGGGTTGGAGGGATCTAACGGGATTCCTCGCCATTTATTGAAATGTTCTTCAATAATATTTTCGTTGAATGGTTATGGAATATCAAACCTGATAGTTAACCTATTGGTTATGACATTGTTATATGAGCAACTAAGAACCCTGTAGTAATAGGAAATCAATATCGATATTGATTAAGCGTTTGTTAGCTATTGGCCTCAAATTAGTATTCTAAGAAAACTATAAATTGCTATTTGAAATGGAATTGGTTTTTGAGACAGGAAATGATTTTATATCCGAAATTTGGTTTCGAAAATATTATGTTTTAAAGGATTTAATTTCTCTTTTATTCCAACCTACCTATCTATCTCTTTTTTTAAAATTATTTATTTAATTAATATTGTTTTAAAATTATGTATTTATAATTAATATTTTTTTAAAGTTGTTTATTTATAATTAATATTGTTAAAATTATTTATTTATATTTAATATTATTTTAAAGATATTTATTAATATTTTACTATTTGGAAAAGTTAATTATTCAGTTGATTAATATGGTATGAGATTAATAAAAACGATTATTTAATAGTAATCTAGAAGTTAATTATTGTTATTTATAGTCATGATAAAGATTAATTATTATTGTTTATTTATTAATGTTTTGAAATAATTAAATATTATTTTTAAGATGTTTTAAAGTTAATAATTATTATTTATTTATTATGTTTATTGTTAATAATTATTATTATAAAATAGTATTTTGAAGTAAATGGTTAGAATTTATTTATAAATGTTCCGAGATTTGTAAATAGAGTTTTATAAACAAATATAAGTTTATAAGAGAAGTTTTATAATATGGTCTGGAAACTTAAAGGAAGATTAGTTCAAGTGAAATAGGGTTTTATAAATGGTTTTAGATATTTATAAAAAGATTTTAGAAATGGGTTTATAGATATTTTTTTGAGAAAAATGAGTGATCCTCACAAGGAGGAGAACACTCATCGAATTTTATTCTACACTATAGAGGAGCTGCCAACAAGCCTGGCAGTTAGCGAAAACCCCCCGTAAAAATAAAATAAAAGAAAAAAAACCACCCAATAACCTATATAACTAAGGTCCAAAATAAAGGACAAAAAATACTAGAAAAACAGAAATCCAAATCTTCTATATCAGCAATAACTCGCTGGTCCAATATCAACACCTGTAGCTGCTAAGAATAACTAAACAAAGATTGTGAATTTAATATAAATGTATATACATAATAATATATGTATATATATTCATTTTATATATATGCAAAGTAAACTACAAAATCTAATAAAAAGAAGCTATAACTAATGAATATATATGCTAAAACACTAATGTCTATCTAGTAGCAAATACTATATAAAAACAGACTAACGATAAAACATTGAATATAGAAAAGTATATATGATAGATGCATGCCAATACAACTTAAAAAACAAGTAAAACAACTACCATAAAAATGTATGATTCATACGCCATAATTCCACTGCTACTTTTGAATTGAAAAAGCCACAACAAAAAATTCAAACTCTTAACAGTATAACATTATATAAGTCAATTTAATAAACTACAGGCCTGCAAATCAAAACAGTTACAAGGCAAAACCAAACAAAACAACGAGTATGATAGAGTTGTAATAATAACGTAAAAAAACAAAGAAAACTAGTGCTGACAATTAAAAATACAGTAGAAATATACTTACCAAAAATGTAGATGATCTATGCGTGTTTGTACAATATAACATAAACAAGTAAACAATTTAAAAAAGACACAGCAAACATTAAATCTCCAATAGTTTAGTATTATATAATCCAACGCTATAAACTGAAAGCTTGCAAACCAAAAATGATTCAAGACAAAACAAAATTTCTCTTCACAAAACCTTTTCTGCAATACCAACCTTGCATTCCATGGCCTCTGTGCACTACAGAATTAGATAAATATATACACCTAGATTTAAATTGCCTACAACACAAAGAATTATGTTAAATGTCCAAGAATGAACATAATTTTTATGCATATGTACAAAGGGCAAATGTTAACCATTTAAGGAGAGTTGCCCGAACTCCATCTGTTAGAGAAAAATGCAAACTAAGTAATTTAATAATTATAAAATAAGACATGCAATCTCACTTTTCCAGGATAAACACACAGTATTCCTGCAATGTTCCTGAAATATCAAAAAATATACTTAATAAAGTTTTAAGTTTTGTAAATTCTTGTTTTCTTCTTTGAATTTCTATAAGCTTGATCCATAATTTCTTCAATAATGAAAGCTAAGAGCTATTAGTATACAAATGAAACTTAACTAAAAGTCGGTAAAAACAATATCTTGAAAAGTTTGAACTGTAATTAAAAACATATCAACTAAACCATAAATTAAAGAGTAATACAACATAAAATGTGGTAGATCTTTTTAAAATAAGCAAGAACTTCAAAATAATATAAAACATGATAGAGCCATAATAAACATAAACTTTTACCATGTAATAAAAAAACCATAAGACTCTAACTTAAAAAAACTAAATGAAAATATAAAAACAATATTACAATCACCAAGAAGTCTAAAAACAGTAAAAAATATTATACAATATATATGAATATTTCCACTCAAATAGAGAAACATAGCTAACAAACTATAGATATAATATCATATACTTATATACCATATGCTAAAATCTATAAAGTATGATGCTTAAAAGATAAAATATACATGCAATGAAGAATATAGTAAACAAGGCACTAAAAATAAAATGTGTATAACAAATTATACAAAATTAATATTCTAATAAAGGCAAAATGTTGAAAGAATTACTAAAATGCATATCTAAGTAATCTAGATTTATATTTATATTGTTATAATTATTAGAAAAAATTGATTTCCTAAAAGAATCTATAACAAATTCTGTCTTTCTAAGAAACTTCTTAAATTTTATATTTTTATTTAATTTATAACTAGGATTTGAAATCCAATTTAAACTAAATATAGAAATAACATATATTACTTGATTCAAACTTAAATTAGAATTATTAAAAATACATTGATTTCTATCAAACCAAATATACCAACAAATAATGGTGAAAATAATATCTAGTAAAATCTATTCAAACCCATGTAAAGAAATCTAATATTATTCCAATATAAATCACTAGTTATATAAGTAAAATTAATATTAAAATTGAATAAATTTAAAGTTTATAAAAATATATTTAGTGTTATTACATTTAAAATATAAATCCAAAATATCTTCCTTTTTATTATTACAAAATAACACTTTTTATCATTAAAAATATTTTTCTTTTTTAACATTTCAATATTATTCAACTTTTTATGTAATATTCACCATATATGCACCTTGGTTTTAGGTGGAGCATTAGTTTTCCAAATGTATTTAAATATATTCATTCTAATTCCTGGAAAATTAATAAATTTGTAAAAACAATTAGAAGTGTATTTTTACTATTATCCCAACACCAGGTTACAATATCTTTTTTTATGAAGACCTAGAGAACCAAGCTTTGCTTGTAAACTCTAAGGAAGTATGCACCGAACCCACAACACATACTTCAGGTAATTCTAATTTAGCACACAATAGTGCAAATTGAACAAAAGTAATACCAGTTAAAGTACGATTAAAATTAAATTCCCAAGGAAAATTTAACTCAAGTCAATAAATATCATAAATCAGAATATATTTAAAATTACAAATTTCATATAATTCATCAAATTCCACATTAAGAGGAATATTCGATAATCAACAATAATGCCAAAACGAGGTATTATTACCAGAATGTACAATATTGTTAATTCCTAGTTTATATATGTTAAGATTTAAAATTATTGATTTCCAAAAATGAGATATATTATTTGTGTTATTTATACACATATGAGACAAATTAAAGGTACCTCCATACCATTGGTTCGATATTAGTTCTTTCCATAAAGAAGTTTCACTATTATCCCTAAATTTCCAAATCCATTTTCCTAAAAGAGAAATATTTAAGTTGTGCAAATTTTTAATCCCTAGACCTCCTTCATTTTCAGATTTACAAACCAATTCCCAGTTTACAAGACATTTAGTGTTACTATTAAATTATCACCACTCCATAAAAAGTCCCTTCTCAATTTATCAATTTTATTTATTACCAAAATAGGAAAGCGATAAAAAGACATCCAATAAATGGGTAATGAAGATAAAACTGAATTAATAAGAACAATTTTACCCGCTCTCGATAAGAATTTACCATTCTAATTAGATAGTCTTTTATTAATTTTATCAATAATGGCATTCCAATCATCATGTTTAAGTTTTTGTGGTCTAATAAGGAATCCTAAATAATCAATAGGAAATTTCATTGTATTACAATTTAAAGTGAGAGCGATTTGATTTTCAAAATTATTTTTATCATTTAATACTAAAACTGAACTTTTGTCAAAATTAATCTTTAAACCCGAAAGAAGTTCAAAACTATATAAAATAAATTGAAGTGCAATAATATGTATAAAAGTTTTATAAAGGATTTATGGGTTTATAAAGGGGTCTTAAATGATTTTTGGAATGTATAAAAGAGTTTTATAAATGGTTCCGGAGATTATAAAATAGTTATAAATGGTTTAGAAATTATAATGGAATTTATAAATGATTTATAATTTTATAAAAAGGAAACCTTCCTTGGCATTTGATGAATATACTTATACCGTTGAGATAAGTATAAGGATATTTTTCCAAGTATTGAAATATAAAGATGTGTGGATATATATCTTTGTAAAAGAATTTTGATACAAATATCTACAAAGTAAATTTAATTAATAAAAAAATTAACCAAGGAGGCTAGTGGTTACTTACGTGCTTAACCAATGGTGGTTTTCCCTTTTGAAATAAATCCCCGATCTAGATGTGTGTTTGTTGATAGTTAAAGAACCAATTATCAAATATGGACCCAAAACGTAACTTTGGAAATAGCCAGGAGAAACACGTAAGTTATATGACATAGTCATCTCCGACGATGTTGTACTGTGTGTATAAATCTCGTTTCGTTCTCCTAGGACAAATGATAAGGAAATCCGTCCACTAACGATTAGGACGTGATCTCCGCTCTTATCTTTGACTGTTTATTTCCTAAAGAACCGGGGTTAAGTTTACCGAAAATTATCAAAAGTTATTTCAAAGCGACCGAGATCAGATATGTTATCCGAAAACTATTTCGATCCAGCTTAAGCGTTTCAAAGTGAAGACATCTTGAAGATGATGGAATTGAAGACGAAACTCTCAAGTGTTTCGTTCAGTCCCAGAATGAACTTGTATGGATGAATGTTGGCATTGCATTGTTGCCTGGATGGCAGTGTTAGGCTATCAAGTGGGAAGTGCTATATAAATGGTAAACGTAGCCTCAAGGCTCATCGACCGGGAATGACTAAAACAGGGAAGATGCAGCAGGGCTAAGTGGGTCGCTCCAAAGTAGGGTACGATCATCCTTATCTAGAGTCGATATTATCTCTCATTTGTATGCTTCAGAGCGTATTAATGGAGGGGTAATCATATTCGATGCTAACCAGTAAGGGGTAGGCCGGTTCTGTGTTGGAAGGAGTCGATAAGTTCGACCTCGGTGTTACTTTATCTAGAGATGCACCGTGACGGGCTTACCCCAATAGCCCAGTCATTGTATGAAATCCATTCTCCAATACGAGCCTTTACGGTTTTAGTTGTATACCTATTATGCTGGAATTCAATTAATGTAACAATTTCGGCTATGATTAAAAAGTATTTGTATCTTAGACAGTATCATAATATCAGAGAATTTCATATGAAATGGTTTGGTATCGTAAGGTAAAATTCCGTCCGTGTTTATGTGTGGCGCGGTCTAACGAGATACTTTTGATTTTCAGAGGCTTTTTATAACTTTTAAAATTTAATGGAGATGTGTTTTCTCACGCTGGTTCTCTAGACCGACTCGGGTGTTATTTTATTATAATGCTCGGGTCAGACCGAGCATACTACAGATTTAGTCAGGATGCTTTGGAGCTTCAGGAGTCGAGTTGGAGGTCCAAAGACGTATTCACGTACATGGTTATTTTCTGCTGTATTCATTGTTGTATTTATCAGCAATTGTGAGGATAGGTTCTTACAGCTGTTCAGGCTGAAATAGGTTAGTATACTCTGATTGATGTCTGTATATACATGTATACATTGTGTAAAGATTTATTGTATTTATAGATTATTCATTCTGCTTTGAAATTCTAGTTGTTGTTTCCTTTCTCTCATTTTCTTCTCCCTTCTTTCTTTTTTCTTTTCCCCTAACAATCGGGTTTTCCGGCATTCGATTGCTCGGCACGCAATATAGTGGACATATTAGTGTCGATTTTCGAGGCTCAAAAATCCCCGACTATTACACAAATGATTTATGATATAATACAAATCTTTAATTTAGTAAAGAAACAAAAGTTAAGGATTTTATTCATAAGTTCAGACTTGAATTCTAGGTTAAATTTTTTTATTCTTACGAAAATAATACCCAAAATAATTGTATTCAAGAAATCAACTATACAACATAAGAAATAAATTTTTAAGGCTAATTAAGTAATTAACATATACATTTTATTTACAATCGTGTATACAAATATTGTAAAGCCATGAAATAGTTTTCAACAAATATTAGCTTTTTTTAACAAAATCTCCAAAAACAAAAAAGAATAGGACAACATAAGCACATGTAAATTCATGAGAAGAATAATCATGTCTAAATAACACAATGAATAACATCAAATTATTAAAGGGAAATGGAGAAACTAATGTATATCGATTAAGATGAACATGTTTTGACTAAAAAAAGGAACAAAAGTGGATCTAAATTAGATCAAAATAATAAACATATTGTTAATTGAGACAGACAAAAGCGGATTTGAATTACATGTTGCAGGATGAATATTCAAAGACATGAATCAAATATAGTCCAAGCATATGAATAAGATAAATTAATTAATTAATTAAATCAGAGTAATACCTTAGGATGTTGCCAAAAGTCATGCCAGGAATGAAAAATTGATGCTCCTAGATTCAGTTGAATCGATCATCGGATCTTACTGGAATTAAGAGACAACAACCATATTTTATTTTTGATTTTATTTTGATTTTCGAATTTTAATCCATATAGGAAAATATTTTTGGCAATTATATAATGTGAAAGGAAAGCAGAAGAAATATGTGTTTTGTTAGGAAGAATACTAATGAATCCAATGAACGAAGATTTTGGTTTAAGTGAAATGTGGAACCCTTTTAATTCCCTGCTTTAAAACCTTCCCTGTTTAATTCATTGTTAAACCTCATAAAATCCTAACCCCCATCCTCTTCATATTTTCGACAAAAATAGAAATAAAGAGAAAATGGAAAAATCATTTTATAAACGAGATTTCAATGAGTCATAAAGAAGAGCAAATGATGGAAATTTATTTCCTTCCTCTAATTGATCCTTCGGATTTTCAAATCACATTGAAACCTCTCCCACTTTCATCTTGCATGGATGACCATAAAAGAGGCACGTGGGCCTAAAAATTTCCTAAAACCACTTAGCAATTAATATATTTAAATTTAATTTAAATATTCTATCAATATCGTATATCGATATGCATATTTATAATTTTTATATATGCACTTTATTAAATACCAATGGTATTCAAAAAATAATTAAAATTTCATAAATATTAATTGATTTAATTAATTTAGAATGATTATAAAATAATAAAATCATGTGGTTTTTTTGAGTATTTATCATTACTGTGTGCAACTCAATGGTGTAAATTCAGTCAGCGATTAACATTAAACAATTTGAATATTAACGTTCACACATCACTTAGCTAGCGGTGTAGCATTTTGGATGAACTTATCGCTTACACATCTTTTTGCTAAAATCCAATTTTCCATATTATAAGCGATACATGGGTATAATGATTATTTATACCAACTCCTCATCAACATTATATCACATTAGGACTATGGAATTTGGTTTTGGTCAAAATTCCAATATCATCCACATCCAACTCGAATAGTCCAAATACAAAACCCTTGGTTCAATAATAACAATTATAATTAACCATACTGCTCTAATTAGAGATTTTGACCATGAGTTGACTACAAACATTTGTCATACTAACCTCTTATAACCAAGGATACGAATTCTCTATTGAATATTGTTTCACTTCCAATACTTTCACTCGGACTCAACTACAGTCATTTAATGGATGTCGTGCCATGATTTAAAGTTAATCAAAGTGGAATTTCCACATTAAATTTCAATAGGTTCTCAAGTCTAGAGGAGTTTGTAATATTATCACTTCGAGATTCTCTATTTGACCTTAGTTATATTATCTAGCAGAAAACTCTTGAGTAAGTCATTCCATAGTTATCCAATAACTATCAGTACATGTCCCTAGTGATCATGAATAATATATTGTCCAACATTTGAAGAGCATTACACACACTTGTCTTGATATATGTATCGATATCTCATCTCGAAACATCTTGACTAGGAATAATTGAAATAATATGTTATTTTTAATATGGAAAATTACACATGATTACAAGATATTGTAATTACTATCATAAAACATGTAATTTAAGAATTTTTTATTATATATACTTTGAATTAATTACTTAATTAATTACATTATAATATAATAAGTATATAATAGAAAGAATACAACTATTAGTTTGAATAAGATTGGTTGCACAATTAGACATATGTAAAAAAATTCATAATTTCCCCTAGGACAAACCCCTAACTCTATTAGTTTCAATAATTTTTCTCCCATAATTCGTTTAATATGACAATTCAATATATAAAGTTGTTAATTTAGGCTAATGCTCACATAACTCATTTTTTAATCTCAAATTACAATCATTTAATGATGTGCACGTAAGTGTGCATATATTTACATCCATATTTAATCTATTTTAATTTAAATAAATGTCATAATTGGGTATTTCTACATGTTTAAAACCAAATCTCAAAACTGCTTTCAAGTCATCATTCATACATCAATTTGGGGGTAAAATAGTAATTTTGTGCATATATTAATGTTGAGTATATTCGCTTGGACATTTTATTTTTATTTGTAGGAGTTTGAATGGAATTATGAAGATGTTTTCATGTATTCATGCATGCACAAGGATGGAAACAAATGAATAAAGATGGAAATAATTCAACTCATGCATCATGGAGGACCCCACCTACCCAATTACCTTAATCTACAATTAGGAGCTAATGTACAAGTTAGTGGAGGTTAAAGTTTCATGCATACTTGATGATGGATTAATTAGAGACTAATGATGACTTGGTGGCCACACTTCCAAAGGGGTATTTTGGGAAGCCCCCTAAAATATGGATTAGGGTTTTGTGCATGTATATATAGCCCTCTTATGTACATGTAATGAATCTTCTTCTCTTTTAATTACTTAGGAAATTAGAATGCAAGTGGTAGCTTCAAATCAAATATGAAATAAAAATGGCTTCCTAAGCCTCTTGTTCTTTTACTTCTTCCTTGTTCTTATTTTATTTTCTTGTTCAGTTTTATTTACATGCTTCTTCATTCTAATGTTAGTAGATTAGCTTCCTCTTTTATGAACTTGGTTTAATTTTATTTTTACGCAAGTAGCTTAGTTCTTTATTCTTCCATTTTCATTAGCTTTTACTTTTTTTTATTGTGATAAAATGTTTAAATTTACATGTGTTGATTTGGTAACACAAATGAGTAGCTAAACACTTTCAATTTATGGGTAATAAAGCTCTCTAAAACTATGTAAATTCAACATAATTTTTTATTTATGGTCTCTTTTATGCTTCATGAGAAGTAAATGTTGATGTAAGTTTATAAAAATGAATTTGATAGCCTATGTTGTATTTACAAATAGGGTATTCTTATCGAACATAAACACAATTTACTTCATCATTTTACTAATTGATTTTTGATTATGAACTTAAGGTAGAAACAAAATTTGATGATCTATGTTACTAAATACAATAGTACATAGATCATATTTAAAATAGCTTTTGCTTTGACTTCATTATCATGAGAATTGATAAGTGGCTTTGGTTGTTGTATTATAGTTTGATGGTTTAAGTTATGTTAATTAATAACATAAATAAACCATACTTATGATAAAGACATCACTAATTCCATTTAAAATCAAAATAGAGATCATAGATTATTTGTTTGTTGATTTACAAAAATATGAGAATGGATTTTCCTCTAAATTGTTTTCTAATCTCATATTTTTATCCATTTTATTTTGCTAGTTATTTACATTTTTTTAGCTTAAAAACATCTCAAAATATTGGTTTAATTCGATTGAATAGAATTTTAAAACAATTCTCTACGGATCGACCTGTACTCGCCACGAACTAAAATTGTACGCCGTGTGCTTGCGGTTATTTTTAATTTAAATTTGATCGGCTATTTTCTAATCCAATTGGAAATTAGCCGGCAAAAACAAGTTTTTGGCGCCATTGCTGGGGAATTAGTTTTGATTTTACTTTTCTATTCTTCGAATTATTTGTTGTTTGATTTTATTGTGTGTTTGTTTTGTGTGTTAATTAGCATTTTAATAAAAATATTATTGTGTGATTGTTGCTTGCATTTGTTTGTGTGTTTGTTTGCATTTATTGTTTTTCTATTTTTCATTTGCAATTTTCTATTTCTATAAAAAAAACATGCACAATTAAAAAAATAGATTTTATTATTTACAAATTTACATTTACATTGCAATTTCAGCTATCACTATTGCATTTTTTTTCTTCTGATTTACATTTACAATTTGCAAATTTGTTTTCTCTTCCAACATCCACATACAACTTCTGTCAACTTCCTCTCCACTGCCATAACCTGTTCAACCATCTTTCACCTCCACTGCCTACTCTATGCTTCAACAACAAACTTGCACATACCCCTGACTGTAACAGCCATCACACATTCATCAATCCACCCACTTACTCAACCACAAATAAACTGTTTTGTTATCATACAACACATACAACATCCTCTACGTACTTCATCCCTGAACAACAAACCCTTATTGCCTACCACAAAACTGCACAATACCCAGCTCCCATATCACATCTACATTCACTCCTTTCATTTCTACAAAACCGCACAATACCACTTCTACAATACCACAATACCTAGCTCCCATATCACTTCTACATTCACTCCTCTCACTATCACTACAACAAACATATTACACTTCCACTGCCTTCAACAGAGTGCCATCCCCTTCAAACCATACTGACCACCATCACACCCACATATGTACTTCAATTTTAACCACTTTCAATCATCAACCAGAACACATTACTGCCTTTGTCTGTCAAACTACATTACTCCTGCACATATCCGAACTCTATCATTCACCACCATCATCTTACAACAACTCCTCCATCATTCACCATCCAATTCTCTGACCAATATCAGATCATTAATTAAAAAAACACCCACTGCAACATCCCTGCCTCTGCCTTGCTTCACCTCCACTGACCATTCCTATCTATCCTCTAGTGCACTGCAATCAAACAACCCTACAACAGCTGCTCCATTTTCTTCCACTCAACCTTATAATCATTTCATCAAACAACTACACAATCTACACTTATAGTTATTTCATCAACCTTACTACCATCGCTCCAAACCAACATCATAACTGCCCCTTGATCCATCCACTCACTACCACCCGACAGCAGCCTCTTCACAAACATCTGCACCCTTCCAGTAGCTTCAATACACTGTTGTGTCTTCAGTGTCACAACACCCCAACTTCTGCACACAAATTTCCTTTCATTTATACCCAAATATTCAACCATCACAACACAACCAACTACTGCATCCCTCCTTTACAACATCCCACTACATTGCCATAATTCAACCTTCCTCTTACAACCCATCCATCCTTCAACAAACAATTTATATGCACCTCCTTCAATCAAACCTAACTTCATCAACTACCACAATCGAACAACCCATCCACTTCCTTAAAATGCGCAACAACATCCCCTACCCACAACAGTAAACCCACCCCAATCATCGCCTTAACCCAACTCCATCAATCGAATCGACTGAACCTGAGCCACCTACCTCTACCATCGCACACTGACTCCCATAAAAAAAGGGAAACGCTTTTGAGTTGCGAAAGTAAAGTGGGTTTGAGATTTTGGAGATTGGAGAATTTTGGAAAATAAATATCTCGTGTTGATATGTGCTGTGTTTTATCTCGTGTTGATTTGTGCTTTTAAATTGCAAAAGTAAAGTGGGTCGGGCCCTAGTGAGTAGAAGAAAAAAAATTGTTAACCTTTTAAGTTTCTCTTCATAAAAATTCTAAAAAAACAAAAGAAAACCTTTTGTTTTTACCTATTGTTCCTTCTTTTTATTTAAAGAGAAACTTAAAAAAAATAACAAGTTTCAATTTGTTTTGTGTGTTTTCATTTTTGTTTTGATTTGTTTTGTTTTGTTTTTGGTTATATCCTTATTTAAAAAAACAAATGTATATATCTTGTTTGAAATTTCAGGTTGCCAAAGCAGAAAATTGCAAGGAAAAGAATTGCTTTGCTTCCTAAAAAATCGCCACTTAAAAAAATAAAAAAATAAATTGCTAATAATTCTGCACGTTGTGGTATCGTGCTTTCATCTCCAGTTTTATTTCAATTGCATTGTTGGTTGCTTGCATTTGCATTTATATATATAAAAAAATTTCAAAAAAATTCAAAAACAAAAACAAACTTCATTTTTGTTGCATCGTTAATTAACGTTTAATTTTTGCTTTGCATTCATCTCATCTTGTTTTTATTTTCTAAGAGCAACACCCCAATCCACATAAGGTGGGAGATTTCATCACCCCTTCCTTGGCCCACAAATCGCATTTATTCTAGAATTTTGACTAATAATAACGGTTAGACATTCGACTTAAGGGTGTCACGAGCTCATCTTGGGCTTAATTGTATCTTGATAATTGTCTTCTTTGAACAATTTTATTTCTTGGTGTCTAGGCTACGGCAGAGCAATAACCAGTTATAAAAATTACGGTGAATCATAAATATTATACTGGTTGTTTCTCTGAAGGTACTTAAACCTTCGGTTGCATTGCTACGGTGATTCGTGGTGCACCGATAACTCCTACCCGTTACCTGGCTAAGAAATATTTTTGTTGATTTAAGACAAAGTGTGATTATACAATTTTGGTTTAGGAGCTACTAATGATAGAAAATTGTAATTAAGTCCTTTGCATTCATTTAGTTTCATTAGTTCATGCATATTTAAAAAAAACTCAAAAATCCAAAACAAAAAAAATTGTAAATTTTCCTTAACTTAGTTTTAAATCCTTTCCTTTGAAATTTTTCAATCAAAAAAAAAGAGAAAATCTTACGTTCCTTTTTTTTTGAAAAAAAAATCCAGAGAAATATATATAACTTTTCAAAAACAAAAACATATTGAAAAAAAGAAAAAAAATTGAAAATTAAAAAACAAAAACAAAAATTCATTTTGGTAAATATTTCAAAATTCAAAAACCAAAAAAAATATACAAAAAGAAAAACATACAAAAAATTTTTTGAAAAGCCAAAAAAACAAAAAAAATCAAATCTCTCTTTTGAAAAATAAATTTCTCTTGGTAAATATTTTTCCTCCTTTAAAAAAGGTATAAAAAACAAACAATTTCTCACTTCATTTTCTTAACCTTGCTTCTTTCTCTTAAACTCGATTCTAACTTCCTTCTCTTCCCTTATTTTTCTTGCTAGTGCATGAGTTTTTGGATTCGTGACACTTCTACGAATCGTTGGACTCATGACCCTTCTACGAATCATTTAACTCGAACAAACGATCCTCCTGAAATGGCAAACGAGAACGCCTTCGAATTCTTATGGATAGAATCTTTCCCGATAGAGTTTATATTCCATCTTGCATCACGTTACCCACTCCTATGGGTAACCATTTTGAAATTCACTCGAACCATATTGCCACGCTTCCAAAATTTGGCAATTTTGAACACGATGACCCATACATTTTCTTGAAGAAATTCGAACAAGTTTGCGCAACCATGAAACTCTAACAACTTTCTGACGATGGAAGAATACTCTGATTAATTCCATTTGTTCTTACGGATTACGCCAAAAAATGGTTGTACAGCTTACCATCTAACTCGATTAAAACTTGGGAAGAATTTGTGAAAGTTTTCTTAAAAAAGTTCTACCCTTTGGAAAAAACGAGTAAAATCCGAAACGAAATCGTAAATTTTCATCAATTCAGGGGAGAACCATTTGGAAAATATTTTGAAAGATTTAAAGAGCTCTTGATAAAATGTCCGCACCATAACTTGGAAAAATGTATGCTTTGCCAAATCCTATACGATGGACTCGAAAACAGCTCACGAACCATGCTCGAATCAATGTTCCAAGGCAACTTTCTCGCGCGACATAATGATAATGCTTGGCAATTTCTTGAAAACATAGCCAAAAAGTCATCCCAATGGGAACGTTCAAACCAAAAATCAATTTACTTACGATCGAGCGCACACTTGATAGGATCATCTTTGGCCTTGGAAGCTAAAATCGACGCAATGATTAATAAATTCGATAACGTTTTCTCATCGAACCAAATGACCCAAGCTTCCCAACCCATGTGTTATAAATGCAATGATCCTAATCATATAGCCAATCAGTGCCCTAATTCTGTCGAACAAATCAATGCTTTCAATAAAGCTAAAAATGACCCGTTTTCTCCAACGTACAATCCTGGTTGGAGAAATCATCTGAATTTTGCTTGGAACCAAACAATCCCAACACGATTGTGGTTCGTCCCAATTTTCAAGCATTCCTGAATAATGCTTCGAATCCTCCCTTTCAACCCAATCATTTTCAACCAAATTTTGCAGGTCCGTCCAATAATCAACCGCAACAATCAAATTTTCAACCAAATTCTGCTCCCCCTCCCCAAGACGATAAATGTTTAAGTTCACTTGAAAAAAGTCTTGAAATGTTGGCTAAAGCAACTACTCAAAGCCTCCAATCAAACAGCAATTTACAAAATCTATTGACCACATATACGCAAAACACGAGCCAGTCGATTGCAAAACTTGAAATGCAAATGAGTCAATTAGCCACGTCTGTAAGCGAACGTGAACAAGGCCCATTCCCAAGCTAGCCTGTTCCAAATCCCAGAAATCAAAACGCTAATTCGAATCAAGCCCATGTTGTTCAAGATAGCAACGTCACCTAATTGAATGCTATCACAACTTTGCATTCGGTAAACAAATCGATAATCAAGTCATTAATCCAAAAGATTTACCGGAAATCCCGCTCGACACTTCTAAAACAACGAACAAATATGAAAAGAACGTGGAACCAAACGTCGAATCAAATGCCAATCAAAATTCTTCTTCTACTCGAGTAGACCTGCCTACTGAGTAACATGTTCCATTTCCATATCGTCTTCGTCCCAAGAAACACTCAGACCAAATGGAAAAGAAGTTGGAAATTTTTAAACAAGTGAAGTTAACATTCCGCTTCTTGACATCGTTCAGCAAGTCCCAACGTACGCTAAATTTCTTAAGGACTTGTGTATCCAAAAGCGACACACTCAAGTGCTAAAAAAAGTCTTCTTAGTGGGAGTGAAGTCTTGTCCCAATCCATGCCCGCTAAATACAAAGATCCTATCCGCCCCCACAATCTCGTGTACAATTGAAGACAAGACGATTAACAAATACTTAATAGACTTAGGCGCGAGTGTAAATTTGATTCCATACTTTGTGTACAAACAATTAGGCTTAGGTGAGCTCAAACCAACAAAGGTCACGCTTCAATTCGCTGATCGTTCCATTAAGAAGCCCGTGGGAGAAATAGAGGATGTGCTCATTAGAGTAGGGCAATTCATATTCCCCGTTGATTTTATCGTTCTCGAAACACAACCTGTGACCAACCCTGCGAGTCAAATTCCATTGATTTTAGATCGACCGTTCTTAGCCACCTCAAATGCCTTAATCAGTTGTCGTAACGGTTTGATGAAAATTTCTTTTGGAAACATGACGTTGGATCTTAACATTTTCAATCTTAAAAACCAATCGAATGAACCTTGCGACCAAACGTTGGAAGTTAGTGCCATTTATAAAAACTTCGACAACGAGACGATTGACCTTAACGATGAACGCCAGGACGAGTACGAAAAATTGTTTCACGAAATCCCCAACGAGATTGAATACACGCTTCCCTTTGAATCGCTTCCAGTTGAGTCCGAACCTCAACCTAATTCTATGATCGAGCAATCCCTGAAGTTGGACCTTAAACCCCTTCCCAATCACCTTAAGTACGCATACTTAGGGTGATAACGAAACGTTTCCCATCATAATTTCTGCAACTCTCCCTCTTGATCAAGAAACTACTTTACTTTCAATTCTGTCCAAAACAAGGAAGTAATTGGATGGTCGATCACCAATATAAAGGGAATTAGTCCCTCTCTTGTTCAATACCACATTTATTTAATCCGTGATGCCAAGCCTGTTCGTGACGCGCAACGAAGGCTTAACCCAAAAATGAAAGATGCGGTGCATGATGAAATTCTTAAAATCCTTGATAACGGAATCATATACCCAATCTCTGATAGTTCATGGGTTAGCCCAATTCATGTCGTGCCGAAAAAGTCTAGGCTTACCATTGTCAAGAACGATTCTAACGTACTTATTCCAACTCGAACTCAAACGGGTTGGCGTGTTTGCATTGACTATCGAAAACTAAATGTCGCAACACATAAGGATCACTTCCCTCTTCCTTTTATCGATCAAATGCTCGAAAGTTTAGCCAACCATGAATTCTATTGCTTTCTTGATGGTTATTTCGGCTATAACCAAATTCTAATCGCTCCCGAAGAACAAGAAAATACAACTTTCATGTGTCCCTTTGGCACTTTTGCGTATCGACGTATGCCCTTTGGCCTTTGCAACGCTCCTGCTACGTTTCAAAGATGCATGGTCAGAATCTTTTCTGATATGATCGAACGTTTTCTCGAAGTGTTTATGGACGATTTTTCTATCTTTGGAAACTCTTTTTCTGAGTGTTTACACATTCTTGAGCTTGTTCTTAAATTATGCAAGGATAAACACTTAACCTAAATTAGGAAAAATGCCACTTTATGGTCACATAAGGCATAGTCCTTGGACATGTCATTTCAAATAAAGGCATTGAGGTAGATAAAGCAAAAATCGATGTCATTGCAAATCTACCCATTCCCAAATTTGTTAAAGACATTCGATCTTTCCTTGGACAAGCAGGTTTTTATCGACGCTTTGTGAAAGACTTCAGTAAGATTGCTCGACCACTTACGACTCTTCTTAGAAAAGACGTTCCTTTTGATTGTAACTCTGATTGTGTCTCTGCTTTTGAACGTCTAAAAAACGAACTCGTTTATGCTCCTGTAATTTGCTCACCAATTGGTTCTCCCATTTGAAATAATGTGTGATGCTTCGAACTTTGCAGTCGGTGCCGTCTTTGGACAACGCATCAACAAGATCCTTCACGTTATCTACTACGCTATTATGACTCTGAATGATGCTCAACATAACTACACAACCATTGAAAAAGGGCTTTTAGTGGTAGTTTTCGCACTCGAAAAGTTCAGACAATATCTGATAGGCTCCCACATTACTGTTTACACAGACCATTCCGCTCTTCGATATCTTTTTGCTAAAAAGGATGCTAAGTCTCGCTTAATTCATTGGATCCTTTTACTACAAGAATTTGATCTTACAATTAAGGAAAAAAAAAAGTATCCAACAATGTCATAACCGATCACTTGTCTCATCTTCCCAAAGCACCATCGCCTTTATCAATCAATGAAAACTTTCCCGACGAACAACTTTTTTCTGTCTCTATCGATCCATGGTATGCCGACATAGCGAACTATTTAGTCACTAAAGAAACTCCCTTATTTTGGTCGAAACAAGATAAATGTAAATTTCCTTCCTAAGTCAAGTACTTTTATTGGATGATCCGTACATGTTTAAATACTGTTTCGACCAAATCATTCGACGTTGCATCTTGGATAATGAAATCAAGAGTGTTCTCTCATTTTGTCACAATCAAGCGTGCGATGGACATTTCGATCCTCGAAAAACTGCTGAAAAGGTGCTTCAATGTGGTTTCAATTGGCCTACTCTTTTCAAAGACTCGTTCTATTTTTTCAAAACTTGCGATCGTTGCCAAATGCTTGGACGAATTTCTCGACGAAATATGATGCCTCTAAATCCCATTCTTACGATCGAAATCTTTGATGTTTGGGGTATCGACTTTATGGGACCTTTTCCCAATTCTTTTGGAAATTTGTATATTCTTCTCGCTATTGATTACGTCTCGAAATGGGTCGAAGCCATTCCGTGTAATACCAACGACCATAGAATTGTTGTGAAATTCCTTAAAGAAAACATCTTTTTGAGGTTCGACACACCTTGCACAATAATAAATGATAACGACACCCATTTTTGCATTCGTTCTTTTGAAACTTTAATAAAGAAATACTCGATAACCCATAAGTTATCCACTCCATATCACCCTCAAACTTGTGGCCAAGTTGAAGTTTCAATCGTCAAATAAAACACATCTTAGAGAAAACTATTAATAAAAATCGAAAAGATTGGTCTCAGAAATTGACCGACGCGCTTTGGGAATACCGTACTGCTTTTAAAACTAATCTTGGGATGTCCTCATTTTGTTTATTTTACGGGAAAGCTTGCTATTTACCGGTTAAAATCGAACACAAAGAATTATGGGCAATAAAGAACTTAAACTTTGATCTCGATAAAGTTGGCGAAAACCGAAAACTACAACTCAACAAACTAGAAGAACTTAGGAACGATGCGTGTGAAAACGAAAAATCTACAAAGAAAGAACGAAAGTTATTCATGACAAATCTATCGTAATAAAAATGTTTTTGCCTAACCAAAAATTTCTTTCATATGACTCTAGACTTCATTTATTCCCTGGAAACTAAAATCGAGATGGACCGGACCATTTGTGGTACGAACTGTTTTTCCACATGGTGCCATAGAAATACAAAATCCCAGGGATGGATCGATTTTCAAAGTCAACGGTCATCATTTGAAACCCTTCTTCGAATTTCCAAGTAACCAAGAGGAGGAGCTCATGATTCTTCATGAGCCAAGCTACATCTAGTAAGAAATGTGAACCTTCTTTTGTAAATATGTACATATTTTTCCCGGTTACACTCATTATATCGTGCATTGACTGTGGGGACTGTGGAGACCCAAAAATTTTGAGATAAAAATTAAATAATATATATATATATGATAAATTGGTTAACAGAAAATAATTGAAGAATAAAATAATTTGGAAATGAATATCAAAAGGGAATAAAACATTTCAACAAATAATGAGAAGAAAAGAAAAAATTAACTAAGGCATGAATGAGTTTTAAATACACATATCTTATGAATGCTATAAATATATATGTCCAGAAAAGTATTTGGACAGTGGAATAATTCCTTTTAGCAACTGAAATGCATACCAACTAGTCTGGTAATATTTATAGGTATGAATGTATTTTAAAATAAATCAAGATAGATGACAAAAATTTGTTAGCCAAAAATAAAGCTTGCAAAAGAAATGTAGGGCTGAGTCACATAAAAATGATGTGCAAGGAAATCATGCAAATAGCATGTGCACAGAAAAGTAATGAGGTAACTGTTTTACTGAAAATAGAAACCAAGAGAAAATGGCACTTTTAGCCATAAAAATGCATACATTAATCCCTGAGTAAGGTAGGGATAGAATGGGTCTTTCCCTCCATTTAAACCCTAACAGAATGATTTAAATCAAGGGAGGAGCAATAGTTGTCCAAGGAGAGAAAACAAAAATTAAAATAAAATAACTCACATTACCTTCAGACCTGAGCATTCCCGGAGAGAAGCAAAGGAAGGTGAGTGGTAATCACTTTGGGATTTATGGCACTAAGACCCATATTAAGGGCAGCCAAGTTATATTCATATATAAAATTTTACTATGATTTTTAGTTTGATTTTATTCTCTGAATAAATGCATGCTAATTATGGGTGATGTTTTGATTGAACTTTTGGTTGGAGTTTTGATCTGTCTTTGTTTGTTAAGATGGTTTCAGTCTTTTGTTTTAAAATGTAAGTAATCAAACATGCACTTGGATAATAGAAGTAGATTTAATGACCCAGTTTTATATGAGAAATAAACTGAATATTATACTGAGAAATGGGATATCAAAGGAAAAATAGCAGGCAGCATGAATAATGAGATTTATGCTTATGCCTAGTCTATATTAAAATGACATGAACAATGCAGTATCATGTATAGGTGATGAGTTGTTCCTACTATAAGTTAATATGTTTTATGGGTTTATCTTAAAGGAAAATCATGTCCTATGTTCTCAATAAAAATAAATAGATAGGATATGGTTTCATCATATTTATGTGAGATATAGGAAAACTTCTATAGATTTATATGTATATATATATAAATTTCAGAAACATGATTTGAATAAATTAACCTTGGGATGGGATTTGGTATTTGTGCATGAAAGCTTGTTATGTCTAATTAAAACCCCTGATGGAGTTTCTTAAACTATTGATTCTTGAGAGAAAAGGAAAAGAATGCAAAGCATTTCAAGTGATAATAAAATCCCCAGAAGATAAATAAGTATGGTCTCTAAATTATAAAAGTAATTTAGGAATGGTGCCTTGATCTGCTCATCATCAGGAGGATGATGGGTATGTGCATGACTTGCTAAAGTCCTGTAGGCCTCTGTGGAAAGGGATAACAGAACTGAGCCCCTCTTCAATGCACACATAGTGTTCAATGGCAAGGAGTTAGACCAATTACAAAATATAAAGAGAAATGAAATGAGATTGATCAGTCAGGCTATGGAATTGGAAATAATTTCATAGTAGTATGTATATGAAAATCTGGATGGAATGAATGCATGGTTGTTTGAGTGTATGATTGATAGACAAGTTCACCAATACTCAGATTTTAGGATGAACCGAGTTCTCATTAAATTGATATGTTTTCTATGTAGCATTAAGAATTTACAAAATGTTTAACATGTGATTTCACTCATACCAGAAATTTATTTCTGACCCTATTTGTTGCTTTGTAACATTTGGGGTGTCTCATTTTTGTTGAGGCAGCTCTAGATGTTGCTGCAGGAAAGGAAGCATAAGAATCTTGTTAGCATGGATACCTGAAGACCTACTTGCATTTAGAGTACTTAAGGAATTTGGCAGAAATATTGTAATAATTAGGCTAAGCAAAACTTCATTATGTTTAAGTATTTTCTGGATTGATATGTGCTTATCTTTCTGAGTAAAGAATATGTAGAAACTTTTGTATTACAAATATGTGGTTATTGGTTTCTGTTTTAAATGACTGATCTGGATGATATCTGGTGAAGTATGATATAGAGGATCATGCCACATAACTTGATATGTGACCATGTTTTCCCTTGGCAATGTCTGATTAGTTTTCAATATGGCAAAGTAGAAATAATTATAGAAAGAGAGGAATATAGACATTCTGTAAATATTTTAAAGTCTGAGTTGAACCAAAAACTGAGTTAATCAGAAATGCATGATCATGGCTTATAATTGATATAAGTATATGTCAAGCCTGAAAATGAAACCTCTAATTCTTAGTTAGGCATTTAAATTTACAGTAGAAGCTTGCATTGATTTGTGAAGTAGGTTCATATGCATTTTTATATTACCTATAGTTCTCACAACACTATGTTCAACTTATCTCACTATCTAGGTGCATGACTCAAGTCTGGATGCATTAGGTCATGATCAACTTGAGGCTGATTAAATAATTAGTAGCCCTGTTTGCAGTAGGCATGCCCATCATTTAACAACACCCTAGATATTACTATTTGGTAATAAAAGAACATTAGTTATCTACCAGATAAGTTCACCTGAGAATCTGTATTAATTTGGGTTGTAACTTAGCCAAAATCATTTTGTCTCCAAATATATGCTAAGTCTTAGTAAAGTATGTGTGATGCATTTGTTCTCTGCCTAAATGGATGTGTTTTCTCTGCTTGGTCTTCTACCCAATCTGTTCCTTGATCACTCACATGATTCTTGCATACTAACAAAATTGATATATGAGTATCCTTATCTAATACACAAATTTGTGTAATTAGGAATTATGAACCCCGGGTTAAACTAGAAGGAATGAGCTATTTTAAACACCCCCTTATTTTAGCATAGAACAATTAATAACAAATTAAAAAAAATCCCAGAATCTAAATATATATGGCTTTAGATCCAGGAATTACACAACTGAGAAGTAAAGCAAGAAAAATAAGAAAAATGATATTACTTGATCTTATAATCAAGCTTGAGATTTAAGTAAGAAAAATCAAGAAAAGAGGGGCTATGTGACACCAAAAACTCTGGAACAAGAGAAATAAGGTGTGACTAAATTTCTTTGCCAACTTCAATCACTCTGATAGGCAAAGAGTCATCTATATATCTTCATATATATATATGATCTAATCTAATTTAATATACTGATATTTTTATATTGGTCAAATAAGGGATCTTGGGAAAAGTGTGAAAAGGGAAGTGATCCATTGAAGCATATATCTATATATGTAGAAAAAAAAAACTCAACAGAAAATTCATTAAAAATAAATGAATAAGTAGAGGGTCACTTCAGGGACATAGTCAAAATCAAGTGTGGGGGGAGTCTCATCTTTATTTTTGTTTTTTCATGGTTTAGATTTTTCATCATGGTATATTTTTGGCATTTTCTTTCCAAAATTCAAAGTTTCTAAAAAAAATTCAAAAAAGAATATATTTCTTTTTAGCATTTTGATTTATTTTGAAGAAACACTATAGGATAAGTATAAGTTTTGGTTATTAAATTGAAATTTTTGAAGATTTATTTGTCTTAACAAAAATTAAAATAAAGTTTGATTACAAGTAACGATGGTTTAACTAGTATATAGAAAGGTTCATATGTGATAATTATGAAGTATATCCTAATTGAAATCCTTATTTAATAAGTGGTTGATTTAAAGTAAAGGCGGTAACATTTTAAATCTTTTAAGTTAAGTAATGCCAAGATGATATTGTAAAACTCTCTCTTCATTAAAAAAACAACAAAAAGAAAAAAAAGGAGAAAAAATATTTTTTGTATATATGTATAGATTTTTTTATTAACACCTAGAGTCATGTGTTCACACGCAAGTGTGAGCACTCACCGTGCTCTGTACCCTTCTTACGTAAGCCCGAAAGGCAGTGCATGATCGGTAATAACGCCTAATATCAATAGGTGTACACACTTGTGTATGCACTCGTCATGCTCTGTATTCCCCTCACGTAAGCCCGAAAGGCAGTGCACGGGTCATATATCCGGCCTCAGTTTTCTGAGTTAGACATATGTAAATATTGTTAATATCAATAAAATTTTCAAATAAAGTGAGAGTAAGCAATTGAAATCCAAGCACTATTTTTAATTATTTGATTTGACTTGTTATTCAAAAGAAATGAAAATACCACTTTGACAAACTTTGAAAATCAGCTAAGGATCCATTTAATAGTTGCACTATGTTATCAACCGAAACAACTAGCCAAACTAGAGTCTATTTGTTATGATAACTTAGTTTTTGTTGGAAGTTTTGACGAGTAAAAGGATTTAAATTTCTTGATAATGACTAGAACTTATATTTAACTTATTCGCGTCAATTTGAAAGTAAATTCTTCATTTGTAAATATTTTCAAAAACCTGCATCCATCTCTTTATAAATAAATCTTACATTTAGGAATTTCTCAAGTTGAATTTGGATTTTGTGGGTACTATCTGTTGAAAACCCTCACCAGACAACACTCGTCCTACTAGGACACCTAGAGGTTTAACGGCTTGTTGCATACGCTCAACACAATCGTGTTTCCTACAAAAATGGATTTATCTTAATTTTTCTTTATTCGAGGATGAATAAAAAGATAAGTGTGGGGGTATTTGATGTGCACGTAAGTGTGCATGTATTTACATCCATATTTAATCTATTTTTATTTAAATAAATGTCATAATTGGGTATTTCTACATGTTTAAAACCAAATCTCAAAAATGCTTTCAAGTCATCATTCATACATCAATATGGGGGTAAAATCATAAATTTGTGCATATATTAATTTTGAGAATATTAGCTTGCACATTTTATTTTTATTTATAGGAATTTGAATGAAATTATGAAGATGTTTTCATGTACTCATGCATGCAGAAGGATCGAAACAGAGGAACAAAGATGGAAATAATTCAACTCATGCATCATGAAGGACCCCACCAACCCACTTACCTTAATCTACAATTAGGATCTAATGTACAAGTTAGCAGAGGTTAAGGTTTCATGCATACTTGATGATGAATTAATTATAGACTAATGATGACTTGGTGGCCACACTTCCTAAGGGGTATTTTGGGAAGCCCCGTAAAATATAGATTAGGTTTTGTGCATGTATAAATAGTCCTCTTATGTACATGTAATGGATCTTCTTCTCTTTTAATTACTTAGGAAATTAGAATGCAAGTTGTGGCTTCAAATCAAATATGAAATATAAATGGCTTCCTAAGCCTCTTGTTCTTTTACTTCTTCCCTGTTCTTATTTTATTTTCTTGTTCATTTTTATTTACATGCTTCTTCATTCTATTGTTAGTAGATTAGCTTCCTCTTTTATGCACTTAGTTTAATTTTATTTTTATGTAAGTAGCTTAGTTCTTTTTTCTTCCATTTTCATTAGCTCTTACTTTTTTTGATTACTTTGAAATATTGAAATTTACATGTGTTGATTTGATAACACAAATGAGTAGCTAAACCCCTACAATTTAGGGGTAATGAAGCTCTTTAAAATTATGTAAATTCAACATAATTTGTGATGTATGGTCTCTTTTATGCTTCATGAGAAGTAAATGTTGATGTAAGTTTATAAAAATGAATTTGATAGCCTATGTTGTATTTACAAATAGGGTATTCTTATCGAACATAAACACAATTTACTTCATCATTTTACTAATTGATTTTTGATTATGAAGTTAAGGTAGAAACAAAATTTGATGATCTATGTTACTAAATACAATAGTACATAAACAAAATTTGATGATCTTTGACTTCATTTTCATGAGAATTGATAAGTGGCTTTGGTTGTTGTATTATAGTTTGATGGTTTAAGTTATGTTAATTAATAACATAAACAAACCATACTTATGATAAATACATCACTAATTCCATTTAAAATCAAAATAGAGATCATAGATTATTTGTTTGTTGATTTACAAAAATATGAGAGTGGATTTGCCTCTAAATTGTTTTCTAATCTCATATTTTTATCCATTTTCTTTTGCTAGTTATTTGCAGTTTTTTAGCTTAAAAACATCTCAAAATCTTGGTTTAATTTAATTGAATGGAATTTTAAAATCTAAACAATTCCTTGTGGATCGACCCGTACTCGCCACGTACTAAAATTGTACGCCGTGCTCTTGCGGTTATTTTTAATTTAAATTTGATCGGCTATTTTCTAATCCGATAGAAAATTAGCCAGCAAAAACATTTAACACAAGCTATTTTTTATGACTACCACTACCGAACGTAAAAGGAACAAGAACATCAATAGTGAAAGGCGTGCAACAATATATATAAAATATCAAATTGTCACAAAAATAATCAACAGAAAATGTTAACAAGAAAACTTGTCAACGTCCCCAAAGTTATATGGAAGGTAACCCAGTTCAAACGAAACCAAATTGTTGAGAAGACCTCTTCCTTCGAGACCTACCTTTCTACTAGGTTGACTTGGATGAAAGGTAGGTTTCGAAGGAAGAGGTCTTCTCTACAATTTGGTTTCGTTTGAACTCGGTTACCTTCAATATAGCTTTGGGGATTGTTTGCAACAAAATTGGCCACAAACACCCAAAGATAGGTTTAAGCAGAGAGATAAATGAAGAAACTAAATAAAAACAGAGGAACTATGCTTGATATTAAGAAAAATGTAGCAGAATGCAAAAACAACAAGATTTATAGTGGTTCAGCATTGATTGTCTATGTCCACTTTGAGTACTTTCTTTATTGCTTCAAAATTCACTTGATTACAATTACAATCAGTAAGAAATAGCAAGAGATCAAGGAAGAATAAAAGGAGATTGGTTAAAAGAATGGCAGAGTTTCACTTGCAAGCCAAAAGTCCCTCAAAATGGGCCCCCGCCCTTGTATTTATAGATACGGTAGCCTCTAATCTCACTAAAACTTCGGCACCTGAACCCCTTAACCACATGGGCCTACCATAGGGAGGGCTAGGCCCAACTCTTAATGGATAGGGGCGGTACCGACCCCTCCATGGGTTGAGTTTAGGCTAGCGATCCCTATGGTAGCTCTTTTATGGTGTGACATGATGGTACTTCAAGTATCATGACATTTGGACGTGTGGAGCTATGGTTCTTGTAATACTTTAGTTGGAATCTTGACTTGGTCTGGGTCAAGCCGATCCCTTCTGATCTTGCAACGTATGTCGATCCCTTTCTTATATACCATGCAACTCCGGTCCAAACGTGCTGTGCCGACCCATATCCTACGAATGAGCCATGCCGACCCCTTTGGTTTCACAACTCATGTCAATCCATTCACACTATGTCGATCCACATCTCTGGAGTGTAGCTGTGCCAAACTCATGTCTTAATGGCCGCATGGAATAAGCTTTCCATATTCAAACATGAATGGTTCTACGTACGGTGTCCTCCCGGCTTCGAGAAGATAGTTGGAAAGACGTAAGTACCACTTCTGCCTTCGTCTTTAGTTCAAAGATTCAAGTTTCAGCTTCTTCCTTAATCGTACTAATATCTTAATTCTTTTAGGTGTCCACCCTCAACCTGATGGTGTTAGGTACTCCAGGGCTGTTGCAGCCAGTCGTGCTATTCCTGTGGAGAATCGGGACATCAAACTCCTCGTCACCGATGAGTTGCTCTCGTTATTCGAGCCGTTAGAAGACGGCTGCAAAACTGGTCTTCCTGGAAGCAAAGCGATTTCGAGGGCCATCGTCTAAAGAAGAAATAGATGTCCCCGTGGCGCCCCTGTTAGGGGAACCCAAGAAGACACCAAAGAGGGGGAGATAAAAGAATCGCAAGATGTAGGGCCGAGAAACGAAGAAATAGGCCTTGGAAAAATGCCAGCAGTTGACGCGCCACACACTAGCCAATTGCAACCTCCCTTGAAGAAGGGAAATTTTTTTTGTACAGGATAAGAAAAAGGAAGGCCGGAGCAATCCTGAAATTTGTCATAACTCCAGTTGAAAAAGAGTTGTCTTCTCAACAGATGGAAAGCTCGTTGAAGGGACTCTCTGACATTCCGATCCCGGACGATCTATTAAATTACAACTTCACTAATCTTGATGTCGAAGGGCTTAACTCACTCGTGAGAAGCGGAGAAGGCATGCAAACTTCTAACAGATGAGAGGAAACTCCAATGTGTAAAGCTAATGTTACTGGTCCGTCGGGGGGAAATATTAGGACACACACAAGCACTTGCACTCAACCATCCACTTGTGATTAACTCTTCACATAACAACTCCTAATATGCTCCTATTTGGCTTTTTTATAGGTGTAATGTCTCACTCGCATGCTTTCGATTGTCTCCGCGGCTCTTCCATTTACTACCGCTCGGGTCGGGATTTCGAATCTGGAAGACATCGAGACAAAGATAAAGGACGGGACGGAGACTATTATTCTCAAGAATCTTCTTCTTCGTCCAGATGGAAGTCTCACACATACGCTCCGCGCCAAGGCAATCCATCAAACCCTCCTGCACTTAGCGGAGATAAATCTTCACATCGGAGTTCCCAAGCCACCGCACCCCACGACCAACACTCTGGGTCGTCAAGCACAAGGCAATCTCGCGAGCGTCGTAAACATCCACTGGTTGCGTCCGAATAGATCCCCCCGATTCATGCCCAAGATCCTATTACAACAGAGAAACTAGCTGAACTCAAAGCTACTTTCCTAAAAATCTGCTTTGACGGGCTCAAATTCCTCCCCTCAATATACATCATTCTTAGAAGTGCCAAAGAAAACTCATTAGCATGCATGAATAACGTGTAGGTCCAGCATGAAGCGTTCATTCATTTGGTTGAAAAAGTCTCCGAAGTTTCCATCGAGCGCCAGCACGAAATTGATCGCCTTAAGTTGGAGGCCATTCACGACAAAGATAGTATTAAACATCAAGATGCTGAGCTGCTCGAATGTAAGGCTCAACTTGCCGAGGCAACGAAAAATGCGAAGGAAACGACTGAGGTAGTAAGTCGCCCGGAGACTTCGCATAAGAGGGAACTGGATGCTGCACTTCAAAGCAATGGCGCCTTAGCTTTAGAGAAGGACTCCTTACAAAAGGAGAAAGATGTCTTTGCCCGCCGCGTTGAGGAGCTAGAAAAATTATTGTCCAAAGATAGGGAGGAAAAATTGAGGCACATGAAGAGTCGTAGAAATACTGCAAGGAGATTGTCGAAACAAGGAACTTAAAGACGAAAGTCGATGAACAACTTGCCCAAATTAAAGTTTTGAAAGAGGCCGCCCATGAAGAGGGCAGGAAAGAGGTGCTCGCGGATGCCAACTCCCGACTTGAGGCGGCGACTGAGTCCGGCAGGGAAGAGATCAAGAACTTATTCGATCCTCTCATTGCCAAATACAATGCAAAAGTTCTCCTTCACCGCGACTTGACTTTTCTAGGCGAAGGCTATCTCGAATCGCTCACCGAAGCTTGGGAGATCATTACAAGGATCAAGAAAGTAGAGCTGGGAGTGGCAGAGCTTAATGAGGGGGCTCTTGTGCAAGAAGTGCTCTGTGGAAATGAGCCATCTAACTTGGCTGCTGCAAAACTTCAATTCTGCAAAGCTCCTGCACCGGCCAAGGAAAAAGAAGATGTCGTAGGGTCTTCCGGAATTGAACCCAAGGGTCCTCCTACTCGGCTGGCTGGAACGTCACCTTCTCAACCCGTGGAGCAACACGTCGGTTATGATCCAGGCAGGCCCGGACTTGGCCTGCACATGCTGTCTTCCATCATTGAAGGGAGTACCCTGATGACTACTGAGAGCCAACTGGATGCTGGTACCGTATTGAACTCCTTCGAATTAAAAAAAGTTATTGTTTTCGGCATATAATGACTATAGACTAATGCTTGTGTTTTGATGAATTTTTGTAGGTCATCCTGGTTCTGAATTAACTCCTAGGAGCAATGTCTCCACGGAGCACAGAGGAAAAATGGTCGAGGATCCGGCTGCTATAGATACTTCGGGGCCTGATGCTCAAGTGATTGGGGTACTCGATGAGGACAAGCCCGAAGACCTATCATTTTCTGAAGAGCTTGATGACATTATGGTCACGGGTGCTTCGGGGCATACCGCTAAACTCAGCATGAAAGAACAAATTGAAGAGGAGGAAAAGTCGAAAAAGGGCGATCCCGATGTGGTGGCAGTTGAAGATCCTCTCCTCAGGCCTCTATAATTCATCCCACCTGGCAGGACAACTCCTATTAAGGTTCCTCCTCCTTCCTCAACTGCCTCCACTGAGGGTGGCAAAGGATCTCGAAAGAGACGCTCGACCGTTTCAACTCCTGAAAAACCGAAGAAGGAGAAGAAATCGAGGAAATAGTTAGCATCCTGTGTCATTGTACATAGTCTAGATAAGTTAGACATGTGTTTCTTTTCCTAGTAGCAAATGTACAGGTGTGGATCCCGAACTTTTGAATAATTTGTAAGGAATTTTTAGGATCATGAATAGAAGTTTTTGTTTTTTGATTAATCATCGTGTGAATTATTACTCCAGCATTAGAGTAAATTCTTCCCATTTCAAGTACTTGTAATAATTTTCACCAGTTTTGTTAATAATTCACTATCCCGATCTCGAAGCCTCTTCGTAGGCGCCACCTTAAGTCGTGAGCAATGCCAAGCCGAAACTGTAACTAACGGTTGTATCTTGCCGCTAAAAGTCTGAGTCTCTTCCTTTGATTTGAGATGGAATTCATAGGATAGCGAACGATTGAAAGCTCGTTTGTCCACCCATCGGGTTTTCGAGCTAGCCTGTGGTCCGAGGACTTAGAATTTTTTTAGTCTATAGTTAGGGACTTAAGATTTTTGCCGTGGGCAGTCATGCTTCTACCTGAATGGTTTGTACTCTAGTCCGCGTCAGGGACATAGAGTACTCTAGTCCATATAGGGACTTAGAGATTTTTTTTAAATCGTTTATACTCTAGTCCACATCAGGGATAGAGTACTCTAGTCTGCATCGAGGACTTAGAGATTTTTGTTAAATCGTTTATACTCTAGTCTGCGTCAGGGACTTAGAGTACTCTAGTCCGCATCAGGAACTTAGAGATTTTTGTTAAATCGTTTATACTCTAATCCGCGTCAGGGACTTAGAGTACTTTGTCCTCATCAGGGACTTAGAGATTTTTGTTAAATCGTTTATACTCTAGTCCACGTCAAGTACTTAGAGTACTCTAGTCCACATCATGGACTTAGAGATTTTTGGTGTTCTCCTACCGTCGACGACCTTTGTTTCTCATTGCGAGCTTTGCCTTTTGATTCATCTATGGAAATCGCCAACCGAGCAAACTTACAAAAACCTCCCTTGTTCATTCTTATCGAGGATCGTGGTCAATTTTTAACTCTACGCATCTGTTCATACATCGCAGATGTCGATATCAATTAGTTCCATCACATACTTGGCATAACATGCAATAACAGTAGTTTATGCAAGGGAAGCTTCAAGCTTTTATTCATCATAAGAATAGGAACAGAATAACTTGTTATCAAAAAAGTCAAATACCAAAGCAAATATTGAAAGCAAATACTATTGAAATGTAAAAGAAATAGCCTAGGTGAAATAGCGTCGTAAATGCTTGCTATTCAACGCCCTTGGATGCGCCAGACCATCATCAGTTGCTAGCTTGAAAGCTCCTTCTCCAAGCCTCTATTCAATGACGATGGCCCTTCCCATGTCGGGTTCATATGGGATGGGACTAGGAAAATTCATTTCAGGACAAGGTCACCCAACTTCAAAGGTTCTTGGTCAGACTTTAGTATTATAGTACCGGGTGATTAGGTGTCGATGTGCAGCTGCTCTCAAATCAGCCTCCTCTCGCTTCTCATCGATAAAGTCCAATAACTCCAATAAGAGTTTTAGTTTGTTCTGGTATCGTAGTAAGTCACGAGATGGGAAGGGACTTCGAGTTCTACAAGAATGACTGCTTCGGCTCCGTAAGCAAGAGCGAATGGAGTGCGGCCAGTCGCAGACTTATGAGTGGTCCTGTTGGCCCAGAGCGCCGTAGGAAGTTCATCCACCCACTTGACTTTTGCTTTTTCCAAACATATTTTCAGGATAGACTTATAATCTTATTTACAGCTTTAACTTGTCCATTCGCCTGAGGGTGAGCGACCGCCGCAAATCTCCTATCAATGTGATATCTCCGGTAAAACTCCTTAAACTCAGCACTATCAAATTAAATCCCATTATCGGTCACGATAGTCCGCGGAAGACCGAAACGACACACAATGTTCCGAACAACGAAGTTGATGACTTTCTAGTTGTGATCGTAGCTAACGGCTCCGCTTCGGCCCATTTGGTGAAGTAGTCAACAACGACAATTGCATATTTCGCGCTGCCTTTGGAAATTGGCAAAGTTGATGATATCGATGCCCCATACAGCGAATGGCCATGGACTAACCATTTTCATTATCTCTGTCGGTGGTGCTTTTGGGACTTTCGTAGATATCTGGCATTTCTCGCATCGTCTCACATAATCAGCGGCGTCCTGGTTTACAGTCGGCCGAGAGTACCCGTAACAGAGTATCTTTCTTGTTTGCATTTGCCCCCAGTGTGATCGCCACATTCTCCCTCATGGACTTCTTTCAAGACACGTTTTATCTCGTTATAGGCGATACACTGGAGTAAGGGAACAGACAACCCCTTTCTATACATAGTTCCTTCTTGCATAATATACCGTGAAACTTTACGAAGGCTTGTCGTATTCCGTTCCTCTTCTCAGGCAAGATTCCATGCATCAGGTATTCTTTAAATGGAGTCATCCATGATTCCCTTTCAGGTTCCATTTCCAACACTTGATCAACTTCCATCACATTTATACTGGGGTATGTAGTGTCTCAAATGGAACCAAGCCCATCTGTTGTGCATCGCCAGTGCTCGTGAACTTTGCCAACGAGTCAGCTTCTCCATTCTGCTCACGTGGGATTTGCGAAATGTCATAGTATTCGATATCTACCAATAACTCCTGAACTCGGATAAGATATGGGGCAAGCTATTGTCCCTTTGCCTAGTAGTTCCCTCTAACCTGGTACACCACCAGTTGCGGGTCGCAGAAGATTTCAATAGATTTCACTCCGAGCTCTCTAGCAAGCTTAAGTCCAGCAATTAACGCCTCATACTCGGCTTCGTTGTTTGTAGCAGGGAAGTCGAAATTCAAAGCATAGCAGATTGACCGGTTTTCAGGGGTTATAAAAACGATTCCCGCTCCGGAACAATAATCACTGGATGCTCCATCGATATATAGCTTCCATCGTGTAGTAGGGATTACACCACTCTCTAAGGGCTTGTCCTGCATGGTAAACTCTGCTATGAAGTCCGCCAATGCTTATCCCTGGATAGCTCTTCGAGGCAGATATGTGATGTCGAACGGACTGAGCTTGATATACCACTTAAGCAACCTTCCAGACGTCTCAGGTCGTTGCAGGACCTGTCGTAAAGGCTGATCGGTGTAGACGTTCATTGGATGTGCCTGGAAATATGGGCGAAGTTTGCGCGACGCGATCACCAAGCAGTACGCCAACTTCTCTATCTTTGGTTTGTTTCTTTCTGCCCTCGTTAATCGTTTATTGACGTAGTACACCAGTCTCTGGATTCGGTTCTCCTCACAAATCAAAGCGGCACTTATGGCATGTGGTGATACAGCTAAGTAAATGTACAACTCCTCATGATCTACCGGCTTTGACAAAACCGGGGGTCTCTCCAAATGACTCACAAAAGCTCAGAATGCACCTTCACAATCTTGCGTCCATTCGATTTTCCCCTTCCTCTTCCTTATCAAATCGAAGAATGGAATGCATTTTCGGTCACCTTGGAGATGAACCGACTCAAAGCAGCGACCTTCCTGTTCAGATTCTGCACTTGCTTAATAGTCCTGGGTGCTTGAATATCCCGGATGGCTTGAATCTTTTTTGGATTCGCTTCAATTCCTCGTGCATTGACAATAAAGCCTAAGAACTTCCCTGACGCAACACCGAATGAGCACTTCAAAGGGTTGATCTTCATGCTATAGAATCGAAGGATGTCAAACATCTCCGCTAAGTCTTGAATATGGTCGTTTGATTGCCTTGACGTCACGAGCATATCATCCACATAGACTTCCATTGTCCTCCCGATCTGATCCTTGAACATTCGGTTAACCAAACGATTATAGTTCGCTCCCGCGTTCTTTAATTCGAACGGCATTACTGCATAACAGTACAACCCAACATCTGTGACAAAACTGGTATGCTTGTGATCTGGGACGTGCATCGAGATTTGGTTATACCCCGAGTATGCATCCATAAATGATAACAATTCGTGCCCTGCAGTTGAATCAACTAGCTGATCAATTCTAGGTAGGGGAAAACTACCCTTGGGGCACGCCTTGTTCAGGTCCGAATAGTCAATACATGTTCTTCATTTCCCATTCGCCTTCTTCACCAGCACCGGGTTAGATATCCATTGGGATATGGGGGCGTCGCGAATAAACCCGTTAGCTTTAAGTTTATCCACCTCCTCTTTAAGAGCAACAGATCTCTCAGGATCCATGCCTTGTCTTTTCTATTTCACCGGAACATGCTTTGGATCAACATTTAATGCATGGCTCGCAATGGCATGCGAGATCTCACACATGTCAAAATGAGTCCAAGCGAATACATCCAGATTCGCCCGGAGGAAATCTGTAAGTTCTCTCATCATCGATGGGCTGAGTTGCGATCCAATCTTCAACACCTGCGATGGGTCGTCATGGCTGACTATGATATCAATCGTCAGCTCAGTCGGTGCAGCCTTGGTATCCTTGGGCTCCTCCTCATCGTCCCTCAGATCTATTTCTCTATAGAACCGACTGTGGTGCTCAAGCCAAGGCTTAGGCGCTATTTGTCAATCTTCAGTGACTTGGATGCAGACAGACTTGTCCACACCCTTCCCCTTCTCTTTTCGTTGTGCCTCTCTCAACTCAGCCACATAACAGGCACGGCCAGTTGCCTGATCGCCATGCATACACCTACTCCATTATATGTTGGAAATTTCAATGTCAAACACCATGGGGCCAATGCTGTCCGAAATTCGACTAGGGCCGGACGACCTAGGAAAACATTGTACGGTGAATCCACATCCAAAACAATAAATGGTGGGATCCGCACCCTCCTACGCTCACCTTCTCCTAACTCCACTGGCAATTCAACATAACCAACTGCTTCGGTTGCCACACCAATAACACTGTGTATACGAGCTTTAGACGGTTTCAAATCTTTAGCCTCCATCCTCATTTGATCATATGCCTTCCTAAAGATAATGTTCACATAATTTCCACAATCAATCAAAATTCTCCTCATCGGAGCGGGCCAATCATGGTAGAGATAACCATCGGATCAATAGTAGGGGCCTCTACTTTATCGGCATCTCTACTTTTGAATATTATATAATCCGTCATTGTACGCTGTTGCTTGGCCGGAGTTCCATCCTCTGTATTCAAACAACATTCAAAGTCCACATGTTTCATTGAACTAGCATAGCGCTCCATTTCTTGCCAACTCTTGTCTGCAGGGTGCGGTCCACCAACTATCGTGTTTATTACCAACATCCCACCGATCTGAGCGGGTTCCTCAGCCCGGCGTGGAGCTTGCCCTCGATTGGGATCGGACGTTCCTATCCAACATCCTACAGATTCTTGGCAAACTGCTGCAACTTTTTATGGAGAATCAATTTCTCAATGGCATCATGGAGATGTCTACACTCGTTAGTATTATGCTCGTAGCATTCATGAAACCGATAGTACTTACCGGTTTGCTTTTGTTCCTCGGTCGATTCTTTTGGACGTGGTTTCCTATATTGGAAAGTATTACAGGTAGACATATATGTTCTCCATATATGCATTCAGAGGTGTATGGTCGTTATACGTAGGAAGCCTTGACCTCCACTTTCCGGGCTCCCTCTTTCGATCAGGATTTCCTTCTCCCCTCCTTTTCTATTGACTCGGCTTGTTTTGAACATCGACCTGAACCTTCCCAGAACTCTTGCCAGATTGCTTTACTACAATGTCGCTCTGTACCGCTTCTCCACTTAGCCCCGTAGCATTGCTTTTTTTAGACAATCTAGCCTCTTCCTTTCTCAAGAATTGGGCCGCCTTTGAGTAGAAGCGCTCCAGCGTGGCCAGTAGTTTTCCAGCTAGCCAATCACCGAATTCGGATTCGGGGCCAACCCCTCTTGTCACGGACATAAGTATCGCGTGGCCATTATGGTTACTAACTTCCATGGCAGCAACGTGAAATCTCTATAAGTAGTCCTTCAGTGATTCCCTCGTAGCCTGGATTACACTGGATAGCGACATCACATCTTTGGGGCGAGTAGCGTGAATCTGGAACTGCTCCACAAATCTTGCTTCCAGCTCGTCAAAACTTGAGATCGATCGCGGGAGTAGTCTCGTGAACCACATCGTAGCGATCCCAGATAGAGTTATGGGAAAGCATCTGCATTTGGTAGCATCATTTGCTCTTACCGAGTCTATCAACCATTCGTACCTCATGACATGCTGCCTGGGGCCAGTCTTCCCTTCATAAGCGGGCGTCGTAGGCATGTTAAACCTTCTAGGATACTCTGCCTGTAAAATACTATTGGAAAATGGAGTGTGGCTCCTAAAGACTCCACAGTCATCATTTGTTAAGCCTAGGTTCTCTCTCATCAATTTTCTGACCATCGCAGATAAATTTGGTGTTTGGATAGGTGGCACCAAGTGGTGGTCGTGCTCCATCCAGTGTGAATGTTCCGGCCGATGTCTTCGGGCCATTTCACGCCTTCTTGGTCTATCATCCTCCAGATGTGTATCCTGAGCATTTACTTCATTATCATTCTGGAGAGGTAGTTGGTCAGCGTCCAAGTGTGCCCCCGTGTCCAAGTTCCCGGTCCCAAGTCGAGTATGACCCCCCAGCTGCAGTTGAGGAGCCGTCGCCCAGGTTGAGGGATTGGTATCGACCCCAAGGGAGGGATTGGCACCGAATCGGCTTGGAAGGCTACGGTGGTCTGCCAAGTGCTCTCTGATGTTCCTACTCGTGCTGTTTTGACTCTGCAGCGCCTTCGCCTGTGATGTTCGTCCGAAGAAGTCAAACTATCAGACGTCGAGTATGAAGCGAGATCTCCTCCGGCGCTTTGGCGCTGCTGTTGAGCAATCTAATTCATCAGGCTGGCATTAGCCTGAATTTGCTCGTTTAGTTGCCTTCGATTTTCCATCAACTCCCCCATCAAGTCATTAAATTCAGCTCGGGTAATGGAATCAGCAGGGTTCCAAACTGCAGCAGACTCCACATTCACATTGGCAAGATAGTTGCTTGGGCCCCCTTGTTGGATACTGGCAGTTTCGTTGGCATCAACATTGTGGGAAGTAGATCTGGTGCGCCTTACCATCTTAGATTCCTTTGCTTAGATCTTGAAAAATCTAAATAGTATCTGCAATCTTCTGAAAATGAACTTGTATCTCGTTCGGGGGATTTCTTTAATCTAGTAGCAACAAAGGTGATCCTAATAGCCTGAGAATCAACTTTCTCGGTGAAAGCACCAAAATGTTTGCAACCAAATTGACCACTGTGCCGATCCAGATCTCTGGAGTGTAACTGTGCCAAACCAAACATGCCATGTCGACCCCTTTGGTTTCCAAAATGCTATTTCGATCCATATTATGCCGAGCCAAACACACTATGCCGACCCCTTTTGCATAAGCCATTAATGTGCCGATGTCATTGGTTTTAGAAGTTTTGTCGACCCATCCATACTTCCTCCAATTTGTCAAACATCCTTGCCGACCCCTATTCCAACCAAACTAAATTCCATGATTCCGACATCTTGCATTATCTATCTGTCGACTTTATTTACCCTAGGCTGGATACAACTGTTTGGACATTATACTCTAGTCATATAGACGTTGTCTTATGACCATCCATCCTATCAACGGTCGAGTCTGGCCTTCGTAATCATCCTTGTGTAGCCGGGTCAAGGCACCGGGTAACAGGGATGTTGACAAGTTTTCTTGTTCACATTTTTGGCGCTAGAAGGAGGGCTCGAACCACCGACCTTGTCACTATATTATAGACTAATTTTGGTTCATTTGACTTGCATAGGAAAAATTAGATCTACGTGATTAAGCGAAATTAAGGAAGGTGTTATTCACATCACTACTCTTAAGGAGAACATAGCTCCATCCTCTAATCTAGAAGGGGCTGTTCAAGGACAGCCTTTGTCACTAGCTCAGCAAGATGAGAATACTGCAAAGATCAAACACTTGGGCCAGCACCTACAAGAGATGCAAGAGCTACTCAAAATGGCACTATCTTAGAAATCTTCAAAGACACCAAAACCAACTCAGAGGGATGAGGTGGTTTCACCCAAGAGGAACTTAAAAGCTAACTCCAATGAATACGAAAGCAAAATAGACTTAACATCCTCCAAGAAGGAGCGTCCTCGATCAAAGCTAACCATCAAGGGAGAGTTCACGATAAGTCGCTTGAATAATCTGAAAGCTCAACGTCAATCGAGTATTGTCCGGACCAGAAAAATTATTGTAATGTTGAGGCTTATATAAAAGATGCAGTTGAAAAGGCAATAAAGGATGCTATGAACACGAAAGGGAAGAGCACTATGGACGAAAATGCCAATGATAATGAAAGAGTGATGCCCTTTATAGATGAGATCATGGCTACAGTCATCCCGCCTTATGTAAAGATCCCAACAATGAAATACCATGGAGTTACAGACCCGGATGATCATTTAATGGCTTTCGATAGCCAAATGGATTTTTATAATGCATCTGGAGCTGTAAGATGCTGATTATTCCCAGTCACTCTCCAAGGAGCTGCAGCAATGTGGTACAAACGGTATCGGCAGAAAACCATATATTCATGGAAGCAGTTCTCTTGTGAATTCTCCGCCCAGTTCTGCATTTGCAAAGATCCCACAATAGACTATACTGTCTTGGCCAACATAAAGAAAAGACAAGAGGAATCCTTGGGAGATTATCTAAGGACATTCAACGCTGAAGCTCTAAAAGCCAAAGACATGAATGATCGAGACAAGGTTATTGCAGTTCATTCCGTCTTGATAGAAAAAAAACCCTTTTGGAAGCAGCTCTTTGTTAATGGATGTAAAGATTTACAAGATTTCCATTTTCAGACCTACAAGTTCATCCGGATGGATGAGCTTTACTATGCTAAGAGGAAAACTATCCTCAAGAAAGAAGGGGGAGATTTGGCCAAGACCGAGGAAACAAAAGAACAAGATGGAAGGAGCCAATCGCTAACACGAACGCTTTAAAAAAGTCACTGTCTTACATTTATGCTGTGGCCAAGGAAAGAGTCAAGACCACCTTTAAGGCTAAGAATAACCCTGAACAAAGGAAGGGAGGAGATTATTGTGCTTATCACAAGGCCAATAATCACAAGGCCGATGAGTGCAGGGTTCTAGTTGGAATCATTCAGAAACTGATCTGTGAGGGTCATTTAAAGTAGTTCATTCAGGATCAACAAAAAGCTCAACAGACAGGGATGGTCCACATAAGCACCCTGGCAATGCTATAAATATATTGGAAGACAAAGATCCCCTGAGCTTAAGCCCGCCAATAAATCAAATCGACATAATTCATGGAGGGTCGCATCCCATGGGGAATAGCAAAGGAGCCCGAAACAGGTACATCAAAGAGGCAAAAGAAGGCATCTTCTCTATCCAAGAAGAGCCCTTACTAAAGAATCCACATCTCAGTATGCAAATGTCGAATCTTGTTGTCACTCCTCAAGAGCTGAAAAAAGGGGTTCACCGTCCGCATATTGATCCTTTGATGATTACTGCTCAAATTGGATTATCCATCATCTCCAAAATTCTGGTTGACACAGGCAATGCAGTCAATGTAATCTTCAAGCATGCCTTTGATCAGATGAACATTCTCGAAGACAAGCTGGAGCCCAGCATGGAACCCATCTTTGGGTTCGATAACAAAGGATCAACGTCGGTGGGAGCCACCAACCTATAGAACCTTCGAGACTATTTTTGCGATTATCAACCAACCCTCATACTACAACGCCTTATTTGGAAGGCCAGCTCTTGACGAAATAGATGCCTTCGTCTCCCCAAAATATCTTAAGGTAAAATTCTTGACAAAAAGAGGATGGGGCACTGTTCGAGAAGAGCAGTTCAGCTCCCGAGAGATGTATTTTGCTACTCTAGACCAATATAAAAGGGAGTATTCCACTTACTTTAATTCTTCTACTATTTTACAGCCTTCGGATGATGGATTTTACATCCAACATTCAAAGGATAGATTAAAACTAATAAATCTAACAAACGTATGTATGAAAGGTACATTCCTTCCGAGGGCAAGAGGAAGAGAGTTGATGCTAACTCAACTGAAGAAAACCCAATTGTCATAAAATTCGATTGCCGATGAGAAACAGAAAGGATAAAACCTATAGAGGATCTTGAGGAAGCATACATAGATTCAGATGATGCTACAAAAGTGGTCAAGGTGGGAAAAGATTTGAATGGTGACTTGAAGAAGGATTTTATCTAATTTCTCAAAGTCAACAGGGATGTATTTGCCTGGTCACATTCTGATATGGTGGGGATTGATCCAACGGTCATGTGTCTTGCACTCAACATCAATCCAGAAGCAACCCCCATTAGGCAGAAAAAGAGACAGTTAGACAAGGTACGGTCGGACGCTTTGAAAGAGGAAGTTAACAGACACCTTGAGAATGGATTTATCCGGGAAATATACTACCTAAAGTGGTTAGCTAATCCAGTTCTGGTAAAGAAATCAAATGGGAAATAGAGGATTTGCATTGACTATACGGACTTGAACAATGCATGTCTGAAAGATTGTTTCCCCTTACCACGAATAGATCAGTTAGTAGATGCAACAAGCGGGCACAAATTGTTGTCTCTCATTGATGCCTATTCAGGGTACAACCAAATAACAATGTTCAAACCAGATGAAGAACATACAAGCTTCATAACAGAGTGGGGAATTTATTGCTACAAGGCAATGCCATTTGGATTGAAAAATGCAGGGGCAACATATCAAAGACTGGTCAACGGGATGTTTAAGGAGCAAATTGGTCGAAACATGGAAGTTTATGTGGACGATATGCTAGTAAAGTCTGGCGAAGCTAAGAATCATCTTAAAGATTTGGAAGAGATGTTCAGGATATTACGGAAATATCAAATGAAATTGAACCCACAAAAGTACTCTTTTGGAGTCCATTCTGGAAAGGTTTTAGGCTACCTTGTAAGTGCCCAAAGGATTGAAGCTAGTCCTGACCAAATTCAAGCCATTAAGGACATGGCCGAAACAAAAACCAGCAAGGTGGTGATGAGTTCAAATGGAATGGAGGCTGCCCTAAGTAGGTTCATATCCAAGGCTACAGATAAGTGTAATCCCTTCTTTGACGTAATCAAGAAAAGAAGAACTTTAAATGGGGGGAAGATTGTAGAAAAGATTTTCTAGAATTAAAAAGCCACCAGGAAAAGCCACCGATACTTTCTAGTCCCGAGAATGGAGAAAACTTATACCTATATATGGTAGTCTCAAAACATGCGGTCAGTTCAGTATTAATTAAAGAAGGGAGTGGGGCACAACTTCCAGTATATTATGTGAGCAGATGGTTGAAGGATGCAGAAGTCTGATACCCGGTGGTAGAAAAGTTAGCCTATTACTTGATTCTCATAGCTCGAAAGCTTAGAGCATATTTTCAAGCACATTCGATCGGGGTATTGACCAATTTTCCCCTTAAGCAAGTCTTTAGTAAACCATAAACTTCAGGAAGATTGGTAAAACGGGGAATTGAACTCACCCAATATGACATAGAATTTCAGCCGCGCGCCGCAATCAAAAGGCAAGCATTAGCAGACTTCATTAATGAGTGCACTAATTTTATTAAGGAGCAATCAGAAAAGGAGAAAGACCAAAGGCCTATGTGGCAATTATTTGTTGATGGTGCATCAAACAAACAAGGGGTGGGTGCAGGATATGTAATCATAACACGGGATTGACACCGTTTACATTATGCCATGAAATTAGGATTCCCCGCAACGAACAATGTGGCAGAATATGAATCTAGGTAGCAGGATTGACCTTGGCATTAGAACTCAAGATTCCATGAATTTAGATCTTTAGTGATTCTCAGCTAATGGTGAACCAAGTAAAATAGATATATCAAACAAAAGAACCCAAGCTATCTTTATACGTGAAGAAGATACTAAGAATGCTTGCTTTGTTTGAAGACTTTTCAATACACCAAGTCCTAAGAGCAGAAAACTCACAAGAAGATTCCCTAGAAAAACTAGCCAGCTCAAGGGGAGCTCTAGAAATACGTATTGTTCCAGTAGGATATCAGGAAATTCCAAGTATTAGAGAGGAAGCATCCGAACCGGGAAAGGAACTATTAATTCTGACAAGGTCTCAAGCTAAATTACAAGGGGAAGAGAGAAGAGAAATTGATAGGGAAATATCAGATGAAAGGGTTGACCAACCAAGATCAAGTGACATGCATTATGACACCTAGATGACACCCATTATTGAATATCTTGTTAAAGGAATACTCCCATCTGACAAAAGTGAAGCAAGGAAAATCAAGAGACAAGCTCCAACCTTCATAATGATGGATGGAATCCTCTATAAAAAGGGATATGCTCTTCCTTATTTAAGATGTGTAAGCCTGAATGATGGAGTAAAATTGATGGCTGAAGCACAAAAGGGATTCTGCGGAGATCGTTCAAATGGAACAAAATTGGCAAAGAAAATAATGAGGCAAGGATTTTATTGGCCTCGTATGGTAAGCCAAGCCATCGAGTATGTGAGAAGATGCGAAAAATGTTAGAAATACTCGAAGTTTCCCAGATTGCACCCAAGTCAGTTGACTCCAATTACAAGCCCATGGCCCTTTGACGTATGGGGAATAGACTTAATCGGCCCATTGTCAATCTTAAATGAAGGAGCAAAGTACGTCGTAGTCTCCATAGACTATTTCACTAATTGGGTTAAAGCGGAACTGCTTCCAAATATTACTTCTGGGAAGGTACTCAGATTCGTCTTCAAAAATATCATAACCAAATTTGGAATTCCCCAGAAGATAATTTCTGACAATGGGACACAATTTGAGAGTGAAGAATTCTCTCACTTTTGCCACAAGAATGGAATCATTAAAAGCTTTTCATCCGTTGCACATCCAAAAGCAAATGAGGCAGTTGAGGCTGCAAACAAAACCATAAAGACAATTCTAAAAAAGCGGTTAAACAAAGAAAAAGGAAATTGGGTAGAAGAACTGCCACTTGTGTTATGGGCTTATCAAACATCCACCAAAATGGCGAAGGGACATACTCCCTACTCTTTGACATATGGGTGTGAGGCGATGTTACCAATCGAGATTGAAATACCCTTACACCGAAGAATCGCCTATGCATTCGATATGAATCAAGAGCTGAAAAGAGAGTCCTTGGATTTGATACATGAATTAAGAGATGAGGCGGCAATAAGAACCGCTGAGTATCAAAGAAGAATTTCAAGGTACTACAACTTGAAAGCGAGAACTCAATCATTTCGCGAAGGAGATTTGGTACTCCGAAGAGTGATGGCAAATACCAGAAACCCCGCAGATGGACTCCTGGGGCCAAATTGGGAAGGACCATTAATCATTTGCAAAGTAATCCCCCCAGGAGCTTACAAATTATGCCGACCAAACGGGAATATGGATCCGAGAACATGGAATGTCGAACATTTGAGGCCATATTTTCCAAAGATGAATGAATAAAGCATCGCTTTATTCAAAAAGAAAATCTACATGGTTGGGAGTGAAATACTCGTTATATTTGGATACTACCTAAGATGGTAGAAAGCCTCTGTTCATGCCAAGATGGCCAGAGTAGAGCACCTCCTGGAGGGAGGGCGGAATAAGCCTTTAACCGCGTCATAAGATGGCCAGGTTAAAGCACCGGACAAGCCCTAGGTCGTGCCTCTGGTCAGGTCAAGGCACCTCCTGAAGGGAGGACGGAGTAAGCCTTTATCCGCACCACGCTATGGCCAGGGTAAAGCAACGAATGAGCCCATGTCCGTGCCACGCTATGGCTAGGGTAGGTTGCCTCTTGGAAGGAGGTTGGGTAAGTCCTTGGTTCCAGCCTCTAAGAATGAGCTAACCAAAAGCACCGGACAATGGACTAAGATGTTCAAGCCCGAGAAGAGGCTCATTTGACAGTCCAAGCCCAAGAGGAGGCTCATCAAATAATGGACTAAGATGTCCAAGCCAAGAGGAGGCTCATCAAATAATGGACTAAGATGTCCAAGCCCAAGAAGAGGCTCATCAAATAAGAGATTGAGACGTCCAAGCCTGAGAAACGGCATATTCGATTATGGACTAAGATGTCCAAGCTCAAGAGGCAGCCAATCAGATTACTACTATATACAAGACCCAAAGAATCTATGCATGTCAAAGAAGACAGAATCTAAGGAGTAAAGCAGAAGTCCTTCTATAAAATACCCGAATCTGGTTTTCGGGACTTTCATTTCCAAACATCATCTATTAATGCCTGAATCTGGGATTCGGGACATTATTAATCACTTACGATCTTTATACACAAATCTAGGTTTCAGGATTATTACTTGATTTCACTTTAATGCCCTAAATCTGGGCTTGTGGTTTCTATTATAAAGACAATTGCCATGGACTTTTGATTCTCCAACATATGCCCTAATCTGGGCTGAGGATTTCTGTTATGACAAAAATAACTATGGATTACTGCTTACCTAACATATGCCCTAATCTGGGCTGGAGGTTCTTCTTACAAAGATAATTGCTAATACTCTTTAATTGTCTGACATATGCCCTAATCTGGGCTTGAGATTTTGGACATGAAACAATTATTACGAATTTCTGATTAATCTACCATAAATACCCAAATCTGAGTTTAGAAATGCCACTCAGTGGACTATTTCTGGATATTGCTATCTAGATTCTGGATATCTCATTATTAACTTTTAAACTTCCCAAGTTGATACCCTTGGGTTAAATTTCATTGCTTCCTAACCCCTATCGAATCCCAAACCTGGGGTATAGGGTAGAACGGTTGAGGTTGCTACAGACAACCAGGAATTTCAACCTGGTCTTCTTAATACCTAAATCAGAGTTAATGTTTTATAACTCTAAGCGATGCTCACCAACATCTGAATGAAGATTTCAGGATCATTCAAATCTTCGGAAAAAATTTCAGATACATATTAAAGTGGATGGGTTACGAAGGCCTATTTTGAGATAATAACCTATAGACCCTATTTATAGCCATTAGCTATTTCCCACAAATAGGTCGTAAACTAAATTTATTATATGCATTAATGGCTATCGGTTATAGGCCTCATATCTTTTGAATCAGGATTATGATCAACTTACTATCTAAATATAGAAGCGTTAACATGCTGACTTATCATGAAGCATGCATATAAATATGATAATGAGCTAGCAATAGAAAATATCACTTACTTTGAATTTTGCAGGAAAAATGAAGTTATAAAGAGCGAGAGAATTCTGAGATTTTTGTCCTAAAGAACAAAAGCTTCTTTCATAAAAGGGGGGCAAAATGTTAGCCATAAAATCCACTCAAAGAACAAGGGCATGAAAGAAGATACGAAAAGTACCAGCTTCTACTAAAGTGGGTTTCGATAGGGATCATGAATGAAAGTTTCAAAGGCATTAGGAAAGCTTTCGAAGGAGTCTTTAGCAACAAGCACCCTCACAAGTGATAAACTACATACAAGCCTTTGAAAAGATGAAAAGGGGTAGCAAGCCATCTATCCGCCTCTTTAAGACCTTCCGATACAGATCGACAGCTTCGAAACCCCCCTTTCGAAGGAAGTGAATGTTAATCTCCCATATGTGTGCCAAACCTTTCAAAACTAAAGGTTTCACCCTTATAACAACCCTTTGGAAAGCATACACAAGCCTTTCGAACCGGTCGAAGCCAATAACATTAAGGGAAGGTCCCGCCTCAATCAACATGAGGCATGCATTCGAAAGCTACTCAACATCATCGAAACCATTGGTACTTCAACATCTTCGGAGCCCCTATGGACAACCTATCTACAGAGTCGAAGGCTCCTATCTTACTTCCGATGACAACAAGGCAATATGAAGAGAAAGGCGCATTTGAAGACCTTTCGACAACGTCGAAAGGTGTTCTGGAGAAAGCAGTAAGAAGAGATACTCAATGCTTAACAAAGGCGAAAAGGATGATAAAAGACCCTTTCAACTTAGTCGAAAGGTCTGGATAAAGATAATGGGAGCGCAAGGGTAAATCAAAAGACTCAAAGGAGATGCCCTTCGACAGCGTCGAAGGAATACGAGGCCTTTTGACCAAGTCGGAAGGCATGAGACGGCATATAAAAAAAGGTCCTTTCGACCGAGTCGAAGGCATAGGTGCGGAAGGGGCCGACCTACATTTATAAATAAGACCCAAGAGGTCCAGTTTTGGGGACCGAATTTTGAGGAATCCTAAATTCATTTCTCTTACTCTAACTTCTTAGCTACAACAAAATCTTCTGTATACCCTAAACCAATTTGGGGATAAAGCTTCTATAATTGTAACTTATTTTGAATCGTTAATAAAGAGGAGATGGAAAATTCATTAAGGATTTCGATGAGAGGAAGATCATTTTGATCATTAGCTTAACTAATGATCCATTGCACATGATTCTATCTTATTCTCTTAACTTCCTTTTGTCTATGCAATGCATATGATCGACTTGGGTATATACAGTCGAAACACATCACCAACGAAAACAATATTAAACAATGAAAATAAGAATGGTGATGGGGTTTCGAAATTGGTGAATTTATGAAACTGGGGCATATTCAAGTCATCTTATATAGGAAAAACAAAGTAGAGCTTAGGCAATTATCAGCTGGACCTGTTTCAAAAGAGTGGAACCCCTCTCGATCTAATCAAAGGGGGTTCCAAAAGGGTTTCGGTTTATAATTGGCTAACGCTTGATTATAGAGGAATTTATTCGAAAGGGGTTCATTCCCAGCTACATCTGCAACCCTTTCGAAGGGGTTCCTCTACAATAGCAGCGAAATCACTGGGGTCGGGAGCAGTTATCTCATATTAGTAAAACGTGCATCCCTTTTGACATTGTCGAAAGGGCAAGAAAAAACCTTTAGACATGATCGAAAGGAATGGAAAGCTAAAATGAATAGTTGCTTCCGACCCATTCTCATGAAAGGTTTCGAATGAGATGCTACTTCCATAGCCTGTATTTTCGAGCTAACTCCTTAAACCCTTTCGACTAAGTCAATCTAGTCGAAAGGTAGGTTTCGAAGGAAGAGGTCTTCTCAACAATTTGGTTTCGTTTGAACTCGGTTACCTTCCATATAGCTTTGGGGATGTTGAAAAGTTTTCTTGTTAACAGAAATATCTATCAAAGTGGAATGTGATAAACATTAGTTATGCAAAAATATTTAACACATAAATATTGACATGACAAAAAATTGGCAAAAAAAAGCGAGCAAATATTTTCCAAACTTAAATTAACGATTAGTATGGAAAATATTGAAAGAGTCAATGGTATGCACTAGGGGAAATTATGTAATTGTTGCATTCCCCTTACTCTGTAGTCAATCTTGTTCTTAATAAAGGTGTTTGGTTTCTTTTATATGCTTTATTATATTGTGATATAAACAATTAAGTAATTAATTTAAAGTATATAGTAAGAAAATATTTAAATAAAATGTTATGTGATTGTACTTACAAAGAGTTGCAATCATGAGTAAGTAATCACGGTGAGAAATAAATTTTTGTTTTGAATATTCCTAGTCAAGATGTTTCGAGAAAGGATATCGATACATCCATTGAGACCAAAGTGTGTAACGCTTTCCAAACATTGGGCAATGTATTAGTCGTGGCTGTTAGGGGAACTATGGGGTTGTATGCTTGATTTATTGAATAGCCATGGAATGAATCATCCGAGAGTTTCCTGTTAGTTAATAACAACTGGGTAAACAGGAAATCTCAAGGTGATGATGTTACACGGTTCCGTCGACTTGAGAATACCGTGGAACTCCAATATGAATACTTCACTTCGATTATAGTTAAATCATGGCATGGAGATCCATCGAGTGACTATAGTTGGGTTTAGGTTAAAGCATTGTAAGTGAAATCCTATTCGATAGAGAATTCGTCTCCTTAATTGTATGAGATTAGTATTACGATCAACTATAGTTAATTCAAAGTCAAAATCTCTGCCCAGAGTAGAACGCTTAATAATAAATATTATTATTGAACCAAAGACTTCGTTTATGGATTACTCGACTTGAATATGGATAATGTTGGAATTTTGACCAATACTTGAGTCCATACATCCTAATGTGGTATAGTGTTGGCAAAGCAAACACGTGTAAATTATTCACACCTCCATGTCTCACAACCTTATTTATGAATTCTTTGAAAAACCACATGATTTAATCAATCTATAAAATGTTATGAATTAATGAAATTAATTCATATTTGAGAAATAATGCTTATTATTTAATTTATTTGATTTTTTGGAGTTGTTTGGAATAATTCGATGCATATATAAAAGTTATATTTGCACGGTTTATCTTAGAATTCTTACACAATTGGATTTTAGAAGAGATAAGAAGTGACGAAGAAACAATGACAAACAAACTCCTCCAACCAAAAACCCTTATTGACTCACTAAAGGATTATAAGAGAAAGCCTAAAAATTAAGAAGAAATATCAATCTCAAAACCCCAGAAAAATAAAAAAATTTCACACACTCATCACCTGAATCATGTACATACCTATTTATAATAGTCTTGATAAAATGACTTCTTTAATCAACTTTTGATTTCTTCCATCTTTCAAAATAAATCTTTCCCATGTACATAGTTAATTACTTTTATGAATGCAATAAAATATGCAACTAATATTCTTTAATCACTCTCCAAAATCTACTTTATTTTCGTATATCATATCACCAAAATCTAACAATCTCCATCTTGATAATATATTTCAGTAAATGTCATCCAAGCTCTACCTGCAAGCTCAAGCTCCAAAAAATATCCAAAATTACCATGGAAACAAATGTCTCCATTCCAAAAATAAGCTAATCTCCAAACCGCCTAATTATGGACACCCCTAATTGAACGTGCATATCAATAATAAATTAGAATTGATTGTAATACAGCAAAGGCCTCCATGCAGTCTTTGCGGCTTTTCGTTGCTGGCTCCATCTTAATTCAGACAAATTTGCCTATCTTACACCACTTTCAGAAGTCCATTCATTCTCCACCATTTTCCAAGTAATTTATACACATTATTACTTCCCCTTTTTGCACGTAACACCTCCCTAATAACCTTCCAAACCTTTATTACTCCGTCTTGATTTGAAAAGTCATAGCCTTTTACCTCCAACTGTCCGACTGAAATAAGATTCTTTGTAATTTATAGGATGTCCCTAGCTCATGTAAGCTTCACAGCCTTTCCATCATGCATCTTCAACCTAACTAAACCTATTCCCTTAACATTCAAATCTCAACCATTAGTACATTCCACCTTAGCATTATGGGAAATGGTGTAGTACTAATGTGAATGGATCTTAAGACCACTTTCACACTAGAGGGGGGTGAATAGTGTTTTATAACTTATATGGATTTTTTCTAAATTATTTCAATATTTAAATTCAAACACAGATAATCAACGTAGATATATATTAACAGGCAATCATAGATATATATAAATACAGTAAAAGTAAATTAAAAGTAAGAAAGACGACATCAGGAGTTTTATACTGGTTCGGATTAACCAATCCTACATCCAGTCCTATGTAGTTTATGTACATATTCTCTTTTCAATGCCTACTTTAAACAAGTAGCAAGCAAACCTGAATACAGTCTCAATTTCATGGCAATGAGATACACCCTACCGATTTACAAGTTCAGGGTAGATGCTCTTGATTTGATCGGGCAACAAGCTCACCCACTTGATTTAAATAGGCAATAAGCACACCCACTTGATTTGAATAGGCAACAAACGCACCCACTTGATTTGATCGCGCAACAAGCACACCCAGACAAGTAATATTAGAGAGTTGTTGATTCTAAATATAAATAGTTGTACTTTGGATATAGAATATCCTATAGCCCTTTGATAGCCCTTTGATAGCACTTTGATCTTTGAATAAATGAGAGAATACCTTGAAATCGGTGAATAGATTGTAGAGAATGAATATTGTAAAGTAGAGATTGAATTTGAATGAATTTGAAGAGTATAGAAAGCAGATTTTGTAAAATATATAATGGGAATTTGGAGTAAGAAGAAAGTAGAGAAAGTAGTCCTAAAAATTTATTTTCCGGTCCCCTTTTATATATTGTTTGAAGGGACATGTCTATTCGCAAAGAGATGTAACCAAAGATCACAACTATTCAAAATTCAAAAGACATCTCTTCAATGGTACATATGTCGATATACCTATGTAGCCTATGTCGACATACTTAAGTATGTTTTGAAAAACAGAAACACTTTAAATGTGTTGCAAAATTCTGAACTCTTATAAGATTATTTAAACGTAGTTTTAAAATACTTTAATATATAAAATTCTTAAAATAGTTGTAGAAATATATTTTGAAAATAAAATAAGTATTTTGAAAATAAAATAAGTATTTCGGAAATAAAATAACTATTTTGAAAATAAATTAAATAATTTTGATAAGAGAGTATTCAAAGAAAAGACGTTACCATTCAAGGACTTTAACAAATTAATCTAATGTTTATTAACTACAGACTAGAGCCTTGAACTCTTCGTGTCTTTACCTTTAAACTCAAGAGTCTTCAGATATCTTGATTATCTCTAAATCTTGATCTCTACTCTTTTTACTGATCAATCTTTAAACTTGATTATCCTGTACTTGTATAAATCTGTATAATATCCTGCAAAATATTCTATACAACTTGGAAAATCATTAGTACCTATATTTATATGCTTGTTGTCATCAAAATCAATATCTGTAGTATTAATAATCTTCCCCTTTTTGATGATGGCAACCATGTAAATATATCTATTATGAAATATAATGTAACTCCCCTAAATTGATTAACCCCCTTAGTATATGCATATGTTATATTTTACATGTTTCTCCCCTTTTGAAATCAACTAAAATAGGTAAAAAAACAATAAACTCCCCCAGATTTTGACATATATAAAATACTATAAAATGTGATAATATTGCATATGGAATCAAAATCAATTGTAAGTGCAAAAAATATTTCTAAGAAATATATATATAATTATAACTACATATGTTTCAACCATACATCACAAAATTTTCATTTATTAATTACTTAAAAAGTATAAATATAATTAGAATTAATTTTACAAATATTACTAAAATGTCTAACAAACACATGTTATAAGTACAAATTATAAATTATAAAATACAAATTAAAACCTAGGTTTTCTTGAGAACTTTGATCCATCCTTCGGATCCAAAAATAGAATTGGTGTTGATAACTTCCCAATCTTCATTATCCACTTGTCTCTAGATTTCGAGCATTCAAGGGTGTTGCTTTGAACTTGTTTGGCGAAACTAGAAATAAAATATCGAAGAGAGTCGAATTGTTTTTCCTGTTCTTTGATCATTTGCATTTGACTCAACTCTTAGTGTCGTTGATTGCGAAGAATGAAGAAAAGAACATTTTTGAAGGATTGACGAGTTTCTTCTTGATTTTCACTTAGATTTTGTTCTGAAAATTGTTGTTTAAATTTATTTTTTTGAAACGAAATGTGTAGAAAGGAATAAGACAAGAAGATGAATTGTTCTCTGAGTTTCTCTACAAGAAAAATCATTTTATATAAGTGAAAGGTCATATTAGTAGCTAATTCCTCCAAAAAATAAACTAACTTTTGAAATACAAAAGTTTTGAAATCTGCCAGTGCATGTCGATATACATGAGTAGGCCATGTTGACATATGTGTAGAAAATTTGTGTTATTTTGTTTTTGCCTTAATTTTTTGATTATATTTTAGATTTCATTAGTTTATGATTTCAAAGAATAAAAGAACATGTTTAACAGTAGAAACATAATCTCTAAAAATATTCAATGGTAAAATAGAACGATACATAAGCATTAAAAAACAAGAAAATGACTTTACAAAAACTAAAACACATAAAATTTATAGAGTAAAACGATAGCTAAGAGATCTAAAAGATGATGATGAAGAAGGAGAGTTTCCACGAAGCTTCCTAATAATATTCTCAAATTATTTGTGCACTTTGTTCGTGAGACTAGTGAACTTCTTACTGAAGGAACATTTAAACTTCTTTTGATTTTTGAGAAGCTTCTCTTGGTTTTTAAGAATTTCTTTGTTAGAATAGCGGGATGGTTTGTCAAAGCTTTCGAGGAAAGTGTCCATTTCCTCCTCATCTTCTTCTTATCCTTCCTACTCTTCAATTTCTATATCATCACTTTCTTCTTTTCTTGAATCTATTGCTCTTCTTCCCTTGCCAATCTCTCTTCCTTTTGAGTAAGAGATTCATAGGGTTCGAATTCAAGAGGGAGGTGCATAAGAGAGATGTTTGTTTTATCGAAAAATTTGTGTGAGAAAATGTTTTCACCTCTTAGATCGATACCAAAATAATTGAAAATTCTATTAAGTTACACACCATGGAAAAGTGTGTTCTCATGCCTAGAGATTTTCTTTTGAACAAAGTCATCCAAAATCACTTAAGCCCAATTTATATCATATTTTCCAAAAATAGCAAAAAAAGCTTTGAAAACTTTTTGAGTGCGGTTGTAATTCTACGTCCTTGGTTTAATATTCTATTGTAAAATAAGACTCATTAGTCTTGCTTTCGGCCTAAGATTCTTGCCTTCAAAACTATCATGTTCATCATTAGAAAATAAATCATGCATAACTTTTCTGTTACCATAATGAATTTCAAAAGTTAAGAGGTCATTTCCACCACTTTTACAACCAAGAACTTGACCAAGAATTTCGCAATCCAAAACAATAGTAGTGTCTTGTACATTACTCCCAATTTGACCTTCTTCTCCTTAAAAAAAATTTCCACTCAGATTAGAATAAAACATTTTAACCAAATCGGGATAAAAATCAAAATCATTTTGAGATACATTGGTTAAACTAAAAATATCATTTTTAAAGCAAGATCTTGTAAACAATAAGAATAAAGTTCATTAAAATTTTTAAATCTTCCTGAAAAGACTTTTCCATATGTTGCAGACTCAATATTGGTTTCAATGGACTCTTGATTTGAAAAGTTAAATTTTGATTCGTTTGGTAAGCCTAATGGCTTTGAATGAGGAGAGTTGGTTTGAGGAATACATTTTAGAATTGTTTTAGAGGAAAGAGAGGCAAGAATAAGTTTGAATTTTGAAATAAAATGTGTGTAGAAGATGAGATGAGGGAGAGTGAATAAATAGAGAATGGATAGTCATGCGACAGGTAAAAAGTCGACTTTTCAAATTTTGAAATTAATACAAAAGAGAGGGAATTTCAAAAGTTTAAATTTTGGAAAGATTCTTCAAATTCTATCTGATGTGTCGACTTACCCATGTGACCTATGTCGACATATGGGTCGAAATTTAAAAGTTCAAAAATTAAAGAAATATATATATACACATACACATATACATATGTATATATGTATATGTATATGTATATGTATATGTATATGTATATGTATATGTATGTATGTATGTATTCGTAGATACTTATATTTATTTATATTCATATATACTTATTACTATTATTATATGTCTATCCTATAATATGAAGAAGAAGAAAAATATGAAATGTAAAAGGTACCGATTTTGTTGTTTCCTTTGTTTGAGCTGATTAATCTTCCATCATAGTATAACACATGTTGATATTTTCAGTGTCTGATTCATTGTCACTGGATGCTGTATCAGAATCGTTCGAAATTGCATTGTAAGCCATTTTTCTCTTTTTGAATGTATTTGTGTTTAGAGAATTCTTCATTTTCTTCTGAAGCAGACGATCTCTTTATAGATGACCAAATTCACTACAGTCGTAACACTTAAACATAACCCCATTCATAAAATTTTGTTTTCAGTTTTATGAAAGTTGTCCGTTGTTTTGTATTTCAAAAAATTTCTGAAATTTTGAGTCATAAGAGCAATTGATTGTAGCATTGAAAGCGATTGATTTCTTTTGGGTTACCTAGTTTTCCCTTCTACCTACAACTATGATTCATAGGAATTAGATTACCAATCAATTCTTCAATTTTCAATAAACTAATATCGTTGGCTTTCTCTATTACTAATGTCTTGCGATTCCATTCAGAAGAGAGCGAATTAAGAATTTTTCTAACTTGATCCTCTTTTAAGAAATTTTCCCTCGTGATACTAATGAATGAACTATGTCTTGGAATCTAGAATACATGTTAGAAATAGGCTCACTTGGTTTCATTTGAAAAGGTTGAAACTGGTTGGTTAGCATAGAAATCTTAGTTTGTTTTACTTTGCTAGTACCCTCATGTGTAACTTGCAATGTTCTCCAAATTTCATAAGCAGTCTTACAAATAGAAACTCGATTAAAATCATTTTTATCTAAAGAGAAAAATAAAATATTCATAGCCTTAGAATTATTGAGTGCTTGTGTCTTATTGTCTAGTGTCTATGCAGAGTATTCAGTTTGGGGTTAAGTTACTCACCGTGTGTAGTATTTCAGAAATATAAACCATTGGATTGTAAATGAATTTTCATCCTACATGACTAATAAGTGTAATTACTACCATTAAATAGTGGGGGTCTAACAGTTGATTGTCCTTCTACAAAAAGTTAAAAAGTGTATTACCAATGTTATTAGCCATTTAAATTTTTCCAAAATCAAATAACGAGTTTTTGAAAACCTAATGCTTTGATACCAAATGTGGGAAATGGTGTAGTGCTAATGTGAATGGATCTTAAGGCTACTTTAACACTAAAGAGAGGGTGAATAGTATTTTATAACTTAGATGGAATTTTTCTGAATTATTTCTAGATTTAAATTCAAACATAGGTAACCAACACACACATATATATATTAACAGGCAGTCACACACACACATATATATACACACTTATGTAGTAAAAGTAAAGTAAAAGGAAGAGAGATAACACTAGGAGTTTTATACTAGTTCGGATTAACCAATCCTACATCCAGTCCTGTACAGTGTATGTACAGATTTCCTTTCCAATGCGTACTTTAAAGAGGTAGCATGCTAACCAGAATACAGTCTCGATTTTAAGGCAGCGAGATATACCCTACTGATTTACAAGTTTAGGGTAGACTCTTTTGATTTAATCAAGCAAAAAAGATCACCCACTTGATTTAAATGGGCAACAAGCACACTCACTTGTTTTGAATGGGCAACAAGCATACCCACTTGATTTGATCGGGCAACAAAAACACCTAGGCAAATAATAATAGAGAGTTGTTGGCCCGAATACAAACAGTTGTACTTTGGATATAGAATATCCTATAGCTCTTTGATAGCACTTTGATCTTTGAATTGATGAGAGAATACTTTCAAATCAGGGATTAGATTGTAGAGAATGAATGTAGTAAAGTAGAGATTGAATTTGAATGAATTTGAATAATATAGAAAGTGAATTTTATGAAATATATAATGTGAATTTGGAGTAAGAAGAAAGTAGAGAAAGTAGTTCTGAAAATTGGTATTCAAGTCCCCTTTATATAGTGTTTGAATGGACGTGTCTATTCGCAAAGAGATGCAACCGAAAATCACAACTATTCAAAATTCAAAAGACATCTCTTCAATGGTACATATGTCAATATACCTATGTAGCCTATGTCGACATACTTATGTATGTTTTAAATAACACAAACATTTTAAATGTTGCAAAATTCTGAACTCTTGTAAGATTATTTAGACATGGTTTTTAATTACTTTAATATATAAAATTCTTATAAAATATATTTTGAAAGGAAAATAACTATTATGAAAATAATATAAATATAAAATAAATAAGGACTTTAACAAATTAATCTCATGTTTATTAACTATAAACTATAGTCTTGAACTCTTTGTGTCTTCATCCTTAAACTTATGAGTCTTCAAATATATTGATTATCTTTGAATCTTGATCTCTAGTATTTTTACCAATCAGTCTTCTAACTCAATTATCAAGTACTTGTATAAACCTATATAATATCCTGTAAAATATTCTATACAACTTGGAAAATCATTAGTACAAATATTTATATGGTTGTTGTCATCAAAATAAATATCTATGGTATTAAAAAGCATCTTGCTCTTCATAATCAATAAATGATTCCTTTTGATTGAATATGTGGAAACAAGCACCTAAATTAAGCACCTAATCTTTGCTTATGCCTTTATCCACCCATATGATGTTGTTATTAAATTCCTCATCAAAATGCACATCACCAACGCTATTATCTTTTTGTTCATTTTGATCTTCTTCCAACGCCTACATCCTCTCCTTGTCCTTTATAAGCTTATTGCAAAGTCTCAGCTCATGACCAGTTTTTTACAATGATGGCAAAAGAAATCTCTTTTCATGTTTGATCTATTTGATCGTCTTTCCATATTTGGACGATTACCCCTCCTTGTAAGATAGTCCTCTTAAATTGGATATCTACTTTCCCGTTCCTCCTTATCCATTTCTTCCATGAGGTTCATCCTCCGCATCTCTACTTAAGTAAGCAAACATTACTTTATTTGAAGGGGGAACAGATGAAGCTATGCTCAAGCTCAATGGCAAGCTATTACTTCTAAATAAGAGGGAAAGCATTTACGAAATTGTAGATGAAAGCATCCACCAAACTAGAGAAGAAACCATTTATCAAATCGGAGTGGGGGTAGGCTATAACAAAACCCGAAGACCCAACATTCGTATTCAGTTTCACTCTCTATAAGGTCTCCGATTTTTGTGTACTTCTCTCTATAAGTCTTCGATTTTTGTGTGCTTCTCTCTCTAACCACCGAACCCATTGAAACAAATTTATTCGAATTTGAGTTATTCAATCAACCATAAGCATTTTCCAACTCTTTGGTAATGAACTAATCAACAACAAGGCTTTTGTCTATGCATCCCCTTTGCAAGTGATGGCTACCAATCGGTTTACAATTGCTTGAAAATCGTTTAGGTGCCCTCTAGTTGGTTCAACTTCCTTAAGTTTTAGATTCACTAATCTTCTCATAAGAAGAGCCTTATTTGTTGTGGAGTTTTTTTTCATAAATGCCTTCCAAATTCTTCCAGATTGAATAAGCGAATGATAAATTAGCAATAATATAAAACACCGTATTCTCCAAAAAACAATGAATAGCCGTCGCAGCCTTCCTATTCAAAGTCTCCCATTTTGCTTCAGAGAGATTACTAGGTTTCTCCCTTTGTTTTCTAATGGTTGATAAAGATTGTTGAGGTATAGAAAATCTTCCATCTTCATGTTCCATAGCCCCCAGTTTCTCCCATTATATTTTTCAACACTTCTCTTCTTTATACCAAAACTCTTTTCAAATAAGTTTGTGTAATAGACTCCAATACCAACTGTCAGGGTTTTCCTAGGATCAGTACACAATTAGATTTTAGAAGAAATAAGAAGTGAAGAAAAATAATGACAAATAAATTCCTTCAACCAAAAACTTTCATTGATTCACTAAAGGATTATACGAGAAAGCCTAAATTTTTTTAGGGAAATCTCAATCTCCAAAATCCTAGAATAAAAGCATTTTCTTATACACATCTAATGAAACATATAAATGTCTAGTTATAATAGTCTTGATAAAATGCCTTCTTTAATCAACTTTCGATTACTTCTATCTTTCAAAATAAATCTTTATCATGTAGATAATTCGTTGTCTTCTTTAATGTAATAAAAGATGCAACTAATATTTTTTAGTTACTCTCCAGTATCTACAAAATCTACTTTATTTAGAAATATTGTACCACCAAAATCTAACATGCATCAATATAAGATATCGGTGTAACTTTAAATGGATTTAAATAAAAGATAATTGCTTGAAGAGATTTTTGGATGCCATATGATAGCAATCTAGGGCCGACCACATCAAGAGAGAGAAGGGTGGCATAATTAAAATTGATTAGGAACTAAAAGGTTAGGGTTTTAAAGAAAGAATAGAAAATGTTAATATTCTTCCCTTAAAACAAATTCTTTTCATTTATTTCATCATCTATTCTCTTTTTCTTTATTTCTACTCACTTTCTTCAAGCATTAACCAAAATTTCTTCATATTTTCCAAAATAATTCAACTCCACATCAAATCATCAAATAAAATAAAAGACTAGGTGTTCCATTCTTCTCTTGCAAAGTTGGATGTAGTTGTACTTGGAGAACCAAGGAGAAATCTCAAATCAATGTGTTACAAAGGGCAAGACTTTTTAGGTTCAATTCTTCTATGTTATTTTATTTATTCATGATGTTTAACCCTGAACAAATTCACATATATGTGTGTGAGTATTTCTGCTTATTAAATCTAATCTAAAATCTCATGTATATTGTTATATAATTATAAAATCATTCTTATGTTTGATTTATTTTATACATTCAAATTGTTTGTTGGATCTAAAATTATTAGTTAATGTAGATCTGAATTGTTGTAATAAAATTTACATTTGTTGTCAAAATTTAATCCACTTGTGGTAATGGATTTAATATCTAATTAATTGTATTATGTGTGTGTGTATTCAAATGCTTCATTTTCATGCTATCAAAAATTGTAAACCAATTTCAAATATAATCTTTTGGTTAAATTAATTCTGTTTTCCTAATTAATATATTCGATGTTTATTGTTTAGTCAAGTGTATGATTTGATTTTTATATTCTTAAATTAGAATATACACAAGTGTGTAGATGTATATTTGCAATGTTTCAAAATTAATCATGTTATTGAAGCTATATAGCCATATATGTGTGTGTGTATTGTGACAATACTTTATAATAATTTTGTTTTCATGTTGACTGTATGTTTTCAGTTCTGTAATTTTAAAACCTAAAATACTTTTGTTATGATTAAGCATAAAAAAATTTCCATGTAGACATTAAACCTATTATTGTTGGCTGTTTGTAAAAGAGGAAATATAAAATTCTACCTTATTCTATTTCCTTTTAATCCTCGTTTGATTAAATCTATAAGATCTAATGTGAAATTTATTTCCATCTACACTTTTGCTCATGCATTCTCTTATTTTGAAAATGCCTAGATTCATTGCATGTATTATGCGTATGTGCATAAGTGTCAACATAATTGTCACATACATGTGTATTTATCGAAACTATATATATATATATATAAATTTATATTCCATATATTCATACGAAATTGTCATATGTATATACAATAGGTATAAATCCCAACTATATGTTTATATATATAGTTATAAACATATTTTTATTTCATTATGTTATGTTGTTATATCATTGGATGTACAGATCATGATACATTCAAAATAAAACATTTAGTTAAATTAATTCATGTGAGTAATTAATAAATATAAAATAATGTTGAATAAAATATTATTGTATTTAATAACTAGATTGAATCTAGTGAAACCCGTTGGACTTCACTGGTCCGTCATAATACAAATAGGGATTTTTTTTTTTAAATTTACCTATTTCGACCGCAGCAAAATGGACCGGGTTCCTTCAAATATTTGCTAGACTGAAGTTATTACTACTATGGCAAATAGTTGTTCGGTAAATACTTGCTAGACTAACATTCTGTTATTGGTAAATATTTACCAAACTATAATTTCCTGTATGCTAGTAAACGAAATTGTGTTTGCAGGAAAATATTCATAGATAAATCGAAAAAATTCAATCAGAACAACTAAACTAGAAGATTTTAACAAAAGTTGTACCATAAAATATTTCTAACTTTGAATCTATTGTTGATAAATAAATAAACAAAGAAAAATTGAGTGCAAAATCTTGATCAAATCTTAAAAAATAAAATAAATATAAGGCCAAAAAAATAATAAAATACATAACCGAAAAATAATGCGATACATCCAATCACCATAAACAAATAATTGATGCTCGATTACAACTGAATGTTGCACGACTAGAACTGAAGATTAATCACAATTAGGGCTAAACATAGTGCAATTAAGGAATACTATTGAAAATTAGGGATTACGACTGAATACTAAAGATTACAGTTGAAGATTATGTATAATTGACGATTGCAACATCAATTATTTTATTTAATGTGAATTAAAAAAGGAAGGGTTAGATAGGAATTGAAGTTATGGCCACTAGGGCTTCTCCTCAACAACCTCCGCCTCCTTATAAACCTCTTGATCCTCCGACTTTCGACCTAATCTGGGTTAGCAGCTTCTCCTGCTGATGGTTTCACTATCGTTTCTTACAGAAGGCATAGGCGACTGGGCAATTAGCCAATTTCAGCAAAAAACAAGCCTAGGTGTGGATAATTTTTCAATAGATCTAAAGGAAGTCTAAGGCGTTTGTTCAATTTCAATAGCTAAAGAAAATTCCTTCACCTATCCAGGCCTTATCTTGCCAAATCTAATATGGCGGGTGATATCTCAAAGCCTTCTCCATCATATATCAAATCTCCAAAAGCATGGAGTGCTTTTATGGCAAAGGAGGAGGTTTCTACCTTCTCGTCATAGCCTTCCTCCCATTTTAGGATTTCAACAATCTTAGATGCCCAAATTTGACTAAAAAATCATTGAGGATGCAAGTTAAAATGGAAAAATGCAATAGTGTTATATGTCATGGGTCTCAAACCCTATTACCATTATTTTATAGCTTATATAAGTAGAGTTTGGAAGCCTGAGGGAGAAGTTTTGATATTCTCTAAAGACAAAGGCTTTTATATGGTTATGTTCGAAAACAGTGAGGACAGTGTAACAACCCTAATTTTTAGCAATATTATTTACGACATTTAATTAATTAAATAAAATAAAATAATGTAAATGATTAAGGGATTGAAGTTTGTGTAATTAGAAGGTAGTCGTGCCATTTAAACAAATGAACTAAGGGAAAATGAAATAGAATAAGTTAAGGTAGTTGATAAGGGCAATATAGGAATAAGTAACATTCTTATACCCTAAACCCTCACTCACGTTCATTATTCACATTCACAAAAAAAATCAAATATTAGAGGTCGGCCACAATTAGACAAAGCTAGAAGAAGAAAAGCTAAAGATCAAGAGGAAGATTAATCAAATCCAAGATCAAATCTCAACTCCTTAATCACAAAGCTAAGGTGAATAATATGTTAAATCTCATGTTTTTTTATTATTTTCGGTTTTAGATTGAAATCCGAATTATTTTGCAAATGTTTTGCCATGTTTTTTATTGTTAAAATGGATATATATGCTTGTTGATAATTTATGCTATTTCATATAGATTTTTTGATAAGTTTTAATGTGAAAATCCTATTATATGACATCCAAATGCCTTGCGATTTTGAGATAAGGTCAGAAACAATATTTTAGAGACGAGTTTCAAATTTCCTAATTTTTTGAATCAATGTGGATTTATTATTAATTTTCTAGTGAGGAAAATGGTTAATTGGGTTTAAAATTAAATACGACTAATTTATATTGTTTTTAGGTCAGAAATTAATTCATGCTAGAAAACATATTAAAAATGATTTTTGGGAATTTTTGTAGAAATTTCCTAGTGTTTTAATAAGTATATAAAATTATTTAAGGTATGGGAATTAAATGTTTTATATATTTATAAAAGGAGAAAGGGCATTTTGTAAATCTTTTAGATTATTTACTTCTGAAATTTCAGCAGCACTTTTAGAAAAGAATTTGGAAAAGAAATTAGCAACCAATCATGTGACAAACAAAGCGGGTTAGTTGAAAAGAATTACTTTTTAAAGTTAAAATTCAGCTTTAACCATACTTTTGCTGTTTCGCCACTTTCGGCACCTACCTTTCGACTAGGTACTTCCACCTACATCTCCATCGAAACTAATGCGCCTGGTACCAAAGACTTGGTACGTAGCGAATTGGACATAGGCGAAAGATATATAGTCGAAATAATGAGTTTCAAAAGGGGTCGAAACCTTGCCTTGCTTTTAAAAGGAAATGCGGCTGCTTTGATTTGGAGAAGAATGCTTTCGACTTAGATAGCTTTCAACTTGGTTAAATGGTTTTAAAGAATGGTTTCGAAAGAGGTTGCGCTTTTTTTTTATAAAGAAACTTTCGAAGGGGTCAAAACCCCTAGCTGCCGCATCTTACCTTTCGAAGCAATGCTTTCGAAAGAGTTTCTTTGTTTTAAAACCTAAGCCACTTCTCCAATGCTTTCGAAGGGATCGACTTCGACACCATCCACTTCTATTACTTAGGAAATTGCTTTTGAAAGAGTGCTTTCGACTTAGTTGTTTTATGACCCTTTATGCTATTGAAAGTTAAACCCAACTAGTTTCGAAAGGAATGGTTTTAAATGGTTTCGAAAGGTTGTTCCACGTGTTTTACTTGAACCCAAATGCTTTGGATAGGTTTGATTTATGTAAAGAACTTAATGCTTTTGAAAGGTTTAAGATAAAGGTTACGAAGGGGTGGTTCCCCAATGTTTTCGAAAGATTTTTAATGGAAGATTTCCAATGGTTTCGAAAGACATGTTTAAAGTGTTTTGAAAGGAAGATGCCTATGGTTTTATAAAGCTTTCGAAGAGACAATTTCAATGTTTTCGAAAGGTTTAATTAAATGGTTTCGATAGGTATGTTTTGGCCTTCGGCCTAGGTTATAAAGTAAAGTAGTTTACTTATATCGAAAGGGGTACTTTCAATAGTTTCGAAAGGGGTACTTTCAAAGGTTCGAATGTTTTCATCAACAATGTTTTGTGTAAAGTATATATAACATGGCAAAGTGATTTGAGTAAAGCATAGAGTATATTTTCCTTGTTTAAGTATGATTTGAAGGGTTAAATCAATTTGAAAGAAAATGTTTTCAAGGAAAATTTTAAGGGTAGATGATCCGAAGTAAAATGACTCAGATATTAGAATACCGGATGGGACTGCTATTGAGTCGTGCCCTATACATTAGCTATTAGCCCCTAGCTAATTTAGTCCAAAATTCCAGTGTGTATGGCTTTGTCGCAGGTAAGACTAAAATGATGTTACATAGAGAAATGAATATACAAAGTGAGGATAGGTTATTGGTGAGCCCACAAAACCATTAGGATCAGTTGACCCTGGGAGAGTAAGTTAGGGACAGGCCGTCCAGAAGAGTATCTAACAGAAGTTAGACTATTTGTTTATTTTGTCTTGTAGGCCCGAGTCAGCCAAAGGTTAGTAGTTAGCCAAACAAAACTATAGTGTTCGGATAGATAGTCGATTGACTACCTGATTTAATGATTACACAATATTGATATTATTGTTTTAACCAGTTTGGTTGCAGGGTTTTGGTTTGCAAATGATATGTTTTAAAAAGGGATATTAGTGAAGGGAAACCCGTTCCGCTAAGCGGCATGGTCTCACTTAATATCAAATAACCGAGATGTATAGTATTATTCACACCAGGCTTTATGCCTGACTCGAAGTTTATGTTTTCCCCTTAAAATCTCGGGTGCTCAAAATTGATTTGAGTAGGCTGAGGGATGAGGATTTATAGGTTTTAGTAGATGGATGAATAAAGCTTCCGAAGATGAGAGGGAGGCTGAAGTTAGCTATTTAGGAGTAGTTATGTTTTATTTCCGCTGTGTTGTATAAAGTCTGTTAAGACTATTTAGTACTCTGATCGTCAAAGGGGGCATCTTCATATGTCGCTCTTGGCGTATTTTGTAATAACTATATTTGATCTAAACTTAGGAAATGTTTGGGATTATGTAACTTGGATATGAAATGTTGTTTTGAAATGTAATCAGAATATTGTTTTAATCTATGATGATTTTATTTCATATTCAAGTGCTTTCGATATTATGGATACCATTAACATTACCATATTTGGTCACCAGAAGTTAATACTATGGATGACTGCAACATCTATAGCGCTTAGCTTCAGGCCTCCAAATAGGGGATGTTACAACTTGGTATCAGAGCATAGGTTTATGAAAAATATTTAAACTTAAAATGATTTTGAAAACATAATCCTAAGAAATTAGAGAAAAGAACGGGGTATGGGTTAATCCTATAGTTACGTACTTGTATTTGCTATATATAAGTATGCTCTATATCTCTATTCTCCTATCTCTCTTAGGCTATTCTTTTGTATCTTACGAAGGGTCGAATGAAGATATGGATGCTAGAAGTGGAAGAGTTAACATTGGAGGAGGTAGAACCACAACAAATGGAAATGCTAGACCAAATACCAGGAGGAACCCAAGTCAAGCACAAGCTAGAAATGTGGGTGCTGGAGTCCCGCAAGATGACATAGAAGCAATGTATCAGTTCTTTGTCAACATGATGCAAGCGAGAGTTGCTGCTGGAGTAGTTGGAGGAGGAAATCAAGAAGCTCCCGTGGTCAACAACTATGCTGTTTTGAGTATAGATTATGCTCGGTTGGGAGGAAAGCCGTTTATTAGTAGTGAAGACGCAATCGAAGTGGAGAACTGGTTGCTTCATTGTGAGATGATTTCCACTGTTCTTGGGCTCAATGATGAGCAAAAGAGAAGGCTTGCTTCTAGACAGTTACAAGGAGCAACGATGTATTGGTGTAACAGTGTTACGATCGGAGTTAATGAGGAGACAATGACATGGGCTGATTTCAGAAGGAGATTTGAGGAAAGGTTTATGTCGGTTTAGCGCTAAATCGACTCTACTTAGAAAGTTTCCTGAGTTAGAGCAGAGAGACATGACTGTGCTGGAGTATGCAACAAGGTTTGAGAAGCTAGCGAGATATGGTTATGCTACGGTGAATATTGTGATTAAGAGAAATGAGAAGTTCATCAGGGGGTTGAAGCCCGATCTTGCTAGGGCTATGTTATCGCACATTAGGGATCCATGTGATATTGTTGTTGAGATGGCATTGAGACATAAAGAGATGCTTGCTTTTCTTGAAAGAAATAAGGCACGGGAGGTTCAAGTAGTGCAGAGTCGGAAAAGGAAGTTTTTCCACAAGAAAGGAGCTCGGAAGGGAGGAGCTGCTAAGAAAGGAAAGGCAGAGGTTGTCTGCTATAAATGTGACAAGAAAGGGCATTTCGCAAATGAATGTCGCTCGGGTGATGGAAAAAAGGTGATCGGGAAGAAGAATATTAGATGCTTCAACTGCGATCAAATTGGGCATTATAAGAACCAGTGTAAAGAGCCAGCCAAGGATGGAAGAGGAAAAGTGTTTGCACTGGAACCCGCTACCTCGAAGCCAACAGTAGAGGAAAAAGGAAAGGCTGTGTTTGGAGGTACACTTATGATTCATGGTATGTCAGTTAGCATTTTATTTGATACCAATGCATTGCATTCTTTTATATCTCTTTGTTTGGTAGATTAGCTTAACCTAGAACCCTCATACTTAGTTACTTCCTTAAGGGTTGCAAATCCGATGGGAGGGTATGTGACACTTGGGATGAAGTGTGACCACCTAGAGATTGAATTGTTAGGTCATACCTTTGTTTGCAGTTTGCATGTATTTGATTTCGTAAGGTTCGAAATTATTTTGGGTATGGATTGGTTAAGTAAATAGGATATTTTTCCATGATAAGGTAATATCACTTAGACACCCTGACTGTAGTGATCGGATTATATACACCATAGAAAACTCTAGTTTTGAGGTTAATGCTTTGTTGTGTGTTGTGGAGGTAGAAGACGAGTTGAATCGCATTTTCGTTGTTAGAGAATTTGCAGATGTCTTTGAACCTGTAGTAGGACTACTACTGAAATGAGCCATTGAGTTTTGGATAGATTTAGTACCTGGAGCAGAACCAGTAAGTAGACCGCCAAGCAGAATGACACCTATTGAGATGAAGGAGCTAAAGGTACAATTGGTGGATTTAGAAGGTAAGAATTTTATCAGACCTAGTAGTTTGCTTGGGGGAGCAATAGTGTTTGCCAAGAATTAGATGGATCATTAAGGTTGTGTATCGATTATCATAAGTTGAATGAGATGACGATAAAGAATTGATATCCATTACCCAGAATTGACGATTTGTTCGACCAGTTGAGTGGAGCCAGGGTATTTTCCCAGTTGGAATAGCGACAGGGTTCCATCGGCTTAGAGTAGCAGAGGATAGTATTCCTTTGACGGTGTTTAGAACCAGATATGGATCGTACGAATAGTTAGTAATGTCGTTCGGACTAATTAATGTGCCAGCATTCTTTGTAGATTTGATGAACCGAATTCTCCGAGAGCACTTGGATAGGTCCATGTTAGTTTTCATAGATGATATTCTGATATACTCTAAGGATGAAAGAGAGCATGAATTTCATCTTAGAGTAGTGCTTGAGACGTTGAGGAAGCATCAGCTTAAGGCAAAATTTCGAAGTGTCATTTCTAAAAGAAGGAACTGAAGTTTCTTGGTCATGTATTCTCGGAGAAAGGGTTGTCTATAGATCCGACTAAGATCGAGGCAGTGAACAATTGGAAGAGACCCGAGACGGTGACTAAGATAAAAAGTTTTCTTGGATTAGCTGGTTACTATTGAAGATTCATTAAGGATTTTTCGCGAGTAGCGGCACCGATGACCAAGCTAACACGAAAGGAATGTGAAGTTTGTTTGGACTGATAAGTGTAAGGAGGCATTCCACAAGCTAAAACACCTATTGACTAATGCACCTGTGCTAGTTGTTCCAGAAGGGAATCAAGATTTAGTGGTATATATAGATGCATGTAGAACAGGATTAGGAGCTGTGTTAATGTAAAGAGGTAAAGTGATTGCCTATGCTTCTTGATAGCTTAGACCGCATGAGGTTAGGTACCCAACTTACGATTTGGAATTAGCTGCGGTGATTTTTGCGTTGAAGGAATTTAGGCATTATCTTTTGGGAGAAAGATTCGAGTTGTACATGGATCATAAGTCACAGAAGTATTTATTCTCTCAGAAGGAGTTTAATATGAGACAGCAGAGGTGCTTGGAGTTTATAGCCGCTTATGATTTTAGTATTGAGTACACACCAGGAAAAGGCAACAAGGTTGCGGATGCACTTAGTAGAAAACATCAGAATGTAGTGTTGGCGATGATAGCTGAGTGGAAAGATTTGGAAGCGTTGACGACATGTAGAGTATAGTGGAGGTATAAAGCTAGACTTAGTAAGGAAACTGTTGTGTTATCATGTTCAGAAGTTCGACCGGTTATGATCGAAAGAGTTGCTACTAAGCAAGGAGAGGATCCAATATTAGCTAAGCGGATCAGAAGGTTACGAGATGGAACAGAGAGCGATGTCTTGAAAGATTTCAAACTTGACCAGAATGGGTGGTTGAGGAAGAAAGGAAGGTTATGTGTTCCGAATGTAGGAAGCATTAGGAGGGAAGTTCTTGAGGAATGCCATCGTTCAAAGTTCACTATTCATCCGGGAGGAACTAATATGTATCAAGATATGAAGAGAAGTTTCTTCTAGGAAGGTATGAAGAGGGATGTAGGCTTATGGGTAAAGCAGTGTCTTAACTATCAACAGGTAAAAGCCGAACATCAAAAATCAAGTGGGTTACTTTAGCCTTTAGATGTTCCAGTATGGAAATGGGATTCTATTTCGACGGATTTCATAGACAGGTTGCCAAGATCAAATCGAGGAAATGAAAGTATATGGGTCATAGTGGATAGATTGACCAAGAGTGCCTATTTCATTTCAGTTAACTAAACTAGGACGGCGCCTGTTTTAGCTAAGTTATTCATCAAGAATATAGTTAGACTTCATGGAATTCCTAGTAGTATAGTAAGTGATAAAGATTCCTTATTCACTAGCAAGTTCTGGAAGAGTCTATAGGATACTTTAGGTACCAAGCTCAAGGTTAGTACCGCTTTCCATCCACAGACCGATGGGCAAACAGAAAGAGTTAACAAAGTCTTAGAAGATTTGTTGCGAGCTTGTGTGCTAGATTTTAGAGGATCATGGGAAGACCATCTAGACTTGGTCGAGTTTTCGTATAACAACGGTTATTAGGCTAGTATAGGGATGTCACCGTTTGAAGCTTTATATGGAAGCCCATGCAAATCTCCAATTTGTTGGTTGGAGACCGGGGATAGGTTGTTTCTTGGTCCGGATTTAGTTAGAGAAGCTTCAGAGAAGATTGAGTTGATTCCAGCTAGAATGAAAGAAGCTCGGTCTAGGCAGAAGAGTTATGTTGATAAAAGATGGAAGGACTTAGAGTTCTCAGTAGGGGATCATGTTTTTGTCAAGGTATCACCGATGAAAGGTGTAATTCGATTCGAGAGATCAGGGAAATTGGCACCGAGATTTGTAGGACCATTTCGTATTATAGAGAGGATCGGGAAGTTCGCATATAGAGTGGAGTTACCGAATAGTTTGGTAGGAGTTCACGATGTTTTACATATTTCTCATCTAAGGAAGTGTATTCGAGATTCAGAGACTACTATAGCACTAATTCTGTTAGAGGACTTCGTAGTAGAACCGAACTTGACTATAGTTAGAAAGCCAGTTCGTATAGTCGCGAGAGATGAGAAGAGGCAAAGGAACAAGACGGTCAGATTAGTTAAGGTCCAGTGGAGCGACGACAAGAGGGACTGTACTTGGTAAACTGAGAGCAAGATTAGAGACGCTTATCCTGATTTGTTTCGTGGTATGTTTTACCTTAATGTTTGATTTGTATGTGTACCTTATCATAATTTCGAGGATGAAATTCTTTAAGGAGGGGAGTCTGTAACGACCCTAATATTTAGTAACATTATTTAGGACGTTTAATTAGTTAAATTAAGTAAAATAATGTAAATGATTAAGGGATTGAGGTTTGTGTAATTAGAAGGTAGTCGTGTCATTTAAACAAATGAACTGAGGGAAAATGAAATAGAATAAGTTAGGGTAGTTGATAAGGGCAATATAGTAATAAGTAACATTCTTATACCTTAAACCCTCACTCACGTTCATTATTCACGTTCACAAACAAAAATCAAATATTAGAGGCCGACCACCATTAGACAAAGCTAGAAGAAGAAAAGCTAAAGATCAAGAGGAAGATTAATCGAATCCAAGATCAAATCTCAACTTCTTAATCACAAAACTAAGGTGAATAATAGCTTACATCTCATGTTTTTATTATTTTAGGTTTTAGATTGAAATCCAAATTATTTTGCAAATGTTTTGCCATGATTTTTATTGCTAAAATTTATATATATATATATGTGTGTGTGTGTGTGTGTGTGTGCTTGTTGATGATTTCTGCTATTTCATATAGATTTTATGATAAGTTTTAATGTGAAAACCCTATTAGATGACATCCAAATGCCTTGCGCTTTGAGATAAGGTCGGAACTAATATTTTAGAGATGGGTTTCAAATTTCATAATTTACTGAATTAATGTGGATTTATTATTAATTTTCTAGTGAAGAAAATGGTTAATTGGGTTTAAAATTAAATACGGCTAATTTATATTGTTTTTGGGTCAGAAATTAATATATGTTAGAAAACATATTAAAAATGTTTTTAGGAATTTTTGTAGAATTTTCCTAAGTGTTTTAATAAGTATATAAAAATTTTTAAGGTATGAGACTTAAATGTTTTATATATTTATAAAAGGAGAAGGGGCATTTTGTAAATCTTTTAGATTATTTACTTCTGAAATTTCGGTACACTTTTAGAAAACAATTTGGAAAAGAATTTAGCAACCAATCATATGTTGACAAAAAAAGGGGGTTAGTTGAAAAGAATTATGTTTTAAAGTTAAAATTCAGCTTTAACCATACTTTTGCTATTTCTCCACTTTCGGCACCTACCTTCCGACTAGGTACTTCCACCTTCATCTCCATCGAAACCAATGCATCGGGTATCAAAGGCTTGGTACATAGCGAATTGGACATATGCGAAAGATATATAGTCGAAACAATGGGTTCTGAAGGGTTCGAAACCTTACCTTGCTTTTAAAAGGAAATGCGCCTGCTTTGCTTTTGAGAAGAATGCTTTCGACTTAGATAGCTTTCGACCTGGTTAAATGGTTTTAAAGAATGGTTTCGAAAGAGGTTGCGCTTTTGTCTTATAAAGAAACTTTCGAAGGGATCAACTTCGACACCATCCACTTTTATTACTTAGGAAATTACTTTCGAAAGAGTGCTTTCGGCTTAGTTGTTTTATGACCCTTTATGCTATTGAAAGTTAAACCCAACTAGTTTCGAAAGGAATAGTTTTAAATGGTTTCAAAAGGTTGTTCCACGTGTTTTACTTGAACCCAAATGCTTTCGATAGGTTTGATTAATGTAAAGAACTTAATGCTTTTGAAAGGTTTAAGATAAAGGTTTCGAAGGGGTGGTTCCCCAATGTTTTCGAAAAGGTTTTTAATGGAAGATTTCCAATGGTTTCGAAAGACATGTTTAAAGTGTTTTGAAAGGAAGATGCCTATGGTTTTATAAAGCTTTCGAAGAGACGATTTCAATGTTTTTGAAAGGTTTAATTAAATGGTTTCGAAAGGTATGTTTTGGCCTTCGGCTTAGGTTATAAAGTAAAGTAGTTTACTTGTATCGAAAGGGGTACTTTGAATGTTTTCGAAAGGGGTACTTTTAAAGGTTCGAATGTTTTCATCAACAATGTTTTGTGTAAAGTATATAACATGGCAAAGTGATTTGAGTAAAGCATAGAGTATATTTTCCTTGTTTAAGTATGGTTTAAAGGGTTAAATCAATTTGAAAGAAAATGTTTTCAAGGAAAATTTTAAGGGTAGATGACCCCAAGTAAAATGACTCAGATATTAGAATACCAAATGGGACCAATATAGGGTCGTGCCCTATACATTAGCTATTAGCCCCTAGCTAATTTAGTCCAAAATTCCAGTGTGTATGGCTTTGTCACAGGTAAGACTAAAATGATGTTACACGCAAAAAGGAATATATAGAGTGAGGATAGGTTATTGGTGAGCCCGCAAAACCATTAGGATCAGTTGACCCTGGGAGAGTAATTTAGGGACAGACCGTCTAGAAGAGTATCTAATAGAAGTTAGACTATTTTTTTATTTTGTTTGGTAGGCCCAAGTCAGCCAAAGGTTAGTAGTTATCCAAACAAAATTATAGTGTTCGGACAGATAGTCCATTAATTACCTCATTTATATGCTTACATGATATTGATATTATTGTTTTAACCACTTTGGTTGCAGGATTTAGGTTTGCAAAAGATATGTTTTTGAAAAGGGATATTAGTGAAGGGAAACCCGTTATGCTAAGCGGCGTGGTCTCACCAAATACCAAATAACTGAGATGTATAGTATTATTCACACTAGGCTTTATGTCTGACTCGAAGTTCATGTTTTCCCCTTAAACTCTCGAGTGCTCAAAATTGATTTAAATAGGACGAGGGTTGAGATTTACAGGTTTTAGTAGATGGACGAATAAAACTTCCAAAGACGAGCAGGTGGCTAAAGTTAGCTATTAGGAGTTGTTATGTTTAATTTCCGTTATGTTGTATTAAGTCTATTAAGACTATTTAGTACTCTAATCATCCAAGGAGGCATCTTCATATGTCGTTCTTGGCATATTTTGTAATAACTATATTTGATCTAAACCTAGGAAACATTTGGGATTATGTAACTTGGATATGAATGTTGTTTTGAAATATAATCAGAAAAGTGTTTTAATCGGTGATGATTTTATTTCATATTCAAGTGTTTCTGATATTATGGATACCATTAACATTACTGTATTTGGTCAACGAAAGTTATTACTATGGATGACTACAGTATCTGTAGCGCTTAGCTTTGGGCCTCCAGATAGGGGATGTTACAGACAGTGACAAAGTACAAGGTAATTATCTATACTTCTATGATAGAAGATTAATCATGATGAATAAAATGGATTCCAAGGATATAGTTATCTAAGGAATTCTTAAATTCTATACCTATATGGGTTAGGTTTTCGGGACTGGACATTATTTTCTGCAGAAGAATGCATTGAGTGAATTGCTTTGTTAATTGGGGTTCCTATAACACTAGCTCAAGTTACAAAAGGCATGATACGCATTGTGTATGCTCGTATGTTAATTGAGGTTGAATCGAATTTCTCCTTTCCAAAGAGAGTGCTCATATTGGATGAAAATGATAATTTAAAGTGGCAAAATGTTCTACATGAGTGACAACCCACAAAATGTTTGAAATGTGATTTTGGGTACCAAGAAAAACAATGCATTATACAAAAAAATGAGTGCCAAAGTAATCAAATGTTTCATATAATGAGTCGAATATGATGAGTATATATGAAATATACAATGCACGAAATATGAGTTCCACACGGAATCACCATAGCTCAGTTAATCTGCACAACTCGTCAAATAGTAATGTAGTTATTACATGAGAGTTTACAGTCTGAATTAGTACATATAACTTTAAAGAATGTTACTTTTGAAGAAGTACAAAACTTAACAAATATTGGAACACATAACTTCAATGATACTCATGTTAAGGCTGCGGTATCAGCAACAACTGCTATGAAGACTCATGATGAAGATATGGAAGTCCAAGCCAGTGGAGATGGTGTGCAAATTATGTTAGAGCAAACTATTGATGCCGCCATAGACCAGTCGAAGCTCAACCAAGAATGTCCCAATGGTAAATCAGGCTCTCCCTGCATAGAAGTGACGAACGATAAACTATAAGTTAAAAAAATAGAAGACCAAAAGTTGTTACTGCTATAAATGCTAATATCAGTATAATGCTAACTAATAATTCTTCCACTCTAACATAGAAATTGAGAAATTAGGAAGAATGTAACGACCCGGTATTTTGGACCATTCAAATCGACAATAATCCACACATGTCTGGCTTGAATAATTCAAAATAACAGATTGTAAATAAATTTGGAGCAAATGAAATCAAATACACAGAATCACAGACACAGAACATATCAGAATAACTCGCAGCGGAATATAAAAAACCATAGTAGTTCATGAAGCTACTATAACAAACTCTCAAAACATAATACATAATATCTGCTTGAAAACATATACAATAGACATCTCAAATAAATAGAAGTTTATGAATACCAGAACTGAAATAGAACAACTGAACTGAAAGGAACAGATAACTAGACAAGCAGAATCTCCAGCGATTCCTAGCTCCAGAAAGAAATCCAAAGCTAAGCTGTAAATACTCAGGCTGACCCGAGCGTAAAGTAAAACACAAAACACTCGAGTCAGGACAATATATACTTATATAATGTAAACCAACTCAAGTGAACTGTAGTAGAAATGCACAATAACTCAAAGGATGCTTGGGATCGCCCATCCTTTAAGGATTAGTTAAACTATAAATTAAATACATCCCGTGGTTAAAATTTCAAAATGGTATTTTATACTTTGAAATCAAATATCATTTCAAAATTCAATATCCTTATAAAATCCATTTCAAAATATCAAAATATCATATTTCAAAATAATTTATATTTCGAAACAAATTACTTCATTTTAAATCATAAAAATGAAGTTAGTATATTTAATAACTAAAATTTTAAATTTCCAAAAATTTAACTTTTCAAAGTTCATTCGTTCACTTAAATTAATTAAAACAATGAAATTTCAACTTTCGCAGCATTTAGAAAATACTACGGAAAGTCACATTTAAAATAGTTCAATTTAACAAAAGACAGCATTTAAAATTCTGTAATATGGTTACATTAGTTTCAAATAAACTTAGTTAAATTCAACCATTATAACATTTACAAAAATGCTATAATAGCCTTTAATTAAATTTAGCCATTTGGTTCATTATTATCAACTACAGCATTTACAAATGTTGTATTATCATTTACATTAGAATTTAATAGCGTTTCAGAAATGCAGTTAACTAACTTCAAATATTCAGTATAATTTCACAAACAATTATATTTTTATATAAATCATTTTTTTTTACTTATAAAATCATATAATTTCACTTTTAAAACAATTATTCAAATACCCTTATATTCATGATTTTATAAAGTTAAAACTCCATTCAAAAATCAAAATTTAATAATAATTCACTTATTAAATTCCAATATTAAGTTATAAATTCATTAAATTAAATTAACTTAACACTTAAGTTTAAATTTTCAAATATAACTTAATTCCATTTTTATTTACTTAACTTAAAAATTCACTTTTAAGCCAAATTCACAAATTTCCAATTTTAGATATATTTCAAAATTTCAACTTAAATATTCATTCATTTCACATTTTAACTTTATTAAAAAAAAACATTAATATATTATAAAATCATTTAAATTCACTTTAATCCAAATTATCATGAATTTATCACATTTCATATTTAATTTAAATTCCAATTATCACCAAATTAAAATTTCCCAAAATAACTTACATTTCAAATTTTCTAATTTTACCATTAATTTATTTCACTTATAAATTTTCAGAAAATCAATAATGCTTTACAAAAATCATTTTTATTTAGTTTAAATCAAAATATTATAATATTTACATTTCTAAAATATTAAAAAAAAAATATAAAACATATTTTAACAACGGGTCTATATTTCATTTTCTAGCCTAGGTAAAGTGATACGGGTAATTTATCATTTCAACCCGTAATTTACAAAGATACCCGGGTTTGATCATTTCAAACCCGCAATCCCAAGTAAATGAAAATAATTGAAAATCATTCAGGCATATCATTTCAGCCCATAACGATTTTCTCCTATTCTAAAGTCCGTTCGGGTATGTATCATTTCAACCCATAGTGATTCTAATCTAAAGGGAACTTGCAGTGTGATAAACTGATAAAAATAAAAGAACAACATAATATAACAGTAACATATGATATAACAGGTGTTTAAGCATGGGTGAACATCATATCATCATAACATAGCAGTTATAACAGGATGCAATACATTTACAGATTCAAGTGGTGTCGGTTTATCAGTTATATAGGTACAGATTGTCTGGTGAGAATAACTCACCTGTTAAGCTGGAGATTTGCCAACAAGCACACAACACAAAGATTACGAGGGCACGACAACTCTAATACAATTTGAGTGTGGAGAGCAAATCCAATGATATAGATCTTGTGTTATAACCCAAACAAAAATCAAAGCGAACCATAAATTTCAATACACTAGAAATGAAATAACTTTTAAATAAAGAGAGATACGAATGCCAAATCTTTTGCCATGCTTTCTCTATTTGTTTGCATGGCCTAGGGGATCAATTAGGTCAGGTTTGTACTTGGTTTGGATTAGGTATGGGTCTGGAAAAGGTAAGGCAACAAGCATGAACATGGAGGGGAGTTACAAGGTAGGAATGCAAATGGTCAAGGCAACAAAAGAGTGTTTGGGTGTAACAACAAGGCTTGGCCTTACATGGATTGGGCTCGGCCTTGGCATGAGCAGGTCTGGTGGTGGCTGGAGCAGAGGCCAGAGGTGGTGGAGGAGCAGGTGGTGGCGGCTAAGGGGTGGCCAAGGTGAACTATGGTGGTGGTGAAGGTGCTAAGGTGGCTAGGCATTGGTTTAAGGAGTTTTGCAATGTTTGTGTGGATTTTTTGTGGTGCTACCTTCAAGTGATGGTCACAACCTGGTCAAGACAAATGGAGAGGAGGGTGATGTGGCTGTGGATGGTGGTGGTGCTGGTCGTGGAGGTGGTGGAGAGGCTATGGCCGATCAACACTATGAAGAAGCAAGGCAAATTTTAATAGAAAATTCAATAAAATGAAGGGAAAAAGTGGAAAAAGAAGAAGAAGACATTACTAATTTTTCTCAGATCTGAAGTGCTGTGAAAATGAAGTGAAAAGGATGTGTTTTCACGTGAAAATGAGTTAAGGAACTCACGGCTATCAATTTAGAAAGGAACGGCCAATGATTTGAAAAGTCTAGCAACCCAAAAGTCATTGTTTTGAAACCTTTTGTCTCTTCAAATTTCCATTCTTTTTAATTAAATAAAAACCAATGATAATTTAGTAAAATGAGTTTTAATACTGAAACAAAGTAAAATAAAATGAAAATAAATAATTAAATTTAAATAAAATAGAAAAAGAATTAAAGAAATTGCTTAAAAATTCAAAACAGGACTTAAAAATTACAAATAGAATATCACTAGTTTTAGAAAAAATACAACTTTACTTCTAACCAATAAAAGTCAAGAAAATAAAAATAAAAATAAATTCTGAATAAAATGAAGTGTAAATTAAAATAAAATAAAGTCTTAAGAAATTAGAAAATAAACAAAAAAATTCTTTAATTAAATGAAACTGGAAATTAGAAATTATAAACAGAATACAACTGACTTTGGAAAATGTCAATTACATTTTGAAAAATGTTTTAAAACCAAAATATATACATAACATGTTATTTTACCCATATAAACAAAAATTTGAACATTACATGACCAAATAAAAATATTATTTATATAATTTAAAATAAACAATTTTGTTAAATACAACAAATTACACTCAATATTGAAAAAGGCATAACTTTCACATTATAAATCGGATTTTAACGAAACGAAAAGCATTATTCTTAAAATTTTATTTAATTTCATAATAAAAGAAAAAATTCAAATTTTCAAACTTTCAAATTTCTGAATTAAAAGTCAAAGTTTGACCATATTGACCAAAATTCACTTTTCTGGAAAATATTCTTTTTAGTCATGTTTGGAATTCTAATTCACATCAAAATCAAAATTTATATTTAAAATAACAAAATTTATTCATTTTAATAAATAAAATAAAGTTTTTAAATCAGGAAATCAATTAAAATAACCAAAATATACAATTCAAATAATCACAAAATATAGGGTTGTTACACTCTCCCCTACTCAAATCTTTTCGTCCCCGAAAAGAAAGGAAGCGGAGAGACAACTAGAAAGAACAATAGGTTGGAAGACATCCGTAAAGAAGGTAGGGAAAAAGTAGCTAGAAGGGAAAACAGGTTGAAAGACAAGGATGAACCATTATTTTAAAATTGTTGGTTGAAGAGGTAAACAATATTTAAAACACTTTAAAATCTTTTAGAAAGGAAATAACTGATCAAAATATCCTTTATAATATTTTATCAAAATACTTTTTAACTCGATGTCTTAACAAGTTTATCCTCGTTCCTGCAGACTCTGGCAGTGCGTTGATCAGGCGCAAAGCTAGAATTCTCCAGGTACTTAGTAGACTTGTTTCAACACCCAGTGAAAATACTGGAAAACTTTTTAAAAACAGATATGGAAAGTACAATCCAAACAAAAACAAACAAAACCTTTGTCTAACCATGGTTCGTAGATACACAATGGTTACGCCTGGATCCCCCAGGAAACAATCCATATCCGTAAGCTTTCTCAGCCCTGCGAGTTACGCCATGATGACTAGTAGAATGCAGGATACACAATGGTTATGCCTGGATCCCCCAGGAAACAATCCGTACCCCCAGGCAAGACTCAGCCAAGCATTTGCGCTACTATTCGCGACCTACACAGATTGCAGGATACACAATGATTACGCCTGGATCCCCCAGGAAACAATCCGTACCCCTAGGCAAGACTCAGCCAGGCAGTTGCGCTATGCAGTCACGAGAGAACAATAAGACCATGGGTAACGCCATGGAATTCGAAGGACACTCGAGTATCATATCCGGAAAACCAAAAATCAAAGAGAATAATATCGATAGAATGAATCCAAGATGTGGCCACAAATCGGATATCAAGCAGAAGGCACTTTCCATATCTTTACTTCGAAAATATGTATCATATAGTACCTTTTCAAATCACTTTCAAATATCGTACTTATATAAAATCCATTATATATAAGATTTAATTTCCAAATCGAATACTTTCCAAAATCAATAGTATATCAAATCATACTTATATAGACTTCAATTATATAAGATTTCACTTTCAAATTGAGTACCTTTTCAAATCTATAGTTTTCGAATCAATTTCATACTCATACAAATCATTTTTATATAAGTTCGACAACTCCCAAATCAAGTGTTTAGTAACATAAGGTTCTCAAATTTCAATTTGTTTCAATATCAGTTCAATTTCAAAATCATATACAATTTCACCAAATTATTTTCTTCTCAAATTAAATATCTTTAGTTTCAAAGTTTCCAAAATAATAGATTTTTGAAAATAAATCCAAGTTTCCAAATCAATATAATTTAAGTCAACCAATTCATTTCCAAAATCAAAAGTTTTCAAAATCATCTTATACTTACGTAAGGTCCGTCTTATATAAGGATCAAATTTTCCAAAATAAATTTCGCTGTATGAAGAGCCATATGGGATTTGAATATCTTTGTTTTTATGGGTTATATATCTTTGTGATTTAAATTGGAATTTTCTTTTAGTAAGCAAAGATATTTTAACTCGACAGCTTTCAATTTCAGCGTTAAAATATATAAATGATATTAGGATATAAGATGTACATACGTCATCATTTCGCAAAACTACATTTGATCGCTCGCTCGATCACACAAGTTCGCTTTCGAACTAGTATTGTAAATTCGACTTCCCTAATGCGGATTTCGATATGGTTTCTCGACTAGAAGCCATCAGTCTCCTTGCATAGCCATATACTATGATAGAGAATTCTGGAATCAAGCCCAAAATCCATATCAAATATTCGCCATCAAGAATCGAATGAAAAATCCTAACACGAAATGGTGTAATCCACCTCGAACTTGTGTACTCAAACTTGGATCAAATTAATTATGCGAATAAAACAGCATACGTACAACTTATATATTTATTTCAACTTGTTAAATATATAGTTTCATAAAGATGTTACTAAGTTAAAACATTTAAACTAAATTTTATTCAAAATATTTTGAAGACCAAATTCTTTTTAAAACATTTCAAATCTAAATTTCATATTAGAAAATTTTAAAATTGCTTTATTCATTTACTTAACCAAACAGTTTCAACTTATTTAAATCATATTACTTCATACTTAAACATTCAAAACAAACTTATATACTTTATCAAATTACTTTTCAAAATTTCTTACCTTTGAAAAAGTTTACCTTGATTTGGAAGTGCTCGAACATTCAAATAGTCAAAGAAATCATTTTCAAATTCAAGAGTTGGAAATCAACAACAAATCAGTAAATCAATTTTCAAAAGATAGGTTTCAAATCAGAAACTCAAGGACTGAACACCGGTTCATTTCAAATCATTTCAAATATACATATATACATATATATCTTTCGAATATCACATCACACTTCGGAATTTGAAATCTAAATTGGTTTCACAAATCAATCGCATAGCAATGCTACCGAAGTGGCCTCTCCCTCACTCAGAAACTCGAAAATCAATGTCGATGATGCGTGCACTCATCACCGAAATTATTTTCCAGCGACACAAGTGAGTTCTGGACTTCCATTTACTTTGAAAGCTTCTTTGAAATTCCTTCAAAATCATTAAAAACCATTAAAATCATTGAAACATTACTTATTCGGAAAAATAATTTCAATCATATTATTTATTATTTCAAAATCTTAAAACCAGTTCCAAAATGCCGGAGTTCAATCACTTAAATTCAGATTCAAAACCTTCAGTTATAAATCATTTTATATGAAACCATTTCTTATAAAATTTTCACAATTTTAAATCCTTTCAAAACTTCAAATTCTCATTTTTTTTAAAAGGTATATAATCCTTATCAAAAACATTTCATCTTTATATAAAAATATGGTCATCCTTATCAAAATAAAACTACGATGAATACACAATTTTTAAAAGACAATCAACCACAAACTTTCCAAGGGACGATTCAAGGATGGATTTCAAAGCAAAAAAAGAGATTCAAATTTAGAAGGACTCTAATCAAATAGAATTCTAATTCAAAGATAGGCTCAAACGAAGATAAGATAATTAAATTACCAAATACAAGATGGATAAGCCTATATGAATCACGGGCGACCTTAACCGGTCAACCGTGATTTCAGGAATATAATCGATGCGAAAATCTATGGAAAATCGACCTTCGATTGCCAGAGATAGAATCTAAATATAGCAGAAGATAGAAAACATCGTAAACCGAGGATACAGAAATCTCCGGTGAATCAATGCCAATTATAATCATTCAAAGATTGGCGGAATCGCCACCCTATAAAGGTCATACAAAGTGGAGTGATGCAATGCTCCAAAATCAAAAGAATACAATTAGGGGAGATAGGAATGGATTTCAGAACAAGTGAGCATTCCAAAATTCAAAGGAATCTTATTCGATAAGAATCCAAACAAAGATTAGAGAAATATAACCTATATCGATACTGAAAAATTCCTATTCAAAATTTGGAAAGACTCGAATTCATAATATACGAAAACAGAAGCATAAATATCTTTAGTTGGACAACTTTAGCTAAGAAAAGGATACAACAGAGTTTACTCAAAGCATCCTAACAAACTACTGATTTTGCCATACCCAAAATAGATTCCTATCAACAAAGGATCTAGATCAATCAAGAGAGAAGTTCAAAATTTTAGAGGATCCTAATCAAAGAAATTACTAACAAGGTGGATACGAAAGGAATGAAGTTTAAGAAATATTTTACTTTTAAAGCAAGGAAATTTATATCAAAATAATCTTTGAAAATTCTTTAAAAATCATTTGAAAATCATTTTATACTTCGAAAATACGTTCTCTCACAAAGAAATGATTCTGAGATTGATTTCACTTATTCTAGGGTATTTCTACCCTATCTCTAATGAGCTTTTGCTCCGCAGGCTAAGGTTTGCCTAAAACCAAAGCTCTGATACCAACTGTAACGACCCGGTATTTTGGACCATTCAAATCGACAATAATCCACACATGTCTGGCTTGAATAATTCAAAATAACAGATTGTAAATAAATTTGGAGCAAATGAAATCAAATACACAGAATCACAGACACAGAACATATCAGAATAACTCGCAGCGGAATATAAAAAACCATAGTAGTTCATGAAGCTACTATAACAAACTCTCAAAACATAATACATAATATCTGCTTGAAAACATATACAATAGACATCTCAAATAAATAGAAGTTTATGAATACCAGAACTGAAATAGAACAACTGAACTGAAAGGAACAGATAACTAGACAAGCAGAATCTCCAGCGATTCCTAGCTCCAGAAAGAAATCCAAAGCTAAGCTGTAAATACTCAGGCTGACCCGAGCGTAAAGTAAAACACAAAACACTCGAGTCAGGACAATATATACTTATATAATGTAAACCAACTCAAGTGAACTGTAGTAGAAATGCACAATAACTCAAAGGATGCTTGGGATCGCCCATCCTTTAAGGATTAGTTAAACTATAAATTAAATACATCCCGTGGTTAAAATTTCAAAATGGTATTTTATACTTTGAAATCAAATATCACTTCAAAATTCAATATCCTTATAAAATCCATTTCAAAATATCAAAATATCATATTTCAAAATAATTTATATTTCGAAACAAATTACTTCATTTTAAATCATAAAAATGAAGTTAGTATATTTAATAACTAAAATTTTAAATTTCCAAAAATTTAACTTTTCAAAGTTCATTCGTTCACTTAAATTAATTAAAACAATGAAATTTCAACTTTCGCAGCATTTAGAAAATACTACGGAAAGTCACATTTAAAATAGTTCAATTTAACAAAAGACAGCATTTAAAATTCTGTAATATGGTTACATTAGTTTCAAATAAACTTAGTTAAATTCAACCATTATAACATTTACAAAAATGCTATAATAGCCTTTAATTAAATTTAGCCATTTGGTTCATTATTATCAACTACAGCATTTACAAATGTTGTATTATCATTTACATTAGAATTTAATAGCGTTTCAGAAATGCAGTTAACTAACTTCAAATATTCAGTATAATTTCACAAACAATTATATTTTTATATAAATCATTTTTTTTACTTATAAAATCATATAATTTCACTTTTAAAACAATTATTCAAATACCCTTATATTCATGATTTTATAAAGTTAAAACTCCATTCAAAAATCAAAATTTAATAATAATTCACTTATTAAATTCCAATATTAAGTTATAAATTCATTAAATTAAATTAACTTAACACTTAAGTTTAAATTTTCAAATATAACTTAATTCCATTTTTATTTACTTAACTTAAAAATTCACTTTTAAGCCAAATTCACAAATTTCCAATTTTAGATATATTTCAAAATTTCAACTTAAATATTCATTCATTTCACATTTTAACTTTATTAAAAAAAACATTAATATATTATAAAATCATTTAAATTCACTTTAATCCAAATTATCATGAATTTATCACATTTCATATTTAATTTAAATTCCAATTATCACCAAATTAAAATTTCCCAAAATAACTTACATTTCAAATTTTCTAATTTTACCATTAATTTATTTCACTTATAAATTTTCAGAAAATCAATAATGCTTTACAAAAATCATTTTTATTTAGTTTAAATCAAAATATTATAATATTTACATTTCTAAAATATTAAAAAAAAAATATAAAACATATTTTAACAACGGGTCTATATTTTATTTTCTAGCCTAGGTAAAGTGATACAGGTAATTTATCATTTCAACCCGTAATTTACAAAGATACCCGGGTTTGATCATTTCAAACCCGCAATCCCAAGTAAATGAAAATAATTGAAAATCATTCAGGCATATCATTTCAGCCCATAACGATTTTCTCCTATTCTAAAGTCCGTTCGGGTATGTATCATTTCAACCCATAGTGATTCTAATCTAAAGGGAACTTGCAGTGTGATAAACTGATAAAAATAAAAGAACAACATAATATAACAGTAACATATGATATAACAGGTGTTTAAGCATGGGTGAACATCATATCATCATAACATAGCAGTTATAACAGGATGCAATACATTTACAGATTCAAGTGGTGTCGGTTTATCAGTTATATAGGTACAGATTGTCTGGTGAGAATAACTCACCTGTTAAGCTGGAGATTTGCCAACAAGCACACAACACAAAGATTACGAGGGCACGACAACTCTAATACAATTTGAGTGTGGAGAGCAAATCCAATGATATAGATCTTGTGTTATAACCCAAACAAAAATCAAAGCGAACCATAAATTTCAATACACTAGAAATGAAATAACTTTTAAATAAAGAGAGATACGAATGCCAAATCTTTTGCCATGCTTTCTCTATTTGTTTGCATGGCCTAGGGGATCAATTAGGTCAGGTTTGTACTTGGTTTGGATTAGGTATGGGTCTGGAAAAGGTAAGGCAACAAGCATGAACATGGAGGGGAGTTACAAGGTAGGAATGCAAATGGTCAAGGCAACAAAAGAGTGTTTGGGTGTAACAACAAGGCTTGGCCTTACATGGATTGGGCTCGGCCTTGGCATGAGCAGGTCTGGTGGTGGCTGGAGCAGAGGCCAGAGGTGGTGGAGGAGCAGGTGGTGGCGGCTAAGGGGTGGCCAAGGTGAACTATGGTGGTGGTGAAGGTGCTAAGGTGGCTAGGCATTGGTTTAAGGAGTTTTGCAATGTTTGTGTGGATTTTTTGTGGTGCTACCTTCAAGTGATGGTCACAACCTGGTCAAGACAAATGGAGAGGAGGGTGATGTGGCTGTGGATGGTGGTGGTGCTGGTCGTGGAGGTGGTGGAGAGGCTATGGCCGATCAACACTATGAAGAAGCAAGGCAAATTTTAATAGAAAATTCAACAAAATGAAGGGAAAAAGTGGAAAAAGAAGAAGAAGACATTACTAATTTTTCTCAGATCTGAAGTGCTGTGAAAATGAAGTGAAAAGGATGTGTTTTCACGTGAAAATGAGTTAAGGAACTCACGGCTATCAATTTAGAAAGGAACGGCCAATGATTTGAAAAGTCTAGCAACCCAAAAGTCATTGTTTTGAAACCTTTTGTCTCTTCAAATTTCCATTCTTTTTAATTAAATAAAAACCAATGATAATTTAGTAAAATGAGTTTTAATACTGAAACAAAGTAAAATAAAATGAAAATAAATAATTAAATTTAAATAAAATAGAAAAAGAATTAAAGAAATTGCTTAAAAATTCAAAACAGGACTTAAAAATTACAAATAGAATATCACTAGTTTTAGAAAAAATACAACTTTACTTCTAACCAATAAAAGTCAAGAAAATAAAAATAAAAATAAATTCTGAATAAAATGAAGTGTAAATTAAAATAAAATAAAGTCTTAAGAAATTAGAAAATAAACAAAAAAATTCTTTAATTAAATGAAACTGGAAATTAGAAATTATAAACAGAATACAACTGACTTTGGAAAATGTCAATTACATTTTGAAAAATGTTTTAAAACCAAAATATATACATAACATGTTATTTTACCCATATAAACAAAAATTTGAACATTACATGACCAAATAAAAATATTATTTATATAATTTAAAATAAACAATTTTGTTAAATACAACAAATTACACTCAATATTGAAAAAGGCATAACTTTCACATTATAAATCGGATTTTAACGAAACGAAAAGCATTATTCTTAAAATTTTATTTAATTTCATAATAAAAGAAAAAATTCAAATTTTCAAACTTTCAAATTTCTGAATTAAAAGTCAAAGTTTGACCATATTGACCAAAATTCACTTTTCTGGAAAATATTCTTTTTAGTCATGTTTAGAATTCTAATTCACATCAAAATCAAAATTTATATTTAAAATAACAAAATTTATTCATTTTAATAAATAAAATAAAGTTTTTAAATCAGGAAATCAATTAAAATAACCAAAATATACAATTCAAATAATCACAAAATATAGGGTTGTTACAAAGAACTACTTCTACTGATGTCATTGATAACCCGACGTGGTCCAATCTTACCTTGCAAGTTAAATCAAAGGCAGCAAAAAGTAAACGTAGTAAAGTAAGTGCATCCCATTGCAGCTTAGAAAATAGGGGAAAACGCTAATGATAATTAAATGATATTCCTTGTGTGGAATGTGCAACGACCCGTATTTTTTATAATTAAAAATATTAAATTTAATAAGATTTTGTAATTTAATACTGTGAGAAATTAAATTTTATGATTTATTAATGAAAAGGATTGTTAGAATTCATAACTTGATCTTAAATGAATTTTAAAACAATAACTATAGTGAAGTGAAAGATAGTAATGCAAATTTGAATATAATTAATAATATTGATTGAGCGTAGTTAAAAACTATATTAACGTAAATTCAATCGATTTGTAGATTTTGAACGTTAATGTTATAAGGATGAAATGGATGTTATTTCTAATTGAAATATAATTGTAGAGCTTAATTTGGATACAATTGTAAATTAATAAGGAATAAAATAATTATTGGAATTAATTGTTGAAATTAATGTAATTAAATATTGTAGTTAATTTGAGTTAAGACGATAACTGTAGAATATGAGAATAGTAGGATGAAACTTATGTTAATTAGAGTCATAAGGTAATAGTTAATTTAACATAAGAACTTGTAAATAAAATAAAATAAATTGATTGAAATTAAAATAAAATAAAAGAATTTATTGGAATTTAAATTATAATGAAGGGTTTTATTTTGGTTGAAATTGAACGCTGAAATTTATTTAATAATTAAACGTTGGATTTAACATGGAAAATTTATTTTAAAAGATTATAAATTTCTGTGTAATCAAGAATGATAAAATTGTTAACTTTTAAATTTGAATTTAAAAGTGATTAAATCAATTTAATAATAATTTAATCGATTGACGTGTAAAAATAGCCATTTTGGCCACTATCTCGGATTTCGACGAAACCAGTTTCAGCGGATCCCGTAAACATCACTGAAGCCGTTACACTCATATTTACTCATTGTTGATTACTTACATAAGATATTTTAGTTCTGACTCGAGTGTTTTGTCTTTTCATTACGCTCGGGTCAGCCTGAGCATTTCAGTGTTGAACACTTTATTTCTGGAGGACGAAGACGTAGTTTGGTATATTATATTATTAGTTATTTTCCACTGTATCGTTATTGGTATGTCGTTATTTGTACTCTAATTGTTGTAAAAAATTGTGTAATCAAATGTATATTATAAAATAGCTTTATGAACTGTTTATTTGAGTATTATATTTTGTCATTCCGCTGTGAGATTCTGTGTTTTTTTCCTTCTTTTCTCTTATTTTCTTATTTACCTCATTGACAATCCTCCATTTTGAATGGTTTGAGTTGACATGTGTGGTTTATTGTCGATTTAAACCATCCAAAAAGGTGGGTCGTCACAGTTGGTATCAGAGCTTTGGTTTATAGATACCTTAGCCTGTTCGGGGTTAACTCATTAGAGATAGGGTTATTGATACCCTAGAATGAGTTTGAGAGTATACATATGAGAGAGAGTATTTGTTAGTGATATGAAAATATTTTGTATTGTGTTAATTTGTTCTGTTGAGTATTTATGGATTATGGTCGTTGCATAGGACGCTATGTTATCGATAGGGATTTCTAAACACTTGATAGGGCAGATCGACACAATATTGTTTAAAAATAGGTAAATGAAGCTTTTTTACCTCGTATTACGTTTTGTATATATAAAGAATAATTTTTATAATTGGACATAGTTGTATGTGATATGTTTTTTTGTTAGGAAGTGAAATTTTATAAATATTGGTTGCAAAATATTATTTATAAATAAAATGAATTTAACTGGAAATTTGAGAACTTAAATGCTGGTGTTCTGAAATTGTTTTCAAAGATTTTGGAATATAATATTAGTATTATTAGGAAGTATTTTTGGATATAAATATATCCAACATGATTTGAAAGAAATGTTTTAAAAGAATTTTAAAAGGAAATAAGTTCTGTACTCCCCTCTTCTGTCGCTGGAAAATAATTTCGGTGATGATCGCAACATCATCGACGTTCATTTTCGAGTTTCAAAGTGGGAAGACCACTGTAGTAGCTTTGCTACACATTTGTCTTGATAAAAAAATTTTAATTTTATTTTCTTAAGTATGATTTGATATATATAAAAGATATGAATATATATATTATTTCAAAATGATTTGAAATGAACCCGGTATTTAGTTCTTAAGTTCCTGTTAAATTAATGATTTTTAGTTGTAGAAATAAAGTGAAATTTAATAGTTGGAAACTTCTAAAATGAAAAATAGGAAATTAGAAGCTAAGTGATTAATGAAACTGTAAAAGAAATTGGAGATTTATCACTTGTAAATTAAAGGGTAATGAAATTTAGAAGATGTAAATTATTGAATATTTTTGCTAACTAAAATGAATAAGATAAATTTCTATAACACTTAATTACATTCTAAAAACATATATAAAAGTTACCAAAAATGTTTAAAAAGTTGAAATGTTAATATGAATATGTAATAGAATTTTATACAAGTAAAACTTAAGTAACGGAGTTATGTCTACAAATAAGAATTATGATGTACAAGAAATATTTTTAAACATAAGTTAATATTTTGAAATGCCGGTAATTAAATTAAAAAAAAGTGAATATTATTCAAGCAAATGATTATAAACTCAAGAAAATGACTGAAATGATTCATTGATGAATATTAATATTAAAATGGATATCAAGGTTATAAGTAAATAATAAATGTGAAATAAACTGCAATGAAATGTACGTAATACTTTAATAATGGATTCATTGATGATTTCGAATATTGAATGGGAAATAAATTATGTAAGTAATAAAGGAAAATTAATAAAAGATAATTATTGTATGAATGAATTAAAACAAATGAAAAGTGAATAATGATGTGAAATGAAACCAATAGAATAAAATATGTAAATCGTGCGTAAATCATTTTATTCGCATAACAGTTCTGATTCAGATTTGAATACAAGATTTATAGTAATTCACACCAGTTCGAATTAGGATTTTTCGCTCGATTCTTGATGGCAAACAATTGATACAAATTTTTGATATGAATTTGAAGTTTTCTATCATGGTTTATGGCTATGCAAGGAAAATGGAAATTTCGAATCAAGAAATCAGATCGGAGTCCACACTAGAATGATCAGGTTAACAATACTAGTTGGAAAGAGGAATGTGTGTATTCAAGCAAGCGATTAGAATTGATATTGTGTATAAAAGATTTATGTACATCGTGAAAATTTAAATAATACTTAAATACTTTGTTGTTTTGGCTAATGGGAGTTTGGGAAATGATACTTCAAATTGTTTAAGGATGTATGAATAATCTATTAAGTAATTATCTAAGGCAGTTGAGCGTAAGGTACACTTGGTAGTTTATTTATCACCCTTGTACGATGAAAAGTTACTGAACCTGGACAATCCATTAGTTTTGATTCCTATAAATGGTTGATGGATTCTTTTGTTGCATATAATGGTTGTACGGCTTTTGTTCGCATATGATTATTATATATTGTATGTTGCTTGTGCTATTGGTTTGAAACAACTAAAATATTATTCTTTCACATCATCTTAACTCTTTGAATTATATAAGTGAAATACAAGTTTATGGAAGCAATAGCTTCTGCTTTTGGTTACATAAATAAATTGTTTGCCCGACAAATAAGTACGTTTTCGGATTACGGTTTTTGCAACGGTATTTTATTGTTTTTCCCATTGTTTGGGATGTTTTATTATTAAAATATGGTATATATATTGTAATTATTGATATTGTTATTTTTCCGGACCTAACCGCGCAAAGGAGACTCTGTCAAAAAATTTCGTAAATTTAGGACTTAGAATTTTTTTGTGCAAACGTGGTTATTTTCAAAGTTATATTAAAATTTAATGACGTAAATTTAAAGTGTTTATAAATTGAATAATTTGAATAAAATTATATCAAGTTTCGTAATTCCTTCTTGTTTATTTTCGAGGATGAAAAGTTTTGAGTGGGAGAGAGTGTAACGACCCGTATTTTTTATAATTAAAAATATTAAATCTAATAAGATTTTGGAATTTAATACCGTGAGAAATTAAAAATTATGATTTATTAATGAAAAAGATTGTTAGAATTCATAACTTGGTCTTAACTGAATTTTAAAACAATAACTATAGTGAAGTAAAAGATAGTAATGCAAATTCGAATATAATTAATAATATTGATTGAGCGTAATTAAAAACTATGTTAACGTAAATTCAATCGATTTGTAAATTTTGAACGTTAATGTTATTAGGATGAAATGAATGTTATTTCTAATTGAAATATAATTGTAGAGTTTAATTTGGATACAATTGTAAGTTAATAAAGAATAAAATAATTGTTGGAATCAATTGTTGAAATTATAATTAAATATTGCACTTAATTTGAGTTAAGACAATAACTGTAGAATATGAGAATAGTAGGATGAAAGTTATGTTAATTAGAGTCATAAGGTAATAGTTAATCTAACATAAGAACTTGTAAATCAAATAAAAGAATTTGATTGAAACTAAAATAAAATAAAATAATTTATTGGAATTTAAATTATAATGAAGGATTTTATTTCAGTTGAAATTGAACGCTGAAATTTATGTAATAATTAAATGTTGGATTTAACATGGAAAATTTAATTTAAAAGATTATAAATTTATGTGTAATCAAGAATGATAAAATTGTTAACTTTTAAATTTGAATTTAAAAGTGATTAAATCAATTTAATAATAATTTAATCGATTGACGCGTAAAAATAGCCATTTTAGCCACTGTCTCGGATTTCGACGAAACCAGTTTCATCGAATCCATAATAGTGAATTATTATAGGATTTCAAGTTTCGTAGCGATCAGACTTATCGTTTGATCGTGCGAGCTCGAAACGCGTAGAAACAATTAATGGAATTTAAATGAATATTACCCAATTTTAAAAGCTAACTTCTATATACAATGTAATTGGGGTTTGAAACTAGTTTCATTGAGTTTAAAAATATTGAAAACCTATATTTCGATATATTAGATGACTCATTTTCATTTCGGGAACGAAACGGGCTTTTCGGGTCGTTGTTATCGTTCCGACCCAAATCGATCTGTCCGTCCATTCTTATCCATCTCTGTCTATATAATAGATATTTCCTGAAATCATAGCAGCTTCTATTCTAATTTTTGTATGTATAAAATTTCTATTCCATTACCCGTTCCTTCTCAATGGCAGACAAACCCAAAATTCCCAATTCCAAATCAAATCGAAAATTCAAACTCCTCAAAACATATCGAATTATATTTCATCGCGAAGCTCTCGACGAGTGTAATCTACATCTGCAATTCGTTTTTGTAATCAAGTTTCAGTTTGTCCAAAAATCAGCAGTTTATTCTCGGCCGTCCATACTAGGGTTTCGCGATCGACGGTGGATCATCGACCTTACGACGATCGGAGGGCACAACGGCGTAAAGGGAGTTGAGAGGAGTTGATATATAGTCTATGTTCGTCCTAGATCGCCACGACGTTGCCATAAATTGGCATCAAAGGGGGCGGTGGTGGAGCATCCTCAGGCGAAGCTATGTGGTCGCGTGGCCACGTATTGGTGCGTCGTGGCTTGGTGGAGGCATTGGCATGGTCGGATCATAGCGATGGCGCACGTAGGTGAAGCATTTTGGAGTTGATCATCAGTGGCTGTTCGAGGGTTTTGATCATGTTCGCTTATGAGGGTTTGTAGATGGTGAGCAATTACGTAAATGCCCATGTATTTTATTTTAAATTTAAATTTGAAATTTTAATCTTCTAACTATCATAACTTTTGAATACGAACTTGGATTTGGATGCAGTTTCTTCCATTGCGATTGTATAGAAATTCCAGACAGCATAGAACTAGTTTGGTTGGTTTTGGAGACTATTCAAATTTTGGGCTTTATTTGGATTTTATATCGACTAGAAATCAAAGGTGAGTTATTTAACCCACTCGCGAAATACTAAACCTTCTTATGTTAGTTGAATTAAGTTTATGATGTGGTAAGAAATTTGTTGATTGCTGTTTGGTAATTTAAATTGTCATTTAAATTTAATTTGAATTTATATTGAATTAAATTGCCATTTAAATTAATATTGAATTTAAATTGTTAGTTAAATACCCGATAATGATAACCAGTTAATTGTTGTGATTTATTGACAAATTTGGATGTTGATTGTGATAGATGTTATTTGTTGACATTTTGGATGATTGGATGTTTATATCTCTGTTATCACTATGGGTTGAAATGAAACATACCCGAATGATCTTATAGATTAGGGAAAATCATTATGGGTTGAAATGACACATACCCGAGCGATTTATCGATTTGGAAATTTTTGATTCGGGATACGGGTTGAAATGATATATACCCGGAAAATTTAACTATTTTGGGTTGAAATGATACATACCCTATCACTTGACCATAGAGTAGAAAACTATATACGGACACTGTTGATCGGTTTTAAATTATTTTCTAAATGGTAAAGAATGTTTGATTTTTAAATTTGGTTTTTAAATTTAATTTAATGATTTTATTTAAAAAAAATATTTGGATAATAAATTATTTTATATGTTTTAAAGTTTCAAATTATAAGTTAATATATGGTTTAAAAGGTAAATTTAAGATTTTTACTTATAATTTTATTTAGTTTTAAAAATATATTTTAAATGGTTTAAAATTTAATTTAATAAAATATTTAATATAGTTTTAAGAGATTTATATAAAATTTAATTTAATAAAATATTTAATATAGTTTTAAGAGGTTTATTTAAATTCAATTTAATATAATAAATATAGATTTTATAATAACTTTAATAAATAAAAATGTAAGAGGTTTTGTAAGGAATTTATAAAAGTTTTGTAAGAGATTTTATAATGGTTTTTATAAAAGATTTTTATAAAGGATTTTATAATGGTTTTATAAAGGAGTTATAAAGGTTTTAAAGGATTTTATAAAGGGTTTTATAAAAGAACTTGTATAAAAGGATTTGGAAGCGTTTTAAAGGAATTTGCGTAGAAGTTTATGAGAAGAGGAAGAGTTGTATGTTTTGGAATTTATAAATAGCTTTGTAAATGATTTTAAAGCATATAAATAGTTTATAAACGGTTTAAGAAAGATTTATAAATTATTTTCGAAATTGATTGAAAGAAAATCTTCCTCGATGTTTATGAATATATTTATACTTTTGGAATAAGTATATGGATATCTTGATATGAAGGTATAAACTATTTTCTGGATTTATTATTAAAAATGTTTTATAAAATGACCACGGTGTTAAATAAGCGTTTGGTTGTTAAGAGACCGGGGTCGGATATTGTCATACTCTCTGCCAATTTCAAAACCACTTTAACAACTGTGTACGTGGTGGAGAATCCAGAACGAAGTAGGATGGTTGGTAAACGCTACTGGTATGAGGTAAGAACGCAGCCCTAGCCTTCGGGTCAGCTTGATATGACTAAAACAGGAGCTATCCTGGGTCAAGTGAGGTCGCTCCTCCTATCGGACATGCTTCTTCAATACCATAAGTGTTACGTTGTGATTGATTGGTGGCCACCCTCGATTTGATTATGGGAGTGTTATCTCAAGGTGGGCGATAGTAGCTGCTATGCGTTACCACCAATTCGGGCGTGCAATACCTTGGGCATTGCCTCGTATGCCTTGTCATATGCCTTATCTAGCCCACTATGATTTTGGTTTGTGTCGTACCTATAGAGTGCTCCCTGATAGCCCACTAGTTTACGGTAGAGTCGGTAGTACTGTATAGACTACGATGCCTATAAAACGTGTTAAGGGGGATATAAGTAATGCCCTAACGCTATTTTAATACTTTACCTTACTAATAGACACTACATATATATAGCGTATTTTACTACATATAGATAGTTTAACGGATCCTTGGAGCTGAAAAATCCTAAAACATCTCTTAATTTATTGCACGCACGTTATACACTAGATAGGGGATGTAAATCCCGTAAACATCTCTGAAGCCGTTACACTCATGTTTACTCATTGTAGATTTAACTTACATAAGATGTTTTAGTTCTAACTCGAGTGTTTTGTCTTTTCATTACGCTCGGGTCAGCCTGAGCATTTCAGTGTTGAAGACTTTATTTCTGGAGGACGAAGACGGGGTTTGGTATATTATATTATTAATAATTTTCTGCTGTATCATTATTGGTATGTCGTTATTTGTACTCTGATTGTTATAAAAAATTATGTAGTCAAATGTATATTATAAAATAGCTTCATGAACTGTTTATTTGAGTATTATGTTTTGTCATTCCACTGTGAGATTCTGTGTTATGTTTTTCCTTCTTTTCTCTTATTTTCTTATTTACCCCATTGACAATCCTCCCTTTTGAATGGTTTGAGTTGACATGTGTGGTTTATTGTTGATTTAAACCGTCCAAAAAGGTAGGTCGTCAGAGAATATTAAGGGATCAAATTCCTCAACGAGAAAGTACGATTTAGTGGAGCATGTTAACATATTAATCCCTCAGTTTTTCCATTTTAGAGCATAAGCATAGCAACAATGATATTCATATGTTTATTAAGAGTTCTAGACCTGGATGGGCTTATATTTTCAAAATAGCAGATGAGGTTGATGAGAAAAGTAGAGTTATGCTTGTTTTGAATCCTATTTTATGGAGCTTTAATTCATTTTTCAGCAGTTCACAAGCAATTTTTGGTATTCTCCAAAATAGAGGTGGGCTCGGTTTAGCTCTTACAGTGGTATATGGTCTACACAATCAAGAGCAAAGATATCCTTTATGGGAACATATCAAAGACATGTCGACAAATATCATCATGCCATGGCTAATCTCAAGTGATTTTTATTGTGTTCTTTATGGCTCCGATAGAATTGGTCAATCGAATAATGCTTAAAATGCAAAAAATGATTATTTTGATACCATAACTTACAAGAAATTCAATGTCTTGAAACATATATACTTGGAAAGGGGGTAGAAATCACTAAACTCATAGGAAAATAGATAGAACATTAATAAATAATGAGTTCTTGGAGAAATTCCTTTTCTCATATGCTCAATTTTAAATCATTCGACAAATGATTATTGCCTCATGTTTATTAAAGTTTTTGAAATTGATAATCAAGCTAAAAATGCCCCGTTTAGATTTAATAATGCATGGGTACAATTATAGGGGAATAATGAGGTCGTACATAATGTTTGGCAAGTGTTAAACACTAGAATCCCTTAAGTCCACATCCTGCTAGTTAGAATCAAGAATGGCACTAACACATATAAGATTATGTAAAGAAATAAAAGTGATGAGAAGTAAATTGAAAATGAGTAAAAAAATGATTTATAGTAGTTCAGCAAGGTGTGCCTAGGTCCACTTAACAATTCTTCTCATTTTATTGCTGAAAGTACAACAGCTATTCTTATGGTTCGTCATCGAAAGATAAGTGATTACAAGAAATAGGTACAAGTGTTGAAAAGTGAAAAGGTTCATCCAAATAAAGCCTCTCATTTTCTATTTATAGGTGTAGCTCGGCGGAAAATTCTCAAGCACGTCCATTCCCATGTTCTTTATGATCTTTTGGCGGTTGCTGAAGAAGAAGACGTGGCTAGCTCAGCAATCTTTATGGGTCGGTACCTAATCATAGCTACAGGTCAGTACCGACCCATAAAACTTCATCAATCATTGTTCAAGAATTTCTGAGATTGGTTGCTTTACTGTTAGATTTACGGTTCCAAGTTATTTGAGCCATTATTAGCTTGTTTCTAAATCCAATTGATGGGTCTATAGAAGGGTGAAGTTGCTGATTCGGAGAGCTTGAGGAGAATGATGGAGTAGTGCATGCAAACAGTATTATGGAGAATGGAATGGGCTTCTAGGATCTAAGCCATCATGTAGTAGTAAAATGAGATTGAACCCATAGAGTATTATGGTCGGTACCGAACCATGGATGGTTCGACACAGAACCATGTACTTAGCAGGGCATCGTTTTGTCTTTTGTGTGATTGTTCAAGCTTGGCTTTCCGGACTTGGTAAGACCGCTCTCCTGGGCCTTCTGGTTATCTTTTTAGGTCGCTTTCCTCAATAAGATATGATGGTAAACTTATTTTGAAATTTTGTTTACAAAAATAAATAGTTCGATGAAAAATTGAAAATGTCATCGAAAATCATTTTTGGATTTCTACTTTTTATCGAGTGAAAGTTGTCGCAACATGGTTGCACATAAATGTACACTTTGTAAACATACACATGCATATAATAAGTGATTTAATAAAGTAAGAAGGATTAATGAAAGTAAGCATAATTAAAGAAGTGATTAATTAAGAGATGCGAGTTTTACTTTTAAAATAAAGAAAAGTGGACTTTTCCTTCTTAATTTAAGTGCATTAGTTCATAACATCATTATAAAGTACAAGGCCATATGAAGCGGGAGTGGTGTATGAACTAGCACATTGGAAAATGGTAAAAGGATATGAAAAAGTAAGGGTATTTTGGTCAATTGGCAAAGGGGTATTTGGTGTCCTTTGCCTTTTTTTCCATTTCTATAAAAAGAGCACCTTCCATTTCATTTTCACTATTGTTTTCATTTCCATTTCCACTTTCATCTTCTTCCACTTCTTTTCCATGTCTTCCTCCATCATTGTCCATTTCCATAAAAAGAAACCACATCAAAAACAACTCCTTTTTCCCTCAAACTTCTTCTATAGCCTTAAAATAGCATAGCAAACACACTACTATCCGAATATCGCAAACTTTTGTGCCATCTCCCCATTTTGGCTTAAGTCTGTGAGCAAGAGAGGGGAGGCCTTCCATGAGCTTTAGGAAGCAAGGGGGAAGGGTGTGCACAAGCATGAGGAGGGTAGGAGGCTTGGTCGTGAGCTTTGGTGTATGATAGGAAGAAGTGTAGCTTATTTTTAGGAGTTTGGTTGAAATAAAGTGAGATTTCTCGCTTTCGTTTGATTCGAAAACACTGTAATAAATTAGTGATTATAGTGTTGTATATGTATATATTTTGTGGCTGTTGATTCCTGCTTAAAATCAGATGACACAAATAACCAATATGTTGCAAGGGACTAAAGCAAAGAGAATTGAAGTCAAAGTGTCATCGCAGCAAATAGATCACCACAGAAGCACTTTGAAGATTGAAAATTTATAGAGGGATCCCAAAGGACTCCTTATTTTTTTATTTACATATAGCATTAGTTATGTAAATGTATGTGTGTATGGAAAATAAATGTCGCATTAACCTACTTGTTGTTTGTTTTATCGTGACATTGAAATCTTATGCTCGAATTTAAGCGATTTATCACTTTGGTTTCTAAAGTATTTTAAAATGGTTTTTGAACGAATTTTGTTTTTCAAATCTTTTTGCAAAGTTATTAAAGTGGTTTAAACTGTAGAAAGAAAGAGTTTATAAGCCATTTTAATTTACAAACAAGTTTTAAAAGTTCCAGTCTATATAGTGATAGTCGTTGTGGATGCAATTTGAAAATTGATGATTTTTGTAAAGTAAAAAAGGGTTGTCTATTTTAGATATTTTGAAAAGTCTTTTCAAATGTGTTTATAAGTATTAAAAGGAAGTTTGAAGTTTAAATATATTTTTAAAAAAATTATTTAGTTATTTAAACAAGAGGTTTAAATTTTACTCCTTTGTTTCAAAGTCAAGTTTTGTTAAAAGCGACCATCTTTAAGGGGATGTTTTAAATATAAGTTTCAAACTTGTTTTAAAGGGTTTTAAAAGTAATTTTAAAAAGAGGAAGGAAGCATGGATTTCAATACTATTGTTGTAATAAATGTTTTTGAGAAAAGAAAAGAGATTATGGACTATAACATTTTTGTTATAATAAATGGTTTCGGAAAAACTGAAAGGAAATTTGGTTTATAACACTTTGTTATTATCAAAAAAATTGTTACTTATGTAAAGGGAAGATGTTTTAGAGTTGTTTGGAATCCATCAATTAAAAAAGTGTTTACTTTTAAAAAGTAAAAGATGCTGTCTTTTTTAATCGAATTTTGGTTTAAATAAGTAATTTTGGAAAATGTTGTTAAGAACAAGTATATTGGAACTCTTGGATCCTATATAAATTTCTAGCCTTTGAGGTATGAAACTTGTTTCTATTTTGAAAGTTGGAAGTGTTATCGAGTCAAGGTTTGAGAGGTAATCATACCCCAACTTGAACGGTCTCATTTCTAACCAATGAAAAAACCTAGTTTGAAATTGAAGACTAGAGTTAAGTTTTTGGAGTTGGTTTTTCCGATTATTTCAAAAGAATTTTTTTATGCAAGAGATTTCTTTGTCAGTGCCATTAAGTATCATAAAACAAATATGATAAAGTAGTGCTAAAATGTCGACATGTTTATGCAAAGTAAGTCATATTATATTTAGCACTAAAAGCTGATCAATAAATTTTCCTCTATATGTGAGATCTAGAATCATAGTATTTTAACTAAGGCAAGGCTGGAGCAACCAGTGCTCTAATTTACCTGACTTCGATTCTGGATGAGGGATAGAGAAATTGAATTGTCAAAAACGTGATAACTATAATAGAGTTAATTTTGAAAAATGGGTCATGATTAATTAAGTATGGAAGGTACTTCATCTTATACTCGACAGTAAATTTCGAGGTATGGAAGCACGTTTCTATCTGTGAGGGTTTAAGAATGTACGTCGTGGCAAGAGTAGTACGTAAACTTTCCCGACTTCATTGTTAATCGAGGGATACTACGGGGTTGAAATCGAAAAGTGGTGGTAAGTATATGATGTCCGATTTTCCATATGCAAACTATATATATAAACCTGATAGGGTTGCCCACAATTGATAACTTGATCTATTTTGACTTAGGAAGTATATGAAAGCTTTACGATTTCATATGGTTTGAGATTCCTCTAGAAGAACTCATTCTGATGAAACGTCTCTTGCTTTAAGGGGTATATTATAGATCCTCTTGGGATGCTTATATAGTCAACTTACTTCTAAAGAACCGAGATTGAGTCAACCGAAAAGTATCGATTGTTGGTTCGGAGAGACCGGATATGCATGAGTTATCCTAAAACCACTTCGAACCGGCATAAGCGTTCAAATTGAAGACATCTTAAAGATGATGGAATCGAAGATGGAGTTCTTCAAAGTGCAAGAACTATTTGCTATTAATCCTAAGGATGTAGTAGAAGTAGCGCTTTCGGTTTGTTCATATCCTGGCCAACTTGTATAAATGAATGCTAGCATTGCATTATTGACTAAATGGCGATGTTAGCATTCCAAGTGGAATTTGCTAAAAGGGTAAAACGTACCTTAAGCCTCATACCCGGTAAAGACTCAAATAAGGGATATGCTTCAGGGCTATGTGGGTCGCACCCATTAGGGTATGGTCATCACCCTATCTAGATCGATATTTATGATTTATGTATACTCGGGGCCCGTTACGATTGTCGGTTGCTAATGGGGTGGTTACGTATTTGGTACTATCCAAGGAGGGGGAGGTCGGTCCTGATTTGCAGGGGGTCCATGTGGGGACCTCGGTACATTTTTCTAAAGGTGCATTGTGGTAGGCTGTACACCAGTGGTCTTGTCATTGTACTGAATCTATTTTCCAATACGTGCCTTTACAAAATTAGTTGTATACCAAATATGCTATTGAACGTAATTAATGTAACCATTCCGGCTATGATTCAATATTTACTCTAAACCCAAGGCATTATTATAATATCATTGGATTTTCTATTTGAAATGGTTTGGTCATCGTAAGGTAAAAACCCGTCCATATTTATGTGCGGCATGGTCTTACGAGATACATTTATTATGAAAGGGTTTTATAAATATAACAGTCAAATGATTGGAGTTTCTCATGCTGGTTTACCAGACTGATCCGGGTGTTAGTTTCTTATAATGCTTGGGTTAGACCCGAGTACTTTTCCTAGATTTAGCAGTGGATGCTTGGAGCTTCAGGAGACAAGCATGATGCTTCCGAGAATTGATGAATTTTATTTTCTGCTATATTTCTTGTTTTTTGTTTATCAACAATTGTAAGGACATGTTGTTATAAGTGTCCTGGTTGAAGATAGGTTAGACTTTAATTGTTGGAAAGATCATTTGGATATTATATACTGCTTGTCACGATGTGCGATTCTATCCTGTCTTTTTTTTCACCCCAGCAATCTATCTTTCTGGCACTTGGATGCTCGGCACAAGAATATCATGGATGTATTAGTGCCAACTTTTGAGGGTCGAAAAGGTGGGTCATCACACTTGGTATCATAGCTGAAGGTTAAGCAAGAACCTTGGCCATGGTGGGGTAAACTCATTAGAGATAGGGCAAGAGACACCCTAGAATGAGTTTGAGTGTATTATATATGAAAGTGCATATTTTTTAGTGCCATAAAAATGTTTATATTATTTTGGAATCGGTAAATGAAATAATTTTACGTGGGATTATATTTTATATATAAAAGAATAATTTTTCAAAAATTGATATAGTTATTTTTGTTGTGATTGTTTATTAGGGAATGATGATATTTATTTATCATCGTTGATTATTAATGCTCGGCTAATTTATGAGCATTTGTTGTTTGATTGAATTAAATACAAACATTTTGTGAATTCAGTTTCACGATTTGACTATAAGGCATTCGTTAATAATGTAAGTTAAAAAGGTTACTATAGTAAAAGTAGTTATGATATAAAGATAATTTTATAAATTTGGTTTATAATATGTGTCTTATAAAATAAACATGATTTTTGAGAAAGTAAATCCCGGTATATTTGGAAAAGGTTTCAAATGATTTTGGGAAAAGTAGTAAAAGTATTACTTGGAGGAAATTTATAAGTATAAATATTTTTAATGAGAATTTTAAAGTAAGGTATATTTTCTTTGGATAATTCGAGGAAAATGCTCGATTAGTTTTGTGATGATCTGAATAATCTTTCAAGTGACGATCGGATGTTTTCTTAGGCAGATGTTGTTGTGGAATAGTTCGAGTGGCTCGGAAATGACTAATAATGGGCAAGAGATATGTTCGGAAGGTAAGCACTTCTCTTAAGTATTACCCTTCTTGGTAATGGGATGTATGATACTATTTGGTAGGACCCAGTTCCTTGGTATTATTTTGGTGTAACTTGGTCTATATGTAAATTTTCTATGAATTAAAATATATCGTATCATTTCAGAATGGTTCTGAAATAAAAACCGAGTATTTATTTCTTAAGTTTCCAAAAAGAAAATGGTTTCAAAATAAAATGGTATTTTATAAAGGAATGTGTTGCTAAATGAAAATTTTAATATGGGTTTATATCACTCTTAGTTAGAGAATAATAATTTAACACAAGTTTTAATCGGTTAAATTTAATAAGAGGGGTTCAATAAACTTTATTTTATTAACCATGTCTCTTGTTTTATCATCTAAGCTGTATAAACTATTTGATGTTATTGGGCCGGCTAATAAGCATCTTTACCATAGAGGTGTCTATGGAAAAGTAGACTCTAGGACTGGGTTTGAATATGAACATCCTACTCTTCTTAGCTACTTACCAGACCGGATAGGTAAAGTAGTTAAAGAGGTTGACTCGGTTTTAAAACCTTATCTCGAGCCAACATCTGAATTTAAGAAAAGATAAGAGAACTAATCAGATAGTTGTATATACTCTCAGGATATAATAGGGTATTATACAAGTTTAAAACATAAGTTTTATTTTTATGAAATGTTTTCATAAATAATTTTAGAAGTGAAAAAGGAATTGTTATAAGTAAGAACCAATAAGATTAAGTAGGTAATATGTACGTAGATCATTTCTTCACACGGTTCTTGATCCAAGATTCGAGTACATGACTTTGAAGTGATTCACACAGGTCTGAATAAGGGTTTATCACTCGATTCTTGACAGCGAACACTTGGTGAGGGTTCTTGATATGGTACCGAAGTTTTCTATCATAGTATATGACCATGCAAGGAGAATGGAGGTTTCTAATCAAGGAGCCTGATCGGAGTCCGCACTAGAGAAGTCGGGTGGGCGATACTAGTTCGGAAGATAAGCTTATGTATTCGAGTAAGTGATTGAATCAAATATTGCGAAAGGATGATCTATATACATCGTACGGGCTTAAGTATATTTTCCTTTAATGTTTTATGGCGTTGGATAGATGACTCTTTGATTTGTCATGAGATTGTGTGAATAAACGATTAGGTAATAACATATGGATGTTGAGCATGAGGTATGCTCAGATCGTTTATCATCCTCTTCTGATAAGAAGGTTGTCAACCTAAACAAACTCTAACTTTGTTTGTTAGTTATTTAACATTTTTAGGAATATTAAGAATTGGTATGGCTTGTTTCTTGGTTGTTTGTTTTGGTGAAATTTCGAGGTCGAAATTCTTTTAATAGGGAAGAATGTAACGATCTGGAATTTTATCGCTTTAATTTTTGAATATTCGATAAAATTTAAATATTCAATTAATGATTTCTAATGGTCAAATAACCCCCTTCTAATTAATAACTAGTGATGCTAAACTTATTTTGAATGTTTGTTTACAAAATAAATAGTTAAATGAAAAATTGAAAATGTGATCGAAAATCGTTTTTCGGATTTTCGACTTTTTATTGAGTGAAAGTTGTCGCAACGCGGTTTCACATAAATGTACATTTTGTAAACATACACTTATGCATATAATAAGTGATTTAATAAAGTAAGAAGGATTAATTAAAGTAAGTATAATTAAAGAAGTGATTAATTAAGAGATGCGACTTTAAAGAAAATTGGACTTTTCCTTCTTAATTTAAGTGCTTTAGTTCATAACATCATTATAAAGTACAAGGTCATGTGAAGGGTGAGTGGTGTATGAGTTGGCACTTTGGAAAGTGGTAAAAGGGTATGGAAAAGTAAGGGTATTTTGGTAATTTAGCAAAGGAGTATTTGGTGTCTTTTACCATTTTTTCCATTTCTATAAAAGGAGCATCTTCCATTTCATTTTCACTTTTGTTTTCATTTCCATTTCCACTTTCATCTTCTTCCTCTTCTTTTCCATGTCTTTCTCCTTCTTCATCCATTTCCATAAAAAGAAACCATATCAAAAACAACTCCTTTTCGCTTCAAACTTCTTTCATTGCCTTAAAATAACATAGCAAACACCACCACTATCCCAAAATCACAAACTTTTGTGCCATCTTCCCATTTTGGCTATGGGCCATGAGAAAGAGAGGGAGAAGGCCTTGCATGAGCATTAGGAAGCAAGGGGGAAGGGTGTGCGCAAGCATGAGGAGGGGAGGTGTTGGATGTATTTTGACCGGTCTTTGCCGAACCAAATACCAGCTCTCTCCCAAGCTACCGAACCACCTCCTTCCTCATGCCTACCGGACCAGAGTGCCTACCGAACCAACCAGACTCATAGAACTACCGAACCAATTCCAAAGCAGCCTTCGCCGAATCAAACATCAACCCCTCTTCCATTCATCACCGAACCATCACCCCGGGCCAAGGATGCCGAACCACCTCCTACTGAACCAACACCACTCCACCCATTACCGATCCAAACGACATACCTCCTACCACCAAACCAAAACTCCACCGGTCCACTCATCTCCTTCCACTGAACCAAGCTCCTACCGGACCACCTACTACCGGACCAAGACATTCCGAACCAACACTACCAGGCCAGATCGCGTCAGCCCAGGCCCGTCAGCAGCTGTATATATCCAAGACCCCTACCCCCAGCCTCATTCTATAAATAGAGGGGCAGGGGTACAACAATGGAGACAAGTTTGAGAGCTCAAGCACGGAGAGAACTTTCAAACAACTTTCTTTTACTTGTATCAAAGCCTTGTACTTGTAATCAAAACAAGAGAAGAGAAATAACATATGGACGTAGGCACATTTTGGTTGAACCACTATAAATCTGCGTGTCTTTTTATAGTTTAGCCCCTGCTTTTCGTATATTTGCATAAATCACCCGAATCACTAAGAACAACATAAGATCTACTAAATCATACAACTTTGAGGTGTTTGTCCATTTTTTGTGCAAACATTTTTGGTGCTTTCACTAAGAATCTTGAAGCTTCAGCTTCTTCCACTTAACCTTTTTCCTAACAACATCATCCATCATCTGGAAATATGCCTCCCAAGCAGAAAAAGATGTTAACAAAGGAAAAAACATCGCTTCCAGCAGTCTTCCAGATCCAGCGGTCACGGATCAAGTAAATCGTCCTCCTCTAGCGGCAGTACCGAATGAAGGACGGGCTAATCCGACCACTCCTACCGTAGAACAGCCCGCGGCAATTACTAGGGCAGATCTAGACAGGGTTGTGGTTGAAGTAACTAATCGCTTCACGTCCCAGCAGGAAGCCTTGGTGGACCATCTCATGTCACGCTTAAGGGATGCTGAAGAGTCCAACCGCAACACTGAATCATGGGGCGAGTCCCAGTCTGAAGGGTCTCGGAGACAACAAAGATCTTCCTTCTTCGAAGGAGCTAACGGCAGAAGCAGCCATGGTAGGAATCGAGATCGAGCACAGCCCGAAGTTAGGCCTGAAGAAACGCTTGGAACCGAACCCCACGGGGGAGGTGCAGGGCGAAGGTTAACTATAGCTGAGCCTGTCATACTGCCTAACCATGGAAACGCCAGTGAATGGGGCCGAGCTAGAGTCCAGCCCGAAGTTGGACCCGAGGAAGTGCTTAGATCAGAACCCAGCAGGGGAAGATCAAGGCAAGGGCCAACTATGGCTGACCCTAGCATGCTCCCAGAAGACCAAAGGCAGCCACTGGAGAGTATGAGGAATGATAGACGATACCATCCCTACAGATCATTTGGACGGGATTAATCCCACAGAACAGAGCCAAATTCGTTTCTATCTGCTCCAAATTCCGATGAAAGGATGGCACGCTTATTCAGAGAGTGCGTCCAACGGGAGCAAAGAGATCGAGGGATAGGCGCTAGGGTAACCAACCCTTTCGCCCGCAACATCGAAATTGCTATCACCCCCCGGGAATGGAAGATGCCAACAATGGAACCTTACAAAGGCACCTCCGACCCCGTCGTACACTTGCAAAGATACACACAACATATGCTCATGAGTGGAGCGACAGAGGGAGTACTGTGCAAATGCTTTCCACTATTCTTAGCGGATCTCGCTACCTCCTGGTTCTGTCATCTACCTCAGGGATCCATCAGCTCGTGGGAAATGTTGAAAGAAAAGTTTATCAGTCAGTTCCGCATTCATGTGGAACAACCTAAGGACGCTTATTCCTTATCCAGCGTCAAACAGAAGCCTGGAGAGAAACTGCAGCAATACCTAACCCGATTCAATGCCACAGCAGCCGCAGTCCAAGATGCCGATGAGTAGCTTATTCTAATGGCCCTCTGTAGTGGTGTGCATCCGGACACTAAATTTGCTAGAAGGTTGACAAAAGAAAAACCAGCTACTTTACCCGATTTCTTCCATGAAGCCGGGAAATATATGAGACTTGAGGATGCTGCCGTTGGGGGGCAGCCAGGACAGCAAAATAAGGCAACTCACAGCAACGCCCCTACTGTGGCAAGGGACGTTCGAAGAAATGATCCCAGAGACAATGCTGGGGGCAAGAAGGGAGAAAAGCGCCTATATCGTCCAGGACCGAGATTCGACACTTACACTCCCTTGAACGAGACCGTCGAAAATATCTTCCTTGCCACCCAAGGCGAAGTTAGATACAAACGCCCACCATACAAGAAGGAATCAGATAACGTGCAGAAGTCTGGAAAGTTCTGCCGCTTCCACGAATCTCATGGCACGATACCAATGAATGCCATCATCTCCGGGACTTGATTGAGGAACACTTCAGGAGGAAGAAACTGGAACGCTATGTAAAAGGTCAAGACAGGGCTCCAGCTCCAGCCAATGAGAACCCAAGGCTACCCTCACCGGAGATCGGCAAAGGAAACCACAACACTAGCGGCTCTAGTCAAGAGAAGATAGTGGTCCATACCATCTCGGGAGGACCGCACATCGCAGACAGGAGCTGGAAAGATATGGAAAGTCGCTCAGAGACAATAAAGACTGTGTCAATTCAGTTATAGAAGAACGCCACCCGAAAAGGAAAGAAAGTGATGACATCACATTCTGTAAGCGTGACCTAGAAGGAAGGCAATACCTCACATGGATCCCATGGTTATCTCTGCCCGGCTCGGTCCCGCTGAAGTTTACCGAATCTTAGTGGACACTGGAAGCTCAGTAAATATCCTGTTCAAACATGCCTTCGACAAAATGAAACTATCAATGAAGGATATATCTCCCTGCGATAAACCACTACACGGTTTCACTGGAGATGCGAAGATGCCCCTCGGGCAACTGGACCTCTTTGTTGAGATTGGAAGCCATCCCCGCTCCATTGTACGGAAACAGACGTTTGTGCTAATAGAAAACCATTCGGCCTACAACGCCTTCTTAGGAAGGCCGGCCTTGTCTGACTTCCAAATTGTCCTAGCCCCATGGTGCCTAAAGATGAAATTTCCAACGGACAATGGAGTAGGGGAAGTAGAAGGAGACCAGGACATTGCTCGAGACTGCTATGTGACCGAACTTCGCAACAACCACAGGAAAGATAAAGGGAAGGGTGTAGAGGTTTCCCTCTGCACGAAAAGTCTAGAAGCATAGCAACTAAAGAAAGCCCCTCCTCTTCGATATACCAGCGACCCTTTCAATGAATTAGACCCTAGGGACAAAGAGGAGGAGGCCACCGCCGAGCCTGCAGAGGCTATGGAGTTTGTATCTGTAGACAAGCACGACTCAAGTAGACTATTAAAAATTGGGTCCCAACTAAAAGCAGAGTTGAAGGAGCAACTCATTGACTTTCTCCGCCACAACTTGGATGTATTCGCATGGTCACACGCTGATATGACCGGAATCTCCCCCGACGTAGCATGCCACGTACTAAACATTGATCCTACCAAGGCGCCCGTAAAACAAAGAAAGAGAAGTATGGGGCAGAGCGATCGGCAGCCCTCGATGAAGAAGTAAAGAATATACTCGCCAATGACTTCATACGAGAAGCCATCTACCCGGAATGGATCGCTAACTCGGTGCTGGTAAAGAAGGCTAATGGGAAGTGGCGAACATGCATTGACTTCTCCAACCTAAACGACGCCTGCCTAAAGGATTGCTTCCCACTTCCCCGAATCGACCAACTTGTAGACAGCACAGCCGGGCACGAGCTCTTATCTTTTATGGACGCATACTCAGGGAGCCACCTACTAGCGCCTCGTCAACAAGATGTTTGCGGGGCTAATAGGGCAAACTATGGAAGTGTACGTGGATGACATGCTGGTAAAGTCAAGGAAAGCCGACGATCACGTAAGCCACCTAGGCAAGATGTTCCAAGTACTTCGACAGTATGGAATGAAGTTGAATCCTCTAAAATGCTCCTTCGGAGTGTCATCAGGAAAGTTCTTAGGATTCATCGTCCATGCCAGAGGGATTGAAGCAAACCCTGAACAAGTCCGAGTGCTAAGGGATATCAAGATACCTTCCACTCGGAAGGAAATGCAAAGCCTGAATGGAAAAGTGGCCGCCCTAAGCCGATTCATCTCCAAAGCAACAGACAAGTGTGTCCCCTTTTTCGAAGCTCTAAAGAAAGACAAAGGAAAGTTCGAATGGACCGACGAATGCCTGACCGCTTTCCTTAACTTAATCGAACACCTCCAGAAACCACCGGTACTCTTGACTCCAAGCGAAGGCGAAGAATTATACCTGTACCTTGCTGTGTCATCTCATGCCCTAAGTGCTGCCTTGGGAAGGGAAGACAACCGCACGCAGCGGCCAGTTTACTTCGTTAGTAAGAGGTTTACGGGGGCAGAAGTCAGATATCCTAAACTTGAGAAGCTAGCATACTGTTTACTAATCACATCGCGGAAACTGCGTCACTACTTCCAGTCCCATTCCATCAAAGTTCTGACCGATCAACCACTGAGGCAGGTACTCCATCGTCCCGACACTTCTGGGCGACTACTTAAATGGTGCATTGAACTAAGTCAGTATGATATCACCTATCACCCTCGCACTGCCATCAAGGGACAAGCCATGGCTGATTTCATTGCCGAATTCACTACCAACAAAGATAAGGAGCAATTGGAAATAGCAGAAGACATCAAGTGGAATCTCTTTGTGGATGGTGCATCAAACGAACAAGGCTCGGGGGTAGGTGTGGTAATAATCACTCCCAGGGGAAATAAGCTGCACTATGCTATAAGGTTGGAATTCGCTGCCACCAACAACGATGCAGAATATGAAGCCGTGATAGCTGGATTAGAACTTGCCATAGAAATCGGAGCCAATTCTTTGTGCCTTCATAGCGATTCTCAACTTATTGTTAATCAAATACTAGGAGAATTCCAAGCTCGAGAAGAACGACTCATAGCATATTTAAAGAAGACCAAGTTACTTCTCAGCCGATTGGACCACTACTTAGTCAAACACATCCCTCGGGAAGAGAACCAAGAGGCCGACGAATTGGCAAAGCAAGCAAGTATGGGAGACATCGCCATCTTCGGAGCAGTAACCATCTCAAAGCAACTGACCCCAAGTTTTGAGCAAGTAAATCTGATAGCTGCCACCGAAGAAGCAACTTGGATGACTCCCATCCGAGACTACCTACAAAGTGGCACACTACCCAACGGGCGTAACGAAGTCAAGAAAATCTTGAGGAAAGCTTCCCGCTACACAATACAAGAAGACATCCTCTATCGGCGCGGATTCTCTAACCCGTTATTAAGGTGTGTCGCTGGGAGGGAAGCCAAGGAAACCTTATTCAACATTCATCAGGGAAGCTGCGGAGATCACACCGGAGGGCAAACATTAGCAAAAAAGATACTCCGGTATGGATATTTCTGGCCCACCTTAAGCAAGGACGCCTTAGATTTTGTCAAAAAGTGTGACAGATGCCAGAAGTTTGCTAAGATTCCGCGGCTACCAACAACTGAGATTACTCAAATGACCAGTCCTTGGCCCTTCGCAATATGGGGAATTGACTTAATCGGCGAGCTACCAATGGGCCGAGGCGGGGCCAAATATGCTATAGTGGCAGTCGACTATTTCACCAAATGGGTGAAAGCGGGACCTCTGAATAAAGTATCTTCAGCAAAAGTTATTAACTTCTTGATCAAAAATGTTCTGTGCAGGTACGGAGTCCCACTCAAAATCATATCAGACAATGGACTTCAGTTTGACAGCGAGGAATTCGCCAACTGGTGCCAAGAGCACGGAATTCACAAAAGCTTCTCATCCGTAGCGTATCCCCAGGCAAACGGACAAGTCGAAGCCGTCAACAAAATTCTGAAAACTCTAATCAAAAAGAAGCTCGAAAAGTCAAAGGGCGCTTGGGTGGATGAACTTCTTACGGCACTATGGGCCTATCGCACATCTTTCAGAACATCAACGGGGCACACTCCTTTCTCTTTGGCATACGGATCGGAGGCTATGCTCCCAGTTGAAACCATTGTGCCTTCCCACCGTAGGATCCACTATAACCCAGAAGAGAACGAAGAACTCCTTCACATGTCTTTGGATCTAGTTGAGGAGAGAAGAAATGATGCAGTCCTTAAAGCAACAGCCCACAAACAAAAAGTGGCGGTACAATACAACTCCAAAGTCAAGCATCGTACCTTACAAGAAGGGGATCTTGTCCTCAAGCGAATCTTCCCTCGCCCCGGAGTACTAGATCCAATCTGGGATGGGCCATGTGTAATTCATAAAGATCTCCACAATGGAGCCTATATTTTGTCAACAGTGGACGGAGAGGTGTTCCAGAGGGCATGGAACATCCAACACCTCCGTCGATACTTTTCTTAACTTTTACTGCCCATATGAAGTGAATTAACAAAGAGAATCAGTGGACGTAGGCATTTTCGTGCCGAACCACTTTAAAAAACCTTGTCTCCTTTTTAACTTGTTCCTTTATATCTTGGCTGCTTGTTAACTTTATCCTTTTCTGTTGAACAAAATCCTGTGCATACAGCATTTCAATTCAAAGCACTCCACAGCGCAACTTCACCTGGACAAGACCTGACAGGTACTATGCAAATCTATGCCCTCGCCAATGAGACACTTTTGCTCCAGCACCCCTCTGCTGCGGGTTAACTCATTGATCGCGACGGCCCTTAAAGCCAACTGTAATGAGCCGATTATAAGCCACCGAGAAGGCCGACTATAGCCGAGGCAGCTCATTACGGCGTTCGGCTCGCCGGCAACTGTGAACCGACTATAAGCCCCAACATAAGGTGTGGCCAGCCAGGGGCAGTTCACGGTTGACGATCGGCACCCACGCTAGCCGGCCACAGTAAATCGAATAATACCCACGATTACGGGCCATAATGGCCCGGGTAGTTACTGCGTGCGATCTCGGCTCCGATGTGTCTTAATTGCGGCTGTGGTAAAAAAGAATTAACTCCCCGCAGAGGCGTAAGATGGGTGACAAATGTCTCCAAGACCCACGGCTAGGGAAAGTGACTACAAAGCCCGTTTCCCCCGAACTTAAGCACATCGAAGGCCTTCCGTGATTGGAAGTTTTACTTTTTCACATATTTCAATTTTACTTAAGAAACTTTTCTCCTATCCTCTGTAACAATTCCTGAAGTACAGGACACAAAACAGGAGACACTCACTAATAGAAGCGGATACTCACAGCAAGATACTGGACCGCCTCCCTTACTCGGGCACACGGGATATTCAAGACTGCCATTTACAAGCAAAATATAAAGGGCGGTATTTCCTTCTTTCATATGTAAACACATGACTATAATTTATTCACACCTCACGCTAACATTGCAAGTCATGAAATTATGTTTTAAACGAGAACCTGACATCAAATATAATTTGATTACAAGAATATGCATAGCTGTATTTCTCATACAACATGTTGAAATAGCAAAAAACATTCAAAAGACGACAAATCAGCTTAAGTTAAAAAATTACACGTCAAGAATAGAGCTATTTATTACAAGTAGCAAAAAATTACAACCTAAGAGTTACTTTACTATTTTAAGACTAACATACACAACCATGTCAAGTCCATAAAAAAAAGGATTTTTTCAGGTCCAATCAAGGAGCCGGCTGCGTCGGAGTCTTGTCCGTGTCTTGTTGCCTACCTGTTCGGTCAGAGAAGGGAATCATTAGTGATAAGCAACAGAGTTAACAAAAGAAGAAACTAAAGAAGAAAAGGTTACCAGCAACTTCCGCTTGATCATCTTGGTCGTCATCCCCTACTTCCACGCCTGCCTCCTCAGTTGCAAACAACCGCATCCCCTCCTTCACCGCTATCTTCTCCTCCTTGGTGAACTGAGCGGTTACCACATCCATCCTAAAGGCCGCTCCACCCTCCTTATCCGCCTCAGCCTTGACCGCCTTTGAAGCCCTGAGGTAAATCCTAGCCATAACCCGGGGGTAGTCGTCCATCCAAGATAAGCTGCCCTGCTTCCAAATGCGAAAGTACATATCCTGCAGCATATCATCCATCATCCCCTCATTTTCCTCAAACTCCCTCATACGAGCCTCAGAAACTGATAGCCTTGCAATGGCAGTATCCCTCTCCAGTCGGTATCGCGAGCAGTCAGCCTGAAGGGACCTCCTCATCACCTCCATCTCCTCCTTTAGCCTGACCTGAGCAAGCTCTGCGTCTTCAAGCTTCCCCGACAGCTCCTCTACCTGCTCAAGATCCGCCCTCCGAACCTCGTCCACTGTCGAGATGGCCATATTTATCTGCTCCTTGCAGGCAGCCTCCATCTTCCGCAATTTCGCCTTACTAGCCTCCTCCATAGTCTTCCTCAATCGCCCGGAGGCAGCCTCATGCTGAGAAATCTGAATGGCCTGATCAGCAAGCTGTTTGGCCTGATCCGAAACCATCAATCGTAGTCGGATGTTGGCACTCCCAATCTCCTCTCCAGCCTTAACCAGCCGGGCATGATGCCCCATCAACTTCCTAGTCTCCTCCGCCACCCGATCAATATTAGCCTTGGCCTCATCTCCCATGGTAACTATCCGAGTAGTAAGTAAATCGAGATCTAAGGACTTAGCCTCATCAAGCACCCGTACCATGGGATTGCGGGGAAGAAGGTGCTCACCGGTAACCTCGTCAAAGGTAATATCATGAGAACTTGGATCCAGATCAGGATGACCCGCAAATGGATTACGAGCCAAGCCAGGACGATCAATCTAAGTAACGGTAGGATTTTCAGACGGGTTCGGAGAGAGTGCGAACTCAGTATCCTCCTCCGTGATATCATGAAGAGGCTGAACTGGGGGCTGAGGACCAAGTGAAGGTTCGGATAAGGGATGACTCCTCTTTCTCTTTTGAATACCCTCTTCAATAACCTCGAGAAGAGGACGGTAGCCGACTACATCCCCGGAACGGTGGGTCGAAGGCTTCGGCTTGGCGGAAGCTTTGGAGAGCTTGTATTGTTCAAGCCTGTGCCGAAGATCTGAGGCCTTGGCCGTTTTACCTGCTCCTGATATGAAGAACAAGTGTCACAAGCTTACATTGATCCATAATTCGAGAAACGCGGTAAATTAAAAGTTAAAAGAGGAAAGGAAACACATCTGTTATACAAACCCTGGGGAGGAGTAGGATACTGCAATGAGTCTTGGATTTCATTCCAGGACGGGAGCGGATCATAAAATATTCCTAAGTCACTATCATAAATGGAGCCTACAGGAGTCAAAAATTCACCTTGAGTCGTCGGAGCCACCTTGGCTGGAATAGTCTGAGAAGACTCGCTTGCACCGGTCCCGGCCTTGTCAGCTTTCCCGGATTTCTCTACCAAAGCCGGTTCTCCGTCCAGCCCCTCGAAAGCTTGGTGGAATGCATCATCTGTCCACTCCTGAATCTCGCCTGCTTGCCCAGGAAGCAAGGCCCCGATGCCATCGCCACCGTCACCATCCTCCCGGTCATCTCCACCCTCACCTCTCTCCTCCTCCACATCTTCCTTCCCCGGAGTAAGTGGACAAGTGCTGGGGGAAGGACCATCCGACTTCTTAAGCTTCTTACCTCCGACCACTGGAGATTTTGAGAAAGGTTTCCTCTTGACACTCTCTACTGTGACACCTCCCTTAGCTTGAGCAGCCGCCCTCTCCTCCGCCGTTTCCCTCTGCTTGACTACTGACTGCTGTGGAAGGATCAAATTATACTCCAGAAGGGTCGCATTTCTGATCAGGTAAGCAATCGATCTATCTCTCCCGGGGATAGCTTCTATCTCAGTCGCCATCTGAACCAGGCGATCAGTCTCCACAACCGCAAAGCCACCTGTCGCTAGCAAAAAATGAAAACGTATGAGAAGAAGCATCGCAACCAGAATGGAAATTATAAATAAAGCATTGACTTACATCCAGAGGTGAAACGTCGAATAGAAACAGAGTCGTCCCTGACGAAGAACCATTCCTTCTTGAACATGCTGTACTTAGAATACAGATCCAAGACCGGCTTGAAGGTTACAGCTGACTCCAAGCTGATGTATGGGGACCCCTTCTTATAGCCCCTCAGATTATATAAGTACCGGATCTCCCGGTTGGAAGGAGCACGCCCATGCTTCCTCTGAAAGATGACGAAGAGGCTCACCAGTATAGTATAAGAGTTGGGTTGAAGCTGGAATGGGGCCACCTTTAGATATGTAAGAAAGCTGAGTACCCAAGCATTAAGAGGCGGGATGGCACCACACATACAGTGGTATCTGCTGTAGGCAAAGTACCCTTCGGGAGGGTCGTATGGCATAACTTCTCTCCCTGGCAACAGCATGCGCGCCCTATCAATTCCGAAAGAACGGGAGATGACATCAAGCTGCTCTTCCTTAAGGGAGCTGGGAAAGCAATCAGGCGGGGAGTTCAGAAGCTCCTGAGGGCCGTACCCGTCCACTAGTGATCTCGGGGTAGATCCATGACGTTCCGGTCCTGGCTGAGCAGGGGGCACTGCGGAAGATTCTCCTTCGCCCTGGGACTTCTTTTTATCTGATCGGGTTTCTGCTTTTCGAGACATTTATCTGCAACATAAAAAGCGTATTGTTAGAACAGAGGATGTAAACAAGTAAGTATATAATATGAAATTTCACTCATAGTTTAAAACACTCAGAGCTCCTAGTATCATTCGGTAAGGCAGATACAAAGGTTCATTCGGTAAGACAGATACAAAGGTTCATTCGGTAAGGCAGATACTAAGGCTCATTCGGTATTTAGGAATCTCAAGAGATCATCCGGTAATTCAGAATAGGCCCATTCGGCATTCAAACATACCTGGTTCGGTACTCAGATTGATTCGGTGATCAGGATGGTTCGGTCCTCAGATTGATTCGGTAATCAAGTTGGTTCGGCTATCTCAAGACGATAAAGAATGACAGTAACCTAAAGCCTCTATTTATAAGCGAAACATGCCGACCGGACCAACTGGTTCGGCACACCCAAGACCGAACGAAGCTACCTCAGCTACAGGAAAACAAAGCGCGGCACATACGAGCACGTACCCCACTTTGGGGGGCAAGTGTTGGATGTATTTCGACCGGTCTTTGCCGAACCAAATACCAGCTCTCTCCCAAGCTACCGAACCACCTCCTTCCTCATGCCTACCGGACCAGAGTGCCTACCGAACCAACCAGACTCATAGAACTACCGAACCAATTCCAAAGCAGCCTTCGCCGAATCAAACATCAACCCCTCTCCCATTCATCACCGAACCATCACCCCGGGCCAAGGATGCCGAACCACCTCCTACTGAACCAACACCACTCCACCCATTACCGATCCAAACGACATACCTCCTACCACCAAACCAAAACTCCACCGGTCCACTCATCTCCTTCCACCGAACCAAGCTCCTACCGGACCACCTACTACCGGACCAAGACATTTCGAACCAACACTACCAGGCCAGATCGCGTCAGCCCAGGCCCATCAGCAGCTGTATACATCCAAGACTCCTACCCCCAGCCTCACTCTATAAATAGAGGGGCAGGGGTACAACAATTGGGACAAGTTTGAGATCTCAAGCACGGAGAGAACTTTCAAATAACTTTCTTTTACTTGTATCAAAGCCTTGTACTTGTAATCAAAACAAGAGAAGAGAAATAACATATAAAGTGGACGTAGGCACATTTTGGCTGAACCACTATAAATCTGCGTGTCTTTTTACAGTTTAGCCCCTGCTTTTCATATATTTGCATAAATCACCCAAATCACTAAGAACAACATAAGATCTACTAAATCATACAACTTTGAGGTGTGTGTCCATTTTTTGTGCAAACAGGAGGAGGCTTGGTCATGAGCTTTGGTGTATGACAAGAAGAATTGTAGCTTATTTTTAGGAGTTTGGTTGAAATAAAGTGAGATTTCTCGCTTTCGTTTGGTTAGAAAACATTATAATAATTTATTGATTATAGTGTTGTATATGTGTATATTTTTTGTTGTTGATTCCCGCTTAAAAGTAGAGGCATAAATAATCATTGTGTTATAGGGGACTAAAGCAAAGAGAATGGAAGTCGAAGTGACTTCGCAGCGAATAGATCGCCATGGAAGCACTTCGAAGAATGGAAATTTTGTAGAGGGATCCCAAAAGATTCCTCGCCTAGTTGATTTTTATTTACATATATTATTGGTTATGTAAATATATGTGTATACAAAAAGTAAATGTTGCTTGGTTATAGTTATCCTACTTGTTGTTGATTTTATTCCGACGTTGACATCCCATACTCGTTTTTAAGCGATTTATCACTTTGTTTTCTAAAGTGTTTTGAAATGGTTTCCAAATGACTTTTTTCTTTCAAACCTTTTCACAAAGTTATTAAAGTGGTTTAAATTGTAGAAATAAAGGGTTTAAAAGCTATTTTGATTTACAAAACAAGTTTTAAAAATTACGGTTCATATAGCGATAGTTGTTATGGATGTAGTTTGAAAATCGATGGTTTTTGTAAAGTAAAATGGATTGTCTATTTTAAATATTTTGAAAAGTCTTTTCAAATATGTTTATAAGTATTTAAAGGAAGTTTGAAGTTTTTAATATATTTTTAAATTTTTTATTTAGTTATTTAAACAAGAGGTTTAAATTTTACTCTTTTGTTTCAAAGTCAAGTTTTGTTAAAAGCGGCCATCTTTATGAGGATGTTTTAAATACAAGTTTAAAACTTGTATTAAAGCATTTTAAAGTAATTTTAAAAAAGGGAAGGAAGCATGGATTTCAATACTATTGCCGTAATAAATGTTTCCGAGAAAAGAAAGGTGATTATGGACTATAACATTCTTGTTATAGTAAATGGTTTTGGGAAATTGGAAAGGAAAATTTTGGTTTATAACACTTTGTTATTATTAAATAAGTTATTTACTAAAGGAAGATGTTTTAGAGTGGTTTGGAATTAATTGATTAAAAAAGTGCTTACTTTTATGAAGGAAAAAATGTTGCTTTTTTTAATCGAAATTTGGTTTAAATAAGTGATTTTGGAAAAATATTTTAAGAATAAGTATATTGGAACTCTCGGATCCTATTTTAATTTCTAGCCTTCGAGGTATGAAACTTGTTTCTACTTTGAAAGTTAGAAGTGTTACCGAGTCATGGTTTGAGAGGTAATGATACCCCAACTTGAACGGTTTTATTTCTAACCGTTGAAACAGTATTAGTTTGAAATTAAAGACTGGAAAAAAGTTTTTGGGGTTGGTTTTTCTGGTTGTTTCAACATGACTTTTTTTATACCGCCTTTTGACTAGGTAGTATATCCTAAAATTGGGCTAAATGGCTTCTATGATCATCAAGGCAGGAAGCTCGAAGAGACAGCAATCAGGCTAGGAGATCGGCTATAAACAAGACTATGGACAATGGTCAAGCAGATTTGGTTCGGGTCCACAATTTTTGTCCCAATCAAGGTGAAATCGGAATGAAGTGACTAGGAAGACCCTATGAGGCTATATTTCAAATTCCAAGTCGATTGGAGTCTGTATGCTCGAGTTAAGGACAAATGAATAATTTATATGGAGCGATTGGGAACGATCCATAAAACAACATAAATCAACGATGATCGATCAATAACTCAAGATCTATAACTCCATTACCCATTAAACTCTAGGAACATCAATATATTGAAGAAAGGAGTCCTCAAAATCGATTGTATGTCAAAGCTCACAAATATCAGAAAAACATACCGATCGTTCCACAACGATCGTACAAAATCAGCCAGAACGATCCATAGTTTCATGGAAAATGCGATGTCTCGCAAATAGTATGTCCAAATTGCACAAAATTTGGTGAGAAAGTTTTTTACATCATAGGGAACCTACATGATCGATTGCAGCTCAAAATTCACAAATATCAGAAAAAATTAAGGATCGTTCTTGAACGATCGTATCATTTTCACCTAGAATGATCCACACAGAAAATGCGATATCTCACAAACGGTAAGTCGGAATTGAACAAAATTATAAGAGCATGTAGCTTACGTCATAGGGAACCTACATGATCGATTGTTGCTTAATTTGATGAAGCATGGAACGATCACACTTGATTTACTATGACTCGACTCGACTTCACGAAAAATGCCATATCTCACAAACGGTACATTGGAATTGCACAAAATTTGGTGAGCAAGTAGCTTACATCATGCAGCACCTCCATGATCGATTGTAGCTCCATTGGAGCTCATATGAATGATCAGCCCTAATCGTTCCAATGGTGTGCGATCGATCCAAAAATTGGTGGACCGGGTCATACGGATCCAGAGGTTCTTCTAGCGAAATTTTAGCTTGATCCATGCACGTCTTCACCTATAAATACAACAAACTTGGCTCATTGCAAATGATGTTGGGGTTGGCTCTTCTTCATCACTTCTTATCTCTTCCCCCATTATTTTTCTAAGGCAAAAATAAACTTTACTTGTAATCTTACAGTATAAATAAAAGATTATTGGAGTTGACGTAAGCCGGAGTTTGCTGAACCACAATAAAACTTGCGTGTTCATTTACTTTTCTACAATCTATTCTGTGATCTATGAACCAATATTTCTCTGTTTAGATCTAAATATTGGATATTGGTTCTTTCACATACAACAGGGTTTTTGTAACCAAGTTTGGCGCAAACATTTTGGTGCTTTCGCTGAGAGGGACTTGCACCCGTGGATTTGGAAGCTAGGATCTTGGATTTGAAAGCTTGGATACTTGGATCTAGGAAGCAATGGCTAGGCAATGAACAAGGAGACCATTAGCAGATAGGAGCCATTATGGAGGGAGTCAGGAGGCTTCTTCTGGAGCTGGAACAAATCAAACATCTATCTACATCACCAGAGATGAAATGGGAGCAATTATGGATGCTATGCAGGAGAGGATGCTAAAGAGACATGAGGAGATGATGTAGAATCTACTCCGACAGATTGGACAAGCTAGGGAGCAAAACCAAGGAAATGGATTAGCAGGAAACGTTGGAAATATGGATTATGAAGTTGGAGCAGCAAGAGCTGAGGAAAACTAGAATCAGGACCAAGGAAACGAAGCTAATAGGATGTAGGATGGAGTGGAACAGCCGAGAGCGGCCCCTAACCAACTAAAAACGATTGGGGTCGATCGTTCTAGAACGATCGGTGATGATCGATCCATACTTGGGGGCATGCCCCCGGGTCACGCTTGATCGATCCCAGGCAGGATACCGGGCGGTGATGTGCAGTTTGGTGTTGATCGAAATGTGGATGCTCGTCCAGAAGAGCAGATTTTAGGATTCCCCCGTAGACTCGGGGGCAGGTTAGAAACAATGATCGAAGAATACCACTGGATGACAACGACGAGTTGGCGGAAATGATCAGACGGGCTACGAGAGGAGGATTGGTAAATAGGGATCTAGAAGATGTAAATAGGAGTCCCTTCGCTCCTAATATCAGGCAAGGTAGGAATCCACTGGAGTTCAAACAACCAATGCTTGAGACATATGATGGAATAACGGATCCCGCTATTCATCTGACGAGATACATGAGACACATGGAAGTACTGGGGGCATCGGAGGAAGTCATGGCACGGTGCTTCCCCTTGTACTGAATGGATATAGCTGCACTATGGTTCAGATAGTTGGAATGTGGCTCTATTAGCACATGGATGGAATTGATCGGAAGGTTTATGAGACAATTTCGGGTCCACAGCACGAGACCCAAGAGTGTGATGACTTTAACATCGATGAAAAAGTGGAAAGGAGAATCACTCGGGGATTTCTTAACCAGGTTCAATGCCGCAGTAACTTCGGTGGATCGACCAGATCCGTCGGCGGTTTTGATGGCAACGTTGTCAGGGATTGCGGATAACTCGGATTTCAAGATATCGTTGGAATGGGATCCACCAGTGGATCTCGAGGAATTTTACCACGAAGCAGAAAGGTTTCTGCGACATGAAGATGAGAAAGCTGATAGAGAGGGAAGAGAGGAAGTGGAAGTTTATATGGTTAAAGGTTGAGGCCCGCCCGGGGAAGGTTTAAACAAGGATAAAGGAAAACGGAAAGCAGAGGATGGCTCTGATGGATCGAAGCGACAACGAAGGGAACAGTGATTCACCTCTTACACGGAATTGACCGAGACATTAGAATGGATATATCTGGATACTAGGGAGCAGATCCCCTATCGAAGGCCAATGATGAGAGAGCCTACAAACAATGAAAAGAAATCAGAAAAATACTGTCTGTTCCATGATATGGACGGGCATAGTACAAATGGCTATAGGCACTTAAAGGATGAGGTTGAGGAACATGTCTGGAATGGTAGGCTGCCACAATACTTAAGATTTCGGGCAGTGACAGTGGAACAGGAGCAGCCACCATCCGCATCGAACGAGAACTGCCTTGGATCGAGGCGTCAACTTATCATTAACGATCGGGATGGCAAGGAATGAGTAATAAACTCCACAATAAAATGGCTAAGTCACTTACACATGTACGGGATCAAGAACGGTCTTTAGGCATGCTCTGAGATGATGATGAACCGTCATACCCGAAGAGGCAAGCATTGCAGTGTTTAGTTTTAATTTTAGTTTTTCTTTTAGTACTTGGACTTAATTTTATTAGTTGAATATTTTGATTACAAATCTCACTCAAACATAAAATCTGACATTAATGATTTTGAGTCTCATCCGGACAATCACATTTTGCCTCGAACGTCACTCGATCTCTGAAACACCCCACACCCCTTAGTATACCGAAAAAGGGCACACTAAAGAATGTGGTGCGTTATAGGTATAGCTAAAGCATCACAGAGACTAAGATTCACAAGACAAATAAATAAAAATAGTGGAAACATTTAAATAATAACTAGACATTTAGAATTAAACTTCATTTCAAAACAGAATATGTCTTAAAAATCAAATACATATGTCTCGTGAAAAATACAATCTCAGTCACATCATCAGAGTACATAAACAATAAAAATCATCCTCTCATAAAGTACCAGTACGTTCAAAGTCAAATGAAAAGAAAACTGAAAAGAAGAAGAATAATACATGAAGAACTCCAAGAATATATCTCCAAGCGGTCTGAATCTACTGTCCTCGATTCTGCAGGCCTATAGGGGAGAAGGGGAAAATAGAGGAGTGGGTCAGACTGTAACTCTGGTGAGTAAAAGTAATTACTAGCATTCTTAAGCAAGAAGGTAATAGACTAAGCAATGGTTCTAGTATGAAAAAAAATACAGAGAAGATAAAAGTGGGATAAAATACTGTTTCTGATTCTATTTGCTTTGATTGTGATTGTTTGCACTTGTCTTAGATTGCTGTGATTAGGTTGTAACCCTAATCCTATTTTAATTAGGCTGAAATCCTAATTCTACCTGTTGATCGGCCTTCTATCTCTGTTGTGCCACTGTGAACCAATCATGTTGGTCACAGCAAAAGACACCTCTTAGCGCTTGGAACGCAGTAGCGAATTATTTACCTAATCGATGCCACATGCTCGGTCATCGCTGGTACACACTAACTGTCGCACCCTATTTTGACATCTTATTTACCCTAATCAGCATAAGCGTGTGCCCAGCCTCATCTAACTGTTGTGAGACCATCAGTCCTAGTCTGAAAGGGAATGCTGCCCAGCCTCACCTAAGTGTTGTGAGACCATTAGTCCAAGTCTGAAAGGGAATGCTGCCGGTACCGGTCCTAACAAACAAATTCTAGTTTGCGCCCCTTGCCAAAATCCCCATATTTGAGCTTCTATCTATTAGCCACTTATGTACCCTAATTAGCATAAGCGTGCTCCAGTCTCACCTAACTATTGTAAGACCATCAGTTCCTGACTGAAAGGGAATGCTATTGGTACGGGCCCTTCTTCTATGTTTGCTTATTAACTTAGTGTAAGTTTTAAAATAAGCCTCTTCTGTTATTTCTGCTATATTTGCTTATTAACTTAATCTAAGTTTTAAAATAAACCTTTTATGTTCTTTCTGCTTAATTATAACCTATGTTATAATTGTTACTCTTCTATTCAATCCTTTTAGTTATAATCACTAGTTATAAACATGCTTGCAAATGTCTCAAATTTGCCTTTTTCGGTCTATCTTCTTTTTATTACAGTTCTTTCTTATTTTACATCTAATTTTTGTAAATTCAGTGTTTGTTTCCATTTAATCCATATTAGCGAATTCTCCTCTTTTTAATATTCTTATATTTTATTCGCGTAAAAAGGAATAAAAAGAAACTAACATTTACAGGCTAAATTCTAACGTAAAACAGATGTAAATAAATACAGATAACTGTAAATAACTGAATAAAATAGCTGAATAAAATAGACTGAAAAGAACTTTAAAAACTAACGGTAAATAAAAAACTGTCTCAAAATTGCAGAAAAACTACAACTATTGAGAATCCTATTATTTTAAATTACTTAAAAAAACTAAAATAATTACAAAACACTCACCTGTGGTCCTTAGCTCTATTCCTTAGCCTTCCCAGATCCACTTCTAGGGCATAGAATATTTTTATTAAAAATATCTCCTCCCAAGAAAAATTTTCTTTTTAGGGTCCAGCCTCAGGCAATGAACCCAATTGGGAGAAAATCTGAATGAGAAAAATAGCTAGGTCTAGGGTCTTATTTATAGTGTAGCTTAGGGATCTCAAGTCGTTGGATTTGAAGATTAAATGTAGTGAAACCACGTCATAGGCTTGCTAGGAACCGTCGGATGGAAGCATGAACGCACAGGATTTGAAGAAAATTACAAAACACATCATACGGCTCGAATCTGGATGCTTCCTCATCTAAAAACAAGGCGAGTCGACCCCTAGGTCGACCTTACATAACCTGGGTCGACCTATAGGTCGACCTGGCTTATGGCATGGGTCGACCCATGCTTATATTATTATTATTATTTTCCGTTTTATTTTTGATTTCTTATTTCACTCATATCTTCTCCATACTGACTCGGATTTCGACAAGTTATATGGAAATTGATCAGAAAATTGCCATGGACATAATGGTGCAACTCCCATAGCTCGATTCTGAAAATTTCACAAACTTATTTTATTATTTAATTAATTCGTTAATTAATTATTATAGCTCAAATTTTAGGTTTTTTCATTCTCCCCTCCTTAAAGGATTTCGTCCTCGAAATCACCAAGGACAGAAGAATGAAGTAAATATTTTCATCAAAATTCTACAACCACATATTCAACCATCATCCATTACATCCATTGTCCTTAAGCTTTCTAAAGAAATTTATGTTATATGCAATAGTGTAGTGTTAATGTCCCTAACTAATGCAAAAGATTAGGCGGTCTACTGATTTAGTCGACCTCCTTTTATGCAATCGTGTCCGTACCATGTATCCAAATGAATGCAAATTCCCTAATGATAACTGATAGTTCTATATGCATGCTACAATCATCATCCAAATGCAACAATCATATGATAATCATCCATTTATAGCAACCATGGAAATAAAATAAAAATGCAAATGCACACACATCCATATGCATATGTTTTAGTGACCTAGTTAGGCCGATCCCTAAGAGATAATAGTGCCTAATGTATACATATGCGTCCATTAGCATCCACTAGCAAACACTTGCAACCACTAGCGTCCAACATACATAACATGTTCTAGTAACATGTTTACATTCAGTCCAACCATCCATAGGTTAAATCCTAAGATCTACCCTCCCAAAGGTTACTAAAGGGAAGAACCTATTCAAAACTAAAGATGGAATAGGAAATTCAAGACGTACCATCGAAAAGATGCGGATAAGAGGTACGTATTTTCTCCTCAGCCTCCCATGTAGCGTTCTCAATACTATCTCCCCACTGCACCTTAATCAAAGGGACTTCCTTATTCCTAAGCTTCTTGATATCACATCCAACAATCTTTGTAGAAATGCGATGAACCGATGCTTCTCTCTCCACTTCAACTTCCTCAAGTTGACTAGGTTCTACTACCTCTGCTGCATCGTGCAAGCACTTTCTCAAGTGCAAAACATGAAAAACGTCGTGAACTCCCGCGAGCCTCTCCGGTAGCTTTATTCGATACGCCATCTTCCATGCTCTTTCCACAATGGGGAACGGTCCTACGAATCTGGGAGCAAGTTTCCCATTTGATCCAAACCTCGCTACCTTTCTTAGCGGAGACACCTTAATGAAAACTAAATCTCCTATCTCAAACTAATTATCCCTTCTCCACTTATCTGCATAGGATTTCTGTCTATCTTGGGCCATCTTCATTCTCCTTCTAATCAAATCAATCTTTTTTGAAGTGTCTCTAACCATGTCGGGACCTAGTAGCAATCTCTGTATAGACTCCAACCAATACGAAGGCGACTTGCAAGGTTTTCCATAAAGAGCTTCAAAAGGTGCCATCCCAATGCTAGCCTGAAAACTATTATTATATGCGAACTCCACTAAAGGAAGATGCTCCTCTCAAGTTCCTCCAAAATCAAGAATGCACATCCTCAACAAATCCTCAAAAACACTATTAACTCTCTCCGTTTGGCCATCCGTCTTGGGTGATAGGCCGTACTCAATCTAAGCTGCGTCCCTAAAGCCTCTTGCAAGCTTCTCCAAAAATCTCTAGTAAAAATAGGGCCTCTATCGCTCACTATGCTAGAGTAAACTCCATGAAGTCAGACTATCTCATGAACATATAAGGATGCCAAATAAGGTGTTGTCCTCATACTCTTGACCGGAATAAAGTGGGCGCTCTTAGTCAAACGATCTACAATCACCCAAATATTGGTATTCCCCTTCCTAGATCGGTGTAAACCATCTATGAAGTCCATCGAAACACTATGCCACTTCTATTCGGGTACATCCAATGGTTGAAGCAATCCACCGAGTTTCTGCTGCTCCGCCTTAACTCTTTGGCACATAGATACTTAGCTACAAACTCTGCCACATCCTTCTTCATGCCGCTCCAATAAAACACTCTCTTCATGTCCCTATACATCTTATCACCACCCAGATGAATAGTCATTCGAGAATAGTTTGCTTCTTCTAGAACTACTCTCGTTAAATCACTAGTGCGGGGGATACAAAGTCTTCCATCTCTCCTTAGCCACTGTTTACTATCAATGGAATAGCGTTGGAGATGTCTAGAGACCTCTCCTCTGCTAATCCTATCCAAAATATCCATAAGCTCTGAATCCTCTCGCTGCCTCGAGCCAATCTGATCTATGAGGGTAGGCTTAACCTCAAGTGCTGCCAATAATCCAGGGATAATGTCCGTAGAGGGCTTAAAATTGAAGGTGGAAATAAACCCTAGGCTTTTCCACTCCACGAACATTGGACTAAGGGTTGCTCTCTTCCTACTTAACGCATTCGCAACTACGTTCCCTTTACCAGGGGTGTAAGCTATCTCAAAGTCATATGATGCTAGAAACTCTATCCAACGTTTCTACCTCAAGTTTAAATCCTTCTGTGAGAATAGGTACTTCACTGATTTATGGTCAGTGAAAAGCTCGAACCTCTCTCCTAGCAAGTAATGTCTCCAAGACTTGAGCGCGAAAATAATAGTAGCTAATTCCAAATCATGAGTGCGGTAGTTCTTCTCATGATTTCTCAATTGTCTACTTCCATAACATAATACCCTCCCTTCTTGCATCAATACTGCTCCAAGACCCGTCCCACATGCATCAGTGTATACTGTAAAAGGCTTAACTCCATCGGGTAAAACTAACACCGGTACACTAGTAAGGGCCCTCTTCAGCATCGTGAAGGAATCCTCACAATCTACGTCCCACACGAATGCCATATTCTTCTTAGTGAGGCGAATAAGTGGTGAATCTTAGCAAAATCTCTGATAAACTTCCAATAATAGCCAGCCAAACCTAGGAAGCTTCTAACTTCGGTAGCGTTCTTGGGGGCCTTCCAATCCTGTACTTCTACTATCTTAGCGGGATCCACAGCTAAACCCTCTCTTGAGACTACGTGCCCCAAGAAACGCACCTCCTCACTCCAAAAGTGACACTTAAAGAATTTTGCTTTCAACTAATGAACACGAAGTGTATGAAGAACCTCCTCAAGATGAATAGCATGCTCTTCCATACTCTTGGAAAACACTAGAATGTCGTCCACAAACACTACAACGAACTTATTTAGGACATCTCAAAAAACACGGCTCATCAAATCTACAAAATAGGTTGGGCGTTGGTCAGCCCAAACGGCATAACCAACCGCTCAAAGAATCCATTGGGTGTCCTAAATACTGTCTTATCGATGCTATCGTCAGCGACCCTAAGCTGATGAAATCCAATGGCTAAGTCAAGATGAGAAAATACTAAAGAGCCAACCAACTAATCGAAAAGATCGCCTATCTTAAGAAGTGGGTAACGGTTCTTTTTCATGAGCTTATTCAACTCTCTATAGTCAACGCAAAGTCGAAGTGAACCATCCACCTTTGTAGCGAAGACGACTGGCGCTCCCCACTCAGATATGATCCGTCTGATAAAGCCTTTCTCCAATAGCTCACCAATCTTCTTACTTAACTCCTTCCTCTCCCTAGGAGCCATATGTCTCACGGGCAATGCCACTGGCTTAACATTGTCATTCAGATAGATCCTAAAGTCGATCTCTCTCTTAGGGGGTAGTCCCCTAACCTCTTCAAAAACGTTTGAGAAATCTCTAACGACTAGAACAGAATCTAACTCTCCTAGTGATGAATCAAGGGAATAAAGGAAGCTCAACATGACTGACCCTTATCGGTCACAAGAAACCTCGAGAGTCCTTCCGCTACATGTCTCTAGTCTGATGACTCTCCTCTCGTAGTCTAATATCGCTCCATAAGTGGATAACCGGTCCATCCCCAAAATCATCCCATATCCCGAAAATCCCAGTACATAGGCGTCACAGTCAAATTCTACGCCTAGTATAAAAATTTCAAATCCTTACCAATCATGGATAAATGTGCCGATCCTCCTATGGGGTTGAAACAACTATTGGGTCTATTACTAGAGAAATATCTAAGTGCAAACAATCAACCAAGGAACTAGAAATGAAAGAATGCGATGCTCCAGAGTCAAAAAGAGTCCGAATAGGAAAATCCGAAATAGAGATCAAACCTTCTACAGAGACTTTCTTAGGTGCTGCATCCAAATCCTGTACTTGCGCTGTAGGTGCGCCTGCTCTATTCCCTGTCTTCTGAGGACAAGACCTACTAAGGTGACCAGGCTGCCCACGGTTGTAACACCTCCCCTTCATCGTTTCCTTCTTACAGTCCTTTGTGAGATGACCAAGCAATCCACAACTATGACATTTCTCGCCTTTCTTGATCTGTCCCTTCTGGGGTCCTCCTCATTTCTTCTTGTCCTTATCCCTCTTATTCTTCCACCACTGCTTCTGAGAGTTTTCTAACTTAGGAAGCTCCTTAAGCTCTCCTTCATTAACAACATTTGACATGAGAGCCATTTCCACAAGTGACTCATACGTCGCTCCCATCGGTACATGTGTCAATAACAACCCTTGGAGGGGCTGGTTCAAACCCTTAGCAAACTTGGTGACCTTCTTATGCGGTGTATTAACAAGCTCCATTCTGAACCGCGATAGCTCATTAAACTGATTTATATACTCTTTCATCGAAAGACTCCCTTGCTACAGACTAATGAACTTCTCTAACTGCATGCTTTCCTCAGCTTGCAACAAGAACTTCCTCTCAAAGTTTTCTTGAAATCCAAACCAACTAATGTCTCTACCTTCCATCTCTATGATCTCCCATCAGTAAGAATCTTCTCCTTTCAGCTGCCAAGATTAAAGCTGAACTCTCTACTGGTCCTCCAATCCTAACAGTCCAAATATCTGCTCTGTATTCCTCAACCAAGCTCCTCCATGAAATCCTCCGTACCGGAAAATGTCTTGCCTCCTTGACTAGCAAAGTCCTTGCATAGCTTAGAAAAATGGGCTGCTGCAAGTGGATTAATAGGATCTCCACCCGCTGGTGCTGCATTGGGCTTGCACCTCGGGTGTCGTAGCTTGAAGGTATCTACAAAACTAGCCAAGGACTTGGACACCCTCTGGAAGATTTGGGGCATCCGCCATTCTATGCAAAGGAAAGAGAATTTAGGCTCGAAAGAAGGTTGAACTGGACTTTGAGGGGACTTTTATAAAAATCTCTTATACTCAAAAACCATTTCTATAATAAGAGTTTCTTTTTGAAAAACACTTTTAGTTTGAAGATATGTTACTTTTGAAAAATACTTTACTTTTAAAACAAGTTTTTAGGAATCCTGTAACCTTAAGCTCTGATACCAAGTGAAACACCCCACACCCCTTAATATACCTAAAAAGGGCACACTAAAGAATGTGGTGCGTTATAGGTATAGCTAAAGCATCACAGAGACTAAGATTCATCAGACAAATAAATAAAAATAGCAGAAACATTTAAATAATAACTAGACATTTAGAATTAAACTTCATTTCAAAACAGAATATGTCTTAAAAACCAAATACACATGTCTCGTGAAAAATACAATCTCAGTCACATCATTAGAGTACATAAATAATAAAAATCATCCCTCTTATAAAGTACCGGTACATCCAAAGTCAAATGAAAAGAAAACTGAAAAGAAGAAGAAGAATACATGAAGAACTCCAAGAATATATCTCCAAGCAGTCTGAATCTACTATCCTCGATTCTGCTGGCCTATGGGGGAGAAGGGGAAAATAGAGATGTGGGTCGGACTATAAGTCTGGTGAGTGAAAGTAATTACTAGCATTTTTAAGCAAGATAAAGATAATAGAATAAGCAACAATTCTAGTATGAAAGAAAAATACAAAAAAGATAAAACTGGGATAAAATAATGTTTCTGATTCTATTTGCTTTGATTGTGATTGTTTGCACTTGTCTTAGATTGCTGTGATTAGGTTGAAACCCTAATCCTATTTTAATTAGGCTGAAATCCTATTGGTCATAGCAAAAGACACCTCTTAGCGCTTGGAAAGCAGTAGCGAATTATTTAACCTAATCGATGTTGCACGCTTGGTCATCGCTGGTACACACTAACTGTCGCACCCTATTTTGACATCTTATTTACCCTAATCAGCATAAGTGTGCCCAGCCTCACCTAACTGTTGTGAGACCATCAGTACTAGTCTGAAGGGAATGCTGCCCAGCCTCACCTAAGTGTTGTGAGACTATAAGTCCTAGTCTAAAAGGGAATGCTGCTGGTACTGGTCCTAACAAACAAATTCTAGTTTGCGCCCCTTGCCTGAATCCCAAAATTTGAGCTTCTATCTATTAGCCACTTATGTACCCTAATTAGCATAAGCATGTCCCAGCCTCACATAACTATTATGAGACCATCAGTTCCTGATTGAAAGGGAATGCTGTTGGTACGAGCCCTTCTTCAATGTTTGCTTATTAACTTAGTGTAAGTTTTAAAATAAGCCTCTGTTATTTCTGTTATATTTGCTTATTAACTTAATCTAAGTTTTAAAATAAGCATTTTCTGTTCTTTCTGCTTAATTATAACCTATGTTATAATTGTTACTCTTATATTCTATCTTTTTAGTTATAACCACTAGTTATAAACATGCTTGCAAATGTCTCAAATTTGCCTATTTCAGTCTATCTTCTTTTTATTACAGTACTTTCTTATTTTACATCTAATTTCTATAAATTCAGTGTTTATATCTATTTAATCCATATTAGCGAATTCTACTCTTTTTAATATTCTTATATTTTATTCGCGTAAAAGTAATAAAAAGAAACTAACATTTACAAGATAAATTCTAACGTAAAACGGATGTAAATAAATACAAATAACTGTAAATAACTGAATAAAATAGTTGAATAAAATAGACTGCAAAGAACTTTAAAAACTAACTGTAAATAACTTATATAAAAAGTATCTCAAAATTGCAGAAAAACTACAACTATTGAGAACCCTATTATTTTAAATTACTTAAAAAATCTAAAATAATTACAAAACACTCACCTGTGGTCCTTAGCCTATTGCTTGGCCTTCTTGGATCCACTTCTAGGGCATAGGATATTTTGATTAAAAAGATCTCCTCCCAAGAAAATTTTTCTTTTTAGGGTCCAGCCTCAGGCAATGAACCCAATTGGTAGAAAATCTGAATGAGAAAAATAGCTAGGTCTAGGGTCTTATTTATAGTGTAGCTTAGGGATCTCAGGCCATTGGATTTGAAGGTTAAATCTAGTGCAACCACGTCATAGGCTCGCTAGGAACTGTCAGATGGAAGCACGAACGCACAGGATTTGAAGAAAATTGCAAAACACGTCAAATGGCTCGAATCTGGACGCTTCCTCGTCCAAAAACAAGGTGGGTCGACCTAGCTACTATGGGGGTCGACCCCTAGGTCGACCTTACACAAGCCTGGGTCGACCTATAGGTCGACCTAACTTATGGCATGGGTCGACCCATGCCTATATTATTATTTTTTTGTTTTTTGTTTTATTTTCGATTTCTTATTTCTCTCATATCTTCTCCATATTGATTTGGATTTCGACAAGTTATATATGGAAATTGATCAGAAAATCGTCACGGGCACAATGGTGCAACTCCCATAGCTCGATTCTGACAATTTCACAAACTTATTTTATTATTTAATTAATTCGTTAATTAATTATTATAGCTCAAATTTTGGGTTGTTACGATCTCGAACGATTACATATCGCCTCGAATGGCACTCGATCTTGAACGATCACATTTTGCCCCGAACGGCACTCGATCTCAAACGATCACATTTAGCCTTGAACAGGCACTCGATCTCGAACGATCACATTGCGCCTCGAACAGGCACTTGATCTCGAAAGATCACATTTCGCCTTGAACAGGCACTTAATCTCGAATGATCACATTACGGCTCGAACATGCACTCGATCTCGAACGATCACATTTTGCCTCGAATAGGCATTCGATCTCGAACGATCACATTATGCCTCGAACATACACTCGCATGTGATCTCCATCAGCCTGGGACAGCTACGAATTTGATTAACCGTCCTGAATGGCCGTAACTAACGATCAGGCAAGATCACAGATTTGTTCACGGGTCATCAATGGGTTTCAAACATTGGACTTAAGGCAATTTAAAATACGCCTTCCTACCGCAAGGCATGTTTTAGGGGGAAAATATTATATCGCCTTTTGACCAGGAAGTATATCATAAAATTTGGTTAAATGGCTTCTGTGATCATCAAGGCAGGAAGCCCGAAGAGACGGTTATCAGGCTCGTAGATCGGCTATAAACAAGACTATGGGCAATGGTCAAGCGGATTCAGATCGGATCCCCAATTTTTGTCCAAATTAAGGTGCAATCAAAATAAAGTGACAAGGAAGGCCCCATGAGGCTACATATCAAATTTCAAGTCGATTGGAGTTCGTATGCTCGAGTTATGGACAAAGGAATCATTTAAATGATCGATCAGGAACGATCCATAAAACAATATAAATTAACGATGATCGATCAATAACTTAAGATCTACAACTCCTTTACCCATGAAACTTTGGAAACATCAATATATTGAAGAAAGGAGTTCCTAAAGTTGATCGCATGTCAAAACTCACACATATCAGAAAAACATACCGATCGTTCCACAACGATCATACAAAATCAGCTAGAACGATCCATAGTTTCACGGAAAATGCGATATCTCAAAACTGTACGTTGAAATTGCATGAAATTTGGAGAGAAAATAGTTTACATCATGGGGAACCTACATGATTAATTGTAGCTTATAATTCACAAATATCAGAAAAAATTACCGATCGTTCTTGAACGATCGTATCATTTTCAGCCAGAACGATCCATAGTTTCATAGAAAACGCGATATCTCACAAACAGTACGTCAAAATTGCAGGAAATTTGAAGAGAAAGTAGCTTACATCATGGGAAACCTACATGATTGATTGCAGCTTAATTGGACGAAGCATGGAGCGATCTCACTTGATTTACTTTGACTCAACTCGACTCCAAGGAAAATGCCATATCACACAAATGGTACGCCGGAATTACACAAAATTTGGAGAGCAAGTAGCATACATCATGGAGCACCTCCATGATCGATTGCAGCTCCATTGGAGCTCATATGAATGATTGGCCCTGATCGTTCCAATTGTGTGAGATCGACTCGAAAATTGGTGGACCAGATCATACGGATCTGGAGGTTCTTCTGGTGAAATTTCAACCGATCCATGCACGTCCTCACCTATAAATAAAGCGGACTTGGCTCATTGCAAAGGGCTTTGGGGCTGGTTCTTCTTCATCACTTCTTATCTCTTCCTATATTATTTTTCTAAGGCAAAAACAACTGTTCTTGTAATCTTACAGTATAAATAAAAGATTATTGAAGTGGATGTAGGCCGAAGTTTGTCGAACCACTATAAAACTTGTGTGTTCATTTACTTTTCTATAATCTATTCTGTGATCTATGAACCTGTATTTCTCTATATGGATCTAAATATTAGATATTAGTGCTTTCACATACAACATGGTGTTTGTGGCCAAATTTGATGCAAACAACTTTGTTTTATGTGAGGGATTTCTTTGTCGGTGTCATTAAGTAACACAAAACAAATATGATAAAGTTGTGCTAAAATGTTGGCACGTTTATGGAAAGTAAGTCTGCTTATATTTAGCACTAAAAGCTGATGAGTAAATTTTTATGTATTTATAAGATCTAGAATCATAGTATTTTAACTAAGGTAAGGCTAGAGCAACCGGTGCTCTGACTTACCTAACTTCAATTTTGAACGAGAGATGGAGAAATCGAAATGTCGAAAAAGTGATGTATAAGAGGGTTAATTTCGATAAATGGATCATGATTAATTAAGTATATGGAAGGTACTTTATCATATACTTGATACTAAATTTCGAGGTATGGAAACCTGTTTCTATCTGTGAGAGTTTAAGAATGTCTGTCGAGGCAAAGGTATTACGCTAACTTGCCCGACTTCGTTATTAATCGAGGGATAGTACAGGGTTGAAATCAAAAAGTGCTGATAAGTATATGATGTCTGATTTTCCATATGCAAATTATATGTGCTTACACCAGATGGTGGTTTGACCAATATCGTTAACTTGACCTATTTTGACTTAGTAAGTATATGAAAGATTCGTGATTTCATATGGTTTGAGACCCTTGGAAGAACTCATTCCAATGAAATGTCTCTCGACTTAATGGGTATATTAGAGATCCCTTGGGAGTCTTATATAGTCCACTTACTTCTGAAAGAACTGATATTGAGTTAATTGAAAATTATCGATCATTAGTTCAAAGAGATCAAGATCAAATAAGCATGATTTATCAGAAAACCACTTCGAACCGGTATAAGCATTCGAATTGAAGACATTTTAAAGATGATGGAATCGAAGACGGAGTTCTTTAAAGTGCAAGGGCTACCTGCTACTAATCCTAATGATGTAGTAGATGTAGTATATGTAGTGCATTCGATTTATTCATATCCTGAATAACTTGTATGGACGAATGCTGACATTGCATTGTTGCTTAATGGGCGTTGTTAGTATTCCAAGTGGGATCTGCTGAAAGGGCAAAACGTAGCCTCAAGCCTGACACCCCGTAATGATCAAAACAGGGAATTTTCTTTAGGGCTATGTGGGTCGCACACATTAGGATATGGTCATTACCCGATCTAGATCGATATTTATGAATTTATGCATGCTTAGGTCCCGTTACGGTTGTTGGCCGCAACTGGGGTGGTGACATATTCGGTACTATCCAGAAAGTGATGGTTTGGTCCTGATTCGCATAAGGTCCAAGTGAGGCCCACTATACATTTTTCTATAGGTGTACTGTGGTAGGCTGTACCCTAGTAGCCTTGTAATTGTATGAAATCCAGTTTTCAATATGGGCCTTTATGGACTTAATTGTATACTAAATATGTTATAGAATGTAATTAATGTAACCATTCCGGCTATGATTCAATATTTACTTTAAACTCTAGACATTATTATAATATCATTGGATTTTCTATTTGAAATGGTTTGATTATCGTAAGATAAAAACCCGTCTATATTTATATGCGATGTGGTCTTATAAGATACCATGATTTTTGAAAAGGTTTTATAAATATAACAATCCATATGATTGGAGTTTCTCATGCTGGTTTACCAGACTGATCAGGATGTTATTTTCTTATAATGCTTAGGTCAGACTTTTCCCAAATTTAGGAATGGATGCTTGGAACTTCAGGAGACGAGCCGAATGCTTCCAAGACCTGACATGTTTTATTTTCCTCTATATTTCTTGTTTTGTATTTATCAGCAATTGTAAAGACATGCTATTATAACTGTCCGGACTGATGATAGATTAGACTCTGACTGTTGTATGAATATTAAAGTTTTCTTTTGCAAAGATCATTTGGATATTATATATTACTCCTTACGGTGTGAGATTCCATCATATCTTTTCTTTTCTTTCACTCCAACAATCTATCTTTTTGGCACTTGGATGTTCGGTACATAAATACCGTGGATGTATTAATGTTGACTTTTGAGGGTCGAAAAGACGGATTGTCACATCTACACTCGTTTCGAAGTCGAAATAGTGCCTTATCACGTCTAATCTTCCTCAACGAATTTGTACAAAAATTAAGCAAGTCAATAATAATGCACAAAATGACTTTTGGTAGTGGAACCCCAAAAAAAGCGGTCGATTCATGTTGAAATTTTCCTGGAATTGCATTAGACTCAAAGGCAACCCTCTAACTGTGTCTCATTGTATATGGAACAACATATGCCTCCTCTAAAATGCCAACTTGTGTGTATCTAGCAATCATTAATAGGTTAAAAACATTGGACAATATTAGCAAGTGGAGTAATGTTCAACCTACTATTTGCAAATTATGCAATATGGAGAGCGAAACTAATCGGCATTTATTCTTCAACTATGAGTACACGATGATGATATGGAGTCACGCAATCACTACTTCAACATATGCAACAAATTACTGAAGTAAAAGCTTTTAAGGTGATCTAATAGACGCAATTATTATAGTACATTTTATTGTATATATATAATAAAGAACCAATTTTTCAAAAAGAAAAAACGATGGGTAAAACTAGAAATAAAAAAGAGAAAATAACAAAACCTAAAGTAACGGGGACGTTGAATAAAATTCGCAAACAGTAGGGATATAAAATTGATAAATTTTAAAAATGTGATGTGTCCATAATTACCTATTTTTTTTTGGAAGTGTGTCCCTGATTACCTATTATTTTATATCCAAATACAATGAGCACGGCAAATTATTGATTCACCAAAAAGTACTTTAAACATTAATATATCTCATATTTTGCACTTAAGTTAGACATTTATGTATAATAACATATCAAGCTTCACATCGTGCGACCAATCAATAAGAACTTGATACCAACAGGTCCACACTACAATCCAAGCAAATACTCGCATACTCTGATGGCAGCTAAAAATGTGATATGCGACTTAGAAGATAGCGCAATATACTACTGAATTATACAAGACCTAATTGTTGTATATAAAAATATCGGTCCCATCGTACAAATAGTAAGATATTTATTTCGTGGCTTATATTAGGCACGTGAAGCAAAGCCTTCACAGATCACATACATAATACATCCGACAACTGTAAAGAGAACATAGATTCCGTATTAAAATGCTATTTTAGGGACACAACTCAACTGATGTTCATGTAAAAGACAAGTTGTCTTTGTGGATGCTTCCCTTCTTTTTGGTTAGACATATTAATATAGAACCATGCAGTTAACATTTTGATACGTTTGGCCATTAAACTTGCTACTGAGTAATTGCTGTGTTCACATTAATGATACACTTCATCATTCTACTGTACAGATAGCATAAAAACTCAGAGTTAATATAAGTACAGAACTTTGTTTACAATTTTATAGAAAGTATGAACACAATTGTATTCTAAACAAGCAAGCGATAGAGTAATGTATTTTAACCTTCACGAATAGAAATAATAAAGATATGCTGCCTGATATTTTCATGACTTAAAAACCTGCCCTTTCAACTTCCGAACCAGTAATGTTCCAAAATTTCACTCAAGGGATGGATATATATCGTATTGAATCGTCTCCTTATAATTTCAAAAATAATAATGTCTGGCAAGAATTTATGTACAGAAAAAGACAACTACTTTTAACTATATTTTATAATATATCAAAATTATACATAAATACTTTACGTTTTTTGTACTTTTATCGCATTTTCTTGCGGATCTTTCTATCCAGATCAAGCGACAAAATGTAAAATGTAGCCACACATTCATAAGGGCAGGACAAAGATATTTTGAACAAGTGAATGCACAAAACAGAATCAGCAAATTATATTTGACTGAAAAATTGCCAAGTGGATGTTGAAGCAATCCATTCGGTCTCATCTTATTTGATTGGATAAATACTCGCAGCTGAAGATATTTTTGTTTTGTTTTGTGGTATCTTGTTGACTAAAATGCATTTTTTTTCTTTTTTCTTTTCAGATAATATGCTAGTGCGTATGAACAGTTATAAGAAATATACGTAGATGAGTTACAATCACGCTTTAGTAGAAAGAGAGTGGCGGATGCTGCATGGCCGAAGATATGGTTAAGTTATTCTATCTTCTAAGCAATGTATGCATTTAGATTTGATACGTTGAAATGCTTGTCATGATAAGGTTTCTGTGCATGGATTGAAGACATATATTATAAATTTATAAGTCGTGATCAAGGAATGTATATATTTATATTTATATATGTAAAGAGGATTTATGTAATGGCAGTCCTTTTCGGATAGAAGGTTAAGAATACGAATACCAATCTGGGTTGCATGAACGATATGTGTTACTAACTTGGATAAAATCATAATATAACATTCTTTTCAAGCACAAAATTGTCAGCTATGTAATTGGAAGTTGGAACTGCAAATAGACCGCTAATCTATTAGTTTAAGTCGGCAAGAAGAAAGATTAAAAAGTTGTAATTGGTAGGTAAGATATTATGTTTTAATCATTAAAACTCATGAGTGGAATCTTTATGGCATGCCATTAATTCCTCTATACTATGTGTTACAGGTACTGGCTTGGTATGATAAAAAAAGCAGTAGAGCCAAGTAGTGGTGAAGTTTGTCACAATATCGATGAGGCAGTTATATTTTGGAAAGAGTGCACTCAATATGAGTTTAGTTCATAATTAAATTACTATATGGAAAGTAAAATATTCACAATAGACAAAACATCTCTTGACATCCAAATCGTTCTATAGATAAAGAAAACATCGATAATAAAACCTTTGAAAAAGAAAATATCTACACGAATAAAGCCTTCCACGTCAAATGCCCTGGAATTCAAGCGTGTGTCCGAATATATTATGGTAAGCCCACGAGAACCAACCAGCTAGATTTCGTTGTTTTGCACCTTCTCAAAGGTGTATCTTCCAAAATACTGGGAACTTTGATGAACAAACCCATCTAAAAATGCCTCGAGATGCATCATGTAAATTTATCTTCATATAAATAACAAAAGCTATATTAGAAATATGATTTGAATTCTACTTATTAATGATACACTGATTTTGTACTAGAAATCAAAAGAGTTTATAAAATGAGTTGACTTGAAATTGACCAAGATCAATTAGATTGAACCATAACAAAAATTCGTATATTCCTTTGTTTTCTGCATACGTCATTCCACTTTCCTTTTAACGTCGATTTGAAATGCACACGCATTCAAAGTTTTACACCACGCTAGAGTAAATGAGTCAATGATATGAAAAACACAGGTTTACATTTTTGGTGTTTTTACTGAAAATCTAAACCAAGAGTTTGAAACATGAAATCGAAAGCAAGCTCCAAGAGTACCCACTGGAAGGTGAAGGAGACCAAGCCATGACTCTACATCTTTGGAAAAACAACCATATAAGGAAAGTAGCAATTACAAAAGGATGTGTTCTAAATTTGCAACAAGGATACCCAGTACGCTAGTCCGACAAATTGGTGCATTACACCGAAACGTGCATCACACACCATTGAAAACATAGTTGATATTGCTAGGGTAGGCGTTACTATTTATTCATTGCAGAGTTTGGCCTCATTCGTCTTGGCCATCACGAAATTTCATTTAACTTGACGTTTATTGTAAGTTGCCTAAATAAGTTACTATCATGGAGGTTACTTCTATCACTACAAGAGAAAGGGCAATTTCCAACGGCTTATAGCCGTCGGCGGCCGTCGCGAGCCATCGGAATACAGATCACGTCATTCGTCCATTTTCGACGGCTTTGATAAAGGAATTGCGACGGCACTTCCGACGGCAAAGACGACCACGTGACATGGAAATTTTCCATTAAGCCATCCCTCGCCGTCACAATTTTGCTCAGATAGCCGTTGCAAAAATTGGCCATTAAGTCACCGGATGCCGTCGGAAATTTGGGTAATTTTTTTTTTCTGCAACCGAGCATCACTTCCATACCAATATATAACATAACTCATCAAAATCAATATATAAATCAGATATATAACCTGAAATCAATATCAATATAAAACTCAAACATCATCATATCAAACGCAAACATATTCAATCAATACGAAACAAGCCTTCCATCATCAGTCTCACCCATCCAACTGCAATATTTACATCCAACACCACTGTACAATATATACATCCAACATCAAACTTCACATATCAACTCCACAAATCAACCACCAAATCAACCACACAAATCAATATCAAACACCACATGTTCATAAATCAACCTCACCATCACTCAATGTTTATATACACCAGTTTAAAAAAAACTGCAAATCATACCTCATGACTCATCATCGGCTTCGGAACCACCAGACAAAGGGAATGCTTCATGACGCTCCACATACTCGGCCAAACGCTGGTTCAGCTGCTCCATTTGCACTGCTCGGAGTCGATCTTGCTCCTGCAGCTGTGCAATCCGCTGTCGAAGCTCATTAATCTCTGCGTTGTCCTGAGCCTTTTGATAAGCCCTTTGTGATGTCCGAGCCTACAAAACAAGTCGAAATATGTTTAAGTTATTATGTAACTTTTAAAAAAATTAAGCAAATTTTACAACGTAGTTAATTTTTATAAATTACCGATTGATTGTTGTAGCTGTAGCGCCTATTTCTCTGGGTCGGATCCATAACAGAGTCAAAGATTTCATCCTCCTCGTCGGTGGTCAACTGCTCCGATCCCATCCCGAATGCTCAAGCATCTGCGCACGTGCTTGCATAAATTTTTCCTGCAACGCAAAATTAAATACAAATAAATATTATATGACATTATTATAATATTTTATAACTAATTAATTAATTAAAATGATAATTATTAATAACTTATAACTTAAAATATACTTACATGTGCGGCATATGCTCTATCATCCTCATGCGAGGTATACGACACTGATCCCTCGTCGTCTATCTGCCTAACTGCATGGGTATGCTCAAACACGTCCATATACGAGACGAGACCCCCACGCGATCTTTCCTGCAATAATTGATGTATATTATTGTTGTTCATACAAATTTATACTAAAAATGTAATAACTATTAATTGCAATTAATTAATTTACCAGGTCCTCGCAATGGAGTTGAAATGATTTCGAACCACCACGGTGTGTGACTGGATTTTTTTGCCTATTCGTAGAGTTCCTGTCCGACTCCGCCTGCAAATTAAAAATTAAGATTATATTTTTTAGGTATAAATTATGTATTCTGTACTGAATAAATTAAGGTGATATCTAACAAACTTACCTTGAATTCGTCGCTACTTTATCATGCGACCCAAGCATCCCAGACGCTAGCGCCCATCCAGCTTGGCTTCTTCCCAGTTTTTCTTATGTTGGACATCATATTCCTATAATTCTTTGTCACTTTTGAGTTCCAGTGGCGCTGACAAAGAGACACGTCCTCCTCTTATAAGTCTACTGCCCTCTGTATATATATTGAAAAAATATAAGTTATACATTTATACTTAGTCAGCAAACTGTAAAGTGATTATATATAATGGTATATAATTTTACACTTACTAGGAAGTCCTACCATATGCTCTCCCGTGCATGGTTTGGGATCCCAGTATACTTCGGCCAGCATGCAGTCATACAGCTCATGTATGTCTGCTTCGATATGCTGAGAACATTAATGTTAGAAGGCTCAAGCTCAAAACCCCCGCATTAAATATGATACAGACAAATCATGACTAATATATCATACAAAATATTTACAATGCTGAAGTAAATTTAACACTTACGAGCCATTAGTTTTCGGTAGCAATCTAACTACCGTACGTGGCGCCTCCTGCGAAGGGCTGCTACCATCACCACCGCTGCGACCTATCCCTCTCTGAGATGCGGAGAGGGAACCAAACTATGAAGAACTCCACCGCCTAAATAAGGATATCTGTAATACCAGTCACATACATATTATTTTATTATGGCAGAATATATCATTCAGTAATGAGTAAACATATCAAGATTTAACATTAATAATCGCATGTAACATACAAAAAAGTGTAACATCAATACTTTCATAAATTATCTTTTTTCAACATGTATACAATTAAATTAATCCTCGTCGTTTTCTGATTCAGACTCGGTCTCGTATTTTATATTGTTTTACTTTGTGGTCTCAAATGCTTCTGCTAATACATTTGATTCATCATTTAGAGGTCCTAAATCAGTTTGATCATCTGTTATTGCAATTTCGTCATTTTCCTCGATATCCGCTTGGTACGCTTGTTCGTCCGGAATATTCTTTTCATCAAACGTAAATCTTACCTTCGTTTTAAAAACCGCCGACCAATCTGCTTTATCTCTTTTTATACATGGATAAGGAGCATAGTAAACTTATAGGGCCTATTTTGCTAGTATAAACGGATCGTAGTTATGATAACGTGATGTATGCTTTATTTCAATAATATTATATTATTGGTGCATGTTGATTCCAGAACCTGGAACATTACTAAACCAGTTGCATCTAAACAAATAAACTTCTTCCGCAGGTCTGGTGAAATATGTTAATTGCAAAACCTGAGTTAACACGCCGTAAAAATCATTTATGTGATCATTTGGATCATCACTACCTTTAACGTATACACCGGTATTGTTAGTTAATTTTTCAGCCCTATATTCTTTGGTGTTGAATTTGTATCCATTGACAAAGAATATTGGATATGTCTGGCCTTTTCTTTTTGGTCTCATCGCAAGATGTTTCAACCCTTCGTCGACCACACAATTTACTGAATCATATACGTGGTTCGAAAACCAAGTAGCAAATTTTTTGCCGATATCCCCGCTTGGATGTTGTGATTCATAAATACTGCATATATAGATAATATATTGCATTATAATTAATACACACATGTATTATTCAAGTAAATAAATTTAGATGTGTTATTCATTAATACCTAACAAATGGCGCAACTTCTGCACCGTTAAGAAGAACATATGTGTAGGCTACATGATAATCTCTGTCGTCTAACCATACTTCCACACATTTTCCAGCAGGGCGTCCCTGCTGTCTAAAAATAGATAGCATTGATTCAGAAGAATCTTGTTAATTGCCCAAATCATTTCGCGTAGCACTTTCAAAAGATAAGTTCACATGGTCACTGAAATAATGAGAGAAAAAGAACGAAGCTTCTTCTTCGATATATGATTTGCATATCGAACCTTCAACTCGTGCTTTTTGTCTCACTTTTTTCTTTAGATGATTTAAGTACCTGTTAAGAATAATTATAATTAAATTATATTACATGTGGTTAAACTAAAATTTAACATACTCAATATTATTACCTTTCAAACGGATACATACATCCATATTGCATAGGACCTCGAAGACGTGCTTCAAACGGAAGATGAATAGGTAAATGCTCCATTACGTTAAAGAAACCAGGAGGAAATATTTTCTCCAGTTTGCAGAGCAGTATATGAATTTCTACCTCAAGTTTATTAGAAGATCAACTTTTAAGGCAGTTGAACAAAGCTTCTTATAAAACAAACTATGTTCTGTTACAACCGTCCAAACTTTTGTGGGCAACAGTTCTTTGAAAGCGACGGGTAACAAATGTTCCATCATTACATGACAATCATGACTTTTCATACCACTCAGTTTACCGTTCTTATAGTCGACACATCTACGAAGATTAGAGGAAATCCCATTAGGAAATCTTAATCTTTCCACCCACTTTAACAGTACTTTAACTTGGTTACTATCTAGCTTGTAGCATGCTTTGGGTTTTTTGTGTCATTTGGCTTCATATGAAGTTCCAACGATTTCATATTGCTTATATATCACGTATTGATTTCAAATCATCTTTAGTCTTTCCTTTAACATTCAGAACTGTGTTAAATACATTATCGAACACATTTTTCTCATTGTGCATCACGTCGATATTATGACGAATTAGGAGATTTTTCCAGTAAAGAAACTCCCAAAATAAACTTTTTTGCACCAATTATGAATCGTCGATTTATCTCGAATTTCAATTTGTTCTTCGGTTTCATGTATCTTTGGATAATCCTTTACAAGCTCGTAAATATCTTTGCTTGACCAAATCGTTGGTGGTCGTAAGGTCTCAACCCTATTACTTGTAGAAATTTTTTTATCTTTTCTAAAAGGATGATTAATATGGAGAAAACACCGATGATAGTCAAACCACGAAATTTTCTTCTCATGTGGTAATAAAAATGCTCGTGTTTCTTTCATGCAATAAGGGCAAGCTAGACGACCAGTCGTACTCCAACCCGATGGCATTGCATAAACAGCAAAATCGCTTATAGTCCACAGTAGAGAAGCGAGCATACGATTTTTTTTTTGAAATGTCGTATATTTCAACACCTTCATACCACAGCGTTTTCAACTCTTCAATCAACAGTTGTAAATATACATCGATTTCTTATGTCGGATCATCAGGGCCAGGGATGACAATAGTGAGAAACATATACAGAGTTTTCATACACATCCACGGAGATAAATTGTAAGGTGTAAAAATTATAGGCCAAGATGAATATTTTGAACCAAATTGAGAGAACGGTGAAAATCCATCCGTACATAAACCAAGTCTAATATTACGGCTCACTGCTGCGAAAGCGAGGCATGTCTTATCAGAATGCTTCCATGCTTCTCCATCAGCTGGGTGTGTTAACGTACCTTCTTCCTGTTGTCTCACACAGTGTCATCTCATATGATGCGTGGTTAAGGTGAATGATTACTACATCTCATTTTTCTTATAGATTTTGGATTTAAGGGTAAACCGAAATGATTTTGCATGATAATGCCATAATTTAGATGATTGGAAGTTTATAGATATTAGTTGATGATTTATACATGTTCATATTAGTTTTTATGATATGATTGATATGAAAACCCAATTAAAAGACATCCAAATGCCTTGCAAATTTTAGTGTAGATCGAAAATGATATTTAAAGATGGGTTTCAATTTTCATAATTTTCTGAATTATGGTGGATTTTATGTAAATTTTCTAGTGAAGGAAATGATATATGGGTTATAAATTATTTACGGCGAAATAAATAATTATTTAGGTCTGAAATTTATATATGTTAGAGAACGTAATGAAAAGGATTTTCTGGAATTTTTATAGAATTTTCCTAAGTGTTTTGATGAATGTATAAAATTATTTAAGGGATGAGACTTAAATGTTTTATATATTAATTAAGGAGAAGGGGTGTTTTGCAAATGATTTAAATTAATTAATTGGCTCTGAAATGTGCAACACTTTTTAGTGGTAAAGAAAAGAGGCAACCAATCAAAATTTTACACGTAAATCAGGTTAGGTGAAAAGAAATGTTCATTTCAGGCTTTTAACTGTTTTGTTGCTTTCGGCACCTGCTTCCGCCTTGGTTGGCTTTCGACCAAGTCCCTCCACCTTCATCACCATCGAAACCAATGTGCCTGGTATCAAGAAATTGGTACGTAGAGAATTGGATAGAAGGCGAAAGGTATGAGGTCGAAACCATAGGTTCCGAAGGGGTCGAAGCTTCACTTTGTTTTTAAACTAAAATGCACCTGCTTGCTTTCAACTAAACGGCTTTCGACTCAGTTAGCTTTCGACTAGGTCGACGGATTTAAAAGTAATGGTTTCGAATGGGTTGCACTTTAGTTTTAAATGTTTGTTTTTGACTAAGCTGAAACCCCTAGCTGCTGCTTTTCTACCTTTCGAAGTCAATGGTTTCGAAAGGTATACTTAGTTTTTAAAAATCAACCACTTCTCCAATGCTTCGAAGGGATGGTTTCGACACCATCACTTCTTTACTTAGGAAATGGTTTCGAAACAAATGCTTTCGACTTAAATGTTATAAAGACCATTTTTCTATAATTGAAGTATAACCCAAATGGTTTTGAAAGAGATAGTTTTAATGGTTTCAAAAGAAGTGCTTTCGACTTCAATGGGCTTCTTATCCTTTTGCTCTACTTGAAGGCATAATTCAAAAGGTTTCGACCGAGACAGTTTTTAAAGGTTTCGAAGAAGTAAACCTTGAATGGTTTCGAAAAGTTTCCACATGTTTTAAATTGAACCCAAAGGCTTTCCAAAGGTTTATTATTTCAATGCATTCGAAAGAGTTTTAATGAATGGTTTCGAAGGGGTGGTTCCCCAGGGTTTCGAAGGGGTCAAAAGGGAAGGTTTCCTTTGTTTTCGAAGCTTTCGATGAAAAGAAAGGAAGGGTTATTCCAATATTTTGAAAGGCAATGTTTAAAGGTTTTAAAGAGGGATGTCTATTACTTTAAAGCTTTCGGAGAAAATAAAGGAAAGGATTTTCCAATGTTTTCAAAAGACAAGGTTTAATGGTTTTGAAAGGGGTAAATGTTTTCATCAACAAGGGGTTGAGTAAAATATATATATAACATGGCAAAGTGATTTTGAGTAAAGCATAGAGAATATGTATTTTCCTTGTGTAAGTATGATTTAAAGATTTAAATCAATTTGAAAGAGTTTTTCAAGGAAAATTTAAGGGAAGTTATCCATAAGTGAAAATGACTCGGATATTAGAATACCAGATATGACTGGTATAGGGTCGCGCCCTATACATTGGTTATTGGCCCCAGCTAATTTAGTCCAAAATTCTAATGTGTAGAGCTTTGTCACAGGTAAGACTAAAATTATGATTACACATAGAAAGGAATATATGTTTGTATACATATAGGTTATTGGTGAGCCCGCAAAACTATTAGGATCAGGTGACCCTGGGAGATGTTAAGTTAGGGACAAACCGTCCAAAAGAGAAGTATTTAACAGATAGTTAAGGACAGACCGTCCAAAAGAGGTGTGTCTAACAGATGTTAGATAAATTTTGATACTTTGTCTGGTAGGCCCGAGTCAGCCAAAGGTTAATAGTAAGCCAAACAAAACTATAGTGTTCGGACAGATAGTCCATTTGTTACCTGATATATATGTTTACATCATAATGCTTTACGGTTTTTACCAGATTTGGTTGCAGGATAAAGGTTTGCAAAAGAGGTGTTTTAAAAGAATGTTAGTGAGGAGAAACCCGTTCCGCTAAGCGACGTGGTCTCACTTAACATTAATAACCGGGATGTATATTATTATTCACACTAGGCTTTATGTCTAACTCGAAGTTTATGTTTTTCTCTTAAACTCTCGGGTGCTCAAAATCGATTTGAGTAGGCTGAGGGTTGAGGTTCTTTTAGGTTTTAGTAGGATGACGAATAAAGCTACCGAAGGCGAGCAGGATGCCAACGGATAGCTATTTAGGAGTTGCAGTTCTTTGTTTTGTTGTTTATTTTCGTTGTTATGTATTAAGTCAATCATGACTATATGACTTTGATCATCCAAGGGGGCATCTTCATATGTCGCTCTTGGTGTATTTTGTAATAAGTATATTTTATCATTTCTTGGAAAACGTTATGGGATTATGTAATCTGAATATGGAACATTTGTTTTGAAATGTAGTGGAAAATTGTTGCTTTGAAATATGTGATTTGTTTCATATTCAAGTGCTTCTGATATTATTGATACCATTAACATGGACGTATTTAGTCGCCAGAAGTTAATACTATAGATGACTGCAACATCTGTAGCAGTTAGCTTTGGCCTCTAGATAGGAGATGTTACACTCAATCTTCACGGTCGCTTCTTTTACTAAGTTCGGATCGAGTATTAATCTATCCCCTTTACTTTTTTTAATAGTCATGGTGCTTTGGCTCTATAGCATAGACCTTGGTGAAAGTCTAGGGAGTTGAATCAAGTTTTATAACCAACTCTACTAATTACTTAATTTATAAATATTAACTATCGGTAACTATTTTCTAGCCAACTAAATAATGTATAGTGAAAAACAAATAAGTATATAAAAATATCACATCGAGAATTTTTATGCTGGTTCAGACTCCCATCCTACGTCTAGTCCTGACACTGCTTTCTAGAATTTCCCTAACTCAACCCCTATTTAAATCAAAGGAACAACATTGCAATGACTTTTATTCAGCTAGTAAACAACATTTTAGGCAAATCGTCAAATTTCTCAACAACATGACTTCGACTTCAATACGAAAGCGTACTTGTAGACTCTTTGTATCTTTTATATACATGTCTTTTTTCAATACAATGTCCTATAATTCACATAATAAATCACCATAATGAATGATCAATAGGTATAGGAAGTGATCTGAATATTATTATTGTGGAAATAAACGAACAAAAAATGTTTGTTTCAAAAAAATTAAAGGCAATAGTGTTATAGAGCAGATAGAGCAAAATTCAAATAGTAAGAGAAGTGGTTTTCTTTGAGATGGGTTAGGGGGTGTTTATAATTAATATAGAGATGTATATGAAAGATCAAAACTCTAACAAATGAAGAGGAGTGATGTTTGAAGTAAAGAGGAGTGATTGGAAGGCGATTAGAATAAAGAGATACGAACAAAAAGATCAGAAATCCAAAGAAAACCCCCCCTAGGATCTCATAGGTTAACCTATTAAACTCCTAAGTCGATGTCTTGTTATCCATAAGTTAACCTCTTATTATCCACAAGTCGGCCTCTTGTTATCCATAGGTCGACCGCTTATTATCCATAGGTCGACCTATGGAGAAACCACTTGTTGACCTATGGAGTGTCAAGGGTCGACATGTGGGTTTACCAAAACCCTAGTACTAAACTTCTTTGTTTCTATCTCTTTCCTTCTTTATTTGGCACTTCTGTCCTCCTTTTCCTCTTACCTTTTCATCTCATTTTGAATCAACAATCAACCCACTTTAGCCCCTATAGTGGGCTATAATATGCTCATTTCTAGGTCTCGAACTGCTTCAAGCCCGATTAAATAAATGTGCAGTTAAATCCAATTCAAATGCACATCGATATTGTATATCGATATGTGTGGCTATAATTATCTTATGCACACTATTTAATATTGATCAACATAAATTAAATTTTATATTAATATTTCATAAATATTAATTAATTTGATTAATTTATAACAATTATAATTAATTAAATCTGGGGATAACATGAGTATTCAACATTTCGATTGTGTGACTCTTAGGTGTAAATCGGTCAGCAATCAATATCAAACAACTCGAATATTAACGTTCATACGTCACTTAGCAAGTGGTGTGATATTATGGTCAATTTTACTGCTTATATAGCTTCGGTAAAATTCTGTTTTACTTTATTTAAACGTTACTCGGTGGTGAAAGTTATTTATACCAATTCTCGTCGTCAAAACTATGTCACACTAGGACTTATGGAATTTGGTAATGCTCAAAATTCTGATATCATGCATATTCAACTTTATAGTCCAAACACAAGGTCGTTGGTTCAATAATAACAATTATTATTAATCGAACTGCTTTGGCCACAGACTTTAACTTCGAGTTGACTTCAGTTGACCGTGATACTAACCTCATATATAACTAGGGATATGAATTCTCTCTTGAATAGTGTTTTACTTCTGATGCTTCCACTCAACCCAATTATAGTAGTCTAATGGACATCGTGCCACGATTTAAAAATAATCAAAGTGAAATTTCCACATTGAAGCTCAACATGTGTCTCAAATCGAGTGAATCATGTAATATTATCACATCGAGATTTTCTGTTTGACCTTAGTTATATTAAACAATAGAAAATTATCAAGTGGGTCATTCCATAGATATCCAATAACTACTAGTATGTAACTCTTGGTGCCCCCATCAACCATGAGTAATACACTGACCAACATTTGTAGAGCTTTACGTATTCTAGTCTCAGCGGATATATCGGTATCCAATCTCGATACATCTCAACTATGAATATTTAAAATAATATATTTATTTTATTGTGATAAATCACTCATGATTATAAACACATTGTAACTACTATCGAAGAATATACCATTTATGGATTTTCAATTAAATACACTTTTAATTAAATTAATTAATTAATATAACACATTATATTAAGTATATGATAGAAAGAAAATACCTTTTAACTCGAACAAGATTGATTATTAGGTTAGATTTATTTACATAATTGCCCCTAGGGCGTACCCCTAACTCTATCAACACCCTCATGATTCAAGTGTTGGGTACATCTAAAATCGTAGTATATGTACTTTATGTACGCACTTATTTCAAAATTTTGTTTTTGGTTTATTTTAGTTCCACTTACATTATTTTATACATATATAGGTATATAAGTCTAATTTGTGTATAACCGTTATTATTTAATTAACTCATACAATGTATATATGTATCTTATTAATCAAATCATACTCAATTAATTTCAATTCTTATTAATTAAATCATATTTAATGATTTTAATTTTATTAATTAAATCATATTTAATTAATTTAATTTATATAAAAATTTTGGATTTATATATTATTCAACTTAAACTATTTAAGACAAGTAATCAAATCAACTAAACAGTTTAAAGTTTGTTTATATGTACATATTAAAATATTTATGTATATATATTTTTGGTAATAAGAGTGATAGTTATTCAAGTAGAGTACTCAATATCAAATTAATTTTATTTAATAAATTCATTTGTTTAACTAAATATTTAAATTAATTTAAAATTTTAATGTAATTCGAAAAGAGAGGGCGTTTGAAATTTAGTGAAATCCTCCACTGAATTCATTGATGTTGTTAAATTATCGTTAAAGCCTTTTCTTTGAAGTTCGTTTTATGTTAACACAGAAAGTAATTTGGATCGTAGGTATTATATACAAATTTTTCAGTAATTACTACATGTCGGTATTGTTGACAGCTCTTTTTTGAGTGTAGAATAAGATTATAGGAATGTTCTCCTTCTATGGAGTATCACTCGTTTTTTTCAAGAAAAAACCTACTTTAGGATAGTTGAAAGACTTTATAAGTGGAATGTTCATCAAACTAAGGATCAACACACTAAGAGAAGTGTTTTGCGCTCCTATGGCCGGACTAATTAAGAGCTAACAGGAAGAAAAGCATTTGAGATGGACGGACGCACATGATGAAATAGGGTGGGATAAAGTGTGATATGTAACATCACTCAAGCAAAATGATTTAGACATGAATTAGCAAGCAACAACGATTAATTGTCATTCATCATTCAATCGACAACCAATACCAATTAGTGTATTACTATCAACATCCAGGTAAGTGCTAGTGGTCATTGCGTAAATTTTTTCTTTTCTTTTTTACAATGCGGTTGGTGAACAACTACCGAGGCTAAGGTCGGCCCGGAGGGCAGCCCACCAAGCACGATGGCTGGGGCACCCATTGGACGGAGCAATTTTTTTTTAAAATGTGATTATAAACTAACTAAATAGGGAGGACTGGTTACAAATTTTTGACATTAAATTTTTTGGGACAGTGGTAATCTGTATGGTTAGCATCCATGTGTACTGTGCTACATTCAATTCCCATTAGGGTCAACAATATTTTGCATAGACACCAAATATATATTCTGGGTTGGGGCAATGTATGGTTGGGCCGAAGCCCGTGGCCAGCAGAGCGCGGTGGTTAGTTGATGATCGTGAAGGTGGCCACAAGCACAAATTTGAATGCGATAGTAGTACACTACTGATTAATGCACCACAATTTCTAAGTGAGTGAATCGAGTAGAACGATATAAATTAGGGCTTTGTTTTTTCTTGACCGGGTCAATCAACCAGTCATTTTGTGAATACGAAACCTCAAACATCTTGCATTCATTGTTGGAAGTCAATAATGTATAGGTCGAATTTTATTTTATTACACTATTTTACCACGGTTCGTTGTCCATTCTTTTTGCGAGCTCACGAATTTACCTATCTTTTAATTGAAGATCACAAATCATAGGTTTGGGGTCTTCAAGTCAAAAATATTCCAAATAATTTTCGAATGTTGTGAATAGAATGTGTAGTGATTTTGTATTTATTTATTTATTTTGAAAATTAGAAAATGTATTTTTAAAATGGTTTAACAATAATTTAAAGTTGATGGTCTAACTAAATAAAAGAACCAACACAACAAACAATTCTACCACCAAAACTCAAGATATTTTATGCACCTGGCATATCAAATAATCAAACCAAACATGCAACAAGCCTGAACAAACAAAAGTACACTGAATGCACATCAAAATTAAACACCAAAAGCAAACTACAACCATCTTGCGTACAATATTCTCCCAAATGCAGTCCCCCAAACCCTAACAACATATTTTGTTCGCTCCAAAAGTAGAATCAGATTTGACAATTCCACCACCTAACACAAAATGATTCAGTGCACATGCTCCATCAAAAAGATCAAGCAACCAAAAGCCAACTTAGAACAAAGGCTACATGAACACATATATCAAAATTAAACAAAACCAAAAGCAAACTACATTCATCCTGTGTACAATATTCTCCCCCCTTGATCCAAAATTAGTCATTTACCCACACCCTAACAATATACATAACCATCATCATTGCTAACTACACCTCCTCATTGTGCCACGAAAAGACCAAGTCCCCTAACTCACTCCTCAACTCACTCAAACTAATCCCTTCACCACCACCCACCACCTTCACATCCACCAATATCACCTCCTTCGCCATCATCGACACCTCCACCGACAACACCGACCCCCATTTTCCTCTCCCCACCACCCCACATTTTCTCTTCTCCACCACGTACCCATATTTCGCCCCAACTTCCTCCACCCTTTCTAGAATGTTCTCCATGCTCGAAGTCGATGTAAACCTCCTCTCCTTCCTTTTCGTATCATTGAACATTCCTGATAAGTCCAGTCCAGAAGAAAGCGATATGATATCGAATGCGTTCATCGATGGTGCGGACATTAATGAGTTTTCGACGTTTGCTTCTTTGAATGTTTGTGGCAAGTAGTCTAATAAATCTAGATTTTTATCTACACTGTAGGCTCTTCTTAGCCAGGGCAGGTCCATCACCCCTTCAATTGTTAGCCGGGTCTTCGGGTTTGGGTCCAAAAGCTTGTACACCACCCGTTTGGCTGATGGTGAGAACCATGGTGGGAACTGATAGTCCCTCTTTTGTATTTTCTTGTACATTGTTACGATGTTAGAGTCGTTGAATGGAAGAAAACCTGTTCATTCATAATTACATCAGTTTCAACTTGCACAAAAATCGCCATCTCGGAAGAATAAATATCTTACCAAATAATGTATGGTGAGTAAAAAAAAACAGTGCAAATGCATTGTTTATCAGGATATACATTACAAAATAAGCTATAATTACAAAAATGGAAGAAAACCAGATTGTTTTTCAAGATGCATTAGCTAGTCGTAACAATACAAGTCCCATTTTTAATTACAAAAGTACAAATCTACGCTCAGTTGTTCATTGATCAAATCACAACAAACACCACCAAATTCTTTTGTGTTAAAAAAAAAGTAAAAAGAAGAGGTAAAGGAAAACGAACAAGAAAAGGAGAGAGGAGCTAAATGAATAATTACCTGCAAGGAGAACGAAAAGAATTACACCGCAAGACCAAGCATCGGCTTTGGCTCCATCATAACCAGCTCGTCTGATGACTTCAGGAGCGGTGTAAGCCGGAGTACCACAAGCCGTATGCAACAATCCGTCCGTACGAAGCTGGTCCGGCAAAGCCGACAGGCCGAAATCGGCGAGCTTCAGATTTCCGTCGCGATCAAGAAGGAGATTCTCAGGTTTCACGTCGCGGTGCGTTATACCGTGGGCGTGGCAGAATTGCAAGGCGGAGATTAGCTGCTGAAAGTACCTGCAATATTTGTTCGAAATTACCATATTAACATCCCGATCTGAAAACTCTGTTTCACCGAAACTGCTCGATTAGTGGGGGGGTAAAGCAGTAGCAGTACCTGCGGGCGGCCGGTTCAGGGAGGCGGCCGCGGCAGGCGAGGCGGGAGAAGAGTTCGCCGCCTTTGGCGTGCTCCATGACGAGGTAGATTTTGGATTTGGTGGCCATGACTTCGTGGAGCTTGAGGATGTTGGGATGGTCGGAGAGGCTGCGCATGGCGGAGACCTCGCGGAGGATCAAGGGGGCGACGCCGGTGCTGACGATTTCGGGTTTGTCGAGGACTTTGATGGCGACGGAGGTGTTCTCCGACATGGATCTGGCATGGTATACCTTGGCGAATGTGCCTCGGCCGAGGAGGCGACCGAGCTCGTATTTCCCTAGGAGGATGTTGTCTTGGCGTTTGGTTTTATTGATCATGCTTTTTATTTTTATTTCTATTTCTTTAAACTTCTTTGGTGGCTCTTGATTTCTTTCTTGTTGGAGTGAGAGTGGTGCGTGCTGTTATTGGTTAATAAGGGAGAGGGGTTTTTGTTTCTTTCTTCGGGGATTTTTTTATGTTTCTATTTGTAAATGTTTTTCTTGTTTTGTAAATACACTTGTATTATACAGCTGACTGTTTTAAAAGAATATATATTAAAAGACGGCAAATTCCGACGCAAATTTATAGCAGAAAATTACCATTGCATGCCCTTTTTACACAAAAAAGGCCCGGATTTCAAAATGGCTGTTGCTCGTTTAACCAACCAACTAAAACACCCATCGTCGCTAATGTTGTTAACGAAGAGTTTTTATTTTGGACATGGAAAGGTGTTTTCGAAAAACGATCAATTCGGAAAATGATGTTAACATATAAAATAGAAAAAAAAAAAATTGCCATAGATGCTCTAACACTGATTGATTTATGATAATGGAAAAAAAAATATCATTTCAAATATCTGTTTTACCTATACAAATAAAAAATATGTAAAATTCAAAGGGTTTTTTTTTTATGATTTAATAACTTAGGGCATATGTTTACATTTAATATATTTTGATGCATGTAAGTTTTTATGTACCGACAATTCAATTTGTTTTGATATTAAAATTAAAAATTAATGGTGGTGTATTTTAATTTTAAAATTTTATTAGTTTCATGTAGTTTATGCACAGAATGTTAACCATTCTTGATTGTCGTTAAAGGAAAAGCATTTTACTTTAGAAAGCTTCATTTAAATATTGCACTAAAGAAAATAAATAGACAAGTGGAAAAAATAATAATAATCTTTTCGATTTTGTAACACAAATTGAAAGTAGAAATTTATTGAGTGGAAAGATAATTTTTATAAAATATTTAATATTTGTATTTTATTTTGAAAGACTTAACAACCAATAGTCAAGCAATTAATTTTTATAAATTGTAACTACATAAAACACTATGATTTGTGCTTTTGAAACTTGGAATTTATAATCGTTTGATATTCTGATTTTCTAAAATTTATACTATGAATTTTCTTTTATTATTGGATAATAAAACAACAACAGGAAAATAGGCACAGAGAATAAGTTGTAAAAAAATTTATTCTTAAGGACAACAAGTTTGTTTTTTAGTTCGAATGACACTTTTTAGTGTAAATAGAAAATGATAGTTATAACTATCATTCTGTGATTTACACTAAAAATTGTCCTTTAGCCTACAAACCAAACTTCTTGTGCCTGAAACTAAATTTTTCTCCAACTTTTTCTCTGAACATAAAAACCACATATACGTAACATTCAAACAAAACTAAAATGGATTCTAAATATCTTATGTTTTTTGCTCACGTAACAAAGAAAAGGCGATATTTTGCACTAGATATACTACGGTCACTCAAAAAGATAGAATTCATATGGACACATTTACACCCTTTATTTTCTGCTTTTCGGAATAGTAACTACTTGATTTTATTATGAAAAAATGATAAAGGCAGAGAATAAATGACTATAATATCTAGTAACAAGTGGAAGATATGAATTTATAGGACGTGTACGTAATAGTGCTCAAACGTAAATCAGTTTGTCGAATGGTGTATCCAAAATGAATTAACCTAAGTGATATGGTGATGCAATTTATTTGATATATCATAATTGTAAATGGAGACCTTTTTATTATCGTTTTATTTATAAAAAAGAAGCAAATAATTGGCAGTATTTTAGTCGCTTTTTGCTACCTCATGTACAAATAATGCCATACGCTTAAAAAGACCAGATATTTAACGTACGATCAATAGAGGAGCACACCAACTTATTTGAATATATATATACGTGAAAATCATTCGACAAGGGGAAGCATGATAAGGTGCATTATTGGCATGAATAATGCAGAATAAACAAAAAAACATATGCGAAAAGATAGGATATGTACCCCCTGATAATGCATGGAACGTAAGTTCGTGAGCGTACGTTTGATAGGCAAACCGGCATGGGTCAATTTGTGTACAACGTTGATGTGATTCTGATCGACCAACACATCAAATTAATAATCAGTTGGTATCATCGGGGGCCGTTTACGCTTATCATCTTGCACGTGCTGCATTTGTTTGCATTATTATTCCCTTTTGAATATATCAGTTACTTTAATGTATTCTGCCTTGTGCGCAATATATCATACGTACATGCTTACGCAGATAACTATGCTTATAGTTCTACTTAAAACAAAAGTAACAACTATAAATTTCTTCATTAATCATATAGGGAAGTAAATAAAATATCGATTAGAAGTTTTATCAACGATCCATAAGATATTTAAAATGAAAAGAAAAAAAATAAAGATTAGCCTACCCTTTAGCATCAATCATGAGCATACTTTGGATGCTCGACTGGGGCTTTCAAGTCGTACAGTACGTAGCATGCGTCGTAAGTTCAAACTGACCAACCAATGCAAATAGACCGATCGGACAAAACTATCAAAAACCGCATCAAGGTCCAACGAACCATCATTTTGTCATCATATATAGACAACAACCTCTTTCTCTTTCTACAACACAATTGATACATCTCTGAACTTCTAAAGTTAAAATCTTTTACTTTCAAGCTCAAATCGATGTATTTTCTTTCATGGTTACGTTTATTTCACATTTCTATAACATTAGAATGTCTACTGCATGCATCAGATTTTTCGTTCGAAATATTGTCGATTGGAATCCTAATGGCACTTTGATTTTCACTGATGTCTATGTTTGACTACCACACGCTCACCATGGTTGAATTAGCGAACAATGTTGCAGTCGAGTTCAATAATCACCTAGGCACAAACTTCAACGACAATCATACGAAGAACATATGAGACAACATGAAGCGGAATTGGATGGTATGGAAGATCTACTGCAAACATCGTGGAATGTTTGATCAATTGAATGAGATTGCGTTCAAGAAGATAGTGCATGCATGGTGAGGGATGACGACTTCACAATTCCGCAGCTTCAAAGTGCATGCCCCATCAAATTCCAAGAAGTTGATCAAATGTAAGATGGTGCTATATCGACGGAAAAATGCGTTTACAACATTCCTCCTTCAACTACATGCTCCAACTCACTTCGACACCTAGCATTACAATTGAGATATATTTAGAATATATGATTAAGATATTATGATATATTTAGAATATATGATTAGATGTTATGAGTGGTATGTGATAAGGGAAATACCTTCGGAAGATTTCCTGCTGTTTCCGCAATATATGATTAGATGTTATGAGTGGTATGTGATAAGGGAAATATCTTCGGAAGATTTCCTGCTGTTTCCGCAATATATGATTAGATGTTATGAGTGGTATGTTATAAGGGAAATATCTTTGGAAGATTTCCTGCTGTTTCAGATAGAATCTTGGGTATGTATTATAAATAGGGATGCTGGTGATTAATAAAAATTCAAGCTAAGTTTTGCCAATTCTTCATGGTATCGGAGCCAGAGAACGATTTTTTTTCAAGAATAATTTGCCATGCCTGGTGTTGAAGATCCACCGCCTCCTCCACCGCCTAAAATTGAACCCAATTCCCCTTATTATCTCGGCCCACAAGATAGACCAAGAGACTTCATTACACCCACTCGACTCAAGGCCGATAATTATGACGACTGGGCAGCTGATATTCAAACGGCATTAGAAGCCCGACGCAAGTTTGAATTTCTTGATGGCAGTATCCTTGCACCAGCGCCTCCCTGTACAAAGCCCGATTGGACCGCGATTAATGCTATGCTTATTTCTTGGATTTCGAATACTATCGACCCCGAGGTTAGGTCCTCTTTGTCGAAATTCAGGGAAGCTAAACCCTTTTGGGATCATCTCAAGCAACGTTTTTCCCAAACAAACGGACCTAGGGTTCAACAATTACGATCTTCAATTGCGTGATGTGAGCAGACAAAGACGATGCATGTTTCGGTTTACTATGGTAAATTGCACGCTTTGTGGCAAGAATTGGATCACCATGAACCTTTAATCTCTTGTTCTTGTTGTTCCTCGTGCTCGAATGGCAGATTACATGAGGAACGACGAGCACATGCCAAATTACACGATTTTTTGATGGGCCTTTGTTCTGAATTTTATGGTCCTTTGCGCACACATATCCTCTCTCAAGATCATCTCCCTAATCTTGATCGAGCTTATCAATTAGTGTCACAAGAAGAACGTGTTCGTCAATCGTAGCTGGAAGTCGATCAAAAGCCCTTTGAAGCAGTCGGTTTCGCTGTACATACAGGGGCTGGTCGGGGCCGAGGAACCTCTGATAGACCGACGTGTTCTCAGTGCAAGAAGCAGAGCCATGAGGCCTCAAGTTGCTGGGCGAAATCCATTTGCAGCCACTGCAAGAAAACAGGCCATGAGGTTAGCCGGTGTTACGAGCTTCATAGATACCCCGATGGTCGGTTCAATGGCAGACGAGGCAGCTCCACTGGGCAAGGTAGGAGGCAAGTACGCGCTAATGTGGCTGCTGGCAGCAGCTCCTCTATCGCATCCAATTCATCGACGGTATCAGCCTTAGGTCAATTGTTCACGAATGAGCAGTGGAAAGCTATTTCGGGCGTGATTGGTAATAGTAAAATTCCCGAAAGTCGATTGAATGGTAAGTTTGATGATACTTCATGGATTATCGATACCGAAGCAACCCATCATGTTACAGGGCAACGTTCATGGTTATTTGACACACAAAATCTTGAGTGTTCTGTTGGTTTGCCCAATGGTGAAAAAGTGATGGCTACTTTGGTGGGATCCGTATGTGTGATGAACAAAATTACTCTCACTGGAGTACTTTCTGTTCCAAACTTAAGTTGCAATTTAATTTCTGTTTCTCAACTTAATGATGATTTACGAACTGTTGTCCAATTTGATTCTCATACTTGTGCTATACAGGACCAAACGAAGAAGCTGATTGGAACGGGAGTTAGGAGAGATGGACTGTACTACTTTAGCAAACCGGAATTTGTGTCAACAGTTGAAGCAACATCAAATTTGGAGTTGTGGCATCATCGGCTCGGGCATCCTTCCGAAAAAGTAGTTAAGTTAATTCCTCACGTCAAAAATAATAAAGATAGTTTAGATAAAGGGTGTGAAGTATGTATGCGTGCTAAACATCCTAGAGACAAGTTTTCTTTAAATGACAATAAAGCTTCTAGAATTTTTGAGAAAATACATTGTGATTTGTGGGGTCCGTATCGACACGTTTCGTCATGTGGGGCCTGTTATTTTTTGACAATAGTTGATGATTTTTCGAGAGCAGTTTGGATTTATTTGTTGGTTGACAAATTAGAGGTGTTTCAAATGTTTATGTCCTTTGTTGCTATGGTCGATAGGCCATTTTCTCAAACAATTAAGGTCGTTCAAAGTGATAATGGAACTGAGTTTAATTGTTTGATTGATTATTTTAATGCAACTGGAATTTTGTTTCAAACTTCGTGTGTGGGTACTCCACAACAAAATGGGAGAGTTGAAAGGAAACATAAACATATTTTGAATGTGGGTAGGGCATTACGCTTTCAAGCAAACTTGCCTATTTATTTTTAGGGTGAATGTGTTCTTGCTGCCGCTCATTTAATTAATCGTACACCCTCTTCCATGTTACAAAATAAAACACCCTTTGAGATACTTTTTGGTAAACCACTCTCTTTTGGTGCTATTCGAACCTTTGGGTGCTTGTGCTTTGCTTATAATCAAAAGACTAAGGGAGATAAATTTGCAAGTCGGAGTCGAAAGTATATTTTTTTGGGTTACCCGTTTGGTAAGAAGGGGTGGAAATTATGTGATCTTGATATAAAGGATTTTTTCGTGTCTAGAGATGTGAAATTTGTAGAGGAGGTATTCCCGTTTGGGTGTTCGGAATATGTCAATATAATATCTAGTGAGAATAATGATCATGATATTCATCAAGATTTTGCTGAAATAATTTATGAAGATGAGGATGTTGATCTTTTGATTAATGATAATAGGTCTGCTGGGTCTTCGCATGGTTCTGCTTCGGATCAGTCTACTAGTCCACATGAAATGGGTCGTGGTCTTCGGGAAAAGTTCCCAAATGTTCTGTATCGAGATTTTGTGACACATACGGTTTTTGCTAATGGTCCATCTTCTGATTCTCCTCCTTCCAATCACTCCTTAGGTACTCCTTGTCCTCTAGCACATTACATAAATTGTGACAATTTTTCTGTAAATTATCATTCTCCTCCTTCCAATCACTCCTCAGCCATAATTAAGGGTAAGGACCCTAAATCATTTAAAGAAGCCATGAAATCCGATGAGTGGCGTCGTTCCATGAAGGATGAGATACGAAGTCTAGAAGACAACGGCAAGGCTCAATTTGATTTTCTTCTCTCCAAGTTGAGCATTTTTGAATCTCATGCTCCAACTTGAGGGGGGGTATTGAGATATATTTAGAATATATGATTAAGATATTATGATATATTTAGAATATATGATTAGATGTTATGAGTGGTATGTGATAAGGGAAATATCTTCGGAAGATTTCCTGCTGTTTCCGCAATATATGATTAGATGTTATGAGTGGTATGTGTGTTATGAGTGGTATGTGATAAGGGAAATATCTTCGGAAGATTTTCTGCTGTTTCCGCAATATATGATTAGATGTTATGAGTGGTATGTGATAAGGGAAATATCTTCGGAAGATTTCCTGCTGTTTCAGATAGAGTCTTGGGTATGTATTATAAATAGGGATGCCGGTGACTAATAAAAATTCAAATTCTTCAATTACATAACATTTTCAATGGGATATGAGTCATATGTTTTCTATTCCCACCGTCCCTACTCCTCACCATACCGCTAATGCAGCTTTCTCATGTCGGACAAAACCCGTGAGTTCCTCGACTATATATGAAAGACGATGATCCAACTTCTAAAGTGTTAAAACAAACCGTTGAATATTGTATGAGAATCCAAACGTCGGATGATAATCATCAACATTGGGAGCTTGCACTACATTTGAGACCTAGTCTGCTAATTTTAAGCTGTTTCGGTCTTTGTTGGACAATGATGAACAATTTAGAAATATATTGAATTGGATGGTCGCAAATTTTAGAAAAAATAGTTGATGTATTGTTAACTTATCTATTTTTTCATAAAATGTACCATTAATTATTTCTATAGTGTATATATTAACTACTTTTATTTTCTGTAGTTCTAGATAATCTAAAAGTTATTCAAAAATAACTAAAACAATTTAAAACAAATAAATATATAAATTTTAACAAACAATTGTTCCCTTTTCTTGCACCGTTCGCAGCACAACTCAATTATGTTTCATTGAACTTTCTCTGTTCGTGCTCTATTCAGAATATCATGTTCGTCAACTCCTTTCACATTAAAAAAAAGCACCCGCCGTATGTTAATAGTATAGCATTTTCTGATCGCATTGGACATGCATCGAAAGCAAAATGGAAAAAACATTGAAATTTTTTTTATTCCCACCGAACAAGAATATTGTTCGCTCATCATGCAACACGTCCAATGCAAACGGCTATTTTTTAAAAGTTCGATGATTATATTTTTATATAAGAATCTATATTCACCTTCCCTACCACTATTTCCTTCACTTCTTGCCTTCATTAACCGCAAAAAACAATTGTAGAAGTCTAACGTGTAAAACTTCAAAATTTCGGTTTATCCAAACTTCTATCATTTAAAAGAGGTAATGGTATGCCATAAGGACAATTATGTACTTTTTTTTACACATATCTAACTCCATAGTTAATCGTTTTCATGATAAAGATATTTGATTTCTATTATATACTTTGTTATATTGTGATAATTAATTATGCAATTAATTTAAATTATATTAATAAGAAAATCCTTAAATAAAATATTATGTGATTGTAGTTGCAAATAGTTATAATCATGAGTAATTATTCACAAAATAAAATAACATTATGTGTTAAATATTTTTGATCAAGATATTTTGAGAAATGATATCGATACATCCATTGAGATCAGATTATGCAACGCTCTCCAAATTTTGGATAGTGCATTACTTATGACTACTAGGATACTAAGGGTTACATACTCATATTTATTGAATAATTATGGAATGGCTCGTCCGAGAGTTTCCTATTAGTTGATACCAACTAGGTCAATTAGGAAATCTACTGCGATGTTTACACAGTTCCCTCGTCTTGAAAATACTATGAAACTTCAATGTGAATACTCTACTTTTATTATAGTTAAATCATGGTATAACGATCCATCGAGCGACTATAGTTGGGTCTAAGTTGAAGCATTGGAAGTGAACACTATTCAATAGAGAATTTGTCTCTTTGGTTGTATGAGGTTAGTATTACGGTCGACTGTAGTCAACTGAAAGTCAAAATATCTGGCCAAAGTATAACGATTAATAATAAATATTACTATTGGACCAATGACTTTTTTATGGAATAATCAAGCTGAATATGGATAATATTGGATTTTTGATCAATACCAAATTTCATACGTCCTAAAGTGATGTAGTGATGACAAAGAGAACGTGTGTAAATTATTGTTACTATTATACCGTTTAAAGTAACGTAAAATATGATTTTATCAAAAAAGATATATAAGCGATGAATTTGGCCAAACTGCGACACCACTAGCAAAAGTGATGTGTGAATGTTAATATTAGAATTATTCAATATTATATCTAACTGAATTCTTTGAACGACCACATTATTTAATTGGTTTGTAAAGTGTTAAAAATTAATTAATATTTAAATAATATTATTATTTGTGTATTTGACATCAGAGGTGTTATTAGCAAATAGGTAACTTCTAGCAATGTTATGGAAGTTATTAGTAACTATTTGGATGTGTATATAAAAGTTATATATGCACATATTAATATACGATATCGATATATATATAAATGAGCTTTAAACAAATTTTAACTGCTTAATGGTCTTTGAAATCTTTAATCCATGAAGAAGACCATCTATGGCCTTCCATGCCGGGAGATAAGGTGGTTTATATTTAGATCTAAGCATAAATAGAATTAAAGAAACGAGGTTTTAAATGAGGGAGGTGAAAGGTCTCTCTTCTCCTCTTAAATACCTAAACTTTCACATTAATTCTTTGTAACGACCCGACTTTCCAGACCCGGAAAATCGAACCATTTTAGATAAGAAGAAGAGGTAGAAGAAGAAAAATAGAAAACAAAATCAGAATCTAACCATCGCAGCGGAATAAAATATAATATATATTAACAGATCTTTACACAAATCAAAACTATATCAGTTTTATACAATATATCATCAGAGTACATCAACATCCATAACATACAACTGAATACACAGCGGAAAAATAATAGCAAGTACGGAAGTACGTATCGGCATCCAGCTCGTCTCCTGAGCTCCACAGCATCATATCCTAAACCTGTTTATCTCGGTCTGACCCGAGCATCATATAAACAATACCCGAGTCAGTCTGGAAAACCAGCGTGAGAAAATCACACTCAAATTGATTATTAAAGTTTCAAAATCCTTTGAAAACAAAAGCATCTCGTAAGACCACGCCACAAATAAACATGTCGGGTTTTTACCTTACGATAGCTAAAACACTTTATATCAAAATCCTCTGATATTATAATAGTGTCTACAGAAAGTAAAATAGAATCTAGCTGAAATGCTTGCATCTCACATTTCAACAATAGTTGGGCACAATCAAAACCGTACAGGCACGTAGGGAGAATGGATTTCCAACGAATGACTAGGCACTGGGGTACCACCTGTCACAGTACGTGGCCTAGATCACAGTACCGAGGAGTACGCCCGCTCCCCTGCAACACAAGGCCGGAATCATCCCTTACTGGATAATTCCAAATAAAATCACCCCACGGTTGGGATCAGCAACCGCACCACTAAGCCGAAATAAAAAGGGACATCTAGACAGGGATGACCTTACTCTCAAGTGGGGGCTACCCACGAAGCCTTGCTGCATAACCCCTGATTTTCAGTCATTCCCGGTTGATGAGGCTTGAGGCTAAACGATACCTTTTTCAAAACATATCCCTTAGAATGCCCATCGTCCACCTGACGATGTCACGAAAGCATTCGTCCATACAAGTCCGTCCCGGGTCCGAACGGAACCGAAGGCACTATTCCTACTACATCCATTTTGGAAATATCCTCAGGATTAGTAGCGACTAGCCCTTGCACTTCACAGCTCCATCTTCGACTCCGAACACGTTACACGAAATGTACAAACCGGATCGAAGTGGTATTCGAGTCTCCAGACCTAGAATCCCGGTATACGGAAACTCGATCCCGGTCTCTTCGAAACGATCAACGCATTTGGCCAATATTGATAGTCGGTTATTTAACTATCAATTAACATCCACAAGCAACCATCACACAATAAATAATTTCCCACATTATTTATTTACCCAAATATCTTTCCAAGATATATTTCCAAATTTTCAAATCTCATTTGAAAACAATTTCAAAACAATTCCCGCTTACGGAATACATTCCCCAAATAATTATTTCCTCTGAAACACCAAGTACAAAACACTTTTAGATTTTAAAATAATTTAAAAACACTTTATTTAAATATACTTTATAACATTGAAATTCTAAAACTACTTTAATACTTTATCAAAATATATATTTTAAGAATATTTAAAATAAAACCACTTTATAAATATAAGCTAACTTCCTCTTTAAAACATAATACCAAATCACTTTTATATACTTACTACAATAATAGATTTTTGAAAATACTTACTTAGGAAATTAACATTTAGAAATAATCAATTTTCTAAAACATGCTTTTTAAAACATATTAAAACTTTTAACTTATATTAAAAATTGCTTTGAAAAACGTACTTGGCTATCCAGAGAAATACACTTCTCTTCACATCCCTTAAAAATAAATCAACATTTATTTTTAAACCAATTCATATTCTTTTATAAATTTCCACCTTGAATTTATATTCTCAAATATCCCCTGATATTTCATTTCACTTTATAAACCCAGTTTATATCTCCAAAATCTCATTTCTCTTTAAATTTCAAATCCCAAAATATTTAAATCAAATTTATAATTGATTTCCCAATTTATTTTACTTTGAAATAAATTTCTTTACTTAATCCATTTATTTCCAAATTCATTAACTTCCAGATTTTATTTCTCATTATGATTTAAAATCTTTAAACTGAAACACAAGTTCCAGATTTTCCAAATTCCTTCTTTCTTTTTAATTACATTTAAACATTAAAATAAATTATTTATTCCTTTAAATAACATCACATAAGTTTTCTTTAAATTCAATATTTCTCTGTTTATTCAAAATTCCTCTTTTCCATATTTATTAGAATTTTGGAAATCACTTTTATTCTTAATCAGATTTATTCTCAAATTTATTCCAAACTCCTTATAATTATTTTACTTAAGAATTTACTCTTTTATTTCTTTTCAAAAATTCCATTCTAGAGATTTTGATAATTCAGCACATCCAAATCGGTCCAACCAAACCATAACATCCAATTATCCATATAATTCATCACAGGATATCAAAAATCATATCACAGAATATTTAACAAAATTAAATATTTTGAGGAATCCAGTTGGATCCCTCCAACCTGTTTCCCTGCATCCACAGATGTTAGCACAATACCAATTCCACTTCGAAGTGGAATATCGTGGTATATGGGTTTTAAAAAAATATCATCCGCTATTATGCGGCGCATAGGGTCTCATCCGCTATATACATGCGGGAATATCAACAACTCAAATATATACATATGCCAATATGTATATATTGGTATATACTACTATATATATAGTATCACATCAACCAAATCAATCATTCTACCAATTATTTAAATTTAACCAATTAAATTTAAATTATAATTTAACTGAGTGAGATTAACTCACCTTTGCTCTTTATATTAGCAAATCCGATCCATCTTGCCAATTCCTTTACAAATTCTAGACCTTGAATAACATTATATAACTTATCAATATTCGAAATATAAATCGACCTTTAATTACCATTTTATAATTCAATTAAATGTCGAACTAATCTTCTTGTAATAAAATATTTTTAGTGCCTAGACTAATTAGAAACAAATTTACCACCTACTCCATTATTTTCTTAAAATAAATTTAGTAAATTAAAACATCTATGTGCATATATATATTTTTTTCTCTGCCATTACTGTATATATTTTCATACATATACACATCACCAAATTTAAATTAGGCTAAATTATAAACATATATACTTTTCTCTTCTCTGAAAAAAACGATACAGTAATTTCCTTTACTGGGAAAAACCTTCATCTTCTAATATATAAAAATTTATAGATATTATAATTTTTCCATCTCTTTCTCTATATATATATAGTATAAAATTTATTCTGACTAAAAGAAAAAAATAAAATAAAAGAAACTGCCCATACCAGAATACCCAAATCCCTCGCGAAATCCTCCTCCACCCTGCCTCGACTTCCCATTTGCCACCCATTAGAGCTCGCGGCGAATCCCAAGCACGATTGCGTGCCTCCTTTGCTCGAGACTTGCTTCGATCGTCCCTCAAGACCCATACGCTCCTCCACGCAGTCGACAGTTGGGAAATCGCGTGCACGAACTTGCTAGGCACCTAACAGCTATCGTGCGATTCCTTTTAGAAATCGAAATCGAATCCATTCGACTTGAGTTAGAGATATGCCTTCGACCGAGAGAAGGAATGGCCTGATTTTGATTTGATTCCAGATCACGACTTCGATTTTTATTCGATTCCTTGCTTTCGAACGCTTTTAAATTTCGTTTGTTTCCATTTTTTTTTCGTTTTCGAATGATTCATTTCGAAAATAAGAAGAAGGCATGATTCGTTTTTGATAAGAACTTGAGATGGAATTTGATTTTATAAAGAAGAGGAACGAAGAGAATACGTGGGTTGCCATTCTTATTTTTAGGGAAAGGGAACGAGATCAATTTCTGCTACGGCCATTTTTTCTCTTGTTTGATAATAACTGAAATCGAATGAAATAAACAAGGAAGGAACAGGCAAATTTTAGAAGGAACGAGAAGTGTACGATGGAAGATAAGGGTAGCGTGTTCGAGAAGGCAAAGGAACGGGTTGGGAAAAATATCTAGCTACATGGCTTAAATTGTTTATATTAAATTTTCGATTTGATTTCAACGCGTTTGTATGTCGTACGCTCACACAACAACTCCGATTACTACGAAACTTGAAATCCGGTAATAATACAATATTACGGATCCAATGGAATTGGTTTCGTCGAATTCCGAGACTGTGCCTCGGAAGGCTATTTTTAAATTCAATTTAAATGATAAATTTTAAAAACTGAACAAAACATTTTAAAATTCAATTTTAAAAGTTCCATCATCTTCAGTATTATTAATATGAATTTTACGAGCTTTCAAAATATTTTTAATTAGCTTAGAATACCAGATTTACTACTATTTTATCAAACTTCAAATAATTTAATTTAATAATTAAATCACCCAATAAACAGCGATATTTGAAATTTAAGTTTATAATTAATCTCTGAATATTTAAAATCAATTAAATATTCCAATTTCAAATATACAAAAATTCCGGGTCATCACATTCCTCCCCCCTTAAAAGAATTTCGTCCCCGAAATTACTAGTTAGGAAGAATGCTTCAATTCCCGTTACTATTTCCCAAATTCAAACAGTTTTAACAATACCCAAACAATCTTTTGTTAATGATACACTAATCATCTTTTAACTTCCCAACTTATTCATAAGTTCAACTCATATCACCTACTTATCAATTCAAATTTAAATTTGAATTCAAATTTCGAACTATCAAAATTTTCTCAAAATTTTTCTAACTCCCTAAATTCCCAAAAAATTTCGCCAGCGTCTCCTTTGCGCGGCTAGCTCGGTACTACTACAAAATGGCTCTACGGCCTCCCAATCTCAAAAAGAAAACAAAAAGCCAAGTGGCTGGACCAAAAACCCAATCAAATTTCATATAGAAATTCAAATACATACCTTTTTGTCGGGCCATTAAATTTTATCTTCTAAAATCAAAATCCCAATTTATCCATTGCTTTTATACACCTGTATATCCTATTAAGCAATAATATTCCATCACAATTCCAAAGTCATTTTATACCTTCCTTTACAAATTTTCAATATTTGCTTTACTTAAGCCCGTACGATGCACATATATCATCCGTACGCAATATCACATTCGATCGCTCAATCGATCACACAATTTCACTTCCGAACTAGTATCGTCCACCCGACTTCCTAGTGCGGACTCAGATCTGGTTTCTTGATCAGAAACCGTCATTCTCCTTGCATAGTCACTAACTATGATAGAGAATTTCCAGAATCAATCAACAATCCATATCCAGGCTCGCCGTCGAAAATCGAGTGAAAAATCCTAATTCGGATCGATAAAACTATCTCAAAATTCTGTGCTCGACATCTGGATCAAATAGCTATGCGAATAAAATAATATACGTACATCTTACGTAATTAGCCCAATTGATTATCAGTTATATCAATTCTCTTTTATTTCGCATTCCTTTTTATTGTTATCCACTTATTCACAACTATCCCATTTCACAACTTCAGCTTTAGTCTTCATTCAACTATTCACTTAGTATATTTTTTCCCATTCCAAAATTACTAAGTATATTTCCAATACAAATTTTCTTAAGAATTTCATTTTTCAATTCTTAAGTTCAATATAAATTTTTCTTATATTTATTTACTACTTCACCACTGAAGTGTATATATTCAAATTGAACTCCCATTTCATATGAATTTCAACTTACTTCAATTTACTACTTCATTTCCAATTTAAATACTTATTCCACATTTCATTCAGATTTTCATTTCTAATAATTTTCTTAAATTCAATTCATCTCCAACTTCTGAATATTGAATTTTATTTAGCTCGAAAACAATCCAAGTTAATTCATTCAATAACTATTTCTCAACTTATTTAAACCACTCCTCTATTTGAGTTCAGTTTCCATTCAACATTTACTTAAGTCAATAACTTAAGTTTATTTTCCATTTAACCAACCCTTTAAAGTTTTATTTCCATCTTTCATTTGATTCTTATTTAATCAAATTCCATCCATTTATTTATTTAATATAATTGGTTTATTTACTCAATCATTATGAATTTTATTTTCCATACTCAATTCACCTGGAATTATTTTATTAATACCCAAGCCATTTCCAATTTATTTTCACTTTTTTGGATTTCATTCGCAATCCAAACCATCACTATTTTAATCCAATTGCATTAACTCACAATTCAATTTCATTAACTAATTTATTAACTCATTAGTTCCTCCGCTCGTTAAAATTAAATACTTGCTTTTTAATTCCAAATATCACTTCACTTAATTTTCTTAAGTTCAATTTATTCTATAATTCAAGTTTGGATTTACTTAAAAATTAAGATTGCTCATCTTAGTCATTTCCATTTGATAATTACAATTTCAAATTATAACTCCTAATGGTTCAAAGTAATGGATTCCCATTTATGACTTACAATTTCATTTCTATTCATAAGTTTTAACTTACTTGCTGAAGATCTGGGACTATTCATTTAAGTCCATTTCATCTTTACAATCAAATTTCAAATTATTACACTTAAGAACTTAAGAATATGAATTTCTTTACACAATTATAAGCATTTTACACTACCTTTATATCCAATTCAATTCGACTTCAACTTATTTACACTTAACTCAATTCCAATTCTCAATTTTATTTAACTTATCTTAAGTTAAATTCAAATATATTTTATTCACCTTCATATACTCAAATTAAATTTTAATTCCAGGATACACATTTATACGAGTTTTACAATTCATTCACCTTCAAGTTCTCTAACTCTTTTATCTACCAACTTATATTACTCATTTAGTTAATTTCATCTCATAATTATAATCCCAGAATTAAACTTTCATTCCCTTCTTATTTCAATCAACTTCATTCTATACTTTATAGTGTTGATTCATTTAAATTTCCACATTTATATTTTAAATAGAATTCCCAGAATCCAATTGCCCGGTTTTATTTCAAAACCATTTTGAATCCATAAATAACTCATACACATCTGGTATATCACATCAAATCCCAATTTCCAAAACAATCTGCTTTTACCAAACAATTTTCCCTTTGAATTTCAAAACCAACCCAGTTCACAATCATTTCCAATTTAAAACAGTTTGGTAGCAATTTCTCTTTGGAAACTCGAAAATAGACATCGATGATGCTGCAGTCATCACCGAAATTATTTTCCAGCGACCGAAAGAGAATTTAATGCTTTTATCACTTTAAAACATTTCAAATATTTTTAATTCTTAAATCCCACCAGATTTCAATTCAATTTCAAAAATATTCATGAAATAATATCACCAGTATTCCCCAAAACCTTTAAAACTATTTTTAAATCCAAAGGAATTTAAACCGTTCCCAAAACTTCAAATTCAAAATTCATTCAACTTAATATCCAAACATTACTCTGGAATTCTATCACATTTTATTTCAAGTTATAAGTCACATTTACAATTTACATTTACAAATTCCATTTGTTTATGAATTTATCTCATTTGCTTATAAATCACATTTGTAATTCACATTTGTATATAAAGTTTATCTCAATTTATAAATTTCATTTATAATCTACATTCTCAAATTCCATTTGTTATATAAATTTATTCTTCAACTTAGGTTATAAGTTTTCAATTTCTGATTCAATTTTTACACAATGATGAAAATAATTTAATATCATCGCTTTCTAACAACCAAGCAACCAAATATATAATTTACAAAAGTTATCCTTTTATATATAAAAATAATTTGGGCAAATTATTTCATTCACCCTATTTAAAACAATATTGTGTCGAACTGTTCTATTCAAGTGTTTAGAAACCCCTTCGATACAGTTGTCCAGACTGTGCCGACGAAGGTTCATATGCCACTCAATAAACCAACCAACACAATATAAAATCATTTTATATTCACTAACAAATACGCGCTCATATCTATTAGTACTCTCAAAATTCCCACCAGAGCCAAGGTTATCGCCAACCTTCGCTCTGATACCAAATGTAACGACCCGACTTTCCAGACCCGGAAAATCGAACCATTTTAGATAAGAAGAAGAGGTAGAAGAAGAAAAATAGAAAACAAAATCAGAATCTAACCATCGCAGCGGAATAAAATATAATATATATTAACAGATCTTTACACAAATCAAAACTATATCAGTTTTATACAATATATCATCAGAGTACATCAACATCCATAACATACAACTGAATACACAGCGGAAAAATAATAGCAAGTACGGAAGTACGTATCGGCATCCAGCTCGTCTCCTGAGCTCCACAGCATCATATCCTAAACCTGTTTATCTCGGTCTGACCCGAGCATCATATAAACAATACCCGAGTCAGTCTGGAAAACCAGCGTGAGAAAATCACACTCAAATTGATTATTAAAGTTTCAAAATCCTTTTAAAACAAAAGCATCTCGTAAGACCACGCCACAAATAAACATGTCGGGTTTTTACCTTACGATAGCTAAAACACTTTATATCAAAATCCTCTGATATTATAATAGTGTCTACAGAAAGTAAAATAGAATCTAGCTGAAATGCTTGCATCTCACATTTCAACAATAGTTGGGCACAATCAAAACCGTACAGGCACGTAGGGAGAATGGATTTCCAACGAATGACTAGGCACTGGGGTACCACCTGTCACAGTACGTGGCCTAGATCACAGTACCGAGGAGTACGCCCGCTCCCCTGCAACACAAGGCCGGAATCATCCCTTACTGGATAATTCCAAATAAAATCACCCCACGGTTGGGATCAGCAATCGCACCACTAAGCCGAAATAAAAAGGGACATCTAGACAGGGATGACCTTACTCTCAAGTGGGGGCTACCCACGAAGCCTTGCTGCATAACCCCTGATTTTCAGTCATTCCCGGTTGATGAGGCTTGAGGCTAAACGATACCTTTTTCAAAACATATCCCTTAGAATGCCCATCGTCCACCTGACGATGTCACGAAAGCATTCGTCCATACAAGTCCGTCCCGGGTCCGAACGGAACCGAAGGCACTATTCCTACTACATCCATTTTGGAAATATCCTCAGGATTAGTAGCGACTAGCCCTTGCACTTCACAGCTCCATCTTCGACTCCGAACACGTTACACGAAACGTACAAACCGGATCGAAGTGGTATTCGAGTCTCCAGACCTAGAATCCCGGTATACGGAAACTCGATCCCGGTCTCTTCGAAACGATCAACGCATTTGGCCAATATTGATAGTCGGTTATTTAACTATCAATTAACATCCACAAGCAACCATCACACAATAAATAATTTCCCACATTATTTATTTACCCAAATATCTTTCCAAGATATATTTCCAAATTTTCAAAGCTCATTTGAAAACAATTTCAAAACAATTCCCGCTTACGGAATACATTCCCCAAATAATTATTTCCTCTGAAACACCAAGTACAAAACACTTTTAGATTTTAAAATAATTTAAAAACACTTTATTTAAATATACTTTATAACATTGAAATTTTAAAACTACTTTAATACTTTATCAAAATATATATTTTAAGAATATTTAAAATAAAACCACTTTATAAATATAAGCTAACTTCCTCTTTAAAACATAATACCAAATCACTTTTATATACTTACTACAATAATAGAATTTTGAAAATACTTACTTAGGAAATTAACATTTAGAAATAATCAATTTTCTAAAACATGCTTTTTAAAACATATTAAAACTTTTAACTTATATTAAAAATTGCTTTGAAAAACGTACTTGGCTATCCAGAGAAATACACTTCTCTTCACATCCCTTAAAAATAAATCAACATTTATTTTTAAACCAATTCATATTCTTTTATAAATTTCCACCTTGAATTTATATTCTCAAATATCCCCTGATATTTCATTTCACTTTATAAACCCAGTTTATATCTCCAAAATCTCATTTCTCTTTAAATTTCAAATCCCAAAATATTTAAATCAAATTTATAATTGATTTCCCAATTTATTTTACTTTGAAATAAATTTCTTTACTTAATCCATTTATTTCCAAATTCATTAACTTCCAGATTTTATTTCTCATTATGATTTAAAATCTTTAAACTGAAACACAAGTTCCAGATTTTCCAAATTCCTTCTTTCTTTTTAATTACATTTAAACATTAAAATAAATTATTTATTCCTTTAAATAACATCACATAAGTTTTCTTTAAATTCAATATTTCTCTGTTTATTCAAAATTCCTCTTTTCCATATTTATTAGAATTTTGGAAATCACTTTTATTCTTAATCAGATTTATTCTCAAATTTATTCCAAACTCCTTATAATTATTTTACTTAAGAATTTACTCTTTTATTTCTTTTCAAAAATTCCATTCTAGAGATTTTGATAATTCAGCACATCCAAATCGGTCCAACCAAACCATAACATCCAATTATCCATATAATTCATCACAGGATATCAAAAATCATATCACAGAATATTTAACAAAATTAAATATTTTGAGGAATCCAGTTGGATCCCTCCAACCTGTTTCCCTGCATCCACAGATGTTAGCACAATACCAATTCCACTTCGAAGTGGAATATCGCGGTATATGGGTTTTAAAAAAATATCATTCGTTATTATGCGGCGCATAGGGTCTCATCCGCTATATACATGCGGGAATATCAACAACTCAAATATATACATATGCCAATATGTATATATTGGTATATACTACTATATATATAGTATCACATCAACCAAATAAATCATTCTACCAATTATTTAAATTTAACCAATTAAATTTAAATTATAATTTAACTGAGTGAGATTAACTCACCTTTGCTCTTTATATTAGCAAATCCGATCCATCTTGCCAATTCCTTTACAAATTCTAGACCTTGAATAACATTATATAACTTATCAATATTCGAAATATAAATCGACCTTTAATTACCATTTTATAATTCAATTAAATGTCGAACTAATCTTCTTGTAATAAAATATTTTTAGTGCCTAGACTAATTAGAAACAAATTTACCACCTACTCCATTATTTTCTTAAAATAAATTTAGTAAATTAAAACATCTATGTGCATATATATTTTTTTTTCTCTGCCATTACTGTATATATTTTCATACATATACACATCACCAAATTTAAATTAGGCTAAATTATAAACATATATACTTTTCTCTTCTCTGAAAAAAACAATACAGTAATTTCCTTTACTGGGAAAAACCTTCATCTTCTAATATATAAAAATTTATAGATATTATAATTTTTCCATCTCTTTCTCTATATATATATTTATTCTGACTAAAAGAAAAAAATAAAATAAAAGAAACTGCCCATACCAGAATACCCAAATCCCTCGCGAAATCCTCCTCCACCCTGCCTCGACTTCCCATTTGCCACCCATTAGAGCTCGCGGCGAATCCCAAGCACGATTGCTTGCCTCCTTTGCTCGAGACTTGCTTCGATCGTCCCTCAAGACCCATACGCTCCTCCACGCAGTCGACAGTTGGGAAATCGCGTGCACGAACTTGCTAGGCACCTAACAGCTATCATGCGATTCCTTTTAGAAATCGAAATCGAATCCATTCGACTTGAGTTAGAGATATGCCTTCGACCGAGAGAAGGAATGGCCTGATTTTGATTTGATTCCAGATCACGACTTCGATTTTTATTCGATTCCTTGCTTTCGAACGCTTTTAAATTTCGTTTGTTTCCATTTTTTTTTCGTTTTCGAATGATTCATTTCGAAAATAAGAAGAAGGCACGATTCGTTTTTGATAAGAACTTGAGATGGAATTTGATTTTATAAAGAAGAGGAACGAAGAGAATACGTGGGTTGCCATTCTTATTTTTAGGGAAAGGGAACGAGATCAATTTCTGCTACGGCCATTTTTTCTCTTGTTTGATAATAACTGAAATCGAATGAAATAAACAAGGAAGGAACAGGCAAATTTTAGAAGGAACGAGAAGTGTACGATGGAAGATAAGGGTAGCGTGTTCGAGAAGGCAAAGGAACGGGTTGGGAAAAATATCTAGCTACATGGCTTAAATTGTTTATATTAAATTTTCGATTTGATTTCAACGCGTTTGTATGTCGTACGCTCACACAACAACTCCGATTACTACGAAACTTGAAATCCGGTAATAATACAATATTACGGATCCAATGGAATTGGTTTCGTCGAATTCCGAGACTGTGCCTCGGAAGGCTATTTTTAAATTCAATTTAAATGATAAATTTTAAAAACTGAACAAAACATTTTAAAATTCAATTTTAAAAGTTCCATCATCTTCAGTATTATTAATATGAATTTTACGAGCTTTCAAAATATTTTTAATTAGCTTAGAATACCAGATTTACTACTATTTTATCGAACTTCAAATAATTTAATTTAATAATTAAATCACCCAATAAACAGCGATATTTGAAATTTAAGTTTATAATTAATCTCTGAATATTTAAAATCAATTAAATATTCCAATTTCAAATATACAAAAATTCCGGGTCATCACATTCTTTTTAACTCGTTTCTTCTTTTGCTCTTGTCTTTTCAAGGCCACCACTTTCATGCCTTACCTACCCTTAGCCAAAAATTTCACCCGAATATTATCAAATAAATCAAAACAAAAGCAATTCATTTGATCATTGCAATATTAAGTGGCGATTCAATGAAACTAGAAGTCTACTCCTAAATCAACATGTCAAGAAGGGCTAGGTCTAATTAGGTACAGTTCATATTTTATACTACGTATTCATATATGCTCACTCATGACTCATGTTGACGTATGTGATGTATTTTAATTGCTTTTGAGTTTGACATAATTCAAAGTTGTTATAAGTATTGTTTTATAAATAAAATTCAAGTTGAAACATATGCATGCATTATAATTTGGTTTATGCATCTATGTTAATCTATGTTATTGATGTTAATCAAGTTATACAAATTATGTTCTATTAAGTATAAAATTATACACATATACATACACACACACACATATATATATATCTGTGTGTGTATAATAGTTATTTATTCAGTTTGGCTATGATTTAAACTATGCGATTTTGTATATTGAAAATTATATATATGCATTGTTTCATATTGTAAAATTAGATTATAAATGTACATGCTTAGTCTACTAAATTATTTTAGGTTGAAACTAAAATTGATATGGAAATTTTATAAATTTAATACATTTTAGTATAATTAATATTTAATTATTCCATTTGAATCTTACAAACGTCTTTGTACTATTTGATATAGCAAGATGTTATTAATCTTAATTTATATCCCATAAATAAGAATATGACTTTTCACCTATCTAATTAATAATAAACAAAACTCCCAATTAACTACACACACGTACCTATATGTCATCATGTTAATATATGAACGAGATTTTTGGCACGTGCAATGCACGTGTGTATAAAGCCCACTTATAATATTATTAAATTTAAAATTTCTATGTAGTTTAGATAAAAAAAATTGAAAAATATAAAGAAAAGAATTGTAATTTTTTTTGTCAAAATAGGGTTTCGAAATTTAATCATATTTATGTTTCAAAATTTCAATTTGAAAATAAATGTTAATTTTTGTTCCTTGTGGGATTCAAACTCTTATAAAAAATTATAAAATTCTATATAGTTTGACAAAAAAAAACTGAAAAATATAATGAAAAAAATTATATTTTTTTCGTTGGAACATGTTTTCAAACTTATAACCTTGTTTACTTTCCAAAATTTTCATTTTAAAAATAGATATTAATTTATGTTCATTAAAGGATTCAAACTCTTGACCTCTTGTTTGCATATAAGGGTATTTTTGGAACTTCATGGTCGGACCAACAGATTGTGGTTCTATTCCAACTATTAATAAAGACATATGAGATATATTCATAATAATCTTTGAACAAATTTAATTAATGTGATTAATTAATTAAATATAAATATTTATAATATAATTTATTTTAATACATAGATTGGATCTTATACTAGTTAATAGACTTCATAGACCTATTAAGATCCAAATAGATTTTTTTTAGTTTACCTGTTTCACCAGCTGCTCAACACACCGGATTCCTTTACCATTTTCTCAAGATGTACAGCTAACCATGCGAGGATATGTTTTTCTTTGCATAACATTTTACGTTTTTATTTAAATTATTTATCGCAAATTTTTATTTTTATTTTGGGGAGTTTAGTATTATCGAGAACCAACTGAAGATCTGGAATCGGTCAGGACTATATTTCATGGCTTACATGCAATCGGGAAGGGTGCATTCAAACCTGCTACCACATTGGAACATGAGTCATAATGATCTCCACCGCCTACTCAAACTACATCCAATCGAATGTAGGGGATATAAATTATTTTGTTGTCCTCTAAAACAACCTAATATTTGATCAATCGACCTACTCTACCAACCTTATAACTGCAAATTTGGATTCATCTTTCAATTTGACTCCTTAAAGATACTGCGTGTAATATCCCTCATTCCGAGACCCAAATACGAAACTCCAATGTGCTGCAGTAAGCTTTGAATTATCTTTCAAAGATAAACATGGGATTAGTTATATTTTATTGTTCAAGTTAAACGGAGCGGATATTAACTAGAAGTAAGAAATACATCATTACTGTTCAAAATGACAAATAATACTCCCAAGCCTCTTGCTTTGTCTTCAACTCCTTTATTTGACCGCCCCCAAAACACACCCTACATAAACCTATAAACTCAACCTACTTGAATGAGTACCCATGAGATTATAGGGAAAACAATGATAAAAATATGGATCCGACATAAAGTCTGCTATGAGAACCATATCAACCTAAATCAAAATATAGCGAGACCACACCACCAAAGCACGGAATGAGTTTAACCCTTATTATAACAAAACATTCATTCACAACAACGCAGTACAAAAATAAGGTCAATGTTGTCTTACTTAGACTAAATATCCATTTCACGCGATCTACATTATTATCATACACATTCTAATCAAAACTAGAAATATTATACTCTAAGCTGCCACTAAGGCTTCATTGCTTCTATAAAAGATGAAAGGTAGTTATCTAAGCATTCGGCTGCCACTGAGGCCTTATGCCTTCACTTCACTGCTTTAAATTTTTATTTAAACTCAATTCCAATTTTGGTTGCCACTTAGGCTTTACACCTTCGCTTTCGTATTTGGATACCACACCCAGCCTCATGCTTGTTTCTTTTTCATTTTTGATTGCCAATTCAGGACTAACACCTGTGCTTTCATATTTCGGTTGCCATTATGGCTTTACACCTACTCCGCTTTTGAAACTTGACTTCCACATCAGGCCTTATGTCTCCTACCAGATCTTTGGTTGCCATAGATGGCCTTACACTAATTGCTTTCACGTCCCAAATGCCACCTTTGGCCTTACTCCACATTCAGTTACGGTTACCACTTTAGATCCTACTCCAATATTTTCATATTTCGGTTGCCACACTAGGCTTACACATGTGTTCACAGTTTTGGTTGCCACCAAGGCCTTACACCTACATTTTCATTTGCATATGCCACTGATGCCTTACTCCTTCGCCTTTTGGTCCCTTGACTGCCACCTTAGGTCTTACGTCCATTAGTGAGTACACTACCTAACCATTCACTATTAGGCTTTTCCCTTGACTATTCATTAAGCTACATTACTACATCATCATCAATGTTCTAGTATTAGTTCCGACCATCTTAAGCCTTAGCATACAATTTTACCTCCAAAATTCACTAGTTTTGGTTTCAATATCTTGCCGAGAGCTACACACTTTTGTAGTAATTACTACCCTCAATCTCGTTTAGGGGACAGTCTCGGTTTATCTTTGATGAAGTATGATATTTAAAAGTTAAACTTCCAAAATCGCCTCCTTTACCCATAATTCCTCCTTTTCCCTCGACCGCCTTCGGCCCTTGACTAATAACTTTCGTTTACCAACCTTGGGCATATACTTAACATTTCTTAGCTTCTTACTTAAGTCCTTAAACTTAAGATTCTAGTTAGGTTCAGCATCTATCCTTCGGCACTACCTCTCGGTATATGCTGAGAACCACTCTCTGTAGACCTAAAACTAGTAAACATATGTCGCCTCCTGATTTGTTTGATTTAGTCCATTCTTACCATTATTTAATAATTTACTAACATGTTCAGCATAAAATATGGATCTGGTCTATTGATCTGCTATTAAATGTTTAATTTAATTAAATTTTTTCCTAATCCCCACGCATTTCCCTTCCAGCATCCAATTTATCCATTTGATCAAGCCTAATTACTTTTAGAAATTACTTATTATATTTTTGGAAAACCTTAGAAAAAATATATGTAATTTATTTTACAAAAATTCTCAAACTCCCTATTTCCAGCCATTTTTCATATTTATACGACACTCAGTTATTTCATATCAATTTATTTACTTATGAAAAAATTCTATAAATCAAAACTTATCTCTAAGAATATATTATTAACATCAAATTATATTTTTCGAGTCAAACATATTATAAGAAGCATGAGAAAAAATAATTATCAATTCGGTCATAACCAATTTAGGGGATAAAATGAGATTAGAGAATATACTACTCACCAAGATTTCTTAATTGATTGACATTTCTTGTTCTCTTATATTTGATCTTCTTCTTTTCCTCATTTTTTAGGCTACACCCCACATTAAAGAGCTCTAAGCTTTTTATTTTAATTTTAGAATGCAACCCCTTTATTGGTCGTTGGCCTACCATTACCCTTCCTTATTTAATTCATTCAAGTTAAGCTTTATTAAACACTACTTTTGATAAGAAATGTACACCCAAATACTTGCCACATTATATTATGCAATTTCATAAATAAATCATTTAAACCTTTATTCACATAATCAATCCTTTAATTAGTCATTTATTAATTTATAGGGTATTACGGGCTTCCCCATACAGGAATTTCATCCTCGAAATTCAGATAAGGCATGATAGAGATTCTCAAACCATCCCATGCCTATTTTAGCATAAACATATAAGTTCTCTACCCATATGTCTTAAACAAAATTTACTATTGTGTCTACCAGTACATAATGCATTCAACCATAATATTGCATATGCATGATTAGAAAAAACGTAGCAACCATTCATGCTAATCTAAAAAAACAACTTAGGATAAGTCTTCTTGACTTTATCCTCCGTATCCCAAGTACTATCATGTCGGTCCTCACTCCACTGGACTTAAAAATGATTCACCGTCTTATTCCAAAGTTTTTTCTCATCTCGATCTACAATCTGAATGGGCTTCCTAACATAGGTCATATTTAGCTCAACCACCGAGTCCTTCATTACCCTCAGGTAAACAATATCCTTAAGGCCACTGACACACTTCCATAGATATGATACATGAAACACATTATGGACCACCATAAAAGCACTTAAAAATTCAACTTTATAAGCTACTTTGTCGATTCTCGCTAGTATCAGAAATGGCCCAATATACCTCAATGCCAACTTTTCGGCCTTTCCAAACAGCGTTGTGCCTCCCATTGATGACACCTTAGTAAACACACGATCCCTCAAATCAAACTCTAAATCCTTCTGCATTTTTTCGGTACAATGATAGAGTTAAGGGTATGCCCTAGGGGCAGTTATGTAGTTTGTTATATATATAACTTGATAATCAATCTTGTTCATTAGAAAAGATGTTTTACTTTCTATTATATATACTTGTCATATTGTGATATGATAATTAATTATTTAATTTAAACATATTAAATAGAAAATCCTTAAATGATACATTATGTGATAGTAATTACAATATCTTGTAACCCTGATAAATTTGTCATATTAAAAAACATATTATTTTAAATATTCCAAGTCAAGATGTTTCGAGAAAGGATACTGATTCATTCCATAAGGCCAAAGTATGTAAGGCTATCCAAATGTTGGGTATTATATTACTCATGGATTTGGGTCCACCAAGAGGTTACATATTGATATTTATTGGAAAACTATGGATGACTCACTAAAGAGTTTCCTATTGGTTAATATTACTAAGGTCAAAGAAAGAATATCGAAGTAATGATATTACATACTTCTCTCGACTAGAGAATAATTTTGTACCTTAATGTGAACACTCCACTTTGATTATAGTTAAATCGTGGAATAGAGTTCATCGAATAACTATAGTCAGTATGAGTCGAAGCATTTAAAGTAAAACGCTATTCAATAGAGAATCCGTCTCCTTTGTTATATAGAGTTGGTATCATGGACAACTGTAGTTAACTAAAAGTGAAAGTCTCCGGTCGAAGCAGTATAGTTAATAATAATAATTATTATTAAATCAATGATTTTGTATTTAGACTAATCAAGTGGAATGTAGACGATGTTGGAGTTTTGACCAAAACTAAATTCTATAAGTCCTAATTGGATATAGTGTTCTCAAAGGGAACTGGTGTAAATAATCATTACTACCAGGTGCCATTTATAATAGTAAAATCAGATTTTACCAAAAAGATATGTAAGCAATAAATTAAACCAAAATATCACATGACTAGCTAAGGTGACATGCGCACGTTAATATTCGAATTGTTTGATATTAATCGCTGACTGAATTTACACCTTTGAATCGCATTACCGTAATGATGAATACTTAGAAAAATCATAAAATTTAATGAATTTATAATGATTGTAAATTAATTAATATTTATGAAATATTAATTACAAAATTTTATTTGATTTGTTTGATACCATTAATATTTAACAAAGTGCGTATATAAATGTTATGTATGCACGTATGGATATATGATATCAATATTATATTTAAATTAGGTTTAAATATAATAATTACTGAGTGGGTTTGAGAAATATTTGAGGCCCACGTTGCCACTTTTATGTTTTACCATGCATGATGAGGGTGGGATGAGAGGATCTGATGATATTTAATGATGAAACAAGTATGGAGGGTTTTAAAGGAGGGAATTAAAATGTTTCAATGTTTCCTTTAAAATAATTTTTCTTTCATTCACTTCTGAAATCTACCTATTTATCTGCTTCCGACTGGACGGGTTTCAATAAATGGTATCAGGGTCCCGATGGTCTAAGCATTCTAAATTAGCAATGTTTGGGGTAATTGAATAAGGATTATTTCTTTAGTGGGGTGTCTAGAAAGGTAGTGTCTAAGGTTGGTTTTAGGTAATAAGTACTCTACCCTACCTAGCTACTGGCCGGGACAAAGGATAAAGTAAGTCCAAAGGTTATCCCCCAATATGAAGATTCAAATTAATTTTAGTCCTTGGGGTAATTTTCAAAATTTATATGAAAATTTAAAATTAGATTTTAAATTAAAAAGTTAAGTTTAAAATAAAAAAGGAAATTTTATAAAAGTTATAACATACATTCAAATTTCTCAATTTTTTAATAAATTAAACAATAAATTTTGAAATTTAGAATTTAATTAATACGATTAATTAAAAAAATGAAATAATTAATTAAAAGTTAATTTATTAAAACATATATATTGATATATGTACAAAACTATAACTTTGTAGTTATTTATATATCTTACAATTTTTTACGATAAAATAGTTAAATTTTCAATTTAATTAAATAAAATTTATTAAATAGAATTAATTAAAGATAATTAATTAAAATATATACAATCATGATTTGCACACATTAACAAAGTATAAACGTTATAGTTGATTAACTATCTTAAATTGTTTAAGATGAGTAATATAAAATAATTAAACAGATTAAATATGATTTAATTAATAAGAATTAAAATTAGTTAGATTAGATTTAATCATTAAGATGCATGCATATATTATATAACTGAATTAAATTATAAAATGTTATAAATGAAATAAGCCATATATAATATGAATGTATACAACTTAAATGAAACTATAAAAAACCTACCTTAGATTTAAGGAACAAGTACATGTGTATTGTATGTATACCGTGATTTAAGATGTGTCCGACGCTTGAATCATAAGAGTATTTCATAAGAAATACATTGTTCCCTATATCGATATTACTCAATATATATATATATATATATATTATATGTGTGTGTGTGTGTAGCGAAACATCTTTTTGACCTCTGAGTATCGACACTAATACATCCAACGTATTCATGTGCCGAGCACCCAAATGTTGGAAAGATGGAACGTTAGTGTAAAGAAAAAGAATAAAAGAAAAGGAACAGAAAGAGGAGAACAAAAATATAAGAATCTCACAATGGAATAATTACATATAATATCAAAAGATAATACACAGAGCTACTCTAATACAAATAGTATTTCAAAGTTACTAATCAGAGTACTACTATCATCCTGGACAGTTATAACAGTATGTCCTTACAATTACTGATATATATACATAAGTAATGTAGTGGAAATAAGAATACTACGGTAGCTAAACATCCAGTTCCTCTCTAAGAACTCAATGAACACCAACGAAAACCTGTCTTTCTCGGACTGCTTGAAAGAGCACATGAGGAATTTAGGGAAAATAAAAGGCACGTGTAAGACATAAGCCTAATGTGAGAAATTTAAGAAATATGTGTACAGCATATAACAACACTTTTTGAGACCGTCGTAACGGTTATCCCCTCAAAAGAGCCAAACCATCTAATAAGTACATGTTGCAATATAACAGATAATTTTTGTGATGAAGAATATAAATCAAAAAATAACTGTGATGCTTAAATTGGTCACACCATAACATATTAGAGTACATTCAAAACCGCCAAGGCGTGTTCGCATATGGATTTTCCACGTAGACCTCCCTCTAAAGCTCATAAGTAAACTGAGACCAATCTCCATGACTAGGATCATAAAACACCTTTTGAGTGTCGTATATCTCCAAATAAAATATATACCATAAGGTAAACACAACTAGCCCACTCCCGAACAAGTGAACTAAGTATCATCAGCTCTCCCGCGCACAACATATCGATCAGCATACTCTAGATACTGGAGTTGATGTACCCCCAAGAGCTAGCTAAACCCGAGATTTTGCAGCCTACTCTGTCTTTAGTCATATACCGATGATGAAGTCTTGTTTACCATCCCAACACATGAGTCATCATCACTCTAATAGATCACGAATCCCCAACTAGATTCTGGCATCTCGAACAGATCCACTTCCAAGAGATAGAATATGTATCTCAATTTTGAAGTGGTTTTCGATAAGTAAAACACTTACTGACCCAGTCTCTTCAAGACTGAGTTGACGAATTTGGTTATATTCAACAACAATGAGAACGAACGCATATGGAAACCAAGCCTTGTATACTTATCACGTTTTCAAACTTCTCAACTTTCGATATCCCTTGGTTAAGAGTGAAGCCCGGTAGGTTAGAGCACTATTGCTTCTACACCCTACTCGAATCATCATTCTTAACTCTCAAAGATAGAATCAAGTCCACTTTGTCGGCTTTCGTGCTAAGTACATGGCTAAATATTATCCATACACAAGTAACACATAAAGCACAATTAACACACGTAAAGCACGATCAAGTCACATAATTAGTTAATTAATATTTTATTAATTAAAACCTCTTTTATTAGTAAAAATCCTTTTATCTAATAAAACTTCCTTTTATTAATTAAAACTTCTTTTATTAATTAATATTCCTTTATTAATTAAAAACATCCTATATTTAATTAGTATTCCTTTAAAACTTACTTTATTAATTAATATGTCTTAATTAATTAAAATAGCTAATATTTGATTAATATTCCTTTATTAATTTAAATTTTTTATTAATTAATATTTCTTTATTAATTAAAACTTCCTTATTTAATTAATTACTTCATCCTTTAATTAAAACTTCTTTTAATTAAACATATTTTATAATTAAACACCTTTATTTAATTAAACTCATTTATTTAATTAAACTTCACTTTATTTAATTAAACTATACCTATTTAATTAAACTTTTTATAAATTAAAACTTAACTTATTTAAACTTGTACATAGGTTTAATTTTCCTTTATAAAAGATATATACTTGTATTTACTATTCATGTATTTTATTATTCATATATTTACTATTCATTTATTCTCTTTCTGTACTTCAAAAGTATTCATATACTTCTCTCAAATGGTATAAGTATATTCACAAATCACTAACAAGATTTACTTGCTTTAAAATATAATCAAAGAGGTTAAAAATAAATGTTACTATATACCTCTTCCCTTTTATAAATTAAACATATAACTTTTCTTTATTTATTTCAAAAGATTCCATACTTGTTATTGTTATTAAAATTCCATACTGAAGATTTAATTATACTTTTTCCACTTTGAAATATAATTCAAGGGATAAAAAAACAATGTTACTAAAATATTGTTTACTACAAATCCAAAATACTTCACACTAAACCATTATATTTAAAACTCCCTTTTTAAGATTAAATTATAAGGGTTTAAGACAAATGTTACTTAAACATTATCACAACAACCCAAACTATTCACTTATAATCCTATTTAAAATATTCATTATTTAACTCTAATTATATTCCAAATTATAATTATAATTATAATCTTAATTATAACCTTATTTGCAAAATTAATTATAATCTCGATTACATCTTAATTATAATCTCAATTATAATCTTACCCTAATTTAATAAGTTAATATACTTTTACTTGACTTTACAAAACCATTTATTTTAACTGAAGTGTTACAATCCAAATTTTATGTTATTTCTTTATAAAAGAATTAACTTGTTTTTCCCAACTTATATATTTATTAGAAATCTTTTTAAAATGATATATATATATATATATATGTATGTATGTATGTATGTATGTATGTATGTATGTATGTATGTATATGTATACTAATTTATTTATAAGGTAGAAAATTTAATAATAAAAACAACTTAAAATCATATTATATTACACAAGCTTCTATTTATTTTAGTAAAATATTTAACTAATTTTCTAAAAAATATATATATTTAAAAATAATTTAAAAATTATTATACTATAATTTAAAACATTTATATTAAATATTACTTAAAAATACTTATTTTATCATTTATTTAAAAACCATAAAATATTTTTTATAATTTGAAACCCTTTACTTTAAAAATTCATAAATAATTATTAAAAATATATTTAAACCTTTATATTTTTCCAATAATAAATACACTTATAGTATTTATTAAAAATATGAAGAAGCCCTAAGATATCTTTCAAAGTTTAAATTAAAAATCGTTAACACAAAACGATTTCAAAGTGCATCCATAGTGACATTTTCGCTTCTAACTATCACACTTTCCATTCCCAATTTCTATAACTTTCCTAACCAATTCCTTTATGTCAAACACACCAAAATGTATGTAATGAATAATCAAATATGTATTTCCATAATATTTTCATAATTTGACCAATTAAACATATGTCAAATACAAGGGATTTCAAAAGTGCGTTTATAGCGACTATTTCACTTCAACCATTTACAACACACTATCAAACATGTAAATAACAAGTCTCGACCATGTCATATATTATTAACCGGGTTTTTAACTTAGCAGAATTCGATAGGAGTTAGAATATCTAAACTAAGGCAAAACAATTCAAGAATCAACCAAGAGGACCACAAGAGTTGGCCAAGAAGGACTAAAGAAGAAACACACAAAAATTAACTAATAGGATGGATTGCTACCGATCCATCACCCATAGATTGCTAGAGATCCATAAGGACTCCTTGGGGGTCATTCAAACCTCTTGCATCGTTAGTCAATATCTTTTCTAGAGGTATATGCCAAGTTTCATAGCCTTCCAAGCAACCTAGTTCGAGAAGCAAAGATCTATCTGATTCCAATTATAGTTCAATCCAACCTGTACATGAATCATCATCAAAACATGGCTACTAGCTACGAAATTACATATGGAAAGCAACTACATAAGATAAGGAATGCAACCTAAGGGAAACGATCCAAAAATACCTTAAGTACATGGATCGCTAGCGAACCATGCCCTATGGATCGCTAGCGACCCATCAGGATAATTTGGATTGCAATGAAATTCTTAGTGCAACTTCATATCATTAAGCGTAAGCTTTTGACAAAGCGGTCTAGCCCAATAGTTCTCCAACACTTATAAATACAGTCTTACTTGCAACATAAAGGGGATCTTCTGGATTGGCTGTGGAAACACTGTAGAGATTATTCTTCACTCTTCTCCTCCCACACAACAATCATATAGGGGTTCACTGTGATTCTGCAGTGAACTCTTGTACTTGTGACTTGATCTAACTTAGAAGATTCAATCATATTGTAATTCGATTCAACTTGTAACAGCAGTCAGTGAATAGAAAGTTATAAAGTGGAGGTAGGCTTCATTAACAGCTGAACCACTATAAAAAACTTCTTATCTTTTTTACTATTTCTGCTCTTTTTACATTTATTTTCTATGTTATTGCTCTATAAGAACAGGGATGGTGCTTTCACACTCAGTCCAAGGTGTTGATCCATTTTTTGGGTTAACATTTTGGTACTTTCACTGAGAGCTGAACTCAGGCTTAGATCTAGTTGTCTACTTTGGATCAGATAGGTTCAAAAGTTAAATCCTCAGTCTCTGCTTAGAAGATTTGCTACTGAGAGTCAATGGCATCAGGAAGAAAGAGAACTGCCTCTGGAAGATCCATAGGAGCTACCATTGTTGAAGAAGAAACAAACCCTCAGCAAATTGAAGTCAACAACCCCAACAGCCTACTGTTAGGAGTCAACTTTGGAGATCAGGTTCCAGGATTCTCTATGCAGCATGAAGCTATGATTAAGGGGGAATTGAACAAGATGGTTGATGAAATTAGCCAGAAAATGGCAAACAGTCAAAAAGCTCTTATGAATAAGATAGATGCTCTCTTAGCACTCCAATCACTAACTACTCCCAGAGCGGAGCCTAAAGTCGTGGCTGCTACGAAGCAAGAGCATTCTTCTGTTTTTGGCTTGAACGGAATAAATAGAAGACAAAAGCAAAAGGAAGTAGTGGGTAGAGTTTCAGGAATCGTGATGAAAGAAAATGTTAACACTCCACCCATTGCAAAAGCACCTATTATGCCCTCATACACCGATGGTATCCTGAGGGTAGAATACCCCAAGAAATTCACTATGCCACCAGCTATGCCCTCTTACAATGGAACTAATTATCCTCAACAGCACTTGTAAAAGTACATTTGGACTATGGATGGTGCAAGGGCAACAAATATGGTTCGTTGCAGATGTTTCCCCATCTATTTGGAAGGAGTCGCCTACATGTGGTTTACCAGGCTCCCTCCGTGATCTATCTCAACCTTTGACGATCTAGCTAGGAAGTTCTTGGAATAATTTAATGCATGCGGCTTAGCCAAAGGATGTGCTATCTCTGTTCGGTTACTTCCAAGAACCCAACGAATCATTAAAATCGTTCATGAACCGCTTTAGCACAACCATCAACGAAGTGAGCAATCCAAATGAAGATATGATTTTCATGGCCTTAGTCTGCTCGATTCATTCAAGGACATATTTTGGGAGATGGATTAAAATGAAGCAACCAACCGCCATGAAATAATTCAATCGAAAGGCTAGTCGGTACTTAAGATTGGAAGAGGCAAGTATGTTAGAAAGTAAAAATACCAATATGCAACCAAATTAACAGAGTAATGTGGCGGTCTGTGACGACCCACCTTTCTGATCCCTGGGAACAACACTTAATACTTCCTCGGTATTTGTGTGTTATTGCCCAACCACCCGAAGGATAAGTTGTCTTGGGGTATATAAAGAACAGAACAAGATAGAACAGATAAACCTCACAGCGGAATGGTTACATATAATACAAAATGATATAGTACAAAAGGTTACTCCTTGTAAGGAGTTATCAGAGTTATATAAAAAAGTACTACATCTAACAAATTTGCAGCTATACATTCTAAGTTTACATTTTTAAGATACAAAATACACCTACATAATCATACAGCAGAAATAAATAACTAGATAACTAAGGAGCTGCCTGCTCGATCACTTTCTTCAAAGAGCTCCAAAGAAAACCTGATATTCTCGGACTACCCAAATATAATTAAGTACCCGAGAGTTTAGGGAAAATAAACAAATGGATCATACAAAATGTCTGGTATGAGTAAAACTATGAAACATATTGGGTGTATTTAAATAATAATATGTGGGACAACACCGCTAACGCGGAACGGATTTTCTCCCACATAAACAACAACCAAACATAACAAAAATGGAAATGAACAATAGGGAACAAATCCAAACATAGATGATGGGTACAATTAGTATAACATTCAGACTTGAAAGAATGGAAATAGTCTGAATAAAAATCCAAACTGGATAGAATGGATAAAATAAGACAACAGTCCAAACTTGATATAATAGACTAAACAAGATAACTGTCCAAACTCGATAGAATGGAAAAAAGCAATAATTGAACACCACGAAGAGTGGTTGACTCTTCCCGTTGTAATTAAAGAAAACAGATTCAAAGGTTCAAATCAAAAAAGAAAAGAAAATTTTCCAACAATGACTAGGAGGGTGCACCCCCTTACCGAAAGTATACCTCTAGAAATATACTTAAGAACTCCGATGGCTCTCAAAAACCTCCAAGCCTGACCCTGCCAACTGTTACCGAGTATCCGAGTATTTCACATCTCAATGCACAACACCGAATCCAATTTAGAGTGGACGTGAAAATACCCTAATTGGAGCAACCCTACATAGCTTGGCCCCCACTCGCTCTTTGGTTTTAATCATCTTCGACAAAGGATATCAAAGCTCAATAGAGCTACACATCATCTTAGAATGACGATAATAAAGAAGCTGAAATAACCGATAGCTGAGAAACCAACTATCGAGGGTATAAAACGATCGTATGTGGAAATTAAGTCTTGTATACTTATCACCACTCATCGAATTCCAACTTGTACTATTTCTTGGTTAACAATAATATTGGACAAGTCAAGGTAGTGTTACCTCAAAGTCATGTCTCAATATTATTCTTAACTTTAGAAATAGCGACAAGTCTACATCTTCGACGTTTAGTTCTAAGTATACAAATAAATCATTCCTATATAAGTGAATCGCTTTACGGAAATTAATTCATTTTCATAAACGAATCAAACTTTTTCTTTTAAAAACCCGAATTCATGTTGGCCTCACATTACAAGTATTAGCTTTAAAACACTCTGTTAAAAGAGTTCACTAACTTCAAAACATCAATTTAAAAAGGATTTAATAACTTAAAACATTTTTATAACATTAATTAATTAACTTTAAACTTCATCACACAATTTGATTTTTGAACTTCAAATGACTTTAAATAATAAAAAGGGTAAACCACTTTAAACCTTATTAATCCAATTAATTAGTAAAATATAATTAATTAAATTAATGAATAATTAATTATCATTATTTAAATGAATAACAAAGTCAAAACATCCTTGTTGCTTTGATAAATTCACTTTGAAACTTCATAAATTAAGTTGATTAATTAACTCTGATAACCTTTAATTAAAAAGGGTAAATCACCTTTAAAACATCATTAATTTAATTAATTAATAATTAAATATCATTATTTTAAAATAATTAATCAATTTAAATCATCATTAAGGAAAGATTAATTAAAGTTAAAACAAGTTGATTTCCTTTTAAAAGTCATTAATTAAAAAGATTGATTAATTTTAAAACATCATTAATTAATTAATTAACTTTAATCCATCATTTTCGAAAGATTAATTAGCCTTATACATCATTAAATAAAATGATTAATTAAATTTAATACATCATTAACTAAGTAATTAGTTAAATTTAAAACACATCATTAATAAGTTAATTAGTTAACCTTAATCCTTATTAATTAAATAATTAATTAAATTAAATAATCATTATTAAAATAATTAATTATTTTTGAAAACATCATTAATCAAAATCTTGCTTAACTTGTAAAATAATTCCAAGCACAAAGATGAAGCCAAATGGTTTGATAAGAAGTGATTTTCCGAAAGTGTCAATACATCGACTATCGCTATACGGGCAGTTCGGCAAACACGTTTATAATATTGTCAACACAACCAAACATCACATAGCAATGGTTTAAGTATACAAACAATAAGCATTCTTAGGCAATAATTATGAACATGAATATAGTTATAAAGCTTTGGTTTTTTAGGGTAACATTTTACTTACTAACTAGTTTGCTAACTAACATTTACTTAACATGTTTGCATCCATCACGCATATACATTTCCAAATCAAACACGAACAACTTAAACAACATATCCAAACCAAACAAGCAATATATATCACAATGTAACTAAAGTAAAATATTTCCCAAAAAAGGTTAATAGTTTTACTCACCAAATCTTTTTAGAAACTTGAAATAAACTTTAAACTTGTAGAGCTTGGAAACCACCAAAAATCAACTCGAAATGGGTCATCTTCTCCTCCATTTTTAGGCATGTTGCACTCAAAGTTTGGTAAAGTGGTTAAAGGGAAAGTTTTAGGAAATTCTTTCCTCTACAATTAAAAAAAAAGAAACACTCAATTACGGTTTATCTTGAAGAAGATATGGTCAAAACAAGAATGACCATTTTCAGACTTGGAATTCTGGGTCCAAAAACACTCTGTAAACATTTGATATTTTGACATTGCAATTCTTGAAATTTGTAGAAGTGGTCAACATAAAAGTTGTAGCCACTGAAATTTAACACGATTTTAAAAAAATTATATCTTAATTTGGTGTAGTATGGTGTAAGTTACGGCCGAATGAAATGTGAGTAAAAATGAAGAAGGTGGAGTATTGAAATGAAAGAAGAAGATATCCAAAACAAGTTTTTAAAAGTGATTTTATAGTAGAAAGCTATAGTTTTTAATACTTATAAAATATTTAGAAAGCCACTATAGAGCTTATGAAGCTTGGAAATATTAATGAGGAGGTTTTGAAAGATGAAATGATAAAATGGAAAAGAAAAAATGTAGAAAAAGTTTTTATATAAAATGAAAAAGCACAATTACTAATCAACCCTTAGTACTTTGCCCTCCACTCCTTGAATGCCACCTCACCATGTCTTCTCCCCTTCATGTACCACATGCCACCTTAAGCCTCCCCCTTTTCATGTCATAGCCAACATGAAATAAGGACTAAGTTGCCAAAATGTCAAATTATGTCTAAACATGTTTCATTTGATGTGACATTTTCTTTTTCATTAAACGTTTTATTTTAAATCTTATATATTTAAGTATGAACATATATATATATATATATATATATATACTTATACTAACTAATTTACATTCTTAAATACTTAAATATTGTTTCAAATACAAGCAAGGCTTACAACAGTTCAAACAACTTTTATATGATGAAACGTTGAAAATTCGGAAAACGGTTTCTGGTCACATTTTCTGTTTTTCATTGAACTAAATATATTTGTAAACTAAATTTGAAAACTATTTTATCTTAAATATTTATTTCTTAAAAGTTTTTTATTTTAATTATAAAACCTACTATTTGAATATTTAAAAATAATTAAATATTCAGAAATTAATGTGGTGAAATTCCGGGTCGTTACACTTCCCCCCCCCCTCTTAAAAGAATTTTGTCCCTGAAATTTACCATAATCCTGTCCTTGAAAACAGACCATCCAAGAAATATCTAACACAATCCTTTGTATGGAGAGGTCTGGGAAAAATAATAATATCAATAATAACAATATATATCATATATTTCAAAATAAAATATCCCAAACCATGGAAAAACAATATAATATCGCTATAAAACCATAACCCGGAAACATACCTATTTGTCGGGCAAACAACACTTATTTATGAAAACAAAAGCAGTAGCTATTGCTTCCATAAACCTGTATTTTACTTATATAATCCAAAGAGGTTAATAATTAAGTAAAAGAGAATATTTATGTTGTTTCAACTTATAACAACAAATCAACACAATAACAATAGCACTTGCAAACAAAACCATACAATCATCACATGCAAATCAAAGAAATCAACCATCCATCCATAGCAACCAAAACTAATGGTTTGTTCGGGTTTAGAACTTTTAATTGTATGGAATGATAAATAAACTACTAAGTATACAATATACTCAACCGTCTTAGATAACTTAATAGATTATTTATACATTTTAAACAATTTAAAGTATCACTTCCCAACGTCCCATAAGCCAAAATAAACAAAGAATTCAACACATATTTTTAGTTTATTCTATTAATCCTTTTTTCACATCATTTATTGTTCATTTTGTTTTCTTTTTCCTTTTTTTTAATTCACGTTCATTACTTACAAAATTTTAATTCTCATTCATTCATATAAGGCTTATTTCATTAATTTACATTCTTTACTTACATAAGTTATATCCATTTCAATTATTTGGATCATAAATGAATTCATTATTGAAGTATTGTATACATTTTATTTCAGTTTACTTCACATTTACTATTTAGTTTGATTTCCCTTTTTATATAAATATTCATTTGTGTAACAACTCATACTTATAAAAGATTTTCACCTCTCACTTTTATTTCTTTCACATATATTATCCACTTTTACTATTTATTCTAATTATAATTGGCTTTAAACATTACCTAAGTTTATAATCATTTACTTATAATATTCCTCCTTTTTATTAAATTATAACTACTAGCATTTTCAAATTATTAACTTAAGTTCATAACATTTTTAAACACCTTAATTCTTCACTTATAAGCATAATTCCAATGAACACTTCATTTCCTAAGTTTACTTGTATAATATTCTATTGCATATTCTTATTAAACATTTCAACTTTTAATATTTGGTAAGTTATACATTATGTCTTTTAGAATGTAATTGCATGTTACACAAGTTTCTCTTATTTATTTAAGCTAACAAAATGTTCAATAGTTACATTCCTTAATTTCCCTATCCTTTGATTTACATATCAAAATTTCCCTTCTCATATATATTTCATTAATTATTTAGCCTCCAATTTCTTATTTTCCTCATTTTAGAAGTTTCCAATAATTAATATAGTTAAGATTTCATTCATTGCAATAATTGAAAGCTATTAATTATCAAAAAGTTTTAAGAACTAAATCCCGGATTCATTTCAGTCATTTAGAAAATAATATATATATATATATATATATATATATATATATATATATATTTATATCTTTTATAGATCAAATCATATTTAGGGATTCAAAATCAAGATTTATTTATCAAAACAAATGTGCAGTAAAACTACTACAGTGGTCTTCCCACTTTGAAACTCGAAAATGAACGTCGATGATGTGTGCACTCATCACCGAAATTATTTTTCCAGCGACAGAGAGGGGAGTACAGAACTTATTTCCTTTAAAAAATTTATTTAAAACATTTCTTTCAAATCATCTTGAAATATTTATATTAGAAAATACTTCTAAATACTACTAATATTATATTCCAAAATCTTTCGAAAGAAATTTTCAGAAATCCCGGAACTTCATTTCTAAACTTCCAATTTATATTTACTTTATTTGTAAATCCTATTTTTCAATCAATACTTATAAAATTTCTCTACCTAACAAACAACATATTACATCCAACTATATCATTTATAAAATTTATTATTTTATATACAAAATATATAATAGGCAAAATTATTTCATTTACCTATATTTCAAAACAATATTGTGTCGGTCTGTCCTATTAAGTGTTTAGAAATTCCTATCGATGCCATAGCATCCTTTGTACCGACCAGAATTTATAAATATTAAACAGAGCAAATAACACAATACAAAACCTTTTATAACACTAATAAACATGCTCTCTCATATATATACACTCAGAGACTCATTCTAGGGTATTACTACCTTATTCTATATGAGTCAGACCCCACAAAGCTAAGGTTATCGCTAAACCAAAGCTCAGATACCAAATGTAACGACCCACCTTTTTGGACGGTTTGAATTGACGATAAACCACACACGTCAGACTCAAACCATTCAAAAGTTGGGTAAATAAGAAAAAGCAGAGAAAGAAAGAAAACAAAACACAGAATCTCACAGTGGAATGACAAAATATAATAATCAAATAAACAGTTCATGAAGCTGTTTTACAAATAACATTTTATTACACCTTTACAATACAGAATCAGAGTACATACAGCAGTAATAAATAAGTAATGCAACGAAACAGTATGATGTTGCGGAATAAATGAAATAAATAATAATAGTACTAAATCTTCGTCTTTGTCCTCCAAAAGCAGTCTTCGATACTCTGAAAAGCTCAGACTGACCCGAGCGAATTGAAAAGACAAAACACTCGAGTCAAAACTAAAAGATCTTATGTAAGTTAAATCAACAGTAAATAAATATGAGTGTAACGGCGTCAGAGATGTTTATAGGGTTTGACATCTCCTATCCAGTGTCTAACGTGAGTGCAGTAACTTAAGAGATGTTTGGGATTTTCATCTCCTAAGGATCCGTTAAACTATCTACATACATAGTACAATACGATATTATAATAGTATCTACAGTAAAGTAAAGTATTAAAATAGCGTTAAGGCGTTACCCATATCCCCCTTAACACATTTTATATATTCTCATAGTCTATACAGTACCATAAGCTCCTCCGTAAACTAGAGGTTTACCCAGATGGCACTCCATAAGTATGGTACAAAACAAACTCGTAGAAGGCGCGATAGGGCATGTGAATACGGCACTCGAGGCAATGCCGAGGTAGGCTCTACCATTTTGCAGAACCGGGCTGGTGGTAACGCATAGTAGCCACTACCGCCCACCTCGGAACACACTCCCAAATCAAAATCAAGGGGTGGCCACCAAATCAATCACAAAGTCAAAATATGGTATCGAAGCAATGTGCCCGATAGGAGGAATGACCTCACTTGGCTTGGTATAGCTCCTATTTTAGTCACATCTAAGCTGACTCACGGGAGTTAGGGCTACGTAAATAGCCCATACAGAATCATTCGCCAAACCATCCTACTTCATTCATTATTATTCTTTTATTTTGATTTACACTCCTACTATTAAATCAACCAATACCTTATTATTAACATGGGTTTCTATCTTGTTATCCTCATTTTCTACAATTGACGCCTTTTCTTACATTAAGCACAATATATAATTACATTTCTAATAATGGTAATTCCAAAAGCACCGGAAATCAATTTATATGGTATATAAAACCACACAATCAATTAATCAAATTTAATTAAATCAAAGCAATCAAATTCCATAAAGGAAAATCTAACACTTAACATTATTTAAAATGTCAAAAGATTAACAACAAACTCCTAACTTATGTTCAAAACTTTCTTGATTGCCTAAAATATAGATAATTATCTAAGTGCACCATTCTTCGCTCATTAGCCTTTGGTTATTGCTTAGAAGATTATCCAAACTAACTCGGACAAAATTGAAGGTTATACTCTAAAATTATTAGTTTCTTGACTACACCAATTTTCTAAATCAAATGAATTTGTATTTAATATTTTATTCAATACCAAATATGTTAATGAATTATTTCATAATTTTCATCTAAGTTTAAAAATATTTTATAAAGTCATTTCTTTATAAAATACCAAATAATAACTTATTCCACTTTATTTACTTGTATAATACCCTTCTAAATCCTAAGAGTATATACAAAACACAAAATTTATTTTTCTTTTCACAATTTAGGTGAAGATCAAATCAAAATTTGGGTCTTTTAAAATTGAGTCAACCTCTCGACCTCTTTAACTTAGAGTGTTAAAATGGACAATGTTTATGGCTTGACCCAAAACAACAAATAGTTTTACAACTTATATGTTTTAAAAAAAGCTATGGTTTTAATAAAACGATGTCTATTAAAACCTTCCTACCTTTTCACATTAAGGTGTTATAATGAATCATGTTTTTGGACTGATCCAATAACACCAATTAGTTTACACTGCTTAGATACTTAAATAATATCTTTGGTTTCGATAAAACAATGTTATTAAAACCTTTATATCCAATCTAACCCATTTAAATCAGTGTTAAATTACCACGTATATTGTTTAAGGGTAAAATTCATTTATTAAAACAATCTCTTATCAACGATAGTTTTTATTTTGGAAATCGATTCCCTTTTAGGGAACTTAAAAATTGAATACCCGGTTTTTAATTTCAAAACTCGTCTCTGAAAGTATACTCCTTTCTTTTTCTTTATAAAATAACTTCTAACAACTTGTTTATTAAAACTCATTTTGGGTTCGTTCGGATTTGAATTCATTTCGATCGTACAATGATAAAGAGTATAATTTACTAAGTTCTCCACAACATTCACCTAAGCAACATATGATCGTCACTTAGAAGATTATTCAGATTACCACAAAACTAACCGAAATGTATTTCTCCGAATTATTCAAATAAAAAGCATTCTACTTAAAATTTCTTTTCCAAAATATTTATACTTTAGAAATATTTCCAAATAATGCCACTATAACTTTTCTCATAATCTTTTAAAATTATTTTAAATAATTCCAGGATTTGAATTTTCCATAAACTCTTTAAATATTATTTGGAAAGACAAATTTATAATACTAAGTGTATTAAAACAAGGGTTAAAACAAATATCATTTTAAACATCATTTACTAAAATCCTAAAACAATTTACACTTAGCTTTATTTATAAACAATTCTATTTAAAAGTTCTCATTAAAAAGACCATCATTTATTAATTTAAAACAATATTAATCGTCCTGGAGAATAATTTTTAAAATTCTTTTTTAAACCTTAAAACCATATAAATTTTCCAAAGAAAATAAATCAAATTTAAATTCTTTTATTAAATTTAAAATAACATTAATTATCATAAAAGATAATAAATCACATTTATAATCACTTTTATAAATCTAAAACAATATTAACTATCCCAAAAGGTAATTGATCAAATTTACAATTTCCTTTAATGAACAAATCAATTATCTTTAATAAAATAGTTAATTACTTCCAAAACACATTCATCAATTATTTATTTTAAACTCACTTATTAAATCAACTAACCGACTTAAAATATTATTTATCAAATAATTTATTAAATTCAAATAATCATTAATTTAAATAATTAATTAAATTCAAATATCAAGATCGATTAAATCCAAATCTCATTAATCAAAAATAATAATTAATTTTAAACATCATTAGTTAAAATGATTAATTAATTTAAAATATCATTAATCAAAATAATTAATGAATTTTAAACATCTACTTTTGGGAAAACACAAGCTCAAGTTCAAACACACACAAGGGTTTAGGAAATGACATTTAATAAATAACGGTATAGCGGAAATTGCTATAACGACACTTAAACTGTTTAAATGGACTATCCAGATTAATTTTAATTAATCAATAAAACAAATCTGACTATCATCTAAGAAATCAACAATAGTTTATAGCATCACATATATGATATAGTAAATATGGGTGTGGGTTAACTCATATTTAAATTATTCTTCTTTATTATAACTAAGTTTTCTCATATATTTATTCTCTAAATGTATTATCCTAATGTTCAGATTATATTAAATGACTTTTTATTAAAAGTTTATTTTTAGCTTAACATTATTAAAAGATGACTTTTAACTTAACCCTTTCGTCGAACACCTTATAGTCAAACTGTGAAACTTAATTCATAAGGGGTTCGTTCTCAAGGTTCCCTAATTCCTATTTACCTAACCTATACCTTATTAAAGAAAATTTCTTATGTACTTATTCAACAATAGTTAATGCTCAAACTGGATGAGCATAACTAAAAAAATCCTAAATGATATCAATAAAGTATTATCATTTCTAAACAATTAACTCAACTATACAACTATATTAATTTTGAAAATCATTCTTATGTATATAAAATATATTCCTAGGTAAAATTATTTTATTTACCATTTTAAAACAATACTACATTGGTAGATCTGTTCAAGTGTTTAGGGATCCCTATCGATAACGTTGATCAGACGCATCGACCAGAATTCATATACCACTCAATGGTTCAAACAACACAATATAAAACATTTTTATAACACTAACAAATATGCACTCAATATATACTTATACTCTCAGACTTTATCCTAGGATATTACTAATCCTATCCTCAAAGAGTATACCCCACAAGGGCTTCACTAAACCTAAGCTCTGATACCATCTGTGACGACCCACCTTTCTGATCCCTGGGAACGACACTTAATACATCATCGGTATTCGTGTGTCATTGCACAAGCATCTGAAAGATAAGTTGTCTTGGGGTAAAATAAAGAACAGAACATGATAGAATAGATAGACCTTAGAGGGAATGGTTATATATAATATAAAATGATATAATACAAAAGGTTGCTCCTTATAAGAAGTTATCAGAGTTATAAAAAAAGTACTACATCTAACAAATTTGCAGCTATACATTCTGACTTTACATTTTTAAGATACAAAATACACCTACATAATCGTACAACGGAAATAAATAACTACATAACTAAGGAGCCGCCTGCTCGATCACTGTCTTCAAAGAGCTCCAAAGAGAACCTGATATTCTCGGACTGCCCAAATATAATTGAGTACCCGAGAGTTTAGGGAAAATAAACAACTCGGGTCAGACAAAATGTCTGGTATGAGTAAAACTATGAAACATATAGGGTGACTTTAAACAATAATATGTGGGACCATGCCACTAATGCGGAACGAGTTTTCTCCCACATAAACAACAACTAAACTTAACAAAAATGGAAATGAACAATAGGGAACAAATCCAAACGTAAATGATGGGTACAATTAGTATAACATTCAGACTTGAAAGAATGGAAATAGTCTGAATAAAAATCCAAACTAGATAGAATGGATAAAACAAGACAACAATCCAAACTTGATAGAATGGACTAAACAAGATAACTATCCAAACTCGATAGAATGGGCAAAAGCAATAATTGAACACCGCAAAGAGTGGTTGACTCTTCCCATTGTAATTAAAGAAAACAGATTCAAATGTTCGAATCAAATAAGAAAAGGAAATTTTCCAACAATGACTAAGAGGGTGTGCTCCCCTTACCGAAAGTATACCTCTAGAAATATACTTGAGAACTCTGATGGCTCCTAGAAACCTCCAAGCCAGACCCCACCAACTGTTACCGAGTATCTGAGTATTTCACATCTCAATGCGCAACATCGAATCCAATCTAGAGTGGATGTGAAAATACTCTAATGGGAGCAACCCCACATAGCTTGGCCCCCACTTGCTCTTTGGTTTTAGTCATTTTCGACAAAGGATATCAAAGCTTAATAGAGCTACACATCGTCTTAGAATGACGATAATAAAGAAGCTGAAATAACCGATAGCTGAGAAACCAACTATCGAGGATATAAAACGATCGTATGTGGAAATTAAGTATTGTATACTTATCACCACTCATCGAATTCCAACTTGTACTATTTCTTGGTTAACAATAATATCAGACAAGTTTAGGTAGTGTTACCTCAAAGTCATGTCTCAGTATTATTCTTAACTTTCGAAATAGTGACAAGTCTACTTCTTCGACGTTTAGTGCTACGTATACAAATAAATCATTCCCATATAAGTGAATCACTTTAGGGAAAGTAATTCATTTCCATAAACAAATCAAACCTTTTCTTTTAAAAACCCAATTCGTGTTTGGCCTCACATTACAAGTATTATCTTTAAAACACTTTGTTAAAAGAATTCACTAACTTCAAAACATCAATTTAAAAAGGATTTAATAACTTAAAACATTTTTATAACATTAATTAATTAACTTTAAACTTCATCACACTATTTTATTTTTGAACTTCAAATGACTTTAAATAATAAAAAAGGTAAACCACTTTATGTTAACCCGGCTTTTGGCAAGGCTACATACAGGCGGATTTAACCCAATCAACTGCACGAGACATAGCATAGTCAACAAACAAACTGCACAAGGTACTTAAAATATGGTTTCGACAAAAATCGAGTTGCTTCAAGTTGCTCAAAGTTTGCTTCGAGTCGTTCCTAGGTTTACTTCGGGTTTTCAAGCAGGTTACTTCGGGTCAGAGAAGGGCTTGCTTCGGGTCTTTGATGGATTTACGTATTTACAGGTTACTTCGAGTTACCAAGCACCATGCTTCGAGTCAATGATAGGTTTACTTCGGGTCAAGGAGGTGGTCGCTTCGAGTCTGAGCCATGGTCGATCATCACACCACTTTGTATCCATCCCCATCTGCTTGGTATCCATCGGCCCATGAGCATCAGTTCGTATCCATCCATCATCACCCTTCTATTCGTATCCATCAAGCAGCAGAGGCATGCTTCGTATCGATCACTCACTTGATTGATACAAAGAGGATAGCCAAGTATCGATACGAATGGAAGGTTCTGGCATCGATACAAAATGAGGTGGGGATTGGTACGAAGAGTCCAACAGCCGATCAATACGAAGACGAGGACACATGATCGATACGAGGAGGGATAGTCAACCAAAGGAAATAGTCACTCGTCATGAAACTTGGATCTTCACGTGATTACCGCTCCACGTCATCAGTGCACGGCCGATCGATGCGAATAATCATCGATCCGAAGTTGATCGATACGAAGGTATTGATACGAATGCTCCAACTTACCGACAATGTGAACTTTGGATCGATCTAACTCGAGATCTACAAGTCCAAATGCTACCAAATTTTCACAGGAGCTTACTGACCACCTCAACATTGTCTCTGATCGATCTCAGCTCAAATGGATGTCGTTTTGATCGATACGAACAAGGTAGTGATCGATCAGGGATCGATCCCAAATGACCTCGGATCGATCAAGTGGGCCCACCCACGTGGGAGAAGAGGTATTCCGAGATCTAAGCCGGATATTTTCAGACTACACCTATAAATAGCAACCCTCTGCCTTCTAAAAAGGGACTTTTTGACTCTGCAACCCTGTTACTCTGTCAGATCTTCATTGTAACTTGAGTGTTAGAGTTATTTACTATTGTAATTAGTTAGCAATCAGCAATAAATATCAAATCATTCAAAGTGGACGTAGGCTACAACGCCGAACCACTATAAACCCCGTCTTTTTACTGCTTTCCTTTTAAATTTTGAGTGTTCTTCATGTTCATATCCTCTGCATTTTGTCTATCTGTGATATGAGATTGTGAATTAGTGTTTTCATCTGCAATTGGGTGTTTGTGACCAATTATGGCGCAAACATTTTGGTGCTTTCACTGAAAAGGCTAACACTCAGGGATTTTGAAGCTTGGATTTTGGATTTGAAGGCTTAGGAACTTGGATCTGGAAAGCTATGACGAAGCAATCAACTAGGAGACAAAGAGCGGAAAGAAGCCATCACGAAGGAAGTCGGGATGCTTCCTCAGGAGCAAACCAGACTTCAGTTTTCATCACCAGAGAGGAGATGGAAATGATGATGGAGGCCATGCTGGAAGGGATGCTGAAAAGGCAGGAGGAAATGATGCAGAACCTACTCCGGCGGATTGGATAAGCTGGAGCGCTGAATCGAGAGAATGAAGCAACTGGAACAAAGGGAATCCAGAACCAAAGTCAGGGACACAGAGCAACCAGGATTCAGGATAGAGCAGGACCATCAGGAACCGCCCCTGAGCTAGGGGGCACACCCCCGGATCATGTTTTCCCAATTCCAAACAGGATACCGGACAGTACCATGCAATTTGGTGTTGGTAGAGGAATGAATGCTTATCCAAGGGAGTAGATTTTAGGATTCCCTCGCAAACTCGAGGGGCAGTCTTGAGGCAACAAAGAAGGACCACAACTTGATGACAGTGATAGATTAGTAGAGATGGTCAGACGAGCCATGAGAGGAGGATTAGTGAATAGAGATATGGAAGATGTGAACAGGAGCCCCTTCGCTCCCGTAGTTAGGCAGGCCAGGAACCCACCTGAATTCAAGCTACCTACACTGGAGACGTACGATGGAAGATCGGATCCTACAGTTCATCTGACGAGGTATACGAGACACATGGAAGTACTGGGGGCATCGGAGGAAGTCATGGCCTGGTGTTTCCCATTGTATTTGACAAATATAGCAGCGCCATGGTTCAGACAATTAGAAAGCGGCTCCATTGGAACATGGACCAAGTTGATTAAGAAGTTTATGAGGCAGTTTAGAGTTCACATCTCGTGGCCCAAGAACGTGATGATTTTGACAACACTGAAGCAGAAAACTGGGGAATCTTTGAGGAGTTTTCTAACGCGATTCAATGCAGCGGTGGCACCGGTGGATCAGCCAGATCCATCCATGGTTCTGATGGCAGCTGTATCTGGCGTAGCTGATGGAAAAAGTTCAAGAATTCATTGACAAGGGATCCACCTACGGATCTTGGAGAATTTTACCATGAGGTAGAAAGGTTTCTGCGGCAGGAAGATGCGAAGGCTGAGAGAGAGGAAGGCGATGAAGTTGATGTTTATGCAGTTAAAGGCGGGGATCCACCCGGGAAAGATTCGAACAAGGATAAAGGGAAGCGAAAAGCTGAGAACAGCTTTGACGAGTCGAGGCGATCGCGAAAGGAGCCAAGATTTACCTTTTATTCGGAGCTGAGCGAGACTTTAGAGGGAATATATCAAGACACAAGGGGCAGGTTCCCTATCGAAGACCAATGAGGAGGGATCCAACCCATAATTAAAAGAAATCAGACAAGTACTGCTTATTCCACGAGCTAAGTGGCCATGGTACGAATGATTGCAGGCACTTGAGGGATGAGATAGAAGGACATATCTGGAATGGTATGCTGTTGCAGTACGTGAAAAGGCGAGCAACGACGGTGGAACATGAGCGGCCGCCATCTACATCAAATGAGGACAGCTCCGGATCAAGGCATCGGCTTATCATCAACTGATTGGAATAATGATGAATAAGTAGCAAACTCCGCACTAACATGCTTAAGTTGCTTCACATGTATGAGATCACGAACGGTCCTCGGGCATGCTCTGAGACGACTATAAACCGCAACAGTGGAGGTGTTTGCCCTTTGACGTTTCTGTTTTGCTTTTGTTTTCTATTTTTTGCATCTAAGCTTGATTTAGTTTGACATTTTTGTTGTAAGACTCATTTGAATGTAATTTTGATGTTAATGACTCCAAAAAAACCGACCCCGAACGGTCAAAATTCGCCACGAACGGTATCCAACCTCGAACGGTCATAATTCGCCACGAACGGCATCCGACCTCGAACGGTCATAATTCGCCTCGAACGACATCCGATCTCGAACGGTCACATATCGCCTCGAACGGCATACGATCTCGAACGATCGCCATTCACAATCAAGTAAGATTATCGATCTTTTTACAAGTCATCAACAGGATACGAACATCAAGCTTATGGCACTACAAAACACACCTTCCTATCGCAAGGCATGTTTTGGGGGGGGCAAAGTGTTATCCCGCCTTTTGGGAAGGCAATATAAAGGTGGATTTAACCCAGTCAACTGCACGAGACATAGCATAGTTAATGAACAAACATCGCAAGATACTTAAAATATGGTTTTGACAAAAATCGAGTCGCTTCAAGTTGCTTGGAGTTTGCTTCGAGTCGTTCCTAGGTTTACTTCGGGTTTTCAGGCAGGTTACTTCGGGTCAGAGAAGGGCTTGCTTCGGGTCTTTGATGGATTGTCGTATTTATAGGTTACTTCGAGTCACCAAGCACCATGCTTTGAGTCAGTGATAGGTTTACTTTGGGTCAAGGAGGCAGTCGCGTCGGGTTTGAGCCATGGATCGATCATCACACCACTTCGTATCCATTCCCCATCTGCTTGGTATCCATCGGCCCACGAGCTTCTGTTCGTATCCATCGATCATCACCCTTCTGTTCGTATCCATCAAGCAGTAGAGGCATGCTTCATATCGATCACTCACTTGATCGATACGAAGAGGATTTCCAAGTATCGATATGAATGGAAGGTTCTGGGATCGATACGAACTGAGGCGGGGATCGGTACGAAGAGTCCAACAGCCGATCGATACGAAGACAAGGGCACATGATCGATATGAGGAGGGATGGTCAACCAAAGGAAACGGTCACTCGGCATGAAACTCGGATCTTCACGTGATTACCGCTCTATGTCATCAGTGCACAACCGATCGATGCGAATAACCATCGATCCAAAATTAATCGATACGAAGGTATCGATACGAATGCTCCAGCTTACCTACAATGTGAACTTTGGATCGATCATAACTCGAGATCTACAAGTCCAAATGCTACTAAATTTTCACAGGAGCTTACTGACCACCTTAACATTGTCTCTGATCGATCTTAGCTGAAATGGATGTCGTTGTGATCGATACGAACAAGGTAGTGATCGATCAAGGATCGATCCCAAATGACCTCGGATCGATCAAGTGGGCCCACCCACGTGGGAGAAGAAGTATTCCGAGATCTAAGCCGGATATTTTTAGACTGCACCTATAAATAGCAGCCCTATGCCTTCAGAAAGGGACTTTTTGACTCTACAACGCTGTTACTCTGTCGGATCTTCGTTGTAACTTGAGTGTTAGAGTTATTTACTATTGCAATTAGTTAGCAATCAGCAATAAATATCAAATCATTCAAAATGGACGTAGGCTACAACGCCGAACCACTATAAATCCCATCTTTTTACCGCTTTCCTTTTAAATTTTAAGTGTTCTTCATGTTCATATCCTCTACATTTTGTCTATCTATGATCTGAGATTGTGAATTGGTGTTTTCATCTGCAATTGGGTGTTTGTGACCGATTTTGGCACAAACACTGTAAACCTTATTAATCCAATTAATTAGTAAAATATAATTAATTAAATTTATGAACAATTAATTATAATTATTTAAATGAATAACAAAGTCAAAACATCCTTGTTGCTTTGATAAATTCACTTTGAAACTTCATAAATTAAGTTGATTAATTAACTCCAATAACCTTTAATTAAAAAGGGTAAATCACCTTAAAAACATCATTAATTTAATTAATTAATAATATTTAAATATAATTAATTAAATTAGTTAATTAGTAGTTAAATATCATTATTTTAAAATAATTAATCAATTTGAATCATTATTAAGGAAAGATTAATTAAAGGTAAAACAAGTTGATTTCCTTTTAAAAGGCATTAATTAAAAAGATTAATTAATTTTAAAAAATCATTAATTAATTGATTAATTAACTTTAATCTATCATTTTCAAAAGATTAATTAGCCTTAAACATCATTATATAAAATGATTAATTAAATTTAATACACCATTAACCAAGTAATTAGTTAAATTTAAAACACATCATTAATAAGTTAATTAGTTAACCTTAATCCTTATTAATTAAATAATTAATTAAATGAAATAATCATTATTAAAATAATTAATTATTTTTGAAAACATCATTAATCAAAATCTTGCTTAACTTGTAAAACAATTTCAAGCATGAAGATGAAACCAAATGGTTTGATAAGAAGTGATTTTCGAAAGTGCCGATACAACGACTATCGCTATACGGGCAGTTCAACAAACAAGTTTATAATATTGTCAATGCAACCAAACATCACATAGCAATGGTTTAAGCATACATACAACAATAATTCATACGCAATAAATATAAACATGAATATAGTTTTAAAGCTTTGGTTTTTGAGGGTAAAATTTTACTTACTAACTAGTTTGCTAACTAACATTTACTTAACATGTTTGCATCTATCACACATATACATTTCCAAACCCAACATGAAAAACATAACATCATATCCAAACCAAGAAAGCGATATATATCACAATGTAACTAATGTAAAATATTTCCCAAAAAAAAGTTAAGAGTTTTACTCACCAAATCGTTTTAGAAACTTGAAATAAACTTTAAACTTGTAGAGCTTGGAAACCACCAAAAATCAACTCGAAATGGGTCATCTTCTCCTTGGTTTTTAGACATGTTGCACTCAAAATTTGGTAAAGTGGTTAAAAGGGAAGTTTTAGGAAATTCTTTCCTCTACAATTTAAAAAAATGAAACACTCAATTACGATTTATCTTGAAGAAGATATGATCGTAACAAGAATGACCATTTTCGGACTTGGAATTCTGGGTTCAAAAACACTCTGTAAACATTTGATATTTTGACATAGCAGTTCTCGAAATTTGTAAAAATGATCAACATAAAAGCTGTAGCCATAGGAATTTGACACGGCCTAAAGAAAAGAAAATATTGATTTGGTGTAGTATGTTAGAAGTTACAACCGAATGAAATGTGAGTAAAAATGAAGGAAATGGAGTATTGAAATGAAACAAGGAGATATCCAAAACAAGTTTTGAAAGTGATTTTAAAGTAGAAAGCTATAGTTTTTAATACTTAGAAAATATTTAGGAATCCATTATAGAAATTATGAAGCTTGGAAACATGAATGAGGAAGTTTTGAAAGATGAAATGATAAAATGGAAAAGAGAAAATGTAGATTTTTTTTAAAATAAAATGAAAAAGCACAATTGCTAATATACCCTTAGTACTTTGCCCTCCACTCCTTGAATGCCACCACACCATGTCTCTTCCCCTTCATGTACCACATGCCACCCTAAGCCTCCCCCCTTTCATGTCATAGCCAACATGAAATAATGACTAAGTTGCCAAAATGTCAAATCATATCTAAACATGTTTCATTTGATGTGACATTTTATTTTTCATTAAACTTTTTATTTAAATCTTATATATTTAAGTATGAACACACATATATATATATATATACTAACTAATTTACATTCTTAATTATTTAAATGTTGTTTCAAATACAAACAAGGCTTACAGCATTTCAAACAACTTTTATACGATGAAACGTTGAAAATTTGGAAATCGGTTTCCGGTCACATTTTCTGTTTTTCATTGAACTAAATATTTTTGTAAACTAAATTTAAAAACTATTTTATCTTAAATATTTAATACTTAAAAGTGTTTTTATTTTAATTATAAAACCTACTATTTGAATATTTAAAATTAATTAAATATTCATAAGTTAATGTGGTGAAATTCCGGGTCGTTACGCGGTCAATCAAAATGGCAAGAATTTTGAAGTAATTACTGAGAAAGATGGGGATCAAAAAAGGAAAACCAGCATCAGTTCACCAGTAAGGTCAACGAAGGCGGAAAGAAATTCGGAGGTCTAAAATGCGGAGAATACACTCCATTGAACGACAGCTTGGAGAATATTTACCTAGCAACTCAGGGAATAGAAGAGTACCCGAAGTCACCTCGAAAAGAAGAGTCTGAGCAACAAAGGAAGTTGGGGAAGTCCTATCGCTTCCATGAAACCCACAGCCGTAACACAAACTTGTGTCGCCATTTGAAGAACATGATCGAAGAACTGATTAGAGAAAACAAGCTCCAACAATATGTGAAGAAACCCCAAAATTCGACCAACCAACTAGACCTCATGCTCCTAACACCTAAGGAAAGCAATCTGGATCTAGTGGAGAGGGATCCAAGCGAGCTGAACAGAGGCTTGTCATCTATACCATTTCGGGAGGTCCTCATCCGGCACAAAAATGTTGGGGCGAGATGGAAAGATATGCCAGTTTACTCAAATATGCTCCAAAGGAAACTTGCTTTATAATCAAAGACGGACCCCTGCTAAACAGCAAAGGATTCTCATTGACGATATTGCGTTCCAAAACTGAGATATTGAAGGAATAGAAGCTCCAACTTTAGATCCAATGGTGGCGACGATAGGAATTGGACCCGATGTCGTGCAATGGGTGTTGGTCGATACCGGAGGATTTGTAAACATTCTATTTCGACGTACATTCGACCAACTAAAGCTGAACATGTAAGATGTCTCTACATGCCGAACCAAAATCCAAGGATTCACCGGCCATCCATTACAACCAGTTGGCACAATCGATCTGCCTGTTGAACTTAAAATAGGAGATCAGAGTGTGGTTCTCCCAAAACTTTATGATAATTGACGAGATGTCGACCTATAATGCATTCTTGGGACGACCGGCCCTTGCTGATTTCTGAATTATCCTAGCATAATGGTGTCTTACTATGAAATTCCCCATGGAAAACGGAGTTTGAATGTTAAAGGGAGACCATAGCATCGCAAGGGAATGCTACGTCGTTGAATTGCGTGAAACAAGAAATAAAGAGAAGAGGAAGAATGTGGAGAGAACCATCAGCATAACAACTACAGAACCATCAGCCGATTCGATAACCACATTCGCGAACCATCAGCATAACAACTACAGAACTGCCCTTAGCTTGGGGACCACAGCCGATTTGATAAGGCTATGGACCCCAGAAAGAAGAGTTCAAGGAAGGAACGGGCAGCACCTGCAGAGATTACGGTGCCTGTCTCTATAGACATGGATGATCCGACACGGGTACTAAAAATAGGATCACATGTTGGAGCCAAGACACGACAAGAATTAGTCAAGTTTCTTCACGCTAACCTGGACGTGTTCGCTTGGATGCATTCTGATATATATGGGATCTCACCGAAGATACCATGTTACGCACTTAATATCGATCCCAAGTATACTCTAGTGAGCAGAAGAAGCACACCCTAGGACCGTAACAGTCTGCTGCACTAAGAGAGGAAGTAGATAAGCTGTTGGAAAACGGCTTCATCCGCAATGCAACCTACCCCGTATGGGTATCAATCTAGTTTTAGTAAAGAAGTCCAATGGGACGTGGCGGACTTGCATTGATTACTCAGACTTGAAAAAAGCCTGAGGATAGCTTCCCATTGCCCAAGATCAATCGACTTGTTGACGCCACGGTGGGCCACGAGCTACTATCATTTATGGACGCCTACTCAGGATACAACCAAATCAAGATGCATGAACCCGACCAAGGGAATACTAGTTTCATTACCAACCTTAGATTATACTGTTATCGAGTCATGTCCTTCGGACTAAAGATCGCAGGGGAAACCTACCAACAACTAGTATATAAAATGTTCAAGGATCGGGTCGGGAAGACGATGGAAGTACACATAGACGACATGCTTTTCAAATCATGCGTATCAGAGAACCACTTAGACAACTTAGCAGAAATGTTCTAGATATTGCAGAATTATGGAATGAAGCTCAACCCATAGAAATGCTCCTTCGGCATCACTTCTGAAAAATAACTTGGTTTTATTGTGAATGCAAGGGGCATTGAAGCTAGTCTGGAACAGATTATCGCCCTAAGGAACGTTAAATCCCCCACGACCAAAAGGGAATTGCAAAGTCTAAATGGAAAGATCGCAACGCTGAGCTAATTCATCTCCCGAGTGACTGACGAATGTATACCATTCTTCGATCCGTTAAAAAAGGGGAAGAAGAATTTCTAATGGGATGAAGCCTGCAAATAGCCTTTGAAGAATTACTCCATCATATGGAAACCCTGCCGGTCTTATCTAAGCCGATAAATGGGGAAGATTTGTTTGTTTACCTCACTGTATCGACTCATGCTCTGAGCGTAGTATTGGTACGCGAAGAGGCTAGGGTCCAACGACCCGTCTATTATCAGTAAGCGGTTCACCAGAGATGAAAAGAATTACCCAAAATTGGAAGAAAAAAACTTGCCTATTGGCTGTTGATCACGTCAAGGAAGCTATGGCTGTACTCCAGGCTCATCCCATCAAGGTGTTGACAGATCAACCTCTGAAATAGGTGTTGTATCGCCCAAAGACATTAGGTCGACTTCTAAAATGGAACATCGAGTTAAGCCAATACGAAATCACTTATCACCCACGAAGAGCTATCAATGGTCAAGCTCTGGCAGATTTCATCGCCGAATTTACTGAGCGGGACGGTGAAGAAGAAGGCATTTTGGACATGGTGCCATAGTGGAAGTTGTTTGTCGATAGTGCGTCAAATGAATTCTATTCAGGAGCAGGGGTGGTACTCCAAACTCCCAAAGGACGATTTATTTACTATGCTCTGAGAGTGGAACTTCCTTCCACCAACAATGAAGTAGAATACGAGGCTTTCATAGCAGGATTAAAAATCATTAAAGAATTAGGTTTAAATGCTGTGCATATCTACAACGATTCTCAACTAATCATCTCTCAAGTGAAAGGAGAGTACCAGGCAAGGGGCAACCTCACCCTCTACTTGCCAAAAGCATGAGAATTGCTTCAAGACATCGAGCACTACACTTTAAGTCACATTCCAAGGGAACAGAATATGCAAGCGAATCACCTATAGTCAGTTCCGGAGATGCTCAGTCAATGGGACTGGCCCCAGTCAAAACGCTTACATCACCCATCATAGATGATATGGATATCAATTGGTTTATGGAAACCACGGAGGAAGAACAATCATGGATGACGCCAATCAAAGATTGCTTGATCGAAGGTATACTCCCCAAGGATCGGAATGAGTGACAGAAGCTACTCCGAAAGGCACCACGATTCTTCTTGTAGGATGGAATTCTTTACAGGAAGGGATCCTCTACTCCCTTACTCAGATGTGTAACCAAAAGAGAAGCCAAAAAGATCCTCAGAGAAGTCCATGAAGGTGATTGTGGAAGCCACATTGCAGGGCATAATCTAGCAAAGAAGATCCTTTGATATAGGTACTTCTGGCCATCCATCAACCATGATGCACCAGAATATGCCAGGTAATGTGTGCAATGCCAAAAGTTTGCCAAAATACAGAGAACTCCATCCACAGAACTTACGCCAATGGTTGGCCCATGGCCATTTCCATTTTGGTGAATTGACCTGATCGGCGTGCTCCCAATTGCTAAGGGGGCCAAATATGCAATCGTTGCTGTTGATTACTTCACAAAATGGGCCGAAGCGGAACCGCTGCTACTATTACCACTAAGAAAGTGATTAACTTTGTCAGTAAAAATAATATTTGCAGGTTCGGAGCACCGTAGAAAATTATCAAAGATAATGGTACTCAATTCGAAAGCGTTGAATTCAAGGCCTTTGGCAAGCGTTTCCACAGCGAAAAGAGTTTCTCCACAGTGGCACACCTTCAAGCAAATGGGAAAGTGGAGGCGGTAAACAAAATCATCAAGCCACCATCAAAAAAGGGCTGACGAAAGCCAAAGGAAACTGGGTTGATGAGCTTCTACATGGACTATGGGCTTACCCAACGATGCACAAGTCAACAACTTGACACTCGCCATTCGCTCTAGCATAAGCATCCGAAGCAATAATCCCATTTGAATTGGAAGTCCCTTCTCATCGAAAACAACACTTCAATCAAAAAGAGAACGAGCAGCTCCTGCTCGAGTCACTAGATCTGATTGACGAGAAATGGGAGGAAGCCAAGCTAAGGACCACGACTCACCAGAAAAAGGTACACGGCACTTTAATTCCAAGGTTTGCAACAGTACTTTCGAAGTGGGAGTTTTCATACTGAAATGGATCGATCCAACTACAGGAACATTTGAACCAAACTGGGAATGGCCTACTCGATCAGGCAAAAGCTCGAAGATGGCACTTTCAAGCCGACCACAATCAATGGAATTCATATTCCTCGTGCTTGGAACAACGACTCGCTCCGGCATTACTTTATTTAGCTTTTATCTATGTATTTCATGTTTTCACAAATAAGCCGCCCGACAACACCGAGGGCATTGTAAATAGGCAAAATTTGCTCTACTTTCTGTTTTATCAATGAAATCTCTTTAGTTTCTTGAACCAATAACCCATTCATATAAATTACTTGCCGGGTCGGCAAAAGTAAACCGAATCAAAATTATTCATTAGCTGCTTGGGGAAGTGAAATCACAACCAACTACACTTTGCCTACTCGCCAAGTCGACGAAAGTAAATCGACTCAAAATTGAAAGCCGCGCATTTCGTAAACCGCGCACCCTAAAAAATCCACGCACTCTTAAAACCCGTGCATTTTGTAAGCTGCGTACCTTCAAAAAGCCACACACTCTTAAAAGCCGCACATTTCGTATGCCATGCACTCTTAAAAACCGTGCATTTCATAAGCTGCGCACCCTAAAAAAGCCACACATTTTGTAAGCTGCGCATCCTCAAAAAGCCGCACATTTCGTAAGCTCTGCACACTCATAAAAGCCACGCGTTTCGTAAGTCGTGCACTCTTAAAATCCATGCATTTCATAAGCCGTGCACTCTTAAAAGCCGCGAATTCCATGCAAGCACTATTTGATGTTTCTCCGGCATCATCAACAAACTATTAAGATCTTGTCAGTACCAGTATTGTCTTGACAACGCCGGGAAACTCGTCAGTTGCAGGACTAACAAGGATCCTTCCCACTATCAAAAGTAATTGACGTGATTCTAGCAAGGTCATACAGCTAGAGACGGCAAAGAATTCCAGTCGTTGATCGACAAAATCTTTGGAGTCGGGACGCTCGAGTCACAAGTTCCCGAAGATAGGAACCACAAAGTATATTTGGCTACAGACATCTGAGGAATCACTCGAATCAACTGGTCATTTATCAAGTGTTTTAAGAAAAAAACCTTGTAAAGTAGGGGAACGTACATACCAATATTTAGTTGAAAGGAAAACTACTCCACAGCCCTATTTCGCCGAACAAAGAATTTTGGCAATCGCAATGGATCTAGTTATGAAATTGGAAAAAATGCATACGTAATGCATGAAATCACGGAAATAAAGACATCGTAGACCACAAAATACGAAATGACAATGTGAAGTATAGGAATTGTAGAACAAGCAATCGTGCCATGTACATACATAAGTAGTATAAAAACAAGCTAAGTATATGATAAATAAAAAAGAACACAGAAGAGGTAACAGTAGAAACACCAATCTTTTCATTCCTTATAACATTTTCTATACAAAGTCAAAATAAGGAGGTCGTACCCACACAATATCGGCCAACAAAAAGAAAAGTATAGATGCTACAACAACGAAAGTAATAAGTGCGGACTCTGCACTTGTACAAAATACATGTCAAACAAATCAGAATGTTCCAATATCCGGCTCCACTGTCACTCGAGCTTGTCACTGTTTCTTGCCACCACTTCCATTCCGGCCTTTGGTTGGAAGTTTCTTCCTCCTCTCAGCATCCCCACCAGGAGTTGTATCGCTGCCAATGATATTAATTATAGGCTCCATGCCCATGTATCCTCCTTGTTCTTCGACCTCCTTAATAAACTCTCCCTTGGTACGCTTTTAGGACTTGCGGGAGCTCATGAATACTTTCTTTCCTTAATCTTTTCCTTCTTAACTGCCACCGTCTGCTGTTCAGTTTCAGTTAGCTGGCTGGCTTGGTCTGTCTGCTCTCGAGTGTCCGCTGCTACTAAATTGTCCTCCAAAGATACGGAAGGGTCATCCAGGCCGTGCAACGCAGCGATCTTCTTAGATTCCGGCCCTGGTTGCGAGCCAAACACAGGCGTGGTGATCAAAGCAGCTATAGAAACAAGCATTGAAGCAATCGAAATGGCAGTAGGCCGCGGGATTGGATAAGTTGGCAGTTTGATAAGTAAAGAAGACGGACCTATAAGATCAAAAGGAAAGCATTCAATTCATCTTCTTCTTGCAGTGTGAGCTGAAAATCCTTAAACTCGGGAGAAATAAGGAAGTTGCATGCATCAGAAGTGTGACCGTGAATCTCAACCTCATACCCCCCCACCGTTTCCTTCTCTTGATGGTTGCATGATCTTAAGCGAAGTTTCAGGACCATCCAAGTCTTTAGAGATACCTGTTGGAGGGGCAGACAACAAAGCGAAACCGGCTGAAGCTGAAATGATTCCTGTCTGATCGTGAGGCTGCTTGGACGATTCGCCTGGCCCAGAAATGAAACGTTCCGATAGTGCTTTGGCAGTTAAAATTGCAACAACATCGGTGGCTTCTCACTCCTTTTCCACCCGAATAATCTCTCTGCCCTCTATCAAAGCCTTCTTTGATTCTTCGTTAAGATAGGCATCCTCCAACTCTTGTTCGGTATACGCTTCCTCGTCTTCTCGAAAACGGGCCAGGACTTCTTCCCAGACCACAGCAAGAGTGCGTGGGGATTTGAGACCCAGATAATAGAGGCTACCCTAATGCAACAGGGAGTTGACGTAGAAGTTCGAGATGGTGTCGTCCATCTTTGCCGTCTTCCTTTCGAAGGCATCTTCCAGCTCCAAGTAGTCCGCCGTCCCAGCAGCCTTCTTGACTTCGACTTTGGTCTTTTTGACATTAAGTTGTATAACTTTTTATCGAAGTGAAACAATCACTTGAGCCTGGATAAAGACAGTCTTATCAGGATTCCACCATTCCTGCATAATCGGCAATTGTCTTCTTATGAGCTTCAACCGTTTCATCATGACCAGCAATAGTTCTCTTCTGAGCGTCGATGATCCCATCTCGAGTTTCAAGCTCCTTTTTTAGCTTGATTTCATCGGCGTGAGCTTCCTTGATTTCATCTCTCATACGATCTCAATTTTCACGTGAGAATCTTTTAATTCCTTTAGCAAACTAGCGCTGCTCTTACTCTCCCGAATGGCAGCATCTCTCTCCTTTGTCAATTTATTAATTCTGGCGTCACGTTCCATCAGCATCCTTTTGTAGTCATCTTTTCCAACTCAAAAGAAAGGATCTCTTGATAGTTGTTACGGTCTGTGTCTTCGAGCTGCTTACATAATTTTTCCTATCCTTCAGCTTGTTCCCAGTCACTCTTAATCGCCTGGAGATGAGGCATATAAAAATCCTTATGAATCGGACATAAGTCACGATCGAACTTAACTCCTTCTGGAACCATCCGGGGAGCAGGACTTCAAGCTTGGGTGGACCAGACGGAAGATATAAGCAGGTCTTCTACGAGGGCATGAAGAACGAGAAGCAGCCACAACATGAGTTGACGGAGTCTGGGTTGATGGAACAACTTAAACATTAGAAATCAGGACCTCGACTCCGGTAGAGATGGGAGCCGGGGCAAATATATGGTGCTAAGAAGGATGAGGATCATGATCTACTTTCAACTTTTTGGATGGCTCTTCCCGATCATCGGGAGTCTTCCTCTTCTCATATCCACCCCTGTAAACTCTGCCTCGGTCCCTGTCATCCCGACAATGAACTTTAGCTTCCCGATCTTTTCTCCTTCTCCGTTCTTCCTCAGTTTCTTGGGGCTGGTTGCGGCTTGAAGTCCATCACGACCCATATTATGCATCTGTAAATTGTTTAAGGTCTTCATAAAGTGAACAACCTTCCATAGTACCTAATAAAAAAATGAAGTAACTTTAGCGACAAAAAATGAGCTCAAATAATGCATATATGAGTGTATGTGACCTTAGTGGAGTGTGTGACATGTCGTAGGCGACCTAAAAGGACTTCACAAACCGGGTCGGAAAGCGACTACAGTGGGAGTCAGGCTAGCTCCAAAAACAACACGACCGGAGTGAGAAGACAATCCCTCGAACTCAAAATCATCTCCCATGGGTTCTGCAATGTCTACATAAACATTGCTCAAGTCCCCTAATTTGATATAGGTTTCCTATGATGGAGAGCCACAAAGTCGTTCTGCTGCTAGGGGAGCATCTTTAGCAATAATCTCTTGAGATGGCAAATCCGGGAGAATGGGACTCATCCTGGAGTTTTATCACATGATTCAAAATTTCCTTCATTGGAACTTGCATCAAATTCCTCATTGCTTGAGGAGGAATAATAGCTACTTTGGCTTTCAATTTCACCTTCCTCCTTTTCTGTGATCACCGCAGCTTTGCCTTCTCGCTGTTTGAACTCCTCTTCTCCCTCCTCCAGGATTGAGGGCATCCTAATCGGGCTACTATTTCCGGTAGTAATGGCTTTTCCTTCATGGGTTTCCTCAGTTGATCCACCAGATGGACCTTTTTTCCTCATAGAGCACCCTCTTCAGAATCATGCGATGAAGAAGTGGAGCATGTATGAATCCTGGAAGAGGTAGGGGATGGAACTTCAATGGTGATGGTAGATCTCCCAGGATGCAACAATCTATACTGATGCAAATTCTCATCCGTTAGCAGAGATTTGACCGAACTCTCTCCAGCATCTTTGGCCTTCAGAGTATGGAAGATGGAATCAAGTGATGGATCTTTATTTGGCCTCAGAATAACTGCAAGAAGTATTCAATCTATTAAAACCCCTCACCATCGTAATAAATCTCAACAAGTGAAGAGAAAACTCACCCTCTGTCGTCCAAAGACGATTAAATCCTTCAGGGCATCTAACAAAGAAATATTGGGTCTTGAACTGGGACAAGTTACTTTGGAATTGCCGCACGATTTTGTGGTTTCTTTGAGCCTCAATAATCACAAGAGACGGACATGCATCTCTTTTCTTGAATGAGAGGAAATATCTCAGCTCACCGAAGCTTGGGGCACGCTTTTCTTGAATGAGAGGAAATATCTCAGCTCATCGAAGCTTGGGGCACGATTGAATGTCTGCATAAACAAAACGTGAAGACAAGTCAAAATTACGTATCCATTGGGATGAATCTAAAACGAAGCTATTCCCAAATTCAGAAGAGTCTCTCTCCAGAAATGATTAAGTAGGGGCACTGCACCATTCAAGCACATGTACCGATGGCAGGCGGTGTACCTTGAAGGTGGCATGTGTGCAAACTCGTTTTTCAGTGGAAGGCGCACATCATCATTCGTAATGCCATGCTGTAAACAAATATTGTTTAGAACTTTAGCAGAAATTACAGTGGAAGCCCTCTCTGGAGGGTTGAGTAAAACTCTAAAGTTTGAAGGGATTCAATCAACAACCGGACCAACTAGCACCAATTTACCATATTCAGCCGGTGGTGCCGAAGAAGTAGGCGCTACCGGAACTATTTGTGAAGGCATAACTAATGACGATTCTGCTCCCGAGAGTGCCGGGATAACTCCACTGGATTTACGTCGGGATGACGGATGCTTCGTTCTATATAACAGAACTTGTATCCAACGTGGTTAGGTAATTCTATTTATAACTAGAAATCCCTCTATGTTTAATGCTTGAATTTCAAAAATACATTGACTTGTGCTAACTCGTCGGATTCCAAGCTTTAACTGGGGCAAGTGCAGTGTGTTATCTATGTGGGATGGGTACGATGTCCTGAACACTACGAACACTCTATCCTGTGTAGATTGTTTATCCGCAGCGAAGAAATGAAAAAGCTTTTCGTATCATTCATTGAAATTATTCCTTCTACACTTACCCGTTATCGGTCAACGATCGATAACGGATCCGTTGTCCAAAGCGACAAGGAAAGCTCGTTCTATTTTGAGATACACCAAGCGTGTGGTAGTAAAATTAATCCAGGATGATCAAGTCCATAGTAAACAGCCTCGATAGAGCCATTGAGGCCATGCGCTAATCGATTTTGATTTATTGAACGAAGATAGTAGAATACGTCAAGTGCAAGGCATGAATCCACTATCTACCTCCAACAAATCGCAATCAATCCGATTCATTCACCATTTTCATCGATCATCCCAAACTCATTAGCAATCACCAAATAGCACGTAAACACGTCATCACCAACCTTAGATCAAAAGAAAATGCATTCGACTTCGAGTTAGTGGTGATCCAGTGATCCAAGCTACGCAAGGTCGGTAGCGATCTAAGCAGGCAACGATTTGGGCATTGGGGCTTGGCTCGAAGTTATGGCGAAGGTTGGTGAGGTCGGTGGTAGAAGGCTTAACGGTGGGAATCGACGATGATGGCGGCAAAGGCTAATTTAGGGTTTGGTCGTGTAATAACTTGGGCCACAAGAAGAGCGCATGAACAGAGAACGATTAGAATAGGTCCGTTCTAGAAAAGATAAATAGGAGATTGGTTGTAGGAATTTTGCTATGTCTATAGATCACCAACGATCCATAAACTATAGATCACTAGCGATCCATCAGGTTACAACCAACCTTCTCCAAACCTGCCAAGCATGATCTATATATTGTTTGCAGGCATCTCAAAAATTGTAGGATCGAAATTAATTTATTGTTACGAGCAATGACGGTTCACATCGAAAACTCAATGGATGGCGGAATAGCCGAAGCCGAATTTGCTTGGAAACCTCGACACAATTAACCAGATCCCACGATATGAAAACTCAAAAGTAGTTACTTCCAGAGCACACCTAGTTTCCAACGAAGGCATACTCTAGGGGTAAATTTTAACTGGGTTTTTTTAACCCAGTAGAATTCGATAGGAGTCAGAACATGTAGATCAAGGGAAAACAACTCAAGAATCAACCAAGAGGACCACAAGAGCAGGCCAAGAAGGACTAAAGAAGAAACACACAAAAATTAACTAATATGATGGATTGTTAGCGATCCATCACCTATTGATCGCTAACGATCCATAAAGACTCCTCGTGGGTCATTCAAACCCATTGCATCATGAGTCAATATCTTTTCTGGGGTGTATACCAAGTTTCATAGCCTTCCAAGAAACCTAATTCGAGAAGCAAAGATCTATCTGATTCCAATTATAGTTCAATCCAACCTATACATGAATCATCATCAAAATAAGGCTACTAGCTATGAACTTACATGGAAAGCAACTACATAAGGCAAGGAATGCAACCCAAGCCTATAAGAATTTTTTCTCTATTTACATTTATTTTCTATATTATTGCTCTATAAGAATAGGGCTGGTGCTTTCACACTCAATACAGGGTGTTGATCCATTTTTTGGGTTAACACATATTATAAAGGGATTATAAGAGAAATTATATTACAGATAATATTGTTACTTGCTATTAAAAGCAAGAAGGGGCCAAAGTAACTACTTGCATTGTTATCTAATTTAACTTATATTTAACAACAACCAAATACACACAACATATACAAACTAAATGGCGAGTTAACTCACTCAAGCACAAGCTAAACCAAGAAGTAGATAATCCCAATACAAGTGCAACGACGAAGACGGCATCTCGATTAGATCTCGTATACAAAAGTTTTTTTATAAGATTTGGATTAAATAATTTAACTAATTAACTTAATTACCTAATTAACATTTTAATTTAATTACCTTCTTCTCCCCCCTAAATCATGCACATTGACACGCCTGCATAAGAAAACCCATTGCCTCACACTTTCCCTCCATGATTTCTCCCTCCACACTTCATTAATCGACAATCCGCCATCGTCAACGCACTCCACATCGCACGAGCTTCGCCTCCGACCCAACCAAGTCACATCCGCACCCCCACATCAAAAATGGACAACGGCTCCTGAACTGTGACATCGAATGTCGTGATCTTCCCTCGTTCACCGGTGTCTGTTTCAATGTTGTTGAAAAGTGCGTGCCACTAAGAGAAGAACAACTTTGCACTTCATTTCACACAACTCGCCTTTAAACTCCATCAAGCCTCAACCCTAGCTTTGGCTCTACAAGTCGATCATCCCCAAGTAACGTTGCACGTAATATCGCACACACCAATGTGAAGCCTTCCTCATCACGATCCCAATGGATCCAATGTTAAGTTCTATCGATGCCTCTAGCTTTGGAAACAATTTAAAGAGTGAGGGCGGCTATTATTTTTACAGTAAAAAGGAAAAAAGAAGGCAAGAGGAAAAGTGATAAAGAGAGAGGAGTAGGTGGTGATTTTATAATGATATAAATATTATATTTACTTTCTCCATTTAATCATTTCACGTTTCGAGCCCGCACGATCACACGTGACATCAGATCGCTACGAAACTTGTCGGCATACATCACCTTATTATTCCGGTCCAGATGGCACTAGTTTTGCCAAAATTCAAGACAGTGCCCCGAGATGATAATTTTACACATTTCAAGATCATTTATCGATAAAACAATTTTCAGTCACATTATCGATATTTATTCGAACAATTTATTTATTTGTAAATAAATTTTGAATTTTTTTTTCTTATCATTAGTTATCATTTAAAAAGGGTTAACAAGGCTATAAAATCAATTTAATCAAATCAAATCCAATATTCAAATATTTAAATAATTTAGATATTTTAAATATAAAATGTTAGAAATTTCAGGTCGTTACATTCTCCACCACTTAGAATAATCATCCTCGAAATTCCAACACAAGCGGTAAAAAAACAATCATACATTAGTATTTAACAATGTTACAATTACTAATAAACAAAGCTCACAGTTTGCCTGAGTTCAAAAATCTCTTATCCCACAAGGACGATAAACAATATACTAAGCATACCTTCCACTCAACAGCCTCAGGTTATTACTTAGTCGATTATTCATACTATCTCAAACAATTCGAAGAGTCATCACCTAAACTCCCCATAAGCCAACAAACATAGTATAAAATTATACCATAGCCCGTATGATGCATATATGTCATCTGTATTCAATATCAATTCTGATCACTTGCTCAATCATATAGATTTCATTTCTAAACTAGCATAGATCACTTAACCTCTCTAGTGCGGACTACGAGCTGGTTTCTTGATTAGCCATCTTCGTTCTTCTTACATAGCCATATACAATGATAGAAAATTTCAGAACTATATCAAGAATCTATATCAAGTGATTGACGTCAAGAATCAAGTGAAAAATTCCAGCTCGGACCGGTGTTAATCACCTCAGAATCACGTACTCGAATCTTAAATCAAGAACTATCATGCGGATAAAATGATCTACGTACAGCTTATGTATTTTACTCCATTGGTTTCTTAAATATACCAATTTCTTTTCATTTTTAAACACATTTATTTTCATATATAATATTTCATATTTAATATTAAAATCAATTTTAAGGCATTCCATGCAACATTACTTAAGTTTATAAACATTTTATAAAAACATATTGTTTTTTCATAAAACATTTCATTCAGACAAAATTTCATTTTAAAACATTACAAGACTTAAGTTCATTACTCATATAATACTCTGCTAAGTCCTAAAAGTATTGTTATCCACCCTTTTGACCTGGTTATATCCAAACTATTTGGCAAGTTAGACCCGATGATAGATAAGGCAAGCATCCCAAAGAGGTGATCACAGAGACCAGAGATCAAGTACAGACGACGATGTGAAGTAACGATCAAGAGAGACCAAGAGATAGACTCTACGGAACATTCTAAGTATGGATTAGTGCTTCCCCTAGGCAGGAGACCGGATCAGATCGCTATGGCTATGAACAACTTGAATCAACTGTTCAACTCAACGGAAATCAATCGATATCTCTAAAAACATGAAAGCAACTATGCAAACAATTTTGAAAACAAGAAACTAAAATGGGGGACTCACATAACCGATCGCGTGCTGCCATGTGGACGTCTTGATGGATCGACCCTGATCGCTCCCCATTGGGAATTGAGCCTTGAAATTTTGTAGATGACCTCGTCTGCATTTGGAGATTTCGCCGGCGAATTTTCAGGAAGATATTCGGTCTTCTACCCTTTAAATATAGAGTTCATAGTTCATCTGAGGGATCTGGACACTGTTATTTTTCTTGTGCTCCATTGTAATCACGGATTCCAATTCGATCCTCTTGTACTTAGAAATTCAAGTGATTAATAAAGCTATTTCATCAAAGTGGACGTAGGCATTCAACGCTGAACCACTATAAATCTGTTTGTTGTTGTTTTTACTTGTTTTCTGCTTGTTTCCTCCATTTTAATTTTGATTTCTTCATTTATTTCTCTATATATAATCTATTGTGTGTTTATGCCAATTTTTGATGTAAACATTTTGGTGCTTTCATTGAGAAGGAATTCTTAGCCTGATTGGTTCTTATCACCTACTGGTGGATTCCCATATCCGCGAGATAGATCTAGATTTCAACCGAAACGTTTTCATTTCTACTCAAATTTGAGGAAAATCTAGAAGGAAGCTGTTAGCCATGGCCAGAGGGAAGTCTACTAGTTCCCATGATGTTGAAGACAATGATGATGCTAGTGTTCAACAAGTTGATCAAACTGTACAACTGGCGGCTACCGTTGGCCAGAATATAACTGAATACATCACCAGAGCTGATTTTGAAGTCCTAATGAAGGAACTGATGGATAGCCTGAACAACTCAACCAGAAAATCCAGGCTAACATCGACCTGATGAACCAGTTGAAAGACCAGCGTGGAAAAGAAAGGAGGGAGCCTACTCCATATTTAGGATCGGAAAACTCCTCCTCATCTGATGACTGTCATTGAAACAGACACCGTAAAATGGATGCATATGTAGCTGGAGCATCGGGATGGGATCAAACGATTGGTTATGGCGGATCGGCACCGATTGGTACCGAAGCCCTAGGAGGATTGGCACTGAACCCGCTAATCAAGGGAATGATCGACATGCAGGTGGAGGAGCTTACTCTAGAGGTGCCACGATCGATCAAGGTGTTGGAGCTTAGGCGAATGTGGTTGAACCGCAGTTGAGAGATGACGATAGAACTGCTGCTCAAGAAATGGATCAAGAGTAAGTGGAGCCTAGACAACGTGGCACTGCTTGGAGGCACGGATCAGGTCGCTTACGTGAGGTGGAATACGACTACTGCCTAGCACCAACTTTCCAAACACCAGACTTAATAGCTATGCTGAGGCAGCTAGTGAAATAAAGTCAAGGCTTGAGCAATGATGATTAGGAACTCTCCAGAAGTCATACTCCATTCACCGACAACATTCTACATGCAGAATATCCACAGAGGTTCCATATGCCTACGATGCCTGCCCATATAGGAAAAACCAACCCCAAGCAGCATCTCTTGAAGTATGAATGGAACATGGACTCCACTTGAGCCACCGATGCAGTCAACTGTAGTTGTTTTTCCATTTTCTTGAAGATGTTGCGACCATGTGGTTCACCAAGCTACCACCACGGTCAATCTCTTCATTTGATGAGTTAGCAAAGAAGTTCCCGGAGTAGTTCCGCATGCACACGACTCGCCCCAAAGATGTAATATCGCTCTCCAACTTAGTCCAGGCACCAAGGGAGTCACTAAAAGATTTTCGGGAAAGGTTTAATAAAACTATTACAGAAGTCAGTAATCTGAATGATGATGCAATACTCATGGCACTAACTAGGGTAGTCGACTCCGATTCCAAATTTTGGCGTTTGGTTAGTAGGAAAGCCTCCTTCTACATTGGACCGTTTCTTTGCAAATATGGCTTAGTTTTTGAGGAAGGAGAAGGCAAAGTGAACCAGGAAGTGAGATGTTGCAACCCCAAGCATAGAGGGAGTACAAAGAAATGTGGTAGTGAAGTAGTCCGGCAATAGTTCCGGGAAAGTTCAAATCAATGTTCAGAACAAAACCTTATGAGAAGAGGAAAGGTGGTGATAGAAACCGCGATTGAAGACGTGATTCTTGGGAGGGAAGTCGAGGATCTCATCGTTTGATTACATGCCGTTGAATATGTCACTAGAGAACATTTATCTAACGACTTGTAACACTATGCAATACAGGAAACCACCTCCAACAGAACCGACGGAGAAGTAGAGACGGTCCAAAAAGTATTATAGATTTCACCAAAGTTATGGACATACCACGAACAAGTGTCATCAGCTCCGTGATGTTATTTAAAAGTTAATTTGAGGAAGAAAAATGCAGCAATTTGTTAAAGCACCACAGGATAGAGGGCAAGGGACATTCGACACCAATCGAGGACAAACTCCGCCCAGTGCTTAGGAACCTCGACAGACAGTAGGGAGGTTAGTTATTAATACCATTGTTGGAGGACCACATCCGACCGACAAAAGCTGGAATGAAATGGAGCATTACGTGAACGCTATCATAAATGTTGACATTGAATGATGCTTGAACACGGAGGAGGTACTCCAACAAAGCAGCAACGAACTATGATAGATGATATCGTGTTTTGAAGTAGAGATGTAGACAAGGTGGACACCCCTACGATCGAACCAATGGTGATCTCAGCTATGATCGACCTCACCTTGGTAAGAAAGATTCTGATTAATTGTGGAAGTTCTATGAATATCATTTTCAAGAAGGCATACAACCAGATGTTACTGGAAGCCAAAGATCTGAAACCATGCAAAGCCCGTATTCATAGCTTAACGCTACTGCAACCGAAGTAGTGGGCTATGTCAAGCTACCAGTGGAGTTAGGAGACGACAGCCAAAGGGAAGTATGGGTGCTGCTGTTTGTTGTGATGGATGTGAACTCATCATATAATGCTTTTCTAGGCCGACCGGCCCTTGTTGAATTCAAGGCAGCTATCGCCTCCTGGTGCTTAATGCTAAAATTCCTAACATAGAACGACATGGGAATTACTCATAGAGGTCAGGCAATTGGTCGAGCCTGTTATGTGGCTGAGTTGAGAGATGCTCTGTAGAGAGAAAAAGGAAAGGATGTGGAGAAGCCTCTCTACATCAAAATTAATGAAACTTAGCAGTCAGCGTCCGAGCCTTGGCTTGGGTAGCATAGTCGGTTCTATAAAGATATAGATCCAGGAGATAATGGAGAGGAGCCTAAAGAAACCAAGGCTGCACCTGCTGAGCTGACGATCGACATTACGGTTAGCCACGATGTCCCATCACGGGTCTTGAAGATCGGATCACAGCTCAGTATAATGATGATGAAGGAATTAGCTAGTTCTCTTTGAGCGAATCTTGATGTGTTTGCTTGCACCCATTCTGACATGTGTGGGATATCATCGACCATCGCGAGCCATGCATTGAATCTCTAACGAGGCATGTCCTGGTGAAACAAAAGCGATGCGACATAGATCCAGAGAGATCTACCACACTTAAAGAGAAGGTGGATAAACTCAAGAACAATGGGTTTATCCGTGATGCCCTCTATCCGAAATTGGTATCTAATCTAGTTCTTTTGAGAAAAGCTAATGGAAAGTGGCAGACATATATCGATTACTCAGACCTAAACAAGGTGTGCCCGAAAGAAAGCTTTCCACTTTCGAGGATCGACCAGCTGGTAGACTCAACCGCTGGACATGAACTGCTTTCATGCATGGACGCATACTTCGGATACAACCAGATTTCGATGCATGTCACAGACTGGGAATACACCAGCTTCATTACCGACCTAGGATTATACTGCTACGTTGTGATTCCTTTTGGGCTAAAGAATGCTGTAACTACTTACCAGAGATTGGTCAACGGGGTGTTCAAAGACCACATTGGGCGATCGATGGAAGTATGGGTGGATGATATGCTCGTGAAGTCACGACAATCAAATGACCACATTGATGACTTGGCAGAGATGTTCAGCGTTCTCTAGAAGTATGGAATGAAACTTAATCCCTTGAAATTCTCTTTTGGCGTTAAGTCAGGAAAGTTCTTAGGTTTCATCGTCAACTCTCATGGAATTAAAGCCAATCCTGAGAAGATTCAAGTGATCAGAGGTATTCAAGTACTAAAGACAATTAAGTAGGTACAAAGTCTAAATGGAAGGACACCACCCTGAGCTGGTTCATCTCTAGAGCCACCGACAAGTGCATTCCTTTCTTCGAATTAATCAGGAGAGAGAAGAGAAACTTTGAATGGATGCAGGACTGTATTGATTCATTTCAAGCTCTAGTATGTCACTTAGAGACACCCCCTATCATGTCCAAGCCATTGGATCATGAAGACTTGTATATTTACTTGGCAGTGTAGGTACATGCGATAAGTGCCGTACTATTGCACGAAGAGAGTCGAGTCCAGAGGCCAGTATACTATGTTAGCAAGCGGTTGGCAGGTGCTGAAATAAATTACCCGAAGCTAGAAAAGCTCGTGTACTGCCTGTTGATTACGTCAAGAAAGCACGACCCATATTTCCAGGCTCATCCCATCAATGTCTTCACCGACCAGCCATTATGACAGGTCTTACAGTGACCTAAGATGTCTGGCAGGTTACTTAAATGGATCATCGTATTGAGCCAGTTCGATATCTGTAACACCCCATAAAATGAACCATAAATAAATGAGGTAAATTAAATTAAATGTGAAAAGGTAGAAAATGGAAATTTTATAAAAGTTGAAATTTGACAACAGAAGCTATAACATTGCATTCATGGTAAAATTCTAAATAATTTCCATATATAATATGCTGAAACGGAGCTCAAACAAAGAAGTTATGATCATTTGAAGTTTTCAGATTTAAAGTAATTTGAATAGGATTCAAATAAATAATTACTTTCCTAATTTGAAATTAATCGTGATTAGACTTGGGGGTTAAGTAAAGTTAAAAATTAGCAATTAATGTTAAAAGTTAATTAGGGTATGAAATCAATAAATAATCAAGCAACGGTAAAATAAAATAAATACCTTCCCAAAATAAGGGAAGAAGTTGACCCAACACCTCAAGGGGTCGACCTAGAGGTCGACCGTAGGGGTCGACCACTTGGAGCATATGGGTCGAGCACTTCCTTGCTATGGAGCCTATTTTGATGAGTTGTACGTTCCAGATTTATCCGTTTTTAATCTATTCTTATTAAACGGTTCTGGTGCGTTTCCAACCACTATAAATTAGACCCTAGACCTTTCATTTTTATCCGAAAATATTTTGAAAATAATAGCTAAACTCTACCATTGTTATCTCTTCAAATTAGATTCAGAAACTTTGTAGAGAATTCAGGTAAGAATCCAATCTATTTTCTATTTATTTCTTCTACCCCGAACCTATTTTCATTCTATTCTCCTCCAGCTATTCTAAATCTAAATATACCCCTTCCCGATTGTGTATGTATATATCAAAAGAGAGAGATTCTAGAAGAGATTGTGAGGCATGCAAATCCAAGGAAGTCGAAGCAAAGGCTATTCTATGAGTGGAAACCTTATTATTTCTTTTCAACAATTGTTTAGTGTATTTCTTTTTGAATATGAGTATGCCTTAGGGATTTTAGGATTCCAAAAATATGATAGGTAAAATCCTCCAAAATTCCTTCTTACTTTAATATGTCAATTCTACGATGAAAATCCCAATTATTTGCATTAATTTGATGGATTTTTTTCGTTTATGCAATTTTTGATAATTTTATAGTCTATTCCACATCTCCTTCTTCGTTGGGCTAAATTGTGATTCTTCAATAAAATAAGGGCTTTAGATTACGGATTCTGTTCATATTTTACACCACTTATTCTTATTTATTTCTTTGTAAAAGAGAGGAGTTGAATAGAATATGGGGTTTAGATTGCAATTCTTATTGTTTAAGATATTCCACTGAATTGGTGTAATAATTGAGTTTCTATTTTATTTACAAGTCTGCTATTGCAGTTTTGGTTATGAATATTTATTCATTGCTTTGGACATTAGAATCCCATGAAATCTTGGGAATTTGAAGAAAAACCTGTGATAATAATTGGTTAGGGAATTGACATTTAACGCTAGTTTAGAGCGTAAAATCCATGCGTTTAGAACTTATTAGGTGCGAATATTTATTTCTCTATTTTCGTAATTAACATATAATCATTACATATATAGCGTAGTTAATTAGACATTTATTTACCTTTATTTCCCCCATTAGGAAGGTAATTGATTGTGAAGTGAAAATAAAAGGAAACTCGTATTTAGTCTAATTACTATTTTAAGGCATAATAAGGAAGATTCCTTATAAGGCCTTATTTACGAAAAGATAAGATGAGTGTATGTATGCGTGTGTGTATAGAGAGTAGTTGATTTATGGCTAAGTCATAGGGATGCAAGATCAATAGAGTTACAAGATGAAAGTCCGCTCTTCACTTTGAGGCTACCAACAGTTGTGTACACTTTGATTGATGTGAGATATCCTTATGATAAATATTTGTAATGACACGAGGTTGGTCCCAAATGCAGTAGGGAAAATCTGCCCAGCTAATCTGGCTACCCGTTCCTAAAAATAGTCGGACTAATATGAGATGTCATTATGAGTATGGGCCATAAGACGAAGGACCTACTTCAGGGTCATTAGGTATTAAGTGGTTGGACCTATTTTTTTTTTTACCTAGATGAAGTATTAAATGGCCATGGGGTTACGTTAGGTAGTATCTCTATAGGGTTCCGCTTTTAGAAATAGGTATTAAATGATGGGGTCTGCCTTAATTAAGATATTAATTGAACAGAGTCTGCCTATTTTCCACATGGAAGTATTAAGTGGCCTAAGAGATTCCATTTGATGTCAGCTAGATGGTACCATTGAGAAGCACACCTTGGAAATGGGTATTAAATGATTGGATATGCCTTAATTAAGGTAGTAGATGACCAGAGTTTGCTTATTTTCCAATAAAAGGTATTAAGTGGCTTGGGTATCGTCTCTCACATTATTAGCTATTTATAAAGTATGATTGGATATGGGATTCTAGAAACCTACTTCTGGAAATGGAAGGTATTAAGTGGTTGGACCCACCTCCTTTCCTTATAAAGAAGAATTGAATGGTTTAAAAGATTTTGTGTTCGTAGACATATTCTTATTTTGAAATATACTGCCCAAGTACTAAAAAGGTAAGACTCGAGGTTTTTATTCACCAGACAGTTGTTGTTTCGACTCCCTCCATATTACAACATAGGTTAAGAATGGAGAATCTTGGCTTGTGGCAGTATTTGTTTTGAAATAATAATATAGCTACGGTAATACTTTATAAGTGCTGCTATTTCTGAAATTTCAATGTTTTTGAAATTGTTATAATTGAATGAACGAACTTAGAAATGCTACAATTTTGGAAATTGAATAATTGATTTGAAAGTATATTGAATTCATGTTTAAATGGTTTAAATGAATATGTTATGGTTTCAAAGTGTTATGAATTTCATTTAAGACTTGTGATTTTGAAAGCATTATAACTTTGGAAAGTGATATGATTCTTGAAATGGATATAATTGAAGAAAAAAAGGTATTGTTTTGATATGGCTTAAAATGAATATGTTTTGATTTGAAATATAAACCATTTTAAAATTTATAACCACGGGTTATAATAACGATTGGTTGCTAAAGAGATCGGGATCAGATATGGACATACTCTCTGTCGATACCGAAAACCACTTTAACAACTGTGTACGCGGTGGAGATTCCAGAATGAAGTAGGATGGTGGCGACGATCCTATTGAGGTATATACGTGGACCAGACTCCCATGAGTTGGCATAAGGTGGCTAAAACAGGAGCGATTGACGGGCCAATGAGGTAGCTCCTCTGATCGGATGCATTTGTTCGATACCATTCTATTACTTTGTGATTGATTTGATGGCCATCCTCGATTTTGATTTGGGAGTGTGTTCAACCGGTAGTGGCTGCTGTGCGTTACCACCAGCCCGGATGCGTAATTGGTATATCTACCCTGGCATTGCCTAGTTGTATCGTGTCACCTACCCTAGCGAGCCTTGTACGAGTTTGGTTTTGTGCCGTACCCTGTGGAGTATTTAGGGTAGCCTTCGATCTGGAGGTATGCTGATACTGGATAGACTACTGGGACTATTTATGTGTTAAGGTGGAAAATGTAAAGCCTTAACGCTATTTTAAAGTAAGTTTATTTTACTATTAGACACTATTATAATATCGTATATTATTACATAGTAAATAGTTTAACGGATCCTTAAAGAATGGGCGATCCCAAGCATTCTTTAAGTTACTTGTGCATTTCTATTACAGTTCACTTGATTTGGTTTACATTGTATAAGTATGTATGTCCTGACTCGAGTGTTTTGTGTCTTACTTTACGCTCGGGTCAGACTGGGTTGTTTCAGTATTCAAGACTCACCTTTGGAGCTGGAGTTCCACTTGGATCCATCTATTGATTCCGCTTTCAGTATTCAGTTGATTCCAGTGGTGTATTCAGATCTTGTATTTGACTATTGTATTGAGACATCTTTGTATTCATAAATCCTGCTGTATCTTGTTTAACTCTGTTATATACATAATAGCTTCATGAACTACTATTCTTTTCTTTCCGCTGCATTATTGTTATATTACTCTGTGTCTGTGATTTTGTGATTATTTATTTACTGTATATATTGAGTTTTGCCAAATTTATTTACAATCTATTGTTTTGAATTATTCAAGTCCGACATGTGTGGATTTATTGTCGATTTGAATGGTCCAAAATAGTGGGTTTTTACATTTGGTATCAGAGCTCTGGTTTTAGGCAAAACTCAGCATATAGAGTAGATTAAATTATGGAATCACTTTCGTTCGAGCTTGAATTCCTTCTTCTTCGATCAGGTTTCCTTTGAATTTTGGAATGTTACCTTGGTTCCAAAATCCATTCTTGTCTCTCCCTATTCGTATTCTTCTGGATTTTTGAGTATTCCATAACTCCATACAATAGGCATTGATTCACCGGAGATTTCTGTATCCTCGGTTTACAATGCTGCTATCTCTTGCGATACTCAAAATTTTATCTTTTGAGATCGAATGTCGATTTACCTCTGAATTCTACCTCGATATTATTTTGAAGTCACGGTTGACCGGTTAAGGTTGCCCGTGATTTATATAAGTCTAACCATTTTTCTTCTCTCTTTGAAATCTATTTATCTTCCTATCAAGCCTACCTTCTAGTCGAATTCTTTTGGTTTGGACCCCTCTATATTTGAATCTCTATCCTTGATTTGAATCTATCCTTGAATCATCGGGAGAGGGAGTGTATTTTGTATTTCGTATTTTGTTATTAATATTAAAATGTTTTATATTGTGTTGTTTGAGTTGTTGACGTTGGTTTGGATTTTCGATCGATTCGTCTGATCAACGTTATCGATAGGATTTCCAAAACACTTGAACAGAGCAAACTGACACAATATTATTTTCAAAAATTGATAAATTGGATTAATTTGTATGATTATATTGTATACGTATAAGTAGAATTTTGAAATTTTATAAGTTAATTAAATTGGTTGTTTAAAATGATAATATTTGATTTTCATTTATTTATTCTATAAATGAATTTATAAATATGGTTTATAAAGTGATTTGAAGTTTAACAAACTTAAATCTAGAATTTGAGAATTTAATTTCCGATAATTTCAAACTCTTGTTATAAAGTTTTAAAAATTATACTATTTAAAGTATTTGTTTCAGAGAATTATAAAATGTTGAAATCAGTACTCTCTTCGTTTGTCGCTGGAAAATAATTTCGGTGATGACTGCAGCATCATTGACATTCATTTTCGAGTTTCGAAGTGGAGAGGCTATTCTGTGGCTTTGCTACACTTTTGTTCGAAGATAAATTTTGTATAATTTCTTAAGTATGATTTGATTTATATATATATGGGTATATTATTTTAAATTTAATTTTATTTGTTATATATAGTAAATATATTTATCTTTAAATGGTTTGAAGTGAATTAGAAATTTAATTCTTAAATATATGTTAAAGGATGATTTTAATTATTGATAAATCCAAAAAATTTGAATAAGTATTTAAACATTAATAATTGAAATGAAATTTTTTATTGTATAATCCTCTATTGCATTCTAATATAACTTACCTTAATTATTCAAAAGTTAACTATGTAACTGAATATTATACAATATAAAATGTTGTTAAAGGAATTTTTAAATAAATTTGAGTGGTTATTATTAGTGTGATCGGAAGGGGTACTATGCTAATTGTTGCCCTGCTTCAGTTAGTACTGCTCTTCTTTCTTCTGCTCCTGCTCCTAGTGATACCCAAGGTACTCTTCGGGGCACCTTTCCTTTGTTTTCAGTATCCTGTTCATGTTTAATTTGATTCTGGAGCTTTCCATAGTTTTATCTATTGATCTTTGTGATAAGTTTGAACATCTCCTTTCTCCTGAGTATGTTCCTGAACTTTTGTGTGTTTCTAATCCTGTTGGGCTCCGCAAACCTTAGTAGGATTTGTAGAAGGGTGAAACTCTTCTATTCTGGCCATCGTTTTTTGGTAACTCTTTGGTTATTCTGTGCTGTATGCCCAGGGTTTTTCTGGCAGCTTTATTTATTCTTTTGATTCTTCTCCTGGTGATCTTTATTCGACTCATGTGGTCAAACTCTATCCCGATGTATTTGGTGAAGTCACTGCTTTACCTCCTAAGCGGGAAATCGAATTTCGTATCGATCTTATTTCTGCAGCTATTGTTTTCTCTCAGCTTGATCTGGCCTCAGACTTTCACCAGCTCAGTGTTGCTGTGGATAGTATTCCCAAGACTGCTTTCTGTACTGAGAATGGTTTCTATAAATGGTTAGTCATGCCTTTTGGTTTGACTAATGCTCCTGTTTTATTTTTTTGATCTTGTCTTTGTTTTGATATTCTAGTCTTCTCTAATCTGAGGAAGAGCATGAATCTCATTTGAGCTTTGTTCTGGAGACTCTTAGGAGTCATCAATTGAAAGCTAAATTCTCGAAATGCCATTTCTCGAAGGATGAAGTCCAATTTCTTGGGCATATTGTTTCTGGTAATGGAGTTTCTGTTGATCCAGTTAAGATCGCTGCGATCGATGTAAGTCTTCTTTTCCTTCTCTTTTCTCTTTATCATTCAATCACTCTATCTTTTGTGTTGTCCTTATATCTCTCCCTATTCTGTAAAGGATTGGGAAACTCCTAGGACTTCAATTGATATTCATAGTTTTCTGGGCCTCGGCGATTATTATCGGGGATTCATTGTGAATTTTGCTCGGAAGGCTGCACTTTTCCTAGCTTTGACTCGTAAGAATGTTAAGTTTTACGAGAGTATTTGGGTTATTGTGGTTAGACTGATCAAGTCTGCTCCTTTCATTCCGGTCAAGTCTACTCGATTTGTTTACAGTCTGTCCGAGATCTATTTGAGAGTGATTGTTCATCTTCATGGTGTTCCTATCAGTATTGTTTGTGATAGAGATACCATTTTCATCAGTCAGTTTTGGAGAGTCATTCTGGAATCTTTGGATACTCACTTGAATCTGAACACTGCTTACCATCCATAGACTGACGGTCAAATGGAAAGAGTGAATCAGATTCTGGAGGATCTTCTTTGTTCTTATGTTCTTGATTTTTGGAGGATCTTGGAAAGATCATCTCCATCTCGTCGAATTTACCTATGACAACAGTTATCAGGTATAATTTCAATCTTCTGTTTATCGTGTCTTAATCCTCTATCTATCTTCTTTACATTTTGTATCTAGGCTATTATTGCAATGTCTCCGTTTGTTGCTCTTTACGGACGACCTTGCAGATCTCTATCTTGCTGGATTGAATCCGGTATCATTCGGTTCATTGGTCCTTTCTGCATCTTAGAGAGGGTTGGTTCTTTGGCTTATTTCTTGGATTTACCTGAGAAGTTTTCTAGGATACATAATGTATTCCATGTTTCACATCTTCGTCGGTATCTTCAGGATCCATCTCTTATTGTCCAACGTTCTGCTCTCGAAAGTTTGGATATTGGGCATAATCTGACTGTCGAGAGAAAGCCACTTCGTATTGTCGATAGAGGTACGAAGCAACTAGGAAGGAAATCTGTCATCATGGTCATAGTGCAGTGGTGTACTGATGATCGGGATTGTACCTAGGAGACGGAGGAAAACATGCGTGCTTCGAATCCGGAATTGCTTGTTTCAGGTACTATCCGCTGTTCAATCTTATCTTTCTTTGTCTTCTCTGTGTCTCGTTCCTTTTCGAGGACGAAAAGTTTTGAGTGGGGGAGAGTGTAACAACCCATATTTTTAACAAATATTTTTAAATTAAATTTATTTGAAAACTTTGATTTTAAAGTCATTTTAAATTGAAATATTGGAATTTTCCAATGTAATTTTGGATTTTGTTTATAATTTATTTTCCAAATATAATAGAATAATGTTTTTCTGAAAATTTTATATTTTGGTCAACTTTGGCCAAACTTTGACTTACAGTTGAAATTTTTAAATTTGAATTTTTAAATTTCTAATCTTTTTTTCTTTGAAACTGCATTTGATTCTGATGTTCGTTTTGCTTTTCGTTTCATCAAATCCTGCTTTAAACTTTTAAATTGGATAGAATACAGCGTTTTACACGCAATTATTTTCTGAAATTTTATTTTCTATTTTTCTATGTTCATTTCTTTATTTTTATTTTCTATTTTTTTGTTTAGACTTTTATCTTATTTATTGCATCTTTAACTTGTTTTATTTTGATTTTTGGCTTTGGAAATTTCAAGAGACTTTGGTTTCTTTTTCTTTAACTTATGCCTTTTCTTTTGCCAAGCCATTCACATCCCTTACCCGTTCATTCTCCACCTCATAGCCGTACAAAACATTACATTATCCCATACTTCTCATTTCATTTTTCACGTACATTTCTCATCTCCTCTTTCTCAAGTTTTCATTGCTCCTCTTCTTCCTCTTTTTCCATTTTCTTTTTCTCTTTTCTTTGTTGGCCTCAAGCTATGCTCGGCCTCCACCTTCACCATGCTTTAGCCGACCACAACTCCTCACCACCACCACTTATGACCGGCCATCATCTTACACCACCCTAGCCGTGAATCCGTTGATCCAATAACCCATCTCCAAATCATGCAAACCCTAGCCGAGATAACCATGAACCCTTCCTATTGCTTGCCTTAGCCAACACCCAAATTCCTCCACCTAATGTGCCTTGCCGTGACCACTTCCTACCCTTAGCCATGACCTGACCTGATGTGTTTTGATCCATTGCATCACTTGACCAGATCTTAACCCATAGGGCCGAGCCATGTAGCCATAAGGCCGAACCAAATGGTTGCATGCCTTTTGACCTTTCGCCTTCCTATTGCATGTAACTTGCATCTCTTCACATTCCAAACCATAGCCATGCATACTTGCCTCATAAACCCACCATAGCCGAGCCTACTTGTATAGATCAAGCCATTTTATCTCATTTTGATTCATAATTTTTACATTGATTTGATTTATAATCTTTTGTGTTGAATTATATACTTATGTACATTTTGTATGTGTTTTTATGTGTTGTTTACAAGACTTGGATCTTGGCTCTCCATCCACTCGAATCTAGTTCGTGCTTTGTCGTGCTTTTCGGAGTCTGTTGTTGTGTCTTGAATTGTCATCTCTAGCTCTAAAGGTGAGTTTATCACTCTCGACATTCGTACTTATATAATTGTGAAATAATGACATGTGAATTGTAGAAATTAATATGCTATGTTCATATATGCCTGATTATATGATGTTGTATACTGCTTGTATATTTGTTACATCACCTGATATGATATTATATGCTCTACTGTTATTTTATTTTTTGTATCTCACACTGCAAGTTCCCTTTCACTATGGGTTGAAATGATACATACCCGAACGGACTTTAGAATAAGGAAAAATCATTATGAGCTGAAATGATAGGCTCGAGTGATTTTTATTGTATTTGATTTGACTTGGGATTGCGGTTTGAAATGATAGAACCCGGATTTTTCGTTTTAAATTACGGATTGAAATGATACATATCCATATCACTTTACCTAGGTTAGAAAATATTATACAGACCCGTGGTTTATTTTAAATAATAGTTTTCTGAAATTTTTAAGTATTTTGAAACATTAAATATATGTGATTTTGAACTTAAGTTTGATATAATGGTTTTCTGAAATTTTTAAGTATTTTGAAATATTAAATATATGTGATTTTGAACTTAAGTTTGATATAATGGTTTTCTGAAATTTTTAAGTATTTTGAAATATTAAATATATGTGATTTTGAACTTAAGTTTGATATCATAGTTTCTAAAATTTTTTAAGTATTTGGAATTTAAAATTATCTGAGATTTTAACTTAAATTGGATTTAAATGATTTAAATAAATTTTGTAGTGATTTTATGTAAGTTAAAGTGTATAAGCAAATTTATGATTGAAAATGTAAATTTTGATTTGACTTAATAATTGAAAAATAGTGTTAAATGGAATTTTAAGCTTAATTTAGTGATAAGAATATTTTATTTATGAAATGGGTATTTTAAATAAAGCATTAAGTTAATTGTTAAAATAAAAGTTAGGTAAATTAATGTATTTTGACTTGATAAATGAATTATAATTTAAATTGGATATTGGTTAAATAAATGTTATTTTATTAAAAAAAATTAAGTTAAGTAATATCCAAATAAATAATTTTTGAAAAGTGAAATAAGTTTGATAAGTTAAAAATGATAAAAGTTGAAGATATATTGTTTTAAAGTGATATAATTAACCTCTAACAGAAATTGTAGCGTTTCAGAAATGCTGTGATTTTAATGTACTGTTTTCCAATCTACCACTATACTTACTGTAACATTTCAAAAGTGTTGTTGTTTCTAAAATTGAACTATTTTTCAAATAATATAGCTACTGTAATAATTTATAAGTGCTGCTGTTTCTTAAATTGAACTGTTTTTGAAATAATATAGCTACCGTAATACTTTATAAGTGATAAAGTACTGTTGATTTTGAAATTGAACTGTTTTGAAATAATAACATAGCATCTGATACTTTATAAGTGCTGCTGTTTTTGAAATTGAATTGTTTTGAAATAATAATATAGCTACTGTAATACTTTATAAGTGCTGCTGTTTTTGAAATTGAACTGTTTTGAAATAATAATATACTTACTGTAACACTTCAGAAGTGGTGTTGTTTCCGAAATTGAACTGTTTTTGAAATAATAATATAGCTACTGTAACACTTTATAAGTGTTGTTGTTTCTGAAATTGAATTATTTTTGAAATAATAATATAGCTACTGTAATACTTTATAAGTGCTGCTGTTTTTGAAATTGAACTGTTTTGAAATAATAATATAGCTACGGTAATACTTTATAAGTGCTGTTGTTTCTGAAAATTCAATGTTTTTGAAATTGTTATAATTGATTGAATGAACTTAGAAATGCTACAATTTTGGAAATTGAATAATTGATTTGAAAGTATATTGACTTCATGTTTAAATGGTTTAAATGAATATGTTATGATTTCAAAGTTGTGAGGAATGCGGATTACGGATCTTAAGGCTAGGAATAACACTTGAGGGGGGAGGGGTGAATAGTGTTTTTAAGAAATTACTAAATCTTTTTGAGTTTATGTTAATTTGAACACAAATGTATGCAATATTCAAACACAGGTATAATCACAGATTCAAACACAGATGCAAAAATAAAGTAAATGCAGTAAAGGAAAGAACATACCAGATTTTATACTGGTTCGGGGTTACCCTACATCCAGTCCCGCACAATCAAGTATGGATTTCCTTTCAAAAGCAATTCAACAATTACAACCCTCGGTTTCAAGGCTACGAGGTACACCCTCCAGAATAACAATCCTCTGGGTAGACATACTTGATTTCCGGGGCAACAAGTTCACCCAATTGATTTCCAAGGCTACAATCACACCTTTTCTCGCTTGATTGATTTCCAAGGCTACAATCACACCTTTTCTCGCTTGATTGATTTCCAAGGCTACAATCACACCTTTTCTCGCTAGATAGATTACAAAGAAGCCTATAACTCTGAATAGCACTTAGATCTTGTTGAAATAGTGATAGAGAATCAAACCAGAGATAATCTAGTTCGATTCAATGTTGATTTCGGCAGAGTAATGATAGGATTTTGATTAAGAAAATGTGGAAGAAGAAGAGGAGTGAAAAAACCAGAAAAACTGATTAAAAATTCGTTGAAACTAACCCCTATTTATAGAGGAACAACAACCATGTCCATTCGTGAAGAGTTATGACGAATAGACACTTCTTTTGAAATTTGAATTTTGAACTCAACTGTCACCTTGTCGACATGGTCACCATAGGCATGTCGACATCCCAAAGCAATTTTTGATGTTTTGATTTTCTTTGAAAATAACCTTTATCTTATATTAAAACTATTTTAAACTTTATAAATATACTTGATTATAGGTAAAATACATAGATGAATATAAAGAATAATATATATAATATTTTACTATAATTTTATATTTGAATCAAAGTATAAATATATTATAATTAAAAGGTAGTTTAAAATAACCGAAGTTTAAAAACAAGAATTTTTAATGCTAAAACATCCTTTTGAGAATCATTTAAAAAGATAATTTTTAAGGCTAAAACATTTTGAAAAACAATTTTGAAAATCATTCCGAAGTAGTTTTTGAAAATCATTTTGAAGTAGTTTTGCAAGCTTCTTCCTGCAGAATATCTCATCATGACAGGACTCGAGAACTTGTACAAAACCAGGATGTTCGTGGGTTTGTAAGCCACTTGTCGTAGGTTTGTAAGCTACTTGTCGTGGGTTTGTAAGCCATTAAAAAGGTAGAAATGGGTTCCATCCCAAAAGAAAAATGGAGTGAAGATTTCAGTGCTATTGTGAAGTTTTAACATAATTCTAGACTCAATACTTATCTTGAAATCTTGAACTCTTGATAATCTTGATATTCTTGATACTCATGAGTCTTCAATCTTGATATCTTGAATCTCTATACTGTACAGTCTTCATTCTTGGTACCTGCATGGTTAAATCCTACATATACATATATATCTAAACTATAATGTTAGTATTTATATTTTATAATCTTATTCTAAGGTTGTTGTCATCAAAACCATCAACTCATGGACTAACAATCTCCCCCTTTTTGATGATGACAACCTTTGTTTATAAAATATTACTTCTATCCTATTGACTCCCCCTAAATCTAATAACTCCCCCTTAATCTATGCCTAACTCTCCTATTTTATATTTCTCCCCCTTTGTCATCAACAAAAACAAACTAACTCCTAAACTATATAACTCTTAGTCTAATATCCTTTGATGATGATAGTGTTATCATCAATACTTACTTATAAACCTAAAACTTAGTCCTAAATTACAAACTCTCCTAACTAAGAATCTATATAATAATACTTTTAATAGAACATATATATAAGAACACACATTATTTATTATATATTTGTTTATATTTACATTTTTCGTAGAGATCGAAACAAAACAAACAACCAATAGAAAAGGAAGAAAAAAAACTAATGTGTGTTTTTGAACATAGGAGATCTATGAACCGAACAATTTGGATAGTGGAAACAGAAATTTCCACGTTGTTCGACAAGATTTCCATCTTTGTCAAAGCACACTTCGCCAATGCAAACGACTTTGTCGTTGTCTTCCGCGTGCGCTTCTTCCATGGGGACTACTTCTTCTTCTTCTTCTTCGTTGGCCTCTTGTACATGATCTTCTGATGAGTCCTCGTCAATCAAGATTGGGTTGGCATGATTATCCATAAGAAATTTTTGCAAATTCCTCAGGATTTTGCCTTGCCTCTCTTGTTCTTTGGCCATTCGAAGTTACATCACTTGGATTTCAGTCATTAACTGAAGGGTATCTTTCAGAGAATCCTCTATTTTTGTTACACGAGCGAGTGTTGATTGTTGACACGGACCAGAAGTAGGCGATGGAAACAAAAAGGATGATTTTAAGTTTGATTTGGAAGAGGAGGCCATTGATAAATTGAACTCAGAAGATAGGACAGAGAGAAAACAGAGAGAATGAAGAAACATTTCGAAATAAGAGAAATTTATAACCACTTATTTAAATTTTGGTGGGAAAAGAAATTTAAAAATAAAAACGTTATATGTCGACATGGGTCTTGGGGGGATGTCGACATGGTCCTTGAAATTTTGCCTATTTAATTTATTTTGAATTAATTATATTTGTTATTTATATTTTATATTTCAATTAATGAACAAATACCTAATTCTCTTCTTAATTTGGTAAATGTAGATTCATTTAAGGGTTTTGTTAAGATATCAGCAATTTGATTTTCAGAATTGATATAGTCGATAGTAATTACTTCTCTACTTATATTATCTCTGAGAAAATGGTGTCTGATATCAATATGTTTAGTTCGAGCATGTTGAGTAGTATTTTTGGATAAATTTATTGCACTAGTATTATCACAATAAATTGGTGATTTTGAGATATTTAAACCAAAATCTTTTAAAGTTTGTTGCATATATATTACTTGAGAACAAGCCAAAGCAGCAGAAATATACTCTGCTTCAGTTGTTGATAAAGAAACTGTATTTTACTTTTTACTAAACCAGGAAATCAGAGAATGCCCTAAAAAGTGACAAGTTCCACTTGTACTTTTTCGGTCTGATTTACAACCAGCATAATCAGCATCACAGTAAGATATTAAGTCAAACGAATCATTTTTAGGATAAAATAAGCCATAATCAAAGGTGTGTTTAACATATCTTATAATACGTTTTACAGCTTTTAAGTGAGTTTCTTTAGGTTGAGATTGATACCTTGCACAGAGACAGACACTATGCATGATATCAGGTCTACTCACAGTGATATAGAGTAGTGATCCAATCATTCCTCTATATAATTTTTGACTACATCTTTCGAGAGATCTTCTTTACTAAGTTACTCATTGGTTGCCATGGGAGTGGGTTTTCCACTCGCAGTAGTCAAACCAAATTTACTAACTAGGTCTTTAGCATATTTTTCTTGACTAATAAAGATACCATTATCTAATTGTTTTATTTGTAATCCTAAAAAGAAGTTTAATTCACCCATATGACTCATCTCAAACTCTTTTGTCATTATTTCAGAGAATTCTTTATTCATTTCAAAATTAGTTGATCCAAAAATGATATCATCTACGTAGACTTGTACTAGTTGAATATCATTTTTATTTCTTTTAATAAAAAGAGTATTATATACTTTACCTATTTCAAAATTAGATTGTAACAAGTAAGATCTTAGTCTATCATACCAGGCTCTAGGAGCTTGCTTTAGACTCTATAGAGCTTTCTTAAGTTCGTAAACATGATTTGGAAATTTATCATTTTCAAAAAGTGGTGGTTGTTTAACAAATACTTCTTCTTTTACAAAACCATTTAAAAATGCACTTTTAACATCCATTTGAAATAATTTGAAATTATTATGATTTTCGAAAGCAAGTAGAATCCTAATAGCTTCTAATCTTGCTACGGGGGCAAAGGTTTCATCAAAATCTATTCCTTCTTCTTGACAATAACCTTGAGCGAATAACCGGGCTTTATTTCTAACAACCTCTCCTTGTTCATTCATTTTATTTTTATAAACCCATTTAGTTCCAATTATTGTTTTATTTTCAGGTCTAGGAACAAGTACCCAAACATCATTTCTAGTGAATTGATTTAATTCTTCTTGCATAGCCAAAATCCATGAATCATCAGTTGATGCTTCTTCTGGATTTTTTGGTTCAATAGTTGATATAAAAGCTACATTACTCATTTGACTTAGTTGGTTTCTAGTTTTAACAACAGATTGCATATCTCAAAGTATATTTTCTATAGGGTGATCTTTTAAAAGTTTAATCCTTTTATTAGAATGATTCAATTCATTATTAGTTTCAGTTGATTCTTGGTTTTGAATGATTAAATCCTCTTCATCATTTATTTCTTCAAAATTTTTGAAATTTTCATCAAATGAAACATGCATTGTTTCTTCGATGGTATTAGTTCTTAAATTAAATACTCTGTATGCTTTACTTCTATTAGAGTATCCGATAAAGATACCTTTGTCGGATTTAGGATCAAATTTATCTAAGTTATCTTTTGTATTTAAAATAAAACATTTACTTCCAAAAATTCTAAAATAAGATACCTTAGGCTTCTTTGAGAAAATAAGTTCAAAAGATGTCTTATCAGTTAAAGGTCTAATTAAAATTCTATTTAAAATGTAATAGGCGGTAGCAACTGCTTCTGCCCAAAAATACTTTGGTAAATTACTATCAGAAAACATAGTTCTCACACACTCTTGAATCGTCCTATTTTTACGTTCTACTACTCCGTTTTGTTGTGGAGTTCTTGGAAATGAAAAATTGTGAATTATTCCTTTTTTATTATAGAATTCTTCAAACTTTTCATTTTCGAATTCACCACCGTGATCACTACGGATAGTTATAATTTTTTGAGAAAATTGATTTTGAACCCTTTTTGAATTTTTTTTAAAACATTCAGAAGTATCACTTTTATGTTTCAAAAATATTGTCCATGTAAATCTAGAATAATCATCTACAATTACAAAAACATATTTACTGTGATTTATTGACTGAATTTGAGGTGGACCAAATAAATCAAGATGAAGTAATTCAAGAGGTTTTGAAGTTGAAATCATATCTTTCAATTTAAAGGAACTTTTTCTAAGTTTTCCTAGTTGGCATGCATCACATAGACTATCTACTTTAATATTCATTTTAGGGAGACCTCTTACTAGATCATGTTTTGACAGTCTAGATAGGAGTTTGAAATTCAAATGCCCAAATCTCTTATGCCAAATCCAAGGGTCACTTGCATTTGCCAAAAGACACAAGTTATCATTTGAAATTTTCATACTAAGAATATAAATATTGTTTTTCCTAATTCCCTCAAGTATTATGGCTGAATTATTATCTTCAATGTGACACTTATCTTTTTCAAATTTAATTTTATATCCTTTATCGCATAGTTGACTTATACTTAGCAGATTGTGTTTCAGATTCTTAACTAGCAAAACATTAGTAATAATAGGAGTTTCAGAGTTACCGACATTGCCGATGCCGATCACATAACCTTTTGAATTGTCTCCAAAGTTAACTAGTCCTCCGTCTTTATATATTATATCATTCAGCATATCTGGATTCCCAGTCATGTGCCTAGAACATCCACTATCGAGTATCCATTTGTTCGTTTTGATCTGAACAGTTTGTTTGTTCGGGACTGATTCATCAACTCCCATAAAGCATGATTCCTGCACATCAAACAATCTTAGTAGACAACATGTATTTGAATATTGATTATATGCAGACTCAAGAGACAATGATGATCTGAATATTTCTAAACATGCATTAACAAATCTCTTAAACATAGCCATTTTTAAAAAAAACTTTTTCAAAAATCAGATTATGAAACTTTTGAAAACCTTGCTCTGATACCAAATGTGAGGAATATGGATTACGGATCTTAAGGCTATGAATAACACTAGAGGGGGGGGTGAATAGTGTTTTTAAGAAATTACTAAATCTTTTTGAGTTTATGTTAATTTGAACACAAATGTATGCAATATTCAGACACAGGTATAATCACAGAAACAAACACAGATGTAGAAATAAAGTAAATGCAGTAAAGGAAAAAACACACCGGATTTTATACTGGTTCGGGGTTACCCTACATCCAGTCCCGCACAATCAAGTACGGATTTCCTTTCAAAAGCAATTCAACAATTACAACCCTCGGTTTTAAGGCTACGAGGTATACCCTCCAGAATAACAATCCTCTGGGTAGAGATACTTGATTTCCGGGGCAACAAGTTCACCCAATTGATTTCCAAGGCTACAATCACACCTTTTCTCGCTTGATTGATTTCCAAGGCTACAATCACACCTTTTCTCGCTAGATAAATTACAAAGAAGCCTATAACTCTGAATAGCACTTAGTTCTTGTTGAGATAGTGATAGAGAATCAAACCAGAGATAATCTAGTTCGATTCAATGTTGATTTTGGTAGAGTAATGATAGGATTTTGATTAAGAAAATGTGGAAGAAGAAGAGGAGTGAAAAAACCATAAAAACTGATTAAAAATTCGTTGAAACTAACCCCTATTTATAGAGGAACAACAGCCATGTCCATTCGTGAAGAGTTATGACGAATAGACACTTCTTTTGAAATTTGAATTTTGAACTCAACTGTCACCATGTCGACATGGTCACCATAGGCATGTTGACATCCCAAAGCAATTTTTAATGTTTTGATTTTCTTTGAAAATAACCTTTATCTTATATTAAAACTATTTTAAACTTTATAAATATACTTGATTATAGATAAAATACATAGATGAATATAAAGAATAATATATATAATATTTTACTATAATTTTATATTTGAATCAAAGTATAAATATATTATAATTAAAAGGTAGTTTAAAATAACCGAAGTTTAAAAACAAGAATTTTTAATGCTAAAACATCCTTTTGAAAATCATTTAAAAAGATAATTTTTAAGGCTAAAACATTTTGAAAAACAATTTTGAAAATCATTCCAAAGTAGTTTTTGAAAATCATTTTGAAGTAGTTTTGCAAGCTTCTTCCTGTAGAATATCTCATCATGACAGGACTCGAGAACTTGTACAAAACCAGGATGTTTGTGGGTTTGTAAGCCACTTGTCGTAGGTTTGTAAGCTACTTGTCGTGGGTTTGTAAGCCACTAAAAAGGTAGAAATGGGTTCCATCCCAAAAGAAAAACGGAGTAAAGATTTCAGTGCTATTGTGAAGTTTTAACATAATTCTATACTCAATACTTATCTTGAAATCTTGAACTCTTGATAATCTTGATATTCTTGATACTCATGAGTCTTCAATCTTGATATCTTGAATCTCTATACTGTACAGTCTTCATTCTTGGTACCTGCATGGTTAAATCCTGCATATACATATATATATAAACTATAATTTTAGTATTTATATTTTATAATCTTATTCTAAGGTTGTTGTCATCAAAACCATCAACTCATGGACTAACAATCTCCCCCTTTTTGATGATGACAACCTTTGTTTATAAAATATTACTTCTATCCTATTGACTCCCCCTAAATCTAATAACTCTCCCTTAATCTATGCCTAACTCTCCTATTTTATATTTCTCCCCCTTTGTCATCAACAAAAACAAACTAACTCCTAAACTATATAACTCTTAGTCTAATATCCTTTGATGATGATAGTGTTATTATAACGACCCGGGATTTTCGATCCCGAAAATCCCAAATAGTTAGGGAAAAAGAAGAAAGAGATAGAAGAAGAAGAAACAGAAACACCAAAACACAGATTCTCACATTCGCAGCGGATAAAATATAATGTTAAATAATATTCTTTACACAAAGAAAGCTGTATCAGTCAATTACATTTTAATACATCAGAGTTACAACCATTTATACATGAACTGGATAGTTATACAACTTGTTCCAGACTACAATCTATACAGACTACACAGTCTCATATACACAGCGGAATACTCCATACGTTCCTGCCATCTAGCTCGCCACCTGAGCTCCAGAACGTCCTAACCTGAAAATCTGTAATACTCGGTCTGACCCGAGCATTACATCAAAGTAACACCCGGGTCAGGCTGGAAACCAGCGTGAGTAAACTCATCTAACAAGAAATTCCAAACCATAGAACTTATTTAAAACTCGGGGTAACTCGTACTTACTACACGTAAACATCTTATATAGTCATCACTTATTTTCACAAAACAATATCTAAGTATCCAACTTAGTTTAAATGGTCCATATTATCCCAATCCAGCCCATTGATTTCACATATCAATCTATAAAGAATTATAGAAAATTTCAAATCGAAGTGGCATCGGGTATTTACCGATATCCGACCCCGGTCTCTTCGAGTCCCATGTTATCTTAACCCAAGTTATCTAATGAAATACAATTCAAACTTAGATGCAAGATATCGCTCTTACATAGTAATTCATCAACAAGAGATAACTTCATTATCACTATTCCACCCGAAACATAACATATCACAAATCTCTTCATATAGAAATATCAACCAATTCAAGACATTTAACATCATTCAATCATTCATAAGCAAGATTTATCACTTCCAAGATTAATTTAATTTATCTCTAATTAAATTAATTTCTAATCTAATCACTTAGATTATCTTTACTTAACATTAATTAATTACAAACCAATTAATTAATCATCCTTTAGTTTTTCCATCTTAATTTAATCACCCTTGACTAATTATCCTTTAATTATAATAAGTAATTAACTCTAAATTAATTACACAAATCCTTTACTCATCCATATTGATCCTTAATTAACTTCTCAAATTAATTATCTTTTAATTATTAATTAATTCACCTTTAATTATTAATTAATTAACCTTTAATTAATTAATTATCTTTATTTATTAAATAATTAACCTTCAATTATTAAGTAATTAATCTTTAATTACTAATTTATTAATTAACCCTTAATTAATTTCATTAACAAATTAATCTTAAGTTAATTACCTTAATTAATTAATCACATTAATTAATTTATCTCCTTGATTAGTTATCCTTTAATTAATCACTTTAATTAATTAATCTTTAATTATTAAGTAATTAACCTTTAATTACTCAATTTATTATCCTTAAATAAATCACATTCGGTAATTATCCATTAATTTATCACCTTAACAAATTACTTAATTACATTTTTTTAAAAAACATTTAACTTTAAATTTTAATCTTTGAAAACTAGTTTTAAAAACTTGTTTAATAACTACTTAAAAACTTAATTCATTTGAAAATCTTTAAACTCAATTTTTCTTTCAAATAAACTGATTATACTTCTTTTAAAAACTTAAAAATCCTGAAACATGTTTTCTTCTCACATTTAAAAACTTGGTAACTTAATATAAAACAACCCGAGCCCAACCTAAATTTTCCCGAGTCAAACACTTTCTTCCCCGAGCAAAAATCTTCACTTCCTCGAGCTTAAACTACCCAACACCATCAGATACAACAGAGAAACACGTGCACGTGCACGCCTGGACTTCGCCACTCCGATCATCGCCGTCACCTCCAACATGATGGCGACCACCACCACTAACGATTCGGTCACTCAGTTTCCAAAAATCGAACACAAATCGGAATCGAGCAAAACTGGCACCACTGGAACAAACCGATCGACTTAGAACCTCCTCGACCCAACGCCTCCGACCACCAGAATCCACGAAACCCCGTCCATAGCTCTGCCGAAGACCACACTTCATTTTCCCCCATACCTGATTTAGTTCGATGTTCTAGTGATGATGCGGTAGCCTAAATTTCATCTTCGACCAGAATACGACCTTAAACCCTACTTCTCCATCATTCCGCCTCCACGACGAACTAAAAAAACCTTTGACTATTTTCCCAAGCTTCTTGACTCTCGAGCCTCCACCAGCAATGATCCTGACACTCCTCCATCCTCTGATTGCCGAGAATCGATGAAAATCCCTTTCCCGTTCAACCCACAATTCCTCCCCAATTACAAATTTAACAATCATGAAATTATTACCAAAAATCATCATTTTACAAGACGATTCTGATTATATATGCAAAACATGAAATTTAAACAATTTATTTTCTGACTTGGTTTGATTTTTACTGTACTTTCTTCTTCCCAGTAAAACTACTTGCTAATTTCACATAAAAACATTTTTAAAAATAGAATTTAGTTATTACAAACCTATTTCTTTTAATGATCATAACCTGAAAGAGTTTGAGTGAAGAGAATTGAATTTTTGAATGATGTTGAGTCTGTTAGAACAAACAAAGACATGCACACAGACATGTAGATGATCACACAGCAACTTCATACTTATATACCAGACAAAAACACATTTATACATCCATGCAAAACATTTTCACAACATTACTACCATTATTTATCACATGCATCAGATAATGAAGTAGGTTAGGCTTTAAAAGGTGAAGTTTACTCACCTTAAAACTTTGAGCAGAGAAACAGAGATTTTGAAACGGCAAGCGATTAGAAAACTGGAACTTGCTTAAGAAATGAAACCAACAACTGGAATTTGACCTGATCTTCTTTGTTTTAGCTTGAATTTGTACTTTGAATTGCTTTGAATCTTTGCTTGTTTTGAAGTAGTTTAGATATAATCTTCTCTGGTTTATATTTTTCTCAGGTCTTGATTTCTATTTTCTTTTACTTTGATTTTTAGTTTAGAGAAGATGAAAGTGAGGAGTTTAGGAAATAGCCTGATTTTCTTCCTTATACATGTTGTTTATATTTTTAAATTTTAAGAGAACAAATTGCCACATGTTAATTCATGCTATATTAATCTAACACTTGTATTTTTGCATGTGTTTATATTTTTACAAATGTCATAAACCATATTTCTTATATTAACATACGTATTATATTTTATAAATTATGTATTAGGTTTTTAAATGTTTATATATATATATATATTTATTTATATTAAATGATGTTTTTTTTAAATATACAAACTATCTATTACAAGTAATATATTTATTTGAATTTTAAATTCCAAATTTCAAATCACAATTTATGTATAAACAACACAAATTCTATTTATTTTTGAATTTCAATTCTCAAATTCAAATTTAATTGACTCATATATATGTATTTAAATAACACACATTAAATTTGTTTGTAAATAATACTTTTGCCAATTTTAAATAATTATACTAGGAGAATTACCAAACCAATACTTATCCCGATATATATATATATATATATATATATATATATATTTTATTACCAGAATTATTTATTTAACTTATAAATCAGTATTTCTACAAATTAAATCCAGTTATTTTATCAATTATAGATGTCCAAAGATCTGGGTTATCACATTCCTCCCCCCTTAGAATCTTTTCGTCCTCGAAAAGGAACGAAGCCATAATTTATCTAAAATTCTTAATATCAGTTAAATTTTCTCTTTGAACATATTTTTAAAACACTTTAAAAATCTCTATAATATTACTAAATTAGTTTTTATAAAAATGCTTTTATAACTTGATGTTTCAACAAGTCCATCCTCATTCTCACAGAAATTCGGTCATACGTTGATCAGGCGTAGGACTGAAAATCTGTAAGTACTTGGTAAACCCGTTTCCAACACCCAGTTAAAGTAATTGGAAAATAATTTATGAAAATATAGAAAACAATTTTGAAAATAGAGGAATATCTTTGGTGAGAATGCTCTGGAAATCATCACCCCCATCCATAGTCGCAGTTAACCCGATGGTTACGTTGCCATCCCGGTAAAATCCATAGATAACTGTAGGCACTCCGCACCCCTCGATTACACCATGGAACCCGCTACAGATCGCAGTTATACCTGGGCTTTACGTTGCTATCACAGCCAAACCCATATAACCGTAGGCATCAGCGCCCTCAAATTTCGCTGCCAAAGAATGAAACTTCTCCACTTGACCATAGATCGCAGTCTACCGATGTTACGTTGTCGTCCCGGCAAAATCAAGTGTAGACTGTTGACACTCATCCTCCACACGATTTTCTCTATGGTCCACACAGTAGATCGCAGTGACATCGAGCTACACTGTCGTCACAGCATAACCCAAATGCCTCTGTAGGCATCAACGCCCTCGACTTTCGCTACCCAATAATCCTCAGGAACTAGTTTGTCCGGACTCCTCACAGGATCAACTTTAGAATCCCCCCTTGGGGTTCAAGGCAGTACCACCCTGTGGCACTCCTGAGAAGTTCATTTCAAGGGAGCACCTTTTTCCCCAGAGCCAATCTCAAAATACTTTATACTATACACTTATAGTATCTTCAAATCATACCCTTTTATGATTTATATCAAAATCTCCTTTACATAAAATCGATATCCCAAATCGATAGTTCCAAACTTGGCTTTCCAAATTCCCAAAACTGATTTTTCTCAAAAAAATCAAAAGCCTTTCCAAAATCCATAGGTTCCCAAAATCTTTTCCAAAATCATTCTTCATAAGATCCTTTATAGATATATATTTTTGAAAATCTTTGGATCATTTCAAACTTGTATAAAACCTCTTTTATACTTCAAATATTTTCAAAACCCTTTTCTTCTAGCAATAGACTCAACAAGGGAAGATTTATCTTATATAACAAGGATATATAACTTCATTTTATTTCAAATCAAATATTCAAATTTGATAAATCCTTTATAAAGTTATTAACCATATTACTTTTCATTTCAAAAACCATTTCAAATTTCTTATCCACAAATTTTCAATTCCAATTTCATTCAAATTCGTACGATGTACACATATCATCCGTACGCTATATAAATCTGATCGCTCACTCGATCACACAATTCCACTTCCGAACTAGTATCGTTCACCCGACTTCCTAGTGCGGACTCAGATCTGGTTTCTTGATCAGAAACCATCATTCTCCTTGCATAGCTATAACTATGATAGAGAATATCAAGAATCAATCAAAAACCCATATCCAGGTTCGCCGTCGAAAATCGAGCGAAAAATCCCAACTCGGATCGATAATACTATCTCGAAATTCTGTGCTCGAATCTGGATCAAATTACTATGCGAATAGAATAATATACATATACCCTACGTATTTATCTTTATTGGTTATTAGCCAAATCAATTCTCTTTTCTATTCACATTTCCTTTGATTCCATTCACTTATTCTCAATTGCTTCCATTTCCAATTGAGTTATTACTTTAATTACAAACAGTTTGAACTCTAACCTATTTAAATTTAAAAATAGCTTGAAAAAATTTAAAATAGATAAGTTGTTGAAAAATAGTTATTAGTTTGTAAAATAGTTAAGTAGGTATAAAATAGTTAGATAATTGCAAAATAGTTTTTAAAAATAGTGATTAGATATAAGTAACTGAAAAATAGTAATTAGTTTATAAGACAGTTTCACAATAGTTAAATAGTTCCAAAATAATTGTAAAATAAGTATAAGATAGTTTGGGGTTTAAGAAGAAACGACCCAAGTTAAAAGACTCAAGTGAAGCTACAAGGAAACAACTAAAACATGAACCAACTCAAGTTAGTTCATCATGCAATGAAACTGTACAAAGAGCATAGCCACAGTAACTCAAATGACAAGACTAGATGCGCAATATCATACAAGGCAATGCCTCAGAAAACTCAAGTGAAGCACTACAATGAGACTGACTACAAGCTAAATGTAACCGCAAAGTCAAGGACCGACATGTACAGTTCAGGGATGAACGCACCTGACTGGTAACAAGTGCAAATGCAACAGGTCAAGGAAACAGTAGCACAAAGACAACAACATAAACAACTACAAGCAACTCTATACATGGACACAAAACCAATACTGGACAGAGCATCATCAATGAAACTGCAGGAGGATGAACTATGTTCAAGTCTACAAATATACAGCAGTGAAGTCAAAGCAAAACTCAAACAATGCCAACATGATCAAGTTCAAAGCAATCAGGTCTCAAACCAGTACGTATGCACATATATGGTCTTGAGTAAACAGGTGAATGTGCAACAGGGAACAAAGGTCAGGAAACTAGATCGATCAAGGGATACAAATGCACATATGAATGACCAGAATAACAATCATATAAAGATACATGAACAAGAGTGAATCAGAGTAGACAGCAACTAACCACAAGGCTACATCACTAACAAATGCAAGCTACTGAATTTCTCAAAGCCTCAGGCCAGAAGTTCGAAGTTATACAACATTTCAGTGAACGATTGAAGCATCTGAGTTTATATGTATATGTATAGCAAGCCATAACAACAAAAATTGAGCAAGAAAAAGTTCAAAGCCGAGAATTTCAAGCCTTGGTCATCACGAAATGTATCAAAACAGTGACCAGTGATTAGCGAAATTATATACGACTAAGAATAAGTCGTGAATCATCTCAACATCCAACGATTATCAAGTGCCAGAACCAATCAACCGACGCATTCAACAACAATATATATATGTCGAAGATAAGGGGATAAACTCACATAAACGAAACATCATCAGAAATATCAATTTAAAACCCAATCATCCCAAATATATACGAACGAAAAACCAGGGGATTCAAACCCAAAACACGAAATGCAGAGATGAATTAGATGTGAGTTTTACTCACCTTAGATCGGTCTAGAATTCGCAGACGAAGCTGAGAAAAATCGAAGCCCCAAATTGTCGCAGAGGAACGAACAAGACGAGCCGCCTCCATTTCTTTTCTTTCTTTAGTTAGGGTTTTCGTTCCAATGAATGGAGGGGTCTGGGTTGCGAACGAATAAGAAAGGGGAAAGAATACAACCCTTATCTCAATCAAAAGGAAGCCGGTCGAATTAATAAAGAAAAGCCCATATAATTCTTTTAACAAATTTTCAAATGAATTTAAACTTGATTCAAATCTGCATTAGCAGTTAAAAATGATTTAATCGTCATTTATAAACTGACGCGAAAGACCGGGTTGTTACAGACTCCCCTCCTTAAAGAAATTGCGTCCACGCAATCATAGGGAATAAATGGATAAAAGGTAACAACCAAAAGAGCATGGCAATGTCGAATGTATAAGCAAAGCAAGTGTCAGCGGGGAGGTATTAGATAAGAAATCAAAAGGTTCGACTGCTTCAAACCAAAAGAATCAACCTCGTGGGAATCAGGGATCAAAATCAGACGACTAACAAAAGCAAGAACAATCGAGTTCCAACAACTAAAAGAGAAGGAAAAACAGAGCAGAAATCTCATACAGAGCACGAATTGAATGTGAGTAAATCAAATTACTCACCTGAATCGCCAGAGAAAAAGACGAAGCTCAAATCTCAAAAATCGCAAATATTCAATCATCAAAAACGATAATTGAATTTTCAAATCGCAAATATTTACTTCTCTCAAACGATAATCAGAAGACAAATCAAATATCTGATTATCTCAAACGATAGTCAGAAAACCAATCAAATATCTGATTATCTCAAACGATAGTCAAATTTCTCAAATCAACAAATATTCTATTATCACAAGCGATAATCAAATTTCAAATTCAACAAATATTCAATTATTAAAAGCGATAATTAAATCTCAAACCAGCAAATATTTAATTATCAAAAGCGATAATTAAATCTCATATCAACAAATATTTAATTATCTAAAGCGATAATTAAATCTCAAACCAGCAAATATTTAATTATCAAAAGCGATAATTAAATCTCAAATAAACAAATATTTAATTATCAAAAGCGATAATTAAATCTCAAATCAACAAATATTTAATTATCAAAGACGATAATTAAATCTCAAATCAACAAATATTTAATTATCAAAAGCGATAATTAAATCTCAAATCAGCAAATATTTAATTATCAAAAGCGATAATTAAATCTCAAATCAACAAATATTTAATTATCAAAAGCGATAATTAAATCTCAAATCAACAAATATTTAATTATCAAAAGCGATAATTAAATCTCAAATCAGCAAATATTTAATTATCAAAAGCGATAATTAAATCTCAAATCAACAAATATTTAATTATCAAAAGCGATAATTAAATCTCAAATCAGCAAATATTTAATTATCAAAAGCGATAATTAAATCTCAAATCAACAAATATTTAATTATCAAAAACGATAATTAAATCTCAAATCAGCAAATATTTAATTATCAAAAGCGATAATTAAATCTCAAATCAGCAAATATTTAATTATCAAAAGCGATAATTAAATCTCAAATCAGCAAATATTTAATTATCAAAAGCGATAATTAAAAGCAACAAATATCTGATTATCAAAAACGATAATCAGAACTCATATCAACAAATATCCAATTATCACAAGCGATAATCAGAAACAACAAATATTTAATTACCGATACGATAATTAAATCTCATAACATCAGATATCTAATTACCTGCAGATAATTAGAAACAACAAATATCTAGAAATCAATTAAGAAGACTAGAAAATCAACATAAAAGCTTGGATCGATCCCATCAGATGGCGAGTTTTTAATTCACCGCACGTGCATCTCAGAGTGGTCGAAGCCTACCAAGTACTCAACATAATTTTGGCGCCCATCAGATTGACCCGAAGGTCCGCAGAGTGACCGGAAGGTCTAGTACTGGTATTTGACCCGAAGGTCCGCAGAGTGGCCCGAAAGCCCAACAAATGACCCGAAGGTCCAACAAATGACCCGAAGGTCCTCATAGTGGCTCGAAAGCACACGAAAGCATCAAAATGTTTCAATTAACGAGTCCGGAATTAACCAAAATAGCAAACGCACATGTCCCATAACCACGAGTTTTACTAAATTGTTTAATTCTCTTCATCGTTTCCTTGAAAGTGTAAAATCATCAAAACGACAGATATTTCAATTAACGAGTCCGAAATTAACCGAAATAGTAAAAGTGTGGTTCCATACTCCGCACTTTTGCTAAATCGTTTAAATCACTTCATCGTTTCCTTGAAAGTGCAAAATTGTGTATTTTGTAAAAATACACTTTACATTCTCAATCGGACAAGTCCGGAATTAAGCGAATCAGTAAAAGAAAGGGGTCATAGTCCTCGATTTTGCTGAAACGTTTAAATCACTTCCTCATTCTTTTGAAATCGCAGACTGTAAAATTTTTGAAAACAATTTTATTTATTTTGAAAAATAACAATTCGCATTCTCAACTGAACAAGTCCGGAGTTAAGCGAAACAGTAAAAGAAAGGGGTCATAATCCTCGATTTTGCTGAATCGTTTAAGTCGCTTTCTCATTCTTTTGAAAACGCAAACTGCTAAAATTTTATAAAACAATTTCATTTTAAAATGATTTTCCAATCACGTGATTAAAGCAGCAAATTAGTAACAATTTCGATAAGGAAATTGTACTTCTCAAAATACCGTAAAAACGGTCACAAAACAACATTGCGGAATAACCGCTTGAAAATCCACTTTTAAAATTTGACGGTTACTGAAGCCAAAGCGACAGTAATTTTAAAACGTCAAAATCACATCAAAACAATTTACATCAAAATGTAATATCAGAGAATTTTCATTCATCAAAATGCCACAAAACACCGTGCTTCAAAAATTTAGCATTGGTGTAAAAATCCAGTTATAAAAATAACGGCAACAAAATACGTTTCATAACCTAGCATCGGTTCAACGTAAAATAAATGCAGTAACGTGCAATTCAAATTTTTGCACGTACTACAGAATGAACAAAGAAATCATTCGAAGGTATCTTCAATGAAGATAATTCAAAACAACAAAAATCTGATCAATATATGATTAGTACAGAAGAAAGCCAGCGGAAATTTCAACAAAAATCACATATCTGCAATTTCTTCGAATCCTCAATTCGGATTCGAAATTCCCAAAGAAACAAAATAATTACAGCTATGTAAACAACAAATGAAATTTATTTCAATTTCTAAATCAAATAGATTATCAGTTGTACCCAGCGAAGACAGTTTCACTGTTTCCGCTGCGCACTCTGATAAACAGTACTCAAATCAATCAAATCAATAGAACACAAATCCACTTTTTATTTTTAAATAATGATATTTAAAAACTTTCATCAAAATTTCAAAACTTTAGTTTTGACTCAAATCACGAATAAAATATCGACCAATAGTTGTAACATATGTTCCATCCAAGTTATGTTTTATATTATGTCCATAAACCCCAAGCTCTGATACCAACTGTGACGCCCCACCTCTATGCTCATAATAACAAAGAGTATTAAAAGAAATACTGTCTATTATTACGAAGAATAAGGCTAGATAGGAGCGACCATCCGTAATTGGCCTTACACTAATATTGGTTATCTCGGTAGGAGTGGTATATACTTTTTATTTTTCATCTATTATTTATTTACTCCCATCGACATATCCAATTATCAGTATAAAACAAACTACGATAGTTCATAATAGTTTAGGACATTAGATATAACAATAACACAGATAATACAAAAGCGGAACACAGATTAACAAAATCTCATATATATATAACCGATGTCAGTTACAATATAGTTGACATGATACATATGATACAACTACAACTGCCGACTCTAGAAGTTATATATACAAGTACATTATCGACTAATATACATGAATACATATCGTTCTATACAATGACACGACTACTACAAAATGACACTGACAACTTCAGAAGATGTGAAAAGTCTTCATATCCTGAACAGCAACTCAAAGAAGAAAATCTACAACCTGAAATAACTCGGGTCTGACCCGAGTATTACATTCAAAAGAAAATAATACATGGGTCAGTCTAATTCAAACTCAGTTATTAGTGCATAGAAGCAATAATAATCAAACATCAAATAGACGACAGTCACAGAAATATCGTATATCCGATTTCTCGATAAAAGAATCGAATAACTGCAGATATAACACTAGACAGTGTTAAACAACAAATCAGCAATACAATCAATTTAAACAATCGGAATATCAGCAAAACATCAATGCTGCTTGGCTGAAGTACACGCTAACATGTACTGCCTCGCCAATACAGAACAACTCAAAGCAATACCGAACAAGATCAGAGGCAACACGTGAAACAAGTTCAACATGTCGCAAAGCAAGGCACAGGGAAATAGAAAACTGAAGGCGAGAGCACCAAAGATATGGCACTACAACACTCAACAGAAAAGACGCAGATCAGCCTCATTAGAAAATAAGGTCATCAGTGAAGCAAAATGACAAAATGCAAATGATACAAGGCATCAATGCAATGTATCAGATTCGAGAACAAGACAGTGCAGCAGCGAAAAACTTCAACTAAAAGAATACGAAATATGTACCCTAGTGATGGTACATAACAAACTGCACAAGGCAAAGGAAACTGTACAATTCAAAGACCATCAGCATGTAATACAAGGTAAAACAGATGTGAGTGCAGACATACCCTGAAGACTACACATTCAAACTTAACAAGATGATCAAGGAGCAACTGGTCAGTACAAAAGTACACAAGTATAGATTCAGGTTCAGTGGCAACTGCCACAGTATGGTATACAACTCAAAGTATCAGGCTGCATGTACACAAGCAATTTTCCATACTCAATAAACTAAAGAGCATGTGCAAAGGTCTGGACAACATGGCATGTTGGAGACAGAATGCAACTTAAAATGAATCAGTGAACTAATCAGGTTAACAAGAAACGACCCAAGTTAAAAGACTCAAGTGAAGCTACAAGGAAACAACTAAAACATGAACCAACTCAAGTTAGTTCATCATGCAATGAAACTGTACAAAGAGCATAGCCACAGTAACTCAAATGACAAGACTAGATGCGCAATATCATACAAGGCAATGCCTCAGAAAACTCAAGTGAAGCACTACAATGAGACTGACTACAAGCTAAATGTAACCGCAAAGTCAAGGACCGACATGTACAGTTCAGGGATGAACGCACCTGACTGGTAACAAGTGCAAATGCAACAGGTCAAGGAAACAGTAGCACAAAGACAACAACATAAACAACTACAAGCAACTCTATACATGGACACAAAACCAATACTGGACAGAGCATCATCAATGAAACTACAGGAGGATGAACTATGTTCAAGTCTACAAATATACAGCAGTGAAGTCAAAGCAAAACTCAAACAATGCCAACATGATCAAGTTCAAAGCAATCAGGTCTCAAACCAGTATGTATGCACATATATGGTCTTGAGTAAACAGGTGAATGTGCAACAGGGAACAAAGGTCAGGAAACTAGATCGATCAAGGGATACAAATGCACATATGAATGACCAGAATAACAATCATATAAAGATACATGAACAAGAGTGAATCAGAGTAGACAGCAACTAACCACAAGGCTACATCACTAACAAATGCAAGCTACTGAATTTCTCAAAGCCTCAGGCCAGAAGTTCGAAGTTATACAACATTTCAGTGAACGAGTGAAGCATCTGAGTTTATATGTATATGTATAGCAAGCCATAACAACAAAAATTGAGCAAGAAAAAGTTCAAAGCCGAGAATTTCAAGCCTTGGTCATCACGAAATGTATCAAAACAGTGACCAGTGATTAGCGAAATTATATACGACTAAGAATAAGTCGTGAATCATCTCAACATCCAACGATTATCAAGTGCCAGAACCAATCAACCGACGCATTCAACAACAATATATATATGTCGAAGATAAGGGGATAACTCACATAAACGAAACATCATCAGAAATATCAATTTAAAACCCAATCATCCCAAATATATACGAACGAAAAACCAGGGGATTCAAACCCAAAACACGAAATGCAGAGATGAATTAGATGTGAGTTTTACTCACCTTAGATCGGTTTAGAATTCGCAGACGAAGCTGAGAAAAATCGAAGCCCCAAATTGTCGCAGAGGAACGAACAAGACGAGCCGCCTCCATTTCTTTTCTTTCTTTAGTTAGGGTTTTCGTTCCAATGAATGGAGGGGTCTGGGTTGCGAACGAATAAGAAAGGGGAAAGAATACAACCCTTATCTCAATCAAAAGGAAGCCGGTCGAATTAATAAAGAAAAGCCCATATAATTCTTTTAACAAATTTTCAAATGAATTTAAACTTGATTCAAATCTGCATTAGCAGTTAAAAATGATTTAATCGTCATTTATAAACTGACGCGAAAGACCGGGTTGTTACAGACTCCCCTCCTTAAAGAAATTGCGTCCACGCAATCATAGGGAATAAATGGATAAAAGGTAACAACCAAAAGAGCATGGCAATGTCGAATGTATAAGCAAAGCAAGTGTCAGCGGGGAGGTATTAGATAAGAAATCAAAAGGTTCGACTGCTTCAAACCAAAAGAATCAACCTCGTGGGAATCAGGGATCAAAATCAGACGACTAACAAAAGCAAGAACAATCGAGTTCCAACAACTAAAAGAGAAGGAAAAACAGAGCAGAAATCTCATACAGAGCACGAATTGAATGTGAGTAAATCAAATTACTCACCTGAATCGCCAGAGAAAAAGACGAAGCTCAAATCTCAAAAATCGCAAATATTCAATCATCAAAAACGATAATTGAATTTTCAAATCGCAAATATTTACTTCTCTCAAACGATAATCAGAAGACAAATCAAATATCTGATTATCTCAAACGATAGTCAGAAAACCAATCAAATATCTGATTATCTCAAACGATAGTCAAATTTCTCAAATCAACAAATATTCGATTATCACAAGCGATAATCAAATTTCAAATTCAACAAATATTCAATTATGAAAAGCGATAATTAAATCTCAAACCAGCAAATATTTAATTATCAAAAGCGATAATTAAATCTCATATCAACAAATATTTAATTATCTAAAGCGATAATTAAATCTCAAACCAGCAAATATTTAATTATCAAAAGCGATAATTAAATCTCAAATCAACAAATATTTAATTATCAAAAGCGATAATTAAATCTCAAATCAACAAATATTTAATTATCAAAGACGATAATTAAATCTCAAATCAACAAATATTTAATTATCAAAAGCGATAATTAAATCTCAAATCAGCAAATATTTAATTATCAAAAGCGATAATTAAATCTCAAATCAACAAATATTTAATTATCAAAAGCGATAATTAAATCTCAAATCAACAAATATTTAATTATCAAAAGCGATAATTAAATCTCAAATCAGCAAATATTTAATTATCAAAAGCGATAATTAAATCTCAAATCAACAAATATTTAATTATCAAAAGCGATAATTAAATCTCAAATCAGCAAATATTTAATTATCAAAAGCGATAATTAAATCTCAAATCAACAAATATTTAATTATCAAAAACGATAATTAAATCTCAAATCAGCAAATATTTAATTATCAAAAGCGATAATTAAATCTCAAATCAGCAAATATTTAATTATCAAAAGCGATAATTAAATCTCAAATCAGCAAATATTTAATTATCAAAAGCGATAATTAAAAGCAACAAATATCTGATTATCAAAAACGATAATCAGAACTCATATCAACAAATATCCAATTATCACAAGCGATAATCAGAAACAACAAATATTTAATTACCGATACGATAATTAAATCTCATAACATCAGATATCTAATTACCTGCAGATAATTAGAAACAACAAATATCTAGAAATCAATTAAGAAGACTAGAAAATCAACATAAAAGCTTGGATCGATCCCATCAGATGGCGAGTTTTTAATTCGCCGCACGTGCATCTCAGAGTGGCCGAAGCCTACCAAGTACTCAACATAATTTTGGCGCCCATCAGATTGACCCGAAAGTCCGCAGAGTGACCGGAAGGTCTAGTACTGGTATTTGACCCGAAGGTCCGCAGAGTGGCCCGAAAGCCCAACAAATGACCTGAAGGTCCAACAAATGACCCGAAGGTCCTCATAGTGGCTCGAAAGCACACGAAAGCATCAAAATGTTTCAATTAACGAGTCCGGAATTAACCAAAATAGCAAACGCACATGTCCCATAACCACAAGTTTTACTAAATTGTTTAATTATCTTCATCGTTTCCTTGAAAGTGTAAAATCATCAAAACGACAGATATTTCAATTAACGAGTCCGGAATTAACCGAAATAGTAAAAGTGTGGTTCCATACTCCGCACTTTTGCTAAAACGTTTAAATCACTTCATCGTTTCCTTGAAAGTTATCATCAATACTTACTTATAAACCTAAAACTTAGTCCTAAATTACAAACTCTCTTAACTAAGAATCTATATAATAATACTTTTAATAGAACATATATATATATATATATAAGAACACAAATTATTTATTATATATTTGTTTATATTTACATTTTTCGTAGAGATCGAAACAAAACAAACTACCAATAGAAAAGGAAGAAAAGAAACTAATGTGTGTTTTTGAACATAGGAGATCTATGAACCGAACAATTTGGATAGTGGAAACAGAAATTTCCACGTTGTTCGACAAGATTTCCATCTTTGTCAAAGCACACTTCGCCAACGCAAATGACTTTGTCGTTGTCTTCCGCGTGCACTTCTTCCATGGGGACTACTTCTTCTTCTTCTTTGCTGGCCTCTTGTACATGATCTTCTGATGAGTCTTCGTCAATCAACATTGGGTTGGCATGATTATCCATAAGAAATTTTTGCAAATTCCTAAGGATTTTGCCTTGCCTCTCTTGTTCTTTGGCCATTCGAAGTTGCATCACTTGGATTTCAGTCATTAACTGAAGGGTATCTTTCAGAGAATCCTCTATTTTCGTTACACGAGCGAGTGTTGATTGTTGACACGGACCAGAAGTAGGCGATGTAAACAAAAAGGATGATTTTAAGTTTGATTTGGAAGAGGAGGCCATTGATAAATTGAACTCAGAAGATAGGACAGAGAGAAAACAGAGAGAATGAAGAAAATTTTCGAAATAAGAGATTGTATTTGACTATTGTATTGAGACATCTTTGTATAAATAAATCTTGTTGTTTCTTGTTTAACTCTGTTATATACATAGTAGCTTCATGAACTACTATTCTTTTGTTTCCGCTGCATTATTGTTATATTACTCTATGTCTGTGATTCTGTGATTATTTATTTACTGTATATATTGAGTTTTGCCAAATTTTATTTACAATTTATTGTTTTGAATTATTCAAGTCCGACATGTGTGGATTTATTGTCGATTTGAATGGTCCAAAATAGTGGGTTGTTACATTTGGTATCAGAGCTCTGGTTTTAGGCAAAACTCAGCATATAGAGTAGATTAAATTACGGAATCACTTTCGTTCGAGCTTGAATTCCTTCTTCTTCGATCCGGTTTCCTTTGAATTTTGGAATGTTACCTTGGTTCCAAAATCCATTCTTGTCTCTCCCTATTCGTATTCTTCTGGATTTTTGAGTATTCCATAACTCCATACAATAGGCATTGATTCACCAGAGATTTCTGTATCCTCGGTTTACAATGCTGCTATCTCTTGCGATACTCGAAATTTTATCTTTTGAGATCGAATGTCGATTTACCTCTGAATTCTACCTCAATCTTATTTTGAAGTCACGGTTGACCGGTTAAGGTTGCCCGTGATTTATATAAGTCTAACCATTTTTCTTCTCTTTTTGAAATCTATTTATCTACCTATCAAGCCTACCTTCTAGTCGAATTCTTTTGGTTAGGATCCCTCTATACTTGAATCTCTATCCTTGATTTGAATCTATCCTTGAATCATCGGGAGAGGGAGTGTATTTTGTATTTTGTTATTAATATTAAAATGTTTTATATTGTGTTGTTTGAGTTGTTGACGGTGGTTTAGATTTTCGATCGATTCGTCTGATCAACGCTATCGATAGGATTTCCAAAACACTTGAACAGAGCAAACTCACATAATATTATTTTCAAAAATTGATAAATTGGATTAATTTGTATGATTATATTGTATATATATAAGTAGAATTTTGAAATTTAACAAGTTAATTAAATTGGTTGTTTAAAATGATAATATTTGATTTTCGTTTATTTATTCTATAAATGAATTTATAAATATGGTTTATAAAGTAATTTGAAGTTTAACGAACTTAAATCTAGAATTTGAGAATTTAATTTCCGATAATTTCAAACTCTTGTTATAAAGTTTTAAAAGGTATACTATTTAAAGTATTCGTTTCAGAGAATTATAAAATGTTGAAATCAGTACTCTCTTCGTTTGTCGTTGGAAAATAATTTCGGTGATGACTGCAGCATCATTGACATTCATTTTCAAGTTTCGAAGTGGATAGGCTATTATGTGGCTTTGCTACACTTTTGTTCGAAGATAAATTTTATTTAAATTTCTTAAGTATGATTTGATTTATATATATATGGGTATATTATTTTAAATATAATTTGATTTGCTATATATAGTAAATATATTTATCTTTAAATGGTTTGAAGTGAATCGGAAATTTAATTCTTAAATATATGTTAAAGGATGATTTTAATTATTGATAAATCCAAAAAATTTGAATAAGTATTTAAACATGAATAATTGAATTGAAATTTTTTATTGTATAATCCTCTATTGCATTCTATTATAACTTACCTTAATTATTCAAAAGTTAACTATGTAACTGAATATTATACAATATAAAATGTTGTTAAAGGAATTTTTAAATAAATTTGAGTGGTTATTATTAGTGGGATTGGAAGGGGATCTATGCTAATTGTTGCCCTACTTCAGTCAGTACTGCTGTTCTTCCTTCTGCTCCTGCTCCTAGTGATACCCAAGGTACTCTTCGGGGCACCTTTCCTTTATTTTCAGTATCCTGTTCATGTTTCATTTGATTCTGGAGCTTTCCATAGTTTTATCTATTGATCTTTGTGATAAGTTTGAACATCTCCTTTATCCTGAGTATGTTCCTGAACTTTTGTGTATTTCTAATCCTGTTGGGCTCCACAAACCTTAGTAGGATTTGTAGAAGGGTGAAACTCTTCTATTCTGGCCATCGTTTTCTGGTAACTCTTTTGTTATTCTGTGCTGTATGCCCAGGGTTTTTCTGGCAGCTTTATTTATTCTTTTGATTCTTCTCCTAGTGATCTTTATTCGACTCATGTGGTCAAACTCTATCCCGATGTATTTGGTGAAGTCACTGCTTTACCTCCTAAGCGGGAAATCGAATTTTGTATCGATCTTATTTCTGGAGCTATTGTTTTCTCTCAGCTTGATCTTGCCTCAGACTTTCACCAACTCAGTGTTGCTGTGGAAAGTATTCCCAAGACTGCTTTCTGTACTAAGAATGGTTTCTATAAATGGTTAGTCATGCCTTTTGGTTTGACTAATGCTCCTGTTTTATTTTTTTACCTTGTCTTTGTTTTGATATTCTAGTCTTCTCTAGTCTGAGGAAGAGCATGAATCTCATTTGAGCTTTGTTCTAGAGACTCTTAGGAGTCATCAATTGAAAGCTAAATTCTTGAAATGCCATTTCTGGAAGGATGAAGTCCAATTTCTTGGGCATATTGTTTCTGGTAATGGAGTTTTTGTTGATCCATTTAAGATCGCTGCGATCGATGTAAGTCTTCTTTTCCTTCTCTTTTCTCTTTATCATTCAATCACTCTATCTTTTGTGTTGTCCTTATATCTCTCCCTATTTTGTAAAGGATTGGGAAACTCCTAGGACTTCAATTGATATTCGTAGTTTTTTGGGCCTCGTCGATTATTATCGGAGATTCATTGAGAATTTTGCTCGGATGGCTGCACTTTTCCTTGCTTTGACTCGTAAGAATGTTAAGTTTTACGAGAGTATTTAGGTTATTGTAGTTAGACTGACCAAGTCCGCTCCTTTCATTCCGGTCAAGTCTACTCGATCTGTTTCCAGTCTGGCTGAGATCTATTTGAGAGTGATTGTTCATCTTCATGGTGTTCCTATCAGTATTGTTTGTGATAGAGATCCCATATTCATCAGTCAGTTTTGGAGAGTCATTCTAGAATCTTTGGATACTCACTTGATCTGAACACTGCTTACCATCCACAGACTGACGGTCAAACGAAAAGAGTGAATCAGATTCAGGAGGATCTTCTTTGTTCTTGTGTTCTTGATTTTTGGAGGATCTTGGAAAGATCATCTCCATCTCGTCGAATTTACCTATAACAACAGTTATCAGGTATAATTTCAATCTTCTGTTTATCTTATCTTAATCCTCTATCTATCTTCTTTACCTTTTGTATCTAGGCTATTATTGTAATGTCTCCGTTTGTTGCTCTTTACGGACGACCTTGCAGATCTCTATCTTGCTGGATTGAATCCGGTAATCGTTCGGTTCATTGGTCCTTTCTGCATCTTAGAGAGGGTTGGTTCTTTGGCTTATCGCTTGGATTTACCTGAGAAGTTTTCTAGGATACATAATGTATTCCATGTTTCACATCTTCGTCGGTATCTTCAAGATCCATCTCTTATTGTCCAGCGTTCTACTCTCGAAAGTTTGGATAATGGGCCTAATCTGACTGTCAAGAGAAAGCCACTTCGTATTGTCGATAGAGGTACGAAGCAGCTGGGAAGGAAATCCGTCATCATGGTCATAGTGCAGTGGTGTACTGATGATCGGGATTGTACCTGGGAGACAGAGTAAAGCATGCGTGCTTCGAATCCGGAATTGCTTGTTTCAGGTACTATCCGCTGTTCAATCTTATCTTTCTTTGTCTTCTCCGTGTCTCGTTCCTTTTCGAGGACGAAAAGTTTTGAGTAGGGAAGAGTGTAACAACCCATATTTTTAACAAATATTTTTAAATTAAATTTATTTGAAAACTTTGATTTTAAAGTCATTTTAAATTGAAATATTGGAATTTTCCAATGTAATTTTGGATTTTGTTTATAATTTATTTTCCAAATATAATAGAATAATGTTTTTCTGAAATTTTTATATTTTGGTCAACTTTGGCCTAACTTTGATTTATAGTTGAAAATTTTAAATTTGAATTTTTTAATTTCTAATCTTTTTTTCTTTGAAACTGCATTTGATTCTGATGTTCGTTCTGCTTTTCGTTTCATCAAATCCTGCTTTATACTTTTTAAATTGGATAGAATACAGCGTTTTACACGCAATTATTTTCTGAAATTTTATTTTCTATTTTTCTATGTTCATTTCTTTATTTTTATTTTCTATTTTTTGTTTAGACTTTTATCTTATTTATTGCATCTTTAACTTGTTTTATTTTGATTTTTGGCTTTGGAAATTTCAAGAGACTTTGGTTTCTTTTTCTTTAACTTATGCCTTTTCTTTTGCCTAGCCATTCACATCCCTTAGCCGTTCATTCTCCACCTCATAGCTGTACAAAACATTACATTATCCCACACTTCTCATTTCATTTTTCACGTACATTTCTCATCTCCTCTTTCTCAAGTTTTCATGGCTCCTCTTCTTCCTCTTTTTCCATTTTCTTTTTCTCTTTTCTTTGTTGGCCTCAAGCTATGCTCGGCCTCCACCTTCACCATGCTTTAGCCGACCACAACTCCTCACCACCACCACTTATGACCGGCCATCATCTTATCACCACCCTGGCCGTGAATCCCTTGATCCAATAACCCATCTCCAAATCATGCAAACCCTAGCCGAGATAACCATGAACCCTTCCTATTGCTTGCCTTGGCCAACACCCAAATTCCTCCACCTAATGTGCCTTGCTGTGACCACTTCCTACCCTTAGCCGTGACCTGACCTGATGTGTTTTGATCCATTGCATCACTTGACCAGATCTTAACCCATAGGGCCGAGCCATGTAGCCATAGTGCCGAACCAAATGGTTGCATGCCTTTTGACCTTTTGCCTTCCTATTGCATGTAACTTGCATCTCTTCACATTCCAAACCATAGCCGTGCATACTTGCCTCATAAACCCACCATAGCCGAGCCTACTTGTATAGATCAAGCCATTTTATCTCCTTTTGATTCATAATTTTTACATTGATTTGATTTATAATCTTTTGTGTTGAATTATATACTTATGTACATTTTGTATGTGTTTTTATGTGTTGTTTACAAGACTTGGATCTTGGCTCTCCATCCACTCGAATCTAGTTCGTGCTTTGTCGTGCTTTTCGGAGTCTGTTGTTGTGTCTTGAATTGTCATCTCTAGCTCTAAAGGTGAGTTTATCACTCTCGACATTCGTACTTATATAATTGTGAAACAATGACATGTGAATTGTAGAAATTAATATGCTATGTTCATATATGCCTGTGATATGATTATATGATGTTGTATACTGCTTATATATTTATTACATCACCTGATATGATATTATATGCTCTACTGTTATTTTATTTTCTGTATCTCACACTGCAAGTTCCCTTTCACTATGGGTTGAAATGATACATGCCCGAACGGACTTTAGAATAAGGAAAAATCATTATGAGCTGAAATGATAGGCTCGAGTGATTTTTATTGTATTTTATTTGACTTGGGATTGCGGTTTGAAATAATAGAACTCGAATTTTTCATTTTAAATTACGGATTGAAATGATACATATCCGTATCACTTGACCTAGGTTAGAAAATATTATACAGACCCGTGGTTTATTTTAAATAATAGTTTTTTGAAATTTTTAAGTATTTTGAAATATTAAATATATGTGATTTTGAACTTAAGTTTGATATAATGGTTTTCTGAAATTTTTAAGTAATTTGAAATATTAAATATATGTGATTTTGAACTTAAGTTTGATATCATAGTTTTTGAAATTTTTTAAGTATTTGGAATTTAAAATTATCTGAGATTTTAACTTAAATTGGATTTAATGATTTAAATAAATTTTAGAGTGATTTTATTTAAGTTAAAGTGTATAAGAAAATTTATGATTGAAAATGTAAATTTTGATTTGACTTAATAATTGAAAATTTAGTGTTAAATGGAATTTTAAGCTTAACTTAGTGATAAGAATATTTTATTTATGAAATGGGTATTTTAAATAAAGCATTAAGTTAATTGTTAAAATAAAAGTTATGTAAATTAATGCATTTTGACTTGTTAAATGAATTATAATTTAAATTGGATATTGGTTAAATAAATGTTATTTTATTAAAAAAATTAAGTTAAGTAATATCCAAATAAATAATTTTTGAAAAGTGAAATAAGTTTGATAAGTTAAAAATGATAAAAGTTGAAGATATATTGTTTTAAAGTGTTATAATTAACTTGTAACAGAAATTGTAGCGTTTCAGAAATGCTTTGATTTTAAAGTATTGTTTTCCAATCTACCACTATACTTACTGTAACACTTCAGAAGTGTTGCTGTTTCTGAAATTGAACTGTTTTTGAAATAATATAGCTACTGTAATACTTTATAAGTGCTGCTGTTTCTGAAATTGAACTGTTTTTGAAATAATATAGATAATGTAATACTTTATAAGTGATAAAGTACTGTTGTTTTTGAAATTGAACTGTTTTGAAATAATAATATAGCTACTGATACTTTATAAGTGCTGCTGTTTTTGAAATTGAACTGTTTTGAAATAATAATATAGCTACTGTAATACTTTATAAGTGCTGCTGTTTTTGAAATTGAACTGTTTTGAAATAATAATATACTTACTGTAACACTTCAGAAGTGTTGCTATTTCTGAAATTGAACTGTTTTTGAAATAATAATATAGCTACTGTAACACTTTATAAGTGTTGCTGTTTCTGAAATTGAACTGTTTTTGAAATAATAATAAAGCTACTGTAATACTTTATAAGTGCTGCTGTTTTTGAAATTGAACTGTTTTGAAATAATAATATAGCTACGGTAATACTTTATAAGTGCTGCTGTTTCTGAAATTTCAATGTTTTTGAAATTGTTATAATTGAATGAATGAACTTAGAAATGCTACAATTTTGGAAATTGAATAATTGATTTGAAAGTATATTGACTTCATGTTTAAATGGTTTAAATGAATATGTTATGATTTCAAAGTGTTATGAATTTCATTTAAGACTTGTGATTTTGAAAGCATTATAACTTTGGAAAGTGATATGATTCTTGAAATGGATATAATTGAAGAGAAAATGGTATTGTTTTGATATGGCTTAAAATGAATATGTTTTGATTTGAAATATAAACCATTTTGAAATTTATAACCATGGGTTATAATAACGATTTGTTGTTAAAGAGATCGGGATCAGATATGGACATACTCTCTATCGAAACCGAAAACCACTTTAACAACTGTGTGCGCGGTGGAGATTCCAGAATGAAGTAGGATGGTGACGACGATCCTATTGAGGTATATACGTGGACTCGACTCCCGTGAGTTGGCATAAGGTGACTAAAACAGGAGCGATTGACGGGCCAATGAGGTAGCTCCTCTGTTCGGACGTACTTCTTCGATACCATTCTATCACTTTGTGATTGATTTGATGGCCATCCTCGATTTTGATTTGGGAGTGTATTCGGGCAGTAGTGGCTGCTATGCGTTACCACCAGCCCGGATGCGTAATTGGTATATCTACCCTGGCATTGCCTAGTTGTACTGTATCACCTACCCTAGCGAGCCTTTTATGAGTTTGGTTTTGTGCCGTAGCCTGTGAAGTATTTAGGGCAGCCTCCCGATCTGGAGGTATGCTGATACTAGATAGACTACCGGGACTATTTATGTGTTAAGGTGGAAAATGTAAAGCCTTAACGCTATTTTAAAGTAAGTTTATTTTACTATTAGACACTATTATAATAGCGTATATTATTACATAGTAAATAGTTTAACGGATCCTTAAAGAATGGGCAATCCCAAGCATTCTTTAAGTTACTCGTGCATTTCTATTACAGTTCACTTGAGTTGGTTTACATTGTATAAGTATGTATGTCCTGACTCGAGTGTTTTGTGTTTTGCTTTACGCTCCGGTCAGACTGAGTTGTTCCAGTATTCAAGACTCACCTTTGGAGCTGGAGTTCCGCTTGGATCCATCTATTGATTCTTCTTTCAGTCATTCAGTTGATTCCAATGATGTATTCAGATCTTGTATTTGACTATTGTATTGAGACATCTTTGTATTCATAAATCCTGCTGTATCTTGTTTAACTCTGTTATATACATAGTAGCTTCATGAACTACTATTCTTTTGTTTCCGCTGCATTATTGTTATATTACTCTGTGTCTGTGATTCTGTGATTATTTATTTACTGTATATATTGAGTTTTGCCAAATTTTATTTACAATCTATTGTTTTGAATTATTCAAGTCCGACATGTGTGGATTTATTGTCGATTTGAATGGTCCAAAATAGTGGGTCGTTACACATACTATATATATATATATACTTATTTTGAATTTATGCTTAACTCTATAAATTCCGACTATAAAAGTAGCTGCTGCCATATTCCGAAAGGGTGGACTAAGCAATTATGAGTTGGAAAATAAATAAAGTTAAATTTATACTTCTTTATAGGACCTATACTTCCTTATCATTGTAGGCCCTATAAGTATAAAGGTAATATGGATATGAATCGTAGATGGAAAGGTTGATAGGAAATAAATGACCTTAAGGAAATGTCTGCTGGGCAGACAATTATACAGACAAATTAACATTTATGGAGGTAACAAATGAAGGTGTTATGTATTAATAAAATATGGAAGTAAGGAAAGGAGCAAACTTCCGTAAGAAGGAATAAATTTATCACCACAGGGTGGAAATTAGATTTTTAAAAGATAGAGTACACTAGTTTAAAAGAAAGAATAAATTTTAATCCTACCTTTTGGGACATAATTTGATAAAAAGGTTTCTTTTAAAACCCCTTGAAAATTTTGAAAGTGCCTTTCAAAATTTTTTGAAACGAAAATCTTATAAGTTAGAAATTTTTGATAAAAAGTGATTCTATATGACTTTTAAATTATACCACCATTTATTTTGTAAAAAGTTTGAAAAGAGGTTGTAAATTTAAAAAGGGTGGTGAAACATTTTTGGTAGGTGATTTTAATTTAAAATTTTGGTGATTTGAGAAGTTGAAAAAAAGGGTTTCCATTTATTAACTTCTCAATTTGAAATTTGATTGGATTAGAAAAGCTTTCAAATTCCTTGTTTTGTATTCTTCTATTTTTCTATGTTATATTTCCTATGCAATAAATTTGAAAGTTCATCACTCTACAACTTCTCAGAGGCTGTATATTTGGAAATTTTTAGGAATATAAATATGGTTTTAGACAGCTTTGGAAATATACCACCGTTAGTTATTGAAAATTTTGGAAAGGTAATGCAATTTTTAAAAGCGGTGAATTTTTTTAAGATAAAATGGTGGATGGTATTAATTATAGATTAATGAATAGAAAAGTTTTCATTGGTTAACCTTTTTAATTTGATTAAAAAGATTTCAATTTTTGGTTCTTTGACCTTTCTATTTTTCCTTATTTATAAACCTAAAAGTTCTTTCTTTAGAACTCCTTTTAGGAGTTTATAGATAGAAACAACACTTGTTTAGGGATAGAGAAATAGAAAATAGAAAGAAAGGAATGTATGATAGTATAGAAAAAAGAGCATTCCCATATAAGGCGATGAAGATAATAATGGCTGAAATTTAGGTAATAATAGAATTCTAAATTCTGGTACATGAAATATTGAAAGGAGAAATAGAGTAAGATAGCAGTTATCTTTGTCTACTCCATCTATTTTTTTATCGTATAAAGTTATAAAAAGATCTTTGACCATTGATTGGATTTAAATGATGTTTGATAAATAAGTTGGACATTTTTGTATAAGGAGAAGCATTTATGTAAAGATGAGAATTTTATATGTTTTTCATAATTTGAATACAAAAGTTATTTGAATAATAATAATAATGTTGGATTCGATAAAGAAAAGTGTAGCAAGAAATTTTAAGAGTTTTTTAGCAAAGTTACGAGATATATTTCATCAAATAACAGTATATTTTGAGTAATAAGGTAATAAATATTATTGTATGCTTTAGATGGAAATAACTATTATTTTGAAATGATGATTGTGAAAATTTTACTATTTGGTAAACGATAATTCTAGTAGCTAGAAAACTCTTTGAAACGAAGATGGTCTAAGAAAGATAATTATGTTTTAAATCTTTTGTGTTAAAAATCCTATTTTTAAAAAGGAGTAAATCCTTATTTTAGTAAGCTTTTGGAAAGGAAAGTTTTTCATAATTTCCTTTTTGAAAAACAGATAAAATTTTGAATGCCATAAATTAGAAAGGCTAACGTTTAAGGGAAAAAGTTTTGATAAGAAAAGTTTTAAAAAGGGAGATTGTTTTATTCCTATTTGAGAACAAAGGAATTTTGAATCTTTGATAAAGGTTTTTATTAAAGTTTATATTTTCAAAGATGGTGATGTTGAATTTGATACTTCATGTTTTAAGTATTGCAAGAAATGAAGTAATAAATGCTTATTTTTAAATAAGTTTATTTGCGTGAAGATGTTTTATTTTGTGTACGAAAGTTAAGATTTTCTAAAATTTTATGGAGTAGATACGGATCATGACCTAGGTTGGATAGACTAAGGTTTTTTTTTTTAAATATGAGTAAAATATAAATAGAATGTACAACCTGATCTGAAAATTTAAAGTAAGTCCCGTACATTTATTTGAAGAAGTTGGTAAAGTGTAAAGATATTCCAAATCGTGATTGGGTTGTGAATTAGGTTGCCTATAGGGTATGAATTTCTATATTTTAATTTTGGTGCAATCTCCATGTAATTGCCATAAATTATGCAATTCCAACATACATATAAAAGTGCATTGTTTGGAGTAACAAGGAATACACTAAATAGGAAGGAGATGTGTAAGAGATGGATATTCTTTTCCATAGTTTACACTGATTATTTCAACAAAAAGAAATAATTCCTTGTAATTTCAAATAAAACAAAACCTTCACCTGTGGTTAATTTATTAGAAATTATGACGGTAATCTGTTTGGAAGGATAGCTTCAATAAATTAAAATATGGAACTGAGTATTCTAGTTGTAGAATTAATAGTGAAATATAGATATCGTACAGCTACGCTAAAAGACTAGAATATATATAGGTAGCATAGATTACGACTATATGTGTATGAGTTAGCAATTGACGGATTGGGAATTATGAACATTAATTATAAATTTAACAAGCAATAAGTTTGTAACTAATGAGAGGAAAAGTAATCTAATGGGGACTAATTAAGGAAAGTTGATATTGCACTTGAGGAAGAAAGAAATTTGAGTAATGAATGGATTTTGGAAACCTGAAGAAGGTTCAAAGATTGAAGAAGGATTAATTGGAAATAGTCCAATTCTGACAGTAATGATTGACTGCTATGGATATTAATTGAAGCAATAAATGGACCACATTTATTAAAGACCAAAAAAGGGAAATTAAGAAAATGGGTAGCAATGGAATGAAATATTAAAGATAGCTCGTCTTAATTTAGAAAGGAGTGGTAGGACCTCAACATCATTTATATTAACTGATAAGTGACAACTTCCAGGAAAAATTTCTTTTGGAGTTGTGTATTATAGTCACTAGTTGTCTTTCTTAGTTATTGGAAAAGTGGATGATGTTGTATTAGATATATTCTTGCTTTATTCCTATAGACTTTATGAATGGGATTTAAACCACTTGATATATGTTGGGAAGCAAAGTAAATAAGGAAATTTTATGGAAACACTTAACTAGCGTTAGACCATAGGTAAAACTGGAAGTTAATGAGGAAATTAGGTTAGCAGCCTAAAGTGAGTAAATGTGTCAATCTCAAAACTTTAGATTTTGGGAAACATAAGGGATTTAGCTCACAAAATGCCACCACGCAAAGAAAAGAGAAAATGTACAGGAATGAGAATGGAATTTCCTATTGATCAAGGATTAAGAAGAATGAGGCAGAAATTTTCTGTTAGAAGCAGTGGAACCGCAACACTCCAACACAGCTTTATGGAGTTGCGCTTTGCATCATTAGTGATAGGAACCCTAAGTTCACTAGCAAATTTGGAGTGATTCGCTAGTAGCATTAGGAACTTAGTTGAATCAAAGCATTGCTTACCAATTGAAGACCGACAGACAAACTGAAGGAATGGATGGGAACTTGGAGGTTTTGTTGAGAGCTTGCATCTTGGACTTAGGAGTAGCGCTTACCCTTGGTAGAACTCATGTAGGATTTTAATAAATGATTGGTATGGTAACCTTGAAGCATTTTTTTGGGTGGCCATGCAAATCGCCAAATTGTGGCTAGGAAATCACCGACAAATTCTACTCGGACTAGATTAGTATTACAAGACTATGAAAAGTCAGAATTGATTAGACAGCGTGTGAGGATCATACGATTTGGCTAGTTGGAAAGTAGGCACTAGATTTATTGGGCTTTTTTCCAATATGGAGAACAAACAGAAAACTTTTATGTTGGTTGGAGTCCATGACATTTTAGCATTTGAGGAAATACCTTCATAGCATAACAATTGTTGTAGAGCCTAATCAATTGGGGAATTTTAAGACGGAGCCAACAACATCCCGTGCCACTGTGTGCATCATAGAGCATGGGACTCAGAGGCTCGGTAATAAAGAACTAGATTAGTTCGAGTACAATGGTGAGAAAATATGATGGGAGGCATGAGGACTCTTCATCCTAAACCTTTCTCTGGAAATTTTCAGTTCAAAATTAGGATTTTGGTTGCATCATAGTTGCTAGATTGGATGGTTGGAGATGGTTGCTACATTTTTTTCACAACCACTTTACACTCATGTAGAAATTTTTATGCATGTTTAGGGTATTTGTATACATACTTTCATGGGATTACACACTCACGCTAGGATTGAGCTCATTTTAGCATGTCTGTAGTACATAATCACATTGCACTATTAGTCGAGTAGATGGTTTTGTAGATAACTTGGTTGTATAACATGGATGTTATTGTGCATTACACAGTTCGTCCCTTGAAAGATTTTGGGACGATATCCTTTTTAAGGGGGAAGAATGTAACACCTCGTAAAACGAACCATAAATAAATGAAGTAAATTAAATTAAGTATGATAAGGTGAAAATGAAAATTTTATAAAATATGAAAACTATACCGTTGCATTTGTGGTGAAATTCTAATTAATTTCCATATAACATGCAGAAAATGGAGCTCGAACGAAGAAGTTATGAGCATTTGAAGTTTTTAGATTTAAAATAATTTGAATAGGATTCAAATATATTATTAATTCCCTAATTTGAAATTAATTGTGATTAGACTTGGGGGTTAAGTACATTAAAAATTAGCAATTAAAGTTAAAAGTTAATTAGGGTAAGAAACCAATAAATAATCAAGCAACGGTAGGGATAGGAAATTTGTTTACCCTCCTTCTTTTGAAGGTTATGTTCGGAATCTGGCTGCTCTTTTCTCTGGGTATGTTCATGTTATTGGCCCGTCATCTGATGTTGGTAGTGGTAGTTCCTCTACGGAGGGTGCGTAGTCTTAACGTTTAGTAGTTTAGGCTCTTTTTTCCTAGCTCCTGTGCTTTATTTTTCATTGTGGTTTGGGCTCTTTTCACCCATTTAACTGTTCTGTGCATGTGCAAAACACCTATTTTCCCCTTATTTATACAGTGGCATGGCCCACCATAAAGCCGGCTGGCTTTACTAAAAAAAGAAGTCGACCCAGCACCTCAAAGGGTCGACCTAGAGGTCGACAGTAGGGGTCGATCGCTTGGAGTATGGGAGTCGACCACTTCCTTGTGCAGCCTATTTTGATGAGTTGTACGTTCCAGATTTATCCATTTTTAATCTATTCTCATTCAACGGTTCTGGTGCATTTTGAACCACTATAAATTAGACCCTAGACCTTTCACTTTTATCCACAAATATTTTGGGAATAATAGCGAAACTCTGCCATTATTATCTCTCCAAATTTGATTCAGAAACTCCAAAGAGAATTCAGGTAAGAATTCAATCTATTTATTTATTTCTTCTTCCTCTAACATATTCTTATTCTATTCTTCTCCAACTATTCTGAATCTAATAAATATATATACCTCTTTGCTATGTGTGTATGTATATCAAAAGAGAGAGATTCTAGAAGAGATTATGAGGTATGCAAATCCAAGGAAGGCAAAGCTAAGGTTATTATGTGAGTGCAAACCTTAGTATTTCTTTTCAGCAATTGTTTAGTGTATTTCTTTTTAGATTTGAATATGCCTTAGGGATTATGGAATTCCAATAATATGATAGATAAATCCTCATAAATTCTTTTTTATTCCGATATGTCAATTCTATGTTGGGTTCCCAATTATTTACATTAATTTGATGAATTTGTTTCGTTTATGCAATTTTTGATAATTTTGTAGTCTATTGCACTTCTCCTTCTTCGTTATGTCAAATTGTGATTCTTCAATAAAATAAAAGGTTTAGATTATGAATTCTATTTGTAGTTTACACCACTTATTCTTGTCTATTTCTTTGTAAAGAGAGGAGTTGAATAAAATATGGGGTTTAGATTGCAATTCATATTGTTTAAGATATTCCACTGAATTTGTGTAATAAATTGAGTTTCTATTTTATTTACAAGTTTGTTATTGCAGTTTTGGTTTTGAATATTTATTCTCTGCTTTGGATATTAGAATCCTATGAAATCTTGGGAATTTGAAGAAAAAGGACTTATGATAATAATTGGTTAGGAAATTGACATTTAACACTAGTTTAGAGCGTAAAATCCATGCAATTAGAACTTATTAGGGGCAAATATTTATTTATCTCTATTTACGTAATTAACGTATAATTATTGCGTATATGGCGTAGTTAATTAGACATTTATTTCCCCCATTATGAAGGTAATTGATTGTGAGGCGAAAATAAGAGGAAACACTTATTTAGCCTAATTATTATTTGAAGGCGTAATAAGGAAAATTCCTTATAAGGCCCTATTTATGAAACAGTGAGATATATATATATATATATAGAGTAATTGATTTGTGGATAAGTTATAGGGATGTGAGGTCAATAGAGTTATATAACGGAAGTCCGCCCTTCACTTTAAGGCTACCAGCAGTTGTGTACACTTTGGTTGATATGAGATGTCCTTAGGATAAATATTTGTAATGACGCGAGGTTGGTCCCAAATTCTGTAGAGGAAATCTGCCTAGGTAATCTGGCTACCAGTTCTTACGAATAGTCGGACTAATGTGAGATGTCATTATGAGTATGGGCCATAAGACGAAGGTCCTGCTTCTAGGTCTTGAGGTATTAAGTGGTTGGACCCACCTTTTTTTCCCAGATGAAGTATTAAATGGCCAAGGGATTACATTACGTGGTTTCTCTACAGGAGTCCGCTTCTAGAAATAGGTATTAAATGATGGGGTCTACCTTAATTAAGTTACTAAATGACCACAATCTTCCTATTTTCCAAATGGAAGTATTAGGTGGCCTAAGAGATTCTATATGATGTCAACTAGATAGCACCATTGAGTAGCACACCTTAGAAGTATGTATTTAATAATGGGGTCTGCCTTAATTAAGGTATTGAATGACTAGAGTCTGCTTGTATTCCAATAAAAGGTATTAAGTGGCTTGGGTACCGTCTCTCACGTTATTAGCTATTTATGATGTACGATTGGGATATGAGATTCTAGAAACCTGCTTCTGGAAATGGAAGGTATTAAGCGGTTGGACCCGCCTCTTTTCCTTATAAAGAAATATTAAATGGTTTTATGTTCGTAGACATATTCTTATTTTGAAATATACCGCCCAAGTACTAAAAAGGTAAGACTCATGGTTTTTATTCACCAGACACTTGTTTTTCTGACTCCCTCCTCATTACAACACAGGTTATGAACGGAGTGATGGCGGTGACGATGCTTAGAGATAGAGAAGCTTGGCTTGTGGTAGTATTTGTTTTTATTACTTGCTTTTATGTGTAACCATATATTTAGACAATTGTTATGATGGATATTAAGTTACGGTTTTTATGGAATTATATATTATGACATTTTTATAGTTTTGAAATAAATGGGTACACTTTGCTATTATATTTTGTTCCATCCGTTGTGAGTTCTGAAAGTTTAGTTAAGGCTTTATACTATTATTTCTTTTTACTACCAATAGCTTACCTTAGAATGGATCTAAGTTTTGATGGGCCTTTTCTGGATTGAAATTTAGGCATGTTTCGGGTGGGTTGTTGAAATATCACTTATCTCCCTCGAAAAGCCATCCATGGACATGCACCGGTGGACTTCATAGCTGAATTCACTACACGAGATGACTCTTCGGAGAGGAGTAAAGAAGCTACCATCCAATGGAAGATTTACATGGATGGAGTATCCAATGATCGGTGTTCTAGCATCAAAGTCATACTAGTAACTCCTGAGAAACGCTCGATCTGCTACGCTCTAAAAATTGACTTTCTTGTAACGAATAACGAAGATGAATATGAAGCCTTGATCGCTGGGCCTAAACTAGCTAGAGAGCTGGGAGAATTTTTTTTTCAAATTCTTTGTGATCTCCAGTTAGTAGTAAACCAAGTCAGGGGAGAGTACCGAACCAAAGCAGCGCGACTTACTCCTTACCTCAACTGAGTCCAAGAACCGCTAACCAATTTCGAGCATTACACCATTACAACGAGCATTGACCAGATATAGATCGATTGGGTATTAGAAACGGAGCCTGAGAAGGATTCGTGGATGACTCCGAATAAAGACTATTTGCAAAGGGGAGTCCTTCCCGAACAGAAGAATGAAAAATGACATATGCTTCGTAAAGCTTCACGATACATCCTTCAAGAAGGAATCATGTACAGGAATGGTTTCTTCGTCCCCCTTCTTCGGTGTATCGCCAATGATGAAATCAAGCGAGTATTAAGAGAAGTCCATGAAGGAGAATGTGGCAATCACACTGCGGGCAAAGGCTTGCAAAGTAGGTACTCCACTATGGTTATTTTTGGCCAATTGTCATTCGAGACACAGCTGATTACGCTAGACGATGTGACAAGTGATGGATGTTTACAAAGATTCCGAGAGCCCCGCCGATGAAAATCACTCAGATGGTCAGTCCATGGCCGTTTGCTACTTGGGGTATTCAGATCATTGGCTCCTTGCCGATTTCTAAAGGTGTTGCGAAGTACGCCATTGTAGCAATCGATTACTTCACTAAATGTGCTGAAGCTGAACCTTTGGCCATGATCACTATGAAAAAAGTAATCAATTTTGTTGTTGAAACATTATCTGTCATTTTGAGCTCCCTCGAACATCATAACAAACAAGGGACCCAATTCGATAGTGCTGAATTCAAAGACTTCTGGCGTCGATATCATATCGAGAAAAGATTTGCAGCATTGCTTACCCTGAAGCTAATGGACAGGTCGAAGCTATCAATAAAATCATAAAGTCCATTCTGAAGAAGCATTTGGAAAAGGCTAGAGGCAAGTGGGTCGATGAACTCCCATCAGCATTATGGGCGTAGAGAACCACCCACATGTCCATAATTGGCCATACTACATTCGCCCTTACTTGCGGCTCTGAAGCCGTGATTCCTATAGAACTTGAAATCCTTTCTCATCCAGTGACTTATTATGACCCTAGAACTAAAACAGATCTCCTTTTGGAATCTCTAGATATGGTCAATGAGAAGCATGAAGAAGCTGATTTGAGGGCAACTGCACATCGACATTGAGTCGTCTGATACTATGATGTTAAAGTTCGATCTAGGACCTTTGAAGTTAACGGTCTTACTCCGAAACTGATCTTTCCTACCCTTGCAAACATGGGTCCAAGATGGGAAGGACCATTTGTCATCAATCAGAAGCTTGGAGATGGAACTTTCAAGCTAGCGACTGTCGAGGGCATCATACTTCCTAGAGCATGGAATAACGAGCATTTACGATGCTATTTCACTTAGTTTTGTTTCATTCTATTGTATTTCATTTAGAATTTGCTTTTGCAGTTGAATTCAAAGCCATGTCATCAAACAAATTCTTTCGCTTCTTTTTTAGTATACAATAAAATCTGAAGTTCCTTCCATATCTGTGAATTGTTTGTGCATTATATAATAGTTGTGATATACGACCAACTTGCATCCATGTATGCATAATATAAACTAACAAGTACCCAGAGTTTGGTGCCAACCAAGTACTCGGGTCCATAATCGAATTGAACAAAATGAATGTGACTCGACCATTCATCTATTAACTCTCGCCTGCAATCCGACGGGCTGAGTATAAAGCAGAGAGTGGGTGTAACTCGACCATCCATTAACTAACTCCATCTCCCGATTTGACGGGAATAATGCAAAGTAAAAGTCATCGTGATATGACCAACCACTCTTCGACTTTTGCCCCAGAGTTAGAGGCAAGGGAATTAATCAAACTAGTTGTATATGATACACCTGATAAAGTGGTATCCATCGCTTGTGGGGTTATGGCTTGTTTAAGCAAACTCAAGGTCAGAATCCCAAGGCAAGCGAGTCCTAACGCCCATTGGAGAAATCAAAAGATTTCTATGTTTTTGTTAGTGTTTTGAGAAACATAAAAATATAATGGGAGCCTTATTAGAAAAATGAAATGGTAGTATTTTAGCTTTTTAATATAGTAAGAACATTTTCTATATGAAGTAAAAATAATCTACATCGATAAACTAGTGCAACTAATATAATTGATAAAAAATTTATCGGTTAAAATATACCCACATTTAAGTCCTTTGGCATATTTTCACTTCAAAAACCATTCAAGTGCTAATTTACAAAACCACTAAAACATTCATGCCTCGGTCGCTTATGAATTTATTTGTCTAAGACCGTGCTTTGTCTATTATAAGTTTTGAACTCTTAATAAAAACAAGAATATGGTTATTTGATCTATATTCAATCATATATAAATGTTATATGGTGATCGACATAGTTCGTAATGTATGAAACTTTATTGAAATTAGTTCACTAGAACTAAGCAAATAAACCATTATGCAAAATCGTGTATTCAATAGGACTGGTTACAATAAGGATTCCCTTTGAATTGTTTGACCATTTTGGAAAGAATATGAATATTCAAGAGTGGATGAAATTTGGGCACGGTTGGGATGAAACGAGTGAGTGGTCATCCTGCTTCAAAAGGGACATCGGGAATGAGAATTGTATAAAATACTAAAAGATAATTAACATGAAATGAGAAATATGATTTCTATTCCAATTGTGTTATGAAATAAAAAAATTGTCTTCTATTAAAGTCATTTCTATGAATTTAAGATATTTGATCGAAAACTCTTGATTGTATACTAGTTATAGTAAAAGAAATAAATAGCCCATAATAAGTAGTTGAATAGAAGCTTTATATTTCATACGCTATTATAGTGATAGCGAAAATAGCAAGAGAAAGCAATAGAATACCTATCAATGGATACATCAAGATAGGAAAAATTATTTTTATAAATATACCAAATATTATTTGTGAAATAATAAAAAATTTCAATATTGATTGAAAGTGAATATAGTTTTATTTTATTATGAATGTTATGAATATTCGTTATGAAATGGATCTATTAGAATAATGGTATTTTTTGTATTAGTTACATAACACATAATTGTCTGTAATGTTTTTACAATTAGTTTGGAATTAAGGACAAAGTACATGTTTAGTAGGAGCGACATAAGAGTTGGTAAACTCTTTAGATTGGTACATAAAGACGTATGCAGTTGAAAGTCCAATGATACTAAAAAATGGTTCCACATATGTCGTTTAATTCACAGATGAATTATCATAAAATTAAATGTGTGTATTTTATACATATGAAGTGTATCTATGATAAATTTATTAAATATATTAAGAAAGTAGAAAACGCAATGTATAAAAGAAATAAAAGAATTTGGTTTGATCGAGTAGGTGAGCATATAGAAAAATAGTTAAATACAATTTAATCTCAAAAGTCGCTCCTTTATGTGATACATAATGATGTATTGATAAGGACTAATTAGACTTTGTTGGATAAAGTAGGATTAATAATGAGTGAAATTGAGTTAATTTCTTTCCATAGGACCATGTACTTAAAAGTAAGTACATAAGATCAAAATTAATTTCATCCAAGGCATAGTTTATGAGATCATACAAGATAAATGTTTATAAAAAACCCCTACATATCCTAAATCATGGAATTGACAGGTGTGTGAGTCGAAAGGCTGCATTTAATACTTGCTTGTAAGTGATCTTGAATGACTACCCTAGAGAAGTTGAGACCAATCAATATTGATCGATCGATTAATTTTATGAACATAAGTATCGTAAACTTACAAAATTTCATACGTATATTTAGGTAGTTCATAAAATGGTTATGATTACTTATTCCACTGTGCTGAGAAACAATTGTTGTTTCAAGAAAGGCCAAATTCATAACAAAGGAATTTCTTTTATAAAATATTGATACTAAAATGGATTTGGATATAATCCAAAGATAAAACTGACAACAAAAGATATAATGAAATTAACAGAGCTTGATAGATACAACACATTAGAGTGTCAAATAATAAATCTTACACATTAAAGAGATTAAATTTTTTTATTAATGTCGAGAAAAGAACTTTCTCAGTTTTAAGTAAGCCATTAAGAGTTTTGACTCTACTATGTGGCGCAATGCGCAAATCCAGAATAGATTCCAAGTACGTTATAAAAATATGATTTTGATATTGGTACCCGAAAGGATATGATCCATTGGCTGTAAAAGTTCCTCCAAGAAGAAGATCAATATGTTTGGTATATAAGCCAGGTTGATAAGAAAAACTTCATAAATTTTTGACTGTCGAAGTTAACATAGAATATTCAACATGCTTTAGCTAATTCTGATTTCACTCACAAAATTTGTCGCTCGATATGACTTCGAGTTTTGGTACAACTATGTTGAAATAAAAAATTATAAATAATGATTTAGAATAGACTGTTTTCACATAATAACCGAAATATCTTAAAGTTAGTGGGAGCGATGACTCAGTCTATGAGTATTAGATATGCTCACGAAATGAGACTAAAGTGTTTGTAACACCCCTAATTTTAGTTTAACATTATTCAGGATATTTAATTGGATACATCAAATAGAATAATGTAAATGGTTAAAGAAAATGGGATTTGGTTAATTAATAAGGTCGTGCCTTAATAAACTAATAAGATTGTTTTGGAAAAACTAAGCATACAAGAAAAAATATGAGGAAGGCAAAATAAGTAGATCCATCCTTTAACCTTTAAAACCTTCTCCCCTTCATTTCATTCTCACCTTTCACAAACTTAAACAATCAAAAGAAAAACACCAAGGCCGACATAACTTAAGCTAGGAGATAGGAATCAAGAGGATTCAAGGGGAAGAAATTTTGGGATACTAAGACCAAATCAAATCTCAACTCCAACAAGAGTAATGCTAAAACCATCTCTTTTATCTCTGGATTAATTCGGTTATGGATTGTGCCCGAATTTATTTTGTTTGTTTTGCCAAGTTATGGTTGAGTAATCATTGTTTGGATAGAATAATGATTTGTCGAATTATTATGAAATTGTTTAAATGAGTTTTAAGCAAAAACCAAAGTTTTTAGTCTCTAAATGCTTTGATTTTCTGGTATGTTGAGTAAAATATTATTTTGGAGATGGATTTTTTATTTTATAATTTTCTAAGTTATATAGATTATTTTATAAATTTCCTAAGAAATAAATAGCTTAATTTTTGGTTTTAATTATTTAAAATAATTAAATATGGTTTTTGACCCTGAAATTTTAATATGATAATGAGAAGGATATTATCTAATTTCTGTGAAATTTTTAGAGTTTTCCCAAAAAAAATTCATTTATGGTGAATTGATTATGCTAAATAAGCTTTTAAAAAGGGATAATTAATTAAGGATACTAATTATTTTAAATAGTTTTGGAACTTGAAAATTTAGTGTGTCGGTAATTCTGAAAAGGGTTTATAAATAAATTTCTTTATCCAATAGAAATTGGACAAGGAATAAGATTTAGTAAAAAATATATGCTTAAAGTAGTAATAAAACAGTTTTCTTAAGAATTACGATAATGCCATGCCATCATACATCATCGAGCCTAACGATGAGGTTGCATCATTCAACATCGACGTTGATGAAGGAGGAAGCACATGATAGCTACCTATGTATCAATGGTGTGATTCCTTCGGCATCGAAGTGGACAACGACGACAATAGATGATTGATGGCATGGTGTCTTCGTGATTCATCTAAGGCGTTTTAAAAGCTTAATGTCGACGTCGACGACGTCGCATGTCTTCTTCACCGTTTTCAATGATGCCGCATCTAATCACTTTGAATGTTTTCAAGACTAAGGCAGTGATGCCGCATTTATTGACTTCAACTCTATATATGAAGCGGAATAATAGCCGAAGTAATTTAAGTGTACAAATTTTATAATGACGTCCAAGGTCTTGGTGCCATTGTGTAACGACCCGGATTTTTCGATGGTTAATTTGGAATATTTAAATGGTTTTAAATATTGAATTCGAATTATAGATTGATTTTGAATATGAAAATTTGGGTTTATTTATAAGATCAATTCAGAATTTAAATATAGCGATTTATTGGATAATTAAATTATTGAATTTTATAATTGAATATTGGTTAAATTATTGTATCTTGAGTTTTAAGCTCGATAAAAATAATTTAAAAGGCTTGTAAAATTTATATTAATAATAATGAAGATAATAAAAGTTTTAAAATTGAATTTAAAAGCGATCTGTTCAATTTTTAAAAAATAGTTTGTTCAAATTGACATTGAAAATAGCGATCCGGGGCACAGTCTCGGATTTCGACGAAACCAGTTCCATTGGATCCGTAATATTGTATTATTATCGGATTTCAAATTTCGTAGCTTTTGGAGTTAACGTTTAGCCGTACGAGATATAAACGCGCTGAAATTTATATCGAAAATTCAATATAATAATCGGGTCCAAAAAGCTATATTCTCCATACGATCGAATTAGGCATCGAAACCTTTTTCATTGCATTCAGATTAGGGGTATAACATTGTGAATGCCTAGCGGCATGCCTTGATAGGGGATTGAGATTTTAAGTTACGAAAATGGAAATAATTTAAAAAATTAAATTAATAAACATATATACGTTTAGTCAAACAAGTCTTGTCCTCTGCAACCTAGGATTGTGACCTTGCCCATTCAAACATGCAACCCTTCCCTTTACGTTTAAATCACATTCCCATCTCTCCTTTTCAAACGATCACAGCAAACGAAAACCTCGTTCTCTAAAAAAAGGAACGAAATCAAAAATCGATTTCATATATATATATATATATATATAAATATATATATATATATAAATCATGAATCAGTTCGCGCTCACGTTGTTGAAGTCGCTCGTGGCCTGGAGCTTGTGCGCGAATGATGGATGAGGCTTGTCAATCGAGCAACTGTCTGGGAGGTCGGCGATGTTGCAGATGAATGTGCGGCTACGCTCAGGTGATGACAAGGCGGCGGAATGGATGTAAGCGGCGGCGGCTGCGCATTGGAAGTCGAGGAGGGTTTCGGTGGGAGATGCGACACTTGGTGATGGGCCGCGTCAAGTTGTGATGCATTAGGGGGAAGACTGGGTTCAATGGGGGGATCTGCGGCACCTCGAAGTGTTCGATGGCGGTGAGGTTAGGGTTTGTCGCAGTCGAGTTTTACAGGAGGCGACACATGCTTGCCTGAGGAATAGGATTCGAGTGAGTAGGAAGATGGTGGTCGGTGGTGGAGCTGGAGGCAACGGCGTATATGGGGTTGCAGGTGCAGGCAGAGGCACAAGATGTGGTGGCGCGGGGTGCTGCTGGCGAAGCAATAGAGGATGGTTCTCAGTGGTGAGGGTCAGTGGAAAGTCGTTGACCGTTGTGTTGGTCACTGTTCGTATTTTTCCAGCTTGGAACGATGTCTGGAGAGGATTAAATCGAACGGAATCGATCGTGTGGGGTTTGGGGCTATGAATTTTGTGCATAAGAATTTAATTGGAATGATTAACAGATTCGAAAAATCAAGGTGAGACAATTCTCACTTATTTGGATTATCAGATAAATTTTAAAAATAGTTAGAATTAATTTTGAATGCCTGGTTGATTTAATAATTATCTGATGAATGATATATTATATGTATATATAGTAGTGTGTTTGTGTATTAGTATTTGGAGTGATATTCCCGCACATTATAGCGGATAGGACCCTATACGCCCGCATAATAGCAGATGACCCAATATACCGCGATATCCCCCTCGAAGTGGGATTGGTATTATTTTATATTATGTTAACATCTATGGATGCAGGGAAATAGGTTGGAGGGATCCAACTGGATTCCTCAAATATGTTGTTTATTTTTCACATATAGTGATATATGGATTGTGTAGAATAATCTAGTATAGATTATTGTGGTGATTGAAATTATTGGATGCTATTGTAGGACTGGCCTGAATTTTTATATTTTACAATACCATAAATATTTTTTAAATTTAAAGGAATTAAAGAAACTTTTTATATAAGAATATTTATATTGGAAAATGAGTTATTTTTAAGAAAATGGAATTGGGAATAATGTATATTGATTTTGGACTATATGCAACTATTCGTATATGGTTTTAAATAAGATTTTAAAAATAAATTATATAAAGGAGTTTGTAAATGGTATTCTGTAATATGAAAAGGAGTCAAAATCAATTTAAAAATAGATTGGAAGCATAAAAGAAAATTATAAGAAGTGAATTTATATAATGGAATTTTATAAATAAGATTTGTTTTATAAATAAGTAAAACTCAAAGGAGTTTATAAATTTATAAACGATGTTTATAAATAAGGAAAATAATGGTTAGTTGATAATTTGGAAATATAGATTTACGATGTGAATTTATATCGAGTTATGGAAATCGTTGGGAAAGAAATAGTGGAATCTATTTTTGAATATGAGAATGGTGATAAAATTGAGATATAATCGATGTGATACGAATCGAGAAGGAGTTATAAACTAAATTTGGAAATATTGGATTTTTAAAATAGATTTTTGTCAAGAAGTTAAAAGTTGGTAAGAATGGGATTTTTAATTACTATGCTATATAATTTAAACTATTATTTAGGTTAGAATATTCCGGAAGATTTGTTATTATAATACTAAACATTTATTGAAATAAATTCTAATTTTATTAATCGGCTTTGTAAAAATGGTTTGGAAAGGAGTTATCGATGTTGTTTAAAATGTTTTGATATATTAAATTCACTTAAACATATATTTGTTTAAAATAAACTATTATCCTTTAAAAATACCTATCTTATATATATATATATAGTTTTAAAAGATTGAAATTTATTTATAAATCCTTTCGAGATTGCAAACGAAGTTATTTAACGGATAGGATTTTATAAAGGAAAATCTTATAATAAAATTTTTGGAACTTAAGGGAGGCTCTGAAATATTAGGAACTAGAACTTCGGGGTTGAATCTGAAGTCATAAAGAAGTTATAAATAGATAGAAGAGATTATAAGTAGATATAATCAAATTTTGAAAAGGAAAAAGGAATTAATGTAAATTCCGAAGACTTATGGGATAAGTTGCGAAACATCCTCTTAAGTATTGATATTTGAAGGATTTTGGAAGATAAGACTTATAATATTCTCCTAAGTATAGAAAAGGGGAATTTGGAAATATTTCTAAGTGTTGAGATATGTGGAAATATCCTGTTACGGATTTGAGTATTTGAAAATTGTTTTCAAATGTTGGAAGGAATTGATATATTTTTCAAAGATATTTTGAAAATAAATATTTTGGGAAAATTTATAATAAGGCCTAGTGTCAGCTTATGGATGTTTTATTGATAGTTAAATAACCGACTATCAATATTGGCCAATTTCGTTAATCGTTTCGAAGAGACCGGGATCAGATTTAATTATCTGAAAACCACTTCGATCCGGTTTGAACGTAACGAATGAAGACCGTGAAGATGGCGATTCGGTTTGTCCAGACCCAGGATAATTTATATGGATGAATGCTATCAGAACATCGTCATTGGAGGACGATGAGCATTCTAAGTAAAATTGTTCTTGAAAGGTAACGCTTAGCCTCGAACCTCATCAATCGGGAATGACTAAAACAGGGGAGATGCTGCAAGGCTAAGTGGGTCGCACCCAAGTAGGGTATGTTATCACTTTTCTAGATGTCCTCGGAAACCTATTTATCTTAGTATGGGTATACATGAAAGAAGAAGCGCTCGATGGTAAGGGTGGGAACACCCGGGGTGATACCATATTCGATCTATCCAGGTTAGGGGTAGGCCGGTGTTGTGTAGTAGGGAATCCCGGCGAGGTCCTCGGTACATTGTTCTAGAGGTGTACTGTGATGGGCAGTACTCCAGTGGGTCCAGTCATTCTTTGGAATCCATTCTCCAATATGAGCTTACGGTTTTGTTTGTAGAGCCTAATATGCTGGAATTTAATTAATGTAACAATTTTAGCTATTTGAATAAGTATTTGTATTTAGACACTATTATAATATCACTGGATTTTCTACAAAATGTTTTGGTTATCGTAAGGGAAAAACCCGTCGTGTTTATGTGTGACGTGGTCTTACGAGATACCTTTGTTTTTCAAAGGATTTTGATAACTCTAATAATTCAAATTGAGTGTGTTTTTCTCATGCTGGTTTTCCAGACTGACTCGGGTGCTATTTTATTATAACGCTCGGGTCAGACCGAGTATTACAGATTCAGGATAGAATGCTATGGAGCTCAGGAGACGAGCTGGATGACAGAGATGTATCTCCGTTGGCTTATATTCCATCGTGTAAGGACAAGTTATATAACCGTCCAGTTTTTGATGTATTGATCATTGTACTCTGATGATTGTAAATATATAACAGTTACAGATACTTTGTATAAAAATCTGTTATCTTATATTATATTTTGTTCCACTACGACTGTTAGATTCTGTGATGTTGTTCTATCTTTCTTCTATCTTCTTCTTCACCCTAAAGATTCGTATTTTCCGTTCAATTTGAGTCAAACTGTTGTAAATTATGGTCGATTCAAGGGGTACGGATCTGCAGGCCTTTACACATTATGCATCAAGGTCGCCGACCTTATACACTTGGTTTTAATGTCGATGTCGCATGGTGGTGACGTCGCACTTCATCTTTTTAAGGCCAGAGGCTTGCTTTTATATAAATTTAAAATGTTTTAAAGGGGCGAAGAGGCCTATGTTTCAAAAGGGTCGATGATCTTATATCTTTGGCAGTTAGCCATATAACTTTTAAAGGTTTTAAGTTTTGTTTAATAGGTGGATAGCTTATAGTTTATGAAGGTCAACAACATCATCTTCGACACTGTTTTAAAACCGCGTATGTGTTATTATTAAAGACGGAGAGCCTTAGACCTCCATGTCGACATTGTTAATGCCATCGACATTGATCTATACTAAATTATTAAAGGGTGGAGATCCTAAGTTTTCTACTTCGACGTCGTTATTGGAGATATCAATGCCATTTTAAACTGTACACTTCAACTGCATCATTAGGACACCGATATAGATGAACTACGACATTGATCTAAAATTTTAAATTATTTAATGGTGGCGAGCCAAATTTTTTTGACTTCAACTTTGAACCTTGGGGATACCATTGTTTATTTTAAATAAGTTCGACATGAAGCAATTGGGGATACCAATGTATATCACATTGAAATGTTATAACTTTAAGGGGAAATAACCTAATTGGGGATACTAATAGACATAGGTTAAGCATGTGGGTAATATGAATTAAATTGTAAATGATGGGTTCATAGTCATCTTAGGAAAACAAAGGAATGTGAGATGGATAGTCTACATCATACCAGAGATGGATAGTCTCTATGAAGTTAATGAAGGGTTCATAATCATCCTAGGAAAACTATTGGATGTATGATGGATAGTCCATATCATTATAAATAAAATGGAATATGTGTGATGGATAGTCCACATAAATTTAAACAATAGAACTATATGTGATGGGTAGTCAATATGGTGGGGGTGGGTAATCCAAGTAACAGTTGTATATGAGATGGATAGTCCACATAACAATGAATCTGGTTAAATATGGTATAGGTAATTATCATAATCATAAGAAAGGTAGTCAGATTAAAATAAGACGGGTAGCCAGTTTAAATTGTGATGGGTAGTCATTTGAAATTAAGATGGGTAATCTAATAAAATGGGATTGGTAATCCAGTATAAGTTGCATAACTATAAATGATACTTTGTTCTAACCATTGTGGTTGTAGGAGCATAGTATATGGTTATTGATTTGATTAAGATAGTGAGGGGAAAACCTAAGATGCTTAGCGGCGTTGTCTCACTATATATCTATTTTATTCGAGATGGTAGGCTATTATTCACAACGGACTGTTGTCTGACTCGAAGTTTTTGTTTCTCCCCTCAAATTCTTAGGTACTCATTTGAGTAGATCGAGAGTAAGGGTTTTTCAGTTTCCAGTTAAATGAAAAAGCTTCCAAAGATGCATAGGAGGCAATCTAGCCAGTAGGAGTTTTATCTATTTTCGATGTGTAGTTTGGTTTTGTATATTTGGATGTAATGGAAAAGTTGTAAAGTTACTAAGTATTTGACTCTGATCAACCAAGGAGGCATCTTCATATGTAGCTTTTGGAGTATTTTGCATAGTTATATTTTCTCAGAATGTGGAATCGTCAATGGGATTATGTAATGAATATGAAATCATATTTTGAAATGGAATGTAAATGTATTTCTGTATTATGTTTGAAAATTTTCATATTCTTTTGTTTCTAATTATCGGTATGTCTAACATAGCCACAATTTTTCATCGGAAATTAATAAATATGGAGGACTACAGCATCCGTTGCAGTTATTTTTGACCTAAGAATGGGAGACGTTACAAGTTGGTATCAGAGCATAAGTTTATGTTAAAACTTAAAAGATTAAAAGAGTTGTTGAAAACATAATCCTAATGAATCAAAGAATAAGATCGGGGTTATGGGATAACTCTATTGTAATGTACTTGTATTTGCTATATATAAGTATGTATTCTCCCTTCTCTCTTAGACCATTCTTTTGTATCTTCCTAAGGCTCGTATGTAGATTTACAAGAAAGAAAGATATGGTGGCAGGAAATGGAAGAATGAATCTAGCGGTGGAAGCACCGCAACCAATGGAAATGCTTGGCCTAATACCAGGAGAAACCAGGTTCAACAGGGAAATGCTAATCCAAATGCAAATACCAACATAGGTGCTGAAACCCCACCAGTAGATATGGGGACTATGTATCTGTTCTTTATCAACTTGATGCAAGCTAGAGTAACTACATGAGTAGCCGAAGGGAATGCTGCTAATGTGGAAGGAGCCAATCACGTAGTTCTAATTGGTAATAACAATGCTAAGCTAAGTCAAGATTATACCAGTCTAGGTGGAGAGCCTTTCTGAGGACTAAGGATGTGATTGAAATACTAGCTATTGCATTGTGAAAGGGGTTTTGCGAATTCGGGTCTAAATGATGAGCAGAAAAGGAGATTGGCTTTGAGAAAGTTGCAAGGAGCCGCCTTTTTCTAGGGGATTAGGGTGACCATAAGGGTACTAAAAGAGGAGTAAACTTGAGTAGAATTTTGAAAGATATTCGAAGAAAGATTTTTGCTTGAGGTAGATAAATCAACCCTGCTTAGGAAGTTCATGGAATTGGAGCAAGCAGAAATGACAGTGTTGGAATATTCTGCTAAGTTTGATGAGCTATTCAGGTATGGATATACCACTATAGACACTGTTATCAAGAGGAATGAGAAGTTCATCTGAGGACTTAGGCCAGAGATTGCTATGGCAGCTATGCTACATCTCAGGGATCCATAGAATGTAGTGGTGGAAACGGCTATTCGAAATGAGGAGATGGTTTCAACCTTCGGTAAGGAGAAGTCGGTGGAGAGCATGTTAGAACCTCCATTTTATGGTTTCAATGACAACAACTATACAATCACATATATTATATATCTTATCAAGATTATAGGTATATACTACAAGAGATCATCATGCTCAAAGATATTGGGACTCGAAGACAAACAAAAACTTATGGACCATGCTATGATTAGTAAGGTTATACTAGTGTATTAAGATTCTTAAATAAATATTGTAAGGTCTCCTTGAGTATATATGCACACACGAATTCATATACATAAAATTAACACTAAAAACATTCAAAATTGGCATTAAAAACTTTAATATTCTAAAAATGCCATCCACAGACGTCTGTGGAAAAGCCACCGACGTCTGTGGAAAAGCCACCGATGTCTATGAATAGTTTTAGGAAATTCTTCCATGAAGCCACAGATGTCTGTGGAAAGTCCACAGTCGTCTGTCATATGCTAACTGCTCTAATATAAAGGGTGTTTCATTTCATTTCAAATAATAGCATCTCTTCTTCAACAGTTGCAGCCATTAAAGTAAATAGAGTTAGTTTAATAGTAACAACTCCTCATCTGCATCTCTTTAAACCTATAAATACTTCAAAAATTGAGAATTGAAATTAATATATTCTCTTGATTTCTTATTAACTTTCTATTTACAAATTCAAGCATCTCTTGCTTACATAGTCTCAATCTATCATAGTCAAAAACAATTTTGATTAAACTACTTCCTACAACTCAAAATTTTCACATTCATATACTCAAAGGAGATCATAGGAAGATTTGTACTATCAGTCAAAATCCGTGTTATTTGGAACACACGATTGTCAGAGAATTACTTTTGTATTAGCCTATTCCTCCGGGTGAAGTGAGGGTTATTTGGTCAAAGGAAATACCGAAGGGGAGCTTCGGATCTGGACGTAGAATGGGAGGTCCGAACCAGTATAAAATATCTTGTGTACTCGCTTTTATTATCTTTCTTATTCACACTCTGTCAATTTACTCTACTTAGTATAATTATTAGTACATACTCTCACATTAGTATATAAGTTGCATTATATACCTATATATTTTTATTTGGTATCAGAGCATGGTTATTTCAATCTACAGCAACACGTAGTTGAAAAATCATTAATATGGCAAGCACTTTTCAAGAAGTTCAATCAACTACTCGTCCTCTACTATTTGCTGGTTCTAACTATACTTACTTGTCAACTCATATGAGAATTTTTATAGAAGCAAATGGGTTAGAAATATGGCTAGCAACTCAAAACAAATATGAAGCACCTAACACCGACATTAGCACTTGGACTGATGCACAAAAAGCAGCGGCATTTAACAATACCAAAGCTAAGTATGTATTGTTTTCCTCACTTGACAAAAATGAGTTTTCATGTGTCATGCTCTGCATCACTTCATATGATATATGGCGCACTTTATTTCACACATGAAGGCACAACTAAAGTCAAGCAAACTAAAATCTCAATTTTACAAAACCAATTTTCATCTTTCAAAATGAAAGCAAATGAATCAATTATTGATATGTATGCTAGATTTCAAACCATTCAACACGATCTCATGGAACTTGGAGTCCAATTCATGGATTTTCATTTAGTCACACAAAATTTAAATTGTAACGACCCGGTATTTTCAACCATTCGCATCCGCACTTGTCGGACTTGAATTGCTCAAAATATCAGATTGTTAATTTAAATTTGGCAAAACTCAGCATATACAGTAAATAAATAAATCATAGATTCATAGACACAGAGTACTATAACAATAATGCAGCGGAATAGATAAATAGTGGTTCATGAAGTTACTATATAAACATCAGAGTTAGAAATAAAATACAGCAGAATATCTCAAATACAATGAAGTCTCCAGTACAAACAGATGACCTCTCTGAACAAATCAACTGGAAAGCTGAAGGCTGAATCAATAGTTGGATCTCCAAACGAAGCTCCAAACTCCAAAGGTGAGTCTCAAATGATGAATCACTCAGTCTGACCCGAGCGTAAAGCAAAACACAAAACACTCGAGTCAGGATTAACATTCTTATATCAATAAATCCAATTCAAGTGAAATATCAACTGAAATACAAGTAACTCAAAGGATGTTTAGGATAACCATCCTCTAAGGATCCATGGAACGAAACGTCATTATAACACCGTGGCCATTTCAAAATAATTTATACTTCAAAACCCAAATATCATTTCATTAAATATATATATATATATTTCCTTAATTTCACAAATTGATTCAAATCAACTCGAGTTTCAACTTAAAATTTAATTCAATCTGGATTTATCCATTTTAATTCAATTTAGTTTCTAAACAACAAATTCAAATTATATTGATTTCAAATACAGATCTGAATCACAAAATAAACCATTTAAATTCCAATATATTTCAAAACTTTAATATTCAACATTTCAAAGTTCAATTTAACAGTTTCATATAGATCTTGATTTAACCTCATTATTATTTAGCCTTGAAATATTCACTTAATAAATTCAGTATTATTTAAATAACCTTAAACTACATTTAAACTAAATATTCCCTCCGATTTATTTAAACTTGAAATATCCATTTAATCACTTTAAATCAAAAGTCAAGTTATAAAATTAAATCTTAAATTTCAAATTCAATAGTTCAAATCAACCTAATTAAGTAGAATTCTTAATTACATACAATTTCAATTAATTCAACTTTATCTTCCTTAACTTGTACAAATCCTTAAAAATCTATTTAAAAAATAATACTAAGACATATTATTTTAATTAAATCAACTTTATTAAATTAAAGTTTATTATTAAATCTACTTTATATTAAAACTTATTTCTATATAAAATATTTCCAATATTAAATAAAACCATATGTATTCCCTTTCAAGATCATAGAAATCATTTTTAAATATTTATATATAGACCAACGGTGTCGGCATGAAGTTTTCTATCCTATGGTCAAGTGAAACGGATATTTTTCATTTCAATCCGTAATTTAAATATATACGGGTAGATATCATTTCGACCCGCAATCCCAAATTCAATTCAATGAAAATCTCTTGGGTTTATCATTTCAACCCATAACGATTTTCTCCTATTCTACAGATCGTTCGGGTATGTATCATTTCAACCCATAGTGATTCTATACTAACAGGGAATTTGCAGAGTGATAACAAATATGAATATAACAACATACATCATCAATATAAATAACAGATAATGGTGTCAGATGTCACAGGTGAACAAATACAGATAACAGCATATATATAACAATGTAAATAACTAACAGCAGCAATATTTCAATTGTCGTTTCAATTGAAATTAAATTTAATAAATAAAAGAACGTTAATCGTGAGTGATTGCTCACCTTTCGAGGCTAGAGATATTTAGACTACGCGACAAATTACGATTCCAAACCCGAATTTCAAAGCAAGCACGATGGGCACGAGTTTGATGATCAAAGCTGATGACAAGGAATTGACGAAATCGAATTAGAACAAAAGTTATATATTATTATTATTATTATTATTATTATTATTTCCATGAAATAAATATTGAATTTAAACAAATATTAAAATACATATATAGATATAATTAAAATCATTGTTTTTAATTAAACACATTTATTAGAATAAAACACCCACAAAACCAAAATATATACATATACGTATTATATTTTAAATCAATACCTTACATTCAATATTATCATTCATATTAAAATAAATATTTGAGTCTAGACATATATATTATATCACAGTCACTATATATTACATATAGAGTAATATTAAAAATCAATCTATTATCGAAATCAATGTTTAAACAACATTACTTATTTAAACAAAATATAAGTTATATTATATATATACATGTAGGCTTACAACTTGCATAACAAAATATGATATATATACACAATAGTCAGATAATATATAGATAATATATATATATATATGCCCACTTCGGTTTATATATACGAGGCAAATGTAAAACAGCTCAAAATATAAAAGACACCTATGCAACTGCAACTATTGTTTAAAACTATATATATATATATATATATCTATATATATCAAAACCGTTTCAACCCAAAAAATGTTGTCACAACTATATATATATATATATAACTGTACTATATGCCACAGTACAACTTCCAATGTTTCAAAAGATAAACAACAGCTTGCAATATATAGACTGTATAAAATATAATTTGAAACACAACAGACTTAGGTATATATATACGAAAGTTATGAATCTTATACCCTTTATATATATAAATAAGCTAATATATAAACATTATTAAAAACTGTTTCAAAATACTGCATAACTTAAGTAAATAATTTAACATAATATATATATAACCAGTATAGGTTGATCTATATAATATAAAATAAAACTGCTAGCACATGCAGCCTAAAATATATAGACAAAACATAAGTATATAAAACTGAAATCTAACATTGATGTAACGACTCGAGATTTTCGCGTTCGAAAATCAACATCCGTACTTCACCTTGTACTCGAATGCCGTAGATTCGACCGTTCAAATCCGATTCGCCGGAGCTTATAACAACATTAAGTAAATAACACATTGGAATAACTGAATAATACATTGATATACAATATTTGATACAACAAAGTGATACAATGAATATCAATATACATCAGAGATATGATACAAGAAATAGCAGCGGAAAAGAAAACGATAACACCAGCAGCAGATAGAATATCTCCAATAGAATGCTCCAATCCATAGCTAGCGGAAAGCAAGGTCAGTCGTCCAAGGACTGACTAGCTCCAGATAATCTACTCAACCTGAATATCTGAAAAACCCAACTCTAGACTGCCCGTGTGGAAAATAGTGGGCACCCAGAGTTTAGGAAGGGAACAATAAACTCCGGATCAGTCATGGGACTGGTGTGAGCAACAAAAACAGTTTATCTTTAAACAAACACAAAAGGCTGTTTAACATTGAAATCCGCAATGCTTTTCGAAAATGAAACTACCATAAGGCCTCCCGCCACACACACAATGCAATCGCAGAATTGGAGGAGATTTCTCCTTATGATAGTCAAACATGCTTACTACGCAAAATCAAAACTCTTTTGATATTATTACTAGTGCATAGTGTAGAAAAAAAAACATTTCGAAAATATAATATTAATCTTAGCCGGCATACAACATTTCATCGTATGCCTACTATAGCTACCATGTTCAATAGCAGGTTACCGCCACATTCCATAGCAGGTAATACAACTAAAACCGTACAGGGTTCGTATTGTTTCTTTGGATTTCCAACAAATGATCAGGCTAAGGAACTTCCTTACCGAAATAGAAACGCCTCTGGAAAGACGCCCCGGATCCTAACCGGATCTCTGCAAACAAAAGGCCGACGCTACCTCACGCTATACAGCTGTAACTAGGTAACTAACACACGAGTCATGTCTTCCCCCGGTCGTTACCGACCTTTATCCGAGGGGCCCCTCAACCAACAAAGCAACATCACAAAGTGATAAATGTATAGTTTCCACACGAGTTAAGTATCTGGGCTCCATACCATGATACCACCCTTTATCCAGAAGGAAATGACATACCCTAGGGGCGCTACCCCTACAAACCTTTGCCGCAACATTCCTGTTTCGACCATTACCGGGTTGTGAGGCCCTGATGAAGTCTCGTCCACAAACTACGTTTTTCCACAAAGCCATGCTTTTTCACAAAGCTCCGCTTTTTCACAAAGCCACGCTTTTTCACAAAGCCACGCTTTTTCACAAAGCAACGCATCATCAGCACTTCGTATGCCACATTACCAAATTGGGAATGTATCACTAGTAACCATCAACTACATAACCTCTGAGCTCGTACGTCTCAGAGAAGGGTGTTAAGCTAAGAGAATAAATTCTCCGCCACCAACAGAAATGTATTTGATAGAAACCAGCTTTACATCTCAAAGTGTAACGTCAGACACACATCCATACAAGTCCATCCCGGGATCGAACGGAACCGAAGGCACTTCCAAAGAAGCCCTTGCAAATCCGGATAATTTCTAATCACGTCCGGACTTCCCATCACTAAAGGTGATAAAAATCTCTATACCGGGGATCAGCCGATGCAGAGACAATCGATGGTAATCCTTTCGTTTTCGAAAGTATCCGGCCTTCACCACCGGTCTTCAAATGCCATCCATATACGTCGTATCATTATTCGGAATGGGTTATATGACACAAAGGTCCTCTCCCGGCTAAACCGAATAACGAGCGCAATTAAAAAATCATATGGATACTGGGGTCTCAGTTAAATCACAGCTTTAAAGCTTTAAACTTTCCATTCGAATGGTAAAACAAATTACCATTTCCAATCTTTTAAACAAAAAGATTCATTTCAAAAACCTTCAATGGTTTAAATAATTTCCACACTTTTAATCTTTTAAACAAAAAGATTTATTTCACAAAGTTAACCCCATTCACAAAGATTCATTCATAGATTTCCAAATCGATTTCCATTTCAATTGGATTAACTCGTTAAATCCTTAAATCAAGATTTAACTTATAGCTTTCAAAACAATTCCATTTCAAGTTGGATTAACTCGTTCGGTCTTTGAATCAAAGACTCATTTCATAGTTTTCAAAACATTTCAATTCCATTTCAAACTTGAAATCTGTTAACACAATTTGGAAATCCTTTACTTATGTGAAAGCTTTTACTATTTGAAAACAAATAGTTTTCATTTCAGAAAAATCTAGTTATATTTACACGAGTTAAAACCCTTGTATTAAATTCAAATTCTTAAATCAATACCTTTAAAATGGTTTAACCCATATATAACTTGTACAGCCTCTTTAATCCATAGTTTCAAATCATAGAATTCAATTTCAAACTTGAATTCAAATTTAAATCAAATTATTTAAATTTCAAAACTTAATCAAGTTATTCGAAATAACTTTTATCTTTGAAATTCCATTTCAAAAGCTTTTCACATTAAACCCAAATTTCCAATTTCAAAATCAATTGAAATTAAAATTTCAATTTCAAAAACATCAAATTTAAATCATTTGTGACTTAACCGATTTCCACGTGAAATCCATATTTGTGTGTGTATGGTGTAGTCCAGGGGTTTTACACAATAGCGCACAACATCAATCATCACAGATATATCGCTAAGCGGTATAACCCATAACGCTTATCTTCATTTACATATTCATAGATAAAATAAATTTATCAGTCACAAAGATTCACTATTACAATTCGATGTGGGTTTCGGATAACCAACTAGAATCCGACTCCCCGTCGCATCGAAATTCAAGTGCCGTTTTATGGGCCAAGGGTTTCATATTCACATAGTAATATCTCACAGAAACAGAAATCACAACATAAATCAGGGTATATCACAAAGCATCGTACATCAGGGATATCAAACAATTCGACAATCAATAGAATCCAAACATTCATAAGTAAGGTCAATTAATTATCTGATTAATTCAAATCAGATTAATTTCTTATGAATTTATTACTAATCTTGGTTAATTAACTTCAATAATTTACAAATTATTTTGATTAATTTTTCCTTAATCATTTATTAATTAATCATTTAAAATAAATTAATTTACCTTATTTTAAAGTTATAAACTTCGGTCTATTTCAAAACCTAAGATTCAAATTTCAATTTGAATTCAGATTTAAAATTCTAATTTAAACTTGGTTTTAAATTACGTTTCAGATTTTATATTATACTTTTAAAGTCAAGAAAACTGCCAGGCTTGTTTTAAATCCCGAAAACCCTCTTTTTAAATATTTTTAAACTTTTAGTTTATTTCAGATTTGGGTTCAAAATATAAATTTGAATCCACACTTTAACTGGATTTAAACTTGGGTTTAAATCTACTACCTAAACAAATTTCATTTGAATTTTATTTAAACTCAAATCTCTGCCAGGTTTACCTTTTTACAAAAGCCTGGAACCCCCCATATACTTGAATCGAACAAAATTGCTTCGAGTCATCTCCTTCCCTACTTCGAGTAACATACTCGAAGTACTCGAGTAAACCCGAGTTAAAATCTTTATCTTCCCCAAAATACCAGAGTCCAGAAAACGTGCACGCGTGCACGTGCACACGAGCTCGCCGCCCCTCCGGCCAACTTCACGACCACCCACGAGTCACCTTTGACCTCATCGACGAACCCCACTGCCCAGTTCGATGATTTGATCGAGAAACCAAAATCGAGCATCTCGATTTAAATCTGGAACCAACACCGATCAACGAAAACTCCTTGCCTGACCACTATCGACCACCTGCGACTACGCCGACCCGTCCCCGCATTCATCAAAGCTTCCACCTTCTGTTTCCCCTGGTCCGATCGCTCCATAGGCTTCGCTGACATCGCGGCGACCTCATCTTCTCCCTCGACCAAAATAGACCGTTAAACCCTAAAATCACTTCGATACAACAATTCTCGCATTGAAAAAAATTTATTTCATTTTTCCTGGAATCATAGATACTCAAACCAGCTCCATGCAAGATTCTAGCTTTTAAAATTTGTTCGATGATCGGAAATCGATCGAAACGCATTTCCAGTTCATTTATGAACTGCTACTCGAATTTCTAACTAAAAATCATCATTCTGGTTTTAAAAATCTTCTTTTTGTATGTAGATTCGAGATATAAGATTAAATCAACTTTTCATGACATTCAAAATATTGTATGTTCACTGTAAAAAATCATTTGTTTCCAACTGTGTATACTTCTTCTTCTGAAATCTATTTTTAAATCATAGTTCATCCTTAAATATACAACTTTCACTTTGAGATCAAAGTCTAACAATGATTACATGATGAAAGATTTGGGTTTTGAATATGTTTGGTGCTCTGAAACCAGAGACAGAGGTGATCTCAATCATAACAGGCATTCCACTCTCTAATATTTATACACAGAGAAACTATATATATACATACATATATATATATATATGTATACATGATAAAGTGACTTCGAACCTCAAATTAACAGAAATAAATCATTATAGTTTAGTTTCTTTTTGAGTTGTTACTCACAAGCATCAAGAAAACAAAACAAGTTAAGCTTCTAAAAATAGGAGTTGCTCACTTGGAACAATTTGAAAACAGAGAAGCAGATTTACTTTGGAAAACTGGAATGTTGAGTTGCTCACCTGAAATTATTTGAAACAGAAACAAGATTGTTGAAAAGCTACAGTTTTGTTGATTGTCCCTGAAAATCTGTTTTGCCTTGTTGAATGAAGTTGAGTTGATCAGCTTGCTTCCAGGTTTGCAAATTGATTTTGTTTAAGTGTAAAGATGATGTATTTTCTTTTACTTCTGATCTTTTCTCAGTTAAAATGGTGGACAAAATCGAAATGAGGAAGGTTGATGTATAAAGAAGATTACAGGGTAATAGTTTGTACAGGTTATTAAAATTTTGTACAACATAAGCCAGAGATTTTTCATCTTTTGGTGGCTGATACAATTGAACGTGATGGCTTCATTTATTACCTTGTACAAACTTATATATAATTTATCTATGTCTTCCTTTGTGTTGTGTACAATATTAACTTTGATCAGAGAATTTGGAGGCTGATGGATTAGTTGCTTTGGGCTAAAGATTTCTCACATTAATTAGTTGTACCATATTACCTTATTTTATACATTGCATTTCGGCTGTGTACATATATGAAGATATTTGCTTTTGTTTGACACTTGAACATATCTTTACCTTTGTATTTTAACTGTCTTCTCATGCCAGCCAACATATATACATTTATGTTTTTTTTGTCTTTCTTTCTTGTGTTGTTGTGGTTATATATAATTTATCTAAGGTATTTACTTTATACTTTTACAAAGTTTATTAACATGTTATTTGTATTTATCCATGTATTCATTTTATTTTATTTTATTTATCGTCTTATATTTTTAATTTATAAATTCAGATTATTATTAACCATTTACTTACAATTTAAACACAAATCAAATATATATTATATTATTTCAAATTAAGTCAGATATGTTCAAATACAGATATATATATTATCATATATACACATGTATACAATATTTTAAGTTTAAATGACTTATATAGAATATATTTGGATTCGGGGAAACTCGCATCACTTAATCAATTTATTTACTATTTTTATTCAAAAATTCAACAAATTATAAATTTAAATTAAATTAAATTTCGGGGTCGTTACATTGATATATATATATAGCTGAACCCAATACATACAGGCTGTATAACATATATATAACCTATATAGTAGAACAACTTTATAACTCATACGAATTTTAACATAAATCCTTTATAAAACTATTATATTACTATCAACTGTATCATATATAGTATTGTACATATTATATTTAAAATATGCAGTAAAAGCTTTAGATGGATTGAACAAACTATATGATATAAGTATATTTAAACATATAATATATATCTCTATTCAAAAACTCTACCAACATATACACATATTTATATAATACAGTACCTAGTATATAACTGATATCTATATTATATATTTTACATACAACTATACATATATAGTTTTTTTCTCAAATCATAAATAAACAAATGCCAAATACTATTATATATTTTTCATACGAAACAGGCATCAGCTAGGAGGAAGCTTCGGCCGAAGGGAAAAACGATGGTGTGTTGAGAGGCCGGCTGATCACGAGGAGATGGCTGAGGGTTGCTCGACGTCGATGGGAGGTAAAGGCTGCGTTTGTTTTGGTGGGGAAGATACGTGATGGGAAGGCCGAGGTTGCTCGACTGGAGGAGAGAGGGGGAAAAGGACAGAGAGAGCGTGGAAAGGAAAAGATGCTCGGCGCTTGGCATGGCCGAGTGGAGGATGGAAGCGGGTCTGGTGTGGAGGTGGTTACTCGGTGATGGAAGATGGTGGTCTAGGCAAAAGGAGGAAGATAATAATTATGGAGGGATGGGTTTCAGGAGAAAAAGAAATAGAAAAGGGAGATGAGCCAGGAAATAAAAGAGGAAGGAAGTGGAATGAACGGTTACAATTTCACCACTTAAATATATTTTATTAACCGACAGAGGAGAAGATGATAAGGTTTGTAGAAATAGCAGTGCAACAATGAATGCATGGATATTCGTGGATCTAGAAAGGCAGAAAGAAATAAACCGATATAAAAGTGAATCAGCAAAATGATAAATTACTATGGGAAAAGCAACGGTCAATTTGCTTTGATTTGGTTAAATAATTAAAGCAAACTTATTTGATTCCTTGGGCTGCACGTTTGAAATTTGAAATCGAAGGGAAGAGTAAAGCCACGATTTACGGTACCGATACAACGCACCGTTTATCGTTTCTGTCGCGTACCGGACCTCAAAACACAGAAATGAATATACCGTAGAGATCATCATGACGAGACGATCAAAACGGTATAAAGATATCTATGGTACGACCATCCAAACAAAAGTCGATAATCGGTACCGAAAATGCTACTAATTTGCCAGAAATAAGATAAACGAAGCAATAACAGTCCAAATTTGGAAAAACGAAAGATGACGTCTCACTCAGAAGAGGATTTAGAAATTTATTGTATAAAAATATTTAGGTTTGAAAAACATTTTATTATCATCAATATTAACTTATTTAAATTGAAATAGAATTACATAATAAAATAAACTTCAACATTATTAGATGAAAATTTGCCATTTACTATGTCTTAATAGACGCATTTCAAATATTAAGTTTTTATTTCAAAATATTACTATTAAAATTTTTACCAAAATTCAATTAATTACGTTATTAAACTGCTAAAATTTTCAGGTCGTTACATAAATTCTTTGACAAATGAAAGGGAAAGAAATGTTTTAGCCATCGAAGAAGCTAATGATCTTTCTCAACTCAAAGTCAAAGAGCTAATAGGAAATATGATGTCGTATGAAGCTAACTTATGGGCTAGAAAGGATCAAAATCATGAAAAGAAAAACATAGCATTCCAAGCAACTAACGAAGATTCAGACTTAGACAAAGTTGAGGTTGTTTTTATTACCAAAAACTACAACAAATTCAAGAAGTTCAAGAAGATGACCAGATTTCAAAATGGTGGCAAACCAAACTCCTCAAATCAATCATCAATTAAATGCTATAAGTGTGAAAATTTTGGTTACATGAAGAAGGATTGTCCATAGCTCAATAATGATAAAAAGAAAAGCAAGTTTGAAAAATTCAAGAAAAGAGCTTTTCAAGTAACATGGGGCGATTCAGATTCATCTTCTTTATCTATGATTTGGAATAAGCGAATGTGTGTTTTATGGCTAACACTGATGAGGTACGTCCAGAACTTACATATGATGAAATAATGGAAATTAGCATTGAATTAGATGATAAATATAGTGAATCAAAAAAAATTAAATAAGGAATATACAAGGAAGTTTACTAGAGCAAAATTAGAAATTGGATTATTAAAAGATGAAAAAATAATCTAAGAAGAAGAATTAGAAATTACTCAAAAAAATTATGCAACGTTATTATCTCAAAATGACATCTTATTACATGATTTAGAAAATTACAAGTTAGAAAAAGTTAACCTTGAAAAAGAAAAACTAGAATTACAAGCAAATTTAGATTCTAGCAATATTGAAATTTGTGATCTTAAAAGTAAGTTAGATAAAATAACAAATAATACGAGAAAATGCAACAAATAAAAACAAAATTTAGAAAATTTGATTAAAATATCTAAACCATCTAGAAACTGAAATGGATTGGGTTTTAAAAGCAAACAAAAGTCAAAGAATTATAGGACATTGTACACTAAATTCAAAAAGCTAAAGTTAGAAGCTAAGATTAAGAATTCATACACAAGTATGGTCAAGTATGGATTCCTAAATCAAATAATAAACTAATTTGACAAAAGTATATTGATGAATATTTAAAGAAAGTCGTAATAACAATAATTACATTTCTAAAGGAACCAAATCCTCGTGGATATGGCTACCTTCTTCCACTAACACGTAGGACCCTAAACGAATGTGGATACCAATTAAAATTTTCTTATTTTGCAGGTACACAAAATTAAAATAAAAAATAAGGAGAAATGAATACTTGCTAGTGGTTTATCCAAGCACATGACTGGAAATGCTCATATGTTATCCAATATAACATATATCGATGGTGGCACCGTGACATTCAAAGATAATTCAAAAGGATTTGTCATCGGCATTGGAGAAGTCATGAATATCGATATTTCTAATTCTCCTATTATTACTAGTGTTTTATTGGTAGAAAATTTGAAACATATCTTATTAGGTATAAGTCAACTATGTGATAAAGGATTTAAAATTGATTTCGAGAAAAACAAATGCAATATTTTGACCAAAATAAAAATCTAATTTTTGAAGGATTTAGAAATTGAAACATATATGTTTTAAATATGAATGTCAAAAACAACATAATTTATGGTTAGTCGTGAATCATGATGATCCATGGTTATGGCATAAACGTTTTTGTCACATAAATTTTAAGAATATCAACAAACTAGCTAAAAATGAATTAGTTAGAGGATTACCAAAAATCAACTATAAGGTTAAAAACCTGTGTGATGCTTGTCAATTTGGTAAATTAAAGAAAAGTTATTTTAAATCTAAAAAGGAAATCTGCACAAGCAATCTCTCAAACTACTTCATCCAGATTTTTTCGGACCGACCCAAGTACGCTCAATAAATCATAACAAATATGTTCTTGTAATTGTTGATGATTTTTCAAGATATACCTGGACATTATTTTTAGAACATAAAAGTGACATTTTTGAAATGTTCAAAAATTTTGCTAAATGAATACAAATTTAATGAACTTAAAAATTAAAAGTATACGAAGCGAACATGGAGGTGAATTTGAAAATGAACTATTTACAAAAAATTTCAACAAAAAGGGAATTAGTCATAATTTTTCATTTCCACGCACACCATACAAAATAGTGTTCTGGAAAAGAAAAATCAAACTTTACAAGAATCTGCACGAACCTTACTAAATAGTAGCAACCTACCAAAAAGTTTTTGGGCTGAAGCTGTTGCTACCACATGTTATGTATTGAATCGTGTAACACTGAGACCAATGACTAAAAACACATGCTACGAAATATTTTTCAAATAGAAACCTAAAGTATCCTACTTTCGAGCATTTGGATCAAAATGTTTCATTTAAACACAAAAGACTATCTAGGAAAATTCTATTCTAAAGCTAATAGAGGAATTTTTATTGGCTATTCGGATTTAAGTAAAGCATATAGAATTTTTAATAAATGAAAAAACATTATAGAAGAGAGTCTTCATGTATCATTTGATGAAAACTTCAAAAATAATAATAATGATGATGATGAAGAAGTTATAAATAAAACTAATATACCTATACATGAAAATAATAATAATAATATCAATAACAATAATGATAATGTGATAACTTCATCACCTAGGATATTAAAGGATCATCCAATTAAAAATATTATTGGTGATTTAAATACAAAAGTATCAACCCGAAAACAATTAAACCAAATAATTCAAGTTGCATTTATATCAAATTTTGAACCTAAAAATTATAAAGAAGCATTAAAAGATGATTTTTAGATAATTGCAATGCAAGGAGAACTTAATCAATTTGAAAGAAATGATGTATGAGATCTTGTACGGAGACCAGACAATCAATCTATAATTGGAACAAACTGGGTTTTTAAAAAATAAAGCTGATGAAAATGGAAACATGGTTCGAAATAAATCAAGATAGTAGCTCAAGTATATAATCAAGAAGAAAGAATTGATTATGAAGAGACATTTGCTCCGGTAGCACCTCTCAAAGCAATACGAGCATTACTTGCTTTCGCATGTCATCATAATTTTGAACTTTTTCAAATGGATGTAAAAAGCGCTTTTCTAAATGGCTTTATAAAAGAAAAGTTTTATGTTGAACAACCTCCGCTATTTGTTCATGAGAAATATCCCGATCATGTATTTAAACTTAAAAAGGTTCTATATGGATTGAAACAAGCACCTTGTGCTTGGTATGAAAGAGTAAAAACTCATTTACAAAATTTTAGTTTTCAAATTGGTAAAATAAAATCTACTTTATTTATAAAATGAGAAAACAATGACATGTTAGTTGTTGTATCGAAGTGCAACTAGAAAAATTATATTTGGATTAACTAATGAAAGATATGTAATGAATGTTCAGAGATTATGAAAAATGAATTTGAAATGTCACATATGGATGAATTGAACTATTTTCTGGGCCTACAAATAAGACAACTAGAAAATGGAATTTTTATAAATCAAGAAAAATACTGTCGAGAATTATTAAAACTCTTTGGAATGGGAAATATGTAACAACTCGGCTTCTTAGTCGTTTGATTTTCAATGTTTAACTTATTTTAAATGTTAAATTTGAAATGTAAATGGAATTTTAATATGAAGTTTATTGATCAAATAAGTGGAATAGAATTTAAATTTCAAATATAGCGATTTATCGTAATACGAAAATGGTAAATAATTGAAATTGGAGTCGAATATGAATCAAAGCGATTTCTAATATTGATATAAATTCTATTTAAATTAGAATTGAGTTAACAAGATTGAAAACTTGGACTTCAAGTGATTTCGTCAATTTTTAAAATCGTCGATTTAATCGACGCGTTAAAATAGCAATCCGAGGCATAGTCTCGGATTTTGACGAAGCTAGTTCCATTGGATCCGTAATAGTGTATTATTATCGGATTTCATGTTTCGTAGCGTACGGAGTTACCATTTGGTCGTACGATCTGAAAATGCCTAGAAATAATTTAATTTAATTTAATTTAATTTAAATAGTCGATTTAAAACGCTATCTTCCACATACGATCGAATTAGGCCTCGAGACTTATTCCATTGCGATCGGAATAGGGGTATAACATTAGAAATGCCGGACGGCATGCCTCGATAGGGTTTCGAAATAAATATCTAGATATTTTGGAATTTTAAATATATATATTATTTTCGGTTCACATCAGCCACCCTATATCATAAGCCTATATATTGATTCCTTACATAAAATGCTTCTCCCTCCCATTATTTTTCCAATTAGATTCACAGCAGAGGAATGAAAAATAAAAATAAACACAGAGATAAAAAGGAAAAGAAATAAAATCGCGATCAAGTCTCGATTTCGCTGTTCGAACTCGAGCGGAGCGGCAACACACGAGGTCATGAGGCGTGCGTGCAGTGGTTGGCGGCGACGTCAGGCGGCAAGATTGAGGACGAGGGTGTGTTTCATATTTAGAGGCGATTGCGTTTGGGGCTGGGCTGCGACATATAACGCCTCGACCTGGATGAATGGTGGAGCCGAGGACATGAAAATAGGGATGGCGATCTACATAGGGGGCAGGCGGGTGGTTGGCTATGCGAGGCGTTGTGACAAAAGTTCACGACTGTCGCGTACAGGAGGGGAGAAGCTGGAAGTCGCAAACTCTAGCAGCGGCGTGGCTATAGGAGGAGGCGGCGACATCGACGTCGTTGTTTTATAAAAAAAAGACGAACAAGGATGTCGTGATGAATTAGGCTGGAGCGTGTTGTTCGCGATTTTTAGGGAAGAGAATAAACGACCTGGGTTGATTAAGGTTGAAAAATTATGAAACGAGCGGCACCGGAATCGTATCGAAGAATATCACGCTATAAAATTGGTTTGGGGATTTTTCGGGCAATTTAAAAATTAAGGTGAGTAAATCTCACTCAATTTGGTTGACTATATTAATTACAATAACCTAAAATTAATTATTGGACGATTGGTTGGATTGATATATATTATAAGTTGAATGTTATATATATATAGTAGTATATATACTAGTAGTTGGGTATATTTCTCGCCTATTGGAGCGGATGAGACACTATGTGCCCCGCATAATAGCGGATGACCCTATATTACCTCGATATCCACCTCGAAGTGAGATTGGTATTATATGTTATATAACATCTGTGGATGCAGGAAAACAGGTTGGAGGGATCCAACTGGATTCCTCAAAAATATTTTGATTGTTTTTCATATATAGTAATTTATGATGGAATTGAATAATCTGTTATAGATTGTTGTGTGATTTGAATGTTTGGATGCTATAGTGGGACTGGCCTTAGATTTTGGTATTTTAAATACCATAAATATTATTTTTGGAATTTGAAATAATTTAAAAGGAGGTTTTGAATATAAAAATATTTATATCGAAATTGGATTATTTTAAAATGAACTGATTTGGATATTTTGGGTTGTGCTTAACTATTCGTAAAAATATTTAAATAGGGATTTAAAATAATTTATATAGAGGAATTTCTTGAAACAGTGGATTTAAATGATAGTTTTTTTTGAAAATTATGGGAAGGGAGACAAAATCGATATTTAAAATAGTTTCGAAATAGAAATGGATTTATAAAATGAGATTTTATAAATGGGATTAGTTTTATAAACAAGTAAAACCCAAAGGAGTTCATAAATTTATAAATGATGTTTATAAATAAGGGAAATGATATCAGTGGATAAATTGGGGATATAATTTCACAGTGTGAATTTATATCGAGATATGGAAATAGATTTAGGGAAATAATGAATTCTATTTTTGAAAAGTGAGAATGGTTAGGGAATTGGAACGTAATCGATGTGTTATGAATCGAGTGGGATTTATAAATTGAATTGGTTATTGGGATTTTAAAAATATATTTTTATCGAGGAGTTAAGTTATTTTAAAAGAGAATTTTTATTCATTCAAACTATGTAATTTAAAGCTGTTTTGGTAATAAAATACTTCGGAAGTGAATTTTTCAAATAGCTAATATTAATTGAAACAAAATTCTAATTTTTATAATAAGCTTTGCAAATCGATTAGTTTTATTTTAAAATGAATTGGAAACGAGTTATCGTTAATTATTATAAAAAAGTGTTTGATATTTTAAATAATTAATTAAACATATTTTAAAAATAAATTATTATTCTTTAAAAATACTTATTATATATATAGAGAGTTTTTGAAATGATTTAAATTTATTTATAAATTCTCTCGAGATTTGAAAATGATTTATTTAATGGATATGATTTTTGTTAGAGGAATCTTGTAATGAATTCTGGAAACTTAAGTAAACTACCGAAATGTTGAAATTTGAGAACTTCGAAATGAATTAGAAGTCATGGAAAGGAAGTTAGAATTGGATAGTTGGAACATAGACAAGTGTAATCAATTTTAAAGAGTTAAATAATTTTCGGAAAAATTATAGAACTCGATATAAGTGGGTTAAGGGATTTACAAATAAATTGTAAAAGATTTGAGAAATAGGAATAAATGGAATATTTCCTAAGTATAGGAAATAGAATGATTTTAGGAAAAATGCTTATAAACATTTACTAAGTATGAATAATTAAAACGATTGGGAAAATATACTTATAATATTTTCCTAAGGATTAAAGTGAAGGGTTTGAAAATATTTAACTACGAAATGATTCTATAAGAATATTTTTCCCAAGTAATGGATTATTAAATTGAATTTGGAAATATTTCACTAAGTGATGCAGTAAGATATGATTTGAAATTTATCCTGTTATGGATATAGGTTTGAAATTGGTTTTCAAATATTGGAATACGGGAAGATATTGAATATATATCTTTGTAAAGATATGCCAAAATAAATATTTTGGAGATTTATAAAATAAGGCCTAGTGACTGCTTATGGATGTTATTTGATAGTTAAATAATCGACTATCAAATTTGACCAAATTCGTTGATCGTTTCGAACAGACTGGAATCAGATTTAATTATCCGAAAACCACTTCGATCCGATTTATGCATTACGAATTATGATATCTCGAAGATAATGAAGATGGTGATCTAGAAGGAGATTCGGTTTGTTCAGACCCAGGACAACTTGTATGGATGAATGTTATCATTGCATTGTTGCCTGTAAGGCTATGTTTGCATTCCAAGTATGAATGCTATTCTAAAGGTAAAATGTGGCCTCAAGACTCATCAACCGGGAATGACTAAAACAAGGGAGATGCAGCAGGGCTAAGTGGGTCACACCCAATTTGGGTATGTTATCACCTTTCTAGATACCCTCGGATATATTATATGAAAATTATGGATATGATTGTGCATGGAGAAGAGAGCGCTCGATTAGGGTGGGAACACCCGAGGTGATAACATATTCGGCACTATCCAGTAAGGGGTAGGCCGGTCCTGTGTTGAAAGGGATCGTTAGGTATGATCTCGGTACATTTTTCTAGAGGTGTACTGTGGCGGGCAGTACCCCAGTTGCCCAGTCATTGTATGGAATCCAATGTCCACTACGAGCCTTTACGGTTTTGATTGTAGAGCCTAGTATGTTGGAATTTAATTAATGTAACAATTTTGGCTATTTTAATAAGTATTTGTACTTAGACACTATTATAATATCATAGGATTTTCTATAAAAGTGTTTTGGTTTTCGTAAGGTAAAAACCCGTCGATTTTATATGTGGCGTGGTCTTACGAGATACCTTTATTTTTCAAAGGATATTGATAACTGTAATAATTCAAATTGAGTGTGATTTCTCACGTTGGTTTTCCAGACTGACTCGGGTGTTATTTTATTATAATGCTCGGGTCAGACCGAGTATTACAGATTCATGTTAGGATGCTTTGGAGCTCAGGAGACGAGCTTGTGGATTTCGATCGTATATCACGTACTTGATTATATTCCGCTGTGTGTGTAGACTGTATAGTCAGCACTAGTGAGGAAAAGTTACATTGATGTATTGCTTATCGTACTCTGATGATTGTATGTATATTAATAGTTATAGTTCCGTTTGGTATACAGATCTTTATTTATTTATTATATATTGTTCCGCTATGATTGTGGGATTCTATGTTGTTGTTTTCTATTTTCTTCTACCCCTTTCTTCTTCACCCCTAATAATCTGGCATTTCCGGCACTCGATTTCTTGGCATGCTATATAGTGAACGTATTGATGTCGATTTTCGAAGGTCGAAAATTCTGGCCCTTTACAAAATATCTCAAGTAAACTGACTCCGATGAGTACTACTCTACATTTAGATAAAGATGAAAATTGAAAATATTTCGATCAAAAATTATACCGAAGTATGATAGGATCTCTATTACACTTAATGGATAGTAGACCAGATATTATGATGAGCGTATGTTTATATGCAAGATTTCATGCACAACCTAAGAAGTCACATCATCAAGCAGTTAAAAGAATTCTACGATACTTAACCCACATTAAAGAATACGAACTTTTCTATCCTAAAGGTAGCTCTTTCGAACTCGTATCATATAGTGATGCAGATTTTGGTCGTTGCAAAATAGGTAGAAAAAGTTTGAGTGGCACATGTCATTTCATTGGTCAATCTCTGGTTTCGTGGTTTAGTAAGAAGTAAAATTGTGTCTCTCTATCAACATGTGAAGTCGAGTATATATCAACAGCCTTAGTTTGTGCACAAGTAATATATATGCAACAAACTCTTCAAGATTTCGGTAAAGTCATAACAAATTTTCCTATATATTGTGATCATACTAGTGCTATAAATTTACCAAAAAATCCTATTGATCATTCTCGAACAAAACACATTGATATTCATCACCATTTCTTAAGAGATAATGTTGAAAAGGGTATCACTTGAATTCGTAAATACCGAAAATCAAATTGCAGATATATTTACCAAACCACCGAGCGAACTAACTTTTATAAAATTAAGACGAGACCTAGGAATTTGTTCTTACAATGAATTGGTAAACTGAGATATATAATTATACTCATACAAGATGCACAAAATAATTTTTTTACAAATAATTTTATCCTTATAAAAACTAACTAACTTCTGTTAAATTTGTATAGTTAAAATTTCACTACTATAACAAATAAACTTCTAGAAATAGTAAAACAACTTTTATATAAACCAATTTTTCTGCAAACTAAATATATATATTTATTTACCAACCTCCATTTGCAAACCATTTCTATTCAAAATATCTTCCGATCGTGACTCCACTTATTCGACTGTCGACTTTAGTTCACCTTCATCGAATAGCACCTACGTATCACCAACTAAATCAACATCTCCATCAATTCGATCAGCCTCTCTAAACATTATTGTATCACCTACGTATCACACTGGCTTCTCTCCTAAGGAAAAGAAAGCCAAACGATCAATTGATCTAGAATTGACATCTCTCAACAACAAAGTTGATGAAATATATCACTATCAACAAGAAATGAAGGGAGTTCAACGAGAAATATGTTATGAGCAAGGACATCAAGGATCCCATCTTAACTTTCTCGAAAAATGCATTCTAGCAATTTGTAGACATTCACCAACAAAAAATTGTGTACATCAAAAATCTCCTCGTTTAAAAGAAACTTCTGTAAAAGCTTATAACATTACTCCAAGAAATTTATGCAAGCCAGGACCATCAAACCAAGACTAGATTGATACTCCAGCTTGTCCAAGTTGGTCTCCACTAAGGCCATTAGTTGAAGAAACAAAGGTTGAGCCGAATTCATAGGATTTACAACAAATAAGAAAGTCCAACCCCTCTAACAAAAACTAAGTTTATGATCGCGTTTCGTCTAAATTATTTATTTGATATTGTAATTTTAATATATATATATTGTTGTATGAATTTTTTTTAAATAAAGGTTAAACATTTTTTATTTAAAACCTAGTATATTCTGCAAACAAAGGCCACAGACGTCTGTGGACAAACTCACAGACGTCTATCACTAGTTTTGGGAAAATATTTCCTAAAACCACAGACATCTGTGATAACCCCATAGACATCTATGATTGGTTTTGGGAAAAAATTTCTTAAAACCACAGATGTTTGTCATCAGCCACGGCTTCAATCTACAACAGCCCTATATATTTATATTTTACCCCCTTTCAACTATTTACCAAACTATCTTCAAATCTAAATTAAAACCCTAGTTTCGAAAACTCTAATTGCTTAAAAATGGCTCCCATGGAAAAAATTCCCGTTAACAAAAGATCGAAGAAAGGTCAATTTTTATCCTCTTAAACCCCCCTAGCCACCAATGCCCACATTCAAGAGTGGCTTCGAAATAGCACGATTGCAAACAAGAGATTTGAAGAGCTAAAACAAAAAAGCTTCATTCCGGTCCATTCTATAGATTGTGTAAGTTTGGAGAATATGGAATACAAGAACTCACCATCTCCTCCGGTTATCGAGATTTAATCAATTTTGATGAAAACGAGGTACAAATTGATCAATTGGCTATCTTTCTTTTTTACGACAACTTATGCAGTAATGATATTTGGACGCCTGAGAATGACGGTGGTTGGTTATGGACAAGTGTTTATGGTCGCGTTTTGAAAATTAGCATAAACACAATTGGTTGTATATTAGAATGTTCCTTTACTAGATTCGATTTAGAAGAAATTCCCGACCAGAGAAATTTGCCACGTGATGAAATTACACATCAAATTTTTGAGGATAGAATGCCACTGTGGAAATCCTTTTATTTACGCCCAAAAGCTAGGTTATTAAATCGTATGATAATCAATACGATAATTCCTCGTTTAGGAAGTCATGAATAAATATACGAAAATGATCACAAAGCCTTCTATGCTATATTTAGTGGGATACAAGTAAATTGGGCTAAGTTATTCATGACGAAATTAAAAGCTTTTGGTCTCATCACCGACCCACAATTATATATGCACCATATATTATGCGTCTCTTACATGGTCTCGGGGTACCTTCTTATATTTCTCATTTTGAAGAAATCCCCATCAAAGAGAGCGATATAATATTTTTATCTTTAATGAACCTTACCCAAATACCACCTCCAATCATACAGTTGGCATAGTGGACCATGCAATAGTAACAGCAAATGTATCCGGGTCCTCAACCTCCTCCTACTCATCAACAAACTCATTCAGTTCGTCCTTCACAGCAACCTCGCTCCTTTAGTCATACTATCGAATAAAATTCCGATTCGGAAATTCAAGAAGCTCGCATTGAACCAATGCAAAATGAATCCATCTATGATTTAACCATTATAAATCAAAAATTAATCACGGTCAACCAGCGGGCTTTGAATAATAAAATGACTGGTTTGGAACGATCTTTTTCAACACGAATGACTAAGATGAAAAAACTTTAGAAAAAGACATCTCCACTTTAGGAAAAGTGATAAGAAAAGTACATGGTAGATCATCTTCTCAATCACCATCTCATCCTTCACCTACACCATCTCCTTAAACACAAACACCAATCTATGATGCTCATACCTCCCATAAAGGAACTTCTCAAGATAAAGGTAAGACTATTGAGCAAGAACAACCTGAAGAGGAGGATAAAGATAGTGATGATATGTCCTTGCCCAGCCCTCACCAATCTCGGCATCAACATTACGTGGCTTTCCAAGGGCTTTCAATTCAAGAAAATGAAGAATATAATGATCAATCTCAATGGCCAAATGAATACGAACAAGATCCATCTGCATACTGGGAGTATTATGAAAATTATGGCGAATTGGCCTATTCTTCAAACCAGTATCATTAGCTTCTTTTATTAGCTCTTTTCCTTCTTTTTTTTAACTATGTTATTTAACCTTTATTTTATTTTGTATTACTTATGTCTCTTGTTAAAACTCATGTTTATTCTCCTTAACTTATCTTATGTTCTATTTTTGTTTAACATGTCTATGTTTATATATCTATTTTATGTGCATAATTTCTTTTCTTTTGTTTTGATAATGACAAAGGGGGAGAAATGTATGCATATACATAGGGGAAGACAAAATTAAGGGCAAGTTATTTTTATCATATCTAACGATTGTATAGTTGTCATCATCAAAAGGGGGGAGAATGTTAGAACCTCCATTCTATGGTTTCAATGACAACAACTATACAATCACATATATTATATATCTTATCAAGATTACAGGTATAAACTACAAGAAATTATCATGCTCAAAGATATATGGACTCGAAGACAAACAAAGACTTATGAACCATGCTATGATTAGTAAGGTTATACTAGTGTATTAAGAGTCTTAAATAAACACTGTAGGGTCTCCTTAAGTGTATATGCACACACAAATTCATATACATAAAATTAGCACTAATAACATTCAAAATTCGCATTAAAAACTTTCATATTCTGAAAATGCCGTCCACAGACATCTGTGGAAAGTTTTGGGAAATTCTTCCCTGAAACTACAGTCGTTTGTGGAAAATCCACAGATGTCTGTCATATGGAAACTTCTCTAATCTGAAAGGATGTTTCATTTCATTTTAAATAATAGCATCTCTTCTTTAACAGTTGCAGCCATTGAAGCAAATAGAATTAGTTTAACAGTAACAACTCCTCATCTGCATCTCTTTAAACCTATAAATATTTCAAAGATTAAGAATTGAAATTAACATATTCTCTTGATTTCTTATTAACTTTCTATTTACAAATTCATGCATCTCTTGCTTACGTAGTCTCAAACTATCATAGTCAAAATAAAATTTTGAAATCTTACAACTCAAAGTATTCACATTCATATACTCAAAAGAGATCATAGGAAGATTTGTACTATCAGTCAATATCCGTGTTATTTGGAACACACGATTGTCAAAGAATTACTTTTTTATTAGCCTATTCCTCCGGGAGAAGTGAGGGTTATTTGGTCAAAGGGGAGTTTTGGGACTGGACTAGGACGGGAGGTCCGAACCAGTATAAAATATCTGGTGTGCTCGCTTTTATTATCTATCTTATTCATACTCTGTTAATTTACTCTACTTAGTATAATTATTAGTACACACTCTCACATTAGTATATAAGTTGCATTATATAAAGATCCTATACATTTTCAAACCAAAATTCTTAGAATAAAAAGAGGAAATTCTTTAAGAAAAAGGGATCTAAAAAGGTGGAGCTGCCAAAAAGAGGAAAGATGATATAGTTTATTACAAGTATGACAAGAAGGGACACTATTCTAATGAGTGTCAATTTGGTGATGGCAAGGTAGTTGTAGGGAACCAGATTGTGAAGTGCTTTAACTGCGACCAGGTGAGGGATATAAGAACAATTGTCTAGAAGCGGCCGAGCTAGGAAAAGGAAAACTCTTTGCTTTAGAACCATCATCATCTAAGCAAGCATCGGCTGAAAATGGTAAATCTGTGATGGAAGGTACACTTTTGATTCATAGCATATCAGTTAGAATATTGTTTGATACTGGTGCATCATATTCGTTTATATCTCAGTGTTTAGTAGATAAGTTATGTGTAGAACCTGCATACCTTGTTACTTCCTTAAGGATAGCTAATCCAATAGGAGGGTACGCAATCCTTAGGATGAGATGTGGCTATCTAGAATTTGAGTTGCTAGGATATACGATTGCCTGTAGTTTATGTATGTTTAATTTTGCGATTTTTGGGATTATTTTGGGTATGGACTAGTTAAGCCGATACGATGCTAAGATATTTTGCCAGGATAGAAAAATATCATTGAGACACCCTGATAGTAGTGACCGAATAGTGTACTCAGCTGAGAATTCAAGTCTAGAAATTTGTGCTTTATTAGGTGCCACAGAAACGAAAGACGGATTGAATCGTGTTTTAGTTGTAAGAGAATTTGTAGATGTTTTTGAGCTAGTTACAAGACTATCATCAAAACAAGCTATTGAGTTCTGAATAAATCTTGTACCTAGAGATGAACCCATGAGTAAATTACCTAGCAGGATGACACCTATCAAGATAAAGGAATTAAAGGTGCAGCTACTGAACTTAGAAGGAAAGATTTTTATTAGACCAAGCAGTTCGCCTTGGTGAGCGGTTATGGTATTTGTGAAGAAACTGGATGGGTCGTTAAGATTGTGAATCGATTATCATAAGTTGAATAAGAAGACGATAAAGGATCGACATCCTTTGTTGAGAATTAATGGTTTATTTGATCAGCTGAGTGAAGCTAAATTATTTTCCTAGTTGGATTGGGCGATGGGGTTCCATCAATTGAGAATGGTCGGTACTCTTTTGACATGTTGCGAACGAGATATGATTCGTACGAGCGGTTACTGATGCCATTCGGATTAACTAATATGCCAGCTCTCCTTGTGGATTTAATGAAACGAATTTTGCAAGAGCACTTGGATAGGTTTGTGTTGGTATTCATTGATGACATTTTGATATATTCTAAGTATGAAAGAGACATGAGATTCATCTTAGAATAGTGCTTGAGATGTTGAGACAACATCAGATGAAAGCGAAGTTTTCAAAATGTTATTTTTGGAATAAGGAAGTAAAGTTTCTTGGTTATGTAGTTTCAAAGAAAGGGTTGTCGGTTGATCCAACCAAGATCGAAGCTGTTAATAGTTGGAAAAAAACCCGAGATGGGAGTTTTCTTAGATTGGCTGGCTATTACTGGAGATTTATCAAGGATTTCTCGCGGATAGCAGCACCCCTGACCAACTAACCAGAAAGGACGGGAAGTTTATTTGGTCCGGTAAATGTGAGGAAGCTTTCCTTAAGTTGAAGCATTTGTTGACCAATGCGCCCATGTTAGTTGTTTCAGATAGGAATCAGGATTTTGTGGTGTATACAGATGCATGGGGAATTGGATTAGGGGCTGTGTTAATGCAGAAGGGAAAAGTAATTACCTATGCTTCTCGACAGCTTAGACCACATGAAATTAGATATCTGACTCATGATTTGAAGTTGGCAGTGGTGATTTTCGAATTGAAAGTATGGAGACACTACCTCTCGGGAGAAAGATTCAAGTTATATACGGATCATAAGTCTTTGAAGTATTTATTCTCTAAGAAAGAGTTGAATATGAGACATCATAGGTGGCTGGAGCTTTTAGCAGTTTATGATTTTGGTATTGAGTATACACCTGGGAAAGGAAATAAAGTTTCAGATGAACTTAGCAGGAAACATCAGAATGTGGTGTTAGCTATGTTGGCAGAATGGAAGGATCTAGAGGCATTGTCTACTTATAGTGTGCAGTTAAGATCGATATATAGTCTAGTCAAAGTATTGCCATATTGTCTTGTTTGGAAGTTCGACTGGTATTGATCGAAAGGATTGTTTCTAAACAAAGGGATGATCCAGTGTTAGCTGAACGGATCAGGAGACTGAAAAGTGCAAATGAGATAAACGATCTGAAAGATTTTAGTCTTGACCAGAGAGGCAGTTAAGGAAGAAGGGACGATTGTGTATTCCAAATGTTGGTGACCTAAGCAAAGAAGTTCTTGGGAACTGTCATCGATCAAAGTTTACGATTCATCCTTAGGGAACCAAGATGTATCTGGATATGAAGAGAAGTTTCTTCTGGAAAGGTATAAAGACGGATGAAGGCTTATGGGTGAAGCCAGCAAGTGAAAGCCAAACATTAGAAGCTAAGTAGATTGCTTCGGCCTTTAGATATACCAGTTTGGAAATGGGATTCGATATCCATGGATTTTGTCGATGGGTTGCCAAAGTAACAAGGGAAATGAAAGCATATGAGTTATGGTAGATATATTAACCAAGAGTGCCCATTTTCCTGTTAGGCTACCAGGACCGCACCTGTACTGGCTAAGTTGTTTATGAAGAACATAGTTGGACTATATGGGATTTCTAGTAGTATAGTTAGTGACAAGGATGCATTGTTCGCTAGTGAATTCTGGAAGAGTCTACAGGAAGTGTTAGGTACCAAGCTTAAGATGAGTACTGCTTATCACTTAAAGACGGATGGGCAGACATAGAGAGTCAATAAGTTACTCTAAGATTTGTTAAGAGCTTGAGTTCAAGATTTTGATGCATCGTGGGAAAACCATTTGCACTTAGTTGAGTTTTCCTATAATAATAGCTATCAAGCTAGTATAGGAATGGCACCTTTCGAAGCTTTGTATGGAAGGCAGTGCAAATCATCAGCATGTTGGTTAGAGACCGAAGATAGATTGGTCCTTGGTCCTGATACGGTAAGAGAAGCCATAAAGAAGATTGAGTTAATCCAAGATAGGATGAGAGAAGCTCAGTCTAGGCATAAAAGTTATGCAGATAAAAGGCATAAATATTAGAGTTCTCAATTGGAGATTGTGTTTTCATTAAGGTGTCACCGACGAAGGGTGTGGTACGATTTGGAAAGTAAGAGAAGCTGGCACCAAGATACGTTGGACTGTTCCCTATTATATAGAGGATCGAAAAACTCACATACCGTGTAGAGTTACCGAGTAGTTTGGCAGGAGTTCATAATATGTTTCATGTTTCTCATCTTAGGAAGTGTGTGCATGATCCAGAGACTACTATCATGCTGACTGCACTAGAAGATCTAGTAGTAGAACTGGATCTGACTTTCGTGAGACAACCAGTTCGAGTTGTAGCGAGAGATGAGAAGAGATTAAGGAACAAGACAGTCAAGTTAGTGAAAGTCCAATGGAGTGACAACGAGAAAGACTGTACTTGGGAGACAGAGGACGGGATTAGGGATACTTTCCTTTGTTGTTATGGTGGTATGTTCTATATTAGTTGTATATGGAGTTTATACCTGATCAGATATACTAGCATTGTTTTCATGTTTGATGTGCTTTTTTTGTAGTCCTTACGGAATTTTGAGGATGAAATTCTTTAAGGAGGGGAGCCTATAACACCCCTAATTTTAGTTTAACATTATTTAGAATATTTAATTAGATAGATTAAATAGAATAATGTAAATTGTTAAGGAAAATGAGATTTGGTTAAGAGAAAACATGAGGAGGGAAAAATAGGCAGATCCATCTTTTAACCTTTAAAACCCTTTCCCCTCATTTCATTCTCACTTTTCACAAACTTAAACAATCAAAAGAAAAACACCAAGGCCGACCATAACTCAAACTAGGAGATAGAAATCACGGGGACTCAAGCGGAAGAAGCTTAGGAATACTAAGAACAAATCAAATCTCGACTCCAAAAATTAATCTAAGGCGAATAATGCTAAAACCATCTCTTTTATCTCTTGATTAATTCGGTTATGGATGGTACCCAAATTCATTTCGTTTGTTTTGCCAAGTTATGGTTGAGCAATCATTGTTTGGATAGAATAATGATTTATGGAATTATTATGAAATTTTTAAAATTGGTTTTAAGGGAAAAACCTATGTTTTTAGTCCCCAAATGCTTTGATTTTTGGTATGTTAAGTAAAACATTATTTTGAAGATGATTTTTTAATTTTTCAAGTTATATGGATTATTTTATCAATTCCTTAAGGAGGAAATAGCTTAATTTTGGGTTTTAATTATTTAAAATAATTAAATATAGGTTCTGGCCTTGAAATTTTTCTATGGTAAAGAGAAGGATATTCTCTGGTTTATGTGATTTTTTGGGATTTTTCCCAAGCGATTTCGATTTATGGTGAGTTGATTATGTTAGATAAGCATTTAATTTAAAAAGGGATAACTATTTAAGGATATTAATTAACTATTGTAAACATGTTTTGGAACTTGAAAATTTAGTGCGGTAGTAATTCTAAAAAGGGTTTGTAAAGAAATTGCTTTATCTAATTGAAATTGGACAAGAAATAAGGTTTGGTGAAAAGTTTATGCTTAAAGTAGTAATAAAATAGTTTTCTTTAAGAATTACGATAATACCATGCCATTATACGTCGTCGAGCTTAACGATGAGGCCGCATCATTGAACATCGATCTCGATGAAGGAGGAAGCACATGATAGCTACCTAAGTATTTATGGAGTGATTCCTTCGGCATCGAAGTGGACAACGGCGACAATATATGATTGATGGCATGGTGTCTTCGTGATTCATCTAAGCATTTTAGAAGCTTAATGTCGACATCGTTGACGACGCATGTCTACTTCATTGGTTTTTAATGATGGCGCACCTAATCACTTTGATTGTTTTCAAGATTAAGGCAGTGATGTCGCTTTTACTGACTTCGACTCTGTATATGAAGCGGCATAATAGTAAAAATAATTTAAGTATACAAGAGGGTCGTGATGCTATGGGCATCAAGGTCGATGACCTTATACACCCGGTTTTAGTGTCGATGTCGCATGGTGGTGACGTCGCACTTCATATTTTTAAGGCCAGAGAGGCTTGCTTTTATATAAATTTAAATTTTTTTAAAGGGGCGAAGAGGCCTATGTTTCAAGAGGGTCGATGACTCTATATCTTCGGCAGTTAGCCATATAACTTGTAAAGGTTTTAAGTTTTATTTAATATGTGGATAGCCTATAGTTTATGAAGGTTAACAACATTGTCTTTGACATTGTTTTAAAACTGCATGTGTGTTATGATTAAAGGCGTAGAGCCTTAGACCTCAATGTCGACATTGTTAATGCCGTCGACATTGATTTATACTAAATTATTAAAGGGGGGAGAGCCTAAGATTTCAACTTCGACGTCGTCATTGGGGATACCAATGCCACTTTAAACTGTACACTTCGACACCATTATTGGGGACACCAATGTAGATGAACTTTGACATTGATTTAAAATTTAAATTATTTAATGGTGGCGAGCCACATGTTTTTGACTACGACTTTGAATCTTGGGTTCCATGTTTATTTTAATAAGTTCAATATGAAGCAATTGGGGATACCAATGCATGTCACCTTGAAAAGTTATAACTTTAAGAGGAAATAACCTAATCGGGGATACCAATAGACAAAGATTAAACATGCGGGTAACACGAATTAAATTGTAAACGATGGGTTCATAGTCATCCTAGAAAAACTGTGGGATGTGAGATGAATAGTCCACATCATACCGAAGATGGATAGCCCCTATGAGGTTAATAAATGGTTCATAGTCATGCTAGGAAAACTATGGGATGCGTGATGGATAGTCCACATTATTATAAATAAAATGGGATATGTGTGATGGATAGTCCACATAAATTTAAATAGTAGAACTATATGTGATAGGTAGTCAATATGGAAGGGATGGGTAATCCAAGTAGTAATTGTATGTGAGATGGACAGTCTATATAACTATGAATATGATTTAAATGTGGGATATGTAATCATCATAATCATAAGATGGGCAGTCGTATTAAAATAAGACAGATGGTCAGTTCAAATTGTGATGGGTAGTCATTTGAAATTAAGATGGGTAATCTAATAAAATGGGATTGGTAATCACGTATAAGTTGCATAACTATAAATGCTACTTTGTTCTAACCATTGTGGTTGTAGGAGCATTATATATGGTTAATTAGATTTGATTAATATACTAGTGAAGGGAAAACTCTTTTCACTCAACGGTGTGGCCTGACTAGATATCTATTTAGTTCGGGATGGCTGGTTATTATTCACACCAGACGGTTGTATGTCCCGAAGTTTTTGTTTTTCACTTTAAGCTCTCGGGTATTCATTGAGTGGGTTGAGAGTAAGGGTTTTCAGGTTCCAGTTAGACAAATAAGCTTTCAGAGATGTGCAGGAGGCAATTAGCTAGTAGGAGTTTTATCTATTTCCGCTGTGTAGTTTAGTTTTGTCTATTTGGATGTAATGGAAAAGTTATAAGATTGCCAAGTATTTGACTCTAATCAACTAAGGGGGCATCTTCATATGTAGCTCATGAAGTATTTTGTATAGTTATATTTTCTCCGAACGTGGAATCGTGTTGCACCCCAGATTTTTGATAACATTATTTAGAATATTTAATTAGCTAAATTAAATAAAATAATGTGTTGATTAGGGGATTGAGATTTGATTTTAATTAAGGTGTGGCCGTGCCATTTAATAATGAATTAAAATAAGAGTTAAATTGAAATAGAGGAGGGGTAAAATAGGAAAGAGGCCATTCCTATAACCTCCAAACCTTGGCCGTGTATTAGAATACACGTTCATTTCATTTTGAAATTTTTTAAAGCAAGAGGTCAGCCACCATTAAGAAGGAAAAGGGGAAGAAGAGTAAGAAAAGCTAAAGGAAAAGCTAATTCAAATCAAATTCATCCAAATCTCAAGCTCCTTAATCTCTAAAGCTAAGATGAATAATGTTTACATCTCATTTTTTATTGTGTTTTCGGTTTTAAGATGAATTCTGAATATTTTGCAATGATTTACCATGTTTTTGAATGATGGAATGAATATATATACTTGATAAACTATGGTTATTCATATTGAATTTATGATATGTTTTAAGGTGAAAACCCTATTAAATGACATGCAAATGCCTTCCGAACTTTTATGAAGATCATAAATATTATTTTGGAGATGGGTTTCAGTTTTCAAAATTTTCGTGGAATTAATATGAATTTTCTAGTAAAGAAAATGGTATTTTGGGTTATAAATTAACTACGGGTAAATAATTAATTGTTTGGGTCTGAAATTTTTATATGTTAGAAAACATATATAATGTGATTTTCTGGAATTTTTCCAGATTTTTCCTAAGTGTTTTAATGATTATATAAAATTATTTAAGGTAGGAGACTTAAATGTTTTATATAATTAAAGGAGGAGAATGGGCTTTTTGAAAAATGTTTAAATTGTTAAATTTGGAAATTCGGTGGCACTTTTGAAAATAGAAACCTTGCAACCAATTAGGTTTAGAAAAACAAGGCAGGTTAGGTAAAAAAGAATAGTTTAAAAGTACAAATAAATAGGTTTTTCAACTATTTCGTCTCTTTTGGCACCAGGTTCCGCCTCCATACTATCGCCTCTGACACTGTCGAAACTAATGCATATGGTATCAAGCAACTGGTATGGATGTGGGCGAAAGGTATAGGGTTGAAACTAGAGGGTTTTGAAGGGGTTGAAGCATTGTTTTGGTTTTAAAGAAAAATGTACCTGCTTGCTTTCGACAAAGATGCTTTCGACTTAGTTGGTTTTCGACTAGGTCAAATGGTTTAAAAGAATGGTTTCGATTGGGTTGCGCCTCTGTTTTTAAATGCTTTCTTTCGACTGAGTCGATACCTTTAGCAGCCACTTCCTACCTTTCGATCCAGATGGTTTCGAAGAGGTTCCTTTTGTTTTCTAAAATATGGCAACCTCTCCAATGCTTTTGAAGGGATGGTTTCGACATCATCACTTTTTACTTAAGAAATGGTTTCGAAAGTAGCTTTCGAATTAAATGTTTTAGGACCCTTTTTCTATGTTTGAATTAAAACGCAAATGGTTTTGAAAGAGATAGTTTTAAATGGTTTCAAAACAGATGCTTTCGACTTTAATGAGTTTCTGATCCTTTTGCTCTACTAGAAGGCAGAGTCCAAATGGTTTCGACCAAGATGATTTTCAATGGTTTCGACGGAATAAAATTTTGAATGGTTTCGAAAGGTTTCCACGTATTTTAAATTGAACCCAAAGTGCTTTCGAAAGGAAAGGTTTTTCCTATGTTTTCGAAAGGCAGTATTAAATGTTTTAAAGAGGGATGTCTAATGTTTTGAAGCTTTCAAAGGAAAGGCTTTTAATGGTTTAGAAATGGTCACTTTCAATGGTTTCGAAGGGGTCACCTTCAAGGGTTTCGAAAAGGTTGTTAAAAGGTTTTAAACAAAGGTTTTGAATGTATTGAATAGGCAATATAGCCTAAGTATTTTCAAGTTAAAAAGGGTTTTAACTTGTTTTGGAAGGATAGCCAATCCTTATTAATATTCATCAACATTATTTTGTGCAAAGTATATGTAACATGGCAAAATGGCTTAGAGTAAAGCTAAAGATATATTTTCCTTGTATATATATATGATATGAAGGACTAAATCATTTTGAAAAGGTTTTCAAGGAAAATTTAAAGGGTAGTTAACCCTAAGAAAATGATTCGGACAACTAGTCCGTTTTGATTTGGACAGTTAGTCCAGTTTGCGGCCAGTCAGCCCAGTTATATGGACAGATAGTCCATTTGTAGCATAACAGACCTTGCTATTTTGTTGTGGACAGATAGTTCACATATTACCTGTTTTATGGACAAGTAGTCCATTTATTAGCACAAAGGATATTGCTATTTTGATATAATCAGTTTGATTATTCAATTTGGTTGCAGGAAAGGAATTGTAAAATACATATGTTTTGAAAAGGATATTAGTGAGGGGAAACCCGTTCCGCTAAGCGGCGTTGTCTCACTCAATATCAGTAAACCGAGATCTAATAGAATTATTCACACCGGGCTTTATGTCTGACTCAAAGTTTTTGTTTCCTCTTAAACTCTCGGGTGCTCAAAATTGATTTGAGTAGGCTAAGGGTTAAGGTTTTTAGGTTTTGATATTTTGGCGAATAAAGCTTCCGAAGACGAGCAGGTGGCTGGCTGATAGCTAATTAGGAATACAGATTATTCTATTTATTTTTCCGCTGTGTATATTAAGTAAAATATGACTATATCTCTCTGATCAACCAAGGGGGCATCATCATATGTCACTCTTGGCGTAGTTTTGTAATGATTATAATTGATCTTTACCTAGGAAACAGACATGGGATTATGTAACATGAATATGAATCTGTTTGAAATGTAATCAGTAAAATGTTATTTTTGGAAATCTGTGATTTTGTTCATATTCAAGTGTTTCTGATACCATGAATACCATTAGCATTGCCGTATTTTGTCACCAGAAGTTAATACTATAGATGACTACAGCATCTATAGCGCTTAGCTTTTGGCCTCCAGATACGGGATGTTACAACTTGGTATCAGAGCTTAGGTTGATGAAAAACTTGAACTAAAAATGCTTTTTAAAACATAATCCTAAAGAAGTAGAATAAGGTTGGGGTATGGGATAACGCTATAGTAACGTACTTGTATTTGCTATATATAAGTATACGCTTTATCTCTAGTTTCCTAGCTTTGTTAGGTTATTTTCTGTATCTCATAAGGTTTGAATATAGATATGGAAGGAAGAAGAGGAAGAGTTAACCCAGAAAGGGAAGGCACCAAAGGGAATGTCAGGCCTAATGTGAGAAGAGGTCAATGTTAGGAACAAGCAGAGAATGTGGGTGCTGGAGTCCCGCAAGTTGGAATGGAAGTTATGTATCAGTTCTTCATGAATATAGTGCAGGTAGGTGTTGCTGCTGGAGTAGTGGGAGGAGGAATTCCGGGAGCTCCAGTTGTCAACGACTATGCTAAGTTGAGTGGGGACTACATTAAGCTTGGAGGGAAGCCGTTTGTTGGAACGGAGGATGCCATTGAGGTAGAGAATTAGTTGTTGCACTACGAAAGGATTTTTGCAGATTTGGGGTTCAATGATGAGCAGAGGAGGAGGCTGGCGTCTAGACAGCTTCAGGGAGCTGCTTTGTTCTGGTGGAATAGTGTGACTATGACAGTGGATGAGGATACTATGACCTGGGAAGATTTCAAGGGAAGGTTCCAGGAGAGGTTCATGTCTGCAATGGCACAGTCAGCTCTGGTCAGAAAGTTTGCTGAATTAGAGCAGGAAGAGATGTCTGTTCTGGAGTATGCTAAGAGGTTCGAGGAGTTGGCCAGATATGGGTATGCTTCAGTGGATACAGTGATAAAGAGGAATGAGAAGTAGATCAGGGGGTTGAAGCCTGAGTTAGCCAGGGCTACATTACCTCATATTAGAGATCCTTCTGATTTTGTAGTGGAGATGGCCTTAAGGCATGAGGAGCTTTATTCTCTAGAGAAGAGTAAGGCTAAAGAAGTCCCTATTGGGCAAGGTCAGAAGAGGAAGTTCTTTCATAAGAAAGGTGCTCAGAAGTGTGGACCAGCTAAGAAAGGGAAGTCTGAGATTGTCTGTTTCAAGTGCGACAAGAAGGGGCACTTTGCCAATGAGTGCCGTGCTGGGAAGGCAAAGGAAGTGGCTGGGAGGAAGAATGTCAGGTGCTTCAACTGTGACCAGATTGGCCACTATAAGAGCCAGTGCATGGAGCCTGCTAAGGATGGAAAGGGTGAAGTGTATGCATTGGAGCATGCTACTTCGAAGCCAATAGCTCAGGAGAAGGGAAAGGAAGTTTTGGGAGATACGCTTCAGATTCATGGTATGTTTGTTAGCGTTCTATTTGATACCGGTGCATCGCATTCTTTTATATCTAGACGTTTGATAGATAATCCTAACCTAGAACCTACATATTTAGTTACTTCCTTACGGGTTGTGAATCCAATAGGAGGGTATGCAACTCTAGGGTTGAGATGTGACCAGTTAGAGTTTGACTTGTTAGGTCATGCTTTTATTTGCAGTTTGCATGTGTTTGATTTTGTGGGGTTCATAATCATTCTTGGTATGGATTGGTTGAGTGAGTATGATGCTAGGATATTTTGCCAGGATAGGAAAATATCGCTTAGACACCTAGATTGTAGTGATAGGATTGTCTATACCGTAGAAGGTTCTTGCGATGAGATGTATGCCTTGTTGGGTTCTATGGAGTCGGAAGATGAGTTGAGTCGAGTTTTCGTGGTTAGAGAATTCACGGATGTGTTTGAGCCTGTAGTTGGATTGCCACCGAAATGAGCCATTGAGTTTTGAATAGATTTGGTTCCGGGAGCAGAACTAGTGAGTAGACCGCCAAGCAGGATGAACCCTTCAAAGATGAGGGAGTTGAAGGTGCAGTTGGTGGATTTATAAGGAAAGAGTTTTATCAGGCCAAGTAGTTCGCCTTCGGGAGCAGTCGCAGTGTTTGCTAAGAAGCTGGGCGGATGGTTAAGGCTATGTATCGATTATCGTAAGTTAAATGAGAGGACGATAAAGAATCGATACCCATTGTCGAGGATTGACGATTTGTTCGACCAGTTGACTGGGGCCAAGGTATTTTCGTAGTTGGATTTAGCGACCGGTTTCCATCAGCTTAGAGTAGCAGAGGATAGTATACCTTTGACGGCGTTTAGGACCAAGTATGGGTCGTACGAATAGTTAGTCATGCCATTCGGACTGACTAATGCGCCAGATTTCTTTGTGGATTTGATGAGCTGGGTTTTCCGTGAGCACTTGGATAGGTTCATATTGGTTTTCATAGATGATATCTTGATATACTCTAAGAAAGAAAGAGAGCATGAAATTCATCTTAGAGTGGTGCTAGAGACGCGGAGGCAGCATCAGCTGAAAGCGAAGTTTTCGAAGTGTCACTTTTGGAAGAAAGAAGTGAAGTTTCTTGGTCACGTAGTCTCAAAGGAAGGGTTGTAAGTGGATCCGACTAAGATTAAGGCAGTAAATAGTTGGAGGAGACCCGAGACAGTAACCGAGATAAAGAGTTTCCTTGGGTTGGCTGGTTATTATCGGAGTTTTATTAAGGATTTTTTGCGGATAGCGGCACCGATGACCAAGCTAACAAGAAAGGATGTGAAGTTTGTGTAAACTGATAAGTGTGAGGAAGCATTTTTGAGTTTAAAACGCTTATTAACCCATGTACCTGTGTCCGTTGTTATATAAGGGAATCGGGATTTGGCGGTTTATACCGATGCATGTGGAACAGGACTAGGAGCTGTGCTGATGTAGGGAGGTAAAGTGATTGCCTACGATCTAGACAGCTTAGACCGAATGAAGTCAGGTACCTAACACATGATTTAGAATTGGCTGCAGTTATTTTTGCTTTGAAGATGTGGAGATATTACCTTTTGGGAGAAAGGTTTGCGTTATATACAGATCATAAGTCGTTGAAGCATTTGTTCTCTTAGAAGGAGTTGAACATGAGACAGCAAAGGTAGTTAGATTTTATTGCTGCTTATGATATTGGGATTGAGTACACACGGGGAAAGGCAACAAGGATGCCGATGCACTTAGCAGGAAACATCGGAATGCAGTTTTGGCAATGATTGCTGAGTGGAAGGATTTGGAAGCATTAGTAGATTGCAGAGTGCAGGGGAGATCCGAGGCTGGGTCTAATGGAGATACGGTTGTACTATCTTGTTTGGAAGTTCGACTAGTGTTGATCGAAAAGATTGCTTCTAAACAAATGGAGGATCCAGTGTTAGCCGAACGGATCAGGAAGCTAAGAGAAGGAACTGAGAGCGATGACTTGAAAGATTTCAGTCTTGACCAGAAAGGGTGGTTGAGAAGGAAAGGAATATTATGTGTTCCTAGTGTAGGAAACATAAGGAAAGAAGTCTTGGAGGAATGCCATCGTTCGAAGTTCACCATTCATCCAGGAGGTACTAAGATGTATCAGGATATAAATAGGAGTTTCTTCTGGGAAGGTATGAAGCAGGATATTGGCTTGTGTGTAAAGTAGTGCTTGAATTGCCAGCAGGCAAAGGCCGAACACTAGAAGCCAACTGGGTTGCTTCAGCCGTTAGATATTCCGGTATGGAAGTGGGATTCTATATCCATGGATTTTATTGACGAGTTGCCATGGTCGAACAGGGGAAATGATAGTATATGGGTCATAATGGACAGATTGACCAAGAGTGCCCATTTCATTCCAGTTAAGTCAACCAGAATGGCACCAGATTTGGCAAAGTTGTTTATGAGGAATGTGGTTAGACTACATGGAATTCCTAGTAGCATAGTAAGTGATAGAGATCCCTTATTCACAAGCGAGTTCTGGAAGAATCTGCAGGAAGTTTTGGGAACCAAGCTCAAGATGAGTACCGCTTACCATCCGCAGACAGATGGGCAAACAGAAAGGGTTAACAAAATCTTGGAGGATTTGTTAAGGCTTGTGTTCTAGATTTCGAGGGATCATGAGAAGACCATCTACATTTAGTCGAGTTTTCATATAACAATAGTTATCAGACTAGTATTGGGATGGCACCATTTGAAGCTTTGTATGGAAGGCCATGCAAATCTCCCGTATGTTGGTTAGAGACCGAGGATATGTTGGTTCTTGGTCAAGATTTGGTCAGGGAAGTTGTAGAAAAGATTGAGGTCATTCAGGCTAGAATGAAGGAGGCTCAGTCTAGGCAGAAAAGTTAAGTAGATAAGAGACGAAAAGATCTAGAGTTCTCAGTTGGAGTTCGGGTTTTCGTCAAAGTGTCACCGATGAACGGGGTGATTAGGTTTGGAAAATCGGGGAAGTTGGCACCGAGATTCGATGGACCTTTTCCTGTTGTTGAGAGGATCGGGAAACTCGCATTTAGAGTTGAGTTACCGAGCAATTTGGTAGGAGTCCACGATGGTTTCCATGTTTCTCATCTCAAAAAGTGTATTAGATACCCGAAGACAACTATTGCACCGATTGTGCTAGATGACTTAGTAGTAGAACCGGAAATGACTATTGTGAGAATGCCTATTCGTATTGTTGCGAGAGATGAGAAAAGGCTTAGAACCAAGATAGTCAGATTAGTCAAAGTCAGTTGGAGCGGCGATGACAGGGACTGTAATTGGGAGATTGAGAGCAGAGTTAGAGATACTTATCTCGACTTATTTGATGGTATGTTTTACCTCATTGTTTGATTTGTTGTGTACCTTATCGTAAATTTGATTACGAAATTCTTTAAGGAGGGGAGTCTGTAAAAACCCAGATTTTTGGTAACATTATTTATATTATTTAATTAGCTAAATTAAATAAAATAATATGTTGATTAGGGGATTGAGATTTGATTTTAATTAAGGTGTAGTCGTGCCATTTAACAATGAATTAAAATAAGAGTTAAATTGAAATAGAGGAGGGGTAAAATAGGAAAGAGGCCATTCCTATAACCTCCAAACCTTGGCCGTGTGTTAGAATACACGTTCATTTCATTTTGAAATTTTTTAAAACAAGAGGTCGGCCACCATTAACAAGGAAAAGGGGAAGAAGAGTAAGAAAAGATAAAGGAAAATCTAATTCAAATCAAATTCATCCAAATCTCAAGCTCCTTAATTTCTAAAGCTAAGGTGAATAATTTTCACATCTCATTTTTGATTGTGTTTTCGGTTTTAATATGAATTCCGAATATTTTGCAATGATTTGCCATGTTATTGAATGATGGAATGAATATATATACTTGTTGATGAATTATTCTTATTCATAATGAATTTATGTTATGTTTTAAGGTGAAAATCATATTAAATGACATCCAAATGCCTTGCGAATTTTTATGAAGATCATAAATATTATTTTGAAGATGAGTTTCAATTTTCAGATTTTTCATGGAATTAATATGAATTTTATAGTAAAGAAAATGGTATTTTGGTTTATAAATTAATTACGGCTAAATAATTAATTATTTAGGTCTGAAATTTTTATATGTTAGAAAACATATATAATGTAATTTTCTGGAATTTCTCTAGATTTTTCCTAAGTGTTCTAATAGTTATATAAAATTATTTAAGGTATGGGATTTAAATGTTTTATATAATTAAAGGAGGAGAAGGGGCTTTTTGAAAAATGTTTAAATTGTTAAATTTGGAAAGTCGGCGGCACTTTGAAAAGAGAAACCTTGCACCAATCAGATTTAGACAAACAAGGTAGGTTAGGTACAAAAGAATAGTTTAAAAGTACAAATAAATAGGTTTTTCACTGTTTCGTCTCTATCGGCACCAGGTTCCGCCTCCATACTATCGCCTTCGACACAGTCGAAACTAATGCATATGGTATCAGGTAACTGGTACATAATGAATTGGATGTGGGCAAAAGGTATAGGATCGAAACTAGCGGGTTTCGAAATGGTTGAAGCATTGTTTTGGTTTTAAAGAAAAACACGCCTGCTTGCATTCAACTAAGATGCTTTCGACTTAGTTGGCTTTCAACTAGGTCAAATGGTTTAAAAGAATGGTTTCGATTGGGTTGCGCCTTTGTTTTTAAATGCTTGCTTTCGACTGAGTCGAAACCTTTAGCTGCCGCTTCCCACCTTTCAATCCAGATGGTTTCGAAGGGGTTCGTTTTGTTTCTAAAATATGGCCACCTCTCCAACGCTTTCGAAGGGATGGTTTCGACACCATCAATTTTTACTTAGGAAATGGTTTCGAAGAAGTAGCTTTCGACTTAAATGTTTTAGGACCCTTTTTCTATGTTTGAAGTAAAACCCAAATGGTTTCGAAAGAGATAGTTTTAAATGGTTTCGAAACAGATGCTTTCAACTTTAATGGGTTTTTGATCCTTTTGCTCTACTTGAAGGCAGAGTCCAAATGGTTTTGACCAAGAAGATTTTCAATGGTTTCGAAGGAATAAAATTTTGAATGGTTTCGAAAGGTTTCCATATGTTTTAAATTGAACCCAAAGTGCTTTCGAAAGGAAAAGTTTTTCCTATGTTTTCGAAAGGCAATATTTAAAGGTTTTAAAGAGGGATGTCAAATGTTTTGAAGCTTTCAAAGGAAAGGCTTTTAATGGTTTCGAAAGGGTCAGTTTTAATGGTTTCGAAGTGGTTACCTTCAAGGGTTTTGAAAGGGTTGTTTAAAGGTTTTAAACAAAGGTTTTGAATGTATTGAATAGGCAATATAGCCTAAGTATTTTCAAGTTAAAAAGGGTTTTAACTTGTTTTGGAAGGATAGCCAATCCTTATTAGTATTCATCAACATTGTTTTGAGTAAAGTTTATATAACATGGCAAAATGGCTTAGAGTAAAGCTAAAGATATATTTTCTTTGTATATATATATATATGATATGAAGGACTAAATCATTTTGAAAAGGTTTTCAAGGAAAATTTAAAGGGTAGTTAACCCTAAGAAAATGATTCGGACAGCTAGTCCATTTTGATTCGGATAATTAGTCCAGTTTGCGGGCAGTCAACCCAGTTATATGGACAGATAGACCATTTGTAGCATAACGGACCTTGCTATTTTGTTATGGAGAGATAGTTCACATATTACCCGTTTTACGAAAAGATATTCCATTTATTAGCACAAAGGATATTGCTATTTTGATATTATCAGTTTGACTAACCATTTTGGTTGCATGAAAGGAATTGCAAAATACATATGTTTTGAAAAAGATATTAGTGAGGGGAAACCTGTTCCGCTAAGCGGCGTGGTCTCACTTAATATCAGTAAACCGAGATGTAACAGAATTATTCACACCAGACTTTATGTCTGATTCAAAGTTTTTGTTTCCCCTCAAACTTTCGGGTGCTCAAAATTGATTTGAGTAGAATGAGGGTTAAGGTTTTTAGGTTTTTGATATTTTGGCAAATAAAGCTTCCGAAGAAGAGCAGGTGGCTGATGGATTGCTAATTAAGAATACCGATTATTCTGTTTATTTTTCCACTGTGTATATTATTTTTTTTTGATATCATGGGGAACCTTAAGATCATGGTATTCATTGATACTCACTTTAAGTAAACCCCACGCCGTGTGTCTACCCCGCTTTTATTTAGTCGTCGCACACGGATGCTTAACGTTGAAACTCCCACTGATGGTTTGGCGCTGGGATTCGAACCTGCCCGGACACAGTCCTTTGGTTCCCATCTCCCAGCTCCCAAACCAACCGAGCTACGAACGGCGGGTTTTTCCACTGTGTATATTAAGTCAGATAAGACTATATTTCTCTGATCAACCAAGGGGGCATTGTCATATGTCGCTCTTGGCTTAGTTTTGTAATGATTATAATTGATCTTTACTTGGGAAACGGACATGGGATTATGTAACATGAATATGAATCCGTTTGAAATGTAATCAGTAAAATATTATTTTTGAAAATCTATGATTTTGTTCATATTCAAGTGCTTCTGATACTATGAATACCATTAGCATTGTCGTATTTTGTCACTAGAAGTTAATACTATAGATGACAGCAACATCTGTAGCGCTTAGCTTTTGGACTCTAGATACGGGATGTTACAAATCGCCAGTGAGATTATGTAATGAATATGAAATCATATTTTAAAATGGAATGTAAAAGTTATTTCTGAATTATGTTTGAAAATTTTCATATTTATGTGCGCCTGATTATTGATATGTCTAACATAGCCGCATTTTTTGCCGAGAATTAATAACAACGGATGACTGTAGCATTCATAGCAATTACTTTTGGGCCTTAGAATGAGGGGTGTTACAATGTTGTTCAACAAGCATTAGAGTTAAGCTAGTATTTTGATAGAGAAATCAAATAATTTGAATTTCAGTTAAAATGCAGAGGAAGAATGTGTCTATAAGACGAATATTAATATGTACTAAAATGTATTTCTAAAATTATATGTAAACAAAAAAATCATGATTATTAACGATGTACCCATGTTAAAATCATTTCAGTTTAATTGTTTAATACTCGACATTAGTTTTATAATCAATATAAAAGGATGATGAGATTTTCCCAAATGATATACGTATACATGATATTAAAATTGTTTAATATGGAACTTGTAAGATGGGTTTCTTATACATTGGCAATAAGAATTATCACACATGTTATAATGTCTAAAGTATCACACTTCGCTCATGTATTTGATATATAGAGCAAGTAAGAAATCTGAATTAAGATAATTTAATAATAGTTTAAATTTTTCTCAAGTGTTTATGAAATATTAGAGAATTGTTTATAGAAATAACAAACTCCTTATGAATAGCACACGGACTCGAACTCCATTAGTGGTATCAAGTATAGTATGTCAATCCTTAATTCATGTTCAAACTTTCGTTAAGAACTTTATGTTGGAATTATTCCAAACAATAAGTAGTAGCTGATTCAACCAAAGGTTACTACAATGTAAGAAGTATAAATAAATGCACAAATTTATAATTGGGCTGCGGGCGATTCCAAATGTTGATAATCTCATGACATTATTGTATGATAACAATGTCGCTATACAGTTTGTAAAGAACTAGAGCTCACTAGAAATCGAGAGACATGCTCCGAACAGTTCCACACGATGAGGGTAGTTTATTAGCATTAGAGAAATTTAATTGACATACTAGATTATTAAAACAAAATAGAATGCCCATTCACAAAGGGACTGATCCGATTAGTTTTTGAGAAAATCGATCACTGAAGTTGGAATAAGGTTCCATTACCGAACCTCAAGTGCAAGTGGAAGACTGATAGAGGTAGGGTTGTTGGAACTAGGTCGGCCCACATCGGAAGTAATGAGTGAATTTCAATTTTTTTTACCATTTTTGATCTTTATTGGGCCTATGAAGTCTAATTTATTTAGAACATTTCTAATTTTCTTCTAAATAAAAACATTATTTTATTTTAGTTTATAATACAATTTTATATTATGTAATTATTATCTACGGCATGTTCTAAATAAATTAGACTTTATAGGTTCAATAAAGATCCAAAATGGCAAAAAAAATTGAAATTCACTCATTAGTTCCGCCGTGGGTTGGTTCAGTTCCAACAATGGTATCGGAGCCCAATAGCCTATGTGGTCTAAATTAGTCATGTTAGAACTAAACAAAGTAGGCTTACAACCCAAATAGAAGGGTGTTTAGAAAGGTAGTGTCGAAGGATTGAGTTTGGCTAATTAAGTACTCTATCATACCTAGCCACCGGCCTGGCCCGAATAGATATTTGAGCCCAAAGTTGTCCCTAATAGCAAAGGCCCAAATTGAACCGGGCCTTCTACTGATTTTCAAAATTGTTAAAGATTAAGACATAAGATTTTAATTTTAAAAGTTAAATTTAAAATAAGATATATAAATTATAAAAGTTATAATATAATAAAAGTTTTCAAAATGTTTGAAAAATAATAAAAATAAATTTTGAAAATTAAATTTATTAATAAGATTAATAATATATATATAAATTAATTAAATAAGTTAATTAATGAAAAATATATACATGTATTATATATTTTGATATATGTTATGATATTTGAAATTGTTTAAGATATCATAAGTATATATGTGTGTATAAAATGATGTTTTGAAATTTGTAAATTTTAATTAAAATTGTTCATTGAATAAATTAATTAAAAGGTTAATTAATTAGATAATATACACATACGTTATATATGTGTTACACTATAAAGGTTATAGTATGTAATTAATATTCAGTATAAATGTTATATTAAATTAATATAAAATTAATTAAAATGATATTAATTAAATAAGATTTTATTAACATAATATTATACATAAGTCTGTTATATAAGTAACATGAAATATAAAAGTTTTATAACAATAAAGCTTATATAATATGGATGTATAAATTGAAGGCGAAACATTAAGAAACCCTAAATAGACTTAAGGAATAAATATATACATAAATGAATGTATAATGTGATTTCTGATGTGTCCAACACTTGAATCACGAGGGTATTTCAAAAGGAAATACATTGTTCCATAAGTCGCTATCACACAATATAATATGTTGAAGATTATAAACCTTTAACATAATGTTGTCCTCTACCATACATACATACATACATACATACATACATACATACATACATACATATATATATATATATATAAAATTACGTGCATACTCCTTAGTTGTTAAGCAAACTCAAGCTAGGGATGTTATATGTATTATTATTAATATATTGAATAGACGATGTAAGATAACTATATGTATTTGTTGAGAAAACTCAAGTTACATATATTATACTTAAGTCGTCACGATATGGTAGGTACGAGTGAATAATTTCATTTTGGTTTGTTGAGAAAACTCGAGGTCGAAGTGAAATTAGGACAAGGTATCAAGGGTTAGGAGTTGTATACGATACAAATTATAAGGAGTTATCCATCATCTGTGGAGCTATGACTTGTTAAGTAGACTCAAGGTCAGAGTTCCAAGGCAGACAAGTCCTAACACCCAGTACTGAAGTTGAAAGACTTCTATGTTTCGACTTAGGGTTTGTGTAACGAATTGGAATTTTATCGCTTTGGTTTATGAATATTTACTTAATTCTAAATATTCAATTAATGGTTTTAATAATTAAATAACCCTCTTTAATGTATAGCTAATGATAGAAAAATCCTTTTGACTTTGGTTTACAAAAATAATTAGTTAAAAGAAAATTAGAAAATGTGACCGGAAAGCTTTTTCAAAATTTTCAATTTTCCCCATTAATAAGTTGTTTAAAATGTTGTGAACGCCTTAGTTAACATAGGCACACATTTACAAATAATATAAGCATAGATTAGTAAGTAATAAAGGTTAATAATATTTTTACTTAAATTAAGGGATAAGATGTGACAAACTTCAAGTTTTAAATCAAAATAAAATATGAAAAGTCACTTATCACTCGCATCTCTTATACATTAGTACTAATTCATGAATGATACATTGGGTAAAAGGTTAAACCATTGGTTCATGCATGTAATTTTAGGCAAGGAGGTGGATGGGGGTGATGTGGCATGATTTTGGTGAAGGGTGTGTACTTTAGGGGCAAAAAGGCAATTTACTAAATCCATTTTATATAAAACAAATTCCAAATCTCTCTCTTCCCATTCTCATTTCATTTTCAACTTTTTAAAATCTTCCATCATTTCTCTTAGCTTTCCAAAGCTCTCTATGGGCTTCCAAATATTTTCAAAGGTTTTATATAAAAAACCACTTTTTCTCTTTTTACTTTCTTAAAACACTTAAAAATGCTTTATTTCTTCTCTACACCCTCTTCTCTTTCAAAAACAAAGCAAGAACACCCCAAGAAGACCATGGCTGAGCCTATTAAGTCAAGCCGAGCCATCTAGGCCTCTTTAGGTCCAAAAATCACGTTTTTGTCAAGGAGGAGGCATAGATCTAGGACCATTTCAAGTTCTAGTCGATTTAGTTGAGTTTTAATGAGTAAAACTCACATCTTTTTGAGAAAAATTTCATCTGTATTTATGTTGTTTGTATTGTTAAATAATGTTGGTTGTTTGTTGTATTATAGTGAAAGTTTAGTTTGGTAGTTATATGCTTGCATGTGATGTTGAAATTTAGACTTGAAAATGAAGTCTAATGTTGAGATTAGTTAGAAAGTTATGACCATGTTTGTGTTTTGTTGTTATGGCATGTAGTCACATGTATTTTTATGTGATAGTGTACTTGTGTTTTATATGGTAAAAAGTTAGCACCTTTGTATGGCTTGACGACGTGAAATCCTATGCATAAAAACTAGGATGTTTTGGTTCCAAAAATCAAATCGTTTTCAAATTTCAAACTTTTTTTATTTTTAAGAATACTTAGTTTATGTTATGGAAAGGAAAGTAAGATTTCAAAGGTGAAAAGTTTTCAAAGTAACTTAGAAAAACAATTTCAAGTTATAATATCCATAGCGATAGTCGTTATAGATGCAGTTCCGGGAAAAGTTTAACATTTTACAAATTTGAGTTTTTATACATAAGTAAACCTTAGAAATGTTTTCAAAACTTAATAATAAGTATTAAGAGAGTTAATTAAGTATTTATTTATTAATTATTAATTAATTAGGTTGGTTAACTAATAATTAATTAAGTATTAAACAAGGTTTATTAATTATAATTAAGTGGAGATTAAGTACTAATTAATTATCTTTTAAGAGTAAAATTAATTATAATTAATTAGTGATTAAGTAATATTAATTTTTAATTAATTATGAATTAAGTATATGATTTATTTTTAATTAATTAATTATTAAGCAAGTGTTTAATTATTCTAATTATAAATTAATTAAGGGTTTTAATTTATAAGTAAATTATTTATTAAAGGTTCATTATTTCTTAATTAATAATTAAGCTAAGTTAAGGCTTGATTAAGCTTTAATTATATTTTTACAAAGGATTTAACTTGTAATTAATTATTTAAAAAGAGGTTTAAATTCTTAATTACTTTGTTTTCCAAGGATCAATTTGTTTAAAGGGAACTTTGTTTTACAAAGAATGGTTTTGAACACAAGGGATTCTATTGTCGATACCATTAAGTAACCATACAAATGTGAATAGGTTATACTCAACTTTAACATCAGTTAGCAGAATAAAACACCATTCTACTATAACTTTAACTGAATTGATTATTTGGACACCCTTTTAGCAGAATAAATCCCCGTTCTACTATAACTAAACTTAATAGATTGTTTGGACATCTATTTAGCAATGAATCACCATTCTGCTATTATGATATTTGGACATGTATTTGCCAATTGGTTTATATTATCAGGCTATTCCCTAGTTTGTTCTATGGATTGCATTTACATATATGATGACTTATGTAAGTGACTGTTATGTGATTTGGAAGACAAAATTTAAATAAATAGTAACTTGATTTAGTAGCATTGTGGTCACTAAGCATCCTTTTAAATTTATAAAAATTATGGTTTTTAAATTGACTTTAATTCTAAGTGTTTTAAATGATTTTGCAAGTTGTCCAATTATTTAGATACTGATATTTACAAATGATATTTTGTAAATAATATTTTATAAAGGATTTATTTAAAGGAGATTTACAAATGATATTCGTAAATGATATTTAGAAAAAGGAATTATAAATGGATATTTATAAAAGAGTTTTATATATGATTTTGGAGATTTATAAAGAGTTTTATAAATGATTTTGGATATTAATAAATATTTTATAAATGATTTTGGATACTTATAAAGAGTTTTATAAATGATTTTAGGTATTTATAAAAGAGTATTATAAAATAAACTTGGAGATTTATAAAGTGTTTTATAAATGGGTTTTGGAATTTAAGTAAAGGAGATTTCATAAATAGAAGAGATTTACTAAAAGGATTTATGGAAGAAATTTATAGAAGAATTTGAGATTAGATTTCCTTTAATTGACCTTAATTTTGGTGGGATGGACATTCGTTCCCCACTTAGCACCAAAGGAATAGTGTTTGAGGTTATCTTTATCTTTAATTTAAATAACATTTGTTTTGATCCTTTTAATATGATTTTGAAACAAGAAAACTTTCACAATGTTTGTGAATATGCTTATGCCAATGGGATAAGTATATGAATATTTATCAAATATTCCAAAAATAGATTTAATATATGAAAGATTTATTTAAATAAGGCTTAGTGGTTGCTATGGTTAACTAAATCTCTAAATTGTTGCTTATTTGTTTATTTGATAGTTAATTTACCGACTATCACATCTGGACCAAAATATAACTCCAGAAATATCTAGGAGAAACACGAGAGTTATATGGCATAGTCATCTTCGATGATGTTGTACTGTGTATATAAATCATGTTTTGTTCTCTTAGGTCAAATGATAGGGAGATCCATCTACTTTAACGATTAGGGGATGATCCTTGCTCCTATGTATTGTTTGATTATTTCCAAAAGAACCGGGGTTGAGTTTACCGAAAATTATCGAGTGTTGTTCCAAAAACACCGGGATCAGATTAATAATCCGAAAACCACTTCGATTCAACTCAAGTGACGTACTAAAGACATCTTGAAGATAATGGGATTGAAGACGGAGTCCTTTGAAGTGCAAGCGCTACTTGCAAACCCTGAGGGTGATTCCAAAATGGATGGAGTGGAAGTAGTGCTTTCGGTTTGTTTATCTCCTGAACGACTTGTACGAATGAATGCAGGCACTGCATTGCTGCTTGGAGGGTAGTGTTAGCATTCCAAGTGGGTTTGCTATATAAAAAGGTAAAACATAGCCTCTAGCCTCATTAATCAGGAATGACTAAAACAAGGGATATGCAGCAGGGCTAAGTGGGGCGCTCCCACTTAGGGTGTATCATCACCTTTCTAGATATGCATTCATTTTAATGAATTCAGATAGAGCTCTCAGTAAAGGTTGCGAAGCAACCAGGGTGATGATATGTTCGGTACTATCTAGGAAGGGGTGGGCCAGCCTGTGAGCAGGAGCAAGACGTTCTTGTTGCCTTAGTACATTTTTCGAGAGGTGTACTATGATAGGCGATACCCCAGTAGCCTTGTCATCGATGGAATCCATTCTCCAATATGTGCCTTTGCAGATTTAGTTGTATACCCATTCTGTTGGAATTTAATTGATGTAACAATTTCGGCTATATTCATAATATATTTAAACCCTAGACAATATTATAATATCATTGGATTTTCTATGGAAAAGGTTTTAGTTATCGTAAGGTAAAAACTCGTCCGTATTTATATGCGGCGAGGTCTTACAGAATACTTTTGATTTTAAAGGATTTTACAAGTTATAATAAAATTCCTTGTGACTTTAGTTTCTCACGCTAGTTTTACTAGATTGACCCGGGCGTTGTTTTCTTATAATACTCAAGTCAGACCGAGCATGTTTTCAGATTAGCTTTGGATGCTTTGGAGTACAGGAGACGAGCTATATGCCCAAGACGTACTTTCGTATTTTCTTTTATTTCTACCATTTTTTATTGTTGTAGATATCAACGATTGTAAGGGTGGGTTGTTATAACTGTCCAAGCTGATAATAGGTTAGTGTACTCTGATGGATGTATGTATATAAAAATTTTCTTTTGTAAAGATCATTGCTATGTTATAGATTATTCATTGCGATATGAGATTCTGTGTTGTTTAGTTTTGTCTTCTCTTCTTTCTTCTTCTTTCGCCTAACCATCTATCTTTCTGGCACTTGGTTGTTCGGCACGTGAATACCATGGATGTATTAGTGTCGACTTCTGAGGGTTCAAAAGGGCGGGTTGTTATAGTTTGGAGAAACATAAAAGACTAGTGGGAGCCTTATTAGAAAATAGAAATGATAACATTTAAACCATTCTAATATTATAAGAACATATAACGTGTTATAATAATCTAGATTGAGACACTTACGCATTTAATATGATTGATAAAATGTTTATCAATTAAGATATACAATTGAACTGAATTGAAGATTGACAAATAGAAATATAACATATACTTACTATTTTCTTATTGCATGTTAAAGTTTCAACCTCCATGCAAGCACCTGATTCTACAACTACTAAATAGATTCATAATTTGTTCGTTTATGTATTTATTTGGTCGAGTCCGTGTATTTCAAAGGAGAGATCATTCTTGTTGACAGTAATACGTCCACCAAAACAAGTAGTCCCAATAGTTGTGAACTAGTAGGGTTCCATGCCCCAAGTCCTAAGGGGTAAGGGAGTGTACTTGATTAGATGCTAATGTGTCCGTGTAGGAGATGGATGAGCATATGAGTTCCGAACTCAAAAGCAATACATTGCTATGGATATGTGATCCATATACAAATGCATATAAATGTTATATGGTGAACGATCACACTTTGTAATGTACAATATTTCGATGAAATTAGTTCATCCGAAATAAGCAAATAAACCATAGTATAAGATCGGGTATTCAATTTGACTGATTATAATAAAAGATCATACTATGTTAAATGAAACACAAGACTAAGACTACAATATAGATCTAATAACTCGATCACTAAATTGTCAATTTGATCGGTTTACATATGATGCATCATATTTGATGTCCTTAAATGTTAAGGATAATCAATGTATTTTTGTAAAGAGTTCGTTATGATATTGTAGTAAGGGATTTTTTTTGATGAGTTCGACTATTTAGAAAGAACAACAAATGTACAAGAGTAGACGTGATTTATGGTACAGTTGGAATAAAGAAAGTGAATAGTCACTTCTGCTTCATAAAGATACATCAAAGAGGAGAGTTGTAATAATAATAGTTGATACTGAACACTGGAATAAGAAATACGATTTTCTATTATGAAATGCATTTTCATATAGAAAATTGTTTTCAATGAGATTTATTTCTTCGACTTTAAGATATTTGATTGAAGAACTATCCACTGTAAACTAGTTACGGTATATGAAAGAAATAATATATATTAAATGAATAATGGACCTATGAATTTAGTATGTTATTATAGTAATAGCAGAAATATTGGGAGAGTACCATGTAACACTTATTGATTGCATCAAGTTATGAATTTTTTTTTCATAAAACGCACTGCATATTATTTATGAAATATTGACTATTTTCCTGTTCAACTGAAAAATAGACATAGTTATATTTTAATGTGACTATTATGAATATTCGTTATGAAATAAAACTACAATGTGATAATTGTTTTCATAACAAAAGTGATGTATTGGAAAATACTGAAGTATCTAAAATTATTTATAATTATTTTGAAGTTATAGACTAAGCCATAGGTTTGAGAAATAATTTTTATTATATAGTTATGAATCATATGATGCTAGTTAATTATATCTCAAACAATTAAGGAAAAAAGCATCAATTCAGTGGGAGCGTCAAAAGAATTAATGAACCTTTTGGATTGATACATATAGACGTAAGTAATCGTAAGTCTATTAATACCAAAATGATTCCATATACTTCATCATATTCATCGATGAGTTATCATAGATATGGATATGTATATTTGATACACATGAATAAATCTATGATAAGCTCGTAGAATTTAAAATGGAAGTAAATAATATAACATGTGATAAAAATAATTTGATTTGATCGAATGGGTAATTATATTGGAAAGAGTTCCGTATGTACCTAATATGAATAAAGATTCAATCTCAAAGGTTACTCCTCCTTATAATACATAATGATGTATTGATAAGGAGAATTCGAAATTTGTCGGACAAAGCACGATAATTGATAAGTGAACTTGAGTTAAATTCTCTCTATAAGATGTGTACTTATGAGTAATACACAAGGTTAAAATTAATATCATCTGAATAATAGTTTACAAAACCATACAAGATAAGGGTTTATAAGAAACCCCTATATATCCTAAGCCAATGAGTCGGTAGGTTATGAGTCATAAGAATGCATGTATTAATTATACATAATGGATCTTGTATGAATCGTCCTAAGGGAATTTTGAAAATGATAGTCATTAGATGACTAATTTATGTTGTGAAACTAAATGCATTGTGAACTAATGCAAAATCAAGTATATATAAGGCAATTCATGAGATGTTTATGAATGCCCGTTCCATTGCACTTTGAAACAATTGCTGTTTCAAGAAAATACCAATTTCGTAACGAAGGAATTTATTTATGAAATTATTGATATAAAATGAATTTGGATACAATCCAAGGATAAAAATGATTAAAAGGGATGATGCTGAAATTGACCGAACTTAAATGAACATAACATATTAGAACATCTAACGAATACTCTTGTACATTAAAGAGAAACTGTGAGTTTCTTGTCAATATCAAGAATAAATATTCCTCGATTGTTTAATTAAACCATTAAAAGTATTGACTCTATAATATGGTATGATGTGCAAAACCAAAGTAGATTCCAAGTACATTATCAAATTATGATTTTGATTGTTGTATCCGAATGGATATGGTTCATTGGCCGCAAATGTGTCTTTAAGAGAAAGACAAATGCAGTTGAAATATAGTCAGCCACATTGATAAGAATAATACCATGAATTTCAATTGTTGAAATTAGCATAACAAATTCACCATTCGATGTGCTCAAGTTAGTTCGAATTTTACCCAAAAAATTATTGTATGGTATGACATTATGTTTTGGTACGTATGTGTTGAAATAGAAAATTATGAATAATGATATAGATTAAACTATTTATACATAATAATCAAAGTGTCTCAAAGTCAGTGGAAGCAATATTGAGTTTGTATTTTTTGGATATGATCCAAGAACGGATATGAAAGTATTATTCAGAAAAGCATCAAAATTGAACAAGTGATTTAATAGAAATATCAAATAGTTTGATTATCAATCAAAATGCAGAGAAAGCGTGTGTTCATAAGAAAGAACATTAAATGGTACATGGATATTTCTAAACCATAAGTAAACAACACAATGCTGGTTGTTAATGATATACTTATATTAGAATCATTTTAAGTTGTTTTTAATATGTTGGACTTTTGAATGATGTCTTTTATAGTAAATATAGAAGATATTGAGAATGCCTCAAACGATATGCAAGGACGCCCTATTAAAATGTTTAATGTGGAATTTGTAAGATGGATTTCTTATGTATTGGCACTAGGAATTATCATACATGTTATGTTGTCTACGATATCATGATTTGTTTATGTATTTGATACATGAAGCAAATATTAAATCCAAATAGATTTCACTAAATGGTTGTTTGAGATATTCTCATGTATTTATGAAATACTAGAGAATTGTTATAGAAACAACGAACTCCTTATCAAAGAGTGTTCGGACTTAAACTTCGTAATTGATACTGAGTATAATGTATCAATAATAAATTCAAGTTAAGAATATTTAAGTTAGAAATGTTCCAATTTGAAGATATTGTGGGTGATTCAAGAAAAGGCTAAGTAAATTGACTTGAATAGCGCTATAACAAAAGTAATGTATATATCATAAATGTACAAATTTATAACTGAGCCAAGGGTGACCAAATGTTCAGAATCCCATAACATTATTATATGATAACAATGTCGCGATATAGTTCATAACAGAACATAGAGCTCACCAGAAGTCGAGAGACATACTCTGAATCGTGTCACATGATAAAACAGTTTATCAACGTCGGGGAGAGTTGATTGGCAGAGTAGATAATTGAAGCACAATAGCATACCCCTTCACTGAGGGACTGACCCCATTGGTTTTGAGGAAACTGGATGGAGAATTTGGAATAAAATTACATAATTTACCCTAAGTGCAAGTGGAAGATTGATAGAGTTAGGAATTATGCCTTATGGGCAATAATGTAATTTGTTACATATATTTAACACGATAACCAACCTTGTTCGAAATAAACGGTGTTTTCTTTCTATTATATACTTGATATAATGTGTCATATTAATTAATTTATTTAATTAAAAGTATATTTAATAAAAAAATCCGTAAATGGTATGTTTTGTGATAGTAATTACAAAGTGTTGTAACCATGAGTAATTTATCATAATGAAAATAAATATACCATTTTGAATATTCCTAGTCAGGATGTATCAAGACTCGATATCGATACATCCATTGAGACTAGAGTATGTAACGCTCTCCAAATGTTGGACAATGTATTACTCATGGTTGCTGGAGGCACTAAGGGGTTACGTATTGATAGTTATTCGATAACTATGCAAATCTTCAATGTGGAAGCTCCGCTTTGATTATAATTAAATCGCGGCATGACATCCATCGAACAACTATAGTTGGGTCGAGTGGAAGAAATGGAATTTAAACACCATGCAAGAGAGGATACGTCTCTTCAGTTATATTAGATTAGTATCACGGTAAACCGAAGTCAACTCAAAGTCAAAGTCTCTGGCCAAAGCATTTCGCTTAATAATGATTGTTATTATTGAACCAAAGACTTTGTGTTTAGACTATAGAGTTGAATATGGATGATATTGGAATTTTGACATTTACCAAATTCTATAAGTCCAAAGTCATATAGTTTTAAAGAAGAGATTTACTGTAAACAATAGTCATAACCGGGTAATGCTTAACAAAGTGAAATTGGATTCATCAAAACCAAGTAAGCGATAAATTTGGCCAAAATGTCACATCACTTGCTAAGTGATATGTGAACATTAATATTCAAATAGTTCGATATTAATCGCTGACCAAATTTACACCTAATGAGCCACATAATCGAAATGATGAATACTCCTTTGACAAAAATGATCTAATTAATTAGTAAATTTTATAAATTAATTTAATTAATTAATATTCGTGAAATATTGGTTATAAAATTTGATTTAGATCTGATGAAAAAATATTGCTAAATGTAATTATAATAGTTATAAATATATTAACTGATATACGATATCGATACGCGTCAAAATTGGTTTTAAATGCAAAAAATTTGTTCGGACTTTAAATAGATTTGAAACCCATATAGGAGCTGGTTATATTCGGCTATGATGGGGTGATGGATGCTACCATATGATGGATTCTTGGTGGGCTAGATTGATATAGATAAGGCATGGAGAATAGGTAAAGGTCTAAATCCTAACTTGTCTCCTTTTCTTCCTTTACATAAACATATCAACCCACACCTATTAGATACTTTTGTTTGCCTCCAAACCCTCTACTTTCTAGCCAAAAATAACCTCCCCTTCCACTATTAATCCAAGTTCAAATAAAATCAAATTAAGATCTTGTGACGACCGCCCACGACCCCCGCACTGAACAAGGTAATAGTGCGTTGTAAAGTGTGCCAGACAGCCATGGACGATTGTCAGGGTAAATTAAAATAGCAGAATCTATCGTATAACTCACAGCGCATGGATAAAATACAATAGAATATATATATAGTGAAGCTTCACAGAATAGAATGTCATCATATAAAACTTCATAATAGTTGAATACAAACATCTGAATAGTCAATACATCAAGCCTCACTACATATCACTCAGAGAATTATACAAGCAGCGGAACATCCAGTACATATAGTAAGAAAATAATATGCAAGCCTCCAGCTCGTCTTCGTCAACAGCATCGTTGGAAGCAAGAACAGCACATGTCACCTGCTACCTAGTCTGCCCGTCCCAAAATGGACGAACAGCCCAAGGCAATAAGAATTAAAACATAAAGCCTTGAGTCAGACAACAGTCTTAGTGAGCGGTAAATTAACTAACAACATACCAAAAGAGCATAAAGGAAAAAGGAATAGGAATCCAACCCTCCCACTCCACCTCTTTCTACAGTGATAGCCCCCGGACACACACTAAGCAGAAACAAACATAGCAAAGCAAACATTTAAAGTAAAGCAATTATCACTCGAGTCAAGGGCGATGTTTTCCAAGTACAAACCCCCAAGGCCTAAACCAAGATCAGATAAGCACCCAGAAAATACCGCTCTTGAGACCGAATGAAGATACAACCAAACATCCATGACTCTGGCTATCACTGTTATCATTGCTTCGATATCACCGTTAATTGAATGACCGGCACATTCTTTCAGCCGTCCGTCAAGGTCTAATGGAAACCTCGGTTCTAGACATAACACCGCACGTCGTCGAAACCCGTGCCTAGGACTATCGAATCTGCCCAGAGTACTTGACTACCAATCAGTAGTCTTTAGGGACTATCGAATCTGCCCAGCGTACTCTTGCTTTGAGCATGCTAGAACCTTCAACAACGATGAAATCTCAGCCTTCTAGTCATCCTCCTCGACGACTATTTCCATACTAGCTCAAGCGCCTCTCGAGCAAACCATTATCCTCAAACTCGAACCATTTCACCGAGTTATCAACATGCTTGGAATGATCCCGTCTGGATTAGACCAAGACTATCTCATATCATGCCTCGCTTCATCACATCCTAGCAAAGCCTCATCTTAACATCATCATCATCAAATCTATCCATATGAGCTTCATCATCTGCTACATATGCCACGAGCAGCTTTCCCAATTCAAGAGCCTTTCCCTTATCTTTTGAATCATCTTCGACCATCTTGTCTAAATCAAATCATCAATCAACTAATTCATAACAATCAATCAAGTCAATCATTAATCCAAGTAATCAAACATTCAAACATGATCTAATAAACAATTATAACAATAATGGCAATCTTGTAAATAAAGGGTCGAAATCTAACAAGCATGAAACATGAGTAATATCTCTATAACTTGATGAATGAACTTGCATAGGTTAATCATGTAGTAAAATGGATGTCAAATCATCATGAACAATAGATCTATACTTAGGTTTAAGAAAATGCATGGAAATCACTACTTTAACACCAAATCAAGCCAACGATCCGATATACTCCTTTGGATCCGTGTGAGAGATAATCACCACTCACCAAATCACCTAAACACCTCAAAAGCAACACACTTCAGATCTGGACAGCGAAGAATCTAACTCGATCTATCACAAATCCGCTTCAAACGATGAAATCTCTCTTTGATGGATGTAGATCTTCAATCTAAGCTCTTGAATCTTCAATTCGATCTTCGATTTGGATGGAAGGAAGCACAAGATTAAAGTGGAGAAAAGAAGTGAAGAAGTGTAGAACTCGAGCTCTCAAAATGGCAGCACTTCGTCGCTTCAAAATCCGGATCCCAAAAATGAAGAAATGGACGTGTATTTATAGGCAGTTTTTCCTAGGTCGTCCGCCTCCTTAGGTCATCCACGACCTAACAACCCCAACCTACGACCTAACAGATCTGCGCATCCACGACCTACGACCTAACGGCTTAGCAGATCTTCCGACCTAGCGACTTAACACATATGCGCATCCACGCGACCTATGACCTAAAAAAGATGCTACTTAGCGACCTAACACAGATCGCGACCTAACACACCTGCGACCTAACACACACGCGACCTAACTGCTACACAGAAGCTCACGACCTAACTAACTTAGGTCGCTTACGACCTAACTCAACACAGAAGCTCGCGACCTAACTAACTTAGCTAGGATACGACTTAACATCAACGTGACCAAACGACTCAACCCACCTATTTCCTTAACTCGCTAACCCTTAGGTCGCTAACTACTATAGGTCGCTCCAACCTGTAGGTTGCTAACTCTTTAGTCGTCCACTACCTTAGGTCGCCAACTTCCTATAGGTCGCTCCAATCGACCTAACCTACCCCACGACCTAAGCTACCATACGACTTATCTCCTATACGACCTATCCCAAAATCCTTAGGTCGCCAACTTCCTTAGGTCGCTCCACTTTCTTAGGTCGTCTACTCCGACCTAACTACTATACGACCTAGGACTTAGACTATGGACGACTTATCAACAATGCGACCTAATGATAACTGTTTTACGATGTTTCGATCCGTAAAAATACGGGTCGTTACATTCTCTCCCCCTTAGGAATTTCGCCCCCGAAATTCCAAACAAACAAGAGCAATCAAAGACTATTCTGCACGCCTACCATCCATAGCAATCAACAAACCATGCATCCAATTCTAGCTTAGCATGCAGAATTCTAAAACTAGAACAAGTTACAATATCGTGAGATGACACGACACCTTATGGCCATACCTCGAAGAGTTCAGGATGAGCTGCCTTCATCCTCTCTTCCACCTCCCATGTACAGTCGTTATCATCATCATCACTCCATTGTACCTTAAGCAACCTAACTACCTTCCTCCTAAGCTGTTTCGTGTCAGTTTCCACAACACGAAGCGGCTTACGAGGTCTCTTATCGACTGGATCAATCTCAAAATCTTCACAGCTATCGGCAGAAACCACTGTATTCGAGTCGTGCACATACTTCCGTAGGTATGATACATGAAAAACATTGTGCACACTCGACATCTTTTTTGGTAACTCCAATCTGTAGGCGAGCTTTCCAATTCGCTCGATGATCGGGAATGATCCGACAAATCTCGGAGTCAATTTTCCTTTCTTCCCGAATCGAATAACATTCTTTAGTGGAGAAATCTTCACAAAAACCATATCACCTACGTCGAATTCGAAATCCTTACGACGCTTATCGGCATAACTTTTCTGTCGGTCTTGGGCTGCCTTCATTCGTTGCCGAATGATCTCTATGCAATCCGAGGTCTGTCGAATCATCTCTGGCCCAAGTATCAGCTTTTCTCCTGTTTCTAACCAACATGTCGGAGAATTACACGGTCTTCCATACAATGCTTCATACGGTGCCATACCAATGCTGGACTGGTAACTGTTATTATACGAAAATTCCACCAAATGAAGGTGATCTTCCCATGATCCTCCGAAATCTAAAACACAAGCTCTAAGGAGATCTTTCAAAACTCGGTTGACTCTCTCGGTCTGACCATCTGTTTGAGGGTGATAAGCTGTACTCAAACACAACTTGGTTCCCAAAACTTCTTGGAAGCCCTTCCAAAAATCCACTAGTGAACAATGGGTCTCGATCGCTCACTATACTCTTCAGAATACCATGGAAACGAACTATCCACTTAACATACAACTCAGCCAACTTTGATGCAGTCTTAGTCGATCGAACAGGAATGAATCTTGCACTCTTAGTCAAACGATCTACGATGACCCAAATCCCTTCATTTCCCGCTCTTGTTCTAGGTAACCCATCGATAAAATCCATCGATACTTGCTCCCACTTCCATGTAGGAACTTCTAATGGCTGAAGCAATCCACTTGGCTTCTTCTGTTCGGCTTTTACCAACTGGCAGTTCATATATTTGGAAATAAAATTTCCAACATCCTTCTTCATACCTTCCCAGTAATAGGTTCTCTTCATATCCCGATACATCTTGTTTCCACCTGGATGAATTGTCAACTTCGAGTGATGACTTTCCTTCAGAACTTCATTCCTCAATTCATCTATATCGGGAACAACTAGTCGTCCTTGCTTCCGAAGCCAACCCTCTCGATCGACCTCGAATCCTTTATCCTTTTCTGGGTCCAATCCAGATTCCAAATCATGAATAATTTTGACAAGCTTATCGTCTCGCTTTTGGCTCTCGCCAATTCTTTCCACAAGAGTCGGTCTTATCGATAAGTTTGCCAACATTTCAGGTTCCAATTCACATCTGGGCCTGAAGTCAAATCCAGCTAAATACTCGAGATTCTTCCATTCTGAAAACATGGCCCCCAATCCTGCATGTCTTCGACTTAACGCATCTGCCACTGCGTTACCCTTTCCCGGAGTATAGGCTATACCAAAATCATATGATGCCAAAAACTCTAGCCATCGTTGCTGCCGAAGATTCAAATCCTTTTGGTAGAAAAGATACTTCAACGACTTATGATCTGTAAACAAATCGAACCGAAATCCCAATAGATAATGTCTCCACATCTTCAGAGCAAATACAATCGCCGCTAACTCCAAATCATGAGTCGGATAATTCCTTTCATGCGGCTTCAGTTATCGACTTGCATACGCAACAACTTTACCCTTCTGCATCAGCACTGCTCCAAGTCCAGTACCACATGCGTCGGTGTAAACCACCATCTCATCATTCCTACTTGGAATAGTCAAAACAGGAGCACTCGACAATCGCTCTTTCAGTATTCCGAAAGCTTGCTCACACTTAGCATCCCATCTGAATACTTGGTTCTTTTTCGTCAATCCTATCAATGGTGCAGCCACCTTGGAGAAGTCTTTGATAAATCGACGATAGTATCCTGCTAATCCAAGAAAACTTCTCACATCAGATGCATTCTTAGGTCTAACCCAATCCTGGATTGCTGCCACCTTAGCGGGATCAACCGCTATTCCACTCCCAGAGATAATATGGCCTAAGAACCTCCTTTCACTCTTCCAGAAGTGACACTTCGAAAACTTAGCCATCAGCTGATGTTTCCGTAAGATTTCCAAAACAATACGCAAATGAGTCTTGTGCTCTTCTTCAGTTCTGGAATAAATCAAAATATCATCCACGAACACTAGCACGAACTTGTTCAACTGATCTCTGAACACTCTATTCATAAGATCCACAAAATATGCTGGTGCATTAGTCAATCCAAATGGCATTACCAGCCACTCAAAGAAACCGGATGGTGTCCTAAAAGCAGTCTTCGGCACACTATCCTTAGCCACTCTTAACTGGTTAAATCCCGTTGCCAAATCCATCTGAGAAAACACCTTAGCTTCGTGAAGCTGATCAAACAAGTCGTCTATTCTCGGCAATGGATACTTGTTCTTCTTAGTCACTTTATTCAGCTCACGATAATCCACACACAACCTCAGCGATCCATCCGCTTTGGTTACAAACACAACTGGTGCACACCATTCGGACACACTATGCCGAATGAATCCTTTCTGTAAAAGGTCATCAACCTGCATCTTCAACTCCTGCTGTTCCCTAGGCGCCATTCGCCTAAGAGGCATCACAACAGGTCTGGCTCCTTCAACTAGATCTATACGAAACTCAATCTCTCTATGCGGTGGTAACCCTTTGACCTCGTCAAAGACATCCTCAAATCCATTAGCGATTGGCACTGATGACAGTCCATCCCGTGGAACAACCAGCGAATACATGAAGCTCATGAAGACGCCTTCCTCATGCTTACATCGTATCACAACCTTTCGCCCCTCCACATTCTCGACTGTCACCTCCAACCTCTCACAATCAACCTTTGCCGCATATTTCCTAAGCCAGTCCATACCCAAAATAATTCTGAACCCCGCAAAGTTCAGAACAAAACAATCACAAACAAAAGAGCAATCATGACTCGATACAATCAGACCACGGCATAGCATACACAAACAAGACGAACCCCCAACTGGATTAGTCACAACCAATGGCCTATCAACAATATCCGGCTCTAAACCCAACCGGCCTACAAGTTCATTACAAACAAACGAATGCGACGCCCCAGTATCAAACAACACTCTAACTGGAACACCACATATGGAAAGAGTACCTTGAACCACCACACTCTTTCCTTTCTCTTCAGCGGTAGAGGCTTTCGAAGATGATGGAACAGCCCCCAAAGCATAAGCTTGCACAATCTGCTTGTCCTTCCGCGATTCTGGACAATTCTTCTTAACATGCCCCGGCTTGTCACAGTTGTGGCACTTCACTGGCGCCTTCGGATTCTTGCAATCCCTGGAGAAATGGCCCTTCTGCTGACAATTGTAACAGGTCACTTCGCCCTTTGGCTTCTTCTGGCCATCCTTACCCTTTTGCTGCTGCTGCTGCTTCCTCCTCTTGTTTCCACCCTGCTGTGGTCTAGACTCTTCCTTGGTCACAGCAACAACAGATCCCTCTTTAGGAAACAGATTCTCATGCCTGAGAGCCTTCTCCACAAGCTTCTGAAATGAATCGTCCAAATGATCCACCAATTGCCTCCCAAGATAACTGTCCAAGCCTGTCACAAACTTCTCGTTCTTCTGATAAGGAGATTCAATATACGACCGGGCATACTTGGACAAAGCTTCAAACTCAGAAACATACTCAAGAACTGGTCTTCCATTTTGCTTGATCTCCACAAACTTCTTGAACAGAACAGACTTCTGGGCCGTAGAAATGAACTTAGCTTCAAATCTGACTTGGAATTGCTCCTAAGTAATTTCTTCCTCCGGAGTATCAATGGTGATAGAGTTCCACCAATCAGAAGCTCTCCCTTGAAGCTGTCTTGATGCTAACTTCCTTTTAGTTGCATCCTCGATTCCTAAATCACTAAAGATCCTTCTACAAACATCTATCCACCTCTGGACTTCAATGGTTGACTCCGTTCCCAAGAAAACCTTTCCTCCAAGAGCAGTATAATCTTTACACAGCTTAGCAAAATCCACTGGTTTTGGAGTTTGGACTTGAACTCCAACATCTACTGACGGCCCCTGAGCTGGCATCCTTCTCATGATCGAAGTCATCATAGCTTCGAACATGGTAGCATAATCAGTAGCCCCCTCAGTAGCACGGCCTTCCCTAGCAGCTGGTCTCCCTCTTCGACTCATTGTCAATATCTATAAAAAGGAATAATTAATACACCTTGAGAAACAACTGCTTAAGGAATTCAAATTCTTCTAAGCTACTATATTATATATAGTAATCATCCATCAAAATACAATTACGTCTCTCATACATAGTTACTTCAGCGAGCGTTGGGTAAAATTGATTAACCAAAGCTCTGATACCAAATGTGACGACTTCCCACGACCCCCGCACTGAACAAGGTAATAGTGCGCTGTAAAGTGTGCCAGGCAGCCATGGACGATTGTCAGGGTAAATTAAAACAGCAGAATCTATCGTATAACTCACAGCGCATGGATAAAATACAATAGAATATATATATAGTGAAGCTTCACAGAATAGAATGTCATCATATAAAACTTCATAATAGTTGGATACAAACATCTGAATAGTTAATACATCAAGCCTCACTACATATCACTTAGAGAATTATACAAGCAGCGGAACATCCAGTACATATAGTAAGAAAATAATATGCAAGCCTCCAGCTCGTCTTCGTCAACAGCATCGTTGGAAGCAAGAACAGCACCTGTCACCTGCTACCTAGTCTGCCCGTCCCAAAATGGACGAACAGTCCAAGGCAATAAGAATTAAAACATAAAGCCTTGAGTCAGACAACAGTCTTAGTGAGCGGTAAATTAACTAACAACATACCAAAAGAGCATAAAGGAAAAAGGAATAGGAATCCAACCCTCCCACTCCACCTCTTTCTACAGTGATAGCCCCCGGACACACACTAAGCAGAAACAAACATAGCAAAGCAAACATTTAAAGTAAAGCAATTATCACTCGAGTCAAGGGCGATGTTTTCCAAGTACAAACCCCCAAGGCCTAAACCAAGATCAGATAAGCACCCAGAAAATACCGCTCTTGAGACCGAATGAAGATACAACCAAACATCCATGACTCTGGCTATCACTGTTATCATTGCTTCGATATCACCGTTAATTGAATGACCGGCACATTCTTTCAGCCGTCCGTCAAGGTCTAATGGAAACCCCGGTTCTAGACATAACTCCGCACGTCGTCGAAACCCATGCCTAGGACTATCGAATCTTCCCAGAGTACTTGACTACCAATCAGTAGTCTTTAGGGACTATCGAATCTGCCCAGCGTACTCTTGCTTTGAGCATGCTAGAACCTTCAACAACGATGAAATCTCAGCCTTCTAGTCATCCTCCTCGACGACTATTTCCATACTAGCTCAAGCGCCTCTCGAGCAAACCATTATCCTCAAACTCGAACCATTTCACCGAGTTATCAACATGCTTGGAATGATCCCGTCTGGATTAGACCAAGACTATCTCATATCATGCCTCGCTTCATCACATCCTAGCAAAGCCTCATCTTAACATCATCATCATCAAATCTATCCATATGAGCTTCATCATCCGCTACATATGCCACGAGCAGCTTTCCCAATTCAAGAGCCTTTCCCTTAGCTTTTGAATCATCTTCGACCATCTTTTCTAAATCAAATCATCAATCAACTAATTCATAACAATCAATCAAGTCAATCATTAATCCAAGTAATCAAACATTCAAACATGATCTAATAAACAATTATAACAATAATGGCAATCTTGTAAATAAAGGGTCGAAATCTAACAAGCATGAAACATGAGTAATATCTCTATAACTTGATGAATGAACTTGCATAGGTTAATCATGTAGTAAAATGGATGTCAAATCATCATGAACAATAGATCTATACTTAGGTTTAAGAAAATGCATGGAAATCACTACTTTAACACCAAATCAAGCCAACGATCCGATATACTCCTTTGGATCCGTGTGAGAGATAATCACCACTCACCAAATCACCTAAACACCTCAAAAGCAACACACTTCAGATCTGGACAGCAAAGAATCTAACTCGATCTATCACAAATCCGCTTCAAACGATGAAATCTCTCTTTGATGGATGTAGATCTTCAATCTAAGCTCTTGAATCTTCAATTCGATCTTCGATTTGGATGGAAGGAAGCACAAGATTAAAGTGGAGAAAAGAAGTGAAGAAGTATAGAACTCGAGCTCTCAAAATGGCAGCACTTCGTCGCCTCAAAATCCGGATCCCAAAAATGAAGAAATGGACGTGTATTTATAGGCAGTTTTCCTAGGTCGTCCACGACCTAACAACCCCAACCTACGACCTAACAGATCTGCGCATCCACGACCTACGACCTAACGGCTTAGCAGATCTTCCGACCTAGCGACTTAACGCATATGCGCATCCACGCGACCTATGACCTAACAAAGATGCTGCTTAGCGACCTAACACAGATCGCGACCTAACACACCTGCGACCTAACACACACGCGACCTAACTGCTATACAGAAGCTCACGACCTAACTAACTTAGGTCGCTTACGACCTAACTAACTTAGCTAGGATACAACTTAACATCCACGCGACCTAACGACTCAACCCACCTATTTCCTTAACTCGCTAACCCTTAGGTCGCTAACTACTATAGGTCGCTCCAACCTGTAGGTTGCTAACTCTTAAGTCATCCACTACCTTAGGTCGCCAACTTCCTATAGGTCGCTCCAATCGACCAAACCTACCCCACGACCTAAGCTACCATACGACTTATCTCCTATACGACCTATCCCAAAATCCTTAGGTCGCCAACTTCCTTAGGTCGCTCCACTTTCTTAGGTCGTCTACTCTGACCTAACTACTATACGACCTAGGACTTAGACTATGAACGACTTATCAACAATGCGACCTAATGATAACTGTTTTACGATGTTTCGATCCGTAAAAATACGGGTCGTTACAGATCTATTCAATAGCTGATGGTTATCGGTTCAGGAACTAGCACTATATTTTATTGGAAATCAATTCGAGGAGAAGATCTCATCATTTCAAGGTGTACTTATAGTCATTAGATATAAGGTATATTCCTAATATATTTTTGAATATTAATATTATCATATAATGTTAATATCACATATTTATTGTTGTTAGGTAATGATTCCAATATATAAATAAACTGTCATAATTAAATTGATTATATGTTTGTTTATTCTTTTATATATAAAAAAATTATTTTTGTCATGTATATACCTATAATCAACATGGCATAAGAAAACCAATTTTTTATGGTTAAATAATTCAATACTAAACATTTAAATACATACATACGTACATACATACACACATACATATATATGATTTTCAATTTTAATACTACATCATAATTATACAATATACGGTTAAATAATTTTACATGAAAAGTTCCATAGATATAATAATTTTGGTAGAAGTAAATATATATATATATATAACTTAGATCAAGTAATTATATAAATCAATTATATCAATATATATACATTACATAAATTATGTTTCATATTTTATAAAATTAAATTAACATTTAATAAGCCCTTGGTAGAAAAAAAACATTTTTCTTAGATTTAAAATATATAATTATTAGCTTAGAATTAAAAATAACTTTTAAAATTTGTTTTAATTTATAAAATTACATATTAAGCATTCAAAACTAAAAATATCATTTATAATTTTACTAAAATTCAAAATTTTGCTATGAAAATAATTTTTTATTAATTTTTAACTAATATCCATATGGATATTTGTTTTATAATATATTTTAAATTTTAAAAATTAAAGAAAAAATCTTTCTCGTGTACATGACTTGGTACGCAAGTATTTTAAAAAATATATCTAGTATATTTTAAAATATTAATTAATTTATTTATTTATTATATATATATATATATATTGAATGGCAAAGGCATAGGGTGCCTAGCCCGAATATATATATTAAAATAAGAGAAATAGAATTAACAATAATCAGGCCATAAGACAAAAAAGCCTAGACTAAAGAATAAAAAGAGGCTTAGAACAAAATGGTCGTCAAAAAGAAAATAAGTACACAATAAGCCCCGAGACAAAAGGAATATGAACATGACTTAGGATTATCCAATTCTAATCTGGCTAAACGGTGAAGTAGGGAATTGGATCTTCTCAAGTCACATAAAACCTGACAATGTATAACCTGGAGCAAGACAGACTTAGTCCTTGACTTTTTCATGAAGGCACGTGCATTTCTCTTAGACCATATGGCATGTATAAATCTCTTGAGAATGAAAAGAAAAGTATACGATTTAGGAGATTTCCACCTGGCATGAATGAAAATGTTTTGCCATTCAATGGAAGAGATGGTAGAAGGCTTGTGAAAATGACCTCTGGCAAGAAGAGCAGTCCAAATTGAAGTAGAAAAGCTACATGCAAAGAAGAGGTGCACATTAGATTCATGGGCTGAACCACAGAGGACACAGGTCATTATCAGTGATTCCAATTCTTAGAAGTCTATCTTTGGTATGAATCCTATTTGAGAGAATTTTCCATAGGGATAGATTGTTTTTCATAATACCACCAGCATTCCAAATCCTTAATGTCCATGGGAAAAAATGACGGTTACCAATGAGGCATAGATAGATAGCTGAATGTTTATATTTTCTATTCTTTAAAGACCAAAGGACATCAAGCGAAGAATTTGAAAATGTCATAGATGAGATATTACTCGATATCTATCGAACTATAGGAGAACTTGAGTAGGGAAGGGTCAGGCAACCATTACAATATAGTCAGCAACTTTTGCATTGAGGGGAATGGCAGTCAGGTGCTGAAGGTTGTGGTTGATGACATTACGAAGAATAAGACCTGGGTGGCCCATGGGTCATCCTAAAATTGAAGATGAGGAGATTTCATTGGATTTCATAAAATAATAAGTAGGAAAGTCTGCCTGTATTTGAGAATGGAATGCCATATACAGGAGGTAGTGGAAGGAGTAGGAATTGACCAGAAACACTTAGATTTTACAAGATTGCTTCGAACCCAGTTAGCCCATATGTTATTATTGGTAGATAGAATGAGATTAAAAAGTCTAGCAATAGCCGCTAGGTTTGTTAGTTTGAAGTTGAGGATGCCAAGGCCTCCATTAGATTTAGGAAGTTGCATTTTATTGAAGGCAATAGGAATCATTTTAGATGAAAAGGCATCACTATGCCAGAGAAATCTGTCCAAGGCCTTGGAAACCATGGATAATAGTTTGGTAGGTGAGGGAACGTTCCGCACCAGTAGGAGGACATTGATGAGGCAATTGATTGAGTGATAGTCAGCCTACCAGCTTGGGTTAGCATTATGTTTAGCCATGATGTTAATTTAGCAGTAATTCTCTCAAAAAGAGGGAAACATTCCGCGGTAGTTATTTTTTTCGAAATAAGAGGTAAGCCAAGATAGAAAGCAATATTAGGCAGTTGTTACAGGGAAGAGAAAGAGACAATGTCATGCTTCTGTTGGTGATTTAACCCAGAATTTAGGATGTGAGATTTATTTAGGTTGATGGATAAATCAGTTATGTTTCGAAACTCATCAAGCGAATTAAGGATGCAAGATATATTGGCACGAGTAGGTTTAGTAAAGCAAACGATATCATCTGCAAAGAGTAGGCTAATGATACGAGGATCTTTGCACTTAGGATGAAGTTGAAATTAGCCAGAAACGAACTTTTCATCAAGAATAGAATTGAGAACTTCCATCATAATAACAAAAAGAAGAGCAGAAATAGGGTCGCCTTGATGAACCCCTTGAGTACCTGCAAAATAGCCATAGGAGCAGCCATTTCTGACAATGAAAAAGTTGGGGAGGAGATACAGGAGTTGACCCAAGCAACATAAGGAAGGGGGAGTTCATTCGAAAATGAACAGCCACAATAGCTTACCAAGAAATGGTGCCAAAAGCATTATGGATATCGAGTTTCAGCATAAAACAAGGGGAGACAGAGGTTCTATTTTATCCATTAAGAAGATCCTAGGTTAGTAGAATGTTATCACTAATCGAGTGGTTAGGGATAAATGCAGATTGGTTAGGGCTGACAGGAGAGTGGATGAAAGATTGAAGCTTGATGGTTAGGACTTTAGAGATGATCTTGTAAATGAAATTGACACAAGCGATGGGTCTGAAATGAGAGTACAATTCGGGTTATCAATTTTAGGGATAAGTTTGTTGCATTAAATCCTGGGTGGAGCTTGTTTGAGCGGAAGAAGTGTTGGACAGCCACAATAATGTCATGTCTAATTATATCCCTACGTTTTTGAAAGAAGAAGGCAATATAGCCATCAGGACCGCCAGAGCTATCGGCATTTAAGGAGAATAGAGCAGATTTGATCTCCATGTCAATAACCAAGGAAACCAGACTACTAGCTTGGAGGATAGATAGAAATGGAAGTTTCATGGAAATGTGCTTTTGTAGGTTAGGCTTGTGGGGGTCGGGATTAGCTAGCATAGATTTGACGTATTGCAAAAAGGCCTTATTGATTGATTGGTCCTGAGTGACGTTATTGCCTTACGTATCCATAATGGAATATATCCTACTGGAAGACTGTTCAATTTTAAACTTGGAATGGAAAAAAGAAGTGTTCTTGTCCCCCAGCCTCTCATTCATATCTCTAGTTTTCTGGTGAGCCATGGCAGCTTTAATGTCAAGGGCAGTAGATAATTCCTCGGTTAAGATGTACTCTTGCTCTGGTAAGGTAGACATGAAAGGGTCTGCTGCAATTTGCTCTTCATCAGCAACTAGTCGGATCGAATTTGGAAGATAGTGTAATGACCTGCTTTTTTGGACGTTTTAAGCAGACGCACACGTCAGACTCAAACCATTCAAAAGGGCATATTGTTATGGGGTAAATAAGAAAAAGAGAAAGAAATAAAACAAATAAAGAATCCCGCAGCGGAATGACAAAATATAATAATCAAATAACAGTTCATGAAGCTGTTTACCAATAAATTTGATTATACTTATACAATACTGAATCAGAGTTACAGACAATAAGAATAAATAAATAAATGCAGCGGAATAACATGATGCAGTGGAATACATATCATAAATAATAATAGTACAAATCTTCGTCTTCGTCCTCCAGAAATAAGGTCTTCAACCCTGAAATGCTCAGGCTGACCCGAGCGAATTGAAAAGGACAAAACAGTCGAGTCAGAACTAAAAGATCTTATGTAAATTAAATCAATGGTAAATATGAGTGTAACGGCGTCAGAGATGTTTATGGGGTTTGACATCTCTTATCCAGTGTCTAACGTGAGTGCAGTAACTTAAGAGATGTTCTGGATTCCCATCTCTTAAGGATCCGTTAAACTATCTACTATGTAGTACAATGCGCTATTATAATATGTCTACAGTAAAGTAAAAGTATTAAAATAGCATTAAGGCGTTACCCATATCCCCCTTAACACATTTTATATATTCCCATAGTCTATACAGTACTGTAACACCTCCGTAAACTGGAGGCTATCAGAGGGCACTCCATAGGTATGGTACAAACCAAACTCGTAGAAGGTGCTCTAGGGCATGTAAACACGGCACTCAAGGCAATGCCAGGGTAGATATGCCAGTTGCGGATCCGGACTGGTGGTAACGCATAGCAGCTACTACCGCCCACCTCGGAACATACTCCCAAATCAAAATCAAAGGGTGGCCACCAAATCAACCACAAAGTCAGAATATAGTATCGAAGAAGTGTGCCCGATAGGAGGAATGACCTCACTTGGCCCGGCATGGCTCCTGTTTTAGTCATATCTAAGCTGACTCACGGGAGTCAGGGTCACGTCATACCTCATACAGAAATCGTTCGCCGAACCATCCTACTTCATTTCTGGAATCTCCACCACGTACACAGTTGTTAAAGTGGTTTTCGGTATTGGCAGAGAGTATGACAATATTCGATCCCGGTCTCTTTAACAACCAAACGCTTATTTCACACCGAATGGTTCTTTTACATTTCAAAATGGTCAATTCACAATTTATATCAAAATATTATATTCAATTTCAAATCATATCTCTTTCGAAATCATATTCACTTTCAAACCATATACGCTTCAAAAATCATATTCGCTTTTGAAATTATCGATAAGATAGGCTAATTAAATTCTTATTTCAAAACCATCATATTTACTCAAATATGTCATTTCAAAAAAAGGTATCAATTCCAAATTCCAACTTAGGATGTATCATCATCAAGGATTTAAAAATACTACAATTTTATGCAGTTTGAAATTTTAGGAAATAGTTTATGTAATTATAAATAGTTTAAATAGTTTTAAAATAGCTTAACATAGTTTAAATAGATTTAAAATAGTTTAAATAGTAAAATATTTTAAATAGTTTTAAATTTGATTTAAATCGATTTTTTTAAAATGATCTATATAGATTTAAAATAGATTAAACAGATTTAATTAGTTTAAAATTTGTAAAATAAACTAACTTGGATTAAATAGGTTATAATAGCTTAATATAAATTAAAATAGTTTAAATTGATTAAAATAGTTAATTTAATGAAATAGTTTAAAATAGATTTCAAAGTTATATCCAAACATTTCAATAACTCAATTATGATAGATTCAATTATTTATGCTACTTCAACTTTGAAATTCCAATTTAAATCCTTTGAACAAATCATTAATCAATTCCAATTTCAGCCTTTACGTTTGGATTATTGAAAATAATTCAGTTTATATAAATCAATTTCTATTTTCAAAATACTAGTTAACTGAATTCAAAATTTCAAAGATTCAAAATCATTTAATTTAACCAATCTGGTGTCCGTGTATAATTTCTACCCTAGGGTCAAGTGATACAGATATTTATCATTTCAATCCGCAATTTAAAATTTTACGGTTATATATCATTTCAAACTGCAATCCCGAATTAAATAAAATCAATAATATCGCTCGAGTCTATCATTTCAACCCATAACGATTTTTCCCTAATCTATAGATCGTTCGGGTATGTATCATTTCAACCCATAGAGAACTTGCAGTGTTATAACAATGTAAAATACAACATCTAGTCATCCAATATCAACAATCAAACATCCATCACAATCATCATTCAAATCAATCAATAAACATCAATAGATAACTGAAAATCAATAACAGGAATTTAATTGACAATTAAATTAAATATTCAATTAAACGTTGATTAAATGCAATAAAAGCCAAATTTAACTAGAATGACAATTTAAATATACCAAACATAAACGATCAATTTCTAAACACATCATAAATTTAATTTAACTGACATAAGATAATTTAGTAGTTGTGAGTGAGTTAAAACACTCACCTTTGATTTCAAATCGGTTTGAAATCCAAATAAAAGCCCAAAATTCCAATAGAAGAAATCGCGCGTGAATCGAAATTTATATGCAAAAGATATTCATGTTATAAGAAATATTATTAAAATAATAATTGGTACACGTCTTAAAAAAAATAAACAAAGTTTAATACTTACATTTTTCTCAAGATAAGGCTTCAGGCAAAGATTGAAGAATAAACTAAGATGTAGGCAGGACATGTAGGAAAAATGAAAAAAAAAATGAAACTCGTGTTTCATAAAAGAAAGCTTTTGAATTTGCAAAAATGAGAGCTTTTGAATTTTGAAGTTCACATTAAAATGATTCAGGGGAAGGAAGATTTGAAATGGAGATCTAAACATAGGAAATGAAGCGGTGACAAAAAAAATGAAGAAACAATTAAAAAAACATGAACAATTTGCTGATGAGATTATAGCCTCAGCAAAGAATAATTTGAACTAAATGAAAATGAGGTGTCGGGAGAAATAAAACATAAAAGAAGAAATAAAGTGGCAGGTTATTTAATAATAAAGAAATAAAGGTGAAGGGACAAAAATGAATGTCATGTTTCTAAAATGAAGGCTTTAGGAAACATAGGCTACCAAAAATAAAAACAAAAATATGAGGTTGTGGAAGAAGGCTACAGGAAAACAAAATTAAAAGAATTGAAGTGGGTGTAGAAATATGAATGAGATGGAGAAAACAACAAACTCGCTTATTTTTGGAGGTAGTACATGGTGTAAAGAGGTGAAGAATGGTTAAATAAAAAAATATACATATAAAATGAAACTCACATTTGAGAAGATGCAGCTTCAGGAAAAAGAAGAAGAAACAACCAAAATGAAGAAACAAACAAAAATGAGGAAAGAAATGAGGCAGGTATTAAATAAAGAATGAAAAATACACGTTTGAATTTTAAATGATATGTTTACAAAGCAAGCAATACTTTTGGTATAAAATTTCAAAACGTGTGCTACCTCAATTAATTTCATTAATAGGAAACGTTTCAGGGCAAGGCTCATGTGTAAATAAATGAAACTTACATGAGAACCAAAAGAGGCTGGTATTTAGTAAAAGAAAATAATAATGGAAATAAATAAATGAAAGGGGCGGTTGAAATTTGAGAAGATAAATAAATGAAAAGATTAATGAACGTGAATAGTGGAATATGAAATTCTAACATATTTAAGACTATTCATTACACAAAGAAAGAACAGAGCATTTAATTCAGTTTAGACTGACGTGCTAGGTGAAAAGTTTTTTTTTATATCTGAAGTGAAATGAATGCATGCATGAGTGAATAGTGCATGCAAATGAATTCATGAATTCATGAATTAATGCACATATACATTTCATTTCAAATGCAAAGTAACGTCTCATTAATAATTCAATTTATGGCAAGAAGTGAGAGAACAAATGGAATGAAATATGCAAAAGAGAGGGGTCAACGAAACTTGAGATGGCAGCAGAATAAAGTAAGGTAATCAATTAATGAGGATGGAAGGATTAGTATATTGCAACAAATTTTGAAATTCAATTTTAAAATGTATGTTTCCTTCAATACATTTCATTAACTCCAAATATACACATAAATATATGTTAATTTAACCAAAAAATTTTTTTACACACAATAAATAATATTGAACACACCAATTAACTAAATATTTCTCATTAAAATAATTATTGTATTTTTAACACAAAAACGTAAGTTGCACATATCACTAATAAATTACAATTCTCTTATATTTCCTATCAATGGAAAGATTTTATTATTATTAATTCTAATGATTAAATTCAAAACATATGCGATTACTGGGAAGATAGTTAATCCAATTGTTTTCCATTAAATTGTATTTCAAACATATCTATTAACATTATTAGTTACAAACATGAGTTAGAAATTTACTTACAAATAATTACTTTCTTACTCTATGCTAAAACACGTTTCAAATAAATAATCATATGTTTTCTCCTTTAATAAATTTATTCATTTTATTCTTCATTAACATTTATTATTATAATCACCGTTATTAATTACATTCAAACAATGTCATTAAATACACCTAACGTATGTTATCATTTTTTTCTTTTCTTACTATAATACATGTTATTAGTAGAAATTCAAATTAATATCATAAACATATCTCTTAACATACGATAACACAAATAAAATCATAAATTTTTATTTTTCTACCACTTATATTCCTAAATTATATTCCTTATTACAATTAGCCTTTGGTATTCCTATCCATTAATTACATTTGAAACAATGTCATTAAAATACACATTTATATACGTTCTAGATTCCAACCTATGTCATTAATAGAAATGTAATTTAAGATCACAACTTTATTTTATAGTTTAATTTGTATCAAAATAAACTTAAAAATTAAATTCCTAACAATTTTATTCAAACTTTCTTATTTAATTTAATATATTCAAACAATTAAAATATGGGTCGTTCCAATCTCCCCCACTCAAAAATTTTCGTCCCCGAAAAGGAACAAGAAAGAAGGGATTAAAGAATTAATATGTCTTATTCAAAAGATTAAATTTATAAACAGTTAATTAAATAATTTAAATGAAATATATCAATTTATAAACAATTAAATCCTTCCATATTCAAGTTAATAAAAGTTTGAGAACATCATTACTTTCATAAAATTTTCTAAGTCCAAAATTTACGGAAAATTTCAGCAGAGTCTCCTTTGTACGGAGAGGTCTGGAAGAAATAATAATATCAATAATAACAATATATATCATATATTTCAAAATCAAATATCCCAAACCACAGAAAGACAATATAATATCGCTATAAAATAGTAATCCGAAAACGTACCCATTTATCGGGCAAACAACGCTTATTTATGAAATCAAAAGCATATTGCTTCCATAAACATGTATTTTACTTGTATAATCCAAAGAGGTTAATAATTAAGTAAAAGAGAATATTTATGTTGTTTCAACTTATAACAACAAATAAACACAATATAACAATAGTACTTGCAAACAAAACCATACAATCATCACATGCGAATCAAAGAAATCAACCATCAATCCATAGCAACCAAAACTAATGGTTTGTTCGGGTTTAGAACTTTTAATCGTATAAAATGATAAATAAACTACTAAGTATACCATACACTCAACAGTCTTAGATAACTTAATAGATTATTACATTTTAAACAATTTAAAGTATCACTTCCCAACGTCCCATAAGCCAAAACAAACAAAGAATTCAACACATATTTTAAGTTTATTATATTAATCTTTTTTCACATCATTTATTGTTCATTTTTTTTCTTTTTCCTTTTTTCATACAATGTTTTTTCTTTAATTCACGTTCATTACTTACAAAATTTTAATTCTCATTCATTCATATAAGGATTATTTCATTAATTTACATTTTTTACTTACATAAATTATAACCATTTCAATTATTTGGATCATAAATGAATTCATTATTGAAGTATTGTATACATTTTATTTCAGTTTACTTCACATTTACAATTTAGTTTGATTTTCCTTTTTATATAAATATTCATTTGTGAAACAACTCATACTTATAAAAGATTTTCACTTTTATTTCTTTCACATATAGTATCCACTTTTACTATTTACTCTAATTATAATTGGCTTTGAACATTACCTAAGTGTGTAATCGTTTACTTACAGTATTCCTCCCTTTTTATTAAATTATAACTACTAGCATTTTCAAATTATTAACCTAAGTTCATATTATTTTTATACACCTTAATTCTTCATATTAAGCATAATTCCAATGAACACTTCATTTCCAAAGTTTACTTGTCTAATATTTTATTACATATTCTTATTAAACATTTCAACTTTTAATATTTGGTAAGTTATACATTATGTCTTTTAGAATGTAATTGAATGTTACACAAGTTTCTCTTATTTATTTAAGCTAACAAAATGTTCAATAGTTACATTTCTTAATTTCCCTATCCTTTGATTTACATATCACAATTTCCCAACTCATATATATATATATCATTAATTATTTAGCTTCCCATTTCTTATTTTCCTCATTTCAGAAGTTTCCAATTATTAATATTGTCCAGATTTCATTCATTACAACAATTGAAACTACTAATTTACAAAAACTTAAGAACTAAATACTGTCCATTTTCATATCATTTTAAAATAATATATATGTATATACTCATAACTTATATATATCCAATCATATTTAGAAAAATTAAGATTTGTTATCAAAACAAATGTGTAGTAAAACTACTACAGCAGCCTTCCCACTTTGAAACTTGAAAATGAACGTCGATGATGCGTGCACTCATCACCGAAATTATTTTCCAGTGATAGAGAGGGGAGTACAGAACTTATTTTCTTTAATATTCTTTTTAAAACTTCCTTTCAAATCACATTTAAATATTTATATCGGAAAATACTTCCAAATAATACTAATATTATATTCCATAATCTTTCGAAAGAAATTTTCAATAATCCCGGAACTTAAGTTCTCAAATTCCAATTTATATTCATTTTATTTGTAAATCTTATTTTCAATCAATATTTATAAAATTTCACTACCTAACAAACAAATCTATAACAACCAACTATATAATTTATTATTTTATATACAAAATATATAATAGGCAAAATTATTTCATTTACCTATATTTCAAAATAATATTGTGTTGGTCTGTCCTATTAAGTGTTTAGAAATCCCTATCGATGTCATAGCGTCCTGTGCACCGATAAGAATTTATAAATACAAAATGGAACAAATTAACACAATACAAAAACATTTTATAACACTAAAAAATACAGTCTCTCATATATATACACCCAGCGACTCATTCTAGGGTATTACTACCCTATTTAATATGAGTCAGACCCCACAAAACTAAGGTTATCGCTAAACCGAAGCTCTGATACCAACTGTAATAACCTTCTTTTTTGGTTGTTTTAAGCAGACACACATGTCGGACTCAAACCATTCAAAAGGGCAGATTGTTATGGGGTAAATAAGAAAAAGAGAAAGAAATAAAACAAATACAGAATCTCGCAGCGGAATGACAAAATATAATAATCAAATAACAGTTCATGAAGCTGTTTACCAATAAATTTGATTATACTTATACAATACTGAATCATAGTTACAAACAACAAGAATAAATAAATAAATGCAGCGGAACAGCATGATGTAGTGGAATACATATCATAAATAATAATAATACAAATCTTCGTCTTCATCCTCCAGAAATAAGGTCTTCAACCCTGAAATGCTCAGGCTGACCCGAGCGAATTGAAAAAGACAAAACACTCGAGTCAGAACTAAAAGATCTTATGTAAGTTAAATCAACGGTAAATATTAGTGTAACGGCGTCAGAGATGTTTATGGGGTTTGACATCTCTTATCCAGTGTCTAATGTGGGTGCAGTAACTTAAGAGATGTTCGGGATTCCCATCTCTTAAGGATCCATTAAACTATCTACTATATAGTGCAATGCGCTATTATAATATGTCTACAGTAAAGTAAAAGTATTAAAATAGCATTAAGGCGTTACCCATATCCTCCTTAACACATTTTATATATTCCCATAGTCTATACAGTACCGTAACACCTCCGTAAATTGGAGGCTATCAAAGGGCACTCCATAGGTATGGTACATACCAAACTCGTAGAAGGCGCTCTAGGGCATGTGAACACGGCACTCGAGGCAATGCTAGGGTAGATATACCAATTGCAAATCCGGACTGGTGGTAACGCATAGCAGCTACTACCGCCCACCTCGGAATACACTCCCAAATCAAAATCAAAGGGTGGCCACCAAATCAATCACAAAGTAAGAATATAGTATCGAAGAAGTGTGCCCGATAGGAGGAATGACCTCACTTGGCCCTGCATGGCTCCTGTTTTAGTCACATCTAAGCTGACTCACGGGAGTCATGGTCACGTCATACCTCATACAGAAATAGTTCGCCAAACCATCCTACTTCATTTCTGGAATCTCCACCACGTACACAGTTGTTAAAGTGGTATTCGGTACTGGTAGAGAGTATGACAATATCCGATCCCGGTCTCTTTAACAACCAAACGCTTATTTCACACCGGATGGTTCTCTTACATTTCAAAATGGTCAATTCACAATTTATATCAAAATATCATATTCAATTTCAAATCATATCACTTTCGAAATCAAATTCACTTTCAAACCATATACGCTTCAAAAATCAAGTAATTTTCTACCCTAGGATCAAGTAATACGGACATTTATCATTTCAATCCGCAATTTAAAATTTTATGGTTATATATCATTTCAAACTGCAATCCCGAATTAAATAAAATCCATAAAATCGCTCGAGTCTATCATTTCAACCCATAACGATTTTTCCCTAATCTATAGATCGTTCGGGTATGTATCATTTCAACCCATAGGGAACTTGTAGTGTTATAACAATGTAAAATACAACATCCAGTCATCCAATATCAACAATCAAACATCCATCACAATCATCATCCAAATCAATCAATAAACATCAATAGATAACTGAAAATCAATAACAGGAATTTAATTGACAATTAAATTAAATATTCAATTAAACGTTGATTAAATGCAATAAAAGTCAAATTTAACTAGAATGACAATTTAAATATACCAAACATCAACCAATCAATTTCTAAACACATCATAAATTTAATTCAACTAACATAAGATAATTTAGTAGTTGTGAGTGGGTTAAAACACCCCCCTTTGATTTAAAATCGGTTTGAAATCCAAATATAAGCCCAAAATTTCAATAGAAGAAATCGCGCATGAATCGAAGTTTATATGCAAAAGATATTCATGTTATAGGAAATATTATTAAAATAATAATTGGTACACGTTTTAAAAAAAATAAACAAAGTTTAATACTTACATTTTTCTCAAGATAAGGCTTCAGGCAAAGATTGAAGAACAAACTAAGATGTAGGCAGGACATGTAGGAAAAATGAAAAAAGTGAAAATCATGTTTCATAAAAGAAAGCTTTTGAATTTGCAAAAATGAGAGCTTTTGAATTTTGAAGTTCACATTAAAATGATTCAGGGGAAGGAAGATTTGAAATGGAAATCTAAACATAGGAAATGAAGCGGTGACAAAAAAAATGAAGAAACAATTAAAAAACATGAACAATTTGCTGATGATATTATAGCCTCAGCAAAGAATAATTGAACTAAATGAATATGAGGTGTCAGGAGAAATAAAACATAAAAGAAGAAATAAAGTGGCAGGTTATTTAATAATAAAGAAATGAAGGTGAAGGGACAAAAAATGAATGTCACGTTTCTAAAATGAAGGCTTTATGAAACATAGGCTACCAAAAATTAAAACAAAAATACGAGGTTGTGGAAGAAGGCTACAGGAAAACAAAATAAAAAGAATTGAAGTGGTTGTAGAAATATGAATGAGATGGAGAAAACAACAAACTCACTTTTTTTTGGAAGTAGGACATGGTGTAAAGAGGTGAAGAATGGTTAAATAAAAAATATATATATACATATAAAATGAAACTCACGTTTGAGAAGATGCAGCTTCAGGAAAAAGAAGAAGGAACAACTAAAATGAAGAAACAAACAAAAATGAGGAAAGAAATGAGGCAGGTATTAAATAAAGAATGAAAAATACACGTTTGAATTTTAAAAGATATGTTTACAAAGCAAGCAATACTTTTGGTATAAAATTACAAAACGCATGCTACCTCAATTAATTTCATTAATAGGAAATGTTTCAGGGCAAGGCTCACGTGTAAATAAATGAAACTCATAGGAGAACCAAAAGTGTGACGACCCGGAATTTTTGTATATTTGAAATGGGAATATTTAATTTATTTTAAATATTCGAAGGTTAAATTTTAACTTTAATTTCAAATATACAGTATTTATTGGATGATAGATTATTGAATTAAATAATTGAAAATAGGGTAAAATAGAGAATTCTGAGTCTTGAGCCTGTTAAAAATAGTTTAAAGGTTCGGAAAATTTATATTGTTAATATTGAAGGTGATGAAACTTTTAAAATTGAATTTCAAAGCGTTTTGTTCAGTTTTGAAATTATATTGTTTAAATTGAACTTAAATAATAGCCTTCCGAGGCACGGTCTCGGAAGTTGACGGAACCAGTTCTATTGGATCCGTAATATTGAATTATTATCGGATTTCAAATTTCGTATTGATCGGAGTTAGTGTGTGAGTGTACGATATATAAACGCGCTAAAAATTTAATTGATTATAATCGATTCGAAGTTGAATTTTAAATATAAGTGAACACTGTAGCAAGGCGTCTTCAACACGCTTCCTTTGCCTTCTCGAACACACCATCCCTCATCCTGTTTCTTTTTGAACACGAGACCCTTATTCTCTCAGTTCGAAATCAAAGAAATAAAATCAATGGCCGAACGATTTCTTTTCCCTCTTCATTTCAGATAACGAAATCGAATACCGTTCTCTTTCCCTTCTCTTCTCTTATAAATCGCAATCTCCCTTGACAAATTCAAAAAAAAAACAACGGAGCATCTCAGTTAAAAACAAATTAATAATCGCGGCTCGATTTCCTTTTATTTCATTCTCGAATCAACGCGAAGTCATCGCGATCTGGAGGGGCGTAGCCGGAGGAACTCGACAGTTCGACGATCTCGTTTGCTTGGGTTTCGATTTAAGGGCAAGTGTGGCCTTCGATTCAAGCTGGGGTGTCTCGAGGCCAGATGAAAGGGGGAAGCAACGACACCCAGGCGCGTTCGAGGCAAGGAGACGAGCTGGAGCTCGTGCGCATCTCGACCCAAGGTCGCGAGCAATTAGAGTTTGGGGTTTCGAGATTTGAGCTGGGACGCACGCGTGGTACCAGTTTGCCAATCATGTTCGCGAAGCTACGGTAGTGGGTATGGTTTCTGCTTCCACTTTTAACTGTGCGAATTTACATATGTATATAAAAGCATAAGTAGGAAGTCAGGAAGTTATTTTTACTGCTAGGCTAAAGTTTAAATTTAAGATAGTAAATATATATATAGATAAGACTGGGAGAAAAAAAAATACAGAAATTTAAAGATGTTCAGAGAATTTATATAAGATTTATGAGGGCAGCAGTTTTAAATGTTTTAAACTGGAAAGTTATATAGAATATAGATTTTGGGATTTTCAAAGTTGAGTAGTTATAATAAAAATCAGATTTTATAGTTTCAAGGGAAAATAGATAAATACAATTTAAATCTATTGGTTATTTTCAAATAAGATAGCATGAAGATATGTTAATTTAATAAACTTATTTAGATTTTATTTAGTTACTGAAAGATTTTAAAAAGGGAAATTAGTTTAAAATTTATTATTTACTTAGATTAAATTATTAGTTAAAAACTAAAATAGATTTACTAAAATGGCAATTAATTGTTCGGTTTGTTCGAATATTAATAAACCCTATAATGCTTATACAAGGTCTGGATTCGTAAAGGAAACAAACTGGTTTATGTCGGATTGGCAGGACAAAATAAAAGGTGAGTTAATCTCACTCAGTTTAATTTTAATTTAAATTAAATTGGTTAAATTTAAATATTTGATTGAATAATTGCATTGATTGGATTGATATTGTTATGGATGATTTGGTATATATATAGTAGTATATAGCCATATATACATATTGGCATATGTATATATTGGAGTTATTGATATTCCCGCATTATATAGCGGATGAGACCCTATGCGCCGCATAATAGCGGATGATATTTATTTAAATCCCATATACCGCGATGTTCCACCTCGAAGTGGAATTGGTATTGTGCTAACGTCTATGGATGCAGGGAAACAGGTTGGAGGGATCCAACTGGATTCCTCAAAAATTTATTTTATTATTCTGTGATCTGAATATTGATATCCTGTGATGATTTGATATTGGATGTTGTGGTTGATTGAATTCCCAGTATAATAAATTTTGAAAATCTATGGAATTGAATTTTTGAAGAAAATAAAGAATAATAATTTAAGTAAATTGGAATAAATTTAAAAGTTAATTGAAAATAAGATAAAATAAAGTGAATTGGAATTTTAGTAAATATGGGAAAAAGGAATTTAAATTTACGGAGGAGTAATATAAATTTAAAACTCAAGTGATATGGTTTTTAAAGAAATAAAGAAATTGTTTTTAATTCAATGTGTTAATTTATTTAAAACTGTAAATAAGGAATGTTAGGAATTTAAAATAGGTATTTTTCAGTTAAAAGGGGGTTTTAAATTCACAAATGAGAAATAAAATTTAAAAGGGTATTGTATTTGAAATAAATAAAGTAAACAAGGAAATTTTATCCCAAAGTAAAACAAATTTGAAATCAATTGCAGAATTGATGTAAATGTTTGGAATTTGAAATTTAAAGAGAAATGAGAATTTGGAAATTTATAAACTGGGTTTATAAAGTGAAATAAATGTCGGTGGGCATTTTAAATATAAATTCAGGATGGGGATTTATAAGGAAAGGAGAAATGGGTTTAAGAATAAATAATGATTTTTTTTTAAAAGAAGTGGAAGAGAAGTATTTTCTGGATAGCCAAGTACAATTTGTTTAAAGAAATTTTAAATATCTGTTAAAGATTTATTGTTATTTTAAAAATGATACTTCAGAAAATCTATTATTTCAAATGTAAATTTCAAAAGTAAGTATTTTTCAAAACTATTATTGTAGTAGATATAAAAGGGAATTGATAATATGTTTTAAAGGAAATTTGTTTATATTTTTAAAAGTGGTTATTTTAAATGTTTTTAAATATATATTTTAACTTAAGTATTAAAGTAGTTTAAAAAGGTGTTTTATAAAGTATATTTAAAATAAAGAGTTTTAAAATTTATTTTTAAAAATCTAAAATGGTTTGTACTTGGTATTCCAGTGAAAATAAATATTTGGGAAATTGTTCCGTGAAAGGAATATAGTTTGAGATTATTTCCAATGGGGATTGGAAAGGGAAATAATATTTGGTGAAGATATTTTGGGAAAAATAGATAATTTGGAGAAATTATTGATTGTTGATGGTTGCTTGTGGATGTTAATTGATAGTTAAATAACCGACTATCAATATTGGCAAATGCGCTGATCGTTTCGAAGAGACCGGGATCGGGTTTCCGTATACCGGGATTCTAGGTCTGGAGACTCGAATACCACTTCGATTCGGTTTGTACGTTTCGTGTAACGTGTTCGAAGTCGAAGATGGAGCTGTGAAGTGCAAGGGCTAGTCGCTACTAATCCTGAGGATATTTCCAAAATGGATGTAGTAGGAATAGTGCCTTCGGTTCCGTTCGAACCCGGGACGGACTTGTATGGACGAATGCTTTCGTGACATCGTCAGGTGGGCGATGGGCATTCTAAGGGATATGTGCTATAAAGGTATCGTTTAGCCTCGAACCTCATCAACCGGGAATGACTGAAAATCAGGGGTTATGCAGCAAGGCTTCGTGGGTAGCCCCCACTTGAGAGTAAGGTCATCCCTGTCTAGATGTCCCTTTTATTTCGGCTTAGTGGTGCGGTTGCTGATCCCAACCGTGGGGTGATTTTATTTGGAATTATCCAGTAAGGGATGATTCCGGCCTTGTGTTGCAGGGGAGCGGGCGTACTCCTCGGTACTGTGATCTAGGCCACGTACTGTGACAGGTGGTACCCCAGTGCCTAGTCATTCGTTGGAAATCCATTCTCTCTACGTGCCTGTACGGTTTTGATTGTGCCCAACTATTGTTGAAATGTGAGATGCAAGCATTTCAGCTAGATTCTATTTTACTTTCTGTAGACACTATTATAATATCAGAGGATTTTGATATAAAGTGTTTTAGCTATCGTAAGGTAAAAACCCGACATGTTTATTTGTGGCGTGGTCTTACGAGATGCTTTTATTTTCAAAAGGATTTTTGAAACTTTAATAATCAATTGAGTGTGATTTTCTCACGCTGGTATTCCAGACTGACTCGGGTATTGTTTTATATGATGCTCGGGTCAGACCGAGTATTATAGGTTACAGGATATGATGCTGTGGAGCTCAGGAGATGAGCTGGATGGCGAGACGTATCTCCCGTACTTGTTTATATATATATATTCCGCTGTGTTGATTGTTGTACTCTGTTGTATTGAGGACATGATATGGTTATTGTCCAGTTGTATGTTATGTGTTCTCTGGTGTATACTCTGATGCTATATTATATAAAACTGATATAGTTTTGATTTGTGTAAAGATCTGTTAATATATATTATATTTTATTCCGCTGCGATGGTTAGATTCTGATTTTGTTTTCTATTTTTCTTCTTCTACCTCTTCTTCTTAACTAAAATGGTTCGATTTTCCGGGGCTGGAAAGTCAGGTCGTTACCAAAAGAGGCTGGTATTTAGTAAAAGAAAATAATAATGGAAATAAATAAATGAAAGAGGTGGTTGAAATTTGAGAAGATAAATAAATGAAAAGATTAATGAACGTGAATAGTGGAATTTGAAATTCTAACATATTTAAGACTATTCATTACACAAAGAAAGAACAAAGCATTTAATTCAGTTTAGACTAACGTGCTAGGTGAAAAGTTTTTTTTTTGTTTCTGAAGGGAAATGAATGCATGCATGAGTGAATAGTGCATGCAAATGAATTCATGAATTAATGCACATACACATTTCATTTCAAATGCAAAGTAATGCCTCATTAATAATTCAATTTATGGCAAGAAGTGAGAGAACAAATGGAATAAAATATGCAAAAGAGAGGGATCAATGAAACTTGAGATGGTGGCAGAATAAAGTAAGGTAATAAATTAATGAGGATGGAAGGATTAGTATACTGCAATAACTTTTGAAATTCAATTTTAAAACGTCATTTCCTTCAATACATTTCATTAACTCCAAATATACACATAAATATATGTTAATTTAACCAATTTTTTTTTTACACACAATAAATAATATTGAACGCGCCAATTAACTTAATATTTCTCATTAAAATAATTATTGTATTTTTTAAACAAAAACGTAAGTTGCACGTATCACTAATAAATTACAATTCTCTTCTATTTCCTATTAATAGAAAGATTTTAATTGTTATTAATTCCAATAATTAAATTTCAAAACATACGCTGATTACTGGGAAGATAGTTAATCCAATTGTTTTCCTTTAAATTGTATTTCAAACATATATATTAACACTATTGGTTACAAACATGAGTTAGAAATTTACTTACAAATAATTAATTTCTTACTCTATGCTAAAACACGTTTCAAATAAATAATCATATGTTTTCTCCTTTAATAAATTTATTCATTTTATTCTTCATTAACATTTATTATTATAATCATCGTTATTAATTACATTCAAACAATGTCATTAAATACACCTAACGTATGTTATCATTTTTTTTTTCTTACTGTAATACATGTTATTAGTAGAGACTTAAATTAATATCATAAACATATCTCTTAACATACATTAACACAAATAAAATCATAAATTTTTATTTTTCTACCACTTATATTCCTAAATTATATTCCTTATTACAATTAGCCTTTGGTATTCCTTTCCATTATTTACATTTGAAACAATGTCATTAAAATACACATTTATATACGTTCTAGATTCCAACCTATGTCATTAATAGAAATTTAATTTAAGATCACAACTTTATTTTATAGTTTAATTTGTATCAAAAAAACTTAAAAATTAAATTCCTTACAATTTTATTCAAACTTTCTTATTTAATTTAATATATTCAAACAATTAAAATATAGGTCGTTATAGATAGATTGCAACCATTACCATAGACATCTTTGGCCCATTCCTTTAGCTTAGCTATGAAATAAATAATTTTTGCTTGCAGCTTGTATGATAGAGTACCTGGAAAAGAAGAAGACCGGACTTGATTAAGTAATTGATTGAAGTGAGAGTGAGTGGTCCATTAGTAAAAAATGAAGGAGGGGAATTTTCCTATTGTCATGGCTACTCCCCATTAGATAAGAAGGAAGTTGTGATCAGAAAGAGTGGGTGGCAGAGAGAGACAGTGAATAGTAGGCCATGAAGCAAGGGATTGAGGGTTGTGGAAGGCATAATCAAGCTTGCAGTAGGTTTGGAATCCGGATCTAGTGCAAGGGCCCAAAGCTGGGCCTAGAGAGAAGGTTAGCACTAGCAGTGGCTTGGTTGAGGGGAGAAATTTCTTTGACAGTAAGAGGGATGGTACCAATTTTTTTGTCAGAGCGATTCATTTGGTTAAATTCCCCTAAAAAAAACTAGGGAGTTGGAGTTTTAAGAAGGTGGAGACTGTAAAGGAAGAGGAGCCTATGATGGAGTTGGTTGTGAGCATAGACAAAGAAAGGTGGATGGAGGAATTAGAGGGGAGGTGAAGACAAAGGAAGGGGTTGAATTGGTAAAGGATGATAGTTTATGTAGGGAGAAAGTTGTAGGGTTCCAGATAACAAATATTCTTCCAAAAAGAGCATGATCAATGTTGTAAGCGATGTTCCAAGAATTCACTATAGTGAGAACAACCTGATTAGTTTGAGCTTCATTGAGTTTGGTTTTCACATACTCCTACAATATGAAATTATGTATTTCTAAGAGCTTAGCAGGGAGGTGAGCCCTCCTGATATTCCACATAGCTAAGTTGTGATTTATCATTTAAATAGGGGGTGTTAGAGGAAGGGTATAGAGCTTGGTGTGTCTTTGAGTGGAGGTGTTGTTGGGGAGAGATATTGATGAAACCAAAGGTTGGATATGATCAAAAGAGAACTCTATGCCAATATTAAAATCATCAGAGGTATTGGTTGTTTGCATTGCAGATTTTTTTTCTTTTAGTGGCCCCATGTTTAGATAGGGAGACGGGAGACAGGAGACTGGATAATGGGAGATGGGATTATTGATGAGCAGACATTAGGTGGGGTGGAAGGTTTAAGTGGGAAGGGGAAATATATGTGAGTATGGAGATGAGGACATAGGGTTGTTGGGCTCGGGAATGGCAGCTTGGGGGTGTATAGGTAGACGTGCGCATGTCAGGTGCACAAGCAGAAGTGTGCATATCAGGAGCAGTATCTTTAGGAAGCTTAGAAGATTTTATAGGGGGATTAAATTTCTCAGTTGTGAGTGACAGTTTGAAGTGTGTCTTTAGAGGGAGGAGAATAAGTACCATCTAGCTGTAGTGATTGATAATTGGGAGATCATGGAGAATTGAAAAGGGATTTAATGAAAATTGAATGAGGTTAGGTGGAGAGAAGTTTGGAATGGTAGTGATAGTACTCATAGTCGAAATGGCACATTGGAAAGCAGCTTGAGAATTGGAAAGGGTGGGAGTAGTCGTGCTTGCATGGGGCAGTTTAAATCCGCATGGGGAGATAATGTATCATGGCTTTGTGACGTGAGTAAGTTGGAGCGGGAGCCGGATGATGTGCTATGGTTGGGAAGTTGGAGAGGTTTAGGTTGCACTGAGTTATAGATAGTAGGAATGGGGACAAGGATAGAATGTGTAGAGGAGATGCAGGGGTTGCTTGAATGGTTTATGATGGTATCATGAGTGGTTAATAATTACTATCGGACAGGTGATACATGGGAGTGCAAAGTTCAGATTGGTCACAATTATCCACTTGAATAGATTGGATATTGGATTTGTTTTTTTGTCTAATTTTACATGGTAGGTTTGCGATATATTGGGGCATTTTTCTTATTTGGATATGGATCGACAGTTACAGATCTCAAATATGAGGCATAAATGTTAGGACTATCACCATTCAATAAATTTCCAATTGAGTTTTTTTTCAAAGACGCAGGGACATTAGGACAACCTATAGTATTATGGCCAAATACACAACAATGAGTGCATATGCTAGGTTTCCAGTCATACTCCACCCAGGTTCACCCAAATAAGCTAGGTGAATCTCGGAGGGAAGCTCATGGTTTAGGGTAACCTCAATGAGAGCCTTAGCGTATTCAAAACGCTTTAATTTTTTAGTACTTTCATCAAAAAAACAAGACGCTCTATGTGAAAAGCGAGCCAGTTTATACCAGGAAGAGTCCAGGCTATTATAGGGATATGATATAGATGCACCCAAATAGGTACACTTCTGACTTGTGTTTGAGCACATCCAAATTCCAAGTTCCATTTAGTAATGACAAACATTTTTCCCTTAATAAAAATAGGGTCTGCTTTCAATACACGAGCCCTATCTTGGTCGTTTGAAAATGAGAAATAGAAATTAACTCTATCCGATTTAATATCCACCTCACCATTTAGCTTCCATAGTTTCCTTAGGTAGGAGGATACAGTAGCATACGAGAGTGAACCATCAAGAAAGAATCCAATGAGATGATCCCGACAACGTTTAATTCTAGCTTCCTCAATCTCCTTCGACAGAGGCTTGGGAACCCATCTCAAACAATATCCAATTGTTTAGGTATATAGGAGCTAGCATTGCATGGCATTTTTTTGAAAAGGGTGGACCAAGTAGAGGTAGGTCCGGGCAGAGGGTTAGAGCTAGAAGGAACAAGTGGCAAAGGAACAGAGGCTTGCATGGATAAGGAGGGTAGGAGTGAGATGGAGGTACAGACATGCATAACAAGGATAGAGGGCTGGTCAGGCACTACAGGATTGAAGTTAGTAGGGTCATGGAGGACTGGGGCAAAGAGAGGAGGAGGTAACGGAGGTGGGTAAGGGTGGTCAGATCTGGATCTTGGGTTCCGGAAACCTGGTGCTAACGAGGGGGTTGGTTGAGCTTTAGAGTTGGGTAGAGGAAGACAAGGAGTGGAACAAGCAAGGGGTGGAAAAGGTAAGTTAGAAGAGAGGAGGTTAAAAGATGGGAGAAGGTCAGATAGTGGAAGGGTAGGGGCAGACACCATGACAAAAGGAGAAAAGAAAAGATGTATGTATGTATGTATGTACGTATTTGTTATTATATTATTAATACACATATATAAATAATTAATGTAACGACCTTCCTTTTTGGAAGTTTTAAGCAGACACACATGCCAGACTCAAACCATTCAAAAGGGCAGATTGTTATTGGGTAAATAAGAAAAAGCAGAGAAAGAAAAAAAACAAATACAGAATCTCGCAGCGGAATGACAAAATATAATAATCAAATAAACAGTTCATGAAGCTGTTTACAAATACATTGATTATACTTTTATAATACAAATCAGAGATACATACAGCAAGAATAAATAATAAATAAATGCAGCGGAACAACATGATACAGTGGAATAAATATAATACATAATAATAGTATAAAATCTTCGCCTTCATCCTCCAGAAAGCAGTCTTCGATAAACTGAAAAGCTCAGACTGACCCGAGTGAATAGAAAAGACAAAACACTCGAGTCAGAACTAAAAGATCTTATGTAAGTTAAATCAACAATATATAAATATGATTGTAACGGCGTCAGAGATATTTACCGGGTTTGACATCTCCTATCCAGTGTCTAACGTGAGTGCAATAACTTAAGAGATGTTCAGATTTCCATCTCCTAAGGATCCGTTAAACTATCTACTATGTAGTACAATACACTATTATAATAGTGTCTACAATAAAGTAAAGTATTAAAATAGCATTAAGGCTTTATCCATATCCCCCTTAACACATTTTATATATTCCCGTAGTCTATACAATGTCGTAGGCTCCACCAAACCGGTGGTTTACCCAAAGTGTAACGACCCGAAAATTTTAATAGTTTTAAATGGTTTTATTTAACGTATTTAATTGAATTTTGATGATATTTAAATAATAATATTTTGGAATAAAAAATTTAATACTTGGGATACGTCTTATTAAACATAGCCAATGGTAAATTTTCAATTAATTATGGAAGTAAAATTATTGTGTAATTCTATTTCAGTTTAAAACGGTTTTAGTAATTGATGATAATAAATTTATTTTCAAACCTAAATATTTTTCTATAGAAAATTTCTAAGTCCTCTTCTGAGTGAGACATCATCTTTCGGTTTTTCAAATTTGGACTTCTATTGCTCCGTTTATCTTATTTCTGGCAGAATAGCAGCATTTTGGGTACTGATACCGACTTTTGATCGGATGATCGTAACACAGATATCTATATACCATTTTAATCATATCATCGTGCTGATCTCTGCGGTATATTCAATTCTATGTTTTGAAGTCCGATACATGGTGAAACCCCTGAAAATGGTTAAATGTATCGGTACCACTTTTTCAACCTTTTCATTGTTGTGCCTTCAAATTTCAAACTGTTGGAATAGAATAGCCACTGGCATTCATTTTAACATTTATTACTTTCTAGAATTCAGCCGTCTGCCATTTCAAAATTCTAAACGTATAGAATTATTTACCCTTTTGCATTCATTCTTTTAACGGTTCAAATTTTATCTACGTTACATACAAGTATATAACTCTCTAGGCTTGACAAAATCTCTCCCACTATTCATCCTTCCTCTCTTCTCTCATTTCTCCATTCCTAGATCTGTTCTTCTTCTTCAAAAATTATAACAAAATTTATATCTTAAGCTTTAGAAATTCCTGTAACCACAACAGCCTGCGAGCAACTCCAAACACCCCACCGACCTCGCCCTCATCTCACCAGATCCACCGCCTCCCCTACCGTCCGCTTTCTCTCCTCACAAGCGACCGTGGCCGAGATCAACTTCCCACGTCGAAATCTCCTCCTTCCACTTGGCCGCTTCATTTCCTTGCTCTGGCCATTTGTAGCCGCTTCTTCTTGGATGTGTATTATATATAAAGTAAGTTGTTTTGCATGTTAGCAATATATCAGTTTATATATCTACATTGATACTCTGATTAGAATTTGAAGTATAGTGCATATATATATTGGGTTATAGGTGTGGTCTGGAAGTTTATATGGGTCATATTGTAAGCTCTAGTACATATGCTTCGATATAGTCTGTAGTATATTTGTATAGCAGTATAGTTTTAAAAGTATATTTTTATAAACTAAGTTACGAAACTTTTTATAATAAATATGACTTTAAAATATAATATATATATGCAAGCGTATACAAAGAGATATAGTGATGTATATGTACGAGTGCGATCTATGTTTGTATGTTTGTCATACAAGATATTTAAAGTTGTCTTGTATGTATGGTTTCTTTTGCTGTTAGATCTATATATATCATATGTCATACATGGAAGTTGTATATATATATACGAGCTGTTAAGTTTGCATATTTAGATACATTAGTCTTGGTTCATTTATTTCATTTTATACATACATATTACATATATATTGAGTTATATTGCATATTAGATATAGATATAGGTTATTATTTAGCTTGGCTCGTATATATCCAGCTTGCATACATTAATTGAATTATTTGTTGAGTCTATATATCTAAGTTTATATTCTTACATTTTATATATATATAATTGCACGGTTGCATATAGGTTATGTACTATACTGTTAATACCTTAATATATAGTGGTATTGAAATATTGTTTAGTTGGTCTGCATGTGTTCTTGGATTTGCTGTAATATACTTTCGAACGAGACCTTAAAATACTGTATATTTATTCTATTTGTTCGTGTCCTGTTACACTAGTTGCTATGAGTTTGCATTTTTTTGGTTTAGGATGTAATATACTGTTAATTTATATAAATTTACATAAATAATAACACTAGTTGCTGTTACACTAGTTGTTGTGTGTATATGTTTTATAATAACAGATGTGGAGTGATTATAACTTGTTAAGTGTTGTATTATATAAGTACTATATATATTAGTTCATATATAGACGGTTATAAGTTGGTATACATACGATTTAAAGTATATTTTTTTTGTATTCATTAGTTTGGTCTTTAAAATTGTAATATATATGTAATTCTAAAGTATAATGTAAAGGTATATTTGTCATTTATTGAGTCGACATGTTGATACCTATATATATAGTTTTAAAAGTAATAGTTTGCAGTTACATAATGTCAGTTTACATGTTTTATTGAAATATATATTTTTAATTTAATTTGTGTTTAAAATTCATTTTGATTTGGATATAAATATAACACTTTTTTTTTCGAATGTATGTTTGAAAATTTTTGTTGGGAAAAGTTATAACATATATCTATTTCGGTTATATCTAGACTGTTCTAATTCATTTTACCAACTTCCTGTTATCAGCCCTGTTCGTCAAATCTATGCCAATCTTCTTTGATCGTTGAATTCGTGCCGATTTTGCTTTGCTTGGATCGCAAATTCAATTTCAGTGTATGTATCAGTGTGCGTATCTACGTCATCTTCTGTATTCTCTAGCCTCGAAAGGTGAGCAATCACTCACGATTAACGTTCTTTTATTTATTAAATTTGATTTCAATTGAAATAACAATTGAAATTTGCTGCTGTAGGTACTTAAATTGTTATATATGCTATTATCTGTAATTGTGCACCTGTGTGATATGACACCATATCTTGTTGTTATATTACATTGTTATTGATGATATATGTGTGTTATTATTATTATTATTATCATATCTGTCATCACTCTGCAAGTTCCCTGTTAGTATAGAATTCACTATGGGTTGAAATGATACATACCCGAACGGACTTTAGAATAGAAGAAAATCGTTATGGGTCGAAATGATAGACCCAAGCGATTTTCATTTGAATTGAAATTGGGATTACAGGTTGAAATGATATCTACCAGTATATATTTAAATTACGGATTGAAATGATAAATATCCGTATCACTTAACCATATGATAGAATTATATACAGACACCGTTGGTTCATATATAAATATTTTGAAAATAAATTCTATGGATTTGGGAAGAAATATATGGTTTTAATAAATGTTGATTCTTAAATTATGATATATAAATGGTAATGATATATATATATAGATTTAATAATAATATTTAATTTAATTAAGATTGATTTAATACATATAATATGGTTAAGTGTTTAAATTTATGTTTCAAAATAGATTTCGGTAATAATTTGAATAAGTTAAGGTTGGGAGGATAATTTTATTTAATTAAACCGATTTGAAACTTATTGAAATTGAGATTTAAGATATGATTTATAACTTGGGTTTGATTTAAAATAATTTAATGAATATTTCTTGTTTAAATAAATTTAAGGAAATATTTAGTAAAATGAAATTTAAGGCTAGTTAGATGATAGTGAATTTATGAAGTGAATATTCCCTGATTAAATAATAATGAAATTAAATCAAGAGCTATATGAAACTGTTAAATTTAACTTTGAAAATGTTGAATATTAAAGCTTTGAAATATATTGGAAATTTAAATGGTCTATTGAGAACTGAATTGAATTGATGAATTGAGCTTTGAATAAATTGAAATTGGAATTTGAGTTGATTTGAAGCAATTTGTGAGACTTAAGGAAATTATAACTACTTTACTTTATAAATTATTTAACCTATATATACTATTTTGGAAAATAGATATATTTGAAATAAAATGATATTTTGGTTTTGAAGGATAAATTAATGACCACAGTGTTATAGTGTATATTTCCACCTTGTAGATAGTTCCGAAGATCCTTAGAGGATGGTTATCCCAAACATCCTTTAAGTTACTTGTATTTCAGTTGATATTTCACTTGAGTTGGATTTATTGATATAAGAATGTTAATCCTGACTCGAGTGTTTTGTGTTTTGCTTTACGCTCGGGTCAGACCGAGTGATACAGCATTTTAGACTCACCCTTGGAGTTTGGAGCTTCCTTTGGAGATCCAACTATCGCCTCAGCTTTCAGCTCTTCTAGTTGATTTGTCCAGAGAAGTCATATGTTGTACTGGAGACTTCACTGCATTTGAGATATTCTGTTGTATTTTATTTCTAACTCTGATGTTTATATAGTAGCTTCATGAACTACTATTTTATCTATTCCGCTGCGTATTATTGTATTACTCTGTGTCTGTGATTCTGTGATTGATTTATTTACTGTATATGATGAGTTTGCCAAATTTAAATAACAATCTGATATTTTGAATTATTCAAGTCCGACATGTGTGGATTTATTGTCGATTTGAATGGTCCAAAATAGCGGGTCGTTACAGTTGGTATCAGAGCTTTGGCTCTAGGCAAACCTAGCATATATGGTAAATTTATTTACAGAATCACTTTCGTTCGAGTTTGAATCTCTACCTTTTGATTCGACTTCCTTTGGATTTTGGAACGTTCCCTCGGTTCCGAAATCCATTCGTGTGCTTCACTATTTGTATTCTTTTGATTCTGGAGTATCCCATAACTCCACTTCGAATGATCTCTATAAGAATAGGCGATCAAACCAATCTTTGAATGTTTTGTAAAGGGGTGAAACTCCTTTACCATTGGCATTGATTCACCGAAGATTTATATATCACTCGGTTTAGATGCTGCTATCTCTTATTATGCCGAATTCTATCTCTGGCAATCGAATGTCGATTTGCCTCAGAATTCTGCACCGATCTTATTTTGAAATCACGGTTGACCGGTTAAGGTCGCCCGCGATTTATATAAGTGTATCCATCTACTGTTTTGTAATTAATTATCTCATCTTCGTTCGAGCTTATCTTCGTATCAGAATTTTATTTGATTAGAGCCCCTCTAATTTGAATCTCTATCTTTGTTTTGAAATTCATTCTAGAATCATCCTTTGAAAATCGGGTTTGTTTGTATTTTAGAAAGTGTTTTATATATCGAAATTATTATTTTGATAAGTATGATTATATTCTATATATAAAAGTGAAATGTTTTCGATAAAGATTATATACTCTTTTTAAAAAAAAATGAGAATTTGAGGTTTAGAAAGGATTTGTAATTTTGAAAAAATTTATATAAGAAATTTGATTTATCTAAAAATGATTTATACGTGAAGGATTTTAAATTTGAAATTCGAGAATTGAACTCCGGTATTTTGAAATTGGTTTTAAGATTTTGAAATATATAATAATAATATGATTTAAAAGTATTTTCCGAATAAGAAATGTTTCAAATGATTTTAATGAGTTTCGAATGATTTCGAAGAAATTTCAAAAGAAGTTTGAGAAAATAGAAGTCCAGAACTCACTTATGTCGTTGGAAAATAATTTCGGTGATGAGTGCATGCATCATCGACATTGATTTTCGAGCTTCAGAGTGGAGGATATGCCACTTCAGTAGCTTTGCTACGCGAGTGATTTTATGAAACAAATTTTGATTTCAAATTTTGAAGTATGATTTGATATTCGAAAGATATATGTATATATATATTTGAAATGATTTGAAGTAAGCCGGTGTTCAGTCCTTGAGTTTTGGATCTGATTTGATATAACCCTATCTTTTGGAATTGATTTACTGATTTGTTGGTGATTTCTAACTCTTGGATTTGAAAATATGATTTCTTCGACTATTTTGAAGGTTCGAGTACTTCCAAATCGAGGTTAACTTTTCCAAGCTATGTAATTTTGAAAAGTATAAAGTATATAAGTTTGATATGTATGTTTAAAAATATGTAGTAATATGATTTAAATAAGTTGAAACTGTTTTGTTAGTAAACAAATCAGGCTATTTTGAATTTCCTAATATGAAATTTAGATTTGAAATGTTTTGAAAGGAATTTGGTCTTCAAAATATTTTGAATAAAATTTAGTTTAAATGTTTTAACTTAGTAACATCTTTATGAAACTATATATTTAACAAGTGGGAATAAATATATAAGTTGTACGTATGCTGTTTTATTCGCATAATTAATTTGATCCAGGTTTGAGTACACAAGTTCGAGGTGAATTACACCATTTCGTGTTAGGATTTTTCATTCGATTCTTGATGGCGAATATTTGATATGGATTTTGGGCTTGATTCTAGAATTCTCTATCATAGTATATGGCTATGCAAGGAGACTGATGGCTTCTAGTCGAGAAACCACATCGAAACCCGCATTAGGGAAGTCGAATGGACAATACTATTTCGAAAGCGAACTTGTGTGATCGAGCGAGCGATCAAATGTGATTTTTCGGAATGATGACGTATGGACATCTTATATTCTAATATCATTGATATATTTTGACGCTGAAATTGAAAGCTGTCGGGTTAGAATATCTTTGCTTACTAAAAGAAAATTTCCAATTTAAATTACAAAGATATATAACCCATAAAAGCAAAGATAATCAATCCCATATGTCTCTTCATACAGCGAAATTTATTTTGAAAATTTTGATCCTTATATAAGATGGACCTTATGTAAGTATAAGATGATTTTGAAAACATTTGATTTTGGAAATGAATTGGTCGACTTAAATTATATTGATTTGGAAATTTGGATTTATTTTCTAAATTTATTATGTTGGAAACTTTAAAACTAAAGATATTTAAATTGAGAAGAAATAATTTGGTGGGATTGTATATGATTTTGAAACTGAACTGATATTGAAACAAATTGAAATTTGAGAACCCTAATTTTTACTAAATACTTGATTTGGGAGTTATCGAACTTATATAAAATTGGTTTGTATAAGTATGAAATTGATTCGAAAACTATTGATTTGGAAAGGTACTCAATTTGAAAAGTGAAATCTTATATAATTGAAGTCTATATAAGTGTGATTTGATATACTATTGATTTTGGAAAGGGATTTGATTTGAAAATAAAATCTTATATATAATGGACTTTATATAAGTACGATATTTGAAAATGATTTGAAAAGGTACTATATGATACATATTTTCGAAGTAAAAATATGGAAAGTGCCTTCTGCTTGATATCCGATTAGTGGCCACATCTTGGATTCATTCTATCGATATTTCTCTGATTTTTGGTTTTCCGGATATGATACTCGAGTGTCCTTCGAATTCCATGGCGTTACCCATGGTCTTACGAACTCGACTGCATAGCGTAATTCGCAAGGCAGTGATTGCTTAAAAGGTACGGATGTTTCCTGGGGGATCCAGGCGTAACCATTGTGTATCTGCGATCTATGGTCGTGTTAGTGGCGTAATCCGCAAGGCAGAGATTGCTTAAAGGGTATGGATGTTTCCTGGGGGATCCAGGCGTAACCATTGTTATGTATCCTGCGATCCACAGTTTTGTTATCATGGCGAAATTCGCAAGGCAGTGAATGCTTAAAAGGTACGGATGTTTCCTGGGGGACCCAGGCGTAACCATTGTGTATCTGCGATCCATGTTTTGTTTGTTTTTTGTTTGGATTGTACTTTCCATATCTGTTTTTAAAAGTTTTTGAGTATTTTCACTGGGTATTGAAACAAGTCTACTAAGTACCTGGAGAATTCTAGCTTTGCGCCTGATCAAGGCATTGCCAGAGTCTGCAGGAACGAGGATAAACTTGTTGAAACATCGAGTTATAAAAGTATTTTTGAAATGAAATTTGTTTCGTTATAAAAATAATTTATTATAAAAGTATTTAAAACAAAGGAATTTTATATTAATATTTGAAATTAAAATTCTTATGGTACTAAATTAATTATTAGTGCCCGATACTATTCTTTTGTATCTCCCTTATCTGCTCAGCTTTATTTATTCACTCATATTCTATTTTCCGAATCTACCTTCTCTTCCTTTTTGAATATAATGTATAAAAAATTATTTACCTGGTTTAATAGTAAAATTATTAGAGTTTTATGTAAGTAATTAATCTTTATATAAATAAATGAATGGGTTTAATAAAATAAGATTAACCAAATTTATTGAATATTAATTAATTTAAATTGAAATTTGTATGGCTTTAAATTAACTGTTTTATTTTGTTTTTCAAATCTAATTTTTCTTTTGATTGTACTATTCTCCTACCTCGTTCCTTTTCGGGGATGAAAAGTTTTGAGTGGGGGAGAGTGTAACGACCCGAAAATTTTAATAGTTTTAAATGGTTTTATTTAACGTATTTAATTGAATTTTGATGATATTTAAATAATAATATTTTGGAATAAAAAATTTAATACTTGGGATACGTCTTATTAAACATAGCCAATGGTAAATTTTCAATTAATTATGGAAGTAAAATTATTGTGTAATTCTATTTCAGTTTAAAACGGTTAGTAATTGATGATAATAAATTTATTTTCAAACCTAAATATTTTTCTATAGAAAATTTCTACGTCCTCTTCTGAGTGAGACGTCATCTTTCGGTTTTTCAAATTTGGACTTCTATTGCTCCGTTTATCTTATTTCTGGCAGAATAGCAGCATTTTGGGTACCGATACCGACTTTTGATCAGATGATCGTAACACAGATATCTATATACCATTTTAATCATATCATCGTGCTGATCTCTGCGGTATATTCAATTCTATGTTTTGAAGTCCGATACATGGTGAAACCCCTGAAAATGGTTAAATGTATCGGTACCACTTTTTCAACCTTTTCATTGTTGTGCCTTCAAATTTCAAACTGCTGGAATAGAATAGCCACTGGAATTCATTTTAACATTTATTACTTTCTAGAATTCAGTCGTCTGCCATTTCAAAATTCTAAACGTATAGAATTATTTACCCTTTTGCATTCATTCTTTTAACGGTTCAAATTTTATCTACATTACATACAAGTATATAACTCTCTAGGCTTGACAAAATCTCTCCCACTATTCATCCTTCCTCTCTTCTCTCATTTCTCCATTCCTAGATCTGTTCTTCTTCTTCAAAAATTATAACAAAATTTATATCTTAAGCTTTAGAAATTCCTGTAGCCACAACAGCCTGCGAGCAACTCCAAACACCCCACCGACCTCGCCCTCATCTCACCAGATCCACCGCCTCCCCTACCGTCCACTTTCTCTCCTCACAAGCGACTGTAGCCGAGACTAACTTCCCACGTCGAAATCTCCTCCTTCCACTTGGCCGCTTCATTTCCTTGCTCTGGCCATTTGTAGCCGCTTCTTCTTGGATGTGTATTATATATAAAGTAAGTTGTTTTGCATGTTAGCAATATATCAGTTTATATATCTACATTGATACTCTGATTAGAATTTGAAGTATAGTGCATATATATATTGGGTTATAGGTGTGGTCTGGAAGTTTATATGGGTCATATTGTAAGCTCTAGTACATATGCTTCGATATAGTCTGTAGTATATTTGTATAGCAGTATAGTTTTAAAAGTATATTTTTATAAACTAAGTTACGAAACTTTTTATAATAAATATGACTTTAAAATATAATATATATGCAAGCGTATACAAAGAGATATAGTGATGTATATGTACGAGTGCGATCTATGTTTGTATGTTTGTCATTCAAGATATTTAAAGTTGTCTTGTATGTATGGTTTCTTTTGCTGTTAGATCAATATATATCATATGTCATACATGGAAGTTGTATATATATATACGAGCTGTTAAGTTTGCATATTTAGATACATTAGTCTTGGTTCATTTATTTCATTTTATACGTACATATTACATATATATTGAGTTATATTGGATATTAAAAATAGATATAGGTTATTGTTTAGCTTGGCTCGTATATATCCAGCTTGCATACATTAATTGAATTATTTGTTGAGTCTATATATCTAAGTTTATATTCTTACATTATATATATATATAATTGCACGGTTGCATATAGGTTATGTACTACACTGTTAATACCTTAATATATAGTGGTATTGAAATATTGTTTAGTTGGTCTGCATGTGTTCTTGGATTTGCTGTAATATACTTTCGAACGAGACCTTAAAATACTCTATATTTATTCTATTTATTCGTGTCATGTTACACTAGTTGCTATGAGTTTGCATTTTTTTGGGTTAGGATGTAATATACTGTTAATTTATATAAATTTACATAAATAATAACACTAGTTGTTGTGTGTATATGTTTTATAATAACAGATGTGGAGTGATTATAACTTGTTAAGTGTTGTTTTATATAAGTACTATATATATTAGTTCATATATAGACGGTTATAAGTTGGTATACATACGATTTAAAGTATTTTTTTTGTATTCATTAGTTTGGTTTTTAAAATTGTAATATATATGTATTTCTAAAGTATAATGTAAAGGTATATTTGTCATTTATTGAGTCGACATGTTGATACCTATATATATAGTTTTAAAAGTAATAGTTTGCAGTTACATAATGTTAGTTTACATGTTTTTTTGAAATATATATTTTTAATTTAATTTGTGTTTAAAATTCATTTTGATTTGGATATAAATATAACACTTTTTTTTCGAATGTATGTTTGAAAATTTTTGTTGGGAAAAGTTATAACATATATCTATTTCGGTTATATCTAGACTGTTCTAATTCATTTTACCAACTTCCTGTTATCAGCCCTGTTCGTCAAATCTGTGCCAATCTTCTTTGATCGTTGAATTCGTGCCGATTTTGCTTTGCTTGGATCGCAAATTCAATTTCAGTGTCCGTGTCCGTATCAGTGTGCGTATCTGCATCATCTTCTGTATTCTCTAGCCTCGAAAGGTGAGCAATCACTCGCGATTAACGTTCTTTTATTTATTAAATTTGATTTCAATTGAAATAACAATTGAAATTTGCTGCTATAGGTACTTAAATTGTTATATATGCTATTATCTTTGATTGTGCACCTGTGGGATATGACACCATATCTTGTTGTTATATTACATTGTTATTGATGATATATGCCTGTGATTATTATTATTATTATCATATCTGTCATCACTCTACAAGTTCCCTGTTAGTATAGAATTCACTATGGGTTGAAATGATACATACCCGAACGGACTTTAGAATAGAAGAAAATCGTTATGGGTCGAAATGATAGACCCAAGCGATTTTCATTTGAATTGAAATTGGGATTACGGGTTGAAATGATATCTACCCGTATATATTTAAATTACGGATTGAAATGATAAATATCCGTATCACTTAACCATATGATAGAATTATATACAGACACCGTTGGTTCATATATAAATATTTTGAAAATAAATTCTATGGATTTGGGAAGAAATATATGGTTTTAATAAATGTTGATTCTTAAATTATGATATATAAATGGTAATGATATATATATAGATTTAATAATAATATTTAATTTAATTAAGATTGATTTAATACATATAATATGGTTAAGTATTTAAATTTATGTTTCAAAATAGATTTCGGTAGTAATTTGAATAAGTTAAGGTTGGGAAGATAATTTTATTTAATTAAACCGATTTGAAACTTATTGAAATTGAGATTTAAGATATGATTTATAACTTGGGTTTGATTTAAAATAATTTAATGAATATTTCTTGTTTAAATAAATTTAAGGAAATATTTAGTAAAATGAAATTTAAGGCTAGTTAGATGATAGTGAATTTATGAAGTGAATATTCCCTGATTAAATAATAATGAAATTAAATCAAGAGCTATATGAAACTGTTAAATTTAACTTTGAAAATGTTGAATATTAAAGCTTTGAAATATATTGGAAATTTAAATGGTCTATTGAGAACTGAATTGAATTGATGAATTGAGCTTTGAATAAATTGAAATTGGAATTTGAGTTGATTTGAAGCAATTTGTGAGACTTAAGGAAATTATAACTACTTTACTTTATAAATTATGTAACCTATATATACTATTTTGGAAAATAGATATATTTGAAATAAAATGATATTTTAGTTTTGAAGGATAAATTAATGACCACGGTGTTATAATGTATATTTCCACCTTGTAGATAGTTCCGAAGATCCTTAGAGGATGGTTATCCCAAACATCCTTTAAGTTACTTGTATTTCAGTTGATATTTCACTTGAGTTGGATTTATTGATATAAGAATGTTAATCCTGGCTCGAGTGTTTTGTGTTTTGCTTTACGCTCGGGTCAGACCGAGTGATACAGCATTTTAGACTCACCCTTGGAGTTTGGAGCTTCCTTTGGAGATCCAACTATCGCCTCAGCTTTCAGCTCTTCTAGTTGATTTGTCCAAAGAAGTCATATGTTGTACTGGAGACTTCACTGCATTTGAGATATTCTGTTGTATTTTATTTCTAACTCTGATGTTTATATAGTAGCTTCATGAACTACTATTTTATCTATTCCGCTGCGTATTATTGTATTACTCTGTGTCTGTGATTCTGTGATTGATTTATTTACTATATATGATGAGTTTGCCAAATTTAAATAACAATATGATATTTTGAATTGTTCAAGTCCGACATGTGTGGATTTATTATCGATTTGAATGGTCCAAAATAGCGGGTCGTTACACAAAGGACACCCCATAGGTACGGTACAAAACAAACTCGTAAAAGGTGCTCTAGTGCATGTGAACACGGCACTTGAGGCAATGCCAAGGTAGATTTACCAATTGCAAAACCAGGCTGGTGGTAAAGCATAGCAGCTACTACCGCCCACCACGGAACACACTCCCATAATCAAATCGAGGGGTGGCCACCAAATCATCACAAAGTCATAATATGGTATCGAAGAAGCATGTCCGATCGGAGGCATGACCTCACTTGGCCCAGGTATAGCTCTTTTTTTAGTCACATCTAAGCTGACTTACGGGAGTCAGGGTCACGTAAATACCTCATACAGAAATCGTTCGCCAAACCATCTTACTTCATTTATGGAATCTCCACCACGTACACAGTTCTAAAAATGGTTTTCGGTTTTAGCAGAGAGTATGACAATATCCGATCCCGGTTTCTTTAACAACCAAACGCTTATTTCACACCAGATGGTTCTTTTACATTTCAAAAGTCAATTCAAAATTTGATTATCAAAATATCATATTCTCAAAATCACTTTCGAAATCATATCACATTTGAAAATCGTCTTCACTTTCAAAATCATATTTACTCAAATATGTCATTTCATAAAAAGGTATCAATTCCAAATTCCAACTTAAGTTGTATCATCATCAAGGATTTAAATATAATACTTCTACTTTACACAGTCTGAAATTTGGAAAATAATTTATATAATATAAATAGTTTAATTAGTTTAACACAGTTTAAAAAGATATAAATTAGGTTAAATAGGTTTAAAATAGATTAAATGAACTTAAAATAGATTAAAATCTTTTAAATAGATTTAAATGGTTTAAAATAGATTAAATAGGTTTATTATGGATTAACTAGATTTAAAATAGATTAAATGAATTTAATTTAGATTAAATAGATTAAATGAATTTAATTTAGATTAAATAGATTAAATAGTTAAAATAAATTAAAATAGTTTAAATTAAATTAAATTAGTTTAATATAGTTTAATAAAGTTTAAATGAGTTAAAATAGATTAAAATACATTAAAAATAGATTAAAATGGATTAAATAGGTTAATTAGTTTAAAATAGGTTAAATTAGATTAAAATAAATTAAATAGTTTATATTGATTAAAAATAGTTTTTAAATCAGTTAAAATATGTTTCAAAGTTACATCTAAACCTTTTTAGTAACTCGATTCCGATGAATTCATTTATATTTGAAACTTCAACTTTGAAATTCAAATTTAAATTCTTTGAACAATTCATTAAATCAATTCCAATTTCAACATTTAACACTTGGATTATTCGAAAATAATTCAGTTTATATAAATCAATTTCTATTTCAAAACGCCAGTTAACTGAATTCAAAATTTAAGGAAATAAAAAAATCACTTAATTTAACCAATGTGGTATCCGTATATAATTTTCTACCCTATGATCAAGTGATACAGATATTTATTATTTCAATCCGCAATTTACAATTGTACGGTTATATATCATTTCAAACCGCAATCCCGAATTAAATAAAAATCCATAAAATCGCTTGAGTATATCATTTCAACCCATAACGATTTTTCCCTAATCTATAGATCGTTCGGGTATGTATCATTTCAACCCATAGGGAACTTGTAGTGTTATAACAATATAAAATACAACATCCAATCATCCAATGTCAACAATCAAACATTCAAATCAATCAATAAACATCAATAGATAACTGATAGTCAATAACATGTATTAAATCGATAATTTAAATTCAATATTAAATTAAACGATGATTAAATGTTATAAAAGTCAAATTTAACTAGAATGACAATTTAAACATACCAAACATCAATCCATTAATTCCAAATCACATCATAAATTTAAGTTAACCAACATAAGGTAATCTAGTAGTTGTGAGTGGGTCAAAACACTCACCTTTCATTTTAAATCGATTTTAGAATCCAAAAATAGCCCAAAATCTAAAGATTCAGAATTAGTCCAAACCCATTCCAAAATGTTCGAAATTTCGATATGGTCACAATGGAGAAAACCGTGCGTGAATCCAAGCTCGTATGCAAAAGATATGACGTTTAGAAGATTATACGATTTATAATATAAATAAATAAAATAATAAAATAGAATATATACGTCACCTTGCAAAAACGCGCAAACCCTAGCAACGCTTCCATCTCGTTCGAACATGATATGTACAGCCGCCACCTTCATCGAGAAATCGTGCCACCACGCCTCGACTCCATCCAGATCAGGGACCACCGTCGCCTCCACCAGGCCCGGCCGCCTCCAACGACCCTCCTTACGATGGTCGCGACACCCCCCATACCTCCCGGCCGCTGCGCCAATTATCAGCCAATCACGGCCAATCCAACGACCTCTAGCAAAAACGAACGACACCCCCAAGGACCTTCTCGACACGAGCTTCCCAACGCCACCTCCCGATCGTTGATCGGGCGACGATCCACCGTTGGATCGTTAAAACCCTAATATGGACGGCCGAGGTTGATTTGCGAATTCTGGACAAACGGTGAATCCGATTGAAAAACGAATCACACTAGTGAATTACGCTCGTCTATAGCTTCGAATTGATATATAATTTGATATGGTTTGGAGGAGCTTGATTTTGAAATTGATTTGGAGATTGAAATTAAGGGTTTTGATTTGCAGCCATTAGAAGAAGGAAGAAGCTGTAGGTTGAATAAACAGATACGTACAGAAATGAGAAGTAATAAGACTGCTAGGGTTAGAACAAAACAAATACTAACGAAGCCCGATAAGAAATGAATAAACATCCGAATAGATTTGGATTGACGATAACGACCCGAAAAGCCCGTTCTGTCTCCGGAACGAAAATGGGTCATCCCATATATCAAAATAGATCTAACTATTTTCACGTTAATTAAATAAATTAATATTAAATCAATAAATCACCTTTTTTATTTTTTTATTCAATATTTATAAACTAACAAATTTCATCATTTTTGATTACTTAGACATTTATAAATAATTTAAAACAAATTTTCATATCAATTCAATGTCAATTATTTTACTAATTACAGTGTTCAATTTCAACTGTAATTAAATCCAATTAATTAAAATTTAATTCCAATAAATTGATTCAATTTGGTGTCGATCTTTTATTCAATCATTTATTACTCTATAGACATAGTTAACATTTGTTTATATCTTATTACACTAATACTTTACCATTATCATCTTACCTTTCATTAACGAAATATTTAATTACATTTAATTGTAATAAATCCATTTATTATAATTTAAATTCCAATAAGTTGATCATACTTGATTTCAATTCTTTTTACTCAATCGATTGTCATATTATGAATAAAATTTACATTGGTTGCATCTTATTGAATTACTATTCTACAATTATCAATTTAATCCACTAATCAAGTGAATTACTTGCAATTGATTTCCAATTTTAATTTAACAGGCTAAATCAATAGGTAACATATAATAATTGTCACCATTAACCTTTAGCTACATCTTATAAGTTTATTGGCAACTACAAGTGTTATAATTACTACTACAACACTAATTTTATTAAATTACAATTTATTACACGTTATTTCATAAATTAATCAACATTTAAATTATCAATTGCTCTTTTAATCCAATTATCCATTAATACATACATTACTATATTTTATTTACAGTCTATACCAATCATAACTCTTTCAATCCTTTTAATTAATTGGAATTACATTAAAAGCAGTATCAATTACCTTAAATTAATACTATTTCATTTTATTCTAGATATATTCTTATTATTAAATCTCAAATTTTTATTTCTACCAACATTAAATCACAAAACCCAATTAAATTAACTATTTTTAATTATCGAAAATTACGGGTCGTTACTCTCTCCCCCACTCAAAACTTTTCATCCTCGAAAAGAAAAAGAAAGGAAAAGAAAGAGTTAAGTAATCAATATAGCTTATTCAAAATATTAAATTTATAAATAATTAATTTACATAATTAAATAATTTAAATAAAATATATCAATTTATAACAATTAAATCCTTTTATATTCAAGTTAAATAAAAGTTTGAAATATATTTCACAAAAAATTTCTAAGTCCAAAATTCACGGAAAATTTCGGCAGAGTCTCCTTTGTACGGAGAGGTCTGGGAGAAATAATAATATCAATAATAACAATATATATCATATTTTTCAAAATAATATATCCCAAACTACGAGAAAAACAATATAATGCCGCTAGAAAACCGTAATCCGAGAACGTACCTATTCGTCGGGCAAACAACTCTTATTTTATGAAACCAAAAGTAGTAGCTATTGCTTCCATAAACCTGTATTTCACTTATATAATCCAAAGAAGTTAATAATTAAGTAAAAGAGAAAATATTTAAGTTGTTTTAATTAATAACAAATAAAACATCACAACATAACAACAATTTCATACAAACAAATCATACAATCATCACATACAGTCAAAATATCAATTTTACATCCATAGCAACCAAAACAAATGGTTTGTTCAGGTTCAGAACTTCTAATCATATAAAATGATAAATAAACTATGAAGTAAACCATACACTCAACAGTCGTAGATAACTTTATAGATTATTTATACATCTCTATACAAAATAGAAGTGTCCTTTTCCAACTAATCCATAAGTCAAACAAATAATAAATTCAACATATTTTTAAGTGTACACTATTTATCTTTTCACATCATTTATTGTTCATTTTTTCATACAATAAATTTCTTTAATTCACGTTCATTACTTACAAAATTTAAAATTTTCATTCACTCATATAAGGCTTATTTCATTACTTTACCTTCTTTACTTACATAAGTTGTATCCATTTCAATTATTTGGGATCATAAATGAATGCATTATTGAAGTATTGTATACATTTTATTTCAGTTTACTTCACATTTACAATTTAGTTTGATTTTTTTTTCATCATTTACTTTTCTTCTCTCATTCATATAATGTTTATTTTCATTAATTTACATTCGTTATTACTTACAAAATTTCATTCCTCCCTTTATTCATACAGTGCCATTTTCTTCCATTTTATTACTTTACATTCATTGCTTAAATAAGTTATTTTTATTTCAATTATTGGATTATACATTATTAGGTAAGTTTCTTTATAATTCAATTCACCATTTATAGATTATTTCTTTTTCACATTCATTCTTCCATATATAGTATCATTGAATATTAACTCCATTTCTAAGTCATTTCAATGGTTTTTAAAGTTATAATCACTCAATTTATATATAGTACTCATTTTAATTATAAATGGCTTCAATATTGATTCAAGTTTATAATTATTTACTTACAGTATTCACCCTTTACTATTCAATCTGATTTTAAATAGCTTAAAATGTTAACTTAAGTTTATAATCACTTTTCTTACATTATTCACTTTTATTACATTAAATTAGTAGCATTTCAAACTATTAACTTTAGTTTATAATAATTTATAACATTAGAATTTCTTATTTATAGAAGTAATTCCATTGAGCACTTCATTTTTCCCAAGTTTACTTATATAATATTCTATTACATATTCTATTTTTAACATTTCAACTTTTTAAATAATTTGGTAAGTTATATATATATATATATATATATATGTTTTTAAGAATGCAATTGAATATTACCCAAGTTTCTCCTATATATTTAGTTAACAAAATGTTCCATGGTTACACTTTCTTATTTTCATTTCCATTTTATTTACAGTTTACAAATTTCAATTTCTTATCTATTTCATTAATCATTTTAACATCAAATTTCTTATTTTCATTTTAGAAGTTTCCAATTTTTAATATAGTCAAGATTTCATTCATTACAATAATTTCAATTTCTAATTTACAGAAACTTAAGCACTAAACAACCGGGTTTCATTTCAATTATTTTAAAACAATATATAATCATATCCTTTATATATATATATATATATATATATGTTTTTAAGAATGCAATTGAATATTACCCAAGTTTCTCCTATATATTTAGTTAACAAAATGTTCCATGGTTACACTTTCTTATTTCATTTCCATTTTATTTACAGTTTACAAATTTCAATTTCTTATCTATTTCATTAATCATTTTAACATCAAATTTCTTATTTTCATTTTAGAAGTTTCCAATTTTTAATATAGTCAAGATTTCATTCATTACAATAATTTCAATTTCTAATTTACAGAAACTTAAGCACTAAACAACCGGGTTTCATTTCAATTATTTTAAAACAATATATAATCATATCCTTTATATATATATATATATCAAATCATATTTGGAATTCAAAATTAAGATTAATTTATCAGAATAATTATGCAGTAAAATTACTACAACGGTTTTCTCACCTTGAAACTCGAAAATGAACGTCGATGATGCGTGCACTCATCACCGAAATTATTTCCAGCGACAGAGAGGGGAGTACAGAACTTATTTCCTTTAAAATTTCCTTTTAAAACATTTCTTTCAAATCATATTGAAATATTTATATCGGAAAATACTTCTTAATTGTGACGACCGCCCATGACCCCTGCACCGAATCTAGAGATAGTGCGCTGTAAAGTGTGCCAGGCGACCATGGACGATTGTCAAGGTAGATAAAAACAACAAGATCTATCGTATTACTCACAGCGCATGGACAAAATACAATAGAACATATATATAGTGAAGCTTCACAGAATAGAATCCCATCAATAAAACTTCATAGGAGTTGAATACAAACATCTGAATAGTCAATACAACAAGCCTCACTACATATCACTCAGAGAATACAAAACAGCGGAACATCCAGTACATATAATAAGAAGATAATATGCAACCCTCCAGCTCGTCTTCGATATCAGCATCGTGAGAAGAGAACAGCACCTGTCACCTGCTACCTAGTCTGCCCGTCCCAAAAATGGACGAACAACCCAAGGCAATAAGAGTTAAAACATAAAGCCTTGAGTCAGACAACAGTCTTAGTGAGCAGTAAATTAACTAACAACATACCAAAAGAGCATAAAGGAAAAGGAATAGGAATACAACCCTCCCACTCCAACCTCTTTCTACAGTGATAGCCCCCAAACACACACTAAGTAGAAGCAAACATAGCAGAGCATACAAAGTAAAGTAAAGCAATTATCACTCGAGTCAAGGGCGATGTTTTCCAAGTACAAACCCCCAAGGCCTAAACCAAGATCAGATAAGCACCCAGAAAATACCGCTCTTGAGACCGAATGACGATACAACCAAACATCCATGACTCTGGCTATCACTGTTATCATTGCTTCGATATCACCGTTAATTGAATGACCGGCACATTCTTTCAGCCGTCCGTCAAGGGCTAATGGTAACCCCGGTTCTAGACATAACTCCCGCACGTCATCGTGACCCGTGCCTAGGACTATCGAATCTGCCCAGAGTACTTGACTACCCAATCAGTAGCCTTCAGGGACTATCGAATCTGCCCAACGTACTCTTGCTTTGAGCATGCTAGAACCTTCAACAACGATGATATCTCAGCCTTCTAGTCGTCCTCCTCGACAACTATTTCCATACTAGCTCAAGCGCCTCTCGAGCATCCATTATCCTCAACCCGAACCATATCACCGAGTTACCAACATGCTTGGAATGATCCCGTCTGGATTAGACCAAGACTATCTCATATCATGCTTCGCTTCATCACATCTTCACAAAGTCTCATCTCAACATCATCATCAAATCTATGCATAAGAGCTTCATCATTCGCTACATATGCCACAAGTAGCTTTCCCAATTCAAGAGCCTTTCTCTTAGCTTTTGAATCATCTTCGGTCTAAATCAAATCATCAATCATCTAATTCATAGCAATCAATCAAGTCAAACATTAATCCAAGCAATCAAGCATTCAAATATGATCTAAGTAGACAATTATAACAATAATGGCAATTCCGTAATTAAAGAGTTGAAAGTCTAATAAGCATGAAAACATGAACAATATCTCTATAATCTTGATGAATGAACTTGCATAGGTTAACATGTAGTAAAATGGATGTAACATCATCATGAACAATGGATCTATATGGATCTACACTTAGGATGAAGAAAATGTATGGAAATCACTATTTTAACACCAAATCGAACCAACAATCCGATATACTCCTTTGGATCCGTGTGAGAGATAATCACCACTCACCAAATCACCTAAACAACCTCAAATCAACACGCTTCAGATCTGGACAGCGAAGGATCTAGCTTGATCTATCGCGAATCCGCTTCAAACGATGAAATCTCTCTTCGAAGAATGTAGATCTTCAATCTAAGCTCTTCGATCTTCGATTTGATGATGGAAGGAATCACTAGATTAGAGTGGAGAAAAGAAGTGTAGAAGTCGAGCTCTCAAAATGGCAGCACTTCGTCGCTTCGAAATCCGGATCCCAAAAAGTGAGCAAAACCCTTTCTATTTATAGCTGAAATATCCCTAAGTCGTAACTCGGAATTAGGTCGTCCCCAACTTACGACCTAAACCCCTACCGACCTAAAGCCTCTACGACCTACCGACTTAGCAGAGCCTCCGACTTAACAGCTCAACCGAGTAACGCCTTAACGATATAACAACTACGACTTAACGCTATCTCCTTAACACGGCCACGACTCAACTAGGCTACGACCTAACTGGGTCTCCGACCTACGACTTAAGAATGCGCGCGATCTACGACCTAACACTTAGCAGATCAGCACCTTCTACGACTTAACAGCTTTGGGGCCTAATAGGGGATACGACTTAATAGATAGCATACAACCTACAACTCAACAGGGTACGACCTACGACTCAACACTCACGCGACCTATCAGGGTCACGACCTAACACTTAAGTCGTCTGAACGACTTAGCTAACCAAAGCTGCTCACCGCTTATCCCCTAGGTCGTTAACTCCACTGGGTCGGCCATTCCTTAAGTCGTCTACCCGACCTACCCCCCTTAGATTGCTAACTCGCCAACTTTTAAAAGTCGTCCCAACCGATCTAACACTTAACCAGTCTATAAAGTCGTCAGCTACACTTCCTTAACTCGGTTAACTGCTTAAGTCGGCCACTCGACCCAGACTTATTACTTAACTCATCCAAACCGACTTAGGACTTAACAAAGTCTGCCAAAATCTGAAACGACTTAAAAATGCTGAAAATTCCAGATTTTAACGAACTTTTCGATCCGTAAAAATACGGGTCGTTACATTCTCTCCCCCTTAGGAATTTCGCCCCCGAAATTCCAAACAAACAAGGCAATCAAAGACTATTCTGTACGCCTACCAACCATAACAATCAACAAACCATGCATCCAATTCTAGCTTAGCGTACAGAATTCTAACACTAGAACAAGTCACAATATCGTGAGATGACACGACACCTTAGGGCCATACCTTGAAGAGTTCAGGATGAGCTGCCTTCATCCTCTCTTCCACCTCCCACGTACAGTCGTTATCATCATCACTCCATTGTATCTTGAGCAACTTAACTACGTTCCTCCTAGGCTGTTTCGTGTCGGTTTCAACAACACGAAGCGGCTTACGAGGTCTTCTATCGACCGTATCAACTTCGAAATCTTCACAGCTATCAGCAGGAACCACTGTATTCGAGTCGTGCACGTACTTCCGTAGATACGACACATGAAAAACATTGTGCACACTCGACATCTTCTCAGGTAACTCCAATCTATAGGCGAGCTTTCCAATTCGCTCGATGATCGGGAATGGTCCAACAAATCTTGGAGCCAATTTCCCTTTCTTTCCGAATCGAATAACATTCTTCAGTGGAGAAATCTTCACAAAAACCATATCTCCTACGTCGAATTCCAAGTCATTACGATGCTTATCAGCATAACTTTTCTAACGATCTTGGGCTGCCTTCATTCGTTGCCGAATGATCTCTATACAATCTGAAGTCTGTCGAATCATCTCTGGCCCAAGCATCAGCTTTTCTCCAGTTTCTATCCAACACGTCGGTAAGTTACACGGTCTTTCATACAATGCCTCATACGGTGCCATACCAATGCTTGACTGGTAACTGTTGTTGTATGAAAATTCCACCAAATGAAGGTGATCTTCCCATGATCCCCCGAAATCCAAAACACAAGCTCTAAGGAGATCTTCCAAAACTTGGTTGACTCTCTCGGTCTGACCATCTGTTTGAGGGTGATAAGCTATACTCAAACACAACTCGGTTCCTAAAACTTCCTGGAAGCTCTTCCAAAATCCACTAGTGAACAATGGGTCTCGATCGCTCACTATACTCTTCGGAATACCATGGAATCGAACTATCCACTTAACATACAACTCAGCCAACTTTGATGCAGTCCTAGTCGATCGAACAGGAATGAATCTAGCACTCTTAGTCAAACGATCTACGAAGACCCAAATCCCTTCATTTCCCGTTCTGGTTCTAGGCAATCCATCGATAAAATCCATCGACACTTGCTCCCACTTCCATGTAGGAACTTCTAATGGCTGAAGCAATCCACTTGGCTTCTTCTGTTCGGCTTTTACCAACTGGCAGTTCTTACATTTGGAAATAAAATTTCCAACATCCTTCTTCATACCTTCCCAGTAGTAGGTTCTCTTCATATCCCGATACATCTTATTTCCTCCTGGATGAATTTTCAACTTCGAGTGATGACTTTCCTTCAGAACTTCACTCCTCAATTCATCTATATCGGGAACAACTAGTCGTCCTTGCTTCCGAAGCCAACCCTCTCGATCGACCTCGAATCCTTTATCCTTTTCTGGATCCAATCCAGATTCCAAATCACGGATAATCTTGACAAGCTTATCGTCTCGCTTTTGGCTCTCGCCAATTCTTTCCACTAGAGAAGGTCTTATCGATAAGTTTGCCAACATCTCAGGTTCCAATTCGCATCTAGGCCTGAAGTCAAATCCAGCTAAATACTCGAGATTCTTCCATTCTAAAAACATGGCTCCCAATCCTGCATGTCTTCTACTTAACGCATCTGCCACAACGTTACCTTTTCCCGGAGTATAAGCTATACCAAAATCATATGATGCCAAAAACTCTAGCCAACGTTGCTGCCGAAGATTCAAATCCTTTTAGGAGAAAAGATACTTCAACGACTTATGATCTGTAAACAACTCGAATCGAACCCCCAATAGATAATGTCTCCACATCTTCAGAGCAAAAACAATCGCCGCAAACTCCAAATCATGAGTCGGGTAATTCCTTTCATGCGGCTTCAGTTGTCGACTTGCATACGCAACAACTTTATCCTTCTGCATCAGCACTGCTCCAAGTCTAGTACCACATGCGTCGGTATAAACCACCATCTCATCATTCCCACTTGGAATAGTCAAAACAGGAGCACTTGTCAATCTCTCTTTCAAGATTTCGAAAGCTTGCTCACACTTAGCTTCCCATCTGAACACTTGGTTCTTCTTTGTCAATCATGTTAACGGTGCAGCTACCTTGGAGAAGTCTTTGATAAACCGTCGATAATATCCTGCTAATCCAAGAAAACTCCTCACATCTGATGCATTCTTAGGTCTGACCCAATCCTGGATTGCTGCCACCTTAGCGGGATCAACCGCTATTCCATTTCCAGAAATCACATGGCCTAAGAACCTCACTTCACTCTTCCAGAAGTGACACTTCGAAAACTTAGCCTTCAGCTGATGTTTCCGTAAGATTTCCAAAACAATACGCAAGTGTGTCTTGTGCTCTTCTTCAGTTCTGGAATAAATCAGAATATCATCCACGAACACAAGTACAAACTTGTTCAACTGATCTCTGAACACTCTATTCATAAGATCCACAAAATATGCTGGCGCGTTAGTCAATCCAAACGGCATTACTAGCCACTCAAAGAAACCGGATGTTGTCCTAAAGCTGTCTTCGGCACATTATCCTTAGCCACTCTCAACTGGTGAAATCCCGTTGCCAAATCCATCTGAGAAAACACCTTGGCTTCGTGAAGCTGATCAAACAAGTCATCTATTCTCGGCAATGGATACTTGTTCTTCTTAGTCACCTTATTCAGCTCACGATAATCGACGCACAATCTCAATGACCCATCTGCCTTGGTTGCAAACACAACTGGTGCACCCCATTCGGACACACTACGCCGAATGAATCCTTTTTGCAAAAGATCATCAACTTGCACCCTCAACTCTTGCTGTTCCCTAGGTGCCATCCGCCTAAGAGGCATCACAACAGGTCTGGCTCCTTCAACTAGATCTATACGAAACTCGATCTCTCTATGCAGCGGCAACCCTTTGACTTCGTCAAAGACATCCTCGAATCCATTAGCGATTGGCACCGATGACAGTCCATCCCGTGGAACAACCAGCGAATACATGAAGCTCATGAAGACGCCTTCTTCATGCTTACATCGTATCACAATCTTTCGCCCTTCCACATTCTCGACTGTCACTTCCAGCCTCTCACAATCAACCTTTGCCGCATACCTCCTAAGCCAGTCCATACCCAAAATAATTCCGAACCCCGCAAAGTTCAGAACAAAACAATCACAAACAAAAGAGCAACCATGACTTGACACAATCAGACCACGGCATAACATACACAAACAAGACGAACCCCCAACTGGATTAGTCACAAACAATGGCCTATCAACAATATCCGGTTCCAAATCTAACCGGCCTACGAGTTCACTACAAACAAACGAATGCGACGCTCCAGTATCAAACATAACTCTAACTGGAACACCACATAGGAAAAGAGTACCTTGAACCACCACACTCTTTCCTTTCTCTTCAGTAGTAGGAGCTTTTGAAGACGACGGAACAACTCCCAAAGCATAAGCTTGCACAATCTGCTTGTCCCTCCTCGGTTCTGGACAATTCTTCCTGAAATGCCCCGGCTTGTCACAGTTGTGACACTTCATCGGTGCCTTCGGATTCTTACAATCCTTAGAGAAATGGCCCTTCTGCTGACAATTGTAGCAAGTCACTTCGCCCTTCGGCTTCTTCTGGCCATCCTTACCCTTCTGCTGTTGCTGCTTCCTCTTCTTGTTTCCACCTTGCTGAGGTTTAGACTCTTCCCTGGTCACAGCAACAACAGATCCTTCCTTAGGAAACAGACTCTCATGCCTGAGAGCTTTCTCCACAAGCTTCTCAAATGAATCGTCCAAATGATCCACCAACTGTCTCCCAAGATAACTGTCCAAGCCTGTCACAAACTTCTCATTCTTCTGATAGGCAGATTCGATATACGACCGGGCATACTTGGACAAAGCTTCGAACTCAGAAACATACTCAAGAACTGGTCTTCCACCTTGCTTGAGCTCCACAAACTTCTTGAACAGAACAGACTTCTGAGCTGTAGAAATGAACTTAGCTTCAAACCTGACTTGGAATTGCTCCCAAGTAATCTCTTCCTTCGGAGTATTGATGGTAATAGAGTTCCACCAATCAGAAGCTCTCCCTTGAAGCTGTCTTGATGCTAACTTCCTCTTAGTTGCATCCTCGATTCCCAAATCACCAAAAATCCTTCTACAAGCATCTATCCACCTCTGGACCTCAATAGTTGATTCCGTTCCCAAGAAAACCTTCCCTCCGAGAGCAGTATAGTCCTTGCACAACTTAGCAAAATCCACTGGTTTCGGAGTTTGGACTTGAACTCCAACATCTACTGCTGCCCCCGGAACTGGTATCCTTCTCATGATCGAAGTCATCATAGCTTCGAACATAGCTGCATAATCAGCAGTCCCCTCAGTAGCACGGCCTTCCCTAGCAGCTGGTCTCCCTCTTCGACTCATCCTTAATATCTATAAAAAGGAATGATCAGAACATCTTAGAGAAACAACTGCATAAAGGACTCAAACTCTACTAATCTACTATATTATATATAGTAGTCATCCATCAAAATTACAATTACGTCTCTCATACGTAGTTATGTCAGCGAGCGTTGGGTAAAATCGATTAACCAATGCTCTGATACCAAATGTGACGACCGCCCATGACCCCTTCACCGAATCTAGCGAGCTGAAATATCCCTAAGTCGTAACTCGGAATTAGGTCGTCCCCAACTTACGACCTAAACCCCTACCGACCTAAAGCCTCTACGACCTACCGACTTAGCAGAGCCTCCGACTTAACAGCTCAACCGAGTTACGCCTTAACGATATAACAACTACGACTTAACGCTATCTCCTTAACACGGCCACGACTCAACTAGGCTACGACCTAACTGGGTCTCCGACCTACGACTTAAGAATGCGCGCGATCTACGACCTAACACTTAGCAGATCAGCACCTTCTACGACTTAACAGCTTTGGGGCCTAATAGGGGATACGACTTAATAGATAGCATACAACCTACAACTCAACAGGGTACGACCTACGACTCAACACTCACGCGACCTATCAGGGTCACGACCTAACACTTAAGTCGTCTGAACGACTTAACTAACCAAAGCTGCTCACCGCTTATCCCCTAGGTCGTTAACTCCACTGGGTCGGCCATTCCTTAAGTCGTCTACCCGACCTACCCCCCTTAGATTGCTAACTCGCCAACGTCTAAAAGTCGTCCCAACCGATCTAACACTTAACCAGTCTACAAAGTCGTCAGCTACACTTCCTTAACTCGGTTAACTCTTTAAGTCGGCCACTCGACCCAGACTTATTACTTAACTCGTCCAAACCGACTTAGGACTTAACAAAATCTGCCAAAATCTGAAACGACTAAAAAATGCTGAAAATTCCAGATTTTAACGAACTTTTTGATCCGTAAAAATACGGGTCGTTACATCAATATTACTAATATTATGTTCCCAAAATCTTTCAAAAGAAATTTTCAAAAATCCTGGAAATTAAGTTCTCAAAGTTTCGGTTTATATTCATTTTATTTGTAAATCTTATTTTTCCATCAGTATTTATAAAATTTCACTACCTAACAAACAAATATAAAACAACCAACTATATCATTTATAAAATTTATTATTTTATATACAAAATATATAATAGGCAAAAATTATTTCATTTACCTATATTTCAAAACAATATTTTGTCGGTTTGTCCAATTTAGATTTTAGAAATCCCTATCGATGTCATAGTGTCCTATGCACCAACCAGAATTTATAAATACAAAATGGAAAAAATTAACACAATACAATAAACCCTTTTATAACACTAACAAATACGTTCTCTCATATATATACACTCAGCGACTCATTCTAGGGTATTACTACCCTATTCTATATGAGTCGGACCCCACAAAGCTAAGGTTATCGCTAAACCAAAGCTCTGATACCAACTGTAACGACCTGCCTTTTTGGACGTTTTAAGCAGACACACATGCCAGACTCAAACCATTCAAAAGGGCAGATTGTTATGGGCTAAATAAGAAAAAACAGAGAAAGAAAAAAAACAAATACAGAATCTCGCAGCGGAATGACAAAATATAATAATCAAATAAACAGTTCATGAAGCTGTTTACAAATAGATTGATTATACTTTTATAATACAGATCAGAGTTACATACAATAAGAATAAATAATAAATAAATGCAGCGGAACAACATGATACAGTGGAATAAATATAATACATAATAATAGTACAAAATCTTCGCCTTCTTCCTCCAGAAAGCAGTCTTCGATAAACTGAAAAGCTCAGACTGACCCGAGCGAATTGAAAAGACAAAACACTCGAGTCAGAACTAAAAGATCTTATGTAAGTTAAATCAACAATATATAAATATGGGTGTAACGGCGTCAGAGATGTTTACGGGGTTTGACATCTCCTATCTAGTGTCTAACGTGAGTGCAATAACTTAAGAGATGTTCGGAATTTCCATCTCCTAAGGATCCGTTAAACTATCTACTATGTAGTACAATACGCTATTATAATAGTGTCTACAATAAAGTAAAATATTAAAATAGCATTAAGGAGTTACCCATATCTCCCTTAACACATTTTATATATTCTCGTAGTCTACACAATGTCGTAGACCAACTGTAACGACCTGCCTTTTTGGACGTTTTAAGCAGACACACATTCCAGACTCAAACCATTCAAAAGGGCAGATTGTTATGGGGTAAATAAGAAAAAGCAGAGAAAGAAAAAAAAACAAATACAGAATCTCGCAGCGGAATGAGAAAATATAATAATCAAATAAACAGTTCATGAAGCTGTTTACAAATACATTGATTATACTTTTATAATACAGATCAGAGTTACATACAGTGCGAATAAATAAAAAATAAATGCAGCGGAACAACATGATACAGTGGAATAAATGTAATACATAATAATAGTACAAAATCTTCGCCTTCATCCTCCAAAAAGCAGTCTTCGATAAACTGAAAATCTCAGACTGACCCGAGCGAATTGAAAAGACAAAACACTCGAGTCAGAATAAAAGATCTTATGTAAGTTAAATCAACAGTATATAAATATGGGTGTAACGGCGTCAGAGATGTTTACGGGGTTTGACATCTCCTATCCAGTATCTAACGTGAGTGCAATAACTTAAGAGATGTTCGGGATTTCCATCTCCTAAGGATTCGTTAAACTATCTACTATGTAGTACAATACGCTATTATAATAGTGTCTACAATAAAGTAAAGTATTAAAATAGCATTAAGGTGTTTCCCATATCCCCCTTAACACGTTTTATATATTCCCGTAGTCTATACAATGTCGTAGGTTCCACGAAACCGGTGGTTTACCCAGAAGACACCCCATAGGTACGATACAAAACAAACTCGTAGAAGGCGCTCTAGGGCATATGAACACGGCACTCGAGGCAATGCCAAGGTAGATTTACCAATTGTAGAACCGGACTGGTGGTAACGCATAGCAGCTACTACCGCCCACCTCGGAGCACACTCCCATAATCAAATCGAGGGGTGGCCACCAAATTATCACAAAGTCATAATATGGTATCGAAGAAGCATGTCTGATCGGAGGCATGACCTCACTTGGCCCAGGTATAGCTCCTGTTTTAGTCACATCTACGTTGACTCATGGGAGTCAGGGTCACGTAAATACCTCATGCAGAAATCGTTTGCCAAACCATCCTACTTCATTTCTGGAATCTCCACCTCGTACACAGTTGTTAAAGTGGTTTTTGGTATTGGCAGAGAGTATGGAATATCCGATCCTGGTCTCTTTAACAACCAAACGCTTATTTCACACTAGATGGTTTTTTTACATTTCAAAAGTCAATTCAAAATTTGATTATCCAAATATCATATTCTCAAAATCACTTTCAAAATCATATCACATTCGAAAATCTTCTTCACGTTCAAAATCATATTTACTCAAATATGTCATTTCACAAAAAGATATCAATTCCAAATTCCAACTTAAGTTGTATCATTATCAAGGATTTAAATATAATACTTCTACTTTACACAGTCTGAAATTTGGAAAATAATTTATATAATATAAATAGTTTAATTAGTTTAACACCGTTTAAAAAGATGTAAATTAGGGTAAATAGGTTTAAAATAGATTAAATGAACTTAAAATAGATTAAAATCTTTTAAATAGATTTAAATAGTTTAAATGGTTTAAAATAGATTAAATAGGTTTATTATGGATTAACCAGATTAAAAATAGATTAAATGAATTTAATTTAGATTAAATAGATTTAAAATAGATTAAATAGTTAAAATAAATTAAAATAGTTTAAATTAAATTAAATTAGTTTAATATAGTTTAAATGAGTTAAAATATATTAAAATATATTAAAAATAGATTTAAATAGATTAAAATATTTTAAGATAGATTAAATAGGTTAATTAGTTTAATATAGGTTAAATTATATTAAAATAAATTAAATAGTTTATATTGATTAAAATAGTTTTTAAATCGGTTTAAAATAGGTTTCAAAGTTACATCCAAACCTTTTTAGTAACTCAATTCCGATGAATTCATTTATATTTAACACTTCAACTTTGAAATTCAAATTTAAATCCTTTGAACAATTCATTAAATCAATTCCAATTTCAACATTTAACACTTGGATTATTCGAAAATAATTCAGTTTATATAAATCAATTTCTATTTCAAAATGCCAGTTAACTGAATTCAAAATTAAAGGAATTAAAAAAATCACTTAATTTAACCAATCCAGTGACCGTATATAATTTTCTACCCTATGGTCAAGTGATACGGATATTTATCATTTCAATCCACAATTTAAAATTTTACGGTTATATATCATTTTCAACCGCAATCCCGAATTAAATAAAAATCCATAAAATCGCTCAAGTCTATCATTTCAGCCGATAACGATTTTTTCTTAATCTATAGATCGTTCGGGTATGTATCATTTCAACCCATAGGGAACTTGCAGTGTTATAACAATATAAAATACAACATCCAGTCATCCAATGTCAACAATCAAACATCCATCACAATCATCATCCAAATCAATCAATAAACATCAATAGATAACCGATAATCAATAATAGGTATTAAATCGACAATTTAAATTCAATATTAAATTAAACGGTGATTAAATGCAATAAAAGTCAAATTTAACTAGAATGACAATTTAAACATACCAAACATCAATCCATTAATTCCAAATCACATTATAAATTTAATTTAACCAACATAAGATAATCTATTAGTTGTGAGTGGGTCAAAACACTCACCTTTGATTTTAAATCGATTTTAAAATCCAAAAATAGCCCAAAATCTAACGATCTCAGAATTCATCCAAACCAGTTCCAAATGTCCGAAATTCCGATATGATCAAAATAGAGAAAACCGCACGTGAATCCAAGCTCGTATGCAAAAGATACGACGTTTAGAAGATTATACGATTTATAATAAATAAATAAAATAATAAAATAGAATATACACGCGACCTTGCAAATACGCGCAAACCCTAGCAACGCTTCCATCTCGTTCGAACACGATATGTACAGCCGCCACCTTCATCAAGAAATCGCGTCGCCATGCCTCGACTCCATCCAGATCAGGGACCACCATCGCCTCCACCAGGCCTGGCCGCCTCTAACGACCCCCCTTACGATGGTTGCGATGCCCCCCCATAGCTCACGGCTGCTGCGCCAATTATCAGCCAATCGTGGCTGGTCCAACGACCTCTAGCACAAACGAATGACACCCAAGGACCTGCTTGACACCAGCTTCCCAACGCCACCTCCCAATAGTCGATCGGGCGACGATCCACCGTTGGATCGTCAAAACCCTAATATGGACGGCCGAGGTTGATTCGCGAATTTTGGACAAATGGTGAATCCGATTGAAAAACGAATCACACCAGTGAATTACACTCGTTTAGAGCTTCGAATTGATATATAATTTGATATGGTTTGGAGGATTTTTATTTTGAAATTGATTTGGAGATTGAAATTTAGGGTTTTGATTTGTAGCCATTAGAAGAAGGAAGAAGCTGTAGGTTGAATAGACAGATACATACAGAAATGAGAAGTGATAAGGCTGCTAGGGTTAGAACAAAACAATATATGCTAACGAAGCCCGATAAAAAATGAATAAACATCCGAATAGATTTGGATTGACGATAACGACCCGAAAAGCCCGTTCTGTCTCTGGAACGAAAATGGGTCATCCCATATATCAAAATAGATGTTTTCGATATTTTTAAATTCAATACAGGTTTCAAGTCCTAATTCCATCGTATGAAGAAGTTGGCTTAAAATCAGTTTATTTCAAATAGATTTCAATTGAATTTAATTAAATTGATTTCTACGCATTTCGAGTCCGTACGATCAAACGACAAGTCCGATCGCTACGAAACTTGAAACCTTACAATAATTCACTGTTACGGATCCGACGAAATTGGTTTCGTCAAAATCCAAGATAGTGGTCAAAATGGTTATTTTCACGTTAATTAAATAAATTAATATTAAATCAATAAATCACATTTTTTTATTCAATATTTATAAACTAACAAATTTCATCATTTTTGATTACTTAGACATTTATAAATAATTTAAAAAAAAAATTCATATCTATTCAATGTCAATTATTTTACTAATTACAGTTTCAATTTCAACTGTAATTAAATCCAATTAATTAAAATTTAATTCCAATAAATTGATTCAATTTGGTGTCGATCTTTTATTCAATCATTTATTACTCTATAGTCATAGTTAACATTTGTTTATATCTTATTACACTAATACTTTACCATTATCATCTTACCTTTCATTAACGAAATATTTAATTACATTTAATTGTAATAAATCCATTTATTATAATTTAAATTCCAATAAGTTGATCATACTTGATTTCAATTCTTTTTACTCAATCAATTGTCATATTATGAATAAAATTTACATTGGTTGCATCTTATTGAATTACTATATACAATTATCAAATTAATCTACATTAACTGCACAAATCAAGTGATTTACTTGCAATTGATTTCCAATTTTAATTTAACAGGCTAAATCAATAGGTAACATATAATAATTGTCACCATTAACCTTTAGTCACATCTTATAAGTTTATTGTCTACTACAAGTGTTATAATTACTACTACAACACTAATTTTATTCAATTACAATTTATTACACATTATTTCATAAATTAATCAACATTTAAATTATCAATTGCTCTTTTAATCCAATTATCCATTAATACATACATTACTATAATTTATTTACAGTCTATACCAATCATAACTCTTTTTATTCCAAATATATTCTTATTATTAAATCTCAAATTTTTATTTCTACCAACATTAGATCACAAAACCCTATTAAATTAACTATTTTTAATTATCGAAAATTACGGGTCATTACAATTAATATATATATATATATATGTATGTGTGTGTGTGTGTGTTTAATTTTTTTTATATATTGTTTCGGCTTTACAACAAAAAATTTATTATATTTAATATATTTTATAATTTATTTAAATATATTTATATAGTTAGAAATATATATGATGTTACATAATATACGTATATATATTTGTATATTTACATAAGGTTATTTAAATAAAAATATAGTTCATATATATATATATATGTATGTATGTATTTTTAAAATTTTATATATAAAAATAAAGTATATAAACTTAGATTTTGACAACATATTTGTTTTAGATGAGCTAATGTGCCCGTTGTGGTGTAAATCTCAACACATATACACAGACATGTTATAATTACACGGATTGATATGTTATACATGCACACACACATTCATATATATGTGTGTGTGTGTGTGCCAGATACACGTGTATATATATATATAATATAGCATAAATTAAATAATACAAAATCATTTTATAAATTTAAATAAAATCTTCTTTTATTTAAAAGAAATTTAGAAATATTCTAAATAAATTAGACTTCCTGGGCCCAATAAAGATCCAAAATGGTAAAAAAAATTGAATTTCACTCATTACTTCCGCTGCGGGTTGGCCCAGTTCCAACAAAAGGTATGCCCTAGGGGCAATTATGTAATTTTTTACATATATCCAACTTAGTAACCAATCTTGTTCAAAATAAATGGTGTTTTCTTTCTATTATATATTTGTTATATAGTGATATAAATAATAAGAAATTAATTTAAAGTATATAGATGGAATATCCTTAAATGATATGTTATGTGATAGTAATTATAAAGTTTTGTAATCATGAGAATTTTGCCACATTGAGAATAACATATTGTTTTAAATATTCCTAATCGAGATGTTTTGAGAAAGGGTATTGATTCATTCATCGAGACTAGTGCACGTAAAGCTCTACAAATGTTGCGTACGTAGTGTATTTCTCGTGGTTGCAGGAGGCATCAAGGGGTTACGTATTGGTAGTTGTTAGATAACTATAAAATGACTCACTCGAGAGTTCTCTATTGGTTAATATAACTAAGGTCAAATAGACAATCTCGAAGTGATGATGTTACATAGTTCCCTCATCTTGAGATAATGTGGAACTTCAATATGGACACTCCACTTTGATTATAGTTACATATAGGCATGGCGCCCAATGAATGACTTTAGTTGGGTCTGAGTTGAAGCATTGGAAGTGAAACACTATTTAATAGAGAATTCGTCTTTTCAGTTATATGAAGTTAGTATCACGATCAACTGTAATCAACCCAAAATTAAAGTCTCTAACCAGAGTAAAATAGTTAGTGATAATAATTATTATTAAACCAAAGTTTTTGTATTTGGAATTTCAAAGTTAAATGTGGATGATATTGAAGTTTTGACCAAAACCAAATTCCATAAGTCCTAATGTAATATAGTTTGGACGAAGAGAGTTAGTGTAATTAATCGTTACTACCAGGTAATGCTTATAATAGTAAAATTGGATTTTATCGAAAAACGTGTAAGTGATAAATTCGGCCAAAATGTCACCTCGTTAGCTAAGGTGACGAGTGAATGCTAATATTCGAATAGTTCGATATTAATCGCTGACTGAATTTACACCTGCGAGTTGCACTACCGCATTGATAGATTCTTCGAAATACCACATGATTTAATTGATATATATAGTTATAAATTAATCAATATTTTTTTAAGATATTAATTAATTTTTTTTGATGTATTGGATGCCATTAGTATTGTCGGATACCACTAGTATTTAATTGGATGCGAATATAAAAGTTATATATATACAAATCGATATACGATATCGTTGAACATTTAAATTTGATTTAAATATAATTATTTTCTAAATGTTAATAAAAAAATTAAAGGCCCATCTAGCCTCATTTATGGCAGGGCATAGAAAGAAGAAAGAGGCTTGAAATCTAATTTTTGGATCTAGAAAATGCAGGGAGGAGGTTAAGGACGGTTACATCAATAAATACCTTGCCTTTCATTCACTTGCCACTATTAATGACTCTCTTTCAAAACCCTTGCCTCCACCTTCATTTTCTAACATTCATGGCCGAAAATTCAAGGCAAAATAAAGGGGGGAAAATATTTTAATGGCATCCAATTAGATCAATCATAAAAGGTGGCTCTCGTTCTCTTAAAAAGCTAGGAGACTAATTCAGATTTGGACCAAGGAGCATTTATCAATCAAGGTGAATTCAAGGGCTACATCTATTAGATATGATCTATTATATTTTATATGTATATTCACTATGATGTTATAGATGTAGTTATTTGATTATTTTGATGAATTAGTATACGTATTTGTTGTCCACTTTTAATTTGTATATGTATAGATATGAAATTTTTGAGTTTGTTAACTTGAATTGGATTTGAAAATAATAATGATGGTTTTGATTGTTAATTCTTATTGTTTTTTATGTTAATGTTGGTGCTATTTTAGATCTAAATCCAATAACTAATTGATTATTATATATGTGTGTGTGTATGTATGTGTGTGTATGTACTAAAATTAATTTGAAAACTATTTTATAATGTATGTTTAAAAAACATTTACACACACACATATCTTAATATGATGGAGATCTGATAAATTTTAATTTATTATTGCTTATAAAATATATACATTTTAGCTTACTTTAAATTATTAACATATAAAACTAACACTACGCCATAGATTGCATACTGCAACACCAAAGAAGTGATGCAGGAAGTGCCAAAAAATGTTGCTGTAGGCTAAAAAAGGGCAAAGGCAACACTTTCTCGGTGTTGCATTTTGCCGCGTTGCCGCAGACCTCAAAGGCAACATTTTGACTATCTAAGGCAACATAAGAAATATTGTTGCAATAGAACCCTATTTGGGTCTATAGCAACATCCATAGGCGTCTGTACCAACATTCCAAAATGTTGCTATAGATATTAACTTTCTGAATTTCTGGGGCCCACAATGTAGAGCATATTTGATTTTTTAATAGAAATAAATATTTATTTAATAAAATGCTACCGCACAGAATTTGATATTCAAACAGTAATTTATTTAAATAAATATTTTATTTCAACATTTAAAATAGTACAAATTCCTGACTCCACTATTTTACAATTCAATGATATATAACACTGATATTCACATATACAGATATTCCTCACTACATCACTCAGTTCACTCATTACATATGCAGTTTCAATTTATACAGACACCGACAAACATATGACGAGCTGAGTGCCGAGCCGAAGGCGAGCCGAGTGCCGAGCCGAAGGCGAGCCGAGAAGCGGGTCCGGGCGCAGCGCCGGTGGGGGTCCGGGGCACCGCAGTCCCGGCGGGGATCGACCTTGGAAGATCGAGCCTTCTTTGAAACGACGTAAAATGATGCACAAATGAACACCTCCTGCGAATTTGAACACCTCCTCGATGACCTAGCAAAGAGTCCAAGAGCCAAGTATATGTGAATAGGACCATTGCACAATTAAACAAATGACTAATCATATCAAGATCACAAAATCATATAAAATGAATCAGAGACTTGTTTTCTTTACCAATTTCAAACCATCTTGTTTTTTTAGTATAAGACAATTTCAAGCACAAAAACATACGATTTTGTTTCTTAACTGCAAGATGGTATGGATAAAAAGTTACCTCATAACCAATCCACCCAACTGAAACTACAACAGCCACGCCCAATGCATTGGTGAATTTCCTGTAGACGTCTAGCTTTGCCATCAATCTCCTTGCCTGTCATGGTGCACAATCAAATCCAGCATTTCGGTAGAAAGTAAAGAATCATAATGATTGTATAAATATATTAAGATTTTTGGAAGCTTAACTAACATTGTTCAATTTGTACCTGGAGTTTATCCAAAGTTCTGGAGAGGGAAGTGAAAATCCAAAGAATGAAAAATGCATCCAACACCCCAACTGGAAGAACCAAAACCAATTTGCACTTTCAAGGAATCTGTAACTTTTGATGCCTCTGCTGCTTCCTCTGATCTTCGGAAAATGATTTGCTCAAAACAGACATGATTAAAAATAAAATAAGATGCATTTATCCATTAGTTGTTTAGGATGCTAGTAACAACATAGAATTTCGCACCTTGCACATGTTCTTCTAATTTCTCCCTTTCACACTGCATCTCTGCCAATTTCTTATATCCAGCATGCTCAAGAACGATATTTTACCCCTTGCACCTGCTTATGCCCTGCACCAGATTTTCAACCCCTCTTCTCTTACAAAACCAATCAGACGATCGATATAGATCTGTCTTATCTTCTACTCAATATGTTTTTACCCCTTGCTCTTCGCTGTAATTTTCCTCACACACCCAGTTTGCGGAAGATGTTTTCTACATGCCAGATCAATTACATGGCAGATTGTGGTAGACATCCACACATCTTCAGGCCGCTCTCTCCTAGTCGGTAGAACTTCGGTTGTGCTATCACACTATGCAAGCATTGTTCTAAACTCTGCAAGCTAGTACTCTTTCAGCTAATCATTTCAGAATTACCTTCTAAATCAAACAAGCCAAACCAGTTGCGCTTCAGCGTTTCAAGCAACTTTAGGTCAGATTTTTCCCTGTTTTTCAACCGTCCACGGCCCAGCTTTTGCAGCGTCGTTCCTTCATAGCAGTAGAAGTTTGCTTGTTACACATAGAATTTTGTTTTTGGAAGAAAAAAAAAAGAAACGAAAATATGATTTGAAAATTAGGGATTTGGAAATTGGGGGTGAGAACGAAAATGATATGAAAAGTAAAGCGGGAAAACGAAATTTTGGGGCAAATTGCAGTGGTGATCCATTTTAACAACCAGATTAAATGTAGACCGTTGGATCGTATTCACGCGGATTGCTAATTTTATTAATTTTTTAATTTGAATACATCTATAGCTACTGCAACATCTTGTTGATACCTATGCTAACACCTTGAAGCGAGTGTTGTAATAGACAAAAATCAGCATACCTATCGTTACATTATAGCTAGCAACACCTTGTAATTTCGTTGCAGTAGACCATCTATGGCGTAGTGTAAGGTTATATTTGGATTTATAAATTAAGATCCATTTTCAAATTGTTCCACTAAATCAAATCATAGCATGTTTCGAAAATAAACCTTGAATTCAAAATAGTTGACCTGGTTGGATTAATTTAGACTAATTAAGGGATTCATTAAAAATACATACACATTTTGTTCAGCACCCCAATATCAAATGAAACAACAAAAACATGTAAATCTATCATAATAATCAGAAGAAAACGAGAACATACAAGTGCTTTTTATAATGGTTCAGCAAGTACACCGGTCTACGTCCACTTTAATCTTATTATTTGATTGATTCTCTTTGGAATACAATGATCATAACTCAAATCCGAGCATAATCTAGTAGATCCAAAATTTAGGAGTGTTTCGAGGAAGAATATGATAGAAAAGAATCAAGGTGCCCAAAAGTCCTTTTCTAGTTGAAGTTAGGTTGCGATTTATAGGAGATCCATCCTCCTATCTTGTAATTGGGCCAGAATTCGTCTAAGTCTTCAAGATTCGCAAATCTAATAGGAAAACAGGTCACATCACACAAATCCTGAGATGAAAAATCATGTTAGTACTGACTTACCGACCATAAAAGTGGTCGGTACTAAGCTCTTTCGCTTCACCTCGATAAAATTTCCCACGTCTTCTTGCAAGTCTTCATCTTGCAAATCTCTTATACGGATCTTGCCTCGAAAAATTCATCTTAGTACTGCCAAAAAGTGGTCGGTAGTGACCTTTTTTTATTGCTCATTTTTCTTCCACATTTCTTAGATACTTCATTTTGTTCTTCAAAGCATGAATCTAATTTCTTGATCCATTCCAACTTTATCTTGACGTTCAGTTCATCCTCTTGAGCCTGTTTGAGACTGTGGAAATTTTGGATGTAAATTTGCCTCTCAATGTACGTTTTATGATAGTAGGTGTGCTTTGATCAAGAATAAGTTCCAGGAGTGATCAATCATTGGTAGTTGAGCTTTTCAGCTATCCATCAATCCAATTTTTAGTGAACCATCTGTTTTCTTCAGATTCACCTATAAATCAAAGGTTGCTCTAGACCATTATAGCTAAGGACTCAAGTCCTTGCTTAAGGGTTAGCCATAAATCGTAATCATTCCGTGTTTGCCTGAAGTTCTTATATCAGATATCAGTGTCAAAGCCATACCTTGATCCCCCGGGGTTAAGTTATCATATATCATTATCGGAATCATCCCATATCACCCGGGCTTAAGGTTACCATAAGTCAGTATCTATATCGTAAGGTGTTCAAATCCTAAGGCCAAGTCTAGATCTCCCTAGATCCCACAATCAACATCCAATCTAGGGTCTGATCTCCCTGGATCATCTAACATCCAATCTACGGTTCAATCCCTTCGGACCGTTCAACATCCAATATAGGGTTTGATCTCTTCAGATCCATGCTGAGTCTAATCCACTAGCTCTCTGATGAAGGGGCTCAACGTCCAAGTAAGTTCATTTACTCACTCTCCGATGAGGGAACTTACTTTCCTAGATAATGCATGCACTCACTCTCCAGTGAGGGGGCTAGTTATTTGTAGAAGTTCAATCCACCCGCTCGCCAACAAGGGGACTTGCACCGTATGGTCATCGCCCCATCTCTCCGGACATGACTGTTGCGTTCAATCAATATCAGTCATCATGTTCCAGTGGTTTTCCAAATAAAATATTCATTTGTAAAATCCAAAGCAAAACAACAAACAAATATCCTAAGCATTTGTCCCATACATCCAACTTAGAGCATGCCTAGAGACTAATTGAGATCTTGTAAACGTGTAAGCGGCCCGAGGTTATTATTATCTTATTTATTCAAAATAGAAAGAAAAGCATGGATTCAAACTTGACCCCCGTCCTTCCCGATAATGGGATTACCAATTTTGACCTAGATCCACGGTCATGACCCAATGTATTTGCTGCAGATAGTGGTTGCACCAGCTACACCACTATAGTTTGGTTCCTTGCGTATTGCTCTAGCTGATTACTTCAAACCAGCTCTTCTATCAACTCACGAAGATGTCGGCACTCATTCATCTCATGCCTATTTATCTCATGAAAAAGGCAAAATCTTCTAATCTTTTTGTCCCAGTCTATGGGTTCCCTCTTACTGGCTTCCAGTAGGAGATCTGCCCAAAGTATCAAGATAAATCCTCTTCGGGGTTTCAGTCAGATCAGTATAAAAAGAGAATTTCTATTTCGTCCTTTGTCGCTTCGGTCCTCAGAAGCCATCATCGGCTTTTCGCTTTCCTTTCTCTTTACTATATCCCACTTCAGACGGTCCTCCGTCATCCACAGTGTTAACCTCAGCACTATCATTCGGAGTCCTATTAATGCAAATATCTCTTAGCTTTGTAATAAAACTCTGTGAGACCCATTGGTGAATCTATTTCCAATGCAGCTTTGAAGTCGGCCTTGCTCGCAACTCCAGAGAATACCGCCGTCAGGACTATCGATGGATTTGACTTATTGACTGCGACGGCTGCTGCGTTCTCGTTAGACGACTCCTCAGGGTCTCTCCAGCCCTTTTCTTTATGCTCGAAAGCATTATCACATCCTTTAGTCGAGAAATGTGAACTCACTTCAAGATTAAATGCTTTTTACAATGGTTTAAGACATCATTAATATATGTGTGTTGTGTAAGAAGTAAATTATTATGAAATAATTAAGAAAGCTAATGTTGTGTATTAGCAAAAGAATAAGGGGTGGGACAAAATCTTAGGCAAAAAAGAAAGGCGTGTCATTGCTCCAAACAAAGTTTCACAAAAAAGTGTTTCCTCCACACTTCACTTCAGAAATCAGTGTGCCCTAAAGTTCTCAACTCCATCTCTCTCCCAAATCGCTATCAGCGTTCCCTAAAATCATCATCACTCTCCCCAAATAGCATCAAATCACCCCTGTCCAAATCTCCTTAAATCACACGTCGTTGTTGCCTCTCCCCCTACCGTTGATTTCGGCGATGCTCGCGATAATTTGATCAGAGCAGTGGTTAATTCGCATCACCATCAGAACCTAGAAATCCATGAGCTTCTAGTATAATTAGGTATGATTTATATTGAATTCATGACCTAAACATTTATATTTGATTCATGGTTTGAAATGTATGACAAAAATGAGAGAGATGATGAAATTTAATCGGTAATCGTTAGCAATTCATTGGAATTAAATTTCAGTTAACAATGCTAAAATTTACTCATAAATTGTTTTTCATTTTTTTTTGCTTCTCAAATCAACTTTTATGGTTGAATGTAACTTGGTTTAGTGATTACATAAAAATGTATAGTAAAGTCAATATGTAAGTTATTATGTATTTAGCTTTTAGAAGACAACTAATTGCTTTTTTTAAAAGAATCACAAAAATACAAGGCTCCTTTTGTTTTGCCTTAAAGAATGATGAATTTTGAATTAAATCAGCAATTAGTGGTTTGAATCTTGTTTGTTTTGATTAGTCTTCTATATTCATTAAAAAAATTTAGCAATGATTTGCAGCTTGTTTTGATCGCTGATCAGTTGTTACGTTTTTTCTCAATTATACCCTTATGGATAACAAAATCAATAGCTTTTTCTACCATTATCTATCCTCTTAAGTTTACTTAGTTTCTACTGTATTTAGTAATTTAAATACTTCGAACCTACCATAAAATTTTGTTTTCATCTAAATTTTTTTTAGGTGAAGTTTTTTCCCATATGGTTTTGATTTTAATTTATAATTTGTTGTATCCAACCATTGAAAATCTATGACTAAAAGAACAACAAAAATAAATACATAATGTATGATGCTACACAAGTACTATCCAAAATGCTGGGATTGATGGATATTTTTATTATTGTTTAGTTGGTTTTACAAACAACATAACAAATATAATTCTTAAAAGTATATTCTAAAGTTTGATTTTTCTTTTAGAGATGTTGACTATTTTGAAATTTCCAAAAAAAATGAATTTTATAGAATTATCAATTTTTTTTATAACTACCGGTTAGTTTTCAATGAATTTTAACCTTTATAATATTTTCACTTTTTTCAAATATTCTGAATTTTTATAAATACTTCTATCTTAGTATATTTTGAGACGTCATTTTAAAAAAATTGAATTTTAAAATTGTTCATTTACCAAAAACATTAAAAAAAATTAAAAAAATTTATATGCGTAACAATTTCTTCGTAGAGCAATTGATTTTTAAACAGAGGGGTGGTATTGTCAAAATGGTAATTTATCCACTTCATTATTGAACAAAAAAAGGGATAAAAGAACTTTAGATTTAAAATACTTTGTTAACAAACATAAAACTGAATGTAGTCGTCATAATATTTGAGAGATAAAAAAGGCATTATGGTGTTACATTTTCCACTAATAAATTGCATGTGGTATTCCATTCATATATATATATATATATATATATTAATAACTTAAACTACTTTAGAAATAAACTTTCCATCTACATTAATCATAATAAAAGTACATTATTGTTTTACTTAACATCAGATACCATTTTTATACATATTTCTTCATCTGTGTATATAACATTTATACATATACAATACTACTACTTTTAGTTATTACATTTTTTTTCTCATCGACTATCAGAGTATATTTTTATGGGTTTACAAAAGCTAAACTAAACATAAGTTTGTAAATGCAAGATTGGTGGAATTTCTTGATTTTTATTTACATCTTCGTGCTAGAGTTACATTTATGGATTGTTCATGAGGATTAATTGATTAAAAATATATCGAATTTGAAAAACAAAAACAACACATAAGAGTTAGCGATTAGCATGAATACTGTCACATACCGAAATTTTCGACTTTCGAAAATTCGACATCGATACTCACTTTATCGACTGCCGAGAAATCGAGTGCCGGAAACTCCAATAGTGAGGGTTTTAAATAGAAGAAAAAGGCAGAAGAAGAAGAAGATAGAAGAGAAGAGAAAGAAAGAAGAACAACATCCGAACAGAAAACAATATCAGAATCTCACATATCGCAGCGGAACAATATATAATAGATAAATGAATAATCTTTAAAACAAAGGACTATATCATTTTATACATACATCAATCATCAGAGTCAATATACAACTCAATACAACAATGGACAGTTATATAAACTTGTCCTCATACAGAATACACAGCGGAATAAATAATGTCAGATACAAATACTACGTCTCGTCATCCAGCTTATCTCCAAAGCTCCAAAATATCCAGAATATCCTGATAACATAACTCTAGGCTGCCCGTGTGGAAATTGGTGGGCATCCAGAGTTTAGAAGGGAAACAATAAACTCCGAGTCAGTCATGGTGACTGGTGTGAGATCGTAAAACAGTTATTTTTCACAAAGAAAATAAAACAAATTCGCAATGCTTTTGGAAAATGAAACTACCATAAGACCTCCCGCCACACACACAATGCAAACACAGAATTGGAGGAGATTTCTTCTTATGATAGTCAAAGATGCTTACTACGCAAAATCAAATCATTTTTGATATTATTATTAGTGCATAGTGTAGAAATCATTTCGAAAGTATAATATAAATCTTAGCCAGCATAGGCATTCCGCACTTATGCCTACTATAGCTACTATGTTCAATAGCAGGTTACCGCCACATTCCATAGCAGGTAATACAACTAAAACCGTACACGTCACGTATTGTTTCTTTGGATTTCCAACAAATGGTCAGGCCAAGGAACTTCCTATGCCACGATGGGTACGTCCCTGGAATAGACGACCCGAGAACCTAACCGGATCTCTGCCAACACAAGGCCGGGTTACCTCTGCAAAAATAGATAACTACTGACACGCGTATGTCATCCCCCGATCGTAACCGATCTTCCCGAGGATCCCCGATTTCCAACAAACCACATAGATAATAATGCAGCAACCACATAGGTTAAGTATCTGGGCTCCATACCATGATACCACCTCTATCCAGAAGGAATGACATACACTAAGGGGCTCTACTCCCTAGAACCTTGCTGCATCCTTCCTGTTTTGACCATTTCCGGGGTGTGAGGCTCGACGAAGTCTCGTCCACAAAGCTACGCTTCTCAAAAAGCCATGCTTCGGGTCAAACAAAATGATCAACCTATGATCACAAAGATATAAGATCAAACAAATGATCATATCGCAAATGATCAAACACTGATCATTTCACAGCAACACTCAGTATGCCACGTTACCAAATTGGGAGTATATCGCTGATAAATTTCAACTACATAACCTCTGAGCTCGTACGTCTCAGAGAAGGGTGTTAAGCTAAGAGAATAAATTCTCCGCCACCAACAGATATGTATTTGACAGAAATCAGCTTTATATCTCAAATTGTAACGTCAGACACACAATCCATACAAGTCTGTTCCGGGATCGAACAGAACCGAAGGCACTTCTCACGAAGCCCTTGCATATCCGGATAAATTTCTAATCACGTCCGGACTTCCCGTCACTAAGGGTGATAAAACCTCTAAATCGGAGATCAGCCGATGTAGACTAACTCGACGGTAATCCTTCCGTTTTCAAAAATATCTGGTCTTCAACACCGGTCTTCAAATGCAATTAATAGCGACGTATCACATATTCGGAATGGGTTATACGACCCCATGGTCCTTTCCCGACTAAACCGAATAGTGAGCGTTTATTCAAAAACAAGTGTGGCATTCAAATTCATCCAATTCACAACAAATACCCATTCAAGATAATTATTGATAGTCGGTTATTTAACTATCAATAAAGATGCGCCACATCATCAGATTCCAAATAATTTTCCAAATTATTTATTTTCAAAAATATCTTTACTAGATATAGAATTTCCACACTTAACCGTTTGAAAACAAATTTCAAATATTCACTTTTCAATTTATCTTTAAAAGATAAAGTTTCAAACCCTTCGTTTCATATTGGAAAAGCAATTCCATACTTATTTAAAATAAGTAATTCACAAAACTATTTATTTTCAACATTTGAAAATATTCAATATACTTAAATCAATATTAAGTATATATTCCTTCTTTAAGGAAAACATTGATTTTAACGTCTATTTGAGTCAAAACGAATGTTACATAAAACATCGTTACGACGACTCAAAATCACTAGTATAGGGATTCGAAATTAAGATAGATATGTAAATCCCAATACTACATCAAAACATTTCCTTTCGGAAATCATTTACTATAACAACAGTGTTATAGTCCATCATTTCCTTATTCCTCGAAAACGTCTATTTCAACAATAAATGTTGAAATCTATGATTTCGATATTTAACACGTTTTAAAACATCTTTTAAAACAATTAACTTCATCTTAAATATCACTTTCCCAAAACCATATCCATTTTATTTAATAATATATTCACTGTCCAAAATCGTGAATATACTTCACTAACCACATTTCAATCTTTTCTACACATTTATTTCAAGAATTTATCCACTATCCAAAATCGTGGATAAAATTCCCTTAATCACTTTCTATATTCAATTTATCAAATTTGATTTATTTTCGAATTCATAAAACAACGTTTATAAATTCATCTTCATAATTCATAACAACTTTTGATTTAATAAGTCTCTTATATTAACAAATTCGATCAATATTCCATTTAAAGGCAAAAATCCAATTTATAAGTTAATTTCTTATAAATCTCCTATTCGACAGTTTCATCCATTTTATAACTTCACAATTTATAAATCTATAAATTTCATTTACTTGTGAATTCCATAAATATTTCATTTTTAACACTTATAAAAACTCGTTTTATAATTCCAATATTTGATTTATAAATATCAATTTTTATACAAATCGTTTATGGTTATTCAAAAATCCCAACTTAAACCATTTTATAAATAAATCGACTTTTATTTCAAAAACGACACTTTGGTTATATTTCACTAAAAATTTTAACTTTTATAACTTTAAAATTTTAGACGTTTATTTATTTGAAATAAATCAAATTCAAAAAGTCAATAAAACGTCTACTTTCAAAAATCACTTTAAAATCCTTTTAAAGTAAAAGTCGTTATTTTTAAACTTCAAAACTTAAATCCGATGATGCAACAGCACCAATTAGTCAATCACAACAACATCATATATCAACATATGATAACAGAATATACATCAATATCTGTAAATAAATAACTACTGGTGAGGAATCCAGTTGGATCCCTCCAACCTGTTTCCCTGCATCCACAGACGTTAGCACAATACCAATTCCACTTCGAGGTGGAATATCGCGGTATATGGGTTTTATAAAAATATCCGCTTACTAACGGCGCAATAGGGTCTCATCCGCTATACGAGGCGGGAAATCAATCAATCCAATATATACATATGCCAATATGTATATATTGCTATATATATATAGATATATCCTACTATATCTAATATCACATCCAATAGCAATCATATCAAACAAAAATAACTGCAATAATTCCACATTCAATTTTGAGTGAGAAAAATCTCACCTTAGCTTTTATTTTGTAATCCAATTTCCATTCCAGTCATTTCTTCAAGGTTCCAGACCTTGTATAAAACAATTTTACAATTCGTTAATATCCGAAATAACCGGATAAATTAAATTCCCATTAAATAAATTTAATTTGCCAATGGTTAAATTTTAAACCAATTCTCTTTTCTTTTCTTTTTTTATAACTTCTGTTTAACTAAAAATTAACTTTAAACTAAATTTCCTTTAACTTATTGTTTAACTAAGCATCTTAATTTCAAAATAACTTTCCTTTATTGTATATTATATATACATATGCCAATCAACGTTTTATAAACTAACTGTATATATCCAATTTCCTTAAAATGGTTCCTACTTGAAATATATCTATATTTGTAACTTTTCCTTTGATAAATTTACTTAACTAATTATTTATTCAAATAAATTCTTCTTAAAAAAATATCTTTATGTCACTAAACAACAAATAAATTTTGTTAAACTAAATAAAAGAAATGACTTTATGTTCACTGTACTACATACAAATATGTATGTATATTCATCTATTTATTTTTTTTATTTTTTTTTTTCTCTGTGAATAAACATGTACTAAAATAAAATCGTACCTCTCTGACCATCACTGCAAAACCCTCAGCCACCACGATCCCAAGCTTGAGTTCGATTTCGATCGGCCTTCACTGTCGCCGCCTGATTGCATCGTTCAGCTCCAACCAGCCAGCCATGCTCGAAAACAAACGCATCTCCTCGTTCGCATTGCGAACGCAAACCCCAGCCTCGACAAATTCGAGTTTTCACATCCCTCCCTCTCGCCGTTTGAATCGCGAAACCCCACCACGAATTTGAGCAGTTTCCCATCACGATCCCTGAAATCTGCCTCTCGCGCTCGACCTCATGATCGACTACGGCCATCACGACATCGCCGCTCCTCCATCGCTGTAAGCCTCGCGTCGCAGTCGCCATTTCCTTGAACTCGATTCGAGTGCGACTCGAACTCGTCGCCGCCCATCCCCTTCGTACGTGCCCACTCGCGAGCTTGGTGATTGACAAACGAGAAGGGTTTTGATTTTTATTTTTCTAACTGATGGATTTTAATGAAGAGGGGAGCGGCCATTATAAATTTGAACGAGAACCTTTGCTTCTGGAAATAGGAGTGTCGCCATTTTTATTTCCTTTTGAACGAGATTTTTACTTTGAACGAAATGATTTCCTTTCGTGTATCTTAACAGAGAAGGAAGGGGAGACAAGGGTACGCGATTTATAGAAAGTAGGTCTGCTAAGAAACTAGGGTGGCTGATGCTGACCAATTATATATATTTAAATTCAAATTGAATTTGATTTAAATCTCAACGCGTTTGCTTACCGTATGCTCACGTAACAACTCCGAATAATACGAAATTTGAAATCCGATAATAATACAATATTACGGACCCAATGGAACTGGTTTCGTCAAATTCCGAGACTGCGCCTCGGACGGCTATTTTTAAATATCGATTCGAACAATTAAATTCAAAACTGAACAGAACAGTTTGAAATTCGATTCTGAAGCTTCCGTTATCTTCAGTATCATCAATATAAATTTTTTAAAGCTTTCGAAATATTTTTCTTCAGCTGAAAATTGAATACTCAAATTTTTATTCAGCATTCACTAGATTAAATTTTATAATTTAATCGCCAATTTCAAAAGCGAATCGGGGTTTCAAATTAAATTATCGTTCAAATATTTAAAATTAATTAAATATTCTCAATTTAATTTGTTCAAAATTCTGGGTCATTACAGACTTCCCCCCTTAAAAGAATTTCGCCCTCGAAATTACAAGTTAGGAAAAGTGGTCCTTAACTCGTCTATCATTTTTCACAATCAATAGTTTTATCAAATTTTCAAAACAAATCTTGCTACTAAAGATTCGTTATCAATTCAACTAACTTCCAACTTCAATTATAGGTTTCAAATAGCATTGTTTACTTTAAAGTTCAAATTTAAATTCAAATTTAAAATTTAAACTTTCAAAATTTTCTAACACCCGAAATTTTCAAAAAAATTCGCCAGCGTCTCCTTTGCGCGGCTAATACGGCACGACTACAAAACGTACCTACGGACTCTCAGATTTCAAAAAGAAAAGAAAAAGCCAAGCGGCTAGAGAAGAAATCAGCAAATCTCATATAGAAATTTAAATACTTACCTTTTGTTGAGCAATTCAAATTTATGTTCAAAATTCCAATTCCTCTATACACCTGTATATCCTACTAGCCATAATATCTAGTTACATATTCAAACCATTTTGCAAATTCCACTACAAAAATTTTGATACTTACTTCTTATACATTTTTAGTTCACTATTGAAGTTACATATCTATTATCATTCAATTTTACATTTCAAATTTCATTTGAATTCAATTCACAATTTCAATTCTACTTGAATTCAATTTACCTTCAATTCTGAAATATTGAATTTATCAATTATCTTTTATTCATAACTGCACTATTTTAAATTAGTTCCAATTACTAATTCATTCGTCTTCAATTTGAATTTCATTCCAATCAGATTTCAAATATTATATAAGTTATCAACTTATTTACATCTTGATTTATACAATCATTTATACATTCACATTCACAATTCCATTTCATTAAGGAATTTTATTTTCAATTATCTTCTTGGAATTCTATTTTCATTTATAAATTCATTTACAATTTATATTCACCATTTTATTCATATATGAATTCATCTCTTTATATTTCAATTCACATTTATAAATTTCATTTGTTAAATGGATTTTTATTTAAACTTTAAACTTTAAACTTTAAACTTTACAAGTTATCAACTTCATAATATTTCATAAATATTTTTATATAGCATTCCAGAGTTTACCAACATTTCAAAGCCATTTTGAAAACAATTCAAATTATCCTTTGAATTTCCAAAACTAAACCCAAATTTTTCAAACAACTTCCATTTAAAATAATTTGGCAGCAATTCCTCATTTGGAAACCCGAAAATGAACACCGGTGATGCTGCAGTCATTACCGAAGTTATTTTCCAGCGACCGAAAAGAGTTTAGAGCTTTTCATTCCTCCAAAATACTTTTCAAAACCTTTGAAATTCATTTTCAACTCCAAAAATGATTTAAACTTTCCAAATCTCCAAAATTTTCAAATTCTTTTTAAAACATTTCCAAAAACTTCTCTGGAATTCCGTTTCAAATTACAAATCACATTTATAATTTACATTCTTTAAATTTCATTTGTATATGAATTTATTTCTTAACTTTGGAGTTACGATTTCAATTTCTTATTCAATTTCATATAATAATGATAACATTTCAATATTATCACTTTCCTAACAACCATGCAACCATATACTGTAATAATTTACAGAAAATCATTTCTTTTCTATACAAAAATAGTTTCGGGCAAAATTATTTCATTTACCCTATTTAAAACAATACTATGTCGGTTTACCTTGTTTAAGAGTTTAGAAACCCCTATCGATTACAGTTAGCTAGACTGCACCGACCAGAATCTATAAACAATCAACCGATAAGTCAACACAATACAAAACAATTTTATATTCACTAACAAATACGCACTCGTATCTATTATTACACTCACACTCATTCTAGAGTACTACTGACTCTATCTCTAATGAGTAACACCCAACAGAGCAGGGTTGTCGCTTAACCATATGCTCTGATACCATGCTGTCACATACCGAAATTTTCGACTTTCGAAAATTCGACATCGATACTCACTTTATCGACTACCGAGAAATCGAGTGCCGGAAACTCCAATAGTGAGGGTTTTAAATAGAAGAAAAAGGCAGAAGAAGAAGAAGATAGAAGAGAAGAGAAAGAAAGAAGAACAACATCCGAATAGAAAACAATATCAGAATCTCACATATCGCAGCGGAACAATATATAATAGATAAATGAATAATCTTTAAAACAAAGGACTATATCATTTTATACATACATCAATCATCAGAGTCAATATACAACTCAATACAACAATGGACAGTTATATAAACTTGTCCTCATACAGAATACACAGCGGAATAAATAATGTCAGATACAAATACTACGTCTCGTCATCCAGCTTATCTCCAAAGCTCCAGAATATCCAGAATATCCTGATAACATAACTCTAGGCTGCCCGTGTGGAAATTGGTGGGCACCCAGAGTTTAGAAGGGAAACAATAAACTCCGAGTCAGTCATGGTGACTGGTGTGAGATCGTAAAACAGTTATTTTTCACAAAGAAAATAAAACAAATTCGCAATGCTTTTGGAAAATGAAACTACCATAAGACCTCCCGCCACACACACAATGCAAACGCAGAATTGGAGGAGATTTCTTCTTATGATAGTCAAAGATGCTTACTACGCAAAATCAAATCATTTTTGATATTATTATTAGTGCATAGTGTAGAAATCATTTCGAAAGTATAATATAAATCTTAGCCAGCATAGGCATTCCGCACTTATGCCTACTATAGCTACTATGTTCAATAGCAGGTTACCGCCACATTCCATAGCAGGTAATACAACTAAAACCGTACACGTCACGTATTGTTTCTTTGGATTTCCAACAAATGGTCAGGCCAAGGAACTTCCTATGCCACGATGGGTACGTCCCTGGAATAGACGACCCGAGAACCTAACCGGATCTCTGCCAACACAAGGTCGGGTTACCTCTGCAAAAATAGGTAACTACTGACACGCGTATGTCATCCCCCGATCGTAACCGATCTTCCCGAGGATCCCCGATTTCCAACAAACCACATAGATAATAATGCAGCAACCACATAGGTTAAGTATCTGGGCTCCATACCATGATACCACCTCTATCCAGAAGGAATGACATACACTAAGGGGCGCTACTCCCTAGAACCTTGCTGCATCCTTCCTGTTTTGACCATTTCCGGGGTGTGAGGCTCGACGAAGTCTCGTCCACAAAGCTACGCTTCTCAAAAAGCCATGCTTCGGGTCAAACAAAATGATCAACCTATGATCACAAAGATATAAGATCAAACAAATGATCATATCGCAAATGATCAAACACTGATCATTTCACAGCAACACTCAGTATGCCACGTTACCAAATTGGGAGTATATCGCTGATAAATTTCAACTACATAACCTCTGAGCTCGTACGTCTCAGAGAAGGGTGTTAAGCTAAGAGAATAAATTCTCCGCCACCAACAGATATGTATTTGACAGAAATCAGCTTTATATCTCAAATTGTAACGTCAGACACACAATCCATACAAGTCTGTTCCGGGATCGAACAGAACCGAAGGCACTTCTCACGAAGCGCTTGCATATCCGGATAAATTTCTAATCACGTCCGGACTTCCCGTCACTAAGGGTGATAAAACCTCTAAATCGGAGATCAGCCGATGTAGAGTAACTCGACGGTAATCCTTCCGTTTTAAAAAATATCCGGTCTTCAACACCGGTCTTCAAATGCAATTCATAGCGACGTATCACATATTCGGAATGGGTTATACGACCCCATGGTCCTTTCCCGGCTAACCCGAATAGTGAGCGTTTATTCAAAAACAAGTGTGGCATTCAAATTCATCCAATTCACAACAAATACCCATTCAAGGTAATTATTGATAGTCGGTTATTTAACTATCAATAAAGATGCGCCACATCATCAGATTCCAAATAATTTTCCAAATTATTTATTTTCAAAAATATCTTTACTAGATATAGAATTTCCACACTTAACCGTTTGAAAACAAATTTCAAATATTCACTTTTCAATTTATCTTTAAAAGATAAAGTTTCAAACCCTTCGTTTCATATTGGAAAAGCAATTCCATACTTATTTAAAATAAGTAATTCACAAAACTATTTATTTTCAACATTTGAAAATATTCAATATACTTAAATCAATATTAAGTATATATTCCTTCTTTAAGGAAAACATTAATTTTAACGTCTATTTGAGTCAAAACGAATGTTACGTAAAACATCGTTACGACGACTCAAAATCACTAGTATAGGGATTCGAAATTAAGATAGATATGTAAATCCCAATACTACATCAAAACATTTCCTTTCGGAAATCATTTACTATAACAACAGTGTTATAGTCCATCATTTCCTTATTCCTCGAAAACGTCTATTTCAACAATAAATGTTGAAATCTATGATTTCGATATTTAACACGTTTTAAAACATCTTTTAAAACAATTAACTTCATCTTAAATATCACTTTCCCAAAACCATATCCATTTTATTTAATAATATATTCACTGTCCAAAATCGTGAATATACTTCACTAACCACATTTCAATCTTTTCTACACATTTATTTCAAGAATTTATCCACTATCCAAAATCGTGGATAAATTTCCCTTAATCACTTTCTATATTCAATTTATCAAATTTGATTTATTTTCGAATTCATAAAACAACGTTTATAAATTCATCTTCATAATTCATAACAACTTTTGATTTAATAAATCTCTTATATTAACAAATTCGATCAATATTCCATTTAAAGGCAAAAATCCAATTTATAAGTTAATTTCTTATAAATCTCCTATTCGACAGTTTCATCCATTTTATAACTTCACAATTTATAAATCTATAAATTTCATTTACTTGTGAATTCCATAAATATTTCATTTTTAACACTTATAAAAACTCGTTTTATAATTCCAATATTTGATTTATAAATATCAATTTTTATAAATCTTTTTATACAAATCGTTTATGGTTATTCAAAAATCCCAACTTAAACCATTTTATAAATAAATCGACTTTTATTTCAAAAACGACACTTTGGTTATATTTCACTAAAATTTTTAACTTTTATAACTTTAAAATTTTAGACGTTTATTTATTTGAAATAAATCAAATTCAAAAAGTCAATAAAACGTCTACTTTCAAAAATCACTTTAAAATCCTTTTAAAGTAAAAGTCGTTATTTTTAAACTTCAAAACTTGAATCCGATGATGCAACAGCACCAATTAGTCAATCACAACAACATCATATATCAACATATGATAACAGAATATACATCAATATCTGTAAATAAATAACTACTGGTGAGGAATCCAGTTGGATCCCTCCAACCTGTTTCCCTGCATCCACAGACGTTAGCACAATACCAATTCCACTTCGAGGTGGAATATCGCGGTATATGGGTTTTATAAAAATATCCGCTTACTAACGGCGCAATAGGGTCTCATCCGCTATACGAGGCGGGAAATCAATCAATCCAATATATACATATGCCAATATGTATATATTTCTATATATATATAGATATATCCTACTATATCTAATATCACATCCAATAGCAATTTATCAATCAAAAATAACTGCAATAATTCCACATTCAATTTTGAGTGAGAAAAATCTCACCTTAGCTTTTATTTTGTAATCCAATTTCCATTCCAGTCATTTCTTCAAGGTTCCAGACCTTGTATAAAACAATTTTACAATTCGTTAATATCCGAAATAACCGGATAAATTAAATTCCCATTAAATAAATTTAATTTGCCAATGGTTAAATTTTAAACCAATTCTCTTTTCTTTTCTTTTTTTATAACTTCTGTTTAACTAAAAATTAACTTTAAACTAAATTTCCTTTAACTTATTGTTTAACTAAGCATCTTAATTTCAAAATAACTTTCCTTTATTGTATATTATATATACATATGCCAATCAACGTTTTATAAACTAACTGTATATATCCAATTTCCTTAAAATGGTTCCTACTTGAAATATATCTATATTTGTAACTTTTCCTTTGATAAATTTACTTAACTAATTATTTATTCAAATAAATTCTTCTTAAAAAAATATCTTTATGTCACTAAACAACAAATAAATTTTGTTAAACTAAATAAAAGAAATGACTTTATGTTCACTATACTACATACAAATATGTATGTATATTCATCTATTTATTTTTATTTTTTATTTTTTTCTTTGTGAATAAACATGTACTAAAATAAAATCGTACCTCTCTGACCATCACTGCAAAACCCTCAGCCACCACGATCCCAAGCTTGAGTTCGATTTCGATCGGCCTTCACTGTCGCCGCCTGATTGCATCGTTCAGCTCCAACCAACCAGCCATGCTCGAAAACAAACGCATCTCCTCGTTCGCATTGCGAACGCAAACCCCAGCCTCGACAAATTCGAGTTTTCACATCCCTCCCTCTCGCCGTTTGAATCGCGAAACCCCACCACGAATTTGAGCAGTTTCCCATCACGATCCCTGAAATCTGCCTCTCGCGCTCGACCTCATGATCGACTACGGCCATCACGACATCGCCGCTCCTCCATCGCTGTAAGCCTCGCGTCGTAGTCGCCATTTCCTTGAACTCGATTCGAGTGCGACTCGAACTCGTCGCCGCCCATCCCCTTCGTACGTGCCCACTCGCGAGCTTGGTGATTGACGAACGAGAAGGGTTTTGATTTTTATTTTTCTAACTGATGGATTTTAATGAAGAGGGGAGCGGCCATTATAAATTTGAACGAGAACCTTTGCTTCTGGAAATAGGAGTGTCGCCATTTTTATTTCCTTTTGAACGAGATTTTTACTTTGAACGAAATGATTTCCTTTCGTGTATCTTAACAGAGAAGGAAGGGGAGACAAGGGTACGCGATTTACAGAAAGTAGGTCTGCTAAGAAACTAGGGTGGCTGATGCTGACCAATTATATATATTTAAATTCAAATTGAATTTGATTTAAATCTCAACGCGTTTGCTTACCGTATGCTCACGTAACAACTCCGAATAATACGAAATTTGAAATCCGATAATAATACAATATTACGGACCCAATGGAACTGGTTTCGTCAAATTCCGAGACTGCGCCTCGGACGGCTATTTTTAAATATCGATTCGAACAATTAAATTCAAAACTGAACAGAACAGTTTGAAATTCGATTCTGAAGCTTCCGTTATCTTCAGTATCATCAATATAAATTTTTAAAAGCTTTCGAAATATTTTTCTTCAGCTGAAAATTGAATACTCAAATTTTTATTCAGCATTCACTAGATTAAATTTTATAATTTAATCGCCAATTTCAAAAGCGAATCGGGGTTTCAAATTAAATTATCGTTCAAATATTTAAAATTAATTAAATATTCTCAATTTAATTTGTTCAAAATTCTGGGTCGTTACAAATACATAGTACACTAGATTCTGCAGCAGCTGGTTAGATTCGTTTTCGCAACACAAATGATGCTATCAAACTTGCTTATTTTACAACCGATGGTTCTAATGCTATAAAGTGTGCCTTCTGTAATGTTAATTTTACAGCCTACAAAGAATATTAGGATTATTTTATGAAAACTTTGGTGTTAATAATGCATATAGTAATCATGCCATACACTTCTCTAATGTATTTCCCTTGTCTTTTTTTGATGTTTTGTAATGCTCTGCCTTTCTTACACCTAAAGACGACATTTAATACATTCTCAGTATTCGTGTGCCGATCATTTATGTATCTGATAGACAGGTCATTAGGGGTGAAGAAAGAAGAAGGCGAAACAAAATCTCACATCGTGACGAGCAATATATTGTATACACAAAATCTTTATAAAAATAAATCATCCTTATTTATACACAACATCAGAGTACACTATCCTATTATCAGCCTGGACAGTTATAACAGCGTGTCCTTACAAATGATGATTAACAAAAACAGAAAACAAAGCAGCAAAAAAGTAAAAAGATACGTGACTATGTCTTGGAGAATCTAGCTTATCACCTGAAAGCTCTAAATCATCCAGCTAAATCGGAAAAATATGCTCGGGTTGATCCGAGCATTATAAAAAAATAACGCCCAGATCAGCCTAGTAAATTAGCGTGAGAAAAATCAATCAAATCATTTTGATTCCTATATTTGGAAACCCTTTTTCAAAATAAAAGGTATCTCGTAAGACCACACCGCACATAAACACGGACGGGTTTTTGCATTACGATAACCAAACCATTTTATTATAAAATTCCAATGGTGCTATAATAATGTCTATGGGTTTAAAATATCTATAATCAAGTAGCTGTGATGTGTTACATCACAACAATAATAGGTTTACAATCGAAAACTGAAGGCGCTTATTAGAGAATGGATTCCAAGAATGGCAAGGTAAGGGACTACCTTAGGTACAGTACACCTCTAGATAAATGTACCGAGAGATCGAAAACCTTTCGACCTCAGCATGACAAGACCGACCTACCCTTTACTGGATAGTACCGAATATGATCATCCCTAGGTTGAGATCAAACAACCAAAATGGGACCCAAAGCATACATAATTAAGAGATAATCTTAATCTAGATAAGGGATGACCATACCCTAATGGGGGCGATTGAGATAGTGTTGCGGCTTCTACTATTTTAGCCATTCCCAGGTTGTGAGGCTTGAAAGGCTACACTCTTACCATTTCCACATAGCAATTTCCTCTTGGAATGCTAACACTGCCCCCCAGGAAGAAATGCAATGCCAACATTCATCCATACAAGTTTGTTCTGGGTCTGAACAAAACCGAAGGTACTACCTCTACTACATCCATTTTGGAATCACCCTCGGGACTAATAGCAAGTAGCCCTTGCACTTCAAATAACTCCATCTTAGATCATCATAATGTCTTCCATTCGAACACATGTTGGTTCGAAGTGGTTTTTGGACAATATATCCGACCCCATCTCTCCGAACCAACAGCCGATAATTTCTGGTTGACTTATTATCGGTTCTTTTGGAAGTAAATGGACTATACTAGAGTTCAAAGGGATCTCTAGTATATTCCTTAAAGCTAGAGACATTTTACTAGAATGAGTTCTCCCGAGGGATCTCAAACTGTATGAACACTCGAATCACTTATTTACTTTCTAAGTCAAAATTGGCCAAGATTTGATAATCGGTTATTTAACTATCAAATAAACCAAACAAACAATAATCCAAAGATCTAATTACCTATACCACCCACTAAACCTCAAAATAAATCTTTCATTTATTTAAATCTCTTTTCAAAATATTTATTTAAATATTCATATACTTATCCCACCGGTATAAGTATATTTACAAAACATTATGAAAGATTTCTTATTCCAAAATCATATTAAAGGATCAAACAAAAGTTATTTAAAAAGAAACGAAGATAAGGATAACCTTAAACACTATTCCTTCGGTGTTAAGTGTGGAACGAATGTTCCATACCACCATAATTAAGAAGGTTAGTTTAAGGAAATCAAATCTTAATTTCTTTAATAAACTTCTTTTATAAATCTGTTTTAAATAAATCTCTTTCGTTTATGAAATCTCATGCACTAAAATTCCAAATCCATTTATAAAACACTTTATAAATCTCCAAATTTAATTATAAAACTCTTTTATAAATATCCAAAATCATCTATAAAATTTCTTTCCAAATTTCAAGATCTCTTTTCAATTTATAAACCAATTTCGTAAACTTCTTTTTTTTTAAAAACAAAACGCCTTGAAAAAATCTTCATTAGTAAAGTTCCTTGGATAAACAAAGTAATTGTTTAAAACACCTTTTAAATAAACAAGTTGTTATTCAAAAACATCCTTTATTAAATTTATCTTTAAAACTACATTAACAAAATAATGACTTTTAAATAATCATTTAAAAAGTATCAAATTACTTCAAAACAACTTCAATAAAGTAATTGCTTAACTATCCTTTAAATATCATATTTAAAGAGTAATTAACTTTAAGCATCATAAATAAGCAATAACTTTGCTTTAAAACTTTTAAAAAAAATATAATAATGAACTTTAAAACCATTATTAAAAATAGACTTAAATGATTGGCTTTACAAATTCAGAAGGAGGCTTAGTGACCACAATGGTTCTCATTGAATTCAGTTTAACTTTTCAAGTTATGACATGGGTATTTACATAACAAGCAGATATGTAATGTGATATCCCGGAATTTTTGGCAATATCAATTTAATAATCTGTGTTAAAATTAAATAGATTTGATAATATTATTAATAATAAATTTGAATTGATTTAATAAATATTTAAATAGGTGATTTTATCTTTTAAAAACTAATTTAATTTGTTTTCTATTTATAATGTGTATATATATATATATTTGTATATATTGTAAATAGATAATCTTTGTTTTAAATTTAATAAATAAAGGCATGTTTTCTAATTCTAGTATTTTTGATAATTTGGAAATTTGATTTAATTTAATATTAAGCTATTAAATAAATAACCATATGGCTTTAAAATACTCAAGATAAAAGTTTAAAATGATTTTAGTTTAAGTTTAAATTTAAACAAAAAAAGTTTGTTTTGTTCTTTTTAAATATAGCTTGATAAAACAAGTAATTTATTAATAAAGAGATAATCTCTTTTATAAATTATGTTAATTTAATAATGAGTTATTTTTAAAACAATATTAATAATATAATGTCTTTACAAATGGATTTTAATATAAATAGAAAGTGTTATTTCAAATTTATTTAAATACATATATATATATATATGTATGTATTTTGGAGAAAGCTATGATTTGAAAATTTAAAAGAAAGCCTTTCAAAAATATTTAAAATAAAATCAATCTTATCAATACAAAACATGGGTATAAAAATAAATAATAAGTAAATTTAGTGTTTAATAGTTTAAGTTTAAAATAAAAAGAGAGATAAAAATAAGCAATTATGTAGGAATGGAACTAAATACTTAAGTTAAAAATTTATAACATAACTAAAACAAAAGTATATATGCACATATAATATAAAAACAAATCAGGCAAGAATAAAGTATGAAAGCATAAGTAGGCAAGTAAATTATATATGAATGTAGCCTGTAAGGTAGTATGCAGGCAAGACAAGAAGTAAAAAATATAATACATCTATGTACAAAATAAGATATGGATGAACATAAGGTACATTAGCATTTAATGCTTCCATTTCTTAACAGCAAACAAAGTCAGATCGAAATATTTAAACATCATTTCTAGGTTTACAAAAATCTCTGATCAGAAAAAAAAAGATAGTGTACCAGCATTTGCCAACCCAGATAACACCTTCCCCTATAATCTTTTCCTTCTATATATACATCTCTTCTCATTTCTAATTCGATCATCAACAACAGTAAACTAGAAATAAGAACTTTATTTTACAAATTTAAACAACAATCAAACTTGCCTGCATTCTCAAAGGCCTACAAGCATTTCTTCAACCTGGGATCTATTCAAAGCAAACTCAAAATCAAATCTTAAGTCATCTTCAACAAGTTTCAATAGCATGCAACTGCAGTCTTTAAATCAGAAGCATTTGCAACATTCAAAGTTTAAAGTTTCAAAAGCACATTTTCCAGATTTCAAGTTTTTAGTTTCCAGGCTATGTTATTCATTTTTAAACAGGTGAGTAACATCTTCTTTAAAAAGCTTAAGCATATGAATACTTGGTTGCATTAGAATTTTTGAAACAAAGTATGTCTTGTGTATATATGAATTTTCTGTGTATATGGATGATAGAATGTGTGCATGTCTGTTGAATTAGTAACCTCCTTGTTCAAAATTTCAAAGCTAAGATTTCAAACAGAATTTAATTGCAGTTGAGCCAATCACTGTTAGGACTTAGGCTTTAGACAAAAATTGTTTGTTTTATCATAAATTAAAGTTTAAAAATTTAATTAAGTTAAAATAAATTTAAACTTGCTCTGGAAACCAAAATGGACGGGAAGACTAGAGTTTTGTTTAAATTTCAAATACTCCAACTCATTGATTCAGGCTTGTGATCTGAAACCTTATATAAAAACATGATTTTAAAAAAAAACTTAAATCATAATTTTTAGCATTGAAGTGTGGGAGCAGTTAGAGTTTGTTCAGTTTTTGAATATGAGGTGGTTTCTGGTGATCTAAGGGGTTTGGGAAGTCGGGGTCATCACTGGAGGTGGAGGAGTGAACGGAGTGTTTGAGAAAAATGGCAGAAGTGATGGAAGATCACTGTAGTGGTGGTGGTGGATCGAATCTGGCTGTAACCCTAGTTCTGGGCAAGGTGTGAGTTTGTGATCATCTCAGCGTCCCTGGATGATCGAGTTCAATAGAACTCAGGGAGATGATAGCATGGTGGTTGTCGAAGGCGAGGCCGGAAGCTCAGCATTTCTGGTGATCAGAGAGGTGAGGACGAGGGGATTTCCAGGTGGAGCTTTTGTTCCAGGTTTATGCCTTAATGCTCGATTTTGATTTCGAGTTGTTAGTGAAGTTCTGATGGTCGTAATCTGGTTTGAGATTGATCGTCGACGTGTGGGGATCGTCGTGGATGGTCGAAAGTGTTTGGTTGGCCGGTGTATGTGCACAGCAGAGTAGTTGTGTCAGTGTTTTGTTTTGGGATGTTGTCTCGAAGAAGAGCTTGAGATTTTGGGTGGGAGACTCGAGTAATGATTCGGGGTTTCGATTGTGTGGCTTGGGGCATTGGGGTTATGACAGGTTTTAAACCTGTAAGGTTTTCAAACTTAAATTTGAATTTAAATTTGAAAGCAGGACTTTAAACAAAGTTGAAAACCAAATTTTAAGATATGGATTCAAAATAACTTTGTCCCCTAGTTTTAAATAAATAAAGGTTTATAAAAATAAAATGTTTTAACAACTTTAAAATGTTTAAAGTGTATTTTAAAATGATTTAAAATGAATTTGGTTTTAAACTCCTTTAAACTTCTTTTATAAAATAAGTAATTCTTTAGCATAAGGTTTAAAAGGTTTTAAAATGGTTTTAAAACTTTGTTGAAGTTAAGTTTGTCTTCATTTTAAATCTTAAATTTAAAATGAGATTTGAAAACAAATTTAAAAGTAAATTGTTTTAAATTGTTTTATTAAAAATAACGTAATCATTAATAAGAAATGTTCTAAAGTGAATAAAGATTTAATGAATTGTGATTCATTAAATTAGTAAGATAATTAAATGGATCATTAATTAATTTATTTAATTAAGAAATTAAGGGTTTTAACTAATTAATTAAGGATAATCATTTTGGAATTTGATTAAGTATAATTACTTAATGAAAGTAATTAAGGAAATTAATTACTCAAGGTAATTAATTTCAATAAATAGGATTAGATTAAATTAATTAAATAAGTCTAATTAATTTGGAATAATCATTTGAGAAGTTGATAAGTATAACTACTTAGGGAAGTAATTAAAAAGATAATTACTAGATGTAATTAATTTAATGATGATTTAATGATAACAATTTGAGTATAATTACTTTGTGAAATTAATCAAGGGATTAATTAAAGAGAATTAATTAAGGGGTAATTAATTGATGTAAGGCACTAATTAAGGATAGTTAATTATTGGATGGGATAAATCAAGGGTGATTAATAATTGTAGTTTAATTAAAGATTAATTACTTAATGTAATTAATTTAAATATGATAACTAATTAAAGAAGTAATTAGGGATCATTAACTAATATATAATTAATGATGTAATTAAGAATTGATTAATTAAAACTAATCAATTAAATGATAAGTGTTTAAGTGTAATTAATTAATATAATTAATTAAGGATTAATGTAATTAATTATAATTAATTAATTAATGAAGTGATTAAAGGTTAATTACTGTATTGGGTTAAAAATAATTAATTTGTGAAATTAATTAAAGGATAATTACTTGAATGTAATAAAAGGGTAATTAATCAGGGATGATTAATTAAGGTAGATAATTAGAGAATAATTGATTAATTGATTTATAATTAATTTATGGATTTTTAAGCAAGATTTAAAATGGTGAAGTAATTAATTTAATTTACTTTAAATTAATTAAAGAGGAAGTAATTAATTTAATTCATTTTAAATTAATTATAAATGGTGTGATTATTAATCCTTGTTTATATATGGATGGATGATATGGATTTCCTTGAATGGTTTGAAATCTCAGATATGAGATAAGTAATGTTGTGTGATATGGATGCTTTGGATTGAAGTATGATGATAATGTGAATTATCTGTTGTGATGATAATATGAATTATCTATTGTGATATTATGAATTATCTATCTATGTATATATAGATAATTGAATTGAATTGTTTTAACTTTAAAACAACTTGGACTTAAAAGATGGCGATTTGGATTTCGATGAGACCGGGATCGGGGTTCCAGATTTGGAAGTCCGAAAACCACATCGATCTAAATTAACGATAGGTCATGAATCTCAAGTGAAGATGAAGATTCAGAATGCAAGGGTTATTGTTGTTAACTCTGAGGGTGATTCCAAAATGAGTGTAACGAGATAATGCCTTCAGTTTCGTTCGAACCCGGAACGAACTTGTATGGATTGAATGCTTTCAGAACATCGTCAGGTGGACGATGAGCATTCTAAGAGATGTGTTCTCTAAAGGTAAATCGTAGCCTCAAGCCTCATCAACCGGGAATGGCTAAAACAGGGGAGGTGCAGCAAGGTTAGTGGGTAGCACCCAAGTAGGACAAGATTTCCCCTGTCTAGAGGTCCCTTCTTATTATTTCAGCTGTGTGGGCAGTTGATTGCAACAACTGCTGGGGTGTCTTGTTAAGAAATTATCCAGTAAGGGATGGTTTTGGCCTTGTGTTGTAGGGGATTTAGGGTGGATCCTCGGTACGGTGATCTAGGCCACGTACTGTGACGGGCGGTACCCCAATAGCCCTGCCATTGTATGGAATCTAATCTCCAATAAGTGCCGTACGATTTAATTGTGCCCAACTATGTTGGAACGCGAGATGTAAGCATTCCTGCTATTTCTGTATTTTACTTGAAAACCCTAGACACTATTATAATATAACTGGATTTCCTAAAAATGTTTTGGTTAGCGTAAGGTAAAAACTTTTCCGTGTTTATGGGCGGGAAGTCTTACGTGATACCTTTGTTTCTAATGATTTTTAAAGTTAAGCAACTTTAACCTGTTACTCACACCAGACCCATGTCCAACCCGGAGTTTATCTTTTGTTTTCTTAAACTCTTGGGTACTCAAATTTTTACGAGTAGCCAAGGGATTCAGGTTAGCTTTGACGAATTGTAGAGGTGCAATGGAGCAGGGGGCTTCAGCGTTATAGATATATATATATATAGTGTTCCGCTGTGTTGGTATCTCTATGTAGTTTCTCTATGTTGTATTTGAGTTGTATGTTGTATTTGAGTTGTAATAACTAGACAGGTGTTTATAATTGTCTAGTATGTGATGTATAATCTGTGTAACTCTGATTGATGTTGTATATTATAAAATACTTATGTAATTAATATAATTTATTCATTCCGCTGTGAGATTCTGATGTTGTTTAGTTCTTTCTTCTCTATCTTTTCTCTTTTCTATCCCTTTCTTTCTTATAAATGATGCGACTTTCTGGTGATAGAAGGTCGGGTCGTGACAGTTGGAATCAGAGCACTAGGTTGAGCGAATACCTAGGCTCTTGAGTGATTTCTTTCTTGAGAGAGCGTATTTGTAATTTTGATATATATATATATATATATATATTTCTACCTATTTGTTGGTTTACCTGTTCAGGTTTTCCATTACAAGTTATAAAGGTAGATAGGGTAGTGGTGTATGTAACACGACTACCAATGGTTGGAGTTTATTGAGGTTGGAAGTGTATCTGTCGAGACTATAGACCTAATACCATCTCAAGTGAGCTTTTATGTGATAAAGGATTTCATCGATCTCTGAAGGAAACCTGTAAAGGTTCGGAGTCCATCTTTGAGTAGAATTTGGATTTGTCGGCTGGACAGAAGCAAGTCATGATATCTTGATACCTCAAGATGTAGTAGTTGTTTGATGAGACACAGTGACTATGGATGTCTCCGAAGATGTTTCTTTGGAACAAGTTAAGGAAGTGTGTCTGCTTTGGTGTTGTGGCTGTGTTCAGCAGGATGTTTCTGTTTGGTTTGAGGTCCGAGTTTCTCGAATAGCTTTGGATTAGGAATTCCTTGGCAATGGTGTCAGCAGCGCAGCTTGGAGTGTTCTGTGTGTTGGCAAGGAAGCTTTCTAGCTTAGCAGTAGTTCAGAAGCAGCAGAGTGGTTCCGTTTCTTCGTTGGATTAGCTAGTTAAGCGTAAGTTGTTCTGTTTGGTAAAGAGAGAACAGTTTTTCTTTGGAATTAGGCTGGGTTGATCGCAAAAGTGACTTGCGATAGCTGAGTGTTCTCTTGGGTTGTCAGAGATTTTTCAGGATGTCTTCAGGAAGTCAGAGTTTTGTTAACATTTGGAGATTGAGTTTGGTATCGACTGGATTCCAGAAGTGGTACCGATGGTTCGGCTTAGTAGTAGGATAGTTTCTAGAGAGAGAGTTTGGTGAAGCAGCTCAGGTTTTGGAGGAACTTATGGTTTTTATTTTTGGATCTGTTGAACCATATTTTTGAATGTGTTGTCCAGTCTTTGCTTGTGTTCGTCATCAGCATTTTCATCTGCTCAGTCAGAGTTGCGCAGTGGAAGCATGGTGGCAGCTTTTTTAGAGTGGAAGCAACTGGAAGTTGCAGTGTTTTGGATTAGAGAGTTTCTACAGGAAATTTTTCAGGATCTGAGGCCAGATTGGAGTGCATCTGTTTTATCTCTTCCGGATGTGAGAAGTGAGATCTGTCTTCTGATTTTGGAATAGAATTTGTGTTCTGAGTTTGGTTGATCTTGGAAAGGGCATTTTGTTGGATTGTTTTGGTTCAGATTGTTTCAAGAGGTATCGGCGAAGGATGAGCTGATCAGGAAGGATATAGGCGGCCCAGGATCGTCCGAAGAGTTTTGTGAATAAGAGACGGAGGAATTTGGATTCCAGAGTCGGAGATTTGATTTTGGATAAGTGTTTGGTCTTTAGGATTGAATTGTCAGTTTGGATAACTGGGATTCGTTGTGTTTCACGTATCTTTGAGAGAGTACGTGTATGAGTTATCTCTGGTTGTGGAACCAGTAGTTCAGGAGTTTTGGTTGTTGAGTCAGACTTGTCTGTAGTCTGATATCCTGTCTTGTTTTGTAGATCTAGATGAGTGGAAGCTCTGTAGCTTAGTAGTATAGTTTTGTTTGGGTTCTGTAGAGTGAGTATTCTGGTATTTATACTTGGGAAACTCGAGAAAATCCTATCCAGAATTTTGTCTGGATAGTTAGATTTGTTTGATTGGATGAATTGGTTGATATGGTAGTTAGCAAATGATTGATATATGCTTGTGTTTTAAAATTAAATCTTTAATGAGATTATTAAATTACCTTTGTTTTAAATTTCGGGGATGAAATTCTTTTAAGGGGAGAGGAATGTGATATCCCGGAATTTTTGGCAATATCAATTTAATAATCTGTGTTAAAATTAAATAGATTTGATAATATTGTTAATAATAAATTTGAATTGATTTAATAAATATTTAAATAGGTTATTTTATCTTTTAAAAACTAATTTAATTTGTTTTCTATTTATAATGTATATATATATATATATTTGTATATATTGTAAATAGATAATCTTTGTTTTAAATTTAATAAATAAAGGCATGTTTTCTAATTCTAGTATTTTTGATAATTTGGAAATTTGATTTAATTTAATATTAAGCTATTAAATAAATAACCATATGGCTTTAAAATACTCAAGATAAAAGTTTAAAATGATTTTAGTTTAAGTTTAAATTTAAACAAAAAAAGTTTGTTTTGTTCTTTTTAAATATAGCTTGATAAAATAAGTAATTTAGTAATAAAGAGATAATCTCTTTTATAAATTATGTTAATTTAATAATGAGTTATTTTTAAAACAATATTAATAATATAATGTCTTTACAAATGGATTTTAATATAAATAGAAAGTGTTATTTCAAATTTATTTAAATACATACATATATATATATATATATGTATTTTGGAGAAAGCTATGATTTGAAAATTTAAAAGAAAGCCTTTCAAAAATATTTAAAATAAAATCAATCTTATCAATACAAAACATGGGTATAAAAATAAATAATAAGTAAATTTAGTGTTTAATAGTTTAAGTTTAAAATAAAAAGAGAGATAAAAATAAGCAATTATATAGGAATGGAACTATGTACTTAAGTTAAAAATTTATAACATAACTAAAACAAAAGTATATATGCACATATAATATAAAAACAAATCAGGCAAGAATAAAGTATGAAAGCATAAGTAGGCAAGTAAATTATATATGAATGTATCCTTTAAGGTAGTATGCAGGCAAGACAAGAAGTAAAAAATATAATACATCTATGTACAAAATAAGATATGGATGAAACATAAGGTACATTAGCATTTAATGCTTCCATTTCTTAACAGCAAACAAGGTCAAATCGAAATATTTAAACATCATTTCTAGGTTTACAAAAATCTCTGATCAGAAAAAAAATAATAGAAAGATAGTGTACCAGCATTTGCAAACCCAGATAACACCTTCCCCTGTAATCTTTTCCTTCTATATATACATCTCTTCTCATTTCTAATTCGATCATCAACAACAGCAAACCAGAAATAAGAACTTTATTTTACAAATTTAAACAACAATCAAACTTGCATGCATTCTCAAAGGCCTGCAAGCATTTCTTCAACCTGGGATCTATGTTAAATTTTGTGACACTATATGATGGAGAATTGAAGGGGATGAATGTAGCTTCGTGTCGGAGAAGACGGTTCGCAAATCGGTGTTCGGAGGAAGAAGATAGGAGGGAAGAAGCTGGTGCTGGTTTGCTGTTTGAGGTCAGATGTCTGGCTGAGAGGGCCAGACGTCTGACGAGGTTCAGGCTATCTCCCGAAACATCCTGCAGACGTCTGGTCCCTCTGGCCAGACGTCTGGGCCTGTCTGTTTCAGCCAGACTGAACCTGGCCTCAGACGTCTGAGGTCAGAGGTCAGACGTTTGAGGCGGTGTTAACCTGTTTTTTCCTGGGACGGGTTTCTAAGTTGTTTTGTGATTTGTGAAGGGCAAAGTGGTCTTTCGCCAGGGTTTTCTCTATTAGTATATATACTCTCTTCAGGTCTGATAGAAGTGGATCAAGCAATCTAATCTAGGGTTTAGTTCTCCATTAATTAGGGTTTTAGGCAAAACTCTATTTCTTCAATTCTAATCTCCAGAAACATTGATTCTTATTGAATAGAACATTGTAATCAATCTCTTGTACTCTTCTCTTTTGGTGATAATAAAAGATCTCTCTCAAAGTGGATGTACACTAACGCGACGTTAGTGGAACCACTATAAATCGGTGTGTGATTTATTGTTTCGTTATTGCTTATTATTCTCTATTGCTTGTGGTGTTATTGTGATCGTGTTTGGATTTGGTTTTATTGAATTCTTCGAGTGTTTGGTTGTTTTGCACTATCTATCACGATCTAGCTTTTCCGCGTGCGTTTGGGGATTTTGGTTTGAGCGGTCTCGATCGAAATCCACCATAACATTTGGTATCGGAGCTTTGGAGTTGGTAGGTGGTTGTTGAAATGCCGGAAACGGATAACTTTGGAAATTCAATGGTTAGTCCAAGTAGTATAGCGCCGTATGTACGTGGTTCGTATGTGGCGTCGGGATCGCAACTGGTTATCGACAAGTGGAATGGCGATAATGATTTTGAAAAATGGCAATGGAAGATGAAAGCGGTTCTAAGGAGGAATCGGGTACATCGAGTGGTGTTTGATACACATTTGTTGCCGGCGGACATCTCGGATGTCGAGAGAGAGGAAATGGAAGAGTGGGCATTTACTATACTTCAACTTGCTATGGGAGAGAATGTGATCTCCGAAATTAGTGGTGAGACCACCGCTAAGGGAATTTGGGACAAGTTGGAAGAATTGTATATGAAGAAGTCTCTAACTAATCGTTTGATTTTGTTGCGAACGTTTTTCACCTATAAGATGAAAGAAGGAACTTCGCTAAAGGCACATTTGAATGTGTTTGATGATTTGATAATGAAGATGAAGGCAGTAGATTTGAAGATTGAGGAAGAGCAAAAGGCGGTGATATTGTTATGTTCGTTGCCGGACCGTTATACGGGTTTCTCAAATAGCTTGATCTATAGCCGGGATACTTTGACGTTAGATGATGTCAAGATGGGTCTTCTTAGTGAGGAATTGAGAGATAAAATGAAGGAGTTGAGTGTTGGTGGTAGTAGTGCCGGAAATGGTCAAGGTTTGTTTGTGGAGAAGGAAAGATATGTGAAGAAGGACAACTGGGGGCGTTCTAAATCAAGGAATCCCGGTTGGAGAGGAAAATCAAAGGAAAGGAAAGGCAAGTGCTATATTTGTAAGAAACACGGTCATTGGAGAAATGAATGTCCGGACAAGGAGAATGGTAAAAGGGAAGTAGCATCTTCATCTGTAGCGGTGGAGAGAAGAGTTGGTGAGGAAGACGTAGATGTGTTGACGGCGGTAGCATCGGATGTTTCCGGTAGTGAGTGGGTGCTCGACTCGGGGGCATCGTATCATATGACGCCTAATAGGAATTGTTTTTCTTCTCTTGTTGTTAAAGAGGGAAATTCAATTATTATGGGAAATTGTGCTATGTGTAGGTCTCAAGGCATTGGTTCCGTGCAAATTCGAATGTTTGACGGAGTGATTCGTACTCTCACTAATGTACGCTATGTTCCAGGACTTCGGAAGTCTCTTATCTCTTTGGGGCAATTGGATTCTCTTGGATGTAAGATCACTATTGAGAGTGATTGTTTACGGGTTTCGAAAGGGGCACTTGTGGTCATGAAAGGTGCTAGGGCTCATGGTGTTTATTTGCTTCGTGGAGAGACCGTAGAAGGTGAAACTTGTGTAGGTGTTGATAGTTCTCGTGGCTTGGATGCGACAAGGTTGTGGCATTTGAGGTTGGGTCATATCTCGGAGAGGAGTATGGAGATTCTTCGGAAGAGGGAGATGATCGATGGTGAGAGTTTCAACAAATTGGAGTTTTGCGAAGAGTGTGTCTTGGGGAAGCAAACAAAAGTATCATTCGGTGAAGGAAAACATGATTCAAGAAATGTTCTTGAGTATGTGCACACGGATGTATGGGGACCGGCACCGGTAGCTTCTTTGGGAGGAGCAAGGTATTATATTTCCTTTATAGATGATTTTTCTCGTAAAGTTTGGGTGTATGTAATGAAGGCTAAGTCGGAGGCATTTGCAAAGTTCAAAGCATGGAAGGCTCTTGTTGAGAATGAGAGTGGTAAGTCTTTGAAGGTTCTTAGGTCCGACAATGGCGGGGAATATGTTTTCGGAGAATTCTTAGAGTTTTGCAAGCATCATGGGATTCGGAGACATTTTACTACACCGAGAGATCTGCAATCAAATGGAGTTGCGGAGAGGATGAATCGTACTATACTAGAGAAAGCTCGATGCTTGAGATTGACATCGGGTTTGTCTAAGGGATTTTGGGCCGAAGCTTTGTCAACCGCGGTGCATATCATTAATCGAATTCCGTGCTCGGCTGTTGATAAAAAAATTCCGGAGGAAGTGTGGAAGGGGAAGAGTATTGACTTGAGCTATCTTCGTGTCTTTGGAAGTCCGGTTTATGTGCATGATCCGGGTAATGATAAGCTTGAACCAAGAGCTTTCAAGGGGGTCTTGCTTGGCTATACGGATGGAGTGAAAGGCTATCGAATTTGGAATCCGGAAATGAAGAAGGTGATAAACTCTCGTCATGTTACTTTTGATGAGTCGGCATTGTTCAAGGAGAATGAGAGCTCATCGGATATTCCAGATTTGGTTCGTGATGAATCGAAGGAGAAGGAAATTATTCCACCATTTCGTCCAAGTGGTAGAGGTAGAGTAGTTGAAGATGCTTGTGAAGAAAATGCGGTTGATGTTACATCACATAGTCCCGTGGTGCCTCTAGTAGTGTTGGTGATGTACACGAGCCTGGAGAAGTTTCGGTTCAAGGTGGAGCCGAAAGGAGTTTGGGTGAAAATATTGCTACTCGGGTTGGTCGTCGTCCTATAAGACCACCCGAAAGATATGGTGATTGGAACTATCTTAGCTTTTTTGATAAGTTGGACTATGCGCTTCATGTAGTCCAAGATAAGCCTTTGGACCTTGATGACGTCATGAATTCGAGTGATAGCTCGAAGTGGATTTGTGCCATGGAGGAAGAGATGCAATCATTGATGAAGAATCGAACTTGGAATTTGGTTTCGCTTCCTAAAGGAAACCGTGCTATAGGGTGCAAATGGATTTACAAGGTGAAGGACGATGGAAGATACAAAGCTAGGCTAGTGGCTAAAGGGTTTGCACAAAGAAAGGGTATGGAGTATGATGAGATATTCGCACCGGTCGTGCGCCATACTTCCATACGGATATTACTTGCCGTAGTTGCTATTCATGACTTGGAGTTGGAGCAACTTGATGTGAAGACCGCCTTCTTGCATGGTGACTTGGATAAAGACATTTACATGGAGCAACCGCAAGGTTTTGTTGTAAATGGTAAGTCAAATATGGTGTGCAAGTTGAAGAAATCACTATATGGGTTGAAGCAATCACCTAGACAATGGTACAAGAGATTTGATCATTTTATGCTTGAAAACAGTTTTAATAGAAGCGTCAAGGATGCTTGTGTGTATTTCAAGAAGTTGGGAAATGATAGTTGGGTGTATTTACTCTTGTATATGGACGACATGCTCATTGCTTCGAAGGACAAGAATGAAATCAACAAGTTGAAATTGCAATTAAAGTCGGAATTCGAAATGAAGGACCTTGGAGAAGCAAAGAGGATATTGGGCATGGAAATAGAAAGGGATCGAAAGCGTTTTGAGTTGAAATTGACTCAAAAGGAGTACATAAAGAAAGTGCTTTGCCGGTTTAGCATGGTAAATGCAAAGGTGTCAAATACACCTTTACCTTTGCATGTGAAGCTTTCGAGTAAAGGGTCACCTATCTTGGAGAAAGACAAGGCTTATATGGCAAAGGTGCCATATGCAAGTGCGGTTGGAAGCTTGATGTACACTATGGTGTGTACAAGGCCCGATATAGCAAATGCCGTCGGGGTGGTTAGTCGTTTTATGTCTAATCCGGGAAAATCGCATTGGGAAGCTGTGAAGCTCATATTGAGATACCTTAGCGATACGCTATCTCATGGTCTTGTTTTTTGCGGTAGTGGGAAAAGGAGTTGCAACTTAGTTGGTTATTGTGATTCGGACTACGCCGGTGATAGAGATAGGAGAAAGTCAACTTCCGGTTATGTCTTCACACTTGGTGGTACGGCCATAAGTTGGAGATCGAGATTGCAAACCATAGTAGCTTTATCCACTACGGAGGAGGAGTTGATAGCCGCGGTGGAGGCGGCGAAGGAAGCACTCTATTTGAAGCGATTGTTGTGTGACTTGGGAATTGAACACGATAGCATTGATGTTCAATGTGATAGCCAAAGTGCTATTCACTTGGCGGAGAATTTGGCGTTTAGCTCATGGACTAAGCATATAGAAGTGAGGGAGTCATTCTTGGTAGCCATGGATGAGGATAAGCAAGTATATCTTCGAAACGTGCACACAAAGGAGAACGCGGCAGATATGTTCACTAAGGCATTGCCGGTTGGGAAGTTCGAGCATTGCTCGGACTTGATTCGCTTGGAGAAGTGCTAGGTGCCACGGGGTGGCACGGTTGAGAGAGATACTTGTGTAGATGAGGAAGAGTATTGGTATGAGATTGTCGTTCTATCTTCTTGGTGTAGTGCTAGTGCACACTCCTAGTGCTCTTGTCTTTGGTGAGACGGTGTTGGATATTTTCAACATTTCATTGGTGGGTGGGGGCTTTGTGCCTGAACTCGTTGATGGAGTGCAATGGGGGGTGGCTATGCCGGAACCCGTTGGGGAAACATTCATGTTTGGTTGAAGGTAGAAGTGTTGGTAGTTGGAGCTATCGGTTGTTGATGGTATGGTACCATTGGTGTTGGAGATGGATATAGTGTCAAGGTGGAGTGTTAAATTTAGTGACACTATATGATGGAGAATTGAAGGGGATGAATGTAGCTTCGTGTCGGAGAAGACGGTTCACAAATCGAAGTCCGGAGGAAGAAGATAGGAGGGAAGAAGCTGGTGCTGGTTTGCTGTTTGAGGTCAGATGTCTGGCTGAGAGGGCCAGACGTCTGACGAGGTTCAGGCTGTCTCCCGAAACATCCTACAGACGTCTGGGCCTGTCTGTTTCAGCCAGACTGAACCTGGCCTCAGACGTCTGAGGTCAGAGGTCTGAGGCGGTGTTAACCTGTTTTTTCCTGGGCCGGGTTTCTGAGCTGTTTTGTGATTTTTGAAGGGCAAAGTGGTCTTTCGCCAGGGTTTTCTCTATTAGTATATATATACTCTCTTCAGGTCTGATAGAAGTGGATCAAGCAATCTAATCTAGGGTTTAGTTCTCCATTAATTAGGGTTTTAGGCAAAACTCTATTTCTTCAATTCTAATCTCCAGAAACATTGATTCTTATTGAATAGAACATTGTAATCAATCTCTTGTACTCTTCTCTTTTGGTGATAATAAAAGATCTCTCTCAAAGTGGATGTACACTAACGCGACGTTAGTGGAACCACTATAAATCGGTGTGTGATTTGTTGTTTCGTTATTGCTTATTATTCTCTATTGCTTGTGGTGTTATTGTGATCGTGTTTGGATTTGGTTTTATTGAATTCTTCGAGTGTTTGGTTGTTTTGCACTATCTATCACGATCTAGCTTTTCCGCGTGCGTTTGGGGATTTTGGTTTGAGCAGTCTCGATCGAAATCCACCATAACAATCTATTCAAAGCAAACTCAGGAAGAAGAAATCAAAGCAAACTCAAAATCAAGTCTTAAGTCATCTTCAACAAGTTTCAATAGCATGCAACTACAGTCTTTAAATCAGAAGCATTTGCAACATTCAAAGTTTAAAGTTTCAAAAGCACATTTTCCAGATTTCAATTTTTTAGTTTCCAGGCTCTGTTATTCATTTTTAAACAGGTGAGTAACATCTTCTTTAAAAAGCTTAAGTATATGAATACTTGGTTGCATGAGAATTTTTGAAACAAAGTATGTCTTGTGTATATATGAATTTTCTGTGTATATGGATGATAGAATGTGTGCATGTCTGTTGAATCAGTAACCTCCCTGTTCAAAATTTCAAAGCTAAGATTTCAAACAGAATTTAATTGCTCTTGAGCCAATCACTGTTAGGATTTAGGCTTTAGACAAAAATTGTTTGTTTTATCATAAATTAAAGTTTAAAAATTTAATTAAGCTAAAATAAATTTAAACTTGCTCTGGAAACCAAAATGGACGGGAAGACTAGAGTTTTGTTTAAATTTCAAATACTCCAACTCATTGATTCAGGCTTGTGATCTGAAACCTTATATAAAAACATGATTTTAAAAAAAACTTAAATCATAATTTTTAGCATTGAAGTGTGGGAGCAGTTAGAGTTTGTTCAGTTTTTGAATATGAGGTGGTTTCTGGTGATCTAAGGGGTTTGGGAAGTCGGGGTCATCACTGGAGGTGGAGGAGTGAACGGAGTGTTTGAGAAAAATGGCAGAAGTGATGGAACATCACTGTAGTGGTGGTGGTGGATCGAATCTGGCTGTAACCCTAGTTCTGGGCAAGGTGTGAGTTTGTGATCATCTCAGCGTCCCTGGATGATCGAGTTCAACAGAACTCAGGGAGATGATAGCATGGTGGTTGTCGAAGGCGAGGCCGGAAGCTCAGCATTTCTGGTGATCAGAGAGGTGAGGACGAGGGGATTTCCAGGTGGAGCTTTTGTTCCAGGTTTATGCCTTAATGATCGATTTTGATTTCGAGTTGTTAGTGAAGTTCTGATGGTCGTAATCTGGTTTGAGATTGATCATCGACATGTGGGGATCGTCATGGATGGTCGGAAGTGTCTGGTTGACCGGTGTATGTGCACAGCAGAGTAGTTGTGTCAGTGTTTTGTTTTGGGATGTTGTCTCGAAGAAGAGCTCGAGATTTTGGGTGGGAGACTCGAGTAATGGTTCGGGGTTTCGAGTGTGTGGCTCGGGGCATTGGGTTTGTGACATGTTTTAAAACCTGTAAGGTTTTCAAACTTAAATTTGAATTTAAATTTAAAAGCAGGATTTTAAACAAAGTTTAAAACCAAATTTTAAGATATGGATTCAAAATAACTTTTGTCCCCTAGTTTTAAATAAATAAAGGTTTATAAAAATAAAATGTTTTAACAACTTTAAAATGTTTAAAGTGTATTTTAAAATGATTTAAAATGAATTTGGTTTTAAACTCCTTTAAACTTCTTTTACAAAATAAGTAATTCTTTAGCATAAGGTTTAAAAGGTTTTAAAATGGTTTTAAAACTTTGTTGAAGTTAGGTTTGTCTTCATTTTAAATCTTAAATCTAAAATGAGATTTGAAAACAAATTTAAAAGTAAATTGTTTTAAATTGTTTTGTTAAAAATAATGCAATCATTAATAAGAAATGTTCTAAAGTGAATAAAGATTTAATGAATTGTGATTCATTAAATTAGTAAGATAATTAAATGGATCATTAATTAATTTATTTAATTAAGAAATTAAGGGTTTTAACTAATTAATTAAGGATAATCATTTTGGAATTTGATTAAGTATAATTACTTAATGAAAGTAATTAAGGAAATTAATTACTCAAGGTAATTAATTTCAATAAATGGGATTAGATTAAATTAATTAAATAAGTCTAATTAATTTAGTAATCATTTGAGAAGTTGATAAGTATAACTACTTAGGGAAGTAATTAAAAAGATAATTACTAGATGTAATTAATTTAATGATGATTTAATGATAGCAATTTGAGTATAATTACTTTGTGAAATTAATCAAGGGATTAATTAAAGAGAATTAATTAAGAGGTAATTAATTGATGTAAGGCAGTAATTAAGGATAGTTAATTATTGGATGGGATAAATCAAGGGTGATTAATAATTATAGTTTAATTAAAGATTAATTACTTAATGTAATTAATTTAAATATGATAACTAATTAAAGAAGTAATTAGGGATCATTAACTAATATATAATTAATGATGTAATTAAGAATTGATTAATTAAAACTAATCAATTAAATGATAAGTGTTTAAGTGTAATTAATTAATATAATTAATTAAGGATTAATGTAATTAATTATAATTAATTAATTAATGAAGTGATTAAAGGTTAATTACTGTATTGGGTTAAAATAATTAATTTGTGAAATTAATTAAAGGATAATTACTTGAATGTAATAAAAGGGTAATTAATGAGGGATGATTAATTAAGGTAGATAATTAGAGAATAATTGATTAATTGATTTATATTAATCAATGGATTTGTAAGCAAGATTTAAAATGGTGAAGTAATTAATTTAATTTACTTTAAATTAATTAAAGAGGAAGTAATTAATTTAATTCATTTTAAATTAATTATAAATGGTGTGATTATTAATCCTTGTTTATACATGGATGGATGATATGGATTTCCTTGAATGGTTTGAAATCTCAGATATGAGATAAGTAATGTTGTGTGATATGGATAATGTGAATTATCTGTTGTGATGATAATATGAATTATCTATTATGATATTATGAATTATCTATATGTGTATATATAGATAATTGAATTGAATTGTTTTAACTTTAAAACAACTTGGACTTAAAAGATGGCGATTTGGATTTCGATGAGACCGGGATCGGGGTTCCAGATTTGGAAGTCCGAAAACCACATCGATCCAAATTAACGATAGGTCGTGAATCTCAAGTGAAGATGAAGATTCAGAATGCAAGGGTTATTGTTGTTAACTCTGAGGGTGATTCCAAAATGAGTGTAACGAGATAATGCCTTCGGTTTCGTTCGAACCCGGAACGAACTTGTATGGATTGAATGCTTTCAGAACATCGTCAGGTGGACGATGAGCATTCTAAGAGATGTGTTCACTAAAGGTAAATCGTAGCCTCAAGCCTCATCAACCGAGAATGGCTAAAACAGGGGAGGTGCAGCAAGGTTAGTGGGTAGCACCGCAGTAGGACAAGATTTCCCCTGTCTAGAGGTCCCTTCTTATTATTTCGGCTGTATGGGCAGTTGATTGCAACAAATACTGGGGTGTCTTGTTCGGGAATTATCCAGTAAGGGATGGTTCCAGCCTTGTTTTGCAGGGGATTTAGGGTGGATCCTCGGTACGGTGATCTAGGCCACGTACTGTGACGGGCGGTACCCCAGTAGCCCTGCCATTATATGGAATCCAATCTCCAATAAGTGCCGTACGATTTAGTTGCACCCAACTATGTTGGAACGTGAGATGTAAGCATTCCAGCTATTTCTGTATTTTACTTGAAAACCCTAGACACTATTATAATATAACTGGATTTCCTAAAAATGTTTTGGTTAGCGTAAGGTAAAAACTTTTCTGTGTTTATGGGCGGGAAGTCTTACGTGATACCTTTGTTTCTAATGATTTTTAAAGTTAAGCAACTTTAACCTGTTACTCACACCAGACCCATGTCTGACCCGGAGTTTATCTTCTATTTTCTTATACTCTTGGGTGCTCAAATTTTTACGAGTAGCCAAGGGATTCAGGTTAGCTTTGACGAATTGTAGAGGAGCAATGGAGCAGGGGGCTTCAGCGTTATAGATATATATATATATAGTGTTCCGATGTGTTGGTATCTCTGTGTAGTTTCTCTATGTTGTATTTGAGTTGTAATAACTAGACAGGTGTTTATAATTGTCTAGTATGTGATGTATAATCTATGTAACTCTGATTGATGTTGTATATTATGAAATACTTATGTAATTAATATAATTTATTCGTTCCGCTGTGAGATTCTAATGTTGTTTAGTTCTTTCTTCTCTATCTTTTCTCTTTTCTATCCCTTTCTTTCTTATAAATGATGCGACTTTCTGGTGATAGAAGGTCGGGTCGTGACATGTAAAGGGAATCAGCCAATAACAATCAACTAACATATAGCTAAATGTCCCAATTACCATAATAGCAGAACTGGATTTGTTCTACTAAACACATGTCCAAGTTAATATAATAGCAAAATGAGTTTTATTCTGCCTAGTAGATGTCAATATAATATATTTGGTGAATTATGGCAGAACTATGATTTATTCTGCTAACGGATGTCAACTATAATTTAATTAGAAGAATGGTATTTTATTCTGCTAAATAGATGTCATTGGGTTTCATATTCATTTAAGGTTACTTAAGGATAATTGACAAAGAAATCCTTTGGATTAAAAATATTCTTAAAAGGAGGGTTGCTTTAAAAATAAAACCGGTCTTAGAAATAAAATCGTTTAGAACTTTAAAACTTTTATTCAATAATTAAATAACATTTAAAGCTTTATTTCAATAATAATTAACCTTTAATTAATAATTAAACAAAGATTAACTTTTAAATAATTAATTAAATAATTATTATCCTTTAAATACTTATTTAAAATAATATAATCTTTAAATAAATAATTAAACCATAGTTAATATTTAATTAATAACTTAATAATAGATTAAACCTTCATTAAAAATTAACTTAATATTAATAAGCTTAATTAGATTTTAACTTAGTTAGTAATTAACCAAATATTTAAACCCTTTCTTTAATAATAAACCAATGATTAATCCTTAATTAATAACTAAATAATAATTAATCCTTAAATGATTAATTAAATAATAATTAAAATTTTATTAATTAACTAACTATAATTAACTTACTTGATTAATACTTAAGTACTAATTACTTTTGTTGACTAATGATTAAGTACTAGTTACCTTACTTAAGTAATTAACTAAATAGTCATTAAATAATTAAATAATTAATTAATTAATAATTACTTTTTTACTTATAATATGTTTTAAAACACTTTCCAAAATATCCTAAGATGAAAACAAATCAAATTTGCAGAAAGAGTTCATTTTTACAAACTGCATCCATAGCGACTATCTCTATATGATCCATAATTTTCAAAACTTGTTTTTATAACAAATAGCTTTTAAAATCATTAAATTTTATACTTTAACCCATTTTGTAACTTGAACAAAGTTTTTTTTAAAAAACCAAATAAGAAAAGTTAGAAACTTTGAAATCTTTATAGAAATTTAAAACTAGTAAACAAAATTTAGTTTCCAAGGATCTCAAGTCATTTTAACATGTCAAGGGCTAACTTTTAGCATATACAACATAATGCACATCACCACAGTATAATTTACATGCTATTACCTAAGTAAGATCACAATTTTGCATCCATACACACATTTCAAACTTTGATTTCTAAGTCGAACTAAACATCACATCCAAGCATATATGTGCACATACTAATCAACATCAATATCCAACCAATCAAGCAATGATTTTAACAACAAAGCATGCATCATAATTAAAGTTAGAATTAAATAAAATAGTGAGCTTTACTCACCGAAAAGCTAATCCAAAGTTTAATAACTCAACCCGAATTTCACTAGAATTTGAATCGGACCCAGGCCTTTGATTTTTCCTAACAAAAATAGACTTTTGGAAGCCTTAAAGGCCAAAGTAGTTTCGGCCATAATGGGTTCGGCCATGGCTTTAAATAGGTGGCGAGGGCTTGCTTTTGGAAAGAGAGGAGGTGTAAGGTAGAACAGAAGCTTATTAAAATAGTTTTAAAGGTCTTAAGGTAGAAGAGAGAAGGTTTTTAACTTAAGAAATTTTTAATAAGTCATTCAAGGTTTCATGGAGCTAAGGAAAAGAAGAAGTAAATTTTTGAAATGAGATTGAAAATGAGAAAGAGAAATTTGAAAATTGTTTTTATATAAAATGAGATTAGAAAATTACCTAAATGGTCTTAAGTAAATGGCCTCCACAAATCTCATGCCACATCACCATGCTTGTCCCCCCTTCACAATGAAATTTTCAAAAATCATGCCCCCTTCACTATTTGAGCCAACATGCATTTAAAACACATTGTAATTATGTTTCCTAAGGCATCTTTTCATTTTAAACATCTTTTATTTTATATTTTATTTTCATATAAAGTCACATCATATTTTTAATATATTTGAGTGTATGTGTGTGTACACAAAGCATATCTTAACAATTTTGTAAATTTAAGTATATAATTATATAATAATGTACACAATGTTTCCGATAACTTTTAGTCGAAGAAAAGTCGAAAATTCAAAAAATGAATTCCAGTAACATTTTCAATTTTTCTTCGAACTAACTATATTTGCAAACAAATCTAGAAAACTATTTCACCCTAATTATTTACTATTTAAAAGAGTTTTATTTTAATTATAAAATCTATTATTTGAATATTTAAAATTAATTAAATATTCACAAATCAAAGTGGTGAAATTCCGGATCGTTACATGTTTGTTTGCAAAATGAAGAAAGTGAAAGCGATTAAATAGAAAATTTCAAAACTTTTCAGAAATTACTATCCCATAATAATATTGTGTTGGTCATACACATCTAATTCTATACTATTCCATAATAATATTTTGCTGTAATAACAGCAACGTATAACAAGAATGCTATATTTATATTTGAATGTTGACAAACTTTAAGACAACGACTTGTAAAAGTAGTTCGATGTCTGCCTATATCCTAATTTCCTTATATCTAGCTATCATATGAATTCAAAAATTATTAAAAAATAAAATAATAATGAAAATTTTCTATTAAGCTTGACCGCATTTTTAATGCTATTTATATAAAGTCATGTAACGTGGAAAAGTGATACGTGAAAAATAAAAATTTGTACAAAGCAACTGTTATAAAAAATAATCTTGTTTTTTTAGAACATTAAATATTTACACCTTCTAAAAGTACAAAATCTATTTATACTACTAATTTCTATAGTTTGGAACAAACATTCAAAATATTTTTATTTTTTTTCATTTTTTTCATTATAAAAAAGTGTATGATTTATTTGAACTTTTATATTTACGATTTTAAATTCCAAATATTTATAGTTTTACTACATACTTAAAATTACTTGAAAATATATTCTTTGTGTGTACTTTTAAGGTACTTAAAAAACAGTTGTTTGTCATTCTATGTTTTTCTACTTTTTTAATTACTATTATTTGTCTCCTTTTAATTCATATGCTTTTAAGGTACTTTAAAAAATGTTTGTTTGGCATTTTCCTTAGAATTTTTGAGGCATTTTGTAACGATCCCACCACGATATTCATATTATTAAAGAACGTTATAAATAATATCGTCTAATAATACGGAGAACACGGCTTGTTAAGGATGACCAAATGTGAATATGACTTTGAACTAACGCTGACACGTCATACTTACCTTTTCACCGAATCTCTGGAATAAAATTTGACATGTACAGTCTCAGTTAAAAGTGATAAACGCATTGGCTTCTTAGAATTAGAACAGTATATCATATAAAATGGAATCACAGATCATAGTGGGATAATAGATCTCATACATATACAAATTGTGGGTCGACAAAATAAAATAATAGACTCACATAATATACAAGTGTTACAACTCACTAATCTTAAATATACATCTCAAAATATATATACTAAATCTTATATGAGATAAACTAAAAGTCAAATAGCTTATCTCCTAGCTAGCCCAACATCCAAAGGTCTACCTGTCCTGTAACCTAAAAAGTCCCGGCCTGACCTGAGCATTAAAATAACACCCGGGTCAGATTATCTCTAAATATCCAAAAGGGCGAGGACAAGATGTAACACCAAAACAAATAACATATAAGAAAATCCAGATGTTTAAGATATAACAAGTCACATAATTAATTTATCTTAGAATTTACTTCATGGCACAGATATAAATATATTTGGTCACAAACACATATTAGTCACTAAACGTTGATTCACAAAACAAAACACAATAACTCTAATACACAGAAACCAATTCCATACCAATCGCACATCTAATCGTACATACCAATCTTACCGATTGTCCATACCGTGCAAACATTTTGGTATCACTCATACCGATCTGATACCAAGGATCATCCATACCGTAACATAGAATCTCAACCGATCACAAGGATCGGGGACATCCCAAATCTCGATCGATCAAAATGATCGAGGCAATCGTGACTCGAAAACTCTAGTTTATTATATATTTAAGTTTGGAAAGAAATCCAGGAGTATACCTCTTAAGGATTTATCGGTCCCACCGGACCCTAAAAGGAATATACTATAAAGTGCCAAATAATATTGCTTTCAGTAATCACTAGAACTTAACCAAAACGTCTTATACCGCATGGTGAAATTCTAGTATTTACTATAAGCTAGTAAATTTCACTCGTTACAGATACCACTGGAAAACCTGAACTATATTCACTTAAGGATCTAGCAGCCCCATGCCACACATCAAATGAGAATACAATTGTAAAATGTTAAATACTTCCTAAAAGCAATCACAAGAATTTAACAAAGGCATCCTATACTACCTAGTGAAATTCGAGTATTCGCTAATAGGCTAATAAGTTCCACTCGAACATTATATTCAATGAGTTGTACCATATTTGACGAAGCATTACTTGAGAGCATTTAAACCAATTGGTAACACTAAGTCGATTATTAGCACTCCTCATATTATAGAACCGAGGCTCTCAAATTTTTTTTTCTCTTTTGAGTTTAAAGTTGAGAAAGCAATCATTATAATTTTCCATAAATTCCTTTATTAATTAACTTTATAAAAATATTCAATATTTTATAAAATCTTCCATGAATCCAAATTAAACCAAAGTTTCACTTATATACACAAAGTTGTCTTAAATTTTCATATAGTTATATTATTCCCAAGCCATATTTCCAAATCCCATGTATACTTACGTAGTCATTTAATTTATAAAACTATATTATTGCCCTTCCAAACTTATTTTGATATATATATATATATACACACACACACACTCTTCCAAACTTATTTTGATATATATATATATATATATATAATTTAAAAAAAAGATTAAGTTAATATTTCCCAAAACCATATTTCCAAATCCCATTTATATTAAACTATTTATTTAACGAAACTAAAATACTTATATTAAAAATCCATAACCACTTCTAGTGATACCACTTAATATAATAAATACTCATTTAAAATCATAAATAAAGGAGAATAAGATCGATTAGAAAACCAGTTTAAATCTGTATTTTATAATAAACTTCATCTACAAAATTTATTGTTTTATAATTTACATATAATAAGTAATTAGGCTCCAAAACTTTAACTCTAATGAGAATTACCAAGACACTAAATCAAACTCCAAAAATCAGCAACCAAAACACTTGGAAATCCATGATTAAGTCATAGCAAACTCGGGTTCAAACGACGGCTAAGAAAGGGGCTCGTGATCACTTGGAACTTATGTTTCAAGCGTTGACCGGCACACTGGTCTGGACGACCTGTCCACCGGTTACGGACCTAGAACGTGAGTTCTAGGTACTGTTTCCCCTTCAATGAACTTCATCAATTTCCGACACCACTCCAGTTCATCCCGATGACTGATATCTGCCATACGGCCTTAGAAACTAACATGCATTCATATAGGCAACTATAATTATCAACCAAATGAAATCAAAGACTAGGGTTTCAGAAGTTTTAGAAATGAACCAAATAAATATGAATAATACACCCAATATTCATTCAATTTAATCCAAACGGCAACCAACAATCATATACACATGAATTTAGAGGTAGTTGGTGAGGTAAACTCACCTTTTTAACTTCCTATAGCTTGATAGATCCTCAATTAAGCTTTGTTAAACCCCTAGCTTCACCAAAATCACCTAAAACTCAAGAACAAAAACCAACCAGCAAGCAATTTGATCAAAAACGAGATCAAAGTCATCCTTTTATGGATCTAAAAGGTAGAGATAGAGTTTATAACACTTACTCCAATTATCTTGGATTTTCTAAATTTTCTGAATTTATTTTGAGGATTTTTGTTTCTAGGTTTAGGATTTTCTCTTAGATTAGTAAACCCTATTTGTTTTCTAACTTTTAATAATGAACGTAAAGTTCAATTTGGGTTGCCTAGGAGAGAAAGTTTCACTTATTTGCACTAATGGGTTGAATTTTATATTAAGCCAAAACACATATTTTAAATAAAAAGAATTAAATTTTCTCTACACTTATTTTTCCCTCTTTTAAACTCCAATTCCAAAATAGATTTCACATATAAAATTAATATAAAATTATAATTATATTTCCATCTTTTAACTTCAAAAGAAAAAAATAATTATTTTAACCCTCTTATTAATAATTTTTAAAAGATACAGTCTCTTATTTTCATAAATTGATAAATTCCAAAATTTACAACTTTTAAATTTAAATAAATCCATTTTACACAATTATAAGATTTAGCACAATTTTCCAAATTAATATTTCAAAATTTTAAATTAAAATTCTTTTTAAGAAATGAAACTCATTTTTTAATTAAATTAAATCAATTATTCAAGAAACTAGATTTAATTACACAAATCACAAATCATAATTAATTATCCGTAATTAAATTAGTTAATTAGGTAATTAACAACATGGTTGTTACACATCTGCCTCATATTTTCGAGGCATTTGCTTCAGATATCGCTAGGCACATGCCTCAGAATTCGTGAGGCGAATGCCTTAGATTTTTGAGGCATTTGCCTCGGATTTAGTAAGGCAAATGCCTCGCAATTCTGAGGTGTTTGCCTCGGATTTTTTGAGGCACTTGGCTTACAATTCATGAGCAATTTGCCTCAGAAATCGTGAGGTGACTGCCTTAGAAAAATTGAGGCATTTGCCTCAGATTTCATGTGGTAAATGCCTTAGAATTCTAATGCATTTTCCTCATAATTCTTAAGGCATTTGCCTTAGTTGCCTAACGAAATCTGAGGCAAATGCCCCTCTTAGTTGTTCCATTTCGATTGACATTTTTTATCGCTAATCGCTATTTGATCGCCAGTTGTTTTGTTTATTTATTATAGGTGAATGAAGATTTTGGTGCAAAGAAGTAGCAAGGTGTTGAAGCTCTTTTTGGTATAGTAAGCCAATGATGTTTTTTTGGCTTTGTGCATTTTCCCAAAACTTGGTGTATAGCTATTGTCAAAACAATATGTATGGACGCTGTGAAAACATTGTTTATGGAATTATATGAATTTGGTTTTTGAATATTTGAGAACTTGGATGATTTTTTAATATGATTTGATTGTTGTTTGGTTTTTGAATGTGCTTTTATTTTTTAGATGATATAGTTGCTGTTTGATTTAAATATGTTATAGATTCGGTTAATTTTGAACTTATATATATACACACACATACTAAAAAGTGAGATTGGGGTGTGAAAGTACATAGGAAAGTATTGACAGCAGTAAATAACAAAATACATCATTTATTACATGTTGTAATTTTAAGAATAATTTCATATGTAAGGTACAAATAACAATATATAAAAATGCTGTAAAATAAAATTAACAACACTAATAAAATGTTGTAAAAGATACTAAAATAACAATTAAACACTGTAGAAAATTTAAAACGACATATATTAAACGTTGTACAATGTTCTTCTTGCCATTTATTAAACGTTGTAAAGAGCGACCATTTACAACGTTTTTATTATGCTGTTAAAAGCTACTTACTTTTAACAACATGTTGTTAGACACCGTTCATTAAAACGCTTCATAGGTTCTCACGACACTTATGGTATGCTGTAAAAAGTCTTTTCTGCTGTAGTGACTCTAATCTGTCCCAAGAATCTGTCTACTAATCCAGCCGATGTGCCTATGGACCTGTTCTCTAACTACCTGAACCATATAACAGCCGGCTCCATCAAGTAAAATAGGAAACATCTGATTACTTCCTCAGAAGCACCCAACACCTCCATATATCAGATGTATCTCATCATGTGAACGGTCGAGTCCTTCCTTTCGACATACAGTTCCAACATTAATAGCTTGAAATCAGGTGGATTCCTTACATATCGAATGTTAGGAGTAAATGAGTTCCTATTTACGTCCTTCAAACTCTGGTCTTTGGTTCCATCTCTCACTATTCTTTTGATCATCTCACATATTTGGTTGTCATCATCTAATGGAAGTCTCTGATCCATAGCAACATTTTACCCATGTTTCTATAGGGAAACTCTAGCTCATATTCCTTTGGCCGCACATCTACATTCTGATATGCACCTCTACATTATGCCCTCCATTCCTACATGGAAAGTTGGGCATATACTCCTCTGGTTGTTGTTCATTCACGTTCTGATTTAAATTTCAGGCTCCAGCATCGTCCATTCCCAGCATCCCAACTCGCCCTAACCCCAAACCAACCGTAACCCAAAAGAAATTCAAATCAGTACCAACCTGATTTAGGTCAGTATCGACCTGTTCTGGTCATGGGGGCTTAGTTGCATTTTGCACCGCTCTAGCTCCAGATGCTCCTATAATGGTTTCTAGTCTTCGGTTCTGAGTTTCAATTGCTCTGGCTGTTCTTTATTGATCGATCATTCTGAAAAGTACATCTAACATCTCCTACTATCGAGCTATTATTCTGTCTTGCATCTCTTTTATCATCCCCTCCATCTTCTCTCTGGTCATGTAGACGGATGGACTTGAACTTGAGGTGGATGCTCCTATGCTCTAGTTGACTTGGTCATGTGACTGCTATAGTAGAAGGCCTTTTCATCTCTTTCAAATTTCAGATCCAAGCTTTAGGTTAAATCAAGTTCGTTCTAAATGAAAGCACCTAAAATGTTATGCCAGAAAATGGCACAACATCCCAATATCAAATGAAAGCACTAAGAATGTGTAAATCTATCAGAATAATCAAAAGAAAACGAGAACACATAAGCACTTTTTATAGTGGTTCGACAAATACTCCAATATACTTCTACTTTAATCTTATTATTTGATTGATTCTCTTGGAATATAATGATTACAACTCAAATATGACCATAGTCTAGTAGATCTCGGATTTGGGAGTGCTTTGGGGAAGTATAAGATAGAAAAGAATCAAGGTACCTAAAAGTCCATTTGCTAGTTGAAGTTGGGTTTCTATTCATAGGTGATCCCATCCTCTTATCTCGTAATTAGGCCAAAATTCGTCTAAGTCTTCAAGATTCGCAAATCCAACAGGAACAACAGGTCACATTGCATGAATCCCGAGGTGACAAATCATGTCGGTACTGAACAAAAAAGTGATCGGTGCCGAGCTCTTTTACTTCACCTAGGCACGAGTTCCCATGTGTTCTTGCAAATCTTCATCTTCCAAAGTTCTTATGTGGACCCCGCCTCGAAAAATTCATCTCGGTACCGACCTCTTTTTATTGCTCATGTTTCTTCCACATTTCTTGATTACTTCAGTTGTTCTTCTAATCATGAATCCCAGTTCATGATCCATTGCAACTTTATCTTGACATCCTGTTCATTCTTTTGAGTCTGTTATGAGACTGTGGAAAATTTAGCTATAACGCACACATACACACACATATAAAGTATATTTAAACACACACACACACACACACACACATATATATATATATATATATTCATATAATTTTAAACAATGTTTTGGACAACCAATTCATATATAAAGGGAGAATGTGTCCGCTGCGGTGTAAATCCTTGCATCCAAACACATACGCATTAATTATGTACACAATATGATATGTTGCATTTACACAATATACGCTATAGTACATTTGGATATACTTGCAATACAAGCTAAGTATATATTTGGTTAGCTATGTAATTTAATAAATCAATCAATCGGTTTAATTAAAGGGAGAGAAATGAAAGGTTTCTCTCTCTAATAAAACCAAACACCCCTCATTAATTGAATAAGTTAAGAAAGAGAAATATAATGTTTCATTATCTAAATTAAATTAAACAAGTAAGGTTACACACAAATACATGTAAGAGTATATTTGATATACTCTAATTTACATAAACATTAAATTTATTTAAACCTTTTTAATAAAATAAAATATTTTATTTAAATATTTTAGATTGGATCTAAAATCCCTTTTCGATTTCAAAGGCCCAACAGATCCAAAATTGGAATTTTTTTGAAATCTAGTAATTCCACTCGCTTCCAACTAGCACAGTTCCTACAATACTATCATACCTTTGGGTCATGTCCATTACAAACTCAAAAGCAGATGTTAAGTGTGTCATCAACTTATGATTCAACACTTGCTTCAACCTCTGGATAAACTATTCGTTCTTCTTCAGTGGGGTGTTAATCAGTTCTCGACCATATGTTGCCAAGGCATTGAACTTCTTGACATACCCTGCCATAGAAAGTCTTCTTGCCCGAGATCGATGAACTCCCTTGACGGGATACTTCTCTGAGGCTCGGAGATAAACTAAGCCTCAAACCTCCCCCGAACTAAGTGATTTCCTCTTTAAGAGTTTCTACGGTTATTATTTCCTACCAATCCAAAGTGTCTTCATGCAAGTGTGTTAAAGCCAGCCTTCGCTTTTATGCATCATTCATCCCCAAATCCTTAAACATACGCTTACTTACCGCCAGCTAATTCAACATCTCTACCGCCAGCTCCCTTTGGGTAAACATTTTATCTTACAGGTTTTGGTAATCTTGGTAGTAATTATAGCAGTAGTGTAGTAATTATCATTGTATATTTTATTTATTGTAAGTAATATTTTTAAACGATCATACTTGTTTGCTTAATAGTATTTTTAGGTGAATCAACTAATAAATTTTTATATAAAATTTATTTTAGTATCAATTTGTTTTGATTAACATTAATATTAGAAATAAAATTTATTTTATTCAGAACAAAATAAATATTCAATAATAGTAAATGATTGTTATTCTATCAATTTTATTTTAAAATAAAAATACACAATTTTATATTGTGTACTCTTTTCTAACTCATTTCAAATAGGTCTGTCAATGGATACTTTTGAATGCAGACAGCTTCATATCCGCATCCACATCCAAAATAATTTTCGGATAGGAATATCCACATCCGTAGGTACAGCAGATATCGGATAATTATCATATCTGTTGACAATCGATAAATCAAGAAATATAAACAAAAAATGTTAGTTTAACTTTTTTTTCTTCAGTTCTCAGAATTATAGAAGTATGAAAAATAAACAAATATGATGATAATAAAAAACTTTGGGCATTTAATATGCATTGAATGCAATGCTGTCAATGAGTACCCGCAAAATCTGAACTTATCTGTATTCGTATCCGAAATATGAAAATTATCCAATATCTAAAGAAAGAATACTAATGCGGATATGGTCATATCCGCATCCAACAATTATCCATCCGGATTTTATCAAGATTATAGTTATTTTTGTGTATATTTTAGTATATAATATAAAATAATAGCAACTTAATATTTTATCGGGGTAAAAAATTTAATATGTGTATAAAAATAAATATTTGCTGCTTCAAATTATTTTTCTTAGCATATTCATTATGTTTTTATATTTATAGTATTAAAATGGATATATAGTGAATTAAAATTTCATATTTATTTTTTTAGATTTATTAGTTGTGAATTGGTCGAAGAATATCCGATAAATATGCATTATCCGTCCACATCCGTGGATATGGATATCTGATATCTAAAAATAAATTCATATATGATTACACATTGTTTCCTGGAGATTTGACCAGGCAACTAAGTACTCGGCATTAGCAAATACTCGGCATCCAGGAGTACTCGTCATCCAGGGGTACTTGGCATCCAGGAGCGCTCGGCATCCAGGAGCACTCGGCATCCAGGAGCACTGGGCATCCAGGAGCACTCGGCATCCAGGAGTACTCAGCATCCAGGGGTACTCGGCATCCAGGAGCGCTCGGCATCTAGGAGCACTCGGCATCCAGGGGTACTCGGCATCTAGGAGCGCTCGGCATTGGCAAGCGCTCGGCATTGACAAGCGCTCGGCATTGACAAGCACTCGGCATCCAAGGAGCGCTCGGCATCCAGGAGTGTTAGGCTTCCAGGTTCGTCCGGCATCCAGGTTTGGTTCGGCATACCTCAGTCAACTTCAATCATTGCTCGGCATACACTCCTCACTCGACACCTCACTTCTGTTCGGCATAAGAAGATTGTTCGGCATTCTTCCCAGCTTGTCCGGCTACAATTATTGCTCGGCCCACTCTTCCCACATAACAAGCATCGTTCGGCATGGGGAAGATGGTTCGGCATCTGACCGTTCGGCCTGTTTGGTTCGGCATATAGGGACCAGTCCATCTGGACCGAGTGATTCAGCTACTAGGCCCACCAGAGAAGTCCAACCCACCTTTGTCTATAAATAGAGGGGCAGGGGCACAGTGAAATGGACCTTTTTTTGGGAACACTGAGGAGACTCTGCCGCTCTCAAGACTCATCTTCTTTACTTAGCAATTGTATTCAAGTATTTGATCTACGGATTGTATCTGTAATCAATCATTAAGAAGAGCAATAAAGTTTACCTCAAAGTGGACGTAGGCAATTACGCTGAACCACTATAAATCTGATGTTCTTACTCTCTGCATTTAAATTAGCATATTCTTCCTTGTTTAATTTATCTTCATTACTTATATCTCTACACAATCTTTCTCAACGAGGTTAGTGACCAATTTTGGTGCTAACACTTTGGTGCTTTCATCGAGAATTGAATTCTCAGACCTCAAGGATCTGCTTTGAAGCTACTGGATTGAATAAATCCCCCAAAGAAGATCCGACTCATTTATAGGACGTCCGTTGATTCTACTCAGAGTTCATACCAATAACTCTACAATGGCGAGACCACGTACCAGATCAGCTTCTCATAATGCGGACGCCCACGAGACTGCTAGTGTGCAACAAGCAGGACTTAGCAATCAGCAAGCGATTCCAGTGCAGGGACTACCGCGCAGGACCAAATGCCAATTGTCACCAGAATAGAGTTCAACGACTTGATGAGAGAACTTAGGGAAAGCAGGAGACAACTAGGAGAGCAGATGCAAGCTAATGCCAACCTCATGGCACAACTCACTCAACAATAGCAACAGAATGCTGGGGGCGATCCCGCTCCTTATTCCTCATCCGATAGCTCAACTTCCTCCGATGAACCTCCCAGGCGTAGACGCCGTAAGACTGAAACTGAGCGGGCAGGTGCTGCTGTTCGAACAGTTGGAGACCGTAACCAAGCCGGAGCCGGGAACTTAGGAGCCGGAGTGCAGGTGAAGGCTGGAGGCCCAGACCATCAAAACGCTAATGATGTCGAACCTCAAGATGCACGTTTGGCAGATCGCCAGGAGAGGAGGCATCACCATGGACAGTCACGTAAAACAGACTCCAACCTTCCACCTTCCATACAAACACCAGACCTGACAGCCATGATCAGACAATTGATGAAAGAGAATCAAGGCTTATCGAATGACGATTGGGGAGTGACGAGAAGTCATACTCCGTTCACAGACATTGTCCTACAGGCAACATACCCCAGAAAGTTTAGTATGCCAACTATCCCGGCTTATGAAGGAAAGACTGATCCCAGACAGCATGTCATGAGGTACGAGTGGATGATGGATTCAGCTAGAGCAAATGATGCAGCCAAGTGTAGATGCTTTCCCATTACTCTATCCGAGATCGCTACTATGTGGTTCACCCAACTTCCTCCGCGGTCCGTATCCAGTTTCGAGGAGTTGGCGAAGAAGTTTATAGAACAGTTCAGGATACACACTACTCGTCCAAAGGACGTGATGTCTCTATCAAGTGTAATCCAGACTCTTGGCGAGTCATTGAAGGAGTATTTGCAAAGATTCCATGTTGCGGCGACTGAAGTCAGTAATCCCAATGATCATGCAATTCTAATGGCTGTGATGTGAGGTGTGGATCTGGATTCTGAGTTTGGAGACTGGATGGCAGGAAAACCTCCGACTACGCTAGAGCGTTTTTACTCAAAGGCACACCAGTTCATAAGAAGAGAGGAAGCTAGGTGGGTAAGGCGAGATAAGGCACCGGGACCTGTCCAAGAGTCCGTGAAAGGAAACATTGCAGTGAAGCAGTCCGGGGACAACTCGGGAAAAGTCCAAGTCAATGTCCAGAACAAGCCCGGGCAGCCTAAGGAATCCGGAGGAAGAAGTCAAGGGAAGAAGAGAGAAGCGGGGAAGTGGAAGTCGAGAATTCCAAGCTACAATGAGTATACCCCGCTGAATGCGTCTCTTGAGAACATTTACCTATCAACCTGCAATACCTTTCAGTACAGAAAGCCACGTCCAAAAGAGTCAACCGAGGAACAGAAGCGGACTGGGAAATATTGCCGCTTCAATGAGACTTATGGGCACAATACGGAAGAGTGCAGACACCTACACGACGCTATAGAGAAGTTGATCAGGCAGAAAAAGTTATAGGAGTTTGTGAAGGATCCACAGGAAGGAGGACAGGGAACATCCAACCCAGGTCGTGCACCAGCTCTGCGTCATCCCGAGGAGCCTGCCCGGACTGTGGGTAGACTAGTCATAAACACGATCATCGGCGGGGCTCACCCCGCGGATAAGAATTGGCAAGAGATGGAGCGGTATGCTAGTTTCCTGAAACATGCAGATTTCGAGTGTTGTTCCAACGTAGAGGATGGGACCCCTGCTAAGCAGCTGCGCGTGATGACAGACGATATAGTATTCAGAAACAGAGATGCTGACCAAGTGGAGGCTCCAACCATTGACCCGATGGTCATATCTGCGAAAATCGGACCGGCTTATGTGAAAAGAATTTTGATTGATTATGGAAGTTCTATCAACATCATCTTCAAGAAGGCTTATGACCAGATGAAGATGGAAATGAAGGATTTGAAACCATCTAAGGCTCGTATACACGGCTTTAATGGCGCGGCGACCGATGCAGTAGGATATGTTGAGTTACCAGTTGAACTGGGACAAGGCGAATGTCGGAGGGTGCGAATCCTACCCTTCGTAGTTTTGGATGTGGATTCTCCGTACAATGTGTTCTTGGGCTGACCGGCCCTGGTTGAGTTTAGGGCAGCATTAGCCCCGTGGTGCTTAACTTTGAAGTTCCCAACTGACAAAGGAGTAGGTGTTGTTCATGGTGACCAGGCGACTGGTCGTGCCTGTTATGTGGCTAAGCTCCAAGAGGCCCATCGGAGGGAGAAAGGAAAGGTTGCGGACAATCCCGTCCGCATCCTTAATACTGATAATTGACAAGTAGTGCCCGAGCCCTGGCTCGAGCATAATTCTCGGATCTTCAAAGACATAGATCCGAGAGACGACGATGAGAAACCCAGGGAAGAAAAGGCAGCGCCGGCTGAATTAACAGTTGACATTTCAGTCAACCGAGACGACCCATCGCGAGTACTGAAGATCGGATCACAACTCGGCCCTGCAATGACTGAAGACCTTAGTGATTTCCTCCGGGCGAATCTTGATGTTTTCGCCTGGACGCATTCTGATATGTGCGGGATTTCTCCCGCCATTACGAGTCATATATTGAACATAGACCCGAAACACGTCCCGGTTAAACAAAAGAGGAGGGGAATGGACCCAGAGAGGTCCGCAGCTCTTAGAGAGGAGGTGGACAAACTCAAAGCCAATGGGTTCGTCCGCGACGCCCTCTACCCTGAATGGGTATCGAACCACGTACCGGTGAAAAAGGCGAATGGGAAATGGAGAACTTGCGTAGACTATTCCGATTTGAACAAGGCATGCCCCAAGGACAGTTTCCCGTTGCCTAGGATTGATCAGTTGGTCGACTCCACTGTAGGACACGAGCTGTTATCATTCATGGATGCATACTCGGGCTACAATCAAATCCCGATGCATATTCCGGACCAAGAACACACCAGTTTCGTCACAGATGTCGGGCTATATTGCTATGTAGTAATGCCCTTCGGATTGAAAAACGTAGGAGCGACTTATCAGCGTTTGGTGAATCGAATGTTCAAAGACCAGCTTAGTAGAACGATGGAAGTATATATGGATGACATGCTCGTGAAGTCACGACAGTCAAACGACCACATTCGAGACTTGGCAGAGATGTTCGACATACTCAGATATTATGGAATGAAGATCAACCCTCTAAAGTGTTCCTTTGGCGTTGCGTCGGGGAAGTTTTTGGGATTCATTGTTAATGCTAGGGGAATTGAGGCTAACCCAAAAAAGATTCAAGCTATTCGAGATGTGCAAGTGCCCAGAACTATAAAACAGGTGCAAAGCTTGAATGGAAAAGTGGCTGCGCTGAGTCGATTCATATCCAAAGCCACAAACAAGTGCATTCCTTTCTTTGATATTATAAAGACAGGGAAGAGGAATTTCGAATGGACATCTAACTGTGAAGAAGCATTCCGAGATCTAGTGAGGCATCTGGAGAGTCCTCCAGTGCTGTCAAAACCAGTAGACCACGAGATGCTGTACGTATACTTAGCCATATCCCCACATGCTATAAGTGCGGCTTTGGTCCGCGAGGAGGACCGAGTCCAAAAGCCGGTGTATTACGTTAGTAAGCGTTTAACGGGGGTAGAAAGAAATTACCCTAAAATTGAGAAATTGGCCTATTGCTTGGTGATTGCATCACGTAAGCTGCGCCCATACTTTCAAGCACACTCAGTCAGTGTCTATACAGATCAGCCCCTACGGCAGGTACTCCAACGACCAGAAACTTCTGGGAGGTTGTTAAAATGGAATATCGAGCTGAGCCAATTCGACGTCACCTACTTGCCACGAAGAGCCATACAAGGGCAAGCATTAGCAGATTTCATCGCGGAGTTTACGGTACCTGACGAACTAGATAATCACAATGTCATTCCCCCCGTTCGATGGAAATTGTACACCGATGGGGCATCAAACGACCGTTGCTCCGGAGCTGGCGTAGTTCTTGTAACTCTAGAAAATCGATCGATTTGTTACGCTTTGAAGCTCGATTTCCCGGCCACGAATAATGAAGCAGAATATGAAGCACTGATTGCTGGCTTAAAACTCATTGGAGAACTCGGGGTCAAATCAGTTGAAATCTTTTGTGACTCGCAGTTGGTGGTCTACCAAGTGCGGGGAGATTACCAAGCAAAGGGACAGAAGCTTGCTCCATACCTTGTTCTGGTTCAAGAACTACTGACGAACCTTGAGCGTTATGACATTTCGCATGTCCCGCGTGAACAGAACAAAGAGGCCGACTCATTGGCTAAATTCGCAAGCACTAGCGATGCGCAGCAAATGGGATTGTTTCCCGTTGAGGCCTTGCATGCTCCAAGCATAGACGCGATGAAAGTTGATTTTGTGTTGGAGACATGAATCGAGAGGGAGTCGTGGATAACCCCATTCAAACTATACCTAACGACCGGGACTTTACCAGAAAAAAGGAGCGAAAGACGACAGGTCCTTCGAAAGGCCACGCGATATGTGATGCAGGATGGACTAATGTATCGAAAGGGGTTCTCGGTCCCCTTGTTACGATGCATCGCTCATGATGAGACAAAGCAGGTCTTGAAGGAGGTTCACGAAGGAGAATGTGGCGACCATACTGGGGGGCAGACACTAGCAAAAAAGATCCTCCGCTATGGATACTATTGGCCAACCGTAAATCGGGACGCTGCAGACTACGCAAGGAAATGTGACAAGTGTCAAAGATATGCGAAAATCCCGAAAGCCCCACCAACAGAACTCGCGCAAATGGTTAGTCTCTGGCCATTTGCAATCTGGGGAATCGACATAATCGGCTCTTTGCCTATATCCAAGGGTGGTGCGAAATACGCGATAGTTGCAGTCGACTATTTCACAAAATGGGCCGAGGCAGAATCTTTAGCCACAATCACCTCTAAGAAGGTCATTAATTTCGTTGTACGAAACATTATATGCCGATTTGGCCTCCCTCGAACCATCATTACGGACAACGGAACGCAGTTTGAAAGTAGAGAGTTCAAAGAGTTCTTTTTAAAGTATGGCGTTGAGAAGAAGTTCGCCGCCATTGCACATCCAAAAGCTAACGGACACCGTAAACAAAATAATCAAGTCCATACTGAAGAAGCGTTTGGAGAAAGCCGGAGGCAAGTGGGTAGATGAACTCCCGACAGCATTATGGGCTTATAGAACTACCCACAAGTCCGCGACCGGTCACACTCCATTCGCCTTGGCATACGGCTCGGAAGCCGTTATACCCGTGGAACTCGAAGTTCCATCGCATCGAGTGACATATTACGATCTCAAGACGAATCAGGATCTCTTGTTGGAATCACTGGACTGCATCGATGAAAAACGTGAAGAGGCTGAATTAAGGGCGGTAGCACATAGGCACCGAGTCAAGCGTTATTACGACGGCAGAGTCCGCCCAAGGATTTTTGATGTGGGTGATCTCGTTTTGAAACGAGTTTTCCCGGTACCATCACGTATGAATCCCAGCTAGGAAGGTCCATACGTCGTTGAACGGAAGCTTGGAGAGGGAACATTCAAGCTAGCGACCGTTGATGGCGTGACACTCCCCCGAGCGTGGAACAGTGAACATTTGCGACATTATTACATTTAGCATGTTTCTTTCCTGTTTTAGGCACAGTTATTTCCTGTACGTTTTCGTTCTGTTATCACTTAGTTTCTTTTTGACCATGTAATCAGTCAATTTAGTTGGTTTTCATTAATAAAGGCTTGAAGCCGTCTTTCCCGTAAATTACTAATGTTTCTACATCCCACAGTCGGGTGATGAATTACTAGAGTAACATTATTCTGTACGATGTACGAACTCGTATAAACGACTTCAATCTCCGAGTCCCCTGAGTGCGGACCGGAGAACTCTAAGTCCCCAGAGCGTGGGCTAGAGTATAAACGACTTCAATCTCCGAGTCCCCTGAGTGCGGACCGGAGTACTCTAAGTCCCTAGAGCGCGGGCTAGAGTATAAACGACTTCAATCTCCGAGTCCCCTGAGTGCGGACCGGAGTACTCTAAGTCCCCAGAGCGCGGACTAGAGTATAAACGACTTCAATCTCCGAGTCCCCTGAGTGCGGACCGGAGTACTCTAAGTCCCCAAAGCGCGGACTAGAGTATAAACGACTTCAATCTCCGAGTCCCCTGAGTGCGGACCGAAGTACTCTAAGTCCCCAGAGCGCGGACTAGAGTATAAACGACTTCAATCTCCGAGTCCCCTGAGTGCGGACCGGAGTACTCTAAGTCCCCAGAGCGCGGGCTAGAGTATAAACGACTTCAATCTCCAAGTCCCCTAAGTGCGGACCGGAGTACTCTAAGTTCCCAGAGCGCGGACTAGAGTATAAACGACTTCAATTTCCGAGTCCCCTGAGTGCGGGCCGGAATACTCTAAGTCCCCAGAACGTGAACTAGAGTATAAACGACTCCCATCTCCGTGTCCCCTGAGTGCGGACCAGAGTACTCTAAGTCCCCGGAATGCGGGCTAGAGTATTGGCAATTCGAATCTCCAAATCCCCTGAATGCGGATCGAATTACCCTAAATCCCTGGAATGCGGGTTTAGAAAAAATTATAAGTACTCAAAAATGTGGAACAAGAAATATGCCACTCCAAGGAATGTTCGAACAACGTAAGAATGGAATGGGAAATTATGCAACTCATAAGAACTTGAGTTTTGACTACAGTTATTCAGAAAGCTAAAGAAGCAAAAGAATCATTCAAATGACTAAGGAACTAAACTTTATTTAATAGTCCAAAGTGGGGTTACATAATTATTCCTCCGAAGCTTGGAGTCAAAAATCTATCTACACAAACTATGGAAACGAAAAAACAAAAAGTAGCTACAAGACCTAAGCAAAATCTCGTTGAACGAGAATAGTGACTATTTCTTTGGCTTTTTCTTCTTGTCTTCCTTCGATTTCTCAGACGATTCCTCTCTCTCACGCTTCTTCTTGGATTTCTTGCTTGCCAAAGAAGCGGAGTCAGGAGTGGGAGAAGGAACATCCAGCGGTTTGGATTTTCCAGGGAGAATGATCTTCAAAGGTCTATTCCGCGGGTCGGAAAGTTCTAGTATTTGAGGCTCAACTTTGATCTCGACCTTCTTTTTCTCCTCTTCGGCGAGTCGCTCTTTCATGCTCATCTTCGAAGTATGTTCGGAGGCGCCAGTGATATTGATTTCATCACTCCCTTCGACGGGAGATGAAGTGTCAGACTTATCATCATCTAGTGCCCCGATCACTTGAGCGTCAGGGCCAGGGGTTACTCCCGCATGAGCAACATCGCTTGTTTTCTCTGCCTCCTCCTTGGCGTCGTCGCTCCTCGGAGTTGGTTCAGGATCAGAGCAGCCTGCATGAAAACATGAAGAATGAACATTAGGACAAATAACCGCTACCAAAAAGTGACAGATCTTTTAACTTCTAAAAGAAGAATTTTGTACTGGGTTCTGGCTGGCTATCAGTTGCGCATGGAGTTTCACCCTCTAGAATAGGGGATAGCACATGAACGCCAAGCCCGGGATCTTCTGGATCATAGCCGGCATGCTGCTCGAATGGGTCAAGTGTTGGCCGACCGGCCGATTGAGCAAAAGGAGGAGCAACAGAATGAGGAGCTGCAGTCTTAGCCCCAGATGGACCAGCTTCATCGTTTTTCTCTTTTGGTAGGGGAGAGCCTTTGCTATAAAACGCCAAAGCTGTAGATAAGTCCGCTGGCTCGTTCCCCCTGAGAAATTCTTTCACCAGGGCATCCTCATCAACTTCCTTAGAGCCCGACTCGATCTTTCTGATCTTTACTAAAGTTTCCCAGGCCTCGGCTAGGGATTCAAGATAGCCCTCGCCTAGGAATGTCAAGTCGCGATGCATGAGGACGCGGGCGCCGTACTCGGCAATCAGCGGGTCAAACATGCACTTGACCTCTTCCCTACCGGCCTCTGCAGCTGCTTCGAGGCGAGAGTCAATCTCCTCATAAGCTTTTCTCTTGCCCTCCTCGCGGGCTTCGTCTTTCACTATCTCAACCCTAGCAAGTTCATTATCGAGCTTTGTTTTCAAGAGCCATGTAGCAACGATTTCGTCGCAGTATCGTTGGGACTCTTCTTGAGCGGCTGTTTTCTCCTCTTTCTCCTTAGAGAGTAATTCTTTCAACTCTCTGACTTGCAGGGCAAGCGCGTCCCTTTCTTTCTGGATAGAATCTTTTCTAAGGCAAGGGCTCTGCTGCGCTGGACTGCTTCGTCAAGTTCCTTTTTATGGGTCACCTCTAGACGAGTGACGGCCTCGGCAGTGTCTTTTGCACTTTGCTCTACGGCCTCAAGTTTCGACTTGTACGAAGCAAGCTCTTCATCTTGACTCTTGATGATGTCCTTGTCAAAGCCAGCTTCCAACTTCAAATGGTCAATCTCCTGTTGGCGCTCAACAGATACCTCCGAGACCTTTTCGACCAAGTGTACAAACGCGTCATGTTGAACATAGACGTCGTTGTTGTAGGCGATGGCACTCTGCTTGACGTGCCCTGGGATATGATGAATAGCTGGGAGGAATTTCAGGCCATCAAAGTAGATTTTTAGGAATTTAGCCTTAAGATCGATCATCTTCTCTGTTATAGTTGGGTCAGCCGCAGGAGTAGGGGGAGGAGGCTTTGAAAGTTCTGTTCTTTTCCGATGCTCCCGAGTTTGCCTTGTGCTCGTCGAACCAGAATGTTGTTCTCGGGAGACATCAGGTTGAGACCCCTTCTACGAGAGTTTTTCTCTATCTGGCTCAGTTTGAGGAGGAGGATCACGAGAATATGAAGACTGGGAATATGTTTTCTTTCGATAAGACGAATCGCAAGGACGGTTGTCTCGGTCCTCGTAATCATCTCTGTCCCTGCGTCTACCCGAACCTGAATCCCGTACGGGATGGTGAAATATAGAAGAGCCGTGGAGGCGATCGAGTCCGTGGGAGCGCCCCATGTCACCTGCAAAGAATAAAAATAACAACGAGTTAGGAAAAATCGGGGCAATGGAAAAACTTGAAGTGTATGGTGAAGTGCGTGTGTGCATGTGTGTCCCAGTGTTTCCCTCGACGGACCGGTTCCTTTATCTTTACTGATTGGAGTGTTATCTCCCTGGACTGGGGGTTGAACTCCCGCGTTGCCTCTAGCGGGCGAATGAAATTTAAAGGCTTCCAGATCGTCGAAACCATAATTAAGTATATCGTCGGGGATGGTAAGGTTCGACAGATCCTTTAAAGAACTTTCCATATGCTGTGAAGAAGCCTCTTTCTCTGACGGGATGAGCGTAACTTTGGAAGCTCCGCCAACTTTCTCCTTCCATATCTTGTACGTCAACTTCTTTTTCCCCTTCGAAGGGGAAGATGACATTTCAATATCGTGCACTTCAACCGCCGGGTTCCAAGCAGGACCCACATTCTCGCCTTGTGTCTCAGGAGCTTCATCCCCCTTATGTTCTCCCCCTTCGTGTGCATCGGGGGTATGGCGTGATGATGATCCAGCTTGTTTTTTCCCTTTAGCGGGAGCGGATTTGGGGATGGAAACGCCCTCCGGAAGGCTAATCCGGCGACCTGGGACTAACAAACCGAACCTCGACAATGATTCATTTGAAATGATGGTTCGGATGTCCCGGTCCTCGGCAGGAAGAGCTCTAATGGCTTCGACGGCTTCAGAATATCCTCGGCCCTCAGGACGCGGGTTAATACCTGAAAAGATGAAACAAGGAGTTAGAAAAAGCATAGCTCCGATTGAGCGCGAATGATGACTCAGGAAAGAGACTTACTGCCTTCGACCCATCTCCTCGCGAAACCAGGAGGGCAACGCACATAGAACCATTCATGTTTGTACAGGGCGAATTTGCTACATGCTCCGGTTAAGATCTGGCATTTGTGGTACGGCTCGAGGAACATGAAGGAGGGGCTATCTTTCCTCTTCTTAATCATATAAATATATCTGATGTCGCCGGAAGTTGGAGGCCTAGAGAAGACGGCCATGAAAAGTAGGTAGGTCCCGTATATGAACGCGTGACCGTTTGGATGCAGCTGCGACGGGGCGATGTCTATGTATTGCAACACGTCCCGAAGAAATAGATTGAATGGAGGCACGCTGCCCATCCAGCACATGAACTTATTACAAGCAGTATATCCGACTAGGGGCAGATGTGGACGATCATGTCTCGACGGGACCAACACATCGGAAAAAGGGATTCCGTGGATGGAACATATTCGCCGAAGCGCAGCTTCGTTAATCTTCGAAGCTTGTGAGTCGATCGGATTGTCCAAGAGAATCGTTGCCTCCAGGGCATCAGGAGCTAAGTTATGAGCAGGGTAAGTCGACGGATTTGAAGTATCCTCGACTTCTTGCCTTGAAGACGGCCTTGGCCTATCAGATATAGTGGCGGAGCTGGATTTTTTAGACATCTCCAATAAATAGTGAATCTGGCTAAGCGCCTGTGAAAACTATACTTGAAAAATGTTCAGCGTTAGAATTAACAACATGAATATTCCCCCCACGTGGTGTGTGAACTAGTGCAAGCAATCGTGTATAGGCGTTGAGAACTTGAAAGTCGCAAAGGTACAAAACTGAGCTTCGAATAATCGCCTTCGAAGACCGTCATCGCTGACCGTCCCCAAAAGCCTGCCTTGTGGTGATTACAGTTTCGGATTCAGAAAACGTATGTTAATCTAAGTTCAGATTTATGTCTACTAAAGATAGGGAGTTAATGATCCGGGTCAGTTTCATATGCTAGTAGGCTAGGGTCCTTGGCCTTGTTTTGTTATGTGATCAAGCAAGGCAAGTGTTGTTCGGCACTCATGATTGTTCAGCATTTGTATTGTTCGGCCTAAGTGTAGTTCGACATTTATGTTGTTTGGCACTTACGATTGTTCGGCATCTGTATTGTTCGGCACTCATGATTGTTCAGCATTTATATTGTTCGGCCTAAGTGTTGTTCGGCACTTATGATTGTTCGGCCTAAGTGTGGTTCGACATTTGTATTGTTCGGCCTAAGTGTTGTTCGACATTTGTGATTGTTCGGCCTAAGTGTGGTTCGGCATTTGTATTGTTCGGCCTAAGTGTGGTTCGGCATTTGTATTGTTCGGCCTAGGTGTGGTTCGGCATTTGTATTGTTCGGCCTGGGTGTGGTACGGCATTTGTGATTGTTCGGCAAAGCATCGTTCGGCCGAAATCTTGTCCGGTCGAGACAACGCTCGACACACCGTCCTTAAAAGCAACCTCATTCTCCTCTTCTTCCTCCATCCACATTGAACCACGAGGACGAATCGTTCGGCAAGTCATGCTAGACCTTACCATTCGACGCCCCTAACCGTCTCCTACTTCTCCTATGTTCTTTCTTCCTCCAATCTCGTTCGGCACAAAAGTTTTATGCCGAACCATAACACGTCTACCAACAGCTTCCTAGAAGGCTCATCTCTACTCACTCTTCCTTCCACCCTGATGCAGCAGCGGATAACTGAAATGGATGAAACGATGAAAGTAGCAATCGGTGGATTGAAAAATACCAAAGGCCCAAATCCGTTGATCCCAAGATGCCGGATTCTAGCTATCCCAAACACGTTCATCGCGCACGATACCGTGTTTAAAGATCTACGATTCTTCTACGTTAATCCAGCGCACTAGATTCCGTGAATCGGCTTCAGCAGTCGTTGATTCGAGCGCACTCGAATGCCGAAAGTGGAGATAGGAGATCACACTTAACTACCAATTTGAGAAGAGGCACAAAGCACTCAAACAAAGTTTATTCAAAATCAACTCCCTTTTACAAATGACACAACATCCCTATTTATAGGGTTACAACTCACACGACTCAACTTGACAACACATAGGTCGTGAACGACCTAACATAACCGACCTAAAAAAAACAAAAACAATACAACACATTACATCACAACACATTACAACAAGCGACTCAACATATATACAACACGAGTTAACAAATACATCATACAAACGACATAAGGAATTACAACACAACGACCTAAAAATACAACACCACGCGGCATAAGCTTCAGCGACATGAGGAGAATCAGTTTCCGGAATATCTTGTGCGACCTATAGGATGAGCGACCTAAGGAGCTGAGCGACCTAGGCTTGAGCGACCTAAGATTGATGCGGCCTATGGTCGAGCGACTCAAGGTAGGGGCGACATAAGAAATACGGCAGCGACATAAGGAAGATAGCAACATAAGAAGGAGCGACATAACTTCTTGCGACCTAAGGAATGAACGGTTTAAGCTCTTGAGCGACCTAACTGAAGTGGTATAGGTGAGCAACCTAGCATAGGTCGTAGCTCGCTCGTACGTCCTGAGCGACTTAATACTTCTCACGACCTAAGGATGGAAGGTCGTTCGCGACCTAAGTCAAGCGGCATATTGGAGCGACCTATCTGCATATTGGAGCGACCTATCTCGTTAGTTCGTAACTCTTTAGGTTGTAGTTCTTTAGGTCGTAGCTCTTTATCTCGTGACTCGTTAGGTCGTGAGCGACCTGAGGAAATGACCTCTAATTCGTTAAGTCGTAGATCGCTTGGACAGCTTATCAACTTGCTTGGTCGGTCTTCATAGCTCGTTTGCGACCTAAAATGGTGCGACTTAAAGATTAATGTGCTAGGTCGTTGCTCAGGAAAGTTAGGTCGTTGGCGACCTAAGAAACAAGAAGGTCGCGCTGCATCATCCTCCCCCTGTTGAAAGAAATTCTTCCTCGAATTTAAAAATTCTTCATCTTCGATACTCTTATCCTCGTGAAATGGAACCCGGTGTTTGATATTGTCAAGGTTGGCAACAGGAAGATGATCCGGCAAACTCAATTTATAAATATTCTCGTTAATTCCCTTCACGACCTCTAAATGACCATTCCTTCTAGCTTCTAGCTTGTTGTAAGTTCCAAAAGGAAATCGATCATTGGTAAACACTGCATACATAAAATCTCCTTCCTTGCATTTAATGCTTCGTCGCTTAATCTCTGCTGATTGCTTACATTTCTCAGTTGCCTTAAGAAATCATTCCTGTACAACTTTGTAGCATCCTTGCAACTCATTCACAAAAACATTAGCCCGTTTAATCACCCCTCTCTGTGGTGGCACTGTTGATAGATCTAACGGTCCTTTAGGGATTGTTGAATAAACAGCCTGGACTGGACTGAACCCAGTGCTACGATTAACTGTGTGGTTGTGTGCAAACCCAAATGCCCAAATGCTATGATTAAATGCATGGTCGTGTGCACACTCTGCTTGACATAACTTCGAATCCCAACTTTTCAAATTATCATCCACGAGGCATCGCAATAGATTACCTAGGGATCTGTTCACAATTTCAGCTTGTCTATCCGTCTGTGTATGATTAGCGCTACTAGATTTCAACTTAGTTCCAGCCATTTTCCATAGACTCCTCCAGATGTGGTTCAGAAAACGAGTATCTCTATTCTAAACAATAGATTCAGGTAATCCATGAAATCGATAGATCCTTTTGGAGTATAACTGAACGACATTAACGACCTTTGCTGTCTTCTCATAGATAATGAAATGAACCAATTCTAAAAAACGGCCAACCTCCACATAAATAGAATCATTGCCATGTTGAGTTCGCGGTAATCCCAAAACAAAGTCCACACTAACCTCCTCCTGTAATTTAGCATGTATATGCAACGACATACATAAACTTGCATTTGTCATGGTCTTCTTTGAAACTTGTCGATTATGGTTCCGCTGAACAGACCTTTCAACTTCCTTCCTCAGTGACGATTCAAAATAAGACTTTGAGATTAGCTGCCTAGTACGATCACAGCTCAAGTGTCTCCCTACATGTAAGTCTTTGATAAATTTCCTTTGCCAACTGCAATCTGTAGTGGACAACTGACTTCCTTCGACTAGCAACCCATCAACCAGTTTTCTCAACTCTTCCTGCTCTGTCGGACACATATGATAACGTGGCCTGTGTTGTACAATAGCATCTGGCATTGGATCAACATGATATTGTATGTCCTTTAGTGGCGGTACCTCCTCGGGCAACTCTGCAGGGAGTACATCTTCGAATTCATTTACCACTGGCTCATCCTCCTCAGGAGTCTCGAGATCTCTACTGGTTTCGTTCCCATTCAACATGAACACTTCCGCTCTATCCTCCACTTCTTTAACAAACTCTTCTGTAGATAATAGACTAATCGAATCCTCCTTCTTCACTGATAAATTACCTCCTTCATCTTCTGACCCATTTCCTTCATCCCCATCAAACCTCGCTGGTTGTGAATTTTCAACTTCACGTTCATCATGCTTCGTCGGTTGAAATACATCAACTTCATGTTTATCAAACTTTGCTGGTTGTGTATTTTCAACCTCAGGTTCGTCAAACTTCGTTGGTTGAAAAACAGCAACTTCATCTATATCTATCTTCGCGGATTGTGAGTAATCAATTTTATGGTCATCAAACTTCGCGGGTTGAGAAGGATCTACTTTATCTTCATCAAACTTCGGCGGTTGAGAACAATCGACTTCATCTTCCACTTCAACACTATCTTTCCCTTCTTCAACAAATTCTTTCGAAGATATTAAATTAGTTGTTTCCACCTTCTTCTCTAGCTTGCAGTCACGTTGTTCACGCTTCTTAAGAACTAAAGTAATTTTGGTTCCTTCGAACATGAAACTATAGCTGTTGGCATGACTATTATGTTGTACAGCTCTATTATACTGCCATGGACTTCCCAATAGTAGATGACATACATCCATATCGACAATATCACACCATATATCATCTTTGTACTTTTTCCCAATGGAAAATGTAACCAATGTTCGTCTTCCCACTGTCACTTCTTCACCTTCCTTTATCCATGCCAGTTTATAAGGTCTAGGGTGTTTTTCAGTCTTCAACCCCAACTTCATAACGGCTTCTTCAGAAATAAGATTATCGCAACTTCCCACATCGATAACGAATTTACAAACCTTTCCCAAGATAGTACAGGTAGACTGAAAAATATTGTTCCTTAGCCAAATAGAATCATTCTCATGCTTTGGCAAATGACACCCTTCGTCTCTATGATCACGTATGTCTCTATGATCATGCAAATCTCTTCTACTCGGTCTTTTGAAATCACGACATGGTTCATTGTCAAACCCATGTTGACTTCTTCTCTCTTTCCCATGGTGATCTCGTCTCATTGAAATTGATGATTCCCTTTTATCGTGATAAGTTTGTGGCGACACCCTCCTTGCTTCCGTAACCGATGGCGAAACTCTGTTTCCTCCATGGTTCAAGATTGGTGACCTTCCTCTTTGACTTTGATTCAAATCCATCATCAACTTCTCCAACTTTCCAAAACCTTTACTGAACTTCTCTTCGAGGTTATCACTAATTCGTTGCTCGATTGCTTTAGCATCTTCTCTTCTATACACATCGGCAATATTCTAATGACGATTACCTCTTCTTGGATGCATGATTGATCTTCAATAAATCTTCAAAAAATTTCTAACACAAACTTCAAAACTTGGCTTCGGTCTAGCTCTCGGCCTTGAATAACAAATGAACAAACAATGTACGGCCTAAACACTTTACGCCCAATGTGATGCACGTCTTCAACTTCAATTTGAATAAATCTGAACTTGAACACTTCAACTTTGCTCAGCCTAAACTCAATTGGCTCGGCCTGATCTCTTCAATAAGAATTGGCTCCAAGACTCGGCTTAGCTATGATTGGCTAAGTCTTGCTTTGATACCAAATGATGAAGCAGCGGATAACTAAAATGGATGAAACGATGAAAGTAGCAATCGGTGGATTGAAAAATACCAAAGGCCCAAATCCGTTGATCCCAAGATGCCGGATTCTAGCTATCCCAAACACGTTCATCGCGCACGATACCGTGTTTAAAGATCTACGATTCTTCTACGTTGATCTAGCGCACTAGATTCTGTGAATCGGCTTCAGCAGTCGTTGATTCGAGCGCACTCGAATGCCGAAAGTGGAGATAGGAGATCACACTCAACTACCAATTTGAGAAGAGGCACAAAGCACTCAAACAAAGTTTATTCAAAATCAACTCCCTTTTACAAATGACACAACATCCCTATTTATAGGGTTACAACTCACACGACTCAACTTGACAACACATAGGTCGTGAACGACCTAACATAACCGACCTAAAAACAAACAAAAACAATACAACACATTACATCACAACACATTACAACAAGCGACTCAACATATATACAACACGAGTTAACAAATACATCATACAAACGACATAAGGAATTACAACACAACGACCTAAAAATACAACACCACGCGGCATAAGCTTCAGCGACATGAGGAGAATCAGTTTCCGGAATATCTTGTGCGACCTATAGGATGAGCGACCTAAGGAGCTGAGCGACTTAGGCTTGAGCGACCTAAGATTGATGCGGCCTATGGTCAAGCGACTCAAGGTAGGGGCGACATAAGAAATACGGCAGCGACATAAGGAAGATAGCAACATAAGAAGGAGCGACATAACTTCTTGCGACCTAAGGAATGAACGGTTTAAGCTCTTGAGTGACCTAACATGAAGTGGTATAGGTGAGCGACCTAGCATAGGTCGTAGCTCGCTCGTACGTCCTGAGCGACTTAATACTTCTCGCGACCTAAGGACGGAAGGTCGTTCGCGACCTAAGTCAAGCGGCATATTGGAGCGACCTATCTGCATATTGGAGCGACCTATCTTTGTTAGTCCGTAACTCTTTAGGTCGTAGTTCTTTAGGTCGTAGCTCTTTATCTCGTGACTCGTTAGGTCGTGAGCGACCTAAGGAAATGACCTCTAATTCGTTAAGTCGTAGATCGCTTGGACAACTTATCAACTTGCTTGGTCGGTCTTCATAGCTCGTTTGCGACCTAAAATGGTGCGACTTAAAGATTAATGTGCTAGGTCGTTGCTTAGGAAAGTTAGGTCGTTGGCGACCTAAGAAACAAGAAGGTCGCGCTGCATCACACCCTTATCGTGTAACTTAGAAAACTTTTAGGATACCTTAGTCAAGCTTCGATTCACCCTATCAATTAAGGAACTCGAGCATAAAGACCGTTTTAAGGAAGGATTTAGGCGGAAGAATCGATACCTAGTTGGTAGGTTGAAGACTTGGAAAGGATCGAGGAATTGTTGAAGGATGTTAACTGGAAACGTCAGCAGGTGCAAGGCAGAAGTGTTAAAAGCGTGAAAAGAGAAGAAGGAAGAAGGTGCCGGCTTTTATAGGGAAGAAGAAGAAGTCCAAAAGGATATATCCGGTGGAACCGGTCAAAGCCACAGCGTTCGGCATCGGCATACAAAGTCATTCGGCACTTGAGAAGCGTTCGGTTTCGACTGCCTCGTTCGGCATTTATACCACGCTCGGCACGCACCTCCACCACTGATATTCTCAAGAAGGCATCTCCAAGAAGAGTTAACCTAGATTCGAAGCGAAGTACAGGGAATATGTAATTCAAAGCATATCACGATTCGGTCACGTAATACACTTTGGGGGGCAAGTGTTTCCTGGAGATTTGACCAGGCAACTAAGTACTCAGCATTAGCAAATACTCGGCGTCCAGGAGTACTCGGCATCTAGGGGTACTCGGCATCCAGGAGCACTCGACATCCAGGGGGACTCGGCATCCAGGGGCACTCGGCATCCAGGAGCACTCGGCATCCAGGAGCACTCGGCATCCAGGAGCACTCGGCATCCAGGCGCACTCGGCATCCAGGGGTGCTCGGCATCCAGGGGTGCTCGGCATTGGCAAGCGCTCGGCATCCAAGGAGCGCTCGGCATCCAGGAGTGTTCGGCTTCCAAGTTCGTCCGGCATCCAGGTTTGGTTCGGCATACCTCAGTCAACTTCAATCATTGCTCGGCATACACTCCCCACTCGGCACCTCACTTCTGTTCGGCATTCTTCCCAGCTTGTCCGGCTACAATTATTGCTCGGCCCACTCTTCCCACATAACAAGCATCGTTCGGCATGGGGAAGATGGTTCGGCATCTGACCGTTCGGCCTGTTTGGTTCGGCATATAGGGACCAGTCCATCTGGACCGAGTTATTCAGCTACCAGGCCCACCAGAGAAGTCCAACCCACCTTTGTCTATAAATAGAGGGGCAGGGGCACAGTGAAATGGACCTTTTTTCGGGAACACTGAGGAGACTCTGCCGCTCTCAAGACTCATCTTCTTTACTTAGCAATTGTATTCAAGTATTTGATCTACGGATTGTATGTGTAATCAATCATTAAGAAGAGCAATAAAGTTTAACCTCAAAGTGGACGTAGGCAATTACGCTGAACCACTATAAATCCGGTGTTCTTACTCTCTGCATTTAAATTAGCATATTCTTCCTTGTTTAATTTATCTTCATCACTTATATCTCTACACAATCTTTCTCAACGAGGTTAGTGACCAAATTTGATGCTAACACACATATAACACTATCTGAATCCGTATCTGTAACCAACAGTTTACAAACCCAATTAAATGCATATAATACAAAATTTAATAAAACAATAAATACATATTTTTTATTGTATTAAAATACATATTATAAACTATAATCTTACTAAAAATCGAATGGATAATTTTGAATGCGGATACTCCATATTCGCATCCACATCCTTTGCACGGCTTGTTCGTAATTTTTCAGTTCGAGCTTACTTTCAAATTCTTTTTTCTAATCTCCTCTGAGCTAGCCTTTTTTGATGAACTGTTAAATTTTGGTACTAATTAAACTACCCATCGACTGTCTATTGATATGGGACAAATTAATCAAAGCTGGCTTGTTCATTCTATACCGCTAATTATACAATCATTATTTCCTACTTACATTATTCCCGTTTAATTATCTAAACATCATCAACACGTAAAATATTCTCACCCATTAATTTACAATTCGTACCGGTCGTTATTGTAGTCTAATTGGCTGTTAGTGATCGTAAATTAAGCTAATGATGATTGATTTAAATAAAACTAATGAGATGACAATATAATGAATTGTGCGTAGCAGCTAGCAGGAACATGTCAAAATGGGCCTCAACCATTCCTCAGACAAATTTGGCTCTATTCAAAATATACGGACAAATAATAAATATAAGTTACAGCATAATGGTTTGAAAAATTTGATACAAAACACGCCTTACCTCATGAATGTTTATTCTTCAAGGTCCTAAAGTTAAGATATGTCCTATTTTTATATTATTTTTAAGAGATGTATGGATGTTTTTTGTAATTAAATCATTTCAACTGTATTCTTTTAAAGGAAATTGGAAATATTTTAGAAATTTGTTTCTTCAATGGATTATCCATTTCTGTAATGTCCCAAAATTACATTGGAAAATTTTAAAATGTACTAAAAAAAACGTTTTAACGAATGATTGATCATTAAACATGGTTCATTAGATCTACCTTCTTAACGCTTTTAAACGTTTAAAATCTGATTTATGGAAAATTTTAAAATGTACTAAAAAAAATGTTTTAACGAATGATGGATCATTAAACATGGTTCATTAGATCTACCTTCTTAACGCTTTTAAACGTTTAAAATCTGATTTATGCATAAAGTTATATATATAAAACTAATATATATATATATATATATATATATATATATATAAAGTTCGTGCTTATGCAATGAAAATAACTACAAAATATGAGGTTACAGGATTAGAGCTTGGATTTTGATTGAAATTTACAAGTAGAAATGAACTTAATATAAAAAAGATGAAGGTTCTTAAATGAAACCAAGTGATTTGAAAATATATTAGGTAAAACGAGGTTAATATGATTCAAACTTTGAAGCTTAGGAATAAACTGAATCAATGAAAGCGAAGTTACTCAAATATACTTAGATATAAGTTTGCTTGGTGGAATCAAAATTTTGAACCTTTTTAGAGTGTACTAAACGAAGGAAATTTGAGTATTCAATTCTAAAACAAAAGAAAAGATAAAAATCTCGAATAAGATGCCACTTGGATATACGTAGAATAAGACAAGCTCAATTTATGAACTAAAACTAGGGGTGTAAATCGGTCGGACCGGACCGGACGGATGTGTGTTCAGTTTATGTCCTAAATAAAATCGGACCGAACATGGACCGAACGAGATTTATATTCGTACAAATTTTGTTGTCCTAGCTCGTGTCCTAAATGAAATCGGGCGGACTCGTACATACATTTTTCGAACACGGATCCGAACGGACACGGACGGACAATGCTATTTACATCAAATTTTATGTTGTTTAATAGAATTTCCATCAGATATACTGAACTATAAGAAATTCGGACGAATTCGAACGAACTCGGACCGGACAATATTTTTTTCCGTACAAATTTTCTTGTCCTAGCTCGTGTCCTAAATGAAAATCGAACGGACTCGGACGGACGTATTTCGGTTACGGACACGAACGGACATCGGACACTCGTACAAAATTTACAGCCCTAACTAAAACTATATCGTGTCACAATTTTGGCATTGTAGAATTATCCATTTGATAAAATGAATATTTCCGTGGAAATGTTGTAAAATAATTAAAGATAAAAATTGCGCGGTCTTGTTACTAGCATTGCATAAAAACCGCCTCAAAATTAGTTGGTTGGTGAAATATGGTTGTAATTTGATGGGAAGTAAATACGGAACACAGTGACGCACACTCTCTCTATCTGCTTTCTTTACAAATCCCAATTCCATTTTTGATGATTCAAATTTGTTAAAGTTACCGAGTCGGATTATTGTCGGATCTGAGAGATGGTGGGTCCTGCTCGGCCGCTTTTTGTTTTGTTTGGATCATCCATCGTTCAATACAGTTTCAGCCATGAAGGTTGGGCTGGTATTTTATCTGATATCTATGCTCGCAAGGTATTTGAGTTTATTTTCGCTCTTGTTTTGCTTTATCGAGTGAGCAACTTTTAGATACACTGCCCGTGGATTGTATGTGTTGGTTAGTTAAGTAGGGTCCAGTTCTTTTAGCTAGATCTAATCAACAATGGCAATCCTCTGCGATTTCCCCCACCTAGACACTGCAAGTTCTTTGTATTGTAGAGAAACGATGAATCTACTATTCATTTGTTTGCATTCAGTGATAAAACTGTAGTTTGAAGAGAGACAACTTAAACTGCGGTCATATTTTGCTGCAATTAGTCAATTCGACTATCAATCAACAGTCCCTGCAAATGTTATTTCCTGGTGCGCTTAATTGATGTTACCATTCTTGTTGGGGCTTTTTGTTATTTGATTGTACAAAACAACAACATTTTTCGCCCATGGTATCTTTTCATATATCAATTTGTGTGCATATCGTGCTATAGCTCTAAAAGAAGTTATATAAATGCCTAGTTGGTGTTGCTCCTTACAATAGTTTTCAGAACCACTGATCGGCAATGTTTGAAAATTCATATTAGAATTTTTACATGAGATATCCCATCTTGTATGAGATCTCAAGCAAGAGCATATCTCAAGTGTAGATTTCATTCAAATATTGTACCATAAATTTCATAGGAATTTATATCGCTAAAGCCATTTGTGTGTGTGTGAGAGACGTAGGATATGTAGCCCCTCCGTATGTTACCCCTTTGTAGAGTCATCCGTCCTTTTGTGTAAAGGAAATTTGAAACGAAATAAAATTCATTAGATATAATCTACTAGCTATGGAGATCAACTACACAAAAATGTTGATCGTTACGAAACTTCTAGCTCATTCGTCTTTACATTTAAAATCATCAACAATTAAAATACATATTCGATGATACATATTGGATTGCAATTTTTAATGAGTTGGAAGTTTCAAAACCATCGAAATTTTCGTGTGGTTGATCTTGATATATATATATATATATATATATATATATATAGAGAGAGAGAGAGAGAGAGAGAGAGAGAGAATTTTGTTTCGATTTGAATTTATTTCACACAAAAAGATGGACGTGAGCTACATAAGGAATGAGCTATGGATCTTACCTATACATGTACATGTGTGTATGTTTAATGTAGATTAAGTTTGCATACTTATCATTAATTTAATACATGGAAACCCTTTGCGGATTAGAGTTTAGCACTCAGCTATGTTATTCTTGTCATTTGTGTTCTTTACAACAATCACATAGCCTTAGCATACCATAAGGGAGAAGAAAACTCACCTAGGCAATGCTCTAGGTTGTCCTTCAATCAGCCACCAGACATTATCAGAGGTTGAAGTCTTGAAGAGTCACCATCAAAGAACCAAGGGAGACCTGAGCATGCCATGGAAGAAGAGTAGGCGGAAGGAAACTAGTGTGTACATCATATACATATACACATTGTGCACCCGTACATAGTTTTATAATAGCCTTATTTCTAATGACTATCTCACGTTGATCCTAGGAACTAATCCCTGTAGTCTAGGAATATTTGTGTAAAATAGTGAGTATGTATTCATTCTTTTTAGCTTTGTTGTAAAATCCTTCTAGGCTCCTGCCTAGACGTTAGGCGAGACTCGCCACCTAGTCATCTTCCCACTTAGTTGAGGCTTACCGCGTCATTTAAGCATCTAAACCGGTAATTTAAGCATTGCTTAGACACTGGTTGAGACATGATGACTTGTATAAGCATCTACATGCTAATCTAGGCAGTCTTACCTCCTTGGTTGCTCTCAAAACCCATCCAACTCTCAAACTTATCCAAACCCACAAAATTTCAATTTGGATCAATTAATACTAAACCAATTTCTAAATCTTAACCGAAATAAAAAACTCTATGTGGTTAAAGCTTATGGTAGAATATTGTGGCTCTTTACGTGAGAGTCTTCGAAGCTTTTGCCTTCTCGGAGGCACTCATAGACATGATTTGGAGGATCAATTTTATATTGTTGGCACTTCATTATTGTCCATGATAAATCAAATGGTTATTTGAAATCAGACAGATGGCTGAGACAAGTAGACGTACTATCAATCAATGACCACTAGCTCTAGTGGCTAGAGATCTTGGGTTCGATCCCCCGAGACACAAAAATGTGCGCTCTGCTTAATATTAAGCATCAGTCTTGTTTTAAAAAAAATGTAGACCTACTATCACCAACCATATTCATCGTAGCAGTAAAAGAATTGAACAGGGGCATTGCGAGCTAACTAGAAAGAAAGAAATATGTAATGTATTCATTTTCAAGAGATGTCTTTTGATATCATCTTTATCATTTATAGATGATTTTATTATTATTATATTTTAATGGATAAAGAAAATTCATTACAAGACCGGTTATATTTTAAGACAATATGGATTGACATTGGTGTGAGAGACCAATTAACCCTAAAGTTGCTTTACAGTGTCAGTCAAAACTCTTGCCAGTTGAATGACATGGATTGGCAGTGCTACAAGTTTCAACTTAAAGGCAGTATCACTTATGTTGGACGGTGTATAAAGGTCGAAAATTGACCACACTATTCTAACTCGATAACAACTAATGCGCGACAAGAAAATGTCACACGTATCTCAAGTATGTAGACTTGTATTTATTAACTCGGTTCTCAACTCCTTAGAAACAGACTTTTTCAGCGACGACCGCAACGAAAGCCTTTTTAGTGAATTCAGGTTGGTATGTCTGAATTTCTTTTGAGGTGACAAAGAAAACATATGCGGACATCATTGCCTCTTGTGGGATAAAATTGGTGCACACAAGAAATAAGGAGGACTAGAAATCAAAATTCCATATTATTTTTGAATCAAATTTTTGGAGAACAAATCTTTATAGGAAAATGTTTAAAAGCAAAAGTATAGGAGGTTGGCTATTAGCGATTTCAAAGTCGTATCGTCTAAATGAGACATTAAAGAATACGCATGAAGTAAAAGATATCATAGAGATGAGTAAGTGGGAGTGATTGGAGAGGTTTTTTTTTTCTTTTCTTTTTGTTTGTTGTTTTGTTTTTTTTTTCTTTTGCTTTGAGAAGACGGCTTGTGAATATGGAATAGTCGAATATTTCCAAGAATTTCAATTTTGATGTGAATTTTTAACATGTTCTTCATCTAAATTACCATCTTATTTAAGAAACTTAACATAATCACATCGTCAAAATACAAGTATTGTATTGCGAGTAAAGAAGACTAGATATCGTGCGTATTATACGACAACAACATTGTCGTCAACATGTGGCTTCACTTGAAATTCTAGTGAAGTTTAGGAGCGAGTACTAGGACAAAGAGTAAAGGCAAATTGGTTAGGAGCTCGTTATTCAAATTGGTGTCCTATTTCATCAACTGGATGATTTGATTAGAAAGAAATAGGTCAGTAGAGCACAGTTAAACTAGTACACAAAGCTGTTAATCTAACCTTCTAGTCTAAACCATATGTAAGGCTGGTTAATAAATTCACAGTAAATCTTACAAAAGACTTTAATATCATTAGCACTATTATGATCAAGACGATAATATTGCAAATATACTATGCCAATAGATACTATATGGGAGATGTTAGAACTGAGGTTAGAGGTAGGTTGGCCTTCACAGATATATACATGGGCATACATCTCATGTTACTCATTGCAAATTTGCATTTCATTCATTATGCGCAAATAGTGTAACGTCGCGCACACATGATCATGGCTCGCAGTCGCATTTTACATCACACCTGCATATTACACATCATACGCACATACGTGGATACATATTTATTACAGTATTTCTTGCAATAACTTTTAGAGGCTCGTATAGTTTATCTCTATATGTGTTAGTTGTACTTTTTCGATCTGTTTCGCTATATTTCTCTTTTCGCCCAATTTCAAGCGTACTCCAATTGGTGTACCTTTTTATTTTTATATTTGCGAGCTATCGAAGAATTGTATTTTATCTCCAATGTATTTTATGATGCATGTCGCATTCGTCAAAGGTTTCACAAAGAATTTCTTACTAGACCGTGAAGTAAAGACAACTTTTTTGGCAAAAAAAAGATAACTAAATTTTTGGTTTGACATTTGAGATGTGTATTCTTGATTGAGATAATAAAATTGATACCTTTAACATGATCTTAAAAAGGAATTAGTATCTTGATTGAGATTAATATTAAATTAGATTTGGAAAATATTTCATGGCTCATCTTTGTGAAACTATGAAAATAGATCACCTATGAGAATCCAAGATTAAAATCTTGTTCTTTAAATCATTTACAAAATCAGAAGATTAAGCAATGATCATAACAGTTCTAAACGACTTTTCTTTTGAAGGTCAAATATTAGGTATATCGTATTTTATTGTAACTAAAAGGTGGTTGGCTAACTGCTAAAATACCAATAACTTTTATACAATTTATTGTTATTTTTTGTAATTTCACTATTCTAACTTTTAATTTGTGAACAGCTATAGTAGTGTTGTATTATGTTTTGTTCTGCACTTCGCAATAACAGTCATGAGAATTTAGTGATAGGTATACTGTCAAAATCGTGGTTCCTTAAGGTTTTATTCTGTTTGTTTTTTGGATTTTGCGACGCCACATTCAAAGTGGGGGAATATTAATATTAGATTCCAAGTATAAAACCCTAGTGGAGAAACTTTGAGAATTTGTTTTGTTAATTCTTTGTCCATTGTACCAAGAAGTTATTTGTACCTGCTCGTAAAGAGTACGTTGATGGCCCAAATATAAAAACAATCTTAGAAAACACATAAACGTAAGAACTAAGAAGGAACTGGTTTCCTTTTAGGAAAAAACATTAATTTACCAGTAGTTTTTGTTTCATGTTCTAAGATGAAAACTTATGTTTGAAAGAGAAAATCTCACGTGTTCATCTTATGATATTTCATCTCATCGCCTTTCGTGGAAATAGTTGGTGCAACATTGCATAGAGCTACTCGACGGAACTAATTGATTTGCGTATTTGATTACAAATCAATAGGGAGCGGAGATATTGTCGATGAACATGCGCTTCTTATTTCAGTTGATGAACGTGCCACATTCCACAATGTTTGAGAAAACATCACAATGCACCTCAGATGCACCATACATTGCGTGCGCGTAGCAATCATTTGATGCTACACACCATAATTTTAAGTTTTTAAATCGATCAACAATTAAGAGAAACTTTATCTTATGTACCCAAAAACTGCAATACATTTGGCAATTTGCAACCAAGGATTATATAGTATGAGATAATAAAGTGGCATATCATCCAATATATTTAAACATTTCTAATGGATGCCCATACCTGCAAGTCTGCAACCTAGCCTAGAAAATGGGTTGGTCAAGTGCGCATGAAATATATTAATACCCTTTGGCTCACTCATGGACTATCGTATCGAGTGGTGCAATCATTCATCATGTCATGTGAAATCAATAATTTTTTCTTCTATTTTGTCATGTTATAGCGAGTAATGGTTGTTGGTCTATTGAATTACACAATTGGTTACCCAAGTGAAACTAAGGTGCATAACTCTGGTTCCGGGATGCCCATGAGAAGGCAATGTTAAATATTTAAGTTGTTATTATAAGGCTTTTAATTGCGGTATCATATCACAGATGCCAATAAAGAAATAAGAACCTGCAAACATAAGCGAACACGACTTCAAATAAATTAAAGCAAGACAAACCAGTGACAAAACGATTGAAAGATTCCTGAACTACAACATATTTCTATAAAGTAAGGAGAGTACAAATGACGATATTCTCTCTCATAACAAATGAAAATACTCAGCTGACGAAACAAACACTCTCAAAATTTGCACTCAACTTTTTTTATCACTTCAAAATGGGATGAATGAGTTTAACTTGAATGCTTGGAAATAGGTTGAGATATTTGTGTTTTCATAGGTTTTCTCCTTGGTCATTACACTTTTGATTTCTTTGGTTGTCAAACAATTTATATTGGCTCCCAGACTTACTTACAAACGTTGTAACTTCGAGACTTGATTCTAAGAAAAGCTGCAATGGAGTGAAGTTCCAAATCTGATTTTCAACCATCGATTAGATTCTAGTTAGTGGTTAGGAAAGCAATAGCAATAATGTTCGAAATAGAGAAATCATTGAGAATAATTTTCTGTTATGGAAAATGAAAGCAATTTTAGCAAAATAAGATTGCTTGGAGACTATTAGGGAAAGAAGGATAGAGATCACTAATGGTAGCAACTAACAAGTAGAAAATGAATAACAACGATGTCGCTAACTTACCTTAGGTTCAGTCAATATTGTCGAGCATAGAGGGGAAAAGGACCGCAAAAGATATATGGGACATTCTTGCAAAACTATAGGAAGCCAAATCACTTCACAACAAAATCTCTGTAAAAAGAAAACAACATGCTTCTTGTGTCTGAGTCCACTTCTGTAACGGAGCACATTAATACAATGAACATACTATTTCCGATGCTCTGTAAATTGGCTACAAAATAGATATAAATGAGCATGCTGAATTTCTATTTTGAAGTCTATGAGACTTTTATGATCGGCTTATCATCAACCTAATTAATCACATCTTCGCTAACTACCTAAACTGTAAGTATGATGCAGCCTTCATTTTGGAACAGAAACATAGGCACAAAAATAAGGAGGATACACCAACAAGCTCGCAGCTAGCCTAAGCTTTAATGGCAGTGAAAGGAAGATCAACAGAGCATGCTTTTAGTAGAAGTCAAGATCACGGTAAATTCAAACCATGAAGTAAAAAGAATGTGAAGTGTTACAACCATGGGGGGAGATCACATTTCAAAATTGAGTGTCAAGACAGTGTGTGTGCGCGCGTGCGCGCGCAACAAACATGTAGAGTAAACTGCTAGTACCTCAGACGACAACAATTTTATCTACAACAAACCAACAACGAAAGATTTTGGTGATGTTTGACTTATTGACTCCGAAGCCACGCGGCATATGACCTCTCAAAGAGAATAATTTCACTAGTATAAATCAATCTTAGGAGGATCAGTATTTGTGGACCACAATCATGCTTTGAAGATTGTTGGGACTAGAGTTGTTAAATATAAAATGTACAATGATACTATTCTCACTATCGTAAAGATAAGAACGTGAATGGTTAGATGGAAGATTATTTTGTCTTTGGGACAATTAGATGATAATGTCTGCAAAATACACGTTGAAGATGGGATGATGAAGATAGTTAAATGTGTGCTTATGGTGATGAAAGCCAAGAAGGTAAAAAAAATCTATACATGCTTACAGAAAAGACGGTAAAAAAAAACCATTTTAACAGCTGGTTTGATGGAAGAATAAATGATGATATGGCATCAGAGACTTGGTAACATTTGAAAATGGTTTAAAGATTCTTGCTAAACGGAAGCTTTTTATAGGGCTCGGAAATGTATCTTTAATCTTTATGAGCATTGTGTTAAAAGTAAGCAACATAGATTAAAATTTAGCGCCCTTTTGCTACTAAAAGTACTGTTGTCTTAGATCTTGTTCATTTTAACGCGTGGAATACACCGGTTACATCCCAATATACTTTGTATCTTTTGTCAATGACTACTCCAAGGAATATCGAGTGTATTCGATAAAAAGAAAATGAGATGCCTTTTTGTATTTTAGATATTCAATGCGTAGGTAGAACTTGAATTTAGAAAGAAGACAAAATTTTCAAGGTTGAACAATGGAGGAGAATACTAACATTGAATTTATGTATTTGTAAAAATTGAAGGCATCAAAAAGCAATATACAATCACATACAGTCGTCAGAGTTGTGGAGCGATGAACATACTCTTGTTCGATAGAACAAGAGAAATGTTGACAAATGTAGGTTTAGCCAAATCATTTTAGGTATAAGCAATCAATACCATCTGCTATGTGATAAATCTATCCATTAATCACGATTAAGTTAAAAACGTTATTGCTGACGTAGATGGGTAAACCTGCTAACTATTCATCTCTCCATAAATTTGGTTGTTTAGCATACCTGATGTACAATTCACAAGAAACATCAAAGTTGATTCAAAATCCAAGAAGTGTGTTTATTGAGATATGCTGATGGAGTTAACACGTACAGTTTGTGGGATCCCACATGATGATAATTTGTAGAGACGTAGTGTTGCAGAAGGTAAAAAAGTGATAGCACGTTACAAGGAAAACCAATGACTAATGCAGTAGAGGTTGAAAATATACTAGAACAAGGAGTTCCAAAATCTTTTAAGCAACACCAGGGTACAAAGGATGAGGACAAGCCGAGTTTTCAATATCAAAAGTAGACAATCAACTCGTTAGAGTAAAGAACCAGTTTGGCATTCTAAGTATATCATGAGAGCAATATTACGTACTGTCTACTAATGGAGGACGTACAATCATCAACGTTCTATGAGTTATTGAAAATCAAGAAGTTGCTTTGTGTATATAAATAATGCAAAAGAAAATTAAAGCTCTTCTAAGAATAAGACTTGAGAACTTGTTCAACTTCCACAAAGAGGAAACCCCATAGGTAACAAATGAGTGTAAGAGATGATAATGATAAAGCATAACTATATCATGCAAGATTGATACTAAAAGGATATGCTTATAAAGAAGGTATCTATTTCCAAGAAATATTTTATTCAATTGCTCGACTCATAATAGTTCAAGTGTCCATGACTTTCTATGCTACAAATAATTTATACCTAGAGCAGTTTGATGTAAAAACTACATTTCTTCAGGATGAACTTGAAGAAGGGATTAATATGATCCAAGCAGAAAGTTTTGAAGAAAATGTAATATAAAACTTGGTTTGCAGGTTGAACAAATCTCTCTGTGGTCTCAAATTGGTGGTAAGCTATTATATAGAGATTTGATTCTTTCATCATAAGTATGGAATAAAACAGTCTGTATCCACGCTTTCATTTTTATTACAATACATTGAATTAATGATTTCGTCGTATTGGTGTTGTATGTGGGCAACACGTTGATAGCAGACCTCAATAATGATCATATCAAATAACTAAATGTATGGCTGGTTGGAGAGTTTGACATGATGAACTTGGGGTTGACACAAGACCTCTAGAAATGCAGATTTTCCAAGATAGAAATAATAGGAAGAAGTGTCTTTCTCAGAAAATTTAGTTCAATTTTTTTTGTAGAGATTCTACTTGCATGATTGCAAGTCAGTCTTTATTCTTGATTTTGTTAATTTCAAGTTATCCTCAAGTATCAAGTCTAGCATTGAAGAAGAGAAGCTGGAAATGTCTCAAGTTATGTATGCATCAATAGTGGGAAGCTTAGTGTTCGCCATGCTTTGTAAATATCAAATATTGCTACTTAGCTAGTAATCCTTGACTCCATGTCATTGGAACATTATAAAGATGATCCTGAAATACATAAAGGGTCCTTAATTCTGTGTTATGTCATGTTGGATTAGATTTTAATACTAGGAGATATGTTGATTTAGATTTTGCAGGTGATCTTGATAAAAATTAGGTAACCATAGGTTATGTGTTTACACTTGCTTGGGAGTTGTAAGCTATGTATTAAAAGTGCAGTCTATCGTGACTCGTGAGTACTTCTACAATAGAACTATTGTATATCGTAGCTTCAAAGGCTAGCAAAAAAATAATTTTGTTGCAAATGTTATTACACGAGCTCGATTTAGAAAAAGTTGATTGTTGATAGTTAGATTGCGTTGCATTTCCAAAAATTTCAACCTTTGTTTGAGGAAAACTATATTCGAGTGAAATATCATGAACACTGTCGAAGGAAGTGTGAATTTTCATGAGATCGGTGATCTAGTGGATGCATTAACAAAATAGGATTTTACACTAAGAGGTTTATAAGTTTTCGTCTTTTCATTGATCTATCATATACATAAGCACATGGAGATGACAAAAGTAGAAAAAGAAAGAAAGAACACAACAAGAGTTACTTTAGGTGGGAAATTGTCCATAGCTTTTTGGTAAAGCCACTTTCCTCAGGACCACCCAATGTACTTAATTCTCAAATAGGTTTGGGGACAACAAGAGTTGTAGGTGTCCAAGAACTCAAAAGTGTGTGGCCAAGAACCCTATAAAAGCCCTCATGTCTCATTCCATTTTCAAACATTCGAGTTTAACTCATACGTCACATCTTTGAAGCGTAAAAATAAACTGATCTTATTCAGTGTTTTGTTAGTGAGTGTTGTTTTCCTATTATAAGAAAGAGGGTATTGTCACTTGTGCTCTTTTTATTTAGAAAGAAGATGCAATCCCTGTCCATGATGAATAAAGTATACTGTTTGTCCATGGCATGGCTTTTTGCTTCAACTCATTTTGAGTGTTTTCCATATAAAATCCTCGTGTTTGTTTATTCTTGTAGTTTCCCATGTCTATTTTCATCTTCATTTGTCCTTTGATGCTGCAACTAAATTTCCATCAATGATTTGGGTATGTGAACCAACCAATATTTAGTGCACGGTTCTGATATGGGATAAACCATGTGGCCTAGATACACAATATACTTTTTGTAGGGCAAGTGATAGCTTGGTGAGTCGAGCTTCCTTCATAAACTGTGAGGGATGTATGTATCGAACTCTAATCTACTTTTTGGTAAATTAAAAGATTTATGCACCATAACCATGATTCTAATCTGCATCTCTTATTTCTCAATTTGGCGCTCAACCTTGTGATTGTTCTTTGGTAGCTATCATTTTACGTCTCTCCTTATCTATATAATTACAGTGCTGCTTTTCATTTCCAAATGTAGAGAAGCCTATTGGGTGAAGACTGACTCAAATTTCATTGGTCAAAATATTTTGTAATTCATAGGAAGGACAAATTCTTTACATCAGTATTCTTGATCTGTACATGCTGTTATAGGTAGTAAGCTATAGTGGTATTAAAAAAAAATTCTCCTTGCTGAACAGTTCTATGAATAAATACTGCAAGGTTGTAAAACATATTTTACATAGCCAACTAATGGTTATGCAGTATCACTTTAAACCATGCATGACAATAGAAATCGAATTGATGAATCGAAACACCATGTAATAAAAATGGGAAAAAAGTTTTTTTTGCTATTCATAGCTACACTGCTAGTCTTTTATGTCATGATTAAAAGAAAAACCATTTTCACTTAGGGGAAAACCCACGTCTCAAATCATTAGAGCAACTAGGGTGCTTATGAAATTTTCTGTATTATAGGCTGACATTTTGCTCCGAGGGTATGCTGGCTGGAATTCAAGGCGTGGCTTAAAAGTTGTTGATCAGATATTTCCCAAGGTAAAGTTGTTAATTTCTTAAGATAAAAACAGATATATCCAATCGACATTCATAATCAAATTAAGTATTCTCGTGTAACATCACATGAGAACAAAAGATTTATAGTGATGCATAGATCGTTTGAAAAAAGTAAAATACATTTCTGATTGACTAAGTTTGATGATAATCATATACGTGAGTCGATATATACACAAATATGTTAGTATATATTATATACTCTACTTCAACTTGCAATCCTTTTTATATATCCAGGATGCACACGTTCAACCTTCACTAATAGTTGTATATTTTGGTGGAAATGATTCAATGGGACCTCACCCTTCTGGCCTTGGTCCTCATGTTCCTCTTCCTGAATATATCGATAACATGAGACAGATATTAGATTATTTGAAGGTATCAATTCCTTTGTTGACCCATCATCTTCTTTGCAAAATTGTTTAATGCTCAAGTTATTTCACTCATTGTGTCCCTTTTCTCTCAGAGTCTGTCTGAAAATACACGGATTATAGTCCTTACTTGCCCTCCAGTTAATGAAAAATTACTACGTGAAACACAAAGGTTGCTTCAAATTCTTTTTGTTATTTATCGAATAGTATTTGCTATATTTCTTTAACATTGTTTAATATTGTTTTAGCCCTTACTTAAGTGAACTGGCACGATCAAATAAAGTTTGCCAGAAATACTCTGAAGCATGTATACAACTATGTGATGAAATGGACCTGAAAGTCGTAGATCTATTCAGTGCAATACAGAAGAAGGAGAACTGGTTAAACTGCTTTACGTAAGTTATACACCATGCATTTGACAAATTTCAACATTTGTTCTGCATACTTCTTTAGAGTTTACAATCAAAATTTGGTTCTTTAAATTCAAAAGAAAAAAGAAAAACGCTCATACTAGTGAATAATCGATAATTTGCAAAATTAACTAGTATGATAAACAAAAGCTATACGCTATACATAATTTAGTGGATGATGAATATTTCAGGGATGGGATTCATTTATCATCTGAGGGGAGCATAGTTGTTGTAGAAGAGATACTGAAGGTGCTAAAAAAAGCTGAATGGGAACCATCTTTACATTGGAAGTCTTTGCCAACTGAATTCTCAGAAGATTCGCCTTATGATCTTGTTGCTGCAGATGGAAAATCAACTCTCAATCCTTCAGAATGGACTTTCCATAGAAAAATACAGTGGAGTTAGGTAGTCTGATTCTTGATTAGCGGAATGGATGTGTATTTCTAATGTGTGCCCATTGATGTAAAACTAGGTAAACTCAAAAGCAAGCACTAGACTAATTTATGATCTTTAATAGTTCGATTTATTCAGGGTATGTTGAAGTGAATGGTACAAATGTTGGGATTGCAAGCATATAATATTGTAGTGTGTGATGGTGTAGTTTTACTTTATTTGTGATGTACAAGTATGAATGTTGATATGCGTTTGAGCAGCAAATATTTTATCACTCTTGTGGATGAACGTTGTTTTTTGGTAGGACAAAAATGGCAAGGCTTCTACCTATATATTTAACAACTTGAAGCAGTGAGTATTTGCTGTTTTGTCGTTGAAGCCTGCATCCAAGACTATGGATGCAAGATACTGGATTTTAAAGTTTGAATTTAAGGTATCGTTATTTTGCTGAAACAGACATGATAGTGAACATGGGACCCACAACTTTGCCCAGTTCGGATGAATCGTTGTAGGGGAACCGTTTGCGTCCGACGCGTCAGACGCGACGTGGACGCGAACAGCTCTCCCCAACTGTTCACCCGAACCACCTCTCCTATATGTTTCCTACTTTCTTCCACTTCTTCATCATCTCATTCTACTCTTTTTTCTTCTGCTTTCTTCATTTCTAATGGCAGATTCAAATGAAGAAAGTGATGATTCTGATTTTGAAGATTTGCAAGATATCCAGTTTCTTGGACTATATTATGCCACACGTCGACCTCAAATGAGCCGGATACACGATTCTGAAGTTACCGGTATTAATTGGGTTAATGAAATGCTTACGGGCCATGCAGAAAGGTGCAACGAAATTTCCGAATGAAGAGGCTTTGTTTTATGTTGTTGTGTGAGCGGTTGGAAAGTTATGGATTACAGCCGGCGTCGCACGTTACAGTTGGAGAAATGGCAGTCATCATTTTATATACAATCGCTTTGGCAATTCCTGTACGGCAGGTTGCTAAAAGATTTCAACGATCACTTAACAAAGTTAGCATTATTTTCATAAAGTTCTGGATTTTGTTTTGTTAATGTCTGTGGATATTATTAGGCCGATAGATCCTCAATTTAATAGAATTTCAGAACAAATCAGTTCATCACCATGATATTACCCATTCTTTAAAAATTGTATTGGAGCTATTGATGATACACATGTAATGACTAATGTTCCTCAAACGGATATGTAATGATTTGTAGGACGTAAAGGTGTTCCTACACAGAATATAATGGCTGCATGCGCTTTTGACTTAACATTCACGTTCGTAAGGGCAGGGTGGGAAGGAACTGCCCATGATGCTAGAATCTTTCGTGAAGTTGTAAATACTCCCAGTTTGAATTTTCCGCATCCGCCAAGAGGACAATATTATTTAATGGATTCAGGGTATCCGCTAATGGAAGGATATTTACCTCCTTATCGCTGTTTAAGATACCATATTCCAGATTTCAATGATATACAGAATGAACCAAAGTCAGAAAATGAAGTTTTCAACCACTACCATTCGAGTTTGTGTATGACAGTCGAAAGAACTTTTGGAATTTGGAAGATTAAATTTGCAATCTTACGTAACATGCCAACGTACCCATATAATGTTCAGGTACAAATTGTCACTGCTACAATGTCTATTCACAATTTCATACGAAGGTACAGTGCCGGGGATCTTGATTTTATGGCATATGACAATAATCTGGATCTGGTGCCCGAAGAATATATGGAAGAGTATTATAGCATTCAGAACCGTAGAAATAATGATTCAAAGAACTGCAACAACAACTGCTATGACATTAGTTCGAGATACCATACGAAATGAACTAGTTGCTGTTGGGTTACATTAACAATTGTCTGTATTTTTTATTACGCATTCTTCATTCTATAGTTTGTATTTGTAGATTCTGCTTTGTATTTCGTATTTTGTATTCTGCATTTTGTATTCTGAACTATGTATTCGGCATTATATATTCTGTATTCGGTATATATCTATTTTATTTAAAAATAATCAACACAAATAAAATAATAATATAAATAATAATTTTTCCCCTTTCGTGTTGCCCCTTTCGTAAAAAGAACGCATTCTCCTTTCGCATACTTACCCATTTCTCAGCCCCTTTGGTTTGCCCCTTTCATTTGCCCCTTTCGTTTAAAAAAAGAACGCACCCTAAGTTAATTTGGTTAGAAAGCTAGAAATGTGTTTGTTTACCGATTTGGTTTGATCGGTGGAGCAAGGAAGAGGAGAAAAAAAGAAAAGATTTTAGTGGGATTTCTTTTCCCTGCTGAATTTATCAGAATTATACTAATGGATCTTATACATTGTACTATCAAATGAGCTTTCAGTTTCACCATTAGATAGAAAATGGTGTAATGTAGTTTCCTAATTATACCTGTAAATTTATTTGTTTATTACAAATCTCATAGATCCAAGCTTAAGTATTGCTTTAACCCCTAACTCGTATTTTGAGTAAATCACAAGGTAGAATTACAAAAATTTCATTCATTTCGAGGAAGTAAAAATACAGAGACATGACAAATAGGTAGATAATAGACCCTGTTTGTTTTCATTTTCATCTTTTAGTTTTGAGTTTTTGATTCAATTTTCTCTTTTGAATGTTTTCAGCATTTTGGAAATTGCATTTGGTTTAACTATTTTGAAAATTTGTTTTTAACTAACAATTTAAAATGAGATGCCTAAAACAAAATGGCTATTTTGAAAATTACATTAAACTACAATATTGAACGGAAATTTATGATGCTTGATTTGAATACGTATAATATTACATGAACATATATAACTACGCAAAACTCATTCATATGACATAGTTGTTCAATGGTAAATGATGATTGAAGTAGTCAATAAAATACAATATCAAGTTTCATTAACAAAAGTATTCAAATCATTCTCATAATACATTAAACTTGTCATTTATATGCTTTTTTCATTTTAGAAAATAGCAGTAAGAACTCCTTGCCTGTGGAATGATATAAGAAGACCTTTCAGCACAATGTCATCATAGTTGCATCTACTAGGAAATTTGGTCATCATTGTTGAATGAAAGCAAAATTTCCCTGAAATTTTAGATATGATCACCTGCTCATACAAGTCAGAAAGAGAAAGAGATTAGCAATATTGGGACTTCCCCTTTGATTATCAATATTTGAGCTTTTCTATTTGAAAATACAACGAGAAAGTGATTCAATATTTTGTAAGAAAGGATCATAAATTTATAAAATATATTTTGTTAACTTCGGACACTCTTTCTTTCTTTGCTACTAGCTCTCAAAGGGGAATCAAACTTTGAATTAATGTATAGAAAAGAAACTTTATATTTTGTCTTCTACATCTGTTGTTTTGTAGTGTGCTGATTATGTCCATTGTCCAAGATGTGTCATGTTAAAAAATAGATATACACTTTAGGATTTAGTTTCTTAAGCTTTCTTATAAGAACAACATGATAAATACAACTCATTACTATGATTAGTTTTTGTACTGTTAAGCATAATATCTAACAACTATCTCTGGTTGAGTTAATTTCAGGACATAGATACTAGATATATTTTAATTTATCATTTCCATTTTTTCTCGATCCCTATGGTGACATATCTATTAAATATATAAATAATTAATTATCATTGGTTCATGGCCACAGACTATAGTAGTGAATCAAAAATACTTGATATAATTAATGTACTATAGTAGAGGAGTTGTAAAATCATCAATCATTGGTTTCCATTTACATAGATATAGTATGACATTAGCAATTAGCTGAAGCCGACTAGTCGTTATCAAAAGTAGTTATATAAATTATTAAACATTTCCCGAGCAACTATTTTGACATTTAGATTTTTTTGTAGCAATTAATGAATCTGGTCTTAACTAGATAATTAACAAATTAAAAGGTTTTGTATAATAGATTAGCAATATTGGGACTTCCCCTATAGAGGTGTCAAGTTGTATACCCAAAGAGAATATGGATTGAACCAATTACCTAAGCAAACTGGAAATGGTGTTTAATTATGCATAATTTGTGATTATATTTCATTAACAAAATAAAAAACTACCTAAATGCATAAGCATGATGAGTTAAGCAAGTGGTTGTGTAGCCTTGTCAAAACCTGCATCGTAAATTATTAACATTAGCAAAGCACATACATACTAAGAAATGCTAAAAAAGATGAAATTCATACTTAACTATGTTGGTTTATGGATGAGCTGTCAGGTAATCGTTCCACAATGGTGTAGCAATTTAATCCTTAATATGTTCCATTTGAGTTGTTGAGTTGTTTGACTAACATCAAATTATATGACTTTTAGATTTTGATTTGCCTCTAATGCATGTTGAAATACCATATTCTCGGACGAGTATTGTGTGAAAAGTGCATCCAAAGCATGTTCTTGAAGATTAAAATTATGTAATGTGTAACAAGCTATAGGAATTTGTCTTTGCTTACGAAGTGGAAAATCACTCATTAGTTTTAGAACTAGAAATCTTGTTTTTAAAACACCAGTACAACACTCTATTATATTTCGACACTATGAGAGCCTATAATTGAACAAATCTTTATTTTAAAATCATCATCAGAACTAGAGTCATCGTCAGATTCATAAGAAATGATACTAGATCCATTGGACATTACTCTGCATGAAAATTATTATTAACTATTTGTTAACCCAAAAAATGGATCAACACCCTGGATTGAGTGTGAAAGCACCAGTCCTGTTCTTATAGAGCAATAATATATAAAATAAATGTAAAAAGAGCAGAAATAGTTAAGAGACAAGAAGATATTTATAGTGGTTCGGCTATTAACGAAGCATACGTCCACTTTATAAGCATTATTGACTAACTGCTATTACAAGTTGAATTCGGTTACAAGTTGATGAGATTAGAATAAGTCACAACTGCAAGAGTTCACTGGAGAATCACAGTGAATTCCTAGATGACTATTGTGTGGGAGAAGAATAGTGAAGAATAATCTCTATAGAGTTCCAGCAGCCAGTCCAGAAGATCCTCTTTGTGTTGTAGGTAGGATTATATTTATGGGGGTAGGAGAGCAGTTGGGCCAAGGCCGACTTGTCAGAAGCTTATACTCAGTGCTAGGAAGAAGTTCGGAAAAACTCAAGGCGATCCGAGCTAACATGATGGACCTATAGCGATCCATGCCCTTAAACTATCTTTTAGTCTACCCTTTTGGGTTGCCTTTCTTTCATCTATTTTAATGCCTTGTCCAAATATCAAGTCGTTTGGAGTTTGTTTGATCATTCGTCTTCATGGATCATCTAGTCCAAAAGAATCATCCATAACTCTCTCAAAACTTAACGAAATCAGAAGAAATTTTGCAGCTACACTCTAGAGGGTGTCTATGACCTACCCTAAAAATTTCAGGTGGTGGGGCCCACTCTACATGGATCGCTAGCGATCCACCTCGTTAGATCGCTAGCGATCCATTTAGCCTTATCCAATCAAGCCCATTTTTGACGAGTGCCTTTTTTTTATGTCTTCTAAGTGTTCTCCTAAAATTTCAAGTCAATCTAACTCTGTATGAGTTCTCTAGGTCCGTTTTAAGTTAGCTACTTTGGTAAAAAAGTGGGTAAACATTTGCCCCCCAAAGTACGCTTTTTGAATAAAAGGTGTGCTTTGCTTAAGAACAAGTTCCTATCTCAGGTCTTTGATAGTTTAGCTTTCCAGCTACTTCAGCCTTGGTGAGTCGTCCAGTTCCCTTAGATTCTCTTGCCAATCATAAGTCGTTCCAAACTTGTTATAGCCTAAGACTCTATACTCTACCTAAGTGTAATCTATACATCACAATCATTCCGATTTCATTTGGAGTATTACATCACACATCTCTAATTATTCCGTGTCCATCCGGGATTTATATTATTATCATTCCGACTCTCATTCAGAGTTATAACATCATATATCAAAATCATATTATATATCAAAATCACATCACATCATATATCAAAATCACATCAAATATCGAAATCATCCTGTGTTCATCAAGGATTTATCGGTTTTATTCTATTTATAAGGCATCCAAATCTTTTTATTAATTCAAATAGGTACGATCTTTCCGGATCGTTTAATGTTTAATTTAATGTTTAAGTTAAGAGGGATGATCTCTCCGGATCGTTTGTTTGTTAAGTTAAAAGTGATTAAATAGGCCCATCCGCTCTCTCTCGGGTGAGGGGGCTTACTTCTTGCACGCCAGTCCCGTCTCTCTGGCCGGGACTCTAAGATGATCAATATCATACAAGTCCATCCAAGGGGACTTGCACCTTGCACTCTGGTCCCGTGTCGGGACTCTAAGTTGATAAATCTCATACAAGTCCATCCACTCGCTTTTCTGGCAATGGGACTTGCACCTTCCACTCTGGTCCCGTGTCGGGACTCTAAGGCGATCAATATTAGTCATTATATCAAAGTGGATTTTTCAAAATTCAAATATTCAAATCAAAACAAACAAGCAGAAATCAAACAAGTAGGAATCAAAACAAGCAGAAATCCTAACTGTTCGCCTCGAAGATCTGACTCAAAGCGTGCCTAGAGACCAATCTGGGTCTCGTACATGTGTAAGCGGTCCAAGGTTATTATTGTCGTATATAGTTATCTCAAGCATCCGACTCAGAGCGTGCCTAGGGAACGTTCGGGATCCACACGTGTAAGCGGCCTGAGGTTATTATTGTCTAAATACCAAAAGAAAAGTGCGGAAAAAGGAAATGAAAAGGCAAAGCGTGGGAGCTGGATCCGACTCCCATATACCCCGATCATGGATAATTTGTCTTGGCTTAAACCGTTGGACGTTTCTTGATGCATTTGTCGTGGATGGTGGCTGTTCTTGCAATCCTACCACACTTTTGTTCCTCACGTACTATGGCAGCTGGTTGTTTCGAACTAGTTCTTCTATCAGCACGAAGGTGTTGGCGCTCATTTGTTTCATGCCTATTTAGCTCATGGAAGATGCAAAACTTTTCAGATCTTTCTCTCGATCAGTAGTCTCCCTCATAGGTAGCCTTTGGTAGAGGTTCAGTCCCTTAGTATTCAAATATATCCTCTCTAGGGTTTCGGTCAGGTCAGTGTATGAAGAGAATCTCGGCTCCTTGTCGTTTCGGCTCCCCGAAGTCGTCATCGGTTTTCTTTTTCCCTCTATCTTTTTCAATTCCAGCTCCGGACGGTCCCCTATCCTCCACAACATTTATTTCAGCATCCTCATCCTCATCCTCAGCTTCAGCGTCTTCCTAACGCAAATATCTCTCAGCTTCATAGTTGAATTCCGCAAGATCCATTGGTGGATCCATTTTCAATGCAGCTTTGAAATCGGTCTTAGTTGCGACTCCAAATACTGCTGCCATTAGGATAAGCGATGGATCCGGCTTGTTGACCGCAGCCGCCGCCGCATTGAATCTTGTTAAATAACTTCTTAAGGACTCTCTATGCCTTTGTTTTACATTTGAGAGCGTAAGTACATTCCTTGGTTGTGAGGCGTGAACTCTAAACTGCCTCAAGAACTTGCTCACCAAGTCAGTCCATGTGCTTATGGACCTATTCTTCAACCGTCTGAACCAAATTGCAGCCTAGTTTGTTAAGTATAATGGGAAGCACCGCTCCATTACCTCCTCAGAAGCACCCAACACCTCCATATGTTGGATGTATCTCATCATATGAATCGTCAGATTTGTCTTCCCGTCGTACATTTCTAGCGTCGGAAGCTTGAAATTTAGAGTATTTCTTGCATTTCGGATATTAGCAGTAAACGGATTCCTATTCACGTCTTCCAAACCCTTATCTGAGGGTCCTCCTCTAATGAACCTTCATACAAATTCAGGAATTTGGTTCTTACCATCCAATGAAGGTCTCCGTCCTAAAGCAATATTTAACCCCCTGTTCCAGTGGAGGTATCCCAGGATGTACTCTTCTGGACGCACGCCTATGTTCTGATTCATAACTTTAGCTTCATACAGACCTACGTTCCTTCGAGGAAGTGAAGGTGCGTATTCTTTTGTCGGTTGCATCCTAGTATTTGGATTAGCTCCCGTACTACGAGTTCCTGGTGTTTCAGCAGTCACTCCGGCATTGAGATTGATTCCCATGTTGATTCCAGCGTTGCCCCCAAGTATCGGTTGCTCTTGGCATGGAGGCAAGACTCCATCTTGTTCCAATCCAACTCCGACAGCTCCTGTGTTATTCCTTGGATTTTGATTCTTATTCCCTGCAGATCTAGCCATCCCTTACTACTCCATCTTATGGAAGAAGTCGTCCATCATCTCCTGTTGTCCAGCTAAGATTCCAACCTGCATCTCTTTCATCATCCTTTCCATCTCCTCTCTAATTACATAGTTGGGATAATGAGAATTTGAGGACATATCCTAGCTACCCTCAGGCTCTGGTTGATTTGCTCTGACTCTAGGTATGGTATTATGCATGCTCATCTTCTCCAAGTCTTAGATTCAAAGTTCAAGTCTTCAGATCTAGCCTCGAGTTCAGTTTTCTCAGTGAAAGCATCAAAATGTTAACCCAAAAAATGGATTAACACTCTAGATTGAGTGTGAAAGCACCAGCGCTGTTCTTACAGAGCAATAATATATAAAACAAATATAAAAAAAGCATAAATAGTAAAGAGACAGGAAGATTTTTATAGTGATTTGGCTGTTAACGAAGCCTACATCCACTTTAAAATAAAATAAAAACATACCTTGGTTACCATTTTTTACAGTAACACTCATCAAAGCACCTAGATGTCTCCTAAAATGAGTAGCATCTAAAAATATCATAGCTTGACAATGCTTGAAACCAAGTAAACAAGCACCAAAATCAACACCTTCTCAAATTGATTACTGCAAGGATTAACATCCATATCGACGTAACTACTTGGATTATACTTCTTTAATGCTTCTAAATACCAATTTAGATCATTGTAGGATATGGCATCATTACCATGCAATTCCATCAAAGCAAGTTGTTTTCCAAAATAAGCAAAAGAATAAGACAAATAAAGGTTGAATTCTCTTCTAAAATCATCTATTGTATCTTTAGGCTTTTTATTAGGACAATTATGAATCTTATCAATGATCAATGATTAACAAACGCACTAGAAAGATGTTGATTATTCACATTTCTAAGACCAGCCCCACAACAACGATCACTAACTAAACGTCTAATGAATAACCTATTAAGCTGTCCAGAATCACAAGAACCATGCACTTTAAAAAGACAAGCATCCTTAGAAGAAGACCAAACAACAGTAATTCTCATAGAACAATTCTTCAAAAATACTAATCCATATCCGTTTTGAATTTGGTATGCCATCAAATGTTCTCTAAAATCATCAACTCTTCCAAAACAAAAATCAACAAAATCAAATTGATAATTTCGAACCTCTCTTCAACATATCATTCAAATAACTTTTACTATGAACAACAACATCGGAACACAAAGATCTACTAAAAGATGAATAACTAGGAATATTAAACGAAATTAAAATAGAACTACCACCATTATTTTCCAATCGAGAACTCTTAACATTAACAGTAAAAAGGAAAGAATGTGCTCTTCTTATACAATTGAAAACAAATTATACTTTGAAGATCAAAATCGGTATCAACCACGATAACTTTATTCTCAAGTACGTAAGAAATATCAATGGATAAATGAGTAAGTTGAGACTAATAACAACAAATTTCATTCTTCAAATCATAAAAAACAATCAACGAACAACCGAGTGTTGAAAGTATATCATCAAATACAAACAAAACAAGAAGGCTATTGTCACCACTGCAAAAAAAACATCAATAAAATGTTTGTTTTGGATTGTCATTTTATTCTAGAACAATATTATTTTCCTTATATATCAAAAAATGGAAACAAATAAATGAAACAGATTTTTTAAAATGACACACCGACACTAAAACCGATACCTAAAAATTAATCCTCAAACTGATTGTAAAACCGATACTCAAACATACATAATTGAATGTTTGATACTAACAAAACATTAATTCAACTCATTGAATGTTTCATGCATATCATCGTATTTACTCTGTAACAACTTCATTTTTATATGCACTCAAATAAATAAAACATTAAAACACTTCAAGACTGCATTATTATGAAAATTGATACTAACAAAAGCTAAAAATGATACCTAAAAACTGATCCTCAAACTAATAGTAAAACAGTTACTTAAACAGACTTCATTAAATTTTTGATATTAACAAAACACTAATTCAACTCATTGAATGTTTGATGCATATCATCATATTTACTTCATAGAAACTACATTTTTATATATACTCAAATAAACAAAACATTAAAACACTTCAAAACTACATTATTGCGAAAAATGATACTAACAAAAACTAAAAACGATACCTAAAACTTAAGAGCCTGTTTGGTTTAAATTTTTAGAGTATTTTAGATTTTGGTTTTGAAAAATAATGAAAACTCATTTGCTATACCATTTTGTAAAATTCGTTTTTGAAAACAACCATTTTTCAAAATGGGATAAACACGAAGAATTGAAAACAATTTTCCTTTATTTTCCAAGTTTTCGGCCCAATGAAAACTCAAAACTCAAATACAAAACAAACGGCTCTGAAACCCTCTTTCTCTTCTTCGGCCGCAAAATCCTTATATTGCAAGCGAAAACATCATCTTCTTTGTCGGATTATCTCAATAATTTTCTTTATCCATTAAAATATAATAATAAAATCATCTATAAATGATAAAGATGATATCAAAAGACATCTCTTGAAAATGAATACATTACATATATTTTTTCTTTTCTAGTTAGCTCGCAATGCCTCTGTTCAATTCTTTTACTGCTACAATGATTATGCTCGGTGATAACAGGTCTACATTTTTCTAAAATAAGAGTGATACTTAATATTAAGAAGAGCGCACATTTTTGTGTCTCGGGGGATCAATTTTAACGTATCAGAATTTAAATATTTTTTACTGTATAGTATCAGAATTAAGATATCGGTTTTTAAGTATCAGTTTTTAAGTATCGATTTTTATTAGATATCAGCTTTAAGTTAACATTTGATTAAGCTTTTTTTAATATTTTTTAAATTTACAGGTTTTTATCCTTTAGGTAGGGGTATAGTTTCTCTAGAAATATGGATAATTGGAAATGGTTTTTGAATCATTTAAAACAAATGCTTCAAAGAGAAACATAGTGCTCATAGACCTATCAAATGGAAATGAGGATTTGTATGTTTTCAAAATAAGCAAAATAGATCTGGTTTATATAAGAAATTTGGTCACAATAAGTGATGCAGCGGAAATAACAGAAACGAATACAACGATGAAAGTAGCAATCGGTGGATTGAAAATACCAAACGCCCAAATCCGTTGATCTCAAGAGATACCAGATTCTAGTAATCTTCGACACGTTGATCGCGCACGATACCGTGAGAGAAGATCTACAATTCTTCGAACGTTAATCAAGCGCACTTGATTCCATGAATTGGCTTCAACAATCGTTGATTCGAGCGCACTCGAATGCCGAAAGTGGAGATAGGAGATAACACTCAACTACCAATTTCAAAGTGGCACAAAGCATACAAACAAAGTTTTATTCAAAATCAATTTCCTTTACAAATGACACCACCATCCCTATTTATAGGGTTACAACTCACACTAGGTCGTGAACGACCTAACAAACCTGCGACCTAAAAACAAACAGCGACTCAACACAAAGGCATGCGACCTAACAGGTAAGCGACTTAACAAATATAACATGAACGACATACGACTTAATACTTACAACACAACATACACGGCCGACCTAACCACTTGCCGACCTATGACCTCTACAATACACGACTTAAGGAAAATATAGTTACAACACATTATACGAGTTACAAATATACGACCTAACAGAAATAGTTACAACACACGCGACCTAAACTCCACGCGACTTAAGTCAAAGCAGCATATGCGGCATAAGGTCGTTAGCCCGCTTGAGCGACCTAAAGAAGTGGCTCCTAGAAATCTTCAAGCGACCTACCAACAGAGCGACATAAGGGAAAACCATCTACATGCGACTTAAGTCCATCAGCAACTGGATCTTCTTCATGCGACCTAACTAGGTCGTAGGTCGCTGGCAATGACAGTAATGGTTTGGCTTGATTGGTTTGCTCGTTAGGTCGTATCACATTAGGTCGCTTGCGAGTTGCTTCTCCCTTCTCTCTTAGCTCGCCATCCCTTAGTTCCAATGCATGCTCTGTCTCGCTAGCTCGTAAGTCGTTAGGTCGCTCGCGACCTAAAATTTGCGACCTAGTGTTGTAACGCGCTGCATCATCCTCCCCCGGTTGACAAGAATTCGTCCTCGAATTTGCACCTTCCTCTTCCACAACAAGCTCATCCCCATGATACAGAATCAAGTATTTGACGTTGAAAACGTCTGCAGTGTGAATATGATCCAGCAATTTCAACTGATACGCATTATCATTGATCTTCTTCAAAATTTCTACTGGACCGATTTTTCGAGCTTTCAACTTGTTGTAAGTTCCAACAGGAAAACGATCTTTCGTCAAAACGGCGTAAACCAAATCACCTTCTCTGAAGTTCACACTCCTTCGCTTCTTATCCGCCAGTTGTTTATACTTCTCATTTGATGCAAGCAATCGTTCATGAACAGTTCTGTGGCACTCCTGCAACTCAGTTACAAAATCACAAGCTCGCTTAACAACTCCCTTCTAATATGGTACTGTCATCAAATCCAATGGTCCCTTCGGAATTGCTGAATATACAACTTGAAATGGACTGAATCCAGTACTTCGATTAACAGCATGATTATGTGCAAATTCCGCCTGACACAACTTCATATCCCAACTCTTCAAATTATCCTGCATAAGACATCGCAACAAGTTTCCCAATGATCTGTTCACCACTTCCGTTCGCCCATCGGATTGTGGATGATAGGCGCTACTAAAATTCAACTTCGTTCCAACCATCTTCCACATACTCAACCAAAAATGACTTAGAAATCGCGTATCCCAGTCAGAAACAATAGACTCATGTAGCCCATGTAGTCGATACACTTCTTTAAAGAACAATTGAGTAACACAGACTGCATCAACGGTCTTTTTACAAGCTATAAAATGTGCCATTTTCGAAAATCTATCCAACACATCAAATATAGAATCATTTCCCCTTTGAGTTCTAGGCAAACCGAAAACAAAATCCATGCTCACATCAACCCACGGTCTAGTAGGCACAGGTAATGGCATATATAATCCTGCATTTGTAGCGGTTCCCTTCGAAACTTGACAGATATGGCATCTCTCCACAAATCTCTCAACTTCTTTTCTCATTGACGGCCAAAAATAAGATTTTGCAATCAACTGCATTGTACGATCATGGCCCACGTGTCCTTCCTCATGCAATTCTTTGATAATCTTCATTCGCAAACTACCCTCTGGTATACACAATTGATTTCCTTTGAAGAGAAAACCATCCACCAACACAAACTCATCCGTCTTTCCCTCCTTGACTTCATCTACAAACTTCGCAAAGTAAGGATCTTCAACACACAATTCTGGAAGTACTTCGAACCCCATCACTTCAACTTTCATTGTAGTCAATAAATGATTTCTCCTGCTCAATGCATCTGCCACGCGATTCGTAATTCCCGACTTATGTTTCACAACAAATGTAAATTGCTGCAGGTATGCAATCCACGATGCATGCCTAGCTGAAATTTTCTCCTGTCCTTGCAGATGTTTCAAAGCTTCATGATCAGTATATAACACAAACTCCTTGTGAAACAAGTAATGTCTCCAGTGTTTCACGGCTTGCACAATAGCATAAAATTCTACATCATATGTATTATATCTCATCTTTGCTCCTGAAAGCTTCTCACTGAAATAAGCAATTGGACGGCCCCTCTGGCTCAACACTCCTCCAATTCCAACTTTAGATGCATCAGTATGTTGTTCAAATAGTAACTGGAAATCCGGTAAAACTAGAATTGGTGCTGACGTCAACAGTTCCTTGATTCACTCAAAAGCAAATCCTTCTTCCTTCGACCATGCAAACTGCTTACCCTTCATGCAATCAGTAACAGGTGCCATCACGCTACTGAAATGTGGAATAAACCTTCGGTAGAATGATGCTAACCCGCGAAAACTTCTGACTTTGGTTATAGTTTTGGGCTGTGGCCAATTTCTGATTACTTCAACTTTACTTTGATCCACCTATATCCCATCCTTGGATACGATATATCCCAGAAATAAAACACTTTGCGTCATGAACACGCATTTCTTCGTTGTAGCATAAAATTGTTCCTGTCGCAGTATGATCAACACTTCTCTCAGATGATGCAAGTGTTCTTCTGTGCTTCCACTGTATATCAGTATATCGTCAAAATACACCATCACGAACTTCCCAATAAATGGTCTAAAGATCTGATTCATCACCCGCATAAACGTACTAGGTGCATTCGAAAGACCAAACGGCATAACCAGCCATTCATATAATCCTTCTCTCGTGTTGAATGTTGTCTTCCATTCGTCCCCTGGTCTAATTCGAATCTGATGATAACCACTCTTAAGATCAATCTTCGAAAAGATTATAGACCCACTGATTTGATCTAACAGATCATCAAGCCTCGGCATCAGAAATCTGTATCTGACAGTTATTTTGTTGATTTCCCTGCTATCCGTACACATCCTCCACGAACCATCCTTCTTCGGCACTAACAATGCTGGTACAGCACAAGGACTTAAGCTCTCTTGTATGCGCTCTTGTTCAAGCAATTCTTCCACCTGCCTTCTCAACTCCTCATGCTCCTTTGGACTCATCCTGTAATGTGGTTTATGTGGTAACACAGCTCCTAGAACAAGATCTATTTGGTTCCGTTGGCAACTCTTCAGGAAATACATCGTCAAATTCTCCCAGCACCGGCTTTACTTCTTCAGGAATTTCAACCACTTCATTACTCTCACGTCCAATCAACAAAAATACTTCAGGCTCCTCTTCTACTTCCTTAACAAACTCCTTCAAAGATAGCAAAGTTTTAAGTTCTTCAATCTCCTCCAACTTGCTTTCTTCTTGTTATCGCTTCTTGGGAACTAAAGTGATTTTTGTGCCTTCGAACATGAAACTATAGCTGTTGGTACGTCTGTCATGTTGCACAGCTCTATCATACTGCCATGGTCTTCCCAACAATAAATGGCATACATCCATATCCACAACATCACACCAAATTTCATCTTTGTATTTCTTCCCAATCGAAAAATTAACACAAGCTCTTCGTCCAACCTTCACCTCCCCACCTTTCCTCAACCAAGCTAACTTGTAAGGTTTCGGATGCTTCTCAGTCTTTAATGCCAACTTCTTCACAGCCTCGGTAGAAATGATGTTATCACAGCTACCCGCATCAATAGCAAACTTGCAAACCTTCCCCAGAATAGTGCATGTTGACTGAAAATTGTTGCTCCTCAACCAGCTAGAATCATCCTCTTGCTTTGGTGTTAAACAAGACCTCCTCATCATTAAATTACAACCCTCATCTCTTGACAACTCTTCTTCCTCCTTAACATGTGGTGAATTAGAACATTCAGCTTCTACATCCTCATCCTCAACCTCAGCTACCATCACTCGCTTCTTTGGCTTCGGACATTCATTGCTTTTGTGACCAAACTCCTGACAATTGAAGCATTTGATACCACTATTGACCTTGGTCTTAGCAACTTCACTAACAACCGGTTTTGCAACAGCCTTGGAAACATTCGCATTGCTACTAGCCCCTTTCATTTGATTGTTGGAATTTGTAAACACACCACCACCTCTCCTGCCTTGCTTCTCCCAAGCTAGAGCTTTTTGATGTGCTTCAGCAACAGATCTGGGATCAAACATATTCACCATATCTTGAATCTGTATTCTCAACCCTCCAACAAATCTAGCGGTCAACTGTTCCTCCTTCTCCATGATGTCATTCCTCGCAATCAATTGATAAAATTCATCCGCATAATCATTCACTGACTTTGTTCCCTGTCTCAGATTCTTCAATCGTTGATACATAAGAGATTGATAATTATAAGGCAAGAAAGTAGCCTTCATCAATTTCTTCATCTTCTCCCATGACTCAATCTTTGATTTGCCCATTCTCTCCCGTGTAAGTTTTGTTTGCTGCCACCACGCCATAGCTCTTCCTCTCAACCGAGTAGCAACCAACTTAACTCTGCGATGCTCGGGAAGTTCTTTGAAGTCAAAAATCTCTTCAACATTAGATAACCAATCAAGGAATTCTTCAGCTTGCATACTACCCTTGAATCCTGGAATTTCAGTTTTCATCCCCGACTCCCATCGACGGTCATCTTCTACATCCCGATTTTGACGTCGTATTTGGTCTCGATCTCGATACTGAATACTACCTCTGTCACTCTCTTCATCATAATCAAATGTACTTCAATATCGATCTCGACCATCAACATCTCTATTATCACGCATATCTCTTCGACTATGTCTTTCAGCATCATGATATGGCTCATCTCTAAACTCACGTGGAGTTCTTCTCTCTTCAGGTCTATATTCATGGTGATCTCTTCTCGTTGAAACCGATGATTCTCTTCTATCTCGGTAAGAGTGTGGCGACACCCTCCTCGCTTCCGTAACCGATGGCGAAACCCTGTTTCCTCCATGGTTCGAGACTGGCGACCTTCTCCTTTGACTTTGATTCATATCTATCATCAATTTCTCCAATCTACCAATTCCTTCATCCAACTTCTCATTGAATTTATTACTGATTCGTTGTTCCATCTGTTCAGCATCTTCTCTTTTGTACAAATCTTCAACATTTTGATGACGATTAGCTCTTCTCGGAGGCATGATTGAATCTTCAACAAACTTCAACTCTCGGCTTGAACAAATCTGAACTTGAACACTTCAACTTTGCTCGGCTCAACTCTCGGCCTTGAACAACAAAGTGATGCACGACCTTGACTCTTCAACACAAAGTGATGCACAACTTCAACTTCTAGCCCTCGGCTTTAACTCTTCAAACTCTTCTCCTTGGCTCCAAGACTCGGCTTAGCTATGATTGGCTAGGTCAAGCTCTGATACCAAATAATGCAGCGGAAATAACAGAAACGAATACAACGATGAAAGTAGCAATCGGTGGATTGAAAATACCAAACGCCCAAATCCGTTGATCTCAAGAGATACCGGATTCTAGCAATCTTCGACACGTTGATCGCGCACGATACCGTGAGAGAAGATCTACAATTCTTCGAACGTTGATCAAGCGCACTTGATTCCGTGAATTGGCTTCAACAATCGTTGATTCGAGCGCACTCGAATGCCGAAAGTGGAGATAGGAGATAACACTCAACTACCAATTTCAAAGTGGCACAAAGCACACAAACAAAGTTTTATTCAAAATCAACTTCCTTTACAAATGACACCACCATCCCTATTTATAGGGTTACAACTCACACTAGGTCGTGAACGACCTAACAAACCTACGACCTAAAAACAAACAACGACTCAACACAAAGGCATGCGACCTAACAGGTAAGCGACTTAACAAATACAACATGAATGACATACGACTTAATACTTACAACACAACATACACGGCCGACCTAACCACTTGCCGACCTACGACCTCTACAATACACAACTTAAGGAAAATATAGTTACAACACATTACACGAGTTACAAATATACGACCTAACAGAAATAGTTACAACACACGCGACCTAAACTCCATGCGACTTAAGTCAAAGCAGCATATGCGGCATAAGGTCGTTAGCCCGCTTGAGCGACCTAAAGAAGTGGCTCCTAGAAATCTTCAAGCGACCTACCAACAGAGCGACATAAGGGAAAACCTTCTACATGCGACTCAAGTCCATCAGCAACTGGATCTTCTTCACGCGACCTAACTAGGTCGTAGGTCGCTGGCAATGAGAGTAATGGTTTGGCTTGGTTGGTTTGCTCATTAGGTCGTATCACATTAGGTCGCTTTCGAGTTGCTTCTCCCTTCTCTCTTAGCTCGCCATCCCCTAGTTCCAATGCATGCTCTGTCTCGCTAGCTCGTAAGTCGTTAGGTCACTCACGACCTAAAATTTGCGACCTAGTGTTGTAACGCGCTGCATCAATAAGCATAATTGTCAAGCTTCTAAGAAGATATGATTTGTTTTTCATGTTGTTATAAATATGTGTAGATTTATACTTGAACCTTTTTTTGGCAGTTTTATGTAATTGAACTGGTTATATAAGTATGTTGGTTTTAAATATTTTTAATTTGACATTGATTTGCTCTTTATAATTGAACTTGGTTATATAGTATCATTTGTAGTTTCATTTTCAGTATCAGTTGTGTAGTGTAACCAGTATCAGTTTTATTATTTATTTGTTTATAGATTATATAGTATCATTTGTAGTTTCTTTTTCAGTATCAGTTTTGTAGTATAACCAGTATCAGTTTTATTATTTATTTATTTGTAGGCTATGTGGTGATGTTGGTTAGTTTATTCAATATTAGTTCTTTAGCCGGTATCAGTTTATGATACTATTAGTATCAGTTTTAGGTATAACAAATTATGGTATCATTTTTTGCATGCTATTAGTTTCAATTTCAGGTATAATGAAATATAGTATCAGTATTTGCATGCTATTAGTATCAGTTTCAGGTCTAACAAATTATGGTATCATTTTTTGCACGCTGTTAATATCATTATCAGTTTCAAGTGTGACAAAATATAGTATCAGTTCATGCACATTGTTAGTATCAGTTTTAGGTACAAATAGAAATAAATATAGTCATAACTTAGCATCACATGTAATAAAAGTTAAACAAAGCTAATTTTTAAGCATCATAAATAAGATCATAGTTTTTACAACAAATTGACAAAATTTCAACAAGTGTTTATATCTACATTAAACTAAGCTAAATTCAATTAGTTCTAACATAACATATCAAATGTATATTATTTAAATGGAAAATCACATCAATTTTCAGCCCGGTCCATGCACATCTTCCCTTACAAATACAACGACCATTCTCCATAAAGCGGATCCTTCTTTCTGCTGCCCAGGCTCTGCCATTTTTATTCTTCATTCTTATACTAATGGATCCCTGCCGATACAAACTTTTTTCATAATCAAGTGCAAGACTAATAAAAGTACAAAGTGGATGTAGGTCAAGGTTATCGAACCACCATAAAATTATGTGTGTTCATTTACTTTCTCTGCTATGTTTTAATTTCATTCAGCATTTTAATCTCTACGAGATTCTATTGGGAGTTGATGCCAATTCTTGGCATCAACATTTTGGTGCTTTCACTGAGAGGTCGATTCTCAGCTCAATTGGATCCCTATTCCATTGTTGGATTGCAAAAATCTAAGGAAGAGATCCAGATTAAACTCCACAGAGTTTTATATTCTTCTCAGATTTAAAGAGAATCTCCAAGGAAACTATCAGCCATGACTATAGGAACCAAGTTTATATCCCATGCGGTAGAAGGAAATCATGAAGCTAGTGTTCGATCGGTCATGCGTTTGATCGATATGCATACATTCTTAATTTCTGAAGCATGATCAATCGATCATTGGCCATGCTCCACACAAACGATCGATACATCCTACAACAACCATATCGATCGGTCATAGTTACCATTTCGATCATTCCTCTAATCGCTCACCTCCATGCCTTCCAAACGATCGGTCATAATCCAAACGATCGATCATACTCCAAAAAATCAGACATAATCCAAATGATCGGTTATAGTCTGAACAATTGTTCACACTTCAAATGATCGGTCATACACCAGATGATCGGTCACTACTCCATACATCCTCAATGAATGATCATTCCATACAAATCATTTTGAGAAATATTTTGAAAAGGTTATTTTAAAACCAGGATATTTGAAAAACAATTTAAAACAAAATTATAGAAGGAGAGAGAGATCAGGAAAGTGTTATCAAGGTTTTAACATTAATTCTACGACTCTATAACTTATCTAGAATATATTGAAATCTTGAACTCTTTAATACTCACGAATCTTCATTCTGCAACTCTTGAAACTCTATATTAGCATCTTGAATCTACTCTTTTTATTGTACCGTCTTCTTAATCAACACCTGTCTAATACCCTGCACTATATACTATATATAACTTGATAAAAAATTAGTATCTATATTTTATATAATGTCCCGTAGTTGTTTCCATCAAAACTAATACCTAAGGCACTAACAGTTTGCTCGACTGAAACTGGCTCCAGGTGTTTTTTATTTGAAATTTGAATTTTTTTGTTATTTGTTTTATTATTTGTGTAAACTTTGAATTATTTGTTTGCCTATCTTTGTCTATTTTGAGAATGTATTTATATTATAAATATATATCTGTATATATTTGAAAAACATATACACATATATTATAGATATATAAAAACTTCATTTGCATATATATACTTAAAAATGCCATTCAAGAAAGCTCAATATCAACCTTGATTCATCGATGGACTCGACTCTTCTTCCAATGGACCAGCTCCCACGAGTTTTCAATGTATGGTTCATATATTCTTATCGGGGTTGATGGTGATTTCGATGGACTAATAAGTTGCTTCGATGATGTAGGCTGTTTTGAAGGAGTAAGCTGTTTGGAGGGACTTCCAATGAAGTGAGTGCACTGTTTTGTTTGTGATTTTCCTGTTTTTCCACAGTTCTTGCAGGATTTCTTCAATTCTATTAAAGACAAAACAATATAAAGTTAGTTAATGTTTGCACAAAAAATGGGCAAACACCTCCAAGTCGTATGATTTAGTTGATTTTATATTGTTTTTAGTGATCTGGGTGATTTATGCAAATATGTAAAAAGCAGGGACTAAACTGTAAAAGACACACAAATTTATAGTGGTTCAGCCAGAATGTGCCTACGTCCACTCTATATATTATTTCTCCTTTCTTGTTCAGATTACAAGTACAAAGCTTTGATACAAGTATGAAAGTTGTTTGAAAGTTCTATCCGTGCTTGAGCTCTCAAACTTGTCTGCCATTGTTGTACCCCTACCCCTCTATTTATAGAGTGAGGCTGGGGGTAGGGGTCTTGGAAGTATATAGCTGTTGATGGGCCTGGGCTGACGTGATCTGGCCTGGCGATGTTGGTTCGGTAGTGGGTGGAGAAGTGGATTGGACCGGTAGTAGGTGGGGCGATGATTGGTCCGGTGGCGAGTGGTTCGGTGGTGAGAGGATGGCCTTGATTCGGCAATGAATGGTTCGGTGGTGGGTTGGTCCAGTAGTGGATGGTCCGGTAGTGGATGATCCGGTAGTGGGTGGTTCGGCTAGGCCTTGGAGGTGTGTTGGCTCGGCAGGTAGTGGAGCAAGAGTTGGTTCGGCTAGGAGTTGGTCTTGGGATGGTCCGGTAGTGGATGGGTGGAGTTGGTTCGGCTAGGAATTGGTTCGGTAGAGCTTTCCTTGTCTTGGCTTGGCGATGCCTGCTTTACTCTGGTTCGACGAGGACTTCCTTATTCTGATTCGGTGGTGACCTCCCCTCTTTGGTTCGGTGAAAACATGCCCAATTTGCCCCCCCAAAGTGGGGCATATGCCAGTCATATGTCTCGCTTTGTTATAGCTTGGACATTTTCATCCGGTCCTGTGGGCCGACCCAGTTGGTTCGGTCATTTACGTTTGCCTATAAGTATGGGCATTATGCTCTCGTTATTCCCTACCAAGTGAGATAGCCGAATCGGATTTTTCTACCGAATCAATCATATTGCCGAATCGCACTTGACTACCGAATCAGGTGATTGCCGAATGACTTTCATGTTTCGAATTACCGAACGAACCCGTGGAGTTCGAATGCCGAATGAATCTTCGTGCCTTGAACTACCGAATGGGCTTGAGTGCCGAATGAAGTTTTAATCTTGAATTACCGAATGGGTTTGTGTGTTGAATTATAAGTGAAACTCTAGACAACACACACTTGCTTGTTTATATCTCTACATCCCTCGTTCTAACAATGTGCTTTCTCGTGTTGCAGACAATGTCTCATAAAGTAGAAACCCGTTCCGACAAGAAGAAATCTATGGACAGAAGAGAGTCCCCCGTCGTGCCCCCAGTTCAGCCGAATCCAGAACGACGTGGACCCACCCCGAGATCACTAGTGGATGGGTACGGTCCTCAAGAGCTCCTGAACTCACCGCCTGACTGCTTTCCTAGCTCCCTCAAAGATGAGCAGCTCGATGCTATTTCTCGCTCTTTTGGGATTGACAGAGCGCGTATGTTGTTGCCGGGGGAAGGAGTGATGCCATATAATCCCCCCGAAGGATATTTCGCTCATAGTAGGTACCATTGTATGTGTGGGGCCATTCCCCCGATTAATGCTTGGATAGTCAGCTTCATCACCTACTTGAAGGTGGCTCCATTCCAGCTTCAGCCTAACTCCTACGCCATCTTGGTGAGCCTGTTTGTTATCTTCCAGAGGAGATACGGGCGTCCTCCTTCCAACCGGGAAATCCGGTATCTGTACAACTTAAGAGGCTACAAGAAGGGGTCTCCGTATATTAGCTTGGAGTCGGCCGTGTCCTTCAAGCCAGTCCTGGATTTATATTCAAAGTTCAGCATGTTCAAGAAGGAATGGTTTTTTATCAAGGATGACTCTATTTATATCCGTCGCTTCACCTCTGGCTGTAAGTTGAAGCTTATTTATAATTTCCGTTCTGACTGCAATGCTTCTTCTTATGTGTTTTTATTTCTTGCTAGCGACAGGTGGCTTTGTGGTCGTGGAGAACAATCGCCTGGTTCAGATGGCTGCGGAAATAGAAGCCATTTCGGGAAGGGATAGGTCGGCCTCTTACTTGATCAGGAACGCTACACTTCTGGGGCACAACCTGATTCTACCACATCAGTCCGTGGTCAAGCAGAGAGACACGGCAGAGGAGAGGGCTGCCAAAGCTAAAGGAGGGGCCACGACGAAGAGCAGCAAAAGGAAACCCTTCTCGAAGCATCCAATTGCTGGGGGGAAGAAACTTAAGAAGTCCAATGGACCCTCCCCCAGCACATGTCCAGATGTCCCGGAGGAGGAAGATGTGGAGGAGGAAAGAGGCGAGGATGAAGGAGGTGAGGCGGAGAGTGGACGTGGTGGAGAAGGTGATGGTGATGGTCATAGCGATGTTGGTGGCGACGGACAGAGCGGTGGTGGTACTGGGGCTTTGTCTTCTAAGCAAGCAGGTGTGATCCAGGAGTGGACATATAATGATCTCCGTCTAGCTTTTGAAGGGTCGGAGGAAGGATCGGTTTTAGTGGAGAGGCCTAAGAAAGTTGACAAGGCCGAGATCGGTGCTGATTCTTCTAAGAGCGCTTCAGCTAAGGCAATTCCTGCGATTCAAGGTGAATTTTCTGCCGACTCCATTTATGATAAGGATTTAGAAATATTTTACGGCCTGCTCCCATCCTGGAATCAGATTCAGGACTTATTGCAGTATCCCACGCCTCCCCAGGTTTTGTATAACAAATGCGTCGTCTTTTTTTCTTTTTTTTGATGTATTTCTTAAATTATAGCTCAATGTATGCTCGTAACACTTGCTTTTATTACAGGAGCGGGTAAAGTGGCCAAGATGTCAGATGTTCGGCACCGTCTTGAACAGTACAAACTCCTCAAGGCTTCTACTAAACCAAAGCCTCCGACTAACCGTCCTGGAGATGTAGTCGGCTACCGTCCCCTTCTTGGAGTTATCGAAGAGGATATTCAAAGGAAGAAGAGGAGTCGCTCCTGGTTTGAATCTTCACCTGGTCCTCTGCCCCCGACTCAGCCTGCTCAGGATGTCACGGAGGAGAATACTGAGCTTATTCCTTCCCCGCACCCGTCTGAAAATCCTACTGTTACCCCGATAGATCACCCTGGTTTGGCTCGTAATCCGTTCGCGGGTCATCCGGATCTGGATCCGGGTTCTCATGATATTTCCTTCGATGAGGTTACTGGTGAGCACCTTCTTCCTCGTAATCCTATGGTAAGGGTGCTTGATGAGGCTAAGTCCCTGAACCTTGATTTGCTTACTACTCGGGTCGCAACTTTGGGGGACGAAGCTAAGGAAAAAATCGACCGGGTTGCTGAGGAAGCCAGGAAGCTGATGGGGCATCATGCCCGACTGGCCAAGGCCGGAGAAGAAATCGGGAGTGCTAATATTCGACTGCGGTTAATAGTTTCCGACCAGGCCAAGTAGCTCGCTGATCAGGCCATCCAGATCTCCCAGCATGAGGCCGCCTCCAGGCGACTAAAGAAAACCATGGAAGAGGCTAGCAGAGCAGAGCTACGGAAAATGGAAGCTACCTATAAGGAACGGATTGACATGGCGATTGCAACGGTGGATGAGGTTCGGAAAGCGGATCTCGAGCAGATACAGGAGTTGGTTGGGAAACTTGAAGCCGCAGAACTTGCTCAAACCAGGCTGAAGGAGGAGATGGATGCGATGAGGAAAACCTTCCAGGCTGACTGCGTGCGATACCGATCGGAGAGGGATGCTGCCATTGCAAAGTTGTTGGCTTCTGAGGACCGAGTAAGGGAGTTTGAGGAGAACGAGGGGATAATGGATGAGATGCTTTAGGATATATACTTTCGCACTTGGAAACAGGGCAACTTATCTTGGATGGATGATTATCCCCGAGTCATGGCCAAGATTTATCTCAGGGCTCTGGAGGAGGCCAAGGCTGATGCGGATAAGGAGGGTGGCGAGGTCTTCAGAATGGATGTGGTTACGGCTCAATTCACCAAGGAGGAGAAGGTGGCGGTGAAGGAGGGCATGCGGCTGCTTGCTGCTGAGGAGGTAGGTGTGCAAGTAGAGGATGATGATCAAGATGATCAAGGAGCAGATGCTGGTAAGTCTTCTCCTTTAGTCTTTCCGTTAACTTGGTTGCTTATCACTAATGAATTCTTTCCTTGATCGGACAGGCGGTCAACAGGACAAGGGTAAAGCTCCGATGCAGCCGGCTCCTTGACTTGACCTGGATATCTTTTTGCTTACTGAACATTGTTGTATATGTTAGTCTCAAAATAGTAACGTAACTTTTAGGTTGTAATTATGTTACTTGTAATAAACAACATTATTTTTGGCGTGTAATTTTTTAACTTAAGCTGGTTCTGTCGTATTTGAATGCTTTTGTTATTTTGATATGTTGTATGAGAAATATAACTATGCATATGCTTGTAATTCAATTGTGTTTGATGTCAAGTTTTTGCTTAAAACATAATTTCATGTCTTGCAATGTTAGTGTGATGTGTGAATAAATTATAGCCATGTATTTATACACGAAAGAAGAAAATACCGCCCTTCATATTTTACTTGTAGATGGCAGCTTTGAATGTCTTATGTGACTGAGTATGGAATGCGGCCTAGTGTCCCGTTGTGAGTTCCCACTCCCATTAGCGAATGTCTCCTATTCTGTGTCCTGTACTTTAGGGATCGTTATAGAGGATGGGAGGAAAGTATTTTAAATAAAATTAAAATATGGGAAATAGTAAAACTTCCAATCACGGAAGGCCTTCGATGTGCTTAAGTTCATTGCAAACGGGCTTTGTAGTCACTTTCCCTAGCTGTAGGTCTTGGAGACATTTGTCACCCATCTTACGCCTCCGCGGGGAGTTAATCTTTTTTACCAAGCCGTACTTAAGACACATCGGAGCCGAGATCGCGCACAGTAACTACCCGGGCCATTATGGCCCGTAATCGTGGGTATTATTCGATTTACCGTGGCCGGCTAGCGTGGGTGCCGATCGTCAACCGTGAACTACCCTTGGCTGGCCACACCTTATGTTGGGGCTTAAAGTAGGTTCACAGTTGCCCGCGAGCCGAACGCCGTAATGAACTGCCTTGGCTATATTCGGCCTTCTCGGTGGCTTATAATCGGCTCATTACAGTTGGCTTTGAGGGCCGCCGCGAGCAATGAGTTAACCCGCAGCAGAGGGATGCCGGAGCAAAAGTGTCTCATTGGCGAGGGCATAGATTCGTATAGTACCTGTTAGGTCTTGTCCAGGAGAAGTCGCGTGGTGGAGCGCCTTGAATGGAAATGCTATTTGCACAGGATTTTGTTCAACAGAAAAGGATAAAGTTAACAAGCAGCCAAGATATAAAGAACAAGTTAAAAAAGAGACAAGGTTTTTAAAGTAGTTCGGCACGAAAATGCCTACATCCACTGATTCTCTTTGTTAATTCACTTCATATGGGCAGTACAAGTTAAGAAAAGTATCGACGAAGGTGTTGGATGTTCCATGCCCTCTGGAACACCTCCCCGTCCACTGTTGACAAAATATAAGCTCCATTGTGGAGATCTTTATGGATTACATATGGCCTATCCCAGACTGGATCTAGCGCTCCGGGGCGCGAGAAGATTCGCTTGAGGACAAGATCTCCTTTTTGTAAGCTACGATGCTTGACTTTGGAGTTGTATTGCGTTGCCACTTTTTGCTTGTGAGCTGCTGCTTTGAGGGCTGCATCATTTCTTCTTTCCTCAATTAGATCCAAAGACATGTGGAGGAGCTCTTCGTTCTCTTCTGGGTTATAGTGGATCCTACGGTGGGAAGGCACTATAGTTTCAACTGGGAGCATAGCCTCTGATCCGTATGCCAAAGAGAAAGGAGTATGCCCCGTTGATGTTCTGAAAGATGTGCGATAGGCCCACAGTGTCGTAGGGAGTTCATCCACCCAAGCGCCTTTTGACTTTTCGAGTTTCTTTTTTATTAGAGTTTTGAGAATTTTGTTGACGGCTTCGACTTGTCTGTTTGCCTGGGGATAAGCTATGGATGATAAGCAGTACAATCCCCGGTCAGTGATGAAACTAGTGTGGTCTTGATCGGGAGCATGCATAGGAATTTGGTTATATCCTGAGTATGCGTCCATAAAAGATAAGAGTTCGTGTCCGGCTGTGCTATCCACAAGCTGATCGATTCGGGGAAGTGGGAAGCAATCCTTCGGGCAAGCGTCATTTAAGTTGGAGAAGTCAATGCATGTTCGCCACTTTCCATTAGCCTTCTTTACCAGCACCGGGTTGGCGATCCACTCTGGGTAGATGGCTTCTCGTATGAAGTCATTGGCAAGTAGGTTCTTTACTTCTTCATCGAGGGCTGCTGATCGTTCTGCCCCCATACTTCTCTTTTTCTGTTTCACTGGCGCCTTGGTAGGATCAATGTTTAGTACGTGGCATGCTATGTCAGGGGAGATTCCGGTCATGTCAGTGTGTGACCATGCAAATACATCCAAGTTGTGGCGGAGAAAATCAATGAGTTGTTCCTTCAACTCTGCTTTTAGTTGGGACCCGACTTTCAATAGTCTACTCGAGTCATGTCTGTCTGCATATACAAATTCCATAGCCTCTGCAGGCTCGGCGGTGGCCTCCTCCTCTTTGTCCCTGGGGTCTAATTCATTGAAAGGGTCGCTGGTATATCGAAGAGGAGGGGCTTTCTTTAGTTGCTATGCTTCCAAACTTTTTGTGCAGAGGGCAATCTCTACACTCTTCCCTTTATCCTTCCTGTGGTTGTTGCGAAGTTCAGTTACATAGCAATCTCGAGCAATGTCCTGGTCTCCCTCTACTTCCCCTACTCCATTGTCCGTTGGAAATTTCATCTTCAGGCACCATGGGGCCAGGACAATTTGGAAGTCAGACAAGGCTGGCCTTCCTAAGAAGGCGTTGTAGGCCGAGTGGTTTTCTATCAGCACAAATGTCTGTTTCCGCACAACGGAGTGGGGATGACTTCCAATTTCAACAAAGAGGTCCAGTCGCCCGAGGGGCATCTTCGCATTTCCTGTGAAACCGTGTAGTGGTTTATTGCAGGGAAGAACATCCTTTAATGACAGCTTCATTTTGTCAAAGGCATGCTTGAATAGGATATTCACTGAGCTTCCAGTGTCTACTAGAATTCGGAAAACCTCGGCTGGACCGAGCCGGGCAGAGATAACCATGGGATCCGTGTGAGGGTACTGCCTTCCCTCCAGGTCACGCCTATTGAATGTGATGTCTCCATTCTCTATCCGCTTCGGGTGGCGTTCTTCTATAATAGAATTGACGCATTCTTCATTGTTTCTAAGTGACTTTCCGTACCTTTCCATCTCTGCCCAGCTTCCGTCGGCGATGTGTGGCCCTCCCGAGATGGTATGGACCACTATCTTCTCTTGACTGGAGCCGCTGGTGTTGCGATTTCCTCTGCCTATTTCTGGGGAGGGTAGCCTTGGGTTCTCATTGGCAGGAACTGGAGTCCTGTTCTGGCCTTTTACATAGCGTTCTAGTCTTCTTCTTCTGATGTGTTCTTCAATCAAGTCCCGGAGATGATGGCATTCGTTGGTGTCATGCCCATGGGATTCGTGGAAGTGGCAGAATTTTCCAGACTTAATTGCGTTATCTGATTCCTTCTTGTGCGGGGGGCGTTTGTATTTAACTTCGTCTTGAGTGGCCAGGAAGATGTTTTCGATTGTTTCATTCAACGGGGTGTAAGCATCAAATCTCGGTCCTGGCCGATATAGACGCTTTTCTCCCTTCTTGCCCCCAGCGTTGTCTCTAGAATCATTTCTTCGAACGTCCTTTACTATAGCGGGCATGTTGCCGTGAGCTGCCTTATTTTGTTGCCCTGTCTGCCTCTTAGTGGCAGCGTCTTCAGGTCTCATATATTTCCCAGCTTCATGGAAGAAATCGGGTAAAGTAGCTGGTTTTTCTTTGGTCAATCTTCTAGCAAATTTAGTATCCGGATGCACACCACTACAGAGGGCCATTAAGATAAGCTTCTCATCGGCATCTTGGACTGCGGCTGCTGCGGCATTGAATTGGCTGATGAATTTTTTTTTCAACATCTCCCATGAGCTGATGGATCCTTGGGGTAGATGGCAGAACCAGGAGGTAGCTAGATCTGCTAAGAATAGCGGAAAGCATTTGCACAACACTACTTATGTTGCTCCACTCATGAGCATATGCTGTGTATATCTCTGTAAGTGTACAACGGGGTCAGAGGTTCCTTTGTAAGGTTCCATTGTTGGCATTTTCCATTCTCGGGGGGTGATGGCAATTTCGATATTGCGGGCGAAAGGGCTGGTTACCCTAGCGCCTATTCCTCGGTCTCTTTGATCCCGTTGGACGCACTCTCTGAACAAGCGTGCCATCCTTTCATCAGAATTTGGAGCAGATAAAAATGAGTTTGGTTCTTCTCTGTGGGATTGATTCCGCCCAGATGACCTGTAGGGATGGTATCGTCTATTATTCCTAATATTTTCCAGTGGCTGTCTTTGGTCTTCTGGGAGCATGCTAGGGTCAGCTACAGTTGGCCCTTGCCTCGATCTTCCCCTGCTGGGTTCTGATCTAAGCACTTCCTCGGGTCCAACTTCATGCTGGACTCTAGCTCGGCCCCGTTCATTGGCATTTTCGTGGTCAGGCAGCATGACAGGCTCGGCTACAGTTGACCTCTGCCTGGTACCTCCCCCGTTGGGTTCGGTTCCAAGCGTTTCCTCGGGTCGGCGTTCGGACTGAGTTCGGTCTCGGCTCCTACCACGGCCGCTTCTGTCGTTAGCTTCTTCGAAGAAGGAAGATCTTTGTTGCCTCTGAGATCCTCTAGACTGGGACTCACCCCATGATTCAGTGTTGCGGTTGGACTCTTCAGCATCCCTTAAGCGTGACATGAGTTGGTCCACCAAGGCTTCCTGTTGGGATGTAAAGCAGTTAGTCACTTCAGCCACAACCCAGTCTAGATCTGCCCTAGCAATTGCTACCGGCTGTCCCGTAGCAGGGGTTGTCGGATTTGCCTGACCTTCATTTGGTAATGCTGTTGGAATGGGATGATTTACTTGATCTGTGACCACTGGATCTGGAACACTGCTAGTTGCAATGTTCTTTCCTTTGTTAACGTCTTTTTTCTGCCTGGGAGGCATGTTTTCCAAGCAATGAACGACGTTGTTAGGAAGAAGGTTAAGTGGGAGAAGCCGAAGCTTCGAGCTTCCCGTTCTCAGTGAAAGCACCAAAAATGTTTGCACAAAAAATGGGCAAACACCTCCAAGTCGTATGATTTAGTTGATTTTATGTTGTTTTTAGTGATCTGGGTGATTTATGCAAATATGTAAAAAGCAGGGACTAAACTGTAAAAGACACACAGATTTATAGTGGTTCAGCCAGAATGTGCCTACGTCCACTCTATATATTATTTCTCCTTTCTTGTTCAGATTACAAGTACAAAGCTTTGATACAAGTATATGAAAGTTGTTTGAAAGTTCTATCCGTGCTTGAGCTCTCAAACTTGTCTGCCATTGTTGTACCCCTACCCCTCTATTTATAGAGTGAGGCTGGGGGTAGGGGTCTTGGAAGTATATAACTGTTGATGGGCCTGGGCTGACGTGATCTGGCCTGGCGATGTTGGTTTGGTAGTGGATTGGACCGGTAGTAGGTGGGGCGATGATTGGTCCAGTGGCAAGTGGTTCGGTGGTGAGAGGATGGCCTTGATTCGGCAATGAATGGTTCGATGGTGGGTTGGTCCGGTAGTGGATGGTCTGGTAGTGGATGATCCGGTATTGGGTGGTTCGGCTAGGCCTTGGAGGTGTGTTGGCTCGGCAGGTAGTGGAGCAAGGGTTGGTTCGGCTAGGAGTTGGTCTTGGGATGGTCCGGTAGTGGATGGATGGAGTTGGTTCGGCTAGGCATTGGTTCGGTAGAGCTTTCCTTGTCTTGGCTTGGCGATGCCTGCTTTACTCTGGTTCGACGAGGACTTCCTTATTCTGATTCGGTGGTGACCTCCCCTCTTTGGTTCGGTGAAAACATGCCCAACAGTTAATGTTCACTTTGTTTCAATTATATTAGTTAATATTTTTGTAAAAAAATATCATACCAATTTCATTGCTTCTTTTAGACTTGAGCTGTTTCTTTCATCTGATCTTCTAGGACATAAAGAATCTACGCGAGAACATTGCATTGTAGGATATGTCAATATTAGCTATGTTCAATGGTCTTCACATAGAGGGAAATAAATAGCATCTGCATATTTATCTTGCACGATTTCTTCAAGTAAAGGCACAAATAAATGTTTTTTAATACTTTCTACATTATTGACCAGCCCTTTCTGTTGAATACAAAAATTAGTTACAATTCAGTGTATGTAGCAATTATTATGTACTTGCATATTAAAGTTCTATTTACCGTCATTGTTGTAGTCATCGTAAAGCTATGCTCTACCAACCCACATTTTGATACATACCAATCAATTATCTATATTAACAATAGGAAATTGTAAGTTTTTGTTATTGGTGAAGCAGTATTAAATAATAAATGGTATCAGTAACGTTAACAGTAGCAGTAAATATTGAAAAGTATTAAAATAACTGAGCATCAACTCTAATCAAACAGCTTCTTGGTATCAGTTTTGTCATACATATAGTCAAAATAGTTTGTAAAATTAAATATCATCAACTTTTATCAAACAGAAACAAGGTATCATTTTTGCAAATATTTTGGTATCGGTTTTAGTATAAATTACATTCAAAATAATTTATAAAATAACCGAGCATCAACTCCAATCAAATAGCTACTAGGTATCAGTTTTGCATTATTTTGGAATCACTTTTGTCATACATGATAGTCAAATAAATGATTAAAATTAAAAAGCATCAACTTATATCAAACAAAAACTAGGTATCATTTTTGCAAATATATTGGTATTAGTTTTGATATAAATTACAATCAAAACAATTTATAAAATAACCAAGCGTCAACTCTAAACAAACAACTATTAGGTATCCGTTTTGCATTATTTTGGTATCACTTTTTTCATACACGACAGTCAAATAAATAATTAAATTAGAGAGCATCAACTTATATCAAACATAAACTAGGTACCATTTTTGCAAATATATAGATACTGGTTTTGTTATAAATAACAGTCAAAATAATTTATAAAATAAGTAAGCGTCAACTCTAATCAAACAATTACTAGGTATTAATTATTGTAATTATTTTGACTGATGATAGAATTATTAAGTAAAAAATAATATGTACCTATCCATTCATCGTTTGTGGTTTTGGGTTTCACTTTCATCGTTCATGGTTTTAGGTCGATTTGAGCTAGGTTTTCAGTTTGTTGAATTGGGGATTGCTGTTGAATTTTTGATGGAGCTAAGTTTTCAGATTCCCGGATTGGGGATTGCTGCTAAACTTTTGGTGGAGCTAAGTTTTCAATTTCTCTAATTGAGAATTGTTAATGAATTTCTGGTGGATATTCATCATGCGTTGATGAAGTTTGTAGTTGTGTTGGTGATACTGATTTGATTCTGCTTTGAGATGTCATTGTTACAGTGATTTTGAGTTTTGAGAGCGAATCAAAGAGTGAGTTTGAAATTGATGAAGAATGTCGAATGAAAGGAAACAAAAAGGTAGAGGGAACGATTAATTTAGTAACGGGCTTTGAGCCTATCTTTGTAGGAAACAAAAAATGCGTGTGTTCCTGTGCTTAATTTAGTAATATAATTTTTCATTAATTTTTTCCCTTACGTATATATTAAATTTCATATATATATATTTATAAATAATTTCAAAATAATATGTATATATGTGTGTGTGTGTGTGTGTGTGTGTGTATTTGCAGTATTTTATACAGGAAATTATTGTAACGGACAAAATTTTTCAGCGTTTTGCCTCAAGGACAGGCCTTCAATATTTTATTCTGAAGGACAACTTTCTTTAGGTATCAGTTTTTAGTCATTGATAGTATCAGTTTTTAGTTATCGGTAGCAGTTTTTAGGTATCGGTTTTTAGCTTGGTAGCAGTTTTGTTGTCCTTATGAATAATTTTGGAAAATATTTGTCCTTATGAATAATTTTTAGAAGAATGTTTGTCCTTATGGTAAAAATATTGAGGTTGTGTCCTTGAGGCAAAAAATATACAAATCCTTGTCCTTTAAATTAATTCCCCCATTAAATACATAAATTAAAAGCATATAAACATACACTTGGAGGATATATTTATTTACTAGATGAGCCAACATATGTCCATTGCGGTGTAAATCTTAGCACTTATACACGGACATGTTAAACCTTACATGGATTACCATGTGACACATGCGCGCGCACACACATGTATATGATACATGTGTGTGTATATTATAATATTAATTACATAATATAAAACCATATAATAAATATAAACAAAATATTGATTTTATTTAAATGAAACTTAGAAATGTTCTAAATAAATTAGACCTCATAGACCCAATAAAGATTGAAAATGGTATATATTTTTTGAAATTCATCCATTTTTCCCGCTGCAGGCTGGTCCATTTGACTTTTGCCCTATCCTGCTCAGATTGTGGGACTACATCCTCGTTCTTTAATAAAGAAATGGGGAACCCAAGAAAGGTCCTAGGTTGTATTGTTGTTCATTCGAGATCTTTGTGTGGTGTTCTACTTCTACGCCTTTACTCCAACTCTCTGGGCTTTATTCAACGAAGTAATTAGCACTCTCTGGAGTTCGATTATTCACCTCAAACAACTCAGACCTTATTATTAGTGGGAATTTTCTAGACTAACACTGAACTATAATTCTAGACCTCAATTCGAAGAGGCATTTTTCTATAAAAAAAATGCGTTGTGCCTAGGTGGATAGTCCCAAAGTTCAAACTTTACACATCCCAACTGCATTTAGAACCATTAGTGGTAAGCGAATCAATTTGAGTAGCTACATCGAATCACCAACGAACCATGTGGACAAGTACTTGACATGAAACAAGTCTTATATGGAAAACTTTGTTGGGTCAAAAGCCTTTTTGAGCATGGTATTGACTGACTCCACATTATCTATCAGTATCCTCTCAATAGTAATGGGATCTATCATAATAGTTTTAATTGGGACATCAATATAAGGTTATTCGACATTCTCAATCTTTTCAGCTAAATCTAACATCCAGCTTTCCAAAGCGAGGATGCATATAGAAATCTTCCTTCATGGATTTCACCATCTTAATCTGGTCTCGACAATCTGATGTTGTAACGACCCGAGATTTCGCAATTATTTTGTTATCGTCATTAGATGATTAAAATTGCTAACAAGGTGCTATTGGAGTTTTTAATCGGTTGAATTTGCTTTGAATACATCTCTGGTCCTCATGGGGTTAAGTGTTTGGGTTTTAAGCAAAATCTTGGCCATGGTTCCTTTTTATAATTGGGCCGTTATAATTATCAAATGGCAAACCCGTCCTCCCTCTCTTCGTTTCTAAAGGCAAACCCGACCCCATTCACTTCATTCGTTTTAAACCCTAAGCAAATAAACGAAAAAAGATAAATGGTGGCCTCATTTTCTTCGTTCGTTCAAGAAACTAGGGTTTGTGAGATTGCACCGATTCGCTTGCGATCGTTCACGGCTGCTCCTTGATTCGTTCGAGTTCATCAACTTCTCGACCAAATGAAGGTGAGTTTACTCACATCTAATTCATACTTCATGTAATTGTGATTCTTGTGATTTTCCACGGCTTCGAATCCCCTGGTACTTTGACTTCAGTCACTTTGAATTGTGGTAGTATTTTGGCTTCGGCCACTTGATAGCTTTGCGAATTCAAATTGGGCTTTGTTGAACTCGTGGGTTGCCTATGATGTTTCTGTTTATTTGGGGTTCGAAACCCTTGATTTTTGTTCGTATACATTTAATTGAATTCGTCAGTTGTTTTTGCTTGATCGGTCGATTTTATTTTGATGCTCGAGATGGTTTCTGACTTCTTCAATTTGTATATACTTGTGTTACTTGGTTGACACGGTGTTGATTCAATTTCGTGGTCACCACGGTGTTGTTCTGCTTTTGACTTCGGCCATTTCTGATTTCATGAATTTCTGGCTTTGACTTGTACGTTCGAATTTCTTTGTCTTTGTTAATGCGATGTTGTTTAAGGCCCTTCTGTTCATCCCTGTAGCAGCTTTGTGCATTTCTCTGGCCATTTGTGTTTATCCCTGTAGTATACTCGACTTGTAGTTGTTAATTTCTTTTGGCTTCACTGTGAACTTTGGCTCTGGCCATCTTTGTTTCAGTGCTTGTCTTGATTTTATTTGAACTTTGGTGAAGTGGTTAATGTCTCTGTACATTTGTTGCTTCCCTGACCTGTGCAATCCATTCATGTGTATTCATCCCTGTAGTATAACCTGATGCTTGAATGTGTTCACCTGTTGCACTCGATCATATTGACTTTAGTTATATTTGCTTTGTGATGCTTACAAGCTTGGTCTTTGTATACTCCTGGTCTTTGTCTGTTTAATGGTTGTTGCACTTCACTGCACTTGATTGTGATGTTGTGATTGACTTCGGCCTCGATTACATATATGAACTGTCTTTATATTGCTTCATGCCTCTGAGTTGTTCTGACCTGATTTATTGAAGTGCATTGCCTTTCCTTGTTGACATGTGCCACTATGTTGTTCACTGGTTTGACTTGATAGTGTCTCCTGTGCATGAACTGGACTGCACTTGTATATATAAACTTGGATATGCCTTTTGTCAAACTTTGTGTTTCAGTTTTACCTTGCTACATGTTTGTGATTAGTTTGGGCACTTGGTTTTTTGTACTGCACTTTTGTATTGGTGCACTTGGGTTGCATACAGGTTCACTGTGCAACCTTATTCACTGTTGCAGTTGTTTTGATGGTTGCATCTGAGTTTTTGTTGCAGTCTCGCCCTCGTGATCTTGTGGTGACTGCAGATCTCGTTGCAGTTCTGCCCTTGTATTCTTGTGGTGGCTGCAGTTTAGATTGGGTCGTGCATTGCACTGACCACTGTATTTATTTGTTCTGATCGTTGACCTTTTGTGTATTTCGTACTGTAGTGGCGAGGCAGTGCACGCGTGTGTGTACTACAGCCACACAGAGTTTGGTTTGATTTAACCACTTTGAGATTTTCTAATTATTTATTTAATAATTGGATTTGGTTGTTAATTGCTGTTTAAGCAATTCTGTTGTTTTCTAAAATTATCTTCACTGATAATCTTTTTATCTATCTTTATTGATGATTTGGATTTGCTGATATGTTGTTTAACACTGTTTAGTGTTATATTTGTCGTTATCCGATTCTCTTATCGAGGAGTCGGATATACGAGATTTCTGTGACTGTCGTCTATTCGTTATTTGATTATTATTGCTTCTGTGCATTAATAACTGAGTTTGAATTAGACTGACCCGTATATTATTTTCTTTTGAATTTAATACTCGGGTCAGACCCGAGTTATTTCAGGTTGTAGATATCTTGCTTTGGGTTGCTGTTTGAGCTATGAAGACTTTTCATATCTTTTAAAGTGGTCTTCGTTTTGTTGTAGTAGCCAGTGTGTCTCTTTTAGGTTGATATGTATTCATGTATATTAGTCGATAATGTACTTGTATATATAACTTCCAGAGTCGACAGTTGTAGTTGTATCATATGTATTGTATCAACTGTATTGTAACTGACATCAGTTATTATATATATGAGACTTTTTGTTTTATCTGTGTTCCGCATTTATATTATCTATGTTAGTATTATATTCATTGTCCTAAACTATTATGAACCATCGTAGTTCGTTTTATACTGGAATTGGGTATGTCGATGGGAGTAAATAAATAAGAGATGAAAAATAAAAATATATACCACTCCTATCGAAATAACCAATACTAGTGTAAGGCCTAACTACGGATGGCCGCTCCTATCCAGCCTTATTCTTCGTGATAACAGATAGTATTTCCTTTAATACTCTTTGTTATTGTGAGCATAGAGGTGGGGCGTCACAGTTGGTATCAGAGCTTGGTGTTTATGGACATAATATAAAACATAACTTAGATGGAACATATGTTACAACTATTGGTCGGTGTTTTTATTTGTGCTTTGAGTCAAAACTAAAGTTTTGAAATTATGATGAAATTTTTAAATATCTTTATTTAAAAATAAAAGTGAAACTGTGTTTTGTTGATTTGATTAAATTGTGTTCTATTTATCAGAGTGCGCAGCGAAAACAGTGGAACTGTCTTCGCTGAGTACAACTGATAATCTTTTTGATTTAAAAATCAAAGTATGAAATTGAAATAAATTTCATTTGTTGTTTGCATAGCTGTGTTTATTTTGTTTCTTTGAAAATTTCGAATCCGATTTGAGGATTCGAAACGATTGCAGTTATGTGATTTTGTTGAGATTTTTGCTGGGTTTCTTTTATGCTAATCATTATTGATTAGATTTAGCTGTTTTGAATTATCTTCATTGAAGATACATTCGAATGATTTCTTTGTTCATTTTGTAGTACGTGCAAATTTGAGTTGCACGTTACTGCATTGTTTTTACGTTGAACTGATGTTTGGTTTAAACGTATTTTGTTGCCGTTATTTTTATAACGGGATTTTTACACTAGTGTTATATTTTGAAGCACGGTGTTTAGTTGACAATTTTAATGAATGAAAATTCACTGGTGTTACATTTTGATGTAAATTATTTTGATGAGATTTTGACGTTTAAAAATTACTATCGCTTTGACTTCAGTAACCGTCAAATTTTTAAAAGTGGATTTTCAAGCGGTTACTCCGCAATGCTGATTTTGAGATTTGTTTTACGATGTTTTGAGAAGTACAATTTTCTCTTCGAAATTGCTACTGATATTTTTGCTTTAATCACGTGATTGGAAAATCGTTTTAAAATGAAAATTGTTTTATAAATTTTTAACAGTTTGCGCTTTCAAAAGAATGAGGAAGCGACTTAAACGATTCAGCAAAATCGAGGACTATGACCCCTTTCTTTTACTGATTCGCTTAACTCCGGACTTGTCCAGTTGAGAATGTGAATTGTTATTTTTATAAAATAAATAAATAATTTTTCAGGAATTTTACAGTTTGCACTTTCAAAAGAATGAGGAAGCGATTTAAACGTTTCAGCAAAATCGAGGACTATGACCCCTTTCTTTTACTGATTCGCTTAATTCCGGACTTGTCCGTTTGAGAATGTAAAATGTATTTTTACAAAATCCACAATTTTGCACTTTCAAGGAAACGATGAAGAGAATCAAACGATTTAGTAAAACTCGTGGTATGGGACATGTGCGTTTGCTATTTCGGTTAATTCCGGACTCGTTAATTGAAACTTCTGCTGTTTTGATGATTCTGATGATTTTGTGTGCTTTCGAGCCACTATGTTGGACCTTCGGGTCATTTGTTGGGCTATCGGGCCACTCTGATGGACCTTCGGGTCAAATACCAGTACTAGACCTTCGGGTCATTTGTTGGGCGCCAAAATTATGTTGAGTACTTGGTAAGCTTCGGCCATTTGTTGATGCACGTGCGGCGAACTAAAAACTCGCCATCTGATGGGATCAATCCAAGCTTTTATGTTGATGTTCTAGTCTTCTTAATTGATTTCTACATATTTGTTGTTTCTAATTATCTGCAGGTAATTAGATATCTGATGTTATGAGATTTGATTATCGCTTGTGATAATTAGATATTTGTTGTTTCTAATTATCGCTTGTGATAATTAGATATTTGTTGATTCTGATTATCGCTTTTGATAATCGGATATTGGTTGTTTCTGATTATCGTTTTTGATAATCGGATATTTGTTGTTTCTGATTATCGTTTTTGATAATTTAATAATTGTTGATTTGAGATTTGATTATCGTTTTTGATAATTGAATATTTCTTGATTTGAGATTTGATTATCGTTTTTGATAATTGAATATTTGTTGATTTGAGATTTAATTATCGTTTTGGATAATTAAATAATTGTTGATTTGAGATTTGATTATCGTTTTTGATAATTAAATATTTGTTGATTTGAGATTTAATTATCGTTTTTGATAATTAAATCTTTGTTGATTTGAGATTTAATTATCGTTTTTGATAATTGAATATTTGTTCATTTGAGATTTGATTATCGTTTTTGATAATTAAATATTTGTTGATTTGAGATTTAATTATCGTTTTTGATAATTGAATATTTGTTAATTTGAGATTTGATTATCGTTTGAGATAATTAAATATTTGTTGATTTGAGATTTAATTATCGTTTTTGATAATTGAATATTTGTTGATTTGAGATTTAATTATCGTTTTTGGATAATTAAATAATTGTTGATTTGAGATTTAATTATCGTTTTTGATAATTGAATATTTGTTAATTTGAGATTTGATTATCGTTTGAGATAATTAAATATTTGTTGATTTGAGATTTAATTATCGTTTTTGATAATTGAATATTTGTTGATTTGAGATTTAATTATCGTTTTTGGATAATTAAATAATTGTTGATTTGATATTTGATTATCGTTTTTGATAATTGAATAATTGTTGATTTGAGATTTAATTATCGTTTTTGGATAATTAAATAATTGTTGATTTGAGATTTGGTTATCGTTTTTGATAATTGAATATTTGTTGATTTGAGATTTCTGATTATCATTTGTGATAATTAGATATTTGATAATTTGATGAATTTTGATTATCATTTTTGATAATTAGGTATTTGTTGATTTGTGAATTCGATTATCGTTTCTAATAATTTGATATTTGTGTTTATAGACTATCGTTTGGGTAATTGGATGTTTGCTGACTTTGTTGATTATGAGATTTCCTAGTCTCTGATTGAGTCTAGATTATGTCGATTTTATTGAATTGTTGTTTTCTATCTATCTCTGTTGATAGTTAGAGTTCGTTGATTATAGAGTTTGTGTTTTCTAGTTATTTGTTGGATAACTAGATATTTGCAGTTTTATGATTTGTGATTGGTGTTTTCTAATTATCTTTGCTGATAATTAGATTTTGCTGTTTCTAATTATTGTATCGATAATTAGATATTGCTGTTTTGTGATTTCTGTATTTCTGATTATCTAATTGATAATTGAAAGTTGCTGATAATTGTATTTATTCAGTTCTGCTGTTTTCTGATTATCTGTTGATAATAAGACTTTGTTGAGAATTTGTGAACTTCTTTTATGGAATTAAAAGATTTCTTTGGTGTTTATATTCTTGACTTTTATTTTCTAGCATAACCAGTTTATGTTAGAAAAATAATTGTTATTGACGACCTTAATTATGAAAATTGCGGGGACGCAATTTTTATAAGGAGGGGAGTCTGTAACAACCCGAGATTTCGCAATTATTTTGTTATCATCATTAGACGATTAAAATTGCTAACAAGGTGCTATTGGAGTTTTTAATCGGTTGAATTTGCTTTGAATACATCTCTGGTCCTCATGGGGTTAAGTGTTTGGGTTTTAAGCAAAATCTTGGCCATGGTTCCTTTTTATAATTGGGCCGTTATAATTATCAAATGGCAAACCCGTCCTCCCTCTCTTCGTTTCTAAAGGCAAACCCGACCCCATTCACTTCATTCGTTTTAAACCCTAAGAAAATAAACGAAAAAAGATAAATGGCGGCCTCATTTTCTTCGTTCGTTTAATAAACTAGGGTTTGTGAAATTGCGCCGATTCGTTTGCGATCGTTCACGGCTGCTCCTCGATTCGTTCGAGTTCATCAACTTCTCGACCAAATGAAGGTGAGTTTACTCACATCTAATTCATACTTCATGTAATTGTGATTCTTGTGATTTTCCACGGCTTCGAATCCCCTGGTACTTTGACTTCGGTCACTTTGAATTGTGGTAGTATTTTGGCTTCGGCCACTTGATAGCTTTGCGAATTCAAATTGGGCTTTGTTGAACTCGTGGGTTGCCTATGATGTTTCTGTTTATTTGGGGTTCGAAACCTTTGATTTTCGTTCGTATACATTTAATTGAATTCGTCAGTTGTTTTTGCTTGACCGGTCGATTTTATTTTGATGCTCGAGATGGTTTCTGACTTCTTCAATTTGTATATACTTGTGTTACTTGGTTGACACGGTGTTGATTCAATTTCGTGGTCACCACGGTGTTGTTCTGCTTTTGACTTCGGTCATTTCTGATTTCATGAATTTCTGGCTTTGACTTGTACGTTCAAATTTCTTTGTCTTTGTTAATGCGATGTTGTTTAAGGCCCTTCTGTTCATCCCTGTAGCAGCTTTGTGCATTTCTCTGGCCATTTGTGTTTATCCCTGTAGTATACTCGACTTGTAGTTGTTAATTTCTTCTGGCTTCACTGTGAACTTTGGCTCTGGCCGTCTTTGTTTCAGTGCTTGTCTTGATTTTATTTGAACTTTGGTGAAGTGGTTAATGTCTCTGTACATTTGTTGCTTCCCTGACCTGTGCAATCCATTCATGTGTATTCATCCCTGTAGTATAACCTGATGCTTGAATGTGTTCACCTGTTGCACTCGATCATATTGACTTTAGTTATATTTGCTTTGTGATGCTTACAAGCTTGGTCTTTGTATACTCCTGGTCTTTGTCTGTTTAATGGTTGTTGCACTTCACTGCACTTGATTGTGATGTTGTGATTGACTTCGGCCTCGATTACATATGTGAACTGTCTTTATATTGCTTCATGCCTCTGAGTTGTTCTGACCTGATTTATTGAAGTGCATTGCCTTTCCTTGTTGACATGTGCCACTATGTTGTTCACTGGTTTGGCTTGATAGTGTCTCCTGTGCATGAACTGGACTGCACTTGTATATATAAACTTGTATATGCCTTTTGTCAAACTTTGTGTTTCAGTTTTACCTTGCTACATGTTTGTGATTAGTTTGGGCACTTGGTTTTGTGTACTGCACTTTTGTATTGGTGCACTTGGGTTGCATACAGGTTCACTGTGCAACCTTATTCACTGCTGCAGTTGTTTTGATGGTTGCATCTGAGTTTTTGTTACAGTCTCGCCCTCGTGATCTTGTGGTGACTGCAGATCTCGTTGCAGTTCTGCCCTTGTATTCTTGTGGTGGCTGCAGTTTAGATTGGGTCGTGCATTGCACTGACCACTGTATTTATTTGCTTCTGATCGTTGATCTTTTGTGTATTTCATACTGTAGTAGCGAGGCAGTGCACGCGTGCATGTACTGCATCCACACAGAGTTTGGTTTGATTTAACCACTTTGAGATTTTCTAATTATTTATTTAATAATTGGATTTGGTTGTTAATTGCTGTTTAAGCAATTCTGTTGTTTTCTAAAATTATCTTCATTGATAATCTTTTTATCTATCTTTATTGATGATTTGGATTTGCTGATATGTTGTTTAACACTGTTTAGTCTTATATCTGCCGTTATCCGATTCTCTTATCGAGGAGTCGGATATATGAGATTTCTGTGACTGTCGTCTATTCGTTATTTGATTATTATTGCTTCTGTGCATTAATAACTGAGTTTGAATTAGACTGACCCGTGTATTATTTTCTTTTGAATTTAATACTCGGGTCAGACCCGAGTTATTTCAGGTTGTAGATATCTTGCTTTGGGTTGCTGTTTGAGCTATGAAGACTTTTCATATCTTTTAAAGTGGTCTTCGTTTTGTTGTAGTAGCCAGTGTGTCTCTTTTAGGTTGATATGTATTCATGTATATTAGTCGATAATGTACTTGTATATATAACTTCCAGAGGCGACAGTTGTAGTTGTATCATATGTATTGTGTCAACTGTATTGTAACTGACATCAGTTATTATATATATGAGACTTTTTGTTTTATCTGTGTTCCGCATTTATATTATCTATGTTAGTATTATATTCATTGTCCTAAACTATTATGAACCATCGTAGTTCGTTTTATACTGGAATTGGGTATGTCGATGGGAGTAAATAAATAAGAGATGAAAAATAAAAATATATACCACTCCTATCGAAATAACCAATACTAGTGTAAGGCCTAACTACGGATGACCGCTCCTATCCAGCCTTATTCTTCGTGATAACAGACAGTATTTCCTTTAATACTCTTTGTTATTGTGAGCATAGAGGTGGGGCATCACAGTTGGTATCAGAGCTTGGGGTTTATGGACATAATATAAAACATAACTTAGATGGAACATATGTTACAACTATTGGTCGGTGTTTTTATTTGTGCTTTGAGTCAAAACTAAAGTTTTGAAATTATGATGAAAATTTTAAATATCTTTATTTAAAAATAAAAGTGAAACTGTGTTTTGTTGATTTGATTAAATTGTGTTCTGTTTATCAGAGTGCGCAGCGGAAACAGTGGAACTGTCTTCGCTGAGTACAACTGGTAATCTTTTTGATTTAAAAATCAAAGTATGAAATTGAAATAAATTTCATTTGTTGTTTGCATAGCTGTGTTTATTTTGTTTCTTTGAAAATTTCGAATCCGATTTGAGGATTCGAAACGATTGCAGTTATGTGATTTTGTTGAGATTTTTGCTAGGTTTCTTTTATGCTAATCATTATTGATTAGATTTTGTTGTTTTGAATTATCTTCATTGAAGATACATTCGAATGATTTCTTTGTTCATTTTGTAGTACGTGCAAATTTGAGTTGCACGTTACTGCATTGTTTTTACGTTGAACCGATGTTTGGTTTAAACGTATTTTGTTGCCGTTATTTTTATAATGGGATTTTTACACTAGTGCTATATTTTGAAGCACGGTGTTTAGTTGACAATTTTAATGAATGAAAATTCACTAGTGTTACATTTTGACGTAAATTATTTTGATGAGATTTTGACGTTTAAAAATTACTGTCGCTTTGACTTCAGTAACCGTCAAATTTTTAAAAGTGGATTTTCAAGCGGTTACTCCGCAATGCTGATTTTGACGATGTTTTGAGAAGTACAATTTTCTCTTCGAAATTGCTACTGATGTTGTTGCTTTAATCACGTGATTGGAAAATCGTTTTAAAATGAAAATTGTTTTATAAATTTTTAACAGTTTGCGCTTTCAAAAGAATGAGAAAGCGACTTAAACGATTCAGCAAAATCGAGGACTATGACCCCTTTCTTTTACTGATTTGCTTAACTCCGGACTTGTCCAGTTGAGAATGTGAATTGTTATTTTTATAAAATAAATAAAATTGTTTTCAGGAATTTTACAGTTTGCGCTTTCAAAAGAATGAGGAAGCGATTTAAACGTTTCAGCAAAATCGAGGACTATGACCCCTTTCTTTTACTGATTCGCTTAATTCCGGACTTGTCCGTTTGAGAATGTAAAATGTATTTTTACAAAATCCACAATTTTGCACTTTCAAGGAAACGATGAAGAGAATCAAACGATTTAGTAAAACTCGTGGTATGGGACATGTGCGTTTGCTATTTCGGTTAATGTCTCTGTACATTTGTTGCTTCCCTGACCTGTGCAATCCATTCATGTGTATTCATCCCTGTAGTATAACCTGATGCTTGAATGTGTTCACCTGTTGCACTCGATCATATTGACTTTAGTTATATTTGCTTTGTGATGCTTACAAGCTTGGTCTTTGTATACTCCTGGTCTTTGTCTGTTTAATGGTTGTTGCACTTCACTTGATTGTGATGTTGTGATTGACTTCGGCCTCGATTACATATGTGAACTGTCTTTATATTGCTTCATGCCTCTGAGTTGTTCTGACCTGATTTATTGAAGTGCATTGCCTTTCCTTGTTGACATGTGCCACTATGTTGTTCACTGGTTTGACTTGATAGTGTCTCCTGTGCATGAACTGGACTGCACTTGTATATATAAACTTGTATATGCCTTTTGTCAAACTTTGCGTTTCAGTTTTACCTTGCTACATGTTTGTGATTAGTTTGGGCACTTGGTTTTGTGTACTACACTTTTGTATTGGTGCACTTGGGTCGCATACAGGTTCACTGTGCAACCTTATTCACTGCTGCAGTTGTTTTGATGGTTGCATCTGAGTTTTTGTTACAGTCTCGCCCTCATGATCTTGTGGTGACTGCAGATCTCGTTGCAGTTCTTCCCTTGTATTCTTGTGGTGGCTGCAGTTTAGATTGGGTCGTGCATTGCACTGACCACTGTATTTATTTGCTTCTGATCGTTGACCTTTTGTGTATTTTGTACTGCAGTGGCGAGGCAGTGCACGCGTGCGTGTAATGCAGCCACACAGAGTTTGGTTTGATTTAACCACTTTGAGATTTTCTAATTATTTATTTAATAATTGGATTTGGTTGTTAATTGCTGTTTAAGCAATTCTGTTGTTTTCTAAAATTATCTTCACTGATAATCTTTTTATCTATCTTTATTGATGATTTGGATTTGCTGATATGTTGTTTAACACTGTTTAGTGTTATATCTGCCGTTATCCGATTCTCTTATCGAGGAGTCGGATATACGAGATTTCTGTGACTGTCGTCTATTCGTTATTTGATTATTATTGCTTCTGTGCATTAATAACTGAGTTTGAATTAGACTGACCCGTGTATTATTTTCTTTTGAATTTAATACTCGGGTCAGACCCGAGTTATTTCAGGTTGTAGATATCTTGCTTTGGGTTGCTGTTTGAGCTATGAAGACTTTTCATATCTTTTAAAGTGGTCTTCGTTTTGTTGTAGTAGCCAGTGTGTCTCTTTTAGGTTGATATGTATTCATGTATATTAGTCGATAAATGTACTTGTATATATAACTTCCAGAGTCGACAGTTGTAGTTGTATCATATGTATTGTGTCAACTGTATTGTAACTGACATCAGTTATTATATATATGAGACTTTTTGTTTTATCTGTGTTCCGCATTTATATTATCTATGTTAGTATTATATTCATTGTCCTAAACTATTATGAACCATCGTAGTTCGTTTTATACTGGAATTGGGTATGTCGATGGGAGTAAATAAATAAGAGATGAAAAATAAAAATATATACCACTCCTATCGAAATAACCAATACTAGTGTAAGGCCTAACTACGGATGGCCGCTCCTATCCAGCCTTATTCTTCGTGATAACAGACAGTATTTCCTTTAATACTCTTTGTTATTGTGAGCATAGAGGTGGGGCGTCACAGATGTACTATCTTTTGTACTAATGAACCAAGTGCACTTTTGGATTCACTTTCTATCATACAGATTCACGATCATTAGTTTGAAATGTGACGTAGTGTGCATTCAAGATATTAGCTGTAAATAGGCCCAAATCTCATCTTCCTAGTCTAAATCTTACTCTACGACATGTATCATACATCCAATCACATCTTTGATTCTTTTGTTGCTATAAAGAGAATGCTCATGATATGTTTTTCCAAAGACTACATCCTGATCTTGTCTGAACGAACTCATCAACTGTTACTCAAAGGTGATCAATAAGTAGACATGTGTCTATGTTTACCTAACTTGACCGAGTGTTAATACCGAGAAGCTCTCGTATACTCCTCGCTTCTTCAATGCTCCCATATTCTATCTCAGCATTCATTTTAGTAATGCATATGATTCTCTCTGTCATTTACCTCCCACAGGTGGCACATGATCATCTTTGGATAGTTAAACTCTCCCGGAGAAGAAGTTTCGATCAAAATGTCCAAGTGTTTAAAATTCACGATCGAAAATATTTCGATATAAGTTTCTCTCATGTGATCGAAATTTTTTTTGACTGTAAAAACTTCTCTTGTGGTCATCGTTTAGAAACTCAATTATGTTAAAAAATGTATTTTCGATCAAAATTTTTGGTATAATATCAAAATTTGTAGTTTTTCTTTCACCAGTAGCATTTCCCTGACTAATATTTAACATGTTTCGAGCCATTTTTCTTACCAATTTCAATTCATTTTGATGTTAACTCATCCATCTTCATGCCACTATTCCAAAAGTGACATCATTCTTCCTCCATAAGGGGTACTTCACAGACATCTTTCGTAATATTTTTACATCTTGTATCATTTCTGTTAGTTGATTCTCACCAAATTGATTAGGAGCCGTCAAAATTTGAGTCAATAAACAATCTAAAGCTCCCAATCAAAGAACATCGAAATATTCAACCATTAATGATCTAAAGTTTGTAGACTGAAACTCTTAATTACTTTCGATCGTGAATTCCTGCAATACTTTTGCTTAAGGTTTCTTTGATTTGGGTGGTAGGATAAACTTGTTACATTACTGATTGAAAATTCTCTTAATTCAATTGAAACTATCACCGTTGATGGTTAAATTTTTTGTGTTTACTCCATATTGGAAGTCTTCTTGAGTAATATTTTCTAAAGAAACCCATTAACGACAATATTAGAAAGACCTTTTCATGGTAAAAACTTAAAATCCTTTCCGAACTTCCTTAAAATAGAAGTTACTCAAGAATAACATTGATTTCTTAAATTTTTATCGAAATAATCTATAAATAAAATTTTCATAATAATTTTTTGAATCAAATAAACTTAGAGAAGCAAGGTTTTTCTCGATGAAAGCACCAAAACTTTTGTGCTATTTTTGACATGCAAACTCTCATTAATAAGAACCCTGGCTTCTGAATGTATTCGAAGATTATATATATATATATATATATGTATATGTATGTATATGTATGTATGTATGTGTGTAGGAAATTTGTCTGATCTTAAACAATAGAAGAAAATAACAATGGAATATTTTTATCATATAAATAGAATATAAATTCTTTAATAACAAATAAATGAATACCAAAGTTAGTGTTCAATCATTAGTCATGCCTATAAGCAGTTTGCTTCTCGTATTTTTATGGATTTGTGCTTTGTAGAAAATTTGAAGATATGTTTCAACTAGTGAAACAACATAACATGAGAACTAGATTAGATGATCAATGCATATTGCTAGTAAAAACATGTAACACGGTTGAGTATGATTAACAAGTGACCATGGAATTTATTTGGAATAATAATGGTGAAAAATGGATACTTTCTCAATGCATCTACCTATCTATTTGTAGACTCAAAAATTAGTTATATGCTTTGGATTTGGTGGAAATAAGTAATAAATGGTCATGTTTGCAGTTACAGAAACATGGAGATCATGGTAGAAACTGTCACTGACTTGGCAAATAAGTGAGGAGCAACGGTTGAAAGTAGAGTTTCAGTCGAAAACCATCGGTAAATTAGCGGTCTAAAATAGGGTTAGAATTTTCGATTGTTAATTGGTTTCGACCACTTTCATGTTTTACCCCACTTTATTTGTCTTCTAGAATTTAATCCTCTATGGTTTCTTGTTCATTGTGACATTGTATTCTCGAGTCTTTGACATATTTAAACCATGTTATTTGCCTTCAAATCAATTGATACTAAGCCATAACGAGTCGGGTGAAATTTAACCCATAATAGTATTCAACAAAAGCTTTTAAATGGATGCAAGTTGAAATGATATATTCATCTAAGACATTTTAAAACTGATTTGAATAATGCAGTTACAAATGCATGTGAATGATGCTATTATAACTCATGATACAGTCATAACAACATTTGAATGCCCTAATAGATATTTGCCTTAAATGATTCTACAATAATTGCATTTGTATGATACAATTATAATTGTGATCAAATGAGGCAGTTAGAACTACCCTCGAACACTTGAACGATGTAGTTATAACCATATTTGATTGATGTAATTATAACCACATTTGATCGATGCAGTTATAACTACATTCGAGTAAGGCACCAATATTTGCTTTCAAATGACATAATTATAGCTGCATCTGCAACTACACTTGAATGAGACAAATATCTCCTTTGAGTGATGCAATTTATAGTTGTCTTTGGACAGTGCAGTTATAACTGCATTTGTTTAATGAGGTTATAATTACATTCGAACGAGGCAGGTGCTTGTAAATGATGAATTCATTGTTGCATTTGAATGATGCGACTATAATCACATTTGAATGAAAAAACTATATTTTCTTTGGATAAAGTAGTTTTGGTTAGACGTGAATGCTCCAATTTTAGTTGTTTACAATTACGTTTGAGCCAGTTGAAATATGATTATTGTGCGTCAAAAAATATAAATTGTTTATAATTTGCAAACAATGCGTTGCGAATTTTTCTACCATAGGGCATTGTTTCGTCGATTCCAGTGAAGGATATCTTTCTCTGGACTCTGCGACCTGAAATTTATGATCCGTTTGGTTTCATTCTGAGTTTTGCATGCATTACTAAACTTGAAAATAATGGAGAAGAAAATTTAATAAATGCTTCGATGAGCTAGGATCACATCTCGAACCATAAAATGAGGGTTTGCACTTGTTGATGAACTACAAAATTGCTAAGTCAATAAAACAAAATTCCAAGTCAATACAGGAGATGGATTGATGACAAAGACTTTCATTTTCCAAATTGATCACCTTAAAATAAGCAGCCATGCACATAAAACCAAAATTAAAGGCGTCCTAGTTACCTTAAGAACTTACTAAGTACGGCCTGATTACCAGATGCTCTTCAAAATTTAACTAAGAATTGTAGGGCTTTACCCTAATTAAAGGGAGCCCTTCCAGAAATTCTCTGAGACTCTGGGCTGAACCCAGAGCCAAAGAGGGGGTTTGGAAATAGTTTTCAACCAGCAATTGACGCGCCTCGGTTAGACCTCATTAGCTGCGTCATTGCCCCAAGCGCAAAGATACTTTAACCCGCTTACCCATACCGCTTATTTATACTGCTGTATGCAATAACTACTAAAAAATGTGGCGATGTGGGACTAAAAAGCTCTCACTCTATACGAAATCAATTTCTCCATTATATCTGACATCAACCGCAAAGTTCATCGATCCCAGCCCTAATGGCTATTGCCTTCAAGCAACACGCGATTCCTTCCAAAATTGTATTCTAGCACGAAATCTCTTCTTTTTCATTCTTAAAGGACGAGGTTTAGAAAAACTGATGCAGTAGAGCATGCGTTTATTGTTTTTTCAGGTGCATCTTCGAATTTTCACTGATAATAATTTAATTATTTCGGTTTATTTTCATTTCGCAATCTGATATAAATGCATTTAAAAGAATGCAACGAAATAATTTAATATCAAGTAGTATTTCGATGGATTGGTTCATACGATGCTATCGGTATTTGATGAAATGCCTGATATAAATCTTGCTTTGCGAAATACAGTGGTTACATTGATACCAGATTTTCTATTTGATGAAGGAAAAAATATAATTTTTTGTTTTGTGAAATGTGGAAAAGGGTTTCAAGCTCGATGAGTTTTGTCCGACCACAGTATTTTCAAGTATAGTACCGGATTTAGAGATATTTGTTGGGGTAAAGAGTGTACAAATTGTGTCCTAAATTGTGGACTTTAGTATGATTCATGTGTAAGGAATTTGCTTGAGCCTTTCCGAGATAAGAGAAGTACGATAGAATGGAAAGTAAAATGTAAACCGAGCTGATCTGAAGGTGAGAGGTATCATTTCTGAATGGAAAATTGACCACTTCCTATACATAAAGAAATTCAATATTTCATGGATGAGTTAATGGGTAAGATTAAATGATCAGGTATATGTAGGATGCTGACATGGTAACACATGATGTATATGATTTAACTGAAAGAATGCTTTTGATATTCTGGGTTTGTATGCTGGAGCTACAATATATCACGAAGAATTCAAGTTTCTGTGATTATTGTAATGTTGCAGTTGAACTGATATCCAAGGTTTGTCCTAGAGAGATTATCATCTGTCAATTTATACATGGAAGGAAAATAAGTAAATATTTTAAAGATATACTTAAAATAAGTGACATGGCCATGCTTAATGGCTTATGATTATATCATCCTCGAACCAGCAGGAGCTCTTGCTATGTTTCCATTTTTTTTTAACATGTTTAAGAATCTTGACGACATGAAATATATATCATATTATCCTTTAAGCGGGCTCATTTTGTTTTACCTACACATGTTTGTAAAATTCCGACAGCCTTTACTGAAAGAAGGAAAATTTTATACCAATGGTTGAAAGTTAAGTGATAGAAGTTAATTATCCCAAATTTAGCACTTTTTCCATATGTGTCTGTGCACAAATGTATCTAGGATATAATTTAGATTAGTTCAAATATGGCTGATCTGATAATGGTAACCGTTACCGATATGAGAAATCCTTTAAGTTGAAAATGACTACTCAAATAGGGCTGATATAACGTTACCGATACGAGAAACCCTTTAAGTTGAAAATGACTACCGATATTTTATCATTATCGTTGGTATACCGATAAACTGTAACCCATTGACTGGTAATGATAAATTTACCAGTATTATATAATTTTTTTGGTTGCAATCAAATTTTGTTCATGGGTCTAACTCCATTAATACTTACATTAACATCTTGGCTTGCTTTAGATGACATAGACAATTTTCATAATTCATCATAAATTATTTATATAATATCTTTGCTAATCTTAGATTTTGAATCTAATAGTACTAAAAAAACATTACCATAAATAATACTACGAACATCTTCTTAAAAACTAATAAACTTCAAAAAATTTCTGGTTCAATTTTTTTTGTTGGGATTAATTTAGATAGTGAAAGAACAAATTTAATAAGACTGATAAATTTACCATTACATTGGTTTTGAAGTTTCTTTACGCCTATATTTATCATTAACAATGATAAATTTACCGTTATTATACCGATATCATTGGTATACCCAAGGTTGAAAAAATTGCTTTCCGGGGCTCGTTTTCATTTTCTGGTCACACCTATGGGCGGTGGCTTTCCGGGGCTCGGTGGTGTTGGCAGATTTTTGGAACCATTGTTTCTTTTCGGAGTGGTTCATCGTATTACTTAGGGTTGATGGCGCGATGGGTGGTCTGGCCCACATCTTCTGGTTGTGGCGGGAGAGAGGATATGCAGGCTGTATCTATGTTACTGGGCTTTCGGCTGTCCCTTCTTTGCAGCATTGAGCTTTTTGTTTTTCGCTTCTTTTTCTTTTTTGTGCTGTCTTTTTGGAAGGTATATGTCATCCATATGTTTCGCCTACTTGTGTGTACCTTTGGAGGAAGGTTATTTCCTCCACTTTATTTTTTTTATATATATATCTTTTTGTTATAAAAAAAAGTAAAAATTGCTAGGCGGACTCTAGGCGGTAGGCATGGTTTATGGATTAATCGTTCACCCGGGGATTGATCGGCACTAGGCGTTTTCAATACTGTTCATAAAAGTCTCTATACTACTCATATATTTAATGGTTATAATTGTGTTTTTTAGGCATGAATGTGTTTTTTAGGTATGAAGGCAGAGACGCATGCAGGTTAAATTGAAGTTATATGTCATTTCGCATACTTTCTTCCACAATTGTAAATTATGTATTTTATATTGTATAACCACTTGTAGATTGTATGCAATATTTAATATTATTTAACCACATGTTAATTTATAGTATGCGTGTCTCTGTAATATTTTATATTCATTATGTAATCAAGTTTCTATAAATAAAGTCTATATTCAAAAACAATGAAGAGATAATGGATACATGAGTACATTACAAGTATTACTTTTGTAAACAGACATCAACCTGAATACACAAAAAAATACATAAAACACTTCCAACAGACTTCCAACTCCCAACTCCCAACAGGTTTTTAAATCATATATGCATTCAGGTTTGAATACAAGTATACTACCAATATATCTAAACATTTGGGAGCTTATATAATAATAATATATATAATGTTAGTAATTGAGGGTGATGGAAGGTATATATGAGAAGGTTTTCAAATGAGATTTAAATCATAAATTTAAAAGTTTAAATCGAGATGTGATTTAATATATAAAGTCTGCAATTTTGATATTGATTTTGACGTCTGAAGTTGTACATCTAAACTTAAACTCAATTCTCTCTCCCTCCTCTCTTTGTTATGGAAAGTATTAGAATAAAATTGTGGATCCAAGTAAGTATATTAAATATAGCAATATGAATTGGATGATTGAAATTCGCATAAGATTTAAAGATTTTGACAACAATTTATACAAGTTACTTTCTTAAGGAATTTTCAACTAATTGTTTAATAGCTGCTATATTAAATTTGTAATTATTTATGTTGGTATTAGTCCGGAGCAATATTAACTGGATGTCGAGATTATTCAAACCAAATGCTATACTTATAGGATAGAGGAAGAGGAAGAAACCGAAGATTTCACAATACTTTTTTTTGATTGAAAAATCAATCTGATTTATTTGGTACCCCTCTTCCGATGAGAAAATGGATTAGATTTTATAGGATTACCAAACTTTATGGGACTTAAAGAACGATGGAAGGAAACAAAAAGAAAAGATAGGGAAATAAAATCGAAATGAGATAAAGAACAAACAAAAAACAAGTAGAAAGTAGAAGAGCCCCAATTCCAAATGAACAAATTCAAACTCGAAACGGATCTTTATGATACTCGAGTCGAAGCATATGGTTACCCGGTTGGTTAAATGCTATTAATGAAAATAATAATTCACTCTTCTTAATAATAAGTCCGGGATATTTCTTGATTGATCTTGTAATTTCTCTAGGTTTGCATACAACTATATTGATTTTAGTAAAATGTGCTTTAGATGCACGTGGTTCTAAATTAATGCCAGATATGTATATCAGCAGACTGCAAATAGTTTGATCCTTTGTCATCCATGATTATGCATAGAAAATATCCCAAGGTCCATTGTACAGATGGTAATAACTGCGGTGCGATCATATTATGACAAGCTTGCTTTTGAATTTTGATATTATCATATTATGACATGCTTGCTTTTGATCAAGTATAAGGCCATGGATGACCTTTATTATGCTTAACTCAATATTTATGAATTTTTCTATATTCATCAAGCAAATTAACATAGGATAAAAATGAGCTGGGTTCGATTTGCACTTGCCAAGGACATTATGTTTTTTCTCTCCTTTCTGCACGAAAAGAGTTTTTCTTGCCCACTTGTGAGTCGGCTTATTGTAAAATTCAATATTCTTTTGATGTTATTTCCTTGCTAGTCCAAGGCCAACAACCACAAAACCTAAATTTTAGTGGGAGACTCGAATCTGCTGCATATAGCCTGCTTGAACATTTCTTACTGAACGAGTATGTATCTATATGTTTCTTTTTCTGAAGGCTATGTAGTAATGATCGATATTAGGGAGAAAAAAAATGTTATTATCATATTATAATCGTTATGAGTTAGTTATTCAATATGTTTTTGAGCACCAGCTAGTGACAACACATTGCACAACTGTGTCACCTGAGAGCATGCATGAGATAAATTATGAACAGTTAACTCAGTTGGTATGTATTCATTATCTTTAGTACTAATTGTAAAAATTTTAGTGTCACTTTTTTGGCGTAAACACAAACTTCCTAACATGTCGTTATGGCTATGCATATGAGATCACGAGTTTGAATCTCGAACTTGAAAAAATTATCTATTTATTTTTAATAACGAGTTCCAATTCCGATCTTTAATAAATTACCTCTTTATTTTTCATAAGGTCATGGGTTCAAATCTCAGTTTTGATATAACAAAATTTCCATATGTTTTCAAGTTAAATTTATGCAAGCTTAATATTATTTGATATTTATCTAAATATATATTCATCATGCAAACATTTATTTACATTTCAACTTATTTAACTAACTACCATCTTCATGAAAAATGAATTTTGAATTGAAAATTTTGTATGTTAATTTATCTTTTCAGATTTTAATTTCTAAAAAAACTATTTTATAATTATAATATTAGTGTACTTCATTTTCTTTTTTGATACAGAAACTGAAAATATGTATAAAAAATGAACATATTCATTTCTAATCCTGAAACTTTATCAATTTATTTTAATTTTACAAATATGAAAATACTGAACCTGAATATTTTTGAAGCACTTTAGCCTAATACATTATTTATAGTATTATTTACAAAATAAAATAATCCACATAAATTAATGCAAAAAATTATTTGACTATTTTAGCTCAATAAATATTCTTCAATTATTTTAATATACCTTCAGATTGACAAATGAACCATTTTTGCCGATTTTTATATAATTTAATTTTTTAGAACAATTATTGTTTGATATTTGATTCTCTAAACATATTTAACTCTTAAATCAAATTGAATTCATGATAAGTGATTTATGACTCAATTCGTCTTATTATATGTCAGCTCAATTCATAATAAGTAATTTATGACTCAATTCAATACCATATGCAAAATTAGGCGTTAATCGATTGAATTTATGATATGCTTTTCAAAAATATGTGCACAGACATATGCATCACATGATTTAAGGTACTCAATGAGCCGACGTCATGATGCCAATAACTGCATTTTGAACATTTGAATTTTGAATTATAATCTTTTGTCTTTCATGCGCAGAGCACATTTTTTTTGAACAAAAATTTTTCTTTTTACACATGGAGCATGTGACATTTGTACTATTTGTTTTCAATTTCACATGCGTAACGCATACTGTTTGTACTAAATTATTATTGCATATGTGAAGCTTACTAATTATTTTTCGTTTGACGGGCGGAGCGCTTGGCATTTGTACTTCAGTATGAAATGCTCTTGTATGTAGTGTAACATAGGAATTTGGAGTAACAAAATATTGGTGTAGCTATTTTTTGTAATACCAAAATTACCCTTTTCGCGCAAATATTTTCTCCTTGTTATTTGCTTATACGTATAAATTTTGCTTTAAATATTTTGCACCAATAATATAACAAACTTCAGCTCGAAGAAACTCACAACTTCAAAATTCCAAAATTTGATAATAGTAAAATCCAAATTTCGAATAAAATTAAAGTAAAAGCATTCAAAATTCAAAAGTCTGCATTAAAAAAAAAGTTAATTCATAATTCAAGGTTTTACTTCCATTTTTTTCTGAATAAAATGTTAGTTTAAATTTCATAAAAGTTCGTTTTTCTTTCCAAAAAAGAAATCAATCTTTCGAAATTACAAAGTTGCAAAGCAAATTAGAAAGTTCAGACCATAAAAAGTTAGAACTTTATCATATTCAAAATTTATAAAGATGCAAATTTAAAAATACTCAAGTTACAAAAAGCCAAATTTCTAGGAATTTGGCTTTCATAAAATTTGAATTTCAAAATTTTTGATTTAATAAATTTAGTTCAAAACATTTGGATTTTAAATTTCAAAATAAAAATCAATACTAAACCTTTTTTACTGTCAATGTAATTCATCATTTACATGAAGTTTTATTGTACATATTAGGCGAGTTCTCCTTTTGATTTTCAATGTTTATTTTTTTAATGTCTGTATGTATATGTGCATTTTTGTTTAATGGGCATGTACAGTTAAAACCTCAAATGGTTTTATAGTGGTGGAAGTGTAAAAAGATATAGCGAAGATGTAATATGATACAATGGAAAATAGAGGATAACTCCAAAATAACACATAAAAATTTACTTAGTTTTTTTTTCTATATATAAAAATAGAAATTAAGTGTAAGATTAACATTTAAATATAATAATAAGTACAATTTTTTTTCTAAAAATATGCTTAAAAATATTGGTTAAAATAAAAATGTATCATTATATAAAAATCTTTAAATCTAACCTATAAAATCCTGTATTAAGTCAAATCTCTTCGTTTTGCAATTCAATCTACATCACGATTCAAATTCAGTTAAAACCACAATTGAAGAAAATCATTTAATATATTCAATATACTTATTTGGACCTATAATTCCAATTTTAATAATTTTCAAATAAAATAAAAAAGAAACAGAAGAGGAAATTGAGTTTTAGGCTTAAACGTAGAAGTTCAAATATCGAAATCCATAACAAATTGTGTATAAACCTTTGAAAACAAATGAATCATTCAAATCTACATTTACGATTTAAAGTCCGTTTCAATTAATGTTTAACCTTTACGATTTACAATTTGAATTCCATTTTAAAAACCTTGATTCATCTTAATGTAAAATTTCTCAGCTTTAAAAAGTAAAATAAAACACCGCATAGTTGTTAACTAAATGCACGCAGCAGCTATGGCTGCAATTAGCGTGTAATTTAACCAGCTAATCAACTATTTCCACATAATGCTCTTGTCTCTACATTCCAACGATCAAATTGAATGCAACTTTTAAAAATTAAAGGAAGTTGTTGAAAAATGGAGGCAAAAATCTAATATTCGAAATCAATTCATTATTAGTCATACATGCGAGTTTAGAAACATGAAATGTTGTTTACTCATATAATAAATCCAAGAATGTGTCATGCAGTTTAGACTTTAGGGTTAGAAATGCTGCTTCAACTTATGTTGGGCGTCTTGCCCCTAAACCTGGGCCTATACGTAGTCGTTGTTACACAGATTTAAACGATAAATGGACAAGTTAGAAAGTTTATATTAAAATTGCTGTAGCGGCTGCCAAAAGTACCTATTTTAACAGACTTCGCAGTAAATCGGGCCTACTGTTTAAGAGCATTAAGTTGTAAAAGTGAAGTGATCGAATGTCGCCAAGTGCTTTAGGAGGGTTTTAGTGGGACCTTAACAACATAAAGTGGGTCTTAACGTTTCATAGTGAATAAAATATCATTTTTTTACATTATAGATTGAAGTTTATTTCCAATTTCTAGATTCAAATTAAATTGCTCAAATTTTATGACTTGATTTTGTGATATCTAACCTTATTTTTTTTCTTAAATATATTCCAATCAGTGTTTTAAAAAGCGCGCATAAGGCGCACCTCAAGGCGAGACGTAGGCAAAAAAGCTTCGAGGCGCATTTCAAAAGGCGTTTTACCTGTAATGCGTACGACTCTGACGATTTAGGCGTAAAAAATGCAAAATACGCAAGCCTCGGTGCCTCATTCCAACGAGGCTTAAGCCTTTTAGGTGAAATATATATGTCTTTAGTTGCTATGTATTTCACCCAAAACCTTAGCTCTTATCTCATTCCATCATTTCAGTAGAAACTAATCCAACAACAACCAACAAAGGAGAGCAAACTTTCTCAATTTTTTTTTGAATGAATGTAATTATGATTTCAGTAAACGGATTCGAGCCGATTCCAGTTACTGGAATTGACTTCGATTCCAGAGCCGAAATCCATTACAACTATTTATTTTTATTTTAAGAAAAGAGGCACCTGTTCAAAGCCAAACTTGAATGATTTCTTCTTTATTTTTTGCATAAGTTAATTTGAGACGAGTAAGAAAGATATTGCGTGGAAGTGGGTTAGAGATTTACCTGATTCCACCAATCCAAAATACTTTTCTTTTTGTGGATCTTGTGATCATAGATGCACTGGACGAATTGCTTCGGATGCTTTATGTTTTTTAATTTAACATTTGACATTTAAAGTTATTTCATGTCAAATTTCATTATATGTTTTTTGTTTTTTTATCCGAAAAGCTTACGTCTCAACATTTTGAGGCTTGAGGCTTACACCCCACCTCATAAACCCGAAAATGCCTCGAGTACATTTTTGCTTTTTAAAACAATAGTTCCAGTATAGTTCAAATTTAAATTTGTTATGTTTTCAACAATGTATGAACCCACTCTAAATCAACCCATACTTATACACGTGTGCTTAAAAATATCTTCAAAAAATATATGATAAAATTTTCTAATCAAAGTCTAATTTCACCAAAAAAAATTAATATACATGAAGACATGGTGTAAAATAAGTAGAATACTAAATGTATAAATTTAAAACAAAATTACGAAGAACAAAGATTTACACATTGATATTAAGAAAGCTATTTTAGGTTTCTATAAATAAAAGTATCACAGGAAAAGGATCTATTGCTTTAATACTGTAATCCCACTCAACAAAATATAATAAATAATAAAAAACAATAAAAATTCATCGTCACCAAAAATCAATAAACTAAATTATAATTCCGAATCCAAACACTCCAAATCGATCGCAACAACGAAGATTACAATATATCAGACAACTTGCACTGTTTAAACACAAAATTCAAGGAAGCTATGAAAATTGCACAAATGTATAGTATTTTGGACATCTAATATTTTACATTATGTATCGGTGTAGTTATATTATTTTTATAATGTAAAGCAAGTCATTTTAATACAAATAAATAAATTTTAGATCTTTATGTGGCCTGCATTATAAATAATGCTAAACACAAAGAGTAGCAACAAAATTGCACAAATAGATATGAAATTAAGTATTTGATAGCTTATACGATATATCTAGATGAAACATATCACTTAATAAATTGGAAAAATTTGGTGCCTTGCATTGTAGAAATGTAAGACATAATGAAAATAATCAAGACTACACAAATGACATGACTTTGAACATCTAATAATTATATTATTTATCTTCATACTATATATCATTTTAATTACATATTGCACGACATTTTATCAAAAATAAATTCAACATTTCCATGTGGCTTGCAGTTTAAATAGTGCAAGGCACAAGGAGGTTGCCAAAATTTAAAAAACGGACATGGTTTTGAACATTTAATAATTTATCATTTATTTGCATATATATAACATATCGCTACAATTTTATAATGCAAGGAAAATTGGAAAAATTAATCAAATTCAATTTTTTTATGACCTGCATTACATATGATGCAAGGTTTTGGTGGCTTGAATGGTATAGAATGCAAGTCACCAAACCGTCCATATGATTTATGCAATGTAAGCCATTTTTTAAAGTTCCTCATACATAGAATAACTAAAGATAAACATAAACATCTATAACAATCATATTTCAAATAAAAAAGATTCGCTTTTAATTAGTAATATAAGCGCGTCGTTTAGAATATTTTTGGAAAAAATATGGATGTATTAGCTATTAAAAATATAACAAACATAAATAATTAAACAAATCACTTTTTGGATCAAAACTAAGATTTGAATTTATGATCAAATTTGTATATCAAAATTTCTGACTAAAACTAAATGTAAGTTCTGTTATGATTAGAATTAAAACCCATGACCTCGTCCGTATAATAGTTTTTCCAACTAAAATTAAAAAGCAACTTTTATAGGATTGGGATTTGAACTCATGATTGAATTTATATATACTAAAGGCACTTTAGGATGCTTACGGTTGTACTAAAAACACGTGACACCAAAAGATTACAATTATTATTAAAGATCTATAATTTACCATTCTAATAAATATCATAGTCCCATCCTTTTTACAAAAATTCTCTGCATCTATCTTTTGTTTCAACAAATTGCATGGTCTTTCCTTTTTTAGCGTTTCTTTCTTATATTAGTTACACATATGTCCCTTCGAGGATGTCTAATAAAATTAGAATGATAAAAAGAAGATTAGCATGACCCCCGCACAAGGATGATAAGCACAAATCGAGAAATAGTTGCTCATATGACAACTTAGCATTTTTCTTACCTTTCACAAAATAAATAACAAACTTAAGTTCTTTTCGTATATGGTGCTAAATTTAAAATGACATTACAAGCAACATCATGTTGTCATTTTCTTCAGAAATAGATGATTTAACTTTTACTTGTGCATGTTTGTCGAACCTAATCTTAGATCTTCGTAGCTTTTTCTTTAAGTTAAACTATTTTTTTAAAACCTAACTCTTAACATAAATCATCATTTACTTAAGAACACTAGTTTTATTGTTCAAATTATTATTGTTATCGTGAACGAGATGTAATGGTACACGCTCTGCACGTGGAAGACAAATTAATTAGTTCATGAGGTACGTGTTCTATATATGTAAAGCAAAATGAGTAATATAATTGGTATGTGCTTTGCGAATAAAAGACAAAATTAATATACAATTGATTTCTGCTCTGCACATGAAAGACATAACAATTAGCATAAGTGACAAACGTTCTACTCGTGAATGACAAAGACTAACAATTTGAAACTTAAATACTTAAATGACAATTGTTGACATAATTACATTAATTCAACATATGTAAAATGTAAAAAAGTTTAATTTAAACGTAGCATGGTGATCCAAAACATATTAAATATTGTTGTAGTAATTGTTTTTCCTTCATATTTATCTAATCTTAACATCAATGTCAATAGAAACATATTATGTATTAAAGATTTGAAAACGTTTTTGAATATTATTTTGACGTAAGTAACAATATTAATCTAACTATTAAACTTAACAGCTATTGTTCTGTTTATTAGACTTAGTTTCATATTTTTTAATTGTTCATTAAATTAAAAGTTAATTTAGTTGGAAACTATTTATGAATTGAGTTGAAAGTCATTTCGAAGTTTTCTATTAGGTTGTGAGTACCACAATTGTGTAAAATAATATTTTGAACACAATACATATTTATTTGAAGTAATCAAACTTTATATAATATACTAGTTATTTTCAATTTGGTAAATTTTTTGATAAAAATTACATAATTATTAGTAATTTCAGTACAATGTATTCAAGATTTGAAAAAAAAGTAAAAGATCAAATATATGTACATATATAGACTTTATTTTCAATTGTAATATTTTTCTAAATAAATTTTAACTATAATAAAAAATTTGGTTGTCATATGAAATGTTTAGAAAAATATATTTTTATTTATGGCTAAATAAAATTACCATTTATTTTTGGACAAATTTTCATTCTAGATCTTCGAAAAAACTAATTTCAAGTTTAGAGCCCGTTCGAAACTTATTATAAAAATAGGCATTCTTTTTATTATACCGTGTTTTTGTACATGCTCATTCTGAAATGCGCATATACAATTTTTTTTCTAAAAAATACACCGACGCACTTTGAATTTGCGCAAGTACAAACTTAAAATTTGTTTTTGCGCATTTTCAGAATGCGCAACTGTAAAACGTGCAAGTGTAAAATGCTTATAAGTGACAAACATGTCTATTTTCATAACAAGTTTCCAACGAGGTCTAAACTTGAAATAAGTTTTTTAAGCCTTGTTTCTTTATTTTTTCATATTAAATAGTTTTATTTCTACAAAGTAAGCAAAAACTGTAACAAAATCAAGATAAAATGTGACTTCCGCTTAAATTTGAAATAAATGAAGAATATAATGATATATCGATACTGAGAATGGTAAAAAATAATATTAAAAAATGAAAAACAGAGAGGAAAGAAATATGTGAAATATTGCAATCGTCGGGGTTCGAACACATAACTTTAATAATGTTCCAATGTTTTCAAATAAAAGCAAATTTTTGTTGTCATCTGGATTATAACTCATGGCATCATTTATATATTGTAAGGGTATTTTAAAGTTTATGGTTGGACAAAATGTTGTGTTTCAATTCCCCATATTAATAAAGATATTGACACAATGTTTGCCTAATAAAGATATCGACACAATGTATGCATAGGGTCCAAACATAAGGCTTCTAGTAACCACTCAAGCTAGAAGCCTTACTGCTTAAAATAATAGTCATTGGCTTTATAATATAAATTATTCTACACATATGTGTTAACTCGCTTTTTAACCAAGCATATTTCAAATCAGAATTAGAGGGCCAAGATGAAGACGAGATGACTCACGAACTTGAAATAAGATCAGAAGGACAAAAGAAAGGAACTCAAGAAAAACCATCGCTTTTGGAGCTAAGAAATCCAGTTGATACCGAGAGGTTTCCTCTCGGTACTAAGAGGTTTCTTCCTACTTTTGCACTATAAACCCCATACACTTCATACTCTACTCCAACCACTCGTCATCAAGTGCATCAAATTAAAGATAGAAATGCAAGGCAAGTGAAAGAGTTGAGTTTTCACCAACAAAAAGCTCTCGGTACTGAGAGGAACCTCTCGGTATCGAGAGGTCTTCTTTGGACTTTGGGTCGGCATGCTTCTTCCTGTACACTTGGACTTGTATCTGGACTTTATTCTACGTGGGCTCCTGAGGCTACTGGCGAGTTTCTCTATAAATACCAGCCCTATAACAACAGAAGAGAGGATCTAGATTCTGCATCTTCATCTCCCTTACATCCTCCCTCAAATATACTCTAGAAACTCCATTGTAAATCTAAGATCCACTAGATAGTAGACATATCTGATAAAACTAGTTGTAATCCAAAGTAGAAAACAATTAGTAACAAAGATTAAAGTGGACGTAGGTCGGAGAATTTACCGAACCATTATAAAAATCCTTGTCTCCTTTTACTTTATTGCTGTTTTCTCTTGTTTCAGTTAGATCTCTACATTTTTGGTGCTTTCATCTGATATTTGAATGTTTGTGCCATTTTTGATGCAAACATTTTGGTGCTTTTAAAGAGAAAGAGCAAGAGTTGACAACCTAAAACTTGGATATGAAGTTTGGAGAAGATGAAATGCTGGAGGGATTTTTTCAAAAGATGAGACAACAAGGAATAACTAGAGCCGTTGGATTCAGAACCAAGGACCAGGAACTAATGCAGAAACATCTGGAGTTGGAGTGCAACAAACTACAACGGTGCCCCCACGACCAAGACTACTTGTTACCGACCAAAATCCTCTTCGTACCAAGAGAATTTTACTCAGGGGCAATGTTGGATTGGACTTAAGGCAAGTTGGGATGTTGAGAACGGATGATGTTGGAGCTAGAAATGCAAAAAGGAACACAAATGCACAACAACCGGAGGAATATGTGCCAGAACTTCCACGTAGGAACGGATGATAGAATGAAATCAGATGTATGGATCAAAACACAAGCATGCAACCAAAGGATTATGTTCCAGAATATATGCCTGAGTTTCCCTACAGGAGCGAAGGCAAAATGCAACTAATGGTCAACAACTTTCATTAGACGACAACAGCCGGATGACTGAGACGATCAGAAAGATAGTTAGAGGTGGACCCCCAGATCCGAGTTTGGAGGACATAAGCAGAAATCCATTTACCGCTAACATCCGGAATGCGAGGAACCCTCAGGATTTCAAGCTTCTAACGCTATAAATGCACGATGGGCAAACTGATCTAATAGTTCATCTAATGAGATACATCCTACATATGCAGGTATTGCGTGCTTCTGAGGAGGTGATGAGGCGGTGCTTCCCATTATATCTGACCGATTTAGCAGTGATGTGGTTCATACAGCTTGAGAATGGGTCCATAAATACGTGGACCAACTTGGTGAATAGGTTCTTGAGACAGTTCAGAATTCATATCTCTAGACGAAAGAACGTGATGACGCTATCAAATGTAAAGGAAAGGCCCGGAGAGACCTTGAGAAGCTATCTGATGAGGTTTAATGCGGTAGCCTTCGTAGCCGACAAGCCGGATCCATCAATAATCTTAATGGCGGCAGTGTTTGGAGTCGCAAGCAAGACCAATTTCAAACTTTCATTAGAAAGAGATCCACTAATGGTCTCGTAGAGTTTTACCATAAAGCTGAAATGTATCCGCGACAAGAGGATGTTGAGGGCGATGATGTTGACATTAGTGATGTGGAGGGCTGCCCGAAGTAGGATATGGAAAAACAAAGGGAAACGAAAAGCTGATAATGACTTTGGAGAACTGAAACGGCAAAGGAGATAATTGAAGTTCTCTTCCTACACCGATCTAACAAAAACCACGGAGAGGATACACCTAGATACCAGGGAGCAGATCCTATACCGAAAGCCAACTAAGAGAGAATCCACTGATCGGGAGAGAAGGTCTAGAAAGTTTTGCACCTTACATGATTTGGACGAACATGAAACGAATGAATGCTTACACCTTTGTGATCTATAGAAGAACTGGTTCGAAGAAACCAACTACAACAGTATGTAAAGAATCGAATTGCGATAATGCTGCCGGAGCTGCCACCATCTGTAGCGAATGCATCAAGGAACGACCATGGATCTGGATCGAGAATGGTAATCCCAAGATCGGGATTGACAGGAGTCAGGTTCGTTTCTCGTTCTTTGCTTTTGTTTTAAGACAATAATAATCTTGGACCGCTTACTCATGTACGAGATCTCGATTGGTCTCTAGGTACGCTCTGAGTTGGATGTCTGATATGAACACATAAGATAATAATAACCTCAGACCACTTACACGTATACGAGATCTCGATCGGTCTCTAGGCAAGCTCTGAGTTGGATGTCTGAGTTGGATAATTAAGATTTTGTTTGCTTGTTTTCTTCGATTTGAATATTGGATTTTCGAAATCCACTTGAACGTGATGAATGATATTGATCGTGGTAGTCCCATCCGGAGAGATGGGGCGATGACCGCAAGAAGTAAGTCCCTTTACCGGAGAGTAAGTGGATGGACTTGCTTGTCGTTAAGTACTCTCGTTGGAAAGCGAGTGGATTGGCCTCAGCAAGGATCCTGAGAGATCGAACCTAGATTGGATGACAAAAGATCCGAAGAGATCAAATCCCAGATTGTATGACAAACAATCCGGAGAGATTAGATTAAATGACAGATGATCTGAAGAGATCGAATCCCAAATTAGATATAGAACGATCCAGAAAGATCAGACCCTAGATTGGAAGACAAACGATTCAGAGAGATCAAATCCTAGATTGGATGCTAAACGGTTCGGAGAGATCGAGCCCTGGAGCGGATGTTGGTTTGATAATAGGAGCTGGACGCCTTATAATTGTAATGAGTTGGATAAATCTCGAGAGAATACGAGATGATTTTGATATACAAAATGATACCTCTGGATAAGAGACAAACTGATCATGGTTCGTGGCTAACACTTAAGCAAAGATTGGAGTCCAGAGCTATAATAAGTCTAGAACGACCTTTGGTTTGCAAAAAAATCTGAAGGAATTGGACGATTTATCAAGATTGAAATCAATGGATAACTGAAGAGCTTAACTATTGAAGTTTGACTACTGTTGGAACTTGTTCTTGAACAAAGCACACCTTACATTCGAAAGGCGTACTTCAGAGGGCAATTGTTAATCCGTTTTTTAACCAAGCAGATTTTAAATCAGAATTAGAAGGCCAAGATGAAGACGAGATGACTCACGAACTTGGAAACATGATCAGAAGGACAAAAGAAAGAAACTCAAGAAAAGCCATCGCTTTTGGAGCTAAGAAATCCAGTCGGTACCGAGAGGTTTCCTCTCGGTACTAAGAGGTTTTCCTCTTACTTTTGCACCATAAACCCCATACACTTCATACTCTACTCCAACTACTCGTAATCAAGTGCTTTCTCGGAGAATAGACAACAATTCTCAAGATTAATGAGAAAAATGCAAAGAAAGCAGAATAGAACAAGCGCTATCAAGTGAATCATCAGAAAGAACTTAACCTTCAGGGAAAAGAGTTCGAAATGCATCGAATCAAAGATAGAAAGACAAGGCAAGTGAAAGAGTTGAGTTTTCACCAACAAAAAGCTCTCGGTACCGAGAAGTCTTCTTTGGACTTTGGGCTGGCATGCTTCCTCCTGTACACTTAGACTTGCATCTAGACTTTATTCTACGTGGGCTCCTGAGTCTACTGGTGAGTTTCTCTATAAAAACCACTCCTATAACAGCTGAAGAGGATCTGGATTCTGCATCTTCTTCACGCTTATTTCTTCCCTCAAATATACTCTAGAAACTCCATTATAAATCTGAGATGCACTAGATTGTGGATAGATCTGATAAAACTAGTTGTAAACTAGAGAGAAAACAACTAATAACAAAGATTAAAGTAGACGTAGACCGAAGAATCTACAGAACCATTATAAAAATTCTTATATCTCCTTTTACTTTCTTGCTGTTTTCGCTTGTTTGAGTTAGATCTCTACATTTTTGGTGCTTTCATATGATATTGGGGGTGTTTGTGCCATTTTTGGTGTAAACACTATGTATATGAGCATCATTCGTAATAGCTATTTATTGTTCAATTGTAAACATATATTTTTTCAATACTCTTTGAATAAATTTTTGTTACAATATCTTTTTTTCATAAAACTCCTTAGCTTTATTGAAAATCATTAATTTTATATAAATTCGATTAAATGTCAGTGACCACCGTCTCTAATGGTGGGACTTCTAGCTTGAGTTGTTGCTAAAGGCATTGAGTTCAATTCCGTAGAAAACTCTGACTTATATTAAGTGAAGTTTTAAAATTTCTTTTCATTGTTTTAACCAGGGTTTGGGGTTTAGATCGAAACACCGTGATTTCATTCGTTTCATTCGGGTTTCAGTAGCGATAAACCGAAATTCTGATTTAATAAAACAACCATTGAACTTCAAAATTTATAAAAAAAGGAATTAATTTGAGTTTAAAATATATAAATATCAAAATTTGAAATTTTAACTTCGGAAACATGCAAAATCACAAAAAAATAGGAATAGTGTAACTAAAAAAAGTTAAATATGAAGTAATAAGTAAAATTTTGTTAATGTTATAAATATTTGTAATTAATCAATATTGTTCATTTATATTTTATTTTTCACTTAAAGATAAATTACACATCTTGTCATTAATTAAACGAATATATATGTAATTATATGAAAAATAAATAATAAAATCCGAAACCGAAAACTGAATCGAAATTTACGAATTAGATCGAAATTTCTAAAATTACAAAAGACTGAATCCAAGATCTCGAACCTTGATTTTAACTAGCACAAATACTCTCTTACCAAATATCTCTCTTTGTTAATTAAAGTACATTGGTGGTTCAAAAATTTATGTCATTGTCGTGTGAATTTGCTACTAATTGTTTTACAACCCTTGAATGTATTTTCTTACATTACAGAGGAATTTTTTTTAACGAAAACATTATGGCAAGAAATTATTACATATGTAGCAAGGTAGTTAAGGCGTAAAAAAGCGCCAAGTTGGAGCCTAGGGCTTTTTTGCGCCTAGGGCTTTTTTGGGAGCCTTGAGCATGAGGCGGCGAGCCTCTCGAAATTCGAACTAGGTTACGTATTTTAATTTGATCGATTTGATTTTGAGTTGGAGCTGAGCACGAACTTGTTTTTGAGCTGGGTGATTTAACCGAGTGTGGATGAATTGAAGGGAAGTTATGTGTTTGGGCTACCCAAAAAAAAATTCTCCAACAAAGCAGCCCAAGGTGCGCTGTTACAGCGCCTCAAAAGCCAGCGCCTTGGAGCTTTTTTGACGCCTTGTGCATCCATGGCGCCTCAGAAGTCAAAAAAGCCCCAGCTTGGAGCCTAGGGATTTTTGGATCCTAAGCACGCCTAGACGAGGGCTTTGATAACACTGATACGTAGTACTTTGACTGTTAAACTTAGTATTAAATTAGTATGATAAGTTTTCTACTAAAAGTGGAAGTATTATATTTGAAATTCCAATAGTATATTAATATGACATGTCCAAAGAAGAAGTTGGTAAATCTAAATAACCAATCATTATACACGAAGTTAACAGTCGATCCTAGTGTGCAAACACCTTGCGATGAAATAAATTATATATTATTAATGCAATACAATTGCAATTATGTAAGGATATTTTGTACAATTTTATCAAAATTAGTAAGATCCTATTACAGACAGAACGGAAAAACAATGTAATTAAAAAGTAAAACGGAACATTATAATTAAGGACAATATGAATAATAAAAGAATAAACTATTTTTTCTTCACGGATTGAATCACCATTCAGCATATAGGAGGCAAGTTCATTTTTTTTCATAACTTTTGACTTTCCTATAATTACATTCCTTTTTTAAAAAATAAAATAAAATATAGGATAAATATTAGAAAAAAATTGAAAATAACTCAGTATTTCCAGTCATTTTTAACTCAGTTTGATTTGGTCGTTATTCTTTTGACCTTTTGAAAACTATGTGATATTGAGACTCTTTCATAAATGTACCAGTGTTATTTTAATCTAAACTTAAAACATCGAACCAAGATTTTTGGACATGCCCATTGTCAATGGCAAAGTTATGCCATTAAATTATTTTGAAACACATCTTTATTACCAATTGAAATAGAATTATATTTTTGTCTAAATGTGAACCAAAAATACTCTTATATGCAATTAAGAGGTCAAACTGCTCTCTACAGCATCAGGATAGATGTTCACTGCAGCACCAGTTTCTTCATTTCAGCATCATCGTACTTATATCAGCTCCAGCATAGCTGCTTCCCACTTGCGCAGTACCTCTTACCACCCTTAATCTTATAGGTGTGAATTTAAATGGGGATGGCCGGTTATGCTTTTCACAAGATCTACATATATTTTAGTGTAGCAACTCTTGTTAGTTGATTTAGTCGGTAGAACATATTGTATTTATCGCTTTAGTCGGTTAAGCCCTCTACTTTTGTTAATCATCTATGGGATGATCTTACACACACACACACACACGAGCGTTACGACGCGCGGTTATGGGCTCGGTCATAGACATACGTTTTGAATTTGTAAAAAAATTTAAGTGTTAGATCCTATTTTCAAATGATATTAAGATTTGGTATTAGGGGCGTTTTTGGTAGTTCATGTTAACACAAAAAAATGTGACAACAAAGCTATTACTTAAAGATATTTTGGCACGTGCGTATAAGCTCTTTATTAAATTATTAAATTTGAAAGTTTTATGTAGTTTGATAAAAATAAACTGAAAAATATAAAGAAAAAATATAATTTTTTTGTTGGAAGAGGGTTTGAGTTTGAAAATTTCCATTTCAAGACAGATGTTAATATTTGTTTATGGTGAGATTTGAATTCATTATCTCTTGTTTGCAAGGAAGGACATTTTTGAAATTTCACGGTCGGACCAAAAAATTATGTTTTTATTTCAACTATTAATAAAGATTTATAGATTGGTTGATTTATCTAGAAAGATCTTGCATTATCTATTCTAATGTAGCTATATATATTTGACCCGCTCTCTGAAATCTAATTATAATTATATTTAAACAATTATATTATATGAACAATTGGAATTAACAACTAGATTTGAATATGTCTAAAGTAATTGTAAGGAGATTTTATCTCGTAATTTATTGGGGATATCATAAGTTGACCGCTCTTTTATCATAAAAAAGAATTAACAATTAATTTGAATGGAATTTTCGATAAATAAATAAGGTTATTAGTTCGAATCCCAATTTAGCAAAAATTTCATAATGCTTTTATTATATTTTCCAATTTATATTTATTAAATCTAATAAAAAACTGTAATTCAATGATTGTATATTGTTTTATGCGTAGGTGCCAAAAAATCTCGTAACAATGATATTCTATACAAACTTCTACTTCCTTTATTTTGTATATTAATATTTCATTTAATGATGTTTCTTAGGCACATGTACATTTCATGTATCTAGGCATCAGTATTTAATAACAATAGTTATAATACATTTGTGTGACACTGTATATAACGATCACAACCTTCCCAAAATGCCCTTAAATATTTAAAAAAGAAATTAATATGACAAATACATAACCAAGAATTCATAATTTCTAATTTAGCTCAAATTATACAAGTAAAAAACAAGAGAAATTCATGGAGCAATTTGACTATTTTAAGAAATATTTAAATCAAAAAATCTTTATGAGAAAGAAAATATGGTTTTCTTTTGAATTTCAAATACAAATTTACAAAATAGAAACAAATGGATCTATGCATACATAAGTAATTACAAAAATTGAACTCCAAGGAGTAATTGAAGGAACATATTTTTTCTAAAAGAAATATAAATACAATATGATACAAATCAACGGTAATAATAAATATTTCCATGGCCTCCCAATTTTTCTCAGATTAGCGAATTGCTGCCCTCTTCCTCTTTCTCCGACTGCCTCCGTTCTCCCTCTCTTGCGGTCTTCCGCTCTCTTTACTGGTAGCGAGTTTTTCTTTTGCTAAGTTTTGGAAGCCGATTCTAGGGTTCCGACTATGGAATTTGGTCCCTTTTATTTCCGTGGTGACTTTGTGAAGTTTTGTCCCTCTTACGAGTCGATTGCTGCTGCCTTGTTAGCGCTGGTGGCTCCGCCACTGTCGGTTTGTTTCACTGGTTCTCGATCGATTGAGATTTGCGTGTTCTCTGATGTGGACTTTTCGGCTCTTTCTCGCTTCAGATTTGTGGACGTTGATGGGTTTTTCTTGGTACTGGAACCCATCTTCAGCTCTCTCCCCTCGATTCCATCCCGCGACTTATGCTTTGATGGGTCGACGGTAGAAACTGCTGCAACTGAAGAGTCTTGGGGTTCTGGTTCATTTTTGGGTGTATCTCTCGGCAGTCGGGACCTCACCACCCGATTTGTTCCGAGCATTTTATTTGCCGATGAGTTGGATGAAGTAGATTCTGGCCAGCCAGCTCTCTGCTTTGGTTCGATTGGTACTGTATCCATGGTTGAGCATTCTGGCTCTTTGGATGATTGTGGCCCCTTATCGAGCAACAAACGAGATTTCATCACTCGGTTTGTGCCTCGACTAGCGTTTGTTGGTACTGCTGCTGATTGTAGCCCTCTTGAGGCCTCTATCGCCTTTGGGTCTGTTGTCGAATCTGGTTGTGACTTTGCGACAGGGGTTAAGGGTTTGATCGCCTTACCTCCTAGTGCAGACCGGCCAGTGGATGTTGTGGTTGGCCTTGTCACTGATCTGCCCTTGTCCGATCCTTCGGAGCCGCTGTTTTCGCCCATTCATTTGGCGAACGATGTAATGGCTTTTCCCTCTCTGACAAGTTCGCCGCTGTTGCTGGCTATTTCTCCGCCATCGCAGGTTTGTATTGCTCGTTGCAGGCATGTGAGCTTCTCTATATATTGTTCATTTTCCGTTGATTTTTGTGGGCTGTATGCTGGTTTTTGGTTGTCGGATTATTTGGTCTGTCAATTCTACCTGAGCCTTGTCACACATTCGTGTGAGCTCCCTGACACTTCCGTCTCATTCGACGCTGGGAGTGTGTCAGGTCCCTTATTGTCTGTTGGCTTTTATTCGATCATCGGGTCCTTGTCGTCTTTCTACCTGTATCAGCCTAACCGGCCTCAGTTGATTTTGAGGGCTTTCGTCTGTCGCATTGGCGGTGTCTATCTCAGGATATTTGCCTGGGTTGAGATGCTGGCTGACCATTGTTGATTTTCTGTGTTGAGTCTTGACGAGGCCGAACCTATGTCATCAGCGACTTTGTCTTTCTGCTGTAGGCTTCCATTGTCTGGATTCGATTTGTGTATTTGGAGGTGTCTGAGGGATTGGAGCTATTGATTCGGGCTTTCTTCTCGCCCTGGTCGTATAGTGGCCATTCCTGACCACTATACGGACAGACTGAGATATAGCCAGCCTTCCTTATTCTGCTCTTCCTTCCCCTCTGATTGGTCCGTCCTGCGACTCTTACCTGCAACACGGGGCTGTTTTATTAGTGACAGTCCGGCATTGGTAAGACTCCCACAGTAATATGGGCTGCAGACTATTGGCGCCCTTACACTGTTCCGCTCTTTTTCTTCTCTTCCTTCCTTTTCCATTTCCGTAGTTTCGCTTTTATGTTTTTCCCCATCATCGGTTGAGTCTTCTTTGTCCGGGTCGCCTGGCTCTTTCTTCTTTGATTATTTCAGCTATTCTGCTCCTTTTTTATCTGATTGGCTCCTTCGGAAGATTGGTATGCGATTGATTCGTCTTCCCTCTTACTGTCGATTTCCCCATGAGCAGTCGGATCACTCGGACCAAGTGGGTCCCTCTTGCTATCGTTGTTCTTCAGCTTGCTCCCTTCCCTCTTCTTCATGCTCTCTGTCCATTTCCATTCCTCTTATGAGTAAGGCAGAGATTGCGCTTCTTAATGAGCGTCTAGACTGCCTTGCTAGGAACTCTTTGCATTCGTCTTCGCTGATTGGTGCCTCGTTGTCTTCTGCGTTGGGTTCGGATATTGAGATGTCTTCAGTGACACCTCCCCAGCTTTCCGACTCTATCCCCAGGGCGTCTCGGCGCCGCTCGCGTAGAGCCCAGGCTACCCCCGCACCATTCGCACACGCTCTATAGCGGCGTCCGAGCAGATCAATCGATCTACTCGTTACTCGCTTTACCTCATCTGAGCCTTCTTGTTTGGTGTCCTACTATCGCTTTTAAATGGCGAATTTGCTTTTCTGGAATGTCCGTGGTATTGGCAATGATACGTCCTTGGCTAGGCTAAAACGCATTGTCAAGAAGCACTCTGTTGGTTTGGTCGCTCTTCTGGAACCATTTCTGGGACCGGAAGACATTTCCAGCATCATCTTATCCTTAGGTTTTGGGGGTGGCTCTGCCAACATCTCGGGGAAGGTTTGGATTCTCTGGTCTAAATCCATATCGGTCAGAGCCGTCTTTGATTCCTATCAGCTTTATTCGTTGTCCTGTTCGTCTCCCTCTTTTAGCTCTCCCTTTCTCTTTTCGGCAGTTTATGCCAAATGTGATCGTATGGAGAGATTAGCTCTCTGGTCTGACATTTTAGGGCTCGATTCGTTGGGTTTGCCTTCCTCTGTGATAGGCGGCGATTTTAATATCGTTGCCTGCCAAGCGGAAAAACGGGGAGGAGCCGCCATCAACTGTGTAGCGATGGCGGATTTCAATTCGTTCATTGTCAGCTCTGGTCTGTCTGAGCTTCCCTTTGTTGGCTCTGCTTTCACCTGGTCAAACAACCAAGAGGGACCGAACCGTATCCTTTCCAGACTCGACCGTATTTTCGGATCGGAGGAGTGGTTTCGTCTCCCTTATTCCTTTTCGATCGCGCATCTCCATCGGTCCTTTTCTGACCATGCTCCCATGGTTGTTCGATGTTCTCCCCTCTCTTTAACGGGGCCTTCATCCTTTCGTTTCCAGAGTATGTGGACATCTCATCATTCTTTTCTTCAAGTTGTTGAAAATTCTTGGAGCGTTCCTATTGTTGCCTCTCCCTGTGAGATGTTCGGTCGTAAGCTTAAGCGTCTTAAAGCTTGCCTTAAGGTTTGGAACGTTCAGGTCTTTAAGAACATTTTCGATCGCGTTCGTTTGGCCGAAGAGTCTCTTATTGCAGCCGAATCCTTGCTAGACGAGGATCCTACCGAGGCTAACAAGGAGGCATGTGCTCTTGCTCAAACCATTTTCTCCTCGGAACTTCGTATCGAGCATGACTACCTTCGTCAAAAGGCTAGGATCAAGTGAGTAGTAGTCGGTGATACAAACTCTAAATTCTTCCATTCTTCTATTCGTAAAAAGAATAACCTTCTCACGATCCATGAGATTTTGCGACAAGATCTATCTACGGCCTCTTCGCCCGAAGATGTCAAAGAGACCATCCTGTCCCACTTTCAATCCTTTTTGGGCTCTCCCTCGGTCTCGGTTTCTGACCCGGCTCTGCTGGCCTTCATTCCTCGTGTAGTTCTTTCTCCGGAAAGTGACATTATCGTGGATCTCCCTACCCCAGAGGAGATTCGTGCTTCTGTCTTTGCTCTAAGCAAGGACAGTGCCAGTGGTCCGGATGGTTTCAACGGTGTTTTTTCCAACGTGCATGGTCTATTATTCAGGCGGATTTTTGTCTTGCTGTTCAATCCTTTTTCTCTGGGGGATCCCTTCCTTCTGGATGGACATCCACCAACCTAGTTCTTATTCCAAAATGCGACAACCCTAGGTCGTGTGTGGATTTTCGGCCTATCAGTCTTTGCAACTTTTCGAATAAAGTTATCTCTAAGATCCTGTCCACCCGATTGGCTCCCTTCCTTGAGCGCATTATTTCTCCTTCTCAAGCAGGGTTTGTAAAGGGGCGTTTGATTACTGATAACGTTCTGCTCGCTCAGGAACTTATCTCCCAGATCGACCGGAAGATCAGGGGTTCTAATGTTGTCTTCAAACTGGGCATGGCTAAGGCCTACGATCGCATGTCCTGGTTTTTTATCATCAAGGTCTTAAGGGCTTTCGGTTTTCCGGAACCCCTTATTGACTTGGTGTGGAGACTCATTTCCAACTGTTGGTTCTCTGTGCTCATTAATGGATCGGCTAATGGTTATTTCAAGGCTGGAAGGGGTCTACGTCAGGGAGACCCACTTTCGCCATCTCTCTTTGTGATCGCGGTAGAGGCTTTCGTTCGCGGTCTTCAATCCTTAACTATCTACGGCCAGATTCAGTGCTTCGGGATTCCGAGGGGTTGCCCCCTAATCTCATCCTTGTCCTTCGCAAATGACGTTGTTATTTTCTCTAATGGCAGCGTCTCCTCTGTCAGTCGGCTCCTCAGTTTTCTTCATCAATATGAGCGATCATCGGGCCAACTAGTAAACCCTGCCAAAAGCTGTTTCGTCCATACAAAAGATTTGTCTCCCTCTCGTGCTATCTGGATCGAGGCTGTCTCAGGTTTCAAGGAAGCCGCCCTTCCTCTTCCTTACTTGGGTGTTGTCCTGTATCGCAGTAGAAAACTCAATGCTTTTTTCGATCCCTTGATTGATAAAGTGAGGGGCAAGATCTTATGCTGGAATGCCTCTCTTATTTCTCAGGCTGGTAGACTTATTCTTATCAAATCCGTTTTAGACTCGATGGGAACTCATGTTTTTGCGGCTATGACCCCTACTTCTTCTTTCTTTCGGTCGTATCGGACTTTGGTCTCGTCTTTCTTCTGGGGCAACAAGGACAGTGTCCGGCGGCACCAATGGGTGTCGTGGGACGTGGTGTGCCATCCCAAAAATGAAGGCGGACTGGGTCTGCGTAATCCGAAGGACCTTTGCGCAGCTTTTGCCTGTAAGTTATGGCATAGGTTTGGCGCTAACAACTCCTTATGGGCTTCTTTCCTCCATGCGAAGTACCGCAGACTTGCGGGCTCAAACTTCACAGGATCTCCGTCATATGCTAGTGAGACCTGGAAGCACATGCAGTCGGTGAAACCGTTTTCCGACACACATGGTGGATCCTCAGGATGGAATGGCGCTTCTTTTTCCATTCTGAACGCTTGGTCTTCGATTAGAATCCAAGATCCCGTTCGTCCTGTTTTTTCTTTCATTTGGGACTCTCGCATTCCCCCCAAGGTCTCTATTTTGATGTGGCGGATTCTCCATGATGGTTTGCCACTGGACGAGAACCTCCAAAAAATCGGCATCCCTTTTGTCTCCCGTTGTAGATGCTGCGGCAATGGGGAATCAGAATCCTTGAATCATTTGTTCTTTGGCGGTTTCTCGGCCACATCGTGCTGGAATTACTTCGGAAACCTTCTTGGTGTTCGTCGGTTGGCCAGCTCGCCATCTGATCTCCATAGGTCCTGGTGGTCGGGGAATGCTGGTAAATCTCTTCGCTCAATCGTTTTCCAATTGATTCCCTGTCTCATCTGCTGGCACCTCTGGTGCGCGCGGAATAAGACAACCTTCGAAAGTTCTCGTATGGACCCTCCATCTATTATTCGGTGTGTGAGGAACGACGTCTTCCTTGCTTTCCGTGGTAGACCTTTCAGGGGTTATTTGAACTCCCGTGCGGAGCATCTGGTCGGTCTACTCTCTATTTCGTGTGCTTTGTCACACGCTAGACTGGGAGTAGGTTGAACTTCGCGAGCGAGCGCTGGCCTTCACCCAACGCTCACTTCCCCTCCCCCCCTTTTTTTGTGTTTAACGTTGATGTTTAGTTTTCCAGATTCAGCTTTCTTTGGCTTCTTCATTGGCCCATTTTGAGCTTTGGTTGTCTAGTTTTGGGGCTCGGCTTTCTTTTCTTCGCTGGTTCTTTGGTGGTTTAGTGTTGTTGTTCGGCTTCTTTGGATGGTACTGTTCTCTATTTTTGCAGCTGGATTTACGATGGTGGCGTTTTGGTTGCTATGTTTTCCTCCATCGCCTCTCGTTTTTGATTTGCTGGCGCTGTGGCTTCTAGATTGCTTTCTTTGTGGTATGGCTTGGTGGTCTGGCCTTTTCCTTTGGGTCAAGGCGGGTTTGTGAATGTTGGTGGATCTATTATCCCTTTTCCACCTCTGTCCTCGGCTGATTTTGTTGCTGGTTGCTGTGGTTTTTAGTTCCCGTATTCTTGGTTTCTTTTTTTCCGCCGCTGTTCTGCGGTTTTGTTTTTGGGAGGTTTTCGTCCTTCTGTTGTTTCGTATTATTTTTGTGAGCCCTCGGAGAAAGGCGTTTTTTCTCCTTTTGTTATAAAATTTTCATTTTTATAAAAAAATAAAATAATAAAAATATAAATACAATAGAATAAAACAGCGGAATGGTTGAAACTCACAGGGTTGTCCAGTTGGAGTGTCATATGACTTGAGTAATCAAAGATTATGAGTTCGAATCTCAATAGTGATGATAGACATAAAAACCTATGCAAAACTCGATATATGTGCTGTTGGTTCTAAGCTTGTCAATGGATATTCCAAAAATCTGAAATTCACCCGCATCCGTATCTGAAAAACGGATAAATATTGGATATTCGAAAAACAGATACAAATGTAAATATGAAGCCATCCACTTCCTAAAATTATCGTTCGGCTTTTGTCAAAATTATAGTTTATATTATGTGTATTTTAATATAATGAATGATATCTACTTATTTTTTATTAAGTTAATATATATTATATGTGTGTAATGCATATTAGTTGCTCAAAACTATTTATTATCGTTATATTTGTTTATTTTTCCTACTTTATAATTAGCAGTACTGAATTTTTTTTATGTTAAACCAAAAATTTATGTTTATATTTTAGAATTATCAATCGTCAGCGGATATGATAAATATCCGATATCCGTTTGTATTGGTGGATGTAGATATTTGATATTCGAAAATGATTTCGGGTGTTGGATATAACACTATCTGTATCCACAAACATCCGTTGACAGACCTAGTTGGGTCGGTGCGTACTTACTTGGAATGTAGAAGCAAAGCTTGATTTTCTCGACATTAAAAAAATAGTGGAATGCTTGGAAATTTAATTTTTGATAGTTAAAAAAAGGAATGCATGAATCCATTAATAAATTTTTTAACAAGATAACCTGAATTTAAGGTATTTCAAGAAAACATTAAAACTTTAAAATAATTTTTTATCTTTGTGGCTCATAATGTTATTGATATTGCATGAAAAAGAAGATTTAAAGAAACTTTTTGTTGTGTTCTCGTATTCATTAAAAACATACTTTGCATTTCATATTGTTATGGTTATAATTATATACTAAAATTTCAATCGATACTTGGAGATTTTTATTTTATAGTCCTAACTGTTTGTTATATATTGTTTAATTGTTATATACACATGCATCGCATGTTCCAAATCCTAGTATCATATGGCGACTTCATATATGTCTCTTGAGTTTTAGATCACCTTTCAAGCAATACCTTTTGAAATAAGCCTTTTTGTTAATCTTTCAGTTTATACCTTGAACACGAGTATAATTAAGGACATGCTTAATTTAGTAAGTGTAACAATGAATAAATTGTTGAATTTCGGTGATACGATATTTTCATATTAAAGTAAATTTGGAGATATTTTGAGTCATGTGGAATTGTGACTTAAATATGTTGTCTCTTTTGTTGCATTAAAGAAGACAATTGATTATCTACATGAGAAGAAGAATTATTTTGAAAGATGAAAGTAATCAACCAATTCCCTAATTAGTTGATTAATGAAGACACTTTATCAGACGTATGCATATTGAAAGAAACTGAAAAAATCAAATAGGTAAACATTTCCTATATGGATAGGAGAATTGATGAGACATTGATTTATTATCATAAATCAATTACTTCAACCCAAAATGATAATCCTTACATAAAGATAGTCATTCTTTAGAGATTATGTAACCCTCTTAAATTGTATTTCTTTATATTCTTCTTTTTGTCCTCCATTATCAATATGATAATTTTCTTTTTGCATAAAATAATAAAATCTCCTCTATCCAAGTGGATGTACGCTATCTCGCGATAGTCGAACCACTCTAGATCCCGTGTGTGATTTTCTTTTTTGTTTGTCCATCTATGATCTATGATTGCTTATTTAAGATATTAATTTTTTGTTTATTCCGCCTTCCCATTAACACGATCCTACCGTTTCTGCTGTGTTTGACGGTATTAATTCAAATTTCCCCAACAGTTTGGTATCAAAACAATTTAGTTTATTGAAAGGTGTTAGGAAGTATATCAGAAGACGAAGGTACCTCAATTGAAGCAAAGACCCAATGTTAGAGATCTTATATTGCATCAAGATCTCAGTTGGTAATAGAAAAGTGTAACAGGGATAATGACTTTAAGAAGTGACAGTGGAGAATGTAAACTATTCTAAGGAGGAATATGGTTCATCATGTGGTGTTTGATATTAAGAAATTATCCGTTGATATTTCGGCCGCGGAGAAGGAGAAGATGAAAAAAATGAGCTTTCATACTCTACAATTGGCCATGAAAGAATGTTATCTTGGAGATTAGCAGTGAAAGAATTGCTAGAGAAATTTGGACTAAACCGGAGAATCTTTACATGAAGAAATCACTCACTAATTATCTGATTTTGCTATAGACATTTTTCACCATGAAGATAAGAGAGTACTTCAGTGAAGACACATCTTAGTTTCTTCGATGATCTTTTATTGAAGATAAAGACTATGGATTTGAAGGTGGATGAAGAGCAGAAGACAATAGTTCTTTAGTATTCCTTTTCAGAGCGTTACACGATTTTCGCTATCGGTCTGATATATGGAAGAGACGCTTTTATGTGAAGTCGAATATTCTATTTGAAGATTTAAGGGATCAGAGGAAGGAAATGAGTGAGTTGAGGAGGGAGCAGTAGTCATGGCTCATTCGTTGAGAAAGGAGGAGAGTAGAAGAAGGATTGGCATCCTATGAGGCGTTCCAAGTCTAAAAAGTCCGGAAACAGTTAGAGAGGCAAGTCAAGAGATGAGAAGTGCCACCATTGTAAGAAACTAAACCATTGAAAGAAAGATTATCCGGATTTGAAGAGGAAGACCAGGGATGAATCTTCATCGATTGCAGGGGAGAAGACTATTTGATGGCGTGTTGACTACAACGACATCGGATGTATCAGATCACTGGGTACTTGATTCAAAGACGTCGTTCCACATGACATCAAATATGGATTACTTTAGCTCTTTTGTTGGAAAGGAGATAAGTGCAATTCTTATGAGAAATGATGCTTGTTATAGAGCCATGGAAGAGGTTCAGTACGTATTCGCATGTTTAACGGAATGATTCGTACTTTGACAGTTGTCTGCTATGCTCCAGGTCTTTAGAAGTTTTTGATCTCTTTGAGGCAGTTGACATCATGGGATGCAACGTGACTATAAAAAAATGATAGTTTGAAGGTTTCTAGGGGTGCGCTAGTTTTGATGAAGGGTGGTGTGTTTCAGAATTTGTACATGCTGAAAGAAACCACCATGCTTGGAGAGTCTTGTATTTGAGTTGCCAGTTCTCATGCTTTTGATGCCACCAGACTTTGGCATCTCAAATTGGCTCATATTTCAGAAAAGGACTTGAAGATGCTTCGTAGACGAAAGATGATCAAGGAGAAAACTTCGACTAGTTAGATTTCTGCCTGGAGTGTGTTTTAGGAAGGCAAAGAGTGCATTTTGGGAAGGCAAACGAAAGTTCTTTTGGAGTTGGACTTCATAGATCAGAGAAAATACTTGATTATCTACATACGAATGTCTGAGAACCAGTAGCTACTGCTTCCGTTCGGGGGAGGGGGGCAAAGTATTTTATTTTCTTCATTGATGACTTTTCTTGAAAGGTTTGGATGTATGTGATGAAGGGCAAGTCAGAAAGTTTTGAGAAATTTAGAACTTGAAAGACGCTAGTTGAGAACTAGTATGGTTGCAAGTTGAAAGTGCTTAGGTCTGATGATGGTGGAGAATTTTTCTCTAAGGAATTTCTCAAATTTTGTAAGCAGCATAGTATTCAAAGATATATCACTATACTAGGTGATCCGCAATCCAATGGATTCGCTAAGAGGATGCATCAGACTCTACTTTAGAAGGCCCATTGCTTGATACTAAGATAGGCTTATCTAGAGGCTTTGGGCTGAAACTTTGTTGACTGCAGCGCATATTATAGATAGAATTCCATGCTCAACAACAGATAGGAAGATTCCAAGAGAAAAGTGGAGAGGTGAAGTGGTGTATCTAGGCTATTTTTGCATTTTTGGTTGCCCTGTGTATGTACACTATATGGCTGATGATAAGTTGGAAACTAGAACAAATAATGACATATATGGAATACATGGATAGAGTTGGGTGTCGCATTTGGAACCATGTTTATAGGAAGATTGAGCATTCCAAACACGTTAAATTTGATTAGTCTGCAATGTTCAAGTCAAGGAAAATTTACCTACTACATTAGTTGATTTTGATAGGCCTAAGGAGGTGGAAGAAGTTCGCACATTTCAACCTAGCAATAGAATTGTAGCTGTTATTTATAAAGGTGAAGATGCAGTTGATAAGACATCACAGAGTAGTCCACTGATGCCTTCTAATGGTGTTGGTGTTGTGCGTTAAGCTAGAGAAAGTTCAGTTGAAGATGGAGCTTAAAGAAGTTTTGGCAATGTTATACCTACTCGAGTCAGACTTGGGACCAGGCTGCTCGAGAGGTATGAAGATTGACAATATGAAAATTTCAGTATTGATGATCAGTATGACTCTGCTCTGAATGTGGTTCATGATGAGCCATTTGATCTTGAAGAAGCCATGAAGTCGAATGATAGCTCGAAGTGGATTTGCGCTATGGAGGAGGGTTGCAGTCTTTGATGATGAACAAGACTTGGAATTTGGTATCATTACCTTTGGGAAAATCGAGTCATAGGTGCAAATGGGTGTTCAATGTGAAGGATGATAAGAGATACATGGCCATATTAGTTGCAAAAAAGTTTTCACAGAGGAAGAGAATGAAGCATGATGATATTTTTGCTCCTGTAACGAGACATACCTCCATTTGGATTTTACTTGCCATAGTTGCTAATCATGACTCGGGATTGGAGCAACTTGATGTGAAAACCGCATTTTTATATGGTGACTTGGAGGAGATCATTTACATGAAGCATCCAGAAGGAGTACGTGGAAAGGAAGAGTGGGTTTGCAAGTTGAAGAAGTCTCTTCAAGCAGTTGCATGACAATGGTACAAAAGGTCTTTTATGTTTTCACTTGGTTTTGATCGTAGCATCAAAGATGCATGTGTTTATTTTAAGCATTTAAAGAATGCTAGTTGATTGTATTTGCTCATGTATCTGGATGATGTGTTAATTGCTTTCAAGGATAAAGCTGAAATCGATGAAATGAAGTTGAAGCTAAAGACAGAATTCGTGATGGAAGACACTGGGGAAGTAAGGAAGATTTTGGGGATGGAAATCCAAAAAGATAGAAAGTTTGGATTTTTAAGGCTCGCTCAAAAGGAATATATTTTAAAGGTGCTTATTGAGGTGCTAGGTGATAGGTGCCATATTGTGGCACATGATAGAGTGAGTTGGCAGATGAAGACGTTTGTTTTTATCATGAAGATTGATATGTCCTACTTATATGAAGATGATACTTTCAACACTTTGTTGGCGGGTGGTGTCCTTGTCGGAGTTCGTACAATGGATGGTGGTCATGCCAAAGCTTATAGGGAAATTCTCTGTGGTGTCTTGTTCGAGAGTTACTTGCAATATAAGGACGAGCGTTACGACATGCGTTTCGTGCGTAACATGACATGTGCTTCGTGCGTATATTATTTTTATACAAACTGTATATGTTTAACATATTCAAGAGAAAATGATTGCACTACTAAAAAATGTTGTAATAGTTCTTCTTAGATAATGATGTGAACTCAAGAAAAAAATGCTAATAAGAAATAACGAACAATTATTTGATAAAAAAATGTTAAAAATTATCATAATCAAAATCACCATAATAGTTCTTCTTAGATAAATCATCGTGTTTCTCTTTTACTTTTCTTAAAAACAAAATGAAAGGATTCCAAATCTAATTAGGTAGTAAGGGTAAATTTGTAATAGAAAATTTATTATGGGTAAATTTGTAATAGAAAATTTATTATGGGTAAATTTGTAATAGAAAATTTATTATTTTTAATTGGGTGGGAAAGGAAGTTAGCGGAGGGTTAATAGTAGTAGCTTGGTCATAATAGTTCTTCTCTTGAGTACACAGTGGATTAAATCTGAAGCTAGTGTTTCCAAATGCAACTTGCACAAGAGTCCATTTTAGCTTTTCTAAAAAAAAGTGGTCTCCTTTTGTCATGTACCTTTCGAAGTAACTAAGATGACCGCTTTGCTCAAGTTGCATTGAACCGCATTTTCCTTTATAAAATTTAGTGGGACCGCATTTACTAGTTGAAGCCATAACAAAAAATTGCATCATTTATTCTAATAGACGAAAAGGATAGCTTCTAGCTTGGTTTGTTGGACTTGATTGTAGTATACATTCTAAACTATATTTACCTGGACGATCTTAGAGTATAGTTCTTACCTGACTTTAGCATAGTCACGTATTGCTGATCCCATAGTTTAGTATAACATTGTTGTATGCTGTAACATCAGTATGGTAATGTGTCATATTTGCTTCAGAAGGAATATATTCATTGCCAGAAAAAATACATAGTTTCAGTCTGCATGCTGCAGTGCTTAAATGGGAGTCCTATATTAGATTTTTCAGGATGAACTAAACGAACATATGGTAAAATTTATTTTTCTGTTTACATACTGTTGCTCCACAAGGTTACAGCTTCTTTATTATTGACTACCAGAATAATATCAGAAACCAAGTATCAAAGACTATTTTGTAATAAGGTCTATATCATGTTGGTTCAATGGTAATGTATAATTGGCGATCTTGTAAACTTTAACTTTGAGATATAATGTCATCTATATGCTATCATTATTATCTAGAGGGAAAAAATTCCTGTGCCTAATGATATATAATTTAAATGTTGGGTGTACTACACATGTCAGTTTTCAATGAATTGACTTTTAATCTTTACATAAGAAGAATTTACTGAAGTTTGGGATCAGTCTATTCTGAATATGAAGGAACAACTGATGAAAGCAACACGGGGAATGTGAATCAATGTATACATTTTTGTTTAGTTACAACAATACCGGTGATTAGTCACAACATTGAATAGACCTTTCGATTTATGTTATAATAAACCTTGACTTGCCAATGTAAATTCATCTCTGGTTAAAAACACAGAATAAAAAAAAATTCTTTGATAAAACAGAGAAGAATCGGCCAATACTTTATTGTACCTTTTACATGGAAAAGAGGACGGCTAATGAATACATATGTTCTTTTTTTCCTCTTGTTTTTGAATACCAGAAAGAGGCAAGTTGATGCAGAAGCATGAGATGCTTTAATCATGAAATTCTACTTCAACATCAACAGTTTTCGTACACACAAGAATTACTAAATACTGTCTTCTTTCTATATTTTGATATGCAGATAAACTATTGGGAGCACAGCACACAAATATGACAGGCGAGACAAAAACTTGTACTGAACAGGTACTTATTTATTTTTCTCATTAATAAAGAAGTTTTCGTTCTTAGAGCATCTCCAACATTGTAAGGAATCGAGTACAATACCATTATTTTTTCTTTCAATGTTCCCTCCATGATCAGTAATAACAGGATTAAATATTCAGTTGTAGTTACCCGGGATGTCTATTGAATAGAGGTTTATATTTGGAAATAATCAGAATGGCTTGGCTCAAGTTGACATTAGTAACCAACTTAAATTAAGAACATTGTATGCATTTGATGAACAGACACCTAATATAAGGCTGTTCAACGCGCAACGTGCATCTGGAGTGAATTTTCTACTGGGGAATTATCTGGGGTGAATTTTCTATTTTCTAATCAGTCCTGCCTATGCCATAGCTGATCTCATCAAAACTGTTTGGGAAGCTCTTAGGTATAATTAAGATGCTGAAATGTTCAAAGTTACAGACTGGAAAACAATAAACAAGGTTCAATAAGGTAAACTGCATGTTTGCCCAGTTACCAGTAAAAAAACAGACATAATTTCATATTCTTAAACTTCTAAACCATTAAATAGAAACACTAAATAAAACCACATTAAAGCATTATCTACATTGCATTTTGACATTTGAGGTTTTACACGAGCATTGAAATACCGACTTCATGTTTCTGGAAGCATCATCTGATTTCCAACATAGCATCATGAAATCCTCCTCTGTATGAGTTTTGATGTTCCAGTGTTATTCCAAATGGATATGCACTGTCATTGCGTAGCTGCATGTATCCTTTATTGTATCCTTCGATATCTTCCTTGATCTGATTAGAGTCTGCTACTTTGGTTGTTCCTGAAGAAAGACTACTATCTTCCAATAGGTCGGCAATTGTGATGTCATGAATACTAGCACGCTTCTTATCCTTGCCAACTGAGTTAAGCCTGTTAAAATATTTTTGTGCATGACTAGCTACTTGAGTTGGAGTCCTTGTTAGCACGAAATTTCGTGATATGTTTCTCCAGTCCCCTTTTCCATGCTTTTTGAGACCCATCAGAAATTGTCTGCGCGATCATATGATAAAAAAAATTCTATGTTACACTCCAAAATAAGACATATGGTTAGCTTTGAATTCAATATATAGATTATTGAGAGAGGAAAAAAATAAAATAAAAAAAATAACAATACCTGTGCTCTTCTTCAGTCCAAGGAACCCCTTTTTTTCTTTCTTGATCATAAAGTCTACCTCTTTTCCTATGAACACTATTGTATGATTGCTTAATTTCATCAAATCCGAATGAAAAAGATGAAGAACTGTATCCAGGTAATGGGATCAAACCAGCTTCAATATGATTAACATCTTCTTCCAAATCTTTATAGTGAGAAATTACATCACTTACTGATTTTCCTGGTAACACTTCTGCCACTCTTTCCCACCTATCAGGTTTTGATAAATCGATGCATGCCAGTGCATTCTCAAACATTTTATTTTCCTCCTTGCTCCATTTCCCACTTTTTTTCTCTGTGGAAACCCAGTTTGGGCTTAAAATATAATCTGAATTTGGTGTCAGAGCTTCCATCCAAGAATTTACCATTTATACAAAAAACTTATATATAATTTATGATAAGTTGGAGAATATCAGTTATAGAAAATAGCACCAAGAAAGATGAAAAATTGATGAAAATCAAGTGTAAACATAAAGCATCAAAGAGAAGAAGAAAAGAGCAGGAAGAAGAGAGTAGGAAGAAAAGAAAAGAAATAAATTCTCCTAGTGATTTAATTTTCAGTTTGGCAACAGCTTATAATAAACATTTTGACTTGCTAGGGAATTTTCTACACTGCTAACCAGGGTTTTAACGATCTGGCCCGACCACGGTTAACGATCTGGCCCGACCACGGTTAACATTGAAACTTAAAACCCCGCGGTTTGAAAAATGAAATAATCTTTTGTGTGCGCAAACCGACTGTCCGACCTCAAAACCCTAGAAAAACCTCTAGATCGACCTTAGTGAATTGTGCTGCTCCCTAAATTAGGAAGAAAAAGAACTATCCCAATATAAAATTCATTTCTTATTTTCTAACATAATGAATTTGACAAAAAAATCCTTAATCCAATTAATCAAATTGAACCATTGGATTATCAACTTTGAACAATGTAAGACATTATTAGCATACATTTTAAGAACCATTGATTGAACTAAGCTTCTTTTATCTAAAAAAAAGAAAAAAGAAAAAAAGAAAATTTACATTCTTATACTAAAGAAAATATGATAAAGATATATCTTTTAACAATTTGTTATTAAATATTCAAAAATATTTTTATATATTGGTATATTAACTAATTAGTTAAATTGTAAAATTAAGTGAAATAATTCACATTTAAATCAGAAAACTTAAGAATAACAATTGATGCAGTTCCGACGGTCTAACCGGTTGAACCACTAAAGCTCCTAACTATGCACCAATACGGCTTCATCCACGGTTTGATCTTCAAAACCATGGTTGTAACCAGGGTTGTAAATTGCTAGGTGGACTTTAGACGTTAAGTACGAATTAGTGGTTAATCGTTTAGGCGGAGACTAATCAAAGATTAATCGAAACTGGGCGTTTTTGATAACTTAAATATTTTGGATAAAATTTAGGATTTTATTTAGTGTCGACTGATATAAATCGAAAATTTAGAATTTTGGATGCGCCTCAGAGCAGTCAAGAAGGCAATATCACCCAAAACTAGCACGTTAATGCTTATACTTTTTTTTTAATAAAAGAATATATAACTAACTGGAGAAAAAACGCCTTTCTCCGATGGCTTACAGGAAAATAAGAAACAAAGAAAACAGCAGGACTGTACAACACCAAAACCGCTAACAACCAGCGGACAAGCAAAGCTAAGACAACAGTAACAGAAACAAAAGGAGATAACAACAACACCACACGAAGAAGCAGCAGAAGAAGGAAAAACCAGACCACCACCAACCACAAACCCGCCTAGTCCAAGAGGATAAGGCCAGACCACCAAACACAAACCCGCCTAGTCCAAGAGGATAAGGCCAGACCACCAAACCAACCCAAAAAGAGAGCTACCAGCAAGGCGCAATAAAAGGAGGACCAGGGATTGCCCACTTCAAAATAGAGAGCCAGACGCGATGAAGACAAAACTCCCAGCCAAATGAATCGAATACCCTGGTAGGAGACGGAGCCAAGCTGAGCAGCCTAAAAGTGACCACCGACCACTCACCAGCAAAAATCAGAGAAAGATCACCCGAACTAGTCATAGAGCAGGAGAGAGCCACCAAAGAACTAGCAGAAAAGGGGACCCGGTCCGCGATACTAGTCTACTAGTTCACGACCCCGGCCAAAAGATAGCCAAAGAAACCTATAACTGTGAAACTAACAAACACATTAAATACCAATAGGAAGGGGGGGGGGACAGAGCGACATGAGCCGGCAACAGTCGGAAACAGAGATCAGCCTATTCCCAACCGAGCTTGAGACAAATCACACGAGATAGAGAGTAGACCAACAAGACGCTCCGCTCGGGAACTCAAACGGCCCCTAAAAGGTCTACCACGGAAAGCGAGATATACGTCGTTCCTCACACGCCGAATAATAGAGGGGGGGTCCATTCGAGTGTTCTCGAAGGTTGCCTTATTCCGCGCGCACCAGAGGTGCCAGCAGATGAGGCTTGGAATCAAGCGGAAAACGATAGCACGAAGAGTCTTACCAGCGTTCCCAGACCACCATGAGTTATGGAGATCTGAGGGCGAGTTGGCCGACCGACTAATGCCAAGAAGGTTTCCAAAGTAATTCCAGCAACATCTGGCAGAATAACCACTAAAGAACAAATGGTTCCTGGATTCGGAGTCCCCGATGCCGCAGCATCTGCATCGAGAAATGAAAGGAATACCGATAGATTGGAGGTTCTCGTCAAGAGGCAATCCATTATGGAGAATACGCCACATCAAAGTGGTGACTTTAGGTGGAATACGAGAGTCCCAGATGAAGGAAAAAGCAGGGCGAATCGGTTCGTGGGATCTAATCGAAGACCAAGCTTTCAGAATGGAAAAGGAAGAACCATCCCATCCTGAAGATCCACCATGAAAGTCAGAAAACTGTTTCACTGACTGCATGTGTTTCCAGGTCTCACTAGCAAAAGACGGAGAGCCCGAGAAATTTGTGCCCGCAAGACTGCGGTATTTCGCATGAAGGAAAGAAGCCCAAAGGGAGTTGTTAGCGCCAAATCTGTGCCATAATTTACAGGCAAAAGCTGCGCATAGGTCCTTTGGGTTGCGCAGACCCAGTCCCCCTTCATTTTTGGGTCGACAGACCACGTCCCACGACACCCAATGGTGTCGACGGACACTGTCCTTGTTGCCCCAGAAAAAAGAAGAAGCCAGAGATCGGTACGAACGAAAGAAAGACGAGGTAGGGGTCATAGCCGCGAAAACATGAGTTCCCATCGAGTCCAATACGGACTTGATAAGAACAAGTCTTCCAGCTTGAGAAATAAGAGAAGCGTTCCAGCGTAAGATTTTTCCCCTTACTTTATCAGTCAAGGGGTCAAAAATAGCATTGATCTTTCTTCCGCGGTACAGCACAACACCCAGGTACGGAAGAGGGAGAGAGGCCTCCTTGGAGCCCGAAACCGACTCGATCCAAGAAGCTCGAGCGGGGGGCAAATCTTTCGCATGAACAAAGCAGCTTTTGGCGGGGTTGACTAACTGGCCCGATGCCCGCTCATATTGATGAAGAAACATGAGGAGCCGCTGGACAGACGAGACACTGCCATTAGAGAAAATAACAACATCATCAGCGAAGGATAGGGAAGAGATTAGGGGGCAACCCCTTGGAATCCCGAAGCGCTGAATCTGGCCGTAGATAGTTAATGATTGGAGACCGCGAATGAAAGCCTCTGCCGCGATCACAAAGAGAGAAGGCGAGAGAGGGTCTCCTTGACGTAAACCCCTACCTGCCTTAAAGTATCCATTGGCCGAACCATTGATGAGCACCGAAAACCAACAGTTGGAGATGAGCCTCCACACCAAGTCAATAAGTTGTTCGGGGAAGCCGAAGGCTCTTAAGACCTTGATGATGAAAAACCAGGACATACGATCGTAGGCCTTAGCCATATCCAGTTTGAAGACAACATTAGAACCCCTGGACTTCCGGTCGATCTGGGAAATAAGTTCCTGAGCGAGAAGGACGTTATTAGTAATCAACCGTCCTTTGACAAAACCCGCCTGAGAAGGCGAGATAATTCGTTCAAGGAAGGGAGCCAAACGAGAAGCCAGAATTTTAGAAATCACTTTGTTCGAAAAGTTGCAGAGACTGATAGGCCGGAAATCCTTACAGGACCTCGGATGCTCGCATTTTGGAATAAGGATGAGGTTGGTAGAAGTCCAACTAGAAGGCAGGGACCCTCCAGAAAAAAAGGACTGGACAGCAAGGCAAAAATCCTCCTGAATAATAGACCAGGCACACCTGAAAAAAACACCATTGAAGCCATTTGGACCGCTGGCACTATCCTTGCTTAGGGCAAAGACAGAAGCACGAATCTCCTCTGCGGTAGGGAGTTCTGCGAGAGCGTCCCTTTCCGGAGAAATCACAACCCGAGGAATAAAAGCCATCAGAGACGGGTCAGAAACCGAGACCGATGGAGAACCCAAAAAGGATTGAAAATGAGACAGAACGGTCTCTTTAACATCTTCTGGCGAAGAGGCCACAGATTGATCCGGTCGCAAAATCTCACGAATGGTGAGGAGGTTATTCTTCTTACGAATAGTGGAATGGAAGAATTTAGAGTAAGAGTCACCGACGACAACCCATTTGATTCTAGCCTTCTGTAGAAGGTAGTCATTCTCGATACGAAGTTCAGAGGAGAAAATGGTTTGAGCAAGAGCCCAAGCCTCCTTGTTCGCCTCGTTGGGATCCTCGTCAAGAAGGGATTCAGCAGCAATAAGAGATTCTTCGGCCAAGCGAACGCGGTCGAAAATATTCTTGAATACCTGAAGATTCCAAACCTTAAGGCAAGCTTTCAACCGCTTAAGCTTACGACTGAAAAGCTCACAGGGAGAAGCAGCAAGAGGAGCGCTCCAAGACTCGGCCACAACTTGAAAAAAGGTATGGTGAGATCTCCACATGCTCTGGAAACGAAAAGAAGATGGGCCCGTTAAAGAACGGGGCGAGCAGCGAACAACCAAAGGAGCATGATCAGAGAACGACCGATGGAGATGCGCGATCGAGAAGGAAAACGGTAGACGAAGCCACCCTTCCGACCCGAAAACACGATCCAGTCGGGAAAGGATACGGTTGGGTCCCTCCTGGTTGTTGGACCAGGTGAAAGCAGACCCAACAAAAGGCAACTCAGAAAGGCCAGAGATGACAATGAACGAGTTGAAATCCGCCATCGCTACCCGGTTGATGGCGGCTCCTCCTCGTTTTTCCGCTTGGTAGGTGACGATATTGAAATCGCCACCAATAACAGAGGTCGAAAAACCCAACGAGTCGAGTCCTAGAATGTCAGACCAAAGGACTAATCTCTCCATCCGATCACATTTGGCGTAGACCGCCGAGAAAAGAAAGGGAGAGCTAAAAGAAGGGGACGAATAGACCAAAGAGAAAAGCTGAGAGGAATCAAAAGCAGCCTGGACCGACAAAGATTTGGACCATAAGATCCAAATCTTCCCCGATACGTTGGCAGAGCCACCGCTAAATCCAAGAGATAAGACGATACTGGAAATGCCTTCCAGACCCAGGAAGGGTTCCAGGAGATCGACCAAGACAACCGAGTGCTTCTTGACAATGCGTTTAAGCCTAGCCAAAGACGCATCATTGCCAATACCACGGACATTCCAAAAAAGCAAATTCGCCATTGAGATCGCGAACAGACAGCTAGCCGGACAGAGCTCAAACGAGGTAAAGGGAGAACCGGGTAGATCGATCGATCTGCTCGGACGCCGCTATAGAGCGTGTGCGAATGGTGCGGGGAGTAGAGTGGACTCTACGCGAACGGCGCCTAGACGCCCTGGGTATAGAGTCGGAAAGCTGATGAGAAGTATCCAAAGATACTTCAAGACCCGAGCCCACTGCCGAAGGTAAAGTGGCTTCAAGAAGCGAAGACGAAGGCGAAGAGTTCCTAGAGAGGCATGCGAGACGCTCGTTAAGGAGCGCAATCTCATCCTTACTCATGAGAGGAATGGATATGGACAGAGAAAAAGAAGTAACAGGGGAAGAAACAGACGAAACAGGTAGGAAACAATCTGAAGAGTCGGAGAGGGAGGAGGGACTCTCCAGGTCCGGATGATAGGAATGTGCCTGAGGGAATCGATAATAGGAAGGAAACCGAGACAGACTCATACCAATCTTCTACAGAAACCAAACAGATAGGCGAGAAGCAGACAAGCTAAAAGACTCTAAATGGCATGAGCTAAGTAGCACCGATAACGATGAAGGAGATTCAGCCGTAGGAGAGCAGAAGGAGGGAATCGAATCAACGGACAAGGGAGAGAACGATAGAACAGAAACAGATCGGGTCAATGTAAGGGCGCAGACAGAGTGCAGCCTATATCGCTGTGGGAGTCTTACCAATGCCGGACTGTCACTAATAAAATAGCCCCGCGTAGTAGGTAAGAGTCGCAAGTCAGACCAGTCAGAGAGGAATGAGAAGCTTAAGAGCTGACTAACCCTCAGTCTGTCCGTATAGTGGACCATAATGGTCACTATACATGCAGGGCGAGAGTAGCGCCCGAGCCAAGAGTTCCGTTCCCTCATCAAACACGAAAAAGTCCAATCGAAGCGAGCCAAAGGGGACCTAGACCAGAAAGTCACAGTCGTTGACGACAATGGTATGGTGTCGTCAAGACTCAACAAGGGAAACCAAAAACGAATAGCCAACGAAACAGCCCAGACAAAAAGCCTGGGATGAATACATCCTATTCGACCGAAACGAGCCCACAAACACACCTGTGACCAGGAAGGGTGAGACTGATCGCAAAATGAAATGGAACCGAAGGTTGAAACCAAGCCAAAAGGCAATAAATGACCTGACACACACCCGGTCTCAAGAGAGACGGCAATGTCAGGGAGCACACACGCTAGTGTGTCATGGCTCAGACAATAAAAGCAAAGCAAAACAAACGAACACCCATCACCAGTAGGCAACCCATAAAAGCCAAAAGAGCAGTAAAAATAGATGTTCACCTGCCTGCAGAGAACACAACCTACCTGCCAACCTACGACTTCAGGATCGGATCGGCAAGCATCATCCGAAACCGAGGAATTCCCCTCACCCACCACAGAAGCCAGGTCAGTACTGACAACCAGAGAACTCCCACATAATGACCTCCCCGAATAAGAAGAACGACCAGCTATATTCGAAATCAAAGCATCAACAGCCAATTGGCATGGGCGAGAAGATAAAGCGGTCAAATCTTTATCTTCCGCAACGCCAACAGCTGAATCAAAGGACAGAACTTCTGCAACCGGCCAAGAACACGCAAACTCACACACAAACGGCAGACGAGGTATGACAGGAGTGGTCAACTCTCCCGTCTTCCTCAGCGACCTACCCACCTCATCGAGATCGTCAGATCTGACAGAGTCCCCAACCAACGAACCAAAACAAAAATCAGTAGGGACGAAATCCAACAGACCCACCGATGCCCCAATAATCAGCCTTGGCTCGAACTGGGTAGTGAAATCCCGGTTCGCCAGAGACGATGAACTAAGAGAGCAGCGAGTCGACTCCACAAAGCAAGGAGACAGCTCCATAAACACCCCATCTACCAATAGAAATTTGAATCGAGCCAAATTGCTGAAAGCCCCAATCGAGAACACCGAGATCTCAACCGAGCTGTCAGACGAAAAGCATACCGACAGCGGAGGTTGCACCACATCAAGCAACGCAGTGGCGATAGCAGAAAAGGAAGGGCAAGGTCTCCCAAAGACACCACTGAAAGAGAAAACCCCCCAATTCCATTACTACGCCAAAAAAAACAGCAGCGAACACTTACGATCGAGAGAAGGTACAAATCACCAGGAGGCGCTCGCTAAGGAGCTGACCTAATAAAAGAAATAAGCAGATGAAGAGAAGGGGAGAGGCGGCAGAGATTCAGACGATGGAGATGAGAGAGGAAGCCATTAATTAGTTTTTTGCCCGTTATTTTTGCCCGTTTTTCAATTTGTTTTTTTTATGTAATGCAATTTTTTATTCGAACCCTAACGTTAAATTAATGTTTATACGTGACATTGAACCTTAAATAATGTCTAACCAGTGTCTAAATACATGATTAGATTCTTACTTGAGGTAAGAAACATTGTCTAGACGGGCCTAGACAAGTTGCTGGACGGTAAGCCTTGCCTAGCGTCCAGACGAGACCTAATCGGAGGCCTAAAAGGATTTTTACAACAGTGATTGTAACGACTTATTCCGTGTCGAAGTTAAAGTAAATTTTTATTTCACAAGCATTTGCATGTATGTATGTATACATTCCGCTATACCTCACCTACACCCCTATAGTTTTCAGTGATACATTATTTGAAATTGAGTGAAAATTTGCGAATGCGTTTTTACATGACTTGGAATTATTTTCACAAAATTTTAGGCAATTCAGATACTTCTACAATATTCAAAATAATATTTTATTTCAGATGCTAAAATAAACGTTTTAATGATTAATGTTTGATTTAACGTTTTGAACATGCTAAAAGTTTTGAAACGATCTCATTATCTCTAGACATAGTGTTAATAGTGTAGATTGAACATCCTCAAAGTTTCGTTTTATGACACCTTCGAAAATTCTTGTCAGGTTAGTCCAACTTCATTTAATTATTATTCTTACTGGTGTTGTAATTAATTCACAAGAGTAGTAGAATTTGGGCATCTCTAATTGGATTTACTGGAGTTTGCGATCACCCAAACCAAGAAAAAGCTATTATTTTCTGATCATTTAATAACAATGAAATAAAATATTGGTGTCGCGCTCAGCAGCTGTTTAATCATGATTTATGAACCAAAACTATTGATTAGTTGCTTAAACTGATTAGAAAGCGTACATTCTGTGTCTTTCCAATTATATAAATGATGCTTTTGTAAATATGCGCAGACAACAAAAAGGATGTAGCTATACGTGTTGACAGAAGCTGCATGATGATTACAAGAATTTGAATCAGAAGGCTGAAATTGAAGGACTAATCCTAGTCAAGAATAGGAGTACACCTGAATGATGTGACATATGTACCAGGTTTACTTTTGCTATCAGTATTTATTTATTCACTATCGATTGATTCAACAGTTAAACCAGAATAATTTTATTATATTGGGCTTTCTAATCTCTTGATTTCTCCACCACTATTCTTGTATAATGAATAATATAGTAAATACAAATTCATAGTACAATGATTATCAAGTTGCAGTCTCTCTGTGCAAGTACTTTAATGTTTATTTATGGTAGTTACTGGCCTTTAACTACTCTTCTAGTCTCTTTACCTGCCTTATACGTAGGCCTGTCAACGGATACTTTCGAATGTGGATAGTGTCATATCTGCATCCGCATCCTAAATCATTTTCGGATATCGGATATCCGCATCCGCGGATACGAATGGATATCAAATAATTATTCTATCCGCTAACGACCGATAAATCAAGAAATATAAATGAAAATTTTTAGTTTAACATAAACTTTTTTCAATTTCATTGATTATAAAAGTGTTAAAAATATACAAATATAATAATAATAATAAATAGTTTTGAGCAGTTAACATGCATTTAGTGCATATAATATAAACTTCTAATTTAATAAAACCATAAATAAATATATTTCTCTATACTAAATGCACATAATTTAAACTATAATCTTGAAAAATACCGGACGGATAATTTTCGGATGCGGATGTCTTCATATCCGCATCTACATCCTTTTTTCTGATATCGGATATTTATTCGCTTTTCGAATGCGGATGCGGACGGATTTCGAATTTTTCGGATATCTATTGACAGCCCTAAACTTATACGCATCATATGGACCTTAATCATCATATATGTTATGTATATTTTTACTAAGAACTATACTCATCAGTTTGCACTCACGATAGGATAAGAGACCCATTTCAGTTTACGAATATATCTCCGGTTTCAAGTTTACAAATACTAATGTGATTCAGCATTTGCAAATTGACAGTGCAAAATAATAGTTGTCAGTTACGTTCAATATGATCCTTGCAACCAGTCTTTTGTTGTATGCCGTCTTCATTGTTTTAAACTCATATTTCTCTAAGAGTTTAGCCTAAAGAACCACTTCAACTACTAGAAGAAGAATTAATCATTTAGATATATAATATACTTGGGGGTGATGAATGAACAATATATACTTTCAACAAAAGAAAGCGACCTTCTATAAGAATGAAATTCTTATGTTAAGAATCTTAGGTTACAATATCAACCTAAACGGGTCCTAAAACTTATTTAGAACACGCAATATGGTCCGTTTACCTCATTTCATAGTGTATTTTTTTTATATAGCAAAACATATAATATTTACTTAAAAGCTAAAACTATAACCGCTACTTGATGATTGGAGTTTTTTACAAATTTTTTTTGCCCCTTCTCCTATTGGAGATCATTTTAATGATCACATTCACGCGAGAGAGGCTGTTGAATAGTGAGAGTCAAATATATATCAAACAAGTAGATAGTTTGAAATAGGTCTATCAACGGTTACTTTCAAATGCGGATAGTGGCATATTTGTATCCTCATCCTAAATTATTTTTGAATATCGGATATCCGGATTCGCGCATACGGACGGATATCGAATAATTATCCTATCCGCTGACGTCGGATAAATCAAAAATCATAAATGGAAAATTTTAGTTTAACATGAACTTTTTTCAATCTCATTGATTATTAAAATGTTAAAAATAAATAAATATGATGATAAAAAATAGTTTTGAGCAGTTAATATACATTTAGTGCGTATAATATAAACTTTTAACTTAATAAAACAATAAATAAATATCTTTCATTGTATTAAATACGTATAATTTAAACTATAATCTTGAAAAAAAATAGGACGGATAATTTTTGAATGCAGATGTCTTTCTATCTGCATCCGCATCCGTTTTTTCGCATACCAGATATTTATCTGCTTTTCAGATACGAATGCTGATGGATTTTGGATTTTTTGGGTATCCATTGATAACCATAGTTTAATGACAAACTCATCCTTTTTTTTACTCCAAGGAAACCATCTTTACTTTTTAGTGAGAAGGATAAAGTTTTGTTTCAATACCATGTTAAATTAGGGCTTTCAATTTTCCTTGCGACTACTTTGAACGATGCAGGAGTGACTCTTATCGGAGGCGCATCAACTCTCGACGGTGGTGACAAAGTCGACCTTAACAATGACGACAATGGAGAGGCGTGCGATGAATTTGACGATGATGAAAAGAGGAGACAGTGATGGTGATTGACGTGAAAATAAAAGTGGTGTTGTACCATGAAGATGATTGGAACACTAATGTGTTATAGCAACGATGACTGAGTGACGTTTTGTTTGATTAGAGCTGGAGGTGGTGAAAGAGCAACGTGTGGAATTGGGGTAGAAGAAGATAACAACTAGTAATGATACCCTGTAGTAGCATTTTATGTTTTTCTTTTAAAAAGAACAATTGTATGTATTTTTGCTCCTAATGTTATTCTGTAGTACCATTTATTGGTAGAAGATGTATATATTATATTAGCTCATAATGATATTTCATAATATCAGTTTATGAATTGTTGTAGCGATTTTTGAATAGCAGTAGCATTTTTGAGATGAAGTTTGTATTTCAGCACACAATGCTATTTTATGGTAGAATTTATGAACTCCAATAGCATTTTCAGAACTAGTTTAGCATTTTTTTGATTTGTAGTAGTATTTTATGAATTGTAATATCATTTTGTAGATGAAGTGTGTAACCTTAGATTACAATGCTATTTTGTGGTAGCATTTTATGAATCGTAATAATATTTTTAGATGAATTAAATGTATATATTGCTTATAAAATTATACACATGTGGCATTTTTAAATAAAGTTTTTGTATGGTTATACCTTCCAGTAGCATTTGATGGTATCATTTTATTTTATTTTTTGAAATTTATAATGTTGTTTGTTGTAAATTATTTTGTAATGCTACTACATAGTAGCACTTTTATGTTTGTTGAAAAGAATACATGTGGCAATTAATTTTCAATTCTACCATGTAGTTGCATATTTAAATGCTACTTCATAGTGGTATGTTATATTTACTGAATCAGATAAAAGAATATAGTATTTTTTTCCTATAATGTTACTGTGTAGTAGCATTTTGTACTTGTTATTTTTTGTGTTTTTTTATTGTACTATTTTCTTACGATGCTAGCACGCAGTATCATTTTTGTAGGCGATAATTTTGTAAAAAAACACGTATAATAATATGGGGTTTTTAGGCTCAAGGAAAAAGTCAGAAAAAAATTTAGTTGCAGGGACAAGAAAGTTGTTTTTTAGGCTGAAGGACACTTTTTAGTGTAAATCACATAATGATAGTTGTAACTATCATTTTCAGTTTACACTAAAAAGTGTCCTTCAGACTAAAAAACAAACTTGTTGTCCCTGAGACTAAATTTTTTTGCAACTTCTTCCTTGTGCATATTTACCTGTAATAATATTGTATAGCATCATTTTTTTTTCTTGCTACCTTTTTTGTTGCAATGAGAAATTATGGCAAAAGAAAGTGGAAAATAATGTAGGTTAAGGCTAGAAAGTCAAGGTGGTGTAGAAGTTAGTGGCACAACATGTGTTGAGATAAACTACGGTTTTATATGGTGCGCCGTTGGTCGACGTTGTAAAAAAACTAGGATTTCTAGTCAGTGGAGGCAGCTAGATGGTGGTAGGTGGTGGGCAGAGGTTGGTGGCTGTGCAGACTACGACAGCACAGGGAGTGATGACGGTTGATGTGGTAGCAGTATGGAGGCGATAACAGTGGTAACGGTGGAAGGAGAAGCAGTGGTGAGGGCAATGGGTTGGGATACATGATTGGAGAAGAGATGCATATTGTTTGTTTTGTCCTTTTAACAAATTTCAAAAGTTGGTGCCTTCGAGACTAAAAAAGGTCACAAGTTTGTTTTTTTAAATAAAATACTCCCATATCAAATTATCAAAAGAAAATAACTAATTTAATTGTGTGTGAATTACTTGCAGTAAAAGAGTATGAATTGACAATTAAGGCATGAATCTTTGACCATATAATTCTTTTGTCCCTAATGAATTGCCTTCACCTCCAAGTTACATACCTATTGTTAGCCTTAAAATTGGTCGACATCCTTGTAGATACTATGAAGGACCAACGATTTGAAATGTAACCGTTGATCGTTGTTTTTTTGCGGATTGAGCCTCTGCATAACATTATTTATGAAAACCTCTTAATCTTAGGTCAAAATATAGGAAAAATGTAAAGAAAGATGGAGTACAAAGGAAAATCACATGTGGATTTTATAGTGGTTCAACATTGTCTATGCTTACTTTAATTAAAATATATTTGTATTTTTCACTAATTTACGGAGAGTATTACAACTTAAATCTTAAAATCTAAGTCTGCTTTAAGATAGGAAAATGGAAGAACCTCCCCTTGATGAAAAAAATAATTCGATCCCTTTCTTGGTAGATATCCCTCTGCGTGGAGAAATGAGTTAGGGTTTTGAAATCGAGCTCCTCCATTTGAAAAGTCGGCTGTGAAAATATCTCCTTTAGACGCGAAAGTTGGTGAAATATTAGGGGATATTTTTGACTCAGCATCATCTATTGGTACCGGTCGATGGACTTAGTGAATCTTCATGCTTTGCTTCGATTGGTAATGCAATTTTTCTATCGATCCATCATTTCTTCATGCCTTAGCTTTATTCCATGCACAATGACTAGAATACATTAGTATTTCACTTGGAATTGGGAATTCTATCGATTAGTACTGGTTCGTGCCAGATGATACTTAGCTATTTCCAAGTTTTCTTCTCATACCATTGTATGCTCGATCATCTATGAGATCTTTATCCATTTCTTTATCATTTTGAATCCTAACATCATTGAATCATCGTGTGTGAAAATCGTTAATAGTACCCCCCCAAGGTACGCTCTATGAGTACAATGTGTATTTTGTTCAGAGACAAACAATCGAATTCTTAATATTTTAGACGCTTTCATTACTCAAACAATTTCCATTGAGCATCGTGTCTTTAAAGAACACTTTAGCCCCACATAATCATTGGGTCATGCCTTTCTAATTGATATAATCACTACAAGAAAAACCATTTATAGTTGCAAAAATTGGCGGCGTTTCTTTCTAAATGCAACCAAAAAGTATTTCCCTAAAAAATATAAATGCAGCTAAAAAGATTTCACGTTCCCGCCAGTAATTCGTGGAATTTTTTGCTAAAGTTTTTTGTGGCCGCTCAAATTTCCTTTACCACTTTTTCTTCTTCTCAAACTACTCCACTTAAAAAAAATGATTCGTCTCTTCCAATTTACTCCATAAGCCCTACTTTTCCTAATTCAATAACTACGACCGATTTTAAAAGCAGAATTCCAAGTTTCGCGAATCAAAATCCCAATTACCAAAATCAAAACCCCCAACCCAGACTTCGAACTGGATTTAGGTGATTGTGGAATGAATGCGGAGGCGGTGAAGGTAATTTCAAGTGGAGCGGTGGTGGATCAATTCGAGGAGGCGCTGCTGTAAGAGACGAGCACTCCGAACTTCGTCTAGATCGAGCGGTGGTGAATCAATTCGAGGAGGCTATAAAAATCATTATACGAGAACATACCAATAGTTTCACTCCAAACTCCGTCTAGATCGAGCACTCCGAATCCGCCCTAATCCTCACGTCCGCCACCTTCCTTTCCAAGGTTGACTCCGAATCCGCCCTAATCCTCACGTCCTACCATTCTGAATTGATCACTAAAGCACTCAAAGGTTGGTTGGTGAATTCTCAGACAATAACCTTATTTTCTATTTTATTTCTTCTTTTTTCCGTTAGTGTAAAAGATTTTCGTAATCAGCGGGTATGTTTACTTAGTTACTTAAACGATGATTATACTAATTTTCTTCAGTTATTTGTGTGGGCTCAATCTTGGAGGTAGGCTTGTATTAACAATTTGATTTTGAACGTTAAATATCTTTGGAGGGAGCATGCTCTTACCATTCTATTTCAATCTGGGAAATGTATCATTAGCTTACATAATCATGGTTCCCATTTCAGTGATTTTATCATTATTTTTTCATAGTTCTACACTTTATTTTTATAGTTCTGAATTGAAGACGGAGAACTTTGATATTGATTAAAAGTCACTGACTTGTTGAATGAAACTCATGTAGCAGATTATCACTAGTTTCAGATGTAAATTTGATCCTACAAGATTATGGTAATGTACTGCCTTTGCCAAATAGTTATTCATTTGCTCCACCAGTATGAAAATAATATTTGCTTTGACTCAATAGGATAATTATTATGTGTTTAGTTTATTATCCTATGGAATAAATGTGTTACTGTAGTTTTATTCATTAGTGCGTGTGTGGTGCCGTTGTTTTGCATGTTTGGAGTGAAACTAAGTACATAAATTGAGATGGTCCATAACAGCTTTCAAAGACGGTAAATAAAATTAATACTTCATGCAACTTTTTCTAGATAAATATATTAATCATCCACGATCATTGTGGAAGCATTACTGTTGTTGTAAGGATGAGCTTGCAGGCTAGTTTGAAACTATAAAAATTTATGAACATTTTATGTGGACATATGGGTGACACTAATATATCTGTAAACAGCTAAAATATGGAAGCAAAGTACAGTAATTCTGCATGACACTAGAACCTGTTTTATGCACTATATCTGCTTCAGTTCTTGGTAATATAGTATCAGTAAACAACCATTTTTCCGTTGCTTATTTCAGATGGTTATAGGCAGGGGGTCGTGGGTGGGTTCCAAATTGGGTCGCTCAAAGAGGTGGTTTGTTAAGGTGTGTGCCCTTGGTGAGGAAGAATATGGAGATGTTCGCTGCTTGTTACCCTCATGTTACCTTGAGCAAGGTATTATATCCTTATGATGTATGATGCATGTCTATGTCTAGCATACAATGATATATCAATATCTACAATTAGATAAATTAGGCGTCCTTCCACCCAGGAAGCATCTGATTCGAATGGGGAAAAAATAATGTGAAATCAATTATTTGGCCGGACTTTTTCGTGTAAACGAATAAAACTGAAACGCGCACTCTCACTCGCTCAGTCAAAGCAAACAATGTCTGCTTCTAACAGGCTCTTCCTATCCCCATTGTTAAATCTTTCCGCTCCTAAACCCTGTTTCTTCCTCATCACCTCAAACCCTAAGCCCCTTTTCTTTTCTCTCAATTTCAAATCCGAACTCAAATGCAATTCCAATTCAAGTGGCAACAGCAGCAAATGGGCTGATCGTATCTTATGATTAATTCATATACAATGACGACAATCACTAGTCAAACATTGTGCAACCAAAGAAAATAAATTTTACAGAGAGACGCACTGCTATAAATGGGCTTTAATGTGATAATGAGGATTTGGTACAAATTGTAAGCACTTTGAAGTCAAGATAGAGTTGCAAGAAAGCAATAATTATGAGGAAGAAGTAACGGAATACATTTCAGAAATTAACTTATGTACTGATAAAAAACATATAATTCACTAGTGCAGCTAGATGTTACAAAGATATATATACAAACAGTACACATAGAATTATATAACACATGGATGCTGGAGCAGAAATGTAATATGCAAGATCACATTAAAGTAGACCAGGCCGAGAAATTACAGGGAAGTGATGTACAATCAGCACCGTTCCTCCTTGCCTTTTACTGTTCTTTTTCAATGTTTCTTTCTTCTTATGTATTTCACCATGATTCTTTGTATCATTGCCTTGTTCCATACATTCTTTAGTAGTATCAGCTTCTTGTACTTGGCATATGTTACTTTGCAACTAAGTACCCCCAAATAAAGGCATATGGTTCTTGTAAATGCTTATATTGATGCCCATATTTTATCATTTCTTCATTCTTATGCTGAATTTTTACATTAACTAATAGTTTCTATTGTTGTCTACATATTTTTGAAAGTCATAATCCATGCTTATGCGTACAAGGTCACCCATCATTTGCAGCTAAATAAGAAAGTTTTGGACCAGGTTGCAAGCTAGAATATTGGTCATGCACAGAAGGTGCCTGAATGAAGCATTTGCGGTATCAGTAAAAGCATTCGGTGTAGGAGAAGCTACATATGAATTGGCATCAGATAGACAGGCAGGCTGCACTCAAGCTACGTAATCAGGGCTTTGGATGGATGGGGGAGTGGGCTAACTTATGGTTAGTTTGTTTTTCATTTAACTTCCTGATTTTAATACCTTCTTCTTTAGCTATTTTTTATAATGGTGGATTATTCTTACATTTCAAATTTCGCGGCCTTGAAAGAAACAAGAATCCAACAAAGAATCACTACATAACATGGATTCACATAATTTGTTATGAAGAAAATGAGAAGTGTGCAAAATGCGTACTTGATAATCTGGTTTGGCTTCATCGTATTATAATTCATATTAGGAACAAAGGTCATGGCTTCAAATTCATAATTCTTGCTAAGAGCGTAGTTAATAGGGGGTAGGTTAGTCAGTGAACAACCCCCAGTGAGGATAATGGGTTCTGGTACACTTCGATTTTGACAACTATGTCATTCATACTTTTTTTATTTTTATTTATAAATTGAACTTTGATATGCTTTAACCTGTAGCATCAAACAAAAGATAATGGACGACAAATCTATCCCATGGGCCATGGCATTGTAAAATATACTTGTATAATGTTGTAGATGTTTGATATCATATTTGAAGTCCTACGAGTTAACGTAATTGTTTGACTATCTGTTGTGCTTTCACTTGTGCAGGCATCGGACTTTTGAAGAGAGCAAATTTGGACTTGATGATGCTAGCTTTCACTTATGTATGCAACAAAGAATTATGAGTAATCAAACGTTTTGTTAGCACTAGTTAGATATAACATTTATTAGTACCCGATGTGTAAATTTGTATACAAATGGTTATTGTATGTGAGTTAGGTCAGTTTGTCGAAAAACTATTGTATTGGAATGGTTATGGATATTTTATTTAATTATATGGTTAATGTGTTTTTTAACTTATTTGAATATGATGATTATGTGAGTGATTGTTGATTGATATAATAGAACCAAAATAGACCATTAACAGGAAATAATAGCATGAAAAAATGGTGTAAAATAATAAACAACTTTTAGTAGTGTTTCAAAAACGCTACCGAAGTATATATAGTGGCATTGAGTAAATGCAACCGTAAAACAGGGGTAAAGTTGGAAATTCTATTAGTAGCGTCAAAAAATCTTTTGGTGGCGTTTTTTAAACGCTACAAAAAATTTATGGTGGCGTTTGAAAAACGCTGCCAAAAATGCATTTATAGTGGCGTTAAAATAAATGCAACAAAAAATCATGGATTTTTAGTCGCATGTTTTCTAGCGGCGTTTATCAAAACGCCACCAAAACTTTTTGTGGCGTTTTTTGTGCGCCACTAAAAATCAAATTTCTTGTAGTGAATGTTCAAATCTTCACTATCCGAAAAATTCATATTTTCTAATGAGAACTCCTTCCATCTATATGTAGACTAATCCACCAAAATAAGTTATAAACAATATGATACAAAATTGCTTGGATATATTCCCAAAATTGTTGATAGGGATCGATCAGTATCGAATAATAGGGAATCGATCTGTACCGATCGATGGCCCTAGCTATATATTCTATACTTAGCCTATTTCTCAAGCACTTTCTCTCTTCACTTCCAACCTCTTGCTGCTATCGACCGTCCTTCAAGCCCTAGCCTTCAACAATCGAGCCAAATCTTTCTTAATCCATTCCATATTATTCATAATCTTTAAGGTAATCAATCCTATATATAAATAAATCTACACACACTCATACTAGTATTACATTGACTCTATGCAAATCCATCAATATCCATTCCATCATTGATCAATGTCCGCCCTTAAAATTTAGCGATTTGAGAACCAAACTTCGTTGACTTTGCACTAGGAATTCACACAAAAACATCCATCATTGATCTCTCTATCAATTTCACAAGATTTCGATCAATTGCCTAAAACCCTAAATTTATCGATATCAATCGATATGGGTTAGATGTGCACATTTTAGGGACTTTGTTGATTTTGATCGCCGATTATTCTAGGAATATACATTACATCATCACTTGCCTCCACCGATCTTAGAGTCACCGATCCTTGGAAAATCCATTCCCTCTTTAAGCAAAAATCGATCAAGAATAATAGTTCCCGCATATACGAGTTAATCAGGGGTTGTTAACATAGTTTCTATGTTAATAGCTACAATTACGCACGGTTCCATCTTACGTTGGATATGTGTGTTCATGCACACCCCTAATCATTTTTCAACATGAGCCAACATTCATATCATATAATGCTCTACTGCATACTACATAAGACATTTGGCATATATGTGCATCGAGGACACTACACTCCCCCAGTCGATGTATAAAGTTTGATAGGTCAACACACATCACATTTGTTGGAGATAACACTATGGCTGCACCATGGCTAACCTTACACTATATTTATATGCATTCATATTGAAATTGTATACAACGTAAATCATACCTTATATAACATCTAACTTTTGAGTTTGTTTCCAGTTTGAGATTCCATATATGGACTTGTGATGCTTCCATTATATTTGTTACCATGATCATCGCTTTCACTTTGACATCCTTGGTAGGTGCATCAAGTACTGTTATCCATCATTTTAACCAAGCAGCTTTCAAATGAATTTGGACATTAGGATGAAGACAAAATGATTCGAGGACTTGGAAGCATGCTTGTAAGGACAAGAGGAATAGACTCAAGGATTTGAAGAAAGATTAGAGGTAAGAAGACAGGTCGGTACTGACCACTTTTTTTGCTACCCATGGGTCTCTGGAGTTATGTTTTGTACAATACTAGGAAGAGTGATCGTCTAGGGGTCCATTTTCCAAGGAATAGGCAAACAACTCCAAGGAAGTACTAAAGGAAAGAAGACAAGGATTTGAGATATCAGAACTTCTCGAAAACAACACAACTTCTAAGGAAAAGTGCTCGAAGCTCGATAGATCGAAGATGGAAGACCAAAAGAAGGAAGATGGGACAACTCCCCATCAAAAAATCAGGTCGGTATTGATCAAATGTGATCGACACCGAGAAGAATTTATCGATTTGGGGATTCCATCTTCCCCTCCTTTTTTGGATACGAAGTTAGACTTGGTATATTGATATCTAGTAATTCTGTTGGATAGTTTCTCTATAAATACAACACGTATGGCATTGGAGAAAGGACTTCTAGTAATTTGCTTTCTTTATCTTCCATCTCTCCTCATCCATAGTTGCTAAGGAAGCTACTCTTGGTTGTTCTAGGCTATTAGACTTGTCAAACCCTTGTACTAGTTACTAATAATCTATAACCAATAACAATATAATAGACGTAGGCCATAGATTTGCCAAAACCACTATAAGAAATTTGGTGTTCTCTCTGTTTTACTTATAGTTTTTGCTAGATCTCTATATTTCTATTCGTTTTTGGGTGTTGTGTCATTTCCTAGCTCAACATTTTGGTGCTTTCGTTGAGAGAGGCGATTCTCTGGCGTAGATCAAACTTTTTCTTGTGGATTGGAGTATCCAGAGGTTAAATCCAAAAGGTTTTCATTAAGGAACTCGAAGAATTTGCATACATGAATCAATGACACCTAGCAGATTTGGAAGATCAATTGAATCACCATGATGAGGTGTCTAATCAACCACCAACATCGTTGCTAGGACCATCTGCTCCTCAAGAGATGGTCACGAGGATGGAGTTTGATAAGATGATGTAAGAGTTGAATCAGATAATGGCTGATAGTTAGAAGGCTCTATTGGACAAGATGGATGCAAACATAGCTTTTTGACCCAATAGTCATAGATAACTAGGAGGAGTGGGATAAGGACTTCACCTACAAGATCTAAAGAAGAAAAATCTTCTGCTTCTAGTCAGAATAGACGAGACGGAAAACAAAAGTAGAAGGAAAAGACTATTGGAGTAGTAGGGGAAGTTGTTGGAAGAAGTAGGAAGGCTCCCCCTAAGGGGATTCAACTTGGTACCGAACACAATCAGGTCGGTAGCAAGAAGAATTTTGGACCCTCAGAGGGGCAGGAAGTTGAGGCTATTGACTTGTCTGATTCTAAGGATGATCTGTAGCATGATGGTAATGGTTATGAACTGAATGTTGAAGTTCAAGATGCTAGAATATAGAAAACTGCTATAGAGCCACTTAAGCGTCAGAAAGACCTGAAGGTGTGGTTCTCCCAGAGACCGGAGAACCTAGACATCAACGAGAAAATCGAGACTGTTTGTAGAGTCAACATTCGGCCCAGCTCTTGATGGTTGACCTTCAGAGTTCCATGCTAGCGAGGAGTACATATCGGATATGGTTAAGTGGTTGGTGGAAGGAAATAAATGGACAATGAATGAGGATTCGTATTCCATGCCAAGTAGAACTCCATTCATGGAGAATAATCCGAGGGAGGAGTATCACATGAGATTTATGATATTAACAATGCCATCGTATAACGGGACCACCTATCCTAGACCGCACTTGTTTAAATATTAATAGCATATGGATGGTGCCAGACAATGGACGCGGTTCGGTGTAGATGTTTTCCTATTTTCCTAGAAGGTGTTGCATTGATGTGGTTTACTCGGTTTGCGTCGAAATCCACATCAACTTTTGATGAGTTGGCGAAGAAATCTCTGGAGCTGTTCAGGCTCCACATCTCTTGGCCCAAGGATGTGATGTCTTTGTCAAGCCTTTCTCAAGGACCTAAAGACTCATTGAAGGGGTTCTTGAATAGGTTTAATATTGCAGTAATAAAGGTTAATAAGCCAAAGGAAGATTTGGTTTATGGCATTGGTTTGGGGCATACATCCGGACAAGGACTTTGGAAAATGGCTGAAGATGAAGCAGCCGACGACAATAGAGGAATTCCACCAGAAAGCTAATTAGTTCTTGCATTTGAAAGAAGCGAGTCAGCCTATTGGAAAGACTGATAGTGTGGATAGTCGAAGGAGGTAATTCAAAATAGCATGGCAATTAAGCAAACCGACGAGAGTTTCGGTAATATGGTAGTAAATGTTAGTAATCCTAATAATCAGTAAAAGAGAAATCAGAGTTCCAGTGGCAAGTGGAATGAAACCAAGAAGCGTCAAGGAATATGAGGCCGGATGAGTATATACCTCTAAATGATACATTGGAGAATATATACCTTGCTAGGAAGGATGCAACTATGGAAGAGCGGCACTCAGGCAAGTACTGTCGTATCCATGAAACTCATAGACACAACACAAATGAGTGTCGGCATCTTAGCGATTTTATCAAGGAATTGATAAGGAAGAAAAAGTTGCAACAATTCGTGAGGGAGCCATAGGATGGTAGGAAAACTACTAGACCCCAAGGACCGAATGCCCAAGGAAATCAACCTGGACCTAGTGGGGAGAGGCCTAGGTGGACTGATGGAAGAATAATTATCAATACTATAACAGGAGGACCTCATCCAGTAGAGATAAGTTGGAAGGAAATGGAGCGGAATGCGAACTCGTGGAAGCACATACTATAGAAGAGTTGCTTTTCCATAGAGAAGGAGCTCCGACTAAGTAGCAAAGGATGGTAACATACGATATTGTGTTGAGGAATAGGGATTTTGATGGAGTCGAAGCGCCGACTTTCGACCCCATGGTGATTACTTCATTTATTGGCCTAACAACGGTACATTGGGTCTTGGTGGATAACAGAAGTTCTGTAAATATTCTTTTTAAAAGAATGTTCAATTAAATGAAAATCAATATGATGGATGTCAAGCCTTGTAAATCTAGGATTCAAGGATTTATAAGTGAGAGAAACAACCAATTGAGACAATTAACTTGTCCGTGGAGTTAGGTGACGGAGACCGCAAGGTGGTGCAGATTTAGAAGTTTGTAATGATAGATGAATATTCGATATACAACACCCTTTCGGGCCGACTAGCCCTTGTCGATTTTAAGATAACACTGGCTCCTAGTTACTTAATGATGAAGTTTCCCATGGAGAATGGGGTCAGATCAGTTAGAGGAGACCAGAGCATAGGTAGGGAATGTTATGTCATTGAGCTGAGAGAGGCAAAGCGACGGGAGAAAGACAAGAATGTAGAGAGAGCTCTCTGCATTAAGAACTCAGAAGCATAGCAATTAAAGTTCAAGCCCTAGCTTGGGAATCATAGTAGGTTTAATAAGTCTATGGATCCCAGGAAGAAGTCAGAGGAAGTGTGGGCGCCTCTGGCTGAGCTGACAGTCAATATCTCAATCGATATTGACGATCCCACTCGGGCTCTTAAAATCCGATCTCAACTCATCGCGGGATTGAGGAAGGAGTTAGTCAATTTTCTATGATCTAACTTGGATGTGTTTTCTTAGATGCATTCAGATATATGCGGGAAATCGCTGGAGATAGCATGCTACGCACTGAATGTAGACCCGAAGTTTCCACCCGTGAAGTAAAAGAGACACAGTTTGGGTCCGGAGCGATCCGCTTTGTTGAAGGAAGAAGTAGATAAGCTAAAAGCAAACAGTTTTATTCACGATGCTTTATACCCGGAATGGGTATCGAACCCTATCGAACCCATTATTGTTCAAGAAATTAAACAGAAAGTGGTGGACATGTATTGACTATTCTGACTTGAATAAAGCATGCACGAAGGATAGCTTCCTTTGCCTAGGATTGATCAGCTAGTAGACGAGACTATAGGACATGAGTTTCTCTCTTTCATGGATGCTTATTCTGGTTAAAACCAGATACCGATGCATGTACTGGATCAGGAGCACACAAGCTTCATAAGGATTTGGGATTGTATTGCTACCAGGTGATGCCGTACGGTTTGAGAAACACAGGAGCTACATATTAGACATTGGTAAATTCTATGTTCTGGAAGCAAATCAGACAAATGATGTAAGTATACATGGATGATATGCTCATAAAGTCACGGCTATCAACAAATCACTTGAACGATCTTTCGAAGATGTTCGAGATTTTACAAAAGTACGGAATGAAGTTGAATCCGTTGGAATGCTCTTTTGGGTTGCATTTGGGAAATTTTTTGGATTTTCATGAATGCAAGGGGCATGGAGGCTAATCTAGAGCAGATTAATGCTTTAAGGAACGTGAGTGCCTCGACATGAAGAATTGCATAGCTTACATGGAATGGTTGCTGCTTTGAGTCGGTTCTCAAAGGTAATGGATAAATTCATATTGTTCTTTGATGCCATTAAAAAGGGTACAATTGTTTTTAATGGAACGAGGATTGTAAGAATGCCTTCAAAGAGTTACTAAGGCACATGGAAACACCATCGGTTCTATCCAAACCGTTGTACGGAGAGGACTTGTTTGTTTATTTGGCAGTGTCTGCTCATGCACTAAGTGCAGCATTGGTACATGAGGAGGTGAGGATTCAAAGGCCAGTTTATTATATCAGCAAGCGGTTTACTGGAGCTGAGAGGAATTACCCGAAGTTAAAAGAAATTGTCTATTGCACGCTGATTGCGTCAAAGAAGCTGCGAGTATATTTTCAAGCTCATCCGATCAAAGTGCTAATGGATCAACCTTTGAAGATAGTGTTATACCAACCCGAGACTTCAGGAAAGCTGCTAAAATGGAATCGAACTAAGTTAGTACGATATTACTTACTATCCAAGGAGAGCGACAAATTGGTAGGCATTGGCGGACTTTGTCGTCGAGTTTACCGCATGATGGTGGAGAGGAAGACGATACGATCACACTCTCCCATTGGAAACTATTTGTGGACGAAGCTTCAAACGGACATAGTTTCTGGTGTAGGAGTAGCGCTTGTAACTTCAGAAGGACGATCAATTTGTTATGCAATGAAGTTTGAATTTCCTACGACTAACAAGGTTGAGTACGAGGCGGTAATAACGAGGCTAAGAATAGCAAAGGAGCTGGGAATAAGGACGCTGAACATAATCAGTGATTCCTAGCCGGTGGTTTGTCAAGTGAAGAAGGAATATCCTCCTTACCCGATGAAGGCATTGTAACTGTTGGCTAATATAGAAAACTACACAATAACGCACATCTCTAGAGAGAGAGAGAGAAATGCGAATAGCTAGTTGTGGGGAAGCACGGTTGATGGGTTTGGTTTTAGTGGAGGTTTTGATGGCTCCGAGTATCGACCAGATGGATGTCGAGTAGATTTTGTAGACTGTAGAGAAGAGGAGTCGTAGATGACTCCAATCAAGGATTATTTACTCAAGGGGATCTCTCATGAGAAAGGAATGAATAGAAATTCGAAAAGCACCAAGGTTCATGATGCAAGAAGGAGTACTTTACAGGAGAGGATTCTCTGCCCCTTGCTCAGGTGTGTAACCAAGGATGAGGCTAGTAAAATCCTTATGGAGATCCACAAGGGTAGTTGTTGTTATCACACCAGGGGCAGACATTAGCAAAAAAGGCACTTCGTTGTGGATATTTATGGCCAACAATAAATCGACATGCAGCCGATTACACCAAATGATGCGACCATTGCCAGAGATCTACAAAGATACCAAGAGCTCCATCAACCGAGCTTACACAAATGGTCAGCCCATGGCCATTTGCAGTTTGGGAAATTGATATTATCAATGTGCTACCGATGGTGAAAGAAGGAGCTAAGTAAGCTATAGTTGCAATGGATTACTTCACGAACTGGACCGAACCAGAACCGCCTGCCACGATCACAATGAAAAAGGCAGTCAACTTCATAACAAAGAACATCATCTATAGGTTTGGAGTATCTCAGAATATCATAATGGATAATGGAACCCAGTTCAAAAATACATAGTTCAAGGATTTTTGCAGTCGATATAAGATTGAGAAGAGATTTTCGGTGGTAGCATACCCATAGGCGAACGAACAAGTGGAGGCAGTGAATGAAATCATCAAGTCCACCTTAAAGAAACGGTTAGCTAAAGCCAAGAGCAACTGGGTCAATAAGCTCTCAGTGGCATTGTGTGCTTACAGGATGACTCACAAGTCTGCGATAACCCATACGCCGTTCTCTTTAGCCTACGGATCAAAGGCCATGATCATGATAGAAATGGAAGTCCCTTCTCATCGTAAATGGCATTACAATCCAAAGGTAAATCATGAGCTCTTGCTTGAGTCTCAATTTGGTTGATGACAAAAGGGATGAAGCGGAATTAAGGGTTGCTGGCCACCAGAAAAGAGTAGCATGATACTTTAACACCAAGGCCTAGAGCCTTACCTTTGAGGAAAGGATCTCATTTTGAAATGAGTTCTCTTGGGTATAGGGGCACTTGGTCTGAATTGGGAAGAACCTTATGCAATCAAACAAGAGATGGAACGCCAGCTAGCCACTGTTGATGGAATCCTGATTCCACAAACATGGAATAATGACTTGCTTAGACGCTATTTCATTTAGTTTATTTTTTTTTGCAAATAAGCCACCCAAGGATTTTGGGGGTAATGTAATAAGGTAGTATTTTCCGCGTTTTCCGTTTATAAATAAAAGTGAGCTTCTTGAACCAATGGAACTGCGTTCTTATAAGAAAAACCCTGTGTTGCTTGATTAGCAGTACGTTCACGTACTCGGAAATGGTACCAACTCGTTAGGTCCATGATTGAGACCGAGGAGTATAATCATAGGGGTCAATTGGATAAATCCTTCAGGTACTGACTGTTGCCTGGAGATAGGCGATGTTAGAAGGGCATGCCTAAAAAAAGGCGATTAAAGCGCTAGTTTCTAGAGATAGAAACTGGTGCGTGATTAAGTTTCGAATGACCACGCTTACGGCCTGGCAGGATACGCTAGGCCAAGGATAAGTAAGGATGGTCAATAGAAACTATCGGTTAACACTTGAAGTAGGTAGGACTGGGAGCGAATGCCTAGAGATAAGCGTCCAAAGGCACAGGCTATCGGATATTTGAAGTTGTGTACGTTTAGGACCTTCATGACTGCGCTTGGGGCCTAGTGGGACCTGCTTAGCTGAGGATAAGTGTGGATAGTCATTGAAGGTTGAAGACAGAAACTACCGGATTCCTTCTATCCAGGATCATGATCGGAAGAGTATAATCAAACTAGGGGCGGTCAGATAATTTGCCCCGCATGATTAATCATCGACCAATGCCCAAAAATAGACAAGGTCGGGGAATAATGCCTAGATTTTGGCACTTGTAGCTACGAGTTTTGAAAACTAGACTCGCCATGTATTAGAACAACATAGAAGCTATGGTTTCACTCACAGCTTAGCTGGATACGCTTTGCCGAAGTTTAACAGTGTAAACATATGGATAACATCGATCATACCCGATTATCGATGAGAGTAGGGATGTCAGGAGATAGACATTTAAACCAATATTCCCTAGAGATAGGGAATATCACAAAACTTGGAATATTTATAACTCATTAATGGTCGAAGTAAACTCGATTTAAAATAAACAGGAACAACCGCGGAGTTGGTTAAATTATAGTTTTTCCTAGCCAAACAGAACACTTTAGCAGCTATAAGCATGACTAAATAGTGGAATATAACTAAAGCAATTGTAGAAATTTTATTCATATACACAAAGTTGTAGTAAATAAAAGCTTTGCGCGGAAATAACATGTATAATATAGATAAATTGTAGTACAAGCAATTGTATTATATCTGCATGCAATTGTATATAGGTAGGTACAATACACAAAAATGCGGAAATGTAAATGGAACAAAGAGATTGCAAAGGAAAAGTCATTATATCACTTTTTAAATACATCAATATTCGTGAGGCTGCTCCTACAAAAACACGACCTATATACAATAAAAGGAAAAACAAATAGGTACAACCCAAAAGGAGACAAGTAGAAACTATCTCGTAGTCACTGGATGATTACCGAGGGGCCTATTTCTTATGGCCCTTCCTCTTCTTCTTCCCAGCCCCGTTGTCTGAGCCGTTATAGGACCTCCTCTGGCCCTTTTAATCTTTTGGTGTGCTACCTCCAGAAGGGGTGGTGTTGCCTTCGAAAATAATAATGGCAGTATCTTTAGGACGACTAATAGGGGCCTCAGAAGTGTCCGTAGTAGTGCTGGTGATGTCGCTCTTTGGAGGATGGATAGTGATAGGAAGGATGCGAGAAGAAGATTTTGGATCTTTGTTGCTTGAAGGCTTCTCAAGGCCAGGTTCAATTTTAACCTTGACCTTAGACATGTCGACTTTCCATTTCTCCACCATGGAAATGGATTTGGTCATGCCCGAGGCGCTGCTTATAGTGATGTCTTCCTCTAAGGACTAGGAAGTGTCATCCAATCCCTACAAGGAAATGGTTTTCTTTGAATCATGTCCAAGAATAGAGCTAGAGGGGAGGCTTAAAGCGACCAGTCCTATGGTCATGGAGGTCGACTCGGTAGTGATTGAAGCAAGGCTCGAGCTTTGAGTAATCAGCGGTGAAGGAGGTGGAAGAGAAGGATGACTTGTAACATCACAAATAAAAAAGTAGAGGTTAGTTGCAGTATCAAGCGAGAACCGAAGACTTCAAATATTGGAGAAACAAGGGATATACCTTCGCCTAGACTCGGTTGCTGAACAAGAGATTTAGAGATTTTCCCTCTTCGAGTGAATGTTGGATTGGTGGATCAACGAAGACGGGAACATAGGGTTCAATAGGAGTGATTGCTGTAGAAGCTGGGATAACTTGGGTGGCCTCAAGCCTAGCCCCCTCATTTGTAGGAATTTTCATTTTAAGCACTTGAGATTTGGGAGTTGATGATTTTTCCTGACCAGATGCGCTTGAGTTGACAGGAGCTTCAATGGCAGCTTTAGTAACAACATCTTCCACGGTCAAAATAGCGTTTCCCTCTTCAAGTTTAATGATGTCTTCAGCATCGAGGTACTTAGTCTTAAACTCGTCTTCAGTAAGGCCTTCAACAGTCGCCTCTGCATAGCTGTAATGACCCTAATTTTGACTAACATTGTTTAGGACATTTAATTAGATAAATTAAATGAAATAATGTAGATGGTTAAGGGATTGAGATTTGTTAATTAATAAGGGGCCGTTCCTTAATGAATGTATAAGCAAAAGAGAATTAAAAATAAGTAAGTAGGAGGAATATGGTAAGGGCAAAATAGGAATAGCCTATGTTCTTATACTACCCTTCTATCCTTCATTTCTTATTAATTTCAACATTCATAAACAAAAACCAAAACAATAGCGAGCTCGGCCGGCCACCATTAAAGAGATTCAAGGATAAAAAAAGCTAGGATTAAAGTAGAAAGCTTAAGCAAATCAATCAAAGAGAAAATCTCAACCTTTTTAACACCAAGCCAAGGTGAATAATTTGATTTACATCTCACTTTTGATAATGATTTTCGTTCAAGGTTTGATCTGATTACTTTGCAAATAATATTCCATGTTATGTTGGTTTAAATGGATATATATGCTTATAGATGATTTATATTGTTTCATATGGATTATATGATGCGTTTAGATGGGAAAACCTATTTAATGACATCCAAATGATTTGCGTTTTTGATATATGGTCAAAAGCATTATTTTAGAAGTGGGTTTCAAGTTTCATAATTTTCTAAGTTATTGTGGATTTATTATGAACTTTCTATTCAAGGAAATAGTTATTATTGGGCTTAAATTATTTAAGACAATTATATGTTGATTTCGGGTCTGAGATTTTTATATGTTAGAAAACATGTTAAGAGTGAATTGTGGTGATTTTTTAGGAATTTTCTTAAGTATTTTACTATGCTTGTGAAATTATTTAAGTTAAGGGACTTAAATGTTTTATAAGCTTTTTTAGAAGAAGGGCTTATCTGTTCAAATGTTTTAATTGATAATTTCGAATTCGGCAGCCTTTTAGAAAAGGATTTTGATAAAGAAATGACAACCAGTTACATTTTGACAAATAAGGCAAGTTAGGTGAAAAGAAATTTCTTTGATAGGCATAAAATCAGTTTTGTTATGAATTACCACTTCGCCAACTTCCTTAGCTAGCTTTCGTTAACATGCCAGTTAGACCTTTTGCACTTGTTCGAAACCAAAGCACATGATATCAAGAAATTGGTATGGAGTGCATTGGAGAAAGGCAGAAGGGACGGGTCGAAACCATGCTTTCAAAGGGGTAGAAGTTATTCTTATAATCTTTTGACTCCACTACTTACTTCTGTTTATAATAGATACTTTCGAAGGGGTTGAAGCCAACTTTATTAGCTTTCGAATCAATCAACTTGCCTTTGTTTTTAGAAAAGAGCTTTCGAATGAGTTGCCGCTTACTTAAGTTTTAAAAGAATCTTTCGAAAGGATAGCCGCTTTTGAACTCATTCGAAACCCATGCTGCCGCATTCAAACATTTTGAATTAAATAAGGCCACTTTTCTTTATAGCCTTGAAACAACGTATTCGAAAGGGTGCTTTCACCTTTTTACTTAGAAGCCACCTTCTCGAAGCTTTCGAAAGGGTTGTATAGCTACTTTTTAAATGGTTTTGGAGGCAATTGTTTCGAAAGGATAGGTTTTGAAACTATCTTCTTTCTTTTAGTTGGGATTAATGCTTTCGATAGTAATTTAATCACCCTAGTTCTTTATGACCCTTTAGTTATATTAAAAGTTAGACCAATGGTTTCGAATGGAATGATTTTAAATGGTTTCGAAGCAATGTTTCCACATACCTTTACTTGAACCCAATGTTTACGAAAGATATATTTAAGTGTACCGAAAGGTTTGTTTTAAGTGTTTTGAACTGAAGATTTTCATTGCTTTCGAAAGACAAGTTTAATCGTTTCGAAAGATGGTGTCTGAGGTGTAAGTGACGATTTCGAAAGGTCTATCTTCAATACAATCAAGAGGTATGTTTTGGCCTTGTTTTCAAGGTTAAAGTAATTAACTCATTTTGAAAGGAGTACTTTAAATGAATTTGAAATGGATCGTTTAAGGTTTTAAACAAAGGTTTCAAAGGTATTGTTTTGGCCTTGTAGCCTAAAGCTTTCTAAGTTAAAAAGGGTTTTAACTTATTTCGAAGGGATAGATAATCCCATTGATTAGATTTCATCAACATTGTTTCGTGTAAAGAAAATATCATGGTATAAGTGTTTTGAGTAAAGCAAAGTATATGATTTCCTTATTTTATAAAGATATGATTTCAAGGGTAAATCATTTGCAAAGATTGTTTACAAGGAATTGAAATTTGAATAGGGTAGTTAACCCTAAATATATGACAGGAAATGAAATATGAATAGGGTATTTAACCCTAGTTTTATGACTCAGATATTAGAAGACCAGATGAGACTGGTATTGGGTCGCACCTTGTACTTTAGCTAATAGCCCCCAGCTAATATAAGTCCAAAATTCCAGTGTGTAGGGCTTTGCCACAGATGGGACTAAAATAACGTTACACTCAGAAGAGAATACACAGAGTAAAGATAGGTTGTTGGGGATCCCGCAAAATCATTAGGTTCAGTTGACCCTAGAAGAAGATAGTTAAGGGCAGATAGCCCAGTATTGTGTCTAACATGAGTTAGATTATTGATTATGCCTGGTAGGCCCGAGTCAGCCAATGGTTAATAGTTAGCCAGATAAGACTATAGTGCGGACAGATAGTCCATTGATTTGCTGATTATTATGCATATATGTATTTGCTATTATTATTATAATCAGTTTGATTGTAGGATTTTTATTTGCAAAAGATATGCTTTTAAAAGGATATTAGTGAGGGGAAACCCATTTCGCTAAGCGGCGTGGTCTCACTTAATATACGTAAATCGAGACGTAATAGTATTATTCACACCAGGCTTTATGTTTGACTCGAAGTTTATGTTTTCCCCTTAAATTCTCGGGTGCTCAAAATTTGAGTAGCTTGGGAGTTAAGGACTTTTTAGGTTTAGTACGTAGGACTAATAAACTTCCGAAGATGTGCAGGAGGCAAGCTAGCTATGTAGGAGCTATTTAGTATTATTTCTGCTGTGATGTATTACGACTGATATGTCTATTTTGTACTCTGATCATCCAATGGGGCATCTTCATATGTCGCTCTTGACGTAATTTGTAATAATAATATTTAATCAAAACCTGGGAATCGCTTTGGGATTATGTATCTGAATATGAAATATTGATTTGAAATGTAATTAGAAAAGTTGTTTTGAAACCTATGTTGATTTTATTTCATATTCATGTGCTTCTGATATTATGGATACCATTAACACTACCGTATTTTGTCAATGGGAGTTAATACTATGAATGACTGCAACATATATAGCTCTTAGGTTCGGGCCTCGAGATAGGGGATGTTACAACTTGGTATCAGAGCATAGGTTTATGAAAACTTAAAAGAAATTTTAAACTTAAAGTGGTTTTGGAAATATAATCCTAAGAAATTAGAGAAAAGATTGGAGTATGGGATAACGCTATAGTAACGTACTTGTATTTGCTATATATAAGTATACACTTTATCTCTATTCTCCTATCTCTCTTAGGCTATTCTTCTGTATCTTACAAAGACTCGTATGCAGATTTTAAGCAAGTAAATATGGATGCTAGGAGTGGAAGAGTTAATATTGGTGGAGGAAGCACCACAACCAATGGAAATGCTAGACCAAACACTAGAAGGAATCCAGGTCGGGCACAAACTGCTAATGTGGGTGCTGGAGCGCCGCAAGTTAATATGGGAGCTATATATCAATTCTTCGTCTACATGATGCAAGCTGGAGCTGCTGCGGGATTAGTTGGAGGAAATTAGGAATCTCCGGTGATCAATAACTATGCAGTTAAGTAGAGATTATGCCAGGCTTGGAGGAAAGACGTTTATTGAGACCGAGGACGCAATTGAAGTGGAAATTGGTTGCTTCATTACGAAAGGATTTTTGATGATTTAGGGCTTAATGATGAGCAGAAGAGGAGACTTTCTTCTAGGAAGTTGCAAGGAGTAGCACTGTACTGGTGGAATAGTGTTACCGTGGAAGTAATAAAGAGACTATGACTTAGGCATAATTCAGAAGGAGATTTGAGGAAAGATTCATGTCGGAGACTGCCAAGTCAACTTTGCTCAGGAAGTTTGCTGAGTTGGTGTAGGGAGGCATGACAGTGCTTGAGTGTGCTACCAGATTTGAAGAGTTATCGAGATATAGATATGAAACGGTTGATACGGTTATCAAAAGAAATGAGAAGTTCATCCACGGGCTGAAAGCCTAACTTGCTAAAGCAACTTTACCACATATTAAGGATCCGTGTGATGTAGTTGTTGAGATGGCTTTGAGGCAGGAGGAGATTCTTGCTTTTATTGATGGTAACAAAGCAGGGGAAGCTCAAGGTGGGAAGAACCAGAAGAGAAAGATTTTCCATAAGAAAGGCGCTCAGAAAGTAAGAGCAGCCAAGAAAAGGAAGGCCGATGTAGATTGCTATAAGTGTGACAAGAAGGGACACTATGCTCAAGAATGTCGGAAAGGCAAAGGGAAAAGGCTACTGATAAGAAAGGAGTAAACTGCTTCAATTGTGATCAGGTTGGACATTATAAGAACCAATGCAAGGAACCAGCCAAGGATGGAAAGGCAAGATGTTTGCATTGGAACCGGCTACCTTAAAACCAACAGCCGAGGAGAAAGGAAAAGCTATTTTGGGAGGTACGCTTTTGATTCATGGTGTATCAGTTAGAGTTCTATTTAATACTGGTGCATCACATTCTTTTATATCTCATTGTTTGATAGGTAAGCTTAACCTAGAACCCTCATACCTAGTTACTTCCTTAAGGGTTGCGAATCCGATAGGAGGGTATGAGACTCTTGGGATGAGATGTGACCACTTCGAGTTTGAATTGTCAGGTCAGGTATTTGCTTGCAGTTTGCATGTATTTGATTTTGTAGGGTTCGGAATTATTTTGGGTATGGATTGGTTAAGCAAATATGATGCTAGGATATTTTTCCATGATAGGAAAATATCCCTTAGACACCCTAATTGTAGTGATCAGATTATATACTCCATAGAAAACCCTAGTTTTGAAATTAATGCTTTGTTGGGTGTTATGGAGGCGAAAGATTAGTTAAAATGAATTTTCGTTGTAAGAGAATTCGCAGATGTCTTTGAACCCGTGATAGGACTACCGCCGAAACGAGCCATTGGGTTTCAGATAGATTTAGTACCAGGAGCAGAACCGGTGAGTAGACCGCCAAGTAGAATGACACCTACTGAGATGGAGTTAAAGGTGCACTTGTGGATTTAGAAGGTAAGAATTTTATCAGACTAAGCAGTTCGCTTTGGGGAGCAGATGCAGTGTTTGCAAAGAAACCAGATGGACCGTTGAGGTTGTGTATCGATTATCATAAGCTGAATGAGATGATGAGAAAGAACCGATGTCCGTTACCTAGAATTAACGATTTGTTCGATCAGTTGAGTGGAGGTAAAGTATTTTCCCAGTTGGATTTGGCAACAGGATTCCATCAGCTTAGAGTAGAAGAGGATAGTATTTCTTTGACGGCGTTTAGGACTAGATATGGATCATACAAATGGTTAGTGATGTCCTTCGGATTAACTAATTTGCTAGCATTTTTCGTGGACTTGATGAATAGAATCTTCCGAGAACATCTGGATAGATTATTGTTAGTATTCATAGACGACATTTTGATATACTCTAAGGGTGAAAGAGAGCATGAAGTTCATCTTAGAGTAGTGCTTGAGATGTTGAGGCAACATCAACTGAAAGTTAAGTTTTCGAAGTGTCATTTCTAGAAGAAGGAAGTGAAGTTTCTTAGTCATGTAGTCTCAGAGAAGGGTTTGTTAATAGATCCGGCCAAGATCGAGGCAGTGAGTAGTTGGAAGAGATCCGAGACAGTGACTGAGATAAAGAGTTTTCTTTGATTAGCTGGTTATTAACGGAGATTCATTAAGGATTTCTCACGGATAGCCACACCGATGACTAAGCTAACTTAGAAAGATGTGAAGTTTGTCTGGATTGATAAGTGTGAGGAGGCATTCCAGAAACCGAAACACTTATTGACTAATGCACCAGTGTTAGTTGTTCCAGAGGGGAATCAGGAGTTAGTGGTACACACATATGCATGCGAAATGGGACTAGGAGTTGTGTTAATATAGAGAGGTAAAGTGATTGCTTATGCATCTCGAAAGCTTAGACCGCATGAAGTCAGATATCCAACCCATGATTTGGAATTAGCTACAGTGATTTTCGCATTAAAGGTGTGGAGAAATTACCTTTTGGGAGAAAGATTCGAGTTGTATATGGATCGTAAGTCATTCAGGTATTTATTCTCCTAGAATGAGTTGTATATGAGACAATAGAGGCGACTGGAATTTCAGCTACTTATGACTTTGGCATTGAGTACACATCGGGAAAAGACAATAAGGTTGCAGATGCACTTGGCACGAAACATTAGAATGGCAAAGATAACTGAGTGGAAAGATTTAGAAGCATTGGCTACATGCATAATACAATGGAGATCTAAGAGTAGTTCTAGTCAAAAAACTGCTATGTTGTCATATTTATAAGTTCGACCGGTGATGATTGTAAGGATTGCTTCTAAACAAGGAGAGGATCCATTATTAGCCGAATGGATCAGAAAGTTAAGGAATGGAATGGAGAGCGATGGCTTGAAATATTTCAGTCTTGACCAGAATAGGCGGTTGAGGAAGAAAGGAAGATTGTGTATTCTGAATGTGGGAAACATTAGGAAGGAAGTTCTTAGAGAATGCCATCGTTTGAAGTTCATTATTCATCCGGGAGGAACTAAGATGTATCGAGATATGAAGAGGAGTTTCTTCTGGGAAGGTATGAAGAGAGATGTACGCTTATAGGTGAGGCAGTGTTTGAACTGTCAATAGGTAAAAGTTGAACATCAGAAATCGAGTGGGTTACTTCAGCCTTTAGAAGTTCCAGTCTGGAAATGGGATTCTGTCTCAATGGATTTCATAGATGGGTTGCCAAGGTTTAATAGAGGAAATGAGAGTAAATGGGTTATAGTGGACAGATTGACTGAGAGTGCACACTTTATACCTGTTATGTCAACCAAGACAACACCAGATTTAGCTAAATTATTCATGAGGAATATAGTTAGATTGCATGAAATTCCTAGTAGTATAATAAGTGACAGAGATTGCTTATTCACTAGTGAGTTTTGGAAGAGTCTACAAGAGACTTTATGTACCAAGTTCAAGATGAGTACCGCTTACCATCCACAAACAGATAGGCAAACAGAAAGAGTTAACAAAGTCTTAGAGGATTTGTTAAGAGCTTGTGAGTTAGATTTCAAAGGATTATGGGAAGACCATCTACACTTAGTCGAGTTTTCGTATAACAACAATTATCAGACTAGTATAGGGATGGAACCATTTGAAGCTTTGTATGGAAGGCCATGCAAATCTCATGTTTGTTGGTTAGAGACCGAGGATAGGTTAGTTCTTGGTCCAGATTTGGTTAAGGAAGCTATAGAAAAGGTTGAGTTAATTCGAGCTAGGATGAATGAAGCTCAGTCTAGGCAGAAGAGTTAGGCTGATAAAAGATGAAAAGACTTAGAGTTCTCAGTTGGCGATCATGTTTTCGTCAAGGTATCACCAATGAAAGGTGTAATCAGATTTGGAAAATCAGGAAAATTGGCGCCAAGATTCGTTGGACCATTTCGTATTATAGAAAGGGTCGGGAAACTCGCGTATGGAGTAGAGTTACCGAATAATTTGGCAGGAGTCCATAATGTTTTTCATCTTTCTCATCTAAGGAAGCATATTCGGAATCCAGAAACTACTATTACACCGACTATATTAGAGGATCTAGTAGTGGAACCGGATATGACTATAGTTAGAAAATCAGTTCGTATAGTTGCGAGAGATGAGAAGAGACCGAGGAACAAGACAGTCAGATTAGTCAAAGTCCAGTAGAGCAACAATGAGAGAGACCGTACTTGGGAAACAGAGAGCAAGATTAGAGATACTTATCCTGACTTGTTTCATGGTACATTTTTCCTTTATGTTTGATTGTTGTGAGTATCTTTTCGCAATTTCGAGGACGAAATTCTTTAAGAAGGGGAGTATGTAATGACCCTAATTTTGACTAACATTATTTAGGACATTTAGTTAGATAAATTAAATGAAATAATGTAGATGGTTAAGGGATTGAGATTCGTTAATTAATAAGAGGCCATGCCTTAATGAATGTATAAGTAAAAGAGAATTAAAAATAAGTAAGTAGAAGGAATATGGTAAGGGAACTATAGGAATAGCCTATGTTCTTATACCCTAAATCCTTCTATCCTTCATTTCTTATTCACTTCAACATTCATAAACAAAAACCAAAACAATAGTGAGCTCAGCCGGCCACCATTAAAGAGATTCAAGGAGAAGAAAAGTTAGGATTCAAGTAGAAAGCTTAAACAAATCAATCAAAGAGCAAATCTCAACCTTCTTAACACCAAGCCAAGGTGAATAATTTGATTTACATCTCACTTTTGATAATGATTTCGGTTTCAAGGTTCGATCCGAATTACTTTGCAAATAATATTCCATGTTATGTTGGTTTAAATGGATATATATGCTTGTAGATGATTTATATTGTTTCATATAGATTATATGATAAATTTAGATGAGAAAACCAATTAAATGACATCCAAATGATTTGCGTTTTTGATATATGGTCAAAAACATTATTTTAGAAGTGGGTTTCAAGTTTCATAATTTTCTAAGTTATTGTAAATTTATTATGAATTTTCTATGAAAGAAAATAGTTATTATTGGGTTTAAATTATTTAAGACAATTATATGTTGATTTCAGATCTGAGATTTTTATATGTTAGAAAACATGTTAAGAGTGAATTATGGTGATTTTTGGGGAATTGTCCTAAGTATTTTACTATGCTTGTAAAATTATTTAAGTTAAGGGACTTAAATGTTTTATATGTTTTTTTAGAAGAAGAGCTTGCCTGTTCAAATGTTTTAATTGATAATTTTGAATTCGGCATTCTTTTAGAAAAGGATTTTGGTAAAGAAATGACAACCAATTACATTTTGACAAATAAGGCAAGTTAGGTGAAAAGAAATTTCTTTGATAGGCATAAAATCAGTTTTGTTATGAATTCCAGTTCGCCCCTTCCTTGGCTTTCGTTAACATGCCAGTTAGACCTTTCGCACTTGTTCGAAACCAAAGCACATGATATCAAGAAACTGGTATAGAGTGCATTGGAGAAAGGCGGAAGGGACGTGTTGAAACCATGCTTTCCAAGGGGTAGAAGTTATTATTATAAGATTTTGACTGCACTACTTACTTCTGTTTATAATAGACACTTTCGAAGGGGTTGAAGCAAACTTTATTAGCTTTCGAATCAATCAACTTGCCTTTTTTTTTAGAAAAGAGCTTTCGAATGAGTTGCCGCTTACTTAAGTTTTAAAAGAAGCTTTCGAAAGGATAGCCGCTTTTGAACTCATTCGAAACCCATGCTGCCGCATTCAAACATTTTGAATTAAATAAGGCCGCTTTTCTTTATAGCCTTGAAACAACGTATTCGAAAGGGTGATTTCACCTTTTTACTTGGAAGCCACCTTCTCGAAGCTTTCAAAAGGGTTGTATAGCTACTTTTTAAATGGTTTTGGAGGCAATTGTTTCGAAAGGATAGGTTTCGAAACTATCCTCTTTCTTTTACTTGGGATTAATGCTTTCAACGGTAATGCTTTCGCCCTAGTTCTTTATGACCCCTTAGTTATATTAAAAGTTCAACCATTGGTTTCGAAAGGAATGATTTTAAATGGTTTTGAAGCAATGTTTCCACAAATCTTTACTTGAACCCAATGTTTTCGAAAGGTATACTTAAGTGTACCGAAAGTTTTTTTAAAGTGTTTTAAAAGGAAGTTTCCAATGCTTTCGAAAGATAAGGTTAATGGTTTCGAAAGGGGATGTCTAAGGTGTAAGTGGCAATTTTGAATGGTCTATCTTCAATACAATCAAGAGGTATGTTTTGGCCTTTCGGCCTAATGTTTTCAAGGTTAAAGTAATTAACTCATTTTGAAATGGGTACTTTCAATGAATTCAAAATGGATTGTCAAAGGTTTCGAAGGTATTGTTTTGGCCTTGTAGCCTAAAGCTTTCTAAGTTAAAAAGGGTTTTAACTTATTTTGAAGCGATAGATAATCCCATTGATTAGATTTCATCCACATTATTTCATGTATAGCATATATCATGGCATAAGTGTTTTGAGTAAAGCAAATTATACGATTCCTGGTTTTATAAAGATACGATTTCAAAGGTAAATCATTTGCAAAGATTGTTTACAAGGAAATGAAATTTGAATAGGGTAGTTAACCCTAAGTATATGACAGGAAATGAAATATGAATAGGGTAGTTAACCCTAAGTTTATGACTCAGATATTAGAAGACCAGATGGGACTGGTATAGGATCACGCCCTATACTTTAGCTAATAGCCCCTAGCTAATATAAGTCCAAAATTCCAGTGTGTAGGGCTTTGTAACAAATGCGACTAAAATAACGTTACACACAGAAGGGAATACACAGAGTAAAGATAGGTTAATAGGGAGCCCTTAAAACCATTAGGTTCAGTTGACCCTAGAAGAAGATAGTTAAGGGCAGATAACCTAGTATTGTGTCTAACATGAGTTTGATTTTTTGTAATACTTGGTAGGCCCGAGTCAGCCAACGATTAATAGTTAGCCACATAAAACTATAGTGTGGACAGATAGTCCATTGATTTCCTGATTATTATGCATATATGTACTTGCTATTATTGTTATAATCAGTTTGATTGTAGGATTTTGATTTGCAAAAGATATGCTTTTAAAAGGATATTAGTGAGGGGAAACTTGTTCCGCTAAGCGGCGTGGTCTCACTTAATATCAGTAAATCGAGATGTAATAGTATTATTCATACCAGGCTTTATGTATGACTCGAAGTTTATTTTTTCTTCTTAAACTCTCGGATGCTCAAAATTTGACGAGTAGATTGAGAGTTAAGGACATTCCAGGTTTAGTATGTAGGGTGAATAAGCTTCTGAAGACGTGCAGGAGGCAAGCTAGCTATGTAGGAACTATTTAGTATTATTTTTGCTGTGATGTATAATGACTGATATGTCTATTTATTACTCTAATCATCCAAAGAGACATCTTCATATGTTGCTTTTGGCGTAATTTGTAATAATTATATTTGATCAAAACATGGGAATCGTTTTGAGATTATGTATCTAAATATTATATATTGATTTGAAATGTAACCAGAAAAGTTGTTTTGAAATCTATGTTGATTTTGTTTCATATTCATGTGCTTCTGATATTATGGATACTATTAACCAAGTTTTTAATCCGGTGAAAGTAAGAAGGAGTTGGAACATTCAAACTAAGCTCGAACGACACGAAACTTGGCCGAAAGCCCTAAAAGAACATAACAAATGAACCCTGGGAATTTGGGAAGAAAATAAGACAAGTATTTGGATCTGCACTGATCCGATCCAAATTATTGGCTCGTTATTGCTTCGACCCACTTTCAATATGTCCCTACATCACTTCTAAGGTTATTTACTAAATTTGATAATACTCCGTGCATCCAGGTTGAAGAATTCAGGACTTGTCTAATGCAAGTTACAGTTCGATCCAACCTACTAGTGATTCAACCTCAAAACAAGTCAATAAGTCATGAAATTGCAAGGGAAGCCTCGCTAGCAGATAAGGAAGCTTGTGGGATGAAGGTTGTGCAAGAATTGTTCAACTACTTGGATCGGTACCGATCTGATCCAAATAGTTAGCTTGGTTTACTTCCAAAATTTATGTGTTGCCTCATAGTGATGATTAGAGGCCTTTGGTGCTCTGGTTTCGATCCAACTACTCTCAGAATCCTACAAATACCATACTACGATCAACATGAAGGAGGCTGGCTGCGCTGATCACTGGAGAAACTCTGCTACGAAGATTCTTCAACCTTCTTTTCCTTACAATGGCTACCATGGGAGAATTGAGATCCTTCATTTTGTCTCCTTCAATTGCAGCTTGATTTCCTTGAATTCAAACATACAAATATTAATCAACTTGTACCTGTGATCAACAGTCAATACATCAATAAAATCCATAAAGTGGATGTAGGCTTTGTTAACAGCCGAACCACTATAAAAATCTCTTGTTCATTTACTTTTTCTGCGATTTACTATTGTTTTTTCTATCTTATTAGCCTCGATAAACAGGGCAGCTGATTTCACACTTAATGCAGGGTGTTGATTCATTTTTTGGGTTAACATTTTGGTGCTTTCACTGAGAAGCCAACTTAGGCAAAGATTTAGCTAACTACTTTGGATCAGATAGGTTCAGAAGTTAGGTCCTAAATCTCTGTTCAAAGAATCTACTGCTAAGAATCAATGGCTCCAGGAAGAAAGGGAACTGCTTCTGGAAGATCCGTAGGGGCAATAATTACCGGGAAAGGGATGAATCATCAAAAAATCGAAGTAAATGGCGCCAACGTAAGAGATAAGATGCCAGGAACTTCTAATCAACGTGAAGTCGTTACAAAAGATGAATTGAATAAAATGGTTAATAAAATCAATCAGAAAATGGAAAGCAATCGGAGAGCTCTTATGGACAAACTTAATGCCCTCTTGACCTTACAATTAGATCCTGCTCCAAGAACCATGGTAGAACCCACGGCTGTCGTAGAACAAGAAAATTCTTCTATTTCTGGCCTAAACAGAAGAAACGGGAAGCAGCCGCAAAAAGGAGTGATAGCTGGAACCTTGGGAATCAACATAGAAGGAACCACAAGCACTCCACTGACCGCGAGGCAACCAGCTACGAACTAAATCTAGGAGCGAAGACCCCACACGAGGATATAGCCGTGGACCTCTCTGATTCGAAAGATGGAGAGCAACTTAACGACGACAAGTTGGAAGGAAATGCCAATGCGTTCGATAAAGCCAGGGATATCCAAAATGCCCCAATTAGGCCAACCGCAAGCCAACGGAATCCTGAGGGAGTGGCTCTTTCAAAGACAGGAGAGCCTAGGCTTCAGCCCACTGACCAAGATCGTGTGCAAAGGCAAACACTCGATGTAGTTATTGACAGCTGACCCCTAGACTACCAGACATCTAAGGCATATATCGCGGACATGGTCAAGCGACTGATGGATGAGAGTAAGAATAGAAAGGATGATGAATGGTGATCCGCTCCAAGTCAGACTCCCTTCACTGATGAGGTCTTGAATGGGCGATACCTAAAAAAGTTCACTATGCCAACTATTCCGTCCTATGATAGAACAAGAGACCTGAAACCCCATCTATACAAGTACAGTTGGTACATGGACGGAGAGAATGCTTCGGACGCCGTTCGATGTATATGTTTCCCAATCTTTCTGGAAGGAATTGCTTCCATGTGGTTCACTAGGCTTTCGCTAAGATCCATCTCTACTTTTAATCAACTAGCAACAAGATTCCTTGATCAACTCAGACTTTACGCGGCGCAGCCTAAAGATGTGATGTCCTTGTCCGGTCTATTCCAGGGACGAAATGAATCTCTGAAGTCTTTCATGAATCGGTTCAACACTGCGGTGACAGAAGTAAGCAATTCGAATGAGGATATAAATTGTATGGCCTTGGTCCGTGCCATCCACCCCGAAACTGAGTTCGGAAAATGTATCAAAATGAAACATCCTACCACTAGGAAGGACTTCAACCGTAAGGCGAGTCAATACTTGAGATTGGAAGAGGCGCAGGAGTTAGAAAGGAAATCTACTAGCTTACCACCGATGAATGTTGGGCATAGTGGCATGGCGATGAATCAAGACATAAATACCTCCGGGACTGCTGAAGGAAGTGCGGGAAAAGATGGAAACCAAAAAAAGAAAAATCAGAATTCCAACATACGAATGGTAACAATAAGCAGCTTAAAGGCTTTAGGCCCGAAGATTACACCCCGCTCAATGATACTCTGAAAAACATCTATCTCGCAACACAGGGGACAGAGGAGTACAAGAAACCCCTTAAAAAGGAAGCAACTGAACAGAAAAAGCGTTTCGGGAAGTATTGTCGCTTCCACAAAATGCATGACCACAACACGAACGAGTGCTGTCACATAAAGAAATTGATTAAGGAGATGATGCGGGAAACCAAGCTTTAGCAATACGTGAGAAAATTGCAAAATCCAGACCAACCCGGGGCTCCCCAAGCTCTTAGGGATCAAGGAAACCAAGTTGGAACTAGCGAAGAGGGATCTAGACGAACTGACCAGAGACTCATCATTGGAACGATATCTGGAGGACCTCATCCCGCACAGAGGAGCTGGGAAGAAATGGAGTGGTATGCGAGCTCATTAAAACACGCTCCGAAGGATTCATGCCTCGCGATCGAAGATGGAGCCCCTGCCAAGCAGCAGAGAACTCTGAACGACGATATAGTATACTGAAATCGAGACACCGAAGGGATTGAAGCTCCAACTCTAGATCTCATGGTCATGGCAGTAAGGATCGGACCCACCATGTTCCGACTAGTATTGGTTGACGCAACAGTTCTATGAATATCATTTCCAAACGTACCTTTGATCAAATGAAGCTCAGCATGAAAGACGTATCTGTCTGCCAAACAAAAATTCAAGAATTCACCGGCAAACCCAAACAACTCGTCGGGACGATTGACTTGCCTGTAGACCTTGGGGAAGGTGACCGAAGAGTCACTCTCATCCAAACTTTCGTGATCATAGATGAAACTTCTGCATACAATGCCTTCTTAAGATGGCCCGTGCTGGCGGATTTTAGAATCGCTTTAGCCCAATGGTGCCTTACCATGAAATTCCCAATGGTGAACGAAACTGGAGTAATCAAAGGTGATCAATGTGCCGCAAGAGAATGTTACATCGTAGAATTGCGCGAATTTAAAAGAAAGGAAAAGGGGAAGAATGTGGGGAGAACTCTCCATATTCGCAAACCTATCGAATAGCAACTACAGAGCCGCCTTTGGCTTGGGGCCATAGCCGATTTGACAAGGCTTTGAACCCTAGAAAGAAGAGTTTAAGGAAGGATCGGGTAGCACCAGTAGAATTGACGATGTCTGTTCCAGTCGACATGGATGACCCGATGTGGGTCTTGAAAATTATATCGCGCCTTGGAAACAAGGTATGATTAGAACTCACTAAATTTCTTCGCGCTAAGTTGGATGTGTTCGCTTGGACACATTCCGATATATGTGGGGTTTCACCGGAAATTTCATGCCATGCACTCAACATTGATCCCTGGTTTTCACCGGTAAAGCAGAAAAGGCGCAGTCTGGGCTCCAAATGATCCAAGGCATTGAGAGAAGAAGTAGATAAGCTGATCGCCCATGGTTTTATCCGTGATGCGACCTACCCCGAATGGGTATCTAACCCGGTTTTGGTCAAGAAGTCCAATAGGAAATGGCGAACTTGTATCGACTACTCAGACTTAAACAAAGCCTGCCTGAAAGATAGTTTTCCTCTGCCAAGAATCGACCAGCTTATGGACGGGACGGCTGGACATGAATTGCTAACATTTATGGATGTGTACTCAGGGTTCAACCAGATCATGATGCACGAACCATGCCAAGAAAATACTAGTTTTATTACCGACCTAGGACTGTATTGCTACAAAGTAATGTCGTTTGGCTTAAAGAATGCTGGGGCAACTTACCAGCGACTGGTAAATGCCATGTTCAAGTGTTAGATCTGAAAAACCATGAAGTCTACATGGATGACATGCTGGTTAAATCGCGAGCAGCTGCCAATCACTTGGATAATCTCTTCGAAATGTTTGAAATACTCCAAAAATATGAGATGAAGCTCAATCCACTTAAATGTCACTTCGAGGTAGCCTCCAAAAAGTTCTTGGGATTCATAGTGAGCGCCAGAGGCATCGAAACAAATCTAGAGCAAATTACTGCCCTATGAGAAGTTGAAGCCACAAAGAAAAAGGAGTTACAAAGCCTGAATGGGAAAGTCGCGGCGCTAAGCCGGTTCATCTCAAAAGCCACCGGCAAATGTCTACCGTTCTTTGATGAACTAAAGAAAGGAAAGAAGAACTTCGAATGGAATGAGGCTTATCAAACCACATTTGAAGAGTTGCTACGACATATGGAAACCCCGTCGATCCTATTAAAGCCAGTAAACGGAGAGGACTTGTTCATATACTTAGCAGTCTCACCTCACGCGTTAAATGTTGCTCTTGTACGTGAAGAAGCTAGAATCCAACAACCGCATACTACATTAGTAAACGGTTCATTGGAGTTGATAAAAATTATCAGAAACTGGAAAAGCTAGCGTATTGCCTCTTGATCACATCTAGGAAGTTACGACTGTATTTCCAAGCACACCTGATCAAAGTATTGACCGATCAACCTTAAAGCAAGTGTTGTACTGCCCCGAGACTTCTGGGCGGCTCATCAAATGGACGAATTGAGTCAATATAAAATCACTTACCATCCTAGAACGGCAATCAATGGGCAAGGGTTGGCAGATTTCATCGTCGAATTTACCATGTGGGATGATGAAGAAAAAATTACACCGAAAATGGAAACACGATGGAAACTCTTCATCGATGGCACGTCTAATAACCTCTGCTCAGGGGCAGGGGTAGTGCTTGAAACTCCCGAAGGACCATTTGCTATGCCTTGCGATTATAGTTCCCAACGACAAATAACGAAGCAGAATACGAGGCATTGATAGTTGGACTAAAATTTGTGAAAGAGCTGGAGATAAAATCCATACACATCTATAATGACTCTCAGTTAGTCGTCTGTTAGGTGAAAGGCGAATACCAGGCTCGAGCAGAGAACCTTGTCCTATATCTATCTAAAGTGAAAGAGTTGCTGAACGACATCGAACATTACACCATAACTCACATCCCGAGGGAGTAGAACACGAAGGCTGACTACTTAACTAAACTGGCTAGTTCCGGAGAAGCTCAATCGTTGGGACTAGTCCTGGCTGAAACCCTGACCACTCCAAGCATAAGAGAAATGGATAACAACTAGATTTTTGAAACCACCATTAAACTAGAAACGTTGATGACGCCAATCAAAGTACTTGCTTACAGGAACTCTTCCTGCATATAGGAAACAGCGGAAAAAGCTTCTCCGGAAGGCACCGCGATTCATAATACAAGATGGGATACTCTACGGAAGGGGGTTCTCCACCTCTTGCTCAGATGCGTGACCAACGATGTAGCTCAACGGATCCTGAGAGAAGTTCACGAAGGTGACTACGGAGACCATACCGGGAGGCAAACTCTTGCAAAGATAATCCTTCGATACAGGTATTTCTGGCCAGTAGTAAACCGCGATGTAGCAGATTACGCCAGATGGTGCGACCGATGCCAATGATTTAGCAAGATCAAAAGAACTCCCTCAACAGAGCTAACACAGATGGTCAACCCATGACCATTCGCAATATGGGGAATTGATCTGATTGGCGTATTGCCAATGGAAAAAGGAGGGGCTAAATATGCTAGAGTTGTAGCTGACTATTTCACCAAATGGGCCAAAGTGGAACCGCTGGCCACCACTACCACAAAGAAAGTCATTAACTTTATTACTAAAAACATTATTTGCAGGTTTGGCGTGCCGTAGAAAATCATCATCGATAACGTACCCAATTCGAAAGAGCCAATTTAAAGACCTTTGCAAAACGCTTCCAAATCGAGAAGAGCTTTTCCACGGTCACTCAACTGCAAGCAAACGGGCAAGTGGAAGCAATAAACAAGATCATCAAGTCCACCATCAAAAAGCGGCTAATTAAAGCTAAAGGAAATTGGGTTAATGAACTTCCACTCGCACTATGGGCTTACAGAAGAACGCACAAAGTAGTAACCGGGCACACCTCGTTCGCCTTGGCGTATGGTTCAGAAGCAATGATCCCCGTCGAACTAGAAGTCCCCTCTCATCGAAGGCCGAATTTCAATCACTGGCAAAATGAACAGCTCCTACTCGAGTTGCTTGACATGATCAACGAGAAAAGGGAAGAAGACGAGTTAATCACCGCTACTCACCAAAAAAGGGTTGCACGGTACTTCAACTCCAAAGTTCACAATCGAACCTTCAAAGTAGGAGACCTCATCCTCAAACAAGTCTATCCTGTACCGGGAACCTTTGGACCAAACCGGGAAGGGCCGTATGTGATCGGCCAAAAGCTAGGGGATGGAACATTCGAAATGACAATCGTCGACAGAATCCAAATTCCCCGAATAAGGAACAGCGAATCACTGCGTCGTTACTTTATATGAAATTGTCTTATGTACTTCTTATTTTTCAGCAAATAAGCCATCCTGGGATACCGAAGGCACTGTAAATAGGCAGAACTTGCCCAACTTTTCTTAATAAAATTGTGTTCATAAAAGTAACCTGCTGAGTCGACGGGGTCAAATCGGCTCAAAACCATTCAATCACCGCTTGAGATAGCGGAACCATGCTCAAGTATGCCCTACTTACCCGCCAGGTTGACGGAAGCAAATCGACTCAAACCGTTGGATCGGCGGAACTTGATCCCCGCCTTCTAAGAACTGGTGTTGCTCCGGTGGCCCCGGGAAGGCCCAATTCAAAGCCGCACATCCAAGATGCCATGCATTACCTTTTGAGCCGTGGAATCACGCTCTCAAAGCATAAACTCCTCACCTTGCCCGAAGATTGGTAACGTCGAAAAGTTCCAATCCGTTCTAGAATGACGGGTCATATCGATCCCAAAAGCCGCCCATCCCATAGCCGTGCACACTCCCAAAATTCAAGCACTCCAAAAGCCGTGCACACTCCTAAACGCCATGCATTTCATAAGCCGCGCATACTCTTAAGTAACGTTATTGCCTCTGCAACACCAAGAAACTCGTCCATTGTAGGAATAACAAGAACCAACTCATTCCCACTATCGGGAGCAACGGGTATGAATCCAACAATGTCAAACAACTACGAGTCAGCAGAGAATTCCGATAGTTGACCGACAATATATCTAAAATCAAGCTGTTCAAATCATAAGTTTCTGAAGATAGGAACCACAAAATAGGTCCGATTACAGACATCCAAAAAAAAATGACTCGGATCAACCAGTCATTTATCAAGTGTTCGAAGTAAGCAGCCCCGTGAACTAGGGGCACACACCGATACTCCAATAAAAAATACTCTAAAACAAAATCCAACTACTTCACAATTCTGTTACTACAAACAAAGAATTTTGGCGGTAATTACAGGACTTGATAAAATAGCAGTAAATAAAATTGACATAAGTGCATGAAACGCAGATAAGTAGATAGGTAAAGTCATAATAAAAATGTTAACATTACATTACTTACTGCATTTTCAATGCAAATTCAAAATGTGGGGGCCGTATCTACACAATATCGGCTAACAAAAGGGTAAATACAAAGTTTTGCTAGGATAACAACAAAAAGAATAATGAGCGCAAACTCTACACTTGTACAAAAGATAATCAAAAAGAAAAGAACAAGAGGAAGAAAGGTCAAATCAAGGCGTTTGCTCACCACTGCTCCGGTCTCCTTTCTCGCCTCTAATATGCAGTTCCTTAGGCCTATCCTTGCCTGGGGCACCCTCACTCTCCGAAGCGTGACCACTAGTGGAGCCTCCTTTCCCCTTATGCTTGCGAGGCCGGTGAGAGCTTTTAGATGACTTCCTCTATGCCTCAACCTTCTCATTTTTTACTGCAACCATCTGTTTCCCAGTCTACGGCTGCTCTGTCTCCGCTTTCTCTGGTTGGCTGCCTCGGTCTGCTTGCTTTTGCATACCAGTAGCTGCCAAGCTCTCCTCTTGAGAAATAAAAGGGTCATCCAAACCATGAAGAGCCTCAATTTGCTCAGAATATGGACCAGGCTGCGAGCCAGAAGCAAAGACAACGGTTGACGCAGTTAAAATAGCAGCAGACCCAGTGTCATGATGAGAAGGCAATCGACAGGAGGAGGTTGATATACAATATTAGAATAAAGGGATGTTATCTCAACGATTTCACCAAGCGTGAATCGAAAATCTTCAAGCATGGGAAAGAGGAGGAAGTTATCAACAGTGGGGGTTTGGTCGTGTGCAACGATTTCGAAGCCTTTGTCGTTGCCTTCCTTCGATGGCTGCACGATCATAGGAGAAGTGGCAGCGATCCCCTCATCGGTATGGAAATGCGACATTGACTTGCCCGGCCCTGAGGGAAAGTGTTCGACGGCAGCCTCGATGGTAGCCATAGCAGCGGTGGATCCATGCTCCCTCTCCAACATTAAGATTCTCTGGCCTTCCACTAGAGCTTGGCTGGATTCCTCATTCAGGTAGGCCTGAACCAGCTCCTTCTCGGAATAAGCGCCACCCATGTCATCGAACCGGGCCAGAATTTCCTCCCAAACCACCGCGAGCTTGCGAGGGAACGATGGGCCCAAATACTTGAGGCTACCTTGATGAAGCACGGAGTTAATATAGAAGCCAAGAATAGTGGCGTCTAAGCCTTCCATTTTTCTTATAAAAGTATCTTGGAGCTCGGAAAAGCTTATCTCCATGCTAGCCTTCTCTACAGCTAGTTGATCATTCTCGGCTTCGAAAGCCAAAATTTGAGTGTGTAGAGAGGCAATTTCTTGGGATTGTTCTGCTATGACTCTCTTCTCTACCTTGATCGTTGCCTCATTTGCACTTAACTTCTCTTTCAGGGCAGCCTTGTCGGCGTGGCACTTTTTTATCTCATCTCTGAATACCATCGCGGCTTATTCATTTGCTTGCTTTAGCTCCTCGAACAAAGAAGCACTCTTACTTTCCCTCTTTAAGGCATCGTTTCTCTCCTTCTTCAATCTTTCAATTTTCGAGTCGCGATCCGCAAGCTTCTTTTCAAATTCGTCTTTCTCGAACTCAAATGAGAGAATCTCCTGGTTATTATTTCAGTTAATGGTAGAAAGTTGCATGCATAGTTTCTCCCACTCCTTGGCCTGCTCCAAGCTGCTTTGGATCGCCTGAAGATGGGGTGAGTAAGATTATACATGAACCGACTTTAGTTTGGGCCTGTCGAAAACAACCCCCCTCAAGAATAAGTGGAGAAATGCAGCCTGCAGAAGAAGGGGACCAGCTGGGAGAATGTAAGGAGCTCGCCTTGAAATTGGAAGAGTAGAAGTAGCAGCGTGAGTGGAGGAGGTCATGGCCTCGGAAGTGGAAGCAGGAAGACGTTCTTGATTTTTCTTTGACTTTTTAGATGGGTCCCCCAACTCAATCGGGCTTTTCCTTTTTTCTTGGCCGCTCCCCTTATCGTGGTCTTGATCCTTCCCAGTGTTAGTCCCTGAGGAGTTGGTTTTGATGACAACAACCTTAGAATAGATTATAAAATATAAATACTAACATTACAAGTTTAGATATATATGTATATGCAGGATCTAACCATGCAGGTACCAAGAATGAAGACTGTACAGTATAGAGATTCAAGATATAGAGATAGAAGACTCACGAGTATCAAGAATTTCAAGAGTTCAAGTTTCCAAGATATGTTATATAGTTAGGAATATTGTTAAAACTCGTAGAAAAGCACTGGCATCTTAATATCCAATTTATTCGTGGAATGGAATCCACTTCGAGCCCATTAAAGGTATGGAACCCTAAGTAGGATGGAACCTACGAAAATCTAGTGGGACATTGTTTTGTATCCACTAATTTTAATTCAAATGATTTTACAAAATTATCTTGTTTTCAAAATGATTTCAAAACTTTCCAATTAAAAGATTCAAAACTCTCTATCCTGATTTTAAATAATTTTAGCCTCAAAAACATCTTTAATTTCAAAGTCAAATTACTCCTGATTTTAAACTATCTTTTCAAATAATATATTTAACTTTTAAATATTTATACTTAGATTTAAATATAAAATTATAGTTAAATTATGTATATATTGCTCTTTATATTTACTTATGTATTTTAACTATAGTTAAGTATATTTATAAAGTTTAAAATAATTTTAAAATAAGATAGAGGTTATTTTCAAAGAAAATTAAAACACCAAAAATCCCTTTGGGATGTCGACATGCCCAAGTACCCCATGTCGACATAGTGTCAGTTGAGTTCAAAATTCAAATTTCAAAAGAAGTGTCTATTTGCCATAACTCTTCATGAATGATCATGGCTGTTGCTCTTCTATAAATAGGGGTCAGTTTCAACGAATTTTTAATCACTTTTTTCTAGTTTTCACTCCTCTTCTTCTTCCACATTTCTTAATACAAAATCATACCATTAATTTGCCAAAATCAACATCGAATCATACTTGATTACTTCTAGTGTGATTCTCCATCACTATCTCTACAAGATCCAAGTGCTAATCTGAGTTATAGACTTATTGTAATCAATCGAGCGAGAGAAGGTGTGATTGTAGCCCTGGAAATCAATTGGGTGAACTTGTTGCCTCGGAAATCAAGTATCTCTACCCAGAGGATTGTTATTCTGGAGGGTATATCTCGTAGCCTTGAAATCGAGGATTGTAATTGTTGAATTGGTTTTGAAAGGAAATCCGTACTTAGTTGTGCGGGACTGGATGTAGGGTAACTCTGAACCAGTATAAAATCCGGTGTGTTCTTTCCTTTACTTCTTTTACTTTATATTTGCATCTGTGTTTGAATTTGTGTTCATATCTGTGTCTGATTAGTGCATAAATTGTTAACAAATTTAGATAAACTCAAAAAGATTAACAAACTTTTTAAAACACTATTCACCCCCCTCTAGTGTTAATTCTAGCCTTAAGATCCTTAATCCGCATTTCTCACATTTGGTATCAGAGCTTTGTTTTCAAAAGTTTCATAATCTGAATTTTGAAAAGTTTTAAAATGGCTATTTTTGAAAAATCTGTTAAAACTAGTTTATAATTGTTTAAATCATCATTGTTCCATGAGTCTGCATATGAATGTTATTCAAATTCTAGTTGTCTACCCAAATTTTATAATGTGCAGGAAAGATGCTTTATGGGTATTAAGGAATCAATCCACAATGGACAATCTGTGCAGATCAAAAGGAATAAGTGGATACTTGATAGTGGATGCTCTAGACACATGACTGGTAATCCGGATATGCTGAATAATATTAAATACAAAGACGGAGGACTGGTTAACTTTGGAGACAACTCGAAAGGATACGTGATTGGCATCGGCAATGTCGGTAACTCTGAAACTCCTATTATTACTAATGTTTTGCTAGTTAAGAATCTGAAACACAATCTGCTGAGTATAAGTCAACTATGTGATAAAGGATATAAAATTAAATTTGAAAAAGATAAATGTCGTATTGAAGATAATAACTTAACCATAATATTTGAGGGAACTAGTAAAAAGAATATTTATGTTCTTAGTATGAAAGTTTCAAATGATAACTTATGTCTTTTGGCAAATACAAGTGACCCTTGGATTTGGCATAAGAGATTTGGACATTTGAATTTCAAACTCTTATCTAGACTATCAAAACATGATCTAGTAAGAGGTCTCCCTAAAATGAATTTTAAAGTAGATAGTTTATGTGATGCATGTCAATTAGGAAAGCTTAGAAAAAGTTTCTTTAAATTAAAAGATATGATTTCAACTTCAAAACCCCTTGAGTTACTTCATCTTGATTTATTTGGTCCATCTCAAATTCAGTCAATATATCATAGTAAATATGCTTTTGTAATTGTAGATGATTATTCTAGATTTACATGGACAATATTTTTGAAACATAAAAGTGATACTTTTGAATATTTTAAGAACTTTTCAAAAAGGATTCAAAATCAATAATCTTTAAAAATTATAACTATTCGCAGTGATCACGGTTGTGAATTTGAAAACGAAAAGTTTGAGGAATTCTGCAATAAGAAGGGAATAACTCACAATTTCTCATTTCCAAGAACTCCACAACTAAACGGAGTAGTTGAACGTAAAAATAGAACGATACAAGAGTGTACAAGAACTATGCTTTCAGATAGTAATTTACCAAAACACTTTTGGGCAGAAGCTGTTGCTACCGCCTGTTATATTTTGAATAGAATTTTAATTAGACCTTTAACTAATAAGACACCTTATGAACTTCTTCATGGAAAGAAACCTAAGGTATCATACTTCAGAATTTTTGGAAGTAAATGCTTTATTTTAAATACGAAAGATAATTTGGATAAATTTGATCCTAAATCCGACAAAGGAATCTTCATCGGATATTCTAATAGAAGTAAAGCTTATAGAGTTTTTAATTTAAGATCTAACACCATTGAAGAAACAATGCATGTTTCGTTTGATGAAAATTTAAAAGATTTTGAAATTATAAATGATGAAGAAGATTTAGTTACTCAAAATCAGGAATCAACCGAAATTAATAATGAAATTGACCATCCTAATAAAAGGATTAAACTTTTAAAAGATCATCCTATTGAAAATATAATAGGAGATATGCAATCTATTGTTACAACTAGAAATCAACTAAGTAAAATGAGTAATGTAGCATTTATATCATCTATTGAACCCAAAAATCCTAAAGAAGCATCAACTGATGATTCATGGATTTTGGTTATGCAAGAAGAATTAAATCAATTCACTAGAAATGAAGTTTGGGAACTTGTTCCTAGACCTGAAGATAAAACTATAATTGGAACTAAATGGGTCTATAAATTAAAATGAATGAACAAGGTGAGGTCGTTAGAAATAAAGCATGATTAGTCGCCCAAGGTTATTGTCAAGAAGAAGGTATAGATTGTGACGAAACCTTTGCTCCTGTAGCAAGATTAGAAGCCATTAGGATTCTACTTGCTTTCGCAAATCATAATAATTTCAAATTATTTCAAATGGATGTTAAAAGTGCATTTCTAAATGGTTTTGTAAAAGAAGAAGTATATGTTGAACAACCACCACTTTTTGAAGATGAAAATTTTCCAAACCATGTGTACAAACTTAAGAAAGCTTTATATGGTCTAAAACAAGCTCCTAGAGCCTGGTATGATAGACTAAGATCTTATTTATTACAATCAAATTTTGAAATTGGTAAAATAGATAATACTCTTTTTATTAAAAGAAATAAGAATGATATTCAACTAGTACAAGTTTACGTAGATGATATCATTTTTGGATCAACTAATTTTGAAATGAATAAAGAATTTTATGAAATAATGACAAAAGAGTTTGAGATGAGTCATATGGGTGAATTAAATTTCTTTTTAGGATTGCAAATAAAATAGTTAGATAATGGTATTTTTATTAGAAAGAAAAATATGCTAAAGAACTAGTTAATAAATTTGGTTTGACTACTGCGAGTGGAAACCTACTCCCATGGCAACCAATGAATATCTAAGTAAAGAAGATTTCTCGAAAGATGTAGATCAAAAGTTGTATAGAGGAATGATCGGATCATTGCTCTATATCACTGCTAGTAGACCTGATATCATGCATAGTGTATGTCTCTGTGCAAGATATCAATCTCATCCTAAAGAAACTCACTTAAAAGCTGTAAAACGTATCATAAGATATATTAAACACACCTCTGATTATGGCTTATTTTATCCTAAAAATGATTCATTTGATTTAATATCATACTGTGATGCTGACTATGCTGGTTGTAAATCAGACCGAAAAAGTACAAGTGGAACTTGTCACTTTTTGGGACATTCTCTGGTTTCCTGGTTTAGTAAAAAACAAAATACAGTTTCTCTATCAACAACCAAAGCAGAGTATATTTCTGCTGCTTTGGCTTGTTCTCAAGTAATATATATGCAACAAACCTTAAGAGATTTTGGATTAAATATCTCAAAATCGCCAATTTATTGTGATAATACTAGTGCAATAAATTTATCTAAAAATCCTACTCATCATGGTCGAACTAAACATATTGATATTCAACATCATTTTCTTAGAGATAATATAACTAAAGAAGTAATTACTCTCGAATATATAAACTCTGAGAATCAAATCGCTGATATTTTAACAAAACCATTAAATGAATCTATATTTACTAAATTAAGAAGAGAATTAGGTATTTGTTCTATAACTGAAATATAAAATATAAATAACAAGTATAATTAATAATTAATATTAAAATAAATCATAGAGTTAAAATATAAGGACCATGTCGACATCCCCTAGGAAGACATGTCGACATATAACGTTTTTTTTTTAAATTTCCACCAAATTTCAAAAATTTAGTTATATATTCCTCTCTATTTCGAATTCTTATTCATTCTTTCTATTTTCTCTTCACTTTCTATTCTGAAATATATAAAATAAATGGCATCTTCCTCTAAATCAAACATAAAATCAACTTTCTCATTCCCCTCTCCCACTTCTGGTCCATTTCAATGCACTACTCTCGCACATGTAACTAAGTTGGAGGAGTCTATGAAGGATACTCTTCAGATGTTGACTGAAATTCAAGTAACTCAACTTCGTATGGCGAAAGAGCAAGAGAGGTAAGGCAAGATTCTTAGGAATTTACAAAAATTCCTAATGGATAATCATGCCAACCCTATCTTTATCGATGAAGACTCTTCACTCAATCAAGAACATGAGGTCAGCGACGAAGAAGAAGAAGAACCAATGGAAGAAGCACACGAGGAGAATGATGACCAAGTAGTATGCGTTGGAGAAGTGTGTTTCGACAAAAATGGGAATTTTGTTGAACAACGTGGAAATTTCTGTTTCCACTATCCAAACTGTTCAATTCATAAATCTCCTATGTTCAGAAACACACATTAGTTTATTCTCTTTCTTTCCGTTGTTATTTGTGTTTTTATGTTTTTTAAACGCAAATGTAAATACAACCATACTCATAATAAATAAACTCGTGTTCTTATATGTGTTAGTATTATTGTGAATTCTTAGTAAGGATAGGTAATAGTTTAGGATTATATTTTAGTTAAGTATTGATTATGTATGATAACACTATCATTATAATCACAAGTAATGTAGTCTTAGTTTCAGGGGGAGTTATATAGAGTTATATAGTTTTTGTTGATGACAAAGGGGGAGAAGTATAAAATAGGATAGTTAGGCATAGATTAAGGGGGAGCTATTGGAGTTATTAGGATAGAAGGAATATTTTATAAACAAAGGTTGTCATCATCAAAAAGGGGGAGATTGTTAGTCCCTGAGGAGTTGGTTTTGATGACAACAACCTTAGAATAGATTATAAAATATAAATACTAACATTACAAGTTTAGATATATATGTATATGCAAGATCTAACCATGCAGGTACCAAGAATGAAGACTGTACAGTATAGAGATTCAAGATATAGAGATAGAAGACTCACGAGTATCAAGAATTTCAAGAGTTCAAGTTTCCAAGATAAGTCATATAGTTAGGAATATTGTTAAAACTCGTAGAAAAGCACTGGCATCTTAATATCCTATTTATTCGTGGAATGGAATCCACTTCGAGCCCGTTAAAGGGATGGAACCCTAAGTAGGATGGAACCTACGAAAATCTAGTGGGACATTGTTTTGTATCCACTAATTTTAATTCAAATGATTTTACAAAATTATCTTGTTTTCAAAATGATTTCAAAACTTTCCTTTTAAAAGATTCAAAACTCTCTATCCTGATTTTAAATAATTTTAGCCTCAAAAACATCTTTAATTTCAAAGTCAAATTACTCCTGATTTTAAACTATCTTTTCAAATAATATATTTAACTTTTAAATATTTATACTTAGATTTAAATATAAAATTATAGTTAAATTATGTATATATTGCTCTTTATGTTTACTTATGTATTTTAACTATAGTTAAGTATATTTATAAAGTTTAAAATAATTTTAAAATAAGATAGAGGTTATTTTCAAAGAAAATCAAAACACCAAAAATTCCTTTGGGATGTCGACATGCCCAAGTACCCCATGTCGACATAGTGTCAGTTGAGTTCAAAATTCAAATTTCAAAAGAAGTGTCTATTCGCCATAACTCTTCATGAATGGTCATGGATGTTGCTCTTCTATAAATAGGGGTCAGTTTCAACGAATTTTTAATCACTTTATTCTGGTTTTCACTCCTCTTCTTCTTCCACATTTCTTAATACAAAATCATACCATTAATCTGCCGAAATCAACATCGAATCATACTCGATTACTTCTAGTGTGATTCTCCATCACTATCTCTACAAGATCCAAGTGCTAATCTGAGTTATAGACTTTTTGTAATCAATCGAGCGAGAGAAGGTGTGATTGTAGCCCTGGAAATCAATTGGGTGAACTTGTTGCCCCGAAAATCAAGTATCTCTACCCAAAGGATTGTTATTCTGGAGGGTGTATCTCGTAGCCTTGAAATCGAGGATTGTAATTGTTGAATTGGTTTTGAAAGGAAATTCGTACTTAGTTGTGCGGGACTGGATGTAGGGTAACTCCGAACCAGTATAAAATCCGGTGTGTTCTTTCCTTTACTGCTTTTACTTTATGTTTGCATCTGTGTTTGAATCTGTGTTCATATCTGTGTCTGATTAGTGTATACATTGTTATCAAATTTAGATAAACTCAAAAAGATTAACAAACTTTTTTAAAACACTATTCACCCCCCCTTTAGTGTTAATTCTAGCCTTAAGATCCTTAATCCGCATTTCTCACACCCAGTCCATTGGTGTCCTCTGCCTCCTTTTCTTTTCTCCTCCATCTCTCTTCATCGGTCTCACGGGAGGAGTAATATCGGGTCGAATGCTTTTGCAAATGTTGAGACTCGAGCGCTTGGTTAAGATCATTATAGAAGCCCCGAGAGATGATTCCTGCAGCAAATAACAAAACGATTTCAGGGGAAAGACATTTGATGGATAAAAATTCCAGATGAATAACGATGAAATGCGCGGTCCTAGCGAAGTGTGTGGTACAGTTTAATGACCCCAGTAGAATAACCCAAATCAGATCAATCGCCAACTAATGTCAGGATATTCACTTCGGTGGGAATGATTTGGGCAGGCTGAGAAGGCAACCCTTCCAAAGTAGAATCACCCATCAGATCCTTCACATCCACATAGATGTCAGTCGCATCTCCAAAGTCAAATTTGGCATCTCCCGGTGAATGACTGGGGGCAGGTTCGTCTTTAGGTGAGACTTCTTCAAAATGTTCTTTTATAGGGGATGATGGAGTGTGCCTGGGACCCAACTCTGGGGACTTGTCACCTGAATCGACGTTTCCTTCAATAACATCTATATTCAAGTTTTCTTCCTCGTCAATTGAAGGGAGTCCCTCATCGGCTCCTCCTTTCTCCTTTCTCATAATTACCGGAGCTTTATCTTCCCGATGGACCAACTCCTCTTCCTTCTCCTCCGAGATCAAAGGCATCTTGGGCGGACTGACGGTTCCAATTTCGATTTTGGTTTCCATAGATGATTTTGCTGACTTGCGAGACGAGTCACTAACTCTCTCTTCATCATCATCATCTCCGTCAAAATCGCGAGAGGTAGAAACTGAGCGAGCTCGAGCTTGAGCTTTTGAGCGAGAGGGGGCACTAACAAACCTAACCGATCTCCCAGGATGTAAAAGCCCACATTGGCGAAAATTCTCGTCGGTGAGCAGAAATCTGATCATGTGTTCTAGGGCATCGACTGCCTTAAGGGCACTGAGAATAGACACGAGTGCTGGATCCTTGTTAATCCTCGCGAGGACTGCAAAATAATAGACGACCGCTTAGAAGACTATTTAACAGCTAAAGCAAGTTTTATGCCCAGTGAGAGAAATTTACCCCCCGTGGTCCATAGACGAGTGAACCCCTCAGGACACTGGACAAAGAAAAATAGATTTTTGAATGAGTGGACTTTGCTAGGGAGATCGATTATGAGCTTTCGACGGCGTTGCACCTCAATGTAAACAAGAGATGGGTTGGCCTCTATAACATCCCCTATCTAGAGGCCTAAAGCTAAGCACTACAGATGTTGCAGTCATCCATGGTATTAACTTCCGATGACTAAATACCGCTATGTTAATGGTATCCATAATATCAGAAGCACTTGAATATGAAACAAAATCACATATTTCCAAAAAACAACATTTTTCTAATTACATTTCAAAACATATGTTTCACATTCAAATTACATAATCCCGTAATCATTTCCCAGGTTCAGGTAAAATATACTCATTACATAAATACGCCAAGAGCGACATATGATGATGCCCCCTTGGTTGACCAGAGTACTATATAGACATAATTATCTTAAATACAACACACCGGAATGAAACAAAACAAAACAGCAACTCCTAAATAACTACCCATCAACCATTTGCTCGTATCCGGAAGCTTTATTCGTCAACCTACTAATACCTGCAAAACCTTAACCCTCAGCCTACTCAAATCAATTTTGAGCACCCGAGAGTTTAAGGGGAAAACATAAACTTCGAGTCAGACATAAAGCCTGGTGTAAATAATACGATACATCTCGGATATACGATATTAAGTGAGACCACGCTGCTTAGCGGAATGGATTTCCCCTCAGTAATATCCTTTTAAAACATATCTTTTGCAAATCATATTCCTGCAACCAAAACAGGTTAAAACTGTAAAGCATTATTATGTAAGCATACATATCAAGTAACAAATGGACTATCTGTCTGAACATTATAGTTTTGTTTGGCTAACTACTAACCTTTGACTGACTCAGGCCTACCAGACAATATAACCAAATAATCTAACATCTGTTAGACACACCTCTTCTAGACGGTCCGTCCTTAACTATCCGTTAAATACTTCTCTTCTGGATGGTCTGTCACTAACTTAACATCTCCCAAGGTCACCTGATCCTAATGGTTTTTTGGGCTCACCAATAACCTATTTGTATACAAACATATATTCCCTTCTATGTGTAATCATAATTTCAGTCTTACTTGTGACAAAGCCCTACACACTGGAATTTTGGACTAAATTTGCTGGGGCTAATAGTTAATGTATAGGGCGCGACCCTTTACTAGTCCCATCTAGTATTCTATTATCTAAGTCATTTTACTTAGGGATACCTTCCCAAAATTTTCCTTGAAAACCTTTTCATCTGAAATTGATTTAAAACCTTTTAAATCAAACTTAAACAAGGAAAATATATAGTCTCCATGCTTTACTCAAAATCACCTTGCCATGTTAAATATATATACTTTACTCAAACCTTTGTTGATGAAAACATTAAAATTTTGAAAGTACCCCTTTCGAATCCATTGAAAGAACCCCTTTCAAAACCATTGACAACACCTCTTTTGAAAAAAAGTAAGCCCTTCTTTTAACCTAGGCCGAAAGGCCAAAACCTTCCTTTCGAAACCATTCTTAGAAACCTTTCAAAACCATTGAAAAACATTCCTTTCGAAAGCTTTAAAACCTTAGACATCTTTCTTTTTAAACCTTTAAACATTGCCTTTTGAAACCTTTGGAAAACCTTTCCTTTCAACCTTTCGAAACCATTGGGGAACCATCCCTTTGAAACCTTTCTTTAAACATTTCGAAAGCATTGGGGAAGCACCCATTCAAAACTATCATTTAAAACCTTTCGAAACCATCAAACCTTTGTAAACAGCAAACCATTCGAAAGCATTTGGGTTCAATTTAAAACATGTGGAAAACACCTTTTGAAACCATTCAAAATTTACCCCTTCGAAATCTTTGAAAACCGTTCGGTCGAAACCATTTGGATTATGCCTTCAAGTAGAGAAAAAGGATCTAAAACCGATTAAGGTCTAAAGCATTCCTTTCGAAAGCTATTCTTAAGTAAAGAAGTGATGGTGTCGAAACCATACTTCCAAAAGCATTGGAGAAGTGGCCAAGTTTAAAAACAAAGTATACCTTCCGAAACCATTAACTTCAAAAGGTAAGAAAAGCGGCAGCTAAATGGCTTCGACCTATTCGAAAGCCTATATTTAAAAACAAAGAGCAACAACCTTAAAACCATTTCTTTAAACCATTTGACCCGGTTGGAAGCCAACCAAGTTGAAAGCAATATAGTCGAAAGCAAAGCAAGCGCTTTTTCAATTTAAAACAAAGGCATGCTTCAACCCTATCAGAACCATATGTTTCGACCCCATACCTTCCACCTTCATCCAATTCGCTACGCACCAAGTATATTGGTACCATGCACATTGGTTTCGAAAGCAATGATGGCGAAACGTTTTGGTCGAAACCCCTGGTGCCGAAAGTGGCGAAACAGGCTAAAAACAAGTAAATTTTGTCTTTAACTTAAAAGAGAAATACTTTTTGATTAACCTGCTATGTTTGTCAAAATCTTATTGGTTGCTAATTTTTCTTTTCTTAAAGCACTGCCATAATTTCATATATAAAAATTTAATTTATTTTATAAAATACCCCTTCTCCTTTTATAAATATATAAAACATTTAAGTCCAATACCTCAAATAATTTTATATATTCATTAAAACACTAGGGAAAATTCTACAAAAATTCCAGAAAATCATTATCAATATGTTCCCTAAATATATAAATTTCAGACCCAAATAAATAATTATTTAGCCGTAAATAATTTAAAACTCAAATAATCATTTTCTACACTAGAAAATTTATATAAAATCCACAATAATTCAGAAAATTATGAAAATTGAAACCCATCTCTAAAATATCATTTCTGATCTAAATCTAAAATCGCAAGCATTTGGATGTCATTTAATAGGGTTTTCTTATCAAAACATATCATAAAATCTATATGAACAAGCATAAATCATCAACAAGCATATATACACATTTAATCATTTAAAAACATGGCATAAACTTGAAAAACACTTTGAATTTAACTTAAAACTGAAAACATTTAAGTGAATGAGACGTAGTCATTATTCACCTTAGCTTGAGATTAAGGATTTGAGATTTGATTATCTTTTGATTTGATTAATCTTCTTTTATAGCTTTTTCTTTCTCTAGTTCTCTAAAATGGTGGCCGGCCTCTTTATTTTTAATTTTCAAATTAGAATGAATGAGTGAATACATGGTTAAAGGGTTTAAGGTTTAGGGTAGAAGGATTTTCTTTGTTCCCATTTTGCCCCTGCCTACTTCCTAACCCTTTATCTATTTTATTTCATGTTATCTCATTTTGATTTACTTATTAACATGGCACGGCTACCCTTATTAATCGCAAATCTCAATCCATTAATCACCTTACATTATTTTATTTAATTTAGCTAATTAAATATCCTAAATAATGTTACTAAAAATATGGGGTGTTTCAATCTCCCCTCCTTAAAGAATCACGTCCTCGAAATTACGATAAGGTACACAACAAAACAATCAAAGGTAAAACTTACCATCAAACAAATCAGGATAAGCTTCTTTAATCCTGCTCTCAATCTCCCAAGTACAGTCCTTATCATAGTCACTCCACTGGACCTTCACAAATCCGACTGTCCCGTTCCTCAATTTCTTCGCATCTCTCGCGACTATCCGGATAGGCTTCCTAACTATAGTCATGTCTGGTTCCATTACTAAATCTTCTAACACAGTTGGTGCTATAGTAGTGTCTGGATCCCTAACACACTTCCTTAGATGAGATACATGGAAAACATCGTGGACTCCTGTCAAACTACTCGGTAACTCTACTTTATATGCGAGTTTCCTGATCCTATCTAAAATAGGAAACTTTCCTATGAATTTCGGTGCTAACTTCCCTGTCTTTCCAAACCTGATAACACCTTTCATCGGCGATACTTTGACGAAAACATGATCTTCAACAGAGAACTCTAAATCTTTGTGTCTTCTATCTGCATAGCTCTTCTGCCTAGACTGAGCTTCCTTCATTCTCATCCTTATCAGCTCAATCTTTTCTACTGCTTCTCTTACCAAATCAGGACCAAGGACTAATCTATCTTCGGTCTCTAACCAACATACATGGGATTTGCATGGTCTCCCATACAAAGCCTCAAACAGTGCCATCCCTATACTAGTCTGATAACTATTGTTATACAAAAACTCGATTAGGTGTAGGTGGTCTTCCCATGATCCCCCGAAGTCTACACAAGCTCTTAACAAGTCTTCCAAGATCTTTTTAACTCTTTCTGTTTGCCCATCTGTCTGCGGATGGTAAGCAGTACTCATCTTGAGCTTGGTTCCTAAACTTTCCTATAGACTCTTCCAGAATTCGCTAGTGAATAAGGAATCTCTATCACTAACAATACTACTAGGAATTCCGTGAAGTCTGACTATATTCTTCATAAATAACTTCGCTAAAACAGGTGCCGTCCTAGTTGACTTAACTGGAATGAAATGGGCACTCTTGATCAATCTGTCCACTATGACCTATATACTTTCATTTCCTCTATTTGAACTCAGCAACCCGTCTATGAAATCCATAGAAATAGAATCCTACTTTCATACCAGAATATCCAATGGATGAAGCAACCCACTTGGCTTCTGATGCTCGGCTTTCACCTGCTGACAGTTCAAACACTGTTTCACCCATAAGCCAACATCCCTCTTCATTCCTTCCTAGAAGAAACTTCTCTTCATATCTTGGTACATCTTCGTTACTCCTGGATGAATAGTGAAATTTGAGCGATGACATTCCTCCAAAACTTCCTTCCTTATGTCTCCCATATCTGGAACACATAATCTACCCTTCTTTCTCAACCACCCACTTTGGTCAAGACTGAAATCCTTCAAGTCACCGCTCTCCGTTCCATCCTTTAATTTCCTAATCCTTTCAGCTAACACTGGATCCTCTTCCTGTTTAGAAGCAATCTTTTCAATCAATACCGGTCGGACTTCTAAACAAGATAACATAGCAGATTATCCACTAGACCCAGCCTCAGATCTCCACTACACTATGCAAGTCGACAATGCTTCCAAGACTTTCCATTCGGCTATCATAGCCAACACTACATTCTGATGCTTCCTACTAAGCGCATCTGCAACCTTGTTTCCTTTCCCTAGTATGTACTCAATTACAAAATCATAAGTGGCTAAAACTCTAACCAACTCTACTGTCTCATGTTCAGCTCCTTCTGAGAGAACAAGTATATGATCCATGTAAAGCTCAAACCTCTCTCCTAAAAGGTAATGTCTCCACACCTTCAATGCAAATATCACTGCAGCTAACTCCAAGTCGTGGGTCGGGTATCCAACCTCACGCGGTCTAAGCTGTCTAGAAGCATAGGCAATCACTTTACCTCTTCGCATCAACACAGCTCCTATGTGTAAACTACCAAGTCCCGATTCCCCTCTGGGACTACTAACACAGGTGCATGGGTCAACAAGTGTTTCAAGCTCTGGAACGCTTCCTCACACTTATCGGTCCACACAAACTTCACATCCTTTCGCGTTAGCTTGGTCGTTGGTGCTGCTATCCTCGAGAAATCCTTAATAAATCTCCTGTAATATCCAGCCAATCCGAGAAAACTCTTTATTTCAGTTACTGTCTCGGGTCTCTTCCAATTATTCACTGCTTTAGTCTTAGTCGGATCTACAGACAACCCTTTCTTTGGGACTACATGACCTAGAAATTTCACTTCCTTCTTCCAAAAATGGCACTTCGAAAAACTTTGCCTTTAGCTGATACTGTCTCAGCGTCTCAAGCATAACTCTAAGATGGACTTCATGCACCTTCTCATCCTTTGAGTATATCAGAATATCATCTATGAAAACCAACAGGAACCTATCCGATGCTCTCGGAAAATCCGGTTCATCAAATCCACAAAGAATGTAAGCGCATTAGTGAGTCCGAACGGCATAACTAACCATTCGTATGACCCATACCTTGTTCTAAATGTCATCAAAGGTATACTATCTTCTGCTACTCTAAGCTAATGGAAACCTGTTGCTAAGTCTAACTGGGAAAATACCTTGGCTCCACTTAGCTGATTGAACAAATCGTCAATCTTAGGCAACGAATATCGATTCCTTATCGTTCTCTCATTCAACTTACGATAATCGATACATAGCCTTAACAATCCGTCCGGCTTCTTAGAAAATACGGCGGTTGCTCCCCAAGGTGAACTACTCGCTCTAATAAAACTCTTACCTTCCAAATCCACCAACTGAGCCTTCAACTCCCTTATTTCTGTTGGCGTCATCCTGCTTAGTGGTCTACTCACCGGTTCTACTCCAGGCACTAAATCTATCCGAAACTCAATGGCTCGTTTCGGTGGCAATCCAACTACCGGCTCGAAAACATCTGCGAATTCTCTAACCACGAAAATGCGATTCAACTCATCCTCTAACTCTGCAACACTCAACATAGCTTTCACCTCACAGCTAGGGTTTTCTACGGTATAAACTGTCAGATCAGTATAGTCCGAGTGTCTAAGTGATATTTTCCTATCCTGGCAAAATATCCTAGCATCATACTCACTTAACCAATCCATACCCAATATGATTCCGAACCCTACAAAGTCAAATATATGCAAACTGCAAACAAAGGTGTAACCTAGCAAGTCAAACTCTAAGTGGTCACACTTCATCCCAAGTGTCGCATACCCTCCTATCGGATTTTCAAATCTTAAGGAAGTAACTAAATATATGGGTTCTAGGTTAAGCTTATCCACCAAACATCGAGATATAAAAGAATGCGATGCACCAGTATCAAACAAAACGCTAACAAACATATCATGGATCTAAAGCATACCTCCCAATACTGATTTCCCTTTCTCCTCTGCCGTTGGCTTCGAAGTAGTAGGCTCCAATGCAAATACTTGGCCTTTATCTCCTTTAGCTGGCTCTTTGCACTGGTTCTTGTAGTGCCCAACTTGATCACAATTGAAACATCTAACTCCTTTCTTCTCGGCAGCCTTCTTTCCTATGTGTGTCCGACACTCATGAGCATAATGGCCTTTCTTATCACACTTGTAACAGACCACTTCAGACTTCCCCTTCTTTGCTGCTCCACCTTTCTGAGCACCCTTCTTATGAAAGAACTTTCTCTTTTGACCTTGGCCAACCTGGACTTCCTTCTCCTTCTTCTTCTCCAAACAAGTAAGCTTCTCTTTGTGTCTTAACGCCATCTCCACTACCACATCATAGGGATCTCTGATATGCGGTAAGGTAGCCCTAGCCAACTCAGGCTTCAATCCCCTGATGAACTTCTCATTCCTCTTCATCACTGTATTAGCAGTGACATACACATATCTAGCCAACTCTTCAAACCTGCTAGCATACTCCAAAACTGACATCTCTCCTTGTTCTAACTCAATAAACTTTATGATCAAAACAGACTGCGCCATTACCGACATGAACATCTCTTGGAACCTTCTCCTTAACTCAGCCCATTTCATCTCCTCTTCATTTACTCCAGTCGTCACACTATTCCACCAAAATAAAGCTGCTCCTTGAAGCTGTCTAGAAGCAAGCCTCCTCTTCTGCTCATCATTGAGCCCTAAGTCAGCAAATATCCTTTCACAGTGCAGTAACCAATTCTCCACTTCTATAACATCCTCAGTTACGATAAACGGCTTTCCTCCAAGCCTAGCGTAGTCTCTACTCAAGTTAGCATAATGGTTGATAACGGAGCTTCTGAACTCCTCCCGCAGCATTTCCTCTAACAACCCTAGCGACAATCCCAACTTGCATAATGTTTACGAAAAACTGATACATAGCTCCCATATCCACTTGTGGGACTCCAGCACCAACATTTTCAGCTTGAGGCTGACCATGGGTCCTCCTCGTATTGGGTTGGGCATTTCCATTGGTGGTGGTGCTGTCTCCTCCTAAGTTAACTCTGCCTCTTCTAGCATCCATATCTGTATTCAAGCCTTATGAGATACAGAAGAATAGCCTAATAGAGATAGGAGAATAGAGATATATCGTATACTTATATATAGCAAATACAAGTACGTTACTATAGCATTATCCCATACCCCGATCTTACTCTAATTCCTAAGGATTATGTTTTCAAAAATCGTTTTTCAGTTAAAGTATTTCATAAACCTATGTTCTGATACCAAGCTGTACGAACCCCTATCTAGAGGCCTAAAGCTAAGCGCTACAGATGCTGCAGTCATCCATAGTATTAACTTCCGACAACTAAATACGGCTATGTTAATGGTATTCATAATATCAGAAGCACTTGAATATGAAACAAAATTACAGATTTCCAAAAAACAACATTTTTCTAATTACATTTCAAAACATATGTTTCACATTCAAATTACATAATCCCATAATCGTTTCCCAGGTTCAGATAAAATATACTTATTACATACATACGCCAAGAGCAACATATGATGATGCCCCCTTGGTTGACCAGAGTACTATATAGACAAAATTGTCTTAAATACAACACATCAGAATAAAACAAAACAAAACAGCAACTCCTAAATAGCTACCCGTCAACCATCTGCTCGTCTCCGGAAGCTTTATTCGTCAACCTACTAAAACCTGTAAAACCTTAACCCTCAGCCTACTCAAATCAATTTTGAGCACCCGAGAGTTTAAGGGGAAAACATAAACTTCGAGTCAGACATAAAGCCTGGTGTAAATAATACTATACATCTCGGATATACGATATTAAGTGAGACCACGCTACTTAGCGGAACGGGTTTCCCCTTAGTAATATCCTTATAAAACATATCTTTTGCAAATCATATTCCTACAACCAAAACTGGTTAAAACTGTAAAGCATTATTATGTAAGCATACATATCAGGTAACAAATGGACTATCTGTCCGAACATTATAGTTTTGTTTGGCTAACTACTAACCTTCGGCTGACTCGGGCCTACCAGACAATATCACCAAATAAGCTAACATCTGTTAGACACACCTCTTCTGGATGGTCTGTCCTTAACTATCCGTTAAATACTTCTCTTCTAGACGGTCTATCAATAACTTAACATCTCCAAGGGTCACCTGATCCTAATTGATTTTCGGGCTCACCAATAACCTATTTATATACAAACATATATTCCCTTCTATTTGTATTCATAATTTTAGTCTTACTTATGACAAATACCTACACGCTGGAATTTTGGACTAAATTTGCTGGGGCTAATAGCTAATGTATAGGGCACGACCCTATACCAGTCCCATCTGGTATTCTAATATCTGAGTCATTTTACTTAAGGATACCTTCCCAAAATTTTCCTTGAAAACCTCTTCATCTGAAATTGATTTAAAACCTTTTAAACCAAACTTAAACAAGGAAAATATATAGTCTTTACTTAAAATCACCTTACCATGTTAAATATATATACTTTACTCAAACCTTTGTTGATGAAAACATTTAACTTTTGAAAGTACCCCTTTCGAATCCATTGAAAGTACCCCTTTCAAAACCATTGAAAGTACCTCTTTCGAAAACAAGTAAAACCCTTCTTTTAACCTAAGTCGAAAGGCCAAAACCTTCCTTTCGAAACCATTCTTAGAAACCTTTCGAAACCATTGAAAAACCTTCCTTTCGAAAGCTTTAAAACCTTAAACATCTTTCTTTTAAAACCTTTATACATTGCCTTTCGAAACCTTTGGAAAACCTTTCCTTTCAAACTTTCGAAACCATTGGGGAACCACCCCTTTGAAACCTTTCTTTCAACCTTTTGAAAGCATTGGGGAAGCACCCCTTTGAAACCATCATTTAAAATCTTTCGAAAGCATCAAACCTTGGTAAACAACAAACCATTCAAAAGCATTTGGGTTCAATTTAAAACATGTGGAAAACACCTTTCGAAACCATTCAAAATTTACCCCTTCGAAACCTTTGAAAACCGTTTCGGTCGAAACCGTTTGGATTATGCCTTCAAGTAGAGAAAAATGATTTGAAACCCAATAAAGTCGAAAGCATTCCTTTCGAAAGCTATTCTTAAGTAAAGAAGTGATGGTGTCGAAAATATACTTTCGAAAGCATTGGAGAAGTGGCCAAGTTTAAAACAATGTATACCTTCTGAAACAATTGACTTTGAAAGGTAAGAAAAGCGGTAGCTAAAGGGCTTCGACCTAGTCGAAAGCTTATATTTAAAAACAAAGGCGCAACCTCCTTAAAACCATTTCTTTAAACCATTTGACCCGGTCGGAAGCCAACCAAGTCGAAAGCAATATAGTCGAAAGCAAAGTAGACACATTTTCAATTTTAAACAAAGGCATGCTTCAACCTTATCAGAACCATATGTTTCGACCCCATACCTTTCGCCTTCATCCAACTCACTACGCACCAAGTATATTGATACCATGCGCATTGGTTTCAAAAGCAATGATGGCAAAATGTCTTGATCGAAACCCCTGGTGCAGAACGTGGCGAAACAGGCTAAAAACAAGTAAATTTTGTCTTTAACTTAAAAGAGAAATACTTCTAGACTAACCTGCTATGTTTGTCAAAATCTTATTGGTTGCTAATTTTTCTTTTCTTAAAGCACTGCCATAATTTCAGAAATAACAATTTAATTTATTTTATAAAATACACCTTCTCCTTTTATAAATATATAAAACATTCAAGTCCCGTACCTCAAATAATTTTATATATTCATTAAAAAACTTAAAATTCTACAAAAATTCCAAAAAATCATTATCAATATGTTCTCTAACATATACAAATTTTAGACCCAAATAAATAATTATTTAGCCGCAAATAATTTATAACCCAAATAATCATTTTCTACACTAGAAAATTTATATAAAATCCACAATAATTCCGAAAATTATGAAAATTAAAACCCATCTCTAAAATATCATTTTTGATCTAAATCTAAAATCGCAAGGCATTTGGATGTCATCTAATAGGGTTTTATTTTCAAAACATATCATAAAATCTATATGAACAAGCATAAATCATCAACAAGCATATATACACATTTAATCATTTAAAAACATGGCATAAACTTGCAAAACACTTCGGATTTAACTTAAAACCAAAAACATTTAAGAGAATGAGATGTAGTCATTGTTCACCTTAGCTTGAGATTAAGGATTCGAGATTTGATTAGTTTTTGATTTGATTAATCTTCTTCCTTAGCCTTTTCTTCCTCTAGTTCTCTAAAATGGCAGCCTGCCTCTTTTTTTTAAATTTGCAAATGAGAATGAATAAGGGACTACACGGCTAAAGGGTTTAAAGATTAGGGTATAAGGATTTCCCTTATTCCCATTTTTCCCCCGCCTACTTCCTAACCCTTTAACTATTTTATTTCATGTTATCTCATTTTGTTTACTTATTAACATGGCACGGCTACCTCTATTAATCACAAATCTCAATCCATTAATCACCTTACATTATTTTATTTAATTTAGCTAAAAATATGGGGTGTTACAGTCTCCCTCTTTTAAATAATAAAAGATACCGCAGTTCGGCGAAGTTCGGGGCAAGATTGAGCGTTCGCCCGAACTGAACATATGGACAGATCAGCATAGCATAGCCATTCGGGAGAACCTAAAATGGGGCCAACCCTATATTCTAAAGGGTCGACATCAGAAAATGATTAAACGAGGGCATCGCACCGTACATGCACATGTAGCAATGGCAGTCCATGTATCCAGAAGGCGGCCAATAAGCGAATTGACCTCTCGATGGTAGAAGTACATCGTCCTCCAAAATTCCAAATTGCAAGCAAATTCTTCGCAACGCTCTGTGTGTAAGAATTGAGGAGGCTTTCTCTGGGTGATCCAGCAGAACCCTGAAGTTGGGGGTGTGCGGTCGACAATGGGGCCAACTAAAATTAAGCGGATGTACTGTCCTAAAGTTATAGAGGTAGTAGGACCAGCCGAGATCGACGAGGACTCCACTTCGAAGCAGGTGAACTCCCCTCAATTGACTTACGACGGGAAGATTTACGCATCATTCTATATAAGAAAGCTTGTGTTCAAAATGGTCAGGTATGCATAATTTCTAACTATAAACCCTTAACACGAATGATATTTTGAATTCGGAAGATGATCGACGTGTATTAATCACCGATCAAACTCCAAGCATTAACCATGAGTGTGTGCAATGTGTAATCTATGCGAGAATAGGCATGGCATCCTGGACGCTGCGAGTCGAACCATTCCGTGTAGATGGCTCACTCACACCCAGAAAAGCAATCCGTTTTGGCTGTTAATATCATTTCTTTTACACTTACCCATTATCGATCAACGATCAATAACAGATCTGTTGTCTGAAGCGACATGGAAAGCTCTTCCTATTCTAGGAGCACTGACTATGCAATGACAAATCTATTCCAAATCAAGCAACCGTGGATTAATGGGTCTGGATCAATAAGGAAGTTATCAGCATAAGTCGATTTTAGTTTCCTAACTATGCAATGACAAGTCCAGACCAAATCAAGCAACCGTGGATTAATGGGTCTGGATCAATAAGGAAGTTATCAGCATAAGTTGATTTTAGTTTCCTAGTAGATGATAACAACCTAAGCTGCACGCAGGACGTTATCCTAAGTTATTATCACCTCCTAGAAAAATCAAAATCAATTCACAGTCTGCAAGATGTCATGCCGGAATCGGCCGTAAAGCTCGATACTAGCTAATTTTGATTCTGAGGACGAAGATAGCAAAACACGTCGATCACCCGAGCAAGACCATGGCATCGCTCCATGAAGAAATTCAGACTTGATTTACTATCTTCTTCCCCAAAATCGCAAATAGCCCAGATATTCCATTATGGCCATCGCTAATGCAACCTAACCAATCAACAACATAATATTGCACTGGAACCCACTTCATCGACCTTCACCTTCAAAATTGAAGAGAGTGATGATGAAGTCTTCAAGACAAGGTGGCTCGAATCACAACCCTTTGGATCGGCGATAGCTCAAGGCAAGCGAATGTATGGCAAAAGAATGGTAGAAGGGATTTCCAGAGGCAGTGGTTAATGGCGTCGGAGCAGGGGATTGGCGGCGTCGTTCCAACAGCGTCAGGAGGTGGATCAGCAGAGTATGAATTGATCTGGATCGGCTCAGCACGAAAACGGAGAATGGTAAAATGGGAGGTCCGATCCCACTTACATATTTAAAAAAAAGAAGGAGAGAAAGCTAAAAAATTTCCAAAGTAATTGGATCTGTGCCGATCCGACCCAATTGGATTGGTACCGATCCAATTTACTTTCCCCGAATGACGTCAAACTTCTCCTGTTTGCCTAATTTGATGTTCGCATTCATCATGGAAGTTATCGAGTCAAGATCATTCTATAGTTGCGACTAATTAAGATTCCCACTAAAAGACTAGATAGTTAGACAAAACGTCGTAGGCAGCTGCTCAAGGAAACAAGATGCTGTTTATAAAGCTCCATAAAATGGAAACCGAAAGATAAGTAATTCCAGAGCACGCCTTGTTTCCAACGAAAGCATGCTCTGGGGGGCAAATGTTAACTGGCTTTTTAACCCGGTGAAAGTAAGATGGAGTTGGAACATTTAAACTAAGCCGAACGACACAAAACTTGGCCGGAAGCCCTAAAAGAACATAACAAATGAACCCTGGGAATTTGGGAAGAAAATAAGACAAGTATTTGGGTCGGCACCGATTTGATCCAACTGGATCGGTACCGATCCAAATTATTGGCTTGTTATTGCTTCGAACCACTTGCATTATGTCCCTACATCACTTCTAAGCTTATTTACTCAATTTGATAACATTCCGAGCATTCGGGTTGAAGAAGTCAGGACTTGTCCTATGCAAGTTACAGTTCGATCCAACCTACTAGTGATTCAGCGTCAAAACAAGTCAACAAGTCATGAAATTGCAAGGGAAGCCTCACTAGCAGAGAAGGAAGCTTGTGGGATGAAAGTTGTGCAAGAATTGATCAACTATTTGGATCGGTAACGATCCGATCCAATTGGATCGGTGCCGATCCAAATAGTTAGCTCGGTTTACTTCCAAAATTTATGTGCTACCTCTTAGTGATGATTAGAGGCCTCCGGTGCTCTGGTTTCGATCCAACTGCTCTCAGAATCCTATAAATACCATCCTACCATCAACAGAAAGGGGGCTGGCTGCTCTGATCACTTGAGAAACTCTGCTACGAAGATTCTTCAACCTTCTTCCTCCTCACAATGGCTGCCATGGGACAATTGAGATCCTTCCTTTTGTCTCCTTCAATGGCAGCTTGATTTCTTTGAATTCAAGCATACAAATTGTAATCAACTTGTATGTGTGGTCAACAGTACATCAATAAAATCCATAAAATGGACGTAGGCTGCGTTAACAGCCGAACCACTGTAAAAATCTCTTGTTCATTTACTTTTTCTACGATTTACTATTGCTTTTTTTATCTTATTTGCCTTAATAAACATGGCTAGTGCTTTCACACTTAATCCAGGGCGTTGATCCATTTTTTGGGTTAACAGATACCATTAACATTACCGTATTTTATCACCGGAAGTTAATACTATGGATAACTGCAGCATCTATAGCGCTTAGCTTCGGGTCTCAAGATAGTGGATGTTATAATAGCTCAACACTTCCTCGCAGGCATCGGCGAGGGTAGTGACGTATGTACTTCCCAACCACTTCAGGTTCTTATATTCAATAACGTTAGCATATAACAGTTGAAGGGTGGTATTTAATTCCTTTCTTTCCTTAGCTTTCTGCTCTTTCTGCTCCCTTAGATCATGCGCAGCTGTGGTATAATCCACTTGAGCTCCAACATCTCGGTTTTCGACAGGAGCAATTTAGATTCAAACTTCTCTTTTTCGACGCAGAGCTTTTGGATTTCAATAGCTTGGTCCTCGATAGTTTTATCCTTGGCTAGGATAGTTTCATCATTTGTGGTAAGGACTAAGTCTTGTCAGTAAGCCATGTCTTTTGAGTGGCATTGTCTTCATGAGCAGTCTTCCATAATTCTTTTATTACGATTTTGGCTTGGGTATGCGTTATCTTCATCTCCTACATCAGGCCTTTGGTCTTCATCTCGGATTCAAGGCTACATCTCTTTCTTTTTTCCATCTTCTCCAAGACCTACTTATACCCCTCTATAAGGCCATCGTAGATTTTATTTTCAGGTTCAAAAGATCAAATATTCGCTTCGTTGATTCGGTTAACCTTGGAGAGGGCATAGCAAAGCTTTTTCTACTCGTATCCTTGGTTAACAAGCTCTTGGTCCTATCCAACCTTCTGGTCCGCCTCTTCTTTAAGGATATTTTTATGTCAAGGTCGAAATGACACTAGTTAGTAAGAGATGAGGGAAGGCATCCTACATGTGGCTGGACGGGGCTGGAGGAGGAGCTAGAGAGTTAATGATTCCTTTGAATCGAGGAGAAATGGTAGTAGCAAGTAAAAATGAAGCTAAAGTATGTTACTATAGAGGAAGTTGTTGTTGAGATCGAGGTGGAGGAACGCCAAAGGTGAAAGCATGACGGTCGTGAGAATCTTTATGCATTTTCCCATGATCGTAGGAGTTCCTTTCTTCGGCTACCTCTTCCTTTTGTCACTTATTGCCTCCTGATCTTGTCTATGGGCTCTTTCTTCTTCAGTCTCCTGCTCTTTGCGATAACTAGAATGAGGGGAGCATGGATCGGGAGTGTGCTTCGTTTCTTTGGAAATTCCCTACTAGAGATTGTTGAATCTATCTCTGCCCATGGTACCTGAAATGAGAGAAATGATCGTATAAGTTTGGGAATATTGGAATTCAGGTGAATGCAAGGCATGTGTGTTCATAATTCTAGAAGTGCGTAGAGTGTTGGTTTCCCCCTAATTACTCTAAAATCATGTTTGGAAGGAAGTAAAGACCGAGTCTCGCCTCCTTTTGCTAGGATATCCTCAGATGGGAAGCTGAAGCCTGGAGAGCGCTCTTTAAGGAGATCGGCAATTGGAATATCGAAGTCGCTCTAGAAGGCGAAGGTATCATCAGAAGAACAAGCCAGAGGAGTTACCTGTTAATGCCTTCGCATTCGGTTCTACGGTTTTAAAGACCATACGCTTTGGCCACGGTGAGTCTAGGAGTTTGGTACCTTCGGGAGACGTCTTTTCGTATGATTCATCCCCCACTTGAATGATGTCATAGTCACTTTTTTCTCCTTCATCGCTTTCTCCTTCATCGCCTTCACCCTCTTTGTTTTCCTTTTCCACTTCTTCTCCCCTATCCTCTTCTTCATGGTTCATTTTAATTTTAACTCTCTCATCTCCTTCTTGAACTTCACCGGCAACGTACTCTTCCACTGCTCCATCAATCGACTCATTAACATTTTCCATGCTGGATGGGCCTTCAGTGTCCCTTAAATTTCATCACCAGAACTGCGAGTGGGGACAAAAGACCTAGTTGGCATTCTGGAGCTACTCAGTGAAGTCTCGGCAGGAACGACGTAGCGATCATGATATAAAAGATTGCAAAGACGTAGGTTCTCATTTATCAGGATGTGGGGTAGAGAGATATTGGATAGGGATTTTCTTGAGAGTCTTCAGAGTGTTGGAATGCTCTACACTCATGTCTTGAGAAGGAATATTTGGGGAAGGATCAAATGATAAGTTAAACACTTAAACGATGGGGATTCAAGTATAGGAAGAAGTAGTAAGAAAAGAAGTCTTACTTCCAGAAAGCCAAAGCTTGTTAAATCCATATGGACATCGAAAGAAGAAGTATTCGTTCTTAAAGTAAGAGTGTTAATTGTGAAGCGCTTCTGTGACCTTACAGTGGCACCATGCTTCGATTATCATATAGGATGGCGATTCACGTCATTGCTTAAAACTGAAGATATGTGCGAGCTTCCTGAATTTTGGAGGTTGTCGAAATTGATTCATGAAGCATGTATAAGGAGCTCAGCAAGGTGTATCCATCAGGAATGGCTTGGTTGGAGCAAGCCCGAGCTCATAGAGGAATGTACATAGGAAAGGATTGAAAGGTGTTACAATGCCACCTAGGCACATGTATCTATTGCAAGCCATATAACCTATTGGAAGATTGTGTGCTCATTGGCCACGTGTAGGAAGCAAGCCGTCACTTTTAGGAATTCCATGATGCCGACAAATAGTTTGAAGTGTTTTGGGGGTTAGGATCATCAGCAACTGTTCAGGCGGATCATCTATAACTCTTAATCCAATGTGTTCATTTAAAGGAGGAGACTGTTTTTGAATCAGTTCCGCCGATACTATATTCCATGTAATTCAGCGGTAACTGAACGCCTAGGTCTGAAAGGCATGGAAGTCAAAGCCTAAGCAACGGTAGACTTGGCTTTGAAGGAGTTGATGGCTCAACGCCAACATTGAATCTAGGAGAATGGCGAGTCATTCTAGATGGGAAAACTTGGCATTCAACATGGTCAGGTATGATTTATTTTGGAGTTTTTCTTTAAATGTGAACCCATGTGTCCAACACACAAAACCTAATGATTGTCGATGTGTGTTGACCAATCGGATTCTATACGTTGAACGGGGGAAGTGAAAGTGTTAACCTATGCAGTGTAAGTCCCGTGTCCCATACACGATGAGTAGACCATTCTATGTAGATAGCCCGCTTGTGTTGGAAAACAAACCCTATTGCATGATGGAACCGTGCAACAGATCTTACCCATTATCGTCGAATAATTGATAATGGAAGTATTGTCTGAAGCAACGTGGAACGTTCTTTTGCAAGAACACAAGAAGTGCAGCAATTAGATATGCTATGCAATGGAATTGTCTAAGTGTCGAGATGCATTCAACATGACTATTCTTTGGAAAAGAACCATCTCGTTAAAGTTGTGGAATGATGACTAGTGATTGACCAATTTTAATCAGGAACAATTCATTCATTTTTGAGTATAAGGTGATTTGATTACGACAAGTTATTGGGGTCCATTTGTTTGACCTAAAGTAGGATGGACTTCAACAATAAGCAGACTGGAAGTAGGCAAATTTTCAAGAGTTATGTGAGCCTATTTCGAGCGAAGCACATGTTTGACCCAAAGGTAACCTAGGGCATGCAACAATCAAAAGGAGATTAGTGATCTAGTAAAAGTCTCGGCCATGATTCGACCGTGCCCACCTCCACCATCATCCGTGGAATTCTCCACCATCACGAAGCAGTAACAACCCACCTTAGGTTAAAGGATTCAGGTCTAGGGTTCTTGGAGACCCGTATTGAATTGTCTCGAGGCGATAATAGTGGTCGAATTGGGAATCCAATGGCAGTGATGACTTAGGGTGGTCGGCGGCGGTGTCTAGGAATCGGTGGCAATCAATTTGGATAAGTGGATCGAATGATCTTGAATTCGACATTAGCTAAGAAGGAGAACTCGATCACGAAAATATCCTAAGGCAAGAAAGTGGAAGGATGAAAAAAATTAGTCTAAGTACCATGCTATTTGTACTTCTATCGAATTAAAGATGAAAACAACTTGGTATCAGTCAGAACAGATTAGTACCAAGATGAATTTTGGACCAAAAATAAGAAAGAGAAAGAGAGGAAAGGCAGTATGAAGATAGTGCGAACCAAACTAAGGTGTGGAACGTTCTCTAGAGTGTAGATCATGACCTTAGCATGAAGAATGTAATTTATACTATATAAAACGATTGAATGGATACCCGTGGAATGGAGATAACGCTTCGAAGCAACTCTTAGATAGTATGTCGACATACATGGATAATGGTAAATGCTTGTCTTGTTCCAGAGCATGCTTTATTTTCAACAGAAGCATACTCCGGTGGGAAGGTGTTATTTGGTTTTTTAACCAAGTAGCTTTCAAATGAATCTGGATGTTGGGATGAAGACAAAGCAATTCGAGGACTTGGTGAACATGCTTGTAAGGATAAGAGAATCGACTCAAGGATTTGGAGAAAGATTGGAGGTAAAAAGACACGTTGTACCGACCACGTTCAGGTCAGTATCGAGCACTTTTTGTGCTACATGTAGGTCTCTAAAGTTATGTTTTGTGCACTACAAATAAGAGTGATCATCTTAGGGTTCATTTCTTAAGGAATAGGCAAACAACTCCAAGAAAGCACTGAAGGAAAAAAGACAAGTATTGGAGATGTAAGAATTTCTCGGAAACAACACGAATCCTAAGAAAAAGTGCTCGGAGCTCGATGGATCAAAGATAGAAGACCAAAGAAAGGTAGATGGAAAACTCCCTATCAAAAAATCAAGGCAATACCGATCAGAAGTGATTGATACCAAGAAGAATTTATCAATATACGGACTCCATCTTCCCCTCCTACTTTTTCGAATCTGAAGTTAGACTTGATATATTGATATCCGATGATTCAACTAGATGGTTTCCCTATAAACACAACACCTATGGCATTGGAGAATGGGCTTTTGGCACTTTGCTTTCTTTATCTTCTATCTCTCCTCATCCGTAGTCACTAAGGAAGCTACTCTTGGCTATTCTAGGCTGTTAGACTTGTCAAACCCTTGTGCTAGCGACTAATAATCTAGAATTAATAACAATACAGTGGACGTAGGCCATAGATTTGCCGGGCCACTAAAAAAACTTTGGTGTCCTTTCTTTTTTACTTACATTTTTTGCTAGATCTCTATATTTCTTTTCGTTTTTGGGTCTTGTGCCATTTCCCGGCTCAACAAGTACCATGTCGGCTTCTTCTTTTAAAGCTTCTGCTAGGCCATCTACTGTCCTTAGCACATCAACAACTGTCGTTCCTACCAAGAATCTACTCATCTTGCCCAGGAGGTGATATCCCTAGGTCTTTATGGTAGACAATCCACCAGACTCTCCACCTTCCAGGCTTTGGCTGATCTTCTTCGTATATTCCAAATGCACGACATCCCTATAATAGAAGAAATATAAATATGTTTATTGAGATTTATAACCAATGTATACATACATATAGTATACTATATATACATATACATACATACATACATACATACATACATATATATGCATATGTGTGTGCGTGTGTTTATGGTTTTGTATACATATATACTTAATATCGTATGCACATAACAAATGTTTAAGCTATTACCTTTGGAATATTGCCATAGTTAGGCAAACGATCTGCCCTTTTGGCAACAACTCTAGTGAGTGCATGGAATACCTCTTTGTCTACTTCTCTTTTAACCACCACACCTTGACTTTGATGCCTCCTCAATCCTAGCCTGACATTTAGCCTATTTTGCATTTTACATATTCATTAGATTTTTTTGAGCAGGGGCTTAATTTCCTTTATTGCATAACTAAAAACAAATTTTACAATATGGTACACTATGTGCAAAGTTGCAGTGTGCTCATTGCATCTAATAACTAAAATACCCGAAGCCCAGCCCAATAATAAAATACTAAAAGAAACCTGCTTGCACCCAAATCAAGACTGAACGGATATAAACACTCTTAGCCCAGTTCTCGAACCTTCCTCTATCCAGCTTAACCTAAAAAATCATAAAGCAACTGCTTTCCAGCTTATCCCTAGTTTCATTAAATCAACACTCCTGTTTCTCAAAATTAACATTTCAATGGTGGTACAATTGAATCGTGAAATTACTTGTGAAGCAAATTCTCTTGCTTTACCATCGAAAGCCAGATCCAGATCCTGACGTCTCCAACCTCCACCGACATCCCCACCGATAGTCCATAGAATAATCTTGTCCTTTACCAAGCTGCTTATTTCTTTAGATCTATATTTATTTGATTCTAAAATGTGTCTTGTAGGTAGCTTATGACGGACATTAGATTGATTGTTGTAGAAGTTAGCCAACCATTGTGTAAATCCAAAGTATGTTATGCATGTAATATTTTCTTTGCGAATTTGTAATAACTAATTCTTGGAACATAACTAAATGGCGAAGGGTGAGCTGAGAAAGATTGAACTTCTAGATGTTGGCCAAAGTTACATTGGATTGTCTCTGGAGCCTTCCAAGAGCATCAGATGAGTTTCTATCGTTCAACCTGAAATTTAAATAATACAATTTGCTTCCTATATTGCTTATGTTGGTGATATTTACAAGAGATAAGTTAAACAATATATCAACATGAAAACAAGTAAATTAAACATGTGTACCTTCCAATCTAAGACCGAGGTTAAGCTTTGAATTTGGCGGAGCCTATGAGCTATCAAACTACTCCACTAGAGTGAACGCTAATCACGAGTGTTTGGGGGGTAAAGTAAATTTATACTCCCACTCTTTACTAATGCTATCATCAAGTTAGTTCTTTGAATTACGATGCTTAGATTTAGTCATCCTGATTTTCACCATGCCGATATATGCACACAACTCACACTCTGATTTGTATGGTTCACTGCTGAAAATTCTAGAGTTTCTCTCTTTCCAACTATCCTCCACACACACTTGAAAAGTGATTTTTGTAATGTCTGTGCTTCTAATTTTATATTAAAACTGTGATATAATATTGTGAATGTTTGAGTGTATGTAAAGCATTTCTGTATGATCAGCTGGCCATTTTAATTTAGCTCCACACCACTTCAAAACGTAGGAGCTAATTTGCATCTACAAAACAAGTAGTTTTCACTCTCCTCATGAGTTTCACAAAGCAGGCACATTGGATCAACGTTTAGAGTCCTCTGTATTAGCCCGTCATTAGTGGTGAGAATGTTATTCATGCTTTGTAGGTACACACAGTTGTTTTGAGATAGGAGATTCTTTTCCAAATCCATTTATGCCACGACACTTAGGTAGCTTGGCTCTGAGTGCCTCCCAAATCTTTTCTAAATTATATAACTCGTTATTGCTTGCCAGACAAACCCAGTAATCTTGCTCCATATCATCAGAAATTTTGATTTTAGTGATTTCAATTCTGAGGAAGCCAAAAAAACCGACCCTATCTGTTCTCTACTGCCTTTTTTTAAAAAATGTCGTCGACGAACATTCTCCCACATCACCATATCATAGTGCTAGTTCCAAGCCTACTCAATAGGCTACCATCATGAAGCCATGGGTTGAACCACAATGATGAGATTTTCCCTTCTACTATTCTTTTACCAATACACTTCATAGATTCACTTCTATTCCTTAGTATGTATTTCCAAGTGCCCAAATCGTCGTTTTTTGGCTAATCTCCCGAAAGGAAGGTTTTTCAAATACTTTTTCTCTATCCCAAAAAGAGAGTTTCACTCCTAAAGTAGTTTGAATATTCTCACAAATTCTGAGACCCAAAACTCCTTCACTTTAATCCTTATATCCCATGGCCTAATAAATCTTACTAACTCAACCTTTCCAAAGAAAGTTGGAGTAAATCTGGATGACATTCTTCCCTTTTGGAAGCTTGTAAAAATGAATCCAGTATTGTATTATAGGGTAGATTATAGACCTTATCAATTCCAATCTACCTGCCAAACTAAGCATTTTACCTTCCCATCCCTCAATTCTTATTTCTATTATCTCTTTCAGTACATTAAAATCCATGCTCTTCGGATAGACATTTGAAAGAGGAGTCCTAAGATACGTCATAGGCAACGAGTCTTCATTGATACCAAAAATCATACAAATCCAGTCTTTGTTGGAGATGCCACTGCCAAATAATACATTTGATTTTAGTTCATTCACTTGTAACCCCATTACTCTTTGAAGAATGTTGAAAATTTCTTTGATTGCTCTAGCTCCTTCTTCATTTTCCCTTTTGAACATGATGACATAATCTGCATAAATGATGTGAGTTATCTTAGCACTTATCTTCATAATGGCTTTCATTCTACCATTCTTGATACTCTTCTCCATAATTAGCAAGAAATACTCCATCATGATTACAAATAGGAAAGAGGACAAAGGATCACCCTGTCTCAATCCACATTTATGTGAAAAAACCATGAGTATCGTCTTGATAATTCAAAGAAAAACTCGATGTATTAATCAATTCATTTACAAGGTTAATCCATTTTATGATGAAGTTCATTTCCTTCATCATATGCAGCATAAAATTGATATTAACTATATCATAAGCCTTATGCATGTCTACCTTGATACACAGTTACCATTGCTATTCCTGCCAAATCTCTTAATCAATTCATGAGCAACGAGGATGCCATCTCCTATGCTTCTACTTTTTATAAAAGCACATTGACCATCCGATATGAGCTTGTCCAAAAGTGGTTTCATCTTGTTACACATTACCTTAGCAATGATTTTATACAAGGTGCTACAACATGCTATTAGCCTAAAATCTTGAATCTTTATAGGGTGGTAGGACTTAGGGATCAAATTTATGTTTGTATGATTACATTCTCTAACAATTTTCCACAAATCAAAAACATCCGTGACCATCACCAACAAGTCTTCATTTAATATGTGTTAGCGCCAAAATTGGTCACTAACCCCAAAATCCAGATGAAAGCACCAAATACCAATCACAGCTCAGAGATAGAATGTATGTAGAGAGTAATAATGTGAAGAACAGTTAAAACTGAAATGAAAGCAGTAAAGGACAACAGATTTTATAGTGGTTCGGCTAACTCAGGCCTACGTCCACTCCAGAAGTTTGCTTTTTATTGCTGTAATAATCGATTACAGTTACAAAATGGCAGAGTTGCCTTAGCCTTAGAAAAGAGAAAGTAAGAGAGCAGAAAGAAGATCCCCTTCTACTGTGCCCCTGCCTCTCTATTTATAGGCAAAGATGGGTTGGACTTCCTTGGTGGGCCTGGTAGCCGAGTACCTCAGCCCAAATGGAGTGGTCTCCATATGCCGAACCATAGATGCCGAACGCTGAATGCCGACCACGGTGTGAATGCCGAACGATCTCCTCATGCCGAACGTTGGGAGGTGCGAGGTACCGAGGTATGGAGGTGCGAGGTACCAAGATATGGAGGTGCGAGGTACCAAGATATGGAGGTGCGAGGTATGGAGGTGCGGAGTATGGAGGTGCGAGATATGGAGGTGCGGAGTATGGAGGTACCAAGATATGGAGGTGCGAGGTATGGAGGTGCGGAGTGCAATGTCGAGCGAGGTGATGTATGCCGAACGACCCATCCAATGCCGAACGCTCCTTGATGCCGAAAGATCCATCCAATGCCGAACGCTCCTTGATGCCGAACGATCCATCTAATGCCGAACGTCTCCTTGATGCCGAACGATCCATCCAATGCCGAACGTCTCCAGATGCCGAACGTTGGTTAATGCCGAGCGCTCCATCCAATGCCTAACGACGAACTCTCTATGCCGAACGCTCGTCCAGCGCCGAACAAGATTTATGCCGAACACTCCATCCAATGCCGAATGTCGATCTCTCTATGCCGAACGCTCGTCCAGTGTCGAACATTCCTCTATGCCGAACGATCCTTCTAATGCCGAGCACTCGCTCAGTGCCGAACGATCCCTCTAAATGCCGAGCACTCGTTCAATGCCGAACGATCCCTCTAAATGCCGAGCGCTCCTGGATGCCGAACGCTCTGTGCATGCCAAGTACTCTTGAATGCTATTCGAACGTGAATAGTAAATGCCAGACGAACATGTAGTTGATTAAGTTAAACCCGTCTGTCCGCGGCCTTGCCAAAAGGCGGGTTAACACTTGCCCCCCAAAACATGCCTTGCTTTGAAAGGTGTGTTTTGAATAGCCTCAAGTCCAATATCCAAAGTCCATGTTTCATCCATATCCAATAACCAATAGGGGACTTTAGGACCTCTTCGGGTCGATATCCAAATCCATAACCTTTCCGGGCTCTTGCCAAGCACAAGCCACACCTGATGACCGTGGTCCAGTGTCCCTGGACGTTGAGATAACCTCTCCGGGTTCTTGCCAAGCGCAATCCACACCTGACGACCGTGGCCCAGTGTCCCTGGGCGTTGAGCTAACCTCTCCGGGTTCTTGCCAAGCGCAATCCACACTTGACGACCGTGGTCCAGTGTCCCTGGACGCAAGTAATGCCGTGGCTTAAGTCCTAAGCCGAATCCTGGTCGCTCCGGACCCTTGCCGAGCATAGTCCATACTCGACGACCTTTAAGCCAAAATCCAGAGAAAATCCAATCAAAATCCAATCTGAAAAACAAACATTCAAACCAGAATTCAAACCAAAAAAACGAGAAAAACAGGGAGTTCAAACCAAACTCCAAAACCAAACCAGAAAAAGCAAATGTCCAAGTCAAAGGAAAAACAGATTTCACAAACCCGGGCATTTGGGTAAGCCATCATCTCAGAGCATGCCTGAGGGTTATCTCCGACCCCGTACATGAGTAAGTGATTTAACCGTTTGCCCGGAGTTTGTTACTTATTCCAAACCATCAAGATTAGTTGATGACCAATCGGTCACCATTCCTGGGCCTCGCGCCCTCGTCGTTCAAGGTAGGTGGAGGCTGTTCATGTTCCATCGCCGCATTTCGAGTTCCGACATACTGTCGCAACTGACCATTCCTTATATGCTCCTCGATTATATCCTTTAGATGTCGGCAGCTGTTAGTATCATGCCCGTCCAGGTCATGAAAGAGACAGTGCCTTCCTGATGCCCTTTCACGTTCTGTGGGTTCCCTCCTTGATGGCCTTCGATAGGGAAGACGATCTCGAGTATCTAAGAAAATCCGCTCCAACGTTGCGTTCAATCCTGTGTAAGTGGAGAACTTTGGTTCTCCCCAGCGCTTCCTTTTCCCTTTATCCTTGTCCCCACCTGAGCTTTCGCCGAGTAATCTTCCATCCTTAGTCATGTTTACTTCCTATGACCTCATGTCCAAACATGCATCCTCTTGTCGAAGAAATCTTTCAGCTTCATGAAAGAATTCCCCAATATCCAACGGTGGGTCCCGTACCAACGATACTTTGAACTCCGAATTATCTCTAACTCCTGATACCGCAGCCATCAGAACCATTGATGGATCTGGCCGATCCACCGAAGCAACTGCTGCATTAAATCGAGTTAAGAATGTCCTGAGCGATTCATCTGCCCCCTGTTTGACTGATGTTAGTGTCATCACGTTCTTTGGCCTTTTTATGTGAACTCGAAATTGACTTAAGAACTTGTCCACCAGTTCTGTCCATGTTCCAATGGATCCATCCTCCAGCTGTCTGAACCACATAGCAGCAATTTCAGTCAAGTACAGGGGGAAACATCGGGCCATAACCTCCTCCGTTGCCCCCAGCACTTCCATATGCCTAGTGTACCTCATCAAGTGGTCTGTGGGATCCGTCTTCCCATTGTATACTTCCAGAGTGGGTAGTTTGAAATCGAACGGATTCCTAGCTGTCCTGATGTTCCGGGTAAATGGACTTTTGTTAACTCCCTCTGAATCCCTGTTCGTCAGACCTCCGCGAATAGCCCGCCTGATAATGTCAGCCAATCTAGTGTTTCCAACTAATCCAGACTGCCCAAGTCCCCGAGGAAATTCTGGCACATATTCTTCATCACGTACTCCTGGTGGCGTGCCCCCGAGTCTAGGTCCATCCAGATTGTTAACTGTTTGTTGATTGGGAGCTGCCCCCTGCTGATTCACTCCATCTGTCCGGTGGTTGAGTTCCTCTGGTCTAGCTCCATGATCTTGAGCACCTGCAGTTCCTGGTTGTCCAAATTGCCTAAGAAGAGCCTGCATCATCTCCTCTTGCCGTTTCATCATCTGCTCTTGCATAGAATTCATCATCACTTGCATCTCGTCCCGAGTTATGTAGATGGATGTATGACCCTCTCCAGCTCCAGAAGATGCCGCTTGACTTCCTTCCTGATTGCTCCTTTCTACTGCTTGCCTCTTCGTTGGTGGTCTTGCCATTGCTTTCTAAGATCAAGTTCCTAACTCCAAAATTCCTGATTGTTTCAATTTCTCAGTGAAAGCACCAAAGTGTTAGCGCCAAAATTGGTCACTAACCCCAAAATCCAGATGAAAGCACCAAATACCAATCACAGCTCAGAGATAGAATGTATGTAGAGAGTAATAATGTGAAGAACAGTTAAAACTGAAATGAAAGCAGTAAAGGACAACAGATTTTATAGTGGTTCGGCTAACTCCGGCCTACGTCCACTCCAGAAGTTTGCTTTTTATTGCTGTAATAATCGATTACAGTTACAAAATGGCAGAGTTGCCTTAGCCTTAGAAAAGAGAAAGTAAGAGAGCAGAAAGAAGATCCCCTTCTACTGTGCCCCTGCCTCTCTATTTATAGGCAAAGATGGGTTGGACTTCCCTGGTGGGCCTGGTAGCCGAGTACCTCAGCCCAAATGGAGTGGTCTCCATATGCCGAACGTTGGGAGGTGCGAGGTACCGAGGTATGGAGGTGCGAGGTACCAAGATATGGAGGTGCGAGGTACCAAGATATGGAGGTGCGAGGTATGGAGGTGCGGAGTATGGAGGTGCGAGATATGGAGGTGCGGAGTATGGAGGTACCAAGATATGGAGGTGCGAGGTATGGAGGTGCGGAGTGCAATGTCGAGCGAGGTGATGTATGCCGAACGACCCATCCAATGCCGAACGCTCCTTGATGCCGAAAGATCCATCCAATGCCGAACGCTCCTTGATGCCGAACGATCCATCTAATGCCGAACGTCTCCTTGATGCCGAACGATCCATCCAATGCCGAACGTCTCCAGATGCCGAACGTTGGTTAATGCCGAGCGCTCCATCCAATGCCTAACGACGAACTCTCTATGCCGAACGCTCGTCCAGCGCCGAACAAGATTTATGCCGAACACTCCATCCAATGCCGAATGTCGATCTCTCTATGCCGAACGCTCGTCCAGTGTCGAACATTCCTCTATGCCGAACGATCCTTCTAATGCCGAGCACTCGCTCAGTGCCGAACGATCCCTCTAAATGCCGAGCACTCGTTCAATGCCGAACGATCCCTCTAAATGCCGAGCGCTCCTGGATGCCGAACGCTCTGTGCATGCCAAGTACTCTTGAATGCTATTCGAACGTGAATAGTAAATGCCAGACGAACATGTAGTTGATTAAGTTAAACCCGTCTGTCCGCGGCCTTGCCAAAAGGCGGGTTAACACTTGCCCCCCAAAACATGCCTTGCTTTGAAAGGTGTGTTTTGAATAGCCTCAAGTCCAATATCCAAAGTCCATGTTTCATCCATATCCAATAACCAATAGGGGACTTTAGGACCTCTTCGGGTCGATATCCAAATCCATAACCTTTCCGGGCTCTTGCCAAGCACAAGCCACACCTGATGACCGTGGTCCAGTGTCCCTGGACGTTGAGATAACCTCTCCGGGTTCTTGCCAAGCGCAATCCACACCTGACGACCGTGGCCCAGTGTCCCTGGGCGTTGAGCTAACCTCTCCGGGTTCTTGCCAAGCGCAATCCACACTTGACGACCGTGGTCCAGTGTCCCTGGACGCAAGTAATGCCGTGGCTTAAGTCCTAAGCCGAATCCTGGTCGCTCCGGACCCTTGCCGAGCATAGTCCATACTCGACGACCTTTAAGCCAAAATCCAGAGAAAATCCAATCAAAATCCAATCTGAAAAACAAACATTCAAACCAGAATTCAAACCAAAAAAACGAGAAAAACAGGGAGTTCAAACCAAACTCCAAAACCAAACCAGAAAAAGCAAATGTCCAAGTCAAAGGAAAAACAGATTTCACAAACCCGGGCATTTGGGTAAGCCATCATCTCAGAGCATGCCTGAGGGTTATCTCCGACCCCGTACATGAGTAAGTGATTTAACCGTTTGCCCGGAGTTTGTTACTTATTCCAAACCATCAAGATTAGTTGATGACCAATCGGTCACCATTCCTGGGCCTCGCGCCCTCGTCGTTCAAGGTAGGTGGAGGCTGTTCATGTTCCATCGCCGCATTTCGAGTTCCGACATACTGTCGCAACTGACCATTCCTTATATGCTCCTCGATTATATCCTTTAGATGTCGGCAGCTGTTAGTATCATGCCCGTCCAGGTCATGAAAGAGACAGTGCCTTCCTGATGCCCTTTCACGTTCTGTGGGTTCCCTCCTTGATGGCCTTCGATAGGGAAGACGATCTCGAGTATCTAAGAAAATCCGCTCCAACGTTGCGTTCAATCCTGTGTAAGTGGAGAACTTTGGTTCTCCCCAGCGCTTCCTTTTCCCTTTATCCTTGTCCCCACCTGAGCTTTCGCCGAGTAATCTTCCATCCTTAGTCATGTTTACTTCCTATGACCTCATGTCCAAACATGCATCCTCTTGTCGAAGAAATCTTTCAGCTTCATGAAAGAATTCCCCAATATCCAACGGTGGGTCCCGTACCAACGATACTTTGAACTCCGAATTATCTCTAACTCCTGATACCGCAGCCATCAGAACCATTGATGGATCTGGCCGATCCACCGAAGCAACTGCTGCATTAAATCGAGTTAAGAATGTCCTGAGCGATTCATCTGCCCCCTGTTTGACTGATGTTAGTGTCATCACGTTCTTTGGCCTTTTTATGTGAACTCGAAATTGACTTAAGAACTTGTCCACCAGTTCTGTCCATGTTCCAATGGATCCATCCTCCAGCTGTCTGAACCACATAGCAGCAATTTCAGTCAAGTACAGGGGGAAACATCGGGCCATAACCTCCTCCGTTGCCCCCAGCACTTCCATATGCCTAGTGTACCTCATCAAGTGGTCTGTGGGATCCGTCTTCCCATTGTATACTTCCAGAGTGGGTAGTTTGAAATCGAACGGATTCCTAGCTGTCCTGATGTTCCGGGTAAATGGACTTTTGTTAACTCCCTCTGAATCCCTGTTCGTCAGACCTCCGCGAATAGCCCGCCTGATAATGTCAGCCAATCTAGTGTTTCCAACTAATCCAGACTGCCCAAGTCCCCGAGGAAATTCTGGCACATATTCTTCATCACGTACTCCTGGTGGCGTGCCCCCGAGTCTAGGTCCATCCAGATTGTTAACTGTTTGTTGATTGGGAGCTGCCCCCTGCTGATTCACTCCATCTGTCCGGTGGTTGAGTTCCTCTGGTCTAGCTCCATGATCTTGAGCACCTGCAGTTCCTGGTTGTCCAAATTGCCTAAGAAGAGCCTGCATCATCTCCTCTTGCCGTTTCATCATCTGCTCTTGCATAGAATTCATCATCACTTGCATCTCGTCCCGAGTTATGTAGATGGATGTATGACCCTCTCCAGCTCCAGAAGATGCCGCTTGACTTCCTTCCTGATTGCTCCTTTCTACTGCTTGCCTCTTCGTTGGTGGTCTTGCCATTGCTTTCTAAGATCAAGTTCCTAACTCCAAAATTCCTGATTGTTTCAATTTCTCAGTGAAAGCACCAAAGTGTTAGCGCCAAAATTGGTCACTAACCCCAAAATCCAGATGAAAGCACCAAATACCAATCACAGCTCAGAGATAGAATGTATGTAGAGAGTAATAATGTGAAGAACAGTTAAAACTGAAATGAAAGCAGTAAAGGACAACAGATTTTATAGTGGTTCGGCTAACTCCGGCCTACGTCCACTCCAGAAGTTTGCTTTTTATTGCTGTAATAATCGATTACAGTTACAAAATGGCAGAGTTGCCTTAGCCTTAGAAAAGAGAAAGTAAGAGAGCAGAAAGAAGATCCCCTTCTACTGTGCCCCTGCCTCTCTATTTATAGGCAAAGATGGGTTGGACTTCCCTGGTGGGCCTGGTAGCCGAGTACCTCAGCCCAAATGGAGTGGTCTCCATATGCCGAACCATAGATGCCGAACGCTGAATGCCGACCACGGTGTGAATGCCGAACGATCTCCTCATGCCGAACGTTGGGAGGTGCGAGGTACCGAGGTATGGAGGTGCGAGGTACCAAGATATGGAGGTGCGAGGTATGGAGGTGCGGAGTATGGAGGTGCGAGATATGGAGGTGCGGAGTATGGAGGTACCAAGATTTGGAGGTGCGAGGTATGGAGGTGCGGAGTGCAATGTCGAGCGAGGTGATGTATGCCGAACGACCCATCCAATGCCGAACGCTCCTTGATGCCGAAAGATCCATCCAATGCCGAACGCTCCTTGATGCCGAACGATCCATCTAATGCCGAACGTCTCCTTGATGCCGAACGATCCATCCAATGCCGAACGTCTCCAGATGCCGAACGTTGGTTAATGTCGAGCGCTCCATCCAATGCCTAACGACGAACTCTCTATGCCGAACGCTCGTCCAGCGCCGAACAAGATTTATGCCGAACACTCCATCCAATGCCGAACGTCGATCTCTCTATGCCGAACGCTCGTCCAGTGTCGAACATTCCTCTATGCCGAACGATCCTTCTAATGCCGAGCACTCGCTCAGTGCCGAACGATCCCTCTAAATGCCGAGCACTCGTTCAATGCCGAACGATCCCTCTAAATGCCGAGCGCTCCTGGATGCCGAACGCTCTGTGCATGCCAAGTACTCTTGAATGCTATTCGAACGTGAATAGTAAATGCCAGACGAACATGTAGTTGATTAAGTTAAACCCGTCTGTCCGCGGCCTTGCCAAAAGGCGGGTTAACAATATGCTTCGATGCCTTTTATAGAACTTTAAATTGAACCTATCCAGGCCAAAGGCGGTACTATCCTTGATGCTGAATAATGCCTCTTTTACTTCCTCTATATTAACTTTATCATTAAGAAAATTACAACCATATTCTGAGATGATGGAACGATATACAACATTTAGAATAGAGGTTTCAATATTTTGTTGATTAAACATCTTCTTGTAGAAACGAGCCGTTTTAGCACCAAATCAAATGAATCACTTGAGAACTCGTGGTTAATCCAGATATCATTGCACCATTTATCCATCACCCCCTTGCTACTCATCTTGGCATAAGAAAACCTGGTTGCTTTATCACCTTGATTTAGCCAATCATTTTTGCCTTTTGTTTAACATCTACATACTCTTTGCCGAGTGCATTTTCCAATTTCCTCCTTTCATCCCAGAGTTGAATGGTAGTGGTATTGTCATGAGTTTCCTCTATAACCTATGAAAGCTCACTATATCTTTTTCTTTAGTCCTCAACCTGCTTCTTCATGTTGCATTCCCCCCTACTCCACTATTTTAGCAACTACCCTTTTCTTGTTTAGTAGGAATCGGTATAATGGTCTTCCTTTTATGTCAAAATTCCATCGGCCTAAAACTACATCTTCATAATCACTATAATCCATCCAGTGATTCATGAAGTCAAACGATTTTGAGCACCTACTTGTTTGTTATGACAAAGTGACAAGGATAGGTGAGCGGTCACTACTACTTGTTGGTAGGTACCCATATTCTGCTAATGGGAATTTACGGAGCCATTATAAGTTGCTCGGAAATCTATCAATTTTTAACATGATATTTTCTCTAGACCTGACCACCAAGAGAAATAGAAACCCCTGACATTCATTTCAGTTAATCCGATTTTAGAAACTAGTTTGTCAATCTCCATTGTTTTTCCAAACGGGACCAAACTTCCGCCTAGCTTGTCACTAGCGTTTCTAATATAGTTAAAACCTCCTAAGAGCAGCCAAGCCAGTAAATTAAAATCTTGTCTTCCATTAAATTCTCCCATAACCTTTCCCTAGGATAATCAAAATTGTGAGCATAAATCAATGAGCATGAAAAGTAAAGACCACCACCACCTTTTAGCTCCAACATCAAATGTTGATCACTTATGCTAGCAATGTTGAAATCATAAACCTCCGAATCAATTAGAACCAAAATTCTACATTCATAGTAAAAAGGAACATTGCTAACAAACCTCCGTTTACTATTGAACTCCTTCTTAAGATCTTCTATTTCATTAACCTTTAGTTTATTCTCTAACAGACCCAAACAACTAACTTTATGCCGTGCGTATGCTTTTTCACGTCTAGCTTTCTAGAGGGCTTATACAGTCCTCTAACATTCCAACAAATTATCTTCTTTTAGAAACAGAGATTTTGGACCTACTCCTAAGTTCCCTACCATGGTATTCTCCAAATTTCACTTCTTTCCCTACATGGTTTTCTTTGTCACTATTTATCCATTCTAGATTAGGCTTGATTAATAGATCTAATGTAACAACCCGCCTTTTTGACCCTTAGAAGTCGACACTAATACATCCACGGTATTCATGTGTCGAGCATCTAAGTGCTGGAAAGACAGATTATTAGGGGCGAAAGAAAAAGAAAGACAAGGAGAAACAAAAGAATATAGAATCTCACAATGCAAAGGAACAATATATAGTAATCAATATAAAATTTCACATAATCATTTCCAAACCGATACATCAGAGTCATAGTAGTCCAACTTCCTACCTAGGACAGTTATAACTACCTATCCTTACATAACTGATACAAATTTCATCATAAATAGCGAAAATAAGGAAATATATGAGGGATATGTCTTGGGCATTCAACTCGACTCCTGAGCTCCAAAGCATCCAAAGCATCCAAAGCTAACCTGAAAATATGCTCGGTTTGACCTGAGCATTATAAGAAAAAAATGTCTGGGTCAGTTTGGTAAAATCAGCATGAGAAATTCAAAACAAATCAAACCATGTTGATTTCCGTATTTGAAAATCTTTTCAAAATAAAGGTATCTCGCATGACCATGCTACATAAAAACACAGATGAGTTTTTACCTTACGATAACCAAAACATTTTTATTATAAAATCTAGTGATATTAACATAATGTCCAAGGATTGAAAGTAAATATATCAAGTATCAATAATGTGTGAACATGATAGCAATAATAGGTATACAATCAAAAACCGAAGGCGCTTATTGGAGAATGGATTTCCAAAAAATAACAAGGTAAGGGACCGCCTTCCGAAAATCTGTACGCCTCTAAACAAAATGTACAATGGGATCGAAAATCTTTCAACCTTTGCCAACACAGGACCGCCTACCCCTGAACTGGGTAGTACCTAATATGATCACCCCTTGGCTATGATTAACAACCAAAAATGGGCCCCGAAGCATACATAGATAAAACGACACTAGATCTTGGGATGATCATACCCTAATGGGTGCGATCCACATAGCCCTGCCACATTTTACCTGCTTTAACCATTACCGGGATGTAATATTTGAGAGACTACGATTACCTTTTTCCTTCTAGCAGACTATCTTGGAATGCTAACATTGCCCCTAAGCAGAAATGCAATGCCAGCATTCATCCATACAAGTTGTTCTAGGATCGAACAAACATTCAACATTTACTATCTTCCATTTTGGAATCACCCTCAGGAAGAATAGTATAGCTCCATAGCATACTTTATAACGATCCATCACGAACGTTATTAGTTTGGAGTGGTTTGGATAAATCATACTTATTTGAAACCGATGTCTCCCAACTAAGTGGTAATTTTCGGCTAACTCAATTCTAGTTCTTTAGAGGTATGCAACAAGTATCCGAGTCCTCACTGGGGAACTCGAATATACACAACGTACTTCCCGAGTTAAATCTAGCCTAGATTTGATAATCAGTTATTTAACTATTAAATACACAATCAAACAATAATCCAAAGATTTAATTTTCCCATAACAACCACTAAGCCTTAATATAAGCTTTCATTTATTTAAATCTTTTTTCATAATTTATCAAAATATTCATATACTTATCACAGTGGAATAAGTATATTCATAAAACATTGCGAAAGACTTCTTATTTCAAATCATATTAAAAGGATCAACACAAATGTTATTTAAATTAGAGATAAGAATAACCTCAAATACTATTCCTTCGGTGTTAAGCATGAAACAAATGTCCATAACACCATAATTAAGAAGTTCAGGTAAGAGAAACCCCATCTCCAATTCTTTTATAAATTTCTTCAATAAATCCTTTTAATAAATCATATACATTTATGAAATCTCCTTAGCTTAAATTCTAAATCCATTTATAAAACTCTTTTATAAATATCTAAAAATCATTTATAAATATCCAAAGCCATTTGTAAAACTTCTTTTATAAATCTTCCTTTAAATTTCCCTTCCTAAAATATCATTTACAAATATCATTTGTATATCTTCTTTAAATAAACCCTTTATAAAATATTATTTACAAAATATCATCTATAAATACCTTTATTAAAATAATTGGACATCTTACAAAATCATTTACAAACACTTAACCTCAAATTGATATAGAATTAAAATCAATTTAAAAACCATAATTTACAAATTTGAAAGGAGACTTAGTGACCATAATGGTACTAAATCAAGTTACCATTTTAATTAAATTTGACTACAAGTCACATAACAGTTATTTACATAAGCTAACATATATGTAAATACAATCTATAACCAAATTAAGGAATAACATGTCAATATAAACCAACTGACAAATACATATCTAAATAACATAATAGTAGGATGGTGATTTGTCCTGCTAAAAAGATGTCCACACAATCTATTAAGTATAATTATAGCAGAATGAGGATTTATTCTGCTAAAAGATGTCCAAACAATCAATTCAATCAAGTTATATCAGAACGAGGATTTATTCTGCTAACTGATGTCCAAGTTTAGTATAACCTAATCACATTTGTATGGTTACTTAATGGTATTGACAATCCAATCCCTTGTGCTCAAACTATTCTTTGGAATGTAAGTTGCATTTAAACAAATTTATCTTTGGAAAACAAAGTAATTAAAAACTTAAGCCCCTTTAAAAATCATTAATTACAAGTTAAACCCTTTACTAAATCATAATTAAATCTTAATTAAGTCCTAACTTAACTTAATTATTAACTAAGAAATAATTAACTTATAATAAATAATTTATTTATAAATTAAAACCCTTAATTAATTTATAATTAGAATAATTAAATACTTATTAATTAATTAATTAATAATTAACCCTATACTTAATTAAAATAAAACATACACTTAATTATAATTAATAGAAAATTAATATTAATTAATCAATAGTTAATTAAAATTAATTTCACTTTAAAAGATAATTAATTAGTAATTTACCTCCACTTAATTATAATTAATAAAATCATGTTTAATACTTAATTAATTATTAATTACAAAACTTAATAAATAAATAAATAAATAAATAAATAAATAATTAACCCTCTTAATACTTATTATTAAGTTTAGAAAGCATTTCTAAGGTTTATTTATGTATAAAACTCAAGTTTGTAAGAAGTTGAACTTTTCTGAAAAACTGCATCCATAGCGACTATCGCTATAGATGCTATAACTTGAAATTATTTTCTACGTTTCTTTTGAAATCTTACCCTTTTGAAAAACCTACTTACTTTTATAAACATAAAATAATTATTTTGAAAACTAAACAAAGTTTAGACTTGAAAAAGATTTTTGATTGTTCAAACTAAAAACCATAGTTTCACACAAGGATTTCTTATCGCTTAACCATACAAAAGTGCTAACTGCCTTAACATATAACCACATATTCATGTCCACAGCCTACAAATCATATCACAAACCACAAACACATATAAAGACCCAAATTTTATCACGTAAAGATCACAGCTTTTAACTTTACTAACTTTTTGACTTCATTTCAAGTCAATAACCAATACCATATACAAGCACATATAAACACATGTTTAATCACATAAAATAACATCAAATTACAACCAATCATCCAAAAAAACATAGTAATAATAAAGCAAAATAAAAAGGTTAAAACTTGTTAAAGATGTGAGCTTTACTCACCAAACTTATTTAAATCTTTTGAAAACTTAAAAAGAGCCTAGATCTTTGAAAACCCTTTAGCAAAATTTGATTTTTGGAGCTAAATAAAGCAAAGTGGGCTCACCATAGTGCCTTGGGCTCGGCCTAGAGTGCTTGAGCATGACCTTGTGTAGAGGAAGTATAGACTTGATTTTAGGTGGAGGATGGGTTTAGGAGAAGAAAGGAAGTAATTTATAGTATTTTTAAGAAATAAAGGTAAGAAAGAAGTGATTTTTAAAATTTTGAAAATATTTTGAAAGCCATTAGTGAGAGTTTGAAGCTTTGGAAGAAGATATAGTTTTTTTAAAAGTGGAAAATGAAGTAAGGATAGAGAGAAATTTAGAATTAGTTTTATATGAAATGAAAGTATAAAATTACCTTAATGCCCTTAGTACAAATGCCCTCCATTCAAATTTGAACACATCACCACTTCCACCTCATCCTACCTTGTCCCACATGCATGAACCAAAGGTTCACCCCCTTTATCCAACATGCAAAAGTCTTCCTTTGAACCATGATGTAGAATGATAGTGACATGTCATGATTTTCTTTTTTATTTAATATTTAAACTTGAAAATTGTCACATCACTTTCTTTTCACTTAAGTAAACATATATTTACCTCTTTACACACTTAATTAAATTCATCTTAATTTTATAAGTGTGTGCTTAAATATATTAAGGTGTTTTTACAACTTTTTAAATAACTTTTAAATGATCAAAAATCAGGATTTTTGAAAAAGCTTCCCGGTCACATTTTCTAATTCCCTTTTAACTAATTATTTTTGTAAACCAAATACAAAAAAGAATTTTCTATCATTAGTTATAAATTAAAAGAGGATTATTTAATTATTTAAACCATTAATTGAATATTCAAAATTAATTAAATATTCACAAATCAAAGCGATAAAATTTCGGGCTATTACATCCAATTTGACTGAATTAATCTTCCTTAGCTTTTTGGCGTGGCTCTTAGGCTCCTTTGCTTTTGAAGATTTTTTTTGGTTTACCTCATTGTTGCAGTTGTATAGGCTCATATGGATGTCAGGAATATTCCATGCCACTTGCTTAGTATCCACGTCAATTGGTACCTACATGAATTTAATACTAGTTATATCATTATCAATATTATCACAACTGATGTGATTTGACAAAGGAACTTGATAAGGGATAGGAGGATTTTTAGAGGGACTTAATGAAGACATATTACCAACATGTGGAGCTGTATGTACAGCCAGCTCTTCCTTGTCATTTTCTGTGGCTCCCCCTGTGTTTAGATCTTTTGGGGTAGAAGTGTAACGGGAGTGCTGGGACTATTTGGCTGTGCCCCACCATGTTGTTGGCTGTAACTGAGGGTTTATTGACATGTCTATCACCTTTTAAAACTTTAATGTTTCCATTATCGACTTCTTTAACATTAACATCTGAGTTTTGATCCGCAATATTCAACATTGTGCCACTAGGTTCGTCAATGTTGTTGAAACCTTCGTTCTTGTTTGTTTATGGAACCTTGGCCTCCTCAACCTCCATATCTAATATCTTTTGGCCTTTCTTGTAGCTTCTTAACTCTCTATGAATGTTCTCCTTGGCTACTAGCAACTACTCAATAGCTTTGTCTATGTCTCTAGGGGCTTTGCTAATTTCAGTTCTTCCTCTACCTTACTCGAATGTTCCTTCGTTGGTACATTGTCACTCATATACGACCCCAAAGGCACCTCCATAGAAGTGTTGTCCTTCCCTTTAGCAACCTTCCCATCATTGTTAGAGTCCCCAATACCATCCTTGTTTTTCACTAGCATATATGTTTTAGTCATAGCACAATGTTGTTTAATGTTACCAAAACATATATAGCTCTCACATCTATGTGGGGGATTTTCATACCCCACTATTCGAGTATACACCTCAACATTTTCAAACTCACCTTCAATGATCAAAGGAAACCCTACTTTCGAATTCAAATCCACTAAAACCTGAGAAAGCACAATCCTGCTTCTACTAGAGGTTGCACTAACCATCTTGATAGGTACCCCAATCGTACTAACTAAAGCGTTGATGGCCACTTGACCCCATACATTGGAACTAAAACCCTAAAGTTTTAACCAAACTAGCATAAAAAAGAGTAAAACTTTATCTATTCTCACAGTAGGATTTAAACACTTCATAATTATATGGTTCTTACAAAAATCCACCAACCCCAACCTATGATACAATTATAATCGGTTTCATTACCAAATCTGACAACAAAGAAACCATTTTCTCTAGGTTGAAGTGAAAAGCCACAGTTTGTTTTTAGACCCATTTCATATATGCCTCCAAATTCTTGTAATACGATTTTAGACCAATAATATAGATTAGGGTACATGATTTCCATCCATGTTATGCCTTTGACAGTGCTTTGTTAGACTGGATACCCCCACATACACCATCCCACCTTGCAGGTTCCACAAAAAATAGTTTATTTATTACTTCCCCCAACCATAACACCTTTAACATCTTCACTGTAAGAAACCTTTTTAGCATCTTGAGGGACTATGAATCTAGATCTATTTTTGGTAGATTAATTTTCTACCAAAACCCTTATATGGCCCGATCTCACCGCCTATCTCTCTACACCCGGTCTAACTACTGATGGGGGTGGTTTTCCCCTTTTCCTGTTCATTGTTGTAGTTTGTTTGCAACCAAATTGGCCACAAACACCCTAGAATAGGTTTGTGTAGAGAAGTAAATGAAGAAAACTAAATTAAAATGGAGGAATATAGCAAAATAGTAAGCAAATCAAAGAAAAAACAAGAACAACAAGATTTATAGTGGTTCGGCATCGATTGCCTACGTCCACTTTGAATATTCTCTTTATCGATTCACTATAATCTTGATTACAAAAGTGTTAGCACCAAAATTGGTCACTAACCTCGTTGAGAATGATTGTGTAGAGATATAAGTGATGAAGTTAAATTAAACAGAGAAGACAATGCTAATTTAAATGCAGAAAGTAAGAACACCAAGTTTATAGTGGTTCAGCGTAATTGCCTACGTCCACTTTGTTCAACTTTATTGATTTCCTTTATAATTGATTACAAATACAATTCGTGAATCAAATGCTTGAGTGAAGTTGTTAAGTAGAGAAGATGAGTCTTGAAAATGGTAGAGTCTCCCCGGTGTTTTCTCTCCAAAAAAGGATCCCTCTTCACTGTGACCCTGCCCCTCTATTTATAGACAAAGATGGGCTGGACTTCCCAGGTGGGCTCGGTAGCCGAACACTCTAGCCCAAGCATAGTGGTCGCTGCATGCCGAACCAGATATGCCGAACACCATAATGCCGAACGATCCTTTCTATGCCGAACGGTATGTTTGGTGTGCGGGAAGTGCAGAATGGTTGTCAGTCGAGGCCGAACGTGCCTCTGGATGCCGAGTACTACTATCGCCGAGTTCTACTTGATGTCGAGCACTACGCCGAGTACTCATGTCGCCGAGTTCTACTGGATGTCGAGTACTACGCCGAGTACTCCTGTCGCCGAGTTCTACTGGATGTCGAGTACTACGCCGAGTACTCCTGTCGCCGAGTTCTACTGGATGTCGAGTACTACGCCGAGTACTCCTGTCGCCGAGTTCTACTGGGCGCCGAGTACTACCTGATGCCGAGTGCTACCCGATGCCGAGCACTACCTGATGCCGAGCACTAGTTGATGCCAAGTGCTACCTAATGTCGAGCACTAGTTGATGCCGAGCACTAGTTGATGCCGAGTGCTACCTAATGCCGAGCACTAGTTGATGCCGAGCACTAGTTGATGCCGAGCACTAGTTGATGCCGAGTGCTACCTAATGCCGAGCACTACCTGATGCCGAGCACTAGTTGCCTGGTCAAATCTCCAGGAAACACTTGCCCCCCAAAGTGTATTACGTGACTGCACGTAATACGCTTTGAACTATGTATCCTCCATGTCTCGTTTAAAATCCTTGAATAAATTCTAATGGAGATGCCTTCTTGAGAATATCAGTGGTCATCCGTGTCTGATTCTGCAGAGCTATTAGGCTTCGGCTATCTGATCTAGTCTTCTCTTAATAACCCTTAGTGAGAATTCAATTTCTGTTGATTTCAAGAAGTCGTACTTTTTCGGACGTACACATGCACGTTCGGGTACATGTTCTTGCCATTGGCTCTCGGATGCGTATAAGTCGTCGCCAACTCCATCTAGTTTAATTGCAATTCAATCGCGATTCCTTGTTTGTATTTTCTGTGAAATAAGGGTTGCAATCAGCCACTTGAGGAGTTTTCCAAACCTCTCTTCAGTACAAACTCTATGATTTTGTTCACAGCTTCGACCTGTCCATTTGCAGTTATAATGGATCATGGAAGGTCATAAGGACAGATGACGTTACGGATAAAGAAGTTGATTATTTTCTTCATCTTCGTCGTGGTTAAGAGTTCTTCATCTGCCCATTTGGTGACGTAATCAACTGCTATGATGGTGTATTTCGCACCACCTTTAGGATCGACAAGAAGATGATTTTAGTGCCCCCAAGTGGCAAACGGCTATGAACTAGCCATTTGACTAATTTCCATCGGCGGGGTTCCCGGACTTTTTGCAAACATCTTGCACTCGTCACATCGTCTAGCATGATCAACCGCATCTGGGCTGATGGTTGGCCAGTAATTCCTGTAGCAGAGTATCTTCTTTATCATGGTTTTCCCCCTGATGTTATTACCGCATTCTACTTCATAGACTTTGCTCAAGATATCATTATGGGCGATATGCCGAAGCGTGGGGATGGATAAACTCCTTTTGACACACGACTTATTCTTAGATGATTTGGCGTGAAGCTTTGAGGAGGATCTGTCGTTTTCCATTCCTCCATTCAATAAGAATTCTTTATTGTAGATAGTCTTTGATAGGAGTCAACCATGACACCTTTTCATTTTGTTCACTGAGTTCGTGTGTAATGATGTAATACGTGAAGTCGGTTAGTAGCTCTTGGACTTGGCCGAGATAAGGAGCAAGACAATGCCCCCTAGCAAGATCAACTTCCTTAAATTTGTATACTACCAATCAAGAACCACAAAAAATATGTAAAGTTTTCACTTCAAATCCTCTAGCAGATTTGAGGCTGGCAGTCAAGGCTTCATACTAAGCATCGTTGTTTGTTACAGGTAAATCGAGTTTTAGGACGTAGTAGATTGATCGTTCCTCAGGAGTCATTATCATGATTCCTATTCCATGACACTGATCATTGGGTGCTCCATCCGCGTACATTTTTCATCTTATGGTTGGTTCTCTGCTACTCTTTGAATAGTCATCTGAGGTAGTGAATTTGGGTGTGAGGTCTGCTAATTTCCGTCCTTGGATAGCCCTTCGTGGAAAATAAGTGATATCGAATTAGCTTAGTTCGATATTCTATTTAAACAGTCTTTCAGACGTCTCAGGCCATCGTATGCCCTGTCGCAATGGCTGGTGGGCATAGGCGTTGATGTGGTGAGCCTAAAAGTAAGAGTGGAGCTTTCATGATGAAGTCAATAGGATTGTGCTAGCTTTTGTAGCTTCGGGTTGATATCCAATGCATGGCTTGCGATAGTTAATGAAATCACATATGCATGTCAGAATGGGTCCAAGGGAACATATCATCATTTATCCAGAAAAATCCAACTAATTCTTTTATCATCACTGCACTGAGCTGTGATCCGATATTCAGCACCCGGAAAGGGTCGCCATGGCTGGCTGCTATGTTGACCGTTAGCTTAGCAGGTGCCATCCCAGATTCTTTGAGTAAAGATGTAACTATTTTGCATAACATTCAATGTGAAATATGGTTGGGACGGTCAATGTTGATGGTTACTCTGGTCGAATCCTAGAGTCTTGCCATGAGTTGTTAAGTCAAATAATGAAGGGCTCTGAATGCTCTAATTGATTATCTACAAATGGCCAAAGATCAGGCTTAAAAGCACGTTGAAGGAAATGTCGAGTAGGGGCCAGCCTCGAGTTGCGTGCAACTGCATAGCTGGATCTTGCTATGAGTTTGAATTTGCTTGTATATTCGAGTAACGCATTTTCTATTCAATGCATTCATGATCCTTCACTCGCCCTTCGGGTTGGAGTGACAGTCAGTTGCCCCCAAGCTTTGGCATCGATTTAACGATTCTATCTCTAGGCATCCTTTCGGTCGTTGCCTTGAGTAGCTGTAAGCACTATACACAAGTTTTAATACTGAGCTATCGTAGCCAATCTTTGGATGACCATGCGTCTTCTCCCAGTCTCGGGTTGATAAATGTACTACATGGACGGTTGAGTCTCGTCCTAGCTATGTATATGTTTTCACCTAAACTCCAAAGACATAGAGGTGATTGGTGAAAAGTCGGTTCACATTCATCTTGCTTCTTGCTCGTGCCCCCAGGTCTGGGGCATATATTGATAAGTAGGAAGGCTAACCACGCCCACTTTAGCTTTACTCTCTTTCCCGTTGAATCGTGGGATCATGTCAGTCGATGGGAGACTAGGTCTCGCCTATCTTGGATTTTATCGTGGTTTTTCATTCCAAGAGGAATACTTCGATGCCACGTAAGTTTCAGGGCGTAATTTGGACAGTGGATGGTCATCCACGTCCACTTTGGTTCATGCTCTGTAATCAGATCTCGGGGTAAAGTTGGCTACAAATGTAGTCGGGTTATGCTCATCCAGTTTCATACTCCTCCTGGCGAATCGAACGAGGGTGCTGGAGAATTTTTGACCAAGTATTCGTGGTTTACCCTCCTTTCCATACTCTGGGGGTCATAGTTTTTCAAAAAACAAACATCCGAGTCACATTCGCATGTGCTTGGCGTGGATCGGCATTGACCCTTGGTCTGAGGTATGATATAGTAGGTTGCTCGTAGCTTTGGATTCCGTTTCGATTGGTTCTGTATTGAGGCCTCCCTGCAGTCGCTGCCTCAAGTTATAAAGAACGCCATGCTAGAGCTATAGTAAGCTGTCGTATTCGGCTTTTTAGTGTTTTGTACCCCTGCCCCCAGCATTGATTTGGCCAGGTCACTAGTTGGATGGTCGAACTCCATCCTCAGCGTGTTAATAATCCTCCTGTCGATTCCAGGCCGAAGTTTACGGAATAGAAAATGTTCGGAATCCACTCGTCTATTTATCGATGATCATACACCACTCTGCACTCTGGTGACTTAGTGTTATTCTCCCCCCGGTTGACTCGCGCCCAATTTGTGTTCATGCTTCGGTCCACGCTCCGGGGACTTAGAGATTTGTCGAACGGTTTATGCTTTAGTCCACAGTTCGAGACGCAGAGATTTTCGTCAACTCGTTTATACTCTAGTTCGTACTCTGGGAACTTAGAGTAATCTGGTCCGCTTCTGGGATTTAGGGATTTTTTGAAGTCGTCTATAACCTAGTCCATGCTCTGGGGACTGAGAGTACTGTAGTCCGCACTTTGGGGACGTAGAGGTTTTTGAGTCATTTATACTCTAGTCCGCGCTCAGGGACTTAGAGTACTTTAGTCCGCATTCTGTCTCCCATTCCAAAGGGTGAGACCCCCTGGATGGCTGAGAGTCTGCCTAGACCTGGTAGATAATCCTTCTCTTTAAGATTCTCTTTAAGATTTCGAAGGTCGTTATTCTTTATGTAGGACTATTGCATTCTAATGCTTGTTTTCCATGATTTTGTGCAGGCCGTTCTGACCCCGAGCCCACTCCGAGGAGCGATGTCGCCAAGGAAGTGGGGGAGAGAACAAGTGAAGCCACTCACGCAGGGGAGGCTCCTGGTCCAGATGCTCAGGTGATCGGAGCGCTTGATGAAGACAAGTCTGAGACCTTCTCTCCTACCGACGGGGGTTATAAAGTAGAAATTACAGGCGCCTCTGGGCACACATCTGAATTGAGCATGGAGGAGCGGCTCGAGATAGAGAAGGGGGAGACGGTCAAGGTCATAGTAGAGCCCCGAGTTGTGGACTTGGACGATCCTTTGAACAAGCCGTTGAAGGTCATCCTTCCTGGCGGATCCAAGCCCATGGAAGGCCCCCGTACTCCTTCAGTTGCTACCCCTCTATCAAAGAAGAGTACCAAGGGTAAATGCTCTGGAGAGGAGCCGTCTGGAAAGAAGTTGGAGAAGCACAAGAAGTGATTACTATCCTCGTTCAACGAGAGTTAGTTTAAGTCATGTAATTATTTTCATCTATTTCCTAGTCCTTGTAAATAGAATGTCGACTCCGAACTTTGGAGGGGTTGTAATAGAAACTCATTTCTGAATAAGGTTTAGTTCTTTTTCTGTCTTACAAAAGACTCTTACTGTTCAGTTTTCTTTGTGATTGTGACTTTAATCCAAGCAGTTGTGAGTAACATAGACTTCTCAGTCCATCTTCATATAACTCGGAAACTCTTCGGGAGTCGTTGAACTTCCATTCTGTGCTTCGAGCACTTAGAAAACTTTCTAGCCCGTATGTTAGGGATTTGACAAATTCAAGTCATCTGTGTCATAGTTCATATTCAGGGAACTTGGAGATCCAATTCGCTTATATTCGAGTCCGCACTCTGGGGAGTTAGAGTACTCCAGTCCGCACTCTGGGGACTTGGAGGTTTAAGTCATTTATACTCTAGTCCGCGCTCTGGGGACTTAGAGTACTCCAGTCCGCACTCTGGGGACTTGGAGGTTTAAGTTGTTTATACTCTAGTCCACGCTCTGGGGACTTAGAGTACTCCAGTCCGCACTCTGGGGACTTGGAGGTTTATGTCATTTATACTCTTGTCCGCGCTCTGGGGACTTAGAGGTTTAAGTCATTTATACTCTATTCCACGCTTCGGGGACTTAGAGTACTCCAGTCTGCATTCTGGGGACTTGGAGGTTTAAGTCGTTTATACTCTAGTCCACGCTCTGGGGACTTAGAGTACTCCAGTCCGCACTCTGGGGACTTGGAGGTTTATGTCATTTATACTCTAGTCCGCGCTCTGGGGACTTAGAGTACTCCAGTCCGCACTCTGGGGACTTGGAGGTTTAAATCATTTATACTCTAGTCCGCGCTCTGGGGACTTAGAGTACTCCAGTCCACACTCTGGGGACTTGGAGGTTTTAGTCGTTTATACTCTAGTCCGCGCTCTGGGGACTTAGAGTACTCCAGTCCGCACTCTGGGGACTTGGAGGTTTAAGTTGTTTATACTCTAGTCCACGCTCTGGGGACTTAGAGTACTCCAGTCCGCACTCTGGGGACTTGGAGGTTTATGTCATTTATACTCTTGTCCGCGCTCTGGGGACTTAGAGGTTTAAGTCATTTATATTCTAGTCCGCGCTCTGGGGACTTAGAGTACTCCAGTCCACACTCTGGGGACTTGGAGGTTTTAGTCGTTTATACTCTAGTCCGCGCTCTGGGGACTTAGAGTACTCCAGTCCGCACTCTGGGGACTTGGAGGTTTAAATCATTTATACTCTAGTCCGCGCTCTGGGGACTTAGAGTACTCCAGTCCACACTCTGGGGACTTGGAGGTTTTAGTCGTTTATACTCTAGTCCGCGCTCTGGGGACTTAGAGTACTCCAGTCCGCACTCTGGGGACTTGGAGGTTTAAATCATTTATACTCTAGTCCACGCTCTGGGGACTTAGAGTACTCCAGTCCGCACTCTGGGGACTTGGAGGTTTAAATCATTTATACTCTAGTCCGCGCTCTGGAGACTTAGAGTACTCCAGTCCTCACTCTGGGGACTTGGAGGTTTAAATCGCTTATACTCTAGTCCGCGCTCTGGGGACTTAGAGTACTCCAGTCCGCACTCTGGGGACTTGGAGGTTTTAGTCGTTTATACTCTAGTCCGCGCTCTGGGGACTTAGAGTACTCCAGTCCGCACTCTGGGGACTTGGAGGTTTTAGTCATTTATACTCTAGTCCACGCTCTGGGGACTTAGAGTACTCCAGTCCGCACTCTGGGGACTTGGAGGTTTTAAATTGTTTATACTCTAGTCCGCGCTCTGGGGACTTAGAGTACTCCAGTCCGCACTCTGGGGACTTGGAGGTTTTAGTCGTTTATACTCTAGTCCGCGCTCTGGGGACTTAGAGTACTCCAGTCCGCACTTTGGGGACTTGGAGGTTTTAGTTGAGAGCAGTCGTATTTCCATTTTTTAATTTGTATTCATCTATTGTATCGAGGCTAATGTCGTCGAATGAACAATCGAAACACGTTTGCTCACGAAATGGGATTCTGCCCCCTAGGATGAGGGACGAAATTAGAAAAATGGACGATCGATTCTCGTCCGCTTTGTGATTATAGCTCTTCCAATCAAGTCAAGGAAGGAGGTATATGACAGATGGTTGAATCACATCCATGTTGGGTTAGATAGCCAAATCTCTTACAATTTGCTCTGTATCTCCTTCTAGAAAATAAGGATAATAGATTGTTGAGTAGACAAAGTAAGTTGCATATGTTCCAAGGTGCAGTCGTGTCCGTATTTTGACAGCGATGGTTAGTGAGTACGCAGTCTACCATAGCTACTTCAAGTTGGGCTTTCGAACAACCTTTTGTGTTCAGGGTAGGATTTGATGTGTAGATGATCAAATCACGTCCACTTTAGACGGATCCCGGCGTCACTGAGATTCATGAGGTGTATCTGTATTTTGTCGAACTTTGTTCTATGACTCGATTGGAGTGGATGATCGGGCCATGTTCATTCCAAGCAGTTTAGGTCTCCAAGTCAAATGTGGAGGTTGATGGATGGATGGTCGGTTGTTCGAATCGATCATAAGTTGAGCATACGAACTCGGATCGTCTTGAGACTTGGAACATTGGCTTCCCTGGCTTTGATTGTTATGTCTTGTTAATCGTGGCTCGATCCAGACTCGGACAAAATCCATCGATATCCATAGTGAGCCTTTGTGTAACCGATCTCCAAGACGAACTGTCACTGGTTTCTAATCAAGTTCTTGGTGTCACGGCCTTGCCAAAAGGAGGGATAACATTTGCCCCCCAAAGGACGTCTTGTGTAAACATGACGTGCTTTGAAAAAACCGCAGTCTTTCATGCTGAATATTTCCGTTCAGTTGATTGCTTGACAGTCGTCTCTTAATCGTTTCGTTGCAATCTTCTTTTAGACAAATGTTCAACTAGCATGCTTTGCTTTGGTTCTGCCCCCAGTTTTGGGGATGAGTATGGAGTTGATGTATGTTTATACTCCGTCTCGCACTCTGGAAATACGGAGTTGATTAATGTTTATACTCCGTCTCGCACTCTGGGAGTACGGAGTTAAGCGAATGTTTAAACTCCGTCTCACACTCTGGGAGTACGGAGTTGACTAATGTTTATACTCCGTCTCGCACTCTGGGAGTACGGAGTTGATTAATGTTTATACTCCGTCTCGCACTCTGGGAGTACGGAGTTAAGCGAATGTTTAAACTCCGTCTCACACTCTGGGAGTACGGAGTTGACTAATGTTTATACTCCGTCTCGCACTCTGGGAGTACGGAGTTGATTAATGTTTATACTCCGTCTCACACTCTGGGAGTACGGAGTTAAGTAGATGTTTATACTCCGTCTCGCACTCTGGGAGTACGGAGTTGTGCGAAGGATCGTCGTGTATCAACCCATTTTTAGCCTTGATGTGATGGCTTGCCCCCGAGCTCGAGTTTCACTTAGTGAGTGATTGGTCGTATCGCAGCCGCTCTCTACTTGAATAAATTCCACTTGCAGGATGGAATTCAGCTCTCCGTTCATCGTGATGTTGTACATTGTATTTAATCCATAGCCCCAAATCAAAGGCATATGGTTGATGATGAGCAATAGAATTATTCTCGTCCAGATGTAACTCCACACGTCCGATCATGGTCTGCGTAGATTGGTTGGCAACCAAATCTGAGTACCTGGACACCTCATTGATATGTGAAGCAGCGTCGTGTGCTCGCTAATCGACTCCGCCCCTGGCTTCTTTCAAAGGGATGTTGGCCGTCAACCGTCCAATTGATAATCATAGCCCTTTATTAATAGGCATCAGATATTCGCTGCCCGCCATTCTGCTGGACTTGTACATACTATTGAAGCTTTCCTTTCCAGGTCATCTTTTCGATCACACCTCGGAGGTGTTTGTAATCGCTCGTGTTAGGATTAGTGAGCATCTGGGAATATACAACATTCCCCTGATTTTCTTTAGACTTTGGTGTACTCTCTCGAGGTTGGTTTCCAGTACCACTTTGAGTCGTGAGTCTTCAAGTAGAGGTTGTCAATTGAATCTTTCAAAGAGCATATGAGCTGAATTCTGAAGTCTTGTTTCGGCTACTGGGATCTACATCCTTAGCCAACGGGCCTTCATTGTTATTTTTCTTAGTCTGCTCCACTCCTCCTCACTTTAGTTTTGATTCATTTTGTAGAAGAAACGATCCATAGTCGTAGGAGGCTCTTTAGCTAACTAGCTGCCAAAATATATCTGGAGGTCGACTTTCCTCAAACGCGATCAGTATGATACCCTTGTTAGTATTTGGAATAAATTGTTTAAAGCATTGGTTTGCTTGGGGTCATTAAATTCGAGGTGCTGGGTCAGCGAAGAATGGTGCTTGGAGTCATCTTGGCATTTGCTAGAGTCATATCATCTATGTTCTCCAACCTTTGGGATTACCGTTTGGATAGCGGTTGCTTGTCTGTTCCCTTGATGCCGTTCATAAGCTGCCGCTAGATCCTCTATGCCCTGGTCGATCATGGGATGTCAGGGAAGTGGATAGAATGTTCCTTTACTAAGTTGAGTTTTGAACTCATTATCCGGAGGCACTGCGGTTGCTTGTCTTTTTTGGAAATTTGGGTCGTACCCGAAAATATTTTTTTTTTAGAAATAGGGGTTGTATAGGTGACCGGTGTAACTTAATTCCAGAGGTGCTCGGCATACAATACCGTTCGGCATTGATGAGCGTTCGACATAGAGGTATGGATCGGCCTGGAAGAACGTTCGGCCTAGAGGTATGATCGGCCTGGAATGGTTCGGCCAAAGTTGTTCGGCCAAGGCTGTTCGGCCAGAGTGGATCGGCCTGGAGTGGTTCGGCCAAAGCTGTTCGGCCAAAGTGGGTCGGTAGAGGCTGTTCGGCCAAAGTGGATCGGCCTGGAATGGTTCGGCCAAAGCTGTTCGGCCAAGACTGTTCGGCCAGAGTGGTTCGGCCAAAGCTGTTCGGCCAAGACTGTTCGGCCAGAGTGGTTCGGCCAAAGTTGTTCGGCCAAGACTGTTCGGCCAGAGTGGTTCGGCCTGGAGTGGTTCGGCCAAAGCTGTTCGGCCAAAGTGGATCGTCTAGAAGTGGTTCGGCCAAGACTGTTCGGCCAAAGTGGTTCGGCCTGGAGTGGTTCGGCCAAAGCTGTTCGGCCAAAGTGGATCGTCCAGAAGTGGTTCGGCCAAAGCTGTTCGGCATCCACACTGTTCGGCACAACCGAGTCGTTCGGCATACAATACCGTTCGGCATTAGGGCGTTCGGCCTACGCCTTTTCTGGAGCGTTCGGCATATGCCTTTTCTGGAGCGTTCGGCATACGCCTTTTCTGGAGCGTTCGGCCTACGCCTTTTCTGGAGCGTTCGGCATACGCCTTTTCTGGAGCGTTCGGCCTACGCCTTTTCTGGAGCGTTCGGCATACGCCTTTTCTGGAGCGTTCGGCCTACGCCTTTTCTGGAGCGTTCGGCCTACGCCTTTTCTGGAGCGTTCTGATGGTCTGGGCCTCCAGCCTCCATTTGTACTCCTGTCCTGAAGTTTCCAGCTCTTGCTTGGTCACGGTCTCCAGCTGTTTGAACAGCAGCTTCAGTCTTGCGGCGTCTGCGCCTGGGAGGTTCATCAGAGGAAGTAGAGCTGTCAGCAGCTTCAGTCTTGTTGCACGCTAGCCGTCTCGCGGGCATCCGCATTATGAGAAGCTGACCTGGTACGTGGTCCTGCCATTGTAGAGTTATCGGTATGAACTCTGAGTAGAATCAACGGATGTCCTATCAGTGAGTCGGATCTTCTTTGGGGGATTTATTCAATCCAGTAGCTTCAAAGCAGATCCTTGAGGTCTGAGAATTCAATTCTCAGTGAAAGCACCAAAGTGTTAGCACCAAAATTGGTCACTAACCTCGTTGAGAATGATTGTGTAGAGATATAAGTGATGAAGTTAAATTAAACAGAGAAGACAATGCTAATTTAAATGCAGAAAGTAAGAACACCAAGTTTATAGTGGTTCAGCGTAATTGCCTACGTCCACTTTGTTCAACTTTATTGATTTCCTTTATAGTTGATTACAAATACAATTCGTGAATCAAATGCTTGAGTGAAGTTGTTAAGTAGAGAAGATGAGTCTTGAAAATGGCAGAGTCTCCCCGGTGTTTTCTCTCCAAAAAAGGATCCCTCTTCACTGTGACCCTGCCCCTCTATTTATAGACAAAGATGGGCTGGACTTCCCAGGTGGGCTCGGTAGCCGAACACTCTAGCCCAAGCATAGTGGTCGCTGCATGCCGAACCAGATATGCCGAACACCATAATGCCGAACGATCCTTTCTATGCCGAACGGTATGTTTGGTGTGCGGGAAGTGCAGAATGGTTGTCAGTCGAGGCCGAACGTGCCTCTGGATGCCGAGTACTACTATCGACGAGTTCTACTTGATGTCGAGCACTACGCCGAGTACTCATGTCGCCGAGTTCTACTGGATGTCGAGTACTACGCCGAGTACTCCTGTCGCCGAGTTCTACTGGATGTCGAGTACTACGCCGAGTACTCCTGTCGCCGAGTTCTACTGGATGTCGAGTACTACGCCGAGTACTCCTGTCGCCGAGTTCTACTGGGCGCCGAGTACTACCTGATGCCGAGTGCTACCCGATGCCGAGCACTACCTGATGCCGAGCACTAGTTGATGCCAAGTGCTACCTAATGCCGAGCACTAGTTGATGCCGAGCACTAGTTGATGCCGAGTGCTACCTAATGCCGAGCACTAGTTGATGCCGAGCACTAGTTGATGCCGAGTGCTACCTAATGTCGAGCACTACCTGATGCCGAGCACTAGTTGCCTGGTCAAATCTCCAGGAAACAAAAAGCAAATAGCAAGAACTAAGAGAATAATGGAGGACGTTGATTACAATAAAAGAGCTATGTAACCGACAGCGTAAAGATCCTCAGAATGACCCCATAGGCCTGTATTTATAGGTGAAGGTGACCACCAATCTGTTTGGAACTTCAGCAACAGGACCTCCTCATCTACATGGGCCCACCATAGAAGGCGCTTGGCCCAAATCCCAATGGAGATGGACTGGTACCGATCCCTTCATTGGTTGATTTTGGGGTAGCGATCCCTATGGTAGCTTCTTCATGCTTAGATATGTTGGCCTTCCATATTTCATGTTGATTGGATACATGGAGCCCATGGTTTTGCTTAATCTTTGGTTCGAATTCACTTTAGAGTTGTTCCTGCCGATCCCCTCATATTAAATCATGTCGATCCCTCCATTTGTTCGTATTCTCTAAACCATATTATATAATGCCGACCCCTTTTATTTAGCTTCGTACTTTGCTTGCCGATCCGTTTAACGGCCTATCATGCCTATCCCTCTATTTCCATAGTGCTTTGCCACTTCATCATCATCTATAACATTATGCCGATCCATCTAGTACTAACAAGACATGTTGAACCAGGCATCATTACCTATGCCAATCCCTCCAGTACTCCACCCTTGTTGACTATCCCTCCAAATGATTATGTCGATCCCTATTACTCTACCTTGCTATGCCGATCTCTTACTAATACAAGCTATTTTCCATATCTCTAACATCCAGCATTGTCTATCTATCAACTCCGTTCAATCCGGGCTTCGTATAACTATTTGAACTCTACTTCTAGGCCTATAGCCATTACTTTGTGGTCATCCTTCTAGACAACAGTCGAATCTGTCTTGCGTGATCAGTCCAATATAGCCGGGTCAGAATACCGGGTAACACTTGCCCCCCAAAGTACGTCTTGTGAGTAACATGATGTGCTTTGAATCGAAAAAAGTCTGAATTGCCGGAAAGAAGACCATCTAGCTTCCTAATTCATTGTTATTCCTTTATCGACTTTCAATAATATAAGTCTGATGTTGTATTATGTTAGCTTATACAAATTCTGTCATGCGGGACTTATAAGCCTTCTATTATATGATCTAATCTCGAACTTGAAAGTATCAGGTTTGACTGAAATTTCTGTTGATTTCGAAAGGCTAAACTATTAAACCATTCCCGTGCATATTCATATACACGTTTCTGTTGTGGGCTCCCGGACGTGTCCGAACATTCACAGGTCGTTGCCAGTTTTGTATGTTCAGGTTTGTAGTCAAGCCTTCATGATAATGATCGTCATTCACCTTTAACTCGTCCATCATTTCTCTTTTTTTCATTTCATTCATTCATTTTCTCCTTTCTTTTTTCTTCGTTTTTTTGTTGAGGGATCGACATTCGTCATGCCGATCCTTCGCTATGGCCACACGAATAGGGATTGGTAAATCCCAATGCCAATCCTTTTCATATTTGACTTGTTCACCCAAGATGACCGGTTCCCCCCTCCAGCATACTCGTATATAAATACACTTTCTTCCATTCCTTTCCTTCACTTTTTTAACTTCCCAGTTTTTACTTCACTTGCCTTCGCACAAACCTATCTGCCGAACCCAAGATATTCAAAACTCTCTTTACAAACGAAAAATCCTTCAACCTTTAATCCTTAGTCCCAAACACGATATCAAACAATATCCCCCAAGATCGATATTCCTTCGCCATCAATCCAACAAACTCCGAACGTTCGTATTTAATCTTAACTTGATATACATAGGTACAAAATCTCCTTTAATCATGCAATTAAGTTGTGAATTTTGAGATTATACCCCGAGCGTAGGGTGATGAGTTCGAGTGTCTTTTAGGTAGAAAGGAGGAGAATAAGGAGTATGAGAAGTAGAAGGAAAAGGAGATGGAAAAGGTGTAACGATCCAGAATTTTGTCATTTGAAATTGGAATATTTAATTGATTTTAAATATTGAAAAGTTATTTTTTTAAACTCGAATTTCAAATATAGCAATTTATTGGACAATTTAATTGTTGGATTTAATAATTGAAATCGTTTAAATAATTAAATCTTGGATTTTTTTATTTGGATAAAAAATGATTTCAAAGCTTATTTAAATTATATTTAATATGATTGAAGATAATAAAACTTTGAAATTGGATTTAAAAGTGATTTAATTATTTTGAAAAAAACTCGTTTTAATTAACATATTAAAATAGCCTTCCGGGGCACAGTCTCGGATTTCAATGAAACCAGTTTCGTTGGATCCGTAATAGTGAATTATGGTATGCCATCAAATTTCGTAGCGATCAGACGTATCGTTTGGTCGTGCGAGATCGAAACGTGTTGAAATTAATATCGAAGATTTAATATAATAATTGGGTTCAAAAACCTATCTTCTGCATACGATCAAACTAGACCTCAGAACTAGTTCCATTGTGTTCGGAATATGGGTATAACATATAGAACGCCAGGCGGCACACTTCGTTTGGAGTTCGAGATTTTCGGATGTTAAAACTGGATATTTTAAATTGAAGAAAATAAATATATATTATTATATAACCCTACTTACCCCATACCGTGCCCTATTCTTAGCCCATACCTCCCTCATTTGTTTAAAACACGTTCTTCCTCTCTTCTTCTTTTTATTTTTACAGTAAAGAAAAAAAAAGAGAACTTCAAAAAATTTTAATTCAAATTTTACTCAATGAAAAATTTTCAAACAAATTTTAAAATTCATGTTTCGATGAGATCTTCATACTGGTGTGCTTTTTGAGAGGTGCGGCTTTGGTTCATGAAGCTCGACTTGGCCATGGCCATTGCTTGGTTGGCTAGGGTTTGACGTTGCGAAGAATATAGGCAACGATTTGAGAAACGGAGGATGGATTCAAGTTTCACTTGTTAATTTACATCACCTCGCCGAGTTTCATCAGGTCCGATGGAGGTTTAGGGCTCGCGTCTTTTGCATCGACGAGGAGAAAATGGTCAGGTCTCATTTTGAATTGATGATGGAAGCTCGGGATTTTTGGTTCGGACATGTCGAGTTCGTCGAGAGAAGTTTGTTGGTGAAGTCTGATTTTGGTTTAGGAGCCCGGAGCTTGGTATCAGTTGGTTGATGCAAGGCCGTGCATTGGGTTCATGTACATGAGGGGATATTTTGTTTTGGGGAAGAAAGAACATAAGGGTATTGTTGTGATTATTATAAGTTATGTAATTAGTTTAATTATTTATTAATTTAAAAATAGATAATTTAAAATTTTCATAACTCTCTCATACGAGATCCAATCGAGGTGCAGATTTTTGCGTTGCATTCATAGAGATGAAAGCTTCACAATGGAACTAGTTTGGACGAATTTGGAGACTGTTGAAATTTGGGAAAAAATCGGACGTCATTCGATTTGTTTTCCAAACCGAAACGCATCGGCGACGACAGAAAATTTCGGTGAGTTAAACTCACCTTTTTGGATTACTAGTATTATATATAGTTGATAAACATTGTTGAATAATTATTTGGATGATTTACAATATTTATTAGTTGGTTTGGATATATTCCTACCTATTGGAGCGGATGAGACCCTATTGCATTCCCATGTAAGAGCGGATGACCCTTTGTACATGAATCCCGTCTCGAAGCGGTTGATTTATATTATATGATTATATAATGTTGGTGATGTAGGGGAAACAGGTCGGAGGGATCCAACATGATTCCTCACAATTGTTGATTTTAATTACATATATATGTGCTAATATATATGAGCTGTGTTGTAGGGGGACATGTTAGAGGGATTCAACGGAATTCCTCGATATTGTTGAATTGTTCCATAATATTTCTATTATATGGATTATTTAAAAATGAACCTGATTGTGGACACTGTGGTTATAACATTATTATATGTTGAAAACTAAAACCCAGTAGTAATAGAAAATCAATATTGATATTGGTTAAGTGTTGGGTGGCTATAGGCCTCAAATTAGTATTTTAAAAATACTATAAATTGCCGATTTAGTCGGAATTGGTTTTTGAGAGAAGAAACAATTTTTAAATCTGAAATTGTGTTTCGGAAATATTTTTATTCTGGCAAAGCCAACCGGCATTTATAATGGGCCATTCCACTGTATATAAATAAGAATAGGTGTTCTGTACATGCACAGAAACAGCTAAGTATGGTTTTATAGTGGCCATACCATTTAAATACAATACAGGTGAGAAGCAATAACACTTCTGCAGCTAAAAAGAAAATAACCTAAGGGAACATAGGTTCTTCTTCCCAGGAAGAAGAAGAATCACTTCCATCAGGACCAGGAACATGCAAAAAATCCAAAGAGAGTTTCGAAAATATTTTGTTTTAAGGATTATATATTTAATTATATTAATATTGTTTTATAAGTTATTTAATTACAGTAATATTATTTTAAGGCTATTTAATTATATTAGTATTGTGTTAAAGTTATTTGTTTATAATTAATATTGTTTAAAAGAATTTATCAAAATGTTAATACTTTGAAAGGATAATTATGATTTGAAATTAATAATAAGGATTATTAGTAAGGTTTTGAAGTAAAAGATTTTATTATTATTATAATTGTTCCCGAGATTCATGAATAGAATTTAAAGATTTAGATTTTACAAAGGAATTTATAAAATGGTTTGAAGACTTAAGGGAAGATTATTTACATGGTAAAAGAGTTTATAAATGGTCAGATATTTATAAACTAATTTTAGAAATGGGTTTATAGATTTATAAGAGGAGTTTTATAAATGGTTTATGGATTTATAATGGGTTTATAAACGATTTGTGAAATGTACAAAAAGCTTATAAGTGATTGAATTTTTATAAAGGGATTATAAATGGTTTTCAGAGGATTATAAATTGGTTTATAAACTGTTTTAGAGAATTATAAGGAGTTTGTGAATGATTTTTGAATCGAATAAAAATGGAATCTTTCTTAGTTTATACTTATACCATTGAGATAAGTATATGAATATTTTCCAAGTATAGGGGATATAGGAATTGGTGGATATATCTTAGTAAAAGTGTTTTTATACAAGTAATTTACAAATGTTTTATCTACGAAAGATTTATAAAAGGAGGCTAGTAATAGCTTATGTGCTTAACCAATGTTGTTTTTCCTATGGAATAAAACCCCTAATTGAATGTTTGTTATTTGATAGTTAAATAATCGACTATCGAAATTGAACCCAAACGTAACTTTGGAAATATCTAGGAGAAACACGTGAGTTATATGGCACAGTCATCTCCGATGATGCTATACTGTGTGTATAAATCTCGTTTCATTCTTCTAGGTCAATGATAAGAAAATCCATCCACTAACAATTAGGAGATGATCTCCGATCTTATCTTGACTATTTATTTCCTAAAGAACCGGGGTTGAGTTTACCAGAAATTATCGAATGTTGTTTCGAAGAGACCGGGATCAGGTATGTTATCCAAAAATCACTTCGATCCAACGAATGTGTTTCAAAGTGAGGACATATTGAAGATGATGGAATTGGAGACGGAGCTCTCAAGTGTTTCATTCAGTCCCAGAATGAACTTGTATGGATGAATGCTAGTATGCATTGTTGCCTAGAAGGCAGTATTAGCATTCCAAGTGGGAAGTGCTATATAAAAGATAAAACGTAGCCTCAAGCCTCATCAACCGGAAATGACTAAAACAGGGGAGATGCAGCAGGGCTAAGTGGGTTGCTCCCAAGTAGAGTATGATCATCCCTATCTAGAGTCGCTATTATCTCTCATTTGTATGCTTCGGGGCCCATTAATGGAGGGGTGATCATATTGGGTACTATCCAGTAAGGGGTAAGCCGGTTCTGTGTTGGCAGGGGTCGATAGGTTCGACCTCGGAGTAATTTTATCTAGAGATGCACCGTGACGGGCGGTACCCCAGTAGCCTAGTCATTGTATGGAATTCATTCCCCAATAAGCGCCGTGCAGACTTAGTTGTGCCCAACTATGCTGAAATGTGAGATGCAAAAATTTTAGCATATTTTACTTTGACCCTAGACATTATTATAATTTAAATGGATTTTCTATAGAAAATGTTTTGGTTATCATAAGGTAAAAACCCGTCTGTGTTTATGTGCGGCGTGGTCTTACGAGATACACTTGATTTTAAAAGGTTTTATATAACTTTAAAATCCAGTTGGGTGTGTTTTCTTAAGCTGGTTTTCCAGACTAACTCGGGTGTTATTTTATTGTAATGCTCGGGTTAGACCGAGCATATTACAGATTTAGATTGGATGTGTGGAGCTTCAGGAGACGAGTTGGAGGCCCAGAGACGTATTCACGTAAATGGTTATTTTTCCGATGTATTCATTGTTGTATTTACCAATAATTGTAAGGACAGGCTGTTATAATGGTCCATGTTGAAATAGGTTAGTATACTCTGATTGATTTCTGTATATATATACATATTGTACTTTTGTTTTGTATAAACATTGATGTATATTATAGATCATTCGTTCCGCTGTGAGATTCTGTGTTGTTTAGTTTTCATCTTATCTTCTTCCTTCTTTCTTTTTCCCTAACAGTCGGGTTTTCCTGCATTCAAACGCTCGTCACGTAATACAGTGGACGTATTAGTGTCGATTTTCGAGGGTCAAAAACCCCGGTCGTTACATTTGGTATTAGAGCTGAAGGTTAAGCAAGAACCTTGGCTTTGGTGGGGTACTCATTAGAGATATGGTCAGTAGTACCCTAGAACGAGTTTGAGTATGTGTGTGTGTGTGTCTATATATATATATATATATATATATGAGCACGTATTTGTTGGTGATACAAAAAATGTTTTGTATTGTGTTGGTTGATTTGTTGAGTGGCTTATGGATTCTAGTCAATACGAGTAATTAACGTTATTGATAGGGATCTCTAAACACTTGAACAAAGTATTTCGACATGGTATTGTTTCGAAATTTGGTAAATGAAATAATTTTACCTTTAATTATTTTATATACAAAGGAATAATTTTCAGAAATTATTATGGTATATATGGTGTGCTTGGTTGTTAGAGAATGGTAATATTTGATTATTATCATTGGTTGTTATTGTTGTGCTCTAATAAAAAGTTGATATTATAACACAAAAAAAAATAACAACAAAGAAATAATTTTATATAACCAAATGGGATTATATAAATATATTATTTGTAAATGTGGTTTATAAATGGAAAGGAAATGAAATTTCAGAAGTATATTATAAATATGATTTATAAAGAGGTTTATAAAGTAAAAAGGATTTAAAAACTGGGAATTGAGAAATTAAAATCCGTTGGGTTTTGAAAATGGTTTTTCAAAGTTTTGGAAAATAATAATAGTATTATTTGGGCAAAATTTTTTGAATAAAAATATTTAAAAGAGATTTTAAAGTAAATAGAAAGCACTGAACTCACTCGGTCACTGGAAAATAATTTCGGTGATGATTGCAGCATCATCGACGTTAATTTTCGGGTTTCCAAAGGAGGAATAGCTACCATTGGAGTTTTGTTTTGGTAAAACTAGTTTTGATTTAAGATTCAAAGGAATGATTTGATATACCAAGGGGATTCTACACACACACACACACACACACACACACATATATATATATGTGATTTCAAACTGATTAGAAATAAATGAGAATAAGGTGTTTAAACTCTAGAAAATTTCAATTAAGTGTTTATTGAAAATATGATAAAATAAGTTGATAACATATAAATTTGGGAATTTGTAAACCAAAACAAAATTTTGGAAGTGTTGAATATGAAGGTTGAGAAAGCAAATATGAAAAGAAGATTAAACTAAAGTTAAGTTAAATGAAATGATTTTTGGAAATGAAGTTGATTGTGATCTGAAATGAATCAACGAGACAGACTAAGTAAATAAGTTAGTGAATTTAAAATGGCTAGAATTGAAATATTGAAATTGAAACAAATGGATTGAGTCAAATGGAATTGAAATTGATTTAAAATGGATATAGACTTAAGTTGTGAAGCGATAGTAAACATGAGAACTGTTGTAGAAAATGTTTATAATAAACTTAAGAAAATTTGATGGGATGGTTCTTAAGTGATATTGGTATTGAAAGAATATACTAAGTAATAAATGAAATGAATGTAAATAAAAGAATTTGGTTTAGCTAAGAAATTAATTTAAATAAATACGTAAGTTGTACGTATATTATTTTATTCGCATAACGGTTTGATCCAGATTCAAGTACATGATTTCGAGTGATTTACATCGATCCGAGTTAGGATTTTTCACTCGATTCTCGACGGCGAACACTGGATTTGGATTTTTGGTTGACTCTGGAATTCTCTATCATGGTATATGGCTATGTAAGGAGAATGATGGTTTCTAATCAAGGAACCGGATCTGAGTCCGCACTAGAGTGGTCATGTGAACGATACTAGTTTGGAAGTGAAATTGTGTGATCGAGTGAGCGATCAGATTTGATATTGCGTACAGATGATATATGTACATCGTACGAGCTTTAGGAAAATAAGTGTTGGAAATTGAAATTGCAGAATAATATGGTTATGAACTATACGATTGGGTATCATTGGTAAATAAGATGTAGGTATATAAAAGCAAGAGCTAATTTGATGCCTTTGATTTCATATGTGAAATTTGGTTGCCCAACAAAAAGGTACATGTTTACATTATTGATTGATTTGATGATTTTATGATTGAGCCACTTGGCTTTTGTTTCTTTTGTTGGTTTGGGCCTGTATTGGCGATACATAGTTATTTAGATTAAGCTGCGCAAAGGAGACGCTGGAAAAAAATTTCGTAAATTTAAGGTGTTAGAAAATTTTTGAGAAATTTTGAAGAAATTTTTAATAACTAAAATTTGATTTTAAGCTATAATCTAAAATGATTGAGAGGGATGATATTAGTTGGAATCTATGAATGAATTTGGAAACTTAGTAAAAGTAATAATAAAGTTTTACTAAGTTGATCTTTGATGAAAGTTAAAGGCTTAAAAGGATTGGTAAGTTATTTTAACTAATTGGTTTTAAAAAGTAATGGGTTTGGGCATTTTCCCTAGCTTGGCAATTTCGAGGAGGAAATTCTTTTAAGGGGGAGAGTGTAACGACCCAGAATTTTTGTCATTTGAAATTGGAATATTTAATTGATTTTAAATATTGAAAAGTTATTTTTTTTAACTCGAATTTCAAATATAGCAATTTATTGGATAATTTAATTGTTGGATTTATTAATTGAAATTGTTTAAATAATTGAATCTTGGATTTTGTTTATTTGGATAAAAAATGATTTCAAAGCTTATTTAAATTCAATTTAATAAGATTGAAGATAATAAAACTTTAAAATTGGATTTAAAAGTGATTTAATGATTTTGAAAATAACACATTTTAATTAACATATTAAAATAGCCTTCTAGGGCACAGTCTCGGATTTCGACGAAACCAGTTTCGTTGGATCTATAATAGTGAATTATGTTACACCGTCAAATTTCGTAGCGATCGGACGTATCGTTTGGTCTTGCCAGATTGAAACGCGTTGAAATTAATATCGAAGATTTAATATAATAATTGGGTTCAAAAATCAATCTTCTGCATACGATCGAATTAGGCCTCGAAACTAGTTCCATTGTATTCGAAATAGGGGTATAACATAAAGAACGCCAGACGGCACGCTTCGTTTGGAGTTCGAGATTTTCGAGCGTTAAAACTGGAAATTTTAAATTGAAGAACATAAATATATATTATTATATAACCCTACTTACCCCATACTCACCCCATACCGTGCCCTATTCTTAGCCCATAACTCCCTCATCTGTTTAAAACATGTTCTCCCTTCTTCTTCTTTTTATTTTTATTGTAAAGAAAAAAAAGAGAACTTCAAAAAATTTTAATTCAAATTTTACTCAATGAAAAATTGCCAAACGAATTTTAAAATTCATGTTTCGATGAGATCTTCATACTGGTGTGATTTTTGAGAGGTGCGGCTTTGGTTCTTGAAGCTCGACTTGGCCACGGCTGTTGCTTGGTTGGCTAGGGTTTGACGTTGTGAAGAATATAGGCAACGATTCGAGAAACGGAGGACGGATTCAAGTTTCACTTGTCCATTTACATCACCTCGCTGAATTTCGTCAGGTCCGATGGAGGTTTGGGGCTCGCGTCTTTTGCATCGACGAGGAGAAAATGGTCAGGTCTCATTTTGAATTGATGATGAAAGCTCACGATTTTTGGTTCGGACATGTCGAGTTCGTCGAGAGAAGTTTGTTGGTGAAGTCTGATTTTGGTTTAGGAGCCCGGAGCTTAGTATCAGTTGGTTGATGCATGGCCGTGCATTGGATTCATGTACAGGAGGGGATATATTGTTTTGGGGAAGAAAAACGATAAGGGTATTGTTGTGGTTATTATAAGTTATTATAAGTTATGTAATAGTTTAATTATTTATTAGTTTAAAAATCGATAATTTAAAATTTTCATAACTCTCTCATACGAGATCCAATCGAGGTGCGGATTTTTGCGCTACGCTCGTAAAGATGAATGCTTCACAATGGAACTGGTTGGACGAATTTGGAGACTGTTGAAATTTGGGCTAAAATTGGACGTCGTTCGATTTTAGTTCCAAACCGAAACGCATCGGCGATGACAGAAAATTTTGGCGAGTTAAACTCACCTTTTTGGATAACTAGTATGATATATAGTTGATAAAAATTATTGAATGATTGTTTGGATGATTTACTATATTTATTAGTTGGTTTAGTTATATTCCCGCCTATTGGAGCGGACGAGACCCTATTGCTTTTCTATGTAAGAGCGGATGACCCTTTGTATACGAATCCCGCCTCGAAGAGGTTGATTTATAAACGTTGGTGATGCATGGGAAACAGGTCGGAGGGATCCAACAAGATTCCTCACATTCGTTGATTTTAATTACATATATATGAGCTATGTTGCCGGTGGATAGGTTGGAGGGATCCAATGGAATTCCTCGATATTGTTGAATTGTTCCATAATATTTCTGTTATATGGATTATTGAAAAATGAACCTGATTGTGGACACTGTGGTTATAACATTGTTATATGTTGAAAAATAAAACCAGTAGTAATAGAAAATCAATATCGTATTGATTAAGTGTTGGGTGGCTATAGGCCTGAAATTAGTATTTTAAAAATACTATAAATTGTCGATTTTGTTGGAATTGGTTTTTGAGACAAGAAACGATTTTTAAATCCGAAATTGTGTTTCGAAAATATTTTGTTTTAAGGATTATATATTTAATTATATTAATATTGTTTTATAAGTTATTTAATTATAGTAATATTATTTTAAGGCTATTTAATTATATTAGTATTGTGTTAAAGTTATTTGTTTATAATTAATATTGGTTTAAAGAATTTATCAAAATGTTAATATTTTGAAAGGTTAATTATTTCAAGGATAATTATGATTTGAAATTAATAACAAGGATTATTAGTAAGGTTTTGAAGTAAAAGATTTTATTATTATTATAATTGTTCCCGAGATTCATGAATAGAATTGAAAGATTTAGATTTTAGAAAGGAATTTATAAAAAGGTTTGAAGACTTAAGGGAAGATTATTTACATGGTAAAATAGTTTATAAATGGTCAGATATTTATAAACTAATTTTTGAAATGAGTTTATAGATTTATAAGAGGAGTTTTATAAATGGTTTATGGATTTATAATGGGTTTATAAACGATTTTTGAAATGTACAAAAAGCTTATAAGTGATTGAATTTTTATAAAGGGATTATAAATGGTTTTCAGAGGTTTATAAATTGGTTTATAAACTTTTTTAGAGAATTATAAGGAGTTTGTGAATGATTTTTGAATCAAATAAAAATGGAATCTTTTTCAGTATGTAAATATACTTATATCGTTGAGATAAGTATATGAATATTTTCCAAGTATAGGGGATATAGGAATTGGTGGATATATCTTTGTAAAAGTGTTTTTATACAAGTAATTTACAAATGTTTTATTTATGAAAGATTTATAAAAGGAGGCTAGTGATAGCTTATGTGCTTAACCAATGTTGTTTTTCCTATGAAAAAAAACCCTTGATTGAATGTTTGTTATTCGATAGTTAAATAACCGACTATCGAAATTGGACCCAAACGTAACTTTGGAAATATCTAGGAGAAACACGCGAGTTATATGGCACATTCATCTCCGATGATGCTATACTATGTGTATAAATCTCATTTCGTTCTTCTAGGACAATGATAAGGAAATCCATCCACTAATGGTTAGAAGATGATCTCCAATCTTATCTTTACTGTTTATTTCCTAAAGAACCGGGGTTGAGTTTACCGAAAATCCATCCAATAAGCGTCGTACGGACTTAGTTATGCCCAACTATGCTGAAACGTGAGATGCAAGCATTTCAGCTACATTAATACTTTACTTTGACCCTAGACACTATTATAATATAAATGGATTTTCTATAGAAAATGTTTTAGTTATCGTAAGGTAAAAACCCGTTTGTGTTTATGTACGGCGTGGTCTTACGTGATACCCTTGATTTTCAAAGGTTTTCTATAACTTTATAATACAGTTGGGTGTGTTTTCTCACACTGGTTTTCCAGACTGACTCGGGTGTTATTTTATTGTAATGCTCGGGTCAGACCGAGCATATTACAGATTTAGATTGGATGTGTGGAGCTTCAGGAGACGAGTTGGTGGCTCAGAGACGTATTCACGTAAATGGTTATTTTTCCGCTGTATTCGTTGTTGTATTTATCAACAATTGTAAGGATAGGCTGTTATAACTGTCTAGACTGAAATATGTTAGTATACTCTAATTGATTTATGTATATATATACAATTGCAGTTTTGTTTTGTGTAAACATTGACGTATATTGTATATTATTCGTTCCGCTGTGAGATTCTGTGTTGTTTAGTTTTCTTCATATCTTCTTCCTTCTTTCTTTTTCCATAAAAGTCGGGTTTTCCGGCATTCGAACGCTCGGCACGTAATACAGTGAACGTGTTAGTGTCGATTTTCAAGGGTCAAAAACCCCGGTCCTTACAAGAGGAGGGTTCGGTCGAAGTTTTTGAATGGATGAAGGAAAGTTAAGTTTTGCGATTGGAAAGGAGGAGTTGGGATAGGGATCGGTATAGGGTATGTTCTGGAAAGGGATCGGTAGGTTGTAACGTTGAAGAGGGATCGGTGTAGGGTAGGAAATAACTCAAATGAGGAATCAGCATGAGGTTTTGAGGAATAGTTTTGTTGAGGGATCGGTAGAAAGTAGCTATGAAGAGGGATCAGTGTAGATGCCTTAAGTTGAGGGATCGGTATGGGGCCTTGGGGAAAGGATCGGCAATGAGGCTAAGGGATCAGCATTTGACATTAATGACCAATCTAATCCAACTTATTTGAAAACTTAGCACAAATTTGCCTTGCCAAACTCGAACATGAGATGACAACGGACAATAGGACTTGCATACTTGGAATGTTGAACATAAGATTAAACGACCAAACTTCCGGAATTCTCAATATGGACTAAGTAATAAATTTGCTAATGAACTTAGATAACATCCTTCACAATTCAATATGCCGATAGTCGATCCCAAAGATTTCATTACCGATCAACTCTCTTGCCAATTGAGATGGTCATCGATGACGGTCTCTCTAGACAAAACTCCAAGTCTCCTCGTTTTATTTTTGCTTTTCAGATTTCAAACTGTTTATGCTTGTTTCACACTACACTACACTGCACTAGTTCACACTTGACACGGGGGGAACTGGTTATTATTTCTAATCTCGATTGTCTACTAAGTATAGCTAATATTGATCCCAGACGCACGAAGCGTTCAATCAACATGTCTTCTGATTCAGCGGCGAGACACATCGGTTCTGAAGCAAAATCATTTTCTACCACTATATCCGGAAGGCCATCTCCAAGCCATCATGAAGAACAACCAGAGATTCTAATCTGCAAATCGATCTCTTTTTCGATATCCCAGTTCTTCCAACGGAAACCATTAGCCTTGCTCCTGATGCCATTGAGGGTGCCATTGTCCTCGATAACCCTGTTGACTCACAAGCTTCTCGAATCAGCGAAGCCGCTCTACGTCGGTTATGTTTCATCCATGGGATTCTGTTTGAGGATGTTTTAGTTCCTTCGAGGCAAGATAGACCTCACTTCCCCCAGTCGGATATACAACATGCAATAAATTTATGTGCTGGGCTGGATGCGTTCCACCTTTTAAGTCCTTCATCCGGGGGATGTTAAGATAGCTTGGGATCGCCCCTACTCAATTGCATCCCAACAGCTACGCTTTCATTCATGGGATTTTCCTTCTATTCATGAATGTTCTATTCCGTCCGCCCACTCCTTAAGATATCAGATTTATTTATAACTTCAAAAGACGATCGGGAAGCCCTTCTTATGTCTTCCTTGAACCTTCACTGAATTGTCAGGTCTTGATGGGCGCTTGGAAGAAGCTTTCACTATTCAAACACGAATGGTTCTACGTGCGATGCTCTCCCAGATTTGAAAGAAGATGGTCAGAAGGATGTAAGTGTTACTTCCACTTCTCTCTCAAGTTTACCGACTCAAGTCACTACCTTTTCCTTTGAACTTATTAACATCTGAAGTTCTTTCAGGTGTTCGTCCACGTCCCGAAGGTGCTGATTTCTCTAGAGCCGTCACCACCATCCGCGCTACTCCCGTTGAGGACCGGGATATCAAACTCCTCGTAACTGACGAACTGCTATCTTTGTTTGGGCTGTTGGAAGACGACCGTAGAATCGGACTTCCCGGAAGCAAGGCAGTAGATTATTCCAAAACGAAGAGAGGAAACAATTAACCCCGTTGTGCCCCCTGCTGAGGGGACTCGGGAAGATACAGAGGAGGGTGAAATCAAAGACTCTCACATTGAGAAACCGAGAGATGATGATGCGGGCCTTGGAAAAGCGCCGATGATTGGCCCGTCGCAAATCAGGAAATCACAAACACCTCTAGAGAGAAAGAAGAAGTTGGTGTACCAGCTACGTAGAAGAAAGACTACATCAGACCCAGAGTTCGTTATTACTCCTCTCGAAGAGGAATCATCTTCTCAGCGTTTGGAAAGCTCGTTAAAAGGACTCTCCAACCTCCAAATTCTAGACGACATTAAGTCCAATGACTTTCCAAATATAAACATCGAAGAACTTAACTCCCCTACAAGGAGTGGTGAAGGCATCCAACCTTCTAATAAAAGGGTGAGCACACCCATGAGTAAAACTAACGTTACCGATCCATTGGGGGGGACATTAGGACACTCAGAATCACATGCACTCCACTATACACTATTTATTGGTTTCTCGAACGACAACTTCTAATATGCTATTATTTGGTCTTTACAGGTACAATGTCTCAATCATGCTCCTTCGATCGCCTTCAAAGCTCTTCTGATTATCATCACCCAAGCCGGGATTCTGAGTCCGCTCGACGTAGAGATAAGGACGAAGGGCGAGAAAAAGATTATCATTCGAGGGAGTCTTATTCCTCTTCCAAGCGAAATTCTCAATCTCATGCGTCTCATCAGGGCGAACATTATAATCTTCTGGTTCAGAGTGGAGGAAAATCTTCTTATCGCGGCCCTCATGAGCAACACTCTGGCTCTTCAAGTTCAAGACAGTCTCGTGAGCGCCGATCTGGCAAGCACCCACTCGACACTTCTAATCCACTCCTACCGGCTGCTGCTCCTGACATTTCTACAGTAGAAAAGTTGGCTGAACTTAAAGCCACTTTCTCGAAGATTTACTTCAACGGTCTCAAATTCCTCCCTTCTATTTACGCCATCCCTAGGCATGCCAAGGAAAGCTCTTTAGCGTATGTGAACGACGTATTTGTTCAACACGAATCATTCATTCATTTGGTAAAGAAAGTTTCTGAAGTCTCCATAGAGCGTCAGCACGAAATCGATCATCTCAAGTTGGAGGCTATTCACGACAAAGATATAATAAAGCACCAGGATGCCGAGTTGCATGAATTCATAACCCAACTTGCTAAGTCTGAAAAGAATGCCAAGGAGATGGCAGAGGCTTGAGCTGTTTGGAAACTTCACACAAAAAAGAACTCGACGCGGCACTTCAATGCAGTGGAACACTTGCCTTAGAAAAGTACTCCTTGCAAAAGGAGGAAGATGCTTTAGCTCGCCGCGTTGAGGAGCTCGAAGAATTATTGAAGAAGGAGAGGGAGGAGAAGATTGAGGCCCAGGAGGAGTCGTAGAAATACTGCGAAGAAGTCGTTGAGGCAAGGAGCTTGAAAACAAAACTCGATGAACAGTTTGCAAAAATTGAAACTTTGAAAGAAGAAGCCCGAGAAGAGGGCAGAAAAGAGACGCTTGAGCAAGCCAACTCCCAGGTGGAGGCCGCCATTGAATCCAGTAGGAATGAAATTGAGGACTTATTCGATCCACTGATTATCGAATGTAATGCGAAGGTCCTGCTCCAGCGTGACTTAAACTTTCTTGGTGAAGGTTACCTTGAACCGCTTGCCGAAGCCTGGGAACATATCATTAAGATAAAGAAAGAAGAGATAGGAGAAGCCGAATTCAATGAAGAAGAACTAGTGAGAGAAGTTCTTCGAGGAAACGAGCCATTGGATCTGGCCACCGCTAAACTTTAATTTTTCAAGGCACCAACACCTACTAAAGATGGAGAGGACATCGTCGAGTCTTCCGGAACTGATCCTAAGGGTTCCTCTCCAACCCAAGTAGCTGAACCGTCAAATTCTCATGACATGGGGCAGATTCTCGGCTATGATCCGGATAAGCCTGGCTTAGGACCACAAATTCTATCTCCCATGCTAGAAGGAGGCACTCCGGCGACTACGGAAAGTCAACTGGATGCTGGTATCATACTAAACTTCTCCGTATTTAAAAAGTTCTTGTTCTTCACACGCAATGTCTTTTAACTAACATCCATGTTCTGATAAACTTTGTAGGTCTTTCGGGCCCCGATCTGACTCCCAAAAGTGGTGCTGCTGCGGAACAACACGAGAAAGTGGCCGAGGACTCGACTGGTGTCGAAGTTCCGAGGCCCGATGCCCAAATCATCGCTGCTCTTGATGAAGACAAAACTAAAGATCCACTCCCAACTGATGACCCAGATGATGTGATAATTACTGGCGCTTCGGAGCATACCGCTGAAACCAACATGATGGAGAGGATTGAGGAGGAGGAAAAGTTGAAACGAAAAGTTAAAGGTGAGCCTGCCGAGGTGGAAGTCAAAGATCTTAATCATGTACCATTGCAGGTTATTCCACCGGGCGGGTCAATTCCTGGTGAACTCCCTCCTTCTTCTACAAGCACTCCGACCAAGGGCGGCAAAGGATCCCGGAAGAGAAGTTTGAGCGCCTCCACCCTTGGAAAATCCAAAAGGGAAAGAAAGTCGAAGAAGTAACTGCTACTTCAAATCATTGTATATAATTTGCATAATTATTTCTTTCCTTAGTCGTAGGTGTATGGGTATGAATCCCAGTTGTTTGAAATAACTTGTACTGGAATTAGGACACTTGTGAATAAAAAATTTTGTTTTCGATTAGACGTCGTGTGATTTTTTATTTTGATAGTTGAATGATTACTTTCCTTTCAGAGTACTTGTAATTTTTTGATTGCAAATTCTGTTAACCATTCACTATCTTCATCTCAAGGCCTCCTTGCGGTCGTTGCCTTAAGTCGTAAAGAACATTAAGCCGGAGCTGTAGTAGCTGTCATATTCAGCTTTTAGTAGTATGTATTCCCACTGTCGATTTCAGGTTGGAGTTTGTGGAATATAGAACGGTCGAAATCCACTCATCTATTCATTCGTGCTTATACTCTAGTCCGCACTCTGGGGACTTAGAGTTATTATGCAGGCGGTCGGTTCACACCCAGTTTATGTTTATACTCTAGTCCGCGCTCTGGGGACTTAGAGTTATTTCATGGGCGGTCGGTTCATACCCAATTTATGTTTTACTCCAGTCCGCGCTCTGGGGACTTAGAGTTATCCCGTGGGCGGTCGGTTCACGCCCGAATCACGTTTATACTCCAGTCCGCACTCTGGGGACTTAGAGTAGTCTCGTGGGCGGTCAGTTCATGCCCGAATCACGTTTATTCTCCAGTCCGCACTCTGAGGACTTAGAGTTATCTTGTGGGCGGTCGGTTCACGCCTGAATCATGTTTATACTCCAGTCCACACTCTTGGGACTTAGAGTTGTCTCGTGGGCGGTCGGTTCAAGCCCAAATCACGTTTATACTCCAGTCCACACTCTAGGGACTTAGAGTTGTCTTGTGGGTCGTTAGTTCACACCCGAATCATGTTTATACTCCTTTTGGTCGCCTCGATTTCATTTCAGTCCCACAGTACGAGCAGGAAATTTTCCAATCTCCAGATTGTCGACGATATTAGTTCCTTATTGCGTGTCCCATCCTTTGAATCATTTATGGGAATTGTTAATCGAGCAAATTAATGGAGCTCATCTTGTTTACTTCCATCGGGGATTAGTATAATTGATCGATTTCAAACTCCGGGAACCTGTTCATACTTATCGACATCAATCAATTTCGTTATGTAGTTAACATATAATGCAATAACAGTCATATATGCAAAGGAAGTTTGAGACTTTATTCACCAAATGGAAAGGAACAAACTAATCTATCTTATTACATATTCGAACAATCAAATGCTAAAGCAAATACTGCAAGTAAATAGAACTAAAATGTAAAGGAAATGTTCTAAGTGAAATAGCGTCGTAAATGCTTGCTATTTCACGCTCTTGGAAGCATAATGCCATCGACAGTCGCTATCTTAAACGTTCCTTCTCCAAGCCTCTATTCAATGACATACGGTCCCTCCCATGTCGGATTCATGTGTGACGGGGTCGGAAAAACCTGTTTCAGGACGAGATCGCCAACTTCAAAGGTTCTTGATCGCACTTTTGTGTTGTAATATCAGGCAATTCGATGTTGGTGTGCAGCTGCTCTCAAATCGGCTTCCTCGCGATTCTCATCTATAAAGTTTAAAAGTTCCAAGAAAAGATCTTTGTTTTTTTGGGATCATAGTAAGTCACTCGATGAGAAGAGACTTCGAGTTCTACCAGAATAACAGCTTCGGATCCATAAGCCAGAGCGAACAGAGTATGACCAGTCACGGACTTGTGAGTGGTTCCACAGGCCTAATGTGCCGTAGGAAGTTTACTTCCCACTAGCATTTTCCAGACGCTTCTTCAGAATGGACTTAATAATTTATTTATAGCTTCAACCTATCCATTCGCCTGAGGGTGAGCGACCGCTGCAAATCTCTTTTCAATATGATATCTTCGACAAAATTCTTTAAATTCAGCACTGTCGAACTGAGTCCCATTATCTGTTACAATAGTTAGTGGAAGACCGAAGCGATATATGATGTTCCGAACAACAAAATTGATTACTTTCTTGGTTGTGATCGTAGCTAATGGTTCCGCCTCGGCCCATTTGGTAAGTAATCAACCATGACAATAGCGTACTTCGCACCACCTTTAGAGATTGGTAAAGAGCCAACGATATCAGTACCCCACATAGCGAATGGCCATGGACTAACCATCTGCTTGATTTCTATTGGTAGAGCTCTTGGGACTTTTGAATATATCTGGCACTTGTCACATCGCCTTACATAGTCGGCAGTGTCCCGGTTTACGGTTGGCCAATAATATCCATAACGGAGTATTTTCTTTGCCAGAGTTTGCCCCCCAGTATGATCGCCACATTCTCCCTCATGAACTTCTTTCAGAACACGCTTTGTCTTGTCTTGAGCAATACACCGGAGTATGGGAACTGAAAAACATTTCTATACATAGTGCCTTCTTGCATAATATATCGTGAAGCTTCACGAAGGACTTGTCGCTTTTCATTTCCTTTCAAGCAAGATTCCATGGAACAAGTAATCTTTATATGGAGTCATCCACAATTCCCTCTTGGATTCCGCTTCCAGTACCTAATCGATTTCCATCATATTTATACTTGGGGTATGTAATATCCGACCGAAACCAAGCCTATCTGTTGCACATCACCGGTACTAGCGAACATTGCCAATGAATCAACATCTCTGTTTTGCTCGCGTGGGATATTTGAAATGTCATAGTATTACTACCAGCAATTCCTGAACTCGAGTAAGATACGGGGCAAGTCATGATCCTTAGCCTGATAGTCTCCTCTAACTTGATACACCACCAGCCGTGAATCGCAAAAGATTTCAAGAGATTTAACTCCAAGTTCTCCAGCAAGTTTAAGTCTAGCAATCAACGCTTCATACTCGACTTCGTTGTTTGTGGCAGGAAAATCAAGCTTCAGAGCATAACAAATTGACTGGTTTTCAGAGGTTACAAGCACAATCCCAACTCCATAACAGTGATCATTAGAGGCTCCATCAGTATACAAATTCCATCGCACGGTAGGGATTTCGCTACCTTTTGGAAGATCGTCTTGCACGGTAAATTCTGCTATAAAGTTTGCCAACGCTTGACCCTGGATAGCTCTTCGAGGAAGATATGTAATGTCGAACTGTGATCTCAATGTTCTATTTAAGCAACCTTCCAGACGGCTCTAGTCGCTGTAGGACCTGTAATAACGGCTGGTCTGTGTAAATGTTGATCGGATGCACTTGGAAATACGGACGAAGCTTTCGTGATGCGATTAGCAAGCAGTACGCCAGTTTCTCTATCTTCGGATAATTCCTTTCTGCCCCTATTAATTTCTTATTGACATAATAAACCGGCCTTTCAATCTGGTTCTCCTCGCGAATCTAGGCGACACTTTTAACATGTGCTGATACAACCAAATAAATATACAAGTCCTTGTGATCCACCGGCTTTGACAAGACAGGGCGTCTCTCCAAATGATTCACCAGAGCTTTAAACGCGTCTTTGCAATCCCGTTTCCATGCGAAATATCTCTTTCCATTCCTAACCAAATCAAAGAAAGGAATGCATTTGTCAGTTGCTTTGCAGATAAATCGACTTAAGGCAGCGACCTTCCCATTCAGGTTTTGCACTTGCTTAATAGTCCTTGGTGCTTGGATATCTCGAATTGCTTGGATCTTCTCAGGATTGGCTTCTATTCCACGAGCATTGACAATAAAGCCCAAAAAATTTCCAGATGCAACACCGAACGTACACTTCAAGGGATTGATTTTCATCTTGTAATATCGGAGGATGTCGAACATCTCTGCAAAGTCTCGAATGTGGTGGTTTGATCGTCGTGACGTCACGAGCATATCATCCACATAGGCTTCCATTGTCCTCCCAATCTGATCTTTAAACATCCTGTTAACTAGGCGTTGATAGGTTGCTCCGGCGTTCTTCAATCCAAACGGCACCACTACGTAACAATACAACCCAACATCCGTAACAAAGCTTGTGTGTTCCTGATCGGGGACATGCATCGGGATTAAGTTATACCCTGAGTACGCATCCATAAAAGACAACAATTCATGTCCTGCAGTCGAATCAACTAGCTGATCAATCCTTGGAAGGGAAAACAGTCTTTAAGGCATGCCTTGTTCAAGTCTGAATAGTCAATGCATGTTTTCCATTTTCCGTTCGCCTACTTTACCAGCACGGGATTACATATCCATTCAGGATAGAGGGCATCGTGAATAAACCCATTGACTTTCAGTTTATCCACCTCCTCTATATTGGCAATGGATCTCTCCGGATCCATGCCTCGCCTTTTTTGTTTCACTAGAACATACTTCAGATCAATGTTTAATGCATGGCTCGCAATGGCAGGTGAGATCCCACACATGTTAGAATGAGTCTAAGAAAATACGTGTAGATTCTCTCAGAGAAAATCAGCAAGTTCTCTCATCATTGAAGGGCTGAGCTGCGATCCAATCTTCAAGACCCGTGATGGGTCGTCGTGTTTGATTGTTATATCAATTGTCAGCTTAGCTGGTGCAACCTTGGTCTCCATGGGCTCCTCTTCGTCACTGTGCAATTAATGCCCCGCTATAACCCCGCTGCATCTCATAGTGGATTTCTACCGCTACGATTTTTCCATATAGCCCCAAATATTGCCTTTCCGCTTTAAGCCCCGCTATTTCCGCTATATTCCGTTATTCGCGCTATATTCTGCTATTTCCGCTATATCTTCTTTAAAAGAAATGAATTGAAAAATGAAATTTACACATTACAAAAATTATGAAATTAATTTATTTAATTGAATTTTTAATATATTTTCAGAAATGAAAATTCTATAATATTCTACTAAATTCAATTATGTTATATAACGGTTTTATGTTTATTTATAGTATATTCCAACATGTTTTTTTAAAATTATTTATGTATTAATTAAAATTCAATTGAATGTTAATTTTTCATTTAATTACTATTTATATATTTGTAAAAACATTAAGTACGAGTTTTATATGCTATTTTAAAGTTATTCGCTATATCTCGCTATATCCTCGTTGAATCCCCACTATGACTTTTTGCACCCCCGCCGCATTGAATCTGCCAAGCGGTTTAACTGCACAACTTCGTCATCCCTCGGATCTATATCTTTATAGAACTGACTGTGGTGCCCAAACCAAGGCCTAGGTGCCATTTGTTAATCTTCAGTAACTTGCATGCGGATAAAATTTTCCACACCCTTTCCCTTCTCCTTTCGTTGAGCTTTCCTCAACTCTGCTACATTATAGGCACATCTAGTCGCCCGATCACCATGAACCACTCCTACACCATTATCAGTCGAAAACTTTAAAGTCAAACACCACGGAGCAAGAACTGCCCGAAATTCAGCCAGGGCTGATCGGCCTAGAAAAACAGTGTACGGTGAAGCAACATCGAAAACAATGAACGGTAAGATCCGCACTCTCCTACGTTCACCTTCCCCCAATTCAACATGTAACTCCACATAACCAACAGTCTCAGTTGCCTTGCCATTGAAACCATGTGTACAAGCTTTAGATAGTTTCAAATCTTTAGCTACCATTCATCTGGTCATACGCCTTCTTGAAAATAATGTTTATCGAACTTCCACAATCAATTAAAATCCTTCTCACCAAAGTAGGGCCCATCATGGCAGAAATGACCATCAGGTCAATTGTAGGGGCCTCTACTTTATCTGCGTCCCTACTTCTGAACAAAATATCATCACTCATCGTGCGTTGCTGCTTGGCCGAAGCTCCGTCCTCCGTATTCAAACAATACTCAAAGTCTATATGCTTTATTGCGCTAGCATAACGCTCCATTTCTTGCCAACTCCTATCCGCAAGGTGCGGTCCTCTAAATATCGTTTTTATCACTAATCTTCCACCGGTCCGCGCTGGCTCCTCAGCCCTATGCGGAACTTGTCCTTATTTGGGGTCAGATGTCCCCTGTCCGCCATCCTGTAGAGTTCTCACAAAATGCTGCAATTTCTTTTCCCAAATCAACTTCTCGATAGCGTCCTGGAGATGCTTGCACTCATTCATATTGTGCCCGTAACACTCGTGAAACCGACAATACTTTCCAGTCTGTTTCTGTGTCTCTGTCGACTCCTTCAGACGCAACTTCATATATTGAACACTATTACAAGTGGATAGATAAATATTCTCCAGGGATGAGTTTAGAGGTGTGTAGTTGTCATATATAGGAATCATAGGTCTTGGTCTCCCAGGCTCCCTCTTTCAGTCTTGATTCCTATCCCCGTTTCTCTTTTGTTGATTTGGCTTATTCTGAACATTGACTTGGACTTTCCCGGAACTATCATCATACTGCTTTATTGCAATATTGCTTTATGATGCTTCTTCTTTCGGTCCCATGACATAGTTTTTTCTAGAGGACTTGGCTTCCTCCTTCCTAAAAAACTGAGCTGCCTTTGAATAGAAGCGCTCCAATATGGTCGGCGGTTTTCCAGATAGCCAATCACCAAACTCAGATTTTGGATCAATCCCCTTCATCACGGCATAAGTATAGCATGGTCATTTGGGTTACTAACTTCTGTGGCAATGATATGAAATCTTTCCAAGTAGTCCTTCAACGATTCCCCCAGAGCCTAGATTACATTGGAAAGTGACATCACGTCTTTAGGACGAGTAGCGTAGATCCGGAACTGCTCCATAAACTTAGTTGCCAGTTCATCAAACCTTGAAATCGATCGCGGGGGTAATCTTGTAAACCACATCGTCGCTATCCCAGAGAGGGTTATAGGAAAGCATCTACATTTGGTTGCATCGTTGGCTCTCGCCGAATCCATCAACCATTCATACCTCATAATGTGCTGCTAGGGTCGGTTTTTCTCTCATAGTCAGGCATCAAAGGCATGTTGAATCCTCTTGGATATTCGGCAAACTAAACGTTGTCAGTAAACGGGGCATGGCTCCTCGAAATTCCCTAGTCATCATTCGTCAAACCCTGGTTCTCTCTCACCAATTTTCTTACTATCATCGATAAATCTGGTGTCTGGATGGGTGGTGCCAAGCGGTGGTCGCGCTCCACCACACGTGAATGGTCCGATCGATGTCTACGGGCTATTTCACGCCTTCTTGGTCCTCCATCCTCTTGATGTGCACCTTGGGATTCATCTGGTCATCATTTCGGTGGGATACTTGGTCAGCATTTAAACGAACTCCAGCATCCAACCTTCGGGAAACAACTCCAGCTTAATTCCCTAAGTGTAACTGGGGAATCCCTCCTATGGAGGAGGGATCGGTACCGATCCCTTAGGAGGGATCGACATCGATCCGTCTTGGCAGACTATATTGGTCTGCCAAGCAATGCTCTGATGTTCCTGCTTGCTATCCTTCAACCCTGCGATTCCTATGCCTTTGGTATTCATCTGATGAGGTTGAACTCTCCGATGCCGAGTAAGAAGCGGGATCCCTTCTGGCGTTCTCAAGCTGTTGCTGAGAAATCTGGTTCATTAGGCTAGCAATAATCTGAATTTTATCATTCAGTTGTCTACGGCTTTCCATCAACTCCCTCATCAAGTTATTGAATTCAGCTCTAGTTATAGAATCAACAGGGTTCTGGACTTCAATAGGTTCAACATTCAGATTTGCAGGTTGGTTGTTCGGAGCTCCTTGTTGAGTGCTGTCAGATTCTTTACCATCCACATTTTGTGAAGTTATTTGGTATGCCTCACCATTATCGATCTCCTTGCTTAGATTCTAACAAATACGAGTAGTATCTGCAAGCGTTTGAAGATGACTATGGATCTCCATCGGGGGATTTGCTCAATCCACTAGCAACAAAGGGGATCCTAAAGCATTGAGAATCAGGTTCTAAGTGAAAGCACCAAAATGATTGCAACCACATTGGCCACAAACATCCAAGAATAGGTTTGTGTAGAGAAGTAAATGAAGAAAACTAAATTAAATCGGAGGAACATAGCAAAATAGTAAGCAAATCAAAGAAAAAACAAGAACAAAAAGATTTATAGTGGTTCAGCATCGATTGCCTACGTCCACTTTGAATATTCTCTTTATTGATTCACTATAATCTTGGTTACAATAGCAACCAGCAAGAAGTAAGAGAATAATGGAGGAAGTTGATTACAATAAAAGAGCTATGTAACCAATAGTGTAAAGATTCTTAGAATGACCCCCTAGGCCTGTATTTATAGGTGATGGCGACCACCAATCTGTTTGGAACTTCGGCAACAGGACCTCCTCATCCACATGGGCCCACCATAGGGGGCGCTTGGCCCAAATCCTAATGGAGAGGGATCGGTGCCGATCCCTCCATTTGTTAATTTTGGGGGCAGCGATTCCTATGGTAGCTTCTTCATGCTTAGATATGATGGCTCTCCAAATTTCATGTTGATTGGAGATGTGGAGCCCATGCTTTTGCATAATCTTTGGTTCGAATTCACTTAAGAGTTGTTCCTGCCGATCCCCTCATATTAAACCATGCAGATCCCTCCATTTGTTCGTATTCTCTGAACCCTATTATATAACGCCGACCCCTTTTATTTAGCTTCGTACTTTGCTTGCCGATCCGTTTGATGGCCTATCATGCCGATCCCTCTATTTACATAGTGGTTTGCCGATCCATCATCATCTATAACATTATGCCGATCCATCTAGTACTAACAAGACATGTTGAACCAAGCATCATCACCTATGCCGATCCCTCCAATACTCCATCCATGTTGGCTATGCCTCCAAATGATTATGCTGATCCCTATTACTCTACCTTGTTATGCCGATCCCTTGCTAATCCAAGCTATTTTCCATATCTCTAACATCCTGCATTGTCTATCTATCAACTCCATTCAATCCGGGCTTCGTATAACTGTCTGAACTATACTTCCTAGTCCTATAGCCATTGCTTTGTGGTCATCCTTCTAGACAACGGTCGAATTTGTCTTGCGTGATCAGTCCAGTATAGCCGGGTCAAGATACCAGGTAACATAGTCTATCTGTCCTCTTTCGATTTTCCTACCTTGCCTTCGCCATTGCATCCAAATTCAACCTCCTTCCGCCGTAACTTATCTTTCGAAGAAGCGTTCGTTGAATTCATTGGATGCAGATTTGTGTTTAGGGAGAGATAATTGAAGAAAATTATGTAAAAGAAATTGGAAAAGCAGAGAAATGGTGAAACCTTAGCTGTTCACCAGTTTCTATCTCATATTTATTTAAGTGTCAGTTTATTCTTTTCAAAATTTAAACATCTTTATATTCATCATAATTTCATGCATATATATATGTAAATATTATTTAAATAAAATTTTATGGATAACATATCGCGAACTCAGTGGAAACATCATCTACCCAGTTATTAGCGATTAACCCATCCGATGACTCAATCTTGTAAGTCCTGTAGTAGACTTGCCCAGATGTAGGCTCATTATGCTGCTCTTCATACTGAAATTTAATTAAGTACATCATCAGTTAAGCCTATTTTAATTTATTTAAAACGTTTAATAAATTTAACAAATAAATATATATTGTATTGTTACGATGATCTACGTATGATTTAGGGCCACCACTATGCAACCTAGGATTTCTAATCCTGATTTCGGCATTTTATTTCGCTATCTTCTTGAAGCCATCTATCTCCCAATACTTCAAGAACTGCTCGTACATGTTTTAGGAAAGGGGTGGATGCTTTTTGCCACTCTGGCACATATCATGCGTCCTAATATTTTTTTACTGATGGGGATGCCCATGCCCTTTTCATAATTTTTTCAGAAATGCTCTCTCAACGCAATTTCCTCTGCAAATGCAAATTGAATATTATGAACAAAATGATGTACATATTTATATGTAGTAAAATTATTTTACCATAAGTTCGTCAAACATGAGTTTCTTCACATCATCGGGAATGTTAGTAAATCTAAGCCTGAATGTCGTGATCCGTGCTAGCAAGCCATCACTCCGTTGGTGAAAGCATACATGTATATACATACATACATACATGTATGCATGCATATTCAATTAGTAAGTTATCGTATACATGTGTGTATATATGTTTGTATTGTATAATCAATTTGGTTTCGACGAGATTAGCAGTTTTACCTATACATGAGTGAATTATAGTTGGTATATAATCAATCTATTTTTACACACATGTTAATATTTTATCTACTACATTTATTGACTAATTGGAAAATACATATATCTTCAACTTGTAGATGATTGCATCCAACAAAATATTTCCAAGCTAGGGAAAGCACTACACATATTTTTTTAATAGTATAATCAACAATTCATGCTTGCGTCTTTCTGCAATTTCAAGCATTTCATTTTATTCATGAAGTTGCAAGAATGAGATAAAAATGGAATGTGGTTATATTATTACAAAACGATGTGTAATGCTTTCTTCAGATTGGAAATATTTGTCATATGCAAATCATCTACAAGTTTGGGATATATTTCTTAATCAATTGGTCAATAAATATGAAAAAAGATGTGTATAAAATTTGGTTGATTATCAACCAATTATAATATTAAGATGGAGTTATGGATGTATACGGTCTAATACTAATTTTGGAACGTTTAATTCAAATGGATTTTCTATTAAAGTGCAAGATTGGGCGACATACGATCTAACATTTGGAAAATACTTTCTCTAGCATAACATATATACCATTCATCTCAAGAAAAATCAATGTGCATAACCCCAAAATAAAAAAAATTATGCATTTAGTTGGCATGACAAACAGAGAAAAATGAAAATAACGTGCCTATATACAAACAGTCTTTCAATAAATTTAACATAAGCTACTGATTGTCAGCATCATTATCAATCATCATTTACATTATCATCATCGTATTCATGTTCATTAACTTTGATGTCATCATCATCATCAACCTCGACATCTTCATCTTATTCAACTACCTCAAACACTTCATTCTTAAATGGTTCTGTATCATTGACGCCTTCTGTTATTTGGAGTATTTCGTTGTCCTTTGGATCATTTTGGTATGGCTGATCGTTGGTTATGATCATCCTTGTTGAATGACCATCTCAATTTTATTTTAACAGCAACCCACCAGTTGTCCTTGTAGTTGTTCATGGTAGGGTAAGGTGCATAATAAACTTGTGTTCATTACATCGGTAGCACAAATGACCATTTTCTTTATATCGCCTTTTATGGTTTACCTCAATAAGAAGATCATCTTTATGTATACAACGTATTCTTACATTTGGAGTAGTATCAAACCAATCACATTTGAATAAAATTATTTTAAGCTATGATATTGTAGAATAAGCGAGTTCAATTATTTCTTGTAAAACTCCATAATAATCTTGTAAATCATCACCCTATTCATCGCCATTAGCACATACCCCACTATTGTAAGTTGTTTTACTAGCTGCATACTCCGTTGTGTGAAATTTAAAGCCATTTACATATATGATTAGGCATTTTTTGTATTTCATCACTGGACCAAATGTAAGAATTTTATAACAAATATCGCTGATTTCATTATTAACTTCCTATTTCATTAAATTAATACACATTAATATACATAAGAAACTATTTCATACTAACTTTATTCAATAATTATATATGCTTGCATATTTCTAAAACCAAGCCTCAAATCCTTTATTAGGTTGAACCATTTGATTTTGTTGCTCAAATTGACTGTTTGACAATTGACATTATTCAGATAAACATGATTATAGCATATAACGCAGTATTGATAGTAAGTAAACAAATATAGTTTTACCTAATAAGATCTAATAATTCTTCACAATTGAGAAGCAACATTATCCTAGCTTTGAAAAAATCTTTTAAGCGTTTGAGAAATTCCATCCTTCCATTTATGTAAGGACCTGGCATTTCGAACCATTCAAATCGATAATCATCCACTCATGTCAGACTTGAATTGCTAAAAACAACAGATTGTTAATTTATATTTGGCAAAACTCAGCATATATAATAAATAAAATCAATCACAGAATCACAGACACAGAGTAATGTAACAATAAGCAACAGAATAAATAAATAGTAGTTCATGAAGCTACTATATAAAAGCAGAGTCTGAAATAAAATACAACAGATATCCCAAATATAAAGTAGTCTCAAATACAACAGCAACTGACAAGTCTGAACAACAACTGGGAATAACTGAAATGACTGAAAGCTGACAGATAATAGATAGATCTCCAGGCGAAGCTCCAAACCCCAAAGGCGAGTCTCGAATGCTGTGTCACTCAGTCTGACCCGAGCATAAAGTAAAACACAAAACACTCGAGTCAGGGTTAACATTCTTATACTAATAAATCAACTCAAGTGAAATGTCAACTGAAATACAAGTAACTTAAAGGATGTTTGGTATTCCCATCCTCTAAGGATCCGTGGAACTATCTACTATGTAGTAATATACACTATTATAATATGTCTATCAGTAAAGTAAAGTATTAAAATAGCGTTATGGTGTTACCCATATCCCCCTTAACACATTTTATTTATTCCCGTAGTCTATACAATACCGTAATTCCTCCGTAAACTGGAGGGCTATCTGAGGGCACTCCATAGGTATGGTACAAACCAAACTCGTAGAAGGCGTGATAAGGCATGTGACAAGGTACGTAAGGCAATGCCAGGGTAGAGACATCGTTTGCACTCCCGCACTGGTGGTAACGCATAGCAGCTACTACCGCCCACCTCGAGACACACTCCCAAATCAGAGGTGCACCCAATCAAATCACAAAGGCAATAGAATGGTATTGAAGAAATGAATATCGTTAAAAATTACGTTATAAAAATCGTTAAAAATTACGGGTCGTTACAATTTACTTAAAGGACATCCATGTTTTTGAAAAAATGAAAAGAGAAATGCTAGATGACTCATCCATAACATCATTATTATGAGGATCACTATTAGAATTCATCTTAACATGATCTTTAGAATAAAAACTGAAAAATGTAGGTGATTCTTCAGCAATATATGCTTGACATATTGAACTTCAACACGTGCTTTTCGTTTAATGTAACAACCCAGAATTTCAGTCATTTGAATTTAGAATATTTAATTGATTTCAAATATTGAAGAGTTATTTTTATAAGTCAAATAACTTGAATTTCAAATATAGCAATTTATTTGATAATTAAATTGTTAAATTTAATATTAGAAATTGTTTAAAAAATTTAATCTTGGATTTAATACGATGAAAACGATTTCTAAAGTTGATTTAAATTCTGTTCGAATAAGAATGAAGATAGTAAACTTTTAAATTTGAACTAAAAGTGATTAAACTGATTTTGGGAATTGCTCGTTTTAATTAACGTGTAAAAATAGCTTTTTGGGGCACTTTCTCAGATTTCGACGAAACCGGTTTCATCGGATTCCATAATAGTGAATTATTGTATGCCGTCAAATTTTGTGGCAATCAAACGTATCATTTGGTCGGCGAGTTCGAAATGCGTAGAAATTAATTAAAGGAATTTAATTATAATAATTTGATTTAGAAAAGCTATCTTCTGTATATGATGGAATTGGCTCTCGATATATATTCCATTGTGTTCGGAATAGGGGTATAACATATAGAACGCCAGGCGGCACACTTCATTTGGAGTTCGAAATTTTCACGGATGAATAGTGCCGTGTTTAATTTTCTATATAAGGCCATCCTTTCTTGTCATTTTCGAACCCTAAACTAAAAATATCACAACCGTCATTTTTCTTTTAAACCCTAGCAAATCAAACGACCTAGATTTCACATGTCGATCGGGGAGGAATTAGGCGAAGCTTCATACAGCAAAGAGGTGTGCCTCGACCCCACGAAGCCGTCCATGGTGGCCGATCATCCATCGAGGTCGTGGTGGAGCCGAATTTGGGCGATGAAGGCGGCAGCTATTTTGGTTTCTCGATCTCGTTTTTGTGTGCGCGAGGCGATCGCAGGCGGCTATGGCATGCGAGCACGAGGCAGCACTGGAGCTCGGCGATGGGTGCAGGTGGCGGTCGAACATGAGGCGCAGCGATCGTTCGGAAAAAAAACGAAGGTTGCGAGTTGCCTGGGTGTGTGCTTGGTAACGAAAGAGGGAAATGAAATGGTTAAAAGTTTAATTTTATTTAAGTAAATTAAAATTTATTTATTTCAAACATTAATTTATCTGTAACTTTCACGTACAAAGGCCGTTTCGAGTGTGACAAGTTGCGTTGCGTTCGTACCAGCGAACACTACGATTTGGAGTTGGATTGGACAGATTCATAGCTAATTGGAATTTTGGGTTAAAATTGAACGTCCGTTCAATTTTAGTTCAAAACAGAACGTTTTGGCGACTACTAAAAATCAATATGAGTTAAACTCACCTTTTTGGTTAACTAGTATGATATATAGTTGATAAAAATTATTAAATGATTGTTTGGATGATTTAATGTATTTATTAGTCGGTTTGGATATATTCCCGCCTGTTGGAGCGGATGAGACCCTATTACGTTCCCGTATAATAGCGGAGAATCTTTGTATACGAATCTTCCCTCGAAGCGGTTGATTTATAATTTTATGATTTTATACTGTATGTGATGCAGGGGGACAGGTTGGAGGGATACAACGGGATTTCTCACACTGTTGATTTTATTTTTATATATATGGTGATATATGATTTATTGAATGCCTATTGATGACATGGATATGATTTTTTCTTAATTAGTGCTTTATTAGCATCGGGCCTCATTTTTGGTATTTTAAAATACTATAAAATAGTGCTTTGATTTAAAAAGGGATTTCAAAGTGATTTTGGAAATTTAGTATGTTTTAATAATTTTTCTAAAACGGAAGTATGATTTTGGATATTATAGATCGATAGTTTTATGAAATATTTTAAATAGAGATTTTCAAATTGCAATTAAAGATTTTTAAAATCTTAGAATAAGTCAGTCTTTTATAATAAAGGGTTATGTTTTAAAGATTTTCAAACTGCAATTAAAGGTGAGGCTCGTGAGGTCACACCATTACCATCTTCCACTTAGCAGACCATCTTAGAATGCTAACACTGCCCTCCAGGCAGTAATGCAATGCCGGCATTCATCCATGCAAGTTCGTTCTGGGACTGAACGAAACACTTAAGAGCCCCGTCTTCAATTCTTTCATCTTTAAGATGTCTTCACTTCGAAACGCTTGAGTTCGATCAAAGTGGTTTTCGGATAACATATCTGATTCCGGTCTCTTCTAATCAACATTCGATAGTTTTCGGTAAACTCAACCTCGGTTCTTTAGGAAATAAATAGTCAAAGATAAGAGTGGGGATCATCTCCTAACTGTTAGTGGACGGATTTCCTTATCATTTGTCCTAGGAGAATGAAATGAGATTGATACGCACAGTATAGCATCATCGGAGATGACTGTGCCATATAACTCACGTGTTTCTCCTAGATAATTCCAAAGTTACGTTTTGGGTCCAAATTTGATAGTCGGTTATTTAACTATAAAATAAACAAACAACAACCAATTCCACTTGAGATTTATTTATCCATAGCAACCACTAAGCCTCAAAACAAATCTTTATTTAATAAATCTCTTTTCAAAATGCTTGTCTAAAACATTAATATACTTATCTCTCAGACATAAGTATATACACAAAAAATTTGTGAATAACTTCTTACTTTCAAATCATGTTAAAAAGGATTAAACAAATGTTGTTTAAATTGGAGGTAAGAACAACCCTAACACCATTCTCTCGGTGTTAAGTGTGGAACGGATGTTCCATACCACCATTTTTGAAAGGTCGATTTAGAGAAACTCAGATCTCAAATTCTTTTTATACTTCTTTCGATAAATCCTTTTTAATCAAGTCCATTTAATTCATGAAATCTCTTTTACTTGAAACCTAAATCCATTTCAAAATACTTTCCAGACTCCCAAATTCATTTATAAACCATTTTATAAATATTCAAATAATTTATAATAATTGCTTTCATAAATATCCAAACTTTTATATAAATTTCTTATAAATCCAAACCCTTTTGTAAACTCCCTTTATGAATATCCAAGTAATTTTCTAAAACTTCTTTTATAAATACCTAAAATCATTTATAAACTTCTTTATAAACCATCCTGTTCAAGATAACTTCCTAAATAACTTTAAATCAAATTAGCTTCCTTTAATAAGAAAATTCATTTTATGAATCTCTCTTATTTATGAAATCTTCTTTGCTTAAAAACTCAAATCCATTTACCCAAATTACATTGTAAATTTCCAAATTCATTTATAAAACTCTTAAAAAAATTCTTTTTATAACATGGAAAACTATTCCCAATAGTTAAAAACATATTTAGTAAACTATTTGTCAAATCATTTTTTTTGAATATCTTCTTCAAAAAGAAATAACTTTGAAACCATTTTCAATATGGAAAAATGAAATATTTATCCTTACCAAATCAAACGGAGGCTTATCAACCATAATGGTGCTTTTAATTTGGTTTTACTTATCCAGTTTAACATGGCATCATATAACAACAGGTATATAAAGGGTCAACACATAACGATTAATCAACTCAAGTAAATTGTAACACCCGGCATTTTTAGATAATTAAATAATCAAATAATTTCAAAAAGTGAAAATGAGCGTTTTGGAATTACTGGGATATGGCCTCGAATCTTATATCATTGTGTTCGTGGCGATTTTCTGATTAATTTACATATATAATATGCCTCGAACGGACTTCGTATAATGATGTTCGATGTTCCGCATCGAAAAATAATTATACGTGTAAATATGCGTATATATATTTGTTTATAAATATACGCGTGTATAAATTCCATAAATAATGCGCATTTGAATTTCAAAATAGACGCGCGTCATAAAGGAAATTAATTGACATCGGCAATTAGAGGTAATTAATTAACATTAGTAGGCATGCTAATCAAATCAGCAATTAAGGGAAATTAATTTACATTAATTACCAACGTTTGAATTTCAAAATAAACATGTGTTATAAAGGGAATTAAATTTGCAATTGATGGAAATTAATTAGAATGAACAGGCAACGGTCAAAAGTTAACGTTTAAAAATAGAGGAAATAAATTAATACGTATAAAACAAAAAGGCAAGACACGTCAAAACTGACGTGTTTTGCTTGTTTTTAACGGCTAGATTTTAATTGCTTTAAACGAACGGACGACGTTGCTTTGGCTCTCTATAAATTAACGTGCAAGGCTAGCCTTCAAACCCATATTTTTCTGAATGGGTGCGGAAGCCCTGTCACTTTCTTTCTCCTCCAATTCTTCAGAAATCAAATATATTAGATTTAGGTTTTTAGATTTTCAATTTGGAGGTAGAAACTGTAGTTCTAGAGAAGAGATGTCCAAATTAAGCCGTCCGTATGAGGTGAGTTTTCAGATCTGTTTTTCTAGTTTATCTATTTATTTTTCTTTAATTAGATCCAGATTTATAAATCCATACAAATTCCGGTTTGTGGATCCAAATAGGGTTGCAAAGGAGAAGGCTATTAATAATAGAACTGGACTAAAAATTAGATCTGGAATTTGGAGTGTTTTTCTTTTCAGGTGAGTGGATTTAAATTATATCTCTTTTATGTTTATGATATATAATACCGTTAGATTCCCGTTAAATATTTAATTCAGCAATTAATTCAGCAGTTAGTTCTACTAATTAGTTATGTTGAAATTGTAAATTTTATAAGAGAAGTGTACTTATATTTAAATGTTATTTATTTGGAAAAAAGGAATCTAATTAAATATAAGTAATATTTGGCTTAAAAGTTGTAGAGAAAGGCATAAGCCTAAAAGTGAGAAATTTACAGTAAATTATGTTAAAACGAGAGAAATGAATTAGAAAGGAGAAAATCTAATAACTTGGTTTGGAAGTTAGTGATGGATTAGTTAGTTGGTTTACACGAGGGAATACATTTCCATAGTTTAATATGGTAAGAAAAACGATAAACATAATTGCAAGAATAAAAGCAAGAAATATGGAATTAATGCAAAATAGAGACATTACTGTATTTTGCATTACCCAATAATTAGAGAAACAATAAAAGAAATATCTTACAGGTACGAGTTATTGTTTATAGCATTATTTAGTATTAAAATATGGAAATGGATTTTTAGCACAGTTTTTGTAACCAACCAAATAGAATAGAACTACTTCCTAGAATAAAAGAGAATAACGTGAAGCGTTAAAGAAATTAAAGAAGAGGAAATAATCAAGTTAAATATTTGACAAGACTAGAAATAATAAACAGAAGATGTGACTAGATCTGCATTTACTGCGCAGATAGTAGAACAAAAAGTAAGGCAGTTATTATGATAAGTAATTTGTGACAGTGGGGCATAGTTCCAAGCTAAGACTGTCATAAAATATAAGAGAACTAAAGAGAATTTAGTATCATAATAAAAGGAGACAGACTAGAATAGAAATGAGACACTTGCAATTACATTTATAACATGTAGGTTATAAAAGAAAGAAAAGAATATAAAAGTAATAATTGCAAGTATAATTGTAACACGTAGGCTATAATTAAAAAGAAAGAAAAGAGGAGGCTTATTTTATCAAACTTAGATCTTGGATTAAGTTAATAAGCAAAATAATAGAAGTGGCCCAAACCAGCAACATTCCCTTTTAGGTCTAGGACTGATGGTCTCACACATAGGTGGGGCTGGGCTTGCTGATTAGGGAAAATAAGTAGCCAACAGAATAAGAAAAGTAAACTAAATGCATAGTAAAAGATTAGACGTAGGGTCTAATAAAATGGTAAGGTGCGTTTAGAGCAGCCCGAAAGAGAATCTGGACAATGAGCCTAATGAAGCAGTTCATCATAGATTTTAGTACAGAAAGAGCATGTCTAACTTAGTTAGTTCGGGCTACAAGGAAGTAAGAGACTTCAACAGGACGTGAGGATACTCTAGGATGGCCCTCTGGGGTAGGCCTAACGAAGCTGCACCCCCGGAGGCAGGTCTGTAGGTGTTCCATCAAGAGAGTATGCCTTGATTGCTTTTGCATTGCAGGCTTAACGAAGCGAACCTTTGTAGGCAGTCAAAAGGTTGATGATGGAGTAGGATATTCGTATGACACCATACTCTTGTTTGCGAGTAGGTTATAGTGGGCATGACCCAAAAGGATACTCGCATGCGGAGATCAAGCCATCATCAGCCAGAGCGAGTTCGGGAAAGACTAGAGTTAAACCAACATGCCAATGATTCTTTCACTATCAAGACATTGGATGAGTGGCACAGCCAATTGGTTGTTTAGATTGTTTGCAGTAGGGCACAACCACTTAACTCTTAAAAGGTCTTTCGATTAGTTGGGGGGCTGCATGGGGCCATAGCCACAATGAGAAAAGAGACAGACCAAGTAGAATATCTGTATTGTAGGCCTAATGAAGCGGACCTTTACAGATATAGAAAATCCCCGATTGAGTTCCGTACAAGGTAGAACTTGTAGGCGGAATTCAGGGAGTAGACAAAACGATTACGTGTAGTCCTCAAGGTATGCAGTGGGTGGTACATTGTGGATGTCCGAGCACTAGTATAAGCTAGTGCAGATGCAGTTTCACATTTTCATAGTAGACGACAGAACATCTGTACTGTAGGCCTCACGAAGCTGTCCTTTACAAATGTAGTTACAGTACGCTCTAGTAGCAAGACGATGGAGTCCTTTTCGAGGAGGATACTGAAGGTACTATGGGTAGTACCTAGGACCGATGCGGTCTTTGGGCATGTAGCTATAGATATATTGGTTATTAGATCTTAATCTAATAGGGAGTATATGGGTACGATTCACGCACAGAGGCGAGAGTATTATAAACCCAGTAAACCTAATTTAGCAGAAAATGGAATTAGAACGATATATGTAGAATTATACTTAGTAGTGTATAATTTGTCCATTCACCAGAACTTTAGTTCTAACCCCCTCCTCATAACATCCCACAGGTTAGATAGATGGCAGAGAGTTTCCAGCTTTGAGACACTTGCTTAGAAATTGTTATTACCTTGGTGAGTATTTACTTACTATTATATTTTAGTCAGTTCCGCTGTGAGATATTTATTTGAGCTCTGATATATTTATCTTTGTCTATTTGCAAGATACCAGATACCCAACTCGGGCTTCAGTGGGCTTGGATTTTTGCATTTATGCAAAAAATCTGGAACCACTGGAATTCGGGTTGTTACATAAATGTCCAATTTAATTCTATTAGTAGAATGGTGTTTTGTTCTTCTAATTTATATCATTTAGTTTTCCTAATCATATAGGGTTACTTAAGGTTAAGCGACATAGAAATCCCTTGATTAAAAACAAATTTTGAAAAGAAAACAGTTAAAAACAAAATCGATTACTTAAACTCAAAGCAATTATAAAATAATTGAAAACATTTGTAAATGAGAATCGAATCCTTGTTAAATAGCAATTAACTCTAATTAAGGGTAATTAAACCTTATTAAAACATAATTAACTTCAATCGAAGATTAATTAAATAAAAACCCCTTTTTTAAATAATAATTAATTAAAAATTATCTTAAATAAATAATTAAAATATAATTGATTAATCCTTAACTACAAATTAAATAATAACTAACTTTAATTAAATAACCAATCATGATTAACCTAATTGATCAACACTGAAGTTTATAAATCATTATTAACAATAATTAAGTACTAATTACCTTAATTAATTAATTAATTAATTAATCATTAAATAAATAAATAATTAAATAATTGGCCTCTAATTACTTAATTAAAGGTAAAAAACATTTTCTAAAATTATTTCAAGTTAAAACAAGGTTAGATTAGAAAAATACTTAGATTTTCTGAACTACGCGTATAGCACTATCGCTATACGGACCCGTAATTTCAAAAGATTGTTTTTAAGAAAATTAACTTCAAAACTCTATTTCACACTTTAAAACTTAAAATAAAGTTAGAAAACATTTTTTAAAAAGTTTCTAGGTGGAAACAAATTTCGGATTTGGAAATAGTTTGGTTTTTGCGAACTGCGCGTATAACGACTATCGCTATACGGACCCGTAATTTCAAAACTTGAAATTTTGATTTTATAACTTTTAAAACTTCAAATTTTAACACTTGTCTTCTTTAAAACATGAAAATAAACTTTTGAAACCAAAACCAAATATTTAAACTTACAGACTTTTTACTTTGAAAACAAAAATCATACTTTCGACAAAAAGTGGATTTCTACGTCGCTTTTAGTTAGCGAATCGCCACCTTTATGTCATGAACCCACATACAACGCATACAACATTCCATCGTAATATCACATCATAACATTATAGCGCCATCATAAACAAAGTATTACTTCACAATACTAACTAACTTTTTCAATATTCAAGGTAAAATCTTTATCGCCCACTCAAACTTCGGCATAAGAAACCAACACCAAATCAACATATATGCATGCGTACACAACATACACTAATACATACTTAAGCAACATTTTAACTCATAAATTTTGCAACTTTAAAAGTTAGTAACTTGAGTTCTAAATACACGAACTTTACTCACTAAAGTGAACCGAACTAAGCCTAACTTCCACCGAACTTGAATATACTCCTAACAAACCGCCTTAACTTGAAAATATGACTTTTTGTGGCCTTGAAGGGACTAGTTTGGCTCGGCCTAGGTTATTTCGGGGACGATGGAACTTGTTTTAGAGAGGAGTGATATTCGAAGTGAAGTAGGAAGGTTTAAACTTGATTTTAGATGTGTATACATAAAATTTTAACTTAAGAATTTCTCTTGGAAGCCATGGATGGACGAATGGAGATATTAAGAGGGTATTAGGAATTGAAGAAAGAGGATGTAAATTAGAAAATATGAGAAGGAGGTGGAGTACATATAGGCATAGAAAACAAGAAATTACATAACTAACCTTGTATATATGATAATATATATTCATGTCATGATAACATGGATGCACATACTCCTCCCCACCCTACTATTCACGTTACTCCCTTGATTCCCTCCTCCTTCATGCTCTAATGTACTAGCCTAGGTGATATAGGTGATGGATGAGCTTAACTTTGGGTGCTTATGTTACTATTTGACACTATTCACAACATACTTGATTAATTTAAGTCAAGTCACCATTATCTTAATCTAATACTTACTTTAACTTAATATAAACTCACTTTAATCCTATGATACATATTTATATGTGTGCGTATGTTGCACAAATGTGCACAACGTTTCCGACGACTTTTGGGTGTCAAAAAGACGAAATTTCACAAAACGTTCTTCAGTCACATTTTCTATTTTTATTTGAACTATCTATATCGGTAAACACATTTTAAAAACTATTTTACCACCATTATTAAATAATTAAAATAGGTTTATTTGCTAATAAAAATCCATTTGTTGATTATATAAAATATATTTAAATAGCCTATTTCAAAGTGGCAAAATCCTGGATCGTTACAAATCTATTTTTACCACCATTTGTTATTATTTAAAAGAGTCATATTATTTTTAATTTATAAAACCTATTATTTGAATATTTAAAATTTATTTAATATTCATAAATCAAAAGGCAGTAAAATTCCGGGTCGTTACACTCTTCCCCCCTTAAAAGAATTTTGTCCCCGAAATTGTACCACAACCCTGACTCCTAGAAACACTTAAACTATTCATCAATCTGTATGATGTAGATAGATCATCTCTATGTAAAATCTGATTTGATCATTCACTCGAACACATAACTTCACTTCTGAACTAGTATCGCTCACCCGACTTCCTAGTGCAGACTTTGATCAGGCCTCTTAAGTTAGAAACCTCTATTCTCCTTGCATAGCCATAAACTATGATAGACAACTTTGGTTCCACATAAGAACCCTCACCAACGCTCACCGTCAAAAATCGTGTGATAAATCCTTCGGAATAGTGTAAAACACTTTCAGTCATATACTAGAATCTAGGATTGGGAAGTTTGTAAAAAGGAGAAATGATCTTCATACAACCTACGTCTTGAAACTAAGTCGACCAAATCAACCTCTTTATCGTAAATTGCCTGGTAAGCAGCTAAGAAGAGTAGGATGCTGGTATCCAAACTCCATCCTAGATTCTACTTTTTCTTAGACACTACTAAGTTAAAAATGTCTATTAGCCGACCTAATAACATCAAATAATTTTTCACATCCTAATGTTAAAGTCAAAAGACATAGTTTAAATAAAAAATTTCACTAAACCTCCTTATTAAATTTAACCTAATTAAACTTCATTTATTAATCCATCTTTTTAATCAAAATATCGTTTTATTTTGAATACTCTTCCTATTAAGGGATCCAAGAAAATAATAGCAGGGTTTTATTTCAAAAATCTTTTTGAAACATACATATAGCCCGAGTAACTCCAAAACAATGTCAAGGAACTGGGTGCTACCAAATTGTACCATATACCCCTCTACTAAGAAGGGCAATACTTAAGGGATGTGTTTGCCAACCGAACACATCCCTTACTCATTTTTAGTCATTTCCGAGACACTCGAATTAGTTAATAAAAATATTTCTCTTAATATTTTTTTTTTAATTTCTTCAGATTTCTTCTCGAAATAATACTATGTATAGACAAATAGTTTTTAACAAAATCATCTACTTGCTTTTGATTCACTCGGATTTGAACTCGTCCTGATTGTACAATGATAAAGAGAATAATTTACTAAGTGCACCATTATATCTGCCTAAGCAAACATTCGATTGTCACTTAGAAGATTATTCTGATTATCACGAAACATATCAAGACTTATTCCTGAACTATCCAAAGAAAACCATACTCTCAACTTTATTTTAAAATATCTATTTCTTAAAATATCTTTAAGAAAGATTACTACTATTTTCCAAAATCATTTGAAATTATCAAAGCCATTGGGATTTAACATTCTCAAAAGCTTTTTCATTTTTAAAACACATTTAGTAGTTCTGATTCTTAAAATCATCTCTTTTAATTCATCTTATAAAACTATATGAAGATTTTCTTTTAATAAACACCTTTATTAAAAATTCAATTTTTAACCTTACATATCGTCGAACGCCTTATAGTTAAATTGTGAAACATAATTCACAAGGTGTTCGATTCAATGTTCCTACAAATTCTATCTACCCAACTCATGATGGAAAAAGGAAATCTACCATTAAATCTGACAATAGTCAATGCTCAAAACTGGATGAGCATGACTAGCTAAACCCTAAATGCTAATAAATTAAATATATTAACTCCTTACCTATTCTCTTCATAGATAACTACATAGATTTTGAAAATCATTCTTTTATATATAGAAAATATATTCCTTGGTAAAATTATTTCATTTACCAAATTTAAAACAATATTATGTCAATTTAACTTGTTCAAATGTTTAGGAAACCCTATCGATAACGTTGATCAGGCGCATCGAACAGAATTCTTAAGCCACTTAACGGGTCAAACAACACAATATAAAACTTTTTTATTCACTAACAAATACGCACGCATGTATATATATATACACACTCAAATTCATTCTAGCGCACTACTGACCATATTTATAATGAGTTTACCCCACCAAAGCCTAGGTGTTCGCTCAACCTAAGCTCTGATACCAAATGTAACAATCCGCCTTTCTTACTACCAAAGATGACACTTCATACATCCTCGATAATCGTGTGCCGATCATTTAGTCATATGAAAGACGGGTCATTAGGGGTGAAAGAAAGAAAAATAGAAGAGAAGAAACCAAACAACATAGAATATCACAACACAACGGAACAATTTATATTACTCAACATAATATATTGCCAAGTTATTTCAAAAATGTTACATCAGAGTCATACTAATACAATTTCTACCCTAGGGTAGTTATAATAGCCTGTCCCTACCTAACGGATACCATATACATATAATACAGCGGAAGTCAAAGTAATATCTAGCTATCGGCGAAGCCACCTGCTCCAAGCTCCTACAAATGAATCTGCGGAAAAACCTGATCTACTTGGCTTCCCATTCAATTTTGAGCACACAGGAGTTTAAGAAAAGAAAATAAACTCCAGATCAGGGATGGGTCTGGTGTAAGTAAAGCATAAGTCTTTAACTTTATAAAAACCCTTAAATCATAGGTATCTCGTAAGACCACACCGCACATAAACACGGAAGGGTTTTTACCTTACGATAAACAAAACATTGTATATAAAAATCTAGTGATATTATAATAATGTCCATGGTTTCAAATAAATATCAAAACAGCTGAAATTGTTACCATATTAAATTCCAGCATACTAGGCTCTATAATCAAAACCGTAAATGCACGTATTGGAGATTGGATTCCATACTATGGCAAGGTAAGGGACTACCTTTCGATGATACACCCCTAGAAAATGCACCAGAGTTTGACAAGAATTTCTTGTACCCTGCTAGACAGAGCCTACTGCCCCTTCAACATAACGAGCCGGATTACCCCATCCCTTTTGACACCGAGGCCTTATACTACCACAGTGTTTGCGCGCAAAACAATTCGAATATGGACAATCTAGAATGGGATGGTGGCTCCTAATGGTAGCTGACCACATAGTTCTGCTGCATACCCTATTTTTGCCATTTCCTAGTTTGTAAGGCTCGCGAGGTCATGCCTTTACCTTCTTCCTCCTAGCAGACCATCTTTGCATGCTAACACCGCTCTCCAGGCAGAAATTCAATGGCGGCATTCATCCATCCAAGTTCGTTCTGGGACTGAACAAAACGCTTGGGAGCTCCCTCTTTAATTCCTTCATCTTCAAGAGGTCTTCACTTCGAAACGCTTGAGTTGGATCGAAGTGGTTTTCAGATAACATATCTGATTCTGGTCTCTTCAAAACAACATTCGATAGTTTTTGGTAAACTCAACCCCAGTTCTTTAGGAAATAAATAGTTAGAGATAAGAGCGGAGATCATCTCCTAACCATTAGTGTAAGGATTTCCTTATCATTTGTCCTAGGAGAACGAAACGAGATTAATACGTAGTACATCATCATCGGAGATGTCAATGCCATAAACTCACGTGTTTCTCCTAGATAATTCCAAAGTTATGTTTTGGGTCCAAATTCGATAGTCGGTTATTTAACTATTAAATAAAAAAACAACAACCAATTCCATTTGAGATTTATTTATCCATAGCAACCACTAAGCCTCAAAACAATTTTTTATTTTATAAATCTCTTTTTAAAACGTTTGTCTAAGACATTCATATGCTTATCTCTCAGACTTAAGTATATACACAAAACATTTGTGAATAACTTCTTACTTCCAAATCATGTTAAAAAGGATTAAAAAAATGTTGTTTACATTGGAGGTAAGAACAACCCTAAACAATATTCCCTCGATGTTAAGTGTGGAAAGGATGTTCCATACCACTATTTTTGAAAGGTCAGTTTAAAGAAACCCAGATCTCAAATTCTTTTTGTACTTCTTTCGATAAATCCTTTTTAATCAAATCCATTTCAATTATGAAATCTCTTTTACTTGAAATTCAAATCCATTTCAAAATATTTTCCAAACTCCCAAATTCATTTATAAACCCTTTTATAAATATTCAAATCATTTATAATAATTGCTTTCATAAATATCCAAACTTTTATATAAATTTCTTATAAATATCCAAACCTTTTTTAAACTCCTTTCATGAATATCCATGTCATTTTCTAAAAATTCTTTTATAAATACCCAAAATCATTTGTAAACTTCTTTATAAACCTTCCTGTTTAAGACAACTTCCTAAATAACCTTAAATCAAATTAGCTTCCTTTAATAAGAAAATCCATTTTATAAATCTCTTTTAATTATGAAATCTTCTTTGCTTAAAAGCTCAAATCCATTTACCCAAATTACCTTATAAATTTCCAAATTCATTTATAAAACTCTTAACAAAAACTTCTTTTTATAACATGGAAAACTATTCCTATTAGTTAAAAACATCTTTAGTAAACCATTTGTCAAATCATTTTTTTAAATATCTTCTTCAAAATGAAATAACTTTGAAACCATTTTCAATAAGGAAAAATGAAATATTTATCCTTACAAAATCAAACGGAGGCTTAACAACCACAATGGTGCTTTTAATTTGGTTTTACTTATCCAGTTTAACATGGCATCACATAACAATAGGTATATAAGGGGTTAACACATAACAATTAATCAACTCAAGTAAATGTCCAAGTTAATTGTAATAACAGAATGGCATTTTGTTTTTCTAATTTATATCATTTAGTTTTCCTAATCATATAGGGTTACTTAAGGTTAAGCGACATAGAAATCCCTTGATTAAAAACAAATTTTGAAAAGAAAACATATTTAACTTTAATCAAAGATTAATTAAATAAAAACCCTTTTTTAAATAATAATTAATTAAAAATTATCTTAAATAAATAGTTAAATAATAATTGATTAATCCTTAATTGCAAATTAAATAATAATTAACTTTAATTAAATAATCAATCATGACTAACCTAATTGATTAACACTTAAGTTTATAAATCATTATTAACAATGATTAAGTACTAATTACCTTTATTAATTAATTAATTAATTAACCATTAAATAAATAAATAATTAAATAATTGGTCTCTATTTACTTAATTAAAGTTAGAAAACATTTTCTAAAAAGATTTCAAGTTAAAACAAGGTTAGATTAGAAAAATAGTTAGATTTTTCGAACTGCGTGTATAACGACTATCGTTATACGGACTCGTAATTTCAAAACTTGGTTTTTAAGCAAATAAACTTCCAAACTCTATTTCACACTTTAAAAATTATAAAAAAGTTAGAAAAAAATTCTAAAAAGTTTCTAGGTGGAAACAAGTTTCGGATTTGGAAATAGTTTGGTTTTTGCGAATTGCGCGTATAGTGACATTGCTATACTGACCCGTAATTTCAAAACTTGAAAATTTGATTTTCTAACTTTTAAAACTTCGACTTTTAACTCTTGTATTCTTTAAAACATGAAAATAAACTTTTGAAACCAAAACCAAAGATTTGAACATAAAAACTTTTCACTTTGAAAACAAAAATCATACTTTCGACAAAAAGCGGATTTCTACGTCGCTTTTGGTTAATGAATCGCCACCTTTGTGTTAGGAACCCACATACAACACATACAACATTCCATCATAATGTCACATCATAACATTTTAGCACCATCATAAACAAAGTATTACTACACAACACTAACTAACTTTTCCAATATTCAAGGTAAAATCTTTATCGCCTACTCAAACTTCGACATAAGCAACCATCACCAAATCAATATATATGCATGCATACACAACATATAACACTAATACATACTTAAGCAACATTTTAACTCATAATTTCACAACTTTTAAAATTAGTAACTTGAGTTCTAAATACACGAACTTTACTCACCAAAGTGAACCGAAATTAAGCTTAACTTCCACCGAACTTGAATATACTCCTAACAAACCGCCTTAACATGAAATTAAGTCTTTGTGTGGCCTTGGAGGAACAAGTTTGGCTTGGCCTTAGCTAGTATTGGGCTCGGCCAAGGTTAGTTTGGGGATGATGGAGCTTGTATTTGAGAGGAGTGGTATTTGAAGTGAAGTAGTAAGGTTTAAACTTGATTTTAGAAGTGTATACACATAATTTTAACTTAGGAATTTCTCCTGGAAGCCATGGATAGATGAATGGAGATATTAAGAGGGTATTAGTAAATGAAGAAGGAGGATGTAAAGTAGAAAATATTAGAAGGAGGTGGAGTATATATAGGCATAGAAAACAAGAAATTACCAAACTAACCTTATATATAATATATTCATGTCATGAAAACATGGAAGCCCATACTCCTCCCCACCCTACTATACACGTTACCCCCTTGATTCTCTCCTCCTCCATGCTCTTATGTACTAGCCTAGGTGATAAAGGTGATGGATGAGCTTAACTTAGGGTACGTATGTTACTATTTGACACTATTCATACCATACTAGATTAATTTAAGTCAAATCAACATTATCTTAATCTAATACTTACTTTAACTTAATATAAACTCATTTTAATCCTATGATACATATGTCTATGTGTGTATGTTACACAAATGTGCACAGCGTTTCCGACGACTTTAGTGTGTCAAAAAGTTAAAATTTTAGAAAACATTCTTCGGTCACATTTTCTATATTTATTTGAACTATCTATATTGGTAAACAAATTTTAAAAACAATTTTACCATAATTCTTAAATAATTAAAATATGATTATTTGCTAATAAAAATCCATTTATTGATTATATAAAATATTTTTAAATAGCCTATTTCAAAGTGGCAAAATCCTAGGTCGTTACCAATCTATTTTTACCATCATTTGTTATTATTTAAAAGAGTCATATTATTTTTAATTTATTAAACCTATTATTTGAATATTTAAAATTTACTAAATATTCAAAAATCAAGGCAGTAAAATCCCGGGTCGTTGCATAAGTATATGGATATTTTCTAGGTATTATAAATATAAGGGTTGTGAATATATCTTTTTAAAGGTATTTTGATACAGGCATTTACAAGATGGTTTTAATTAATGAAAAGATTAATTGAGGAGGCTTAGTGTTGCTTGGTGCTTAACCAAATGTTTGTTTTTCCTATGGGATTAATTCCTTGATTGAATGTGTGTTTTTTGATAGTTAAATAACCGATTATCAAATGTGGACCCAAATGTAACTTTGGAAATATTTAGGAGAAATACGTGAATTATTGGCACGGTCATCTCTGACGATGCTGTACTATGTGTGTAAATATCATTTCGTTCTTCTAGGATAAATGATAAGGAAATCCGTCCACAAACGGTTAGGGGTGATCTCTGATCTTATCTTTGACTATTTTATTCCTAAAGAACCGGGGTTGAGTTTACCGAAAACTGTCGAATGTTGTTTCAAAGAGACGGGGATCAGATATGTTATCCGAAAACCACTTCGATCCAACTTAAGCGTTCAAAGTGAAGTCATCTTGAAGATGACGGAATTGAAGACAGGTTCTCAATCGTTTCGTTCAGTCCCAGGATGAACTTGTATGGATGAATGTTGATATTGCATTGTTGTCGGAAGGGCAGTGTTAGCATTCCAAGTGGGAAGTGCTATATAAATGGTAAGAGCGTGGCCAGTTCGAGCCTCACACCCAAGAAATGGATAAAGCAGGAACATGTGGCAGGGCTAAGTGGGTTGCACCTAAGTATGGTATGATCATCTTAAATCTAGATCGATATTCTTGTATGCTTCGGGATCCGGTTGTGTAATTGTTGATTGCAACCAAAGGGTGATCATATTCGGTGCTACTCGAGAAGGGGGTAGTACTTGTCCTAAGTAGCAGAGGTGCAACATGTTGTAGCCTTCTATACACTTGATCTAGAGGTGAATGGATTCGGTGGGTAGACCCTTACCCTTTCATAGTTGGAATCCATTCTCTAATACGAGCCATCGGTTTTGGTTGTAGAACCTAGTATGCTGGAATTTAATTAATGTAACAATTTCGGCTATGATTAATAAGTACTTGTATATTAGACACTATTATAATATCAAAGGATTTCATATGAAATGTTTTGGTTATCATAAGGTAAAAACATGTCCGTTTTTATGTGCGGCGAGGCCTTACGATATAATTTGTTTTCAAAAGTTTTCATAACTTTTAAATCCAGTTAAGTGTGTTTTTCTCACGCTGGTTTTCCAGACTGACCCGAGTATTATTTTATTATAATGCTCGGGTCAGACCGAGCATATTTACAGATTTTCTTTGGATGTGTTGGAGCTTAGGAGACGAGTTGGAGGTCTTCAAGTCGTATTTACATATATGTTTTTTTTTCGCTGCTTTGTTGTTGAAATTATTAGAAATTGTGAGGACATGATGTTATAATTGCCTAGGCTGATGATTGTGATTGTTGTTGAACTCTGATGGATGTATGTAGATAACAGTTTCTCTTTTGTAAAGATCATTGATATTATATTATATGTTGTTCCGCTGCGATTGTGAGATTCTATGTTGTTTTAGTTTCTTTTCTCTTCTTCTTCTCTTCTCTTCTTCTTTCTTCTTTCTTTCCCTTAACTATCCGTCTTTCCGTTTGACTTGGGTTGGACATGTGTGGTCTTATTGTCAGCTTGAATTGTATGGAAAAATGGTTTATTACGTTTCACCTTTTTTGAATGTAACCCGGTACCTTCATACAGAATCAATTATATGTTTACTACGTTGATTTCGAAAAAATATATAATTTCTACTTGTATTTTACGTACCTTAAAAGGATCATCCATCCGTATTGCACGTGTCCTCGCATTTAAGCTTTAGTTGGTAGATGTATGGTTAAATGTTCCATTCAGTTGAATATACCAGAAGAAATATTTTCTCCAATTTACACAATAATTTGTGTGTATCCGTTTCTATTTTTTCCAAATTACTTTTGTTAAGTATGGTCGAGAATAAATCTTTATAGAAAAACTAGGCTCGGTAATAGACATCCACAACTTTGACGGCAATAGCTCCTTAAATACTATCCGAAAAAGAATCTCTAAAAATATATGTTTATTGTGGCTCTTCGTACCCGACATGTGAAGATCCTCCATATCAGCATATCTTTTTATTTTATAAGAAATTCCATTTGGAAACCTCAAATTATAAATCCTCTACAATAGATTTTATCGATGCTTATTTTCCAACTCGTAACAAGCAAGACATTTGAAATTTGGTCGTTCACTATCAATTTTATGCTCAGGGCACTTATAGTATAAAGTGATGTCCTTTCTTGACTTTAAATCATATTTTTTTCCTTTCATGTTCATTATTGTGTTAAATAGGTTATCGAACTCATTTTCTTGTTATGCATTACATTTATATTGTATCAAATTTTATGATTTTTCCAATATGGTAACTCTATAAATATACTTTATTTATACCAATTGTGATACTCTCCTTTACCAGGAATATTGGTCTCTTTCCTATCTCATGAATTTTGGGATAATCTTGCATGAGCTTATACACTTCTTTGCCACTCAAAATGGAAGGTGGATCCAAATTAATAATTGTATTTCATTTGAAGTTTGTTTTATCAAATCTAAAATGATCATTTATTGTTTGGCATAATTTGTAAGTCGAAATGATTATGTCCAATCCATGCAAACATGACAAGCGAACAAGCCACTGGTACTCCATTTATAATGCATTCCATATGTAAGAAACCGTTTATCATCCACAACAAAGAAGCGAACATTTTAAAGTTTTTTCGAAACATAGTACGTAACAACACCCTTTATCTAGATTTTTCAACTCATCAACCAAAGGCTACAAGTGCACATCTATCGCGTTTTTTGGATATTTAGGTCCAAGAATAATTACAATTACAAAAATGTATGTTCTTCATAGACATCCAAGAAGAGAAATTGTATAGCGTTAGAATAACTAGTCACATTGAACAAGGCTTACTGAACGAAGCAAATGGGGCAAAACCATTAGTACACAAACCAAGTATAACATTACATGATTCTTTAGCAAAGTCAGGATATGTCCTATCGAAAAGTTTCCAAGCTTCACCATCGGATGGTGACATAAAACATCTTTATCTCGTTTCCATTCACTATGCTATCACATGTGTTTCGTAGTAACATCAAATGCGTATAACCTTTGCAATTTTGGTGCAACTGAAAAATAATGCATTTTGGTAAAAGGTACACCTCTACCACTTGTTTTCATCGATTTATACCTAGGTTGTTTATTGAATTTATACATAATCATATTTTTATCCTCCTTCAAATAAATCATGCATCAACCTAGACACGTGTTAATTTTTTCATATGACAATCCAAAGGCATAGACCTCTCTTTTAAGGGAGTACCATATCTTTGGCCACGCATTGTCAGGTGGAAGCATTTCTTTACACAAGCCATGAATTGCGTTTATTAGGCTTTTTGATATATTGTATTCAAATTTTATAGCGATTAACTTAAATTTCGTTGACAAGTGTGAAGCCCCACCTCTATGCACACGCTAGCCAAGGACACTACTGAGTAATGCCGTCGACTAGCGCGAAGAATAAGGCTGTTGAGGAGCGACCATCTATGTAATTGCTTTGTGCGAGTACCGATATGTCAGAAAATATAACTTACACTTCATTTCAAAAGGAAATCCGACATATCAAATACAAACTCAAAGCTACCACACAGTGGCTAAGTGGACTTCGGAAACAAATATAGAAATAAACATAACACAAATCAGTCACATACATTCATATCACAATGGCGGAAACAGATATGAATATAACACAAAGAAGTGTGCATCAAAGTAGTGGTAAAACAAGATCCACTACATCACAAGAGAATAGATACAAGAGCTAGGCAAAGAATAATTATACATCAAGGAGTCTATATCTCAAATGTATAATAACAAAAACTACTAATCTAAAGTAGTTAGCCAAAAGAATCAGATGATAATCCCTGATAAGAAGTCAAGCAGGAGCACCTGAAATGCCTCGGTCTAACCCGAGTATTATTTAAGAGGAAAATAATAAATGGATCAGTCTAGCTATAAATATTAGATAAAATGATATAGGATAAGAGATATGACCAAAAACGTATGATAACATAAATGTCATACTATGTCAAGTATACATCAAATAACAACAAAAATCATACAATATCTCAAATCAACTCGAAGCACCAAAAAGAATCACATTCTTTAAATAATTCACCAAAACACAAATATTGACAAAACATGTCAATGCCAATCCACGAAAATTGGTGAAACAAAAATTCTAGAAATCACAACCAGAAATCCAGAAATCACAAAGGGGGAGGCCTATCACTAACGGGAGCATGAAAACTCACCAACACGTGTATCACAAACGGAACGCTATTCCATGGTCGCTAACCATAAACTGAACATCGATGCACCTAGAAAGATACGCCCCATGCACAGTCGAACATCGACGCACCTGAAAAGATACGCCCCATGTATAAACTAACATCGATGCACCTAGAAAGATACACCCCATGCCTAGTCGAACATCGATGCACCTAAAAAGATACACCCCATGCACCGACTTAATGAGCCGATTGCTCCACGAACGGTCCAAAGACCATGGGTCGCTAGCCCATAAAAATGAGACGAAGCTCAACAGAACGGGGTATAGTCCCCCACGTGGACAAAGAGACATCGCACAATGCTAGTCTAAATCACAAAATGATCATCATCGATCATCAAGAAGTGTCGATTACACTAAGCTAGTAAATATAAGGGTTTAGCTTCATGTCCCATAACCACTTGCTTAACTCAAATATTTACGAACAGATTGTAGATTTCCACTCGAAAATTGTCACAAGAGTTTCAATCGAACAAGTCCAAAAATTAATCGACGAAGTAAACGCAAGCATTTCATACCACTTGTTTTGCTAAGCTGTTTAATTAGATTTTCTCATACGAATGAGGTAAAGGTTTGTATATACTAATAGATTAGAAAATGGTTTTATAAACGAGCTTTGTATTAAAAATAGAGTTGAGATCTTTTTTGTAAAAGGGTTTGAATATTTACTACTAGTATAGAAAACCTTTATATTTTAAAGTGACAAATCACAGAAATGATTGTAGAAACAATCAATCACCAAAATCCACATTCGAAGACGTGAATCAAATCCAAAGAAATCGATACCGAATACATCAAAATGGATATTCTCAAAAATTCCAAAAAAGAAGTCATCAAAGTCAATAATAGACGATAACAATAAATTGGATAATCACGAATCGATAAAAATTGGAATCTCAATCTAAATAGGCAAAATAGGCAAAAACAAGCAGGTCAGTCGACTGGCCTCTGCAGTCAGTTGACTGATCCAGAAACCCGAGAGTTTCAGACCCTGCAGTCAGTCGACTAACTGTAGAGGCCAGTCGACTGGCTAGCACTGAAACTGTTTTCCAGCCTATCAAATGAAGTGCACACTCTCACCATTTGCAACCGGACGAGCAATGGGCTTTAGGGGTTTATGCCAATCGACAACCCAACCCTATTAGCTCTTCGATACACCACCAAAAGCATGTTCATAAATCAAAGGTAGGATTTTCAAAGTTTTGACTTCAAAACACCAAAAATTGAAATGTTCACCAAATCAATTCAAATCAAAAGCAAATGAACATGAATAAGTGTTAGGAATTCATACCTAACAACAATGATAGAAATAGACAAAGATGTGAGTTCAAAAACTCACCTTTAAACCCAAAAACAAAGAATGAGAAGCTTAATCATAAAGGAAAGATCAACACTCTTCACTTCAACCCAAGAAGCTTGAATCTAAGCTCAAAAGAAGAACATTCCCTAAGTTAGGTTTAGGAAATTTCTGAAATTGAAGAGAGAATGAGTTGGAGAAGATGAAGAGGATGCTTACCTAAGCTTCTCCTTGATTTCTAACTTGAAGTTGATAATTCCTAAGAGAATTAGGGCTTAGAATTTCTAATTCTTTTTCTCTTCCCCCATTTTTATCTAAAGCGTGAAGGTATTAGGAAATGAAAGTGAATGAAGAGAAGAGGGGGTGGAGCTAGGGTCTTATGTTAGGTTATTGGGCTAAAACCTAAACCCAAAGCCCTAAGTGAAAAATAGCAAAATTCACTCAACTCCAAACATATCGATGTTTATACTCCAAAAGGTCGCAAACGGCATTTTGAACTCAATGGAAGTGGTCTCGAGTCCTAATTCGACCGTTTGCAAAAAGTATCTTTTCGGACTTTAATTCGACTAACGATGCTATATTTAAATAAAATATCTAAATATACAATCGTAAAATATGCGGGTTGTTACAGACTCCCCTCCTTAAAGAAATTGCGTCCTCGCAATAATTAAGAGGAAAATAAAAAGTAACAACCATAAAAGCATATCAACACAAAAGAAAATTTGAAATAAGAAGTTCACCATGAAGAGCACGAAAGAGTAAGTCCGGATGTGTTTGCTCGATGAATTCTCAAGATTCCCAAGAGCAATCCTTAGGATTTGAGGACCATTGAACTTTCACAAGAAGAACATCTTTATTTCGAAGGCACCTTCGAAGTAATGATATGAATAGAATGTTGCTCATAAGTCAAATTCGGTGAAACTTCAATTTCTTTAATTACACCGGGCTCAAGAATAAAAATCGGAATCCCTAAGGTATTTCCATAGTAGAGAGACGTGGAAAACATCATAAATAGCAAAAGATTGAGCCGGTAATAAAAGGCAATAAGCCATGGAACAAATACGTTCGGTGATGGGAAATGTACCAGCATATCGAGGTGCTACTTTTCCGATCAGCTGAAACGCACAACACCCATCATAGGTGAAACACAAATGAACACCAATAAAATATGGACCTAAAACCAGCTTCTCACCGGTTTTAAGCCAACACGAAGGAAATCGGCACGGCCTTCTATAGAGTGCCTCGAAAGATGCCATACCAATACAAGATTGGAAGCTATTATTGGAAGAAAACTCAACAAGAGAAATATGATCTTCCCAACTTCCACCAAAATCAAGAACACATGCACGAAGAAGATCTTCAAGAGTTTGATTCACACGCTCGATTGTCCATCGGACTGAGGATGATAAAAGGTGCTAAAATTTAGCTTTATTTCCAAAGCTTTTGAAGACCTTGCAAAAATCCACTAGTAAAATAATGGATCACGATTGCTAACAATAGAAGTAGGAACTCCATGCAATTTAATTTGACATAGAGTTTAGCCAAAAGAGGTACGGTCCAAAAGAGAAGGACGAGCCTCAAGGCTACACAAAACAAGAGATAAACATAAATTGGATTTACGATCTCGAATCTCACAAGTGGATAAAGTCTCGAGATCATTCCATTCAGATATCATCATAGAAACAACTGCTTGTTGCTCTCGGCTTAAGGGTATCGACAACACGATTGCCCTTTTCGGAAGTATATAAAGAAGATCAAGATCATAAGATGCAAGGAACTCGAGCCAACGTTGTTGACGCAAATTAAGCTCCTTTCGAGAAAATAAAAACTTCAAAAACTTATGATCGGGGTAGAAAACAATTTCTCTCCCAAAATATAATGACACCAAATTCTAAGAGCGAAAATATTAGCCGCGAGCTCTAGATCATGAATGGCATATCTAGTCTCGACAAGCTTCAATTGTCAAGAAGCATATGTAATAACACATTCCCATAGCAAGATAATGGCACCCAAACCAATACGACTAGTATCGGTAAAAACAATAAAGTCTTGATTCCCTTCGGGAATCGCAAGAATAAAAACATCGGAAAAGAGTTCTTTTAAATGATCCTCTTTCCCGAAAAGCTAAGACTTTCAAAATTATAATTAACTTTATGTAATCATCTTTTTAGAAAAATTTTACTTACTACAAGAATTTACTGTGTTTGACTGTCTCATCATAGCGTTTAGGAGATTCCTATCGATAACGTTGATCAAGCGCATCGACCAGAATTCTTAAAGCACTCAATGGGCAAAACAACACAAAATCATCTTCTATATGATAAACATGTCTTTTATAAAATTTTACAAATATTCTTTGCTCGTTTTAAGAACGAAATCCATTCATACTTATAAATATCTTATTAAAAATATTTCAAATTTTAAATTGTTGTTTTCATCCATAATCAATAAATATAAGGATAAACTAATCGAGATATTCGTAGAATACTCGATTCATAAGATGGAAGAAATAAGGTAGAAGGTTCATCAAACCGAATGACATGACGAACCACTCACAAGAATCATAACGAGTGCGGAATGCGGTAAGTGGAATGCTATCCTCCGCAACTCGTAGCTGATGAAAACCGGTGGCAAGGTCGAGGTGAAAAGACCTTAGCACCACACAATAGATTGCTTAGGGGATAATCCTAAGACAAACTCAAAAATACCGAAAAATTCACAAACTACTTGAATGAGAGAAATAACACTTTCCTCATCAAGTGGGTTTAAAGAATAAAATGATGTCACCAAATTGGAAATCGAAATCTTTAAAAACAATAAAAATCTGCTTAACAGATTGAGAATGTCGAAGATATATAGTCTGCTTAAGACATAGGATATTGGCTTCATAATGATCAAGCCAATCCTTTTTTTTTCAAAAATCAATTCCGAAGCCCAAGTAACGCATAACATGCAAATCGGCTCGAAAAGAATAATCACATAAAATAATCTCGACATTTTCACAAAATAAACTGAGTGTTGCGGATCCACCAACCGGATTCGCAATTCTCAGTGAAGTCATCAAGCCCATAATATTTAAAGAAAAAGAATCAACAAGTTCTTTTGATATAAAATAATGGGACGCACCCGTATCAAAAGAAATCAAAATAGGATAATCATAAAACAAATTAATGTCATCAAGGATAGAACGAGAATTACCTTGACCAAGAGAAGTGCTAGTAGAGACTTGCACAACTTTCTACTCTCCCTTTCTCCTACTTTGAAGTTTGGGACATGAAGATAAAAGATGACCCAAACCTTTGGAATAGCGACAAGAAAAGGGTTTTGGACACTTATTTGCATAGTGGTCCTTTGAATTACAATTGTAGCATCCTCCACGATTAGGGATTGGAGTCTTTGCTACCGAAGTTGCCAGCTTCCCTTTCTTGTTGGGATTTGGGATTTTGAATTTAATATGCCTCTTCTTGTTGATGTTGAAGTTTTGTTTGGCATCCACAACTTCAACATCACTTTCTTTATCGGCCTCTTCTAGTCGAAGAGTGATATCTACAAGCTGATCGAAAGGCACTTCTAATTTCAGAGGTAAAACCTTTTCAAGGTTCTTACTCAAAGCACATATAAACCTTTGATTCTTTACAAGATCCAAAAGTTGTTGAGCAGACATAAATACGCCATCCAGAGAAGTGGCACTGGATTGACCGGCGCTGGGGCTGCCAGATTTAACCATTTATCTTCTTTAAGAAAGAAAGAAAGAAAGAAGAAAAAGGTTATTCACAAAATGAATATCAAACAAACTTGATTGATAAAACAAGGCATCATAAAAAGAAATAGGATAGAACGGTACGAAGACTCGAATTAAATCCTATGGCACGACTCTTATGAGAGACTTAAGACAATGATCCTTGCTAGATTATTCTACATTGTTCCGAAGTTTGGCTCTAATACCATGCTGTGAAGCACCACCTTTATGCTCACACTAGCCAAGGATACTACAGAGTAATGCCGTCGACTAGCGCGAAGAATAAGGCTGTTGAGGAGCGACCATCTGTGTAATTGCTTTGTGCGAGTACCGATATGTCAGAAAATATAACTTACACTTCATTTCAAGAGGAAATCCGACATATCAAATACAAACTCAAAGCTACCACACAGTGGCTAAGTGGACTTCGGAAACAAATATAGAAATAAACATAACACAAATCAGTCATAGACATTCATATCACAATGGCGGAAACATATATGAATATAACACAAAGAAGTGTGCATCAAAGTAGTGGTAAAACAAGATCCACTACATCACAAGAGAATAGATACAAGAGCTAGGCAAAGAATAATTATACATCAAGGAGTCTATATCTCAAATGTATAATAATAAAAACTACTAATCTAAAGTAGTTATCCAAAAGAATCAGATGATAATCCCTAATAAGAAGTCAAGCAGGAGCACCTGAAATGCCTCGGTATGACCCGAGTATTATTTAAGAGGAAAATAATAAACGGATCAGTCTAGCTATAAATATCAGATAAAATGATATAGGATAAGAGATATGACCAAAAACGTATGATAACATAAATGTCATACTGTGTCAAGTATACATCAAATAACAACAAAAATCATACAATATCTCAAATCAACTCGAAGCACCAAAAAGAATCACATTCTTTAAATAATTCACCAAAACACAAATATTGACAAAACATATCAATGCCAATCCACGAAAATTGGTGAAACACAAATTCTAGAAATCACAACCAGAAATCCAGAAATCACAAAGGGGGAGGCCTATCACAAACGGGAGCATGAAAACTTACCAACACATGTATCATAAATGGAACGCTATTCCATGGTCGCTAACCATAAACTGAACATCGACGCACCTAGAAAGATACGCCCCATGCACAGTCGAACATCGACGCACCTGAAAAGATATGCCCCATGTATAAACTAACATCGATGCACCTAGAAAGATACACCCCATGCCTAGTCGAACATCGATAATAACATTACTATCATCTATTTAATAATACCAAACATTAATAAAATAGTTAATTTTGTTATTAATTTTTATAATACTATTAAATTTTTTATTAAATTCAATACCAATGTTAATTTTACTATTACTTTTTTTGGAGGAAAATGAGTGATCCTCATGAGGAAGAAAACACTCATATAACTTTATTATACACTCAAAAAAGGATCTTCCAACAAGTCTCACAGGTAACAAAAACCAGTCGTACACTATAAAATAGAAAAAGTCCAACTAAACCTAAGAAAAGTTTTACGAAATTATAGTAAAACAAAATCAAGGAGAAAAGGAAAGGAAATGAAGCAACATCCATTCCAAAAAAACATAATATAACAAATAGTTAAAGCTAAATAGTGCAGTAACCAAGGTAAGACTATTGAAGAAGGCCTATCCCTGCGGTCAAACATCCATGAGCAGACAATATGAGCTTTCCGATCACCCACTTCCACTTAAACTTAAAAACTCAACCAAAAATGAGCTATCATATATATATATATATACACACACACATATATATATATATGTTTGTGTGTGTGTGTGTGTTAAAATGGAGGAATTAGTGAAACTGACACATTGAAAAAATTAGGCTGAAGGACATCAAGTTTTGTTTTTAGACCGAAGGAAAAATGCTAGTTATAACTAGCAGTCCTTCTGCCAAAAAAAACTTTCTGTCCTTCAGTCTAAATTTTTTTCTAAGTTTTTCCCTGTGCATATTTTCTTGTATTAAAATTATAAACATATATATGGGAGTAGGAAAAACAGTAATGTTAGTTATAACAAGTTTATTTATCAATCAGGAGCAGTCTGTTTGAAGAGTTGACTACGTTAAAAGTTTCTACAAGATCGTCATTTATGGATACTAGGTGCCCTTTTAAAGCCAATATTTACTTTCATAAAATATAATTGATTTTTACCTTTTAACGTCTCTGAAATAAACCTTATTATCCAATTTATAGGAAGGATTGGCTACCCAATTTATATAAAAAACACAATGGCGTGAGTTAGTTTACGAGGAGGGGTGTTAGCGTCATTAAATATTCTGTGATTCATTTAAAACCATAAATCCAATAGGCAATAGAGAAGATGACATCGCATAAAATTCTGTAATATTTACTCAATTGGAATATGAGATTATTCCAATAGCTTTCACAGTTTATGTCAGAGTTGCTTAAGGTTAAGTCGAAAGATGTTGAGGGCATAAATTAGTATTAATCTGGTTATGGAACAGTTGAAGTAAAGGTGTGTTATGTTTCTAGGTCTAAATTGCGAAAAACCCCTTTTTATTTATGAACGGATTCTTTTTCTTCAAGAATTCGATTGTATTTAATTTCATATGTAGGATTAACATTATATGTAACTTTTCCTTAGGGGGCATTAACTTTCTGAATAGCTTTAAACATGTATGGAGAGGTCCGTAAGAAGTTCAAAAACTAGTACGTCGAATTTGGGGTGTATGTTCCGCTTTTATCCCAACACCAATCTTTAGTGTCCCTCTCATTATCAAGGTTATAGTATTCTAGCTTGTTACCAAGTGAGACAAATTAAGTTAAGGTAGTGACTTCAAGGGCATGGTTGAATGCAAGTTTCCAAGAATACTCGATGTGATTTCAGAAGGCCTCTGATATTATTGCATTTATGAAATTTCAAATATAAAATAATTCTTTGAACTCAACTTTAATGGTATAGCAGAAATCCATGTATCATGCTAGAATGAAGTTGTTACATCCTAGAATTTTATAATTTTAATTTTGATTTAATTAATTTTAAATATTTAAATAATTGGTTTTTAAAATATAAATAATTTATATTCCAATATAGGGATTATTTAAATATTTGAATTCTGAATTAATATCTTAAGCAAATGGATTTAATAGCCTTATTTAACCCCTTTTAATTAAGAAATAATAATGGTAAACTCATTTTGTAAATTTATTTACAAATATAAATAGTTCAAATAAATATCGGTAATGAGACCGAAAATCATTTTATCGGCAAACAGTCTCGATATGAGTGAAATTATTATTCCTGGGCACTGTCTCGGATTTTGACGAAACTAGTGTCATCAGGGCCGAAAAATAAGGCGACGTACGTGGATGAGTATCATGGCGATCGGATGTATTGTATGATCATGTGAGCACGAAATGCGTAACAGTTAATTTTAGATAATTAAAACAATAATATAATTTGATTACGAAAGCTAACTTTTGTGTACAATGGAATTAGGTCTCGAAACTTGTTCCATTGAGTTTGGAATCGGGGTATTTGGATGAGAATGCCAGTGAGAATGCCTCGATTGGAGTTTGTGATATTTGGGGGTGAATAGTGTCGGGGAAAATTTCTATAAAAGGACCCTCATCTCTCTTACGTTTTCCGAAAGCCCTTACCCTAACCCCAAATCCAATGGCTAAGAATTGCTCTAGCCACTAGAAGCTGAATTAGACGATAGGTCCAACATGAAAGAGGTGCGTAGGGGCCAGGGGAGTGCATCGCCGGTGGTGGATTAAGGCGTGGTGGCATGTGGCAGCCGGAAATCGAGGGCGGCGACGGTGGTTATTTTAGGTTTGATCTCGAGTTTGCGATGTCATAGGGGGCGTGGTTGATGGCATTGGGTTCGTCTTGTTCGGGGAGGTCGTGGCAGGAGAGCGGTGGCCGGAGGTGGCCTGTGGCGGCGGCGGCATGCGATGAAATGATGTGGCCTGGGTTTGAACGAGAGGGGATTAGGGTTAAACATGATTAGGAAGAAGGTTAATTAACGTTTAAATGTATAATTAAGTTAATTACTTATTTCGATTAATCTCATTTCGTATTAAATCAATATCTTCTCCATATGAGGTTGGATTTAGACGTAGTCATTCGCGTTGGACTCATATCGATGTTACCTACATGTTGGAGGTAGATTCGTTGAATTTTGAGCTAAAATCGAACGCCGTTTGATTTTAGATCAAACCAAAACACGAAAGCGTCAATTTAAATTTTAGTGAGTTTACTCACCTCTAAATAAACTATATAATATCTATGTTGCTATAATTAAATGCTTGGATGATAGTTCATATATTATTGTTTGATCATTTGCTTGGATTTGATTCCTTCTTGGAATAGATGGTATAAATAAACATCATTTTGCAAGGAACAAAAGCAAGAGGAAATCGAAGTGTACATAGCAAATAGGTTGTTATGGAACACTTTGAAATGCACATACATATATGTGATTTATAAGGGACATTTGTAGAGAGACCGTAAGGGGTTTCTCGCCAATTTTGATTTAATTACATTCTTATATTGCTCATATTGATGTTTGGTTGAAATATTTGTGACATAATGTTTAATTTGTATGTCGTTATTGCGATTGTCGTTATACCATCACTTATGAAATATCATCTCTTTAAATCTTTGTGTGTATTGACTCGTGCTTGTATTTTTACAAAATAAATGTTTGGTCTCGTTTTTTCACTTTGAAAGTTGTTTAAACTATATTTTCAAGTGTTTTTGATAATTTTGAAATAAAGGATAAGTGTTGATTAAAATTTATAAAAGGAGTTATAAATTTGATTAATTATCTTTCGTAATAATTAATGTTGTTTTTAATTTATAAAAATGTTATAACTTTGAATAACCATCTTTTAGGATAATAAATGTTGTTTTAAATTACTAAAATGGTTATAAATTTGGTTTTTTATCTTTCGGGATAATTAATGTTGTTGGAAATCTATAAAGTGATTATAAATTTGATTAATTTCTTTTGGGATAATTAATGTGGTTTTTGTTTGCGCCAAAAATGGTCACAAACACCCGATTACAGATGAAAGCATCAAATCACAGTCACAGATCACATATAGATTGTATGTAATAGAATTAAATATGAAGAACACTCAAAAAATTAAAAGGAAAGTAGTAGAAAGACAAGATTTATAGTGGTTCGGCGTTACAGTCTACGTCCACTTTGAAGAGTTGCTGTTTTATTGATGATTCTCTACTGATTTACAAGAGTACAATTGACAGTATCTGAATTACAATGGAGTTCAGCAGAGTAACAGCGTAGAAGAGCCAAAAGATCCCTTTTCTAAAGCTCTTGGACTGCTATTTATAGGTGTAGGCTGGAAATATCTATCTCAAACTTCGGAAGACTCCTTCCATCACAGGTGGGCCCACGTGATCGATCATTGGTCGTTTCGACTCGATCCATGATTGATACGAATGAGATTCGTATCGATCCAAATCTTGCCCAATCGAGCCGAGATCGATCAAGAACATTCCTGAGGTCATATGCAAGCTCTTGTGAAAATTTGGTAGCATTTGGACTTGTAGATTTTGAGTTATGACCGATGTAAGTTTGAATTTGTTGAAGGTTGTCGAATTCATATCGCTTCTGTCCGCATTGCTTCTAAGCACGTGAAGACTGATGATGTGGCGCCAACTTTTAGGATCGATCCACTTTTCATGCCGAGTGACCGAGTCTTTCTCTCGAACGTGCTCTCTTCGTATCGATCTAGGCAACGCTTTTCGTATCGATGTTCCATGCTCTACTTCGTATCGATGTTATTGGTTTCATTTCGTAGTGATATTTGGTATAGCCTGACTCTCTTCATATCGATCATCGAGTAGTTGTGTTTTTAGGTGTTGTTTCGTATCGAAGCGATACGAAACATCTTCAGATGATGGATATGAAATAGAGCGGATGTGATGGATACGAAGTGGAAGTAGTACGATTGATACAGACCGATGTATACCTGATGGACTCGAATGAAACCGATACGAGAGAGGTGGAATGATGGATACGAATGAGAGCATTGCTAGATTTGCATCGATCATATCTTGAGCATACGAACTCCAATTGACTTGAAATTTGGAACGTAGGCTTTCATAGCTTTGATTGTCGTGTCATGTTAATTGTAGCTCGATCCGGACTCGGACAAAATTTACTAGCATCCATAGTGAACTTTGTAGGTAATCGGTCGTCGGGACTGATTATCTTCCGTTTTCAGTCAATTCTTTGGTGTCACGGCCTTGCCAAAAGGAGGGATAACACTTTCCCCAAAAACATGCCTTGCGATAGGAAGGTGTGTTTTGTAATTCGATAAGCTGGATGTTCATATCCTGATAATGTCCAGTAAAGAGGTTGATAATCTTACCTGAGTGTGAATAGTGATCATTCCTGATCGTATGCCGTTCAGGGCGGTATGTGACTGTTCGAGGTCGGATGCCGTTCGAGGCAAATTGTGACCGTTCATGGTCGGGGTGCCATTCGTGGCGAATGGTGACCGTTCGCGGTCGGGTGCCGTTCGAGGTGAATCGTGACCGTTCGTAGTCGGGTGCCGTTCGAGGCGAACTGTGACCGTTCGAGGTCGGGTGCCGTTCGTGGCGAGTTGTGTGTGCCCGGGGGGGACTTAGTATCATTAATGTCGGACTTCACATTCGAGTGAGTTTCAGAATTGTTTATTATGGTGGTTTATCGCCATCTCAGAGCATGCTTGAGGACCGTTCACGATCCCGTACATGTGTAAGTGACTTAGCCGTTATGGAATTACGAATACCAGATTTACATTCAAAATGAGTCTTACAACCAAAACGTTCAACCAAATCAAGTCCAGATACAAAGAATAGAAAAAAAGCACAGCAGAGACGTCAAAGTGCAAACACCTACACTAATGCGGTTGATAGTCGTCTCAGAGCACGCCTGAGGACTGTTCGCGATCTTGTACATGTGTAAGCGACTTAACCGCACTAGTGTGGAGTTTGTGACTTATTCGTCATTATTTCAATCAGTTGATGATAAGCTGATGCCTCGATCCAAAGCCGTCCCCAGCTGATGCAGATGGTGGTCGTTCTTGCTCCACCGTTGCTGCTCGCCTTCTCACGTACTGTGATAGCATGCCGTTCTGGATATGCCCTTCTATCTCATCCCTCAGGTGCCTGCAATCATTTGTACTATGGTCGCTTAGCTCGTGGAATAAGTAGTACTTGTCTGATTTCCTCTCATTATTGGTCGGATCCCTCCTCATTGGCCTCCGGTAGGGAACCTGCCCATAGTGTCTTGGTAGATTCGCTCTAATGTCTCACTCAGCTCTGAATAAGAGGTGAATCTCGGCTCCTTTCGCGGCCGCTTTGGCTCATCATAATTTTCCTCTACTTTCCATTTCCCTTTCTCCTTGCGTGAATCCTTTCCGGGCGGATCTCCGCTTTTGACTGCATAAACATCAACCCCCTCTCCTTCCTCTCTCTCAGCAATTGTATCCTCTTGTCACAGAAACCTTTCTGCCTCATGGTAAAACTCTCCTAAGTCCATAGGTGGATCCCTCATCAGCAAATTCTTGAATTCTGAGCCATCAGCTATGCCAGATACACCTGCCATGAGAACCATGGATAGATCTGGCCGATCTACTGATGCCGCTGCTGCATTGAATTGTGTTAAGAAGTTCCTCAAAGACTCTTCGGTCTTCTGCTTCAGTGTCGTCAGACTCATCACATTCTTGGGCCTCGAGATGTGAACCCTGAACTGCCTCATAAACTTTTCAATCAACTCGATCCACGTTCCAATCGAACTGCTCTCCAATTGTCTAAACCATAATGCTGCTATGTCCGTCATATACAGTAGGAAATATCGGGCCATGACCTCCTCTGATGCCCCCAGTACTTCCATATGCCGCATATACCTCGTCAGATGAACAGTAGGGTATGTCCTTTCATCGCACATCTCCAATGTCGGTAGCTTGAATTCGGTGGATTCCTGGCCTGCCTAATTGCGGGTGCGAAGGGGCTTCTGTTAACATCTTCCAAATCTCTATTCACTAATCTGCCTCTCATGGCTCGTCTGACCATCTCCGCCAATCTGTCACCGTCGTCGAGCTATAGTCCTTGTCTGTTGCCTCCGATCTGCCCTCCGAGTTCGCGAGGGAATCCTAGAATCTGCTCTCCTGAACGGGCATTCATTCCTCTACAAACGCCGTGTCGAACAGCTCCGACTGGTATCCTGCCTGAGGTTGGATCAACATGCTCCTGGGGAGTGCCCCCCAGCTCATGGGCTGCTCCTGATGGTCCTGCTCTATTCCGAATCCTGGTTGTTCCATGCACCTGATCCCTATCTCCATCACCCCTTGCAGTGGAGTTCTCTTGACTCTACACTCTAGCTTGTCCAATTTGTTGGAGTAGGTTCTACATCATCTCTTCTTGCCTTTTCAGCATTCCCTCCTGCATAGCTTCTATCATCATCTCCATCTCATCTCGGGTGATGAAGACTGAGGCCTGATTCGCTCTTGAGGAAGCCTCCTGACTTCTTTCATGTTGGCTCCTTTCTGCTCTTGGTCTCCTTGCTGATTGCCTTGTCATAGCTTTCCAGATCCAAGTCTTTAAGCTTTCAGATCCAAAGTCGAAGTTATAGGATCCCTGAATGCTAGCGTTCTCAGTGAAACCACCAAAATGTTTGTGCCAAAAATGGTCACAAACACCCGATTACAGATGAAAGCACCAAATTACAGTCACAGATCACAGATAGATTGTATGTAATAGAATTAAATATGAAGAACACTCAAAAAATTAAAAGGAAAGTAGTAGAAAGACAAGATTTATAGTGGTTCGGCGTTGTAGTCTACGTCCACTTTGAAGAGTTGCAGTTTTATTGATGATTCTCTACTGATTTACAAGAGTACAATTAATAGTATATGAATTACAATGGAGTTCAGCAGAGTAACGGCGTAGAAGAGCCAAAAGATCCCTTTTCTAAAGCTCTTGGACTGCTATTTATAGGTGTAGGCTGGAAATATCTGTCTCAAACTTCGGAAGACTCCTTCCATCACGGGGGTGGGCCCACGTGATCGATCCCTGCTCGTTTTGACTCGATCCATGATCGATACGAATGATATTCGTATCAATCCAAATCTTGCCCAATTGAGCCGAGATCGATCATGAACATTCCTGAGGTCGTACACAAGCTCTTGTGAAAATTTGGTAGCATTTGGACTTGTAGATTTTGTGTTATGACCAATGCAAATTTGAATTTGTTGAAGGCTGTCGAGTTTGCATCGCTTCTGTCTGCATCGCTTCTAGGAACGTGATGACTGATGACATGGCGCCAACTTTTAGGATCGATCCACTTTTCATGTCGAGCGACCGAGTCTTTCACTTGAACGTGCTATCATCGTATCGATCTAGGCAATGCTTTTCGTATCGATGTTCCGTGCTCTACTTCGTGTCAATGTTATTGGTTTCATTTCGTATCGATATTTGGTATAGCCTGACTCTCTTTGTATCGATCATCGAGTAGTTATGTTTTTAGGTGTTGTTTCGTATCGAAGCGATATGAAACATCTTCAGATGATGGATACGAAATAGAGCGGATGTGATGGATACGAAGTGGAAGTAGTACGATGGATACGAACTGATGTATACCTGATGGATTCGAATGAAACCGATATGAGGGAGGTGGAATGATGGATACAAATGAGAGCATTGCTAGATTTGCATCGATCATCTCTTGAGCATACGAACTTCGATTGACTTGAAATTTGGAATGTTGGCTTTCATAGCTTTAATTGTTGTGTCATGTTAATTGTAGCTCGATCCGGACTCGGACAAAATTTACCAGCACCCATAGTGAACTTTGTAGGTAATCGGTCGTCGGGACTGATTATCTTCCGTTTTCAGTCAATTCTTTGGTTTCACGGCCTTGCCAAAAGGCGGGATAACAGTTTTACATTTATAAAAGCGTCATAAATGTATTTTAGCATTGTTCAAAATTGAATTTCTTTAGGGATGTTTAACATTGTTTCAAATTTATAAAAGCACTTTAAATTGGTTTATTATCTTTCGGGATAATAAATATTGTTTTTAAGTTATAAATGATAGTTTATAAATAAGAAAGTCTTTAAAAATGAATGTTCAAAGATAAAATTAAGTGTAAATTGTTTTAGGTTTATAATAAACAATGTTTAAATGAAATTTGTTTTTGGCCCTTCTTTTTTCTAATCAACTTAGAAATATAATTAGCTCTTTAAAAATAATAATTTTAAAAGAGTGTTTTTAAAGTGTTTTATAGATATTTTGATGTGGAAATCAAGCACAATGTGAGTCAAATGCTTTAAGAGATTTAATTATTTATATACCACCATTTTGTTATTCTCGATAGTTGATTTATTGACTATCGATTCCACTATCTGTTTATGTTTTGTTAATCTAAAACGATTTGTTGCTCATTTGAGCACTGACATCCTTTGTCAGAAATGACTAAAACCAAAGCACGAGTGGATGTCAAGCTATGTGGGATTGCTCCCATTAAGATATCTTTACATCTACTCTAGATTGGATTCGGTTGTAAGCGCAGAGATGTGAAATACTCGGATTCTCAGTTAGGTTGGCGGGGTCCGGCTTATACATTTTTCGAGAGCCATCATAGTTCTCAAGTATATTTTCTAAAAGTATATTTTCGGTAAGGAGGGTGCATCCTCCTAGTCATTGTTGGAAAATTTCTCTTTCCTTATTTTTGATTCAAACCTTTGAATTATTTTCTTAATTGAATAGAGAAGTGCATGGAGCTCTTCTTGATGTTTAATTATTTATGTCCATTCTTTAAGTTTTGATTTTGATCTTGTTTATGTTCATTCCTTCAAGTTTGGATTTTTGTTCTGATTTGATTTCCATTCTTTCATGTATGAAAGTTGTTCTTGTGAGGTAAAACCCATTCCATGTTTAGGGGCATGGTCTAACAGATTATTAAATGTTCACCATATTTCTTAAGTTTTCTCATGATGGTTTTCCAAACCGTTCCGGGTGTTATTTTATTATAATGCTTGGGTCAGACCGAGTATTTTTTTCAGGTTGTCATAGGTGGAACATGAAGCTCATAGAGTTGAACTGAATGTTCATCTGCCGTAGTATTTTGTATTTTTCGTTGTATTAATATATATACCCATCAACAATTATAACGTTATGGAGTTATAACTGTCCAGGCTGATGAGGTTTGATTTTAACTCTGATATACCTTTTATTTTAGAATGGCATTTTTTACTGTCTTTGTTATAATATATGTGATCATTCCGCTGTGAGATTCTGTTTTCCCTGTTCGTTTTCTTTTTACCCTAATAATCCCCATTTCCGACACTTTGATGCTCGACATTTGAATAAAATGGATTATTAAGTGCCGAATTTTGAGGGTTGAAAAGGCGGGTCATTACATTTGGTATCAGAGCTGAAGGTTAAGGGATAACTCCGGCTTTGGTGGAGTAAACTCATTGAGATAGGGTAAGTGGCACCCTAGAATGAGTTAAGAGTATTATATATGTATATGTATATGTATATATACACACACACGAGAGCGTATTTATTATTGCTATAAAAATGTGTTGTGTTAATTGGTCTATTGAGTTATTTATGAATTTTAGTCAAGATGTGGAAAGCTACAGTATCGATAGTGATTTCTATACACTTGAACAAGGCAAACAGACATGATATTGATTTTTGAAAATTGGTAAATGAAATTTTTTACATAGGCTTATATATTTTATACATATAAAGGAATGATTTCAAATTTATATTGTTATTTATGGTGTGTATTTTTATTGGTGATAATATTTCTTTATTATCATTGTTGTTTGATTTGTCATGCTCGGATTGTTCAGGAGTATTGACTATTATTTGTTGATTGTTAATTTATAATCCTCCAGTTTATGAGCATTTATTGTTTTGATAATCATGATTGCATTAAAACAAACCCCTTGTAAATTAAGTTTCGCAATTCGACTATAAGGCATTCAGTGAAATCACTAAGTTAACACTCATCTTTCAATAAAATTGTTAAATATAATCTAAATAGGAAGATAATACATTAAGAGAATAAATATTTATGAAACGTTTATTATAATAAAAGAAAGTTATTATAATATAAGATGATATTAAAGGCACATTTTATATGAGTATGGTATATAAAATGATTTATATTATTTATTAAGGGTTTTTTGAGAATTTAAATCTCGGTATTGGTTGAAGTGATTTCAAAAAGATTTCGAAAGAAGTAACGGTAGTATTACTTCGAAGTATTTATAAGTAAAAATAATACAAAGAGAATTAGTAAAAAAGATACATTTTCTTTGGATAGTTCGGGGAAAACATCGCGATTAGTTTTATGGTAATCTAATAATCTTCTAAGTGATGATCGAATATTTGCTTAGGCGAACGTTGTAGTGCACTTAGTAAATTATTCTCTTTTTCGTTGTGCGATCGAAATGAGTTCGAATCCAAACGGAACCCAAAGTAAGTGTTAGTGAATAAATTGTCAAAGTTATTTTATATATATGAATATATGTAGCATGATTTCCAAAAGAGTTTTGAAGTAAGAACCGGGTATTTAGCTCTTAAGTTTCCTTAAAGGAAATTGATTTAAAATAAAAGGAATTTGGATAAAAGAATATTTTGGTAAATGAAATTTTTAACTCTTGGATAGAAAAGAGATAATTTAACTCAAAATTTTTAAATAGGTTGAATTCGATAGGAAGGTTTTAATAAGCATTATTTTATTAAAACCGTAGATTTGTCTAAACATTTAAGTCTCATAAACTGTTTGATGTTATTGGGCCAATCTGTAAACATCTTTCCTTAGAACACTCTAACGTAAAGAGATCGAAAGGTCGACACAGTTTCAAGACCTATATTTTGTTTGGGCCTCCATTTGAATTTTGAAAAATAAAAATAAATAACTAATATATAAAATAAAATTGACATTTTATATATATTCTTAGGATGTAGAAGAGTACTATAAAAGTATGTGTAATAAGTTTTCAATTTAATGTTTTGTAAAGTTGCATCTTTATAAAATGTTTATAAACTTCAGTGGAATGTGAAATGATTCATAAATAATTTTAGCATTAAATGAAGTGGAAATTAGGGAGGCATCATTATCATACTTTCATATTATAAAGCGGGTCCCTGTCAAAGTTTCATTGTAAATCTGGTCCTATTTTCTAGAAACAAAGAAAAATTATTGCTGAAATGTCAGTAACTTTTATAAATAAGTGCTGATATTTCAGCAACTTTTCATGTCAAAGTTTCATTGTAAATCCGATCCCTATTTTCTAGAAACAAAGAAAAATAATTGCTGAAATGTCAGCAACTTTTATAAATAAGTGCTGATATTTCAGCAACTTTCATACACTGTGTTCATAGTGTACATAAATGTTGCTGAAATGTCAGCAACTTTTATAAATAAGTGCTGATATTTCAGCAACTTTCATATCAGTGTATAGAAAAGTTGCGGAAATGTTAGCAACTTTTATGAAAAGTTGCATCATGCTCTGCAATAATCGTGAATAAAAAACAGGGACCTAATTTACACTGAAATTTAGTGAAGGACTTTTCGTGTATTTTGAACCTTAATAAGGACCTGTGCCAAAAGTACCCTTAAATGAAATACTACAAATAAAAATGAAGGCGATTTGGAAAGAGATTGGTGTAATTAGAAACTAATCAGATTAAGTATGTAAGTTATACGTAGATCATTTTATTTGCACAGTTCTTGATCTAGGTTTCAAATACATAACTTTGAGGTGATTCACACCAGTCCGAAATGAGATTTCTCAGTTGATTCCTATCAACAAACACTTGATTCAGATTCTTGATATGATACTGAGGTTTTCTATCATAGTATATGGCTATGCAAGGAGAATAGAGGTTTCTAATCAAGAAATCTGATCGGAGTCCGCACTAGGGAGGTCGAGTGAGAGATACTAGTTTGAAAGTAAAGTCTATGTATCCGAGCAAGTGGCCTGATCAGATATTGCGTACAGGTTATTTATGTACATCATACGGGCTTAAGTATATTAATATACTATGTTTTGTGACTTAGGAAAGTTTAGGAGCGACTTTCAATTTTGTTCAAGGGTGCTTAGATAATCTTCTAAGCAATAACCAAAGGCTGATGAGCGTAACGGTACGCTTAGGATCCAAATCAGTGATTTAAATTCAATTCCGATTCTTGTTTAAAACCATTTCAATTCATATCAATTTCAAGCCCAATTTCAATTTACTTATTTAAACCAATTAAATCAAATTTAACTTCATTATTAAATTTTAAGATCCAAAGCTTCAAAATAATTCAAATTTCCAAATTAAAGTCATATATCGATTTTAACTTTACATTTCCTAATTTAATTCTTAAACAATTTCTTTTTAATCATTTCAATTTCAACTTTCAAAGCTTGAATTAGAAAAATAATTAAATTCATATAAATCTATAATTTATTTCCTTTAAACAATAACATTTAATCAAAAATCCAAATTCAAGATTTTAAACCATTTAATTTAACCAATTTGGTGTCCGTATATAATTTTCTACCCTATGATCAAGTGATACTGATATATATCTTTTCAACCCACAATAAATTTAAATTTTCGGATATATATCATTTCAAACCGTATCCCGAATCACAATTTTCCAAATCCATAAAATCGCTCGGGTTTATCATTTCAACCCATAACGATTTTTCCCAAATCTATAAGATCGTTCAGATATGTATCATTTCAACCCATAGTGATCTTCCTAACAATAACTAAGGGAACTTGCAGTGTGATAACAACATATAAAATGAACATAACATCCAATCATCAAAATGTCAACAATTAAGCATCCATCACAATCATCATTCAAATCAATCAATAAATTACAACAATTAACTGGTTATCATTATCAGGTATTTAACTAGCAATTCAATTTCAATATTAATTTAAATGGCAATTAAATTCAATATAAATTCAAATTAAATTTGAATGACAATTTAAATATACCAAATAGAAATCAATAAATTTCTAATCACATCATATATTTAATTTAACCAACATAAGATGGTTTAGTATTCGTGAGTGGGTTAAAACACTCACCTTTGATTTATCGTCGATTAAAAATCCAATTAAAGCCCAAAAATCTAACAGTCTCAGAATGCAGCTAAACCAGTCCCAAATTGTCCGGATTTTCGATATGATCGCAACAGAGAAAATCGCACGCGAATTCGAGCTCGTATGAAAAGGTTATGAATATTAGAACATTTATAATTTAAATTGAAATTAAAACAGGGGGAAAAATTTGTAAATAGAATTACCTCAGCAAAACCCTAGCCTAATCGAATACATCGTGCACGCTCCAACCTCGATCTCAGCCACCACCTCCTTTTACCTGCCGTGCCACCACGAAGACAGTTCACCACAGATCAGAGGACGTCGCTAGCTACCCCACCTTCGGCCGACCACCACATGGCCATGCGCGAGCCCCAGGCGCTGCCGTGATAGAACAGCCGTCGCCCCATTCTTTGAATTTTTTGGTGATCTTTGACAACATATGACACAAACAAACACCACCCCTGAGACCTACTTCGCGACCACTACAAGCTTGCATCTCCCGATCGTCGTAAAATTGACGATCCACTGTTGGATCGAAAACCCTAGTTTCATCTGCCGAGACTTCTCCATGATTTCTGGCCAAACGATGCATCAAATCGAAAAACGAATTGTTGCAGTTGATTGCATTCGTCAAGAGATTTCTAACGATATATAATTTGCTATAGTTTGAGGAATTTGAATTTCTAGATTTGATTTTGATTTGAAATTGAATCTGGGAATTAGGGTTTGGGATTATCTGACATTGGGAAAGAAGGAAGGAGCAAATGGAAAAAATAACACATACAGAATTAATAAATGGCTGCTAAGGTTTCAGAAATGAAATCTATTTATATAGACAGATGGATAAAAACGAATGGATAGATCGGATTGGGTCGAAATACCAACAACGACCCAAAAAACCCATTTCGTTCTTGAAACGAAAATGGGTCATCCAATATATCGAAATATAGGTTAACAATAATTTTAAACTCAATGGAACTAGTTTCATGCCCCAATTCTATTGTATACAGAAGTTAGCTTTTAAAATCAGATTAATTTAATTGAATTCATTAAATTGATTTCTACGCGTTTCGAGCCCGCACGATCAAACGATAAGCCCGACCGCTACGAAACTTGAAATCATACCATAATTCACTGTTGTGGATCCAATGAAACTGGTTTCGTCGAAATCGAAGAGAGTGGACAAAATGGCTAATTTCACGTTAAATAAATAAAATATTATTAAATTGATTTAATCACTTTTAAATTCAAATTTAAAAGTTAACCATTTTCATCATTCTTGATTACATATAAATTTATAATCTTTTAAAACAAATTTCCTATGTCAAATTCAATATTTAAATATTACATAAATTTTAACGTTAAATTACAATAGGAATAAATCCTATTTTATTAAAATTTAAACTCCAATAAATTCTTTTATTTTGATTTCATTCTTATTATTTAATCCACTATTACCTTGTGAATATAATTAACATTAGTTTACATTTTATTACATTCATATTTTACAATTATCATCTTTTACATATTAACTAAAATATTTCAATTCCATTAATTCCATTAATTACCAATTTAATTTCTTATTTACAATTATAACCAAATTAACTTTACAGTTATTTCAATTGATTAAAATTACATTAAAATAGTTGTCAATAACATTCAAACAACATTATTAATCATATTCCAATTATTTTTCATAAATAAATCATAAATTTTGATTTCTCACAATATTAAATTTCAAAATCTTATTTAATTTAATATTTTTAATTATCAAAAATTGTGGGTCGTTATATGGAATGTTTTTGGCAACTATTAAAATCAAAGTGAGTTAATCTCAACTTTTAAGTTAATCAGAAAATTTATATAGTTAATAAAATTATTTACTAGATGTGTGGATAATTTATTATTGATTGTTATTGACTGTTTGGATGAATTACTAGTTTATATTGTTGGTTTGGATATATTCCTGTCTATTGGAGTGGATGAGACCCTATTACATTCCTGTGTAAGAGCGGATGACTCTTTGTATACGAATCCCACCTCAAAGCGGTTGATTTTATTTTATAATTATATATTGTATGTGATGCAGGGGGACGGGTTGGAGGGATCCAACAGGATTCCTCACACAGTTGATTTATTTTCATATGAATTGATATATAATATGTTGGATGTTATAATTGATGACATGGACACGATTTTATTTATTTAGTGCTTTAGTAGCACTAGGCCTTATATTTTGGTATTTTAAAATACCATAAAATAGTGATTGGTTTTGAAAAGGGATTCCAAAGTTATTTCGGAAATTATATGTAACAACCCGCATATTTTACGATTATATAATTAAATGTTTTATTTAAATATAGCATCATTTGTTGAATTTAAAGTCCGAAATGTGACTTTTTGTAAACAGTCGATTCCGAACTCAGGACCACTTCCATTGAGTTCAAAATGACATTTACAACTTTTTTGAGTATAAACATTGATATGTTTGGAGTTGATTAGGATTTTGGTATTTTCATTTGGGCTTTGGGTTGGGTCCTAGCCCATTAACCCAATAATAGATACCAAACTCTTCAACCAAATACCCTAACTCCTCTCCCCTTCATTTATTCTATTCGTCATTTCCTAACACTCAAGCTAAAGAAAAAAATGGGGGAGAAGAGGGGAAATTAAAATTTCAGTACTAAAATCAAAGAGAAGCTTAGGTAAGCATCCTCTTCATTTTCTCCATCTTAATCTCTCTTCAATTTTCAGAAATTCCTATAACCTAAATTAGGAAATTCATTTCATTTGGTAATAAATTGAAGATTCTTGAGGTGTTGTTGAAGAGAAATTGATCTTGCTTTGTTTTAGAGCTTCTCATTCCTTGTTTTTGAGTTTAAAGGTGATTTTTTGAACTCACATCTATGTCTATAGCTTTCATTATGGTTAGGAATGAATTCCTAACATCTATTTCATGTCCAATTGCTTTTGATTTGAATTGATTTGGTAAATTTTCCAATTTTGTTATTTTGTAGTCAAAATCTTTAAAGATCCTATCTTGGATGTTTGGACATGTTATTTGGGGTGTATCGAAGAGCCTATAAGGCTGGGTTGTCGCTTGGCATAATTCCATAGCCTCCGTCGCTCATCCGATCGCTTCTGAATTAATTTGGCCATCAATGGCCTAGGCAAACTGTTGCCCAGTACATGCAACTAGACGTCTGGTTGAAGAACTCAAACGTCTGGTTAGGGCAACAGAAGAAAACAAAAGGAGATTCAGCAGAAGGAAAAAGGGCAGAGCCCTTGACCAGACGTCTGGTTAGACTATACTAGACGTCTGGAGGGGGGTTCTGGAATAAAATAAAAAGGGGAAAAAGAAACAGAAAATGGCAGAACCCTAGGTCAGACGTCTGGCCGAACCAACCGGACGTCCGGTCCTGTTGGTTTTTGCCCATTTTGCCTATTTTGTGCGAATTTTCATTTTCTTATTGATTTTTGTTGATCCGATTAGTTGTTGTCGTTTATTATCGACTTTGATGACTTCTTTTTTGGATTTTTGGGAATATCCATTTGATGGATTTGATATCAATTTCTATGGTTTTGATTCACGTCGTCGAATGTGAATTTTTGGTGATAGATTGTTTTTACAATCGTTTCTACGATTTGTCACTTTAAAATACAAAGGTTTCTATACTAGTAGTAAATACACAAACTCTTTCATATAAACGATTTCAACACTACTTTTAAATACAAATCTCGTTTTTAAAACCATTTTCCAATCTATTAGTATATATAAACCTTTACCTCATTCGTATGAGAAATCCAATTAAACGACTTAGCAAAGCAAGTGGTATGAAACGCTTGTGTTTACTTCATCGGTTAATTCTTGGACTTGTTCGATGGAAATCTTGTGATAATTTTTGAGTGGAAATCTACAATTTGTTCGCAAATATTTAAGTTAAGCTAGTGATTATGGGACATGAAGCTAAACTCATTTATTTACTAGCTTAGTGATTTTTACACTTTTATTGATCTATTATGATCATTTTGTGGTTTAGACGAGCGATATGGGATGTCTTTTTGTCCGCGTGGAGGACGGTACCCCGTTTTGTGGAGTTTTGTCTCATTTTTATGGGCTAGCGACCCATCGCTTTTTATGGAGTTTGGTTCATCGGGCGTACCGTTGTACTACGTCATTGTTCCGGCTTATTTGAGTTTCAGGTTCCTTGGGCGTACCGTTGTACTACGTCGTTGCACTGGCTCTATGGGTTAGCGACTCATGGGATAGCGTCCCATTTGTGATACACGTGTTGGTGAGCTTTCATGCTCCCGTTTATGATTGGCCTCCCCCGTTTTGTGATTTCTGGATTTCTAATTGATGATTTCTGAAATTTGTGTTTCACCAATTTTTTTGATTTGCATTGATAAGCTCTATCAATATTTTTGATTTGATGAATAAGTTAAAGAATATGTCATTCATTTTGGGGTATGAGAAAATTTGAGATATTGTATGATTTTTGTTGTTATCATATGTATTTGTCATATCTCTTATCCTATCTCATCTTATTTGATATTTATAGCTAGACTGATCCGTTTGTCATTTTTCTTCTTAAATAATACTCAGGTCATACCGAGGTGTTTCAGGTGCTTCCACTTGACTTTTTAGTAGGGACTAGCTTTTGACTTTTGGCTAACTACTTTAGCTTAGTAGATTTTTTTTATACATTCGAGATAGAGACTCCTTGATGTATACATATTCTTTTGTCTAGCACTTGTATCTTTTCTTTTGTGATGTAGTGGATCTTGTATGACTCTACTTTGATGTACACTTCTATGTGTTATATTCATATCTGTTTCCGCCTTTGTGATATGAATATCTGTGACTGATTTATGTTATTCTTATTTTATATTTGTTTCCGAAGGCCACATAGCCACCGTATAGTAGCTTTGAGTTTGTATTTGATATGTCAGATTTCCTCTTGAAATGAAATGCATGACATACTATCTGACATATCGGTACTCGCCCAAAGCAATTACACAGATGGTCGCTCCTCAACAACCTTATTCTTCATACTAATTGATGGCATTACACAGTAGTATCCTTGGTTAGTGTGAGTATAGAGTTGGGGCGTCACAGCTTGGTATCAGAGCCAAACTTTGGAACAATGTAGAATAATCTAGCAAGAATCATTGTCCTAAGTCTGTCTTAGGAATCGTGCCTTAGGATTTAATTCGAGTCATAGGACCCGTTCTATCCTATTTTCTTTTATGATGCCTTGTTTTATTAATCAAGTTTGTTTGATATTCATTCTAAGAATAAACTTTTTCCTCTTCTTTCTTTCTTTCTTAAAGAAGAGAAATGGTTAGACCTGGCCGTCCCAGTGCCGGTCAATCTAGTGCTACTCCTCAGGATGGCGTATTCATGTATGCCCAATAGCTTTTGGATCTTGTAAAGAATGCCCAAGCTGCCGGACCCATTCCTGAGCCTACTCATCCTAAATCCGGGTTTGCACGTTTGTGTAGTGATTATACCAATTTGGGTTGAAGGCCATTCAAGGGTTCTGAAAGCATTATAGAAGTCCTAGCTTGGCTTAGAACATGCGATTGCGTCTTTTCTCGCATGAATCTTGTGGATCTACATCGAGTCCAAGTGGCTTCTAGCATGCTCCAGAAGAGAGCATTAGATTGGTATGAGCTTTTGATTTCGGAAATTATTGAAGCGGATCTTACTTGGGAGCAATTTCGGGAACGGTTCGAATTGAAGTTTGTGCCGGAAGCTGAAAAAGTAACTTTAGCCCGACGCTTTATTGACCTTGTTCAAGGTGAATCTTCTGTGACTGACTATGTCGCATCTTTTGAATCCCTCTCTAAATATGGGGTCGAGTATATTAATACCCCATTGAAGAAAAATCAAAGGTTTATATATGGGTTGAATAAGAACCTCAAATAGCCTTCACTTCTGAAACTAGAAGTTTCTTTCGATCAGCTTGTAGATATCGCTCTTCGACTTGAAGAGGCCAATAAAGAAAGTGATGTCGAAGTTGTGAGTGCTAAACAGAACTTCAACAACAACAAGAAGAGGCAACTCAACAGTAAGTTCATAGGCCCTAATACCAACAAGAAAGGGAAGCATGCAACTTCGGTAGCAAGGACTCCTACCTCTAGTCGTGGACAATGCTACAATTATGGTTCTAAGGACCATTATGCAAATAGATGCCCGAAACCCCTTTATTGTCGTTATTGAAAAAGTCCGGTTCATCTTATATTTTCATGTCCCATAATTCAAAGTAGGAAAGAAGGAAAGCTGAATGTTGTGCAAGCCCCTAGTAACACTCCTCTTTGTCAAGGTATTTCTCATTCTGTCCTTGATGGAATTATTATGTTTCGTGATCATCCTATTCGAGTTCCTTTTGATACGGGTGCATCTCACTCTTTTATATCAAAAGAACTTGTTGATACTTTGTCTTTAAATGTTATGGGCTTGATGACTTCGCTGAGAATTGCGAATCCGGTTGGTGGATCTGCAACACTCAGTTTATTTCGTAAAGATGTCAAGATTATTTTATGTGATTATGATTTCTGAGCCGATTTGCATGTTATGCGTTACTTAGGTTTCAGAATGAATTTAGGAATGGATTGGCTCAATCGTTATGAAGCCCACATCTTATGTCCCGAGAGGACTATCCATCTTTGACATCCCCAATCTATTAAGCAGATTTCTATTGTACTTAAAGATTTAGATTCTAATTCGGTAGCATCCTTATATTCTCTAAATCTGCATGATGATGATAATGATGATGGGGAAGATGTCATTTCCCTCATTCACATTGTTTGAGAATTTCCCAACATCTTTGAGCCCGTTTTAGGATTACCACCTAAGCGAGCAATTGAGTTCATAATTAATCTAATCCCTGGAGCTCCACCTATCACTCGTCCTCCTTATTGTATGTCCAATAAGGAAAATGAGGAGATCTGTAAACAATTATCTGAATTGGAAGCAAAACAGTTTATTCATTCTAGTTCCTCCCCATGGGGAGCTTCGGCTATCTTTGTGAAGAAATCCAATGGTACACTTAGGCTTTGCGTTGATTACCGCGAGCTTAATGATCACACCGTCAAGAATAAATATCTGAATTGGAAGCAAAACAGTTTATTCATTCTAGTTCCTCCCCATGGGGAGCTTTGGCTATCTTTGTGAAGAAATCCAATGGTACACTTAGGCTTTGCGTTGATTACCGCAAGCTTAATGATCACACCATCAAGAATAAATATCCCTTACCTTGGATTGATCATCTATTCGATCAACTTAGTAGTGCTAGAGTCTTTTCACTGTTAGACTTAGCAATCGGTTTTCATCAGCTTCGAATTGTAGAGGATAGTATTCCTTTGATATCGTTCTGTGCTCGTTATGGATCTTATGAATGGCTTGTTATGCCATTTGGTTTAACGAATGCTCCAACTTATTTCGTTGACCTTATGAATCGAGTTTTCAAAGGCTTCCTCGATCGATTTGTTCTCATCTTTATTGATGATATTCTTGTTTATTCTAAAACCGAGGAAGAGCATGAAAAACATCTTCAGATTGTGTTGGAAACTCTTAGGAGCAATCAATTGAAAGCAAAAATTTCTAAGTGCCACTTTTGGCAATCCCGTGTGAAATTTTTAGGACATATTATTTCTGAATCCGGAATTTTCGTGGATCCTTTAAAGATTGAGGCGATTCAAAATTGGAAGAGACCGGAGAGTGTGACGGAAATTTGTAGCTTTCTTGGATTGGCGGGCTATTACCGTCGGTTCATAAAAGACTTTTCTAAAATTTCCGTGCCTCTTACTAGTTTGACAAAGAAGGGAGTTAAGTATATTTGGTCAGACAAATGTGAAGCTGCTTTTCGAAAATTAAAAGAACTCCTTTCCGATGCTCTTATACTTGTGATTCCCGAAGGGAACCAAGACTTTATTGTTTATACCGATGCTAGTTGTGCTGGTTTGGGAGCCATTCTCATTAAAAGAGAACATGTTATCGCTTATGCTTCTAGGCAATTAAAGCCTGCGGAGACTAGTTATGCCACTCAAGATTTAGAGCTCGCGACCATTGTTTTCGCCCTTAGAATTTGGCGTCATTACCTTTTGGGAGAGAAATTTGTTCTCTACACCGATCATAAATCTTTGAAGTATTTGTTCTCTCAAAAGAAACTTAATTTGCATCAACAACGTTGGCTCGAATTCCTTGCATCTTATGATCTTGATATTCTTTATATTCCTGGAAAGGGAAATCGTGTTGCCGATGCCCTTACTCGTAAGCAACAAGCGGTTGTTTCCATGATGATATCCGAATGGAATGATCTCAAGACTCTGTCCACTTGTGAGATTCGAGATCGTGAATCCAATTCATGTTCATCTCTTGTTTTATATAGCCTTGGGGCTCATCCTTCTCTTTTAGACCACATCCTTGAAGCTCAAAAGCAAGATCCCGAATTGGCTCATCTTAGCCAAAGTTGTAAGGATAAAAATAATATTGATGGTTTGAAAGACTTTGAAATTGATGCTCATGGAGGAATTCGAAAATTTGGTAGACTTATTGTGCCAAATATTAGTGATCTTCGTAAGGACATTTTAGAAGATTCTCATCGTTCTAAATTTACCATTCATCCCGGTAGTAGTAAAATGTATGCAGACATGAAACGACTTTATTATTGGGATGGAATGAAATATGATATTGCTAACATTATTAAGTATTGCATGACTTGCCAACTCGTAAAGGCCGAGCATCAAAGGCCTGGTGGGTTATTGCAACCTTTAGACATTCCCGTTTGGAAGTGGGATCAAATCTCCATGGACTTTATTGACGGTCTTCCTCATTCTCATTTGGTTCATGACAGTCTATGGATGATTGTAGATAGACTTACAAAATCCGCCCATTTTATTCCCGTTCGGTCCAATCGGACCGTACCTCTTTTGGCCAAACTCTATGTTAAAGAAATTGTTAAATTGCATGGAGTTCCTACTTCTATTGTTAGCGATCGTGATCCATTATTTACTAGTGGATTTTGAAAGGGTCTTCAAAAAGCTTTGGGAACGAAGCTTAATTTTAGCACCGCTTATCATCCTCAGTCCGATGGACAAACAGAGCGTGTGAATCAAACCCTTGAAGATCTCCTTCGAGCTTGTGTTCTTGATTTTGGTGGAAGTTTGGAAGCTCATATTTCTCTTGTTGAGTTTTCTTATAATAACAGCTTCCAATCTAGTATTGGTATGGCACCTTTCGAGGCACTCTACGGAAGGCCATGTCGATCTCCTTCATGTTGGCTTGAAGCTGGTGAGAAGCTAGTTTTAGGTCCAGATTTTATTCGTGATGCCACAGAAAAGATTGATCTTATTTGTCATAGGATGAAAGAAGCTCAAAGTAGACAAAAATCCTACGCCGATAACCGAAGAAGAAATTTGGAATTTTCTGTGGGAGATTTGGTATTCATTCGTGTTTCACCTATGAAGGGTGTTGTGAATTTCAGTCGATCGGGAAAGTTAGCACCTCGATATATTAGCCCATTTCCTATCACCCAACACATTGGTTCCGTGGCTTATCGCCTTTTATTACCGGCTCAATATTCTGCTATTCATGACATATTCCACGTTTCTCAACTATGGAAATGCCTTAGAGATTCCGATTCTATTCTTGAGCCCGGTGTTATTGAAGAAATTAAAGTTTCACCTAATTTGACTTATGAGCAACATCCTATTCGTGTCATTTCTACGGAGGTTAAACGCCTTCGTAATAAAGATGTTCCGCTTGTGAAAATTCTATGGTCCCAAATCCTAAGGATTGTTCTTGGGAATCTTGAGAATTCATCGAGCGAACACATCCGGACTTACTCTCTCGTGCTCCTTAAGGTGAACTTCTCACTTCAAAATTTTCTTTTATGTTGTTATGCCTTAGAGTGGTTGTTACTCTTTATTTTCTTCTTAAGTATTGCGAGGACGCAATTTCTTTAAGGAGGGGAGTCTATAACAACCCGCATATTTTACGATTATATATTTAAATGTTTTATTTAAATATAGCATCATTTGTTGAATTTAAAGTCCGAAATGTGACTTTTTGTAAACAGTCGAATTTGGATTTGGGACCACTTCCATTGAGATCAAAACGATGTTTGCAACTTTTTTGAGTATAAACATTGATATGTTTGGAGTTGATTCGGATTTTGGTATTTTAATTTGGGCTTTGGGTTCGGTCCTAGCCCATTAACCCAATAATAGAACCCAAACTCTTCAACCAAATACCCTAACACCTCTCCCCTTCATTCATTCTACTCCTCATTTCCTAACACTCAAGCTAAAGAGAAAAATGGGGGAAAAGATGGGAAATTAAAATTCGTAAGCCCTAGATTCCTAGGAAATTCGAATTCAAGTTCTAAAATAAAAGAGAAGCTTAGGTAAGCATCCTCTTCATCTTCTCCATCTCAATCTCTCTTCAATTTTCAGAAATTACTATAACCTAACTTAGGAAATTCATTTCATTTGGTATTAGATTGAAGATTCCTAAGGTGTTGTTAAAGAGAAATTGATCTTGCTTTGTTTTAGAGCTTCTCATTCCTTGTTTTTGAGTTTAAAGGTGAGTTTTTAAACTCACATCTATGTCTATAGCTTTCATTGTGGTTAGGAATGAATTCCTAACATCTATTTCATGTCCAATTGCTTTTGATTTGAATTGATTTGGTGAATTTTCCAATTTTGGTATTTTGATGTCAAAATCTTTAAAGATTCTATCTTGGATGTTTGGATATGTTATTTGGGGTGTATCGAAGAGCTTATAAGGCTGGGTTGTCGCTTGGCATAATTCCCTAGCCTTCGTCGCTCGTCCGATCGCTTCCGAACCGATTAGGCTATCAATGGCCTAGGCAAACTATTGCCCAGTACATGCAACCAGACGTCTGGTTGAAGAACTCAGACGTCTGGTTAGGGCAACAGAAGAAAACAAAAGGAGATTCGGCAGAAGGAAAAAGGGCAGAGCACTTGACCAGACGTCTGGTTAGACTATACCAGAAGTCTAGAGGGGGGTTTTGGAAAAAAATAAAAAGGGGAAAACGAAACAGAAAATGGCAGAACCCCAGGTCAGACATCTGGCCGAACCAACCGGACGTCTGATCCTGTTGGTTTTTATCCATTTTGCATATTTTGTGCGAATTTCCATTTTCTTATCGATTTTTGTTGATCCGATTAGTTGTTGTCATTTATTATCGACTTTGATGACTTCTTTTCTGGATTTTTGGGAATATCCATTTGATGGATTTGATATCGATTTCTATGGTTTTGATTCACGTCGTCGAATGTGAAATTTTGGTGATAGATTGTTTTTACAATCATTTCTATGATTTGTCACTTTAAAATACAAAGGTTTCTATACTAGTAGTAAATACACAAACTCTTTCACATAAAGGATTTCAACACTACTTTTAAATACAAAGCTCCTTTTTAAACCGTTTTCCAATCTATTAGTATATACAAACCTTTACCTCATTTGTACGAGAAATCCAATTAAACGACTTAGCAAAACTAGTGGTATGAAACGCTTGCATTTACTTCGTCGGTTAATTCTTAGACTTGTTCGATTGAAATCTTGTGACAATTTTTGAGTGGAAATCTACAATTTGTTCGCAAATATTTAAGTTAAGCCAGTGGTTATAGGACATGAAGGTAAACTCATTTATTTACTAGCTTAGTGTATTTTACACTTTTATTGATCTATGATGATCATTTTGTGGTTTAGACGAGCGATATGCGTGTCTTTTTGTCCGCGTGGGCGACGGTACCCCGTTTTGTGGAGTTTCGTCTCATTTTTATGGGCTAGCGACCCATGGCTTTTTATGGAGTTTGTTTATCGGGCATACCGTTGTACTACGTCGTTGTTCCAACTTATTTGAGTTTCAGGTTCCTCGGGCGTACCGTTGTACTATGTCGTTGCACCGGCTCTATGGGTTAGCGACTCATGGGATAGCGTACTGTTTGTGATACACGTGTTGGTGAGCTTTCATGCTCCCGTTTATGATAAGCCTCCCTCTTTTTGTGATTTCTGGATTTCTAATTGATGATTTCTGGAATTTGTGTTTCACCAATTTTTGTGATTTGCATTGATAAGCTCTATCAATATTTTTGACTTGGTGAATAAGTTAAAGAATATGTCATTCTTTTTGGGGTATGAGAAAATTTAAGATATTGTATGATTTTTGTTCTTACCATATGTGTTTGTCATATCCCTTATCCTATCTCATCTTATCTGATATTTATAGCTAGACTGATCCGATTATTATTTTTCTTCTTAAATAATACTCTGGTCAGACCGAGGTGTTTCAGGTGCTTCCACTTGACTTTTTAGTAGGGACTAGCTTTTGACTTTTGGCTAACTAATTTAGCTTAGTAGATATTGTTTTTATACATTCGAGATAGAGACTCCTTGATTAATACATATTCTTTTGTCTAGCACTTGTATTTATTCTTTTGTGACGTAGTGGATCTTGTATGACCCCTACTTTGATGTACACTTATATGTGTTATATTCATATCTGTTTTTTCCTTTGTGATATGAATATCTGTGACTGATTTATGTTATGCTTATTTTATATTTGTTTCCGAAGGCCACATAGCCACCGTGTAGTGGCTTTGAGTTTGTATTTGATATGTCAGATTTACTCTTGAAATGAAATGCATGACATACTATCTGACATATCGGTACTCGCCCAAAGCAATTACATAGATGGTCGCTCCTCAACAGCCTTATTCTTCGTACTAATTGACGGCATTACCCAGTAGTGTCCTTGGTTAGTGTGAGTATAGAGGTGGGGCGTCACATTATATATGTTTTAAATAATTATTCTTGAATTATTTGAAGAATTAATTTATTTTAAAATCAAAGGTATGATTTTTGGATATTATTATTTAATAGTTTTATGAAATATTTTAAATAGAGATTTTGAACAGTAAATAAAGATTTTTAAAATCTTGGAAATAAGTCCGTGTTTTATAATAAAGTATTATGGTTTTAGCAAGGGGATAGAAATAATTATTAGCCATTTTATATAAGCGATATGTATATAGTATATACAAGTATTAAGATTTATTTATAATTTTGGAGATTTATAAAGGTGATAATGTATAAAGTAACATTTTACCAATAAAGTTAAGATTTGTAAACTCGTATTTATTTATAAAGGGATGGATTATGACCGGTGTGTATAAATTAAAGGGAAACTATTATCATTTAATAGATTGGAGAAATAAATCAAATGGTAGATTTATTATGAGATGTGGGACGCTGTTTTTAGAAAATTGTTGATTCTATTTTGTAAATGGAAGGTGATGGTAAATTTGGAAATGTTAAAACGATATTTTATAAATTGAAGAAATTTATAAAAAGAAATTTATACCTATGGGAGCAAGGTTAAATTGGTTAAAATTATGTTTTGAATGAGATTTTATGAATAAGTGAGATTTATAAAGGAATAGAGTTATAAATAGGGTTTATAAATAAATGGATTTTATGAAAGGAAGTTTCATAAAATAGAAAAGATTTATAAATATAGCTTTATAAATATGGAGACGATTATGTGGAAAGTTAAGTATGGATTTTTATCAAGGAAATATAATTCTGTTTTAAAAATTGTTTATTTATATTAATACCGTTTAGAGGTAGTTTATCAATATTTTAATATTTGAAACATTATTATTTAAAATTATTAATATGGTTTGAAATAAATTTTAATTATTTCTCAATAAGGCTTTGGAAATTAATTATTAATATTTATAATAATTTTGAAGATAAATTATCATGTTTATTTAAGAATGTTTTGGAAATTATTAATTATTATTTCAAGATGTTTTAAAGTTAATATTTATTTATCTATAATGTTATTAGTATATGGTAATGTCTAAAGGAAAAGATTAGAATTTTATTTTAAATGTTTCAAGATTTATAAATAGGTTTTTTATAATAGATGTGGATTATAATAGGAATCTTATAATATGTTTTGGAAAACAAAAAGGAAGATTGGTTAAAAGATAAAAGAGTTTTATAATTAGATTTAGATATTTATAAAAGAATTTTAGAAATGGGTTATAGATTTATAAAAGGAGTTTATTAAATGGTTTTATGGATTTATAACGGAGTTTATAAATGATTTAGAATTGTATGAAAGAGAACCGTCCTCAGCATTGGTGAATATACTTATACCGTTGAGATAGGTATATGAATATTTTTCAAGTATTGAAAATATAAGGGTTTGTGAACGAATCTTTGTAAAAGTATTTTGGTACAAATATTTACAAAGTGATTTGAGTTAATGGAAGGATTTGTTAAGAAGGCCTAGTATTGCTTGGTGTTTGACTAATGTTGGTTTTCCCCATGGAATTAAATCCCTGATTGGATGCTTGTTATTCGATGGTTAAATAACAGACTATTAAAATTGGACCCAAACATAACTTTGGAAATATCTAGGAGAAACACGTGAGTTATATGCCACAGTCATCTTCGATGATGCTGTACTGTGTGTATAAATCTTGTTTCTTTCTCTTAGGACAATGATAAGGGAATCCATCCACTAACGATTAGAATGCGATCCCCGATCTTATCTTTGGATGTTTATTTCCTAAAGAATCGGGGTTGAGTTTACCGAAAATTATCGAAAGTTATTTTCGAAGAGACCGGGATCGGATATGTTATCCGAAAACCACTTTGATTCAAGTTAAGCGTTTTGAAGTGAAGACATCTTGAAGATGATGGAATTGAAGGTGGAGTTCTCAATTGTTTCATTCAGATCCAGAACGAACTTGTATGAATGAATGCTGCTTTGCATTGTTGCCTGGAGGGCAGTGTTAGCATTCTAAGTGGGAAGTGCTATATAAAAGTTAAAACGTAGCCTCAAGCCTCATCAACCGGGAATGACTAAAACAAGGGAGATGCAGCAGCGCTAAGTGACTCGCTCCCAAGTAGGGTATGATCATCCCTATCTAGAGTTGCTATTATCTCTCATCTGTATGCTTTGGGGCCTATTAACGAAGGGGTGATCATATTTTGTACTATCCAATGAAGGGTAGGCTGGTTCTGTGTTGGGACGGGTCGATAGGTCTGACTTCAGTGTTATTTTGTCTAGAGATGCACTATGACGGACGGTACCAAAATAGCCCAGTCATTGTATGTAATCCATTTTCCAATACGAGCTTTTACGGTTTTAGTTGTAAGCCTATTATGCTGGAATCTAATTAATGTAACAATTTCGGCAAAGATAAATATGTATTTGTATTTAGACACTATTATAATACTTGAGAATCTCATATGAAATGTTTTGGTTATCGTAAGGCAAAAACCATTCGTGTTTATGTGTGGAGTGGTCTTATGAGGATTTTCGAAAGGTTTTCTATATCTTTAAAAACCCAATTGGGTGTGTTTTTTCACACTGGTTTTCCAGACTGGCTCGGGTGTTATTTTATTATAATTCTTGGGTCAGACCGATCATATTTACAGATTGCTTGGGATGCATTGGAGCTCGAAAGACGAGTTGGAGGTCTTCAAGTCGTATTCATGTATATGTCAATTTTTCACTGCTTTGTTGTTGAAATCATCAGCGTTTGTGAGGACATGTTGTTATAACTGCCCAGGCTGATGATTGTGAGTGTTGTTGTGACGACCCACATTTCGAAGGGTTTAAATCGACAATAATCCACACATGTCCAACTTAAACAATCTTGAACATAGATAATCAATAGGGTTAAATAAGAAAAATAAGAAAAGAAGAAGAAAACAAACACAGAATCTCACAGCGGAATGACAAAATATAATAATCAAATAAATAGTTCATGAAGCTGTTTATATTATACATTTGATTATAATTTATACAACACTTATCAGAGTTATATGTACAATAGGGTCAAATAAAACCATGCAGCAGAATAACATGATGCAGGGAATAATAATATTAACAATATACCAAATCTTTGTCGTCGTCCTCCAGAGAATAATCTTCAAGGCACTAAAAAACTCAGGACTGGCCCAAGCGTAATGAAAAACAAAACACTCGAGTCAGGACTAAAATATTCTTATGTGAGTCAAATCGATATTACATAATATGAGTGTAATTGCGTCAGAGATGTTTACGGGATTTCACATCTTCTATCCAGTGTATAACGTGCGTGCAATAACTCAAGAGATGTTACGGGATTTTCCATCTCTTAAGGATCCGTAGAAATATTATATATAGTAGAATACACTACATATATAATGTCTAAGCAGTAAAATAAATATTTTTCTTAGCGTTAACGCTTTACATTAATCCCCCTTAACGTGTTTTTAAGCATTGTCGTACAGTATGCATTTAGCACAACCAGTAGCACGTCGGTAGCCAGCGATGCGCCGTGATACGACAACACTAAACCAAAATCGTAGGGGTCTTGTATAGGGATAAAAGTATGACAAGGCACGTGAGGCAATGCCCAAGGTAGGATACTACCAGTTTGGGTCGTAGGGCTGGTGGTAACGCATCATAGGCACGACCGCCCACCGCATCCATCCATCCATATCGAGTTAAGGGAAGCTATCCCACAATCATGGTGCACCAATCGAAACCAACAACAAGGGTAATAATATGGACCAAGTACAAGAAATCGAAGAATGGATGTCCGCTAGGGGTAGCAAGCCCTCTTGGCCCTGTCAAGCCGTCCCATTTTAGTCATTTCAAATTTGCACAAGTGCCGGGGTCTATCCATCACCGTTCTCTTTCTTCAAATCCAACAAATGATTCCAAATCCAACCACTTTGTTCTGGAGTCTCCTCCGCATACACAGTTGTTAAAGTGGTTCCAATATTGACGGAGAGTATGCCAATAAGAGGCCCCGGTCTCTTTAACAACCAATCGTCATTTTACACACCGGTTGGTACTTTTATATTTCGAAAACAATCCGTACTTGTTATCAAAACATCATATTCGCTTCAAAATCAAATTCATTTCGAGATCATCATATTTACTCAAAATATACTCTTTGACTTCAAAATCATTTTTGCCTTGATATCTCGTTTTCACCTCCAAAATTATTTTGAATTTCAATTTAGGTTATAACTTCATTTTAACCCAATTCGTATTTAAATCCATGATTCAAATATAAACAATTCCCACTCTGACCAGTTTGAATTTTTAGAAATAGCTTGAATAGTTTTAAAATAGTTAAATAGTTAAAATAGTTTAATATATATAGTTTGAATATTGAAATGGTTTACATTGTAAAATAGCTTGGAAAATCAAAATAATTTGAATATTTTAAAATGATAGTTTTTTTAAATAGTTTATATTAAAATAATTTATTTGAAAATAGTTTCAAAGTCAAACTGATTCAATTCCAAATCTTCCAATTCAAATCAATTTCAATTCCCATTTCCATTTAAATCGATTCAGTTCCGATTTAATTCGAATTAATTCGATTCCAATTTCAATTCAGATCAATTTCGATTTCGATTTCAAATTAATTTCAATTCGATTCCAATTTGAATTAATTTCAATTCAATTCTCAAATTTCAACCATTTCGATTTATATAAGTTCGAGTTCGATTTCAGAATATCGATTTAAATCACTTAAATTAAATTTAACTTCAATATTCAATTTATGATTCAAATCTTTAAATTCAATTCCGAGCTCAAATTTTGAAATATCCATTCAAATTACTTTTACTTGGATTTATTTTATTGTTCGAGTAAAAGTTCAAATCACTTAAACAATCAACTTCCATCATCCAAATGGTTTCTCAATTATAACTTCTATATTTCAAACTCGATCCTTTAAACAATTCCGGTTGACAGGTCCATTTTTAACATTTCGAGCTCGAGTTCAAAAATGATTCCATTTTCATAAATTCAATTTTACTTTTTAAAATCAAAATCAATTTAAATCATTTCAAATAAAAATCTTAAAATCATTTAATTTAACCAATCCGGTGTCCGTATATAATTTTCTATTTTATGGCCAAGTGAATCAGTTATTTCAATTTAATTCAGGGATGGATATATATAATTTCAATCCAAATAAATGTCATAGGTATATATTATTTTAACCTATTTCTTAATTTATCCAAAATAATTCGATTTACAGTTTTATATACTGTAAATAATATACAGGATGATAGCAGGATATATCAAAATAAATAAACATCCAAATCATCCAAAATATCAATCAGTAGCATCCATCACAATCAACATCCAAATCAGTCAAAATATCATAACAATTTACCAGTTATCAATAATCGACTAGCAATTTAATTTCCATTTCAAATTTGAGATATCAATTCAATTTCTTATCATTTTAATTCATATCAATTTAAATGTCGGTCAAATTTAACAACAACAGTCAATGAATTTAAATCACTTCACGAGATAAATTTAACTAACATAAAAATTATTTTAGTACTTCGTAAGCATATAAAATACACACCATTTATTTGAAACTGAAAATATTTCAGCTTCAAATAAATCCATCTCGATTCCAAGTCATAGACGGCGTCGATACGATTCCAACGCCACTCGTTTCGTCCGAAACAGACCTCGTATGCAAAAGTTACGAATTTATTAATATCGATGTAATTAAAACGTAATTAACTAAACTAATTACCCTAACTAATTAAAATAATTAATAACCTAACCCCTTCCCTCTCACGTACCAGGCCACCGCACGCTGGAAGAAACCCAGGCCGCAAGATCCCACAACACGCGATCATTGTCTCCCCTGCGCACACCACTAGAGGGCCTCGGCCATCAAGCAGACAACGCCATCAGAAGCACAATGCTCCACTCCACCACCACTGCAAGCATCGATTCCTCAATCGCCTCCGTCGACGAACGAAACCCAAACCCTAAACGCATGACTCCGCTGTGAGAAATGCGGATTAAGGATTTTAAGGCTAGAATTAACACTAGAGTGGGGGGGTGAATAGTGTTTTAAGAAATTTGTTAATCTTTTTGAGTTTATCTTACTTTGTTAACAATGTATACACTAATCAGACACAGATATGAACACATAATCAAACATAGATGCAAATATAAAGTAAAAGCAGTAAAGGAAAGAACACACCAGATTTTATACAGGTTCGGAGTTACCCTACATCCAGTCCAGCACAACTAAGTACAGATTTCCTTTCAAAATCAATTCAACAATTAGAACCCTCGGTTTCAAGGCTACGAGGTACACCCTCCAGAATCACAATCCTCTAGGTAGAGATACTTGATTTCCGGGGCAACAAGTTCACCCAATTGATTTCCAGGGCTACAATCACACCTTCTCTCGCTCAATTGATTTCAAAAAGTCTATAACTCAGATTAGCACTTGGATCTTGTAGAGATAGTGGAGAGAATCAAAACCAGAAATTATCTAGTTAGATTCGATATTGATTTCGGCAGAGTAATGGTGTAATTTGTAAATAAGAAAGTGGAGAAGAAGAAGAGAAGTTAAATCAGAGAAAAGTATTATAAAATTTGTTGAAACTGACCCTTATTTATAGAAGAACAACAGCCATGACCATTCACGAAAAGTTATGGCGAATAGACACTTCTTTTGAAATTTGAATTTTGAATTAAACTTTCACCATGTCGACATGGTGCCTATGGGCATGTTGACATCCCTCAGCCAAATTTGATGTTTTGAATTTCTATAAAAATAATATTTATCTTATATTAAAACTTTATAAATATACTTGAATATAGTTGAAATTCATAAGTAAATATAAAGAACAATATATATATATATATATATATATATATTATTTAACTATAATTTAAATCAAAGTATAAATAATTTAAAAGTTAAATATATTATTTGAAAAGATAGTTTAAAATCAAGAGAAATTTTGACTCTGAAAATAAAGATGTTTTGAAGCTAAAATTATTTTTAAAACGAAATCGAGGGTTTTGAATCTTTTTAAAAGGAAAGTTTTGAAATCAGTTCGAAAACAAGATAATTTTGAAAAATCATTTGAATTAAGCTTAGTGGATACAAAACAATGTCCCACTATATTTTCGTAGGTTCCATCCTACTTAGGGTTCCATCCCCTTAACGGGCTCGAAGTGGATTCCATTCCACGAATAAATTGGATATTAAGATGCTAGTGCTTTTCTACGAGTTTTAACAAATATTCCTAATAAAACAAACTTAACCTTGAAATCTTGAACTCTTGATAATCTTGATACTCATGAGTCTTCTATCTCTATATCTTGAATCTCTATACTGTACAGTCTTCATTCTTAATACCTGCATGGTTAGATCCTGCATATACATATATATCTAAACTTGTAATGTTTGTATTTATATTTTATAATCTATTCTAAGGTTGTTGTCATCAAAACCATCATCTCATGGACTAACAATCTCCCCCTTTTTGATGATGACAACCTTTGTTTATAAAATATTCCTTCTATCCTACTAACTCCCCCTAAAACTAACAACTCCCCCTTAATCTATGCCTAACTACCCTATTTTATATTTCTCCCCCTTTGTCATCAACAAAAAACTTACTCCCCCTTATTCTTGGACTTCAGTACCAGCATTGATAAACTATACAACGGAATATATAATATATAGATTACGAAATAATGATACTTATGAGCATAATAACTTAATTAAAGACTATATTCATTTCAGTGTATATATATATGTTTCACACATCAAAATTCAAACCAAATAAAATCAATCCACACAAAGTATCAATTCAAACCAAATTAAATCAAACAAATAAATTCAAACAAAGAAAGAAATTAAACGTTACGAGGAACATCTACCCATCCATCTTCTCCAAATATAGGGTCTGCTTTAATTGCATCCCAATTCTCATTGTCATTGGTGAGAGAGACAGGAGGATGCGCTTCATTATCATCCTTGTGTAGAGAGGAGATCATCCATCGTATTGCATCGAAGTGTCTCTCTTGTTCCTTGACCATCTGTATTTGACTCAATTCTAAGTGACGCTGGTTTCGTAGAATAAAAGAGAGAATATTCTTGAATGAATTGAGTGTTTCTTCAAGATTTTCAGATAGATTGTGAATAGGATTGGCCATAATTGAATTAGAGAAAGAAATGAAGGATATAGATAATGAGAAATAAATTTCAGTGAAGATTTCTGGAAGAAAGAAGGTATATATAGTTGTAGAAATTCGTTTGAAATGAATAGACATTTGGTAGTTATTCAAATTTCAAATTCAAAATCAATAATCACTTCTGACCAGTACATGTCGACATGGTCTTCTAGGGGATGTCGACATGGGTTAGTGAAAATTTATGACAACTTTGATTTTGTGAATAATTGTGTATATGTATATATTTATATAATATAATAACATTTATTCTAGAGATAAGATAAGATAGATAACAGAAAGGAAATTTCATTTCATTACGATAATACAAAGATTAAGCATAATGAACTACACGAACATTCGAAAAAACAAACTAAGACAAATACAATAAGATACTAAAAGATAAAAATAGTTAGAAGATGAAGATGATGAAGATACTCCAAGTTTCTTGCTGACTTTTGAAAAGAACTTGTTCATCTTCGAAGAAATGTTATCCAACTTCTTACTAACGGATCGTTTTAAAATCCGTTGATTCTCCACAATTATCTTTTGGTTTTTGAGAAGGGTTTTGTTGGATGGATTGGAAGGATATTCGATGCTTTCCAAAGAGGTTTCACCTTCTTCTTCTTCTTCCATTTCCATTTCATCCCTTTCTTCTTCTTCTTCCTCTTCCATTTCTTCATGAGCCAAACGCTCTTCCTTTTCGGCAAGAGTCTCATAAGGTTGAAAAACATATGGGATTTTCATGAGAGAAATGTTTGAGATTTTAAAAACTTTTCTTGAAATAAATTCTTCTCCCTTGAAATTTACTCCAAAATAGTTGAAAATCCGAGTAAGGTAAATTCCATGATATAAAGTGTTTTCTCCCATTTCAAAATTTTTATGACGAAGTTCATCCAAAATAACTTGCGCCCAATTGATATCATAATTTCCGAAAATAGCAAAAAGTGCTTTGCACACTTTTGAAGTAGGATTGTTAAAATTTCCCGATCTTGGGGTCAAAGTATGTTGTAAGAGAAGATTGACAATTCTTGCTTTAGGACGAAAGTTTCGGTTTTTAAATTCAAAGTTTTCATCTCCTTCAAAAATATGATGAAATGTCTCACGATCATGTTCATTGATTTGAAAACTAGAAAGATCCATTCCCGTGCTTTTGCAATTGAGAATGGTACCCAAAAGATCACAATTCAAAACAATTTGAGTGCCTTTGACACTACTCCAAATGTAACAACCCGCATATCTATCGATTTTATATTTAAATATTTTATCGTTAGTCGGATGTTAGACCGAAAAGCTACTTTTTGCATACGGTCAAATTAGGACTCGAGACCACCCCCATTGAGTTCAAAATGACGTTTGCGATCTTTTTGAGTGTAAACTTCGATATGTTTGGAGATAGTGAAATTTTCATCACTTTTTTGTGTTGAGCTTTTGGTTTGGGCTGCACCTCTTCTACCTCAGCCCAACCCCTTCCTTCTCTTCATCACTTCATCAACTTTGAAGCTTTAGCAACAATGGTGGAGGGAGTAGGAAATTAAAATTCCAAGCTCAAATTCTTTAGCAAATTCAACATCTAACTCCAAATTCAAAGTGAAGACATTGATTCAAGCTTGTGGTTGATCTTTGCTTTGCCCCAAGCTTCATCTTCATCAAATTCCGTGAAAAGGTGAGATTTTTGATCTCACATCTTGCCTATATCTATCTTGGACTGTTGGGAATGATCCCCTATTGTATTTGCATCAACATTTGCATTTGGTTTGGATTGGATTGGCGAAAAACTTCAATTTTCAGCGTTTTGGTGATTTTTCTGGCCTTAAGTCGTTTCTGGCCTTCGCTGAGTCGTCCACGAGTTAAGCCTAAGTCGTGAGTCGTTCACGAGTTAAGGGCTTAAGTCGCGCGCGTGCATTTCTGTTCGCCTGGCTTGAGTCGTTCACGAGTCAAAGTGATGAGTCGTTCACGAGTCAAAGTGATGAGTCGTTCACGAGTTAAAGTGTTAAGTCGTTCTGGGTGTTCTGCCTTCGCTAGGTCGTTCGCGAGTTAAGTGCTAAGTCGTTCGCGAGTTAAGAGTTAGGTCGTACTGGGATAAGTCGTTAGGTCGTATAGACCTTAGCTCGTAGCTCGTATGGCTCTTAAGTCCTAGGTCGTTGGCTTTTAAATCGTTAAGTCGTAGGTCGCTGCTTCTACTAAGTCGCTAGGCCTCGCCAACTCCGCTAGCTCGCAACTGTTAAGTCGTATGACCTTAAGTCGTAGGTCGTCCCCGACCTAACTCCACTAGGTCGTTCCAGCCTTAGCTCGTAGCTCGAATTGAAGCTTAAGTCGTTAAGTCGTTCGTTCCACTAAGTCGTTCAAGGCTTGAGTCGTAAGTCGTTCGCGAGTTAGTACTTGGTCGTTCGACCTGTTCTTCTGCTAAGTCGCGTGGCATTCTTCACTTAGGTCGTATGACCTTATCCCTTAAGTCGTTAAGTCGTTCGTTCCACTAAGTCGTTCAAGGCTTGAGTCGTAAGTCGTTCGCGAGTTAGTACTTGGTCGTTCGACCTGTTCTTCTGCTAAGTCGCGTGGCATTCTCCACTTAGGTCGTATGACCTTATCCCTTAAGTCGTAAGTCGCTTGCCTCCCTTAAGTCGTAAGTCGTTCGCGAGTTAGTACTTGGTCGTTTGGCCTGTTTTTCCCCTAGGTCGTTCGCGAGTTAGTACTTGGTCGTTTGACCGGTTTGGCTTCTCGAGACAGCTTGCCTTCACTAGGTCGAACCCCGTATTACTCTGCGTAGGCAATCTCATCTGAAAAGCATTTATCAGAATTTCTACTTTGATGATTTTGGGACTGACTTCTTTGGACTTTACTCACGTCTTCGAACGTGAATTGATTTGTTTCTACAATCGTTTTATGACTTGTCACTTTAAAGATATATGAAGGTTTCAATACTAATAGTAAATATCAAAACTCTTTCATCAAAGCGATTTCAACACTATTTTAAGTATCAAAAGTTCGTTTTCTCAAACCGATTTTCAATCTACTAGTATATACAAGCCTTTACTTCACTCGAATGAGAAATCGACTTAAACGACTTAGTAAAACGGGTGGTATGAAACGCTTGCGTTCACTTCGTCGGTTAGCTCTTGGACTTGTTCGATTGAACCCTTTTTGTGACAATTTCCTAGTGAAGATTTACAGCTTGTTCGTAAATATTTAAGTTAAGCAAGTGGTTATGGGACATGAAGCTAAACTCATATATTTACTAGCTTGGTGTGATTGACACTTCCTTATGATCATGACGATCATTTTTGTGATTTAGACTAGCGATTGAGCGATGTCTCTTTGTCTACGTGGGAGACTATACCCCGATCATGTGATGTTTCGCCATCACATTTCCTATGGTCTTCGAGCCATTCATGTGTGAAAATTTAATGGATAGCTTCCATGAGATATCATCTCGTCATGTGTTTACGCGTAGGTGAGCTTCATGCTCCCATTCATGTGTTAGGCCTCCCCCCTTTATGTGTTTTCTGGATTTCTGATGATGATTTCTGGAATTTTGTGCTTCACCAATTTTCATGATTTTCATTGATATGATATCAGTTTTTGTGCATTGGTGAATTCATGTGTTATTGACTTGTTATGAATACAAGTTTAGGGTATGATACCCTATTTTATCTTTGAGAAGATTCTTGTGATATTGATTAATCTTTTGTTGATTATCATTTACATACTTATAGTAGTATGTCGCTACGGTTATTACATGTTCATGTCATGCCTTATACTGTATACCATATCATCTGATATTTATAGTTAGACTGATCCGTTTATTATTTTCTTATAAATAATACTCGGGTCAGACCGAGATGTTACAGGTGCTTCTGCTTGACTTCTCTTCAGGATATTTCTGACTTTTGGCTAACTACTTAGATTAGTAGTTTTTGGATGTACACCTTTGAGATATAGACTCTATGTTGTGTACTTATTCTTTTGTATAGCACGTGTTGCTATTCTTTTGTATTATCGTGGATCTTTCTGACCACTACTCTGATGTACACTTTCATGTGTTATATATATTTATTCATATCTTCTTCCGCCTTTGTGATATGGATGTCTGTGACTGATTTATGTTATGATTACTTCTATGTTTGTTTTCCGAAGATTATATATAGCCACCGTGTGATAGCTTTGTGTTTGTACCGGTATGTCGGATTTCCTCCTTAAAGGGTATGCATTCTATTCTATCTGACGTATCGGTGCTCGCACAAAGAAGTTACATGGATGGTCGCTCCTCCACAGCCTTATTCTCCGCGCTAATTGACAGCACTACATCGTAGTGTTCTTGACTAGCTTGGGTATAGAGGTGGGGCGTCACACCAAATTTCATTCTCATTTCCAATATAAAAACCATGGTTTAAATTAGCATAGAAGATTTTGACAAGATTAGGATAGCAAACAAAATCATTTTGAGAAGAGTCAATAAGACTTAAAACACCATTGTTTGCAAAAAGAGAATCAATTTCATAAGAAGAAAAATCTTGAAAAATAGCAAATTTTCCGGAATGGACTTTGGCATAATTAGCATAATTGATGTATGCTTTAATTGCCTCCAGATCATTGAATAATTGCTCTTTGATTTTTCTGGAAATTCTCATGGTTGAGGGGTTGCTTGAAGAAGCCATTAGAGTAGAGAGTAGAGAGCTTGAAGATATGAAGAGAGAGTTTGAATTTGAAAATGAAAGTGAAAAGATATGATAAAAGATAGTGAATAAATAGACTTTCAAAGGACATATTCTCTGGTCAAAAGGTATCTTTTCAGAGAAATAAATGAAGTGAAAAGGTGGAGGGAAATTCAAACATTTGAATTCAAAATTTGAAATTCAAATTCAGGTAGGCAAGTCGACATCATGGTAGGGGCCATGTCGACATGTGGCTTTGAATTTTCATGACATGATTTTTTTTAAGTTATCTAATATACATATATATAAATATTATTATTAATGTCTATATTTCTGAAATATTATTGTACTTACAATATATTTCAGAATGTGTCAAAAATAATAAAAATAATAAAATAATAGTAAAAAAATAGAAAATAAAATTTAAAATTCAAACAACATATCAATTCAAAATCAATCAATCAATCAATCAATTCAAAAACAACCAATCAATCAATCAATTCAAGCATGCAATTTCAGCCAATGTATTGTAAACGTGTACCTTTTTCAGATTCCGTGTCTTTGGTATTGACTAAATCGAGAATTGCTGTGAAACACAGATTTGAATTATCTTTCTTCTGTTCATCGCCGTTGGAGGATGAGTCAGAGTCATCTAGAGTAGCAGTGAACGCACGTTTCCGTTTCTTTGCAGAATCATTGTTTGTAGGAGGGTTTTGCTTATCTGGATGCGGACAGTCTCTTTTGATATGACCTGGTTCGTCACAATTGAAGCATTTGATAAAGTTTGGTACTGTAGTCTGATTACCGTAATTCTTAAAGTTGTTTCTCTTAGAACTATTCAATTTTCTGTACTTCAAGAATTTCCGAAAATTCTTGGTCATAAATTCTATCTCTTCATCATTATCACTGTTTGAGTCTGATCCGTTGATTAATGCATTGAATGCCATTGATTTCTTTTCAGATGCTTTGCTTTCTCTTCTCCCAATCATTTGAACTTCAAATGACATTAGATTTCCAATCAATTCTTCTATCTTTAAAGTACCGATGTCATTTGCCTCTTCAATTGCAAGTGTCTTTTGATCCCATTCTGGAGTGAGAGAATTTAAAATTTTTCTGACTTGATCTTCTTCCGAAAATTCCTTTCCCAAAGATATTAAAGAATGCACAATATCTTGAAATCGACTATACATATCTAAAATAGACTCATTAGTATTCATTTTAAATAACTGAAACTGATTTGTGAGCATGGAAATTTTGGTCTGTTTAACTTTGCTTGTTCCTTCGTGAGTTACTTGCAAAGTTTTCCAGATTTCATATGCAAACTTACAAACTGACACTCTATTAAATTTATTTCTTTCAAGTGAACAAAACAGAATATTCATTGCTTTAGAATTATTTTGTGCAACAGTCTTTTGCTCAGTGGTCCACTGTGCAAAATTAGTTGTGGGTTCAGAATATTCAGTTTGTGTGATATTCCAAGTATCTAATCCTACAGATTGTAAATATATTTTCATCCTACATGCCCAATATGCATAGTTACTGCCATTAAAAAATGGTGGTCTGGCAGTAGACTGACCTTCTACAAATGAACTAGTGTTGGTGGTAATAGTAGCACTAGTGTTAGTAGCTATTTTGAAATTTTTCAAAATTCAGATAATGAAACTTTTGAAAACAAGGCTCTGATACCAAATGTGAGAAATGCGGATTAAGGATCTTAAGGCTAGAATTAACAGTAGAGGGGGGGTGAATAGTGTTTTAAGAAATTTGTTAATCTTTTTGAGTTTATCTTACTTTGTTAACAATGTATACACTAATCAGACACAGATATGAACACAGAATCAAACACAGATGCAAATATAAAGTAAAAGCAGTAAAGGAAAGAACACATCGGATTTTATACTGGTTCGGAGTTACCCTACATCCAGTCCCGCACAACTAAGTACGGATTTCCTTTCAAAATCAATTCAACAATTAGAACCCTCGGTTTCAAGGCTACGAGGTACACCCTCCAGAATTACAATCCTCTGGGTAGAGATACTTGATTTCCGGGGCAACAAGTTCACCCAATTGATTTCCAAGGCTACAATCACACCTTCTCTCGCTCAATTGATTTCAAAAAGTCTATAACTCAGATTAGCACTTGGATCTTGTAGAGATAGTGGAGAGAATCAAAACCAGAAATTATCTAGTTAGATTCGATATTGATTTCGGCAGAGTAATGGTGTAATTTGTAAATAAGAAAGTGGAGAAGAAGAAGAGAAGTTAAATCAGAGAAAAGTATTATAAAATTTGTTGAAACTGACCCCTATTTATAGAAGAACAACAGCCATGACCATTCACGAAAAGTTATGGCGAATAGACACTTCTTTTGAAATTTGAATTTTGAATTAAACTTTCACCATGTCGACATGGTGCCTATGGGCATGTCGACATCCCTCAGCCAAATTTGATGTTTTGAATTTCTATAAAAATAATATTTATCTTATATTAAAACTTTATAAATATACTTGAATATAGTTGAAATTCATAAGTAAATATAAAGAACAATATATATATATTATTTAACTATAATTTAAATCAAAGTATAAATAATTTGAAAGTTAAATATATTATTTGAAAAGATAGTTTAAAATCAGGAGAAATTTCGACTCTGAAAATAAAGATGTTTTGAGGCTAAAATTATTTTAAAAACGGAATCGAGGGTTTTGAATCTTTTTAAAAGGAAAGTTTTGAAATCATTTCGAAAACAAGATAATTTTGAAAAATCATTTGAATTAAGCTTAGTGGATACAAAACAATGTCCCACTAGATTTTCGTAGGTTCCATCCTACTTAGGGTTCCAGCCCTTTAACGAGCTCGAAGTGGATTCCATTCCACGAATAAATTGGATATTAAGATGCCAGTGCTTTTCTATGAGTTTTAACAAATATTCCTAATAAAACAAACTTAACCTTGAAATCTTGAACTCTTGATAATCTTGATACTCATGAGTCTTCTATCTCTATACCTTGAATCTCTATACTGTACAATCTTCATTCTTGATACCTGCATGGTTAGGTCCTGCATATACATATATATCTAAACTTGTAATGTTAGTATTTATATTTTATAATCTATTCTAAGTTTGTTGTCATCAAAACCATCATCTCATGGACTAACATCTGCCTCCCTCGCGCCATCCTCTCCGTGCCTCCGATCGCTCGACCTTCTTCCTCTACAGCGCGCGATTCTCGACTTCGATTTACTTTTTCTTCTTCGTTCGTTTGTTGAAATGAAATGAGATGGGAAAGGAGAGCCGCGTTTAAAGGAAATGGGTACGGCATGAGCAGTTTGGGTGTGGGCTATGTATGGGATGTTGGAGAAGTAAAGAAAATATATATTATATTAGAAAATATCTAACCAAATTGCCCACGGGAATTCCAAACTCCAAATGCCGCATGCCGCATAGCGTTCCTAATGTTATACCCCTATTTCGAACGCAATGGAACTAGCCTCGAGGTCTAATTTGATCGTATGCAGAAGATAGATTTTCAAAATCAATTTATTTTGATTAAATTCATTTAATTAATTTTTGCGCGTTTCAAGCTCTCACGGTCAAACGACAAGTCTGATCGCTACGAAACTTGAAATCCTACAATAACTCACTATTACGGATCTGATGAAATGGGTTTCGTCGAAATCTGAGACAGTGGCCTAAATTCCATTTTAAAAGTTAACAATCTTCATTCATATTTAAATAAAATTTAAATTAACTTTCGATATCATTTTCATTCATATTAAATTGAGAATTCAATTACTTAAATAATTTCCAAAATTGAATTTAAACAATTTACTTATCCAATAAATCACATTAGTAAATCATTATATTTCAAATGAATTTTAATTATCAATAATTATTTTATTTTCATCTAAATAATTCAACGTTTATTATTCAGGTCCAGCTATTGATTATAAACACATCAAATACATAGAATTCAATTCCAATATTTGTTATTGCATAAATCTTCGTAATTGGTTATTTCAAATTTTATTCAAGTTTATATTAAATAAATTACATAAATAAAATATAAATTCTTATTTCTAACTATTTGTATTCGATAATCACATTAAATTTAATAATTTAAAAGAGTTAAAAATACGGGTCGTTACAGTTGTTGTACTCCGATGAATGTATGTATATAATAGTTTCTTTTTGTAAAGATCATTGATATTATATTATATATTGTTCTGCTGCAATTGTGAGATTCTGTGTTGTTTTTAGTTTCTCTCTTCTTTTTTAACCTTCTCTTCTTCTTTCCTCTTTCTTTCCTATAACTATCTATCATTCCGTTCAATTTGGGTTGGACATGTATGGTTTATTTTCAGCTTGAACTGTACGGATTGGCAGTTCGTTACAAAACATATTATTAGATCTGGACATAATCACATAAAGGTCCTAACGGAAAGACATAAAAATATGATATCAACAATTGATTATCCCTTTCCCTTTTGTAAATATTTTATTAAATATTCATTATATAAAACCAAATGTGATAATAAAATATTTAATATGATATATAGCAACTAAACAACAACAAGGTAATTATATACATGTGTAGATATTGGGATTTATATCTACTCTGTATATATTCGCCAGTTATATGTATACAGGATTTGCCTTAATTTAATTTGGTTAATGTAAAGTGTATGTTCGATTACAAAATATTATGAAACTTAAATATTAATAGAAAAGATTGATTAGACAAAAGTTAACATAAATTGACTAATAGAAATTCCAAAATCTAAATTTGAAGTTAGAAAATTTAAAATTTATATGGCACATTTTATTCAAAATTTAGATCTAGATTACATTTGATTAATGTAAAAATAACCATAGTGAATTTAGTACCAATATTAAAATTAGACACACACACATATAATTATGAAGCTAAAACTAATTTCAATTAGTCAAAGTGTGCGCGCGCAGATACACACATACATATTAAATTAAATTATTTTAAGATAAACATAAAATTCACATATTTCTAAATGTTTTTAAATATAAGTATATAAAAAAACATATATATTATTTAATTTTATTACTGAAAATTAGTGCAATTTAAAAAAACAAATTAAATGAATTTTAATCAAACATATACATTGCGTTTAGAACACGATGTTATTGTACTTCATGTTTCAAAATGATTCAAATCAATATTATTTATCTCATTAGAGTTAAAATCACACAATTGATTCTTTTGATTATGATGTCAATTGTAAATCATGAGGAGGCAATGATATATATATATATATATATATATATATAATCGCTATAAAGCGATACAACTAAATATAAATATAAAAATGATGTTTTACCTTATGTATTTAGCTAATAAGTGACACCTTGATATGTGAATCATCCTCAAATATCTAAAAATCAACACACAATCTTTGTAGGAAACGAATGACCCACGCAGGTCTTTTTTTTAATTGATGTTTTGATTTGATTTAGAGTTGAACTTTTTCAGTAAATGATGAAGAAATTTTCTACCGTGGCTTGGAGAAAAAAGGAGAAAGAAAAATGAACGAAGGAAATGAAACTAGTGAGTTAGTTTTAATTGAAAGAATGAAACTTTTCTTGTTCTTTTAATTAAAACTTCTCAAATCAGTCCCTTAATTTTCTCTCACTCCTCCCTTCTCTCTACACATATGGCCAACCATAATTTGCCAGCTATATGGTGCAATGTTTCCAAAAGTCCTTCAGGCTATTATATCTTTTTTAAAATCATTTAAAAATATACCAATTTTGTATGCCGACGCATGCAAATATGACTTTTATATATGCATTGAAATAATTGCAATCAACTTTGAAAACATCAAATAAATTAATAATAATAAGTAATATTTCTTAAATATTAATTTACTTAATTAATTTACAATATTTTATAAACTAATTAAACCTATGGTATTTTTTGGAGAATTCACAAATATGGTTATGAGACTCAGAGTTGTGAATTCAGAATGCAATTAATTTTGAATAATTCAATTATTAAAGTTCATACATCACTTTAGCTAGTGGTATAATAGTTTGGCTGAATTCATTGCGTATAGATCTTTTGGGTAAAATTCCAACTTTATATTTTCCTAAGCGGTAATGTAACAACTCGCATATTTTACGGTTGAATATTTAAATATTTTATTTAAATGTTGAATCGTTAATCGGATTAACGTCCGAAAGGCTACTTTTTGCAAACTGTCGAATTGGGACTCGAGACCCCTTCCATTGAGTCCAAAATGACGTTTGCGATCTTTTTGAGTATAAACTTTGATATGTTTGGAGTTAGTGGAATTTTTCTACTTTTTCACTTAGGGCTTTGGTTTTGTTTCAGCCTATTACACCCAAGCTTCACCCCTCTTCTCTTCATTACTTCATTTCTATTTCCTAATACTCAAGCTTTAGCAACAATGGAGAGAGGAATGGGAAATTAAAAATCCAAGCCCTAGTTTCCTATTTGCAAATCAAGTTCTAGCTCCAAATTCAAGAAGAAGCTTTGGTAAGCCTTCTCTTCTTCTTCCCCAACTCGTTCTCCTTTCAATTTCAGAAATTCCTAAACCTAACTTAGGAAATGTTTTTCTTTTAAGCTTAAATTCAAGCTTCTTGAGTTGGGATTAAAGAGTGGTTGATCCTCCTTTGTTTTCAAGCTTCTCCTTCCTTGTTTTTGTGTAAAAAGGTGAGATTTTTATCTCACATCTTAGTCTATAATTATCTTCGATTGTTAGGTATGAATTCCTAACACTTATTCATGTGCATTTGATTTTGGTTTGGATTGATTTGGTGTATATTCCAATTTTTGGTGTTTTGAAATCAAAATCTATGAAAATCCTATTACGGATATTTGGACATTGATATTCAAGGCATATCGAAGAGCCATTAAGACTGGGTTGTCGCTTGGCATAAATCCTTAGTCGTTGTTGCTCGTCCGATCGCTCTCGATAATCGTTTGGCCATTTTTGGCCTAGGTTCAGGGAATGCCCTGAACTTCAGTTTCAGACGTCTGTAACGTAGGGTTCAGACGTCTGAATATTATACTGGGAACTTTTATTCCCCAGTATTCAGACGTTTGAACCAAAGGTTCCGGACGTCTGAATTAGCTCGAGTGCAACCAGAAAGGAAATAGGCTTAAATAGCCATTTTCAGACGTCTGAAATATTTGGTTCAGACGTTTGAATCGGGTTCTGGAAAATATTTAATTTTCCAGATTCAGACGTCTGAATCATACACTTCAGACGTCTGAATCTGCATGTTTTTACCTATTCTGCCTATTTAGCTTGAGTTTCCAAATTTAACCGATTCGTGTTGATTTCCATTTGTTGTTATTATTTATTATCGGCTTTGATGACATTTTCTTCGGGATTTTTGGAACCTCTACCTTGATGGATTCGGTATCGATCTCTTTGGATTTTATTCACGTCTTCGAATGTGAATTTTAGTGATTGATTGTTTCTACAATCATTTTTTTTATTTGTCACTTTAAAAATATAAAGGTTTCAATACTAGTAGTAAATATCAAAACTCTTTCATCAAAACGATTTCAACACTATTTTTAATACAAAGCTCTTTATAAAATCCGTTTTCAAATCTATTAGTATATACAAACCTTTACCTCATTCGTATGAGAAAATCTAATTAAACGGCTTAGCAAAACAAGTGGTATGAAACGCTTGCGTTTACTTCGTCGGTTAATTTTTGGACTTGTTCGATTGAAAATCTTGTGACAATTTTCGAGTGGGAATCTACAATTTGTTCGTAAATATTTAAGTTAAGCTAGTGGTTATGGGACATGAAGCTAAACTCATATATTTACTAGCTTAGTGTAATCGACACTTTTATTGATCGATGATGATCATTTTGTGATTTAGACTAGCGATGTGCGATGTCTATTTGTCTACGAGGGAGACTAAACCCCGTTTCTGTGGAACTTCGGTTCAATTTGGCGGGGTAGCGACCCATGGTCTTCGGACCGTTTATGGAGCTTCGGCTCAATTTTTAATGGTTAGCGACCATGGAATAGCGTTCCATTTGTGATACACGTGTTGGTGAGTTTTCACACTCCCGTTTATGATAGGCCTCCCCCTTTTGTGATTTCTGGATTTCTTGTTGTGATTTCTAGAATTTGTGTTTCACCCCTTTTTGGTGATTGGCAATGATATGTTTGTCAATATTTGATGTTTGTTGAATAAAATAAAGAATGTGATATTCTTTTTGGTGCTTGGAGATTTTAGAGATATTGTATGATTTTGTTGATGTTTAAAGTACACTTGTCATTGTACGTCATTTTTGTTATCATACGATTTTTAGTCATATCTCTTTTTCTATCTCATTTTATCTGATATTTATAGCTAGACTGATCCGTTTATTATTTTCTTATTAAATAATACTCGGGTCAGACCGAGATGTTACAGGTGCATCTGCTTGACTCCTTGTCTGGGATCATCTTCTGACTTTTGTCTAACTACATTACATTTGTAGTTTTTGTTGTTATACATTCGAGATATAGACTCTATGATGTATACATATTCTTTTGTCTAGCACTTGTATCTATTCTTTTGTGATATTGTGGATCTTTTTGACCACTACTCTGATGTACACCTTTTTGTGTTATATATTCATATCTGCTTCCACCGTTGTGATATGAATGTCTGTGACTGATGTTATGTTTATTGTTATATTCGTTTCCGAGGTCCACTTAGCCACTATGTGGTAGCTTTGAGTTTGTATCGGTATGTCAGATTTCCTCTTGAAAAGAAATTCATGTTGTACTATCTGACATATCGGTACTCGCACAAAGCAATTACACGGATGGTCGCTCCTCAACAACCTTATTCTTCGCGCTAGTCGACAGCATTACCCTGCGGTGTTCTTGTCTAGCATGGGTATAGAGGTGGGGCGTCACAGCTTGGTATCAGAGCCAAACTTCGGAACTATATAGAATAATCTAACAAGGATCATTGTCCTAAGTCCTCCTTAGGAGTCGTGCCTTAGGATTTTATTCGAGTCAATTGGACCCGTTTTATCCTATTTTCTTTTATGATTCCTTGTTCTATCAATCAAGTTTGCTGATATTTGTTCTGAGATTAATCTTTTTCTCTTTCTTTCTTTCTTAAAGAAGAGAAATGGTTAGACCTGGCCGCCCCAGCGCCGGTCAATCTAGTGCTACTCCCCAGGATGGAGTATTTTTGTCTGCTCAGCAACTTCTTGATCTAGTAAGAAATGCTCAAGCTGTCGGACTATATGGGTGGGAAGCCATTCAAAGGTTCTGAAACTATTATTGAAGTCCAAGCTTGGCTCAGAACATGCGATCGAATCTTTTCTCGCATGAATCTTATTGATCTTCACCGAGTTCAGGTGGCCTCTAATATGCTCCAAGAAAGAGCATTAGACTGGTACGAGCTTCTGATTTGTGAAATTAATGAAACGGATCTTACTTGGGAGCAATTCTGGGAACGATTCGAATTAAAGTTTGTGCCAGAAGCTGAGAAGGTGACTTTGGCCCGTCGTTTCATAGACCTTGTCCAAGGTGAATCCTCCGTGGCAGATTACGTCGCTTCTTTCGAGTCACTCTCTAAATATGGGGTTGAGTACATCAACACCCCACTGAAAAAGAACCAAAGATTTGTCTATGGCTTGAACAAAAATCTCAAGAAGCCATTACTTCTAAAATTAGAAGTTTCTTTTGATCAACTCATTGATATCGCTCTTCGCCTTGAAGAGGCGGATAGGGAGAGTGATGTTGAAGTGGTGGGTGCCAAACCAAACTTCAACAACAACAAGAAAAGGCCTATAAAGTCCAAAGGCCCGTATCCTAATAAGAAGGGAAAACAAGCAACACCGGTAGCAAATACTCATAACACTCGTCATGGAGAATGTTACAATTGTGGTTCTAAGGACCATTATGCAAACAAGTGCCTGAAGCCTCTTTTCTGCCGTTATTGCAAGAGTTCGGGCCATACTTTATCTTTGTGTCCCAAACTTCAAGGCAAAAAGGAAGGTAAGCTAAATGTTGCTCAAGCCCCTGGCAACACATCTCGTGGTCAAGGTATATCTCATTCTATCCTTAATGGCATTATTATATTTCGTGATCATCCTATTCGAGTTCTTTTTGATACGGGTGCGTCCCATTCCTTTATATCAAAGGAACTTGTTGATACTTTTTCTTTAAGTGTTGTTGCTTTAATGACTTCTTTGAGAATCGCGAATCCGGTTGGTGGATCCACAACCCTCAGTTTACTTTGTAAAGATGTCGAGATTGTTTTATGTGATTTTTCTTTCCAAGCCGATTTGCATGTCATGCGTTAATTAGGCTTCGGAATGATTTTGGGAATGGATTGGCTTAACCGTTATGAAGCTCATATCCTATGTCCTGAGCGGACTATTTATCTTCGACATCCTCTATCTGTTAAGCAGATTTCTATTATTCTTAAAGATTCAGATTCCACTTTAGTGGCATCTTTATATTCTTTAAATCCTCATGATGACGATAATGATGAGGAGGAGGATGTCATTTCTCTTATTCACGTTGTTCGTGAATTTTCCGACATATTTGAACCTGTTTAGGACTACCACCTAAGTGAGCAATTGAGTTCAGAATTAATCTTATCCCTGGAGCTCAACCTATCACTTGTCCTCCTTATCGCATGTCCAATAAGGAAAATGAGGAGATGCACAAACAATTATCCGATTTGGCGACGAAGCAATTTATTCGCTCTAGTTCCTCGCCTTGGGGAGCTTCGGCTATTTTTGTGAAGAAGTCCGATGGTACACTTAGGCTCTGCGTTGACTACCGCAAGCTTAATGACCTCACTATCAAGAATAAATATCCATTGCCTCGGATTGATGATCTATTTGATCAACTTAGTGGTGCTAGAGTCTTTTCACAATTGGACTTAGCAACTGGTTTTCATCAGCTTCTTATTGCAGAGGATAGTATTCCTTTGACATCATTCCGTACTCGTTATGGATCGTATGAATGGCTTGTTATGCCATTTGGTTTAACGAATGCTCCAGCTTATTTCATTGACCCTATGAATCGAGTTTTCAAAGACTTCCTCGATCGATTTGTTCTCATCTTTATTGATGATATTCTTGTGTATTCAAAAACCGAGGAAGAACATGAAGAGCATCTTCGGATTGTGTTGGAAACTCTTAGGAGTAATCAATTAAAAGAAAAATTTTCTAAATGCCACTTTTGGAAATCTCGTGTGAAGTTTCTTGGTCACATTATTTCCGAATCCGGAATTTCCGTGGATCCTTCAAAGATTGAAGCGATTCAAAATTGGAAGAGACCGGAGAGCGTGACGGAAATTCGTAACTTTCTCGGATTGGCAGGTTATTACCGTCGTTTTATCAAAGACTTTTCTAAAATTTTTGTGCCTCTTACTAACTTAACAAAGAAAGGCGTTAAATACATTTGGTCGGACAAATGTGAAACTTCTTTTCAGAAATTAAAAGAACTCCTTTCCGATGCTCCTATTCTTGTGATTCCCGAAGGAAACCAAGATTTTGTTGTTTATACCGATGCTAGTCGTGTTGGTTTGGGTGCCGTTCTCATGCAGCAGGAACGTGTTATTGCTTATGCTTCTAGGCAATTAAAGCCTGCCGAGACTAGATATGCCACTCATGATTTAGAGCTCGCGGCTATTTTTTTCGCTCTTTGAATTTGGCGTCATTATCTTTTGGGAGAAAAATTTATTCTTTACACCGATCATAAATCTTTGAAGTATTTATTTTCTCAAAAGGAACTTAATTTGCGTCAACAATGTTGGCTCAAGTTCCTTGCATCTTATGATCTTGATATTCTTTATACTCCCGGAAAGGGAAATTATGTTGCCGACGCCCTTAGCCGAAAGCAACAAGCGGTTGTTTCTATGATGATATCCAAATGGAACGATCTCGAGACTTTGTCTACTTGTGAGATTCGAGATCGTGTATCCGATTTGTGTTCATCTATTGTTTTATGTAGCCTTGAGGCTCATCCATCTCTTCTGGACCGCATTCTTGAAGCTCAAAAGCTAGATCCCGAATTGGCTCTTCTTGGCCAAAATTTGAGGGATAAAATTGATATTGAAGGTATGAAGGACTTCGATATTGATTCTCGTGGCGGTATTCAAAAATTTGGTAGACTTGTCGTACCGAATATTAGTGATCTTTGCAAAGACATATTAGAAGATTCCCATCGTTCTAAATTCAGCATTCATCCCGGTAGTAGTAAAATGTATGCGGATATGAAGCGACTTTATTATTGGGAGGGAATGAAATTTGATATCGCTAACTTCGTTAAGCGTTGCATGACTTGCCAACTCGTTAAGGCCGAGCATCAAAGGCCCGGTGGGTTATTGCAACCTTTAGACATCCCAATGTGGAAGTGGGATTATATTTCCATGGATTTTATTGACGGGCTTCCCCGTTCTCGTTCGGGCCATGATAGCTTGTGGGTGATAGTTGATAGACTTACTAAATCCGCCCATTTTATTCCCGTTCGGTCTAATCAGACCGTTCCTCTTTTGGCCAAACTCTTTATTAAAGAAATTGTTGAATTGCATGGAGTTCCTACTTCTATTGTTAGTGATCGTGATCCATTGTTTACTAGTGGATTTTGGAAGAGTCTTCAAAAAGCTTTGGGAACGAAGCTTAATTTTAGCACCGCTTATCATCCGAAGTCCGATGGACAAACTGAGCGAGTGAATCAAACTCTTGAAGATCTTCTTCGTGCTTGTGTTCTAGATTTTGGTGGAAGTTGGGAAGATCACATCTCTCTTGTTGAATTTTCCTATAATCATAGCTTCCAATCTAGTGTTGGTATGGCACCTTTCAAGGCACTATACGAAAGGCCATGCTGATCTCCTTCTTGTTGGCTTGAGGCCGGTGAGAACTGGTTTTAGGACCAGATTTTATTCGTGATGCCACAGAAAAGATCGACCTTATTCGTCATAGGATGAAAGAAGCCCAAAGTCGACAAAAATCCTATGCCGATAATCGAAGAAGGAAATTAGAATTTTATGTGGGAGATTTTATGTTTATTCGTGTTTCACCTATGAAGGGTGTTGTGCGTTTCAGTCGATCGGGAAAATTAGCACCTCGATATATTGGTCCATTTCCCATCACCGAACGCATTGGTCCCGTGGCTTATCGCCTTTTACTACCAGCTCAATTTTCTGCTATTCATGACGTGTTTCACGTTTCCCAATTACGGAAATGCCTTCGAGATTCCGATTCTATTCTCGAGCCCGGTGTTGTTGAAGAAATTGAAGTTTCGCCTAATTTAACATATGAGCAACATCCTATTCGTGTTATTGCTTTGGAGGTTAAACGCCTTCGAAATAAAGATGTCCCGCTTGTGAAGGTTCAATGGTCCTCAATCCTAAGGATTGCTCTTGGGAGTCTAGAGAATTAATCGAGCGAACACATCCGGACTTACTCTCTTGAGCTCTTTGAGGTGAACTTCTTATTTCAAATTTCTTCTCTTGTGTTGATATGCTTTTATGGTTGTTACTTTTTGTTCAAATATTTCTTATGATTGCAAGGACGTAATTTCTTTAAGGAGGGGAGTCTGTAACAACCCGCATATTTTACGGTTGAATATTTAAATATTTTATTTAAATGTTGAATCGTTAATCGGATTAAAGTCCGAAAGGCTACTTTTTGCAAACAGTCGAATTGGGACTCGAGACCCCTTCCATTGAGTCCAAAATGACGTTTGCGATCTTTTTGAGTATAAACTTTGATATGTTTGGAGTTAGTGGAATTTTGCTACTTTTTCACTTAGGGCTTTGGTTTTGTTTCAGCCTATTACACCCAAGCTTCACCCCTCTTCTCTTCATTACTTCATTTCTATTTCCTAATACTCAAGCTTTAGCAACAATGGAGAGAGGAATGGGAAATTAAAACTCCAAGCCCTAGTTTCCTATTTGCAAATCAAGTTCTAGCTCCAAATTCAAGAAGAAGCTTTGGTAAGCCTTCTCTTCTTCTTCCCCAACTCGTTCTCCTTTCAATTTCAGAAATTTCTAAACCTAACTTAGGAAATGTTTCTCTTTTAAGATTAAATTCAAGCTTCTTGAGTTGGGATTGAAGAGTGGTTGATCCTCCTTTGTTTTCAAGCTTCTCCTTCCTTGTTTTTGTGTAAAAAGGTGAGATTTTTATCTCACATCTTAGTCTATAATTATATTCGATTGTTAGGTATGAATTCCTAACACTTATTCATGTGCATTTGATTTTGGTTTGGATTGATTTGGTGTATATTCCAATTTTTGGTGTTTTGAAATCAAAATCTATGAAAATCCTATTACGGATATTTGGACATTAATATTCGAGGCATATCGAAGAGCCATTAAGACTGGGTTGTCGCTTGGCATAAATCCTTAGTCGTCGTTGCTCGTCCGATCGCTCTCGATAATCGTTTGGCCATTTTTAGCCTAGGTTCAAGGAATGCCCTGTACTTCTGTTTCAGACGTCTGAAACGTAGGGTTCAGACGTTTGAATATTATACTGGGAACTTTTATTCCCCAGTATTCAGACGTCTGAACCAAAGGTTCCGGACGTCTGAATTAGCTCGAGTGCAACCAGAAAGGAAATAGGCTTAAAAAGCCATTTTCAGACGTCTGAAATATTTGGTTCAGACGTCTGAATCGGGTTCTGGAAAATATTTAATTTTCCAGATTCAGACGTCTGAATCATACACTTCAGACGTCTGAATCTGCATGTTTTTACCTATTCTACCTATTTAGCTTGAGTTTCCAAATTTAACCGATTCGTGTTGATTTCCATTTGTTGTTATCATTTATTATCGGCTTTGATGACATTTTCTTCGGGATTTTTGTAACCTCTACCTTGATGGATTCGGTATCGATCTCTTTGGATTTTATTCACGTCTTCGAATGTGAATTTTAGTGATTGATTGTTTCTACAATCATTTTTGTGATTTGTCACTTTAAAAATATAAAGGTTTCAATACTAGTAGTAAATATCAAAACTCTTTCATCAAAACGATTTCAACACTATTTTTAATACAAAGCTCTTTATAAAATTCGTTTTCAAATCTATTAGTATATACAAACCTTTACCTTATTCGTATGAGAAAATCTAATTAAACGGCTTAGCAAAACAAGTGGTATGAAACGCTTGCGTTTACTTCGTCGGTTAATTTTTGGACTTGTTCGATTGAAAATCTTGTGACAATTTTCGAGTGGGAATCTACAATTTGTTCGTAAATATTTAAGTTAAGCTAGTGGTTATGGGACATGAAGCTAAACTCATATATTTACTAGCTTAGTGTAATCGACACTTTTATTGATCGATGATGATCATTTTGTGATTTAGACTAGCGATGTGCGATGTCTATTTGTCTGCGAGGGAGACTAAACCCCGTTTCTGTGGAACTTCGGTTCAATTTGGCGGGGTAGCGACCCATGGTCTTCGGACCGTTTATGGAGCTTCAGCTCAATTTTTAATGGTTAGCGACCATGGAATAGCGTTCCATTTGTGATACACGTGTTGGTGAGTTTTCACGCTCCCATTTATGATAGCCCTCCCCCCTTTGTGATTTCTGGATTTCTTGTTGTGATTTCTAGAATTTGTGTTTCACCCCTTTTTGGTGATTAGCAATGATATGTTTGTCAATATTTGATGTTTGGTGAATAAAATAAAGAATGTGATATTTTTTTGGTGCTTTGAGATTTTAGAGATATTGTATGATTTTGTTGATGTTTAAAGTACACTTGTCATTGTACGTCATTTTTGTTATCATACGATTTTTAGTCATATCTCTTTTCCTATCTCATTTTATCTGATATTTATAGCTAGACTGATCCGTTTATTATTTTCTTATTAAATAATACTCGGGTCGGACCGAGATGTTACAGGTGCATCTGCTTGACTCCTTGTCTGGGATCATCTTCTGACTTTTGTCTAACTACATTACATTTGTAGTTTTTGTTGTTATACATTCGAGATATAGACTCTATGATGTATACATATTCTTTTGTCTAGCACTTGTATCTATTCTTTTGTGATATTGTGGATCTTTTTGACCACTACTCTGATGTACACCTTTTTGTGTTATATATTCATATCTGCTTCTGCCTTTGTGATATGAATGTCTGTGACTGATGTTATGTTTATTTCTATATTCGTTTCTGAGGTCCACTTAGCCACTGTGTGGTAGCTTTGAGTTTGTATTGGTATGTCGGATTTCCTCTTGAAAAGAAATGCATGTTATACTATCTGACATATCGGTACTCGCACAAAGCAATTACACGGATGGTCGCTCCTCAACAGCCTTATTCTTCGCGCTAGTCGACAGCATTACCCTGTAATGTTCTTGTCTAGCGTGGGTATAGAGGTGGGGCGTCACAGGTAACTTTTAGTAATGATAATTTACACACTTTCTTCATCAACACTCTATCACTTTTGAATTTATGGAATTTGGTTTTGGTCAAAATTTCGATATCACCCTTATTAAACTTAGTAGCTTATAAACAAAGACCTTGGTTAAGTAATAACATCTATTATTAACTGTAGAACCCTGCCAAGAGATTTTGAATTTTAGACCGTGATACAAGCCTCACACAAGTGAGGATAAAAATTCACTATCAAATAGTGCTTCACTTCAATGCTTCAACTCAGATCCAACTATAGTTGCTCAGTGGTTCACCATGCCATGATTCAATTATAATCAAAGTGGAGTATTCACATTGAAGTTTCATATTGTTCTTAAGTCGAGGGAACTTTGTAACATCGTCACCTTGATATTTCTTGTTTGACCTAGTTGTTATTATCCAATAAGAAACTCATATATAAGTCACTACATGATATCCCATAACAATTAATACGTAACCTTGAGCCCCTAAAAGCCATGAGTAATATACTATCTAACATTTTGAGAGCATTACACACTCTAATCTCAGCAGATGTATCAATATCCTTTCTCGGAATAACTTGATCATGAATGTTTACAATAATATGTTATTTTATACTATGATAATTTTTTTCATGGTTACAACTCCTTGTAATTATTATCACATAACATATCATTTAATGATTTTTAATTTTAATATACTTAAATTAATTACTTAACTAATATATCCTAATATAATAAGTATAAAATAGAAAACAAACACCTTTCATTTCAAATTATATTTTATTGCAGAGTTAATACTTTAATTGCCTCTATGGCATACTGTAACACCCCTAATTTTTGAGAACATTATTCAGGAGATTTAATTAGATAAACTAAATAAAATAATGTAAATGTTAAGTGATAAGGGGGTTGAGATTTGAATAAATATAATTAAGGTCGTGCTCAATTAAATAATTAAATGGGCTTAAGAATGGGTTATAAGTTAATTAATTACATAAGGTTATATTGGGAATTTGCCGCACCTAACCCTTACCCTTATATATTCTCGTTCCTACTATTTCATTTCCCATTTACGTCATTTTGAAAATGCAAAATAAAAACGTAAATAGGAGCCGGCCATAATCAAAGAGAAGAGAAATCAAAGTAAAGCTAAGGATTAAAGCTAGGGGAATAAATCTCAATTTCAATCCAATCTCCTTATCTTAATCAAGGTGAATAGTAATTCATTCCAGCTTTATTTTGTTTTATAATCATATATTTTCGGATTTAAGGGTAAATTCGTTTTTATGATGATTTGGATGATGATATGCTTGAATTACAATTTGTTTGATTTAAACAAGAATGTTTAAATAATATTATAGGCGGTTTTAGGGCAAAACCGATTTATGTTGGTGTAACAACCATAAATTTTAACAAATATTTTTATTGAATTTATTTGAAACTTTGATATTTAAATCATTTAAAATTGAAATTTTGGAATTTTCCAATGTATTTTTGGATTTTGTTTTAATTTATTTTCCAAATATAATAAAATAATGATTTTCTGGAAATTTTATATTTTGGTCAACTTTGGTCAAACTTTGATTTTCAGTTGAAATTTTAAATTTGAATTTTAAAATTTCCAATCTTTTCCTTTTAAGCTGAATTTGATTCTGATATTCGTTCTGCTTTTCGTTTTGTTAAATTCTGTTTTATACTTTTTAAATCTGATAAATTTCAGTGTTTTACACGCAATTATTTTCAGTATTTTATTGTCTATAGTTCTATGTTTATTTTCTATTTTTATTTTGGTTTGGACTTTGATTTTTTGTTCGAGTTTGAGCTTGTTTTGTTTTGGGCTTGACAAATGGGCTTTGGAAATTCAAGAGACTTAAGTTTCTTTTTCTTTAATGTGAAATGTGCCTTTTCCACTCCATAGCTGTACATATCACTTTGTCTCCCATCTTCTTTCTCATTTTCATTTCCTAACAAAGCAATTTAAAGTAAGTTTTTCCATGTCTTCCTCCTTCTTTCTCTTTTTCTCTTTGCCTTTTCTTTTGGTTGAAAGCTATGTTCGGCCACCATCACCAACCTTTTAGCCGACCACACCTTCTCCTCACCACCACCTATGACCGACCATCATCACCATCTCCATCACTTCAACCTATTGACGTGACCCTAGATCCAAACCACCACCAAAACATGCCACAAACCATAGCCGAGCACCACTAGATCACCTCTTTCCCTTTACTAGCCTCGGCCACCCCTTGTTCACCATCTTCAATCCCTTTGAACATGACCAAACCCAACCATAGCCGTGCAAATTGATGTGCCTTGACCCACTTGACCCGTGCCTTGAACCATAGGCCGAGCACATTAGCCATAGGGTCGAACCACTTGAACCCCATGGTCCTTCATGTGCCAAGTCCTTTTGCCTTCCCATGCTTTGCCATTTCATTGTCTTGACCATAGCCGTTTGTAGCCATTTCACAACCAGGCCGAGCCATGTTAACCATGTGGTCGAACCATGTTGCCTAGGCCGAACCCAAAGTGCTTGACCCTTCATTTCCATTTGCCTCTTTGCCTTCCACTTGACTTTTGGCATGCCATCCCTTCATCTACCCCACAGACGTCCCTTTTTCTGACCATGGCCGAGCATACATGCCTTTAAACCATCATGGCCGAACCCAATCTCATGCTGGTTAGCCTATTTGCAAAGTGGCCGAGCCCACTTGTGTTTCTCTAGCCCATTCACTTTTGTTTTGTTAAATTCTTTCATGTATTTTGTGATTGAATATTTACTTATATATGTTGTATTTTATTTGTTTACAAGATTTGGATTTGGGTGCTACATCTTGAAATGACGCTCTCTTTTATACCTGAATTCGTAAGGATTTTTTTTTACATAGAGATATATATATTTATGAAGCCTAGAGTCATTTTTTTTCTTTTTATCTAAACAACTTATCCAGGATCAAAATCTTTACCAATATAAATATATCAGTGCATTCACAAAGACATGCACATACATGTGAAGATGTATATGCCTCTCTTGTTTGAATCAGAGTTCTGGAAAACAAGAGGATAATTTGATTGATTAAGTTTAATCAATCCACACATAGTTCAGTTCAATTTATACAACAAAATTTCATCTATATATATATATATAGGTAACAACATGATTTTTAACCTTTGAATGCTTGCTGAATTCTCTATGGAGCATGATTCCTAGAAACCAGATAATGGTGTTATGATTATCTATAAATTAATGGTGTAGTGTTTGTGCTCTGAAAAATGATATAAGTTTCTATCATTATCTATGTTTAATTTTTCTTATAAAATCTGCCTAGAGTACAATCTCTTTTCTGGAATATTTTAAAGTGAGGTATCATATTTCAAAAGCTTGATTCTTTGATGCCAGTATGCTAAACTAAATGAAATGCAAACTTGAGTGGGTTTCCTGTAACCATGGGTATCCCAAAACATGGTTCAACCAGTCTCTTTGTTCTGGTATGACCCATATGGTCTTAAAAATGCATTTTGATCAAAGTCTTAATAAAGAGAAATTCAAGCTCATGTTAAAATACAAGAATAAATGGTATGCTAAACTTTGAACCAAACATATTTAAATGGGCATACCTATATACATATGCAACTGTTTTGGGTCATAGCTTCAACTCCTATATTGCAGATTTTCCTTTATTCAAAAATAAGGTATAAAACATTTGCGTAGAATAAATTAAATTATGAAAACATTTCAGACACATAAATACATTTTCCCTATGCCTATCCACTCCATGTATACAAATGTCATGGTGGAAGATTAAATCATATAATTTACTGAGATTCCACTATCCAGATTTTCCCAAAACTTAACCCTTTTCAAAGACTCAAGATTGACTAATACGTTTATAATGTGTAACCATCCTATTTATCATGGTGTTCTTGCTCACTTCACTTACAAAATTTAGATTAACTTCTTCAACATATCAGATAATATCCAGATTTATAAATTTCCAGTTACAAGTCAATTCCTTAGCAAAACACTTAGCAAAATATCCATCCAACATTTTGTACTTAATACAAGTTACAATTTAAAAGTATCAATACATGCATATTTCACCATTTAAGCTCTTATCTGATTAATTTTTAGCATGCTATAATCTTCTTCTCAAAGCCTTGCTCCTACTCCTACTTAGTTGCTGCAGTCCCTGAAAATGCATTTGAAGCTGCCCCATTTTAAATGAGACACCCCAGATGCCATTAGCACACTAAGGTCAGACACATGTCTGGTATGAGAAAATCCACTAAAACAATTTGTTAATCAAGTTAAAGTTGAAACATGTATCTATGTATATAACTCTGCCTTTAGAAAACAAATAAGTCATGTGTGCATGTTCTGTGTTAGTGTGCATGTGCACACTTGAATCTTTCTTTTCAGATCCTTATAAAGATATGGTACTTTCAGACATTCATACAACTCGGTCATAAATCAAATAAGCATCCATACAAAACAGAGAAATCACCAAAATGAATTAAGTCATTTATTCCCTACTCAGATTTCATTCCAGGAAAACTCTAGTTCCTCTTTATATCAAATTCTCTTACATTGATATATTTATCTAACTTGGTCTTATCTGCAATTAAATGAATCAATGGACACACTGTAATGGACTAATTCACTCCACTACACAGAGATCTCAGAACTTAAACAAGCCATGTGTCAACTTGTATTACTCAAGAACACAAGTCATTCCTGCAGTGCTCTTGACCCCCATTTCCTAATCAGGTTTAAGGTAATAACACTTTTGATTTTTCATGGCAAACCCATTCAGTGAATCATTTCACTAAAACAAACATTCATGTCATGGCATTCCACATCATTCATAAACAAACAGAGGCAATCAGGCAATCAAACATAGGTGTCAATTAAATAGATTCTGCACATATACATATATTCTTGCATTTTAAAAAAAAGGGTATAGACAACTAACATTGGCTTATATCTTTCGAGAGAGTTTTTCTTTTGCAAACTTCTGTGCTTTAGTTAAACTCAGAATAACCAAGTTTTACTGAATCACAAAATTTATTTGCTATGTGTTTGAATATTTATATATTTTCTTTGAATCAGGAGCATCAGCACATAGGCAACCCTATTGCACTCCTAATTCCTTTTTGTCTCAAGCCTCAGCACTTATACATAAGTATATTGCAGCTCACATGTGTATATTTTTCTGGGTTGAGCCAAAACCAATACTACTTGCCTATATTCAACCTTTGATTCTCTGGGCATTTACTTATTTTTCTAAACATTAACATATCAAAGAGAGATCTGGATTTTTAAAACATATATATATACTAATAATACTTAGAACTTTCATATAACAAAACAAGCAGAACAACCAGATAAGAATTAAAACATTTTTAATCCCTGAAAACACAGATAGACAATCACATATGAAAATACATTTTTAAGAAAAATTAACTTATAAACTGGCTGCCTACATTAGGACTTAATGCCTTAGATTTTTATGAGTGGGTTTTCTCACCTAGCTCTCTTTCACTTCCTAGTTGATTGGTAAGCTTCTGCCTTCAACCCTTTTCTTCACTTGTATTATATTTATATAATATCTATATATTTTTCTCAAGAGCTATCCGGGAAGAAGAGAAGGTTTCTCATCTCACTGCCTATTTATGCAGGGTTTTTCTTAGGGTTTAAGGTGTTGGCTAAAGTCATTTTTGCCCATCAAAAATCATGCCATTTGCATTTAGTTTTTTAAACCCAAAATCTTACCCTCCCCCGGCTTGAGTTTGTGAAGAGAAAAGTGGTTATATTCTTTTGGTTATTTTCAGAAATTTAGCTTTTCCAGAAAATACTTTTCCTCTTGTCTACTATCATGCTAAAAGTGTGACTTGGTTTCCATTGGTTATTATATGTATATATATATCAAGTATCCTTCTTAATTCTGCCTATACAAAACATATCTCTGTTTTTATCTTATTTTCTATTTTTATCTTTCACTAAAATTGTGACGACCGCCCATGACCCCTGCACTGAACCTAGAGAGAGCGCTGTAAAGTGTGCCAGGCAGCCATGGACGATTGTCAGGGTAAATTAAAACAGCAGAATCTATCGTATTACTCACAGCGCATGGACAAAATACAATAGAATATATATATATATATAGTGAAGCTTCACAGAATAGAATCTCATCAATAAAACTTCATAATAGTTGAATACAATCATCTGAATAGTCAATACATCAAGCCTCACTACATAACACTCAGAGAATATACAAGCAGCGGAACATCCAGTACATATAGTAAGAAATAATATGCAAGCCTCCAGCTCATCTTCGTCATCAGCATCGTGGAAAGCAAGAACAACACCTGTCACCTGCTACCTAGTCTGCCCGTCCCAAAATGGATGAACAGCCCAAGGCAATAAGAGTTAAAAACATAAAGCCTTGAGTCAGACAACAGTCTTAGTGAGCAGTAAATTAACTAACAACATACCAAAAGAGCATAAAGGAAAAGGAATAGGAATACAACCCTCCCACTCCACCTCTTTCTACAGTGATAGCCCCTAGACACACACTAAGTAGAAGCAAACATAGCAAAGCACACCATTTAAAGTAAAGCAATTATCACTCGAGTCAAGGGCGATGTTTTCCAAGTACAAACCCCCAAGGCCTAAACCAAGATCAGATAAGCACCCAGAAAATACCGCTCTTGAGACCGAATGACGATACAACCAAACATCCATGACTCTGGCTAACACTGTTATCATTGCTTCGATATCATCGTTAATTGAATGACCGGCACATTCTTTCAGCCGTCCGTCAAGGGCTAATGGAAACCCCGGTTCTAGACATAACTCTGCACGTCATCGTGACCCGTGTCTAGGACTATCGAATCTGCCCAGAGTACTTGACTATCAATCATTAGCCTTCAGGGACTATCGAATCTGCCCAACGTACTCTTGCTTTAAGCATGCTAGAACCTTCAACAACGATGAGATCTCAGCCTTCTAGTCATCCTCCTCGACGACTATTTCCATACTAGCTCAAGCGCCTCTCGAGCAAACCATTATCCTCTAACTCGAACCATTTCACCGAGTTATCAACATGCTTGGAATGATCCCGTCTGGATTAGACCAAGACTATCTCATATCTCATAACATGCTTCGCCTCATCATCATCATAGCAAAGTTTCATCTCAACATCATCATCGTCGAATCTATGCATAAGAGCTTCATCATCCGCTACATATGCCACGAGCAGCTTCTCCAATTCAAGAGCCTTTCCCTTAGCTTTGAATCATCTTCGGTCTAAATCAAATCATCAATCATCTAATTAATAGCAATCAATCAAGTCAAACATTAATCCAAGTAATCCAGCATTCAAATTTGATCTAAATAGGCAATTATAACAATAATGGCATTTCTGGAATTAAAGAGTCAAAAGTCTAGCAAGCATGAAAACATGAACAATATCTTTATAATCTTGTTGAATGAACTTGCATAGGTTAACACTTAGTAAAATGGATGTCAAATCATCATGAACAATGGATCTATATGGATCTACACATATGATTAGGAAAATGCATGGAAATCACTACTTTAACACCAAAATCAAGCCAACGATCCGATATACTCCTTTGGATCCGTGTGAGAGATAATCACCACTCACCAAATCACCTAAACAACCCAAAAGCAACACACTTCAGATCTGGACAGCGAAGGATCTAACTTGATCTATCACCAATCCGCTTCAAACAAAGAAATCTCTCTTCGAAGAATGTAGATCTTCAATCTAAGTTCTTCGACCTTCGATATGGATGGAAGGAATAACTAGATTAGAGTGGAGAAAAGAAGTGAAGAAGTGTAGAAGTCGAGCTCTCAAAATGGCAGCACTTCGTCGCTTCGAAATCCGGATCCCAAAAAGTGAGAAAAACCTTCCTATTTATAGCTCAAATCCCCTTAGGTCGCACACTCTTAGGTCATCCACGACCTAACAAACTCTCCGACCTAACTCTTTGCAACCTAACACAACGCAGGCGCGCGACCTATCACCACGCAACTTACGACCTATCGAAACTCACCTGTCTACGACTTACGACTTAGCAGCTCAACTCCTAAGTCGCTCGCGACTTAACAACTCATAGGTCGCTCACGACCTAACACTCAGGCAAAACCCAGCGACCTAACGCAGATACTTCCTCGCGACCTAACCACTCAACAGAGTTACGACCTACGACTTAACTAAGACGCGACCTAACTAATCTTAGGTCTTCTACGACCTAACAAACCTGCGACCTTACTAACTTAGCCAGGATACGACTTAACTCCTTAAGTCGTCTAACGACCTAACTACTAAGTCGCTCCACTCCACTAGGTCGTATACTCCTTAGCTCGCATCTCCCTTAGGTCGCTAACATCCTATAAGTCGCTCCAAACTAACACACGACCTAAACCACTATGCGACCTAACCGCTAGGTCGTTAACTCTCTTAGGTCGCTGCCTTTCCTATAGGTCGCTCCAATACTTAGGTCGTTCACTCGACCTATCCTACCTCACGACCAAAGCTTATCACACGACCTATCTCCTATACGACCTATCCCAAACTCCTTAGGTCGCCAGTCTCTATAAGTCGCCTATTTCCTTAAGTCGGTCAATTCTCTTAAGTCGCTCCATTCTCTTAAGTCGCTCTCGATCTAATTCTACTCGACTTAAGCTTCGAACGACTTAAACCCTAGACGACTTAACAACATTACGACCTAATGACAATAGTTTTACGATGTTTCGATCCGTAAAAATACGGGTCGTTACATTCTCTCCCCCTTAGGAATTTCGCCCCCGAAATTCCAAACAAACAAGAGCAAACAAAGGCTATTCTGCATGCCTACCATCCACAGCAATCAACAAACCATGCATCCAATTCTAGCTTAGCATGCAGAATTCTAAAACTTAGAACAAGTTACAATGTCGTTAGATGACACGACATCTTAGGGCCATACCTTGAAGAGTTCAGGATGAGCTACTTTCATCCTCTCTTCCACCTCCCACGTACAGTCGTTATCATCATCATTCCATTGTATCTTGAGCAACCTAACTACCTTCCTCCTAAGTTGTTTCGTGTCGGTTTCCACAACACGAAGCGGCTTACGAGGTCTCTTATCGACTGGATCAACTTCGAAATCTTCACAGCTGTCAGCAGAAACCACTGTATTCGAGTCATGCACATACTTCCGTAGATATGATACGTGAAAAACATTGTGCACACCCGACATCTTCTCTGGTAACTCCAATCTGTAGGCGAGCTTTCCAATTCGCTCGATGATCGGGAATGGTCCAACAAATCTCGGAGTCAATTTTCCTTTCTTCCCGAATCGAATAACATTCTTCAGTAGAGAAATCTTCACAAAAACCATATCACCTACGTCGAATTCCGAATCCTTACGACGCTTATCGGCATAACTTTTCTGACGGTCTTGGGCTGCCTTCATTCGTTGCCGAATGATCTCTATGAAATCCGAAGTCTGTCGAATCATCTCTGGCCCAAGCATCAACTTTTATCCGGTCTCTAACCAACATGTCGGAGAGTTACACGGTCTTCCATACAATGCCTCATATGGTGCCATACCAATGCTTGACTGGTAACTGTTGTTGTACGAAAATTCCACCAAATGAAGATGATCTTCCCATGATCCTCCGAAATCCAAAACACAAGCTCTGAGGAGATCTTCCAAAACTCGGTTGACTCTCTCGGTCTGACCATCTATTTGAGGATGATAAGCTGTACTCAAACACAACTCGGTTCCCAAAACTTCCTGGAAGCTCTTCCAAAATCCACTAGTGAACAATGGGTCTCGATCGCTCACTATACTCTTCGGAATACCATGGAATCGAACTATCCACTTAACATACAACTCAGCCAACTTTGATGCGGTCCTAGTCGATCGAACAGGAATGAATCTTGCACTTTTAGTCAGACGATCTACGATGACCCAAATCCCTTCATTTCCCGTTCTGGTTCTAGGTAGTCCATCAATAAAATCCATCGACACTTGTTCCCACTTCCATGTAGGAACCTCTAATGGCTGAAGCAATCCACTGGGCTTCTTCTGCTCAGCTTTCACCAAATGGCAGTTCATGCACTTGGAAATGAAATTTCCAACATCCTTCTTCATAACTTCCCAGTAATAGGTTCTCTTCATATCCCGATACATCTTATTTCCACCTGGATGAATTGTCAACTTCGAGTGATGACTTTCCCTCAGAACTTCATTCCTCAATTCATCGATATCGGGAACAACTAGTCGTCCTTGCTTCCGAAGCCAACCCTCTCGATCGACCTCGAATCCTTTATCCTTTTCTGGGTCCAATCCAGATTCCAAATCATGGATAATCTTGACAAGCTTATCGTCTCGCTTTTGGCTCTCGCCAATCCTTTCCACAAGAGTCGGTCTTATTGATAAGTTTGCCAACATCTCAGGTTCCAATTCACATCTGGGCCTGAAGTCAAATCCAGCTAAATACTCGAGATTCTTCCATTCTGAAAACATGGCTCCCAATCCTGCATGTCTTCGACTTAACGCATCTGCCACTGCGTTACCTTTTCCCGGAGTATACGCTATACCAAAATCATATGATGCCAAAAACTCTAGCCAACGTTGCTTCCGAAGATTCAAATCCTTTTGGGAGAAAAGATACTTCAACGACTTATGATCTGTAAACAACTCGAATCGAACTCCCAATAGATAATGCCTCCACATCTTCAGAGCAAAAACAATCGCCGCCAACTCCAAATCATGAGTCAGATAATTCCTTTCATGCGGCTTCAGTTGTCGACTTGCATACGCAACAACTTTATCCTTCTGCATCAGCACTGCTCCAAGTCCAGTACCACATGCATCGGTGTAAACCACCATCTCATCATTCCCACTTGGAATAGTCAAAACAGGAGCACTTGTCAATCGCTCTTTCAGGATTCTGAAAGCTTGCTCACACTTATCATCCCATCTGAACACTTGGTTCTTCTTCATCAATCCTGTTAACGGTGCAGCCACCTTGGAGAAGTCTTTGATAAACCGTCGATAACATCCTGCTAATCCAAGAAAACTTCTCACATCAGATGCATTCTTAGGTCTAACCCAATCCTGGATTGCTGCCACCTTAGCGGGGTCAACCGCTATTCCATTTCCAGAGATAACATGGCCTAAGAACCTCACTTCACTCTTCCAGAAATGACACTTCGAAAACTTAGCCTTCAGCTGATGTTTCCGCAAGATTTCCAAAACAATACGCAAGTGCGTCTTGTGCTCTTCTTCAGTTCTGGAATAAATCAGAATATCATCCACGAACACTAGCACGAACTTACTCAACTGATCTCTGAACACTCTATTCATAAGATCCACAAAATATGCTGGCGCATTAGTCAATCCAAACGGCATTACCAGCCACACAAAGAAACCGGATGGTGTCCTAAAAGTAGTCTTCGGCACACTATCCTTAGCCACTCTTAACTGGTGAAATCCCGTTGCCAAATCCATCTAAGAAAACACCTTAGCTTCGTGAAGCTGATCAAACAAGTCATCTATTCTCGGCAATGGATACTTGTTCTTCTTAGTCACCTTATTCAGCTCACGATAATCCACGCACAACCTCAACGATCCATCCGCTTTGGTCGCGAACACAACTGGTGCACCCCATTCGGACACACTACGCCGAATGAATCCTTTCTGCAAAAGATCATCAACCTACACCCTCAACTCCTGCTGTTCCCTAGGCGCCATCCGCCTAAGAGGCATCACAACAGGTCTGGCTCCTTCAACTAGATCTATACGAAACTCGATCTCTCTATGCGGCGGTAACCCTTTGACCTCGTCAAAGACATCCTCAAATCCATTAGCGATTGGCACAGATGACAGTCCATCCCATGGAACAACCAGCGAATACATGAAGCCCATGAAGACGCCTTCTTCATGCTTACATCGTATCACAATCTTTCGCCCCTCCACATTCTCGACTGTCACCTCCAACCTCTCACAATCAACCTTTGCCGCATACTTCCTAAGCTAGTCCATACCCAAAATAATTCCGAACCCCGCAAAGTTCAGAACAAAGCAATCACAAACAAAAGAGCAATCAAGACTCGATACAATCAGACCACGGCATAACATACACAAACAAGACGAACCCCCAACTGGATTAGTCACAACCAATGGCCTATCAACAATATCCGGTTCTAAACCCAACCGGCCTACAAGTTCATTACAAACAAACGAATGCGACGCCCCAGTATCAAACAGAACTCTAACTGGAACACCACATAGGAAAAGAGTACCTTGAACCACCACACTCTTTCCTTTCTCTTCAGCGGTAGGAGCTTTCGAAGACGATGGAACAGCTCCTAAAGCATAAGCTTGCACAATCTGCTTGTCCTTCCGTGGTTCTGGACAATTCTTCCTGATATGCCCCGGCTTGTCACAGTTGTGACACTTCATCGGTACCTTCGGATTCTTACAATCCTTAGAGAAATGGCCCTTCTACTGACAATTGTAGCAAGTCACCTCGCCCTTCGGCTTCTTCTGGCCATCCTTACCCTTCTGCTGCTGCTGCTTCCTCTTCTTGTTTCCACCCTGCTGTGGTTTAGACTCTCCCCTGGTCACAGCAACAACAGATCCTTCCTTAGGAAACAGACTCTCATGCCTGAGAGCTTTCTCCACAAGCTTCTCAAATGAATCGTCCAAATGATCCACCAACTGCCTCCCAAGATAACTGTCCAAGCCTGTCACAAACTTCTCATTCTTCTGATATGAAGATTCAATATGTGATCGGGCATACTTGGACAAAGCTTCAAACTCAGAAACATACTCAAGAACTGGTCTTCCATTTTGCTTGAGCTCCACAAACTTCTTGAACAGAACAGACTTCTGAGCTGTAGAAATGAACTTAGCTTCAAATCTGGCTTGGAATTGCTCCTAAGTAATCTCTTCCTCCGGAGTGTTAATGGTGATAGAGTTCCACCAATCGGAAGCTCTTCCTTGAAGCTGCCTCGATGCTAACTTCCTCTTAGTTGCATCCTCAATTTCCAAATCACCAAAGATCCTTCTACAAGCATCTATCCATCTCTGGACCTCAATGGTTGATTCTGTTCCAAAGAAAACCTTCCCTCCAAGAGCAGTGTAGTCCTTACACAACTTAGCAAAATCCACTGGTTTTGGAGTTTGAACTTGAACTCCAACATCCACCGATGGCCCCGGAGCTGGCATCCTTCTCACGATCGAAGTCATCATAGCTTCGAACATAGCAGCATAATCAGCAGCCCCCTCAGTAGCACGGCCTTCCCTAGCAGCTGGTCTCCCTCTTCGACTCATCCTTAATATCTATAAAAAGGAATGATTAGCACACCTAGAGAAACAACTGCATAAAGGACTCAAACTCTACTAAGCTACTATATTATATATAGTAATCATCCATCAAAATACAATTACGTCTCTCATACGTAGTTACGTCAGCAAGCATTAGGTAAAATCGATTAACCAATGCTCTGATACCAAATGTGACGACCGCCCATGACCCCTGCACTGAACCTAGAGAGAGAGCGCTGTAAAGTGTGCCATGCAGCCATGGACGATTGTCAGGGTAAATTAAAACAGCAGAATCTATCGTATTACTCACAACGCATGGACAAAATACAATAGAATATATATATATAGTGAAGCTTCACATAATAGAATCTCATCAATAAAACTTCATAATAGTTGAATACAATCATCTAAATAGTCAATACATCAAGCCTCACTACATAACACTCAGAGAATATACAAGCAGCGGAACATCCAGTACATATAGTAAGAAATAATATGCAAGCCTCCAGCTCGTCTTCGTCATCAGCATCGTGGAAAGCAAGAACAGCACCTGTCACCTGCTACCTAGTCTGCCCGTCCCAAAATGGACGAACAGCCCAAGGCAATAAGAGTTAAAAACATAAAGCCTTGAGTCAGACAACAGTCTTAGTGAGCAGTAAATTAACTAACAACATACCAAAAGAGCATAAAGGAAAAGGAATAGGAATACAACCCTCCCACTCCACCTCTTTCTACAGTGATAGCCCCTAGACACACACTAAGTAGAAGCAAACATAGCAAAGCACACCATTTAAAGTAAAGAAATTATCACTCGAGTCAAGGGCGATGTTTTCCAAGTACAAACCCCCAAGGCCTAAACCAAGATCAGATAAGCACCCAGAAAATACCGCTCTTGAGACCGAATGACGATACAACCAAACATCCATGACTCTGGCTATCACTGTTATCATTGCTTCGATATCATCGTTAATTGAATGACCGGCACATTCTTTCAGCCGTCCGTCAAGGGCTAATGGAAACCCCGGTTCTAGACATAACTCTGCACGTCATCGTGACCCATGCCTAGGACTATCGAATCTGCCCAGAGTACTTGACTATCAATCATTAGCCTTCAGGGACTATCGAATCTGCCTAACGTACTCTTGCTTTGAGCATGCTAGAACCTTCAACAACGATGAGATCTCAGCCTTCTAGTCATCCTCCTCGACGACTATTTCCATACTAGCTCAAGCGCCTCTCGAGCAAACCATTATCCTCTAACTCGAACCATTTCACCGAGTTATCAACATGCTTGGAATGATCCCGTCTGGATTAGACCAAGACTATCTCATATCTCATAACATGCTTCGCCTCATCATCATCATAGCAAAGCTTCATCTCAACATCATCATCGTCGAATCTATGCATAAGAGCTTCATCATCCGCTACATATGCCACGAGCAGCTTCTCCAATTCAAGAGCCTTTCCCTTAGCTTTGAATCATCTTCGGTCTAAATCAAATCATCAATCATCTAATTAATAGCAATCAATCAAGTCAAACATTAATCCAAGTAATCCAGCATTCAAATATGATCTAAATAGACAATTATAACAATAATGGCATTTCCGTAATTAAAGAGTCAAAAGTCTAGCAAGCATGAAAACATGAACAATATCTTTATAATCTTGATGAATGAACTTGCATAGGTTAACACTTAGTAAAATGGATGTCAAATCATCATGAACAATAGATCTATATGGATCTACACATATGATTAGGAAAATGCATGGAAATCACTACTTTAACACCAAAATCAAGCCAACGATCCGATATACTCCTTTGGATCCGTGTGAGAGATAATCACCACTCACCAAATCACCTAAACAACCCAAAAGCAACACACTTCAGATCTGGACAGCGAAGGATCTAACTTGATCTATCACCAATCCGCTTCAAACGATGAAATCTCTCTTCGAAGAATGTAGATCTTTAATCTAAGTTCTTCGATCTTCGATTTGATCTTCGATATGGATGGAAGGAATAACTAGATTAGAGTGGAGAAAAGAAGTGAAGAAGTGTAGAAGTCGAGCTCTCAAAATGGCAGCACTTCGTCGCTTCGAAATCCGGATCCCAAAAAGTGAGAAAAACCTTCCTATTTATAGCTAAAATCCCCTTAGGTCGCACACTCTTAGGTCGTCCACGACCTAACAAACTCTCCGACCTAACTCTTTGCGACCTAACACAACGCAGGCACGTGACCTATCACCACGCGACTTACGACCTATCGAAACTCACCTGTCTACGACTTACGACTTAGCAGCTCAACTCCTAAGTCGCTCGCGACTTAACAACTCCTAGGTCGCTCACGACCTAACACTCAGGCAAAACCCAGCGACCTAACGCAGATACTTCCTCGCGACCTAACCACTCAACAGAGTTACAACCTATGACTTAACTAAGACGCGACCTAACTAATCTTAGGTCTTCTACGACCTAACAAACCTGCGACCTTACTAACTTAGCCAGGATACGACTTAACTCCTTAAGTCGTCTAACGACCTAACTACTAAGTCGCTCCACTCCACTAGGTCGTATACTCCTTAGCTCGCATCTCCCTTAGGTCGCTAACATCCTATAAGTCGCTCCAAACTAACACACGACCTAAACCACTATGCGACCTAACCGCTAGGTCGTTAACTCTCTTAGGTCGTTGCCTTTCCTATAGGTCGCTCCAATACTTAGGTCGTTCACTCGACCTATCCTACCTCACGACCTAAGCTTATCACACGACCTATCTCCTATACGACCTATCCCAAACTCCTTAGGTCGCCAGTCTCTATAAGTCGCCTATTTCCTTAAGTCGGTCAATTCTCTTAAGTCGCTCCATTCTCTTAAGTCGCTCTCGATCTAATTCTACTCGACTTAAGCTTCGAACGACTTAAACCCTAGACGACTTAACAACATTACGACCTAATGACAATAGTTTTACGATGTTTCGATCCGTAAAAATACGGGTCGTTACATAAATAGTATGTACTTCCTTTATTTATTTATAAAAGGATTACTCCTTTTATATCTTCATTCTTTTTTTTCTTTTTTTACTTTAGAAATGTATTTGTGTATTTCATTTTTACTACTTTGAACTCTAGTATTTGATTAGCATACCTATATGTATATATATAAGTTTTATAGAAATAATCAGTACACACATATATATCTATGCATTATTTTGTACTGACATACATGCACATGTACACTCAAATGCAATCAGTATCATATGTATATATATTTATTCATATAGTTTTTTAAGGATTTACTCTATTTATCTATATATATATATATATACATTTATACCCATCAACATTTGTTCATTCATATCATTCAGGAATTTAGCTTCAATTCATGTGTATTCCCTGTGCACACATGTACACCCATATAGTTACACCATATCATGCCATATCAATTCCCCTTTAAAATTAGTTTAAAAATTATTTTAAACTTATTTATATTTTCAAAATGAATCCCTAAAAATCTTGGGTCATTACATACACCCCACCTTTTAGAAATTATGTCCCACAATTTTCCTAAGCTTAAATCAATTTCAAACTTAATTCAGAGAACAAGTTCATTCTCAACCAAATAGATTTTTAGTTCTGTCATAATAACTAAAAATACATGCATCCAAAAGGAAAGCAAATTAAAAATCAGAATTACCTTTAATCTGAAAATAGCTTAGGATAGTTCATCCTAACTTTGTCTTCTAATTCCCATGTGTAATCACTGGGATCAAGACTCCACTGTACCTTCACAAGTTTCGGTGATTTATTCCTCAACTTCTTTACATCCTTTGCCAAAATTCCCACTGGATCCTTTTCATAAATCAAATTAGGATTTATTTGCACTTGGGTTGGGGTCTCCAGAATTTCTGCCTTGTCATGGACCCACCTTCTCAATTGTGATACATGAAAAACATCATGCATCCCTTGCATGTTTTCTGGTAATTCCAACTTATATGCCAAGGAACCTATTCTTTCCAGAATTTTGTATGGCCCAATATATCTTAGGGTTAATTTGCCTTGTTTCCCAAATCTCAGTACATTTTTCATAGGTGAGATTTTGATGAAAACAAAATTTCCTACTTCATATTCCACCTGCTTCCTTTTCATGTCTGCAAATTTCTTTTGCCTATCTTGAGATGCTGCCATTCTTCTCCTTACCAACTCAATTTTCTCTTTAGTTTCTTGTATGTACTCAGGCCCTAAAATAGCTCTTTCTCCTGCTTTTACCCAACATACAGGTGACAAACATGGCTTGCCATATAAGGCTTCAAATGGAGCCATTCCTATGGTGCTTTGATAGCTTTTATTGTATGTAAATTTGGCTAAATGGAGATAGTCTTCCCAGTTGCCCCCAAAATCCAGTGCACATGCCCTTAACAAGTCCTCTAAAACTTTGTTCACCACCTCAGTCTGCCCATCTGATTGTGGATGGTAGGCAGTGCTTAAGCATAATTCACTTCCCATGGCTTCTTGAAAGCTTCTCCAGAATCTTGAGGTGAAGATGGTATCCCTATCACTCACAATGGTTTTGGGAATGCCATGTAATTTTACCACCTCCTTCATAAATACTTGAGCTAATTTTGGTGCATTCCTTTCTGATTTGACTGGGATGAAATGTGCCACTTTAGTTAGCCTATCTGCTATCACCCATATACTTGTGTTTCCTCTTTTAGACCTAGGCAGTCCATCTATGAATTCCATAGATATATCTTCCCACTTCCACTGTGGTATGCTAAGAGGTTGCAACAACCCTGATGGCTTTTGTGTTTCAGCCTTGACTTGTTGGCAAGTCATACACTTTGCAATATATTTGGCTACATCAGATTTCATTCCCTTCCACCAAAAATCTCTTTTTAAATTTGGATACATCTTTGTACTGCCTGGGGGTATGGAGTACTTGCTTCTATGATATTCATTCAATATCTCCTCCTTCAACTCTATGTTTTCTGGCACACATATTCTATTCTGGTTTCTCAAATAACCATTTTTATCAATATGGTAATTTATCACTTCCTCCCCTTTTGATATGAGAATTTTCTTCTCCAATGAGTTTGTGTCTTGTTCTTGCATTTTTCCTACCTTCACAATTAAATCTGATTAAAGTGTCATCAAGCTTAACTTCCCTCTATTTTCCTGTGCACCATGCACATGCACATCCATGTGTACACAGCCATTCTCCCCAATTTCTAACTCAGTCAGTAAAGACAAGTCCTTAAACTCTTCTATCATCATCATAGCTAATTTAGCATGTTGTCTACTTAGAGCATCAGCAATTTACCTGGTGTATAGAGTATGTCCAAGTCATAAGCAGCTAATAACTCCACCCATCTATGTTGCCTCATGTTTAAATCTTTTTGTGAAAATAAATACTTTAAAGACTCGTGGTCAGTGTAAAGTTCAAACTTAGTTCCTAACAAATAATGTCTCCAAAGTTTCAAAGCATAGATCACAGCTGCTAATTCAAGATCATGTGTGGCATACCTTACTTCATGGGGTTTTAGTTGTCTGGATGCATATGCAATGACTTGGCCTTGTTGCATCAGCACTGCACCCAAGCCAAATCCACTAGCATCTGTGTATACAACTAATTCTTCATTTCCCTGGGGTACTTTCAAAATTAGAGCATTCACCAATGCCTCCTTCAACTGTTTAAAAGACTTCTCACACTTCTCTGACCAAACAAAAGCTTGGTTTTTCCTGGTTAGGTTAGTAAGTGGTGTAGAAATTTTTGAAAAATCTTTTATAAATCTCCCATAATACCCTGCCATCCCCATAAATGATCTCACTTCACTCACAGTGCTAGGCCTCTTCCATGCTTGAATAGCCACTACTTTATTGGGGTTCATAGAAATTCCTTTGGCAGAAATGACATGGCCAAGGAAATGTACTTCCTCTTTCCAAAATGCACATTTTGAAAAATTTTCCTTTAAATCTTTTTCCCTCAATCTAGACAAAACCAGGTGCAAATGACTTTTATGTTCTTCCACTGTTTTGGAATAAATTAAAATGTCATCTATAAAAATAAGCACAAATTTGTCTAAATAATCTCTAAAGGTTCTGTTCATTAAATCCATAAAGTATGATGGTGCATTAGTCAAACCAAATGGCATAACCAGAAATTCATACAACCCATACCTAGTGTTAAAGGCAGTGTACTTAACACTTGACTCCTCCACCTTCATTTGATGAAATCCTGATGCTAAATCTAGTCTGGAGAATACTCTTGCCCCAGCTAATAGATCAAAAAGATCATCTATTCTTGGCAATGGATATTTATTTTTAATAGTTACTTTGTTCAATTCTCTGTAATCTATACAAAGTCTTAAGGAACCATCTTGTTTCTTAACAAATACCATTGGTGCTCCCCAGCAAGAATTACTTGGTCTTATAAAACCCTTTTCCTCTAATTCCTCTAATTGTTTCTTTAATTCTTTTAGCTCATTTGGCCCCATTCTAGTTGGCTTTTTAATCACTGGACTTGGTCCTGGAACTAAATGAATTTGGAATTCCACTGGTCTATGGTTTGGAACACCCTTAACCTCCTCAAACACATCCAAGTATTCATTGACTATGGGAATTTCTTCAATAGTAAGTTCACTGAAATCTTTCTCCAAGTCAATTAAATGATACAATTTCCTTCCGTTAGCCACTTCACACAAAATTGTGATTCTCTGGCCTCTAAGGTTTTGCAATGATATGGTGGATGAGTCTAAGTTAATTATGGCTTTAAATTGCCTTAACCAGTCTACCCCCAATATAACACCTATGTTTGGGTAGTTTAAAACATATAAATTGGAAATAAAAGTATCTCCTCCTATGTTTAATTCCACATCCACACAAATCATATTTAAAACACTAGAACTCCCCAGTGGACTTTGTATATGCAATGGGGTTTCAACCAATATGCAATTCAATTTTAGCATTTTAACTAGTTCATAAGAAACCAAAGAGTGAGTTGCCCCAGTATCATATACTGCTGCTATAGGTATGGTACAAATAAATAGTGTACCTTCCACTTGACTGTGGTTTTTAGCATTAATCTCCACTGTGGATTTGCCTTTGCCTTCCAAGTTTGCTAATTTTCCTTGCTGTTTATACTCAGGACAATTTCTCTTCATATGCCCCTCTTTCCCACATAGATAGCACTTGAAAGCTCCTCCTTTCAATTCTGGACACCTTGGTTTGATATGTCCTTCCTTTCCACATTGATGACACACAATTTTCTTCTTGGTTTCCTTAGCTTTGGTATCTCTAGTGCCTTTGTTACTGGCCTCCTCTTTATTCTTATCATAAGGGTGATATCCTCCCTTACCCTTCTTGGTGTTATTATTCTTAAAATTTCTGAACTTTTCCCTTTCCTTGTCATGCTGCTCCAATCTCAAAGCCAAGTCTATTACTTGATCAAATGTCCTGTCAACATAAGGTAACATGGCTCTGCTAAGTCCTGGGTTCAGACCTTTAATGTATCTATCATTCTTGGATGCTTCATCTGCCACTAGCATTGCTCCATATGTGGAAAGCCCCTCAAACTTTTGAGTGTACTCAGTGACATTCAAAGTTCCTTGCCTGAGCCTAATAAATTCTTCTAGTAAAGTGGTCTTAGCTGATGCTGGTACAAATCTTGCTTCCAACAACTCCTTGTATTGATTCCAAGTGATTTCATTCTCATTTCTCCCTGTAATGATTACTTCCCACCAACTTAAAGCTACTCCTTTCAGCTGTCTTGAAGCCACTTGCCTCTTCCTTTGATCATCAAGCTGCATGTCATTGAAAATCCTATCCAATGTTCTCAACCATGCTTGAACTTCCATAATACTCTCTGTCCCTTCAAAGCTTTTGCCTCCTAAATGAGTATAAGTCTTGAGTAATTTTGAGAGCTCTTCATGGGGATTTTCTTGCCTTTGTCCTGCCCCATCTCTAAATGCTCTCACCAAATCTTGTAGATTGACCATTGGTGGTGCATTGGAGGATCCTGCTCCCTGATTTGGTGGTCTTCCTACCATAGTTTGCTAATAATAATTTACATAGCTGGTTAGTTTTTTTTTTAGAAGGATTTGATTTCAAATTTTTTTTTCAACTATGTTTTAGTAACATAGCTCTGATACCAAATGAAATGACACTCTCTTTTATACCTGAATTTGTAAGGATTTTTTTTTACATAGAGATATATATATATATATATAGATTTTCATATATATATATATATATATATATATTTCTGAAGCCTAGAGTCATTTTTTTTCTTTTTATCTAAACAACTTATCCAGGATCAAAATCTTTACCAATATAAATATATCAGTGTATTCACAAAGACATGCACATACATGTGAAGATGTATATGCCTCTCTTGTTTGAATCAGAGTTCTGGAAAACAAGAGGATAATTTGATTGATTAAGTTTAATCAATCCACACATAGTTCAGTTCAATTTATACAACAAAATTTCGTCTATATATATATAGGTAACAACATGATTTTTAACCTTTGAATGCTTGCTGAATTCTCTATGGAGCATGATTCCTAGAAACCAGATAATGGTGTTATGATTATCTATAAATTAATGGTGTAGTGTTTGTGCTCTGAAAAATGATATAAGTTTCTATCATTATCTATGTTTAATTTTTCTTATAAAATCTGCCTAGAGTACAATCTCCTTTCTGGAATATTTTAAAGTGAGGTATCATATTTCAAAAGCATGATTCTTTGATGCCAGTATGCTAAACTAAATGAAATGCAAACTTGAGTGGGTTTCCTGTAACCATGGGTATCCCAAAACATGGTTCAACCAGTCTCTTTGTTCTGGTATGACCCATATGGTCTTAAAATTGCATTTTGATCAAATTCTTAATAAAGAGAAATTCAAGCTCATGTTAAAATACAAGAATAACTGGTATGCTAAACTCTAAACCAAACATATTTAAATGGGCATACCTATATACATATGCAACTATTTTGGGTCATAGCTTCAACTCCTATATTGCAGATTTTCCTTTATTCAAAAATAAGGTATAAAACATTTGCGTAGAATAAATTAAATTATGAAAACATTGCAGACACATAAATACATTTTCCCTATGCCTATCCACTCCATGTATACAAATGTCATGGTGGAAGATTAAATCATATAATTTACTGAGATTCCACTATCCAGATTTTCCCAAAACTTAACCCTTTTCAAAGACTCAAGATTGACTAATACGTTTATAATGTGTAACCATCCTATTTATCATGGTGTTCTTGCTCACTTCACTTACAAAATTTAGATTAAATTCTTCAACATATCAGATAATATCCAGATTTATAAATTTCCAGTTACAAGTCAATTCCTTAGCAAAACACTTAGCAAAATATCCATCCAACATTTTGTACTTAAAACAAGTTACAATTTAAAAGTATCAATACATGCAGATTTCACCATTTAAGCTCTTATCTAATTAATTTTTAGCATGCTATAATCTTCTTCTCAAAGCCTTGCTCCTACTCCTACTTAGTTGCTGCAGTCCCTGAAAATGCATTTGAAGCTGCCCCATTTTAAATGAGACACCCCAGATGCCATTAGCACACTAGGGTCAGACACATGTCTGGTATGAGAAAATCCACTAAAACAATTTGTTAATCAAGTTAAAGTTGAAACATGTATCTATGTATATAACTCTGCCTTTAGAAAACAAATAAGTCATGTGTGCATGTTCTGTGTTAGTGTGCATGTGCACACTTGAATCTTTCTTTTCAGATCCTTATAAAGATATGGTACTTTCATACATTCATACAACTCAGTCATAAATCAAATAAGCATCCATACAAAACCGAGAAATCACCAAAATGAATTAAATCATTTATTCCCTACTCAGATTTCATTCCAGGAAAACTCTAGTTCCTCTTTATATCAAATTCTCTTACATTGATATATTTATCTAGCTTGGTCTCATCTGCAATTAAATGAATCAATGGACACACTGTAATGAACTAATTCACTCCACTACACAAAGATCTCAGAACTTAAACAAGCCATGTGTCAACTTGTATTACTCAAGAACACAAGTCATTCCTGCAGTGCTATTGACCCCCATTTCCTAATCAGGTTTAAGGTAATAACACTTTTGATTTTTCATGGCAAACCCATTCATTGAATCATTTCACTAAAACAAACATTCATGTCATGGAATTCCACATCATTCATAACCAAACAGAGGCAATCAGGCAATTAAACATAGGTGTCAATTAAATAGATTCTGCACATATACATATATATTCTTGCATTTTAAAAAAAAGGGTATAGACAACTAACATTGTCTTATGGCTTTCGAGAGACTTTTTCTTTTGCAAACTTCTATGCTTAAGTTAAACTCAGAATAACCAAGTTTTACTGAATCACAAAATTTATTTGCTATGTGTTTGAATATTTATATATTTTCTTTGAATCAGGAGCATCAGCACATAGGCAACCCTATTGCACTCCTAATTCCTTTTTGTCTCAAGCCTCAGCACTTATACATAAGTATATTGCAGCTCACATGTGTATATTTTTCTGGGTTGAGCCAAAACCAATACTACTTGCCTATATTCAACCTTTGATTCTCTGGGCATTTACTTATTTTTCTAAACATTAACATATCAAAGAGAGATCTGGGTTTTTAAAACATATATATATACTAATAATACTTAGAACTTTCATATAACAAAACAAGCAGAACAACCAGATAAGAATTAAAACATTTTTAATCCCTGAAAACACAGACAGACAATCACATATGAAAATACATTTTTAAGAAAAATTAACTTATAAACTGGCTGCCTACATTAGGACTTAATGCCTTAGATTTTTATGAGTGAGTTTTCTCACCTAGCTCTCTTTCACTTCCTCGTTGATTGGTAAGCTTCTGCCTTCAACCCTTTTCTTCACTTGTATTATATTTATATAATATCTATATATTTTTCTCAAGAGCTATCCGGGAAGAAGAGAAGGTTTCTCATCTCACTGCCTATTTATGCAGGGTTTTTCTTAGGGTTTAAGGTGTTGGCTAAAGTCATTTTTGCCCATCAAAAATCATGCCATTTGCATTTAGTTTTTTAAACCCAAAATCTTACCCTTCCCCGGCTTGAGTTTGTGAAGAGAAAAGTGGTTATATTCTTTTGGTTATTTTCAGAAATTTAGCTTTTCCAGAAAATACTTTTCCTCTTGTCTACTATCATGCTAAAAGTGTGACTTGATTTCCATTGGTTATTATATGTATATATATATATATCAAGTATCCTTCTTAATTCTTCCTATACAAAACATATCTCTGTTTTTATCTTATTTTCTATTTTTAGCTTTCACTTAAATAGTATGTACTTCCTTTATTTATTTATAAAAGGATTACTCCTTTTATATCTTCATTCTTTTCTTTCTGTTTTTACTTCAGAAATGTATTTGTGTATTTCATTTTTATTGCTTTGAACTCTAGTATTTGATTAGCATACCTATATGTATATATATAAGTCTTATAGAAATAATCAGTACATACATATATATCTATGCATTATTTTGTACTAACATACATGCACATGTACACTCAAATGCAATCAGTATCATATGTATATATATTTATTCATATAGCTCTTTAAGGATTTACTCTATTTATCTATATATGTATACATTTATACCCATCAACATTTGTTCATTCATATCATTCAGGAATTTAGCTTCAATTCATGTGTATTCCCTGTGCACACATGTACACCCATATAGTTACACCATATCAAGCCATATCAATTCCCTTTTAAAATTAGTTTAAAAATTATTTTAAACTTATTTATATTTTCAAAATGAATCCCTAAAAATCTTAGGTCATTACACATCTCCTCGAATTTGATTCGTGCTTTATCGTGTTTTTTCGGAGTTTGATTCTGTGTCTTGAATTGTCATCTCTAGCTTTAGATGGTGAGTTATCACTCTCGACTTCGTACTTATAAAATTGTGAAACAAAGTCATGTGAATGTGTAGTAGTGATATGACATGTTGATAGTAATTTCATATATGCCTGTGATATGATATTATATAATGTTATAACCTAATTATATACCTGTTTAATCACCTGATATGACATGTTATGCTTTACTGTTTATTTTATATTTCTGTTTCTCACACTGCAATTTCCCTCACTATGGGTTGAAATGATACATACCCGAACGGACTTTAGAATATGAAAAGGTCGTTATGAGCTGAAATGAAAGGCTCGAGCGATTTTTATTTGACTTGGGATTGCGGGTTTGAAATGATCAAACCCGAGATTTATATTTCGGATTGAAATGATATATATCTGTATTCACTTGACCTAGGTTAGAAAATATTATACAGACCCGTGGTTAATTTTAAATATAAATATTTTTTGAATTTTTTTAAGTATTTGGAATTTAAAATTATATGAGATTATAACTTAAAATTGGATTTAAATGATTTAAATAAATTTATAGTGATTTTTCTATAAGTTAAAATTGTATAAGTTAATAAATGATTGAAATGTAAATATAAAATGTGATTTAACTTAATAATTGGAAATTTGATTTGAAATGGGATTTTAGGCTTAAATTAGTAATAAAATATTTTATTTATGAAATGGATATTTTTAAAAGTAAATAAAGTATCTAGTTATTTGTTAAATTAAAAGTTAAGAAATTTAAGTGTATTTTGACCTAATAAATGAATTATGGTTTAACTTGGATATTTTATTTACAAAATTTTATTTTATTTAATCATAAGTTAAATGATATCCAAATAAATATTTTTGAAAAGTGAGATATGTTTTATAAGTTAAAAATGATGAAAAACTGAAATTATAATGTTTCTGTAATGTTATAATAAATCTTAGATTTGTATTGGCAGCATTTCCAAAATTCTGTGGTTTTAAGGAAGCGTTTTTCTAAGTGCTACCATTTCTGAAAATGTACCGTTTTTCCAAATACTACTATATCTGCAGTAACGTTTTCTAAGTGCTGCTGTTTCTGAAAAGACAATATTTCTGAAATACTACTATATCTACAGTAACGTTTTCTAAGTGCTGCTGTTTCTGAAAAGATAATATTTTCGAACTGCTACTATATGTATTATCACATTTTCAAAGTGCTACGAATGCTAAAAATACAATGCTTTTGAAAATATCATAATTGAATGAATGAACTTAGAATTGCTGCCACTTTGGAAATGAATTTTATTTTTTGAAAGATATTGACATCGAATTTAAATGGTTTAAATGGATATGTTTTGATTTGAAATATAAACCATTTTGAATTTATAACCACGGGTTATAATAATGATTGGTTGTTAAAGAGACCGGGATCGGATATGGACATACTCTCTGTCGATACCGAAAACCACTTTAACAACTATGTACGCGGTGGAGATTCCAGAATGAAGTAGGATGGTGGCGACGATCCTAAGGTATATTTACGTGGACCTAACTCCCGTGAGTTAGCATAAGGTGGCTAAAACTGGAGCGATTCCGGGCTAATGAGGTAGCTTCTCTTATCGGACACATTCCATCGTATACCATTCTATTAATTTGTGATTGATTGGGTGCACCCCTTGATTTGGGAGTGTGGCTCGAGTTGGGCGATTGCTGCGGCTTTGCGTTACCAACAGTCCGGATGCATAATTGATATATCTACCCTGACATTGCCTAGTTGTGCCGTGTCACCTACCTAGCGTGCTTTACTACGAATTTGTTTTGTACCATAGCTATGGAGTGCCCTCTGACGACGCCCATTACGGGGGAGATTACGGTACTGTATAGACTATGTGAATATATAAAATGTGTTAAGGTGGAAAATGTAAAGCCATAACGCTACTTTGATAGTTTACTTTACTTTAGACATTATTATAATAGCGTATCTTACTACATAGTAGATAGTTTAACGGATCCTTAAAGGATGGACGATCCCAAGCATCCTTTAAGTTATTGATGCATTTCTATTACAGTTCACTTGAGTTGATTTACATTTTATAAGTATGTATGTCCTGACTCGAGTGTTTTGTGTTTTGCTTTACGTCGGGTCAGCCTGAGTATCACAGCTTTGGATTCATCTTCTGGTGCTAGAGATTTGCTGGAGTTTATCTGTCTATCTAGTTGTCTATCTATTTCCATACAGTTATTTCCTATTCAGCTTTGCTTATGTATTTGTGAACTTATGTATTCAGACTTCTGTTGTATCTGTTTTTCAGACTATGGTATTTTGTATCTGTTTTGAGACTATGTATTGTAGTAGCTTTATGAACTACTATGTATTTTTATTTCCGCTGCGAGTTATTCTGATATTCTATGTCTGTGATTGGTTTTATTTGCTCCAAATTTATTTACAATCTATTGTTTTGAATTATTCAAGTCTGACATGTTTGGTTTTATTGTCGATTTAAATGGTCCAAAATAGTGGGTCATTACAGTTGGTGTTTAAATGCCATGGAAAATTTTATGTTATGTAAAACATGATTTTGGAGTTGGGTTTTAATTTCGATAATTTTCCAAGCTATGGAAAGATTACTATGAAGTTTCAAAGAAAAACACGGTTAATTGGGTTTATAAATATATTTCAGAAATATAATTTGGGTCTGAAATTTTGATATGTTAGATAACATGATTAAAGTGAATTTCTAGAATTATTGAGGATTTTTCATAAGTGATTTTCTATGCAAATTAAATTAATTTAGAAGAGGGACTTCTTTGCAATATTGGTTTTGCTTAATGGAAGGGCTTATTTGCTAACTTAACCATGGTTTAGATCTGATTAGCGGCAGCTATTTTAGTAAAGAATTTGAAAAGTTAAGGCAGCCAATCTTGTGTTTACATATGGTAGGTTAGTTTGAAAGTGTTTGCTTTAATTAGTATTAAATCAGGTTAACCTAGAAAAGTTGGTTCCGCCTTCTTTAGAAGTATCTTTCGACTCAGAGCTTCTGCCTTCAATCAAGTTGAAACCCACAGAGCCGAAACCAATACACAAGGTATCACTTCGATGGTAGGTAGTGGATTGGAGAAAGGATGAAGGCTTGGTGTTGAAAGCATGGCTTCCGATGGGGTCAATTCCTTTGTTTGTTTTAAATAGAAGCGCCTGCCTTTGTTTATTTAAGCCTTCGAAGGAGTTAAAGCGTATTTTTTTGAAAAAGTGTTTTCTAAATGCTTTCGAAGGGGTTGCCATCAACTTATGTTTTAAAGAGTAAGCTTTCGAATGGGTTTCTTTACTTATAAAATAATGCTTTTGGAAAGGAGGGGTTTCGACCTAGTCGAAGCTCTACTGTTGTTCCTTAACCTTACGAGTGTATTGAAGTCATCAATGTTTTGGAAAGGGAGTGCTTGTTTTCAAAGACGTTTTAAGACACTTCCTAAATGCTTTCGAAAGGGTCCAAGGGTTTCGAAGGCAATGGCTTCGAAAGGGGTTTCGACACTATCCTTCAATGTTTTGTTAAATGATTTAAAGCTTTCGAAAGGGATGGTGTCGACGCCATCATGTCTTCCCCGATATTTTTATATGATAAAGGATGGTTTTGAAAGAGATACTTTTGTTTATATTCACTTTGACCCAAATAATATTTTAAGTATAAACCCAATGGTTTCGAAAGGGGGACTTTCAATGGTTTCGAAAGGGGTACTTTCAATGGTTTCGGAATGGTCACTTTCAATGGTTTCGAAAGGTGTACTTTCAATTGTTTCGAAGCTAAGCTTCTAAGTGTTATTAATTAATACTTTAATATGTTTGAAAGGTTTTGAAAGAGAAGTTTTAAAGTGTTCGAAAGGTAGGAGCCTAATGTTTTTAAAAGAGATTTAAATGCATTCGAAGGATGTTATCCAGTGAAGTCGAAAGCAAGTTTTTGAAGGTTTCAACAGCCTTGGTTTTCAAAGCAAACAACCCAATCTCATTTTTTAAAGAGAACCATGGCATAATTAAATAAAGTGTTTTGAAAAGGAGTTTTTGAAGACGTTTTCCCTGATTAAATGGTTAATGGGATTAACCAAGATATTACGAACGCTTCTTCATATATGTATATATTCACATTGTAATGGACCCATAACTGTATTTTGAGGAAGGGCAGAATAACCAGTTAGGTCGACCCAGTAGTTAATATGAATTATGTTTACTCCTAAATGAGTAGAATTGCATCCAGGAGGTGAGAAAGACCAGAATATAGAATGCTAAAATATTAAAGGAAAAGATATTGGCAGGGGCCAATAGGTTCTCAGTAAGCCCAAGAAAACTGTGTATAGGAAAAGAAATTGGCAGGGGCCAATAGGTTCATAGTTAGCCCATGAAAACTATGTATAAAGGAAGATGTCAAAAAGATTGGTTCATAGTAAGCCCATGAAAACTATGATTTGATACCGGTAGAGGCAAGTAAATGTAACATCACCCTACTTTAAGGCCCAAAACTAACGGCTATGGATGCTGCAGTCATCCATAATTATTAATCCTTGGCGACCAAATACGGTGCTGTTAGATACATTGATACACAGATCACAAGAATATGGAAAAAATTTAACAAATTAAAAACATATTTCCGTATTCCATTCAAAACATTTCATGTTCATTACATAATCCCACAAACGTTAACCACGTTCAGAAAAAATATAATAATCACACATATGCTAAGAGCGAAATATGAAGATACCCCTTAGTTGATCAGAGTATATAATAAGGCTAACAAGTCTACCTTTACATCCAAAATACACAGTGGAAAATGATAACTCTAAATAACTAACTGCCTCCTGCCATCTCCTCGACCACCATAGTTCGACTCCGATGTCGTTCGACCCAAGCAGAAACGCAGCCGCCGCCACATAGTTAAAACCCTAGTCGAATTTTCCCAAGCGATCCAACCATCAATTGACCAAACAAATGGCACAGATGCACTCCCCCCGTCCCTCTCTACGCTACCATACCATCAATTCGACGATCCGTCGCTAATGATCAAACCCCAATGAACGGCCGAAAATGTTTTGGCCAATTCCAAGCAAAACAAAACCCGATTGCAAAAACAAACAGCAGATTTAAGTTGTGCTCGTCGAGAGCTTCGAATCGGTATATAATATGATAGGATTTTGAGAAGTTTGATTTTCGATTTGAATTTGAAATTGAATTGGGATTTAAGGTTTCATATTCTGTCGTTTGAGAAGGAGGAACTGGTAGAAGTAATAGTACATATACAAATAAGAAATTAATGACAAATAATTAGGATTTATAATGGCCAATATATAGGCAGATCCGAATTAGAAATGCATGGACCAGATTGGATTGATCAAATGACTACGCGACCCCAAAAGCCCGTTCTGACCCCGAAACGAAAATAGGTCATCCCATATATCAAAACAGGTGTTTTCGATATTTTTAAACTCAATGGAACATGTTTCAAGTCCTAATTCCATTGTATGAAGAAGATAGCTTTTAAAATCAGCTTATTTCAAATTGATTTCAATAAATTGATTTCTGTGCGTTACGAGCCTACACAATCAAACGACTAGTCCGATCGCTACGAAACTTGAAATCCAACAATAATTCGCCATTATGAATTCGATGAAACTAGTTTCATCGAAATACAAGACAGTGACCAAAATGGCTATTTTCACGTTAATCAAATAAATTATTATTAAATTAATTTAATCACCTTTCAATTCAATTTTTATAATTAACAAATTTTATAATTTCTAATTACAGTAATTAACAATCTTTTTAAAACCAATTTCCCATGTCAAATTCAATGTTAATTATTGCACTAATTGCAATGTTTAATTTCAATTGCAATAAACCCATTAATTATAATTTTAAATTTCAACAGTCTGATTAAATTTGATTTCAATCTTTTTATTCAATCAATCATTATCTAATGGATATAATTAACATTGATTTACATTTTATTTCAACAATATTCTACGGTTATCCTCTTAATTTATATTAACTGCAATATTTAATTGGATTTAGTTGCAATTGATTTCCAATTTAATTCAACAGATTAAATAAATGGTAACAATTAACAATTGTCACCTTTTACTTAATTTAATCGCATTTATAGGTTTATTATCTACAAACCATGTTATAACTACTTACACAACACAGATTTTATCCAATTACAATTAATTACATATTATTTCACCAATTAATACAACATTTGGCTTATTTCCTTATTTCCACTTATAACCAAATTTTATATTTACAATCATCTCAATCAGTTGAAATTACATTGAGAGTAGTCATCACTTACCTTAACTAACATCATTAATTTCATTCTAGTTATTATTCTTATTAATAAATCACAAAATTTTATTTTTTCCAATATTAAATTACAAATCTTATTAAATTCAATAATTTAATTGTCGGAAAAATGTGGGTCGTTACACTCTCCCCCACTCAAAACTTTTCGTCCTCGAAAAGGGGCAAAGAAGGGATTAAGAAATTAATATATCTTATTCAAAGTATTCAATTTATAAATAATTAATTTACATACTTAAATAATTTAAATAAAATATATCAATTTAAAATCAATTAAATCTTTTCCTATTCAAGTTCGATAAAAGTTTGAAAAACATTTCTACTTTCATAAAAAATTTCTAAGTCCAAAATTCACGGAAAATTTTAGCAGAGTCTCCTTTGTACGGAGAGGTCCAGAAGAAATAATTATATCAATAATAACAATATATATATCATATTTCAAAATAAAATATCTCAAACCACGGGAAAACAATATAATATCGCTAGAAAACCTTAATCCGAAAACGTACGTATTTGTTAGGCAACAACGCTTATTTTATGAAATCAAAAGCAGTAGCTATTACTTCCATAAACCTGTATTTCACTTATATAATCCAAAAGAGTTAGATTTATGCAAAAGAAAAATATTTATGTTGTTTCAATTGATAACAAAAAATCAACACACATAGCAATAGTCACTTGCAACAAACCATACAACCATCACATGAAATCAACCATCCATCCATAACAACCAAACAATGGTTTGTTTGCGTTCAAAAACCTTTAATCGTATAAAATGATAAATAAACTACTAAGTATACCATACACTCAATAGTCTTAGATAAAACTTATTAGATTATTTATACATCCTTATATAGTTAGAAGCATCCTTTCCCAACCATCCCAGAAGCCAAAACAAACAATAATTTCAAATATTATTTAAGTTCATTCTTATTAATCTTCTTTCACATTATTTACTGTTCATTTTTTTCAGCTGTAACGCCCCACCCCGAGACCAACATTAACAAAAGTCACAGGGCCAATACGTTCAGTAATAGAAAATGGTCCTATAAAGCGAGGAGCTAATTACCCAGTCGCACTGAAACGCATAACCCCTTTCAAAGGAGAAACACGAGATCACCAACCGAGAACTTCACACAATGATTGTTCTCTTTAATTTACATTCATGACATATAAAATTCATTTCCCAATCATTCATACAATGCCATTTTCCATTTATATATATTCATTTGCCTACATATGTTCTTTCCATTCAATTATTTAAAAAAATCAATGAATTCATTATTCAAGTATTACATACATTATATTTCAGTTTAATTCACATTTATTATTTACTTTGATTTCCTTTTAACATCAATATTTATTTGTGACACAACTCATACTTAGATTTTTTTTCTTTTTTTACATTAGTTTCTTTCACATATAGTATTCACTTTTTACTATTTACTTTAATTATAATTGGCTACAAACATCACTTAAGTTTATAATCCATTACTTGCTGTATTCACATTTACTATTCAATTTGATTATAAATAGTTTAAAATGTTAACTTAAGTTTATAACAATTTATAATATTAGAATTCTTATTTACAGAAGAAATTCCATTGAACACTTTCATCACTAAAGTTTTACTTGTATAATATTCTATTACATATTTCTATTAACATTACAACTTTCAACATTTCGGTAAGTTATATATATATATATATATGTCTTTTAGAATGTAATTGAATGTTACACAAGTTTATCTTATTCACTTTAGTTAACAAAATGTTCAATAGTTACATTTTCTTATTTTCATATCTAGAGGTTACAAATTTCAATTTCTTATATATTTCATTAATCACTTAACTTCCAATTTCTTATTTTTCATTTAAGCAGTTTCCAATTATTATTATAGTTAAAATTTCACTCTATTTCAATAATTGAGACAACTAATTATCAGAAAGGTTTAAGAACCAACTTCGCGTTCCTTTTTCAAATCATTTAAAAATAATATAGAGATACTCATCTCTTTTATAAACCAATCATATTTAGAAATTAAAATCAAGATTTGGGTATCAAAACAAATGTGTCGCAAAACTACTACAATGGTCTTCCAACTTTGACACTTGAAAATGAACGTCGATGATGCGTGCACTCATCACCGAAATTATTTTCCAGCGACAGAGAGGGGAGTACAAAACTGAACTTATTTCCTTCCAAAATTCCTTTAAGCATTTCTTTCAAATCATATAGAAATATTTATATCAGAAAATATTTCTAAATAATACTAATATTATATTCCAAAATCTTTTGAAAGCAAATTTTCAAAAATCCCGGAACTTAAGTTCTCGAATCTCAATTTATATTCATTTATTTATAATCTCATTTTACAACAAATGTTTATAAAATTTTCACTTCCTAACAAACAACATATAACTCCAACTATATCATATATAAAAGGTATCCATTTATATACAAATTATAATACTAGGTAAAACTATTTCATTTACCTATATTTCAAAATAATATTGTGTCAGTCTGCCCTATTAAGTGTTTAGAAATCTCTATCGATACCATAGCGTCCTATGTACCGGCCGGAATTTATAAATACTAAACAGAACAAATTAACACAACACAAAAACCTTTTATAACAATAACAAATACGCTCTCTCATATATATATACACACAACGACTCCTTCTAGAGTATTACTACCCTATTTCTAATGAGTCAGACCCCACAAAGCTAAGGTTATCGCTAAACAAAAGCTCCGATACCAAATGTAACGACCCGCCTTTTTGGACGGTTCAAATCGACAATAAGACACACATGTCAAACTCAAACCATTCAAAAGGGAGGATTGTATGGGGTAAATAAGAAAAAGCAGAGAAAGAAAGAAAAACAAGCACAGAACCTCATAGCGGAATGACAAAATATAATAATCAAATAAACAGTTCATGAAGTTGTTTTACATATAACATTTGATTACACTTTTACAATACAGAATCAGAGTTACATACAACAGAAATAAATAACAATGCAGTGGAACAACAAGATGCAGTGGAAGTAATCTAATAAATAATAATAGTACTAAATCTTCGTCTTCGTCCTCCAAAACAGCAGTCTTCGATACACTGAAAAGCTCAGACTGACCCGAGCGAATTGAAAAGACAAAACACTCGAGTCTGAACTAAAAGATCTTATGTAAGTTAAATCAATAGTAAATAAATATGAGTGTAACGGCGTCAGAGATGTTTACGGGATTTGACATCTCCTATCCAGTGTCTAACATGCGTGCAATAACTTAAGAGATGTTCGAGATTCCATCTCCTAAGGATCCGCTAAACTATCTACATACATAGTACAATACGCTATTATAATAGTGTCTATAGTAAAATAAAGTATTAAAATAGCGTTAAGGCGTTACCCATATCCCCCTTAACACATTTTTATATATTCCCATAGTCTGTACAATACCGTAATTCCTCCGTAAACTGGAGGGCTATCAAAGGGCATTCCATAGGTACGGTACAAACCAAACTCGTAGAAGGCGCGATAAGGCATGTGACAAGGCACGCGAGGCAATACCCAGGGTAGGATACTACCATTTTGCGGATCCGGACTGGTAGTAACGCATAGCAGCTACTACCGCGCACCTCGGAACACACTCCCAAATCAAATCGAGGGGTGGCTACCAAATCAATCACAAAGTCATAATATGGTATCGAAGAAATGTGTCCGATCGGAGGTGCGACCTCACTTGGCCCGGCATGGCTCCTTTTTTAGCCACATTAAGCTGACTCACGGGAGTCAGTGCTACATTAATACCTCATACAGAATCGTTCGCCAAACCGTCCTACATTATTCTGGAATCTGTAACGACCTACCTTTTTGGATGGTTTAAATCGACGATAAGCCACACATGTCAGACTCAAACCATTAAAAAGGGCAGATTGTTATGGGGTAAATAAGAAAAAGCAAGGAAAGAAAGTAAACAAATACAGAATCTCACAGCGGAATGACAAAATATAATAATCAAATAAACAGTTCATGAAGCTGTTTACAAATAATCTTTGATTATACTATTACAATACAGATCAGAGTCACATACAACAAGAATAAATAATAAATAAATGCAACGGAACAACATGATGCAGTGGAATAAATATAATAAATAATAATAGTACAAAATCTTCGTCTTCATCCTCCAAAAAGTAGTCTTTGATAAACTGTAAAGCTCAGACTGACCCGAGCGAATTGAAAAGACAAAACACTCGAGTCAGAACTAAAAGATCTTATGTAAGTTAAATCAACAGTAAATAAATATGAGTGTAACGGCGTCGGAGACGTTTACGGGGTTTGACATCTCCTATCCAGTGTCTAACGTGAGTGCAATAACTTAAGAGATGTTCGGGATTACATCTTCTAGTGTAACGACCCAAGAATTTTAACTGTTTTATAACGTAAATAACTAAAATTTCTTGAAATTTGAATAAAAAAAAATTTAATAAAAATTTGATATTTGAAATGCGTCTACTAAATTATATTATATGGTAAAAATTTATTGAAAATATGAAAGTTAAATTATTTGTGAAATTTCAAAATTTAATTCAATTGGTTAAATCGTGGAAGAATTTAATATTTTCGAAAACTGAATATTTTATATAAAAAAAGGGTAAATCATTTTCTGAGAGAGATGTCGTATTTCGTTTTCCCAAATTTGGACTGCTTCAGCTTCGTTTATATTATTTGCTGCGTTTTAGCAACATTTTCAGCAACGGAAAATCGAGTTTTTATAACTTGGTCGTATCGGTGATATCTATGTACCATTATGTTCGTCTCATTGTATTGATCTCCTTCCCCGACCCAAGCGTAGCCGACCGAAAGTTATATATATGCATTGTTTGTATGTATGTTGCACATACATGTTGTGTATATGCAAACCATCTGGTTTATGAAACATGCATATATATATATTGGCTGAAGGTTATATATTGACATATATATTGATATATATATATATATATATATATATGTTTTGTGTAGACCACCTTATTGCTAGTGAATGTATATGTGCATATATGTTGCCTGTATATGCATGGGTTGGAAGAAAGCTATATTTGTTATTTAATCCAAGCTTTTATATTAATATATGTTATACATATATGTTCTGGCGGCAGAGGATTTCAATTATATCTAATCTAACTTGTACAGGTTTTATACAATACATATATATATATATTGTTGACAAAAGTCATATATATGTCACTTTTGGAATTGTCGACAAAATTATCTGTGTTGTATATATAATTGTTCTTCCAAATTTTAAAAAAAATGTGTATATATATATTGCATATGTATATATATTTATTTTCGTCAATTTTCATGCTAAAGTCAATTTTTGCTTGTCGCGGCTAATTGATGTGTCGTGCCTGATTCGTGCCAGTGTCCGTTGCATCGTCCTTTTTCGTAATTTTTTTCCATCGTTCTCTAGCCACGAAAGGTGAGAAATCACTCACGATTAATGTTCTTATGCTTAGTAAATTAATTTCATTAAATTAGAATTGGTAGTTATTAACTGTTAAATATGATACTATATTTAAAATTATTATTGATCATATATGCTAGTAATTATTTTGTAATGCTGTGTTATTTTATTGTTCTCACTCTGCAAGTTCCCTTAGTTTTAGAAATCACTATGGGTTGAAATGATAAATACCTGAATGGACTTTAGATTAAGGGAAAATTATTATGGGTTGAAATGATAAACCCAAGCGATTTTCACTAATTTTGGAATTGTGGGATTGCGGGTTTAATAATATAAACCCGTAAAAATTAAATTATTTGCGGATTAGAATGATAAATATCTGTATCACTTGACCATAGGATAGAAAATTTTATACGGACACCGTTGGTCTATTTTTAAAATTGATTTCCAAGGTTTTTGTAACATCCCATTATTTTCGACCATTCAAATCGACAATAAATCCACACATTTCGGACTTAAATACTTCAAAACAGTGGATTGTCAAGAAAATTTGGAGCAAATAAAATCAAACACGGAATCACGGACACAGAATATCAGAATAACTCGCAGCGGAAATAAAATACCATAGCAGTTAATGAAGCTACTATATACATACTCTCAAAACATATACAAAATCTCATAGTCAAAATAGATACAATAGAAGTCAGGATACATAAGTCAATAATACAGAGACAATACTGAATAGGAAATAACTGGAATAAAAATCGATGAACCGATAGACAAATAAGCTCCAACGAATCTCTAGCTCCAGAAGGTGAATCCAAAGATGTGATTTTCAGGCTGACCCAAGCGTAAAGAAAAACACAAAAACTCAAGTCAGGACATACATACTTATACACTGTAAACCAACTCAAGTGAACTATAATAGCAATGCACAATAACTTAAAGGATGCTTGGGGTCGTCCATCCTTTAAGGATCCATTAAACCATCAATTAAGCAGTAATAAACGCTATCATAGAAATATTCATATTAAAGTAAACAATGCAAATAACAGTGTTGATGTGACTAGGGTAGCGTAGAGCTGCAGTAATCGCTCACCTCTAGCCACACTCTCAAATCAAGGTGTGTATCAAAATAATCACAAGGAAGTCAAATGGCACACAAAGTAGTGTACCCGTGGTTATAATTAAAAAATGGTTTATAATTTCGAATTTAAAATCATTCATTTAAACCATTAAAAGTGAAGTCGTTATACCTTCAGATCAAATATTCAATTCCCAAAAATTTAGCCTTTTCTGAGCTCATTTATTCACTTAAATACTTTAAAACATTGAAATTTCAGCTTCCACATCACTTAGAAATGCCGCGGGAAGTTACATTTGAAAACAATTCAATTCAGCAAAGGCAGCATTTACAAAACTGATGTAGTAGTTCAGTTACAATTAAAAATCTTATTTCAGCCAACTACATCCTTTATCAAGTGCTCTGTAGCTCTTTTATTAGTTTCAGATTTTAGTTTAGTTTCTGCAACCACAGCACTTACCAAGTGCTGCAATAGCCCTTAGTTAAATTTAGCTTTTAGTTCATTTGCAGCAACCACAGCACTTATAAAGTGCTACGGTAGCCCTTAGTTCAGATTTTTAAGTTAATTCCAGAAACGATAGCATTTCTGAAGTGCTACTAAATACATTTCCATATTTATACCAAAATTTCAGAAACAATTAAACTTCAAATTTAACCATTTTAACTTATAAAAATCATATTTTCCACTTCAAAAATATTCATTTAAATACCCTTTAACTTCTGATTTTATAAAGTAAAATTTCATAAATAAAATACCAAATTTTCCCATAATTTACTTATTAAATCCAAGTGTACCATTTTCCTATTCTTTGCATTTAATCATTAACTTAACACTTAAATTTAAATTACCATTTCATAAATAAAACTTAATTTCTATTTTATTTTCTTAACTTAAACTTCCATTTAAAACAACTCTCAAAATTTCAAATTAAGTTATATTTTTCAAATTTCAATTTAACCATTTACTTATTTAACAATTTAACTTATAGAAAAATCACTGACACTTTATTTAATCGTTTTAAAACCAAATTTAGATCAAAATATCATATTTTACATTTTAATAATACTTAAATTTTTCCAGAAAAATATATATAAATAACCATGGGTCGGTATTTTCTAACCTAAGTCAAGTGATACGGATATCATTTCAATCCATAATTTTCAAAGAAAAATCCGGGTTCTATCATTTCAAACCCGCAATCCCAAGTCAATTAAAGTTAAATAAAAATCGCCCAGGCCTATCATTTCAGCCCGTAACGATTTTTCCTTATTCTAAAGTTCGTTCGGGTATGTATCATTTCAACCCATAGTGATTCTATTCTACAGGGAACTTGTAGTGTGAGAAACAGAAATAAATAAACAGTATAGCAAAATATAACATATCAGATGATGGAATAGGTTTATAAACAGGGTTTAACATCATATAATTCATATCACAGGCAGGTATAACATGACAACAGTTTCTACACATTCACTTGTTATCACTTCACAATCCTATAAGTATGGATGTCAAGCGTGAATAACTCATCTTTTTAAGTTGGAATTAGCAAATCAAAACACACAAATAAATTCCAGAAAGCACGATAGCACGACTTTAGATTCAAGTGGAGAGAGAGCCAAGATTATTGATCTTGTATACAACAATAAACAAAGCAAATATAAATATATATATTCAACACAAAATATAAATTGAACAATTTGAAATAGAATTAACAAAAGACATCACCAAGCTTTGAAATCAAAATTGCTTGACATTCTCTCAACATGGGCTCGGCCATACATGCTATAGGCTCGGCCATGGTTCAATTTTTGAGGAACAAGGCTCAGGTTTGGCCTCACAATGCACGGCTAGCAAGAGAATGTGAAGAGTGTGGGGTTACAAATGAAGGAAAGCAAAGGGACAAGGCCTAAAAGGAAGGTTTTGGTGCAACAACTAGGCTCGGCCTATGGTCTTATGGGCTCGGCTATGGTCTGCTACAGGTCAGGTGATGAGGTGATGGGACGACCAGAGGTGGTGGTGGTTCTAGGGCGATGGCCGAGGCAAAGTGTGAAGGGGATGGTGGAAATATAGCTCGGTTATGCAATTTTCAAAAGGTTTGCAATGTTTTTTTTGTGTGTGTGGAGTTTTTGTGATATGGTGGTCACGGCATGATCTGGTCAGAGGAAGAGGAGGTGGTTGTAGGCTGTGGATGGTGAGGAGGAGATGATGGTGGCTATGGCCGAGGCAACTAGTGGTGATGGCCGAGCAAACATGTGAAGAGATCAAGCAAAAATCAATGGAAAATGAAGAAGAAAATGAGAAAATGAAGCCATTAGAACTTACAAAATTTTCAGAAATGAGGATGGCCGAAAGAATGAGGATGTTGAGAAGTTTTTGACGTGAAAAGTAAAAAGAAATGCACAGCTACAATAAAAGAAGGAACGACCAAGAAAGTGAAGAGACTAGCAAAGAAAAAGTCACAAGTTTTAAAAGCTTTTGTCTCTTTGAATTTCCAATTTCATTTACACAAAATAAACAATATAAAAAATCAAGTAAATAAAATAAAAATCAAAACAAAATAAAGTGGAAATGAAAATAAATAATTTGTCTTAGGAAAATAAGAAAATAAATAAAGAAAATAGTTTAATTTATTGAAACTAGAATTAAAAATTATAAACAAAATATAACTAATATAGGAAAATTCCAAACATAATAAAATTCACACAATTTAATTCAAAACCCAAAACAAAATAAAAGATGGCAAATAAATAGAAAATGAATAATAAAATGCAGATAAAATTCTGTGTGTAAAATGCTGAATTTATCAAATTTTAAAAGGTTTAAAACAGAATTCGACGAAACGAAAAGCAGAACGGATATCAGAACCAATTACTGTTTCAAAGAAAAAGATTAAAATTTAAAATTTAAAAATTTCAATTTAAAAGTCACAGTTTGACAAATATAACATTTCCAGAAAAATCAATATTGAATTGTATTTGGAAAAATAAAATAGAAACAAAAATCTAAAATACATTGGAAAAATTCCAAACTTTAATTTAAAATTATTTAAAAATCAAAGTTTCAAAATAAAAATTAATTAAAAATATTTATTAAAATTATAGGTTGTTACACTCTCCCCCACTCAAAGCTTTTCGTCCCCGAAAAGGAAGAAGGTAGGAGAATAGGAATAGCTAGCAGGAAAAATGGAGAAATATGGATAGCTAGCAGGAAAAATAAGAGAAATAGGAGTAGCTAGCAGGAAAAATAAGAGAAATAGGAATAGCTAGCAGGGAAAATAGGTTGAAAGACAAGGATGAACCGTTAATTTAAAACCATATAAATTTCAATTAGAATTCTTTAATATTTAATAATTTGGTTAAATCCATTTTATTATATCTATAAATGTCATTTAATTCAAAATGTTAGTTAAAGAGGTAAACAATATTTAAAACACTTTAAAATCTTTTAGAAAGGAAAATAACCGATCAAAATATCCTTTATATAATACTTTATCAAAATACTTTTATAACTCGATGTCTTAGCAAGTTTATCCTCGTTCCTGCAGACTTTGGCCATGCGTTGATCAGGCGCAAAGCTAGAATTCTCCAGGTACTTAGTAGACTTGTTTCAACACCCAGTGAAAATACTGGAAAACTTTTTTTTAAAAAGAAATATGGAAAGTACAATCCAAACAAAACAACCAAATCATGTCGATCATGGATCGCGGATACACAATGGTTACGCCTGGATCCCCTAGGAAACATCTGTAATCGTAGGCCACCGCAGCCCTGCGATTACGCCATGAAGACTGGTAGTACCACAGATACACAATGGTTACGCCTGGATCCCCTAGGAAACATCCATACCCGTAGGCTCTCGCAGCCCCTGCGGATTACGCTACCAAGCGACCCAATAGATCAAAGATACACAATGGTTACGCCTGAATCCCCCAAGAAACATCCATACCCATAGGCCCTCGCAGCCCCTGCGAATTACGCTATGCAGTCGCGCTCGTAGGACCATGGAGATCGCCATGGAATTCGATGGACACTCGAGTATCATATCCGAAAAACCCAAATCAGAGAAATGATATCGATAGAATGAATCCACAATGTGGCCACAAAGCGGATATCAAGCAGAAGGCACTTTCCATATCTTTACTTCAAAAATATGTATCATATAGTACCTTTTCAAATCACTTTCAAATATCGTACTTATATAAAGTCCATTATATATAAGATTCCATTTTCAAATCGAATACTTTCCAAAATCAATAGTATATCAAATCACACTTATATAGACTTCGATTATATAAGATTTCACCTTTCAAATTGAGTACCTTTCCAAATCAATAGTTTTCGAATCAATTTCATACTTATACAAACCAATTTTATATAAGTTCGGTAACTCCCAAATCAAGTATTTAGTAACACAAGGTTCTCAAATTTCAATTTGTTTCAATATCAATACAATTTTCAAAATCATATACGCTTTCACCAAATTATTCTTCCAAATCAAATATCTTTAGTTTCAAAGTTTCCAAAATAATAAGTTTAGAAAATAAATCCAAATTTCCAAATCAACGTAATTTAGGTCGAACAAATTCATTTCCAAAGACATCATGTAAATACTGGGTTTTAAATTTCAATCTATTTTCGAAACCAAATATTTTTCAAAATCAATTATAGCCAAAATGTTTACCCAGTTTATAACTCTCCCTTTCCTTTTTAAATTATTTATTTTTTTATTTGAAAGATATACTTTACCTTTGAAAATTATTATTATTATCTACATATATAATTTTATAAAGATGTTACTAAGTTCAAACATTTAAAACTAATTTTTTTTTTCATTTTGAAGACTAAATTTTTATCCAAAACATTTCAAAACTAAATTTCATATTAGTATGATTCAAACTAGTCTTATTTATTTACTTAACAAAACAGTTTCAAACTTATTTAAATCATATTACTACATACTTTAAACATACATACCAACTTATATACTTTATACTTTTCAAAATTACTTAGCTTTGAAAAGTTAACCTTGATTTGGAAGTGCTCGAACCTTCAAAATAGTCGAAGAAATCATAATTTCAATCCAAGAGTTGGAAATCACCAACAAATCAGTACATCAATTCCAAAAGATAGGGTTATATCAATCAAATCCGAAACTCAAGGACTGAACACCGGCTCATTTCAAACTGTTCAAATATATACATATATCTTTCGAATATCAAATCATACTTTGGAATTTGAAATCAAAATTTGTTTCACAAATCAATCGCATAGCAAAGCTACCGAAGTGGCCTCTCCCACACTCAGAAACTCGAAAATCAATGTCGATGATGCATGCATTCATCACCGAAATTATTTTCCAGCGACATAAGTGGGTTCTGGACTTCTATTTTCTCGAAAACTTCTTTTGAAATTTCTTCGAAATCATTTGAAACTCATTAAAATCATTTAAAACATTTCTTATTCGGAAAAATACTTTCAAATCGTATTATTATATATTTTCAAAACCTTAAACCAATTTAAAAATGCTGGAGTTCAATCACTCAAATTCACATTCAAAACATTTAGTTATAAATCATTGTATATGAAACCATTTCTTATATAATTTTCAAAATTTCAAATCCTTTCGAAACTTCAAATTCTCATTTTAAAATGGTATATAATCCTTATCGAAAACATTTCACCTTTATATAAAAATATGGTCATCCTTATCAAAATAATAACTTCAATGAATACACAATTTCCAAAAATACAATCAACCACAAATTTTCCAATGGATGATTCAAGGATGGATTTCAAAACAAAATAGAGATTCAAATTTAAAGGTACCCTAATCAAATAGAATTCTGATTCGAAGATAAGCTCGAACGAAGATGGGATAATTAAATTACCAAATAGAAGATGGAGAAGCCCATATAAATCGCGAGCGACCTTAACAGGGTCAACCGTGACTTCAGGAATATAATCGATGAGAAAATCTAAGGCAAATCGACCTTCGATCACCAGAGATAGCATCCAGGTATAGCGAAAGATAGATATCATCGTAAACCGAGGGTATAGAAATCTCAGGTGAATCAATGCCAATTGTAAGGGAGTTTCACCCCTTTTCAAGTCATTCAAAGATTGGCGGAATCGCTGATCTTTATAGAGGTCATTCAAAGTGGGGTTATGCAATGCTCTAAAATTAAAAGAATACAAATAGGGGAGACAGGAATGGATTTCAGAATAAGTGGGAGCATTCCAAAGTTCATAGGAATCCTAATCGATAAGAATCCAAACCAAGATTACAGATATATAATCTATATTAATACAAAAGAATTCCCATTCAAAATTTGGAAAAGACTCAAATTCATATCATACGAAAAAACAGGAGCATAAATATCTTTAGTTAGACAACTTTAGCTAAGCAAAAGATACAACAGAGTTCACATAATGCAACCAAACAAACTACGGATAACAAACAGATCCACAGATTACCACTCTTACATAAGCAAAGCATCAGCATTAATTCTTCCGGGTGGTACTTCAACAGGTCCAGAACACTACCCCTCAATGTGCCCCCAACTTCTACATTTCTGGCATAAGTGCACTACACTCCCATCTTCCTTAACGAACTGCGGGTACACAGCTTTCTTCCCGCTCTGTCTCTCAGGACAATCTCTGGATATATGCCCAGTCCTCCTATAGTGGTAGCAAATGGTTGATAGGCCGATTGATGCAGTGGGTGCAGATTTCACTTTCTTCACCTTCTGGCAGCGACTCGGAAAGTGTCCCCTCTCCCAACATTTAAAACAAAAAATCTTGGACCGAAAACGCTTGCCCTCCATCCACTTCCCCCTATCTCTCTTCCTACACATGGCTGCATAGTGTCCCTTCTCATAACACCGATAATAAATGACATGGTCATAAGGACCAGGTCTTGCCCTTTCCTTCCACAGCTTTTCCCACTTCTCGATCACTTCCTCCCGTTCCTTACGGGCCAGGGCTCTTCGTGCTCTACGAGCTGCTTTCTGCTCTTCCGATTTTTCCATACTCAAATAGCTTCCTATCAACAAAGAATCCGGATCAAACAAGATAGAAGTTCAAATTCTAGCGAATCCTAACTGAAGAGATTACTAACAAGGCGGACACAGAAAGGATGAAGTTTAGAAAATTTTGCTTTTGAAATAAAAGTTTGTACCAAAATAATCTTTAAAAATCCTTTAAAATCATTTTATACTTTGAAAATACGTTCTCTCTCAAAGGAATGATTCTGAGATTGATTTCACTCATTCTAGGGTATTTCTACCCTATCTCTAATGAGTTTTTGCTCCGCAGGCTAAGGTTTGCCTAAAACCTGGCTTTGATACCAAATGTAACATCCCACTATTTTCAACCATTCAAATCGACAAAAAAATCCACACATGTCGGACTTGAATACTTCAAAACAGTGGATTGTCAAGAAAAATTGGAGCAAATAAAATCAAACACAGAATCACGGACACAGAATATCAGAATAACTCGCAGCGGAAATAAAATACCATAGCAGTTCATAAAGCTACTATATACATACTCTCAAAACATATACAAAATCTCATACTCAAAATAGATACAATAGAAGTCAGGATACATAAGTCAATAATATAGAGACAATACTGAATAGGAAATAACTGGAATAGAAATCGATGAACCGATAGACAAATAAACTCCAACAAATCTCTAGCTCCAGAAGGTGAATCTAAAGCTGTGATTCTCAGGCTGACCCGAGCGTAAAGAAAAACACAAACACTCGAGTCAGGACATACATACTTATACATTGTAAACCAACTCAAGTGAACTATAATAGCAATGCACAATAACTTAAAGGATGCTTGGGGTCGCCCATCCTTTAAGGATCCGTTAAACCATCAATTAAGCAGTAATAAACGCTATCATAGAAATATTCATATTAAAGTAAAAAATGCAAATAACAGTGTTGATGTGACTAGGGTAGCGCAGAGCTACAGTAATCGCTCACCTCTAGCCACACTCTCAAATCAAGGTGTGCATCAAAACAATCACAAGGAAGTCAAATGGCACACAAAGAAGTGTACCCGTGGTTATAATTCAAATAAGGTTTATAATTTCGAATTTAAAATCATTCATTTAAACCATTAAAAGTGAAGTCATTATACCTTCAGATCAAATATTCAATTCCCAAAAATTTAGCCTTTTCTGAGTTCATTTATTCACTTAAATACTTTAAAACATTGAAATTTCAGCTTCCGCAGCACTTAGAAATGTTGCGGTAAGTTACATTTGAAAACATTTCAATTCAGCAAAGACAGCATTTACAAAACTGCTGTAGTAGTTCAGTTACAATTAAAAATCTTATTTCAGCCAACTGCAGCACTAATCAAGTGCTACTGTAGCTCTTTTATTAGTTTCAGGTTTTACTTTAGTTTCTGCAACCACAGCACTTACCAAGTGCTGCAATAGCCCTTAGTTAAATTTAGCCTTTAGTTCATTTGCAGCAACCACATCACTTACAAAGTGCTGCAGTAGCCCTTAGTTCAGATTTTTAAGTTAATTCCAGAAACGATGGCATTTCTGAAGTGCTACTAAATACATTTCCAGATTTATACTAAAATTTCAGAAACAATTAAACTTCAAATTTAACCATTTTAACTTATAAAAATCATATTTTCCACTTCAAAAATGTTCATTTAAATACCCTTTAACTTTCGATTTTATAAAGTAAAATTTCATAAATAAAATACCAAATTTTCCCATAATTTACTTATTAAATCCAAGTGTACAATTTTCCTATTCTTTGCATTTATTCATTAACTTAACACTTAAATGTAAATTACCATTTCATAAATAAAACTTAATTTCTATTTTATTTTCTTAACTTAAACTTCCATTTTAAAACAACTCTCACATTTTCAAATTAAGTTATATTTTTCAAATTTCAATTTAACCATTTACTTATTTAACAATTTAACTTATAGAAAAATCACTGACACTTTATTTAATCGTTTTAAAACCAAATTTAGATCAAAATATCATATTTTACATTTTAGAAATACTTAAATTTTTCCAGAAAAATATATATAAATAACCACGGGTCGGTATTTTCTAACCTAAGTCAAGTGATATAGATATCATTTCAATCCGTAATTTACAAAGAAAAATCTGGGTTTTATCATTTCAAACCCGCAATCCCAAGTCAATTAAAAATAAATAAAAATCGCCCAGGCCTACATTTCAGCGCAAAACGATTTTTCCTTATTCTAAAGTTCGTTCGGGTATGTATCATTTCAACCCATAGTGATTCTATTCTACAGGGAACTTGTAGTGTGAGAAACAAAAATAAATAAACAGTATAGCAAAATATAACATATCAGATGATGGAACAGGTTTATAAACAGGGTTTAACATCATATAATTCATATCACAGGCAGGTATAACATGACATAACAGTTTCTACACATTCACTTGTTATCACTTCACAATTCTATAAGTATGGATGTCAAGCGTGAATAACTCACCTTTTTAAGCTGGAATTAGCAAATCAAAACACACAAATAAATTCCAGAAAGCACGATAGCACGACTTTAGATTCAAGTGGAGAGAGAGCCAAGATTATTGATCTTGTATACAACAATAAACAAAGCAAATATATATATATATATATATATATATATATATATATATTCAACACAAAATATAAATTGAACAATTTGAAATAGAATTAACAAAAGACATCACCAAGCTTTGAAATCAAAATTGCTTGACATTCTCTCAACATAGGCTCGGCCATACATGCTATAGGCTCGGCCATGGTTCAATTTTTGAGGAACAAGGCTCAAGTTTGGCCTTACAATGCACGACTAGCAAGAGAATGTGACGAGTGTGGGGTTACAAATGAAGGAAGGCAAAGGGACAAGGCCTAAAAGGAAGGTTTTGGTGCAACAACTAGGCTCGGCCTATGGTCTTATGGGCTTGGCTATGGTCTGCTACAGGTCAGGTGATGTGGTGAAGGGACGGCCAGAGGTGGCAGCAGCAGGTGGTGGTGGTTCTAAGGCAATGGCCGAGGCAAAGTGTGAAGGGGATGGTGGAAATATAGCTCGGCTATGCAATTTTCAAAAGGTTTGCAATGTTTTTTGTGTGTGGAGTTTTTGTGATATGGTGGTCATGGCATGATCTGGTCAGAGGAAGAGGAGGTGGTTGTAGGCTGTGGATGGTGAGGAGGAGATGATGGTGGCTATGGCCGAGGCAACTAGTGGTGATGGCCGAGCAAACATGTGAAGAGATCAAGCAAAAATCAATGGAAACTGAAGAAGAAAATGAGAAAAGGAAGCCATTAGAACTTACAAAATTTTTAGAAATGAGGATGGCCGAAAGAATGAGGAGTTGAGAAGTTTTTCACGTGAAAAGTAAAAAGAAATGCATGGCTACAATAAAAGAAAGAACGGCCAAGAAAGTGAAGAGACTAGCAAAGAAAAGTCACAAGTTTTAAAAGCTTTTGTCTCTTTGAATTTCCAATTTCATTTACACAAAATAAACAAAATAAAAAATCAAGTAAATAAAATAAAAATCAAAACAAAATAAAGTGGAAATGAAAATAAATAATTTGTCTTAGGAAAATAAGAAAATAAATAAAGAAAATAGTTTAATTTATTGAAACTAGAATTAAAAATTGTAAACAAAATACAACTAATATAAGAAAATTCCAAACACAACAAAATTCACACAATTTAATTCAAAACCCAAAACAAAATAAAAGATGGCAAATAAAATAGAAAATGAATAATAAAATGCAGATAAAATTCTTTGTGTAAAATGCTGAATTTATCAAATTTTAAAAGGTTTAAAACGGAATTCGACGAAACGAAAAGCAGAACGGATATCTGAACCAATTACTGGTTCAAAGAAGATTAAAATTTAAAATTTTAAAATTTCAATTTAAAAGTCACAGTTTGACAAAATATAACATTTCTAGAAAAATCAATATTTAATTGTATTTGGAAAAATAAAATAGAAACAAAAATCCAAAATACACTGGAAAAATTCCAAACTTCAATTTAAAATTATTTAAAAATCAAAGTTTCAAAATAAAAATTAATTTAAAAATATTTATTAAAATTATGGATTGTTATAGTTTTGATTGGAAATATATGATTTTGATTTTTAAATATAATAAATATTTTACTTTTATATTGTAAAAGTTAGAATTTTGAAATTTTGATTTTGGAAATTTTAAATTTATAAGTTTGGTTTAAAGGTAATTTATAAAAAAAATTATTTATAATTCTAATTTTTAAAATACATAAAATAAGATTTTAAATAGATAATTAAAGGGTTTAAATTTATTTTAAATTGTATAAAAATTATTTTAATTTAATATATATATAATATTTTTAAAGCGTTTATTTTATATTTATACTTAAATTAGATTTTTATAACTTAAATAAATTAAGAAGGTTGGAAAGGAAAATTGGAATTTATTTGTAACTTAAACTGGTTAATAATTGAATTTAAATAAGGACTTATTTGGAACTTATTGGTTTTGGAAATTTTAAATTATGGTTTATAGCTTGATTTTGAAACGACCCGATTTTTCTATGCCCGAAAAATCGAACCATTGGGGTTAAGGAAGAAGAAGGTAGAAGAAGAAAATAGAAGACAACATCAGAATCTAACCATCGCAGCGAAATAAAATATAATAGAGAATAACTAGTCTTTACACAAAAACAAATCTGTTTATACATTACATTATCAGAGTACAGAATCAGAGTATAATACAATCAACATCACGATTCAGGACAGTTATAATAACTTGTCCCACACAGAATACACAACATATACAACACAGCGGAATATACATCATATACGTCTGATACGTCTCGCCATCCAGCTCGTCTCTTGAGCACCACAGCATCTTATCCTATAATCTATAATTCTCGATCTGACCCGAGCATTATAGAAAAAATAACACCCGAGTCAGTCTGGAAAACCAGCGTGAGAAAACACACTCAATTGGATTATTAAAGTTTTCCAAACCTTTTGAAAACAAAAGCATCTCGTAAGACCACGCCACAAATAAACATGTCGGGTTTTTACCTTAGGATAGCCAAAACACTTTCTATCAAATTCATCTGATATTATAATAGTGTCTATAGAAAGTAAATAAAATCTAGCTGAAATGCTTGCATTTCACGTTTCAGCAATAGTTGGGTACAATCAAAACCGTACAGGCACGTAGGGAGAATGGATTTCCAACGAATGACTAGGCATTGGGGTACCACCTGTCACAGTACCTAGTCTAGATCAGCGTACCGATGACCACGCCCGATCCCCTGCAACACAAGACCGGAACTACCTAAGGGTAATTCCGAGTAAGATCACCCCACGGTTGGGATCAGCAACCGCACCACTAAGCCAAAATAAAAGGGACATCTAGACAGGGATGACCTCACCCTAATGGGTGCTACCCACATAGCATTGCTGCATAACCCCTGATTTTCAGTCATTCTCGGTTGATGAGGCTCGAGGCTAAGCGTTACCTTTATAGAACATATCCCTTAGAATCCCCATCGCCCACCTGACGATGTTCCGAAAGCATTCGTCCATACAAGTCCGTCCCGGGTTCGAACAGAACCGAAGGCACTATTCCTACTACATCCATTTTGGAATCATCCTCCGGATTAGTAGCGACTAGCCCTTGCACTTCACTGTACCATCTTCGATTCAAACTCGTTTCCCCACGAAAACATACAAACCGAATCGAAGTGGTTTTCGAGAAATTAATCTCGATCCCGGTCTCTTCGAAACTATCAGCGCATTGGCCAATATTGATAGTCGGTTATTTAACTATCAATTAACATTCACAAACATCCATCAAACATAAATAATTTCTCCCAAATTATTTATTTATCTCAAAATATCTTTGCAAGATATATTTCATTTTCAACCCTCTTGAAAACAGTTTCAAACCATCTTTCTCTTCACGGAATAAATTTCCCAAATATTTTCTACTTCCACTGAAATCACCAAGTACAAATACTTTAGATTTTAAAATAATTTAAAACTCTTTATTTAAAATATCCTTTAAGACATTTAAGTTAAAAACTACTTTAATACTTATCCAAAAATATATACTTTAAGAATAATTAAAATAAAGCTACTTTAGAACATATAAAACTAAATTTTTATCCTTTTAAAACAAAATACCAAGTCACCTTTAAATAATTACTACTATAATAAATTTGAAGAATATTTACTTTAAATTCTAAACATTTAAAATAATAAATCTTCTAAAGCATTTCTTTATAATAAATTTTTAAAGCCTTTAACTTATACATAAAAAGTCTCCTTTAAAATATACTCGGCTTTCCAGGGAAATACACTTCCCATTTCCACACCTTTAAAAATAAATCACTATTTATTTTTAAAACAAATTCCCATTCCTTTATAAATTTCCACCGTGAAATTTATACTTCCAAATATCCACTGATATTTTACTTCACTTTATAAACCCAGTTTATAAATTCCAAAATCTTACTTCTCTTTTAAATTCCAATTCCAAACACTTAAATCAATTTACAATTGATTTCCAATTTACTTCGCTTTGAAATAAATTTCCTTACTTACTCCATTTATTTCAAAATCCATTAACTTTCAGATTTTATTTCTTTATTATGATTTAAAATTCTTTTAACTGAAAATACCAATTTCAGAATATTATTTTTCTTCAAATACCTTCTTTATCCTTTCAAATAAATTTAAACCTTGAATTTTTAAAATAAATTCTTCATTCCTTTAAATAATAACACTTGAGATTTTACAACAATCACTTATTCCCATTTATTCAAAAATCTCATTTCCCATACTCGAAATTTTATTTATTTGAATTCAAAAATCAACTTTTATTCCTTTCCAATTCATTCTTTAATTTATCCAAATTTACTTAAAGTGTCCTCTTTTATTTTCTTTCAAAAATCCGAATCTATATATTTTGATACTCAGAATATCCAAATATATTCAATCAAACCATAGCATTCAACATTTGAATTACCAATATAATCTATCACAGATTATCACATAAACCATGTCATAGAATATTAAATAATCTAAATAAATTTGACGAATCCAGTTGGATCCCTTCAACCTGTTTCCCTGCATCCACAGATGTTAGCACAATACCAATTCCACTTCGAGGTGGAATATCGCGGTATATGGGATTAATATAATATCATCCGATATTATGCGGCGCATAGGGTCTCATCCGCTATATAATTCGGGAAAATCAATCACTCCAATATATATATATACTACTATATAATATATATCATATCCAATCAATTCAATCATTCAATCAAATATTTAAATTTAACCATTTAAATTTAAATAGTAATCCAGAAGAGTGAGATTAACTCACCTTTGATTTTTGTTTTTCAATCCACACCAAACCGGCTTGTTTCCTTCATGATTTCTAGACCTTGAATAAACATTATATATACATTTTTATTAATATTCGAACCAATCGAATAATCAAATTTCCATTTGATAAATTTAATTAACCAGTGATTTCATTTTAAACAAATAATTAAATTTTAAACCAATTCTCTTTATGTAAAATATTTTTATTGGCTATAATAATAATTTTTGTTTATTAAACAACTGATCACCCTAAATACACATCTTTAAAATACTAGTAGATTTAAAATGTATATTTATTTTATTTTTGAAACTACATATACTAAAACAATAATCTATACAGAGTTGAAAACTTTCAACACTAAAAATTCTTACTACTATTTTTTTTTCCAAATCTTTATCTATATATACATATTCTGTTTAAACTGTTTATAACTGAAAATATATATTATTTTATTTTATTTTTTTTAAACAGCAAACTATTGTGTTAAATAGATATTCTAATCTGGAAAAATACAGTAATTTCCTAAACTATAAAAACTCTTCTTTTCTAATATTGATATATATATATGTAAAAATAAAAATCCGATTTCCAAATATTTTCATTTGCATTTATACATATACGGCTCATTTATATTTATAAATATATAATGTATAAATTTCCAGAACCAACAAATACAGAAGTTAGAAACAACAGGGTATACCTCGTAACATACACAAGTTAAATTTCCTCCCCTTCGATCGCAGATGCCAACATCCTGCCAGTAGCGCGCCTCCCTAAGCGCACGCCATTGTCACGAGACCCACCCTGGTCCTCAAATTCGAGCTCGTCTTCCTAATCGACCTCGAAATTGCTGCTGCGCCGTACGAACGCACCCTGCACAAGCCTTCCCCCGAGCGCAGAACAACTGAGCATCAGTTCGACACGCATTCGCACACCAAAACGAACCCAAGCAACACTTCGCCGTGCGTGACTGAGAATCGGGATCTGCCCTTTTTTTATTTCGCGAATATAAGCTGGAAGAGAAAAGGGGGTCTACGTGATTTGGTTTCGAATTTGATTCTTCACGATTTCATATATGAATTTAAGCAGGTAAGGGTAGAACGAACTCGTTTTTAAAACAAAGGGGAGGGTATACGATATTTTATCTCAAGAGTGACAGATTAGAAATTTGAAGAGAATGGAGGCGTGTTTGAGAAGGAACGAGACGTGATGAAGGCGGTTTGATTTGATCTTTATCTGACTTGATTTGATTTTATAAAATTTATTTAATTTCAAAATATCTCTTTTAGCAACTTACAATTTTGAACTCCTATCAAGGCATGCCGCTAGGCGTTCATAAAGTTATACCCCTATTCCGGACATAATGGAAAGGTTTCGAGTCCTAATTAGATCGTATGGAGAAGATAGCTTTTTGGACTCAGTTATTATATTGAATTTCGATATAAATTTCAGCGCGTTAACCTATCGTACGATCACACGACAACTCCGAACGCTACGAAAATTGAAATCCGATAATAATACACTATTACGGATCCAATGGAACTGGTTTCGTCGAATTCTGAGACTTTGCCTTGGAAGGCTATTTTTAAATATCGATTCAAACGATATATTTTCAAAACTGAATAAAACACTTTTAAATTCAATTTTAAAAGTTCTATCACCTTCAGTATTATTAATATGAATTTTATAAGCCTTCAAATTATTTCTAACAGGCTTAAAACTCCAGATTCAACATTTTACCCAATTTCCAATTGTTTAATTCAATAATTAAATTATCAAGTAAACGGTGATATTTGAAATTCATATTAAAACTAACTATCAAATATTTAAAATCAATTAAATATTCCCATTTCAAATACCCAAAATTCCGGGTCGTTACATTCCTCCCCCCTTAAAAGAATTTCGTCCCCGAAATTACTAGTTAGGAAGAATGATCCAGAACCCGTTAACTATCTTCCCAATCCAATTAGTTTTTAACAACTTCCCTAAACCATACAGTTTCAACAAATTTTTCCCAAAACAATCTTTTTATTAAAGACATACCATCACACTTACCAACTTTCCAAACTTATCCATAAGTCCCAAACAATATTACTCACTTATCAATTCAAATTTAAATTTGAAACCAAATTTAAATTATCAAAAATTTCTCAAAATTTTCTAACTCCCTAAATTTTCAAAAATTTTTGCCAGCGTCTCCTTTGCGCGGCTAGCTCAGTACAACTACAAAATGCCTCTACGGGCTCCTAAATTTTCAAAAGAAACAAAATGCCAAGTGGCTAGATCAGAAATCCATCAAATTTCATATAGAAATTTAAATACATACCTTTTGTTGCAATTCAATTTATCTTCTGCAATCAAAAATCCCAAATTTCCTTTGCTTTTAAAACATCGGTATATCCTACTAGGCAAAATATCCCATTACAACGTTCAAAATCATTTTATACATTTCTTTTCAAAATTTTCAATACTGGCTTTACTTAAGCCCGTACGATGCACATATATCATCCGTACGCAAAATCAAATTCGATCGCTCACTCGATCACACAATTTCATTTCCGAACTAGTATCGTCCACCCGATTCTCTAGTGCGGACTCAGATCTGGTTTCTTGATCAGAAACCGTCATCCTCCTTGCATAGCCACAAACTATGATAGAGAATTTCCAAAATTAATCAAAATCCATATCCAGGGTTCGCCGTCGAAAATCGAGTGAAAAATCCCAACTCGGATCGATATAATTACCTCGAAATTCTGTGCTCGAATCTGGATCAAACCGCTATGCGAATAAAATAATATATGTACATCTTACGTATTTATATCCATTGATTATTAACTATATCGATTTCACTTTTATTCACATTTATTTTGATTCATATCCACTTATCCACAATTATCCCCTTTCACAATTTTACTTAATCTCCATTCCAAAATTACTTAGTATATTTCCAATACCAAATTTACTTAAGAACCTCACCGTTCATTTCTTAATTTTAATATAAGCATTTCATAGACTCATATTATTACTCTACCATTTTAGTCTTAATATCCACTTATTTTAAAACTAGATTTTCAATTTCATATGAATTCAATTTGCTTCATTTTAAATATTGAATTCTATTTACCTTATCTCAAGTTCAAATTTGAAATCATTTGTCGTTAGTGAAAATTTTTAAAAATTTTCTAATTCCCAAAATTTTTGGAAAATTTTGGCAGTCTCCTTTGTACGGAGGAGCTTTTGCAATTCGACAAGAGATATAAATATATATACATCGACCCACACGGTCGGAAAACAAAAAAAACACAGTTCATATTTCCTATTTTTATTGCGTAGGCGTACCTTATTTAGCATTTTTAAGCAAGCGGATTATTATTTTAGCATTTAGCGCAACCAAATCCAGTCACACGGCTTCCCTATACCTGTACTTACTCAATTCAAACATGTAAGTACTAAATATATGAAATTTATTAACATTTCACTTACTTTCAATAGCTAAACACATGCTTTTCATAAGCAACATACACTAAACACTTTCCATGAGCAATTTATATGATTGCAAAACTAATTCAATTGCTTTCAATCAATTCATATGCCATTTCATTCAATTTTAAGGGTTTACAATTCAATTTCTTACATTCAAATTATTTTTAATCCAACAAGCTCATATTCAATTCAATTGATTTCAAAATCAATTTTATTTCACTTCTATCAATTCATGGAATTTATTTAATCTCGTTTTCGTCAAACGACAATTTATTTTGATCTCCATTTACTTAAGTTATTTATTAATTTACAAGGCCATTTCAATCTATTTCAACTCACTTGAGTATTACTTACAACTCAAACCATCACTATTTCAATCCAACTCTATTTTATTCGACAACATTTCCAATTATTCAATTCACCAACAATCCAAGTGGAATTTTATTTATAACTCGAGTTCATTTCCAACTCCATTACTAACTCACAATTCAACTTTCATTTAACCAATTCAAATTCCATTTCCATATTTCATTAACTAATTAATTATCAATTAGTTTATTCCAATTTTATACCCAATATTTGATTTTATTTCAAAAATCACTTTAACTATTTTACTTGAGTTCAATCTATTTTATAATTCAAGTTTTGGAATTTTATTCATTTTCCAAAAAAACAAAACAAAACAATTTTATTTTGGGCTTATTTATTCCACTTCTAAATTTTATAAGTCACAACTTATTTATATCCATACTTTCATCTATTTACTATCAAATTTAACTTACTAATTTTATTTATCACTTCATTTTAAAATTTAATTTAAAATCTCACTAAAAAGTTTATTTCAAAACTTTTACTCCTTTAGTTCCCTGGAACAAGATTCTACAATTTCCATTTAAATTTTAATCTCCCTCAAGTTTCCAACTTATTTAAATTCTATAAACCCTTTAAATTAACTTCCAGAGTATAAGCAACATTTCAAAATCACCTTTGAAATCAATTATATCCAAAATTCTTTGGTAAATTCAATTATCCCTTTGAATTTCAAAACCAAACCCAGTTTGCAAACAATTCCAATTAAAACAATTAGGTAGTAATTCCTCTCCTGGAAACTCGAAAATGAACATCGATGATACTGCAGTCATCGCCGAAGTTATTTTCCAACGACCGAAAGAGTTCAATGCTTTTATCTCTTTAAAACAATTTTCATATATTTTTAATTTCAAATCTCTCCAGATTTCAAATCCAATTCAAAATATTTCCAAATAATATCCCTATTATTCCTCCATTGAAAATCGTTTCGAACCCAAAGGAATTAAATTTTCTCAAAATTCCAAATTCCAAATCCCTTCAATTCACATTCAACTATCACTCTGGAAATTTCATTTCATTTCCAATTATAAATCACATTTATAATTCAAATTTACAAATTTTATTTGTATATGAATTTATTTCTTAACTTTTAGTTATGATTTTATTTTCTATATCCAGCTTCCACTTAAAATGATAATGATTTAATATTATCATCTTCTAACAACCAAGCAACCATATATACTTATAATAATTTACGAAAAATTATTCCTTTTTATATACAAAATAATTTGGGTAAAATTATTTCATTTACCCTATTTTAAAACAATACTGTGTTGAATTGTTCTATTCAAGTGTTTAGAGATCCCTATCAATAACGTTAATTACTCGTATTGACCAGAATCCATAAACCACTCAACAAACCAATCAACACAATATAAAACCATTTTATATTCACTAACAAATACGCGCTCATATCTATTAATACACTCAAACTCATTTTAGAGTACTACAAACTCTATTTCTAATGAGTAATCCCCACCAGAGCCAAGGTTCTCGCTTAACCTAAGCTCTGATACCAATTTAAACGACCCGATTTTTCTATGCCCGAAAAATCGAACCATTAGGGTTAAGGAAGAAGAAGGTAGAAGAAGAAAATAGAAGACAACATCAGAATCTAACCATCGCAGTGGAATAAAATATAATAGAGAATAACTAGTCTTTACACAAAAACAAATCTGTTTATACATTACATCATCAGAGTATAGAATCAGAGTATAATACAATCAATATCACGATTCAGGACAGTTATAATAACTTGTCCCACACAGAATACACAACATATACAACACAGCGGAATATACATCATATACATCTGATACGTCTCGCCATCCAGCTCGTCTCCTGTGCTCCATAGCATCTTATCCTGTAATCTATAATACACGGTCTGACCCGAGCATTATAAAAAAAATAACACCCCAGTCAGTCTGGAAAACCAGTGTGAGAAAACACACTCAATCGGATTATTAAAGTTTTCCAAACCTTTTGAAAACAAAAGCATCTCGTAAGACCACGCCACAAATAAACATGTCGGGTTTTTACCTTACGATAGCCAAAACACTTTCTATCAAATTCGTCTGATATTATAATAGTGTCTATAGAAAGAAAAATAGAATCTAGTTGAAATGCTTGCATCTCGGATTTAAAGGTGAGTAAATGAATACTTTCGAATTTAAATAAAATTAAAATGGAATATTTAATTTTGATTTAAATTGGTGATTCGAGATTTTCCTTAGAAATTCATAAAGTGATTTTAAAATGACCACGGTGTGAGTAAGCGTTTGGTTGTTAAAGAGACTGGGATCGGATATTGTCATACTCTCTGCCAATACCGAAAACCACTTTAATAATGTACATGGTGGAGATTCCAGAATGAAGTAGGATGGTTTGGCGAATGATTCTGTATGAGGTATTTACGTAGCCCTGACTTCCTCGAGTCAGCTTGATGTGGCTAAAACAGGAGCTATACCGGGCCAAGTGGGGTCGCACCCCCTATCGGGCACATTTATTCGAAACCTTATCTATTGCTTTTGTGATTCGATTTGGTGTGCACACCTTTGATTTGTGAGTGTGTCTCGAGGTGGGCGGTAGTAGTTGCTATGCGTTACCACCAGTCCGGGAGTGCAAACGGTATAATCCTACCCTGGCATTGCCTCGTGTGCCTTGTCACATGCCTTATCGCGCCTTCTATGAGTTTGTTTTGTACCGTACCTATGGAGTTCCCTCTGGGTCAACCACCTGTTTGGTGGAGCTTACGATATTGTATAGACTACGGGAATATATAAAATGTGTTAAGGGGGATATGGGTAACGCCTTAATGCTATTTTGATATTTTACTTTATTGTAGACATTATATATGTAGCATATTGTATTATGTATGTAGATTGTTTATCGGATCCTTAAAGGATGGAATCCCAACATCCTTTGAGTTATATTTTCATTTCATTTGATATTTCACTTGAGTTTGATTTACTTGCATAAAAATGTTAATCTCGACTCGAGTGTTTTGTGTTTTGCTTTATGCTCGGGTCATCCTGAGTATCACAGCTTTTGAAACTCATCTTTTGGAGCTTGAAGTTCCCGGGGATGATCTATCTTATCTATTTCAGGTTTCAGTTTATTTCTGTTATTTCAGTTGTATGTTTCAGACTTGTCAGTTGCCTTTGTGTTAGAAACTTCTGTGTACTGGGATTTCCGTTGTATTCTGTTATGGACTTTGTGATTTATGTAGTAGCTTCATGAATTATTAGTAATTTGTTCCGCTGCTTATTGTTGTGTAACTCTATGTTTGTGATTCTGTGATTGATTTATTTACTGTATATGCTAAGTTTTTCCAATTATAAATTAACAGTCTGTTATTTGGAGAAATTTAAGTCTGACATGTATGGATTACTGTCGACTTAAATGATCCGAAATAGCAGGTCGTTACACTTAAGGATCCGTTAACTATTTACATACATAGTACAATAAGCTATTATAATAGTGTCTACAGTAACGTAAAGTATTAAAATAGCGTTAAGGCATTACCAATATCCCCCTTAACACATTTTATATATTCCCATAGTCTATACAGTACCGTAAGCTCCTCCGTGAGGTTTACCCAAAGGGCACTCCATAGGTATGGTACAAAACAAACCCGTAGAAGGCAAAATACGGCATGTGAACACGACACACGAGGCAATGCCAGGGTAGATATACCAGTTCCACTCTCGGACTGGTGGTAATGCATAGCAGCTACTACCGCCCACCTCGGACACACTCCCATAATCAAAATCGAGGGGTGGCCACCAAATCAATCACAAAGTCATAATATGGTATCGAAGAAATGTGCCCGATAGGAGGAATGACCTCACTTGGCCCGGTATAGCTCCTGTTTTAATCACATCTAAGCTGACTCACGGGAGTCAGGGTCACGTAAATACCTCATACAGAATCGTTCACCAAACCATCCTACCTTCATTTCTGGAATCTCCACCACGTACATAGTTGTTAAAGTGGTTTTCGATATTGGTAGAGAGTATAACAGTGTCTGATCCCAGTCTCTTTAACAACCAAACGCTTATTTCACACCGGATGGTTCCTTTACATTTCAAAAGTCAATTCATAACTAATATCAAAATATCATATTCGATTTTAACCATATTACTTTCAAAATATATTCACTTTCAAAACCATATTCACTTTCTAAATCATATCGATAAGATAGGTTAATTAAATTCTCATTCCAAAATCATCATATTTACTCAAATATATCATTTCACTAGCAAATATCATTTCAAATCATAACTTAAGTTATAACGTCATTTAACCATATTCACTTTAAAAATCAAGGATTCAAATATAAGCACTTCCACTTTACACAGTCTGAAATTTAGAAAATAGTTTAGATAGTGATAAATAGTTTAGTATAGTTTAAAATAAATTTCTGAATAGTTAAAATACCCTAAAATAGTTTAAAAATAGATTAAAATAGTTTAAATGGATTTAAGATAGTTTAAATAGAATTAAAATAGTTTAAATAAATTTAAAATAGATTAAATAGATTTAAAATAGATTATATAGATTTAAAGTAGATTAAATAGATTTAAAATAGATTATATAGATTTAAAGTAGATTAAATGGATTAAAATAGATTAAAATGGGTTAATTAGTTTAAAATAGGTTAAAATGGATTTAATCGTATTAAATAGATTAAAATAGTTTAAAATTGATTAAAATGGTTTAAAATAGTTTAAAATAGATTTTAAAGTTATATCCAAACATTTTCAATAACTCAATTTTGATAAATTCATTTATATTTGACAGTTCAACTTTGAAATTCCAATTTAAATCCTTTGAACAATTCATTAAATAAATTCATATTTTAGCATTAAGGCTTGGATTTTCGAAAATAATTTAGTTTATATAAATCAATTTCTATTTCAGAATACCAATTAACTGAATTCAAAATTTAAAGAATTAAAAATCATTTAATTTAACCAATCCAGTGTCCGTATATAATTTTCTACCCTATGGTCAAGTGATACAGATATTTATCATTTCAATCCGCAATTTTAAATTTTACCGGTATATATCATTTCAACACGCAATCCCAAAATTTAATTTCAAATCCATGAAATCGCTAGAGTCTATCATTTCAACCCATAACGATTTCTCCCTAATATATCAGATCGTTCGAGTATGTATCATTTCAACCCATAGGGAACTTGCAGTGTTATAACAATATAAAAATATAACATCCAGTCATCCAATATCAACAATCAAACATACATCACAATCATCATCAAAATCAACCAATAAACATCAATAGATAACTGATTATCATTAAAAGGTATCAAATTGATGATTAAATTCAATATTAAATTAGACAATGATTAAATGGAATAAAAGTCAAATTTAACTAGAATGACAATTTAAACATACCAAACATCAATCAATTAATTTCTAATCACATCATAAATTTTATTTAATTAACATAAGAAAATTTAGTAGTTGTGAGTGGGTTTCAACACTCACCTTTGATTTCAAATCGATTTGAAATCCAAATAAAGGCCCAAATTTGAACAGTCTTAGAATTCGTCCAAACTAGTTCCATAATGTCCGGAATTTTGATACGATCACGGTGGAACAAATCGCGCGTAAATCCAAGCTCGTATGCAAAAGTTATTAACATTGGAAGTTAGACGATTTAAATTAAAATTAAAACAAGCAAACAATTAACAGATGCCACGTCACCTTCTGGAAACTCGAGAAACCCTAGCTACAACATCAGATCGCGATCGAACATGAAGCCGCCACCGTATGCAACCTTTGACCAATTTTCGCCGCCGCCTCCATCACTTTACCACGATCGGCCAACGCCAGGACCTTCCTCTCTCTGAGCCGACCTCCCCATGTAAGTGCCATCACCTCCGGTGCCTCGGATGGATAGCTGCCGTCACTCCCATGATCATCAAATTTCGGCAAATCGGGACCACCTTGACACAAACGAACGACAGATCCAAGACCTGCCACTACAAGAAAACACACAATTTATGGCAACGGTTTACGGCGCTTTTGACCTGGATGCAATCAAGCGGAAGTAAAATTAATAAGGGGGTTTGTACCAACCGTCCCTGTTTTCAAAGCCCACTTACGAAACGTCCCTAGCCCAAAACTATTATGAACTGAGTCCCTATTTTTATAAAACAACGAAAACTTTCCTCAAATAACCTCGTTCAAATGAAAAACCTTCTTCTAAAATCCAAGACGAAAGAAAATTCAATCAAAATCGAAGTCTCTATGAAACGACGGCAAAGAAGGAGCGGAAAATCAAAAGGGGCAAAATCCAAAAGCCAAAACAAGGTAGATCAATCTTTTGACATTGTTTAATTGAAGTAGCATTAGGGGTTTTCTAATCGATTTTTTTCTTTTACTGTTTAATCGTTTAAGTATTTGTTGTTGTGAACTTAAGGTTTTGCCAACAAAGTATTTTCTGTTAGGGTTTAGTGATTACTAAACCTATTCTGTGTAATGCTACTACTAAGTGCTAAAGTTGCATTTGCCTTTGTGATTGAATGAACTATTTCTTCTTATTGTCATAAGTTTTCAATATTGTTGTAAAAATACAGAATAACTAACACTGTAGAATTTAGTATAATTGTAAACAGAACTTTTGTTGTATATTTTTGAGTTGAAGGAACAAAAAACTTGCACACATGAGTGCAGATACACATTTAGCATCAAAAATTGCACACACACTTGCACTTTAATATATAATGGAAATATATTATATCAAAAACTTGCACACATACTTGCAGATTATATGATTTACAGATATACATTTAGTATGATTTTAAAAATTGCACACATACTTGCGCTTTCGTATTTTTTAAATCTAACATTGCAACTATATTTTCAATAAGTACACACATGCTTGCACTTTTAATATATTTGAAATTTTAGCTGACTTGTGTACAAGTAATTTGCTAAAATAGTAAAACAAAATTGCTTTTACATTGGACAAGAATTTGTGAATGGATTTGAAGTAATTTTCATCAATTGTATTTTTAGTGTACAAATATGACAGTACGTATGACATATAATCATCACCAGTGAAATTATGTATGTAGATAGGTAATTAAAAAAGAACAACGAAGATCTAAGTTAAGTAAAATAATGATACAGATCTGTGAATTAGTATTTGTTTAAATTAATGTTCTTCAGTTAGTGTTTCCATATTGTATATTTTATTCAATTAGGAGCTAATGTTGATAAATCTCAATTTTAATCTAACGTTTTCTACTGTATAGTACTGTGTTTATTTTTTAATCAATAAAAAACTTTCTGGCTAACATTAATTTCTTACAGGAATCTGTAGAAATAGAGTTATCAAATAATTCTTCTGATGAGGCTCACTCAGTTCATGAGAAAAATGAACTACAAATTGTACAACAAAATTTAATTTTAGAACAAGAAAATTCTGAAACTGATTCAAATGTAAGGACTAAAGAAAGTAAAAGTTATAGAAATAATTTAGGTAGTTTTTTGAAATTTATAAATGGACTGGCAAAATATTTGACACCAGTACATTTGAATATACTGAGAGATACTCCATTTTGGAATTTTGTGAAATTGTTCATAGAAAAGGAGCTAACAAAAAAAGATATCAAAAAAAATTCAAAAAGTTTAGATGCAATCATACAAACATATAGGCCCGATATAGAGAAATTTGAAATAGCCGAACAATTACTGGATTTTGATGTTATGCAAATGAAAGAGATTTTTGATATTCCTGTAGAAGGAACAGTAATAACAACTTTACCTCAAAGAGAAAAGAAATATTTACCACCAATTTGCCAAAATTTTATTAAGAAATATTTGTTGGAAAATGAAAAGATAAACAAAAAAGTGGTAGAACGATATGTATATACAGCGCTAAAGCACAATGACCCAGAAGCTGCTGAAGATGTCGTCAGATTTATTATAATGCATCTCCTTTGTACATTTTTCTTCTCAGGTAATATAATTTCTTTAAACTTTGAATGTTATTTCAATGATTATACAGTATATTAACTAATATTAATATAATTTACAGGTAGCAATTCTGACCTGAAGTGGTCATATCTACCGTATGTGGTAGATTTTGATCAAATGAGAAAAACAAACTGGGCAAAATCCATTTTGGACAACTTGAAGGAAAATTTGAAAAGAAATATGGCAAATCCGAGAAGTAACAACTCATGTGTTACTGTTTTGCTGGTAAGTTTTGGTACTCTATTATTGCTTGTAAGTATTATATTTTGTCTCATTTCTTTTTTTTTGAACATTTGTACAAATTAGTCCACTTAATTAAATTAAACTTGTTCAATAATATAAAACTTAGGTAAAATACGTGCAACTATACTATATTGAATAACTATTTATTTCCTAGATGTAGACTATGAACGTTGTAGAAATTACAGAAGTTAAAGGCTGTAAAAATCATTTTTACATATAGATAATATGTCAACGTCATGGGATGAAGATTGCTAGAAAGTCCTACATATTTTGTAGGATGATATATGCATGCAGCATGATAAAACACTTTATAGATCTTGTTAAGAGTGTTTAACAGGTACAATTATTCGAATTTTACAACTGCACAATAAGTAAACGATTACAGTTGTTTATGAGATGGATATAGTTGAATTTGACAAATTGACAGTGTTCATTGCACACAATATATGCCACGATGACAAATTAGCCACGTGCCACATGTCCATTTGTGTTGAACTGCACAAGTTTTCTTAGTAATTTTATCTTTGTATCACTATAACATCTTTAAAGTGATGTCATAACTTTAGTTTAGCAAAAGTATTGAAGTTTTAAGCAGGATATTATTTCTACATTTCTGCACTAGCAGAATACACATTTATATTGTTTACAATGTATATTAACCAGGCTATCATACTTGTCAGATTTAAGTTAGCAATTCTGTTAAAGCTATGTCATCATATATTAATTCTTTTGTTATGGTACCTGTATCAAAAATACAAAATCAAGATGCATATTAATTTAACTACAATACATTGCAAGTTGCAACACTGAATATTTTAAGAGATTCTTTTAATGCTTATTGTCGAATAATTCTTCATTTATCATAAAACTGCTCATTTCTTTCTATTTGTATACAATCTTCCAAAGTTAGCTCATGCATTAAAAAAAAGTAAAGTAACAATATATTATTTGAAGACAGTTTGGAATCATGTGATATTACTGTAAGGCTCTGTTCTTCTATACATTTATGCTTGTTAGTTCTTCTGCAGATAGATTGTCATGGTGTACAGAATATGTAGCTTTTACAGATTTCTTGTATGTTATTTATGTTTCTTCAATTTTCTCTAGTATGTGTACAACTCTTGTACATTTTCTGTGAGTGCATCCTTCGCATTAGTTTCAGTAACAAGTTTTTTTTTTAAATTTGTCTGTTTCTCAAATTTTTCATGTTATGTTATATTATAATTTGTATAAATATTCATTGCGAACAGTACACACTTTCTAACTATACAAATATTTTAATTAATGCAGTATTGGATATGCGATAGAGTGGACATAATTCAAGAAAGGGAATCATACAAAGAAGGAATGCCAACGGCAGCTAAATGGAACTTGAATAATTTGAAGGGTAAACTTACATACAAGTTTCTAAAGGGTCTTGATGGAAATAAGGTAAAAATTTTACAACAAGAGAACTATAGCATAAATCTTTCAATAGCTCATCTTAATATTTGCAAAGTGTACACCTACTTGCATTATTCATCTAACTTATATTTTAATTGAACATTAGCGTTCATAGTAATTAGTGTACTGGAAATATTTTTTTTAAAACCTTCCACAAATTTAGACAACATTACGAAAATAGTGGTTTTAATTTCAAAAAAAGCAACAGTTATATTTTACAAAGTGCGCACCTGCTTGCGCTTTTCATACATTTCTTATTTTATTTAACTTATAGTTTTCTGAATAAAAGTTTTAACGCAAATGTATTTTCTAAATTTATAAAAAAAATGTAAACTAAATTGAAAAATATCAAACCTAAGTTTTTAAGAAGCAGAACATATTTTTTTTAAAATGCAAACTTTCTTTTGCTTTTCATATATTTTAAACATCTGTTTAACTTTAAAATTGTTTAACTTTGAAATTGTTTTGCTTCAAAATGAAAATTTTAAAATTAAATTAATTTTTTTTTCTTAGTTTTAATAGGCTTGGAAAAAAAAATATAACATAAAATTTTCAAATGCTTACTTTAACGTTTATAAACTGCACACCGACTTGCAATTTTCAAACATTTTTTATTTTTAATTGCAGTTTAACATGGAAATATACTGTTAATTATTTGTTAATGTTTACAAAAATTTAAACAATATTAAGATAACACTAACTTAAATTTGAAAGAATCCACAACATAAGTTTTACAAAGTACATATATGCTTGCGCTTTCTGTCCATTTCTTATAGTAATTAACTTTTACTTTTATAGTTTTTGATAGGTTTGAAAAATAAAAACTGCAGTATACATGTTTTAAAAGCTTGGCTTAAAATTTACAAAGTGCACACCTACTTGCACTTTTCAAAAAATTTAAATTTTAGTTGCACTTTAACATGCAAAAGTAATTATTTTGTTATTGATTATTGATTGCTCAAGTACATGAATAACTTATTATTTATTATTCTTACTAGGGTCTTTATAATTAATGTAATTTTAATAATACTATTGATGAAAGACTAACTATATTGGTAGAGTTTTATTTATTTATGTTATATTACAACAACAGGTGAAAAATTTTATAGCACATGTAAAAGAAAATTCAGTTGAAGGTGAAGAGGAAATTTTCAAAATAGCTGAATGTTTAAAAAGAGAGAATGATTTCTTAAAGAAAAAAGTTGAACAACTTGAGATTGAGAATGAAGAATTAAAACAAAAGATAAAAGTTTGTGAACCAAATTCGACTGAGGTAGAAGATACTTTCGAAATGGACAATGACATAATTTTTCAGCAACAAAACATTGTTGTTGCCGATGATGCTATAGGGGATAGCGATAAAATTGCAAGCAAGGAAAATAATGATCATGCTATTGGGGACACTGAAATGATAGAGGAATGCTGCGAAAAACAAAGTTTACAAGGCAAATTTAGCATTGAAGAAAATGATGATTTGGAAAAAAACACAGATGAAAGCGAAAAAGTTGACGATTCTTTTACAACACCTATGGCTAGTATGAATTTGAATGAAGAGGAAAATATAAAAGAGAATGAAATTGATGAAGAAAAATCATATGACAAATCTATAAAAAAAGTATCGTCATGTAAAAGTTTTGAAGGAAGTGAAGAAATTTTTAGAGCAGATGCTATTGAAAGTGTGCATATCGATTGGAGTGGTAAAGAACAGAGCAAAGATAAAGTGAATAAAGAAAACACTACTGAAGTGGAAGAAGTAAACAAAGTCAGTCACCACACTGTTCAAAATGTAGGTGATGTTGAAGGTGGCAATGAAACTAAAAAGAAAATGTTAGAAGTTGATATGCCATGTTTTGAACTATTTCCTACTCAAGAAAGAGAAGAGTTGGAATGTAAAACTGACTTATCAGAAAAAGAAAAGAAGAACAAAAAGCAAAAAATATCTTCATTAACGAAAAGGGTGAGAGAAAGGAAAGACAGAATACCTAAAGTAGATGAAGAGTTCACGTATGAAAAGAAAAGGAGGTTGGTTAAAGAAGGTAAGGAGAAGAAAAGGCTTGTTACTAGCAAAAAAGAAAGAAAGAAAAATAGAAAAAACAAACTTGAAACGGTGAAACAAAATCAAAAGCTTGAGAAGGGAAAAACTGTTATTACTTACAAAAGAGAAGCAAAACGATGTAGAACAGACGGAATTGAAGTAAATGCAGAAAAGCTGATTGAAGAAGACACGAAAAATAATAAAGTAATTTTTTTTTCTCCTATTGTACCGCCAAAACCAATGGGAAAATTAGAAGACACTCCAATATTTGGTTTTCTAGATCAGAAGCAGCTTACACCTATTCAAACATTTTATAAGTATGATGATCAAAAGTAAGTACATATTATATTAGTAGCTTACATACAAATAAACTTTGCAGAACCTATATTTTAAGATATAAGTGCTAACATTGAAACATGAATGTTTAAAGCTTGGCAGTTTATGAAAACTTTGATGATGGCATAAAGATTATGGGATGCGTGCTTGATGATATAATGAGTGAAGACTGCATAGACTGTTCTGTAAGTAAAATTGTTTACCTATTTTTTATTTTATTTTTTGTTTTTGTTTAACTAATCTAATAATGTTTATTGATTATGGTATACAGTATTTACAGTATATTTATCTTGTCTGTAATGTAATTTCAAGGTAATACACTGGTTTCAAGTTACCAAGCTAAGGCCATACTATCCAAACAATTTATATGTCAGACCTAAAGACACAGTGAGTTTGTTTTTGTTTCATATTATTTACAAATATAAGTCTTAATTACTAAGTTTATTATTTTATATAATATTATTTATATTTCTTGTGTTATAGAATTGCATATTATTGGATTTGAAATCAACCACTCATACTTTGTTGGCTAAGCAATTGGAAGAAAGAATAGTGAGATATCATAAAAAAGAACTTGAATTGTACAAGATATTCTTGCCAATATGTCATCAACAATCTCATTGGACACTTTTAGTGCTTGATTATGAGGATATGCAGTGGAGCCTTTATAATTCCATAAAACCAAATTCTTTTCCAAACTGGCCATATGCAAAAGAAATAGTAAAAGTGGTAAGTAAAATAACACTATCAAATATTAATATATTATATTGTTTAATAAATTAACTTTTGTTTAAATGTGCAGAGAAAGAACATAAAGGAGATGATGAAAGACATATGGCTTAGAAATGCAATTCCACAAATGAAATCTGGTAATGAAAGTAATATTGAATGCAAAGATTGTCCTCAACAACCAGAAAATTCGTAAGTTAATTCTATAATTTTATGTGTAATTATACTTTCATTAATAACATGAAGATAATTACTTATATTAGATGTTATTTTATTTTCATCATACATCATTTTAATAAATAACTTATACAAGAAATTTCAAAAAAAAGAAATAAACTAGAATTTCAGGGTGCATTGTAAAAATTCTTAAAAGCAAGGTGTCTGATAGAAAAATAGAAACAGAATTACATTTTCTAAAATAATTATATTCAAACAAAAGACTATTTTTTATAAAACAAGGTATAAGTTAACCTGTTTCACTTGTTCTTGCCAGTTATCTGTATACTCAAGTGCTTTAAAAATCATAATAAAGGTTAACTCCTTGCATTAAAACTTTTGACTGACTTTTTCTGTGACAAAAAAAGTTTCTAACCATGCTTTTTAGTAAGTTATATAGTATGGTGTTGGGATAATAAATAAAAAATGTTGTTACTGAACCTTAAATGCTTGTTGATTATTAGTAAAATTTATTTATCTGTTAATTCATATTTAATCTATGGTTAATATTCTATGATCAATGTTGAACATATATTGAATATTACTGTATAAAATAAGTAGTTAAACTTTGTAGTCAGAAATATAATATATAAAACAGGAGATGACATAAAAAATTGTGAAGGTAAGAATCATACACTAACTGTATAGTTGAATTTGTAAACAGCAAAAAATAACACTTTTGGATACATAATGCTTCTACTTATTAACATCTTCATTACTCATTTCATAAAATAATTAAAAATTACTCTAAACATCTCTGTTACTCAGTTTGTAAAATAATTGAAAAAAAAATCTGAACATCTCCATTAATCATTTTATTCAACCAGAATACAACCAGAATGTACACTGCATTATCATGAGTGATTTAATATATATTGTGCATCGTTATAAAAAAAAGTACTGACTATATTGTTTAGCTTTTAGAATTTGCCTGACATTGTAAACTAGTCTTGAACAACGTTGGTTTAATTTATATTATTTTTACCTTTAATACATAGATGAAATTCGAATTTTATATATAAATTTAATACTTGCAGATTGGATTGTGGAATGTACATTATGAAATATATGGAAATCATCAGCAGTAATGAATGGCTACCTACAACCTTTTCAAGGAAAGAAATTCAAGCAATGAGGGCCGAAATAGCGTATGGTTTATTTACCAGTGACAGGTATAGTTGGACTGAAGTTAAGCATCTCAGCTATGTGATGCTTCAAGATGATCTTGAACAAAAAAGAAAGCAAGTGGAAGAAACTGTTGAAAATATGTACAAAGAGTAAATTTTGCAATGCTTTATAGCCCAGTTTATGTTTCAGCTCAAACAAAATGTTACTTTTGTTTTGTGCTTCAATTGATGTCACGGTTCAGACTTTTGTTTCAGAATGTGTTGCATTTCTGTTGATTTTAAACTTCAATTTAATATGTGCAACTGATTTAAGTTTCAATATAGTATTGTTCAAATTATATTACTGTATGAAACAATGGTTAATTATTGAATTTGCTGGGATTCCTTTTATGTTGTGACGTTGAATTGTCACACATAACATTACATTGTATTGTTTTGCACTTGCCTATGCAACAAATAATAATATAACCAACAAAATAACGTTTTTGGATGCACATCATTTCACAATGATGATTGACTCCTGAATAAAACTAAAGAAAGTTCTCTCTTTACACAAAATACTTAATCATTTTGGCTCTTTTATACAACATTGACGGCTTTTTCATAAGAAGCAACACCCTGTTGTCCACTTCGTTAGCTTTTAAAAGTACGTTTCATACTCGAGGTCTTCAACCTCCTCTTTTCTAGTGGGCCTTGTTTCCTTTATTTCTTTGTGTACATGCTTATTATTGCTTCAAATAATGTATGACCTTACTTTCATAATGATAATGTTTTTTTTCTTGAACTCTAGTAGTGTCCAAGTTCAATAAATAGAGAATCAAATAATGCAATGGCAATATAAAGTTTTGACTCAACCCTACAGTCGTTTGACATATCTTTGAATCAACCAAATTCCAAACCTAATCGGATGCATGTTGACGTAAAACCTAATTGGATGCTAAGCTTAATCGAGAAATCATCCACAATTTTTAGTACAATTAACTATTTGGTGTATTGACTTAATTTTAGTAACGATATAGTTTACTTCACATATCAATTGGTTTTACATATCAAACTTTAGTAAGTATCTCTTCCTAATTACATATGTATATTGCCTTTGGTTGCCTTTTTCTAATAATATTTTTGGGTGAAGGTAAAAGGAAAACTGTGGTAATTTAAGCTGTTTTATAGAGATCAAATCACTCTTCTTTCAAACAACATGGTAAGCTATTAACAAACATGTGTCTACAAAGGATAAATAGCACTGTTATCCTGCCCTTCAGCAAAGTTGTGATACCATCAATTTGGCTAAGAATGGATGGTCAACAAGCTAAGAAACCTATTATGTATAGTGCTATAAATGATGGTTGTGTTTTCTTACACATATTAGCTCTAGAATTACTATAGTTATCCAAGTTGCACATACCATTAAACAAACTATAAATGATTTATTGAGCCATTCGCAATTTCATAGTCTGAATTTTTTAATTCTTACACATGTATGGCTTAACCTTTGAAATAAGCATATGAATACTTGCATGATCAACCAAATAGCAATATAACTCGAGGCAGGATTTAAGTTTTTAAATACTTGACTTTAATGCTCAATTGGGACCACGCAACAAACATTCAAACTTCATTTCAACAGTATAAACTTTAATTATAAATATTATTTTCTGAGTTGTAATTGATTTGTAGAAAATAAGAAAACTTGAAGCATAAATATTTCAAAACCCGACTTTAATATTTACAAAGCGCACAGCTATTTGCGCTTTTGAAACATTTTAAATTTTAAATGCACAGTTGCTTGCATTTTATGCACATTGCTTATGTTAATTAAATTTTAGTATGATGAATTAAAATTTCAATGAAAATATATTTTCTAAAATATAAAAAAAATGTAATCTACCTTGAAATAAAATGGAACCTAAGTTTGTCAAAAGCAGAAAATAATTTAAAAAAAAACGCACAGCTTTTTGCACTTTTCATATATTTTGAATTACCATTTAACTTTAAAATTGCAGTATAAACTTTAATTATAAATATTATTTTCTGAGTTGTAATCGATTTGTAGAAAATAAGAAAACTGAAGCATAAATATTTCAAAACCCGACTTTAATATTTACAAAGCGCACAGCTATTTGCGCTTTTGAAACATTTTAGATTTTAAATGCACAGTTGCTTGCATTTTATGCACATTGCTTATGTTAATTAAATTTTAGTATGATGAATTAAAATTTCAATGAAAATATATTTTCTATAATATAAAAAAAATGTAATCTACCTTGAAATAAAATGGAACCTAAGTTTGTCAAAAGCAAAACATAATTTTAAAAAAAACGCACAGCTTTTTGCACTTTTCATATATTTTGAATTATTATTTAACTTTAAAATTGCAGTATAAACTTTAATTATAAATATTATTTTCTGAGTTGTAATCGATTTGTAGAAAATAAGAAAACTGAAGCATAAATATTTCAAAACCCGACTTTAATATTTACAAAGCGCACAGCTATTTGTGCTTTACAAACATTTTAAATTTTAATTGCACAGCTGCTTGCATTTTCTGCACATTTCTTGTATTAATTAAATTTTAATGTGATGAATTATAATTTTAATGAAAATATATTTTCTACAATATAAAAAAAATTGTAGCACAAAAGTTTCAAAAAGTCACTTCAATAACAACAAAGCGCACACCTATTTGCGCTTTTTAAACATTTTAAACTTAATTGTGAATTAAATACAAAATTTTTTTTTACTGTATATATTTTTTTTAATAAAAGATTTTAGAAATTTGAACAACATTAAGATAATCATAGGATAAATTTTCAAAAAACCAAAGTCATAAGTTCTACAAACTGCACAGTTGCTTGCATTTTATGCTTTGGTCCTATATTAATTAAATTTTTAATGAAAATATATTTCTTGAATATGAAAAAAATGTAATCAACCTTGAAATAAAATGGAACCAAAGTTTGTCAAAAGCAGAACATAATTTTAAAAAGAAAACGCACAGCTTTTTGCACTTTTTATATATTTTAAATTACCGTTTAACTTTAAAATTGCAGTATAAACTTTAATTATAAATACTATTTTCTGAGTTGTAATCGATTTGTAGAAAATAAGAAAACTGAAGCATAAATTTTAATAAAAGATTTTAGAAATTTGAACAACATTAAGATAATCATAGGATAAATTTTCAAAAAACCAAAGTCATAAGTTCTACAAACTGCACAGTTGCTTGCATTTTATGCTTTGGTCCTATATTAATTAAATTTTTAATGAAAATATATTTCTTGAATATGAAAAAAATGTAATCAACCTTGAAATAAAATGGAACCTAAGTTTGTCAAAAGCAGAACATAATTTTAAAAAGAAAACGCACAGCTTTTTGCACTTTTTATATATTTTAAATTACCGTTTAACTTTAAAATTGCAGTATAAACTTTAATTATAAATACTATTTTCTGAGTTGTAATCGATTTGTAGAAAATAAGAAAACTGAAGCATAAATATTTCAAAACCTGACTTTAATATTTACAAAGCGCACAGCTATTTGCGCTTTTGAAACATTTTAAATTTTAAATGCACAGTTGCTTGCATTTTATGCACATTGCTTATGTTAATTAAATTTTAGTATGATGAATTAAAATTTCAATGAAAATATATTTTCTAGAATATAAAAAAAATGTAATCTACCTTGAAATAAAATGGAACCTAAGTTTGTCAAAAGCAGAACATAATTTAAAAAAAAACGCACAGCCTTTTGCACTTTTCATATATTTTGAATTACCATTTAACTTTAAAATTGCAGTATAAACTTTAATTATAAATACTATTTTCTGAGTTGTAATCGATTTGTAGAAATTAAGAAAACTGAAGCATAAATATTTCAAAACCCGACTTTAATATTTACAAAGCGCACAGCTATTTGCGCTTTTGAAACATTTTAAATTTTAAATGCACAGTTGCTTGCATTTTATGCACATTGCTTATGTTAATTAAATTTTAGTATGATGAATTAAAATTTCAATGAAAATATATTTTCTAGAATATAAAAAAAATGTAATCTACCTTGAAATAAAATGGAACCTAAGTTTGTCAAAAGCAGAACATAATTTAAAAAAAAACGCACAGCCTTTTGCACTTTTCATATATTTTGAATTACCATTTAACTTTAAAATTGCAGTATAAACTTTAATTATAAATATTATTTTCTGAGTTGTAATCGATTTGTAGAAAATAAGAAAACTGAAGCATAAATATTTCAAAACCCGACTTTAATATTTACAAAGCGCACAGCTATTTGCACTTTAGAAACATTTTAAATTTTAATTGCACAAATGCTTGCATTTTCTGCACATTTCTTATATTAATTAAATTTTAGTGTGATGAATTAAAATTTTAATGAAAATATATTTTCTACAATATAAAAAAAATTGTAGCACGAAAGTTTCAAAAAGTCACCTCAATAACAACAAAGCGCACACCTATTTGCGCTTTTTAAACATTTTAAACTTAATTGTGAATTAAATACAAATTTTTTTTTACTGTATATATTTTTTTTAATAAAAGATTTTAGAAATTTGAACAACATTAAGATAATCATAGGATAAATTTTCAAAAAACCAAAGTCATAAGTTCTACAAACTGCACAGTTGCTTGCATTTTATGCTTTGGTCCTATATTAATTAAATTTTTAATGAAAATATATTTCTTGAATATGAAAAAAATGTAATCAACTTTGAAATAAAATGGAACCTAAGTTTGTCAAAAGCAGAACATAATTTTAAAAAGAAAACGCACAGCTTTATGCACTTTTTATATATTTTAAATTACCGTTTAACTTTAAAATTGCAGTATAAACTTTAATTATAAATACTATTTTCTGAGTTGTAATCGATTTGTAGAAAATAAGAAAACTGAAGCATAAATATTTCAAAACCCGACTTTAATATTTACAAAGCGCACAGCTATTTGCGCTTTTGAAACATTTTAAATTTTAAATGCACAGTTGCTTGCATTTTATGCACATTGCTTATGTTAATTAAATTTTAGTATGATGAATTAAAATTTCAATGAAAATATATTTTCTAGAATATAAAAAAAATGTAATCTACCTTGAAATAAAATGGAACCTAAGTTTGTCAAAAGCAGAACATAATTTAAAAAAAACGCACAGCCTTTTGCACTTTTCATATATTTTGAATTACCATTTAACTTTAAAATTGCAGTATAAACTTTAATTATAAATACTATTTTCTGAGTTGTAATAGATTTGTAAAAAATAAAAGAACTAAAGCATAAATATTTCAAAACCTGACCTTAATATTTACAAAACGCACAGCTATTTGCGCTTTTGAAATATTTTAAATTTTGAATGCACAGTTGCTTGCATTTTATGCACATTTCTTATGTTAATTAAATTTTAGTATGATGAATTAAAATTTCAATGAAAATATATTTTCTGGAATATAAAAAAAATGTAATCTACCTTGAAATAAAACGGAAGCTAAGTTTGTCAAAAGCAGAACATGATTTAAAAAAAAATGCACAGCTTTTTGGACTTTTCATATATTTTAATTTACCATTTAACTTTAAAATTGCAGTATAAACTTTAATTATAAATATTATTTTTTGAGTTGTAATAGATTTGTAAAAAAATAAAAGAACTGAAGCATAAATATTTCAAAACCCGACGTTAACATACAAAGTAAATTTAGCACTATAATATGAACTTTTAACATCTAAAATTTAAAATGTCATTTAGCACTGTAATATGAATTTTTAATATAAAATATTTTCGACTGTTTTAAATAATTTAAACAACTTATCTTAAATTTTTAGAAAACAGAATTTAAAAAAATTGCACTTCTGCTTGCAATTTCAAAGTATTTCAAAATACAATTTACTTTTAACATAAAAAAATTAAATTGTAATGAATTTTTTTAAAATTTATTGTTTCTATTCATTTTTTATAACAAAATGCAATTTTTTTTAATTAACATTGTGTGCTGTATTGGATCAAAAAATTTCTTCCATGTCTAACAAATCATTTGTAAAATACAAGCAAATGTTGAAATGGATGACGAAAAGATGTTGTCAGATTCAGAGCATGAAAACTCATTATCAAGTTCAGAAAGTCATAATTTTTCTAACTTCCAAGATTTAAAAAAGAAGTACAAAAAGCTAAAAAGTTATGTTAAAGACCTGGAAAAAAAAGTTACAGCTCTGCGGAATGATGTTCAAAATATTAAAAAAAAATGGAAACTGTAGAAGATAAATCAGTGAATGATAACGTCACAAAAACAACTGAAGGAGATCGTTCAACTGAAAATGCAGCAGCAGAGTGGGAAGAATCAGAAGAAAATTTGGGAACTAAAGAACAAACAGTGGAAAACACAGCAATAGTGACTGAAGAAGTTGATTTATCAATAACTGGTAAGAAAGAAATGGTTGATCTGCAGAAACTTCAACAACCAACTAAAAAAAATTGCTTAACTGAAAATGAAGCAACAGAATTAGAAACACCGAAAGAAAATTTGGAAACTGAAGCAATGGTGACTGGAAAAAATGAGTTACCTGTATCTGCTAACGAAGATCTGCAGAAAAAAGAACTTGTACAATTTGAGAATGCTTGCTTGAGATATAACAAAAGGTAAGAAAATAAAATTTAAATAACACTATAATATCTTTATAATATTTCTTTTTTTTTAAATTTCTTTGCAGTTTCATAGTGTACAAGAACACAAATGACAATATCATAATATCTTCTTGTATGCTACGGAGTTACTTGTATGAACGAATAGTGGATGAACAGGTATAATTCCTTAAATTCATTACAAATTTACAAGCTTAAAAGTTCAAAATGTTTAATCTATTTAAATATCTATATGTACTCATTTATAGTTTATTATTATGAAATGTTATAAATTTTTTTGAAGTACTGTTATAACAATGTAATTATATTATATGCAGGTTTTTAATTGGTATATAATAAATATTGCCAGAAAAACGAATGAACAAAATGTGTAACGACCCAGAATTTTTGATAATTAAAATTCGAATATTTAATTGATTTTTAATATTAATAAATGAATTTAAGAAGTCGAATAATTTATTATTCGAATATTGGATTTAATTTGGTTAATTAAATCGATAAATTAAATAGTGAAATTCCAGAAATAATTGGAAATCGAGTTAAAATGATTGAAAATGATTTGTAAAATTTTATTTAATCATACTGGAGTTATAGAAAGGTTATAGAACTTTCAGAATCGAATTTGGAGTAAATTTGTGAAAATTGAATATTTTAATATTTAATTATCGACTGAAAAATAGCCAATTTTCGGACAGTCTCAGAATTGAACGAGACCAGTTCCATTGGATCCGTAATAGTTAGTTATTATCGGATTTCAATTTTTGTAGCAATCGAAGTTATCGTTGATCGTGGCAGCTCGAAACGCATCGATATCGTTTTAATTTAATTCGGCGAGTTAAAAATAGTCATTTTTCAGACAGTGTCGGATTTCGACGAAACCAGTTTCATCGGATCCGTAATGTGATATTATTGTAAGATTTCAAATTTCGTAATTTTTGGATGTGCCGTTTGTCCGGGGCAAGCCAAAACGCCTCGAAATCGATTTAAATCGGTTAAATTTAAATTGATCGTTTAATTTCATATCTCGCACAGATGTCCGAATTAGCTTCCGAAACCTGTTCCATTGCGTTCGGAACGCGGGGTAAACCTTACGAACGTCAGCCGGCACGCTCAAATCGGAGTTCGAAAAAATTCGATGAATAGTAAAATTGGCCATTTTCTATAAAAGGACCTTCTTTCTTTCATTTTGCAAAGAAGAAAACGAGCCTAGGGTTTGAGTTTCAGCTGCCGCCTCCCACTATATCAATGGCCGAAGGTTGCCGTTCTTCTCCCTCCTCTTTCTTCAAATCCACAAATCGAAACGAGAAATCTTCAACTGCAAACTTGTAAAGCTTCGCGAGCTCTACGATTTCAACGGCCAAGATCGTCTGAAGTTGAGTAGATCAACGGCAAATCGAAGCCAAAGGGCTGCCGTTCATCACGTTTTTCGAGGGAGGAGGTGGCACCGAGTCTGACCGGTCCTAGGCCGGTGGTGGCACACGTGGAGGCGGTTCCAGTGGTGGTACTCGATCAGAGCGAAGTTGAATGATGGTAGCGCGTGCATTAGGGCAAAGCGGCGGCGTGATGGGTTTCTCGTTCGCGATTTTGAACGTGAAACTGGGAGGGAGAAGATGCGTGCAACGGTCGTGATTTCCTCAGTTTGAACGTGCGGCTGTGATGGATTAGGTTATAAAATGTAAAAAGAATTGTAAATTAAATTTTATTTAAATTATACGATCTTTGTAACGCGATATCTTTTTCATACGTGTTCAGAAAATTACGAAACCAGAAGCGTTGGAATCGCAGCGACGCGCTCTACGCTGCAGCGCAGATCTGGGCGTGTTTGGAATCAGTGAAATTTTGAGTGAAATTAAACGTCCGTTTAATTTTATTCGAAATAAACGCTGAAATCAGAATTAAAATCACGGTGAGATTTTCTCACTCAAATTTGAATGTGGAATTATTTACAGTTATTGATTGATGATTGACTGTTTGAATGTGCTATTAGATATGATAGGATATATCTATATATATATAGCGATATATACATATTGGCATATGTATATATTGGATTGATGATTTCCCGCCTCGTATAGCGGATGAGACCCTATTGCGCCGTTAGTAAGCGGATTTATAAAAACCCATATACCGCGATAATTCCGTACTGGAGCGGAATTGGTATTGTGCTAACATCTGTGGATGCAGGGAAACAGGTTGGAGGGATCCGACTGGATTCCTCACCGTATTGATTATTTACAGAGATTTTGATATATTCTGTTATCATATGATGATATATGATATTTGACTGTTGTGATGGACTGATTGATGCTGTTGCGTCATTGGATTCAGTTTTGAAATGTAAAAATAACGACTTTTAATTTAAAAGGATTTTTAAAGTGATTTGTAGAAATATACGTTTTATTGAAATTTTTGAATTGGTTTATTTTAAATAAATAAATGTTGGAATTTTAAATGTTAGAAAAATTGTGATTTTTGTGAAATACGACAAAAATGTTATTTTTGAAATAAACAATTGATAAGGATTATGAAATAGTTTAAATTGGAATTGTTGAAGTATTTTAAACGATTCATATAAAAAGATATATAAAAAAAAAATTGATATTTTTATAAATTAAGAATATTGGAATTTTGAAATGAGTTTTATTAAGTGTTAAAGTCAAATAAAAATGGATTCCATAAGTGGATAGAAATTTATAGATTTATAAATTGTGAAGTTATTAAATGAATAGATTTTGTAAAACAAAAAGATTTATAAGCAATTATCTTATAAATCGGATTTTGACATTTAGATGAGAAATGAATAGATGTTGTAAATAAATGAATTATAAGTTCTTAACTTATAATATAGACTTCCGGTATATAATTGAGATATATAAGTTGAATTGGATAACTTAGAAATCGAAGTTTTATAAATAGAAATGGGATTTATAAACATTGTTTTATAAATTAAAAATCAATAGAATTTGATAAACTAACATTGAAGTTATTAAAGGAGATTTATTCGTGATTTTGAAAAGCGAATTATCCTTTAAGTTAAATGTGTAGAAATTGTTAAAATTGGGATAGTAATTATATTCACGATTTTGGATAGTGAATATATATTATTGAATAAAATCAATATATTTTGGGAAAAGGAATATTGTTAAATGAAGTTGTTTTAAAAGATGTTTTAAAACGTGTTTAATATCGAAATCATAGATTTCAACATTTATTGTTGAAATAGACGTTTTCGAGAAATATAAGGAAATGATGGACTATAACACTGTTGTTATAGTAAATGATTTCCGAAAGGAAATGTTTTTATGTAGTATTGGGATTTATATATCTATTTAAATCCGAATCCCTATACTAGTGATTTCGAGTCGTCGTAACGATGTTTTACGCAACATCCGTTTTGACTCAAATAAATGTTAAAATGTATGATTTCCTTAAAGAATGAATATATACTTAATTTTGATTTTAAGTATATCGAATATTTTCTAAGTGTTGAAAATAAATGATTTGTGAATTACTTATTTTTAAATAAGTATGGAAATGCTTTTCCAATGTGAAATGAACTGTTTGAGTTTTTATCTTTTAAAGATAAATGGAAAAGTGAATATTTGAAAATTTGTTTTCAAACGGTTAAGTGTGGAAATTATATATCTAGTAAAGATATTTTGGAAGATAAAATAATTTGGGAAAATTATTTGGAATCTGATGATGTTGCGCATCTTTATTGATAGTTAAATAACCGACTATCAATAATTACCTTTAGATAGGTATCTGTTGTGAATTGGATGAATTTGAATGCCACACTTATTTTTGAATTAACGCTCACTATTCGGATTAGCCGGGAAAGGACCATGGGGTCGTATAACCCATTCCGAATATGTGATACGTCGTTATGAATCGCATTCGAAGACCGGTGTTGAAGACCGGATATTTTTGAAAACGGAAGGATTACCGTCGAGTTACTCTACATCGACTGATCTTCGATTTAGAGGTTTTATCACCCTTAGTGACGGGAAGTCCTGATGTGATTGAAAATTATCCGGAATTGCAAGGGCTTCGTGAGAAGTGCCTTCGGTTCTGTTCGATCCCGGAACAGACTTGTATGGATTGTGTGTCTGACGTTACAATTTGAGATATAAAGCTGATTTCTTTCAAATACATTTCTGTTGGTGGCGGAGAATTTATTCTCTTAGCTTAACACCCTTCTCTGAGACGTACGAGCTCAGAGGTTATGTAGTTGAAATTTATCAGCGATATATCCCAATTTGGTAACGTGGCATACTGAGTGTTGCTGTGAAATGATCAGTGTTTGATCATTTGTGATATGATCATTTGTTGATCTTATATCTTTGTGATCATAGGTTGATCATTTTTGGTTTGACCCGAAGCAGGGCTTTTTGAGAAAGCGTAGCTTTGTGGACGAGACTTCGTCGAGCCTCACACCCCGGAAATGGTCGAAACAGGAAGGATGCAACAAGGTTCTAGGGAGTAGCGCCCCTTAGTGTATGTCATTCCTTCTGGATAAAGGTGGTATCATGGTATGGAGCCCAGATACTTAACCTCTGTGGTTACTGCATTATTATTATCTATGTGGTTTGTTGGAAATCGGGGATCCTCGGGAAGATCGGTTACGATCGGGGGATGGCATACGCGTGTCAGTAGTTACCTATTTTTGCAGAGGTAACCCGGCCTTGTGTTGGCAGAGATCCGGTTAGGTTCTCGGGTCGTCTATTCCAGGGACGTACCCATCGTGGAAAAGGAAGTTCCTTAGCCTGACCATTTGTTGGAAATCCAAATCCCAATACGCACCTTGTACGGTATTAGTTGTAGAACCTGCCATTTACGTACGGTGGTCACCACTGTTTAGATGGTAGCTATAGTAGGCATACGATACTGGTCGTATGTTGGCTAAGATTAATATTATACTTTCGAAATGTTTTCTACACTATGCACTAATAATAATATAAAAAATGATTTGATTTTGCGTAGTAAGCATCTTTGACTGTCATAAGAAGAAATCTCCTCCAATTCTGCGTTTGCATTGTGTGTGTGGTGGGAGGTCTTATGGTAGTTTCATTTTCCAAAAGCATTGCGAATTGACTTTAAAATTATCCTGTTGTTTATTTTAAAGAATAACTGTTTTACGATCTCACACCAGTCACCATGACTGACTCGGAGTTTATTGTTTCCCTTCTAAACTCTGGGTGCCCACAAATTTCCACATGGGCAGTCTAGAGTTAGATTATCAGGATATTCTGGATATTCTGGAGCTTTGGAGATGAGCTGGATGACGAGACGTAGTATTTGTATCTGATAGTATTTATTCCGCTGTGTATTCTGTATGAGGACAAGTTTATATAACTGTCCATTGTTGTATATTGACTCTGATGATTGATGTATGTATAAAATGATATAGTTCTTTGTTTTAAAGATTACTGATTTATCTATTATATATTGTTCCGCTGCGATATGTGAGATTCTGATATTGTCTCTGTTCTGTATCTGTTGTTGTTTTGTTGTTCTTCTTTCTTTTTCTTCTATCTTCTTCTTCTACTTTTTTTTTCTTCTTTCTTAAAACCATAACTTTTCGGGTTTCCGGCATTCGATTTCTCGACAGTCGATAAAGTGAGTATCGATGTTGAATTTTCGAAAGTCGAAAATTTACGGGATGTAACAGTTGGTATCAGAGCATATGGTTAAGCGACAACCCTGCTCTGTTGGGTATTACTCATTAGAGATAGAGTCAGCAGTACTCTAGAATGAGTTGAGTGTAATAATAGATATGAGCGCGTATTTGTTATTGAATATAAAATTGTTTTGTATTGTGATGATTGATTTATTGAGTGGTATATGAACCTTCGTCGGCACAGTCTTGCATAACTGTATCGAAGGGGTTTCTAAACGCTCGAATAGAACAGTTCGGCACAATATTGTTTTTAAATAGGGTAAATGAAATAATTTTACCCAAAGCTATTTTTGTATAGAAAAGAAACGATTTTCTATGAATTACTATAGTATATGGTTGCATGGTTGCTAGAAATGATAACATTAAATTATTATCATTGAAATTGAACGAGAAACTGAAATCGTAACTCCAAAGTTAAGAAATAAATTCACATACGAATGAAATTAAAGAATATAAATTATAAATGCGATTTGTAATTTGAAACGGAATTCCAGAGAAGTATTTGGAAATGTTTTGAGAAGAATTTGAAATTTTTGAGATTTGGAAAGTTTAATTTCTTTTTGATTTGGAAATGAATTTCAAAGGTTTTGAAAAATATTCTGAAGAGATGAAAGCTCTAAACTCTTTTCGGTCGCTGGAAAATAACTTCGGTAATGACTGCAGCATCACCGATGTTCATTTTCGGGTTTCCAAAGGAGGAATTGCTGCCAAATTGTTTAAATGGAAGTTGTTTTGAAAATTTGGGTTTGGTTTTAGGAAAATTCAAATGGAATTTGAATTGTTTTCAAAATGATTTTGAAAATGTTGAAAAGACTCTGGAATACTGTATAAGAATATTTATGGAATATGATTGAATTGATAACTTATACGGTTGAATTTTGGTAGAATAAATTTAACTTAAAGATGAAGTTAAATAAATGTAAGTACAAGTGAATCAATTGTGATTTAATGAAAGCGAAATTGAAAGTTAAATTAGTGAAATTAAACCTTGAATTGTGAACTAAATAAAAGGGATGGTTCGAATTTAAAGATGAATTCAAGTAAGAATAAATAAATTTTCAATGAATGGAATTCACAATTGTACGTGAATAAGATTAGAACTGAATGTTGAAAACGAATGTGAATAAATGAATTAGAATTGAAATGAATTAGTAACTGAAACTAATTTAAAATAGTGCGGTTATGAATGAAAGATAACTGATAAATTCAATATTCAGAAGTAAAATAGAATTCAAATTGAATTGTAATTGTGAATTGAATTCAAATGAAAAATTGAAATGAAAAATTGAATGATAATAGATATGTAGCTTCAATAGTGAAGTAATGATGATATAAGCAGTTATATTGAAATTTTTGAAATAGAATTTGCAAAAATAGTTGGATGTTATAACTAGATATTATGGCTAGTAGTTATACAGGTATAAAGGAAAGTGAATTTGATTTCACAGATAATTCGAATTTGCTCGAAAAAGGTATGTATTTGAATTATAATATGAGTTTTTGATGATTTCTCTCTAGCCGCTTGGCTTTTTCTTTTTCTTTTTGAAATCTGAGAGTCCGTAGGGACGTTTTGTAGTCGTGCCATGTTAACCGCGCAAAGGAGACGCTGGCGAAATTTTTCAAAAATTTCGAGTGTTAGAAAATTTTTGAGAAAATTTGAAAGTTTGAAATTTGAATTTAAACTTAAATTTGAATTTTGAAGTTAAACAACGTTGTTTGAAACTTATAATTGAAGTTAGAAATTTAGTTGAATGATAATGAATCTTTAGTAGAAAGATTTGTTTTGAAAATTGATAAAACTATTGAATTGTGAAAAATAGTAGACGAGTTAAGGACCTTTCTTCCTAACTTGTAATTTCGAGGACGAAATTCTTTTAAGGGGGGAAGTTTGTAACGACCCAGAATTTTTGATAATTAAAATTCGAATATTTAATTGATTTTTAATATTAATAAATGAATTTAAGAAGTCGAATAATTTATTATTCGAATATTGGATTTAATTTGGTTAATTAAATCGATAAATTAAATAGTGAAATTCCAGAAATAATTGGAAATCGAGTTAAAATGATTGAAAATGATTTGTAAAATTTTATTTAATCATACTGGAGTTATAGAAAGGTTATAGAACTTTCAGAATCGAATTTGGAGTAAATTTGTGAAAATTGAATATTTTAATATTTAATTATCGACTGAAAAATAGCCAATTTTCGGACAGTCTCAGAATTGAACGAGACCAGTTCCATTGGATCCGTAATAGTTAGTTATTATCGGATTTCAATTTTTGTAGCAATCGAAGTTATCGTTGATCGTGGCAGCTCGAAACGCATCGATATCGTTTTAATTTAATTCGGCGAGTTAAAAATAGTCATTTTTCAGACAGTGTCGGATTTCGACGAAACCAGTTTCATCGGATCCGTAATGTGATATTATTGTAAGATTTCAAATTTCGTAATTTTTGGATGTGCCGTTTGTCCGGGGCAAGCCAAAACGCCTCGAAATCGATTTAAATCGGTTAAATTTAAATTGATCGTTTAATTTCATATCTCGCACAGATGTCCGAATTAGCTTCCGAAACCTGTTCCATTGCGTTCGGAACGCGGGGTAAACCTTATGAACGTCAGCCGGCACGCTCAAATCGGAGTTCGAAAAAATTCGATGAATAGTAAAATTGGCCATTTTCTATAAAAGGACCTTCTTTCTTTCATTTTGCAAAGAAGAAAACGAGCCTAGGGTTTGAGTTTCAGCTGCCGCCTCCCACTATATCAATGGCCGAAGGTTGCCGTTCTTCTCCCTCCTCTTTCTTCAAATCCACAAATCGAAACGAGAAATCTTCAACTGCAAACTTGTAAAGCTTCGCGAGCTCTACGATTTCAACGGCCAAGATCGTCTGAAGTTGAGTAGATCAACGGCAAATCGAAGCCAAAGGGCTGCCGTTCATCACGTTTTTCGAGGGAGGAGGTGGCACCGAGTCTGACCGGTCCTAGGCCGGTGGTGGCACACGTGGAGGCGGTTCCAGTGGTGGTACTCGATCGGAGCGAAGTTGAATGATGGTAGCGCGTGCATTAGGGCAAAGCGGCGGCGTGATGGGTTTCTCGTTCGCGATTTTGAACGTGAAACTGGGAGGGAGAAGATACGTGCAACGGTCGTGATTTCCTCAGTTTGAACGTGCGGCTGTGATGGATTAGGTTATAAAATGTAAAAAGAATTGTAAATTAAATTTTATTTAAATTATACGATCTTTGTAACGCGATATCTTTTTCATACGTGTTCAGAAAATTACGAAACCAGAAGCGTTGGAATCGCAGCGACGCGCTCTACGCTGCAGCGCAGATCTGGGCGTGTTTGGAATCAGTGAAATTTTGAGTGAAATTAAACGTCCGTTTAATTTTATTCGAAATAAACGCTGAAATCAGAATTAAAATCACGGTGAGATTTTCTCACTCAAATTTGAATGTGGAATTATTTACAGTTATTGATTGATGATTGACTGTTTGAATGTGCTATTAGATATGATAGGATATATCTATATATATATAGCGATATATACATATTGGCATATGTATATATTGGATTGATGATTTCCCGCCTCGTATAGCGGATGAGACCCTATTGCGCCGTTAGTAAGCGGATTTATAAAAACCCATATACCGCGATAATTCCGTACTGGAGCGGAATTGGTATTGTGCTAACATCTGTGGATGCAGGGAAACAGGTTGGAGGGATCCGATTGGATTCCTCACCGTATTGATTATTTACAGAGATTTTGATATATTCTGTTATCATATGATGATATATGATATTTGACTGTTGTGATGGACTGATTGATGCTGTTGCGTCATTGGATTCAGTTTTGAAATGTAAAAATAACGACTTTTAATTTAAAAGGATTTTTAAAGTGATTTGTAGAAATATACGTTTTATTGAAATTTTTGAATTGGTTTATTTTAAATAAATAAATGTTGGAATTTTAAATGTTAGAAAAATTGTGATTTTTGTGAAATACGACAAAAATGTTATTTTTGAAATAAACAATTGATAAGGATTATGAAATAGTTTAAATTGGAATTGTTGAAGTATTTTAAACGATTCATATAAAAAGATATATAAAAAAAAAATTGATATTTTTATAAATTAAGAATATTGGAATTTTGAAATGAGTTTTATTAAGTGTTAAAGTCAAATAAAAATGGATTCCATAAGTGGATAGAAATTTATAGATTTATAAATTGTGAAGTTATTAAATGAATAGATTTTGTAAAACAAAAAGATTTATAAGCAATTATCTTATAAATCGGATTTTGACATTTAGATGAGAAATGAATAGATGTTGTAAATAAATGAATTATAAGTTCTTAACTTATAATATAGACTTCCGGTATATAATTGAGATATATAAGTTGAATTGGATAACTTAGAAATCGAAGTTTTATAAATAGAAATGGGATTTATAAACATTGTTTTATAAATTAAAAATCAATAGAATTTGATAAACTAACATTGAAGTTATTAAAGGAGATTTATTCGTGATTTTGAAAAGCGAATTATCCTTTAAGTTAAATGTGTAGAAATTGTTAAAATTGGGATAGTAATTATATTCACGATTTTGGACAGTGAATATATATTATTGAATAAAATCAATATATTTTGGGAAAAGGAATATTGTTAAATGAAGTTGTTTTAAAAGATGTTTTAAAACGTGTTTAATATCGAAATCATAGATTTCAACATTTATTGTTGAAATAGACGTTTTCGAGAAATATAAGGAAATGATGGACTATAACACTGTTGTTATAGTAAATGATTTCCGAAAGGAAATGTTTTTATGTAGTATTGGGATTTATATATCTATTTAAATCCGAATCCCTATACTAGTGATTTCGAGTCGTCGTAACGATGTTTTACGCAACATCCGTTTTGACTCAAATAAATGTTAAAATGTATGATTTCCTTAAAGAATGAATATATACTTAATTTTGATTTTAAGTATATCGAATATTTTCTAAGTGTTGAAAATAAATGATTTGTGAATTACTTATTTTTAAATAAGTATGGAAATGCTTTTCCAATGTGAAATGAACTGTTTGAGTTTTTATCTTTTAAAGATAAATGGAAAAGTGAATATTTGAAAATTTGTTTTCAAACGGTTAAGTGTGGAAATTATATATCTAGTAAAGATATTTTGGAAGATAAAATAATTTGGGAAAATTATTTGGAATCTGATGATGTTGCGCATCTTTATTGATAGTTAAATAACCGACTATCAATAATTACCTTTAGATAGGTATCTGTTGTGAATTGGATGAATTTGAATGCCACACTTATTTTTGAATTAACGCTCACTATTCGGATTAGCCGGGAAAGGACCATGGGGTCGTATAACCCATTCCGAATATGTGATACGTCGTTATGAATCGCATTCGAAGACCGGTGTTGAAGACCGGATATTTTTGAAAACGGAAGGATTACCGTCGAGTTACTCTACATCGACTGATCTTCGATTTAGAGGTTTTATCACCCTTAGTGACGGGAAGTCCTGATGTGATTGAAAATTATCCGGAATTGCAAGGGCTTCGTGAGAAGTGCCTTCGGTTCTGTTCGATCCCGGAACAGACTTGTATGGATTGTGTGTCTGACGTTACAATTTGAGATATAAAGCTGATTTCTTTCAAATACATTTCTGTTGGTGGCGGAGAATTTATTCTCTTAGCTTAACACCCTTCTCTGAGACGTACGAGCTCAGAGGTTATGTAGTTGAAATTTATCAGCGATATATCCCAATTTGGTAACGTGGCATACTGAGTGTTGCTGTGAAATGATCAGTGTTTGATCATTTGTGATATGATCATTTGTTGATCTTATATCTTTGTGATCATAGGTTGATCATTTTTGGTTTGACCCGAAGCAGGGCTTTTTGAGAAAGCGTAGCTTTGTGGACGAGACTTCGTCGAGCCTCACACCCCGGAAATGGTCGAAACAGGAAGGATGCAGCAAGGTTCTAGGGAGTAGCGCCCCTTAGTGTATGTCATTCCTTCTGGATAAAGGTGGTATCATGGTATGGAGCCCAGATACTTAACCTCTGTGGTTACTGCATTATTATTATCTATGTGGTTTGTTGGAAATCGGGGATCCTCGGGAAGATCGGTTACGATCGGGGGATGGCATACGCGTGTCAGTAGTTACCTATTTTTGCAGAGGTAACCCGGCCTTGTGTTGGCAGAGATCCGGTTAGGTTCTCGGGTCGTCTATTCCAGGGACGTACCCATCGTGGAAAAGGAAGTTCCTTAGCCTGACCATTTGTTGGAAATCCAAATCCCAATACGCACCTTGTACGGTATTAGTTGTAGAACCTGCCATTTACGTACGGTGGTCACCACTGTTTAGATGGTAGCTATAGTAGGCATACGATACTGGTCGTATGTTGGCTAAGATTAATATTATACTTTCGAAATGTTTTCTACACTATGCACTAATAATAATATAAAAAATGATTTGATTTTGCGTAGTAAGCATCTTTGACTGTCATAAGAAGAAATCTCCTCCAATTCTGCGTTTGCATTGTGTGTGTGGTGGGAGGTCTTATGGTAGTTTCATTTTCCAAAAGCATTGCGAATTGACTTTAAAATTATCCTGTTGTTTATTTTAAAGAATAACTGTTTTACGATCTCACACCAGTCACCATGACTGACTCGGAGTTTATTGTTTCCCTTCTAAACTCTGGGTGCCCACAAATTTCCACATGGGCAGTCTAGAGTTAGATTATCAGGATATTCTGGATATTCTGGAGCTTTGGAGATGAGCTGGATGACGAGACGTAGTATTTGTATCTGATAGTATTTATTCCGCTGTGTATTCTGTATGAGGACAAGTTTATATAACTGTCCATTGTTGTATATTGACTCTGATGATTGATGTATGTATAAAATGATATAGTTCTTTGTTTTAAAGATTACTGATTTATCTATTATATATTGTTCCGCTGCGATATGTGAGATTCTGATATTGTCTCTGTTCTGTATCTGTTGTTGTTTTGTTGTTCTTCTTTCTTTTTCTTCTATCTTCTTCTTCTACTTTTTTTTTCTTCTTTCTTAAAACCATAACTTTTCGGGTTTCCGGCATTCGATTTCTCGACAGTCGATAAAGTGAGTATCGATGTTGAATTTTCGAAAGTCGAAAATTTACGGGATGTTACAAAATGTCTACTTCAGATCAGAGGAAGTGGTAAGTTATTATATCTCCTTGTTACTAATATTTTACATACACCGAATAATAGTTCAGTGTGAAGTTACATTTAAATATTTTGCAGGCATCACTGACAATAAAGGCAAAAAACAACGAACTCATTAAAAAACATTTAACAGACAAATTACTGTCAGATGAAAAACTAATTCAACTCCTGTTTTTTCCTATTAAACATTTGAACAATCATTGGACACTTCTTGTCTACTATCTTCAGAAGCAGGAATGGCGTCATTTTAATTCTGTGAAAGCAAGACCAGATAATTATGCACAAAAAGCAAATATGATAGTAAGCAATATTTATTTTGTATTGCAAGTTTAATTTTGTTCACATAATTGTTAGATCACATATGCATTATTGCCAAATTGAACATAGCAATTTATAGAGACCAAAATTGTCTAATTTTTTATTATTTTTTATTTTACAAGTCAAAGAGTAAAATGGAATATTATGTATTTCATAACACCAGGTTGTACTGTTGTAGTTCCATTACATTGCATATACCTGCTTTGTAGATGTATCATCATGTTATAAAATATAAACATAGGATCTTAAATACATGACTCATATTTTTGATACTCAACTAGTATTCCAGCATATGGTTATGGTTTTCTTGTATGTATATTTTATAATACTAATGTTAAAAACATATTTATTTCCCGCAGAAAGAGAATGCACTTATTTCAATAAATGAGATATTAAAGGAAAAGGGAAAAAACACAAAAAGAAAAAAAATGGTGTTGTTTCAAGATGAAGCATCAAGAAGACAATTTCCTGACATGTAAGCAAAATATCATATATTTGTATATTTTCATTTTATAAGTTGTATAACAGAAATATTTCAAGTTCAAAATACTTCAATATTTCCGTAATATTTTATCATTCATACATACAAACATATATGTGTGTGTGTGTGTGTATGTGTGTGTGTGTGTATGTGTCTATGTATATGTGTATATTCATAGTTCTAAATTGAAACTTTTAAACTTATTGCAGAGAAACAAGTGCAATTGATGTCATGCTATATATGAAAATTTGTTCATATAAACACTACTTGACAACTTCAGAGGATTTCCATGAACGCAGAGAATATTTCTCATATGTTATTCTATCAGATCCAAAATATGGATGGGAAGGAAGCACAGCAAAATTTATCTGAACGATATTCGGAAAGAGTTTATGCTATTTTGATATCTAGAAACAGTTTGTTTGATATAATGCTAGTTTATGTTAATTGTATGTCTGAAAAAGTACAACAGTTTGTTTGATGTCTGGAAACAGGTTTTTCATACAATGCTTGTTTGTTTGATATCTCAAAACAGTTTTTTGATACAATGCTTGTTTGTTTGATATCTGAAAACAGTTTGATATCTGTAAAATGTATCAGTGTTGATATGTATGTTGAAATATGTAATTGATGAATGATCAGTGTTTTGTTGTGATAATATTTTGTTCTGCTATATGTTTTTGATGACCAAAATGAAAATAACAGGAGTACGTCAATTTTAGTAAATACAAATATCAGTAAATACAAATATTGTCACTGCAAAAATCAATGAACTTCTACTTTACAATATGCATACTAATTTAAGCTTGTGGACACTGTTCACACTGGTCATATTGGATCTTCCTTTTTTGATGTTGGTGTATTCAAAGAGAATTGCTCGAAATTCATCTTCTGTAAGAGTTTCCTTTTCGAGTAATACATCAACCGAAGTGTCGAGTAATACATCAACCGAAGTGTCCATGGCTGCTCGATTATTCCTAATATGCTCTTTTGCAATCTCATATGTTTTGTCAACAATTGCCCTTACTGATTTGTCTATATGCTTGAAAGCTTTTCTGACATTGCATTTCTTGCTAACCTTCTCAACACTGTCACTGCTTTGTGCTGCTGGTTCTACCAACGTCCATGGACCTATCTCCGACATCCCAAACAATGTCACCATTTTTTTCAACAATCAAATGACATAAATCTTTTTACTACATTGGGTTATTTACTGCTGTACACTTTAAGTATCTTCTTCCCGCCTCTCACATCAGGCAACCCAACAGACACCTGTCTGTCAAACCTTCCAGGTATAAACAATGCAGAATCAACAATTTCAGGCCTGTTCATTGCAGCAATTACGATACACCACTATCTCTGCCAAAACTGTCCATCTCAGTCAGCAACTGATTCAATGTCTGCATAATACCACCTGTTACAATATGTGTAGTAACAGCACAGTTACATCCACTTCTGTATAATAAAGCTGAGCTCCCCACATGCATTGAGTTGGATATTATGCATCTAGAAGCACAGTTCATACACTAATATATATCAAAAAAATGCCTTCCAAAATTTAACAGAACGATCATACATTTTTCCATAATACAAATTTCAAGCATGTTTCAAACCAATCAATGCTTTAAAAACTATTAAAATAAACAGCAAAATTGAATACTACACTGAATTTCAATTTCTCATTTAAGTCATATTACTTTGACAACATAGAACATAATAAAGCCTAAAATACAAACCACAACAATAACAAATTATAACAGGAAATAACTTGGCGATCAAATAAAATCAAATTTCAAATTCAAAATAGTACAATGCCAAATAAACTCTTTTAACATCTTCAACTTAAAACAACTGAATTATTAACTAAAGGACAAGTGCTCTTGTTGTGACCAAACTTTCGACATTTTCCACATTTTCGTTTCTTCTTAGCTTCACCAATAGAAGGTTTTCATTTGATAGCTGGACGACTAGGGCCACGTTTAGGAATTGGAGGACAAATGGCAGGATTTTCTGGAAGAACTTCAGGCTTATCAGTATTTGGAACAGGAGATATAGGGAAAAAATATGATGCACGAAAGTATGCAGTAGAAAAATACTGATCAATATACTCATAAACATTCAAACTTTGAGATCTAATAGCCCGAATAGCATGTGGACAAGGAAAACCATCAATAGTCCACATATTGCAGCTGCACCAATGATGTAAAAGATCAACATGCTGCGACTCTTTAGACAATACTTCAAAACAATATTCATCAGATTTCTTGACGATCCAACCATGACCCAAACTAATAAAAGAATTCAAACGCTTTTCCATAGTTGGACATATCTCAGTTTTCCATGTTTGACTCAATTGTCGACGTTTAGAAATTTGATCCATAATTTTAATTCGAACAGAGTCTAGACAAGATGTTATTGGAAGATGCCTTTCTTCAATGACCCATGAGTTAAAACTTTCGGCAATATTTGATGCCATTTCTCCATACCTTTTACCTAGAAAGAAAGCATTTGCAAAGTGTTCAAATTTAACTCCATTAAGAAATTTAGAAGCTACATTACCCCCAAAATCTCTTAACAATTTCAATGCCACTTCAAACTTTGAATGAGTAGGAGCATATGCAACATCAACAAACAACTTAACTATCCATTCCTTTCTAGGATCACCTCCCAACATAGCACGCAAGTTATTTTTCATATGGTATATACAATAGCTATGACAAGAATTTGGAAACAACTTCGAAACAGAAGATATAATAGCTGGATGCCTATCTGATATAAACGTTATAATTCGATCATCTGACAATATTGATTGTAGATTAGAAAGAAACCAAGACCAATTGCTTTCATCTTCTCCTGACACTATAGCATGAGCTATTGGAAAAAAACCTGAATACAGTGGAAATTGAAGAAAAATTAATTGAATTTTGAGATAATGATATAAACAATCAGATCATTACTGATAATATAATAGAGTATAATAAACGTGGTAAAAAAAATTCAAAACTTTTAAAAAACAAAATTGTATACCATCATTTTGATATGTTCTTTAACATTTTTTAAATTGGTTTAAAATATATACTGCTTTATCAGACAGCATGAAGCAAATTACATAGTTACAAACTTGATATTTTTAATTGCATTGAACTTTCTGCATATAGCTTTGCCAATTTGTACTTTGAACTAAAGAATGATTTTGCAATGCATTAGGGAAAATAGTTCAACATCAACTATTGAACATTGATTCCATCACAGCTATTATTTCTATTGCACCTATGTCTGTTGAACTTCCAGGTAAGTTTTGGTATCATCCTTGAGTTAAATTAGAAATCTCCATTTTTTGTAATCTTTGCAATGTACTTGTTTGTTTTTACATAGGAGGGAAGCTGATTATATACTAAGTATACAAAACTTAATTAGTGTGTTGATTACATTCCACAGGAAAATATTATAAGAGCTTTTGCTGTAATATCAAAACCATTGTATTATGTATTGGAGGTGAAATTACATTAGATGACAACACAGATCAAAAGTCCTGTGGGAAAACAATCACTACACCACGAACAGAGAATAAACACACTATATGAAACAACATATAACATGTTTAGAAACAAAACTCTGCATTTTGTTTTGACAAAAAAAATGGAGATTTCTAATTTTGATATAGCAAATTTGTTGTTTTGCTATAAACAAAATTCTGCAAATAAACATGTTTTTTTTATTTCAGGCTCATATGTCATATTTGAGCAACCTTGCACCCAATAAGCAGAAATATAAAAGACATTAGCAAAGCTTGTTACAGTAAACAATGCATACCATCATTTCCATCATTGCACTATGCTATAGATTAATACATAATATCATTTCATTATTATACAGATAAATAATAAAAAGAAAAAATAATACATACCGTCATTTCCATTTTTTGCAGTTGCAGACATTAAGCAACCATAATTTTTTCCTTTCATAAATGTACCATCAAGAATTATCATAGGTCTGCAATACACAAAACCTTTCTTACAAGCTTCATACCCAATATATATTCTTTCAAATTGGGAATTATATGGGTTAAGTTCCAAATCAATATAACTTCCAGGATTTGTTTTCTTCAAAGCACCAACATACCAATTAAGCTGATGATAGGACAAAGTAATAGAACCATGAACCTCTTCTATTGCTAATTGCTTTCCTTTATAGGCAAAGTAATAATTGAGTATAATATCATACTCATTTCTAAAATGATCAACTATGTCTTTGGTTCTAGTAAGAGGATTACTACGAATAAAATCGATCACCAATCTTTTAACAAGTTTACTTGATATAGGTGGATGATTGATATCAAGAACACCAACACCACAGGAATGAACAAGATTACTAGTTTTAAGTACAAAATAGCTTGGAAGATTAAATTTAGTTGATGCATGCACACGAAATTGGCAACCAACTGTAGAACATCTTGCAGTTACTCTAACCATGTCATTTTTAATCATCTTCACCCTATAACCACCACGAAGACAATACAAAAGCAATTTAAGCTTAAACTCGCTAACTCCTCCAGGGAATAACTGACCATTTTCAGTAAATATAGGAATAGAACAGTCCTTCTTCAAAAGAGACTTTAAATCACAACGAGCATTCTCATTAGACATAGTAGAAGCACAACTTGAAACATTATTTGTAGAACTAATGGTAGTAATTGCTGAATTACTACAGATATCAACATCTTCAGAAGACATGCTTAGATTAACAGCAATATGAAAATAATCTTCATGTCTAAACATAGAAAGACACAATCTAGATTGCAAGTCGGAATCTGTTTCAATAATTCGAATTTTGTTTTCCAAATTAAAAGATAACTCCAAAGAAGAGGGTACATATTCTTGGAAAACATTGCATAGACTAACTTTCAGATCATGAAGAGAATAACCAACAACAACTCTCTTGCTATAACTAATACCCTTATTAACAAATACAACCAAAACACCTTCACTGTTATCATCGGAACTGCAACAACATAAAAAGAAGACATTATATTATCATCGGACTGCAACAACAGAAAAAGAAGATCCACAAACAATGAATAAGGAATTCCCACTGCATATTCCATGCATGCACTGCATTTTATTATGTAGTTCAACTAATAAATAATGGAAAATGAGATTTATGTACAAGGTTTAAGATGTAAGCATTGATATTAATATATTATAAGCATGAAATAAAATAAACATGAACACAGTAATTTGCAAACACTAAAAAACAGTTAATAAAACAAACCTAAATTAAGTTTTAATAAAAAAAACAAACATATATAACAAAATTGATAATCTACAACAAGTCTGCAGTAAAATGCAAGTCATATTGCAGTTTTAATATTGTAACAAAATATATAAATATTGTAAATAAATATACACATGAACAAATAAGAAATGCGCATAAGAAAATTGAAAAAGATTAAATGCAAGTCACATTGCAGTTTTAATATTTTAACAGAGGTAAATACAAACTATAAATCAATATAAACATATGAAGAAGGAAAAGTTAGACATGCAAAATGAAGAAGAATAAACAGAATCAAACAATATGTACCTTGTAACAGGAATGTTCAGATCCATACTACCAGAAAATGGTTGAAGAAATGATATAAGCAACTGTAAATAAAACAAAAGGAAGCTAAACTAAAACAAAAATAAAAAGCAGTATAAAATTACAAGATCGTAACGAAATTGAATACGTAGATAAGTAAACCCTAGATCAAATGCAGAATCAGAGCAATTTAACATAAATCTAGAAATCGTTGAAAAGGAAATTTAAAATTTAAATAGAAGCGACAGAACGAGAGTCATGAGGACGAAGAAAAGATGCGCGAGAACGAAATTTGAGTGCAGAGAAAAAGACAGAAAGAAATTGGTCTGTAAAACAAATTCAAGGGTACAATGGGAATAAAATAAGCAAAAGTTAAGAATAGGGACTAATTTTACAAACAGAGAAAGGGAGGGATGTTTTGTATAGAAGCATTGAAAACAAGGACTGCAAGCCATTCCTTGAAATTAATAATGTATGAAACGCTGTTTTATAAAAGAGGGAAACCAATTAGTTTAAGCGGCAAACTAAAAACACGTTTCTCGTATTCTCATTCCCTCACTTCATCTCTTTCATAGGAAATCCACAATAAACAAAATCCCAAAATCCAAAAAATTGAAAATTTTAATCCTATCAAATGAAAACTTTTATGCCATCCTTCAAGACTACTTGGAACCCTAAATACGCTCCCCTCATGTCTCGTTTTGAAACATCACAACAGGTGAGCTTCTTATCTACTGCGATTTTCTTCCTTTATTGTAAGTGATTCTAAATCTATACATTGCGATCCTCTTTGATGCGTTTACAGAATTTTATTCTACCATAGTGATATTTTAAACCCTAATTTTTTTCAACCTAATCGAATAGTCTGGCGATCCATCTGGTTGATTTCTGACATCGACTTGATTTTAAACCATAAGTTGTTCAGATATATAAAAAATAAAATAAAATTAGACCTTGTGTGATACTGGTAATTGTTGCCCTAATAATTATATTTGAAGCAAACAACATTACTGTATTTTATGTTAATTTTTTTACTATGTTCTAACTGATTTTGATATGCAAATTAGTATTCACACTTATGCTTGATTTAGCGAAAGAATTGGATTTGAGTTTGAAATATACGAGTTTTGGAGTCAATTAATGCAATGAATTTTATGGATTTTTTTTCCTAATTTTGCTCAATAGATTGCATCGGTATTTTTTTTTTTGCTTACTCAAGAATTTTTTGAGTTAATGGGAAAAGCTAATAAATTTAAAACTCTAATTTCTTTCTAATCAAATCCCCAACGAATTGAATTTGATGATATGCTAAAAGAGACGGTACACACCAAGATGATGTAAAATGAGCAAACACACACACATACATATATTTTCATCTAATTATTCGACACCAATATTTTTTTGAATTTGAATTCAAACACATGACAACAAGAGAGGGTGGAAATTTACAAGGAACTGCCGTTTATTTACTGGTAATAAGAGAAAATCAAAGGACTCAATAGACTCAATTTTGATTATATCCTTTTGGATATCCATTGCAACTTCCACTCAAATTCTTTCTAGTTTTTTAGGTCGCCTTTATGAATGAGAATATATATTTGGTTATGCATAATTGATTGGAATATTGGAGCCCTACAATTGTATTCATTTTGTCTTATTGATTAATGTTTATATCGAAGCTAGACAGCAAGAACATCTTGTTTTTACAAAACATGGATTGGTGTGTTATATATTATTCATTCAGTTAGGTATATAAAATCATGTATGGTGACACGCCTTCACCAACCATTTCGCTGCATTTCAGTGTTGCACCATATATTTTCAACTTGTTCCACCTTACTGTGCGTTCTATCAAGTTCAAGCTATACCATTTCACATTGCAAGTTATTTTGGCTGGCTATGTTTCCTACGCTGTTACTTTTTTCTGGATGTGTTGCTACTGCATAATCGTCTTACTTTAGTTCAACCATGTTATACTTGCCTGCAAGTTCACATAAGAAGCATCCTTTGTAAAATTCAGATCATTATTGGTTTGTGAGATTACTATGCAACTTACTTGATACCTCCAACCCTTCTTATGGTATTTCTATTAATTTCCGGGCCTTGGTTCCTCTTGTTAACAATGTCGTAGGCTCTTCTCTATGTCATCTATCTCTAGTTCTTTTATGCACCACCTGTTAATGCTGCGTTCATCTAACATCTAGTCCTCCTTATTGGTTTGTTCAACTTGTTTTAACCCATAATATATAGTTGATCTATATAAGTTCTCTGTTAAGCTAGGTTTAGCTCTTTGGCCATCAGTTATGTATCCCGAAGTGCATAAAAGAAATGGTATTTTGAGATGTCATATTTCTGGTTGCATCATTTGCTATTTCAGTTAACTAGCAATTGTATTTTTCTAGTCTATATTTCATATATATTCCATAATGTCAATATTCTGTAAGTTCTATTATTTCTTCTTCTATGCTTAACTGACTCTATAACTTCAATATATAAGTTTTGTTTACAGTATAATGATGTCCCTCCTTATTTGATATATTTTCTATCAACTTTTCATCTATTTTTTTGCAAATTACATTGTCATTTTTTAACATAAATGATTTCCTCTTTCATTCAAGTCTTTTTATTTACGTGTTCACCAAGTCTTAAATAGAAAATGGTGTGTGTACACACCGTAAAAAGTCAAAAATACTAATTCTGTTGACAAATGAGCTGCTAAGATTAATTTGATTAATCATTAAGGTATCCAATATTTGGTGGTATTAATGACAAAAAGTAACGACCTGGCCTATAAAGTCAAAAGTAATACCGATACGATGGTACAAATGGTTGCTTATTAATGATATGAATTTGTATTTCTGAAAATTTTGAACTATTATTGAAAGTTGAGATGAAAAGTTGGATTTAAGATTGTAAATGTAATTATTCATATAATATAACTATTATCATTATATTATATTTTTTTTTAAATTTATTCTCAATTATTCGTATAATATATCTTTTGTCATTATATTGCATTATTTTATTTCAACTTGTTCTTAATTAAATAAGTAATCAAATACTTAATTGTATATAATTTAATAAATAATTAGTCAATTACTATAAAAATTGAACAATGATTTATATTATTTATTGAATAACTTATGAATTTAAATATATAGTATATGATAAAATTTAATTAATTAAATATACACAATTTCGATTCACAAAGAATAAAATAAACTGAAAAATGTAAGGTTACATAAGAAGTAAGCTCACATGGGAAGTGAACACTTTAAAAAAGCTACAGATGCATCTTTTATGTATCAAATCTTTTTTTCAAGTTGGATTTCTTTTGAGCATTCAGCTGTTCATGTGTGTTAAGCAGAGAGTGCATGAATATATACCAACAAATCACACATGGACATGCCGCTTCTGACAGATCTTTTTGGCATACTCTGTAAAGATTTTATTATGATCTTTTGCATACTTTGTGAATCATTTTATTATGACCCCACTCTTAAAAATTTCTTGACGCCTTACCAATAATTTAAATCTTTGTTACTTGCTCTGAAAAATATACATGCTTAGAATAATTTATTCCCACTCAGTTATATTCATCACTTTGATTTCCTAAGTACTTTTAAATCTTGGACTTTTCAAGCCATTAGAGGATGATTATAAACTGAAGTTATTTGAGTTTGATAGCAATGAAGGACATCATACTTTTTGACATTCTAGTGCTCATATTCTTAGACAGGTGCATTACTGTGTCTTTTGGCTACAAAGTTTTTTGAAATACTTTTTAGCTACAAAGTTATTATATAAATATTTTTATTTCTATTTGCATCTCAACACTGATATGTAGTTGGCAGGCTCTCGAGGTGGAATATCGATGCAGGCTTTGTTTCAGACTATACACAATAAGATGCGAGGTGATAATATATGACTATAACAGTTTCATATTTCACATTTTACTTTTCTGTCTACTGTATCAAAATTTGTTTTCTTTACCTATTTCCTTAAGTCAGTTTCATTTATGAAAAGTTCTCTACATGGATAAATACAATATCACTTTCCATCACCAGTCAAATAAAATTGTAATAGGGAACATCCATTATGGTTTTGGGTGGGATGATCTCAGTCTGTAGTCAACTTTATTCCTGTTTGAAAAGTAAAAAGTTGTTTAAAATATTTTGTCTACTGAACCTTCATATAGAATAATGTTGAATGAATTCTGCGAGGATTTGAATGCACGTGCAGTTGAAGGACTGATTGATCCTGTAATTGGCAGGGACGTTGTTCAAGTTGGATGCCAAGAACAATCCGAAGTACAGAGAAATGTTCAAGTTGTATGCCAAAGAACAAAAAACAATCCAATTTCATTAGGAGATTCAGGGGTTGGGAAGACAACAATAGCTGAAGGATTAGCCCTTCGCATTGCTAATGGAGATATTCCTCTATTCCTTGTTGTCAGTTTTTACTCTTGGTCTTTCACTGAATTTTTTTGCATGTTCACTTGCTTTCACTTCAAATTAATTGAACTTTTGAAATGCATGAAAAACATATAATGTCACTGGATGTAGGTTTGCTAATGGTAGGAGCAAAGGAGAGAGGAGAATTAGAATCTAGAGTTACCGGACTAATTAATGAAGTGAAGAATGCAGGTTATGTAATTAACTAAGATTACGAAAACATGCTTGTTTCTACAATTAGTTTTGGATATTACTATTTCTATTGTAAGTTTTAAAAAGTAGGGAACATGAGGAAAATTTCCATTTCTTAAACAATCTCAATATTGTTTCAAATCTAAGAGAGCGTTGACTGTCAAATGTATTTCTTATCCCAAAGGCCTCATGACATGTTCAATATGAATATCAAGTATGATTAGTATTCTTGCTAAATTAAATAATACTTAGATATTCAATTTGAAAATTTTAAATTACAATAAATAACATGTGTTTTCAGCGATTCATTTCCAGAAACAACATAATGTATGTAATATAAGTGCCAATTCATATAATTTGTCATTAATAGGTTAACTTCCCTATTCGGTATTAAATCGACCTAAACTATCCCTTCACCATATGATTATTAGATGATTTTTAAACCTATCTATCTACAAACACATAGACATCTTATAGATATCATATACGCTATCACTAATTGGTGCTGACATACCAGACCATGTCATCCCCGTACCATTAATCCATGATCCAAGATCTCCATTATGCAGTAGATTAACCTTCTCCACAATAGATTTAACACCCTTATTAACAGTACTAGTTAAAACTAAAAATGAAAAATAATCATTATAATTAGCAGTAGAAGTCCTGCTATAGTTGTTCAACCCCTGCTGCCTTTGACATAGATCTTGAACTCCTGAACTAGTGGGCACATCATTTAACAACTTATTCTTCTGCATATGCTACTAGTAACTATAATTCTCAACTCTCTTTTCTTCCTTAATAACTCTAAATGAGTTCAAATTCACGTTATAAGGACTTTTTCATGAACTGATTGTTATTGCTATCTTTTAAAAAATCTAGCAAATGAGAGTTATATGTCCTAGACCGAGAGGCATGAAGTATTTCAGTTACCTGTTATAATAGCTGTTGAGGTAACTTTGGTCTTCATTTTTTTCCGTCAACATTCACTCAATCATCTCTAGCCAGTCAAGTGTTTAACTACATATTTTGTTTCAGCTTGTTTACACTTTGTTTCACTTAGTCTGCAATTAGCACATATTTTGGTCTAATCACTACAAGAAAATTGGTCAGAAGCGCATTTGTATAAATTGTCAAAGTAAAATGTTTTCTTTTGTAGGATTTCCCATTGACCATATTCTAGTAGACCGGGGGAAGTGTTGAACATCATTCGAGTGGGTGATAGACCTGTAAATGAGGGAGATGTAGTGTGGGAGATGCCAGTCTGTCATATAGCTGCACCTATTATAAACCTGTTCCTCCTTAAGGTTTTGATCTACAGAGTTTAGACCATGCAATTTTATATGACAATTCCACCCTCAAAAAGTCTGCACATATGCTGTCTAGTTTGATAGGGGAAGCAGTTGGCATATGGTAGACTAGTAACTAGTATAACACCATCAATTTTGCTCTCCTCACCACTGTTAGTTAATTGTTATCCCTAATAGACTTGAACATTCTGCACAGTGTAGGTAGTTGAAGCTACACAAAGAACATTTGACAAATGTATGGAGGCTGCACAGTAGTTATCCCTAACCACTTCAAATTTCAAACTTTTTTGGAAAATGTTGAAGCTACACAAAGAACATTTGACTTCATGATAGGTTGGTAAATGCAATAGTATGGAGGGCTTATGAAATCTGTTTTCTATACAAGATTTTTCTTTACCATGATTACAGGAACTGGATTTACAGAAATTACAGGAAGGACGGACAATGATAGAAAGCAAGCTTGAACAAGCTTCGAAAGAGCCAGGTAATTTCCTTCTCTGTTGCTAATTTAAGGTTAATAGTTTTGTTTGATTTTATATGCTATTTTATAAATTAAGCTAATGAACATCTGGTATGAAGAAGTAATGGAGAGTTTAAATCACACATTTGATCTCTTTCAAAGGATATGTCTGCCATGCAAAAAGAAATCATTAAATACAAAGCATCAGCCCCAGATTTACATATTCTACGATCTGAAGTACAGTCACTTTCTAGTTTATTAGATAGGAAGGTGAAGTATATCATATTTTGTTGTCATATTTCTTATTATGTATTAGTTTTTAAGGCATTGCTTTGTCATCAAGCATACTGTATCATACTTACAGGTGACTGAGTCGGATTCATTGTCTAACAAATCCTCATGACAACTTTTAGAGTTAAAGAAGATACAAAAAGATGTACGGTTGCTTTTACTTCAACTTATACTTTTTTCATCATGTTCTGGGAATAGTAATCAGTGCAACAATACCATAATTTGCTTTTCAGAGTACTTAAATGGTTTCAGTCCTGTAACTAGTAGTACAAATATTTTATATTATTTGAGACAGAATTTCGAGCAAACATCATATAGTTCAATTTTTTATGTGCTTATTGCAATCTTTTGCCGTGGAAGTTAAGGGAAGAATAAACTGGTTTGGTTTTACAAGTATTCTTTGATAACTTAGAGTGTCAAAACTGATTTCATGTATATTCTTCTACTTAGTGTTTAAGAATCATGGTTATTTATTCGCTGTTTTGTTTTTGATTTTTGCTTTAATCATCTTGTTACCTTTGTCAATGATGCATGTAGATTAGTTTATACTTATTGGTTGGAAAGGGTAGTAACCCTGGTTTGATCAAAGGACTTCCGACAAACATGATTTTATAACGGTCATTTTTGCCACACTAAAACTCAGTTCTGCTAAAGGAAAGTTCTTTTGAAAATATATATGTTGTTTCCAGGTCTAAAGGTTGAGAAAAAGTGACCAAGAGTTGAGGCTGTTTACAGAAATATACAAACGTGAATCAACCGATTCCAGGTATTGCTATCACATTATTTCTGAAATATATAGTTATTCATCCTATACGTTTTGATGAAAAATAATAATTCGATCATAACTCTCATGGATGGGTTACATTTTGTGGTGTTATTGTTTTGTATGAGACCACAAATGTTTTTATCAAGAAATGTTGCATTGCTGCCTTAGCTCCTTAGAGAGTGTGTGTAGTTATCACCAAAGTTTTCATTATCATTACATATACACAGAGTATAACGGTAAATAGCTAATATGTTGTGGAAATCCTAGCCTTGGTACCCCCCACTAAGAGCACTAAAATAGCCGTGGAAACAAAATACATTATTTATTGTAAAAGTACACGAAGGAGACTTCCCCTTACCTTATCAATCCATGTAAATAAAAATGATTAATTTATCAATCATGTATGTATTTTTAACTTGCTTGGAATTTCATTCTCATTTAATAACTAAGTTAATTTATTTTTATAATAACTAATAAGTTTATAAAAGTTAACTAAGTCATAAAAATCAACTAAGTTAACTAAGTCTATAATAACTAAATAAATTCATAAAAATTAATTAAGTTCAACCATAAAACATGACTGTTAGATATATAAGGTCAACATGTATTTATTCTAATTTGAGTTTGAATTGTGAATAATAAGTAATATAAACAATCCTTAACTGTGATAGCATTATATATTTGACATAAGATTATGTAGAATGTGTATCGACATTAAGCATGTCAATATGTTTAATATGTATGTTTCTGTTTATGCCTTACTCATATATCCTTTTATGTATGTTTTTGTACATATGCTTTAAACACTCTCTCTTTTTCTTTTAGGGAATTGGATGTTTGAAGATGACAAACATGGACATTTTACTGTAATTTTTACAGTCGTAATAGCTTGTCCTTTCCTTCCAATAGAGCACGTCTCCATTTAATGAATATGTACCATATGAGATGCCAGTCCTTTCCCTCTTTGTCTTGTGCACATTTGAAAGTATAGAGAGTAGCCTACATCATTTTCTGTCTGTTTTCAAAAATTTCAGTAGCCTTCGTTGCATTCTTTTGCTCATTTTTGGTGAAGCTGTGCAAACGTAATTAATGGCGGTTCAATGTTATCGCTCTCTTTTTTTATTACAGTTGCTAACCGGTTCGGTGAAAAATTAGGTGAGTTCAAAACTCACTCTTCCAATTTAATGTAATTATCCTCTACCGTGTACAAATATTCTGTATACTTATTACTTGCGCAGAAATGGTCAATTGCATTATTGGTTTCATTCATGCTTTGATAACATGTCCAAGTCATTTACAGTTTAATTATATTGAACGAGGGGACAAGTTATGGTGCACGAAAATATTGTTTAGATATTTTCGTTCTAGTATGCGTGATTTTCGTGTGAAGGCGTGAAAGTTTTGAACATCCAGGTCATTTAATTCTTTTTAACTACTTCATCATTTCGGGCTAAATTGTGTTCCTATGCAAACAAAAATTTCAGCCTACAAATATATATTAGTAATATCTGAAAACGTAACAATTCAGGTTGTGAAAATTTTTACTTCGTTTAAGTGCGTGTGTGCCATACTTGAAGTCAAGTTCCTGGGCACCATCTTTTGCATTTATATTCATTCATACATGGAGTAGCACATGCGTCACCTATCCTTCCTTTTGCGTGTGCAAAATGAATAAGCCAGACTCTAATTGATTTCATGCGTGCATGGGTATTGTTCAACTTGCATGCGTTTTATTTTTACTTCATATTTGCTTGCAAAAGTATGAGTCCAGACCTCCCCTATTATCAATTTACACCTGTAATGCATGTTAAGAAACTCGAAAATTTGTGTACATTTGCAAATTGCAATCTTGTATTGAGTTCATATATGCCTAAACGTTTGTACAAATCTTTTTGTATGTTTTTTTTTACATGCTAAGTGCGTGTACAACAATATAGGGTCTAGGCTATTGGGTTCCTTCCAATTCTAGTACAGGCGTGAGTCCAGGAGGGTATAAATTGAAATTGTTTGCATTGAAAATTTGCATTGATACGTGGCCACTTTCTAGTGTTTGCTAATTTACATTTAGCCTTTAAAGAGAATTGCATACGTGAGTATACAAACAATTCCAGGCATGAGTTAATGCATGCGTGAGTTTTTCCAAAAAGAAAAATAAATATATGTCGTCTTTTGCATATTTTAGTTTGCATACATTTCGTTTATTATTTTTGCATTGGTATGTTTTGCAAAGTGCACATTAATTTCAAGTTGAGAAAGTGCAACCTTTTTGGTGAAATTACAGTGGGCAGTCCACTATTTAATTTGCGTTGAACCGGTGTTACGTTATAAAAAAATAAACGTATTCTGTTGCCGTTATTTTTATAACGGAATTTGTACGCCGGTAAAATATGTTTGAAGTGTGTTGTTTTGGTGACATTTTTGACGAATAAAAATTACTGTTGTTTTGACTTCAGTAACCGTCAATTTTAAAGTGAATTTTAAAGCGGTTATTCCGCAACGCTGATTTGGTATCCGTTTTTACGGTGTTTTGTGAAGCGCAATTTCCTCGTCGAAATTGCTACAGATGTTGCTGTTTTAATCACGTATTTTAAAAATCGTTTTAAAATAAAATTATTTCCAAAATTTTTACACTTTACGCTTTCAAAAGAATGAGGAAGCGATTTAAACGATTCAGCAAAATTGAGGACTATGAACCCTCACTTTTACTGATTCGGTCAATTCCGGACTTGTTCATTTGAGAACGTAAACTGTAATTTATATAAAATACACAATTTTGCACTTTCAAGGAAACGATGAAGAGATTTAAACGATTTAGCAAAAGTGCGGAGTATGAAACCACACTTTTACTATTTCGGTTAATTCCGGACTCGTTAATTGAAATATTTGCTGTTTGATGATTTGATGATTTTATTTGGCTTTCGAGCCACTCTATTGGACCTTCGGGTCATATGATGGACCTTCGGTTCAATACCAGTACTAGACCTTCGGGTCATTTGTTGGACCTTCGGGTCATTTGTTGGACCTTCGGGTCATTTGTTGGGCGCCAAAAATATAGTACTTGTTAGGCTTCGGCCATATGAGATGCACGTGCGGCGTAGCTAAAACTCGCCATCTGCTGGGATGGATCCATCTTTTATGTTGATTTTCTAGTTATCTTATTTTGATTTCTAGATTCTGCGTATTGCTGCTTTGAATTCAATTGTGAATTTGGAAGTTGATTTTGATGATGTTAATGGAATTTCTTCCTTTAAACTATGATGATTACTATGTTGTATAATCTCATCCGAGATTATAATTTTGTGTACAGTCTCATCCGAGATTATAATTTTGTGTATAATCTCATCCGAGATTATAATTTGGTGTATTGCTGTTTTGAATTCAATTATGAATTGGAAAATGACTTTGATGGAGTTTAAATGAGTTGAGTTTGATGGAGTTTGATGTGATTTCTTCATTTAAACTATGTTGATTTCTTATGTTGAATAGTCTCATTCGAGACTATTATTATTTTGCTTGATGTTGTTTATGATGCACTCACTTCTAAGAATAAATTAGACTGATCCGTTTATGATTTTCTTTTAAATAATACTCGGGTTAGACCGAGTTATTTCAGGATATTCGCTATCTCTAATTCTGTTGCAGCTTCAGCTTTTGAGATTTCACTCCATCTTTTGTCTGGTCTTCGAGGTGTACTATTGGTTATTGACTATCGTCTTATGTATGTTGATGGATATGTATATGTATCGGTTCATGTGAACTATCGATTGTTGTAGCATGTATTCCAGACTAGTCTTCCGCTATATATCTGATATTTCTATTCTGATGTGATTATACTATCTGTGTTATTGTTATTATGAGTTATTCTGGATTTTTCTTAAGCCATCGTAGTTTCGTTTTAGATTTGGATTGAATATATATCTTTGGGAGTAATTTACACAACTCCTATCGATGTAATCAATACTCGTCTAAGGCATAACTTACGGATGGTCGCTTCTAACAAGCCTTATTCTTTGCAATAGCAGACGTTATTCCTTATAATAACCTTTGTTATTGTGAGCATAGAGATGGGGCGTCACAATCATGATATTTGGGTATTTTCTCTTATAGAGTCCTAATGGTACTATTATCATGTATGTTTAAAAATATCTATTATGGAATATTGTATACAATATTAAATTTGGTGTAATTCTGTTTGTGCATAATATATAATATGCTTTGATTATCAAAAGTTTTATATTATTGTTGTTTGAGTTGATTGAATGTTCATCAATTGAGGTAAATATATTTTGTTGTTAGATGTTCTAATGTACAGATAGACTATTGTAAACTCAAAGCGGGGTAAAGAAAATAGCGTTTTTGAATAGTATATGAAACGACCCGTAAATTTTAATAGTTTTAAAATATATTTAATTGGAAATTTTGTGAAATTTTGAATAATTGAATTTTGAAATAAATTTTTTATATTTGGAATACGTATTTAAAAACATAGCAACTGGTAAATTTTCATCTGATACTATTGAAGTTTATTTTATTGAGTAGCTTTATTTAAATTTAAATCAGTTAATAACAGTTGATTTTAAAAGTTTTTCGAAACCTAAATATGTCAACAGGAGAAAATTTATTTAGAGCATTCTGAATAAGACTGCGTAATTCGTTTCGCGAAATTCGGACGTTTCTAGCTCCGTTTGGATTTTTCCATACGAAATAGCAGCATTTTCGGTACCGATTATCGACTTTTGATCGGATGATCGTATCACTGGTATTTATATACTGTTTTGATCGCCTCGTCGTGCTGATCTCCGCAGTATATTTATTTCTATATTTTGAGGTCCGGTACGTGACAAAAGCAATAAAATGTTCATCGTATCGGTACCCTAAATTGCGACTTTTAACTTCCCTGTACTTTTCAAATTTGAAACGTGCAGCGGGACCGCATTAATAATTTGCTTTAATCTTTCGGCTGAATTGTAGCCTGTAGTCGTTGCTTTAATTTTCCGGAATTTAAGGGTGAACATTTCTATTCCCAACGTTCCACTCATTAATATTGGTTTGTATACGTTATTTCCTATCTTCAGCTTATTCTATTTATCCTTACTAAGGCTTATTATCTTCTCTGTCACTTTATTTTCCCATGGCTGAGAAATATATTTGCTCAGCACCTCTTCCATCTTCTCCCCTCTCACTCTCCCACATCATCATTTTGTTTAACCCATGCAGCAGCAAACGGCCTCACCCACATCCCCAACTCGACTCGCACCTCCAGCAATCGCCCACCGCTCCGCCCTCCTCACTACCACACAACCGCCTTCTTCCCAGTCTCGCCGAAGCCATCACCTCCCTCACCGCCTAGAACTCATCTTTGTAACCGATCTCTGATAGTACTTGAGCTCTGTCCACTCTTTTGTCCCCTCTTTCCTTTGTAGTAAGTTATACCTGTGTGTTTATTTGAACCTATATAAGCTTGTTTGTATACTACTTTCACTTCTGCATATATATGTTACAGGATCTATAAAATAGTTTATTTACAAAATACGTACGTTATATATATTGGTTATATACTTATATGTGATAAATAATGTGTTTGGATTTCTGTTTTGTTTATATACATGTATAGTATAAGTTTGTAATCTGTTGTTTATATATTAGTGGTATAATGATGTTGATTTTTTTATATACCGATTTTAATAAACATTGTTAGTTTATAAATTATAATGTATAAAATACTATCACAACTATTTTATTTGGAACAAAGACAACAAAGTATTTTGCAAAAATACTACTACTATAACTATTAAAAAAGTGTAATGTTTATCATATTATAATATTTAATTGAATATTTGTTACTACCTATAACGAACATTTATGCATACTGTTATTGAAAATACTATACTTTACTTTTTCAACATATTTCTTTTGCATGATTAAAATGTCACCAAAAATGGATTAACTAGAATGCGTGTTTGTTTCCTTTTAGTATCTGACTCATCTTCGTTCAAAGTTTCTCATACCTCTTTGAAAATAATTATAGTTTGAAAATTTATGAAACAAATTGTTAGATTTGTATTTATATACCAGTATATATGATTAAGTAAGTTTGTATATTCTGTTAGTTTATAAAAGTTTAATAGGCATATATGCATGTTATTTACTGTTATATACGTATGTTTATACATATGTTATACGGTTTAGTTTTCGTTTGTTTTGTATATTAAGGATACAAGTTTGGGTCTGCATATATTTGTGTCTTTGTTCTTATTTTTGGAAATATATCGATTTTGAAAATTTCGTATATATAAAGTATAGACAACATAAGGTGTGCAAGGTCTACTAACTTTCCTATGACCTGTTGGGTTATTTCTATACTGTAATAAATAAATTTGTATTAACTTTACAATATAATAGGAATATATTTAAGCATAGATATAGTTATACATGCAAGCTCGCATGAGTATGGGTTTGGTTATTCATATGGTTGTTGTTTTAACAATTTGTCTGCAAGTATATACAATTATTTCCAAAAATTTTGATAAATATATTTAGTGTATATATAAGTAAGTATATATATCAGCTTATATTTGTTATACATATATATTGTTGGTTTCAAAGTATCGGTGTATAATACTGATTGGAATATATATATATATATATATATATATATATATATATTTAAACTAAAATGTGTTTGTATTTAAAATATGATTTTTTTTATATATTGTATATATTGTTCATCTATACCAATTATCTTCATCGATCGGTTCTAATTTGATTTCGTCAATTCCTTGTCTTTCAGTTTTTCCATCGAATTCACGATCAATCTAGCTTTGAGTTGGATTTCGTAACTCAAAATTCTTTTCCAAAACTCCCTAGCCTCGAAAGGTGAGTAATCACTCACGATTTAACGTTCTTATATTTATTAAATTTGATTTCAATTGAAACGACAATTGAAATATGCTGCAGTAGTTATTTGAATTATTATATATGCTATTATCTGTAACTGTTCACCTATGGGATATGACACCATATCCTATTGTTTATATTATTTTTTTTTTTGAGATCATGGGGAACCTTAAGATCATGGTATTCATTGATACTCACTTAAGTAAACCCCACGCCGTGTGTCTACCCCGCTTTTATTTAGTCGTCGCACACGGATGCTTAACGTTGAAACTCCCATATGGTTTATATTATATTGTTATTGATGATATATGCCTGTTGTTATATTTTTATCTGTTATCAGTCTGCAAGTTCCCTGTTAGTATAGAATTCACTATGGATTGAAATGATACATACCCGAACGGACTTTAGAATAGGAGAAAATCGTTATGGGTTGAAATGATAGACCCAAGCGATTTTCATTTGATTGAATTTGGGATTACGGGTCGAAATGATATCTACCCGTATATATATATATATTTAAATTACGGATTGAAATGATAAATATTCATATCAATTGACCATAGGATAGGAAATTATATACAGACACTGTTGGTTCATATATAAATATTTTGAAAATAAATTCTATGGTTTTGGAAAGAAATATATGGTTTTATTAAATGTTGATTCTTAAATTTTTATATATAAATGGTAATGATATATATAGATTTAATAAAAATGATTAATTTAATTAAGATTGATTTAATACATATAATATGGTTAAGTATTTAAATTTATATTTCAAAATAGATTTTTGTAATAATTTGAATAAGTTAAGGTTGGGAAGAAATTTGAATTTGGTATTTGAAGTTGATTTGAATCGATTTGTGAGACTTGAGGAAATTATAAATACTTTACTTTTTAAATTATTTAACCTATATATACTATTTTGGAAAATAGATATTTGAAATGAAATGATATTTTGGTTTTGAAGTATAAATTAATTTGGAATGACCACGGTGTTATAGTGTATATTTCTACCTTGTAGATAGTTCCGCAGATCCTTAGAGGATGGTTATCCCAAACATCCTTTAAGTTACTTGTATTTCAGTTGATATTTCACTTGAGTTGGATTTATTGATATAAGAATGTTAATCCTGACTCGAGTGTTTGTGTTTTGCTTTACGCTCGGGTCAGACCGAGATATTCAGCATTTGAGACTCACCTTTGGAGTTTGGAGCTTCGCTTGGAGATCCAACTATCGATTCGGCCTTCAGCTTTCTAGTTGATTTGTTCAGAGAGGTCATATGTTTGTACTGGAGACTTCACTGTATTTGAGATATTCTGTTGTATTTTATTTCTAACTCTATTGTGTATATAGTAGCTTCATGAACTACTATTTATTAATCTATTCCACTGCATTCTGTTATATATTGTGTATCTGTGATTCTGTGATTATTTTATTTACTGTATATGTTGAGTTCTGCAAAATTTAAATTAACAATCTGATATTTTGAGCAATTCAAGTCCGACATATGCTGGTGCGAATGGTTGAAAATATCGGGTCGTTATAGTTGGTATCAGAGCTTTGGCTCTAGGCAAAACTTAGCATATATAGTAAATTTATTTACAGAATCACTTTCGTTCGAGTTTGAAATCTCTTCCTTTTGACTCGATTTCCTTTGAACTTTGGAACGTTCCTTGCGTTTCCAAAATTCATTCTTGTCTCTCCCTATTTGTATTCTTTTGATTCTAGAGTATCCCATAACTCCACTTCGAATGATCTCTATAAGAATAGGCGATCCCGCCAATCCTTGAATGATTTGTAAAGGAGTGGAACTCCTTTACAATTGGCATTGATTCACCGGAGATTTATATATCCCTCGGTTTGATGTTGCTATCTCTTGTTATGCCGCATTCTATCTCCGGCAATCGAATGTCGACTTGCCTCAGAATTCTGCACCAATCTTATTTTGAAGTCACGGTTGACCCTAGGGTCATCCACGATTTATAAAAATATATCTATCTTGTATTTTGTAATCTAGTTATCTCATCTTCGTTCGAGCCTATCTTCAAGTCAGAATTCTATCCGATTGGAGTCCCTCTAATTGGAATCTCTATCTTCGTTTTGAAATCCATTGAAAATCGGGTTTGTTTGTATTTTTAGAAAGTGTTTTATATATCGAAATTATTATTTTGATAAGTATGATTATATTCTATATATAAAAGTGAAATGTTTTCGATAAAGATTATATACCCTTTTTAAAATGAGGATTTGAGGTTTCGAAAGGATTTGTAATTTTGAAAAATTATATAAGAAATTTGATTTATCTAAAAATGGTTTATAACTGAAGGATTTTAAATTTGAAATTCGAGAATTGAACTCCGGTATTTTGAAATTGGTTTTAAGATTTTGAAATATATAATATGATTTAAAAGTATTTTCTGAATAAGAAATGTTTCAAATGATTTTAATGAGTTTCGAATGATTTCGAAGAAATTTCAAAAGAAGTTTGAGAAAATAGAAGTCCAGAACTCACTTATGTCGCTGGAAAATAATTTCGGTGATAAGTGCACACATCATCGACATTGATTTTCGAGTTTTAGAGTGAGGGATAGGCCACTTCAGTAGCTTTGCTATGCGAGTGATTTTGTGAAACCATTTTTGATTTCAAATTCCGAAGTATGATTTGATATTCGAAAGATATATGTATATATATATATATATGAAACGATTTGAAATGAGCCGGTGTTCAGTCCTTGAGTTTTGGATTTGATTTGATATAACCCTATCTTTTGGAATTGATTTACTGATTTGTTGGTGATTTCCAACTCTTGGATTGAAATATGATTTCTTCGACTATTTTGAAGGTTCGAGCACTTACAAATCAAGGTTAACTTTTCAAAATCTAAGAAATTTTGAAGTATAAAGTATATAAGTTTGGTATGTATGTTTAAAGTACGTAGTAATATGATTTAAATAAGTTGAAACTGTTTTGTTAAGTAAATGAATAAGGCTATTTTGAATTTTTCTAATATGAAATTTATATTTGAAATGTTTTGAAAAGAATTTGGTCTTTAAAATATTTTGAATAAAATTTAGTTTAAATGTTTTAACTGGGTAACATCTTTATAAAACTATATATGGAACAAGTTGGAATAGATACATAAGTTGTACGTATGCTGTTTTACTCGCATAATTAAATTGATCCAAGTTTGAGTACACAAGTTCGAGGTGAATTACACCATTCCGTGTTAGGATTTTTCATTTGATTCTTGATGGCAAATATTTGATGTGGATTTTGGGCTTGATTCTAGAATTCTCTATCATAGTATATGGCTATGCAAGGAGACTGATGGTTTCTAGTCGAGAAACCATATTGAAATCCTCATTAGGGAAGTCGAATGGACAATACTAGTTCGACAGCGAACTTGTGTGATCGAGCGAGCGATCGAATGTAATGTTGCGAAATGATGACATATGTACATCTTATATTCTAATATCATTGATATACTTGACGCTGAAATTGGAAGTTGTTGGGTTGGATATCTTTGCAATTTAATTGGAATTTTTCTTTTATGAAAAACTACTATCAATTTAAAACCATTTTTCAAAACTATTTTTCTTTTATTCTTCTTAAACAAACTGTTTTATTCTATTTTACTTACAAACTATTTTACAAACTATTTTATATACAAAACTATTCTAAATTAAAAACCTTTTAGTAAGAAAAGATGTTCAATCCCATATGGCTCTTCATGCAGTGAAATTTATTTTTAAAATTTTGATTTTGATATAAGATGGACCTTATGTAAATATAAGATGATTTTGAAAACCATTGATTTTGGAAATGAATTGGCTGACTTAAATTATATTGATTTAGAAACTTGGATTATTCTCCAAACCTATTATTTTGGAAACTTTGAAACTGAAGATATTTGATTTGGAAGAATAATTTGGTGAAGCATATATGATTTTGAAAATTGTATTGATATTTAAACAAATCGAAATTTGAGAACCTTGTGTTACTAAATACTTGATTTGGGAATTATCGAACTTATATAAAAATTGGTTTGTATAAGTATGATGTTGATTCGAAAACTATGGATTTGAAAAGGTACTCAATTTGAAAAGTGAAATCTTATATAATTGAAGTCTATATAAGTGTGATTTGATATACTATTGATTTTGGAAAGGTATTTGATTTGAAAATAAAATCTTATATATAATGGACTTTATATAAGTACGATATTTGAAAGTGATTTGAAAAGGTACTATATGATACATATTTTCGAAGTAAAGATATGGAAAGTGCCTTCTGCTTGATATCCGCTTTGTGGCCACATTGTGGATTCATTCTATCGATATTTCTCTGATTTTTGGTTTTCCGGATATGATACTCGAGTGTCCATCGAATTCCATGGCGTTACCCATGGTCTTACGAGCGCGACTGCATAGCGCAATTCACCTGGCTGGATGGCCCAGGGGTACGGATGTTTCTTGGGGGATTCAGGCGTAACCATTGTGTATCCTGTGATCTATGTAGGTCGTATTAGTAGCGAAATCCGCAGGGCTGAGAAAGCTTACGGATACGGATGTTTCCTGGGGGATCCAAGCGTAACCTTTGTGTATCTGCGGTCTACTAGTCATCATGGCGAAATTGGCAGGGCTGAGAAAGCTTACGGATACGGATGTTTCCTGGGGGATCCCGGCGTAACCTTTGTGTATCTGCGATCCATGGTTAGACAAAGGTTTTTGTTTGTTTTTTTTTGTTCAAATTGTACTTTCCATATTTGTTTTTAAAAAAGTTTTCCAGTATTTTCACTGGGTGTTGAAACAAGTCTACTAAGTACCTGGAGAATTCTAGCTTTGCGCCTGTTCAACGCACTGCCAGAGTCTACAGGAACGAGGATAAACTTGTTAAGACATCGAGTTATAAAGGTATTTTCGAAAGGAAAATTTGTTTCGATATAAAAGTATTCTATTATAAAGGTATTTTATTATAAAAGTATTTCCAACAAAGAAATTCTGTATTAATATTTGAAATTGTAATTCTTATGGTTTGAATTAATTATTCATGCCCGATACTATCCTTTTGAATCTACCTTATCTGCTCAGCTTTATTTATTCACCTATATTCTGCTTTTCCAAATCCTCCTTCTTTTCCTTGTTGACTATATCCTTTTTAAATATTGTTATTTATATACTACATGGTTTAATAGAAAATTTTAGTGTTATAAATATTTTAGAAGTTATTAATTAAATAAAACACAGTTAAAGTAAATGATTATTGATTTATTAATAATATTTGAAAAGTATCTTGAGATAAATTAATAAATTTATAAATTATGGATTTAATGTTTTCAATAGCTTCTTTGTAAATATAAGTAATGATATAAATAATTGTTTTCAAATAGTTTTCAAATATTTATAAAGGTGTTATTCAAACATATAAATGGTATTTATAAAGGAAGCAAGAAATTTTTACAAATGGGTTTTGAAAAGTTTTAAAGTATTAAAGATAATTGAACTACGAATGAAGTTTTCAAATGAATATTTCAAGTAAATTTATGTAGTTTTAAATAAATTGGTTATCCTTGCCTTTCAATCTATCTTCTTTTCTGGTTGTTTCTATTCTGCTACCTCCTTCCTTTTCGGGGATGAAAAGTTTTGAGTGGGGGAGAGTGTAACGACCCGTAAATTTTAATAGTTTTAAAATATATTTAACTAGAAATTTTGTGAAATTTTGAATAATTGAATTTTGAAATAAAATTTTTATATTTGGAATACGTATTTAAAAACATAGCAACTGGTAAATTTTCATCTGATAATATTGAAGTTTATTTTATTGAGTAGCTTTATTTAAATTTAAATCAGTTAATAACAGTTGATTTTAAAAGTTTTCCGAAACCTAAATATGTCAACAGGAGAAAATTTATTTAGAGCATTCTGAATAAGACTGCGTAATTCGTTTCGCGAAATTCGGACGTTTCTAGCTTCGTTTGGATTTTTCCATACGAAATAGCAGCATTTTCGGTACCGATTATCGACTTTTGACCAGATGATCGTACCACTGGTATTTATACACTGTTTTGATCGCCTCGTCGTGCTGATCTCCATAGTATATTTATTTCTATATTTTGAGGTCCGGTACATGACAAAAGCAATAAACTGTTCGTCGTATCGGTACCCTAAATTGCGACTTTTAACTTCCCTGTACTTTTCAAATTTGAAACGTGCAGCGGGACCGCATTAATAATTTGCTTTAATCTTTCGGCTGAATTGTAGCCTGTAGCCGTTGCTTTAATTTTCCGGAATTTAAGGGTGAACATTTCTATTCCCAACGTTCCATTCATTAATATTGGTTCGTATACGTTATTTCCTGTGACGGCCCGGGATTTTGGCAATATTATTTTAATAAGAATTTAATCTGATAAATTGAAATATAAACTTATCAGTTTAAAAACGAATATATATATATATGTGTATTTTTGGAAGGAAATTATGATTTGAAATTTAAAATAAAGAGTTTCAAAATATTTAAAAGTAAAATCCATCTTATTCACATTTAAATTGAGTAAGCTTTACTTATTTACATTTGATCTAAATATATATTTATGATGTAATCTAGGTAATAATGTTTAAATAAAATAAATCTTATTAATATATAAACATAAGTATAAATATATATACATAAGTATAAATTATATGGATATAAATTAAGAGTTGATAGTTTATGTTAGAAAAAGAAATAAAAAAAAGTATTGATGTTAAATAAATATCTCAAATAAATAAATGGTTATGTAAAAATATGAAATGAACTTAAGATAATTCTAGAATTGTATATATATACACTAGAGTAATACATGTAGTTATACAATGAAGTAAGACAAAAGAGGAAAATAAAATATATACAAGATGTACTAAATAAAAAAAATATAGAATGTGTAAACTTGAAAAGGGACCAAAGCATTAAATGCCATCATCTCTAGCACAAGAACGAAATCATATCAGCCTCCATATGAAAAAAAAAATCGCTGACCAAACTAATAAAAATCTTGTACCAGTAATACTTACCTCTGTATACTTGTTCTATATTTATCAATCTCATGTTTTCCAATTCGTTCATCAAAACTAGCATACCAAGAAATAAGAAAAACATTTAAATCCTACAACTGAAACTTAAATAAACAATTCAACTTAAGCAATCTAGGAGATTAAAAATCCAGGCTGATAGCTTTTCAAAACAGGCTGTGTTCTTTGATCAAAACCAAAAACTGCTCTCTGTTCAAAGTTTTTCAAGTGAGTAAACTCTTTTTAAAAACAGTTTGATCTGGTTTTAACTTTTAACTACCATGCATGTGATGATATTGGCTTGTATTGAAGTTCTTCAGCTTGAATTTATATGAATTGGTATATATATATGTTGTGTGAGCCTATCTGTTTATACATATTCAAGTCTGTTCTCTGTTGTTCACTATGTATGTTCTGCTATCAAAAAATTCAATATCTTCGAATCAAATCCATATTAGCCTTGGGTATTTAAATGAAAATTGTTTGTAAATGTATAATGAAGATTATAAAATAGTTTCAGGATTTTTAAATACAACAAATAATGTTTAAAATGAAAATAACAGAGGAATTCATATTTATGATAAAAATCACTCAACTTAATTTTAGATTTGGATGGCATGATGGTATATGTAGCAGGAAATATTGAATTTAGATAGTATAATCATGATTTTTAGTGTAATATTCTTTGCGATATAGGGAGAAGTGTGGTTTTGACATTTTCGTCGATTTGAGGTGATCGGCGGCAAGGATTCCGGCGAGGGTTGGGCTAGTGATGTACGAGGTGTCGATGCACTCAGGAAAAATACTGGAAGTATTTTTCATTGGCCGAGGCGAGTGGATTTTAGCGAACTAGGGTTTAGACTGGTATTGTACTCGACGTGATTGTCGAGTAAATTCCGCCGTAGGCGAAGGTTCGAAGGGAATCGCGATGGTGGGGATGGTTGCTGGAAGGTGTGACGAGGCTGCAGTGAAGATCTGGCGATCTCGAGGTCGGAGGTGAAGGGGATGAGTGGTTTTCCGGCAAGTATCGTTTCCTGATGGTCGAGATTTTTGCTTGATTTTGTTTCAGTAGATTTTAGTGCGATTTGGCTTCTCGCTTGGGGTCGCGAGGATTCGTGTGATGGTCGAGGGTAGCCATGTTGATCACCGGAGTTCGGCAATGTCGGTGCACGTGCACCGTGTGCACGACGAGTCTGGGACGTTGGGTTTTAGTGATTGGCTCGGCGGGTGGTTCTCGTGTGAACGAAGGGATGACTCAAAGATGATGAAGAAGATGGATGACTCGGGGCAGGCGCGGGTCGAATGTGGGTTCGACTCGAGTATGTATGATGTAGGGTTAATCTGTTTTAGTAAAGTAAAAACAAACTTGGAAAAGAGAATCAAGCTTAAGTAAAGTTTTGGAAAGAAAATCAGTTTAAATTTTAAAGGCAAGATCTTTTTAAATAAATGGCGAACTTTGTTTAAGAGTGTTTTAGTATAATATATTTCAAGTTTTGAAAGGTTTAAAATAGTTGATTTAAAAGTAATTAACTAAAATTTATTTTTTAAATTGAATTTAAAGGTATTTTCAATTTAAATATTAGATCAAAGTCTTTAAGAAATTCAAACAAGTTTTAAATAAGAATGTTTCAAGTTATAAAGTTACATTCAAAGTAACTATAAAGTAATGTTTAATTAGATTTCAAATATATTTTAAATAGATAAGATTAAAGGATATGATAATTATTTCAAAGATAAATAATTGTTTAATTTAATTAAACATGTTTGAAAAGTATTTTTAAATATTTTAAGTATATTAAAAATTAAGGGTTTGAATTGTTTTAAAGTAAAATTATATTTCAGATATATAATTGATTTCTAAATTGGTTTAATGAAGTAAATAAATGGTTAATTACTGTTAATGGTTAAGAATAATTAATTTGTGAAATTAATTAAAGGATAATTACTTTATGTAATTAATGAACAATTAATCAAGGATGATTAATATTTAATGAGTAATTAATTAATTAATGGTTTGTAATTAATTAATTAATGATTAACTAAGCAAGACCAAGTGATTAATTCTTAAGTAATTAATTTAATTTAAGTTAATTAAATTAATTATGATATGGATTAATAATTCCTGTTTTAGATGATTGTTTGAGTAGAATGTCTGGATTGATTGATATCTATTGGATGATAATCTGTGATATTCTGTGATGAGATATTGAATATATCTGTGATAGATGTATGTTGTTATCTGTGAATAATGCTGTGTGAATTCAATGTTTTAAATTGAATTAAATTGTTTAAACCTTAAACAACTTGGCCTTAAAAGATACGTTTGGATTTCGATGAGACCGGGATCGGGAATCGGTTATGATTTTCCGAAAACCCCATCGATCCAAGTTAAATGATAGGTCATGACATCTCAAAGTGAAGATCGAGATGGAGGTTTAAAGTGCAAGGGTTATTGTCGTTAACTCTGAGGGTGATTCCAAAATGAGTGTAACGAGATAATGCCTTCGGTTTCGTTCGAACCCGGAACGAACTTGTATGGATTGAATGCTTTCAGCACATCGTCAGGTGGACGATGAGCATTCTAAGAGATATGTTCTATAAAGGTAATTGTAGCCTCAAGCTTCATCAACCGGGAATGGCTAAAACAGTGGAGGTGCAGCAAGGTTAAGTGGGTAGCACCCAAGTAGGATGAGATATACCCCTGTCTAGATGTCCCTTTTTATTTTGGCTTAGTGGGCAGTTGTTGGCCACAACTGCGGGGTTATCTTGTTCGGGACTGTCCAGTAAGGGATGGTTCCGGCCTTGTGTTGCAGGGGGTCGGGCGTGATCCTCGGTACTCTGATCTAGGCCAGGTACTGTGACGGGCGGTACCCCAGTAGCCCTACCATTGTATGGAATCCAATCTCCAATAAGTGCCGTACGTTTTGATTGTGCCCAACTATGTTGGAATGTGAAATGTAAGCATTTCAGCTATTTTCTAATTTTACTTGAAAACCCTAGACACTATATAATATCATCGGATTTCCTATAAAATGTTTTGGTTAGCGTAAGGTAAAAAATTACCCGTGTTTATGTGTGGGAAGTCTTACGTGATACCTTTGTTTCAAATGTTTTTTTCAAAGTTAAACAACTTTAACCTGTTTACTCACACCAGACCCATGTCTGACCCGGAGTTTATTTCTGTTTTCTTAAACTCTTGGGTACTCAAATTTTTATGAGTAGCCAAGTGATCAGGTCTAATGTAACAACCCGCATATTTGTCGATTTTATATTTAAATATTTTATTTAAATATTTCATCATTCGTCGGATTTTGGTCCGAAAAGCTACTTTTTGCAAACAGTCGAATTAGGGCTCGAGACCACCTCCATTGAGTTCAAAATGTCGTTTGCGATCTTTTTGAGTATAAGCTTCGATATGTTTGGAGCTAGTCAAAAATTTGACCATTTGCACTTTGGGTTTGGTTTTGGGTTCAGCCCTTTGCCAACTTAAACCCCAAATCCGAACCACTTCTCCCCATTCTCCCTCACTTCCTCCTCATTTCAGTTCTAAAGCAAAAATGGTGGGAGAGATGGGAAATTAGAATTCCCAAGCCCTAGTTTCCATTTGCAAATCAAGTTCTAGCTCCAAATTCAAAGAGAACCCATTGGTAAGCTTCATCTCCTTCTTCTCCAACACATTCTCTCTTTGATTTCAGAAAATTCCTAAACCTAATTTGGGAAATGTTTCTCTTTTAGCTTTGATTCATGCTTCTTGTGTTGAGATTGAAGTGTGGTTGATCTTCCCTTGTCTTCAAGCTTCTTCTTCATTGATTTGGGTTCAAAGGTGAGATTTTTATCTCACATCTTAGTCTATAACTATCTTCGATTGTTAGGTATGAATTCCTAACACTTATTCTTGTGCAATTGCTTTTGGTTTGGATTGATTTGGTGAAGTATCCAATTTTTAGTGTTTTGAGTTCAATTCTTTGAAAATCCTAACTTTGATGTTTTGATCATGTTTTTGGTGATGCATCGAAGTGCCTATAGGGCTGGGTTGCCGATTGGCGTAAACCCTTAGTGTTCGTCGCTCGTTCGATCGCATTTCGGTTTGGATTCATCGTTTTTGAGCTAGGCTATTTTTTTTAGCCTACCAGAAAAATTTAGACGTCTGTCACAAAAATTCAGACGTCTGAGATAAATTTAGACATCTGTCACAAAAAATCAGACGTCTGAGATCAAATTCAGACGTCTGTCACAAAAATTTAGACGTCTGAATTTAGTTCAAAATGTTTTTTACTCTCTGTTTCAATTTCAGACCTCTGAGACGTCTGTCACAAAAATTCAGACGTCTGAGATAAAATTTAGACGTCTGTCACAAAAATTTAGACGTCTGAACTGCTGATTTTGCCCAATTTGCCTATTTTCGAGTAGATTTCCAAGGTCTATCGATTTTTGTCGATCCGACCTATTGTTATCAATTATTATCGAGTTTGATGACTTCTTTCTTTGGACTTTTGAGAATATCCATTTTTGATGGATTCGTTATTGATTTCTTTGGATTTTATTCACGTCTTCGAATGTGAATTTTAATGCTTGATTGTTTCTACAATCATTTCTATGATTTGTCACTTTAAAATATAAAGGTTTTCTATACTAGTAGTAAATATCAAAACCTTTTCATTAAAACGATTTCAACTCTATTTTCAATATCAAAGCTCGTTTCTTAAAACCGTTTTCCAATCTATTAGTATATACAAACCTTTACCTCATTCGTATGAGAAAATCTAATTAAACGGCTTAGCAAAACAAGTGGTATGAAACGCTTGCGTTTACTTCGTCGGTTAATTTATGGACTTGTTCGATTGAAACTCTTGTGACAATTTTCTAGTGGAGATCTACAATCTGTTCGTAAATATTTGAGTTAAGCAAGTGGTTATGGGACATGAAGCTAAACTCTTATATTTACTAGCTTAGCGTAATCGACACTTCCTTATGATCATGACGATCATTCTTGTGATTTAGACTAGCAATGTGCGATGTCTCTTTGATTCGGTCCATCGGACGTTACGCTGTACGACGTCGTTGTTCCGTTTTATCGTGATTTGGTTCATCGGATGTTACGCTATACGACATCGTTGTTCCTTATCTTTTTATGGTGATTTGGTTCATCGGACGTTACGTTGTACGACGTCGTTGTTCCACTTTACTACGTGTTGGTTCATCGGATGTTATGTTGTACGACATCGTTGTTCCTTTTCTTTTTATTGTGATTTGGTTCATCGGACGTTACGCTGTACGACGTCGTTGTTCCATTTTCCTATGCTTTGGTTCATCGGATGTTACGATGTACGACATCGTTGTTCCTTTTATTTGTGCTTTGGTTCATCGGACGTTACGCTGTACGACGTCGTTGTTCCTATTTATTTTTGTCTCTGGATCATCGGACGTTACGCTGTACGACGTCGTTGCTTCGGATTATTTGATTTCTGGATATTGATTTCTGGAATTTATGTTTCACCAGCATTTACGATGGGCATTGATATGTATGTCATTTATTGTGGCTTGGTGAATTAAATAAAGAATATGACATTCTTTTTAATCTTTGAGAAGATTCTTGTGATATTGATTAATCTCTTGTTGATTTTCAATCACGTACTTATCACAGTATGGTATTATGGTTATGATACGTTTTTGTCATACCTCTTATTCTATATCACTTTATCTGATATTTATAGCTAGACTGAACCGTTTATTATTTTCTTCTTAAATAATACTCGGGTCAGACTGAGATTTTACAGGTGCTTCCTCATGACTTCTTATCTGGAGCCATCTTCTGACTTTTGGCTAACTACTCTAGTTTAGTAGTTTTTGTTTGTATACATTTGAGATTAGACTCCTAGATGTATACATATTCTTTTGGCTAGCACTTGTATCTATTCTTTTGTGATATTGTGGATCTTATTTGACCACTACTCTGATGTACACCTTCATGTGTTATATTCATATCTATTTCCACCTTTGTGATATGAATTGTCTGTGACTGATTTGTGTTACGTTTATTTCTATATTTGTTTCCGAAGATTTTATATTGCCACCGTGTGATAGCTTTGGGTTTGTATCAGTATGTCGGATTTCCTCCTTAAATGAAGTTCATGCTATACTATCTGACATATCGGTGCTCGCTCAAAGAAGTTACATGGATGGTCGCTCCTCAACAGCCTTATTCTCCGTGCTAGTTGACAGCATTACACCGTAGTGTTCTTGGCTAGCGTGGGTATAGAGGTGGGGCGTCACAGCTTAGTATCAGAGCCAAACTTCGGAACAATGTAGAATAATCTAGCAAGGATCGTTGTCCTAAGTCTTTCTTAGGAATCGTGCCATAGGATTTAATTCGGGTCTTTGTACGGTTCTATCCTATTTCCTTTTATGATTCCTTGTTTTATCAATCAAGTTTGTTTGATATTTCTTTTGAGATTATCTTATTCGAGTTCTTTTTGATATGGGTTTCATCTCATTATTTTTATATCAAAAGAACTTGTGATTCTTTTTCTTTAAACATTTCTGGGCTTGATGATTTCATTGAGGATTGCGAATCTGGATTGGTGGATCCGCAACACTCAATTTGCTTTTTATTGATGTCGAAATTATTTTATGTGATTTATCTTTCCGAGCTGATTTTTTTTACTTAGGCTTCGGAATTGATTTTTGTAAGGATTGACTTAATTTTTATATAGCCATATCCTATATCTCAAGTGGACTATTCATTTTCGACATTTTCAATCTGTTAGGCAGATTGCTATTCTCTTTGTGATTCCAATTTCAAATTTTTGGTGGCATCAATTTTTATTCTTTAAGCCCTCATGATGAGGAAAGCGTTGTTTCTCTCATTCAAGTAGTTTGACAATTTCCGGTATTTTTAAGCTTGTCTTAGGATTATCACCTAAGCAATATCTTGAGTGGTGATAAGGTCTTTTTAGCTCGACCTTACCATCGGTTTTCTTTAGCTACGAGTTGCGGAAGTCAGCATCCACTTACCGCATTCCACACTCGTTATAATTCTTATGAATGACTTGTTATGTCATTCAGTTTATCCAGTTTATTTCATCCATTTTTGTAAATCGAGTATTCTATGAATATTTCGATGAGACCATTCTCGTATTCTTTGACTTTGGATGAAAATAGCAATTTAAAATTTTGCAAATCTTTTTCATAAGATTTATTTATAAGTACAATTGGATTTTTGTTCTTTAAGCAAACAAAGAATATTCTTAAAGGTTTTTAAGAAACATGTTTATTATATAGAAAATTGATTTTGTGATTGTATTGCCCATTTGGTATTTTAAGAGTTCTGGTCGATGCGCTTGATCAACGTTATCGATAGGAATTTCCTAAACGCTTTGATGAGACAATCAGACACAGTAAATTGATTAGTAAAATGTAAATTTCTCTAGAAAGATTATTACATAAATATATTTGAAAGTTTTGAAAGTTTTAGCTTTTTCAGGAAAGAAGATTATTTAAAAGAAATTATTTCTTTCCGATACTCTTATTCTTGTGATTCCCGAAGGGAACCAAGATTTTCTCTTTTTGTACCAATGCTAATCGTATTGGTTTTGATGACGTTCACTTGCAAAAGAGAGCGTGCTATCATTTATTCTTCTAAATAGTTATAGCCTATCGAGACTAGGTATGCCACTCATGATCTAGCGCTCGCGGCCATTGTTTTCGCTTTTAGAGTTTGGCATCATCATTTTTGGGGGAGAAATTTGTTCTCCGCCTCGATCATAAATCTTTGGAATATTTATTTTCTCATAAGGAACTTCATGTTGACTCGAGTTCTTGGCATCTTATGATCTTGATATTCTTTTGTTCCCAGAAGGGAAATCATATTGCCAATGCACTTAGTCGTAGGCAACAAGTGGTTATTTCTTTGATGATGTCCGTATGAAATACCAAGTTCATCGGATGTTTCGATGTATTTCATTTTATTTAGCTTCGTCTCATTTCTTTTATGGATTAGCGTCCGATGTTCTTTTATGGAGTTCGGATCATTGGGCGTACCATTTTCAAACTACGTCGGTGTTCCGAATTATTTGAGCTTTGGTTCATCTGGCGTACCGTTATTGTACTACGCCGTTGCACCGGCTCAATTTTTCTGTTATTCATGACGTTTTCCACGTCACTCATCTACGGGAATGCCTTAGGGATTCCGATTTTATTCTTGAATCTTGTGTTATTGAGGAAATTGAAGTTTCGCCTATTTGACTTTTGAGCAACATTTTATTCACATCATTGCTTCGGGGGTTGAGCGCCTTCGAAATAAAGATGTTCTTCTTATGAAAGTTCTATGGTTCTCAAAACCCAAGGATTGCTCTTGGGAAATCTAGAGAATTCATTGAGCGAACTCGTCCAGGTTTACTTTTTCGTGCTCTTTATAGTGAACTTCTTATTTCAAATTTTCTTTTGTGTTGATATTCTTCTATGGTTGTTACTCTTTATTTTCTTCTTAAGTATTGCGAGGACGCAATTTCTTTAAGGAGGGGAGTCTGTAACAACCCGCATATTTGTCGATTTTATATTTAAATATTTCATCATTCGTCGGATTTTGATCCGAAAAGCTACTTTTTGCAAACAGTCGAATTAGGGCTCGAGACCACCTCCATTGAGTTCAAAATGTCGTTTGCGATCTTTTTGAGTATAAGCTTCGATATGTTTGGAGCTAGTCAAAAATTTGACCATTTGCACTTTGGGTTTGGTTTTGGGTTCAGCCCTTTGCCAACTTAAACCCCAAATCTGAACCACTTCTCCCCATTCTCCCTCACTTCCTCCTCATTTCAGTTCTAAAGCAAAAATGGTAGGAGAGATGGGAAATTAGAATTCCCAAGCCCTAGTTTCCATTTGCAAGTCAAGTTCTAGCTCCAAATTCAAAGAGAACCCATTGGTAAGCTTCATCTCCTTCTTCTCCAACACATTCTCTCTTTGATTTCAGAAAATTCCTAAACCTAATTTGGGAAATGTTTCTCTTTTAGCTTTGATTCATGCTTCTTGTGTTGAGATTGAAGTGTGGTTGATCTTCCCTTGTCTTCAAGCTTCTTCTTCATTGATTTGGGTTCAAAGGTGAGATTTTTATCTCACATCTTAGTCTATAACTATCTTCGATTGTTAGGTATGAATTCCTAACACTTATTCTTGTGCAATTGCTTTTGGTTTGGATTGATTTGGTGAAGTATCCAATTTTTAGTGTTTTGAGTTCAATTCTTTGAAAATCCTAACTTTGATGTTTTGATCATGTTTTTGGTGATGCATCGAAGTGCCTATAGGGCTGGGTTGCCGATTGGCGTAAACCCTTAGTGTTCGTCGCTCGTTCGATCGCATTTCGGTTTGGATTCGTCGTTTTTGAGCTAGGCTGTTTTTTTAGCCTACCAGAAAAATTTAGACGTCTGTCACAAAAATTCAGACGTCTGAGATAAATTTAGACGTCTGTCACAAAAAATCAGACGTCTGAGATCAAATTCAGACGTCTGTCACAAAAATTTAGACGTCTGAATTTAGTTCAAAATGTTTTTTACTCTCTGTTTCAATTTCAGACCTCTGAGACGTCTGTCACAAAAATTCAGACGTCTGAGATAAAATTTAGACGTCTGTCACAAAAATTTAGACGTTTGAACTGCTGATTTTGCCCAATTTGCCTATTTTCGAGTAGATTTCCAAGGTCTATCGATTTTTGTCGATCCGACCTATTGTTATCAATTATTATCGAGTTTGATGACTTCTTTCTTTGGACTTTTGAGAATATCCATTTTTGATGGATTCGTTATTGATTTCTTTGGATTTTATTCACGTCTTCGAATGTGAATTTTAATGCTTGATTGTTTCTACAATCATTTCTATGATTTGTCACTTTAAAATATAAAGGTTTTCTATACTAGTAGTAAATATCAAAACCTTTTCATTAAAATGATTTCAACTCTATTTTCAATATCAAAGCTCGTTTCTTAAAACCGTTTTCCAATCTATTAGTTTATACAAACCTTTACCTCATTCGTATGAGAAAATCTAATTAAACGGCTTAGTAAAACAAGTGGTATGAAACGCTTGCGTTTACTTCGTCGGTTAATTTATGGACTTGTTCGATTGAAACTCTTGTGACAATTTTCTAGTGGAGATCTACAATCTGTTCGTAAATATTTGAGTTAAGCAAGTGGTTATGGGACATGAAGCTAAACTCTTATATTTACTAGCTTAGCGTAATCGACACTTCCTTATGATCATGACGACCATTCTTGTGATTTAGACTAGCAATGTGCGATGTCTTTTTGATTCGGTCCATCGGACGTTACGCTGTACGACGTCGTTGTTCCGTTTTATCGTGATTTGGTTCATCGGATGTTACGCTGTACGACATCGTTGTTCCTTATCTTTTTATGGTGATTTGGTTCATCGGACGTTACGTTGTACGACGTCGTTGTTCCACTTTACTACGTGTTGGTTCATCGGATGTTACGCTGTACGACATCGTTGTTCCTTTTCTTTTTATTGTGATTTGGTTCATCGGACGTTACGCTGTACGACGTCGTTGTTCCATTTTCCTATGCTTTGGTTCATCGGATGTTACGCTGTACGACATCGTTGTTCCTTTTATTTGTGCTTTGGTTCATCGGACGTTACGCTGTACGACGTCGTTGTTCCTATTTATTTTTGTCTCTGGATCATCGGACGTTACGCTGTACGACGTCGTTGCTTCGGATTATTTGATTTCTGGATATTGATTTCTGGAATTTATGTTTCACCAGCATTTACGATGGGCATTGATATGTATGTCATTTATTGTGGCTTGGTGAATTAAATAAAGAATATGACATTCTTTTTAATCTTTGAGAAGATTCTTGTGATATTGATTAATCTCTTGTTGATTTTCAATCACGTACTTATCACAGTATGGTATTATGGTTATGATACGTTTTTGTCATACCTCTTATTCTATATCACTTTATCTGATATTTATAGCTAGACTGAACCGTTTATTATTTTCTTCTTAAATAATACTCGGGTCAGACTGAGATTTTACAGGTGCTTCCTCATGACTTCTTATCTGGAGCCATCTTCTGACTTTTGGCTAACTACTCTAGTTTAGTAGTTTTTGTTTGTATACATTTGAGATTAGACTCCTTGATGTATACATATTCTTTTGGCTAGCACTTGTATCTATTCTTTTGTGATATTGTGGATCTTATTTGACCACTACTCTGATGTACACCTTCATGTGTTATATTCATATCTATTTCCGCCTTTGTGATATGAATTGTCTGTGACTGATTTGTGTTACGTTTATTTCTATATTTGTTTCCGAAGATTTTATATTGCCACCGTGTGATAGCTTTGGGTTTGTATCAGTATGTCGGATTTCCTCCTTAAATGAAGTTCATGCTATACTATCTGACATATCGGTGCTCGCTCAAAGAAGTTACATGGATGGTCGCTCCTCAACAGCCTTATTCTCCGTGCTAGTTGACAGCATTACACCGTAGTGTTCTTGGCTAGCGTGGGTGTAACAACCCGCATTTTTGACCGTTCAAGTCGACAAAACATACACACATGCCGACTCAAACAATCCGAAATACAGATAGTTATTGGGGGTAAATAAGAAAAGAAAGAAAAGAAAGAACAGAAACAAACTCAGAATCTCGCAGCGGAAGGAACAAGATATAATAATAAAATAACAGTTCATGAAGCTGTTAAATAAATAAATTTGATTATTATTATACAACATAAATCAGAGTTACATACATATCAGAGATAATACAACAATGCAGCGGAAAAATAATACAGTAGTAGAATACAAATGATGTAATACCAAACTCCGTCTTCGTCCTCCAGAATAGATCTTCAACCTTATCTGAAATGCTCAGGCTGACCCAAGCGTAATGAAAAGGCGAAACACTCGAGTCAGGACTAAAATATCTCATGTAAGTCAAATCGAATAAGAAAATATGAGTGTGACGGCGTCAGAGATGTTTACGGGTTTTGACATCTCCTATCCAGTGTCAACGTGAGTGCAATAACTTAAGAGATGTTACGGGATTTTCCATCTCTCAAGGATCCGTTAAACTATCTACTATGTAGTACAATACGCTATTATAATATGTCTACATTAAAGTAAAAGTATTAAAATAGCGTTAAGCCATGGCCCATTCCACCCTTAACACATTTTTATTCCCAAAAGCATATACAATACCGTAGTTTCCCCAAAACCGGAAGTCACCAGAGGGCAATCCATATACTAAAGGTACAAATCAAAATCGTAGTGGTCGCGTATAAATGGAATACAAGTATGACAAGGCACATGAGGCAATACCCAAGGTAGTGATACTACCGTTCGCCTGATCCGGACTGGTGAGAACGCAACGCCGCAGCGCCCGCAACACCGTGAAACAACACTCCCAAAATCAAGGGTGCACCAATCGACAACATATAATGAGTAGTTCGAAGAAGTGTGTCAACTTGAGGTAGCAAATACTCCATTGGCCCGGCACAGCTCCTGTTTTAGTCATTTCCAATTTGACACAAGTGTCAAGGCTATCCATCATCGTTCACTTTCTTCAGTCATCAACGAACATCATTCCAACCACTTCATTCTGGATCATCACTCCGTGTATAGTTATTAAAGTGGTTTTCGGTTTAGATAGAGAGTATATCCATAACCGAATTCCGGTCTCTTTAATAACTTCCGTAATTATTTCACCGATTGGTCGTTTATTTATGTCAAAACCAAATCAATTTCAATTCAATTAGAATTTATAAATCAACATTTCATTTGTCTTTCTAAATCAATTTCCACAATTTACGTTTCAAAACTTCCAAATCAAAATTTCAAAATCTTATAATTCAATTTCAATTTCAATTTAAACAATTCAAATATTGATTCAAGTTCGTATATAAGTTTCATTCCGAAATCATTTAAATTAATTTAATTCAACATTCAAATCAATTTAAATTCATTTATCGATTTCATTTAATATCCGTTAAGGTACTTTATCATTCAAAACAATTTCTATTAAATTTCAAATCCATTACACTACCTTTTTAAGTTCAACTTCATTAAATCAAAACTTACAATTTTGAATTAAATTAAATTCGTCAAATCAATTCTTTCAATTACAAGTCTTACATTAATTCCATAAAAAATATCACTTATTTACTTATTTACTTATTTACTTATCAATTTCACTTATTTACTTTCTTAAATAATTTTCCAAAACTTAATTAATAAAGAAACTCAATTTAAATTATTTACGAAGTAAAAATTCACTTATTCAAAAGTTCAAATTTTTTCTTATTAAAGAATTTCAATTCAATTTAATCATTAAATAATTTAACCTTATTTAATTATTAAATAATTCAATAGTTTCAATTTAGTCCAATTCACAAATTTCTTTGAATTTCAATTAAATTCCAAATTAATTAAATCTCAATTTTAAATAAATTTTCAATTCCAAACTCAAACTTGAAATATCATTTCATAAAAAATTTCTTAGAAATATTCAGAGTTCGATTAAAAGTCCAATCTTTTAAAACAAATCAACTTTCGAAAATTTACGCCGTATTTCAAAAAAAAATTTTCTTTTAAAAAAAAAAATCTAAACTTCAAATAATTAAACAATTTCATTTACCAAGTTTAAATTCCAACATCTTGAGCTTCAATTCAAAATAATTCAATTTCCATAAATTGGATTTTTATTCTTAAAATCAATTCATTTAAATAATTTCAAAACAACTTTAAAATCATTTAATTTAACCAACCCGGTGTCCGTATATAATTCTCTAACCTATGGCCAAGTGGTTAGTTATTTCAATTAAATGTCAGGGATGAATATATATTACTTAAACCAATCACAGTGTCATGTGCATGTATAACAGGATATATATAAGCAAATAAACATCCAAACATTTAAATATCAACCAATAGCATCCATCGAAATAAATCATCCAATAGTCAATACAATTCACGGCAATTTCATAGTTATCAATATCGGGAAATTTGATTTCAATTAAATCCTAATTTCAATTTACTGTCAATTTAAATTTTCAACGGTGAATTCACACGACTATCTATATGACAATTAAAATTTATCAAACAACGACAAATAAATTCATATCACTTCATAATGTCAAATTTAACTAACATAAAAATATTCAGTACATTGTGAGCGTTATAAAACACTCACCTTTTGAATTTAAATTGAATTTAAATTCAATTTAAACCCAAAATTTTGACAGTCTCCAAATCCATCCAAACGAGCGTCAAAGTGTCCGGAATTTCGATACGATCCTAACAAAAGAAACCTCGTCCAAATCCGAGTCCGTATGCAAAAGTTACGAAAATTTGAAGATTGGAAAATTCTGGTGCTGAGTCGACTTCGAGTTCTCACCTCAAATACCCGATGCCTGCTTGGAGTTTTTGCGAAAACGACCCGATGACCCGAGTAGTTTTCTTCCCGACTCGAAGTAGCTCTAGGGTTTTTCCCCTGAAACCCAAAGCGCGACCCGAAGCGCGTAAATCTCGAATATTTTTTTTTTTTTTAGATTTTGGAATTTGGGAATTAGGTTTTGTCTGTCATTGGAATGAGAAGCTAAGAAGAAGATGAATTGTACGTACAGACAAAAAAAATTAGGGAGGCTAGGGTTTATAACTGTGTTTATATAGGTATGTTAGAGATAGAGTAGATAGACTAGATAGATGAACGTGCGGAACAAACTATGGCCCGAAAAGCCCGTTCTGACCCCGGAACGAAATTGGGTAAACTCATATATCAAAATAGGTGTTTTAAAATATTTTAAACGCAATGGAAAAGGTTTCAAGTCCAAATTCCATCGTATGAAGAAGTTATGCTAAAATCAAAATTTCAAATTGATTTTAATTGATTATAATTGCATTTATTTCAAGGCGTTTCGAGTCCGTACGATCAAACGACAAGTCCGATTGCTACGAAAATTGAAACCTTACAATAATTCACTGTTACGGATCCGATGAAACTGGTTTCGTCGAAATCCGAGACAGTTGTAAAAATGGCTATTTTTACTGTTTAATTTCAATATAAAATTCCCAATTTTAAATTATTAACTTTTAAATCAAATTTCAATTGTTCACAAATTTCATTTTTAATTTCATAGTAATTAACAATCTTTTACAATGCAATTTTCCATTATAAATCCAATATAAAAGATTATATTAGATTCAGCGTTCAATTATATTGTAATTCAAATTCAAGTTATTTAATTCCAAATGAATTTTTTTATTTCGATTTACACTTTCATTATTGAATCAACCATTTACTTATACATTATTATCAATAGTTTATAATTCATTTACTTTCATTTTCTTCAGCTATCATCTTATTTAAATTCACAGTAATATTAAATTACATTCATTTACGTTGATTTCCATATTATAACTTCAATATTAAATGTACATTTTATTTATTTCGTTGTTTACAATCAAATTCAATTCAATTCAATTACTTGTTACATTCAAATTTAAATCTTTACTTACGTTCAATTACCAGTTAACATCTTTATCAAATTACAGTTTCGGTTATTATTTGATTTCAGTCAACTGTAATATTAAGTTACATTTATTTATATTAGTTTCAATAACATAAACTTCCACTATTAAATCTACCGTTTTATTTATTCTTTGTTTACAATCATAACCAATTTGGTTTACAATCAAACTCAATTCATTGCTTACATTCAATACAGGTTAACATCCATATTTAATTTACAAATAAGTTATTTCAGAATTCAGTTTTGCATTTTAACTTGTAATTCACATTTAACAACACAAAATTTTATTTCCTTCGGATTTTTATCCAAATTTTTTATTTTAATTTGTATTTTTAAAGTGTTAAAAATACAGGTCGTTACATTCTCCCCCACTTAAAACTTTTCGTCCTCGAAAAGGAACGGAGAAGGGGAAACCATCATTTAGATATAATTCATTCAAAATATTCGACTTATTTGCAAAATTTAGTTATAGGATTTTTTTAAAATCTCAAAATTTTCTAACTCCCGGATTTTTGAAAAATTTCGGCAGCACCTCCTTTGCGCGGCTAGGACCGAAAAATTTCACGGTGGTAATAATTGCATGATATACATCTCATTACAAGAATGAGGCATCCCAAAACATGGGGAACACAATAATATACCACAACATAAACTGTAATCCGAGAACATACCTTTTATTTAGCGTTTATTAGCATTTTAACTTACATTTTGCATTAAGCGCAAAAGCGAGCTCCACAAGCGAAGCGCAACCTCTTTGCTACCTACTAAAATGCTCAATAACCAAGTTAGAACCATGCATATAAAGATAGATCGATATACTTATCATAAACAACACACATATAACATGTTTAGCTTCAAAACTGAAATTCCAATTTCAAGACAGCAAACGAATCTCAGTTTTTGGTCACCTAAACGATAAAATTTAACAATGGAATCTAAACAAAAGTTGTTTCATTCGTTTCAGGCTTTCCGGAATGTCCAAAATCATTAAATTCGGACCTTCCGTTCAAAAGTTACGACCGTTTTACTAAATAGATACGCCTCAACCTGGCAATGAATTGCGCAGGTCAGCGACGTTTGGTCACGTTTTCGACCCTCTAAATGACAGCAAAACACAAAACACTTAAAACAAAAGATTTAACTTAAGTTCTTAGCTTTCCAGAAAGTGCAAGATCATCAAAATCCGATACACCAGTAAAAAGTTATGGCAAAAATACTAAGAGTATATGCTACTGATTTTGCTTCCCTTTTACACAGGCCAGCGAGAAGATTCAATTTTTTAACTAAGTAAATGAAGGAATTTCTCAAGACAGTCTAAAAAAAAGTCGTGCTACAGTTTCTAAGATTTCCGAAATGTCTAATATCGTCGAATTTCGTCCAGCCATTTAAAAGTTATGGTTGTTTTCGTTTCAGCATATATTGGACAATTTTGGATTTTTTTCCAAAATTTTGCTTTTATTATTTCAAAGTACAAACCATCAAACTTTAAATTTTCTAAAGAAACAATCATAAACACAAAGTCGTTTATTTTCTTATTTATCCATGAAATACGTTTACATTCAATTTGTTTCCGATCTATTCAAGTTTGTTTCATTCACATTTTAAATTCAAGTCAATTTGCTTCAATTTAAATTGGATTCAATTATATTTAATTTCACTTTGCTTCAAATTTGAATTTAATTATTTTAAAATTTTATTCCGTTTATTCAATTCCATTAACACTAATGAATTCTACTAAATCAATTACCATCCATCAAACAACCAATGCATATCAAACATTACCATCCATCCAGAATCTACACTAAATCAATTATACATTTCCAAGTCAAATTTTTTTTATTTCATACACTTCCAAGTTTATTGACATTTAGTTATATTCAACTTTAATTAGTTTCCATTTACAAATTTTTTATTTCATGAATTTTAAATTTTATTCATTCTCTTGTATATATCATTCATTTTACAGCTTAAATTTCTTTTATATTTACAACTATCAATAAATCTTCACATTTTATTATTCACTCTCACACTGGTATATTATTCATCTACTTATCCTTATAAGCATTTTAAACTTTTTAAGTATTTGGTAAGTTTTTGTTATGCAAATAGAATGTAGTTAAACAACATACAACCCCTTTCCATTCAAAGTTGAATTTTCAATTAATTAATTCTTAAGTCATTACTTAAATTTCACTATAATTTAATTTCACATTTACATTCACATATAGTATTTCCATTTTATATTAACATAATGGTGAATCACCTTTAAATGTTACTTTAAATTCCAATTATTTACTAACAATTTTATTTATATTTGCAAACCATTAATTAAATGCATATTTCATTATTCAAACCTAAACTTGTATATTATCCAATTAACAATTCATATAACATTTTTGAACTTCTTAAATATTTTGGTAAGTTATATTTATGCTATAGAATGAAATTTAATACTATGCGAGTTTTACAGTTTCAATTTTATTTTAAATTCATAATTTCCTAATTCTAAGGATTTCTACTTCAATTGATATTTTCACTTAGCTCTTAGGTTCATTTCTCAGTTCACAATTTAGAAGTTCCGTAATGATTCAAGTATTTGTTTATCTCAATAGTTTAAAGTCATTAAATATTAAAGAACTTAAGAATTTCATCTCCGGTTTCATTTCAAATCAAGTTTGAAATAATATATACTTATATTAATGTGTATCAAGTCATACTATAGAGAATACAAAATAAAATTCAATTTTAATCAAAACAGGGTTTAGAAAAAGCTATTAAGTGATCTCCCCCACTTGGACTCTCGAAAATAAACGTCGATGATGCGTGCACTCATCACCGAAATCATTCTCTAGTGTCAAGAGGGGAGTATAACACTTACTTCATTTGAAAATCCTTTGAAAACAATTTCTAATCGAATATACTATCATATAATACTTATATTATACATTTCGAATTTTTGTTAATAAATTTTCAAAACTCCGGAATTTAAATTCTCCATCTTAATTTAAATTCAGTTTTTTATTTTATTTTATTTACCATTTATATTCATTGTCAATCATATTTACAAGTTTCATTTCTTAAAATCGTCCAATAGTCAATAGTTAGAAATAATGACTAATAAACAGTAAACGATGATAATCTAATATTATCATCTCCTAACAACCAATACAATCAAAATTTATAAATTTTCAAGATAGTTCTTTTATATAAAAATATAGTCCAAAACAATATTATGTCAATCTGTCCTATTCGAGTGTTTAGAAATTCCTATCGATGCCTTGGCGTCCCAAGTACCAACCAGAATTCATAAATACTCAACGGAACAATTTAACACAATATAAAATCATTTTTATATCAAAATTACAAATACGCTCTCTCATATACACTCGAACTCATTCATAAGGTTTAACCTTATTTCAATGAGTTATTCCCCACTAGAGCCAAGGTAATCTAAACCAAAGCTCTGATACCAACTGTAACAACCCGCATTTTTGACCGTTCAAGTCGACAAAACATACACACATGCCGACTCAAACAATCCGAAATACAGATAGTTATTGGGGTAAATAAGAAAAGAAAGAAAAGAAAGAACAGAAACAAACTCAGAATCTCGCAGCTGAAGGAACAAGATATAATAATAAAATAACAGTTCATGAAGCTGTTAAATAAATAAATTTGATTATTATTATACATCATAAATCAGAGTTACATACATATCAGAGATAATACAACAATGCAGCGGAAAAATAATACAGTAGTAGAATACAAATGATGTAATACCAAACTCCGTCTTCGTCCTCCAGAATAGATCTTCAACCTTATCTGAAATGCTCAGGCTGACCCAAGCGTAATGAAAAGGCGAAACACTCGAGTCAGGACTAAAATATCTCATGTAAGTCAAATCGAATAAGAAAATATGAGTGTGACGGCGTCAGAGATGTTTACGGGTTTTGACATCTCCTATCCAGTGTCAACGTGAGTGCAATAACTTAAGAGATGTTACGGGATTTTCCATCTCTCAAGGATCCGTTAAACTATCTACTATGTAGTACAATACGCTATTATAATATGTCTACATTAAAGTAAAAGTATTAAAATAGCGTTAAGCCATGGCCCATTCCACCCTTAACACATTTTTATTCCCAAAAGCATATACAAGACCGTAGTTTCCTCAAAACCGGAAGTCACCAGAGGGCAATCCATATACTAAAGGTACAAATCAAAATCGTAGTGGTTGCGTATAAATGGAATACAAGTATGACAAGGCACATGAGGCAATACCCAAGGTAGTGATACTACCGTTCGCCTGATCCGGACTGGTGAGAACGCAACGCCGCAGCGCCCGCAACACCGTGAAACAACACTCCCAAAATCAAGGGTGCACCAATCGACAACATATAATGAGTAGTTCGAAGAAGTGTGTCCACTTGAGGTAGCAAATCCTCCATTGGCCCGGCACAGCTCCTGTTTTAGTCATTTCCAATTTGACACAAGTGTCAAGGCTATCCATCATCGTTCACTTTCTTCAGTCATCAACGAACATCATTCCAACCACTTCATTCTGGATCATCACTCCGCGTATAGTTATTAAAGTGGTTTTCGGTTTAGATAGAGAGTATATCCATAACCGAATTCCGGTCTCTTTAATAACTTCCGTAATTATTTCACCGATTGGTCGTTTATTTATTTCAAAACCAAATCAATTTCAATTCAATTAGAATTTATAAATCAACATTTCATTTGTCTTTCTAAATCAATTTCCACAATTTACGTTTCAAAACTTCCAAATCAAAATTTCAAAATCTTATAATTCAATTTCAATTTCAATTTAAACAATTCAAATATTGATTCAAGTTCGTATATAAGTTTCATTCCGAAATCATTTAAATTAATTTAATTCAACATTCACATCAATTTAAATTCATTTATCGATTTCATTTAATATCCGTTAAGGTACTTTATCATTCAAAACAATTTCTATTAAATTTCAAATCCATTACACTACCTTTTTAAGTTCAACTTCATTAAATCAAAACTTACAATTTTGAATTAAATTAAATTCGTCAAATCAATTCTTTCAATTACAAGTCTTACATTAATTCCATAAAAAATATCACTTATTTACTTATTTACTTATTTACTTATCAATTTCACTTATTTACTTTCTTAAATAATTTTCCAAAACTTAATTAATAAAGAAACTCAATTTAAATTATATACGAAGTAAAAATTCACTTATTCAAAAGTTCAAATTTTTTCTTATTAAAGAATTTCAATTCAATTTAATCATTAAATAATTTAACCTTATTTAATTATTAAATAATTCAATAGTTTCAATTTAGTCCAATTCACAAATTTCTTTGAATTTCAATTAAATTCCAAATTAATTAAATCTCAATTTTAAATAAATTTTCAATTCCAAACTCAAACTTGAAATATCATTTCATAAAAATTTTCTTAGAAATATTCAGAGTTCGATTAAAAGTCCAATCTTTTAAAACAAATCAACTTTCGAAAATTTACGCCGTATTTCAAAATTTTTTTTCTTTTAAAAAATAATAATCTAAACTTCAAATAATTAAACAATTTCATTTACCAAGTTTAAATTCCAACATCTTGAGCTTCAATTCAAAATAATTCAATTTCCATAAATTGGATTTTTATTCTTAAAATCAATTCATTTAAATAATTTCAAAACAACTTTAAAATCATTTAATTTAACCAACCCGGTGTCCGTATATAATTCTCTAACCTATGGCCAAGTGGTTAGTTATTTCAATTAAATGTCAGGGATGAATATATATTACTTAAACCAATCACAGTGTCATGTGCATGTATAACAGGATATATATAAGCAAATAAACATCCAAACATTTAAATATCAACCAATAGCATCCATCGAAATAAATCATCCAATAGTCAATACAATTCACGGCAATTTCATAGTTATCAATATCGGGAAATTTGATTTCAATTAAATCCTAATTTCAATTTACTGTCAATTTAAATTTTCAACGGTGAATTCACACGACAATCTATATGACAATTAAAATTTATCAAACAATGACAAATAAATTCATATCACTTCATAATGTCAAATTTAACTAACATAAAAATATTCAGTACATTGTGAGCGTTATAAAACACTCACCTTTTGAATTTAAATTGAATTTAAACCCAAAATTTTGACAGTCTCCAAATCTATCCAAACCAGCGTCAAAGTGTCCGGAATTTCGATACGATCCTAACAAAAGAAACCTCGTCCAAATCCGAGTCCGTATGCAAAAGTTACGAAAATTTGAAGATTGGAAAATTCTGGTGCTGAGTCGACTTCGAGTTCCCACCTCAAATACCCGATGCCTGCTTGGAGTTTTTGCGAAAACGACCCGATGACCCGAGTAGTTTTCTTCCCGACTCGAAGTAGCTCCAGGGTTTTTCCCCCTGAAACCCGAAGCGCGTAAATCTCGAATATTTTTTTTTTTTTAGATTTTGGAATTTGGGAATTAGGTTTTGTCTGCCATTGGAATGAGAAGCTAAGAAGAAGATGAATTGTACGTACAGACAAAAAAAATTAGGGAGGCTAGGGTTTATAACTGTGTTTATATAGGTATGTTAGAGATAGAGTAGATAGACTAGATAGATGAACGTGCGGAACAAACTATGGCCCGAAAAGCCCGTTCTGACCCCGGAACGAAATTGGGTAAACTCATATATCAAAATAGGTGTTTTAAAATATTTTAAACGCAATGGAAAAGGTTTCAAGTCCAAATTCCATCGTATGAAGAAGTTATGCTAAAATCAAAATTTCAAATTGATTTTAATTGATTATAATTGCATTTATTTCAAGGCGTTTCGAGTCCGTACGATCAAACGACAAGTCCGATTGCTACGAAAATTGAAACCTTACAATAATTCACTGTTACGGATCCGATGAAACTGGTTTCGTCGAAATACGAGACAGTTGTAAAAATGGCTATTTTTACTGTTTAATTTCAATATAAAATTCCCAATTTTAAATTATTAACTTTTAAATCAAATTTCAATTGTTCACGAATTTCATTTTTAATTTCATAGTAATTAACAATCTTTTACAATGCAATTTTCCATTATAAATCCAATATAAAAGATTATATTAGATTCAGCGTTCAATTATATTGTAATTCAAATTCAAGTTATTTAATTCCAAATGAATTTTTTTATTTCGATTTACACTTTCATTATTGAATCAACCATTTACTTATACATTATTATCAATAGTTTATAATTCATTTACTTTCATTTTCTTCAGCTATCATCTTATTTAAATTCACAGTAATATTAAATTACATTCATTTACGTTGATTTCCATATTATAACTTCAATATTAAATGTACATTTTATTTATTTCGTTGTTTACAATCAAATTCAATTCAATTCAATTACTTGTTACATTCAAATTTAAATCTTTACTTACGTTCAATTACCAGTTAACATCTTTATCAAATTACAGTTTCGGTTATTATTTGATTTCAATCAACTGTAATATTAAGTTACATTTATTTATATTAGTTTCAATAACATAAACTTCCACTATTAAATCTACCGTTTTATTTATTCTTTGTTTACAATCATAACCAATTTGGTTTACAATCAAACTCAATTCATTGCTTACATTCAATACAGGTTAACATCCATATTTAATTTACAAATAAGTTATTTCAGAATTCAGTTTTGCATTTTAACTTGTAATTCACATTTAACAACACAAAATTTTATTTCCTTCGGATTTTTATCCAAATTTTTTATTTTAATTCGTATTTTTAAAGTGTTAAAAATACAGGTCGTTACAGTGGGTATAGAGGTGGGGCGTCACATCTTGGATTGTTGAATTCTGGAGGAGCTTGAAGCAGAAGTCCAGACGTATATATCTATCTATCTAGTTCCGCTGTGTTAGTGATGTATGTTGTATTTTGGGATGTATGAAATGGTAGATATGTATATATGACTGTCTTGTTGGATGATGTTGTGTAAATCTAATATATGTAAGACTATGTAATAGTTATGTGATGTATTATATTTTGTTCCGTTTCCGCTGTGAGATTCTTAATTGTGTTTTTCTTTCTTCTTTCTTTCTATTTCTATCTATTTCTTTCTTAACGATGATGCGTCTTTCTGTGGATAGAAAGGCGGGTCGTCACATTTCCTATCTTCTGCTTATTCTATTTATCCTTACTAAGGCTTATTATCTTCTCTGTCACTTTATTTTCCCATGGCTGAGAAATATATTTTCTCAGCACCTCTTCCATCTCCTCCCCTCTCACTCTCCCACATCATCATTTTGTTTAACCCATGCAGCAGCAAACGGCCTCACCCACATCCCCAACCCGACTCGCACCTCCAGCAATTGCCCACCGCTCCGCCCTCCTCACTACCACACAACCGCCTTCTTCCCAGTCTCGCCGAAGCCATCACCTCCCTCACCGCCTAGAACTCATCTTTGTAACCGATCTCTGATAGTACTTGAGCTCTGTCCACTCTTTTGTCCCCTCTTTCCTTTGTAGTAAGTTATACCTGTGTGTTTATTTGAACCTATATAAGCTTGTTTGTATACTACTTTCACTTCTGCATATATATGTTACAGGATCTATAAAATGGTTTATTTATAAAATACGTATGTTATATATATTGGTTATATACTTATATGTGATAAATAATGTGTTTGGACTTCTGTTTTGTTTATTTACACGTATATATAAGTTTGTAATCTGCTGTTTATATATTAGTGGTATAATGATGTTGATTTTTTTATATACCGATTTTTATTAAACATTGTTATTTTATAATGTATAAAATACTATCACAACTATTTTATTTGGAATAAAGACAACAAAGTATTTTGCAAAAATACTACCACTATAACTATTAAAAAAGTGTAATGTTTATCATATTATAATATTTAATTGAATATTTGTTACTACCTATAACGAACATTTATGCATACTGTTATTGAAAATACTATACTTTAATTTTTCAACATATTTCTTTTGCATGATTAAAATGTCACCAAAAATGGATTAACCAGAATGCGTGTTTGTTTCCTTTTAGTATCTGACTCATCTTCGTTCAAAGTTTCTCATACCTCTTTGAAAATAATTATAGTTTGAAAATTTATGAAATAAATTGTTAGAATTGTATTTATATACCAGTATATATGATTAAGTAAGTTTGTATATTTAGTTTATAAAAGTTTAATAGGCATATATGCATGTTATTTACTGTTATATACGTATGTTTATACATATGTTATACGGTTTAGTTTTCGTTTGTTTTGTATATTAAGGATACAAGTTTGGGTCTGCATATATTTGTGTCTTTGTTCTAATTTTTGGAAATATATCGATTTTGAAAATTTCGTATATATAAAGTATAGACAACATAAGGTGTGCAAGGTCTACTAACTTTCCTATGACCTGTTGGGTTATTTCTATACTGTAATAATTAAATCTGTATTAACTTTACAATATAATAGGAATATATTTAAGCATAGATATAGTTATACATGCAAGCTCGCATGAGTATGGGTTTGGTTATTCATATGGTTGCTGTTTTAACAATTTGTCTGCAAGTATATACAATTATTTCCAAAAATTTTGATAAATATATTTAGTGTATATATAAGTAAGTATATATATCAGCTTATATTTGTTATACATATATATTGTTGGTTTCAAAGTATCGGTGTATAATACTGATTGGAATAAATATATATATATATATATTTAAACTAAAATGTGTTTGTATTTAAAATATGATTTTTTTATATATTGTATATATTGTTCATCTATACCAATTATCTTCATCGATCGGTTCTAATTTGATTTCGTCAATTCCTTGTCTTTCAGTTTTTCCATCGAATTCGCGATCAATCTAGCTTTGCGTTGGATTTCGTAACTCAAAATTCTTTGCCAAAACTCCCTAGCCTCGAAAGGTGAGTAATCACTCACGATTTAACTTTCTTATATTTATTAAATTTGATTTCAATTGAAACGACAATTGAAATATGCTACTGTAGTTATTTGAATTATTATATATGCTATTATCTGTAACTGTTCACCTGTGGGATATGACACCATATCCTATTGTTTATATTATATTGTTATTGATGATATATGCCTGTTGTTATATTTTTATCTGTTGTCACTCTGCAAGTTCCCTGTTAGTATAGAATTTACTATGGGTTGAAATGATACATACCCGAACGGACTTTAGAATAGGAGAAAATCGTTACGGGTTGAAATGATAGACCCAAGCGATTTTCATTTGATTGAATTTGGGATTACGGGTCGAAATGATATCTACCCGTATATATATATATATTTAAATTACGGATTGAAATGATAAATATTTGTATCAATTGACCATAGGATAGGAAATTGTATACAGACACTGTTGGTCCATATATAAATATTTTGAAAATAAATTCTATGGTTTTGGAAAGAAATATATGGTTTTATTAAATGTTGATTCTTAAATTTTTATATATAAATTGTAATGAGATATATAGATTTAATAAAAATGATTAATTTAATTAAGATTGATTTAATACATATAATATGGTTAAGTATTTAAATTTATATTTCAAAATAGATTTTTGTAATAATTTGAATAAGTTAAGGTTGGGAAGAAATTTGAATTTGGAATTTGAAGTTGATTTGAATCGATTTGTGAGACTTGAGGATATTATAAATACTTTACTTTTTAAATTATTTAACCTATATATACTATTTTGGAAAATAGATATTAGAAATGAAATGATATTTTGGTTTTGAAGTATAAATTAATTTGGAATGACCACGGTGTTATAGTGTATATTTCTACCTTGTAGATAGTTCCGCAGATCCTTAGAGGATGGTTATCCCAAACATCCTTTAAGTTACTTGTATTTCAGTTGATATTTCACTTGAGTTGGATTTATTGATATAAGAATGTTAATCCTGACTCGAGTGTTTGTGTTTTGCTTTACGCTCGGGTCAGACTGAGAAATTCAGCATTTGAGACTCACCTTTGGAGTTTGGAGCTTCGCTTGGAGATCCAACTATCGATTCGGCCTTCAGCTTTCTAGTTGATTTGTTCAGAGAGGTCATCTGTTTGTACTGGAGACTTCACTGTATTTGAGATATTCTGTTGTATTTTATTTCTAACTCTGTTGTGTATATAGTAGCTTCATGAACTACTATTTATTAATCTATTCCGCTGCATTCTGTTATATACTCTGTATCTGTGATTCTATGATTATTTTATTTACTATATATGCTGAGTTTTGCAAAATTTAAATTAACAATCTGATATTTTGAGCAATTCAAGTCCGACATATGCGGGTGCGAATGGTTGAAAATATCGGGTCGTTACAGTATAGAAAATTTATAATGGCATTTTTTATATGCTATAGAAAACCTACAACATCGTTTTTGTTGTGTTGTAGAAAATAGACAATAGCGTTTCCTTTATGCTATAATAGGCCATGAATGAACCATGACATGTCGCTGTACGACATACACAAAAACGCTGTTAGATCCTTTAACAACATTCTTCAAATGCTGTTAAAAATGGGCTGTAAACGCTATAAAAGTTTTCTCAGCATTGATCAAAATGCTATAAAAAAGTACTCTTAGCTCTGGAAAAACGCTATGAAAAAGTGCTTAATAGCATATCATAATGCTATTGAAAGCTTGCTTTTATAGCGTTTTATCTAATGCTATGTTAGATCCCTGACTTTTAATTGCATATTGATATACAGCGTCATGAAAAACGCTATTTAAGCCTATTATAGCATTTTTTGAACGCTGTTAAAAGCCCTGGATGTTGTATTGTGCTCGACTCCACCTTTCCAACGCTGCCTCCCGATCGTCGATCGGACGACGATCCACCGTTGGATCGTCCAAAACCTAGAAGCGGACGGTTGAGATTCTTCATCGATTTCTGGACAAACGGTGATTCGATGGCAAAAACGAATTGTAGATCTGGGTTACGCTCGTCGAGAGCTTCGAAATAGTATATAATTTGATATGGTTTGGAGGAGTTTGATTTTTGAAATTGGTTTGGAGATCGAATTGTAGCGTTTGGAAATGAAAATTGTTTCTTCCATTGAAGAAAGGAGCAGACAGAAGTTGATGTACGTATAGAAATAAGAAATAGAAAGACTGGTAGGGTTAGAACAGAATAATATATACTAATGAAGCCCGATAAGAATTGAAAAATAACCGAATTGATTTGAAACGACAAATACGACCCGAAAAGCTCGTTCTGCTTTCGGAACGAAAGCATGTCATCCCGTATACCAAAATATATGTTTTCGATAATTCTAAATTCAATGGAACAGGTTTCAAGTTCTAATTCCATTGTATAAAGAAGTTAGCTTAAAATCATCTTATTTCAAATTGATTTCAATTAAATTGATTTCTAGGCATTTTGAGTCCGTATGATCGAACGACAAGTCTGATCGCTACGAAACTTGAAGTGTAACGACCTGTAAATTTTCAATAATTTAATTTGTTAGGTAAATAAGTTTTGGGTGATTTAATATAGAAAAAAAAACTTTATCTATTAATAATTGAACAATGGTAACTAGAACTAATTAGTAACAATTGAAATGAAGTTCCAATGATGAAATAATGTAAATTAGTTATAAATTTGAATGTAAGAAACAAGTGTGAATGTTGAATCAATAATGAAATAATGTGATAAATAGAAATTGAAGTAAATCAGTGTTAATTGAGTAATTGTAACATTTGATTTGTAAATAATAATGGATTCATTAATGTGGATTAAAGTAATAGTAACGGGTGTGAGTTACTATTTAATTAGCCTATTGATTTAGTTATAACAGTTATATTTGAGTATAAATTTAAATATAAGTAAATAAGTGTTTGTGGTGTATAAATAAATAAATTTTATATAATTGATAGTAATTGAATGAATTCAATATTAGGTAAGTAATTATGGTAATTAGTGAATATATGATAAACTTAAGTGTAAATTAAAGGTTAGTGATAACAGCTATTATGAGTTGCCTATTTAGTCTATAAAATAATTAGAAAATCTTTTATGTCATTAATGAGAATTTATGCAGTAACGGGAGGTGTGAATGTATAAAATAAATAGAAACGTAAATTTATTTATAAAGTAATAAATTGGAAACAGGAATGGAACTAAGGTAAATTAATTAATTGGTTTTAAATCTTAATTGATGTGTACAATTGACAAGATTTCACATTTAGAAATGTAACATTTTATACAAATTTAAGAATAGAATATATACAAGATCTTTCTCCTTTAGTTGTTGCCTTTTCTTTTCTTGCCTTCTCATCATTCCTTAGCCGTGAATTCCTCTTATCAATTCACGTGAAAGGAAGAGTATCTCATCTCATTTTCCATTTGTTTCTTTTTATTAAATAGGTAACAAATCCCTTCAAATCTCTAGCCGTTTAAAACATTTAATTACTTGCCGTTTTCTTTCCACTTGATTAGCCATTTCTTTTTTTTCTTCCATCTTTAGCCGTGTATTTCTTTTGATAACTCACGCACAAACAATTCTCAAAACTCCTCATTATCATTTGCGTGAAGAAAAATATATGTTCAAGCTCTAAAGTCATGGCTTCTCTTCCTTTTCCATTCTTTTCTCTTTTCTTTTCCTCTTTCTCTTTGTTTTCTTCCTCCTATGTTCGGCCTCTCCACCATATTTCTGACCTCTACTCCTTCACCACCTCCATGTACGGCCAACATCACCCTTTCATCACCACAAAGACCAAGCCGAGCCATGTAGCCTATGGTCGAACCTTATGTTGCTTGTAACCATTATAGCCTTGCCTTTTTGCATTCCTTCTCCTTATAACTTGCCACTTTTCATCTTCCATGGTCCATGGCCGAGCCCTAGCTTGCCTCACCACCACCCTGGCCGAGCCTACATGCCATAAAAACATCATGGCCAAGCCTAGTCCTATGATGGTTGAACCTATGGTGATGTAGCCGAGCTTATTACCTTGTTTTATCAAAGGTTATGTCATCTTTCTTTCATATCTTTGTATTGTTTTAATTCATACTCTTTTGTATTGAATTTTTCTTATTTTTGTGATATTTGTGTTGATTACAAGTTTGGATCTGACTCTTCATTCACTCAAAAATTTCATCGTGCCTTGTCGTGTTTTTCGGAGTTGAGTTGTGTATCTTGAATTGTTATCTTTAGCTTTAAAAAGGTGAGTTTTATCACTCTAGACATATGTACTTATATTATTGTGAAATGATGACAAGTGAATCTGTATAAATTGATATGTTATTCATACATGCCTGTGATATATTATATAATGATAAATGCTGTTTTATACCTGTTACATCAGCAGTTATTATTTTATACGTTTTACTGTTCATTTTAATTACTGTATCTCACACTGCAAGTTCCCTATCACTATGGGTTGAAATGATACATACCCGAACGGACATTAGAATAAGGAAAAATCATTATGAGCTGATATCATAGGCTTGAGTGATTTTATCGTAATTTATTTGACTTGGGATTGCGGGTTTGAAATGATAGAACCCAGATTTTTCTTTTTAAATTACGGATTGAAATGATACATATCTGTATCACTTGACCTAGGCTAGAAAATATTATACAGGCCCATGGTTAAATTTTAAATAATATTTTCCTAAAAATTTATTAAGTGTCTAATTATTTTTTGAAAAATTATTAAGTATTCTGAAATTATAAATATATGAAATTTAACTTATATTTGATTTAAGGCTTTAAACTATAAAGGTGTATTGTTTTCTATAAGTTAAATTTTATAAGTTAATAATTGGTTTAAATAGAATTTAAAGAATTTTATTTACGATAAATAACTTAATAATGAAATGTTGATTTAATATGGAATGTTAAATCTAACCTGGTAATTGTAATGAATTTTATTTATGAAATAGACATGTTTGAATAATAAAGAATGTATTTTAAATTGATAAAATAGAATACAGTTTTTCTTGGACTTTGGTAATAAAATTTGTTTAACTGAAATTCATAGTTATTTGATGTCAAACGAATATATTTATAAGGAAATTTGATTGTTATATTAACAATGGTAAGATATTCTATTTATGAATATGTTTGTAAATAAATAATTAGGATTTAAATGGAAGGGAATTGTAATTTAAAATATGACCTAACTTGATAGTTGGAAATTTGGTTTTTCAAATGGAAATTTTAAGTTAAGTAAATAAATAGTAATTTAGTTTTATTTATGAAGTGGGTATTTTAAAATAAAATGTTAGGTTATTTATTGAAATAAAAGTTAAGTAAAAGAATGTGCTTTTGACTTAATAAATGAATTATAGTTTAATTTGGATATTTATTTATAGAAGTTTATCTTATTGAATCATAAGTTTAATGATATCCAAATGAATAATTTCTGAAGTGGAAGATGTAATTTTATAGGTTAAAAATGGCTAGAATTGGAGTTTTAATGTTTCTGAAAGTTAAGCAATTTATAAAGGATTGACTAACAAATGAAATTAATTTAAATTCGACATTCATTAATAAAAATGTTGTTTTATTAAAATTTATAAGTTAAGTAATATCCAAATAAATTTTTTTGGACCAAATGTAACTACCCGGAATTTTCGATCCCGAAAATTCCAGATAGTTAAGAAAAGAAGAAAAGAGGTAGAAAAAGAAAACATGAAACAAAACACAGAATCTCACATTCGCAGCGGATCAAATATAATATCAAATAATAGCAATTATACAAAGGAAAACTGTATCAGTTAATTTACATCAATTCATCAGAGTTACAACATTTACACGAAACACTGGACAGATAAAATCAACATGTCCCAGATAAACTACAATATATCACAGCGGAATACACTCCATACGTTCCTTCCATCCAGCTCACCACCTGAGCTCCAAAACGTCCTAACCTGAAAATCTGTAATACTCGGTCTGACCCGAGCATTACAATAAAGCAACACCCGGGTCAGACTGGAAACCAGCGTGAGTAAACCCTATAGCTTGAAATACTAAGTTATAAAACTTATTTTGAAAACCATGGTAACTCGTACCTTCCTACGAGTTCTCAAAGTCCATCACTTATACAAACAATATCCAAGAACTATTACTCAGTTAAAGACCCAGTTACTTAATTTATTCCAATTTCAGCCTGTTTGGTTCTAAACTCAAATTTATAAAGAATCGAAGTGGTTTCGGGTATTTGCTGATACCCGACTCCGGTCTCTTCAAATCCAATGATATTCATTAAACCAAAAGTTTAAGTTTAAATAATACAATTTATACACAACAATTCATCTCAATCACAAAGCAGCACATATCACATATCGGAGATATCACATAATCCAAGGCATTCAATATCATTCAATCATCCATAAGCAAGATCAATTAGTTGTTCAATCCCTAATTAATTCAATTTAATTTCCAAATAAATTAATTACTATGAATTAGTTACCTAACCCTGCTTGATTAACATTAATTAATTACAAACCATTAGTTATTAATTAATGAAATTAATAAATCATCCTTAATTATCCATCTTAAGTAATTATCCTCAATTAATTAATTATCCCTTAATTAATCACATTAATTAATTAACCTTAAGTTAATTACATAATTAAATTAACCCTTAACAAGTAATTATCTTTCAATCATAAATTAATTAACCTTTAATCATTAATTTATTCACCTTCAATCATTAATTAATTTACCTTTAATTAATTAATTATCCTTTAATTATTAAATAATTAACCTTCAATTATTAATTAATTATCCTTTAATTAACCTTTAATTATTAATTATCTTTTAATTACTTACATTAAGTAATTAACCTTTAATTAATTAATTATCCTTTAATTAATTACATTGAGTAATTATCCCTTTAATAAAGTAATTAATATATATTTAGTTAAGTATTTATAAAATATATAAAAGGCTTTATATTAACATTTAAAATAAATAAAGATTTCAAAAAGGTTTGTTTTATTTCTTTTAAATATTGCTTGATAAATATATGGTACATTAATATAAGTAATTTATGAATAATAAGATAATCTCTTTTTATAAATTATTTAAATTTGACAAATTGTTATTTCTAAACAATATTATTAATGTATTGTTTTATATATAGATAAATAGATTTTAAAGAAAAATAGAATTGAATATGTTTATATACTGACAGGCTAAAATCTTGATCAAAAATCAAGTTCTCCTCATACATTCTCTTTTAGGCTTTAGTTTTCAAATAAGATATGTTTGTTTATGCATAATCTAAGTTTTAAAAATATATTTAAGCATTATAAATTTTGAAATTTGGATTTAGAAGAAATTGATTTAATATGTGTTAAATTAGGAATGAGTTTGATAAGTTAAAAATGAGAAAATTGAAGATATACTGTTTTAAAGGGTATAACAGAAATTATAGCGTTTCTGAAATGCTGTGGTTAAATGAACTATGGTAGGAAATATACTATAAAGACCTATAACAGCATTTCTGAAGTGCTGTAATTTCTGAAAATTTGAACTATATGCTGAAATTATTAAATAAACCTATAACAGCATTTCTGACATGTTGTAGTTTCTGATTTTGAACTATGTTTTGATATATACTAAATATACTTACCGCAGCACTTTATAAATGCTGCTGTTTTGAAAATTTCAATGTTCGAAATGATTGAACGAATTAACTTAGAAATGTTACAACTTTTAAATGAATATTATTTGACATTGAATTTAAATGGTTTGGAAATGAATTTATTTGAAACTGTATTTAATTAAGAATTGTCTTAAAATATATTAACTTGGAACTTATTGAAATTGAAGATTTAAGAATGTGACTTTATAAAGTGTTTTGGTTTAAGATGATTTAAAGGAATATTTAAAGTTTAATAAATTTAAGGAAATATTCAGTGATTTGGAAATTTGGGTTTATTTAAATGATATATTGATTTGGTTCTTGGAATTTAAATGATATATTATTGCTTTGGGACTTGAAATGGAAATGATATTTTGGTTTGGTTTTTGAAATGAAATAATACAGTATTTAGTTTTGAAATGGATATGATATTTGGGGTTTTAAAGTAATTGATTTTAAAATAAATATCCATGGGTTATAATAACGATTGGTTGGCAAAGAGACCGGGATCGGATATGGGCATACTCTCTATCGATGCTGAAAACCACTTTGACAACCGTGTACGTGGTGGAGATTCCAGAATGAAGTAGGATGGTGGCGACGATCCTATTGAGGTATGAACGTGGAACCGACTCCCGTGAGTTGGCATAAGGTGGCTAAAACAGGAGCGATTCTCGGGCCAATGAGGTATCACCTCTGATCGGACGCATTTCTTCGATACCATTCTATTACTTTGTGATTTATTTGGTGGCCACCCTTCGATTTTTTATTTGGGAGTGTGTTCCGAGGTGGGCAGTAGTGGCTGCTATGCGTTTCCACCAGCCCTGATGCGTAATTGGTATATCTACCCTAGCATTGCCTAGTTGTGCCATGTCACCTACCATATCGAGCTTTACTACGAGTTTGGATTTGTGCCGTAGACTGTGGAGTATTGAGGGTAGCTCCCAAACTGGGGGTATGCTGGTACTGGATAGACTACTAGGACTATTACGTGTTAAGGGGAATATTGGGTCACTCCTTAATGCTATTTAAAAGTAAGTTTATTTTATTATTAGACATTATTATAATAGTGAATATTACTACATAGTAGATAGTTTAATGGATCCTTAAAGAATGGGCGATCCCAAGCATTCTTTAAGTTACTTGTACCTTTATATTACAATTCACTTGAGTTGGTTTACATTATATAAGTATGTATCTCCCGACTCGAGTGTTTTGTGTTTTGCTTTACGCTCGGGTCAGACTGAGTGATACAGCATTCGAGACTCACCTTTGGAGTTGGAGCTTTTCTTGGAGATCCAGCTATCTATTTCGCTTTCAGTTATCCAACTGATTCCAGTGATGTATTCTAATTTATACTTGATTATCATATTGAGACTTCTGGTGTATCTTTTACTTTTGTTGTATCTTGTAACTCTGATGTATATATAGTAGCGTCATGAACTACTATTTCTTTGCTTCCGCTGCATTTTTATATTACTCTGTGTCTATGATCTGTGATTTATTTTCTGTATATTTTGAGTTTTGCCAAATTTATATTTACAATTCGGTATTTTGAGCAGTTCAAGTCCAACATGTGCGGATGCGAATGGTCCAAAATAGTGTGTCGTTACATGAAATCCTACAATAATTCACCGTTACGGATCCAATATAACTGGTTTCGTCGAAATCTGAGACGGTGGCCGAAATGGCTATTTTCACATTAATTAAATGAATTATTATTAAATTGATTAAATAACTTTTTAATTTCAAATTTAATAACCAACAATCTTCATCAACTTTTATTACTTGGATATTTACAATAATTTAAAACAAATTTACATATCAATTCAATGTTAAATATTACACTAATTATAGTGTTCAATTTCAACTGTAATTAAATCCAATTAATAAAATTTAATTCCAATAAATTGATTAAATTTGGTTTCATTTTTTTTTGGTTTCAATCATTACCCTATGTATATATTCGACCTTGGTTTATATTTTATGACATCAATATTCTTAAATTTCATCTTTTACCATATTAGTTGCGATATTTCAATTATATCGAATTCTTGTCAATTTTTACACAAATTATAATTAAAGTCCCAGTAATTAATTTATCTTGGTTTCATTCCTTTCATTAAATAAATTATTGCCTTATGAATGTAATTAACCTTTCTATACATTTTATTACATTCGCATTTACAGTTATCGTCTTAACTCATTTTACGTAACATAAATTTCATTTAATTATAATTGATTAAATAAATTGGTAACAAATAACAATTGTCACCATTTCTATATTTAATCACATTTGTATGTTTGTTATCTACACACTAATTTATAGTTATTTACACAACACTAATTTTATTCAATTACAATTTATTACTTACTATTTCATTGATTAATACAACATTTAAATTATTAATTACTCTTTTAATCCAATTATCAATTAATACACACATTATTATAATTAATTTACAATCTATAGCCAATTATAACTCTTTAATCATTTCAATTAATTTGAATTACATTTATAGCAGTTATCAATTACCTTAAATTAATACTATTACATTTCATTCCAATTATATTCTTATTATTAAATCACAAATTTTCATTTCTTCCAACATTAAATCACAAAACCTTATTAAATTAAAACTTTTTAATTATCGAAAATTATGGGTCGTTACACTCTCCCCCACTCAAAACTTTTCGTCCTCGAAAAGGGAAAAGAAGGGATAAGGAATTTATATCTCTTATTCAAATATTAAATTTATAAACAATTAATTTACATAATTAAAATTTTAAATAAAATATATCAATTTATATACAATTAAGTCCTTTTATATTCAAGTTAATAAAAGTTTGAAAAACACTACCCAAAAATTTTCTAAGTCCAAAATTCACAGAAAATTTTGGCAGAGTCTCCTTTGTACAGAGAGGTCTGGGAGGAATAATAATATTAACATTAACAATATATATCATATATTTCAAAATAATATATCCCAAACCACGAGAAAACAATATAATATCGCTAGAAAACCATAATCCGAGAATGTACCTATTTGTCGGGCAAACAACGCTTATTTGTGAAACCAAAAGCAGTAGCAATTGCTTCCATAACATGTATTTCACTTATAAAGTCCAAAAAAGTTAATAATTATGTAAAGAGAAATATTTACGTTGTTTCAATCAATAACAACAAATCAACACAACATAACAACAATTTCAAACAAATCGTACAATCATCACATGTACTCAAAGAAATCAATTATACATCCATAGCAACCAAAACAAAGGTTTTGTTCGGGTTCGGAAACTTTAAATCTTATGGAATGATAAATAAACTACAAAGTATATCATGCACTCAACAGTCTTAAATAAAACTTAACAGATTATTCATACATCCTAAACAATTTAAAGTATCATCTCCCCAACATCCCATAAGCCAAAACAGATAATGGTTTCAAGTATTATTCAAGTTCATTCTTATTAACTTCATTTCACATCATTTATTGTTCATAATTTTTCATTCATACAATGATTATTTTATTTTATTTACATTTATCACTTACAAAATTCATTTCCCATTTATTCATACAATGTCTTTTCCTCCTTTCATTACTTTACACTCACTGCTTATATAAGTTATTTCCATTTCAATTATTAGATTATCCATTATTATGTTAGCTTCTTTACAATTTAATTCACCATTAATAGGTTATTTTTTCCACATTCATTTGTTTCATATATTGTATTATTGAATATTAAATTTATTTCTAAGTCATTTCAACACTTCTGAAGTTATAATCATTCAATTAATATAGTACTCACTTTAATTATAAATGGCTTCAACATTAAATCAAGTTTATAATTATTTACTTACAGTATTCACCTTTTACTATTCAATCTGATTATAAATAGCTTAAAATGTTAACTCAGGTTTACAATCGTTTTTCTTACATTATTCACTTTTCTATTACATTTGATTAGTAACATTCCAAACTATTAACCTATGTTTATAACAATTTATAATATCAAAATTCTTATTTATAAAGTAATTCCATTGAACACTTTCATTTACTAAAGTTTACTTGTATAGTATTCTATTACATATTCCTAGTTAACATTACAACTTTTTTTTACATTTTGGTAAGTTATATATATATATATGTCTTATAGAGTGAAATGGAATGTTATATAAGTTCATCTTATTCATTTAGTAAATAAAATGTTCAATAATTATCATTTCTCATTTTCATATCATTTTGATTTACAGTTTACAAAATTCCAGTTTCTTATATTTCCATTAATCACTTTAACATCAAATTCTTTATTTTCATTTTAGAAGTTTCCAATTATTAATACAGTAAAGATCCCATTCATTACAATAATTTCAGTTTCTAATTTACAGAACTTAAGAACTAAACAACCGGGTTCCATTTCAATCCTTTTAAAATAATATATATACTCATAACTTATATATATATATCAAATCAAACTTCAGAAATTAAAATTAAGTTTCGTTTATTAAAATGGATGTGCAGTAAAACTACTACAGTAGTCTTCCCACTTTGAAACTCGAAAATGAACGTCGATGATGCGTGCACTTATCACCGAAATTATTTTCCAGCGACAGAGAGGGGAGTACAGAACTTATTTCCTTCTAAAATTCTTTTAAACATTTCTTTCAAATCGTATTGAAATATTTATATCTTAAAATACTTCCAAATAGTACTAATATTTTATTCCAAAATCTTTTGAAAGAAATTTCAAAAATCCCGAAACTTCAGTTCTAAACTTCCAATTTATATTTACTTTACTTGTAAATCCTGTTTTACAATCAATATTTATAAAATTTCACTACCTAACAACAACATATTACATCCAACTACATTATTTATAAAATTTATTTTTATACATACAAAAATATATAATAGGCAAAATTATTTCATTTACCTATATTTCAAAACAATATCGTGTCGGACTATCCTATTAAGTGTTTAGAAATTCCTATCGATGCCATAGCATCCTATGTACTGACCAGAATTTATAAATACTAAACGGAACAAATTAACACAATACAAAACCTTTTATAACAGTAACAAATACGCTCTCTCATATATACACTCAACGACTCATTCTAGGGTATTACTACCCTATTTATATGAGTCAGACCCCATAAAGCTAAGGTTATCGCTAAACCAAAGCTTTGATACCAACGGTAATGACCTGCCTTTTTGGACGGTTTAAATCGACGTTAAGCCACACACGTCAGACTCAAACCATTAAAAGGGGCAGATTGTTATGCGGTAAATAAGAAAAAGCAAGGAAAGAAAGCAAACAAATACAGAATCTCGTAGCGGAATAACAAAATATAATAATCAAATAAACAGTTCATGAAGCTGTTTACAAATAATCTTTGATTATACTATTACAATACAGATCAAAGTTACATACAACAAGAATAAATAATAAATAAATGCAGTAGGACAACATGATGTAGTGGAATAAATATAATAAATAATAATAGTACAAAATCTTCGTCTTCATCCTCCAGAAAGTAGTCTTCGATAAACTGAAAAGCTCAGACTGACCCGAGCGAATTGAAAAGACAAAACACTCGAGTCAGAACTAAAAGATCTTATGTAAGTTAAATAAACAGTAAATAAATAGTAGTGTACCAGCGTCAGAGATGTTTATGGAGTTTGACATCTCTTATCCAGTGTCTAAAGTGAGTGCAATAACTTAAGAGATGTTCGAGATTACATCTCCTAAGGATCCGTTAAACTATATACATACATAGTACAATACGCTATTATAATAGTGTCTACAGTAAAGTAAAGTATTAAAATAGCGTTAAGGCGTTACCCATATCCCCCTTAACACATTTTATATATTCCCATAGTCTATACAGTACCGTAAGCTCCTCCATGAGGTTTACCTAGAGGGCACTCCATAGGTATGGTACAAAACAAACTCGTAGAAGGCACGATACGGCATGTGAACACAACACTCGATTCAATGCCAGGGTAGATATACCAATTGCACTCCCGATTTGGTGGTAACGCATAGCAGTTACTACCGCCCACCTCGGACACACTCACGTAATCAAAATCGAGGGGTGGCCACCAAATTAATCACAAAGTCATAATATGGTATCGAAGAAATGTGCCCGATAGGAGGAATGACCTCACTTGGCCCGGTATAGCTCTTGTTTTAGTCACATCTAAGTTGACTCACGGGAGTCAGGGTCACGTAAATACCTCATACAGAATCGTTTGCCAAACCATCCTACTACATTTCTGGAATCTCCACCATGTACACAGTTGTTAAAGTGGTTTTCGGTATTGGCAGAGAGTATGACAATATCCGATCCCGGTCTCTTTAACAATCAAACACTTATTTCACACCAGATGGTTCCTTTACATTTCAAAAGTCAATTCATAATTAATATCAAAATATCATATTCGATTTCAAACCATATTACTTTCGAAATATATTCACTTTCAAAACCATATTCACTTTCTAAATCATATCGATAAGATAGGTTAATTAATTTCTCATTCCAAAATCATCATATTTACTCAAATATATCATTTCACTATCAAATATCATTTCAAATCACAACTTAAGTTATAACGTCATTTAACCATATTCACTTTAAAAATCAAGGATTCAAATATAAGCACTTCCACTTTACACAGTCTAAAATTTAGAACATAGTCTAGATAGTTATAAATAGTTTAGTATAGTTTAAAATAAATTTTTAAATAGTTAAAATACCCTAAAATAGTTTAAAAATAGATTAAAATAGTTAAATGGATTTAAGATAGTTTAAATAGAATTAGAATAGTTTAAATATATTTAAAATAGATTATATAGATTTAAAGTAGATTAAATAGATTTAAAATAGATTATATAGACTTAAAGTAGATTAAATAGATTTAAAATATATTATATAGATTTAAAGTAGATTAAATGGATTAAAATAGATTAAAATGGGTTAATTAGTTTAAAATAGGTTAAAATGGATTAAATTGTATCAAATAGATTAAAATAGAGTAAAATAGTTTAAAATTGATTAAAATAGTTTAAAATAGTTTAAAATAGATTTCAAAGTTAAATCCAAAAATTTTCAATAACTCAATTTCGATAAATTCATTTATATTTGACAGTTCAACTTTGAAATTCCAATTTAAATCCTTTGAACAATTCATTAAATAAATTCAAATTTCAGCATTAAGGCTTGGATTTTCGAAAATAATTCAGTTTATATAAATCAATTTCTATTTCAAAATACCAATTAACTGAATTCAAAATTTAAAGAATTAAAAATCATTTAATTTAACAAATCCAGTGTCCGTATATAATTTTCTACCTATGGTCAAGTGATACGAATATTTATCATTTCAATCCACAATTTAAAATTTTACGGGTATATATCATTTCAACCCGCAATCCCAAAATTAATTTCAAATCCATGAAATCGCTCGAGTCTATCATTTCAACCCATAACGATTTCTCTCTAATCTATCAAATCGTTCGGGTATGTATCATTTCAACCCATAGGGAACTTGTAGTGTTATAACAGTATAAAAATATAACATCCAGTCATCCAATATCAACAATCAAACATACATTACAATCATCATCCGAATTAACCAATAAACATCCATAGATAACTGATTATCATTAAAAGGTATCAAATTGACGATTAAATTCGATATTAAATTAGACGATGATTAAATGCAATAAAAGTAAAATTTAACTAGAATGACAATTTAAACATACCAAACATCAATCAATTAATTTCTAATCACATCATAAATTTTGTTAATTTGACATAAGAAAATTTAGTAGTTGTGAGTGGGTTAAAATACTCACCTTTGATTTCAAATCGATTAGAAATCCAAATAAAGGGCCCAAATTTAAATAGTCCAGAATTCATCCAAACTAGTTCCATAATGTCCGGAATTCTGATACGATCGCGGCGGAACAAACCGCACGTAAATCCGAGCTCGTATGTAAAAGTTATTAATATTGGAATTTAGACGATTAAAATTAAAATTAAAACAAGCAAATAATTAACAGATGCCACATCACCTTCTGGAAACTCAAGAAACCCTAGGTACAACATCAGATCGTGATCGAACATGAAGCCTCCACCGTATGCAACCTTTGACCAATTTTCGCCGCCACCTCCATCACTTTGACCACGATCGACCAACGCCAGGACCTTCCTCTCTCCGAGCCAACCTCCCCATGCCAGTGCCATCACCTCCGGTGCCTAGGATGGACAGCCACCACCGCTCCCATGATCATTAAATTTCAGAAAATCGCGACCACCTTGACATGAACGAACGACAGATCCAAGACCTGCTCGACTGTAACGACCCGAAATTTTCAATCCCGAAAATTCCAAATAGTTAGGGTAAAGAAGAAAAGAGGTAGAAGAAGAAACAGAAAACAAAACACAGAATCTCAAATTCGCAGTGGATCAAAATATAATATACAAATAACAGCATTTACACAAAGAAAGCTGTAAATGTCAAGTTTATACAATACATCAGAGTACAACCATTCACACAAAAACTGGACAGTTATAATTAACTTGTCCCAGAAAACTCTCCAATACACAACGGAATATACTCCATACGTTCCTGCCATCTAGCTCGCCTCCTGAGCTCTAGAATGTTCTAACTTGAAAATCTGTAATACTCGGTCTGACCCGAGCATTACATCAAAGTAACACCCGGATCAGGTTGGAAACCAGCATGAGTAAACCCATATAACTTGAAATATTAAGTTATAAAACTTATTTTGAAAACCAGGGTAACTCATACCTCACTACGAGTTCTTATCTTATTATAGTCAAACAATTTCACAAAATAATATCTAAGTACCGTTACTTAGTTCCAATGGTCCAGATTACTCAATTTATTCCATTCCAGCCTATTTGATTTAAAAATCAAATCTATAAAGAATTATAGATTACTAATCAAAGTGGTTCCGGATATCGCTTATATCTGATCCCGGTCTCTTCGAATTCAATACTATCTTTTTAAACCAAGTTGTTTAAGTTAAACAATTTAATTTAAATTCAGGATATCATATTCACATAGCAATTCTATCACAGATAGATAACTTATATTATCACAATTCATCCAAAGCATCTCATATCACAGAGCATCACAATCACATATCAGATATATCAAATAATCCAAGGAATTCAATATAATTTAATCATCCATAAGCAAGGTTAATTAGTTATACAATTCCTAATTAATTTAATTAAATTAATTACTTTTATTTCCTACTTAATTAACATTAATTAATTACAAACCATTTATTATTACTTTAATTAATTAATGAAATTAATTAATCAATCCTTAACCATTCACATAAATTAATTAACCTTTAATTATTTACATTAATGAATTAAACTATAATTAATTACAGTAATAAGCGATCCTTAATTAATTATTCCTTGATTAATTATCCTTTAATTAATTACCTTAATTAATTAATCCTTTAATCACTTTCATTAAGTAATTATTCTTTAATTACTTTCATTAATTAACCAACTCTTTAATTAATTACATAAATTAATTAATTCTCAAATTAATTACCTCAAGTAGTTAATCTTTAATTACTCACAATAATTACAACAAATAATTAACCTTAAATTAATTACATACATTAGTTATCCTTTCAATAAAAACTGGGTTTATATTCTTTTGAAAACTTGGTTATTAAACATAACCTGAGCCCAAGTTCTAAATTACCCGAGCCAAAACCCAAAATACCTGAGCCTATTCCCGACACACTCGCGATCATCACACTACTTCAAGGCAATCCACCATCTACTTTGAGTTTTACCCGATATAAACCCTTCATTCCCGAATATCACGAACAACCCAGACAACAACATACACGCGTGCACGTGTACGCCTGATCCAACCATCTCCGATCAACGTTCCGAACGCCAGCAAGTCGCCGACCACCTATCCGAGCATCCCGACCACCCAGAACCCCAGACCACCACATAGAACACAATCGAACAATTTCGAACACTCATCAGAACGAAACCCGATCACCCAAACACCTCGCATCGCCATCTCCGTCCATCTGAACCCACGTGCTCACACCGATAGCTGCGCTAGACCTTCCTCTTCCTTTCCCCCACCTCCGAGCCAACTCGAAACCATCGCGACGTCGCATAGCCCTCACAATCATCGTCGACCTGAACCATACCTTAAACCCTATATCGACGCCGTTCGGCCACCACGATCATCTGATAATCCAGCAAGCATTTTTCCTAAGATCCCTGATCTTCGAACAACCTCCAGTGACAATCACGATGCACCACTATTTCCCGTTCGCCGTAAATTGACAAAAACCCAGATCCCGTTCATCTCTCAATTCCTCACCATTTACAAGTCTAAAAATTATGATTCGATCGCCAAAAATCATCATTTTCAAAAACGAAACCAATTATATAATTGGATCTTGCAATCATGAAGGTCGAATTTTTGATATGTTTTGAGTTTCACTGTAAATTCCTATTTCCAAAATATTTACTGAATAATTCTCCTTGGAACAATTTTTAAAATTAATGTTACATTGTTACTAACATTTTTCACCTAGAGATTATAGCCTAAAACTGTTTGTGTAAAGAGATATAAATTTTTCTTTGAATTTATAGAACCTGTTACACAACAGAGGTATGTATATTTACATATAGTATATTTTAAAACCTTTTTATCCAAGCAACCATACAATTCATCCATGCAAACCATATTTACAACACTACTATCATAAACCATCACATGCATCAGGATATCAAGGAGATTTAGCTTTTCAAAATTAAGTTTACTCACAGGTTTGCAACAGAGACAGGTTTGATCCTGGAAATGAAAAATCTGGAAGTTTTATTTGATTTTTATCTGTTGAATTCATCTTGCGTTGAACCTTGATGCATTTGAATTGTTAGCTTGTTTGATCTGAACCTTGAAATGATCTTCAGTTTTAAATTTGAAAGCTGGAACGTGTTTTGATTTTTATCTTTGGTTTGTTATTTTTGTTTACAGGCTTTGGTTTCTTAGTTTTGAAAATGAGGATATCAAAGAAATGAAAGAGAGGAGTGTAAATATATTTATAGCTTGATTCCTAATATTTCTTTTTTTTTAAATAAAGAAAATGAATAAAAGTGACACTAGTTTAATAATCTTACATTTGTCATTTGCATGAGTTAATTAACTTACATTTGTTTTATGCATGTGTTAATATATTTTAAAATTCAATTTATTTTAAGATAATTATCTTTTGAATTTCAAATTAAAATTTAAATTCTATTTAAATCAACGCATATGTATACAACACATAATTTATTTGTTTAACTTATGAATCAGTGTTTTAAATAGTTAAAATCAGATAATTATCCAATTATCAGATGACCAAAAATCCGGGTTATCACATTCCTCCCCCCTTTAAAACTTTTCGTCCTTGAAAAGGAACGAAGCCATAATTTTATTAAAATGTTCATTATGATTTAAATTACTCTTTGAACATTTTTAACTCTTAACTTTTTTTATTTAAATTTTTAGAACACTTTAAAAATATACATAATATTATCAAAATAGCTTTAAAAATACTTTTTATAACTCGATGTCTCAACAAGTCCATCCTCGTTCTCACAGAAATTCGGTCATACGTTGATCAGGCGTAGGATTGAAAATCTATAAGTACTCGGTAAACCCGTTTTCAACATCCAGTGAAAATACTTGGAAAAATATTTTGTCGAAAATATAGAAAACACTTTTGAAAATATTGAAAACATCTTTGGTGAGAATGCTATGGAAATCATCACCCTCTCCATGGTCGTAGTTAACCCGATGATTGTGTCGCCATCCCGGCAAAACCATAGATAACTGTAGGCCTCCGTGCCCCTCGATTACACCATGGAACCCGCTACAGATCGCAGCTATACCCGGGGTTACGTTGCCATCATGACAAATACCCATATAACTGTAGGCATCAGCGCCCTCAAATTTTGTGACGCCCCACCTCTATACCCACGCTAACCAAGAACACTACGATGTAGTGTTGTCAATTAGCGCGGAGAATAAGGCTGTGGAGGAGCGACCATCCATGTAACTTCTTTGTGCGAGCACCGATACGTCAGATAGAATAGAATGCATATCTTTTAAGGAGGAAATCCGACATACCGATACAAACACAAAGCTATCACACGGTGGCTATATATAATCTTCGGAAAACAAACATAGAAATAATCATAACATAAATCAGTCACAGACATCCATATCACAAAGGCGGAAGAAGATATGAATAAATATATAACACATTAAAGTGTACATCAGAGTAGTGGTCAGAAAGATCCACGATAATACAAAAGAATAGCATCACGTGCTATACAAAAGAATAAGTACACAACATAGAGTCTATATCTCAAAGGTGTACATCCAAAAACTACTAATCTATGTAGTTAGCCAAAAGTCAGAAATATCCTGAAGAGAAGTCAAGCAGAAGCACCTGAAACATCTCGGTCTGACCCGAGTATTATTTATAAGAAAATAATAAACGGATCAGTCTAACTATAAATATCAGATGATATGGTATAAAGTAAATGGCATGACATGAACATGAAATAACTATTACGACATACTACTATAAGTATGTAAATGATAATCAACAAAAGATTAATCAATATCACAAGAATCTTCTCAAAGATAAGGTAGGGTATCATACCCTAAACTTGTATTCATAACAAGTCAATAACACATGAATTCACCAATGCACAAAAACTGATATCATATCAATGAAAATCATGAAAATTGGTGAAGCACAAAATTCCAGAAATCATCATCAGAAATCCAGAAAACACATAAAAAGGGGGGAGGCCTAACACATGAATGGGAGCATGAAAACTCACCTACGCGTAAACACATGACGAGAAGCTATCTCATGGAAGCTATCCATTAAATTTTCACACAGGAATGGCCCGAAGACCGTAGGGTGCTACCCTAGAAATGTGATGGCGAAACATCACATGATCGGGGTATAGTCTCCCACGTAGACAAAGAGACATCGCTCAATCGCTAGTCTAAATCACAAAAATGATCGTCATGATCATAAGGAAGTGTCAATCACACCAAGCTAGTAAATATATGAGTTTAGCTTCATGTCCCATAACCACTTGCTTAACTTAAATATTTACGAACAAGCTGTAAATCTTCACTAGGAAATTGTCACAAAAATGGTTCAATCGAACAAGTCCAAGAGCTAACCGACGAAGTGAACGCAAGTGTTTCATACCACCCGTTTTACTAAGTCGTTTAAGTCGATTTCTCATTCGAGTGAAGTAAAGGCTTGTATATACTAGTAGATTGAAAATCGGTTTGAGAAAATGAACTTTTGATATTTAAAATAGTGTTGAAATCGCTTTGATGAAAGAGTTTTGATATTTACTATTAGTATTGAAACCTTCATATATCTTTAAAGTGACAAGTCATAAAACGATGGTAGAAACAAATCAATTCACGTTCGAAGACGTGAGTAAAGTCCAAAGAAGTCAATCCCAAAACCATCAAAGTAGAAATTCTGACAAATGTTTTTCAGATGAGATTGCCTACGGCGCGGGGGTCCAGGGGGCAGCGCCCACGGCGGGGTGCGGGGCAGCGCCCCGTCACGGTACGACTTAATGAGGACAAGCGACCAAAGGATGCAGGACGACTTAATAGCCGAACGACTCAAGGACGCCGAACGATCGAAGGAGGCTGAATGACTTAAGGAGACCGAACGACAAAAATGCCGAACGCTCTAAGTGTGCCGATCGACTCAAAAATGCTGAACACTCAAATATGCCGAACGGCTTAAAGATGCCGAACGCTCGAAAATGCCGAACGCTCGAATATGCCGAACGGCTTAAAGATGCCGAACCGACCTAATATGCCGATCCGACAAGAAGATGCCGAACGACTCAACAGCCGAATGACTCGAAAATGCCGAGCGTTCAAGAGACCGAACGACTTGAAGATGCTGAACGCTCAGGAGGCCGAACGTTCAGGAGGTCGAACACTCCGGAGGCCGAACGTTCAGGAGGTCGAACACTCAGGAGGCCGAACGTTCAAAGATACCGAACACTTAAAGATGCCGGTCGACTAAATGATGCCGAACAGCTTAAATAGGCCGAACCGATCGACTCAACGATGCCGAACAGCTCTAGGGGGCTGGAAAATTCGTCAAAACGCTCAAAAATGGTGTTTTTCGCCAATCCAATCCAAACCAAATGCAAATATTCATACAAATGTAATAGGGGATCATTCCCAACAGCCCAATGACAATTTAAGCAAGATGTGAGACTAAAAATCTCACCTTTTCACGGAATTTGATGAAGATGGAGATTTGAGAGCAAAGCAAGAACACCAACAAGCTTGAATCAATGGTCTTCACGTGAATTTGATGTTGAATCTCGGATTTGCAATAGAATTTGTGTTTGGAGTTTTAATTTCCACTTCCCACCACCATTTTTGACAAAGCTTGGAGTGTTTTGATAGAGTGAGGAAGATGGTTGGGCTGAACTAAAGGGGTGCAGTCCAAACCAAAGTCAAAGGCGGGAAAAAGTGTTGAAAATTTCACTATCTCCAAACATATCGAAGTTTACACTCAAAAAGATCGCAAACGTCATTTTGAACTCAATGGGGGTGGTCTCGAGTCCTAATTTGACCGTATGCAAAAAGTAGCTTTTCGGACTAACATCCGACTAACGATAAAATATTTAAATAAAATATTTAAATATAGAATCGATAGATATGCGGGTTGTTACAAATTTCGCTGCCAAATGAAACTTCTCCACTCCTACCATAGATCGCAGTCTACCGATGTTACGTTGCCATGACGGCAAAATCAAACGTAGACCGTTGACACTCACCTCCACACGATTTTCGCTATGGTCTACAGTAGATCGCAGTGACATCGAGTTACACTGTCGTCACAGCATAACCCAAATGTGATGCAGGCCAGCCTGAAGAAGTCCTAGGTCGCAACCAACCTAACGACCCAAAACTGGAAAATAAGTTGTTAAAAGTTGAAGTCTTAGGTCGCTCACGACCTAATGGGTTTTTAGGTCGCTCACGACCTATGGAAGGTTGGCTACGAGTTAACGGAATCAACGCTCAGGCATACAAACGACCTAACTTGTTTTTAGGTCGCATACGACCTAAAGTGAAACAGGATGTAACGCTTGGGTTATGTCATAAGTCGCTAACAAGTTACGACCTAACGAAGCTGCGACCTAGCGAGGTAACAAAGCTGCACAGTGAAAAAGCGGAAGCAACGGAAGAGTTAGGTCGCGTACGACCTAACGAGGCTTTTAAGTCGCTCAAGCGACCTAGTGAAGAATCACGAGCTATCGAGTTAAGACTAACTTTAGGTCACAGAGATATGTTACGACCTAAGTTAGGTCGCGAGAAGATGAAGAAAGATAGGTCGTTCGTTATAGGTCGCAAGACATTAAGTCGTGAGGACTTAGGTCGTGAAACCTTAGGTCGCAAAGACTTAGGTCGCACAGTTTTATGAAGCCGCTCTTTAAAGTCGCTGAAGCTTGATGCCGTTGATTCTTATGCCGAGTTAATCTCTGCCGTTGATTCTTTAAGTCACTGATGGAAACTGGAGCATTGAAGTTAGGTCACGTGAATTGTATGTTGAGTCGTAGACGATCTATATGTTGTACATTTTGTTAAGTCGTTTGTTATAAGTCGTACATGTTAAGTCGTGATGGTTTGTATGTGTGTGTTGTAATGTGATCTGTTAGGTCATTGCCGACCTATACTAAGTCGCATCTGTTCTTAGGTCGCACCATTTTAGGTCGTAGGTCGTTCACGACCTAAGTGTTGTTGAAATATTTGTTCTGTTTTGGGCGTGTTGAGTTGTAGCCTATAAATAGGCAAGTGGTGTCATTTTGTAATAGTTTAGTTGATTTGAAATAAAACTCTTGTTTTGTTAGCTTTGTGCTTTCACCAATTGGTAGTTGAGTGTAATCTCCTATCTCCTCTTTCGAATAATCGAGTGCGCTCGATTCAACGACTGCAGAAGCCGATTCATGGAATCTAGTGCGCTAGATCAACGTGTGAAGAATCGCAGATCTTTGAACCCGGTATCGTGCGCGATCAACGAGTTCGGGATAGCTAGAATTCGGTATCTTCGGATCAACGAATTCGGGCATTTCAGTATCTTCCAATCCATCGATTGCTACTCTCATCGATCGACATTGTTTTTTATTAATCCGCTGCATCAGTTTTGGTATCAGAGCTTGTTTAGCCAATCATAGCTAAGTCGAGTCTTGGAGCCAATCATCTTGAAGAAGTTTGAATCGAAGTGAAGATTTGAGGTTATTAATCACGGCCGAGAGCAAGAAGGGAAGTTGTTCGACTTTGTATTGAAGTTTGAAGGACGGATCTATCTTGTTTGGGAGTTTGGTTGTTCATCGTGTTCATCACAATTTGCAACACGTGTGAAGATTTCGATCCATTTCATTTTGGATCAAAGTTCGAAAGGTGTTTGAATTTTGAAGTGTTGAAGAGTTTGTAAAGTTTCAAATCATGCCGCCAAGAAGAGCTAATCGTCACCAAAACGTAGAAGCTTTGTATCGAAGAGAAGAGGCTGATGAGATGGAGCAACGAATCAATGAAAACTTTAGTGAAAAGCTTAACGAAGGAATTGGACGATTAGAGAAGATGATGTTAGAGATGAGTCAGAATCGGAGAAGGGTATCACCTGAATCTAATCATGGGGAAAGTAGAGTCTCACCACATTCCAATCGAGACAGAAGTGTTGAAGATGATCAAAGGCGTGGGAGGAACGTGAATGATCGAGAACGGAGGAATGTCGATAGGAGGAATGTTGGTGGAAGACGTGATGGTAGTAGAGATGTGGGTGGACGAGATAGACAACGATATACATCTGATTTTGAAGAGGAGTATGATGGTGGTAGTGTTCGAGGACAAGGACGAGGACAAGGAAGAAATCACTCTAAGTATGATCACAAGTGGGAGTCGGGGATGAAGACTGAAATTCCTGAATTCAAAGGTGGTATGCAAGTGGAGGAGTTTCTAGATTGGGTGGCTAATGTTGAAGAAATTTTTGATTTCAAAGAAGTTCCAGAACATCGTAGAGTGAAGTTGGTTGCTACAAGGTTGAGGGGTAGAGCTTTGGCATGGTGGCAGCAAACCAAACTTACACGTGAACGAATGGGGAAATCAAAAGTTGAATCTTGGGAGAAGATGAAGAAATTGATGAAAGCAACGTTCTTACCTTACAATTATCAATCTTTGATGTATCAACGTTTGCAGAATTTGAGGCAGGGCACAAAGAATGTTAATGATTACGCGGATGAATTCTATCAGCTTATTGCGAGGAATGATATTATGGAAACGGAAGAGCAGTTGACATCTAGATTCATTGGGGGATTGCGAATGTAGATTCAGGATATGGTTAACATGTTTGATCCCAGATCTGTAGCGGAAGCACATCAGAAAGCGTTGGCTTGGGAGAAACAGGGACGACGAGAAGGTGGTGTGTTTACAAATTCCAATAATCAAGTAAAGGGTGTTAGTGGGAGTTCTAATGTTTCAAAAGCTGTTGCGAAACCAGTTGTGAATGAAGTTGGAAAGGCGAAAGTCAATAATGGTTTCAAGTGTTATAATTGCCAAGAAATGGGCCACAAAAGTAGCGAATGTCCAAAGCCGAAGAAGAGAGCTATGATAGCAGAGGTTGAGGATGAGGATGAAGAAGCTGAATGTTCCAATTCACCACCTGATGAGGAGGAAGAAGAAGTGTCGGGAGACGAAGGTTATAATCTAATGATGAAGAGGTCCTGTTTAACACCAAAGCAAGAGGAGGATTGTAGTTGGTTAATGAGCAATATTTTTCAGTCAACATGTACCATTCTGGGGAAGGTTTGCAAATTTGTTATTGATGCTGGAAGTTGTGATAATATAATTTCTTCAGAAGCTGTGAGGAAGTTGCCGTTGAAGACTGAGAAACATCCGAAACCGTACAAGCTAGCTTGGTTGAGGAAAGGCGGGGAGGTGAAGGTTGGACGAAGGGCTTGTGTGACGTTTTCAATTGGAAAGAAATACAAGGATGAAATCTGGTGCGATGTGGTAGATATGGATGTCTGTCATTTGTTGCTGGGGAGACCGTGGCAGTATGATAGGGCGGTGCAACATGATGGGCGTACCAACAGTTACAGTTTCATGTTTGAAGGCACAAAGATTACTCTAGTTCCAAAGAAGCGACAACAGGAGGAAAACAAGTTGGAGGAGATTGAAGAGCTTAAAACTTTGTTATCTTTGAAGGAGTTTGTGAAGGAAGTAGAGGAGGAGCCTGAAGTGTTTTTGTTAATTGGGCGAGAGAGCAGTGAAGAGGTTGAAATTCCAGAAAAAGTGAAACCAGTTTTGAAAGAATTTGACGATGTATTTCCAGAGGAGTTACCAACGGAGTTTCCATCGTTGAGGGATATACAACATCAGATAGATCTTGTTCCAGGTGCTGTGTTGCCACACAGACCACATTATCGAATGAGTCCGAAGGAACATGAAGAATTGAGGAGGCAAGTGGAAGAATTGCTTGAACAGGGGCGTGTGCGGGAGAGTTTAAGTCCTTGTGCTGTACCAGCTTTATTGGTACCCAAAAAGGATGGAACGTGGAGGATGTGCACAGATAGTAGAGCATTGAATAAGATCACAGTCAGATACAGATTTCCGATGCCGAGGCTTGATGATTACTGGATCAAATCAGTGGGTTCGTAATCTTTTCTAAGATTGACTTGAAGAGCGGTTATCATCAGATTCGCATTAGACCAGGGGACGAATGGAAGACAGCATTCAAGACGAGGGAAGGATTGTACGAATGGCTGGTAATGCCGTTTGGTCTATCGAATGCACCAAGTACATTCATGAGGGTGATGAATCAAATTTTCAGGCCATACATTGGGAAATTTGTGGTGGTTTACTTCGATGATATTCTAATCTACAGTGCTAGTACAGAAGAGCATGTTCAACATTTGAAGAAAGTGTTAATTATTCTTCGTGAGGAACAATTCTATGCTGCTACAAAGAAGTGTGTTTTTATGGCGAGAAGTGTTTTATTTCTGGGGTATGTTGTGTCGGAAGAAGGAATACAGGTTGACCAAAGTAAAGTCGAAGATATCAGAGATTGGCCGCAACCCAAGACGATAACGGAAGTTCGTAGTTTTCACGGGTTGGCTTCATTTTATCGAAGGTTTATTCCACACTTTAGTAGTGTGATGGTACCTGTGACTGATTGTATGAAGGGTAAACAGTTTGCATGGACGGAGGAAGCCGGGGTTGCTTTTGATCGAATCAAAGAACTCTTGACGTCTGCACCAATTCTAATATTACCAGATTTTCAGCTAGTGTTTGAACTACACACTGATGCATCCAAGGTTGGGATTGGAGGAGTGTTGAGTCAGAGGGGACGTCCGATTGCATACTTTAGCGAGAAGTTATCAGGAGGAAAGATGAGATACAATACATATGATGTGGAGTTTTATGCTGTTGTGCAAGCTATTAAACACTGGAGACATTATCTATTTCAGAAAGAGTTCGTTCTTTACACTGATCATGAGGCATTGAAGCATTTACAAGGGCAAGACAAGATTTCAGCAAGACATGCATCGTGGATTGCATATCTACAACAGTTTACATTTGTTGTGAAACACAAGTCGGGAGTGACGAATCGTGTTGCAGATGCTTTGAGTAGAAGGAATCATTTGTTAACAACAATGAAGATTGAAGTAACGGGATTCGATGTGTTACCAGATTTATTTGTCGATGATCCTTACTTTACAAAGTTTGTTGATAAAGTTAAGGAGGGGAAGACAGATGAGTTTATGATGGTAGACGGTTTTCTGTTCAAAGGAAATCGATTATGTATACCTGATTGTAGTTTGAGAATGAAGATTGTAAAAGAGCTACATGAAGAAGGACATGTTGTGAGAGACCGTACATTACAGTTGATTTCACAATCTTACTTTTGGCCATCAATGAGGAAAGAGGTGGAGAGGTTTGTGGAACGATGTCATATCTGTCAGGTTTCGAAAGGAACTGCGACTAATGCTGGGTTATATATGCCATTACCGGTACCAACTAAACCATGGGTTGATGTGAGTATGGACTTTGTGTTGGGGTTGCCGAGAACACAGCGTGGTAATGATTCCATTTATGTGGTGGTTGATCGGTTTTCAAAAATGGCACATTTTATTGCTTGTAAGAAAACGGCTGATGCTGTTCATGTTGCTCAATTATTTTTCAAAGAGATATATCGACTTCATGGATTGCCAGAATCTATTGTGTCGGATAGAGATACTCGTTTTCTGAGTCATTTTTGGCTAAGTTTGTGGAAGATGGTGGGAACGAAGTTGAACTTTAGCAGCGCTTATCATCCACAAATGGATGGACAAACCGAGGTTGTGAACAGATCATTGGGAAATTTGTTGAGGTGTCTTGTGCAAGACAATCTGAAGAGTTGGGATGTGAAGTTATGCCAGGCAGAGTTTGCTCATAATCATGCAGTGAATCGTAGTACGGGTTTCAGTCCGTTTCAGATTGTATATTCTAGTTTGCCAAAGGGTCCGTTGGAGTTAACGGTCATACCACAACCAAAGAAGACAGTTAGGCGAGCTGCTGATTTTGTTGAAGGATTGACAGAGTATCATAGAATCGTTCAAGAACGATTGGAAAAGGCGAATGAGAAGTACAAACGTGCTGCAGATCTAAAGCGAAGGAGTGTTGAATTTAATGAAGGTGATTGGGTTTATGCAGTGCTAACAAAGGATCGTTTTCCGGTGGGAACATACAATAAATTGAAAGCACGGAAAATTGGTCCAGTAGAAATTTTGAAGAAAATCAATGAGAACGCATATCGGTTGAAATTACCGGATGATGTTCATACTTCTGACGTTTTCAATGTCAAATATTTGATTCCATATCATGGAGAGGAGCTTGTAGTACAAAAGGAAGGAGCAAATTCGAGGTCGAATTTTTGTCAACCAGGGGAGGATGATGCAGGCCAGCCTGAAGAAGTCCTATGTCGCAACCAACCTAACGACCCAAAACTGGAAAATAAGTTGTTAAAAGTTGAAGTCTTAGGTCGCTCACGACCTAATGGGTTTTTAGGTCGCTCACGACCTATGAAAGGTTGGCTACGAGTTAACGGAATCAACGCTCAGGAATACAAACGAACTAACTTGTTTTTAGGTCGCATACGACCTAAAGTGAAACAGGATGTGTAACAACCCTGTATTTTGTGATTATTTTAATTGTATATTTTGGTTATTTTAATTAATTTCCTGATTTAAATACTTTATTTTATTTATTAAAATGAATAAATTTTGTTATTTTAAATATAAATTTTGATTTTGATGTGAATTAGAATTCCAAACATGACTAAAAAGAATATTTTCCAGAAAAGTGAATTTTGGTCAATATGGTCAAACTTTGACTTTTAATTTAGAAATTTGAAAGTTTGAAAATTTGAATTTTATCTTTTATTATGAAAGTAAATAAAATTTTAAGAATAATGCTTTTCGTTTCGTTGAAATCTGATTTATAATGTGAAAGTTATGCCTTTTTCAATATTGTGTGTAATTTGCTGTATTTAACAAATTGTTTATTTTAAATTGTATAAATAATATTTTATTTGGTCATGTAATGTTCTAATTTATATTTATATGGGTAAAATAACATGTTGTGCATATATTTTGGTTTTAAAACATTTTTTAAAAGTATAATTGACATTTTCCAGTGTCAGTTGTATTTTGCTTACAATTTCTAATTTCCAGTTTCAATTAATTAAAGTAATTCTTTATTTATTTTTCTATTTTTTTCTTAAAATCTTATTTGATTCTCATTCCCACTTTATTTTGTTCCTCATTTATTTTATTTATTTGACCTTTTATTTGTTTTAAAGTGAAATAGAAATTTTCTAAAACTAGTGATATTCTATTTGTAAATTTTAAGTCCTGTTTTGAATTTTTAAGCAATTTCTTTAGTTCTTTTTCTAATTTCTCTAAATTTAATTATTTATTTCATTTTGAAAATATAAATGAATTATTTTACTTCACATTTTTGTTTTAAAATATTTTTAAAATGAAGTTGTTAATTTTCCAAAGTCAATAGTGATTTATTTGTAATTTCTGGACCCTGTTTTCAATTTTTAAGCAATTTCTTATATTCTTTTTCCATTTTCTTTAAAATTAATTAATTATTTTTATTTTATATTACTTTGTTTCGGTTTTAAAGTCAATTTACTGATTTTATTTTTGTTTTATTTGAATATAAAGAAAAAGAAATATGAAGAGTTTTAAAAGCTTATTTACCTTAAGTCCTTTCATTTGCCATAACTCCTCAATTACTATCTTGGCTGTGCATTTTTGGTTTGTAGCCGTGAGTTTTCAGCCTCCATTCACCCAAAAACATTTTACCTTCTCATTCATTCATGGCTTCAAGAAAAATCTATGGGTAATGGCTACTTTTTACACTTTTCTTCTCATTTTTCATGTATTTTGCCTTGTTTTCTTTGCTTCTTTGAATGACCTCCACTCCATATCCACGGTCACTACCCCATACGTCTCTTCCCTGCCATCACCACCACCTACTCCTATGGTCTTGACCAAGGCCGAGCCACCATGATGCCAAAACTCCACAAAAAAATTGCAAAACAAGCCATAAAAACATGATTGTTTACCACTATTGCTTCACCACTCCATTTTCCACCACCACCACCACCTTAGGCCGCCTCCACCACCTTTTGCCAGACCACCACACACCTTTTATTCCACTGACCTGATCCATACCCCTCTGACCTGACCACACAAGCCCATGGCCGAGCCATTTTTGTGAACAAAACCCACCTATTTTGCCTTAAACTCTTCATATTCCTTTGTATAAACTTCCTCCTCATATTCTACTACCTAGGCCATGCATACACATGACCAAACATGAGCCAAACTTGTTCAAACCAGAGCCAAAACCATCCCTAGGCCATGACAAAAGAATAGAGAAAGCAAGGCAAAAGATTTGGCATTCGTATCTCTTTTTATTTAAAAGTTATTTCATTTCTAGTGTATTGAAATTTATGGTTTGCTTTGATTTTTGTTTGGGTTGTAACACAAGATCTATATCATTGGATTTTCTCTCCACACTCAAATTGTATTAGAGTTGTCGTGCCTTCGTAATCTTTGTGTTGTGAGCTTTGTTGGCAAATCTCCAGCTTAACAGGTGAGTTATTCTCACCAGACAATATGTACATATATAACTAGTGAATTGACCCCTTTTGAATCTGTAAAATGCATTATCATGTTACACCTGCTATGTTATGAATTTATGATGTTTACCCATGCTTAAACACCTATTATATTATATGTTACTGTTATATTATGCTGTTCTATTATTTTTATCAGTTTATCACACTGCAAGTTCCCTTTAGATTAGAATCACTATGGGTTGAAATGATACATACCCGAACGGACTTTAGAATAGGAGAAAATCATTATGGGCTGAAATGATAGGCCTGAATGATTTTCAATTATTTTTTTCATTTCCTTGGGATTGCGGGTTTGAAATGATCAAACCCGGGTTTTCTTTGTAAATTACAGGTTGAAATGATATATTACCCGTATCACTTTACCTAGACTAGAAATGAAATACAGACCCGTAGTTAAAATATGACTTATAAATTTTTTTTTAAATATTTTAAAAATGTAAATATTATGATATTTTGATTTAAACTAAATAAAAATGATTTTTGTAAAGCATTATTGATTTTCTGAAAATTTATAAGTGAAATAAATTAATGGTAAAATTAGAAAATTTGAAATGTAAGTTATTTTGGGAAATTTTAATTTGGTGATAATTGGAATTTAAATTAAATATGAAATATGATAAATTCATGATAATTTGGATTAAAGTTAATTTAAATGATTTTATAATATATTAATGATTTTTGAATAAAGTAAAAATGTGAAATGAATGAATATTTAAGTTGAAATTTTGAAATATAACTAAAATTGGAAATTTGTGAATTTGGCTTAAAAGTGAAATTTAAGTTAAGTAAATAAAAATGGAATTAAGTTATATTTGAAAATTTAAACTTAAGTGTTAAGTTAATTTAATTTAATGAATTTATAATTTAATATTGGAATTTAATAAGTGAATTATTATTAAATTTTGATTTTTGAATGGAGGTTTAACTTTATAAAATCATGAATATAAGGGTATTTGAATGATTGTTTTAAAAGTGAAATTATATGATTTTATAAGTTAAAAATGATTTATATAAAAATATAATTGTTTGTGAAATTATACTGAATATTTGAAGTTAATTAACTGCATTTCTGAAATGTTATTAATTCTAATGTAAATGATAATACAACATTTGTAAATGCTGTAGTTGATAATAATGAACCAAATGGCTAAATTTAATTAAAGGCTATTATAGCATTTTTGTAAATGTTATAATGGTTGAATTTAACTAAGTTTATTTGAAACTAATGTAACCCTATTACAGCATTTTAAATGCTGTCTTTTGTTAAATTGAACTGTTTTAAATGTGACTTTTCGTAGCATTTTCTAAATGCTGCGAAAGTTGAATTTTCATTGTTTTAATTAATTTAAGTGAACGAATGAACTTTGAAAAGTTAAATTTTTGGAAATTTAAAATTTTAATTATTAAATATACTAACTTCATTTTTATGATTTAAAATGAAGTAATTTGTTTCGAAATATAAATTATTTTGAAATATGATATTTTGATATTTTGAAATGGATTTTATAAGGATATTGAATTTTGAAATGATATTTGATTTCGAAGTATAAAATACCATTTTTAAATTTTAACCACGGGATGTATTTAATTTATAGTTTAACTGATCCTTAAAGGATGGGCGATCCCAAGCATCCTTTGAGTTATTGTGCATTTCTACTACAGTTCACTTGAGTTGGTTTACATTATATAAGTATATATTGTCCTGACTCGAGTGTTTTGTGTTTTACTTTACGCTCGGGTCAGCCTGAGTATTTACAGCTTAGCTTTGGATTTCTTTTTGGAGCTAGGAATCGCTGGAGATTCTGCTTGTCTAGTTATCTGTTCCTTTCAGTTCAGTTGTTCTATTTCAGTTCTGGTATTCATAAACTTCTATTTATTTGAGATGTCTATTGTATATGTTTTCAAGCAGATATTATGTATTATGTTTTGAGAGTTTGTTATAGTAGCTTCATGAACTACTATGGTTTTTTTATATTCCGCTGCGAGTTATTCTGATATGTTCTGTGTCTGTGATCCTGTGTATTTGATTTCATTTGCTCCAAATTTATTTACAATCTGTTATTTTGAATTATTCAAGCCAGACATGTGTGGATTATTGTCGATTTGAATGGTCCAAAATACCGGGTCGTTACAGTTGGTATCAGAGCTTTGGTTTTAGGCAAACCTTAGCCTGCAGAGCAAAAACTCATTAGAGATAGGGTAGAAATACCCTAGAATAAGTGAAATCAATCTCAGAATCATTTCTTTGTGAGAGAACGTATTTTCGAAGTATAAAATGATTTTCAAATGATTTTTAAAGAATTTTCAAAGATTATTTTGATATAAATTTCCTTGCTTTAAAAGTAAAATATTTCTTAAACTTCATTCCTTTCGTATCCACCTTGTTAGTAATTTCTTTGATTAGGATCCTCTAAAATTTTGAACTTCTCTCTTGATTGATCTAGATCCTTTGTTGATAGGAATCTATTTTGAGTATGGCAAAATCTGTAGTTTGTTAGGTTGTTTTGAGTAAACTCTGTTGTATCTTTTGCTTAGCTAAAGTTGTCCAACTAAAGATATTTATGCTTCTGTTTTCGTATGTTATGAATTCGAGTCATTCCAAATTTTGAATTGGAATTTTTCTGTATCGATATAGGTTATATATCTCTAATCTTCGTTTGGATTCTTATCGAATAGGATTCCTTTGAATTTTGGAACGCTCCCACTTGTTCTGAAATCCATTCATGTCTCCCATAATTGCATTCTTTTGATTTTGGAGCATTGCATCACTCCACTTTGTATGACCTTTATAGGGTGGCGATTCCGCCAATCTTTGAATGATTATAATTGGCATTGATTCATCGGATATTTCTGTATCCTCGGTTTACGATGTTTTCTATCTTCTGCTATATTTAGATTCTATCTCTGGCAATCGAAGGTCGATTTGCCTTAGATTTTCGCATCGATTATATTCCTGAAGTCACGGTTGACCGGTTAAGGTCGCCCACGATTCATATAGGCTTATCCATCTTCTATTTGGTAATTTAATTATCTTATCTTCGTTTGAGCCTATCTTTGAATTAGAATTCTATTTGATTAGAGTCCTTCTAAATTTGAATCTCTGTTTTGCTTTGAAATCCATCCTTGAATCGTCCCTTGGAAAGTTTGTGGTTGATTGTCTTTTGAAAATTGTGTATTCATCATAGTTTTTATTTTGATAAGGATGACCATATTTTTATATAAAGATGAAATGTTTTTGATAAGGATTATATACCTTTTAAAAAAAGAGAATTTGAAGTTTTGAAAGGATTTGAAATTGTGAAAATTTTATAAGAAATGGTTTCATATAAAATGATTTATAACTGAAGGTTTTGAATCTGAATTTAAGTGATTGAACTCCGGCATTTTGGAACTGGTTTTAGGATTTTGAAATAATAAATAATATGATTTGAAATTATTTTTCCGAATAAGTAATGTTTAAATGATTTTAATGGGTTTTAATGATTTCGAAGGAATTTCAAAGACGTTTTCAAAGTAAATGGAAGTCCAGAACTCACTTGTGTCGCTAGAAAATAATTTCGGTGATGAGTGCACGCATCATCGACATTGATTTTCGAGTTTCTGAGTGAGGGAGAGGCCACTTTAATAGCTTTGCTATGCGAGTGATTTTGTGAAACCATTTTTGATTTCAAATTCCGAAGTATGATTTGATATTCGAAAGATATATGTAAATATATTTGAAATGATTTGAAATGAACCGGTGTTCAGTCCTCGAGTTTTGGATTTGATATAACCCTATCTATTAAAATTGATTTACTGATTTGTTGCTAATTTCCAACTCTTGAATTTGAAAATGATTTCTTCAACTATTTCGAAGTTCGAGTACTTCCAAATCAAGGTTAACTTTTCAAAGCTAAGAAATTTGAAAAGTATTTTGATAAAGTATATAAGTTTGTTTTGAATGTTTAAGTATGAAGTAATCGGATATAAATAAGTTGAAACTATTTTGTTAAGTAAATGAATAAGGCAATTTAATTTTTTTTTCTAATATGAAATTTAGATTTGAAATGTTTTGAAAAGAAATTGTTCTTCAAAATATTTTGAATAAATTTTAAGTGTTTTAACTTAGTAACATCTTTATGAAACTATATAGGTAACAAGTTGGAATAAATATATAAGTTGTACGTATGCTGTTTTATTCGCATAATTAATTTGATCCAAGTTTGAGTACACAAGTTCGAGGTGAATTACACCATTTCATGTTAGGATTTTTCATTCGATTCTTGATGACGAATATTTGATATGGATTTTGGGCTCGATTCTAGAATTCTCTATCATAGTATATGGCTATGCAAGGAGACTGATGGCTTCTAGTCGAGAAACCATATCGAAATCCGCATTAGGGAAGTGAATGGACAATACTAGTTCGAAAGCGAACTTGTGTGATCGAGCGAGCGATCGAATGTGACTTTGCGAAATGATGACATATGTACATCTTATATTCTAATATCTTTGATATATTTCGACGCTGAAATTGAAAGCCGTCGAGTTAGAATATCTTTGCTTACTAAAAGAAAATTTCCAATTTAAATTACAAAGATATATAACCCATAAAAGCAAAGATATTCAATCCCATATGGCTCTTCATACAGCGAAATTATTTTGAAAATTTGATCCTTATGTAAGATAGACCTTACGTAAGTATAAGATGATTTTGAAAACATTTGATTTTGGAAATGAATTGGTTGACTTAAATTAGATTGATTTGGAAATTTGGATTTATTTTCTAAATCTATTATTTTGGAAACTTTGAAACTAAAGATAATTAATTTGAGAAGAAATAATTTGGTGAAATTGTATATGATTTTGAAATTGAACTGATATTGAAACAAATTGAAATTTGAGAACCTTATGTTACTAAACACTTGATTTGGGAGTTGTCGAACTTATATAAAATTGATTTGTATGAGTATGAAATTGATTCGAAAACTATAGATTTGAAAAGGTACTCAATTTGAAAGTGAAATCTTATATAATTGAAGTCTATATAAGTATGATTTGATATACTATTGATTTTGGAAAGTATTCGATTTGAAAATTAAATCTTATATATAATGGATTTTATATAAGTACGATATTTGAAAGTGATTTGAAAAGGTACTATATGATACATATTTTCGAAGTAAAGATATGGAAAGTGCCTTCTGCTTGATATCCGATTTGTGGCCACATCTTGGATTCATTCTATCGATATTATTCTCTCTGATTTTTGGTTTTCCGGATATGATACTCGAGTGTCCTTCGAATTCCATGGCGTTACCCATGGTCTTATTGTTCTCTCGTGACTGCATAGCGCAACTGCCTGGCTGAGTCTTGCCTAGGGGTACGGATTGTTTCCTGGGGGATCCAGGCGTAATCATTGTGTATCCTGCAATCTGTGTAGGTCGCGAATAGTAGCGCAAATGCTTGGCTGAGTCTTGCCTGGGGGTACGGATTGTTTCCTGGGGGATCCAGGCGTAACCATTGTGTATCCTGCATTCTACTAGTCATCATGGCGTAACTCGCAGGGCTGAGAAAGCTTACGGATATGGATTGTTTCCTGGGGGATCCAGGCGTAACCATTGTGTATCTGCGAACCATGGTTAGACAAAGGTTTTGTTTGTTTTTGTTTGGATTGTACTTTCCATATCTGTTTTAAAGGTTTTTCAAGTATTTTCACTGGGTGTTGAAACAAGTCTACTAAGTACCTGGAGAATTCTAGCTTTGCGCCTGATCAACGCATGGCCAGAGTCTGCAGGAACGAAAGTAAACTTGTTAAGACATTGAGTTAAAAAGTATTTTGATAAAATATTATAAAGGATATTTTGATCAGTTATTTCCTTTCTAAAAGATTTTAAAGTGTTTTAAATATTGTTTACCTCTTCAACCAACAATTTTAAATTAATGGCTCATCCTTGTCTTTCGTCCTATTTTCCCTTCTAGCTATTCCTATTCTCCACCTTATTAAACTTACCCATAACAACAATTATCAGGTATAATTTTAATCTTCTTGTCATCTTGTCTTAATCCTATTCCATTTTATCTTTTATGTGTTTTCCGTACCTTATTCCTTTTCGAGGACGAAAAGATTTGAGTGGGGGGGGAGTGTAACAACCCTGTATTATGTGATTATTTTAATTGTATATTTTGGTTATTTTAATTAATTTCCTGATTTAAATACTTTATTTTATTTATTAAAATGAATAAATTTTGTTATTTTAAATATAAATTTTGATTTTGATGTGAATTAAAATTCCAAACATGACTAAAAAGAATATTTTCCAGAAAAGTGAATTTTGGTCAATATGGTCAAACTTTGACTTTTAATTTAGAAATTTGAAAGTTTGAAAATTTGAATTTTATCTTTTATTATGAAAGTAAATAAAATTTTAAGAATAATGCTTTTCGTTTCGTTGAAATCTGATTTATAATGTGAAAGTTATGCCTTTTTCAATATTGTGTGTAATTTGCTGTATTTAACAAATTGTTTATTTTAAATTGTATAAATAATATTTTATTTGGTCATGTAATGTTCTAATTTATATTTATATGGGTAAAATAACATGTTGTGCATATATTTTGGTTTTAAAACATTTTTTAAAAGTATAATTGACATTTTCCAGTGTCAGTTGTATTTTGCTTACAATTTCTAATTTCCAGTTTCAATTAATTAAAGTAATTCTTTATTTATTTTTCTATTTTTTTCTTAAAATCTTATTTGATTCTCATTCCCACTTTATTTTGTTCCTCATTTATTTTATTTATTTGACCTTTTATTTGTTTTAAAGTGAAATAGAAATTTTCTAAAACTAGTGATATTCTATTTGTAAAATTTAAGTCCTGTTTTGAATTTTTAAGCAATTTCTTTAGTTCTTTTTCTAATTTCTCTAAATTTAATTATTTATTTCATTTTGAAAATATAAATGAATTATTTTACTTCACATTTTTGTTTTAAAATATTTTTAAAATGAAGTTGTTAATTTTCCAAAGTCAATAGTGATTTATTTGTAATTTCTGGACCCTGTTTTCAATTTTTAAGCAATTTCTTATATTCTTTTTCCATTTTCTTTAAAATTAATTAATTATTTTTATTTTATATTACTTTGTTTCGGTTTTAAAGTCAATTTACTGATTTTATTTTTGTTTTATTTGAATATAAAGAAAAAGAAATATGAAGAGTTTTAAAAGCTTATTTACCTTAAGTCCTTTCATCTCCTTTGTCCTTTCATTTGCCATAACTCCTCAATTACTATCTTGGATGTGCATTTTTGGTTTGTAGCCGTGAGTTTTCAGCCTCCATTCACCCAAAAACATTTTACCTTCTCATTCATTCATGGCTTCAAGAAAAATCTATGGGTAATGGCTACTTTTTACACTTTTCTTCTCATTTTTCATGTATTTTGCCTTGTTTTCTTTGCTTCTTTGAATGGCCTCCACTCCAAATCCACGGCCACCACCCCCTACATCTCTTCCTGCCATCACCACCAGCTAATCCTCTGGTCTTGACCAAGGCCGAGCCACCATGATGCCAAAACTCCACAAAAAAATTGCAAAACAAGCCATAAAAACATGATTGTTTACCACTATTGCTTCACCACTCCATTTTCCACCACCACCACCACCTTAGGCCGCCTCCACCACCTTTGGCCAGACCACCACACACCTTTTATTCCACTGACCTGATCCATACCCCTCTGACCTGACCACACAAGCCCATGGCCGAGCCATTTTTGTGAACAAAACCCACCTATTTTGCCTTAAACTCTTCATATTCCTTTGTATAAACTTCCTCCTCATATTCTACTACCTAGGCCATGCATACACATGACCAAACCTGAGCCAAACTTGTTCAAACCAGAGCCAAAACCATCCCTAGGCCATGACAAAAGAATAGAGAAAGCAAGGCAAAAGATTTGGCATTCGTATCTCTTTTTATTTAAAAGTTATTTCATTTCTAGTGTATTGAAATTTATGGTTTGCTTTGATTTTTGTTTGGGTTGTAACACAAGATCTATATCATTGGATTTTCTCTCCACACTCAAATTGTATTAGAGTTATCGTGCCTTCGTAATCTTTGTGTTGTGAGCTTTGTTGGCAAATCTCCAGCTTAACAGGTGAGTTATTCTCACCAGACAATATGTACATATATAACTAGTGAATTGACCCCTTTTGAATCTGTAAAATGCATTATCATGTTACACCTGCTATGTTATGATTTTATGATGTTCACCCATGCTTAAACACCTATTATATTATATGTTACTGTTATATTATGCTGTTCTATTATTTTTATCAGTTTATCACACTGCAAGTTCCCTTTAGATTAGAATCACTATGGGTTGAAATGATACATACCCGAACGGTCTTTAGAATAGGAGAAAATCATTATGGGCTGAAATGATAGGCCTGAATGATTTTCAATTATTTTTTCATTTCCTTGGGATTGCGGGTTTGAAATTATCAAACCCGGGTTTTCTTTGTAAATTACAGGTTGAAATGATATATTACCCGTATCACTTTACCTAGACTAGAAATGAAATACAGACCCGTAGTTAAAATATGACTTATAATTTTTTTTTAAAATATTTTAAAAATATAAATATTATGATATTTTGATTTAAACTAAATAAAAATGATTTTTGTAAAGCATTATTGATTTTCTGAAAATTTATAAGTGAAATAAATTAATGGTAAAATTAGAAAATTTGAAATGTAAGTTATTTTGGGAAATTTTAATTTGGTGATAATTGGAATTTAAATTAAATATGAAATATGATAAATTCATGATAATTTGGATTAAAGTTAATTTAAATGATTTTATAATATATTAATGATTTTTGAATAAAGTAAAAATGTGAAATGAATGAATATTTAAGTTGAAATTTTGAAATATAACTAAAATTGGAAATTTGTGAATTTGGCTTAAAAGTGAAATTTAAGTTAAGTAAATAAAAATGGAATTAAGTTATATTTGAAAATTTAAACTTAAGTGTTAAGTTAATTTAATTTAATGAATTTATAATTTAATATTGGAATTTAATAAGTGAATTATTATTAAATTTTGATTTTTGAATGGAGGTTTAACTTTATAAAATCATGAATATAAGGGTATTTGAATGATTGTTTTAAAAGTGAAATTATATGATTTTATAAGTTAAAAATGATTTATATAAAAATATAATTGTTTGTGAAATTATACTGAATATTTGAAGTTAATTAACTGCATTTCTGAAATGTTATTAATTCTAATGTAAATGATAATACAACATTTGTAAATGCTGTAGTTGATAATAATGAACCAAATGGCTAAATTTAATTAAAGGCTATTATAGCATTTTTGTAAATGTTATAATGGTTGAATTTAACTAAGTTTATTTGAAACTAATGTAACCCTATTACAGCATTTTAAATGCTGTCTTTTGTTAAATTGAACTGTTTTAAATGTGACTTTTCGTAGCATTTTCTAAATGCTGCGAAAGTTGAATTTTCATTGTTTTAATTAATTTAAGTGAACGAATGAACTTTGAAAAGTTAAATTTTTGGAAATTTAAAATTTTAATTATTAAATATACTAACTTCATTTTTATGATTTAAAATGAAGTAATTTGTTTCGAAATATAAATTATTTTGAAATATGATATTTTGATATTTTGAAATGGATTTTATAAGGATATTGAATTTTGAAATGATATTTGATTTCGAAGTATAAAATACCATTTTTAAATTTTAACCACGGGATGTATTTAATTTATAGTTTAACTGATCCTTAAAGGATGGGCGATCCCAAGCATCCTTTGAGTTATTGTGCATTTCTACTACAGTTCACTTGAGTTGGTTTACATTATATAAGTATATATTGTCCTGACTCGAGTGTTTTGTGTTTTACTTTACGCTCGGGTCAGCCTGAGTATTTACAGCTTAGCTTTGGATTTCTTTCTGGAGCTAGGAATCGCTGGAGATTCTGCTTGTCTAGTTATCTGTTCCTTTCAGTTCAGTTGTTCTATTTCAGTTCTGGTATTCATAAACTTCTATTTATTTGAGATGTCTATTGTATATGTTTTCAAGCAGATATTATGTATTATGTTTTGAGAGTTTGTTATAGTAGCTTCATGAACTACTATGGTTTTTTTATATTCCGCTGCGAGTTATTCTGATATGTTCTGTGTCTGTGATTCTGTGTATTTGATTTCATTTGCTCCAAATTTATTTACAATCTGTTATTTTGAATTATTCAAGCTAGACATGTGTGGATTATTGTCGATTTGAATGGTCCAAAATACCGGGTCGTTACAGGATGTAACGCTTGGGTTATGTCATAAGTCGCTAACAAGTTACGACCTAACGAAGCTGCGACCTAGCGAGGTAACAAAGCTGCACAGTGAAAAAGCGGAAGCAACAGAAGAGTTAGGTCGTGTACGACCTAACGAGGCTTTTAAGTCGCTCCAGCGGCCTAGTGAAGAATCGCGAGCTATCGAGTTAAGACTAACTTTAGGTCGTAGAGATATGTTACGACTTAAGTTAGGTCGCGAGAAGATGAAGAAAGATAGGTCGTTCGTTATAGGTCGCAAGGCATTAAGTCGCGAGGACTTAGGTCGTGAAACCTTAGGTCGCAAAGACTTAGGTCGCACAGTTTTATGAAGCCGCTCTTTAAAGTCGCTGAAGCTTGATGCCGTTGATTCTTATGCCGAGTTAATCTCTGCCGTTGATTCTTTAAGTCGCTGATGGAAACTGGAGCATTGAAGTTAGGTCGCGTGAATTGTATGTTGAGTCGTAGACGATCTATATGTTGTACATTTTGTTAAGTCGTTTGTTATAAGTCGTACATGTTAAGTCGTGATGGTTTGTATGTGTGTGTTGTAATGTGATCTGTTAGGTCGCTGCCGACCTATACTAAGTCACGTCTGTTCTTAGGTCGCACCATTTTAGGTCATAGGTCGTTCACGACCTAAGTGTTGTTGAAATATTTGTTCTGTTTTGGGCGTGTTGAGTTGTAGCCTATAAATAGGCAAGTGGTGTCATTTTGTAATAGTTTAGTTGATTTGAAATAAAACTCTTGTTTTGTTAGCTTTGTGCTTTCACCAATTGGTAGGTGAGTGTAATCTCCTATCTCCTCTTTCGGATAATCGAGTGCGCTCGAGTCAACGACTGCAGAAGCCGATTCACGGAATCTAGTGCGCTAGATCAACATGTGAAGAATCGTAGATCTTTGAACCCGGTATCGTGCGCAATCAACGAGTTCGGGATAGCTAGAATTCGGTATCTTCGGATCAACGAATTCGGGCATTTCAGTATCTTCCAATCCATCGATTGCTACTCTCATCGATCGACATTGTTTTTGATTAATCCGCTGCGTTAAAATGTCTCTGTAGGCATCAACGCCCTCGACTTTCACTACCCACATAATCCTCAGGAACTTCAGTTTGTCCGGACTTCCTCACAGGATCTACTGTAGAACGCCCACCTTAGGGCTCAAGGCAGTACCACCTCGTGGCACTCCTAAGAAGTTCATCTCATGGGAGCGCCTTTTTCCCCAAAGCCATTCACAAAACATTTTATACTATACACATATAGTATCTCCCAAATCATACCCTTTGTATGAATCTCATATAAATCTCCTTTACACAAAATCGATATCCCAAAATCGATAATTCTCAAACTAGGCTTTCCAAATTTTCCCAAAATTGATTTTTCCCAAAAATCAAAAGCCTTTCAAAATCAATGGGTTCCAAAAACTCTTTTTCCCAAAATCATTCTCATAAAATCATTTATATATATAGATATATAAAATCTTGAAAAATCTTTGGATCACTTCATACTCGTATAAATTCCCTTTTTATACTCCAAATACTTTCAGAAACCCTTTCTTCTGGCTATAGATTCAACAAGGGGAGTTTATCATATATAACAAAAATATATTTAACTTTATTCTGTCAAACCAAATATTCAAGTTTGATTACTCTTATAAAGTTATTTACCACCTTACTTACTCTTCGAAAAGTGAATTTCAATTATTGAAATATCCAACTTCCACTTTTATTAATCATATATTTTTCAAAATATACTTTTTCATTTCAAAAATCATTTTTACATTTCTTTTCAAAATACCCATTTCATTCAAGCACGTACGAGGTACATATACCATCCGTACTCAATATCAAATCCGATCGCTCACTCGATCACATAATTCCACTTCTCTTAAATTGATTCAATTTCAATTCAATTTGAATTAACTTCAATTCCTTTTCCAAATTAAAATCAATTACCATTTGAAATTAAACTTATTCAACTTCAATCACAATTCCAAATTATTCAAATCAAATTTCAATTTGAACAAATTCCAAATTCAATCTCACTTTAAACCATCTCGAATTATATAAATTCGAGTTAAATTTTCAAATGTTGATTTAATTCCTAAAATCAAATTAACCTTTTCTTTTAATTTAACAACCTAATTCTTTAAACAATTTAATTCTGAATCCCAATTTCAAATATTCATTTTAAATTACTTTTTACTTAACTTGTTTCAAGGTTCAAGTAAGAGCTCAAAACTTTTTAAACAATTTAATCTTCAAAATCCAATTTTAACTTCTAACTATGAAACCAATTCTTAACAATTTCAATTTAAGTTCATTTTAAACATTCAAATCTTAAGTTCAAAGTGATTTTATTTCCATAATTTCAATTTTTATTTCTAAAAATCAAAATCATTTAAATAGCTTCAAATAAAGTTTTATTGCCATTTAATTTCAGTAATGGATATATATTATTTCAATCCACTTCTTAATTCATTTAAAATAATCCAATTCACAGTTTCATAGATTATTAATAACAATAGGATGATATCAGGTTAAGTCAAAGTAAATAAACATCCAAATTATTTAAAACATCCATCAATAGCATCCATTACCCATTTCCAGATTTCACATCAACCCATTTAACTTCTTAAGTTAAATCCCCATTTCATCTTAAAATTTCCAATTCAGGTTGATTGTTCTAAACTTATTTAACTTTCCCTAAGTTAAATTCAATTCATTTAATTCAGTCAATCTTACTCAATTTGAATTTTCCATTTCAAATTTTAAACTTTCTTATCAATATCCTTTTCCACTTATAAGTTCAAAAACTTATTTCTCTTTGGGTTTTTAAATCACATTTCAGGGGAAAATTCAAAATTCAACACTTAGAGTTTATTTCAAATCATCTTTTGAAATTATGTATATCCCACATATATACATATTTATTTATTAGCACAACAAGTCATACTTAAATTTTAAACCATTCTTGGTTTTAACTCAAAACAATTTCCCTTGAAATTTTCAAAACAACTCTTGTTTCATTCAAATATATTATGAATAATACTATTCATTATTTCTTATAACACTTTGAAACAATTCCAAAATTTCCTTGGGTCTTAGATTTAAGATTTCCCAATTTAAAATCTATTTCAATTTATAAGTCATACTTATCTAAATGTTTACTTCCTTAAAATATTTCATTCAGCTTTAACATTGTTTATTTTAAAAAAATAAACATCCCTTTATTAAGATACAATAACCAATTAATAATAGTTATCATATCTAGAAATCATACACACCATATATTTCCAAAATCATTTGCTGGAATTTAATGGAATTTAACTTTAATTTATAATTAAGCTAATATAAAAATCATTCATTTTTTAAACCATTTTAAAATCATTATATAAGAAAATAAAAAGTACGCCCTCATATATATATACACTGACCTCATTCTAGGGTACTACTGACCCTATCTCTAATGAGTAAACCCACCAGAGCCAAGGTTCTCGCTTAACCTTCACCTTTGATACCAAATGTAACGACCCGAAATTTTCAATCCCGAAAATTCCAGATAGTTTGGGTAAAGAAGAAAAGAGGTAAGTTTTCAGTGATTAAAGCAGCTAGTCCACTTCCAGTTGAAGATAGGATGATATTTATAGGATTTTGACAGCACTTGGATCAGAACTAGAGTACCAGAAGCTTGTAGTTATCCATAGGAGGAGGCATGTAAAATTTGAAATGATTTGGAACTAACTTTTTGGATTGTTGCCGATCCAATTTGATCGGATCAGTACTGATCCGAAATGTTGTGCAATTTTAGCACAACTCCTTCTTCATTGACTTCTATTCCTACATGCAAGGTTCCCCATGTGATTTCATAGCTTGTTGACTTGTTTTGACAATGGTTCACCTATAAATTAGATTGAACTGTAATACGAATCGAATAAGTCTTGATTTCTTTAACTCGGATGCTCGGAATGTTATCAAACTTGGTAGATGAGTTTAGGAGAGATGTAGGAATATAGCGCATATGGATTGGAGGATCCACATGTCAATAATTTGGATTGGTACCAATCCAATTGGGTCGGATCGGCGTTGATCCAAATACTTTGCATATTTTTGGTACAAACTTCCGGGGTTTCTTTGTCGTGTACTGTTAGGTCTTCCGGCTAAGTTTCGAGTCTTTTTGGCTTATTTGTATGTTTTAACTCCTTCTAAATTCTGTTAGGTTAAAAACCTGGTTAACGTTTACCCTCAAAGCATGCTTTCATTGGAAACAAGGCGTGCTTTGGAATTATTTATCTTTCGGTTTCCGTTTCATGGAGCTTTATTGGTCGTATCTAGCTTCCTCAAGTAGTTGCCTATGACGTTCTGGCTAACTATCCAGTCCTTAGTGGAAATCTTCATTAGTCATAATTACGGAGTGATCTTGACTTGATAACATCCAGAATGTATTCGAACATCTAGTTGGGCAAACAAAAAATGTTTGAGGTTATTTGGGGGAACTAAATTGGATCGGTATCGATCCAATTGGATCGGATCGGCACCAATTCAAATACTTAGCAAAATTTTCGCTTTTCTCTCTCTTTTTTTGTAAGTGGGATCGGATCTCCATTTTTTCACGTTACATTTTCCAATTGATCCAAACCAAAACTCACGAAACTTTCACCAATCCATCACATGCCGCTGCCAGAGTGTTGCCACCGTTAGTCTTTGCCCCTAGCGCCACCTATTGCCGCCTTCTACCACCACCGTGATTATACCTACCTTGGAGCACTACTGATCCAATTTGCCCAACAACCTTGTTCGAGCTATCTTGAATCAAAGATCTTCATTTTTCGCAATTTCAAAGGTCGGTGAAGTTGGTTTTGATGTGGTGTAACATTATTGATCGATGGTGAGGTTTTGTCATTGCATAATTTGTGTACCTGGAATAGGAAGAGCTTTTTGTGTCGCCTTGGACAACGGATCCGTTATCGATCGTTGATCGATAACGGGTAAGTGTACAAGAAAAGACATTAATATCTGATATGGATCGCTTTTTCTGGTGTGAGTGAGCCATCTACATGGAATGGTCTGTTCACAGCGTTCAGGGCACAAACCCCTTCTCACATATATCACACATCACACACTCACGGTTAATATTTGGAGTCCAATCAGTGATTGGTACTCAATTACCTTTCGAATTCCAAGCATCAACCAGGTTAGTGTTTATATTGTAAGGATTGGCACACTTAACCATTTTTAACACAAGCTTTCTTACATAGAATGATGCGCAAATCCTCCTGGGGCAAGTCAGTTGAAGGAAGCTCACCTATTTTTAAAGTGAAGTCTTCGTCCATCCTGGCTGGACCTACTACTTCTGTGGCCTCGGAGCAATATGGTTGTCTGATCCCAATTGGCCCCATCGTCGACCGTACTCCCTCCAACTTCAGGGTTCTGCTTGATCCTTTCGAGAAAGCCTCTTCTTCCTTACACATAGGGCGTTGGGAAGCATTTTCTCCCAATATGGCATCCCGGAGGACGATGTGCTTCTGCCGTCAAAAGGGGAATTTGCTCATAGGCCACCTTCCGGATATGTGGCTTGCCATCGCAACATGTGTATGTATGGTGCGGTGCCCCCATTTAGTCATTTTATTATGGAGACGCTTCAGAACATGGGGTTGGCTTCATTCCAAATCCTCCCGAATGGTTACACCATGCTAACTTGCTTGTATATCCTATTCATACAAACACTCAACCGCGCACTGAGCTTTGGCAAGCTGTAGAATCTCCTGCTATTTAAAAAGAGGGAGGCTAACCCGTCGCTCATTTATATTGAGGCGCAACGCAGCCGAAAGCTTATACTTGATCTTTCTAGCAAGGTTCCCTCATTCAAAAATCGGCTCTTTTTTGCCATAGGGATTCACACGTCTGTGGACCACGGGGGGTAAGTTTCTTTCACCACGCATGGATTTTCCTTTAGCTGCTAAGAAGTCTTCTGAATGATCGTCTATTATTTTGTAGTTCTGCCAAAGATTAACAAAGATCCGACACTCAGCCCCGTTCACAGCGCCATGAAAGCGGTTGATGCTCAAGAGTGCACGATCAGGTTTCTGCTTACAAATGAATATCTTCGCCGGTGTTGGCTCTTACATCCTTGGAGGTCTATTGGATTCGTTAGTGCCCCTTCTCGCTCCAAAACCCAGACTCGCTCAGTTTCCTCTTCTCATGATTCTGGTGAAGGTGACAATAATGATAGTGAGAAGGAAGAAAGTGACTAATTCGGTGGGTCAGAGAAAACTTTTGAAAAAGCCCATGTTCAAGTTGGGGTTGACAGTCCGCCCAAGAAGCCTTCGATTCTGGAGGAGAAAGAAGAAGAGTGTGTTCATCGAACGGGCGAGGCTCCGTTGATTGAGGGAAAGGAGGAAAGAGAGATCGGTGACGGGCTCCCTTTATTCAAAGAAGATATAAATTGGGATACAGATACCGACGAAGGCGATGTCGATTTAGGTGTCAAGGCCCAGGAGCTGAGTCCTAAACATACTCCCTCACCTCCTTCAAAGGAATGTTTTGGAGAAATTCCTCCTAAGAACGAGCCTGTTCCTAGACCTTTGCCGAAGGGTGTCGATTTTGACTTGGGAGATGCGAGCGACATTTTTGTAGATATGGATGCCCTAATGGGTGACTTCACTTCGGAAGGGTTTCCTTCCCAGCCTGCCTAAATTATTCCTACAAAAATGGATGTCCTGACCTTAGTTAGTGGGGATCCGGTTTGTGTATTCTGCTGGGGTCGTTAAACTGTAGCACACACTTCACTAGGATCACGCGTTTCACTATTATTCTCTTAGGATATTTTAATCCATCAAATGCCTTTTTTCTGAAGTTGTTTTGTTATTTGCTGCAAGGATCATGTCTTATGGCTTCTACAGCGATCTTAACTAAATACTTGAGTCTCAACATTCGGAAAGGTATTCATCCAAATACTATACCTCCCATGAAAATGACAAAGAGAGAAGGAGGAGAGGAGATAAGGAGGCAGAAGAGTATTGTCAAACTAAAAAGGATAAACACTGCGATAAAGAAAGCGGCCACGAGAAAAGGAAAATCCTGATTGAACGGGAAGATCCATCAAAGAAGTCGAAGAAAGATCAAGAACATGCATCCGTCGTATAGCTTCGTACTTCTACTAAGATCGTCGTTGCCGCTTCCGACGTCATAACCTCCTCCACTCATGCTGCCGTGGCCGCTTCTCCCCCAATTTCAAGGCAAGCCCCCTACATTCTCCTTGTTGGTCCGCCGCTCTTCAGGCTACATTTCCCAACTGTTTATTAAGGGGGGTTGTTTTTTATATACCCGACTTGAAGTCAGTTCGTGCAGAATCTTATTCACTCTATCTCCATGCGATTTAGAGCGGCTTGGAGCAAGCCGAGGGGTGGGAGAAATTGTTCAAGCAGCATTCTACCATTAATCGAAACAATTACTAGGAGATTCGTTAATTCGAGTCCAAAAAGATGAATACGAGAAGCAACTTGCGGACCGTGACTAGGAGATTGAGAGATTGAATAAGGAGAGGGATGGCACCCTAAAGAGAGAAAGTAGGGGTGCTTCTTTATTCAAGGAGCTGAAGGAATCAACCAGCCAAACCACGCTCATTCTCAGGGATGAAATAAAGAAGTGCCACACTGATAAGGTGGCTCTGAAAGAAAAACTGAAGGCAAGCGAGACAATGGTTGAGGTGGAGAAGAAAGTCGCCGCCGAACAATCCTAGGAAATTGCCTCTCTACACGCACAAGTTTTGAATTTGGAAGCTGATAAGAATCAACTGGAAGTAGAGAAGGCTAGCATGGAAGCCGGCCTTTCAAAGCTCCAAGATACTTTTGCTAAGAAAATGGAAGGCTTGGATGCTACCATTTTAAGCTTCTATGTTAATTCCATGCTTCATCAGGGCAGCCTCAGTTATTTGGGTCCATTGTTCCCTTGCATGCTCACTGTAGTTTGGGAAGAAGTTCTAGCCCGGTTTCGAGATATGGGTGGTGGTTACACCAAAGAGGAGCTAGTTCAAGCCTACTTGAATGAAGAATCCCGCCTAGCTCTAGTGGAAGGCCAGAAAATTTTAATGCTGCAGAGGAGTGTGAAACCATCGATGTCACGACCACCACCGAAGAGGCTGCTACTGAACATTTTCCTTTGGTCCCAGGCGAGCCTTCTTCGCATCCTCATACCAACGATGGGATCATTGCCACTTCTCCTATTGTCGTACAGCCGTCGAAAGAAGGCAACGGCGAAGGCTTCGAAGTCGTTACACATGAACAAACCCCCACAGCATGTAACTATCTTATCTCTTCCATGCTTGAAGATTTTCAATTCACGTCGGACGAAATTACTGAGATAACCACCATTTATTCTGATATTGTAGGTCAACCTTCTCTTCCTACTAAATTGCCTTCTCATCAAGATGCCAGGTCTACTGCTATTTTAACTGCATCAACCGTCGTCTATGCTTCTGCCTCGCAACCCGATTCGCATTCTGAACAAATCGTGATCATGCATGGTTTGGACGACCTCTCTATTTCTCAAGAGGAGGGCTTAGCAGCTAGTGATACACAAGAGTAGGTAGACCAAGGCAGCCAACTGGATAGAGAAAAGGCTGAGCAGCCGAAGATCGAGCAATAGATGATCGCAGTGAAAAAGGAGAAGGTTGAAGCACAGAAGAGATCATCGAAGAGCTCTCACCGATCCCGCAAGCATAAAGGGAAAGAAGGGTCCGCCAGGGGCCAATCTTCAGAGAGTGAAATTTCCTTGGGAAAGGATAAGCCCAAGAAATTGCAAATTAGAGGTAAGAAAGGAGACTGGGGAAGCGGTGAGAAGACATCTTGATTTGTCTTTTCCACCTTTTGTTGTTTTTGATCACCTTTTGTACAAGTGCAGAGTCTGCACTTAGCACTTTTATTGTTGTTTTCACAATGATATTTTGTATTTTCCTATTTTTTACCGATATTGTGCGGGAACGCAGTTGCTGTTTGTTGTTGTACATTGAAAACGTTATAAGTAATACAATGTTGACATTTTGATTGTAACTTTATTTGTCCACTCATCTATGTTTCCTGCACTTATGCCAATTTTATTTATCGCTATTTTATCTAGTCTTGTAATCACTGCCAAAATTCTTTGTTTTGAGTAACAGAACTGTGAAGCACTTAGATTTTTTGGTTGGGTATTGGTGTGTGCCCCTCAGTTCACGGGGCTGTTTACTTCGAACACTTGACAAATGACTGGAGGATCCGTGTGATCCCTTGGATGTCTATAATCAATTCTATTTTGCGGTTCCTATCTTAAGGAACTTTGGACTTGGACGTCTTGATTCCAAAGATTTTGTCGGTCAATAATTGGAATTATTTGCCGATTCATAGTCGTGTGACATTGCTGGATTCATGCCCACTACTCCTGATAGTGGGAGTGGATTGATTCTTATTGGTCATGCAATAAAATGGTTTTCCAGCATTGCCAGGACAATATCGGTACTTAAGAGTGTGCACGGCTTATGGGATGCGCGGCTTTTGAGATCGATATGACCCGCCGATCAAGAACGGTTTGGAATTTCTCGACGTTACCAATCTTCGAGTAACATGAGGAGCTCGTGCTTCGAGAGCATGGTTCCATGGCTCAAGAAGTAATGCGTGGCATGTGGGAGTGCGCGACTTTGATAGTTGTGCTTGCTTGAATGTGATTCCATAATCCAAAAAGTGGGGCGCGGCTTTGATTTGGGCCTTCCCGGTGTCATCCGAGCAATACTGGTTCTAGAAGGCGAGGATCGGGTTCCACCGATCCAACGGTTTGAGTCGATTTTCTTCCGTCAACCTGGCAGGTAGGCGGGACGTACTTGAGTATGGTTCCACTATCTCAAGCAGCGATCGAATGATTTTTGAGTCATGTGACCCCATCAACTCAGCAGGTTACTTTTATAAACACAGTTTTATTGGTTCAGAAAACAAAGCAACTTAATTAGTGAACGTTGGGCAAGTTTTGCCAATTTACAATGCCTTTGGTATTCCGGGATGGCTTATTTGCTAGAAATAGGAAATATGTAACATAGTCTTAGATAAAGTAAGGATGCAACGATTCACTGTTCCTTGCTTGGTGAATTTGGGATCCTTCAACGGTTATTAGCTTGAATGTGCCATCTCCTAACTTCTGACCAATCACATATGGTCCTTCCCACTTTGGTCCGAATGCTCCCGACACTAGGTAGACGCTCTTGAGGACAAGGTCTCCCATCTCGAAGGTGCAGTTATGAACTTTGGAGTTGAAGTACCGTGCGACCCTTTTCTGGTGAGTGGCAGTCCTCAATTCAGCTTCATCCCTCTTCTCAACGACCATATCGAGCGACTCGAGTAAGATCTGCTCGTTCTGCCTTTGATCGAAGTTTCGCCTTCGATGAGAAGGGACTTCTAGCTTAACCAGGATCATTGCTTCTGAACCATATGCCAGGGTGAATGGAGATAGCCCAGTTGCAGATTTGTGTGTTGTCTTGTATGCCCATAGTGCGAGTGGAAGTTCATCGACCCAATTTCATTTCGCTTTAGTTAGCCGCTTTTTGATAGTGAACTTGATGATCTTGTTTACTGCTTCCACTTGCCCATTTTCTTGCAGATTTGCGACAGCGGAAAAGCTTTTCTTGATTCAGAAGCATTTGCAAAAGTCCTTGAACTCAGCGCTTTCGAATTGAGTCCCGTTATCCGTGATGATTTTCTTTGGCACATCAAACCTACAAATAATGTTTTTAGTAACAAAGCTAATAACTTTCTTTGTGGTAATAGTGGCCTGCAGTTCCGCTTCAGCCTATTTGGTGAAATAGTCGACAGCAACCATAGCACATTTGGCATCTCCTTTTGGTATTGGGAATACATCAATCAGATCGATTCCCCAAATTGCGAATGGCCATGGGCTGACCATCTGTATTAGCTCCATTGAGGGGGTCTTTTGATCTTACTGAATCTTTGGCATTGATCGCACCGTCTGGCGTAATCCGCTACATCACAGTTTACTATTTGCCAAAAGTACCCATACCGAATAACTTTCGTTTCAAGGGTTTTCCCCCCGGTATGATGACCGCAATCGCCTTCATGAACATCTCTTAGGATCCTTCAAGCTTCATCATTGGTCACACACCTAAGCAAGAGGGTAGAGAATCCCGTTCGGTAGAGTATCCCATCCTATACTGTAAATCATAGTGCCTTTCGGAGAAGCTTTTTCTGTTGATTCCTGTCTACGGGGAGAGTTCCTGTGAGCAGGTAGTTTTGATAGGCATCATCTATGTTTCTTATTCCTTGGGTATCTCTAAAATCCAGTCGATATCCATCGTGCTTATGCTTGGAGTGGTCAGGGTTTCAACCAGGACTAGCTCCAATGATTGAGCTTCTCCGGAACTGGCCAGTATAGCTAGATAATATGCCTTCGTGTTTTGTTCCCTCGGATATGAGTTATGGTGTAATGCTCGATGTCATTCAGTAGTTCCTGCACTTTAGATAGGTATGGGGCGAGGTTCTCCCCCCAAGCCTGATATTCGCCTTTCAGCTCACAAACGACTAGTTGATAGTCGCTATAGATGTGTATGGACTTTATCCTGAGTTCCTTCACAACTTTAAGCCCATGTATCAATGCTTCGTATTCTACCTCGTTATTTGCTGCAGGGAATTCCAAGCGCAAGGCATAGCAAACGGATCATCCTTTAGGAGTCTCAAGCACTACCCCCGCTCCCGAGCAGAAGTTGTTAGATGCACCATCAACGAACAACTTCCAACGTGCCTCCACTTCCAGGGTCATTTCTTCCTCGTTATCTCGTATTGTGAACTCGGTAATGAAATCAACCAGCGCCTACTTGTTGATCGCTTTTCGAGGGTGGTAAGTTATTTCGTACATACTTAATTTAATGCTCCTTTTGATTAGCTGTCTAGAGGTCTTCGGGCGGTATAACAGATGCTTCAAGGCTTGATCTGTCATCACTCTGATTGGGTGTACCTGAAAGTACGGTCCTAACTTTCTGGATGTGATTAAGAGGTAGTTTGCTACCTTTTCCAATTTTGGATATTTCTTTTTTGCTCCAGTGAACTATTTACTGATTGATATAAGGGTCGCCTGATCATAGCTTCTTCTCGTATGAGCGTGGCACTCAATGCATGGGACGAGACCACTAAGTAGATGTATAAGTCTTCTCCGTCTACTGATTTGGATAGGTTTGGCGGGGTTTCCATATGTCGCAACAGCTCTTCGAACGTAGTTTTACAAGCTTGATTCCATTCAAAGTTTTTCTCTCTCTTCTTTAGCGCGTTAAAGAACGGTATACATTTATCGGCTGCTTTTGAGATAAACCGGCTTAGTGTTGCAACCTTTCCATTCAAGCATTGTAACTCTTTCCTGTTCCTTGGTGTCTCGCCTATAAAGTAGTAATTTGTTTGGGATTTGCTTCGATTCCTCTAGTGCATATGATGAATCTCTTGAACTTTCCAAATGCTACCCCGAAATGACACTTAAGTGGATTGAGCTTCATTTCGTATTTGTGGAGTATCTCAAACATTTCGACAAGGTTGTCCAGGTCATTTGCAGCTATGCATGATTTAACCAACATATCGTCTATATAAACTTCCATAGTCTTCCCAATGTGATGTTTAAACATGGCGTTCACTAGTCGTTGGTAGGTTTCCCCAGCATTCTTTAAGCCAAATGGCATCACTTTGTAGTAGTATAATCCCATATCGGTAATGAAACTGTTATTTTATTGATCAGGTTCGTGCATCACGATCTAGTTGTATTCTGAGTATGCATCCATAAATGATAGCAATTCATGTCCAGCCGTCACGTCCATAAGATGATCGATTCTGGGCAGAGGGAAGCTGTCTTTCAACAAGCTTTGTTTAAATCCGAGTAGTCGATACAAGTTCTCCATTTCCCGTTGGACTTCTTGACTAAGACCGAGTTGGATATCCATTTGGGGTAAGTTGCGTCGCGGATAAAACCATTCACCATCAGTTTATCCACTTCTTCTCTTAGCGCTTTTGACCTCTCGAGTCCTAGGCTGCACCTTTTCTGCTTCACTCACATATACTTGGGATCAATATTAAGTGTGTGGCACGCGATCTCCAGTGACACCCTGCACAGATCGGAATGTGTCCAAGAAAGTACATCCAGATTGGCGTGAAGAAATTTCATAAGTTCTAGTCCCATCCTATTTCCAAGATGTGATCTGATTTTCAAGCCCCGTGTTGGGTCATCCATATCAACTGGGACAGACACCATTAATTATGCCGGTGTTGCCCGTTCCTCCCTTGAACTCTTCTTTCTAGGGTCCAAAGCTTTATCAAATCGGCTATGGTCCCCAAGCCAGGGGCAGCTCTGTAGTTGCTATTCGGTATGTTTACGAATGTGGAGGGTTCTCCCCCACATTCTTCCATTTTTCTTTTCTTTTAGACTTGTGTAGTTATGCGATATAGCATTCTCTAGCGGCGCTTTGGTCTCCTTTGATCACCTTGGGCCCATTTTCCATCGAAAACTTCCTAGTTAGACACCATTGAGCTAAAGAAATCCTAAAATCTTCCAAGGCAGGCCGCCCCATGAAGGCATTATAGGCGGAAATTTCATCTACGATCATAAAGGTTCGGATGAGGGTGACTCTTCGGCCGCCTTCTCCGAGTTCTACTGGTAAATCAATCATTTTGACAAGTTGTTTAGGTTCGCCAGTGAATCCTTGGATCTTTGTTCAGTAGGCGAATACATCTTTCATACTAATCTTCATCTAATCAAAGGTGCATTTGAAAAGGATATTCACAGAACTACAACTGTTTACCAATACTCATCGGACCATGGCAGATCCGATTTCGACTGTCACAAACATAGAGTCGAGTGTTGGAGCTTCTATTCCTTCGGTGTCTCGATTCCGGAATACTATGTCATCGTTCAGGGTTCTCTACTACTTAGCAGGGTTCCATCTTCGATTATAAAGCACGAATCTTTCGGAGCTTGCTTAATTGAGCTCGCATACCACTCCAATTCTCCCCAACTCTTCTACATGGGATGGGATCCTCTAGATATTGTTCCAATGATGAGTCTTTGGTCAGTCCTTTTGGGTCCCTCTTTGCTAGTTCTAGCTTGATTCCTCTATCTCTAAGAGCCTGGGGCGCTGCGAGTTGATAAGGATTCTGTGGTTTCCTCACATACTGTTGAACCTTGTTTTCCCGAATCAACTCCTCAATCAAGTTCTTCAGGTGAAGACACTCATTCATGTTGTGGCCTTGTGTCTCATGGAAGTGGCAATATATTTCAGAACGTTTTTGTTGTTCTGTTGCTTCCTTTTTTGGTGGCTTCTTGTACTCTTCCGTCTCCTTTGTCGCAAGATAGATGTTTTCTGGAGTATCGTTGAGCATGGTGTATTCTTCAGGCCCCAAACTTTTGAGTCGCTTACTACTCCCATTTCGCCTGTTGGAATTCTGGTTCTTCTTTTTCTGATTCCCATTTTTTCCTGCATTCCCTTCAGCGGCCGCGAAGGCATTTATGTCTTGATTTGTCGCCATACCACTCTGCCAAATTTTGGTTGGTTGTAAGTTAGCAGATTTCCTTTCTAATTCTTGTGCCTCTTCTAATCTCAAATGCCGGCTCGCCTTTCGTTTAAAGTCCTTCCTAGTGGTAGGTTGTTTCATTTTGATCCATTTTCCGAATTCAGTTTCGGGGTAGATAGCACGGACCAAGGCCATGAAAACCATATCCTTGTTTGGATTACATACTTTAGTCACCGCGATGTTGAACCAATTCATGGACTTCAGAGATTCATTTCATCCCTGGAATAGGCCAGATAATGACATCACATCTTTTGGTTATGCCGTGTGAAGCCTAAATTGATCAAGCAATCTTTTTGCTAGTTGATCAAAGGTGGAGATGGATCTTGGTGGAAGCCTAGTGAACCACATGGAAGCAATCCCTTCTAGGATAATCGGGAAGCATCTGCATCGAATGGCATTCAAAGCATATGTTCCGTCCATGTACCAACTGTACTTATATAGGTGGGGTTTCGAGTCTCTCGTTCCATCTTAAGATGGGATAGTCGGCATGGTGAACTTTTCAGGGTACCACTCATTCAGAATGTCATCAATGAAGGGAGTCCGACTTGGAGCAGATCCCCATTCATCATCCCTTCTATCTTTACTTTCATCCATTAGTCGCTTGATCATGTCCACGATATATGCCTCCGAAGTCGGTAATCTGTGGGTTGGTTGTCAGTGACTATACCAAGTGTTTGATTTTACAAATGATCTTGGTAAGTGGGTTGAAGCCTAGGCTCTCCTGTCTTCGGGAGAGCCACTCCCTCAGGGTTCCGTTGGCTTGCAGTTGGTTTGGTAGGGGCAGTTTGGATCTCCCTGGCATCATTAAATGCATTGGTGTTTCCTTCCAACTTGTCATTATCAAGTCGCTCACCATCTTCTGAGTCGAAGAGATCCATAACTATATCTTCTCGTGGGGTTTTCGCTCCTAGATTCAAGTTTGTAGCTGGTTACCTCGCAGTTGGTGGGGTGTTTGCATTTCCTTCCATATTAATTCCTACGGTTCCACCTATCAATCCTTTCTGCTTCTGCTTTTCGTTTCTCCTGTTTAGGCCAGAGACGGAAGAATTTTCTTGTTCCAAGGCAGTCACGGGCTCTGTTATGGTTCTTGGAGCAGCATGTAATTGTAAGGTCAATAGAGCATTCAATTTGTCCATAAGAGCTATTTTTTTCCATCTTTTGATTAATTTCATCAACCATCTTATTTAATTCATCTCCAGTAACAACTTCACGTTGAATAGAAGATCCTGACACTTGATCTCTTGTGTTGGCACTGTTGACTTCAATTTGCTGAGGATTGATCTCTTCTCCAGTAATTACAGCTCCTATGAACCTTTCGAAACCAGTTCTCCTTCTTCCTGGTGCCAATAATCCTCAACAGCAGATCTTATGAGGAAAAGAATAAGGACCTAACTTCCGAACCTTTTTGATCCAAAGTAGATAGCTACATCAAAGCCTGAGTTCAATTCTCAGTTAAAGCACGAAAATATTAACCCAAAAATGGATCAATGCCCTGATATGATTGTGAAAGCACTAGCCCTATTTATCAGGACAAATAAAGTAGAGCTAAACACTCTCCAAATTGAAGAAAAGACAAAATAAAGTTTGGAAACATAAGATTTTTATAGTGGTTCTGTTGTTAACGAAACCTACGTCCACTTTATAGATTCTATTAATAGATTGACTGTTGATCACAAGTACAAGCTATTTACAATTCTAATGATTGAACAAGAAAAGATCAGACCACCATTGATGGAGACAAAAGTAAGAATCTCAATTGTCCCATGGTAGCCATTGTGAGGAGGAGGAAGGTTGAAGAATCTTAGTAGCAGAGTTTTCGGTGATCAAAGTACCTAGCCCCCTTCCTATTGAAGATAGGAAGGTATTTATAGGATTTTGATAGCACTTGGATCGGAACCAGAGTAATAGAAGCCTGTAGTTATCATAGGAGGAGGCACGTAACATTTGGGGTGATTTGGAACTAACTTTTCGGATCGGTACCGATCATATTGGATCGGATTGGTACCGATCCAAAATGTTGTGCAATTTTAGCACATCTCCTTATTTATTGACTTCTATTCCTGCATGCAAATTCACCATGTGATTTCATAGCTTGTTGACTTGTTTTGACGATGGTTCACTTGTAAATTAGATTGAACTGTAACCCGAATTGAACAAGTCTTGATTTCTTTAACTTGGATGCTCGAAATATTATCAAACTTGGTAGATAAGTTTAATAGAGATGTAGGAATATAACGCATGTGGATTGGAGGATGCATATGTCAATAATTTGGATCAGTACTAATGCAATTGGGTCGGATCGGTGCCGATCCAAATACTTTGCAAGTTTTTGGTCTAAACTTTCAGGGTCTCTTTGTCATGTACTTTTAGGTCTTCCGGCCAGTCGTTCTGGCTCAATTTGAATGTTCTAACTCCTTTTGAATTCTGTTGGGTTAAAAACCCGATTAACAAGACCAGATCCACAAAATATGCTGAATAATTTAGAAAATAGTTACTAACTAGAAAAGAACAAAGTTAGAATGAATGTGGTGTTGAGATGTGAAAAAGTGACAATATATGCACATAAGGTAGGCTTTTAGTGCATACCAAAAGTGTGTGCCGAAGGTAAAGCTCCTAAACTGAAATGAAAATGAACTAAGGAATATTAAGTATAAGGCTTAAGTAAAGAAAACTATGTAATGCTAAGTATTAGTCTAGGTATAATATACCAAAGGGAATAGTAGACGGCCAAGGGTGAAGGAACATATGATCGCGATAGAGGATTTATAGGTAGAGGAGGTGATTTCCAAGACCTAGTAGCAAAACACTACCTAAAGATGAAATGAAACTAAAATGTAAGTCCAACTTCCCTAGATGAGAATATAGGTGGTGATTGTCAAGACTTATTAGCTTTCAGTGGAAAGTTAATGCAAAAATCTATTGACTTTTGGAGGGAAGTGTTAATATTAAGGCTTATGATGGCTGAAATATGTACTAATAACATTATGAAATGTAATGTATATCAGAGAGGGTCCAGGGTTTAAAGGCAAAAGATAGTTTCGGAACCTTAAGTAACTTAATGAATGGCCAAGTTTAAACCTAATACATGAATAGTTAGGCGGAGTAATCGATAGAGCGTGTAAGGTCTGTAGTGGCAACCAAGAACTGAAAGCATAAGTTTAAGGCTTATGTCGCAACCAAAACATGAAAACATAGGTGTAAGGCCTGTTTGGCAACCGAAAACACAAATGTTAGTGTAAGGCCCAAAGTGTCAACTACAACCGAAAGTGTCGGTGTAAGGCCTAGAGAGGCATGATCAGAACCAAAAGAATTGGTGTAAGGTCTGGTGTTGAAAGCAAAGCAGCATTGGGTAGAAGGTCTAAGGCCTAATGTGTTGCCAAGAACTGAAAGCGTAGCTGTAATCACACTCTTTGGTATTAGATATTTCTATTTTGGGAACTGAAATTGGAGGGTGATCATGTAACATCCCTCACTTGGAGGCCAAAAACTAACGGCTACGGACACTGCAGTCATTGATAGTTATTAATTCTCGGTGACCAATTACGGTAATGTTAGATACATTGATATAACAGAAACACATGGATACGAAAAAAATTTAAAACCATTTAACAAATTTCTCATTCCATTTCAATCATATTTCAAATTCATTACATAATCCCAAATTCGAGAACGACATTCAGAGAAAATATAATTATTACAAAATACGCCAAGAGCGACATATGAAGATGCCCCCTTGGATGATCAGGGTCTATACATAGGCAATTAAACAACTTTGCCTTTACATCAAAACACAACGGAATAAAATAGAAAAGAACTCTTATTAGCTAGCTTGCCTCCTGTAAGTCTTCGGAAGCTTATTCGTCTAAAGGAGAACCTAAAAACCTCGACTCTCAAACTACTCAAAATCAATTGAGCACCCAAGAGTTTAAGGAGAAAACATAAACTTCGAGTCAGACAAAAAGCATGGTATGAATAATAACCTACCATCTCGAACCATTTAGATATCTAGTGAGACCACGCCACTTAGCAAAACGGGTTTTCCCCTCACTAGTATCTTGCACAAAAATTAATAATAACCGTACAATGTGCTCCTGCATCCACAATGGTTAAAAACGTAGCAATTTAAAATATCATAATGATATGCAAACAAGCAAAATATCCTGGATTTCCCATCCCTATTCATTTGACTATCTATCTCGGTGATAGTTTCTAGGGTCACTATTAACCTATTAGTTTTTATGGGCTGACTAATAACCTGTTAAAAGCTAATGGACTGTCTGTCCGGTCTCATATTTTCCATGGGATCACTAAGAACCTATTGGTCCCTACCAATAACTTCGTCATTTCATAGGTTATCCCTGAACCTATTGGTATGCCCAATAACTCCTCTCATTTCATAGTTTCCGTGGGGTGACTATGAACCTATTGACTTCTACCAATAACTTTATCCGTATATAGTTTCATGGGATCACTATGAACCAATTGGCCCTTGCCAATATCTCTTTCCAAACATAGTTTTCATGGGTTCACTATGAACCTATCTAAACTAACAACTTCTTTGATCAGCCTCTAGGCATCCTAAGTTCTGGTCTACCTGACCTCCTGGATGCAATTCTACTCATACAGGAGTTAACTCAATTTATATTCACCACTGGGTAAACCTAGCTGGTTATTCCACTTTTCCTCCCTAAAATATAGGTATGGGTCCATTATATAATGAATATATTTATAGAAGAAGCATATACAATAACATAACAATACCAACATTTATGGTTTAATATCCTTGAAATCATTTCCACATGAAATTTTGTTAATCCCTTTAACCCATTATTTTTATCAAGGCAAGCTTCTTTAAAAACTCCAAATTTGAAAGCCACTTCAAAGTTCTTTTATATTACCATGGGTTTTTCCTTTAAAAATGAGATTGCATTCTTTGTTTTGAAGACTAAGGCTTTCGAAACCTTAGAGCTTTACTTTCGAAACCATTAGAATAACTCTTTCGAAAGCATTGAAATATTCTTTTCAAAACACTAAACATATGCCTTTCGAAACGCTTTAAAACATCTCTTTCGAAAGCATCAAAACCTTCCTTTCGAAACAATCAAAACATTCCCTTCGAAAGTAATAAAGCATATCTTTCCAACTTGTAGAAGCATAGCTTCAGAACCATTTGAAAGTACATCTTTCAAAACCATTGGCTTTATCCTTAAAAATAACTTTTGGGTCAAAGTGAATATAAACAAAAGTAACCCTTTGGAAACCATTAACCTTCAAGTAAAATATTTTGGGAAAAATAGATGGCTTCGGAACCATCCTTTCGAAAGCATTAGTCTTTAAGTAAAACAATTGGAAGGATAGCTTAAAAACACCTTTCAAAGCCATTGCCTTGAAAACCTTTAGTTTAAATGGCTACTGGATCCCTTTCGAAAGCATTGGGAAGCAGCTTTTATATTTATAAAACAAAAGCTTACCTTTTAAACTCGTTGATAACTTTAACCTATTCGAAAGGCATGAAGGCGGAGACATGGTTTCGACTAGGTTCAAACTACCCTTTTAAAAGTTCCATTTTAAAACATCAAACACGACAACTCATTCCAAAGCTTCCCTTTCAAAACAAGAAGGCGGCAACCCCTTCCAAAGCTATAATCAACCCTTTTGAAAGCCTCTCTTTGAAATCAAGGCAAGCAGTACCTCTTTTTGAAAGCAAACAAAGTCCTTCGAAAGCTATTTAAAATGGCCCCAACCCCTTCGAAAGCATGTTTTCGACTCTATACCTTCCGCTTTTCTCCAATCCAGTACGTACCAAAGCATTGATACCATGTGTATTGGTTTCGACTTGGTTGAGGGCCGAGGTATGGGGTCGAAAGGTTGCTACGGGAAGTGGCGAAACAATAAATCTTTACAAAATGGTTTTGTTGCCTTTTTTTTAAGTAAATGCTTTTCAACTAACTTGCCAATTTGTAAAAAATATAATTGGTTGCCATAACCTTTACAAAAATCTTTTCTAAAAGACTACCGAATTCATCCAGAATTAATTAAAAACAATTAGCATAGAAGCCCTTCCCTTTAGCAAAGGAATTAAGACATTCAAGTCCTCCAACTAAGTTAATTTAATTTCCATAGTAAATTACTTAGGAAAAATCCCCAAAAATCATCAAAATTCACTTTCAATATGTTATCTAACATATATAAATTTCAGACCAAAAATCCTTCATATAATAGTCGAAATATATTATAAACCAAATTATTTATTTCTTCCTTCAAAAATTCATAATAAATTATCTATAGCTTGGATAATTATGAAAATTTAAAACCATCTCCAAAATAATGTTTTACATAACATATTCACCTTAATTTGGATAAGGAACTTGAGATTTGATCTTGCTTAATTCTCCTTGCTCGATTCCTTAGATTTTAATTGATTTTTCTCCTCTTTTTCCCTTTGGTTATGGCCGTCTTGAGCTCCCCTGTTCTTAAATTTTTTCTTTGTGAATGTATGAAATGAAAAATGGGAATAAGGGTTTAGGGGTTAAGGGTTATGGTGGATGGATATTTCCTATAATACCCTTGCCTTATTCTCATATTAGTCGGCTTAGACCATCTCCATAAACCTATTCTTTTAAATTTTTATTTAGTTAAGCATGACCTCTATTTTGTTTTTGTTAACCCGCCTTTTGGCAAGGCCGTATGCAGGCGGATTTAACCCAATAAACTTCATGATTATTGAGGCCGATGACTTCAGAATGATAAGTGTGTGGCCCAGAAATCAAGTATAGATGATAACATGAAGCCAGGATTGATCGGAGTTAGTAGATAAACAATGTAGGATACTAGAAATAGGGGACATAGCTTGGATCGACATGTTTTAATATAGAGGGATATGTATGGATAAGGTTTCGGCATTGCTCATGGGATCGACAGTATTGAATAGGGTGAAGGGTCGGTGAAGTCAGTCGTGGCAAGGCATACGTAGGGGTCGGTCAGATAAGACAAGGAGGGATCGACTTAAGTTCAGAGGGGTCGGCATGCTACAACCAGGAGGGATCGGTATACTTCAATGATTCAGCAACTCAGAAGAGCTCGGCACAACATCACGGTAGTGGTTGGATCGGCATCGTGTAATGGTGTTCAAGAGATAAGCATAAATGAGTATCCATGGATCGACATATGTGATGGATCGACATGCTCTAGTATGAAGGGATCGACGTAGTCTAATGAACGAGAGGGGTCGGCATGATTGGTTGTACAAGGGATCGGCATAAATGGAGGCGTATGGTTCGGTGTAGGAAAGGCAAGTTGGTTCGACATGTGCTTACCTGGGGGGTTCGGCATATCATAAAAAGAAAGGGATCAGCATTCTCCTATGGGTCATCACACTCCATAGGGTTCAGCATTCCAGGCATAGTCTTGCATTCAACATTCAATAGCTCGAGCTCCTTTGATCCAAATGAGATGAAATTTGGGGTTTAAGTATATTTTGTCATGAAGAATCCGTCATAGGAGTCGCTGCCCAAAAGTCAACCATAGAAGGGATCAGTACCGATCCCTCTCCATTGGGATTTGGGACTAGTGGTCCTTATGATGGGCCCATATAGATAAGGAGGCCATGTAACCAAAGTTTCACCTATAAATACAGCAGGCATGGCTTTAGAAAGGGGGGGTCTTCTTTCTACTTCTCTTCATCTTCTACCTAGGCTACATTCTGCCATTTTTATTCTTGGATTTTGGATCATAACTGTAATCAAACTTCAGTATAATAAAGAGGATTATTCTAGAGTGGACTTAGGCCGGAGTTTGCCGAACCACTATAAATCTTGTCTCTTTTACTTGATTTCATATTTAATTTGTTTATTCTTCATATTATATTCTCAACATTAGATACTACCTGTGATCTGTGATTGGATGTTGGTGCTTTCACACTATTGGATGTTGTTGGCCATACACCAACAGTTTTCAAATCTCAATCCCTTATCACTCTAATCTTTACATTATTCTATTTAATCATCTAATTAAATCTCCTGAATAATGTTATTTAAAATTAGGGGTGTTACAGGCTCCTCTCTTTAAAGAATTTCGTCCTTAAAATTTGATAAGGATTAAATACTAAACAAGCAATCATCTATAACATCTCCTAACTACCATACTAGCCTCCCCGACTAGCAACAGTCTATATAAAGCAAATATAGAACATACCCTCACAGCAGATCATGATAAGTATCTCTAATCATATCTTCTATCTCCCAAGTACAGTCCTTCTCGTTATTGCTCCGCTGAACTTTCACCAACTTGACTGTCTTGTTTCTTAACCTCTTCTCATCTCTCGCTACAACTCGAACTGGTTGTCTAATAAAAGTCAAATTCGGTTCTACTATTCCAACGCAGTTAGAGGAATAGTAATCTCTGGATCATGCACATACTTACTAAGATGAGATACATGAAACACATTATGGACACCTGCCATACTACTCGGCAACTATATTCTGTATGCGAGCTTTTCGATCCTCTCTATAATTAGGAATGGACCAACAATTATCGGTGCCAGTTCCCTGACTTTTCTAATTGTACCACACCCTTCATTTATGATACTTTAATGAAGACTCTATCTCCAATCGAGAATTCTAGATCTTTACTCCTCTTATCTGCGTAACTTTTCTGTCTAGACTGAGCTTCCTTCATCCTTTCTCGGATCAACTCAATCTTCTCTGTCGCCTCTCTAACCAGATCTAGACCCAAGGCTAATCTGTCTCCTGTCTCCAAACAATATGCTGGTGATTTGCATGGCCTTCCATACAAAGCTTCAAAAGGTTCCATTTCTATACTAGTCTGATAATTGTTACTATAGGAAAACTCAACTAAGTGTAGGTGATCTTCCCAAGATCCACCAAAGTCCAACACAAAAGTTGTTAACAAATCCTCGAGTACCTTATTGACTCTCTCTGTCTGCCCATCCATCTAATGGTGATACGCAGTAATCATCTTGAGCTTGGTACCTAACACATCCTGTAGACTCTTCCAGAATTCACTAGTAAACAAAGCATCTCTGTCACTAACCATACTTCTAGGAACTCCATGCAGTCTAACTATGTTCTTCATGATCAACTTAGCTAACACAGGTGCCGTCCTGGTTGACTTAACTAGAATGAAATAGGCACTCTTGGTCAACCTGTCCACTATGACCCATATACTTTCATTTCCCCTATTCGACCTTGGCAACCCATCTATAAAATCCATGGATATCGAATCCCATTTCCAAACTGGTATCTCTAAAGGTTGAAGCAATCCACTCGGCTTCTGATGTTTGGCCTTCACTTGTTGACAGTTTGCACATTGCCTAACCCACAAGCCAACATCTTTCTTCTTACCTTCCCCGCAGATGCTCATCTTCATATCCTGATACATCTTGGTCCAGGATGAATCGTGAATTTAGATCGATGGCATTTTCTCAGAACTTCTTTCCTCAAGTCCTCATCATTCGAAACACACGACCATCCCTTCTTTCTCAACCATCCCCTCTGGTCAAGACTAAAATCCTTTAGATCATCGATCTCCGACCTAACCTCAAGCCTTCTAATCTTCTCAGCTATAATGGACCCACTTTCTACTTAGAAGCAATCCTTTCGATTAACACTAGTCGAACTTTCAAATAGGACAACATAGCGGTGCTCTAACTAGAACTAGCAGTTGATCTAAACTGCACAGTACAAGTAGTCAAAGTTTCTAAATCATTCCATTCTGCCAACATAGCTAACACCACATTCTGATGTTTTCTGCTAAGAGCATCCGCTACTTTATTTCCTTTTCCAAGTGTATACTCTATACCAAAATCATAAGTGGCTAAGAACTCCAGCCACCTCTACTGTCTCATATTCAACTCCTTTTGAAAGAATAACTATCTTAAGGACTTATGATCTGTATATAGCTCAAATCTCCCCCTTAAGAAATAATGTCTCCATATCTTCAATGTGAAGATCACCCCTGCCAAATCTAAATCATGAGTAGGATATCTCACTTCATGCGGTCTAAGTTGTCGTTAAGCGTAGACAATGACTTTACCCTTCTGCATTAACACAACTCCTAATCCGGTTCCCCATGCATCGGTATACACCACCAATCCTTGGTTTCCATCTGGAACCACTAAAACAGGCACGTTGGTCAACAAATGCTTTAACTTAAGGAATGCTTCCTCACATTTGTCGGACCAAGTAAAGTTCACGTCTTTCCTGGTTAACTTAGTCAAAGGCGCCGCGATACGCAAGAAATCCTTAGTGAATCTCCGGTAATAACTAGAAAGTCCAAGAAAGCTTCTAATCTCAGTCACCATCTCTAGTCTCTTCCAGTTATTAACAACTTCAATCTTATCTAGATCGACTGACAAACCCTTCTCTAAATCCACATGACCAAGAAACTTAACCTCTTTCTACCAGAAATGACACTTGGAAAACTTCGCTTTCAACTATTGCTGCCTTAGCGTCTCAAGCACTACTCTAAGATAGTCCTCATGTTGTCTTTCATCTCTAGAGTATGCTAAAATTCAACTTATAAATACCAATACGAACCTATCCAAGTACTCTCGGAAAACTCGGTTCATCCAATCTGCGAAGAAAGCTGGCATTCGTTAACCTGAATGGCATTACTAACCACTCGTATGAACCATACCTAGTCCGAAACGCTGTCAACGAGATACTGTCCTCTACCACTCATAACTGATGGAAACCCATCATTAAATCCAATTGGGAAAATATTCTGGCTCCACACAACTGATCAAATAGATCATCGATTCTCAGCAAAGGGTACTTATTCTTGACCGTCTTCTCATTCAACTTACGATAGTCGATGCACAGCCTCAATGACCCATCCGGTTTCTTCACGAACACCGCGGCCGCGCCCCAAGGCGAACTGCTTGGTCTAATAAAATTTGTCCCTTCTAGATCCACTAGATGCACCTTCAATTCTTTCATCTCGGTCGGTGTTATCCTACTAGGTAGTTTACTTACAGGTTCAGCTCCTGGCATAAGATCTATCCGAAACTCAACGGCTCGTTTCGATGGTAGTCCTGTAACCGACTCAAAAACGTCTACAAATTCTCTTGCTACTCAAACCTGACTTAACTCCTCTTCAACTTCCATAGCACTCAACAAAGCACAAGCACTCTAGTCAGAATCCTCTACTATAATATAATTTGGTTATGCCTATCTGGGTGTCTTAGCGATATCTCCTTATCTTGGCAAAATATCCTAACTTCATATTTACCCAACCAATCCATACCCAAGATGATTCTGAAGTCTACGAAATTGAAAACATACAAATTGCATGCAAACTTATGACCTAACAAGTCAAGTTCTAACCGGTCACATCTCATTCCCAGAGTTGCATACCCTCCTATCGGATTCGCAACCCTTAAGGAAGTAACAAGGTATGTAGGTTCTAAACATAACCTATCAACCAAACACTGAGATATAAATGAATGTGATGCACCAGTATCAAATAGTACCCTAACTGGTGTACTTCGAATCAAAAGGGTACCTTCCATCACAGTCTTTCCTTTCTCAACAGCAGTTGTCCTGGCAGACGATGGTCCAATAGCAGAAACTTTTCCCCTATCCACCCAGACTAGTTCTGGACATTGATTCTTATAATGCCTAACTTGGTCAAAGTTAAAGCACTTCACATCCTTCTTTTCTGCCGCATTCTTCCACTTGCCAGTTCAGCATCCATGAGCGTAATGACCCTTCTTATCGCACTTAAAGCAAACCAGATTAGCCTTTTCCTCTTTGGCAGCTTCTCCTTTCTGGGTTCCTTTCTTCTTAAAGGACTTCCTCTTCTTGCCAAGAGAACCCTGGGTTTCAACTTGTTTCTTCTTCCCATAAGTAACAAGCATCTCCTCATGTCGGATTGCTATTTCCATAAGAACATTACAAGGATCACGAAGATGTGGTAGGGTCGCCCTAGAAATCTTGGCTCTCAATCCCCCAATAAACTTTTAATTCCTCTTGATGATGGTGTCAATGGTAGCATGTCCATATCTAGATAACTCATCAAACTTCGTGGCATACCCAATCACCGACATCTCGCCTTGCACCAAGTTCATGAACTTCCTAAAACAATGCTGACTTAGCAACTTCATACAAAAACCTCCCTTTGAATCTCCTTCGAAATTCTACCCAAGCCAAATCTTCCTTGGGAACTCCAGCAGTAACATCATTCCACCAATGAAGCACTCCTCCCTGAAACTATCTAGAAGCAAGCCTCCTTTTCTGCTCATCGTTCAATCCCAAGTCAGCAAAGATTCTTTTACGATACAACAACCAATTCTCAACTTCTATAACATCTTCCATTTCCAAAAACGGCTTCCCACCAAGACTAGTATAATCCCTGCTCAACTTAGCATAGTTGTTACCAACTGGGGCCATAGGATCGGCTCCTCCAACATTCCCAGCATTACCCCCAGCTACTCTTGCGGTACCTCCTGCTTGCACCAGATTGATGAAGAACTGATACATCATTCCCATGTCTACTGGTGGATTTCCAACACCTATGTTGGCATTTGCATTTGGATTAGCATTTTCTTGTGGACCCCAGATTCTCCTATTAGGTCGAGCATTTTCATTTGTTGTGGTGGTTCCTCCACCAAGATTTCCTCTTCCGTTTTCTGCCTCCATATCTTCCTTTCTCGTGAATCTGCATCTGAGCCTTAGTAAGATACAGAAGAACGGTCTAAGAGAGAGGGGAATACATACTTATATATATATATATCAAATACAAGTACGTTACTATAGTGTTTACTTAAACCCCGATCTTATTTTCCAATTAATTGGACTATGTTTTGAAAAATCTTCTAGGTTAAAATTATTTTTAAGTTTACATAAACCTATGCTCTGAGACTAACTTGTAACATCCCCAACTTGCAAGCCCAAAACTAATGGCTACGGATGCTGCAGTCATCCATAGTTATTAATTCTCGGTGACCAAATGCGATAATGTTATATACATTGAAATAACAGAAAAACATGGATATGAAAAAAAATTAAAATCATTAAAAAAATTTCTCATTCCATTTCAATCATATTTCAAATTCATTACATAATCCTAAATTCGAGAACCACGTTCAAAGAAAATATTATTATTACAAAATACGCCAAGGGCGGCATATGAAGAGGCCCCCTTGGATGATCAGAGTCTATATTTAAGCAATTAAACAACTTTGCCTTTACATCAAAACATAGTGGAATCAAATAGAAAAGAACTCCTATTAGCTGGCTTACCTCCTACACGTCACCGGAAGCTTATTCGTCTGAAAACCTCAACTCTCAAACTACTCAAAATCAATTGAGCACCCGAGAGTTTAAGGGGAAAACATAAACTTCGGTTGGACAAAAATCCTGGTATGAATAATAACCTACCATCTCGAACAATTTAGATATCTAGTGAGACCACGTCGCTAAACAGAACGGGTTTTCACCTCACTAGTATCTTGCATAAAAATTTAATAACCATATACTGTGCTCCTGCATCCACAATGGTTAAAAACATAACAATTTAAAATATCATGATGATATGCAAACAAGCAAAATATCCTGGATTTACCATCCCCATTCATTTGACTATCTGTCTCAGTGATAGTTTCTAGGGTCACTATTAACCTATTAGTTTTCATGGGCTGACTAATAACCTGTTCAAAGCTAATGGACTGTCTGTCCGGTCTCATAGTTTCCATGGGTTCACTAAGAACCTATTCGCCCCTGCCAATAACTTTATCATTTCATGGGTCCTCCCTGAACCTATTGGTATCCCTAATAACTTCTCTCATATTATAGTTTTCATGGGGTGACTGTGAACCTATTGACTTCTATTAATAACTTTATCCGAATATAGTTTTCAGAGGATCACTACGAACCTATTGGCCCCTTCCAATAACTCTTTCCAAATATAGTTTTCATGGGTTTACTATGAACCTGTCTAAACTGACAACTTCTTTGATCAGCCTCTGGACATCCTAAGTTCTGGTCTACCTGACCTCCTTGATACAATTCTATTTATACTGGAGTTAACTCAATTTATATTAACTACTGGGTCAACCTAGCTTGTTATTCTGCCCTTCTTCCACAAAATACAGTTATGGTCCATTATATAGTGAATATATTTATAGAAGAAGAATATACAATAACATAACGATACCGACATTTATGGTTTAATATCCTTGAAATCATTTCTACATGAAATTTGGTAAATCTCTTTAACCCATTATTTTTATCAAGGCAAGCTTCTTCAAAAATTCCAAATTTAAAAGCCACTTCAAAGCCCTTTTGTATTGCCATGGGTTTTTATTTAAAAATGAGATTGGGTTCTTTGTTTAGAAAACTAAGGCTTTCGAAACCTTAGACTTTTACTTTCGAAACCATTAGAACATCTCTTCCAAACCATTCAAATCTTATTTTCAAATTATTAAACATATGCCTTTCGAAACGCTTTAAAACATCTCTTTAAAAAGCATAAAACCCTTCCTTTCGAAACCATCAAAACATTCCTTTCGAAAGTATTAAAGCATATCTTTCCAACTTGTAGAAGCATGGCTTCGAAACCATTTGAAAATACCTCTTTCAAAACCATTAGGTTTATCCTTAAAAATAACTTTTGGGTCAAAGTGAATATAAACGAAAGTAACCCTTTCGAAACCATTAACCTTCAAGTAAAAGAGTTTGAAAAAAAGAGATGGCTTCAGAACCATCCTTTTGAAAGCATTAGTCTTTAAGTAAAATAATTGGAAGGATAGCTTCGAAACACCTCTCGAAGCCATTGCCTTCGAAACCTTAGTTTAAATGCCTACTGGAGCCCTTTCGAAAGAATTGGGAAGTGGCTTTTATATTTATAAAACAAAAGCATACCTTGTGAACTCGTTGATAACTTCAACCTATTCGAAAGGCATGAAGACAGCAACATGGTTTCGACTAGGTTCAAACTACCCTTTCGAAAGCTCCATTTTAAAACATAAAACGTGGCTACTCATTCGAAAGCTGCCCTTTTAAAACAAGAAGGCGGTAATCCTTCGAAAACTATATTCAACCCCTTCCGAAAGCCTCTCTTTGAAATCAAGGCAAGCGGTATCTCTTTTTGAAAGCAAATAAAGTCCTTCGAAAGCTATTTAAAATGGCCCCGACCCCTTCGAAAGTATGGTTTCGACTCTATACCTTCCACTTTTCTCCAATCCACTACGTACCAAATTGATACCATGTGTATTGGTTTGGACTTGGTTGGGGGCGGAGGTATGTGGTCGAAAGGTTGCTACTGGAAGTGGCAAAACAATAAATCTTTACAAAACTATTTTATTGCCTTTTTGAGTAAATGCTTTTCAACTAACTTGCCTATTTGTAAAAATATAATTGATTGCCATAACCTTTACAAAAATCTTTTCTAAAAGACTGCCGAATTCATCCAGAATTAATTAAAAACAATTAGCAAAGAAGCCCTTCCCTTTAGCTAAACAATTAAGACATTCAAGTCCTCCAACTAAGTTAATTTAATTTCCATAGTAAATTACTTAGGAAAAATCCCCAAAAATCATCAAAATTCACTTTCAATATGTTATATAACATATATAAATTTCAGACCAAAAATCCTTAATATAATAGTCGAAATATATTATAAATCCAATTATTTATTTCTTCCTTCAAAAATTCATAATAAATTATCTATAGCTTGGATAATTATGAAAACTTAAACCCATCTCCAAAATAATGTTATACATAACGTATTAAATCCTCATGGCATTCGAAATCCAATATATACGATTTCAACCTTAAAATTGAATCAAACATTTATCAAACATTCTTGTTTAAATCAAACATGGCATATAACCCAGGCATATCATCATTAAAATCATCAAAACGGATTTAGATATAAAACCCGAAATCAAATGTTCATGAAAACAAAAATGGGATGATTTTGATTATTATTCACCATGCTTTGGATAAGGAACTTTAGAATTGATCTTGCTTAATTCTTCATGCTTGATTCCTTAGCTTTTAATTGATTTTTCTCCTCTTTTTCCTATAGGTTATGGCCAGCTTGAGCTCCCCTTTTCTTATATTTTTACTTTGTGAATGTATGAAATGTAAAATGGGAATAAGGGTTTAGGGGTTAAGGGTTATGGTGGATGACTATTTCCTATAATACCCTTGTCTTATTCTCTTATTAATTAGCTTATAAAACAATCTCCATAAACCCATTCTTCTAAATTTTTATTTAGTTAAGCATGGCCTATATTTAATTTTCAAATCTCAATCTCCTTATCACTCTAATCTTTACGTTATTCTATTTAATTTATCTTATTAAATCTCTTGAATAATGTTTTTTAAAATTAGGGGTTTTACAGATCGTCACACTCCTTGATAACTTAATTCCTTTTGGATGGTTCATTTGAGAAGCATATAAACCATACACAGGGGTACGACGATTAATCCCACTCTGCGTAAACAGTGGAACTTGAAATATTATGAGACACCTAGAGATAAATATTAGCATATAGTAGGATGACCCATTTATGATCGAACTTGATTATTCAACTAGGCAATAGGCCCACCATCCAAAAATTTGGAGATGGACACTTTAAAAATGGGTCCCCTCACTTAATCATATGTGAAAGGATTAGTGCAAGATGTTTTGATTGACATGATAATTTGACGATAAGACTATGGCTTGAATATACTTCCCTCACTATAACATGGGGGATGGACATACTTTGTGTGTTGTAATAAAATGCAATAGTTTAGCAGTACAATTGTGATTCAAGCATAAATCTCCTTAACTTAACATGAGTGGATGGATTTACTTATGGTGCCATGATAATATGTGATCATTTAGTGGTATAACTGTGGCTTATGATAGATAGAGACACCTTATTTGAGCATGAGAGGATGGACTTGATTAATATCTAATGATAAATGATATTTTGACGAGACGATTGTGACTGTAGTGGTGAGTCCTCTTATCTAAATGTGAGCATATGGTGTCATTTTGGGAATATTGGACCACTTGTCCACATGTATGATAATATAACAAATCTTAGAAGTGCGTACCTTTACTTGAGCATGAGAGGATGGACTTATCTATGGACATCTATAACAACCTATCCTCGCAATATTGATACATAAAACTCTACTCATGCATTGGAAATACAAGTAGTAGTTATATTTAAAGCCTTCTGATTGTCACCAGTCATCTCAATAATGTCTAGATAAATCATGCATTTTCAGCCTACTCAAACAAGTGCAGATGCAAAGTCAATAGTTAAAAATTTAAACATTGAAATGTCAAAGTCAACATTTCTATTAGTGATCATCCCACAACAAAAGGATGATTTCATATGTTAGGGGTAGCAATACAGATGCAATAAATTGATAAAATCAAGTAAATGTTATCATAATGTTATACTTTACTTAACATAACATTCCCTAACTTATATAGATTCAAGAAAATTTTCAATTGAACCATAAGGTGTTTATTTCCTTTCCAGCAAAACATAAACAAAATTCTACTAATTAGTGCTAATTTATATAATGTTATTAATGTAAAAGGCTCTTTTCATTTAATTAATTAAAGAGGAAAAAGTGATAAAAAGTTTTATAGTTTCTCGTTAACTCCCTGTTACTTAACTTCTCAAATAGCTCATTTTCATATGTAAAATATTCATGTTAACCGAAGATTGTACACAAAAATTTTCAAGTAAAGCTAGTTTTTTTAAACACTTTACTTTCTAAAGAGATAGATGGTGCAAAAATGCTACAAAACTTCTTTACCCTATTGTCACATAACTTCTCCAACTCATGATATATGCACCTAAATTTATAAGTAGTATAGTTCATTATTACCCACAAGTATAAACAAAATACTTCATGTTAAGTTTACTTTGTTTTAATTAACTTTTACTTGTAAACTTTTGTCAAATTCTTCTCCTATATCTTTTTAAAAATATCATTTTGAACTCCATATTCATCACATAATCAACCAAATTTTCGTATACATTTATTTTACTTCAAAATAAATATGAACATATAGTTAAGGCAACACAACAAGTTATAACAATAAGGTAATTAATGAATCACTTACTTTGAAACTAGGTAGTTAATATCAATATCGACTACGTATTGGTCAAGTACTAAAATAAGATATTTTAAAATATCGTGATAGTATTGGTAAAATATTGGACGTGTTTAGAATATGTTATAAATGATGGCATACTACATTATAATATTTTAATGATGTTAAGATTTTAGATATTTGGATCTATGTTCTCAAGTTACTACTAAAGAACGATTGCATATAGTTTATAAATTAGGCCATAAAAACCAAGAAATTCATGTAATGTGCACCTTTATTATTTTCTTCAATTTATATTATATTCTTTGTTTTTTAATTCATCTAATCAACTCTCATATTTTCTATTTTTTCTATATTTATAGTTTCTTTGTTTTTTATTTTCACTTAAGTTACAAGTAATGTTGATTTGATAACAATTATTTATTCTAGGCCATTTATTATCACTACATAAAACATATAGCTTTACCGTCTTTAACTTTTAGATCTTGGTGCATGATAATAACTGAAACAAAAAAATTGAATTTTCATAAGCTAACTTACCAATTAGAAATAGTGAACAAAGAACGCAACAAAAAAAGAGAACTATCTTGTAACAACCCATATTATATATCGGGGCATCGTAAAATATTATTTTTAAATTCGTACGAGGTAGTATGATTCAGTAAATTTGAGAAATGTTAACTAGTGACATTTCTATCCTTGGAATTTTTGTTGGACGGTTTTGACCTTGAAAATATTGTAAGGCCTATAACCTTTGATAAGGGCGGAATTAGGGTCCAAAACAAATTCTGTTGGAAATATATGATTGTTTCTCTTTCCATAGAGTGGTCATAGTAGGATTTTGAACCAAACATTTAGAAATTATGACTGTTTAACAGTCCGATTATTTTAAGTAGATTGGTAGGTAATTAGTGTGCAGCCCATTAACCCAACTAGGGATTAGGGTTAATACCACATTCCTCCAACCGCCCCTAATCACTTTTCTCCATTTCTAATTACCTCCTAACCTCCATTAACCCAAATTAGTCCTAAATACCAAATTTCTTTAATTTAATTAGTGTAATTAAGAGTTTATATGAGATTATAAAAAAGGAATAGTAGATCTACTATTTGGAGACCTTAGAATTCGTATAGTTATTGTTCTACATTAGTTTTTGCTATGGAATTCATATACTTCGGTGAAAGGTTAGTGGGTTTATCTCTCTCACTATCCTATGCATTTTGATATAGTAAAATTTTGATTTCTGATATGAATTTCAAAGTATAAACATTTTAACACTTAGATCTGATATTAATAACATTTCAGAACTGAATTTAAAAAGAAAGATTTACATTTTAATTCATTTTACACCATTTACCAATCATGTTGTCATTTTCATACAAAATTAGATCAAGGAAAATATATTCTTTTATATCATGTTTGGATTGATTGAATGTGTTGTTCGATGTTATGTGATGGTATATTATAATTGTATGAATTGCATGAATTGTTTGGTATGTTTGCTAGTCAATTAGGGTAGTTAGAAATTAGGTCCTTATTTTGGACAAACTGATATAAAAAATGTTCAAAACATGATGCAGTTGAAGTATGATGTTGTCTGAAGCCTATGAAGACCCTTAAACCAGCCTCACGAGATTCAGAGTTGATTTTAAGGAAGAAAATCATGTCAGTGCGAATATGCAAATATGGTCAGTGGTAATCGTGTTGGGGTCGATACTTAAGGGCATCTTCGAGTTGAATTTGTGGCGCAAGGCTGAAAACATTGGGAAAATGGAAAAGAGTTTGAGTTAAAAACACTCAAGCCAATTTTTGGCTAATGAATATGGTTGGCGATGACCATAATTTTGGACGGTAATGACTATAATTTTTGTCGGCGTTGACCATAATTTTTGTCGACAGCGGCCATAATTTTGGTTGGCGATGACCTTAAATTTTAGTTGGCAACGACCTTAATTTTGGTTGATAATGACCATAAGTTGTGGTTGGCGATGATTATAATTTGGTTGGCATCGGGCTTCATGCAATCGTGCTTCGGGTGATGAAAGGATTTCTAGGGATGGCCATAATTTAGTTGGCTTTGGGCTTTACGCAACCGCGTTTTGGTGTGATGAAATGATTGCTGGTGACGACCATAATTTGGTTGGCTTCGGGCTTCACGCAATCACGCTTCGGGGTGATGAAGGGATAGCGCCAAAGTTGGCTAAGTGCTGCCCAAAACTGGTCGGCATTGACCATTCTAGAGTGGTTAGCATTGACCATAATGGTAGGGCATAATTTTGGGTGAATTTGAGTGGGTCTCTTAGGGTTTTTCTGGGACTATTTTTTACTCGATTGATATTCGATTTGATGTTACAGCATGATGAAAATGAGGAATGACGATGAGGCGATGGTGGAATACTTTAATGTGTTGACTTCGGAACTTTGATTCCATGACTTACAAGGGATGTCTAGAAGTGCTCTGACTATGACGACTAGATGATGGGAGTCATGATGATGATTCAAAAGGACGAGTTCAAAATGGGATCTCATGAGTAGAATGGTGAAGGATTTTACTATGGGTAAATGGAATTTAATAGAACGATGATATGTTTGGGAATGTGTGCAAAGGGAGCATTGAGTCTTGGAAGTTTCTAGCAGAGCGCGTGCAGTAGGGGTATGCGGGAGGCCCACTTGGATTATGATGGTTTTCGGATCTTATGATGGTGGGTTACCTTGGACCTTATGAGGATGGTCTAGTTCCTGGTCATACAAAGTGGCATTGATTCAAATACTGAGAAATCAAGAGTTTTCCATTAGTCCTTGAGTTATGTGGGTGACATTAGAGTTATCTTATATCCAAAGAACTAAGTGATGTGAGGACTATTTGATGGATGCTATGTTTGCCATGTTTGTTTTTCACTTTAAGGAAGTCACAGGATATAGGTATTGTGGATGTAGATAACTAGACACCCGATATTGTACATAGGACACAGTACATCTTTATGATGATAGTAGATTAGCATATATTATTATATATTAACTCTTTAGATGTAGGGGCAGATCATGTATGATTCTTCATACTATATCTCCATTAGTATATTAGTTTTTGTAGTATTTTGAGATTATTTATCACTCACACCAGATTATTGTCTGACTCAAGGTTTTATGCTTTGCTTCTTATTATCTCAGGTACTCTTAAATGAGTAGACTAGATAGCAAGGTGACATAGCACTTGGCGTAGAGCAGATGGACTAGCAGGAGGCTATGCTTTTACGTATATTATATTTATGGGGATTTTACTATTTTCATTGTGCAAAGCTATGGAGCTGTGATAATATTTGACTTATTTATTTAGAGACAAATATTTGGGTTTATTTATTAGTTGAATGAACTTTACTTTTTGGTTTGTATGACTTCATCGAACCTGTTCTTTAATTTGTGATGGTTCATTTAGTTATAATTATGTCTCATCTATTTTATATCCATGTTATTATTATATTTTATTTGATGCGCTATGAAATATACGATAAGTTCTGTGTTTGTTTTATTTATTTCATGCCTTGACAATGGTCCAACATCAGTCGCGCACCATTACAGCATGCTATACAAGTATGCTGGGTGCCAAATGTGTAGGGAGGTCATCACATTTGGTATCAGAGCCAGGTTAAGCAAATGGCCTCAGGTTAACTTACTTAGTTCTAAGTGGTACCTATCCATTAGAGATAGAATAAGTGGAACACTCTGGAATGTGTTGAGAGTTTATACCAGAGAGCACACATGCTATATATATTTTAATTTCGAAACTATATAATAGTACATATATACAGTTTAAGATGCATTAAAAACATGAGTACCATTGATGCAACTTTCTTTATGAGAGACTGGTCATTTTTATTTTAGATTAAGAATGAGTTGGCGTACAAGAATCGTTGCCAGAAACTCAACCTCTAAAGTTAAGGATGGAGGAGGGTTAAGGGTTGTTAATCCTGATTTACAGAACATGTTTACTAAGATGGTACGCAACATGGTTCAGAACACTAAAGTTGCCCCCAAATGTTGATGGTGGAGATGCTCAAGTGTAGGTGCCTAGAGTTGACTTTGCTAAGCTGACAAGGGATCATCATAGCTGGGAAGGAAAACCGTTCCTTGGAACAAAGTTAGCCATAGAGGTCCATGATTGAATGACACTTGTGAAAGAATTTTAAGGACTTAGAATTTGAGGATACCATGAAGAGGAAGCTGGCCTCTAGATAGCTTCAAGGAAGAGATGGGGTGGTGGGATGCCATTAAGGTCACTACTCCCGAGGATCAAATTACGTGGAAGCAGATTAAAATAAAGTTTAAGGAGAAGTTCATACCTAATGCTTAGAAGTCGACATTATTCCATAAATTTGCTAAATTAAGGTAGAGAGATATGTCATTATTAGAGTATGTAGCTAAATTTGATCTGCTATCGAAATATGACCAATCTTTCATTGATACTCCACTTAAGGAAAATGAGAAGTTTATCATGAGATTAGATGAAGGAAAGAGGTTGGTGGGTCATATCAATGATTCGTTCGAGAATCCGGTTGAGAAGGCTCTCTAACATGAGAGTTTATATTCTAAATCTAAGTTGGCTATTACTAATTCCACCGAGGAGTCAAAACTACAAGCCATTAGGGGAGGCAAAAGGAAGTAGAACAACAATAAGAAGAAGCAACTTCAGGATAGTGGTCAGAAGAAGGGAAAGTGAGAGCCTACTTGCTATAATTATGGTGAGAAAGATCACTTGAAAAAGGACTGCACTCAATCCAGTGAAACAGAGGCAAGTGGTGAAGAATATGCTTTGGATGTTATTATGACATTGTCGAGTGCTTCCTCGTTGAAGGAGAAAGGGAAGGGCATCACTATTTAAGGTAAGCTTTCTATTTATGATGTTCATATACATAATTTATTCAATATTAAGGCTTCACATTCCTTTATATCCAATGACGTAGTAGGTAGAATAAGATTGAAAACCAAAATTGCTGACCGACTGTGATGACTGCACAACACCTACGATGCAAAACGGTTGTCAAGAGGAAGAAATAGAAATAAAGATGAGGAATAGAAAAGAAAAAAGAGAATAGAAGAAAAGAGGAAGGAATAAAACATCACATAATCACATAATTAACCTATCGTATATCTCACATCGAATCAGATAAAATATAATAGCCAAAACAGATATAAAACAGTCAAGATAGAAATAACTAAATGATCCAAATATCATAGTGCAGTATGCAAAGTCATACATCATATAATAGAGTTTAAACAAGTGATAAATAAACTCAACCGACAAATTGTCTCTAATATAACGAGTCAGCACTATCAAGGCTCCATAGTGTCACACAGTAGAATAAACAATAGTATATCCAAATATATATATGAGAAGTGTTGCCTCCTGTGAATCTATTTGCACAGCTCTAAGTGATGTTTATCTACTCTCTAGTCCACTCATTTAAAAGCGCCCGAGATAATAAAAAGCAAAGCATAAAACCTCGAGTCAAACAACAGTCTGGTGTGAGCGATAAATAATCTCAAAATACTAAAAATGCGATATAGTATATGGAATAGAGGGTATACTAATCATACCTGACATGTCCCTGCAAACCAAAGAGTTAGCACATAACATCGATACTATGCTACTCTATGAATGTCATAAAGGGTACTCCATACTTAGCAAACAGTCAAGGTGGCTAGGTATCTCCATCCACAAAACCTACTCCATACTAAGTAATAGTCGGGTGTCTAGGTATCCCTATGCCCAATACCTACATCGTGTGCGATCCCTAGAGTGACAGGTGACTAGTGAAACTATAACAAACATAGAATCCATCAAACAATAGTAATTGTCACTCATTGTGCTCTAGACCTATGATAACTCGTATGATCATTCTTATGCCAAGGATTAATGAATAAAAATCATGATTTTCAGTTGTACTCTCATAAGCCTAAAGCTGGTACTAGACCCATACTTCCGGTCTAAGGTATACAGATCTGTTCTTCCGATCCAGGTTACCAAATCAACATACCCATGAGCATCCTCACAAATACCCCTGCTTCGAGTACAAGAGAAAACACATCAAGTATCAAAGATCCCTTAGCACACATATCCATTCTCTTCCTTGACATCATCCATTTCCACGATCGAACCATTCTACATTCTATCCACGGATCACCCTCCAAGAACCCGCCCATGTGGAACACATCATGATGTCAGTCAATCGACATCAAGCCCTTCACCTCGGAATCTAACTTCATATCTACTGAGCCACCCATCCGAAGAACTAGACTATCGTTTTGAAAACATTGAATCATCGTGATCATCATAAGCACTCATCGAAGAGCAACACTATCAATACATAGAGTCGGCTGTACGAACCACCATATCACCCTCCTTGAAGCCTGCTCACTGTCCATGTCAAAGGTCGACCAAATCAACCATCATAAATAGTGATGGGTATCGACCACTCCGCAATGGTCAATACCAACCATTCTGGTCATGTACTTAGCCAAAAATGGATAAGTACTAACCAACTGGAAACATCCGCCGTCCATTCTGAAGTCTAAAGCTCGTCCATATCCATCGTCTTCCTTCCTAAGATCCGTCGGTATGCATTCCATCATTCTCTTACAACTTGTCCTGTTTATTTTGGTCTTCGGTAAAGGGGACGAAACGCTAATGCAAGGAATATTCCCTAACGCTTGATCGCTAATAAATCGGTATTTCGAACTAACAACCAAACTAACATACATGCATCCAACAAGCATATAAATGTCCATAATAGTATACGTATATAATATGTATAATCCATCTATATCAACCAATATGCGAAATAATATCAACAATAGCTCAAATGTACATAATAGTATATGTATAATATGTATAATCCAACTATGCCAACCAATGTGGGAAATCATACCTATAATAGCTCAAATCTAATAATTTTCTAACTATGGCACGTCGATGGAAAATATGTGATATTCTTCATAAATCATTTCAAAATAATTTTATTTTCTTTTATAAAAATCTAGTAGATATATAAGTATAGGAAAATTACATATTAAAATCAAAAATCATACCCGAGCATCAATCTAATACTTTACAACCAATCATAGTATAGTGAAAGACAATATTACTTACCTCATCTAAATCTATCTAAACCTACACCAGGTCCTAAAGCTCTCCGTCATGAGCACAACATAAGAATGACATCCAAAACGAACCTCGCATGCAAAAGATACGCATTTTATAAGATAACAGGATTAAATAAGCAAATGATAACTTAATTAAATAAATAACTGAGGCTAATCAACATCATTATTGCTAATTATCTTCTCCCTCCTATTTCATGTGCAACGTACATGTGCAATAACCCATTGTCGCGACCTTTTTTCATCGATTTCTAACTCATCCCTTGGCGATTCTCGACATCGTCTTCGCCTACGAACCCGTCTTCGGATCCTCTTTGCCACGGTACCAAAATGATGTGGCGTAACCCTCTCTTGTCAAATGCAACCTAGAACTGCCGCTTGTGCCAAAGTTAATGTTGTGTTTTGCCTCGGACCGCCGCAACTCCCCATTTCAACATCGTCCATTTCCTTCGCGCGAGAAACACCATGCCACCCTCAAATCTGCCTATCGATCCCCGTATCTTCGGCAAGATCTAGCCCTAATTTGGCCCTGGGAAGTGAGCCTCGGCTAAGAGCAACCTCAACACTCAAGATTGGTATGGACTTGAGATCTCCTCGATACAAGATGAATGGAGGTTGTTTTGCGATTTATCGTGGTGCAAGTCATCATATTTTGATTTTTGAAGATCAAGTGAAAGGGCGACCATGTTTCTGAAGCAGCAATGGAACAGTAACTTGCTTTGGATAAGAGAAAGGAGGGTATGATTGGCTAATATATTTAAATAATATTTATTCTCTTTTATTTGAATTTTCAAATATCGGTCGTACGTTTCGAGCTCACACGATCAAAAGGTGCATCCGATCACCATGAAACTCGTCTGCATGTATCACATCATTTTTCTGGTCTCGATGGTATAAATTTTGTCGCTATTTGAGATGGACTCCCGTGATGACAATTTTGTGCTTTTCGAGACCGTTTCTGCCATTGAATCGTCCGAACTCCAAATATAGCTACCTATATACATATTCAAATTCGAAAGGTCGATACAAACCCAACGGAAGTGTTCTCGAGTCTTGATTCGAACGATGTGTGAAAAATCATATTTTTGCAACAGTCTATTAATTAATGATCCAATATTTAAATCAATTATATAAATATATCATCGTTAAAAATAAGGGTCGTTACATTCTCCCCTCCTAAAAAGTATTTCATCCTCGAAATCCCAAGGATGAAGCTATACAACCCAACACCCTCTCATAAACAACGATATAAGAAAAATCATCACTTATTAACTCTCGACAATGATTGTGGAAATTGATTCCAACAAAGGGAATAGAATCGGAAACAGCTGGAACCATCATCCTCAATCCTACGTACAATCACTATCCAATCCAAAATCAATGTAGCTAAACGAAATGTCTAAGTTAGGCACTTATTTCCAAAGAAATGGACAATGGAATGCAAAAGCACCAACTCACTAATCAAAAGGCAAGTCAACTATTCTCATATATTACTGACTCTCTCAACTATCGGTGACGTCTAACATCCTATACGTTGACTTTTCTTCCAATTTTGGCTTATATCATGGAAAATTTCAATAGCACCTCCTTTGTGCGGCTAGGTCTGGGAAATATCCCGATACAATATAGATATGTTACATGTAAACATCTCATATCTTATAACATACCAGATCATATATAGCAATCGGCTCAAAGACGTATGCTATATCAAACCATAACTATACCACATGCTTAACAACCACACAAACATAGACTATAATCTCAAATGCTAATAATAAAATCAAATATGCATACATAAGATATATCATTAAAATGTAATGTCCATGCCTATCCTAGCATGCAGAATACTAAATTATCAAGTATAAAACATCGAATGTGATATCTAACATGAAAGCCAACGATAAAAATGAAATCACTCATCCCGAACAGCTCCGGATAAGCGGTCCTCATGCTCTTCTTGGTCTCCCATATCAGATTGTCTTCAATTTCACTCCATTGAACCACTACTACTCTATTACCCTCCTTCTAACCTGATTCGCGTCTCATATCAGTATGAATAGGCCTACGAGGTCTCGAAGTTCATAGTTCAGTCTCAGTATCATAAAATTGATTCGGTGCTAAATATCTGAACGCCTCTTGTAATTTCTCCCAAAACCCACCATCAAACAACGGGTCTCGGCCACTTACAATGCTCTTGGAACACAATGGAATCACACTATCCATCCCACATATGACTCTACTAATTTTGATGCCATTCTAATGGGCTTAACGAATATAAATCTAGCATTTTCGTCAATCTATTGACTATGACCCAAATGCTATCGTATTCCCTTCTAGTCCTTGGTATCTTATCGATGGAATCCATCGATATAGTCTATAGATATATGTTCCCATTACTCGAGAAAAAATCATCTCCCATCGAGTTTTGAAGTCATTACCAATGATAAACTTGAGCAATGCCCACTCTAGGAATATTGCTCTCAAATTGGTATGCCCTCCACTCGAAGCATCAACAACTATATTTCTCATATGAACACATAGGAAATATCAAAGTTTAGGAAGCCAAGAACTCCAACCATCGCTACTGACGAAAGTCAAGATCCTTCTCGGCAAGAGATACTCCAATGATGTGGAATCACTAAAGAGCTCGAACTCATCTCCTAATAGATAGTGCCTCCAAATCTCGAAAGCAAACTCTATCACCTCCTCATCCCTGCTTGGAATGAGTAACATAGGTGTACTCTTCAACCTCTCGGTTAGACTCACTAAAGCATGCCCGCATCTCACGTCTCATATAAAAGTTTGATCATCTCTCTTCAAATAGGTCAACGATGGTGCTATCTTGGGTCTACTCAAATTTTGGACTGTCATAACTACTCAATCTACAATAATGTCCTACTCTAAAATAATGTGACCCAAGCATCTCTCTTCCCTTCTCCAGAAGTGATACTCTAAAAATCTCACCATCAATCTGTGTTTCCTCAACACCCCCAATATAATCATCAATCATGTCTTATGCTTCTCTTTCATCCATGGTAGGCGAAAGTACCATCAACAAGCACCAGCATGAAACTACTCAATTATCCATTAAAACACGGTCTAAGAAATCAACAAAGCATGTCGACTCGTTAGTTAGCCCTGATGGCATAACGAACCAATCAAAAATCAAAGTAGCTTATGAAACACTATGATCGACACACTCTCTCTAGTTACTCTCAGTGGATGAAACTTCACCGTAAGGTCCAACTGAGAGAAAGCCTTCATGGAATAGAGCTAATCGAACAAGTCATCAATAATTTAGAGTGGCTACTTGTTCGTCATCTCATTCAGCTCATGGGAATCAACATACAACCTCAATGAGCCATCTACCCTAGTGGTGAACACCATAGGTGCATCCCATTCAAATATACTCCTACGGATGAACAGTAGCATCAATAGGTCATCTTCTCACACCTTTAGTCTCCTCTACTCTTTGGACATCATATGTTTTAAAGGCATAACTATTGGTCAAGTACATCTAGCTAGATCGATACGGAACTCAATCTCTATATGGCGGAAATCCAGTTCATCGAATGTATCCGGACACTCTCTGGCTACAGGAATATATGACAATCCACCCTATGGAGCCTCAAGGGAATATAAAAAAGATAACCATAACCCTATCCTTTGGCAGGTAGACAATCATTACCATTTGCCCCTCCATAACCTCGGTCGTCATCAACAGCCCCTCACAATCCGCCACTTTTCCATACCTCTTCAACCAATTGATTTTCAGACTATAACATCGAACCAATTAAACCCAAAACAATCAATAACAAACAAACATCCATGACTCAATAAGGTTGGGTCTGGACAAACCATGTATAGTCCAATTATATACATCCTTGTTTCGCAACACTCCCCTATTTTGAGGCCCGAAACTAAGTGCTACAGATGCTACATTCATCCATAGTATTAACTTCTAGTGACAAAATACGGGATGTTACACATGTATAATCCGGCCGAGCCCCCAACAAGGTCCATCATAATCTAAAGGTTGGTCAACAATTTCAAGTCTCAATCCTTATCTAACTACAAATCACTAGATATTAAGGAATATGAAACCCCGACGTCGAATAAAACACATATGGAAATGCCATGAATGGAAAGCATACTCTAGGTGGTGATGCTTATTCCCTCTCTTTCATCGATGGTGCAATCGACGAAATAAGAATGACATTCAATGCATAAGCTTCCATTATTTTCCCCTACTTAACCGGTTCAGGAAAATCTTCCCAACACTGGGTACAGGCTCTTACATTATAAATCCTTTCCATGTGGAGTATTAATAAAAATAGACAGTACTTCGATGGAACATCGAATTCGATCATATACTTGAATACAGACATATCGCCTTACTTCAAATCGGTGAATTCCCTAAATAACATTGACTTTTGAAAAGTCATGATAAATTTATTCGAAGAGAACTATGAACTAATCCTAAGTAAAATAGTCCTTGGGAATGAAGCTATAAAGGTACTCTGTCAGTTCATTGTTCATCACTGGAGTCATCTAGAGGTTAACTTCTACCATTACATCATATAACTCGGAGTTATCGAAGATCCTCACACAAATATCATCACATCTTGCACCTTAATAGTCAACTCTGTTCCAAGGAATAGTCTGCCTCCTAGACTCATGAAGTCTTTATACAGCTCAACAAAGTTGACTCTAGGTGTTTGCACTTGAGCACCATAATCATTTGGAGCAACTAGAGCATTCCAGAATAATGTTTCGCACCATCTATGCTAACATATTCGGTAAATAGGGTAGGTGGTCCCTGATCCTGCCCACTCCTCAACTACATAAGTGGAGTCAATAACTGTATTTCTCGTATGCTAGATCACTCTTAACACAAAATAAGAGCGATTAGTCTCTTATAGAGAAAATTGCATCAATAATGCTCGTGTGTGCAATATAACTTATATACTCTATATACTACTAGGTAGTTTTGAAAATAAGAATATATAACAAATACGTACTCTCTCGTATATTAGTATACTCTTAATTCAGCCTTGGATGAGAACTCCTACCCTATCTCTACCGAATCAAGGTATCAACTCAGGTTAATCATGTAACCTAAGCTTTGATACCAAATATGATGACTACCATACATGTACGATGCAGAATGGTTGTCAAGGGAAAGAAATAGAAATAAAGATGAGTAATCGAAAAGAAGAGAAAACAATGGAAGAAAAGAAGAAGGAATAGAACATCACATAAGCACATAACCCGTTATATATCTCACATCGAATCAGATAAAATATAATAGCAAACATAGATATAAAATAGTCTAGATATAAATAACTAAGTGATCCAAATATCAGAGTACAGATGCACAAACTAATACATCATATAATAATGTTTATACGAGTGATAAGTATACTCAACTGACAAACTGTCTCTAATAATAACAAGTTAACACTATCAAGGTTGCATAGTCACACAGTGGAATAAACAATAGTATATCCTTATATAAATATGAGAAAGCATCGCCTCCTACGAATCTATATGCACAGCTCCAAGTGCTGATTATCTGCTATCCAATCTAATCGTTTGAGAGCACCTTGGATAATAAGAAGCAAAGCATAAAACCTTGAGTCAGACAACAGTCTGGTTTGAGCAATAAATGATCTCAAAATACAATAGAAGTCCATATAGTATAAGGAACAAAGGGTATACTAATCATACCTGACATGTCCGTTGTTTGTACCAAAATTGGGCACAACACTCTTCAGAAGTCTTTGAAGAGATAAAGTGAAGAAAATAAATGTAAAAAGAGGATTTATCTATCAAAAACTCCAAATTTCAGAAATAAGAATAATTAAAGTACAAGGAGACACAAGGATTTAGAGTGGTTCGGCGTATAGCCTACGTCCACTATGAAGTAGTTTGCTTTATTGATCTTCCTTTGATGTTTACAAGTGAATGCAATGAATTACAAGAGTTGGCTATTATTTGCAGCAGTGAATCTTGTTGATAGTAGCAGCGACAGAGTTCAGATCTGGATCTGGCGGAGTCCGGGCGTTCGAGATCTCAAGGAGGAAGAAGAACCCCTTTTTTGTTGGCTTTGGGGGTCTATTTATAGGTGTAGGAGGCTGATATTTCGCTCATATCTCGGGAGACCCTCTCTGGCACATGACCAGGCCCGTACGCCCATGCCCACGAAGTTTCGGTCCGATCCGTGATTGACACGAGCTGATTTCGACTCGCTCCAGACCTCATCCAATGGAGTCGAAATTTGGCGTGGACACTCCCTAGCATGCACGTAGTCTTCTGTGAAAATTTCATAGCATTTGGACTTGTAGATTGGGAGATATGATCGATACGAAATAGAGTTTTTAGTGGGCTGTTTCCTTCGACTCGCTTCCACTTCGACTCGCTTCCGTTCGACTCGATGACGTGGCACTTGATTCTTACTCTGTCCTGGATGTTGCTTCGAGCGAGTCGAAGTGAGTACTTGGTCGAGCGAGTCGAAGCCAGAATTGGTCGAGCGAGTCGAAATGGGACATTTTGGAAGGTTCGAGTAGTGGAGTCGAAGTTGATGGAGTCGAACCAGTTGTCTGAGCGGAGCGAGTCGAAGTGTGCACTCTTGATGGCTTTAAAACAGAGCGAGACGAAAAGAGCAGCTTTGAAGGATGTGGAGCGAGTCGAATCTGATCGACTCGAGATTGGACTCTGAGCGAAGCGAGTCGAAGACGTCACTCTTGGGCACTGTGTAGCGAGTCGAAGTTGGCTTCAAACTGAACGTTGGGAAGCGAGTCGAAGGAGCGAGTCGAAGGAGTGAGTCGATTGGTAGTTGATCTCCATCCAACCTTGCATCGTTCATAACTTGAGCATATGAACCCGGATTGACTTGAGATTTGAAACGTTGGTTCTCTTGGCTTAGCTTGCCATGTCCTACCAATTTTGGCTCGATTCGGACTCGGACAAAATTCATCGATATCCGTGGTGAGCCCATGTATAACTGATCTCTGGGATGGACCGTTTACTGATTACTAGTCAATTCTTTGGTATTACGGCCTTTCCAAAAGGCGGGATAACATCCGTACAACCAAAGAGTTAGCACATAACATCAATAATATGCTACTCTATAAATGTTATAAAGGGTACTCCATACTCAGTAAACTATTGGGGTGTCTAGGTATCTCTATCTGCAATACATACTCCATATTAAGTACTAGCCGGGGTGTCTAGGTATCCCTATTCCCAATACCTACCACGTGCGACATCCCTAGAGTGACAGGTGACTAGTGAAACAATAACAAATATAGAATCCATCAAATAATACTAAATGTCACTCATTGTGCTCTTGATCTATGATAAGTCGTATGGCCATTCTTCTGCCAAGGATTAATGAATAAAAATCCCAATTTGCATAACCTAAAGATGGTATGATACCCATACTTCTGTTTCGGGGTATATAGATCCATTCTTCTTATTCAGGATACCAAATCAACATACCCATGGGCGTCTGCGCAAATACCCCTGCTTTGAGTACAAAAGAAAACACTCTGGATATCAAGATTCCTTAGCAGCCATCTCTATGCTCTTCCTTGGCTTCATCCATTTCCACGGTATAGCCATTATACATTCTATCCATGGATCACCCACCAAGAACCCGCCCATGTGGAACTCATCATGACGTCAGCCAATCGACACTAAGCCTTCAACCTCGCAACCTAACTTCATATCTATCGAGCTATTTATTCTAAGAACTAGACCATCATGTTGAATATGTCGAATCATCGTGATCATTGTAAGCACTCGTTGAAGAGCAATACCATCAAGACATAGAGTCGGCTGCACAAACCTCCATATCGTGCTCCTCGAAACCTCCTCCTCGTTCATGTCAAAGGTTGAACAAATCGACGATCATAAATAGTGATAGGTATCGAACACTCTACAGTGGTCAATACAAACCACTCTAGTCCTGTACTTAGCCAAAACTGGATAAGTACTAACCACATGAAAACGTCCGGTGCCCATCTTCCATCCTCAGATCCGTCGGCATGCATTTTAGCGTTCTCTTACAAATTATCGCGTTTGTTTGGGTTTCTGGAAAGGGGACGAAACCCTAACGTATGGAATATTCCCTAACATTGGATTTCCAATAAACCAGTGTTTCAACCTAACAACCAAACTAACATACATGCATCCAAGAAGCCTATAAATGTCCATAATAGTACACGTATATAATATGCATATTCCATCCATATCAACCAATGTAGGAAATAATATAAATAATAGCTCAAATGTACATAATAGCATATGTATAATATGTATAATCCAACTATGCCAACCAATATGGGAAATCATACCAATAATCGCTCAAATCTATTAATTTCCTAACTATGGCACGTCAATGGAAAATATGTGATATTAAATCATTTCAAAATAATTTTATTTTCTTTTATGAAAACCTAGTAGATATATAAGTATAGGAAAATCACATTTTAAAATCAAAAATCATTACCGAGCGTCAATCTAATACCATACAATCAATCATAGTATAGTGAGATATAATATCACTCATCTCATTCAAATCTATCCAAACTAACATCAAGTCCCAGAGCTTTCCATCAATAGCGCAATGTAATAAACGACGTCCAAAACAAACCTCGTATGCAAAAGATACACTCTTTATAAGATAACGGAATTAAATAAACAAATAATAACTTAATAAATTAATTAACTTAAGCTAATCACCATCATTATCGCTAATTATCTTCTCCCTCCTATTGCATGTGCACCATACATGTGCAAGAATCCATTGCCACGGCCTTTGCTCATCGATTTCTAGCTCTTCCCTCAATGATTCTCGATGCCGTCTTCACCTAGGAAACCGTCTTCGCATCCTCTTTATCATGGTAACAAAACGATTTGGCGCAACCCTCTCTTGCCAAATGCGACCTAGAACTACCTCTTGTGCCAACACGAATGTTGCATTTTGCCTTGGGCCGCCACAACTCTCCATTTCGACGTCGTCCACTTACCTTCGCACGAGAAATGCTATGCCACCCTCGAATCCGCCTATCGATCCCCGTATCTCCGATAAGGACTAGCCATAACTCGGTCCAAGGAAGTGAGCCCTGGCTAAGAGCAACCACAACACTCAAGATTGGTATGGGCTTGAAGATCTCCTCGATACAAAATGAACGATGGTGGTTTCACGATATATCGTGGAGCGAATCATTATATTTTGATTTTTGAAGATCAAGTGAAAGCGGCAACCATGTTTCTGAAGCAAAAATGGAACAGTAACTTGATTTGGATAAGAGAAAGGAGGGTTTGATTGGCTAATATATTTAAACAATATTTATTCTCTATTATTTGAATTTCCAAACAACGATTGTGTGTTTCGAGCTCGCACGATCAAACAGTGCATCCGATCACTATGAAACTTGTCAGCACCTTATTTTTCCGATCTCGATGGTATAAATTTCGCGCTATCTGAGACTACGTCTCTGGATGACAATTTTGCGCTTTTCTAGACCGTTTCGGCCATCGAATCGTCCAAACTCCAAATATAGTGATCCATATACTTATGCAGATTCGCAACGTCGATACGAACCCAATGGAAGTGGTCACGAGTCCTGATCCGAACGTATATGAAAAATCATATTTTTGGAACCGTCTACTAATTAACTATCCAATATTAAATCAATTATTTTAATATATCATCGTTAAAAATACAGGTCATTACGCTGACCTTTGGTTGTTAGAAACCCCATAGGAGGCTCCACTAACCTATGTATGTTTGCCTTAGTTTGGTCTTATCGAGTCATGGATGCTCTTTTATTACAGATTGCTTTATTTTGAGTTATGTCGGGTTCAATATTATTTTGGAGATGGATTGGCCGAGGAAGTATGTGGTAATGGTATACTGTGAGAGGATATTGGTGACGAATGGGACTAGGGATGGGCGGAAGGTAGAGTTGGACTACCTACCAAAGGACAAGGTCACGGTTAGATTTCTATATTCGCTAGAGATCTCGCAAGACGAGGTGTTTTCTGTACCTATTGGTAGAGATTATCTAGACATGTTCAAGCAGTTGATCGGAATACCGCCACAACGGGAAATAGAGTTCCATATAGATGTAGTGTGGGACACTAGAGTAATGGTTATTCCTTTGAGGCATAAAGTACCTAGAGAGCAGAAGGAACTAGGGATGCAAGTGAATGACCTGATGAGAAAGGGGTTCATTCATAGGAGTATATTTGAGCATAGTGCACTTGTAGTATTTGTACTGGCGGATGGCTCTTTCAGGTTGTGTGTTGATTTTCGTGAGTTGAACGAGGTGACAAGAATAACAAGTATCCACTACCACATATTAATGACTTGTTTGATCAGCTCTATGATACGAAGGTGTTCTCTAAATTGAACCTTGCGATGGGGTTTCATCAGTCGAGAATAGCAAGGGAGTGTGTGCTGATTATGGCTTTTCATACGACATCCAAATTTTATGAGTGGTTGGTTATCTATTCGGGCGGACCAATGCACCAACGTACCATATTGATCTCATGAACCACGTCTTCAGGGATCAATTAAATAATTTTGTGGTTGTGATCCTGGATGATATTCTTGTGTACTTACGGATGGAAGAGGGACACATGAAACATTTGAAGATAGTATTTAAGGAATCGATGAAGCATATATTGAAGGTGAAGTTTTCATTGTGCTACTTTTGGAGGATGGAAGTGATATTTTTGGGCTATGTTGTTTTAGAACAAGGCATTGTTGAAGACCCTATGAAGGTGGCAGCGGATCAAGGTTGGAGTCAACCGAAGAATGCTGCGGATGTGAAGAGTTTCCTTTGACTAGTGGGATATTATAGATTTTTTAATCAAGGACTTCTCAAAGGTAGAAGCATAGTCAACCAATTTGATGAAGAAGAATCCGACTTTTTTAGGATGTAAGGTGCAAGCACGCGTTCATTATTTCAAAAGAGAGGCTAACGAGTGCACATGTGTTGATTATTTCAAGTAGGAATGAAGAGGTGAGGGTATACATGGATGTTTGTGGTATTAGATAGGGAGTAGTACTGATGTAAGTAGGTAAGGTTATCGCATAGGCTAGTCGACAGCTGAAATCGCATAACAGACGTACCCAACCCATGATTCAGAATTGGCAGTGATAGTTATTGCTTTGAAGGCTTGAAGGAATTACTTACTTGGTGAAAGGTTCAAGTTATTCAAGGATCAAAAATCTTGAAGTAAGCATCTATGCTTGGAATTGTTGGCCTCCTATGACTTTAGTATTTCCTACATGCCCGGTGAGGGGACTGTGGTCGCAGATGCATTGAGTAGAAGGCACGCAAGTTTGAGAGAGATGTTTTTAGAGTGTACAAAGCTTGATTTTACCATTGGCTATGACTTCAGGCCTTGTTGTGAGATAGAGACAAAGATATTGATGAGTTTGACCATCATACCTACTTTGATTGAGAGGATTTTCCTAGTCAAATTGTGATGCTAGACTAGCGGATATCATAGCAAAGATGGAGGAATGAGTAGAATCTGATGAGATGATGTAGTATAGACTTGAACGAGAAGGTTGGCTCCGTAAGAATGAGAAATTGTTTTTACTTGACATTGTTGGATTAAGGGATGTGGTACTACAAGAGTGCCGACATTTGAGATTGACTAAACATCCTGGAGTTAATAAAATATACCATGATATAAAATAGACATATTGTTAGGAAGGGATGAAGAAGGATGTCGAGGAATTCATCTTGAAGTGTGTAACAATCCGCACCTCCAGACACACCGACTCCAGGTCAAAATGACGATTGAACTTGCGTTGTGCCAAGAAGTGTGAATCGCTGGGTTTAAAAGTTCGCATGATAAAAGACTAATATAATATTAGAGCATTCTACACTTTCAAATCTCAAAGTAGAAGAAAATAAAATACAAGTACTGAAAATGTTCCAAGCTCATAAAGTCTCCAAATAAATGTGATCTATGAAGTAAGTCTCTGAATGACATTACATAAGAGTTTAACTAATAGAAATAATATAATATAAAGAATATTGGTAGTAACTATAAATAAATGTAACTCTAAAGTGCCAAGTCACCTACTCCACGCACCTTATCCAAATCAGATCACCTACTACTCTATTCTCCTATAATAGGTATAAAGAGGAAAAAATAGAGGGGATTATACAAGGTCTAGTAAGTGAATTATATCACTAGTGGTATGATGTTGACAAGTAAGTAAAGTTCAATTATATCCTCCACCTAGGGTTGTTCCTTAGTGTGTGTTATATATATAAGGAGCTAATTATTCTACAGTTATGGTTGACTATTCTAAATGTCCAATTATAGTTGATGAAAGTTCCACTCACGGATGGAGTATACTGAAATAAAGTAATTCCTAGAGATACCTATAATGTATGGTCTCACTGGTAGACCACATAACCAAATAATATTCACAACGCTGACTATAATTTCTAGAGTTACGCTTATCTAGGTAGCCACCCAATGGTCGGCCCATTATCAAATCACTATCTGAAGGTTATGCCATCTATGCACTGGTGCTCCCAATCACCTATATTGGTAGCCACCTAATACCCTACACGTTATCGAATCACCATTTGAAAGTTATGCCATTTATGTACTAATGCTCCTAATCAATATACATCCAATGCCCGACCCATTATCGAATCACTATTCAAAGGTTTTTCCATCCCTGCACTGGTGTACTAAATGGAGTACGTATTCAAAGCCAAGGCCGCTACCAAATCCTCGTTCGAAGGTTGTGCCATTTATGCATCGGTGCATCTCCTTGCTAGTCCGCTCCATATTATCTATATTGTTACATTAGTAGCCGTCTTTCCAACTTGTTGACCGACTCATTTCAATTGCACGGGCTTTTGAGAAACAAAGAAATGGGAACAAGTTTCCCTGATTAATTCTACTAGGCATGTACCAGGTCCAGGTTCAAACTGGCCTGCTGTAGTAACTCAGACATCTGATTCTATTAGTCAGACTTTTGACCCTATATTATATATATATAAACAAATTTCAACGTTCAAACATCTGGACCTTTAACTTAGACTTTTGAATCCTTCTCAGACGTCTAGTTGGGGTGTTCAAACATCTAAATCGAGTCTATTTTACAGTGTTTCCTTTCTGTTTCAAAAAGTTTATGCCTTCAGATATATAGGAATACATTCAGACGTTGGGTTATCTTATTCAGATGTCTGGTATGTATTTTCCATATTTCGTGATTTGTTTATTTTGTTTATTTTATTATATTTCTTTGTGAATTCAAGTATGATCTATAGTTTAGTTTAATAGGTGTTTCCATATAAATCAGATCTATAAGATTAAGGGTAGTTTTAACTCAAGTTATTTATTACTTATTAAAATCAAACAAAACATGTTATACATGAAAGTCGGTATGGATCGGGTAATATGGAATATTCTACTTAAGCTGAGACTTGTATATTAATAAGCTAAAATAAATTCTATATATCTGATTACTAGTAGATAAGAAGGGGAATAAACTAAAGAAATTAAAAACAATCACATTAGATATTTTTATACTGGTTCGAACTTCCCATTCTACGTTCGGTCCTAGACTCCTTTTGGATTTAAACAACATCCTCATTTCTCTTGAAGGAATAGGCGCCCGAGCAGTAGAACATGATTTCAATACATTTGCTCAAGCAGCCGAACAGGACTTCAACATTATTTCCAGAGCAACAGAATATGACTTCAACTTTAAAAGTAGTAAACAATTGATTTTGTGTGCTCTAAATAACACAGATGAGTCCATATAGTACAACTTTCCTGTAATCTTCTTCATAAGTGATATAGAGTGCATTTGTGAAGAATTGGAAGTATATGATCACTCTAAAAATGTAATTTGAATGTACAAGCGATCAATAGTTCACAATGTAAATCTTTTGAATACAAGAGAATTCAAACAAGAATCTAGAGATTAGAGAGTAAGAGAATTGTGCTGTGTTTTATATTTCGAATTCAAGAAATTGATTGCTTTATATAGTTAATGAGAAGTTGCAATTGTTTGTGAAGTGTCATGACTTATGAAAGAGTTAAAGCCATTAATGAAGGGATGTAACAACCTAAAATTTGAGCTATAATAATTAATTAACGAATTAATTAAATAATAAAATAAGTTTGTGAAATTGTCAGAATCGAGCTATAGAAGTTACACCATTGTGTCCGTGGTAATTTTTTGGTCAATTTCCATATATAGTTTGTCAGAATCTGAGTTAATATGAAGAAGATACGAATTAAACAAGAAGTAAAAAAACAAAAGGAAAAAAATAAAAATAATATATAGGTCAGGTCGACCTTAGGGTCGACCCCTAATGTGCATAGGTCGACCTATAGGTCGACCTTCCACATATATGGGTCGACACCCAGGTCGACCCGCCTTTGTATTTGAGCATGAATTCATCCAGGTTAAACGATGACGTGTATTGCAATTTCTTTTCAATCATGTGTGTTCGTGCTTCCATCCGACGGTTCCTAGCGAGCCCATTATGTGGTTGCACCAGATTTAATCTTCAAATCCAACGGCCTGAGATCCCTAAGTGACACTATAAATAAGACCCTAGACCTAGCTATTTTTCTCATTCGGATTTTCTCCCAATTGGGTTCATTGCCTGAGGTTGGACCCAAAAAAGAAATTTTCTTGGGAGGAGATCTTTTTAATTAAAATATTTTACACCCTAGAAGTGGATCCGAGAAGGCCAAGGACTCGAGCTAAGGACCACAAGTCAGTGTTTAGTAATTATTTTAGATTTTTAAGTAATTTAAAATAATATGGTTCTCAATAGTTGTAGTTTTTCTTCAATTTTGAGACATTTTTATATAAGTTAATTACAGCTAGTTTTTAAAGTTCTTTTCAGTCTATTTTATTCAGTTATTTTTATTCAGCTATTTTATTCAGTTATTTACAGTTATTTGCATTTATTTACATCTGTTTTATGTTAGAATTTAGCCTGTAAATGTTAGTTTCTTTTTATTCCTTATTACGCGAATAGAATATTAAAAAGAGAATAATTCGCAAATGTGGATTAAAATAGAAAACATTAAATTTATAGAAATTAGATGTAAAATAAGAAAAACTGTAATAAAAAGAAGATAGACTGAAATAGGCAAATTTGAGACATTTGCAAGCATGTTTATAACTTGTGGTTATAACTAAAAAGGTAAAACAGAAGAGTAACAATTATAACTTAGGTTATAATTAAACAGAAAGAACATAAAGGCTTATTTTAAAACTTTGACTAAGTTAATAAAGCAAATTATAACATAGGTTATAATTAGAGATAACAGAAAAGACTTATTTTAAAGACTTATAATTAAGCTAATAAGAAAATGTAGCAGAGATAACAGAAAATGCTTATTTTAAAGACTTAGATTAAGTTAATGAGAAAATAGAGCAGAAATAATAGAAGAGGCTTATTTTAAAAACTTACACTAAGTTAATAAGCAAACATAGAAGCAAGACCCGTACCAACAGCATTCCCTTTCAGACTAGGACTAATGGTCTCACAACGGATTAGGTGAGGTTGGGAAGGACCCTTTTAGACTAGGACTGATGGTCTCACAATAGTTAGGTGAGGCTGGGACACAGGGTAAATAAGTAACCAATAGATAGAAGCTCAAATCAGGGGATTTGAGTAAGGGGTGCAACTAGATTTTGTTTGTTAGGACCCGTGCCAACAGCATTCCCTATCAGAGTAGGAATGATAGTCTCAAAAAACACTTAGGTGAGGCTGGGCAGGACCCTTTCAGACTAGGACTGATGATCTCACAATAGATTAGGTGAGGCTGGGCACACTTATGCTGATAGGGTAAGTAAGAGGTCACAAGAGGGAGTGATAGTTAGTGTGTACCGGCAATGGCCGAGCGTGCGGCACCAATAAGTCGCTACTGCGTTCCAAGCGCTAAACAAGTGTCTTTTGCTATGGGACCAACAGGATTGGACTAGCTTGCAGTGGCACAACAGAGATAGAAGGTCGATCAACGGATAGAATTAGGATTTCAACCTAATTAAAATAGGATCAGGAATTCATCCTAATCAAAGCGGTTTAAGACAAGTGCAAACAATCCAAGCAAACATAATCAGTTAAACAGTATTCTATCCTTAGTTTTATCTTTCCTTTATTTCCTTTTATACTTAAACTGTTGCTAAGTCTATTATCTTTATCTTGCTTAAAAATACTAGTAGTTACTTTCACTCACCAGACTTATAGTCTGACCCACTCTTCTATTTTCCCCTTCCCCCTATAGGCCAGTAGAGGCAATGACAGTAGATTTGGATTTCTTGGAGACCCATTTGCATAGCTTTCTCTTTCTTCATGTATTCTTCTTCCCTTCGTTTTTCTTTTCATTTGCTTTGGATGTACTGGTACTTTATGAGAGGGATGATTTTATTGTACTCTGATTTTATGAGACTGAGATCTATTTTTCATAAGACATGTGTATTTGGTATTTGAGACATGTGATGTTTTTCAGACTTATTTTTGAAGTTTTATTTTGAATAATAAGTTACCATTTAAATGTTTCCGCTATTAATATTTATTTTGTCTTGTGAATCTTAGTCTCTATGATGCTTTCGTTATAACTATAACACACCACATCTTTTAGTGTGCCCCTTTTAGGTATACTAAGAGTTGTGGGGTGTTTCAAGGGAAGTGACTCTTCATGGAGAAGAGGATCCCTTCAGAAATTCAAAATAAAATAGGTGTTATACGTCAACCAGTCGACTGAAAGAGTATGATCAACCCCTTGAATTACAGTCGAATTTGATAATTTTAAACAAAAAGAAATCGGTGTACAAAACACTATATTTAGTCGATTGAAAAAAGTTGTTTCGCCTACTAAGCTTGTATTTAATCGACTGTTTAAAAATATTTAGTTGACTGATTTGTTTTAGCAAATAACTTATATTAATTTACACTATTTTGGTCGATTAAACTAGGTCCATTAGTCGACTGAGATTGTGTTTAGTCGGTTGAATGACCTTATTTAGTCCCATGATCAATGTACCATGATTTTTTAAAGCATGAATGAACTTCTGAATTTGTGTGTGCTTATGCATACCACTCTGAAAGAGATTTTGACATTTCTACACTCTAGACTAAGAACTCTTATGACTAATAATATATTGCGTGTCATCTGTTTTGGCCAAAAATGGTCACAGACCCCAAAAGTAGTGAAAGCACCAGTATTTACACACAAAGTCTCAATATCCAAACACAGATTACAGACCTAGAAATGTAGAGAGTAAAAGTGAAGAAATAGAAAATGTAAAATGAGCAAGACAGTAAAGAACACAAGAAATTTATAGTGGTTCGACTATATCCGGCCTACGTCCACTTTGAATTGGTCCTTTTATTTCCTTTATACTGTGATTACAGTTACAATTCTTTGAATATCAATAGCTAAAAATGGCAGAGTCTAGCCAAAAGAGAAGAAGATAAAGAGGAGCCGAGAAAAAAGACCCCTTTTAGTTGCAATGGAGGTGCTATTTATAGGTGTGGAGCTGGAAATATCTACCTTGAATCTTGGAATACTCTTTATTAAGCCCAGATGGGCCCACATGAATGATCTGGAGTCATTTGGGATCGATCCTTGATCGATCCATAGCAAGTTTGCATCGATCATAAACTACTCCGATTGAGCTGAGATCGACCATGGTGAAAGATGATAGTGCAAAGTCCTTGCTCTCCAAATTTCATGAAGTTCCAACGCGTAGATTATGAGATATGATCGATCCAAGTTTGAGTTTGCAAGTGTAGGTTGATGATCTGTTATCCATCATCTGGTATCCATCATCTCGTATCCATCATCTCGTATCCATCATTTGGTATCCATCATCTCGTATCCATCATCCGGTATCCATCATCGGGTATCCATCATCCGGTATCCATCATCTCATATCCATCATCTAGTATCCATCATTTCGTATCCATCATCTCGTATCCATCATCTGGCATCAATCATCTGGTATCCATCATCTAGTATCCATCATTTGGTATCCATCATTTGGTATCCATAGCGATGGATATGAAAGCATCGATACAGACCAGTTTTTAACGAATATTGATCCATCCATAACTCGAGCGTATGAACTCCAATTGACCTGAAATTCGAAGTGTAGCCTCACCGAGCCTTGTTTATCATTCCCGATCGATCCCACCTTGATGGAGCTTGGTCCAATTTTGACGGTATCAATCACAGCCTTGTTTCCAATCGATCATATGAATATTGATCCATCCATAACTCGAGCATATGAACGCCGATTGACCCAAAATTTGAAGTGTAGCCTCACTGAGGCTTGTTTATCATTCCCAATCGATCCCACCTTGATTGGAGCTTGGTCCAATTTTTACGGTATCGATTATAGCCTCGTTTCCAATCGATCTTCAACCCTGATATCCATCCTTTTTAGCAAATTTGTTGATATCCCGGCCTTGACCAAAAGGTGGAGTAACATTTGCTCCCTAAAACATGCCTTGTGGTATAAAGGCGTGTTTTGAGTAGCTTTAAATCCGACATCCAAAGTCCATGTTCAATCCATAGGCATATCATCCAATCCATAATTCAATCCATTACCAAGCAATTCCATCCAAGTGCGATAGCCAAATCCGTGATTATTCCGAGTCGATATCCAAATCCGGGACCACTCCGGGTCCTTAACCAAATCCTTAGTTGTTCAAAGCCAAATCAACATCCGTTTCACATCTTGGAAGCCAGTAACCGAATCCTACGATCTCTCAGAATCATCGACGGCCTCTCTGGACCCTTACTAAGCTCATCCAAACTTAACGATTGAATAGGCGGATCCTGTCGCGCTCCAGCGAAGCAACCTATTCCTTACACTTCGACACCGGTGGGAGCATATAGCGAATTCCTGGTCCTCCTAGACCGATTATAGCCTCTCCGGGCTCTTGTTGGATCCCATCCTATCACTCTCCAGTAAAGGGGAAACAATGTGAGCGAGCCGATCCTGTCGCTCTCTAGCGAAGCGGCGTCACTCCCTCCACTCTGGTTTAGTATCCCTAAACATTAAGCGATGCCGTAGCCTAAGTCGTAGACCGATTGTAGCCACTCTAGGCTCTTGCCGAACCCCGATCCAATCACTCTCCATTGAATGGGGAACAACGTCAAGTGAGCCGATCCTGTCACTCTCCGGCGAAGCGACTCACTTCCTACACTCCGGTCCCTGTCTCTACGGACAGGGACATAAAGCGATCAATTCCCAACTGACTTCCAGTATCCATCCCTTAACTCTTCGGTTAGGGATTTGTTTCACAAAATCCAAATCCATTTATTAAATCCAAATTCCAAATGTTCAATGAAAAAACAGAAAAAGCTAAGTGCTGCCTCTCCGAGCAGAGCAGTATATTACCATCTCAGAGCATGCCTGGGAATCGTTCCAATTCCCTTACATGTGTAAGTGGCATAGCCGCTTTATTTTTAGAAAAAAAAATCAGAAAGAATATTTGATGACCGAAGTTCAAATCCTAAACTCGGCCCTTGCCATCATGATCTGGCGATGATGAGTCGTGACCCCGATCAAGGGTCATTCTAGTTTGGTGCAAGCGGTAGGTGCTCATGTTTTACTGCTGTTGTCCGGTTCCTCACAAACTGTGGCAACCTGCCACTCCTGATGTGTTCTTCTACCATGTCCTTCAAGTGGCGGCATTCATCTGTGGTATGCCCTTCCAGCTCATGGAATACTCCCGCTCTTGCGCTCTCGCTCTGTGGGATTCCTTCTGGGTGGTTTTCGATAGGGGAGTAGCCCCCGTGTTTCCAACTAAATTCGTTCCAGATTCTCCGCCAAGTCTCTTTATGTGGTGAATTTGGGTTCCCGGTCTCTCCTCCGTTTGTTAGAACCATCATATCCATCGTCCTGCTTTCGGTTTCCTTTATCCATCCCACGTACTTCTCTAGGCGTTCCTTCGCCTTATGCGGCGTTCACCCCTTGCCTTTCGACGCGTGCATCCTCTAATCGTATGAACCTTTCCGCCTCGTGATAGAACTCCCCGAGATCCTATGCTGGATCCCGTGCAATTGAGTCCTTGAACTCAGTTCCTTCTGCAATTCCTGCTACCACCACCATCAAAATCATTGATGGATCTGGGCGATCCACCAAAGCCATGGCTGCATTGAACCGCATTAGAAAATTCCTTACGGACTCTCTTGTCCTATGTTTCATCGATGCTAATGTCATTACGTTCTTGGGTCATGTAACGTGGACCCTGAATTGTCTCATGAAGCATTCCACTAGTTCGCCCCATGTCCTGATCGATCCATTCTTTAGTTTCCTAAACCAGAGCGCAGCCAAATCCATCAAGTATAAAGGGAAGCATCTTGCCATAACCTCCACAGATGCCCCCCAGCACTTCCATATGCCTGATGTATCTGGTTACATGCATAGTTGGGTCTGACTTCCCATCATAGGCGTCCAGCGTTGGTAGTTTGAATTCTGGAGGGTTCCTTGCTTTTCTGATATTCGGGGTGAACGGACTCTGACTAACTTCCTCCAAGCCTCCGCTCGGTAGCCCTCCTCTCATAATTCTTCTTATTAATCCAGCCATATGCTCGTCTCCATCCGGGGGTGGCCTCCTATATGCGTTTCCATCCTATCCCCATGTCCTGGAGGGTATTCTCGGTAGTACTCTTCATGTTTCTCATTCACGTTTGCGTGGACCCCAGCTTGTTGAGCTTCATTCAGGGGCCTTCCAATATCCAATCCCGAGGGTTTGCCCCCAGGCCTTTGCTGATTCCCTTCACGTCCTCCATTCTAGTTCTGGATCTGACCTCGGGATATTTCTACAGCTCCAACTCCTTGTTTTACATTGCCGGCAGCTGCGGTTGCTCCATTTCATGGGTTCTGGGTTCCAGCCGTGCTCATTTACCCGAAGAGATTCTACATCATCTCCTATTGGCTCTTCAATAATCTCTCCTGCATGGAATCCATTATTGTCTGCATCTCATCCCATGTGATGTAGATGGATGCCCGATCTGCTCCAACTCTAGAGAAAGCCTCTTGACTTCCCTCTTGTTGGCTTCTTTCTGGTAATGTCCTTCTAGCTGATTTCCTAACCATGGTTCATCCTAGATCTGATCCTTTAGCTTTCCAAATCTGAACTCCAAATCCGATATAGCGGGTGCTAGTCCTTCTCAGTGAAAGCACCAAAGTGTTTGCGCCAAAAATGGTCACAAACCCCAAAAGTAGTGAAAGCACCAGTGTTTACACACAAAGTCTCAATATCCAAACACAGATTACAGACCCAGATAATGTAGAGAGTAAAAGTGAAGAAATAGCAAATTTAAAATGAGCAAGATAGTAAAGAACACAAGAAATTTATAGTGGTTCACCTATCTCTGGCCTACGTCCACTATGAATTGATCATTTTATTTCCTTTATACTGTGATTATAGTTATAATACTTTGAGTATCAATAACCAAAAATGGTAGAGTCTAGTCAAAATGGAAGAAGATAAAGAGGAGCCAAGAAAAAAGACCCCTTTTTAGTTGCAATGGAGGTGCTATTTATAGGTGTAGAACTACTTCCTAGAATAAAAAAGAATAACGGGAAGCATTAAAGAAATTAAAGAAGAAGAAAAAATCAAGTTAATTATTTGACAAGACTAGAAACAATAAACAGAAAATATGACTAGATCTGCATTTATTGCGCAGATAGTAGAGTAAAAAGTAAAGCAGTTACTATGATAAGTAACTTATGACAGTTGGACGTAGTCTCAAGTTAAGATTGTTATATAATATAGGAGAACTAAAGAAAATTTAGTATCATAATAAAACAAGACAGACTAGAATAGAAAAGAGACACATGCAATTGCATTTATAACATGTAGGTTATAAAAGAAAGAAAAGAATATAAAAGTAACAATTGCAAGTATAACTGTAACATGTAGGTTATAATTAAAAAGAAAGAAATAGAAGAGGCTTATTTTATCAAACTTAGATCTTAGATTAAGTTAATAAGCAAAAATAATAGCAGTGGCCCGTACCGGCAGCATTCCCTTTCAGGTCTAGGACTGATGGTCACACACGTGGGTGGAGTTGGGCATGTTGATTAGGGTAAATAAGTAGCCACCAGAATAAGAAAAGTAAACTAAACGCATAATAAAAGATTAGACGTAGGGTCTAATATAATGGTAAGGTGCGTTTGGAGTAGCCCAAAGAGAATCTGGATAAAGAGCCTAACGAAACAGTTCGTCGCAGATTTTTAGTACAGAAAGAGCATGTCCAACTTAGTTATTTTGGGCTAGAAGGAAGTACGAGACTTCACAGGACGTGAGGATACTCTAGGATAGCCCTCTAGGATAGGCCTAACGAAGCTGCACCCCCTGAGGCAGGTCTGTAGGTGTTCCATCAAGAGAGTATGCCTTGACTGCTTTTGCATTGCAGGCCTAACGAAGCAGACCTTTGTAGGCAGTTAAAAGGTTGATGATGGAGTAGGATATCTGTATGACACCATACTCTAGTTTGCGAGTAGGTTATTGTGGGCAGGACCCATAAGGATTGTCACATGCGAATATCAGCCATCGTTAGTCAGAGTGAGTTCAGGAAAGACTAGAGTTAAACCAACAAGCCAATGATTATTTCACTATCGAGACATTAGATGAGAGGCACAACCAATTGGATGTTTAGATTGTTTGCAATAGGGCACAACCAGTTAGCTCTTGAAAGGTCTTTCGATTAGTTGAAAGGGGGGCTGCGTGGGGCCATAGCCACGATGAGAAAAGAGACAGACCAAATAGAATATCTGTATTGCAGGCCTAACGAAGTGGACCTTTACAGATATAGAAAATCCCCGACTGAGTTCCGTACAAGGTAGACCTTGTTGGTGGAATTCATGGAGTAGACAAAACGATTGCGTGTAGTCCTCAAGGTATGCACTGGGTCGTGCATTGTGGATGTCCGAGCACTAGTATAAGCTAGTGCGGATGCAGTTTCACATTTTCATAGTAGACGATGGAACATCTATATTGTAAGCCTCACGAAGCTTTCCTTTATAGATGTAGTTCTAATACGCTCTAGTAGCGAGAAGATGGAGTCCTTTTCGAGGAGGATACTGAAGGTACTATGGGTAGTACCTAGGATCGATACGGTCTTTGGGCATGTAGCTACATATAAATATTGGTTATTAGGTCTTAATCTACTAGGGAGTAGATGGGTACGATCCTCGCATAGAGGCGAGAGTATTATAAACCCAATAAACCAAATATAACAGAAAATGAAAATAGAACGGTATATGTAGAATTATGCTTAGAAGTGTATAATTTGTCCATTCACCAGAACTTTAGTTCTGACCCCCTCCTCATATCATCCCACTGGTTAGATAGATGGCAGAGATTTTCCAACTTTGTGACACTTGTTAAAAACTGTTATTACCTTGGTGGGTATTTACTTATTACTAGATTTTACTCAGTTCCGCTGTGAGATATTTATTTGAGCTCTTATATATTTATCTTTGCCTATTTGCAGGATACCAGACACCTAACTCGGGCTTCAGTGGATTTGGGTTTTAGCATTTTTGCGAAAAATCCGGACCCACTGGAACTCGGGTTGTTACAACATCTTGGCCTGTATAACAATAATGAATGCATGAGTCTCGAAAAAAATTTGACTGCATTGGAAAATGACAACAATATTGAAGCAACCTTATTTGATAAAATACACGAAATAAATGTGGTAAATTAATAATTTTTTGAAATATATAAAATTAGTAAATATTCATTTTTATAAAGTACTTTTTTTAACGTCCCTTAGAGAATTTTTTGCCCCGTCCGACGAGTGTTGTACATGATCGTTATATAAATATTCGTTTTTGTCACAAAACGGACATTTATATTCATCTGGTACAATACTTGTTGGATTTGTCCCTATATTGGACAAGTTATAAACACAGTAAACAATTACATTTCATACATTATTTCATTTCAAACGGTTCAGAAAATTTCATCGTCACTTTTTTTCCTGTGTACACGCATTTGTGTACAATGCAGGAAACAAAGGGGAAGTGCTGCCGAAATTTTGTTGAATCGTTTAAAACGAAATGATGTATGAAATGTAAGTGTTTACTGTGTTTGTAATGGGAAGTAGGATTACTGACCAGGAAAAAAGATAACCATAAACCAACATTTCTATATTGTATTCTTAAGTGGGGTAAAATTGACGCCTATAAGTTTTTGTATCGATACATTGAAAAATAAAATGTGAATTCGTAAAATGACCAATATTTATTTTTGAATTTGTGACATATTTTTTCAAATAGGAAAAATGATCGATTATTTTGTTGATCAGAGGAGATGGATGTATCAAAGAAGAGGATTGAGAGGCTCAATAAAAGAAGATTTTTATAATGGTATAAACGTATTTGTTGAATTCGCCTTAAGTAATAACGGAAACGATGTAGAAATTCATTGTCTGTATAGTAGGTGTAAACATTTGAAGTATTTGTTACCCGATATTGTGAAAGTTCATTTATGCAAAAACGGTTTCGTGCTGGAGTATAATGTTTGGGATCGTCATGGAGAAGTTGTAGCACATACTTCTGCAAAGTATGAATTAGAGATTGTTGGTAATGAAATTGTTATAACGAACCGTATAGAAAATATGATTGGAGATGCAACACAATCAATGTTCCCTACGGTTGAAGTTGACAACGATGGTGTAATGTTGAAAAACCAAATATTGAAGGAAATTTTTTTATGATTTACTGGATGTTGCTAAGAAAACTCTTTGGGATGGTTGTAAAAGCGGCACCCAGCTATCAGTAACCGCAGAATACATTGCGATGAAGTCAAAATACAACATCACCGAAGCCGGATTTACAGCCGTTGTACAAGCTGCAAAAAGACATATGCCGTCCGATAATTTAATGTGTGAAAATCACTATGAAGTTAAAAAACTTATGTCGGCTTTTAGTTTACCTTATAAAAAAATAGATACATGTTTAAATGGCTAAATGTTGTTTTGAAAAGAGGACATCACTCTAAGGAAGTGTAGAATATGTAACGAGGAAATGTACAAACCAAGAAAAAAGAAGGGAAATGAAGTTCCATATAAACATATGCATTATTTACCCATCACACATAGGCTTCAAAGATTATACGCATCTTCTGTAACTACACCTCATATGAGATGGCATAGTGTGAGAACAGAGAAAGAAGGTACGCTGACACATCTAGCCGATGGAGAAGCATGGAAGCATTTCAACAAAACTTATCCCAATTTTGCAACGGAGAGTCGTAATGTTAGACTTGGATTATGTACGGATGGTTTTTCACCATTTTCTCAATTTGGTGCTAAATATTCATCTTGGTCCATTATCATCACACCTTATAATTTACCTCCGTGGATGTGTATGAAAACGCAATATATGTTTCTTACCGTTGTCGTTCCTGGCATCGACGATCCGACACAAGAAATCAATGTTTATTTACAACCATTGGTTGAGGAGTTAAAAACAATGTGGAACGAAGGAGTAGAAACATATGACGTTTCAAAGAAAAAAAATTCGAATGTTTGCTTCTTTGTTGTGGACTATAAGTGATTTTCCTGCCTATGCAATGCTTTCAGGATGGAATACATCCGGTTGTCTAGCTTGTCACTCATCGAGGAGGGTCCAAGTCGTTCCAACAATATCTCCAGGAGTTGCTAAATTTATTAAATGTGAATTGTATATAGTTATTGTGCTGTATAATTTTGAATATATAATAATAGTACATCATAATCAATTTCAGGAAGTTTAGGTGCAGGGTCCTGTATCGTACATGGATGTATTTACCCGTACTCATGTCGTCGAGCATGTAAATCCAGACAGGGCAATTTCATATACATGGCATGACGATAAATGGAGAAAGAGCCATGTAAGCATATTTTAGTTTATATACTATTAGTAACTGTTTTAATTATTTAATTATAATGAATTAAGATATTATGCTATTAATTTAACTATATTTTTATTTGTTCATGCAGGCAAGGTTTATGGAACAACGGCAGAAACTCCTGGAGGAAACTGGTCGAGAGCAGCTGACGACGGATGAGAAGGACTTCATTTTTGAGTTAGTCGAGGATCCACCTTCATGGAACAGGCGCTACGGCTTTGGCAATCAAGTGGTAATGAATAATATATTAAGATATAACAATTTAGTAATCTTTTAGTTCTAAAGAACTTCACATCGCTTTAGTTTCAATAATAAGTTTATAGATATAACAATTAACACATTATGCTGTAGCTTTGGTAGTAAGATTATAGACTAAATTAAATAAGTATTGTAGGCCAACAGACAGAGGAGAGCCAGTCAAACGGCCAGAGCTTAGATCCATCTAGTAGAGATCGAAGAGTTGAGAGTTAGGGTGGTGCAGTTGGAAGAGCAAAACCATCGGTAGGCCATTGAGATGACATAGCTGCTGGACCAGCGTATTGCTGAGTACATGCAGTAGTATAGTGGCCGCTTTCCATCTTCGGCTGGTTCCGGAGGTTCTGGAGGTGATTGACCGGAGTGATATGTATGTTTTTTTGTTTTGCGTCATTGTTTAGTAATTTTTGATGATACATTGAGTTGGTGGAGTTGGTTTGAAATGTTGTGTATATTGTTTGATGATACATTTGGTGATAGTAATTTTGACATTTTGGAGTTGATGGTGGGGTGTTGATGAAGGATTGATGTATATTTTGTACAATGAGATATATGTAAATTATGTTAGTGAAGTGTTGGTTTGATTTTATACGAATTATTCTTGGTTTATTTCTTTATGTGATTTGATTATATTTGTATGGTTTGATTTTATATTGAATATCTAAATTGGATATGTGCTTGTGTGGTGGAATATATTGTGTTTATGGATTGTGGATGGAAGGCAAAAATGCAGCAGAAAAAAGCAAAAACAGGTTCAGGAATTCCGACGGCTCCCGACGGCCTGTAGGTTGAATTTTCGGCGGCTTCCGACGGCCAGCGACGGACGAAGAACGACGGTTTCCGACGGCTGGCGGCGGTTTTCGGCACCCCACGTGATCGTCCACGTGTCTTCCGACGGCCGTCGAGAGCCGTCGGTTGGCCGTCGGTAGCCGTCGGAAATACATCGACGGGTTTTGTCGGAAGCCGTCGGAAATCCTGTTCAGCGACGAATTTTTTTGGTACGGTTTTTTCCGACGGCCGCCGACGGCTTCCAATAGCCGCCGACGGTTTTGAGCCGTCGGAAAATGTCCTGTTTCTTGTAGTGGTAGAACCATTTGGCATGACTATCTTGTGGGTTTTTTCTTAGATAAACCTCTATTCTGCACTGTTGTAATACAACATCTCAAGAAAATCTGGAAGCTTAAGGGCAGTATAATGGTGAAGTCTGACGGTAATTTTTTTTTGTTCTTGCTGTCAAACGAGGAGGATAGGAGGAAAATTGTTGAAGGGGATCCCATTTTGATGAGGAATAAAATGTTCATGGTTAAAGAATAGAATTCAACTGCGAGTAATGTCAATGGAACAATAAAATCTGTACCTATTTGGATCCACCTATTGTAACAATCCGGTTTTAAGTAATAATTAATTTGAGTTAATAACAGTAAATTAATTAAGTAAATAAGAATTTGGAGATTTCATTTGGAAATGAGTATTGAAATTTGTTTAACGAAAGGATTTAAATTGTGAAAAACGCGATATCTAACTTAAATAAGTTAGGTTGTAATAATAATAATAATATTGTAAAATAGTGATGAAATTATAATATAATATTAATTTGATAAAAAAGTAATTTATAAATAGGAATTTGGAAATAATATTTACGATGGAGAATTAAAATAGGGATTTGTATTTATTGAATTGAATTAAATCTTTTTTTTTTGAAATGTTGGTAAATGGGCCAAGCCAGAACATTTACAAAAGAAAAATGAGGTCGGGTAAAAAGAATATGGTAATACCCGCAACCTCACTTCAAATACTCAAATCCTAATAATACTAGGGCAAAACAACGCCTCCATCATCAAACATCGAAATAAAACAAAAATGGCGAACCGCCATGAGCGAACTCAGCTAAAATTGCATCACGTGAAACTCTGATATGTAGCAAAAATCCTTCTCCTGGCTGGTTTTTGATTTTGCTTCAACATGCGAAGTCAGTCCTTTGCTAGAAGCTTTATCAAGCCTTAGACCTGAGAGAAGATCAACACAATTAGATGATTTATGTAAGCCTCCAGAGTCTTCAGCTAAGTGAACTAAAAACTTGTTGCTTTTATGACCAACAAAGGCTGGACTCTCAAGTTCAGTTATCCAGCTGCTTTCTCTTCTCTCCCAGTTATATAAGTAAAAGATTTGATTCTTTATTTTGCTTCTGTAGTGATTGAATTCTAATCTTTGCACTTTAATAGCCCATTGGAGCTTTTTGTCATGCTCATGAAGGCTGCTAAGTGCGCTGTAATCTCTAGATTTAGCAGGTAAAAAATGATTAGAATTCAAAATTTTGGAATTATTATAATTTATATTATTGAGAGAGGATTAAATCTCATTTTAAAAGCAAAAGAAAGTAAAAATATAAATTTATTTATCATACATATTAGGCCCAAGCCCAAGATTTCATTGGCCGAACTTGATTTTTTCCAGAAATCTCTATTTCCTTCCCTCTTCACAAAAATATACACTCACGCAAGCTTGAAAAAAAAAATCTACCTCCGGAAGTAAGAAAACTGTATCACTTTCGTTATTTTGGAATTGAACATCAAATACAGTAAATTGCTAATTTTGGCATTAAATAAAGAACACGAGTGTGATTTCTTGATTCATATAGCGTATATGGTGAGTGGAGTATTGGTTTGCGGTGAGTGTTAAATGTATGCATGCGTTTTCAGTAGCTAGGAGGAAGAAGTATTAAGCAAGCTTTTTAGGTGAGTAACTCAACTCACAAACCTATGTTAGTCTTCTGATATATGATTTGTGCGTAGTTGAATGCATAAATCTAGTGGGTGAATTGATATGTATTTCAGTTTAACAACTAAGTGTTAGCACTATAGTTTGTTTACTTCTGTTTACTTGGAAGCTTTAATAAACCATCTGAGTGCTTGCCGTTACCTTTCTTCAATCAATTTCACTAAACTCTTACTTACTGTTTTGCTCTCAAAGATTAATTAGTACTTAAAAGTATGGTCATGTTTGCTGATTTGTTTACAGCCAACAACTACTATTTTCTCTAACTACTCGCTATTTTTCATGCATCTCTTATTATTATTATTTTTTTATAGAACTAAAATTGATAAGATGGTTGGGCAATCTTTTAATTATATAAGATTTACAGATTAAATATTTGGGCATCTAGGCATCTGCGTGCGTATAGGTGCAGTGTTCATGTATGGATTAAGTTTGAATGACTATTTGCTGTTTTTATTTTATTTTCCTTCGTCCTTTTTGCTGAGTAAATCACTCACAACTATGTCTTGTTCAGATTATATCGCTCGGACGTGTTCTATATTTTCACTTATATCATCTTCTACTTAATGAAATTGATTAGTTACTGATGCAGCCCAGAATGATACCCAGATTGATGAAGTGATAGGTCGCGAACGACCTAGCGACTTACGAGCTAACGAGCTAAGGGGTAACGAGCTAAGAGCTTCTTTAGGTCGCGAACGACCTAAGTCACATGCCGCTTCAGTAGTTCGCGAACGACCTAGCGACTTACGAGCTAACGAGCTAAGGGGTAACGAGCTAAGAGCTTCTTTAGGTCGCGAACGACCTAAAGCACATACCACTATTTTAGGTCGCGAACGACCTAAGTCACATGCCGCTTCAGATAGGTCGCTGGATGTTAAGTCGTTGGAAGGTAGGTCGCGTGGAGAGTCCTAAAGCTGGGTTGAATTGTTGTTGCCGCTACTCTTTTAGGTCGCTTGAGCGAGCTAACGACCCAATGCCGTATATGTACTATGACTTAAGTCGTCTGGAGCTTAGGTCGCGAGTGTTGTCTGCTAGGTCGCTATGTGCATGTACTAGGTCGTTTCTGTGTTGTAACGTGTTTGTTGTTGATCTGTTAGGTCGTTGACGACATATGTTAGGTCGGTGAAGGCTTGTAATGTGTTGTAACTGTTTTGTTTTAGGTCGTCTACTTTTAAGTCGTAGGTCGTGATGTTTAGGTCGTGAACGACCTATGTGTTGTACAATTTCTGCTGAGTGAGTTGTAAGCCTATAAATAGGCAGGTTGTGACATTTGTAAAAGTAAGTTGATTTGAATAAAACTTTTGTTTGTTAGCTTTGTGCTTTCATTAAATTGGTAGTTGAGTGTAATCTCTTATCTCCTCTTTCGGCATTCGAGTGCGCTCGAATCAACGATCGTAGAAGCCAATTCACGGTATCAAGTGCGCTTGATCAACGTCTGAAGAATTGCAGATCTTCTTTCACGGTATCGTGCGCGATCAACGTGACGAAGATAGCTAGAATTCGGTATCTTCGGATCAACGAATTTGGGCCATTCAGTATTCTTCATTCCATCGATTGCTACTTTCACAGAATCATCAATTTGTTATTCCGCTGCTGCATCATTTGGTATCAAAGCTAGACTTAGCCAATCATAGCTAAGCCGAGTCTTGGAGCCAATTTTATTTGAAGAGTTTGAGAAGTTAATTGAAGCCGTACGTCATTTGGAGAAGTTGGTTGTTCATCGTGTTCATCGCAAGTTGCAACAAGTTTGGAGTTTTCGATCCATCTCATTTCCGATCAAAGATTGAAAAGCGTTTGAATTTTGCGTGGAAGCTTTGCGCGCCAAAGAGTTTGAAGTTGAAGGCCGTACCTCATTTGGTATATTTAAGTGTTTGTGAAATTTCGAATCATGCCACCAAGAAGAGCTAATCGACATCAAAATATTGAAGATTTGTACAAGAGGGAAGATGCCGAGCAAATGGAACAACGCATAAGTAACAAATTCAATGAGAAGTTAGATGAAGGTATTGGAAGGTTAGAGAAATTGATGAATGATATGAATCAAGGTCAAAGAAGGAGGTCGCCAATCTCGAACCATGGAGGAAACCGAGTTTCGCCATCGGTTACGGAAGCGAGAAGGGTATCGCCACAATCTGATCGAGGAAGGAGAGAATCATCAGTTTCGATGAGAAGAGATCACCATGAGTATCGAGATGAAGAAAGAAGAACTCAACGTGAGTTTGAGTATGAGCCATATCATGATGAAGAACGACATAGTAGAAGAGATATGCGTGATCGAAGAGATGTTAATGGTCGAGATCGATATCGAAATTCACGTGATTATGATGAAGAGATTGATAGAAGCAATATTCATTATCGAGATCGAGACCAAGGACGAAATGCATATCGGGATGTTGAGGATGATCGTCGATGGGAATCGGGGATGAAAACTGAAATTCCAGAATTCAAGGGAAGTATGCAACCTGAAGATTTTCTTGATTAGTTGTCTAATGTTGAAGAGATTTTTGACTTTAAGGAAGTTCCCGAGCATCGGAGAGTGAAGTTAGTTGCTACACGTTTGAGAGGGAGAGCTATGGCATGGTGGCAGCAAACTAAATTGACACGGGAGAGAATGAGGAAGTCAAAGATTGAATCTTGGGAAAAGATGAAGAAATTGATGAAAGCTACATTCTTACCTTACAATTATCAGTCTCTTATGTATCAACGTTTGCAGAACTTGAGGCAAGGAACAAAGACTGTTAATGATTATGCTGATGAATTCTATCAATTGATTGTGAGGAATGATATCATGGAGACGGAGGAACAACTGACAGCTAGATTTGTTGGAGGATTGAGAATGCAGATACAAGATATGGTGAATATGTTTGATCCCAGTTCTGTCGCTGAAGCACATCAGAAAGCAATTGCTTGGGAGAAACAAGGGAGACGAGGTGGTGGTGTGTTTACAAATTCCAATAATCCAATGAAAGGGGCTAGTAGCAGTGCGAATGTTTCGAAGGCTGTTGCAAAACCGGTTGTTAACGAAGTTGCTAAGACCAGAATCAATAGTGGTATAAAATGTTTCAATTGTCAGGAGATTGGTCACAAAAGCAATGAATGTTCAAAGCCAAAGAAGCGAACGATGATTGCTGAGGTTGAAGATGAAGAGGTAGAAGCTGAGTGTTCTAATTCACTACATGATGAGAAGGAAGAAAATGTGTCGGGAGACGAAGGGTATTCATTAATGATGAAGAGGTCATGTTTAACACCAAAACAGGAGGAGGAAACTAGCTGGTTGAGGAGTAACATCTTTCAGTCAACATGCACTATCTTGGGAAGGGTTTGCAAGTTTGTTATTGATGCAGGAAGTTGTGACAACATTATCTCTACAGAAGCTGTGAAGAAGCTAGCATTGAAAACAGAGAAGCATCATAAACCGTACAAGTTAGCTTGGTTGAGGAAAGGTGGGGAGGTGAAAGTTGGACGTAGAGTTTGTGTTAATTTTTCAATTGGGAATAAATACAAAGATGAAATTTGGTGTGATGTTGTAGACATGGATGTATGCCATCTGTTGTTGGGGAGACCATGGCAATATGATAGAGCTGTGCAACATGATAGACGTGCTAACAGTTACAGTTTCATGTTTGAGGGTACAAAGATTACTTTAATTCCTAAGAAGCGACAACACGAAGAAAGCAAGTTGGAGGAGATTGAAGAGTTGAAAACTTTGTTATCATTGAAGGAGTTTGTTAAGGAGGTAGGAGAAGAGCCTGAAGTATTCTTGTTGATTGGACGTGAGAGTCATGAAGTGGTTGAGATCCCTGAAGAAGTAAAACCAGTGCTGGGAGAGTTTGACGATGTATTTCCAGAGGAGCTACCAACGGTGTTACCACCGTTGAGGGACATTCAACATCAAATTGATCTTGTTCCAGGTGTTGTGTTGCCACATAGACCGCACTACAGAATGAGTCCAAAAGAACATGAGGAGTTGAGAAGGCAAGTGGAAGAATTGCTTGAACAGGGGCGTGTGCGGGAAAGTTTAAGTCCATGTGCTGTGCCAGCATTGTTAGTACCGAAGAAGGATGGGACGTGGAGGATGTGCACAGATAGTCGGGCGTTGAATAAGATTACAGTGAGATACAGATTTCCTATGCCTAGACTGGATGACTTGTTGGATCAGCTTAGTGGAGATACTATCTTTTCGAAGATTGATTTGAAGAGTGGTTATCATCAAATTCGAATCAGACCAGGGGACGAATGGAAAACAGCGTTCAAGACACGTGAAGGGTTGTACGAATGGCTGCTTATGCCGTTTAGTCTTTCGAATGCACCAAGTACATTTATGCGGGTGATGAATCAAATCTTTAGACCTTTTATTGGGAAGTTTGTGGTGGTGTATTTTGATGATATACTGATATATAGTGGAAGCCCAGAAGAACACTTGCAACATCTGAGAGAAGTGTTGATGGTACTGTGACAAGAACAATTTTATGCTGCAACGAAGAAATGCGTGTTCATGATGCATAGTGTTTTATTTTTGGGGTATGTTATATCGGGAGGAGGTATACAGGTGGATCAGAATAAAGTTGAAGCAATCAGAAATTGGCCACAACCCAGGACGATAACAGAAGTAAGAAGTTTTCACGGTTTAGCGTCATTCTACCGAAGGTTCATTCCACACTTCAGTAGCGTGATGGCACCAGTTACTGATTGTATGAAAGGGAAGAAATTTTTATGGTCAGAGGAAGCAGGGGTTGCTTTTGAGAGAATCAAGGAACTTTTGACGACAGCACCAATTCTAGTGTTGCCAGATTTTCAGTTGTTGTTTGAGTTACATACTGATGCATCGAAGGTTGGGATTGGAGGGGTGTTGAGTCAGAAAGGTCGTCATATTGCATATTTCAGTGAGAAGCTATCGGGAACAAAGATGAGATATAATACATATGATGTGGAATTCTATGCTATCGTGCAAGCTATAAAACATTGGAGACATTATTTGTTTCATAAAGAATTTGTTTTATATACTGATCATGAGGCGTTGAAGCATATGCAGGGACAGGACAAGATTGCAGTAAGGCATGCTTCGTGGATTGCATACTTACAACAATTTACATTTGTGGTGAAGCATAAATCGGGAATTACGAATAGAGTGGCGGATGCATTGAGTCGAATGAATCATTTGTTGACTACAATGAAGGTTGAAGTAACGGGGTTTGATGTGTTGCCAGAAATGTTTGTTAATGATCCTTACTTTGCGAAGTGTGTAGATAAAGTCAAGGAGGGAAAGACGGATGAGTTTGTATTGGTGGATGGTTTTCTTTTTAAGGGAAATCGATTGTGCATACCAGAGTGCAGCTTACGTATGAAGATTGTAAAGGAGTTGCATGAGGAAGGTCATGTGGGCCGAGATCGTACTTTGCAATTGATTTCTCAATCTTATTATTGGCCTTCGTTCAAACGGGAAGTTGGGAGGTTTGTGGAGAGATGTCATATTTGTCAAATTTCCAAAGGGACAGCGACAAATGCGGGATTGTATATGCCGTTACCCGTGCCGGTTAGACCATGGGTTGATATCAGTATGGATTTTGTGTTGGGATTACCGAGAACTCAGAGGGGGAATGATTCGATATATGTTGTAGTGGACAGGTTTTCGAAGATGGCACATTTCATCGCTTGTAAGAAGACAGCTGATGCCGTCCGTGTTGCCGAGTTATTCTTTAAAGAAGTGTATCACTTACATGGTTTACCAGAATCCATTGTTTCTGATCGGGATACCAGATTTCTAAGTCATTTTTGACTGAGTTTGTGGAAGATGGTGGGAACAAAGCTAAATTTCAGCAGTGCTTACCAACCACAGTCCGATGGACAGACTGAAGTTGTTAACAGATCTTTGGGAAATTTGTTGCGGTGCTTGGTGAAGGATAATCTGAAGAGTTGGGATATGAAGTTATGTCAAGCGGAGTTTGCTCATAATCATGCTATAAACCACAGTACGAGTTTCAGTCCATTTCAGATAGTGTATTCAAGTTTATCAAAGGGGCCGTTGGATTTGACAATAGTACCACAACCAAAGGGAACCGTTAAACGGGCTGTTGATTTTGTTGATGGATTGGCAGAATGTCATAAAATCGTTTAGGAACGATTAGAGAAAGCAAATGAAAAGTATAAACGGTCTGCGGATTTGAAACGAAGAAGCGTTGAATTTAAGGAAGGAGATTCAGTATATGCTATACTAACAAAGGATCGTTTTCCAGTAGGAGCATATAATAAACTTAAAGCTCGAAAGATTGGTCCTGTAACGATTGTGAAACGGATCAATGAAAACGCTCATAAGTTGAAGCTGCCGGAGGATGTGTGTAACGACCCAGAATTTTAGATAATTAAAATTCGAATATTTAATTGATTTTAAATATTAATAAGTGGAATTAAGAAGTCGAATGATTTATATTTCGAATATTGGATTTAATTTGATAATTAAATCGATAAATTAAATAGTGAAATTCCAAAGATAATTGAAAATCGAGTTTAATATGATTGAAAATGATTTGTAAAATTTTATTTAATCATACTGGAGTTATAGAAAGGTTATAGAACTTTTAAAATTTAGTTTGGAGTTTATCTGTGAAAATTGAATATTTTAATATTTAATTATCGACTGAAAAATAGCCAATTTTCGAACAGTCTCAGAATTGAAGGAGACCAGTTCCATTGGATCCGTAATAGTTAGTTATTATCGGATTTCAATTTTCGTATCAATCGGAGTTGTCGTTTGACCGTGACAGCTCGAAACGCATCGATATCGTTTTAATTTTAAATCGTCGAGTTAAAATAGTCATTTTTCAAAAAGTCTCGGATTTCGACGAAACCAGTTTCATCGGATCCGTAATGTGATATTATTGTAAGATTTCAAATTTCATAATTTTTGGATTTATCGTTTGTCCGGGGCAAGCCTAAACGCCTCGAAATCGATTTAAATCGGTTTAATTTAAATTGATCGTTTAATTTCGTATCTCGTGCAGACGATCGAATTAGCTCCCGAAACATGTTCCATTGCGTTCGGAACGCGGGGTAAACCTTAGAAACGTCAGCCGGCACGTCCGATTTGGAGTTCGAAAAATCCGGGATGAATAGTGTTGAGATAATTTTCTATAAAAGCCCCTTTATTTTCACAAATTGCAAAAGAAAAACAAGCTAGGGTTTGCTTCAGCTTAGTCGCCACCATCATAACCAATGGCCGAAATACACTTATCTTCTCCCCTCAAAATCTCCAAATCCGCTCATCAATTCGAGAAGTTGTCAACTAGAAAAATGTCGGGCTCATCGAGACGAAGACATCCATACGGTGATGATCATGTGAAGTGAATCGACAAGGCGGTAGTTCGAGCGTGAAGTCACGGCATTCCTTTACGTTTTTCGAAGGCAGGGGATTGCCGAGTGCGACGGCACTCACGGCGGGGGTGCGCGCTGGGTAGGGCTTCGAATAGCCGGTCTCCGATCGAAGTCTAGTAGGACGTGGAGGGTGCGGCTATAGGAGTTCGAACGTGGGTTTTGGGTTCTCGGTCGCGTGAAACGCCTGGGAGGAAGAAGAACGTGCAACGGCCAGATGCTCATCTCGAAAATCAACGGTCTAGATCTCCTGTAGGTTTAAAATTATGAAAGAAAATGTAAATTAGATTATATTAAAAGTTGTAATGTTTAAAATGCAATATCTCTTTCTTACGAGATCAGAAAATGACGAAACGAAGTGCGTTGGAATCGTCTCGACGTGCACTACGCAATGCAACTAATTTGGAGTCAATTGGAGTCATTGAGAATTTCGGGTAAAATTAAACGCGCGTTTAATTTTATTCGAAATAAACGCTGGAACGGAATTTAAAATCAAGGTGAGATCTTCTCACTCAGATTTAAAAATTGATTGCAGTTATTGATTGTTTGATATGATTGCTATGTGGATGTGATATTAGATATAGTAGGATATATATCTATATATATAGCAATATATACATATTGGCATATGTATATATTGGATTGATGATTTCCCGCCTCGTATAGCGGATGAGACCCTATTGCGCCGTTAGTAAGCGGATTTATAAAAACCCATATACCGCGATAATTCCGTACTGGAGCGGAATTGGTATTGTGCTAACGTCTTTGGATGCAGGGAAACAGGTTGGAGGGATCCAACAGGATTCCTCAACTGTATTTATTTATTTACAGATGTTGATATGTATTCTGTTATCATATGTTGAGATATGATATTGACTGTTGTGATTGACTAATTGATGCGTTGCATCATTGGATTCAAGTTTTTAAAATAACGACTTTTAATTTAAAAGGATTTTTAAAGTGATCTTTGAAATTATACGTTTTATTAAATTTTGAAGTGATTTATTTTAAATAAATAAACGTTCAAATATTAAAGTTATAAAAGTTAAGATCTTTGTGAAATAAAATCGAAAAGTGATTTTTGGAATAAATAGTTGATTTATTTATAAAATGGTTTAAATTGAGATTTTTAAAATATTATAAACGGTTTACTTAAAAAGGTTTATAAAGTTGACATTTTATAAATTAAGGTATTGGAATTATAAAACGAGTTTTTATAAGTGTTAAAGATGAAGTGATAATAAAAATCATATGTGAACGAGATTTATAGATTTATAAATTGAGAAGTATAAATGGATTTCATAAGTAAATGAAATTAACAGATTTATATTGTGAAGTTAAAAATGAATGAAGTTGTAGAATAAAGGATTTATAAGAGATTAACTTATAAATTGGATTTTTTTCCCTTTAAATGGAATATTGATCGAATTCGTAAATAAAAGGAGATTTATTAAATCGAAGTTGTTATAAAATAGAAATAGAATTTATAAACGTTGTTTTATAAATTCGAAATCAATGGGATTTGAGAATTTAAATATAGAAGATTTTTAAAGAAGATATATTCGCGATTTTGGATAGCGAATTTTTATTGAGATAAAAATGTGTAGAAATGATTGAAATTGGGTTAGTGAAGTATATTCACGATTTTGGACAGTGAATATATTGTTAAGTAAAATGGATAGTTTTGGAAAAGTGGCATTGAAAATGAAGTTAAACATTTTAGAGATGTTTTTAAAATGTATTATGATATCGAATACATAGATTTCAACATTTTTATTGTTGAAATAGACGTTTCGAAAAATAAGGAAATGGTGGACTATAACACTGTTGTTATAGTAAATGATTTCCGAAAGGAGATGCTTTTAATGTAGTATTGGGATTTATATATCTACCTAAATTCGAATCCCTATACTAGTGATTTTGAGTCGTCGTAACGATGTTTTACGCAACATTCGTTTTGACTCAAATAGATGTAAAATTTATGATTTCCTTAAAGAATGAATATATACTTAATATTGATTTAAGTATATCGAATATTTTCAAATGTTGAAAATAAATGATTTGTGAAATACTTATTTTTAAATAAGTAAGGAAATGCTTTTCCAATGTGAAATGAACTGTTTTGAGTTTTTATCTTTTAAAGATAAATTGAAATGTGGAAATTAATTTGAAATTGTTTTCAAATGATTAAGTGTGGAAATTTTATATCTAGTAAAGATATTTTTTTTGAAGATGAAATAATTTGGAAAATTATTTGGAATCTGATGATGTCGCGCATCTTTATTGATAGTTAAATAACCGACTATCAATAATTACCTTGAATGGTATTTGTTGTGAATTGGATGAATTTGAATGCCACACTTATTTTTAAATAATCGCTCACTATTCGGGTTAGCCGGGAAAGGACCATGGGGTCGTATAACCCATTCCGAATATGTGATACGTCGTTATGAATTGCATTCGAAGACCGGTGTTGAAGACCGGATATTTTTGAAAACGGAAGGATTACCGTCGAGTTACTCTACATCGGCTGATCTCCGGTTTAGAGGTTTTATCACCCTTAGTGACGGGAAGTCCGGACGTGATTAGAAATTTATCCGGAAATGCAAGGGCTTCGTGAGAAGTGCCTTCGGTTCTGTTCGATCCCGGAACAGACTTGTATGGATTGTGTGTCTGACGTTACAATTTGAGATATAAAGCTGATTTCTTTCAAATACATTTCTGTTGGTGGCGGAGAATTTATTCTCTTAGCTTAACACCCTTCTCTGAGACGTACGAGCTCAGAGGTTATGTAGTTGAAATTTATCAGCGATATATCCCAATTTGGTAACGTGGCATACTGAGTGTTGCTGTGAAATGATCAGTGTTTGATCATTTGTGATATGATCATTTGTTTGATCTTATATCTTTGTGATCATAGGTTGATCATTTTTGTTTGACCCGAAGCAGGGCTTTTTGAGAAAGCGTAGCTTTGTGGACGAGACTTCGTCGAGCCTCACACCCCGGAAATGGTCGAAACAGGACGAATGCGGCAAGGTTCTAGGGAGTAGCGCCCCTTAGTGTATGTCATTCCTTCTGGATAAAGGTGGTATCATGGTATGGAGCCCAGATACTTAACTTCTGTGGTTACTGCATTATTATTATCTATGTGGTTTGTTGCGAATCGGGGATCCTCGGGAAGATCGGTGACGATTGGGGGATGGCATACGCGTGTCAGTAGTTACCTATTTTTGCAGAGGTAACCCGGCCTTGTGTTGGCAGAGATCCGGTTAGGTTCTCGGGTCGTCTATTCCAGGGACGTACCCATCGTGGATAGGAAGTTCCTTAGCCTGACCATTTGTTGGAAATCCAAAGAAACAATACGTGACTTGTACGGTTTTAGTTGTAGAACCTGCCATTTAATATGGTAGCTATAGCAAGCATACTATAATGGTACCTATGCTGGCTAAGATTTATATTCTACTTTCGAAATGTTTTCTACACTATGCACTAATAATAATATCAAAAAAGAATTTGATTTTTGCGTAGTAAGCATCTTTGACTATCATAAGAAGAAATCTCCTCCAAGTCTGCGTTTGCATTGTGTGTGTGGCGGGAGGTCTTATGGTAGTTTCATTTTCCAAAAGCATTGCGAATTGACATTAAAGTTTTCCTGTTGTTTATTTTAAAGATAAACTGTTTTACGATCTCACACCAGTCACCATGACTGACTCGGAGTTTATTGTTCCCTTCTAAACTCTGGGTGCCCACAAATTTCCACACGGGCAGCCTAGAGTTATGTTATCAGGATATTCTGGATATTCTGGAGCTTTGGAGATAAGCTGGATGGCGAGGCGTAGTATTTGTATCTGATAGTATTTATTCCGCTGTGTATTCTGTATGAGGACAAGTTATATAACTGTCCATTGTTGTATATTGACTCTGATGATTGATGTATGTATAAAATGATATAGTTCTTTGTTTTAAAGATTACTGATTTATCTATTATATATTGTTCCACTGCGATGTGTAAGATTCTGTTATTGTTCTGTTTCTGTTGCTGTTCTCTTGTTCTGTTGTTGTTCTTCTTTCTTTTTCTTCTATCTTCTTCTTCTACCTTTTTCTTCTTTCTTAAAACCATAACTTTTCGGGTTTCCGGCATTCGATGGCTCAGCAGTCGATAAAGTGAGTATCGATGTTGAATTTTCGAAAGTCGAAAATTTTCGGGATGTTACATTTGGTATCAGAGCATATGGTTAAGCGACAACCCTGCTCTGTTGGGTGTTACTCATTAGAGATAGAGTCAGTAGTACTCTAGAATGAGTTTGAGTGTAATAATAGATACGAGTGCGTATTTGTTATTTGAATATAAAATTGTTTTATATTGTGATGATTGGTTTATTGAGTGGTATATGGATTCTGGTCGGTATTGTCCGTACAACTCTATCGATAGGGATCTCTAAACACTTGAATAGAACAATTCGGCACAGTATTGTTTTAAATTGGGTAAATGGAATAATTTTACCTTGATTATATTTTTGTATATAAAAGGAATGATTTTCTGTAAATTACTATAGTATATGGTTGCATGGTTGTTAGAAGTGATCATATTAATCTATTATCATTGAAATTAAATAAGAAATTGAAATCGTAACTCCAAAGTTAAGAAATAAATTCACATGCAAATGAAATTTGAGAATGTAAATTATAAATGTAATTTGTAATTTAAAACGGGATTCCAGAGAAGTATTTGGAAATGTTTGAAAAGAATTTGAAAATTTTGGAGATTTGGAAGTTTAAATTCTTTTTGATTTGAAAATGGATTTCAAGGGTTTTGAAAAATGTTTTGAAGAGATGAAAAGCTCTAAACTCTTTTCAGGTCGCTGGAAAATAATCCTGATGATGATGGCCACATCATTAGAATTCATTTTCGGGTTTCCAAAAGAGGAATTGCTGCCAGAATATTTTAAATAAAAGTTGATTGGGAAATTTTGGATTTTGTTTTGGGAATTCAAAAGATAAATTTGAACAGATTTCAAAATAGTTTTAAAAGATTGAAAAGACTCTGGAATTGAATGGATTGATAACTCATATAATTTAAATTCTGATAGAATAAATTTAACTTAAAGGATGAAGTTAAATTAAAGTAAGTATAAGTGAATCAATTAAATCTAAGTTGAGATTGTGGAAGATGAAATCTGGATTTAATATGAATTTTGAATAAGTGAAGAAATTTGACCTTGGTAAAAGTTAAATAGGATTGAAATTTGAATTTGGATTTATAAGTGGAAACTTAAGTTAAGTTAAACAAATGATGTTTAATTGGAATATAACTTAAGTAATGTTGAACGAAGTTGATTTTGATATCAAAGTAAATTAATAAAGGGAATTTATTAAATGAATGTGAACTTGAGTTATATAAATGAAATTCAACTTTATTTGTTAAATGAATTAGCAATTGAATTAAATTGAATAAATGGATTGGATGTTAATCAATCTAATGTGAAGTATTGATATGAAATAATGAATATAAGTGTTAATTCATTAAAAGCTGATGAAGTGGAGAAATTAAATAAATTGAATGCAAGTCAATTTAATTTAAAAGCGTTGAACCAAATCGAATGTAAAATTTATAATTTGGTTGTGTTGAATATACATTGGTTGTTATTTGATTGTTAGTTGATTGTGTATAAAAATTCATTAAGTATTAATGAAATTGAATTAGCAAATTGGAAAGCTATGTGATTAAATTCAAATTGGAAGTGAACGGATGTGAATTAGTGAATGTAAACTAATTGAATTGAAAGAGAATGTTGATTAAATCCAATGTAAATGAATCGAATATGATTTAAAATTGAAAACCAATTCAATGAATGTTAATGAGAAGTGAATCTATATTGATTTGGTTATGAAGTTGTTGGATGATAGTTGGATGATTGTTTGATGGTTGCATTGTTGCTTTTGAATGCATTGTTATGTTAGCATATGTAGTTATGTTGCTATACGATGTATATTGATTTTATTTTCATATCTACATGTTCTCATATGGTTTGTTGAGTGTTTAGTAGGTGCGGATGGCGTTGCTTCGCATTTGGAGCTCGCTTTCGCGCTATATTAGCCGTATACGCTCGCTAAATAAATAATAAGGTACATATCTCGGATTAAATATCGTACTTTTACACTTTTTTCCCTACGGGATGCCTCATCACTTGATGGGATGTATATTTGTGATATATATACACTGTCATTTTTTTTCGGATCGAGCCGCGCAAAGGAGACGCTGGCGAAATTTTCTGAAAATTTAAGGCGTTAGAATATTTTTGAGAAATTTGAAAATTTTGAAAACTAAGTTATGATTTGAAAACTTAGTAAAGATTTTGTGAGAAGTTAACTATGAATTTTGGAGAAGTTAAACACTTAACAGATTTGAAAATCTAATTTGAACGGTTTGTTTTGGAAAGTTAACGGATTTTGTATCTTCTTCCTAACTTGTAATTTCGAGGACGAAATTCTTTTAAGGGGGGAAGTCTGTAACGACCCAGAATTTTAGATAATTAAAATTCGAATATTTAATTGATTTTAAATATTAATAAGTGGAATTAAGAAGTCGAATGATTTATTTTTCGAATATTGGATTTAATTTGATAATTAAATCGATAAATTAAATAGTGAAATTCCAGAGATAATTGAAAATCGAGTTTAATATGATTGAAAATGATTTGTAAAATTTTATTTAATCATACTGGAGTTATAGAAAGGTTATAGAACTTTTAAAATTTAGTTTGGAGTTTATCTGTGAAAATTGAATATTTTAATATTTAATTATCGACTGAAAAATAGCCAATTTTCGAACAGTCTCAGAATTGAACGAGACCAGTTCCATTGGATCCGTAATAGTTAGTTATTATCGGATTTCAATTTTCGTATCAATCGGAGTTGTCGTTTGACCGTGACAGCTCGAAACGCATCGATATCGTTTTAATTTTAAATCGTCGAGTTAAAATAGTCATTTTTCAAAAAGTCTCGGATTTCGACGAAACCAGTTTCATCGGATCCGTAATGTGATATTATTGTAAGATTTCAAATTTCATAATTTTTGGATTTATCGTTTGTCCGGGGCAAGCCTAAACGCCTCGAAATCGATTTAAATCGGTTTAATTTAAATTGATCGTTTAATTCCGTATCTCGTGCAGACGATCGAATTAGCTCCCGAAACATGTTCCATTGCGTTCGGAACGCGGGGTAAACCTTAGAAACGTCAGCCGGCACGTCCGATTTGGAGTTCGAAAAATCCGGGATGAATAGTGTTGAGATAATTTTCTATAAAAGCCCCTTTATTTTCACAAATTGCAAAAGAAAAACAAGCTAGGGTTTGCTTCAGCTTAGCCGCCACCATCATAACCAATGGCCGAAATACACTTATCTTCTCCCCTCAAAATCTCCAAATCCGCTCATCAATTCGAGAAGTTGTCAACTAGAAAAATGTCGGGCTCATCGAGACGAAGACATCCATACGGTGATGATCATGTGAAGTGAATCGACAAGGCGGCAGTTCGAGCGTGAAGTCACGGCATTCCTTTACGTTTTTCAAAGGCAGGGGATTGCCGAGTGCGACGGCACTCACGGCGGGGGTGCGCGCTGGGTAGGGCTTCGAATAGCCGGTCTCCGATCGAAGTCTAGTAGGACGTGGAGGGTGCGGCTATAGGAGTTCGAACGTGGGTTTTGGGTTCTCGGTCGCGTGAAATGCCTGGGAGGAAGAAGAACGTGCAACGGCCAGATGCTCATCTCGAAAATCAACGGTCTAGATCTCCTGTAGGTTTAAAATTATGAAAGAAAATGTAAATTAGATTATATTAAAAGTTGTAATGTTTAAAATGTAATATCTCTTTCTTACATGATCAGAAAATGACGAAACGAAGTGCGTTGGAATCGTCTCGACATGCACTACGCAATGCAACTAATTTGGAGTCAATTGGAGTCATTGAGAATTTCGGGTAAAATTAAACGCGCGTTTAATTTTATTCGAAATAAACGCTGGAACGGAATTTAAAATCAAGGTGAGATCTTCTCACTCAGATTTAAAAATTGATTGCAGTTATTGATTGTTTGATATGATTGCTATGTGGATGTGATATTAGATATAGTAGGATATATATCTATATATATAGCAATATATACATATTGGCATATGTATATATTGGATTGATGATTTCCCGCCTCGTATAGCGGATGAGACCCTATTGCGCCGTTAGTAAGCGGATTTATAAAAACCCATATACCGCGATAATTCCGTACTGGAGCGGAATTGGTATTGTGCTAACGTCTTTGGATGCAGGGAAACAGGTTGGAGGGATCCAACAGGATTCCTCAACTGTATTTATTTATTTACAGATGTTGATATGTATTCTGTTATCATATGTTGAGATATGATATTGACTGTTGTGATTGACTAATTGATGCGTTGCATCATTGGATTCAAGTTTTTAAAATAACGACTTTTAATTTAAAAGGATTTTTAAAGTGATCTTTGAAATTATACGTTTTATTAAATTTTGAAGTGATTTATTTTAAATAAATAAACGTTCAAATATTAAAGTTATAAAAGTTAAGATCTTTGTGAAATAAAATCGAAAAGTGATTTTTGGAATAAATAGTTGATTTATTTATAAAATGGTTTAAATTGAGATTTTTAAAATATTATAAACGGTTTACTTAAAAAGGTTTATAAAGTTGACATTTTATAAATTAAGGTATTGGAATTATAAAACGAGTTTTTATAAGTGTTAAAGATGAAGTGATAATAAAAATCATATGTGAACGAGATTTATAGATTTATAAATTGAGAAGTATAAATGGATTTCATAAGTAAATGAAATTAACAGATTTATATTGTGAAGTTAAAAATGAATGAAGTTGTAGAATAAAGGATTTATAAGAGATTAACTTATAAATTGGATTTTTTTCCCTTTAAATGGAATATTGATCGAATTCGTAAATAAAAGGAGATTTATTAAATCGAAGTTGTTATAAAATAGAAATAGAATTTATAAACGTTGTTTTATAAATTCGAAATCAATGGGATTTGAGAAATTAAATATAGAAGATTTTTAAAGAAGATATATTCGCGATTTTGGATAGCGAATTTTTATTGAGATAAAAATGTGTAGAAATGATTGAAATTGGGTTAGTGAAGTATATTCACGATTTTGGACAGTGAATATATTGTTAAGTAAAATGGATAGTTTTGGAAAAGTGGCATTGAAAATGAAGTTAAACATTTTAGAGATGTTTTTAAAATGTATTATGATATCGAATACATAGATTTCAACATTTTTATTGTTGAAATAGACGTTTCGAAAAATAAGGAAATGGTGGACTATAACACTGTTGTTATAGTAAATGATTTCCGAAAGGAGATGCTTTTAATGTAGTATTGGGATTTATATATCTACCTAAATTCGAATCCCTATACTAGTGATTTTGAGTCGTCGTAACGATGTTTTACGCAACATTCGTTTTGACTCAAATAGATGTAAAATTTATGATTTCCTTAAAGAATGAATATATACTTAATATTGATTTAAGTATATCGAATATTTTCAAATGTTGAAAATAAATGATTTGTGAAATACTTATTTTTAAATAAGTAAGGAAATGCTTTTCCAATGTGAAATGAACTGTTTTGAGTTTTTATCTTTTAAAGATAAATTGAAATGTGGAAATTAATTTGAAATTGTTTTCAAATGATTAAGTATGGAAATTTTATATCTAGTAAAGATATTTTTTTTGAAGATGAAATAATTTGGAAAATTATTTGGAATCTGATGATGTCGCGCATCTTTATTGATAGTTAAATAACCGACTATCAATAATTACCTTGAATGGTATTTGTTGTGAATTGGATGAATTTGAATGCCACACTTATTTTTAAATAATCGCTCACTATTCGGGTTAGCCGGGAAAGGACCATGGGGTCGTATAACCCATTCCGAATATGTGATACGTCGTTATGAATTGCATTCGAAGACCGGTGTTGAAGACCGGATATTTTTGAAAACGGAAGGATTACCGTCGAGTTACTCTACATCGGCTGATCTCCGGTTTAGAGGTTTTATCACCCTTAGTGACGGGAAGTCCGGACGTGATTAGAAATTTATCTGGAAATGCAAGGGCTTCGTGAGAAGTGCCTTCGGTTCTGTTCGATCCCGGAACAGACTTGTATGGATTGTGTGTCTGACGTTACAATTTGAGATATAAAGCTGATTTCTTTCAAATACATTTCTGTTGGTGGCGGAGAATTTATTCTCTTAGCTTAACACCCTTCTCTGAGACGTACGAGCTCAGAGGTTATGTAGTTGAAATTTATCAGCGATATATCCCAATTTGGTAACGTGGCATACTGAGTGTTGCTGTGAAATGATCAGTGTTTGATCATTTGTGATATGATCATTTGTTTGATCTTATATCTTTGTGATCATAGGTTGATCATTTTGTTTGACCCGAAGCAGGGCTTTTTGAGAAAGCGTAGCTTTGTGGACGAGACTTCGTCGAGCCTCACACCCCGGAAATGGTCGAAACAGGACGAATGCGGCAAGGTTCTAGGGAGTAGCGCCCCTTAGTGTATGTCATTCCTTCTGGATAAAGGTGGTATCATGGTATGGAGCCCAGATACTTAACCTCTGTGGTTACTGCATTATTATTATCTATGTGGTTTGTTGCGAATCGGGGATCCTCGGGAAGATCGGTGACGATCGGGGGATGGCATACGCGTGTCAGTAGTTACCTATTTTTGCAGAGGTAACACGGCCTTGTGTTGGCAGAGATCCGGTTAGGTTCTCGGGTCGTCTATTCCAGGGACGTACCCATCGTGGATAGGAAGTTCCTTAGCCTGACCATTTGTTGGAAATCCAAAGAAACAATACGTGACTTGTACGGTTTTAGTTGTAGAACCTGCCATTTAATATGGTAGCTATAGCAAGCATACTATAATGGTACCTATGCTGGCTAAGATTTATATTCTACTTTCGAAATGTTTTCTACACTATGCACTAATAATAATATCAAAAAAGAATTTGATTTTTGCGTAGTAAGCATCTTTGACTATCATAAGAAGAAATCTCCTCCAAGTCTGCGTTTGCATTGTGTGTGTGGCGGGAGGTCTTATGGTAGTTTCATTTTCCAAAAGCATTGCGAATTGACATTAAAGTTTTCCTGTTGTTTATTTTAAAGATAAACTATTTTACGATCTCACACCAGTCACCATGACTGACTCGGAGTTTATTGTTCCCTTCTAAACTCTGGGTGCCCACAAATTTCCACACGGGCAGCCTAGAGTTATGTTATCAGGATATTCTGGATATTCTGGAGCTTTGGAGATAAGCTGGATGGCGAGGCGTAGTATTTGTATCTGATAGTATTTATTCCGCTGTGTATTCTGTATGAGGACAAGTTATATAACTGTCCATTGTTGTATATTGACTCTGATGATTGATGTATGTATAAAATGATAAAGTTCTTTGTTTTAAAGATTACTGATTTATCTATTATATATTGTTCCGCTGCGATGTGTAAGATTCTGTTATTGTTCTGTTTCTGTTGCTGTTCTCTTGTTCTGTTGTTGTTCTTCTTTCTTTTTCTTCTATCTTCTTCTTCTACCTTTTTCTTCTTTCTTAAAACCATAACTTTTCGGGTTTCCGGCATTCGATGGCTCAGCAGTCGATAAAGTGAGTATCGATGTTGAATTTTCGAAAGTCGAAAATTTTCGGGATGTTACAATGTGTATACTTCTGATGTGTTTAATGTTAAACATCTTATACCATATCATGGGGATGAGCTTGTTGTGGAAGAGGAAGGTGCAAATTCGAGGACGAATTTTTCCCAACCAGGGAAGGATGATGCAGCCCAGAATGATACCCAGATTGATGAAGTGATAGGTCGCGAACGACCTAGCGACTTACGAGCTAACGAGCTAAGGGGTAACGAGCTAAGAGCTTCTTTAGGTCGCGAACGACCTAAGTCACATGCCGCTTCAGTAGTTCACGAACGACCTAGCGACTTACGAGCTAACGAGCTAAGGGATAACGAGCTAAGAGCTTCTTTATGTCGCGAACGACCTAAAGCACATACCACTACTTTAGGTCGCGAACGACCTAAGTCACATGCCGCTTCAGATAGGTCGCTGGATGTTAAGTCGTTGGAAGGTAGGTCGCGTGGAGAGTCCTGAAGCTGGGTTGAATTGTTGTTGCCGCTACTCTTTTAGGTCGCTTGAGCGAGCTAACGACCTAGTGCCGTATATGTACTATGACTTAAGTCGTCTGGAGCTTAGGTCGCGAGTGTTGTCTGCTAGGTCGCTATGTGCATGTACTAGGTCGTTTCTGTGTTGTAACGTGTTTGTTGTTGATCTGTTAGGTCGTTGACGACCTATGTTAGGTCGGTGAAGGCTTGTAATGTATTGTAACTGTTTTGTTTTAGATCGTCTACTTTTAAGTCGTAGGTCATGAACGACCTATGTGTTGTACAATTTCCGTTGAGTGAGTTGTAAGCCTATATAAATAGACGGGTTGTGACATTTGTAAAAGTAAGTTGATTTGAATAAAACTTTTGTTTGTTAGCTTGTGCTTTCATTAAATTGGTAGTTGAGTGTAATCTCCTATCTCCTCTTTTGGCATTCGAGTGCGCTCGAATCAACGATCGTAGAAGCCAATTCACGGTATCAAGTGCGCTTGATCAACGTCTGAAGAATTGCAAATCTTCTTTCACGGTATCGTGCGCGATCAACGTGACGAAGATAGCTAGAATTCGGTATCTTCGGATCAACGAATTTGGGTCATTCAGTATTCTTCATTCCATCGATTGCTACTTTCACAGAATCATTAATTTGTTATTCCGCTGCTGCATCAGTTACATACAGAATAGAGAAGATAGGATAGGAATCAATGGCCATTAGGAGAGTGTGTTGGCAATAAAAAAATCAAAACCCCATCATCTACCCCACCACCGTCCTTCCAACGATTCCGACCTGCTACTGACCGGTAGACCGGTCATGATCGGCTGGTGCATAGGTGGAAGGGGGACATAGCAGGTTTGTGTTTGTGAATTTGTCTCTCTTCTTGCATTTGCGTTCCCTGATATGTGTAGTTATTTTGGTGTGTGTGCGTGTGTTACTTCATTTGTAAGCGTATGTATTCCTGTAGATTGTAATATGTGCATTCATTTAGTAATAAGTGTTAAATTTTGGCGACACGATATGTTGGAGTTGAAGAGGAGTGGAGTAGCGAGGCGTAGGAGGAAGCGGCCGGAGTAGCGGAGCTCGGGGGGAGTTCCGGGAGCAATCAGTGCACTATTGTGCACTGCTGTCCAAAACCGATCGACCGGTCCATTTCTACCGGTCGACCGGTTTCGTCCAGAGACCATGGGGTCTCTGGACCAGTCGACTGGTCCAAAAATGACCAGTCGACCGTTTTTCGGCAGTTTTCCAGTGTCGGGCCTGGGTCTTCTATTTTGTTTGTGCTGATATTGGGGGGTATTTTGGTCATTCGGTTTTGATCTCTACCCTATTATAAAAGCTATTTTCAGCAGCCTATTGATGAGAATCCTGATCACTTCTAATCTAGGGTTTAATTCTTCTATTAGGGTTTTGGTGAATCCTAATCTCTTCAATCCTATTCTCCACAAATATATTCTAGAGTGATTAGTTAATCACTGTAAACAATCTCTTGTACTCTTTTCATTGGTAATAATAAAAGCTCTCTCTCAAAGTGGACGTACACTAACAAGTTGTTAGTGGAACCACTATAAATCAGTGTGTGATTTACTTATTGTTATTGCTCTTATATATTGCTTATCTCGGTGTTGTGATCGTATCTTGGTTTTGGTTGAGATTGATTTGGGTTATCGATTGGTTGTTTTGCATCGTCTATCGCGATCTAGCTTTTCCGCTGCGTTTGGGAATTGTGTTCGAGCGGTCTCGGATTGGAAATTTCCATAACAATAAGTCTGCTGACCATCCCTATACTATGCTCTATTGATATCATGTTTCAAGTATCTAACTTTGTATTGATGTGAGTTCCTTGTCTCAATCTTTTGTTTAATCTTTTGTGGTTTAAAGCTATTGTACCTTGCCCATTTTAATCTCGTGTGTGTGTTGTGGCCAGAGAGTTTGTGAGGTCGGCTGTTAACTAAATTTATACGAACTAATTATAAGCTTTGAATAGCCAATCTTTTGTTGTTGTATAAGCTTCATAAATATTAGTCTTAGTAAATTAATTATTTTACTAATACCGTATTACCGTTATCATATATTATACAACCATTAACAAAATTATCACTTCCTATAGATGCATGGGAATTGTATGTGAATGGGTAGTTTGTTTTATTGTTTCTTCCCTGTTGTATTTTTTTTAATAGCCTGATCTTTCCATTTTCAATATCTATAGACCTATGCGTGGATATATATATATACGCATATATACTAAGCAGTCTTGTAAATAGGATACAGGTGTTTATATACAACTTCATATGGATTTTAACTCTTGATATTTATGATTAGAAAATTAACGATTCTATTTACAATTTATAATAAAACTAAATTAAATATTTACTTAAAACAATATTATATAAATATATTTATCAGAGAATGTGTATATATAAGAATGTAAGTTTAAGCTTAATGAAATTGATGAAATGAGTTCAATTGATTTTGAAAAATAAAAATAAATAAAATTAATGCTGCTTCCTAGTTTGCTGCGTTTCTGGGTGTCAGCGTATCTTTGTATCTTATGACATACTACTAAATACACACATATACATATATATATATATATATATAAAAGTATTCAAAAGTAGGTCTGTGAATATTTCTATATTATGCTTTGTTAATTTTCATGTCTTAAGCGTTTGATTATAGCATTGCTATGCATGTTCAAGTTTCAATCTTATAGGCTTAATTATTTTGTTGAATAAAGTTGCTACTACTCCATACTTTGTTCAAAACTGTCAAATCAGTGAAAAGCCTATCTAAAAGGTCAAATTATTAAATACGGGTTTTTATAACATTAAGTTCTATGGTTTGCTGTTGTGTGTTTTGGATGTAAATCATGTATTGATATGTATACTTTATATCTTTGGTTTTATTACTTTGATTGGGTTGCTGATACAAACAGCTCTATGCTATTTTACATCTTTTGTAATGACTATATATTATGTTTTCTTTTATTTCTTGTATTATTGAGGAATGTTAAATTATTATTTAAATCCATAGAAAAAAAGTTAAGGAACTACTAATTCATTTGGAAGAACGATTTTATTTATTTTATAATTTATTTAATTTAATTTTAAAATGGGATTATAAATACAATTTCAAATGGTCAGAACTTTATAATATCAATGTTATGGATTGCGACAGATTTATAATTAAATATTGATTCGTTTATTTATATTTATATTTATTTTATTGAATAGTCTATTGTTATATTAGTTTCTAATTTTTGATTTCTTATCTTCTTTAGATTGTTTCCGATGATATGAATGATTCACTATTGATATTGATTTGATTAACGATTTTGATATGATACGACGATGACGTCCTTATATATGAATTGTAGCAATTAATATTTAATTTATGAGATTTTAGTTCTATATGACGAGAAATTTGAATAAACAGATTAGTGATACCGTCTAGTATGAGACTTTCAGTAACACTTGGTGGTATGATGTATGAGCACTGAATAAATGGACTAGTAACACGTGGTGGTATGTGACACCATTGTGTTATTTATTAAGTTATTCTTTGCTCGTGGATGACACTTATACGGAGGTATGTTGTGTATGTGATGTGTGTGACTCGCTGCGGTGAGCACGTATGGAGGCTACTTGTTAGCCACATAGTTTGTGTACATTATATGTCTGCCTACCTTAGACCGACTCGCTTTATGTTTCGGGAGTAAGCCAGATTGGCCAATATCCACCCTGGCGGCTTGATCGTGGGGTCGCACCCCAGATCCATGACAACATTGTTTTTTTATAGTATTTGATGTACATCACGAGATAAATAGTTGGTTGCCCCTGGTGTCGCATAGACCAACAGTCAGTTACCATAGGGGCACATATCGGTAGTCGTGACTGAAGAGGATACGCGTTGTCGAGCCTATAGTGGATCATTGTCACGATACCGAGAGGGGAAAGGTAATGGTAACCGATGACTGTAGGAGTCGTGTCATATAGACCACGTGTGGCTCCTGGAGCAAGCAGACGTGATGTCACTCTCATGTCTGGTTCTAGAATATGTGGATGTATGTGTATGTAAGTGGGTAGTAGATAGACATATATTATGTATAGATGAGATTATACATGAGACTGTGTTCAGAGTATGGTCAACCCCGTATCCTTCTTAGGCAGACGACCTATCTTTTACAAGTAGACAACCTACTTATTATTGATTAAATTTGGATATTGTTATGAGCTTGCTCAAACCTTTCTTATTGATTATAGTGACTTGATAATGGTATTTTATAATGTGAGATTGAGAGAGATAACGGTCATTGCTTCATTACTGCCCAACTTCACTTGAGGATGTCTCATTACTAATTATTTTGGATTTGATAATTATTTCTAGATATGTATGATTCACCCAGTTGTATGATTCTATGATTTCATGATTCGATGAATTTCTTATTGGTGATGACATCTTTGAATTCGATATTGACTATTTCATATGGATTTAAGTTATTGGGTAATGTGATACCTTGATGACTATTTATGGTCACATATATAAATACGACCTATTATTTGACGATTATATTATGCTTCCATTATTATTATATACCCTTGATTAGACATAGTCTGACCCATGTGTTATACTATAATGCTCGGGTCAGTCCGAGACATTTCAGGTGCAGGGATGACGTGAATTGCATTTACTTTAATGGGCTTAGAGGAGTTCTATATGAGGTTATTAAATGATATTTGTTTGACATTGTTTCATTATATGTATATATAATTGACATATGAATTATATTGTATAACATTAATGTATTTATATTATATGTTGTCGCTGCGATTGACTCTATGTTTTTAGTGTTGTACTATATATTACGTATTGTTCTGTCCTGAAGGCACACGTGTTTATTGCTTCGTACCGATACTGTGTATGTAAATTTGAGTTATATACTTAATGTTTTAATACGTACCTGTGTTAGTCCAAGCAAATATTCACATGTGTACCCCGTATAGCCTCATTCTCCATATTATTTGACAATATTACTCTATAATACTCTTGGATAGTATGGATATAAAGGTGGGGTGTCACACCTATCCAATATACCCCTCATTGCTTAGTCATATATAAATTGGCTGGTAGGTAGAATTGGAAAGCTCCTTTGCCAGGATGAAAGCACTGAGAAATTGGAGAGAATAACCCATGCTAAATGTTTGATCAAGGTAATTTCAGAATATGATATGGTAACTAACTTCCTTGTGCTTCTTGAGGATGGCACTGAGCAAAATATTCAGGTGTACTATCAGTGGAAACCAGAGGTTTATAGTGATTGCAATGTCTTTAGGCATGATGATGTGGGGTGTTATAACAAAAGGAAAGAGGGGGGAAGGAGACAGAAAAGAAAGGAAGTGAAAGGGAAGAGAACAAACAGGATAGAGGAGAAGAGAGCTGGCAAGAAAAAGGAAAGGTCAATGAGGTTGTTTGGAAAGCTCCACGTACTAAGAATGTTTGGAGGAGAGCGGGGAAAGTTACAAATGAAAAATATAGCAAAAGCACTGAAGAAGTGAAATTGACAAAGGAAGGAACATAAGTAAATATTGAAATGGAAAGCTGAGAAAAGGATGTTTTTGAAAAAAAGTAAGATAGTACTTCTGGAAAAGCTGAAGAGGTTGTGGAAGATGGAGAAATTAATGCAGATATCGAGCAAGAGAACATATAAGTCCTTAACCAATTCCACATGTTGCAGGATTTAGTAGAAGAGGGATTAGAACCTGATGATGAGCAGAGGGACGTAACAGTGCTTGATCAAGTCCAGACCAAATCAAATGCAACTCAATCAAGCAAGGACAACCTTGTGAATATTGGTGACCCTCTGGGTGCACTAGGTTCCCAAGATGAGAACCTAAATACCAATACTGATTTACTGGGAGAATCAGCAAGTATTCTAAATGAATCCATAATAACTAAATAGAAATATGACCTTGTGCATGTGCATGTGCATATCCATGCAAATGCAGAAAACCTCACTATTATCCCACATAACTTTGCTTCTCCCGTACAAGAAATAAATGTTTTTGTCTCTTCAGAAAAAAATCTTTCCAATATTCCAATCCTTGCCAATCCTTATTCTCACATTCCCGCATCCCCCGAATGGATACCTCCCCCAACTATAAGTCCTGATCTCTGCAATTCTATATCTTCCCTTCACTTAGTTGAAGAAAATCTAACCTCAAGTTCAAATAAGAAAATCAAACCCTTAACCAAAGTGTTAAACAGACTCAAAACCAAGGATCATGGCAAAGGGATCTCCATTGATCATAATGAAACATTACCTAAGTCCAACTTCGCTTCCTCTTTTGTTGGCAGAAGAACCAGAAATAATACCTATCCTCTCCTCAATAATCATGACGTTAAGCAATATAGGAATCTGGAATATTAGAGGGGCTCATAAGGAAATAAAGTTATTACAAGCAAGGCAGCTGATCACTATGAACAATCTAGGCATTCTTGCCCTTCTTGAAACAAAGCTCAATTTACAACTTACCATACAAGCAGCAAGAATCATCAACCCTTCTTGGGAGATGAACCATAACCTGGAGCATGCCCCTTATGGTAGAATTTTGGTGTCATCAGACCCCAACTATTTATAAACTCAAGCCTATTTTATCACATAGGCAATTCATCGACTTCCATGCTATTCACCTCCCCTCCTCTACTTCTTGCTACATCACCTTTATGTATGTAGACAATCACTCTACCCCTAGGCAAACCTTGCTTGACTATTTACCTCACCTAAGACTGAAGACACACCCTTGGTTTGTGTTAGGTGATTTTAATTGTATGCTCTCTGCTTCAAATCGAAGTGGTGGGACTCCCCTCACCCTAATGATGTTTATCCCTCTTAATGAAGCCATCAACCTTTCCAACCTCCATGAAGCACCTTTTATTGGCCCCAACTTTACTTGGACAAATAAGAGCAGATCTGGGATCAGAAACAAAGAGCAGAATTGATTGAACTTTCTATAATTTCTCCTCACTTTCCAAATGGCCTAACCTTGTTTCCCATGTCCTCCCTCCTCTCCAACCTGATCGCACTCCTATCTTTCTTATCTATGGGGAAAGTTAGGTTGAAAAAAAAACAAGTTTTAAACTTTTTGATGCATGGACTCATGATCTTGAATTTTAGAAATTGTTCAAAAAACTTGGCTAATTGATTTTTATGGTAATGACATGTACATTGTGTAGCAAAAATTGAAAGCCACCAAGGAAGCTCTTAAAGAATGGGCTAAAGTAAAATATGGAGAAGGTGAAGGGCTTTCAACAAGGCTTGGACAACAACTTGCTATAGTGCAAATCAGCATGCTGAAACAACCTCACAATGGAGCCTTACCTATCCAAGAGCATGAATTAACAAATCAGCTAATTGAAACACTTGCTACTAAGTTGCTAATGATGCAGCAGAAGTTGCGGAAGGAGTGGGATACTCAAGGTGACAGGAACACAAAAATTTATCATAATTAACTTAAAATCAGGATGCAAAAGGCAACACTTATCAAATCATTGATAAATACAGTATCGTGTATGAAACATCTAATACTGTTAAAAGAGCCTTCCTTAACTATTATACTATGTTGCTTGCCACACCTATTAATCATAATCCAAAAATAAATGACCTCATGTCAGTGCTTTACCAACCCTAAATTCCCATGATGTGCAATTCCTCTTTGCAAAAGTTTCGGATGAAGAGATCAAATTAGCAGTCTTTGACATGAAAAGGGCATCTTGTGTAGGCTTGATGGATTCAATGCTGTTTTCTTCACTCATTGCACTGATATCATAGTAGCTGATTTTCTAAAAGCCATGAATAATTTTTTCAATCATAGCAAGTTAATTGGCAGCATCATGGTTCGAAATTCCGGCGGAATTCCAGTTATTCCGGTGATTCCGTTCTGGTTCCGCTCATAACCGGAACGAAATCCGGTCAAAATTTCGGTTCCGGTCTAAATTCCGGATTTTCTTTTCAAATATGAAAAAAAACTTATAAAAAGTAAAAAAAAATACAACAAATATATAATAATTAAAAAAAGAAAACAAATTAATCGGGACAATAAATAAATGGAGAAGAAATCACGTAGTTTCATAAAAAAAGTTGTTATACTTTTGTTAATTTACATCGAATCATAATAAAGAATTCAAAAGTTTCAAAATTGATCGAAGTTTTAAAATCTCAATTGAACAATACAGAATCTTACACAATATATTTTTAATTAAAGCGTGTATTTTATATGTAATGTAAAAAATATATTATAAATTTATGACAGTATTGGATATTTATTAGCTTATATAGCAAATTAAAGCAAAAAAGTACCGAAATTAGAAAACCGGAATTAAAGCGGAACTTTCGGAATTTTCGGAACGGAACCGGGAATTTTAAAATTGCCAATGGACGGAACGGAAACAGAAAACAAAATTTTGAACTTGGGCAGCATCAATGCAACCAACTTGGCTCTAATTTCCAAGTCAAAGCAAGCATCCTTCGTGACATCATTTAGGCCTATTGCTTGTTGCAACATTGTATACAAGAGCAGTTTTAAGGTCATTTCTTTTAGGCTGGAAACTGTTCTTCCAAAATTAATATTTGATAATCAGGCGACTTTTCTTCCAAGCAGAAGTATCTTGGACAATGTCCTCCTAACCTATGAATTACTAAACTTTTATAATAAAAGCTATATATCTCCCAATGCCATGATGAAGCTGGATACCAAGAGAGCCCATGATTCAATAAAATGGAAAGCTATTGTTGCCATTATGTCATGAATGAATTTTCATGTCACTTTGTATCTTGGATTTATACTTGCATTTCTATGGTCTTATATTCTCTAGGTTTTAATAGCAAAAAGGTTGGATATTTCAAAGGTACTTAAGGGATTAGATAGGCAGACCCAATTTCTTCCTATCATTTCATAATAATGATGGAGTGTTTTACGTAGTTGTTTAACAAAGCAGTCACTGACAAAAATTATGTGTTACATCTTAAGTGTAAAGATTCAAGTATTGTTACTCTCTTATATGCTGATGATGTGATTCTATTTACCAAACCAAGTGCAGCAATGTTTTCATGCATTTTTAATGTATTGGAAACATTTCACAATCTCACAGGCTTTAGGATCAATAAAGAAAAATCCTTCATGACAATTACTGGTCTTCCTGAACAGCACTCTACTGCATTCCAGAACATGTCTTCCCTTCCAGTTTTGACCAGTGGTATCTCCCACTTAGGAATCCCACTCTATGCCAGGAAGATTGGTCACATGCTATATCTTTCTCTTTTGGAGAAAATCACTAGCACTATGACAAATTGAGTGAATTAGAATCTGAGCCAAGCTGGGAGACTGGTGATAATTAAGTCCACCATCTTTGCCATGACCGTTTACTAGTGCGGGTCTTTCATCTTTCATATCAAACTGATTCATCAAATCAAGAAAGCTATGAACCATTTCTTATAGACATGTAAAGTGTATACAAGGAAGCTTGTCCTACCGGTCTTCAGAAACTTGGAGCAGCCATTAGCTATTTGGGGATTGGGCATCAAGAGTTTGAAAATTTGGAATAAGATTGCTTTTTCTAAGCACTTGATAGTTCTTGAACTGTAAGAAAAACATAAGGGTCAGGTGGGCTAGGAGACATCATCTTGACAGGAAGAAATTTTGGCTAATAGAAGCTTCTCCTCTTTGTGGCTGTGTCTAGAGAGCTATACTTAAAAACAAAGACTCCCTGCTTCCTCATGTGCAGATTAAGCCATCTCCTAACATCAGTGAAAACTTCCGGTATGTCCCTTGGGCAGGAAAAGGATTAGTCCTAGCTAATGTTTTAATCCACGATGAAATGAGGCAATCTGGCATCCAAATGTAAGCAAGAGCTAGTGATTATGTTCATGATGGTATCATAGTTCTTCCTTACACTCGCAATGTCAGAATCAAGGCACTGTGGACTTCACTACAAACTAAAATTTTGGTCAAGGGGAGGATGAATATGCCTGGACCAGTAAGCTTGTGTCCCACTCTATCTCAGCAATATATAATGTATTAACAACGCCTATAGTATAGCCTTTCTTCTAGTGATGCAGCTGAGTTTGGAATAGAAACAGTGCAGAGAAAACACATTTCATGTTATGAAAGGTCCTCAAGAATGGTATAATGACATATGACAACTTGCAGCTTAGAGGTATTAATGTTACAAACTGTTTTGCAATAGCCATTTTGAAGAAATCATGCATCTTTATTTCAACCATGAGGTAATTTATACATTATAGAGTAAGATGTTGATGAAAGGGAGGTTTTAGAATCCCATTAGAGACCGTAAGAAGGAGTGGATCAGGCTTTTCAAAGCTACCGGATAGAGAAACTCTTAGTCAATGATGTTGTTACTTGTCTTGAAATTTTTTGTTGTGGCCATTTGAAGGGAGAAAAACTTAATAATGTTTGAAAAGAAAAGTGTTGGAGACTGTTTGCACGAAAAGTTGTCACAAACACCCAATATATTGAAAGTAGAGAAATAAAGTGAAGAATTATACTTAAACGGAGAGTAAACAAGCAGAAACAATAACAAACAAATGTATAGTGGTTTGGTGTTGATTGCCTATGTCCACTTAAAGGAATTGTTTTATTAAAAACTTGCTTTTCTGGTTAAAGAGGGATCAGATCATAATAGATCCTCAATTAAAATAGAGTTGAAGTAAAAGAGCAGCGTAAAGATCTCTAAAATGAACAATGAACTCTATATTTACAGGTGACGTTCCAATACCTTCATGAAATTTCGCTGACAGACTCTCACGATGTAAACAAGGTCACCCAAAAAGTTTTATAGCCCAACTCCCAAGAATAGGCGATCATTGTCAATCAGTCAAGATGGCCTTCTAGGCCCATGCGATCCATCATATGGGTCCCCCTTCATGTTAGCTTTGTGTTTTCAAAGTTGTTTGCATAGTCGTCTACATGTTTTGTGGAGATATTGATTGATTTCCATTGAGTTGAACTACTGGTTTAAATTGTTCATAGCCAAAGTGATTCGATCTGATCCCCTACCAAGGGAAAGGGATAGGTACCAATCCCCTACCTAAGGGAGGCACTAATCCATACTTAGAATATTCTAAAGAGTCTATTTTGATCTCGCTTAATCGTTGCTTCATACCACTATCAGTGCTTGATTTTTGGACTCCATGGTTATCCCTCCATGCTACATTCCTTATCGACTATCGGGTCAACCTTGTCCACTCAGCCTTGATATAGCCGGGTCAAAAGGCCAAATAAAGTATGTCTTATTTCAAACATGATGTGCATTGAATCGAAGCAAGTTAGAGTTGTCGGAAAGGATTCCATTCAGCTGCCTAAATAGTCTTTATCCTTCCATCGAGTTGTCTTTCCAAAGAGTAGTATCTCTCTCCGTTCATTATGATGCTTGGTCGATTTTAGTCATTATAAATCAGGGTTGTAATCCTCGGTCTCTATCTATCCTCGGTTCCATTGAGCTTGTCGATCAAGTTAGTAGGCCTCGGTTATTTGAACTGGTGTTCTCTCTTAGGAGTTCTCAGGTAATAATTCAATTTCTATCGAGTTAAGAAATCAAATGTTGAGTATGTACACGTGCATGTTCATTTATGTACACATTTTTGTCATTGGCTTCCAGGGCGTTCACATGTTTATGGGTCGTTGCCAGTTTCCATTAGATTTCAAATGTGAATGTTCAATCATTTGCATTTTTTCTCTTTTTTCTGAATAGGGGTTCAGTACCAATCCCCTAGGCTGGTGGATCAGTATCGATCCTTTCGCTTTCAAACACTTAGCCGCTTTGGGCTTTTAGGAAGTGGGCCACATCCATATATAAGCTAATGACTTAGCTTTTCTTCTTTCTACTTCATTTGTCTTGCAACCAACCCAATCCCCATTTCCTTCTCCCATATACCATTAACGAGCTCCAGCTCGAGCGATCCAATAGTCTCCTCAATAAACCATCACTATGTCGGTCATCATCTCATCCTCCACCTTGTGTCACACCGTCTACCACAAAACTTCAACGCAATCCCTCCGATTTTTGTTTAGATTGATCTCAAGTTCGAGCCCTGGGCTGCAACTAAGGTCGAACCACAATTCATGCTTGATTACTTTGTGTTAAATGTGGGTTCTTAATCTCTATTAGCTTATGAGTGAGAGTAAGGTTTGAATCATGACTTGGAAAGTACGAGCTAGGTTATAGTGATGGAGATAAGGTTAATTTGCATTTAGCGTTGTGTAGGAGCTGATTGGTTTGGACATGGGAGAGACAAAATGGAGTAGGGATTAGCGAACGGTTCGGTGCTAATTTTGAGGAGACGAAGTAGAGTGGCGAAGTCTAGGGGATCGAAGTGGTAGGGATTTGTATAGGCATGGGATCAGTGTAGATATGGTTAGATGGATCGGTTATGGAAAACTGGGTTTGAGATTGACTAAGGCGATATTGCCTAGGCTAGGGATCAGTTATGATCCCTTGCCTATGAGGACTTAGGCATTTTCAACACTTGGACCTGAACACTTGAGTTCGAATATAACTTGAAAGTGAACTTTAGAACTTAGGATTCATTGCATATGACTTCGAACTTGAGCATGAACACACATGACCTATGCATATGGATCCCGGACTAAAACTTGAACCTTGAAACAAATGCATATTCCTGCAAATATCTGACTGTTTACATGAATAGGAATGTTGAATTCCTACACGTTGTAAATGATCCCAAAGCTTATGTGAAATCCACAACCATCGACATGAAAGCCGGTTGGGACGGTCAGCGATGACGGTCAATCCGATCGAATTCTAGAGTCTCGTCACAACTGTCGTTTAATCTTGAACTGTTTATCACTGCACTGCACAATACTGCAACACACCACACTAGTTTACACTCTACACGGGGGAACAAGTTTCTTTCTCTAACTACTACTATCTACTAAATGTGATAGTTTATGGGTTCTAAACGCTTGGGTCATTTTGCTGCTATGGCTATTGAGCAAGCTGCTACACATGACGAATCTGATGCTGAATCAAGCTCTGCAATAGTCTCTACTTGCTATTCTCTGGGTCAACAATTAGAACAACCTAAAAGCTCGCATTGAGTTCCTAAAATTCCTCTAAGTACAGAAGTAGAAAATGAGCCAACACTTGACGCTTTGGAAGATGCCATCTTTTTAGGGAATCCGAAAGATTCTATGGCTTCAAGAATCAGTGAGGCTTCACTTCGTAGAATTTTCATTAAGCATAGAATCCTGTATGAGGATGCACGAGCCTTGTCTCGTAATGATAGAGCTCACTTGCCTCTAGAAGGGTACATTTCCTGTAAGAAGTTTATGTGTTAGGCAGGATGCGTTTCGCCTTTTAAACCATTCATCCAGAAGATGCTACATTATTTGAGATTGGCTTCGATCCAATTGAATCCAAATGGCTATGCATTTCTACATTGCACATATATGATATTTTCCGAGTTCTTATATCATAAACTGATGGCAAAGGACATTAGATTCATTTACAATTTCAAGTGACGAAAGAGGAGCCTCTTATACACTTTTCTTGAGTCAATCAGTAATTATCGGGTCATAACTGGTGCTTGGAACAAGCTAAGTGCTTTTAAGGATGAATGGTTTTATGTGCATTGCCCACCTGGTTTCGCAGGATGATGGCTGGAAAAATGTAAGTGTCATTTCGATCTCAATCTTGGGTGCTTTTATTCAAGTCGTACCCTGAACTAAGCAGTTCTTTGAATCTTTCAGGTAACTATCCACAATCCAGCGATAAGAGGTATTGAGAAGCATTTTTGGAGCTAAAGAATATACCGGTGGAAGATAGAGATGTTAAGTCCCTTATTACCAATGAGCACCTTTTTGCTTTCAGCTTGCTAGAAAAAGGCCGTAGCACCGGGTTATCAGGGACCGCTAAGGAGGTGGCAATGTTAATCCTGTTGTGCCCCTAGTCGCGGAGTTTCGAGATGATGCCGAAGAAGGTGAAATAAGGGGCGATGCTAATGAGCCTTGTCGCAACGACGCTGGTTCAAGCCACGAGCCTGTAATCTGGTCATCTCAAGACATACAGCTGGCATTAAAGGAGAGAAAAGGGAAGAAGCTCGTCCATAAGCTTCTTAAAGGGCAAATTGCCAAGCAGCCCGAGCCAAATACTACTGCCATTGATCAATCCATTTCCTTTCCTTCAGAAGATATATTTGAGGGACTGGCGAACATCACGATACCGGGGGATGTCGGGAGTTATAATTTTGCTAATATGAGCCTTAAGAGGTTTGATTCTCCTATCCGAATTGGTGCCGATATTCCTCCCACTAGCATGGGAGAGCTCACTCCGACGAGCAAAGCTCCAGCACCTGGTCCGTCAAGGGGACACTAGGACATTCACATCCACGTGCACTACAACACACGACAACTGTCCATCTTTAATTCTAATGATGTTGATACATCTTTGTTTTATTTGTAGGTTCCGTTGGGCACTATCGTAACTTCAATCGCTTAATGAAGTCGTCGTGCAACTAGCCTTCTTATTTCGAGCCCAGTCGAGGTCCGAACTTTGGCCGAAAATTTGGCCAAGAGAGGGAAGGCCGTGACAAAGGGGATGATCAGGACGGGCTACCGGTCCAAGTACTCGTCATCTAGAAAAAATTTGAAGTCTCAGTCTTCTTACGTCGATCCATATCCCTCCGTATATAGCGGTGGCAAGTCGTTATCTCATTTACCCACTTCGGCTATAGTACCCGAGCAACATTCGGGTTATCCCGACACCTGGCGATCCTTTGAACCCCAGTCTAGCATAGGAAGCCTCGCTACATCATTTCATAGGCATGGAAAAAAGACTCTCATAGCTTCAACGGCTCCAGATAAACCTCCAATAGTGCTTGATGCTGCTGCTCCAGAAAGGATGGCCACACTTAAGGCCACATTCCCAAAGATATGCTTCGATGAGTTCAAATTTTTTCCTGCTATGCTCCTGATTCCTTTAGAGGCAAAGGACACATCGCTTTCTTATGCCAGTGATTTCTATGACTAGCATAGCACAATTTTATATGTGGCTGAGCGAATCCCTGAAGTGTCGATGAAAAGGAAACATGAGATCAATTTCTTAATTCTTAAGGTAGTCCATGATAAAGACACCATCAATCACCTAGACGAGGAAGTTAATGGGTTGAACACAAAGCCGGTTGACGCCGAGAAAAGAGTCAGCGAATCTTCTGAATTAGCTAAGCGTATAAAGAAAGAGAACCAGATTGAACTGGATGTTGTCGTTCATCGCAGCGGCACTTTAGCTCTCGAAAAGGATGCTTTGCAGAAAGACAAGGATGCTCTGAAAAAGGATAACAACGCTTTGGCTCTCCACATTCTACAGCTTGAGGAGGAGCTTGAAAGGGAAAGAAGGAGAATATTGAAGCTCAACAAGAGTCTCAATAATATTTTATGAAAATCATTGAGGCTCGCATGACTAAGGAGGAGGCTGAGAAACAACTTAAATAAATAGAGACCATCAAAGAAGAGGCTAAGGAGGCTGGTAGGACAATGAAAGTATGATTTTGGATCCCCTGTTGATATATTACAATGCAGTGTCCTCCTAAACCGCAATCTCCAATTCCTTGAAGTAGGTTACCCTGAGTCTTTAGTCGAAGCTTAGGACTATATCGTAGAGCTAAAGAAGAAATCTCTTAGTGGCACCGAGGTTGATGAGGAGCAGCTCATGCGTGTAATCTTGTGCGATGAAGAGCCTGATGAACTCAAAGCTGCTTGGCTTAGTCTATTTCATGACCCAACAACCATCGAGCAGAAGAAATATGGTGGTCAAACCTCTAGATCTAGCTCCCAAGACCCTCTTACAAGTCAGGTAATAGGTGCCTCAGCTTCTCGCGCACCTTAAAAGGACATAGGCTACAATTCAGATCAGCCCGATATGCACAAGTCTTTTAAGCTATCTCCGACCCTTAAAGGTGGCACTCTGGTTCAAACCGATGGTAAATCCAACGAAGGTATATATCTCACCTACCTAGCATTCGAGAAGGTTTACATCTCATGCACAAAAGTCACGGGCTTAGCTACTAAACCTTATGAAATTGCAAGTTTTTATGCATCCTTCTGTGCTCCTGGTTGTTATGCCATCTTTGGACAGTAGGCACTGACCACAGAGCCACCATTGGTCATTACTGCACAGACGGTCCCGACCGTCCAACCCATTGAGAATCCCGGCACGGATGCTGAAGTCATAAAGGCTTTAACTGGAGGAAAAAATGACAATCAGCAGGCCCAAGATGAAGCAGAAGATGTCATGGTAACTCATGCCTCTGAGCATATGGACGAGCACAGCTTGAAAGGGCGCATCGCGAAGGAAAAGCTGGATAAGAAGATCAAGATGGAGCATGCCGAGTTAGATGTCACTCCACTCCAAGCAATACCACATAGTTGTATCATCCCTAAGGAGGTCGGCATTACCGTTTCCCAGAGTGATACTGCTTCCATTTCAATTTCTAAAAACATTTTCCCCAAGGATAGCAAGAGCAGAGGAAAATCGAAGAGGAGAGGTAAGGGTGATAGCTCCATTGAGTCTACCCCAAAGAAGCCCAAGAAAGACAAGAAATAGCCATTAAATTGGCTAGGATTATGGATAACTAGGTAGCTAGTTTTCCGTTGGCTGTAATTGTGCGGGTAAGGTCCCCACTTTTGGTTTCTAGTTTCTGGAATAAACTTGTACTTAACTTTCCAAGTTTTAGCATGTGAATAAAGACTTCTTCGTTTCAGTTTAACTTTTGTATGAATTCATTTAAGTATTGGAGGATTTTGTTTTCCATTTAATGTACTTGTAATTTTTCGCTCATCGTTTAAGTTGCAATGTCATTTGGTTGCCCATTACTTCGAGCGTCGATCTGATAGGTCTATCTCAAGGCCTCCTTTCGATCATGGCCTTAAGTCGCATTAAGCACTGGGCATGAGCCATGGTGTTAAGGTGTCATATTCAGTGGTTAAAGGATTATACTCTTGCTTCTAGTCACAGGTTGGCAGAGCAGTTCATGGAAGGTCGCATCCCATCCATTACGAGTTTACACTCCTCCTATCGGGGATTCGGGGTCAGGTCAGAGCTGGTGAATGAATGGTCAAGTCGCACTCATTCGTTTGTTTATACTTTCATCTATAATGTGGGAGTCAGATTTAGTCAGCGGGTGGTTAATCACACCCGGTTAATCATACCCGTTTGACGTTCATACCCCGGTCCACACTCTAGGGATTGGAGTTATTCTAATAAATGGTCAAATCACATTTTCCTCGGTTAATTCTTTTGTCCCTAAGTCAGGGGAATAAGTTGAAGAGTAGTTGGTCGTATCATGTCCACTTTTACTTACATTCCTCCCATCGAACCATGGGATGGAGTTATTTAATGGATGGTCAAGTTGCAACCATTATTTTATACTCAATCCGTCAGATCTTAGGCGAGAATTATCAGATAAACGGTCGAGCCATATTAATTTTGATCGATTCGATCGTGGATCTAAGAGCTTGGTTAGCACCAAACTCTAAGTAATCGTTCGTCAATATTAGGCTTATGTAGATGTAAGTTGGTCACATGCCATAACTATTATACTACGCACAAACAATTCACAGATACAGGAAAAACTTCAAATTTTATTGCAAGCTGAAAGAGAAAATGACATAGTCTATCTTATTGCATGGCTTTGAGCTAAAATGCAAAAGTAAATTCTAAATGAAATAAGTGAGGTAGCACCGTAGATGCTCGCTGTTCCATGCCCTTGGGTGTGCAATGCCATCGATAGTCGTTAGTTGGAAAGTTCAGTCTCCAAGCTTCTGATCGTTGACATATGGTCCTTCCCACCTCGGGCACATATTAGTGGAGCTATGAAAGATCCATTTCAGAACAAGATCATCAATTTCAAGGGTCCTAGCTCAGACTTTAACGTTGTAGTACCGAGCGACTCGGATTCGGCATGCAGCTGCCTTCAATTCAGCCTCTTCGTGCTTTTTATCTATCAAATCTAGAGATTTGAAAAGGAGATCTCTGTTTATTCCGGGGTCATAGTAAGTCACTCGATGAGAAAGGACTTCAGGTTCTACGTGAATCACAGCTTTAGAGTTGCAAGTAAGGGCTAATGGAATGTGACCGATCATGGACTTATGAGTGGTTCTGTATCCCCATAGTGCTAATGGGAGTTCATCAACCCAGTTGCCTCTAGCCTTTTCCAAACGTTTCTTCAGAATGGAGTTTATGATTTTATTAATAGCTTTGACTTGTCCATTAGCTTAAGGCCGAGCAACTGCCACAAATAGTTTCTCAATATGATGCCGGCAGCAAAAGTATTTTAATACAGCACTGTCGAATTGGGTCCCATTGTCAGTTATAATTGTTCAAGGTAGGCCAAAACAACAGATGATATTTCGTACTATAAAGTTGATTGCTTTCTTCATAGTGATTGTGGCCAAAGGTTCAGCTTCATCTCATTTAGTAAAGTAATCAACTGCTGATGGCGTACTTCGTGCCACCTTTGAAAATCGGCAAAGTGCCAATGATGTCAATACCCAATGTAGCAATTGGCCATGGACTGGCCATCTGAGTAATCTCCATCGGCGGGGCTCTCAGAATCTTTGCGTATCTCTAGCATTTGTCACATCGTCTAGTGTAATCAACTGCGTCTTGGTCGACAGTTAGCCAGTAATATTCATAGCGAAGTATCTTCTTGGCTAAGGTTTTCCCGAGGTGTGATCGCCACATTCTCCTTCATGCACTTCTCTTAATACTTGTTTGACCTCATCGTTGGCATTACACTAAAGCAGGGGGCCGGAAAACCCTTTCTATAAATGACCCCTTCTTTAAGGATGTATCGTGAAGCTTTACGAAGAACCTATCATTTTTCATTCCTCCATTCGAGAAGGATTCCTCTTTGCAAACAATCTTTTATTAGAGTCATCCATGACTCCTTCTTGATCTCCGTCTGTAAGACCCAATCAATCTCCATCTGATCAATACTCGAAGCATTAAGTATTTCAACTGGGACCTAGCCCATAAGCTGTGCATCCTTGGAACCGACCTGTTTGGCTAGTGAGTTGGCTTTCTCATTCTATTCCATAAGGATATGTGTAATAGTGTAATGCTTAAATTTGGCTAGCAGTTCTTGGACCCGGTTGAGGTAAAGAGCAAGTCGCATTCCCTGGCCTGATATTCTCCCCTGACTTGGCACACTACTAACTTAGAATCACAGAAAATTTGCAAAGATTTTACTCCCAACGTTTTAGAAAGTTTTAGCCCTTATTCGTTGCAAGGAAGTCGAGTTTCAGGGTGTAGCAGATCGAGCGTTCCTCATGAGTTACTAGTACTACTCCGGTGCCTGAACACTGATCATTAGATGCCCCATTCGTGTACATCTTCCATTAGATGGTAGGTTCTCCACTGATCTCAGGGGAGTCGTCTTGTGTAGTGAATTCAGCTACGAAGTCCGCCAACGCTTCTATCTAGATAGCTCTTCGAGGGAGATAAGTGATATCGAACTGGCACAGTTTGACGTTCCATTTCACTAATCTCCTAGATGTCTTAGGTCGCTATAAGACCTGTCGTAATGGCTAGTCAGTTAGGAAATTGATGGCATGAGCCTGAATATAAGGGCGGAGCTTCCTTGAGGCAATCAACGGGCAGTATGCAAGCTTCTCCAACTTCGGATAGTTTCTTTCAACACCCATCAACCGCTTGCTAACATAGCATACTTGCCTCTGAATGCGGTTCTCTTTGTGCAATAATACGACACTTACGGCATGTACCGACATTGCTAAACAGATATACGAGTCTTTATGATCCAGTGGCTCAGATAAAATAGGGGGTCTCTCTAAGTTACGTACCAGAGCTTGGAATGCATCAATACAATCATGCATCCATGCGAAGTTCCTCTTTCCTCTTTTAATCAGGTCGAAGAAGAGAATGCACTTATCTATCCCCTGGAAATGAATCGACTCAGGGCGGCGACCTTCCCATTTACGCTTTGCACCTGCTTGGTCGTCTTCTGTGCTCGGATATCTATTATCCCCTGAATCTTCTCGGGATTGGCTTCAATCCCATGAGATTTAACGATGAAACCCAAGAATTTCCCTGATGCAACACCAAAAGAATATTTCAAGGGGTTGAGTTTTATTTCGTATTTTTGAATAACACTGAACATCTCCGCAAAATCATCGGTGTGGTTGTTTGGTCATGGTGTCTTCACGAGCATATCATCCACATATACTTCCATTGACCGTCTAATATGATCTCTAAACATCTGGTTGACCAACCTCTGATAAGTTGCTCCAGCGTTTTTCAATCCAAAAGGCATCACAATGTAGCAGTATTACCCCAGGTCGGTAACGAAGCTAGTGTGTTCATAGTCTGGGATGTACATCTAGATCTGATTGTAACAGGAGTACATGCCCATAAATGAAAGAAGTTCATGTCCAACGGTCAAGTCTACCAACTGGTTGATCCTTGAAAGTGGAAAGTTATCCTTTGGGCATGCTTCGTTTAGGTCTGAGTAATCGACGCATGTCCTCTACTTTCCATTAGCCTTTTTTAAAAGTACAGGATTAGATATCCATTTCGAGTAGAGGGAGTCACAGATAAACCCATTGTCCTTGATTTTGTCCACCTCCTCCCTAAGCCCAGCAGATCTCTCCGGATCCATGATGCGTCATTTTTGTTTCATTGGGACATGCAATGGGTCAATATTCAATCCATGGCTCACGATGGTTGGTGAGATCCCACACATGTCAGAATGGGTCCAAGTGAACACATCAAGATTCGCCTAGAGAAAGCCGGCTAATTTCCTCCATTATCGTTGCGCTAAGCCGTGATTCGATTTTCAGGACCCGCGATGGGTCGTCGTGGCTGACTGTGATGTCAATCGTCAACTCAGTGGGTACAGCCTTGGGTTTTTTGAGCTCCTCTTCCTTATCTCTTGGAAATATATCTTTATAGAACTGACCGTGGTGCCCGAGCCAAGGTTCAAACGTTGATTACTAGGCTTCGTTAGTTTTGATGCAGAGAGGCTTCTCTACATCCATTCCTTTTTCTTTCCACCGAGCATCCCTCAACTCAGCAACATAGCAAGCCCGGCCAGTCTCCTGATCTCCATAAATAATTCCCACGCCATTCTCTATCGGGAATTTGAGTGTTAAGCACCAAAGGATGATAGTAGTAGTGAATTCACCAAGGGTAGGATGGCCCAAGAAAACATTGTATGGAGAGTTCACATCCATCACAACAAACGGCACCCGTACTATCCTACAGTTGTCGTCTCCCAAATCCACCAGTAGCTTGTCGTAGCCTTCTACTTCAATAACAATACCATTAAAGCCATGAATATGGGCTTTACACGGTTTCAAATTTTTGGCCTCCAGTAACATCTGGTCATAGGCTTTCTTAAAAAGGATACTGACTAAACTTTCACAGCAATCAAAATCTTTCTTACCCAAGAGGGGCCGATCATGGCCGATATCACTATTGGGGCATTGTAGGGGCCTCCACCCTGTCCGCATCTCTACTTCGAAATACGATATCATTGGTCATAGTTCTTTGCTGCTTTGCCGGAGCACCTTCCACTGCATTCGAGCAGCACTCCATATCAACATGTCTTATAACGTTCACATAACACTCCACCTCTTCCTTGCTTTTGTCAGCTAGATGTGGTCCTCCAACAATAGTGTTAATGACTAACCTTCCTCCCGCCCATCTAGGTTCCTCAACACTAGGCAGGGCTTGTCCTCTGTTGGGGTCGGATATTCCCTACTCGCCATCCTGCGGGGATTTAACGAACTATTGCAACATTCTTTTGCGAATCAACTTTTCAATGACATCATGGAGGTGGCGGCACTCGTCCGTGGTATGATCATAACTTTCATGGAATCTACAGTACTTCCTTGTCTGTCTCTGCTTCTCCGTCGGTTTTTTCGAAGGTTGTTTTTTGTACTGCATAGTATTACAAGTTGATAAATAGATGTTCTCTAATGATGTGATCAATGGTGTATAGGTGTCAAATGTCGAGATCCTTGGCTTTCGTCCCCCAGAATCCCGTCTTCGATCGTGGTTTCTATCACCACCTCTCTTTTTCACATTCGCTTTGTTTTGAACATTAACTTCAACTTTCATGGAAATTTCTCCGGATTGTTTCACTACCACATTAATTTGTACTCCCTCGGCACTCTGGCCTGGGATATCTCTCTTCCTGACCTACTTTGCCTCCTCCTTCCTCAGGTACTAAGCTTCCTTCACATAAAAACGGTCCAACGTAGAAGGAGGCTTTCCCGCCAACCAATCGCCAATATAAGAATCTGGGTCGACTCCCTTAGTTAGTGCCATCAGTATTGAATTGCCTTTTGGATTACTGACTTCTGTAACAGTTATATTGAACCTTTCTAGATAATCTTTTAGTAACTCCCTCGAAGCCTGGATCAAGTTGAAGAGGGGCATTGTATCTTTGGAGCGAGTCGCGTGCTTGCAGAACTGCTCCACGAACTTCCTTGCTAACTCATCAAATGAAGAAATTAACCACAGTGGTAGCTTGGTGAACCACATGGTCACCACCCCTTCCAATAAAAAATTGGAAAACATATGTACTTAACTGCATCAGTGGCTCTTGTAGAGTCCATGTGCCACTTGTGCTTCATGAGATGATGCTTGGGGTCGGTTTTTCCCACATAAGTAGGCATCATAGTCATATTAAACCTCTGCGGATACTCTGCGTGAAGATGTTGTCAGTAAATGAAGTATGATTTCTGGAGACTCCCCAATCATCATTGGTTAGGCCTTGACTTTCTTTTACAAGATGTCTCACCATAGCCATTGGATTTGGCGTCTAGGGACCTGGTGCGTAGCGATAGTCATGTTCCACCTCACGCGAATGACCTGATCCATGCCTTCGGACAGCACTATGTTGCTTTGGCTTAGTGTACTACTCATGTACCTCCTGAGCAACAATCCTACCATCGTCTCTCATATGTGGTTTAATCATATTTTCTTGGGTTCCAGTGCCTTAGTCGGTCATGGCACATCTGGAGTTGGCTCCTCCACCAGCATGAAGGTGGACCCCTAGGTTGGAGGGTTCGGTGCCGATCCGGGTAGTTTGGCGATAGTCGATCACATAGTTCCCTCTTAATGTTCCAGCATCATACACATTTGTCTTACGCCACCTACTCCTGTGATAGTCGTAAAATGGAGAGGAGTTCTCTGAACGTTAGTATTAGTGGGCTTCCTCCTTATCATCCCACATTGGTCTTTCAACTAGTTCATCAGGCAGATATTGGCCTGGATTTGCTGATTGAGCTACTGACGGCTATTTAATAGTTCCTTCATCGGGACTTTAAAGTCGGCTTTGGTGGTGTAATCAGTTGGATTTGGGGCATCAGTAGCCGCTGGTAGCATATTTCGGTCAACCTGTTGAATGCTGGTATCTGCATTACCTTCAGCAACATGGGAAGTAGTGGACTTGTTTCCTCTGGCCATGCCTAATTGCTTCCTTCTAGATCTTCTTTAAATCTGAGTAGAAATGGAAACTTGTCGACAGAAATCTGGATCTATCTCATGGATATGGGAATCTGCAAGTTGATGATGAGATCCAATCAAACTGAGAATTATTTCTTAGTGAAAGCACCAATATGTTTGCAATAAAAGTTGGCATAAACACCCATTGGATTGAAAGTAGAGAAATAATGTGAAGAATTAAACTTAAACAGATAGTGAACAAGCAGAAAAAAAGAACAAACAACTTTATAGTGGTTCGGCGTTGATTGCCTATGTCCACTTAAAGGAACTGCTTTATTAAATACTTGCTTTTCTAGTTACAGAGGGATCAGCTCGTAATATATCCTTGATTACAATTGAGTTAAAGTAAAATATCGGCGTAAAGATCCCTAAAATGAACAATGACCTCTACATTTATAGGTGTAGACGACCGAATATCTTCTCGAAATTTCACCGACAAACTCTCACGATGTAGACGAGGTCACCCAAAAAGTTTTATGGCCCAACTCCCAAGGATAGGAGATCGGTGCCGACTGGTCTAAATGGCCTTGTGGGCCAATGTGATCCCTCCTATGTGTCCCCCTCCATGCTAGCTTCATGTTTTCTAAGTTGTTTTGCATAGTCGCCTACTTGTTTTGTGGAGATATCGATAGATTTTCATTGAGTTGAACTGCTTGTTTAAGTTGTTCATAGCCAAAGTGATCTGATCTGATCCCCTACCTAAGGGAAGGGATAGGTACTAATCCCCTTCCTAGGAGAGGCACTAATCCATACATAGAATATTCCAGAGAGTCTCTTTTGATCTCGCTTGATCATTGCTTCATACCACTGTCTATGCTTGATTTCTGGACTCCATGGTCATCCCTATGGGCTACTTGCCTTATCTACTGTCGAGTCTAACTTGTCCAATCATCATGGATATAGCCTGGTCAAAAGGCTAGTTAATAGAGACCAGGTGTTTTACAATTCCATATATAGCATAATAAGGGGAAACATGTGTGCCTATGGGTTGGAATTTGATTCATTTCCTAGGATGATGTAGGACTAATGTTCTACTCTTTGATTTGTTTTTCCTTTTTTGTTTTGCATTCCTTTTTGGTCGTTTCCTCTTTTCTATGTTTCCCTTGTAATTTTTATGGGACTATGTCTACTTTTACCCACTTTCTTTTTTATTAATTGACAAACTGGAAAGGACCCAGTCAACCTTGCTAGCTTTGCTAAAAAATCTCAACTAAATTCAAAAACGAAATAATAATAAAGTTCAGCAAAATCTTTCTTTAAAAATTAAATCAAATATTCAAATACACATACATATATAATACACTTTAATAATTCATTAGTAATCATATCATTACTGAAATGCACTTTTAAATACTTAAAATATTAATCAGAAAATATTTCATATTTTTCATAATTTTATAATCTTTTCAATAATTAATTAAAACCAAATATTTCAATAAATTAATAGTTTTAAATATAACACTTCTTTAGTCAATTTCATATTTTAGAAATAATAAAACTAGTAAAACATTTGTAGATTGAATAATTTCACTTCATTTATATAATATCAAAATGAAGATTTAAAATCTATAATATACATACAAATCCTTTCTTATATGTTTAAAACATTCAAGATAGGTTCATGATGAAAAAGATCCTTAATAGAAGTCTTTCCATGATTTTCTATAATTAATTACTTTTTCAAAATAAATTATATTTATTCCAAATCATAGAATATATTCAAAACTTTCACTATACATTCGAAACCTTTAAAATTACTTTAAAAATCAAATATAATTTATAAAGACCATTTCACAATTTTTTATAATTAAATGATATTTTAAAATAAATTTATAATTAAAAGAAAACTATGTTTATAATTATAATCAAAATATATCAGTGAATTTGAAAATTGCTAAATTGAATAAAATTTAGTGAAATATTTATAAAATACGTTTAATATAGTTCCTAAAACCTTAAATAATTTTCCAAAACTTTTTAAAATATTTCAAAACAAGAAAATAATTAAACATCCAAATTTATACATCACAAAGCAAAATTATCCAAAATCATTAATTATTAATGTAAATTTTATCATGCGGCCCAAATCGAATTACATCGAATTCCAACCATCCAATAATGCACACACAACAGTTAAATAACCTATGCAAATAAAAATACAAACAAACGACACCTCCTTTGTATTTCGACCATCCAAAAAACACAAAATCTCAACTTCAACTCTAAATTCTTACCCAATATCACAACAATCAATCAATATTCCAACCAAACATTTCAATTGAGCAATTAATCAATAGGTGAAATGAATATAATAAGCATGCAATGAATTGTAGATATAGTTATGAGTCTACACTCACCGAATTGTCGAGCAAAGACCTTAAGTATCATGAACGTTTATGCTATACTTCAGCTACCGCCTACCATCCTCAACGGCACAGCTCCAATCCAGACCCTTCTCTGCCACGCCATGCCTACATGAACCAAAGCATCGCCTTCGACATGCTTGCATGCATCAATCCATAACTTCGGCCATGCGACCCCATCATCGTCGCCCCTAGGTCATGACTTCCTTCCTACACAAACGCACAAAGCATTGCGACTTCCGACCATCATTAAGGGCTTTAATCAAGCCGCCACCACTATTGCTCGCCCTAAATCGTGAGCTCCTTAACCCTCTGCTTTGTCGACGTGTCGCTCAGTGCCTCCGTGTACGGTAAGTTTTTTCTTTCAAATTCGCGATTTTGGTTTTGAGAGTTTTTAGGAGAATTAAGGCTTTCGAATGAATATATTGAAGGAGCATGGGCTAGTTTTGGGGAATATAGAGGAGAGGGGAAAGGAGTTTGGGCTCAATCTTTTGGGCCTCAAATTCCAATTTAATTTACTTTTAATTAATTTCTTTTTCACTACAATTTGAATACTTATAAATATATTTCTACATAGTTTAAACGGATTTACACTTCACTCCACAAATTGTATTTCGATAATTGGATAATTTTATTCAATTCAATACCTATTTATTTTTATTTAATTTCCATTGTATTAATATAAAATAAATTTATTTTCTAACTATTTCGATCAAATATAAAAATTATTTGCACTCTAAATATTCATAATTAATTAAAATATTTTATTTTGGTTTAATTTGTTATTGGAAAAGAATTTATTAATTTAATTTAATTTATTAAAATAAAATCTTTTATTAAATAGAATTTATTTAAGTAAAATATTATTTTCAAAAGTAATAGTTATCAAATTCAAATTCAAACGTTTCATTTTAATTAAATTTATTATTATGGTGTAGAAAGCAAGATTGTTACTGACTCCCCTTATGAAAATTGCATCCTCGCAATTTCTTATAAGGAGACGTCAAACAACTCATACCTTGACTTTCTTCATATCTACAATTTTTTTATCAAACTTAAACTAATCAATCCTCTATATGGTTCATAGCCAATTTTTCTTATCGTATGCTATAATAGACTCTTTTAACGTGTATTTATTTTCGCATATGATAAAAAATTTATGAAATTTTTCTAAGTGTTGGATTTTCCAGAAAATTTTGGCAATCTCCTTTGTACGGAAAGCATTCCAAAAAATCAAAACACATTATAACCACAATATGTATATATGCACACTGTTAAAACGATGGATTTTCTATCGATTAGAAAACCACCAAAAAATATAATCATTATAAAACCGCAAGCGCACGACGTACAATCATAGTATGAATGTGAGCACGGGTCGATCCACAGAGAAAGCAGAGATTTTAATATTACTCAATCGAATTAGCCCAAAGTATTTGAAATTTTTTTAAACTAGGAAATTGTAGAAAATAAACTAGAGCAAAAGTGATTAAAACTATGATATTAAGGAGTAATTTAGAGGCAAATCTACTTCCAATCATTTATATAAATCAACACAATATTCATCTATAACCTCTCTTTAATATATTAAGTAGAAATGATTGACGTGTTTATTATAAGTATGGTTTATTTGTACTATTAGTTAGCATAACTTAAACCATCAAACTCTAACACACCATTCAAACCCAATTGTCAATTCCCATGAAAATGACATGAAATTAAAAATAAAATCTATTTTAAGCATGATCTATTTACTATGAATTAGTAACATAAACCATCAAATTTTGATTATAGTTTGACATTTATCATCAAAATCACTTAGGAAAATGTTTAAATATTTTATGTTATATTGGATTAAGCATAGCCTATTTGAGATGTCAACATAGACGATCAAATTCACTAAAATAAAAACATAAACCACCATCATTCGTAATTTCCATTAAGCACAAAAGAGAGATCACAAATGAAATTATTATGTTAATTTAATATGTTTCATGAGAGCGTCATTGCCTCTAAATTGAAGGGGTTTAGCTACTCATATTTGAGTACATCTTAACATAAATGATTTCAACTTAAAAAATAGGGAAAATGAAAGCTAATTAAAAGAAAAGAGAGCTAACTACTTGCATGAAATAAAACTAAATTAATTGCAAGAATTAAATCTATGCTACTAACATGAAATAAGAGAGCATAAACTAAAAGAGAGAGAGAGCATGAAATAAAAATTGCATTAAAGGAAGGAACAATGCTAAGAAGCCAGTAAAGAGACATTTTATTTTTCATTGATTTTGGCTACAATAATGCATAAGAAGAAGAAGATGATTACATGAAACATAAGGGGTATTTATACATGCTTAAAACCCTAATTCATTTCTAGGGGACTACCAAAAATGCCCTTGAGATAGTGTAATCTCCAAGTAATCATTAGGTAATTAATTAATCCCCACTAACATACCTTTAAGTCTCCATTAACATGTGTATGTGATTTTAATTATGGACCATTAGTTGGTGGGCATTGGGCTCCTCTATGTTGCATGAATTCTTTTATTTTTTACATTCTCTTGGCCTTGATCATTTGTGCATGCATATATTCATAAAGCTCCATCCAATTTGCACTCAATTTCCAACAAATAAAAATAAAAATGTGCAAATAAATTTTCTCAAAATTAAATCATACACAAAATTACCATTTTACCACCAAATGAAGATGATTGTGATTTGAAAACAATTTAAATTTTGGTTTAAACATGTAAAATACCATAATATGCTCATTTATTTATATAAAAGAAGATTAAACATAGGAATAAAAATATACACTTTTACATCCACGTCAAATACCCCCACACTTATCTTTTTGTTCGTCCTCGAATAAACTAAAACTAGGATAAATTCGTTTTCGTAGAAAACACAATTGCATTGAGCGTATACAACAAGCCATTAAACCTCTAGGTTTCCCTAGTAGGATGAGTGTTTTCTCATGAGGGTTTTCAGTGGATACCACCCCCAAAATCCAAATGTGATATGCAAATTCTAATGCGAATACATGATGCAAGTTTTCGAAATTATTTACAAATGAACAATTTAATTTTAAATTGACACGAGTAAGTTAAATATAAGTTTTGGTTATTATCAAGAATTTTTAGTCTTTTACTCATCAAAACTTCCAACAAAAATTAAGTTATCATCACAATTAGACTATAGTTTGGCTAGTTATTTCGGTTGATAACATAGTGCAACTATGAAATGAATCTTTTAGTTGATTATCAAAGTTTTGCAAAGTGGCATTTTAATTTCTTTTGAATAACAAGTCAAATCAAATAAGTGAAGATAGTGCTTGGATTTCAATTGCTTGCTCTCTCTATTTTGAAAATCATTACTATTTACACACCTAGCTCAGATAAACTAAGGCCAGGTATACCGATCATGCATAGCTTTTCGGGCTTGCGTGAGAAAAATACAGAGCGTGGCGAGTGTAAAAACTTGCGTATGAACACATGACTCTAGGTGTTTATTATTATTATTTTAATTTTATTTACGTACACCTAACTCAGATAAACCAAGGCCGGGTATACTGATCATGCACTGCCTTTCAGGCTTACATGAGAAGGGTACAGAACGTGGTGAGTGTACACACTTACGTGTGAGCACATGACTCTATGTGTTTCTTATTTTTATAAAATTTTTTTGAAAAGAGAGAGTTATGCAAGATCATCTTAGCACCACTTAACTTAGAAGATCAAAAATGTTATCACCTTTACTTTAAATCAACTACTCTTTTAAACACAGATTACAATTAGGATATACCTCATAATTATCACCCATGAACCTTCCTATATACTAGTTAAACCATAGTTAACTGTAATCAAACTTTTTTTTATTTTTGTTGAGACAAGTATATTTTCAAAAATTTCGATTTAATAACTATAAACATATACTTATCCCATTGTATCTCTTCAAAAGCAAATCAATATGCTAAAAAGAAGAAAACAAATTTTGAAAAGATTTTTTGTGTTTTGGAAAGAAAATGAATATAAACCATGAAAAATCAAAATAAACATGAGACTCCTTCCACACATAATTTTTGAATGTGTCCCCACAGTCAATACATGATATAATGAGTGTAACGGAGAAAAATATGTACATATTTACAAGAGAGGGTTAGAATTTCTTACTAGACGTAGTGTAGCTCATGAAGAATCATGAGCTCCTCCTCTCCATCACACGCCAACTCCAAGTAAGGTTTCAAACAATTACCATTGACTTTAAAAATCGATCCATCCCTAGGGTTTTCTATTTCTATGACACCATGTGGAAAAACAATATGTACAACGTATGGTCCTGTCCACTATGATTTTAATTTCCTAGGGAACAAATAAAATCGAGTGTCATACAAAAGCACTTTTTGATTTGGCAAAAATGTTATTCTTAGGTTTGATTTGTCATGAAATACTTTTGTTCTTTCTTTGTAAATTTTCTTGTTTTCATACACGTCGTTCCTAATCTCCTCTAATTCATTGATTTGCAATTTCCTATTTTATCCAGCTTTTTCAAGATCAAGGTTTATGTTCTTAATCGCCTACAATGTTTTATGTTCATGTATGATAGGTAAATGGCACGATTTTCCATATACTAGCCTAAAAGGGGACATCCCAAGATTGGTTTTATACGCAGTTCTATAAGCCCAAAGCGCATCTGTCAATTTTTATGACCAATCTTTTTTATTTTTATTTATAGTTTCTCCAAAATTTGTTTTATTTGGCGATTTGAAACTTCAACTTGACCACAAGTTTGAGCAAGGAGTGGATAACTTTTGTTTTATCGAGTATTTCTTCATTAGAGTTTCAAATGATCGATTGTAGAAATGGGTTCCATTATCGCTTATTATTGTTCGAGGAGTCCCAAACCTCGAAAAGATGTTCTCTTTTATGAATTTTCACAATAATTTTATGGTCATTTGTTTTACAAGGAATGGCTTCAACCCATTTAGAGACATAATCAATAGCAAGAAGAATGTATAGATTTCCGAAAGAGTTGGGAATGGTCCCATAAAGTCAATATGCCAAACGTCAAAGATTTCGATCATCATAATGGGGTTCAAAGACATCATGTTCCATGAAGAGATTTTTCCTAACATTTGGTAGCGATCACAAGTTTTACAGAACTCGAATGCATCATTGAAAAGCGTAGGCTAGTAAAAACCACATTAAGCACCTTTTCCGCTATTTTCTTTGGACCGAAGTGACCACCACAAGCTTGGTCATGGAAAAATGAAAGAACACTCTTGATTTCGCAATTTGAGATGCAACGTCGAATGATTTGGTCGAAACAGTATTTAAACAAGTATGGGTCATCTCAATAGAAGTACTTGACTTGGTAAAGAAATTTATATTTATCTTGTTTCGTCCAAAATGAAGGCGTTTTCTTAGTGACTAAATAGTTCACTATATCGGCATACCATGGATTGACGGAAACAGAAAGGAGTTGTTCATCAGGAAAGTTCTCGTTGATTGAAAAAGAAGGTGGTGCATTTAGAAGCCGTGACAAATGATCAGCAATGACATTGTCAGATCCTTTTTTGTCTTTGAGAGTAAGGTCAAATTCTTAGAGCAAAAGGATCCAACGGATCAAATGAGACTTAGCATCCTTTTTAGCGAAAACGTACTTAGGAGCGGAGTGGTTAGTGTAAACCGTAATGTGTGAGTCAATCAACTAAGGTCGGAACTTTCGAGCGCAAAAACTACCGCTAGAAGTTCTTTTTTGGTGGTTGTGTAATTGTGTTGAGCATCATTTAGAGTCATACTAGCGTAGTAGATGACGTGAAGAATTTTGTTGATACGTTGTCCTAAGACAGCACCAACTGCAAAGTTAGAAGCGTCACACATTATTTGGAAAGGAAGATCCCAATTGGGTGAGCAAATGATGGGAGCGAAAATGATTTCATTTTTGAGATGTTCGAAAGCAGAAACACGGTCATAATTAAAGTCAAATGGAACATCTGTTCCAAGAAGAGTCATCAGAGGTTGAGCAATTTTACTAAAGTCCTTCACATAGCGTCGATATAAACCATTGTGTCGCAGAAATGAACGAATGTCATTGACAGATTTGGGAATGGGTAGATTCGTAATTACATTAACTTTTGCTTTATCTACCTCAATGCTTTTTTGAAATGACATGCCCAAAAACAATGCCATGTTTGACTATGAAATGACATTTTTGCCAATTTAACGTTAAGTATTTGTCCTTGCATCAATTTAGAACCAACTCAAGATGGTGTAAGCACTTAGAAAAAAGTTTCCAAAGATGGAAAAATAGTCCATAAACACTTCCAGAAAGCATTTGATCATGTCGGAAAAGATGCTGACCATGCATCTTTGAAAAGTAGCAGGAGCGTTGCAAAAGCCAATTTGAATACGTCGATATGCAAAGGTGCCAAAGGGACATGTGAAAGTCATTTTCTCTTGATCTTGGAGAACGATTGGAATTTGGTTATAACTAGAATAACCATTGAGAAAGCAATAGAATTCATCGCCGGCTAATCATTCAAGCATTTGATCGATGAAAGGAAGAGGAAAGTTATCTTTATGTGTTGCAGCATTTAATTTTTGATAATCAATGAAAACATGCCAAACGGTTTGAGTACAAGTTGGAATGAATTTGAAACACCCCGCACCCCTTAGTATACCCAAAAAGGGCACACCAAAGGATATGGTGCGTTATAGGTATAGCTAAAGCATCACAGAGACTAAGATTCACAAGGCAAATAAGTAAAAACAGCGAAAACATTTAAATAATAACTTGCCATTCAAAATTAAACTTCATTTCGAAATAAATCATAAAAACATGACATGTCTCAAAATAGCTCAAATTCATGTCTCATGAAAAATACATCTTAGTCTTACATGAAAGATGTAAAGCAGAAGAATACATCTGAAACGAGAAAGCTCCAGAAATGAATCTCCAAGCAACCTGAATCAACTCAACTCTGCTAGCCTATTGGGGGGGAAAAGGAGAAATAGAGGAGTGAGTCAGACAATAAGTCTAGTGAGTGAAATTAATTACTAGCATTTCTAAGCAAGATAAAGATAATAGACTAAGCAATAGTTCTAGCATGAAAGGAAAACACAGAAAATATAAAACTGGGGTGAAATACTATTCCTGATTCTGTTTGACTGTTTGCTTAGATTGTTTGATTTGATTGTTTGCACTTGTCTTAAACTGCTGTGATTAGGTTGAAAACCCTAATCCTAACTCAACTGTTAACTTGATTAGGCTGAAATCCTAATTCTACCTATTGATCGGCCTATTCTATCTCTGTTGTGCCACTGTGAACCAATCCTGTTGGTCACAGCAAAAGAAACCTCTTTAGCGCTTAGGACGTAGTAGTGAATTATTTACCCTAATCGATGCCGCACGTTCGGTCATCGTCGGTACACACTAACTGTCGCCCCCTATTTGACCCTTTATTTACCCTAGTCAGCATAAGCGTTCCCAGCCTCACCTAACTGTTGTGAGACCATCAGTCCTAGACCTAAAAGGGAATCCTGCCCAGCCTCACCTAACTGTTGTGAGACCATCAGTCTTTGACCTGAGAGGGAATGCTGCCGGTACTGGTCCTAACAAACAATCTTATAGTTTTGCGCCCCTGGCCCAAATCCCCAGATTTGAGCCTCTATCTATTAGCCACTTATTTACCCTAATCAGCATAAGCATGTCCCAGCCTCACCTACTATTGTGTGACCATCAGCCCTTAATCTGAAAGGGAATGCTGCCGGTACGGGCCCTACTTCTATATTTGCTTATTAACTTAATCTATGTTTTAAAATAAGCCTCTTCTGTTATTTCTTTCTTTGCTATATTTGCTTATTAACTTAATCCAAGATCTAAATTTTAAAATAAGCCTCTTTTGTTATCTCTTCTTCTAATTATAACCTACGTGTTATAATTGTTTTTGCAACTGTTACTCTTCTATTTTTCTCTTTTTAGTTAGAGCTACTAGTTATAATCATACTTGCAAATATCTTAAATTTGCCTATTTCAGTCTATCTCTATTTTATTTCAGTTTTTCTTATTTTACATCTAATTTTTGTAAATTTAGTGTTTTTCTATTTTAATCCATATTAGCGAATTCTTTTCTTTTTAATATTTTATTCGCGTCAAAAAGGAATAAAAAGAAACTAACATTTACAGGCTAAATTTCAACTTAAAATAGATGTAAATAACTGTAAATAATTGCAAATAACTGAATTAAATAGCTGAATAAAATAGATTGGAAAGAACTTCTGCAATTTACTTAAAAATTGACTGTAAATAAAATGTCATAAAAATTGTGTCAAAATTGTAGAAAAACTACAACTATTGAGAACCCTATTATTTTAAATTACTTAAAAATCTAAAATATTTACAAAACACTCACCTGTGGTCCTTAGCTCTATTCCTTGGCCTTCCTGGATCCACTTCTAGGGCATAGAATATTTTTATTAAAAAGATCTTCTCCGTAGAAAATTTTTCCATTTAGGGTTCAGCCTCAGGCAATGAATCCAATTGGAAGAAAATCTGAATGAGAAAAATAGCTAGGTCTAGGGTCTTATTTATAGTGTGGCTTAGGGATCTCAGGCCGTTGAATTTGAAGATTAAATCTGGTGCAACCACGTCATAGGCTCACTAGGAACCATCAGATGCAGCTAAGAACGCACGAGATTTGACAAAAATTGCAAAATAGGTTGTCCGGCTCGTACATGGACGAAATAACGTCCATGTGTTTTGGCGGGTCAACCTAGCTTCATTGGGGGTCGACCCCTATGGGGTCTATTATTTTTTTTTTGTTTTTGTCTGATTCTTATTTCTCTCGTAACTTCTTCATACTAGCTTGGATTTCGACAAGTTATATATGGGAATTGATCAGAAAATCGCCACGGACCCAATGGTGCAACTTTCGTAGCTCGATTCTGACAATTTCACAGACTTATTTTATTATTAAATTAATTTGTTAATTAATTATTATTGTTTAAATTTTGGGTTGTTACATTCTCCTCCCCCCCAAAGGATTTCGTCCTCGAAATCTCCGAGGACGGAAGAATGAAATAAATATTTACATCCAAATTCTACAACCATATATTCAACCATCATCCATTTTCCTTAAGCTTTCTAATGCAATTTATGATATATGCAATAGTGTAGTGTCAATTTCCCTAACTAATGCAAAAGATTAGGCGGTTTACTGATTCAGTCGACCTCCTTTTTATGTAATCATGTCCATGCCATGTATCCAAATGAATGCAAATTTCCTAATGGTAACTGATAGTTCTACATGCGTGCTACAATCATCATCCAAATGCAACAATCATATGATAATAACTCATTATAGCAACCATGGAAATAAAAATGCAAGTGCACACAGATCCATATGCATATGCTTTAGTGACCTAGTTAGGCCGATCCCTAAGAGATAATAGTGCCTAGTGTGTGTATATGCATCCATTAGCATCCACTAGCAAACACTTGCAACCACTAGCGTCCAACATACATAACATGTTTTAGTAACATGTTTACATTCAGTCCTACCATCCATAGGTTAAACCCTAAGATCTACCCTCCCAAAGGATACTAAAGGAAAGAACCTATTCAAAACTAAAGATGGAAATAGGAAATTCAAGATGTACTATCGAAAAGATGCGGATAAGACGTACGTATTTTATCCTTGGCCTCCCACGTAGCGTCCTCAATACTGTCTCCCTATTGCACCTTAACCAAAGGGACTTCTTTATTCCTAAGCTTCTTGATATCATGCCAAACGATCTTGGTAGGAATGCTACGAACCGATGCTTCTCTCTCCACTTCAACTTCCTCAAGTAAGCTAGGTTCCACTACCTCTACTGAATCATGAAAGCACTTCCTTAAGTGTGAAATATGAAAAACATCATGAACTCCCGTGAGCCTCTCTAGTAGCTTTTTTCGATACACCATATTCCCTACCATTTCCACAACGGGGAACGGTCCTACGAATCTGGGAGCAAGTTTCGCATTTGATCCAAACCACACTACCTTTCTTAGCGGAGACACCTTAATGAATACCAAATCTCCTACCTCATACTCAATATCCTTTCTCCGCTTATTTGCATAGGATTTCTATCTATCTTGGGTCATCTTCGTTCTTCTTCTAATCAAATCAATCTTTTCCGAAGTCTCTCTAACCATGTCGGGACCAAGTAGCAACTTTTCCGTAGACTTCAACCAACATGAAGGCGACTTGCAAGGTCTTCCATAAAGAGCTTCAAAAGGTGCCATTCCAATGCTAGTCTAAAAACTATTATTATATGCGAATTCCAATAAAGGAAGGTGCTCCTCCCAAGTCCCTCCAAAATCAAGAATGCACATCCTCAACAAATCCTTAAGAATTCTATTAGCTCTCTCCATTTGGCCATCTGTTTGAGGGTGAGGCCGTACTCAATCTAAGCTGTGTACCTAAAGCCTCTTGCAAGCTCCTTCAAAACTCGCTAGTAAAGATACAACTCTGTCGCTCACTATGCTAGAGGGAACTCCATGAAGTCGGACTATCTCACGAACGTATATAGATGCCAAATAAGGTGTTGTACTCTTACTCTTGATCGGAATGAAGTGGCGCTCTTAGTCAAACGATCTACAATCACTCAAATACTGGTATTCCCCTTCCTAGATTGGGGTAAACCATCTATGAAGTCCATCGAACCACTATCCCACTTCCATTCTGGTACGTCCAATGGTTGAAGAAATCCACCAGGCCTCTCATGCTCTGCCTTAACTCTTTTTCACGCAAGGCACTTAGCCATGAACTCTATTACATCCTTCTTCATGCCACTCCAATAAAACACTCTCTTTATGTCCCTATATATCTTATCACCGCCCGGATGAATAGTTATCCGAGAACGATGTGCTTCTACTAGAACTGCTCTCATCAAATCACCAGTGCGGGGAACACAAAGTCTTCCATCTCCCCTTAGCCACCCTTTACCATCGATGAAATAGCGTTGGAGATGTTTAGAGACCTCTCCTCTACTAATCCTATCTAGAATATCCACAAGCTCTGAATCTTCTCGCTACCTCAAGCCAATCTGATCTATAAGGGTAGGCTTAACCTCAAGTGCTGCCAATAATTCAAGGGTAATGTCTGTAGAGGGCTTAAAATCAAAGGTGGAAATAAACTCTAGGCTCTTCCACTCCACGAACACTGGACTAAGGGTTGCTCTCTTCCTACTTAATGCATCCGCAACCACGTTCCCTTTGCCAGGGGGTAAGCTATCTCAAAGTTGTAGTATCCCAAAAACTCCATCCAACGCTACTGCCTCAAGTTTAAATCCTTTTGTGAGAACAGGTAGTTCAATGATTTATGGTAACTGAAAGCTCGAACCTCTCTCCTAGTAGGTAATGTCTCTAAGACTTGAGCGCGAAAACAATAGCAGCTAGCTCCAAATCATGGGTGGGGTAGTTCTTCTCATGAGTTCTCGATTGTCTACTCCCATTGCGTACTACCCTCCCCTCTTGCATCAATACTGCTCCAAGGCCAGTCCCACATGCATCAGTGTATACTGTAAAAGGCTTAGCTCCGTCGGGTAAAACTAACACAGGCACACTAGTAAAGGCTCTCTTTAGCATCATGAAGGAATCCTCACAATCCACGTCCCACACGAATGTCGCATTCTTCTTAGTGAGGCGAGTAAGCGGTGTTGAAATCTTAGCGAAATCTCTGATAAACTTCGTATAATAACCAGCTAAACCCGGGAAGCTTCTAACTTCGGTAGCGTTCTTGGGGGCCTTCCAATCTTGTACTACCACTATCTTAGTGGGATCCATAGCTAAACCCTATCTTGAGACTACATGCCTTAAGAAACGCACCTCCTTACGGAAAAAGTGACACTTCGAGAATTTTGCTTTCAACTGATGAACACGAAGAACCTCCTTAAGATGAATAACATGCTCTTCCATACTCTTGGAAAACACCAGAATGTCGTCAACAAACACTACAACGAACTTATTCAGGACATCTCGAAAAAGACGACTCGTCAGATCTACAAAATAGGCTGGGGCATTGATCAGTCCAAACGACATAACCAACCACTCAAAGAATCCATCGGGTGTCCTAAATGTTGTCTTATCGATGCTATCGTCAACGACCCTAAGCTGATGAAATCCAGTGGCTAAGTCAAGCTGAGAAAATACCGAAGAGCCAACCAACTGATCGAAAAGATCGTCTATCCTTGGAGTGGGTAATGGTTCTTCTTCGTGAGCTTATTCAACTCTCTATAGTCTACGCAAAGTCGAAGGGAACCATCCGCCTTTGTACCGAAGACGACTGGCGCTCCTCACTCAGATATGTTCTGTCTGATGAAGCCTTTCTCCAATAGCTCACCAATCTTCTTACTTAACTCCTTCCTCTCCCTAGGAGCCACATGTATCATGGGCAATTCCACTGGCTTAGCATTGTCGTTCAGATAGATCTTAAAGTCGATCTCTCTCTTAGAGGGTAGTCCCCTAACCTCCTAAAAAATGTCTGGGAAATCTCTAACAACTGGAACTGAATCTAACTCTCCTAGTAATGAATCAAGGGAATAAAGGAAGATCAACATGACAGACCCTTGTGGGTCGCAAGAAACCTCGATAGTCCTTCCGCTACATTTCTCTAGTCTGACGACTCTCCTCTCGCAGTCTAATAATGCACCATAAGTGGACAACCAGTCCATCCCCAAAATCTTCCCATATCCCGAAAATCCCAGTCATAGGCGTCACAGTCAAACTCTACGCCTAGTATAAAAATTTTCAAACCCCAACAAATCATGGATAAATGTGTCGATCCTCCTACGGGGTTTGAAACGACTATAGGGTCTACTACTAGAGAAATATCTAAGTGCAAACAATCAACCAAGGAACTAGAAATGAAAGAATGTGATGCTCCGGAGTCAAAAAGAGTCCGAATAGGAAAATCAGAAATATAGATCAAACCTTCTACAGAGACTTTCCTACCTCGATCCGGTGCACTACTAGAAGGTGTTGCACCCAAGGCTTGTACTTGCGCTGTAGGTGCGCCTGCTCTCTGCCCCGTCTTCTAAGGACAAGCTCTACTAAGGTTTCCAGGCTGCCCATAGTTATAACACCTCCCCTTCATCATGTCCTTCTTACAGTCCTTTGTGAAATTCCCAACCAATCCACAACTATGACATTTCTCACCTTTCTTGATCTGTCCCTTTTGAGGTCCTCCTCCTATCTTCTTGTCCTTCTTATTCTTCCACCATTGCTTCTTAGAGTTTTCTGATTTAGGAACCTCCTTAACCTCTTCTTTCTAAGCAACATCTGACATGAGAGTCATTTCCATAAGTGATTCGTACGTCGCTCCCATAGGTACATGTGTCAATGCCAACCTTTGGAGGGGATGGTTCAAACCCTTAGCAAACTTGGTGGCCTTCTTATGTGGTGTATTAACAAACTCCATCCCGAACCGCTATAACTCATTAAACTGATTTATATACTCTTTCACCGAAAGACTCCCTTGCTTCAGACTAATGAACTTCTCAAACTGCATGCTTTTCTCGGCTTGCGACAAGAACTTTCTCTCAAACCTTTTTCAAAATCCAAACCAACCAATGTCTCTACCCTCCATCTCTAAAATCTCTCACCAGTAAGAAGCTTCTCCCTTCAGCTGCCAAGATGCAAGCTGAACTCTTTGTCGGTCCTCCTATCCTAACAGCCCAAATATCCGCTTCGTATTCCTCAACCAAGTTCGTGCCTCCACGAAATCCTCCATGCCAGAAAATGTCTTGCCTCCTAGACTAGCGAAGTCCTTGCATAGCTTAGAAAAATTGGCTACTGTAGGTGGATTATTGGGATCTCCACCCGCCGGTGCTGCATTGGGCGCTTGCCCTTGCACCTCTGGTTCCATAGCTTTGAGGTGTCTACGAAACTAGCCAGGGACTTGGACACCCTCTAGATGATTTGGGGCATCCGCCATTCTATGCAAAGAAAAGAAAATTTAGGCTCGAAAGAATCGAAAGAAGGTTGAACTGGACTTTGAGGGGATTTTTATAAAAACTCTCTTATACTTGAAAACTATTTCTAAGAGTTTCTTTCTGAAAAATAGTTTGAAAATATGTTAATTTTAAAAAAATACTTTACTTTTAAAACAAGCTTTTAGGAATCCTGTAACCTTAGGCTCGAATACCAAATGAAACACCCCATTCCCCTTAGTATAACCAAGAAGGGCACACCAAAGAATATGGTGCTTTATAGGTATAGCTAAAGCATCACAGAGACTAAGATTCACAAGACAAATAAGTAAAAACAGTGGAAACATTTAAATAATAACTTGCCACTCAAAATTAAACTTCATTTCGAAATAAACCATAAAAACATAACATGTCTCAAAATAGCTCAAATTCATGTCTCATGAAAAATACATCTTAGTCTTACATAATCAGAGTGCAAAAAGTAACAATAATAATAATCATAATAATCATAATGCCTCTCACAAGTGCCAAATCCATCATAAGTAAAACGAAAAAGATGAAAAGAAGAAGAGTACATCTGAAACGAGAAAGCTTCGGAAATGAATCTCCAAGCAACCTAAATCAACTCAACTCTGCTGGCCTATTGGGGGGAAAAGGAGAAATAGAGGAGTGGGTCAGACAATAAGTCTGGTGAGTGAAATTAATTGCTAGCATTTCTAAGCAAGATAAAGATAATAGACTAAGCAATAGCTCTAGAATGAAAGGACAATAAAGAAAAGATAAAACTAGGGTGAAATACTATTCCTGATTCTGTTTGACTGTTTGCTTAGATTGTTTGATTTGATTTTTTGCACTTGTCTTAAACTGCTGTGATTAGGCTGAAAACCCTAATCCTATCTCAACTGCTTACTTGATTAGGCTGAAATCCTAATTCTACCAGTTGATCGGCCTATTCTATCTCTGTTGTGTCACTGTGAACCAATCCTGTTGGTCACTGCAAAAGAAACCTCTTTAGTGCTTAGGACGTAGTAGCGAATTATTTACCTTAATCTATGCCACACGCTCGGTCATCGCTGGTACACACTAACTGTTGCCCCCTATTTGACCATTTATTTACCCTAGTCAGCATAAGCGTGCCCAGCCTTACCTAACTGTTGTGAGGCCATCAGTCCTTGACCTAAAAGGGAATGCTGCCCAGCCTCACCTAACTGTTATGAGACGATCAGTCCTAGATCTGAAAAGGAATGCTGCCGGTACTGGTCCTAACAAACAATCTTCTAGTTTTGCACCCCTTACCCAAATCCCCAGTTTTGAGCCTCTGTCTATTGGCCACTTATTTATCCTAATAAGCATAAGCATGTCTTAGCCTCACCTGCTACTGTAAGACCATCAGTCCTAGATCTACAAGGGAATGCTGCCGGTACGGGCCCTACTTCTATATTTGCTTATTAACTTAATCTAAGTTTTAAAATAAGCCTCTTCTGTTATTTCTTTCTTTGCTATATTTGCTTATTAACTCAATCCAAGATCTAAGTTTTAAAATAAGCCTCTTTTGTTATCTCTTCTTTCTAATTATAACCTACATGTTATAATTGTTCTTGCAATTGTTACTCTTCTATTTTCTCTTTTTAGTTATAACTACTAGTTATAATCATACTTGCAAATATCTTAAATTTTCCTATTTCAGTCTATCTCTATTTTATTTTAGTTTTTCTTATTTTACATTTGATTTTTGTAAATTTAGTGTTTTTCTATTTTAATCCATAGTAGCGAATTCTTTTCTTTTTAATATTTTATTCGCGTCAAAAAGGAATAAAAAGAAACTAACATTTACAGGCTAAATTTCAACTTAAAATAGATGTAAATAATTGTAAATAACTGTGAATAACTGTAAATAATTGCAAATAACTGAATAAAATAGCCGAATAAAATAGACTGGAAAGAACTTCTGAAATTACTTAAAAATAGACTGTAAATAAACTTACATAAAAATTGTCTCAAAATTGTAGAAAAACTACAACTATTGAGAACCTTATTATTTTAAATTACTTAAAAATCTAAAATAATTACAAAACACTCACCTATGGTCCTTAGCTCTATTCCTTGGCCTTCCCGTTTCCACTTCTAGGGTGTAGAATATTTTTATTAAAAAGATCTTCTCCCTAGGAAAAATTTCTATTTAGGGTTCAGCCTCAGGCAATGAACCCAATTAGGAGAAAATCTGAATGAGAAAAATAGCTAGGTCTAGGGTCTTATTTATAGTGTGGCTTAGGGATCTCAGGCTGTTGGCTTTGAAGCTTGAATCTGGTGCAACCACGTCATAGGCTCACTAGGAACCGTCGGATGCAGCTAAGAACGCACGAGATTTGACAAAATTGCAAAATAGGTTGTCCGGCTTGTACCTGGACGAAATAACGTCCAGGTGTTTTGGCGAGTCGACCTAGCTTCATTGGGGGTCGACCTATAGGTCGACCCCTGTGGGGTCTATTTTTTTTCGTTTTTGTCTGATTCTTATTTCTCTCGTAACTTCTTCATACTAGCTCGAATTTCGACAAGTTATATATGAAAATTGATCATAAAATCGCCATGGACCCAATGGTGCAACTTTCGTAGCTCGATTCTTACAATTTCACAAACTTATTTTATTATTAAATTAATTCGTTAATTAATTATTATCGCTTAAATTTTAGGTTGTTATAGAGTTCGTTAGCATCATTCTTGATAACGGTAAGTCCAGACATTTTAGGCACTACATGAATTGGGCTAAACCATAAACTATTAGAGATGGGATATGATTCCGTTATCAAGGAGTTTAACAATTTCGTCTCAAATGACATCCTTCATTATTGGGTTAAACCTTCGTTGCGCATCACAAACAGGCTTGGCTTCGCCAACTAAATGGATACGATGTTGAACAAGAGCAGGACTAATTCCCTTTATACCAACGATCAACCATCCAATTGCCTCTTTGTTTTTCGATAGAATTGAAAGAACGGAAGCTTATTGGTCAAGAGAAAGAGTTTAAGAGATTATGACAGGAAACGTTTCATTGTCATCTAAGTATGCATACTTAAGATGATCAGGAAGAGGTTTGAGTTCCAACCTATGGGGTTGCTCAATCAAAGAATTTGGTTGAAGATCTCACTCAACCATGAGGGGATCAAATAGGACCGCATTTTAAATTTCTTTAGGTTCATCTTGAAATAGTTGTTCGTATTCAATCTCGCATTTGTTGTTAAGGTCAACTGTTTCGCTATCAAATTTTTCTTGAATGGAGCAAATTTCCAACATTTGGTCAAGTGGTTTGTTTGATTGATTTTCAAGATTGAAGATGTTAAGAACCAGAGTCATTGTTCCAAAAGAAATTTTCATCGAACCATTTCAAAAATTGATTAGGGCATTTGAAGTGGATAAGAAAGGTCGTCCTAAAATCAATGGAATTTGACTCATCAGGTTGTTCACGGGTTGTGTTTCATGGACGATGAAATCGACGGGGAATATGAATTGACCGATTTTAATGAGTACGTCCTCGATTTCTCCCACATGTTTCTATATCGAACGATCGACAAATTAAAGAGTTACTTTCAGTGGTTTTACTCCACCCAAGCCAAGTTGTTGGTAAACTGAATACGAAATCAAATTGACACTCGCACCTAAGTCTAGTAAGCACTTATTAATCGTCTTGTCTCCTATCGTGCACGACATCAACGGACATCCAAGATCTTTGTATTCTATAGGGATTGATTGAGACAAGACTTCGCTAAGAGGAGCAGCTAAGAAAAGTTTCTTGGGTACATGAGTGTGTCGTTTTTGAGTACATACGTCTTTAAGAATTTAACGTCATTGGGACTTGTTGAAAGATATCAAGAAGAGGGATTTTCAATTTCACTTGTTTAAAAATTTCCAACATCTTTTCCATTTTATCAGAATGTTTCTTAGATCGAAGGCGATGTGAAAATGTAATTCGATACTCAGTAGGTCGGTATACTTTAGTAGAAGAAGAATTTGGATTAGCATTTGATTCGATGTTTGGCTCAATGTTTTCTTCAGAAATGCTTATCGTTTTCGAAGTGTCAAGGGGAGCTTTCGGTAAATCATTTGGATTGACCACTTGGTTATCGATTTGTTTACGCAAAGTTGTGATAGCATTCATTTGCTTCACATTGCTATCTTATACAACATGGACTTGATTCGAGTTCTTATTTTGATTTCTAGGATTCGGAACGGGCTGACTTGGTAATGTGCCTCATTCATGTTCATCTTCAAAGAAACAATCACATTCACGTTCACATTTCAAGTTCAACAATCGATTGACTCGTATTCTGCATGTATGAGGTTAACTAATTTTGCAAATTTCTATTTAATTGGAGGTTTTGAGTGTTTGCTTTAGCAAAGTTTCAAGACTTTTCTCAAGTGAAGTTAATCGCTTTCATCTTGGGGAGCAAAAGATTGTTGCGTTGATTTTGAGATAGACTCGCAAAATTTTGTTGAAATTGGTTAGGCTGAAAGGGAGGATTCGAAGCATTATTCGAAAATGCTTGAAAATTGGGACGAACCAAATTCATGTTAGAATTATTTTGGTTCCATGCAAAGTTATGATGATTTCTCTAACTAGGATTGTACGTTGGAGAAAACGGGTCATTCTTAATATTGTTAAAAGCATTGAGTTGTTATATCAAATTAGGACACTAATCGACTATGTGATTCAAATCGTTGCATTTATAACACATTGGTTGGGAAGCTTTGTTCATTTGATTGGATAAGAAAACATTATCGAATTTATTAATCATTGCATCAATTGTAGCTTCCAAAGACAACGATGATTCTATCGAGTGTGCGCTCGATCGTGGATAAATGGATTTTTCGTTAGAACGTTCCTATTGGAATAATTTTTCGGCCATGTTTTCAAGAAATTGCCAAGCATCATCGTGATGTTGGGTGAGAAAATTGCCTTGACACATCAATTTAAGCATGGTTCGTAAACTATTTTCAAGTCCATCATATAAGATTTGGCAAAAGAGTCCATTTTTCGAAATTATGGTGTGGACATTTTATCAAAAGCTCTTTAAATCTTTCAAAATATTTTCTAAAAGATTCATCCCTGAATTGAGGAAAATTGAATTTTGTTATGGATTTTGGTTGTTTTTTCCAAGGGGTAGAATTTTTTTAAGAAAACTTTAACGAATTCATCCCAAATTTTGATCGATTTTGAAGGTAAACTATATAATCATTTTTCAGCGTAATCGATAAGGGCGAATGGAATTAACCGAAGTTTGATTCCCTCATCACATAGTTGTTGGAGTTTAATGGTTGCACATACTTTTTCAAATTTCGTTAGAAAGATGTATGGATCACCGTGTTCAAAATTGCCAAATTTCGGGAGCCTGGTAATGTGATTGGAATGAATTTCGAAGTGGTTACCCGTTATGGCGGGTAATGTGATACAAGAAGTAATAGAAACTCTATCGGGAAAGATTCTATCCATGAGAGTTCGGGAAGGATTTTCATTCGCCATCGTTGGAGGATTGTTCGTTCGAGTTAAACGATTCGTCGTTGTGTCACGAGTCCAAGTACTCATGTAGAAGTGAAAAGGTCAAGGAGAGAAAGAAGTGAGAATCAAGTTTAAGAGAATGAAACAAGGTTTAGAAAATGAAATAAAGTGAAAAATTGTTTTTTATATATTTTTTTAAAATAAAAATATTTACCAAAAATAATTTATTTTTCAAAAGGGAGATTTGATTTTTGTTTTGTTTTTCTGGATTTTCAAATATTTTTCTTTTTCTTATATGTTTTTGTTTTTCTTTAGTTTTTATTTTTGAAAGTTTTTTCTTGGATTTTTGATTTTGTTTGATTTTTTTTCCAAAGGAAAAGATTTGAAAAGATTTTTTCTTTTGGATTTTAATTTAAAAAAGATTAAGTTAAGTAAAATGTAAAATAATTTTACTTTTGGATTTTGAGTTTATTTGTATTTTATATATATGCATGATCTAGTGAAAATAAATGAATGCAAGGATTTAATTTCAAATTTTCTATCCTTAGTGGCCTCTAACTTAAAATTGTATAATCACACTTTGACTTAATCCAACAAAATAATTCTTAGCCAGGTAACAGACAAAGGTTATCGGTGCATCACGAATCACCGTAGCAATGCTGCCATAGGTTTAAGTACCTTCGTAGAAACAATCACTATAATATTTACGAATCCCCGTAATATTTATAAATGATTATTGCTCTACCGTAGCCTAGACACCAAGAAATTAGATTGTTGAAAGAAGACAACTTGTCAAGGTACAATTAAGCCCTAGATGAGCTCGCGACTCCCTTAAGTCCAAAGTCTAACCGTTATTATTAGTCAAATTCTAGATGAAATGCAATTTATGGGCCAAGGAAGGGTGATGAAATCCCCCACCTTATGTGAAGTTGGGTATTGCCCTTAGAAAAGAAAATAAGATGAAATGAATGCAAAATAGAAATTAAACATGCGTTAATAATGTAACTACGAATGAATTTGATTTTTTTTTGAATTTTTTTAAATGCAAGCAACCAACAATACAAGGAAAAAAAAAGAGATAAGAGCACAATATCAGAGTGTGTAGAATTATTAGCAATTTATTTTAAAGCGGCGGCCTATTTTCAGGGGGACCTCTTGACGCCAGCCATCATGGATACTAAGCTCCCGGGTATAAAAAAAAGGATTCATTGAGTGGAGTTAGGCCCTTGCTACGCACCTCCAGTGATGAGTTAAGTGGGGAGCCTGGACCCCCTTTACTAGTAAGGGGAGCTTTATTCATCTGGTCCCCTAGCTGTATATTTGGTCTTGAAGAGCCTTTTAGCCGACCAGCCACTCCGGTTTACACTAGACGACAACCAACAAGGCGACCGTTAGGTGCCCAGTATATTAATTAGGAGCGCCAGTATATTAATTCCAGTATACAGGGGTGCGTAGCGGATTACAATAAAGCTAGTAAGGCAAGACATATGTATGCAGGGGCGGGAATGACTAGTCCCACACCCTTAGCTTTTGGATATAAGTTTGCCATATATTTTCTTTCTATCGGATGCGGCAAGGCTTGCTTATTTTGATCGTTGGCCACATCCTCTAATCGGTCTTGGAGCGTAAAGTGCTTCTGGATGTGAATAAGATTAAGAAAAGGAGTGTCAGTTCTTTATAAGCAAGCAAAACATTTTTTAGCAAGCAAGTCTTCTCCTCATCTGCAACCTGAAAAAGAGTTGAACAACATTTATTATTTATTTATTATTATTTTACACTTAAACAAACAAAACAAAAAATTTAACAACCAAAACAAAAACAAAACAAACGATTAAATATTCAACTCAAAATAAAACAAGTGGATTTAAACGAAACAGTAAAAAAAACTCAACTCAAATACTTAAGCGAAATAAACTAAATAAAAAAAATAAAAAAAATCAAACTCAGGCCCAATAAGAAAACTAAGAGCCTGCTACCCAGAATAATTCCCTTACCCTTCTCTTTTCTGTTCTAAAAAAAAATTCCACTTTCCCCTTTCTTTAAGAAAAAAACAAAAATAACAGCGAAATTCAATTTGGCTTTGTGAATTGGAAATCGTAATTGGAATATGTCACCGCTTTGTGAGTTGCAGGCGATTACGATTGGAGGAGGGGAGGAAGATCACAGCAACGGGTTTAGATAGTCGCGGTTCGTGTTTAGTGTTGGAATTGGAATTGGCTTCGCTTTTAGGATTTTGCGTACAGGTCGAGGGTGTTGTTTGCAATTTATGGAGTGGAGTGGTTCACGGTTGTTTGAAGCATCTTGGTTAGTTGCAGTGAATTGGCAGGGGGAGGAAGAAGTAGCAGGTTGGTGTGTTTTGCTGATGGTTTGATTAGTTTATAGGAGTAAGATGGTATTAATGTGGGTTTGCGATACAGTGATTGTGTCAAGCGATTTTGGGTCGTTTGCATACAACCTAAGTTAGATGTAGGAGGTTGAGGGATTGGTGAAATTGGGTGTGTGTGCGGTTTGACGTGGTGCTTGAGGGTTAATGCGGAGTTTGAGGAATTTGGTTGTGATGGTAGGTCGTGGTTTGTGGATGTACAGCAGGGAAGAGTTGTATGGAGCAGGAGGATGATGTGCAGAAGTATCGGTGGTTGTAGAAGTTACTTTGGGAGAAGTGAAGTCGTTGTTTTTTGATGTAAAGAAGGTTTGATGGAATTTTGATGAAGTGAAATGGTGGGTAGTTTGCTGAAGTATGCAGTATGTAGGGGAGAAATGTTGTAGTTCAGAGGAGGGTGAATAAATGTAGTTTTGTGGAAGAAACTGTTGCAGGTTTGGTGAAGTGAGATGGTTGGAATGTTGCTGGCAGTTGTTGTGAAGAAGTAGTGGGAAATGTTTACTGAAGGTGTTTGGTCGTGGCTGAGGAGGAGGGGATTGAGAAGAAGGTTGTGGATGATAGGTAGTTTGTTAGATGGAAGAAGCTGCTGGTTGCGGTGATGTATGAAGGATGTGTTGGAGGAGTTTGGGATGGAAATGGAGGAGTTGTTGTTTGGTGATGGTGGGGGAAGGAGGTTTTTGATTGAATTGGTGGGTGATGCCTGTAGCAGATTGAAGTGGTGGTAGGCAGGGAGGGTTAGTGGTTGAGCAGTGGGAGGTTGTAGTGATTGAAATAGCAGTGGGAAGTGATTCGGATTTGCAGAGGAAGGGTTGCTCTGATGATTGGTGCAAGGCAGTGAATTTAGATGTTGGTGATAATGCAATTGGCAGTGGATGTCGCGGGTTTGCTGTTTAAGGTTGTTCAGTGATTAATGAGTGTTTGTGAGATTTGGATGTATAGGAAATTGTGGGATGAAATGTAAAGAAATGCAGTTGTTGTGTAATACAATGACCCAATGCAAATGAAACAGAGAACAATAGTGAAAATGCATAGTGAACCATTCTTTGTACTATTATTTGTTGCTGTGTACTATTCTTTGTTGCAAAATGGAAACAGAAATGCACAGTGAATCCAAGTTAAAACCGAAATGAAAAAAATATTGTTAGAAACTTAGTGAAAACAGGAATGAAAACTTATTAAACAAAATGAAAAGAAAACTAATGAAACAAAGTGGGGATGGTGATAAAGGCACAGAGAATTTGAAATGTATAGAGAGTGCACAAATGAAGACAGGGTACATAAATCAATGCAAAGCAGAATTTTAGAAAAAGAAATGCAAGCAAAGTGGACAAGTGAAAACACAACAGAAATGCACGCTTGAGATGAACACCTGAAATACAAAATGTTTGTTGTTTTTTTTCTTTCCTTTTTTTTAAAGAAGGAAGACAACATAAATAAAATATGCATAAATGCACAAACCACAATAAGTGAACAAAATATAAAACCAAATGCTCAACACAAATTATTTTAATGAAAAATAACACAAAATAAAATAAAACAAAAATAATTCAAAGAGTAAAATTAAAATCAAATTTCTCTTCCCGGCAACGGTGCCAAAAACTTGTTAAAACGATGGATTTTGTATCGACTAGAAAACCACCGAAAAATATAATCGTTATAAAACTGCAAGTGAACGACGTATAATCATAGTACGTATGTGAATACGGGTCGATCCACGGAGAAGCAGAAATTTTAATATTACTCAATCAAATTAGCCCAAACTTTTTGAAATTGTTTTAAACTAGAAAATTGTAGAAAATAAATTTGAGCAAAAGTGAATAAAACTATGATATTAAGGAGCAATTTAGAGGCAAATTCACTTCCAATCATTCGTATAAATCAACACAATATTCATCGATAACCTCTCTTTAGTGTGTTAAGAAGAAATGATTGATGCGTTTATTATAAGTATGGTTTATTTGTGCTACTAATTAGCACAACTTAAACCATCAAACTCAAACACACCATTCAAGCCCACTTGTCAATTCTCATGAAAATGACATGAAATTAAAACTAAAATCTATTTTAGGCATGATCTATTTAATATGAATTAGTAACATAAACCATCAAATTTTGATTCTAGTTTGATTTTCATCATCAAAATCACTTAAGAAAATGATCAAATAGTTTATGTTATATTGAATTAAGCATAGCCTAATTGAGATGTCAACATAGACTATCAAATTCACTAAAAGAAAAGCATAAACCACCACCATTCATAATTTTCATTAAGCACAAAAGAGAGATCACAAATGAAATCATTATGTTAATTTAGTATGTTTCATGAGAGCTTCATTACTTCTAAATTGAAGCGGTTTAGCTACTCATATTTGAATACATCTTAACATAAAGATTTAAACTAAAAACAAGGAAAATGAGAGCTAATTAAAAGAAAAGAGAGCCAACTACTTACATGAAATAAAACTAAACTAATTTCAAGAATTAAATCTATGCTAGTAACATGAAATAAGATACCATAAACTAAAAGAGAGAGCATAAAATAAAATAGCAATAAAAGAAAGCATGAAATAAAATTGCATTAAAGGAAGGAACAAGGCTAAGAAGCCATTAAAGAGACAATTTATTTATCATTGATTTTGGCTACAATATTGCATAAAAAAAAAGAAGATGATTACATGAAACATAAGGAGTATTTATACATACTTAAAACCCTAATTCATTTTTAGGGGACTACCAAAAATGCCCTTGAGATAGTGTAACCTCCAAGTAATCATTAGGGAATTAATTAATCCCTACTAACATGCCTTTAAGTCTCCATTTACTTGTGCATGTGATTTTAATTATGGACCATTGTTAGTGGGCATCTGGGCTCCTCCATGTTGCAAGAATTCTTTTATTTTCTACATTCACTTGGCCTTGATCATTTGTCCATGCATATATCCATGAAGCTCCATCCAATTTGCACTCAATTTCCTAAAAATAAAAATAAAAATGTGCAAATAAATTTTCTCAAAATTAAATCATACACAAAATTACCATTTTACACCCAAATGAAGATGAATCAATGATGATTTGAAAACAATTTAAATTTTGGTTTAAACATGTAAAATACCTTAATATGCTCATTTATTTAAATAAAAGAAGATTAAATATGGAAGTAAAAATATACACTTTTACATGCATATCACACACATCCCAACATGGGGCATCCTAAATTATGAGAAAACTATATAATATCACATCATATATCGATATACCATAAAATGTATCTTTTAATTATCATTTAAGTGAGCTATTTCACTTTTACGGGAGCAAAAGCAAGCCTAAGTCGCCAACTAGTCCATATATGCTTCTTGCGTACCTAATTTCAAATCAAATTCATATATTAGTCTTGATAGAAGAGATATAATAAGTATGTTGTCATTAATACCAAAGTATCATAGTGTTCAAAATTTTGACCACATCTCGACAAACTTTCGATGGTTAAAAACACAAATTTAGACAACAAAATCAAAAGGTGAATTAGTTCATAGTGTGTTAGCTTTTAGAATAACTTTCAGATTTTAAAATATGTATTACAACTCAAGTTATGGGGAATTTCCAAACGTAAGTAGTTCATATTTTAAAACAATGGCATAGACCCACCTATGAAAACTATGTCCTTAGCCATGATAACATCAAAATTTTGCAAATACTTAAATTAAAAGTTATTTCTTATAATCTTAAGTTTTTGGAATAGGTAAAATCATCGAAATCAGATAAATTATTTGAAAGTTATGCCTATATGACACATAGCAAATGCACAAGCCTGAAAAATGAAAAGTTCAAAACAAGACGAGCATGTTGCACAACAACAAGACAAGATCAAGAAAATCAGCAAATGCATAAGGCAATTTAAAAAAATGCAAGTCCACATACAAAACCACGCAACATAGAAGCAGTTCAAGTTATGCACAGGCAAGGTCAAGCTCAAAGACTCAACGCAAGGCCAAACTAATGCAAGTAGGGAAAAACACACATAACAAATTCATGCAAAAAGAAGACATGACCAACAAGTACAAAGAAAGATACAAGTGCAACGGCAAGTACACAGTCAGGCGCACAAAGTAATGCACACATAGTCAGGTACAACACAGGCGTGTGTAGCAACAGACACACATAGAGAACTACAAACACACATGCACAAAACTGCACACACGCACACACACAAAAACAAGTCTATACATCAAGCAAATAAAGGCAAGCTCACAGCAGAAGCACGTGCACAGGAATAAGCTCGAAGTAGTGCATAAGTAAATAGTAATAAACAAGGAAATAGCTTAATCAAACAATCACTAGCAGTGCTACTTTCGATATTTTCATGGATGCGGTAGTTAACCCAGTAACGTCATGAGCTCTTACAAAGAATAACACTTTCATCTCAAATTCTCAATCATAGACTCAAAATTTGTTTTCTCATTTCCATTCTCCTCTTTCATTGTATTGATAGATATGTTTTCTAGTTCCACAATAATTAGGAATAAGGGTCAAAATGAGAGCAACTTCGTTGACCTACCTTATTTTATCATATAATGGCATTGCATAGGATTTTGTCTTTGGATTTCTAGGTTTCATTCAAGGAAAATATAATTTTCTTGCAAAATAACATTAAAAATGGAGTAAAGCAAGGATCTGTATCACTTCGTGATGATATAAAAGTAAAGTACAAAAGATTGAAATGAAATTGTCAAAATTGGTTGAGAATGGACATGACAGTAAAATGTAAAGAGCTATAAACTAAATAGTAGATAGAGAAGAGATTAAAATAAGCAATTAATGTAAAATTCCATACAAATGGAAGTTGATGGGATGGATGAAATGGATTTTACCTTCAAATTCTTTTACATATATCTCCAAATATTTACTTCAATAAAATTTCTTTTAGTTCAAACCTAGCAAAAATACATATATATGGGTATATAAATATGTATGTTTACATACTGAAGTCCATAAATCAGTTTATATTTCAGTATACAACGTTGTCATGCCATAGATTTTAGTGATTCATTTCGCCAATTGACAGCAAAATTAACTACCTAGGATAATATATCAACGTTGCCTCGCTAGTGATCTCAACTTCATCCTAATATACAATGGTTGCATACGTTGTTTAAAATACATTCAAATCAAGAAAGATAATGTTTTCATTCTCCAAATAATATATTATTTAACAAACAATATATAATACTGAGTAACTATTTTTTATTTCATTCCAAAATATCATGTCAGATTTACCTCATTTAGTGTTAAGGGATCCCTATTGAATACGTATCCACCCGCATCGACCAGAATTCTTAAAGCATGCGACAAACAAATTAAATAAACTACTAAAAATAATTTCAAATCACCATACAAAATCAAATTCGTATTTTTACCAAATCATTTGCATGTTTGAATAAAAAAATTTATTTTCAAAATCTATATATACATCTAATTTATCAATCATCAATAACAATAAAAATTATCACACATCATCCATAAAATCAAACAAGCATCAATAAAACAATACACATGTTTTAAAATAAGCAAACAAATGCCTTCACCGATAAACTATCTATTAGTTTCCACAACACAACTCTGATCATTACTGAATCCTCATACTTTACTCGCCTCATCATAATCTAAAATTGTAAAGTATTTAAAATGAGACTCGAATTAGGGTCTTTTATGGCTTTCCTAACTGAACTACTATATTCTCATTCAAGCCACACAGAGGTTTATCCACTATCATCAATACCGACACTACTAATTAGGCCAACTTCCCCCTACTTTACAACCTCCCTCAACAACTTCTGCTTTACACAAAAAACACATACAAAAGAGGTAGAGATAAGGAATATATATATATATATATATATATGTATATTAGGAAAAATAACAAGTGAATTCCCAAATGATTACCCTAGTAATAATCATATACTTCTACTATCACTTAAGTATTATACAATAATCTACCACATACCTACAGGGACAAGGACTCTAAGTCCCATCTAAGGCCAAGACTCGTGTCTCTTATATTTTGTATTGTTCTAGACCTCACTATGGTACCACTTTGTAACTCCCCCATCTCTATACCCATACTATCCAAGAGTGTTACTAGGTAATATCATCAGATAATACGGAGAATAAGGCTATATATGGAACACACGTGAATATTCCCTTGGGCTAACATTGGTACGTATTAAAATATCAAATGGATAACTCACCTATACGTACCCAGTATCAACACAAATCAATTAACACGTGTGCCTCTAAGATTGAACAATAAACAATATACGGTAAATATCAAAGAGCATAGAGCTAAAATCGCAGAGATAATATATAATATATAATATACATCACAATGTCATATATACAATGAGACTGCAAAATAAAATAATGTACTACACCACAGAATAACTAATCTCCACTATGCCCAGAAAAAATCTAGTCTCATCGTCCGTACACCTGAAATGTCTCAGACTGACCCGAGTATTATATAAATAATAAACGGTTCTGAGTATATCTAAATCCAAGGTTAATAAACATATGGAACTATGTATATACTGGGTACAAGTATAATAATTTTATCTCAAATAATCCCAAATATCATATAACATAGAATACCACAAAACCCAGCATAAAATAATGTGATCACCCATGTAAAACTCATCTAGTCAAAAAATCATGAAATAACATCAAATGGGTGAATCATCTTCCTCAGAAATCATCTAAATCGAGAATTCTTCGATAAAGAGATATCACCATGTATAATCAGGCTACACGTAGGATAGCCATGAGATATCACTCAGTCTCAATAAATAAAATATCCTTAATATCAATGTAAATAATCATCCATAAACAAAATTACAGAATTGATGACCCATGCCAGTAAAGGATATAATTACTGACACATGCCTATAAGGAATAATCGGTGACACACACCTGAGAAAGATAATTAGGCAACACCAAAGATAAATAGGCAACACATGTCAGTAAATAATAGTTGGTGACACACGCTAATGAGAAAAATATTTGATGATCTACGCTAGAGAAGGATACGGGGATTGATCATAATCTGGACACCATCACAGATATGATCATAGATCATTGTGTCAAATATATATATATATATAGTATGGTTACATCACACACACCAGAACCAGTGGGAGATTAACAGTCACACTTGCTCTAAGAGACTACCCATGTAATTAGCGAACACCACACACATATTCCACTAACATGGCTCATATTGTCTTGGTTACCTCGAAGGACATCATGATTCATATCCACCTCATGGCATAAACACGCTATAAGACTACGCTATGCATTGGTCATGACTCGACACATGCCCTAAATGGTAATAGACTGCTAGCCTAGGTGACACACAGGGCATTTACATTACTGACACATGGCTATATATGTTGTCATAACATGGCTATTTAGATTGTCGACACATGGCTATGGTGTGCAAATCCGGGGCGCGACTACCACGATCAGTCCGCTAGGATGAATACTAGCCAATCTGGTTCAACTTCCATAATATAAAGGGTGTCAGCCAGTGAATAGACAAATACTAAATATATATAATAGCTGACACACAGCTACATACTCGTGCCGACACACAGCACGATACATATGCCGAGATACGGCTAAATACATGACTCATTCCAGTGAGCCCCATCATATATAATAAATCCCTATATAAGTGTCATTAACGAGCAAAGGATAACCGAATAAATAACACAACGGCGTCTCATCCACCACGTGTACAGTGCTCACACATCACACTTGCTCCTTCAATACTCTATATAACGAGTCCAAAGAATAATCGGAGAACTATTATCGAATGCCCCATCCAATAAACAGAGAAATATTACCGAATGCCCCATCCCAAATGGTATTATAACACCTCTTATTCAGATTTCGGTGACACAGAATTAAATATTTGAAATTATAAAGAAATGTGTCATCACCGTATCATATCAAAATCACAAATCATATCAATATCAACGATGAATCATTCATGATACTAAATCAATATAAGAAAATGTGAAACTAAAAAATATAAAAATCATATATAAAATTCCAATTTAATTAGAAACGAAATAATAATAAAGTTCAACAATATCTTTCTTTAAATAATTAAATCAAATATTCATATATATATATATATAACACACTTTAATAATTCATCAGTAATCATATTATTAATGAAACACGCTTTAAAATACTTAAAATATTTATCGGAAAATATTTTATATTTTTCATAATTTCAGAATCTTTTAAATAATCAATTTAAACTAGATATGAAATCTTCTTTTCAATAAATTAATAGTTTTAAATAAAACCTTCCTTCAATCAATTTTATATTTTAGAATTAATAAAACTAGCAATATATATATATATATATAATAATAATTTCACTTATCAAGATTACTATACGACCAAAAAATCCTTTTTAGAAGTCTACCCATAATTTTTGATAATTAATTACCATTTTAAAATAAATTATATTTATTTCAAACCATAATTCGAAACTTTCACTATACATTCGAAACCTTCAAATCACTTTAAAAATCAAATATAATTTACAAAGATCATTTAACAATTTTCTATAATTAAATAATATTTTAAAATAAATTTATAATCAAAAGAAAACTATATTAATATTTGTAACTAAAATATATTAGTGAATTTGAAAATAGCTAAATTGAATAAAATTTAGTAAAATATTTATAAAATACTTCTAATAAAAATTTCTAAACCCTTAAATAATTTTTCCAAAGCTTTTTAAAATATTTTAAAACTAGAAAATAATTAATCATCTAAGTTTATACATCATAAAGCAAAATTATCCAAAATCATTAATTATCAATGTAAATTTTATCGTGCAGCCCGACCAAGTTACATCAAATTCCAACCACCCAACAATGCACATACAACTGTTAAATAACCTACACGAATAAAAATACAAATAGATGACACCTCCTTTGTATTTTGACCATCCAACAAACAAACAAAAATATCGACTTCAACTCCAAAATCATAGCCAATATCATAATAATCAATCAATATTCCAACCAAATATTTCAACTAAGCAACTAATCAATAGGGCAAAATGAATATAATGAGCAAGCAATGAATTGTAGATATAGTTGTGAGTGTATACTTACCGAATTGTCGAGCAAAGACCATAACTATCATAAATTGATGTTATACTTCAGCCACCACCTAACATCCTCAAAGACATAGCAACAATCTAGACCCTTCTCTACCATGCCACACCCGCACAAACAAAAGCATTGCCTTCGACAAGCTCGCGTGCGTCAAGCCACAGCTTCGGCCACGCAACCTCATCATCGTCACTCCCAGGTCACGACTTCTATTGTGCACAAATGCACAAAGCATCATGACTTCCAGCCATTGCGGCATGCTTCAATCAAGCTGCCGCTACTGTCGCTCGCCCTAAATCACGAGCACCTTAACCCTCTATCATCATCGACGTGTTGCTTACCGCCTCCGTGCATGATAATTTTTGTAAATCTAATTTCCAATTTTGATTACAAGAGTTTTCAAAGAATTAAGGCTTTCGAATGAATATATTAAAGGAGCATGGGTTGGTTTTCGGAAAAATAGAGGAGAGGGAAAAGGAGTTTGGGCTTAATTCTATTGGGCCTTAAATTCCAATTTAATTTAGTTTTAATTAATTTCTTTCACACTTCAATTTGAATACTTATAAATATATTTCAACCTAGTTTAAATTGATTTCCACTTCACTCAACAAATTATATTTCGATAATCGGACAATTTTATTCAATTCAATACCTGTTTATTTTGATTTAATTATTCATTATATTAATATAAAATAAATTTATTTTCTTACTATTTTGATCATATATAAAAATTATTTACACTTTAAAATATTTATAATTAATTAAAACATTTTATTCAGTTTTAATTTATTATTTGAAAAGAATTTATTAATTTAATTTATTAAAATAAAATCTTTTATTAAATAGAATTTATTTAAGTGAAATTTTATTTTCAAAAATAATAGCTATTAAAAATAAGATTCAAAGGTTTCATTTTAATTAAATTTATTATTACGGCCTAGAAAGAAGGATGGTTACAAAACCTCTAGGCTGCATCCTTTACAAGTACTAAATGAACCACTTTCCTATCATGATCCAATACTTCTCCATACATAGTCGTCCAATCCTTCCCAAAAAATTTGTCATTCCTTGATGAAATTCCATCGGTGGAACCTTTTCCAAACATAACTTCTCGACATTTTACTACAATTGTTTTATGGCCAAGGCAACTCAAGATGGAATGGTGTCTTGCCATATTAACCTAATAGACATAATGTTTATTACTTAAATAGTGTCATAGCCAAAACTCCACTAAGAACATTTAAAATGGATGATGTCCTAGCCTAGTGAACTTGATATGGAACTCATGTCACCTTAGCCTCAAATTATGTACTTGCAATTGCGACGACAACTTAAGTATTAGTATTTGAGAAATATGTCCATAGAACGGCTATAGTAAGACGAAAATCTACTTGCCTTGTACCTATAACGTGTAAAGCCAAAAGCAACTTGTGTGGCGTAACGTTATATGAAATGTTGGATCAAGGACACCCATCCATATATAATCCAAATCATTTATCTCTTCTGACGATGTTAAAATAACTAATACTTTAGCAACTTATAATCGATAAACAACTCCTTTGGTTTAACAAAAGCATGCTCAAATTTCAAGTTCCTCGAGAAACTAATTTTTTCTTGGTAAAGCATGTTAACGGTGCAGAAATCATTGCAAAGTCTTTAATGGACTTCTTATAGTAGCTAGCTAAACCAAGGAAATTCTTACCTCTATAGTGTTCTTTGGTACAATAAAATATCTTGGCTTACTCTTTCCTTTCATGAAAATTAATTAACTTTTAGCCAATCACATCTTCCAAACCTCCTCGCACTAAGATTAGGCAACCCAAACCATATTTGGGTAGTAAAAAACATGAAGTGGCGTTCACTCTTTATTATTATAGAAAATTCAACTTGGTATCTCACCCTTCCACTTCGAATGTTGATTGAAAATGTCACCAAATCTCTATTTTAATTCCTTTCTTTATCCCAAATCTTCCAATGCTTTACAATTCCATAATTAGCAAGTCCTTAGCACATGGGAAATTTGACTATTCTAGCTTGTCCATCCTAATCAATCCAAATTTTATAGACTATGTAATCCTTCTAACTCCAACAAATCTTCAAGTTAAAATATCAATAACCTTTTTAATTCAGCTTTTAAATCAATTTTTTTATTTCCAATCTTATTATTATTATTTTCAGAAAAACTAGTAAGTTTCAAAATCATAAGATTGTCTACTAATCTTAACTACGACAACCTACACCACCCGACACACTGATCTAAAGCCTGGGGTGACTTTCAGACTCGTGTCGTGCCAAGAAATACGGGCTGTTGTGGTTTTTATAACGTTACAAAGACTAAAGCAACAAATATAATCTAAGATATAATACATTTTCATAACTCATAGCGAAAGGAATAAAACATATAATACTAGAGAATACACATCTTAAAAATATCCAAATCATAGTCTTGGAAAATCAATATGTATACCAATAAAGAGTACACAGAAAATATCACTCCAAGTCTGATACAAGAAATAAAATGTACTAATAAGATAGATAAATACATGGAGAGTGAATATGGTAAAGAGAAACTCAAAAGATGAGCGCGCCACTCCAAGTATCAACAATGGGCTAACCACCTACTGCACTATCCACCTATGGTGGGGAAAAAGAAGGAAAAAAGGTGGGTCGTACAAAAGTTTGTTGAATGAGTACAAGTTTAACATGTGATGATCATGTGTAGTTAACTTTAATACTACTCCATATGATATAGGGTATGCTACAAGTGTCCATGAATTCTTAAGGTCCATTATCTAAGGGTTCTTATCTAATCCAAGGATCAAACTACAGTCAAACCTCACAACTAACGATCGACTAATGCTCCTAGAGCTACCCAATAAGGAAACACTACCATACCGTGGAAGCCAATTTCCATTAATATCACCGCATAATGCTACTATGGGAACTGGTCTCCTATACTAATATGACTTCCCATAACCCAACTACGCTTGGAGAAGGAGAACTCGAAATACCAACTCATCAGTGTGTCTTTGTCTGCATATGTGTCCATCTCTCGATTGTAGTTGGCGCCTCTTATTGCATGCCCCGTGATCACTATCTAATATGTATCATGTCGCGTCCGAACCGTGCATACCAGGACTCTTGTTGTGCCGTATTGCTTCTTTGAATATGCTGAATAGAATCCCCAGTTGATACCAGGCCGGACTATGTCCGAATAGAACCCCAGTTGGTACCAGGCCCACTCATCTGGCATCCATCAGTGCTACGCGTCCACATTAGAACCTCCCTATGAGTGAAATTTTTCGACAATACATCACCCTCAGTCGATTTCTCGAACCCAAATTAGGTAGAGAACATTTACCCAACACCGCAATGACCTAGTGTCCTCTCATAGGGAACTAGCTTTCCTACCATCTCTAACGTACACACTTAGTCCAAAATAGGCTCACACAATAATTTATAATTTATACAAATTTTATTATTAACCTGGGCCTTAGGCCAAGGTTCAGAATATACGTTTCAAGGGGCAACCGGTCAAACTCTAACACTAATTGGTCGACCACTTGCGGTCGACCGCTCGAGATGAGGGTCGACCGGTCGTTGTTCAAAATTTAGGGTTCGTGTGTTTTTCTTATGTTGATTTTTAATTAGCTTAATTTCAGTTGATTACAGTGTTTATAGTGAACCCTAACAATTATTTTGACCAGTCGGTATTTCTCAATTTCAATTTCAGTTATCCAATCAAGGGTTTATAAGTTTTAGGGTTTACTGATTTTTGGGTTTACAGTTAAATAATTAAAGGGATGTGCTAGCATTAACATCAGAATTGTCCAATTACAGTGGTTTCAACTCTACCCTAGATATTGGTTTTAAATTAGGGTTTTATAGTTTAAAATTAGATTTCTATCATCCTATATCATATGGAATATAGTAGATTTAACTATAATAATCATCTAATTAAATTTGTTCCCACTCACCTTATGCTTAAGCTCTTCCAACTTGCTCCACTTGAGAATCACCCTCTGTTCGCTTGCTGCTCCTAGATTCGATTGGTTGTAATTCTTCTACTTTGATTTTAATTAGATTTTGAAGAATTTGTTAGGGTTAGTGGAGAGTTTAGATTTTGGCAGAGTTTTAGTATAGTAAACGTTTCTTTAGATTTTAGGGTTAGGTTAGTGTTATATTTATAGGGGCTAGCAATTAGTTTAGGATGTTGGATCTATCCTGGAGAATATTCAGGGTTATCACATACGCACATCTAAGCTTGGCGACGAAGCAAACCATCATGACCGTTCAATTGTGAAAGTGACTAAGCATCGTGCAATATGGAATATTGACAATTATTTACTTGTGCGGAATATAAATATAAAAGTAAAATAATAAAGTAAATAACACTAGAGATTTTTATAATGGTTCGAACTTCCTGTTCTACGTCCAGTCCCAGACTCCTTTTGGAATTCAGCTATAAACCCTCACTTGACCCGGAGGAACAAGTATACACCACCAGAGCAACTGAATAGGACTTCTACCACTTAAGCAACTGAATAGGACTTTAACCGCCTGAGCAATCAAACGGGACTTCGAATACAAACAGTAAAATTTCTTCCGACCGAGTATTCTCTTGAGTAGTACTAATAAGTCAATAACGTACACCCTTCCTATAATCTTCTCCTTTGTGGTATATAGTGTGATTAGTGAAGATAGGAAGTTTATTTATTCACTAATGAGATTTGCTTAAATGAACAAGTGATTAGAATTGAAAGTATTTGAATGCAAATAGCAAGATTGTTTAGACAATAAGAATAAGAAAATGGAATCAGAATTAAGTGATTAGAAGAATTGATTTATTGGCTATATATAGTGATTTAAGAGTTGCAATTATTTATGAAAAGTAGCGATCAAAAGATATGAAGCAACTTTGGAATCAAAAGTTGTTTCTCGTGACGACCCACTTTTTTGGACGGTTTAAATCGACAATAAACCACACATGACTAACTCAAACCATTCAAAAGGGAGGATTGTCAATGGGGTAAATAAGAAAATAAGAGAAAAGAAGAAAAACAAAGCACAGAATCTTGCAGCAGAATTAATAAAATATAATAATCACACAAACAATTCATAAAGTTGTTTTACAATATACATTTGATTACAAAAATTTTACACAAAATCATAGTACAATCAACAAAAATACCAAAATAATGCAGCGGAATAATACTAATAATATAATATGTCAAACTTTGTCTTCGTCCTCCAGAAATAATGTCTTCAAACACTAAAATGCTCAGGTTGACCCGAGTGTAATGAAAAGACAAAACACTCGAGTCAGAACTAAAAATTCTTATGTAAGTTAAATCAACAACAAGTAAATAGGAGTGTAATAGCTTCTGAGATGTTTACGGGATTTTACATCTCCTATACAATGTATAACGTGCGTGAATAACTTAAGAGATGTTACGGGATTTTCTGTTTCCTAAGGATCTGTCAAACTATCTATATGTAGTAAAATACGCTATATATGTAGTGTCTATCAGTAATGTAAAGTATTAAAATAGCTTTAAGGCTTTACATTGATCCCCTATAACAATTTTTAAGTAGGTAGTCTATGTAGGTCCTGCAACACAGCCAGTAACGTCGGTAGCCAGTGAGTCCCCTATAGGTATCATACTAAAACAAAATCGTAGTGGTCGCGAATAAGGATAAAGAGTATGACAAGGCACGTGAGGCGATGCCCAAGGTAGTATACTACCGTTTTGCCTTTCCTGACTGGTGCTAACCCCTAACGGCCCACCACGTCCAACACCCTAAAAAAATCAAATCAAGGTGCACCAATTAAGCTAACATCAATATGGTAATACGAAGAGGTGTGTCCGCTAGAGGTAGCTAGCCTCAGTGGTCAGGTACGACTCTTGTTTTAGTCATTTCAAATTAACAGAAGTGTCGGGGTCATCCATCATCGTTCTCTTTCTCCAAATCCAGCAAACGCCTCCAATTCAACCTCTACATTCTGGATATCATCCACCGCGTACACAGCTGTTAAAGTGGTTCCAATATTGACAGAGAGTGCGCCAATAAGAGGCCCCGGTCTCTTTAACAACCAAACATCATTTTTCACACCGGTTGGTTCTTTTACATTTCAAAACCGATTCATATTTGATATCAAAATATCATATTCCTTTCAAAATATCCTTCATTTCAAAATCATCATATTTACTCAAAATATGTCATTTCCACTTGAAAATATCATTTCAAATTCCAACTTAGGTTATAACTTCATTTAACCACATTCGCATTTAAATCAACGATTTACATATAAACATTCCAACTTTGCACAATTTGAAATTCTAGAAAATATTTTGAATAGTTATAAATAGTTTAAAATAGTCTATATAGTTTAGAGATTTAAAACAGTTTAATATAAAATGGTTTGCATATTGAAATTTTTTTATATAGTGAAATAGTTTGGGAAAACTAAATAATTTTGAATATTAAAAATAATAGATTTTAAACAGTTTATATCAAAAATAATTTATTTTGAAAATAATATCAAATCAAACTATTTCTTTCCATTTCAACCATCTGGACCAATGTCCAATTTCAAATCAACAAATTCAATTTCAAATCTTTCAATTCAATTGACTCAATTTAGATTCAATGTCAAATCAACTTGATTTCAATTTCAATTCTAATTAACTTCAATTTTTTCGAAACGTTCATTTTTAACTTCAAATTCGACTCAACAGTCCAATTCAATGATTTAAGTTTCAATCCAATTATTATTTAAACCATTTCAATTTATATCAAGTTCATGCCCAATTTCAATTTACCGATTTAAAACACTTTTTTTGAGAGTGACGGGTGTGTAGCGTGAAACTACACAGCCGGTTAAATAGTTATATTATATAGTACTGAAGAGGTCGATCGACATGCCCGATTGATGGCCAAAAAATAGGTGCGAAGCAACAAACTATAATGGAAATACTAGAGTATCATAGACTATTACATATTAACTGTAGTACGTGATATCCCCCTATAGACTAAGACTACCTCTCCGGAGATGCAGTGGTGCTTCCTTGGGATTCTACTGGTTGGACGCTGCACTGCGGGAGACTCAGGCGGAAAGGCGCAGAGTGACATTGACCTGTTATAGAGGAGAAAATGTGAGTGATAGTTCTACAGGTTCCCTCGAAATGGCGTGTTGGTTTCCCAAATACAAGGGCATTCCTCTCTTTCCAAATGCACCAGCTAAAGGTTGATATGAAGGTGTCCATCAGTAAACTCTGCTGATTAAACTGCCAATACTCGAAGTAAGAGGTCACGCTGGGGATAAACCCCAGAAGATAGGCACTAGTTGCAGCCCAAATTGAGTAAGAGAAATCACATTCAAAGAAAAGGTGAGTTACTGATTCGTTCTGAGTTGAACAAAAGACGCAGCGCGGATCAATGTGGATGTTGAGTCTGTTGAGTCTGTCTTTGGTATTAATTCTGCCAGAAATTAGGCACCATTGGAAAAAGGCTATACGAGGTGGAAGGTTGCAATGCCAAACCCTGGGGAAGGAGAGAAGGCGACCGGGGTGAATTAGGTATTGATAACAGGAGGCGACTGAGAATCCTTTGGAAGGTGCAAGGGCCCAGAGAAAGAGGTCTTGACTGTTGGAAGGGCGGATCGACAGGAGGATATTTGTGGCGGAGAGAAGTTCAGGAACTAGATCTGCATCGAAGATGGAAGGTGGGCAAAGGTGTTCGGGGCCTAGGGTGAGATAGTCTTCAACTGTTGCATTTGGGAGGGCGGCGTGCGAGAAGAGGTTGGGTAGTAGTTTAGCGAGGGGCAATTGTCCATACCAGGTATCTAACCAGAATAGGCACCTGTTGCCGCTTTCGACTTTAACCTGAAACAGTGCTCTGACTCTAGGTAGGGTTTGAAGGACCCCCGACCAGAAAGGGGATGGATGGGACCGGGTGGTGAGGTGGAGTGCCAAATGAGGGTTTGAAACACTTAAATCAATTTAAACCTCATTGTTAAATTTTAAGATCCAAACTTTAAAATAATTCAATTTTCCGAATTAAAGTCAAATATCAATTATAACTTCACATTTCCACTTCAATTCTTAAAACAATTTCTTTTAACCAATTTCAATTTCAACATTTCAAAGCTTGAATTGGAAAATAATTTAATTCATATAAACCCACAATTTATTTCCTTTAAAACAACATCATTTAATCAAAAATCCAAATTCAAGATTTTTAAACCATTTAATTTGACCAATCTTGTGTCCGTATATAATTTTCTACCATATGGCCAAGTGATCAATTATTTCAATTTTAATTATAGAGATGGATATATATCATTTCAATCCAAATCGAAGTGTCATAGGTATATATCATTTCAACCTATTTCTTAATTTATTCGAACTAATTCAAATAATAGTTTATATGCTTTCAATTAATATACAGAGTGATAACATGGATATATAAAAATAAATAAACATCCAATCACCCAAAATGTCAACAAATAGACATCCATCACAATCAACATCCAAATCAGCCAATAAATCACAACAATTACTAGATACCAATATCATGTCTTAACTAGCAATTAAATTCAATATTTATTTAAATGTCAATTTAATTCAATATAAAATTCAATTACAATTAAAATGGCAAATTTAAACTACCATACAGTAACCAATAAAATTCTTATCACATCATAAATTTGATTCAACTAACATAAGAAGGTTCAGTATTGCGTGAGTGGGTTAAATCACTCACCTTTGATTTATAGTCGATTAAAAAATCCAATAAAAGCCCAAAATTTGAACAGTCCTCAAATTCAACCAAACCAGTTCCATATTGTTCGGAAATACGATATGATACTAACGGAAGAAACCGCGTCCAAATCCGAGTTCGTATGCAAAAGTTATTAACGTTAGAAGTTTGAAATTTGAATTTTAAATTAAAATAGATTGAGGCGCAAAACTGTAAATATGCTACCTCTCTCGAACCCTAGAAGAATGTCGACCGAGTATACAAGCTATAGCCGCCACCCAAGATTGACGACCGCATGTTGTCACGCACCTCGCCACCACGATCGAGCATCACCACTTGCCTCCCCAGTCCACGCCGCCTCATCCTGGACCCACGCGGCCACCTCTGGTCGAGTGTGGAAGCTCCGTCGCCACTGCCGTAATCACCCAGATCTGGCGAATTGTGGCATCTCCGACATGGTCCAACCATACAGATGAACTCGCCACAGCCTCCTCCACGCGCCAGTGCCTCCCGATCATCGGTTGGTCGACGGTCCACTGTTGATTTGCAAACCCTACAACGGACGGCCAAGAAGTTTCACTGAATTTCGGAGAAACAGAGACTCCAATCAAAAAACGAATTGCAGATGTAGATTACATTCGTCAAGGGCTTCGCAACGATATTTTATATGACATGATTTTAGCAGTTTGAATTTTGGAGTTTGATTTGGAATTGCAATTAGTTTTCTGATGTCTGCCATTGAGAAGGAACAAATGAGATAGATATTGTACGGGCAGAAAAAGAAAATAAAAGACTACTAGGGTTTATAACAGCCTATATAAAGACAGAGATGGATAAGAATGGATGGGACAGATCGAATGGGTCGAAGCGATAACAAAGATTCATTCCCGAAACGAAAGTAGGTCATCCCATATATCGAAATATAGGCTTTCAATATTTTTAAACTCAATGGGACTAATTTCCAAACCTAATTCCATTGTATATAAAAGTTAGCATTTAAAATCAGATTATATTAATTAAATTCCTTTAATTGATTTCTACGCGATTCGAGCTCGCACGATCAAACAATAAGTCTGATCGCTACGAAACATGAAATCCTATTATAATTCACTATTGCGGATCCGATGAAACTGGTTTCGTCGAAATCCGAGACAGTGCCCAAACGGCTAATTTTACACGTTAGTTAAATGAATTATTATTTAAAAATCAATTTATTTACTTTTAAATTCAAATTTAAAAGTAAACAAATTTTATCATTCTTAATTACACAGAAATTAATAATTTTTAAAATAAAATTTTCCATGTTAAATTCAAGATTTAAATATTACATTAATTTCAGCGTTAAATTACAATTGTAATAAAATCCTAGTTTATTATAATTTAAATTTCAATCAAATTCTTTTATTATATTTTAATTTCAATCAAATTCTTTTATTTGATTTACAAGTTCTTGTATTAAATCAACAATTCCCTTATGAAATTTATTAACATAAGTTTCCATCTTATTATTCTCAACTCTACAGTTAACATCTTTTCTTATATTAACTGCAATATTTAATTACATTAAATTTCGTTGATTTCCAAATTAACTCCAAAGCAGATTAAATAATAAGATGGGTAATAAAACAATATTTTCATCTTAGTAATATAACACAATTGTAAATTTATTGTTTAAAAACAAAAGCGAATAAATTTACGTACTAAATGATTGATTTCATATTCCATACTAAAACCAATTAAATAAAATAACATACAATTTCACCATTAATACAACATTGAATTTATTCCTTATTTAAAATTATAAAAAAATTAACTTTTCAATTATTTCAATTGATTGAAATTACATTAAAATAGTTGTCAATAACATTCAAACAATGATATTAAATTATATTCTAATTATTTTTTTCATTAATAAATCATAAATTTTAATTTCTCAAAATATTAAATTCCAAAAATCTTATTAAATTTAATATTTTTAATTATCAAAAATACGGATCGTTACATTTCTGTTCGCTAAAGTGAAGTGTCTTTTCAAAATATAGTCGTTATGAAGATTCAACCGACTAGATAGCAAGGGTCAGCCAGTTGAATGGATTAAAAATCGCTGAAGCAAGAAAACGGTGCAAAAATGACCCAATTCAGCCGGCTGAATATGCCAGGGCAGCCGACTGAATATTCAAAATAAACTGTGCACATGCACAGAATTCAGTCGGCTGAATGACCTTATTCAGCCGGCTGAATTTTGTTGATGAACAAAAATTGCCTTAGCTCAGTTGGTTAGAGCACTTTCTTTATAAACTAGTGGCTCTGGTTCGAGTCTTGCTCCATGCATTTTTGAAAACTTGATTTTTATTAAAATATGATTTCACCAATGACCCAAGTTCGAGTCTTGCTTCATATATTATTATTATTATTATTATTACTACTATTATTTTTTGAAAAAATAAACTTTCATTGCTTTCATAAATTTTTTCGAATGTGTGTGTACATATGTGTATACCACTTTGAGAAGATTTTAACATCTGTAAACTCTAGACATGACACTCTATGACTAATAGTACTTTGTTTGTCACCTTCGTCTTGTCTCTATCATGTATATCTCTTCTTGTATCTCCGTATATATATTTTTATCCTTTTTTATACTGTGTATCTTCATGTTGAACTTATTTGTTTGTCTATTTTTGATACTCATGTACCTGCAAGTTAGCTTAGAGGTTCTTTGGCATAATTGTATAGTTGTTGTCATTAAAATCCAATAACAGAGATTCTAACAAATTGCTCCATATAACGTTCGATTTTACAAAGCCAACGGTCGACTGCCCGTCCCCATGGGTCAACCGCTACCGGTTAACTATCAATCCTTCATTGAGATATTTTTATTTTTAAATTTTATTTGATTTCAAATTTTCAAACATCTGTGGCTTCTCTGTACTAACTCCGATTTCGAAGTGTTATATATGAAAATTGTCTGAAAAACTGCAACGAACGTAATGGTGCAAGTTTCGTAGCCAAATTCAAAAATCTATGAAACTTTCAATTTGGTCCTTGTTTTACGTAAATTTAATTTTCTTATTAAATTTTTTAGGGTGTTACATGCTCCTTCCTTAAAAAGATTTCATCCCGAAAATCTCCAAGGATGGAAAAAAATAGGACTTACACACACAGCAACCAATAGCTACAATCATCTACTCATCCATCATCAACAGGAAATCATTGTCCTTAGAAATTTTTTTGTAATGCAATATGTACATATATATGCAATTCGAAATGCACGTGTACCTATACTAATGCAGAAATTTAGGCGGTCCTCGATCTAGTCGACGTCCTATCATGCAAATGCTCATACCATGCATCCAAATGTATGCAACATCATAAGTATACTTGCAATTCTATATATATGCACAACCATACAACCCATATGCAACATCCATATGCATAATATTCACTGACATAACAACAATCAAGAGATAATATGCTACCAAATGTGAGTGTGTGTATACCTAGAGGATATACTATCCTAAATATCTAAAAGAAAACAGTCCAAACAATACATTCACTAGCATCCATCATCCATAACACGTCAAATTGACATGTTTACAACCATTCCTACCATCCAACGGTCTCTACCTAAAGGGTATACCAACTAGATCCTACACATAAGTAATCTATACTTATAAGAATGAAATTGGAAACATACCAAAAAAGAGTTGTGGATGGGTAGCGCGGATCCTCTCCTCCGGCTCCTATGTACTCTCCACTGGATCGTTTCCCCATCGGAATTTAACAAGTCTAGTCTCCTTGTTGCGGAGTCACTTTGTTCCATGCTCAAGAATACGAGTGGGTGCATGGCGAATATGTGACTACCTTTCGACCTCCACCTCCTCTAGCTGACTTAGCTTGACTACGGTAGTTGTATCGTGCAAGCACTTCCACAAATGTTACACATGGAAAACACTATGTACCCATGCTAACTTCTCTGAAAGCTTTACTCTATTTGTCAACTTCTCTACTCTAGCATCTATCGGGAAAGGCCTTACAAACCTTGGTGCTGGCTTTCCCGACCTACCAATTATCATAATATGCCTAAACAGTGAAACTTTCACAAACACCATGTACCCCACTGTGAACTCTAACTCTATATGTCTCATGTCAGCATAAGATTTAGGCTTATCCTGAGCGGTCTTTATTCTCTTATGGATCAAGTCCACCTTCTCTGACGTCTCCATCACAATATCCTGCCAAAGAATAATCCTCTTCGTAGTGTTCCACCAACACAACGCTGATCTACATGGTTAACTGTATTCGCCGTATATCCCTCGAATGGTGCCATCCCAATGCTAGCCTGATAAATATTATTATAGGTAAACTCCATCTATGGCAAGTGATCCTCCCAAGAACCACCAAAGTCCAAAATGCACGTCCATAATAGGTCCTCCAATACCCGATTCACTCTCTCTGTATGTCCGTCTGTCTATGGATGATATGCGGTGCTCCAACTCAACTCGATCCCTAAAGCTTCCCGTAGACTCCTCTAAAACTCGCTGGTGAAAAGTGGATCTCAGTCGCTAACCATACTAGTAGGAACTCCATTTAACCTAATAACCAATCTCATGTATAGAGTCGCCAATGATGCCACGGTCCTCATACTCGTCACTGGTATGAAATGAGTGCACTTGGTCAACTTATTGACTATGACCCAAATACTCTCATTCCCTCTCCTACTCCTCGATAAACTATCCACAAAATCCATAGAAATACTCTCCCATTTCCACTAAGGAATATCTAATTGCTGCAACAATCCTACCGGCTTCTTCTGCTCCGCCTTTAGCCTCTGGCAAGTCAAACATCTAGCCACATAATCCACCACATTCTTCTTCATACCGAGCTAATAAAAGACTCTCTTTATGTCATGATACATCTTGTCACCACTGAGATGAATGGTCATCTTAGAACGGTGAGACGCAGCTAGTACCACATCTACAAAATCCATACTAAGAGGAACACAAAGCATACGTCCCTCCATAACCATCCTCTCGAGTCAATGGCATAACGCCTTAAATGATGCGATGACTCTCCTCTCCCAATCCTCTCGATAATATCTACTAGCTCCTTATCTTCCTTTTGTCTAGACCCAATCTGCTCCATCATTGTAGGATGTACATCTAAAGCTGCTAGTAATCCCAAAGTAATATCTGATGATGGTCAGAAGTGGAATGTAGAAACGAACTCCAAATGTTTCCACTCCCAGAACAAAGGACTCAATACTGCAAGCTATTTGCTCAAAGCTTTTGCCACTACGTTACCCTTGCCCGAGGTATATGAGACATCAAAATCATACGATGCCAAAAACTACATCCATCTTTGTTGCCTCAACGTCCTTTTGGGAGAGCAAATACTACAAGGACTTGTGATCCATATATAGCTCAAACTACTCTCCTAAAAGTTAATACTTCCATGACAGACAATGGCCGCCAACTCAAGATCATGGGTAGGTAGTTTCTCTCTTGTGTCTTCAACTACCTACTAGCATAACTCACCACCCTTTCTTCTTGAATCAAGACCGTGCCTAACCTCGTACCATAGGCGTCGATATAAACTATAAATGGCTTCGTATTGTTAGGTAATACCAAAACTGGTGCACTAGTGAACTCATCCTTCAACTTGATAAAAGCATCTTTGAATTTTTCATGCCATAAGAAAACTATATTCTTCTTGATAAGATGGGTCAGAAGGGTAGAGATCTTCGCGAATTCCTTAATGAACTTTCGATAGTAGCCCGCTAAACCAAAGATATTTCTCATCTCCATGGCATTCTTCGGCACATGCTAATCCTTAACTGCTGTCACCTTACTGGGATCAATCACCAATCCGCTTTCTCAAACGATGTGTCCCAAAAAGCGTATCTCCTCTCTCTAAAAGTGGCACTTCAAAAACTTCGCTTTTAGTTTATGCGCACGGAGTGTATTGAGCACTTCTCCTAAATGCAATACATGCTCGTCATTGCTCCTTGAATAGACTAGAATATCATCCACAAATACCATGATGAATTTATTAAGAAACCTTATTAATACTCGGCTTATCAAATCAACAAAGAAGGCGGGTGCATTGGTCAGTCCAAGGGGTAGGACTAACCACTCATACAAGCCATCGAGTGTATAAAACACTGTTTCTGGATACAGTCCTCAACTACATGCAACTGGTGGAATACTATAGCAAAGTAAAGCTGCGAGAACACCTTAGCTCTAACTAACTGACCAAAAAGATCGTCTATTCGGGGCAGTGAATATCGATTCTTCTTTGTTAGTTTATTCAGCTCTCTATAATCGACGCAGAGTCTCAGAGAACCATCCGCCTTAGTTGAAAGATGACTGGTGCTCCCCACTTGGAAATACTCCTTCTAATAAAACCCTTCTCCAACAGCTCATTTACTTGCTTGTTCAACTTCCATCTCTCCTTTGGAGCCATATGCCTTAACGGTAAGGCGACAGCTTTGGCATTCTTAATAAGATAGATCCTAAACTCGATCTCTCTCTAGTGCGAGAGACCGCTGACCTCATCAAAAACGTTTGGGAAATCTCTATCGTCGGGCACTGAATCAAGCTCTTCATGTGATAGGTCCAAAGAATGTAGGTAGCTTAACATAAATGATCCTCGGGGATCGCAATAAACCTCCAAGCTATGCCCATTTGTGATAACCCTGATTTTATGAACAAGTTTTATAATTTAATTTAATATACTTGTTTGAATTATTTTTGGTTGCTTAGGAAATATATATATGATAAGTTGACCATAAATATATTGGGTAAATATTGATATGTATACAAGATGATATAATACATATGTACATACTTCTCTGAAAAAAAAAGAAGCAGAAAATTATTTGTAAGCTAAAGAAAACTATAGATACATGAACATAACATGATTATTACAGATATGAATGTGTCATTGAAACAAAGTCTAGAATAAGAAAAATAAAGGTTTAGGCAAGGATAGAAATATAGATATTGTACAGGCATTTTAAACAAAGGCTGGCTAAAGAAAAATTATTAGAAATTGCATGGAAATGGTATGAGTTGTTGAATAAATACTTTATCCACTTTTAGCAATTCTCTCAGCTTTTATAGAGATCATGCAAATATGGTGACTGGGGTAATAAAGTGTAATTTCTGTTAATAGAACCAGGGACCATTTACTCATTTGCTCTTAAAATGGAAAGAGAGGCTGATCATAAGTGGTGGGGTAAAATTGACACTGGGTAAATTTTAAAACCCTAGAGACAGCCAAGGTCTTGTATAAAAGAGGGTTTAAGGGTGAAAGGATCTGTCACCATTTTCTTAAAAAAAATAAATATACAGAAATATAGATAGTTAGCAAAAGAGAAAAATTGAGAAGCACTGGCCATTAGAGTTAAGTAGGAGATAGCAGATCAAAGGAAAAGGATTAAGGTGAGTAACCTCACTGAAAATTGGCATTAAGTCCTGAATATTGAGGCAGCCTAAATGGTTTTTATATTTTTAATTAATCTGTGCTTATTTTATGATATTGGTGTGTTGATGATCTGCTTAAATATTTTGTGTTAATATACCCATAAAATATATTGATGGCTTTCATGTTTGAATGATTATTGTGTCATGAAATTATCTTTGAGATGAGATGCTCTCTTTATGTGACTGTTGCATATAGATTAATTCATGGAAACTCCAGGGATATATGATATAAATCTATGGTCTAAAAATGGGAAAAATATAAATGGGGCTGTAGCATAAAGTGGTTGCTGCTTATGTCTCAAAAATAAACATGGTAACATAGAAGTGCAATGATATACTTGTGCTGAACTTCTATGATTACAAATAAATCCAGATAAGAATATAAGCTTGTGGTTTAGTCAGATCTTATGAATCTGTGATTATCTGATTAAGCCAGAGGTAAATGGATGCATCAAGGCAAATTATACATGACCATATATTTATAGGCATGATTCCCCAAAACCCATGATTTAAATAATATGTACACTGAGAAATCAAACTAGCTTGTATGAATAAATCTATGATTATTAAAAAAATGATCTGTTGTTCTTTGAACACATGCATGATGGTTGAGTTGTTTATTTTCTATGATTAATTTATGAGATGCAGAAGGGATTAGCATAAATGGGGGAAAGAGGGAAAATGAACACTTAGTAATATAACTAAGGATTTGGATCTTAGGGCTACAAAAGTATGGCTTGGCAAGGGAAATATTGCAAGCTCACACATGGTATGATTATACCCAGGGGCCTGAGTGTGCTGGGTTAACAGTGAATATGCCCCAGACAGTTTGTGTTTTAATGGAAGGAAAGTAGCTACCATCATAAAATACCTGAGATTGAATTTGGAGAATAAGTTCATAGGTAGTTTTGGGTAAAATCCCTTATAGCCAGAAAGTTATGGATAGGGAAAATGATTAAATGATGATCATAGTGGTTGGTTTAGAGTATTCTATGAGAATTATATGTTAGTGCTCTCTGAAATAATCCATTGAGTTATGTATTATTATGTTATGCATTAATGAACATGCACAGGTGATAGAGGAATGTATACTAGAGAAACATTGCTTTAACTTATCTGTTTTATAAAGCTATTTAAATTTTCAGTAAGATTATTCATACCAGACAATTTAGTCTGACCCTTTGTGTGTTTGTATCCATTGGGTGTCTCATCTTTTTATGAGGCAGCTCGTGGTGATTGTGCAGGTAAATAGGCATTTTCTTGATCAAGAATTGGATGAATTAGCTGCTAAGGAATTGGATATAATAGTTACAGACTCAAGGATATTAAAATAGATGTTAAATTGAACTTATGCTATGAAATGTTGGTTAATTTGTTTGGGAAGAAACTAATGTAATGCTATTTTCAGTTTGCAAGTGTTGAACTACTCATGAGACTTCTGTTGAAAGTTGTGAGATGCTTTGGAGAATGTTTTATTAAGTGAAACAATTTATAGTATTAACTCCCTGAATGCTTAGCAAAAGTGTGCAATGATAAGAATAATCTGAAATGATCTATAGATTGGAAATTAAAAGAGTAACCAGAGATCTGTTGTAAGTATTGATGGAAAATAAAGTAGGATAGAAACCCAGATTAATCTGTATGACATTTGTGTAAAGTAGTAGAGGAATTCAGGCTAATTTGACCAACTTTGCCAAGCCTGGGTTCAACCAGTCTAATACCCTAAGCTATTTGGTTAAGAAAGGTAACAAATAAAGCCAACCAGTAAACCAGGATTGATATAATGGAAAAATATGTTACCTGAAGTCACACAGATACACACATGCACACAGAACATAGATACACACGTGCACCCAGAACACAGATACACACATGCACACAGAATACATATACACACACTTGCACAAGGGATAATTAAGTGTTCAGTAGATCTAAATTCATGGAAATCTAAACAAACTCTAAAACTAGAGAAATAACATCTAGGATTTGCCCAAAATTAAGTAAGACAGAAAAGCTTCTTTGAAAATTATTTTGTCATGAGAAAATTATATAGAAAATTCCAAAAATAAATTCTCTGCTTCCAAAACTCCTCTACTCTGATTAAAAAGAAAGAGGAAAACTCCAAGTATCATATATATATGGTTTCTTGTATGTAAGTTGGGTGATTTGATTACAACAATATTTTTATATTGGTTGAAAGATCCTAGATAGTAGAGAAAGGATGTTCTCTTGAATAGATGATCACTGTAAAAAAAATCATTTGTGAAAAGTGGGTCATCTCAATTTGGTATCAGAGCTATGTTGATAAATAACATAGTAAAAATCTTGAATGAACTTGGTTGTTTTGAATATATGAAAGTATTGACTGTCTTGGATGCCTTGTCTTTATATACTTATATTGATAATATCTGTTATAATTGAATGATAATGAGTTGGAATAGGGTAACTTATAAAAGATTAGATAAAATGGACTAACTTAAGTGTTGTATCCATAGAACTATGGTAAGACCCAGACAACAAGGGGTAGGACCAAGTGAACCACCCATGGTGAATATGCAAGATTTCATGAGAGCTATAAGGGATGGGGTAGGCAATAGGCAAGAAAATCCACATGAGGAGCTTTCTAAACTACTCAAGACTTTTACCAATCTTGGAGGCAAGACTTTTGATGGAACAGAAGGAATAATGGGAGTTCAAAATTGGCTCAGAATTTTGGATAGAATCTTTGCTGATATGCAAGTTGAAGACCAAAAGAAGAGGCTAATAGCATCTAGACAATTGAGAGGAGCAGCTTTGGACTGGTGGGAAGTCATTATAGCTGGAAGACCTGAAGGAGAGGTGACATGGAACTAGTTCAAAGAAATGTTGGAAGGAAGATTTGTACCTGCATCAGCTAAAGAGTCTTTGCTGGAAGAATTCATTAAATTGAGACAGGGAACCCTGAGTGTTACTGAGTATACCCAGAAGTTTGAATCTCTAGCAAAGTATGGTGCAGTGCTCATCACAACTAAGGAAGCTAAAAATGGCAGATACATCCAAGGATTGAATGCCAGTCTCAGTAGAGCCATGCTACCATATAAGGATAGGACCTTTGATCAAGTTTTAGATCTGACTTTGAGCCTTGAACAACATGATAAAGCCAGAGAAAATTTCAAAGCATTTAAAAATAACCAAAACAAGAAAGGAAAGGGTAAGTTTCACCCTTATGACAAAAAGAAAATGGATGTAGCTTCCACCAAGCAATCAGAAGAAGTCAAAACTACTGAGGTTAAAAAGAAGATCACTTGCTATAATTGTGGGCAAGAGGGACACATGAAGAATAGGTGTACAAATCCCAAACCAGCATCTTTCAAGTGTCATCTGTGTGGGAAGGAAGGGCATATAAGAAGGAATTGTCCAGACTTGAGGCAAGGAAAGATGGGAATGTTGGAAGGGAAAAGCAAAATAACTGGAAGTCCAAATGTTGAAAATCATGGCCAAGTTGAAGGTACTTTGCTTATTCACTCAATACCTTTTGCAGTAGTGTATGATACTGGGGCTACACACTCATTAATTTCCCATGACATTGTACAACAGCTAAAATTAAATTGTATGCTTGTAGATAAGCCCTTGCTTATTAAAAGTCCTTTAGGTAGTTCCTGTGTATTGGGTATAATATGTAAACAATTAGGACTGAATATAGGGGGACATATGTTTGGTGCAGACCTATATGTGTTGCAATATCCAGGCATGGGAGTTATTTTAGGAGTTGATTGGTTAAAAAGATATAAGACAGTTATAAATATGGAGACCTCCACCTTATCATTGAAAACTTCTAATGAAAAAAGGGTAGTTGTTCTTTGTGAAGCAAATAAGAACAGAAGCATAGCCACCCTTGATAACTTGACTGGTGAGAAGCACATGCCTGCATTAGAAGAAATCCCTATAGTAAATCAGTATGCTGATGTATTTGGTGAGGTTAAGGGAATTGTTAACCATAGACCAGTAGAATTTTCTATCAAACTAATTCCAGGAGCTAACCCAGTGGTTAAGAGGCCAACTAGAATGGGGCCTAAAGAACTAACAGAACTGAAAAAGCAGTTGGTTGAACTAGAAGAAAAAGGATTCATCAGACCTAGTAGCTCATCATGGGGAGCACCAGTGGTTTTTGTTAAGAAGCAAGATGGATCTCTCAAATTATGTATTGATTATAGGGAGTTAAATAAAATCACAATTAAAAATAAATACCCCTTGCCAAGAATTGATGATCTTTTTGATCAATTAAGTGGTGCAAAAATATTTTCTAGACTTGACTTAGCTTCAGGATTTCATCAAATGAAAGTAGAAGAGGAAAGCATCAAATATACTGCTTTTAATACTAGGTATGGACTTTATGAATTTTTGGTGATGCCCTTTGGCTTGACCAATGCCCCCTCTTACTTTGTTGATTTGATGAATAGAATTTTTAGAAAATATTTAGATAAATTTGTATTGATATTTATTGATGATATACTGATTTATTCTAAAACAATTGAAGAACATGAGAATCATTTGCATATAGTACTGCAGAAATTAAGGCAAGAAAATTTAAAGGCAAAATTTTCAAAGTGTACTTTTTGGCAAAATGAGGTAAATTTTTTAGGTTATGTAGTATCAGAAAAAGGCTTATCTGTAGATCCCAATAAGGTGATGGCAATTCAAACATGGAAAAGGCCTACCAGTGTCACAGAGGTTAGGTCATTTATGGGAATGGCTGGTTATTATAGAAGGTTTATAAGGGATTTTGCAAAAATTTCAATTCCATTAACTAAATTGACTAGGAAGAATCAGGCTTTTGTTTGGACTGAGGAGTGTGAGAAAGCCTTTGAGAGATTAAAAGAAGCATTAATACAAGCTCCAATACTAAAGGTGCCTGAAGGGAATGAGAATTTGGTGATATATACTGATGCAAGTGGACAGGGACTTGGGGCAGTGTTGATGCAACAACATCAAGTAATAGCTTATGCCTCTAGACAGTTGAAGCCCAGTGAGGTAAAGTATGCTACACATGATCTTGAATTGTCTGCTATAGTGTATGCTCTTAAGTTATGGAGACATTATTTGTTAGGGGCTAAATTTGAAGTCTATACAGATCATAAGTCACTCAAATATTTGTTTTCACAAAAAGAATTGAACATGAGGCAGCAAAGATGGATTGAACTCTTGGCCTCATATGATTTTGAAATACTATATACACCTGGCAAAGCTAATAAAGTGGCAGATGCTTTGAGTAGACAGCATGCCAACATAGCTAGATTGATGATAGAAGAATTTAATACTTTATCATTACTGATTGACTCAGAAGTGAAAAGGGACAGTGAAGGAAATATGAGCCTATGCAGTGAGAAGGAAGAAATAGGAATGCTGAGTTTTGTTACTTTGGGATCAGAATTGAAAAATAAAATTATAAAGTTACAAGACCAAGATCCATTTTTACTTGAAAAGAAAGTTCAAATATTAAATGGTGAGGTAGTGGAAGGATTTCAATTGAATAAACAAGGTCATTTGGAGAAGGGAAAGAGAATATGTGTTCCTACCATTGAAGAATTGAAGCAAGAAATTTTGGATGCTTATCACAGAAGCAAGTATACCATACATCCCGGAAGCACCAGAATGTATCACAACCTAAGAAGAGATTATTGGTGGAGTGGGATGAAAAGTGCAGTGGCATTATATGTGTCTAAGTGCATGGTTTGTCAACAGGTAAAGACTGAATATCAAAGACCCTCAGGAATGCTGCAACCTTTACAAATACCACAATGGAAATGGGAAGACATATCAATGGACTTCATTGATGGTTTGCCTAAGACTAGGAGGGGAAATGATAGTATTTGGGTTGTAGTTGATAGGTTAACCAAAACAGCTTATTTTATACCTGTAAAATAATATAGGAATGCATGCACCTTAGCTCAGTTATTTATTAAAGAAGTAGTTAGATTGCATGGAATACCAAAGACTATAGTAAGTGATAGAGATACCATCTTCACTTCGAAATTCTGGCAAAGTTTCCACAAGGCAATGGGGACTGATTTATGCTTGAGCACAGCATATCACCCTCAATCTGATGGCCAAACAGAAATTGTGAACAAATTACTTGAAGACATGTTGAGGGCATGTATATTAGATTGGGGAGGAAGTTGGGAAGATCACATATTTCTGGCAGAATTTGCATATAACAACAGCCATCACAGTAGCATAGGCATGGCACCCTTTGAAGCACTTTATGGTTGACCCTGTTTATCACCTTCAAGTTGGATTGAGTCTGGGGAGAAAGTGATCTTAGGACCAGAAAATGTAAAAGAGACCTCTGAAAAGATAGCCTTGATTAGGAAAAGGATTGCTTCTGCCCAAGATAGGCAAAAGAAATATGCTAATCAAAAGAGGAAAGAAGTGCAGTATGATGTGGGGAATTATGTATTTATTAAAATATCACCCATGAAAAAGATTTTGAGATTTGGAAAACAAGGAAAGTTGATACCAAGGTATATATGACCATATAAAATTCTAAAAAGAATTGGAAATGTAGCCTATAAGTTAGAATTACCAGAGGAGATGAGAGCAATGCATGATGTTTTTCATGTATCCCAGTTAAGGAGATGGGTTCATGATGAAGAAACAATTTTAAAATCCCCTGAGAAAGTGCAGATTGATCCCAGGATGGTGTATGAGAAGAAGCCTGTAGGCATAGTTGCAAAGGAAATTAAGAAACTGAGAAACAAAGAAATAAAATTAGTAAAAGTGCAATGGAGTCTTGACCCAAATGATTGCACATGGGAGGTGGAAGATAAAATCAGAAGTGATTATCCCCAGCTAATTGATTGAACCAAAAGGTAAAAATATATATATACATAAGTATACTAATGAATGATTTGATTGAATACTTTGTTATGCATAGAAGTTTAATTAATGATTGATTGCTGAATTGAAAATGTCTGAATTAAGTATGAAAGAATTGTGAGACACAATTCCTAAAAGGAAGGGTATATGTGATAACCCTGATTTTATGAACAAGTTTTATAATTTAATTTAATATACTTGTTTGAATTATTTTTGGTTGCCTAGGAAAAATATATATGATAAGTTGACCATAAATATATTGGGTAAATATTGATATGTATACAAGATGATATAATACATATGTACATACTTCTCTGAAAAAAAAAGAAGCAGAAAATTATTTGTAAGCTAAAGAAAACTATAGATACATGAACATAACATGATTATTACAGATATGAATGTGTCATTGAAACAAAGTCTAGAATAAGAAAAATAAAGGTTTAGGCAAGGATAGAAATATAGATATTGTACATGCATTTTAAACAAAGGCTGGCTAAAGAAAAATTATTAGAAATTGCATGGAAATGGTATGAGTTGTTGAATAAATACTTTATCCACTTTTAGCAATTCTCTCAGCTTTTATAGAGATCATGCAAATATGGTGACTGGGGTAATAAAGTGTAATTTCTGTTAATAGAACCAGGGACCATTTACTCATTTGCTCTTAAAATGGAAAGAGAGGCTGATCATAAGTGGTGGGGTAAAATTGACATTGGGTAAATTTTAAAACCCTAGAGACAGCCAAGGTCTTGTATAAAAGAGGGTTTAAGGGTGAAAGGATCTGTCACCATTTTCTTAAAAAATATATATACAGAAATATAGATAGTTAGCAAAAGAGAAAAATTGAGAAGCACTGGCCATTAGAGTTAAGTAGGAGATAGCAGATCAAAGGAAAAGGATTAAGGTGAGTAACCTCACTGAAAATTGGCATTAAGTCCTGAATATTGAGGCAGCCTAAATGGTTTTTATATTTTTAATTAATCTGTGCTTATTTTATGATATTGGTGTGTTGATGATCTGCTTAAATATTTTGTGTTAATATACCTAGAAAATATATTGATGGCTTTCATGTTTGAATGATTATTGTGTCATGAAATTATCTTTGAGATGAGATGCTCTCTTTATGTGACTGTTGCATATAGATTAATTCATGGAAACTCCAGGGATATATGATATAAATCTATGGTCTAAAAATGGGAAAAATATAAATGGGGCTGTAGCATAAAGTGGTTGCTGCTTATGTCTCAAATATAAACATGGTAACATAGAAGTGCAATGATATACTTGTGCTGAACTTCTATGATTACAAATAAATCAAGATAAGAATATAAGCTTGTGGTTTAGTCAGATCTTATGAATCTGTGATTATCTGATTAAGCCAGAGGTAAATGGATGCATCAAGGCAAATTATACATGATCATATATTTATAGGCATGATTCCCCAAAACCCATGATTTAAATAATATGTACACTGAGAAATCAAACTAGCTTGTATGAATAAATCTATGATTATTAAAAAAATGATCTGTTGTTCTTTGAACACATGCATGATGGTTGAGTTGTTTATTTTCTCTGATTAATTTATGAGATGCAGAAGGGATTAGCATAAATGGGGGAAAGAGGGAAAATGAACACTTAGTAATATAACTAAGGATTTGGATCTTAGGGCTACAAAAGTATGGCTTGGCAAGGGAAATATTGCAAGCTCACACATGGTATGATTATACCCAGGGGCCTGAGTGTGCTGGGTTAACAGTGAATATGCCCCAGACAGTGTGTGTTTTAATAGAAGGAAAGTAGCTAAAGTCCATCATAAAATACCTGAGATTGAATTTGGAGAATAAGTTCACAGGTAGGTTTGGGTAAAATCCCTGATAGCCAGAAAGTTATGGATAGGGAAAATGATTAAATGATGATCATAGTGGTTGGTTTAGAGTATTCTATGAGAATTATATGTTAGTGCTCTCTGAAATAATCCATTGAGTTATGTATTATTATGTTATGCATTAATGAACATGCACATGTGATAGAGGAATGTATACTAGAGAAACATTGCTTTAACTTATCTGTTTTATAAAGCTATTTAAATTTTCAGTAAGATTATTCATACCAGACAATTTAGTCTGACCCTTTGTGTGTTTGTATACCATTGGGTGTCTCATCTTTTTATGAGGCAGCTCGTGGTGATTGTGCAGGTAAATAGGCATTTTCTTGATCAAGAATTGGATGAATTAGCTGCTAAGGAATTGGATATAATAGTTACAGACTCAAGGATATTAAAATAGATGTTAAATTGAACTTATGCTATGAAATGTTGGTTAAGTTGTTTGGGAAGAAACTAATGTAATGCTATTTTCAGTTTGCAAGTGTTGAACTACTCATGAGACTTCTGTTGAAAGTTGTGAGATGCTTTTGAGAATGTTTTATTAAGTGAAACCATTTATAGTATTAACTCCCTGAATGCTTAGCAAAAGTGTGCAATGATAAGAATAATCTGAAATGATCTGTAGATTGGAAATTAAAAGAGTAACCAGAGATCTGTTGTAAGTATTGATGGAAAATAAAGTAGGATAGAAACCCAGATTAATCTGTATGACATTTGTGTAAAGTAGCAGAGGAATTCAGGCTAATTTGACCAACTTTGCCAAGCTTGGGTTCAACCAGTCTAATACCCTAAGCTATTTGGTTAAGAAAGGTAACAAATAAAGCCAACCAGTAAACCAGGATTGATATAATGGAAAAATATGTTACCTGAAGTCACACAGATACACACATGCACACAGAACATAGATACACACATGCACCCAGAACACAGATACACACATGCACACAGAATACATATACACACACTTGCACAAGGGATAATTAAGTGTTCAGTAGATCTAAATTCATGGAAATCTAAACAAACTCTAAAACTAGAGAAATAACATCTAGGATTTGCCCAAAATTAAGTAAGACAGAAAAGCTTCTTTGAAAATTATTTTGCCATGAGAAAATTATATAGAAAATTCCAAAAATAAATTCTCTGCTTCCAAAACTCCTCTACTCTGATTAAAAAAAAGAGGAAAACTCCAAGTATCATATATATATGGTTTCTTGTATGTAAGTTGGGTGATTTGATTACAACAATATTTTTCTATTGGTTGAAAGATCCTGGATAGTAGAGAAAGGATGTTCTCTTGAATAGATGATCACTGTAAAAAAAAATCATTTGTGAAAAGTGGGTCATCTCACCATTATACGTGCTTAACCAAAAGACCTTCCTATCACAGTCTAAAATATCCCCATACATCGTCATCCAATCTATGCCCAATATCAATTCAATTCCAAAGAATCACAATACAAAGGAATCACAATTAAGCTCGACCCTTAAAATGAACAACTTCATACCCCTACATAACATAGAAAAATAGTTTGATCCTCCTATGAGGTTTGACACGACTACATGGTCTGCGACTATACTAGTGTGTAAGTGTAAATCATCAACACGTCTACTAGAAATAAAATAATGTGAAACCCTAATGTTAAAAAATATGCCAATAGATAAACTGGATAAATCCAACACACCTTCGATCATCACTTTCTTTCCCTTATCCACCATTGGCTACGCACTCAAGATAGGGACTGCCTCTAGTGCGTAAGCCAGAACCACCTGAGTAGAAGTTTGAGTAGAAGCTCTCAGAGGTTTTAAGCATGCTCGCTTCAGATGTCCATACTAATCACATTTGTAACACTTGATTTTTGAGCAATCAAATTTGCACTCCTTAACAAAGTGCCACTTTCTACCACATTTCTTGCACTGCATGTCCTTCTTCCGTATCTTACCTTTGGCCTCAAATCCTCCCTTTTTTTGGATTTTTCCACTACACTTTCCCTCCAACCTTTTTAGATACCTCCATAACTTCTACCTTGAAGATGTTATTAAGTAAGGCCATCTCCCCTAGACCCTCATATGTAGCACCCATAGGAATTTGCTCAAAGTTAAATCTTGGAGAGGTTGGTTCAACCCTTTAGCAAACTTTAAAACTTCTTATGTAGGGTGTCAATCAGCCATATCCCAATGTAGCTAGCTCATTAAACTTATTGACATACTCCTTAATAGATAGATCTGTCACTTCAAGTGAATGAACTTTTCCAATTGCAAACCTTCCTCCACCATAGAAAGAAACTTCATCTCGAATTGTCGGCGAAACGCCTTCCAAGGAATCTCCCCTCCATCAGTCTCAAACTCGATAACCTCCTACCAACTCAATGCCTTACCATGTAACTGCCATGTAGCTAATAGTCTCCTCACCTCATTAGTCAAATCCATCAAACCAAAGATCTACTCACAAGCGTAGATCCTGTCCTCGAATCCACCTAAGACTCTTTCCCTATGTATGGCTTTCCTCAAAGGCCTGAAAAATCTTTGCACAGCTTAGCAAATTTTGTAAAGGTAGGTGGGCAGGAACTACACATGTCGCTCACTCCATGGTCTCTCTAGTGGGATTTAGAGCGGCCTTTCCCCTCGCTTGAAGGTAACGGTAGAACTATATCGGGATGTTCATGCCCAGGGTCTTGGGTGCATCGCTGGAGCCTGAACCTATGGAATCACTCATCTTCTATTTATGAATTTTAAGAATTTTATTAGCAACTTTAAATAGATAGTATAGGCACGAATAAGAGATATAACATAGGCACGAATCAAAGATAGCATAGGCATATATAAAGTCTTTGGAAAGCTTTTTGAAAGCCTTTACTTATATACATATATATTTTTAGAACCCATTTTTGAAAACCTTTGGAAAACAATTTGGGAAAACATTTTGAAAAACCTTTTTTGCCAAAAACTTTTCAAGTACATTCTCTCGGTACGGTCCTAATCCCTTAGGAATTTGAACTTATGCTCTGATACCAACTGTGGCATCTCACACTTCCCGACATACCGATCCAAAGCCTATGGTGACTTTCAGAATCATGTCGTGCCGAGAAATATGGTCAGGGTTTTTATAACTTTACCGAGACTAAAGAAATATATATAATCTAAGATATACTACATTTTCAAAACTCACATTAGAAGGAACAAAACCTATAATACTAAAAAATATCCATCTCAAAAAATATCCAAATCACAGTCTTTGAAAATCAGTACGTGGTCCAATGATAAAGTATACGGAAAATATGACTCCAAGTCTGATACATGAAATAAAATATACTGATAATAAATAAACAGAGAGCGAATATAGTAAAGAGGAACTCCAATGATGAGCTTGCCTCCTAAAGTATCCAGAATGGGCCAATCACCTACTACGCTGTCCACCTGTGGTAGGGAAAAAGAAGGAAAAAGGGTAGGTCAGACAAAAATCTTGTGATTGAGTACATGTTTAATGTGTGATGATCATGTGCAGTTAACTTTAATACTACTCTAGAAGACATAGGGTGTGCTACATGTGTTTGTGAATTCCTAAGGTCCATTACCTAAGGGTTTTTATTTAATCCAAGGATCAAACTATGAGTCGAACCTCACAAATAACGATCAGCCAATGCTCCTAGAGCTACCCAATAAGGAAATACGACCATTGCCTACTATAGAAACAAATTTCTACTATTATCACAACATAATGTTGCTGGGAACTGCTTTCCCACACTAATACAACTTCCCATAACCCAATTGCACCTACAGAGGGAGAATACAAAATGCCAACTCGTCGGTGTGTCTCATTGTCTACACCCGTGTCTACCGCTCGATTATAGTGTATGCCTCTTACTGCCCGCACCAGTGTTCACCATCCTATCTGTATCATGTCACGTTAGAACCATGCATACCCGAACTCCTATTGTGCTAGGCTACTTCTTTGAATATTGCCTCTTATCGTACCATGTCGGGCCTGACTATGTCCAAATAGAATCCCCCATTGGTACTGGCTCTACTCAATTGGCATCCGCCAGTGTTGTGCGTTCACTACAGAATCTCCTGTGAGTGCCAGTTTGGGAAAATACATTGCCCCCAGTCGACTGCTCGACCCTAAATTGGGTAAAGAACATTTACCCAACACCGTAACGACTTAGTGTCCTCTTATAGGGAACTAGCTTCCCTCCTATCCCTACCATACACACTTAACCTAAAATAGGCTCATATAATAATTTATAATTTATATAAATTTCATTACAAACTTGGGCCTTAAGCCGAGGTTCAAATTGCACGTTCTAGGTGATAGCCAATCAACCTTTAATCCTAACCGGTAGACCACTTGCGGTTGACCATTCGGGATAAGGGTCAACCAATCGTAGTTAAAAATTTAGGGTTTTATTTTTTTCTAATGTTGAATTTTAATTAGCTTAATTTCAGTTGATTATAGTGTTTACAACAAACCGTAAGAAATTATTTCGACTAGTCTGTATTTCTCAATTTCAATTGTTTAATTTAGAGTTTACAAAATTTAGGGTTTACATATTTTAGGGTTTACAGTTAAATAATTAAAGGGGTGTGCTAGCATTAATGTCAGATTTGTCCAATTACAATGATTTCAACTGTACCCTAGATTACTTGTTTTAAATTAGGGTTTTATAGTTTACAATTAGATTTATATCATCCTAGATCATATGGAATAGAGTAAATTTAATTTTAATAACCATCAAATTAAATTTTCTCCCACTTACCTTATGCCTAAGCTCTTCCAACTTGCTCCACTTGAGAATCTCCCTGTGTTCGCTTGCTCCTCCTAGATCTGATTGGATGTAATTCTTCTACTTTGATTTTAATTTGATTTTGAAGATTTTTTTAGGGTCAGAGGAGAGGCTAGATTTTGACAGAGTTTCAGTACGGTAAACGTTTTGGTAGATTTTAGGATTAGGTTTGGATTGATTTTATAGGGTTTAGCAATCAGTTTAGGATGTTGGATCTAGCCTGAAGAATATTTAGGGTTATCACATAAACACCTCAGCTTGGCGACAAAGCAAACCATCATGACCATTCAGTTGCTCCAGATAACATTCGATTTTACAAAGCCAACGATCGACCGTCCATCTCTATGGGTCGACAACTACCGATAGACCAGCAACCCTTCTAGGCCGATCGATCATAGTGTATTTTTGTAATATATTTATTTTTAAATTTTCTACTATTTCCAATTTTCAAACGTCCGTAACTTCTCTTTACTAACTCAGATTTTGAGGTGTTATATATGAAAATTGTCCAGAAAATTGCTACAAATGTAACGGGGCATGTTTCGTAGCCAAATTCGTACGTCTATGAAACTTTTATTTTAGTCCTTATTTTATTTAAAATTAATTTTCTTATGAAATTTCTGTTAAAATTTTCGGGGTGCTACATTAACCACCTTTTCCTTTTGACAAAAAAATTATGATACTCTCCTTTTCTTCATTTTTTTCAAAACGGTTAAATTTGACATAGAAAAACAAACATGTAAAAAGGTATCTTTTTAAGGTTTTTTCTTTTACTTTTATAAATAAGAAATTTCCACAAAAGGGCACGGGAACACTTTTTCAAAGTTTGACAATGTATTAATTAATTTTCCTTTCAAAAGTTTAATTGTAAAAGGAGAAATATACATTAAAAAATATGTGCAACAATATGCCTTACACTAAACTTTTTGTAAAAATAAAAGCTTTAAAATAGTTATGGAAATTATTTTTAAAATTAAACTTTCTCATGTTTGAAGCTTAAAATAGGGAGTTACCACAAACTTCAAATACTTTTTAAATACTTCAAACATTGATGTTTCTAACTCATTTTTTTAAATTATCTTATTTCTACTTTTTAATAAATTTTCACAAAGATTGTCTAATCATTTATTTGAAAATCATAAACCAGATTATTTTTTTAAATAGCATACATTTAATGTTTCTAACTTTTAGATAACATTCCCAATGGTTTAAGATTTAAATTGCAGTAGATGAGAACAACCTAATTTACACAATACCAGCTACATCTAACAATGCTTTAAGTGCATAGGGTTTAGCCTCTTTTCATCAAAAATGGTTAACTCAAGTTTATCCTCCAATAAGTGTCCAATTGCAATTAGGAACACTCTAGCTATAAATTTAAGTCAAATGGAGTTTTTTTTTGCAACTATTCCTAATATAAGAATAGGCTTCCACTTTAACTGGGAAGATTTACTCTAACCTTGAAGGGTCCTTCTTTAATGCCTTTATTTTTCTTTATCAACATCATACTTATTTTATATGGGTTCAGTGGTACTACTCTTCTATTCAACCTTAAACCTACAATTTACTCGCTACTACTAGTTGGTATAAAGAACCTCTATCAGCATTTCTTTGTGGGGTAAATGTAGTGGGTAATTTTTCCCCCTACTATTACAATCTTAACATCTATCTTAAATCATAGTTGTCTACTTATATAAGAGACAAGCTAACAATTACCTTATGAGTCAAAATATATATGGCGTGGCGTAGAAATAAGTATAAGTGTGTGTATATAATAGAAAATTACAAATACGGCCTAATTTGTTTATAGGAATCGCTTAACCTTAGCTCTGATACCAACTATAATAACTTGCACCACTGGACACACTGACTCAAGGCCTAAAATGGCATTTGAACTCACGTCACGCCAAGAAGTGTGAATCGTTAGGTTTAAAATTTTGCATGAAACAGAGACTAATATAATATTATAACATTCTACACTTTTAGATCTCACAGCGGAAGGAAATAAAATATAAGTACTGAAAATATTCCAAACTTATACAGTCTCCAAATAAATGTGGTCCATAAAATAATGTCTCTAAATGACATTACATAAGAGTCAGATTGATAAAAATATTATAATATAAATTGCATGGACAGTAACTATAAATAAATGTATCTGTAAAGCGCCAAGTCACCTCCTCCTTGCATCTTATCCAAATCACATCACTTACTAACGTGTTCTCCTGTAATAGATATAAAGAGGGAGAAATGGAGGGGATGAGACAAGGTTTGGCGAGTGAATTATATCACTTGTGGTATAGCATTTATAAGTAATTAAAGTTCAATTATATCCTACACCGAGGGATGTTTCTTAGTGTGTGTTATATATACAAGGAGCTAGTTATTTTATAGTTTATGTTGACTATTCTAAATGTCCAATTATAGTTTATGAAAGTTCCACTCAAGGGTGGAGCACAATGAAATAGAGTAATTCCTAGAGATACCTATAATATATGGTCTCTCTAGTAGACCACCTAACTATATATCATATTAACAGCCCTGACTGTAATTTCTAGAGTTAAGCTTATCTTAGTAGCCAGCCAATGCCTCGCCCATCATCAAATCACTGTCCGAAGGCTATGCCATCGATGCACTGGTGCCCTGAATCACTTATATTGTTAGCCGCCGAATACCCAACCCGTTATCGAATTATTGTTCGAATGTTATGTCATCCATGTACCGATGCTCCTAATCAATATAAATATAGTGCCCGACCTGTTATCTAATCACTATTAGAAGGTTATGCCATTTATGCACTGGTGTACTAAATGGAGTTTGCATTCAAAACCCGACCAGTTATAGAATCATTGTTCAAAGTTTATGACATTTATGCACTGGTGCATCTCTTCGCTAGTCCGCCCTCTAATTTCTATATTGTTACACAAGTAGCCATCTTTCCAATTGGTTGTTCGGCTCATTTCGACCGCATGGGCTTTTAAGAAACAAAGAAATGGGAATAAGTTTCCCTGACTAATTCTACTTAGCATGTACCAGTCGAGGTTCCAACTGGCCTACTGTAATGACTCCCACATTTGGTTCTATTAGTCAGACGTCTGGCCATGTATTATATATAAAAATCAATTTTCAACTTTAGACATCTGGACCTTTAACTCAGATGTCTGAATCCTTCTCAAACGTCTAGTTGGGGTGTTCAAACGTTTGAATCGAGTCTCTTTTACACTGTTTCCTTTTTGTTCAGAAACTTTACGCTTTCAAACATCTAGGAATACATTCAAGTATCTGGCTATCCTATGCAAACGTCTGGCATGTATTTTCTATATTTTGTGATTTGTTTCTTTTGTTTATTTTATTATATTTCTTCATGGATTCGAGTCTGATATAGAGTTTAGTTTAATAGGTGTTTCCAATACATTGTTATTTGATTATGTCCAACGTCAAGTGATTTATGACTATTATGTTCAATGAATAAATCACTTGATGTAATAATATATTTAATTAATTGAATCTACTGTTTAGAAGTTATGACTATTTGAAATTCCAACCCGTTTTAGGTAGATTGGGGGATACATTAGTAGATGATTAGTGTAGCCTATTAATCCAACTCATGATTAGAGTTAATACCACCTTCCTCTAGTCATCACTAATCATTTTTCTCCATTTTCGATTACCTTTAAACCTCCATTAATCCGAATTAGGCCTAAAAATCATCATTCCTATAATTTAATTAGTGTAATTAAGTGATTTAAGTGAGATTAGCAAATGGGAATATAGATCACTGTATCAAGACCTTAAGATTCATAAAGTTGCTGTTCTAAATCAGTTCCTACTTTGGAATTTGTGTACTTTAGTCAAAGGTGAGTGATTTTACTTCCCTCACTATCCAATGCTTATTGATATAGTAAAAATATGATATTTAATATGAATTCCAAAGTTTAGACCTTTGAAAACCTAGATCCGATAATAATAACACTTCGGAATGGAATTTCAAAGAAAGACTCACATTTTAATTCTTTTTACACCATTTGTCAACCATGTTTTCATTTTCATACAAAATCGGATCTAGTAAGATATATGTTTTTAAATCATGTTTTGATTGATTGTGCTTGTTGTTTGGATGTTATATGATGATTGTATGAATTGTTTAATATGTTTGCTAGTCGATTACGATGGTTAGAAATTAGGTCGTCGTTGTAACAACCCGCCCTTCGTAATACCTAGAAGTCGGCGCCTTATATCATCGTGTAACTTTCGAATATCACAAAAGAGAAATGGTCAGGATAAAATTAGAATCACACTAAACTAAGACATCGATAAGATCTCACAATGAAATGGCAACATATAATATACTGAATATGCATGAACAAAATAGAAAAATAATATATAAGAGACTGCACTAGTGGAAGCAACTGAGAAATAAATATCAGTACAGAATAGTCATAGACTCATAATACATCAACTCCAAAAGCATAGAGTTCTGAATAAATATATGATACAGCGGTCTCATATATGAATTACAGGTCTGTCATGTGCAATAAAATAACAAGTATGTATATCTCAAAAAATCTATGCCATGCCTCCAAAATGCTTCAGCTATGCACTCTGCTAACGTATCCCCAAAAGCACTTGACTTTCGAACTACTCAATCGAATACCCGAGAGTTTTCATGACATAAGCAGAAAAAGACAAAGCACGGGTAAGACATAAATTCTAGTGTGAGGTGAACTATCTCAAAATACTGTATATTAAAACTATGTACAAATAAACATGAACTACTAAATTATAGCCAGTCCTCTCCACAAACGTGGCTCAAAACTACTATTGCTAAGATCGATAAACATGTATAGTAAATCCATTTCAAAAGTAAGGGATCATACCATAACATGCTCTTCTCCTGTAACAACAAGTTGGCATAATATCTTCCATTGCAGTATTCTAGCCCAAAACTACTAATAATACAATACAAATATACCATGATCCAACCGTGATCCTAAAATAATGATCACTATCGCTAAGATCGATAAGGTACGCCCCAACGCGTATGGTCACTGTTGCCAAGACCGAATAGGTATGCCACAACATGAAGACCAAATAGGTATGCCACAACGCGTATGGTCATTACTACTAAACAGCAAATAGGTATGCCACAACGCGTATGGTCACTACCGCTAAGACCATATAGGTACGCAACAATGCATATAGTCACTACTGCTAAGACCAATCGTTCGTAAGTTTACGAACGTAGGACCCAAAATTGTCCAAGTGATTATAACAAAATAAAGCTATTCACAGCCCCTTTAAGATCGTGTCGACTTTGTCCTGGCTTTCAACAACACTCTGGGTACACCACAACAAGGTCAATACCTGGGTAGGTCGCCTAAGTCCATAACCTGGGTAGGCCACATAAGTCCACACCTTTGGTGTGTCACAAGAAATCAACACCAAACAAATCATGTATCACTCAATGATCGAAATCTTAGCGTATGGACTTACGCCGTATAAAACGTATGGAATCGCCATGCACGGCTCCAGTCGCCACGGCCTAAACACTCATCGAACAACTCTAATAAAACACCATACTAACCAAAATCGCATTCCAAATGAAACACGTGACCTCAATATCATAATACTCATCCGGTAAACCTCCCGGTCTACCCAAAAATCTACGATTTTAGAATACGTGACGGGGTAGGTCCCGCATAGGCCCCAAAATCAAGGTACTCCAAAAGCTAGAAAAACTTCATAATTTGTAGCCCTTGAAATATGATGAACACTGCTTTAAACTGTGCCTCAATCCGAGTTTGTATGTGAAAGATATCGCATTTTGAAATTTAAATTGATTGATCGAAAAAAATTTCAAACTGCTGATGTTTAGACGTCTGAAATGTTATTCAGAAATCTGAATTTTTTAAGCCAAACATCTAAAACTCGCTGAAAATGCACTAATTCATCTTTGTTTGTCCCTCAGACTTATCCAGACGTCTGGCTACTAAACTCAGACGTCTGGATGCCTGTCATGGGCAGGAGAAACCTTCAAACATCCATAACTTTCAATCCATAGCTCCAAATGACTCGCCATTTCTTCCATTATGACTGTGGTGAACTCCTCTTCAATGTAGAGACTTCAAAACTTGAATTTACATAATTTGAATTTCCTTCTTGCCTTGTGCGTAGCTCATAAGTCTGTCAATATACTCATTCATGCATGCTTATGCACACACATTCATGCAAACGCACAATAAAACACAAATAACATTTCAGACTTTACTAGGACGAATGTTTGGCCCAGTATACTCTCATGCAAAGTGCATGTGATAGTCGCTATGGCTACGTGAAATGCCCGCAACGGACTTGAAATCAATTATATTTATATATAATCAAACAATTGCAAACGTTTATAAATAACCAAACACACAACAATTCGAGCTACAATACTATCTTTGTTTTTTGTTGCCTCTTAGCTTCAAATGCACATATATGTATACCTGCTCGTGCACATATATTCAAATAAGTAATTCAATTATTACTTGAATCAAAACTTACTTTTATTTACTGAATCTTTTCAATAAAAGTGAAACATATCCTTAAATAATTTTATAAAATCTCATGCTATTTTACAAAATATCATACTAGCTTGTAAAATACAATACTAGCTTGTTAGTCGATTTAGCCCTTTAAAATACTTATTTCGCCGCATGAAAAATCAGGTATTCAACATTTTACTATTTTATAAAATCTCATACTATTTTATAAAATATTCTCTTCATTTATCAAATCATGAAACCATTTTATAAATATCGGTTAAGCTTCATTAGTCACTAATTACTTTGATAATAAGTGTAGAGTTCACAAACCACTTAAATTAGCTTACTAACATTTTTATAAATCAATTCAAATGGATTGATTCATATTTTCTAATGACGTGCACATCATTACACTACTTAATTAATCTCAAATAAAATAATAACATCATAATAAATCATCCAATTAGCCCAAATCAAATGTTGGGCTTACTAACTAATTTCAAAACATAGTATTAGGATCATAAACAATTAATTAGCTAAGGGAAACATGTTTATAACATGAATACAAGTATAAACCCTAGCATAGAAATATCCAAATCATTCTATAATACTTCAAAATTATAAATGAATGAATTAATGAAGTAAAATACATAAATTTAATAGGAGAATCGTCCCACTCGCCTCTTCTTCTCCAAACCAAGCTTGAAATCAACAAAACCCATCATTTTGCTCTCTTCAAATTCGAGATCTCCACTAATACTTTGATTCAAGCCAATTCCTTCATGAGTCTTATAGAGAATTGGAAGAGAGGAATTATGATTATTTTTATTTGAATTTAGGAATTTTATTTAATGGGTTTAGGGCTTGGTGATTAGAAGGTAATTAAGGGGTAATTAGGAGACCAATAGAGAAGAGGAGGAAGATGGAAATGTGAAATGAAAATGAGAATCAAAATTGAGGGGTTTAGCCTCATATAGGCTAAGTAAATGGACATAGCCCAATTCCATCTCATTTACAACCAACCATTATTCACTCCAAATTTTCATCGTCTCCAAAAATAGTCAAGTTTATACTTATTTTACTCGTGTCAAAAAAGTGAACTCAACCACGGATGTATCGTCTCCTAATTTGCTCATTTATAAAAGTAAAGTATAAGAGTGTTCCGTTGCTTAACGATTAAATATTTAAATTAATCATTTAAATATTCGATCATTAAAATTATGAGGCATTACATTCATTTTGAACGAATCAATAAAAAAAATGTTCAAAACGTGATGCGGTTGAAATATGATGTTCTTTAAAGCCTATGAAGACCCTAGAACAAGTCGCATGAGATTTGGAGTTGATTTGAGGGGACAAAATCATGTCAATATGAATATGCAAATATGGTTGGTGGAAATCATGTAAGGCTAGATACTTTGGGGTATCATGGATTTGACTTCGAGACACAAGGCTAAAAACTTTGAGAAAATGGAAAAGAGCTTGGTTTCTAAACACTCAAGCCAATTTTGGATAAGTGATATGGTCGGTACAACCATAATTTTTGGTTGGTGTGACAATATACACACTACTGGGTCTGAAATTTTGCTAAATCGAAAGCCCAGGTTCGTCAAAATATACATCATTGGTTTTTAGCATCCTGTAAATAAACAAATGTATATTAGAGCACTATCGATATAAACTCATAGCGAAATAGTAAAGTATAATAAAACATATTGTTACTGTTTGCTCAAAAGTTGGACAAACACCTCTAAATTTGATTTTTTTAGTTAAGTCTCGTTTGATTTGATTGATTTGGGGTTTTTAAATGTTCCAACACGTAATGGAATGAATTTCAGCAAGTGTAGAGACAGTTCACAAGTTCAATGTTCATAAAGCAGATAAGGAAAGTAAATAACACGGATTTTTTATAGTGGTTCAGCCCGAATGTGCCTACATCCACTTTCCATCTTATTATTTTCTCTTTGATTTGATTATAAGTACAAGATTATTCGAAAAGAGTAAAAACTTTAAGTAGCTGAAGTGATGGATTTTCAGTAGAGTTTTCTCTCTTTTTCTCCACAAGTCCATCCCCATTATTGTTGAGAAGCTTCGGTATTTATAGAGTGTAGTTATGAAGTGTGGAGGAGAAGTTATAGCTTCCCGAGTTTGGTTCGGCATTTGAGTCAGGGACAGTTGGATCGACATTTAGGTTAGGAGGTTCACCTGGTTTGGTGGTCCTTTTTTGCTTTGGTTCGGTGATCCTGCCTTGGAGTGCCTTACTTGCCGGTCCATACATTTGATTCGGCGTGTTTGTCATACCGGACAAAATGTTTGGTCTGGCAATTGATTTGTTGTGCCAGACCAAATACTTGGGCCGGTATATCAGAGAATGTTGGACAAAATGTTTTGTCCGGCATCTCTAAGGATACCGAACCAGATACTTGGTCCGGTATACCATAGGATGCCGGACCAAATATCTGGTCTGGCATGCAGGTCCATATGTATGGTTCAGCATTTTTGCAAATGCCAAACCAAGCATCTGGTCTGGTAATTCTATTTCCCATACCCCTGCTTGCCTTTGCCTCCTTCATCCTTCGCTTGCCAGAAAACTGAGCCAACACTTGCCCCCTAAAGTATGTTGTGTAACTGCACAACATGATTTGTTTTTGGTTCGGCGTTGAGCTTCCACCACCAAATGAGACTGGTGACCGTTCATCTTCCCCTCTTTTTCCTTTAAATGCGCCTTCTTCCCTTCACTCTTTTACTTTCACTTTCTCTTAATCATGTTTCTTCAACTTTACTAGGTCGACTGCAACTGATTTAAGCCTGATTTCCTCTTGTTCGAATTTGGTTTTTCTCGTGCCAGCATAGCTTGAGGTAAGTCTGTTTTAATTCGATTACCTGCTATTAGAGTTCTAGGGTTTTGATGTGTAGGAGAGTTTTAGAGCAGGGGTAGGTGACTTCGGTCTTGAATTGGTGAGGAGGTACTTCGTTTGAACAATCGCCTGAATGATTATAGTATTTTGATGGTCGTGAGGAATGGTAGATTGAGAGATGTTATATGGTTGATTGAACGTGAGAGGTTGTGACCGATTTCATGCAGGGCCATTTGCCCATCAGGTGTTCGATAGATTGTTTGACCGGCTAATGGTTATTACTTGGGTGTTGAAAGCATAGGTTGGTTATATTAGTCTCATTTGTAATTCGAACCCGTATTGTGTATTGTCTGGGTATGATGTTAAAACTAAGAATAGGTAAGGCCGTTGGTGGGGTGCGCCTTAGGTCGGCAGTTGAGGATTTTGGTTTGGCATTCGTCATAGGGTAATATCGAACCAGATTTGCCGAGCGCATTATTTTTGAGTTTGCCGAGCCAAAAGCAAGTTTTCCCAAGAGATGGTTAGGCTAGGGGTATGGATTCAATTGGGCTAGACGATAGGAGATTTCCATGTATGTTTTAACTTCTATTTATGATTTGGACCTCCGCTTGACTTTCATTTTCTTGCATAGGAAATATGTCTTCTGGACGTGAGCTTCGTTCCAAGTTTGCTGCTTCACAGCCTGCCGGGGTTGGTCCTTCTTCTTCTGACGCTCCAGCCAATCCTCCCTGGCAACCCAATTCTGCTTACTCTTTGGTGGAAGGTTATGCTCCTAATCAAATGCTGGTTAGGCCTTCAGAGTGTTATCCCAGTTTGCTGATGATAGAGAAGCCGAACTTCATAGCTACTATGTTTGGGATAGACCGTCGGGACATGATATTACCTGGTCCGAATGATAAAGCATGCTTTCCCCCAGGCGGGTATATGGCATATAGCAAGTATCATTGCATGTGCGATGTGATTCCTCCGCTTACCAATTGGATTGCCAGCTTCGTGGTATACTTGAAAGTTGCTTCCATGCAACTTCACCCGAATTCTTATGCTATCCTAACATGTTTATATCTGATATTCATGAAGCGGTACCGGAGATCCCCTACCTATAGAGAGATCAAATATCTGTATGACGTGAGGAGTTATCGGAAGGGGAGTCCATTTATCAGCCTAGAGTCTGCCCACAAGTTCAAGCCTATCCTGGATCTATATTCCAAGTTTAGTATGTTCAAGAGGGAATATTTCTTTATACGTGACGATACCGTGGCTCAACATGCTTTTACTTCTGGCTGTAAGTTATCACATTATCTTTTCTGAGCTTTCCGTCAGCTTGGCTTCTTATTGCTCCATAACTTTTAGGTTGTGTGAAGGTGGCGGAGGATGACGGCTTAAAAAAGATGGCCAAGGAAATATTGGCTATCCCGGAGGCCAAGCGGGAAGCCTCATTCCTACTCCGTGATGTAGCCCTCTGATTCTACAACTTGATCGGCCCTAGACGGTCCGTGTACAAGATTAGGCCAAGTTCTGCTAGGAGAGCAGCGGGAGCTAGAGGAGACGGGGGTGGTGGAGACAAAGGTAAAGGCCCAGATGAGGAGAGTGGTGTGGCTGAAGCCTCGAAGAAACTGAAACATAAGAAGAGCGCGGTTTGTCCTCCAGTACAAGGTGGAGCGGGAATCGGCGAGGAATTCGGGCTTTCCCCAGGTACTTTTGATTACTATATATACTTTGAGATACTTCTTGAGAACTTTTTATTTTTCGACGGGTCCCAGCCTCCACCTGCTCCTCAATCTAATGAAGTCTGGTCGCCGTGTATTCTCCTTCCTTCGAGTGGAGTCCCGTCCCAGTGTATTCCCTTCCTGAGTGAGACCCCGCCTCGGTCATATGATTCAGTTTATCGTAAGGGTTTGTAGTAGCTTGTAGTGTCCTAGTGTCTTGAGTGTTTTTATTTTTATGCTCTCTCCATTTCTTGGTACTAATGTTGTTGCTTGTATTCCAAGGAAAAGGAGGAATCCAAGGAGGAATGAAGTGTCCAGGCGGCTTGAGCAGTTCAAACTGATGAAAATGGATTCCGTTTCTTCCAAGACGACTTTTCAGGAGGGAAAAACTATGCAAGAGAATATTAGGGAGACCACGTTATGCCCGGATAAGGGAGAGAGCCATGAGTCATCCCAGAAACAAGTGAGGTCCCCGGATAAGGAAGCCACCTCCACCGGTTCCCAAACTTCCTCCCGCCGTCGCCATCGCTATCCGATGGGTTCTGAAGTGCACGAAGTTCCAAATGAGTTGGGAGAGGGCAATGTTGATCCTTTTTTCTTGGATTATCAACAGCCGATGTGGAATCTCTTTGAGAGTCATCCTGATATAAATCCCGACTATGCAGGTCGTCGTGCGGCGAATCCTTACACCGAGTTCCTTTTACCTCGAAATCCCTTGGTCCGGATCCTAGATGAGGCGAAGACTCTTGATTTTGCTAACTTGACAACGAGGATAGTCCAGATTACATATGAGACCAGATACATTGTTGATTATCAGTCCCGTTTAGCCAAAGCTAGTGAAGAAGTTTGGAGTGCCAATGTGCGGTTCCATTTAGAGATGGAGGATCTTCGCAAGGCGGTCAGGGAGAAAGAGGCTAAGTTAGAGGAAGTCGAAGCATCCCGCGCCTCCGAGATAACGAAGGCCAAGAAAGAGGCAAGGAAAGAGGCTGCCGACCTATGCAAGACACAGATTGACATGGCTATCGGTTCAATGGATGAGGCTCAACAGAAGGATCTGGAGTGAATCCGCTCCCTTAAGGACAAAGTGAAGAAATCAGAAGAGGCCTTAGCTGCGCTGAAGGAGTCTCGGGGCAAGTGGCAATAGGAGAAGGACTCATATCAGGCTGAGATCGATGGGTTGTAGGTGGAGCATGCTCAGTTGAGGAGAGACAAGGAGAAGTACATGAATAAGGTGGTGGCCCTCTAGACCGAAGTCGATAAATCCAGCGATTTTTGTGACACAGTCAACCAGATGCTGAAGGATATATGTTCTGGAAACAAAGGAACCTTTAGTGGATGGACGACTACCCTCAGGTGAGGGCTGGAATCCATGCTCGGCTCATCGAGGAGACCAAGGCTGTAGTCGCGCAGGAGGAAGGGGCTGTTTATGATGTTGGAATGGTGAATAACCAGTTCACAGTGGAGGAGGCCAAAGCCATTGCTAAGGGGTATGAGCAATTGGCGGAAGATGAAGACGATGAGGATGGCTCAGATCTTGAGGGACTTGGTGATCCGCGCCATGCCACCATAGGTATTATGTCTTTTTTGTTTCAGTTCCGTCGTTACCTATTCTAGATTGCAAAACTTATGATCGTTCATGCTTGCATTGCGCAGGGACGTCATCGGGGCAAGCTGGGCCTTCGCAAACGGAAAATGAGCCTTCGAAAGATATAGTTGGAGGGAGCGGGCCGGGCAGCAAAGATGTCCCTCCGTCTTGAAGAGATTTCCATTTTATTTTCTGTATGTGGTTGAGAAGGATGTATGGTTATTTAGTATTTGTATATATGGAAAAAAGCTGTGTATGTAAAGATTTATAATGTGTAATGTTTAATTTATGTCTTTCGTTTACTTATCTGGAATGACTTTTGCGATGTACGATTTTCATAGCTTGTTTGTGAACTGTTTATGACTTGGTTAATCGTTATTGTGTTAAAAAAACAGTAAAAGCAATAATCGTGTTGTTATTCAAAGCCGATCGCTAATGATAACTACTCGGGTTGGTACCCGTGTCGTGAGTATTATTCGATTTATCGTTGCCGGTGTATGTAATGCCGATCGTCAAGTGCGAACTACCCCTGGCTGTAGCCACGCCTTAATCGTGGGGCTTATAATCGATTCGCAGTTGCCGGTAAGCCAAATGCTAATGATGAACTGCCTAGGCTATAAATTGTGCCTAATTCGTGGCTTATGGTTGGTTTATCATTGCCGGCTTAGGAGTGCCGATCGTCAGCGGTGAATTGCCAAGGCTTGTTTCGTGCCCTTTATCGTAGCTATCTTACTTCCACTGCTGCCGACGAGTGTCTACGATTGCTCGCGGTAGGAATAGTCATTAGATAAAATAATTAAACGAAAGAAAATTTAAATAAGATAAGTAATGTAAGACACAAGATTTTTATAGTGGTTCGGCTGAAATATGCCTACGTTCATTGTCTTTCTTTTATTGCTTTAGTACATGTTTCTTTAAAACTCAAGAGAAATAGCGGCGGAGGTGTTGGAGATTCCATGCTTTCCCAAACACCTCTCCATCTACCATTGACAAGGTGTAAGCTCCATTGTGAAGATCCTTATAAATAACAAACAGCCCTTCCCAAATTGGATTTAGTGCTCCGAGTCATGGGAAGACTCGTTTGAGTACCAAGTCTCCTTCATGTAGTGTTCGAGGCTTCACCTTAGAGTTGTACTGCCTTGCCACTTTCTTCCTATGGGCGGTGGCTTTGAGGGCGGCGTCGTTTCTTTTTTCCTCGATCAGGTCAAGTGACATGTTCAAGAGCTCCTCGTTTTCTTCCAAATTGTAATGTATCCTACGGTGCGAGGGGACGACTGCTTCGATTGAGAGCATGGCCTCGGTTCCGTATGCCAATGCGACAGGCGTGTGCCCTATCGCGGTCTTATAAGAAGATCGATAGGCCCATAAGGCAGTAGGCAGTTCGTTGACCCATGCCCCTTTGGACTTTTCTATCTTCTTCTTGATTAGTATCTTCAACACCTTGTTCACTGCTTCGACTGGTCCATTTGCCTGGGGATATGCTACGGCCGAAAAGCTTCGGGAAATCCCATGTTCATGGCACCAATTGGAGAATTCTTCACTGTCGAATTAAAGTCCGTTATCCGATATGATTTTCTACGGCACCCCATACCTGCACAGGATGTTACGTATTAGGAAGTTTATCACTTCGGTAGATGAAATTTTGTTTAAAGGCTCCGCTTCCACCCATTTGGTGAAATATCCACTACCACTATAACGTATTTTGCTCCTCCTCGGCCCATGGGGTGTTCCCCGATCAGATCAATTCCCCAGACGGCAATAGGCCAGGGGCTGACAATCTGGATTAACCCGGTAGGTGGCAATCTCGGGATTTTGGCAAATCTTTGGCATTTATCACATTTCCTTGCAAACTCGACCGCGTCCTAGTTTAGTGTGGGCCAAAAGTATCCATAACGCAGGATCTTTCTGGCTAGAGTTTGCCCTCCAGTGTGGTCGCCGCAACTTCCTTGATGTGTATTGTTAAGGATGTCTTTTGCTTCATTCCCGGCGACACACCTTAATAGCGGATTGGAAAAGCTACGACGATACAACATGTCGTTCTGGATGGTGTAGCGGGATGCCCTCCTCAAGATTCTCCTGACTTCGTTTCGATCTTCTTGTAAGGTTCCTTCTTGTAAGTACCTGACGACGTGGGTCATCCATGTCTCCTCCTTGTCCATGATCGTTGTGATTTGCAGACACTCAAAACTCGGTGCGGATTGTCTCATGACGGGGGTTGGCCCCAGCATTGGTTCGGTTCTTATGCTAGCCCCTTTGGCGAGGGCATCCGCCTCTTGATTTTCCCCTCGTGGGATGTGTTTTATTACGTAGTAGTCCAGCTCATCAAGGAGGGTTTTAGCCTTTTTGAGGTTGGACGCAAGCTTTTGTCCGCGAGTTTGGAATTCTCCAAGGATCTGGTTAACAATTATTTGTGAACCGCTGCGCACACTTATTGGTTTAACTCCTATTTCTTTAATGATTTCTAAGCCGGCTATTATTGCCTCGTATTCAGCTTCGTTATTGGTTGCAACGAACTCTAGTCTCAGTGCATAGCTTAATTTCCTTCCCTAGTGTGTGACTATTATGACACCTGCCCCCGAACCAAGCTCGTTCGATGCTCCATCAACGAATATATTCCATTTGATAGCTTCCTCAACCCTTGCCGCAACCTCCTCGTCTCGCATTATGAACTTAGCTATGAAATCAGCCAAGGCTTGTCCCTTAATTATGGTGCGAAGGTGGTAGGTAATGTCGTACTGGCTCAACTCAATGCACCATTTTAACAGTCGCCCTGATGTGTCCGGTTATATAGGACTTGCCTCAAAGGTTGATCTGTTAGAATTTTAATGGAGTGCGATTGAAAGTAGTGTCGTAATTTCCTGGATGATATCAGCAGACAGTAAGCCAAATTTTCGATCTTTGGGTATCTAGTTTCTGCCCCGGTGAATCTCTTGCTAATGAAGTATACCAATCTTTGGATATGATCATCTTCTCGCACTAATGCGGCACTTAGTGTGTGGGAGGATACGGCTAGGTATAGGTAGAGGCTTTCTCCATTTAGCGGAGTGGATAGTACTGGAGGCTTCTGTTGGTGTTCTAGCAGACTCCGAAAGGCTGAGTAGCATTCATCGGTCCATTCAAAATTTTCCTTTGTCATTTTTGAGGGCTTCGAAGAACGGGACGCACTTGTCCGTAGCCTTGGATACAAACCTGCTCAGAGCTGCTACCTTCCCGTTTAGGCTCTGCATTTCCCTCCACGTGGCTGGGATTTTGACGTCTTTCAAAGCTTGTACCTTTTCAGGATTTGCCTCTATTTCTCTAGCGTGCACAATGAAACCTAAGAATTTACCTGAAGACACCCCGAAAGAGCATTTCAGAGGATTCAGCTTCATTTGGTATTTGCGTAATATTTGGAACATCTCGTCTAGGTGGCTCAAATGATCCGTTGCACTTCTTGATTTGACAAGCATGTCATCGACATAAACTTCCATGGAGTGTCCAATTTGCTGCTCAAACATCTTATTAACTAGACGTTGATAGGTAGCGCTGGCGTTCTTAAGCCCGAAGGGCATGACCTTGTAGCAATATTGGCCTAGATCGGTAAAGAAGCTAGTATGTTCTTGATTCGGCACATGGATGAGGATCTGGTTTTATCCTGAATATGCGTCCATGAATGATAATAACTCATGTCATGTGGTTCCATCTACCAGTCTGTCGATTCGGGGCAAAGTAAAACAGTCTTTGGGGCAAGCATCATTGAGGTTGGATAAGTCAATGTAGGTCCGCCATTTCCTATTAGGCTTTTTCACTAAAACCGGGTTGGAGATCCATTTTGGGTAAATGGCTTCGCGGATGAAATCATTGGCAAGCAGGTTCTTCACCTCTTCGTTAAGAGCAGTCGACCATTCTATCCCCATGCTTCTTTTCTTTTGTTTGATCGGGATCTTGGTTGGGTCAATATTGAGGGAATGACAAGTTACGTCTGGGGATATTCCCACCATGTCTTCATGGGTCCATGTGAATACATCCAAGTTCTTGCATAGAAATCCTATCAGCTGGATTTTTAAGTTCTGGTTCAACTGAGAACCTATCTTTAAAAGCCTTGTTTTATCGTGTTCGTCTACCATCACATGTTCCATAGCCTCCACGGGCTCGGCGTTGACCTCCTCCTCTCTATCTCTGGAGTCCAACTCATTAAAAGGGTCACTAGTTTATTCGAGAGGAGGAGCCTTGTTTGATTGCTATGCTTCTGCAATTTTGGCACAGAGGGCGACCCCTACACTCTTACCTTTCTTTCTGTTTTGGCGGAGTTTTGTCACGTAGTAATCGCGAGCTGCGTCTTGGTCGCCTTCTACCTCTCATATTCCGTTATCAGTTGGGAATTTCATCTTCAGGCACCATGGGGTCAAGACTATCTGGACATCTGACAATGCAGGCCTCCCTAAAAATGCATGATAGGCAGAGTGTCCATCAACCAACACGAATGTTTGCTTTCGGATTATGGATCGGGGGTGACTTCCTAGCTTAACAAACAAGTCTAACTGTCCATATGGCATCGTGGCCTCCCCCATGAACCCGTGTAAGGGCTTATTGCACGGGGATACATCTTTCATTGATAACTTCATTTTGTTGAAGGCATGTTTGAACAAAATATTCACTGAGCTTCCTGTATCAATTAAGATGCGGAACACCTCTACCGGGCCGATCCAGGCGGAGATAACCATGGGATCGGTATGTGGATACTGCTTTCCAACCAAATCTTCATCGCTGAAGGTTATGTTGGCTCTTTCTCTCCGTTTTGTGATGCGTCCTTCAGTAATGGAATGAACATATCCTTCCTTATCTTTCAAAGACTTTCCGTACCTCTCCATCTTGGCCCAACTTCCGTCGGCCGCATGCGGGCCTCTAGATATGGAATGGACAACTATCTTCTCCTGGTTGGAGAATCTGGTTCCTGCTCTTTCTTTGTTGTTTCCATGTGGGTGCGGCCCAGGTACCTCGTGGACTGGAGCGGGAGAGTTCTGTCTTTGCTGCATGTATCATTCTAGTTTCTTTTTTTGGATGTACTCCTCAATGAGATCCTGCAAATGGTGACATTCTTCGGTGTTATGATCGTAAGACTCGTGGAAGCGACAATATTTTCCTGTTCTAATTGCAGCTTCTAACTCTTTTTTATATGGAGGGCGTTTGTATTTGAATTCGTGTTGAGTAGCCAGGTAAATGTTTTCCACAGTGTCATTCAAAGGAGTGTATGAATCGAATCTCGGTCCAGGTCTGTATCATCGCTTATTTCCCTTTTCAGTTCCCGAGTTTCCTTGATGGTTACCTTTTCCTTCATTGTTTGGCTTACTCCCCTTTTCTCGGGGTGGGGCACTCATGTTTCCTTAGATGCTAGAACCCCCTACGGGTTGCTCGCTATGTCGGTGAGCCACCGCATCTTCCAATCTCATGTATTTTTCCGGCTTCATGAAAGAATTCTTGAAGAGTTAAAGGCTTTTCCTTCGTCAAGCTTCTTGCAAGCTTTGAATCGTGGTGGACCCCTCCTCATAGTGCCATCAGTGTAAGCCTTTCATCCGCGTTTTGTACCGCTAATGCGGCAGCGTTGAAACGGGTGAGATATTGCTGTAGCGGTTCTGTAGCTTTTTGTTTTACGTCTGACAAGGAATAGCATCTCTGGGCTGTTCCACATGGATTCGGAATTGACTTATGAATTTTTCCTTCAACATTTCCCAAGAGCTAATGGAGCCATGAGGCAGGCGAAAAAACCATGTGGTTGCTAAGTCTGACAGGAATAGCGGAAAACATTTACACAGCACACCCTCTGTTGCTCCATTCATGAGCATGTGCTAGGTGTAGCGTTACAAGTGGATGATTGGGTCGAATGTGCCTTTGTAGGGATCCATGGTGGGCATCTTCCATTCTCAAGGAGTGGCTATCGCTTCTATGTCCCTGGAAGGGGATGGACACCCTTTCCCCTATCCCTCTTTTGAGTTGTTTGCGTCTGAGATATTCCCTTAAGAGGCATGTCATCCTCTCCTCGGATTATGGGGCAGCCCTAGGAGAAGTGGGGGCTTCCCTTTGATGGTGTCTGGAACCTTGGTTGAGGCTGAATTGGCGATGATTGGCTCGAAGCATGACATGGTCGGCCATAGTCGGTCCTTGCCTGGTGCCCACTTGACCGGGCCCAGCTCTTGATACTCTTTCAGGACCGGTTTTGGGCTGAGTCCTGGCTCGGCTTCGAGTTCTTGTATCTTCTTAACTGAGTTCTTCATTTGCAGGGGATCTGTTCCGTCTACGCGACTCTCCAGATTGAGACTTACCTCGAGATTCAGTGTTGTGAGTGGATTCCTCCATGCCTCTCAAGCGTGTCATGAGTTGGTCCACAAAAGCTTTTTGCTGGGCAGTGAAGTGGTCAGTCTTCTCATTCACAACCCTATCTAAATCTTCTCGAGTGACAGCTGAGTTTGGAGGTTGAGAATGGGTAGCCGGGTTTTCTTGATCTTCTTGGATGGGGCTGAGTGTATTGGAAATGGTCGCGCTCTTACCCTTATCGGTGTTGCGCCTAGAGGGAGCCATGTTCTAATGTTGAGTTAAGGTTTGGAAGGATGGTGGACAGAAAAGTTCGACTCTTCTCTCAGTGAAAGCACCAAAAATGTTTGCTCAAAAGTTGGACAAACACCTCTAAATTTGATTTTTTAGTAAATTCTCATTTGATTTGATTGATTTGGGGTTTTTAAATGTTCCAACACGTAATGGAATGAATTTCAGCAAGTGTAGAGACAGTTCACAAGTTCAAAGTTCGGAAAGTAGATAAGGAAAGTAAATAACACAGAGTTTTTATAGTGGTTCAGCCCGAATGTGCCTACTGCCTACATCCACTTTCCATCTTATTATTCTCTCTTTGATTTCATTACAAGTACAAGATTATTCGAAAAGAGTAAAAACTTTAAGTAGCCGAAGTGATGGATTTTCAGTAGAGTTTTCTCTCTTTTTCTCCAAAAATCTGTTCCCATTGTTGTTGAGAAGCTCCGGTATTTATAGAGTGGAGTTGTGAAGTGTGGAGGAGAAGTTATAACTTCCTGAGTTTGGTTCGGCATTTGACTCGGAAACAGTTGGATCGGCATTTAGGTTAGGAGGTTTGCCTGGTTTGGTGGTCCTTTTTTGCTTTGGTTCGATGATCCTGCCTTGAAGTACCTTACTTGCCGGTCCAATCATTTGATTCGGCGTGTTTGTCATACCGGACCAAATGTTTGGTCCGGCAATTGATGTGTTGTGCCAGACCAAATACTTGGTCCGGCATATCAGAACAATGGTACATGTCCCTCTATAGCTATCTTGTAGGTTGTAATTGGGAGAGGGTTAGAACAATGTTTCAGTGACTAGTAATTTATATACTTTATACATTACACTAGTTTATACCGATTGCCTTCTATCACATGTTATGTCTTTTATTTTATTTAGTCTTCTTGACTCCATACGTGGATGATACACCCCATCTAACCTGGGTACACAATAACTACATGCGTGTATACATACACACACACCACAATCCCCCTTTGGACCAAGATACTATCTCTGCTAGTATCCGTAACCTAGCACCTCGTCAGGTCCATCATCAATACAGTAGCATGTCCTTATCGTCGTGTATACCAAGGAACTCTCATAGTTCCTAATAATGGTGTTACAATTATTAGTCGTATTCTATGCATTTTTGAAAGACTTCCATAAAGAGTTATCTAGCCTTGCCCCTAACAAACAAACTAGCAAACAATTGTTGGTGGTGCATGACCTAAACGTGATCTACACTAGTAGGAGGTGTAGCTGTCTAGGTGTAACCCTTGTCTTTCCACTCACCACTTAGGACAGATGACGTTCTCGACCTATGTATAGCTCTTACTCCCAAATATGGTAGCAAAACACACTGACATAACACCCAGGCTTGCTCACCATCCCATTAGATTGCCTAATACAGTCAAGGTGACACCCACTTGTTACTTAATAACTCAAAAGGTTAAAGCAGACTCTACTTGTCCTTTTACAGTTCGGCCAAGGAGAACCTTCCTATTTGGGTATCCCTCACCACGAACATATATAATTTCATGAATCATATAGTTGGAGTCCCATATTAGTATAATGTATACTCAACTGTTGGTAGCCCCGTGCGGTGGGCAGAATTTTTATTGTGTAACACTATTGACCTTGCATTCTAACCCGTTTTAATGACTATGTCATTCTTATGTAAGCTAAGCTTTAACTAACTTTAATAATTCACGCCCATCACAAACGTATACTTGAGGCTACATGTGTGTGTGTGTGTATGTATGTGTGTGTATACACATATGTATGTATATTCATTCTTATTTCAATATTACGCTTTAAATGTTTAACTACTCATATTCAGTTATTTTTATTTAACCGACTTCTTATTTCATTAATCTTGGTTTAATATCATTTACTACTTTTCTTAAACTTAAAAGATTTAAGTATCCTTTACTATTTACTTTCTTCTCTTATTATTTAATCTTTATTTTTACCCTTTTTAACCCTTACTATCCTTTCTTGTTTAGTTGACTCCCCACACCCGTATATTTTGTATGCTTCTTGCCTTTACTCATTTATTACCCGCTTACCTTTTTATCGTTTACTATTTGACTTCTACCTTGTCCTTATTGCATATATAAATATATAAACTTTACCATTTAACCATTATTATCACAACTACAATTCATCAATTCATCTTTAGGGATTTCTGCATTTTAATTCATTGGAACCACATCTTCCTCAAAAGGAAAGGTTAACAATATAAATTTGTATATCTTATCCAAAAACGGAATTTGTGTTATGTTTGGAATTACAAGGAATTATAGTTTTATAGTTATTGAAATAGATCGTACAAAATACGATAAATATCCATATTTTATACATTTCTTTTTTAGGCATATTTCTTGCTATTTCAAATGGTTTAATTTTATTTATGAATTTAAACTTGATAACCCATAGAAATTTACATTGTAACATCCAACATTCCAATGAATTAAATACTACTTGATCCCAATAATTTATTTTGATAACTTCTAATTTACATTTATTTGCATAAATCATTTAATCTAAAAATTTGGAACTACTATATAATTTATCAAATTCAGGAACTACTATTAATCAATATTTTCCAAATTCAAACAAATGTAGTATTAAATCTAAGTTATCAATCACAGAATATGTAAGCATCGTTTATAGATATATTATATGTATACAATTAGGACTACAATTCTAAATTTACATTTAGGCATACGGGAATAGATTTACAATGATATAAATCTAGTATTATTTAAAAATATATAATTTTACCACTCACCTTTAAGCTTTCCAAACTCCATATCTGATCCCTATTATTCCATTTTGACTCCTCCTATTTTTCCTATTTGAATACATATACTTCAAGCATACATATATCTGTTAGAAATCTAGACTTGAGAAGAGATTTGAATTTAATTTAGATTTAGATCCGGATTGGTAATTTACTTTCGCTTTGACAATTTAATTCAACCCTATTCTTCTTCTCAATTATCCTCTGCTATTCTCCACTTGTATATACATATATAAACTGTAATTTTATTTAGGTATAAGAATTTATGGAGTAGAGAAAATGGTAGAGCTTCACCATTGTTTAAGAAAATATGAGAAGAAATGTGAGGGATTATGCCCATATTTATAGAGGTTTGAATCAATGCTAACCATTAGATTAAATTATTTTAAACCCTAACCTTTAAACCATATTAAATTTCACAACCGACACATCCTTCGGTCGATCTCTCATATGCCACCGGTCGACCACTAGAGGTTGACCGATACTCCCAATTAAGGGTTCGACCGGTAGATGTATTTTTGATAAATAATTCCTACCATTTTGTTTGTTGATTTAACTCCTTATACGCACAGACAAGACAATTTCTTTCTGCTTTGATTAACGTCAATTATACTTTATTTCCTTAATTAAATATATATTTATTACGATCTGACATATTTAAACGTTAATAAATTTTTCATTTGAACTATGATTGCAAAACTCTATGTATGAAAATAGATCAGAAAATCACCAAGAACCCAATAATATAAGTTTCATAGCCAAATTCTGATCTTTAAAAATTATATGTTCCATGTTACTATTAATTAATTTCTTTTTAATTAATTATCGTTGAAATTATAGGGTGTTACATTTGGCCATGACCATAATTTTGGTTGGTGATGATTGTAAATTTTGGTTGGCGATGACCATAATTATGGGAAACGATGTAGTATAAATTAAACTAGTGTGGATGGATCTTGAGGCTACTAAATACTAGAGGGAGTGAATAGTGTTTCATAACTAATATAGAACCTTTTTTTATAGTTTTAAGATTTAAATCAAAACACAGATAATCAATACAAATATGTATTAACGGACAGACATATACATACACACACACACACACACACACATATATATATGTATATGCAATAAAATTAAATTAAAAATAAGGGAGCTGATACTTATACTGGTTTAGATTGACCAATTCTACATCCAATCCTATCAAATATTTGTGCCGATTTTCTTTCAAATGCCTATTTAATCAGGTGGTAAACAAACCAAAATACAATCTTGATTCCAAGGCAACAAAATACACCCTCCTGACTTTTCAAGCTCAAGCTAGAGTCTCTTGATTAAACTAGGTAACAAGATAACCCACTTGATTTAAATGGGAAACAAGCACACCCATTTGATTAGAATGGGTAACAAGCATACCCACTTGATTTGAACAGGCATAAGCACACCTACTTGATTTGAATGGGTAACAAGCATTCCCATACAAAATAGTAGTAGAGAGTTGTTGATTCCAAATACAAATATTTATAACTTGGATATAAGATATCGTGTAGCCCTTTTGTAGCACTTTGATCTTTGAATTGTTGAGATAATACTTGCAAAATAGTGAGTAGATTATAAAGAATGAATATGGTGAAGTAGGGATTGAATTTGAGTTTGAAGAGAATAGAAATAGGATTTTGAGAAATATATAACGAGAATTTGGAGTAAAAAGAACGAGAATTTTTTTATTAAAATTCATTTTTCAGTCCCCTCTATATAGCATTTGAAGGGACATGTTTATTCGTAAAGAGATGGAGCCAAAAATGATACTCTTCAAAATTTAAAAAAACTTTTCAACAGTACATATGTCGACATACATAGGAAGGGTATGTCGACATACCTCTGTATGTTTTGAAAAACAACAGCACTTTTAAGGTGTTTAAACATTCAAAAATTTTGCAAAATAATTTAACATAATTTTTATGTATTTTAATATATAAAAAATTTATAAATATTTGTAGAAATATATTTTAGTAAGTGGGTATTCAAAGAAAAGAAAGTTGTTATTCAAGGACTTTAACAAATTTATCTAATGTCTAATTAAGTATTATCTACAGTCTCGAACTCTTCATGTCTTTGTCTTTAAACTTATTAGTCTTCAATTGTCTTGATCATCTCTGAATCTTAGTCTCTAGCTTTTTACCGATCATTCTTCAAACTCGATTATCCCATACTTGTATAAATCTATGTGATACCTTGTAAAATATTCTATACAACTTGCGAAAATATTAGTACTTCTATTTATATGGTTGTTGTCTTCAAAATCAATATTTTAGGAATTAACAATCTTCCCTTTTTTGACGATGACAACAATGTAAATATTTTTATTATAAAATATAATGTAACTCCCCTAAATTGGTTGACTTTCCCTATCTTGAATAACCCCCTTAGTGTATGCATATATTATATATCATATTTGTATCCCCTTTTTTCATTAACAAAAATGGGTAAACAAAAATAAAATTCCCTTATGTGTAACATATTAGATATTATAAAATGTGATAATGTTGAAAATGGAATCAAAATAAATACTAATTGTGAAACAAATTTTCTGAGAAATAACTATATATACAAAAACACACACACATTTATAATTTCATTTTTAAAAAAAACCATACATCATAATTTTTACACTTATACATACTTATACACTATTAATTACATAAAAATTAGTTTCTAATTATACGGATTAAAAATGATGATTCTAGAGAACAAAAGAAGATGATTGAAAATAAAAATGAAGTCTATAAACAAATTTCATTAATAAAATAGAGAGATACATAATAAAAAAATACAAGGAAATGACATAAATAGAACTAGATATATAAAGATAGCTAAGTAGATCTAGAATGATGATAAAGAAGAATAATTTCCACCAAGATTTATCATTATCTTTCCAAAGTAGTTGTCAACTTTGTTTAAGAGGTTGGTGAAAATGAACACATAAGCTTCTTTTGATTATTAAAAAGCTTCTCTTTGTAGAATACAATAGCCTATGATTTTTGTTTAATGATAATAAACATATATATATTTGTTTAAATGTATTTGTTGTTGTACTATTTTATTTTTCCACAGAAATAAATAAATATTTGTTGAATAAAATAAATAACTCAAAATTCATATTTAAACAAATATTTTATTCAAATAAATATTTTATTCAAATAAATATTTTATTTAAATAAATATTTTATTACAAATTCAAATAGTACAAAATTGAGCTCTCACTACATTTACACATTTTAAATTACAATACAAGTCTCACTATACAACACAATTTTCACCCCACTACATATTCACTCTTCACTCGTATTTTTATCTTCAACTTTGTTCCAACCTGTATCCAGCATCTGAACTATCTACATAATAAACACTGACGCAGTAAAATTGAAAAAGAAATATTTTGCAGCGTAGAACGTACAAAAGGTGTGCATGCAACATATCAACCCAGTTCAATGAAATGCAACATGAAGACCAACATCAAAACATACAACTACACTGGACAGAGAATACAAGTGCATAAGAACAGTGAAAACAAGCCAGTAGAACAAATAAGTACAGACACCAAATATACAAAGTCCACAAGAACTTGAATAACAATTCAGAGAATCACGCACACATGAATGCAAGCAACTAGACATGGAGCAACCAGCACAATGCAGACCAGACTCAAGTGGAACCACCAGTACAACTAGACTAGACTTCAAATGTAAAACTCAAGTATGCACATGAACACAAGGGCTGCAATAAGACTTCAATAGGTAAAAGCAATCAGGAGTTCAGAGGCAAGCAAGAGAAATTTAACTCGAAGAAGACCAAGGCAGTTCAGGCATCAAGTTTACCAGACAAATACAACAAAGTACACTAGTCTAGACTTTCATGCAACCAGACTGGAGCACACATACATTAGTTCAAGTAGAAGACTTCAAGACCACATGTCAACATGAATGCAAATGGGACTCAAAAATACATGGAACCAAACCAGACACAGCAAGTGGTGAACACATATCAAACTTAAATTGAAAACAACACTGCAATGCAAGGCTAACAAGACCAGTCTACAGTTCAAATGAAAACAACATGTGGAACAAGACTTCATTAACAACAAACCATAGACAATGAAATGCCAGACCATAATGCACCATATCAGCGAAGCAACAAGCAAAGTGACATATGTATACATATGCATATGGTAAGGTACAAGCAAAGTCAGAATGCAAGCCACATGGGTGAACAGAGCAAATAGAACTACCAAACACTGCAATGATATACACATATATCACTCAGAAATACATGTATACATATATTCATATATATGTATACACATATATCACTTCAGAGAATACAAGCAACAGTCAGTGCATAAGCAGTTCAAACAAAGTCAAGTCATGGTTCGAAAACAAGTCGTTAGCAGTTTACATAAAGCGGTGGGTTATATCAAAATGAACAGTTGGAACAAGTCAAGAGAGTTCAAGTCTCAGAAAATGGAACAGATCAAAATTCGTCAAGTCTAGATTATCATAAAATTCAAAATGCTGAAGTCATAGGAGCACTGAACGGAACCGACTAAAAGAAATTCAAGCAAATTCAACAATGAACAAGTCAGAGATCATAGTGTTCATTCGATCAAAAATCAACGCAAGTGCCAAAATTACAAAATATTCAAACTCAAATATACGAAACGAAAATATAGGGTTTTCATCCCTTTAAATAAACCCATCTCATCATCGGCACAAAACAATGAGATCGAGTTCAAGCAATCAATGGAGAAATTAAAGTAAAAACCACATACCAATACCACTCGAACTCAAAATTGAAGCGACCGAGAGCAATTAAAGGCAGGAGTCGATTGACGAAGCCAATCAAAGCAACATAATCACTTCAGTTGATCGATTATCAAGCGGCGTCTTCAATTGGAACAAAGCCTTAATTCCAGATCGTAAAAGGAAAAGGACGGAATGAGCAGGAAGCAATGAAAAAGTAAATCTTGTTTATATTTTATTTGGGCTGCACTACAAAAAGGAATTCACGTTTATATTTTATTTGGGCTGCATTATAAAAAGGGAACTCTTTTATTCATTTTATTTATTGGGCCGTATAGTTTTGTATTAGGGTTTTATTTTTTATTTTTAAGTACTTTTGTTTGTTTTTTATTTGAGTCAAACTCTAGTTTTAACTAGGTTATGAACTACGTGGCGTAGTTCGAAGAATTCGCAACTCAGTGGCTGAGTTGTGGCAGGGTTTTGAGCTTAGAGTTAGGTTAATCGAGTTAGCGGGTGTCGCGAGTTTACATGTGTTTGTAAGCGTTTGATTACCTAATTTCTAGTAGTAACCTTGGGGGCAGCACGTAGGCAGGTTATTGTCGAAGCTGGGTAAAACTGTGTGTGATCTCTACTACATTACTTTCTGTTATTGTTTTTATTTGCGCATTAATTTTTATTATTATTAGTACACCCTATTCACCCCCATCTAGGGTGAAAACGATCGTATAAGTGGTATCAGAGCTAGGAACAAAAACCATTTTTTTCTGTAAAAAAATTTGATTTTTTCAATGGGTTCTTTTAATAATGCTTTTGCTGAAGGTCAGTCCATAGTTAGACCACCCATTTTTAATGGTAAATATGCTTATTGGAAAAATAGAATGAAAATTTTTCTGAAAACCATAGATGCATGGAATATTGTTGAAATGGGATATAGAACACCAACAATAATGGTTGATAATCAAGAAGTTGAAAAACCTATGGATCAATGGACAGATCATGAAAATAAATTGCAAAATGCTAATGCTAAAGCTATGAATTCTATTATTTGTTCATTAGATCAAATTGAATTTAATCATGTCTCACATTGTCTAACTACGCAGGAAATTTGGCACACACTTGAAGTGACTCATGAAGGAACCTCCCAAGTTAAAGAATCTCGCCTTGCCATGCTTAGTAGCAACTACGAGAACTTCACAATGGCAAAGGATGAAAGTGTCAAAGAAATGTATGGACGACTTTCGAATCTTGTACACAAATCAATCCCTAGGAAGACCATAAACAGAGCTGGAAATACTCTGAAAAATCCTCAAAATTCTTCCATGAAATTTTGAAGCAAAAGTGATTGCCATTTAAATATCAAAGGATCTGAAACAAATTAAAGTTGAAGAACTCATCGGAAATCTAACCACTTATGAGCTAGAAATCAAATTCAAGGAAGAACGTGAAGGAGGCGATACGGGAAAGAAATCAATAGCTCTTAAAGAAACAACGGAAAGTGAAGATGATGATGATGATAATGGAGCTGCTGAACTGGCACTGATAATAAAGAGATTCAAAAGGTGGAACCGCAAATATGGAAATCCTGCCTTAAATCAACAACTGAAGAACATAATTGTCAAAGTTCTAGACAACTCAGAAGAGCAGGAGATCATTTTTCACAAGTGCAATAAATCTGGTCATATCAAGCCCAGTTGTCCTCAAAATCAACTCAGCAAAGGAAAGAAACTGAAAAGGAGAAGTTTTGCTGCTACTTAGGATGAAAGTGATAAAAGCACTGGCAGTGAGAGTGAAAGAGCAAATTAGTGTCTTTTAGGAGATACAAGTGACAACGATGATGACGAGCCAAGCGAGGTATCAAAACGTACTCAATTGCAATTACTTATATATTTTCATGAAGTAAATGGCTGTTTTGAAAGACTTAGGGAGAAGTACGCTAAAATTGAATCACAAAGAGATAGTCTGATAGAACTAAATAAGCAGCTTGATCAATTGGTTCGAAACTATAGAAATAAGAGCCCTAAGTGTGATAAGTGTCCATCATTAGAAGAGGAAATAAAAAAAATCTGAAATTAAAATTAAATCGCTTGAAAATGAAATTCTGATTTTGAAGGAAAGTGAAAATACTAGGAGAGAAAATTTTATTAAAAAGTGCACATTGTTATTGAATGAAAATGAATCTCTCAAATCACAAGTCCAACAATTGTCTACAACTTTAGGAAAATTCTCCAAAGGAGAACAATCATTAAATATGCTATTAGGGAAACAAACTGTTAATACTAGACAAGGACTTAGGTATACTCAATCTGAAAGAGTTAGAAGTGAAACTAATCACGTAAACTCCAAGTGCACGATTTGTAGAAAAATTGGACACAATCAAAACAATTGCTGGCTTAGACCCAAACACACAAAAACCATACCAATTTGGGTTCCTAAAGGCAAGAATGTAAAATCCCTTAAAGTCAAACAAATCTGGGTGCCAAAAGGAACAAACATAGACTGTTTTGGTTCTACACAAACTTGTTTTTCAAAATCTTTTGTCACTAACAAACATGGACCTATAAAAACAAATAGGTCATAAAAATATTTCCTCATGTAGGTGTGTTGGCAGGCTAAGGAACATGAACAGTGGTACCTGGATTCTGGCTATTCCAGGCACACAACGGGTGACAAATCAAAGTCCTTAGCCTAGAGAAGTACAGAGGTGGAAGAGTCGCAATGGGCAACAACGATGTATTATATGTTGAAAATCTGCACCATAATCTGATTTCAATCAGCTAGTAAAAGGAAAGGTAATAAAACAAGTATGAAAAAGGTAAGGTAGTTGATCAAAAGAAATATTGAGGTATGATTGGATCACTTATTTATCTTACTGCTTCTAGACCAGACATTATGTTCTCTGTTTACTTATGTGCACGGTTTCAATCAAATCCAAAAGAATCTCATTTAAAAACTGTAAAAAGGATTATAAGGTATTTGTTGCACACCTCACGGTTTGGTCTATGGTATCTAACTAATGATAACTTTGAGTTGAAGGGGTATTCGGATGCAGATTATGCCTGTAGTCTAGTTTTTAGGAAAAGTACTAGTGGAACGTGTTCTATGTTGGGACATTCGTTAGTTGCATGGTCAAATCGAAAAACATCATTTCATTAGAGATCACATTTCCAAAGAAAATATCTGCATAAATTTCATTTCAACTGATTTTCAATTGGCATACATTTTTACAAAACCCCTTCCAGAAAATAGTTTTTGTTGACTTCTAGGCATTTTAGAAATTTGATTTTATATTTTTGGATTTGATCTTAAATGCCTAGGTTAACTAATCTGACTCCCTAATGATTATCGAAAAGATAAATAGTGACAAAAAAAAATGACGAGTGTTGATATTAATCATACATTATGACTTGAGATGGTATATTTAGTAAATTTCTTTAAAAAAAATTAAAAAATTGTAATAACTTTGGTTGGTAAAAATTCCATGACCATCTATATTTCTATCATATTTCTACGACAATCACTCATCAAAATCCAATATAGTATGTCAAAATGTGGTATTTAAATAGGAAACTATTCATTTTAATTAATTAGCAATAAAATTATCCAAAAGTACCCACTCTCATTTAAAAGTCCTCACGGTTATGCATGGGTGAAGTACTTGGAATCTTTGATTATGTGCTTTCATGCTCATTTAAAAGTCCTCACGGTTATATATATATGGAACACATATCAAAATTGAATGAAATATGTGAGTTGATTCTAACGCCATTTAAAAGTCCTTACGGTTATGCATGGTTAGAAGATGCTTGGAATTCATTTTTTAATAAAAATTGTGAATACTACTAATCTCATTTAAAAGTCCCAACGGTTATGCATGGTTAGTATGTATTCAAATTCCTGTCATAAATATAACACAAATGGACACGACTATATGGTTTTCTATGCCGACATCACCCCTATCACTCTAAAATGGAATATGCGTCTAACGGAGTATTTATGATTTTTGTTTGAAATTTAATATTTATACTCGATTAGGTATTAATGTCGTATTAATGTCTATCGCTTTATCACTTTTTTCTAAGACTGCTACTCTTTTGCTGATAACAAAAGGGGAGAAAAGTTAAGATTTTGGCAAATAAGTTAAGTCATTTTTTATTTGCATAGCATATTCTCATCTAGGCTCATTGCATTTGTTTTTTATTCGCATATTTTTCATGCATATGTGAAGGGGAGCTTTGTTGTAGAGGGAGTGTTCAAATAGGGGGGAGCAAATAGAATTCATCGAGACCAAATACATTTAATAGAGTCAAAATCTTAATATATGTTTGTTATCATCAAAAGGGGGAGATTGTAGAATACAGTAGCCTATGGTTTTTGTTTGATGATAATAAACATACATATATATATATATATATATTTGTTTAAATGTATTTGTTGTTGTACTATTTTATTTTTCCACATAATTAAATAAATATGTGTTGAATAAAATAAATAACTTAGAATTCATATTTTAAAAAATATTTTATTCAAACAAATATTTTATTACAAATTCAAATAGTACAAAATTGAGCTCTGACTACAATTACACATTTTCAATAACAATACAAGTCTCACTATACAACACAATTTTCACCTCACTACACATTCACTCTTCACTCGTATTTTGACCTTCAACTTTGTTCCAGCCTGTATCCAACATCTGAACTATCTGCATAATAAACACTAACGCAGTAAAATTGAAAAAGAAATATTATGCAGTGTACAATGAAGTGTGTGTTTGAAAATATTGTTTGCCTCGGTTATTTGGGTTGTTTGTCATCATTTCTTTTAATTCATCTTACACGAACAACTTGTGACATGCAGAGTGTATCACTGTATATGCCACAAGGCCGTGCACACCAATATACACTTGCTTGATAAAATTGCAGGGACAGGTGAGCACAAGGTCAAACCCAAGCCGAGACTGGATTCAACTCAAGTGCGAATACAAAAACAAAACAACACAGAAATGGTCAAGTATAGGGCAGTGCATATGTACAAAAGGTGTGCATGCAACATATCAACCTAGTTCAATGAAATGCAACATGAAGACCAACATCAAAACATACAACTACACCGGACATAGAATACAAGTGCACAAGAACAGTGAAAACAAGCCAGTAGAATAAATCAGTACAGACTCCAAATATACAAGTACATAAGCTCTTGAATAACAATTCAGAGAATCACACATACATGAATGCAAGCAACTGGACATGGATCAACCTGCACAATACAGACCAGACTCAAGTGGAACCACCAGTACAACTAGACTAGACTTCAAATGTCAAACTCAAGTATGCACATGAACACAAGGGCTGCAACAAGACTTCAATATGTTCAAGCAATCAGGAGTTCAGAGGCAAACAAGGGCAATTTAACTCGAAGCGGACCAATGCAGTTCAGGCATCAAGATCACCAGACAAATACAACAAAGTGCACCAGTCTAGACTTTCATGCAACCAGACTGGAGCACACATATATCAGTTCATGTAGAAGACTTCAAGACCACATGTCAACATGAATGCAAATGGGACTCAAAACTACATGGAACCAGACCAGACACAACAAGTGGTGAACACAAATCAAACTTAAATTGAAAACAACACTGCAATGCAAGGCTAACAAGACCCGTCTACAGTTCAAATGAAAACAACATGTGGAACCAGACTTCATTCACAACAAACCATGGACAATGAAATGCCATACCACAATGCACCAGATCAGTGAAGCAGCAAGCAAAGTGACATATGTATACATATGCATATGGTCAGGTACAAGCAAAGTCAGAATGCAAGCCACTTGGGTGAACAGAGCAAATAGAAATATCGAACATTGCAATGATATACACATATACCACTCAGAAATACATGTATACATATATGCATATATATGTATACACATATATCACTTCAGAGAATACAAGCAATGGTCAGTGCATAAGCAGTTCAAACAAACTCAAGTCATGGTTCAAAAACAAGTCGTTAGCCGTTTACATGAAGCCGTGGGTTATATCAAAATGAATAGTTGGAACAAGTCAAGAGAGTTCGAGTCTCAGAAAATGGAACAAATCAAAATTCGTCAAGTCTAGATTATCGTAAAATTCAAAATGCCGAAGTCATAGGAGCACTGAACGGAACCGACTCAAAGAAATTCAAGCAAATTCAACAATGAACAAGTCAGAGATAATAGTGTTCATTCGATCAAAAATCAACGCATGTGCCAAAATCATGAAATATTCAAACTCAAATATCCAAAACAAAAATATAGGGTTTTCATCCCTATAAATAAACCCATCTCATCATCGGCACAAAACAATGAGTTCGAGCTCAAGCAATCAATGGAGAAATTAAAGTAAATACCACATACTAATTTTTATAGCACTCAAACTCGAAATTGAAGCGACCAAGAGCAATCAAAGGCAGGAGTCGATTGACAAAGCCAATCAAAGCAACGTAATCACTTCAATCGATCGATCATCAAGCGGCGTCTTCAATTGGAACAAAGCCTTAATTCCATATCATAAAAGGAAAAAGACAGCATGAGCATGAAGCAATGAAAAAGGAAATCTCGTTTATATTTTATTTGGATCGCACTATAAAAAGGAAATAACGTTTATATTTTATTTGGGCCGCATTATAAAAAGGGAACTCCTTTATTCATTTTATTTATTGGGCCATATAGTTTTGTATTAGGTTTTTATTTTTTATTTTTAAGTACTTTTGTTTGTTTTTTATTTGAGTAAAACTCCAGTTTTAACTACGTTACGAACTATGTGGCGTAGTTCGGAGAATTCGCAACTCAGTGACTGAGTTGTGGCAGGGTTTTGAGCTTAGAGTTAGGTTAATCGAGTTAGCAGGTGTCGCGAGTTTACGTGTGTTTGTAAACATCTGATTACCTAACTTCTAGTAGAAACCTTAGGGGCAGCACGTAGGCAGGTTATTTTCGAAGCTGGGTAAAACTGTGTGTGACCTCTACTGCATTACTTTCTGTTATTGTTTTTATTTCCGCATTAATTTTTATTATTATTAGTACACCCTATTCACCCCCCCCCCCCGCTCTAATTTGAAAACGATCCTACACTCTTTATTTCTAAGGATCTCTTGGTTTGAATAGCGAGATGGTTTGTCATATCTTTCAAGAAATGTATCCATTCCCTCCTCCTCCTCCATTTCCATATCATCGCTCTCTTCTTCTTGAAGAATCTCTTGCTCTTCTTCTCTTACCATGCTTTCTTCTTTTTCGGTAAGAGACTCTTAGTGTTCAAATTTAAGAGTAATTTGCATGAGAGAGAGGTTTGTTTGGTCAAAAACTTTATGAAGTAAAATATTTTCACCTTTTAACTCAATACCAAAGTAGTTGAAAATTCTAGTTAGATACACACCATGGTAAAGTGTGTTTTCGTGTCTACAAATTTTCTTTTGAAAATAATTATCCAAAATCACCTGAGCCCAATTTATATTATATTTTTCGAAAATAGCAAAATGAGCTTTGAAAACTTTGTGTGTGGGGTTGTTGTAATTTCCCGTCCTAGGTGTAATACTTTGCTATAAATGAGACTCGTTAATCTTGGTTTTGGCCTAAGATTTTTACCTTTAAAACCATACTCTTCATCATTTGAAAAAAATCATGCATAACTTCTCTATTTCCATAATCAATTTCAAAAGTGGAGATGTCATTTCCACTTCTTTTGCAATCAAGAATTTGATTAAGAATTTCACAATCTAAAACAATAATGGTATCGTTGATACTACTCCAAATTTGACCTTCTTCTCCAAGTTAAAACATTCCATTTAAATTAGCATAAAACATTTTGACCAAATCAGGATAGCAATCAAAATTTGCAGTAAATCGATTAAACAAAAAATATCCATTTTACAAAGCAAGATCTTGTAAATTATAAGAATAAAATTCATTAAAATTAGCAAATCTTCCTGAAAAGACTTTACTATATGTTGCATACTCAATGTATGTTTCAATATGGACTCTTAGTCATTAAAAAGTTGACTTTTGATTATTTTTGGTAAGCTTAATGGCTTTGGATAAAGAAGGTTGATTTGAAGAAGACATTTTGAGTTTGGATTGGAAGAAAGAGAGTGAAGAATTTGTTCAATTTTTGAAATAAAGTGTGTGTTGAAGATGAGGTTCAAAACAGTGAATGTATAGAGGTTGAATGAACATGTGATAGGTAATGAGGTGGCTTTTCAATTTTTGATTTTAATGCAAAAGAGAGGGAATTTTGAAAGTTCTAATCTTGAAAAGATTCTTCAAATTCTACATAATATGTCGACATAACTAGGTGACATATGTCGACATATATGTCGAAATTTCAATGTTCAAAAATAAAGATATACATACATACATACATACATACATACATACATACATATATATATATATTGTTATCCTGCCTTTTGACCAGGCAGAATCCGGACAAACTGGACAGATAGGGCTTGGAGTTATCCCGGTAGAAAGCCCGGAGAGATAGCCTAGGAGTCCAAAAACAAGCACAAAAAGGGCCATAAAGTCCATGCCAAAATTATCCATGGCAACAAAGTAATGGGATCCCCCATTGGGGATCGGTGCTAACTCCCCCTGGGGATCGGTACTGACTCCCAAATACAACTTGGGTGGACCCTATGTTCTGCTTGAAAGCTTATTTCGATGCTGAAATTCTATTTCCAAAGTTAGTTTTTTGAGTCAGTGCAATTCTTTATCGATCTCCATGAACTCCTCAATCTGCAGCTTTGTTCTTCCACAACTCTATTATTTGGGCTCAGAAACAAGCTAAGATTGGTGCAAACAACTATGAATTTGCGAAGCCTACCCTAAAAAGATCTAAGCTAAGGAGTTGAAGACTCAAAAATCTTCAAACTTGAAGATCGATACCGACTCCTACCTGGGGATCGGTGCCGAGTCCTAGATATGTTGAGCTGGCACTTATCTTTTTGGGAGAACGAGTCAATTTCAAGCACAATAGCTAAGAGATATTACATGCGAGATTTTAGGCCCCCTACCTCTATAAATAGAGGTAGGGCTCATATTTTGGGATCTTTTTTGCTTTAATTTCATTATTCTGTATATTCTTGTAACTTTGAAATTCTAAGAGTTGGAGTTGTACCGACCCCTAAGAACTTCTGCCTCCAAGTCAGAAACAAGTAAAAAATATATTAAAGTGGACGTAAGCCCGGCTTTCTAGACCACTATAAATCGTTGTGTGCTGAATTTTCCTCAATTTTCATTTACTTTTTCATATTTTATTCTTTACTTAAATCTTTGTGTGTTTGTGCCAATTTTGATTCAAACATACATACATACATACATACATATATATATATGTGTATATACTTATTATTATTATTATTATTATTATATTGATTCCAATATTAAATAATTGTAAGAAAATATCAAAAATTCAAAGAATTTCAAAAAGAATAAAATATGAAATGTAAAAGTACCGATTTTGTTTTTTTCTTTGTTTGACTCATATAATCTTCCATTACCATGAAAAACCTGTTCACATTTTCAATGTCTAGTTCGTTGTCATTGGATGTAGTATCAAAATCATCCAAGGTTGCATTGAAAACCCTTTTCCTCTTTTTAAATGAATTGGTGTTTGGTGAATTCTTTGCATTCTTCTGATGTGGATAGACTCTTCGTAGATGGCTAGATTCACCACAGTCGTAACACTTAAAAATATTTGCGTTTTTGAATTTTTTCTTCTTCAGTTTTATGAAAGTTGTTCATCTTTCTATATTTCAGAAATTTTCTGAAATTTTGAGTCATAAGAGCAATCTTCACATCATTATCGTCATCTGAATCTTAATCATTGGTTGTTGCATTGAATGCAATTGATTTCTTTTCGGTCGCCTCACTTTCCTTTCTACCCTATAATTGTGCTTCATAGGACATTGTATTACCAATTAATTTTTCAATTTTTAACACACTAATATCATTGGCTTCCTCTATTGCTAATGTCTTTTGATCCCATTCTGAAGTGAGTGAATTAAGTATTTTTCTAACTTGATCCTCTTTTGGGAAATTTTTCCCTAATGATACTGATGAATGACCTATATCTTGAAATCTAGAAATTATGTCAGAAATAGACTCATTCTATTTCATTTTAAAAAGTTGAAACTGGTTGGTAAGCATGGAAATTTGAGTTTGTTTTACTTTACTAGTGCCCTCATGTGTGACTTCCAGTGTCTCCAAATTTCATAAGCAGTCTTACAAATAGAAACTCAATTAAATTCATTTTTATCTAAGGAGCAAAATAAAATATTCATGACCTTTGAGTTATTAAGTGCTTGTATCTTTGGTTTACGGTCCATTGTGAATATTCTTTTTAGGGGTTAGTGTATCACTTTGTGTAATGATCTAGATATCCAAACTGTTAGATTGTAAATAAATTTTCATCGTACATGACCAGTAAGCATAATTTCAATCATTAAAGAGCGGAAGTCTAGTAATTGATTATCCTTTTAAAAAGGTGTTAAAAAGTGTACTACCTATGTTAATAGTCATTTATAATTTTCGAAAATCAAATAACGAGTTTTTGAAAACCTAATGCTCTAATATCATATGTGGTAAATGGTGTATTATAAATTACACTAGTGTGGACGAATATTAAGGCTACTATAACACTAGAGGGAGGGTTGAATAGTATTTTACAACTAATATAGAATCTTTTAAATAGTTTCAAGATTTAAATCAAAATAAAGATAATCAACACACACACACATATATATATGTATGTATGTATGTATGTATTAATAGGTAGTCATATATATATATATAGTAAAAATAAATTAAAAGTAAGAGAGATGACACCAGGAGTTTTATATTGGTTCGGCTTGACCAATCCTACATCCAGTCTTGTACGGTACTATATAGATTTTCTTTCAAATGCCTACTTTAATCATGTAGCAAGCAAACCAGAAAACAATCTTGATTTCAAGGCAATAAGTCACACCTTCCTGACTTTTCGAGCTCAGGGTAGACTCTCTTGATTTAACAAGGCAACAGATCATCCACTTGATTTAAACGAGCAACAAGCATACCCACTTGATTTGAACGGGCAACAAGCACATCCATACCAAATAGTAGTAGAGAGTTATTGATTCCAAATACAGATAGTTGTAACTTGGATACAAGATATCATATAGCCCTTTTATAGCACTTTGATCTTTGAATTGTTGAGAGAGTAATTGCAAAATAGTGAGTAGATTATAGAGAATGAATATACTGAAGTAGATACTGAATTTGAATGAATTTGAAGAGTATAGAAACTGGATTTTGAGAAATATATAATGAGAATTTGAAGTAAGAAGAATGAAAAAAAACAGTTATAAAAATTCATTTTCCAATCCTCTTATATAGTGTTTGAAGGGGGATGTCTATTTATAAAGAGATGGAGCCAAAAATCACAACTCTTCAAAATTAAAAAAAGCTTTTCAATAAACATATGTCAACATACATAGGAAGGGTATGTCGACATACCCTTGTATGTTTTGGAAAAAAAACAACACTTTTAAAGTGTTTCAAAATTATAAAAATTTGGTAAAATAATTTAAACATACTTTTTAAATACTTTAATATATGAATCTTTTACAAAATATTTGTAGAAATATATTTTGAAAATAAATATTTTGGTAAAAGAGTACTTAAAGAAAAGGAAGTTACTATTCAAGGACATTAACAAATTTATCTAATATCTATAACTATTATATATAATCTTGAACTCCTCATGTCTTTGTCTTTAAACTCATGAGTTTTCGATTATCTTGAACATCTTTGAATCTTGATTTCTAATCTTTTTACTGATCAGTCTTCAAACTTGATTACCATGTACTTGTATAAACCTATGTAATATCCTGTAAAATATTCTATAAACTTTGGAAAATATTAGTACCTATATTTATATGGTTGTTGTCATCAAAATCAATATTTGTGGTATTAATGATAATTTGGTTTGCTTTGGGCTTCATTCAGTGGTTCTTCGAGGTGATGAAGGAATTGCTTCAGTGCAAGGGGGAGTATTACTTCAGGTTGGTCATGCATGCTGAGATGTTTTTGGAACTTGAAAGCACTAAGCCAAAATTGGCTAACTGTTGATATCGAGAATAATGGTAAGCACTCAATTTTGGGTGGATTTGAGTGGAGGGAGTGTTTGTTCCCTCGATTGACGTTTGATTTCTTTGTTATGTATAACAAAAGATGTGAAATGTTGGAAAGGCGATGGTAGAATACATTGACATGGTGACTTCAGAACATTGATTCTATGACTTACGAGGGATGGTTAGAGGTGCTCCGACTATGTTGACTCGATGACGGGAGTCATGACGATGATCGAAAAGGAAAATTTGAAAGAGGAGAACTCATGAGAAGAATGATGATGTGTTCTACTATGGGTTAATGGAATAAAATAGAATGATGATGGGTTCGGGGAAAGGTGCAAAGGAATGGTTGATACTTGAAGGTTTCAAGGAGTACTCATGCAATAGGGGTATGTGGGAAATCCCACCCAGATTATGATGGTGTCTGGATCTTATGATGGTGGATTACCCTAGACCTTATAAGGATTGTCTATTTCCTGGCCTTACGATTTGTCATGGATTCGAGTACTGGGAAGCCAAGACATTTCCGTTAATCTTTGACTTATGTAGGTGCATTGGAGTTATCTTATATCCAAAGCATTAAGTGATGTGATGAATATTTGATGGAGGTTATGTTTGCCATATTTGTTTGTCCCTCTAGGGATGTCACAAGATGTAGGTATTGTGGGTCTGGATACCAAGACACCCGACATTGTAGCTAGGACAAAGCACACCATTATGATGATAGTAGATTAGCATATATAATTATGTGCTAACCCTTTGGATGTAGAGATAGGTCAGGTATGATTCATTATATTATATGTCCTTCACTATATCAGTTTTCATAGTATTTTGAGATTGTTTATTGCTCACACCAGACTGTTGTCTGACTTAAGCTTTTATGCTTTTCTTCCTATTATCTCGAGTATTCTTAAATTAGTGGATTAGATAGCAGGTATGGCATAGTATGCAATGTGGTGAAAATGGACTAATAGGAGCTACACTTGCATATATATTATATTTAGAGCTTTTACTATTTCAGATGTGCAACGTTGTGGAGCTATGATAGTGCTTGACATATTTATTTAGAGACGAATATCTGGGTTTATTTATTAGTTGAATAAACCCTACCTTTTGGTCTATATAACTTCATTGAACCTATTCTCATATTTTTGATGGTTCATTTAGTTCTATTTTTTCTCGCCAATTGTATATTTATGTTAATATTACACTTTATTCGATGCACTATGAGATGTATAATAGGTTATGTAACAAACCACAAAATTGCTGAAATATTTTAAATGAAAATTCATTTGAAATTTTGAATGTAATTATTTTAAATTGATAAATTTGGAAATTTAATGTAATATTTTGGGTTTAGATGTGAAATGTTCTTTCAAATTTAATAAAATAAAGAGTTTTCTTAAAATACAAATTTTTTCAACTTTGGTCAAAATTTGACTTTCTATGAAAATTTTAAAATTTGAATTTTTAACTTTTACTTTTTTTTATGAAGATGAATTTAATTCTAACATTTTCTTTAATTTTCGTTTTGTAAAATTTTGATTTCTACTTCTCAAAATTTACAAATTTTGGCGTATTACACGTAGTTATTTTCCTATAACATTTATCTTATTTACATTGTGACTTTGGGCTTGTACTAATGAGCTAGGAATTCCTTTAGTAGATGAGAAGCCACCAGTTGAGATGCCTATATAATATCCTAGGGTTTTCTAGACTCCTCATTTTTTCATTTGTGCCTCCGCAAATTTGATATAAGTTTTTTCTTCTTCCTCACCTTCTTCTTCTTCTCTAAAATTTTGTTTTCCTCTACAATTTTCCTCCTCCTCTCCTCAACAAATTTCGGCCATGCTTGTCTCTACACCCATCTCCTCTTCTCCTTCCTTTTTCCCTTTCCTCTTCACAAATTTTGGCCTCCATCTCCTCTTCCTTCAACCAAAAAAAAACCCTATAGACGAACCCCTTCCTTTTTCCCCATTTTCTTCTTCATTTATTTCTGCCATCACCACCATCCTCCTCTCCAATTGCCAAACCTAACCTTAGCCTTGCCATAGCCTATGGCCGAACCGAAAACCTAACCAAACCCTAACCCTAGCCTTTCCTTGACCATGTAGGCCGAACCCTAAACCCAAACCTTGCCTTCCTCTAGCCTTGTAGCCACAAACCCTAACCTATAGACCAAACCCTAACCCAAATCTAGTTTAGGCCGAACCAAAAGCCCCTATGGCCGAGCCCAAACCATCATGGCTGAACCATTTGACCCCTTTAGGCCGAGCCTATTAGCCTTTAGACTAACCCTTCTCATGTACTTTACAAATATAATTTTTCTACTTTTATTTTTCTATGTGAATTATTTGTTTACGTATGGAATTTATTTTATTTTGCAAAGCGTCGGATTTGGATTCTCCTCTCACTCAAGTTTGTCCGTAATTTATTGTGCTTGTCGTAGTCGTTGTGTTGCGTTTTGAATCACTTCTCTAACGAAAGAAGGTGAGTAATCACTCTTGACAACGTACTTATATTTTGGTGAATTGATGACGATGGAATTGTATGGATTTGTATATGCAAGTTAAGAAATTTCACTTATGATTTTATTCTGTTATTTCAAATCATATTTTACCTATTATGATCATATGCCATGATATATTGAATATTATTATGTTATTTCATACCATATTTTACCTGTTATGATCATATGCCATGATATATTGAATATTATTATGTTACTTCATGTCATATTTTACCTGTTATGATCATATGCCCTAATATATTGAATGTTGTTATGTTTATTTAATATTTTGTAATCATACTGCAAGTTCCTTTACTATGGGTTGAAACGATACATACCCGAATGACTTTTAGATTAAGGAAAATTGTTATGGGCTGAAATGATAGGCCTGAGCAATTTTATTTGACTTGGGATTGCGGGTTTGAAATGATATAAAACCCGGAAAATTAATATATTTCGGATTGAAATGATATATGTCCGTATTTACTTGACCCTAGGGTAGAGAATTTTATACAGACTCCGTGGTTGATTTAAAATGATTTTCCAAAAATTATTAAGTATTTTGGATTTCTATATATAGATCTCCACTAAAATTTTAATGTAATAATTTTTGTGAATTTATTTATATGAGTTAAAAATTTTATAAAAATAAATAGTTGGAAATGTAAATTTTGGAATATAATTTACAGTGTGAAGGTTAATTAAAAATTTAATAATCCGATTTGGCCTAATAAAAGATATTTTATTCTGACCTATAAATTCTAAGTTTTAATTCATGAAATAGTGATTAAAATGATAAATGGTTTTTGAGAAGAAAGAAAAGTGTAAGTTAAAACATACATTTGACATGTAAGTTTCAACTAATGTAAATGGTATGACTTGGGTAATTAAAAATGATAAATGTTATTTACTAAAAAGAAAATAAAGGGTAAGTTAAAATACTTTTAACTTGGCATAAGGATTTCTGCTTTAAAATTTGATATTTTAGTAACAAAGTTATTTTATTAAAGGTGTAGTTTCTTTAATGTCCTAATAGCTAAATTTGAGTAGTATAATAGGAATGATATAATGACTCTGGTAAAAACTGCAAAGATATGTACTATTTGATTTTATATACTATTGTAGTATGAAGTATTATGGTAACAATTCAAAATTGCTGCAATTTCTTATGGCAACAATTCAAAACTGCTGCGATATCTTACGGTAACAATTCAAAACTGCTGCGATATCTTACGGTAACAATTCAAAACTGTTGTGATTTCCTTACCGTAACAATTCTGCACTGCTGCGGATTATTACAGTAACAATTATACACTGTTGCGAATTCTTACAGTAGCATTTCTGCACCGTTGCGAATTCTTACAGTAGCATTTCTGCACCGTTGCGAATTCTTACAGTAGCATTTCTGCATCGTTGCGAATTCTTACAGTAGCATTTCTGCACTGTTGCGAATTCTTATAGTAGCATTTCTGTACTGCTGCGTTTTCTTAAAAGTGATATTTTCTGAATGCTACAGAATTTTCTAAAGGGTTATAGTTCTGAATCTATGGTTCTAAAAGTTACATTTTTAAAGTGCTATTATCTCTAAATTTTACGTTTCAAAGGGGTTATAATTAAATGAATTTGGAAGTATTACTACTTTGGAAAAATGAATATTATTTTAAAAGGAAATGACATGGAATTTATATGGTTTTGAAAGGAATATGTTTGATATGAAAAATAAACCATTTGAAATTGAATAACCACAGGTTATAATAATGTTGGTTGTTAAAGAGACCGGGATCAGATATGGGCATACTCTCTGTCGATACCGAAAACCACTTTAACAACTATGTACGTGGTGGAGATTCCAGAATGAAGTAGGATGGTGGCGACGATCCTAAAGGTATATTTACGTGGACCTAACTCCCGTGAGTTAGCATAAGGTGGTTAAAACAGGAGCAATCGACGGGCCAAGGAGGTAGCTCCTCTAATCGGATACACTTCATCGTTAGCCATTCTATTACTTTGTGATTTATTTGGTGCGCACCTTTGATTCGGGAGTGTGGATCGAGTAGGGTGGTAGTTGCGGCTATGCGTTACCAACAGTCCGGAAGTGTAATTGGTATATCTACCATGGCATTGCCTAGTTGTGCTGTGTCACCTACCCTAGCGTTCCTTCTACGAGTTTGTTTTATGTCGTACCTATGTGGTATCCTATGGCGGCTCCAGTTTACGGGGAGTTACGTTACTGTATAGACTATTGGCATACCTAAAAATGTGTTAAGGGGGATATGGGTAACGCCTTAACGCTATTTTAATAGTTTATTTTACTTTAGACATTATTATAATAGCGTATATTACTACATAGTAGATAGGTTAACGGATCCTTAGAGGATGGGCGATCCCAAGCATCCTTTAAGTTACTGATGCATTTCTTTTACAGTTCACTTGAGTTGATTTACATTTTATATGTATGTATGTTCTGACTCGAGTGTTTTGTGTTTTTCTTTACGCTCGGGTCAGCCTGAGTTTCACAGCTTTGGTTTCATCTTTTTGGAGCTAGAGATCCACCGGAGATTTAGCTGTCAACCTGATATTTCTATTCCAGTTATTTCCACTCAGCTTTTGCTTTTGTAGTAGAGAACTTATGTACCTTGAATTTCCAAATGTATTGGTTTCAGACTTTGGTATTATGTATTAGTTTTGAGACTTTGTATCTAGTAGCTTCATGAACTACTATGTTTATTTTATTCCGCTGCGAGTTATTTTGTTATTCTGTGTCTATGATTTTGTGATTGATTTTATTTGCCCTAAATTTTATTAACAACCTGTCGTTTTGAATTATTCAAGTCTGACATGTGTGGTTTTATTGTCAATTTGAATGGTCCAAAATGGCGGGATGTTACAGTTGGTATCAGAGTTTTGGTTTTTAGGCAAACCTTAGCCTGCGGGGCAAAAACTCAGTAGAGATAGGGTAGAAATATCCTAGAATGAGTGAAATCAGTCTAAGAATCATTCTTTGTGAGAGAACGTATTTTTAAGTATAAATTGATTTTAAAATGATTTTAAATGATTTTAAAAGGATTATTTTGGATATAAAATTTCCTTATTTTAAAATCTAATTTTCTTAGAATTTCCTTCTTTTTGAATCCACCTTGTTTAATAAAATTCTTTGATTAGGATTTCCATTCTAGTTGAATCTTGTCTTTTGTCTTTCTCCTCTATCTTTGTCCTAAAATTCATTCTTGAATTTCCAGGATGAATCGTAGGAGTGCCAGAGGTCAGGGTCGTGGTGTTGCCCCAGCCTTCTTTGTCGACCTTATGAACCGGGTTTTCCGTGATGTTCTTAATAAGTTTGTTCTAGTCTTCGTCGATGATATTCTTATTTTCTCTAAGTCTAAGACAGAACATGGAACCCATTTGAATTTTGTTCTGAAGACCCTTGGGAGTCATCAGTTGAAAGCCAAATTCTTGAAATGCCATTTCTGGAAAGATGAAGTCCGATTTCTTGGACATATTGTTTCTGGTGACGGAGTTTCTGTTGATCCAGTTAAGATCGCTGCGATCAATGTAAGTCTATCTTCTCTTCTTCCTTTGTAAATTAATAATTCTATCTCTTTCTCGGTTCTTATTCTCCCTATTCTATTTTAGAATTGGGAAACTCATAGGACTCCATCTGATATCTGTAGTGTTCCGGGCCTTGCCGATTATTATCGGATATTCATTGAGAATTTTGCTCGGATTGCTGCACCTCTCACCGCTCTAACTCATAAGAATGCTAAGTTTAGATGGAATGATAAGTGTGAAGCTGCATTCAATGAGTTAAAGCACAAGCTTACTTCCACACCAGTTCTTACCGTTCCAAATGGAAATGAGGGATTAACGGTATACACGGACGCCAGTGGTGAAGGTTTGGGAGCCGTTCTTACGCAGGATGGGAAGGTTATCGCTTATGCCAGTCGTCAGTTGAAGACTCATGAAGCCAATTATGCAGCCCATGATTTGGAATTGCTTGTCGTAGTTTTTGCTTTGAAGCTTTGGAGACATCATCTATTGGGAACTAAGTTTGAGCCCTTTACGGATCATAAGTCTTTGAAATATATTTTCACCCAGAAGGACTTGAATCTAAGGCAAGTTAGGTGGCTTGAGTTTCTAGCTTCTTATGACCTCGACATCAACTATACCCCCGGGAAAGCTAATGTTGTAGCCGATGCTTTGAGTCGAAAGAAGGCGATGTTGTGTCAGCTTGTTGTTTCTTCTCCTCTAATGGATCGTATTATTGCTAAGCAGGATGAGGATAGGATAATTAGGCTTATTAAGGAGAATGTTCGTAATAGAGTTAGTGGTAATAGCCAAGATGGAAGTGGAGCTCAGATCGATGATAAAGGGATTTTGAGGATTAATAATCTGATTTGTGTCCCGAATGTCGATGGAATGAGGCAAGAGTTACTTCGGGAAAATCATCGGTCTAGACTTTCTATTCATCCAAGTGTGACGAAGATGTACCATGATATGAAGAAGCTATATTGGTGGAGGGGTATGAAGCGCGATATCTTCCTTTTTGTTAGTAGATGTGCGACTTGTCAGCAGGTTAAGGCTGATCACCAGAAGACCACTGGATTATTGCAACCCCTTGAGGTTCCCAATTGGAAATGGGAACAAGTTTTTATGGATTTTATTGATGGATTACCGAGGACTAGGAGAGGTAATCAGAGTACTTGGGTAATTGTGGACAAATTGACCAAGTCAGCACATTTCATTCCGGTTAGGTCCAACCGTTCTACTTCGAGTTTAGCTGAGATTTATATGAGAGAGATTGTTCGTCTTCATGGTGTTCCGGTCAGTATTTTTTCTGATAGAGATCCCATCTTTACCAGTCAGTTTTGGAAAGCTTTTCAGGAATCTTTAGGTACTCGTCTGAATCTGCGCACTGCTTACCATCCGTAGACCGATGGTCAAACGGAAAGGGTAAATCAGATTTTAGAAGATCTTCTTCGTTCCTGTGTCCTTGATTATGGAGGATCTTGGGAAGATCATCTCCATCTTGTTGAATTAACCTATTACGATAGTTATCAGGTATAATCTCAAATATCTGTATAAGGTTTTCTTAAACATTTATCTATCTTATCCCATTTTTGAATTCAGGCTAGTATCGCAATGGCTCCATTTGCTGCTCTTTATGGATGCCCTTGCAAATCTCCGTCTTGCTGGATTGAATCCGTTAATCGTTTGGTTCTTGGTCCGGATATGATTTTAGAAGCATCTGAGAAGGTTGAGGAGATTAGGAGAAAGATGAGGATTGCTTAGGATAGACAGAAGAAGTATGCTGAATGGCGTAAGAGGAGTTTGGAGTTTTCTGTTGGTGATCAGGTTTTCCTTAAAGTCTCTCCATTAAGAAATGTGATTTGGTTTGGATGGAAAAGGAAGCTCGCTCCTAGGTTTATTGGTCCTTTTCGCATCTTAGAGAGAGTTGGTTCCTTACTTTATCATTTGGAATTGCCTAAGAAACTTTCTGGGGTGCATAATGTGTTCCATGTTTCGCATCTTCGTCGGTATCTTCATGATCCATCTTTGATTGTTCAGCCTTCTGCTCTTGAGAGTTTGGATGTCTAGCCAAACCTTACTGTCGAGAGGAAGCCATTTCAAATCATCGATAGAGGTACGAAGCAGCTTCGAAGAAATATGTCAACCTAGTCAAAGTGCAATGGAGCACTGATGATCGGGATTGTACTTAGGAAACAGAAGAGAGCATTCGTGCTTCGAATCCGGAATTGTTTGTTCCAGGTATTATTCGTTATCCTACCTTATCCTTCTTTGTTTTCTGTCTCTCGTTCCTTTTCGAGGACGAAAAGTTTTGAGTGGGGGAGAGTGTAACAACCCGCAAAATTGCTGAAATATTTTAAATGAAAATTCATTTGAAATTTTAAATGTAATTATTTTAAATTGATAAATTTGGAAATTTAATGTAATATTTTGGGTTTTGATGTGAAATTTTCTTCCAAATTTAATAAAATAAAGAGTTTTCTTAAAATACAACTTTTGTCAACTTTGGTCAAAATTTTACTTTCTATGAAAATTTTAAAATTTGAATTTTTAACTTTTACTTTTTTTATGAAGATGAATTTAATTCTAACATTTTCTTTGTTTTTCATTTTGTAAAATTTTGATTTCTACTTCTCAAAATTTACAAATTTTGGCGTATTACATGTAGTTATTTTCCTATAACATTTATCTTATTTACATTGTGACTTTGGGCTTGTACTAATGGGCTAGGAATTCCTTTAGTAGATGAGAAGCCACCTGTTGAGATGCCTATATAATATCCTAGGGTTTTCTAACTCCTCATTTTTTCATTTGTGCCTACGCAAATTTGATGTAAGTTTCTTCTTCTTCCTCACCTTCTTCTTCTTCTCTAAAATTTTGCTTTCATCTACAATTTCCTCCTCCTCTCCTCAACAAATTTCATCCATGCTTGTCTACACCCATCTCCTCTTCTCCTTCCTTTTTCCCTTTCCTCTTCACCAATTTTGTCCTCCATCTCCTCTTCCTCCAACCAAAAAAAAACTCTATAGCCGAACCCCTTCCTTTTTCCCCCTTTTCTTCTTCATTTATTTCGGACATCACCACCATCCTCCTATCCAATTGCCAAACCCTAACCCTAGCCTTGCCATAGCCTATAGCCGAACCCAAAACCTAGCCAAACCCCAACCCTAGCCTTGCCTTGACCATGTAGGCCGAACCCTAAACCCAAACCTTGCCTTCCTCTAGCCTTGTAGCCACAAACCCTAGCCTATAGACCAAACCCTAACCCAAATCTAGTTTAGGCCGAACCAAAAGCCCCTATGGCCGAGCCCAAACCATCATGGCCGAACCATTTGACCCCTTTAGGCCGAGCCTATTAGCCTTTAGACTAACCCTTTTCATGTACTTTATAAAATATAATTTTTCTATTTTTATTTTTCTATGTGAATTATTTGTTTACGTATGGAATTTATTTTATTTTGCAAAGCGTCGGATTTGGATTCTCCTCTCACTCAAATTTGTCCGTAATTTGTCGTGCTTGTCGTAGTCGTTGTGTTGCGTTTTGAATCACTTCTCTAACCAAAGAAGGTGAGTAATCACTCTTGACAACGTACTTATATTTTGGTGAATTGATGACGATGGAATTGTATGGATTTGTATATGAAGTTAAGAAATTTCACTTATGATTTTATTCTGTTATTTCATATCATATTTTACCTGTTATGATCATATGCCATGATATATTGAATATTATTATGTTATTTCATACCATATTTTACCTGTTATGATCATATGCCATGATATATTGAATATTATTATGTTACTCCATGTCATATTGTTATGATCATATGCCCTAATATATTGAATGTTGTTATGTTTATTTAATATTTTGTAATCATACTGCAAGTTCATTCACTATGGGTTGAAACGATACATACCCGAATGACTTTTAGATTAAGGAAAATTGTTATGGGCTGAAATGATAGGCCTGAGAAATTTTATTTGACTTGGGATTACGAGTTTGAAATGGTATAAAACCCGAAAAATTAATAAATTTCGGATTGAAATGATATATGTTCGTATTTACTTGTCCCTAGGGTAGAGAATTTTATACATATTCCGTGGTTGAGTTAAAATGATTTTCTAAAAATTATTAAGTATTTTGGATTTCTATATATGGATCTCAACTAAAATTTTAATGTAATAATTTTTGTGAATTTGTTTACAGGAGTTAAATTTTTTATAAGCAATAAATATTGGAAATGTAAATTTTGGAATATAATTTACAGTATGAAGGTTAATTAAAAATTTAATAATCCGATTTGACCTAATAAAAGATATTTTATTTTGACCTATAAATTGTAAGTTTTAATTCATGAAATAGTGATTAAAACGATAAATGGTTTTTGAGAAGAAAGAAAAGTGTAAGTTAAAACGTACATTTGACATGTATGTTTCAACTAATGTAAATGGTATGACTTGGGTAATTAAAAATGATAAATGTTATTTACTGAAAAGAAAATAAAGGGTAAGTTAAAATACTTTTAACTTGGCATAAGGATTTCTGCCTTTAAAATTTGATATTTTAGTAACAAAGTTATTTTATTAAAGGTGTAGTTTCTTTAATGTCCTAATAGCTAAATTTGAGTAGTATAATAGGAATGATATAATGACTTTGATAAAAACTGCAAAGATATGTACTATTTGATTTTATAAACTATTGTAGTAGGAAGTATTATGGTAACAATTCAAAATTGCTGCTATTTCTTACGGTAACAATTCAAATCTGTTGCGATTTCTTTCGGTAACAATTCAGAGCTGCTGCGATTTCCTTACTGTAATAATTCTACACTGCTGCGGATTATTACAGTAACAATTATACGCCGTTGTGAATTCTTACAGTAGCATTTCTGCACTGCTGCGAATTCTTACAGTAGCATTTCTGCACTGCTGCGAATTCTTACAGTAGCATTTCTGTATTACTGCGTTTTCTTAAAAGTGACATTTTTTGAATGCTACAAAATTTTCTAAAGGTTTATAGTTCCGAATCTATGGTTCTAAAAGTTACATTTTTAAAGTGCTATGATCTCTAAATTTTACATTTCAAAGGGGTTATAATTAAATGAATTTGGAAGTATTAGTACTTTGGAAAAATGAATATTATTTTAAAAGGAAATGAACTGGAATTTATATGGTTTTGAAAGGAATATGTTTGATATGAAAAATAAACCATTTGAAATTGAATAACCACGGGTTATAATAACGTTGGTTGTTAAAGAGACCGGGATCGGATATGGGCATACTCTTTGTCGATACCGAAAACCACTTTAACAACTGTGTACGTGGTGGAGATTCCAGAATGAAGTAGGATGGTGGCGCCGATCCTAAAGGTATATTTACGTGGACCTAACTCCCGTGAGTTAGCATAAGGTTGCTAAAACAGGAGCAATCGACGGGCCAAGGAGGTAGCTCCTCTAATCGGACACACTACATCGTTATCCATTCTATTACTTTGTGATTGATTTGGTGTGCACCTTTGATTCGAGAGTGTGGATCGAGTTGGGCGGTAGTTGCGGCTATGCGTTACCAACAGTCCAGAAGTGTAATTGGTATATCTACCCTGGCATTGCCTAGTTGTGCCATGTCGCTTACCCTAGCGCGCCTTCTACGAGTTTGTTTTATGTCGTACCTATGTGGTATCTTCTGGCGGCTCAAGTTTACGGGGAGTTACGGTACTGTATAGACTATTGGCATACCTAAAATTGTGTTAATGGGGATATGGGTAATGCCTTAACGCTATTTTAATAGTTCACTTTACTTTAGACATTATTATAATAGCGTATATTACTACATAGTAGATAGTTTAACGGATCCTTAGAGGATGGGCGATCCCAAGCATCCTTTAAGTTACTAATGCATTTCTTTTACAGTTCACTTGAGTTGATTTACATTTTATAAGTATGTATGTCCTGACTCAAGTGTTTTGTGTTTTGCTTTATGCTCGGGTCAGCCTGAGTTTCAAAGCTTTGGTTTCATCGTTTTGGAGCTAGAGATCCGCCGGAGATTTAGCCGTCTACCTGATATTTCTATTCCAGTTATTTCCACTTAGCTTTTGCTTTTGTAGTAGAGAACTTATGTACCTTGAATTTCCAAATGTATTGGTTTCGGACTTTAGTATTATGTATTAGTTTTGAGACTTTGTATCTAGTAGCTTCATGAACTACTATGTTTATTTTATTTCGCTGCGAGTTATTCTGTGATTTTGTGATTGATTTTATTTGCCCCAAATTTTATTAACAATCTGTCGTTTTGAATTATTCAAGTCTGACTTGTGTGGTTTTATTGTCGATTTGAATGGTCCAAAATGGCGGGATGTTACAGGTTATATATTTGTTTTTATTTATTTCACCTCTTAACAATCATCCTACATAGCCGGGCACCTTTGTAGCATGCTATACCAGTATATTGGGTACTAGAGGGGTATGGAAGTTGTCACATAGCTCTTACATAATCTATTTTTACTGGTAAAGTGTTCATACAAAATAAAGCATATAAAATAATAGGATTAGTATAGTTTTCTTTATTGAAAGACCAATGAATAAGATTGCAAAATATGGATACAATGGGAAAATTAATGCATTGGGATTTCTAATATGGTTAACATATTGTCATTCACATATACTAATATCAAACATTGAGAATGTAAAGATATTTATTTGTAGTTTTACTTTATCGAACACATACAATAATGATCAATATTCTTAAAAATATTGGGTATTCACACTAAATATCGAAGCAATATATCAGCAAATATCAAGCGAAATATCAATACGATATTTTAAGTACTATTTTGGAAAAAATGGGCTAAGGAGCAATATGAAATACATCGATGATATACCGACGATATTATCCGATGTTAACTACTTAGCTTTTAAATGCCATCTTGACGAAACATGATAAAATGTCATATGAACATATAAGCTATGCAGTTATTAGTTAATATCGGATAATATTGTTGATATAACGTTGACCTATCTCATATTGACCCCTTGTTAATAATTTTTTCCCAAAATTTTATTTAAAATATCAGTACTGATATATCATCCTACATTTTCTAATATATCGCTTTGATATTTAGGGTAGAGTACCTGATATTTTTTAGGAAATCGATCAATATTGTATGTGTTGGAGAAAATAAATTTATAAGTAAATATCTTTACCTTCTCAATGTTGTTTTAGTATATGGTGAATGAAAGTATCATACCATATTAGAAATCCTAATGCACTAATTTTTCAGTTTTAACCATATTTTTTCCATCATATTCATCAGTATATCAACAAAGAAAACTCGACGTTCTTTGATAAATATATATAACTTATTTTGTGTGAAGACTTTACCACTAAAAATAAGATCGTATAAGAGCTACTTCTCTTTTAGTTATTTTCTTTGTTCACCATTTCTAATTGGTAAGTTATCTTATGAGAATTCGTTCTTTTAGTTATTATCAAACACCAAGAACTAAAAGTTAAAGAGTAGAAAAGCTATATATTTGATATATTGATAAAGAATTGGCTAGAAGTAGTAATAGATATAAGATTAACATTACTTATATGATAAACTGAGTGATAATGATAAAAAGAAACTATAAATATGAAAAAATTTGAAAAATAAAGTAGATGATTAGATAACTAAAGAAATAATCAATACAATATAAAAATGAAGAAAATAATAAAGACACACATTATACAAATTTCTCAGTTTTTACGAGCCTATTTTGTGACCTGCATTTAATAAATATCCCAACAAATAGTTTATAATATGTAAACTATATGCAATTAGTTTTTCGAGTAAGTTAGCAATATATACCCAAATATTTAAAACTTAACATAGTTCTAACATTATAGCATAATACAATATCATTTATAACATATTTTACACATTTTTGATATTATATTATCACAGTATTTTAAAATATCTCATATCGGTACTTGACCAATACATACTCGATATTGATAGTAAATACTTAACATACAAGTTCATTTTAATATATTACAATATAATGTGTATATCACATAATATACATGTATAAACAACATATATAGTGGATAATGGGTAAACTCACTTACACAGTTGCAGAAATCTAGTTAGTCGGTCGTTTAGGCACTAGGCAGTGCCCACCGATCACCTAAGGGCCTATGCGGTTGTTTTAGGTGTCCAGGCCACCTAAGAGGTGCTTGAGCCTACCTAGTAGTGCCTAGGTTGGTTTAGACCATTCAAGTTTCGCATAGAACTGCTTAGACCAACTTGAGTCTGCCTAAGCATGCCTATGTCAACCTAAATATTACCATACGTAGCAACCTGCCCCGAAACAAAGCTAAGTTCAAACCCAGAAAAGGCTCATCGAAACTTAGACTCATTCCAAAGCTGGTTGTTAAGTATAATAATACAAAGCTATCTAGCTATTCTGTTATAACTCACAACGGAATTATAACAGCAATAATAGTACCCATTTATTTCAAATCAAATTCAAATGTCACAAAACATAACATAACGTCAATAACAACCGTTACATCATTTTATTCCAAAAATACATTTTATGTGTACAATAGAAAATAGCAAAAAAAGGTAGATAACAACTGTCATAAGCTTCACTCTCGCCAACTTCAAGCATCATCAACTCCTTCTCTAACCTATGTTGTAATGAGGAGGGAGTCAGAACAAACAAGTATGTAGTGAATAAAAACCTCAGGCCTTGTTATTTCAGTATTTGGGCAGTATATTTTAGAATAAAAATATGTCTTACATATTTAAAACTAGTTAATACTTCATATAAGGGAAACAGGAAAGCCACCAAATAACCATTTAATACCTTCAATTCCCTGAAGTAGATTTCCTAGTCTCATAACCCATACCCATCGTTATAGATGTCTAACAATGTGAAAGATAGTATCCAAATCACTTAATACCCCTTTGTGGCAATAAGCAGACTTGACCATTTAAGACCTCAACCAGGGTATGTCCCCATCATTTAATACCTACATCCAAGGTGGACACCTCATAGATACATATCCAGCTAACATTGCAAGTAATCTCTTCGAGCCACTTAATACTTCGAGGACAGACCCTACAACCACTTGAAACCCATTTGACTCTTTCCGAGATACCATATATCATAACCCTTCGACCATTTAATACTCCGCTTAGGAAAAAGAGACCAACCCTCTAACAACAACTTAATACCTATAATTCCCTAGAGCAGGTCCTTCGTATTATGACCCTACCTACAGTGTCATCTCACATCAGCCCGACTATTCGTAAGTGCTAGTAGCTAGATTAGCTGGGAAGATTTACCCTATAGAATTGGGACTAACCTCACGTCATCGTAGTCACTTATCATAGTGATTTATCACATCATCCCCGAAGTCACACTATTGGTAGTTAGATTAGCTGGGCAGACTTCCATGTGTCTCTTGACTGACCTCGCATGCCTAAGACTTAGTCATAATTTACATTTACACTCTATATATAATATACATCTCATTGTTCCATAATTAAGGCCTTATAAGGAATCTTCTTTATTACGCCTTAAAATATTAATTTCTTTCCTAAGAGCAATTTAATAAGATTAATGACCTATTATCTATGCAATTATACATTATAATTATACGTTTATTACCCTAATATATATATATATATATATATATATATATCTGTGTGTGTGTGTGTATGTGTGTGTTCGCACCTATAATTTAAAAGCGTGCAGATTATATGTCCTAAACTAATGCTAAATGTCAATTCTTTTTAACCACAATAATATAAATCCTTTCTCTATATTATCAATGATGTCAAAATTCCAATATCCATAACAAAGGATTCCAATATCCATAACAAGGATTCAATAATCATATCAGAAATTGCAATAAATAGACTTGAATATAGAAATCTAAGCTCAGTCTATTACATCAAACCAATGGAATAACCTTAACAATAGAAATTCCAATTCTAATTTCATTTTCTATTCAATTCCTCTTTTACAAAGAAATAACAAGGGAATTTCTATTCAATTTTTATGGAATAAGTAGTGCAAACTATGAATATGATTCATACTTTACATCCTTATTTATCATCAAAATTTCAAATCAAATTAGTGAATAAGAAGGAGTGGAATAGAACAGACTTTGAAATTATCAAAACTGCAAAAACTATATAATTCCATCAATTCAACATAAACTATTGAGAATCTCTATCTGGAATTGACATTCTGAATTAAAGTAATTTTGTAGGGTTTTATTGTGTTTTGTTTTCTCAATCTCAAAACCCCTAAGGCATATTCAAATCCATCATATATTAATCAATTACCAAAATAGAAAAACTACGGCCCCGTTTGGTTTGTCGTTTTTAGTTTTGTGTTTTTGTCTATACAAAAGCGCATCCGTTGTATGCATTGTTGAAAAACAAATGATTTTGAAAAATGAAATTAACATGTAAAATAGAAAACAAGTTTATTTTGTTTTTCGTGTTTCGAGAGATAAGAAAAGCACGGGGAACAATCCAACTCCTTCGTTGTCTGTTGGTCGTCGCAACGGCTAAGAATTATAAATCTTCTTCTCTTGTTTCTTTATGTTTCTTAGTGCAAGTTGAAAACACAAAACTCAAAATACAAAATGAAACTAAACGGGCCCTAAGATTTCCACTCAGAGTTTGTCCTTAGCTTTGCTTCTCTTTGGATTTGAAACTCGCATTATAATCTCCTTCAAATATCTTCTTTTTGATATATACAAGGAATTCATATATATATTAGATTCAAGAAGGTTGGAGGAGAAGAGGTTTAGAAATTAAATAATAAACAAAGATAGGTATATATGATTTCTTACCTGAAACCCTGATAGAGTTTTCTGAATCTAAGAAGAGATGAATTGATAGAGCTTCGCTAGTGTTCCTAAAATATTTGTGAATAAAAGTAGATAGGGTATGGTCCTATTTTTAGAGGTTGAAACGCATCAGAATCTAGGACGAAAGTAGGTTAAAAATAGAAAAATCTGATACGTTCATCACCTCAAACCCCTAGCCGCCACACCAAGGCACCGGTCGACCACCTGTACGCACTGATCGACCGCAAGGGGTTGATTGGTTGGGTCTCACTGTTCGACTTCTCCCTTATATTTGGGAACATTTATTTGTTTACCATTGTTAATTAATTTTATTCCTTAATACATTTTAATGTTAGTGTTAACTTTAACGTTTACTTAACCCCCAAGTTTAATCTCAGTTAATTTTTAATATTAAAATTTGAGAATCTATTATTTATTTGAATTTGAATTCAATTTAAATTATTTTAAATCCAAAAACTTCTAACGTTCATAACTTCTTCATTCGAGCATCGTTTTTAGCATGTTATGTATGGAAATTAAGCAGAATTTCACCACGAACGCGACGATAAAACTTTCATAGTCAAGTTACAACTTTTACAAAATTTCTATTTTTACCTCTACCTTATTTAACCTAATTTGCTCAATTTATTTACTTGTTTAATTATTTACTTACAGTAAATTTTAAGAGGTGTTACACCATAGTTATTTAGGTTCATCTATTTTTGGTGGTAATTTCTTTGAACGTGTAATTTGCATTTTTCACCACCTTTTTGAGGTTTTTCGATTGCATATACTATTTTTTTAACAAGTACTTTATATACTAAAAAAAATAAGGGTACAACATATAACATGTGGAAAACAAACGACGGTAGGAGTGTTAAACATAAGTCATACTAAAAACCATCATACTTCCCCTAAATGCCCACGAAGACCTAAAACAAAAAACATAAGAAAATAGCACAAAAGCATCAACCGTGTAAGATCACACCAGCTAAGGTTTATCTCCTACCAAACATTATTGAACTTCGATCAATATTATATTCCACGTCCAACCAAGTATTCATGGGGTCCAAAGTGCCTATCCTTCGCTCAAAGCTCGTCGATTATGACACTTATCTCACACCAACAACTAGATCCAATACTACTTTCCCTTTGTGAGGTCAGCATTGTTGATTACGCTGCCTGAGAGATTGCTCACGATTAACTTTGTTCGTTTCATTTTCTTACCTTTTAGCTGTAATTGTAATACGATATTTTTCCACCCAGGGTTATCAATCACACCATCAGGTATTGTTGCAGTAAACTCAAAAAGGATTTATTCCTATTGCTTCCTGCTCTGTTTAGACTTAGAACATGTTCCAATGTGATTATTAAAGAGAAACGCGGTGGTTATAAATTGCAAACACTTTTCCTGAATATCCACTATAGTCTAATAATCATTTCAATCTGACCCATTTGTAAAACTTAAACCGAGACTTTTATGTATTGGTGAAAGATTTTGTGGTACTGTGTTTTGTGACTGTAGTATATCAACGTTGTGCTGCGAGATGTCATCTAATTCTGAAATTGTTTTCGTGCATTCAAGATTCATTTCACTATCATCCTGATAAGCTGAGGCGTTATTTGCATGTGCTGATTGCAGTGGTTCATAACGAGCTGAGGCATTGTTTGTATGTGCTGATTGTTGTGGTTCATGTATCTTCGTTTGTACATAATCCTTAGCAATTCCATGTAGGCTACTATCTTTGTCCTCCCTTATTTCATCTGAGAATTTTGTATTTTGTGTCATCGTGTGAGTGGAGTTGTTGGGATTATAGTCTATAGTATTTCTTGTTACCCACACTTTTTCAAAAGAACAAAATTTCGGTGGGTGACCAAAACAACTACAGTTTGGCCAAACCGTAGATCTCCATTTGTATTCGACGGGTTGAGTAAACAGCTCATCTTTTTCGGTCAATATTGTCACCTCATTTAGGAAATTGAAATTATTTTTGATTTCAACAAATACCCTAGGGTAAGAGATTTTAATCATATCTTTCGTGTAATGATCATTTTGAGCAGATTACCTAAAATAGATGCAATTCTACTAATTCTCTCCTCAGACCAGAATTCTAGTTTGAGTCCCCGAAAACGAACCCAAACTGGAAACAATTGTAGAGTTTCTTTAGATAAGTTGAGTTCTTGTCTCCGTCTTTTCACCATCATTGATTTCCTAACATAGAAATAAGGGCCTCTTAATAGAATTTTTTCACAATTGTCTTTATTTTCAAATATAATGACATAAGAACCATTTTCCTTTAGTTAATGAAATATTCACCTATTGGTTACCAAACCTTATCAATATAAGCTCTTAAATAATGATAATACACGCATGACCCAACCACATATATGAAAATTGAATTCTCCCAATATCTTTTGGTTGCTTCAACCATTGAATTTGTCATTTTAGCATGCACCTTTTTGCTGAAATCAACAAGGTTATAAACTTATAATAGGGTAGACAGAGGACTGTCTTCATCGGTGATGAATACCTTCCATATCCTTGTGGTGGTATTAGAAACCTTTGATTGCATGGGGGTGCCTACAACTGCTGCGTTAGTGCTACCATTTCTTACCTTTCTCGAGTTGAAGGTAGGAAATCTCGGGTTTGGTTCCGTGTATTGCTGAAATTTGTGAATGATGTAAAACATTTTTCTAGGCGGAGGCATAGGGCCAGAAGGGGGTCATCGACAATTGGTGGGTCAACCTAGCTATTTTTTGGAAACGTTTTCAGAGAACCGGGGTGAAACCCTCCACGTTTGTGGCAATTGAAGGAGGAGGAATGGACAGATTAGGAGGAGCCGATGGAATAAAAGGTGGCTGCTGGAATGGAGGAGGGGTACTCAGGCTTTTGCTAGTTTCCACGGAGGCTAGGGTTTTCGAATTTGCTTGTATAAACTATTATTTGCAAGAATATAGAAATAGTTTATTATCATATAGTTCTAACATATTTTGTTTCACCATTTATAGCAGTAAAGAATACATGCTAAACTACATAAAAGTTCATTAGAAAATGGAATATCACATGTTGGCTAAATTAGATTAACTTCTCTATGCTTAAGTCTTTTTTGTCAAAAATAGCCAATGTTATAAAAATGCATAATTCTGATTAATCCCCGCCTAAATGATTAATCCCTAATCCATATCTACCTCCTAGTGTCTTCCTAGCGATTTTTACAACCTGGCTCACTTATACCAAAGCTAACATAGAAGCCTTCGCTAATACTACCTAAACTCAAGCCCTTACCTCCTTTTATCTTATTTACCCAAGTCTTCTCCCTCTTTACACTTTGTTTTCTCTTTTGAAAACACTCTTTAATGCTTTGGGAATGAATTATAATGACTATACATGAGCTTGGGTTGATTCGATGGTGTTTTAAGCTTAGTTAGCTTTTTGAATCAAGAGAATATTAAGAGAGATTAGAATGGGTTATCTTATTTTTGAGTGATTAGGAATGGATGAAAAAAGGGGCATGTGGATGTATATATTGGAAATGGTAAATAGAGTAAAGACAAAAGAGCCTTCATCCCTTATCTTCCACCACCTTCATACATATATATCTTCCCTTACTATCATGGCATGCCTTAAAAGTCTTCTCTCTTGTATTAACCAAAAACATATATCCACTTACATAACACTTTCATATTTATTATCAAATGCATACTTATGTGTTATACACTAAATAAAAATTTATGTTTATTTTCTAACAACTTATAACATACATAAGCTTGATTATCTATTTTATATTTTTCGATCACTTTATAACCTATAATATCCTTTACTTATGCATGTAAAATCTATTATAAATTTGAATTTTCTAACATTAGTCTTATATTATTACATATGTATGAGATCGTTTAAATGTCCCTCCTCCTCCTCTTATATTATCCCCTTGCCATGTGTTTTTTGAATAAGGTAAATAAAATAGGCCCAAGGCCCAATAAAAACTAGGTATATTTTACCCGTATTTTACACACTTAGCTCATAAACAAATCGAGCCACCTCTCACTTTACATTTACTCTTATTCTATCATAATCCTAAAATGGAAACTAAGGTTAGAGAAAAATAGGTGATTTTCTTTGAATTGCCGGCGATTCGTTCCAATTTCCAAAAATTACAATGTGTTAGCTTTCAAGGGGGATTCTAGATTCTTTCTTTCTTGTTTTTCCTCCATTTTAGACTTCGAATTTGGGCTGGTATCTCTTATGAAGTTCATGTCTTCGTGGAATCTTGAGATAGTCCTCCCTTGGTCTTCAAAATTGCAGCTTTCTCCCTTATTCTTTTCAAACAACAGTTGATCTTTGTTGTTGAGCTTTAAATTTGGATTTAGTATAGAATTGCGAGTTACTTTGGCTTTGCTTGCGAGTAACTCCTCCTAGCCATGAAGTTGCTACTCTAACCTGGCTCCATATAGATAAGTTATATAATTTGTTGTTGATCTTGCTTCTATAATAATTTTCACTTGTTCTATAGTTATTGAAGTCAAGTTATGCAATTCTGTATTGTTGTAGGAACCTCTCATTTGGCATGATCCTGGGCGTATGGTAGTTCCTGCTCAAATCAGGTATACTATGATTAAACTCAAAATTTCTATTATTATTAAAATTATTATTATAAGAATTAACTCTATCTTTACTTCCGTTGCAGGAGAGACTTCTGGTTTGGCCATTAAATCAGCTTCCCTAAGTGAAATTGCCATCAAGAATTGTTCTACTCCTATCTAATGTCCCTGAGTTGAATATTCGGCTTCGTACTGAAATACTTTGCCACGAAAAATGTCTAAATTGACTTCCCCACTTTGTAAGTATGCCTCGACCCTTTCCTCATAGTTATCTAGATTGTGAATAGTTGAATTTTTGTTGTTTGGATCTAATGACTTTTTTAAAACCTACAAATAAAAATAATCGTTCTATTTCTCATTTATTATATGTTGATGCTCTTTTATTATTTATGAATGCAGACCTATGCAATGTTGAATCCGTTAAAAGGATTTTAGAAAATCTTAAAGAATATGCAGGACTGCAAATAAATGAGAGTAAAAGCAAAGCTTATTTCAGCAAAAAATGTACACGAAAGGAGTAAGTTCTTCATATTCTAAATATTCGGGAAGGTAATCTACCAGTTAATTATTTGAGCCTTCCTCTTAGTATGATCAGATTACAAATAGAGACTGTGCCATATTGTAAGATATTATTCAAGGCAAATTAGAAAGTTGGTCAAGTAAGCTACTGCCAATTGCTGGTAGATTAGAGCTTGCACATATTGTCATCACAGCCATTATCATGTATTGGATACAAACACACAACATGCCATCAAAAGCTTTACAAAAAATAGAAAGAATGTGTGCAAATTTTGTTTGGAGAGGCAAATATCATAAAATCTCATGGGAAAAGGTCTACAAAGAAAAAAAGAATTTGGGACTTAGCTTACGAAATTTTAAAGACTTAATTGAAGTGTGCAATTTAAAGTTGTTTTGGAAATTCATAATAGGAAACTCTTTATGTAACTGCCCAAAGATTTTCGACCTCGAAAATCGACATTAATACGTTCACTGTATAGAGTGCCGAACAATCGAGTGCTAGAAATCCTAGACTGTTAGGTTTCATAAGAAAAAGAGGTAGAATAAGAACAGAAAAACAACAGCACAGAATCTCACAATTGCAGCGAAACAAAATATAATATACAATAACAACATTTTATACAAAGAAAAGCTGTAACTATCAATATACATACAAGATATCAGAGTACAACAAATATGGATAGTTATAATAACTTGTCCTTAACTACTGAATAGAATAGCCTATAATACAGCGGAATATACTCAATACGTCTCTGCCATCCAGCTCGTCTCCTAAGCTCCAAAGCATCCTAACCTGAATATCTGTAATACTCGGTCTGACCTGAGCATTACAATAAAGTAACACCCGAGTCAGGCTGGAAACCAGCGTGAGTAAACTCATTTAACTTGTAATACTTAAATTATAATGCTTCTTTGAAAACCAAGGTAACTCGTCCCACATTACGAGTTTTTATCTTGTTATAACCAAACACTTGTTACTAAATCCATTGATATTAAAATAATATCTAAGTGCAGTTACTTATTCAAAATAGTCGGATTTACTTAATTTATTCAATTCCAGCCCATTTGACTCTATAATACAAACCCGTAAAGATTTGTAGTGGTTATTAAATCGAAGTGGTTCCGGATATCGCTGATATTCGATCCCGGTCTCTTCGAATCCAAAGAATAAATTTGAGGAAGTCAGTTGTCTAAAATAACAATTTATCGTCTATGGAGACAATACCCGATTATAAAGATTTATTATAGATTTTATTTCAAATAAACGTATCATTGTTTTAATCTCGTTATTTTAATTTTGAAAACCAATATCCCACAGAATTAAGCAAAGATATAGATCGTTAACCAAATTAACGATCTATAACCCATATCTAAATGATTTACTCTTGATTTTAATTCACTTTGATTAACCGTATTCATTTATATTTTATAACCAAATTAATTTCAATTAAACACTTTATAAAATAATAAATATTATAAAATGCCATTATAAATAATAAAAAAAAAATTCATTAATTTGTAAAATATCGCCGAACTTTAACTTACGGATGAAAATTAGATTTTTAGTTAAAGGAAATATAAGCTATCATATAAATATATATATATATATATATATGAATATAAATTCATTATCTTTCTTCTTTTCTTTATTATTTTTCCTTTCTTCCATTTCCTCTTCTTTTCCTCTTCTTTTTCTTATTTTCATTTTCTTTCTTATTTTCTTTTCCTTATCTTTTTTTTTCTCTTACTTCCTTTTATTTTCCTATTTCCTTCTTTTCTTTATTTCCCTTTATTTCTTCTCCGGCCCAAACTGGCCCAAATTCCTCCCCCCCCCTCTTCTTTCTTTCCTTTCTTCCTAGTATACTGCTTCCTTCCATTTCCATCATCCACTCGAGAACCCATCCCGGTGCACGTACACGTGCACGTGCACGCCCCCGTCGAACTGTGGTTCAAAAATCGAACATCCACCTAGCCTGGAAACCAACCATCTTATCCAAAATCTCCATGCCTCATCACAACCCTACCTCGTTCACCACTAAACTTCGCCACCAGTACCACCACATGCTTCCCCACCTCGTCCGCACACCTCCATGTGCACAACACCCCCACCAATGACCAATAACCGAACCCCTACCGAAACCCATGTAAAACCCTAAATTGACTTCGCCAGATCCACCCACAAGCCTAGAATTCATCGCCTCATTTTTCGCGAATACCCCAGCCCCCAAGCTTCCTCTAGGCCGGAACTCCGATCTCGAAATTGAGTAGTTAACCCGAATTTAGTCATAGGCCCAAATCTGTTCAACCCTCCATACCTCCGTCCCTACGCAACTAAAAATCACGAAACTACCTTCAAAATTCTTCTTTTCCAATGACGAACCCATCCACATAAGTAAAGGTTCATATTTTGATAATTGAAATTTTACAATATTTGATTTCTTACTGTAAAACTCACTTTTTATGTTCTATACCTGATAATATTTAACCAAAAAATTTTAAAACAATATTCATCTAAAAATAAACCACTTTGCTTTATACATCATTACCTGAAACAATTTAGAAGAGGAGATAGGAATTTTTGAAGTTAACAGAACAGGAAAGAAAAAGAAGAAAGCAGAACATAATCTAAGGATGTTGTACAGGCTTTAGTAGTATCACCTTATATACATCCATATATATTTGTATACATGTATTCCAGTGCAAACGAACTTACCTAAACACTACCACTTCTAAAACCAGACATACTTATTGATTAGCATAAAAAGAGGCTTAGTTTACTCACAATTTTATCAAGATGATGACTGCTGCTTCCTTATGTTTTAAATCTTCCTTCATTCAACTTTTTGAATGCCCTGACCTCTATATTCTTTGGTTTTTACATGTCAGACTATATTTTGTTTAAATTTAACCATTTTCTTCTTGCCCGAGTGTTATCTATAAGCTTTGGTATATATAAGAGGAGGCAAAGTGTGCAGGTGAAGCTTGTACAGGCTTGGATAATTATCTTCTCATATATATTTTTTGATTTGATAAACGTGATTTGATTTTCCTATGACATAAAGTTTTATGAAAGCTTGATTTTGATTTTTGCTTGACATTGATTTTTACCTTGACCTGATTTTAAATATATTATGATGATGTCCCCTTAACTTATACATGTACACACATATAAATTGATATATGTGTATAGATCCTTTTGAATGTATGTATGTGTATATATATATATATATGCATAGTTATGTAATTTATCCTATTTTACTTGCATCATCACTATTTAATATATATATATATATACTTTTGCTAGTATTTGTCATCATATATGTTCTCATGTTATAAATATGGGTTGTCACACTCTCACATACAATATATCTTCCTATATGTATACATTTTTATATAGATATTTATATTCCCATATGCATTGTTTTTATAACATGTATACATACAGTCTATTCACATTTATTTACTTACATATACATACATTTTTACTTATACATATTTCCATATACATTGCTTTTGTATATATTATCATTATATATATATATACACATATCCACATTTACCCAACTTTTTTCATGTATATTATTTCATATGAGCCTACATTCATACACTTGTATGTTTATATACTTATATATATATATATATATATATTTAAACATCATAAAATTTGTATATATTTATCTATATATATAGGTATTTTATCTTAATTTAAATAGTGGAGTTTATTATTTATTTTCTATGAGATTTATCATATCCAGGGATTTTATAATCCAATATTTAATATAGCTTTTAAATCAATTTATATATATATATATATCAAGATATTTTAATTATCAGAAATTTATTTGTTCGACTAATTTATATTAATATTTTAATAATAAAATCAGTTAATTACCCAATCAACAGAAGTTAAAAATCTGGGTCGTTACATTCCTTCTCCCTTTAGAACTTTTCGTCCTCGAAAAGGAACGAAGCGAAAATTTTAATTTTTGATGTTTATCATTAGTTAAATCTTTCTTTAAAACATTTTAACTTCCTTACTCTTTTTATTTTAAAATTTTAAAACACTTTAAAAAAATACATAATATTTCAAAACTAACTTTATATAAAAATACTTTTTATAACTCGATGTCTCAACAAGTACATCCTTGTTCTCACAGAAATTCAGTCATACGTTGATCAGGCGCAGGACTGAAAATATATAAGTACTTAGTAAACCCTTATTCAACCCCTAGTGAAAATACTTGAAATTTTTTTGTAAGAATGCTATGGAAATCATCACCCCTTCCATGGGTCGCAGTTAGCTCGATGATTACGTCGCCATCCCGGTGAAAACCATAAGAAAACTGTAGGCATCTGCACCTCTCGACTTTCGCCATGGAAATTGCACATATCGCAGCTACACTCAGGGTTGCGTTGCTATCATAGCAAAAACCTGTGTAACTATAGGCATCAGCACCCCTCGAATTACGATGCCAAATGAAACTTCACCACATAGATCGCAGACTACACAAAGTGATGTCACTGTTCCAGTGGAACTAGTGTAGACTGTAGGCACTCACTACCACACAAATTTCGCTATGAAATCAAACCACATAGATCGCAATCTACCGATGTTACATCGCTATCCCAGCGAAATCAAACGTAGATTGTAGGCAATCATTGCCACTCGACTTACGCTATGGAACGACGATAGATCGCAGTTACAACAAAGGTTAAGTTGCCATCACGACAAGACCCAATGTAACTGTAGGCATCAGCGCCCCATGAATAACGCTACCCCAATCACAATCCTTAGGAACTAAAGTTTTGTCCGGACGTCCTCTGGGATCCAAATTTAGAACCCCCCTTAGGGCTCAAGGCAGAACCACCCAGTGGATCACCTACTATAAGTTTCAACTCTAAATGGGAGCGCCTTTTTCCCCACAGCATTCTCAAAACATTTTATACCATACACTTATAGTAACTTTCAAATCATACTCTTTATATATATATCACATATAAATCCCAATTACACAAAATCGATAATTCTCAAACTTGATTTACCAAATTTCCAAAATTTGCTTTTTACCAAATCAAAAACTTTTCAAATCAATGAGTTCCAAACTCCTTTCAGTTCCAATCTCATATCCATAAAAATCATTTATATATATATATAAGATTATTCTTTCAACTTGAATAATTTCCGGATCATTTCATTCTTATATAAATTACACTTTATATTTCAAATACCACTTAAAGATTATTTCCTCCGGTTATACTTTCAATAAGGGAAGTTTTTAATATATAACCAATATATATAACTTCATTAATGCCAAATCAAATTTTCACGTTCGATTTCCTTTTCAAAGTCATTTGTCACTTTACTTATTTCTTGCAAAGTAAGTTCCCAGTTATAGTGACTAATTACTCTTTATTTTGAATCATCATATTTACTCAAAATATACTCTTTCACTTCAAATCATTTTTGCTTCAATATCTGATTTTTCTTTCACTACAAAACTACTTCAATTTCCATTTGGGTTAATTCTTCAATTTATCCCAATTCATTTTTAAATCCATGGTTTAAATATAACCAATTTTCACTCCGACCAGTTTGAATTCAGAAAGTAGCTTAAAAAGTTTAAAATAGTTAAATAGTTGTAAAATAGTTAAATAGTTGTAAAATAGTTAAATAGTTGATATAAGATAGTTTGAGTTTTAAAAAGAATGGTTTGTATAGTAAATAGCTCAGGAAATCCAAACAATTTGAATATTTAAGAAAATAGATTTAAGACAGTTTATATTAAAGTAGTTTATTTGAAAATAGTTTCAAGGTCAAACTGATTCAGTTCCCAAACTACACTTCAACCAATTTCAATTTCCATTCCCTTTTAACTGATTCAATCCAAATTCCAATTCAAATTAACTTCAATTCTCATTTTAATTCAAATCAATTCCCATTTGATTTTCAAATTAATTCAACTTCGATTACAATTTCAATTCAATTTCAAATTTGAATTAATTCCAATTTCATTCTCAAATTTCAAACCATCTTGATTTATATAAATTCGGATTCGGTTTTCAAATACCCATTTAATCACTTAAATCAAAGTAACCCTTAATAGTTTATTTCACAACCTAAGTCTTTAGTAATTCAATTCTGAGTCCAATTCAAATATTCATTTTAGATTACCTTTACTTAAACTTATTTCAAAGTTCGAGTGAGAGTTTAAATCTTCTTAAACAATTTAATCTTCGGAATCCAATTTATTACCTAATTTTAACTTCAAATTTTTAAACCCATTCCCTTTAAAAAATTTCAATTGACAAGTTCATTTTTAACATTTTAACTTAAGTTCAAAATGATTCCATTTCCATAAATCCAAATTTCATTTCTATTCAATTTCAGGGTTGGATATATATCATTTCAATCCACTTCTTAATTTATTCGGAATAATCCAATCTATAGTTTTTTATATTGTACATAACAAACATGATGATAGCAGGATATAAGAGTAAATAATCATCCAAATTATCCCAACATCAATCAATAGCATCCATCACCTATTTCCAGAATTCAAAACCAGTTTATATTTCAAAAGCTGTTTGAAATTATCCATACATAGCCTTTTTATCAAAATCATACTTCCCTTTTCAATTTTATCCATTTAACTTCCCTAAGTTAAATTTTCAATTTCACATTGAAATTTCCAACTCAGGTTGTACATTCAAAACTTATTTAACTTCCTCTAAGTTAAATTTCCCATTCGTTCAATCCATTAACTTTACCCAGTTTAAAATTTTCACTCCAAATTTAAATTTTTATCAATATCCCTTCCCACTTATAAGCTCAAAAACTTATCTTTCTTAGGGTTATACTTCATATTCTCAAGAGGATTCCACAATTTAACACTTAGCATTTATTTCAAATCAACTTTGAAATCATATATGTATCTACATATATATATACATATCTACCCTTTTCACATATCCAATCACACCTTAAATTTTAAACCATCCTGGGTTTTAAATTCAAAACTAATTCCTTTGGAATTTCAAGACAACTCTTGTTTTTAAACAAAGATTTCCATATTCAAAAATATTCTAAATAATATCCTTTATTATTTCCTTAAACACTTTGAAACAATTTTCCAATTTCTCTTGCTTAGATTTAAAACTTCACAACTTAAATCCATTTCAATTTATAAGTCACGTTTATAAATTCAACTTAGATAATTTCACTTCCTTAAACATTTCATAATGTTTTATCATCGTTTATTCTGTGATAAACATCCTTTACAATAACCAATTTTATGATAAAAATCAATATTATCATATTCAGAGGCCAAACACACCATATATTCCATAATAACTTCCTGATAAATGAAATCAGGGTAATTTATTTTATTTCAAAACACTTTGAAAAAAACATTCCCGAAATCTTCGAGATTTAAAATTCTGCTTTGGGTTTACTCTTTAGCTTAACTTATTCGTGTAGTAAATTCTTACCCAATTTCTATTTGGTTATATGTGTTTTACCACTTAAATCTTATAATCTTATTTAATTTTAATAACAACAGCCAATCACCTTACTATACAATAATAATTCAGAAAAATTAATTTCTTTATATATCAAAATTATTTAAAAATCATTTTTAAAATCATTATATAAGAAAATAACAAGTACACCCTCATATATATAATACATTCAACTCATTCTAAGGTACTACTGACCCTATCTCTAATGAGTAATCCCACCAGAGCCAAGGTTCTCGCTTAACCTTTCAGCTCTGATACCAAGTGTAACGGCCCAAAGATTTTCGACCTCGAAAATCGACACTAATACGTTCACTGTATAGAGTGCCGAACAATCGAGTGCTGGAAATCCCAGACTGTTAGGGTTAAGAAGAAAAAGAGGTAGAATAAGAACATAAAAATAACAGCACAAAATCTCACAATCGCAGCGGAACAAAAATATAATATACAATAACAGCATTTTATACAAAGAAAAGCTGTAACTATCAATATACATACAAGATATCAGAGTACAACAAATATGGATAGTTATAATAACTTGTCCTCAACTACTAAATAGAATAGCCTATAATACAGCGGAATATACTCAATACGTCTCTGCCATCCAGCTCGTCTCCTGAGCTCCAAAGCATCCTAATCTGAAAATCTGTAATACTCGGTCTGACCCGAGCATTACAATAAAGTAACACCCGAGTCAGGCTGGAAACCAGCGTGAGTAAACTCATTTAACTTGTAATACTTAAGTTATAATGCTTCTTTGAAAACCAAGGTAACTCGTCCTACATTACAAGTTTTTATCTTGTTATAACCAAACACTTGTTACTAAATCCATTGATATTAAAATAATGTCTAAGTGCAGTTACTTATTCAAAATAGTCAGATTTACTTAATTTATTCAATTCCAGCCCATTTGACTCTATAAATCAAACCCGTAAAGATTTGTAGTGGTTATTAAATCGAAGTGGTTCTGAATATCACTGATATCTGATCCCGGTCTCTTCGAATCCATAGAATAAATTTAAGGAAATCAGTTGTCTAAAATAACAATTTATCGTCTATGGAGACAATACTCGATTATGGGGATTTATTACAGATTTTATTTCAAATAAACGTATCATTGTTTAAATCTCATTATTTTAATTTTGAAAACCAATATCCCACAGAATTAAGCAAAGATATAGATTGTTAACCAAATTAACGATCTTTAACCCATATCTAAACGATTTACTCTTGATTTTAATTCACTTTGATTAACCGTATTCATTTATATTTTAAAACCAAATTAATTTCAAATTAAACACTTTATTAAATAATAAATATTATAAAATTCCATTATAAATAATAATAATAATAATTGCCATTAATTTGTAAAATATCGCCGAACTTTAACTTATGGATGAAAATTATATTTTTAGTTAAAGAAAATATAAGCTATCATATATATATATATATATATATATATATATATGAATAAATTCATTATCTTTCTTCTTTTCTTTATTATTTTTCCTTTCTTCCATTACCTCTTCTTTTTCTTATTTTCATTTTCTTTCTTATTTTCTTTTCCTTATCTTTTTTTCTCTTACTCCCTTTTATTTTCCTATTTCCTTTTCCCTTTTATTTTTTTCCTTCTCTTCTTTATTTCCCTTTATTTCTTCTCCGGCCCAAATTCCTCTCCCCCTTCTTTCTTTCCTTTCTTCCTAGTATACTGCTTCCTTCCATTTCCATCATCCACTCGAGAACCCATTCCGGTGCACGTACACATGCACGTGCACGCCTGCCCCAATCCCTCTCTTCTGTCGCCGACCATCTCCACATGTTGCTCTCACCTCTCTCAACTCAATCGACCACCTGGAACCCCCCCATCGAACTCTGGTTCGAAAATCGAACATCCACCCAGCCTGGCAACCAACCATCTTATCCAAAATCGCCACGCCTCATCACCACCCTACCTCGTTCACCACTAAACTTCACCACCAGTACCACCGCATCCTTCCCCACCTCTTCCCCCTGGACCGCACACCTCCATGTGCACAACATCCCCACCAATGACCAATAACCGAACCCCTACCGAAACCCATGTAAAACCCTAAATTGACTTCGTCAGATCCACCCACAAGCTAGAATTCGTCGCCTCATTTTTCGCGAATACCCCGGCCCCCAAGCTTCCTCCAGGCCGGAACTCCGATCCCGAAATCGAGTACTTAACCCGAATTTCGTCATAGGCCCAAATCCATTCAACCCTCCATACCTCTGTCCCTACGCAACTAAAAATCACGAAACTACCTTCAAAATTCTTCTTTTCCAATGACGAACCCATCCACATAAGTAAAGGTTCATATTTTGATAATTGAAATTTTACAATATTTGATTTCTTACTGTAAAACTCACTTTTTATGTTCTATACCTGATAATATTTAACCAACAAATTTTAAAACAATATTCATCTAAAAATAAACCACTTTGCTTTTTACATCATTACCTGAAACAATTTAGAAGAGGAGATAGGAATTTTTGAAGTTAACAGAACAGGAAAGAAAAAGAAGAAAGCAGAGCAGAATCCAAGGATGTTGTACAGGCTCTAGTAATATCACCTTATATACATCCATATATATTTGTATACTTGTATTCCAGTGCAAACGAACTTATCTAAACACTGCCACTTCTAAAACCAGACATACTCATTGATTAGCATAAAAAGAGGCTTAGTTTACTCACCATTTTATCAAGATGATGACTGTTGCTTCCTTATGTTTTAAATCTTCCTTCCTTAAACTTTTTTTTTGAAAATGGATAAATGGGCCAAGCCCAGAATGTTACAAAAACAAGAAATGGGTTAACCCCAAAAGACCCGAAACCAAATATTACAAACGCTACACAAACCCTGGAAAGCAAATAACAAGGCAGCGCCTCCAAAAGCTCTCAAGATAAAAAATGGTGGAGCATCAAGAGCGGAGAAAACTCTGCTTAAATCTCGAAAATACTCGCTAAAGCCAGCACTAGAGCTTAAGGGGGTCTCCACTCCTTAATTTCTTTATCGCGAAGTCTGGAGATTTCAGGATCTAGGCTAAAATGACTTTGACGAGTTGTTTTAGTCTTAGTATCCTTGTAGTTATTCTCCTTTTTATTATGATTGCCCCAAAACTTCAGATCTGAGGAAAGGGAGAGAATCGAGTCAGACGTCTCTTTAAGATCTGTCCTTGGAAGATTAAAGCAAGCATCAGCACAGTAGTCGCTGCTCTCTCCTTTTTCCCAAACAGATAAGTGATAAATCCGATTATTTAGCTTGCTGATGTAGTGAGAGTTTCCAAATCTTTGCTCGTTATTGGGCAGAAGAAAGTTGTTGTTAGTCTCAGCATTACAGCGGCTCCTCTTGCTATAATCAGGTAGAAAAACATTTTCATTAGTGCAAATACCCTTATTAATCCTAATATTATTAGAATTAAGAGCCTTGTTGCTTCCCTGACATGTTGAGATCTGGTTGCTTGATAGGTTATCTACAGTAGCCTTGCTAGCGACATTGAAATGAGCCTTATAAGATAAGTGCTTGAAATTATTAATGGCCTTATCTCTAGATACATCAGCATTGGATATAACAATGTTGTTTTGCAGTTGGCAGTCATAAGGAAGCAGAGGCTCAGAATTGAATGGACGGCTCTCCCTATGCATATCAGGTATTGAATAATGTAAATTTTTATTTAAAAAACTTTTAAATTAGAATAAAGATTTAAGTTTTGATTACTTCCCTTGTAGGAATTATTTTTGGTATGCAATGCGGGGCAGCAACCTTCATCTGAGGAACTGTGATCTATGAAATTTGTTGACTTCTCCACTATATTACCATTAACAGCAGGAAATTGAGAACTTTTATTAAAGTTCTCCTTTTGTAAGTATTCTTCAACTAAGTTCTCATAATTGTCTTCTATTGAGATATTATGAGATCTGTTGCTGTTTCTTCTGAATTTGTGAAGAATGATGTTGAATTCGATTTCAATAGATTTCCAAAGTTGTATACTGTCTGTTTCGACTTTGTTATGAAGCCTGTTATTTCTTTCTTTCCAAATGAAGTAGATAACTGTAGTAAGAACTACAGTAGCTTTGTTGAAATCTGCTTTCTTGCCTTTGTATGCTTTCTGAAAATATTGAATGTTGTCTCTAATGTTTTGGAGATCCAAATTTTGATTTATGTTGAGCTAATTTTTGGCAATGAACCAAACATGTCTAGAGCAGGGACAGTCAAAAAAGAGATGATCAGTGTTTTCAATTTCGGTTTTGCAAAATAGGCAATTGATATTTCCAGAGTTTTTGTTCCATTTTCCGCATCTTTCTCTAGTTGGCAGACGATTTAATAATGCAAAGTAAGTGCAAAAAGCCATTTTTGGACAGTTGGTTGAGTTCCAAACTAATTTGTGCCAATCAACTTCCATTTCCCCTCCTTTTAAAAAATCCCAAGTGTTTTTAAAGGAGAATCTGCCTTTTATAGATAATTTCCAGCACCAAGCATCTTCATCTGTAATTGGGTCAATTTCAATTTTATTAATTGAAGAATTGAAGATGGTAGTTGCAGGAAATGCTTGGGAATTCCAAGTAGAATTTTGAATAATAGTGTCAACAAAAGCATTAACTTTTCCAAAGTAATAAAGGTTGTTCCAGCCTAATAAGTTGATAAGAGAGTTGCCATTAATCCAAGGGTCAAACCATAGGCTAGTGCATTTACCATCTTTAAATTTGCGCTCTATAAGCTTGCCTCCAATTTCTCTGCAATTAAGAATATTTTTCCAAACATAAAAATAATGGCTTTTGATGGGCATGGACCAGAAATTTTTGCTTTTGACATATTTGGTCCTCATCCATTCAGCCCATAATGTTTTGCCTTCTATGAATTTCCAAAAAAGTTTGAATTTGCATGCTTCATGAATATCTGAAAAGTTTCTGATTCCCAATCCCCCAGCTTCCTTGGTTTTTGTTATGGTGTTCCAAGAAATTTTATGAAGTTTTCCATTCCAAATGAAGTTGGTACATAGTTTTTCAATTTTTTCCAATGTTTTTGCTGGTATGTTGTGAGATTGCACCTAGTACATAATGACAGCAATAACTACTGTATGGACAAGTTCAACTCTTCCTGCTATAGATAACATTCTGCTTGACCATTTGTTAATTTTGTTTTGAATGGTTTGATAAAGTTTGACACAGTCTCTTTCCTTGATCTGATTATTACTGAGGGGTAGGCCAAGATATCTGACAGGGAGTTCACTCTGTTGGAATTTTAAAATGTTGAGGATTTCCATCTTGTTCCTGCAGTCTTTGCTGAAAAAGATTTTGCTTTTATTTTCAATAATTAGAAGACCAGCTTGATTTCCGAGGTTGTCAAAAATATTTTTAATGGTAGCTGCAGAGAGAGTATCTGCATTTAAAAATATTAGTAAATCATCAGCATATAATAGATGAGAGATACAAGGAATAATTGAGTTAATTGGTTTCATGTTTTTACACATCAGTTCCATTTCCATTTGTAGGGAAAACTATTCCATAGCAATTGTAAATAAATAAGGAGATAGAGGGTCTCCTTGCCTAATTCCCCTATTGCTGTGTATGAATCCACAAGGAGATCCATTAATAAGAATGGAATAGGATACATTAGAGATACATTCCTTAACTAAGTTACAAAATTTTTCATTAAAGCCTAGTTGACCCATCATGTAAATAATAAAATTTCTGTTTATTTTGTCAAACGCTTTGTGCAGGTCAATTTTGAGACACATTTTATTTTTACCAGCTTGGTTAAAATCCCTTAAAAGTTCATGAGATAAAAGAGTATTTTCAACAATAAGCCTGTCTGGAATAAAAGCACATTGGTTTTTTGAAATGAAAATTTTTAAAAAACATTTAGTTCTGCTACTAAGAATAGAGGCTATAATTTTGTAAAAGAAATTACAGCAGGCAATAGGTCTGTACTCTCCCAGACAAAAAGGATTTTTGGTTTTAGGAACAAGAGTTATAAAAGTATGATTTATGTTTTTTAAAAGCCTACCAGAAATGAAAAATTCTTTGACAGCCTCAAATAACATGTTTTTTATATCATCCCAGTGAGTTTTGTAAAATTTGGCCCCAAATCCATCAGGTCCATGGCTTTTATCATCTTTGGCAGAAAAAACAATTTTTTTATATCTTCAAGACAGATAGGGGCAAGAAGAATTTCCTCATTGTTAGAATATAGGACATATTTAGGGAAAATGGTTGGAAAAGTGCAAGAATTCTCCTCAGTATAAAACAGATCAAAGAAGTAGAGAATTGCTTCTTTCTCTAATAAAGGGGCATCACTGATGATCTTACCATTACTATTGATTAATTTACCTACATTGTTATGATATTTCCTGCCAGACATTTTAGCATAGAAGAATTTAGTAGGCAAATCCCCTTGAGAAAGCCAATTAACTTTGGCTTTCTGCCTAATATTAGCAGCTTCAACATGAAGGGAATTGGAAAGATTTTTCTGTAATAGATAGAAATCTTTAATTTTGATTTTATCTGAGCTGTCATTATCAATGCTATCTTGTAATTTAGCACAGTCCTATCTAATTTGATTAATTTCATTATTGTTTTTATTTTTGGTACAATTCCAAACTTTAAGATTATTTTTAGTAAGATGGAGAAATTTTCTGAATTTAAACTGAGCAGAACCATTTGAGGAAAATTGTAAGCTGTTTTGAAAAACCCTTTTATAGTCTGAGTCATAGACCCATCCATTCTTGAATCTAAAAGGAAAATTTTTCCCTGTTGAAGAGTTTTGAGATAATGTAAGTTGAATGGGTGTATGATCACTAGTGTATTGTGGTAAAGTGTAGCATTTAAAGTCAGAGAAATGATTTATGAAAGATCTATTGTCAAGAATTTTATCAAGTTTACAGTGAATGTTTCTAAATTCTCCTGATTTCCAGGTGAATTTATTACCCTTAATGGTAGGCTCAATCAAACCTGTTTTAATGAGAAAATTAGAGAAAAATTCCAGTTTTTTTAATGGGACTGGAATTCCTCCTCTTTTTTCATGAACTTTAGTAATTGTATTAAAGTCTCCCATTATAACCCATGGGAGAGAAATATTATAATTAAGATGAACAAGAGAATTCCAGAGTTGAGTTCTTTCATTTTCAAAATTGGAGGCATAAATAAATGAGACAAATATTTGTAAACCCCATTTATTTTTAAAGCTGCAGTGAATATATTGAATATTGAGGGTGAAATTACAAAGGTCCCAAATGGTAGGATCCCAAAGAACAATGATCCTACCATTTCCACCCATTGAATTATTATGAATAAGTTGCCAATTATTAAGGTTACTAATCCTAAACAAATCAATGTTTTTATCTGACAATTTGTGCTCTAAAATGCCTACTAGAGATGGTTTATGAGAAGACAGTAAATTTGAAAGGTCTAATTTCCTCTCAGGAGAATTAAGACCTTTAATATTCCAAGTAATAATATTCATAATTATAAAATAAGGTATGAAGGATACTAAAAGGATACAATAGCAGCTGAATCAGGATTTTGCTGCTAATTCCCAAGCTTTCAGTAGCTTTCTCTCCTTTCCTTTTGCAGCCTTTTTTGTTCTGAACTTTGAGAAATTCCTCCCATTTTGGGTTTTTAATAATGTATTTCTTCTCAAAAAGTTTAGAGTTAAGAGTTGGACTGTCTGGATTGCCTTCTGTATTATTATTTATAATTTCATGTATAGACTTTTCCTGGCCTTTTTCCTTTTGTTTTTGACAGGAGAGGAGGAAACAGAAGAGAATAGCAATCCAGCATTCTCCAGCATGGATTCAGGCAGAGCAGCACTTTCTAAAATGCTGTTTTTTGAGACTATTTGATGATTTGAATCTGTGTCTTGATGATTTGAAACCATATCTGTAATTAAAATTTCTTTCTCCTGAAGGGGGGAGGAAGAAAGAACTGTTCTATATGATCCCCTTTGTAATGAGCTTGATTACTATTATCTTTCTGGGAATTGCCATGATGATCGGAAAGAGCAACTGTTTCAGTCATTTGCTGATTAGTATCCATGGCTACATTAAGAATTGGGGTTTCTGCCTTATTATTTCTTGAAAAAGCTTGTGGGGTGAAACTCTCTGATTGCTCAGTCATTTCGGTAAGATTCTTTTCAACATTTCCTTTTGGAGCCACCGAGCTCATATTATTTTCAGAAATTTGTAGAAGATTTTCAGAATCTAAATTGTTTACAGAAATATTATTATCAGAAGAGATCTTTTCCAGTAGTTGATTTTCTTGATTTTGATCTCTTTCAATTTCTGAAATGTCCAAAGAGTTTTTATCCAAATTATTATTGGAAGATTTTTTTTCTTTCCAAACTATTTTCCAAGAGCAAGTATCTGAGAGGTGCCCAAAGCAAGCACATTTCTGACATCTAGGAGGAATAAATTCATATTCGATTTTTTGTTTGATGCTTTCTCCATCGTGCATGGAGATTAACGCAAGATCTGGTAGTTCATCAGTGGCCTTTATCTCAACTAATATTCTGGCATAGCTAAGGCGAGTCTCCTTTGCTGTAGGCTCGTCTAGTTTTAGCGGTTTACCCACTACACTAGCTATGGCGGCAAAAGCCTCCTTATCCCATAATCTGAGGTTTAATTCAAGTAACCTAATCCAGATTGGATAGGTAGAGAGAAGGTCTCGATCAAGAATCAGATTCTTGTCCCATCTTTTCAAGATTATTAATTTGCCATTGATAAAGAAGGGGCCGTTTTGAGTAACTTTGATACAATCTTGCTCCATAGAGAATCTGATGATGAAGAAGCCATTGTTTCTTGTAAAGATTTCGAAATTACCAACGGGGTTCTAAGTTTTAGAAACAAAATTCCTGAAATGATGATAGTATGGACGAGTTCCATAAACATAAGCTATAATAGAGTTGCTCCATTTATCCTCAGTCCTTTTACTTATTTCCTCTTTAATGACCACTATTTTCTTGTCTCCCAATTTAATGGGGGCAGAATAGATGAGATCAGTATTATTGCAGAAGCCGCCATTCTTGACTAAATCTGCCCAGGAAGAAGCTGACCTTGTTGAATTGAATGTGGCAGAAGGTTGAGTTCTTGGTGTCTTCGACAATTGGCTGGATCTTGATTGCCTATTGGGTGGATTTGGGTACGTTTCCCGTCCTATGGACATGGATCTATCCGATGATCTACCCGATTGAGTCACTGCTGATCTATGCGAAGGGATCTGAGATTTTGCAGACTATTTCTGCGCCGATTCTTAACTATTTGAAAGCCTTCCTTATCTTGATCAGGTGGCTTATCTTTTGGATTAGAAGGAGGTGAGGAAATGAGAGAGGGATTGAGATGTTGAGGAGAATCTCTAGAATTCTGATCAGGATTTCTTTCAAAAATTGGGTTATTTTTGATAATCATAGAAGCCATAACAAAAGGATCCTTCCTTCAACTTTTTGAATGCCCTGACCTCTATATTCTTTGGTTTTTACATGTCAGACTGTATTTTGTTTAAATTTAACCATTTTCTTCTTTCCCGAGTGTTATCTATAAGCCTAGGTATATATAAGAGGAGGCAAAGTGTGCAGGTGAAGCTTGTACAGGCTTGGATAATTATCTTTTCATATATTTTTTTGATTTGGTAAAGGTGATTTGATTTTCCTATGACTTAAAGTTTTATGAAAGCTTGATTTTGATTTTTGCTTGACATTGATTTTTACCTTGACCTGATTTTAAATATATTATGATGATGTCCCCTTAACTTATACATGTACATACATATGAATTGATATATGTGTATATATCCTTTTGAATGTGTGTATATATATGCATAGTTATGTAATTTATCCTATTTTACTTGCATCACCACTATTTAATACACACACACACACACACTTTTGCTAGTATTTGTCGTCATATATGTTCTCTTGTTATAAATATGGTTTGTCACACTCTCACATACAATATATCTTCCTATATGTATACATTTTTATATAGATACATATATTCTCATATGCATTGTTTTTATAACATGTTTACATACTCTCTATTCACATTTATTTACTTACATATACATACATTTTTACTTATACATATTTCCATATACATTGCTTTTGTATATATTGTCATTATATATATACACATATCCACATTTACCCAACTTTTTTCATGTATATTATTTCATATGAGCCTACATTCATACACTTCTAAGTTTATATACTTATATATATATATTTAAACTTCATAAAGTTTGTATATATTTATCTATATATATATAGGTATTTTATCTTAATTTAAATGGTTGAGTTTATTATTTATTTTCTATGAGATTTATCATATCCAGGGATTTTATAATCCAATATTTAATATAGCTTTTAAATCAATTTATTTATATATATATATATCCAATTATTTTAATTATTAGAAATTTATTTGTTCGACTAATTAATATTAATATTTCAATAATAAAATCAGTTAATTGCCCAATTAACAGATGTTAAAAATCCGGGTCGTTACACTTTATGGGCAAAGTACAACATAAATATGTCAAAAACAAAAACTTTTGGAATATGCTATTAGAAAACCACTACTCCCACACTTGAAAAGGTATTCTTAAGTGTCGAGAAACATGCATTAAATTGTTAGACACAAAATTTTAAGATGGCAAGGATACTGGCCTTTGGTTCGACCCATGGATAAAAGGTAAATCTTTGGTCAATTTACTAGGCTGGCATAATTTGTTAAATTTTGGAGAAACAAATGCAAAAGTGGAAAACATTATTCAAAATCATAAATGGAACACAAACCTTCAACCAGCTGCATTAATATTTAAATCAGCAATAGAAAGTATTGAAATAGACTCAAGCCTAAATAAAGACAGATGGAGCTGGAAACTTACAACAAAAGGAAAAATGTCATTTGAAAAAACTTGAGAGTATATTAAAGGTGCAGAAGTTGAAATGGACCGGTACAAAAAAGTTTGGAATAGGGTAAATTGCCCAAAAACGGCTCATTGCACCTATTTTACAATACCGAATAAGCTAACTACAAGAGATTGATGTATAAAGTGGAATAAAAAAAGAGGAATAAAACGCCTTTTGTTCAATAATGAGATTGAAAGTATAGACCACTTATTTTTTGATTGCATTTATACAAGACATGTATGGTATATTGCAAAAAGGAAAATTCAACTTAGTCAATTTGAGTAAATCTACAACATAAGATCAAGCATTCAGCATATTCAACAAAAGTTCAAAAGCAAATCAAAGGAGTTTGATAAAGCATGTATACTACTAACTACTATTATGTGTCACATTTGGAAAGAGAGGAATGCCAGATTGCACAAACAAAAGGAAACAACAAGCATACAGTTGTGGGAGAACCATAGAAACAGACTGCAATGTGGTTTATATTCCTACATCGTTTAGATTTACCACTTTCCCTACCTCTCCTCATGACCAATCGTCTACTGATGACTCCTCTTCCTACTCTAGTGGCTACTTTGATGTCTTATTGAGTAGAACAAAGATCAGAGCAGGTTATACCATTATGAGTGATAATAAGCGATGTTGCATGAGTATCTACATGACCTAAATTATCAATTGGCTCTCCAAGAACGTTGAATATTCACCCGCTCCCCTATGTATAGTTGTTATCAAAAATATATTTTTGATGTGATGTTGATCTTAAAAGGCTAAGTTCTCAAAAAATGACCTAAAAAGATCTTAGGAACTTATATCATACCATTGCGACTGATTTTTTTACATTGAGCAATGATGATCTACTTAATGGGTAAAACGATCGTTCGTTGTCGGAGACTAGTTAGGACTTTCCGTTTTTCCTGATCTTGTTCTCTGGTTCAAACCAAGAATGTTTGATTGGGTTTTCTTGGTTTGGGATCTTGTGATGATATTCCTTTTTAAAATTTTGAACCTTTTCTATTATTATATGTTCTAGTTGCATGAAGTAGTATGATGCTCCTTTTATTTGTCCATGAGTGGATGTGTTAAAAGAGCTAGATTATGGTGACCTAGAGAGATATGATGACTCTTAAAGTGATAGTTGACCTCGGTAAGAGGTCGAAGTTATTCAGATTAATACTCTCTTCACCTCCAGTTGATCGTAGTACGCTGCTCCTTTTATTTTCCTTTTGATCACTGAAGAGTGTCTTCTTCTATCTTCCAGTCACACTATTATTCTTTTAAAATGGTATAGATTTACTCAACCTTGCTTGCTTTGCAGAAATAGAGATATAATTTAATAAGTTAAAGATATGTTACATTAAATAACATACTTTGGGTCATCTTTATCTACTACAAATAAGTTCTAGAACTATCTCCCTTGGCCTATATAGATAAAATGTTGGGCTTATTTCATCGTTGAAGAATATGAATAATTCTTATTACAAGTTCAAAGATAAAAGAGTTTCCACATCAAGTAGAAAGGTTAGCATTGAAAAGTGAAAAAAGAGTGTATTCTTCTAGTTGTAACCTTGATAACTCTCTTGTAATGCGATTTGCCAAACGATGTTGGATACAATGTCTAGTACTTGTTTTTCTATTATTTTCATTTAGTTTGTTCTTGTTACTGCTTCACTTTCATTGCATACAGTGTTGTTCCGACTATGTGCATTAATTTGCTAACCAACTTAGTAAAAAAATAGTCGTTAAAAAAATTGAAAACATAAATACCATGGACAAATAATTTAACCTAGGTTAATGTATTATTCATTATTAATCAACTAACTACTCAACCATAATGATATTTACAATATTGTTCGATTCGAGTTGGTTGCCCTAAACCTTGACTTTATTAGACTTGACTTGAATCAGATCTCGATTATTTATTTCAATCCTACCATCGTATCACCAACCATGTATCACCTTGTAATATCATCAAATGTATGCGTGACAAGACTTATTTTTACTTTCTTACGGCACTCATCTAGTATAATTTATTCCAAAACATTTGAATTAAACATTTTCTACTTTAATGAAAATGTATTAAAAATAGCTAATTTTCTTATACTTCTCTTATGTGATATCTCTACATTGGTGGTTACTAATAACATTATCAAATATAAATTGTCTACTTCTAGGCATAGAAAAACTTCGATGTAAAATGGATGCATCGAATTTTGGCAAAACCCACTTCTATATTTAACATGTGTACTAAAACCCAAATATATTTATCATTAATTTCTCCAATAAATTATTACATTTGTCATGTAGTGCACGTGAATAAAGTTATGTCAAAATTTCGATACAACCACCTATATCATGGTTTTTTTCTAAAAATCCATATAGCATTGACTTCACATCACAATCATATTAGGATTAGAGATGCTATAATAGTGGATTGGAGATGTTAATAGTGAGTGGTTAGTAGTTTTGTTTCACTATTTTACATTTGACCAATGAGTCATCATAAAAACAATGTGCTTAAATTGATGTTGGTTCATATCTCCTAGACATCCTATTGAAATTTCACATGTTTTGATGGAATGCTTATCCATAATGGTGACTGGTCTCAAACTTTTATGGCGGGCTTGCTTGTCCACTCGGTTCTACATTTTTTTGTTTATATTGACAGATGAGTCGCAAACCATTCGACGAGTGCAATCCTATCCATTGCTATAGGGAGGATTTCATTTTTAAATTCATCTTTTTTTGGCAAGGCCAGCCGGTTTTATAGTGGACCGTCCACTATTTATTACGAACGTAATAAAATTGAAGTACAGGAGAAAGGTAAGAGCACCTAAACTACTATGAAAAAGAAAGAAAACAGCACAGGAGTGTGATAGACATATCACAACTACTATATGAATATCGAAAACTACTACTCCTCCGAAGAGGTAGCATCACCATCATCCGCTAACTCCTGAGAAGACTCCAAAAGGACATTCCCCAACAGACTAGCATAGGGGCGGAAATGGGAAGCAAGACAAGGATCATAAGCCACATAATCAGAAGAGTACACAAATGAACGATCCCATGATGAATCAGCAAGCAAGATAGAATTCGATCTCGAAAAATAACCATCCAAAACAAGAGCTAATGAGTCACCAAACGGTCTATAATATAGGCATCTAAGGTCTAGATGATCATCAGAAACAAATCTAAAGAAAGAATCATCCAAGGGGTTAAATCTCATGTCAGAAATGTGATCAACCCAACACCTCTCATCATCATCCCAAACAATGGAGGGACAAGGCAGACCAGGTACAGGCGCAGCACCAGGAGGCTGAACCGGAACAGCAATAGGGACACTAGGGACCACAGGAACAACAGGGGATGAAGGCCGAGCAGGCGAAGAGATAGGCCGATCGTCAGAATAAGTAGGCAGTTCCGGGACAGAAATTGGAGCCGTAGGGGGAGGAGCAACCTGAGAAGATACCTTAGGAACCCATCTCCTGAGCGGAGGCCGAGGAAGAGGGATCTTAGGAGCAGCCGCGGAAACATCAGAATGCGAGCAAGTGAGAGCCTGGTGGCCAAAGGAATGACAGGAGGAGAAAATATCTGGAACCCAACCGTAGAGAACACGGACTTCCACAACGTGGCCAACAGCAAGCTGAACATGAATAGCTGAGGGAAGGGGCTTAGTAAGGGATATCTCAATCAGAGCCTTAGCGAACGTCAGTTTTTCGCGCGCAACCATATTAGAGTCAAAACATTTCAATTTACCAACATTACAAGCTAGCCAATTTAAACCAAGCAATGGTTGAAGAGCAGAGGGAATATAGGAAAAGTAAACCCAGATGGGGATAGAGAGGACTTGCTCACGAGCACGAGCAACAGTAGGAGACCAAGGAGTAATAATAAAGGGTTGACCACCAAAAAAGGAAGGCTCGGCCTCAAGGACACGACAACAATCTTTGGCGGAGGAGAACAAGAGGAAGTACATGGAGTCAACCAGCCGAACATGCAACTCGCCGCGAAGCCTCCAAGCCCGACGACAAACCGAAACCGCATCGTGCAAGCGATGAGAAGGATCAAGAAAGAAACCAACCAAATATTCTGACCAATAGTCCATACCGGCTTGCATAACAATAAGAGGAGGGATCATCACTCCATTTTCCTCTACAATTTCAAAATCAATCGGACAGTAATCTCCCGCATTATGGGGCAATGAAGAGAAAAGCGAAGACCAAGATTTCGAACAGGCCTGGGAAGTAGCAGCAGCACCGGAAGGCTTTTTAGCAATGGGATTTTCAGCAGCAGTAGCCTTGGTAAGGTCAGCATAAAACTTATCTATAAGAATGGGTGTACTATTCTCTTCGGCATTTGGTCGAGCACCATGGGAGCATAGAGCAAAGCACGAACGATCAGTAGATGCAACAAACATTTCACCGCCAGACGAGACAACCTCCGGCCCAACAACACGAGAGACCACACGCTCAGACACGCACGACGGCATAACACCAATTTCAGACGGACAATCATCACCAGGCATAGGTGACGCAAACACTGTATGCGGGCACGTGCTAATTTCAGCAGAGAGGGGAGAAGGAAAAGAGGGCAGCGGAGGGAAATCATCATCAGACAGCAGGGGAGGCATAAGACGAGAAGGCGCCGAAGGCAAATCCTTAAAAACAACTCCAGATCGGGAGGAAGAGGGCGAAAGGGTAGGGGGAAGGGGGGGGGAGGGGAAGGATAGGCGAAGCCGGCATAGGGGCAGGAGGAGGCGGGAGGCGGTGGAAGCTAAAAGGAGCATGAGCGAATTTGAACTGGAGTCGTTAGAATTGAAGACACCATTATAAGCACAATTTTGAATTCCTAGTATTTTTTCAGTACAACAAAGGAATAAATTGTTAGCAAGGCTGCTTTACATACATACATACATATACATACATACATATATATACATATACATATATATACACATATATATAGGGAAGGACATTTTACATATTTCATTATCATTCATCAAGGAATCACGTTTGGTTTTATTCTATGGGAGCAAACAAAAAGTTGTGGCTGGGGTTTAACTTTTTGTTTTATAAGTAGTTGGACAAACATACTACTATTGAGTCTTTTAAGTAAAAAAAGGCCCCGGACATGATCATGCTCATTTGCATAGTTATTTTACTTGATTGCGATCCAGTTATGAATTAGTTTTCTTTCTTTGCATCTCATCATTCTACCATGATTAAAATACGCCCTGCCTTACAATATGGAAATATTTTCTTGTTCTTACTTTTAATATTAGGCTTCATGAATCAATCTTAAGTAAGTTCCACTATGCCATCAGCATTGAATACACAATATGTTGACTTCACTTTGGACCTGATTGAGTATGAATTTGTTTAATTCTGATAGAAATTATTTTGTTAACTGTTGTTATATATTTTCGATTTATTGTATTTTTTATTCTAAAAAATAGATGTTGAGAAGTTTTTATGGTGGACAATCACTTCCTAGGATAAGAAAGCCTTTGTTTTGCAAGTACCATGAAATTTGAAAAGTATGTTTATTTTAACAATAGTGACAACGCGCTCATTCCAGATTTGGGAAGTCTTTGGTTGCAAGTTTCATAACCTGAAAAATTAACAGCATCTTAATTGGTTGTAGTTTTCTAGAACATTAATATTATTTTCAGCTATCTACATAAATGTACATCTTTATTAATAAAATGCAAGTAGTTCTGGTACAATGATTTTGCCAAACAATATAGGATGAACAGTTCATAAATTATGATGAAAAATCTATTAACAAACTTATTATGTTCTGAACTTACTTTTCTTAATTATTAACTGTAAATTTTGTGAAATGAGTACTTGGTTTAATCAATTGTGGGTATGTATGAGGCAACAACTTCAAAATTAAGAATCAAGATCATTGTATGTATGTTACAGCTATCATTCGAATATGAACTTTCAAGCAACATCAATTCTTTTTTCTTATTTCTTCTTCTTCTTAAAACTGCACCAACGCCATACAATTTGTTTTCCAACCAAAAATAACAAGAAAAATACTAATCTAATCAAACTTGTTCCCTCTTTTTGTGTATATCATTTCAAATGCTTATTTAGCAAGTTGGGAGATCATTTGGTGGGGGGACAATAGACTCATTTGGTCCCTTCCCATTCTCCACCAAAAATGCCATCTTTAGCCCCCATGTAGTATGCACCTCCAAGTGACAATGCATGAACCAAACACCTACAGTTCATAAATCATTTTCACATATTTAGCTCAATGCATACACAATATCTTTTATATAAAGCAAATAATTCACCTTGATAAAGCTTTCTTGCAATACTAAGCATAAACTTAATTAGCTTAAATTATTTATATAAAAAATCTATATTCTATTTTTACCCATTTTTTATTCACACTTTTTTCTTCGATATTGAATTATATCCACTTAAAAATAAAAGATAATTTTTTTTTTCAATAAATAATTTTGTTTTGTTTTCAGATATTAATATCCATTAGTATTGGTGCAATTTGATGTATGTAATATACCTGGATTATCTCCTCTAAATCTTATAGCAACCCACCCACCAGAAGGAACTCCAATAGTGTTTCTTTCCACAGGATCAACAAGATTGAATTTTTTTGGATCCTTACTTGGATTATAATTCCCAACTCCTTTTCCAATAGCAAAGAAATTGAATCCATGAAGATGAATTGGATGGTTTTCAGGTGCAATTATCCCTGTATCCTGTAGCACCAACTGCACCGTATCATTATAAGCCAGCTTATACAATCTAGTACCACTCATTGTCTGTATATTCTTCGGACCACTACCACTATAATTAAACGGAATAACTGGATTTGCAGGAAAATCAGTAGTGAAAACTCCACTAATATTAAAATAATGCGCTTGAAGCAAAGCAGTAGTGGGCATCACAAACGTTATGTTGTTCAGGCTTGCTACAACTTTACTTCCATTAACACAGGTGGGACATGGGTTAACTCCGAGGCCAACCGTAAAGAGAAGAGAATGATCGATCTTTAATGGAACTTTTGCAGGATATTGCTTTGAATTCAGACTTCTAAGGGAGTCTACAAAGCTTGTCGCGACAGGTGTTGCGTTTTGAGGAGGTGGTTTTGTCATGATAACTTGTGAAGTGGATAGAGTGTTGTTGTAGTGGATCATAGCTGTGGCTGTCATGTTATCGATGGCCACTATCGGCGTGTCCATGAATGTGGATGCCGTGATCAAATATTTTCCGGAGTTTTGGTTCGTGGTGAGAAGAACGTTAGTAGTTTGGCCTGGAGTTATTACTATAGTATCGGTTGTAAATGGCTTTGTGTACACTGCATCAACTTCTACTACGGTCAACTTGTGTCCGGCAATTTTAAAGAAGAGTTCTTCATTCAGTGCAGCATTAACGATTCGTAGAAGGTAAGTTCTTCCATTGTCTACTTGTAATTTGAATCCATCTGTCGCTCCCAATATGTAAACTTTCATTAGTTAATTTGTATATTTGTATAGAAACCTTGTTTTTATGTAGGTGTCAGTGTTATTCATTTCCTTATGTAAGAATATTCTTGACAGAAATGAATGTTAGTCTATCACTTATTACGTACCTTTAGCAGAAAGGGCACAAGTTGATAGGGGACCAGGGTGACCATTAATCGTATGTGCATCAGATACGTTGGGAGCAAGACCAGACTTTAGAGCCTGATTAATTACTGCTTCAGTGTCCGATTTCCACCATTCTCCTGCAAAAATCATAAATATTGCAAAACTTAAATGAGTTTATTATCAAATCAAACTTAATTACTTAGAAAATGTACCGTAGAAATAGTGTTCAGCTAAAACTTATTATAACAACGGGTTATTGTTCTAGATTAATACATGCAAATCTATGAAATGTGCAAATAGAGTTACTCATTTAAAATGCACAGGTGTATGTTCTCCTCCTACGTACTGAAAATGCTGTCTATTTTTGTAGAATGGTTCAAGTTTTTCTCTTAACCTTAATTATTTGTAAAGCGAATCCATGATTAAATGAAATACACACACACACACACACACGTGGAATGGACTGACATATACTGATATACATACCTAAGACAACAACAGTTTCTTTATCTGGTGCAGGAAAAGGATATGGAACATGAAGCTTAGGCTTAATAACAATAGCACCATGAAGAGTTGCTCTTAGCCATGACACATGTGCATGCCACCAAAGTGTGCCTCTTTGTCCTGTAAGAGTAAAATTGTACACATAGGTCTGAGCAGGCCTAATGGGGCATTGGGTTATGTAGCCTGGCCCATCAGCCCAACCTGTTCTTAGCTGTCGAACACCATGCCTGTAAATGAATAAAAAGGGCTCATCAATACAACTACAAGTTCAACAGAAGTAAGTGGAGTATTATTTTTCACTACTTACCAGTGGATGGTGACGTTGTATTTTACATGGTTAACAACCTTGATGAGAACATTATCATCTTCTCGTGCATATACTGTTGGTCCTGGGAATTTACCGTTTACAGTGACGATTGACTTGGTGGCGCAGAGCTTGGTTGTTTTTTTCATTACCACCTGTATTAATTTGATAAGTCATTCATTTCCTAATTCCTTAGATATATACATATATGGTGCAGATGCAGACACAGTGTATATATACTTACATCGAACTTGTAATGACGCGTTAATGCGTTTGTAGACATTGGAAACATGCAAGCTATGATGAATATTGCTAAAGCACGACACAACAAGCTCTCCATAGTTGATGTGTTCTTGAAGAGGATGAAGATGATAGAGTGGGTAAAATGATATGGCAAAGTCATCCATTTAAAAGGAATTTGGAGGTAACTGATAGATGCAAAGTCGTTTTAGAAATTAGGTGGTAATTTTTACAACCTTGATCAAAGGATTTATTTGGTAGAGATTTAACACCGTACCATCTCTAAGCTAAGTTGCTTAATTCCCACATAAAGTTTACGTATGTAATTCTCTGCTTAAAATTATATTGCTCTTGAACCTACTCCTATTCTTTTTGAATTTTTTTATTGTCAGCGTGTTTCATGTTTCATTTACTGAAAATTAAGGTAGGTGACACATGCTAAAAGTTAATTTTTCGTTAACATTTCTATCAAGTTTTCATTCATGAAGCTAAATTACTGCTTGCGTTGTTTGAATCTGATATATTTCTCCGTGTCACTCAGGCATAACTGTACTTGCATCAAACCTGATTAGATTGTTATGCTCCACAATTTCAAGGTATATAACCTTTTAATTATGTCAAGAGAAAAGTACCTATAACTTGAAAAATTAACCGAATATATATTTTATTCACACCAGTAAACTTTCTATGATATTAAATTCACAGCTCTGGGTAGTGTTAAGTTAACAGCTTCCAAACTAAATGGAAAGGCACTTTAAAGTTAAAAAAGATGTTTGATTACATGATTTTTTATTTTCTTTCCTGTCTTCACTAGCTAGTTATTCAACAAATAAGTAGATGAAACTAATGGTTGTATTGTCATAACAAAGTTGATCTAAATAAAATTTTAAAATAAGTGAAGAGGCCAATTTATAGAATTATAATAGACACTTAACCAAGGTTCAAAATTCCGTTTTCCTTTCCGGTCATTGGTAATTTTAAAATTTTCAATTCCGTTTCGGAAATTTTGAAAGTTCCGCTTTAATTCCTGTTTCCTAATTTTGATACCTTTTTTGCTTTAATTTACTATATATGCTAACAAATATCGAATACTGTCGTAAATTTATAGTACATTTTTTATATTACACATAAAATACATACTTTAATTAAAAAACCATTGTTTAAGATTCTGTATTGTTCATTTGAGATTTTAAAACTTTGATCAATTTTGAAAAGTTTGAATTTTTTATTATGATTCAATGTTAACAAAAGTATAACTACTTTTTTATGAAACTACATGATTTCTTCTCCATTTATTTATTGTCCAATTTAATTTATTTTCTTTTTTTAATTACTATATGTTTATTGTATTTTTTTATTTTTTTTTGCAATATTTGATAAACAAATATGGAATTTAGACCGGAACCGGAATTTTAATGGATTTCGTTCCGGTTATAAGCGGAAGCAGAACGGAATCACCGGAACAACCGGAATTCCGCCGGAATTTTGAACCATGCACTTAACCGATTATTCTTTTTACAGTGCAGTTTAACAGTGTTACCAGGGTCGGTTTTTGATAAGGGAAACTGCTTATAAGTAAATTCATTTTCTCATTTATTTATTTATTTTTATTATTTTTGTGTAAATGAGATCTTATGTGTGCTCGATGTCTGCTGCAAGAGGATGCCTGCTTTATTAATTGCTGGTGAGAGCAGAATCCAAATTATTGGTGCACCAGTTTGTTAATTCAAAACAACTATATATTATGATGTATAATATTACTAATTAGTTCAAGTAGAAGCTAATACTGTTTGTTTTTCTCAACTAATTAATCATTCCGTAGAAGGTACTTATGTGCTCTAGAATATAATACTGTTTGTTTTTCTCAACTAATTAATCATTTACAAAGCTCGATGATGATTACATGGGCCAGTTAAAAATAAATTGAGTTCAGACTTCAAAGAGAACTCAGTCCGAAAGTAATCCTTTTCTTTTCTTTTACATGTATCCTTGGTAAGTGATCGCTGTGTTTTCATCAGTAGCAGTACTTACCATTTATCGAGTGATCAATGCTTCTTAGAATGGTGACAACATTCACCATAATCATATTTTAGCGCACACAAGAATTCGCGCACCAAAAAAATCATTATATTTAGGATTCCTTTCTGTTCGATTAGAATTTTTTTTTTCCTCAATGTTTTTCACAGGTTCTTTCATGTATTAAAGCATTTGATCCAATGTTTTCATCGTCAATCAAACCGTGAGAACTCAGGGTTTGAGGTTTCGAGGGTTCGACCGGTCGAACCGTCAGAAACCGCACATACTCTTTTTTGTAAATTAATACATTTAGATGCAACGTATCAATCTTAAGTACACAATTCCCATGGCGGTCCTTCAGGATGAGACGGCGCATCGTTTTCCATCTTGAGAGCTTGGACGTCTGTTAGAATCCCTAGCCCCATTGTTCCTTTGTTTTCCTTCATTTGGGATTCTCGTTCTCCTCCAAAGGTCTCTATTCTGATGTGGCGTATCCTTCATGGCGGGTTGCCTTTAGACGAGAATCTGAAGAGGATAGGCATTCCCTTAGTTTCACGTTGCAGATGCTGTGGCAATGGAGAATCGGAATCCTTGAACCATTTATTCTTCGCTGGTTCCTCAACCAGATCTTGCTGGAATTACTTCGGAAACTTGGTTGGTGTTCGAGGAATTGCCAGATCTGCTAATGATCTTTCGACTTTCTGATGGGCTGGGAACTCTAGGAAATCTCTTCGTTCGATCATTCATCGCTTGATTCCTTGTCTTATTTGCTGGCACATTTGGTGTGCTCGGAATAAGGCAATCTTCAATAACTCTCATATGGACCCTGAGGCCATTATTCGGCACATTAGAAATGACGTATTCCTTGCCTTCCGAGGCAGGCCATTCAGGGGTAGAACGGGCCCCCGTATTCAGCACCTCGTGGATCTTCTGTCCATTTCTTGTGTGATGAGATCCGCTAGATTAGGCGTTGGTTGAGTGATCCAGACGGGGCGTTGGCCTTCATCCGGCGCTCTTGTTTCTCTCAACTCCCCCCCCCTTTTGTTGTTTTGATGTTTCTGTTAGTTTTTCAGGTTTAGGCTATGACGGGAGATTTCATCGTTGTCTTTAGCTGGGGTTTTTCTTTGGTTTGGTCATCTGATTTTCGTCCTTCTTTCGGGTGTGTGCTGTCGGAACTCCTCGGGTATTGTCGCTTGCAGGCACGGGGTGGTTGAGGCCGTATGCTGTGGGTCTCCTTGCTTACTGTGCTTTTTGCTTGTGGTCCTCTCTCAGTCTCCTCTCTTTACGGCGGTGGTTGGTTTTGTATCTGGTGGTCTGGACTACACCTAATCTGGTGTAGCGGGGAAGAAGGTTGAGCGGGCGGTTGTTCCTTATGCTTCTGCTGAGTTTTTCCGTTCTGCTGTTAGCATAGCTTTTTCTTGTTCTTGTGATCTTTTTGTACTGTATCTTTTTACGGTTTTCTGGAAGGCATATTTTTGTTTGCCTTGTTTTTTTGTGAGCCTTTGGAGAAAGGCTATTGTAACAACCCGAGTTTTCACCTCAATTTATTTATCGTCATCAAATGGTCAAGGTTGGTAGCTAGTTGCTGTTGGGATTATTATCGGTTGAAATTCTTTTTAATAATTCATTTGGTTAAGCGGGCTTTAAATTTAATCTCGGCCTACTAGTTTGAAGCCATGATGATATTCAAACCCGATCCCCTTGCTTCATTTCTCTCGTTCATTTTCTAACCCTAAACAGGAATGGCAAAAAGAAAAAAAAATGGGGGCGACTCTCGTTTCGTGTGTTCGCTCTTTCCCCCCCCCCAATTCCTCCCTCACTTATTTTTCGTTCGAAAACCCTATACGAACAAAAGAAAAACCAATGGCGGTTTCGTCTCAAATTAGGGATTTCGAAATTCTTCAAGGTCGCGCCCTCGTTGGTCGATCGGCGAGTACTCACGAGTAGCTGGATCATTCGCGACTCCTCCTGCTTGGGGCGAGTTCATCTTCACTTCGAACTAGTGCATAGAGTTTTCTCCGATCGATTCTTGGATATGAGGTGAGTGATTTTTAATTCACTCACATCTAATTTGACTTAGTACGATGCCTTGAGTTTGATTTGGCTGTGGTTCGATTTCTTGTCTCTTGTTTATCTCGGCAGTTCGATTTTTGTCTTGTGTTGGTAATTTCTGATTTGGTTTGACTCTGTGGTACTTGTGGCATTGTTCTTGTTTTGAACTATATACTATTGTGCTATACGGTTTCGTGTTGTTCGTTTTCGTGGACATCACTAATTGATTTTGGGATTTTTCTCTAACCTTTTCATATGCTTGAATTCTTCAACTTGCTTTATCTCGGCCGCTTGATCATGCTTGGATGTTGGAGAGGATTGCGACTTGTTCAAAAACGTATATTGTTTGAATACTTGATGGACTTTTTGGCTTCGGTCTTGTTTTTCTGGTCACCATGGCTCGTTTGCTGTTGACCCTTGCCTTGTGTTTTTGAGTCTGCATATTGTAGCCTTGGTTATTTTGGTTTCATCCTGCTACTTTGTTACTTGAGTCTTCATTTAGCTTTGGCATTGTTGCAGTTTGATGTTGCCTCTGTTTGGTATTTGTAGCAGTAGCATGTTGCATTATAGTTGCCTCATTGTCATCTGTATACATTGCAATGGTCAGGTTTTGAAATCTTTTTACTGAACATTGTTTAGATCTTCATTTCAGTCTAGTTGACACTTGATGTCACTGTGCATTCATTTATCTTCATATTGGCACTGACTTCATTTTTGTCTGCACTTGGATGGCTGATCATTTGTATACACACATTTTTGTATGTATACATGTGTATGGCCACTGCATTCTGAAATCTTGAGTTTGGTTCCAGTTATACTGCTATTTGTAATTTCAGTACTTCATGTTGTTTATCCATGTACAGACCTCACTGCATCTTCACTTAAATCATTTGAACCTGTTTAGTTTACTTGTACATGCTCGGGTCTTTGATGTATACACTATTGAGTCAATGGCCTTGGCCAGTCTCATTTGCATGCTGCACTAACTCATGTAGACAGTTGCCTATGTATCCTAGTTTTGAATTTTGAACTTGTTTGAACTGGTTGTTGACCATGGCCTTGACATTGATATGTTGATACCTGACTTCTACATACTTTTAAGTCTGTTGCCTGTTGTTTGTGGTCAGTCGCTTCGAGTTGATTTTGAATCCAGTGTACATTTAGTAGTTGTTTTCCCTTGATGCTGCTGTAGTTTGACCATTCATGTAGATGATTCACTGGACATTTTCATGTAGCTGTAGTCTTTGCTAGCTCATGTACTTGCTTGATGCATTCATGTTGGTTCAGTCTTGATTTGTTGTGTACATGCCTTCACTTGTAGCTTGACCTTGTCGATACATTGCACATGTAGTTGCACTGCTTTCAGATGTGGTCTTTGTGGTTGTTGTCCAGTTTGTACTTGACTGTTTGATTTGCAGTGATATTTTGGGTCGAGGCCATTTTGTTGCCTTTGTGTACTGCTTGGCTATTTTGTACTTCTGACCTTTGTTGGGTTCTGGTCTTGCTGCAGTTGCTAGTTTGAGTTTTGTTGCCTCTTGCGCATGCTCTTTGATATTGGTTGAACTTGTTTCACTTGCTGCCACTGTCTTCTTTGTAGTTGCATTCTGCCCTTGTCTTTGCAACTGTTTGCTACTATAGCTTCATCGTGGTGGTTGCTTCGTATTCGCTTATGTCTGCAGTTGCATGTGCTTTGTAGTTTTTCCCCCTGTTGGGATTTGTTCTTGAATTCACTTGAGTTGAACCCGATTTCGGGGTTTGACCTTGTGATCACTTTTGACTTTCACTGAGCTTTTGTGTATCTCTTGCGATAGTGGCGAGGCAGTACACGCGTGCGTGTACTGCAGCCCTATCAGATTTGACAGTTTTTAAATTGATGTTTCGAATTGTTGAATTGTTTCGTTGGTAAATTTCAATGTTTTGGAGTCGTATTCTGATTTGGATGGTTGATTTGATGTTTAACACTATTTAGTGTTATATCTGCCGTTATCCGATTCTTTTATCGAGGAGTTGGGTATACGAGATTTCTGTGACTGTCGTCTATTTGACTATTTGATTATTATTGCTTCTGTGCATTAATAACTGAGTTTGAATTAGACTGACCCGTGTATTATTTTCTTTTGAATGTAATACTCGGGTCAGACCCGAGTTATTTCAGGTTGTAGATTTCCTTCTTTGAGTTGCTGTTTGGGATTTGAAGACTTTTCACATCTTCTGAAGTTGTCAGTGTCATTTTGTAGTAGTCGTGTCATTATATAGAACGATATGTATTCCTGTATATTAGTTGATAATGTACTTGTATATATAACTTCTAGAGTCGACAGTTGTAGTTGTATCATATGTATTGTGTCAACTATGTATTAACTGACATCAGTTATATATATATGAGACTTTTGTTTTTATCTGTGTTCCGCATTTATATTATCTGTGTTATTGTTATATCTAATGTCCTAAACTATTATGAACTATCGTAGTTTGTTTTATACTGATAATTGGATATGTCGATGGGAGTAAATAAATAATAGATGAAAAATAAAAAGTATATACCACTCCTACCGAGATAACCAATATTAGTGTAAGGCCAATTACGGATGGTCGCTCCTATCCAGCCTTATTCTTCGTAATAATAGACAGTATTTCTTTTAATACTCTTTGTTATTATGAGCATAGAGGTGGGGCGTCACAGTTGGTATCAGAGCTTGGGGTTTATGGACATAATATAAAACATAACTTGGATGAAACATATGTTACAACTATTAGTCGACGTTTTATCTGTGATTTGAGTCAAAACTAAAGTTTTGAAATTTTGATGAAATTTTTAAATATCGTTATTTAAAAATAAAAGTGGAATTGTGTTTTGTTGTTTGGATGAAATTGTGTTCTGATGATTTGATTGATTTGTGTTCTATTTATCAGAGTGCGCAGCGGAAACAGTGAAACTGTCTTCGCTGAGTACAACTGATAATCTTTTTGATTTAAAAATCGAAATACGAAATTGATATGAATTTCATTTGTTGTTTACATAGCTGTGATTATTTTGTTTCTTTGAGAATTTCGAATCCGAATTGAGGATTCGAAGAAGTTACAGTTATGTGATTTTTGTTGAAATTTCCGCTGGCTTTCTTTTGTACTAATCATCTATTGATTAGATTTTTGCTGTTTTAAATTATCTTCATTGAAGATACATTTGAATGATTCTTTGTTTATTTTGTAGTACGTGCAAAAATTTAAATTGCACGTTATTGCATTTATTTTACGTTGAACCGATGCTTGGTTATGAAACGTATTTTGTTGCCGTTATTTTTTTACAACGGAATTTTACACCAATGCTATATTTTGAAGTACGGTGTTTTGTGGCATTTGATGAATGAGAATTCACTGATATTACATTTTGATGTAGATTGTTTTGATGTGATTTTGACGTTTTAAAACTACTGTCGCTTTGGCTTCCGTAACCGTCAAATTTTAAAAGTGGATTTTCAAGCGGTTATTCCGCAATGCTGATTTGTAACCGTTTTTACGGTATTTTGAGAAGTACAATTTCCTTATCGAAATTGTTACTAATATTGCTGCTTTAATCACGTGATTGGAAAATCGTTTTAAAATGGAAGTTGTTTTATAAAATTTTAGCAGTTTGCGATTTCAAAAGGATGAGAAAGCGACTTAAACGATTCAGCAAAATCGAGGATTATGACCCCTTTCTTTTACTGTTTCGCTTAACTCCGGACTTGTCCAGTTGAGAAGGTGAATTGTTATTTTTACAAAATAAAAATAATTGTTTTCAGAAATTTAACAGTTTACGCTTTCAAAAGAATGAGGAAGCGATTTAAACGTTTCAGCAAAATCGAGGACTATGACCCCTTTCTTTTACTGATTCGCTTAATTCCGGACTTGTCCGTTTGAGAATGTAAAGTGTATTTTTACAAAATACACAATTTTGCACTTTCAAGGAAACGATGAAGAGATTTAAACGATTTAGCAAAAGTGCGGAGTATGGAACCACACTTTTACTTTTTCGGTTAATTCCGGACTCGTTAATTGAATATCTGTTGTTTTGATGATTTTGATGAATTTTACACTTTCAAGGAAACGATGAAGAGAATCAAACGATTTAGTAAAACACGTGGTATGGGACATGTGCGTTTGCTATTTCGGTTAATTCCGGACTCGTTAATTGAAACATTTTGATGTTTTCGTGTGCTTTCGAGCCACTATGATGACCTTCGGGTCATTTGTTGGGCTTACGGGCCACTCTGCGGACATTCGGGTCATTTGTTGGGCTTTCGGGCCACTCTGCGGACCTTCGGGTCAAATACCAGTACTAGACCTTCGGGTCACTCTGCGGACCTTCGGGTCAATCTGATGGGCGCCAAAATTATGTTGAGTACTTGGTAGGCTTCGGCCACTCTGAGATGCACGTGCGGCGAATTAAAAACTCGCCATCTGATGGGATCGATCCAAGCTTTTATGTTGATTTTCTAGTCTTCTTAATTGATTTCTAGATATTTGTTGTTTCTAATTATCTGCAGGTAATTAGATATCTGATGTTATGAGATTTAATTATCGTATCGATAATTAAATAATTGTTGTTTCTAATTATCGCTTGTGATAATTAGATATTTTCTGATATGAGTTCTGATTATCGTTTTTGATAATCAGATATTTGTTGTTTCTAATTATCGCTTGTGATAATTAGATATTTGCTGATATGAGTTCTGATTATCGTTTTTGATAATCAGATATTTGTTGTTTCTAATTATCGCTTGTGGTAATTAGATATTTGTTGATATGAGTTCTGATTATCGTTTTTGATAATCGGATATTTGTTGCTTTTAATTATCGCTTTTGATAATTAAATATTTGCTGATTTGAGATTTAATTATCGCTTTTGATAATTAAATAATTGCTGATTTGAGATTTAATTATCGCTTTAGATAATTAAATATTTGTTGAATTTAGATTTAATTATCGCCTGAGATAATTAAATATTTGTTGATTTGAGATTTAATTATCGCTTTAGATAATTAAATATTTGTTGAATTTAGATTTAATTATCGCCTGAGATAATTAAATAATTGTTGATTTGTTGTTTTAATTATCGCTTTAGATAATTAAATATTTGTTGAATTTAGATTTAATTATCGCCTGAGATAATTAAATAATTGTTGATTTGTTGTTTTAATTATCGCTTTAGATAATTAAATATTTGTTGCTTTGAGATTTAATTATCGCTTTAGATAATTAAATATTTTCTGATTTGGAATTTAATTATCGCTTTAGATAATTAAATATTTGCTGATTTCGAATTTAATTATCGCTTTTGATAATTAAATATTTGCTGATTTGAGATTTAATTATCGCTTTTGATAATTAAATATTTGCTGATTTGAGATTTAATTATCGCTTTTGATAATTAAATATTTGCTGATTTGAGATTTAATTATCGCTTTTGATAATTAAATATTTGCTGATTTGAGATTTAATTATCGCTTTTGATAATTAAATATTTGCTGATTTGAGATTTAATTATCGGTTTTGATAATTAAATAATTGCTGATTTGAGATTTAATTATCGCTTTAGATAATTAAATATTTGTTGAATTTAGATTTAATTATCGCCTGAGATAATTAAATAATTGTTGATTTGTTGTTTTAATTATCGCTTTAGATAATTAAATATTTGTTGCTTTGAGATTTAATTATCGCTTTAGATAATTAAATATTTTCTGATTTGGAATTTAATTATTTCTTTAGATAATTAAATATTTGCTGATTTCGAATTTAATTATCGCTTTTGATAATTAAATATTTGCTGATTTGAGATTTAATTATCGCTTTTGATAATTAAATAATTGCTGATTTGAGATTTAATTATCGCTTTAGATAATTAAATATTTGTTGAATTTAGATTTAATTATCGCCTGAGATAATTAAATATTTGTTGATTTGAGATTTAATTATCGCTTTAGATAATTAAATATTTGTTGAATTTAGATTTAATTATCGCCTGAGATAATTAAATAATTGTTGATTTGTTGTTTTAATTATCGCTTTAGATAATTAAATATTTGTTGCTTTGAGATTTAATTATCGCTTTAGATAATTAAATATTTTCTGATTTGGAATTTAATTATCGCTTTAGATAATTAAATATTTGCTGATTTCGAATTTAATTATCGCTTTAGATAATTAAATATTTGTGATTTGAGAATTAATTATCGCCTGAGATAATTAAATATTTGTTGATTTTAGATTTAATGATCGCTTTAGATAATTAAATATTTGTTGATTTGAGATTTAATTATCGCTTTAGATAATTAAATAATTGTGATTTGAGATTTAATTATCGCTTTAGATAATTAAATAATTGTGATTTGAGATTTAATTATCGCTTGAGATAATCAATTATTTGTTGAATGAGAAATTTGATTATCGTTTGTGATAATCGAATATTTGTTGATCTTAAATTTGATTACCGTTTGTGGTAATTAAATATTTGTTGATTTATTTTCTGACTATCGTTAGATTATTGGATGGTTGCTGATTTTATTGGTGTGAGATTTTCTAGTTTTTTTTATTATTGATTCTAGATTTCGTTGATTGTATTGAATTGTTGTTTTCTATCTATCTCTGTTGATAGTCAGAGTTTGCTGATTATAAAGTTCGTGTTTTCTAATTATCTGTTTGATAACTAGATGCTTGCAGTTTTGCGAATTGCGATTTGTGTTTTATAATCATCCTTGTTGATAATTGAATGTTCTTGATGATTGCATTTATTCTGTTTAGTAGTCATCTGATTATCTATTGATAATTAGATTTTGTTGAGAATTTGTAAATTTCTTTTATAAAGATAAAAGATCTCTGTGGCATTCGAATTTGCGACTTTTATTCTTCTAGCTTAACCAGTTTATGTTAGAAGAATAATAGTGTTTATGACCTTCGTTATGGAAATTGCGGGGACGCAATTTTTATAAGGAGGGGAGTCTGTAACAACCCGAGTTTTCACCTCAATTTATTTATCGTCATCAAATGATCAAGGTTGGTAGCTAGTTGCTGTTGGGATTATTATCGGTTGAAATTCTTTTTAATAATTCATTTGGTTAAGCGGGCTTTAAATTTAATCTCGGCCTACTAGTTTGAAGCCATGATGATATTCAAACCCGATCCCCTTGCTTCATTTCTCTCGTTCATTTTCTAACCCTAAACAGGAATGGAAAAAAGAAAAAAAAAATGGGGGCGACTCTCGTTTCGTTTGTTCGCTCTTTCCCCCCCCCCAATTCCTCCCTCACTTATTTTTCGTTCGAAAACCCTATACGAACAAAAGAAAAACCAATGGCGGTTTCGTCTCAAATTAGGGATTCCGAAATTCTTCAAGGTCGCGCCCTCGTTGGTCGATCGGCGAGTACTCGCGAGTAGCTGGATCATTCGCGGCTCCTCCTGCTTGGGGCGAGTTCATCTTCACTTCGAACTAGTGCATAGAGTTTTCTCCGATCGATTCTTGGATATGAGGTGAGTGATTTTTAATTCACTCACATCTAATTTGACTTAGTACGATGCCTTGAGTTTGATTTGGCTGTGGTTCGATTTCTTGTCTCTTGTTTATCTCGGCAGTTCGATTTTTGTCTTGTGTTGGTAATTTCTGATTTGGTTTGACTCTATGGTACTTGTGGCATTGTTCTTGTTTTGAACTATATACTACTGTGCTATACGGTTTCGTGTTGTTCGTTTTCGTGGACATCACTAATTGATTTTGGGATTTTTCTCTAACCTTTTCATATGCTTGAATTCTTCAACTTGCTTTATCTCGGCCGCTTGATCATGCTTGGATGTTGGAGAGGATTGCGACTTGTTCAAAAACGTATATTGTTTGAATACTTGATGGACTTTTTGGCTTCGGTCTTGTTTTTCTGGTCACCATGGCTCGTTTGCTGTTGACCCTTGCCTTGTGTTTTTGAGTCTGCATATTGTAGCCTTGGTTATTTTGGTTTCATCCTGCTACTTTGTTACTTGAGTCTTCATTTAGCTTTGGCATTGTTGCAGTTTGATGTTGCCTCTGTTTGGTATTTGTAGCAGTAGCATGTTGCATTATAGTTGCCTCATTGTCATCTGTATACATTGCAATGGTCAGGTTTTGAAATCTTTTTACTGAACATTGTTTAGATCTTCATTTCAGTCTAGTTGACACTTGATGTCACTGTGCATTCATTTATCTTCATATTGGCACTGACTTCATTTTTGTCTGCACTTGGATGGCTGATCATTTGTATACACACATTTTTGTATGTATACATGTGTATGGCCACTGCATTCTGAAATCTTGAGTTTGGTTCCAGTTATACTGCTATTTGTAATTTCAGTACTTCATGTTGTAAATCCATGTACAGACCTCACTGCATCTTCACTTAAATCATTTGAACCTGTTTAGTTTACTTGTACATGCTCGGGTCTTTGATGTATACACTATTGAGTCAATGGCCTTGGCCAGTGTAACATCCCGAAATTTTCGACTTTCGAAAATTCGACATCGATACTCACTTTATCGACTGCCGAGCCATCGAATGCCGGAAACCCGAAAAGTTATGGTTTTAAAAAGAAGAAAAAAAGTAGAAGAAGAAGAAAAGAGTAGAAGAAGAAGAGAAGAACAACAGAACAACATCAGAAGCATAAACAATATCAGAATCTTACACATCGCAGCGGAACAATATATAATAAATAAACACTAGTCTTTTAAAACAAAGAACTATATCAGTTTATACATACATCAATCATCAGAATCGATATACAACAATGGACAGTTATATAAACTTGTCCTCATACAGAATACACAACGGAATAAATACTATCAAATACCAATACTACGTCTCGTCATCCAGCTTGCTTCCAAAGCTCCAGAATATCCTGATAACATAACTCTAGGCTGCCCGTGTGGAAAATGGTGGGCACCCAGAGTTTAGAAGGGAACAATAAACTCCGAGTCAGTCATGGTGACTGGTGTGAGATCGTAAAACAGTTATTTTTCACAAAGAAAATAAAACAAATTCGCAATGCTTTTGGAAAATGAAACTACCATAAGACCTCCCGCCACACACACAATGCAAACGCAGACTTGGAGGAGATTTCTTCTTATGATAGTCAAAGATGCTTACTACGCAAAATCAAATTCTTTTTGATATTATTATTAGTGCATAGTGTAGAAAACATTTCGAAAGTAGAATATTAATCTTAGCCGACATAGGTACCATTATAGTATGCCTACTATAGCTACCATATTAAATGGCAGGTTCTACAACTAAAACCGTACAAGGCTCATATTGTTTCTTTGGATTTCCAACAAATGGTCAGGCTAAGGAACTTCCTATCCACGATGGGTACGTCCCTGGAATAGACGACCCGAGAACCTAACCGGATCTCTGCCAACACAAGGCCGGGTTACCTCTGCAAAAATAGGTAACTACTGACACGCGTATGCCATCCCCCGATCGTCACCGATCTTCCCGAGGATCCCCGATTCGCAACAACCACAAAGTAATAAATTTGCAGCAACCACATAGGTTAAGTATCTGGGCTCCATACCATGATACCACCTTTATCCAGAAGGAATGACATACACTAAGGGGCGCTACTCCTTAAAACCTTGCTGCATCCTTCCTGTTTCGACCATTTCCGGGGTGTGAGGCTCGACGAAGTCTCGTCCACAAAGCTACGCTTTCTACAAAGCCCTGCTTCGGGTCAAACAAAATGATCAACCTATGATCACAAAGATATAAGATCAAACAAATGATCATATCGCAAATAATCAAACACTGATCACTTCACAGCAACACTCAGTATGCCACGTTACCAAATTGGGAGTATATCGCTGATAAATTTCAACTACATAACCTCTGAGCTCGTACGTCTCAGAGAAGGGTGTTAAGCTAAGAGAATAAATTCTCCGCCACCAACAGAAATGTATTTGAAATAAATCAGCTTTATATCTCAAATTGTAAAGTCAGACATACAATCCATACAAGTCTGTTCCGAGATCGAACAGAGCCGAAGACACTTCTCACGAAGCCCTTGCATATCCGGATAAATTTCTAATCACGTCCGGACTTCCCGTCACTAAGGGTGATAAAATCTCTAAACCGGAGATCAGCCGATGTAGAGTAACTCGACGGTAATCCTTCCGTTTTCAAAAATATCCGGTCTTCAACACCGGTCTTCGAATGCAATTCATACGACGTATCACATATTCGGAATGGGTTATACGACCCCATGGTCCTTTCCCGGTTAACCCGAATAGTGAGCGCTTATTCAAAAATAAGTGTGGCATTCAAATTCATCCAATTCACAACAAATACCTACTCAAGGTAATTATTGATAGTCGGTTATTTAACTATCAATAAAGATGCGCAACATCATCAGATTCCAAATAATTTTCCAAATTATTTTATCTCCAAAAATATCTTTACTAGATATATAAACTTTTCCACACTTAACCATTTGAAAACAAATTTCAAATATTCACTTTTCAATTTATCTTTAAAAGATAAAGTTTCAAACCCTTCGTTTCATATTGGAAAAGCAATTCCATACTTATTTAAAATAAGTAATTCACAAAACTATTTATTTTCAACATTTGAAAATATTCAATATACTTAAATCAAGATTAAGTATATGTTTCATTCTTCAAGGAAATCTTTTCTTTTAACAACGTCTATTTGAGTCAAAACGAATGTTACGTAAAACATCGTTACGACGACTCAAAATCAATAGTATAGGGATTCGGAATTAAGATAGATATATAAATCCCAATACTATATAAAACATTTCCTTTTGGAAATCATTTACTATAACAACAGTGTTATAGTCCACCATTTCCTTATATTTCTCGAAAACGTCTATTTCAACAATGAATGTTGAAATCTATGTATTCGATACTTAACACGTTTTAAAACATCTTTTAAAACAATTAACTTCATTTTATAATATCGCTTCCCCAAAACCATATCCATTTTACTTAAAAATATATTCGCTGTCCAAAATCGTGAATATACTTCACTAACCAAATTTCAATCTTTTCTACACATTTTATTTCAATAATAATTCGCTATCCAAAATCGCGAATATATCTCCTTTAACAACCTTCTATATTTAATTTATCAAATCCAATTGATTTCGAATTTATAAAACAACGTTTATAAATTCTATTTCTATTTCCTAACAACTTCAATTTAATAAATCTTCTTTATTAATAATTCGATCAATATTCCATTTAAAGGCAAAAATCCAATTTATAAGTTTCTCTTATAAATCTTTTATTCTACAGTTTCATCCGTTTTATAACTTCACAATTTATAAATCTATAAATTCCATATCTTCACGATTTATAATTCTATAAATTTCATTTTTAACACTTATAAACTCGTTTTAAAATTCCAATATTTTAAATTTATAAATATCAACTTTTATAACTTCAAAATTTTAAACGTTTATTTATTTAAAATAAATCAATTCAACAATTCAATAAAACGTCTACTTTCAAAAATTACTTTAAAATCCTTTTAAAGTAAAAGTCGTTATTTTTAAAGTTCAAAACTTGAATCTGATGATGCAACAGCACCAATTAGTCAATCACAACATCAAACATCATATATCAACATATGATAACAGAATATACATCAATATCTGTAAATAAATAAATACTGGTGAGGAATCCAGTTGGATCCCTCCAACCTGTTCCCTGCATCCACAGACGTTAGCACAATACCAATTCCACTTCGAGGTGGAATATCGCGGTATATGGGTTTTATAAAAATAATCCGCTTACTAACGGCGCAATAGGGTCTCATCCGCTATACGAGGCGGGAAATCAATCAATCCAATATATACATATGCCAATATGTATATATTGCTATATATAGATATATATCCTACTATATCTAATATCACATCTAATAGCAATCATAACTGCAAAAATTCCACATTCAATTTGAGTGAGAAGATCTCACCTTGATTTTAAATTCCGTTCCAGCGTTTATTTCGAATAAAATTAAACGGCCGTTTAATTTTACTCAAAAATTTCACTGATTCCAAACACGCCCAGATCTGCGCTGCAGCGTAGAGCGCGTCGCTGCGATTCCAACGCTTCTGGTTTCGTCATTTTCCGATCTCGCATGAAAGAGATACATCGTTTTAAAGATACACGAATTATAAAACAATTAAATTTACATTTCCTTTTATTTAATTTAACCTAAAATCCATCGCAGCCGTTCGTTTTGAAGATGAAATCAAAGCCGTGACTTTCGTTCCCTCCTTCCTCCCCGTTCGAACGCGTTGCCTCAGGCTCCTGAACGAACGAAGAAACCCAATACGCTCCCGTCTTCCTCAAAACGCGAGCCACCCAACTCGATTCCAAAGTGATCAGAGACCACCACTTCGTTGCCCTCGTCGCCACGCACCATCACACCCCGACCGGCCCCACCCAGCTGCTCCCCCAGTGCACGAAACGGTGGTGAACGACGCGCGTTCCCGCCTCGATTTCTCCCCCTACGCTGCGCCATAGACGATCATACCCGTTGAGAACATAGAGCTCGTGATGCTCTACATCTTTCTAGTTGATGACTTTGCGTGAATGTTGACGGATCGGGAGATAAATGAGAGAGAAGGGGGCGATTTCCTGGCCGTTGTTTTCTTTAGTGGCGGCTGCTGAAGCTTGAATTAGGGTTTGGGTTTTTCTTTGCAAATGAAAATATGGAGGTGCTTATATAGAAAATGGCCAAATTTACTATTCATCGAAATTTTCCGAACTCCGAATCGAACGTGCCGGCTGACGTTTCTAAGGTTTACCCCGCGTTCCGGACACAATGGAATAGGTTTCGGAAGCTAATTCGATCGTCTGTGCAAGATATGGAATTAAACGATCAATTTAAATTAAACCGATTTAAATCGATTTCGAGGCGTTTTAATTTGTACCGGACAAATGGTAAATCCAAAAATTACGAAATTTGAAACCATGCAATAATATCACATTACGGATCCGATGAAACTGGTTTCGTCGAAATCCGACACTGTTTGAAAAATGACTATTTTTAACTCGACGATTTAAAATTAAAACGATATCGATGCATTTCGAGCTGCCACGGTCAAATGACAACTTCGTTTGCTATGAGAATTGAAATCCGGTAATAACTAACTATTACGGATCCAATGGAACTAGTTTCGTCCAATTCTGAGACTGTTCGAAAATTGGCTATTTTTTAGTCGATAATTAAATATTAAAATATTCAATTTTCACATATTAACTCCAAATTCAAATTTAAAAGTTCTATAACCTTTCTATAACTCCAGTATGATTAAATAAAATTTTACAAATCATTTTCAATCATTTTAAACTCGATTTTTAATTATCTCTGGAATTTCACTATTTAATTTATCGATTTTAATTATCAAATTAAAACCCAATATTCGAAAAATAAATCATTCGACTTCTAAATTCCATTTATTAATATTTAAAATCAATTAAATATTCGAATTTTAATTATCAAAAATTCTGGGTCGTTACAGACTTCCCCCCTTAAAAGAATTTCGTCCTCGAAATTACAAGTTAGGAAAAATGGTCCTTAACTCGTCTACTATTTTTCACAATCTAATAGTTTTATCAATTTATCAAAACAAATCTTTCTATTAAAGATTCGTTATCATTCAACTCGTTTTCCAACTTCAATTATAAGTTCCAAACAACATTGTTTACTTCAAAATTCAAATTCGAGTTTAAATTCAAATTTTAAACTTTAAAAATTTCTCAAAAATTTTCTAACACTCGAAATTTCCGAAAATTTTTGCCAGCGTCTCCTTTGCGCGGCTAATACGGTACGACTACAAAACGTCCCTACGGACTCTCAGATTTCAAAAAGAAAAAGGAAAAGCCAAACGGCGGAACAAGAAAGTCATCAAATCTCATATTATAATTTAAATACATACCTTTTTCGAGCAATTCACTTTATCTTTGAAATCAAAATCCCAATTCATTTACACCTGTATATCCTACTAGCCATAATATCTAGTTACATATATTCAAACCATTTTGCAAATTCCATTACAAAATTTTCAATATATACTGTTTATACATTTTTACTTCACTGTTGAAGTTACACTTTATTCATTTTCATTCAATTTCACATTTCAAATTTCATTTGAATTCAATTTACTTTTCTTTTATAATCATTGAATTTAATTCGTTCAATACCTTATCCATTTGGTCAAAATTCAATTAGCTTCACTTACTCATTTTAGTTTAATACTTCACAAATTAAATTCAATTCTAGTTTTATTCACTTACAAATTCAAAATGAATTTTAACATTCAATTTCATTTTCTTGCACTTGCAATTGCAAATTTATTTGTTCATTCCCTAATTCATTTGTTTTCAATTTGAATCTCATTCCAATCAGATTTCAGATATTCTATAAGTTATCAACTTATTTTCATTTCGATTTATATAATCACTTATATATTCATATTACAAATTCATTTCATTAATGAATTTTAAATTTTCCAATATCTATCTGGAATTCCATTTTCATTTATAAATCACATTTACAATTCATATTTACCATTTTATTCATATATGAATTCGTTTCCTTATGCTTCCAATTCATATCTAAAATTTCATTCGTTAAATGGATTTTTATTTAAACTTTAAACTTTACAAGTTATCAACTTCATAATATTTCATAAATATTTTTTTTTATAGTATTCCAGAGTCTTTTCAACATTTCAAAGCCATTTTGAAAACAATTCAAATTATCCTTTGAATTTCAAAAACAAAACCCAAATTTTTCAAACAACTTCTTTTTAAAACAATTTGGCAGCAATTTCTCTTTTGGAAACCCGAAAATGAACACCGATAGTGTCGCGATCACCATCGGAATTATTTTCCAGCGACCGAAAAGAGTTTAGAGCTTTTCATTTCTTCAAAATACTTTTCAAAACCTTTGAAATTAATTTTCAAATCAAAAAGGAATTAAACTTTCCAAATCTCCAAAGTTTTCAAATTCTTTTCAAAGCGTTTCCAAAAACTTTTCTGGAATTCTATTTCAAATTACAAATCACATTTATAATTTATATTCTCAAATTTCATTTGTATGTGAATTTATTTCTTAACTTTGGAGTTATGATTTCAATTTATCATTCAATTTCAGTGATGATAATTCACTATTATTACTTCCTAACATCCATGCAACCATATACTATAGTACTTTATAGCAAAACATTTCTTTTCTATACAAAAATAGTTTTGGGCAAAATTATTTCATTCACCCTATTTTAAAACAATACTGTGCCGAATTGTTCTATTCAAGTGTTTAGAGATCCCTATCAATGATCGTTAATTACTCGTATTGACCAGAATCCATATACCACTCAATAAATCAATCATCACAATATAAAACAATTTTTTTTTTATATTCACTAACAAATACGCGCTCGTATCTATTATTACACTCAACTCATTCTAGAGTACTACTGACTCTATCTCTAATGAGTAACACCCAACAGAGCAGGGTTGTCGCTTAACCATATGCTCTGATACCAAATGTAACATCCCGAAATTTTCGACTTTCGAAAATTCGACATCGATACTCACTTTATCGACTGCCGAGCCATCGAATGCCGGAAACCCGAAAAGTTATGGTTTTAAAAAGAAGAAAAAAAGTAGAAGAAGAAGAAAAGAGTAGAAGAAGAAGAGAAGAACAACAGAACAACATCAGAAGCAGAAACAATATCAGAATCTTACACATCGCAGCGGAACAATATATAATAAATAAACACTAGTCTTTTAAAACAAAGAACTATATCAGTTTATACATACATCAATCATCAGAATCGATATACAACAATGGACAGTTATATAAACTTGTCCTCATACAGAATACACAGCGGAATAAATACTATCAAATACCAATACTACGTCTCGTCATCCAGCTTGCTTCCAAAGCTCCAGAATATCCAGAATATCCTGATAACATAACTCTAGGCTGCCCGTGTGGAAAATGGTGGGCACCCAGAGTTTAGAAGGGAACAATAAACTCCGAGTCAGTCATGGTGACTGGTGTGAGATCGTAAAACAGTTATTTTTCACAAAGAAAATAAAACAAATTCGCAATGCTTTTGGAAAATGAAACTACCATAAGACCTCCAGCCACACACACAATGCAAACGCAGACTTGGAGGAGATTTCTTCTTATGATAGTTAAAGATGCTTACTACGCAAAATCAAATTCTTTTTGATATTATTATTAGTGCATAGTGTAGAAAACATTTCGAAAGTAGAATATTAATCTTAGCCGACATAGGTACCATTATAGTATGCCTACTATAGCTACCATATTAAATGGCAGGTTCTACAACTAAAACCGTACAAGGCTCGTATTGTTTCTTTGGATTTCCAACAAATGGTCAGGCTAAGGAACTTCCTATCCACGATGGGTACGTCCCTGGAATAGACGACCCGAGAACCTAACCAGATCTCTGCCAACACAAGGCCGGGTTACCTCTGCAAAAATAGGTAACTACTGACACGCGTATGCCATCCCCCGATCGTCACCGATCTTCCCGAGGATCCCCGATTCGCAACAACCACAAAGTAATAAATTTGCAGCAACCACAGAGGTTAAGTATCTGGGCTCCATACCATGATACCACCTTTATCCAGAAGGAATGACATACACTAAGGGGCGCTACTCCCTAAAACCTTGCTGCATCCTTTCTGTTTCGACCATTTCCGGGGTGTGAGGCTCGACGAAGTCTCGTCCACAAAGCTACGCTTTCTACAAAGCCCTGCTTCGGGTCAAACAAAATGATCAACCTATGATCACAAAGATATAAGATCAAACAAATGATCATATCGCAAATGATCAAACACTGATCACTTCACAGCAACACTCAGTATGCCACGTTACCAAATTGGGAGTATATCGCTGATAAATTTCAACTACATAACCTTTGAGCTCGTACGTCTCAAAGAAGGGTGTTAAGCTAAGAGAATACATTCTCCGCCACCAACAGAAATGTATTTGAAAGAAATCAGCTTTATATCTCAAATTGTAACGTCAGACATACAATCCATACAAGTCTGTTCCGGGATCGAACAGAGCCGAAGGCACTTCTCACGAAGCCCTTGCATATCCGGATAAATTTCTAATCACGTCCGGACTTCCCGTCACTAAGGGTGATAAAATCTCTAAACCGGAGATCAGCCGATGTAGAGTAACTCGACGGTAATCCTTCCGTTTTCAAAAATATCCGGTCTTCAACACCGGTCTTCGAATGCAATTCATACGACGTATCACATATTCGGAATGGGTTATACGACCCCATGGTCCTTTCCCGGTTAACCCGAATAGTGAGCGCTTATTCAAAAATAAGTGTGGCATTCAAATTCATCCAATTCACAACAAATACCTACTCAAGGTAATTATTGATAGTCGGTTATTTAACTATCAATAAAGATGCGCAACATCATCAGATTCCAAATAATTTTCCAAATTATTTTATCTCCAAAAATATCTTTACTAGATATATAAACTTTTCCACACTTAACCATTTGAAAACAAATTTCAAATATTCACTTTTCAATTTATCTTTAAAAGATAAAGTTTCAAACCCTTCGTTTCATATTGGAAAAGCAATTCCATACTTATTTAAAATAAGTAATTCACAAAACTATTTATTTTCAACATTTGAAAATATTCAATATACTTAAATCAAGATTAAGTATATGTTTCATTCTTCAAGGAAATCTTTTCTTTTAACAACGTCTATTTGAGTCAAAACGAATGTTACGTAAAACATCGTTACGACGACTCAAAATCAATAGTATAGGGATTCAGAATTAAGATAGATATATAAATCCCAATACTATATAAAACATTTCCTTTTGGAAATCATTTACTATAACAACAGTGTTATAGTCCACCATTTCCTTATATTTCTCGAAAACGTCTATTTCAACAATGAATGTTGAAATCTATGTATTCGATACTTAACACGTTTTAAAACATCTTTTAAAACAATTAACTTCATTTTATAATATCGCTTCCCCAAAACCATATCCATTTTACTTAAAAATATATTCACTGTCCAAAATCGTGAATATACTTCACTAACCAAATTTCAATCTTTTCTACACATTTTATTTCAATAATAATTCGCTATCCAAAATCGCGAATATATCTCCTTTAACAACCTTCTATATTTAATTTATCAAATCCAATTGATTTCGAATTTATAAAACAACGTTTATAAATTCTATTTCTATTTCCTAACAACTTCAATTTAATAAATCTTCTTTATTAATAATTCGATCAATATTCCATTTAAAGGCAAAAATCCAATTTATAAGTTTCTCTTATAAATCTTTTATTCTACAGTTTCATCCGTTTTATAACTTCACAATTTATAAATCTATAAATTCCATATCTTCACGATTTATAATTCTATAAATTTCATTTTTAACACTTATAAACTCGTTTTAAAATTCCAATATTTTAAATTTATAAATATCAACTTTTATAACTTAAAAATTTTAAACGTTTATTTATTTAAAATAAATCAATTCAACAATTCAATAAAACGTCTACTTTCAAAAATTACTTTAAAATCCTTTTAAAGTAAAAGTCGTTATTTTTAAAGTTCAAAACTTGAATCTGATGATGCAACAGCACCAATTAGTCAATCACAACATCAAACATCATATATCAACATATGATAACAGAATATACATCAATATCTGTAAATAAATAAATACTGGTGAGGAATCCAGTTGGATCCCTCCAACCTGTTTCCCTGCATCCACAGACGTTAGCACAATACCAATTCCACTTCGAGGTGGAATATCGCGGTATATGGGTTTTATAAAAATAATCCGCTTACTAACGGCGCAATAGGGTCTCATCCGCTATACGAGGCGGGAAATCAATCAATCCAATATATACATATGCCAATATGTATATATTGCTATATATAGATATATATCCTACTATATCTAATATCACATCTAATAGCAATCATAACTGCAAAAATTCCACATTCAATTTGAGTGAGAAGATCTCACCTTGATTTTAAATTCCGTTCCAGCGTTTATTTCGAATAAAATTAAACGGCCGTTTAATTTTACTCAAAAATTTCACTGATTCCAAACACGCCCAGATCTGCGCTGCAGCGTAGAGCGCGTCGCTGCGATTCCAACGCTTCTGGTTTCGTCATTTTCCGATCTCGCATGAAAGAGATACATCGTTTTAAAGATACACGAATTATAAAACAATTAAATTTACATTTCCTTTTATTTAATTTAACCTAAAATCCATCGCAGCCGTTCGTTTTGAAGATGAAATCAAAGCCGTGACTTTCGTTCCCTCCTTCCTCCCCGTTCGAACGCGTTGCCTCAGGCTCCTGAACGAACGAAGAAACCCAATACGCTCCCGTCTTCCTCAAAACGCGAGCCACCCAACTCGATTCCAAAGTGATCAGAGACCACCACTTCGTTGCCCTCGTCGCCACGCACCATCACACCCCGACCGGCCCCACCCAGCTGCTCCCCCAGTGCGCGAAACGGTGGTGAACGGCGCGCGTTCCCGCCTCGATTTCTCCCCCTACGCTGTGCCATAGACGATCATACCCGTTGAGAACATAGAGCTCGTGATGCTCTACATCTTTCTAGTTGATGACTTTGCGTGAATGTTGACGGATCGGGAGATAAATGAGAGAGAAGGGGGCGATTTCCTGGCCGTTGTTTTCTTTAGTGGCGGCTGCTGAAGCTTGAATTAGGGTTTGGGTTTTTCTTTGCAAATGAAAATATGGAGGTGCTTATATAGAAAATGGCCAAATTTACTATTCATCGAAATTTTCCGAACTCCGAATCGAACGTGCCGGCTGACGTTTCTAAGGTTTACCCCGCGTTCCGGACACAATGGAATAGGTTTCGGAAGCTAATTCGATCGTCTGTGCAAGATATGGAATTAAACGATCAATTTAAATTAAACCGATTTAAATCGATTTCGAGGCGTTTTAATTTGTACCGGACAAATGGTAAATCCAAAAATTACGAAATTTGAAACCATGCAATAATATCACATTACGGATCCGATGAAACTTGTTTCGTCGAAATCCGACACTGTTTGAAAAATGACTATTTTTAACTCGACGATTTAAAATTAAAACGATATCGATGCGTTTCGAGCTGCCACGGTCAAATGACAACTTCGTTTGCTATGAGAATTGAAATCTGGTAATAACTAACTATTATGGATCCAATGGAACTAGTTTCGTCCAATTCTGAGACTGTTCGAAAATTGGCTATTTTTTAGTCGATAATTAAATATTAAAATATTCAATTTTCACAGATTAACTCCAAATTCAAATTTAAAAGTTCTATAACCTTTCTATAACTCCAGTATGATTAAATAAAATTTTACAAATCATTTTCAATCATTTTAAACTCGATTTTTAATTATCTCTGGAATTTCACTATTTAATTTATCGATTTTAATTATCAAATTAAAACCCAATATTCGAAAAATAAATCATTCGACTTCTAAATTCCATTTATTAATATTTAAAATCAATTAAATATTCGAATTTTAATTATCAAAAATTTTGGGTCGTTACAGCCAGTCTCATTTGCATGCTGCACTAACTCATGTAGACAGTTGCCTATGTATCCTAGTTTTGAATTTTGAACTTGTTTGAACTGGTTGTTGACCATGGCCTTGACATTGATATGTTGATACCTTACTTCTACATACTTTTAAGTCTGTTGCCTGTTGTTTGTGGTCAGTCGCTTCGAGTTGATTTTGAATCCAGTGTACATTTAGTAGTTGTTTTCCCTTGATGCTGCTGTAGTTTGACCATTCATGTAGATGATTCACTGGACATTTTCATGTAGCTGTAGTCTTTGCTAGCTCATGTACTTGCTTGATGCATTCATGTTGGTTCAGTCTTGATTTGTTGTGTACATGCCTTCACTTGTAGCTTGACCTTTTTCGATACATTGCACATGTAGTTGCACTGCTTTCAGATGTGGTCTTTGTGGTTGTTGTCCAGTTTGTACTTGACTGTTTGATTTGCAGTGATATTTTGGGTCGAGGCCATTTTGTTGCCTTTGTGTACTGCTTGGCTATTTTGTACTTCTGACCTTTGTTGGGTTCTGGTCTTGCTGCAGTTGCTAGTTTGAGTTTTGTTGCCTCTTGCGCATGCTCTTTGATATTGGTTGAACTTGTTTCACTTGCTGCCACTGTCTTCTTTGTAGTTGCATTCTGCCCTTGTCTTTGCAACTGTTTGCTACTATAGCTTCATCGTGGTGGTTGCTTCGTATTCGCTTATGTCTGCAGTTGCATGTGCTTTGCAGTTTTTCCCCCTGTTGGGATTTGTTCTTGAATTCACTTGAGTTGAACCCGATTTCGGGGTTTGACCTTGTGATCACTTTTGACTTTCACTGAGCTTTTGTGTATCTCTTGCGATAGTGGCGAGGCAGTACACGCGTGCGTGTACTGCAGCCCTATCAGATTTGACAGTTTTTAAATTGATGTTTCGAATTGTTGAATTGTTTCGTTGGTAAATTTCAATGTTTTGGAGTCGTATTCTGATTTGGATGGTTGATTTGTTGTTTAACACTATTTAGTGTTATATCTGCCGTTATCCGATTCTTTTATCGAGGAGTTGGGTATACGAGATTTCTGTGACTGTCGTCTATTTGACTATTTGATTATTATTGCTTCTGTGCATTAATAACTGAGTTTGAATTAGACTGACCCGTGTATTATTTTCTTTTGAATGTAATACTCGGGTCAGACCCGAGTTATTTCAGGTTGTAGATTTCCTTCTTTGAGTTGCTGTTTGGGATTTGAAGACTTTTCACATCTTCTGAAGTTGTCAGTGTCATTTTGTAGTAGTCGTGTCATTATATAGAACGATATGTATTCATGTATATTAGTTGATAATGTACTTGTATATATAACTTCTAGAGTCGACAGTTGTAGTTGTATCATATGTATTGTGTCAACTATGTATTAACTGACATCAGTTATATATATATGAGACTTTTGTTTTTATCCGTGTTCCGCATTTATATTATCTGTGTTATTGTTATATCTAATGTCCTAAACTATTATGAACTATCGTAGTTTGTTTTATACTGATAATTGGATATGTCGATGGGAGTAAATAAATAATAGATGAAAAATAAAAAGTATATACCACTCCTACCGAGATAACCAATATTAGTGTAAGGCCAATTACGGATGGTCGCTCCTATCCAGCCTTATTCTTCGTAATAATAGACAGTATTTCTTTTAATACTCTTTGTTATTATGAGCATAGAGGTGGGGCGTCACAGTTGGTATCAGAGCTTGGGGTTTATGGACATAATATAAAACATAACTTGGATGAAACATATGTTACAACTATTAGTCGACGTTTTATCTGTGATTTGAGTCAAAACTAAAGTTTTGAAATTTTGATGAAATTTTTAAATATCGTTATTTAAAAATAAAAGTGGAATTGTGTTTTGTTGTTTGGATGAAATTGTGTTCTGATGATTTGATTGATTTGTGTTCTATTTATCAGAGTGCGCAGCGGAAACAGTGAAACTGTCTTCGCTGAGTACAACTGATAATCTTTTTGATTTAAAAATCGAAATACGAAATTGATATGAATTTCATTTGTTGTTTACATAGCTGTGATTATTTTGTTTCTTTGAGAATTTCGAATCCGAATTGAGGATTCGAAGAAGTTACAGTTATGTGATTTTTGTTGAAATTTCCGCTGGCTTTCTTTTGTACTAATCATCTATTGATTAGATTTTTGCTGTTTTAAATTATCTTCATTGAAGATACATTTGAATGATTCTTTGTTTATTTTGTAGTACGTGCAAAAATTTAAATTGCACGTTATTGCATTTATTTTACGTTGAACCGATGCTTGGTTATGAAACGTATTTTGTTGCCGTTATTTTTACAACGGAATTTTACACCAATGCTATATTTTGAAGTACGGTGTTTTGTGGCATTTGATGAATGAGAATTCACTGATATTACATTTTGATGTAGATTGTTTTGATGTGATTTTGACGTTTTAAAACTACTGTCGCTTTGGCTTCCGTAACCGTCAAATTTTAAAAGTGGATTTTCAAGCGGTTATTCCGCAATGCTGATTTGTAACCGTTTTTACGGTATTTTGAGAAGTACAATTTCCTTATCGAAATTGTTACTAATTTGCTGCTTTAATCACGTGATTGGAAAATCGTTTTAAAATGGAAGTTGTTTTATAAAATTTTAGCAGTTTGCGATTTCAAAAGGATGAGAAAGCGACTTAAACGATTCAGCAAAATCGAGGATTAAGACCCCTTTCTTTTACTGTTTCGCTTAACTCCGGACTTGTCCAATTGAGAAGGTGAATTGTTATTTTTACAAAATAAAAATAATTGTTTTCAGAAATTTAACAGTTTACGCTTTCAAAAGAATGAGGAAGCGATTTAAACGTTTCAGCAAAATCGAGGACTATGACCCCTTTCTTTTACTGATTCGCTTAATTCCGGACTTGTCCGTTTGAGAATGTAAAGTGTATTTTTACAAAATACACAATTTTGCACTTTCAAGGAAACGATGAAGAGATTTAAACGATTTAGCAAAAGTGCGGAGTATGGAACCACACTTTTACTTTTTCGGTTAATTCCGGACTCGTTAATTGAATATCTGTTGTTTTGATGATTTTGATGAATTTTACACTTTCAAGGAAACGATGAAGAGAATCAAACGATTTAGTAAAACACGTGGTATGGGACATGTGCGTTTGCTATTTCGGTTAATTCCGGACTCGTTAATTGAAACATTTTGATGTTTTCGTGTGCTTTCGAGCCACTATGAGGACCTTCGGGTCATTTGTTGGGCTTTCGGGCCACTCTGCGGACATTCGGGTCATTTGTTGGGCTTTCGGGCCACTCTCCGGACCTTCGGGTCAAATACCAGTACTAGACCTTCGGGTCACTCTGCGGACCTTCGGGTCAATCTGATGGGCGCCAAAATTATGTTGAGTACTTGGTAGGCTTCGGCCACTCTGAGATGCACGTGCGGCGAATTAAAAACTCGCCATCTGATGGGATCGATCCAAGCTTTTATGTTGATTTTCTAGTCTTCTTAATTGATTTCTAGATATTTGTTGTTTCTAATTATCTGCAGGTAATTAGATATCTGATGTTATGAGATTTAATTATCGTATCGATAATTAAATAATTGTTGTTTCTAATTATCGCTTGTGATAATTAGATATTTGCTGATATGAGTTCTAATTATCGTTTTTGATAATCAGATATTTGTTGTTTCTAATTATCGCTTGTGATAATTAGATATTTGCTGATATGAGTTCTGATTATCGTTTTTGATAATCAGATATTTGTTGTTTCTAATTATCGCTTGTGGTAATTAGATATTTGTTGATATGAGTTCTGATTATCGTTTATGATAATCGGATATTTGTTGCTTTTAATTATCGCTTTTGATAATTAAATATTTGCTGATTTGAGATTTAATTATCGCTTTTGATAATTAAATAATTGCTGATTTGAGATTTAATTATCGCTTTAGATAATTAAATATTTGTTGAATTTAGATTTAATTATCGCCTGAGATAATTAAATATTTGTTGATTTGAGATTTAATTATCGCTTTAGATAATTAAATATTTGTTGAATTTAGATTTAATTATCGCCTGAGATAATTAAATAATTGTTGATTTGTTGTTTTAATTATCGCTTTAGATAATTAAATATTTGTTGAAATTAGATTTAATTATCGCCTGAGATAATTAAATAATTGTTGATTTGTTGTTTTAATTATCGCTTTAGATAATTAAATATTTGTTGCTTTGAGATTTAATTATCGCTTTAGATAATTAAATATTTTCTGATTTGGAATTTAATTATCGCTTTAGATAATTAAATATTTGCTGATTTGGAATTTAATTATCGCTTTTGATAATTAAATATTTGCTGATTTGAGATTTAATTATCGCTTTTGATAATTAAATATTTGCTGATTTGAGATTTAATTATCGCTTTTGATAATTAAATATTTGCTGATTTGAGATTTAATTATCGCTTTTGATAATTAAATATTTGCTGATTTGAGATTTAATTATGCACCACCATCTTATAATTGTTTTATTTCACAAATGTTATTATTTCGTTTCTTATAATTGTTTTTGAATGTATGAATGATTTACCATTGTTATTGATTTTATTAATGTTTTAATATGATATGGTAATGACATCATTCTATATAGTTTCATGATATTACTATGATTGTGATATTTACATTTATGATTATTTAAATTCTATGTAGTGAGAAATCTAAATAAACGGAGTTATAATACCATTTGGGATGGAGCATTTGGTAATATTTATTTGGTTATCCATTGGACTCATTGTATAGAATATTATGAGGTTCAAGTATAATTTATGAGCAGTGAATGAATGTTTGAATATCACGCAGTGGTATGGGATGTTATTTGGTATTTATTCAATTAGTCATTATAAGTAGATGGCACTCATGTGATGGGAATTTTATTATGAGATTGTACTTACGTGAGGTTTTGCTTATAAGAGTGAGCAAGGTAGTTGCCCTTATGTTATTAATATTATGTACCACCATTACGATGTACTCCTTTTATTAATATTATGCACCACCATTAGATATTGCCTCTTATCTTTCATCGAGCTTGTCTTGCATTGCGTGTTGTGGATTACCATTTTGGTTTAGGCAGGACAATTTGGTTTTGAATTAATGGAATCGGTGCGATGCCCATGGATGAGGGTTCGCGCCTTTTCCTCGATTGGATTAAACTATGTAGTTAAGTGTTGTGCTGCATTAGTAGTTGAGCCATAGTTGTTTGATGTATGATAGCATAGTAGAAGATTCTAAATTTTCTGTTTTGTATCTGGAACTGGTGCAGGTCTTTGATGGTGTAATACCGTACTAAGATATTTTTGCTTGGAGTGTCCTGGTTATGTGTCGTGTTTTTTACTTTGTTTTATCTACCTGTAAGATAAGATATTTTTACTGAGAAAATAGGTGTAACAATCATATTATTTTGTTGCATAATCTTTTGTTGTGTATTTTCATCTACAATAACCAAACAAGCAAAATAAAGTTTTAGATATTAGGAAATACGTAGCAAATTGGCAATGAAATACTATTCGAAATTAAAGTAGCAAATAACAAATTTCATTGCAAAATATATTAACTTGTAAAAAACAATTGAGTATCTCGTTGGGAAATGTAGGGAACCGACAACACATAACATTTAATAACAAAGCACTAAATAATAATCTTCGTTGCCATTTAGGTTAATTGGTAGCAACGTATATTATTACTATATTGCCAAAACTTTTGATCAAGCACAACAATTACGAGCAACGAATTGCAAAAATGTAAAAAAAAAAAGCATTGATTTTGATAATTTTATGAATCAAGTTTTTTGTTGCTAAAAGTATTGATTTTTGAAGTAAATTATTTTTGTTGTTTTGAAGCTTTCGATCTCCTTTTCCATTTGACATATAACCGAGTTTTAGGCCCCATTTGTTTTGTTACTTTTAGTTTTTGGCTTTTCGTCCAAAAAAAAACGCACGATGCATGTATTTTTGAAAACCAAATTTATTTCATTTTTCGTGTTTTGAGAAATAACAAAAGTACCGAAAATAATTCATCTCTCCATCGTTCCTCCATCTCTCCATCGTCCTTCTCCTCCATCTCTCCTTCTCCACCGTCGTTTCTCCATCATCGTCGTAATGATTTGAAATTTTAAATATTTTCATCCACTCTTTTCATATTTTGTAATGAATTTTGAAAACGCAAAATAAAATGCTTAAAATGAAACCAAATGGGTAATATTTTTAAATGCTTTGTGCGGAGAATGAATTTGAATTAGTTTTTATATTTTATGGGAAATATCTATCTATTGTTTGAAGATCCCTTGAAATGGATTCTTTCTTCTTTTTGAAGCTAAATGAAGCAACTTAACAAAAAATATCTAAGCACATTATACACTACCTATTAGTTGTTCCATATAATCAAAAATCTTGCAAACTCAGTATACATCATAAGAAACCTTTTAATTTGTCAAGCTTGCCATCAATACGAGTTACGATGCTTTCACCTCAAGTCAACCGATGTTCCAACTTGCTTTGGTTTCGAGATAAGGTGACAAAAGATTGCTGCGTATTTAAATTGTTTTATTTCACAAATGTTATTATTTCGTTTCTTATAATTGTTTTTGAATGTATGAATGATTTACCATTGTTATTGATTTTATTAATGTTTTAATATGATATGGTAATGACATCATTCTATATAGTTTCATGATATTACTATGATTGTGATATTTACATTTATGATTATTTAAATTCTATGTAGTGAGAAATCTAAATAAACGGAGTTATAATACCATTTGGGATGGAGCATTTGGTAATATTTATTTGGTTATCCATTGGACTCATTGTATAGAATATTATGAGGTTCAAGTATAATTTATGAGCAGTGAATGAATGTTTGAATATCACGCAGTGGTATGGGATGTTATTTGGTATTTATTCAATTAGTCATTATAAGTAGATGACACTCATGTGATGGGAATTTTATTATGAGATTGTACTTACGTGAGGTTTTGCTCATAAGAGTGAGCAAGGTAGTTGCCCTTATGTTATTAATATTATGTACCACCATTACGTTGAAAAATTAAACAAAATTTGCTACACTAGCTGCACTAATTACGAATATAAAACGGGCGGAGATTTGAAAACATATTTTGAAGCGAAGAAATTGCGCATATGGGAGGGTTCAACCGGTTTCAAATGAAAATAAGAGAGAATTACACGACGAGAATGTAAGAAAAACAAAAGAACCGTGGTTCAACCAGGTAAAATTGACGGTTGAACCGTTGGTTTAAAGGTCCGACCAAGGTTCATCGATAAATGAGGTCCGATTGAGTTCCGGACCGTGGTGGTCCAAGGTTCAGGGTTATTCGCGGTTGGACCGCGGCATGGTTGGGCCATGAAAACACAGATTTGATCAAGTTTAGTATTTTGGTTTAGGCCAATTTTTTTATATCCACTATTTCTATTAATTGATCCACACTTGAGTTTATCCATAATTAATTTGTCAGATTATCCACATGTGGATGAATTTACCAATTTATCCACATGTATATGAATTTACTAATTGTTTTACTATTATTTTGAGTGTAGAACGTTTATGTACTTTGTGAACTGCATTACGCACCTAGTTCCAATCCAAGGGCAAGCTTGCAACACAATAAGAGGTTGTGAAGAGGGCAACCATTTAGGAGGAACTATTGATAATTATAATAGGCGGAGCAATACATCTCAATTGTGTGCGTTGTTTAGGTGGTTTGTTAGCTAATATTCGATTTGTTGGTGCAAGTTCAATAGTTGTCTTCATCAATTTTCACCGCTAAATAATTTTCCCTCTGTTTTTCCTTTAATACTCGGCACCATAACGAACGCATACACAATAATCATGCTCATTCAACTAACATCAATTGAATTATCTTACCTTGCACAATATACAATAGTTATTTGTTTCTTGAGGAAAATCAAATATTTTTATCTGACCTTGTACATCTACTATTAGCTATTATATCTTGTTTAAACCATTGTCCGATTAGCTAATAAGAGTTGAAGGTATATGATATATATTAGTAGACATTCAAATAATTTGTAGTAAGTAGCAACCAGGAATTGTAACTATATTATTAAATGCACATAAATCTAATGGAATAGCTGAATAAAGGAGTCATGGTACATGCATACATAAACGGAGAGAGAAAAGCACAGAAAGAAACTTTTATATCAGTAAAACAAATAAATTATTGAATAAAAAAAATAAAAAAGAAGTAAAAGAATAAAAATATCTCCCTACACATATTGTGTTATCTACCTTTGTAGAAGAACTTTTTTACCACTGGTACTTTCAGTTAAAAGTCAAAAATCATATACAGGCAACAAAAAGCAATATAAGATCTACAAGCGTTATCTACCTTTTGCAACTCTATTACTGCTTTTGGTGTCATCGGAACAAACCGGAGGTGTACCATTTGTAGCCTCATTCTGTTTATTGGATGTCACTTCACTGGCACTTGACTCGACTTGAGCATCCGATTTCTTCATTTCACCTACAATTTCTTTAACTTCCACCTCCACTTCTCTCACACCAATATGGTATTCGACCTTTACGACCATTTTTGAATTTTCACATTGTTTAATAGTAACAACTACCCCACACGACTTTGCAACATTTCTACACCATTCAGTAAGTTAATCATGTGAATTAAAGATCTGAGTTATAAATAAAAAATTAATTGATTTTATATCTTCTGCATAATGTTAAAATTTAAAAAAAAAATTACATACCTTACTAGTTCGAAATGCAAAAGCGCAATCCTAGTCTAGTACTTTATGTTTTGAGCATAGTTGTTCACTATCATGGATAACAAAATATTAGATTAAACGTAAGAAAATAAAATAACACTCTACGTAAAACAATCACAAAAATTAAAATTTACCGTACTAAAAGTTAAATTCTCGGGATTACCTACACATTGCCCAACTGCATCATTGTTGTACTCATTCTCCTGTTCTTTTATAGTTGCATCCAACATTTCCCCATCTGTTTCATTACTTATAAATCTTGAATACTTTAACCATCGTTTACTTTCGTTTGTATAAAAAACTTAATTTTTCTTGTATATATTGGAAGAACCACTCTTTTCAAACAATTTTTTTGTTGAACATAGATAAAAAGACTTAATAAATTAAAATAAAAGACTAAGATTTTTATTTCATTCTTTTTCAACTAAATTTTCAATGATATACACTGTAATTTCATGCAATTGATATTACATTGGTTTGAATTCTCAATAAATCAGCAATTGCATTTGCATGGAGATATTGTTTTGAATAAATAGCTAAATTTACAAGCATAAATCTGCATATAGATCTTAGTTTATGTAAAAACGTGTATATTCTTGCAAGGCTCCAACTTATGAAACAAAAATAAACAGTATATAGTAAGAGTATATGATACAAGTTATATGATTTCAACTCTTCATCCTACGTCATTACAAAATGAATGGTTTGACATATTTCAAGTAGATCAGATTTTCTACATGATGGAAATTTGTTTACATCATGAATCTTCTACTAAGATAAAGAGTCTAATCCTCTGCTGCAATGATCATTTTTAGTATATTTTGGGTCATATTCATTTTCTACTGTGTAAATCTTTGTAATATTAGCATTATATACTGATTAGAAGATTTATCATTGTAATGGGATCATTATATGCCAACTCATTAAAATGATTTCATCTCTAGAAAAGTCAAGTTAGTATATAAATGCCATCTCAATAACAGTAGATGATTCATCTTAGAAGAAATATTTTTTTTTTTGAAAATATGACATCTTACCTCAATCTTCTACTCTTCTACTTCAAATATGCATTAGGTCATCTTCATGCTCTATGATAATGAGAAAAAGAAGAGACCAGATTTGGCATCCTACTATTATTATTTTTGAATTAATCGTACGGTTATGTGTTTGTGACTTGATTAGGCAACGAAAGAAAAAGAACTGAGAGAAGAAGATGCAATTATACGTTGCCTCATATTAGAAACTCTGCTGTTAATGAAATATGCTCTTCCATTAGGTCCACTAAGTTCATGTATTTTGATCATCAAGGGCTACGCTGGGGAAGGAAAAACTCAAGGCATAACATCAATGCTGTCTAAAGTGTTATGTATAACTCCACTACACTGTGTCTTTGGCAGTCTAGAATCTGGAACAAGCTTCACAGTCATAATGGCAATCTGCTTTTATGGCGCGTACTTAAGAATACCATTCTTACTAAAAATCATCTAGGTCATATGAGGTTCATTAACAATGTTTCTTGTATTCTCTGTGGTGTTGACATTAAAACCAATACACACTTGTTCTTTAAATGTCCACTTGTTAGCTCTCTTTGGAATGATATGTTTGTGACTTCAAGCCTTCCCGCCAGCTGCCTTGTGTGTGAACTTGAATGGCACAGAATATTTCAAAATACTAGAGAGAATAATCTGAGAAGTCATGTTTACCATACTTTGCCGAGGAAATTTATAAGGGTAGTTTGGTCTGAGAAGAACAAGAGAACGTTCACTAATGTAGTTAGAACCTCCACTAAGCTTCTTTACTTGTTATGTGTTAAGTACTGTAGCTATGCTTTGTTGTATAATGTAATTTTGCTTTGTTTTTAGGTTTTATTTTGTTTTGGGCTAAAACATTTTATTAGGCCCAGTTTTCTGTTTTAGGTATTCGACCCGCTTTTGTTTGAGAGTTTGATAAAAGGCATTGTATTCATTTTCATTTTTATGGATCTGAAATAATAAAAAGTTAGATTTCTTCTTCTTCATTTTGTGATTCAGAAATTTATCATGGTATCGGAGCTCGGTTGATTGCCGATTAGTCTCTTTTCTTTTCTCGGCTATCTCTTCTTGTTTTTTTCTTTCTTTCATATTCTCAAAACCCTAGAATGGCGAATGATGATGAAGAAGTTGTTTTACAAAATAATTCAACTGCCGTCAATATAACTGGAGTGAATTTCAATGATCCATATTATTTGTCAAATTCTGATCATCCAGGTATGCAATTGGGTAATCATGTTCTTAATAGTACAAATTTTCTGAATTGGTCTAGGATAGTAAGAATGGCTTTGATAGCTAGAAATAAATTGCAATTTGTTGATGGAACTCTTCCTATGCCTAGCGCATCTTCTATTGATTTTCAAAAATGGGTAAGAAACGATTATATGGTTATGTCTTGGATGTTAAATTCTATGGATAAAACTATAGCTGAGAGTTTTATGTTTGTGAATTCATCTCGACAATTATGGAGAGAGCTGAGTGAAAGATTTGGTCAAACTACTGCACCTAGGATTTTTGAATTGCATAAAACCCTTACTTCAACTCAACAAAATGATGATTCCATAGCAGAATATTATTGTAAATTGAAGGGTGCTTGGGATCAATTACAGTTGGTAGATGGATTTCCTGAATGTATTTGTGATGCCATGAACAAGTGTACTTGTGGAATTTTTAAAAAATTTCTTGAGATGGATCAAAGAAACAAGTTGATGCAGTTTCTATCAGGGCTGAATAAAGATTTTGATCAAGCAAAAGTTAATATACTCAGTACTGATCCTCTTCCAAATCTCCATAAAGCATACTATATTCTACAACAAGTTGAACAACAAAACAAGCTTAATAGTGTGAATACTACAGATGAGTTGAGTGCTTTTCAAGCTCAGGTTCTTAAAACTTTTCCAAAGCCTGTATATCAAAATTTTAAGAAGGATTTCAAGAGGCAGAAAAATGAAGCTATTTGTGATCACTGTAAAAGGAAAGGGCATACTATTGAGCAATGTTTCAAGCTTGTTGGATACCCTGAATGGTGGACTGCTTTGAAAGGAAAGAAGAATTTAAAGATGGTAGGGAATGTACAGAATAGTAATGAAGGAATTTTGGGAAAAGGTCCTGAGGAAACAACAGAGACAAGCACAACAAATAAAGGTGTTGATCCTATCATGGCTTCTGCTCTCTATAATGAAGTGCTCAAAATGATTCAACAAAACACTAAAGAAGATAATCCTTTGTATAATGCTGCAAATTGTGCAGGTATATTCTCAGCTTCATTTCTTAAATGTATGGTGAAGAAATTTGATTCTAATAGCTGGATTATAGACACTGGAGCAACATATCATATGGCATCAAATTTAGCATATTTTGCTTCATTTAAACAACTAAATAATCCAATTAGAATATCATTGCCTGATGGAACTATTAAAATTGTTAAATATGTTGGCACGGTTTATTTAAATTCTGAAATAAGCCTCAAAAATGTTTTCTATATTCCTAATTTTAAGCATAATTTACTTTCTGTTAGCAGATTATTAGATGATAGTCATCTAATTGCAAAATTTGAAAGAGATATATGCTATTTTCAGGACCCTTCTACTAAGCAAGAATATGCTGTTGGATCAAGACATCTTGGTCTATATAAATTCTGCAAATTGTCTTCAAATTCTGTCAGTTCTTCTAAGTCTCTTGTTACTAATGCATCTTTTTCTTATGCAAATAATACAATTACAGCAAATGTAAAACCTAGTATTGATATTGTTCATGCTAGGTTAGGTCATATTTCAGTCAGTCATATGAAACATTTGATAGTGTCCATTTCAGGCAAATATGATAATAATAATAATTGTGATTTTAGTTGTGAAGCTTGTGTTCTAGGCAAACACCATAAAATGCCTTTTATAAAATCAAATTCTTATGCTGATGAGCCTTTTGACATGGTGCATATAGACCTTTGGGGACCATATTCAAGGCCTTCATTATCTGGTGCAAAATATTTTTTGACAATTGTAGATGATCATACAAGAGTTACATGGACTCATTTACTTCATTTAAAGACTCAAGTCCATTCTATAATTGTTGGTTTTATTGAATATGTTCAAACTCAGTTCAATAAGAAAGTAAAGGTTATTAGAAGTGATAATGGAACTGAGATAGTTCAAGAATCATGTAGAGTATTATTTGCAAATAAAGGCATTATTCATCAAAGAAGTATTCCAGGAAATCCTCAACAAAATGGTAGGGTAGAAAGAAAGCTTAAACATCTTCTTGAAACTGCTAGAACTATAAGATTCCATGCTGGTCTTCCTTATAAATTCTAGGGTGATTGTGTACTTGCTGCAACTCATATTATAAATCTTTTACCTAGTTCAGTTTTGAAATGGAAGACTCCTTATGAACTTCTTATGAAGAAACAACCTGATTACAGTTACTTGAGAGTTATAGGTTGTTTATGCTTTGCTGCTCAGAAGTTAAGTGATAAATTTGCTCCTAGATCAAAGAAGTGCATTTTATTAGGTTATCCTTATGCACAAAAAGGATACAAATTATATGATCTTAATTCTCATAAAATTGTTTTCAGCAGAGATGTGTATTTTGTTGAAAATTGTTTTCCATTCAAGGATGATTCAAAATTAATGCCTTCATCTATTCCTCAATTATCAGAAAATTCTCTTCCTCAAGTTAATCCTGCATTTGATGATCAAAGTTTTGAAAATCATTATCAAAATCCAGATCAGTTCTCCTCATATATTCCTGAAATTGATTGTTCAAATTCTGATTCTCTTCAAAATTCTAACATAAGTCCTATTAATCATTCTCTTACACAAAATTCTCCTCAAATTTCACAAATTCCTGAAACTGAAGCACAAGCACAAGAACAACAGTTGAGAGTTTCATCTAGAATTAGACAGTTGCCAAAGAAATTTGATGATTATGTTATGATAAATTCTTCTACCAGGGTTGTTCAAAATGTTAATTCAGAAAATTCTGCTGCTTTTAATATTTATGAAGAACCATGCCTTGCTCACTTAAACATTGCTAATTAGCATAGTTTAAATAATGTCATGGTTGCTTATGAACCTTCATCATATAATCAAGCAAAAGATCATCCTGAATGGGTAGATTCTATGGAAAAAGAATTGCAGGCACTTGAGAACAATGGTACATGGGAATTAACTGAGTTACCATTTGGGAAGAAGGCAATTGGATCAAAATGGGTTTATAAAACCAAATTTAAGCCAAATGGAGAGATTGAAAGATGCAAAAGCAGAGTTGTTGCGAGGGGAGATAAGCAAATATCTGGTAAAGATTATAAACATACTTTTAGTCCAGTTGCAAAACTAACTACTATCAGGTTGATTATTGCAGTTGCTGCCATAAGGAACTGGGATATTCAGCAATTGGATATTAATAATTCTTTTCTTCATGGATATCTTGATGAAGAGGTGTACATGACTCCTCCTCTTGGCTACAACAAGGTGAAACCAGGTCAAGTTTGTAAACTTAAAAGGTCAATTTATGGTTTGAAACAAGCTAGTAGATGCTGGAATAAGGAATTGACAAAGTTTTTGACTGATTGGGGTTTTACACAATCTAAACAAGATTATTCATTGTTTTTTCTTCACAACAATGATTCTTTTACAGTAGTTGTTACCTATGTTGATGATTTATTATTGACTGGAAGTGATAATTCAGTGATGAATAGATTGAAGACTGATTTGCATACTGCTTTTACAGTCAAAGATTTAGGAAACTTGAAATATTTTTTGGGAATAGAAGTTTCTAGATCAAGTTCTGGCATTCTTTTGAATCAAAGGAAATACATTGTAGACATGCTTAAAGAAAACCAATTGGATGAATGTCGACCTGTTTCATTTCCAATGCAAAAAGGTTTAAAACTTAGTGTGCTTGATGGAGAATTATTAGAGGATCCTGAAGTTTATAGAAGATTGATTGGTAAATTTTTATATTTGAATCTCACTAGACCAGATATTTCTTTTGTGGTCCAGCAATTAAGTCAATTTTTGTCTGCACCAAGAATTCCTCATTATAAAGCAGCTGTGCATGTTCTTAAATATCTTAAAGGCACAATGAATTTGGGTCTTTCTTTTCCAGCAAATTCAAGTTTAGTACTTACAGCATACAGTGATGCAGATTGGGGTACTTGCCCAGACTCAGGAAGATCTTTAAGTGGGTATTGTATATTTCTTGGAAATTCTTTAATTTCGTGGAAAACAAAGAAACAACAGACTGTTTCTAAAAGCTCAACAGAGTCTGAATATAGAAGCATGAGTTACACAGCAAGTGAGATTGTTTGGCTTGAAGGTTTGTTGACTGAAATAGGTATTATTGTTCCTACTCCAATAATTTTGAATTGTGATAATATTTCAGCTCAGCATATTGCTGAAAATCCTGTTTTTCATGAAAAAACTAAGCACATAAGAGGTAAACATCAAAAATTGGATGTTCATTATGTAAGAGAGCTTGTGCAGGCAGGTTTTGTGCAATGTAGACATGTGAAATTAGCACTGCAATTAGCTGATATTATGACCAAGCCATTAGGAGCTGATCAACATAAATATTTGTCTTCACGCCTTGGTTTGGTGAGCCATGTTGCTATTCAAGATTGGTCGTGTTCTTCTAAACCAAGTCAATCTTGAGAGGGGGCTGTTAAGTACTGTAGTTATGCTATGTTGTAAAATGTAATTTTTCTTTGTTTTTAGGTTTTATTTTTTTTTGGGCTAAAACATTTTATTAGGCCCAGTTTTCTGTTTTAGGTATTCGACCCGCTTTTGGTTGAGAGTTTGATAAAGGCGTTGTATTCATTTTCATTTTTACGGATCTGAAATAATAAAAAGTTAGATTTCTTCTTCTTCATTTTGTGATTCAGAAATTTATCATTATGACTGAATCTAAACGTGACATTGGTATGCATGCCCTTGCATTTCCTTTTGAGCCCGGTGATCTTAATTTTCGCAGTGCGTAGGGTATTTTTGGATTATTGGTTGCTGCTGATGCTTGTCTTGTTGTTGTACTTTTGTGTGGTTCTTCTCTGCTTGTGGTCTCTGTGTGCATGTTTCCTTTAATGCTGTCATGGTGTGTTTGTTCTGTTATGGGTCTTGCTATTGGTGTGTTTAGGCTTCTGTCGTGTTGTTCTGGTGGTGTGCTTTGTTATGGGCTTTGTTGTGTGTTCTTGGTTGGTTTTGTGTTGTGTATTTGTTGCTCCTTTTTCTATTTGCATTGTCTTGTTTGAGTTGTTCCTTAGGTTGTTGTTTATTGTTTTAATAAAGAGGTATATGCCCTCTCTTAAAACCTAGCTTGCTTTGCAAAAAAAAAGTTAAGATGGATATGAATAAAATTTCCCTTTGGTTTATGCATGCACCATCATGTATCATGAAAAGGTTGAGGATGTTGGGAAGGCAAAGCTAATGTGTTTTGGTTTTGACAGCTATATGATTGATTAAGAGGAATCTGTTGATCTCCTTTGTTTTATCATTCAAATTAATTGTTTTTTAATCAATAAATGGTGTAAATTCATTTCACACACAGGACAATGAATATTACGACTAGATATGCAACTTGTGAAGTAGAGGTGCTTGGCAAAAGAGCTTGATAATTCAGATACCTGTAAAAGGGTTTAGTTAAATTCATTGGTTTAGTAAATAGAGAAACTCATGGCAATATCTCCAAATAGGACCAAATCTGATGAAATCAGAATCTATTTAACTACAACACCAAATAAAAACGTAATCCTTTCCTTTTTTGTTTTTAAGGGGTATGAATTTCTATATGACCACATCTCCCACACATACATTTGCTCTGGGCATTGTTAAAGGTGTTGAAATTGTGATTCAAATATATATGTTAAAGAATATAAATTGCTTCTTCGGTTGCATTAAAGAAAAAACAAGAAATTATTTACATGAAAATAAATTAATTTCAAAGACTAATGTAATCAATCAATTTCCTAATGAGTTGATTAAGGCATGTTATCAAATGCATGCATATTGGAGAAAAACTAAAGATTGAAATAAATATACGTTTTCAGTATTAATAAGTAAATTGTTGGGGCATTGATTAATTGACAGAAATCAATTTCTCCAACCTCAAATGAAGGTCTCTATATAAAGACAATTATTCAGTTGAGATCAATAAACATATCAAGTTGTATTTCATCTTCGTTCTTGTATTAAGCATCCATTAAAATAAGTATGTCATTCTCTTGTATTTCTCTTTGAAAGTATTAATGGAATCTCTCTCATTCAAAGCGCACGTACAATATCAAGTTCATAATGGAAGTACTACAAATCTCTCTATTATGTTTACTTTCTGCTTATTTCATTATTGCTTGTTTTGATCATAGGTTATTGAATTAAGTCTGGTTGTTCAACTTGTTTGTTTTATCTTACCTATAACTGTTCCTACATGGATTTCCTTTGAGTTCTGGGATAAATTAACATTATAGACAATTTTTCCCTAACAACTGGTATCAGATCTGTATGGTTTTCCATTAAATGTGTTTAGTAGAATGACAGGTTTAGAATGAGAATACATTAGAGGTTAATTCAGCTCCAATAGTTGCACCCTATGTTAGGGGTTCCTATATGCGTCTGGTTCCAAATTGGCAATTGAGAAGTGGAATGAAGATAGTGACTATGAGAAATGGTAATGAAAGATGAAGAACTAATATTCATCTTGTGGTTTTTGAGACTGTAAGTTGCATGTAAATATTTTAGTTGTTGAATTGAGGAGATGGAAGAATTGACTTTTACTCTCCAACTTGCTATGGGAGAAAAAATTATCTCTGAAATTAGTGATGAAAACTCTCTAACTTGGTATGGGAGAAAAAGTTATCTTCGAAATTAGTGATGTAACTGCTATGTGCTACGAGTATTTGGAAAAAGTTGAAAGATCTCTACATGAAGAAGTCCCTTATCAACCATTTGATATTGTTGGGGACTTTTTTCAACTATAAGATGAAAGAGGGTGCTTCAATTACCTATCATCCAAGCATGTTTGAAGATTAGCTAATGAAGATGAAGTCTCTAAATTTGAAGACCGATGAGGACAAAAAGGCCATGGTTCTACTCGTTCACTTCCAAAGTGATACGCTGGCTTTGCAAACATTCTTATTAAATTAGTTAATGTGAAGACTAGTCTGCTCGGTGAAGATTTGTGTGATTAGATGAAGGAGTTGGGTCTGGGTTGTTGGATTAAGTGCATTGTCATTGGGATAAAATAACGATTTCAAAAAATTCCTTTTACTAAATTGTGCATGATCTTTGTTTTTTTGTTTGTGTGAATAATATTTTGTTTACACTAAATCAAATTTAGTATTTAATTAATAGAAGAGTTCTAATAATATTTTAATTTATTCCATATGATTAAAATATTTATTTATTACTAATATTTATAATAAATTATAAATAATTTAATTTAACATCAAAAATTAATTTATTTCAGTTTAATAATTTAATATATTGTGATATTCGAATTCACAATATGAACATCACAAAAATATAAATACATAAACTATCTAGGGGTTCATGGAGAAAATTTAATCGCTGTGCCATACGGTCAATAAGATGTTAATATGTAATGAGATGATGACAACTTAATGTTATACAGTAAATCAAATAAAACCATACATATATCAATTAACTAATAATTAATTTTCCGACCGTATAATTTTTTTAATTATCAGTATTTATTTTATATATATATATAATTATAAAATATGTTTATATTTTAATATCATTAAAAAAATTACTTTACTATAAAATATTATTTTGAAGAAAATTGAGTGTATATAAAATTATATATATATATATATTGATTTTTGGATTTTATTAATTTTAAATTTCAAACTTTAAATTTTTTTAACTTACTCAAAATATTTGTAAAAAAAGCAATTTTAAATGCTGTAGTTGTCAACGAAAGAAAATATATTTATTTAGTTTGAACTTGACAGAATATATATAGGAGATTTTCACTGGAAGGGCTTCTTTGTGCAGGGTAATAAGCTTTAAGGACAGCAATTCTGAAAAATTAGTTTTAAGGACAAATTATAGGAAAAAAATAAACGAAGTTATCATTTTCAGTTATACAAAAATAATGATAAATGAATCTATCCTTTTCATGTATAACTTAAAAAGATAAATGAATTTATCATTTTTCTGTAAATTGTCCTTAAAACTAATTATTCAGAATTGTTGTCCTTAAAACTTATTACCCTGCAATAACAAGCCCTTCAACCTAATTTCCACTTTCCAATAGTATAAACATGGGATCACAAATTGTTAACAATCACCTTGTTTTTACCGTAGCAATTTCCAAGCATTAGCAACTTAGCTTTAGTTTTCCTCTGGTCGGCTCTAGGTGACTATTAAGTTTTTTTTATTGATTTCAGAAAATTAAATTTTGAAACGTATACTTGTATGTATACGTGTATGCACCTGACTCCCAATTACGATTACACGTTTACGAGTCGTTGTCAAGTCAATGGAGATAACTTTCTATAAACAGTTTCCACCGGTCGTCATTTTTCAAGCATGTTCTCTTTTTTTTTCTCTTTTTTTCAATCCATATTTTTTATATATCTGTAATCCTTCCTTACTTAGAAAACAAATTTCAAACTACTCATGATTATGAAAACAATTGGCATATGCTAGGTTATGGAACGATCGACATAAGGCTTGGAAGTGGATCGATCACCATAAGGCTGGGAAGTGAATAGATCGACATAAAGCTTGGATAAGGGATGATCAGCTAAATCTATGTCCGTGGGACGATCGACTAAATTTCTTAAACCGAAAACGATCGGCTATATCCCTTTCCTATATAAGCCTTTACACTTGGTCATTTTTCTTTCATCCTCTTCCCATCGTTCCATTCTAAAGAAAAGAAGAGTCGAGTTTCTCCACCTTCTTCTTGCAGATCCAAACAACAATCACCGCGAAGTCGTCAACCTCCTTTAGATTTGGCTTCGAATCAATTTTGAATCCTCCTTTTTCAGATTTCAAACTTAGGTAGCACCAATCCTATACTTGCTTCATAATTTTGATAACGAAGCTTTGGACCTATGACAATCCGATTCGTTTGGTGGTTCCCTCATTTTTTCATTCTTACAATCATATGCAATGGAGACAAAGTGGATAGGGATGAGTGAATCGCGACTTTTGCCGATCTTTCGCTGACGGAGATGGTGCTTTGGATGTGAAGACGCTGTACGATCGATCATTCATGATCGATCCTGGACAATCGACAAAGCTCTGAGACGTTGGAGCTCGAAAATTGCTTACAAACGATCGGCTATACCTTGGAGTTGGAGGCTAATAAGAACGATCGGTGGGAAAAGGCTCCTTGTGAACGATTGGCTAATGCTATTTTGGGGAAACGGCCGACCCAAATTCACATACATGATCGATCCCCCTAGTTTACAAATGGGCCTTTCTTTTTATAAAATGGAACTTAGACGAGTAAACTTGAACTAAACGACGAGGTCCAGCCTTTCATACTTGAAAAAACATTAGGACTTGTATATGATTTTCATATAATCTAAACTACATACTTGGTAGCAACCTGCCTTAGAACCATGACACGAACTAAGGCCATTAATAATCATCTTGAAGCTCACCAGCAACTTAGATAAAATCCGAACTTTTGCTGGCTGATGATCAATTGTGAAACTCATGCTGCATCGTTTCCTGATGACATGCAGAATTAGTTGAGACGGTTAGAAATGATAGTCTCCCTAGTCAAGCTTCTAAGTCACGTTGTCTTTTCCATCTTCATTTTTACACAACTTATTACTATTGAATGGCACTTTATCGCACCACACTAGCACCCACTATACACTGGGAGGTACAGATTACTTTATCTAATTATGATTTTTACTAAGTTTAATAGCAATGGGATCTAGACGTTCCACGCGTCTTGCGGCTATGCCAACTAGATCATCTTCCCAAAGGAATAGCTCTGATATAGAATCAAGTTTGGCAACTGAGTCCGATAGTCCTCCGTCCTTTAAATTATCATCCGGAACAACCGGAAAGTCCGGGACATCAACTCGATCTCTCTGACGTTGTCCCCACTGTAACATCCCCCACTTGGAGGCCCAATACTAAAGGCTACGGATGCTGCAGTCATCCATAGTTATTAATCCTCGGTGACCAAATACGATAATGTTAGATACATTGATATAACAGAAACACATGGATATGGAAAAAAATTTAAAATTAATAAACAACTTTCACATTCCATTTCAAAACATTTCAAATTCATTACATAATCCCATATTCGAGAATCATGTTTAGAGAAAATATAATTATTACAACATACGCCAAGAGCGACATATGAAGATGCCCCCTTGGATCATCAGAGTATATAACTAGGCAATTAAAAAACTTTGCCTATACAATAAAACAAAGCGGAATAAAAATAGAAAAGAACTCTAAATAGCTATCATGCCTCCTGCACGTCTCTGGAAGCTTATTCATCTAAAGAGGTACCTGAAACCTCAACTCTCAAACTACTGAAAGTTAATTGAGCATAAGGTAAAAACATAAACTTTGAGTTAGACATAAAACCTAGTATGAATAATAATCTACCGTCTCAACCCATTTAGATATATAGCGAGACCACGCCGCTTAGCGGAACAGATTTTCCCCTCACTGGTATCCTATTCAAAACTTTATAAAAACCATATACTGTGCTCCTGCATCCACAATGGTTAAAGCATAACAATTCAAAATATTATGATGATATGCAAATAAGTAAATCAATTCTGGATTACCCATCCCCATTCATTTTAACCATCTGTCTCAGTTATAGTTTCTAGGGTCACAAATAACCTATTACTTTTCACTGGCTTACTAATAACCTGTTTAAAACTTATGGACTCCCTGTCCGGTCTTATAGTTTTCATGGGATCACTAAGAACCTATTGGCCCCTGCCAATAACATCATTGTTTCATGGGTTCTCCCTGAACCTATTGGTATCTCCAATAACTTCCCTCTTATCATAGTTTTCATGGGTTGAGTATGAACCTATTGACTTCTGTCAATAACTTAATTCGGATATAGTTTTCATGGGTTCACTACAAACCTATTGGCCCATGCCAATAACTATTTCTAATCATAGTTTTCATGGGTTTACTATGAACCTGTCTATCTGACAACTTCATTAATCAGAATTTAGGCATCCTATATTCTGGTCTACCTGACCTCTTGGATGCAATTCTACTCATACTGGAGTTAACAATTTATATTCAGTACTGGGTCAACCTAGCTGGTTATTATGCCCTTTCCCTAAAATACAGGTATGGGTCCATTATAATGTGAATATATATATTAGAAGAAGCAAACATAATTACATAATAACACCAACATCCATGGTTTAATATCCTTGAAATCATCTTCATATGAAACATGGTTAAACCCTTTAACCTATTATTTTATCAAGGAAAGCTTCTTCAAAAACTTCATACTTAAAAGCTATTTTAAAACTTCTTTATTATGCCATAATTTTCCTTTAAAAATGAGATTGGGTTCTTTGTTTTGAAAACTAAGGCTTTCGAAACCTTTAACTTTTACTTTCGAAACCATTGGATAATCTCCTTCGAAAGCAGTCAAATCTTCTTTTCAAAATACTAAGCATATGCCTTTCGAAACACTTTAAATCATCTCTATCGAAACCCTTAAAACATACTTTTTAAAAGTATTAAAGTATTACTTATTAACTCTTAGAAGCATAGCTTCAAAACCATTGAAAGTACCCCTTTCAAAACCATTAGGTATCTTTAAAAATATCTTTTTGGTTAAAGTGAATATTAACGAAAGTACCCCTTTCAAAACCATTAGCCTTCATATAAAAGAGTTTGGGGAAAACTGGTGGCTTCGGAACCATCCTTTTCAAAGCTTAAATCACTTAAGTAAAATATTTGAAGGACAGCTTCGAAACCACTTTCAAAGCCATTGCCTTCGAAACCATTAAAGCCCTTTCGAAAGCTTTAGGAAGTGGCTTAGTACATTTATAAAACAAAAGCTACCTTTCGAACCAGTTGATGACTTCAACCCATTCGATAGGCATAGGGTCGGCAGTAGGGTACGATTGGGTTCAATCTACCCTTTTGAAAGCTTTGATTTAAAAATAAGGCAACTCATTCGAAAGCTATCTTTTTGAAACAAAAAAGGCGGCATCATTTTCAAAAGCTATTTAAATGGGTTTCGACCCCTTCGAAAGCATCCTTTTGAAAACAAGGCAAACACATATTTTTGGAAAGTAAAACAAAGGCTTCGACCCCTTCGAAAGCAATGGTTTCGATACCATGCCTTCCGTCCTTTTCCAATCCACTACGTACCAACATATTGATACCTTGTGTATTGGTTTTGTCTTGGATGGTTTCGACTTGGTTGAGGCGGAAGCATAGGGTCGAAAGGTACTACTGAAAGAGGTGAAACATAATTTTTGGGTAAAGGCTGTTTTAATGCCTTTTTAAGTAATTGATTTTAAACTAACTTATATATTTGTAAACATTTGATTGGTTGCCATATACTTTTCAAATTCTTTCTAAAATAATCTACCATAATTATTTCAGATCTAATCAAAATAATTTATCAAATAAGCCCTTCCATTAAGCAAAACAATTAAATCGTTTAAGTCCTCTTTCTAAAATAATTTAATTTCCATAGTAAATCACTTAGGAAGAATCCCAAAAATCATAGAAATTCAGTTTTAATATGTTATCTAACATATATGAATTTCGGATCCAAATTCTTCATATAATTTCTGAAATTAATTTATAAACCCAATTGTTCATATTTTCCTTTGAAAATTCATAATAAATTTTCCATAGCTTGGAAAATTATAAAAATTAAAACCCATCTCCTGAATAATGTTTTACATAACAAATAAATTATTCATAGCAATTCGAAATCCAAAAATATGTTTTTTCCTTAAAAACCGAATAGAAATTACCAAACACTCTTGTTTGAATTAAACATGCCATAAAATCCAAGCATATCATCATCATAAATTATCATATTGGATTTAAACTTAAACCAGAAAATCAAATTATCATGCAACAAAAATAGAGATGGTTTTGATTATTATTCACCTTGATTAGGATAAGGAATTTGAGATTTGATCCTTGATTAATTCCCCTAGCTTCAATCCTTAGCTTTAGATTAATTTTCCTATTTTTCTTCCTAAGTAATGGCCGGCTTTTCCTTCTTTTGTTTGCATTTTGTGTTATGAAAAATGAACGTAAAATGAAAGGTAATGTGGGTTTAAGGAATTAAGGAGTTATGGTGCACAATTCATAATTTGTCCTTGTTTTAATTAAGTAACGTATAAAACCATTCATAAGCCCATTTATTTAATTAAGCACGGACTCTAAATATTTATTCAAATCTCAATTCCCTTATCACTCTAATGTTTACATTATTCTATTTAATTTATCTAATTAAATTTCCTGAATAATGTTATTAAAAATTAGGGGTGTTAAAGATTCCTCTCCTTAAAGAATTTCGTCCTCGAAATTCAGTAAGGACTAAATAGTAAACATGACAATCATCTGTAACATCTCCTAGCAACCATACTAGCCTACCTGACTAGCAACCATCTATATAAAGCTAATATAGATATACCCTCAAAGCAGATCAAGATAAGTATCTCTAATCCTGTCTTCTGTCTCCTAAGTACAGTCCTTCTCATTGTCGCTCGATTGAACTTTCACCAACCTGACTGCCTTATTCCTTAATCTTTTCTCATCTCTCGCTACAACTCGAATTGGTTGTCTAACAAAAGTCAAATTAGGCTCTTTTATCGAATCTTCTAACCCTGTTGGAGGAATAGTAGTCTGTGGATCATGCACATACTTGCGAAGATGAGACACATGAAATACATTATGGACACCTGCCATACTGCTCGGCAACTCTACTCTATATGTGAGCTTTCTAATCCTCTCTATAACTTGGAACGGACCAACATATCTTGGTGCCAGTTTCCCTGACTTTCCAAATCATACCACACCCTTCATCGGTGATACTTTAATGAAAACCTTTTCTCCAACTAAGAATTCTAGGTCTTTACGCCTCTTATTTGTGTAACTCTTCTATCTGGACTGATCTTCCTTCATCCTTTCTCGGATTTACTCAATCTTCTATGTCGCCTCTCTAACCAGATCTGGACCTAAGACTAATCTGTCTCCAATCTCCAACCAACATTCTGGTGATTTGCATGGCCTTCCATACAAAGCTTCAAAATGCACCATTCCTATACTAGTCTGATAACTATTATGATAGGAAAACTCCACTAAGTGTAGGTGATCTTCTCAAGATCCACCAAAGTCCAATACACAAGATCTTAACAAATCCTCAAATACCTTATTAACTCTCTCTGTCTGCCTATTCGTCTGAGGGTGATATGCAGTACTCATCTTAACCTTGGTACCCAACACTCTTTAGACTCTTCCAGAATTCACTAGTAAACAAAGCATCTCTGTCACTGACTATACTACTAGGAATCCCATGTAGTCTAACTATGTTCTTCATGAACAACTTAGCTAAAACAGGTACCATCCTGGTTGACTTAACTAGAATGAAATGGGCACTCTTGGTTAACCTGTCCACTATGACCCATATATTTTCATTTTTTCTACTTGACCTTGGCAACTCATCTACAAAATCCATGGATATCAAATCCCATTTCCAAACTGGTATCTCCAAAGACTAAAGCAACCCAGTTGGTTTTTGATGTTCGGCCTTCACTAGTTGATAATTCGCACACTGCCTAACCCACAAGTCAACATCCCTCTTCATACATTCCCAATAGAAGCTCCTCTCCATATCTTGATACATCTTGGTCCCTCCAGGATGAATCGTTAATTTGGATCGATGACATTCCCTAAGAACTTCTTTCCTTAAGTCCTCAACATTCGGAACACATAATCTTCCCTTCTTTCTCAACCATCCTCTGTGGTTAAGAATAAACCCTTTAAATCTTAGATCTCAGTTCCAACCTCAAGCCTTCTAATCCTCTTGGATAATAGTGGATCCTCTTTTTTCTTAGTAGCAATCCTTTCGATCATCACTGGTCGAACTTCCAAACAGGACAACATGGCGGTGCTCTGACTAGACCTAGCAGTCGATCTTAACTACGCACTACAAGTAGTAAAAGCTTCTAAATCTTTCCTTTCTGCCAACATAGTTAACACCACATTCTGATGTCTTCTACTAAGATCATCCGCTACTTCATTTCTTTTCCCTGGAGTATACTCTATACCAAATCATAAGCTGCTAAAAACTCCAGCCACCTCTGATGTCTACTATTCAGCTCCTTCTGAGAGAATAAATACCTTAATGACTTATGTTCTGTGTATAGCTCAAATCTCTCCCCTAAGAGATAATGTCTCCAAATCTTCAATGCGAAGATCACTGCAGCAACTCCAAATCATAAGTAGGATATCTCACTTCATGCGCTCTAAGTTATCGTAAAGCGCAGGCAATGACTTTACCCTTCTGCATCAACATAGCTCCTAATCCAGTCCCACATGCATCAGTATACACCACCAACCCTTGGTTTTCGTCTAGAACTACTAACACTACTGCATTGGTCAACAAATGCTTTAACTTAAGGAATGCTTCCTCACATTTGTCGGACCAAATAAACTTTACATCCTTCCTGGCTAACTCAGTCAAAGGTGCTGCTATCCACGAGAAATCCTTGATGAATCTTCAGTAATAGCCCGCAAGTCTAGGAAAAATTCTAATCTCAGTCATCGTCTCTGGTCTCTTCCAATTATTAACAGCTTTGATCTTATCTGGATCGGCTGATAATCCTTTCTCTAAAACCACATGACCAAGAAACTTAACCTCTTTCTTCCAAAAATGACACTTGGAAAACTTTTCCTTTAGCTGATGCTGCCTCACCGTCTCACGCACTACTCTAAGATGATCCTCGTGCTCTCTTTCATCCTTAGAGTATACTAAAATGTCATCTATAAACACCAACACGAACCTATCTAAGTACTCTCAGAAAACTCGGTTCATTAAATCCATGATGAAAGCAGGTGCATTCGTTAACCCAAATTGAATTACTAGCCCTTATGCGAACCATACCTAGTCCGAAATGCTATCAATGGAATACTGTCCTATGCCACCTTTAACTGATGGAAACCTGTCGCCAAATCCAACTGGGAAAACACTCTGGCTCCAAATAACTGATCAAATAGATCATCAATTCTTGGCAAAGGATACTTATTCTTAATCGTCCTCTCGTTCAACTTACGATAGTCAATACACATCCTCAACGACTCGTCCGGTTTCTTCACGAACACTGCGGCCGCTCCCTAAGGCAAACTACTTGGTCTAATAAAATTCCTTCCTTCTAGATCCACTAGCTACACCTTCAATTCCTTCATCTCGGTCGGTGTCATCCTGCTAGGTGGTCTACTGACAGGTTCAGCTCCCGGCACAAGATCTATCTGAAACTTAACAGCTCGTTTCGGTGGTAATCCTGTAACTGGCTCAAAAATATCTGCAAATTCTCTTGCTACTCGAACCTGACTTAAATCTTCCCCTACTTCCATAGCACTTAACAAAGCACAAACACTCCGGTTAGAATTATTCACTAAGAATATGATTCGATTATGACTATCAGGGTGTCTTAATGATATTTCCCTATCCTGGCAAAATATCATGGCCTCATACTTACCCAACCAATTCATATCCAAAATGATCCCGAAATCTATGAAATAAAAAACAAACAGACTGCATGCAAACTTATGACCTAACAATTCTAGTTCTAACCGGCTACATCTCATCCCTAGAGTTGCATACCCTCCTATCGGATTCGTAACCCTTAAGGAAGTAACAAGGTATGTGGGTTCTAAGCATAACCTACAACCGAACACAGATATAAATGAATGTGATGCACCGGTATCAAATAGCACCCTAACTGGTATACTCTAAATCAAATGCGTACCTTCCATCACAATCTTCCATTTTTCAGCTGCAGTTGGCCTAGTAGATGATGGTCCAACAACAAAAACCTTTCCCTTGTCCATCCTGACTGGCTCTGGACACTGATTCTTATAATGCCCAACTTGATCACAGTTGAAGCATTTCACACCTTTCTTTTCTGCAGCCTTCTTCCCCTTGCCTGACCGGCACTCACGAGCATAATGACCTTTTTTTCACACTTAAAGAAAAATAAATCAGCCTTTGCCTTCTTGGCCGCTTCTCCCTTTTGGGCTCCCTTTTTCTTAAAGAACTTTCTCTTCTTTCTCTAAGAACCCTGGGTTTTAACCAGCTTTTCTCTCGCACAAATACCAAGCATCTCCACATGTCGGATTGCCATCTCCACAACAACATTACAAGGATCATGGAGATGTGTTAGGATCACCCTATCAATCTCGGGCCTCAATCCCCGAATGAACCTATCATTCCTTCTGATGATGGTCTATAGTAGCATACCCATATCGGGACAACTCATCAAACTTAGTAGCATACTCAATTACCGACATTTCTCCTTGCACCAAATCCATAAACTTTCTAAGCAATGCCGACTTAGCAACTTCAGACAAAAACCTCTACTCAAATCTCCTTCGAAACTCTGCCCAAGTCAACTCTTCCTCAGGAACTCCGACAATAACACCATTCCACCAATGAAGCGCTACCCCTTGCAACTGCCTAGAGGTCGACCTCCTCTTCTGCTTATCATTCAAACCCAAATCAGCGAAGATTCTCTCATAATGCAACAACCAATTCTCAACTTCTATGGCATCCTCCGTTCTCATAAATGGCTTCCTACCAAGACTGGTGTAATCCCTGCTCAACTTAGCATAATTATTCCCAATTAGAGCCATAGAATTAGCTCCTCCAACGTTCCCAGCAACTCCAGCAGCAGCTCCTGCTTGCATCAAATAGATGATGAACTGATACATCGTCCCCATATCTTCTGGTAGATTTCCAGCACCCACATTGGCATCAGCATTTTGGTTAGCATTAGCCTATCGACCCGGGTTCCTCCTGGTGGGTCGAACATTTCCATTGGTTAAGGTGCTTCCTTCACCGAGATTTCCTCTTTTGTTTCCTGCCTCCATATCTTCGTTCTGGTAAATCTGCATACGAGCCTTAGTAAGATATAGAAGAATGGTCTAAGAGAGAGGGGAATACGTACTTATATATATCTATACCAAATACAAGTACATTACTATAGCGTTATCCCAAACCCCGATCTTATTTTCTGATTCATTGGATTATGCTTGAAAATCTTTTAGGTTTAAATTTCTTTAAAGTTTTCATAAACCTATGCTCTGATACCAACTTGTAACATCCCCCACTTGGAGGCCCAAACTAACCGCTACGGATGATGCAATCATCCATAGTTATTAATCCTCTGTGACCAAATACGGTAATGTTAGATACATTGATATAACAGAAACAAATGGATATGAAAAATATTTAAAATTAATAAACAACTTTCACATTCCATTTCAAAACATTTTAAATTCATTGCATAATCCCATATTCGACAACCACGTTCAGAGAAAATATAATTATTACAACATACGCCAAGAGCGACATATGAAGATGACCCCTTGGATGATCAGAGTATATAACTAGGCAATTAAACAACTTTTCCTTTATAAGAAAACACAGCGGAATCACGCCTCTTACACGTCTTCGGAAGCTTATTCATCTAAAGAGGTACCTGAAACCTCAACTCTCAAACTACCCAAAATTAATTGAGCACTCGAGAGTTTAAGGGGAAAACGAAAACCTCGAGCCAGATGTAAAGCCTAGTATGAATAATAATCTACCATCTTAACCCATTTAGATATCTAGTGAGACCACGCCGCTTAGTGGAACGGGCTTTGCCCTCACTAGTATCTTATCCAAAGCTTTATAAAAAAACCATATACTGTGCTCCTGCATCCACAATGGTTAAAACATAACAATTCAAAACATTATGATGATATGCAAACAAATAAATCAATTTTGGATTTCCATCCCTATTCCTTTTAACTATTTGTCTCAGTTATGGTTTGTATGGTCACTATTAATTATTAGTTTTCATGGGCTTACTAATAACCTATTTAAAACTTATGGACTCCCTGTCCGGTCTCATAGTTTTCATAGGATCACTAAGAACCTACTGGCCCCGGCCAATAACTTCATTGTTTCAGGGGTTCTCCCTAAACCTATTGGTATCTCCAATAACTTCTCTCTTATCATAGTTTTCATGGGTTGACTATGAACCTATTGACTTCTATTAATAACATAATCCGGATATAGTTTCCATGGGTTCACTACAAACCTATTGGCCCCTGCTAAACACTCTTTCTAATCATAGTTTTTATGGGTTTACTCTGAAACTGTCTATCTGACAATGTCTTTAAATAGTATTTAGGCATCCTATATTCTGGTCTACCCGACCTCTAGGATGCAATTCTACTCATACAGGAGTTAACTTAATTTATATTCAGTACCGGGTCAACCTAGCTGGTTATTCTGTCCTTTCCCCAAAATACAGTTATGGGTCCATTATAATGTGAATATACATACATACATACATACATACATATATATATATATATATATATATATATTAGAAGAAGCAAGCATAATTACATAATACTACCAAAATCTTTGGTTTAATATCCTTGAAATCATTTTCATATGAAACATGGTTAATCACTTTAACCTATTATTTTATAAAGGAAAGATTCTTCAAAAACTTCATACTAAAAGCTATTTTAAAACTCCTTTATTATGTCATGGTTTTCCTTTAAAAAATGAGATTGGGTTCTTTGTTTTGAAAACTATGGCTTTCGAAACCTTTAACTTTTACTTTCGAAACCATTGGATAACCTCCTTCAAAATCATTCAAATCTGCTTTCCAAAACACTAAGCATATGCCTTTAGAAACACTTTAAACTATCTATTTTGAAACCCTCAAAACATACCTTTCGTAGGTATTAAAGTATTACTTATTAACTCTTAGAAGCATAGCTTCGAAACTATTGAAAGTACCCCTTTCGAAACCATTAGTTTTATCTTTAAAAATATCTTTTGTTTCAAAGTGAATATAAACGAAAGTACCCCTTTCGATACAATTAGCCTTCATATAAAAGAGTTTGGGGAAAACTGATGGCTTTGGAACCATCCTTTTGAAAGCTTAAATCGCTTAAGTAAAACATTTGAAGGATAGCTTCGAAACCACTTTCAAAGCCATTGCCTTCAAAACCATTAAACCCCTTTCGAAAGCTTTAGGAAGTGGAATAGTAAATTTATATACCTTTCAAACCAGGTTATGACTTCAATCCATTCGAAAGGCATAGGGTCGGCAGCAGGGTTTCGACTGGGTTCATTATACCCTTTTGAAAGCTTTGATTTGAAAACAAGGTAACTCATTCGAAAGCTATCTTTTCAAAACAAAAAAGCGGCATCATTTTCAAAAGCTATTTAAATTGGTTTCGACCGCTTCGAAAGCATCCTTTTGAAAACAAGGTAAGCGCATATCTTTAGAAAGTAAAACAAAGGTTTCGACCCCTTCGAAAGCATTGGTTTCGACATCATGCCTTTCACCTTTTTCCAATCCACTACGTATCATTATATTGATACCTTGTGTATTGGTTTCGACTTTGTTGAGGTCAAAGCATAGGGTCGAAAGGTACTACTAAAAGAGGCGAAACATGATTTTTGGGTAAAGGCTATTTTAATGTCTTTTTAAGTAATTGATTTTAAACTAACTTGCCTATTTGTAAACATTTGATTGGTTGCCATAAACTTTTCAAATTCTTTCTAAAGTAATCTGCCATAATTATTTCAGATCTAGTCAAAATAATTGAACAAATAAGCCATTCCATTAAGCAAAACAATTAAATCATTTAAGTCCTCCTTCTAAAATAATTTAATTTCCATAGTAAATCACTTAGGAAAAATCCACAAAAATCATAGAAATTTACTTCTACTATGTTATCTAACATTTATAAATTTCGGATCCAAATTCTTCATACTGAAATTAATTTATAAACCCAATTATTCATATTTTCCTTTGAAAATTCATAATAAATTTTGCATAGCATGGAAAATTTTAAAAATTATATCCCATCTCCTAAATAATGTTCTACATAACATATAAATTACTCATGGAAATTCAAAATCCAAAAATAAGATTTTTCCTTAAAAATGGAATAGAACAATTATCCAACAATCTTGTTTGAATCAAACATACCATAAAATCCAAGCATATCATCATCATAAATTATCATATTGGATTTAAACTTAAACCTAAAAATCAAATGATCATAGCAACAAAAATAGAGATGGTTTTTATTATTATTCACCTTGATTAGGATAAGGAATTTGAGATTTGATTCTTAATTAATTCCCCTAGCTTGAATCCTTGGCTTTTAGATTGATTTTCCCCTTTTTATTCCTAAGTAATGGCTGGCTTTACCTTCTTTTGTTTGCATTTTGTGTTATGAAAAATGAATGTGAAATGAAAGTAAACATGGGTTTAAGGTATTAAGGAGCTATGTTGCGCAATTCCTAATTTTCCCTTGTTTTAATTAAGTAACATATAAAACCATTCATAAGCCCATTTATTTAATTAAGCACAGCCTCTATATATTTATTCAAATCTCAATCCCCTTATCACTCTAATGTTTACATTATTCTATTTAATTTATCTAATTAAATCTCCAGAATAATGTTATTAAAAATTAGGGGTGTTCCACCCACCTTTCCACCGGAGGTTATCGATCCTGCTCCTGACACTCTAGAAGACGCAGTCATTCTGGAGAATCCTTCTGATTCGGTAGCTTCAAAAATCAAGGAAGATGCACTCCAAAGAATTTGCGCAAGGCATGGAATTCCCTTCGACGATGTGTTGGTTCCATCGCAGGATGATGATAGGGCTCACAGACCCCCTGAAGGGTATACAACGTGCAACAAGTTTATGTGTCGGGCGGGATACATCCCACCTTTCAACTCATACATTCGGGAGATTCTTCATTATTTAAGGATAGCTCCAGCGCAGCTCCTCCCAAATGGCTATGTTCTACTTAATTGTACTTATATGGTATTTATGGAGTTCTTGCACCGTCCTCCCACTATTGAAGACATTTGATTTATTTTCACTTGCAAGTGGCGGACAGCGAGTCTCTCGTTTACATTTCTTTAATCGGCAAAAAGGTGCCAGATTCTGACCGGTTCGTGGAACAAGCTAAGTGCCTTTAAAAGTAAATGGTTTTTCATTCGCTGTCCGCCCGGCTTTGCTCGACAGTGGTTGGAAAGACGTAAGTGTTACCAACAAATTTCACGATAGCACAGAAAAATGATATTCAGGTTGCGTTCTTGATTATGTTACTCCTTTGCAGGCGTCGTTACCTGGCCTAGCGGCGACATTTATGAAGAAGCGGTCTCAGTTCTAAAGAATGCTCCGCCCGAGGACAAGAATATCGAATATTTTCTTAGGGATGATCGCCTCGTCACTTTTTGTTTGATAGAGGAGGGCCTCAGCATGGTGCTAAACAAAATTGCCCAGACGGCAGGGATAAGACCATGGGCTGCAATTGGTCAAAGGGAAAATTGAGCCGTTCTCGTGGTGCCCCCAGTTACGAGCACTCAAAAATTTGCTGATATTGAAGTCAGAGGGCATGGAGGCGATGTACTTGGTCATAATGGCGACAAATCCGGTCCTGGAGTTGACATTGAATATTCGCAAGCCTCACAACCCTTGGTTGATACGAGAAAGAAGAAAACATTCATGCATAAACTTCCAATAAGTCGCCTCTCTTAACAATCCAAGTCGTCAATGGCTCATAAAGTTGTTCAATATGAATCTTCCCCCCCACTGTCGGAGCGTTTGAGTTTACCACTTGACTCTTTGTATAGCCTACCAATTATACCTAATCTCGACACTTTCCATTTTACTGATGTGAGCATCTAAGGATCGGATTCTCCTATCAGAATTGGCACTAAGATTGCTACTTCTGGAGGGGAAGTTACACCAATGAGCAAGGCTCCTGCACCTGGTCTGTTAGGAGGTTACACTAGGACACTTGCACCCACTTGCACCCCTCAACACTGCATTGTACTTGACTCGTGCTCTTTAATTCTTAGAATTGATCGATTTCTTTTTTTTTTTGCAGAAACGATGGTGAGGAAAAGGAACATGTTTGATTTTCTCGGGGACATACATCACCATTCATCGGGCTCATGTTCTGGCTCTTACCGCGGTAGTCAAGATTACTATGATTCCAGCTACCACCCCAGCCATGATCGGGGTCATCAAGATAGAGATGATAAGGACCAGTTGCCTCAAGATAAACATTGATCGATATATCCTCCTCCATAGGGTCCCAAAAGACCAGCTGATCACAGGGACTTGCCTATCGATCCCTCTCGCAGCCCTTCTACTATTCCAATGCCTCTACAGCCTTTGGTTCCATCTCATTCTCAACGGCCGAGCGATCGTGGCCGCCATGGCAAATTTTCTGCTTTTCACAAGCCTGGCAAAGAAGGCACCGAAGTCGAAGCCGCTACTGAAGATTCTTCGATCGGTCCAACTGCTCTCATGGCACATCTTCGTGAAGAATTTCTAAATTTATGCTTTGAAGGGTTTTATTTTCCTCCTGACTTGAAAAGGGTTCCAGATCATGTTCAGAAGAGGAACATTGATTGCATCATTAACATCCACATCCAGTATCAGGAATGGATGAAGGCAGTAGAAAAATTTCAAAAGTTTCCTTCGAGCGCGCGGCGGATATTGAAAAACTAAAATGCCAAGAAGCTCAAGATAAAAGAACCAATGAAACTTTGACAAATGAGCTAGAAGCCTCTAGAACCTCCTTAGCAGAAGCCAAAGGAAAAGCTAACACTGCTATGAAATCCATGGAAGAGATGAAATCCAGCCATCTCGATATGATCCAAATTTTGCATCATCGGAATAAAGAGATAGCGCTTGAGCGGGATACGACTCAAAATAATGAATCGGCGGCCTTAAAGGAAATAGTTGACCTCAAGGCCAAGCTTGAGTATGTAAATAACGAAAATGATGATGCTCTAAAGATTGTTCAGGATGCCTGCGATGAGCTGGTAAACATCAGACTTGAGAGAGACACGGCTATCGAAAGGGCCAAAAATTTCGATGCACTCATTCTACGTGAAATGGAAGCTACCAAAGGAAAAGTCAGGGAAGAGATAATGAATGAGCTTGACCCGCTTCTCGTTCTTTACGATGCTAATGTTCTCAAGCATAGGAATTTGACATGGCTGGGTGAAGACTATCCCTACAAGCCTTGTCGTGCTTGGGAATTTCTCATTGTGGAAGAGAGAAAACTTCTTAACTCAAATGATATCGATTTATCTAAACATGAAAATGAAATACTATTGGGCGACGAACCTAAAACATTACACGATATCCATCTCTCATGCCAGAAAGAGTCCGTTGTTGTTTCTTCCCATGAAGTGTGTGAAGGATCCGGTTCGGCGCAACCCGATACTACAGCTGAATTGCGCCCGGTTCCCCAGGTCATCTCTAGCTCTGTAGCAAGCTATTCGACCATCCCTGCATATGATTCAGACAAGCCACAACTTTCCCCAATTCCCGAGCACAGTTCTGAAGATGCTCCGGCTCAAGCCGGAAGTCATACGGAGGAAGGTATTCCATTGACTTTTCCCATCTTTTGCAAATTTAGGGTGTTATCAGTTGATATTTCTAATCTTTTCGACTATTTCAGTTTTGAACCTATCAGGTGTAGCTCCTCTTCCGTTCCAAGAGCCTCAGTCGTAGTCACAAGCGGCCACTATAAAATCTATTAAAGTCGCAACTTCGGAAACTACTCAAGATGCTCAAGAAGAAGCCTTCGTTATTGATGATCAATTCATGGAGGCATTATTCAAGGAAGGACGCGACCCACACCATGAAATTCCTTTTGACGAAAATGTCGTGATCACAGGTTCTTCCGACCCACCGGGGAGTTCAACATGAAAGAGTATATTGAAAAAGAAGAACTGTTGAAACAGAAGGTGAAAAATAAGCCTGTTGATTCGGGTCATGATGAACCATTTCCTGTCCCGTCCCAGATGATCCCTCCAGGGGGACGATTCCCCGAGATGACATTCCGCTTGCTTCTGGTGCTGAGAGCACCTTTGTCCCTCCTACTTCCAAAGATGATACCGCGTCGATTCACACAACTGGAGATACATCTTCGAAGAAAAGCTATGGCGGCAAAGTGTAAAAGAGAGGGTCGAGCGGTAGTTCGGAAGGAGCCACTCCAAAGAAGCAAAAGGAAGATAGAAAACCAAAGAAATAATCTTCGGATTGGAACGACATGTAAATAGCTTAGATGATCACTTCTCCTTTTCATTGGTTGTATTTGTTTGAGCATAGTCATTCATTTTTGTCTTGCATTTTGGATAGACTTGTATGATGTACAACCATTTTAGTGTAAATAAGAATTCTTTTATGCACATTGTGATTCGTTGCTCGTTGTATCGGACGTCGATTTAATTCATCCATCCCAAGGCCTCCCCGAGGTCATGGCCTTCAGTCGTACCAAACACTAGGCTAGGGACTTAGTTTTATGCCGTCAAATTTCAATGGTTTTTTGAGTAACTATACTTCTGCCCCCGGGGTTTTGGTTTAGCGGGGTCAGATGTAGGACGGTAGATCTCCATCCTTAACGAGTTTATACTCCTCCCATTGGTTTCAGGCCAGAGTTTGTGGAATAGTGAATGGTCGAACTCCACTCAACTATTCATTCATGTTCGTATCCACACTCTAGTTATATGATTTAGTTAATGGGTTGTCGGATTGCACCCAATTTATGTTTATACTCTAGTCCACACTTTGAGCACTTTGTGTTATTTCATGGGCAGTCGGTTCATACCTGATTTATGTTTATACTCCTGTCCGCACTCTGGGGACTTAAAGTTGTTTGGCGGGTGTTCGGTTCACACCCGATTTATGTTTATACTCCATTCCACACTCCGGGGACTTAGAGTTGTTTAGTGGGTGGTCGGTTCGCACTTGATTTATGTTTATACTCCAGTCCGCACTCCGGTGACTTAGAGTTGTTTCGAAGAGCAGCTAGATCACACTCCCCTCGGTTGATTGATTTTCCCCTAGGGTCTGGGGCTTGGTTCAATGAGTGACTGGTCGTATCGCGGTCGTCCTCATTTTATTTTAGTTCCATAATTTGACAGTAGTTATTCGATCATCAGATTGTCGGCCACATTTGTTCCTTATTTTATATCCTGTCTTTTGGATTGTGAATGAGAGTTGTTAAATGAACAAGTAGATTGTGCTCATCTTTTTTAATCTCATTGGGAGTTAGCATGATTGATTAATTTCGAACTCTAGGAGTCTGTTCATACATATCGACTTCAATCAGTTTCGCTATGTAATTAGCATACAATGTAATAGCAAACACAAATGTTAATGAAGCATGAAACTTTATTCATTTAATGGAAAGGAATAACATAAACTGTCTCATTTCACATTCGGAAAATCAAATGCTATAGCAAATTTTGAAAATAAATGCAACTAAAATGTAAAGGAAATAAATCAACCGAAATAACATCAAAGATCTTCACTATTGAACGCCCTTGGAAGTGTGATGCCATCGACAATCACTAGCTTGAATGTTCCTTCTCCAAGCCTCTGTTCAATGACATATGGTTCTTCTCAGATTGGATTCATGTACCATGGGGTAGGAAAAACCCGTTTCAGGATGAGAGCGCCAATCTCGAAGGTTCTAGGTCGAACTTTAGTGCTGTAATACTGGGCAACTCGATGCCGATGTGCAGTCGCCCTCAAATCGGCTTCTTCGCGCTTCTCATCTATAAAGTCAAGAGATTCCAAGAGGAGATCATTATACGTTTTAGGATCATAGTAAGTGACTCGATGAGAAGGCACTTCGAGTTCAACAGCAATAACGGCTTCGGAACCGTAGCCAAGGGCAAATGGAGTATGGCCAGTCGTGAACTTGTGGGTGGTTCTTAAGCCTATAATGCTGTAGGGAGTTCATCCACCCATTTGCCTTTAGCGTTCTCCAAATGTTTCTTCATAATAGACATTATGATTTTATTTACAGCTTTAACTTGTCCATTTTTTAGGGTGAGCGACCGCTGCAAATCTCTTTTCAATATGATATCTTTGACAATAGTCCTTAAATTCAACACTGTCGAATTAAGTCCCATTGTCTGCACCATAGTTCGTGGGTGCCGATGTTTCAGACAATAGAGTTGATTACTTTCTTGATCGTGATTGTGGCTAAAGGTTCCGCTTCGTCCTATTTGGTAAAGTAATCAACTGCAACGATAGCGTACTTCGTGCCACCTTTAGAGATCGGTAAGGAACCGATAATATCTATACCCCACATAACGAACGGCCATGATTGACCATTTGCGCGATTTCTGTTGGCGGAGCTCTTATGACTTTTGCATACATCTGGCATTTATCACATTGGCTTGCATAATCAGTGGAGTCCCGATTCATGGTTGGCCAATAATACCCGAAACAGAGTATTTTCTTTGCCAGAGTTTGCCCCATGTGTGATCGTTGCATTCTCCTTTATGAACTTCTTTTAGAACATGCTTTATTTCATCATGAGCGATACACCGGAGTAGGGGGACTGAGAAACCTTTCCTATGCGTAATTCCTTCTTGCATAATATATCATGAAGCTTTGCGAAGGACTTGTCGCTTTTCATTTCTTTTGTTGGGTAAGGCTCCACGTAGTAAATGGTCTTTGATTGGAGTCATCCACGATTCCCTTTCAGATTCCGCTTCCAACGTTTGATCAATTTCCATCATGTTTATACCTGGGGTATTTAATACTTTGACCGGAACCAATCCCATCTGTTGTGCATCGCCGGTACTAACAAACTTTGCCAACGAATCAGTCTCTCTGTTTTGATCACGTGGAATATGTGAAATGTCATAATATTCAAATTCTATCAACAACTCCTGAACACGGGTAAGGTATGGGGCAAGCCGTTGTCCCTTATATGACAGTCTCCCCTAACTTGATACACCACCAATTGTGAGTCACAAAAGATTTCAAGAGATTTAACTCCAAGTTCTCTAGCGATTTTAAGTCCAGCAATCAAAGCTTCATACTCAGCTTCGTTGTTTGTTGCTGGGAAATCAAGCTTTAAAGCATAACAAATTGACCGATTTTCAGGAGTTACAAGCACAATGCCAGCTCTAGAACAATGATCATTAGATGCTCCATCAGTATACAATTTCCATCGTATATTAGGGATTTCACTACCTTATAAAAGGTCATCTTATGTAGTAAACTCTGCTATAAAGTCCGCCAATGCCTGACCCTAGATAGCCCTTTGAGGGAGATAAGTAATATCAAATTGGCAGAGCTCAATATTCCACTTGAGTTACCTCCCAGACGTCTCAGGTCACTATAGGACTTGTCGTAACGGTTGGTCGGTGTAAACATTGATCAGGTGTGCCTGGAAGTACAGACGAAGCTTCCATGATGCAATTAGTAAATAGTACGCTAATTTTTCTATTTTCGGATAGTTCCTTTCCACTCCCGTTAATCGTTACTGATGTAATACACTGTCCTCTGGATCAGATTCTCCTCACGAATCAAGGCGGCAATTATAGCGTGTGTCAATATTGCCAAATAAATATACAACTCCTCATGATCCACCGACTTTGACAAGATAGGAGGTCTCTCCAAATGATTCACTAAAACTTGAAATGCATCTTTACAATCTTGCATCCATTCAAAGTTTCTTTTTCCTTTCTTATTCAAATCGAAGAAAGGAATGCACTTATCGATAGTTCTAAAGATAAATCGACTTAAGGCAGCAACCTTCCCATTCAGGCTTTGCACTTGTTTAATGGTTCTCGATGCTTGGATATCACGGATAGCCTGAATCTTCTGGGGATTAGCTTCTATTCCACGTGCATTGACGATAAAGCCCACGAATTTTCCTGACGCGACACCAAAAGAACATTTCAAAGGATTGATCTTCATCTTATAATGTTGAAGGATGTCAAACATTTCCGCCAAATCTCTAATGTGGTCACTTGATCGCGTGACTTCACGAGCATATCATCCACATACACTTCCATTGTTCTTTAATCTGGCCTATAAACATCCTGTTAAATAAGCGCCGATGGGTTGCTCCAGCATTCTTCAATCCAAACGGCATTACCACGTAACAGTACAATCCAACGTCGGTAATGAAACTGGTGTGCTCCTGATAGGGGACATGCATCAGGATTTGGTTATATCCCAAGTATGCATCATTGAAAGATTGTAATTCGTGTCCTGCGGTTGAATCCAACAGCTGGTCAATCCTCGAAAGGGGAAAGCTGTCTTTAGGACGTGTCTTGTTCAAATATGAATAATCAATGCACGTTCTCCATTTCCCATTCACCTTCTTCACAAACACAGGATTTGATACCCGTTCAGGGTAGAGGGCATCACGGATAAACCCATTGGTTTTTAGTTTATCCACCTTCTCTTTGAGAGCGACAGATCTCTCTAGATCCAAACCGCATCTTTTTTTGCTTTACCAGAACATACTTTAGGTCTATATTCAATGCATGGCTTATAATGGCAAGCGAGATTCCACACATGTCAGAGTGAGTCCAAGCAAATACATGTAGATTTTCTTGGAGAAAATCAGCAAGTTCCTTCATCATCAATGGGCTGAGCTGTGACCCAATCTTTAGGACTCGTGATGGGTCGTCATGGTTGACTGTAATATCAATCGTCAGCTCAGCCGGTGCAGCCTCGGTCTCTTTGGGTTCCTCTTCATCATCTACCGGATCTATATCTCTATAGAACCGACTGTGGCTCCCGAGCCGAGGCTTAGGCGTGAATTGTCAATAGTCGGCAGCTTGGATGCAGAAAGGTTTGTCCACACCCTTACCCTTCTCCTTGCGCTGAGCTTCCCTCTACCCAGCTACATAACAGGCACGTCCAGTCGCCTGATTGCCAAGAACAACTCCTACACCATTGTCTAGCAGAAATTTCAAAGTCAAACACCATGGGGCAAGAGCTGCACGTAAATCTGCCAGGGCCGGTCGGCCCAGAAAAACATTGTACGAAGAGTCAACATCCAAAATAATAAACGACAAGATTCGTACTCTCCTTCGCTCACCTTCTCCCAATTCAATATGAAATTCCACATAACCAACAGCTTCGGTTGTAACACCATTAAAACCATTTATACGAGCTTTAGACGGTTTTAAATCTTTAGCTTCCATTCTCATCTGCCTTTTTGAAAATTATATTCACTGAACTTCCACAATCAATAAAAATCCTTCACACAAATGCAGGACCAATCATAGCTGAAATGACCATCGGGTCGATCATTGGAGCCTCTAATTTGTCTGCATCCCTATTCCTAAACACAATATCATATTCCATTGTACGTTGCTGTTTTGACGGAGTCCCATCTTCCATATTCGAACAACATTCAAAATCTACATGTCGAATCGAGGTATCATAGCGCTCCATTTCTTGCTAACTCCTATCTACCAAGTGCGGTCCTCCAACTATCGTACTTATCACCAGCCGTCCACCAGTCCATCCAGGCTCCTCATCCCTACTTGGAACTTGTCCTCGATTGGGGTCAGAAGTTCCCTACCCTTCATCTTGCGAGGCTTACCCAAACTATTGTAACTTCTTTCCCCGAATCAATTTTTCTATAACATCCTGGAGATGCCTGCATTAATTTGTATTGTGCCATAACACTCATGAAACCGATAATATTTCCTAGTCTGCTTCTGTCTCTTTGACGACTCTTTTGGAGGCGGCTTCCTGTACTACATGGTATTGCAAGTAGACAGATAGATATTTTTCAGGGACGTATTCAATGGCTTGTAATTACCATACATTGGAATCCTAGGCTTCAACCTTCCAGAATCCCATTTTCGCTCTCGATTCCTATCTCCGCCACTCCTTTGTTGATTTAGCTTATTATGAACATTCACTTGGACTTTTCAAGAATCATCATCAGACTCTTTTATTGCGATGTTACTCAGTACTACTTCTCCGCTCGGTCCTGCGACATTATTATTTTTGGAGGACCTGCCTTCCTCCTTTCTCAAAAACTGAGCTGCCTTTAAATAAGTGCTCCAATGTGGCAGGCGGTTTCCTAGCCAGCAAGTGACCAAAGTTTGACTCCGGATCAATCCCTCTTGTCACGACCATGAGTATTGCATGATTATTCGGATTACTAACCTCCATTGCAGCTATATGAAATCTCTCCAAATAAACTTTCAATGACTCCTCTGGAGCCTGGATCACACTGAAAAGGGACATCACGTCTTTGGGATGAGTCGTGTGCATTTAGAATTGCTCTACAAACTTGGTTGCCAACTCATCGAATCTAGAAATTGATCGTGGGGGTAGTCACGTGAACCATATTATCGCTATTCCGGAAAGGGATATAGGAAAGCACCTGCACTTGGTCGCATCATTGGCTCGCACAGAATCCATCAGCCATTCATACCTCATAATATACTGCCTGGGGTCGGTTTTTCCCTCCTAGGCTGGCATTGATGGCATGTTGAATCTCCTCGGGTATTCTGTATGTAGAACATTATCCGTAAAAGGGGTATGGCTTCTCTAGATTCCCCAGACATCATTAGTCAAGCCTTGGTTCTCTCTCACAATTGTCCGATCATTGCCGATAGTACGACATTTGGATGGGTGGTGCCAGGCGGTGGTCGTGTTCCACCTCACGTGTATGGTCCGGTCGATGTCTCCAGGCCGTTTCACGCCTTCTCAGGCCACCATCTTCGTGATGTGCATTTTGTACGTTGATTTTACCATCATCTAGGGGAAGAACTCGATCATCATTCATTCAAACTCCCTCATCCAAATTAACCATTGCATCTTCAGTTTGGATCCCGACATGCACAGGTAAATTTTCTTCTCTAGCGGAGGGACTAGCAATAATCATTCTTGGAAAACCGCGATGGTCTACTTGTTGACGCCCTAAAGTTTTTGCATGGTATTCATCAGTTCTGCGACACATATGTCTACGGTGTCCATCCCATGAGCTTTCCGACGTCAAGTAAGGAGTGGGATCCCTCCTAGCTTTGCCCTGATGCTGTTGATTGATTTGGTTTGTCAAGTCGATGTTGGTCTGAATCTATTGATTTAGCTATCGACGGCTCGCCATCATCTCTCTCATTAAATTATGAAATTCAACTCTGGTAATGGAATCAGTGGGATTCTAAAGTTCAATCGGATCAGCATTCACATTTGCTGGTTGATTGCTTGGGTCTCCTTGTTGAATGTTAGTAGTCTCATTTCCATCCACGTTCTAAGTAGTAGATCTGGTATGTCTCACCATCATCAATCTCCTTATTTAGATTTCAGCAAATCTGAGCAGTATACGCAACTTTACGAAGATAACGACGGATCTCCTCAGGCGATTTATCTAATCCAGTAGCAACAAAGGGGATCCTTAAAGGTTGAGAATCAAGGTTCTCGGTGAAAGCACCAAAATGTTTACAACCAAATTGGTCACAAACATCCAAGAATAGATTTATGTAGAGAAGTAAATGAAGAAAGTAAAATTGAAACTGAGGAGCAGAATAAACTAATAGCAAATAAAAATAATAATAAAAAACATGGAGATTTATAGTGGTTCGACGTTGTATGCCTACGTCCACTTTGAAGTTTATCTTTATTAATCAACTAATAATCTGATTACAACAGCAAGGAATAGGAGAAACTTGATTACAATAAGGAATATATAACCAGCACCGCAAAAGTTCCCCAAAGTGAACCATGGGGCCTGTATCTATAGAGAGAGATGATGAAATGTTTCGCTAAGATTTCGAAAGAAGGCTCTCTAGGTCCACAGGGGCCCACCATAACGATCGACATACCTAACTCGACCATCAGGAATGATCGACCTAAGTTTCACCGATCCTTATTCTTGTATCCAATTTCAGTGCGATCGTTTTTGGGGGATCCCATATGTCTCTTGATACCGCTTCTTAAATACATAATTATTTTGACTTGTAACTTAGGAGATATGGATCGATCTTAGTTGAAATTGGATTATGCACTTGAAGACAACGATTGTTTTTAGGACTTGGCCAAAACGATCGGCTAAATCCTAAATGCAACTTTAGGACCCACAATCGTTTTTGTAAAACTCAATCTTCATTTTGTTGATGTCCTGGAAGTTTCAAATGAATTGGACATGTGGATCTCGAGATATTGAGCATTCTCCAATGATTTGAACTGTTTTATGGATCGTTCTTGATCGATCCATGCAAATCCTTGCTTCGTCCGTAACTCAAGCTTATGAACTCCGATCGACTCCAAATTTGAATAACTTCACGGGGCCATGCCAATTACTCCATGATGACTGCACATCGATTGGGTTCCGGTCCAAATCTACTCGACCATCATTGATAATACTGTACATAATCGATTCCTAAGGTTGTTGACCATTCGTTCCTAGCCAAGTCGATCATATCACGACCTTGCCAAAAGGCAGGATAATAACATGCTTCATTGAGTTGCTCACCATCGTTAATTCCCGATATCACAGCTTAAGATTAGTGTAATCATACCTTTAAAACTGTGCTTTACACTATATCCCTATCTTGCACTTTTATATTTCAATCCTATTCTACAGGAAAAAAACATTTTTGTGACTACAACTTCTACACTTCTATTTTATATTAAAAAATTAATTTGCACTTTTTATAATTTGTTTATATTATTTATTTAAGTGCGTTGTTCGGCATATTCTCAAAATAATATAATGATTACATGTTATTTACAGACAAAAAATCAACCGATCGATGAATGTTTATTCTTTTTTTGTGTTATTTTTTATTTTTAAATATATATATATATATATTAAGCTTATTCTATAGGAAAAAAATCATTCTACGACTACAACTTCTACCTTCTATTTTATATTAATAATTTTCACTTTTTAGAATATGTTTATATTGTTTAGTTAAGTAAATTACTCTATGTATTCTCAAAATAATATCATGATTATATGTTATTTACGGACTTAAAATCAACCGATCAATGAAAATATATTCATTTTTCATGTTGATTTTTATTTTTAAATATGCATAAAGATTGTGCTTCTTATAAAAAATGTTCAAAAGTACATATCCAGTCATCATGTTATTATTACTTTTACCCTATATATTAAAAAATAAATGTAACGTCCCAGGGTTTGGTCGCTTTAACTAGGCAAATATATATATATATATATAATTTATATAGTCAATAAATGGATTTTATTGATAAATGACCTCATTTTAATTAATTAATAATAATGGAAAAATCGTTTTCAAAATATGTTTACCAAATTAAATAGTTCGTAGAAAAATGGAAAATGTGACCGAAGAATGTTTTTCGAAATTTCGACCTTTCAACACCAGAAAGTTGTCGGAAACGTTGTTCGTCTTTGTGCACTATATATACACATATAAGAGTTAATTAACAAAACAATAATAATATACTAATAGTATATTATCTTATGTTAATTATGTTTAGAAAGTGATGTGACAAGACATGGTTTTAAAATAATAACTTATATATATACTAAATCATATCATTATCTCTTGTCATTCTCTTAAGTACCATCATCATTACCCATTGTGGCTTAGGGGATGTGAATAGAGAGGGGGAATATGTGACATATGAGTAGGAGGAAGGTGGTGATGTGACATGTCAAGATGATGACATGTTATGATATTTTAAACTAAGGATAAAATAGTAATTTCCCCACTTTTCTTCATCTATAAATACACACACATTTTTATTTACATTTCCTCCTTCATTTTCTAAAACTTCCTCTCTAAAATTTCCATGGCTTCCAAATCCTTTCTAAGTATTTATAAATCCTAACTTTTCACTTTAAATCTCCTTCGAATCTAGTTTAAACTTTCCTATATTCATTTCTTCACTTTTTTCTTCAAGAAACCAAGCCCACACCTACCCTAAATTACTAGGTCGATCCCCACACCATCAGGCCAAGGAATTTGAAGCTCAAAAATCCAGAAAAATCTTCACTCTTTGAAGCTTATGTGTTGTTTCCAAAGTCTAGTCGAAGTTCGCTTTGTATTTGCGGAGTTTCGATGAGTAAACTACTTTATTTGGGAAAGTTTTTTTGAGTTTACTATACGGTGTCATTGTGATAATAATATGATGTGTAAATTGAATGGTTATTATGTTGGTTGATGTTGATTTGATGGATGTTGGTGTTTGGTGTTGAACTTGAGATTTGATTGCGGTACTATCAAGTTAGTAAGCGTGTAAACATATATTTTTATATTTGTTTCATTGTGATGTTAATAAGTATGGTAGTATGGATGTATGGTTGTGATTCAAGAACCAAAGTATGTTGTGTTGAGTCAAACTTAACAACTTTGTGTGCTGCGACGGACGTGAGATCCGATTCAAAATCAAAAACAATGTTTTCTTGTTTAAAAGTTTGGAAATTGTTTCAAAGTTTCTATCTTTGTTTCTATGTTTCAAAAACTTTAAAAGTTATGTTTCAAAACATTAAATAGAAAAGAATCAAGCAAGTTTTTCACTTAAAGTATGTTTAAGCGAACTGCGCTCAAAGCGATAGTCGCTATGGACGTAGTTCGACAAAATTTTTGATTTTCATTTTAAAACGTTTTCTTGTGAAATGGTTTTGCAAAAGTTTTTCAAACTTAATTAGTAATATAAAAGGAGACTAAGTTTAGTTAAATTAATATTTTATTATTTAATAAATTAATTGAAAATAATTAGTACTTAATTGATAATTAAGCGATTAAGGGTTAAGTAACACTTAAAGAAGGTTAATGACTAATTAGTGATTAATAATTTTTAATTAGTGATTAATGAAGTTAAGAAGTAATTTAATGATTAATTATTATTTAATTAAGTTAATTAGTTAATCAATTATTATTTAATAAGTGATTATTTAATTGACTTTTAATTAATTAGGGATTAACTAATAATATTTTTTAGGAAAGCTAACTGGCTTTAAAGTGGGCCGTGTCACTGTATAAATAACGGGTAAAAAGGTGTTCTACACATGCACAAAACAACTAAGTGGGAGAAAATAGCCCAACCACAATGAAAAAAATAAGAACGTGAGCTAGGCAAAAGGAGCCTAGACTACTAAACAACAAGACCACACGCCCTCCGAAGAGGAGGGGCCAGAACTAACGTCAGACGATGTGCCAATAACATGCACAAACCTAGAGAAAAGAGCTGCCAGATTTGGGTCATAAGCATCTGAAGTTGGTGAGTAAATAAATTTCCTATCCCTAGTGACATCATAAAACTTACTTTTATTCTCCTCACCAATCTCACCAGTCCTAGTAGGAGCAAGACCATCACCCTCGATATGATACAAAAGACTATGACTCTCTCCCCCAACATCACTGATAAAGGTGTAGTAAGTGTCAAAAACAGGCAAGTAATGCATATCAGAAGGAACATGAATCCAGGCTTGCTCCTCCGAATTCCATGAAATAGTATTTGATGAAATAGCAGCAGCATCCTCAGACAGGGTCTCACCCAAGAGGATCATCAATAACAGGAGAGTCAGCAATAAGAGTCTCAACAGCAGAAACGACACCAGGAGTAGAGACAGCAGGTGCATCAACAGCAGGAGTCAAATCAGTAGGTGAAACAACAGGAGGATGCACAGAGGGAGGCAAAGCAGCCTTCGGGACCCACCTCCTAATTGGTGGACGGGGCAAAGGTAACTAATCAGATAGAGGAATGCCAGTAGAGGCCGAAATGGAACACACCTCCTAAAGATGCCTAAAAGACTGATAGACCGTACATATATCCGGTTTCCAACTGTAATGCACTCTTACCTCAGCAAAATGACTATCATCAATTCTGACTTTTAGCACCGAAGGTAGAGGCTTGTTTGGGGTTATTTCAATCAGAGCTTTGGCATAAACAAATCTATTCCTGGTTACTGTGTTTGCATCATAACAAATCACCTTACCAATAAGGCGAGCTAGCCAATCAATCCCGATAAGAGGCTAAAGAACAGAAGGAATATGAGAAAAATGCGCCCAAACAGGAATAGATAAAACCCTAGAATGAGTCCTATCCACAGACGAGCTCCAAGTAGTAATAATGAATGGTTTCCCTTCAGTGAGAATGGGGTCGGCTTCCAGTATACGTTGTCTTTCATCACTCCACGAGAATTTAAAATAGAACATTTTATTGTCAAAATGAACACTCAAGCCCCCTTTTGGCTTCCAAACATGGTTGCATCTAGCTTTTACAATATGATAGGGAAGATTGGAGTCGAGGAAAAAACCCACCAGAAAACTTTCCAGTAAACAACACCGGCCTCAATCACTTTCTTAGGAGGAATCATAACGTCGTCAATCTCAACATTGTCAATGCAAATAGGAGAATGTAAACTAGCGTTAATCGACATTTTGGTGAAAAGAGATGACCACAAAGGAGCTAACCTAGGTGGAGATTGTTCCAAATGGGCAGTGAGACTATCAGAAGGAGATTGGGGACTAGAAGGCGAGTTAACAGAGGCGATAACCGGTTCAGCATTTTCACAAACAGTTGGTGTGCAACCATGTAAAACACTACTGTTAAAGGACTTAGACCCAACAGCAACATTCCCATGTGCACAAACACCTCCGCTTACTTTGGCAATAAGGGCCAAAACATTACCAACTTCAATGCGCTTGTTTTCATCATAAACAATATCAGGAGCAACGTTCAATCCAACTACAGAATGGGTCCATGAGGAGTTACCTGCATTAGTAGAAGTGGCAATAAAGCATGCTCTCCAACAACCATAAGACAGTCAGAAATATGTTTGGCGACAGAATTAGGCGAGGTCATATCCTTGAGCAGAGAGGCAAATGGATTAACTAATAATGAATTGTTTTAACCTTAACTAAGGTGCATTAAGAAGTTAATTAGGACTTAACTAAGTTCTATGAACTAATCTTGATTTAATAAAGAAATAATTAGGGTTTAAGCCAATTAAATATACTTTAATCTTTTCAAAACTTTTTTAAACTTAAATTGGTTTTGTTTTAAATCAATCTTCTTTTCGTGTTAAGTGATTTTAAATCAAAGGATCTCATCATTTGGACCATTAAGTAGCCAAATGAATAAAATTAGTGATTATAAAATGTTGACACGTTTTATGGAAAGTAAGTTGACTTGTGTTTAGCACAAATGCTGAATATCAGTAATGTGATAAACACAAGGAGGTTAATTTTGATAAGCGGGCCATGATGACTTAAGTATATGGAGTGTATGTCCGTATGTAAATCTTGCACCCGATAGTGAAGTTGTGCACTATCAAATAACTTGACCATTTAAAATTATCAAATGTTGGATTGAAGAGACCGAGATCGAATGACGAATAGTTATCCGAAAACCACTTCGAACCAATGTAAAGCGTTCGAATTGGATCTATCGAAGTCATAATCAAGATTCAAGACTTGAAGTGCAAGGGCTATCTTGCTATTAACCTTGAGGGTGATTCCAAAATGGGTGTAGTGGAAGTAGTGTCTTCGGTTCGTTCATCTCCTGAACGACCTGTATCGATGAATGCTAACATTGTGTCAACATCGGGAAGGCAAGGTTAGCACTCCAAGAGAGAAGTGCTATATGTGAAAGGTAATGACGTAGCCTCAGGCCTCATCGATTAGAAATGACTAAAACATGGGATATGCAACAGGGCCATGTGGGCCGCACCCATTACGGTATGATCATTTCCATCTAAAACGAGTCCTTACTCAGATATACTATAGTCCCAAATGGTTGTTGATCCCAACCAAAGGGGTGATCATATTCGGTACTATCCAACAAGGGATAGGCCAGTCCTACATTGGCAGGGATCATTCGGTACATTCTCGGTATGTTAATCTAGAGGTGTACTGTAGAAGGTGGTACCCCAGTAGCTTGTCATTGTATGGAATCCAATCTCCAATATGTGCCTTTACGGTTTTAGTTGTATACCTAAAATGTTGGAATGTGAGATGCAAGCATTTCAGCTATGTTCTATATTTATTTTAAACCCTTAGGCATTATCATAATATCACTTGTTTTAAATAGAAGGTGTTTTTGGTTATCGTTAGGTAAAAACCCGTCCGTGTTTGGGTGCAGAGTGGTCTTACTATACCTTTTGTTTTTCAAAGAAGTTTTCAAATAGAAATATTGTTATTTGAGTTTACTCACACCAGACCTATGTCTGACCCAAAGTTCATTTTTCTCTTCCCTAAACTCTTGGGTACTAAATTTTTATGAGTAGTCAAGTGATCTAGGTTTTATTCGAAAGCATGTTTTAGGAGCTAGAGTAGGTGGCTTCATGGATAGCTATTATTAGTATAAATTATTCCGTCGTGTATGTATGCATGGTCTAAGTATTTTGTGGTCAAGCAGTTGTAAATTTTCCAAGTTTGGAACTTGTATTATTAAACTCTGATGTGATATTTTGGCTATGACTATGAATATACTACATTTTCAATTATATATTGTTCCCTGTGTGATAAGATCCGGTGTTAGATTATTCTTCTTCTTATCTTTCTCATTTCTTCAACCTATAATGGCGCGTCTTTCGAATGTAAGAAAGGCGGTTCTATAACAACCCGCTATTTTGAACCATTCAAATCGACAATAAAACCACACATGTCAGACTTGAATCATTCAAAATAACAGATTATTAATTATTTTTAGGTAAATTGAATCAATCATATAATCACAGACACCGAATATGCAACGGAATAAAATAAACGTAGTAGTTCATGAAGCTAGTACAGAAACAACAGAGTTAGAAGAAAATACAACATAAATCTACATACATAGAGTTTGCTAATACATAAGCAAATGACAAATGTCTGAACTGAAATAACTGAAATAACTTAGTAGATAGATTGATAGATAGATCTCCAGCAAAGTCTCTAGCTCCAAAAGGTGAGTCTTGAATGTTGTGCTACTCAGTTTGACCCGAGCATAATGTAAAATCAAAACACTCGAGTCAGGACTAATATTCTCATGTAAGTAAATTAACTGAAGTGAAATATAACAAATGAAATGCAACAATAACTCAAAGGATGTTTGGGATTCCCATCCTTTAAGGATCCATCAAACTATTTGCCTATGTAGTAATATATGCTATACAGGTAATGTCTAGCAGTAAAGTATAATATATTGAAAATAACGTTAAGGTGTTACTCATATCCCCCTTAACACATTTTATAAACGCCATAGACTATACAGTACTGTAAACTCCACCACCCGGTGGGCTATCAGGGAGCAATCCATAGGTACGACACAAACCAAAATCATAGTGGGCTCGATAAGACATATGACAAGGCGCGCGAGGCTATGCCCATGGTAGGATTCTACCGTTTTGCACTCCTGGACTGGTGGTAACGCATAGTAGCTACTACCGCCTACCTCGAGACACACTCCCATAATCAGAGGTTCTCCTGGGTTTTAAAAAAAAAGCTGACCAGAAGGTCAGGGCTGCGTTTCTTACCTCATAACAGTAGCGTTCACCAAACCATCCTACTTCGTTCTGGATTCTCAACCACATGCGCAGTTGTTAAAGTCGTTTCGAAATTGGCAGAGAGTATGACAACATCCAACTACGGTCTATTTAACAACCAAACGTTTACATTTTTCACACCGTGGTCATTTTTATAAAACATTTAAATAATAAATCTTAAATTATAATTTAAATCAACAGTAAAATATTTAACTTTAATTATACTTTAGATTTAAAACGTTTATCTTACAATTCATATTAAATCAAATTATTACATTCCAAAATTATATCTTTAAAACTTAAATAAAATCTTATTTAAATTTTAAATCCTTTAAATAAAAATCTAATTACAAATTATTATCCACTTAACTTCTTTAATTTTATTCATTAAAATTATTATATAAAATTCTATATTTATTATTATTTTAAAACTATATTAATTATATTAAAATAAAACTATATTTATTATATTAAAATAAAACAATATTAAACATTTTATTAAATTAACTTTTAAATTATTTAAAATATATATTTTTAAAACTAAATAAAATTATAAGTTAAAATCTTCAAATTACATTTAAACTATATTTAGCTTATAATTTAAAACTTTAAAACATATAAAAATATTATTATTTTCCAAATATAAATTTTAAATAAAATCATTAAATTAAAATTTAAAAATTAAATTTATTAAATCAAAACATACTTTATAATTTAGAAAATAATTTCAAAGTAATTTAAAACCGACCAATGGTGTTTGTATATAATTTTCTACCCTATGGTCAAGTGATTCAGTATATATCATTTCAACCCAAATTATAATTAAATTTCCTGGTATATATCATTTCAACCTGTATCCCAAATTAATAGTTTCAAATCAATAAAATCGCTTGGGTCTATCATTTCAACCCATAACGATTTTTCCTAATCTAAAAGATCGTTCGGATATGTATCATTTTAACCCATAGTTAGAGAACTTGTAATGTGATATAAATAAATAAATAACATAACATATCAGAGTATATCATATAACATATCATATCGTGTCAAGGTGAGCATTATATCATACCACATAATATTAACTAAGAAAATCTAACTATAACAACATTTCAATTTACATTTCAATTGGTGTCCTTTCACTTAATCATAAGAAGTTAGTTGTGAGTGATTTCTCACCTTTCGTGGCTAACAATGGTGAGAACTACACAAATGGACACGAAGCGGATACAGAGATGGAGACCACAAGCACAAAACAAACTAAGCTCCAAACGAAGGAACGAATGCGAACACAATCCAAGATCTAATAACTTTGAATTTTTTTAATGAAGAAGAGGAGTGTGCAAAGGGGGTTCGGCCTATGCTATGTGGCTTGGCCTATGGGTGCAAGGGTGGCCGAAGTGGGTAGGTGGTGTGTGGGTGGGTACGACAATAGGAAGAGGGTGTGTGGGTGGGAACGATAATGGGTAGGGTCGGCTCGGTAGGAGGGTGCTTAGACCGTGGGTGCTTAGACCGTGGGTGTGTGGGTGGAGGCCGTAGGTAGGAGGGTGTGGCCGTGAGGAGGTGGGGTGGCCGAAAGGGTAGGGTAGTGGACGGGTGTGGGTAGGTTGTGGAGGGTATGGCGTGGATGGATGGATGGGTGTGGGTGTTTTGGCCGTGGGTAGGGTAGGGGATGATGGCGTGTGGGGGGAAACCGAGAGGGTGTAGGCGGCGACAAACTGGGGGGAGGGGAGAGAGAGAGGATAGGGAAAAGAAGCTAGGGTTTGGAATTGGATTGGAGATGGAGATGGAAGGAAGATGAAGTTCTGGTTTCTGGAGAGGAAGATGAGAAGGGGATAAGGAGGAAAAGAAATGTACGTACATTTGTTTCTGTACGTAGTCAAATCTGAAGGCAGGTGTTGTGTAACGACCTAGGTTTTTGACGTTTGTTAATTGGGTAATTAACTGTTTTCAATTATTGAAATATTGATTTTATAAGTCGAACAAATAAATTTCTGATATTTAAATATCTGAATAAATTTAAAGTTGATTTAAAAACTATATAAACCTTTAAATTAATAAAATTTTAGGGTATGATTGATTTAAAGCATATAATATTTTAAATTGAAAAAAATCTCTGGATATGGTAAGTTTTATAGAAATATAAATAAACTCCACCATTTGAACTTAAGATAAATATCCATATATTTGTATATATAAAATATCCATTTAAAGAATATTTACATGTGTATGTATGCTATGAAAAATATTGTATAGGTAAATAAATATATATACATGAATGTATAACTTCAAAATGGTATGATTCCAAAACTTATTATCATGTATATGTGTTATAAAAGGAATGCTTATGGAAATAATAAATATCTATACATATATGTGTAAGCATGTGTATATCTAAATATATATAATAAAAGGTAAAACATATGCAAATATAGGTAAATATGTAAATAGGAAATAATGTGAAGATATATGTGTGTGTGTGTGTGTATATAATGCCAAAATATGCATAAGTAAATGTATATGCATATATGTTATATGGAATAGTGGCAATGATAAATGTAAATATATATGTATATATATAAATATATATAAGTAAATGACAATATGTATAAATGCAAGTATAATAGGATAAAATACATATGCATAACTATATACATATATATACATAAGTATACGTATATGTATATACAATAGTAAATGTGAAGAATGTAAATACATGTGTAAATAAATGTATACATATCTACAAGGAAGCACAAACTTTTTGATAGCCATTAAGTGCATATACGTAGAGCCATATATGTGTGTATATATATATATTTTTATAAAAAAATGGAAAAAAGGCAACCATATACACATAAGTATCTATATATATATATACATATATATACATATATATATATATATATTCATCAAAATATATTTGTAAACACATAAGGAGACATCATGAATACATATCAATTCAAGCATATAAAATGGCTGATCAACATAATAAATCAAATCAAACCTTAAATCAAATCATCTTATTCAAATCAGATCTACATGTTTTCAAATCAAAATAACAAAAGAAAAGAAAAGAAAATATAAAAGAGGTAGCCTGTAAATGAAGCATCAGCCACTCTAGCTTCTACTGCACACTTCCAATCCCTATATATACATACATATGGCCGAAATTATCACTTGTTCACTTTGAAAAAAAAGGGTCTGTCATTAAAAGGTTAAAGGAAGGAGTTTAGTGTTCAAAGCTTGGAAGAAGGGTGTTCATCAGTATATACATAAAACTGTGAGTATAACAACCTTTGTTTGTTTTTTTCAGACCATCACTTATGAACATATATATGTATATGCAATTGGATTATGGATAGATCGGTGATATACCTCAAGCATGTTCTGAAATGTGATTATGTATGGGTATGATATACTTTTGGATCTACCAGAGCCTGTGGAAAATCTCCTCTGTTCATGTTTATTCGTTTTAAAAAAAACTTTTAGCTTCCACTTTAAAAATCAATACCCAAACATCTAGCCAGTTTAAATCTTGAAATCAAAACAAAGTTTGTTCGTTTTTAAGTATAGGTTATTTTAATATTCATTTCGATAAATTGTATGAAGCATAGGAGAAGAAAAAAATCCAACTTATAGTAAAAAGACATGTTAAGGCCAAAATTCAGACATTAAAAATTAACTAATGGGTTATGAAATCGAGATCGGTGTAGGATAGTGTGATTTTTGAGCTTGGTTGGTGGTTTTCTAATGGCGTGTGGGATGAGGAATATAGGGATGAACGGGTTTGGGAAAAATTTGAAATTCAGGCGAAGGGCTTGATTTCATGACGAGGCTTTTGGCATGGGGGAGCATGGGATGATGGGGGATCGGGGAAAAATGATATGGAAATTTTCAGGTGAGGGGATGGGTTTGGAGTGATCGATTTAGGGTTAGAAACCATTGTGGGGTTGTGCTCTATCTTTGGGAAATGGCGATGTCGTGGAGAAAAATGAGGCATGCGGTCGTGGGGGAATGAGATGGAGAGGGTCATAGCGAGGTGTGGGCCGAGTTTGGTGATCAACGAGGGAACGAGGTGGCGAGGCGAGGTGGGTTAGTGAACGTGTGTTCGTTTTCTGGTGGTCCTAGTTTTTGGCCAGTAGTTCTCTTTTTCGATTTAGGGCGGCGCGGTGGTCTTTAGGTGGTGGAAGGAGTCGTGGCATTCGTGAGTGATGTGGGGGAATATCCAGTGGTTGTGGAGGTTGGTCGTGTATGGTGTGCACATGCACATGATGGATGCACGATGGTAGGGTCGTATATAAAAGAAACTGGATGGAGAAAAGTAAAGGGGGAAAAGGAAAGGAAATAGGAAAGAAGAAGAAAATAAGGAAAAAGGAAATAGAAATAAAAAGAAAATGAAAAAAAGAGAAACAAAAGAAAGGAAAAGAAAGAAAAGGAAATGAAAATAATAATAATGGAATTTATATTTTTCATTTAACTCTAATTCTATTGCCAACTAAACAGGAAGCCCTTTTCGCTATAATTCTATTTCCAATGTTTTAGGCTTAATTCATTTTGGTAATATAAAAATTAACTATCTATAATAATTAAAGTGAGTAATTTTATTAAATTCTTAATTTGTTTAGTCTTATGTAAATGAATAAAATCAGTGTAAATTTGGTTGTTTATTTTATTAACTATTGATAAATCGATTTATAATTTCTTAAATTTGTAATCAATTTAGAATAAAACATAAATGGACTCGGTTAAATAAGATAAATTAAATACTGATATGTGAACTGTTTTGATATGTGTTATTGATCGTTAAATGAGTTAACGGTCTATGTCTTGGCTTAATTTTATTGGATATTTATTATTCTTGTCTGTACCATCAAGTGGTCAGACGAGCTAAATAGTAGATTAAAATGATGATACAGTTTATTTGAAATGAAAATCCATAATAATTTACCAAGTGTGAATATTGTCACCTTAAATAATAAATTGTTTATTTTTGAACAAATTACTCTTTTAACATTTATTGCTTGGAATCGAAGAGACCGGGATCAGATATCAGCGTTATCTGGAACCACTTCGATTTGTGAATCACTACAAACCTTTACGGCTTTGACTACAAAGTTAAATGGACTGGAATTGGATTAATTTAACAAATCAAACTATTTTAAATAAGTATTGATCTTAGACATTATTATAATATCGATGGATATCTGTAAATTTTGGGTTAAAATGGTTGATAACCCGTCGTGTTGTACGATTTACCTTTGTTTCAAAAGGTTTTTATAACTTAAGTATTTCAAACTAAATGGGTTTACTCACGCTGGTTTCCAGCCTGCCTCTGGTGTTACTTTATTGTAACGCTCGGGTCAGACCGAGTGTTACAGAATTTCAGGTTAGGACGCTTTGGAGCTCAGGAGACGAGCTGGATGGCAGAGACGTATCATACGTATTTGACTATATTCCACTGTGTATTGTGGGCCGTATTTCAGCATTTAGGGATAAGTTATTATAACTGTCCAGATTTATTTGTTGATGATTGTACTCAAATTACTTGTGTGTATAATAACAGTTATAGCTTTCTTGTATAATGCTGCTATTGTATATTATATTTTGTTCCGCTGCGATTGTGAGATTCTATGCTATTGTTTCTGTTTCTTCTTATATCTCCTTTTCTTATTAAACCCTAACAACCTGGTATTCCCGGCACTCGTTTCTCGGCACTCTATACAGTGGATGTATTAGTGTCGATTTTCGGCGGTCGAAAATCGCCCGGTTTTTACACGTGGTATCATAGCTAAAGGTTAAGTGAGAACCTTGGCTTTTGTAGGGATTGCTCATTAGAGATAGGGTTAGTAGTACCCTAGAATGAGTTGAGTGTATTATATATGAGGGCGTACTTGTTATTTTCATATATAATGATTTTAAAAATAAATTTTATAAGATTATATTTTGATATAAAAAGGATTTTTTTTTTGTAAATTATGATAGTATATTAAGGTGATTGGTTATTGCTATTGAAATTAAATGAGATCATAAGAATTAAGTGGTTATATATATGTATATAACCAAATGGGAATTTGATAAGAATGAACTATACAAGTAAGTTAAGCTAGAAATGGACTCAAATTAGAATTTAAAATTCAGGAAAATTGCAGGAGTGTTTTTCCAAGTGTTTTGAAATGAAATAAATTTACCCTGATTATATTTTATAAATAGAAACCATTTCTCGGGAAATTATTGTGAAAATATGGGGTGCTTGGTTTCTAGATATGATAATATTGGTTATTATCATAAAATTTGTGTTGTGTATTAATAAAGGATGTTTATTACAGAATAAACAATGATGAAACAGAGTGAAATGTATATGGAAGTGAAATTATATAAGAAGAATTTATAAATGTGACTTATAAAATTAAAATGAAATTAAAATGAAATTAAAAAAAGGATCTTAAGTGTGAAGCTTTGAATCTAGTCCCAGAAATTTTAAAATTTGTTTCAAAGTGTTGAAGGAAATAATAAATAATCTTATTTAGAATATTTTTGAATATAGAAATCTTTGTATCAAAACAAGAGTGTTTGGAGATGAATTTGTTTTGGATTAAAAACCAAGAATGGTTTAGAATTTAAAGTGTGACTTGATATGTAAATGGGATAAATATGTATATACATGTGGATATATATGATTTCAAAGTTGATTTGAAATATATTGATGTTTGAATTCTGAAATCCCCCTTAGAATGAGATATATAACCCAAAGGAAATAAATTTTTGAACTTATAAGTGGGAAGTGATATTGATAAGAAATTTAAATCTGGAATGTAAAATTTAAATTGAGTAAAGGTTAAATGGATTGAATGGATTGAAAATTTACTCAGGCCAAGCTAAATAAGTTTTGAACTTATGCTGAAATTGGAAATTTCTGGGTGAAATTAAGATTTAACTTATGGAAGTTAAAGAGGTTAAATTGTAAAAGGAAAGTATGAATTTGATAAGAGGTGCAAAAGAAGTTATGTATAAATAATTTCAAAACTATTTTTGGAATAAAACGAGTTTCGAATTCGGAAAATTTGTGGTGGATGCTATTGATTGATGTTTTAGATGATTTGGATGTTTATTTGTTAATTTATCCTGCTATCATTCTGTATATTATTTACAGTATATAAAACTGTAAATTGGATTATTTCGAATATATTAAGAAGTGGATTGAAATGCTATATATCAATTCCTGAAATTAAATGGAAATAAAACCCTGATTTGAAATTATTTAAATGATTGCGATTTTAGGAAACAAAAATCGAATTTCTGAAAAATGGAATCATTTTGAACTTAAGTTTGAAATGTTAAAATGAACTTGTACACTGGAATTGCTTAAAGAATTAGGTTTAAAGGTTGAAGTTATAATTGGGAATTAAATTGAATTCCGAAAATTGATTTGTTCTAAAAAGATTTGAACTCTCACTTGAACCTTGAAATAAGTTTAAATAAAGGTAATTTAAATGAATATTTGAAATTTGGGCTCGGAATTGAATTATTTTAACGACTTGGGTGGTTAAATTTAATATTAAGGGTTAACTTGATTTAAGTGATTGAATTGGTATTTGAAAACCGAATTCGAATTTATACAAATCGAGATGGTTTAAAAATTGAGATCGGAATTGGAATTAATTCAAATTGAAATTGAATTGAATTAATTGGAATTGTAATCGAAGTTGAATTGGTTCGAATTCAAAATAGGAATTGATTTGAATTGGAATAGGAATCGAAGTTAATTTGAATTGGAATCTGGATTGAATCAATTGAAATGGAAGTGGAAATTGAAATTGATTCGAATTGGAGATTGGGAATCGAATCAATTTGACTTTGAAACTATTTTCAAATAAATTATTCTAATATAAACTGTCTAAAATCTATTTTCTTAAATATTCAAATTATTTTGGATTTTCCAAGCTATTTACTATACAAACCATTCTTTTTAAAACCCAAACTATTTTATATTAACTATTTAACTATTTTAAAACGATTCAAGCTATTTTCTAGATTTAGACTAGTTAGAGTGGAAATTGTTTTTATTTAAATCATGGATTTAAATACGAATTAGGATAAAAATTGAAGTATTAACCCAAAGGTAAAATTGAAGCAATTTTGAATTGGAACCGAAATCGGATATTAAGGCAAAAATAATTTTGAAGTGAAAGAATATATTTTGAGTAAATGTGATGATTTTAAAATGAAGATGGAATAGTTACTATAACTGAAACTTACTTTATAAGAAGTAAGAAATGTTACAAATAACTTTGTAAAGGAAATCGAACTTGAAAATTTGATTTGGTATTAATAAGATTATAAATATTAGTTATATATTCAAACTTCCTTGTTGAATTTATAACCAGAAGAAATGATCTTTAAAGGATATTTGAAATACAAAATGGAGTTTATACAAGTATGAAGTAGACTCAGAAATTATTGATCTGAAAATTTATTCGAGTAGAAGGAATTATTTTATACGTACATGAGAATCAAATTGAGAAGATTTTAGGACCCCTTGATTTTGAAAGGCTTTCGGTTTTGGCAAAAAGTCATTTTTGGAAATTTGGTAAACCAAATTTGAGAATTATCGATTTTGAAGATATCGATTTTGTATAGATGAGGTTTATATGTGATACATATAAAGATTATGATTTGAAAGGTACTATATATATATATAGTATGATATGTTTTGAGAAAGGTATGGAAAAAAAGGCACCCCCTTGAGAGTTGAAACTTATAGTAGGAGATCCACTGGGTGGTTCTGCCTAGAACCCTAAGGGCGGGTTCAATAAAAATTGGGATCCCAGAGGACGTCCGGACAGAAACTCAAGTTCCTGATGATCATTTGTTACGTAGCGTAAGTCAGGTGGTGCTGATGCCTACAGCTACATTGGGTTTTTATTGATGGAAACGTAACCTTTGTTGTAACTGCGATCTATCGCAGTTCCATAGCGTAATTCGAGTGGCAGTAATTGCCTACAATCTACGTTTGATTTCGCTGGGATAGCGACGTAACATCGGTAGATTGCGATCTATGTGGTTTGGTTCCATAGCGGAATTCGTGTGGTAGGGAGTGCCTACAGTCTACACTGGGTTCCACTGGAACAGTGACACAACATTGTGTAGTCTGCGATCTATGTGGTAAAGTTTCGTTTGGCATCGTAATTCGAGTGGCGCTGATGCCTACAGTTACATGGGTTTTTCGATGATGGCAACGCAACCCTGGGTGTAGCTGCGATCTGTGCAGTTCCCATGGCGAAAGTCGAGAGGTGTGAATGCTTACAGTTTTCGTATGGTTTTCGCCGGGATAGCGACGCAATCATCATGCTAACTGCGATCCATGGGAGGGGGTGATGCTTTCCATAGCATTTTTGAAAAGAGGATTTCAAGTATTTTCACTGAGTATTGAAATCGGGTCTACTGAGTACTTATAGATTTTCCGTCCTACGCCTGATCAACGTATGACTGGATTTCTGTGAGAACAAGGATGGACTTGTTTAGACATTGAGTTATGAAAAATATTTTATAAAAATAATTTGGTAATATTATGTAATTTTAAAGTGTTTTAATGGCATAATAAAAGAGTAAAGAGTTAAATGTTTAAGGAACGATTTAACTAATAATAAACATCAAAATGAAAATTTTCGTTTCGTTCCTTTTCGAGGACGAAAAGTTCTAAGGGGGAAGGAGTGTAACGACCCGGGTTTTTGAGGTCTATTAATTGGGTAATTAACTGTTTTCAATTATTGAAATATTGATTTTATAAGTCAAACAAATAAATTTTTGATATTTAAATATCTGAATAAATATAAAATTGATTTAAAAACTATATAAACCTTTAAATTAATAAAATTTTGGGGTATGATTGATTTAAAGCATATAAGATTTTAAATTGGATATGATAAATTTTATAGAAATATAAATAAAATCCACCATTTGAACTTAAGATAAATATCCATAAATTTGTATATATAAAATATCCATTTATAGAATATATACATCTGTATATATGTTGTGAAAAATATTGTATAGGTAAATAAATATATATACATGAATGTATAACTTCAAAATGGTAAGATTCCAAAACTTATTACCATGTATATATGATATAAAAGGAATGCTTATGGAAATAATAAATACTATACATATAAGTGTAAGCATGTGTATATCTAAATATATATAATAAAATGTAAAACATATGCAAATATAGGTAAATATGTAAATAGGAAATAATGTGAAGATATATGTGTATATATATATATATATAATGAAAAAATATGCATAAGTAAATGTATTTGCATATATGTTATATGGAATAGTGGCAATGATAAATGTAAATATATATGTATACATATAACTATATATAAGTAAATGACAATATGTATAAATGCAAGTATAATAGGATAAAATACATATGCATAACTATATACATATATATACATAAGTATATGTATACGTATATACAATAGTAAATGTGAAGAATGTAAATACATGTGTAAATAAATGTATACCTACATACAAGGAAGCACAAACTTTTTGATAGCCATTAAGTGCATATCTGTAGAGACATATATGTATATATGTGTCTATATATATACACATTATTATAAAAAAATGGAAAAAAGGCAACCATATACACATAAGGATATATATATATATATATCAATTCATAAAAATATATTTGTAAACACATAAGGAGACAACATCATGAATACATATCAATTCAAGCATATAAAATGGCTAATCAACATAATAAATCAAATCAAACCTTAAATCAAATCATCTTATTCAAATCAGGTCTACATGTTTTCAAATCAAAATAACAAAAGAAAAGAAAATAAAATATAAAAGAGGTAGCCTGTAAATGAAGCATCGGCCACTCTAGCTTCTACTGCACACTTCCAATCCATATATATACATACATATGGCCGAACTTATGACTTGTTCACTTCTGGAAAAAAGGGCCTGTCATTAAAAGGTTAAAGGAAGGAGTTTAGTGTTCAAATCTTGGAAGCAGGGTGTTCATCAGTATATACATAAGACTGTGAGTATAACAACCTTTGTTTGTTTTTTTCAGACCATCACTTATGAACATATATATGTATATGCAATCGGATTATGGATAGATCGGTGATATACCTCAAGCATGTTCTGAAATGGGATTGTGTATGGATATGATATACTTTTGGATCTACCAGAGCCTGTGGAAAATCTCCTCTGTTCATGTTTATTCATTTTAAAAAAAAACTGTTAGCTTCCACTTTAAAAATATATACACAATCATCTAGCCAGTTTTGAATCTTGAAATCAAAACAAAGATTGTTCGTTTTTAAGTATAGGTTATTTTAAAATTCGTTTCGATAAATTGTATGAAGCATAGGAGAAGAAAAACTCCAACTTACAGTAAAAAGACATGTTAAGGCCAAAATTCAGACATTAAAAATTAACTAATGGGTTATGAAATCGTGATCGGTGAAGGATAGTGTGATTTTTGAGCTTGGTTGGAGGTTTTCTAATGGCGTGTTGAATGAGGAATATAGGGATGAACGGGTTTGGGAAAAATTTGAAATTCAGGGGAAGGGCTTGATTTAGTGACGAGGCTTTTGGCATGGAGGAGCATGGGATGATGGGGGATCGGGGAAAATGATACGGAAATTTTCAGGTGAGGGGATGGGCTTGGAGTGATCGATTTAGGGTTAGAAACCACTGTGGGGTCATGCTCGGTCTTTGGGAAATGACGACGTCGTAGAGAAAAATGCGGCTTGCGGTCATGGGGGAATGAGATGGAGAGGGTCATGATGATGTGTTGGCCGAGTTTGGTGATGAACGAGGGGACGAGGTGGCGAGGCGAGGTGGGTTAGTGGACGTGTGTTCGTTTTCAGGTGGTCCCAGCTTTTGGCCAGTAGTTCTCTTTTTCGATTTAGGGCGGCGCGGTGGTCTTTAGGTGGTGGAAGGAGTCGTGGCAGTCGTGAGTGATGTGGGGGAATAGTCGGTGGTTGTGGAGGCTGGTCGTGAATGGTGTGCACGTGCACATGATGGATGCACGGTGGTAGGCTCGTATATGAAAGAAACTGGAAGGAGAAAAGAAAAAGGGGAAAAGGAAAGGAAATAGAAAAGAAAAGAAATAAAGGGAAGAAGAATAAAAGGAAAAAGGAAATAGAATTAAAAAGAAAAAGAAAAAAAAAGATAAAGGAAAGAAAGGAAAAGAAAGAAAAGGGAATGAAAAAATATGAAAAAATAATGGAATTTATATTTTTCTTTTAACTCTAATTCTATTGCCAAATCAACAGGAAGCCCTTTTCGTTATAATTCTATTTCCAATGTTTTAGGCTTAATTCATTTTGGTAATATAAAAATTAATTATCTATAATAATTAAAGTGAGTAATTATATTAAATTCTTAATTTGTTTAATCTTATGTAAATTAATAAAATCAGTATAAGTTTGGTTGTTTAATTTTATTAACTATTGATAAATCGATTTATAATTTCTTAAATTTGTAATCAATTTGGATTAAAACATAAATGGACTCGGTTAAATAAGATAAATTAAATACTGAAATGTGAAATGTTTTGATATGTGTTATTGATCATTAAATGAGTTAACGGTCTATGTCTTGGCTTTATTTTATTGGATATTTATTATTCTTGTCTGTACCATCAAGTGGTCAGACGAGCTAAATAGTAGATTAAAATGATGATACGGTTTATTTGAAATGAAAATCCATAATAAATTCCCAGGTGTGAATATTGTCACCTTAAATAATAAATTGTTTATTTTTAAACAAATTACTCTTTTAACATTTATTGCTTGGAATCGAAGAGACCTGGATTGGATATCAGCATTATCCGGAACCACTTTGATTTGTAAATCAGTACAAACCTTTACGGGTTTGATTATAAAGTTAAATGGACTAGAATTGGATTAATTTAACAAATCCAACTATTTTAAATAAGTATTGTTCTTAGACACTATTATTATATCGATGGATATCTGTAAAATGTTTTGGGTTAAAATGGGATGATAACCCGTCGTGTTGAATGAGTTACCTTTGTTTCAAAAGGTTTTCATAACTTAAGTATTTCAAATTAAATGGGTTTACTCACGCTGGTTTCCAGCCTGACTCGGGTGTTACTTTATTGTAACGCTCATGTCAGACCGAGTGTTACATAATTTCAGGTTAGAACGCTTTGGAGCTCAGGAGACGAGCTGGATGGTAGAGACGTATCATACGTATTTGACTATATTCCGCTGTTTATTGTGTGCCGTATTTCAGCATTTAGGGACAAGTTATTATAACTGCCCAGATTTATTTGTTGATGATTGTACTCTGATAGCTTGTGTGTATAATAACAGTTATAGCTTTCATGTATAAATGCTACTATTGTATATTCTATTTTGTTCCGCTGCAATTGTGAGATTCTGTGTTGTTGTTTCTATTTCTTCTTCTATCTCCTTTTCTTCTTAAACTCTAACAACCTGGTATTTTCGGCACTCGTTTCTTGGCATTCTATATAGTGGACGTATTAGTGTCGATTTTCGGTGGTCGAAAATCGCCCGGCTGTTACATGTTGGTTCAACCAAGAGTTATTGGTTCAACCTACCCTTCCACATACCCCAAGGGTCAAGCACCTATTCAACCAAATACTACCGTATACTATAGAAAATACTAGTGGAAATACAAATAAAAATACGACGAAAATACAAGTAAAATACGGACACAAACACCATCAAAATTGCGCGTTTTTACGCAGAAAATTGCAGATTTAAAGATGTAGGAATCAGATTTTAACGAAATGAAAAGTGGAGATTAGAATTCAGTCTAGTATCATAAAAGATGAATAAATTTTAAAAATTCAAATTTTAAATTTTCAACCAAAAGTCAAACATTGACCAAATTTGACCAAAATTTGAAATTTCAGAAAATTTTCTATTTTATTGAATTTGGAAAAATATATTACTCAATATCCCAAAACTCGTTATTTAAACTCAAATTTATTTAAATTTTAAAATATTTAACATAAAATTCAAATAAAATTTCTTTTAAAATTTGACTGAATTTACGGGTCGTTACACTCTTCCCCACTCAAAACTTTTCGTCCCCTAAAAGCAACGAAAAAGGAGAATAGAAACAAACAGAAAAGATAAGATAGATTTGAAACGAATAGTACCTGATACAAACAGTTCAGGATTCGAAGCACGCATGCTCTTCTCCGTTTCCCAGGTACAATCCCGATCGTCTGTACTCCATTGTACTTTGGCCAGGTTGATAGATTTCATCCTCAACTGCATCGTACCACTATCGACAATACGAAGTGGCTTCTTCTCGACAGTGAGATTTGGCTCAACATCCAAATTCTGGAGGAAAGCAGGCTGAAGAATCAAAGATGGATCATGAAGATACTTGCGAAGATGCGAAACATGTAACACATTATGCACTCCAGATGGTTTCTCAGGAAAATTCACACGATAAGCTAAAGGACCAACTCTCTCTAAGATGCGGAAACGACCAATGAATCTAGGAGCAAGCTTACCTTTCCTACCAAAATGGAGCACCTTCTTCAGCGGCGAGATCTTAAGAAAAACCTGATCACCCACTTCAAATTCCAAACTCCTCCTTCGACTATCAACATACTTCTTCTGCCTATCCTGAGCAATCCTCATCTTCTTCCTGATCTCCTCAACCTTCTCGGATTCTTCTAGAATCTTATCCGGTCCAAGAACCAAACGATCACCGAATTCAATCCAACAAGATGGAGATTTGCAAGGTCGTCTGTAAAGAGCAGCAAACGGAGACGTTGCAATACTAGCCTGAATTCAAAGGATAAGATTAAATAGATTGATGGTTATAGTAACCTTAATTTAAAAATTAAGATTATACCTAATAATTGTTATTATAAGAGAATTCAACGAGATGGAGATGGTCTTCCCGAGATCTTCTATAATCAAGAACATAGGCACGAAGAAGATCTTCCAGAATCTGATTAACACTTTACGTCTGACCATCGATCCGCGGATGGTAAGCTGTGCTCAGATTCAGACGAGTACCCAGAGCTTCCTGAAATTGCTTTCCAAAACTGGCTGCTAAAGATGGGATCTCTATCACAAACAATGCTGGATGGAACATGATGAAGCCTGATAATCTCTCTCATATAAATCTCAGCTAAATTCGAAGCAGTGCGGTTCGACTTGACCGGAATGAAATAAGCTGACTTGGTCAGTCTATCAACAACTACCCATACACTCTCATTACCCCTTCTAGTCCTTGGTAATCCATCTATAAAATCCATAGAAACCCGTTTCCACTTCCAATTGGGAATCTCAAGGGGTTGCAACAATCCAACGGTCTTCTAATGATCAGCCTTAACCTATTGACTAGTGGCACATCTACTTACATAAAGGGAGATATCTCGCTTCATACCCCTCCACCAATATAGCTTCTTCATATTCTGGTACATCTTCGTCACACCGGGATGAATAGAAAGTCTTGACCAATGATTTTCCTTAAGCACTTCTTGCCTTAAACCATCGACATTCGGAACAAAAATCTGATTATTAATCCTTAGAATTCCTTTATTATCAATCTGTGTTCCTATTCCATCTTGGTTACCACCTTCCCTATTACGAACATTCTCCTTAATAAGCCTTAACATCTTATCTTCATCTTGCTTGGCCGCGATACGATCCAAAAGGGACGAAGAAACCACAATTTGACATAACGTCGCCTTCTTCCGACTTAAGGCATCGGCTACCACATTAGCCTTCCCTGGAGTGTAGTTGATGTCAAGGTCATAAGAAGCTAGAAACTTAAGCCATCTAACTTTCCACTGGTTCAAATCCTTCTGGGTGAAAATATACTTCAACGACTAGTGATCCGTAAAGAGCTTAAACTTAGTTCCCAAAAGATGGTGCCTCCATAACTTCAAAGCAAACACTACAGAAAGCAATTCCAAATCATGAGCTGCATAATTGGCTTCATGGGTCTTCAACTGAAGATTGGCAAAAGCAATAACCTTCCCATTCTGCATCAAAACAGCTCCTAAACTTTCTCGATTAGCATCAGTGTTTACCGTTAATCCCTGATTTCCATTTGGAATGGTAAGAACCGATGAGGAAGTAAGCTTGCGCTTTAACTCATTAAATGCAGCTTCACACTTATCACTCCATATAAACTTGGCATCTTACGAGTCAAAGCGGTGAGAGGTGCAACAATCCAAGCAAAATTCTCAATAAACCTTCGATAATAACCAGCTAAGCCCAAGAAACTATGGATATTGGATGGAGTTTTAGGTCTTTCCCAATCCTAAAACAGAATAGGGTGTTGAATTCAAAGAAAGATAAGATAATTAAGTTACAAAAGGATAAAGGTGGATAGACTTACATTGATAGCAGCGACCTTAACAGGATCGAACGAAACCCCATTTTGAGAAACAATATGCCCAAGAAATCCGACTTCATCCTTCCAGAAATGACATTTGGAAAACTTAGCTTTCAACTGATGACTCCTAAGGGTTTCAAGAACAAAAATCAAGTGCGCTTCATGCTCCGTCTCTGACTTAGAAAAGACAAGAATATAATCGACGAAGACAAGAATGAACTTGTTGAGAACATCATGGAAAACACGATTCATAAGATCAACGAAGAAAGAAGGAGCATTAGTTAAACTAAAAGGCATAACTAACCATTCATAGAAACCATTCTCAATACCGAAAGCTGTTTTGGGAATGCTCTCCTCAGCAACTCTGAGCTGGTGAAAACTAGTGGCATGATCAAGTTGAGAGAAAACTTTAGCTCCGTAGAGCTGATCGAACATGTCGTTGATTCGAGGCATAGGATATCTATTTTTCATAGTATGCTTATTCAGATCCCAATAATCAACACACATCCTCAAAGAACCATTAGATTTAGTGACAAATACCACAGCTGCTCCCTATTCCGGGTGACTCGGCCTAATCAAACCCTTGGAAAATAAGACTTTTATCTGCTTCCTCAACTCGACTTTCTCCCTAGGTGCCATCCTTTTGGGAGGAAGAACTACTGGTCGGGCTGCAGGAATAAGATCAATGCGGAATTCGATTTCCCATTTAGGAGGAAGAGAAGAGACTTCACCAAAAACATCAGGAAAGAATTTGACAACAGGAGTGAAGTCAAGGTAACTAGGATGAGAATCAAGAGCAAAGATAAAACTGCCAGCATAATCTTGAGGCATATTGGCAATCACTAAAGAATTACCCCGGTCGTCAACTAAAGAAACAGTTCGGGCTTTGCAAGAGATAACTGCATCAAATCTCTTTAACCAATCACCTCCGAGCAAGAGATCAAATGCATCAAAACCAAGAACATAGAAATTCCCTGTAAATCGATGCTTATTGTAAAGGAGTTTCACCACTTTACAAATCATACTGAGGTTGGCGAAACCTTCGATGGGATTAGATACACATAAGGATATAGTTGCCAACATGGGTTGCAAGATGTGTTCAAACTTATTACAAAGATCAACAGAAATGAAGCTATGAGATGCTCCGGTGTCAAATAGAACACGAATAAGAAAATCAAGCAATGAAAAGGTGCCTTGGAGAGTAACTTGGGTATCACTAGGAGTAGGAGTAGTGGAAGAGGTCAAAGCAAAGACTCCGGATGACTTGCCCTTCTACTGAGTAGGACAGTCCTTCTTGAAGTGGCCTGGCTGCAAGCAAATGTGGCAAAGGTTGTTCATGGTAGGCGGCTCCGGATGGACAACTGTTGGCATAATGTCCCTTCTGGTCGCACATGAAGCAGGTAATGGAAGATAAGTCAATAGGCTGCCTTTGAGAAGGATATCCAATACACCGAGTCTTCTGCTATTTCTTCTTCTGCGGAAGGAAGTTGGACTTCCTCTTCTTGGAGCTGCTGGAAGAAGGCTGAGATGGAGGTGCACGAACAACAGATGCTTCCCTAGAAGTGGGATTCTCATATCTAATAGACATATCCATCAATCCAGTAAAAGGGCTGTGCACATGAGCAATCAAACAATCATAATATTTCGGGTGAGCTCCAGTAATAAACTTCTCATTCTTCTTAAGAGGGGTATCGATCAAGCTAGGGCCAAAGTTGGATAGTTCGTTGAACTTCCTCTCATACTCAAAAAATGTCATATTCCCCTGCTTAAGGTCCATAAATTCCATGTATAGCTGAGACTTCCCAGCTTCGGGCATCCACTAAGCTACAAAAGCATCCTTGGAATATGATATTCAAGACTTAAGAAAGATTCCAAAGAGATAACTTAACCAAATTTTGAATTTAGCTCAAGATTTATACCTTAACTGCTCCTAAGTGATATTTGCCATAATAGCGTGTGCTGTAACAGACTCCCACCAATCCTGGGCAGCCTCCTGCAACTGCCAAGTGGCTAACTGACGCTTCTGAGTGTAGGTGATCTCAAGACCCATAAAATTCCTCTCTAAACTCCTCAGCCACTGCTGAGCCTCAATGATGCTCTCTGCACCAGTAAATTTGGTACCACCTAGCTGAGTGTACTCCTTATGGAGAATGGTGAATCTGACTGGTGCAACGGGTTCTGGTGCTGGGGCAATTCCTCGACCCCTACCTTTAGCATTCCTACGAGTACTCATTTGGAAGATTCAAGAATGGATTTTAGAACAACGGAAGAGATTCCAATTCAAAGGAATCCAAATCAAAGAGAATCCTAACTAAGAATCAAGCTGAAACTAGAGTGATTTCGTAATTAATTCTACTCATTCTAGTTATTACTACCCTATCTCTAATGAGTTTTTACCTCATAAGCTAAGGTTTGCCTAAACCAAAGCTCTGATACCAACTGTAATGACCCGCAATTTTGAACCATTCAAATCGACAATAAAATCACACATGTCAGACTTGAATCATTCGAAACAACAGATTGTTAATTAATTTTGGGGTAAATAGAATCTATCATAGAATTACAAACATGAAAGATGCAGCGAAATAAAATAAACATAGTAGTTCATGAAGCCACTACAGAAACAACAGAGTCAGAAGCAAATACAACATAAATCCAAATACATAGAGTTTTGCTAATACATAAGCAAATGACAAATGTCTGAACAGAAATAACAGAAATAAATGAAATAACTAAGCAAATAGGTAGATGGATATCCAGCAAAGTCTCCAGCTCCAAAAGGTGAGTCCTGAATGCTATGCTACTCAGACTGACCCGAGCATAAAGTGAAAACAAAACACTCGAATCAGGACTAGCATTCTCATGTAAGTAAATCAACTCAAGTGAAATGTAACAAATGAAATGCAACAATAACTCAAAGGATGTTTGGGATTCCCATCCTTTAAGGATCCGTTAAACTATTTACATATGTAGTAATATACGCTATATCGGTAATGTCTAGCAGTAAAGTACAATATATTGAAAATAGTGTTAAGGCATTACCCATATCTCCCTTAACATATTTTATAAATGCCGTAGTCTATACAATACTGTAAACTCCACCACCCGGTGGGCTATCAAGGAGCACTCCATAGGTACGACACAAACCAAAATCGTAGTCGGCTCGATAAGGCATATGACAAGGCATGTAAGGCTATGCCTAGGGTAGGATTCTACCATTTTGCACTTCCGGACTGGTGGTAACGTGTAGCAGCTACTACCTCCCACCTCGAGACACACTCCTATAATCAAAGGTGCGCACCAAATCACATCACAAAGTAATAGAGATGGTTTCGAAGAAGCATGCTCGATCGGAGGAGAGACCTCACTTGGCCCGGTATAGCTCCTGTTTTAGTCATATCAAGCTGACCAGAAGGTCAAGGCTGCGTTTCTTACCGCATAACAGTAGCGTTCGCCAAACCATCCTACTTCGTTTTGGATTCTCCACCACGTGCACAGTTGTTAAAGTGGTTTTAGAATTGGCAGAGAGTATGACAATATCCGACCTCAGTCTCTTTAACAACCAAATGCTTACATTTTTCACACCGTGGTCATTTTTATGAAATATTTAAATAATAAATCTTAAATTATAATTTAAATCAATACTAAAATATTTAACTTCAATTATATTTTAGATTTAAAACATTTATCTTACAATTCATATTAAATCAAATTATTACATTAAAAATCATATCTTCAAAACTTAAATAAAATCTTATTTAAATTTTAAATCCTTTAAATAAAAATTCAATTACAAATTATTCTCTACTTAACTCCTTGAATTTTATTTATTAAAATTATTATATAAAATTCTATATTTATTATTATTTTAAAACTATATTAATTATATTAAAATAAACCTATATTTATTATATTAAAATAAAACTATATTAAATGTTTTATTAAATTAACTTTTAAATTATTTAAAATACATATTTTTAAAACCAAATAAAATTATAAGTTAAAATCTTAAAATTAAATTTAAACTATATTTAACTTATAATTTAAAATTTTAAAACATATAAAAATATTATTATTTTCCAAATATTTTTTTAAAATAAAATCATTAAATTAAATTTTAAAATTAAAATTTATAAAATCAAAACATACTTTATAATTTAGAAAATAATTTCAAAATAATTTAAAACCGACCAATGGTGTTTTGTTTGTATTTAATTTTCTATCCTATGGTCAAGTGATTGGGTATATATCATTTCAACCTAAATTATAATTAAATTTCCTAGTATATATCATTTCAACCCTTATCCCAAATTAATAGTTTCAAATCAATAAAATAGCTTGGGTCTATCATTTCAACCCATAACAATTTTTCCTAATCTAAAAGATCGTTCGGGTATGTATCATTTCAACCCATAGTTAGGGAACTTGGAGCGTGATATAAATAAATAAATAACTTAACATATCAGAGTATATCATATAACATATCATATCGTGTCACAAGTGAGCATTATATCATACCATATAATATTTACTAAGAAAATTTAACTATAACAACATTTCAATTGGTGTCCATTCACTTAATCATAAGAAGTTAGTCGTGAGTGATTTCCCACCTTTCATGACTAACGACAGTGAGAACTACACGAACGGACATGAAGCAGATACGGAGATGGAAACTAGAAGCACAAAACGAACTAAACTCCATATGAAGGCACGAACACAAACACGATCCAAGATCTAATAACTTTGAATTTTTAAAAAAAAATGAAGAAGAGGAGTGTGAAAAGGGGGTTCAGCCTAGGCGATATGGCTCGGCCTATGGGTGCAAGGGTGGCCGAAGTGGATATGTGGTGTGTTGGTAGGTACGTCAATAGGAAGTGGGTGTGTGGGTGGGTACTGCAATAGGTAGGGTCGGCTTTGGTGCTTGGGCCGTGGGTGTGTGGGTGGAGGCTGTAGGTAGGAGGGTGTGGCCGTGAAGAGGAGGGGTGGCCGATAGGTTAGGGTAGTGGACGGGTGTGGGTAGGTGGTGGAGGTTGTGGCGCGGGTGGATGGGTGTGGGTGTTTTGGCCGTAGGTACGGTTGGGGATGGTGGCATGTGGGTCGAAGCCGAGAGGGTATAGGCGGTGGTAAATCTAAGTGGGAAGAGAGAGAGGCTAGGGATAAGAAGCTAGGGTTTGGAATTGGATTGGAGATGGAGATGGAAGGAAGATGAAGTTTGGTCTGGAGATGAAGATGAGAAGGAGATAAGGAGGAAAAGAAATGTAGGTACATTTCTTTCTGTACGTAGTCAAATCAAAAGGTTGATGTTGGTTCAACCAACCCTTGCACATACCCCAAGAGTCAAGCACCTATTCAACCAAATACTAATATATACTATAGAAAATACTAGCGGAAATACAACAAAAATACGAAGAAAATACAGGTAAAATACGCACACAAACACCGTCAAAAATGCACATTTTTTCGCAGAAAATTGTAGATTTAAAGATGTAGGAATCAGATTTTAACGAAACAAAAAGTGGAGTGGAGATTAGAATACAGTCTAGTATCATAAAAAAGAACAAATTTTAAAATTTCAAAATTTAAATTTTCAACCAAAAGTGAAACTTTGACCAAATTTGACCAAAATTTGAAATTTCAGAAAATTTTCTATTTGATTGAATTTGGAAAAATATATTAGTCAATATCCAAAAAATCGTTATTTCAATTCAAATTTACTTAAATTTTAAAATATTTAACTCAAAAATTCAAATAAAATTTCTTTTAAAATTTGATTGAATTTACGGGTCGTTAAAGGTTCGTTACATTTGGTAACAGAGCAATAGGTTAAGCGAACCCCTAGTTATCTTTGGGTTAGGGTCAACTCCAAGAGAGCTTATTTGTAATTTTACTCGTATATATAAATATATATCCCTGATAGGTATACCAGCTTTGATAGTTTGATTTGTGCAATCCTTTTTGGAATTTATCTCGTCCAAGGTATTCTAAGAAGTATCTTGCAATGCCCAGGTAGTAAGAAATGAGCACTAAAGGCAAACGAGGTAGAGGAACTAGCAGCACTACGACCACCAATGGTCAGACTCAGACAGGAAGGGTTGGAACTGTCGAAGAGCCAACACCAGTGCAGCCAAGGGTGAATTTTGCAACTTTATGTAAGGATTACACAAATCTAGGAGGGAAACCATTTAAGGGAACTGAGTCTATCGTAGAAGTTCAAGCTTGGTTACGCACTTGTGAAAAGATTTTCAAAGGTTTGGATCTATCAGATGAGCAGAAGAGATTTTTAGCATCATGGCAATTGAAGGAAGGAGCCGCAGTTTAGTGGGACTCGCTCACAGCCAATGTTTTAAAAGAGGAGTTTACTTGGACTCGTTTTAAGGAAGCACTTGAAGCTCAGTTCCTGCCTACAGCTGGTAAGACTCGGATGTATAGAAATTTCTCGGACTTGGATGCATTTATGGAAGAATATGAGACAAAGTTCAACGAGCTATCTTGTTTTGGACCAGAATTGATAAACACCCGGCTAAAGAAAAATGAGATGTTTGTTTTGTGAATGAGGGAGAATTTCCATAAGAGGATGACTGCCCATGTTAAGGGTTCATTTGTGCACTTGGTAGACATGGCATTAAGGTATGAAGTCTTGGACAAGAAGAAGCATACCCCAGAAGCAACAAATGATAATGCCGGCAAACTAAAGGAAGTTCAACCCGAATTGAAGTAAGCAGGGTAAAGGAAAAGGAAATCCAGGAGGGAATAAGTGGAACAAGTTTAATGAAACCACTTGTTTTATCTGTAAGCAGAAGGGTCATATTGCCAAATTCTGTAAAGACTCTGAAACCTCCAAGCAGCTAGCCGGACCTATCTCTCCAATGGTCCAGAAGACATTATGCTTCAACTGTCACCATCCTAGACATATGATAAAGGACTGCCCACTCATGAAGAAGGTGGAGCAGGCTAAAGTGTACGCAGTTAAGGATGAGCCATTAACCTCGGGAGATGTGATGGGAAAGGGCATTCTTGAAGGTACCCTATTAATTAATGGTATTTTTGTTCGAGTTTTGTTCGAAGGTTCCAATTTCTTACCTTTACCATCATTTTACTTGTGATCTATATATCTTAGATTTTATGGGATTTGACCTCATTCTCGGTATGGACTAGTTATCAATGTATGGGTTTGTCTTAGACTGTAGAGAAAGAATGATAACATTAGTAACCAAATTGGGAAATCTTGCTAAAGTACCTTATGAGGACCCTGGTATTCATATGTGTAGTTTCCTGTATACCTTGGAAGCATCCCAAGAAGGGTTAGGAACCATATAGGTTGTTAAGAACTTTCCTGATGTGTTTGAAGAAGTTAGGAATTTACCCCCACATAGGGAGATAGAATTTCACATTGATCTAGTTCCTGGTGCAAGACCCATTGTTCAACTTAAGAGAAGAATGGCTCCAAGGGAAAGAGAGGAGTAAGTAAAGCAAACCCAAGACTTGTTGGAGAGGGGATTGATTAGTCCTAGTCAGTCGAGCTGGGGATCAGCAGTAATCTTCACCGCTAAGTCGGATGGATCTTTAAGATTGTGTGTGGACTATAGAGAGTTGAATATTGACTATTAGAAATAAATATCCCTTGCCACATATCAATGACTTATTTGGATGGAGCTATGGTATTTTCGCAAATGGATCTAGCTACCGGATTTCACCAATTAAGGGTTGCTGATAATAGTATACCCTTAACTGCCTTTAAAGGCCTATACATTTTCTTTGAATGGTAGTTTACACCTTTTGGGCTGACCAATGCAGCCGCATATTTCCTGGATCTTATGAATCATGTTTTCCAAGAGGTTCTAAATAAGTTCGTTTTTGTTCTTATCGATGACATTTTAATTTACTCCAAATCGGAAAAGGAACATGGATATCATTTGAAAGTAGTTTTAGAAACCCTTAGGAGGCATGTTTTGAAACCAAAGTTTTATAAATGCCATTTTTGGCCATCGAAGGTAATATTTTTAATGCATATTGTATCGGGAGATGGTATCTCAGTGGACCCGATAAAGGTGGAAGCAGTATAGGAATGGAATCGACCTCGGACTCCTACCGAAGTTTGCAGTTTCTTTGGATCGTTCGATTACTATAGAAGATTCATTCAAGATTATTCTGAAATCCCCTCACATTTGACTAAGTTGACTAAGAAAGGTGAAAAGTTTGAATGGACACCAAAATGTGAGAAAGCATTTAGGGAACTAAAGAAGAGACCGACCAGTGCGCCAGTTCTTGCTGTCCCTGATGGATATAGTGGGTTTACGATGCTTACTGATGCATGCGGAGTTGGATTGGGAGCTGTTCTGATGTAGAATAGAAGAGTGATTGGTATGCTAGCAGGCAGTTGAAGCTACATGAAAAGAACTATGCTACGCATGACTTAGAGTTATTAGCTGTGGTCTTTGCATGAAAATATGGAGGCATTATTTGTTGGGTAAAATTCTTTTCTTTCTTCTTGATCTCTTTCTTTCTTCTTTCTTTAGATATTCTAGTAAGTAGGATTCTCTTCTTCTTCGATTAAGTGAAAAGTTCGAGAGCTAAACTGATCATAAGTCCTTGAAGTATCTTTTCATTCAAAAAGACCTAAATCTCAGATAGCAAAGATGGTTGGAGTTCTTGGCGGCATACGACTTAGACATTCTTTATATGCTGGGAAAAGCTAATATAGTCACAGACGCCTAAAGTAGGAATACAGTTTTGTCTCTTTTGGAAGTTACCCTGACTCTTCAACTAAGTATAATGGAGAACCAAAGGAAAGATACTACTATGGAGAAGTTAATTCGAGGAGTCATGGAAGGTCGATGTATAGATTTTGAGATGGATAACCAAGATGTTTTAAGAATCAAGGAAAGATTGTGCGTTCCGGATATAGATGGACTGAGACAGGAATTGTTGTTGGAATGTCACAAATCTAGATTGAGTATTCACCCTGGAGTTCATAAGATGTATAAGGACATGTGGAGAGTCTTTTGGTGGCCAGGAATGAAGAAGGATATCTCCACCTTTGTGAGTAGATGTGCGAGTTGCCAACAAATTAAGGGAGATCGTAAGAAAATGGCCGGATTACTTCAACCTTTGGAGATCCCTAAGTGGAAATGGGAGATGATATCAATGGATTTCATAGATGGTTTACCCAGAACCATGAAAGGAAACGAAGGAGTGGGGGTCATTGTGGATCGGTTAACAAAGAGTGCACATTTTATTTCGGTCAAGCCAACTAGAACGGCAACTTCATTGGCATAAATTTATATGAGAGAAATAGTTCATCTACATGGAGTTCCAATAAGCATAGCAAGTGATCGTGATCCTATCTTCACGAGCCAATTCTGGGGAGCTCTGCAAACAGCTTTGGAAACGAAGTTAAGTGTAAGTACTGCCTACCATCCTCAAACCGATGGCCAGACTGAAATAGTTAATCGCATTTTGGAAGATATGCTGAGAGCCCGTATTTTTGATTTCGGAGGATAATGGGAGGATCATATTCACTTGGTTGAGTTCTCTTATAACAACAGCTATCAAGCTAGCATTGGAATGGTGCCTTACGAAGCTCTGTATGGGAGACCATGCATATCGCCCGTGTGTAAGGTAGAATCTGGAGATTGTGTATTGCTTGGTCCAGATATGTTTCAAGAGGCGACAGAGAAAGTTGAAATGGTTAGAAGAAGCATGAAGGAAGCTCAAGATCGTCAAGAGAGTTATGCTAACAAGAGAAGGAAGGATTTGGAATTCGAAGTTGGCGATGCTGTGTATGTGAAGATAACTCCCATCAAAGGAGTCGTTCGATTTAGATAAGCTGGAAAGCTGGCACCGAGATACATTGGACCATTCAATATCATGGAAAGGATTGAACCACTCGCTTACAGAGTTGGGTTGCCCAAAAAGTTGTCAGGAGTTCACAATGTGTTCCATGTGTCCCATTTGAGGAAAAGCGTGCATGATCCATCTACAATGGTGGAAACGTTAGTTCAGGATGACTTGGAAACAGAACCGTACCTGAAGATAGTTAGGCATCCAGTCAGTATTGCGGATCAAGATAAGAAAAAATTGTGCAATAAAGTGATGCGACTGGTTAAGATTCAATGGAGCGATGATCCCAGAGATTACACTTGGGAAACTGTAGATCACGTAAAGGAAGCTTATCTTGGATGGATGTTAGGATAGTTGTTATGTACATGTCATGGATGTATTGTTGTTTTGGATGCTTGTATACCTTTTGTACGAATTTTATGGTATAAATATATGATTCCTTTTGTGTTAACTCTTGCTAGAAATTTCGAGGACGAAATTCTTTTAAAAGGGTTAGAATGTAACGACCCAGGGTTTGGTCGCTTTAACTAAGCAAATTTATATATATAATTTATATAGTCAATAAATAGATTTTATTGATAAATGAACTCATTTTAATTAATTTATAATGATGGAAAAATCGTTTTCAAAATATGTTTACCAAATTAAATAGTTCGTAGAAAAATGGAAAATGTGACGAAGAATGATTTCCGAAATTTCGACCTTTCGACACCGAAAGTTGTCGGAAATGTTGTTGTCCTTATGCACTATATATACATATATAAGAGTTAATTAACCAAACAATAATAATACACTAATAGTATACTATCTTATTTTAATTATGTTTAGCAAGTGATGTGACAAGACATGGTTTTAAAATAATAACTTATATATATACTAAATCATATCATTATCTCTTGTCATTTCTTTAAGTACCTTCATCATTACCCATCATGGCTTAGGGAATGTGACTAGAGAGGGGGAAGATGTGACATATGAGGGGGAGGAAGGTGGTGATTTGACATGCTAAAATGATGACATGTTATGATATTTTAAACTAAGGATAAAATGGTAATTTCTCCACTTTTCTTCATTTATAAATACACACCCATACATACATAATTATATTTACATTCTCTCCTTCATTTTATAAATCTTCCTCTCTAAACTTTCCATGGCTTCCAAATCCTTTCTAAGTATTTAAAAATCCTATCTTTTCACTTTAAATCTCTTCCGAATCTAGTTTAAACTTTCCTATATTCATTTCTTCACTTTATTCTTCAAGAAACCAAGCCACACCCACCCCAAACCACTAGACTGAGCCCTAAACCATCAGACCAAGCCATTTGAAGCTTAAAACTTCGGAAAAATCTTCACTCTTCGAAGCTCGTGTGTTGTTTCCAAAGTCTAGTCGAAGTTCGCTTTGTATTTGCGGAGTTTCGGTGAGAAAACTACTCTATTTTGGAAAATTATTTTTGACTTTACTATGTGGTGTTATTGTAATGATAATATGATTTTTAAGTTGAGTGGCTATTATATTGGTTGATTTTGATTTGATGGATGTTGATGTTTGGTGTTGAATTTGAGATTTGAATGCGGTATTGTCAAGTTAGTAAGCGTGTAAACATATATTTTTATATTTGTTTCATTGTGATGTTAAAAGGTATGGTAGTATGGATGTATGGTTATGATTGAAGAACCAAAGTATGTTGTGTTGAGTCAAAGTTAACAACTTTGTGTGTTGCGACGGATGTGAGATCCAATTCGAAATAAAAAACTATGTTTTCTTGTTTAAAAGTTTGGAAATTGTTTCAAAGTTTCTATCTTTGTTTCTATGTTTCAAAAACTTCAAAAGTTATGTTTCAAAACATGAAATAGAAAAGAATCAAGCAAGTTTTTCGCTTAAGGTATGTTTAAGCGAACCGCGCTAATAGCAATAGTCGCTATGAATGTAGTTCGACAAAATTTTCAATTTTCGTTTTAAATCGTTTTCTTGTGAAATAGATTTGCAAAAGCTTTTCAAACTTAATTAGTAATATAAAAATAGATTAAGTTTAGTTAAATTAATATTTTATTATTTAATAAATTAATTAAAAATAATTAGTAGTTAATTGATAATTAAGTAAGTGATTAAGGGTTAAGTAACACTTAAAGAAGGTTAACGACTAATTAGTGATTAATAAAATTTTAATTAGTGATTATTGAAGTTATGAAGTAATTTAATGATTAATTATTATTTAAATAAGTTAATTAGTTAATTAATTATTATTTAATAAGTGATTATTTATTTTACTTTTAATTAATTAGGGTTTAACTAATAATGAGTTGTTTTAGCCTTAACTAAGATGCATTAAGAAGTTAATTAGGACTTAACTAAGTTCATTAAGTTAATTATAGTTTAATTACGAATTAATCTTGATTTAATTAAGATATGGTTAGGGTTTAAGCCAATTAAATATACTTTAATATTTTCAAAACTATTTTTAAACTTAAATTGGTTATGTTTTAAATCAATCTTCTTTTCAAGTTAAGTGATTTTAAATCAAAGGATCTCAACGTTTGGATCATTAAGTAGCCAAATGAATTAAAGTAGTGATTATAAAACGTTGACACGTTTTATGGAAAGTAAGTTGACCGATGTTTAGCACAAATGTTGAATATCAGTAACGTGATAAACACAAGGAGGTTGATTTCGATAAGCGGGTCATGATAACTTAAGTATATGGAATGTATGTTCATATGTAAATCTTGCACCCGATAGTGAAGTTTTTCACTATCAAATAACTTGATTTAGAATTATCGAATTTTGGTTTGAAGAGACCGGGATCGGATGAGGAATAGTTATCCAAAAACCACTTCGAACCAACGTAAAGCATTCGAATGGATCTATCAAAGTCATGGTCTAGATTCAAGACTTGAAGTGCAAGGTCTTTCTTGCCATTAACCTTGGGGTGATTCCAAAATGGGTGTAATGGAAGTAGTGCCTTCGGTTCGTTCAACTCTTGAATGACTTGTATGGATGAATGCTGACATTGTGTCAACATCAGGAAGGAAAGGTTAGCATTCCAAGAGATAAGTGCTATATGTGAAAGGTAATGATGTAGCCTCGGACCTCATCGACTGGAAATGACTAAAACATGGGATATGCAGCAATGCCATGTTGGTCGCACCCATTATGGTATTATCATTTCCATCTAGAACAAGTCCCTACTTAGATATACTATAGTCCCAAATGGTTGCTAATCCCAACCAAGGGGGTGATCATATTCGGTACTATCCAGCAAGGTATAGGCCAGTCCTGTGTTGGCAAGGATCATTTGGTACAATCTCGATACGCTAATATAGAGGTATACTGTGGCATGCGTGTAACAACCCGTATATTTTACGATTTTATATTTAAATATTTTTATTTAAATATATCGTCGTTAATCGGATTTAAGTCCGAAAAGCTACTTTTTGCAAACGGTCGAATTAGGACTCGGGACCACTTCCATTAAGTCCAAAATAGTGTTTGCGATTTTTTTGAGTATAAGCTTCGATATGTTTGGAGTAAGTTAAATTTTGCTATTTTCAGTTGGGCTTTTTGGGTTTGAGTTTGACCCAACTCATCATATAACCTAGTTCAGCCCATCTCCTCTTCACTTCATTTCTATTTTCTTAAACACTCAAGCAACTGAAAATGGGGAGAGCAAAGGGAAATTAAAATTCAAAACCCTAGATTCAATTGCAAACTTCAAATTCGTGCTCCAAATTCAAAGAAAAGCTAAGGTAAGCTTCATCTTCATCTTCTCCATCTCTTCTCCTCTTCAATTTCAGAAATTTCTAAACTCTAATTTAGGAAATACTTGTTTTGATATTAGATTGAAACTTGTAGGGTTGAAGTGAAGAGTGGTTGATCTTCTTCTTGTAATACATGCTAGCTAAAATTAAAATTAGTATATTGCTGTTAGTAAATTAAGCATATCTCATTCATCTTATATTGGAATTAAGATTTTCTTGATATTCTGGATAGCTTATTTTGTAGTCTATAACTTATATGTTTTGAGCTTTGCATGATTTTGAGGTTTGAATGGTCGAAATCACGTTTGTTTATTGCTGACCTGACAACAAACTACATGGTTGATAAAATAAAAACCTGAAATTGTTTTGGCCATAAGTTACTCGTTTCTTATCCAAATCTAATAACTTAGGATGTTCTGGAAAGCTTAGATACAGGGCTAAAAGTTTCATGTTTTGAGTTTCATGAAATTTGGAAGTTAATTTGGTCAAAACCGTGCATTCTTACTACTATCCCGAGAGCAAAACGACAGTGATATAGAATTTAGATCTGAGAATTGTTTTAGTCATAGAATTTTCATCCCTGATCGGAATTTGACGGTCTTGGTCATTCCGGAAAGCTTAGAAACTAAGATACAACTTTTATTTTATTCATTTTGCTAGAATTTGAAGTTTACTATGCCAAAATTGTGGGTTTTCATCTCTGGCCTGTTAGTGCATAGCTACAGGCCTTAGTCCTTTTTCTCCCGTTGTTTTCAGCGCAGAACCCCAACTTTGTGACGCCATTCCGGGCTCGTCAGATGTCGGATTACATCGATTTTGGTCCCGTTGGAAAGATGAGGTCGAGATCTTCAACCCTGTAAAATTTGGTTAAGATATGGCTGCGTTTGATACTTTGTTTTTATTGCCAAATTAGCACCCAGAAACTGTTTTGAAAAGCATTGATTAATTGTAGTTCAAACGTCCAACTTTCCGACCTCGTTGCTAGCGGGTCCGATGTCGGATTTCATCAATTTCGGTCTCGTTGGAAAGATGAGGTCGAGATCTTCAATCCTGCAATGGTTGGTTTAGATCTGGATGAGTTAGATACTTCTTTTCTATTGCCGAACTAACACCCAGAAACTATTTTACAATAGTGATCATTTTCAGTTATCGTCGGACCAACTTTGAAACATTGCCATTTCTTCCTTTAAGTCGGAACCGAACGATTCTTATTGCATATCAAAGTAGGAGTACTATACTATGCTCCTGCAAATTTTCATCAAGATCTGGGTTCATATACCCTTCGACCATGTCATCGAAGTGGGACCTTTGTACTGTTTTGACACAACAGAGTTTTGTGGTTTTTGTCCGACTTTGAGACGACACCGTTTCTTTGTTTCAAGTCGGAATTGCCCGATTCTTTTTTCAGTTTGGATCAGGGATGCTGGTCTACATGCCTGCCAATTTTTATGCCATTTGGACTCGGTTTGCAGATTCAAATATACCGTCGAACTAGTGACTTCGACCTATTTTCAGCGATTTTATACTTAGTATAATTTCGACTATTTTTATGAGTTTTTCCGATTTCTTTGAGATTTGTCTCTATATTTCATGCACGGATTTTATAAATCATTTTAAAGTGATTTTCCATCAAATTGGCTTTTGAAACTATTGTTTAGTATTATTTTAAATATTAAATTAATTACTCCATAATAGGAGAATTTCAAAGACTATTTCTAAAGAGGTTTTCAAACGATTAAAAATCCGTTTTCTTCAACTATTTTCTAAGTAAAATATACACTCTTATACACTTCGAGCAAAGTGGAAAGGTGATTAAATGGTTAGGTAAAACACGGACCATGAATCCGCGCGATTATCTTTCCGATTAATCCCCGACCTATTCGATTGATCGTTTTGGCCTTTTGACCTAGTTTACCGATGACATAAGGTAAACTTTTTACTGCTTTGAGTGTGGAAGCTTACGATTGGTTAGTAAACCGTTTAGTGTGAACGTTGGGGTATGGGACTCACGTCACTACTTTACGGGTTCCTTGCTAAGAGTTCGTGACACATTCCTACTGTTAGTGGTAAATGAGTACTGGGCCTACGAGCCTATACCACTACGGCGTGTTTCCTGAGTGATACCTTTGGGGATAGTGTCTTCGGACTGTCTTCCTTGGGTTTACTGCCTTTGGGATAGTGTCTTCGGACTGTCTCCTTCTGGCTCATCACCTTCTGGATAGTGTCTTCAGATAGTCTCCTTTAGGTGTTGCCCCTTAGCTAAAGTGATGGGTGTGTCACTAGGGTATATTTCCCGTGTGATTGAGTACAGTACTAGCACGCTAATGTTTTCCTGTGTGATTTATATTCCCTCGTGTAGTGCCATTCGGTGATGGTTTTATGCAACCACACGATATAAGCACGACTACCTTGTGGGACTTGTTTTATGCCTATACTGGCACTTGTGCTTATGTTATGTCGATGATATGAGGCTTGTTATACATCTCTACTTAGATGTTTGTTTCTTCTCTATGTGAGAGATTTTGGTCTTTATTACCATGATATATGTTTCTCTTTTGGAGATTATTATGTTATATGTTGCCTCATTATCTTATCATGATTATTGTTCGGTTTATCTAACTGATTTGTTTAGCTAGCCTGACCCGAGTATTTTATGCTCGGGTCAGACCGAGTTGTTTCAGGTTCGGTCGCTTTGGACTTAGTTTGCTTCGGTGCTTCCGCTTTGGATATATCCGCTATACTATAGATAGCTTTACTTGTTATCCATCCTTTATGATACTCTGATATTATGACTATCTTGTGTATATTCTTTTGACTCACGGATGTGTGAGTAGTGGCTTTGTACCCACTTTTATATTTGGATCTGTACTTGATGTTGTATTGTGCTGAGACTATTTTCTTATTATCTGATGTTGTTCTGTGATGATGTGCATTTTGCTATTATGCTTTGTTCTGATAGATCTTTTAGCCATTGTAGTTTTTCTTTAAGTATTTATTGAATATGTCGAACCACATGAGATGAAAAAAATAGATTCCACTTTTTGACGTGTTCAGTAGATAGTTAAAGTAAGATTACACTTGGTCGCTTCCATTATACTCTATTGTCCGCATTAGCAGACGGTATTATCCATATAATACTCTTTATTAATGAGGCTCTCGAAGTGGGGCACTCATGATCTTGAGTTAGCCGCCATTGTCTTCGCCTTGAAGATTTGGCGACACTATTTATTAGGCGAGTGTTTCATTCTCTATACCGATCATAAATCCTTGAAGTATTTGTTCACTCAGAAGGAACTCAATATGAGGCAATAGCGTTGGCTCGAGTTTCTTGCCTCCTATGACTTTGATATCCAATATACCCCTGGTAAGGGTAATTGTGTTGCTGATGCGCTCATTCGTAGTCATTCGGCTATCGTTTCTATGATGCTTGCCGAATGGGATATTCTTGAGACTCTATCTTTTTGTGATATTCATGATCGAGCTCCATCCTCTGATTCTCCAGTGGTATTATTCAGTTTGGAAGCTCGACCCTCTTTATTGGATCGTATTGCCGATGCTCAGCGGCATGATCCTGATCCTATGCATCTTATTCAGCTTTGTGAGACTGAACCCCGTGATGAGGCATTGCGGGATTTCAGCATTGATCTTCATGGGTGTCTTCGCAAGAAGAACCGTCTTGTTGTGCCTTCTGATTCTGCACTTAGGCATGACATTCTTGATGACTGTCACCGTTCTAAGTATACTATATCCTGGCAGTAGTAAGATGTATGTCGAGATGCATCGCCTTTATTATTGGGAAGGCATGAAGCGCAATGTGGCAAGTTATGTGAGTAATTGCGTGACTTGTCATCGTATTAAAGCCGAACATCAGCGCCCTTCTGGTCTCCTTCAGCCTCTAGAGATTCCATTGTGGAAATGGGATCAGATTTCGATGGATTTCATTGATGGCCTACCTCGTACGAGATCGGGCCATTCTAGCATTTGGGTTATTGTCGATCGCCTCACCAAGTCAGCTCATTTTGTTCCTATTAAATATAATAGGACTGCTTCTCTTTTGGCTAAGTTATTTATCAAGGAAATTGTGAGACTTCACGGTGTTCCTAGTTCGATTGTGAGTGACCGTGATCCTATATTCACCAGTTATTTCTGGAAGAGTCTTCAGCATGCTTTGGGAACAAAGCTTAATTTCAGCACAGCTTATCATCCACAGTCTGATGAACAGACTGAACGGGTGAATCATATCTTAGAGGATCTCCTCCGTATTTGTATTCTTGATTTTGGAGGTAGTTGGGAGGATCATCTACCCCTTGTAGAGTTCTCCTACAACAATAGTTTTCAGTACCGGTATGGTTCCTTTCGAAGCCTTATACGGAAGGCCATGTCGATCACCTTCTTATTGGTTAGAATCCGAGGAGAAGCTTATTCTTGGCCCGGAGTTTGTTCATGATTCTTCTGAGAAGATTGTTCTTATTCGGCAGAGAATGAAAGAGGCACAAAGCCGCCAGAAATCCTACGCGGATAACCGTAGGAAGCATCTCGAGTTCTCGGTGGGTGATCTTGTCTTTATTCGTATTTCTCCTTTGAAAGGGGTTATGCGCTTCAGTGAGACAGGGAAATTGGATCCTCGCTTTGTAGGACCATTTCCTATTATTGAACGTATTGGCCCTGTGGCTTATAGAGTTTCACTTCCAGCTCATCTATCCGGAGTTCACAACGTGTTTCACGTCTCTCAGCTTCGGAAGTGTCTCCGAGAATCGGATTCTGTTATTGACTCTCCTGATTTGCAAGGGCTTGAGATCTCACCAGATTTATCTATTGTATAGCAGCCTATTCGCGTACTTGCCTCGGAGGTGAGACACCTTCGAAACAAGGACGTGCCGCTCATTAAAGTTCGATGGTCCGCTAATCCCAATGACTGTACTTGGGAAACCAAAGAGTTTATCGAGCGATCCTATCCGGGTTTTCTATCTTTGCTTTGCAATGGCGAGAATATCTTTTTATCTCAAGCTTATTTTTCTTGTCTTCTTGGTTGTAAGTATGTAGTTGTTGCAAATTCTTCTCTAGGAATTGCGTGGATGCAATTTTGTTAAGGAGGGGAGATCTGTAACAACACGCATATTTTACGAGTTTATATTTAAATATATCGTCGTTAATCAGATTTAAGTCCGAAAAGATACTTTTTGCAAACGGTCGAATTACGACTCGGGACCACTTCCATTAAGTCCAAAATAGCGTTTGCGATTTTTTTGAGTATAAGCTTCGATATGTTTGGAGTAAGTTGAATTTTGCTATTTTCTGTTGGGCTTTTTGGGTTTGAGTTTGACCCAACTCATCATATAACATAGTTCAGCCCCTCTCCTCTCCTCTTCACTTCATTTCTATTTTCTTAAACACTCAAGCAACTGAAAATGGGGAGAGGAAAGGGAAATTAAAATTCAAAACCCTAGATTCAATTGCAAACTTCAAATTCGTGCTCCAAATTCAAAGAGAAGCTAAGGTAAGCTTCATCTTCATCTTCTCCATCTCTTCTCCTCTTCAATTTCAGAAATTCCTAAACCCTAATTTAGGAAATACTTGTTTTGATATAAGATTGAAACTTGTAGGGTTGAAGTGAAGAGTGGTCGATCTTCTTCTTGTAATACATGCTAGCTGAAATTAAAATTAGTATATTGCTGTTAGTAAATTAAGCATATCTCATTCATCTTAAATCGGAATTAAGATTTTCTTGATGTTCTGGAAAGCATATTTTGTAGTCTATAACTTATATGTTTTGAGCTTTGCATGATTTTGAGGTTTGAATGGTCGAAATCATGTTTGTTTGTTGCTGACCTGACAACAAACTACAGGGTTGATAAAATAAAAACCTGAAATTGTTTTGGCCATAAGTTACACGTTTCTTATCCAAATCTAATAACTTTGGATGTTCTGGAAAGCTTAGAAATAGGGCTAAAAGTTTCATATTTTGAGTTTCATGAAATTTGGAAGTTAATTTGGTCGAAACTGTGCATTCTTACTACTATCCCGAGAGCAAAACGACAGTGATATAGAATTTAGATTCGAGAATTGTTTTAGTCATAGAATTTTCATCCCTGATCGGAATTTGACGGTCTTGGTCATTCCGGAAAGTTTAGAAACTAAGCTACAACTTTTATTTTATTCATTTTGCCAGAATTTGAAGTTTACTATGCCAAAATTGTGGGTTTTCGTCTCTGGCCTGTTAGTGCATAGCTACAGGCCTTAGTCTCTTTTCTCCCGTTGTTTTCAGCGCAGAACCCCGACTTTGCGACGCCATCCCAGGCTCGTCCAATGTTGGATTTCATCGATTTTGGTCTCGTTGGAAAGATGAGGTCGAGTTCTTCAACCCTGTAAAATTTGGTTAAGATCTGGGTGCGTTTGATACTTCGTTTTTATTGCCGAAGTAGCACCCAGAAACTGTTTTGAAAAACATTGATTAATTGTAGTTCAAACGTCCAAATTCGCGACTTCGCTGCGAGCGGGTCCGATGTCTGATTTCATCGATTTTGGTCTCGTTGGAAAGATGAGGTCGTTATCTTCAATCCTGCAAAGTTGGTTTAGATCTGGATGCGTTAGATACTTCTTTTCTATTGCCGAAGTAGCACCCAGAAACTGTTTTACAATAGTGATCATTTTCAGTTATCGTCAGACCAACTTTGAAACATTGCCATTTCTTCGTTTAAGTCGGAACCGAACGATTCTTATTGCATATCAAAGTAGGAGTACTATACTATGCTCCAGAAAATTTTCATCATCGGATCATATGACCCTTCGACCATGTCGTCGAAGTGGGACCTTTGCACTATTTTGACACAACAGAGTTTTGTGATTTTCGTCCGACTTTGAGACGACGTCGTTTCTTCGTTTAAAGTCAGAATTGCCCAATTCTTTTTGCAGTTTGGAGCAGGGATGTTGGTATACATGCCTACTAATTTTCATGCTATTTGGACTCGGTTTGCAGATTCAAATCTGCCGTCGAACTAGTGACTTCGACCTATTTTCAGCGATTTTGTACTTAATATAATTTCGACTATTTTTCTGAGTTTTTCCGATTTCTTTGAGATTTGTCTCTATATTTCATGCACGGATTTTATAAATCATTTTAAAGTGATTTTCCATCAAATTGGCTTTTGAAACTATTATTTAGTATTATTTTAAATATTAAATTAATTACTCCATAATAGGAGAATTTCAAAGACTATTTCTAAAGAGGTTTTCAAACGATTAAAAATCCGTTTTCTTCAACTATTTTCTAAGTAAAATATACACTGTTCTACACTTCAAGCGAAGTGGAAAGGTGATTAAATGGTTAGATAAAACACAGACCATGAATCCGAGCGTTTATCTTTCCGATTAATCCCCGACCTATTTGATTGATCGTTTTGGCCTTTTGGCCTAGTTTACCGATGACATGAGGTAAACTTTTTACTGCTTTGAGTGTGGAAGCTTACGATTGGTTAGTAAACCGTTTAGTGTGAACGTTGCGGTATGGGACTCACGTTACTACTTTACGGGTTCCTTGCTAAGAGTTCGTGACACATTCCTACCGTTAGTGGTAAATGAGTACTGGGCCTACGAGCCTTTACCACTACGGCGTGTTTCCTGAGTGATGCCTTTGGGGATAGTATCTTCGGACTGTCTCCCTTGGGTTTATTTCCTTTGGGATAGTGTCTTCGGACTGTCTCCTTCTGGCTCATCACCTTTTGGATAGTGTCTTCGGACTGTCTCCTTTAGGTGTTGCCCCTTAGCTAAAGTGATGGGTGTGTCACTGGGGTATATTTCCTATGTGATTGAGTATAGTACTACCGCGCTAATGTTTTCCTGTGTGATTTATATTCCCTCGTGTAGCGCCATTCAGTGATGGTTTTATGCAACCACACGATATAAGCACGACTACCTTGTGGAACTTGTTTTATGCCTACACTGGCACTTATGCTTATGTTATGCCGATGATATGAGGCTTGTTATACATCTCTCTTAGATGTTTGTTTCTTCTCTATGTGAGAGATTTTGGTCTTTATTACCATGATATATGTTTCTCTTTTGGAGATTATTATGTTATATGTTGCCTCATTATCTTATCATGATTATTGTTCAGTTTATCTAACTGTTTTGTTTAGCTAGCCTGACCCGAGTATTTTATGCTCGGGTCAGACCGAGTTGTTTCAGGTTAGGTCGCTTTGGACTTAGTTTGCTTCGGTGCTTCCGCTTTGGATATATCCGCTATACTATAGATAGCTTTACTTGTTATCCATCCTTTATGATACTCTAATATTATGACTATCTTGTGTATATTCTTTTGACTCACGGATGTGTGAGTAGCGGCTTTGTACCCACTTTTATATTTGGATCTGTACTTGATGTTGTATTGTGCTGAGACTATTTTCTTATTATCTGATGTTGTTCTGTGATGATGTGCATTTTGCTATTATGCTTTGTTTTGATAGACCTTTTAGCTATTGTAGTTTTGCTTTAAGTATTTATTGAATATGTCGAACCACATGAGATGAAAAAAAAAATAGATTCCACTTTTTGACGTGTTCAGTATGTAGTTAACGTAAGATTACACATGGTCGCTTCCATTATACTCTATTGTCCGCATTAGTAGACGGTATTATCCATATAATACTCTTTGTTAATGAGGCTCTCGGAGTAGGGCGTTACAATGCGGTACCCCAGTAGCCTTTTCATTGTATGGAATCCAATCTCCAATATGTGCCTTTACAGTTTTAGTTGTATACCTAAATATGTTGGAATGTGAGATGCAAGCATTTCTACCATGTTCGATATTTATTTTAAACCCTTAGGCATTATCATAATATCACTTGTTTTAAATAGAAAGTGTTTTTGGTTATCGTTAGGTTAAATCCCATCCGTGTCTAGGTGCGGCATGGTCTTACGATACCTTTTGTTTTTCAAAGGAGTTTTCAAATAGAAATATTGTTATTTGAGTTTACTCACACCAGACCCATGTCTGACCCAGAGTTTATTTTTCTTTTCCCTAAAATCTTGGGTACTCAATTTTCATGAGTACTCAGGTGATCCAGGTTTCTCTCGAAAGCATGTTGGAGGGCTAGAGCAGGTGGCTTCATGGATAGCTATTATTAGTATAAATTATTCCTTTGTGTATGTATGCATGCTCTAAGTATTTTGTGGACAAGCAGTTGTAAATTGTCCTAGTTTGGAACTTATATTATTGAACTCTGATGTAATATTTTGGCTATGACTATGAATATACTACATTTTCTATTATATGATTTTCCCTGTGTGATAAGATTCGACGTTTGATTAGTCTTCTTCCTATCTTTCTCATTTCTTTAACCAAGAATGACTTGTCTTTCGAATGCAATAAAGGAGGTACGCTACAATTAATTTTAGCATACATCAGAATTTATCAACCAACCAATGGATACTAAACACTTTGATAAAGCAAAGGTCGACTAACAAAGATGATATATCTCCAAAAGCATCTTTAATGAAAGGAGTGTACATGTCCAAAAATCAACAAATGACGATGAACAATCTCCTTCAACAAATTTACTCGCGAAGCATGTGCTATCGTCACGCGCGAAGTGCATGCCGTAACACTCATTCTTTATAGTTATTTTAGATAAGTAATCTTGTTCTTTGTGTTAGACTTATAAGTTAATTATTAATGACAATATATGTCATTAATAAGAATGAAAATGGCCACGAATAGACTAAAACAACAGTAACTATTGATATCAAAAAATAAGATCAAGAAATCTATAAATTTGTTTGGTTTGCTTTTAGTGTAAAATTAATGGATCAACTATTGTTAGCACCAAAATTGGTCACTAACCTCGTAGAGAAAGATTGTGTAGAGATATACGTGATGAAAATAAATTAAACAGAGAAGACAATGCTAATTTAAATGCAGAAAGTAAGAACACCAAATTTATAGTGGTTCAGCGTAATTGCCTACGTCCACTTTGAGGTTAAACTTTATTGATCTTCTTAGTTGATGATTACAAATACAATTCGTGAATCAAATGCTTGAATGAAGTTGTTAAGTAGAGAAGATGAGTCTCAAAAATGGCAGAGTCTCCCCAGTGTTCTCTCCAAAAAAGGATCCCCTTTCATTGTGACCCTGCCCCTCTATTTATAGGCAAATATGGGCTGGACTTCCCAAGTGAGCTTGGTGGCCGAATACTCTAGCCCGAGTACAGTGGTTGCTGCTCGCCGAACCAGGTATGTCGAACACCATAATGTCGAACGATCCTTTCTATGCTGAACGGTACGTTTGATGTGTGGGAAGTGCAGGATGGTTGTCAGTTGAAGCCGAACATGCCTCTGTTCAAAGCTCTTGACCGAACAATGCATTTAGGCCGAACGATACTGTCACGTTGAGTGGTTATGTACACTGAACGTCTTCTGGATGCCGAGCACTTCTGTCGCCGAGTTCTTCTGTCGCCGAGTTCTACTGGGCGCCGAATGCTATCTGATGCCGAGCACTCTCTGATGCCGAGTGCTATCTGATGCTGAGCACTCTCTGATGCCGAGTGCTATCTGATGCCGAGCACTCTCTGATGCCGAGTGCTATCTGATGCCAAGCACTCTCTGATGCCGAGTGCTATCTGATGCCGAGCACTCTCTGATGCCGAGTTCTATCTGAATGCCGAGCGCTACGCCGAGTACCATGGGACGCCGAGTGCTACTGGATGCCGAGTACTACGCCGAGTATTCCTTGATGCTGAACACTTTGTGATGCTGAGTTCCACTGGGAGCCGAGTACTAGTTGCCTGGTCAAATCTCCAGGAAACACTTACCCCCAAAAGTGTATTACGTGACTGAACGTGATGCGCTTTGAATCTCGTTTAACTTCCCTTGGTGATGCCTCCTCGAGAATATCTGTGACGGAGGTGTGTGACGAGCGTGGCATGAACGCCGAACGATACGTCCGAAGCCGAACAATCCTCACGTGCCGAGCGACACTTCGCTTTGAAGCCGAACGCTACGACTTTGACCGGTTCCACCGGTCATAGCCTTTTCAACTTCTATCTTCCCCCTATAAAACCAGGTCCTTCCCGTCTCCTCTCCTTTACCTTTTCACTTCTTCCACTCTTCAAAGATTTGCAATTCTCGCTAGCCGATCAGATTCAAAACTTGACCATTCCTTCCTAAGCTCCAATCTGCAAACTAGGTACTGTTCCTTGTACAACTCGAATAGGTTTCAAACGAGATGGCCAAGTGTGTCATGTAGAAAGCTTTAGAGTAGGTTGTCCTTATTGCCGAACGATAATGTGAGGCGAGGAGGAATGATTTGGAGTGTTTGCACATATGGCTATTGGATTTAGCTTCTTCGCGCCGAACCGAATTTAAAAAGGAAAAGGAAAACGTTGGAGGTGGTAAGGGTGTTGGATGGCATAGCTCTGGTTTGGCGCATGTTGTCATGCGCCGAATGGTGGAATGAAGGGCTGCCGAACAGTATTTCATCCGAACAAACTAGGGAATGCCGAACAACAACCTAGCCGAACAAACCAAAGCCAAACACAAATGCCGAACAATAACTTAGCCGAATCGAACCAAAGTCGAACACACTTAAATGCCGAACTGTATCAAGGCCGAACAACATAAATATTGAGCAACCGACATGCCGAACCATGCTTAGGCCGAACAATACAATTGCCGAACATCATTTTAAATGCCGAACAGTATACGTTTTGAACAACTAACCTGCCGAACAAACATACATGCTGAATACTATACTTAGGCCGAACAATCCAAATGACGAACAAAACCTAGCTGAACCATATCAAGGCCGAGCAATGCAAATGCCAGACAATTATAAATGCCGACCAATGATAAACGTTGAACCATACTTAGGCCGAACACTGCAAATGCCGAACGATCCTTTGCCTTGCCTTAAGGCGGGCTTTTTGAGACGGTCAGCGATGACGGTCTTCGAAGGCGACGATTCGAACCTCATTTTTATATCTTTGAAATTTTTAGATTTATTGCTTGCACTAGTTCACACACCACGTGGGGGGAAAACTCGTGTTGCTAATTCTAACGTTTAACGTTTTTTAAGTATAGTTTTCTCAAGCACTTAGCCAGGTTCGTTATTTATTGGGGATGTCAAGGAAGTCTAGCTCCGCCACTATATCCGACAGGCCTGGGCCGTCATCAAGGCCAGGAGCTGCTGATACTTCTAATCCGTCGACTTCTCCTACTCATAACTTAGCACCTGATGCCCTGGAGGCAACAATTCTACTAGACAATCCGATCGATTCACAAGCTTCGAAGATCAACGAAGCCGCACTCCGACGAATATGCTCCATCCATGGGATTCCTTTCGCTGACATGTTAGTCCCTTCGCGACACGATCGTCCTCACCTGCCCTCAGTCGGGTATACCGCCTGTAACAAGTTCGTGTGTTGGATGGGCAGCATGCCTCCGTTTAATTTATTCCTCCGGGATGTATTGCAGTATATCGACATTGCTCCGTCGCAGCTGCACCCGAACGGTCATGCATTTCTATATGGGACCTACTTACTTTTCATGGCCGTCTTCTCCAGACCTCCAACCGCTGGCGATATCAGATACATCTATATGATCAAGAGACGGAAAGACAGTCCTTCCTTTATGTTCCTCGAGCCGTACCACAAATGCCAAATCTTGACAGGGGCATGCAGTAAATTCGCCTTGTACAAACAGGAGTGGTTCTATGTGCGTTGCCCTCCTGGTTTTGCAAGGAGATGGGTTGAAGGCAGTAAGTCTCTCTGCTGAATCATTATTCACATTTAACCGGAGTCATGCTTTTTCTAACTCCTCGTTTCATCTTTTCAGGTATCAACCCGCGTCCGGAAGACCGAGGATATTCTGAGGCCGTTGAGGCCATTAGAGCTCTTCCTGCCGAGGAACGAGACATTCGGTTCATCATTTCAAACGAGTCATTGTCGAGGTTTGGCTTGCTTGCCCCTAGTCGCCGAATTAGCCTTTCGGAGGGCGTCTCTATCCCCAAGCCAGCATCCGGTAAAGGGAAAAAACAGGCCGGATCGTCGTCACGCCGCACTCCCGATACGCACGAAGAAGGTGAGCGCAAAGAAGACGAAGCTCCTGAGACTCAAGGCGAGAATGTGGGACCCGCTTGGAATCCGGCGGTCGAAGTTCAAGACATTGAAACGTCATCCTCCCCTTCGAAGGTAAAGAATAGGTTAAAATACAAAGTTCAGAAAGAGAAAGTTGGTGGCACTTCAAAAGTTATGCCTGTCCCGCCCGAGAAAGAGGCTTCCTCGCAACACCTGGAAAGTTCCCTAAGGGGTCTGTCGAACCTTTCTATTCCCGAAGATATACTTAATTACGGGTTCGATGATCCTGAAGCCCTCAAATTTTCTTCGCCCGCTAGAGGCAACGCGGGAGTTCAACTCCCGATCCAAGGAGACAATACTCCGATCAGTAAAGACAAAAGAACTGGTCCGTCGGGGGGAACACTAGGACACACACGCATATACGCATTCCATCGTACACTTCAAGTTTTTTCTTATTTCCCGGGTTTTTCTTAACTCGTTGTTATCTCCATTCTTTGCAGGTGACATGGGACGCTCTCATGGACTCGATCGCCTTCACGGCTCTTCGATATTTCATCATTCCGAACAGGACTCAGTTTTTGGAAGATGCAGGGACAGAGATGATTATGAAGATAGAGATAATCGTCCCCGCGATTCGTCTTATCGTAAGAAAGTCTATTCCCAATCTTTACAGTCCCGTGATCCTCTTCCTTCAACTGAGCCGGAGAGAGAGAAATCTTCACAGAAGGGTTACCAACCCGATGCTCCTCGAGAACAACACTCCGGTTCCTCGAGCACAAGGCAAATTAGGGAGCAACGAAAAAGAACAGAACTTCCTAAGCCTCCTTCCCCTACTCCCGCGGTTGATCCAACTGTAGCGGAAAATATGGTCGATCTGAAGGCTAAGTTTCCGAAAATCTGCTTTGACGGTCTGAAGTTCCTCCCGGCTATCCACCATATTCCTGGGCATGTGAAGCAGAGTGCCATTGCTTGTAATAACGACGTCTATGTTCAACATGACGCGTTCGTTTATTTGGTTGAAAAGATCTCGGAGGTGTCCGTTGAGCGTCAATATGAGATTGATCGCCTGAAATTGGAGGCGGGCTGCGACAAGAACATTATCAAGCACCAAGACGAAGAGCTCGCTTCGTACCAGTCGAAGCTGGAAGCCGTTGAACAAAGCGCAAAAGATACTGCTGAGGCAGTTACTCGTTTAGAGATGGCTCACAAGAAAGAGCTTGACGAAGCAATCCAGCGCAACGGTGCCCTCGCCCTAGAAAAAGATTCCGTTCAAAAAGAAAGGGACGCGCTCGTCGCGCAAGTCAGAGAGCTGAAAGAATTACTCTCTAGGAGAAGGAGGATAGGGTAGCTGCCCAAGAAGAATCACAACGATACTGTGATGAAATCGTTGCTACCTGGCTTCTGAAAACGAAACTCGATGACGAATTTGCTGAGGTTGAGAAAATGAAGGACGAGGCCCGCGAAGAGGGCAAAAGAAAAGCTGCGAAGGAGATTGACTCTCGCCTCGAGGCGGTCGCAGAAGCTGGCAGGGAAGAGGTCAAATGCATGTTTGACCCGTTGATTGCTGAATATGGAGCCCGCGTCCTTATGCATCGCGACTTAACATTCTTGGGCGACGGCTATCTCGAATCCCTAGCTGAGGCCTGGGAGACTTTGGTAAAGATCAGGAAAATCGAGTCGGGCTCCGAAGAGGTCGATGAGGATTCCTTGGTGAAGGAGTTTCTTAGGGGGAATGAGCCAGCGGATCTATCCGCAGCTCTGGCGCTTTATAGCAAAGGCTCTCCCCTTCAAAAAGAGAAAAGTGATGAAGCTGGTCCATCTAGGGCCAAGACTACCGTTCCTCATATTGCCGCTGCTCCCGCTGCTCAACCGGCCGGTCGGTCGACACTTGATCCGTTCGAGCAGCATGCCGGTTATGACCCTGAAGATCCCGGGCTCGGTGCTCATGTGCTATCCCCTATCCTGGAGGGTGAAACTCCACGCGCCACCGATAGCCAAACGGAACCTGGTAGGAAATTATTCTTCTCTAGAAGTTGAAAGATCTGGCATTCTCCAGCAACAGTTATTCATTTTAACGTTCATTCTTTATGTTTTCATGCAAGCTGTTCTGACCCCGAGCCAACTCCGAAGAGCGATGACGCCAAGGAGGAGGCAGAGAAAACTAGCGACGCTGTCCACGCGGGAGTAATTCCTGGTCCCGATGCTCAAGTGATTGGGGCGCTAGATGATGATAAGCTTGACACTTCATCTCCTGCCGGAGGAAGTGATGAGATTGAAATCACTGGTGCCTCTGAGCATACTTCAAAGATGAGCATGAAGGACCGCCTCGCCGTAGAGGAGAAGAAAAAGGTCGAGGTCAAAATTGAACCTGAAATTCTGGAACTCACCGATCCTCGGAACAGACCTTTGAAAATCATTCTCCCAGGCAGGTCCAAACCACTGGAAGTTCCATCTCCTACTCCTGACTCCTCTTCTCTAGCAAGCAAGAAATCCAAGAAAAAGCGTGAGGGAGAGGAGTCGTCGGAAAAAACAAAGGAAGACAAGAAGAAGAAGCCAAAGAAATAATCGATACACTCGTTCAACGAGCATCTTGCTTAAGTCTTGTAGTTGTTTTTATCTTTGTAGCTTGTAGCTTGTATAGATAAGTTCTCAACTCTGAGTTTTGTAGGAGTAACTGTGTAACCCCATTTTGAACTATTGAATGAAGTTTAGTTTCTTTTTTGTTTGAATGATTGTCTTGCTTTTATTTTGTTTGCTGATTAACTGTAGTCGCAGCTCATGTTCTTATGAGTCGCATTATCTCCCAGTCCGTTTTCGTGTTGTTCAAACATCTCCAGATGTGGCATATTTCTTGTTCTACATCTCTCGAGTACTTGGACTTTTTTTTCTAAATCTGCGCTCCGAGGATTTAGAGTAAGTTGATCCGCGTTCAGGGGATTCAATGATTTGAAATCGTTTATACTCTAGTCCGCGCTTCGGGGACTTAGAGTACTCCGATCCGCGCTTTGGGGATTCGAAGACTTGAAATCGTTTATACTCTAGTCCGCGCTTTGGGGACTTAGAGTACTCCGATCCGCGCTCTGGGGATTCGGAGATTTGAAATCGTTTATACTCTAGTCCACGCTCCGGGGACTTAGAGTACTCCGATCCGCGCTCTGGGGATTCGAAGACTTGAAATCGTTTATACTCTAGTCCGTGCTCTGAGGACTTAGAGTACTCCGATCCGTGCTCTGGGGATTCGGAGATTTGAAATTGTTTATACTCTAGTCCGCGCTCCGGGGACTTAGAGTACTCCGATCCGCGCTCTGGGGACTCGAAGACTTGAAATCGTTTATACTCTAGTCCGCGCTCTGGGGACTTAGAGTACTCCGATCCACGCTATGGGGATTCGGAGATTTGAAATCGTTTATACTCTAGTCCGCGCTCTGGGGACTTAGAGTACTCCGATCCACGCTCTGGGGACTCAAAGACTTGAAATCGTTTATACTCTAGTCCGCGCTCTGGGGACTTAGAGTACTCCGATCCACGCTCTGGGGATTCGGAGATTTGAAATCATTTATACTCTAGTCCGTGCTCTAGGGACTTAGAGTACTCCGATCCGCACTCTGGGGATTCGGAGATTTGAAATCGTTATACTCTAGTCCGCGCTCCGGGGACTTAGAGTACTCTGATCCGCGCTCTGGGGATTCGAAGACTTGAAATCGTTTATACTCTAGTCCGTGCTCTAGGGACTTAGAGTACTCCGATCCGCGCTTTGGCGATTCAGAGATTTGAAATCGTTTATACTCTAGTCCGCGCTCCAGGGATTTAGAGTACTCCGATCCATGCTCTGGGGACTCGAAGACTTGAAATCGTTTATACTCTAGTCCGCGCTCTGGGGACTTAGAGTACTCTGATCCGCGCTCTGGGGATTCAGATATTTGAAATCGTTTATACTCTAGTCCGCGCTCCGGGGACTTAGAGTACTCTGATCCGCGCTCTGGGGACTCGAAGACTTGAAATCGTTTATACTCTAGTCCGCGCTCTGGGGACTTAGAGTACTCCAATCCACGCTCTGGGGATTCGGAGATTTGAAATCGTTTATACTCTAGTCCGCGCTCTGGGGACTTAGAGTACTCTGATCCGCGCTCTGGGGATTCGGAGATGTTAGATCGTTTATACTCTAGTCCACGCTCTGGGGACTTAGAGTACTCCGATCCGTGCTCTGGGGATTCGGAGATTTGAAATTGTTCATACGAGTCCGTATGTCGTACAGGATAATGTAGTTCGTCATCCAATTATGAGATATAGAAACGTTAGTGATTTATGGAAAATACGGCTTCAAGCCTTTATTAATGAAATCAACTAAACTGTTCGATTACATAGTTAAAAAGAAACTAAGTTATGACTGAAAGGAAATATGCAGGAAATAACAGTGCCTAAAACAAGAAAGAAAACATGCTAAATGTAGTAGTACCGCAGATGTTCACTGTTCCATGCTCGGGGGAGTGTCGTGCCATCAACGGTCGCTAGCTTGAATGTTCCCTCTCCAAGCTTCCGTTCAATGGCGTACGGACCTTCCCAGCTGGGATTCATACGTGATGGTACTGGGAAAACTCGTTTCAGAACGAGATCACCCACATCGAAAATCCTTGGGCGGACTCTGCCGTCATAGTAACGTTTGACTCGTTGCCTATGCGCTGCCGCCCTTAGTTCAGCTTCTTCACGTTTCTCATCGATGCAGTCCAGTGATTCCAACAAGAGGTCCTGGTTCGCCTTGGGATCATAATATGTCACTCGGTGTGATGGAACTTCAAGTTCTACGGGTATAACGGCTTCAGAGCCGTATGCCAAGACGAATGGAGTGTGGCCGGTCGCGGACTTGTGGGTAGTTCTATATGCCCATAATGCTGTCGGGAGTTCATCTACCCACTTGCCTCCAACCTTCTCCAGACGCTTCTTCAGTATGGACTTGATTATTTTGTTAACGGCCTTGACTTGTCCGTTAGCTTTCGGGTGTGCAACGGCGGCGAACTTCTTCTCGATGCCATACTCTAAACAGAACTCTTTGAACTCTTTGCTTTCAAATTGTGTCTCGTTATCCGTAATGATGGTGCGAGGAAGGCCAAAGCGGCATATAATGTTTCGTACAACGAAGTTAATGACCTTCTTAGAGGTGATTGTGGCCAAAGGTTCTGCCTCAGCCCATTTTGTGAAATAGTCGACTGCAACTATCGCGTATTTTGCGCCACCTTTGGATATAGGCAAAGAGCCGATTATGTCGATTCCCCAGATTGCGAATGGCCAGGGACTAATCATTTGTGTGAGTTCCGTTGATGGAGCCCTCGGGATTTTCGCATATCTTTGACACTTGTCACATTTTCTCGCGTAGTCTGCGGCGTCCCGATTTTCGGTTGGCCAGTAATATCCATAGCGGAGGATCTTCTTTGCTAGCGTTTGCCCCCCAGTATGGTCGCCACATTCCCCTTCGTGAACCTCTCTTAAGACCCGCTTTGTCTCGTCATGAGCGTTGCATCGTAATAATGGGAATGAGAATCCTCTTCGATACATTAATCCATCATGAATCACGTATCGCGCGGCCTTTCGAAGGACCTGCCGTCTTTCACTCCTTTTTTCTGGTAAAGCCCCGGTCGTCAGGTACAGTTTGAATGGGGTTATCCACGATTCCTTCTCGATTTCTGTTTCCAACACGCGATCGACTTTCATCTCATCTATGCTCGGGGCATGCAAGACTTCAACGGGATACAATCCCATTTGCTGTGCATCGCCGGTACTCGCAAACTTAGCCAACAAGTCGGCTTCTTTGTTCTGTTCGCGCGGGACATGTGAAATGTCATAACGCTCAAGATTTGAGAGTAGTTCTTGGACCTGAACAAGGTACGGAGCAAGCTTTCGTCCCTTTGCTTGGTAGTCTCCCCGTACTTGGTAAACCACCAACTGTGAGTCACAAAAGATTTCAATTGATTTGATCCCGAGCTCCCCGATGAGCTTCAAGCCAGCGATCAGTGCTTCATATTCTGCTTCGTTATTTGTAGCCGGGAAATCAAGCTTCAAAGCATAACAGATTGATCGGTTTCCGGAGTTATAAGAACTATGCCCGCGCCGGAGCAACGGTCGTTTGATGCCCCATCAGTGTATAATTTCCATCGAACGGGGGGAATGATGTCGTGATTACCCGGCTCGACGGGTATGGTAAACTCAGCGATAAAGTCTGCTAATGCTTGCCCTTGTATGGCTCTCCGTGGTAAGTAGGCGATATCGAATTGGCTCAACTCGATGTTCCATTTTAGCAATCTTCCAGAAGTTTCTGGTCATTGGAGTACCAGCCGCAGGGGTTGATCGGTATACACACTGATTGAGTGTGCTTGAAAGTATGGGCGCAGCTTACGTGATGCAATCACCAAGCAATAAGCCAATTTCTCAATTTTAGGGTAATTTCTCTCTGCCCCCGTTAAACGCTTGCTAACATAATACACCGGCTTCTGGACTCGATCCTCCTCACGAATTAAAGCCGCACTTATCGCATGAGGGGATACAGCCAGGTATACGTACAACATCTCGTGGTCTACTGGTTTTGATAGCACTGGTGGACTCTCCAGATGCCTTACCAGATTCCGGAATGCTTCCTCACAACTAGGCGTCCATTCAAAATTCTTCTTTCCCTTCTTTATTATATCAAAGAACGGGATGCACTTGTCGGTTGCCCTGGATATGAATCGACTCAGCGCAGCTACTTTTCCGTTCAAGCTCTATACCTGCTTTATAGTCCTGGGAACCTGCACATCTCGAATAGCTTGGATCTTTTCTGGGTTAGCTTCAATTCCTCTAGCATTGACGATGAATCCCAAAAACTTCCTTGATGCGACGCCGAAGGAACACTTCAGAGGGTTGATCTTCATCCCATAAAACCTGAGTATGTCGAACATTTCAGCCAAGTCTCGAATGTGGTCGTTTGACCGTCGTGACTTCACGATCATGTCATCCACATAGACTTCCATCGTTCTACCCAGCTGGTCCTTGAACATTCGATTCACTAAACGCTGGTAAGTTGCTCTTGCGTTTTTCAATCCAAAGGGCATCACTACATAGCAATATAGTCCGACATTTGTAACGAAGCTTGTGTGTTCTTGGTCCGGAATATGCATCGGGATTTGATTGTACCCTGAGTATGCATCCATGAATGATAACAGCTCATGTCCTGCGGTGGAGTCGACAAACTGATCGATCCTAGGCAACGGGAAACTGTCCTTAGGGCATGCTTTGTTCAAGTCGGAATAATCTACGCAAGTCCTCCATTTCCCATTCGCCTTTTTTACCAGCACGGGGTTGGATACCCATTCAGGGTAGAGGGCGTCGCGGACGAACCCATTTGCTTTGAGTTTGTCCACCTCCTCTCCGAGAGCAGCGGACCTCTCCGGGTCCATTCCTCTCCTTTTTTGTTTAACCGGGACGTATTTCGGGTCTATGTTCAACATATGACTCATGATGGCAGGAGAAATCCCACACATATCAGAATGCGTCCAGGCGAAAACATCAAGATTCGCCCGGAGGAAGTCGCTAAGGTCTTCAGTCATCGCGGGGCCAAGCTGTGATCCGATCTTCAGTATTCGTGAAGGGTCGTCATGGCTAACTGAAATGTCAATCGTTAATTCAGCCGGCGCTGCCTTCTCTTCCCTGGGTTTCCCATCGTCATCTCTCGGATCTATATCTCTGAAGATCCGAGAACTATGCCCGAGCCAGGGCTCGGGCACTACTTGTCAATTATCCGTATTAAGGATGCGGACGGGATTGTCCGCAACCTTTCCCTTCTCCCTCCGATGGGCCTCTCGGAGCTCAGCCACATAACAGGAACGACCAGCTGCTTGGTCGCCATGAACAATACCTACTCCTTTGTCAGTTGGGAACTTCAAAGTTAAACACCACGGGGCTAACGCTTCCCTAAACTCAGCCAGGGCCGGCCGACCCAAGAAAACATTATATGGAGAATCCACATCCAAAACTACGAAGGGTAGAATTCGCACCCTCCGACGCTCGCCTTGTCCCAGTTCAACTGGTAACTCAACATACCCTACGGCATCGGTCGCTGCGCCGTTGAAGCCGTGTATACGAGCCTTGGACGGTTTCAAGTCCTTTGTTTCCAGTTTCATTTGGTCATAAGCCTTCTTGAAGATGATGTTGACTGAACTTCCGCAATCAATCAGAATTCTTTTCACATATGGTGGTCCGATCGTCGCAGATATGACCATCGGGTCGATGGTTGGCGCCTCTACTTGATCAGCATCTCTGTTTCTGAACACTATATCGTCTGTCATTACGCGCTGCTGCTTAGCAGGGGTCCCATCATCCACGTTCGAACAGCACTCAAAATCTGCATGCTTCAGGGAGCTTGCATATCGCTCCATCTCTTGCCAATTCTTATCTACGGGGTGAGGTCCGCCGATAATTGTATTTATGACCAGTCTGCCTACGGTTCGGGCAGGCTCCTCAGGATGACGCGGAGCTGGTGCACGACCTGGGTTGGACGTTCCCTATCCTCCTTCCTATGGATCCTTCACAAATTCTTGCAACTTATTTTGCCTGATCAACTTCTCGATAGCGTCGTGCAGGTGTCTGCACTCTTCCGTATTGTGCCCATAAGTCTCATGGAAGCGACAATATTTCCCGGTCCGCTTCTGTTCCTCGGTTGATTCTTTTGGACGTGGCTTTCTGTACTGAAAAGTATTGCAGGTGGATAGGTAGATGTTCTCAAGCGGCACGTTCAGCGGAGTATACTCGCTGTAGCTTGGAATTCTCGATTTCCACTTCCCCGCTTCTCTCTCCTTCCCTTGATTCCTTCCTTCGGACTCCTTAGGCTGCCCAGGCTTGTTTTGGACATTGACTTGGACCTTTCCCGAGCTATCTCTGGACTGCTTCACAGCAATGTTGCTTTTCATAGACTCTTGGACGGGTCCTGATGCCTTATCTCGTCGTACCCACCTAGCTTCCTCTCTTCTTATGAACTGGTGTGCCTTTGAGTAGAAACGCTCTAGCGTAGTCGGAGGTTTTCCTGCCAACCAGTCTCCAAACTCAGAATTTGGATCCACACCTCTCATTACCGCCATTAGAATTGCATGATCATTGGGATTACTGACTTCAGTTGCCGCAACATGGAATCTTTGTAAATATTCCTTCAATGACTCCCCAGGATTTTGGATTACACTTGACAGAGACATTACGTCCTTTGGACGTGTAGTGTGTATCCTGAACTGCTCAATGAACTTCTTTGCCAATTCCTCGAAATTTGATACGGACTGCGGAGGAAGTCGGGTGAACCACATAGTAGCGATCCCAGATAGAGTAATCGAAAAGCATCTACACTTGGTGGCATCATTTGCTCTTGCTGAATCCATCATCCATTCGTACCTCATGACGTGCTGTCTGGGGTCAGTCTTTCCCTCATATGCATGGATAGTAGGCATACTAAACTTCCTGGGGTACGCCGCCTGCAACACAACATCTGTGAATGGAGTATGACTTCGTGACACTCCCCGATCATCATTCGATAAGCCCTGATTTTCTTTCATCAATTGCCTGATCATGGCTGTCAGATCTGGTGTCTGTATGGAAGGTGGAAGGTTAGAGTCTGTTCTACGCGACTGTCCGTGCTGATGCCTCCTCTCCTGGCGACCTGCCAATCGTGCGTCTTGAGGTTCGACATCGTCGGCGTTTTGATGGTCTGGGACTCCAGCTTCCACTCGCACTTCGGTCCCGAGGTTTCCAGCTCCTGATTGGTCACGGTCTCCAGCTGTTCGAACAGCAGCATCTGCCCGCACAGCTTTGGTCTTACGTCGTCTGCGCCTGGGAGGTTCATCAGAGGAAGTTGAGCTGTCAGATGAAGAGTAAGGAGCGGGATTGCCCCCAGCTGTTGAGTGAGTTGTGCCATCAGGTTGGCGTTAGCTTGCATCTGGTCTCCTAGTTGTCTCCTGCTTTCCCTAAGTTCTCTCATCAAGTCGTTGAACTCTATTTTGGTGACAACTGGAGTCTGGTCTTGAGCGGCAATTCCTGCACTCGGAATTGCTGGTTGATTGCTAGGTCCTACTTGTTGCACGCTAGCAGTCTCATGGGCATCCACATTATGAGAAGCTGACCTAGTACGTGGTCCTGCCATTGTAGAGTTATCGGTATGAACTCTGAGTAGAATCAACGGATGTCCTATCAGTGAGTCGGATCTTCCTTGGGGGATTTGTTCAATCCAGTAGCTTCAAAGCAAATCCTTGAGGTCTGAGAATTCAATTCTCAGTGAAAGCACCAAAGTGTTAGCACCAAAATTGGTCACTAACCTCGTAGAGAAAGATTGTGTAGAGATATAAGTGATGAAAATAAATTAAACGGAGAAGACAATGCTAATTTAAATGCAGAAAGTAAGAACACCAAATTTATAGTGGTTCAGCGTAATTGCCTACGTCCACTTTGAGGTTAAACTTTATTGATCTTCTTAGTTGATGATTACAAATACAATTCGTGAATCAAATGCTTGAATGAAGTTGTTAAGTAGAGAAGATGAGTCTCAAAAATTGCAGAGTCTCTCCAGTGTTCTCTCCAAAAAAGGACCCCCTTTCACTGTGACCCTGCCCCTCTATTTATAGGCAAATATGGGCTGGACTTCCCAAGTGGGCTTGGTGGCCGAATACTCTAGCCCGAGTACAGTGGTTGCTACTCGCCGAACCAGGTATGTCGAACACCATAATGCCGAACGATCCTTTCTATGCCGAACGGTACGTTTGATGTGTGGGAAGTGCAGGATGGTTGTCAGTTGAAGCCGAACATGCCTCTGTTCGAAGCTCTTGGCCGAACAATGCATTTAGGCCGAATGATACTGTCACGTTGAGTGGTTATGCACACTGAACGTCTTCTGGATACCGAGCACTTCTGTCGCCGAGTTCTTCTGTCGCCGAGTTCTACTGGGCGCCGAATGCTATCTGATGCCGAGCATTCTCTGATGCCGAGTGCTATCTGATGCCGAGCACTCTCTGATGCCGAGTGCTATCTGATGTCGAGCACTCTCTGATGCCGAGTGCTATCTGATGCCGAGCACTCTCTGATGCCGAGTGCTATCTGAATGTCGAGCGCTACGCCGAGTACCATGGGACGCCGAGTGCTACTGGATGCCGAGTACTACGTCGAGTATTCCTTGATGCCGAACACTTTGTGATGCTGAGTTCCACTGGGAGCCGAGTACTAGTTGCCTGGTCAAATCTCCAGGAAACAACCATTATTGAAAATATTGTTAAGAACGAAAAAATAAATATTAAGACTGAGTGCTTATGAAATAAAATAATAGTAATCCTGCTTTTTGTGCTTAATTTTGTTTTCAATTACTAATGAAAATAAAAGGAAGGATGAAAAATAAATATGAATACGAACAAAATAAATATTAATACCATGAGCTTATCATAATAAGCAAGCTTGTTCTTTGTGTTAAATTTAATAGTCAAGTAGTAATGAAATATAAGCATGGTCGAGAAAACAAACAAATAATTATGGGTCGAATACTAATAAAAATTAATATTATAAACCAACAGAGATAATATTAAATCTTTATTAATGGTTGGCTTGGAAGCGCAAACTTTTGGTCTGACCGTAAACTTCCAGAATTGCCCTTTATATGGAACATGGAAAATATATATGTTAATGTATAATTAATTTAAACAAATGAATATATCTTGATTTATTGTATACCATATCTGAAGATTTATGAATTTCAAGGTTATGCATTAAACTATGAATAAATGATACAAATATCAAAATGTATATGTATGAAAAACTTAATGAGTGCAAAATTAGATTTAGGGATGTTGTGCACAGATTGCATAAATGCAAAAAAACAGTAACAAGATCTAGATTTGCCGATTTGAACATCACTGAATCTAGCAAATATTATTCTATTACTCTAAATAAATTGTAAATAACTATAAAAAAGAAAAGAGACGCACAATATTTATATTGGTTTCACTATCATCAAGATAGTGTACATCCAGTCCAAAGGAGAGAGATTTTATTACACATGAGAGAGTTACAAGAGATTACAAGATAATAGTTTACAAACCAAAGCCCTAAATTAGGGTTAACAAGAAGAGACACTCTATTTGTGGATCGCTGCAATGGAGGCAATTTACAATGGTGACAAATGGTGCAAACATAGCAAGTAATTCACTCATTTCTTTAATTAGCAAATATAAGAGTAAAGAATCCCAAAGAAATACGTTTACTAAGAAAGAAATAATATGCATACCTTATGCATATATTTTATTCCATAACATGTGCATATATTTATTTCCTTGTCATCTGACACAAATGCAATCCAATAATTTATGCATTTCTATATTAAAAATAATGCTTGATTACTTTCCATGTTACCATAACATCCTCCTAGATGCTCCGAACGACCTCCCATCTCTTTCATAGTGAAGAAAACATAATCCTATTAAAAATGACATATAATTTGAATCGTAAAATCTCAACACTCCACCTCGATCCAAATTTTCTTTTCAACATAAAACTCTTAAAAATGAACTCCACCTTCAACCAAAATCTCTTAACAAGATAGATACCAAAAATGAATACTTACCCAATGGGTTCCGGCAAGGCCACCCCCTGTCACACCTTACTAATGAGCTCAGACTATTTCCATGCCTGCCAACAAAATGTTGCAAATATCCAAAATCAAAAGAAGGTAGATAACAAAATAATCGCAAAGCCACCAAGGCCAAAAAATCCTCTCAATCACCACTCAAATCTCTCTCCTCCCACATACCTTATCTGCCAAACAACAAACCCATGGAAATCAACATAAGACTCTCACATCAGCGTTGAGTCATGAAGCAGATATAGTTCCCAAATCCAGTTGTCCCTTCAACACACTAAACTCCTTATCACCAAAGTTCCAAGACTGGAATGCTCTTCTCTCTCAACATAATCTCCTCCGTCTGTATCTCCTATATTGCACAAAATCCTCTTTTCCATCAAAATGAGTGGTATCATAATTACCACCGGATCTACCGCTCTTTCTAAAAACAATAAATGCACAAATTTAAACAAATCGCTTGCTCTGATACCAATCTGTTGTGCAAAAATTACACAAATGCGGAAAAAAACAAGATCTAGATTTGCCAATTTGAACATCACTCAATCTAGCAACAATTATTCTATTACTCCAAATAAATAGTAAATAACTATAAAATAGAAAAGAGATGCATAATATTGATACTGGTTCCACTATCATCAAGATAATATACGTCCAGTCCAAAGGAGAGAGATTTTATTACACATGAGAGAGTTACAAGAGATTACATGATAAGAGTTTACATACCAAAACCCTAAATTAGGGTGAAAAAGAAGAGACATTCTATTTGGGGATCGCTGGCGGAATGTCAGGATGAGTTAACAATGAAGTCTACTCCTCAATATATAGCTAGTGCAAATTAATGAGGGTCGTCGATTAAATTACCAAGATATGGTAAGAAGATAATGGAGGCAAATTACAATGGTAACTAATGGTGCAAACATAGCACGTAATTCACTCATTCCTTCAATTAGCAAAGATGGAAATAAATAATCCCAAAGAAATGCGTTTACTGAGAAAGAAATAATATGCATATCCTTTGGCATATATTTTATTCGATAACGTGTGCATGTATTTATTTCCTTGCCATCTCATGCAAATGCAATCCAATAATTTATGCATTTCCATATTAAAAATAATGCGTTATAACTTTCCTTGTTACCATAACTTCCTCCTCGATGCTACGAACGACCTCCTGTTTCTTTCATAGTGAAGAACACATAACCCTCTTCAAAATGACATATATTTTGAATCATAGAATATTAACAAGGGAAGAGAAATAAAATGTTGCAAAGTGGAAATAATAAGAATTAATTTAATAACGCTGTTATTATATCAATTTACCACACCATCAAGCAAGTGGTTGATATGACATTATTCAATTATGAGAATAAACACATAGCAAAATTAAGGGCAGCAACCATATAACGTTATACAATTATGGTTACAAATTGAAAAATATAACATGTTATATGTATAGTTGCGATATCTCTCTGTTAACTTTACAATAAAAAACCTACTAGAGTATTTATGTCCATTAGATACCACTCGATAGCATTTGCCATGTATAACTTTTGGTCCAACCGTGAACTTTCGAATATATGTTAATGTATAATTAATTTAAACAAATGAATATCTCTTTATTTATTGTATACCATATCTAGAGATTTATGAATTTCAAGGTTATGCATTAAACTGTAAATAAGTGATGCAAATATCAAAACGGAAATGGCTATACAATGTTGGAAACGATTTAGTTAGTTGATTCCGATTGCTTAATTTAAACAAATGAATATATCTTGGTTTATTATATATCATGTCAAGAGATTTATAAATTTGAAGGTAATGCATTAAACTGTTAATAAATGATACAAATATCAAAACGTATATGTATGAGAAACTTAATGAGTGCAAAAATAGATTTAAGATAAGAGAAATAAAATGTTGCAAAGTGGAATTAATAAGCATTAATTTCAATTAATTCAATAATGTCGTTATTATATCAATTTAGGCACAAAATAGAAATATTCAAACTTCATAACATAAATATAGCATTCTAGAAATATCTACCAAATCCTACGAATGCCACCCACTCTATCCATCCATATTCACTTCTCTTTCCACCAATATTTCTTTTCCATTTCTCTCTCTTGTCATCTCCATTCATATCCCCCACCATCACTGTTTCCTTTTGTACACGCTTCATTGAGTTGCTCGCCATCGTTAATCTCCGATGTCACAGCTTAATGTTAGTGTAATTATACCACTAAAACTGTGCTTTACACTATAGCACTATCTTGCACTTTTATATTTAAATCTTATTCTATAGGAAAAAAAAATCGTTTCTGGAACCGCAACTTCTACGCTTTAGTTTTATATTAAAAAGGTGATTTGCACTTTTTAGAATTTGTTCGTATTGTTTATCTAAGTGCATTGCTCTGCGTATTCTCAAAATAATATCATGGCTACATGTTATTATCGGATATAAAATCAACCGACTGATGGAAATTTATTATTTTTTTATCTTATTTTTTATTTTAAAATATCATTCATTCTTATGCTATAGGAAAAAAATCATTTATGTGGCTGCAACTTCTACACTTCTATTTTATATTAAAAAGATAATTTGCACTTTTTAGAATTTGTTTATACTGTTTATTTAAGTGCGTTGCTCTATGTATTCTCAAAATTATATCATGATTACATGTTATTTACGGACATAAAATCAACTAATCAATGAATTTTTTTCTTTTTTCATATTGTTTTTATTTTTAAATATGCATAAAGATTGTGCTTCTTATAAAAAATATTCAAAAGTACATGTCAGTCATCACGTTATTATTACTTTACTCTATATATTAAAAACTAAATTACTGTAACATCTCGCCTTTTTGTACGCTTTAAGTAGACACACATGCCGACTCAAACCATATAGAAGGGCGGATTGTTATTGGGGTGAATAAGAAAAGCAGAGAAAGAGACAAAAACAATACAGAATCTAGCAGCGGAATGACAAAATATAATAATCAAATACCATTTCATGAAGCTATTTACAAAACATTTGATTATACTTATACAATACAAAATCAGAGTTACACATATCAAAGATAAATAAATAATAATGCAGCGGAACAGTAAGAATGCAGTGGAATAAATATAGTAAATAATAGAAGTACAAATCTTCATCTTCGTCCTCCAGAAATAAGGTCTTCAAATCTTGAAATGCTCAGGCTGACCCGAGCATTTCGGGATTTGACAAAACACTCGAGTCGGAACTAAAAGATCTTATGTGAGTCAAATCAACGGTTAATAAATATGAGTTAAACGGCGTCAGAGATGTTTACGGGGTTTGACATCTCCTATCCAGTGTCTAACGTAAGTGCAGTAACTTAAGAGATGTTCAGGATTCACATCTCCTAAGGATTCGTTAAACTATCTACTATGTAGTATAATACGCTATTATAATATGTCTACAGTAATATAAACTATTAAAATAGCGTTAAGGCGTTACATTTTCCCCCTTAACACATTTTTATTTCCCATAGTCTATACATTACCATAATCCTACCCGTACTGGGTGTTGTTAGAGGGTACTCCATAGGTATGGTATGAACCAAACTCGTAGAAGGCGCGCTAGGGTAGGTGACACGGCACAACTAGGCAATGCCAGGGTAGATATACCAATTACGCATCCGGACTGTTGGTAACGCATATCCGCAACTACCGCCCAACTCGAAACACACTCCCGAGTAAAAATCGAAGGGTGGCCACCAAATAAATCAAAAGTCAGAATATAGTATCGATGGAATGTGTCTGATCGGAGGGGCTACCTCACTTGGCTCGGAATCGCTCCTGTTTTAGCCACCTTATGCTAACTCACGAGAGTTAGGTCCACGTAAATATACCTTTAGGATCGTCGCCACCATCCTACTTCATTTTGGAATCTCCACCGCGTACACAGTTGTCAAAATGGTTTTCGGTATTGGCAGAGAGTATGACAACATCTGATCCCAGTCTCTTTAACAACCAATCGCTTATTACACACCAGATGGTTCTTTTACATTTCCAAAATCGTATAATTGATATCAAAATATCATATTCAATTCAAACCATATCACTTTCGAAATCATTACTTACTTTCGAAACAATATTCACTTTTTGAAATCATATCACATTTGAAATCATAGTTCAAAATTTTTATTTCATTTCAAAAGTCATATTCACAATTTATACCAAATTATCATATTCTCAAAACCATAATATTTTCGAAGTCATATTCACTTTAAAAATCGAGAATTTGATTATAAACCCATCCATTTTACTTAGTTTGGAATTTGGAAGAAAGTAGTTTAAATAGTTATAAATAGTTAAAATACTCCAAAATAGTTAAATCTAGGTAAAGTACCTTTAAATTGATTTAAGATTGTTAAATAGATTTAATTTAGATTAAATATAATTAAAATAGATTAAATAGCTTAAAATAGATTAATTAGATTTAAAATAAATTATAATGGTTTAATTAGTTTAAAATAAATTAAATTGGTTTAAAATAGTCAAATAATTTATATAGTTAATATTAGTTAAATAGTTTAATAAATTTGAAAATCTTAATAATTATAAATATATTTTAAAACAGTTTATATTAAAATATGAGTTTGGAATTTATATTAGTTTAAACTACCCATTTCATTTCAACATATTTGGACCATTTCAAATTTCCAAATCGACAAACCAAATTTTAATAAATTATCGAATTTCATATCATTTAAATCCATGTTCAAAATATCAATACGGATTACTCCAACTTCAACATATTTCAAAGTTATTTTCAAACAAATTCAATCATTCAATTTCGATAGAATTTCATTTATACATAAAAGTTTAGCTTTAAACTTCTGATTTACTTTCTTAAAGAAATTCCTTTTTAAACCAATTCGCATTTCAACACAAACTTGATTTTTCAATAATACTTCAATTTACATAAATCAAATTTTATTTCAAAACATCAATTGATTAAATTCAAAAAATTAAGGATTTTAAAATCATTTAATTTAACCAATCCGGTGTCCGTATATAATTTTCTACCATAGGGTCAAGTGATACGGATATTTATCATTTCAATCTGCAATTTAAAATTTTATATTTATTGATATATATCATTTCAATCCGTAATCCCGAAAATAATAAAATCCACAAAATCACTCGAGTCTATCATTTCAACCCACAACGATTTTTCCTTAATCTATTGATCATTCGGGTATGTATCATTTCAACCCATAGTGAACTTGTAGTTTATAACAATATAAAATAAAACATCCATTCATCCAATGTCAATAACCAACATCCATTACAAACATCATCCAAATCAATCAATAAATATCAATATAGAACTGAAAATCAATAACAGGTATTTAACTGTCAATTTATATTCAATAATAAATTAAATAACGATTTAATTCAAATAAATTCAAATTAACTAAGATGATGATTTAAAATATACCAAACAGTCATAAATAAATTTCAAATCACATCAAAATTTAATTTAACTAACATAAGAAAGTTTAGAAGTTGTGAGTGGGTTAAAACACTCACCTTTTAATTTAAATCAAATTTAAATTCAAAATAAGCCCAAAATTTGAACGGCCTCAGAATTCATCCAAACTGGCGTCAAAGTGTTCAGAATTTTATTACGATCCCAGTGGAGAAAACCGAATGTGAAACGGACCTCGTACGCAAAAGTTATGATACTTAGAACAATTGAAATTCAAAATTAAATTAAATAAAACAAAATGTTCAATACCCACTCACACAGGCCACGTCACCATTCCCCTTCACCATGCTACAGTCATGCATCCTTAAAGACATGCACCCACTCACCCAATCTGCAATGTCCCTGCTCGAAGCCGCCGCCCCAGCTGCCTACGCCACGACCTAGGCCTCGCCGATCAAACCCCCACTACCTACAACCCATGCGCAGCCACGCGACTGAGTCGCGTCCCACTCTAGCCACGAAATTTTTGCAGCCGCCACTGATACTAGCCAACCCTAGTGAATTTTTTCCGCAAATCCATCCATCGATTCACCGTGCGAACGACACAGATGCACTCCCCCCGATGGCCTCTATACAACCATATCATCGATTTGTCGATCAAGCGAAGTCGATCACGACACAACAGACGACCGAGAATCGTTCTTCGAATTTAGGACACACATAGACCAAGATCGAAAAATGAATCACATATTTGACTTGTGCTCGCCGAGAGCTTTAAATCGATATATAATTCGATATAGTTTGAGAAGATTGATTTTCAATTTGATTTTTGATTTGGATTTGAAATTTGGGAATTAGGGTTTGTCTACCGTTGGAAGGAGAGGAACAAATGAAATTGTACGTATAGATAAACTGAGTTGAGAGACACTAGGGTTTATAACGGTATATATATATATATAGGCAAGAACAAAATAGAAATGAATGGGCTCGATTGGTTAGGAAAGTTGAACGATGAATGACCCGAAAAGCCCGTTTCGTTTCCGAAACAAAATGGGTCAACCCATATATCAAAATGGATGTTTTCAGAAATTTTAAATCCAATGGAACAGGTTTCAGGTCCTAATTGCATCGTATGAAGAAGTTATATTAAAATCCGTTTATTTCATATTGATTTCAATTAAATTAATTTCTAGACGTTTCGAGTCCGTACGATCAAACGACAAGTCCGATCGTTACGAAACTTGAAGTCTTACAATAATTCACTGATACGGATCCGATGAAACTGGTTTCGTCGAAATACAAGTCAGTGGCCAAAATGGCTATATTTCAGTTAATTAAATAAATTAATATTAAATTAATTAAATCACTTTTCAGTTTAATTTTAATAATTTACAACTTATATCAATTTTGATTTCTATATCACTTACAATAATTTAAACAAATTTAGATGTCAATTTAAAGTTGATTAATCCATCAATTTCAATATTTAATTTCAATTTCATAAAATTCAGAAATTATAAATTAAAATTCCAAAATCCATTTATTAAAATTTTAAACCTTGTTATTCAAGTCTTTTATTTCAATAAGGATATAACTAACATTGGTTTATATCTTAGTACATTAATATTCCCCAATTTAATCTTAATTTCTATTTACGTAATAATTAAATATTTAATTTCATTTATTTGCAATAAAACCAATTACTATAATTTAAATTCAAATAAATTAATAAATCTCGATTTCTATTCTTTTTATTTAACCAATTGTCATATTATGAATAAAATTAACATTATTTCCAAATATTAATTTAATTTACATTAACATAATATTTAATTACATTTATTGAAATTTATTTCCAATTTAAATTAACAGTTAAATAGATAGGTAACATACAATAGTTTGCCACAGTTAACTTTTATTCACATTATTAAGCTTTTATTACTTACAAATCAATGTTACCATTTATTTTCATAATACTAATTTCATTCAATTTCCATTAACTATCTATTATTTCCTTGGTTAATCCAGTATTTCATTCATTCACTAATATTCAATTTATAACCAAGTATAGCATTTTTATTATTTCAATTAATTGGAATTTCATTCAATTTATCAAAAATTTACTTTAATTAACATTGTTACATTTCATTTAATATTCATTTCATTATTACATTACAACTTTTTATTTCTTCCAATGTTAAATAACAAGATTCATTAAATTAACAAATCAAATTATCAAAAATTTACGGGTTGTTACAATTTCAGCATACAACACAATTTATCATCCAACCAATGGATACTAAACACTCTGATAAGCAAATATCGACTAAAAACTTTGATATATCTCCAAAAGAATCTTCAACAAAAGGAGTGTACATGTCCAGAAAATCAACAAATGACGATGAAAAATCCCCCTTAACAAATCTACTCGCGAAGTATGTGTTATTGTCACGCACGAAGCGCATGTCGTAACACTCGTACTAGTAATAGGGAATTATCGATTTGATGATTTAAAACATAATTTCAAGTACTAATGTAAGTATTAGTAAAAACAAAAAAACAAAAAAGTAATAATTATAACATAAATAATAATAAAATTGATACCTGAAATAAAGTTTATGAAATCTATTAAGCTACTCAGTTCTAAGACTAAAGCTTAATGCTAAGCTTTTTTGTCAATTCACTAAATTTCCAAGAATAATCCAAATCCGAAGACTGATCGCATTTCTATAAACACATAAGATATAAAGTTGACTTACTTGGTTTATTTAAATTCAGCTACCAATATGATTTTTTTAGTTAGTTTAAATAAAGTAAATTTTTTCTTTGTGTTAAATTTATTGATCAAGTACTTATGAAAATTTCAGCAAAAAGGAAAATATTAGTAAGAATGAGAAAATAAACAGATTAGTATACCATAACTTTCAGTAAATTATTATGCAAAAAATTGTACATATGCTTTCCAGTAACATCTTATTTTTGTGTTTCTGTATATATGTTGCTATGTAAACATGAATCATTCTCTTTCAAGGAGAAGGGATCATTGAAGTATTATTAATTGCTCAGCATATCAAATGTCAACATTCATTTGCAGTAGTATTAGTTGATAAAAATAGATATTACATAAATGACGATAAATATTACAATTGGAAACTAACATATTTTACAATAAGTGTTAATGGCAGTAATTTATGGATTTAATGGTAAGAATAACAAACTTTCAGTTGATAATGAAAATATTAGAAAAAATGAAAATAATTAAGAAATAAATAATTATAAAATAATTAACAATAAATATTTGTACCATAAAGATCATGAAATCTATCGATCTATTCGGTTAAAGGACCAAAACACAATATTAAATTTATTTTTTATTCATCTGATAAAAATCCAAATTCAAATATTGAGTGAATAAATACAGAAGATATAAAGTGAACTTGCTTGGTTTATTTAAATTCAGCTACTAATATGATGTTTATATATATATTTTTAATAATTAAGCTTGTTCTAATGACAATATTAATAAGAATGGAAAAAACCCTGTAGGATTGTTTTCACCCTAGGAGGGGTGAATAGGGTGATACTAATAATAATAAAAATTAATGCGGAAAAAAGCAATCACATATAATAAAAAAGAAAGATAATGCAGAAGAGATCACATACAAATTTACCCAGCTTCGGTAAAATCCTATCTACCTGCTGCCCCAAGGTTTCTACTAGAAATTAAGTATTCAGAAGCTTACACACGTAAACTTGCGACACCCGCTAATGACTAACTTAGCTCTATGTTCAAAACCTTGCCACAACTCAGCCACTGATTTGCGAATTCTCGAACTACACCAACGTAGTTTGTAACTAGTCACATGACTAGAGAGGTTACACAATTTAAAAAGGAAAATTACAAAATAAATAAAAACAAACTAAGAAAAACCCTAATTTAATACTCAAGCCCAATATAAAAAATTAAGCCGGCCCAATTGTAATTAAAAGAAGGCGTCTCCCCTTTTTCCTTCTATGTAAAACTTCGGCTGTTTCCTTCTTCGTTCTTCTTCGAAATTTAGGGCTTTTGTGACGCCCCACCTCTATACTGACACTAGCCAAGGACACTATGGGCTAATGCCGTCGACTAACACGAAGAATAAGACTGTTGAGGAGCGACCATCTGTGTAATTGCTTTGTGCGAGTATCGATATGTCAGATAATATAACTTACATTTCATTTCAAGAGGAAATCCGACATATCAATTACAAACTCAAAGCTACCACACAGTGGCTATGTGGACTTCGGAAACAAATATAGAAATAAACATAACACAAGTCAGTCACAGACATTCATATCGCAAAGGCGGAAATAGATATGAATATAACACATAAAAGTGTTCATTAAAATAGTGGTCAAACTAGATCTACTACATCACAAAAGAATAGATACAAGTGCTAGACAAAAGAATAAGTATACATCAAGGAGTCTCTATCTCGAATGTATAACAACAAAAACTACTAAGCTAAAGTAGTTAGCCAAAAGTCAAGTCACGGACCCAGATAAGAAGTCAAGCAGAAGCACCTGAAATACCTCGGTCTGACCCGAGTATTATTTAAGAAGAAAATAATAAACGGATCAGTCTAGCCATAAATATCATATAAAATGAGATAGGATAAGAGATATGACAAAAACGTATGATAACAAAAGTGCCATACTGTAATAAGTATACATAAGGTAACAACAAAAATCATACAATATCTCAAATATTAAAAAGAATGTCATATTCATTAAATTATTCACCAAAATAAAAATATTGACAAAACATATCAATGCCAATCGTAAAAATCGGTGAAACACAAATTCTAGAAATCATCAACTAGAAATCCAGAAATCACAAAAAGGGGAAGGCCTATCACAAACGGGAGCACAAAAACTCCCCAACACGTGTGTCACAAACGGAACGCTATTCCATGGTCGCTAACCATCAATTTTGAACCGAAGCTCCACAAACGGCCCGAAGACCATGGGTCGCTACCCCACCAATTTTGAGTTGAAACTCCATAAACGGGGTTTCACCCCTACACAAACAAAGAGACGTCGCACATCGCTAGTCTAAATCACAAAATGATCATCATCGATCAATAAAAAGTGTCAATTACACTATGCTAGTAAATAGATGAGTTTAGCTTCATGTCCCATAACCACTTGCTTAACTTAAATATTTACGAACAAATTGTAGACTTCCACTCGAAAATTGTCACAAGATTTCAATCGAACAAGTCTAAGAATTAACCGACAAAGTAAACGCAAGCATTTCATACCACTTGTTTTGCTAAGTTGTTTAATTGGATTTCTCGTACGAATGAGGTAAAGGTTTGTATATACTAATAGGTTGAAAAACGGTTTTATAAACGAGCTTTGTATTAAAAATAGAGTTGAAATCATCTTTGTGAAAGAGTTTGAATATTTACTACTAGTATAGAAACCTTTGTATTTTAAAGTGACAAGTCACGGAAATGATTGTAGAAACAATCAATCACCAAAATCCACATTCGACGACGTGAATTAAAACCATAAAAATCGATACCGAATCCATCAAAATGGATATTCCCAAAAATCCCGAAAAAGAAGTCATCAAAGACGATAAATGATAACAACAATTAGGATCTTCAAAAATCGATTGAAAATCGGAAACCCACACAAAACTGCCTCATAGGCAAAAAGCAATCTCCCAGATTCAGTCGACTGAACCAGAAGGTCAGTCGACTGATACAAGGCAAGAAACTCTCGGGTTCCTGGTTCAGTCAACTGATCTTCTTGTTCAGTCGACTGACACAGGCCAGGAAACATTCGTTTCCCTGTATCAGTCGACTGAACCAGAAGGTCAGTCGACTGATACTGGGCCAGAGAATTTTCTGGTCCCTGGTTCATTCGACTGACCTCCTGGTTCATTCGACTGAACCTGCTTCTACAACATTATCAGCATAGCCCCCAAGTGGGGCAAAATCCCAACCGAAGGCGAACGGATGAGTAACGGAGACTAAGGATTTACGCCAAGCGACAACCCAGCCTTGTATAGCTCTTCGAAACACCCCAAAAACGTGTTCAAACATCAAAGATAGGATTTTTAAAGATTTGACCTCAAAACACCAAAAATTGGAATATTCATCAAACCAATTCAATTCAAAAGCAAATGAACAAGGAATAGATGTTAAGAATTACTACCAAACAACTATCAAAGATATAGACATAGATGTGAGTTCAAAAACTCACCTTTAAACCCAAAAACAATGAATGAGAAGCATTAAAACAAAGGAGAGACCAATTCCTCTTCAATCTCAACTCAAGAAGCTCCAATCTAAGCTAGTAAGCAAATATTTCCTAAGTTAGGGTTTAGGAATTTCTGAAATTGAAGAGAGATAGAGATGGAGAAGATGAAGAGGATGCTTACCTAAGCTTCTCTTTGATTTTGGAGCAAGAACTTGTGTTTCCAAATCAAACTAGGGTTTGGAATTTCTATTTCCAATCTTTTCCCCCCATTTCTCTTGAGATAGAGTGTTAGGAAAAGGAATGAGTGAATGAAGAGGAGTTGAGTAGAGTGTTAGGGTATTTGATGGGTTGGTGGGCTGAAACCCAAACCCAAAGGCCTAAATGAAAATATCAAAATTTTACTCAACTCCAAACATATCGATGTTTATACTCAAAAAGGTCGCAAACACCATTTTGGAGTCAATGGAAGTGGTCTCGAGTCCTAATTCAACTGTTTGAAAAAAGTGACATTTTGGACTTAAATTCGACTAACGATGCTATATTTAAATAAAACATACAAATATACAATCGTAAAATATGCGGGTTGTTACAGACTCCGATTCGAAATTGATCGATTTCAGTGATGATTTGAGTTGCCTTCCCAATCGATTCCTTGGCCTTGATAATTCATGGTGGCTTCAAGTAGTGTCGAGTTTGAATGCTATGATTTGGTGCGTGATTTTTTTGCTCGATTTTGATTTTGCTCAACTTCGATTCGAGTTATAGATTTGTTCGTGATTTAGCTAGTTCTGGTATTTGCTTGAACTCGAATGATTCCCTGCCGATGATGATGATTGGGATTTTATAGGGATCGAACACCCTATATTTACGTTCATATATTTTTCTTTGAATTCTTCATGATTTGCACTTGTCCATTTGATTTTGCTTGAGCGCTTGAGATTTATTCTGACTCGTTCATCCCATACGTGTTGCTCCATGACTTTGAATTTACTTCATTTATTTCGGCCTTGACTTGTTCATTGTAATTCGAATTTTCTTGAATTGCTTTGGGTTAGTTCCTATAACTTCGGCATTTGAGATTGTGATAATATTTTGGTTAAATTTTGATTTTTCTGGCTATGTTCGAATTTTTGACCTGGCATTTAAATTTGTATTTGAAACAACTCTGACTTGTTCGAACTGCTACTTGCAACTGTTTGATTATTTCTTTTGTAACTTTGTCCACCCGAGTATGTTGACATGGTCTTTACATTGAGTTGAATTTGGAGTCTGGTCTTCTAATGTATGTTGTATCCATGTTCACAATTGTTATGCTCTGTCCACCTTTGTATTTTTGAGTGCTGACAGTATTCGAATTTTTGAACTCTTCAATGATGTTTTATTTTGGTTTATGTTAAATTGCATTTCTTGTTGTGTGTGTGTCTGCACTTAAATTTGTTCATGCCTCTATTTCATATGTCTAGAACTGATGCTAGTTGCTTCCAGTTTCAATATCCATTTCCTTGTATGCTGCTCTAGTTTCTGTTCATCTGGATAGTTGCATTCAGGTTGACTTTGATTTGGGACTTCATGTTGCATTGTGTTGTATGTGTGTTCGAGTGGTAGCTGTAGTTTCTTCGAGTCACCTGTGCATGTGTGGGTTCATGCCTTCATACTTGTTGTTTGAAGTCTTATGTACACTTGTTTGATTTCCACTGCTTTGATCCGAGTCTTCATGTTGTACTTGTTGCACTTGAAGTTTGGTTTGATGGATGTTGTTCCACTGGCATGTGTTAGTACATTTCTGGTTTAGCTGTTGTTGTCTTGGTTGAGCTTCACTTGCATGCTCTTTGGTTGTATATGATTCTAATACTGGGCTGGGTCGAAATCATTGTATGTGTGGTCTGCACTGTTGAGGCTACCCTTGTGCCATTTGATGTTTTGTTTGTTCTTGAAGTCACCACTATTGATTGTTTTGCCACTATATATATATACATGTATACATGTGTGAACATGCATGTATATATGTATTCTGTGTTGAAGCTTTGCATTCATGTTAGTGTAGACTTTTGAAGTCTTGTTAGCCCATGCTTGAACTGTTTACTTGGGTCTGTTGTGTGTCATCTCTATTCTGGTCTGGTTTACCACTTTGTAATGTATTGTTATTTCTGAAGCACTGATCTATTTTGATGTCCATTCACTTGTTCAATTTATGAACTGATACTACCTTGGTTCTGTCATGGAATTGATTTAGTGCACTTGATGTTGCCTGAACCATTCACTTGTTCACTGGTCCTATGCACTTGCCTTCATTTGGGTCCATGGTACTGGTGCCTTTTGTCGTTTGCTGGTCTGTCCATTTTGCTATTTGCTTTGGTGCATATTTTGCTAATCTGATTTGATGTTCATGTGTACTAATGTCTCTTGGCTGAAATTTGAGATGCTGAGGCAATGCACATGTGTACGTGTACACATGTGTATATGCAGGCTCTTGTACTCATGTTATGACTTTATTTGTATTGCTCCTGAATATTTGCACTTGAGCTGAATCAAGCTTTTGCTTGGGTTTGACCTTGTGCTAACATGTCCCTGCAATTTTATTAAGTGTATATCGTTGTGCACGACCTTGTGACATGTACAGTGATACACTGCATGTTACAAGCTGTTCGTGTAAGATGAATTCAAAATAAATGATGATGAACAACCCAAATAACTGAGGCAAACAATATTTTCAAAAACATTCACTTCATTTTGAACCGCAAAATATTTCTTTTTCAATTTTACTGTGTTTGTTTTTATTTTGCAGATAATTCAAATACGGGATACAAGCTGGATTAGAGTTGAAGATCAAATACGAGTGTTAAGTGAATTATGCACAGAGGTGTAAAATGTATGTAAAAATTGTATAGTGAAAATTGTGTTGTAGTATGAAATTGTATTGTAATTGAAAATGTATAAATGTAGTGAGAGCTCAAATTTGTACTAGTTGAATTTGTAATAAATATTTTTTTGAATAAAATATTTGTTTGAATTTGAATTCTGTGTTATTTATTTTTATCCAAAACCTATTTATTTAATTATGTGAAAAATAAAATAGTACAATAACAAATACATTTAAACGAATATATATGTTTATTATCATCAAAAAATATCATAGGCTATTGTATTCTATAAACCCTACAAATAATTATGACTAACAAAACAATAAACATTGCTATTTGAAAATAAAAGCAAGAAACTTATATATCTATTTGGCTTGTTTTGGTGTATAATTTATGGGTCAAGTACGGTGGAAAATATTATTGAGAATGAAAAATATTAAGATCGAAAGCTTATGAAAATGGTATATTGTTAAACTTGTTCTTTGTGTTAAATATTTTGGTCAGTTACTAATGAAAATATTAGGAAGAACGTAAAATAAACATTGATAAGAATGAAACAAATAATAAAAACATAAGCACATTGTAATTGTGAAAATTATCGTAAAAATATTTCAAGGCTCGTTGTGTGACAACCCACCTTTCTAACCCTTGAGAACGATGCTTAATATATCCTTAGTATTCGTGTGCCATTATCCAAGCATTCGAAAGATAAGTTGTCTTAGAGTAAAATAAAGAACAGAACAAGACAAAATAGATAAACCTCGCTTTGGAGTGGTTACATATGATATAAAATGATATAGTACAAAAGGTTACTCCTTATAAGGAGTTATCAGAGTTATAAAAAAGTACTACATCTAACAGATTGATAGCTATACATTCTGAATTTTCATTTTTAAGATAAAAATTATACTAACATAATCATACAACGGAAATAAATTGTAACGACCCGGTAATTTTAATGATTTTTATAACGTAATTAACTGAAATTTTCTTGAAAATAAGATAACAAAATTTTAAAATGAAAATTTGATATTTGGAATGTGTCTACTTTAACATAGTAGTTGGTAAATTTTCATTTGAAAATATGAAAGTAAATTCTGTTGTGAAATTTTCAATTCAGTTTAGATCAGTTAAATTGATGAAAATAAAATATTTTCGAAACCTGAATATTTTTATAAAAGAAAAATGTAAATCATTTTTTGAGTGAGACATCGTATTTCGTTTCGCAAAATTTGGACTTCTTTAGCACCGTTTATCTTATTTTCGGCGAATTTACAGCAGTTTGGCCGCAAAATATTCACTTTTGATAGGATGGTCGCATAACTGATATCTGTGTACCGTTTTGTTCGTCTTGTCGTGCTGATCTCCGCAGTATATTCATTTGTGTGTTTCGGGGTCTAGTACGTGACAAAATCTGAAAAACAGACAGCCGTATCGGTACGCATTTCGTGCCTTTTGGGTTCTTTTGTCCATTCAATTTCCACCGTGTATTCCCAATAACCATTTGTTTTTATAACTTCCATAAATCCAACTGTTGACTTTCCCTATTCCCCACGTTTATATGTGCTACTTCATTTTATTTCCTGGTTGGATCTTATTCTCTTCCCCTCCTTCTTGCGTCTATCATTCTTTCCAAATATATATATATATATATAATGAAATAAAATATATACTGGTTTGCATATTTGTTTCTCAAGCTTGCTTGCCTCCTTATCTTTTCCTTCCTTTTCGTGCTTTTTTGAGAAAATATATATATATATAATAAAGTAAATAAAGTGTATATATTAGGTCATGCAAGTTTCATATATTGATGTCCGCGGGTGCGGCGTAGTGGAAAGGAGGCTTGGGTTCTGGTAAAAAGACCCAGGTTCGATTCCTACCATGCGCTTCCCTATCCTATATAAATTTACCAGGGGGTATGGGGGCTTGGATCAGTGGACGACTTTACTATATCCTCATCAGGAGTTTACCGGCCCACCGGGTTCCCCTGGGTTTTCAAAAAAAAAGTTTCATATATTGATTCTGGAAAACTAGCTGCTCGTTCCCCATATTGCAGTTCGCCTCTTCCCCTATTACCGCCTGACCACCTCCCTCCTTCTCCATTCGCCGACCAAGCTTCTTTATAAATAAGAAGAGCGCATAGCCTACCACTCGAAGCCATGTGATAGCATGACGTGACCCCATGCAAAACCCTCACCATCGCTTCTCCACAAACCCGACCACCCAGTGCTGCCATCCCCTCTCATCCGAGCGTGCATGTGCCTTCCATCATCCTCCGACTGTTGTGTGCCTCTCTGCTACCTCGCCTCTTTCCCCTCACCAAAACTGACGCCTCCCACTACCAGTTCAAACCGAAAAACAGAGCTGACATACTCCATTCCCTCCATGAATCAACCCAGTGACCCACTGCCGCGTTTCGCCCACACATGTACAGCCGTGAACAGCCTCACCTCACAACCAGCGTGCAACACCACCATATTAGCTGCTTTGGCCTTGTGCTCCACCCCTCTACCACTCGCTATTCTACCCATGCACCTGCTCGTCTCTCTTCCAGACTCCATGTCGAGCAAGCCTTCAAATCCTAGCATGAAGGCCCTAAGCCTTCCGCCACACCTCGTTAGCTACGCCATGGCCAGTACCTAAGCCCACTCCACTCACGCCTGACACAAGCCGACCACCTTGCCACCTCCCGTATGTGAACAGCAGCTCGCCTACAACACGCTTTGCCATTTTATACAATATAGTATGTAAAATATTAATATAAACTGTAAATATACTTTGCCTTTTATATTAATATTTTAAAATTAGATTTTTGTAACAACTAATATGTATATACTATGTTTATTTGAAAAAAAATGATATATATATATATATATATTACAGGGTTCATATATGTTGAGTTGAGATTTAAACTTTTTATATATATATGAACTTATACATAGTAGTCTTGTTTAAAGTATTTATTATGTATTTAAGGAAGAGATTTTGAAATGATATATAAAATGATTTGTTAAATTTTGTTTTAAATCTGATGTTGATTTTTTTAAAATAATATATATATAGAAGTGGTTCTGATATGTGTGTCAAATTGAATTTTATAAACATTGATTTTTGAAAATGTAATATAAGGATTTATTTTGATGTTGGTTTAAAATATATGTATATAGAAACTTATTATATATGTGTGTTGTAAATTTGATATTGATTTTTTCTAAAAAAAAATCTTATTATAAATATTAAAAATTATATATTTTGTTTCATTAATTCGAGTCCGTCGTGCCCTGCTTTGTTCGTTGAATTTGCATTCATCGTGTTGTGCTTTGGGATTCGTAGCTCAGTTTCATCTTCAAATTTTCCTAGCCACGAAAGGCGAGCAATCACTCACGATTAACATTCTTATATTTAGTAAATTTGGTTCACATGAAATGACGATTGAAATATGCTGTTAAATTTGAACTGTTAAGTTACTTAATTATTAAATATGATATGTCGTTATCTGCAATTGTTACCTATGACATATGACACCATAACTTTATGGTATATTATATTTAAAAAAATTTCTAATGATATATGCCTGTTGTTAATATGTTATATTATTATCATATTTGTTCTCACTCTGCAAGTTCCCTATTAGTTTAGAAATTCCCTATGGGTTGAAATGATACACACCCGAGCAATCTTGTAGATTAAGGGAAAATCGTTATGGGTTGAAATGATAAACCCAAGTGATTTTCAGTGATTTTGAAATTGTGGGATTGCGGGTTGAAATGATATATACTCGTAAATATTAAAATTAAATTGCGAATTGAAATGATAAATATCCGTATCACTTGACCCAAGGATAGAAAATTATATACGGATACCGTTGGTCTATGGTTGAACTGATTTCCAAAGTTTGAAAATATATAAAATAAGTTTAATTAGATTTAATTTAATAATAACTATATAATAAAATTTATAATGAATTTAATTTAACTAATAATATATATAATATGTTAGTATTTATTTAAATTTATATTAATATTTTAAAATATATTTTGTAATAAATTTAAGTAAATAACGGTTGGAAAGATAAATTAAATAAGGATTGATTTGAAACTTATTGGTTTCGAGATTTGAAAGGTATTATTCATAACTTGATTTTATAAAGGCAATTTATTGAATATTTCAAATTTAAATAAATAGTAATTGAATATTTAATCTTGATGTAAAATTTGTAATTTGAGGTTTATTTAAATATTTATAAAGGTGATTAATTGACTAATTGGAAATAATTGAATAACTTCAAATAAGTATAATTGAAGTTAGAAAGTTAATTTTGTTTTAAATTTGTAATTTGAGAATTTATTTAAAATTTTAATGAAAATGATTAAATGAATATTTCAAAATTTAAATAGTATTAATGTTGAATTTTGAAATATAAACCAAATTTATCAAATTGAGTTATTGTAAATTCCTTTGAATATTTAAACCGTGAAACTAATTAAATTGTAAATTGTTGATTGTAGTCCAAACCTGGATTTGAAATCGATATAGATTTAAATGGTTTTTATTGAGAATTAGAATTTAATTTGAAATTGTTGAACTGAGTCCGATTAAATTGAATTTTGGGACTTAAGTTGGTTTGGATTGATTTTTGAAATTGGAAGAAACAATTTTATATATAAACTATTATAATATATAAACTCTTTTAATAAATAAACTATTTTAAATTTATAACCTATTTAAATATAAACTATTTTTAATTTACAACTATTTTAATATATATATACTGTTTTCAATTTTCAAGCTGTTTAAGTTGGAAAGTAATATGATTTCAGAAGTGAATATGATTTCGGAAGAGATATGATTTTGAAATGAATATGATATTCTGATATAAAAGTGATTTTATAAAACGACCACGGTGTGAAATAAGCGTTTGGTTATTAAAGAGACCAGGATCAGATATTGTCATACTCTCTGCCAATACCAAAAACCACTTTAACAACTGTGTACGTAGTGGAGATTCCAGAACGAAGTAGGATGGTTTGGCGACGATTCTATATGAGGTATTAACGCAGCCCTGACTCTCGCGAGTAAGCTTGATGTGGCTAAAACATGAGCTATGCCGGGCTAAGTGAGGTCGCTCCTCCTATCGGGCACATTTCATCGATACCATTATATTACTTTGTGATTTGATTGGGTGCACCTTTGATTTGGGAGTGTGTCTCGAGGTGGGCGGTAGTAGCTGCTATGCGTTACCACCAGTCTGGATAAATGGTAGAATCCTATCGTGGGCATTGCCTCGTGTGCCTTGTCACATGCCTTATCACGCCTTTTACGAGTTTGGTCTGTACCATACCTATGGAGTGTTCTCTGATAGCCCTCTAGTTTACGGAGGAATTGTGGTACTGTATAGACTATGGGAATATATAAAATGTGTTAAGGGGGATATAGGTAACCCCTTAATGCTATTTTGATAGTTTACATTACTATAGACATTATATATGTAGCATATTGTACTATATATGTAGATAGTTTAACGGATCCTTAAAGGATGGGAATCCCAAACATCCTTTAGTTACTTTGTATTTCATTTGACATTTCACTTGAGTTGATTTACTAGTATAAGAATGTTAATCCTGACTCGAGTGTTTTGTGTTTTGCTTTATGCTCGGGTCAGACTGAGTGCCACAGTATTTGAGACTCACCTTTGGAGTTTGGAGCTTTGCTTGAAGATCTGTCTTTGTCTATTCAGTTTTCAAGTTACTTCAGTTGTTCCAGTTGTTTTATGCAGTTCCCTTTTGTATTGACACTTCTATGTATTGGATATATGTTGTATTTTGTTTTATACTCTGTTGTTTATTATAGTAGCTTCATGAACTACTGTTTATCTATTTCTGCTGCTTATTGTTGTATTACTCTGTGTCTGTGATTCTATGATTGATTTATTTACTGTATATGCTGAGCTTTGCCAAATATAAATTAACAACTTGTTGTTTTGAGCAATTTAAGTCAGACATGATTAGATGATTGTCGATTTGAATCGTTTGAAATAATGGGTCGTTACATAAATAACTAGATAACTAAGGAGCTGCCTTCTCAATCACCATCTTCAAAGAGCTCCAAAGAAAACTTGCTATTCTTGGACTACCCAAATATAAACAACTCGGGTCAGACAAAATGTCTGGTATGAGTAAAACTCTTTGTAACGACCCGGAATATTATCACATTGATTTTGGAGTTTTGTTTAAAATGTAATAAAATCTATGTTCCAAATAACTGCTTGATTTTTTTTAATGACATATTTTTAATTTAATTTTTATAATTTTTCCATAATTTTTAATTTGGAAAATAAGTAAATTTTGGTTTGATATATTTTACGGTAAACGTTGGCATTTGGAAACTTCAAAGAATTTAATAAATTGTCTATTTTATCGTTGTTTTGTGATCGTGTCCCAATTCTATACGCGATCATATTTCATTTTCTATTGTTTGCAGCTCGTATATGGATACGAGGGTGTGTAACAAGGTAGCGGAATTGATTTAAAATATAATTAAACTAATATACACATCGACAATACACTGAAAATCTTCCATAGGCACAATCCTATGTATTTTCCTCCTTGGTTTACCAGCAGCCTTTTTCCCCTTCAATATTTCTTGTTCCCTTGATGCTTGACATGATGTGAATCTTGCTGGGTTTTGCTTAGTTGGGTTTGGCTATGTATATATGTACATACATGTACACAGACAATTAATCTTCCTTTCTTTTGAATCAGGTCCAGAGAATGAAAAAAGCAAACCATTATCCCTTATTCAAAAATCATTTACTCCCAATCTATTCAATAGTAGCCAATACGTTCAATACAAAAGTTGTTCGTATCAGTCCATAGTATTTTTAGAAATTAACAGCACTTGATTTCATTATATATCGATCAAGTTATCGTCGAAAATCAGCAAGAGGATATTATTGTTCTTAAACTTCAAAAATTCACATCTCTTGATCCGGTTCGAATCATTTAAGGTTGCTAGCGGCATTGAGTTCGTATCAAAGCATACTATTTTTGGTGAATTTTCGACGTGTTTCCGTGATCACGATCGACGATGCTTGTAGGCTAGGGTTTATGTTAATCGGAGATTTATGTGACGATTCATAAATTGGAGCATGGCATGGTGTTCGTGGAGAGTGGGGGCTTCAATTGGCAAAGTTTGGCAAAGAACGGTGTATAAATATGTCATGCGTTTTGCCGTAGGGGGTGTTTGTTTAGGCAGAATCTACTACAGGGAGTCGGTGATGATGGCGTGGTGATGGTGTGGAGGAGCTTGGCTAGGAGGACTTGTCGGCGGTCTCCTTTGGTGGAATGGGTGGTCGAGGACTCGTGCACGTGCATATATGTGCATGCAAATGGCTTTAGGAAGTTTGGTGATGGAGGAAACGTATTTGAGGAAGAAACATGTAGCAGCAGGTTGCTGGTTGTTGGAGTTGGCTCGGCCCGTTTTGATGGTGAGAAACATATTAATTGTTTGAATATTTAAACATTTAAGTATGTTGAGAACTTTGAAACGTGATAACCTGCTCATTTGAGATCCGTTTGACACATGGATTTTTGCGCTGGACTCATGTTGATGAGTACAATGTTGTAGTGCAATTTTTCTATAGCTTTGGCACTATATGAAAATATGATATACTAAAATGGATAGAGTTTAATTACGTTATTTAAATTAATAACGTCGTTTAAATTTATATACCTTAATTATTGATGTTTATTTGTCGAATAAAATTCTATTGAGTTAAACTGGACCGAATATGGTAATTGGACATCTATTTAGCGGAACAAAATGCCATTCCGCTAATTTAATTAATGTGACATTTAATTAGCAGAAAAAATCCTCGTTCTTCTATTTTATAGTTTTGGAGATCTGATTAAATATCATAAATTGATATGCCAGTTTGAATAGATGGTATGTTAACCAATGATGGTTAAGTGTTAAATTTATTTATATAGTCATTAATTATGTAAATATCAGTTATTAACTTGGAAAGTTAAATTGAATGATATGGTAGCTTTTTTAAGTACCATTGTGATCGTTAAGCCTCTTGCAAATTTGAAAAAAAAATACTGATCCGAAAGTTATTTTAAGAATAATTATTATCTATTATATGGTTTTTAATGATAATTATTATTTAGTAATATGATGTAAAAGATTATAACTACTTCTTAATGATGTTTTAAAAGATAATTAATAATTGCTTTTAATAATAATTTAAAGTTAATTATTTTATTAATATGATTCTTAAAAGTTATTTCTTAAAATTATTTAAGAATAATTAAATTATTATTTCAAAGTTATTTAATTATTGTTTTAATATGTTTTAATTATATGTTAATTATTTAACTATACTATAATTTTTAATTAAAGTTATTTAATTATATCGATTAGGTTAATTAATTTTCATATTAATATTATTTTAAAAGTTAATTGATTATTGTATTAATAATGTTTTAAAGTTAATTATTATATTAATATTGTTTTGAAGTTAACTTATTAATACAATAATAGCTGTAACGACCCGTATTTTTACGGATCGAAACGTCGTAAAACAGTTGACTTTTGGTCGCATTGTTGATAAGTCGTCCATAGTCTAAGTCTTAGGTCGTATGAGAGTTTGGAGCGACCTAAGGAAGTTGGCGAGTTAAGGGGAAGACGACTTAGTGAAGTGGAGCGACCTAAGGTTTGGAACGACCTAAGAAGATTAGGTCGTATAATAGTTAGGTCGTATAGAAGATAGGTCGTGTGGTGGCTTAGGTCGTGGGGTAGGTTAGGTCGAGTGAGCGACCTAAGAGAGAGTTAGCGACCTATAGGAAGTTGCCGACCTAAGAGAGTTAAAGACCTAAGAGTTAGCGACCTATAGGAGTTAGCGACCTAAGAGTTAGCGACCTATAGGAGTTAGCGACCTAAGAGTTAGCGACCTATAGGAGTTAGCGACCTAAGGAATGAAGCAGCAGGAATTTTGCAACCTAAGAAGTTAGCGGCAGCGACCTAGTGGTGAGCAACCTAGTGGTTAGCGAGTTAGAGTAGTTAGGTCGTAGACGACTTAAGGAGTTAAGTCGTAAGTTTCTGTGTTGAGTTAGGTCGTAGACGACCTAATTTAGTTAGGTCGCGTGTGTGTTAGGTCGCAGGTGTGTTAGGTCGTAGAAGTAATCTGGGTTAGGTCGTAGGTCGCGTGGATGCGCGTGTGTTAAGTCGCGAGGTTGTTAGGTTGTTAGGTCGTATCTCGTTGAGTCCTGGTTCGCGCGCGTGTGTTATGGCTTAAGTCGTAGGTCGGAGGAATTGTTAAGTCGTAAGTCAGAGGGGTTTTTAGGTCGTGGACGACCTAACTCTGAGCTAGCAACCTAAGGGGGGAAATCAGCCTATAAATAGGAGGGTTCTTCTTCATTTTTGGGATCCGGATTTCGAAGAGACGAAGTGCTGCCATTTTGAGAGCTCGAGTTCTACACTTCTTCACTTCTTTTCTCCACTTTAATCTTGTGATTCCTTCCATCAAAATCGAAGATCAAATCGAAGATCCAAGAGCTTAGATTGAAGATCTTCATCCGTCGAAGAGAGATTTCATCGTTTGAAGCGGATTGGTGATAGATCGAGTTAGATCCTTCGCTGTCCAGATCTGAAGCGTGTTGCTTTTAAGGTGTTTAGGTGATTTGGTGAGTGGTGATTATCTCTCACACGGATCCAAAGGAGTATATCAGATCGTTGGCTTGATTTTGTGTTAAAGTAGTGATTATCATGCATTTTCTTTATCCTAAGTATAGATCCATATAGATCCATTGTTCATGATGATTTGACAACCATTTTACTACATGTTAACCTATGCAAGTTCATTCATCAAGATTATAGAGACATTGCTCATGTTTTCATGCTTGTTAGACTTTTGACTCTTTATTTACGAAATTGCCATTATTGTTATAATTGTCTATTTAGATCATATTTGAATGCTTGTTTACTTGGATTAATGTTTGACTTGATTGATTTTTATGAATTAGATGATTGATGATTCGATTTAGACTGAAGATGATTCGAAAGCTAAGGGAAAGGCTCATGAATTGGAAAAGCTGCTTGTGGCATATGTAGCGGATGGTGAAGCTCGTATGGATAGAATGGATGATGATGTTGAGATGAAGCTTTGCTATGATGATGATGAGGCGAAGTATGATATGAGATAGCCTTGGTCTAATCCAGACGGGATCATTCCAAGCAGATTGATAACTCGGTGAAATGGTTCGAGTTTGAGGATAATGGTTTGCTAGAGAGGCGCTTGAGCTAGTATGGAAATAGTCATCGAGGAGGATGACTAGAAGGCTGAGATATCATCGTTGTTGAAGGTTCTAGCATGCTCAAAGCAAGAGTACGTTGGGCAGATTCGATAGTCCCTGAAGGCTACTGATTGGTAGTCAAGTACTCTGGGCAGATTCGATAGTCCTAGGCACGGGTCACGATGACGTGCGGAGTTATGTCTAGAACCGGGGTTTCCATTAGCCCTTGACGGACGGATGAAATAAAGAGCCGGTCATTCAATTAACGATGATATCGAAGCATTGATAACAGTGATAGCCAGAGTCATGGATGTTTGGTTGTATCGTCATTCGGTCTCAAAAGCAGTGTTTTCTGGGTGCTTATCTGATCTTGGTTTAGGCCTTGGGGGTTTGTGCTTGGAAAACATCGCCCTTGACTCGAGTGATAATTGCTTTATTTTAAATTGTATGCTTTGCTATGTTTGCTTCTGCTTAGTGTGCGTCTGAGGGCTATCACTGTAGAAAGAGGTGGAGTGGGAGGGTTGTATTCCTATTCCTTTTCCTTTATGCTCTTTTGGTACGTTGTTAGTTAATTTACCGTTCACTAAGACTATTGTCTGACTCAAGGCTTTATGTTTTAATTCTTATTGCCTTGGGCTGTTCGTCCATTTTGGGACGGGCAGACTAGGTAGCAGGTGACAGGTGCTTTTCTTGCTTTCCACGATGCTGATGTCGAAGACGAGCTGGAGGCTTGCATATTATCTTCTTACTATATGTACTGGGTGTTCCGCTGTTTGTATATTCTCTGAGTGTTATGTAGTGAGGCTTGATGTATTGGCTATTCAGATGTTTGTATTCAACTATTATGAAGTTTTATTGATGAGATTCTATTCTATGAAGCTTCACTATATATATATTCTATTGTATTTTGTCCATGCGCTATGAGTAATACGATAGATTCAGTTGTTTTAAATTACCCTGGCAATCGTCCATGGTCGCCTGGCACACTTTACAGCGCACTATCTCTAGGTTCGTTGCAGGGGTCATGGGCGGTCGTCACATTTGGTATCAGAGCTTTGGTTAATCTATTTTACCCAACGCTCGCTGACGTAACTACGTATGAGAGACGTAATTGTATTTTGATGGATGATTACTATATATAATATCGTAGATTAGAATATTTTGAGTCCTTTATGCAGTTGTTTCTCATGATGTGCTGACCATTCCTTTTTATAGATATTAAGGATGAGTCGAAGAGGGAGACCAGCTGCTAGGGAAGGCCGTGCTGTTGAGGGGACTGCTGATTATGCAGCTATGTTCGAAGCTATGATGACTTCGATCATGAGAAGGATACCAGTTCCAGGGACAGTAGTTGATGTTGGAGTTCAAGTTCAGGCTCCAAGACCAGTGGATTTTGCTAAGTTGTGTAAGGACTATACTGCTCTTGGAGGAAAGGTTTTCTTGGGGACAGAATCAACTATTGAGGTCCAAAGATGGATAGATGCTTGTAGAAGGATCTTTAGTGATTTGGGAATTGAGGATGCAACTAAGAGGAAGTTAGCATCAAGACAGCTTCAAGGGAGAGCTTCTGATTGGTGGAACTCTATCACCATTGATACTCCGGAGGAAGAAATTACTTGGGAGCAATTCCAAGTCAGATTTGAAGCTAAGTTCATTTCTACAGCTTAGAAGTCTGTTCTGTTCAAGAAGTTTGTGGAGCTCAAACAAAATGGAAGACCAGTTCTTGAGTATGTTTCTGAGTTTGAAGCTTTGTCCAAGTATGCTCGGTCGTATATTGAGTCCTCGTATCAGAAGAATGAGAAGTTTGTGACAGGCTTGGATAGTTATCTTGGGAGGCAGTTAGTGGATCATTTGGATGACTCATTTGAGAAGCTTGTAGAGAAAGCTCTCAGGCATGAGAATCTGTTTCCTAAAGAGGGATCTGTTGTTGCTGTTACAAAGGAGGAGTCTAAACCACAGCAGGGTGGAAACAAGAAGAGGAAGCAGCAGCAACAAAAGGGTAAGGATGGCCAGAAGAAGCCGAAGGGCGAAGTGACCTGCTTCAATTGTCAACAGAAGGGTCATTTCTCCAGGGATTGTAAGAATCCGAAGATGCCGGTGAAGTGCCACAACTGTGACAAGCTGGGACATGTTAAGAGGAATTGTCCAGAACCGAGGAGGGATAAGTAGATTGTGCAAGCTTATGCTTTGGGAGCTGTTCCATCTTCTTTGAAAGCTCCTACCGCTGAAGAGAAAGGAAAGAGTGTAGTGGTTCAAGGTACTCTTTTCCTATGTGGAGTTCCAGTTAGAGTGCTATTTGATACTGGGGCGTCGCATTTGTTTGTTTGTAACGAACTTGTAGGCCGGTTGGGTTTGGAACCGGACATCGTTGATAGACCATTGGTTGTGACTAATCTAGTTGGGGGTTCGTCTTGTTTGTGTATGTTATGCCGTGGTCTGATTGTATCGATTCATGATTGCTCTTTTGTTTGTGATTGTTTTGTTATGAACTTTGCGGAGTTCGGAATTATTTTGGGTATGGACTGGCTTAGGAAGTATGCGGCAAAGGTTGATTGTGAGAGGTTGGAGGTGACAGTCGAGAATGTGGAGGGGCGAAAGATTTTGATACGATGTAAGCATGAAGAAGGCGTCTTCATGAGCTTCATGTATTTGCTGGTTGTTCCACGGGATGGACTGTCATCGTTGCCAATCGCTAATGGATTTGAGGATGTCTTTGACGAGGTCAAAGGGTTACCGCCGCATAGAGAGATCGAGTTTCGTATAGATCTAGTTGAAGGAGCCAGACCTGTTGTGATGCCTCTAAGGCGGATGGCGCCTAGGGAACAGCAAGAACTGAAGGTGCAGGTTGATGACCTTTTATAGAAAGGATTCATTCGGCGTAGTGTGTCCGAATGGGGTGCACCAGTTGTGTTCGCAACCAAAGCGGATGGATCGTTGAGGTTGTGTGTGGATTATCGTGAGCTGAATAAGGTGACTAAGAAGAATAAGTATCCATTGCCGAGAATAGAGGACTTGTTTGATCAGCTTCACGAAGCTAAGGTGTTTTCTCAATGGATTTGGCAACGGGATTTCACCAGTTAAGAGTGGCTAAGGATAGTGTGCCGAAGACTGCTTTTAGGACACCATCCGGTTTCTTTGAGTGGCTGGTAATGCCGTTTGGATTGACTAATGCGCCAGCATATTTTGTGGATCTTATGAATAGAGTGTTCAGGGATCAGTTGAGCAAGTTCGTGCTAGTGTTCGTGGATGATATTTTGATTTATTCTAGAACTGAAGAAGAGCACAAGACGCACTTGCGTATTGTTTTGGAAATCTTACGGAAACATCAACTGAAGGCTAAGTTTTCGAAGTGTCACTTCTGGAAGAGTGAAGTGAGGTTCTTAGGCCATGTTATCTCTGGAAATGGAATAGCGGTTGATCCCGCTAAGGTGGCAGCAATCCAGGATTGGGTTAGACCTAAGAATGCATCTGATGTGAGAAGTTTTCTTGGATTAGCAGGATATTATCGACGGTTTATCAAAGACTTCTCCAAGGTAGCTGCACCATTGACAGGATTGACGAAAAAGAACCAAGTGTTCAGATGGGATGCTAAGTGTGAGCAAGCTTTCAGAATCCTGAAAGAGAGATTGACAAGTGCTCCTGTTTTGACTATTCCTAGTGGGAATGATGAGATGGTGGTTTACACCGACGCATGTGGTACTGGACTTGGAGCAGTGCTGATGCTGAGGGATAAAGTTGTTGCTTATGCAAGCCGACAACTGAAGCCGCATGAAAGGAATTACCCGACTCATGATTTGGAGTTAGCGGCGATTTTTTTTGCTCTGAAGATGCGGAGGCACTATCTACTGGGAGTTCGATTTGAGTTGTTTACAGATCATAAGTCGTTGAAGTATCTTTTCTCCCAAAAGGATTTGAATCTTCGGCAGCAACGGTGGCTAGAGTTTTTAGCATCATATGATTTTGGTATAGCCTATACTCTGGGAAAAGGTAACGCAGTGGCAGATGCGTTAAGTCGAAGACATGCAGGATTGGGAGCCATGTTTTCAGAATGGAAGAGTCTTGAGTATTTAGCTGGATTTGACTTCAGGCCCAGATGTGAATTGGAACCTGAGATGTTGGCAAACTTATCGATAAGACCGACTCTTGTGGAAAGGATTGGCAAGGGCCAAAAGTAAGACGATAAGCTTGCCAAGATTATCCGTGATTTGGAATCTGGATTGGATCCAGAAAAGGATAAAGGATTCGAGGTCGATCGAGAGGGTTGGCTTCGAAAACAAGGACGACTAGTTGTTTCCGATATAGATGAATTGAGAAGTGAAGTTCTAAAGGAAAATCATCACTCGAAGTTGACAATTCATCCAGTTGGAAACAAGATGTATCGGGATATGAAGAGAACCTATTACTGGGAAGGTATGAAGAAGGATGTTGGAAATTTAATTTCCAAGTGCATGAACTGCCAGTTGGTAAAAGCCGAACAGAAGAAGCCAAGTGGATTGCTTCAGCCATTAGAAGTTCCTACATGGAAGTGGGAACAAATATCGATGGATTTTATTGATGGACTACCCAGAACAAGAACGGGAAATGAAGGGATTTGGGTCATTGTAGATCGTCTGACTAAGAGTGCAAGATTCATTCATGTTCGATCGACTAGGACTGCATCAAAGTTGGCTGAGTTATATGTTAAGTGGATAGTTCGATTCCATGGTATTCCGAAGAGTATAGTGAGCGATCGAGACCCATTGTTCACTAGTGGATTTTGGAAGAGCTTTCAGGAAGTTTTGGGAACCAAGTTGTGTTTGAGTACAGCTTATCACCCTCAAACAGATGGTCAGACCGAGAGAGTCAACCGAGTTTTGGGAAGATCTCCTCAGAGCTTGTGTTTTGGATTTCGGAGGATCATGGGAAGATCACCTTCATTTGGTGGAATTTTCATATAACAACAGTTACCGGTCAAGCATTGGTATGGCACCGTATGAGGCATTGTATGGAAGACCGTGTAACTCTCCGACATGTTGGTTAGAGACGGGAGAAAAGCTGATGCTTGGGCCAGAGATGATTCGACAGACTTCGGATTGTATAGAGATCATTCGGCAACGAATGAAGGCAGCCCAAGACCGTCAGAAAAGTTATGCCGATAAGCGTCGTAAGGATTTGGAATTCAACATAGGTGATATGGTTTTTGTGAAGATTTCTCCTCTGAGGAATGTTATTCGATTCGGGAAGAAAGGAAAATTGACTCGGAGATTTATCGGACCATTCCCGATCACCGAGCGAATTGGAAAGCTCGCCTACAGATTGGAGTTGCCAGAAAAGATGTCGGGTGTGCACAATGTTTTTCATGTATCATATCTACGGAAGTATGTGCACGACTCGAATACTGTGGTTTCTGCTGATAGCTGTGAAGATTTCGAAGTTGATCCAGTCGATAGGAGACCTCGTAAGCCGCTTCATGTTGTGGAAACCGACACGAAACAGCTTAGGAGGAAGGTAGTTAAGTTGCTCAAGATACAATGGAGTCATGATGATAACGACTGTACATGGGAGGTGGAAGAGAGGATGAAAGCAGCTCATCCTGAACTCTTCAAGGTATGGCCCTAAGGTGTCGTGTCATCTAACGACATTGTAACTTGTTCTAGTTTTAGAATTCTGCATGCTAAGCTAGAATTGGATGCATGGTTTGTTGATTGCTATGGATGGTAGGCATGCAGAATAGTCTTTGATTGCTCTGTTTTTTGGTATTTCGGGGGCGAAATTCCTAAGGGGGGAAGAATGTAACGACCCGTATTTTTACGGATCGAAACGTCATAAAACAGTTGACTTTTGGTCGCATTGTTGATAAGTCGTCCATAGTCTAAGTCTTAGGTCGTATGAGAGTTTGGAGTGACCTAAGGAAGTTGGCGAGTTAAAAGGAAGACGACTTAGTGAAGTTGAGCGACCTAAGGGTTGGAACGACCTAAGAAGATTAGGTCGTATAATAGTTAGGTCGTATAGAAGATAGGTCGTGTGGTGGCTTAGGTCATGGGGTAGGTTAGGTCGAGTGAGCGCCCTAAGAGAGAGTTAGCGACCTATAGGAAGTTTCCGACCTAAGAGAGTTAGCGACCTATAGGAGTTAGCGACCTAAGAGTTAGCGACCTATATGAGTTAGCGACCTAAGGAATGAAGCAGCAGGAAGTTTGCGACCTAAGAAGTTAGCGGCAACGAACTAGTGGTGAGCGACCTAGTGGTTAGCGAGTTAGAGTAGTTAGGTCATAGACGACTTAAGGAGTTAAGTCGTAAGTTTCTGTGTTGAGTTAGGTCGTAGACGACCTAAGTTAGTTAGGTCGCGTGTGTGTTAGGTCGCAGGTGTGTTAGGTCGTAGAAGTAATTTGGGTTAGGTCGTAGGTCGCGTGGATGCGCGTATGTTAAGTCGCGAGGTTGTTAGGTCGTATCTCGTTGAGTCCTGGTTCGCTCGCGCGTGTGTTATGGATTAAGTCGTAGGTCGGAGGAATTGTTAAGTCGTAAGTCGGAGGGGTTTTTAGGTCGTGGACGACCTAACTCCGAGCTAGCGACCTAAGGGGGAAATCAGCCTATAAATAGGAGGGTTCTTCTTCATTTTTAGGATCCGGATTTCGAAGCGACGAAGTGCTGCCATTTTGAGAGCTCGAGTTCTACACTTCTTCACTTCTTTTCTCCACTTTAATCTTGTGATTCCTTCCATCCAAATTGAAGATCAAATCGAAGATCCAAGAGCTTAGATTGAAGATCTTCATCCATCGAAGAGAGATTTCATCGTTTGAAGCGGATTGGTGATAGATCGAGTTAGATCCTTCGCTGTCCAGATCTAAAGCGTGTTGCTTTTAAGGTGTTTAGGTGATTTGGTGAGTGGTGATTATCTCTCACACGGATCCAAAGGAGTATATCGGATCGTTGGCTTGATTTTGTGTTAAAGTAGTGATTATCATGCATTTTCTTTATCCTAAGTATAGATCCATATAGATCCATTGTTCATGATGATTTGACAACCATTTTACTACATGTTAACCTATGCAAGTTCATTCATCAAGATTATAGAGACATTGCTCATGTTTTCATGCTTGTTAGACTTTTGACTCTTTATTTACAAAATTTCCATTATTGTTATAATTGTCTATTTAGATCATATTTGAATGCTTGTTTACTTGGATTAATGTTTGACTTGATTGATTGTTATGAATTAGATGATTGATGATTTGATTTAGACTGAAGATGATTTGAAAGCTAAGGGAAAGGCTCTTGAATTAGAAAAGCTGCTTGTGGCATATGTAGCGGATGGTGAAGCTCATATGGATAGAATGGATGATGATGTTGAGATGAAGCTTTGCTATGATGATGATGAGGCGAAGTATGATATGAGATAGCCTTGGTCTAATCCAGACGGGATCATTCCAAGCAGATTGATAACTCGGTGAAATGGTTCGAGTTTGAGGATAATGGTTTGCTCGAGAGGCGCTTGAGCTAGTATGGAAATAGTCGTCGAGGAGGATGACTAGAAGGCTGAGATATCATTGTTGTTGAAGGTTCTAGCATTCTCAAAGCAAGAGTACGTTGGGCAGATTCGATAGTCCCTGAAGGCTACTGATTGGTAGTCAAGTACTCTGGGCAGATTCGATAGTCCTAGGCACGGGTCACGATGACGTGCGGAGTTATGTCTAGAACCGGGGTTTCCATTAGCCCTTGACGGACGGATGAAATAAAGAGCCGGTCATTCAATTAACGATGATATCGAAGCAATGATAACAGTGATAGCCAGAGTCATGGATGTTTGGTTGTATCGTCATTCGGTCTCAAGAGCAGTGTTTTCTGGGTGCTTATCTGATCTTGGTTTAGGCCTTGGGGGTTTGTGCTTGGAAAACATCGCCCTTGACTCGAGTGATAATTGCTTTATTTTAAATTGTATGCTTTGCTATGTTTGCTTCTGCTTAGTGTGTGTCTGGGGGCTATCACTGTAGAAAGAGGTGGAGTGGGAGGGTTGTATTCCTATTCCTTTTCCTTTATGCTCTTTTGGTATGTTGTTAGTTAATTTACCGTTCACTAAGACTGTTGTCTGACTCAAGGCTTTATGTTTTAATTCTTATTGCCTTGGGCTGTTCGTCCATTTTGGGACGGGCAGACTAGGTAGCAGGTGACAGGTGCTGTTCTTGCTTTCCACGATGCTGATGTCGAAGACGAGCTGGAGGCTTGCATATTATCTTCTTACTATATGTACTGGGTGTTCCGCTGTTTGTATATTCTCTGAGTGTTATGTAGTGAGGATTGATGTATTGGCTATTCAGATGTTTGTATTCAACTATTATGAAGTTTTATTGATGAGATTCTATTCTGTGAAGCTTCACTATATATATATTCTATTGTATTTTGTCCATGCGCTGTGAGTAATACGATAGATTCTGCTGTTTTAAATTACCCTGGCAATCGTTCATGGTCGCCTGGCACACTTTACAGCGCACTATCTCTAGGTTCGGTGCAGGGGTCATGGGCGGTCGTCACAATAGCGTTTAAAATTAATTTAATATATTATTAATGAGATTTAAGTTATTATTTTAAATTAGATTTAATTTAAATGAAAAGGAAGGATGTTAAACGATAACTTATTATTTTAAGTTATTTTAAATAATTTATGGTTTATCAAGGGGAATCTTACCGACTTGAAAGTTTAGCAAATAAGTTGTTTAAATATAGGAAGAGTTTATAAATGATTCTAGATATTTATAAAAGAATTCATCAAGGAGTTTTTTTAAAGATTTTTAAAGGAAAAGTTTTATAAATGGGATTTGAGATTTAGAAAGAATGTTTTATAAATAGATTTGAGATTTATAAATACACTTTATAAATAGATTTGGAGATATTGATAACATAAAGAAATTTGGAAAGAAATGGTTGATGTTTCATGGCATAATTCAAGGGGCAGGAATTTCCTAAATTTTATTATGGATTCGCTGGGATAACGACGTAACCATTGAGTAAACTACGACCTATGATTGATATTGAACTATACTTTCAAAAATCTATCTTTGAGAGTTTCCAAGTTTCTAAGTTTTGAAAGTGAAATGGTTTCTGAATATACTTATACCGATAAGTATATGAATATTTTTATAAATATTTGAAATGTGATTTTAAATTAATGAAAGATTAATTTAATAGGCTTAGTAGTTGCAATAGGAAATGAAATATTTGTTTGAATGTTTGTTTATTTGATAGTTAAATAACAAACTATCAAATCTTAGCCTAAATATGTAATCCTTCTTAATTTTGGTGGTAGGGAGTCAATTCCCTACTTAACACTGAAGGATTTTAACTTTGGAAATATTTGGGAGAAACACTTGGATTATATGGTACAGTTACCGTCGGTGGTGCTATACCATATGTATAAACTCATTCCATTCTTGTAGGTCAAATGATAAGGAGAACCGTCATCTTAAACGGTTAGGGGGTGATCCCCACTCTTATGTATTGTCTGATTATTTCCTAAAGAACTGGTATTGAGCATTTCGAAAAATCGACAATTGGTTTTTGGGACGCCAAGGAAGCGAAAGAGTGTACTTGTAAGAGATGACTCGAAAACCATTACCACTGCAAAACCATACACGGTTCTATGAAGGATATTCGTGGTATATTGAGATGTTGGAATCCATGTGTGATTCCGAAACCCATTGGGGTATGGGAATCCGTGTGTGATTCCAAGACCTTTTTGAGATATGGGAATCCATGTGTGATTCCGAGACCCATTGTGGTATTGGAATCCATGTGGGATTCCACGATCTGTTTTAATGGCGGTGCGTGAGCTGGAATGCCGGACGTAGCCTCACCAGTGGTAATGACTAAAACTAGAGATAGGAGGCATGACCAGTAGGGTTGGAAAACCCATAGGGTATAGTCGGTTCCTCCTAGATGTTACTTAAAGTTGCTAAGCGTGCGTGTGGCGATGCATTCAGTCTTAGCGAGACCAGCTATGTTTTTCCTATGGTACATCACTAGAGATGTATGCTACTTCGAAAGGATATTTTTGATCCTTGCGTAGGAGGACCGTTCCTCGAAGTACAGAGGCAACCTCCATGGAAAACCTACACAATTAGCGAACGTGCCTTATCGGTTTTCGATTATATACCTAGTATTGTTGTGATGTACACTCACGAGCATCACGACTACTTGATTGTTATTATTTTCACCCTTAGACATTACTATAATATCACTGGATTTTTTGATATAAAAAGGGTTTTGGTTACCGTAAGGTAAAAACCCATCTGTGTTTATGTTCGGCGTGGTCTTACGGGATACCTTTTATTTTAAAGGATTATTATAGGTTATAATAAATAAAATTCTTTGTGATTTGAGTTTCTCACGGTGGTTTTACCAGACCGACCCAGGTGTTGCTTTCCTATAATGCTCGGGTCAGACCGAGCATATTTCCAAGTTTAGTTGGATGTTTTGGAGCTTCAAGAGAAAAGTTGAAGGCCCAGAGATGTATTCACATACATGGTTATTTTTCTGTTGCGTTCATTGTTGTATTTACCAGCAAGTGTGAGGACGGGTTGTTATAACTGTGTGGACTAAAATATGTTAGTATACTCTGATTGATGTCTGTATATACATATATTACAGCTTTGTTTTTATGTAAAGGTTTGTTGTATATTATAGATTATTCGTTTTGCTATGAGATTCTGTGTTGTTTAGTTTCTTCTTGTCTTCTTTCTTCTTTCTTTCCCCAAAATATCCGCTTTTCCGTTCAATTTGAGTGTGTCATGTGTGGTTTATTGGCCGCTTAAACCGTACGAAATAGTGGGTCATTATACTCTGAAACCAAAGGAAGTGTATTTAACAATAATATGTGGGACCATGCCGCTAATGCAGAACTGGTTTTATCCCACGTAAACAACAACCAAACATAAAAATGGAAAATAATAATAGGAAACAAATCCAAACATAAATGATGGGCAAAAATAGTATAAAGATCCAGACTTGAAAGAATGGAAACAGTCAAAACCAAATCCAAACTGGACAGAATGGATAAAACAAGATAATAGTCCAAACTTGATAGAATGGACAAAACCTATAATTAAACATTGTGAAGAGTGGTTGACTCTTCCGGTTGCAGTTATAGAAAAATAATTCAAAGATTCAAATCAAATAAGAAAAGGAAAATTTTCCAACAATGACTAGGAGGGTGCACCCCTTTTGAAGTATACCTCTAGTAATATACTTTTGAGAAGCTCATTTACTCTATGAAACTTCTTGGAAACCTCCAAGACGAACCCCACCAACCTTATCGAGTATCTGAATATTTTACATCTAAACCTTAACTGTTTTCCGTGTGACAATATACAAAAATCGAGATGAGATATGAAAATACCCTAATGGGAGAAACCTCATATAGCTTGAGCCCCTCTCGCGCTTTAGTTTTATTCATTTCTGACAAAGGATATCAATCCTCAACGGAGCAACACATCGTCTTAGAATGATGATAATAAAGAAGCTGAAGTAACCGATAGTTGAGAAACCAACTATCGAGGATATAAAAGGATCATATGTGGAAATAAAGTCTTGCATACTTATCACCACTCATCGAATTCCAACTTGTACTATTTCTTGGTTAACAATAATACTGGACAAGTCATGGTATTGTTACCTCAAAGTCATGTCTAACGATTATTCTTAACTTTTGAAATAGCAACAAGTCTACTTCTTTGACGTGTAGTGCTATGTATACAAATAAAGTGTTCCCAAATAAGTGAATCGCTTTACGTAAATTAATTCATTTCCATAAACGAATCAAACCTTTTACTTTTAAAAACCCGAATTCATACTTCGCCTCACAGTACAAGTATTAGCTTTAAAACACTTTGTTAAAAGAGTTCACTAACTTTAAAACATCAATTTAAAAAGGATTTAATAACTTAAAACATCCTATTACATTAATTAATTAACTTTAAACTTCATCACACAATTTGATTTTTGAACTTCAAATGTCTTTAAATTATAAAAAGGGTAAACCACTTTTAAACCTTATTAATTTAATTAATCAATAAAATATAATTAATTAAATTAATAAATAATTAATTATCTTTATTGGAAATGAATAACAAAGTTAAAACATCCTTGTTACTTTGATAAATTCACTTTGAAAACACACAAGAGTTTAGGGGATGGTATTTAATAACTAACGGTATAACGGAAATTGCTATAAAGACACTTAAACACTTTAAATGGAATATCTAGATTTATTTCAATTAATCAATCAAACAAATTTAACTAACAACCAAGAAATCAAAAATAGTTTATCGCATCATAGATATGATATAGCAAATTTGGATGTGAGTTAAACTTACATTTAAATGATTCTCCTTTATTATAATTAAATTTTCTCAAATATTTATCCTCTAAATTTTATTTATTTATTTTATTATCATTATCATTATTATTATTATCTCTATTTTTGCTAACATTTAGATTATATTAAATAACTTTTTATTAAAAGTTGACTTTCGGCTTAACACTGTTAAAAGATAACTTTATAACTTAACCCTTTCACCGAACACCTTATAGTCAAACTGTGAAACTAAATTCATAAGGGGTTCGTTCTCAAGGTTCCCTAATTCCTATTTACCTAACATATACCTTACTAAGGAAATTTCTTATGTACTTCTTCAACAATAGTAAATGCTCAAACTAGACGAGCATAACTAAACAAATGCTAAATGATAACAATAAAATATTATCATCTCCTAATAATCAACTCATCAATACCACTATATTAATTTTGAAAATCATCTTTTATATATATAAAATATATTTCTAGGTAAAATTATTTCATTTACCATTTTAAAAAATGTTGTATCGATAGGTCTGTTCAAGTATTAGGAATCCCTACAGATAACGCTGATCAGACGCATCGACCAGAATTCATATACCACTCAACGGATCAAACAACATAATATAAAACATTTTTATGACACTAACAAATACGCACTATACACATTGGATTAAGCATTTACTGTCTATGTCGATCCATTGAGATAGAAAAGAAAAATCATATTGCATTTATCGACGTATTCAGTAGATGTTTAAGACAAAGTTATAGATGGTCGCCCTTAACCAGCCCTATTCTCTACTTTAGTAGACGGAATTACTCGTTAATTCTCTTTACTAAGGTGGGTCTCGGGGTGGGGCGTTACAGCATGCTCTCTCTCTCAGACTTATCCTTAGACATTACTAATCCTATCCTTAAAGAGCTTACCATACTAGGGCTTAGGGGTGCGCTAAATCTAAGCTCTGATACCATCTGTGACGACCCATCTTTCTGACCCCTGGGAACGACACTTAATACATCCTCAATATTCGTGTCCGGTTGCCCAAGCATCCGAAAGATAAGTTGTCTTAGGGTAAAATAAAGAACATAATAAGACAGAATAGACAAACCTTACCTCAGAATGGTTATATATAATATAAAATGTTATAATACAAAAGGTTACTCCTTATAAGGAGTTATCAAAGTTATAAAAAAGTACTACATCTAATAGATTGGTTTCTAACTTCTCATTTTTAAGATACAAAATATACCAACATAATCATATTTTGAAAATAAATAACTATATAACTAAGGAGTCGTCTGCTCGATCACTTTCTTCAAAGAGCTCCAAAGAAAACTAGCTATTCTTGGACTACGCAAATATAATTTAGTATCCGACAGTTTAGGGAAAATAAACAATTCAGGTCAGAAAAATGTCTGGTATGAGTAAAACTCTAAAACAGAAGGAAGTGTATTTAACAGTAATATGTGGGACAGTGCCGCTAACACGGAATTGGTGTTCTCCCATATAAACAACAACCAAACATAAGAATAGAAAAGAACAACGGGAAAAAAATCCAAACATAGATGATTGGCAAAAATAGTACAAAGATCCAGACTTGAAAGAATGGAAATAGTCTAAACAAAATCCAAACTGGACAGAATGGATAAAACAAGATAACAGTCCAAACTTGATAGAATGGACAAAGCCTATAATTAAACATCGTGATGAGTGGTTGACTATTTCCATTGCAATTACAGGAAAACAATTTGAAGGTTCGAATCAAATAAGGAAAGGAAAATTTTACAACAATGACTAGGAAGGTGCACCCCCTTGAAGTATACCTCTGGTAATATACCTCTGAGAAGCTCATGTACTTTGTGACACTTCTCGGATACTTCCAAGCCGGACCCCGCCAACCTTACCGAGTATCCGAATATTTTACACCTAAATCTTAACCGTTTTTTACATGAAGGCACACAAAAATCTAGATGAGATGTGAAAATACCCTAATGGGAGCAACCCCACATAGCTTGGCCCCCTCTCATGCTTTGGTTTTAGTCATTTCCGACAAAGGATATCAAAGCTCAATGGAGCAACACGTCATCTTAGAATGATGATAACAAAGAAGTTGGAGTAACCAATAGTTGAGAAACCAACTATCGAGGATATAAAACGATCGTATATGGAAATTTATTCTTAGATACTTATCACCACTCATCGAATTCCAACTTATACTATTTCTTGGTTAACAATAATACCGGAGAAGTCAAGATAGTGTTATCTCAAAGTCATGTCTCATGATTATTCATAACTTTTGAAATAATGACAAGTCTACTTCTTTGATGTTTAGTGCTAAGTATAAAAATAAATCTTTCCCATATAAGTGAATCGCTTTACGTAAATTAATTCATTTCCATAAACGAATCAAACCTTTTCTTTTAAAAACTCGAATTCGTACTTGGCATCACATTACAAGTATTAGTTTTAAAACACTTTGTAAAAAGTGTTCGCTAACTTCAAAACATCAATTAAAAAAGGATTTCATAACTTAAAACATCCTTATTACATTGATTAATTAACTTTAAACTTCATCACACAATTTGATTTTTGAACGTCAAATGTATTAACTAATAAAAAGGGTAAACTACTTTTAAACCTTATTAATTCAATTAATTAGTAAAATATAATTAATTAAATTAATAAATAATTAATTATCATGATTTAAAATGAATAAAAAATTCAAAACATCCTTGATAATTTGATAAATTCACTTTGAAACTTCATAAATTAAGTTGATTAATTAACTCTAATAACCTTTAATTAAAAAGGGAAAATCACCTTTAAAACATCATTAATTCAATTAATTAATAATTATAAATATAAATAATTAAATTAAATAAGTAAATAATTCTAATTATTTAAAAATGATTTATTAATTATAAACATCAATAAAGGTAAGATTAATTAGTTAAAACAAGTTGATAAATTTTAAAAATCATTTATTAAAAAGATTTATTAATTTAAAAGCGTCATTAGAAAATTGATTAATTAACTTTAATTCATCATTATCGATTGATTAATTATCCTAAAACATCACTAAATAAATGATTAATTAAATTTAGACATCAGTAAATAAAATGATTAATTATTTTAAACAACCATTAATCGGGTAATTAGTTAAATTTAAAACACATCATTAACTAAGTAATTAGTTAACCTTAATCCTTATTAATTAAATAATTAATTGAATTAAATAATCACTATTAAAATGGTTAATTACTTTTGAAAACATCGTTAATCAAAATCTTGCTTAACTTGTAAACAATTCAAGCACAAAGATGAAACCAAACGGTTTCGATAAAAAGTGATTTTCCGAATGTGCCGATATTATGACTATTGCTATAAGGGCAGTTCGGTAAATGAGTTTGTGGCATTATCATTACAACCAAACATTACATACCAATGATTTAAGCACAATACAAGGTAAATAATGATGATACAACATGTAATAAGTATTTACTAACAATTATATTAACTTTAACTACCAACTTTCCATATAGCTAACCATATGCTTGCTAACTTTCAAATGCGACAACTTTTCAAAGCATGAAACAAAAAAACAACCAAACCATCACTTGACATATACAATAAGCATTCATAGGCTATTAACATGAACAATAACATAGTATTAACTTGGTTTAAGAAGGTGTAGTTTTATTCACCTAAAACTATCCAAACCTTCGCTAACTTAGCGTATGACCTAGCACTTCCATTCCTAAGAAAAAGATGGAGTCTTGGACTCTTAACGCACTAGGTAGGCTCGGCCTTGAAAGAAGAAGGAAGTGAAACTTGTTTTGGTAAGGTGGAGTGACTTTGGATAATCATCAAATTCTCAAAAATGAACTCGAATATAGGTCATTTTCCAACTAGTTTTTTGACGATTTACTCTTAGATTTTGAAAAAGTTTTAAAGAGGAAAGTTTTATAAATTCATTTCTCTGCAATTTCAAAAAAATAATCCCTCAATTTCGATTAGTTTTGAAGAAGATATGGTCAAAAGAAGAAGGACCATTTTCGGACTTGAAATTCTAGGTCCAAAACCACTCTGTAAACAATTGATATTTTGACATAGCTATGCTTGAAATTTGAAGGAGTGATCAATATAAAAGTTGTATCCATTGGAATTTGACATGATTTGAAAAAAAGAATAACTTTATTTGGAAAAGATATGGGAGAGATATGGTCGGTTGAAGAAGAGGAAAATTTAGAGAGATGAGAGGCTATTTATAAGCAAGAAAACAAAGTGCATTACTTAAATGTCGTTGTCCTTTACCCTCAAATACCCTCTTGCCAATGAACCTAGCCTCCTCCACCTCATGTACTCCTACCCCCATTGGTTTCTCCTCCCTTGATTTCATGAGAAAACTTGTTTAAACATGTTTTGTACTTAGTTACCAAAATGTTTCTAATGATGTGACATTTATATATTTTTTAACTTTACATACTTAGGTATGAATACATATATACATACACTAATACACACATATATACATTTGCTAACTCATTTATAAATGTGTGTACATATTTATACAAAAGAGTTTACAACATTCCGACAACTTTTAGTTGACGAAAATTCGAAAATTCGGAAAACGAATTCTGATCACATTTCTGATTTTTCTTTGAACTAAATATTTTTGTAAACTAATTTTGAAAACTAATTTACCTTCAATATTTATTATTTAAAATATTTTTCATTTTAATTATAAAACCTATTATCTGAATATTTAAAATTAATTAAATATTCAGAAATTAATATGGTGAAATTCCGAGTCGTTACACGTTGTAAATATCCATAAGCTCATCATAAAAGGACATCGAACTGTAATAATAATAATAATAACCTACACAATGTTAATGAAGATGAAAATGGTAGTAAGTTTTGTAAAAGGGAAATTTTATTCATATCCACCATTTCTATTAGTTGATCCACCCTAGTTTTGTGGATTACTTCCAACATTTATGGTCTCTTTTAGTTCTTAAAAATAGATCAGTCAATCCACATAATGTATGGTTGCATCTTCTTCTCTCATTTCTCTTTCTTTCATTGCCTTATAGAGTCACAAACACACCACCTTACGGTTAAATAAAAAACAACAAGAAGTGTAGGATGCCAAATTTGGTCTCTTCTTCTCTTTATCATGGAACATGAAGATGACTTAATGCATATTTGAAGTAGAAAAGTAGAAGATTGAGGTAAGATGTCATATTTAAAAAAAAGATATTTCTTCTAAGATGAATCTTCTACTATTTTGAGTTAACATTTATAACAATACCATTACAATGATAAATCTTCTACTCCGTATTGAATGCTGCTATTACAAGGTTTTTCATAGTACAAGATGAATATGACGTAATATGTACTAAAAATGATCATTGTAGTAGAGGATTAGACCATTTATCTTAGTAGAAGATTCATCATGTACAAATTTCCATCATGTAGAAAATCTATCTAGTTAAAATATGTCAAACCATTCATTTTGTACAGAAATATGTCTGAAAAAAGTAGTTCTTCCAATATACTTGAGAAAACCATTTTTTTGGGTACAAATGAAAGTGAACGGTGGTTAGAGTATTCAAGATTTATAAGTAATAAAACAGATGAGGAGTAGATAGATACAACTATAAAAGAACAAGAGAACAAACACAACAATGATGTAGTTGAGCAATGTGTAGATAATCTTGAGAAATCAACTTTTAGTATGGTAAATTTTAATTTTTGTTACTGTTTTACAGAGTTATATTTTGTTCTCTTATGTTTAATCTTGATATTTTGCTATCAAGGATAGTGAACTACTATTCTTAAAAGATAAAGTACTAGGATTGCACTTTTGCATTTTGAACTAGTAAGGTATGTAACACTTTTTAGTGGATACATCAAGTTACGAATAATTATTTCCGTAAATATGTAAAACTATTATTTATAAAACAATAATTTTTTTCATTATGGATTGGAAATATATATTGTTTTATTTGATATGGATATTAGTATTATTCATTATAAAATCTATAATAATGGTATTTATAAAAAAAGTGAGGCATTAGGAAATACATAAGTATCTGAAATTTTTACAATTATATGAAATTATGGACTAAGTCAAATCTTAGAGGAATAATTCAATAATCATATAATTATGAATCTCATAGTACTGATAAATCGTATCTCGGAAGATTAAGGGTGAACCACCCATTCGGTTGGATTGAAAAAGAGGTTATGAACTCTTCAAATGGGTCAATATAGATATATGTAGTTCAAGGTTTAGCGATGCCAAAACTGATCGACTTACTTTGTTAAATTCATAGATGAATTTTCATAGAAATGAACATGTGTATTTGATATACAACCTATGTACCTATGGTAAGTTTAAAGACTATAAAATGGAAGCAGAAAACATTACATGCAAAAGAAGAAAAAGGAATTCGATTTGATCGAATTATTGAGCATATTGGGAAAGAGTTCCAAATGTATCTAAAAATTAAGTGTAATGATCTTCCTTTTTTATACCTAAAGACCACACTTAATACATCCTTGGATCCATGTACCAACCATTTAAATGTCCAAAAGACAGGTCATTTGGGGTTAAGAAAGAAAAGATAGAGTAGAATCTTCTTAACGTGACGAGAAATATATAATATTACAAATGATCTTTACAAAATAAAAGAACTTAAATATACAGTCATCAGAGTACACCAACCTATTATTAGCCTGGATAGTTATAACAGCATTTCCTTACAATTGCTGATAAATACAAACAAGAACAAAACTAAAGAGAACAGTGGAATAATATAAGGTATGTTAATACGTCTTGGAGAATTTAGCCAGTCTCCTGAAAGCTTCAAGGAATCTAGCTAAATATGGAAAATATACTCGGTGTAACGACCCGTAAATTTATCACTTTGATAAATTATATTTATTTTTAAAATATTAAAATATAAGCTTTTTTAACATAGATTATGTTGTCATGAACAATAAATAATGATGGTAACGTGACGCCCCACTCCGAGACCCACATTAGCAAAGAGTATTACTAGGTAACACTATTTGCTAATGCAGAGAATAGAGCTGGATAGGAGCAACCATCTATAACCTTGTCTTAACTATCTATTGAATACGCCGACAATTGCCACTTCTTACCTAAATGGATCGACATATCCAATAAATACTTAATACAAAGCCATAGGTGGCTGAAGGATCTATAAGAATAAAATATAACAACTCAATGTAATACACATCATAGAACAGTAAATCATCACATACATTTTCACATATACAGATACATTACAGAGTTTACAAAATGATACTCGACAAGTGGTAAAGCAAACCACAATATACAGGCGAGTCAAAAGAATACATATCAGAGTTACAGCCAAAAAGGACTACACAAAAAGCTATAACAAAAAGGAGCTAGCGGAATAGTTCATGCGGAAGCAAAATAGGCTAAGTCCAAAGCACCTAACCTGAAACATCTCGGTCAGACCCGAGTATAAAATACACGGGTCAGTCTAGCTAAACAAATCAGTTAGATAAACTAAATGATAATAAACATACAAGATCATAAAGTACCACAAATATCTCCAAAAGAGATAACCAAATCATCTAATAAAAGATGAATCAAAACAAACCACATATCATAGGAAACTCAAATAAACCAAGGATATCATATCCCAAATCAAGCCAAAAGGCAATAACAAATACCAATAAAGGTAACACAAGTTTCCACAAGGTAATCGCTATATATCGTGTGGTTCAAAGAACCTATCCCGAAAGGCGATACACTAGGGAAATATAATTGTCAAAGAAACAAAAGATGCTCGAGCTCAGTACTGTATAACAAGGATCCATACGCCCGAAGGCAACGCCCGAAGGCAAAAAACCGTAGTGGCGGTACTAGACACCACTGTCCGGCGAAATGTGTCACAACTCTCAGAAAGGAACCCGGAAAATGTTAACGTGAGTCCCATACCACACGTTCGCACTAAACGGTTTACTAACCGTTAGTCAATTTCACACTCAAAGTAGTACAAAGTTCACCTCATCTCATCGGTAAACCAGACCCAGAGGTCAAAACGATCAAACAAATAGATTAGGAATTAACTGAAAAGATAAACTCACATGTTCATAGCATGCATTTTATCTAATCATTTAATTCTCCTCCCTCTTCGCTCGGAGTGCAAAATTGTGTGTGTGTTTTATATAGAAATTATAAATTGGAGAAATGAACTTTCAATACAATTTAAAATGATCATTTTATAAAAACCCGTGTACGAATCAAAAAGGAATCATCAAAGTCAACTAAAATGGACCAACTAATTGGAGAAAGAAGAATCGATCAAAAATTGGAATCCCACACAAAATAGGTAAATCGGGCTGAGACAAGCAGATTCAGACTTCTGAATTGTATATTTCAGACGTTTGAAACTGGTGCTCAGGCAATACTTTGCCTAGGCGAAAGATGGCCAAATCATATCGGAAGCAATCAGATGAGTGATGATAGCTAGGGGTTTACGCCAAACGACGACCCAATCTTAGAGACTCATCAATACATTCCGACCAATATGCCCAAACAACCATATAAGGATTTTTCGTAGATTTGACTTCAAATGCCAAAAATTGGAATATTCACTAAACAGATTCAATTCAAGAACAGAAGGACAAGGATTATATGTTATGAATTGCTACCTAACACTATCAACGATATAGATGTAGATGTGAGTTCAAAAACTCGCCTTTTAACCCAAAAACTCAAGAGAGAAGCTATAGAGCAAGGCAAAAACAATCACTCTTCAATTATAACCCAAGGAGCTTCAATCTAAGCTCAAGAAAAAATATTTTCCTAAGTTAGGGTTTAGGAAATTTCAAAAATCGAAGAGGAATTGAGATGGAGAAGAAGAAGATGCTTACCTTACCTTTTCTTTGAATTTGGAGCAAGAATTTGTATATGCAAAAGAAACTATGGTTTTGAATTTTAATTTCCCATTCCCCTCTCCATTTTCAACTGAGCTTGAATGTTTAGGAAATGAAGTGAGTGAATGGAGAGGAGAGGGGGCTGAGTTAGGTTATAGTATGAGTTTGGTGAAGCCCAAACCCAAAGCCCACTTAGAAAAATAGCCAAATTCAATCTACTCCAAATATATCGATGCTTATACTCAAAAAAGTCGCAAACAACATTTTGAACTCAATGGAAATGGTCTCAAGTTCAAATTGTTGATTCTCAACTTCATTCCTGATTCAGACGTCTGAAATTTCCAAACCAGACGTCTAAATCTGGAAAAATATGAGTTTCCCAGAACAATATTCAAACGTCTGAATAGTCCATTTCAGACGTCTGAAAATGGCAATTTTGGCCTATTTCCTTTTTGGTCTCATTCGAACAATTTCAGACGTCTGAATGCTTCATTTCAGACGTCTGAAACCCTGTTTGAAAGTTTTTATCTATAATTCTTCAAATAGATACCTCCGAACTCGATCCACAAAGACTTTTAACTAATTTGACTGTTCTTTTACGAATAGTGACTTTTCGGACTAGAATCCGACTAACGACGTTATACTTAACTAAAACATTAAATATACGAATCATAAATATGCGGGTTGTTACAGATCTCCCCCTCTTAACAAAATTGCGTCCGCGCAATTCCTAGAGAAGAATTTGTAACAACTACATACTTACACCCAAAAAGAAAAGAAAATAAGCTTGAGATAAAAAGATGTCCTCACCATTGCTAAGCAAAGCTAGAAAACCCGGATAGGATCGCTCGATAAACTCTCTGGTTCCCAAGTACAGTCATTGGGGTTAGCGGACCATTGAACTTTAATGAGCGGCACGTCCTTCTTTCGAAGGTGTCTCACCTCCGAGGCAAGTACGTGAATAGGTTGTTGTACAATAGATAAGTATGGTGAGATCTCAAGCCCTTGCAAATCAGGAGAGTCAATAACAGAATCCGATTCTCGAAGACACTTCCGAAGCTGAGAGACGTGAAACACGTTGTGAACTCCGGATAGATGAGCTGGAAGTGAAACTCTATAAGCCACATGGCCAATACGTTCAGTAATTGGAAATGGTCCTACATAGCAAGGAGCCAATTTCCCTATCGTACTGAAGCGCATAACCCCTTTCAAAGGAGAAACACGAATAAAGACGAGATCATCAACCGAGAACTCGAGAGGCTTCCTACGGTTATCCACGTAGGATTTCTGGCGGCTCTCTGCCTCTTTCATTCTCTGACGAATAAGATCAATCTTCTCGGAAGAATAATGAACAAAATCGGGGCCAAGAATAAGCTTCTCCCCAGATTCCAACCAACATGAAGGAGATCGACATGGCCTTCCGTATAAGGCTTCGAAAGGAGCCATACCGATACTGGACTGAAAACTATTGTTGTAGGAGAACTCCACAAGGGGTATATGATCCTCCCAACTACCTCCGAAATCAAGAATACAAATACGGAGAAGATCCTCTAAGATACGATTCACCTGCTCAGTCTGTCCATCAGACTGTGGATGATAAGCTGCGCTGAAATTAAGCTTTGTTCCCAAAGCTTGCTGAAGACTCTTCCAAAAATGACTTGTGAATAAAGGATCACGGTCACTCACAATCGAACTAGGAACACCGTGAAGTCTAACGATTTGCTTGATATATAACTTAGCCAAAAGAGAAGCAGTCCTATTAGATTTAATAGGAATAAAATGAGCTGATTTAGTGAGGCGATCAACAATAACCCAAATGCTAGAATGGCCCGATCTCGAACGAGGTAGGCCATCAATAAAATCCATCGAAATCTGATCCCGTTTCCACAATGGAATCTCTAGATGATGAAGGAGACCAGAAGGGCGCTGATGTTTGGCTTTAATACGTTTACAAGTCATGCAATTACTCACATAACATGCCACATCGCGCTTCATGCCTTCCCAATAATAAAGGCGATGCATATCGGCATACATCTTACTACTGCCAGGATGAATGGTATACTTAGAACGATGACAATCATCAGGAATGCCATGACTAAGTGCAGAATCAGAAGGCACAACAAGACGGTTCTTCTTGCAAAGACACCCATGAAAATCAATGCTGAAGTCCCGCAACGCCTCATCATGGGGTTCAGTCTCACAAAGCTGAATAAGATGCACAAGATCAGGATCACACCGCTGAGCTTCGGCAATACGATCCAATAGAGAGGGTCGAGCTTCCAAACTGAATAATACTATCAGAGAATCAGAGGATGGAGCTCGATCATGAATATCACAAAAAGATAGAGTCTCAAGAATATCCCATTCGGCAAGCATCATAGAAACGATAGCCGAATGTCTGCGACTAAGCGCATCAGCAACACGATTACCCTTACCAGGGGTATATTGGATATCAAAGTCATAGGAGGCAAGAAACTCGAGCCAACGCTGTTGCCTCATATTGAGTTCCTTCTGAGTGAACAAATACTTCAAGGATTTATGATCGGTATAGAGAATGAAGCGCTCGCCTAATAAATAGTGTCGCCAAATCTTCAAGGCGAAGACAATGGCGGCTAACTCAAGATCATGAGTGGCATAGCGAACTTCATTCGGACGCAGTTGCCTAAAAGCATAAGCAACTACCCGATCCTTCTGCATAAGCACGGCACCGAGACCACTACCACAAGCATCGGTGTAGACAACAAGATCATGACTCCCCTCGGGAACCACAAGAATATGAGCATTAGTGAGAAGTTCCTTTAATGTCTGAAAGGAAGCTTCACACTTATCGGACCAAATGTAACGATTGCCTTTCCGAGTAAGGCTGGTGAGAGGAAGCACAACATGGGAAAAATCCTTAATGAACCGACGGTAATAACCCGCCAATCCAAGGAAACTACGAATCTCATGAACATTTTCAGGCCTCTTCCAATTCTGGATAGCTTCGATCTTTGAGGGATCGGCAGAAATGCCGTCGGAAGATACAACATGGCCTAAGAACTTAACCTTATTCTCCCAAAAATGGCACTTGGAGAATTTGGCTTTAAGCTGATGGTGACGAAGAGTACTCAAGACAATTCTCAAGTGATTAGCATGCTAGGCTTCAGACTTAGAATAAACAAAAATGTCGTTAATGAACACAAGGATGAACTTATCGAGATATTCCCGGAATACTCGATTCATAAGATCAACAAAGAAAGCAGGAGCGTTCGTCAAACCGAACGGCATAACGAGCCACTCGAAAGAACCATATCGAGTGCGGAAAGCTGTAAGGGGTATGCTATCTTCCGTGACTCGGAGCTGATGAAAACCAGTGGCAAGGTCGAGCTGAGAGAAGACCATGGCACCACTCAATAGATCGAACATATCATCGATCCTCGGCAAAGGATACTTATTCTTGATGGTTAACTCGTTAAGCTTGCGATAGTCGATGCAGAGCCTAAGAGTTCCATCGGACTTCTTCACGAAGACGACCGCGGTACCCCACGGTGAAAAACTGGACTGAATCAACTGCTTGGACTTAAGCTCTAAAAGCTGCTTCTTGAGTTCCTTATTTTCTTTTGTAGACCTCCTCGTGGGAGGACGCCCAACTGGCTGCGCGCCTAGAATGAGATCAATGCGGAACTCTATCGCCCGCTTGGGTGACAAACCCGAAACCGGCTCAAAAACATCAAAGAAGTCACAAACAATAGGAATACGAGATATATCATCATCATCTCGTGAGTCAAGAGAATATAAGGCCATTTCGGAATTATTCACATTCCGAAGAACAAGTGATAGCTGAGTAGACGAAACCGAATGTCGAAGATATAAAATTCTTTCAGAACAAATAATCCTGGCATCGTATCTCACTAGCCAGTCCATACCCAAAATCATATCAAATCCCAAATAAGAAACAACGGGCAGATTCGCACGAAAAGAAAAGCCACATAAAACAATCTCAACATCATTACAAAGCATGCTAAGGGTTGCAGATCCTCCAATAGGATTCGCAATCCTTAATGAAGTAACCATACAAGAAACATCTAAAGACAAATCATCGACGAGCTTTTTCTGTATGAAAGAATGCGAAGCACCTGTATCGAAAAGAACTTGAATACTACGGTCATGAAATAAAATAGAACCTTCCAAATAGATGGAGATATACCTCTGAGCTGAGAAGGACCTCCAGAAGCCTTAGCAACATAAAGCTTGCCAGACTTGGCACTAGCGGGAGCAATAGGGCAGGAGGAAAAGCGGTGACCTTCCTTCTTGCAATAATGGCAGAAGAGAGGCTTAGGACAAGCTCAAATCGTATGATAAGGAGAATCACAATTGAAACACTTCCGAATGGAAGGTGTTCAGCAGATTGAGAGTTAGAACCAGATTCAATAGGCTTTTTCTTCTTCGAAGGGAGAAATCCCTGCTTATGAAATGGAAACCTCTTCTTATTGGGGTTCTTGCGAACCTCACCATCATCACCACTATCGCACTCCTTCTCGATGGCCTCGAGATGAAGTGCCAAATCAACCAACTCCTCAAAAGAAAGCTTAAGCTGGAGCATTAAGGACTTCTTAAGATATTTCTTAAGACCAGAGACAAACTTCATATTCTTCTTATAAGAAGCGCTAATGAATTCAAGACCATACCTAGATAAGGCCTCGAATGATGCAACATATTCAGAAATGGAGGATTTCCCTTGCTTCAACTCAAGGAAGCGACGGGCTAATAAAACTTTCTCAAATTCAGGAACGAATTTGAGTTCGAATCGTTCCCAAAACTAAGTCCAAGAAAGAACAGACTAATCAAGTTCGGCTATAAGAAGCTCGTACCAATCAAGGGCATGCTCTTGCAATAAGCTAGAAGTTACAAGAACTCGATCATGGTCAGAAAGATCCATACGAGAGAAAATACGCTCGCATGTGTGAATCCAAGCTTGGACCTCAAGAACGGACTCGGAGCCTTTGAATGGCTTTCCACTAAGATGAGAAAAATCACTGCACAAGCGTGCAAAGGAAGACTTGCGTGGAGGAGATGCATGAATAGGAGCTGGAGGCTGAGTGCTCCTAAATAACTCCAAGAACTGATCGGTAGACATATAAACACCGTCCGGATGTGAGCCGTTGGATTGCCCAGCATCCGAGCGTCGTCCTCGGCCTCTTCCGGCCATTAGCTGAAATATAAGATAAGATAAAGATTATTCACAAGGTAGATATCATAATTCAAATATGGAATACTATGGAATAAAATGCATTCCAAGACGTATTCCCAAAATTCTATCTACCCCAAAGGCACGGAAAGATATAAGGCACGATGATTCAAAAATTTGTAACATTCGTACTACCTTTTGATGTACCATAATATGTGTCTCTGTTCTATGTTTATCATATTTTGTTCTGAACTCAGCTCCGATACCAAGCTGTGATGGCCCACTCCGAGACCCACATTAGCAAAGAGTATTACTAGGTAACACTGTCTACTAATGCGGATAATAGAGCTTGATAGGAGCAACCATCTATAACCTTGTATTAACTATCTATTGAATATGCCGACAATTGCCACTTCTTACCTAAATGGATCGACATATCCTATAAATACTTAATACAAAGCCATAGGTGGCTGAAGGATCTATAAGAATAAAATATAACAACTCAATGTAATACACATCATAGAACAGTAAATCATCACATACATTTTCACCTATACAGATACATTACAGAGTTTACAAAATGATACTCGATAAGTGGTAAAGCAAACCACAATAAACAGGCGAGTCAAAAGAATACATATTAGAGTTACAGCCAAAAAGGACTACACAAAAAGCTAAAACAAAAAGGAGCTAGCGGAATAGTCCATGCGGAAGCAAAATAGGCTAAGTCCAAAGCACCTAACCTGAAACATCTCGGTCTGACCCGAGTATAAAATATACGGGTCAGTCTAGCTAAACAAATCAGTTAGATAAACTAAATGATAATGAACATACAAGATCATAAAGTACCACAAATATCTCCAAAAGAGATAACCAAATCATCTAACAAAAGATGAATCAAGACAAGCCACATATCATAGGCAACTCAAATAAACCAAGGATATCATATCCCAAATCAAGCCAAAGGGAAATAACAAATAAAAATAAAGGTAACACAAGTTTCCACAAGGTAATCGCTATATATCGTGTGGTTCAAAGAACCTACCCCGAAAGGCGATACACTAGGGAAATATAATTGTCAAAGAAACAAATGATAATCGAGCTCAGTACTATATAACAAGGATCCATACGCCCAAAGGCAACGCCAAAATGCAACGCCCGAAGGCAACAAACCGTAGTGGCGGTACTGGACACCACTGTCCGATGGATGTGTCACAACTCTCAGAAAGGAACCCGAAAAATGTTAACGTGAGTCCTATACCACACGTTCGCACTAAACGGTTTACTAACCGTTAGTCAATTTCACACTCAAAGCAGTACAAAGTTCACCTCATCTCATCGGTAAACCAGACCCAGAGGTCAAAACGATCAAACGAATAGATTAGGAATTAACTGAAAAGATGAACACACGTTTTCATAGCACGCGTTTTATGTAATCATTTAATTATCCTCCCTCTTCGCTCGGAGTGCAAAATTGTGTGTGTGTTTTATATAAAAATTATAAATTGGAGAAATGAACTTTAAATACAATTTAAAAAGATCATTTTATAAAAACCCGTGTACGAATCAAAAAGGAAACATCAAATTCAACTAAAGTGGAACAACTAATTGGAGAAAGAAGAATCGGTCAAAAATTGAAATCCCACACAAAATAGGTAAATTGGGCTGAGACAAGCAGATTCAGACGTCTGAATTGTATATTTCAGACGTCTAAAACTGGTGCTCAGGTAATACTTTTCCTAGGCCAAAGATGGCCAAATCATATCAGAAGCAATCGGATTAGTGATGATAGCTAGGGGTTTACGCCAAACGACGACCCAATCTTAGAGACTCATCAATACATTCCGACCAATATGCCCAAACAACCATATATGGATTTTTCATAGATTTGACTTCAAACGCCAAAAATTGGAATATTCATTAAACTGATTCAATTCAAGAACAAATGGACAAGGATTATATGTTAGGAATTACTACCTAACACTATCAAAGATATAGATGTAGATGTGAGCTCAAAAACTCACCTTTTAACCCAAAAACTCAAGAGAGAAGCTATAGAGCAACGCAAGAACAATCACTCTTCAATTATAACCCAAGGAGCTTCAATCTAAGCTCAATAACAAATATTTTACTAAGTTAGGGTTTAGGAAATTTCAGAAATCGAAGAGGAATTGAGACGGAGAAGAAGAAGATGATGCTTACCTTAGCTTTTCTTTGAATTTGGAGCAAGAATTTGTATATGCAAAAGAAACTAGGGTTTTGAATTTTAATTTCCCATTCCCCTCTCCATTTTCAGCTGAGCTTGAATGTTTAGGAAATGAAGTGAGTGAATGGAGAGGAGAGGGGGATGAGTTAGGTTATAGTATGAGTTGGGTGAAGCCCAAACCCAAATCCCACTTAGAAAATTGCCAAATTCAACCTACTCCAAACATATCGATGCTTATACTAAAAAAGTCGCAATTAACATTTTGAACTCAATGGAAATGGTCTCAAGTTCAAATTGTTGATTCTCAACTTCATTCCTGATTCAGACGTCTGAAATTTCCAAACCAGACGTCTGAATTTGGAAAAATATGAGTTTCCCAGAACAATATTCAAACATCTGAATAGTCCATTTCAAACGTCTGAAAATGGCAATTTTGGCTTATTTCCTTTCTGGTCTAATTCGAACAATTTCAGACGTCTGAATGCTTCATTTCAGACGTCTGAAACCATGTTTGACAGTTTTTATCCATAATTCTTCAAATAGATACCTCCGAACTCGATCCACAAAGACTTTTCACTAATTTGACTATTCTTTGACGAATAGTGACTTTTCGGACTAGAATCCGACTAATGATGATATACTTAACTAAAACATTAAATATATGAATCGTAAATATGCGGGTTGTTACAAGTAATCTTATTTTGAATTAGTATTTGAAAACATATATACCTTGGAAAAATATCGATAAAATGACCGAAAACCATTTTATCAATAAACAGCTCTATAATTATCAGAAGTCACGAACGGAGCTGGACATATACACTTATTGTCCATTTAAAAAAGAATATGAAATAAAATTATTTATTTTATTTTTGTGAATAAAATGTATTTATGACATCATCAATAATGGCATCATATTTAATAATTGATTTATGAACTTACGTTGAGATTTAATTGATTATTGTAATTATTCAAATAATTGTTTTTAAAATGAGTGTAATTCAATTTAGTTAGTTATATAAAGATAGTAAATCATTTATTTTAGTTTTATAAAGGTATATATTTGATTTGAAAATATAAGTAAATTCGTATCATTTTATCGATATAACAACACTTTTTGCAAACACTTGTTTAATATTAATTTATATGGTTTTATAATTCATATGAGATCATTTTAATTAATTAATAATGATGGGAAATTAGTTTTCAAACTTTGTTACATTTATTTGTAAATTAATTTATAAGTGAAAATGTGACCGGGAATCGGCATCCTGATTTTCAACGGTCTAACGAATAGAAGTTGTTTAAAGTTGTTGAAATATTGGTTATATGTCTTGTGCACATATATAACATACACATGCATACCCTAACATACACATGAACACATATATACATACGAATATACATATACACTTATATATATATATGTTACAAAAAGATCTACGAAATTTACACATTTAAAAAGCATACTTCACTTCACTCTTACACACATCAACTCACACACATGGGGGTGTTCAGCCGTGCATAGTGAAGGAGGAGGAGGTTGTGGTGGTGATGAAATGGTGATGTATATGCACATAAATATCATGATATTTTAGTTTACAAATTTTCCTTTAAATACCACCCTCCATCTTCACTTCATTTGTTCATAAATTCCTAAACTTATTCATCTCTTTATACTACTCTTTAATGGCTTCTCTACTTAGGAAAATTATAAAGAAAAATTAGCGAAAAGAAAATAAATATATATAAGTATATATGCATTAGTAATCCACTTAAAAACAAGGTCAAATCCACTCCTCTCCTCTTCTAAACCCATGGCCACATCATCCAACACCCAAGGCCAAGCACATCTCCACTTTCAAGCATAGGCCGAGCACATTCAAAGGTCCAAGGCTTGATTATGTAGGCTTTGATTCAATCGTACCAAAGCTATAGCAAATTTTTGTAAAGTTAGAAACCAATGATGGTGAGAAACTATATATATATATATAATGATGATGTGATATGATTGCTATGGGTAATTATTATGCTTTGATCATCAAGTATTGGTTGTTTTAATAAAGTGTTTAATTATGTAAACAAGTCACGTTAAATATACTTATGTAAACAAGCCTACTTATCATAATATTCAATGTATTACTTCATCTCTAAAATTTTTCCATTCTATCACTGGCTTGCAAATTAATCTCCATAAATCGAATATCAAGGTTGCTGGGTTAAATTCTTTACAAAAGAATGATATCATAAAATTTCCAGGTCTTCAAGAATTATCTAAGAACTCTTACTATTTGGGTTTACCTATCTTAAGTTCTAGAATTACTAAACAAAATTGCTTGCCACTTTTTGAGAAGATCATTGAAAGACTTCGAGTATGGCCTATTGATAAGCTATCACAAGCTGGTAGGCTTACTATCATCCAATCCATTGCTGTGGCTATAACCAATTATTGGACAAGACATTACATACTCCCTGTGAAGTTGATAAACATGATTTCTAGTGCTCTTAACAAATTCCTCTGGCATGGTGATCCTTTTTCTAGAAAACTCATCCCAATTTCTTATTATAAGCTGTTTGAATCTAAGAAGAATGGTGGTCTTGGTATAATTAATATTTTTCTTTGGAACAAGGCAGCCATGTCAGTATACTTCAATAAGATCTTTGAATCTGATAGGAATTTATGGTCATAATGGGTAAATCATAATTTGATTGGGAAGAAGAATTTTTGGACTATGCAAATTCCTCAGAACTGCAGTTGGAGTTGGAGAAGTATTCTTAAGCTTAGGGAAATTTTTATCCCTCTCTTACAATGTAACTATGCCTTAATTAAAGGTTTATCTTTCTGGCATTCTCCATGGGCTAGACAAGGTTTGATTTTAAGCTCTGTTGTTGGTTATAATCTGAGAAGGAATTCTGGTATTTCTGATTTGGCAATTGTTGATGACTTTATACAGGGTGATAATATTGTCTTACCATATTCTAGTTCCTCTCGGCTCAGAAATTTATGGAATGTTATTAGTTGTAATCCCATAAAGAATAATGGAAATGTTTTGATTTGGTTAGATAAGGGTGAGCTTCATTCTATTAGGCATGTGTATAAATCTCTTTGCGGAATTGGTTCATATTTCCCATGGCATTCAAGAATTTGGAATATTGGTGGAAGTGCTAAAGAAAATTTAATGTTGTGGAAAGTGATGGCTAATGCTTTAAACACTAAAGATAAGCTTTGTAGAATGGGTATTATCTCAGAGGATATTTGTGTTTTCTGCAGATCAGAATCAGAAACAAATACACATTTGTTTTTTGAATGCACTTTTGTATATCAGATTTGGTATAGGCTTTTGTCAAATGGTGGATTTTATAAGCCTTCACCAGTTAGTGCTATTGAGTGGTTTAATGTGTTTAAAGCAACTAGATGGAAAACCAGAATGACTAAATTGCTTCTTAAGCTACTGAAAAGGTTGATATATGCAGTGTGGACAGAAAGAAATAATAGAGTGTTTGGTATTGCTATTAAAAATTCTTCACAACTCTATAATATAATTCATGGTAGTATTCTTAGAGATTTGAAAATAGGCTGTAACTGAAGCTTGATCATATTTCTTGAATAATCTGCAGATGATAGTATTCTAAGTTTGGTTAATATGATGTGCTTGGATACTCAGATTTTTAATATACTGTCATTACTTGAAGTGTAAAGTTTCTATCAATGCTGGCATGAGAGCAACTGGATAGCCTGTTCGAGACATGAAGCTGTATAAGAGATTGTTGTATAACTTGTTTGTTTCAGTACATTTTGAGTTAGTTGTCATTTTGTATATTTTTGCTCTGTATTATTGGTTTTGACTGTAGTCAAGTGTAGGGTTGTAACTGAATTGTTTCTTGTGGTTTTGTAATTCTTTGTTGTAATATTGATTAAGTCAATAAAATGAGCTTAATGCTCTTTGCTTTTCAAAAAAAAGTCACGTTAAATATACATCGATATTACATTAGGAAATCACTTTCTGAATCAAGTTATAAAAGTGACATGGAATCATTAAACCTCTTTAAAATGGTTTAAAACGATTTATAAATGTTTTATAAACACTAAAATCCACTTTGGTGAAGTTTTGACAAGTTATGAAAATTGAGTCAAAAATAGGCGCGTCACGTAACGGCAGTTCGCGATTTCGCACCGTAAAAGCTAAAATCCATTTATACGATGGATTAGGAGTCAGAATTCTTTAAAATAAGAATTTTCTAAATTCTTATAATCCTAATTTTCAAACAAAAGAAAAGAATCGGGATTTCGTTTAGTAGATCGAAATATGAGCAAATCATGTTTTCAAAATAATCGCGGTTTGACAATTCGAAAACCAAAGCGATAAATTCTTTAAAATAGATATTTTTAATTCTTTAAAAATATGGAATAAATTCTATAAATATGTTAAAATTTTTTAAAAGATATTTGAGTTATAAAAATGGATTTCTAAATGATCGAAAAGTTGATTCGATCAAATAAGCCTTAAAAGCGCTTTCCGTAGCACTATTTGCAGCACTTTTAATAGCTTTTGAAATATGGCTTTAAACTTAAGTATTATTTCACAAATGTTTTCTAAATGTTTTCAAATAAATAATCAAGTATTTTAAAGATAATGTGGAGGTTCTATAATTTATTTTAAAGAGTTTAAATAAATGATTTAAAGAAAAGCTGTTATAATCAAGTGATTAAATCTTCGCTCTAAAAGCCGATGAGTAGACTAGATTATTTCTATTCACAAGATACAGATATGAGGTCCTTAAACTAAGGAGATGTTCAGGAGCAACCAATGCTCTATCTCACCTGGCCTCTTTCTTGGGCGAGGAATAGATAAGGTCGAAATGTCGAAAACGAGGCAAGTATAAAAGATTTAATTTTTCCAAATTTAATACAACTTGGATTGTATAGAAATAATCTTCTTATACATGGTATTAAATTCCGAGGAGGGAGCCCGTACTATTCGTGTTAATTTAAAAGGTGATTTCACCGTTATTCGATGGATAGTAATGGTTGAGTATGGAAATTGATGTTAAGTAGAATTAGTATAAGTTTTATCGACCCTTTTTTACTCAAAAAAGGTTATGCGATATGATTTATGAGAAATGATTTTGATTTCATATTTTTGAAGTTAAAGAGAAGTTTAATGATTTCGCATATTCAAGAAAGAAATGTTTAAAGATATATGTCTCTAGAAGATATTTTTTTTATAAAGAGAAAGTAATTAATCAAATGATAAGCACCTATTTACTTAAAGTTTTTATTGACGATTGGTTCGAAGGAACCGGGATCATATTTGCTTTGGCATGTAGTGCAGCATGATAGGGGGTTCTCGCTTTATTTTTGGTGATCGGATTTGCTTTGGCATGTAGTGCAGCATGATATGGGGTTCTCGCTTTGTGTTTGGTAGCGAGCAGTTGACTCTTACTCTTATATGTCCTCCAGATTGGTGCAGTCAAGAGGCTAGCCGTAAAAGAAAATTACGAGGTACCAGTGTGAGCCACGGTGGTTGTACCCACTGCCGGATGGCCGAAGGCCCAGTTGTCACATTTGGTATCAGAGTTTAGGTTAAGCGAACACCTGAGACTGATAATGGTAAGTCTCTTCAGAGATAAGGTCAGTAATACCCTAGGATGAGTAACTCATTGGAGATAGGGTAAGCGATACCCTAGAATGAGTTGAGAGTATATTATATAAGAACGCGTATTTGTTAATGATATACAAATAATTTTTGTTTTAGAAAAATATGGCAAAATGAAATAATTTTATTTAGGATTATATTTTGAATATAATAATATATTTTGAAAAAAAATACTTAGATATGTTATAACTTGAATGATAGTTTGAAATCAAGATTTGTAAAATCTAAGTATAAACATCTTGTGATTATAATTTCACATTTTGCCTATAAGATGTTTAATACTAACACTGAGAAGGTTAAGAGTAATACTTTGGAGAAGGATTTGGGTAATGAGAACTTTTATCTAATAAGGGGTTTTTGGGAAGAGAATTTTCAAAGTATTTTATTCCAAGTATTGGTTTGGGAGAAACAAAATCATGTGCCTAGCAAACTATCACCCTTAACATTGTATGGTTAAAATGGATTTATGCTAGGATAAATTTAGATTTATAACCTAACATTATATTTAGTTAAGACAGTTAAAATGCTTAGTATCTAAGTGTTTGTTGTTGATAATTGTAGAAACCTTCAAGCTACGGGAGAAAGTATTCAAAAGGGGAGACCTCAAAAGCAAACTAGGGTGAGAAGAATGATCTAATCATTCTTTCAAGTGATAAGGAAGAACCCATGAAATGGCCACTTAGCAATATTATGCCTATTATTAAAGGAGAATTAGATCCATACACCTGACTAGATAAAGACGGTTACCCTATGGCCGAATTGCCTATATCTCCCTCGACTCCAGAACTTATTATGTCTAGTGACGAAGAGACCCCTTAGGCCTCAGAAGGAATGTAGATCACTAACCAAGTAAGTTCAGAGCTTGAACCGAAAGAAGAAATTCCTAAGGAAGAATCGATGGAAGAAGAATCTAAACCTAAAGAGGAATCGAACATTATGATATCACATGAGTTAAATAATAGCAGTAGAGACAGTAACGTCATATGAGAAGAATAAAGGAAAGAAGCGCTATAACTGCCACAAGTTTGGGACTATCCAAAAGTATTGTTCTGAGCCATTGAAGTAGCAATAGGTGGAAAAGGCATATGCTCTTAAAGCTTGTACAACTTCCTTGACTGTTCCATCAATGAAGGAGAAGGGGGAAGGGCATCGTTTTTCAAGATATGCTTTATATTTATAATATACTTATTCTTGTTCTGTTCCAGATGATAAGCTGATGGTTAACTTTCTATGTTCCCTCAAGATCCCTCACGATGATTTATCATCACTATCTATAGTATCCATATATTGTTAGTGCCAAAATGTGGCACCAACACCCAATTTTCAATTAGGCCTTGCTCTAGCCTCTTTAAGGGTTATTACTTCTTTAGTAGCTCAAATATGAGACTTCATACACCTTAAAGTTCATAGGATAAAAAGAGGTTCTGATTCTTCCCCCAACTAACGAAGAGATCTTGGCGGAATTGCCACATATGAAATTGAGCACAATTTTGCAAAGAAATACCCCACTTGTTTCTCGAGAAGAGAGAAATTCAGAGAAAACATCAAATTGTAATGATCTTGTGCCATCAAGAAGAAATAATATTTTATATTCAAAATAAACAAACCAATGCCCCGAAATATGCCAGTATATTAATTCGGGGCTTCCTTTTACTGAAGCCTAATCACTTTTTATGCATTAAAGGTACTGCTCGAAGAATCTCTTTCTTATTTCTGCCTTTCATGACTAAATATCTCTCCAGTCGGTTTTGGGTGTCTTTAATAAGAAAAGCTGACATAGATGTTATGGATCTAATTTTTGTTTCTGGTCTCGATCGGAAAAGAATCAATCGAAAAAGAAAGAATCGGAATTGATCGATATCTTTCTCGAAACAAACAAAAAGAGATTGAGTAGAGAATAAAAGTGATGAAAAGTAAATGAAAATGAGAAAAAATAGAACAACACACATTTATAGTGGTTCGGTTAATCATTGCTTACGTCTACTTAAGATTTTTATTGATGATATTGCTGTTTTACAAGTGTTGTTCTTATGGTTCGGTACCACTCCACAGGCAAGTACAAGAAATTATGTTAAAATTAGAAGAGAGACAAAAATCCTTGAAATGATGCCCTTCCATGCCTATTTATAGTTGTAGGTCGTCGGGAAACTCCAACACGTTCTCCATGATTTAGGTGTAGTTTATCTCAAGAAAACGTAACCTAGTCAGCAGATTGGATGGATCAGTACCGATCCATAAAACTTCATCATGGATCTATTTGAACTCTTTGAAATGGAGTGAATTGTTGTTAGCATCGTGGTTTACAACTTTTTTGTATAGTTATGAGCTTGTTTCTGAGTCCAAATGATGTATTGGTGGAGGAGCATAATTGCTTATATTTAGTGCTTGATGCATTTCATAACAAACAATAGACGATTCATCTATGGACCTTGTAATAAGCTTCTAGCCTCAAAACTAAGTGGTATGAGAAAATGGAGCGGTTCTGGGGAGATCTTATGGATCCATTATGATACTTAGTCACAGATTGGTACTGATCCATCAGATTGATGGATCGAGTCTTGGAACTTTTTGAATGGTTTGTTTTTGCCTTGTAACCCTCGTTGTATTTGTTTTTTGAACACTACAGTTATCTCTCTGGGCCTCTTACCTCGATAGCTTTCAAGTTCGATTCATTGAGATCATCTAAATACTGCCTAGTCAAAATGCCGGATAACACTTGCCCCACAAAGTGCATCTTGTTGCAAACATGATGTGCTTTGAATAAAGACAAGTCGGGCTTGCCATATCAGACTCCACTCTGTGCTTCGAATGCTGGTTATTCTTTCTTTGGACCATTTTGGTAAAGTGCTGTGTCTATAGCCATTCATTATGATGCTTCGTTGGTGTCTGGAACTATAAAATTGGAGCATGATCTTATGATCTGTCACTTTGAGCTTGATAATTTTGAACTGATTCCTTTTCCGAATCCTTCAGGTTTGAATCTACTACTTTTCGATTCCAATTATTAAATGTCAAACATGTACACGCACAAGTGCTTTGATTTTCCAATGTACCTTGGTTCCATTTACATACATTCCTATTAAACATCAGATGCACATGGATGTACTTATGTTTCATGTGTGTATGTGTTTATATATATTAACTATCGATCAATCGGTACTGATTCATACCCTTAGAATGAGGCAAATTTCATGCCTAAATGTGTGGGTGTGTGGCCTATATACTTGAACTGTTTTTTCTTCTTCCGCACTTTGCTTTGCTACTTGAATTTTAACTTTCAACCGCCATTAACAATTTCTTATTGCCAAAATCAAACAGCCGTCACTAGTTTTGAATCACCACCTTCAACCACACCGTTGCAGCTATCGAACTTCGTCCATCACCGTGCCTTGCTTAATTATGATTGTACCTGATCTATCGCTCATACTTGAACCCGATATCCATGGCCGCATGCTTGAACCAAATCATAATCCAAACCTTGAATCAATTGCCTTCTTGAACTTCGACATCTCTAGGTAGGCGATGATGGAGGTGCATGGTGGCAATTGATGGTCGTGCCTTGGTTTAGGATATGAAGTGGAAACAAGAAAAAAAACACACTAAGGGTATGTATCGGTAGCCGATCCTACCCTTGGGGATTTTTGTCTTCAAATTCTCTCATGAGAGTTACATTGTCAATTAATTTTCAGATTTTGCAGAACACCATTCATCGAATTTTTAAACATTTCCAAGGAATGGTCAATGACGTGAAGATCCATTGGGATGGTCGGCGATGACGACCACTTTGGATGAGTTCCAACTTTTAAATAAAGTGCTGCACAATATCGAAACTCAGTACTGCACAACACTGAACTAGGCTTTCACTGTAGCATGGGGTATGATTTTTAATCAATTTGATACTAATTATATGTTGAGTATTGATAGCTATGGCTTGTAGACGTTTCGAGCGACTCTCCGCTCAAGCTACTGGACCATCAACTTCTAGATATGCTGAATTAGACACCGAGCAAAGTCCGATTACGGTTCCTCCTTACGACAAACTCTGGTGCGGCCTGCACTTCAAATTGAAAATCCATAAGTAGAAAAACATGTTCCAAACGTTCCAATCGAGCCCATAGAAGGTTCGGAAGTCAAACCTGCCCCCCGATACTTTTGATGATTCAGTTATACTAGATGACCCAGCTGATTCCATTTCTTTAAAAATTGAGGAAGGATTTCTTAGGAGAATTTGTGATAAGCACGACAATCCATTCAAAGACGTATTAGTTCTCATACGCCATCAGAGAGCACACATCCGTCAGATGATATACAACATGCAATAAGTATATGTGCTTAGCAGAATGTGTCCATCACTTAATCAGTTCATCTAATAAGTTTTACATTATATGAGAATGGCTCCAGCTTAACTTCATCCGAATAGTCATGTGTTCCTTCATAGCATGTTCATAATATTCGCTTGTTACTTCGATCGAGTCCCTAGTAATCAAGAGATCCAATATATATTCAACTTCAAGCATCGCAAGGGAAATCCCTCTCTCATTTTCTTAGAACCATCCAGAGGTTGCCAAATCCTGGTTTGCACTTCGATTAAACTGAGTTATTTCAAAGAAGAATTCTTTTTCGTTCGCTATCCTCCGGGATTTGCACAGCGATGGTTGTCTCCCCTTGAGTTTTGTTCATGTTCTTTTCGTACAAGCTAAGATTTATAGTTTTGCTATCGTTGAACGACTTTTTCGTTCTTTGAAGATGTACTATGCAGGCCTGGAAATGTGACTCAGGCTTGTGACTTTTGTAGAAACTCTCTGATAGCTTCATCAGATTCCAAAGGAAAAGAGAGTCTAAGACGCTTCTAAGCGATAAAGATTTGGAAGCCCATAACCCGTAAGACTCCAGTTGATTTGTTGGTCATGCTCTAGAAATTTCTGATAGCAATGAGGACGATCCCCTACCCAGAAATAACGAAGAGCACTCATCGGTGCCCACAGTCCAAAGTCCAGTAGTTGAGACTAGCAATATACAAGAGCACATGGAAGAAGGAGAAATCAGAGGTGGCGATGAGGAAGAAGGTGTAGGCCATGCAGGTATTGACATAGGCTATAATCCATCTGATAATGAAGAGGACGAAGACCAACAATCTCTTCGAAGAAGAAGCCTTAAGATTAAAAATGGCGAAAAGAAGACTATGATACCACCTCCGCTCTTCACAACCGCATTTGAGACTCCCATACAAGCATTGGAGGATCCTTTTGCTAGTCTTTGGTCCATCCTAGATGTAAGCGGCTCATTTGGCCTCGCCAATATGAGTATTGAGGATGTTGGGACCCCCATTCATTTCCAGGAAGACATGCCTTCACAAAAGCATGGGAGATTACCACTTTAAGAAAAATTCAAACCCATGGTCCGTCGGCGGAACCCTAGGACACTTGCATGCACACACGCATGCACCACACTCTGCACAACTTATGTCGTGCTTCTGTCTTATCAAAGCTGATTTGTATTTTTTTGTTCGTAGGTTCCATGGAACAATGTGGATTGTATGAGGAGTTTCGCGATCAGATGCGATATCAGTCGAGGTGCAAACCAACTGTGCAACCCTACTAGCCTAGTCATTATTCTGATTCTAATCGGTGCTCATGCCATGATCTTGGGGGCAGAGAGAAATATTACAGGCCACATGATTCATTATCTAGGCATCGATCTAGATCGAGTCCCCCCATCCAAGGATTTAGAAAAACACTCTAGTCGCCATGATGACGTCCTTCGCGATAACCACTCTCATGCTGTCCTCTTTACCAAGCAGCCAGTTCCGCTACACACTTTTCAATATTCACACCGTCCATTAAAATCTGCTGCCTCCAATTCTTCTCGACAAAGAGTCGATAGAGCAGCTATCGAGCAGCCTGTGATAGAAACAGAGTAGCCAATCGTTTCAAATCCACAAATAGCTTAATTGCAGCATTCCTTTTCGAAAATCAATTTTAAGGCCTGCAATTACATTCCAAACTTGAAAGATATTCCTTTGTATATTACAGATCAGACGATATTATATGTCGGTGATGTGTATGACCATTACTTTACTTGGAGGAAGCTAGTTGAAACTCTCTTGGAATACACCGAGAGTTTAGAGACTGAGATTGTAGGGCTAAAGCTTATATTAGGTCAGAATGATGAGACCATTGCCCATCTTGACGAAGAAGTTGCTGAGTTAAAGAAAGCAAAGGAGGATGTTGACAAAAAAGTCAAAGCTTGAATACAGTGATTGAGTTAGAAAGGAAAGATCACTTTAGCCGAGTCGAATCTGTTCATCATCGAAACTTCGGGCTAGCAGAAGAAGTGAAAAAGTTGAAGGCATAGCTTGAAGGAGAAAAGAAAGAAAAATGAGGCACTTCAAACAGCTAATAATTACTGCGAAGAATTGCTCGACATACGGAAGAAAAGAGATGATGCAGTAGACATAGGAAAATGAGTGGATGAGCTAGTGGCAGCTGCTGAGAGGAAACTTGAAAAGTTGATGGTAACTACAGAGAGGCGGGTTAAAGATAGATTTGATCCACTCATCACCAACTATAATGCCAACATTCTTAAGTTCCAAGACTTTGTGTGGCTTTGACAAAAGTTATCCTCGTGCCTTAGCAATGGTATGGTAGAAGATTGTGCTTGAAGAGTGAGTACATTCAGAAGGAGGCGAGGTGGACTTGACATAATTGGAGAAAGAGATTTTGAGTCCAGAGGAAATCGGGGCACTTAGAGAAGGTGAACTTATTTACATCTGGAATTGGCTGCCATAGTTCAAAAACATTAAGCTGAGGGTTTCAGCACTACTCCTCCGGATATTGATACCGGTCTCACCTATGGGTCCAGTTACCTCTATCTCTCATTCAGATTCTGAGTACAATCCAGATGTGTCGCAACTCCATTAAATAAGCATGCCATCTCCTATTCAGGAGGGAAACTCGGATGGTACGCTTGCCTACACCGAGCCTTAATCGGTGGAGATATACCATTAACCTCACCCATATTTGAAAGATCCCACAGGACGCCGACTGATGTAGCTAATCTCTCATTTCTTCTTTCTCAAATCTTAGGTCAGCCTACGATTTCTAATCTCCCAAAGGAGGGCTCGCAACCTGGACAACAAGCGACAACGACTGAGTCAATGGTTATGACTATTTCAGGGATGACAGCGAGTGTTCTAGTTAGTGATACTCCGGGTCTTGGCGCGTAAATGGTTCATGCTTTGGAAGAAGAAGGGCCTGGTGATCTCCAAGGTATGCAAGCTGATAATAATGTCCAGATCACCGGGTCGATTGATCCTGCTAAATGCTTTCAATAAGCGAACTTTTAGAACAACAGCTCAAGTCCACTATAGAAATTAAGCAAAAGCTGACTGACTTTTTCCCCCTCCTTTGTCAATAGCTTTAACCAGCGAGACCATTTTTGATTTAGTTATGCTACCCATGTCCGGGAGCACTCAAAGCATGTCAGCCACTGTATTACTTAGCTCGCCTTCGAAGGGCAAAGGAAGTGGAGGAATAATAAGGAAGAAACCGAAGGGATCCGGTAAGCCATCTTCTACAAAGAAGAAAGAGAAAAAAAGAGGACCAAGAAATGATCACCTATATCCTTTCTTCTTTTGGTTGTATAGTATTAGGAACCGGCTTTTGTTTTCATGCCATTTTTGTGCGGGTTCGACCCCCGCTTTTACTTTCAGTCTAGTTTTCAATTACACTTGTACTTTTTCTTTCAAGTCTTATTTTTGTTGTGAATAATAAAGACATTTTATTTTGTTCAAGTCTTGTGTGAATATGTCCAAGTGTTTGAGAAATGCGCTTCACATTCAATATACTTGCAGTCCACTTCTCATCATCATCATCGGACTAATTTACTAGTCTGTTCCATCATTTGCGCATAAAGAATGATTGCCAGGATGTTTCTTTGAATATGACCATATTCGACTTTGGAACTTAGTTAAACTCCACTTGGTTAGAAAGTTAACTTGAACTTCCATTTCAAGGATGTTTTGAGTGCGATCGTGCCTAACTCCATGCGTCAATCGAAGTAATTTATTTTCGAATGTCTCTTTGGGCATCCTTCTTCGGAATACAAGCCTTGACAATGCCAAACTCTAGGTGTCAGTTGGAGTTAACCACTTAATCATAATGGTTTAAACACCCTTTTCTAGTACGTTTGTCTTCCATCATGCCTTACTCTAGCATTGATCGATGTAAGTAAGATCCTACCTATCTTCGGGCGTAGATCCTTTTTCCTACCTGCTCCGGGCCAGGTGTTGATGCTCTGCCAAACTCTAGGCACGAGCATTAGAGGTGAACTATCTCATTCAGCCTTTGAATTTTTATACACCTACCCCTAAGTCGTGGGTTAGAGGAGTTGTTAGGCATCTCTCCGGGTACCAAGTGTGGTTGAGCTTCATGTGTTCGATCATGGACTGCGGATGGTTGGTTAGCACCTATCTACGAGTACCTATACACCAGCATTTTGCACATGCAAGTTCATCGAAGTAAATGTCACCAATCCCAGTGTAAAGTCAAGCATAGACAGATTCATAAGCTTCGAAAGTCATTTCTTTTTTAAACACTAGAAATGATAGGTTCTGTCTGGTTACACAGCTTTGAGTAGATATAAACAAATTTACATTCAAGTGAAAAAGCATTTAAGTGTTCACTATTCCATGCCCGTGGGAGTGAGATCCCTTCCATCGTTGCTAGCTTGAATGTGCTATCTCCAAGGTTATGTTCAATTGCATATAGACCTTCCCATGTCGGTCCCAAGTTCCCGGGGCCAGGGAAGATTCGTTTGAGAATGACCAATTTTGAAGGTCCGTGTCCTGACCTTGGTATTGTAGTGTCGGTCAACTCGGTTCCAATGCACAGCTACTCTCAAGTCAGTTTCATCATGCTTCTCATTGATCATAATTAGAGACTCCAGCAAGAGTTACTCATTTTTCCGTGATTATAGTGAGTCATCTGATAAGAAGGTACTTTAAGCTCAACTAGGTTTATAGCATCTAATCCGTAATGTACGACGAACGGAGAGTGACCAATCGCTGAATTGTGGGTCGTTCGATAAGCTTAAACTTCCAACGGGAGTTCATCAACCCACTTGCCCTTTGCCTTCTTCCATCGCTTCCTGAGAATGGACTTAATGATTTTGTTGACTACCTCAACCTATCCATTTGTTCGGGGGTGTGCCACTGCAACAAACCTCTTCTCGATATGATGCAAGCGGCTGTAATCTTTGAACTCTACACTGTTTAATTGGGTCCCATTATCAAAAATAATTGTTCGAGGAACTACAAAATGACAAATGATGTTTCTGACCATGAAGTTGATTGGTTTCTTTATAGTGATCATGGCTAACGGCTCTGCCTTAGCCCATTTAGTGAAGTAATCAACCACGACAATGGCATACTTTGCACCACCTTTAGATGTTGGAAACACACCAATGATATCGATTCCCCAAACTAAAAACGGCCAGGAACTGGCCATTTGGGTAATCTCTGTTGGCGGGGCTCTAGGTATCTTGGAAAATCTTTAGCACTTGTCATATTTTCTAGTGTAGTCAACTGCGTTACGATTGATAGTTGGCCAGAAATCTCCATAACGAAGGATCTTCTTCGCCATGATTTACCCGTTGGTGTGGTCGCCACATGCCCCTTAGCCTCACCGTCGACGACACATTGAAGCATAGGAACTAAGAATCCTTTCCTATAAAGTATTCCTTCTTGCATGATGAATCTTGTAGGTTTATGAAGGAGTTAACGTCGTTCGTTCTTCCTATTTGGAAGGATTCCTCTCTATAGATAGTTCTTTATCGTAGTCATCCATGACTCCTTCTCAGATTTGGCCTCCAAGATCCAATTGACATCCATCTGTTTGATGCTCAGAACTAGCAGTACTTCCATCGAAACTAGGTCTATGAGCTGCACATATCCAGGACTGGCCAACTTAGCTAGTGAGTCGGCCTTCACATTTTCTTTTTTGGAATATGCGTTATCGTGTAATATTCAATATCCCTCGGCAACTCAAGGGATCGGTCCAGATAAGGGGGTAGTCTTGCTCCTTTCACTTGAAACTCTTTCCGCACTTGACATACCACCATCTTGGAATCACAGAAGATATGCAAAGTTTTAACTCCCAGCTCCTTGGCAATCTTTAGTCCCGCAATCACGGCCTCATACTCTGCTTCATTGTTTGTTGTGGGAAAGTCGAGTTTCATGGTGTAATAAATCAGATGTTCCTCGGCGGTCACCATACTAAGGCTCTCAATACTATTTTCTCTTTTGAGGTTAAAGTTGAGAAAGAAAATATTATAATTTTCCATAAATTGCTTTATTATTTAAATTTATATAAATATTCACTATTTGATAAAATTTTCCATAAATTCGAATTGATCCAAAGTTGAGCTTACACACACACGATTGTCTCAAATTTCCGTAAAGTTATATTATTCCTAAACCATACTCCAAGCCATATATATATTTTTAGGTAGTCATTTAATTTCTAAAACTATATTATTGTTCTTCCAAACTTATTTTGATATATATATATATAACTATTTAATTTTAAAAATAATTAAATATTTCCCAAAGCCATATTTCCAAATCCCATGACCACTTCTAGTGACACTACTTAATCTAATAAATACTCATTTAAAATCATTTATAAAGGAGAATAGGGTTGATTAGAAAACTAGTTTAAATATATAGTTTATAATAAACTTCATCTATAAAATTTATTGTGTTATAATTTAAATATAATAAGTAATGAAACTCCAAAACTATAACTCCAATGAGAATTACCAAGAAACTAAATCGAACTCCCAAAATCAACAAATAAAACACTCGAAAATCGATGAACAAGTCATAGCAAACTCAAGTTCTAACGACGGGTTGGAGAGGGGCTCGCGGTCACCTGGAACTCATATTCCAAGCGCCGATGCATCGGTATAGACAACCTGTCCACCGATTACGGACCTAGAACATGAGTTCTAGGTGTCGTTTCCCTTTCGACCAACTTCATCAATTTCCAACATGACTCCAGTTTGTCCCGGTAACTAATATCTACCATACGACCTCAGAAACTAACATGCATTCATATATATAGGCAACTAAAATCATCAACCAAATGAGATCAAAGACTAGGGTTTAAGTAGTATTAGAAATTGAACCAAATAAATAAGAACAATACAACCAATATTCATCCAATTTAATCCAACAATCACATACATGTGAATATAAAGGTCGTTGGTGAGGCGAACTCACCTTTTTAACATTCTATAGCTTGTTAGATCCTCAATTAAGCTTTGTTAAACCCGTAGCTTCACCAAAATCACCTAAAAACTCAAGAACAAAAATCAACCAGTAAGTAATTTGATCAAAAATGAGATTAAAATAATTCTTTTATGGATCTAAAAGTTGAGATAGAGTTTAGAACACTTGCTCTTTTATAATTAACCAAAAGCCATATGTTTTGCAATTGAATTTGAGGACAATGGAGCTATGGTTTTGAAAGAGGAATTTTAGTTTTCTCTTTAGTTTTCTGCTTTGAAATAAAATTAACATACCGACTTTTGCTAAGGAGAACCCTGTTTTAACTAAATAGGCTTGGTTTAAGCTATCTATTAAGAAAAAGTGTTACTAATGGTATATCTTATTTTATCACTTATACCATACTCATTAACACTAAACAATGTTTTATAAAATATGAATTGATTTCTAGATTTTACCAAAAGCAATCACAAGTTAAAATTCTCATTATTTTTAATAAGAATATATTATTAATTATAATTTCTCAAATTAAACAACAAATCTCAATATTAACATTTTATCCTAAATGCTAAATATAAATAATTGATTTAATAATATTTCAATTATAAATTGAAATCCTCTTCATGAAATGAAACTCTTTTATTAAATAAATCAAATCAATTATTCTCAAAAACCAGATTTAATTCCACAATTAAATTTCAAAAATCACAAATTAGAATTAATATCCCTAATTAAACTTAACTAATTAGGTAATTAACAACAAGGTTGTCACAGCTTCTCTAAGCTTTCTTCCATTTCAAAATAAGTGAACACCATTTTAATCTATAAAAATCTTTCCTTTATTTCATCTCTATGAAAAAGTACAATAATAATTTACAAACTATCTTCCAAAGTGCTTTAAGTACTCATATTTTACTTAAAAAGGTATAAATTCTCAAGCTTTCGTGAGTTAAGCTCAATCGTCGCATATTAGCTATCCTATAATCATCGGTGTTAAGCTTAGTTATCGTATGTTGACCATCTCATAGTCATTGTTATTTATCCTAAACCATCGCATGTTAACTATCCTTAGCTATCACAGGTAACCCCTATGAGCTTTCGTGGGTTGATGACTTCCCAAGCCATCGTGTATTGATCTCCAATTAGTGGTTATGGGTTCTCTCTCCAATAACCATCGCGTATGGTCTTCCCTATAGCCATTATGAATAATCTCCTCAGTAGCCATCGTGTACTAATTCTAAGTGTCATCACATATAACTTACTCTGTATCGTCGCATTATTGATTTCGAATAGCCTTCATGATTTAATGTTTAAACTTAGTCTTCGTATGATGACTTTCAAAAGTCATCGTGAGTTGATTCCAACCAACTATCGTGCTTATATAGTTTTCCCCAAGTCTTCACGTATTATACTAAACTAATCATCGTGTTTAGATAATGGGTGGGCTTTAGTTTGTTTAAAGTGGCAAGTTTGTAACTGTAAGAAAACCGATTTATTTCCTTCCTTATTATTAGCTTTTCAACAAATCTCATTTGCTGTCGAATTCCTGTTGGCTAATATTTATCTTTATAGTTCATTTTTCAGAAATGGTCTAATAACATCTTTCATTTATTAATTAATTACCTTTTTCCTTTGCCAATTAGTTCATATGAAATCGAAAATTGATGGAAAATATCCAAAAATTTCATCAAAAATCAATTTCATCATCTTTAACCTTTTCCCAAAATTTCAGGTCAAAATAATTTATTTAATTATTTTTAATAATTAATTACTCGAAATTAACTATTTTCTCAACATAATAAATTCACAAAAATTTGAATTAAATCAAACAATTTTGAAATTTAAATCCTATATTTATTTCATAATTATATACATCATAATAAATTTTCATGGCATTTAAATATGATTTAATCATATTTTACCTTAAAACATAAACAAATTTACTTCATTTCAAATACTAAACACAACTAAATAACGTTTAGTCATTCAATGGCAAGTCAACCTTTGTTCATTCAGAGAGAAGTAATAATAGTTCACTCAAAGGGCCAGTAAGGGAGGTATTAATATAGGCGCTTAAATACCCATGCGTAAAGCCGGGAAGGAACCTAGTAAGTCATGTCCTACATGTTTATTATCACCAAAAACATTCATGTAAAAACCAAATCCGAACCCAATAGGTTAGGACATGTTTTAGAGAAAGATTTTACTCACCTTTTGCTTAAGAAACCTTGTTTAATCTTCTTTATCCCCTAAAGTTAAAAGCTTTAATCTTCTAGCTTTGAAATCTTCTTCTTCTTTCTTTCTTGCAAAATTAATGGCCGTCTTTGACTTAGAGCTTTTTAGAAATCTTGTTTAGTAAAATGAAAATGAAGTTAGGATGGGAGAATATAGTTAAGGAAAATGGACTAGTGATTTTAGCTTAAGCTAACATCCCATGAGGCCCAGTCTCATGTGATAACTGTCCTACACCACCGGCACCCATATAACTATATAGTACGCTGCTGACATACCCGACCGATGTAGGACGATCATCGACGGTTGAAAATGAAATAAAACATCACAAAACCTATCATATATCTCACCGTGCATGGAATAAAATATAATATACATCATAGATATAAAGCTTTAGAGACAGAAATAACTAAGTGATTCAAATATCAGAGTACAGATTCACAGAGTTATACATTAAATAATATAGTTTAGACAAGAAGAAATAAACTCAAATAACTATTTCTAAATAATAGCAATAAACAAACACTATCAAGGCTCTACGGCAGTGCACAGCGGAATAAGCATACTAGTCCATATATAATATGAGATAGCTTCATCCATCTTGTCATCTGCACAGTTATTGCATCGCATCTAGACCTGCTATCTAGTCTACTCATTTAAGAGCACCCAAGACAATAAGAAGTAAAGAATAAACTCTCGAGTCAAACAACATACTGGTGTGAGTGGTAAATGAATCTAAAAAATACTATACAAGTTTTATATAATGAACAACCCTAATTCTGAATAGCATTATTCAAGAGATTTAATTAAATAGAATAATGTAGAGACTAGGGCGATAAGGGAATTGAGATTTGAAAACTAATTAGGTTCGTGCCTTAACTAAATGGATCTATAAGAATGGTTTATAAGTTAAATAATTAAGATAATAAGGCAAGGGTAATATTAGAATAGCCGAACTCCATAACCCCAAAAAACCTTACAACCTTCTCATTCTCATTACATTCTTACAAAAAAAAACATAAACAATAGGAAAACAAGGCCGGCCATAACCATAGGAGAAGAGGAGCTCAAAATTAAATTAGAGGCAAAGATTCAAGCTAGGAAGATTAAAGTGAAGAACAAATCTCAAGTTCCTTACCTAAACAAGGTGAATAATGATCTAAACAATCTCATATAAGTCATCTTGAATGATTTAATTCGAGTTTAAGGTTTAAAACTGCATGGTTGGATGAATGATGATATGCTTTGATTTATATGCCATGTTATGATTTAAACAAGGATTTTTGTGGGATAATATAATTCAATTTTAAGGTTAAAATAGTGCAAATTCATTTCTGAATGCCATAATTTTTGGATATGTTATGAAAAACATTATTTTGAAGATGGGTTTAAATTTTCATAATATTCCAAGCTATGGATAATTTATTATGAATTTTGAATGAAAGAAATAGTTAATTTTCAGTTTAAATTATTTAAGGCAATTAAGTAATGTATTCGGGTTTGAAATTTATATATGTTAAGAAACATATTAAAAGTGAATAATTATGATTTTTTGCGATTTTTCCTAAGCGTTTTACTATGGTTTTTAAATTATTTAAGTTAAAGGACTTAAATGTTTTAAATGCTTTGTTAAGAGGAAGGACTTATTTGTTAAAATGCATTGACAGTGTACTCATCTTTAGCCTGAAGCTTATACTAAACCCTTTCCCTGGTCTGGGATATATAATTCATTTCCAATGATCCGTGGTAGTCTTTTCAAATACCCATGAGTGGCATAATACCCCTGCTTTTGAGTACATCAAAAAACTCTCTAAGTATCAACGATCCTTTAGCACGTGTACCGGAGCCCATTCCTTACTCCTTCTAGTTTCCATTATTCTCAAGGAATTATTCCACATTCTTCCTTTATACGATAGAAGCATTCTCACATTCTACCCACGGGTCACTCTTCATAGAACCTACCATTTATAGACAAACATTCTCATGACTCTTTTCCATATTGAGCTACCATTATCGGAACCTAACTCCATTCACCATCGAGTTGCCATCACCAAAGTCCCGAAGGTATCACCATCCTGCTACATCGCCGTTAAATCATAGTAAACAAACAAATACCTTGAGCATGACCTGCATAGCCCCTGATTCCCCTCTTGGAAGTTCCACCCAGGCTCCCTTAAAATGGACATCTTGGTACCGATAAGTAGAAACAACCAATTTTTAGCTAAGTTCTTTTCTTCTTGCCTAGTTCCCCACCTTCTTAGTGTTTGGACCCCAACCGCTCCTCTTAATGTTCTCGGCATCAACTCCAAATCTCTTGGTGCTAAGTCCAAAAGCTCTTGTTTCCATGCTCTTTAAAGCTCTCGGTATTAAGTCCAATACTTAGCCAAATCCTTGCACATGTCTTGTGTTAATCACTAAGCCCTAGGATGAAGTACCAACTTTCCACTGAGACATTTCTTCAACCAAAAAGCTCTCGGTACCGAGTCCTATCCTTAGCTCCAAACATGTGTGAATTGAATCCTGAGCTCCTCTCATCCCCCAGTCTCCCCTCCAAGTTTCATCCAATTCCGACTATCTTTGCCTTCAACTTTCCAATTCGACCACTCCTTTTCTAACTACCTAAAAGTACTAGCAAACCACATCAAAGCACAACATACAAACACGGAATATCAAACATATACATCCATTCGTACAAGCAATACATAAGAACATGATAATCAAGCGAATCCTAGTCTAGATCTAGCTTTTATAGTAGCATATGAACATGAACAAATGGGGCTGCAAATTTTTTTTAATCCACTTTAAAACCTTTAAAATTCAGCCATAAACATATATTATTATGTGATTAAAGTTAGAAAAATATTATATGATCAAAATCATGTTAAAAACACCAATTTTAAGTATATAAATGTACATAGTATAGTAAAAGGTCAAAAACCACTCATCAAATACCTAAAATACTAGTTCCTCCCCTTAGATCTAAAGTGGACAGCAAGGAAGAGGAACACAAATCAACCAAAATGACAATCTCAAGCTCTTATATGCTAATCACCCCTTTAATTGATGATTTGGCTATGATTAATAAGGAAAATGCAGTCATTTTGATGAAATTAGTGTTAATGGAGGTTTATAGCTATTTTGAGGAAGATTGAAATGACTTCAATTCCTACAGCCTCACCTTAGCATAATTTTTGAGGTAGGTTAGTGGGCCTAAGTATGAGCTTAGTCAACGGTGGAGCTCTGATGCTCTGCTCAGTTTCCCATATGCAACCTCCACTTTCACCCTATTGAACCTTCACTAACTCCACCGTCTTCCACCTAAGCTATTTAGTATCGCATCCAACGATATGAATCGACCTACGATGTCTCGAAGCTTCTGGTTCAATCTCAATATCATCAAGTTGATCCGGTGCAATCATTACGCATGAGTCGTGCACAAACTTACGCAAATGGGAAACATGGAAAGCGTTGCACACAGTTGCCATCTTCTAAGGTAATCGACCCTATAAGCTAGGTTCCTAATCCTTTTTGACTAACGAAAAAAGACCTACTAATCTCGGTGCCAACTTCCCATTACTAATGAATCGAACAACATTCTTCAAAGGAGAAATCTTCACAAACACCTTATCGCAAACGAAGAACTCTAAATCTCTACATCTCCAATCAGTGCAGTTCTTCTGCCTATCCCATGCTACTTTTATTCATTGTCGAATGATCTCTATCTTCTCTGAAGTTTCTATAATCATATCCAGCCCAACTATCAGTTTCTTGCCCCTTCCTACCAAAATAAAGGAGCATTGCATGGTCGGCCATACAATGCTTCATACAGTGCCACACTGATACTAGATTGATAGTTATTATTATATGAAAACTCCACCAAATGCATGTGATCATCCCACGAGCCTCCGAAATTGAGTATGCAAGCCCACAAGAGATCCTTCAATATACAATTCACTCTCTCAGTCTGCCTATCAGTTTGCTAGTGATGAGCTGTACTGAGATGTAGCTCGGTCCCCAACACCTCTTGTAAGATCTTCCAAAACCCATTAGGTGACAATTGGTCTTGATCGCTCACAATGCTCTTCTACACACCATTAAATCGTATAACCCATTTCACATACAACTTGGCTAGTTTGGTTATCGTTCTACTTTGAATTGATAGATAAAAATCTAAAACTCTTGATCAATCAATCGAATATGGCCCAAATGATGTCGTTTCCTGCTCGAGTCCATGGCAGTCCATCAATAAAATGCATCCGTACTTCCTCACACTTCCATTCGGGAACTTCAAGTGGTTGCAATAACCCACTTGGCTTCTTTTACTCTGCCTTGACCAACTAGTAGTTCATACACTTCGGGATTAATGTCTTGGCATCCTTCTTCATCCCCTCACAACAATAGGTCTTCTTCATATCACAGTACATCTTTTTACCACCGAATGTATGGTCAACCTAGAATGGTGGCACTTTTGTAGCACCTCATCTTGCAATCCATCGACATCGAGAACAAACAATCTTCCATCCTTATGGAGCCAACCTTCTTAGTCTAGTCCATATTGCTTCAAATCTTCAAACTCTACTCCTACTTCTATTTTCTCCATGATGTGTGCTAGTCTAGCATTTCATCTCTAACTAGTACCGATTCGCTCGATTAAAGTAGGTCTGATCGTCAAACTTGCCAACATCTCCGGCTCTAACTCGCAATGAAGTCTGAAGTTGTAACTATCAATAAATTCCAACTCCTTCCACTCCATGAACATTGCCCCCAAACTGGCATGTCTTCTACTTAATGCATCGGCGATTGCATTTCCCTTACCAGGTGCATAGGAAATGCTAAAGTCGTTGAAGGCCAAGAATTCCAACCATCGCTGCTGATGAAGGTTGAGATCCTTCTGAGAGAAAATGTATTTCAAAGATTTATGGTCCATGAATAGCTCGAACCTTTCTCCTAATAAGTAGTGCCTCCAAATCTTCAAAGTAAACGCTTTTGCCGCCAACTCCAAATCATGAGTTGGATACTTCCTCTCTTGCGGCTTTAGTTTTCAACTAATGTAGGCGACAACTCTTCCCTTCCGCATCAACAACGCACCTAATCCAATACCACAGACGTCCGTATATACTGTCAGCTCCTCATTCCCACTCGGAATGGTCAATACTAGTGCACTCTCAACCTCTCCTTCAGGCTCACAAACACATGCTTACACTTTGCCTCCCAAATAAATGTATGATTCTTCTATGTCAAATTGGTCAACGGTGCTGCTATATTCAAGAAGTCCTTGATAAAACGTATATACTATCTTACTAAGCCTAGAAAACTCCTTACATCCGAAGCATTCTTGGGTTGGCTCTAATCCTGAACCACTTCCAACTTAGCAGGATTTACTACGATGCCTTGCTCAGAGATGAAATGACCCAAGAATCTCACTTCCATCCACCAAAAGTGAAACTTTGAAAACTTTTCTTTTAACTTGTGTCACCTCAACACCTCAAGCATAATCCTCAAGTGTGCATTGTGTTCCTCTTCGGCCCTAGAGTAGACCATAATATTATCCATGAACACAAGCATGAACATGTTTAGCTGATTCCTGAAGACATGATTTATGAGATCAACAAAGTATGTCGAAGAAGTTGTTAGTCCGAATGGTATAACCAACCAATCATAGAAACCAAACAGTGTACGAAATGCGATAATCAACACACTCTCCTTCGCTACTCTCAACTGATGAATTCCCATCGCTAAATCTAATTAGGAGAGCACCTTCGCACCATGGAGATGATCGAACAAGTCATCAATATATGGTAGTGGATACCTGTTGTACTTCACCACCTTACTCAGCTCAAGGTAATCAACACACAACCTCAGAGAGCCATCCTCCTATATGGAGAATAATATAGGTGCGCCCCACTCATATATACTCCTACGAGTGAATGCACTCTTCAAAAGGTCATTTACTTGCACCTCTAACTCCTTTTGCTCTCTGGGTGCCATATGTCTCAAAGGCATAACTATTTGTCTGGCATCCTTTGCCATGTCTATACAAAACTCAATTTCTCGATGCGGTGGTAATCTGGTCACCTCCTCAAACACATCCGGGTACTCTCTAATGATAGGCACAGATGACAACCTGTCATGTGGAACCTCGAGTGAGTGTAGAAAGCTAACTATAACCTCATCCTTTGGCAGTCAGCCAATCACTACTGTATGCCCTTGCACAGCCCTGATCATCACCAACAGCTTCTCACCATCCATCAGTCAATCTCCAAGATAATCTCGAACCCAACGAAATTCAAAACAAAGCAATCACTTACAAAAGAGCATCAATGACTTGATAAGAAAAACCATGATAAACCATTCATAGGCTAGTGGAGCCAATAGAATTCGTCACAATCAAAGGTCGGTCAACTATTTCGGGTTTCAATCCCAATCTATCAACTAGGTCACTGGATATGAAGGAAGGTAAAGCCCCGGTATTGGATAAAATACAGATGGGAACATCACAAATGGAAAGCATATCTTAAATACCCATGCTCTTCCCCTTCTCTTTTGCCGAGGTAGCACTCAACGAAGTCAGGACAGCGTCCAAAGAAAATTTCTTCACAACCTGCTTCTGATATGCTGGTTTTGGACAACTTTCAGCATATTTCCAAGCTTGCCACGGTTGTAACACTTCTTCTTCCCATCAGTTTGTAGTCTCTAATTAGGTGACCTTTATCTCCACAACCAAAAAGGGGCTCCCATTTACCTCTCTTCTGAGCATTCTTTCCCTAAGACTGCTTCCTTTTTCCATTTCATTTCTTCTTATCTCCACCGCCTTATTGAGGTTTTGGCTCTTCCTTAGCAACAATAGCTGGTTTGGACTTGGGTATAAACTCTTCTGGCAAAGAGATTTCTTGACAAATCTCTCGTATGGCTCATTGATGTGACTCATCAATTCCCTCCCCCCCCCCAAGTAGTCGTCCAACCCATAATATATTTCTCGTTATTCCTTAACGGAGTGTCGATGAAAGACATCTCGTACTTCAAAAAACATCGAACCTAGCAATATACTCAAAGACAGAAATATCTCCCTGCTATAAATCGGCAAATCTCCTAAATAGCACCGATTTCTATGTAGCTGAAACAAACTTGTCCTTAACCCTAGCCTTGAACTGGTCACAAGTGAACTGATCCTTGGGTGTAGAAATAGTAATAGCATTCCACCAGTTCATGGCCCGCCCACGAAGGTGTCTAGAAGCAAGCTTACTTTTCATGGCATCATCTACTTCAATGTTACCAAAAATACGCTCACAGGTGTCCAACAAATCTTACACTTTGATGGTCAACTACATTCCAAGGAATGGCTTGCCTCCCAAGGTGGAGTAATCTTTGCATCGTTTGGCAAAGTCAGGTCTCGGCACCAGCACTTGAGAACCACCAATAGCAACATTTGGAGCGGCCGCTTGGGCATTCTGCAGCATGTTCGCCATCATCATATTGAACGTAGCTTGTAAATTAGGGTTAGCAGCCACAAACCCGCTCCTTCCTCAACTCCGGAAATGGAGTTCCTTATAGTGTTTCTTGTTTTTCGGCTCATTCTCGATCTATAACAGAAATGACCAGTCTCTCAAAAAGAAACTTGTGTCGATGTTACTCATGTATGCATGTGACATACATACTATATTTACTACTATATAGTTTGGAAAACCAAAATATATAACAAATATGCACACTCTCGTGTATATATACTCTCGATCCAGTCTAGGGTGATAAATCCTTCCCCATCTCTACCGAACCATGGTATCAACTCAGGGTAATCATGTAACCTAAGCTCTGGTACCAAATATGCGACAACCCGCACCCCAATGGGCTTAAATTTTTGTTAAATCGAAAACCCAAGTCCACCAAAGTGCAGATCTTTGGTTTGGTATCTTTCTAGTAAACAAAAATATGCATATAAAAGTACCATCAATATATCTCACAACGGAATAGCAAAGTATAATAAAACATATAGTACTGACCAGAATTGACACTTCCAATACCTAGTATCCCTACCAGTGCCGAGCATGCATTAGGAAACCTATCCTTCACTGTTCCTGACCTATACTAGTACCTGTCCCTCTAAAGATATCTTATGGGTGGTAATGAGGAGGGGATTAGAGTAATGTTCTATTGATCGGTAAATTATACACTTTGCAAATAACACTATTTTATGTCGATTGTCTTCTATATCTTATTATGTCTTTTGATTTTCAATTAGTCGTCTCGACTTTTCATATGCGTACATTACGTCCCATCTTCCAGTAGTAGACTATAGATATGTGTGTATGTGTTTATATATATAAGTACCATGGTCCCCCATTGGACCAAGATACTATCCCCAATAGTATCCCTTAACTTAGCACCCTATTAGGATCCATCACTCTCATCGTATCATGCTCTCATCGTCGCGCATACCGAGGAATACCCGTAGTGCCTAATAATAGCTTTAAAATAATTAGGCCGTGCTCTATGTTGCATTTTTAGGGATCTTCTTGTGTGCTTCCCAATTGTAGACTCAACTCTACGAGCTATAAATATGTTGGACTCGGCGCCATTGGCTGTGGACTTAGCTCCATGGATAACCCCATGTACTATTTGAAAAATCTCTTTAATAGGGTTAACTAGCCTTGCCTCCTAACCAACAAACTAGCAAACAACATGGCGATGCAAGACCTAGCGTGGTCCGTACACTAGTAGGCAGTGCGGCCCATTAAATGTAACCCATGTCTTTCCTGTTGACCACTAAGGATTGCAGACGTTATCGGCCTATAAACAACCCTACTCCTTTATTTGGTACCAACGCATACTAACATAGTGTCCTTCTTCACACATCATCCTATTTAGATTTCCTATTTCAATCAAGGCAATAACCTCTTTTCTATTTTTAAAGTAGACTCCTCCAACTATTGGGATATTCCTTCATCTATACCCAAGCATATATTCTCCACAGGTCCTATGGTCGGATGTGTCTCACATTAGTATAATGTATACATAACTGTTGGTAGCCCCTTGCAATGGGAAGAATTTTGTTGTGTAACACTACTGACCTCGCATACCAACCCATATGTAATGACCCAAAATTTGATAGCTTTAAGTTTGGATATTTGAATATAATTCTAATAATTAATTAGTGGATTTTATAACTAAAATACAGACCTTTTAAATAATAAAAAATGATAATAGAACCATTTTCAAATTTTTTTTACACAAATAATTAGCTCGAAGAAGGATTGAAAATGTGACTGGAAGTCATTTTCCGAATTTTTGATTTTTCATCGGCTAAAAGGTTATCGAAAATATCATAACACTTTTTAACACTCATACACACAATTATAAATCATTTTAGTCATGTTTGAATAGTTGTGTACATGTATGTACAATTAAAAATGCCTTTATATATATGAAAATATTTTGTTTTAAAAGGTTAAATATATATAATACATAAGATGCTTCTTCCAACATTTAGTACAAATGGTGTCATATCATGTTTCCTTTGACAAGATAGGTTGGGGGCTAAGGAAAGGGCAGAAATTACATGGGAAAAAGAAGGGGTGAGGTGGCAAAAGAAGAGAGGGGGTATAGTACAAAGGGCATTTTCGTAATTTCACTTGTTAATATTTTATAAAAGCAAATTTCCTAATTTTTTTTCAAATTTTGTCATTCTCTTTTTCACTTTACAATTTCCTAAAGCTCTTAAGCATGCTTTCAGGGCTTCTCTTCATATTTTAAAAAATTCATAAATCTTAATGTTTCATTTTTAAAATCACTTCCAAGTTGATAAAAACACTTCTTCCTCCACTACTTCACTTCATCTTCAAAGTTCAAGCACCAATTCTCCTTATAACCTCAAGGCCATACCTTATATGCTTAAGGCCGAACCATTTGTGCAAGTTTGGGCCAATTAAAGACTCCACTTTTAAAAGAAAATACAAAGACCTATGGGACGCTCCACCTCTATACTCACGCTAGCCAAGGACACTACGGGGTAATGTCGTCGACTAGCACGAAGAATAAGGCTATTGAGGAGCGACCATCTGTGTAATTGCTTTGTGCGAGTACCGTTATGTCAGATAATATAACTTACATTTCATTTCTAGAGGAAATTCGGCATATCAAATACAAACTCAAAGCTACCACACAGTGGCTATGAGGCCTTAGGAAACAAATATAGAAGTAAACATAACACAAATCAGTCATAGATATTCATATCACAAAGGCGGAAACAGATATGAATATAACACATATAAGTGTACATCAAAATAGTGGTCAAGCTAGATCCACTATATCACAAAAGAATATATACAAGTACTAGACAAAAGAATAAGTATACAACAAGGAGTGTCTATCTCAAATGTATACTAACAAAAACTACTATGCTAAGTAGTTAGCCAAAAGTTAGGTGACGGACCATGATAAGAAGTCAAGCAGGAGGACCTGAAATACCTCGGTCTGACCCGAGTATTATTTAAGAAGAAAGTAATAAATGGATCAGTCTAGCTATAAATATCAGATAAAATGAGATAGGATAAGAGATATCACGAAAACGTATGATAACAATAATGCCATACTATGACAAGTATACATCAAATATCAACAAAAATCATACAATATCTCAAATATTCTTAAACACCAAAAGAACATATTCCTTAAATTATTCACCAAACACAAATATTGATAGAGCTTATCAATGCAATCCATGAAAATTGGTGAAACACAAATTCTAGAAATCATCAATTAGAAATCCAGAAATCACAAAAGGGGGAAGGCCTATCACAAACGGGAGCATGAAAACTCACCAACATGTGTATCACAAACGGAACGCTATTCCATGGTCGCTAACCATCAATTTTGAGCCGAAGCTCCACAAACGGCCCGAAGACCATGGGTCGCTACCCTACCAATTTTGAGTTGAAACTCCACAAACGGGGTTTAACCCCCACACAAAAGAAGAGACGTCGCACATCGCTAGTCTAAATCACAAAATGATCATCATCGATCAATAAAATGTGTCAATTACACTAAGCTAGTAAATAGATGAGTTTAGCTTCATGTCCCATAACCACTGGCTTAACTTAAATATTTACGAACAAATTATAGACTTCCACTCGAAAATTGTCACAAGATTTTAATCGAACAAGTCAAAGAATTAACCGACAAAGTAAACGCAAGCGTTTCATACCACTTGTTTTGCTAAGTCGTTTAACTAGATTTCTCGTACGAATGAGGTAAAGGTTTGTATATACTAATAGGTAGAAAAATGGTTTTATAAACGAGCTTTGTATTAAAAATAGAGTTGAAATCATTTTTGTGAAAGAGTTTGAATATTTACTACTAGTATAGAAACCTTTGTATTTTAAAGTGATCATAGAAATGATTGTAGAAACAATCGATCACCAAAAATTCACATACGAAGACGTGAATCAAATCCATAAAAATCGATACCGAGTCCATCAAAATGGATATTCCCAAAAATCCCGAAAAAGAAGTCATCAAAGTCGATATAAATGATAACAACAAATCGGATCAACACGAATCGATTATAAATTGGAAACCCACGCAAAATAGGCAAATTGGGTTAAGACAAGTAGATCAGTCGACTGAACCAGGTGGTCAATCGACTGATACTATGCCTGGAAACTTTCGGTTTCCAGGTCAGTCGACTGAACCATAAAGTCAGTCGACTGAACCATAAGGTCAGTCGACTGATACAGGTACAGTGTATTTTCTGTCCCGTGGTTCAGTCGACTGACCTCTTGGTTTAGTCGACTGAACCTGCTTCTACAACATTATTAGCCTAGCCCCCAAGTGGGGCAAAATCCTAACCGGAGGCGAACGAACGAGCAATGGAGACTAAGAATTTAGATCAAGCGACAACACAGCCTTCTATGGATCTTCGAAACACCCCAAAAACGTGTTCAAACATCAAAGATAGGATTTTTAAAGATTTGACCTCAAAACACCAAAATTAGAATATTCATCAAACCAATTCAATCCAAAAGTAAATGGACAAGGAAGAGATGTTAGGAATCACTACCTCACAACTATCAAAGATATAGACATAGATGTGAGTTCAAAAACTCACCTTCTAACCCAAAAACACAAACGAGAAGCTCTAAAGCAAAGAAAAGATCAACTACTCTTCAATTTCAACTCTAGAAGCTCCAATCTAAGATCATAAGCAATATTCCCTAAGTTAGGTTATAGGAAATTTCTGAAATTGGAGAGAGATTGAGATGGAGAAGAAGAAGAGGATGCTTACCTAAGCTTCTCTATGATGTTGGAGCTAGAATTTTATTTCCTAATCAATCTAGGGCTTGGAATTCTAATTTCCTTTCTCTTCTTCCATTTTTACCTTAGCTTGAGTGTTAGGAAATGTTATGAAGGAATGAAGTGGAGTGGAGTGGGAGTTAGGATATTAGATGGGTTGGGTGTTAGGTTATTGGGCTGAAACCCAAACCCAAAGCCCTAAATGAAAATATAAAAATTTCACTCAACTCCAAACATATCGATGTTTATACTCAAAATGGTCGCAAACGCCATTTTGGACACAATGGAAGTGGTTTCAAGTCCTAATTCGACTATTTGCAAAAAGTGACATTTTGGACTAAAATCCGACTAACGATGCTATATTTAAATAATACGTTTAAATATACAATCGTAAAATATGTGGGTTTTTACAGACTCCCCTCCTTAAAGAAATTGCGTCCTTGCAATACTTAAGAAAAAGAAATAAATAGTAACAACCATACAAAGGCATAACAACACAAAAAAAAAGAAATTTTTGAAATGAGTAGTTCACCTTAAGGAGCACGAGAGAGTAAGTCCGGATGTGTTCGCTCGATGAATTCTCTAGATTCCCAAGAGCAATCCTTAGGATTTGTGGACCATTGAACTTTCACAAGAGGAACATCTTTATTTCGAAGGCGTTTAACCTCCGTAGCAATGATACGAATAGGATGTTGCTCATAAGTCAAATTAGGCGAAACTTCAATTTCTTCAATAACACCGGGCTCAAGAATTGAATCGGACTCTCGAAGGCATTTCTGTAATTGAGAGACGTGGAATACGTCATGAATAGCAGAAAACTGAGCCGGTAATAAAAGGCGATAAGCCATGGAACCAATGCGTTCGGTGATGGAAAATGGGCCAATATATCGAGGTGCTAATTTTCCCGATCGACTGAAACGCACAACACCTTTCATAGGTGAAATACGAATGAACACCAAATCTCCCACAGAAAATTCTAGTTTCCTTCTTCAGTTATCGGCATAGTTTTTTTGTCTACTTTGAGCTCCTTTCATCCTATGACGAATAAGGTCAATCTTTTCTGTGGCATCACGAATAAAATCTCGACCTAAAACCAGCTTCTCACCGGCTTCAAGCCAACACGAAGGAGATCGGCATGGCCTTCCGTATAGTACCTCGAAAGGTGCCATACCAATACTAGATTGGAAGCTATTATTATAAGAAAACTCAACAAGAGAGATATGATCTTCCCAACTTCCACCAAAATCAAGAACACATGCACGAAGAAGATCTTCAAGAGTTTGATTCATATGCTCGGTTTGTCCATCGGACTAAGGATGATAAGCGGTGCTAAAATTAAGCTTTGTTCCCAAAGCTTTTGGAAGACCTTTCCAAAATCCACTAGTAAATAATGGATCACGATCACTAACAATAGAAGTAGGAACTCCATGCAATTTTACAATTTCCTTGACATAGAGTTTAGCCAAAATAGGTATGGTCCGATTGGACCGAACGGGAATAAAATGGGCGGACTTTGTAAGTCTATCAACTATCACCCATAGGCTATCATGACCCAAACGAGAACGGGGAAGACCGTCAATAAAGTCCATGGAGACCTGATCCCACTTCCAAACTGGAATGTCCAAAGGTTGCAATAACCCACCGGGCCTTTGATGCTCGGCCTTCACGAGTTGGCAAGTCATGCAACGCTTAATAAAGTTAGAAATATCAGATTTCATTCCATCCCAATAATAAAGTCGCTTCATGTCCATGTATATTTTGCTACTACCGGGATGAATGGTAAATTTAGAACGATGAGAATCCACTAATATGTCTTTACGAAGATCAATAATATTTGGAACAATAAGTCTACCAAATTTTCGAATACCGCCACGATCATCAATATCAAAGTCCTTCAAACCTTCAATATCAATTTTATCCCTACAACTTTGGGTAAGAAGAATCAATTCGGGATCATGCTTTTGAAATTCAAGAATGCGGTCTAAAAGAGAAGGATGAGCCTCAAGGCTACATAAAACAAGAGATGAACATGAATTGGATTCACGATCTCGAATCTCACAAGTGGATAAAGTCTCGAGATCATTCCATTCAGATATCATCATGGAAACAACCACTTGTTGCTTTCGGCTAAGGGCATCGGCAACACGATTTCCCTTTTTGAGAGTATAAAGAATATCAAGATCATAAGATGCAAGGAACTCGAGCCAACGTTGTTGACGCAAATTCATTTCCTTTTGAGAAAATAAATACTTCAAAGATTTGTGATCGGTGTAGAGAACAAATTTCTCTCCTAAAAGATAATGACGTCAAATTCTAAAGGCGAAAACAATAGCCGCGAGCTCTAAATCATGAGTGGCATATCTAGTCTCGGCAGGCTTTAACTGCCTAGAAGCATAAGCGATAACACATTCTCTTTGCATGAGAACGGCTCCCAAACCAACACGACTAGCATCGGTATAAACAATAAAATCTTAGTTTCCTTCAGGAATCACAAGAATAGGAGCATTGGAAAGGAGTTCTTTTAGTTTCTAAAAAGCAGCTTCACATTTGTTGAAATTTTGTGTAACGACCCGTAAATTTCAACGGTTTTAATAACGTAATTAGTTGAAATTTTGTGAAATTTTAAACGATAAAATTTTGAAATATAAATTTGATATTTGGAATACGTCTAGTTAAACATAGCAACTCGTAAATTTTCGTCCGAAAATATGAAAGTTTATTTCGCGCGTAAATTCACTTCAATTTAATCAGTTAAAAAGCGATGAAAACAAAATGTTTCCGAAACCTAAATATTTTTATATAGAAAAATTCTAAACCATCTTCTGAACAAGATGTCAGTTTGTCGTTTTTCAAAATTCGGACATCTTTGGCTCCGTCGATCTTATTTTTCAGTGTTTTTCTTGCATTTTTCGTAGTAGAAAAATTCGAATTTTTTTTAATTCAATCATACCACTGATATCCGTATACCGTTTTGATCGTCTCGTCGCACTGACCTTTACGGTATATTTGTTCGTGTATTTCGGGGTCAGGAAGACAACGAAATCTATGGAACGGTTTCCGTACCGGTTTCGTATTTTTGAAGCTTTTGAATTCCTGACCTTCCATCTACCCAACACTAGAAATCAAACAGTCATCTGCCTTTAATACCTCCTGAATTTGTGTGCTTGACTTTTCAGCGGTTTTGAGAAAAATTAAACATATGTTGGTTCGGGTGCATTCATTTTGAAACTGTCCATATTCATTTCCTTATCTGCCAACATCTCTCCTCCTTCACTTTCATTTTCATGAGACAGCAACACACATATATACAATACATTAGCTTTTGTTCTTGCCTTTATTTTCACCTTCCTTTTACTGTCACCCTTTTTTTTCCCAAGCCTCACTCTCGGCCAAGACCCATTTCCTTTCCCTTACTTGGCACGCATAGCTTTCCCCTCTTCCACCCAAACTTCGCCCGCTTGCTTTTTCCCGATCCTCCGCCATGCTAGCTCACCCACAACCCTGCAAGCCTCCCTCCCCTTCCTCTCTCTCGTGCAGCTCCACCTTCACCGCCACTTGGCCCACCCACCACCACTCCGCCAAACAAGACAACCCACACAACCATCGCTTCCACCACCGTGATCTGCTCTGACCCCATCACCGTGCCGAACATATAGCTTTGCCTCTCCCCTTGACCTACGCGTGGCCATTACATTAGCGCCTCCCAGCCTCCGCTATTCGCGCTCGGCCTTGCCTTGTCATCTCCGCCCATCACCCTCCATGCACGCAGCATCTCCTGCTCTTCTTTCATCCCGCCTTCACTTATATTAAGGTATATAAACTAATGCATGAGTTTGCATATTTATTTCAAGATGTGTATGTTAGTCCATAGGATAGTGGTTTTGATGACAACAACTATAGAAGTGTTATAAAATATATATATGCAGGAAATCTATATGCAGGTATCAACAAAAGAAGACTGTACAGTAAAGAAAACAAAATTGATGAAGACAGAGATCAAGAGTTCAAGATTGAAGACTCATGAGATTCAAGATATTCAAGAGTTCAAGACAAATAATATAGTTAGGTTAGATATTTGTTAAAACTCCTTGAAAGCACTATCATTCTTTTTTATCCAATTTACTCGTGGAATGGAATCCACTTCGTTCTTGTTAAAGGGATGGAACCCTAGTGAGATGGAACTCACGAAATATCTAGTGGAACGGATAGTAGCCCTATTTTGTTATCCACTAATTTTGATTCAAAATGATTTTCAAAATTATCTCTTGTTTTATAAAATGATTTTCAAATATTCCTTTTCAAAAGAAAAACCTTCGTTCACATTTCCAAAAATGTTTTAGCCTCAAAATCATATTTATCATTTTGTTATATTTTGATTTCAAAATTGTCCTTGATATTTTAGCCTCAAAATCTATTTTAATATTATATTTACTTTAGTTTATTTACTTTGATTTTAAATATATTTTAGTATATATACATATATACATTCATAAGTATTTCTACTTCTAAATACCTTCTACAAATACATAGAGTCCATTTGAATAAAGTTGCATATGTTTTAAATCATCATTTTCAAAGTAAAGCAAATCATCACTTTTTACTAGACCATGTCGACATCCTATTTACCTGTCATGTCGACATGCTTCCCGTTACAGCAAAGGTTGTTTTCAAAAGAAGTGTCTATTCGTTTAAACCTCTTCGAATGGACACATCCATTCATTCTCTATAAATAGAGACTGTTATGGACGTTTTCCAGTAACTACTTTCTTTATTTTCTCTCCTCTTTACTCTCTTATCTTATTTTCTAATCATCCTATCCATATTTTGCCGAAATCTTAAGTGAATCAAACCAGAATATCTCTAGTTTGATTCTCTGCCACTCTCTCCAAAGAATCTCAGTGCTTATCAGAGTTATAGATACATTTGTACTCAAAGAAACTTGTGTGGGGTTATAAAGGTGTGATCGTGTCCTTGGAAATCGATCGGGTGAACTTGTGTCCTGTGAATCAAGTGGTTCTACCCAGAGACCTGAGAATCTGGAGGGTGTACCTCATTGCCTTGGAATCGAGGGATTGTAATCTAGATTATTGTTGAATAGAAAGCCGTACGGGTTGTGCGGGACAAGATGTAGGGTAACACCGAACCAGTATAAAATTCCTGGTGTGTTCTTTGCTTTACTTGCTTTTTATTTATATTTGCATTTGTTTGTGATTCTGTGATTTGATCTGTGATTGTGTATTTGCATTAAGTTAGTTAATTCAATTTAAATCAAAGAAGTTTTAAAGAAATTCTTAAAACACTATTCACCCCCCCTCTAGTGTTAAATAGCCTTAAGATCATCTTCCGCGTCCCTTTCAGTGTATATACACTTATACGTTTTGTTTGATTTTTTTTTATATATATATTTTTATTTTGAGATCCGTTTGTTTACTGAGGTATGTTCTAGCTAGTTAGTTTGTGTATATAGGATATGTTTGGTTTATATGTCAATATATTAGTATACGTACGTGTATTTGTTAACAACTAGTTTTTTTTGTTCTTTTTGTTTTTTTGTTTTGTTTATATATATTATAAAATGGTTTATGAAGGAAGTTATAATAGCCGTATATTATGTATTCTAGTTTGCATAGTTTGTGTATCCTGAGATATATATATGTTTGTATAAACTTTTCTCTATTCTATTGGGTTTAGATTATAAGTTTTTATGTTGCCTATATATCATTTCGTATTCAACAAATATATGGTCTATTACTAAGTGTGAACAGTATATTATATTAACGTAAGAAATGTGTACATAAAGTTTGTTTTGGTCTGGTTTGTAATATTTTAGTACTCTATATATGCAAGTGTTGTTTATAATCTATTAGTTTATACATAGTGGAGCCTGTTACTTTAATTTTGTTTTACCTGGGCTCGCTTGACTTGTATGGGAGTTAGCTTATGTATTATTATATTATAGTTAGTATATATGTTTTATATAATGGATATAAGATCGGTTGTATTGAGAATTTTATTTTTCTCTGAAGGCTTCATATGTTGCTGTTGTATATTAGTATATATATTAGTTATAATATTTACACGGTAGTTGTATGGTTACGTGTGCGTGTAATAATGCGTAGTGTATAGTTATATATTGCAGCATTACATACTTTACTTTCAAGATATGTATGACAGGGTATTTTACAAATTATATATAGTTATTCATATAGGCAGCCTGTATAGTGGTTTTGTAAGTTTATTCAAGGTCTGTTGCTTTTATATGTGTACATGAATTTTAATGGTTTTGGACCAAATTGATTTTTATTATTATTAGTATGTGTTTTATTTTAACTATATATAGATATATATTTTATTCTAATTTTGTCTTAGATTAAAGTATTGATTTTAATAAAATAACAAATATTTCTGTATATATCTGGCTGGTTCTGATTCATTTATCAATTCTGATTTATCAGCTTGTTCGTCGAACGCATATCCTTCGTACTTTACTCTGAAATTCGTGCTTGGATTCGCGATTCTTCCCATTCTCGTCCATCTCAAACCTTGAAAGGTGAGCAATCACTCACGATTAATGTTCTTTTATTTATTAAATTTGATTTCAATTGAAACGACAATTGAAATATACTGCTGTTAGTTAATTACACTGTTATATATGCTATTGCCTGTATCAGTTCACCTGTGACATTTGACACCATTATCTGTTAATTATTTATGTGATGATAATACAGTTTGGCTGATAATTGATTGATTGTTGATGTTTATATTGGACGTTAAATTGTTAGTGTTAAATGAAATAGTATGCAAAATTGAAATGGATATAGGATAGTTAACAATTTTAAAACTGATTTATATGTTAAAATTGATTAGTGAATATGACCCCTTTTAATTGTTAAATTAATTGACATATAGAATAGTGATAATTACACTTTGAACCATCGACGTATATTGGATTAATTGTTGTAGTGTAAAAATTGAAATTGAACGACAAGTGAAAAACCGTAATGTAATAATCTTTAATCTACATGAAATGATAGTGTAGATTCTAGAGATAATTATATTAATTCGTACAAATAACAATGCGAATTAATACGGTTATTTCGTGATTATTTGAATTGATTATTGGATTGATATTGATTGTTGTTATTGCTTGTTTATTTACTTTGACACCATCCCTGTCATCACACTGCAAGTTCCCTTTGCTATGCTTTTATTTTGAATTGAATTGGAATTGGGTTGAAATGATAAATACCCAAATTGAACTTTGACCTAGGATAGAAAATTTAATAAAACCCGATTGGTCAATAATTTGATTTAAAAATAAACGAAGATTTTATTTGAATAAATAAAAAGGGTTTTGAAATGAAGTTCAAATTTGATTTTTTTAATGAAAGGAAAATGTTAATATTTAAAAATCTAAAACAAAATATTTAAAAATGAAATTGATGAAAGAACGATGTTTAATTTGAGAAATGATTGAATTAAGTTTGAAAGGATTTAATAATTAAGTTGAAATTATAATTAAGTTTGAAATTATTAAACTTTGAAATTATTTAATAATTAAGTTTTGAATTATTTAATAATTAAATAAGATTGAATTATTTAATGATTAAATTGAATTGAATTCTTTAATAAGTATAATTGAACTTTTGAATAAGTGAATTTTTACTTTGTAAATAATTGAAATTGAATTTCTTTATTAATTAAGTTTTGAAAAATTATTTAAGTAAGTAAATAAGTGAAATTGAATTTCTTTAACAAGAAATAAAATGCGATTTATTGAAATTAATGTAAGACTTGAAATTTAAAGAAATTGAGTTGATAAATTTAATTTAATTCAAATTGTAAGTTTTGATATAATGAAGTTAAATTTAAATAATAGATTTAATGAATTGGAAATTTAATAGAAATTGTTTTGAATGGCAAATTAACTTAATAAATATTGAATGAAATCGATAAATGAATTTGAAATTGATTTGAATGTTAAAGTATATTAATTCAAATGATTTGGAAGGAAACTTATTTGCGAACTTGAATCAATATTGGAATTGTTTTAAATAGAAATTGAATTATAAGATTTGAGATTATGAATGTGGAAGTTTTGAAATGTAAATTTTGGAAATTGATTTCGAAAGAGAAATGAAATGTTGGTTTACAAATTCTAATTGAAATTGTAAGTGATTTGGTTTTGAAATATATTAAACGACCAATCGGTGTAATAATCATGAAAGTTATTAAAGAGACGGAATCGGTTATGGATATACTCTCTATCTAAACCGAAAACCACTTTAATAACTATACGCGGATTGATGATACAGAATGAAGTGGTTGGAATGATGTACATGATGACTGAAGAAAGAGAACGATGATGGATAGCCTTGACACTTGTGTCAAATTGGAAATGACTAAAACAGGAGCCGTGCCGGGCCAATGGAGGATTTGCTACCTCAAGTGAACACACTTCTTCGAACTACTCATTACTTTTTGTCGATTGGTGCACCCTTGATTTTGGGAGTGTTGTTTCACGGTGTTGCGGGCGCTGCGGCGTTGCGTTCTCACCAGTCCGGATCAGGCAAATGGTAGTATCACTACCTTGGGTATTGCCTCATGTGCCTTGTCATACTTGTATCCCTTTATTCGCGACCACTACGAATCTGTTTTGTACCTTTAGTATATGGATTGCCCTCTGGTGACTTCCGGTTTTGGGGAAACTACGGTCTTGTATATGCTTTTGGGAATAAAAATGTGTTAAGGGTGGAATGGGACATGACTTAACGCTATTTTGATATCTTTATATTACTGATAGACATTATCTACTTAGCGTATATTACTACATAGTAGATAGTTTAACGGATCCTTAAAGGATGGTTATTCCAAACATCCTTTGAGTTACTTGTATTTCAATTGCTATTTCACTTGAGTTGGATTTATTAATATAAGAATGTTAATCCTGACTCGAGTGTTTTGTATTTTGCTTTACGCTCGGGTCAAACTGAGTGTACCAGTATTCGAGACTCACCTTTGAAGTTGGAGCTTGCTTGAAGATCCAGCCATCTATTCTGCTTTCAGTATTCGATGATTCCAGTGATGTATTCTGATTTGTATCTGATGTATCGTATTACTCTTCGTTGTATCTGTTCTAACTCTGATGTAACTTATACATTTATATAGTAGCTTCATGAACTACTATCTCTTTTATTTCCGCTGTATTTATTACTCTGTGTCTGTGATCTGTGATTATTTATTTACTATATATGTTCAGTTTTGCCAAATTTAAATTAACAACGCGGTATTTTGAGCAATTCAATTCCGGCATGAGTGTCTACCTATACACTTATAATGGATGCGAATGGTCAAAAATACCGGGTCGTTATAGTTGGTATCAGAGCTTTGGTAGCTCTAGGGAAAACTCAACATATAGGGTAAATGTATTTACAGAATCACTCTCATTCGAGTTTCAATCTCTTCCTTTTGACTCGATTCCTTTGAATTTTGGAACGTTCTCTGCGGTTCCAAAAATTCATTCGTGTCCCTCACTATTCGTCTTCTTTCAATGCTAGAGCACCCCATAACTCCATTTTGAATGATATCTATAATAGATCGGCGGTCTCGCCAATCTTCGAATGATTCGTAAAGGAGCAAAACTCCTTTATAATAGGCATCGATCTACCGGAGATTCCTGTATCCTCGGTTTACGATGCTATCTATTCCCTGCTATACCTGAATTCCATCTCTTGAGATCGAGTGTTGATTTACCTCGGAATTCAGCATCGATCTTATTCTTGAAGTTACGGACGACCCAGTTAAGGTTGCCCGTGAATTAAATAAACTCATCCATCTCCCGATTGTGGTAATTGAATTATCTTATCTTCTGTTTCAAACTTATTTTCGAATCAAAATTCTCTTTGATTTGAGTCAACAAATTTGAATCCCTATCCTTATTTTGAAAATTCATTCCTGTATAGTCGTGCAAAGAAATGTATTTGTAAACTAATATATAAATGTTTTAATATATACTGTGTTGTTTGAGTTGTTGATGTTGATTTGGGTTTCCGATCGATTCGTCTGATCAACGCTATCGATAGGATTTCCAAAACACTTGAACAGAGAAAACTGACACAATAGTATTTTCAAAATTTGGTAAATAAAATAATCTTGGATGATTATATTTTTTTTATATATATAAGTACACATTTTCTGAAATTAAATTGTTAACTGAATTGGTTGTCAGAATAGTAATATTTGATTTTCACTATTTGTTTTGTAAATCATTGATTATTCCAACATAAAAAAATGGAATTATAAAAGTTGGTTTATAGATTTATTTAGAAATTTAAATCAAATTAAAGTAAGAATTTGAGAATTTAAATTCCTAAAATTTCAAGCTTTGGTTTTTAAAATTTTAAAATGTATATTATTGAACGTATTTTCAAATAGAAACCGTTTTCAAAGAATTTTAAATGTTGAAATCAGTGCTCTTCTCTTGTCGCTGGAAAAAAATTTTGGTGATGGCGGCCGCATCATCGACATTCATTTTCGAGTTTCGAAGTGGAGAAACCATTCTGTAGCTTTGCTACGGTTTTGTTTTGAGAAAAATATATTTTGATTTGAATTTCTTCTATATATTTTGATTTACATATATATAGGTATCTTATTTTAAAAATTTAATTTGATTTGATATAAATATATCATATATATCTCTAAATTGTTTAAAGTTAATCGGAAGTCTAATTCTTAAATTTTGTTAAAAGATGATTTTAATTATAAATAAAACCAAAATTTGGAATAAATATTTAATCTTGAATAATTGAATTGGGAAAATTTTATTTGTATATTATTCAACTGCATTCTAATACAACTTACCTAAATCATTCAAAAGTTAACTATGTAATTGGATAATATATAAGATAAATTGAATTTATAAATAAAATTTGAGTGTTTATAATAAATGTTATACACTAAATTTTGATTATTAAGATGTTAATAGAGTTAGATAGGATAATAAGTAAACTCAGCTAATAATGAAATAAATTTGTTTTGAAAGAATTAATAAATTTGTTTTGAAATAATTAATAAATTGAAATTTGATCAACATATGAAAATACCTTGAATTTAAAAGAAATTAATAGATGTAAATTAATTTAAATCGAAGTTTAAATTAATTTATATGAGTTAAATATATGTGAGTAGATATATTAAGTAGAATAAATTTGACAGTAATTTGGAATAAAGAAGAATTTAAAATTGTTGAAGAACATATGATTATAATAAAAGACTATTCAAATTTATTGTTTTAAAAAAATTGTAAATTGGAGAAATGAGATAATAAGATAATGAATTTAGAAATAGTTGAGATTGATTTTAGTGAAATCAATTGGATTAAATCAATTATTGAATATCAATTAATTTAAATTTGAATTTATATGGTTTAAATTAATTGTTATTTTGTATTTCAAATATGTTTTTCTTTCTAGTTGTTTCTATTCTCCTACCTCGTTCCTTTTTGGGGACGAAAAGTTTTGAGTGGGGGAGAGTGTAACGACCCGTAAATTTCAACGGTTTTAATAACGTAATTAGTTGAAATTTTGTGAAATTTTAAACGATAAAATTTTGAAATATAAATTTGATATTTGGAATGCGTCTAGTTAAACATAGCAACTCGTAAATTTTCGTCCGAAAATATGAAAGTTTATTTCGCGCGTAAATTCACTTCAATTTAATCAGTTAAAAAATGATGAAAATAAAATGTTTTCGAAACCTAAATATTTTTACATAGAAAAATTCTAAACCATCTTCTGAACAAGATGTCAGTTTGTCATTTTTCAAAATTCGGACATCTTTGGCTCCGTCGATCTTATTTTTCAGTGTTTTTCTTGCATTTTTCGTAGTAGAAAAATTCGAATTTTTTTTAATTCAATCGTACCACTGATATCCGTATACCGTTTTGATCGTCTCGTCGCACTGACCTTTACGGTATATTTGTTCGTGTATTTCAAAGTCAGGAAGACAACGAAATATACGGAACGGTTTCCGTACCGGTTTCGTATTTTTTAAGCTTTTGAATTCCTGACCTTCCATCTACCCAACACTTGAAATCAAATAGTCGTCTGCCTTTAATACCTCCTGAATTTGTGTGCTTGACTTTTCAGCGGTTTTGAGAAAAATTAAACATATGTTGGTTCGGGTGCATTCATTTTGAAACTGTCCATATTCATTTCCTTATCTACCAACATCTCTCCTCCTCCACTTTCATTTTCATGAGACAGCAACACGCATATATACAATACATTAGCTTTTGTTCTTGCCTTTATTTTCACCTTCCTTTTACTGTCACCCTTTTGTTTTCCCAAGCCTCACTCTCGGCCAAGACCCATTTCCTTTCCCTTACCTGGCACGCATAGCTTCCCCTCTTCCACCCAAACTTCGCCCGCTTGCTTTTGCCCGGTCCTCCGCCATGCTAGCTCACCCACAACCCTGCAAGCCTCCCTCCCCTTCCTCTCTCTCGTGCAGCTCCACCTTCACCGCCACTTGGCCCACCCACCACCACTCCGCCAAACAAGACAACCAACACAACCATCGCTTCCACCACCGTGATCTGCTCTGACCCCATCACCGTGCCGAACATATAGCTTTGCCTCTCCCCTTGACCTACGCGTGGCCATTACATCAGCGCCTCCCAGCCTCCGCTATTCGCGCTCGGCCTCGCCTTGTCATCTCCGCCCATCACCCTCCATGCACGCAGCATCTCCTGCTCTTCTTTCATCCCGCCTTCACTTATATTAAGGTATATAAACTAATGCATGAGTTTGCATATTTATTTTAAGATGTGTATATACATTTATACGTTTTGTTTGATTTTTTATATATATATATTTTTATTTTGAGATCCGTTTGTTTACTGAGGTATGTTCTAGCTAGTTAGTTTGTGTATATAGGATATGTTTAGTTTATATGTCAATATATTAGTATACGTACGTGTATTTGTTAACAACTAGTTTTTTTTGTTCTTTTTGTTTTTTTGTTTTGTTTATATATATTATAAAATGGTTTATGAAGGAAGTTATAATAGCCGTATATTATGTATTCTAGTTTGCATAGTTTGTGTATCCTGAGATATATATATGTTTGTATAAACTTTTCTCTATTCTATTGGGTTTAGATTATAAGTTTTTATGTTGCCTATATATCATTTCGTATTCAACAAATATATGGTCTATTACTAAGTGTGAACAGTATATTATATTAACGTAAGAAATGTGTACATAAAGTTTGTTTTGGTCTGGTTTGTAATATTTTAGTACTCTATATATGCAAGTGTTGTTTATAATCTATTAGTTTATACATAGTGGAGCCTGTTACTTTAATTTTGTTTTACCTGGGCTCGCTTGACTTGTATGGGAGTTAGCTTATGTATTATTATATTATAGTTAGTATATATGTTTTATATAATGGATATAAGATCGGTTGTATTGAGAATTTTATTTTTCTCTGAAGGCTTCATATGTTGCTGTTGTATATTAGTATATATATTAGTTATAATATTTACACGGTAGTTGTATGGTTACGTGTGCGTGTAATAATGCGTAGTGTATAGTTATATATTGCAGCATTACATACTTTACTTTCAAGATATGTATGACAGGGTATTTTACAAATTATATATAGTTATTCATATAGGCAGCCTGTATAGTGGTTTTGTAAGTTTATTCAAGGTCTGTTGCTTTTATATGTGTACATGAATTTTAATGGTTTTGGACCAAATTGATTTTTATTATTATTAGTATGTGTTTTATTTTAACTATATATAGATATATATTTTATTCTAATTTTGTCTTAGATTAAAGTATTGATTTTAATAAAATAACAAATATTTCTGTATATATCTGGCTGGTTCTGATTCATTTATCAATTCTGATTTATCAGCTTGTTCGTCGAACGCATATCCTTCGTACTTTACTCTGAAATTCGTGCTTGGATTCGCGATTCTTCCCATTCTCGTCCATCTCAAACCTCGAAAGGTGAGCAATCACTCACGATTAATGTTCTTTTATTTATTAAATTTGATTTCAATTGAAACGACAATTGAAATATACTGCTGTTAGTTAATTACACTGTTATATATGCTATTGCCTGTATCAGTTCACCTGTGACATTTGACACCATTATCTGTTAATTATTTATGTGATGATAATACAGTTTGGCTGATAATTGATTGATTGTTGATGTTTATATTGGACGTTAAATTGTTAGTGTTAAATGAAATAGTATGCAAAATTGAAATGGATATAGGATAGTTAACAATTTTAAAACTGATTTATATGTTAAAATTGATTAGTGAATATGACCCCTTTTAATTGTTAAATTAATTGACATATAGAATAGTGATAATTACACTTTGAACCATCGACGTATATTGGATTAATTGTTGTAGTGTAAAAATTGAAATTGAACGACAAGTGAAAAACCGTAATGTAATAATCTTTAATCTACATGAAATGATAGTGTAGATTCTAGAGATAATTATATTAATTCGTACAAATAACAATGCGAATTAATACGGTTATTTCGGGATTATTTGAATTGATTATTGGATTGATATTGATTGTTGTTATTGCTTGTTTATTTACTTTGACACCATCCCTGTCATCACACTGCAAGTTCCCTTTGATATGCTTTTATTTTGAATTGAATTGGAATCGGGTTGAAATGATAAATACCCAAATTGAACTTTGACCTAGGATAGAAAATTTAATAAAACCCGATTGGTCAATAATTTGATTTAAAAATAAACGAAGATTTTATTTGAATAAATAAAAAGGGTTTTGAAATGAAGTTCAAATTTGATTTTTTTTAATGAAAGGAAAATGTTAATATTTAAAAATCTAAAACAAAATATTTAAAAATGAAATTGATGAAAGAACGATGTTTAATTTGAGAAATGATTGAATTAAGTTTGAAAGGATTTAATAATTAAGTTGAAATTATAATTAAGTTTGAAATTATTAAACTTTGAAATTATTTAATAATTAAGTTTTGAATTATTTAATAATTAAATAAGACTGAATTATTTAATGATTAAATTGAATTGAATTCTTTAATAAGTATAATTGAACTTTTGAATAAGTGAATTTTTACTTTGTAGATAATTGAAATTGAATTTCTTTATTAATTAAGTTTTGAAAAATTATTTAAGTAAGTAAATAAGTGAAATTGAATTTCTTTAACAAGAAATAAAATGCGATTTATTGAAATTAATGTAAGACTTGAAATTTAAAGAAATTGAGTTGATGAATTTAATTTAATTTAATTCAAATTGTAAGTTTTGATATAATGAAGTTAAATTTAAATAATAGATTTAATGAATTGGAAATTTAATAGAAATTGTTTTGAATGGAAAATTAACTTAATAAATATTGAATGAAATCGATAAATGAATTTGAAATTGATTTGAATGTTAAAGTATATTAATTCAAATGATTTGGAAGGAAACTTATTTGCGAACTTGAATCAATATTGGAATTGTTTTAAATAGAAATTGAATTATAAGATTTGAGATTATGAATGTGGAAGTTTTGAAACGTAAATTTTGGAAATTGATTTCGAAAGAGAAATGAAATGTTGGTTTACAAATTCTAATTGAAATTGTAAGTGATTTGGTTTTGAAATATATTAAACGACCAATCGGTGTAATAATCACGAAAGTTATTAAAGAGACCGGAATCGGTTATGGATATACTCTCTATCTAAACCGAAAACCACTTTAATAACTATACGCGGAGTGATGATCAAGAATGAAGTGGTTGGAATGATGTACGTGATGACTGAAGAAAGAGAACGATGATGGATAGCCTTGACACTTGTGTCAAATTGGAAATGACTAAAACAGGAGCCGTGCCGGGCCAATGGAGGATTTGCTACCTCAAGTGAACACACTTCTTCGAACTACTCATTACTTGTTGTCGATTAGTGCACCCTTGATTTTGGGAGTGTTGTTTCACGGTGTTGCAGGCGCTGCGGCGTTGCGTTCTCACCAGTCCGGATCAGGCAAACGGTAGTATCACTACCTTGGGTATTGCCTCATGTGCCTTGTCATACTTGTATCCCTTTATTCGCGACCACTACGAATCTGTTTTGTACCTTTAGTATATGGATTGCCCTCTTGTGACTTCCGGTTTTGGGGAAACTACGGTCTTGTATATGCTTTTGGGAATAAAAATGTGTTAAGGGTGGAATGGGCCATGACTTAACGCTATTTTGATATCTTTATATTACTGATAGACATTATCTACTTAGCGTATATTACTACATAGTAGATAGTTTAACGGATCCTTAAAGGATGGTTATTCCAAACATCCTTTGAGTTACTTGTATTTCAATTGCTATTTCACTTGAGTTGGATTTATTAATATAAGAATGTTAATCCTGACTCGAGTGTTTTGTATTTTGCTTTACGCTCGGGTCAGACTGAGTGTACCAGTATTCGAGACTCACCTTTGAAGTTGGAGCTTGCTTGAAGATCAAGCCATCTATTCTGCTTTCAGTATTCGATGATTCCAGTGATGTATTCTGATTTGTATCTGATGTATCGTATTACTCTTCCGTTGTATCTGTTCTAACTCTGATGTAACTTATACATTTATATAGTAGCTTCATGAACTACTATCTCTTTTATTTCCGCTGCATTTATTACTCTGTGTCTGTGATCTGTGATTATTTATTTACTATATATGTTCAGTTTTGCCAAATTTAAATTAACAAAGCGGTATTTTGAGCAATTCAATTCCGGCATGAGTGTCTACCTATACACTTATAATGGATGCGAATGGTCCAAAATACCGGGTCGTTATACTTTAATTGCCTAGAAGCATAAGCGATAACACATTCTCTTTGCATGAGAACGGCTCCCAAACCAACACGACTAGCATCGGTATAAACAATAAAATCTTGGTTTCCTTCAGGAATCACAAGAATAGGAGCATTGGAAAGGAGTTCTTTTAGTTTCTAAAAAGCAGCTTCACATTTGTCTGACCAAATGTATTTAACTCCCTTCTTTGTCAAACTAGTAAGAGGTATGGAAATTTTAGAAAAGTCTTTTATGAACCGACGGTAATAGCCCGCCAATCCGAGAAAGCTACGAATTTTCATCACACTCTCCGGTCTTTTCCAATTTTGAATCGCTTCAATCTTTGAAGGATCCATGGAAATTCCGAATTCAGAAATAATATGCCCCAAAAATCTCACACGAGATTGCCAATAGTGGCATTTAGAAAAAAGTTCTTTCAATTGGTTGCTCCTAAGAGTTTCCAACACAATCTGAAGATGATTTTCATGCTCTTCCTCGATTTTAGAATAAACAAGAATATCATCTATAAAGATGAGAACAAATCGATCGAGGAAGTCTTTGAAAACTCGATTCATAAGGTCAACAAAATAAGCTGGAGCATTTGCTAAACCAAATGGCATAACAAGCCATTCATAAGATCCATAACAAGTACAAAACGATGTCAAAGGAATGTTATCCTCTGCAATACAGAGCTGATGGAAACCAGTTGCTAAGTCTAACTGTGAAATGACTTTAGCACCACTAAGTTGATCGAATAAATCATCAATCCGAGGCAATGGATATTTATTCTTGGTAGTGAGATCATTAAGCTTGCGGTAGTAAACGCAAAGCCTAAGTGTACCATCAGATTTCTTCACAAAATAGCTGAAGCTCCCCATGGAGAGGAACTAGAACGAACAAACTGTTTTGCTTCCAATTCAGATAATTGTTTACGCATCTCCTCATTTTCCTTATTGGACATATGATAAGGAGGACGAGTAATAGGTAGAGCTCCAGGGATTAGATTAATTCTGAACTCAATTGCTCGCTTTGGTGGTAATCCTAAAACGGGCTCAAGTATGTTGGGGAATTCACGAACAATGTGAATGAGGGAAATGACAACTTCCTCATCATCATTATCGTCATCATGAGAATTTAGAGAATACAAGGATGCTTTCGAATTGGAATCTGAATCTTTAAGAACAAGAGATAACTTCTTAACAGATTGAGGATGTCGAAGATATATAGTCCACTCAGGACGTAGGATATGGGCTTCACAACGGTTAAGCTAATCCATTCCCAAAATCATTCCGAAGCCTAAGTAACGCATAACATGCAAATCGACACGAAAAGAGTAATCACATAAAATAATCTCGACATCTTTACACAGTAAACTGAGTGTTGCAGATCCACCAACCGGATTCGCAATTCTCAATGAAGTCATCAAGCAAATAACATTCAAAGACAAAGCATCAACAAGTTCTTTTGATATAAAAGAGTGAGATGCACCCGTATCAAAAAGAACTCGAATAGGAAGATCACGAAATTTAATAATGCCATCAAGGATAGAATGAGAAATACCTTGACCACGAGAAGTGTTAGTAGGGGCTTGTACAACATTTAGTTTGCCTTCCTTCTTGCTTTGAAGTTTGGGACATGAAGGTATAGTATGACCCGAACTTTTGCAATAGCGACAAGTAAGAGACTTCGGACACTTGTTCGCATAATGGTCCTTAGAACCACAATTGTAACATTCTCCACGACTAGAGGTAGGAGTTTTTGCTACCGAAGTTGCTTGCTTCCCTTTCTTGTTGGGATTAGGCTTGAATTTAAAAGGCTTCTTCTTATTGAAGTTTTGTTTGACTTCAACATCGCTTTCTTTATCGGCCTCTTCGAGTCGAAGAGCGATATCAACAAGCTGATCGAAAGAAACTTCTAGTTTCAGAAGTAATGACCTTTTGAGGTTCTTATTCAACCCATAGACAAATATTTGATTTTTCTTCAATGGGGTATTAATATACTCGACCCCATATTTAGATAGAGATTCGAAAGATGCGACGTAATCCATCACAGAAGATTCACCTTGAACAAGGTCAATGAAGCGTCGAGTTAGAGATACTTTTCAGCTTCTAGCACAAATTTTAACTCGAACTTTTCCCAGAATTTCTTCCAAGTAAGATCCGCTTCAATAATTTCGGAGATCAGAAGCTCATACCAATCTAATGCTCTTTCTTGGAGCATGCTAGAAGCCACTTGGACTCGATGTGGATCAATAAGATTCATGCGGGCAAAGATGCGATCGCATGTTCTAAGCTAAGCTTGGACTTCTATAACGCTTTCGGAACCTTTGAAAGGCTTTCCACCCAAGCTAGTGTAATCACTGCACAAGCGTGCAAACCCAGATTTAGGATGAGTAGGCTCTGGAATGGGTCCGATAGCTTGAGCATTTTTCACAAGATCTAGAAGTTGTTGAGCAGACATAAATACTCCATCCTGAGGAGTAGCACTAGATTGACTGGCGGTGGGATGGCCTCGTCTAACCATTTCTTTTCTTTAAGAAAGAAAGAAAAGAGGAGAAAGGTTATTCAAAGAATGAATATCAAACAAACTTGATTGATAAAACAAGGCATCAAAAAAGAAAATAGGATAGAACGGTACGAAGACTCGAATTAAATCCTGTAGCACGATTCCTAAGAAAGACTTAGGACAATGATCCTTGCTAGATTATTCTACATTGTTCTGAATTTTGGCTCCGATACCAAGCTATAATGCCCCACCTCTATACTCACGCTAGCCAAGGACACTACGGGGTAATGCCGTCGACTAGCACGAAGAATAAGGCTGTTGAGGAGCGACCATCTATGTAATTGCTTTGTGTGAGTACCGTTATGTCAGATAATATAACTTACATTTCATTTCAAGAGGAAATCCGACATATCAAATACAAACTCAAAGCTACCACACAGTGGCTATGAGGCCTTCGGAAACAAATATAGAAGTAAACATAACACAAATCAGTCACAGATATTCATATCACAAAGGCGGAAACAGATATGAATATAACACATAAAAGTGTACATCAAAATAGTGGTCAAACTAGATCCACTATATCACAAAAGAATAGATACAAGTACTAGACAAAAGAATAAGTATACAACAAGGAGTCTCTATCTCAAATGTATACTAACAAAAACTACTATGCTAAGTAGTTAGCCAAAAGTCAAGTGACGGACCCTGATAAGAAGTCAAGTAGGAGCACCTGAAATACCTCGGTCTGACCCGAGTATTATTTAAGAAGAAAATAATAAACGGATCAGTCTAGCTATAAATATCAGATAAAATGAGATAGGATAAGAGATATCACGAAAACGTATGATAACAATAATGCCATACTATGACAAGTATACATCAAATAACAACAAAAATCTTACAATATCTCAAATATTCTCAAACACCAAAAGAATGTCATATTCTTTAAATTATTCGCCAAACAAAAATATTGATAGAGCTTATCAATGCAATCCACGAAAATTGGTGAAACTCAAATTCTAGAAATCATCAATTAGAAATCCAGAAATCACAAAGGGGGAAGGCCTATCACAAACGGGAGCATGAAAACTCACCAACATGTGTATCACAAATAGAACGCTATTCCATGGTCGCTAACCATCAATTTTGAACCGAAGCTCCACAAACGGCCCGAAGACCATGGGTCGCTACCCCACCAATTTTGAGTTGAAACTCCACAAACGGGGTTTCACCCCTACACAAACAAAGAGACGTCGCACATCGCTAGTCTAAATCACAAAATGATCATCATCAATCAATAAAAAGTGTCAATTACACTAAGCTAGTAAATAGATGAGTTTAGCTTCATGTCCCATAACCACTTGCTTAACTTAAATATTTACGAACAAATTGTAGACTTCCACTCGAAAATTGTCACAAGATTTCAATCGAACAAGTCTAAGAATTAACTGACAAAGTAAACACAAGCGTTTCATACCACTTGTTTTGCTAAGTCGTTTAATTGGATTTCTCGTACGAATGAGGTAAAGGTTTTATATACTAATAGGTTGAAAAACGGTTTTATAAACGAGCTTTGTATTAAAAATAGAGTTGAAATCATCTTTGTGAAAGAGTTTGAATATTTAATACTAGTATAGAAAACTTTGTATTTTAAAGTGACAAGTCACAGAAATGATTGTAGAAACAATCAATCACCAAAAATTCACATACGAAGACGTGAATCAAATCCATAAAAATCGATAACGAGTCCATCAAAATGGATATTCCCAAAAATCTAGAAATGAAGTCATCAAAGTCGATATAAATGATAACAACAAATCGGATCAACACGCATCGATTAAAATTGGAAACCCACGCAAAATAAGCAAATTGGGCTGAGACAAGTAGATCAGTCGACTAAACCAGGTGGTCAGTCGACTGATACTATGCCTGGAAACTTTCAGTTTCCAGGTCAGTCGACTGAACCCTAAGGTCAGTCGATTGATACAGGTATAGAGTATTTTATGTCCCCTGGTTCAGTCGACTGACCTCCTGGTTCAGTCGACTGAACCTGCTTCTACAGCATTATCAGCCTAGCCCCCAAGTGGGGCAAAATCCTAACCGAAGGCGAACGGACGAGCAACGGAGACTAAGGATTTATGCCAAGCGACAACCCAGCCTTGTATGGCTCTTCGAAACACCCTAAAAACGTGTTCAAACATCAAAGATAGGATTTTTAAAGATTTGACCTCAAAACACCAAAAATTGGAATATTCATCAAACCAATTCAATCCAAAAGCAAACGGACAAGGAAGAGATGTTAGGAATTACTACCTAACAACTATCAAAGATATAGACATAGATGTGAGTTCAAAAACTCACCTTTTAACCCAAAAACACAAACGAGGAGCTCTAAAGCAAAGAAAAGATCAACTACTCTTCAATTTTTACTCTAGAAGCTCCAATCTAAGATCATAATAAATATTCCCTAAGTTAGGTTATAGGATATTTCTGAAATTGGAGAGATATTGAGATGGAGAAAAAGAAGAGGATGCTTACCTAAGCTTCTCTTTGATGTTGGAGCTAGAATTTGTACTTCCTAATCAATCTAGGGCTTGGAATTCTAATTTCCTTTCTCTTCCCCCATTTATACCTTAGCTTGAGTGTTAGGAAATGTTATGAAGGAATGAAGTTGAGTGGAGTGGGAGTTAGGGTATTAGATGGGTTGGATGCTAGGTTATTGGGCTGAAACCCAAACCCAAAGCCTTAAATGAAAATATCAAAATTTCACTCAACTCCAAACATATCGATGTTTATACTCAAAAAGGTCGCAAATGCTATTTTAGACTCAATGGATGTGGTCTCGAGTCCTAATTCGACTGTTTGCAAAAAGTGACATTTTGGACTAAAATCCGACTAACGATGCGATATTTAAATAAAAAAATTTAAATATACAATCGTAAAATATGCGGGTTGTTACAACCTAGGTCATTCTCAACTTCGAGGAGGAAATACTTTAGTCTAATCCAATTTTGGTGAGTAAATACCAAAACCTTTGGGAAAGATGATGCCTTTACTTTAATGGTGGTTATATAGTTGTGTAAATGTTATTTATATGTTGGGATTATGGTATGTTTTGGCTATATATGTATGTGATGGCTTGAGTTTTAGCATCTGACTTGAAATGATAGATTAAAGTGATGTATTAGTCAAAAATTGTGTTTTTTGATGTATATGGTTCTTGAGATGTAATCTTATGATGTTTGGTGATGATATAAATTAGTATTCATAGTCTTAGGTATATTTTGAATGGTTTGGAAGTTAGATATGTGACTTGTTGAAAGGGACTTGGGATTCTTTTTGAAAAATCAAATCGTTTACAAGTTTTGATTTTAGTAAATGTTTTCTTAGGTTTCTAACCTTGAAAAGTTTTGTTGAAAAGCACTTTTAAATTATGTTTAAAAGGAAAGTATAAGTGGAAGGTTAAGTTTTGGATGGTAACTCAAAATGTAATTTTAAGTAACGGCATCCATAGCGTTAGTCGCCATGGATGAAGTTCGGAAATTTACGATTTTCAATTTTTTAGGTTTTCTTTTTAATTTTTTTTGAAAACTGTTATCCCGCCTTTTGGCAAGGCCGTGACACCAAGAACTTGACCAGAAACCAATGACAGTTCGTCTTGGAGATCGGTTATACGCAGTCTCACTATAGATATCGACGAATTTTTTCCGAGTCTGGATCGAGCTAAAATTGATATGACACGACAAGCAAAGCTATGAGAGACAACGTTCTGAATTTCAAGTCAATCGGAGTTCGTATGCTCAAGATATTGATCGATCACGGTTGAGAAATCCAAACTTGCATCGATCATATCTCTTGATCTACAAATCCAAATGCTATGAACTTTTCACAGCCGCTTACGTATGACATAAAGAATATTCCTGCCAAATTTCAACTCGATCGGAGCAAGTCTCGATCGATACGAAATTCGTTCGTATCGATCGCGGATGGAAAAACTCCAACTTGCATCGATCATATCTCATGATCTACAAGTCCAAATGCTATGAAATTTTCACAGGAGCTTACGTGCATGCTGAAGAATGTCCACACCAAATTTCGACTCCATCGGACGCAATCTTGATCGATATGAAATTCATTTGTATCGATCGTGGATCGGGCCGAAACTTCACGGGCTTGGTCGCGTGGGCCCGCTCACGTGCCAGAAGAAGTCTCCCGAGATCTGAGGGAAATATCAACCTCCTACACCAATAAATAGGCCTCTATAGCCTATAGAAAAAAGAACTTTTGGCTTCTCTATGCCGATATTCTGCCGAAATGATTATCAAACTTCAGTTGTACTGTTGTAATCTTTTATAAACAGCGAGTGAAATTCAATAAACATCAATCATTTCATAGTGGACGTAGGCAATTCGCCGAACCACTCTAAATCCGTGTGTTTCTATGCATTTTCTTATTTGTTTATTGGTGTGTCTGTTAGATCTGCTTCATTTTACATATGTTTTCTTCATTTTATCTCTTCAAACACATCCGAAGAGTGTTGTGCCCAATTTTGGTACAAACAAAAACCATTTCAAACTTAATTAGTGATTATAAAACTTAATTAACTCTTAATTTATGAGTTAAATAATTAATCTATTTATTAAAAAAATATTGATTAAGTAATTAAGTCAAGTAATTAGGGTTTAAGAATTAATTAAATAACTTAATCGTTTGTAGTTAATTAAGAAAGTTTTAACTAATGATTAATTAAGTCAAGGGATAATGATTTTAATTTATTTTTTTAATCAAGTTAATTATTTTATTTTAATTATATAATTAGTAATTAATTGTTTAATTAATTATTATTTAATTAAGAGTTATTTATTTATATAATTAATTAGGGTATATTTAAAATAAATGTTTATTTAATAAAGTTTATTTATTTATTTATTTATAACTAATTAGGGTTTAATTATTATTCAACCAGAGCTTAATTATTTAATTAAATTTTGATTAATTAAGGGTAATTGTAATTAATTAATTAATACTTAAGTAAGATTAATTAAGATTTAATTTTTTTATTTAAGTATGATTAATTACGGATTAATTAAGCTTTAAGATTTAATTTATGATTTAATGATTTATTTATTATTTTAAGTTATTTTAAACTCCAATAGTTCTTTATTTTAAATAGACATTCTTCTCTCGGTGAATTGTTTTAAAACCAAGGATCTCTTGTCCAAGCTATTAAGTAGCCAAACGAATTAAAGTAGTTGTAATAAAATGGTGACATGTTTTACTGAAAGTAAGTCGGCTTATACTTATCATAAATACCGCACTTCGGGAACGTGATGAATACAAGGGGATTAATTTCGATAAGCAGGTCCTGATATCTACGCTTATGGGACATATGTCCATTTGTAAAACTTTGCACCCTGATAGTGGGATAATCCACTATAAACAACTTGACCTTTTAAATTATCGAATGTTTGTTATCCTTGATAGTGGGATAATCCAGGATTGGATATTAGTTGTTATCCGAAAACCAATTCGAACCAATGTAAACATTAGAATTAGAAATAGTAAATGCAAGATCCAAGAAGAATACTTTGAAGTGCAAAGGTTATTTGCTACTAACCCTGAGGGTGATTCCAAAAGGGGTGTAGTGTAAGTAGTGCCTTCGGTTCGTTCATCTCCTGAACGACTTGTATGGATGAATGCTGACATTGTGTCAACATTTGTAAGGCAATGTTAGCATTCTAAGTTAAAATGCTATAATAAAGGTAAACGTAGCCTCAGGCCTTATCAACCGAGATGACTAAAATAGAGGAGATGCAGCAAGGCTAAGTGGGTCACACCCATTAGGGTAAGGTTATCCCTATCTAGAGTCTCTACTATCAATTCATGTATGCTTCGGTACGGTTGTTGATCCCAAGCGAAGGTTGATCTTATTCGGTATTATCCAGCAAGGGATAGGCCAGTATTGTGTTGGCAGAGGATCTAGGCGAGATCCTCGGTGTTATTTTTTCTAGAGATGCACCGTGATGGGCGGTATCCCAGTAGCCCAGTCATTGTATGGAATTCATTCTCTAATAAGTGCCATACGTTTTTAGTTGTATAAAAATATGTTGCAATGTGAGATGCAAGCATTTCAGCTATGTTCTACTTACTTGAAAACCTAGACATTATGATAATATCACTGGATTTCTATATAAAGCATTTTGGTTATCGTAAGGTAAAAACCCGTCCGTGTTTATGTGCGGCGTGGTCTTACGAGACACCCTTGATTTTAAAAGTGTTTTAAAAGTAATAATTCAGTTGTTTGAGTTTACTCAGACCGGATCCATGTCTGACCCGGAGTTTTATTTTCTTCCCCTAAAACTCTTGGGTACTCAAATTTTTATGAATAGCCAAGTGACCTAGGTTTCCCACGATTGCATTTTGGAGGAGCTGGAGTAGGTGGCTTCAACATTAGCTAGCTATTATCTTATTCTACTATGTGTGTATATGTTTGTATATTGTATTAATAATGTAAGGACATGTAGTTATAACTATCCCATTTGGAACTTGTACTATTATGACTCTAATGTACTATTATGGCAGTTTCTCTGTAAAATCTTATGTTGATTAATATATGTTGTTTCGTTCCACTATGAGATTCTGTGATTGGAAGTTTCTTCTTATCTTTCTTTTCTTCTACCCTTAATGACTCGTCTTTCGGTGTAAAAAAGGTGGTTCGTTACATTTGGTATCAGAGCCAGGTTGAGCGAACGCCTAGGCTTTGGGTAAGGGTCAACATCGAGAGTGCATATTTGTAAATTTTATTCGTTTACATATATATACCTGTTACTTAGATCAGCTTTAATTGGTTTGATTAGTATCCCTTCTTAAAGAGTTATCTCATCTAAGTATCCTAAGGATATCTTACTTTATTCAGGTAGTAAGAATGAGTTCGAGAAAGGGACGAGGAAGGGGAAAAAGTATCACAACAACCATAAATGGAAGAACCCCAAATGTTAGTAGTGGCGGAATAGTTGTTGAGGCCGTAGCTCCAGTACATCCTCGAGTAAACTTCACAACTCTATGCAAGGACTTCACAAACCTAGGAGGAAAACCTTTCAGGGTACCAAATCAATCATTGAAGTACAAGCTTGGCTACGCTCATGCGAGAAGATTTTCAAAGGTTTGGACATTTCTGATGATCAAATACAATTCTTGGCATCCTGGCAATTGCAAGAGGGTGTAGCTGCATTGTGGGATTCTATCATGGAAAATGTTCCAGAAGATGAGTTCTCTTGGGATAGATTCAAATAAGTATTTGAAGAACAAGTCATGCGAGCTGCGGGCAGAACTCGATTATATAGAAGTTTCATGGATCTCAAGCAAGAGGACCTGTCGGTGGCTGAATATGAGACGAAGTTTAATGAGTTATCTCGTTTTGGTCCTCGACTTATTGACACCCCGTTAAAGAAGAATGAGGTGTTCGAATTGGGTATGAGAGAAGAGTTCCATGAGAAGATGACCACTCATATAAAGAATCGTTGGTGGATCTTGTAGACATGGCCTTAAGATATGAAGTGCTTTTGAAGAAGAAGCCATCAGCAGAAGCAACAGCACCCAATGGCGGTACTATTAATCCGAATAAAAGGAAGTTTAATCCAAATTGGAAGAAGCAAGGAAAAGGAAAACAGGGAGAAGGTCAAGGAGGCAAGCCTAAGGATAGTGGTTGTTATATTTGCAAGCAGAAAGGACATATTGTCAGATATTGTCTGAATCGTGAAGTTCCAAAGCAGTAAAGTGGACCCATCCCTCCAATGGTCCAGAAGACTCTTTGTTTTAATTGTCATCAGCCTGGCCATATGGTGAAGGACTGCCCACTCATGAAGAAGGTGCAGCAGCCCAAGATGTATGCTATTAAGAATGAACCATCGACTTCAACGGATGTGAAGGGGAAAGGCATCCTTGAAGGAATCTTACTAATTAATGGTATTTTTGTTCGAGCATTATTTGATACTGTTGCCTCTCATAGTTTTATCTTCTTTGAATCAGTAGATAAATTTCCTCTTATTCCGAGTATTGTAGAAAATACTATGTGTGTGTCTAACCCCATAGGCGGGGTAACCAATTTGAATATGATTTGTGAGAATGTGTCAATTTCCTACCTTTCTCATCACTTTTCTTGCGATCCATATGTCTTAGACTTTAAAGGATTTGACATTATTCTTGGTATGGATTTTTTATCGAAATATGGAGCTGTTCTAGATTGTAATGAAAGGACTGTATCATTAGTAACCAATTTGGGGAGAATTGCTAAAGTATCATGTAAGGAACCTGGTATCCATATGTGCAGTTTCTTGTATGCCCTGGAAGCATCACAAGGAAATTTAGGGTCTATTGAAGTTAAGAATTTTCCCGATGTATTCGAAGAGGTTAAAGTTTACCCTCGCACCGATAGATAGAGTTCCCCATTGATTTAGTCCCTGGTGCAAGGCCTATGGTTCAACCTAAGCGAAGGATGGCTCCGAGGGAGAGAGAGGAGTTGGTAAGTCGAACCCAGGACCTGCTAAAGAGAGGATTGATTAGACCCATTCATTCGAGTTGGGGGTCTGCTGTTGTGTTTGCGCCTAAGTCTGATGAATCTTTAAGGTTGTGCATGGATTATAGGGAGTTGAATAAGCCAACGATTAGGAATAAGTATCTCTTACCCTGCATCGATGATCTTTTTGATCAACTTCATGAAGCTACTATATTTTCTCAAATGGATCCAGCTACTGGATTTCACAATTGAGGGTTGCTAAAGATAGTATATCCTTAACTGCGTTTAGGGTCTTGACTGTTTCTTTGAGTGGTTGGTTATGCCTTTAAGGCTAACCAATTCACCAGCTTATTTAGTTGATCTAATGAATCGTGTTTTCAGACACGTTCGTAATAAGTTCGTACTAGTTTTCATCGACGCCATTGTTATCTACTCCAAATCTGAGGAGGAGCATAAACATCATTTGGAAGTGGTGTTGGAAACATTGAGGAGACATGTCTTAAAGGTGAAGTTTTAGAAGTTCCATTTTTGGAAATCGGAGGTAAGGTTTCTATGGCACATTGTATCGGGAGATGGAATTTTGGTGGACCCAGTAAAAGTGTCGGCTGTTCAGGAGTGGAAGCAATTGCGAACTCCTACCGAGGTTCGTAGTTTCCTAGGTTTGGCGGAATACTATATGTGGTTTATTCAAGATTATTCTAAGATTTCCTCCCATTTGACAAAGTTAACTAAGAAGGGAGAGAAGTTTGTATTGACTCCAAAGTGTGAAGAAGCATTTTTGGAATTGAAGAAGAGATTGACCAGTGCACCAGTTTTGGCTGTTTCAGATGGAAATAGTGGATTCACAATTTACAGATGTTTGTGGAGTAGGACTAGGCGCTGTTTTGATGCAACATGGTAGGGTGTTTGCATATGCAAGCAGGCAGTTGAAGCCTTATGAGAAGAACTACGCTATGCATGACCTAGAGTTGCTGACTGTTGTCTTTCCATTGAAAATGTCGGGGCACTACTTGTTGGGTAAGGATCCTTCTATCCCTTCTTTAGTTTCTTTCTAATTTTTAGAGATTCTAGGAGTAAATTTCTTTCTTAATTTATGTGAAAAATTTGAGCTCTTCACAGATCACAAATCCCTGAAGTATCTTTTTACCCAGAAGGATCTAAACCTAAGACAACAGAGGTGGTTGGAGTTTTTGGCGTCCTATGACTTGGATATTCTCTATACTGTAGTTGAAGACGCTTTAAGTAGGAATGCAGTCTTGGCTCTTTTAGAGGTCACCCCGACTCTTCGGGAAAGGATTGTGAGCAATCAAAGGAAGGATAAAATTCTAGAAGAATTAATTCAAGGAGTCGAGAAGGGTCAATGTTCGGATTTTAAGATAGACGGTCGAGGCGCTTTAGGGATGAATAGACAATTGTGCGTTCCAGATGTGGATGGACTAGGACAAGAAGTTTTGTTAGAGTGCCACAAATCTAAGGTAAATTTACATCCTGGAGTTCATAAGATGTACAAGGATATAAAAAGAGCATTCTGGTGGCTAGGAATAAAGAAGGATATCTCTATCTTTGTAAACAGATATGCGAGCTGTCAGCAAATCAAAGTGGATCATTAGAAAACTGATGGATTACTTCAACCCTTAGAAATACCTAACTGGAAATGGGAAATGATATCAATGAATTTTATCGATGGTTTACCCAAAACAAGAAAAGGAGAGTATGGGTTATAGTGGACCGATTAATTAAGATTTCTTATTTTATTTTGGTCAAGCCAACTAGAAATGCAGCTTCATTAGTAAAGATTTATATAAGGGAGATAGTTCGACTACATGGAGTCCCAATGAGTATAGTAAGCGATCGAGATCCTATCTTTACAAGTCAGTTCTAGGAAGCCTTGCAAGTTTCATTGGGAACAAAGCTAAGTCTGAGCACTGCCTACCACCCTCAAAATGATGGACAAACTGAGAGGGTTAACCACATCTTGGAGGATATGTTGAGGGTCTGCTTCTTGGACTTCGGAGGGTCTTGGGAAGATCATCTGCATCTAGTGGAATTCTCTTACAATAATAGTTTCCATGCAAGCATCGGTATGACATCTTATGAAACACTCTATGGAAGGCCATGCAAATCACCAGCATGTTGGGTAGAGTCTGGAGATTGTCTATTGCTTGGGCCAGATTTTATTCGAGAGGCAATGGAGAAAGTTGTGATAATTAAGAAAAGAATCAAGGCAGACCAAGATCGCCAAAAAAGTTATGCTGATAGGATTGCGAAGAGATTTGGAATTTTATTTTGGAAACCTTGTGTTCGTCAAGATTTCGCCAATTAGAGGAGCTGTTAGATTTGGGAAAGATGGAAAGTTAGATCCAAGGTATATTGGACCTTTCCATATTTTTGAAAAGATTGGATCTCTTGCTTATAAGATTTAGTTGCCGGAGAGATTGGTAGGTGTTCATAATGTATTCCACGTGTCGCATTTATGGAAATTTGTGCATGATTCGACCTTGATTGTAGAGCCGTCTGAGCAGGAGGATCTAGAAGTGGAGCCAGACTTGATAGTGGTTAGACATCCAGTCTATATTGTAAATAAGGATGAGAAGCGGTTGCGCAATAAGGTAGTGCAGTTGGTTAAAATTCAGTGGAGTGAGGATCCTAGAGACTGCACTTGGGAAACTGTAGACCATATGAAGGAGGCCTATCCTGACTTAATGTTAGGATAGCTAGTTGTCTGTTGTATGTATAGTTTAGGCATTATTTTCTATGGATGTTTAGTATATGTCTTTTGTATGTGTCTTATGATATGAATATATAGATTTTCAAGTATTTGAGTTATCTTCTTATGTGCCAATTTCGGGGATGAAATTCTTTTAAGGGGGGAGAGTGTAACGACCCAGAATTTGATAGCTTTAAGTGTGGATATTTAAATATAATTCTAATAATTAATTAGTGGATTTTATAATTAAAATACACTCCTTTTAAATATTAATAAATGATAGTGGAACCATTTTCAAATTTTTTTAACAAAAATAATTAGTTCGAAGAAAGATTGAAAATGTGACCGGAAGTCGTTTTTCAAATTTTCGATTGTTCATCGGCTAAAAGACAATCGAAAATATCATAACACTTTTTAACACACATACACACGTTTATAAATCATTTTAGCCATTTTCGAATAGTTGTGTACACGTATGTACATTTAAAAATGCCTTTATATATATATATATGATAAGATTTAAAAAAAAAGTTAAAAATATATATAATATATAAGATGCTTCCTCCAACATTTAGTACAAATGGTGTCATATCTTGTTTCCTTTGACAAGATAGGTTGGGGGCTAAGGAATGGGCGGAAATTACATGGGAAAAAGGATAGGTGAGGTGGCAATAGAAGAGAGGGGGGGTATAGTACAAAGGGTATTTTCGTAATTTCACTTGTTAACATTTTATAAAAGCAAATTTCCTAATTTTTTTCGCATTTTCTCATTCTATTTTTACCTTTACAATTTCCTAAAGCTCTTAAGCATGCTTTAATGGCTTCTCATCATATTTTAAAAAATTCAAAAATCTTAATGTTTCATTTTTAAAATTACTTCCAACTTGCTTAAAACATTTCTACCCCCACCGCTTCACTTCATCTTCAAAAATCTAGCACCAATTCTCCTCATAACCTCAAGGCCATACCTTATATGATTAAGGCCGAACCATTTGTTCAAGTTTAGGCCACTTAAAGACTTCACTTTACAAAGAAAATACAAAGGCCTAAGTCATTCTCAAGTTCGAGGAGAAAATACTTTAGTATAGTCGAATTTCGGTGAGTAAATTCTAAAACCTTTGGGAAAGATGATGCCTTTACTTTAATGGCGGTTATATAGTTATGTAAATGTTGTTTATATGTTGGGATTATGGTATGTTTTGGCTATATATGTATGTGATGGCTTGAGGTTTAGCATTGGACTTGAAATGATAGATTAAAGTGATGTATTAGTCATAAAGTTGTGTTTTTTGATAAGTATGGTTTGTTAGATGTAATCTTATGATTTTTGGTGATGATATAAATTAGTATTCATAGTCTTATGTACATGTTGAATGGTTTGGAAGTTAGATATGTGACTTGTTGAAAAGGACTTGGGATTCTTTTTGAAAATCAAATCGTTTACTAGTTTTGATTTTAGTAAATGTTTTTTTAGGTTTCTAACCGAGAAATTTTTTATTGAAAAACTCTTTTAAATTATGTTCAAAAGGAAAGTATAAGTGGAAGGTTAAGTTTTGGATGGTATCTCAAATTGTAATTTTAAGTTACGGGATCCATAGCGATAGTCGCCATGGATATAGTTCAGAAATTTACGATTTTCAAGTTTTTAGGTTTTTTTTAAATTGTTTTGAAAACCATTTCAAACTTAATTAGTGATTATAAAACTTAATTAACTTTTAATTTGTGAGTTAATTAATTATTTATTTATTAAAAATAATTAATTTATTTATTAAAAATAATTATTAATTAAGTAATTAAGTCAAGTAATTAAGGTTTAAGAAATAATTAATTAAGTTAATCATTTGTAGTTAATTAAGAAAGTTTTAATTAATGATTAATTAAGTTAAGAGATGATTATTTTAATTAATTTATTTAATCAACTTAATTATTTAATTAGTAATTAATTGTTTAATTGATTATTAAATAATTAAGAGTTATTTTATTTATTTAATTAATTATGGTATAATTTAAAATCAATGTTTATTTAATAAAGTTTAATTAGTTATTTATTTATTTTTATCTAATTAGGGTTTAATTATTATTCAACTAGAGTTTAATTATTTAATTATATTTTGATTAATTAAGGGTAATTGTTAGTAATTAATTAATACTTAACTAAGATTAATTTAGGTTTAAATTTTGATTTAAGTATGATTAATTAAGGATTAATTAAGCTTTAATTTATAATTTATTTATTATTTTAAATTAATTTAAACTCCAATAGTTCTTTATTTTAAAAGACTTTCCTCTCTCGGTTAATTTTTTTAAAACAAAGGGTCTCTTGTCCATGCTATTAAGTAGCCAAATGAATTAAAGTAGTTGTAATAAAATGGTGACACATTTTATCGAATGTAAGTCGGCTTGTACTTATCACAAATACCGCACTTCGGGAACGTGATGAATACAAGGGGGTTAATTTGGATAAGCAGGTCATGATAATCTAAGCTTATGGAACCTATGTCCATTTATAAACCTTTACACCCTGATAGTGGGATAATCCACTATAAACAATTTGACCTTCAAAATTATCGAATGTTGGTTTGGAGAGACCAGAATCAGATATTAGTTATTATCCGAAAACCACTCGAAACCAATGTAAACGTTCGAATTGGAAATAGTAAAGACAAGATCCAGGATAAAGATTGAAGTGCAAGGGCTATTTGCTACTAACCCCGAGGGTGATTCCAAAACGGGCGTAGTGGAAGTAGTTCCTTCGGTTCGTTCATCTCCTGAACAAATTGTATGGATGAATGCTGACATTGTGTCAACATCTGTAAGGCAAGGTTAGCATTCTAAGTGTAAACGCTATAATAAAGGTAAACTTAGCCTCAGTCCTCATCAACCGAGAATGACTAAAACAGGGGTGATGCAGCAAGGCTAAGTGGGTTGCTACCATTAGGGTAAGGTTATCCCTATCTAGGGTCCCTACTATCAATTCATGTATGCTTCGGTACGGTTGCTGATCCCAACCGAGGGGTGATCTAATTCGATAATATCCAGCAAGGGGTAGGCCGGCCTTGTGTTGGCAGAGGATCCAAGCGAGGTCCTTGGTGTTATTTTATCTAGAGATGAACCGTGATGGGCGGTACCCCAGTAGCCCAGTCATTGTATGGAATCCATTCTCCAATAAGTGTCATACGTTTTTAGTTGTATACAAATATGTTGGAATGTGAGATGCAAGCATTTCAGCAATGTTCTATTTTACTTGAAAACCTAGACATTATGATAATGTCACTGGATTTCTATATAAAGCATTTTGGTTATCGTAAGGTAAAAACCCATCTGTGTTTATGTTCGGCGTGGTCCTACGAGACAACCTTGATTTTAAAACTGTTTTAAAAGTAATAATTCAGTTGTTTGAGCTTACTCACACCAGACCCATGTCTGACCCAGAGTTTTATTTTCATTCCCTAAAACTCTTGGTTACTCAAATTTTTATGAGTATCCAAGTGATCCAGGTTTCCCACAATTGCATTTTGGAGGAGCTGGAGCAGGTGGCTTCAACGTTAGCTAGCTACTACCTTATTCCGCTGTGTGTATATGTATGCATTTTGTATTAATGATGTAAGGATGGGTAGTTATAACTATCCCATTTGGAAATTGTATTATTATGACTCTAATGTACTATTATGACTCTAATGTACTATTATGGAAGTATCTCTATAAAATCTTATGTTGATTAATATATGTTGTTTCGTTCCGCTGTGAGATTCTGTGATTGGAAGTTTCTTCTTATCTTTCTTTTCTTCTACCCTTAATGACTCGTCTTTCGGAGTACGAAAAGCAGTTCGTTGCACTATGCTAATGACTTATGCAATTTTATTCATATGATCATTTATTAGCTTTAATAGTTCACCCTTATCGTTCATGCATACTTGAGGCTATGTGTGTGTTCGTATATATATGTATGAGTGTGTGTGTGTGTATATATATATATATGTATGTATGTATGTAAGTATGTATGTATTCATCTTTACTTAATTATGTCTTCATATGCTGCTTACTTTAGGAATTTTACTACTTTCTTCTTAAAAGATTTATATCATTTTTTCAACTCCTTTACCCTTTGTCCCATTTTCCATTTCTATTCCCTTTTTACCCTTTAATTTGTTCTTACCTACACCTACAATTCTTTTCATTTAATTCCCATCTTTATTGGTACCGTCAATCTTTTCTTTTAGACTGTTCTTGTTATAATTATATCTCCTTATTTAACACTTAGGGATTTCATGCATTTTAATGCATGGAATTACATCTCTATCATGAAAATTTTAACACTATAAATTTCTATATCTTATCCTAGTGGAAGATTTGTCTTGCGTTTGGAATGATAAGGAATTTTTTTCCGTATTAGTGAAATATATAGCACAATATGGTAAATATTCCTATTTTATACATATTTTTATTTTTAGGTGTATTTCTTGTCAATTCAAACGACGCATTTTTATTGATTTTTACGTGATAATGAATAGAAATTCACATTGTAACATCTCATATTCCAACGAATTAAAATACCACTTAAACCCCTAAAATTTATTGTGATTTTTTTTTTTCACATTTCATTTTTCAGTGTCCATTTAAATAACGAATTAGAAATCATTACATCATTTGTAAATTTAGGGATTGCTAGTACCTATTTTTTTCTTCTAGATTTACACTCATATAACATATAAATATATCAAGTCAACAACTACAAAATACATAGGCAGAGTTTATATTTTCCTACAACTCCATTCTACATTTTAGGCATATAGGAATAGATCTACAACGATATAAATCGAATATTATACAAAAGGATATAATTATTTGCACTCACCATTTTAGCATTCCAAATCTCCAGATCTAATCGATGTTATTCCAGTTTGACTCCATTTTCTTCCTATTTAAGGATATACTGCAAGCATATACAAATCTATTAGAAACCTAGATTAGAAAAGATATTTGATTTGATTTGTATATAAGATCTGGATTTACAATTTATCTTGGCTTTGACGATTTGATTTGATCAAATTCCTCTTCTCTATCATCTTCTACAATTCTCCAATTCCTTTTATATGTATAACTAGAACTAATTTAAAATTTTAGAAATTTATGGAGAAGAGAAAATGGCAGAGCTTCGGCGTCACCTAGAAAATATGAGTTTAGAAGTGAGAGTCTAGGTCTATATTTATAAGGGTTCAGATCAATGTTAGTCGTTAGATTAAACTGTATTAAATCCGGGCCATTTGGCCTTAGTTTATTGTCAATTTTAGAAGACCCACAATCGGCTTCTAGACCTACATGGTCAACCGCTACTTATAGACCGTGATGTATTCTGGGTCGACCATGCGGCTATTAAATATAGGAATTTATGCATTGATGGAATTTTTTATTTAATTACATATTTAAGTGATCGTTAAATATTTATTTCCTTTAACATTTTCTTAACATTTTAGCTTACATTAATTGTCCATCAAGTTTAACTGCTTGTAATTAGTGTTAGTTAATGATTATTATTCCCTTAATCACATATATAACTATTTCTGATTCCAAAACATCAAACGTTAATTATTTTTTCGTTTGAACTCTAATCAGAAAAATTTATATAAGAAAATTGATTAGAAAATCGCTACGAATCCAACGGTGCAAGTTTCCTGGCCAAAATTTGACATTTGTAAAAAAATATTTTGCCGCTTTATCATTTATTAATTAATTTTTCTAAATTAATTTTCAAAAAAATGACCAGGTTTAAAAAATGACGATTGCCGTACACCACCGGCACCTCATATAACTACATAATGCGCTACTAACATGCCCGACAATGTAGGATGATCACCAACAGTTGAAGATGAAATAAAACATCATAGAACCGGTCATATATCTCATAGCACGTAGAATAAAATATAATATACATCATAAATATAAAACAGGAGAGGTAGTAATAACTAAGTGATTAAAACAACAGAATACAGATTCACAAAGTTATAAATCATGTAATATAGTTTATACAAATGGAAATAAACTCAAATAACTGTATCTAAATAATAGTAATAAGCAAGCACTACGAAGGCTTCACAGTGTTCTATGGCGGAATAAGCATAGTAGTCTATATATAATAAGAGATAGCCCCATCCAGCTCGTCCTCTACACAACTACTATGTTGCACCTAGACCTGCTATCTAGTTTACTCATTTAAGAGCACTCGAGATAATATGATGCAAAGCATAAAACCTCAAGTAAGACAATAGTCTGGTGGGAGCTGTAAATGAATCTCAGAATAATATACAAGTCGATATAGTAAGGAACAAGGGTATACAAACGATATCTGACCTATCCCTACAACCAAAGAGTTAGCACATAACAAACATAATATGCTACACTATGAATATCATAAAGGTGTACTGCAAACTATGTATGATGACGTGTGTTCAGGTATCCCAATCCCCAATACCTATCTCCAGTGACACCCTAGAGTGATAAACTACAGAAAATAACAACCAAAGCAAACATACGTCCATCAAACAATCCTCATTATCACTCGATGTGCTCTAGATATATGATGACTCGTACGGCCTCTCCCATGCCAGGGACTAATGGAAATCTCAGTTTTAAGTGTACTCGTCTTTAGCTTGAAGTTGATACTAAACCCTTTCCCACAGTCCAGGGTATACGAATCCTTTCTAATGTTCCAGGGTAGCATTTCCAAGTACTAATGGGTGCTCTCATAATACCCTCACTTTTGAGTACATCAGAAAAAACTTCAAGTATCAATGATCCCTTAGCATGTATTCGAGCTCTTTCCCCACTCCCTCTAGTTTCCATTATTCTTAAGGAACCATTCCACATTCCTCCTTTCCACGATAGAATCATTCTCACATTCTACCCACGGGTTACCGTTCCTAGTACCCACCTTTTGTGGAAAAACATTCTCGCGACTCCTTTCCACATCGAGCCACCATCAATGGAACCTCACTGCATTCACCATAGAGTTCCATCACGGAAGTCCCGTAGCCATCATTGTCCAACTACATCGCCATTAAACCCCAAGCAAATAAACAAATACCTTCAGCATGACCTGTAGAGCCTCTATTTCCCCTCCTGGAAGTTCCACCCCAACTCCCTTAAAATGGACCTCTCGGTGCCTATCCAATCCTCTCGATACCGATAGGTAGACTTAGCTAATTTTAGGCTAAGTTCTTTTCCCCTTGCCTAGTGCCTCATCTTCTAATTGTTTAGACCTCGACGACTCCTATTACTCTCGGCATCAACTCTAAAGCTCTTGGTGCTAAGTCCAAAAGCTCTTATTTCCATGCCCTCCAAAGCTCTCGGTATCAAGTCCAACATTTAGCCAAATTCTTACACCTGTCTTTAGCTCATCACCCTAAGCCCCAACATGAAGTATCAACCTTCCATGAAGACATTTCTTCAACTAAAAAGATCTCGGTACGAAGCAAAAGCTCTCGTTGTTGAGTCATATCCTTAGCTCCAAACATGGTGCGAATTGAAACCTGAGCTCCTCTCATACCTTAGAGCCTCTCCTTCGAGTTTCTTTTAATTCTGACCATATTTGCCTTCAATTTGCCAATTCAACCACTCCTTTCTTAATTACCTAAAAGTACTAGCAAACCACATCAAAGCACAACAACAAATATGGAATATCATACATATACAGCCATTCAAATATGTAATACATAAGAACATGATAATTAAGCAAATCCTATTCTAGATCAAACCTTTACACTAGTTTATGAACATAAACAAAAGGAGTTGCCAAATTATTTTTAATTCACTTTAAAACCTTTAAAATTCAGCCACAAACATATATTATGTTGTGATTAAAGTTATAAAAGAATTTTAGGATCGAAATCATGTTGAGAACACCAATTTTTACTATATAAACATGCATAGTAGAGTGAGAGATCAAGAAACAATCACTAAATACATAATATACCAATTCCTTCCCTTAAATCTGAAGTGGATAGCAAGGAAGAGGAATGCAAATCTACGAAAATGACAATCTCAAGCCCCTATATGCTACTCACCCCTCTAATTTATGATTAGGCTAAGATTAGTAAGGAAGATGTAGGCTTTTTCAAGAAATTAGGGTTAATGGATGTTTAGTGCTATTTCGAGGAAGATGGAAATGACTTAGATCAATCCCTACATCCTCCCCTTAGCACAATTTTCTAGTTGGGTTAGTGGGAATAAGCACGGCTTAATTAGTTGCCCACTAATGCAGGCCAGCAGCAGCCGAAACTTAAAACAGCTATAAATTCCAAATGGTATGTCTGTTTTTCTGCTATGGCCACTTTACGTAATGAGAAACCATTATCCTGAAGAATATAAGTAGATTGAGACCTGAATTTGGCTCCCATCAAAATTTATGTTCCAAACAAGATTTTCAGTGTCAAAATAGTCACATAGAAATTCAAAAAAAATTATAGATGTGGAAAATATCCCTAAGAGTCATTCACCAAAAATTTATAGTCATAGAACTCATATGAGTAAAATAAAAATATTTTACGATCGTCTTATACGTAAAATACAGGTTGTTACATCTCACTAATTTATCCTGCTAATAAGTCCTTCCCATTCAAAATTTAAATTTATTTTTAATAACAAGGCCAACCTTAATTGCTTTAATTACACTTAGTCCATTCAAATAGATTTATAAAGTGTCCTACACTTAATTAATCAAATCTCCCTTAGGCAATTCTTGCAATTAAATTTTCTTATTCATCTCTTTAATAATATCTTCCTATTATTATTTTAATTTAATTTTCCATAATATGGACCCTCCATAATATGAGGGTGTTATAATCTTCCCTCCTTATAAAAATTCACACTAACACTCTGATTGTGTAAAACCATCATCATATAAGTACACGCAAGTATAAAAGATTATACTAGTACCTACTAATGTAAACCATCGATCATCAATCAAAATGTACTAATGCACTACTAATACATGTGCATATCATATATGAATATATTAGTACCCTACTAGCCCATATAGTAAACAAATAAAGCACCTGGCTATACATGTGAATGTCTAAAACAACTCGGGATAGATATTTATAATCCTATCCTTTATCTTCTAGGTACAATCTTCTTTATCATCAATCCACTAGACGCAAACACGTCTGGTAACTTTGTTATTCAATTCCTTTGTATCTTGAGTTACTATTCCTTTTGGTCATCCCACATATGTCAAATCTAGATTTATAGACAAATCATCTATCACCCTTGGTTCCACTACATAACTTGTGTCATGCAAGGCCTTCTTCAAATGTAATATATGAAAAACATTATGCGTATCTGCTAGACTACTTGGTAACTTGACTCAATAAGCAAGTTTAGCAATTCTCTCGATCATTGAAAATGGTCCTATATATCTAGGTGCCAACTTCATCGACTTCCCAAAGCACATAACTCTACTAATCATAGAAACCTTCATAAACAAATGATCTCCTACTACAAACTCAAGCTATTTCCTTCGCTTGTCGGCATAACTCTTCTGCCTTGATTGCCCTGCCTTCATCCTATCGCGAATCAATTCTACCTTCTCAGTAGCATCTCTTAACAAATCAGGTCCTAATATGAGTCTAACTCCCATATCCAACCAACAAACATGTGACTTACATGGTCTACCATACAACGCATCAAATGATGCTATCTCAATACTCGATTAGTAACTATTATTGTAGGTAAACTCTACCAGATGCAAATGATCTTCCTAAGATCCATCAAATCCAAGATGCATGCTCTTAGAAAATCTATGAGTACATGATTCATCCTCTTAGTTTGACCATCAATCAATAGTTGGTTAGCCATGCTTAAGTTCAACCCATACCAAATGCACTGTACAAACATCTCTAGATTACACTGGTAAATAATGGGTCTCTAACGCCAACATATTGCTCAGTATCCGATGTAGTCATACTACATTCTTCATATATAGCTTCGCTATGCTAATTTCCATCCTTGTCGAATTCATGAGGATAAAATGTCCACTCTTGGTTAGTCTATCAACTATCACCCAAATGCTATCATTTCCCGTCCTTAACCTAGGCAACCCATCCACAAAATCCAAACACTGAATCCTACTTCTAAGTCGGTAATTCCAAAGGCTGAAGTAAACTGCTTGGCTTTTGATGTTCATCTTTCACTTGCTGACATGTGAAGCACTTCTTCACACATTCTCTTACATCCGTCTTCATCCCTACCAAAAAGAAGATTCTCTCCATACGTAACAACCTTGCTTCCTACGCTATAAAATAAAATAAATTTAATTAAAATAAAATGTTTGAATTTGATTTTATTAGCTAATATTTATGAAAATAAAATTTTACTTAAATAAATTCTATTTAATATGAGATTTTGTTTTAATAACTTAAATTAAATTAATAAATTCTTTTCAGATTATAAATTGAAACTGAATAAAATATTTTAATTAATTATAAATATTTTAAAGTATAAATAATTGTTTGTATGATTGAAATAGTTGGGAAATAAATTTATTTTGTAATAATACAACGAATAATGAAATAAAAATAAATAAGTATCGAATCGAAAGAAATTGTGCAATATTGAAATATAAATTATAGAATGAAGTGAAAATCAAGTTAAATTGGATGGAAATGTATTTATAAAACATAGGACAAGGATTAATATTTAAATTTAAATGCAAATAAATAATTAAAGCTAAATTAAATTAAAAACCATGGCCCATTCAAGCTAAAGCCCAAATGTAACCCAAACCCATATTCTAGATTTTTCCTTAATACTTTAAGTCAACCTGAATTATCTATTTTTGCCCTAAGCCCTAAAATCTCCTGAATCTTCAAATTTCAAATCGTGGAAAAAAAGAAGAAATGAGGTGAGTCATCAGGGCCAAGTAATGCAAATCGACATGAGAGGAGGAGGAGTTTATGGTCTAGCAGGAGACGTCCGAAGGGTAGAAACCGTGATGAGATGTTGGCGACTTTGAGGAAGTTGTTGCGACTTGGAATTGCCGCATGTTATGGTAGCAACCATGAAGGGCGACAATAATGGAGTTGGTTGGCTGCATGATCGAGCATATGACATTTGGAGGTTGTGGTCTAAGTAGATGGTGGAGACAGAGGTGTTGTTCATGCGGGATTGGCTGAGTTCATTGACTATTGTGTAGGTGTTGGCGTGATGAAGACTGTGGCGAAGTCGACGGGCAGCAATGACAACTGGATTGGCAGAGACTATAACTCTTCGTTTGGAAAATTCAATGATTTTCTATACTCATACCTATATCAATGCATTTATCCTATATATATCGTTTGAATTGTTTGGTTGAATCAGATGGTGTCATTGATTATTTTGACTGTTTTTGTTGGATTATCGGTATCTTGGTTTGAAATTGGATGACATTGTGATAATTGACAGTTAGTGTTGGTTGGAGATGTTAATTTGCAAACGGAACCCTATTCGGTTGCGAATTGAATTATATTTATATTTGTATGTCGATGTGTTATTTTATAAAAGACGGGAGTTCAACGGAACTCGACTTGGGTTACACGATAAATTCATACTGTTGATTGGTTGATGATATTTTTGGATTGATTTTACTCCATAATTTATATATTCATATATTTATTTATTTTCTTATTATTAAATTTTTTGAAAAGCTTTAGAAAAATTATTTAAGAATTTTTAAAATGTTATAAAAGTATTTTATAAACAAATTACTAATATTTTACCTTATTCAACTATTTTACATTTAAAAGTCTATTTTTAATTATAAATATAAATATAGTTTTGCTTTGGTTATAAAACTCTTTTTAAAATTAATATAATAATATATTAAAAGTTTGGAATTGTTTTAAAAGGAATATAAAATATATGCTATCTTTATAAAACATGTTGTGAAAATAATAATATTTCTTTTAAGTGGTATTCTACTATAAAGGTTATTTAAATATTTTTGAAAAAGTTTTCAAACATTGGGAAAATATAGAATTACTTTTGTAATATATTTATAAGATTTTGGATATGTTTTGAATGAATAAAAATCACTTTTTATAATATTAGAAATTTCCATTATGGTATAATCTAAAGGAAAAATGTTTTAAATCTAATTAGTTTAGTATAAAGTGATGAATTTACATAATATTTTATATTTATTTCAGAGGTTTATAAATCTATTTTAAAATAGAATTTCATTATAGTAATCGCTATATAAGTTACGTTTGATTGGTAAAGTGTTTATAAATGTTTTACATATATATAAACAAGGATTTGGTAGTATATTATAGAGTTTAAATCTTTAATTTTGGTATTATATAAATGATGTGAAATTATTTAATATATATAAATGTTTTAAGTTTTAGTAGTTTTATTAGTACTAGAATATAAAAATTGACTAGAAAATTGTGTACTTAAAATTAGCAATTTATTGAAAAAATATTTTATATTTGGTTTTATTTAATTATTAAAAAGATTTCAAAAATATAAAAGATACGAAATATTTTATATTTAATATTTTAACTATTTTAAAGAATTTAAGTAATAATATGATTTATTATTAAATGATGATTTGATTGTTCTATATATATATATATATTTGATTATACTTTTTTATTTCTATTTTCTTTTATATTAAATTGGATATTATGAATGATTCACTGTTAATACTGATTTAGTTAGTATTTTGACATGATACGGCGATCACATCCTTCTATATGTATTTATGATATTTTTATATTGATTTTGTTATTTTAGTTCTGTATGACGATAAATCTGAATAAATAAAGTGATAATACCTTTTGGGATGAGACATTCAGTAATATTTCTCTGATATTCTTTGGACTTGTTATATAGAATATTGTGGAGATTGAGTGCAGTTTATGAGCGATGAATAAACGATTGAGCATCATGCAATGGTATAGCACGCCGATGTGATACTTATTCGGTTTTTCATTGTAAGTAGTGTCACTTAAGTGACAAGTACTAGGATATTGGGATTATACTTACATTAGGTGATGCTCGGGGTAAAGCAAGTTTATATGCTCGATGTAGAGCAAGTTTATAGATGTTGATTTATGGAGGTGTATGTAACGACCCCACTGCGATGCCCAGATTAACAAAGAACATTACAAGTAATGCCATCTGCTAATCCGGAGAATATAGCTTGTTAAGGGCGATCAAATGTGAATATATCTTTATACTAATACTGACACGTCATTTATACCCTTTCACTTAATATCTGAACTGAATTTGACGTGTACAATTTTAATACAAAGTAATAGACACACCGATTTCTCAGAATCAAAACAATATATCATATAAATAACAGTCACAGATCATAGTGGAATAAATCTCAACTTATACATATACAAGTTATTTAGTTTACAAACTGAAATACTAAACTCGATTGTTATACAAATTTAACAATTCTTTAATCTCAATTATACATTTTATATACAAGGTCCAAATTCCTAAATGGGATAAACTAAAAGTCCAAACGTTTATCTCCTTGCTAACACAACCATTCAAGGTCAATCTATCCTGTAACCTGAAAAGTCTCGGTCTAACCCAAGCAAAATAACACCCAGGACAGACTATCTCTAAATATCCAAAAGGGTGAGAACAAGATAAAGCACATGAACAAACAACATATAAGTAAATACATGTGTTCAGGATTGAATTCACAGAACAAAACACAATATCTCTAGGCACGTAAATATAAATGATTAACTCAGTACAGGGTGTCACAAACACAAACTATTCACTAAACACAAAATAACAAAATTAACTCAACATCCATCACAAGACACAAGAACATATATTTATTTCACGAACACACGACACAAGAATATATGTTTATTTCACAAAGACAAGACACACGAATATATACTTATTTCATGAATACAGAACAGTTACAGAATCCAAATCCAGAATCCAAGAGATCTTAATCCAAACCGATTGTAACAATCGTCCAAAACAATACCAATGATTGTACTCAAAACCCGTGGCAAACAAACAAACAAATTGGTATCACTCGAACCGATCTGATACCAAGGATCGTACTCAGACCTGGAACACTGAATCACAGAATAATCTCAAGGATAGTCCATACTGATCAAGGTGATCGTAAATCCATGACTCGATAATTCCACATTTATTTAATATTATTAAATTATTATGTTTGAAAAGAAATCCAGGAATAAACTTATTAAGGATCTAGCAGCCACTTGCCGCACACCAAAAGAGAGTAAACTCTAAAGTGCCAAATACTGTCACCTTCAGTAATCACTAGAATTTAACCAATACGTCCCATACCGTATGGTGAAACTCAAGTATTTACTAAAAGCTAGTAAATATCACTTATTACGGATGCCACTGGAAAACCCGAACCATATTCTCTTAAGGATCTAGCAACCACTTGTCGCACACCAGAAGAGAACACAACTCTAAAGTGTTAAGTACTTTCCCAAATACGATCACAAGAATTAAACCAAGGCATCCCATACGACCTGGTGAAATTCGAGTATTCGTCAATAGGCTAGTAAATTCCACTCAAATATACAATTCAACAAGTTATACCATATTCGACGAAGAGTTATTCGAAAGCATTTAAACCAATCGATGCCAATAAGTCAATTATTAGTACTCCTCAAATTATAGAATTAAGGTTCTCAAAACATTTTTCTCTTTTGAGTTTATTATTTAGAACACTTTATATAATTTTCCATAAATCCGTTTATTATTCAACTTTGTAAAAATATTCACAGATTTGTTAAAATATTCCATAACTCTGAATTTTTCAAGTATAGACACAAAGTTGTCGCAAATTTCCATATGGTTGTATTATTCACTAAACTATATTTTTAAAACCATATTTTATTACTCTTCTAAATCCATATTAAAATATAACCATTTTATTTAAAAATAAACTTAGTTTATACTTTTCAAAACAACATTTCTAAATTCCATGAATCCTAAATTATTTATGTAATAAAACCATAATACTTATATTCCAATTCCATAATCATTTTTATGTAAAAATTGATTAGATTTGTATTTCCAAAGTCATATTTCCAGGTCCATAAATATTTTACTCAATATGTTTAATATATAAAATAAATTGCTAAAAAAATCATTTTTAATATTTATTAACATAATTTAGAAACAATTCTAAGATTTGAAAATTTAAAAACAATTCTCTTTCATTGACAGAGCAACGACAAAGAAATGAATTTTTGACCATTTAAACTTCAGAATTATGCAAAACTAAAAACATAAAAGTTGTCCAACACAAATTAAGCTTTCCAGAACATTAAATGTTATCAAAATCCGATAAGAAACGAAAGAGATCTGCCTAACTTATTAACAGTTTTGTTTAGAGAATGTAATTATCACAGTCACAAAGCTGAGAGTTTGCAACAGGATTTCGATCAACCTATGATCAAAATTTGCAAATATGTTCAACATGAAAGTTATCACAAAAAAAATCTTTCTGGAACATTAAAAATCATCTAAATCCGAAAAGAAATGAGAAAGGTATGCCTAAAACAATTTCTGTGTTTCAAAGCTAAGATTAAAACACAGGACAGAGAGGTTACATTTTCTTCAAACCCAAATTACTCTTAGTAAACTGCTTACCCACAAAAAGTGATAACATAAAAGTTTATCCTTATACACATACCTTCCAACTGAAAAAAACCTCACTTAATTTAGATGTACCATTCAAAAGTTATGTTGATTTCAATATCAGGTTTCAACAAAAATATTGCACAGTGCAGAGCTGTGTACATCAGTTTCAAACTCAAATTCGACCCTATAAACAATTGAATTTATTAAAGAGATTAAAAGAGAACTTGTAGCTAATAGAAAGTTCTTTCAACTGCAAAAAGATTGAGCTAATTAGGATAAATTTGCACTAAGATATCATGGTTTTACTGCAGCAATTTTTTTACAAACAATTTTCAGCAAACTACAACCAAACAATCATTCAAATTCAAGCAACCAATTCACAACCAATTTAAAAACAATTCAATCAACAAACCATCCAATTCAATTAAAATATCAACTAAAAATTATTTTCATAGATTAAAGGTAGTAGTGTGAGTGATTAACTCACCTTTTACTCCAATTTGACAAGGATGCAATGCCTAGAACAACATATGTGCACTCCTCTTCTTCTACAACTCCTACGCTATACATGCCACAAGAATCACCCAAAATTCCTCTCATCCAAAAATTTCATAAATTAGAAATAAAATAAAAGTGAATTTAAATGCTAGATTCGGATAGAGAAGAGGATTTAGAGACTTACCCATATCTTCTTTTATTTTCTAGATTTTTTTTCCTGGTTTCTAGTGATTTTCCAAGGAGCTAGGTTTATGAGTTTCTTAGTTTTGAAAAACCTAGTTTTTACTTTCTGCTAAAATGAACGTACCATTCATTCTCCAATACAAAGGAGAAGAATTCTCCTTTATTTTCACTAATGGACTAAATTTTATAAAGCCCAAACTCAATTTTTAATACAAGGAATTAAAACTCTATGTCACCTCTTTACTTAGTCTAATAAAATGATTAGATCATTTTTTTCCAATTAGTTTATCCTCTTTTCCTAATTAACCACTAAGTTAATAAATATTATTAACTACATTCAAATTAAAACACTAATTATCACTTATTATTTTATTCCTTGTCCTAATTTTATAAATATTGATATAACCAATAATTTTACAAGAGCTCTATAATTTTTTTAATAAACAATTACTCATTTCCCTTTATTATTTAAAAATAATTCATTACTAACTCATATCAATTTATCAGCAAATCAATAATTAAAATTCTCTGATTTATTTAATACTATTTCAATAAAAATTGAAATTCACATATAAGAGATTATATTTCATTTCTTTTATTGGATTAATCAATTATAAAAAAACTTATTAATTTTTTTTCCATTAAATTTCAAAATCTTCGATTAACATTAATTAACCATAATTAATCATTAATTAATTATGTCACTAGCAATAGGGTTGTTAAAGACTCCCTCTTTTAAGAAAATTGCGTCCTCGCAATTTGTTAAGCGAAAGAATCTATAACATAAAATTTTCTCTTTAGTTATGACTTTATGAACTCCAAATTCTCAAAATAATTATTTATTTTGGTTTTCATATTTAATTTAGATCCCAAATCTTTAATCCTTTCAAAAATTATAAACTCAAAATTTTCTAATTAAAATTTCCTTAAATTGCTAACCCAAAAGCTATTTTATTTACTAATTCAAAAGAAAAAAAAGAGTTTGTCCTTTATAACTCTTAGAATTCAATTCCAACCTATTTTGAAACTCATTTTATCTTTTCTTGTATTATTCTTTTCACAACTCTTAATAAATCACAAAATAGTTTTTATAATTTTTTGTTTTCGAAACTTAATATTTTTAATCCAAGATTTTTCTTTCTTACCTGATTCTCCAATTTATAATTTTTAAATTCTTCACATATCAGATATAATATTAAACCATGGATTATTGTGATCAACTTCATCACTACCAAGTTGTTTACATGAGCTATCAACATTGCCTTACCAAGCCAATCCACTTCACATAAAGGTTTCATGGCAAACATTTTATTTCAATTTATTTTAACTCGGAATATTTTCCAATTTCCCAAAATATATTTCTCATGTCAAAATGTCACGTTCGAAGTTTAAGAATCCCTATCGATAACATGGCGTCCCATATATCGATCAAAATCCTTAAACAACATCCGGATAAATCAACACATTAGAAAATCACTATTTAGCAGCATTTATTTTATTATCATTAACATCTATGCATCCAATTTTAAGTAAATGCAACAAATCAATCAATTCCTAGCAACCAATCAACCATGCGCACATTCCAATTAACCACATATATAATTCACTAATTGTTGTGCTCAACGGAAATAGTTTACTAGCTTCCGTTGTGCAACTCTAATTATTCCTAGTTTATTTAACTCTTAAACTGATTTACTCAGATTACACAAAATCTCTATTAAAACCAAATATTCACTTTTAAATTAGTTCATTTCAATTTATCTCTTTAAAATTTTTAGAGTTAATTTTCAGTAATCTCAAAATACTTCCAACCTCAAAAGAATTTTAGCACTTTATTTTCCAAAAGTTTAATATTTAAATTCCAATCTAATTGATTTACGTCCCAGTTGATGATTCTCATAATCAATTTTTTTTTTCAATCCCTAATTAGATAATTACTATGACCACCTACTACACACTTAGGGGACAGAACTCTAGGTCATCTAGGTCTTGGACCATGATATTATATATTATATTGTTTTGACATAGCTTTGATAGCAAACTGTAACGACCCCACTGCGATGCCCAGATTAACAAAGAACATTACAAGCAATATCATCTGCTAATCCGGAGAATACGGGTTGTTAAGGGCGATCAAATGTGAATATATCTTTATACTAATACTGGCACGTCATTTATACCTTTTCACTTAATATCTGAACTGAATTTGACGTGTACAATATTAATACAAAGTAATAGACACACCGATTTCTCAGAATCAGAACAATATTTCATATAAATAACAGTCACAGATCATAGTGGAATAAATCTCAACTTATACATATACAAATTATTTAGTTTACAAACTGAAATACTAAACTCGATTGTTATACAAATTTAACAATTTTTTAATCTCAATTATAAATTTTATATACAAAGTCCAAATTCCTAAATGGGATAAACTAAAAGTCCAAACGTTGATCTCCTTGCTAGCACAACCATTCAAAGGTCAATCTATCCTGTAACCTGAAAAGTCTCGGCTTGACCCGAGCAAAATAACACCCAGGTCAGACTATCTCTAAATATCCAAAAGGGTGAGAACAAGATAAAGCACATGAACAAACAACATATAAGTAAATACATGTGTTCAGGATTGAATTCACAGAACAAAACACAATATCTCTAGGCACGCAAATATCAATGATTAACTCAGTACAGGGTGTCACAAACACAAACTATTCACTAAACACAAAATAACAAAATTAACTCAACATCCATCACAAGACACAAGAACATATATTTATTTCACGAACACACGACACAAGAATATATGTTTATTTCACAAAGACAAGACACACGAATATATACTTATTTCACGAATACAGAACAATCACAGAATCCAAATATCCAGATTCCGAGAGATCTTAATCCAAACCGATCGTAATGATCGTCCAAAACAATCGCAATGATTGTACTCAAAACTCGTGGCAAACAAACAAACAAATTGGTATCACTCGAACCGATACGATACCAAGGATCGTACTTAGACTGGGAACACGGAATCACAGAATCACAGAATCACAGAATGATCTCAAGGATAGTCCATACCGATCAAGGTGATCGTAAAAACCATGACTCGATAATTCCACATTTATTTAATATTATTAAATTATTATGTTTGAAAAGAAATCTAGGAATAAACTTCTTAAGGATCTAGCATCCACTTGCCGCACACCAAAAGAGAGTAAACTCTTAAGTGCCAAATACTGTCACCTTCAGTAATCACTAGAATTTAACCAATATGTCCCATACCGTATGGTGAAACTCAAGTATTTACTAAAAGCTAGTAAATATCACTTATTACGGATGCCACTCTAAAACCTGAACCATATTTATTAAGGATCTAGCAACCACTTGTCGCACACCAGAAGAGAACACAACTCTAAAGTGTTAAGTACTTTCCCAAATACGATCACAAGAATTTAACCAAGGCATCCCATACTACCCGGTGAAATTCGAGTATTCGTTAATAGGCTAGTAAATTCCACTCAAATATTCTATTCAATGAGTTATACCATATTCGAAAAGAGTTATTCGAAAGCATTTAAACAATTTGATAACACTAAGTCGATTATTAGTACTCCTTAAATTATAGAATTAAGGTTCTCAAAACATTTTTCTCTTTTGAGTTTATTATTTAGAACGCTTTTCATAATTTTCCATAAATCCGTTTATTATTCAACTTTGTAAAAATATTCACAGATTTGTTAAAATATTCCATAACTCTGAATTTTTCAAGATTTATTTATATACACAAAGTTGTCTCAAATTTCCATATGGTTGTATTATTCACAAAAATATATTTTTAAAACCATATTTTATTGCTCTTCTAAATCCATATTAAAATATAACCATTTTATTTAAAAATAAACTGAGTTTATACTTTTCAAAAAAACATTTCTAAATTCCATGAATCCTAAATTATTTATGTAATAAAACCATAATACTTGTATTCCAATTCCATAATCATTTTTATGTAAAAATTGATTAGATTTGTATTTCCAAAGTCATATTTCCAGATCCATAAATATTTTACTAAACATGCTTAATATATAAAATAACTTGCTAAAAAAATCATTTTTAATATTTATTAAAATAATTTAGAAAAATTCTAGGATTTAAAAATTTAAAAACAATTCTCTTTCATCGACAGAGCAGCGACAAAAAAATGAATTTTTGACCATTTAAACTTCAGAATTATGCAAAAGTGAAAACATAAAAGTTGTCAAACACAAAGTAAGCTTTCCAGAACATTAAATATTATCAAAATCCGATAAGAAACGAAAGAGATATGCCTAATTTATTAACAGTTTAGTTTAGAGAATGTAATTATCACAGTCACAGAGCTGAGAGTTTGCAACAGGATTTCGATCAACCTATGCTCAAAATTTGCAAATATGTTCAACATGAAAGTTGTCACAAAAAAAATAAGCTTTCTGGAAAATTAAAAATAATCTATATCCGAAAAGAAACGAGAAAGATATGCCTAAAATAATTTCTGTGTTTCAAAGCTAAGATTAAAACACAAGACAAAGAGGTTACATTTTATTCAAACCCAAATTACTCTTAGTAAACTGCTTATTCACAAAAAATTATGAACATAAAAATTGTTCCTTATAAAAATACGTTCCAACTGAAAAAAACCTCACTTAATTTAGATGTACCATTCAAAAGTTATGGTTATTTTAATATCAGGTTTCAACAAAAATATTGCACAGAGAAAAGCTGTGTACATCAGTTTCAAACTCAATTTCAACCCTCTAAACAACATAATTTCTTAAAGTGATTCAAAGAGAACTTATAGCTAATAGAAAGTTCTTTCAACTGCAAAAAGTTTGTGCCAATTTGGATAAATTTGCACTAAGATACCATGGTTTTACTGCAGCAATTTCTTTACAAACAATTTTCAGCAAACTACAACCAAACAATCATTCAAATTCAAGCAACCAATTCACAACCAATTTGAAAACAATTCAATCAACAAACCATCCAATTCAATTAAAATATCAACTAAAAATTATTTTCATAGATTAAAGGTAGTAGTGCGAGTGATTAATTCACCTTTTACTCCAATTTGACAAGGATGCAATGTCTAGAACAACATATGTGCACTCCTCTTCTTCTACAACTCTTATGCTATACATGCCACAAGAATCACCCAAAAGCCCTCTCATCCAAAAATTTAAGAAATTAGAAATCAAATAAAAGTGAAATTAAATGCTAGATTCGGATATAGAAGAGGATTTGGAGACTTACCCATATCTTCTTTTATTTTCTAGATTTTTTTCTTGATTTCTAGTGATTTTCCAAGGAGCTAGTTTTATGAGTTTCTTAGTTTTGAAAAACCTAGTTTTTACTTTCTGCCAAAATGAACATACCATCCATTATCCAATACAAAGGAGAAGAATTCTCCTTTATTTTCACTAATGGGCTAAATTTTACTAAGCCCAAACTCAAGTTTTAATACAAAGAATTAAAACTCTATGTCATCTCTTTACTTAGTCTAATAAAATGATTAGATCATTTTTTTTCAAATTAGTTTATCCTCTTTTTCTAATTAACCAATAAGTTAATAAATATTATTAACTACATTCAAATTAAAACACTAATTATCACTTATTATTTTATTCCTTGTCCTAATTTTACTAAATATTGATATAACCAATAATTTAACAAGAGCTCTATATTTTTTTTAATAAACAATTACTCATTTCCCTTTATTATTTAAAAATAATTCATTACTAACTCATATCAATTTATTAGCAAATCAATAATTAAAATTCTCTGATTGATTTAATATTATTTCACTAAAAATTGAAATTCACATATAAGAGATTATATTTAATTTCTTTTATTGGATTAATCAATTATAAAAAAAACTTATTAATTTTTTTTCCATTAAATTTCAAAATCTTCGATTAACATTAATTAACCATAATTAATCATTAATTAATTATGTCACTAGCAACAGGGTTGTTACAGTGTACCTATATGTATGTATATATTTATAGATATTACCTACTTCTCTATCATGAAGTGTTCTAGGATATGATTAGGAGTCAATAGGAACCAGATGGCCAGTGCCCACCCTAGCAGTCTAATCGTGGGGTCGTCCCCTAGATCTGTGACAACTTTGTTATATTAGATGTGCATCATGGAATTTTAGAGAAGGGCGATGTAGCCTTAGCCCCTTTTTGTCACATAGGCTAACATTCTGTTACCATAGGGGTGTGATCCAGGTCGTGACAAAGAGTCCTCGGGTTGACGAGCACATTAGATGGATATATTCACGATACTAGGGAGGTAACCGAAGACTTTAGGAGCGAATCCAGGTGGAGTAGCCCTGGACTTTTGGAGCAGGCGATGTAGCTATCTGTAACACCTTGCATTTTTATATAGTTAAAATGTAACGTATAACGATAAGTAATGAAAATAAATAATTTTGGAATTATCGAAATATGGCTCCGAACGACCCTGTGACATGGTGGCTCTAGGTTCAATCCAAGAATCCAACAGTCTGAGATCCCCAATCTCCAATATAAATAGGACCATAGGCCTAGCTATCTTCTCACAATTAGATTTTCTCCCATGGGTTCATTGCATAAGGCTGAACCCTAAAAAAAGAAAATAATTTCTAGGGAGAAGATCTTCTAAATTAAAATATTATACGCCTTGGAAGAAGGGAATCCAGAAGGACCGTGGAGCCAGTCGGAGCATAAGCGAAGCTGGATGATAGGTGAGTGGATTTATTTATATACCTTTTAAGTTTAAGATATATTATCGTTAGATTCCCATTTAGAAAAAAATTCAGTAATTAATCATATTAATTAAATTAGGCTAAACTATAAGAAAACTTGCAGTTTATTTACAATATCAGTATTTATACACTATTTCCTATGCCTTATTTACATCTCTTTCTACGTTTTGGATTTTCATGCAAGTGTCAGTTTTCTTCTATCCCCTTTTTTCTTTCTTCGCGTATGGATTAGAATAGATTAAATGCAAATATGGATTACATAATTAAGAAAACTGAAATGAAGGAAATTAGATGTAAAATAATAAAAGTTGAGGAATAGAATTACTGCAATAAATTACATTAAAACGGGAAAAGTTAATTTGGGAGCGATTATTAGATTAATTGGTTGGTTTAGAAAATAGGATACATTTCCATAACTTAATATCTAAAAGATAACGATAAACGTAACAGCTAGAATAAAAGAAATAAAAAAGGGAATTAGTGTAAAATAGAGGAATCACTGTATTTTACACTGCTCCAAAATAGTAAAAGAGATATCTTGTAGTTACATATTATTGTTTATAGTATTATTCAAAATTAAGATATGGAAATGGATTATATAGTTTTCATAACCAAACAAATAAAATAGAATAACTTCTTAAAATATCAGACAATAAAGTAAAGTATGATTTGAAACAAGAAAATTATTAGTTTAAGAATTTGAGGCTATAAAAGAAAATTTAAGGAGCCTAAGTCTGCATTTACTACGCAGGCTATTTAACTAGGAAACTATTATGATAAGTGAATTATGTAATATTAGAGAACTAAAGAAAATTCTATATCATAATAAAAGAAGGCATACTAGAGCAGATAGGAAACGCTTGTAATTATATAACGGACTATAAAAGAAGAAAAAGTAACAATTACAAGTAGAATTATAACATAGGTTATAATTATGAAATAAGAATGGAAAAGCTTATAGTGAGACTTATCATAAATTGGTAAGCAATGATGGTAGAAAACAATGATATAAGCTTATTTAAACAACTTATATTAAGTTGATAAGCAAATAACAAAGAAATAATAAAAGAGGCTTATCTTATTGAACTTAGGAATTTATATATTAAGTTAAATAAGCAAAATAGTAAATGTGGCTCATACTAATAGCATTCCCTATTAGACATATGGTTATCTCACAATAGATAGAAGTGAGACGAGGGCAAGAATATGCTAATTAAATTAAAATAGGTAGCCAACGGAAAAAGAAAGCATACTAAACGCAAATTAAAAGATTAGACTTAGGGTCTAATAAAAGAATCGGAATGTGTTTGGAGCAGCCCAAAGGATGAAGCGCCTAATGAAGCAGTTCATCACGGATTTCAGCAATGGAGAAGCATGTCCAACTTAGTATTTTTGGGCTTTAAAGAAGTACGAGACCTCAATAAGAAGTGAGGATACTATAGGATGGCCCTCTGGGTAGGTCTAACGAAGCTGCATCCTCGGAGGCAGGTCTGTAGGTGTTCCATCAAAACCGTATGCCATGACTACATTTGCATTGTAGGCCTAACGAAGAGGATCCTTTGTAGGCAATAAGAAGGGCTTGGTGTTCGGAGTAGGGTATTCGTATGTCCAGTACTTGCAAGTAAGGTTAAGGATAGTCGCATGCAGATATCGGCCAACATCAAGACCAAGAGCGATTTTTGGGAAAGACTAGAGTTAAACCAACAGGCTAATGATTCTTTCACTATCGAGACATTGGATGGAGGGGCGCCTCCAATTGGATGTTTGTTTGTTTGCAGTAGGGCACGACCACTTAACTCTTTAGAAGTATTTCGATTAGTTGATGGGTGGCTGCGTGGGGCCATAGCCACGATGAGAAAGGGACAAACCAACTTCAATATCTGCATTGTGGGCCTAACGAAGCGGTCCTTTACAGATATAGAAAATCCCCGACTGAGTTCCGTACAAGGCAGTCCTTGTTGGCGGGATTCAGATAGTAGATAGAACGATCACGTGGTCCTCAATGTACGCACTGGGTGGTACGTTGTGGATGTCCGAGCACTGGTATATACTAGTGCGGACGCGATTTACGTTTTCATAGTAAGTAGTGGAGCATCTGTATCATAGGCCTTACGAAGTGGTCCTTTACACATGTAGTTACGGAAAGCTCTCAAAGCTAAATGATGGAGTCCTTTTTTAGGAGGATACGGAAGGTACCATGGGTGGTGCCTAGGACCAATATGGTCATTGGGCATATAGCTACATATATGTATATATTAGTTATTAGGTTTTTATCTACTATGGAGTAGATGGGCACGGTTCACGAGCAGAGGCGAGAGTATTGTAACCTAATGAATCTAATATAAGAGTAAATGGAAATAAAACGATATATGTAGAATTAAGCCTAGAAGTATATAATTTATTTATTCACCGGAACTTTTGTTCTGACCCCCTCTTCAAAACATCCTACGGGTTAGGTAGATGGTAGAGACTTCTCAGCTTTATGACACTTGCTTAGAAAATGTTATTATTTGAGTGAGTATTTAGTTGCTATTATATTTTAGTCAATTCCGCTGTGAGATAATTAATCGAGCTCTGATATATTTATCTTTGCATATTTGCAGGATACTAGATACCCAACTTGGGTTTCAATGGGCTTAGTTTTTAGCATTCTTGCGAAAAATCTGAACCACCGGAATTCGGGTTGTTACATTTGGTATTAGAGCCTAGATTTAGATTCCTATGTTGATAATGATTTAACATATTTGTTTTTTTAGTATAAATATAAATATACTCTTAAAACCACAAAGAGAAGTGTAACGACCAGTAAAATTTTTATAGTTTTAAATATATTTTAACTGAAATTTTGTGAAATTTTAAATAATTAAATTTGAAAATAAAAAAATTAATATTTGGAATACGTATAATTAAACATAGCAAATGATAAATTTGCATCTGATAATATGGAAGTTTATTTTATTGTGTAATTTTATTTCAATTCAAATCAGTTAAAAATCAATGATAATAAAATGTTTTCCAAACCCGAATATTTTTCTATAGGAAATTTGTAAATCATCTTCTGAGTGAAACGTCATATTTCGTTTCTCTAAATTTGGATTGCTATTGCTCCGTTTATCTTAATTCTGGCAAATTAGCAGCATTTTCGGTACCGAATATCGACTTTTGACTGGATGGTCCCATCACTGATATCTGTATATCGTTTTGGTCGTCTCGTTGTACAGATCTCTACGGTATATTCGATTCTGTGTTTTGACGTCTGGTGCAAAATGAGATATGTGAAACGGTTCTCCGTACCGGTATCGTTTTACCCTTTTGAATTCTTTGTCCTTTCATTATTCACGTTATACAACTAAATTGCCAATTACCTCTTTGTTTTCCCTGAATTAAATTTTTGACTGTTGTAATTCCTATCGTTATATTTATTTATGATGGTGCCGTGGCTTTTGAAAAAAATATGAAAAAAATAAAATAAAATATATGAACAGGCACGTTCTCTCCCATTTTCAGATCCACCTGGTGCTTCACTTTCTTCCATTGCCAAAACCAACTTCCCATCTTTTTATTGACTGTCCCTGTAATAGCCCGCAAATCCGTACCCCTTTGAGTCGACAATATTCTCCATCAGTTCCACTCAAAGTGGTCGGAAATACAAACCATTAGGGTTAAAGAAGAAAGAGGTAGAAGAAGAAATAGAAAACAACATCAGAACCTCACAATCGCAGCGGAACAAAATATAATATATAACAACAGATTTTTATATAAAAGAATCAGTAACTGTTTCGTACTTACAATCATCAGAGTACACAATCATCACATCTAATTTGGACAGTTTAGTAACTTTTCCTTACACAGCGGAATATACAAATCTACGGAAATACGCTTTGTCATCCAGCTCGTCTCCTGAGCTCCACATCATCCTGTCATGTATTTGTAATACTCTGTCTGACATGAGCATTATAATAAAATAACACCCGAGTCAGTCTGGAAAACCAGCGTGAGAAAACACACTCAATTGAATTATTAAAGTTTTCAAAATCCTTTTGAAAATCAAAGGTATCTCGTAAGACCACGCCACAAATAAACATGTCAAGTTTTTACCTTACGATAACCAAAACATTTTATATCAAATCCTCCGATATTAGAATAGTGTCTAAACACAAATACTTATTCAAATAGCTGAAATTGTTACATTCATTAAATTCCAGCATAATAGGTATACAAACAAGTCCGAAGGCACTTATTGGAGATTGGGTTTCCATACAATGGCAGGGCTACTGGGGTACCGCCCGTCACAGTACCTGGCCTAGATTAGAGTACCGAGGATCACTCCCGACCCCCTGCAACACAAGACCGGAGCTACCCCTTACTGGATAGTCCGAATAAGATCACCCCGTGGTTGGGATCGGCAACCACCCACTAAGCCGAATAAAAAGGGACATCTAGACAGGGATGATCTTACCCTAATTGGTTGCTAGCCACTTAGCCTTGCTGCACCTCCCCTGTTTTAGTCATTCCCGATCGATGAGGCTTGAGACTATGCTTTACCTTTTTAGAACACATTTCACTTAGAATGCTCATCGTCCTCCTGACGATGGTCTGATAGCTTTCGTCCATACAAGTTGCCCTGGGTCTGGACAAACCAAATCACCGTCTTCATCCTCTTCACGTTATTCATTCGCAAACGTTCAAACCGGATCGAAGTGGTTTTCTGGTAATTAAACCCGATCCCGGTCTCTCCGAAACGATCATCGCATTGGCCAATATTGATAGTCGGTTATTTAACTACCAATTCAAACAATCATTCACCAATTGTTTTATTTTCCCTTGAAAAGCACCAAGTCCTTTAAAATTTAGCTTTTAAACAAATTAAATCACTTTATCCAAAAATATACACTTAAAACATTTAAAATAAACTACTTAAATTACTTTATTCAAAATAATAGTTATGAAATTCTATAATAATTCCATGTAAAACTTTAGCCAAAACTACTTTTAAAATAAAAGTCGATTTATAAAATATTAATATTAGATAATTAACCTTCAAACCATAATACTAATTTACCATTTAAAAATAATTAACTACTGTAATTAACTTAAATAAATATTTACTTTAACAATTTTAACACAACTAAATAATAATTTTTCTAAAACATTCTTTCAAAACCACTTTTAAAACTTTTAATTTCTACCTTAGAAACTCCTTTGAAATTATACTTGGCTTTTCAGGAAATTACTTTTCATTCCAATATAACCGTCTAACATTTATAAATCCTTCTCGATTTATTTCCACTTTAATTTACGTCCCATTCCCATAAATTTTCTTTTCCATACATTTAAAAATAAAACTACCACCATTTATTTTTATAAACAAATTTTCATTTCCTTATAAATTCCCACCGTGAATTTATATTTTCAAATTTCCACTGATAAATATTTCACTTTATAAACCTAGTTTATAATTTCCATACCCTCATTTTCCTTTAAATCACAGTTTCCAAAACACTTAATCGATTTCCCGGTCGATTCTCTGAATTAATTCCATTTTAAATATTTATTTTGATTTACCCAAATTTAATCCAAATCCATTAATTCCATATTCACTCCTTTATTCTGATTTAAAACCTTATTTAAAACTAAAAATATCCATTTCACCCTTTATTCAAAATTTCCCTTTTATTTTTCCCAACTCATTTTAAACTTGAATTTTTAAAATAAATTCTTTTATCTTTAAACAATATCACTTAAGTCGTCAAATTCTTTTATTCCTATTTATACAAAATCTCCATTTTCCCATGTTCGGAATTTATTTAATAAGGTTTCAAAATCAAACTTTTTATTCTTCTCCAAATTCATTTCTTCAATTTATCCAAATTCACTATAATTATTTTACTTAAAATTTTCCCTTTTTATTTTTCTTCAAAAATCCAATCTTTATTATTTTTGACATCTTAAAGTACCAAAATATATTCAACCAATCATAGCATTCATTATTTCAATTTCCAATATAACCAATATAATCTATCACAGATTATCAAATAAATCACATCACTGAATATGAAATAATTCAACATTTTGAGGAATCCAGTTGGATCCCTCCAACTTGTTTCCCTGCATCCATAGATGTTAGCACAATATAAAATACCAATCCCACTTCGTGGTGGGATATCGCGGTATATAGGGTCATCCGCTATTATACGGGGCGCATAAGGTCTCATCCGCTATATAATGCGGGAATATCAATCACTCCAATATATATATGCTACTATATATAATATTGCATCCAAACAGATAATAATAATCAATTCCAATCAATCATCCAATAATTTAAATTTAACTATTTAAATTACCCAGTAATCCAATTTGAGTGAGATTAACTCACCTTTGATTTTTTTATTACAACCGAATCCAAACCGGCTCGTCTCTCCACGATTTTAGACCATGTACAAGCATTATACGGCTTATTAATGTTTGAAATAATCAGACGATCAATTACCATTTATTTATTTAATTTTGAACTAATAATTTTAATTAAACAAATTTTCATTTAAAATATATGTATCTTTAATTTCCTTTTTGAACTAAATATATACTTATAAAAATCTATATAGATTTAAAAATCTAATTTTTATATAAACTCCTCAAACATTAAAATCCCCATATTTTTTCCCAAAACCTCATCTATACATATTTACTGTTTATCTATATATATTTAAATTAAACCGGGTATGTGTATATGCATATATATTTTTATATTTGTATTATATTTTTTTTTTCTTTAGTGTATACATACATATATATAAATCTTTAAGTAAAAAAAATTTGTTTATATCCTACTGTATATTGAAATCTTAGCTATATATATATATATATATATTTCTCTGTTTCCTATAATCTGTATATATATACATAAAATTTAATAAAGTCAGAGAATACCTACTTCCTTCGACTGGTCGCCGAACCCAACCCCTCATCTCGTTCACGCAATTCCCCTAATCAAGCAAACCCACGACCATCGCGAAGTAGCTGCACGCGACTTGAATGACGCCGACCAACTATCGCTACTTGGACGACCTCATGCTTGCACTCGAGCAGAACTTGTGACGATGTTTTTAGAATTCTTGCGAAAAATCTGGACCGCTGGAATTCGGGTTGTTACATTTGGTATCAGAGCCTAGATTTAGATTCCTATGTTGATAGTGATTTAACGTATTTGTATTTTTTTAGTATAAATATAAATATACTCTTAAAACCACAAAGAGAAGTGTAACGACCCGTAAAATTTTAATAGAATTAGGCACAAGGACAAACTTTGAAAAAAAATTAGACTGAAGAACACAAAGTTTCATTTTTGGGCTGAAGGACAAACTTTGAAAGAAAATTAGGCTGAAGGACAATGCTAAATATAGTTAGCATTTTGTACAGTGCAAACATTGTACAAAATGCTAATTATAACTAGCATTATATCCAGTTTTACATTGTACAAAATGCTAGTTGTATTAGCATTGTCCTAGTTTGTCCTTCAGCCTAAAAATGAAACTTGTTGTCCTTCAGCCAAAATTTTTATGAAAATTTGTCCTTGTGCCTATTTTCCACTTTTAAATATATATTTTAACTGAAATTTTGTGAAATTTTAAATAATTAAATTTGAATATAAAAAATTAATATTTGGAATGCATATAATTAAACATAACAAATGGTAAATTTTCATCTGATAATATGGAAGTTTATTTTATTGTGTAATTTTATTTCAATTCAAATCAGTTAAAAATCAATGATAATAAAATGTTTTCCAAACCCGAATATTTCTCTATAGGAAATTTGTAAATCATCTTTTGAGTGAAACTTCATATTTCGTTTCTCCAAATTTGGATTGCTATTGCTCCGTTTATCTTAATTCTGGCAAATTAGCAGCATTTTCGGTACCACATATCGACTTTTGACTGGATGGTCCCATCACTGATATCTGTATATCATTTTGATCGTCTCGTTGTACATATCTCTGCGGTATATTCGATTCTGTGTTTTGACGTCTGGTGCAAAACGAGATATGTGAAACGGTTCTCCGTACCGGTATCGTTTTACCCTTTTGAATTCTTTGTCCTTTCATTATTCACGTTATACAACTAAATTGCCAATTACCTCTTTGTTTTCCCTGAATTAAATTTTTGACTGTTGTAATTCCTATCGTTATATTTATTTATGATGGTGTCGTGCCTTGTGAAAAAAATATGAAAAAAATAAAATAAAATATATGAACAGGCACGTTCTCTCCCATTTTCAGATCCACCTGATGCTTCACTTTCTTCCATTGCCAAAACCAACTTCCCACCTTTCCATCGACCGTCCCTTCCTCTTCCCCATCCTCTAAGCCATTTCCGTCTCCTTCTATAGCCTGCCCTCCTTGAACCCGAGCCACAGCAACCACGCCTCTACCCGCCAGTGTAGCCATCTTCATCAATCTTTGATGCAGGACAAGCTATAATTCTCCAAGGCATAAGTCGTGACCGACTTAACTGGGGAGAAGGCATAAGTCGTGACCGACTTAAGGAAACAGGCATGAGTCATCCACGACTTAACGAAGGCGAGGAGATAAGTCATCCACGACTTAAGGAAGAGGCAATAAGTCGTCCACGATTTAACAGGAAAGATACAGGAGGAGCAGCACGAGTTGAGAATACACAAGGGTTAAGTCGTCTACGACTTAAGGGAGGTGATGAATCGCTGCCGAGTTACGACTTAGTTAAGTCGCACAGTTTTAAAACGAACCCTCTTAAGTCGCAGAAGCCTGAAGCCGAAGATTCTTATGCCGTGTTAATCTGAACCGTTGATGACTTAAGTCGTCCAAAGAAAGACCGCTGCTGGAGTTAAGTCCTCTATTTTAGGTCGCGTACGACCTAAGTTGAGTCGAGTGGAGTTGTTAAGTCGGCAACGACTTAAATGATGTATTTTCTATTGTTTTTTCTGTTTGCTAAGTCGCTAGGTTTTATTGTAATAAGTCATGAGTCGTCTGTACTTAAGTCGTAGGTCGTAGGATTGTGTTTCTGTATTGTAACTCATAAGTCGTATGCTTTGGCTGAGTCGTAAGTCAGAGAGCATGGTGAGTTAAGTCGAAGGCTATAAGTCGGAACCGACCTAAGAGTTGTGCAAATTTCTGTTGTTGAGTTGAACGCCTATAAATAGGCCGTGTGAGTCATTTGTAATAGTTTAGTGGATTTGAAATAAAACTCTTGTTTGTTAGCTTTGTGCTTTCACCAAATCGGTAGTTGAGTGTAATCTCCTATCTCCTCTTTCGGTTAATTGAGTGCGCTCGATTCAACGACTGCAGAAGCCGATTCACGAAATCTAGTGCGCTAGATCAACGTGCGAAGAATCGCAGATCTTTGAACCCAGTATCGTGCGCGATCAACGAGTTCGGGATAGCTATAATTCGGTATCTTCGGATCAACGAATTTGGGCATTTCAGTATTCATCAATCCACCGATTGCTACTTTCACAGAATCATCATTTTGTTATTCCGCTGCTGCACCAGTTTGGTATCAGAGCTTGTTTTAGCCAATCATAGCTAAATCGAGTCTTGGAGCCGATTTGTTTGAAGTTTGAAGTTGTTGTTCATCGCAAATTGCAACAAAGAAGGAGTTTTCGATCCACATCACTTTGGATCTAAGTTCGAATTGTGTTTGAATTTAAAGCGTGAAGAACTCCGGCCGAGATAAGCAAGTGAAGGCCGTGTACATCATTTGACCGAGAATTGAAGTGTTTGTGAAGATTTCAAGTATGCCGCCGAGAAGAGCTAATCGTCACCAAAACGTAGAAGCTTTGTATCGAAGAGAAGAAGCTGATGAGATGGAGCAAAGAATCAATGAACACTTTAGTGAAAAGCTTAACGAAGGAATTGGTCGGTTAGAGAAGATGATGTTAGAGATGAATCAAAATCGGAGAAGGGTTTCACCTGAATCTAACCATGGGGGAAGTAGAGTCTCGTCACATTCCAATCGAGACAGAAGTGTTGACGACGATCAAAGGCGTGGGAGGAACGTGAATGATCGAGAACGGAGGAATGTAGATAGAAGGAATGTAGAAAGACGTTATGGTAGTAGAGATGTGGGTGGATGTGATAGACAACGATATACATCTGATTTTGAAGAGGAGTATGATGGTGGTAGTGTTCGAGGACAAGGACGAGGACAAGGAAGAAATCACTCTAAGTATGATCACAAGTGGGAGTCGAGAATGAAGACTGAAATTCCTGAATTCAAAGGTGGTATGCAAGCGGAGGAGTTTCTAGATTGGGTAGCTAATGTTGAAGAAATTTTTGATTTCAAAGAAGTTCCAAAACATCGTAGAGTGAAGTTGGTTGCTACAAGGTTGAGGGGTAGAGCTTTGGCATGGTGGCAGCAAACCAAACTTACACGTGAACGAATGGGGAAGTCAAAAGTTGAATCTTGGGAGAAGATGAAGAAATTGATGAAAGCAACTTTCTTACCCTACAATTATCAATCTCTGATGTATCAACGTTTGCAGAACTTGAGGCAGGGCACAAAGACTGTTAATGATTATGTGGATGAGTTTTATCAGCTTATTGCGAGGAATGATATTATGGAAATGGAAGAGCAGCTAACATCTAGATTCATTGGGGGATTGAGAATGCAGATTCAGGATATGGTTAATATGTTCGATCCAAGATCTGTGGCAGAAGCACATCAGAAAGCGTTGGCTTGGGAGAAATAGGGAAGACGAGGAGGTGGTGTGTTTACTAATTCCAACAATCAAGTGAAGGGTGTTAGTGGGAGTTCTAATGTTTCTAAACCTATCAGTAAACCAGTGGTGAAGGAGGCTGAGAAGGTGAAGGTTAACAATGGTTTCAAATGTTACAATTGTCAGGAATTGGGTCATAAAAGCAATCAGTGTCCAAAGCCAAAGAAGAGAACCATGGTTGCAGAAGTTGAGGATGTTGATGGAGATTATTCTAGTCCAGTTGAGGAGGATGAGCAGGATATTGCATCAGGAGATGAAGGTTGTAATCTAATGTTGAGGAGATCATGTTTGACACCGAAGCAGGAAGAAGCTAGTTGGTTGAGGAGTAATATCTTTCAGTCGACATGCACTATACTGGGAAAGGTGTGTAAATTTGTGATTGACGCAGGAAGCTGTGACAATATCGTTTCAACCGAGGCTGTGACAAAGTTGAAATTGAAGACGTAGAAACATCCGAATCCATACAAGCTAGCGTGGTTGAGAAAAGGAGGAGAAGTGAAAGTGGATAGACGAGTTCGTGTTCCATTCTCTATTGGGAAGAAATACAAAGACGAAATCTGGTGTGATGTAGTAGAGATGGATGTTTGTCACTTACTTTTGGGAAGACCATGGCAGTATGATCGAGCAGTACAGCATGATGGTCGGACCAATAGCTACAGCTTTATGTTTGAAGGTACGAAGATTATCCTAGTTCCAAAGAAGAGACAGCAAGGAGAAAGTAAGTCGGAAGAGATTGAAGAGCTGAAAACTTTATTATCCTTGAAGTAGTTTGTTAAGGAGATTGAAGAGGAGCCCGAGGTATTCTTGTTGATTGGGCGTGAGAGCAGTGAAGAGGTTGAAATTCCAGAAGAAGTGAAACCAGTTTTGAAAGAATTTGAGGATGTATTTCCAGATGAGTTACCGAAGGAGTTACCGCCACTGAGAGACATTCAACATCAAATTGATCTGGTTCCGGGAGCAATGTTGCTACATAGACCACATTATCGAATGAGTCCGAAGGAACATGAAGAGTTGCGGAGGCAGGTAGAGGAATTGCTTGAACAGGGGCGTGTGCAGGAGAGTTTAAGTCCTTGTGCTGTACCAGCCTTATTGGTACCCAAGAAGGATGGGACGTGGAGGATGTGCACAGATAGTAGAGCATTGAATAAGATCACAGTCAGATACAGATTTCCGATGCCGAGGCTTGATGATTTATTGGATCAAATCAGTGGGTCCGTAATCTTTTCTAAGATTGACTTGAAGAGCAGTTATCATCAGATTCGCATTAGACCAGGGGACGAATGGAAGACAACATTCAAGACGAGAGAAGGATTGTATGAATGGCTGGTAATGCCGTTTGGTCTATCGAATGCACCAAGTACATTCATGAGGGTGATGAACCAAATTTTCAGACCGTACATTGGGAAATTTGTGGTGGTTTACTTTGATGATATTCTGATCTACAGTGCTAGTACAGAGGAACATGTTCAACATTTGAGGAAAGTGTTAATTATTCTTCGTGAAGAACAATTCTATGCTGCTATGAAGAAATGTGTTTTTATGGCGAGGAGTGTTCTATTTCTGGGGTATGTTGTATCAGAGGAAGGTATACAGGTGGACCAGAGTAAAGTTGAGGCAGTCAGAAATTGGCCACAGCCCAAGACGATAACAGAGGTTCGGAGTTTTCATGGGTTAGCTTCATTTTATAGAAGATTTATTCCACACTTTAGCAGTGTAATGGCACCTATTACGGATTGCATGAAGGGTAAACAATTTGCATGGACAGAGGAAGCAGGGGATGCTTTTGAGAAGATCAAGGAGTTGCTGACGTCTGCACCAATCCTAGTATTGCCAGATTTTTAGTTGTTGTTTGAGCTACACACTGATGCGTCAAAGGTTGGGATAGGAGGAGTGTTGAGTCAGAGGGGGCGTCCTATTGCATACTTTAGTGAGAAGTTATCTGGAGCGAAGATGAGATACAGTACATATGATGTGGAATTTTATGCTGTTGTGCAAGCTATCAAACACTGGAGACATTATCTATTTCAGAAAGAGTTTGTTCTTTACACTGATCATGAGGCATTGAAGCATTTACAAGGTCAAGACAAGATTTCAGCGAGACATGCATCATGGATTGCATATCTACAACAGTTTACTTTTGTTGTTAAACACAAGTCTGGGGTGACGAATCGTGTGGCTGATGCTTTGAGTAGGAGGAGTCATTTGTTGACTACACTGAAAGTTGAGGTAACAGGGTTTGATGTGTTGCTAGAGTTATTTGTCGATGGTCCTTACTTTGCAAAGTTCGTTGATAAAGTCAAGGAGGGAGAGACGGATGAGTTTATGACGGTAGATGGTTTTCTGTTCAAGGGAAATCGATTGTGCATACCTGATTGTAGTTTGAGAATGAAGATTGTAAAAGAGCTACATGGAGAAGGACATGTTGGGAGATACCGTACATTACAGTTGATTTCACAGTCTTACTTTTGGCCATCGATGAGGAAAGAGGTGGAGAGGTTTGTGGAGCGATGTCATATCTGTCAGGTTTCGAAAGGAACTGCGACTAATGCTGGATTATATATGCCGTTACCTGTACCAACTAAACCATGGGTTGATGTGAGTATGGACTTTGTGTTGGGATTGCCGAGAACACAGCGTGGAAACGATTCCATTTATGTAGTGGTTGACCGATTTTCGAAAATGGCACATTTTATTGCTTGTAAGAAGACGGCGGATGCTGTTCATGTTGCTCAGTTGTTTTTCAAAGAGATATATCGACTTCATGGATTGCCAGAATCGATTGTGTCGGACAGGGATACTCGTTTTCTAAGTCATTTTTGGCTAAGTTTGTGGAAGATGGTGGGAACGAAGTTGAACTTTAGCAGCGCTTATCATCCGCAAACGGATGGACAGACCGAGGTTGTGAACAGATCATTGGGAAATTTATTACGATGTCTGGTGCAAGGCAATCTGAAGAGTTGGGATGTGAAGTTATGTCAAGCAGAGTTTGCTCATAATCATGCAGTGAATCGTAGTACAGGTTTCAGTCCATTTCAAATAGTGTATTCAAGCTTACCAAAGGGACCGTTGGAGTTAACGGTCATACCACAACCAAAGAAGATAGTCAAGAAAGCTGCTGATTTTGTTGAAGGATTGACAGAGTGTCATAGAATCGTTCAAGAACGATTGAAAAAAGCAAATGAGAAGTATAAACGATCTGCCGATCTGAAGCGAAGAAATATTGAATTTAATGAAGGTGATATGGTATATGCTGTGTTAACAAAGGATCATTTTCCAGTGGGTACTTATAACAAGATGAAAGCCAGAAAAATTGGTCCGGTAGAAATCGTAAAATGGATTAACGAAAATGCTTACAAGTTGAAGCTACCAGAGGATGTGTACACGTCTGACGTATTCAATGTTAAGCATCTAGTACCTTATCATGGGGATGAGTGTGTCATGGAGAAAGAAGGTGCAAATTCGAGGACGAATTCCTCTCAACCAGGGGAGGATGATGCAGGACAAGCTATAATTCTCCAAGGCATAAGTCGTGACCGACTTAACTGGGGAGAAGGCATAAGTCGTGACCGACTTAAGGAAACATGCATGAGTCATCCACGACTTAACGAAGGTGAGGAGATAAGTCATCCACGACTTAAGGAAGAGGCAATAAGTCGTCCACGATTTAACAGGAAAGATACAGGAGGAGCAGCACGAGTTGAGAATACACAAGGGTTAAGTCGTCTACGACTTAAGGGAGGTGATGAATCGCTGCCGAGTTACGACTTAGTTAAGTCGCACAGTTTTAAAACGAACCCTCTTAAGTCGCAGAAGCCTGAAGCCGAAGATTCTTATGCCGTGTTAATCTGAACCGTTGATGACTTAAGTCGTCCAAAGAAAGACCGATGCTGGAGTTAAGTCCTCTATTTTAGGTCGCGTACGACCTAAGTTGAGTCGAGTGGAGTTGTTAAGTCGGCAACGACTTAAATGATGTATTTTCTATTGTTTTTTCTATTTGCTAAGTCGCTAGGTTTTATTGTAATAAGTCGTGAGTCGTCTGTACTTAAGTCGTAGGTCGTAGGATTGTGTTTCTGTATTGTAACTCGTAAGTTGTATGCTTTGGCTGAGTCGTAAGTCGGAGAGCATGGTGAGTTAAGTCGAAGGCTATAAGTCGGAACCGACCTAAGAGTTGTGCAAATTTCTGTTGTTGAGTTGAACGCCTATAAATAGGCCGTGTGAGTCATTTATAATAGTTTAGTGGATTTGAAATAAAACTCTTGTTTGTTAGCTTTGTGCTTTCACCAAATCGGTAGTTGAGTGTAATCTCCTATCTCCTCTTTCGGTTAATCGAGTGCGCTCGATTCAACGACTGCAGAAGCCGATTCACGGAATCTAGTGCGCTAGATCAACGTGCGAAGAATCGTAGATCTTTGAACCCAGTATCGTGCGCGATCAACGAGTTCGGGATAGTTAGAATTCGGTATCTTCGGATCAACGAATTTGGGCATTTCAGTATTCATCAATCCGCCGATTGCTACTTTCATAGAATCATCGTTTTGTTATTCCGCTGCTGCACCAATCTTCCTTCTCTACCGCTACCTTGTAGCTCCTTCGAGCTTCTTCCATTTTCATAAGAACGGTATATATATATGATTTATTTGAGTATTATATAATATAATATATATATATATGTACTTGATTTTGAACATATCCCTGCTTTACTATAATAATATGTTATTGTATGTATATATTTGAGTCTACAATATAAATATATAATCTTGCAGCATTATTATGTTTACAGTGTATAATATTTGCAGTTTTTTTATGTATATAATATTGATTTTTAAAATGTTATAAGTACATTAGCTATATATTTTTTTATATGGGTAATAGGTTAGTATATATAGTGGTTATATACGTTAGATTTTGTACGAATATATATGTTGTTTATTAATATGTATACAGTTTGTATGTGTAAATATATAAAGTTGTATAATGTATAAATTCCTATTAATATATATATATATATCTAAGTATGAGTGTTATACGTTATCCAAGAATTTATATTTATGCTAGTTTTAAATATGCCAGCGATGTATATATGAGCTGGGTTTGTCCCAAGTATCATTTTGTAATATACATACTAAGAAATTGTTTTAAAATATATAATAGGTTAGGTTAATATTTGATATACATAGGTGTTATAACAATGATAATAAAGTATGTTCACATATAAGTTTCATATATTATTAATATATATTATAAGCTTTCGTATATTCACGTTGTGCATATGAGTTGAATGTCTGCATGGGTTAGTTTATAATATTTATATAGTAGTATATATTCTATGCATTCTAGCTAGGTGTATAAGCTGCTCTAATTCTACATATATGTAATTGCTTACAATATATTATTACAGTATAAGGTATATATATATTTATAGGTTTATATCAGTCGGTTATATGAACTTGTTTATATATGTTTGCTTTTATATATTTTTTGTTTCATTCCTGTATTTATATCTTACTTTAGGCTAATGTATATAAGTACTTTTATATGTATTATAATATATACGAATGAATATTATAATTAAGTTTGCTTGTATACATTATATTGTATATATATAAAACTTACGTTCGCATATCTATATTGGTGGGCCTAAGCAGCTCTTCTCTCTTATTATACTAGTATTGTGATAACGGTATTTTAAATTTTGTTTTAATTTTTTTTAAAGGTCTGTTCGCATAGTAATCGATATGTACCATCTGTTGCTCGTTTATGTATAAGTATATTTAAAGGTGTTAACATATATAAGATGGTTTATATAGATTTCTATAATATGTTGGCAGTATTCTAGTATACTTATATTTCTGTTTTGCGTGTGAGTTCTTTGGTCTGCATATTGTATATAATCTATATTTATTATATTATATTATATTATATATATAAGTAAGTTTATATGTATTATCATTAAGTAAGTTATATTGATCTTTCAAAAAATATAGTGATTTTAGAATAAAATAGGTATGTAAATTTATATAAGTTCTGTGTGGATTTCTTTTAGTGTTAGTTATATATGTATATTAAGTTATATATATACATTTAGTATCCCATATTGTTACAGTATATATAGTATGTTATATTTTAAAGTTAGAGTCTGTATTTGTATATATATGATTATACTGTTATATATCTACAGTAATTTATATATTAGTTTAAGAGAGTTATATGGGTTTTATAATATTGAATTTAAATTTTAATATATATATATATATATATGTGTGTATATAAGTTGTTTGTTATATAAATGATGTTATAGTTTATGTAGATGTTTATGTATATATAGATATGTTTGTTTTATTCTATGTGTTTATTTAAAACAATGATTTTGAAATACATATACATTTAATTCAATATGTGTTTGAAATTTAAATATTATTTATATATATATAGTTATATATAGCTATATATATGAGTTCACTTATACCAATTATCTTCATTGATCCAGTTTTGATTTGATTTCATCTATTCCAAGCTGTCAGATATGTCCGTCGAACTCGTGTCAATCTTGTCTTGCTTTGCTTTGGAATTCGTGCTTGGATCTGTAACTCATTTCATTGTCTATTCTCTCTAGCCTCGAAAGGTGAGCAATCACTCACAATTAACGTTCTTATATTTATTAAATTTGATTTCAATTGAAATGTCAATTGAAATATACTGCTGCTAGTTATTTACATTACTATATATATGCTGTTATCTGTATCTGTTCACCTGTGACATCTGACACCCTTATATGTTATTTATATTGATGATATATGCATGTTACTGATTGTTATATTATTATCATATCTGTTATCACTCTGCAAGTTCCCTGTTAGTATAGAATTCACTATGGGTTGAAATGATACATACCCGAACGATCTGTAGAATAGGAGAAAATCGTTATGGGTTGAAATGATAAACCCAAACGATTTTCATTGACATTGAATTTGGGATTGCGGGTTGAAAAGATATATACCCATATATATTTAAATTGCGGATTGAAATGATAAATATCTGTATCACTTGACCATAGAATAGAAAATTATATACAGACACAGTTGGTCTATACATAAATATTTTTAAAATGATTTCTATGGTTTTGAAAAGAAATATATGGTTTTAATAAATATTGATTTTAAAGATTTATTAAAGTTGATTTAATAAAGTTGATATATAATATGTTTAAGTATTTATTTAATGTATATATTTTCAAATATAGAGTTTATAATGATTCGGGTTGGAAAGATAAATTTGAAATCGATTTGAAATTATATTTATTTAAGAATTTTACATAAATAAGTTTGATTTGAAATTTATTTAAATTTGAAATTTTAAAGATACATTTTATAACTTGAATTTGATTAAAAGTGACTTAAATGAATATTTCAAATTTACATAAATTGAAATGGGATATTTTGTTTATTTAAATTTGTAAATTGAAGTTGTATTTAGATGTTATTGAATATTTAAAGATTTAAATATATTGAAATTGAAATGGCTTATTTTATGGTTCAAATATGTATTTGAAATCGATGATTTGAAATGGTTTATGGAGAAACTGAATTGAATTTAAATTTGAGGATTTGAGATTAGATTAGATTTGAATTTTGGAATCCAAGTTGAGTTGAATCGATTTGTGAAATTTGAGGAAACTATTTTATTATATAAAGTATTTTAAATTATATTTAAAACTATTTTATATTATTTTATAAACTATTTTTAATATAAATATTTTTAGTATAAACTATTTTTAATATAAACTATTTTTAATATAACTATTTTTAATATAGACTATTTTTAATTTAACTATTTTTAATATAAACTATTTTAAATATACTAATTATTTTAATATAAATTGTTTTAACTTATAACTATTTTATATAAATTATTTTATTTTATAAACTATTTTATTTTCTATACTATTATTAATATCTAAACTGTTTGAAGGAAAGTGTTATGATTTCAAAGTGTTATGATTTCCAAAGTTATGAATTTCAAAGTATTATGATTTCTAAAGTATTATTATTTCAAATTGGTTTGGTTTCGAAAGTATCATATCTTTGAAAGTACTATGATTTTGGAAGTGAATATTCTTGAAATTGAAATGATATCGTATTGATATGTTTTTGAAATGACCGCAGTGTTATAATAACGATTGGTTGTTAAAGAGACCGGGATCAGATATGGGCATACTCTCTATCGATACCGAAAACCACTTTAACAACTGTGTACGCGGTGGAGATTCCAGAATGAAGTAGGATGGTGGCGACGATTCTATATGAGGTATATACGAGGACCCGACTCCCGAGAGTTGGCATAAGGTGGCTAAAATAGGAGCAATTGACGAACTAATGAGGTAGCTCCTCTGATCGGGCACACTCCATCGTATGCCATTCCATTACTTTGTGATTGATTTGGTGCACACCTTCGGATTTTCGGGAGTGTGGCTCGAGGTGGGCGATTGCTGCGGCTCTCCATTACCACCGGCCCGGAAGTGTAATTGGTATATCTACCCTGGCATTGCCTAGTTGTGCCGTGTCACCTACCCTAGCGCACCTTTTACGAGTTTGATTTGTGTCGTACCTATGGAGTATCCTCTGGTAGCTCCAGTTTACGGGGTATTACGGTACTGTATAGACTATTGGCACTATAAAATGTGTTAAGGGGGATATGGGTAACGCCTTAATGCTATTTTTAAATAGTTTATTTTACTATAGATATTATTATAATAGCGTATATTACTACATAGTAGATAGTTCCACGGATTCTTAGAGGATGGTTATCCCAAACATCCTTTGAGTTACTTGTATTTCAGTTGATATTTCACTTGAGTTGGATTTATTGATATAAGAATGTTAATCCTGACTCGAGTGTTTTGTGTTTTTGCTTTACGCTCGGGTCAGACTGAGTGATATAGTATTTGAGACTCACCTTTGGAGTTGGACCTTCGCTTGGAGATCCATCTATCGATTCTGCTTTCAGTTATTCAATTGATTCCAGTGATGTATTCAGATTTTGTATTTGACTATTGTATTGAGACATCTATGTATTCGAGACTTCTGTTGTAACTTGTTTAACTTTGTTATATATATATATATATAGTAGCTTCATGAACTACTATTCTTTTGTTTCCACTGCATTATTGTTATATTACTCTGTGTCTGTGATTCTGTGATTATTTATTTACTGTATATGCTGAGTTTTGCCAAATTAAATTAACAATCTGATATTTTGAGCAATTCAAGTCCGACATGTATGGATGCGAATGGTTGAAAATTTCAGGATGTTACAATTTACACATATTTTCTCATTTTTAACCCAAATTTTTTTTATACAACTATTGTTTATGTTAACAAAATGTTTTCACAACATAAATAAAAATTATTTAAGCCATAAAAATAAATTTCTATTATTAAAAGTCTATTTTTATTAAATACTACAATTTACATTATAAGTTACATAAAACACTATTTTTATCATCAAAATTTACACAAAAATTATTTTCTTGTCAAATTAAATGCAACAAACCATATTAACATTATTTTTGCATCCAAATATTATTTTAGAACAAGATTTCACCTTTTTATTTACAATATTCACCATATAAAATTTTAATACTTCATTAAAATTTATAAAAATTAATATTTGGCAATAATTTGCAAAATTATTGCAATTTATCAAATTAAAACCCTGCATTGCTCATTTTTGTTATCAACTAACATAATAAAGTTTTAAAACTTTATTTTTCAACATTATATATTTATTTCAACAAATTAATGTTGATTTAAATTATTTTATCTCACTTAATTAATTCAATAAATCCCTAAATTATCATATTTCTCTTGTTCACACTTTTTCAACTTAATTCCCAACCAAACAAATCTTAAATTCCATTTATTCTCCAAAACTCATTGCTTATTTTAAAATAAACAATTTTAACAAAATTCCCATCATTTTATTTTACTTCAAATTCAACCCAGCTCATATTTTAAATCCATTTTCCTCAAGTTTTCTCCAAACTAAATATATATCTCCAAAACTCCATATTTAATCATTTTCAATAATCTAATATCTTTTTTTTCTAAAATTTTCCCCAAGTAAATTCCAAAACCAAATTTTAGATTTTCCTTAGATAATTTATTTAAATTATTTCCAAATTATATTTTATCTCTTGATTAATAAATTATAATCTCATCATAATTTATTGTTTTTATTATTAACAGGTAATCGCCAAAACAAGGGTTGTTACAACAAGCCATAAGCAAAATAATAACTTTCTAACTATATCAACATTTGATTTCATTTTTCAAGTCTAATATCATCATGACATACAAGCATACATATACCAAACCAAATCAACACTATAATCCATCAAAAAACCAATTATTTGCAATAATAATTAACAGCAAAATAAAGGTTAAAAATTTCCTTTAAAGAAGTGAGTATTACTCACCAAAAGCTAACAAAATTGACTAGAATAAACATTACAACTTGGATCGGCCTTAAACCTTGGATTACTTTATGTAAAAATTGGATTTTTGGTCTTGTAAAGACCCTTTGGGTTCAGCCTAGAGGGTATGTGGGCTCAACCATGATGGTGTATGTAACAACCCGCATATTTTACGATTTTATATTTAAATATTTTATTTAAATATAGCATGCTTAGTCGGATTATAGTCCGAAAAGCTACTTTTTGCAAACAGTCGAATTAGGACTTGAGACCACTTCCATTGAGTTCAAAATGCCATTTGCGACCTTTTTGAGTATAAACATTGATATGTTTGGAGTTGAGTGAATTTTGCTATTTTTCACTTAGGGCTTTGGGTTTGGGTTTCAGCCCAATAACCTAACATAAGACCCTAGCTCCACCCCCTCTTCTCTTCATTCACTTTCATTTCCTAATACCTTCAAGCTTTAGAAAAAACGGGGGAAGAGAAAAGGAAATAGAAATTCTTAAGCCCTAGTTTCTTTTACAAATCCAAGTTTTAGCTCCAAAATCAAAGAGAAGCTTAGGTAAGCATCCTCTTCATCTTCTCCAACACATTCTCTCTTCAATTTTAGAAATTTCCTAAACCTAACTTAGGAAATGTTCTTCTTTTGAGCTTAGATTCAAGGTTCTTGGGTTAAAGTGAAGAGTGGTTGATCTTTCCTTTGTGATTAAGCTTCTCATTCATTATTTTTGGGTTTAAAGGTGAGATTTTTATCTCACATCTAAGTCTATATCTATCTTTATTGTTAGGTATGAATTCCTGAAATCTATTCCTTGTCCATTTGCTTTTGAATTGAATTGGTTTTATTAAAATTCCAATTTTTAGTGTTTTGAAGTTAAATCTTTAAAAATCATAGCTTTGATGTTTTATCGTGCTTTTGGTGGTGTATCGAAGAGCCTATAGGGCTGGGTTAGCGATTGGCGTAAACCCCTAGTGCCCATTGCTCGTCCGATCATGATTTGTTGGATTTTTTGCCCCACTTAGGGGCTAGGCTGAATATGCTTCTGAAGCAGGTTCAGTCGACTAAACCAGGAGGTCAGTCGACTGAACTAGTAGATGAAAAATGCTAAGAAGCAGGTTCAGTCGACTGGACCAGTGGGTCAGTCGACTGAACCAGAACCCAGGAATTTTCCTGGGTCTGTATCAGTCGACTGACCTTCTGGTTCAGTCGACTCACCCTAGGGCAGAAAATTTCGTATCCCTGTATCAGTCGACTGACTACCTGGTTCAGTCGACTGACCTGCTTATTTCAGCCTATTTTGCCTATTTTGCTTGAGGTTCCAATTTTTATCGATTCGTGATTATCTGATTTGTTGTTATCGTTTATTATCGACTTTGACGACTTCTTCTTTGGGATTTTTGAGAATACCCATTTTGATGGATTCGGTATCGATTTCTTTGGATTTGGTTCACGTCTTCGTATGTGAATTTTTTGATGATTGATTGTTTCTACAATCATTTCTATGATTTGTCACTTTAAAATACAAAGGTTTTTTTATACTAGTAGTAAATATTCAAACTCTTTCACAAAGATAATTTCATCTATTTACTAGCTTAGTGTAATTCACACTTTTTATAGATCTATGATTATCATTTTGTGGTTTAGACTAGCAATGTGCGATGTCTCTTTGTCCACGTAGGGCACTGTACCTCGTTTTATTGAGCTTCGTCTCATTCCTTTATGGGCTAGCGACCCATGTTCTTTTATGGTGTTTGGTTTATCGGATGTACCATTATTGTACTACATCGATGTCTCGGCTTTTTGATTCATCGGATGTACCGTTATTGTACTACATCGATGCTCGGATTTTTGGTTCATCGGATGTACCGTCATTGTACTACATCGATGTCCCGGCTTTTTGGTTCATCGGACGTACCGTTATTGTACTACGTCGTTGTCCCAGCTTATCAGGTTCATCGGGCGTACCGTTATTGTACTACGTCGTTGTTCCGAATTACTTGAGTATCAGGTTCATCGGGCGTACTGTTATTGTACTACGTTGTTGCATCGGATCTATGGTTAGCGACCATGGGATAGTGAACCATTTTTGATACACATGTTGGTGAGTTTTCATGCTCCCGTTTGTGATAGGCCTCACCCCTTATGATTTTTGGATTTCTGATTGATGATTTCTAGAATTTGTGTTTCACCAATTTTCGTGAATTGGCATTGATATGTTTTGTCAATATTTGTGTTTTGGTGAATAATTTAAAGAATGTGATTCTTTTGGTGTTTTGAGATTCATGAGATATTGTATGATTTTTATTGATATTTTATGTATACTTGATAGAGTATGGCATTTTCGTTATCATACGTTTTTGGTCATATCTCTTATCCTATCTCATTTTATATGATATTTATAGCTAGACTGATCCTTTTATTATTTTCTTTTTAAATAATACTCGGGTCAGACCGAGGTATTTCAGGTGCTCCTGCTTGACTTCTTATCAGGGTCCTTCACTTGACTTTTGGCTAACTACTTTAGCATAGTAGTTTTTGTTAGTATACATTTGAGATAGAGACTCCTTGTTGTATACTTATTCTTTTGTCTAGCTTGTATCTATTCTTTTGTGATGTAGTGGATCTTGTTTAACCACTACTTTGATGTACACTTCTATGTGTTATATTCATATCTGTTTCCGCCTTTGTGATATGAATGTCTGTGACTGATTTGTGTTATGCTTATTTCTATATTTGTTTCCGAAGTCCACATAGCCACTATGTGGTAGCTTTGAGTTTGTATTTGATATGTCGGATTTCCTCTTGAAATGAAATGTAAGTTATATTATCTGACATATCGGTACTCGCAAAAAGCAATTACACAGATGGTCACTCCTCAACAGCCTTATTCTTCGTGCTAGTCGACGGCATTACCCCGTAGTGTCCTTAGCTAGCGTGAGTATAAAGGTGGGGTGTCACAGCATGGTATCAGAGCCAAACTTCGGAATAATGTAGAATTAGCAAGGATCATTGTCCTAAGTCTTTCTTAGGAATCGTGCCATAGGATTTAATTCGAGTCTTCATACCGTTCTATCCTATTTCTTTTTATTATGCCTTGTTTTACCAATCAATTGTTTGATATTCATTCTGAGAATAACCTTTTTCCTCTTCTTTCTTCCTTTCTTAGAGAAGAGAAATGGTTAGACCAGGCCATCCCAGCGCCAGTCAATCTAGTGCTACTCCTCAGGATGGAGTATTTATGTCAGCTCAACAACTTTTAGATCTTGTGAACAATGCCCAAGCTGCCAGACCCATTCCAGCGCCTACTCACCCTAAATCTGGGTTTGCACGCTTGTGCAGAGATTATACTGCTTTTGGTGGAAGGCCATTCAAGGGATCCGAAAACGTTATAGAAATCCAAGCTTGGCTTAGATCATGCGATCACATCTTTTCCCGCATGGATCTTATTGATCCACTTCGAGTCCAAGTGGCTTCTAGTATGCTCCAAGAAAGGGCATTAGATTGGTATGAGCTTTTGATTTCTGAAATTATCGAAGCGGATCTTACTTGGGAGAAATTCCGGGAAAGGTTCGAATTTAAGTTTGTGCCGGAGGTTGAAAAAGTAACTTTAGCCCGACGCTTTATTGACCTTGTTCAAGGTGAATCTTCTGTGATCGACTATGTCGCATCTTTTGAATCTCTCTGTAAATATGGGGTCGAGTATATTAATACCCCATTGAAGAAAAATCAAAGGTTTGTCTATGGGTTGAATAAGAACCTTAAAAAGCCTTTACTTCTGAAACTGGAAGTATCTTTCGATCAACTTATTAATATCGCTCTTCGACTTGAAGAGGCCGATAATGAAACTGATGTTGAAGATGTGCATGCCAAACAGAACTTCAACAATAACATGAAGAGGCCTATAAAGTTCAAAGGCCCCAATCCCAACAAGAAAGGGAAATAAGAAACTCCGGTAGCAAAGACTCCTACCTTTAGTCGTGGACAATGCTACAATTGTGGTTCCACGGACCATTATGCTAATAGGTGTCCAAAACCTCTCTTTTGTCGTTATTGCAAAAGTTCGGGTCATCTTTTATCTTCATGCCCCAAACTTCCAAGAAAGAGAGAGGAAAAGCTAAATGTTGTGCAAGCTCCTAGTGACACTTCTCGTGGTCAAGGTATTTCTCCTTCTATCCTTGATGGCAATATTTTATTTCATGATCTTCTTATTTGATTTCTTTTGATACGGGTGCGTCCCATTCTTTTATATCAAAAGAACTTGTTGGTTCTTTCTCTTTAAATATTATGGTCTTGGTGACTTCATTGAGAATTGCGAATCTGATTGGTGGATCCGCAACACTCAGTTTACTTTGTGAAAATGTCGAGATTATTTTATGTGATTATTCTTTTCAAGCCGATTTGCACGTTATGCGTTACTTAGGCTTCGGAATTGTTTTTTGAGAAAGGATTGGCTTAATCATTATGAAGCCCATATCCTATGTCCCGAGCGGACTATCTATCTTCGACATCCTCAATCTGTTAAGCAGATTTCTATTTTTTTTTCTTATTGATTTCGATTCCTAATTTGGTGACATCAATTTATTCTTTAAACCCACTTGATGAGGAAAGTTTTATTTCTCTCACTCAAGTAGGTTGTGAATTTTCCGGTATTTTTGAGATTGTCTTAGGATTATTGATGTGTACGTAAATGTGCATATTTTTACCACCATATTTAATCTATTTAGATTAAATAAATGATCATATCGGGTATTTTAACTTGTTTAAACCAAAATTCAAATTATTTGAAATTGTCACATATTCATCTTCATCCAAGGGCAAAATGGTCATATTTGTGCATATATTAATTTTCTAAAATTTAATTGAAAATTTCTATATTATTTTGTAGGAATTTAAATTCATATACAAGTGGTTTCATGATCACATATGCATGCACAAGAGTGAAGAGAACAAATGAAGATGGAAATAATTCAAAGTGAAGATCATGGAGGACCCCACCTACCCACCTACCTTAATGTACAAATTAGAGGCTAATGCACATGCTTATGGAATTAATGGCTTCATGTACACTTAAATGAGGATTATTTGAAGCTAATGATTACTTGGCCTCCACACTTCCTAAGAGGGTATTTTGGGCATTCCCCAAAAATATGAATTAGGGTTTAACACATGTATAAAATCCCCTTATGTTTCATGTAACTCCTCTCTCCATTAGTCTCTCTTTAGTTTAGTTTTTAGCTTAGAAATAAAAAGAAAGCTCTCTTTCTCTTTTCATGGCTACTTAGCCATTTTTATTTTCATGTAATTTCCTTTCTTTTTCTTATGCAATTTAATTACTTGTTCATTTTCTTTCCTTGTTCATTTACTTTAATGTTGGTAGTGTAGATTTACATTCATGCAAAGTAGATTAGTTTAATTCTTGTTAATTAGCTTCTCTTTTCCATTATCTTTCATTTTCCTTTCTTTCATGTTGCTAGCTACATTTGTTAATCAAATGACAAATATGAGAGGCTAAAACCCTTCAATTTAGGGGTAATGAAGCTCTCTAATTATGTAGCTTCAACTATTTGTTAATTCATGCTCTCTTTTTGTGCTTAATGATGATCAATGAAGTGTTTTATTTGTTGTTCTTGCTTTGAATTTGATAGCCTATATTATTGACATCAAATAGGCTATGCTTAAACAATCACTAACACAAATGCCTCTTCATCAAAATATGATTATGGCATAAGAAAGTGATTTGAAATTAAAATTTGATGGTCTATATTTCTAATCAATAGTTTATAGGCCATACTTAAAATAGATTTCATTTTCACTTTCATTGTCAAGTTTCATGAAAGCTAGTAAGTGGTTTAAGGGGTGTGTTATAGTTTGATGGCTTATGTTGGCTAATCAATAGCACAAATATGTCATACTTATGATAAACACATCAATTAAAGCACTAATGACCATAAAAGAGAGATTATGATTTCATATGTGTTGAACTACATGATCTAGAGAGTGGATTTATTCTCTAAATTGTCATTTAACTCTTATATTTGCATTTCTTTTCTCTTTGTTTGTTTTCTCATTTTTCTAACTTAACAATCTCTCGACTTTGGTATAATTTGGTTGAATAGAATTTTTAAAATCTTCAATTCCCTGCGGATCGACCCATACTCGCCACGTACTACAAGTGTACGCCGTGCGCTTGCGGTTATATTTTTATTACAAAATTCGTTCGACGGTTTTCTAAATCGGTAGAATTTCCGTCGACGAACAATTATCACCTAAGCAATCTATTGAGTGGTGCTAAGGTCTTTTCAGCTCGACCTTGCCGCCGGTTTTTATCAGCTACGAGTTGCGGAGAGTAGCATTCCATTTACCGCATTTCGCACTCGTTATGATTCTTGTGAGTGGTTCGTTATGTCATTCGGTTTGACAAACCTTCTACCTTATTTCATCCAACTTATGAATCGAGTATTCTATGAATATCTCGATGAGTTTATCCTTGTATTTATTAATTATGGATGAAAACAACAATTTAAAATTTGCAAATCTTTTTAATAAGATATTTATAAGTATAATGGGATTTTGTTCTTAAAACAAGCAAAGAATATTCGTGAAATTTCTAAGAGGCATGTTTATCATATAGAAGATGATTTTGTGTTGTTTTGCCCATTGAGTGCTTTAAGAATTCTGATCGATGTGCTTGATCAACGTTATCGATAGGAATCTCCTAAATGCTATGTTGAGACAGTCAAACACAGTAAATTGACTCATAATAAGTAAATTTTTTTAAAAAGATGATTACATTTAAGTTAACGATAATTTTGAATGTATTAGCTTTTCGGGAAAGAGGATCATTTGAAAGAACTCCTTTCTGATGCCTTTATTCTTGCGATTCCCGAAGGGAACCAAGATTTCACTGTTTCTACCGATGCTTGTCGTATTGGTTTGGGTGCCATTCTCTTGCAAAGGGAATGTGTTATCACATATGCTTCTTGACAATTAAAGCATGTCGAGACTAGATATGCCATTCATGATCTAGTGCTTGCGGCCACTGTTTTTGCTCTTAGAATTTGGCGTCATTATCTTTTGGGAGAGAAATTTATTCTCTACACCGATTATAAATCTTTGAAGTATTTATTTTCTCAAAAGGTACTTAATTTGCGTCAACAACGTTGGCTCGAGTTCCTTGCATCTTATGATCTTGATATTCTTTATACCCCGAAAAAGGGTAATTGTGTTGTCGATGTCCTTAGTCGTAAGCAACAAGCAGTTGTTTCAATGATGATATCCGAATGGAATGATCTCGAGACTTTATCCACTTGTGAGATTCGAGATCGTGAGTCCAATTTATGTTCATCTCTTGTTTTGTGTAGCCTTGAGGCTCGTCCTTCTCTTTTGGACCGTTCCTCTTTTGGCTAAACTCTATGTCAAAGAAATTGTTAAATTGCATAGAGTTCCTACTTCTATTATTAGCAATCATGATCCATTATTTTACTAGTGGATTTTGGTAAGGTCTTCAAAAGCTTTGGGAACAAAGCTTAATTCTAGCACCGCTTATCATCCTCAATCCGATGGACAAACCGAGCGTGTGAATCAAACTCTTGAAGATCTTCTTTGTGCATGTGTTCTTGATTTTGGTGGAAGTTGGGAAGATCATATTTTTCTTATTGAGTTTTCCTATAATAATAGCTTCTAATCTAGTATTGGTATGGCACCTTTCGAGGCACTCTACGGAAGGCCATGCTGATTTCCTTCGTGTTGGCTTGAAGCCGGTGAGAAGCTGGTTTTAGGTCCTGATTTTATTGGTATTCATTTGTGTTTCACCTATGAAGGGTGTTGTGCATTTCAGTCGATCGGGAAAGTTAGTACCTCGATATGTTGGTCCTTTTCCCATCACTGAACGTATTGGTTCCGTGGCTTATCGCCTTTTATTACCGGCTCAATTTTTCTGCTATTCATGACGTTTTCCACGCCACTCATCTATGGAAATGCCTTAGGGATTCCGATTTTATTCTTGAGCCTGGTGTTGTTGAAGAAATTGAGGTTTCACCAGGTTTGACTTATGAGCAACATCTTATTCGCATCATTGCTTTGGAGGTTGAGCGCCTTTGAAATAAAGATTTCCCTTTTTGTGAAAGTTCAATAGTTCTCAAATCCCAAGGATTGCTCTTGGGAATCCAGAGAATTCATCGAGCAAACATGTTCGGGCTTACTCTTTCGTGCTCTTTATGGTGAACTTCTTATTTTAAAATTTTCTTTTGTGTTGATATGCTTATATGGTATTACTCTTTATCTTCTCCATAAGTATTACGAGGATGCAATTTCTTTAAGGAGGGGAGTCTGTAACAACCCGCATATTTTACGATTGTATATTTAAATATAGCATCGTTAGTCGGATTATAGTCCGAAAAGCTACCTTTTGCAAACAGTCGAATTAGGACTCGAGACCACTTCCATTGAGTTCAAAATGTCGTTCGCGGCCTTTTTGAGTATAAACATCGATATGTTTGGAGTTGAGTGAATTTTGCTATTTTTCACTTAGGGCTTTGGGTTTGGGTTTCAGCCCAATAACCTAACATAAGACCCTAGCTCCACCCCGTCTTCTCTTCATTCACTTTCATTTCCTAATACCTTCAAGCTTTAGCGAAAATGGGGGAAGAGAAAAGGAAATAGAAATTCCTAAGCCCTAGTTTCTTTTACAAATCTAAGTTTTAGCTCCAAAATCAAAGAGAAGCTTAGGTAAGCATCCTCTTCATCTTCTCCAACTCATTCTCTCTTCAATTTCATAAATTTCCTAAACCTAACTTAGGAAATGTTCTTCTTTTGAGCTTAGATTCAAGCTTCTTGGGTTGAAGTGAAGAGTGGTTGATCTTTCCTTTGTGATTAAGCTTCTCATTCATTGTTTTTGGGTTTAAAGGTGAGATTTTTATCTCACATCTAAGTCTATATCTATCTTTGTTGTTAGGTATGAATTCCTAACATCTATTCCTTGTCCATTTGCTTTTGGATTGAATTGGTTTTATGAAAATCCCAATTTTTAGTGTTTTGAAGTTAAATCTTTAAAAATCATAGCTTTGATGTTTGATCATGCTTTTGGTGGCGTATCGAAGAGCCTATAGGGATGGGTTGCCGATTGGAGTAAACCCCTAGTGCCCATTGCTCGTCCGATCGTGATTTGTTGGATTTTTTGCCCCACTTAGGGGATAGGATGAATATGCTTCTGAATCAGGTTTAGTCGACTGAACCAGGAGGTCAGTCGACTAAACCAGTAGATGAAAAATGCTTAGAAGCAGGTTCAGTCGACTGGACCGGTGGGTCAGTCGACTGAACCAGAACCCAGGAATTTGCCTGGGTCTGTATTAGTCGACTGACCTTCTGGTTCAGTTGACTGACCCTAGGGCAGAAAATTTCGTATCCCTGTGTCAGTCGACTGACCTGCTTGTTTCAGCCTATTTTGCTTGAGGTTCTAATTTTTATCGATTCGTGATTATATGATTTGTTGTTATCATTTATTATCGACTTTAATGACTTCTTATTCGGGATTTTTGAGAATATCCATTTTGATGGATTCGATATCGATTTCTTTGGATTTGATTCACATCTTCGTATGTGAATTTTTTGATGATTGATTGTTTCTGCAATCATTTCTGAGATTTGTCACCTTAAAATACAAAGGTTTTTTTATACTAGTAGTAAATATTCAAACTCTTTCACAAAGATGATTTCAACTCTATTTTTAATATAAAGCTCGTTTATAAAACTATTTTCCAACCTATTAGTATACACGAACCTTTACCTCATTCGTTCGAGGAATCCAATTAAACGACTTAGCAAAACAAGTGGTATGAAACGCTTGTGTTTACTTTGTCGTTTAATTCTTAGACTTGTTCGATTGAAACTCTTGTGAATACTTTCGAGTGGAAATCTACAATTTGTTCGTAAATATTTAAGTTAAGCCAGTGGTTATGGGACATGAAGCTAAACTCATCTATTTACTAGCTTAGTGTAATTCACACTTTTTATAGATCTATGATGATCATTTTGTGGTTTAGACTAGCAATGTGCGATGTCTTTTTGTCCACGTAGGGGACTGTACCTCATTTTATTGAGCTTCGTCTCATTCCTTTATGGGCTAGCGACCCATGTTCTTTTATGGTGTTTGGTTTATCGGATGTACCGTTATTGTACTAAATCGATGTCTCGGCTTTTTGATTCATAGGATGTACCGTTATTGTACTACCTCGATGTCTCGGCTTTTTGATTCATCGGATGTACCGTTATTGTACTACATCGATGTCTCGGCTTTTTGGTTCATCGGATGTACCATCATTGTAATACATCGATGTCCCGGCTTTTTGGTTCATCGGATGTACCGTCATTGTACTACATCGATGTCCTGGCTTTTTGGTTCATCGGGCGTACCATTATTGTACTACGTCGTTGTCCCAACTTATTTGGTTCATCGGGTCTACCGTTATTGTACTACGTTGTTGTTCCGAATTACTTGAGTATCAGGTTCATCGGGCGTACCATTATTGTACTACGTTGTTGCACCGGCTCTATGGTTAGTGACCATGGAATAGTGGCCCATTTGTGATACACATGTTGGTGAGTTTTCATGCTCCCGTTTGTGATAGGCCTCCCCCCATTGTGATTTCTGGATTTCTGATTGATGATTTCTAGAATTTGTGTTTCACTAATTTTCGTGAATTGGCATTGATATGTTTTGTCAATATTTGTGTTTTGGTGAATAATTTAAAGAATGTGATTCTTTTGGTGTTTCGAGATTCATGAGATATTGCATGATTTTTGTTGATATTTGATGTATACTTGACACAGTATGGCATTTTCGTTATCATACATTTTTGGTCATATCTCTTATCCTATCTCATTTTATATGATATTTATAGCTAGACTGATCCGTTTATTATTTTCTTCTTAAATAATACTCAGATCAGACCGAGGTATTTCAGGTGCCCCTGCTTGACTTCTTATCAGGGTCCTTCACCTGACTTTTGGCTAACTACTTTAGCATAGTAGTTTTTGTTAGTATACATTTGAGATTGAGACTCCTTGTTGTATACTTATTCTTTTGTCTAGCTTGTATCTATTATTTTGTGATGTAGTGGATCTTGTTTGACCACTACTTTGGTGTACACTTCTATGTGTTATATTCATATATGTTTCCGCCTTTGTGATATGAATGTCTGTGACTGATTTGTGTTATGATTATTTCTATATTTTGTTTCCGAAGTCCACATAGCCACTGTGTGGTAGCTTTGAGTTTGTATTTGATATGTCGGATTTCCTCTTGAAATGAAATGTAAGTTATACTATCTGAAATATCGGTACTCGCAAAAAGCAATTACATAGATGGTCGCTCCTCAACAGCCTTATTCTTCGTGCTAGTCGACGGCATTACCCCGTAGTGTCCTTGGCTAGCGTGAGTATAGAGGTGGGGCGTCACAGTGTAGAGTTGGTGTGAGCTTGCTTTTGAAGGAGGAGAGGTGTAGGAAGAAGAATGTAGTCTATGAAGGTCTTGTAACACAACCAATAACATCGGTAGCCAGTGATTCCCTTATAGGTACAATACTAAACCAAAGTCGTAACAGGCTCGTATAAGGATAAGTATGACAAGGCACGTGAGGCAATGCCCAAGGTAGGATTCTACCAGTTTACCCTTTCTGGTTGGTCGTAACCCATACGTGGCCGACCGCGACCATCAATCCAAACAAAATGGTGAACCCATCGAGTACAAAATCACAATAGTAATATGAGGGATCAACGTTGCTAGAGGTAGCTAACCTCATTGGCCAGACATACGCTCCTGTTTTAGTCATTTTATTTATGACAAGTGTCAAGGCTATCCATCATCGTTCTCTTACTTCATTCTAGTAAACGTTTGCCAATTCAACTACTACATTCTGGATATCATCCACTGCATACACGGTTGTCAAAGTGGTTCCAATATTGACAGAGAGTATGCCAATAAGAGTCCCCGGTCTCTTTAACAACCAAAAGTCATTTTACACACCGGGTGGTACTTTTATATTTCGAAAACAATTCATACTCGATATCAAAATACCATATTAGCTTCAAAATCAAATCCATTACGAAATCATCATATTTATTCAAAATATACCATATCATTTTTGCCTTAATATCTTGACTTCGCTTCCAAAATTGTTGCGAATTTCAATTTAGGTTAAAACTTCATTTTAACCACATTCGCATTTAAATCCAAGATTTAAATATAAACATTCCACCCTTGACTAGATTGAATTTTTAGAAAATAGTTTGAATAGTTTTAAAATAGCTTGAATAGTTAAAATAGTTTTAGAAAATAGTTTGAGTATTGAAAATGGTTTATATAGTAAAATAGTTTGGAAAATCAAAATAATTTGAATATTTAAGAAGATAGATTTTAAATAGTTTATACTAAAATAATTTATTTGAAAATAGTTTTAAAGTCAAACCGATCCAATTCCACATTTCCCAATTCAAATCACTTTGGATTTCCATTTCGATTTAATCGATTCAATTCCGATTTCAAGTCGAATTTTACTACGATGCCAATTTCAAATCAAATAAATCAATTTCGATTTCGAATTAATTCAATTTCGCTTTCAATTCTAATTGATTTCAATTTCAATTCCAACTTGAAAAAATTTCAATTCAATCCCAATTTCATTTCAATTTCAAATTAATTTCAATTTTAACTATCTGATTTAATGATTAAATTTCAACTCAATTCTCAAATTTAAATCATTTCGATTTATATCAATTTCGAGTTCGATTTTTAAAATATCGATTCAAATCACTTAAATCAAATTAACCTTCAATATTAAATTTAAGATCCAAATCTTCAAATATAAATTCAATTCCGAGCTCAATTTTGAAATATCGTTTTATATTACTTTTACTTACCAATATTCAAAGTTTGAATAAAAGTCCAATCTATTAAAACAAATAAATTTCTAAAATTCAAATCATATTTTGATTATAACTTCAAAATCTCAACTTTGATTATTTAAACAATTCCTGTTATCAAATTTAAATTTCAACATTTCAAGCTCAAGTTCAAAAATAATTCGATTTCCATAAATTCGATTTTTTTTTCTTTATATCGAATCATTTCAATAATTCCAAATCAAGATTTTAAATCATTTAATTTAACCAATCCAGTGTCCGTACATAATTCTCTATCCTATGGCCAAGTGAATCAGTTATTTCAATTTTAATTCTGGGATGGATATATATCATTTCAACTCAAAAAAAATGTCATAGGTATATATCATTTCAACTTATTTCTTAATTTATTCGAAATAATTCAATTTACAATTTTATATACTATAAATAACATACAGGATGATAACATGATATATCAAAATAAATAAACATCCAAATCATCTAAAATATCAATCAATTTTCATCCATCACAACCAACATCCAAACAGTCAATAATCACACAATTAACCAATTATCACAAATCGGGAGTTTTTACTATAAGTTTAATTTTGATTCAATTTAACTGTTAATTCAAATTCTATCAATTAATTCATATGTCAATTTAAATGTCAATTAAATTTATCAAACAACAATCAATAAATTTAAATCACTTCACGATATAAATTTACCTACATAAAAATTATATTAATCAATTTCGAGCGTATAAAACACTCACCATTTTATTTGAAACCGAAAAAAATTTCAGCTTTAAATAAATCCTAAATTGATTCCATTGCAAAGACGACACCGATACGAACCTAATGCCACTTGATTCTTCCGAAACGGACCTCGAATGCAAAAGTTATGATTATTAATATAACGATTAATCAAAACTTAAATAACAAAAATTAAAATAAATAAAATAAAATAACTGACCTAAACACTCTCAGCCCTAAACACACACGCCTGCTCCATCTTCTCCCCGTCGCAATTTGGTTCCTATTCTTTTTTTTACTGAACTGTAACGCCCCACCTCTATGCTCACAATAACAAAGAGTATTAAAAAAAATACTGTCTGTTATTACGAGGAATAAGGCTGGATAGGAGCGGCCATCCGTAGTTGGCCTTACACTAGTATTGGTTACCTCGATAGGAGTGGTATATACTTTTTATTTTTCATCTTATTTATTTACTGCCATCGACATACCCAATTACCAGTATAAAACAAACTACGGTGGTTCATAATAGTTTAGGACATTAGATATAATAATAACACGGATAATATAAGTGCGGAACACAGATAAAACAAAAGTCTCATATATATATATATATAACTGATGTCAGTTACAATACTTTTGACACGAAACATATGATACAACTACAACTGTCGACTCTGGAAGTTATATATACAAGTACATTATCAACTAATATACATGAATACATATCATCCTATACAATGACACGGCTTCTACAAAACGACGAAAACTACTTCAGAAGATATAAAAAGTCTTCATAGCCCAAACAGCAACTCAAAGCATGAAATCTACAACCTGAAATAACTCGGGTCTGACCCGAGTATTACATTCAAAATAAAATAATACACGGGTCAGTCTAATTCAAACTCAGTTATTAGTGCATAAAAGCAATAATAATCATATATCAAATAGACGACAGTCACAGAAATCTCGTATATCCGACTCCTCGATAAAAGAATCGGATAACGGCAGATATAACACTAAACAGTGTTAAACAACAAATCGGCAATCCAAATCAATTTAAACAAATGAAATGTCAATTTAAAAAAAACAACAATGCTGATTGGCTGCAGTACACACTAACGTGTACTGCCTCGCCAATACAGTCTATGAATTACTCAAAAGATCAATGAATCCAAAAGCCAACGGATCCAACTCAAATCAAAATGAACCATTTCAAAATACAACTTCAAAATATTGAATTGAACCAACTAAACAATATAACAATCGAAATATCAACTAAATCTGTCAACCCTGCTAGGGCTGCAGCACACGCACGCGTGTACTGCCTCGCCACTACAAAACTACTCAAAACAATACTAAACAAGATCAGAGGCAACAAGTGAAACAAGTTCAACATGTCACAAAGCAAGGCACAGTGAAATAGCAAACTGAAGGTGAGAGCACCAAGGATAAGGCACGACAACACTCAACAGAAAAAGACGCAGATCAGCCTCATTAGAAAATAAGGTCACCAGTGAAGCAAAATGACCAAATACAAATGGATACAGAGCATCAATGCAATGTATCAGATTCAAGAACAAAAGCAGTCCAGCAGCATAAAGCTTCAATTAAGAGAATACGAGTTATGTACACAAGTGATGGTACATAAAAAACTGTACATGGCAAATGAATCAGAGGTAAGCACCAAACAACAAACAAAATGCAAAGGTCAAGCCATGGTTGTCATCACTCAACTCAAATGCAAAGCTTCAACAAACCAACAGCATCAAAGCATATGTATGCAGATCCAATGCCTCAAATGACTCAAATAAACAAAGCACCAAAATCAGACTCGAGAAAAATGTACAAAACCAATGCTACAACTACAAAGACCAGAGAAATGCAAATGAAGACTAGTAGTGTGCAACAACAACTAAATGAAACAGTGGATAGGACAAGTACAGTGCAACTCAATGCTACAAAAGACCACTAGTATGCAATGGAGACTTCAAGAAATACAACAGAGAACTCAAGTCCAGATGCTCAAGTGCAACTGCAAATGACATCAACCCAAATAGAAATGACCAGTTGTAACCAAGTGAAGATCAAAGACAGAGAGCTACATGGACAGAGGGAAGTAAAACAGTATCAAGTGAATGACCCAAATGATCAAGCTACTCTGACAACTAACAGAGCTCAATGCAACACAGTGGCAACCACAAGATGCAAACATAAACAACATCAAAGAAACAAAAGTACAACCTGAATTCTACCCCAAACCAATGCACTAAGCAAATGAAACAGTCAGTTCAAACATGTATCAAAGAGCAAGTGATAATATATACAAGTGCAGTGTACAAGGTGAAGCAACTCAACAACAATACATGCCTGAGTTTACTTAAAGCCGTGAATGAACAGATTCAAAACTGAGGAACAACATCAAGTATGCTCAAGTCCAAATGCAATAGTTCGAACAATACCAAAGACAAAGTGTAACGACCCGTATTTTTACGGATCGAAAGATCGTAAAACTGTTGTCTTTAAGATTGTTAGTGTTGTTAAGTCGACTAGAGCTTAAGTCATGTAGAAGTTAGGTCGTTCGGAGATAAGCCGTGTTGTAGCTTAAGTCGTGTGGTAGGTTAGGTCGTGGAGCGACTTAAGAGGTAGACGACTTAAGGGGTAGACGACTTAAGAGTTTGGAGCGACCTATAGGAAGTTAGCGACTTAAGAAGGGTAGGTGACCTAAGGAAACTAGCGGCATAGGTGAGCGACTTAAGGAGTTGGCGACGTAAGGTATTGACCGACTTAAGGAATTGGCGACTTAAGGGAAGCGGCGACTTAAGAGTTAGCGGCTTAGGGGAGTTAACGACCTAGGGAGGTTAGGCGGGTTAACGTCTTAAGGAATATAGGAGTTAATTCGTTGAAGTTTAGGTCGTAAGACCCTGTGTGTGTAGTTAAGTCGTGGACGAGTTGAGGAGTTAAGTCGTTGAAGTTTAGGTCGTAAGACCCTGTGTGTGTAGTTAAGTCGTAGATGGCCTATGTTAGTATGCTGGGTGTAGTTAGCTCGTTAGACGACCTAAAGGTGTTAGGTCGTGAGCTGTTAAGTCGTGTGAGGACTTATTCTGTTAAGTCGTAGGATGTGTTGAGTTGCTAAGTCGTTAAGTCGCATCTCTGTTAGGTCGTAAGTCGCGCACGTGTGTTATAGCTTAGGTTGTTGAACCATTAGGTCGTAGATGCGCATATGCTCGTGAGTGTTAAGTCGTAGGTCTTAAGTCGTGGGGTTTTAGGTCGTAAGTTTTTATGAGTCGTAGGTCGTGGGTTTTCATAAGTCGTGGACGACTTAAGGAGTAGACGACCTAAGGATTCGGCCTATAAATACACATCCTCGCCTCACTTTTTGGGATCCAGATTTTGAAGCGACGAAGTCCTGCCATTTTGAGAGCTCAAGTTCTACACTTCTTCACTTCTCTGCTCCACTTTAATCTTGTGATTCCTTCCATCCAAATTGAAGATCAAATCGAAGATCCAAGAGCTTAGATTGAAGATCTACATTCTTCGAAGAGAGATTTCATCGTTAGAAGCGGAATTTTGATAGATTGAGTTAGATCCTTCGCTGTCCAGATCTGAAGTGTGTTGCTTTTGAGGTATTTAGGTGATTTGGTGAGTGGTGGTTATCTCTCACACGGATCCAAAGGAGTATATCGGATTGTTGGCTTGATTTGGTGTTAAAATAGTGATTTCCATGCATTTTCTTAAACATAAGTGTAGATCTATTGTTCATGATGATTTGACACCCATTTTACTACATGTTAATCTATGCAAGTTCATTCATCAAGTTGTAGAGATATTGCTCATAATTCATGCTTGTTAGATTTGGACTCTTTATTTACAAGATTGCCATTATTGTTATAATTGTTTATTAGATCATGTTTGAATGCTTGATTACTTGGATTAATGATTGACTTGATTGATTGTTATAAATTAGTTGATTGATGATTTGATTTGGACAAGATGGTCGAAGATGATTCAAAAGCTAAGGGAAAGGCTCTTGAATTGGAAAAGCTGCTCGTGGCATATGTGGCGGATGATGAAGCTCATATGGATAGATTTGATGATGTTGATGTTGAGATGAGGCTTTGCTATGATGAGATGAAGCGAGGCATGGTATGAGATAGCCTTGGTTTAATCCAGACGGGATCATTCCAAGCATGTTGATAACTCGGTGAAATGGTTCGGGTTTGAGGATAATGGTTTGCTCGAGAGGCGCTTGAGCTAGTATGGAAATAGTCGTCGAGGAGGATGACTAGAAGGCTGAGGTTTCATCGTTATTGAAGGTTCTAGCAGACTCAAAGCAAGAGTACGCTGGGCAGATTCGATAGTCCCTAAAGACTATGATTGTAGTCGAGTACTCTGGGCAGATTCGATAGTCCTAGGCACGGGCTGCGACGACGTGCAGAGTTTTGTCTAGAACCGGGGTTGCCATTAACCCTTGACGGACGGCTGAAAGAATGTGCCGGTCATTCAATTAACGGTGGTATCGAAGCAAAGATAACAGTGATAGCCAGAGTCATGGATGTTTGGTTGTATCGTCATTCGGTCTCAAGAGCAATGTTTTCTAGGTGCTTATCTGATCTTGGTTTAGGCCTTGAGGTTTTGTACTTGGAAAATGTTGACCTTGACTCGAGTGATAATTGCTTTACTTTAAATGTCTGCTTTGCTATGTTTATTTCTTCTTAGTGTGTCTGGGGGCTATCACTGTAGAAAGAGGTGGAGTGGGAGGGTTGGATTCCTATTCCTTTTACCTTTATGCTCTTTTGGTATGTTGTTAGTTAATTTACCGCTCACTAAGACTATTGTCTGACTCAAGGCTTTATGTTTAACTCTTATTGCCTTGGGTTGTTCATCCATTTTGGGATGGGCAGACTAGGTAGCAGGTGACAGGTGCTGTTCTTAGTTTCCGACGATGCTGATGACGAAGACGAGCTGGAGGCTTGCATATTATTTTCTTACTATATGTACTGGATGTTCCGCTGCTTTGTATAATTCTCTGAGTGATATGTAGTGAGGCTTGATGTATTGACTATTCAGATGTTTGTATTCAACTATTATGAAGCTTAATTGATGAGATTCTATTTTGTGAAGCTTCACTATATATATTCTCTATTGTATTTTATCCATGCGCTGTGAGTAATACGATAGATTCTGCTGTTTTAACTTAACCTTGGCAATTGTCCATGGCTGCCTGGCACACTTTACAGCGCACTATCTCTAGCTTCAGTGCAGGGGTCATGGGCGGTCGTCACATTTGGTATCAGAGCTTTGGTTAATCGATTTTACCCAACGCTCGCTGACGTAACTACGTATGAGAGACGTAATTGTATTTTGATGGATGATTACTATATATAATATAGTAGCTTAGAAGAATTTGAGTCATTTATGCAGTTGTTTCTCAAGGTGTGCTGATCATTCCTTTTTATTGATATTAAGAATGAGTTGAAGAGGGAGACCGGCTGCTAGGGAAGGCCGTGCTACTGAGGGGGCTGCTGATTATAATGCTATGTTCGAGGCTATGATGACTTCGATCATGAGAAGGATGCCAGCTCCGGGTCCATCGGAAGATGTTGGAGTTCAAGTTCAAACTCCAAGACTGGTGGATTTTGCTAAGCTGTGTAAAGACTATACTGCTCTTGGAGGAAAGGTTTTCTTGGGAACAGAGTCAACGATTGAAGTCCAGAGATGGATAGATGCTTGTAGAAGGATCTTTGGTGACTTGGGAATCGAGGATGCAACCAAAAGGAAGCTCGCATCAAGACAGCTTCAAGGAAGAGCTTCTGACTGGTGGAACTCTATCACCATTGATACTCCGGAGGAAGAAATTTCATGGGTGCAATTCCAAGCCAGATTTGAAGCTAAGTTCATTTCTACAGCTCAGAAATCTATTCTGTTCAGGAAGTTTGTGGAGCTCAAGCAAGGTGGAAGACCAGTTCTTGAGTATGTTTTTGAGTTTGAAGCTTTGTCCAAGTATGTCCGGTCGTATATTGAATCTTCATATCAGAAGAATGAGAAGTTTGTGACAGGCTTGGACAATTATCTTGGGAGGCAGTTGGTGGATCATCTGGACGATCCATTTGAGAAGCTTGTGGAGAAAGCTCTCAGGCACGAAAATCTGTTTCCTAAAGAAGGATCTGTTGTTGCTGTGACCAAGGAGGAGTCTAAATCACAGCAGGGTGGAAACAAGAAGAGGAAGCAGCAGCAGAAAAAGGGTAAGGATGGTCAGAAGAAGCCGAAGGGCGAGGTGACCTGCTACAATTGTCAGCAGAAGGGCCATTTCTCTAGAGATTGTAAGAATCCAAAGGTGCCGGTGAAGTGCCACAACTGTGACAAGCCGGGGCATATTAAGAAGAATTGTCCAGAACCGAGGAAGGACAAGCAGATTGTGCAAGCTTATGCTTTGGGGGCTGTTCCATCATCTTCGAAAGCTCCTACCGCTGAAGAGAAAGGAAAGAGTGTGGTGGTTCAGGGTACTCTTTCCATATGTGGTGTTCCAATTAGAGTGTTATTCGATACTGGGGCGTCGCATTCTTTTGTTTGTAATGAACTTGTAGGCCTGTTGGGTTTAGAACCGGATATTGTTGTTAGGCCATTGGTTGTGACTAATCCAGTTGGGGGTTCGTCTTGTCTGTGTATGCTATGCCGTGGTCTGATTGTATCGAGTCATGATTGCTCTTTTGTTTGTGATTGTTTTGTTCTGAACTTTGCGGGGTTCGGAATTATTTTGAGTATGGACTGGCTTAGGAAGTATGCGGAAAGGTTGATTGTGAAAGGTTGGAGGTGACAGTCGAGAATGTGGAGGGGCGAAAGGTTGTGATACGATGTAAGCATGAGGAAGGCGTCTTCATGAGCTTCATGTATTCGCTGGTTGTTCCACGAGATGGACTGTCATCGATGCCAATCGCTAATGGATTTGAGGATGTCTTTGATGAGGTCAAAGGGTTACCGCTGCATAGAGAGATCGAGTTTCGTATCGATCTAGTTGAAGGAGCCAGACCTGTTGTGATGCCTCTTAGGCGGATGGCGCCTAGGGAACAACAAGAGTTGAGGGTGCAAGTTGATGATCTCTTACAGAAAGGATTCATTCGGCGTAGTGTGTCCGAATGGGGTGCACCAGTTGTGTTTGTAACCAAAGCGGATGGATCGTTGAGGTTGTGTGTGGATTATCGTGAGCTGAATAAAGTGACTAAGAAGAACAAGTATCCATTGCCAAGAATAGATGACTTGTTTGATCAGCTTCACGAAGCTAAGGTGTTTTCTCAGATGGATTTGGCAATGGGATTTCACTAGTTAAGAGTGGCTAAGGATAGTGTGCCGAAGACTGCTTTCAAGACACCATCCGATTTCCTTGAGTGGCTGGTAATGCCATTTGGATTGACCAATGCGCCAGCATATTTTGTGGATCTTATGAATAGAGTGTTCAGAGATCAGTTGAACAAGTTCGTACTAGTGTTCGTGGATGATATTTTGATTTATTCCAGAACTGAAGAAGAGCACAAGACGCACTTGCGTATTGTTTTGGAAGTCTTACGGAAACATCAGCTGAAGGCTAAGTTTTCAAAGTGTCACTTCTGGAAGAGTGAAGTGAGGTTCTTAGGCCATATTATCTCTGGAAGCGGAATAGCGGTTGATCCCGCCAAGATAGCAGCAATCCAGGATTGGGGTAGACCTAAGAATGCATCAGAGGTGAGAAGTTTTCTTGGATTAGCAGGATACTATCGTCGATTTATCAAAGACTTTTCCAAGGTGGCTGCACCATTGACAGGATTGATGAAAAAGAATCAAGTATTCTGATGGGATGCTAAGTGTGAGCAAGCTTTCAGAATCCTGAAAGAGCGATTGACAAGTGCTCCTGTTTTGACTATTCCAAGTGGAAGTGATGAGATGGTGGTTTACACCGACGCATGTGGTACTGAACTTGGAGCAGTGCTGATGCAGAAGGGTAAAGGTGTTGCGTATGCAAGTCGACAACTGAAGCCGCATGAAAGGAATTATCCGACTCATGATTTGGAGTTAGCGGTGATTGTTTTTGCTCTGAAGATGTGGAGACATTATCTATTGGGAGTTCGATTCGAGTTGTTTACAGATCATAAGTCGTTGAAGTATCTTTTCTCCCAAAAGGATTTGAATCTTAGGCAGCAACGATGGCTAGAGTTTTTGGCATCATACGATTTTGGTATAGCCTATACTCCGGGAAAGGGTAACGCAGTGACAGATGCGTTAAGTCGAAGACATGCAGGATTGAGAGCCATGTTTTCAGAATGGAAGAGTCTCGAGTATTTGGCTGGATTTGACTTCAGGCCCAGATGTGAATTGGAACCTGAGATGTTGGCAAACTTATCTATAAGACCTACTCTTGTGGAAAGGATTGGCGAGAGCCAAAAGTGAGACGATAAGCTTGTCAAGATTATCCGTGATTTGGAATCTGGATTGGACCCAGAAAAGGATAAAGGATTCGAGGTCGATCGAGAGGGTTGGCTTCGGAAGCAAGGACGACTAGTTGTTCTTGATATAGATGAATTGAGAAATGAAGTTCTAAAGGAAAGTCATCACTCGAAGTTGACAATTCATCCAGGTGGAAATAAGATGTATCGGGATATGAAGAGAACCTATTACTGGGAAGGTATGAAGAAGGATGTTGGAAATTTTATTTCCAAGTGCATGAACTGCCAGTTGGTAAAAGCTGAACAAAAGAAGCCCAGTCGATTGCTTCAGCCATTAGAAGTTCCTACATGGAAGTGGGAGCAAATATCGATGGATTTTATTGATGGGTTACCTAGAACCAGAGCGGGAAATGAAGGGATTTGGGTCATCGTAGATCGTTTGACTAAGAGTGCAAGATTCATTCATGTTCGATCGACCAGGACTGCATCAAAGTTGGCTGAGCTGTATGTTAAGTGGATAGTTTGATTCCATGGTATTCCGAAGAGTATAGTGAGCGATCGAGACCCATTGTTCACTAGTAGATTTTGGAAGAGCTTTCAGGAAGTTTTGGGAACCGAGTTGTGTTTGAGTACAGCTTATCACCCCCAAACAGATGGTCAGACCGAGAGAGTCAACCGAGTTTTGGAAGATCTCCTTAGAGCATGTGTTTTGGATTTCGGAGGATCATGGGAAGATCATCTTCATTTGGTGGAATTTTCATATAATAACAGTTACGAGTCAAGCATCGGTATGGCACCGTATGAGGCATTGTATGGAAGACCATGTAACTCTCCGACATGTTGGTTAGAAACAGGGGAAAAGTTGATACTTGGGCCAGAAATGATTCGACAGACTTCGGATTGCATAGAGATCATTCGGCAACGAATGAAGGCAGCCCAAGACCGTAAGAAAAGTTATGCCAATAAGCATCGTAAGGATTTGGAATTTGACGTAGGTGATATGGTTTTTGTGAAGATTTCTCCACTGAAGAATGTTATTCAATTCGGGAAGAAAGGAAAATTGACTCCGAGATTTGTTGGACCATTCCCAATCATCGAGCGAATTGGAAAGCTCGCCTATAAATTGGAGTTACCAGAAAAGATGGTGGGTGTGCACAATGTTTTTCACATATCATATCCACGGAAGTATGTGCACGACTTGAATACAGTGGTTTCTGCTGATAGCTGTGAAGATTTTGAAGTTGACCTAGTTGATAAGAGACCTCGTAAGCCGCTTCGTGTTGTGGAAACTGACACGAAACAGCTTAGGAGGAAGGTAGCTAGGTTGCTCAAGGTACAATGGAGTGATTATGTTAACGACTGTACATGGGAGGTGGAAGAGAGGATGAAGGCAGCTCATCCTGAACTCTTCAAGGTATGGCCATAAGGTGTCGTGTCATCTCACGATATTGTAACTTGTTCTAGTTTTAGAATTCTACATGCTAGGCTAGAATTGGACGCATGGTTTGTTTATTGCTATGGATGGTAGGCATGCAGAATAGTTTTTGATTGCTCTTGTTTGTTTGGAATTTCGGGGGCGAAATTCCTAAGGGGGAGAGAATGTAACGACCGGTATTTTTACGGATCGAAAGATCGTAAAACTGTTGTCTTTAAGATTGTTAGTGTTTTTAAGTCGACTAGAGCTTAAGTCATGTAGAAGTTAGGTCGTTCGGAGATAAGCCATGTTGTAGCTTAAGTCGTGTGGTAGGTTAGGTCGTGGAGCGACTTAAGGGGTAAACGACTTAAGGGGTAGACGACTTAAGAGTTTTGAGCGACCTATAGGAAGTTAGCGACTTAAGAAGGGTAGGCGACCTAAGGAAACTAGCGGCATAGGTGAGCGACTTAAGGAGTTGGAGACTTAAGGTATTGACCGACTTAAGGAATTGGCGACTTAAGGGAAGCGGCGACTTAAGAGTTAGTGGCTTAGGGGAGTTAACGACCTAGGGGGGTTAAGCGGGTTAACGACTTAAGGAATATAGGAGTTAAGTCGTTGAAGTTTAGGTCGTAAGACCCTGTGTGTGTAGTTAAGTCGTGGACGAGTTGAGGAGTTAAGTCGTTGAAGTTTAGGTCGTAAGACCCTGTGTGTGTAGTTAAGTCGTAGACGGCCTATGTTATTATGCTGGGTGTAGTTAGGTCGTTAGACGACCTAAAGGTGTTAGGTCGTGAGCTGTTAAGTCGCATGAGGACTTATTCTGTTAAGTCGTAGGATGTGTTGAGTTGCTAAGTCGTTAAGTCGCATCTCTGTTAGGTCGTAAGTCGCGCACGTGTGTTATGGCTTAGGTTGTTGAACCATTAGGTCGTAGATGCGCATAGGCTCGTGAGTGTTAAGTCGTAGGTCTTAAGTCGTGGGGTTTTAGGTCGTAAGTTTTTATGAGTCGTAGGTCGTGGGTTTTCATAAGTCGTGGATGACTTAAGGAGCAGACGACCTAAGGATTCAGCCTATAAATACACGTCCTCGCCTCACTTTTTGGGATCCGGATTTTGAAGCGACGAAGTCCTGCCATTTTGAGAGCTCGAGTACTACACTTCTTCACTTCTCTTCTCCAATTTAATCTTGTGATTCCTTCCATCCAAATTGAAGATCAAATCGAAGATCCAAGAGCTTAAATTGAAGATCAACATTCTTCGAAGAGAGATTTCATCGTTTGAAGCAGAATTTTGATAGATCGAGTTAGATCCTTCGCTGTCCAGATCTGAAGTGTGTTGCTTTTGAGGTGTTTAGGTGATTTGGTGAGTGGTGGTTATCTCTCACACGGATCCAAAGGAGTATATCGGATTGTTGGCTTGATTTGGTGTTAAAATAGTGATTTCCATGCATTTTCTTAAACTTAAGTATAGATCTATTGTTCATGATGATTTGACACCCATTTTACTACATGTTAATCTATGCAAGTTCATTCATCAAGTTGTAGAGATATTGTTCATAATTCATGCTTGTTAGATTTGGACTCTTTATTTACAAGATTGCCATTATTGTTATAATTGTTTATTAGATCATGTTTGAATGCTTGATTACTTGGATTAATGATTGACTTGATTGATTGTTATAAATTAGTTGATTGATGATTTGATTTGGACAAGATGGTCGAAGATGATTCAAAATCTAAGGGAAAGGCTCTTGAATTGGAAAAGCTGCTCGTGGCATATGTGGCAGATGATGAAGCTCATATGGATAGATTTGATGATGTTGATGTTGAGATGAGGCTTTGCTATGATGAGATGAAGCGAGGCATGGTATGAGATAGCCTTGGTTTAATCCAGACTGGATCATTGCAAGCATGTTGATAACTCAGTGAAATGGTTCGGGTTTGAGGATAATGGTTTGCTCGAGAGGCGCTTGAGCTAGTTTGGAAACAGTCGTCGAGGAGGATGACTAGAAGGCTGAGGTTTCATCGTTATTGAAGGTTCTAGCAGACTCAAAGCAAGAGTACGCTGGGCAGATTCGATAGTCCCTAAAGACTATGATTGTAGTCGAGTACTCTGGGCAGATTCGATAGTCCTAGGCACGGGCTACGACAACGTGCGGAGTTCTGTCTAGAACCGGGGTTGCCATTAACCCTTGACGGATGACTGAAAGAATGTGCCGGTCATTCAATTAACGGTGGTATCGAAGAAAAGATAACAGTGATAGCCAGAGTCATGGATGTTTGGTTGTATCGTCATTCGGTCTCAAGAGCAATGTTTTCTAGGTGCTTATCTGATCTTGGTTTAGGCCTTGGGGGTTTGTACTTGGAAAATGTTGACCTTGACTCGAGTGATAATTGCTTTACTTTAAATGTCTGCTTTGCTATGTTTATTTCTGCTTAGTGTGTTTGGGGGCTATCACTGTAGAAAGAGGTGGAGTGGGAGGGTTGAATTCCTATTCCTTTTACTTTTATGCTCTTTTGGTATGTTGTTAGTTAATTTACCGCTCACTAAGACTGTTGTCTTACTCAAGGCTTTATGTTTAACTCTTATTGCCTTGGGCTGTTCATCCATTTTTGGATGGGCAGACTAGGTAGCAGGTGACAGGTGATGTTCTTAGTTTTCGACGATGCTGATGACGAAGACGAGCTGGAGGCTTGCATATTATTTTCTTACTATATGTACTGGATGTTCCGCTGCTTTGGTGAGGCTTGATGTATTGACTATTCAGATGTTTGTATTCAACTATTATGAAGCTTAATTGATGAGATTCTATTTTGTGAAGCTTCACTATATATATTCTCTATTGTATTTTATCCATGCGATGTGAGTAATACGATAGATTCTGCTGTTTTAACTTAACCTTGACAATCGTCCATGGCTGCCTGGCACACTTTACAGCGCACTATCTCTAGGTTCAGTGCAGGGGTCATGGACGGTCGTCACACAAAGAGAAAGTCATGGAATCAGGTTCAAAGCAAGGCCATAATACTCAGACTCCAGAGAAACGCTAATATGCAAAACAGCGAAACAACACTGTACATGGCTGGAGTCGAGCATAAATATCAATATCAGTGGCAAGGCCAAATACAAGTTAAGACCAAATCATCACAACTAAATCATCAAGCTGTGAAAAAGCAAGAAAATGAACCAAGTCAGAATCATCCCAAGTATTAAAACAAATTCGAATGGCTATGATAAATCAAGTGATCAAAACCGCATGAAACATCAGAGAAAACATCACATTCAAACGAAATCAACCAGTCGAAACACAATATTGAATTGGATGTGAGTGATAAGGAATCACTCACCTCTTCCGTGAATCGAATCAATTGCAGCAGCGCCTCTATTGCTTGAAACCCTACTTCAGAGCGGAGAGGAACTAACGAATCGAAGTCGTGGCATCCAAAAATCAAAGGATACATCGTCTTCCAAACTAGGCTGTGGCAACCACGAAATTTCTCAAACCCTAATTTTTAAAGAAAAGGAACGAAGAAGCAAGCCGCCACCATTTTTCGTTCGTATTGATTTTAAGGCTTTGTAAATGAATACGAATAAGGGAGGAACAGGTATAACTCGAGATAACACAGTACAACACCCATGGGCCAACATTCAAAGCCCAAAATATTTTCTTAACCAAATGTTTAAAAGAATTCAAACTGGATTCAAAACTCAAATTAACAATTAACAACTAATTAAATCGTCATTTGACGAAAATTAATTGTTATAAAATTCTGGGTTGTTACAGACTCCCCTCCTTATTAAAATTGCATCCCCGCAATTTTCATAACTAAAGCTGTCTATCATTATTATTTTTCTAACATAAACTGGTTAAGCTAGAAAATAAATTGTCAAGAACACAAACTCCAAAAGAAATCTTTTAATTCCATAAAAGAAATTCACAAATTTTCAACAAAATTTAACTATCAATAGATAGTCAGAAAGCAGCAAAACTGAATAAATGCAATCATCAGCCATATTCAATTTTCAATCAGATAATTAGGATACAGAAAATCATAAAACAGCAATATCTAATTATCAATATGATAATTATAAAACAACAAAATCTAATTATCAACATGATTAGAAAGCACAAATCACAATTCGCAAAACTACAAATATCTAGTTATCCAACAAATAACTAGAAAACACAAACTCCATAATTAACAAACTCTTACTATCAACTGAGATAGATAGAAAACAACAATTCAATAAAATCAGCATACTCTAGGCTCAAGTAGAGATTAGAAATTCTTATATCAATAAAATCAGCAATCAACCAATATCTAATTATCACAACGATAATCAAACTTCAAATTCAACAAATATTCGATTATCACAAACGATAATCAAATTTCAAATCAACAAATATTTGATTATCGAAAGCGATAATCAAATTTCAAATCAACAATTATTCGATTATCACAAACGATAATCAAATTTCAAATTCAACAAATATTCGATTATCACAAACGATAATCAAATTTCAAATCAACAAATATTCGATTATCACAAACGATAATCAAATTTCAAATCAACAAATATTTAATTATCAAAAGCGATAATTAAATCTCAAATCATAAATATTCGATTATCAAAAACGATAATCAAATCTCAAATCATCAAATATTTAATTATCAAAAGCGATAATTAAATCTCAAATCAGCAAATATTTAATTATCAAAAGCGATAATTAAATCTCAAATCAGCAAATATTTAATTATCAAAAGCGATAATTAAATCTCAAATCAACAAATATTCGATTATCAAAAACGATAATCTGAATCAACAAATATCTAATTATCACAAGCGATAATTAGAAACACAAATATTCGATTATCAAAAACGATAATCCGAATCAACAAATATCTAATTATCACAAGCGATAATTAGAAACACAAATATTCGATTATCAAAAACGATAATCCGAATCAACAAATATCTAATTATCACAAGCGATAATTAGAAACAACAAATATCCGATTATCAAAAACGATAATCATAATCAACAAATATCTAATTATCACAAGCGATAATTAGAAACACAAATATTCGATTATCAAAAACGATAATCCGAATCAACAAATATCTAATTGTCACAAGCGATAATTAGAAACAACAAATATCTGATTATCAAAAACGATAATCAGAACTCATATCAACAAATATTTAATTACCGATACGATAATTAAATCTCATAACATCAGATATCTAATTACCTGCAGATAATTAGAAACAACAAATATCTAGAAATCAATTAAGAAGACTAGAAAATCAACATAAAAGCTTGGATCGATCCCATCAGATGGCGAGTTTTTAATTCGCTGCACGTGCATCAACAAATGGCCGAAGCCTACCAAGTACTCAACATAATTTTGGCGTCCAACAAATGACCCGAAGGTCCAACAAATGACCCGAAGGTCTATATAACAACCCGGGATTTGCATTACCAACTAATAAATAAAAGTTAGGATTTTTATTTATTTTAATGAAGCATAAAAGAATTTGGAATAACAAAATTTATGTGAAAAAGGCTATTTTAATTAAATGGGAAATATGGGATTTTAAAATGAGGATAAAATGTTATTTTTGGAAAGTTAAATATTTTAGGAGAGATTTTAAAACGGGTTTGGATAAGAAAAATGAGTTTTATAAACATACATGAACACTTAGACTAATTTTTGGAAAACATATAAATAACTCTCTTCTTATTGGGTTTCTAAACCTAGGCCAATAACCCACCCTAAACATCCTCTATAAATTATCTCATACTCTCCAAACCTCATTCATTCCAACCCTAATCAAATTCCTAAAACCCTAAACCTAAAAATGGCCTCCATGCTTAGGAAAGCTCCATCCTCTCTTATATTGGCTTAAGCTAGTTAAAGTAAGGGAAGGTAATGCAAAAACCCTCTTGTAATACATTTCTAACTCTCTTTAATTTCTAGAAATCATGTTGTAACTCTTGGTTTTATGTGTTTTGCTATTTTTCTAGCTCCTTGATCATCATCTCTTAGCTTTGGTTAGTGCCATATAGGTGTTTGTTCTTTTGCTTGAGAGGAATACTAGGTAAACCCTCTCCTAATCTATGTATAAGCATCTCTTAATTTCTGAAATTATTTTCTAATCCTCTTTTTTTGTGCATTTAGATTGTGAAACTCTTTGATCTTCTTTTCATTGCTTGGAAAGAAGTAATATATGCTAGCTGAAATTATAATTAGTTTATTGTTGTTAGTAAATTTGGCATATCTCATTCATCTTAAATCAGAATTAAGATTTTCTTGATGTTCTGGAAAGCTTATTCTGTAAGCTATAACTTTTATGTTTTGAGCTTTGCCTAATTTTGTGGTTTGAATGGTCGAAATCACGTTTGTTTGTCGCTGACCTGACAACAAACTACAGGGTTGAGAAACTAAAAATCTGAAATTGATTTGGCCATAAGTTACTTGTTTCTTATCCAAATCTAATAATTTTGGATGTTCTGGAAAGCTTAGATTTAGAGCTAAAACTTTCATGTTTTGAGTTTCATGAAATTTCGAAGTTAATTTGGTCAAAACTGTGCATTCTTACCACTGTCCCGAGAGCACAACGACTGTGATATAAAATTTAGATCTGAGAATTGTTTTAGTCATAGAATTTTCATCTCTGGTCGGAATTTGACGATCTTGGTCATTCCGGAAAGCTTAGAAACTAAGCTACAACTTTCATTTTATTCATTTTGCCAGAATTTGAAGTTTACTATGCCAAAATTGTGGTTTTTCATCTTTGGCCAGTTAGTGCATAGCTATAGGCCTTATTCTCTTTTCTCCCGTTGTTTTCAGCGTAGAATCCCGACTTTGCGACGCCATCCCGAGCTCGTCCTTTGTCGGATTTCATCGTTTTTGGTCTCGTTAAAATGATGAGATCGAGATCTTTAACCATCAAAGTTTGGTTTAGATCTGGGTGCATTAGATACTTCGTTTCTATTGCCGAAGTAGCACCCAGAAACTGTTTTACAATAGTGATCATTTTCAGTTATCGTCGGACCAACTTTGAAACATTGTCGTTTCTTCGTTTCAAGTCGAAACCGAACGATCCTTGTTGCATTTCAAAGTAGGAGTACTTTACTACGCTCCTGCAAATTTTCATCAAGATCTGAGTTCATGTGACCCTTCGACCATGTCGTCGAAGTGGGACCTTTACACTATTTTGACACAGTAAAGTTTTATGATTTTTGTCCGACTTTGAGACGACGCCGTTTCTTCGTTTCAAGTCGGAATTTCCCGATTCTTTTTGCAGTTTGGAGCAGGGATGTTGGACTATGTGTCTACCAATTTTCATGCCATTCGGATTCATTTTGCTAGTCCGAATAATTTTCCGAACTTGGGTTCGCGTCATTTTTGGACTATTTTCCAACACTTAGAATATTTTCAGTGATTATCTGGTTTTATTGATTTCTTTGAGATTTGTCTCTAGATTTCGTACACGGGTTTTATGAATTATTTTCAAAGGATTTTTCACTCCTAAATGGCTTTGGAAATTATTATATAATATTTTTTTAATTATTAAATTAATTACTCCATAATAGGAGAGTTTTCAAAAGCCATTTTAAAGTGATTTCAAAATCAATTATAAATCCGTTTCGCACCATTATTTTCTATAATAAAAATCTCACACTCACTTTTTAGCACATCGAGCGAAGTGGAAATGTGCTTAAACGGTTAGGAAATCTCCGGCCTATGGAACCGTGTGTATTTCCTTTCCGGTTAATCCCCGACCTATTTGATTGATCGTTTTGACCTTTGGGTCTAGTTTACCGATGATACGAGGTGGACTTTTTATTGTTTGGAGTGTGAGCTTGCTATTGGTTAGTAAACCGTTTAGTGCGAACATGGGGTATGAGACTCATTGTTAACACTTTACGGGTTCCTCTCCAAGAAGTTAGTGACACATTAGCCTTTGGGCGGCCAGTACTGGACCTCTGGGTCACCACGCCTCTGGGCAACCGTCTCTGGACACCTGCTCTATGGAGCAGTTTATTTTTTGGCATGCGTCTCTAGGCCTTTATCCTTCTGGGAAGGATCTTTCCATCTCGCGCGTTCCGCATCTGTGCGAGTGATCGATCACTACAGTACTTGGCAACAACGACTCTGGTCGGTGCACGTGCAATATTGGTATTATTTGATGATTTTTATATCCATTCGAGTACCGCCATTCGGTGTTGGTTCTATGGAATCATACGATGTAAGTGCGATTACCTTGTGGATTCATAGTGTCTCTGGACACTGCTTTTCAGTGTTGGATTTCATTGACTTTTCAGTATATCCACATTGCTCTTTGGAGCATCGATCTTTGCTTGGGCATTGATTACAGACTCTAGTCACTCTTGGGATTATTGCTATGGGCATCTTTTTATAGCTTTGGCTACGTCGATGATATGAGGCGATTTTATTTATTCTACACTTTGGTGTTGATTTCTCTTTGGAGATTTTTATTGTTTATTGATAATTAGGGATCGTCATTATATTCATGTGGTTCATAATATACTTCTCTTTGGATAAGTACTGTTTTATTTATGTACCGCATTACTATATATCTCAGTTATTACTGATTGTTTAGCTAGCCTGACCCGAGTGTTTTCGCTCGGGTCAGACCGAGTTGTTTCAGGTTAGGTCTCTGGACTTAGCTTCTGTGCTTCCGCTTGGACATTATCTGCTATGCTGATAGATAACGCTTTTATTTGTCCACTATTCCGCTACTCTGTTATTATTCAGACTTTGATATGTACATATTTTTAACCCACATGTGTGGGCAGTGGCTTTGTACCCACTTATTGTATTTGGATCTATATTGACGATGTATTGTTCTGGGATTTTATATCTGTTATGTGATTCTGTTCTGTGATGTTTTATCATTTAATATTATGCTTTGTCCTGATAGATCTTTGGCCATTTGTAATTTCGTTATAAGTATTTACTGAATATGTCGAACCACTTGAAAAAAAATATAGATACCATCCTTTCGACGTATTCAGTAGATAGTTATAGCTTAATTACAAATGGTCGCTCCACTATACTCTATTCTCCGCTTTAACAGACAGTATTACTCCTGTAATACTCTTTGTTACAGTGGGTCTCAGAGTGGGGCGTTACAGTCTAGTACTGGTATTTGTCCCAAAGGTCCATCATATGACCCGAAGGTCCAACATATGACCCGAAGGTCCATCATAGTGGCTCGAAAGCACACAAAAGCATCAATTATTTCAATTAACGAGTCCGGAATTAACCAAAATAGCAAACGCAAATGTCTCATAACCACGAGTTTTACTAAATCGTTTAATTCTCTTCATCGTTTCCTTGAAAGTGCAAATTCATCAAAATCATCAAAGCAGCAGATATTTCAATTAACGAGTCCGGAATTAACCGAAATAGCAAACGCACATGTCCCATACCACGTGTTTTACTAAATCGTTTGATTCTCTTCATCGTTTCCTTGAAAGTGCAAAATTGTGTATTTTTTAAAAATACACTTTACATTCTCAAACGGACAAGTCCGAAATTAAGCGAATCAGTAAAAGAAAGGGGTCATAGTCCTCGATTTTGCTGAAACGTTTAAATCGCTTCCTCATTCTTTTGAAAGCGCAAACTGTTAAAATCTCTGAAAACAATTTTTATTCATTTTATAAGAATAACAATTCACATTCTCAACTGGACAAGTCCGGAGTTAAGCGAATCAGTAAAAGAAAGGGGTCATAATCCTCGATTTTGCTGAATCGTTTAAGTCGCTTCCTCATTCTTTTGAAAACGCAAACTGTTAAAAATTTATAAAACAATTTTCATTTTAAAACGATTTTCCAATCACGTGATTAAAGCAGCAAATCAGTAACAATTTCGATAAAGAAATTGTACTTCTCAGAATACCGTAAAATCGTATCTCAAAATCAGCATTGCGGAATAATCGCTTGAAAATCCACTTTTAAAATCTGACGGTTACTGAAGTCAAAGCGACAGTAATTTTTAAACGTCAAAATCTCATCAAAATAATTTACATCGAAAGGTAATATCAGTGAATTTTCATTCATCAAAATGCCACAAAACACCGTGCTTCAAAAATTTAGCATTGGTGTAAAAATCTCGTTATATAAATAATGGCAACCAAATACGTTTCATAACCAAGCATCGGTTCAACGTAAAATTAATGCAGTAACGTGCAATTTATATTTGCACGCACACTACATTATAAACAAAGAAATTATTCTAATGTATCTTCAATGAAGATAATTCAAAACAGCAAAATCTAATCAATAATGATTAGTATAAAAGAAATCGGCAAAATCTCAACAAAATCACATAACTGCAACCGTTTCGAACCCTCAATTCGGATTCGAAATTCTCAAAGAAACAAAATAAATGCAGCTATGTAAACAACAACAAAATTTATTTCAATTTCATATTTTGATTTTTAAATCAAAAGGATTATCAGCAGTATTCAGCGAAGACAGTTTCACTGTTTCCGCTACGCACTCTGATAACATAACACAAATCAATCAAATTATTAGAACCCAATTTCACTTCTACTTTTAAATAAAGATATTTAAAAATTTCATCAAAATTTCAAAACTTTAGTTTTGACTCAAATCACAAATAAAACATCGACCAATAGTTGTAACATATGTTCCATCCAAGTTATGTTTTATATTATGTCCATAAACCCCAAGCTCTGATACCAACTGTAACGCCCCACCTCTATGCTCTCAATAACAAAGAGTATTAAAAGAAATACTGTCTGTTATTACGAAGAATAAGGCTGGATAGGAGCGGCCATCCGTAGTTGTCCTTACACTAGTATTGGTTACCTCGACAGGAGTGGTATATACTTTTTATTTTTCATCTTATTTATTTACTCCCATCGACATACCCAATTACCAGTATAAAACAAACTACGATGGTTCATAATAGTTTAGGACATTAGATATAATAATAACATGGATAATATAAGTGCGGAACACAGATAAAACAAAAGTCTCATATATATCTATATAACTGATGTCAGTTACAATACTTTTGACACGATACATATGATACAACTACAACTATCGACTCTGGAAGTTATATATACAAGTACATTATCAACTAATATACATGAATACATATCATCCTATACAATGACACGACTTCTACAAAACGACAAAAACTACTTCAGAAGATATAAAAAGTCTTCATAGCCCAAACAGCAACTCAAAGCAGGAAATCTACAACCTGAAATAACTCGGGTCTGACCCGAGTATTACATTCAAAAGAAAATAATACACGGGTCAGTCTAATTCAAACTCAGTTATTAGTGCATAAAAGCAATAATAATCATATATCAAATAGACGACAGTCACAGAAATCTCGTATATCCGACTCCTCGATAAAAGAATCGGATAACGGCAGATATAACACTAAACAGTGTTAAACAACAAATCGGCAATCCAAATCAATTTAAACAATTGAAATGTCAATTTAAAAAAAAACAATGCTGATTGGCTGCAGTACACGCTAACGTGTACTGCCTCGCCAATACAGTCTATGAATTACTCAGAAGATCAATGAATCCAAAAGCCAACGGATCCAACTCAAATCAAAATGAACCATTTCAAAATACAACTTCAAAATATTGAATTGAACCAACTAAACAATATAACAATCGAAATATCAACTAAATCTGTCAACCCTGCTAGGGCTGCAGTACACGCACGTGTGTACTGCCTCGCCACTACAAAACAACTCAAAACAATACTAACAAGATCAGAGGCAACAAGTGAAACAAGTTCAACATGTCACAAAGCAAGGCACAGTGAAATAGCAAACTGAAGGTGAGAGCACCAAGGATAAGGCACGACAACACTCAACAGAAAAAGACGCAGATCAGCCTCATTAGAAAATAAGGTCATCAGTGAAGCAAAATGACCAAATGCAAATGGATACAGAGCATCAATGCAGTGTATCAGATTCGAGAACAAAAGCAGTCCAGCAGCATAAAGCTTCAATTAAGAGAATACGAATTATGTACACAAGTGATGGTACATAACAAACTGCACATGGCAAATGAATCAGAGGTAAGCACCAAACAACAAACAAAATGCAAAGGTCAAGCCATGGTTGTCATGACTCAACTCAAATGCAAAGCTTCAACAAATCAATAGCATCAAAGCATATGTATGCAGATCCAATGCCTCAAATGACTCAAATAAACAAAGCACCAAAATCAGTGTGACATCCCGGGAATTTTGGCAATATCAATTTAATAATCTGTAATAAAAATTAAATTGATATGATAATATTTGTTAATAAGATTTGAATTGATCCAATAATTTTCTTTTAAATAAATATTTAACTGATAATTTATCTTTTAAAAAGCTAGTAACTTGTTTTCTATTTATATATATATATAAATATATATTTGTATATATTGTAAATAGATAACCCTTGTTTTAAATTTAATAAATAATAGTATGTTTTCAAATTTTAATATTTTTGGTAATTTTAGTTTGATTTAATATATATCTTTTTAAAATTTATTAAATAAATAATCATTTGGCTTTAAAATATATTTAGGATAAAGTTAAAATTGTTTAAAATTGATTTTAGCTTAAATTTAAATTTAATAAAAAGTTTGTTTATTCTTTTTAAATATAGCTTGATGGAAATAAGTAATGAAGTAATAGTTTCTTTTATAAAGTATTTTAATTCAATAATTAGTTATTTTTAAAACAATATTAATAATATTATGTCTTTACAAATGGATTTTTAATATAAATAGAAAGTATTATTCTAAATTTATTTATATATATGTATGTATTTTGGAAAGCTATGATTTGAAAATTTAAACTAAATTCTTTCAATAATATTTAAAATAAAACAAATCTCATAAATATTAACATAAGTATATAAAGTAAATTTAGTATTGGTAATTTAAGTTTTAGAATAAAAAGTGTAATAATAATAAGCACTTGGATTGGAAATAAAAGTAAATACTTAAGTGCATAAGTAGGCAAATAAAATATGTATGTTTGCAGGCAAAAGAAAATGCAAGCAAAATAAGAAAAGAAATATCTATGAACACATATACAAGTATAAAGTACATAAGTTAAATCTATAGCCTATGATTAAAACCCAAAAGTATATGTGCATAAATAGGATATAACATACCCAGGCAAGTATAAAATAAAGAAATAAGGTATGTAGCCTGTAAAGGCAAGAAAAGGAATTGCAAAGCAAAGTAATAAGCAAAATATCTATGACACATGAAACATAAAATAATCTAAATGGGAGACATAAGTACTCAAAGCATTTAATGCTTTCATCTCAACAAAACATAAAATCAAATTTCGAATTGTTTAGAAGCAATTCAGCCTCCATTTATAAAAAAATCTCTGATCAATAGTTGAGAATATTTGTACTTGCAAATGCTTAACCCAGATATCACCTACCCTCTGTACAAACTCCTATGTATATTTGTATGTCTGTTTGTTGTAATTCATTCCTAAAGCAAAACAAACCATAAAATATTAGCAAACACTTCCATTTATACAAACTGAAGCATTTCAACAACAAAGCAAGAAGAAACCATATTCCAGTTTTTAAGTTCAAACTGTTTTCAAAGCTAAAGAGTGCTCTGTCCATTCTCGAAGAAACTTCAGTTCAGTTTCAAAGCATAAATCATCTCATCAACAAAGCATTTTAGAAGATCACAGCATATTCAAGTTTAAAGCTAAAAAAACTGTTTTCCAAAAATCAAGTGCTCTGTTCTTCTGAATACCAGGTGAGTAACTTTTAAATTTAAAAACAGTTTTAAAACAAAGTTTTGCTTGATGCCTGTGATAAATTTATATGGAATGTTATAGTATATTTGCATGAATGTTCTTTGCTCTGTAGATATGAGTAGATGGCTTTGTGAATATGAAAATCTATGCCTGTATGTATATATTTGAACTCTGTGGTGATCTCTGTCCAAACAGCAAAGCAAAAACAAAAATCTAAATATCCTATTACACTCAAATTTAGGTCTTGATCTTTGAATAAAAAAAGATGATGGTAGTCTAATATAAATTTTAAAAATAGATTCAGGAATTTGAAATAAGTAATTATCTCAAAACTTATAAAAAGAACAGTATAAGCTTGAGTTTTGTAAAAACTCAAACTTTATGATTTCTTAGTTCAGGCATATAAGTTGAAACCTTAAACTAAATCATGATTTTTAAAACTAAAAACACAATTTTTAGCAATAGGATGGATGAGCATTTAGGGGTTGTCAGGAAATTGGTTTTGGAGGAAATTCTGGTGACCAAGGGATCTATGGTGGTCGAGATCTTGGCTGGAGATAGGTGTAGGACCAGGGAGCTCGTAAAAAATGGTTGATAAAATGTCTGATCATCATGGCGTCAGTGGTGAGTTAATTCAGTTTTTAACCCTAGATTGGGTCGAGCTGAAATGGAGGATTCCTGATTCGTCTCTGGTAGTTCGAGCTTCACCGGACCAAGGTGGAAGGGTTCGGTGATGGTCAGAGAGTTGGTGATCGGAGGTACAGCGACTTCTGGGGGACGACGATAGGAGTTCGAGGTAAGTTCAGGCGAGGTGGTGGTACCTGGAAGTGTTTGAGTTGCCTCGATTTCGATTCGTGATGTCGTGATGGATCCTGGTGATCGCGATGTCATCTGGAGGTGGTCGTTGATGTGATGAAGCCTGAGTGGATGACCAGAGATGGTCGGCGGCATCGTGCATGTGCACGGTGCACGTTTTGATGTCAGGTGATGTTTTGGGGTGGGGTCTGTTTTCTCGGGGGAATACTCGAGTTATTCGAGCGAATGACTCAAAGCAGGAAGGCTTATGTCTCGAAGTAAAATCTGGATTGGCTCGAGACAGTGTTTGGTTCAGGCATTAGAAAACTTGTCTGTTCCAGGTTTTAAAAACTTAGTTTAAAATTCAAAACAGGATCTGTGTTTAAAAATTTAAAGTTAAAGTGTAGATTCAAATGGAATTTTTAAATCTTAAAGTTTTAAATGAATTTGGATTTTTAAATCAAGAATTAAAAATCAAGTTTTTAAAAGCAAGTTAAAAACCAAAGTTTTAAAATCAAAGTTAAATTTATAGATTCAAGTTTTCGTGAATTCAAATCTGAAATCTTAAATCAGTTTTTAAATCTGAATGTTTTAAAATTTAAGTAGTTTAAATTAAGAGGCTTTTCTTATATAAGTAATAAATGTTTTTACATTTCTTTTAAACTCCATTAATTTAATATTTAAATTTGGTTAATGTTAAATGGTAAATCATTTTGAATCTTAAATTCAAAATGGGATTCAAATTTAAATTTGTAACAACCCGCATATCTATCGATTTTATATTTAAATATTTTATCGTTAGTCGGATGTTAGTCCGAAAAGCTACTTTTTGCATACGGTCAAATTAGGACTCGAGACCACTTCCATTGAGTTCAAAATGACGTTTGCGATCTTTTTGAGTGTAAACTTCGATATGTTTGGAGATAGTGAAATTTTCAACACTTTTTCCCGCCTTTGACTTTGGTTTGGACTGCACCCCTTTTAGTTCAGCCCAACCATCTTCCTCACTCTATCAAAACACTTCAAGCTTTGTCAAAAATGGTGGTGGGAAGTGGAAATTAAAACTCCAAACACAAATTCTATTGCAAATCCGAGATTCAACATCAAATTCACGTGAAGACCATTGATTCAAGCTTGTTGGTGTTCTTGCTTTGCTCTCAAATCTCCATCTTCATCAAATTCCGTGAAAAGGTGAGATTTTTGATCTCACATCTTGCCTATATCTATCTTGGACTGTTGGGAATGATCCTCTATTGCATTTGTATGAATATCTGCATTTGGTTTGGATTGGATTGGCGAAAAACTCCAAAATTTAGTGATTTTGGTGAAAAAACTGCTACTAGGTCGTTCTGGCCATTTTTAGCTCGTTCTGGCCCTTAAGTCGTAGGTCGTTGCCGACCTATAATCTCCAGGCAAAATGATTAAGTCGTTCACGAGCTAAAGGCATGAGTCGTTCACGAGTTAAAGGCATGAGTCGTTCACGAGTTAAAGGCTTAAGTCGTTTGCAGTTAGCTCGTTCGCCTCGAGTTAAGTCGTAGGTCGTTTGGCCTTAAGTCGTTTGCAGTTAGCTCGTTCGCCTCGAGTTAAGTCGTAGGTCGTTTGGCCTTAAGTCGTTTCCAGTTAGCTCGCTCGCCCTGGCTTAAGTCGTAGGTCGTCCTCGACCTAACTTCACTAGGTCGTTCCTGCCTTAGCTCGTAGCTCGTATTCAAGGCTTAGGTCGTTAAGTCGTTCGTTCCACTAAGTCGTTCAAGGCTTAGGTCGTAAGACCTTAGGTCGTGCACTTTTAGGTCGCGAACAACCTTATGTCGCGAACCTCTTTAGGTCGTATGACCCTAATTTTCTTAGGTCGTTGGATTTTTTTTAACTCGTTGGGTCGTAGACCCTTAAACTGTTAAGTCGCGTACTTTCTTAGGTCGCGCATCCCACTTAGGTCGCTTGACCTTAAGTCGTAGGTCGTCTCCGACCTAACATTCCCACTGCTATTTCACTAGGCCGCTTGACCTTAAGTCGTAGGTCGCTTGACTTTGTTAAGTCGTAGGTCGCTCGACTTTGTTAAGTCGCAGGACTCTGTAAGTCGTAGGTCGTCGCCGACCTTACACTTGGTCTTTTTAGTTCGCGATTTCCTTAGGTCGTATGACCTATTTTTCCTTAGGTCGCTGGACCGCTTTCCTTCACTAAGTCGTACCATGACGGGGCGCTGCCCCGCACCCCGCCGTGGGCGCTGCCCCCTGGACCCCGTATTACTCTGCGAAGGCAATCTTATCTGAAAAGCATTCATCAGAACTTCCACTTTGATGCATTTTAAGCTGATTTCCTTGGATTTTATTCACGTCTCCGAATGTGAATTTTTGTGATAGATTGTTCCAACAATCGTTTTATGACTTGTCACTTTAAAGATATGAAGGTTTTAATACTAGTAGTAAATATCAAAACTCTTCAAATCGATTTCAACACTATTTTTAATATCAAAAGTTCGTTTTCTCAAACCGATTTTCAATCTACTAATATATAAGCCTTTACTTCACTCGAATGAGAAATCGACTTAAATGACTTAGTAAAACGAGTGGTATGAAACGCTTGCGTTCACTTCGTCGGTTAGCTCTTGGACTTGTTCGATTGAACCCTTTTCGTGACAATTTCCTAGTGAAGATTTACAGCTTGTTCGTAAATATTTAAGTTAAGCAAGTGGTTATGGGACATGAAGCTAAACTCATATATTTACTAGCTTGGTGTGATTGACACTTCTCGCTGATCATGATGATCATTTTATGATTTAGACTAGCAATTGTGCGATGTCTCTTTGTTTGCAAGGTAAGACTAGACCGCAGTAGTGTGATTCCGACTCACACACATCTCTTTGTCCGCAAGGTTAGTCTAGACCGCAGTAGTGTGATTCCGACTCACACATATCTTTTTGTTTGCGAGGTTAGGCTAGACACCACTTGTGTGATTCCATTCACACATACCTTTTTGCTTTTTGGTTAGCCTAGGCCTCAATCAGTGTGATTCCGACTCACACATATGGGGTAGCGCCCCATGGTCTTCGGACCATCATGTGATAGGCCTCTTTCTCTTTTTTATGATTTCTGGATTTCTTGTTTGATTTCTGGATTTTTATGTCATTGACTTGTTATGAGTACAAGTTTAGGGTATGATGCCCTCTTTGGATCTTTGAGAAGATTCTCGTGATATTGATCATTTCTCATCGGTTGATCTCCTGTTGATCATCATTTTCATACTTATAGTAGTATGTCAGTATGGATATTCTATGTTTATGCCATGTCTTTTATTATATATCATGTCATCTGATATTTATAGTTAGACTGATCCGTTTATTATTTTCTTAAATAATACTCGGGTCAGACCGAGATGTTATAGGTGCTTCTGCTTGACTTCCTTCCAGGATTTGCTACTCTGACTTTTGGCTGACTATTTAGTTTAGCAGTTTTTGTTGTATACACTTGAGATATGGACTCATAGTTGTATTCTTTTGGTATAGCACGTGTTGCTATTCTTTTGTATTATTGTGGAACTTTTTGACCACTACTCTGATGTACACTTTCATGTGTTAGTTATATATTCATATCTTCTTCCGCCTTTGTGATATGGATGTCTGTGACTGCTATGTGTTATGTTTATTTCTATTTTTGTTTCCGAAGATTATTTTATAGCCACCATGTGATAATCAATTACATGGATGGTCGCTCCTCAACAGCCTTATTCTCCGTGCTAGTCGACAGCACTACATCGTAGTGTCCTTGGCTAGCGTGGGTATTGAGGTGGGGCGTCACAAAATTCAAAAAGATGAAATGTTTAAAATACACTTCAATAATTATTAAGTCATTAATAAAGGAATAATTTATCTTAGAGATAATTAAGATATTGAAGTGAATTAATAAGATAATTAAGGGAGGACTTATGTATTTAATTTATAATTTTAGATTAATTTATGATTAGAGATTAATTAAGGGAGTAATTAAAGAATTGGTTTAGTTAATGAAGAAAATTAACGTAGAATTATTTAAGTAATAAATTAATGTGATAAATATTGATAATTAATTAGATTAATTTAAATAATCTGGTGTAAATTGTTAAATGTAATTACTTGATAAAAGTAATTAAGAGATTAATTACTTATTGTAATTAATTTTTGATAATATGATTAATTTAAGTTAATTAATTTAGTAATTAATTTTAAGAAATCATTTGGTGATTTGATAAGTGAAATTACTTGGTGTAATTAATGGAGCATAATTACTTAGGAGAGTAATTAGATGGTAATTACTTAATGTAATTAATATAAGATGATTTGTAAGTAAGTAATTTGGGTAATTACTTATGTAATTAATCAAGGGATTAATTAATGGAGATAATTAACTATGGGATAATTGATTTATATGAGTAATTAAGGATAGTGATTACTGGTTTGTTATTAATCAAGGGGATTTAATAATTGTGGTTAATTAAAAGTTAATTACTTAATGTAATTAACTTTAATGAAGTAATTTAATTTAAATATAAATTGGAGATCATTAATTAATATAATTAATGATGTAATTATAAATTGTTTAATTAAGGAATAATTCATAATGAGGTGATTATATTTAATTAATAAATGAAGTAATTGAATGTTAATTACTATGAATGATTTATAATAGTTAATTTGTGGAATTAATTAAAAGACTAATCACTTATTGAAATTAGAGAATGATTAATCAAAGGTGTTTAATCAAGATGAATATTTAGAGAATGATTAATTAAATTGATATTAATTTAATTAATAGTTGAATAAGCAGGATTTATAGATGTAGTAATTAATTTAATTTACTTTAAATTAATTAAAAGATAGAAATAATTAATTTAATTCATTTTAAATTAATTATAGTTGCACTACAAGAAAAAATACCATCAACAGCACCTAATGTCAGCGTTTGTGACTTAAGTGCGGTCATTAAAAATTTTGGGGGGAAAATTTTCCGTGTGAACGCTCACAAAAGCTAAATTATACAATTTTTGCACCATTTTTTTCACTTCCCCTAATTCCTCTTTTCATCCTTCCCTACCTTGAAACATTTTCACCACGTAAAAAGAAGAAAACCTCTCTTCCAATCATCAAAATTCGCCTACATCACCGTCGCTTCATTAAACTTCTCCATTCATCATCCAGAGATCTCGTTCATCGTTCAGATATCGTCTATAGGTACAACGCCATCAATTTTTTAGGTTTAAATGGGTTGTTTGATTCTATATAGGTTTAAAATGGGTTATTTCAATTTTGAACGTATTTTCAACACGTTCAAACATCATTCATCAATCGCGATTTAGAATTGAAGTATTTCCGTATTTCCTTTTCTTTGTGTCCAATTTTAGTTCTTCGATTTTCTAATATTAGTATTTTCAACATCGTTCAGACCGTCTATATGTAGATTGCATTATTTTAAGCATTCTAGCATGATTATTTAGAGCGGACCGCTAAATTATGTGTTTTGTTTAGATCTTTGTTATAAGTGTAAACTGTCTAACTGTAATTGAATATGTTAACTTCAATTTTTAAATAGTTATTTTTATGTTAGAGAAAAATAATGTTTGTTCCTATTCCTGGACATTTACATTTACAATTATGTTTAACTTTGTGTCAGTTGTTTGTATAATCTTGTGGATTTCTTATGGCAATTAAATCATTAACACCAATGCCTGTACATGGCTACAAAAAGTCCCTTGCTATTTGTATCCAAATTCCTGAGCAGCCATATCTAGCAGTAGCAAAATATTTGTATGATGCAAGAGTTTTGCGTACAAATAGACTCTCCTCTACTCTTTTCCTTTCCCTACCATGATGGACACATAACCTTTTGGTGCTTCTTTTTCTTTCCTGCCCATTGCCTTTTATTTTTATGTTCCGTTTTGTATGCTTTCTCATGATTCTGCAATCTTTTTATTGGAAACTTTTGTTGATTATTTTGGCTTTTTGAATAACCACAATGTCTATGGTGATTGATTGTCTTTATTTGTTTAGTAACAGCAACTTGAATTTTATTTGCATTAGCCTTTAACACGTTTTTTGCTTGTTAAACTACAATGTTTTGGATTTTGGCTAACTTAGCTCGGTTTTAGTGTGAGCTCTTGAGAAAAATGTCCTATTTCTAATGATTCATCAGTAGAATTATTTGAAAATTTAGAATTATTTGAAAATTGTAGTCAGTGTTATTCTTTTGCCAATAAGAGACTTCATTACAATGAGTTTGGTATATATTTTGATATTAAATCTTGTATGTTCGAATATCCGTTTGATTGAGTTAGTTTGTGAGAGAATTGACTTGCATATCTTGTTTTAAAAAGTTGGTCTTTAATGGTCTTTCCAAAAAGAAGTTTTTGATTAGTTTAGATATCAAGTTGGTTTTATAATCAACAAAAACATGTGTTATGAACAAAGCTAAACGGTCAAGAATGAAATTTGAGTAGTGGTTGTGTTACATCAAACCAGTATTCTAATTTTAATGATTTACCATACCTATCTGAACAATAAGTTGTTTTGCCATTGTAAAAAGAGTTCAAGGTGGAATTGAACACAAACACATCCATTGTTTGGGGTGGTGTAGGAATAGAGATATATAACGTTATGTATTTCCTTGAAAATAAATATTGTTTAAGAGGATAAATTTTATAGTGTTTAATTTCAGTTTAACCATAGTGTTAAAATTTGGGTTCCTTGAGTTATTTTGAATTATTCTCTAAAACTACTACTGAAAATATATATAGTATTTTAAAGCTTAAACAACCAAATCTAAAGCAAATAGGTGAGTAAACACGTGCAGTTCTAGTTTTGATTCTCTTGCATGTTGTTGTTTAATGGATGGTGAGTGGTTGAATAATTTCTGGTTGTTGATCTTTGTTGTTGTGCACTATAACATGCATTTGCTTTATTTTATTTACTATAGCTCATTACCATCATCTCAACAGGGATTGTTGATATATATCATTGTTTGATATGCATGTAATTTAGTCAGTTCCCAAGCTATGCCTGTTTGCTTTATTTTGTTTTTTTACAAGCAGTTAATATTTGCTTTATCATGAAAATATTCCCAATGCTGCAATGGTTTCAATTTTGCCCAGTCGTTCCCAAGCTATGCCTGTTTGCTTTATTTTGTTTATTAAGTCTGAGTGATTAAACACATTTTTTTATGAAGTGAAATCCTTTAAATTATCTTTATTCTGGATTAAAAATCCTAAGCATCATGAACATATGGATGCCCTGAGTTTGATCTTTGCATTGTGCATTGGGTAAAGGGGATCAGATTGTTTTAGCCCTTAAGAGTTTCAAACACTACAAGAAAAGTAAGTTATAACAGCAAATTATTTCAGCGTTTTTCATACAACTGCCGTCTTTCATTCCATTGACCAAAAATATATACCAGAAAAACGTCGTCTTTTGTCACAATTTTTTTTTATGGGCGAGCTCTAGTATTATTTTGGCGGCCACTAATTTTTTGCATTTTTTCATCCCTCCCACCTCAAAGCAAAAGCAAACAAAAGTAATATAATTTCTTCTCCTTTTCTCTTCGTCTCTTCAAAGAAATATTCATCCTCCGCCTTCGCACTAAACCATTCCTTTTCTTATCATACCAGATTTCTCTTTACATCCTTTGTCTAACCCTGAAATGAATTCTAGTTTAATGGAAAACACCATCGCTTTCACTAAAAACGGCGATTTGGGGATGTGGATGGTCTATTTTGGGTTGTTGTGGTTGATTTGAGGGTGGCTGCGGTTGATTTAGGAGATGCTTCTAGTAGATATAGGGCAGCAACGATCATTGATTTGTTTAGGGATGGTTGATTCTGGGTGGTTGTGGTTGATTTGAGGGTGGCTGCGGTTCATTTTGGGGATGACTCTAGTAGATTTTAGGGATGGCTATAGTTGATTTTAGGGCAGCATCATTGATTGTATGTATCCCATGCATCTTATCTTATCTTCTCTTCATTATGTAATTTTTACTATGTATTTTCATTTTTTTTCATTTTTTATTATACTTCATATTTGGTATTAAACTGAACTGAATGTCAACCTGTCATCAAATCTACGTACTATTTGGTGAACCTTTCCATATCCATCTACCACAAGATATTAGAAATTTGAAGTTTTGCAAATTAGATGTAATAATTTAGAGAAATATTTAATCTTTAAGCACAGTAAGTTTTTAACATTTCATTTTATCATTACAGTTATTTCTTGAATGCAAGCGTTTAGTGGATATTGAATGTGGGATGAGTGCTTTAGTATCATTATATGTAAGTTATTTTTTAGTATCATTGTATTTACATATACATTGATTATCTTCCATAATCAATATTTTTCTTAACTAATTGTTGAACTAAGATATTGACCTCTTAATTTTCTCATTATAAAACAGATTAGAAGTTTATTATTTTACATTTTGTACTAGCAATATATTGTATGGTCATAATCTTACTATATGGAATCAATATCATACTTGAATTTGTTACATCTGTTATAGATATGCATACATATGGTCATATAATGTCACCTACATTAGTTACACTCATAGATGAGTGAACAAGGAATATCAGCCCATAGAACTTGCCAAAGTGGTGATTTGAAACACCAAAATTAACACCTTTTGCTCAAAGTATTAATCATATTGTACTTATGTTATGTAGGCATTAAAATTTGTTACATGGCAAAGAAATTGAGTCATATGACATAGAAATTTTTTGCTTATGTGTTTAAACCACAATTATATTTATGGCCTCCTGATTCTAAGAAGTATATAGTGCGAGTCAGCTATTTTACTCCAAATTTCCATAGCTTAACATTGTCTTTCAATATATATTATGTTTACAAAGATTTGAACATTGTTATCTAAGTTAGGTATTTGAAAGAAAAAACAATAGATTTTATATGGGTCAAAATTTCAAACGTAGTCTCAAGGGTTTCGTCTAACTTAAATTAAATTCAATATTAATTATTAGCTATATTATGTGCCTTTTTCGGCATTTCAATACTCCAGAGTATTCATTTGGTAATCCAATATATTATAATTACAATTAATTTGAAGTCTAATATTGTTCTGAAATTTATTTAATTTCCTAAGGAACATTTGAATTTGATTTAAACTTAGCAATAGATTTTCTTAAAATTTGAATTTATTTTCAACTATGAATTGAAGAGTACCTTATTTCATTATAAATTGTTTCATTTGTGTTTTAGTAACCATTTTAAGTAGTTTAAATATAATAGTTCAATGGGTATTTCAAGTTCAATTAGTGAAATAAGCTTTTTTTCCTAGAAGAGAAAAGATTCTTTTTATGTACTTAACATTTGTTTTATACCTTCTTTTTAGATTTTAGAAGGATGAAATTATAGGAGGCAGTTTCTCATTTAGGCACAGGGTTCAACTTAAACTTTCTGGACAGTTGGTAGTCTGTAAAGCAAATACCTGTGAGTATGTTCTCCTTTTAGTCATAATTAATTGCTTTAACAATTCCTTTTTGTCTTTTTTAATGAAATCATCTTCTTAATGTTATTTGCATACAAGCAGATGAATCTGGAATAAGTCGAAGTGTCACAACAGTTCCTTCGAGCTTGCTGGTCGCGGAATAGAAGGAGGAAAAAGTTGTTTTATCATTGTTTCTGCGGAAGCAAGGCTTGAGTTATGCTGTGGCAGCAAGAATCATTAACAAATCTGACCAGTTCATTGACTATCTTATATCAAAGCTTCATACCATTCACAAATCTCAATATCTAGAAGGTTTGAATTTATCACCTCATTTTTTATCATACAATTACAAACATAGTAATATGGCACACGGACGAAATCTCCGTATGTTTTAACTTTTTATTTTTATATGTAACATGGCTTCTCAGGTTCTTTTCATACTTGGAATTTTAGCACAGAGCTTCTAACAGGTTGACATCTTTCAGGTTGTGTTACTTCTAATTTAGGTACTGGATGTGGCACATCTGTGCTTGAAATGGTTGTGCCTATGAAAAGTCATCTAGGAAGGTGAGCAAGCTATTTACGTATGTCGATTAGAACTGAAAATGAGGCTAATATTGCTGCTGCCCAGTCAATAGGCTTTCAGGGTGGGGAGCTCACTCATGGCAAGACAACTTATGCATATAAATTTAATATTCATATATAAAGCATATATGAAGTGGGTGTTTTGTAGATATTAGCTTAGGATGAGAAAATGTGTTTGTTTTACAGAGGTCGGTAATTAGTATCCATTGTCCACCTATATTGCAATGTCGTGACTTTATTCGTTGTTCAGAGTGGGCGTCTTCCTGATTTGCTTAGTATGAAAATAGTTTACTTTTAATTTTCATGAAATTACAGCCATTTAGGAGCCTAACATTATTGCCAATACTGAATATACATTAATTGGATAAACTGCATAGCGCTTTATCCATGTATTACAATAACTAAACTGCTAAATAAATTCAATAATAATATATATGGGGAAGTACATGGAGAATCATGTAAATTCTGCATTTCACATGATTGTAGTAAGTATTTTAGAATGTTACGTGTCCATCTCTCATCTGAAAACTTAAACCAAAGGATGGTATTATGCTGATTTGCTCTCTAGTTTTAGTGTGCTATAACTGAACTATTCTTTGTGGTATTGGAGTTTTGAAACAGTCTCATTGGTTTTTTGACGAGTTCCTTCCCCAGTCATTCCTTAATCTTTGTTACTACTTGAAGGATTATAGCTGTGTTCATTTGCATTATGATTACAAACGTTCCGTCTCATTTTTTGGTTAGTGATATCGAACATCATGCTAATTATGTATTTATTATGTAGAAAGTCATATGTTTTCAATGTAGTTCAACCTTCAAAAATAATCAGTGATGATATATCAATCAGATAGCTAAACTGCATATTTTTTTACTTGTTTCTTTGTCAAATAAGTTTCAGAGGGGAGAGTGGGTCAATGGATGAAAAGAAGTTTATCTTATGATCTTTTGAATCCTATCAACTGAAAGTTAAAATAAAGAAGTCCCTGATTACATGATTTCAAATATTATGCAAAGCACTGTGAAGAACTGCTAGATATTTTGTTTAGCAGTTTTACATCTCACCTCATGTCTTAATTCTTTTATAGATTGCCTTTGAATTATTACTTTCAGAAAAAGACAATTAGAACCCTTGCGTTTAATGAAATAAATGGTTTTTGCAAATTCTAGATATGTCAAATTTTGACGATGACAATATGCATACAGCATTTTTATTTTATATTTTCTTTTGGTATTCTAACTAGATTACAGATTTTGATTTTTCATCTAATAATCAGTATATTGCTTCATCATCAATGGATAAAATTGTCCGGGTTTGGGAGTTATACAAGGGAAGTTGCATGCGCATAATTTACGGGACTTCTCAGCTTTGTATTCGTTTCCACCCGGTATGTACTCATTCTGTTTGTTTATTTTCTCTTCATTATCATAAGCAATTGTTGATGCTTAGGTTAGAAATCAATATCAAGATGATAATATCATCTAACAGGCACCCCTCACACACACGCACTCAAGTTCCTAAATTAAGATATAGAGGTCAATTTTCTTATCAACTTGACTTTATATATATTCGTGAATCTTCATCTATGCATAATTACCTGCCTTTAAATGTCTGCAGGTAAATATCAGTTTGCTATCAATGGGAAATGCAAAAAGAGAAATCAGTGTACAATGTTTTATTCCCTTAGTTTAGTACCTTTGCTATGTTTGTACATATTATGTATTGTATGCATCTTTTCTTCATACTAAAACCATAAACTCCATAATTCAATTTGTAATATGAAGTCATGAATTTACCCTCCCTATATAACTTTCAATGTAGGTGATTAACTTTAGCACTGGCCAGGTTGTTCGCAAATAATTGTTCGAAAATGAGGCAACAGCTATGGACGATGCTCACACTGGCCAGCTTATTTTTTCCGCTGACACAGGTATTTCATCGAGTTTACTAGTACCATTTTTTAATTATGAAACCGGGTCATCCTAAAAGGTATTCATTTCTGTATGCTCTCAAGCTTTCTTAACCACTTGCTTATTTTTTTGACGTACATTTAGTGAAAAAATCTTATTATCTTGTTTGAATGGTATATGCTTAGCCTTTTTAAGCCCAATATTTGCTTTCTATTGTTATAAACTTTTAATCTGCACCATAGTACTAGATTTAATCTCTCAATTTCTTTTTGAAACTATGGTAAACTTATCTGCAATCTTTAGTTGACAGTTTTGAGCATGTTATCACAAGGCCATGAAGGGAAAGTACATGGTTTATATCCATTGTTCTCGAACAAAGTTTGTGCACGATAGTCCATTATTTGTTGGTTGAGCCATTCACAACCACGTGGTATTTCTTCTTAATTTGGATTCAGTTTTCTTATTGTTTTTTGTCATTGTTTTGTAATTTTGAAAATGGAAAGTACGGTTGAAATTTGTGCAATCTTCAGTAACCTACAAGTGTCATTTTGATTGGTTGTATGCAGTATGTCTGTCTTTTACATTATTTTTACGTTTCTCGCTGGCATTATATATTTGCTACCAAGTTTTAAATTCGACTTTTCTTAAATAATGGCGATTGCTGATATTTCTTTGTTATCTGTATATATACTTAGATGATTCTCCTTTGTACGTTTAGAAAGTCAGTGCAATTCAAAGAGGAAGCAAAGTTTATATTTACAGTAAGTTTAATAGTATTTACAATAACAGTTGTAGTTATAGTGTCCAGATTTGTTTTCGTACTCACACATATTGTTTTCTTACTCACGTACTGTGTTAGGCTTCAAATGACTGCTGAATCAAATGCATCAATGCAGTGTATGTACCGGCGTTTCTAAAGAGGTAACAACAAAATGAATGATTTCAATGTACCGGCGTTTCTAAAGAGGTAACTACAAAATGAATGATTTCAATATTCTTATTTGTATCTTTCAGATAAGAAACAAGGAACATAAGGGAATTAAGTTTTATGTATGACGTTTTATAACATCCTATATGTTTAATTCTCAAGGTTTTTATTTGAAAATTATACATTCTTGGTTAAGACATACTATAAAAATGTATATAGGCATTTGAGTTCTAGCGAAAACCTTGTTGCTGTATATTTTTAAAATATGTGTATGATCTAGAAAAACCTTTGGTACATAGTTTTAGCTAAATGTGCTTTTAAATTTATATTCTGATGAGTTTGAACAGTGTAGAAAATTATTTTTACTATGCATTCGTTTGAACTTAAATATTACTATGTTTTGTGTGCCTACTTGATTAATTAGGGACGATTTTCAAATGGTGCATAATTTATACCAAATCTAGTTCCACTTTTTGGTATGTTCTACACATTCGGTTGTCTCTGGTGATTAAATAATTTTGTGTGCTCTTGTTATCGACTTCCAAATGTTTTAAAATGGTTCAAACGATCTCACATTCTTTTGTTTTCGATGCCATGAGAAGTGGCGACTTTTTTATTTGATTAAAGTGGTTTCAAAATGCTTATCTACTTGGTGCTGATCATTGGAAGTGCTTGACATATGCAAGTCCTGAAGCCATCTAGGTTCATTCTTAATGAATTTTCTATAAAGCCTGTTAGTATATTCTCAATAAATATGACATTTTAACACTATACTTGCTTATACAGTGAACAGAAGTATATGAATATTCCAAAGTGCTTGGATATTTGAAGCAAAACCTTGTAGATGTTAGGTCTTTGTCTAATGTTATATGAAGATGGTTTATAAATTTCATCGTTGTTTGTAAGTAAGCTTTGTTCGTGGATATATTGTATAGCTATTTTATGGAAATGATCAATTGTTATGCTTTTATTTTATAGTTTTTTACTTTGATTTGTATATTATCCGATTGAAATATAATTAAATGCAATTAGATTACGGATATGTGATTATTGTAGTGGTATGATTTGTCATAAACGACAGCGTTTAAAAAGTGCGGTCAGTATTTTAGGACAATAACTCATGATAATACGACAACGTTAAAGCCTTGCTGTAAGTTATTTAAAAACATAAATCACATTGATACAACAGCGTTTTACAAATGCTGATGAATAAGTAGTAACAGCGTTTTCCTGTCTCTGTTGAAAACTAGTGAGTTTGTTTTAGACAGGGTATTTTAAACGCTGTGGAAATATAAAATACCACTCTAAACACTTTTCCACAGCAAAATATAAACGCTGTAGAAACTAAATAAACAACGACAAAATAACGCTGTGGAAAATTATTTTTGACAGCGTTGTTTTTTCGCTGTTTGAAATTACATATCAACGACTGCATGTCGTTATACAACGTTCTTCACAACGCTGTTATATCATTTAACAGCAGTTTTTAAACGCTGTTAAAAGGCTATTTTGTTGTAGTGTTGTGAATGATAAATCATTGCTTATGGATGAATGATATTGATATCCCATTGATTGATTGTGATCTCAGATATGAGATGAGTAATATCTATTATGATATGGATGCTTGTTTAGGTATAATAATATTGGTTATCTGTTTGAGTTGATGATATTGCTTATCTGTATATGATGATGATGTTGATTATCCATTGATATATTATGATTTATCTATCTGTGTGTATATAGATAATTGAATTAAATTGTTTTAAACTTTAAAACAACTTTGCCTTAAAAGATACGATTTGGATTTCGATGAGACCGGGATCGGGTTTTCCAAATTTGGAAGTCCGAAAACCACATCGATCCAAATTAACGATAGGTCGTGAATCTCAAGTGAAGATGAAGATTCAGAATGCAAGGGTTATTGTCGTTAACTCTGAGGGTGATTCCAAAATGAGTGTAACGAGATAATGCCTTCGGTTTCGTTCGAACCCGGAACGAACTTGTATGGATTGAATGCTTTCAGAACATCGTTAGGTGGACGATGAGCATTCAAAGAGATGTGTTCTCTAAAGGTAATCGTAGCCTCAAGCCTCATCAACCGGGAATGGCTAAAACAGGGGAGGTGCAGCAAGGTTAGTGGGTAGCACCTAAGTAGGACAAGATTACCCCTGTCTAGATGTCCCTTTTTATTTCGGTTGTGTGCGCAGTTGGTTGCAAACAACTGCTGGGGTGTCTTGTGCGGGAATTATCCAGTAAGGGATGTTCCGACCTTGTTTTGCAGGGGAATTAGGGTGGGTCCTTGGTACGCTGATCTTGGCCAGGTATTGTGATGGGCGGTACCCCAGTAGCCCTGCTATTGTATGGAATCCAAAATCCAATAAGTGCCATCGGATTTGATTGTAAACCTAATATGCTGGAATTTAATGAATGTAACAATTTCGGCTATTTTCTATTTACTTGAAACCCTAGACCTATTATAATATCACTGAATTTCCTATCAAAGTTTTGGTTAGCGTAAGGTAAAAACTTTTCCATGTTTATGTGTGGGAAGTCTTACGTGATACCTTTTGTTTTCAAAGGCTTTTCAAAGTTAAGCAACTTTAACTTGTTACTCATACCAGACCCATGTCTGACCCGGAGTTTATTTCTGTTTTTCCTAAACTCTCGGGTCCCCAAATTTTTACGGGTAGCCAAGGGATTCAAGTTTGCTTTGACGGATTGTGGAGGAGCAATGGAGCAGGAGGCTTCAGCATTATAGATATATAGTTTCCGCTGTATTGGTATCTCTGTGTTGTATTTGTGTTGTATCATGTTGTATTAACTAGACAGGTGTTTATAACTGTCTAGTATCTGTTGTATTATCTGTGTAACTCTAATGTATATGATACTTTGTATTATCTTATGTAATATATTATATTTTATTCGTTCCACTGTTGAGATTCTGATGTTGTTTTCTTCTTCTTCTTCTCTATCTTTTCTGTTTTCTCATCCCTTTCTTTCTTCATAGTGATATGACTTTCTAGAGGTAGAAAGTTGGGTCGCTACAGTTGGTATTAGAGCATAGGTTGAGCGAATACCTAAGCTCTGGAGTGGTGTCTATCTTGAGAGAGCGTACTTGTAATATATATATATATATATACATATATCTATATTTCTACCTATCTATTGGATTTACCTGTTCGGGTTTTCCAATATAAGTTATAAAGGTAGATAGGGTAGTAGTGTGTGTAACACGACTACCAATGGTTGGAAGTGTATCTGTCGAGACTGTAAACCTAATACCGTCTCGAGTGATCTTTGCTGCGATATAAGGATTTTATTGATCTCTGAAGGAAACCTGTAAAGGTTCGGATTCCATCTTTGAGTAGAGTTTGGATCTATCGGTTGGACAGAAGCAAGTTCTGATATCTTGATACCTCAGAAGGTAGTAGCTGTGTGATGAGATGCAGTGACTATGGATGTCTCCAAAGTTGTTTCTTTGGAACAAGTAAAGAAGTGTGCCTGCTTCGATGTTGTGGCTGTGTTCAGCAGGATGTTTCTGTTTGGTTTGAGATCTGAGTTTCTCGAGGAGATTCTGGATCAGAAGTCTTTAGACATCTGGGTCAGCAGGGTAGCTCAGAGTGTTCTTTATGCCATCGAGGAAGCTTTCTAGCTTAGCAGTGGAGTTCAGAAGCAGCAGTGTAGACCCATTTCTTCGGTGGATTGGCTAGATGGGCTTAAGCTGTTCTGATTGGTAAAGAGAGAGCAGTATCATTGGAATTAAGCTGGATTGATCGCAAAAGTGACTTGCGATAGCTTGAGTGTTCTCTTGTGTTTTGGATTTTCTAGATGTCTTCGGGAAGTCAGGGTTTTGCTAAAATCTGGGGATTGAGTTTGGTATCGATTGGATTTCAGAAGTGGTACCGATGGTTTCTGGAGAGTGAGTTAGGTGAAGCAGCTCAAGTTTTAAAGTAACTTCTAAGTGTTTATCTTAGAATCTGTTGAGCCCTATTTTTGGGATGTGCTGTCCAGTCTGTGCTTGTGTTCATCATCAGCATTCTCATCTGTTTCAGATCAGAGTTGCACAGTGGAAGCATGGTGGCAGCTGTTTTAGTGTGGAAGCAATTGGATATTGCAGTGTTTGGATTAGAAAGTTTTTACAGGAAATTTTTCAGGATCTGAGGCCAGATTGGAGTGCATCTGTTTTATCTTTTCCAGATGGGAGAAGTGAGATCTGTTTTCTGATTTTGGAATTGTGTTGGTGTTCTGAGTTTTGGTTGATCTTGAAAGGATCATTTGTTTGGGTTGTTTTTGGTTCAGTTTGTTTCTGAAGGGCATCAGCAAGGGTTGAGCTGATCAGGAAGGATGTAGGCGGGCCAGGATCGTCCGAAGAATTTTGTGGATTAGAGACGGAGAAAATTTGGGATTCGAAGTTGGAGACTTCGTTGTTGTTGAAGTTTTCTCTGAATCAGAGGGCTATAAGATTGGGTAAGATGTGGAAAGCCAGCTCCGAGATATTTTGGATCTTTTCTGTTGTTCTTCTGAGGATAAGTGTTGGGTCTTCAGATTTGAATTATCAGTTTGGATAACTGGGATTTGTTGTGTTTCATGTATCTCTGAGGGAGTACGTGTATGAGTTATCTCTGGTTGTAGAACCAGCAGTTCAGGGAGTTTTGGATTGTTGAGTAAGACTTGTCTGTAGTCTGATATCCTGTTTTGTTTGTAGATCTAGATAAGTGGAAGCTCTGTAGCTTAGTAGTATTGATTGTTTGGATTCTGTAGGTTGAGTATTCCGGTATTTGTACAAGGGGAAACTCGAGAGAATTCTATCCTGAATTTTGTCTGGATAATTGGATTTGTTTGATTGGATGCTATGGTTGTTAGCATATGATTAATATATGCTTGTGTTTTAAAATTAAATCTTTAATGGGATTATTAAATTACCTTTGTTTAAAATTTCGGGGACGAAATTCTTTTAAGGGGGGAGGAATGTGACATACCAGAAATTTTGGCAATATCAATTTAATAATCTGTGATAAAAATTAAATTGATATGATAATATTTTTTAATAAGATTTGAATTGATCGAATAATTTTCTTTTAAATAAATATTTAACTGATAATTTATCTTTTAAAAAGCTAGTAAATTGTTTTCTATTTATATATATATATATATAAATATATATTTGTATATATTGTAAATAGATAACCCTTGTTTTAAATTTAATAAATAATAGTATGTTTTCAAATTTTAATATTTTTGGTAATTTTAGTTTGATTTAATATATATCTTTTTAAAAGTTATTAAATAAATAATCATTTGGCTTTAAAATATATACAGGATAAAGTTAAAATTGTTTAAAATTGATTTTAGCTTAAATTTAAATTTAATAAAAAGTTTGTTTATTTTTTTAAATATAGCTTGATGGAAATAAGTAATGAAGTAATAGTTTCTTTTATAAAGTATTTTTTATTCAATAATGAGTTATTTTTAAAACAATATTAATAATATTATGTCTTTACAAATGGATTTTTAATATATATAGAAAGTATTATTCTAAATTTATTTATATATATGTATGTATTTTGGAAAGCTATGATTTGAAAATTTAAAATAAATTCTTTCAATAATATTTAAAATAAAACAAATCTCATAAATATTAACATAAGTATATAAAGTAAATTTAGTATTGGTAATTTAAGTTTTAGAATACAAAGTGTAATAATAATAAGCACTTGGATTAGAAATAAAAGTAAATACTTAAGTGCATAAGTAGGCAAATAAAATATGTATGTTTGCAGGCAAAAGAAAATGCAAGCAAAATAAGAAAAGAAATATCTATGAACACATATACAAGTATAAAGTACATAAGTTAAATCTATAACCTATGATTAAAACCCAAAAGTATATGTGCATAAATAGGATATAACATACCCGGGCAAGTATAAAATAAAGAAATAAGGTATGTAGCCTGTAAAGGCAAGAAAAGGAATTGCAAAGCAAAGTAATAAGCAAAATATCTATGACACATGAAACATAAAATAATCTAAATGGGAGACATAAGTACTCAAAGCATTTAATGCTTTCATCTCAACAAAACATAAAATCAAATTTCGAATTGTTTAGAAGCAATTCAGCCTCCATTTATAAAAAAATCTCTGATCAATAGTTGAGAATATTTGTACTTGCAAATGCTTAACCCAGATATCACCTACCCTCTGTACAAACTCCTATGTATATTTGTATGTCTGTTTGTTGTAATTCATTCTCAAAGCAAAACAAACCAGAAAATATTAGCAAACACTTCCATTTATACAAACTGAAGCATTTCAACAACAAAGCAAGAAGAAACCATATTCCAGTTTTTAAGTTCAAACTGTTTTCAAAGCTAAAGAGTGCTCTGTCCATTCTCGAAGCAACTTCAGTTCAGTTTCAAAGCATAAATCATCTCATCAACAAAGCATTTTAGAAGATCACAGCATATTCAAGTTTAAAGCTAAAAAAAACTGTTTTCCAAAAATCAAGTGCTCTGTTCTTCTGAATAACAGGTGAGTAACTTTTAAATTTAAAAACAGTTTTAAAACCAAGTTTTGCTTGATTCCTGTGATAAATTTATATGGAATGTTATAGTATATTTGCATGAATGTTCTTTGCTCTGTAGATATGAGTAGATGGCTTTGTGAATATGAAAATCTATGCCTGTATGTATATATTTGAACTCTGTGGTGATCTCTGTCCAAACAGCAAAGCAAAAACAAAAATCTAAATATTCTATTACACTCAAATTTAGGTCTTGATCTTTGAATAAAAAAAGATGATGGTAGTCTAATATAAATTTTAAAAATAGATTCAGGAATTTGAAATAAGTAATTATCTCAAAATTTATAAAAAGAACAGTATAAGCTTGAGTTTTGTAAAAACTCAAACTTTATGATTTCTTAGTTCAGGCATATAAGTTGAAACCTTAAACTAAATCATGATTTTTAAAACTAAAAACACAATTTTTAGCAATAGGATGGATGAGCATTTAGGGGTTGTCAGGAAATTGGTTTTGGAGAAAATTCTGGTGGCCAGGGGATCTATGGTGGTCGAGATCTTGGCTGGAGATAGGTGTAGGACCAGGGAGCTCGTAAAAAATGGTTGATAAAATGTCTGATCATCATGGCGTCAGTGGTGAGTTAATTCATTTTTAACCCTAGATTGGGTCGAGCTGAAATGGAGGATTCCTGATTCGTCTCTGGTAGTTCGAGCTTCACCGGACCAAGGTGGAAGGGTTCGGTGATGGTCAGAGAGTTGGTGATCGGAGGTACAGCGACTTCTGGTGGACGGCGATAGGAGTTCGAGGTAAGTTCAGGCGAGGTGGTGGTACCTGGAAGTGTTTGAGTTGCCTCGATTCAATTCGTGATGTCGTGATGGATCCTGGTGATCGCGATGTCATCTGGAGGTGGTCGTTGATGTGATGAAGCCTGAGTGGATGACCAGAGATGGTCGGCGGCATCGTGCATGTGCACGGTGCACGTTTTGATGTCAGGTGATGTTTTGGGGTGGGGTCTGTTTTCTCGGGGGAATACTCGAGTTATTCGAGCGAATGACTCGAAGCAGGAAGGCTTATGTCTCGAAGTAAAATCTGGATTGGCTCGAGACAGTGTTTGGTTCAGGCATTAGAAAACTTGTCTGTTCCAGGTTTTAAAAACTTAGTTTAAAATTCAAAACAGGATCTATGTTTAAAAATTTAAAGTTAAAGTGTAGATTCAAATGGAATTTTTAAATCTTAACGTTTTAAATGAATTTGGATTTTTAAATCAAGAATTAAAAATCAAGTTTTTAAAAGCAAGTTAAAAACCAAAGTTTTAAAATCAAAGTTAAATTTATAGATTCAAGTTTTCTTGAATTCAAATCTGAAATCTTAAATTAGTTTTTAAATCTAAATGTTTTAAAATTTAAGTAGTTTAAATTAAGAGGCTTTTCTTATATAAGTAATAAATGTTTTTACATTTCTTTTAAACTCCATTAATTTAATATTTAAATTTGGTTAATGTTAAATGGTAAATCATTTTGAATCTTAAATTCAAAATGGGATTCAAATTTAAATTCAAAAAGAGGAAATGTTTAAAATACACTTCAATAATTATTAAGTCATTAATAAATCTTAGAGATAATTAAGATATTGAAGTGAATTAATAAGATAATTAAGGGAGGACTTATGTATTTAATTTATAATTTTAGATTAATTTATGATTAGAGATTAATTAAGGGAGTAATTAAAGAATTGGTTTAGTTAATGAAGAAAATTAACTAAGAATTATTTAAGTAATAAATTAATGTGATAAATATTGATAATTAATTAGATTAATTTAAATAATCTGGTGTAAATTGTTAAATGTAATTACTTGATAAAAGTAATTAAGTGATTAATTACTTATTGTAATTAATTTTTGATAATATGATCAATTTAAGTTAATTAATTTAGTTTAATTAATTTTAAGAAATCATTTGGTGATTTGATAAGTGAAATTACTTGGTGTAATTAATGGAGCATAATTACTTAGGAGAGTCATTAGATGGTAATTACTTAATGTAATTAATATAAAATGATTTGTAAGTAAGTAATTTGGGTAATTACTTATGTAATTAATCAAGGGATTAATTAATGGAGATAATTAACTATGGGATAATTGATTTATATGAGTAATTAAGGATAGTGATTACTGGTTTGTTATTAATCAAGGGGATTTAATAATTGTGGTTAATTAAAATTTAACTACTTAATGTAATTAACTTTAATGAAGTAATTTAATTTAAATATAAATTGGAGATCATTAATTAATATAATTAATGATGTAATTATAAATTGTTTAATTAAGGAATAATTCATAATGAGGTGATTATATTTAATTAATAAATGAAGTAATTAAATGTTAATTACTATGAATGATTTATAATAGTTAATTTGTGGAATTAATTAAAAGACTAATTACTTATTGAAATTAGAGAATGATTAATCAAAGGTGTTTAATCAAGATGAATATTTAGAGAATGATTAATTAAATTGATCTTTATTTAATTAATAGTTGAATAAGCAGGATTTATAGATGTAGTAATTAATTTAATTTACTTTAAATTAATTAAAAGATAGAAATAATTAATTTAATTCATTTTAAATTAATTATATTTGTGAATGATAAATCATTGCTTATGGATGAATGATATTGATATCCCATTGATTGATTGTGATCTCAGATATGAGATGAGTAATATCTATTGTGATATGGGTGCTTGTTTAGGTATGATAATATTGGTTATCTGTTTGAGTTGATGATATTGATTATCTGTATATGATGATGATGTTGATTATCCATTGTTATATTGTGATTTATCTATCTGTGTGTATATAGATAATTGAATTAAATTGTTTTAAACTTTAAAACAACTTGGCCTTAAAAGATACGATTTGGATTTCGATGAGACCGGGATCGGGTTTTCCAAATTTGGAAGTTCGAAAACCACATCGATCCAAATTAACGATAGTTCGTGAATCTCAAGTGAAGATGAAGATTCAGAATGCAAGGGTTATTGTCGTTAACTCTGAGGGTGATTCCAAAATGAGTGTAACGAGATAATTCCTTCGGTTTCGTTCGAACCCGAAACGAACTTGTATGGATTGAATGCTTACAGAACATCGTCAGGTGGACGATGAGCATTCTAAGAGATGTGTTCTGTGATATCCCGGAATTTCAGGGAATTTAAAATGTGAAAATCTTTTAAATTAATTAATGAAAATTGGTAAAAGTGGTTATTTTCAAACAATTTAATAATGAGTTGTTTTTAAATATAGTTATAAATAGATTCTTAAATGGAATAATTAGTTACAAATCTAATAATGTGTTTATTTAATTTTATATATGTTTGAGTTGATTTTAAATTGGATTTTTAATTTGAATTTGAATTGGATTTAAATTTGAATCTTTAAAGATAAAGATTTTAAATATTTTGGAATTAAAATATATGAAATAAGTTTTATTTAAAATTTGTTTTCCCTAAAAAGATTTCATTTATATAAATTTGAAAGAGTATTTATTTAATAGGAATAAATACAAAAGCTTTTAAATTAGCATTTAAAAATGAGCTTAAAATATTTTATATGATTTTTATTTAAATCATAATTAGTTTTTATTCTATTTTCTTTTAAAGATTGTATTTATATAAGGTTTAGAAAAGCATTTATAAATTAAGAAATGTATTAATTAATTAGGAAATAAATATAAAAAGCTTTTAAAATCTTTTAAAAATAAATAAGAAAATTGCTTATTACAAGTGTAGCCTTTAAAACCAAGATAAATACATGTGTAAGTAGATTAAAGTGTGAAATTGACAAATGTTAATCATTTGAACAAGTGTCATTTTATTTATTTTCTTTTCTTTATTTTTAATAAAGCATAATTAAACACTATATAAGCCTACACCTTCTTCCTTCATTTCTCTTTTTCTTATCTTCACATTTTCAAAAAGCTAGCAAGTAAACAACCTGTAAATTTCCAACCAGAGAAAATTCAAAACCCTGTAACTATTTTATATCAAGCCCGTAACACTTCTCAACAACAAATCTAAACCCTATAACCAATGCTCAGTTCAAACCTGAAGTTCATTCCTCAAACAAACATAATCAACCCTGTAATCCTCTTTTATCAAGCCTGTAATCATCTTCAACTTGTATCAACAAAGCAAGAAACCTAAAGCAAATCAAAAGTCTTAAAGCATTCAAGTTTCCAGTGTTTAAATCAAAAGCAGTAACTAAGCTTGTCAGTTCAAAAGAGATCACTACAATTCAAAGATTTCAAAGTTTCCAGCAAATTCAAAGCTTCCCAGTTTTAAGCCCTCTGCCTTTTTAAAGGTGAGTAAACAAAACGTTTAAAAACAGTAATATGGTTGCTAGCTTTATTTGCATGTGATAATCCTATATGAAGAAGTTGTTTGAATGATTGATTTATCTGGATATATACATGAATTGCTTTGACCCTATGTGAATATATCTGTATATATATAAAAACTGCCCCTCTGTTCTAGTTTTCCAGTGAGCAAACAAACCTTAAATCTGCCATGACATCTTGAGACTATATATGTAAAGTGTTGTTTGTATGAATGTTAATATTCCTACATGTCTGTGTGTGTTTATATATATATATATATATATATTGTTGTATGCATGCCTGTAAACTTGTATATGTCTCTGTATCTATCTCTGTTATAAACTCAGAGACAAAATATTGAAGAAAACCTTGTTCTTTTTATTCATTCTCTTTAAGTTTCAGTTTTTCAACAATATATGTCTGTTTAGGTATAATCTTGATTTTAAAAATAAGTTCAAACATTTTAAAATTTTAAAACTGTCTGGAATCAAGAAAATCAGTGGAAATGTAAAAATATGTTTAAATCAAGAATTGAAATTTGTGGATCGAAATATATAACTTGAATCAATCCAGGAAAATAGGATTTTTAAGACAAATAAGGTGATTTTTAGTTTAGTAATTTAAGAGCAGATCGAAGTTGAACTAGGAGTGAGTTTTCACCATTTTCTGGCGATCAACAAACAATTGGTACTCGAGATTTTTGTCGAAGCTTGATTGTTGGCTAGGAAGGTCGGGAAAAATAGTAGAGGAGAGTGTAGATCATCGTGGCGTTGGCGATTGGATGAACTAGGGTTTAACACCCTTGTTTTGTCGTGATGAAAAACGAGATGACTGGGTCATCTATGGTGAATCGAGTGGCACTAGAGCAATGGGGATGGTTGCGTGGAAGACTCGCGGAGTTATGACCGGAGTTTCAGGGGGTAAGGTGGTCGGAGGCGTGGTTACGTGACGTTTCTTTCCGGTGATGTTGATTTCTGTTTCGAGTTGAAGCTCGATTTCGATTTTCAGGTCAGATCGTGGCGCTGGGTGGTTAGGAAGCTCGTATGGGTTGTCGTCGACTTGGGGATGGTCGTGGCGAAGGTCGGAGCTGATAGGGTCGGCGTGCATGGTGCACATGTGCACGTGTGTGTCTGAGTTGTTTGGGGTAGTTGGGGAAGAAGCATTTTTTTGGGTCTGGCTCGAAGTCTTCTTTGAGTTGTCTCGGGGAAGAAGAGTATCGTGAGTGACTCGAAGTTGAGATCGAGTTTTGAAAGAAATGACTCGAGTAGGAACTCGAGTAGTTCCAGAGAGTTTTGTTTCCAGGTTTTAAAACTTAAATTTAATTTAAAACTAAAACTAAATTTGAAATGAAATGAGAATTCAGGTTAGACCTGAGTGGATTTCGGGTTTGTTCCGATGTAGTGGTTGAGCAGTTTCTTAAAAAGGTTTTAAAAATCTCAGTTTTGAAATTTAAATCGAAAATAGTTTAAACCATTACTTGATAATGTTTTAAGTATTTAAAGGAAGTTATGATTTGGTAATTTTAATTTATCAAATTAAATGAGTATTTTTAAACTAAATTAATGATTTAATTTAGTAAGGTTAATTATTAAGATAAATGTTTTAAATGATAATTAAGTCATTAATTAAGATAATGTTTTATCTTAAGGATTAATTAAAGTTTTTAATACCTTGATATTAATTAAATTGATTAAGGAAATTAGATATGATTAATTAATTTAATTAATAATGATTAAGAATTAATTAGGAATTAATCCAGAGTAATTAATTGGTTTAATTAATTTATTTAAAATAATTAAGGATTAAAAGTTAATTAATTTGAGATTAATTAATTAAGTAATTAAGGTTGATTAATTTATAATTGGAGATTAATTAATTTATATTTAAAAATAATAATTTGTAATTAAGATTAATTAATTTGAGATTAATTAATTAAGTAATTAGAGGTAAATTAATTGGTAATTAAGAAGTACTTAATTTGTAATTAAATTTTATTAATTAATAACTAGGTTTTATTAATTATTAATTAAGGGATGATAAATTTGTAATTAAAGATTAATTAAGGATTAATCAAATGGTAATTAAGAATTAATTAATTGATAATTAAAGATTAATTAATTTGTTATTAAGTTTTATTAATTGATAATTAAGGTTTATTAATTAATAATTAAAGAATAATAAATCTGTAGTTAAGAATAATTAATTTGTGAAATTAATTAAAGGATAATTACTTTATGTAATTAATAATTAATCAAGGATGATTAATATTTAATGAGTAATTAATTAATTAAAGGTTTGTAATTAATTAATGGTTAAGTAAGAAGGATTTATAAAATAAAGTAATTAATTTAATTCACTTTAAATTAATTAGAGATGATATAAATCATTACTTATGAATGGGTGTTAGTATTGAATACTTGGCATTGATTGATATCTCTGATGAGATATATGCTGTATGATATGGATGTTAGTTGAATTGTATGGATTATCTGATAATGTTGATTATCTGTTGGGAATTATCTTTCTTTGTGTATTAAGATAATGAATTAAATTGTTTTAACCTTTAAAACAACTTGGCCTTAAAAGATACGCTTTGGATTTCGATGAGACCGGGATCGGGTTTCCGTATACCGGATTTCCAGGTCTGGAGACCCGAATACCACATCGATCCAAATTAACGATAGGTCGTGAATCAAGTGAAGATGAAGATTCAGAGTGCAAGGGTTATTGTCGTTAACTATGAGGGTGATTCCAAAATGAGTGTAACGAGATAATGCCTTCGGTTTCGTTCGAACCCGGAACGAACTTGTATGGATTGAATGCTTTCAGAACATCGTCAGGTGGACGATGAGCATTCTAAGTGATGTGTTCTTTTCTAAGGTAATCGTGACCTCAAGCCTCACAAACCGGGAATGGCTAAAACAGGGGAGGTGCAGCAAGGTTAGTGGGTAGCACCCAAGTAGGACAAGGTTACCTCTGTCTAGATGTCCCTTTCTATTTTCGACTTAGTGGTGCGGTTGCTGATCCCAACCGTGAGGTATCTTGTGCGGGAATTATCCAGTAAGGGATGTTCCGACCTTGTGTTGTAGGGGATTGGGAGTGATCCTCGGTACGGTGATCTAGGCCACGTACTGTGACGGGCGGTACCCCGGTAGCCCTGCCATTGTATGGAATCACATTTCCAATAAGTGATAACGGACTTGATTGTATAACCCACTTTGTTGGCTAGTATGCTGGAATTTAATAATGTAACAATTTCAGCTATTTCATATTTATTTGAAAACCCTAGACCCTATTATAATACAATCGAATTTCCTATCAAATGTTTTGGTTAGCGTAAGGTAAAAACTTACCCATGTTTATTTGTGGGGAGTCTTACGTGATACCTTTTCTTTCAAAAGGTTTTGAAGTTAAACAAGTTTAACCTGTTACTCACACCAGACCCATGTCTGACCCAAGTTGTTTATTTCTGTTTTATAAACTCTTGGGTACTCAAATTTTTACGAGTAGCCAAGGGATTCAGGTTAGCCTTGACAAATTGTGGAGGAGCAATGGAGCAGGAGGCTTCGGCGTTGTAGATAGATAGTAGTTCCGCTGTGTTGATCTTGTTTAGATCTTTGTTTGTATTGAGATGTAATAACTAGACAGATGTTTATAACTGTCTAGTATATGATGTGAATCTGTGTAACTCTGATAAGTGTTGTATATGATACTATGTAATATTTATGTGATATAATATATTTTGTTCGTTTCCGCTGTGAGTATTTGTGTTTGTTTTCTTTTCTCTTCTTTTCTTTTCTATTTTCTATCCCTTTCTTTCTTATTAACGATGCGACTTTCTATGGAGAGAAAGTCGTGGTCGTTACAGTGGTATCAGAGCATAGGTTGAGCGAATGCCTAAGCTTTTGATTAATTGAATATCAGAGCACTAGGTTGAGTGAATACCTAGGTTCAGAAGGATTGTTCATTAGAGATAGGATCTGTAGCAACCTATTTGAGTCTGAGTATATATATATATACGAGAGCGCGTATTTGTTAGTTATATAAAATGGTTTTATATTGTGTTAATTGATCGGTTGAGTGGTATATGGATTCTGGTCAATACGAGTAGCTAACGTTATTGATAGGGATCTCTAAACACTTGAACCAGGCCAACGGACACAATATTGTTTTAAAGAGGTAGATGAAATAATTTTACCCAGAAATAATTTCTATATAAAAAAAAATATATCATTTTAAATATATATATTTATGTATTTCTACCTATTTATTGGGTTACCTGTTCGGGTTTTCCAATATAAGTTATAAAGGTAGATAAGGTGGTGGTGTGTGAAACACAATTACCAATAGTTGGAGTTTGAATGTTTGAGGTTGGAAGTATATATCGAGACTGTAAACCCAATACCGTCTCGAGTAAGCTTTGCTGTGGTGAAGGATTTCATCGATCTCCGAAGGAAACTGTTAAAGTTCGGAGTTTATCTTTGAAGTGTGGATGAGTAGAGTTGGATCTGTCGATGAGGCAGAAGCGAGTGATGGTATCTTGATACCTCAGGTAATAGTAGCTGTATGATGAGATACAGTGACGATGGATGTTCCCGAAGATGTTTTCTTTGGAACAAGTTTAAAGAAGTGTGAATGTTTCGGTGTTGTGGCTGAGTTCAGCATGGTGTTTCTGCTTTGGTTTGGAGTTCGAGTTTCTCGAAGATCTTTGGAATAGGAAGTCCTTGGCATCAGTGTCAGCAGTGCAGCTCGGAGTATTCTGTGATGGCAGGAAGTTTTCTGGATGAGCAGTTTTTCTGGAAGTGAAGTTCAGAAGCAGCAGAGGGGATCCATTTCTTCGATAAATTGGATAAATAAGTGTAAGCTGTTCTGATTGGTAAAGAGAGAACAGTCTGTTTGGAATTAGGATGGGTTGATCGCAAAAGTGACTTGCGATTGCTGAGTGTTCTCTTGGGTTGTCAGAATTTTTCTGGATGTCTTCAGAGAAGTCAGGAGTTTGTCCGCATCTGAAGGTTGAGTTTTCTTATCGACTGGATTCCAGGAGTGATATCGATGGTTCAGTCTAGTTGAAGGATGTTTCCTAGAGATGGAGTTGGTGAAGCAGCTCAAGTTTTGCTGGAGTATCTGAGTTTTATTTATGGATCAATGAACCTTATTTCTAGAAATGAGTTGTCCAGTCTGTGCTTGTGTTCTACCTCAGATCAGAGTTGAGCAGCGAAAGCAAGGTGGCAGTTGTGCTAGAGTGGAAGCAACTAGAAGTTACAGTGTTTGGATTAGAGGGTTTCTACAGGAAATATTTCTGGATTTGAGTCCAGATTGGTGAGTGCATATGTTTTTTTCTTTTCCGGATAGGAGAAGTAAGTTTGGAATCTACTGATGATTGTGGAGTAGAGTTTGTGTTCTTGATTTTGGGTAAATCTTGAGAGGATCATTTTGTTGAGTTATTTTGATACAGTTTGTTTCTAGAAGCATCAGCGAAGGTTGAGCTGATCGGAATGGATGTAGGCAGCCCGGGATCGTCAGAAGAGTTCTGTGGATAAGAGACAGAGGAAATTTGGAATTCGAAGTTGGAGACTTTGTTGCTGTTGAAATTTTCTCCGACAAAAAGGGAGCAATAAGATTGGGTAAGACTAGGAAGTTAGCTCCGAAGTATATTGGATTCTTCTGAGCTTTTGTAAGGATCAGTATTTGGCTTAGAAGGTTTGAATTGCCAGTTTGGATAACTGGGATTCAATGTATTTCACGTATCTCTGAGGGAGTACGTGTTTGATCTATCTCTGGTTTTGAAACCAGTAGTTCGGGAAGTTTTGGTAGTTGAGTTGATCTTGTCTGTGGTCTGATATCTTGTTCAGATTGTAGATCTAGATGAGTAGGAGCTCAGTAGCTTAGTAGTATAGCTAGTTTGGATTCAGTAGAGCGAGTATTCCAGTGTCTTTACCTGGGAAACTCGGGAATAAATTTTTAGAAGCTTATCCAGATCTGTGTCCGGATAGCTAGTGTTGATTGTTTGATTGAAATTGTTTGTTTGGATGAAATTGGTTGTTTGTTTGTGTTGGCTAATATGTATGCTAAAATTGTTTGAAAATTTTGAAATAAAATAAAAACTTTGGATTATCTTTTGTTTTAAATTTCGAGGACGAAATTATTTTAAGGGGGGAGGAATGTGATATCCCGGAATTTCAGGGAATTTAAAATGTGAAAATCTTTTAAATTAATTAATGAAAATGGGTAAAAGTGGTTATTTTCAAACAATTTAATAATGAGTTGTTTTTAAATATAGTTATAAATAGATTCTTAAATGGAATAATTAGTTACAAATCTAATAATGTGTTTATTTAATTTTATATATGTTTGAGTTGATTTTAAATTGGATTTTTAATTTGAATTTGAATTGGATTTAAATTTGAATCTTTAAAGATAAAGATTTTAAATATTTTGGAATTAAAATATATGAAATAAGTTTTATTTAAAAATTTTTTTCCCTAAAAAGATTTCATTTATATAAATTTGAAAGAGTATTTATTTAATAGGAATAAATACAAAAGCTTTTAAATTAGCATTTAAAAATGAGCTTAAAATATTTTATATGATTTTTATTTAAATCATAATTAGTTTTTATTCTATTTTCTTTTAAAGATTGTATTTATATAAGGTTTAGAAAAGCATTTATAAATTAAGAAATGTATTAATTAATTAGGAAATAAATATAAAAAGCTTTTAAAATCTTTTAAAAATAAATAAGAAAATTGCTTATTACAAGTGTAGCCTTTAAAACCAAGATAAATACATGTGTAAGTAGATTAAAGTGTGAAATTGACAAATGTTAATCATTTGAACAAGTGTCATTTTATTTATTTTCTTTTCTTTATTTTTAATAAAGCATAATTAAACACTATATAAGCCTACACCTTCTTCCTTCATTTCTCTTTTTCTTATCTTCACATTTTCAAAAAGCTAGCAAGTAAACAACCTGTAAATTTCCAACCAGAGAAAATTCAAAACCCTGTAACTATTTTATATCAAGCCCGTAACACTTCTCAACAACAAATCTAAACCCTATAACCAATGCTCAGTTCAAACCTGAAGTTCATTCCTCAAACAAACATAATCAACCCTGTAATCCTCTTTTATCAAGCCTGTAATCATCTTCAACTTGTATCAACAAAGCAAGAAACCTAAAGCAAATCAAAAGTCTTAAAGCATTCAAGTTTCCAGTGTTTAAATCAAAAGCAGTAACTAAGCTTGTCAGTTCAAAAGAGATCACTACAATTCAAAGATTTCAAAGTTTCCAGCAAATTCCAAGCTTCCCAGTTTTAAGCCCTCTGCCTTTTTAAAGGTGAGTAAACAAAACGTTTAAAAACAGTAATATGGTTGCTAGCTTTATTTGCATGTGATAATCCTATATGAAGAAGTTGTTTGAATGATTGATTTATCTGGATATATACATGAATTGCTTTGACCCTATGTGAATATATCTGTATATATATAAAAACTGCCCCTCTGTTCTAGTTTTCCAGTGAGCAAACAAACCTTAAATCTGCCATGACATCTTGAGACTATATATGTAAAGTGTTGTTTGTATGAATGTTAATATTCCTACATGTCTGTGTGTGTTTATATATATATATATATATTGTTGTATGCATGCCTGTAAACTTGTATATGTCTCTGTATCTATCTCTGTTATAAACTCAGAGACAAAATATTGAAGAAAACCTTGTTCTTTTTATTCATTCTCTTTAAGTTTCAGTTTTTCAACAATATATGTCTGTTTAGGTATAATCTTGATTTTAAAAATAAGTTCAAACATTTTAAAATTTTAAAACTGTCTGGAATCAAGAAAATCAGTGGAAATGTAAAAATATGTTTAAATCAAGAATTGAAATTTGTGGATCGAAATATATAACTTGAATCAATCCAGGAAAATAGGATTTTTAAGACAAATAAGGTGATTTTTAGTTTAGTAATTTAAGAGCAGATCGAAGTTGAACTAGGAGTGAGTTTTCACCATTTTCTGGCGATCAACAAACAATTGGTACTCGAGATTTTTGTCGAAGCTTGATTGTTGGCCAGGAAGGTCGGGAAAAATAGTAGAGGAGAGTGTAGATCATCGTGGCGTTGGCGATTGGATGAACTAGGGTTTAACACCCTTGTTTTGTCGTGATGAAAAACGAGATGACTGGGTCATCTATGGTGAATCGAGTGGCACTAGAGCAATGGGGATGGTTGCGTGGAAGACTCGCGGAGTTATGACCGGAGTTTCAGGGGGTAAGGTGGTCGGAGGCGTGGTTACGTGACGTTTCTTTCCGGTGATGTTGATTTCTGTTTCGAGTTGAAGCTCGATTTCGATTTTCAGGTCAGATCGTGGCGCTGGGTGGTTAGGAAGCTCGTATGGGTTGTCGTCGACTTGGGGATGGTCGTGGCGAAGGTCGGAGCTGATAGGGTCGGCGTGCATGGTGCACATGTGCACGTGTGTGTCTGAGTTGTTTGGGGTAGTTGGGGAAGAAGCGTTTTTTTGGGTCTGGCTCGAAGTCTTCTTTGAGTTGTCTCGGGGAAGAAGAGTATCGTGAGTGACTCGAAGTTGAGATCGAGTTTTGAAAGAAATGACTCGAGTAGGAACTCGAGTAGTTCCAGAGAGTTTTGTTTCCAGGTTTTAAAACTTAAATTTAATTTAAAACTAAAACTAAATTTGAAATGAAATGAGAATTCAGGTTAGACCTGAGTGGATTTCGGGTTTGTTCCGATGTAGTGGTTGAGCAGTTTCTTAAAAAGGTTTTAAAAATCTCAGTTTTGAAATTTAAATCGAAAATAGTTTAAACCATTACTTGATAATGTTTTAAGTATTTAAAGGAAGTTATGATTTGGTAATTTTAATTTATCAAATTAAATGAGTATTTTTAAACTAAATTAATGATTTAATTTAGTAAGGTTAATTATTAAGATAAATGTTTTAAATGATAATTAAGTCATTAATTAAGATAATGTTTTATCTTAAGGATTAATTAAAGTTTTTAATACCTTGATATTAATTAAATTGATTAAGGAAATTAGATATGATTAATTAATTTAATTAATAATGATTAAGAATTAATTAGGAATTAATCCAGAGTAATTAATTGGTTTAATTAATTTATTTAAAATAATTAAGGATTAAAAGTTAATTAATTTGAGATTAATTAATTAAGTAATTAAGGTTGATTAATTTATAATTGGAGATTAATTAATTTATATTTAAAAATAATAATTTGTAATTAAGATTAATTAATTTGAGATTAATTAATTAAGTAATTAGAGGTAAATTAATTGGTAATTAAGAAGTACTTAATTTGTAATTAAATTTTATTAATTAATAACTAGGTTTTATTAATTATTAATTAAGGGATGATAAATTTGTAATTAAAGATTAATTAAGGATTAATCAAATGGTAATTAAGAATTAATTAATTGATAATTAAAGATTAATTAATTTGTTATTAAGTTTTATTAATTGATAATTAAGGTTTATCAATTAATAATTAAAGAATAATAAATCTATAGTTAAGAATAATTAATTTGTGAAATTAATTAAAGGATAATTACTTTATGTAATTAATAATTAATCAAGGATGATTAATATTTAATGAGTAATTAATTAATTAAAGGTTTGTAATTAATTAATGGTTAAGTAAGAAGGATTTATAAAATAAAGTAATTAATTTAATTCACTTTAAATTAATTAGAGATGATATAAATCATTACTTATGAATGGGTGTTAGTATTGAATACTTGGCATTGATTGATATCTCTGATGAGATATATGCTGTATGATATGGATGTTAGTTGAATTGTATGGATTATCTGATAATGTTGATTATCTGTTGGGAATTATCTTTCTTTGTGTATTAAGATAATGAATTAAATTGTTTTAACCTTTAAAACAACTTGGCCTTAAAAGATACGCTTTGGATTTCGATGAGACCGGGATCGGGTTTCCGTATACCGGATTTCCAGGTCTGGAGACCCGAATACCACATCGATCCAAATTAACGATAGGTCGTGAATCAAGTGAAGATGAAGATTCAGAGTGCAAGGGTTATTGTCGTTAACTCTGAGGGTGATTCCAAAACGAGTGTAACGAGATAATGCCTTCGGTTTCGTTCGAACCCGGAACGAACTTGTATGGATTGAATGCTTTCAGAACATCGTCAGGTGGACGATGAGCATTCTAAGTGATGTGTTCTTTTCTAAGGTAATCGTGACCTCAAGCCTCACAAACCGGGAATGGCTAAAACAGGGGAGGTGCAGCAAGGTTAGTGGGTAGCACCCAAGTAGGACAAGGTTACCTCTGTCTAGATGTCCCTTTCTATTTTCGACTTAGTGGTGCGGTTGCTGATCCCAACCGTGAGGTATCTTGTGCGGGAATTATCCAGTAAGGGATGTTCCGACCTTGTGTTGCAGGGGATTGGGAGTGATCCTCGGTACGGTGATCTAGGCCACGTACTGTGACGGGCGGTACCCCGGTAGCCCTGCCATTGTATGGAATCCAATTTCCAATAAGTGATAACGGACTTGATTGTATAACCCACTTTGTTGGCTAGTATGCTGGAATTTAATAATGTAACAATTTCAGCTATTTCATATTTATTTGAAAACCCTAGACCCTATTATAATACAATCGAATTTCCTATCAAATGTTTTGGTTAGCGTAAGGTAAAAACTTACCCATGTTTATTTGTGGGGAGTCTTACGTGATACCTTTTCTTTCAAAAGGTTTTGAAGTTAAACAAGTTTAACCTGTTACTCACACCAGACCCATGTCTGACCCAAGTTGTTTATTTCTGTTTTATAAACTCTTGGGTACTCAAATTTTTACGAGTAGCCAAGGGATTCAGGTTAGCCTTGACAAATTGTGGAGGAGCAATGGAGCAGGAGGCTTCGGCGTTGTAGATAGATAGTAGTTCCGCTGTGTTGATCTTGTTTAGATCTTTGTTTGTATTGAGATGTAATAACTAGACAGATGTTTATAACTGTCTAGTATATGATGTGAATCTGTGTAACTCTGATAAGTGTTGTATATGATACTATGTAATATTTATGTGATATAATATATTTTGTTCGTTTCCGCTGTGAGTATTTGTGTTTGTTTTCTTTTCTCTTCTTTTCTTTTCTATTTTCTATCCCTTTCTTTCTTATTAACGATGCGACTTTCTATGGAGAGAAAGTCGTGGTCGTTACATGTTCTCTAAAGGTAATCGTAGCCTCAAGCCTCATCAACCGGGAATGGCTAAAACAGGGGAGGTGCAGCAAGGTTAGTGGGTAGCACCCAAGTAGGACAAGATTACCCCTGTCTAGATGTCCCTTTTTATTTCGGTTGTGTGGGCAGTTGGTTGCAAACAACTGCTTGAGTGTCTTGTGCGGGAATTATCCAGTAAGGAATGTTCCGACCTTGTGTTGCAGGGGACTTAAGGTGGGTCCTCGGTACGCTGATCTAGGCCAGGTACTATGACGGGCGGTACCCCAGTAGCCCTGCCATTGTATGGAATCCAAAATCCAATAAGTGCCATCGGATTTGATTGTAAACCTAGTATGCTGGAATTTAATGAATGTAACAATTTCGGCTATTTTCTATTTACTTGAAAACCCTAGACCTATTATAATATCACAGAATTTCCTATCAAAGTTTTGGTTAGCGTAAGGTAAAAACTTTTCCATGTTTATGTGTGGGAAGTCTTACGTGATACCTTTTGTTTTCAAAGGCTTTTCAAAGTTAAGCAACTTTAACTTGTTACTCATACCAGACCCATGTCTGACCCGGAGTTTTTTTCTGTTTTTCCTAAACTCTCGGGTACCCAAATTTTGACGGGTAGCCAAGGGATTCAGGTTTGCTTTGATGGATTGTGGAGGAGCAATGGAGCAGGAGGCTTCAGCGTTATAGATATATAGTTTCCGCTATATTGGTATCTCTGTGTTGTATTTGTGTTGTATCATGTTGTATTAACTAGACAGGTGTTTATAACTGTCTAGTATCTGTTGTATTATCTGTGTAACTCTGATGTATATGATACTTTGTATTATCTTATGTAATATATTATATTTTATTCGTTCCGCTGTTGAGATTCTGATTTTGTTTTCTTCTTCTTCTCTATCTTTTCTGTTTTCTCATCCCTTTCTTTCTTCATAGTGATACGACTTTCTGGAGGTAGAAAGTTGGGTCGCTACAATCAGACTCGAGAAAAATGTACAAAACCAATGCTACAACTACAAAGACCAGAGAAATGCAAATGAAGACCAGTAGTGTGCAACAACAACTAAATGAAATAGTGGACAGGACAAGTACAGTGCAACTCAATGCTACAAAAGACCACTAGTATGCAATGGAGACTTCAAGAAATACAACAGAGAACTCAAGTCCAGATGCTCAAGTGCAACTACAAATGGCATCAACCCAAATAGAAATGACCAGTTGTAACCAAGTGAAGATCAAAGACAGAGAGCTACATGGACAGAGGGAAGTAAAACAGTATCAAGTGAATGACCCAAATGATCAAGCTACTCTGACAACTAACAGAGCTCAATGCAACACACTGGCAACCACAAGATGCAAACATAAACAACATCAAAGAAACAAAAGTACAACCTGAATTCTACCCCAAACCAATGCACTAAGCAAATGAAACAGTCAGTTCAAACATGTATCAAAGAGCAAGTGATAATATATACAAGTGCAGTGTACAAGGTGAAGCAACTCAACAACAATACATGCCTGAGTTTACTTAAAGCCGTGAATGAACAGATTCAAAACCGAGGAACAACATCAAGTATGCTCAAGTCCAAATGCAATAGTTCGAACAATACCAAAGACAAAGAGAAAGTCACGGAATCAGGTTCAAAGCAAGGCCATAATACTCAGACTCCAGAGAAATGCTAATATGCAAAACAGCGAAACAACACTGTACATGGCTGGAGTCGAGCATAAATATCAATATCAGTGGCAAGGCCAAATACAAGTTAAGACCAAATCATCACAACTAAATCATCAAGCCATGAAAAAGCAAGAAAATGAACAAGTCAGAATCATCCCAAGTATTAAAACAAATTCGAATGGCTATGATAAATCGAGTGATCAAAACCGCATGAAACATCAGAGAAAACATCACATTCAAACGAAATCAACTAGTCGAAACACAATATTGAATTGGATGTGAGTGATAAGGAATCACTTACCTCTTCCGTGAATCGAATCAATTGCAGCAGCGCCTCTATTGCTTGAAACCCTACTTCAGAGTGGAGAGGAACTAACGAATCGAAGTCGTGGCATCCAAAAATCAAAGGATACATCGTCTTCCAAACTAGGCCGTGGCGACCACGAAATTGCTCAAACCCTAATTTTTAAAGAAAAGGAACGAAGAAGCAAGCCGCCACCATTTTTCGTTCGTATTGATTTTAGGGCTTTGTAAATGAATACGAATAAGGGAGGAACGGGTATAACTCGAGATAACACAGTACAACACCCATGGGCCAACATTCAAAGCCCAAAATATTTTCTTAACCAAATGTTTAAAAGAATTCAAACTGGATTCAAAACTCAAATTAACAATTAACAACTAATTAAATCGTCATTTGACGAAAATTAATTGTTATAAAATTCTGGGTTGTTACATGAACGAACGCCTCAGCCTCCGCCTTCCCAAGCCACGCCACGCCGCCTCCCTTACCCACGTCGCCACCATGCCCAACATCACAACAGACGATGCCAAGAAACCCTAGAACGCGCGTAGATTTGAGAATCGAAGCCAAAGCTTCCATAGCGACTGCAAGTGGTTAAGGCTCCATATCCGCCGTAGCTGCCTTCGCCTTCGTCATTCCCACGTGTTCCTCGCGCATACGATCGCCGCGAGATGCTCGTTTGTTTTTCTTTTTCTTTTATTTTCTTTAATCGATCTGGTGATTCGAAATGAAGGGAAAGAAGGGAAAAGTATGGGTTCGACAAAGGCATGGGTTGGATGTACGAGATAGCTGGAAGGTTGACTAAGGAAAATATATATTATATTAGAAAATATCTAACCAATTTGCCCACGAAATTTCGAACTCTAAATGAAGCATGCCGTTTGGCGTTTATAATGTTTTACCCCTATTTCAAACACAATGGAACTAGTCTCGAGGCCTAATTCGATCGTATTCAGAAGATAGCTTTTCAAATCGAATTATTTAAATTAAATTCCTTTAATTAATTTCTGCGCGTTTTAAGCTCGCACGACCAAACAACAAGTCTGATCGCTACAAAATTTGAAATCTTATAATAATTCACTATTACGGATCCGATGAAACTGGTTTCGTCGAAATCCGAGAGAGTGGCCAAAGTGGCTATTTTTGCTCGTTAAAGAAAATATAAAATTTCCAATTTCTAATTATTCACTTCTAAATCCAATTTTAAATGATAACAATCTTCATTCATATTTAAAAAAAATCTAAATCAATTTCCGATATAATTTTCATTCACATTAATTCAAGATTCAATTATTTAAATAATTACAGTATTAAATTTTGAATAATTTAATTATCCAATAAATCACTATATTTCAATATAAGTTATTTAACTTATAAAATTTCACTTTTAAAACGAATTTAAATTATAGAACAACTATTTCCATTTTACAGTCATTCAATGTTCATGTTCAATAACTACAGTAATAATTCACTAAATTTTATTTTTAACCATTTTTATTCAATAATTACATTAAATTTAATAATTTAGTTTTAGCTAAAAATATGGGTCGTTACATCGGGATATTTAGGGGAGCCAGAACAAGTTTATGTCTTGAAGCAAGGATTCTAGAGATGCACCTGTATATAATATTGCAATAGGCAATTGGCCTAAATTGAGACACATCATGTAACGAACCAAAGTTTTTAATGGTTTTAATAACGTAATTAACTGAATTTTGTGAAATTTTAAATAATAAAATTTTGAATTGAAAATTTAATATTTATAATACGTCTATTTAGACATAGCAAATGGTAAATTTTCATCAGATATATGGAAGTTTATTTTATTGTGTGATTCTAGTTCAATTTAAATCAGTTAATAATAGTTGAATTTAATAGTATTCCGAAACCTAAATATGTCAACATGAGAAAATTTATTTAGAACACTCTGAATCAGACTGCGAAATTCGTTTCGCGAAATTTAGACGTTTCTAGCTCCGTTTGGATTTTCTGTACGGAATGACAGCATTTTCGGTACCGATCATCGACTTTTGATCGGATGTCGTACCCCTGATATCTATATACCATTTTGATCGTCTCGTCGTGCTGATCTCCAAGGCATATTCATTTCTGTATTTTGAGATCCGGAATGCGACGAAACGATAATAACGGTTCGTTGTAACGGTACCTTCAATTGTGACTTTTAATTCTCCTGCCTTTTCAAATTTGAAACGTACCGTCCAATCAGCAATAAATTGCTCTAAAATTTTATTTTCTGAGTCAAACATGTATCCGTTGCTTTTATATTTTTCCAGAATTTAAGGGTCAGTTACTATTCCCAATGTTATATTGCCTCTACTATTTCATTCTTGTTCCCTTTCTTCACCGTTGCTTCCTTTCTTTTATTTTATTTTTATTTTGCATGCTACTTCCTAAATTTTCGCCCACCTTTACCGTTCTGGCCTCTCTCTCCCTCTCACATCTCCTCACCCATCACCGCCCTGTCGTGTGCCGTCCTCCCACCGTTCTCTCCACGCGACCCCACCAGTTCTTCTCCACCTCTCCCAGTCACGCAGCTGCTCTACTCCCCTCCTCTCTTACCTTCCCATCGTCGAACAGGGTGCCTCACTCACCCTTTTTCCTCAGGCTACTCGCGCATACATCTCCTCGCCGTGCTTTCTCGACCTCCGCAGCCCAGCTTGTCAATCTTAGTTTCTCTCTCTCGTGAAACGTAAGGCCTTCTTTTAAAAAAAAGAAAAAGGAGGGATTTTTTTAAATTTCTGTTTTAAGATATATGTATAAACATGGTTTTAAGAACTATATTTCATTTGATTTCAAGTATATAAGTACTATGTTGATTTCTTTTATTGTTAGTTATATACAATATATTGAGTTATATATACACTTGTTTATATATGTATCTAAGCTGTTGGTCTGCTTAGGTATTAATTAATAAGTATAGTATGCCATCTTGATTTTTATGTAAATGTCGGTCTTTAAAATATAATATACTAAGTCAGATATAAAATACATATAATTGTACTTATTGTTGATGTATGTGCATTCGTTTTAACCAGCATAATATATTAATATGTATATTTATATACTCAGGTCTGCACATATTTTGATTGTATATATGGCCTCTGTCTTCTTTTAGTTGAATGCATACATATATTTCATTATATATATTAAGTTACTCTCAATGTATTAAAAGATGTTATTTTATATCTGTAATACCAATTTGTTTAAGTATGTATATAATATGTTAAATAGTAATTTGTGATATGTATATTGATTTAAACAAAAAGTTATATTGGTAGAGTGGGTTTATGTAAAGCCTGCAATTTGTAGATTATTTGAGCGTATATATGGGTTAAAGAATCTGTATTTATATACTTATGAGATTTTTCAATACTTGTTGTTTATATATGCAAGTTGTGTATTTAGGTATAAGTATTTACACATATATATGTTAAATAAAAATATACATCTTGGTGTGCTGTGTTATAAAATGAATATACTATAGGATAAAGTGAATTTAGTTTGAGATATATATGTATATATATAGAGCTTGATTTTTACTATGTTTGTGCTTAAACTTAATATTGGTTTTATAACAAGGATGAATCTTGAAGTATAATATATTAAGCTTACATATATTTGAGTTCGTTTTGGGTAAATATATATATGTTATTTTAATATTTGTTTTAATTTAAATATTGATTTCATGAAAATAATAATATATACATATATATTTGTTGTTTCCATCAAACTGATTCTAATTATTCCGTCAAATCCTATTTATCAACTCTATCCATCGCATTCGTGGCCATCTTGTTTCGCTTTGGAATTAGTGTTTGGATCCTCATTTTGCCCCATTCCCGCTCTTCTCTCTAGCCTCGAAAGGTGAGCAATCACTCACGATTAACATTTTTATATTTATTAAATTTGATTTCAATTGAAACGTCTATTGAAATATGCTGCTACTCATTATTTGCATTGTTATATATATGCCATTATCTGTATCTGTTCACCTGTGACATCTGACACCATTACCTGTTATTTATCACTGATGATATATGCATGTTACTGTTGTTATATTATTATCATATCTGTTATCACTCTGCAAGTTCCCTGTTAGTATAGAATTCACTATGGGTTGAAATGATACACACCCGAATGATCTTTAGAATAGGAGAAAATCGTTATGGGTTGAAATAATAGACCCAAGTGATCTTCATTTGAATTGAATTAGGGATTGCGGGTTGAAATAATATATACCCGTATATATTTAAATTGCGGATTGAAATGATAAGTATATGTATCACTTGACCATAGGATAGGAAAATATATACAGACACCGTTGGTCCATATATATATAAATGTTTGAAAATAATTTCTATGGTTTTGAAAAGAAATATATGGGTTTTAATAAATATTGGTTCTTAAAATATTATATATAAATGGTAATTTTATATATGGAGTTAATAATAATATTATTGAGATTGATTTAATACATATAATATGTTTAAGTATTTATTTAAATTTATATTTCAAATAGATTGTTGTAAAAATTTGAATAAGCTAAGGTTGAGAAGATAAAGTTGAATAAATTGAAATTGTATTAATTAAGAATTTTACTAAATTAAATCGATTTGAACTATTGAATTTGAAGTTTAAAGATTTGATTTTTATAACTTGATTCTTGATTTAAAGTGATTAAATGAATATTTCAAGTTTTAAAAAAAATCGAAAGGAATATTTAGTTTAAAGGTAATTTAAGGTTATTTAAATAATACTGAATTTATTTAGTGAATATTTCAAGACTAAATAATAATGAGGTTAAATCGAGATCTATATGAAATTGTTAAATTGAACTTTGAAAATGTTGAATATTAAAGCTTTGAAATATACTGGAATTTAAATGGTTTATTTGTGATTCAGATCCGTATTTGAAATTAATATAATTTGAATTTGTTATTTAGAAACTGAATTGAATTAAAATGGATAAATCTAGATTGAATTAAATTTTGAATTTGAAACTCGAATTGATTGGAATCAATTTGTGAAATTGAGAAAGAAAATATATATATATATATATATTTAATGGAAATGATATTTTGGGTTTGAAGTGTAAATTATTTTGAAAGGACCACGTTGTTATAATGACGTTTGGTGTTTAATAAAGTACACTTCTACATGGTAGATAGTTCCACGGATCCTTAGGGGATGCTTATCCCAAACATCCTTTGAGTTACTTGTATTTCAGTTGATATTTCACTTGAGTTGGATTTATTGATATAAGAATGTTAATCCTGACTCGAGTGTTGTGTTTTGCTTTACACTCGGGTCAGACCGAGTGATACAGTATTTGAGACTCACCTTTTTAGTTTGGAGCTTCGTTAGGAGATCCAACTATCGATTCAGCTCTCAGCTTTACCAGTTGATTTTTTCAAAGAGGTCTTCTGTTCGTACTGGAGACTTAACTATATTTGAGATATTCTGATGTATTTTATTTCTAACTCTGATGTTTATATAGTAGCTTCATGAACTACTATTTATCTATTCCGCTGCATTATTATTATATTACTCTGTGTCTGTGATTCTGTGATTGATTTATTTATTGTATATGTTGAGGTTTGCCAAATTTAAATTAACAATCTGATATTTTAAGCAATTCAAGTCCGACATGTGTGGATGCGAATGGTTGAAAATATCGGGTCATTACAGTTGGTATCAGAGCTCTGGTTTTAGGCAAAACTTAGCATATGTATTAGATTTAATTACAGAATTACTTTCGTTCGTGCTTGAACCTCTTCCTCTTCGGTTTCCTTTAAATTTTAGAACGCTCCCACTTGTTCTGAAATCTATTCTTGTCTCTCCCTATCTGTATTCTTTTGATTCTGGAGCATCCCATAACTCCACTTTAAATGATCTCTATGAAAATCGGCGAGCCCGCCAATCTTTGAATGATTTGTAAAGGGGTGAAACTCCTTTACAGTTGGCATTGATTCACCGGTGATTTCTATACCCTCGGTTTAGATGCTACTATCTCTTCCCATGCCGAATTCTATCTCTAGCGATCGAATGTCGATTTGCCTTAGAATTCCGCATCGACCATATTCTCGAAGTCACGGTTGACCCGTTGAAGGTCGTCGTGATTTATATAAGTATATCCATTTTCTATTTTGTAATTTAATTTCCTCATCTTCGTTCGAGCTTATCTTCGAATCAGAATTCCATTCGATTAGAGTTCCTCTAATTTGAAGCTCTATCTTTGTTTTGAAATCCATTCTTGAATCATCCTTTGAAAAAAATCGTGTTTGTTTGTATTTTAGAAATTGTTTATATATCGAAATTATAATTTTGATAAGTATGATTATATTCTATATATAAAAGTGAAAATGTTTTTGATAAGAATTATATCCCTTTTAAAAACGAGAATTTGAAGTTTCAAAAGGATTTGAAATTTTGAAAATTATATAAGAAATTGATTTACATAAAAATGATTTATAACTGAAGGGTTTTGAATTTCAAATTTGAGGAATTGAATTCCGGTATTCTGAAATTGGTTTTAATATTTTGAAAAATATAATAATACGATTTGAAAGTATTTTCCGAATAAGAAACGTTTCAAATGACTTCAAAGGAGTTCCAATGATTTCGAAGAAATTTCAAAGAAGTTTTCAAGAAAATAGAAGTCCAGAACTCACTTATGTTGCTGGAAAATAATTTCGGTGATGAGTGCATGAATCATCGACATTGATTTTCGAGTTTCAGAGTGGGGGATAGGCCACTTGTGATAACCCTGATTTTTGTGAGTAATTTCATGATTTAATTTAGTTTGTATTTGTTTGAAATTGCATTGAAAAAAAATAGGAATAGGAAATTGATTTGCAGATACCAAGTATAAAACATGTACAGGTGCACAAGGCAGTGCACAAACATGTACACAGTTTTCTGTGTGATAAAATAAGCAACAATCAATAGAAATAATAGGATATGTGAATTACAAGTATATGCATGTAGGCAGAAATCAGCAAGCCTTGAAAAAAAAAGAGACTTAGGCCAGGGTAGGCATACATGTATTATACATGTGCACAAAATAATACTTGCAGAAATAAAAAGAAAAAAATTAACATTTGCATGAAAATGGTATGAGCTCTTGGACAAGTACTTTATCCATTTTTAGCAATTCCTTTTTACTTTAGAAAAAAAAAAGAAAAGAGAAGAAATCATGCAAATAACATGACCGGGGCAATGAGGTATATTTTCTGGAAAATATACCATGACTATTTACCCATTTTCTCTAAAATGTTAGAATAAGAGGCAGATCATAGTTGGTAGGGTAAAATTGGCATTTGGTAATTTCCTAAAACCCTAGTAGCAGCCAGAGTTCATATAAGAAGACCTGGTGTGGTAAGGTTTTATGTTTGCTCTACCTCTTAAAAAGAAAATATACAAGGTATAAACCAGAGAAAATAGGAGAAGGCAGAAGACTAAAAAGGGGTTCATAAGGCATAGGAAGAAGAAGGATTAATGTGAGTAATCTCACTGAAAACTTTGGCATTAAGACCTGAATATTGAGGCAGCCAGTTTGAACTAATTTTCTTTTATAAGTTATGTTTTATGATTGGATGACTTTGGCTTGTTAATGATTTGTTAAGGGTAAAACCTCTATCTGATTTACCCAGGAAAAATAAGAGTCATGGATTTATGAACTAAAATGTTTGTCTGAGATATGGGTTAACTTTGAGATTGGGTGTTTTCTTTGATAAGTTTTCTTGTAAGTTGTTTGTAAAATCCCCGGATTCAAGTAGTGGGTATTGGTCTAAAGGTAGAAAGAAATATGGGCTGTGACATTGTGTTGTTGCTTATGCCTCATATTAATTAAAACAAAAGAAAATGTAGAAGTGCAATGTTGTACATGTGCTGAGCTTCTATGTTTTATGAAATACCCAAATCAAATATACTTGTGGTTTAGCCAGATCATGAATCTGATTGAACCAGAGGTAGGGAAGAATATATATATATATCTGGAAAATTACTCAGGACCACATGCTTACATCTTGATCCAGTGAAACCCATAGGCAAAATAATGTGCTAAGAAGTCACCTCACTCTTTTATGATAAAATGGTTGCTTCTGAGAATTTAACTTACCAAACTCTGGATGAATATATGTTGCTTGCATCATTTATGTTTCTCTGATTAAGAAGTGAGATGCAGAAGGGATTAGCACTGCTATGAAAAATATTAAAACACTTAGTAATTTAACTAAGGACTTGGGATCTTAGGGCTACCAAAGTATAGCTTGGCAATGGGAATATTGCAAGTTCACACATGGTATATTTATACCCAGGGGCCTGAGTGTGCTGGGTTAACAGAGAAAGGTCCCAGGCAGTGTGTGTTTAAAAAGAAGAAAGTAGCTAAAGACCCTGATAAATTTGATAATGAATTCTAGGAATAGATTCAGTAGAGGTCTGGGCAAAATCCCTGATGGCCAGTAAAGTTGAAAAGGAGATGATAACTGGATTGAAGTTTGTATTTGGTTGTTTTGATGCTTTATTGGTGAATCTTGTGGTTGTTTTCTATGAACTAAAACATTGTGATCATATATAATCTGTTTGGCACTAATATGAATGCACATGTTTCACAAAAACATGCACACAGAAGATATTGAGTTTCTTATTCTTGCAAAGTACAGGAATATAAATGGAATTGAAATAAATCATGTTTTCAGTTAGATTATTCACACCAGACAAATAGTCTGACCCTTTTGTGTTCATGCACCATTGGGTGTCTCATATTTATATGGGGCAGTTCATGGTGATTTTGCAGGGAAATAGGGTTTGCTTTGATCAGGCTTTGGATGTTAAACTGCTTAAGATTTGGATGCTATGTTTTTAAAAGTCTTTGCTGAAGCTAAATTAGATATTCATATTGAACTATGTTAAGCTATTTGTTTAAGTTGCTTAGAAAAACCAATGTAATGTTATTTGCTGTTTTGTAAGTGTTGAATTTATATGTATCAGTTGGAACTTATGTATTTTGTTTTGCAAAATGCTTTGTTAAGAAAATGAATTTCAAGTTTCAAGAACAGTTAGGCTAAAATGATAGAAAATCTAAGATTGAAAGAATTTGTGGTTTATATATATATCAAAAGATCTGGCATAAGAGAATCCTTGTTCAAGTCAAAAATAAAAATCTGATAAAAGGGTTTGAGTTGCTTTGAAAAGAAAATGTTATAGCAGATACTTTGTATCAGAATAGTGCAAACCAGAACAAGGCTAACATAGCCATTTTCTTAAGCCTGGGCTAAGACAGCACCCAAGTGTTTTTAATTAAGTTTTAGATCTGTTTCATAGCCAAATACAGGGTAGACTCAGGCAATTATGTAAGCAAGGGAAAAATAAAAAGAAAAGAAAAAAAAACAAAAATTGGGTTGAACCGACCAGCATAGCACTCGAACTTGTGACCTCTCATGTATAAGTTAGGCGCGTTTCCATTACGCCTAGATGTTGCTTGTGTTCACTCAGGATCCACTTTATTATAGCCTGAGTTTGAACACACCTGCACAGAAACATGCACACACACATGCACAAGTAAAAGCAAAGTTACCCAGTAAGAATGTCAGAAGAATTTATGTAAAATAAGGAGCCTTGAGTCATAGAATCAATAGAAATCATTAACCTAAGCCTTTGGGAAAACCTAGTTTTGAAAAAGAAACACTACTGCTATGTAGAGAGTATTTCTTTAAGCAATACTCAAACAGGTTTCTACCTTCAAAATTTCTATACTCTGATTTAGGTAGAAGATGACTTATATATCTTCATATATATAAGTTTAAGATAAAATGATTAAACCAATATTTATTGGCAGAAAGGTCCTGGATGGAAGAAAAATTGAATTAAATATTTTTCTTGATTAAATGGCCACTGAATGTTAAAAAAAAAAAAATTTAAGTGGGTCATTTCATTTGGTATCAGAGCTATGTTGTTAAATAACATAGCAAAAATTTTGTATGAATTTGTTTGCATTGGATGTATAGAAGTATTTACTGCTTTGGATGTTTTGTTTTTATATATATTTACACTATTGATATCTATTATGACAGAATAAGTGATAAATTAAAATGAATTAATCTATAGAGCATTAGGCAAAACAGACTAACCTAAGTGTTATATCCATAGAGCTATGGTAGGACCCAGACATCAAAATGTAGGAACAAGTGAACCACCCATGGTGAATGTGCAAGAATTCATGAGGGCCATAAGAGAGGGAGTAGGCAACAGGCAGGAAAATCCACATGAGGAACTTTCCAAACTACTCAAGACTTTTACTAATCTTGGAGGCAAAACCTTTGATGGCACAGAAGGAGTTATGGGGGTTCAAAATTGGCTTAGAATTCTGGAAAGAATCTTTGCAGATATGCAAGTTGAAGACCAAAGGAAGAGGCAAATTGCATCCAGGCAATTGAGAGGAGCAGCTTTGGATTGGTGGGAAGTTATCATAGCTGGAAGACCTGAAGGAGAAGTGACATGGGATCAGTTTAAAGCAATGTTGGAAGGCAGATTTATCCCTGCATCAGCTAAGGAATCTTTACTGGAGGAATTCATCAAATTGAGGCAAGGGACTATGAGTGTCACTGAGTACACTCAGAAGTTTGAATCATTGGCAAAGTATGGTGCAGTGCTCATTACTACTGAGGAAGCTAAGAATGGCAGATATATCCAAGGGTTGAACTCTAGCCTTAGTAGAGCCATGCTACCATATAAGGATAAAACTTTTGATCAAGTTTTGGATTTGACTCTGAGCATTGAACAACATGATAAAGCTAGAGAGAATTTCAGGGCATTCAAAAATAATCAGAACAAGAAGGGAAAGGGTAAATTTCACCCTTATGATAAAAAGAAAACAGATATAACTTCCACCAAGAAACCAGAAGAAGCTAGAACTGCTGAAGTTAAGAAGAGGATCACTTGTTACAACTGTGGACAAGAGGGGCACATGAAAAATAGGTGCACCAATCCTAGACCAGCATCCTTCAGTTGTCACCATTGTGGGAAGGAAGGTCACATAAAAAGGAACTGCCCAGATTTTAAGCAAGGAAAATTAGGGGCTTTGGAAGGGAAAGGCAAGGCAGCTGAGGGATCAAATGTTGAAAGGCATGGTCAAGTTGAAGGTACTTTGCTTATCCATTCAATACCTTTAACGGTAGTATATGATACTGGGGCTACACACTCATTGATCTCTCATGATATTGCACAACAATTAAAATTGAATTGTATTATTGTTGATAAACCACTGCTAATTAGAAGCCCTATAGGTAGTTCTTGTGTTATGGGTATGATGTGCATGCAACTGGGATTAAATATAGGAGGACATGTGTTTGAGTCAAACCTATATGTGTTGCAATATCCAGACATAGGAATTATTTTAGGAGTTGATTGGTTGAGTAGATATAAAGCTATCATAAATATGGAGACATCCACCATATCATTGAAGGTTTCTGATGGACAAAGAATAACTGTTCTATGTGAGGCAAACAAAAACAGAAGTATAGCCAACCTTTCTGCATTGTCAAATGAAAAACCCATGCCTGCATTAGAAGAGATCCCCATAGTAAATCAATATGATGATGTGTTTGGGGAAGTAAGAGGAGTTCCTAATCATAGGCCAGTTGAATTTTCAATTAGAATAATTCCAGGAGCTAGCCCAGTGGTTAAAAGACCAACTAGAATGGGGCCTAAGGAATTGATGGAGTTGAAAAAGCAATTAGTTGAACTAGAAGAAAAAGGGTTTATTAGACCCAGTAGCTCATCATGGGGAGCACCAGTAGTCTTTGTTAAGAAGCATGATGGATCTCTGAGATTATGTATTGATTATAGGGAATTAAATAAGGTCACAGTTAAAAATAAATACCCCTTACCAAGAATTGATGATCTCTTTGATCAATTGAGTGGTGCAAAAATATTTTCTAGACTTGATTTAGCTTCAGGCTTTCATCAGATGAAAGTGGAAGAGGAAAGTGTAAAATATACAGCCTTTAACACCAGATATGGACTTTATGAATTTTTGGTAATGCCATTTGGCTTAACAAATGCTCCTTCCTATTTTGTTGATTTGATGAATAGGATTTTTAGAGAATACTTGGATAAGTTTGTATTAATATTTATTGATGATATATTAATTTATTCTAAGTCAGTTAGAGAGCATGAAAACCATTTGCATTTGGTATTTGAGAAATTGAGACAGGAAGACTTGAAAGCAAAGTTTTCAAAATGCACTTTTTGGCAGAATGAAGTGAACTTTCTAGGCCATATTATATCAGAAAAAGGAATAGCTGTGGACTCCAATAAAGTCATTGCAGTGCAAGCTTGGAAAAGGCCTACTAATGTCACTGAAGTCAGATCATTCATGGGAATGGCTGGTTACTATAGAAGATTTATAAAAGATTTTGCAAAAATCTCAATTCCATTAACCAGATTGACTAGGAAGAATCAAGTGTTCAATTGGACTGAGGAATGTGAAAATGCCTTTGGGAAATTAAAAGAGGCACTGGTACAAGCTCCAATTCTTAAAGTACCTGAGGGAAATGAAAACTTGGTGGTATATACTGATGCAAGTGGACAAGGGCTTGGAGCAGTATTGATGCAACAACATCAGGTAATAGCTTATGCTTCTAGGCAGTTGAAATCAAGTGAAGTAAGGTATGCTACTCATGACCTTGAATTGGCTGGTATAGTGTATGCCCTTAAACTATGGAGACACTATTTGTTAGGAGCAAAATTTGAAGTATATACAGACCATAAATCCCTCAAATATTTGTCTTCACAAAAAGAATTAAACATGAGGCAGCAAAGATGGATTGAACTCTTAGGCTCATATGATTTTGAAATATTATACACACCAGGTAAGGCTAATAAGGTAGCAGATGCCCTAAGTAGACAACATGCTAAAGTGGCTAGATTAATGATAGAAGAGTTTAACACTTTATCATTATTAATTGATTCAGAGATAAAAAGTGATAACCTAGAAAACATGAGCTTATGCAGTGGGAATGTAGAGATGGGAAAATTAAGTTTTATTACTCTGGGATCAGAATTGAAAAATAAAGTTGCAATGCTACAAAACCAAGATCCATTTTTATTTGGAAAGAAGACACAAATATTAAATGGTGAAACAGTGGAAGGTTTTCAGTTGGATGATCAGGGCCATCTGAGGAAAGGAGAAAGGATATGTGTTCCAGCAATGGATGAATTGAAGCAAGAAATTTTGGATGCTTACCACAAAAGTAAATATACTATACACCCAGGAAGCACAAGAATGTATCACAACCTCAAGAGAGATTATTGGTGGAGTGGTATGAAGAGTGCAGTGGCAACCTATGTATCAAAATGTATGGTTTGCCAGCAGGTGAAGGCTGAGTATCAAAAACCCTCAGGAATGCTTCAACCTTTACAAATACCACAGTGGAAATGGGAAGACATATCCATGGATTTTATTGATGGTTTGCCTAGAACTAGGAGGGGAAATGATAGTATTTGGGTAGTGGTTGATAGGTTAACTAAGTCAGCCCACTTTATACCAGTGAAATCAGAAAGAAATGCTAATACCCTAGCCCAGTTGTTTATTAAAGAAGTAGTCAGACTACATGGTGTACCAAAGACTATAGTAAGTGATAGAGATACCATCTTTACTTCAAGATTTTGGCAGAGCTTTCACAAGGCAATGGGTACTGATTTATGCTTGAGTACAGCATACCATCCTCAATCTGATGGCCAAACAGAAATTGTGAACAAATTGCTTGAAGACATGTTGAGAGCATGTGTATTGGATTGGGGAGGAAGCTGGGAAGATTACATATATCTAGCTGAGTTTGCATACAATAACACCCATCACAGTAGTATAGGCATGGCCCCCTTTGAAGCTCTATATGGAAGGCCATGTTTATCACCTTCAAGTTGGCATGAGTTTGGAGAAAAAGTGGTCTTAGGACCAGAAAATGTGAAGGAGACTTCTGAAAAGGTAGCCTTGATCAGAAAAAGAATTGCCTCTTCCCAAGATAGGCAAAAGAAATATGCAGATCAAAGGAGGAAAGCAGTACAATATGATGTTGGGGATTATGTGTTCATCAAGATATCACCCATGAAAAAGGTTCTAAGGTTTGGGAAACAAGGAAAGTTGATTCCTAGATATATAGGACCATATAAAATTCTAGAAAGAATAGGGACAGTAGCCTATAAATTAGAATTGCCAGAAGAAATGAGAGCAATGCATGATGTCTTTCATGTGTCTCAACTAAGGAGATGGGTTCATGATAAGGAAGCAATATTAGAATCCTCTAAAGATGTGCAGATTGATCCTAGAATGATCTATGAAAAGGAACCAGTGGGCATAGTTTCTAGAGAAACTAAGAAATTGAGAAACAAAGAAATTAAATTAGTAAAAGTACAATGGAGTCTAGACCCAAATGATTGCACATGGGAAGTGGAGGATAAAATCAGAAATGATTATCCTCAGCTGTTTGATTGAAGAAAAGGTAAATCTATATATATATGTACATACTAATGAATGTGTTGATTGAATATGCATTGTGATTTTTATCTTGTGTTGATATGCATAGTGCTTAATAGGTGATCGGTTTGAAAATGGTTTTGAAATCAGAAAAAAAAAATTCACTTTTCTGAAGAAATGATACTTAAGTTAAGTATAAAAGAATTGTGGGACACAATTCCTAAAAGGAGGGGTATATGTGATAACCCTGATTTTTGTGAGTAATTTCATGATTTAATTTAGTTTGTATTTGTTTGAAATTGCATTGAAAAAAAATAGGAATAGGAAATTGATTTACAGATACCAAGTATAAAACATGTACAGGTGCACAAGGCAGTGCACAAACATGTACACAGTTTTCTGTGTGATAAAATAAGCAACAATCAATAGAAATAATAGGATATGTGAATTACAAGTATATGCATGTAGGCAGAAATCAGCAAGCCTTGAAAAAAAAAGAGACTTAGGCCAGGGTAGGCATACATGTATTATACATGTGCACAAAATAATACTTGCAGAAATAAAAAGAAAAAAATTAACATTTGCATGAAAATGGTATGAGCTCTTGGACAAGTACTTTATCCATTTTTAGCAATTCCTTTTTACTTTAGAAAAAAAAAAGAAAAGAGAAGAAATCATGCAAATAACATGACCGGGGCAATGAGGTATATTTTCTGGAAAATATACCATGACTATTTACCCATTTTCTCTAAAATGTTAGAATAAGAGGCAGATCATAGTTGGTAGGGTAAAATTGGCATTTGGTAATTTCCTAAAACCCTAGTAGCAGCCAGAGTTCATATAAGAAGACCTGGTGTGGTAAGGTTTTATGTTTGCTCTACCTCTTAAAAAGAAAATATACAAGGTATAAACCAGAGAAAATAGGAGAAGGCAGAAGACTAAAAAGGGGTTCATAAGGCATAGGAAGAAGAAGGATTAATGTGAGTAATCTCACTGAAAACTTTGGCATTAAGACCTGAATATTGAGGCAGCCAGTTTGAACTAATTTTCTTTTATAAGTTATGTTTTATGATTGGATGACTTTGGCTTGTTAATGATTTGTTAAGGGTAAAACCTCTATCTGATTTACCCAGGAAAAATAAGAGTCATGGATTTATGAACTAAAATGTTTGTCTGAGATATGGGTTAACTTTGAGATTGGGTGTTTTCTTTGATAAGTTTTCTTGTAAGTTGTTTGTAAAATCCCCGGATTCAAGTAGTGGGTATTGGTCTAAAGGTAGAAAGAAATATGGGCTGTGACATTGTGTTGTTGCTTATGCCTCATATTAATTAAAACAAAAGAAAATGTAGAAGTGCAATGTTGTACATGTGCTGAGCTTCTATGTTTTATGAAATACCCAAATCAAATATACTTGTGGTTTAGCCAGATCATGAATCTGATTGAACCAGAGGTAGGGAAGAATATATATATATATCTGGAAAATTACTCAGGACCACATGCTTACATCTTGATCCAGTGAAACCCATAGGCAAAATAATGTGCTAAGAAGTCACCTCACTCTTTTATGATAAAATGGTTGCTTCTGAGAATTTAACTTACCAAACTCTGGATGAATATATGTTGCTTGCATCATTTATGTTTCTCTGATTAAGAAGTGAGATGCAGAAGGGATTAGCACTGCTATGAAAAATATTAAAACACTTAGTAATTTAACTAAGGACTTGGGATCTTAGGGCTACCAAAGTATAGCTTGGCAATGGGAATATTGCAAGTTCACACATGGTATATTTATACCCAGGGGCCTGAGTGTGCTGGGTTAACAGAGAAAGGTCCCAGGCAGTTTGTGTTTAAAAAGAAGAAAGTAGCTAAAGACCCTGATAAATTTGATAATGAATTCTAGGAATAGATTCAGTAGAGGTCTGGGCAAAATCCCTGATGGCCAGTAAAGTTGAAAAGGAGATGATAACTGGATTGAAGTTTGTATTTGGTTGTTTTGATGCTTTATTGGTGAATCTTGTGGTTGTTTTCTATGAACTAAAACATTGTGATCATATATAATCTGTTTGGCACTAATATGAATGCACATGTTTCACAAAAACATGCACACAGAAGATATTGAGTTTCTTATTCTTGCAAAGTACAGGAATATAAATGGAATTGAAATAAATCATGTTTTCAGTTAGATTATTCACACCAGACAAATAGTCTGACCCTTTTGTGTTCATGCACCATTGGGTGTCTCATATTTATATGGGGCAGTTCATGGTGATTTTGCAGGGAAATAGGGTTTGCTTTGATCAGGCTTTGGATGTTAAACTGCTTAAGATTTGGATGCTATGTTTTTAAAAGTCTTTGCTGAAGCTAAATTAGATATTCATATTGAACTATGTTAAGCTATTTGTTTAAGTTGCTTAGAAAAACCAATGTAATGTTATTTGCTGTTTTGTAAGTGTTGAATTTATATGTATCAGTTGGAACTTATGTATTTTGTTTTGCAAAATGCTTTGTTAAGAAAATGAATTTCAAGTTTCAAGAACAGTGGCTAAAATGATAGAAAATCTGAGATTGAAAGAATTTGTGGTTTATATATATATCAAAAGATCTGGCATAAGAGAATCCTTGTTCAAGTCAAAAATAAAAATCTGATAAAAGGGTTTGAGTTGCTTTGAAAAGAAAATGTTATAGCAGATACTTTGTATCAGAATAGTGCAAACCAGAACAAGGCTAACATAGCCATTTTCTTAAGCCTGGGCTAAGACAGCACCCAAGTGTTTTTAATTAAGTTTTAGATCTGTTTCATAGCCAAATACAGGGTAGACTCAGGCAATTATGTAAGCAAGGGAAAAATAAAAAGAAAAGAACAAAAAAACAAAAATTGGGTTGAACCGACCAGCATAGCACTCGAACTTGTGACCTCTCATGTATAAGTTAGGCGCGTTTCCATTACGCCTAGATGTTGCTTGTGTTCACTCAGGATCCACTTTATTATAGCCTGAGTTTGAACACACCTGCACAGAAACATGCACACACACATGCACAAGTAAAAGCAAAGTTACCCAGTAAGAATGTCAGAAGAATTTATGTAAAATAAGGAGCCTTGAGTCATAGAATCAATAGAAATCATTAACCTAAGCCTTTGGGAAAACCTAGTTTTGAAAAAGAAACACTATTGCTATGTAGAGAGTATTTCTTTAAGCAATACTCAAACAGGTTTCTACCTTCAAAATTTCTATACTCTGATTTAGGTAGAAGATGACTTATATATCTTCATATATATAAGTTTAAGATAAAATGATTAAACCAATATTTATTGGCAGAAAAGTCCTGGATGGAAGAAAAATTGAATTAAATATTTTTCTTGATTAAATGGCCACTGAATGTTAAAAAAAAAAAAAATTTAAGTGGGTCATTTCACCACTTTGGTAGCTTTGCTATGCGATTGATTTTGTGAAACCAATTTTGATTTCAAATTCCAAAGTATGATTTGATATTCGAAAGATATATGTATATATATATATATATTTGAAACGATTTGAAGTGAGCCCGGTGTTCAGTCCTCGAGTTTTGGATTTGATTTGGTATAACCCTATATATTGAAATTGATTTACTGATTTGTTGCTGATTTCCAACTCTTGGATTGAAAATTTGATTTCTCCAACTATTTTGAATGTTCGAACACTTCTAAATCAAGGTTTAATTTTCAAAGATAAGTAAATTCAAAAAGCATAAATTATTTGATAAAGTATATAAGTTAGTTTTGTATGTGTAAAGTATGAAGTAATATGATTTAAATAAGTTGGAAACTGTTTTGTTAAGTAAATGAATAAGACTATTTTGAATTATACTAATATGAAATTTAGTTTTTAAAAATATTTTGAATAAAATTTAGTTTTAAATGTTTTAACTTAGTAACATCTTTTATAAAACTATATATATAACAAGTTGGAATAGATACATAAGTTGTACGTATACTGTTTTATTCGCATAATTAATTTGATCCAGGTTTGAGTACACAAGTTCGAGGTGAATTACACCATTTCGTGTTAGGATTTTTCATTTGATTCTTGATGGCGGATATTTGATATGGATTTTGGGCTTGATTCTAGAATTCTCTATCATAGTATATGGCTATGCAAGGAGGCTGATGGCTTCTAGTCAAGAAACCATATCGAAGTCCGCATTAGGGAAGTCGAATGGACAATATTAGTTCAAAAGCGAACATGTGTGATCGAGCGAGAAATCGAATGTGATGTTGCGAAATGATGACATATATGCATCTTATGTTCTAATATCATTGATATACTTTGACGCTGAAATTGGAAGTTGTTGGGTTGGATATCTTTGTAATTTAATTGGAATTTTTCTTTTATGCAAAACTAATATCAATTTAAAACCATTTTTCAAAACTATTTTTCTTTTATTTTTCTTAAACAAACTATTTTATTCTATTTTACATACAAACTATTTTACAAACTATTGTATTTACAAAACTATTTTACAAACTATTCAAAATTCAAAACCTTTTATAATGCAAAGATGTTCAATCCCATATAGCTCTTCATACAGCGTAATTGATTTTGGAAAATTTTGATTCAGATATAAGATGGACCTTATGTAAATATAAGATGATTTTGAAAACCATTGATTTTGGAAATGAATTGTTTGACTTAAATTATATTGATTTAGAAACTTGGATTATTCTCCAAACCTATTATTTTGGAAACTTTGAAACTGAAGATATTTAAATTGAGAAGAAATAATTTGGTGGAATTGTATATGATTTTGAAACTGAACTGATATTGAAATGAATTGAATTGAGAACCTTATTTTACTAAATACTTGATTTGGGAGTTATCGAACTTATATAAAAATTGGTTTGTATAAGTATGATGTTGATTCGAAAACTATGGATTTGAAAAGGTACTCAATTTGAAAAGTGAAATCTTATATAATTGAAGTCTATATAAGTGTGATTTGATATACTTTTGATTTGGAAAGTATTCGGTTTGAAAATGAAATCTTATATATAATGGACTTTATATAAGTACGATATTTGAAAGTGATTTGAAAAGGTACTATATGATACATATTTTCGAAGTAAAGATATGGAAAGTGCCTTCTGCTTGATATCTGCTTTGTGGCCACATTGTGGATTCATTCTATCCATATTATTCTCTGATTTGGGTTTTCCAGATATGATACTCGAGTGTCCATCGAATTCCATGGCGTTACCCATGGTCTTACGAGCGCGAATGCATAGCCTAATTCACCTGGCTGGATGACCTAGGGGTACAGATTGTTTCCTGGGGGATCCAGGCGTAATCATTGTGTATCCTATGATATATGTAGGTCGTATTTAGTAGCGAAATTCGCAGGGCTGAGAAAGCTTACGGATATGGATTGTTTCCTGGGGGATCCAGGAGTAATCATTGTGTATCTGTGGTCTACTAGTCATCATGGTGTAATTCGCAGGGCTGAGAAAGCTTATGGATATGGATTGTTTACTAGGGGATCCAGGCGTAACCATTGTGTATCTGCGATCCATGGTTAGACAAAGGTTTTGGTTGTTTTGTTTGGATTGTACTTTCCATATTTGTGTTTTTTAAAAAAGTTTTCCAGTATTTTCACCGGGTGTTGAAACAAGTCTACTAAGTACCTGGAGAATTCTAGCTTTGCGCCTGATCAACGCACTGCTAGAGTCTACAGGAACGAGGATAAACTTGTTGAAACATCGAGTTATAAAAGTATTTTCGAAAGGAAAATTTGCTTCGATATAAAAGTATTTTATTATAAAGGTATTTTATTATAAAGGTATTTCCAGCAAAGAAATTTTGTATTAATATTTGAAATTGAAACTCTTATGGTTCTAAATTAATTATTCGTGTCTGATGCTATTCTTTTGAATCTACCTTATCTGCTCATCTTTATTTATTCACCTATATTCTGTTTTTCCGAATCCACGTTCTTTTCCTTGTTGACTATATTCTTTTAAAATATTGTTTATTTATATACTACATGGTTTGATAGAAAATGTTTAGGGTTATAAATATTTTAAGAGTTATTAATTAAATACAACATATTTAAAGTAAATGATTATTAATAATATTTGAAAAGTATCTTGAGATAGATTAATAAATTTATGAATTATGGATTTAATGTTTTCAATAGCTTCTTTGTAAATATAACTAATGATGTAAATAATTGTTTTCAAGTAGTTTTCATATATTTATAAAGGTGTTATTTAAACATTTAAATGGTACTTAAAGGAAGCAAGAAATTTTACAAAAAGGTATGAAAAATATTAAAGTATTAAAATTAATTGATTTGCAGATGAAGTTTCAAATAAATATTTCAAGTAAAATTTATATAGTTTCAAATTAATTGTTTAATCTTGACTTTCAATCTACTTTTATTTCTGGTTGTTCTATTCTCCTACCTCCTTCCTTTTCGAGGACGAAAAGTTTTGAGTGGGGGAGAGTGTAACGACCCAAAATTTTTAATGCTTTTAATAACGTAATTAATTGAATTTTGTGATATTTTAAATAATAAAATTTTGAATTGAAAATTTAATATTTATAATACGTCTATTTAGACATAGCAAATGGTAAATTTTCATCAGATAATATGGAAGTTTATTTTATTGTGTGATTCTATTTCAATTTAAATTAGTATATAATAGTTGAATTTAAAAGTATTATGAATCCTAAATATGTCAACATGAGAAAATTTATTTAGAAAAATCTGAATCAGACTGCGAATTTCGTTTCGCAAAATTCAGACGTTTCTAGCTCCGTTTGGATTTTTCCGTACGGAATGGCAGCATTTTCGGTACCGATCATCGACTTTTGATCGGATGATCGTACCCCTGATATCTATATACCGTTTTGATCATCTCTGTTTGAAGTGATTTTTTGTTTGATGATAACAAACATATATCAATTTACATATGTGTTTGCAGATTGTACTATACACAGATAGGAATAAATATTCATATTGAATAATAATACTATTGCACAGAATTTATATAATTCAATCAGTATTTTTTTATTCAACATAATATTTTATTTCAACACTTTTACAGTACAAAGTTTTCAGCTCTCTCTACATACATACACGGGTTTCATACATTTCACATTCACATTTTTTCTCACTACAACACTCAACACTTAGTTTTTCACTCTGTCTGCACATCTGCATCTATCTGCATTGTCCAGCTCTAGTTCTTGTCCTGTCTTCTATGTACCTGTATAATTAACGACTAGAGCAGTAATCTGAAAATAAACAAATTTGAATTTGCAAAAATATAAATTTGTTTTTATTAGTGCCTCAGATATATGGGTTATTGTCATCATTTTTTATTGTGTAATATCTGTGCATATCAGTATTCTTATCAGGGACAGGTAATCATGAGTAGCTGCAATACACACGTGTACATTTATACATGTGTGCACTGCCTCGCCAATCGTGTGCACAGTCGAGCCAAAAGACAAGCTGGATTCAACACAAGTGAAACCAAAGTGCAACTGAAGTGAAATCAAGACCAACCAGTTCATGTGCAAACCCAGACTCGAGCATACATGTACAACAGAGATGGCAAACCAGAAAGTACACATGACTACTTCAACTTCAAGCTCGAACAAGCAATCAACAACATCGGCAAAAATGTACCGAGTTAAAAAGAAAACAAGAATCGAGCTAACAGTTATCATGGAGTCTAAACAATGGATACAACAATAATATGAATCAAGTGCATATGAACCCAAATCAACCATGAAGTATACATATGCATAACAACCAGATCAGAACTTCAACCAGAACACAAGTAGAGGCAACCTCAAATGCTACAGAAAGTCAATGCAATAGTGAACAGTACAAGCTCAACTACAACCATACATATAATCAGTGTTGTACATGTACTCGAGGCAATATGATTACAAGTACAAAGCATGCACCAGTTCGCATGCACTGGCTCGAAGTTACAAAACAATGCAAACCAGAAAGGAGTATCAGTCTACACAAAACACAAGACTCGACCAAGGCTACAATGTGCAAAGTGCAGACTTGAATGGACATATCAAGTGAAGTATACAAGAGAAACCATATGCAGTAAACAACATGAAGAACATAAATCCAACAGACTCTCATTGACAACAGCAAGTTTATATGGATATGCAAGTAGTGCAAAATCAAATGCCACTAGACAAACGAACTAGTGAACATCAAGCACATGAATGCACACGAACAGTGACAGGATGAACACACAAGAAATGCATATGTACAGCAGTTACAAAAATATGGTAACAAATTAGAAATATCAAGTCGAAGCCGTGAGCAACAGGAAGCCAGAAAATCACAAAATCAGAAATGGTCGAAGTCAACACCGTGATGACCAAGGAGTCGAAACCAAAGACGTATCAACCAAGAATCGCAATATATACGTATTTTGAAGAAGTCAGAAACCATCTCGAGCATCAAAACAAAATCAACCGGCCAAGATAATTAAATGACAAATTCAAACACGTATATACGAACGAAAACTCAGGGGATCGAACCCTATAAATTCCAATCATCATCGGCAATAAGAATTATCGAATTCAAGGAATCAATCCAGATAACAAAAGATCAAATAACATACCAGAGGAGTCGAATTCGATCAACTCGAAGCAACCAGGCCAAATCCCTAATTTCACAAGCAACAAAAAGAAGCAGCAGCCGAAGCAAGCTACACGGAGTAGGTTGATCAACAGAACAAGGATCGAAATCACTAAAATCGATCAACATAAGTTGGCGGCTTCAAAAATCTCAAAGCCCTAATTTTTGAACGAAGAGGAAAATGAACGAGCTACCATTATCTCAAACAAAGAAGACATCGGGCCGAATAAAGGAAACAAACAGGGCCGCATTTTTTCTTTAGTAATAATACTTTGGGTTGGGTAGTTTTGTTTAAGGGCAAAAGTTGCACTCAAGTTTTCTATTTATTTTTTGCCCTTGTTTTTATTTTTTGAAGTCTGAACTTTTCGAATCAAATCTTGGAAAATCACCACCTAGGATTTAGGTTGTGTCAGATTGTCTAGTTAGGATTAGTTCAGTAAGCAGGGTTTGCAAGTTTGCAAAACTCTATAGGCGGTAGCAGGGTTTGCGAGTCTGTTAGAGTTTTTGTAAGCGGGAGACTGTTTAATTCTAATAGAAATATGGGAATGCAACAGTAGGCAGGGGTTGCCGAAGCTGGGTAAATTTTGTGTGTGATTTACTTTACAGCATATTTACTTTTCTGCAGTTTGTTTAAATTCGAGAAAATTTGCTATAACCCTATTCACCCCCCCTCTAGGGTTAATCTAGATCCTACAAGTGGTATCAGAGCCCGGTATTTTTCTTTAACTCTAGAGTCATGAATCCACCAAATAATGCTTTTTCTGAGGGGCAATCTATTGCTAGGCCACCCATGTTTAATAGGAATGATTATGCTTATTGGAAAGTTAGGATGGGTATTTATCTTAGTTCTGTTGATTATGATGTTTGGGACATTATTGAAACTGGCTATAAATCTCCCACTATAACTGTTGGTGATACTGAGATTCCTAAACCTAAGGATAGGTGGTACGCTAACGATAAAAAATTAAAAACTACAAATGCTAAAGCCATGAATGCTTTGATCTATGCTCTTGATAAAAATGAATTTAATAGAATTTCTCATTGTAAAACTGCGCAGGAAATTTGGCATACCTTGGAGGTGACACATGAAGGAACTTCTCAAGTCAAGGAGTCTCGTCTAGCCCTATTCAGCAATGAATACGAGAACTTTGTGATGGACAAAGGCGAGAGCATAAAGGACATGTTTGGACGGTTTTCAACTTTGGTGTACAATGCTAGAGCACTTGGGAAGGTATTCACTGAGGTAGAGCTTGTGAGGAAGGTGCTACAAGTCTTACCGATGAACTTTGAGGCAAAAGTCACAGCAATACAAGAATCGAAAGATCTGAGTAAACTAAGCATGGAGGAGTTGATCGGCAACTTGATGACATATGAGCTTGAGCTAAAAACAAAGGAGGAACGCAACAACTCTGAATCAAAGAAGAAGACGATTGCCTTAAAGAGCAAAGAAGAGAGCGATGAAGAAGATCCAATTGAAGAGCTTGCAATGGCTGTCAATAATCTTAGAAAATGGTCAAGATTCGGGCCACGAAAGAAGAAAACAAGTGGTAATAGGTCAAAAGATTCTGACAATTCCGATAATGAATTAACTTGTTATAACTGTAAGAAGCTTGGCCACTTCAATCAAAAATGCCCACTTCTCAAAAACAACAAAGGAAAGAAAAGAAGAAGAAGGCCTTTGCAGCGACCTGGGATGATGAAGAAGGAGAGGAAGTTTCGAATAATAGCTCAAAGGAGGCTAATTTGTGTCTTATGGAAAAATCAGATTCAGAAGCAAGCTCAGAGGAATCTAGTGAGGTAAGTGACTATTCTTATAAAGAACTTGTTTTGATGTGTTATGATCTTACTAAAACAATTGATACTCTTGAATCTAAAATTGAAAAACTGAAATCTGATAAGAGAGAACTTGTCTATGAAAATACTAGGTTAGAAACTGAACTTGAAAATATTCAAAACCTAGACTGTAAAAAATGTAAAATTTTAGATTCAGAATTATCAAAACTTAAGAATAGCTTTGAGAATCTTGAAAAAGAAAACTTGAGTCTTAAGGAAACCATTGACACTAGGAAAAAGGATTTTATAAATAGATGCACCTCACTTGTGACTGAAAACACAACACTAAAAACCAAAGTCCAAAATCTTGAGAAAACTCTGAATAACTTTTCAAGAGGAGAAAAATCATTCAACATGTTATTGGGAAATCAACTTTTTGCTAACAACAGAAAAGGACTAGGCTTTGGGAAAACACAAGTTGATGATAATGCAAAAGGTAAGAGTGCCTTTGCTAGATGTGGAATAATTGGACATCGTGCTGAAAATTATAGTCATAGGAACAAGAACACAAAATTTATACAAGTTTGGGTTCCTAAGAATTCTACAAACAAATTTCATGTCTATTGGAACAAGAATGAAAGGACAAAACAAGTTTGGGTTCCAAAGGGATTGTTTATTCACAATGCTTTAGTCATTAATATCATTGGACCTAAGAGTTTCTCTAGGTCATCTTCCTCTCTCTCTATGTAGGTTTGTTGGTGGGCTAAGGAGCAACAAGAATGGTTTCTAGATTCAGGTTTTTCTAGACATATGACATGTGACAAATCAAAGTTCCTTAGCCTAGAGAATTTTAGAGGGGGAAATGTGATCATGGGAGACAATAGCAAGTGTAAGATTATTGGTAAAGGTGAAGTAGGTAACGGTACTTTTTCCTTGACTAATGTTTTATACGTCGATAATTTGCATCACAATCTCATTTCTATTAGCCAACTATGTGACAAAGGTATGAATGTGGTTTTTGATAATGATACTTGCAAAATCATTGATAAATCGTCTAATAACATTGTTTTTATGGGCAAAAGAAAAGGAAATGTTTACACGCTTTCTTTTGATAATCTAAATCTTTCTAGATGTTTGGTAGCCACTGACGAAGAGGCATCCTTATGGCATAGGAGACTTGGACATGCTAGCATGGGCCTCTTGAAAAAACTTGAAACGAAAGAATTAGTCAGAGGGTTACCACATCAGAAATTTAAAAATAATAAAGTGTGTAAAGCATGTTCCTTGGGCAAGCTTAGTCGATCATCATTTCGCCCTAAAAACATTGTTAGCACATCAAGGGTCCTCGAATTAATTCACATGGACTTATTTGGACCAAATGAAATTGCAAGCTTGAATGGAAAATGTTATTGTTATGTATTGGTTGATGATTATTCTAGATTTACATGGGTTTATTTCTTAGCCAAAAAATCTGAATCTTTTGATTATTTTTCAAAATTTGCAAAACTTGTTCAAAATGAAAAAGGAGTTTCAATTAAAACTTTGAGAAGTGATCATGGAGGCGAATTTGAAAATTTGGAATTTGAAAGCTTTTGTGAAGAAAATGGTTTAAAACATGAATTTTCTGCTCCACGAACACCTCAACAAAATGGGGTGGTTGAAAGGAAAAATCGTACATTGCAAGAATTGGCTAGATCCATGTTGAGTGAGTATAAACTAACTTTAACCTTTTGGGTAGAGGCAGTGAATACTTTGTGCTATGTAATGAATAGAGTAATGATTAGACCAATACTTGGCAAAACGTCTTATGAATTGTGGCATGAAAGGAAACCTAACATTTCTTATTTTCGTGTATTTGGATGTCCTTGTTTCATTCTTAACACAGGTGATCAACTTGGAAAATTCGAATCAAAGGCTGATGAGGGAATTTTCATGGGCTATTCAACAAGGAGCAAGGCTTACAGGATATACAACAAACGAACAAAAACAATTGTTGAATCAATCAATGTGAAATTCAATGAATCTGACATGGAAAGGACGACTGAAAAGGCGGTTGACGATGGGGTAGATCATGAAGGCATTGAAGAAGGGACATCTAGTGAGAAAGCTGAAAGTAGGACTGTTGATGCTGATAAGTTGAAGTTCAAATCCAATCATCCTCCTGAATTGGTTATAGGTGATCCTATGGAAGGTATACGCACTCGCTCTTCATTTGATAAAAATTTGTGTGTGTTTTGTTGTCACAGTGGTTTTATTTCTGAGATTGAACCTGATTCTATTGAAATGGCTCTTAATGATGAAAGTTGGGTTTTAGCAATGCAAGATGAACTTAATCAATTTGAGAGAAATAAAGTTTGGAAATTAGTTCCTAGGCCTAATGATTATCCAATTGTTAGAAGTAAATGGGTGTTCAAAAATAAACTTGATGAATCAGGAAATGTAATTAGAAACAAAGCTAGGTTGGTTGCAAAAGGATATAACCAAATAGAAGGCATAGATTTTGATGAAACATTTGCTCCAGTTTCTAGGTTAGAAGCCATTAGGATTTTGCTAAGTTTTGCATGTTATAAGGGTTTCAAACTTAAACAAATGGATGTAAAAAGTGCCTTTCTAAATGGTGATTTGAAAGATAAAGTTTTTGCTGAACAACCCCCCGGTTTTGAAAATCATGATTTTCCAAATCATGTGTATAAACTAGAAAAAGCATTATATGGTCTTAAGCAAGCTCCTAGAGCTTGGTATGACTGCCTTTGTACATATCTTTTGGAAAATGGTTTTAAAAAGGGGAGTGCTGACACGACACTGTTTCTATTACATAAAGAAAGTGTTTTTTTGATTATTCAGATTTATGTGGATGATATCATTTATGGTGCTACTAATGAACTCTTGTGCGAGAAATTTGAACAAGTCATGCAGGCTAAATTCGAGATGAGCTTGGTTGGAGAATTGAAATTTTTCCTTGGATTTCAAATCAAGCAAAGTAGTGATGGTATTTTCATTTCACAATCCAAGTATGTGTTGGAACTGTTGAAGAAATTTGGAGTTGAGAACTCCAAACCATTGAGAACTCCTATGAGCCCATCAACAAAGTTGGACAAAGACGAGAAAGGAGTTGCTGTTGATCAGAAGAAATATCGAGGGATAATTGGTTCACTTCTTTATCTTACTGCTTCTAGACCTGATATTATGTTTTCTGTGTGTTTGTGTGCATGTTTTCAATCTAATCCTAAAGAATCTCATTTGAATGCCACTAAACGAATTTTGAGATATCTTTCACACACACACAAATTTGGACTATGGTATCCTTCTTGTGAAAATTTTGATTTAGTTGGTTATTCTGATGCTGATTATGCTGGTTCATTGGTTGACAGGAAAAGCACTAGTGGGACATGTTTCATGCTAGGACATTCATTGGTTTCATGGTCAAGTCGAAAACAAAACTGTGTTGCATTATCCACCACTAAAGCAGAATATATTGCTTTAGGAAGTTGTTGTGCTCAAATTTTATGGATGATGCAAACTCTTTCTGATTTTGGCTTAGTTTATAAACAAGTTCCATTAAAATGTGATAGTAAAAGTGCAATAGACTTGTCAAATAATCATGTTCATCATTCACGCACAAAACACATTTATGTGAGACACCACTTTCTTAGAGATCACATTGCTAAGGAAGACATTTGCATTGAACATATTTCAACTGAGATTCAACTTGCTGATATTTTCACAAAACCCCTCCCCGAAGACAGATTTTCTAGATTACGTTTGGATTTGGGGATTATAGAAATTGACTAATCATTTTCCATTTTTTGGTTGAAATATTCTTGGATATTTATTTTCAACTTCAATTTCTAAAATTCAAACCAGTTTTGGATATTATTCAAAGATTGATTCGAATATGGTATTCAGTAGTGGAAATATGTTTTGTTTTTATTTCTTTTCAAAATTAAAAAAAAATTCATAATATAATTAACTTGGTAACTTATTCCACGATCATTTCTATTTCTACCATCTTTCTATCATTCATAATGGTTTTGTAAAATGAGAAGAGTGATTTCTTTTAAAATTAAAAAAAAAACTCATGCATCCATTCTCATTTAAAAGTCCTTATGGTTATGCATGGATGGAGCATGTGAGTGAATTATTTTACCATCATTCCATTCTTATTTAAAAGTCCTTATGGTTATGCATGGATGGAGTATGGTAGCTAAGTATTTTTCTGGTCTCACTTAAAAGTCTGGATGCTTAGACTAATAAGTAATTGATAATCCCATTTAAAAGTCCTTATGGTTATGCGTGGTTAGTAAGTGCTTATTTTTGTGCTTAAATGTCAAATTATATTTAAAATTTCTCTCTTCTCATTATATCAAAATCGAATCATCAATCCATTCTCTACAATGTGGAACTTGTTAACTCGTTATGATATATTATGATTTTTCTTTGTTTTGCATTTGTTTTTACTTAAAAAAAATTCTTTTTCCACTACTGTTCCATTAGTGTTGTCAGTCTTTTGATGATAACAAAAGGGGGAGAAGAACAAGATTTTGATAAGAAAGTAAATATTTTTGGAATACTTCAACAAATTTGTTGAATGTTGTTAGTTAATTTTCTTTAGTTCTTTTATTCTTCTGTATTTTTCTAAATCTTCTAAATAGGGAGTGGTCTCAGTTGTAGGGGGAGCATTCATATAGGGGGAGCTAAATATTTCATGCTCAAACATATTTAATAGAATTTCAAAATCTTTAATATATATGTTTGTCATCATCAAAAGGGGGAGATTGTTTGATGTGGTTTTTTGTTTGATGATAACAAACATATATCAATTTATATATGTGTTTGCAGATTGTACTATACACATATAGGAATAAATATTCATATTGAATAATAATACTATTGCACGGAATTTATATAATTCAATCATTATTTTTTTATTCAACATAATATTTTATTTCAACACTTTTACAGTACAAAGTTTTCAGCTCTCTCTTTATACATACACCGGTTTCATACATTTCACATTCACATTTTTTCTCACTACAACACTCAACTCTTAGTTTTTCACTCTGTCTACACATCTGCATCTATCTGCATTGTCCAACTCTAGTTCTTGTCCTGTCTTCTGTGTACCTTTATAATTAGCAACTAGAGCAGTAATCTGAAAATAAACAAATTTGAATTTGCAAAAATATAAATTTGTTTTTATTGGTGCCTCAGATATATGGGTTATTGTCATCATTTTTTATTGTGTAATATCTGTGCATATCAGTATTCTTATCAGGGACAGGTAATCATGAGTGGCTGCAATACACACGTGTACATTTATACACGTGTGCACTGCCTCGCCAATCGTGTGCACGGTCGAGCCAAAAGACAAGCTGGATTCAACACAAGTGAAACCAAAGTGCAACTGAAGTGAAATCAAGACCAACCAGTTCATGTGCAAACCCAGACTCGAGCATACATGTACAACAGAGATGGCAAACCAGAAAGTACACATGACTACTTCAACTTCAAGCTCGAACAAGCAATCAACAACATCGGCAAAAATGTATCGAGTTAAAAAGCAAACAAGAATCGAGCTAACAGTTATCATGGAGTCTAAACAATGGATACAGCAATAATATGAATCAAGTGCATATGAACCCAAATCAACCATGAAGTTTACATATGCATAACAACCAGATCAGAACTTCAACCAGAACACAAGTAGAGGCAACCTCAAATGCTACAGAAAGTCAATGCAATAGTGAACAGTACAAGATCAACTACAACCATACATATATACAGTGTTGTACATGTACTCGAGGCAATATGATTACAAGTACAAAGCATGCACCAGTTCACATGCACTGGCTCGAAGTTACAAAACAATGCAAACCAGAAAGGAGTATCAGTCTACACAAAACACAAGACTCGACCAAGGCTACAATGTGCAAAGTGCAGACTTGAATGGACAGATCAAGTGAAGTATACAAGAGAAGCCATATGTAGTAAACAACATGAAGAACATAAATCCAACAGACTCTCATTGACAACAGCAAGTTTATATGGATATGCAAGTAGTGCAAAATCAAATGCCACTAGACAAATGAACTAGTGAGCATCAAGCACATGAATGCACACGAACAGTGACAGGATGAACACACAAGAAATGCATATGTACAGTAGTTACAAAAATAAGGTAACAAATTAGAAATATCAAGTCGAAGCCGTGAGCAACAGGAAGCCAGAAAATCACAAAATCAGAAATGGTCGAAGTCAACACCGTGATGACCAAGGAGTCGAAACCAAAGACAAGTCAACCAAGAATCGCAATATATACGTATTTTGAAGAAGTCAGAAACCATCTCGAGCATCAAAACAAAATCAACCAGCCAAGATAATTAATTGTAAAATTCAAACACGTATATACGAACGAAAACTCAGGGGATCGAACCCTATAAATTCCAATCATCATCGGTAATAAGAATCATCGAATTCAAGGAATCAATCCAGATAACAAAAGATCAAATAACATACCAGAGGAGTCGAATTCGATCAACTCGAAGCAACCAGGCCAAATCCCTAATTTCACAAGCAACAAAAAGAAGCAGCAGCCGAAGCAAGCTACACGGAGTAGGTTGATCAACAGAGCAAGGATCGAAATCACTAAAATCGATCAACATAAGTTGGCGGCTTCAAAAATCTCAAAGCCCTAATTTTTGAACGAAGAGGAAAACGAACGAGCCACCATTATCTCAAACAAAGAAGACATCGGGCCGAATAAAGGAAACAAACAGGGCCGCATTTTTTCTTTAGTAATAATACTTTGGGTTGGGTAGTTTTGTTTAAGGGCAAAAGTTGCACTCAAGTTTTCTATTTATTTTTTGCTCTTGTTTTTATTTTTTGAAGTCTGAACTTTTCGAATCAAATCTTGGAAAATCACCACCTAAGATTTAGGTTGTGTCAGATTGTCTAGTTAGGATTAGTTCAGTAAGCAGGGTTTGCGAGTTTGCAAAACTCTATAGGCGGTAGCAGGGTTTGCGAGTCTGGTAGAATTTTTGTAAGCGAGAGACTGTTTAATTCTAATAGAAATATGGGAATGCAGCAGTAGGCAGGGGTTGCCGAAGCTGGGTAAATTTTGTGTGTGATTTACTTTACATCATATTTACTTTTCTGCAGTTTGTTTAAATTCGAGAAAATTTGCTATAAACCAATTCACCCCCCTCTAGGGTTAATCTTGATCCTACAATCTCGTCATGCTGATCTCCATGGCATATTCATTTCTATATTTTAAGATTCGGTATGCGACGAAACGATAATAACGGTTTGTTGTAACGGTACCTTTAATTGTGACTTTTAATTCCCCTGCCTTTTCAAATTTGAAACGTACCGTCCAATCAGCAATAAATTACTCTAAATTTTTTTTTCTGAATCAAACGTGTAGCCGTTGCTTTTATGTTTTTTCGGAATTTAAGGGTCAGTTACTATTCACGACGTTATATTGCCTCTACTATTTCATTCCTGTTCCTCTTCTTCACTGTTGCTTCCTTTCTTTTCTTTTATTTTTAATTTCCTGCTACTTCCTAAATTTTCGCCCACCTTTACCGTTCCGCCCTCTCTCTCCCTCTCGCATCTCCTCACCCATCACCGCCCTGTCGTGTGCCGTCCTCCCATCGTTCTCTCCACGCGACCCCACCAGTTCTTCTCCACCTCTCCCAATCACGCAGATGCTCTGCTCCCCTCCTCTCTTTCCTTCCCATCACCGAACAGAGTGCCTCACTCACCCATTTTTCCTCAGGCAACTCGCGCATACATCTCCTCACCATGCTTTCTCGACCTCCGCAGCCCAGTTCGTCAATCCTAGTTTCTCTCTCTCGTGAAACGTATTGCCTTCTTTTAAAAAAAAGAAAAAAGAGGGATTTTTTTAAAATTTCTGTTTTAAGATATATGTATAAGCATGGTTTTAAGAACTATATTTTATTTGATTTCAAGTATATAAGTACTGTGTTGATTTCTTTTATTGTTAGTTATATACAATATATTGAGTTATATATATACTTGTTTATATATGTATCTAAGCTGTTGATCTGCTTAGGTATTAATTAATAAGTATAGTATGTCATCTTGATTTTTTATGTAAATATCGGTCTTTAAAATATAATATACTAAGTCAGATATAAAATACATATAATTGTACTTATTGTTGATGTATGTGCATTCGTTTTAACCAGCATAATATATTAATATGTATATTTATATACTCAGGTCTGCACATATTTTGATTGTATATATGGCCTCTGTCTTCTTTTAGTTGAATGCATACATATATTTCATTATATATATTAAGTTACTCTCAATGTATAAAAACATATTATTTTATATTTGTAATACTAATTTGTTTAAGTATGTATATAATATGTTAAATAGTAATTTGAGCTATGTATATTGATTTAAACAAAAAGTTATATTGGTTCCGTGAGTTTATGTAAAGCCTGCAATCTGTAGATTATTTGAGCGTATATATGGGTTAAAGAATCTGCATTTATATACTTATGAGATTTTTCAATACTTGTTTTTTATATATGCAAGTTGTGTATTTAGGTATAAGTATATACATATATATATGTTAAATAAAAATATACATCTTGGTGTGCTGTATGTTATAAAATGAATATACTATAGGATAAAGTGAATTTAGTTTGAGATATATATGTATATATATAGAGCTTGATTTTTACTATGTTTATGCTTAAACTTAATATTAGCTTTATAACAAGGATGAATCTTGAAGTATAATATATTAAGCTTACATATATTTGAGTTCGGTTTGGGTAAATATATATGTTATTTTAATATTTGTTTTAATTTAAATATTGGTTTCATGAAAATAATAATATATACATATATATTTGTTGTTTCCATCAAACTGATTCTTATTATCCCGTCAATTCCAATTTATCAGCTCTATCCGTCGCATTCGTGCCCATCTTGTTTCGCTTTGGAATTCGTGTTTGGATCCTCATTTTGCTCCATTCCCGCTCTTCTCTCTAGCCTCGAAAGGTAAGCAATCACTCATGATTAATATTTTTATATTTATTAAATTTGATTTCAATTGAAACGTCTATTGAAATATGCTGCTGCTAGTTATTTGCATTGTTATATATATGCCATTATCTGTATCTGTTCACTTGTGACATCTGACACCATTACTTGTTATTTATCACTGATGATATATGCATGTTACTGTTGTTATATTATTATCATATCTGTTATCACTCTGCAAGTTACCTGTTGGTATAGAATTCACTATGGGTAGAAATGATACATACCCGAACGATCTGTAGAATAGAAGAAAATCATTATGGGTTGAAATGATAGACCCAAGCGATCTTCATTTGAATTGAATTTGGGATTGCGGGTTGAAATGATATATACCCGTATATATTTAAATTGCAGATTGAAATGATAAGTATCCGTATCACTTGACCATAGGATAGGAAAATATATACAGACACCGTTGGTCCATATATATATAAATGTTTGAAAATAATTTCTATGGTTTTGAAAAGAAATATATGGGTTTTAATAAATATTGGTTCTTAAAATATTATATATAAATGGTAATTTTATATATGGAGTTAATAATAATATTATTGAGATTGATTTAATACATATAATATGTTTAAGTATTTATTTAAATTTATATTTCAAATAGATTGTTGTAAAAATTTGAATAAGCTAAGGTTGAGAAGATAAAGTTGAATAAATTGAAATTGTATTAATTAAGAATTTTACTAAATTAAATCAATTTGAACTATTGAATTTGAAGTTTAAAGATTTGATTTTTATAACTTGATTCTTGATTTAAACTGATTAAATGGATATTTCAAGTTTAAAAAAAATCGAAAGGAATATTTAGTTTAAAGGTAATTTAAGGTTAATTAAATAATACTGAATTTATTTAGTGAATATTTCAAGACTAAATAATAATGAGGTTAAATCGAGATCTATATGAAACTGTTAAATTGAACTTTGAAAATGTTGAATATTAAAGCTTTGAAATATACTAGAATTTAAATGGTTTATTTGTGATTTAGATCCATATTTGAAATCAATATAATTTGAATTTGTTATTTAGAAACTAAATTGAATTAATATGGATAAATCTAGATTGAATTAAATTTTGAATTTGAAACTCGAATTGAGTGGAATTAATTTGTGAAATTGATAAAGAAAAATATATATATATATATATATAATGGAAATGATATTTTGGGTTTGAAGTATAAATTATTTTGAAAGGACCACGGTGTTTTAATGACGTTCGGTGGTTAATAAAGTACACTTCTACATGGTAGATAGTTCCACGGATCCTTAGGGGATGGTTATCCCAAATATCCTCTGAGTTACTTGTATTTAAGTTGATATTTCACTTGAGTTGGATTTATTGATATAAGAATGTTAATCCTAACTCGAGTGTTTTGTGTTTTGCTTTACGCTCGGGTCAGACCGAGTGATATAGTATTTGAGACTCACCTTTGGAGTTTGGAGCTTCGTTTGGAGATCCAACTATCGATTCAGCTCTCAGCTTTTCCAGCTGATTTTTTCAAAGAGGTCATCTGTTCGTACTGGAGACTTCACTGTATTTGAGATATTCTGATGTATTTTATTTCTAACTTTGATGTTTATATAGTAGCTTCATGAACTACTATTTATCTATTCCGCTGCATTATTATTATATTACTCTGTGTCTGTGATTCTGTGATTGATTTATTTATTGTATATGTTGAGTTTTGCCAAATTTAAATTAACAATATGATATTTTGAGCAATTCAAGTCCGACATGTGTGGATGCGAATGGTTGAAAATACTGGGTCGTTACACATCAGAGGGAGAAACCATCTTAGGAATAAGGGCAAAGTTTGTAGAGTTTATAGAGCATAGGAGTTTTGATTTGTCAAAAAAATTATGTACTGCTTTATAGATTTTAGGAGCAATAATCTACCAATAGTGGATTAAAAAAGTTGCACTGAAGCCATCAGGATCCCCACATGCAGACCTTTTCATAGTGAAAATAGAATTCTTGATGTCTTCATCAGTAACAGGAGCAATCAGAGATGAACTCATGTCAGCAGAAATAAAAGGCATAGAGATTTGGTTTATGAATGAGAGATCTAATAGAGAGTCAGACTTGCAACCAAGAAGATCAGTGTAGTACTTAAGAAAGGCAGAATCAACATTAATGGGATCAGAGAATGTGTTACCAACTGTGTCTTTGATTTGATAAATGAAGGACTTTGCTTGTTTGATTTTGAGAGTTGCGTGGTAGAATTTAGAATTTCTATCACCATGCAGGGACCATGTTTCTCTTGCTTTTTGGTATGCCATGTTTGCTTCAGCAGTATAAGCAGCATCCAATCTTGAAATAAGGTCAGCTTCTTGTTGGTCAATGGAGGAATCAATTGACTGATGCATCATAATAGGCTGAACCTGTTCAAGTTGGCATTTTATTTCAGAAGATTGTTTGTTACCTTTGCCAAATTTACCCTTAGACCATTCCTTGAGAGCCATTTTGGTGTTTTTCAGTTTCTGTTGAAGTTGAAACATTGGATTTCCATGAGTTTTAATTTTCTAAGCATCTATCACAACCTGTAGAAAACTAAATAAAACTATTATCCTTCGATGTGAATTACGGAAAGAATGTTTCCATACCACTATAATTAAGAAGGATTAAATGGTCCAAACAAATTTCATTCCTTTTAAAAATTCCTTTTCTATAAGCCTATTTCATATTTACAATACTTTTATAAATCTCCAATTTAACTTATAAAACTTATTTTTTTAACTCTTCCTCTATAACTCCTTTATAAAAATCCTTTATAAAATATCATTTACCAAATATCTTTTGAAAAATCTCCTTTAAATAAATCCTTTTATTAAGTATAATCCTTTTTATAAACAAATTATCATTTATAAATACATTTATTTAAATTAATTAATAACTTTTAAACATCATAAATAAATACTTAATTAACTTTGAACCAACGTTAATAAGGTAAGCAATTAACTTTAAATACATTAGTAATTAAATAATTATTAACTTTAAACAAAACTAAACAAATTAACTAACAGCATTAATAATATAATTAAAAACTAAAAATATTATTAGTAATTAATTAAATAATTTAAAACATCTTATAATTAAATAACTTACTTTAATACATCATTTAAAAACACTTAACCTTAACTTATTACAATTGAAGTTATTTAAATCCATAACTTTACAAAGTCGAAAAGAGGCTTAGCAACCATAGTGGTACTAAATCAAATTACTATTTAATTAAATTTGACTTTCCAAGTCATATTATTGATATTTACAAAATCCAATATATATGTAAATAAAAATCAATTAGAAATCATTAGCTAATCCATCAGTTATCCAATATTAATTTACTGGCATAGAATTAAATGTCCAAATTAGTATAATAGCAGAATGAGGAATTATTATGCTAAATGGGTGCCCAAATAATCTACTTAATTTAATTATAGCGGAATGTGGATTTATTCTGCCAAAAAAATGACATCAATATTCTATCAAATTAAATTATAGGAGAACGGTGTTATATTCTGCTAAACATAAGTCCAAAATAATCTATTCAATTAAGTTATAGCAGAATGGAGGTTTATTTTGCTAAATAGATGTCATCAATAAAGTATTTATATTTTTTGTCTACTTAATGGCATAGACAAAGAAATCCCTTGTTTTTAAACTCATTCACTTATAAAAGAAAGCTACTTTTAAATAAAGCTGATCCTTGGAAATAAAGTAATCAAAATTAAGACCTTTATGTAATTAATTTAAGATAAGTTGAAACCTTTAGTTAATAATAATTAAATTTTAATTAAATCTTAATTAATTAATGATTAATTTTAATTAGTAATTAACCTTACGTGATTAATAATTAATTAATAATTTAACCTTACTTAATTAATAATTAATATTCATTAAAAACTTACTTAAATCATAATTAATTAAATAATTAAACCTTACTTAGTTTATAATTAATTAATCTTTACTTAATTAACTAATTATAATCATCTACTTAATCTACTTAATTTTTAATAGTTAAGTACTAATTACTTTCACTTAATTAGTGATTAAGTACTAATTATCTTTAGTTAATTAATCAATTAAATAATCATTAAAACTTATACTTAAATTAATAAGTAATATTTACCCTTTTATACTTAGAATATATTTTGAAAAACTTTTCCAAAAATATTTTAGATGAAAACTCTTTTAGTTTTAAAAAAATATTCAATTTCTCAAACTACACGCAAAGCGACTATCGCCATGCATACCATAACTTTTTAAACTAGTTTTACTAGTCTAATTCTCTTCAAAACCCTTGCTTTTGACTTAATTTATAAAACATAGTATGAAGGTTTGAAAAGTAAAAATAAAGTCTGAAACTTTTAAACTTTTTCTAGTAAATTAAAATATTAAACATGATTTTAAAACCAAGGGATAAAGTCTGAAACATGCTAACTTTCTTTAGTAAAAATAAAGTCTGAAACATGCTAACTTTCTTTAGCATACACAACAAATACATGGACACAAAAATATGTTCACTTGTAAATTAACAAGCCATAAGCAAAATCATAACTTTCTAACTATTCTTAATATTTGACTTCATTTTTCAAGTCCAATTTCATCACGACATACAAGCACAAATAAACCAAACCTAGTCAGCACTAAAGTCCATCAAACAACCAATTATTTGCAAAAATAATTAACAACAAAATAAAGGTTAAAACTTTTCCTAAAAGAAGTGAGTATTGTTCACCAAAAGCTAACCAAATTGACTAGAATAAACTTTACAACTTGGATCGGCCTTAGATCTTGGATTCTTTTAAGTAAAAATTGGATTTTTGGTCTTGTGAAGAGCTTTTGGGTTCAACCTAGGGGGTATGTGGGCTCCTCCATGATGGTGTAAAGGTGGTGTGAGATTGCTTTTGAAGGAGCAGAGGTGTAGAAAGAAGAATAAAGGTTTTCAATAAGTTTTAAAGGATTAAAAGTGGAAATAGGAATGATTTATAACTTTGTAAAAAAATGGAAGCCATTAAAAAGTTTTGAACTTAGGTAAGAAGAAGATAAAGTTTTGAAAAAAAGTAAGAAATCAAATGGAAAATGAGAGAAAATTTTGGAATTGTTTTTTACATAAATTGAAATTACCATATTAGCAAATTAGCCTTTAAGTACATACCCTCCACAAATATTGTGCCACATCATCAATCCCTTGCCCTTTCCCTTACTTATAGCTCACGCCACCCCCCTTCATCACATCCATCAATCCATCAAAGTATTGCACATTTTAAAATATATTGAATAATAGGATGATCTTGTACCATGATGTTATGTGTTAATGTGACATTACATTCTTTTATTTTATCTTTATTTAATTTTTTTAGTTATATGTCACATCTCATTTTATATTTACTCAAGTAAATATAATTTACCATATCATTTTCTTAACCATACATATATTATTTTTATATGTATGTATATATATACACCATAGTGTACACAATATTTTTGACAACTTTTATACGATGAAAAGTTGAAAATTCAGAAAACGATTTTCAATCACATTTTCTATTTTTCATCAACTGTTTATTTTTGTAATCAAAAATCAAGAATGAATTTTTTATCATTTGTTTTATATTAAAAGAGGGCTACTTAAATATTTAAACCATAAATTGAATTTTTAAAATAAATTAACTATTTATAAACCAGAGTGAAAACATTCCCAGTTGTTACATTAAACATGCATAAATATTTCTACATGAGTGTAAAGTGATTGTGGAAAAGTATAGCAACCATCTCTTATCATCCAATCTAGCAACTATGATGCAACCAAAATCCTAATTTTGGAGAGAAAATTCACTAGTGAAAAGCCCTAGATCGGTGAACTTCAGCTTCTCCTCGGTTTCCCATGTGCTTTCCGCTGGGTTGTCTCCCCATTATACTCAGACTGACTTAATTATTTTATTGCAGAGTTTTCTAGTTCCGTGCTCCATAATGCATGCGATGGCACGGGGTACTGTTAGCTTCATCTCTGATTTCCCCACCTAATCAGGCTCAACTCTAATAGTGTTGTCATGAAGACATTTTCTAGGGTGAGAAACATGGAAAACATTGTGGATTCTTCCAATCTATCGGGAAGTTCCACGCGATAAGCAAGTTTTCCTACCCTTTCATAACTTGAATGGCCCAACGAATCGAGGCACCAATTTCCCAGACTTGCTAAACTTAACCACTTTTCAAAGAGGGGAGAGTTTGAAAAATGCCTTATCTCCAACCTCAAACTCAAGCTCTTTCCTTCTTCCATCCACATAAGATTTCTGATGTTCTTGTGCTACCTTCATTCGTCGCCTGATCAACTCTAATTTTTTCATGGTACCACTGATCAAATCGGGTCCGAGCAATATCTTATTGGTGGTTTCCCACCAAAAATTTGGGGATTTGTATGACCTCCAATAAAGTGCTTCAAAAGGGCCCATACCGATCGTCGCTTGATAGCTATTATTATACGCGAACTCAACTAAAGGTAGATGTTACTTCCAAATGTCCTTCGAAATCCAAAACACAAGCCCTCGATAAGTCTTCCAAAATCCTATTCACCCTCTCCTCTTGACCATCAGTCTGTGGATGATATGTAGTGCTAAGATTCAAAAAAGTTCTCAAAGCTGATTGTAGGCTCCTCCAATACTCATGGGTGAACAAGGGGTCCCTATCACTAAATAGGCTCACATGAATTCCATGCAATCGAACTACCTCTTGATGTAGATCTGTGTGAGAGAAGTGGCAGTTCTATTGTTCCTAACTGGGATTAAAATGGGTACTATTAGTAAGTCTATCCACCACAACCCAAATAGCTTCATTACCCCTCCTACTTCTAGGCAATCCTTCCACAAAATCCATCGAAATATGCTCCCACTACCAAGTTGGAATTTCCAATGGTAATAGTAACCCTCCAGGCTACCCATGCTCAGCTTTTACCCTCTGACATGTTAAGCACTTAGCAACAAACTCAGCTACACTCTTCTTCATTACAGGCCAAAAGAAAATCCTTTTCATATCCTTGTACATCTTATCTCCTCCCGGATGAATGGTCGTCTTTGAGTGATGACATTTCATAAGCATCTCTCTCAACAAACTATCAACCATTGGGATTCAAAGGTGTCTATCTCTTCTTAAGCATCCTTTCTCATCAAATTAGTACTTACTAGAGTGAGGAAAATGCTCTCCCTTCCTTAACTTTTCCAAAATCTCTACTAACTTCTCATCCTTCACTTGATCAAGTCTTATGCGGTATATCAAGGCTGGTCTTATCTTTATAACCCCTAAAATTCCATGGAAGGGTTATGTTGGTGGTTGGAAGTTAAAATTTGGGAGGAACTCCAACTGCCTCTATTCATATATAGCACCTAGGGTAGCATGCCTCCAACTAAGGGCATCAGTGACTACGTTCCCTTTTCCAGGGGTGTATTGAATACTAAAGTCGAACGATGCTATATATTTCTTCCATCTCTGCTGTCTAAGATTTAAATCTATTTGGGAAAATAGGTATTTGAGTGATTTATGTTCAATGAACAACTCAAACCTTTCTCCCAGGAGATAATTCTTCCACATCTTCAAGGCAAAGACGATAGTTGCCCACTCTAAGTCGTGAATTAGATATCTTTTATCATAATCCTTCAGTTGCCTACTAGCATAAGCAACTACTTTTCCTTCTAGCATTAGAAATGCTTCTAACCTAGTACCATAAGAATCTGTAAAAGCCATAAATGGTTTGGTTCCATCGGGAATAGTGACCACGGGTGCACTAGTCATAACTCCTAAGGTTCTCAAATGCCTTAGTGCATTTATCATCCCAAGAAAAGACTAGGTTATTCTTATTCAAAAGGGTTAAAGGGGTTGCTATTCTTGCAAAGTTCTTGATGAACTTTCTATAGTACCGTGCCAACCCGAGAAAATTTCTAACCTTCGATGCACTTCTTGGGGTCCTTCATCCTTGAACAGCTTCCACTTTAGCTGGGTCTATTGCCAGTCCTTGCTTAGAAACAATATGCCCAAGGAATCTAACTTCTTTTCTCCAAAAGTAAGAAAATTTGGCCTTAAGTTGTTGCCTTCTTAAGGTTTTTAATACCTCTCTTAGGTAGTTCTCATGGTTCTCTTCGCCCTTGGAGTAAACCAAAATATCATCTACGAACATAATGTTGAATTTATTGAGTTTCCCTTAAATACCCTACTCATCAAATCCATAGGCATCACTTACAACTCATAGAGTCCATCTGGTGTGCGAAATGCAGTCTTCAACTTGCTTTCTTTTGAAATCCTTAAATGATGGAATCCAGTTACTAAGTCTACTTGAGAAAAGACTTTAGCTCCTCCAAGCTAATCAAATAAGTCATATATCCTAGATAAAGGGTACCTACTCTTCCTTGTCAACTTTTTCAATTCCCTATAGTCGACGCAGCGTCCCAAAGAACCGTCTACCTTAGTGGTGAAAACAACAGGGGCTCCAAACTATGAAGTACTCCGATCGATGAATCATTTCTTAAATAGCTCAGAGATTTTCTTATCCAATTATTTTCTTTCTTTAGGGGCCATGTTCCTTAAAGGCAGGGCGACTGGCCTTACGTCTTTCTCTAAATCTATTTGAAAACTCGATCTCGCTTTATGGTGGGAGACCTAAGACTTCCTCAAAGACATTAGGAAATTCACAAACTACAGGTACGGATGATAGCTCTCCAATAGATTTAGTGAGTATAGATGGCTTAACTCAACTCGATCTATACTCACTAAATTTTGGGGTGTATAAAGGATGTCTACGTTATGGCCTCCACATTTTCTTAATCGTACAACCCTCCTATCACAGTCAAGAATTGCTCCATAGCATGCTAACCAATCCATACCCAAGATAAGTTCATACCCTTCAAAATTTAGAATGTATGCATTACATATGAAATCAACGTCGTATATGTCCAATACTAGTTTTTTGAGAATAAAAGAGAGATGTGTCGAACCCTTAATAGGATTAGAGACCAATATTGGTCTAGTGACTATATGGGTTTGAAGGTTTACGAAGTTTATTACCTTCCTAGCTATAAAGAAATGTGATGCCCCTGAATCAAATACAGTATGAATTGTAACCACTAAAATAAGAGTTATACCTTCTAATTATACCTTTTATTGGTCTCTTAGTAGTCTACTTGCAATAGGGACGACTTCAATAGCATAAGCTTGTCCGCTTGATCCTTCCTTTGCCAACTTAGGACATTGATTCTTGAGGTGCCCTTCCATGTGGCAATTAAAGCACTTCCCTTTAAAAAGCTTCCTTCATTAGACTGACCCTACAATCTGTAGCCTCATGACCTTTCTTCTGGCATCGCTTGCACACCTTACCATCCTTCTTAAACTTCCCCTTTGAGTTCTTATTAGCCCAAAAGTTTCCCTTCTTGGACCCTCCTTGCTTTTGGGTAGATGCATCCTTCTCTTTTTCTGCCCCCATATTGTCCACATTGGCCATGTGTAGCATTGCCATCTCCACCATCTCATACGTGGCCCCAATGGGTACTTGGGCAACAACATTTTTCTCAATGGAGAATTTAGTCCCTTCAAGATCTTCATGGCCCTTTTCCTAGGTGTATCTATGAAGCTCATCTCGAATTTAGCCAGCTCTATGTACTTAGCTATATACTCCTTTATAGTGGAGTCTCCTTGCCTAAGCTGAATGAATTTCTCTAGTTGTAAACTCACTTCTTCCATTGTAACGATCCTAAAATCTAACGCTTGAAAATCAACATCAAATACCTTACTTGTATTCGACTGTCAGATATTCAAACGTCAAACTTCAGTTCGCCGGAGCTTATAACAACATCAGATGAATATAAACAGCAGAAATAAACCGAATATCATACATCACATCATAGATACAACATCATAATAATATCCAGTACTACATCAGAGTATCATAATACATATGTCTTCCATACAAGAGCACTACATATAGATACAATAACAGAAGATAATAACTCCACGACATAGCAACAACAGAGTCTTCCAAAAAGTTCCAACATACATCTACTTGGATAAAGTCTTCAGAACTCTAAGCACTTCAAAAGATATCCAAGACAAAAGCTTCCCAAAATCTGATAGCTCCTAAACCCAAAAAGACTCCAAAATCCAACTAACATCAAAGCACGGAAAACCTGCTACTAGGCTGCCCGTGTGGAAATAATGGGCACCCAGAGTTTAGAAAAGAAACAATAAACTTCGGGTCAGTCATGGGACTGGTATGAGTAAACAAAAGTAGTTACTATAAATAAACAGATTTTTAAAAAGAATCCGATATGCTTTTGGAAAATGAAACTACCATAAGACCTCCCGCCACACACACAATGCAAACGCAGAATTGGAGGAGATTTCTTCTTATGATAGTCAAATAAGCTTAATACGAGAAAATTCTTTGATATTATTACTAATGCATAGTGTAGGAAGCCATTTCGAAAATACAATATTAATCTTAGCCAGCATAGACATTTCGAACTATGCCTACTATAGCTACCATCTAAACAGTGGGGCGCCACCATAAGTAAATGGCAGGTTCTACAACTAAAACCGTACATTTTTGTATTTGGAATTGGATTTCCAACAAATGGTCAGGCTAAGGAACTTCCTCCTGCCACATGGGATCGCCTCTGGCTGGACGTCCCGAGAGACAACTACTCTCTGCCAACACAAGGCCGGGTTACCCCTGTAACTAGGTAACTCACGAATATGCCATCCCCCGGTCCTTTGGGACCTTTATCCGAGGCGCTTTGATAAACACACAATCACACAATAAATGAGATCGGAGTATCCACATAGGTTAAGTACCAGGGCTCCATACCTGATACCACCCTTTTCCAGAAGGAAATGACATACCCTAAAGGGCGCGACCCTCATAACCTTGCCGCATATTCCTGTTTCGACCATTTCCGGGTTGTGAGGTCCGAAGAGGTATCGTCCACAAAGCTATGCTTTTTCACAAAGCCACGCTTTGATCACAATTGATCAATAAATGATCAACACACATCAACACTCAGCATGCCACATTACCAAATTGGGAGTATATTGCTGATAACATTCAACTACATAACCTCTGAGCTCGTACGTCTCAGAGAAGGGTGTTAAGCTAAGAGAATAAATTCTCCGCCACCAATAGAAATGTATTTGAAAGAAATCAGCTTTATATCTCAAAATATAATGTCAGACATGTAACCATACAAGTCTGTTCCGGGTTCGAACAGAACTGAAGGCACTTCTGAAGAAGTCCTTGCAATCCGGGTATTTACAATCCCGATCGGACTTCCCATCACTTAGGGAATCTCTATACCGGAGCAACTCAGTGCAGAGACAAAAGATAGGTCGTCCTATCGTTTTCATAAAGACCCGGTCTTCAACACCGGTCTTCAAATGCTATCCATTACGACGTATCACTATTCAGTGATCGATAAAATTTGAAAATATGTGGGTATGACAATCACAAAGATTCATATTCAGGGTTTGATGTGGGTTTCGGATAACTAACTGAAATCCGACTCCCTGTCGCATCGAAGTTTAAATGCCGTTTTACGGGCAAAGGGGTTTTCACATCAATACAGAATTAAATCACAATTCAGTACCAAAACAATCCATATCACAAAGCATCATATCACATATCAGGGTATCAATCAATACAGAATAATAATAAATCATCTACAGATAAGATGAATTTATTGTGTGATTATAATTAATTAATCCCATAACTATTTTCATTAATTATCTTTAATTATTGATTTATTCAATCTTAATCACCTTCATTTATTAATTATTTCTTAATTAATTACCTTAATTAATTTATTCTTAATTTTAAATTAATTACCTTAAATCAATAATAAATTACTCTTTAATTAATTTTTCTTTAACTATTAAGTAATTATAATTCATCAATCATTTAATCAACATTAACAATACATTGATTTCTTTTAAGTTAAGTTAAAGAGGTAAAATATTTAATCATCTCCTTAATTACTTTGTTTAAAATAAACCTTTGAAAATATAAGTTTAGTATACTCTTAACTTAAATAATTTGAAATATTATATGTTAAAAACTTTAATTACCCTTTTCAACTTATCAACAGTCAAATGGTTTTAGAAACTATATATATATATATTTTATTTTTTTTACTCAGATTTTTAAAGTTAAAAACTGAAAAACGTGATCTCCCTAGAGCTACTTCGAGTCTTCCCCGACCCATTTGGCTGCTTGCTTCGAGTTGCTTCCAAATCCACCCGTATGCCCCATAATTTTTAAAACTAAAATTTTGTTAACGTACCAACCCGTGCACCCCAGAAACACGCTTCGAGTTCAACATTGAGCCATAACATAAATTTTTCGAGAGCATCATCGAGTTTCCCTTTCTTCCCCAAACTGCTGCCACCTGACACAATCCCCTACATGTGCACATGCACAATCACTCCGGCCGCCATAGTTCGAATCTCTGATCATCGACATGTCCACGACGATGCTCCCAAACCACACAAACACTCATAATTTCGAAACGATCATGATTTCGTATTCGAGCCACCAGACCCAAACCTGGAACAACTTGAGCCCCAAACTATCGACTCGCTCTCCCTCTTTTGGTCATCAAAAGCCACAGAAACTTGACCGAAGCTCCATCAACGTGTGACGCCACGACTGGCACTGGAGGCACGAAGTCCGATCAACCATAGGGGATGCAGCACCGTTGTTTCTAACGTGAACAGAAAAAGGTTCTTAAACCCTAGTTTGATCTCGTATTCAAAATTTATGCAATAGAAAAATTATCTAACAATTTTCTCGACATCAATGGTGTTTATACCGGCTTCACACAAAATTTCAACATTTATAATTGATTCAATGGCTCGGAAATGAGAAAAATGCAGTTTTGGTTCATATACAAACTTCTCTTAAAATCCCAAACTAAACATCTTCGTTTTAGTTTTAAAAATCATAAAATTCAGTAAGGATTCAAGATATAAACTTGAATCAGCTTCTTGTAACAATCGAATTTATCAATTTATTACTTGATTTCATGTAAAACAGTATTGCAGTAGTATATTGTACCACCATGTTTTAATCAGCTTTTAAAAAATCTTAATTGAGATTCAAGCTTCTTGTTTGATTGAAAACTTAAAGCTTTACAATGATCAGTTGAAAACAATTTGAGTTTGAATGTTAATTCACTCTATAATCCATAACAGAGAAAAACAAATGTACAGAGTAACCTGGGAATACACATATCAAATCATATTCAAAGATAAATATATACGATGTCATAAAATAAATGAATCATCTTTACAGTTAACTTAAAACTTTTAAGTGGGTGTTTACTCACATTGGATATATTGATGAGCAGAGATGTTTCTGTTTTTGAAACTGCAGTTTGATCTTCCTCTTTTTGTTCAGTAGATTATATTTAAGCTTGGAAATAAAGTGAGTTCTTCTTTTTATTTTTCTGATCTTTGTTAGGTTTTAGCATTTGAAAAAATTGGAACAAAGAGTCTTATATATAAAGAGATGTGTAGGTCGGTAAGTACTGAGCATCATCCTTTTGCATACTTACTTTATACAGGCTTTATACAACCAAAAACTTTCTTCCTTGAAACTAGGGCTGGGATGATATATTTGATGATATATTTTCCCCTTTTGAATGACTGGTTGTATGCTGAGCTTGAAAGCATTTAATGCTTATGTTCCCATCCTTTTTAACATGAAATTTTATTTTATTTTTTCCCAAGTACAAATTTTTTTGTTTTGTAAATTGTTTTCTTGCATACCTTTTCCTATTGCCTTTCTTGTTTGATTTAAAACTCATGGCCAACATATTTATTTGCTTCTTGAATGTAATCTTATTACAACATAATTTGTTTTATTTATTCCCATTTAAAGTTTTACTATCAACTTTTAAATTATCACATTATTTTATTTATTTATTTTTAAAACTTTTTAAATTTTTAATTACCAAAAATTCAAATAAATCACTAAATTTAATTTAATAAAATCTGGGATGTTACATCCATAGATATAAACCTTATCTCAAATATTTTTTTGAATTCATTCCACGAGAAAATCCTTCCATCGTTTTCCTTAGTCACCAAGTTCCATTAATCTAAAGCTTCTCCTTTGAGGTGCCAAGCAGCCATTCTCCTCTTTAGCCGATCTTCCCAACCAAGATCTCTAAATATTTTCTCGCAATCATTAACCCATGCTTTAGCTTCTAGATATCCCTTGGTTCTAAAGTATGTTTGCCCCCCATATTAAGAAAGTCCTTACACAATTTAGGAAAGTAAATAGGATAGGGTGCTGCATTAGCAGGTGGGGCAGCAGGTGCCACCGATGTAGCTAGAGGAATAGGAAATTGCCTAATAGTCCTAAGATATTGTTTACACCATTCAGGTACCCATGAATGAGAGGTCTTCCGTGAGCAGGGATCCCAGTTTCGGAAGAAAATTAATTATCAGCCATATCAACTATCTGTAGGTTGAATCTTTAGTGACGATTTTCTAAGATTGTATTATATGCTGAAAGAAAAGGGTTGCCTAGTGTGTACGCGTATATTCAAAGAAATAGGGGTATATATATAGTACATGTATTTTTAAAAAACCTTTTCAAAAATAACAAGTACACCACTCATACGTATAGTTTCCCCGTTAATCAGGTAATCTAAGCTTTGATACCATATGTAATAACCCACCTCGGAATAGGCCTAAATTTTGACCCAGAAATTGCCAATTGAAACTCTGATCCATTCTAAGGCTGGTAATTGGTTGGAAAACGAGGTAACAGTATAGAGCAATAACTATTCTTTCAGAACTCACAGTGGATGGAAAAAATTATTAAAACAAAGTGCACTCATTTATTTCAAAACCATTTGAAATGTCATGATACAAAACATCATCAAACCGTCAAGTAAAATCCGTTACATCATTTATCCAAAATACATGGGTACAATGTAAAACATCATAAAAGATAATAATAACTGTTACAAGCTTAAACCACTCCATCTTCAAGCATCGTCACCACCATCACTTCATCCTTAACCTATGTTGTAATGAAGAGGGAGCCAGAACAACAAATGTCTGGTGATAAAACCCTTGAGCCTTAACATTTCAGTACATGGACAAAATATTTTAAAATAAGATTATGTCTTGCGTACATAAAACCATTTAATACTTCTTATAAGGAAAGGAGGCGGGTACATAATCAACACTTAATACCTTCCATTCCCGAAGCAGGTTTCTAAATCCCATAACCCAAATTCCATGTCACAAATATCTAATATTGTGAGAGATAGTACCCAAGCCACTTAATACCTTTTATTGGAAAATAGGCAGACTCTATCCATTTAAGACCTCAATTGATGCAGATCATCTAATACCTATTCCTAAGGCGGACCCTGCAATGGTGACTATCTAGCTGACATCGCAAGGAATCTCTTCAACTACTTAATACTTGTTTATGGAAAGGTGGACTATCAATTAGTCACTTAATACCTTATCCCGAAGTGAACCCCTATCGAGATACCACCTATCGTGCCTAATAACTAGCCCATTGGCCATCTAATTCTTCATTTGAGGAAAAGAGGAAGGACCTCAAACAACCACTTAATACCTCAAGACCCCGAAGTAGTCCCTTTGTATTATGACCATAATCATAATGATGTCTCACATTAGTCCAACTAATTGTAGGAACTGGTAGCCGGAATAGCTGGGCAGATTTACCTTAAAGAAATTTGGACTGACCTCACAGCATCACAAATATTTATCATAGGAGATTTCTCACATCAATAGGAAGAGTACACCACTTCTGGTAGTCTCAAAGTGAGGGCAGACTTCAGTTGTGCAACTCTAGTGACCTTGCATCCCCATGACTTAGCCATAATTTAAATACTCTCTATATATAATACTCATCTCACTGTTTCATAATTAAGGTATTACAAGGAATCTTCCTTATTATGCCTTAAAATATCAATTAATTTCCTAAGGGGTAATCAATGACAATTATTACCAAACTAACTATGCAATTATACGCTATAATTATACGTTTATTATGCTAATAGAAATGTATACATACATACATACATACATACATACATACACACACACACACACACACACATATATATATATATATATATATTCACATCAAATAACTTCTAAGCATGCGTTTCATACGCCTTAAACTAGCTTTAAATGTCAATTCGTTTAACCATAATACTAATACAAGTCCTTTCCCTTTAAATTTCCAAAATTTCAATATCCATAACAGGGATTAAATATTCATATCCAAAACTGCAATAAATAGACTTGTAAGTAGAAATAGAAATCCAATTTATTCCATCAATCCAATGGAATATCCTAAACAATAGGAATTGCAATCCTAACTTTATATTATATTCAACTCCTCTTTTACATAGAAATAATTGAAGGAATTTTATGGAATAAGTGGTGTAAACTACAAATAGGATTCGTGCTCTACATCCTTATTTCATTATTGAAAATTCACAATTTGAATCAAAGAAGAAGGAGAAGTGGACTAAACTATGAAATTATCAAAAATTGCAGAAATTCCATCAAATTAATATAAATAATTGAGAATCTCCGTCTAGAATTGACATTTCAAAATAAAAAGGAATTTTGAGAGATTTTATCTATTTTGTTTTCGCAATCCCAAAATCTCTAAGGCATATTCAAATCCATAGATATATATTAATCTACTACTGAAATAACAATACTAACATTTCCACTCACATCTTATCTTTAGATTTTCTTGTATGGATTTGCAATGCCAAAGAACTCTTTTCCAAATTTCCTACTTCTGATATACAGACACAAAGAAGGATATGTGTGTATATAATTTTGTTAGAATCAGAGAGGTTGGAGGAGAAGAAAATAGATCAAAAGAATAATTAGAAAAGGATTAGAATCCTTACCTGAATCCCTAATAGAATTTCTGAATCTAATTAGAGAGAGAAAATCGTAGAGGTTCGCAGAGTTCCCGAATATTTGTGAATAAAAAGTGGAGAGAATAGGGTCCTATTTATAGGAGTTGAACGTACCACAACCATTGGATGAAAATAGATCAAAAACAGATAAATCTGGACCGTTTAACATCACAAAAACCTAGCCGCCACTGTGAGGCAGCGGTCGACCGTCTATGCTCGAACGGTCGATGACTATGGGTCGATCGGTTGGGTCCTATAGGTCGACCGCTCCTCTTATTTCGGTAGCATTGATTAGTTTCTATTGCTCGTTTATTTTATTCCCTAATTAAACATCAACGTTAATTGTTTAACTTAACGTTTAACTTAATCCCTAACTAAACCTACAGTTAATTTTTAAAATTCAAACCCTAGATTTAAATATTCATTTGAATTTGAATTCAATCTAAATTAATTTAAATTTGAAAATTTCAAACACTCATAAATTCTTCGTTTGAGCTCCGTTTTCAGCATATTATATATGAAACAGGTTGGAATTTTGCCATGAATGCAACGGAATCACTTTCATGGTCAAATTCCAACTTTTATAAAATTTCCATTTTCAACCCTACCTTATTTTATTTAATTCACTTAATTCATTTATGTTGATTTTACCAGGTGTTGTAATGTCCTATCGAAATGTTTTCAAGCTTCGCCATTGGAAGGATGAAATAATATACCTTCATCTCATTATCGCTCATTATGCTATTGTTTTTGTTTTGCCATAGAGTAGATGCATATAACCTTCACAATCTCGGCGTAATACGAAAATAATGAATTCTCATGAAAGGTACGCCTTTACCACTAATTTACATCGACTTATATCTAGATTGTTTATAGAATTTACACAACGCTGAATCTTTATCTTCCTTTTAATAAATCATGTATCCACTTGGACACATGTTAATATTTTCACAAGGCAATCCAAGGGCAGAGACATCCGTTTTAAAGGAGTACCGGCTCTTTGCCAATACATTGTCATTTGGAAGCATTTCTTTACACAAGCTAAGAATTGCTTTTATTAGATTTTTTGATGCATTGTATTTGGATTTTATAGTGATTAACCTAGATGTCGTTTCCAAGTATGTCCTTTTACAATCTTTATAGAGGGGTCATTTTATAGTGATTAACCTAGATGTCGTTTCCACTTCCAAGTCAAGATCTTCCTCCAAATCTCGTTCTTCGGTCCACATACTCGGACCAACATCATTATGAACCATTTAAGTTATTCTATTTTCTAGATCAACATTTTCTTCAATATGGAGTTCAACGCAAACCACATGCATATTTACAGTTTCCTTTGTATAATGTGATATTTTCCTCTATGATTTACCCATACAAGATAGTCCGACATGAAATCATATTAATGTAAAGGTAATAACATAGTATAATACTCTAGAAGTTTTAAGCAACGACATTTCGAACATGGACATCGAACTACTTTCACATTTTTTGGGTTATTAGATGCCACTTTTATGAATGCACACACGCCATTTCTTAAATGTAATAGAATCATTCTTCTATTTTACCTCTTATATGTATCCAACTTCGATCTTTCAAATAGTTCATCTGTACTCTATATGTAAAAAAAATTACGTTACTTTTAAAAGGTCGTATTATTAATTCAAATAACATTATTAATTTTATTATTAATTTAAATAACATTATTATTTTTATGAATAATTTAAATAACATTATTAATTTTGTTATTAATTAGAATAACATTATTAATTTTATATTACTTTAAATAACATTATTAATTTTATTATTATGAACTTTCATTACTTTTATTAATATATTCAATAACATTATTAATTTTTTTATTAAAGTCAATAACATTATTAAATTTATTATAAAACAATGGAATTCACAAACAATTTCAAAGCTATATAACTTAGGAATTTCGACACTTTTTTAAATGGTTAGCCATTCTACTTCCTATTACCAACGCAATAATATTTACATTTCGTAGACAGTTTTAAATTGAACGATTAATAAAATATTGATAGCACTTCCTCTTATTCCACGTATCATATGCAAAAGAGTGCACGAGAAACAAGAAGGAAGTAAAGTTGAACTTTCGTTAACCATTCGATTTGAAATATTGATTTACGAAAATAAATACCATTGCTTTTATAACTTGTCCAATACTAGAGCAAATGCAACAAATAACATATCAAATGAATATTTGTTTTCGTTTAATTTAAAAATCGAATATTTATATATTAATCATGTACGGTACTTGTCAAATAGGGTCAAATTAAACATCTTCGGGCTTTCATTAATGCCATCACATCAATGGCAATGAATTATAGAACAATTTAAAAACAATACAAATGCTATCTTAAAAAATTATATATGAATTATTATACCACCAAACCTATGTCAACGATCATATACCAATGAATATAAACCAAAGAATCTATATCATTCACGAAGCTATTCAAATCATAGCACTGAATAGAAAATGAATCAAAGTAATAAATTATACTGATGGAGGTGGCATTGGGCTTGGGATTTGTGGTGTTGGAGGTAGCTTGGAGCCCTGTGCGATGACTTGGAGTAGGCATTGGGCTTGGGAGGTGGCGGCTTGGGCCTAGAGCGATTGACAAGGTGGCAACTTGGGATTTGGGGTGATGAGGTGGGAGGAATGCAAGGCAATGAGGGCTTGGGTTAGAGACAGAGTCGAGGGCAGAGAATGGGGCTGGTGGGGGGATTCGGTTGGATTTGTGTTTTTATTTCTGAAGTGGGAAAATTATAGGGGTGAGGACATCGGCTGGATTAGTATTTTGGGCCGATGCCGGTCCAACACCCTACCAATGCCTAGTAAATGGCATTGAGAAGGTATTGATATTTTTGTATGTAGTAAGTCATCAACACCTTTTCAACACCCCCATCGATGTCTTTATTTAGGGTGCTGAAATTACACCGGTAAAACCAAGTAGGTAAAAGTTGCATTTTCTTGTGGTGAAAGCATGAATTTCAATGGAGATGGCTTAAGTAACGGAGGTATTATTTTTATTCGAGATCGATCGTTTTTCTCTAAACAAAATATGCATTGCATTCAAAAAGGTTTACTTTAGGGGTTAGTGTTATCCATGATTTTTCAAAAGATATGAATCGATGATATTAAACTTCAAAATTATAAAGGAACGACTATTAGACTCATAGATATTCAAGTAAAAGTCAATGCAAGGGAAAAAAAGAGAATTTCAACTAAGTACATTAATTGGTTCTGATTCATGGCAACAATCCATCAAAGTTTAAGCTTGTCAATGAATAGTTTTATCATTTTGGCTTAAAGTATTTAGCAATGTTAAAGCATGAAGTAGTAATAAATTGATGGACGAATTCAAAAAATACACAAGTCGATCGATCGATCATAATTCATGGTTGGATCGGTGTTGATCCATAGACTTGTTCAAATCTAGCCTATTATTTCTCCTACTTATTTAGATTTGGATTTGAGATACTTTTGGACAATTTTGTGGATAAAGAGCTTGACCCAAGGTCTAATTTCAGTCCTTTGCACCTATAAATGTAGGTGTACATGCAACAGAAAAGGGAAGACACTATTTTACATTAAGAGGAGGTGTTGTCATTTATAATCTCTATTATTGCTTTCAATCGAGGTTATAATAGTTACAAAAAAGGGAAGACACTATTTTACAACAAAAAAGTGGATGTATGCATAGTCGAACCACCATAAATTTGGTGTTCTTGTTTTTTCTTACTTTTTTTGCAGAATATTGCATATTATTGTTATTATCTCTAGATCTCATTGAGATTCAACGTTATAACTTAAGTTCTTTGTAGATTGGCAAAAATCTTCATATAATTAATCATAATCAACACCTACATAATAAGTGGTTAGTTTTTCATAGTCTGTTTGGGGGTGTTAAATGGCTAATAGAGCTTTTGTTATGGGGCTCTTTAGTCAAAATGTGTTTCGAGAACCCAACATATAGGAAAATCACATTTAAAACTAGAAACATATTATTTGATTACTCTAAAGCCGTTCCTTTAGATCTTTTAAAATGATTGGCTTTATGTTTTTGGTAATGCTATTGAGAACTATCGTATGATTATATATATCATGTTGTGCTTGATACTAATTCGTTGTACTTGATTATTTTTAGTGCACTCAACTATACATTGCTTGAATTCATTTTTATTTTTTATCTATTGTACTAGATTGTATAATAAGTAAATAAAAAACATAGTATTTCATTTAGTATATTATTATTAGTGTTAATATATACAAGTAACATTGATAATAAATCTTAAATTTCCATAAAATAAATCTTTAAGTGAAACAATGAAAACATGTTTTTAAGCTATTGGAGCATTTAGTATTCTTTAAATTTATGTTCACTAGGAAAAGTGATTCTACGCTATATTTAATAAAAACATTTCCAATATGTTGTTTAACTAATTTATTATGATTTTGGTTGTCGTTTTCATATTTAAAGCATATCCCTTTTCACTTTGGTATAAAAGCCCTCAACCTAAGAAAGATTCCCAACCATTTAGGTACCGTATTAAAGTTTGTTTTAGCATTTAAATATGCTAACATGATAAGTGAAGAACCAACCTCAAAATAGTGAAAAATATTATAATCATCAACATATGTTGGTTTATGTAATTTTACACTTCTTTCTTATGTAGAGAAAATTATGAGAAGACACCATGTAATATCCCAGAAATTTTAACAATATCAATTTAATAATTTGTTAAATAATTAAATTGATATGGATAATCTTTGATAATAAGATTTGAATTTAATTTAATAATCTGATTAAATTAGTATTAATTGGTAATTTTATCTTTTAAAAAGTTAATAAGATATTTCTATTTGAATATATATATTTATTTATATATATATTGTAAATAGAAGCTTTGGTCCCGTCGGCCTTGCCAAAAAAAATAAATAGAAGCTTTGGTAAATTGGGAATTTATATTTAATTGAATGAATAGTTATATATGTATATATATAACTTAACTTTTAAATTGAATCTTAGGATTTAATTTAAATTGAAATTGAAATTTTGGATTTTAAAATATTTGTATAAACTTTTATTTATAAATATAATTAGTTTTTGTTTCTCTTTAAAAAGTAATATATATAAAAATAAGTATTTAATAAATAAGAAAAAGGATTTTTATTTACTTTTAAAATAAATAAAAATAAATAGTAATTACTTAAATGACAAGTGTCATTATCTAAAGCTTCATTATAACATGTGTAATTTAAATAACAAATGTAATGACAAGTGTCTTAATTATGTTCATTTTCTTTTATTTTTATAAAAATCATAAATTTACTTATATAAACATATACATTTCCTTTACTTCATTCTTTCTAATCTCTTTTCAAAACCAAGAGAACTCGGCTTTTTCTCTAAATACAAATCTGAAATCAATATACTTTCAGATCAGAATTTATACAAATCAAAGATTTGTAATCAACTCCTCAAACCAGAAAATTCAATACCCTGTCTCATTTTCAAAACCACAATTTCAAAGCCTGTAACCCAGTTTGCAAACCTGAGGTCTTCAGCATGAATTTCTTTTCAATCTGGAATCATCTCAACAACTTAGTGTTTCCAGCAGCATGCATGTAGTTTATTCAATTTAAAGCCAGCAACTCAAGTTTTAAATCAAAAGAGGCATGCAAGTCTAAGGTTTCAAAGAAAGGCATTCAGATTTTAAAGTTCAAAAACAGTTTCAAGATTTTCCAAATATAAGGCTCTGTTCACTCTCAATTAAGGTGAGTAACTTTTAAAATTTAAAAATAAAATTGGGTTGCATGCTAGTATAGTATAATATAAATGTATATTGCATAATTGAATGTCTGAAATGTTGTGCATGCTGTTTAAATGCTCTGTTCAACCTTTGTTTTTAGATGAGTAGCATTTTGTTAAAAATTTCTTAAGTCTAAATTGGTTGTATGTCATTGATATGTTCAATATTGTATTGTGTGATATATTTATGAGTTTATATTAGTGAATTGCTGAAGTATGATGTATGCATGTATTTGAATAAATGTAACTTCTCTGTTTTCCAGTTTTTGTTCTTGTTTTGATTTAAATTCAAAACCCATTGATTTTGGTCTCTGTAAACTTCAGTTTCAAATCGAACTTGTTTGATTTATTCAAATTTTAGTTTAAAAGGTATACTTAAGTTAACAGGAAACATTTAAATGACTCTGGAAAACAAATAACTGATAAAATCTAAAATAAGTAAAAATTTAAACTTCATAAATTATCGTTTCAGGGTTAGGATCTGAAACATCATGTAAAAATATGAATTTTAAAACTAAAATCATAATTTTTAGTATTGAATCAGAGGAGCAGTCCTAGTTGATCAGTAATGGGAGACTTGGGTTGCCTCTGGCGATCTAGTTGATCGGGGTGGTAGAGATTCTCACTGGAGATGCAGGAATGGTCGGAGGGTCTAGGAAAATTATCTAAGTGATGATCAAAACACTATGGAGATGATAGGGAATCGTTTTTGATTTTAAACCTAGTTTGAATAGGTTAGACTGAGATGGTCGGGGTTACGTCTCTGGTGAACCGAGTGCTTCTATACTTTGGGAAGTGGAAGATTGGAGATGAGCGAAGACATGGCCAGAGAATTAGCTTCTCTGATGGTCGGAGTCTCGATTTCGTGATGATGCCAGGTTTCGAAGTGGTTCCAGTTTTGGTCTTTATGCTCGATTTTGATTTTGCGAATGGATCAAAGATAGGATGGTCGTTTTCTGGTAGATGGATGAACGTCGACTTGTGGGGATACTCGGCGATGGTCGGAGTTGACGCTGGTGGATGTGCACGTGCACGCGATTGGATTTGAGTCTGGTGAAGTCTGGTTTTAAGCAGAGGAGGGGCACTCGGTGTTCTCTCGTGGCATTTGAATTTTTGCTCGGGTTAATGGGGTATCCGACTCGAAGTGGTTTTGTGAGGTCTCGGGTTAAAAGAGAATGTTGTCAGGTTTTTAAAAAAACTGATTGTTTAAATTTAAATCAAATTTAAATTTGTAAAGTAAATTTAAACAGGGAGTTTAAATCAAAGTTTAAATATATAAATTCAAGTTTAGTTTGAATCTTAGATTTAAGATAAATAAGTTTTATAAATTCAAATATTCTAATAAGTTTAAATGTTTGTTAAATTTAAATATTTTAAATTTAAAAAGCGATTTGTTTAAATCTTGTAAAATTTATTTTACAAGGAAAATATTTTTATCACTTAAATATTTTAAGTTGATTTTAAATCTTGTTGAAGTTAAATTATAAGTCAATGATTTTTATGCATTTAATTATTAGGGTAATTAAATGAATAATTAATTTATCTAATAAATTAATAAAATAAATAATTACTTAAAAGTAATTAAAGGTTTAATCTTAAAAGTTTAAGATTAATTATTTTTAGAATAATTAACTTGTAATTAAGATTCATTAATTAAATAGGATTTGATTTTAATTAATGGGTAAGATAAATTAATTAGAATAATTAATTTATAATTAAGGATTATAAATTAGAATATTAATTAATGATTAGGAATTAATTAATAAAGTAATTAAATAATTGTTAATGAAGGTCATTAACTATGGATTATTAAATAATTAATTAATGTGATTAATTTTAATAATTAATTAGATTAATTAATTTAAAGATAATCAATTATAGAATTTGTTTTAAATGAATTACTTATTGGAAGTAATTAAGAATTAATTACTTATTGTAATTAATTGAAGTTAATTTGATTTAGTTAAGTTAATTAATTAAGTTTAATTAATTTAGGATAATCAAGAGATGATTTGATAATAATTACTTAATGTAATTATTAAGGTAAGATTATTTAGGGAAGTAAATAATATGATAATTATTGGAAGTAATTAGTTGAATAATGATTTTATTAATAAAAGTAATTTGAGTTAATTACTTTGAATAATTAATCAAGGGATTAATTAAGAAATTAATTAAGGAAATAATTAATTTAGTTAATGAAAGTAATTAAGGGTAATTAATTACTGATTGAAGATTAATCAAGAGTGATTAATAAATGTTGTTTAATTAAAGGTTAATTACTTAATGTAATTAATTTAATTAAGTAATTAATAATTAAGTTGTAATTAAGGATCATTAATTAATATAATTAATGATGTAATTAAGATTGGTTAATTAAGTAATAATTAATAAATGAAGTAATTAATCAATGTAATTAATTAAGGATTAATGTAATTAATTATAGTTGATTAAGTTAATTAATTTTAGTAAATTAATTAATGAAGTAATTAAAGGTTAATTACAATAAGTGGTTAAGGATAATTAATTTAAGTAATTAATTGAGAATAAATTACTTGAATGTAATTAAAAGATAATTAATCAAAGATGATTAATTGAAATGAAATATTAGAAGATAATTAATTAATTAAATTGTAATTAATTAATGGTTAAGTAAGAAGGATTTATAAAATGAAGTAATTAATTTAATTCACTTTAAATTAATTAGAGATGATATAAATCATTACTTATGAATGGGTGTTAGTATTGGATACTTGACTTTGATTGATATCTCTGATGAGATATATGCTGTGTGATATGGATGTTAGTTGAATTGTATGGATTATCTGATAATGTTGATTATCTGTTATCTTCCTTTGTGAATAAAGATAATGAAATAAATTGTTTTAACCTTTAAAACAACTTGGCCTTAAAAGATACGCTTTGGATTTCGATGAGACCGGGATCGGGTTTCCGTATACCGGATTTCCAGGTCTGGAGACCCGAATACCACATCGATCCAAATTAACGATAGGTCGTGAATCAAGTGAAGATGAAGATTCAGAGTGCAAGGGTTATTGTCGTTAACTCTGAGGGTGATTCCAAAACGAGTGTAACGAGATAATGCCTTCGGTTTCGTTCGAACCCGGAACGAACTTGTATGGATTGAATGCTTTCAGCACATCGTCAGGTGGACGATGAGCATTCTAAGATAGATGTGTTCTTTTTAAAGGTAATCGTGACCTCAAGCCTCACAAACCGGGAATGGCTAAAACAGGGGAGGTGCAGCAAGGTTAGTGGGTAGCACCCAAGTAGGACAAGATTACCTCTGTCTAGATGTCCCTTTCTATTTTCGACTTAGTGGTGCGGTTGCTGATCCCAACCGTGAGGTATCTTGTGCGGGAATTATCCAGTAAGGGATATTCCGGCCTTGTGTTGCAGGGGATTGGGAGTGATCCTCGGTACGGTGATCTAGGCCACGTACTGTGACGGGCGGTACCCCGGTAGCCCTGCCATTGTATGGAATCCAAAATCCAATAAGTGCCAACGGACTTGATTGTATAACCCACTTTGTGGCTAGTATGCTGGAATTTAATAATGTAACAATTTCAGCTATTTCATATTTATTTGAAAACCCTAGACCCTATTATAATACAATCGAATTTCCTATCAAATGTTTTGGTTAGCGTAAGGTAAAAACTTACCCATGTTTATTTGTGGGGAGTCTTACGTGATACCTTTTCTTTCAAAAGGTTTTTAAGTTAAACAAGTTTAACCTGTTACTCACACCAGACCCATGTCTGACCCAAGTTGTTTATTTCTGTTTTATAAACTCTTGGGTACTCAAATTTTTACGAGTAGCCAAGGGATTCAGGTTAGCTTTGACGAGTAATCTGGAGGAGCAATGGAGCAGGAGGCTTCAGCATTGTAGATATAGATAGTAGTTTCCGCTGTGTTGATCTTGTTTAGATCTTTGTTTTGTATTGAGATGTAATAACTAGACAGATGTTTATAACTGTCTAGTATATGATATGTAATCTGTGTAACTCTAATAAGTGTTGTATATGATACTATTTAATATTTATGTGATATAATATATTTTGTTCGTTTTCGCTGTGAGTATTTGTGTTTGTTTCTTTTCTCTTCTTATCTTTTCTACTTCTCACCCGTTTCTTTCTTATTAGCGATACGACTTTCTATGGAAAGAAAGTCGTGGTCGTTACAGTGGTATCAGAGCATAGGTTAAGCGAATGCCTAAGCTTTTGGTTAAGTGAATATCAGAACACTAGGTTGAGTGAATACCTAGGTTCGGAAGGATTGTTCATTAGAGATAGGATCTGTAGCAACCTGATTGAGTCTGAGTATATATATACGAGAGCGCGTATTTGTTAGTTATATAAAATGATTTTATATTGTGTTAATTGATCGGTTGAGTGGTATATGGATTCTGGTCAATACGAGTAGCTAACGTTATTGATAGGGATCTCTAAACACTTGGACCAGGCCAACGGACACAATATTGTTTTAAAGAGGTAAATGAAATAATTTTACCCAGAAATAATTTCTATATAAAAAGTATCATTTTAAATATATATATATTTCTACCTATTTGTTGGGTACCTGTTCGGGTTTTCCAATATAAGTTATAAAGGTAGATGGGGTAGTGGTGTGTGAAACACGACTACCAATGGTTGGAGTTTAAATGTTGAGGTTGGAAGTGTATCTGTCGAGACTGTAGACCCAATACCGTCTCGAGTAAGCTTTGCTATGGTAAAGGATTTCATCGATCTCTGAAGGAAACCTTTTAAAGGTTCGGAGTTTATCTTTGAAGTTTGGATGAGTAAGGTTGGATCTGTCGGTTGAACAGAAGCGAGTGATGGTACCTTGATACCTCAGGTAATAGTAGCTGTATGATGAGATACAGTGACGATGGATGTTCCCGAAGATGTTTTCTTTGGAACAAGATTAAGGAAGTGTGTATGCTTCGGTGTTGTGGCTGAGTTCAGCATGGTGTTTCTGTTTGGTTTGGAGTTCGAGTTTCTCGAAGATCTTTGGAATAGGAAGTCCTTGGCATCAGTGCCAGCAGTGCAGCTCAGAGTATTCTGTGATGGCAGGAAGTTTTCTGGATGAGCAGTTTTTCTGAAGGTGAAGTTCAGAAGTAGTAAGAGTAAATCCATTTCTTCGATGGATTGGATAGTTAAGTATGAGCTGTTCGGATTGTGTAAAGAGGAACAGTTTTTCTTTGGAAATAGGTTGGGTTGATCGCAAAAGTGACTTGTGATTGCTGAGTGTTCTCTTGTGTTGTCAGAGTTTTCTGGGTGTCTTCAGAGAAGTCAGAAGTTTGTCCGCATCTGAAGGTTGAGTTTTCTTATCGACTGGATTCCAGGAGTGATACCGGTGGTTCAGTCTAGTGGAAGGATGTTTCCTAGAGATGGAATTGGTGAAACAGCTCAAGTTTTGCTGGAATATCTGAGTTTTATTTATGGATCAGTGAACCTTATTTCTGGAATGAGTTGTCCAGTCTGTACTTGTGTTCTACCTCAGATCAGAGTTGAGCAGCGAAAGCAGTTTGGAGTGTATCTCTGGATGGGAGAAGTAAGTTTGGATCTCTTCTGTGTTCTGACCTGGATAAGTATTTGGTCTTCTGAATTGAATTGTCAGTTTGGATAACTGGAATTCATTGTGTTTTACGTATCTCTGAGGGAGTACGTAGTTGATCTATCTTTGGTTTTGGAATCTGCAGTTCTGGAGGTTTGTTTGTTGAGTCAGACTCGTCTGTAGTCTGATATTCTGTTTAGTTCTGTAGATCTAGATGAGTAGGAGATCTATAGCTTAGTTGTTTAGATTGTTTGTAGAGCGAGTATCCCGGTATATATATATATACGTGGGGAAACTCGAGGAATTTTATCTAGAATTTTGTCTAGATAATTAGAATTGTTTGTTTGGATGATTGGTTGCTATGGTTGAAAATATATGATTGTGTTTTTAAAATTTAAATCTTTAATAAGATTATTAAATTACCTTTGTTTAAATTTCGGGGACGAAATTATTTTAAGGGGGGAGGAATGTAATATCCCGGAAATTTTAACAATATCAATTTAATAATTTGTTAAATAATTAAATTGATATGGATAATCTTTGATAATAAGATTTTAATTTAATTTAATAATCTGATTAAATTAGTATTAATTGGTAATTTTATCTTTTAAAAAGTTAATAAGATATTTCTATTTGAATATATATATTTATTTATATATATATTGTAAATAGAAGCTTTGGTAAATTAGGAATTTATATTTAATTGAATGAATAGTTATATATGTATATATATAACTTAACTTTTAAATTGAATCTTAGGATTTAATTTAAATTGAAATTGAAATTTTGGATTTTAAAATATTTGTATAAACTTTTATTTATAAATATAATTAGTTTTTGTTTCTCTTTAAAAAGTAATATATATAAAAATAAGTATTTAATAAATAAGAAAAAGGATTTTTATTTACTTTTAAAATAAATAAAAATAAATAGTAATTACTTAAATGACAAGTGTCATTATCTAAAGCTTCATTATAACATGTGTAATTTAAATAACAAATGTAATGACAAGTGTCTTAATTATGTTCATTTTCTTTTATTTTTATAAAAATCATAAATTTACTTATATAAACATATACATTTCCTTTACTTCATTCTTTCTAATCTCTTTTCAAAACCAAGAGAACTCAGATTTTTCTCTAAATACAAATCTGAAATCAATATACTTTCAGATCAGAATTTATACAAATCAAAGATTTGTAATCAACTCCTCAAACCAGAAAATTCAATACCCTGTCTCATTTTCAAAACCACAATTTCAAAGCCTGTAACCCAGTTTGCAAACCTGAGGTCTTCAGCATGAATTTCTTTTCAATCTGGAATCATCTCAACAACTTAGTGTTTCCAGCAGCATGCATGTAGTTTATTCAATTTAAAGCCAGCAACTCAAGTTTTAAATCAAAAGAGGCATGCAAGTCTAAGGTTTCAAAGAAAGGCATTCAGATTTTAAAGTTCAAAAACAGTTTCAAGATTTTCCAAATATAAGGCTCTGTTCACTCTCAATTAAGGTGAGTAACTTTTAAAATTTAAAAATAAAATTGGGTTGCATGCTAGTATAGTATAATATAAATGTATATTGCATAATTGAATGTCTGAAATGTTGTGCATGCTGTTTAAATGCTCTGTTCAACCTTTGTTTTTAGATGAGTAGCATTTTGTTAAAAATTTCTTAAGTCTAAATTGGTTGTATGTCATTGATATGTTCAATATTGTATTGTGTGATATATTTATGAGTTTATATTAGTGAATTGCTGAAGTATGATGTATGCATGTATTTGAATAAATGTAACTTCTCTGTTTTCCAGTTTTTGTTCTTGTTTTGATTTAAATTCAAAACCCATTGATTTTGGTCTCTGTAAACTTCAGTTTCAAATCGAACTTGTTTGATTTATTCAAATTTTAGTTTAAAAGGTATACTTAAGTTAACAGGAAACATTTAAATGACTCTGGAAAACAAATAACTGATAAAATCTAAAATAAGTAAAAATTTAAACTTCATAAATTATCGTTTCAGGGTTAGGATCTGAAACATCATGTAAAAATATGAATTTTAAAACTAAAATCATAATTTTTAGTATTGAATCAGAGGAGCAGTCCTAGTTGATCAGTAATGGGAGACTTGGGTTGCCTCTGGCGATCTAGTTGATCGGGGTGGTAGAGATTCTCACTGGAGATGCAGGAATGGTCGGAGGGTCTAGGAAAATTATCTAAGTGATGATCAAAACACTATGGAGATGATAGGGAATCGTTTTTGATTTTAAACCTAGTTTGAATAGGTTAGACTGAGATGGTCGGGGTTACGTCTCTGGTGAACCGAGTGCTTCTATACTTTGGGAAGTGGAAGATTGGAGATGAGCGAAGACATGGCCAGAGAATTAGCTTCTCTGATGGTCGGAGTCTCGATTTCGTGATGATGACAGGTTTCGAAGTGGTTCCAGTTTTGGTCTTTATGCTCGATTTTGATTTTGCGAATGGATCAAAGATAGGATGGTCGTTTTCTGGTAGATGGATGAACGTCGACTTGTGGGGATACTCGGTGATGGTCGGAGTTGACGCTGGTGGATGTGCACGTGCACGCGATTGGATTTGAGTCTGGTGAAGTCTGGTTTTAAGCAGAGGAGGGGCACTCGGTGTTCTCTCGTGGAATTTGAATTTTTGCTCGGGTTAATGGGGTATCCGACTCGAAGTGGTTTTGTGAGGTCTCGGGTTAAAAGAGAATGTTGTCAGGTTTTTAAAAAAACTGATTGTTTAAATTTAAATCAAATTTAAATTTGTAAAGTAAATTTAAACAGGGAGTTTAAATCAAAGTTTAAATATATAAATTCAAGTTTAGTTTGAATCTTAGATTTAAGATAAATAAGTTTTATAAATTCAAATATTTTAATAAGTTTAAATGTTTGTTAAATTTAAATATTTTAAATTTAAAAAGCGATTTGTTTAAATCTTGTAAAATTTATTTTACAAGGAAAATATTTTTATCACTTAAATATTTTAAGTTGATTTTAAATCTTGTTGAAGTTAAATTATAAGTCAATGATTTTTATGCATTTAATTATTAGGGTAATTAAATGAATAATTAATTTATCTAATAAATTAATAAAATAAATAATTACTTAAAAGTAATTAAAGGTTTAATCTTAAAAGTTTAAGATTAATTATTTTTAGAATAATTAACTTGTAATTAAGATTCATTAATTAAATAGGATTTGATTTTAATTAATGGGTAAGATAAATTAATTAGAATAATTAATTTATAATTAAGGATTATAAATTAGAATATTAATTAATGATTAGGAATTAATTAATAAAGTAATTAAATAATTGTTAATGAAGGTCATTAACTATGGATTATTAAATAATTAATTAATGTGATTAATTTTAATAATTAATTAGATTAATTAATTTAAAGATAATCAATTATAGAATTTGTTTTAAATGAATTACTTATTGGAAGTAATTAAGAATTAATTACTTATTGTAATTAATTGAAGTTAATTTGATTTAGTTAAGTTAATTAATTAAGTTTAATTAATTTAGGATAATCAAGAGAAGATTTGATAATAATTACTTAATGTAATTATTAAGGTAAGATTATTTAGGGAAGTAAATAATATGATAATTACTGGAAGTAATTAGTTGAATAATGATTTTATTAATAAAAGTAATTTGAGTTAATTACTTTGAATAATTAATCAAGGGATTAATTAAGAAATTAATTAAGGAAATAATTAATTTAGTTAATGAAAGTAATTAAGGGTAATTAATTACTGATTGAAGATTAATCAAGAGTGATTAATAAATGTTGTTTAATTAAAGGTTAATTACTTAATGTAATTAATTTAATTAAGTAATTAATAATTAAGTTGTAATTAAGGATCATTAATTAATATAATTAATGATGTAATTAAGATTGGTTAATTAAGTAATAATTAATAAATGAAGTAATTAATCAATGTAATTAATTAAGGATTAATGTAATTAATTATAGTTGATTAAGTTAATTAATTTTAGTAAATTAATTAATGAAGTAATTAAAGGTTAATTACAATAAGTGGTTAAGGATAATTAATTTAAGTAATTAATTGAGAATAAATTACTTGAATGTAATTAAAAGATAATTAATCAAAGATGATTAATTGAAATGAAATATTAGAAGATAATTAATTAATTAAATTGTAATTAATTAATGGTTAAGTAAGAAGGATTTATAAAATGAAGTAATTAATTTAATTCACTTTAAATTAATTAGAGATGATATAAATCATTACTTATGAATGGGTGTTAGTATTGGATACTTGACTTTGATTGATATCTCTGATGAGATATATGCTGTGTGATATGGATGTTAGTTGAATTGTATGGATTATCTGATAATGTTGATTATCTGTTATCTTCCTTTGTGAATAAAGATAATGAAATAAATTGTTTTAACCTTTAAAACAACTTGGCCTTAAAAGATACGCTTTGGATTTCGATGAGACCGGGATCGGGTTTCCGTATACCGGATTTCCAGGTCTGGAGACCCGAATACCACATCGATCCAAATTAACGATAGGTCGTGAATCAAGTGAAGATGAAGATTCAGAGTGCAAGGGTTATTGTCGTTAACTCTGAGGGTGATTCCAAAACGAGTGTAACGAGATAATGCCTTCGGTTTCGTTCGAACCCGGAACGAACTTGTATGGATTGAATGCTTTCAGCACATCGTCAGGTGGACGATGAGCATTCTAAGATAGATGTGTTCTTTTTAAAGGTAATCGTGACCTCAAGCCTCACAAACCGGGAATGGCTAAAACAGGGGAGGTGCAGCAAGGTTAGTGGGTAGCACCCAAGTAGGACAAGATTACCTCTGTCTAGATGTCCCTTTCTATTTTCGACTTAGTGGTGCGGTTGCTGATCCCAACCGTGAGGTATCTTGTGCGGGAATTATCCAGTAAGGGATATTCCGGCCTTGTGTTGCAGGGGATTGGGAGTGATCCTCGGTACGGTGATCTAGGCCACGTACTGTGACGGGCGGTACCCCGGTAGCCCTGCCATTGTATGGAATCCAAAATCCAATAAGTGCCAACGGACTTGATTGTATAACCCACTTTGTGGCTAGTATGCTGGAATTTAATAATGTAACAATTTCAGCTATTTCATATTTATTTGAAAACCCTAGACCCTATTATAATACAATCGAATTTCCTATCAAATGTTTTGGTTAGCGTAAGGTAAAAACTTACCCATGTTTATTTGTGGGGAGTCTTACGTGATACCTTTTCTTTCAAAAGGTTTTGAAGTTAAACAAGTTTAACCTGTTACTCACACCAGACCCATGTCTGACCCAAGTTGTTTATTTCTGTTTTATAAACTCTTGGGTACTCAAATTTTTACGAGTAGCCAAGGGATTCAGGTTAGCTTTGACGAGTAATCTGGAGGAGCAATGGAGCAGGAGGCTTCAGCATTGTAGATATAGATAGTAGTTTCCGCTGTGTTGATCTTGTTTAGATCTTTGTTTTGTATTGAGATGTAATAACTAGACAGATGTTTATAACTGTCTAGTATATGATATGTAATCTGTGTAACTCTAATAAGTGTTGTATATGATACTATTTAATATTTATGTGATATAATATATTTTGTTCGTTTCCGCTGTGAGTATTTGTGTTTGTTTCTTTTCTCTTCTTATCTTTTCTACTTCTCACCCCTTTCTTTCTTATTAGCGATACGACTTTCTATGGAAAGAAAGTCGTGGTCGTTACACACCATCAGAATTTTCAAATCTCAAATGAGAAATATGTCTTTTCACAATTGATAATTTATTTTTATACTGAAGTTAATAGATGATCTATAATGATCCATAAAATTTCGATAATTAAAAATTGTTGATTTAATAAAAAATTTGGTAATTTAATATTGAAGGAAATAAAGATTAGTGAATTGTTAATGAAGTAATACTAAAATGAAGGTAACAATGTTAATTAAAGCTAATTATTAACCATTGAAATGAAATTCCAATTAACTGAAATAATGTAAGTGTTATAACTTAGTTATAAATTGAATGTAAGTAAATAAATGTAAATGTTGTATAAACTTATGAATTAGTATATAATTGACGATAATTGGATAAAAACAGTGTTATGTAAGCAATTGTAACATTTGTTTGTTAATAATAACTTATGGGTGTATTAAAAGTTAATGATAATAATTATTGTACATTACCTATTTATTTAGCCTTTTAATTTAAATTGGAAATAAATTTCAATAAATGTAATTAAATATTATGTTAATGTAAATTAAGTTAATATTTGGAAATGATGGTAATTTTATTCATAATATGATAATTGTTCGAATAAAAAGGAATGGAAATCAAGTTTTATTAATTTATTAGAATTCAAATTATAAAAATTGGATTAATTGCAATTAAATGAAATTAAATATTTAAATATTACGTTAATTGAGAGTAAGATGAAATTTGAGAATACTAATGTAATAGATCATGTACCAATGTTAATTTTATCTATTTAATAATAATGGATTGAATAATTGGATGAAAGGTTAATTAAATGGAATTACTGAAAATAAAATTTATAAGTACTGAATTTAATGAAATTGAAATTAAACACTGAAATTGATGGATTTATCAACTTTAAATTGACATCTAAATTTGTTTAAATTATTGTAAATGATTAAATCAAAAATGATAGAAGTTGTAAATTATTAAAATTTAAACTGAAAAGTGATTTAATTAATTAATTATTAATTTATTTAATTAACGTGAAGATAGCCAATTTGGCCACTGACTCGGATTTTGACGAAACCAGTTTCATCGGATCCGTAACGTTGAATTATTGTAGGATTTCAAGTTTCGTAACGATCTGACTTTTCGTTTGATCGTATGAGCTCGAAACGCCTAGAAATCAATTTTGTTGAAATCAATTTGAAATAAGATGATTTTAAGGTAACTTCTTCATACGATGGAATTTGGACTTGAAACTTGTTCCATTGATTTTAAAATGTTTGTAAACATCTATTTTGATATATGGGATGACCCATTTTCATTCCGGAGTCGAAACGGGCTTTTCGGTTCATTTATCGTTCAAAACCCAAATCGATCAAGCCCATTTGTTTCTATTTTGTTCTGCCTATATATATATCGTTATAAACCCTAGGTCATTTCTTATTTCTTTCTGTACGTACATAAATTTCTGTTGCTCCTCTTTGTCAATGGAAGACAAACAAATTTCCAATTCATTTCAAATTCAAAACCAAATCCAAAAATTGAAAATCCTCAATATATATCGAATTATATATCGATTTGAAGCTCTCGACGAGTGCATCTCAGATCTGTAATTCAATTTCCAATTTGAATCATCGTTTGTCCAGAAATTGATGATCAATTCTCGGTCGTTCATCACACGACGATCAACTTCGACGGATCGTCGATTGGAGGATACAGTTTTATGGAGAGGACCGAGAGGAGTGCATCAGTGTAAGTTGTTTGATGGTTCGATGGTTTGATTGGTCGGCAAAATTCAATTAGGGCATGAAAATACGGCGGCGACTGTCACCTGCAGGGCGCGAATGGTGACGTGGTGTCGCTGAGGAGACGGAGGCGACTCGGCTAGGGTCGCGGCGTGGCCAACGACGATGATCGGAGCGCGCGCAGTCGAGGTTCGTGTTCGCGTGAGTGCTGCGTGAAGAACGACGGTGCAGTTTGTTGACGTGGCAGATTTCTATTGGTCTGTTTTCTATTTTATTTTCAATTTGAATTTCAATTTTCTAACTTACGTAACTCTCTCATACGAGGTCCGTTTCATGCGCGGTTTCTTGCGTTGGGATCGTATCAAAATTCCGAACATTTTGACTCTAGTTTGGACAAATTCTGATACCGTTCAAATTTTGGGCTTATTTTGAATTTAAATTCAAAGGTGAGTGTTTTATCCCACTCACAACTTCTAAAATTTCTTATGTTTGTTAAATTAAATTTATGATGTGATTAGAAATTTATTTATGACTGTTTGGTATATTTTAAATCATCATTTCAGCTAATTTGAATTTATTTGAATTAAATCGTTATTTAATTTATTATTGAATATAAATTGCCACTTAAATACCTGTTATTGATTATTAGTTCTATATTGATATTTATTGATTGATTTGGATGATGTTTGTAATGGATGTTGATTGTTGATATTGGGTGAATGGATGTTTTATTTTATATCGTTATAAACTGCAAGTTCACTATGGGTTGAAATGATACATACCCGAATGATCATAGATTAAGGAAAAATCATTATGGGTTGAAATGATAGACTCGAGCGATTTTATTGATTTTAACATTTTCGGAATTGCGGATTGAAATGATATATATCCGTAAATATAAAATTTTAAATTGCCGATTGAAATAATAAATATCTGTATCACTTGACCCTAGGGTAGAGAATTATATACGGACATCGGATTGGTTAAATTAAATGATTTTAAAGCTTTAAATTTTTGAATCCTTTTAAATGATATTTTGAAATAGAAATTGATTTATAAGAATTGGATTATTATCGAAATTCAAGTTTATGATAAAAATTGGAATTGGTTTAAAGGAATTGTTAAAAGGATTTAATTGAAATTTCAAAGTTGAATTTGGAATAAAAAGTGAAATATGTCAGAATTGAATTATTTTAAATTGTATGAAATGTAACTATGAAATATATATATGGAATTTGGAGTAATATAAATTTATATTTCGAACATGGATTGGAGGCGATATGGAATTAAATATTTTATTGAGAAATGGGAATTGGAAAATTTGAAATTGGATTTTGGGATATTGAAATATTCCAAATGTGTTGGAATGAAATAAATAGTTTAAATTGATATAAATTTCAAATTAGTATTTTCATATAAACTGTTTTAAAAAAAATTATTTTAAAAGACTTTAATTATTAAGATTTTCAAACCTTTAAACAAATTAACCTGTTTTAACTCATTTTAAATCTAATTAATCTATTTTAAAGCTATTTAATCTATTTTAATTATGTTTAATCTATTTTAAATCTATATTAATTATTTATAACAATTTATAACTATTTAAACTATTTTCTTCTAAATTCCAAACTAAGTAAAATGGATGGGTTTATATTCAAATTCTCGATTTTTAAGTGAATATGGTTAATGATGTTATAACCTAAGTTGGGATTTAAATAACATATATGGTTCAATATGATATTCTGAAATGAGAGTTTAGCCTATTTTGGAAATATGACTTTGAAAGTAAATATAATTTCGAACTATGATTTTAAATGTGATATAATTTTGGAAGTAAGTAATGATTTCGAAAGTGATATGGTTTGAATTGAATATGATATTTTGATATCAATTATGAAACAATTTTTGGAAATGTAAAGAACCATCCGGTGTGTAATAAGTGATTGGTTGTTAAAGAGAGCGGGATCAGATATTGTCATACTCCCTACCAATACCGAAAACCACTTTGACAACTGTGTACGTGGTAGAGATTCCAGAATGAAGTAGGATGGTGGTGATGATCCTATATGAGGTATATACGTGGACCCGACTCCCATGAGTTGGCTTAAGGTGACTAAAGCCGGAGCGATTCTCTGGCCAAGTGAGGTCATTCCTTCGATCGGACACATTCCATCAATACTATATTCTGACTTTTGATTTATTTGGTGGCCACCCTTTAATTTTTACTCGGGAGTGTGTTTCGAGTTGGGCGGTAGTTGCGGCTATGCATTACCAACAGTCCAGATGCGTAATTGGTATATCTACCCGGGCATTGCCTAGTTGTGCTATGTCACCTACCCTAGCGCGCCTTCTACGAGTTTGTTTTGTACCATACCTATGGAGTGCCCTTTGACGACGCCCGGTACGTGGGAGATTACGGTACTGTATAGACTATGGGAATATATAAAATGTGTTAAGGGGGATATGGGTAACGCCTTAACGCTATTTTAATAGTTTACTTTACTTTAGAAATTATTATAATAGCGTATATTACTACATAGTAGATAGTTTAACGGATTCTTAGGAGATGTGAATCTCGAGCATCTCTTAAGTTACTACACTCACGTTAGACACTGGATCGGAGATGTCAAAACCCGTAAACATCTCCGAAGCCGTTTACACTCATATTTATTTACCGTTGATTTAACTCACATAAGATCTTTTAGTTCTGACTTGACTGTTTTGTCTTTTCAGTTCGCTCGGGTCAGCCTGAGCATTTCAGGATTTGAAGACCTTATTTCTGGAGGACGAAGACGAAGATTTTTACTACTATTATTTACTATATTTATTCCACCGCATTCATACTGTTCCGCTGCATTATTTATTTATCTCTGGTATGTGTAACTCTGATTTTGTATTGTATAAGTATAATCAAATATTTTGTAAACAGCTTCATGAACTGTTATTTGATTATTATATTTTGTCATTCCGCTACGAGATTCTATTTTGTTTTATCTCTTTTTCTTATTTACCCTAAATAACAATCCGTCCTTTTGTATGGTTTGAGTTGGCACGTGTGTTTGCTTAAAGCGTACAAAAAGGCGGGATGTAACAGTTGGTATCAGAGCCAGGTTTAGCGATAAACCTTGGCTTTGTGGGGTATGACTCTTTATTAATAGGGTAGTAATACCTTAGAATGAGTCATTGAGAGTGTGTGTATATATATATGAAAGAGCATAATTGTTAGAGTTATAAAAGGTTTTTATATTGTGTTAATTTGTTCAGTTTTGTATTTATAAATTCTGGTTTATGCATAGGACGCTATGACATCGATAAGGATTTCTAAACACTTAATAGGACAGACCGACACAATATTTGTTTTGAAATGTAGGTAAATGAAATAATTTTGCCTATTGTATATTTTTATATATAAAATAATGATTTATAAGTTATATATTTGGTTGTAATATATTGGTTGTTAGGTAGTGAAATTTATAAATATTGGTTGTAAAATAAGATTTGTAAATAAAAACCCGCTGTTCGTAGCTCGGTTGGTTTGGGAGCTGGGAGATAGGAACAAAAGGACTGTGTCCGGGCAGGTTCGAATCCCAGCGCCAAACCATCTGTGGGAGTTTCAACGTTAAGCATCCGTGTGCGACGACTAAATAAAAGCGGGGTAGACACACGGCGTGGGGTATACTTAAAGTGAGTATCAATGAATACCATGATCTTAAGGTTCCCCATGATATCAAAAAAAAAGATTTGTAAATAAAATGAATATAAATTGGAAAATTTAGAACTTAAATTCCAGGGTTTTTTGAAAATTTCTTTCGAATGATTTTTGGAATATAATAATAATATTATTAGAAGAATTTTCTGATATAAATTTGAAAGAATTGTTTTAATGAAATTTTGGAAAGAAATAAGTTCTGTACTCCCCTCTCTGCCGTTGGAAAATAATTTCGGTGATGAGTGCACGCATCAACGACGTTCATTTTCGAGTTTCAAAGTGGGAAGGCCATTGTAGTAGTTTTACTACAGATCTATTTTGATAAACAAATAAAAATTTTAAGTTTAAATATGATTGGATATAAAAGTTATTAGTGTGTATATATATATATATGTATATATGTATATATTATTTTAAATGATTTGAAATGGAACCTGTCATTTAGTTCTTCAATTTCTATGAATTAGAGATATCAATTATTGTAATGGAATAATTTTTTTTAATTATTTAATAATTGAAACTTCTAAATGAAAATAAGAAATGATATGCTAAGTTAGAACTGAAATATACAAGGAATTTGAAATTTGTAACTTGTAAACGAAAAGAATATGAAAAATAAGAAATGATAACTATTGAACCTTAAGTTAATTAAAATAAGTAAGTCAAACTTGTGTAACTTTCAATTGCATTCTTAAAGACATATATATATATATAACTTACCAATTATAAAAAAAAGTTGAAATGTTAAAAGAATATGTTATGGAAATTTTTACAAGTAAAACTTATGTAATGGAAGTGTTCAATGAAATTTACTTTTATAAATAAGAAATTTGATGTGAAAATGTTATAAACTTGAGTTAAAATGATAATGCTACTAATTAAATGAATTAGAAAGTGAGTACTGTAAGTAAAGGATTTTGAACTTAAGTTAATATTGAAACTATTTATAATTAAAGTAAATAATAAAATGAATGTAATGCAATATTTTTTTTTACATGATATGAATAAATGTAAATGAACTTTTGTAAGTAATAAAGAAAAAACAAATGAAATAAACACTTAATGAATGAATGGGAATAAAATTTTGCAAAAGATAAATGTAAGTTAAAGAAATAATCCTTGTATGAATGAAAAGGAAAATAAAAGACTGTAAATGTTGTGAAAGAAAATTTAATAGGAATAACTCAAATAACAGTGTAAATTTTTGTTTGTTTGGTTTTTGGTTGTTTGGGTAAAGATACTTCTAATTGTTTAAGAAAATCGGATCACGGCTCAGTGCAGTGATGATAAAAGAATTAGTTGGATTTTTCTGAATAAATGATGATATGTTCCCTTGGACCCATTCTAACATGCATATGTGATTTCATTAACTATCGCGAGCCATGCATTGGATATCAACTCGAAGCTACAAAAGCTAGCACAATCTCTATTGATTTCATCATGAAAGATCCACTCTTACTTTTAGGCTCAATCCATCAACGTCTACGCCTACCAGCCGTTGCGACAGGGCACACAATGACCTGAGACGTCTAAAAGACTACTTAAATAGAATATCGAACTAAGCTAATTCAATATCACTTATTTCCCACGAAGGGCTATCCAAGGACGGAAATTAGCAGACCTCACACCCAAATTCACTACCTCAGATGACTACTCGAAGAGTAGCAGAGAACCAACCATAAGATAGAAAATGTACGAGGATGGAGCATCCAATGATCAGTGTTATGGCTTGATAATGACTCCTGAGGAACGATCAATCTGCTACGTCCTAAAACTCGATTTACCTATAACAAACAACGATGCTTAGTATGAAGCCTTGACTGTCAGCCTCAAAATTTCTAGAGGATTTGAAGTGAAAACTTTACATATCTTTTGTGATTCTTGATTGGTAGTATAAAATTTAAGGAAGTTGATCTTGCTAGGGGGCATTGTCTTGCTCCTTATCTCGGCTAAGTCCAAGAGCTACTAACCGACTTCACATATTACATCAATAAACACGTACTCAGCGAACAAAATGAAAAGGTGTCATGGTTGACTCCTATCAAAGACTATCTACAATGAGGAGTTCTTACTGAACGGAGGAATGGAAAACGACAGATCCTCCTCAAAGTTTCACGCCGAATCATCTAAGAATAATTCGTGTGTCAAAAGGAGTTTATCCATCCTCATGCTTCGGCATATCGCCCATGATGATATCTTGAGCAAAACCTATGAAGAAGCATGCGGTAATAACATATGGGGGAAAACCATGATAAAGAAGATACTATGCTATAGGTATTACTGGCCAACTATCAACCCAGATGCGGTTGATCATGCTAGACAAATGTGACGAGTGCAAGATGTTTGCAAAAAGTCCGAGAACCCCACCGATGGAAATTAGTCAAATTGCTAGTTCATAGCCATTTGCCACTTGGGGGCACTGAAATCATCTTCTTGTCGATCCTAAAGGTGGTGCGAAATACACCATTATAGCAGTTGATTACGTCACCAAATGGGCAGATGAAGAACTCTTAACCATGACCAAGATGAAGAAAATAATCAACTTCTTTATCCGTAACGTCATCTGTCCTTATGACCTTCCATGATCCATTATAACTGCAAATGGACAGGTTGAAGCTGTGAACAAAATCATGGAGTCTGTACTGAAGAGAGGTTTGGAAAACTCCTCAAGTGGCTGATTGCATCCCTTATTTCACAGAAAATACAAACAAGGAATCGCGATTGAATTGCAATTAAACTAGACGGAGTTGGTGACGACTTATGAGCATATAAAACGCATCCGAGAGCCAATGGCAAGAACATGTACCCGAACGTGCATGTGTACATCTGAAAAAGTTTGACTTCTTGAAATCAACAGAAATTGAATTCTCACTAAGGGTTATTAAGAAAAGACTAGATCAGATAGCCGAAGCTTATTAGCTCTGCAGAATCAGTCACGGATGGCCACTAATGAACTACAACCCTGGTTTTATAATATTTGGAATCGACCAAGCATCACGATGACCAAAGAAGGATACAACACCTTGGGAGGATAAATTGGAGGATAATGACTATTCAAGAAACATGGTGGATTTCTTTCTGAAGACAAGGAATACTCGCTGATTCAAAGCGTGTTGTGTTGCTTCACACGACACACTTTGGGGGGCAAGTGTTTCCTGGAGATTTGACCAGGCAATTAGGTACTCGACATCCAGCAGTACTCGGCATCCAGGAGTACTCGGCATCCAGGAGTACTCAGCATCTATGAGCGCTCGGCATTAGAAGACGTTCGGCGTGTGCAATTGCTCGGCAAGGCTATATTGTTCGTCATAAGCTATCGTTCGGCCAGAGCCTTCGTTCGGCCAAGAAGCATCGCTCGGCTAAAGGCATCGTTCGGCCTGACTCATCGTTCGGCTAGAAGCATCGTTCGGCCAGAGGCATGTTCGGCTTCGATTGCTATTCGACCCACTCTTCCCACACAACAAGCGCCTCGTTTGGCATGAAGAGAATGGTACGACATCCCACGCAACAAGCGCCTCGTTCAGCATGGAGAGAGTGGTTCGGCATCCAACCGTTCGGCCTGATTGGTTCGGCATTCAACCGTTCGGCCTGATTGGTTCGGCATATAGCGACCACTCCATTTGGGCCAAGGTGTTAGGCTGCCAAGCCCACCTAGGAAGTCCAACCCGTCTTTGTCTATAAATAGAGGGGCAGGGGCATAGTGAAAAGGACCGTTTTTCGGGAACACTGGGGAGACTCTGCCATTTTCAAGACTCATCTTCTTTACTTAGCAATTGTATTCAAGCATTTGATCTATGGATTGTATCTGTAATCAATCATTAAGAAGAGCAATAAAGTTTAACCTCAAAGTGGACGTAGGCAGTTACGCTGAACCACTATAAATCCGGTGTTCTTACTTTCTGCATTTAAATTAGCATATCCTTCCTTGTTTAATTGATCTTCATCACTTATATCTCTACACAATATTTCTCTACGAGGTTAGTGACCAATTTTGGTGCTAACATTGTCATTCTAGGCGGATAAAAATTTCTAAACCCGAACAAACCATTTGTTTGTTTGATATGGATGGATAATTGATTTGTATTGATTTTATATGATGATTGTATGTTGGTTGCAAGTGATCGTTGTTTTATATTGATTTGTTTGTTAGTGGTTGAAACAACTTTAAATATTTCATTTTATATAATTATTAAAATTTTTGGATTATATAAGTGAAATACAGGTTATGGATGCTATTGCAACTTCTTTTGGTTTCATAATTAAGCGTTGTTTGCCCGACAAATAGGTACGTTCTCGGATTATGATTTTATAGCGATATTATATTTTCCCGCTGTTGGGATATATTATTTTGAAATTTTGATATATATTATTATTATTGATATTATTATTTTCTCCTGAGCCTCTCCGACGTCTCCGTACAAAGGAGACTCTGCCGAAATTTTCCGTAAATTTTGGACTTAGGAAATTTTGAGAAAAGTTTTCCAAACTTTATTAATTTGAGTATAAAAGGATTTAATGGTTATAAATGGATATATTTTATTTAAATTAATTAATTTGGTAAAATTTATTTGTTTATAAATTTAATATTTTAAATAAGGTATATTAATTTCTTAATTCTGTAACGACCCAGAATTTTCGAACCTGAAAATTCCAGATAGGTAGGAGAAAAAGAAAAGAGATAGAAGAAGAAACAGACACACAACACTGATTCTCAAAAAATGCAGCGGATCAAAATATAATATCAAATAATAAAAGTTTACAAAAGAATACCTATATTTGTCAATTATATTGTTACATCAGAGTTACACTCATACACAAACACTGGACATACACAAATCGCATGTCCCAGATAAACAGAAATAATATCACAGCGAAAACACTCCATACGTTCCTGCCATCCAGCTCGTCTCCTGAGCTCCAGAACGTCCTTACCTGAAAATTTGTAATACTCGGTCTGACCCGAGCATTACATCAAAGTAACACCCGGGTCAGGCTGGAAACCAGCGTGAATACACTCATCTAACAAAAATTCCAATCCATAGAACTTATTTAAAACCCGGGGTAACTCGTACTTACTACACGTAAAAACTTATATAGTCATCACTTATTTTCACAAAACAATATCTAAGTATCCAACTTAGTTTAAATGGTCCATATTATCCCAATCTAGCCTATTGATTTCACATATCAATCTATAAAGAATTATAGAAGATTTTAAGTCGAAGTGGTTTCGGGTATTTACTGATACCCAACCCCGGTCTCTTCGAGTCCCATGTCATCTTAACCCAAGTTGTTCTAATGAAATACAATTCAAACTTTAGATGCAAGATATCGCTTTTACATAGTAATTCATCATCAAGAGATAACCACATTATCACTATTCCACCCCAAACATAACATATCACAAATCTTTTCATACAGAAATATCAACCAATTCAAGACATTTAACATCATTCACTCATTCATAAGCAAGATTTATCACTTCCAAGATTAATTTAATTTATCTCTAATTAATTTCTAATCTAATCACATAGATTATCTTTACTTAACATTAATTAATTACAAACCAATTAATTAATCATCCTTTAGTGTTTCCATCTTTAATTTAATCACCCTTGACAATTATCCTTTAATTACAATAAGTAATTAACTATAAATTAATTACACAAATCCTTTACTCATCCATATTAATTACATTGATCCTTGATTAACTTCTCAAATTAATTATCTTATAATCACTTACATTGATTTATTTATCCTTTAAGTAATCACACTCATTAATTAACTAACCCTTAATTAATCTCTTTAATTAATTAATCTTTTAATTAATTACACTAAGAAATTAATCTTTAATTACTTTAAATAATTTATCTCTATTAATTTACCTCGATTATTAATTAATTTAACCTATAATTGTTAGTTAAATTAATTAACACTCAACAGCTTAATCCTTTAATTACTTGTATTAATTAATTAACTCTTTAATTAATCACCTTCATTAATTATCTATTAATTAATCACATTAATTAATTAACCTTAATTAATTATCTAAGTAATTAATCCTTAATTACTTTCTTAATTACTTTCAAAGTAATTATCCTCACAAAATAATTACATTTAGTAATTACACATTAATTACTTACACTAAGTAATTCACTTAATTAATTACATTAAGTAATTAATCCTTAATCAATTTCAAGTTTATCCTTAATTAATTAAACTAATTAATTATCTTAAATTAATTACCTGAATTAATTAATCATCTTTTAACCACTAGTTAATGATCCCCACATTAACTGCCCATTAATTACTTATTCTAAGTAATTATCTTTAAAACTCAACTTCTAAAAATATAATTTGAAACTTTGTTAAACTATAAACTGGAAACAAACATTCCCAAGCCAAAAAACAAATTTCCCGAGACAAACATATGAAAAACTCGAGACAACAAAACACAGCTACCTCACTTCATCAACTCCGAGTTGAACACGTGAGGAACCACGAAATACTCTGGGCCAAACATTTATTTCCCAAACCCTAAAATCCAGATGCACACGTCGACCACCGTGCACGATCGACCGGCCTCCCTCTGACCAACTTCGCTACCACCAGCAAGTCATCATCGACTATCTCGACCCAAACGACCACACAGAATTTCGAGCAAATTCGAAAATTGAATTCAAGCAAGTCAAGCACATCAGGCACCAAAACTCGATCGCCAAAAACCATCACGCTCCGCCGCCACAAGCCATCGGAAAACTCGCCGACCTACCCGAACCTTCGCCACTGACCAACGTTTCATTTCCCTCATCTCCGGTTGACTCCGATACAGCCCTGGTGACACCCGAGCTTCAACAACTACATCATCCTAATCAGGTTGTTAAACCCTAACTTGCCGTAGACCCACTATAAGCATGCTCCAGCCTCAAACCCGAAGTTCACAATCCACTTGATCGCCAGAATTCGACACAAATTCAATTTCCGTTCAACTCCCAATATCACTCGATTTATCAACCTAAATTTTTTGAAACCATTACCTAAAATCATAATTTTCTAATACGAATCGAGTTATAGAGTTGAAACACGATTTCCAGACAATTGCTTTTCTGCCTTGAATTAACTTTTCACTGTATATTTCTATTTTCAAAATATTTACTCAATATTTTTTCACTTGAATCTATTTTTAGAAATGATGTTATACACATACAAACCCTTTTCATTCAAAGATCAAAGTCTAAAATTATTTAGGAGAGATGGTGTGAATTTTTTTTGAACAAATTTTGTAATCTATGAACAGAGCTTAAAATACCGACATGTACATTCATCATTTCCATATATAGACAGACATGCAGGCATATTCACACAATCATTCAATCCCATTTCATATCATACTTCAAGGATCATCAAGATATAACAGGTTTAGGATTTTATAAATGTGGTTTACTCACCAAAACTAGAAGAAGCAGAGGACACTGTTTGTTTTTCTGGGCTGTTGAATTTGATTCTGCATTGAATCTTTTGTTTGAGTTGCTGAAACAACTACTTGAATTTGGTTGAAAACTGATGTAGTTGTTGTTGAGTTGATTCTTTAGTTTGAAATGAAAGTATATATTCTTCGTTACTTAACAATTTTCCAAATCCAGGAAGAATGAAGAAGGTAGAGGCATATATAGAGGTGTAGGCTGCCTTCTAGAGCAAGCTTGTTTTATTTTTATTTAAAAAAAATGAAAATCTGATTTGATTTTTCCTTTAACACCAGCTGACCTGATTTTCTTTTTGACATTGATTATATGTTTTGTAACCTAGGCTTTAAATGCTTGTCTCCTCTTTTGTTTACATGCATATCCATACTTATGTGTGTACATATATATATTTTTCATACATAGGTATACATATTATTTTGTCTTGTTTACTTTACATACATATATATGTATTCATATATATTTTACCATAGTTATTTTATATGTTTTTACCTTATGTTTCATACAACCACGTAAGTTACTTATAAACTTTTATTCCTATTTAAACATATATTTTTATTTTTTATTCTTAGCCAAGGCTTAATTACTTAATTTATATTCTTCTCTAGATATATATTTATATTGGGTGTTAATAAGGTAGAGTCCTATATTTAAATATTCTTGAGATTGTTAGATTAAATGTTATAATGGAAACGTAAATAAATGGGTTTGATAACTTATAAAATTAATATTCCGATAATTTAACCCGGTCAATTACCCAATTAACCTACGTTAAAAATCTGGGTCGTCACAAATTCTCTCCTTTCCCTTGTTTTCCTTTTGAGGACGAAAAGTTTGGAGTGGGGGAGAGTGTAACGACCCGTAAAATTTCGATAATTAAAATTGTTGATTTAATAAAATTTTTGGTAATTTAATATTGAAGGAAATAAAGATTAGTGAATTGTTAATGAAGTAATACTAAAATGAAGGTAACAATGTTAATTAAAGCTAATTATTAACAATTGAAATGAAATTCCAATTAATTGAAATAATGTAAGTGTTATAACTTAGTTATAAATTGAATGTAAGTAAATAAATGTAAATGTTGTATAAACTTATGAATTAGTATATAATTGACGATAATTGGATAAAAACAGTGTTATGTAAGCAATTGTAACATTTGTTTGTTAATAATAACTTATGGGTGTAATTAAAAGTTAATGATAACAATTATTGTACATTACCTATTTATTTAGCCTATTAATTTAAATTGGAAATAAATTTCAATAAATGTAATTAAATATTATGTTAATGTAAATTAAGTTAATATTTGGAAATGATGGTAATTTTATTCATAATATGATAATTGTTTGAATAAAAAGGAATGGAAATCAAGATTTATTAATTTATTGGAATTCAAATTATAATAATTGGATTAATTGCAATTAAATGAAATTAAATATTTAAATACTACGTTAATATAGATTAAGATGAAATTTTAGAATACTAATGTAATAGATCATGAACGAATGTTAATTTTATCTGTTAGATAATAATGGATTGAATAATAGGATGAAAGGTTAATTAAATGGAATTACTGAAAATTAAATTTATACGTACTGAATTTAATGAAATTGGAATTAAACATTGAAATTGATGGATTTATCAACTTTAAATTGACATCTAAATTTGTTTAAATTATTGTAAATGATTGAGAAATCAAAAATGATAGAAGTTGTAAATTATTAAAATTTAAACTGAAAAGTGATTTAATTAATTAATCATTAATTTATTTAATTAACGTGAAGATAGCCATTTTGGCCACTGACTCGGATTTCGACGAAACTAGTTTCATCGGATCCGTAACGGTGAATTATTGTAGGATTTCATGTTTTGTAACAATCGGACTTGTCGTTTGATCGTACGAGCTCGAAACGCCTAGAAATCAATTGAAATCAATTTGAAATAAGCTGATTTTAACGTAACTTCTTTATACGATGGAATTAGGACTTGAAACTTGTTCCATTGATTTTAAAATGTTTGTAAACATCTCATTTGATATATGGGATGACCCATTTTCGTTCCGGAGTCGAAACGGGCTTTTCGGGTCATTTATCGTTCAAAACCAAAATCGATCAAGCCCATTCGTTTCTATTTTGTTCTGCATATATATATATATCATTATAAACCCTAGGTCATTTCTTATTTATCATTTCTGTACGTACAGAAATTTATGTTGCTCCTCCTTCTCAAAGGCAGACAAACAGATTTCCAATTCAATTTCAAATTCAAAACCAAATCCAAAAATTAAATCTCCTCAATATATCGAATTATATATCGATTTGAAGCTCTCGACGAGCACATCTTAGATCTGTAATTCGTTTTCCAATTTGAATCATCGTTTGTCCAGAAATTGATGATCAATTCTCGGCCGTTCATCACGCGACGATCAACTTCAACGGATCGTCGATTGGAGGATACAGTTTTATGGAGAGGACCGAGGGGAGTGCATCAGTGTAAGTTCTTTGATGACTCGACGGTTTGATTGGTCGGAAAAATTCAATTAGGGCACGAAGATACGGCGGTGGCTATCACCTGCAGGGCGCGAACGGCGACGTGGTGTCGCTGAGGAGACGGAGGCGACTCGGCTTGGGTCGTGGCATGGCCAACGACGATGATCGGAGCGCGCGCAGTCGAGGTTCGTGGTGGCGTGTTCGTGCGTTAGGGTTCCGTGTATGGCATCTCGCGTGAATGCTGCGTGAAGAACGATGGTGCGGTGTGTTGACGTGGAAGATTTCTACTGGTCTGTTTTTTATTTTATTTTCAATTTGAATTTAATTGTTCTAACTTGCATAACTCTCTCATACGAGGTCCGTTTCACAGGCAGTTTCTTGCGTTGGGATCATATCGAAATTCCGGACATTTTGACGCTGGTTTGGACAAATTCTGAGACCGTTCAAGATTTGGGCTTATTTTGAATTTAAATTCAATTTAAATTCAAAGGTGAGTGTTTTAACCCACTCACAACTTCTAAAATTTCTTATATTTGTTAAATTAAATTTATGATATGATTAGAAATTTATTTATGACTATTAGGTATATTTTAAATCATCATCTTAGTTAATTTGAATTTATTTGAATTAAATCGTTATTTAATTTATTATTGAATATAAATTGCCAGTTAAATACCCGTTATTGATTATCAGTTCTATATTGATATTTATTGATTGATTTGGATGATGTTTGTAATGGATGTTGATTGTTGATATTGGATGAATGGATGTTTTATTTTATATCGTTATAAACAGCAGGTTCACTATGGGTTGAAATGATACATACCCAAATGATCAATAGATTAAGGAAAAATCGTTATGGGTTGAAATGTTAGACTCTAGTGATTTTATTGATTTTAACATTTTCGGGATTGCAGATTGAAATGATATATATCCATAAATATAAAATTTTAAATTGCGGATTGAAATGATAAATATCTGTATCACTTGACCCTAGGGTAGAGAATTATATACGGACACCGGATTGGTTAAATTATATGATTTTAAAGCTTTAAATTTTTGAATCCTTTTAAATGATATTTTGAAATAGAAATTGATTTATACGAATTGGATTATTATTGAAATTCAAGTTTATGATGTGATAACCCGAATTTCTCGGCATCTGGAAATTAACAGGATAAAAATTGTTAAAATACTTATTTGTTAATTGAACAAATGAAATTTTGATATATATATATATATATCTGGATTTATAAATGAATTTAATAATATGTGTTATAAATTAAATTGATTTGATAATTTTTGATAATAAAATTTTGGATTGATTTAATAATCTTCTTTAATTAATATTTAAATGGGTAGATTTTATCTTTTTTTAAAGCTAAAAAAAAAAATTGTTTCTATTTATAATATATGTAATTGTATATATTGTAAATATATAAGCTTTGGTTTGAAATTTAGTAGATAAAGCAATTTAATAAATAACTGTATGGTTTATACTTAAGGTAATTCTTATTTGTTTAAATTATATTTAATTAGTTTAAATATGAATTTAAATTAGTTTAACATAAAAGCTTTGTTTTTTTTTTAAATATTACTTGAAATTATATAAGAAATTAAAATACAATTTACAAATGATCTTAATCTATTGAATAACAGAAGTAATTTATAATCTCTTTTATATATCATTTAAATTTGTTAAATCTGTTATTTTCAAATAATAATTATAATACTTAGTTCTTATGTACATAAATGGATTTTTATAGAAATAGGTCTTGTTATTTTTAAATTTTAATAAGAGTTATATATACATATATATAACTTGATTTTTAGATTGAAATTTTAATTCTATTTAAATTTGGTTTCAATGTTTTGAAATTTAAAAGAATAAATACTTAAGTATTTGAATAGGCTTTTATTTATAATTTGTTTTGTTTTGTTTTTCTATATAAGAAAAGAAGAAAAATTATTTATATACATACATAAGAAAGAAATAAATAAGTTAAAGCTTTTATAAACAATTTAAATTAAAATTTAAAATACTCTAAATACATGTGTAAGTCTCTTAAGACATCTAAATAACATGTGTAAGCCATTAAATAAACCAAGTGACAAATGTTATATATATAAAAAGAAAAAAAAAAGACTGGCTATTCATTTTCAGATCAAAGCTAAAACTTTCTCTTCACCTTCATATTTCTTTCATTCATTTTCAAATCTGGAAATTCAGAACAAAGAAAAGGAACAAAAGAAAATCAAAACCTGTTCAAGCAATAAATCAAAAGAAATTCAAAGCTTCAGTTTTAACCTGGAAATGCAATGCAAAGATCAGGCTTTAATTAAAATCTTGGATCAGTTTCCAATTCAAGATTGCATCACGAATCAAGTTACAAATCTAAATTCAAATAGCAGTTCAATGATCAACATTTCAAGTTCCAGTTCAAAAAGGCAAAGTTCTGTTTCTCTGTTCTTCAACTAAAAGTGAGTAAACTATCTTGAACTTATATTATATTTTGATGTTTGGATAAATACTTGAAAGTATGTTTGTGAAAATGGTTTGTATAGATATAAAATAAGATTGCATGCCTATATATATGAATTTTGAGTATGCATGTCTGTATATATATGTTGAATTGTGTGCATGTCTGTGAACAAGCAAATATGCCTCTGTTTAAAGTTTTTACAGGCTTTAAGCAAGTTAAATTTTCAATTTCTCTTCACCTAATTTATTTTAGGCTTTGTTGTTCAAACAAAATGTGATTTAAATTATCAAGATCTTGATTTTAAAATTACTGTATGTATAATTAGTTTGAGTATTGGCTAGAAAATTAGAAATTACAGTAAAAGCCCAATGCATGTCAAAAAATTCAAATGTTAAGATTTCGGGACTCATATACATCATCAGATTCGTATGTAAATACCATGAATTTTAATAACAAAATCAAAATTTTTAGTTTTGATTTGAGGTGTAATTTTGGGGTTGAACGGAAATCCTACTTTGGGCATTTTCTGGCGATGGGCAGGGTAATGGTTGTCGGGCTTGGGGCTGAAGGTAGCTGGAAGTCAGGGGATCCATGGAAAAATGTTCGAAGGATTTTTAGGTCGTTATGGTGATCGGACGATGGTGATTTAGGGCTTTTGAAAGTTGTTTGGTCGTCAATGTTTCTCGAATTCGTGTTTCGTCTTAGGTGGATCGGGAATGATCGGAGCATGGGGGATCGGGTTTGCTACAGTACAGCGTGATAGGGGGTTCTCGCTTTGCGTTAGGTGGCGAACGGGAGACTCTTACCCCTACATGTCCCCGGGGGTAGTATAAGGCCTTTTGGGGTTGGTTGCGACTCGAGAGGGTGGCTGTAAAAGCAAACCCGAGGTATCACTGTGAGCCACAGCGGGGCTGGGATGGTTGAAAAGCCTACCGGTCGTGAACCGTTGCTGAAGGTTGAAAAGCCTAGGTCGTCACATTTGGTATCAGAGCTGAAGGTTAAGCGAGAACCTTGGCTCTGTTGGGATTACTCGTTAAGGATAGGGTCAATGGTACCCTAGAACGAGTTGAGTGTATATATATATATATATATGAGAGCGTAATTGTTTTTTGCTTATATAAGAATTTTAAATGATTTTATATAAGAATATATTTTGATATATATAATGATATCTCTTTCTAATAAATATTAAAGTAATTGGTTGTTAAAATATTATATTAAGTGGTAATAGAAATACAACCAAATTGAAATTGAAATAAGTTTGAAAAGGATCCAAACTGAATTAAAAATTTTGAATTTGTAGAAGTGTTATCAGAATAAAGATAATAATTGGTTTCCAGATATGATAATCTTGGTTATTATCATATATGGTTGATAATGAAATGTTGTAAATGATTAAGTAAAATGAAATGTTTTAGGGAAGTAAACTTTTAGGTGAATATGACTTATAAATTGGAATTGAAGATAATTTGAAATTGTGAAATTTTAAATCTAAATCCAGAAAACTTGAAATTGTTTTAAAGAAGTTTGTTTTGAATTAAAACCAAAGGTGGTTTAAAAATTTAAAGTATAACTTGGTGTGTAAAGAAAATGTATATATGTGGAATATACATAATACCAATGATGATTTGAAATAAACACTTAGTGTTGAGTTTTAAATTGGAATGTGATGTGAAACCCAAAGTAAAGTAAGTTTTTAAACTTGGAGAAAGTTGACCGGATTAAGAAAATTTAACTTGGAGAAAGTTAAATAAGTTTGAATGAATAACTTGAATTGGAAATTTCAAGATGCAATTTAAATTTAACTTGGGTAGTTAAATGGATATTTTAAATGGGAGTTATGAGTGATCTCAAAATGGGTTTGAGATCTAGAATTGAAAATGGATAATAAATTAGAATCTGAAATTTAATTGTTTTTGAATCCTTATTTGAACTTTATAATAAGTTAAGTAAAGAAAATTTTAAAATAGAATTTTTGAATTTGGATTCAGAATTAAATGGTTTAAAAGACTTAAGTTGTTAAATTAAAAATAAAGGTTGATTTGATTTAAAAGTAAGGGTTAATTTGACTTAAGGGATTAAATCAACAATTAAAATGTTTAACTTGAATTTATATAATTCGAGATGATTTTAAATTAAGATTTTGAATAAAATTAGTTCAAATTGAAATTGATTTGGATTAATTAGAATTGTGATTTAAGATGGATAAGCATAAGTTTAAATGGAAAATTTGAATTGAAATAATTTGAAGTAAAATTGAAGTTGAATAAGTTTAAAATTCAAATGGGAGATGGTTTGAATGTGGGATAGAAATTGAGGTTATAAATTGAATTGAAATCAATTTAAATGGAAGTAGAAATTTAAATTGAATTGATGGGGAATTGAACGGTTTGACTCTGGACTAGTTTCAAAGTAAATTGTTTTAATATAAACCTATTTTTTTCAAACTATTTACTATACAATCTTTCTTCTTAAACCCCAAACTATCTTATACTTATTTTACAATTATTTTGGAACTATTTAACTATTTTGAAACTGTCTTATAAACTAATTACTATTTTTCAGTTACTTATATCTAATCCCTCTTTTAAAAAAAAAACTATTTTGCAATTATCTAACTATTTTATACCTACTTAACTATTTTACAGCTATTTTACAAACTAATAACTATTTTTCAACTGCTTATCTATTTTAAACTTTTTCAAGTTATTTTTAAATTTAAATTGGTCAGAGTTCAAACTATTTGTAATTAAAGTAATAAATCAATTGGAAATGGAAGCAATTGAGAATAAGTGAATGGAATTAAAGGAAATGTGAATAGAAAAGAGAATTGATTTGGCTAATAATCAATAAAGTTAAATACGTAGGATGTACGTATATTATTCTGTTCGCATAGTGATTTGATCCAGATTCGAACACAGAATTTCGAGATAGTATTATCGATCCGAGTTGGGATTTTTCGCTCGATTTTCGACGGCGAACCTGGATATGCGTTTTTGATTGGTTCTGGATATTCTCTATCATAGTTGTGACTATGCAAGGAGAATGATGGTTTCTGATCAAGAAACCAGATCTGAGTCCACACTAGGAAGTCGGGTGGACGATACTAGTTCGGAAGTGAAATTGTGTGATCGATTGAGCGGTCAAATTTATATAGCGTACGGATGATATGTGTACATCGTACGGGTTTGAATGAAATTGGCATTGAAAATTTGTGAATAAGGAATTTGAAATGGTTTTCAAAAATGAAAGGAATATTATGTGAAATATAATGGAATTGGATATTTCTTGGGTTGAAATTTACTTTATGGAGATAAGTAAATAGTAAATAACTTTATAAAGAAATCAAACTTGAATATTTGATTTGGCAATAAATAAAGTTATATTTTGTAATATGATAAATTTCCCTTATTGAATCTAGCCAGAATAAAAAGGGTTTTGAAAGTATTTGAAGTATAAAGGAGGTTTTATACAAGTTTGAAGTGATCCAAAGATTTTTAAAGTTATATATATCTATATATATAAAGGGTTTTATGAGTGATTTTGGAAAAGGTTTTGGAACCTATGGATTTTGGGAAGGCTTTTGATTTTTGGAAAAATCAATTTTGGATTTTGGAAAGCCAAGTTTGGAACTATCGATTTTGGATATCGATTTTGAGTAAATGAGATTTTGATATAAATCATAAAGGATATGATTTGAAGATACTATAAGTGTATAGTATAAAATGTTTTGAGTATAGCTCTGGGAAAAAAGGCGCTTCCTTAAAATGAACTTCTCAGGAGTGCCTCTGGGTGGTACTGCCTTGAACCCCAAGGGGGGATTCTAAAGTTAATCCTGTGAGGAGTCCGGAATAAACTAGTTCCTGAGGATTATTTGTGTAGCGAAAGTCGAGGGGCTGGTGCCCACAGAGGCATTTGGGTTATGCTGTGACGATAGTTTAACTCGATGTCACTGCGATCTACTGCAGACCATAGCGAAAGTCGTGTGAGCCGCTGAGAGCCAACAGTCTATGTTTGATTTTATATCGGTAGACTGCGACACTATGGTAACATAGCGAAAGTCTTGTGTGCCGCTGAGAGCCAACAGTCTATGTTTGATTTTATATCGGTAGACTGCGACACTATGGTAACATAGCGAAAGTCTTGTGTGCCGCTGAGAGCCAACAGTCTGCGTTTGATTCTATATCGGTAGATTGAGACCTATGTAGAGTGGAGAAGTTTCATTTTGACAGCGAAATCGTGTGAGCCGCTGAGAGCCAACAGTTACATGGACTTTTGCTGCGACGGCAACGTAACCCTGGAATGTAACTGCGATCTGTTGTGGGTTCCATGCTGTCATCAGTTACATGGACTTTTGCTGCGATGGCAACGTAACCCGTGATGTAACTGTGACCATGGATGGGGGTGATGATTTCCAGAGCATTCTTATCAAAGATATTTCTTCTATTTTCAAAACTGTTTTCTATATTTTCAATAAAATTATTTTCCAAGTATTTTCACTGGGTGTTGAAAACAGGTCTGCTAAGTACTTATAGATTTTCAGTCGTACGCCTGATCAACGTATGACCGAATTTCTGTGAGAACAAGGATGGACCGGTTAAAACATCGAGTTATAAAAAGTATTTTATAAAACCATTTTATAATATTATGTAGATTTTAAAAGTGTTCCAAAGAATAATTTTTCTAAAAATAAGCATTTTAATAAATTCTGGCTTCGTTCCTTTTCGAGGACGAAAAGTTTCAAAGGGGGAAGGAATGTGATAACCCGAATTTCTCGGCATCTGGAAATTAACAGGATAAAAATTGTTAAAATACTTATTTGTTAATTGAACAAATGAAATTTTGATATATATATATATATATCTGGATTTATAAATGAATTTAATAATATGTGTTATAAATTAAATTGATTTGATAATTTTTTATAATAAAATTTTGGATTGATTTAATAATCTTCTTTAATTAATATTTAAATGGGTAGATTTTATCTTTTTTTAAAGCTAAAAAAAAAATTGTTTCTATTTATAATATATGTAATTGTATATATTGTAAATATATAAGCTTTGGTTTGAAATTTAGTAGATAAAGCAATTTAATAAATAATTGTATGGTTTATACTTAAGGTAATTCTTATTTGTTTAAATTATATTTAATTAGCTTAAATATGAATTTAAATTAGTTTAACATAAAAGCTTTGTTTTTTTTTTAAATATTACTTGAAATTATATAAGAAATTAAAATACAATTTACAAATGATCTTAATCTATTGAATAACAGAAGTAATTTATAATCTCTTTTATATATCATTTAAATTTGTTAAATCTATTATTTTCAAATAATAATTATAATACTTAGTTCTTATGTACATAAATGGATTTTTATAGAAATAGGTCTTGTTATTTTTAAATTTTAATAAGAGTTATATATACATATATATAACTTGATTTTTAGATTGAAATTTTAATTCTATTTAAATTTGGTTTCAATGTTTTGAAATTTAAAAGAATAAATACTTAAGTATTTGAATAGGCTTTTATTTATAATTTGTTTTGTTTTGTTTTTCTATATAAGAAAAGAAGAAAAATTATTTATATACATACATAAGAAAGAAATAAATAAGTTAAAGCTTTTATAAACAATTTAAATTAAAATTTAAAATACTCTAAATACATGTGTAAGTCTCTTAAGACATCTAAATAACATGTGTAAGCCATTAAATAAACCAAGTGACAAATGTTATATATATAAAAAGAAAAAAAAAGACTGGCTATTCATTTTCAGATCAAAGCTAAAACTTTCTCTTCACCTTCATATTTCTTTCATTCATTTTCAAATCTGGAAATTCAAAACAAAGAAAAGGAACAAAAGAAAATCAAAACCTGTTCAAGCAATAAATCAAAAGAAATTCAAAGCTTCAGTTTTAACCTGGAAATGCAATGCAAAGATCAGGCTTTAATTAAAATCTCGGATCAGTTTCCAATTCAAGATTGCATCACGAATCAAGTTACAAATCTAAATTCAAATAGCAGTTCAATGATCAACATTTCAAGTTCCAGTTCAAAAAGGCAAAGTTCTGTTTCTCTGTTCTTCAACTAAAAGTGAGTAAACTATCTTGAACTTATATTATATTTTGATGTTTGGATAAATACTTGAAAGTATGTTTGTGAAAATGGTTTGTATAGATATAAAATAAGATTGCATGCCTATATATATGAATTTTGAGTATGCATGTCTGTATATATATGTTGAATTGTGTGCATGTCTGTGAACAAGCAAATATGCCTCTGTTTAAAGTTTTTACAGGCTTTAAGCAAGTTAAATTTTCAATTTCTCTTCACCTAATTTATTTTAGGCTTTGTTGTTCAAACAAAATGTGATTTAAATTATCAAGATCTTGATTTTAAAATTACTGTATGTATAATTAGTTTGAGTATTGGCTAGAAAATTAGAAATTACAGTAAAAGCCCAATGCATGTCAAAAAATTCAAATGTTAAGATTTCGGGACTCATATACATCATCAGATTCGTATGTAAATACCATGAATTTTAATAACAAAATCAAAATTTTTAGTTTTGATTTGAGGTGTAATTTTAGGGTTGAACGGAAATCCTACTTTGGGCATTTTCTGGCGATGGGCAGGGTAATGGTTGTCGGGCTTGGGGCTGAAGGTAGCTGGAAGTCAGGGGATCCATGGAAAAATGTTCGAAGGATTTTTAGGTCGTTATGGTGATCGGACGATGGTGATTTAGGGCTTTTGAAAGCTGTTTGGCCGTCAATGTTTCTCGAATTCGTGTTTCGTCTTAGGTGGATCGGGAATGATCGGAGCATGGGGGATCGAAGCTTGGGTTCGTGACGCTGCTCTGGACGAGGCGGCGTGGATTCTGGTGGTCGGGATCGTTGGGGCATGGCGATTTTGTCGATCGAGATTGATTCTAGTTAGGTGCCGTGTTACTCGATTTTGAATCTCAGTCGAATTGATCGATCTGGGTGTTAGGGATGATCGACGATGATGTCGGTGACTTGTTGAGGGGATCGGCGAGGGTCAGAGATGGTCGGAATACCTGTACACGTGAACGCGTGTATGTTCGATTTTTGAATGATTTTGGGTAATCGAGGAAGATGAAGTTCCTCGGGTCAGACTCGAAGTCGATGTGGGTTTGACTCGAAGAAAGAAAGAGGAAGTGGATGACTCGAAGAAGTACCCAGGGAAAATGATGTTAGGCTCGGGTCTGGTTTTCAAATTTTGGGAAAATAAAATTAACAGGTTTTGAGAATTTTAAACTTAAAACAAAATTTAAGAAAAAAAAGGAAGAAGAGAAAGCTCGGGTTTAGTTCGAGTAATCCCTAGGATTTTCTCGGGTAAAATGATTATGTTTAAAGTGTTAAAAGATAACATGAATAAGTTTTATTAATTCACTTAAATCAATATTTTAGATAAAGGTGTTTATTTGAATATTAGTTTAATTAAGTTGATTTTTTTTAAAGTTGTTTAAAACTTAATTAATAAAGTGATTAAATTTAGAAGATTTAATGTGTTTTATCATTAACTAAACTTAAGAACTAAGTTAATTTTAGATTAATGATAATTTAATTCAAAGTTTATTTAATATGATTTTTAAGAAGTTAAGTAAGATAATTACTTTTTGAAAATAATTACATGGAAGTAATTAAGGATAAATTACTTAAGTGTAATTTATTTAAATATGGAGTAATTAAGGTAATTAATTAAAGAATAATTAATTAATGGAAGAAATTAAAGGATCATTTATTAATTAATTAATCAATTAATAAATGAGATTGATTAAAATTAGTGTAAATGGTTGGGGTTATTTCGTTAATTAAAGGCTAATTACTTAATGTAATTAAAAAGAAATTAATCAAGAATGATTAATAAAAAGGGGAGGTAAAGAATAATTACTTATTGTAATTAAGGAATAATAAATCAAGAAAGATTAATTAAGATAAATAATTAAGAAATGATTAATTAATTTATAATTAGTTAATGTTAAGTAAGATGGATTAAGGTAATCCAAGTAATTAAAGGTTAGTAATTAATTTAATTAGAGATTAATTAAATTAATTAAGAATGAATTAACTTGTTATGGATTGATTGAATGTTATTAGTGACCTTGGATTAGTTGATATATCTGATATGTGATTGTGATATGAGATGTTTTGGATGAATTGTGATAATGTAAGTTATCTATCTGTGATTGATTTGTTATATGATATCCTGAATTTAAATTAAATTGTTTAACTGAAAATCTTGGTTTTAAGGATGACATTTGACTCGAAGAGACCGGAGTCGGGTATCAGTAATACCCGAAAACCACTTCGATTTGAAATCCTCTATAATTCTTTATAGATTGATATGTGAAATCAATAAACCAGTTTGGGATAATATGAACCATTTAAACTAAGTTGGATACTTAGATATTGCTTGGTGAACCTATGTGTTGACTATATAAGTTGTTTAAATTACAGTAAAGTACGAGTTACCCCGGGTTTATATAAGTTCTATGAATTGAAATTTCATGTTAAATGAGTTTACTCACGCTGGTTTCCAGCCTGACCCGGGTGTTACTTTGATGTAATGCTCGGGTCAGACCGAGTATTACAGATTTCAGGTAAGGACGTGCTGGAGCTCAGGAGGCAAGCTAGATGGCAGGAACGTATGGAGTGATATCCGTTGTATATTATTGTTGATTATCTGAGACATGTTTTCGAATTGTCCTGTGTTGTGTAATAGTGTAACTCTGATATATAAATGTATAAGTGTATGGATACAGTTTTTTTTTAAAAAACTGTTATTTATGTGATATTATATTTTGATCCGCTGCGAATGTGAGGTTTCTGTGTGTTGATGTTTCTGTTTTCTTCTTCTTCTTCTATCTCTTTCTTTTTCTTTTCCTTAACAATTCGGGATTTTCGGAATCGAAAATTCCGGGTCGTTACATATGATATAATTGAAATTGGTTTAAAGGAATTGTTAAAAGGATTTAATTGAATTTTCGGAGTTGAATTTGGAATAAAAAGTGAAATTTGTCAGAATTGAATTATTTTAAATTGTTTGAAATATAACATTGAAATATATGGAATTTGGAGTAATTTAAATTGATATTTCGAACATGGATTGGAGGCGATATTGAATTAAATATTTTATTGAGAAATGGGAATTGAAAATTTTGAAATTGGATTTTGGGATATTGAAATGGTCCAAATGTGTTGGAATGAAATAAATATGTTAAATTGATATTAATTTCAAATTCATACTTTCATATAAACCGTTTTTAAAAAAATATTATTTTAAAAGACTTTAGTTATTAAGATTTTCAAACTTTTAAACAAATTAACCTATTTAACTCATTTCAAATCTAATTAATCTATTTTAAAGCTATTTAATCAATTTTAATTATATTTAATCTATTTTAAATATATATTAACTATTTTTAACTATTTATACTATTTTCTTCTAAATTCCAAACTAAGTAAAATGGATGGGTTTATATTCAAATTCTCGATTTTTAAGTGAATATGGTTAATGATGTTATAACCTAAGTTGGGATTTAAATAACATATTTGGTTCAATATGATATTTTGAAATGAGAGTTTAGCTTATTTGGGAATATGACTTTGAAAGGAAATATAATTTCGAACTATGATTTTAAATGTGATATAATTTCGGAAGTAAGTAACGATTTCGAAAGTGATATGGTTTGAATTGAATATGATATTTTGATATCAATTATGAAACGATTTTTGGAAATATAAAAGAACCATCCAGTGTGTAGTATGCGATTGGTTGTTAAAGAGACCGTGATCGGATATTGTCATATCTCTGCCAATACCGAAAACCACTTTGACAACTGTGTACTTAGTGGAGATTCCAAAATGAAGTAGGATGGTGGCGACGATCCTATATGAGGTATATACGTGGACCCGACTCCCATGAGTTGGCTTAAGGTGGCTAAAACAGGAATGATTCTCGGGCCAAGTGAGGTCATTCCTCCGATCGGAAACATTCCATGTGACGCCCCACCTCTATGCTCACAATAACAAAGAGTATTAAAAGAAATACTGTCTGTTATTATGAAGAATAAGGCTGGATAGGAGCAGCCATCTGTAGTTGGCCTTACACTAGTATTGGTTACCTCGATAGGAGTGGTATATATTTTTTCATTTTTCGTCTCTTATTTACTTACTCCCATCGACATACCCAATTCTAGTATAAAACGAACTACGACGGTTCATAATAGTTTAGGACAATGTATATAATAATAACACAGATAATAAAATGCGGAACACAAATAACAAAAATCTCATATATACATACATACATATATATATATATATATAACTGATGTCAGTTACAATACATTTGACACAATACATATGATACAACTACAACTGTCGACTCTGGAAGTTATATATACAAGTACATTATCGACTAACATACATGAATACATATCAACCTAAAAGAGACACACTGACTACTACAACAAGACGAAGACCACTTCAAAAGATATGAAAAGTCTTCATAGCTCAAACAGCAACTCAAAGCAAGATATCTACAACCTGAAATAACTCGGTTCTGACCCAAGTATTAAATTCAAAAGAAAATAATACACGGGTCAGTCTAATTCAAACTCAGTTATAAATGCACAGAAGCAGTAATAATCAAATATCAAGTATACGACAGTCACAGAAATCTTGTATATCCAACTCCTCGATAAGAGAATCGGATAATGGCAGATATAACACTAAACAGTGTTAAACAACAAATCAGCAACCCAAATCATCAGCAAGATGAATAAAACGATTACCAATGAAGATAATATGAAAACTCCAGAATTACCTAAACAACAATTTTCAACAAATTCCAATCATTAATTAGATAATTAAAATCTCAAAATGATCAATCAAAACAAATTTCTGTGTGGCTGCAGTACACGCACGCGTGCACTGCCTCGCCACACAGTACGTGAAATCATCACAATAGTGAATACTAACAGCAATCAAAACTATAGAGGTCAAGTCACGACTATCGTGACTCAACTCAACTACAAAGAAATGAAACTCAAGTCAACATATACATAGCATGAAGACATCAAACAAATGGAACCAAACCCAAATTACAGTATCACCAAATCATGGACAATGGTGTATATAGATATATGAAGTTCAATCAACGAATGAACATCCAAATGAAAACTGCAACTGAAACAGCATGTACAACTAGTATCAAAATACAACAAGTAACAGCGACCACGAATGTATGGCAAGTTCATCCAAACTGATAAGATGATATGCACATACAAAAATATCAAAGTCGTGCACATGTCAAATTTCATAACTCGACCATAAGACTGCACCAAAGGAATGTCATCAGGAGAAACAGAATATAAAGGCAACCAAAATCAAGAAACCAACAAATTCACCAAAAAACCAAATGACCAAAGTCCACTGAATACTCCAGATCATATACAAGTGAAAAAATCAAACTGCAAATATCTCAAGGGCATAAAGGCACAAGGCCACACTTAAAATAACTCATACTCAGTTCCAGTCCAATAATATATGCATACACACATACAAGCGTATGCATGCACATATATGCAGACTCGAATAACCAGGTGAGAGAGCAATTCTACTATTCAATATCAACTTGAAACAACACATAACTTCAACAGTTTTGAAAACAGTGCAAAGATACATCATGAAACAAATACAGTGACAAGTTACCCAGTTTCAAATGAAAGGAAACTGTTAATGGTGAAGTGTCAGACTTCAATTGAAACAGTGATGTATAGGGACTTTAATTGCAAGTGTAGACTCAACGATACATGCATACACACATACAATCGTATATATGCACATATATGAAGAAACAGTGGACAAAAGCTTAACTAAACAACTCAAACTTACAAAATAAATACACTGCAACTTCATAAGAGCCCAACCGTCCAAGCAGTGGATAACAAAATGCTTCAACTACATAGAACACATAAGTCGACCATGCAAGCAGTGACATGATCGGGGATGCAGACTCCAGTACTGTAACGACCTCGAATTTTAAATTTATTTAAATTAATAATTATTGAGATTTTTTAATAAAAATAGTAAATTAATTGATAAAGTAAGCGAGTTTCCTCGGATCCGAATTAAAAATTGTTAAATCATTTAAATTTAAACATTATATATATATAGAATTCGAGTTTAAATCTAAGTTTAAATGGTTTATTAATAATAAATAAATAATAATAGGTATTGAAGTAAAAATAAACATTTAAAATAGATATTTGAACAAATAAAAAAAAAAAGGAAAGTAAACCATTTGCTAAACCTTAACAATAAAATAAAAATAGAAGTTCACTCATATTCATAAGTAATAAAACAAACATATACATTTAAAAGAAATATACATTCAAACATATGGTGAAATGTAGTATTCAGCAAAACAAAACAAAGGAAGTAGTACTTGCAACCATAAAATAAGATGGCTGTAACGTACAAAGGGAACAAGAAATGCAAGAGAGTAAAGTATTTAAACAAAATAGTACTTATAAATATATATAGCATGAACATGGCATGCTGTAAATACAAGGGAACATTTCATAATGATGCTTTCATTTAATGCCATTTACTTTAGCAACATCAAGGAAAATTTCAGCTGAGGATACATGCTTGCATTTAATGTTTTCAAGCCTACCCATCACTACAAAGTACAAAGCTTGTATAGAATAAGTATACATTACAATGATGCTCTGTACTCTACTTGAGCATGTATGTCCTCCTTATATACTTGGCAATTGTCTTAGTTTATACGTTCAACAAATTTTTGCAAAGATCAGAAAAGAAAATAAAAAGAAATAAAAGCAAACATCACCTTATTCAACAAACTGGAGCAAGGTTATTCAACTAATCAAAAGAGGGAAAGAAGATCTGGTAAGATCAAAACTGCATCCTTTAAAATACAAAAATATAAGTCTCTGTTTCCAGTTTGACAGGTGAGTAACATAATTTTGTAAAGGAATTCAAGCTTATTAAAAACTTTAATTACAAACTGCTTGTTCATGTTCCAGTGTATGATATCCCAGTAAACTCTGTGTACCCTGTAAAACATTATACAGGGATTTAAAATCGTTTTCAAAACTAAAGTTTATTTTTTTAAATCACTGACAAGCCCGGGGTTTTCAAATAATCAAGTTGTTTTAATCCTCAAACAAGATAAAGTAAAGTCATTTAACCATACAGTAAGATATCCTCACTGTAACTTTGTTTTACAGGTATTTAACTGAGCTTTGATAAAAATAAATTGTTGAAAAATATTAATTCGAGAATATTTATTGAATCGATACTGCAAGGCATGAATTTTAAAACAAAAATGAAGATTTTTAGTTGGTTATTTTAAGAGTAGTCTGTATTTGAATAAAAACTGAACTTTTACAAATTTCTAGCAATCGATTCAATTTTATATGCTAAAATTTGGTTCGAAGCTAGCTTGAACACTAGTGACTTCATAAAATTATCAAAGGATTTTACTATTGCGTGGGTTAGGGGGACGAGTTCGATTTAGGGTAAAACCCTGGGTTTCGCAGTGTTGGGTAAACGTGGTGATTTCGTCACCACGATTTGATCGAGTATCACGCAATTCCAGGTGAAGATAGAGGAGGGTATGGTCGACATATGGCCGGAGTTTCGTGGCTTCGGGTGGTCGTAGTTGGTGAGTCAAGGGAAGTTTGTTCGAGCAATTTGTATTATTGGTTCGAGCTTCAGGCAAAAATTTCGATTTCGACTTTTAATCGAAACGCTGAGATTCGATTTCGAGTTAGGGGTCAAATCGTGGTTTGTCGGAGGTGTCGAGAGTTGCCGGAGGGGCGCCGCGGTGACGTGCACGTGCACGGTGGTGTTAGTGTCTGTGTTATGCAATGTTGAGTTTAAAACTTAGCTTAAGAAAAGGGAAAAAAAAGAGGGGGAAGAAGAAGATATGTGAACGATCAGGGGAGAGAGTCGGGGAAATTGACGAGGAGAACTCGAGTTGGCTCGAGTGGAAAGCAGTGTTTACTCGGGTTGTCTTGAGAATGGGTTAAGCCCAAATTTTTTAAAATTTATAATGTTAATTTAAATTATCAAGGTAATTAATAATTTAAAAAAAAACGAGATTAATTAATGATTGATTAAAGATTAATTTAAAGGTTAAAAGAAATTAGTTTAAAAGTCAAATTTCAATTTTTAAAATTTAAAATCATTGTATAATTGAAACTTATCAAGTTAGAAATTGAGTTTGATTTAATTCGAATATTAATCGATTGTATAAATTTGTCTATACAAGGTTTATAAATCGAGAAAACAAACTGGAATGGAAATGGATGGCAAATTAAAAGCAAAGGTGAGATTTTTCTCACTCAAAAATATATTTTGAATTGCAGTTATTGATTGTGTGGATTGCTATTGATTGTGATATTAGATATAGTAGGATATATCTATATATATAGCAATATATACATATTGGCATATGTATATATTGGATTGATTGATTTCCCGCCTCGTATAGCGGAAAAGACCCTATTGCGCCGTTAGTAAGCGGATTATTTTTATAAAACCCATATACCGCGATATTCCACCTCGAAGTGGAATTGGTATTGTGCTAACGTCTTTGGATGCAGGGAAACAAGTTGGAGGGATCCAACTGGATTCCTCAACTTTATTTATTTATTTACAGATATATTGATGTAGATTCTGTTATCATATTGATATATGATGTTGGATGTTGTGATTGACTAATTGATGCGTTGCATCATTGGATTCAAATTTTGAAGTTTTAAAATAACGATTTTAACTTTAAAAGAGATTTTTTTAAAGTGATTATTTGTAAGTATACGTTATTAAATTTTTGAATTAATTTACAAACGTTAAAATTACTAAAGTTATAAAGGTTAAGATTTTGGTGAAATATAACCGAGAAGTGATTTTTGAAATAAACAGTTAAGTAATTTATAAAATAGTTTAAATTTGGATTTTCGAATTATTAAAAACGATGTATCTAAAAGATGTACAAAATTGATATTTATCAATTAAAATTTTTAGAATTTAAAATGAGTTTTTATAAATTGTGAAGATTTGAAGTTTATAGATTTATAAAGTATGAAGTTATAAAATGAATGAAATTGTAGAATAAAGACTGATAAGAAATTTACTTGTAAATTGGATTTTTGCCTTTAAGTGGAATATTGATCGAATTTGTTAATAAAGGAGATTTACAAATTGAAGTTGTTAGAAAATAGAAAGGTGAATTTATAAACGTTGTTTTATAAATTCGAAACCAATTTAATTTGATAAATTAAATATAGAAGGTTATTAAAGAAGATATATTCGCAATTCTGGATAGCGAATTATCCTTGAAATAAATGTGTAGAAAAGATTGAAATTGGGTTAAGTGAATTATATTCACGATTTTGGACAGTGAATATATTTTTAAGTAAAATGGATACGTTTTGAAGAAGTGATATTAAAAATGAAGTTAAACATTTTAAAGATGTTTTAAAATGTATTATGATATCGAATACATAGATTTCAACATTTTTATTGTTGAAATAGACGTTTTCGAGAAAATAAGGAAATGGTGGACTATAACACTGTTGTTATAGTAAATGATTTCCGAAAGGAAATATTTTTGTGTAGTATTGAGATTTATATATCTATCTTAATTTAAATCCCTATACTGGTGATTTTGAGTCGTCGTAACGATGTTTTACGTAACATTCGTTTTGACTCAAATAAATGTTGTTATAGTAAATGATTTCCTTAAAGAATGAATTTATACTTAAATTCGATTTAAGTATATTGAATATTTTCAAATGTTGAAAATAAATGATTTGTGAATTACTTATTATAAAATAAGTATGGAAATGTTTTTCCAAATGAAACGAAACGTTTTGAGAATTTATCTTCTTAAAGATAAATCGAAAATGAATTTTTGAAATCAATTGAAAATCGAATATCAGTAGATATTCGAAAATATAAATTCACTATGGAATTTATAAAAGAAAGGGAAGTTGTTAAAAAAATAAATATTGATTTATTTTTGAAGTGTGGAAATTTTATATCTAGTAAAGATAATTTTGAAGAAAAATAATTTGGAAAATTATTTGGAATCTGATTATGTTGCGCATCTTTATTGATAGTTAAATAACCGACTATCAATAATTACCTTGAATTGGTATTTGTTGTGAATTGGATAAATTTGAATGCCACACTTATTTTTGAATAATCGCTCACTATTCGGGTTAGCCGGGAAAGGACCATGGGGTCGTATAATCCATTCCGAATATGTGATACGTCGTTATGAATTGCATTTGAAGACCGGTGTTGAAGACCGGATATTTTTGAAAACAGAAGGATTACCGTCGAGTTACTCTACATCGGCTGATCTCCGGTTTAGAGGTTTTATCAGCCTTAGTGACGGGAAGTCCGGACGCGATTAGAAATTTATCCGGATATGCAAGGGCTTCGTGAGAAGTGCCTTCGGTTCTGTTCGATCCCGGAACAGACTTGTATGGATTGTGTGTCTGACGTTACAATTTGAGATATAAAGCTGATTTCTTTCAAATACATTTCTGTTGGTGGCGGAGAATTTATTCTCTTAGCTTAACACCCTTCTCTGAGACGTACGAGCTCAGAGGTTATGTAGTTGAAATTTATCAGCGATATATTCCCAATTTGGTAACGTGACATACTAAGTGTTGCTGTGAAATGATCAGTGTTTGATCATTTGTGATATGATCATTTGTTTGATCTTATATCTTTGTGATCATAGGTTGATCATTTGTTTGACCCGAAGCATAGCTTTGTAGAAAGCGTAGCTTTGTGGACGAGACTTCGTCGAGCCTCACACCCCGGAAATGGTCAAAACAGGAAGAATGCAGCAAGGTTCTAGGGAGTAGCGCCCCTTAGTGTATGTCATTCCTTCTGGATAGAGGTGGTATCATGGTATGGAGCCCAGATACTTAACCTATGTGGTTGCTGCATTATTATTTTGATGTGGTTTGTTGGAAATTGGGGATCCTCGGGAAGATCGGTTACGATCGGCGGATGGCATACGCGTGTCAGTAGTTACCTATTTTTGCAGAGGTAACCCGGCCTTGTGTTGGCAGAGATCTAACCGTAATGTTAGGTTATTTCTTGGGTCGTCTATTCCAGGGACGTACCCATCGTGGATAGGAAGTTCCTTAGCCTGACCATTTGTTGGAAATCCAAAGAAACAATACGAGCCTTTACGATTTCAATTGTATAACCTGTCTCCTCAGGAGGCAGCTATAGCAGGCATAATATAATGGTACCTATGCTGGCTAAGATTTATATTCTACTTTCGAAATGTTTTCCACTATGCACTAATAATAATATCCAAAATGATTTGATTTTTGCGTAGTAAGCATCTTTGACTATCATAAGAAGAAATCTCCTCCAAGTCTGCGTTTGCATTGTGTGTGTGGTGGGAGGTCTTATGGTAGTTTCATTTTCCAAAAGCATTGCGAATTGATTTTAAAAATATTCCTTTGTTTATTTTAAAGATAACTGTTTTACGATCTCACACCAGTCACCATGACTGACTCGGAGTTTATTGTTTCCCTTCTAAACTCTGGGTGCCCACCAATTTCCACACGGGCAGCCTAGAGTTATGTTATCAGGATATTCTGGATATTCTGGAGCTTTGGAAGCAAGATGGATGACGAGACGTAGTATTTGTATCTGATAGTATTTATTCCGCTGTGTATTCTGTATGAGGACAAGTTTATATAACTGTCCATTGTTGTATATTGACTCTGATGATTGATGTATGTATAAACTGATATAGTTCTTTGTTTTAAAAGACTAGTGTTTATTTATTATATATTGTTCCGCTGCGATATGTGAGATTCTGATATTGTTTCTGTTCTGATGTTGTTCTTTATTCTCTTCTTTCTTTCTTCTGCTTTTCTCTTCTTCTACCTTTTTCTTCTATTTAAAACCCTCACTATTGGAGTTTCCGGCACTCGATTGCTCGGCAGTCGATAAAGTGAGTATCGATGTCGAATTTTCGAAAGTCGAAAATTTCTGTATGTGACAGCGTGGTATCAGAGCATATGGTTAAGCGACAACCCTGCTCTGTTGGGTGTTACTCATTAGAGATAGAGTCAGTAGTACTCTAGAATGAGTTTGAGTGTAATTATAGATACGAGCGCGTATTTGTTAGTTAATATAATTTTTTTTTATATTGTGATGATTGGTTTATTGAGTGGTATATGAACCTTCGTCGGCACAGTCTACGCAACTGGATCGAAGGGGTTTCTAAACACTTGAATAGAACAATTCGGCACAGTATTGTTTTTAAATAGGGTAAATGAGATAATTTTACCCAAAACTATTTTTGTATAGAAAAGAAATCATTTTCTATGAATTATTATAGTATATGGATGCTTGGTTGTTAGGAAGTAATAACATTGAAATATTATCATTGTTATATTGAAATTGAATAAGAAATAAAATAATAACGAAAGATTTGAAGATAAATTCATTTGACAAATGAAATTTATAAATGTGAATTGGAAGATATTTGAAAATAAAATTCATATCATAAGTTTGAGGAATTATAGGAGATCGAATCTGTTTATCTATGTTGTTTTCGTACCTACGAATTTCGAGGACGAAATTCTTTTAAGGGGGGAAGTTTGTAACGACCTCGAATTTTAAATTTATTTAAATTAATAATTATTGAGATTTTTGAATAAAAATAGTAAATTAATTGATAAAGTAAGCGAGTTTCCTCGGATCCGAATTAAAAATTGTTAAATCATTTAAATTTAAACATTATATATATAGAATTCGAGTTTAAATCTAAGTTTAAATGGTTTATTAATAATAAATAAATAATAATAGGTATTGAAGTAAAAATAAACATTTAAAATAGATATTTGAACAAATAAAAAAAAATAGGAAAGTAAACCATTTGCTAAACCTTAACAATAAAATAAAAATAGAAGTTCACTCATATTCATAAGTAATAAAACAAACATATACATTTAAAAGAAATATACATTAAACATATGGTGAAATGTAGTATTCAGCAAAACAAAACAAAGGAAGTAGTACTTGCAACCATAAAATAAGATGGCTGTAACGTACAAAGGGAACAAGAAATGCAAGAGAGTAAAGTATTTAAACAAAATAGTACTTATAAATATATATAGCATGAACACGGCATGCTGTAAATACAAGGGAACATTTCATAATGATGCTTTCATTTAATGCCATTTACGTTAGCAACATCAAGGAAAATTTCAGCTGAGGATACATGCTTGCATTTAATGTTTTCAAGCCTACCCATCACTACAAAGTACAAAGCTTGTATAGAATAAGTATACATTACAATGATGCTCTGTACTCTACTTGAGCATGTATGTCCTCCTTATATACATGGCAATTGTCTTGGTTTATACGTTCAACAAATTTTTGCAAAGATCAGAAAAGAAAATAAAAAGAAATAATAGCAAACATCACCTTATTCAACAAACTGGAGCAAGGTTATTCAACTAATCAAAAGAGGGAAAGAAGATCTGGGAAGATCAAAACTGCATCCTTTAAAATACAAAAATATAAGTCTCTGTTTCCAGTTTGACAGGTGAGTAACATAATCTTGTAAAGGAATTCAAGCTTATTAAAAACTTTAATTACAAACTGCTTGTTCATGTTCCAGTGTATGATATCCCAGTAAACTCTGTGTACCCGTAAAACATTATACAGGGATTTTAAATCGTTTTCAAAACTAAAGTTTATTTTTTTTAAATCACTGACAAGCCCGGGGTTTTCAAATAATCAAGTTGTTTTAATCCTCAAACAAGATAAAGTAAAGTCATTTAACCATACAGTAAGATATCCTCACTGTAACTTTGTTTTACAGGTATTTAACTGAGCTTTGATAAAAATAAATTGTTGAAAAATATTAATTCGAGAATATTTATTGAATCGATACTGCAAGGCATGAATTTTAAAACAAAAATGAAGATTTTTAGTTGGTTATTTTAAGAGTAGTCTGTATTTGAATAAAAACTGAACTTTTACAAATTTCTAGCAATCGATTCAATTTTAAATGCTAAAATTTGGTTCGAAGCTAGCTTGAACACTAGTGACTTCATAAAAATTATCAAAGGATTTTTCTATTGCGTGGGTTAGGGGGACGAGTTCGATTTAGGGTAAAACCCTGGGTTTCGCAGTGTTGGGTAAACGTGGTGATTTCGTCACCACGATTTGATCGAGTATCACGCAATTCCAGGTGAAGATAGAGGAAGGTATGGTCGACGTATGGCCGGAGTTTCGTGGCTTCGGGTGGTCGTAGTTGGTGAGTCAAGGGAAGTTTGTTCGAGCAATTTGTATTATTGGTTCGAGCTTCAGGCAAAAATTTCGATTTCGACTTTTAATCGAAACGCTGAGATTCGATTTCAAGTTAGGGGTCAAATCGTGGTTTGTTGGAGGTGTCGAGAGTTGCCGGAGGGGCGCCGCGGTGACGTGCACGTGCACGGTGGTGTTAGTGTCTGTGTTCTGCAATGTTGAGTTTAAAACTTAGCTTAAGAAAAGGGAAAAAAAGAGGGGGAAGAAGAAGATATGTGAACGATCAGGGGAGAGAGTCGGGGAAATTGACGAGGAGAACTCGAGTTGGCTCGAGTGGAAAGCAGTGTTTACTCGGGTTGTCTTGAGAATGGGTTAAGCCCAAATTTTTTAAAATTTATAATGTTAATTTAAATTATCAAGGTAATTAATAATTTAAAAAAAAACGAGATTAATTAATGATTGATTAAAGAATAATTTAAAGGTTAAAAGAAATTAGTTTAAAAGTCAAATTTCAATTTTTAAAATTTAAAATCATTGTATAATTGAAACTTATCAAGTTAGAAATTGAGTTTGATTTAATTCGAATATTAATCGATTGTATAAATTTGTCTATACAAGGTTTATAAATCGAGAAAACAAACTGGAATGGAAATGGATGGCAAATTAAAAGCAAAGGTGAGATTTTTCTCACTCAAAAATATATTTTGAATTGCAGTTATTGATTGTGTGGATTGCTATTGATTGTGATATTAGATATAGTAGGATATATCTATATATATAGCAATATATACATATTGGCATATGTATATATTGGATTGATTGATTTCCCGCCTCGTATAGCGGAAAAGACCCTATTGCGCCGTTAGTAAGCGGATTATTTTTATAAAACCCATATACCGCGATATTCCACCTCGAAGTGGAATTGGTATTGTGCTAACGTCTTTGGATGCAGGGAAACAAGTTGGAGGGATCCAACTGGATTCCTCAACTTTATTTATTTATTTACAGATATATTGATGTAGATTCTGTTATCATATTGATATATGATGTTGGATGTTGTGATTGACTAATTGATGCGTTGCATCATTGGATTCAAATTTTGAAGTTTTAAAATAACGATTTTAACTTTAAAAGAGATTTTTTTAAAGTGATTATTTGTAAGTATACGTTATTAAATTTTTGAATTAATTTACAAACGTTAAAATTACTAAAGTTATAAAGTTAAGATTTTGGTGAAATATAACCGAGAAGTGATTTTTGAAATAAACAGTTAAGTAATTTATAAAATAGTTTAAATTTGGATTTTCGAATTATTAAAAACGATGTATCTAAAAGATGTACAAAATTGATATTTATCAATTAAAATTTTTAGAATTTAAAACGAGTTTTTATAAATTGTGAAGATTTGAAGTTTATAGATTTATAAAGTATGAAGTTATAAAATGAATGAAATTGTAGAATAAAGACTGATAAGAAATTTACTTGTAAATTGGATTTTTGCCTTTAAGTGGAATATTGATCGAATTTGTTAATAAAGGAGATTTACAAATTGAAGTTGTTAGAAAATAGAAAGGTGAATTTATAAACGTTGTTTTATAAATTCAAAACCAATTTAATTTGATAAATTAAATATAGAAGGTTATTAAAGAAGATATATTCGCAATTCTGGATAGCGAATTATCCTTGAAATAAATGTGTAGAAAAGATTGAAATTGGGTTAAGTGAATTATATTCACGATTTTGGACAGTGAATATATTTTTAAGTAAAATGGATACGTTTTGAAGAAGTGATATTAAAAATGAAGTTAAACATTTTAAAGATGTTTTAAAATGTATTATGATATCGAATACATAGATTTCAACATTTTTATTGTTGAAATAGACGTTTTCGAGAAAATAAGGAAATGGTGGACTATAACACTGTTGTTATAGTAAATGATTTCCGAAAGGAAATATTTTTGTGTAGTATTGAGATTTATATATCTATCTTAATTTCGAATCCCTATACTGGTGATTTTGAGTCGTCGTAACGATGTTTTACGTAACATTCGTTTTGACTCAAATAAATGTTGTTATAGTAAATGATTTCCTTAAAGAATGAATTTATACTTAAATTCGATTTAAGTATATTGAATATTTTCAAATGTTGAAAATAAATGATTTGTGAATTACTTATTATTAAATAAGTATGGAAATGTTTTTCCAAATGAAACGAAACGTTTTGAGAATTTATCTTCTTAAAGATAAATCGAAAATGAATTTTTGAAATCAATTGAAAATCGAATATCAGTAGATATTCGAAAATATAAATTCACTATGGAATTTATAAAAGAAAGGGAAGTTGTTAAAAAAATAAATATTGATTTATTTTTGAAGTGTGGAAATTTTATATCTAGTAAAGATATTTTTGAAGACAAATAATTTGGAAAATTATTTGGAATCTGATGATGTTGCGCATCTTTATTGATAGTTAAATAACCGACTATCAATAATTACCTTGAATTGGTATTTGTTGTGAATTGGATAAATTTGAATGCCACACTTATTTTTGAATAATCGCTCACTATTCGGGTTAGCCGGGAAAGGACCATGGGGTCGTATAATCCATTCCGAATATGTGATACGTCGTTATAAATTGCATTTGAAGACCGGTGTTGAAGACCAGATATTTTTGAAAATGGAAGGATTACCGTCGAGTTACTCTACATCGGCTGATCTCTGGTTTAGAGGTTTTATCACCCTTAGTGACGGGAAGTCCGGACGCGATTAGAAATTTATCCGGATATGCAAGGGCTTCGTGAGAAGTGCCTTCGGTTCTGTTCGATCCCGGAACAGACTTGTATGGATTGTGTGTCTGACGTTACAATTTGAGATATAAAGCTGATTTCTTTCAAATACATTTCTGTTGGTGGCGAAGAATTTATTCTCTTAGCTTAACACCCTTCTCTGAGACGTACGAGCTCAGAGGTTATGTAGTTGAAATTTATCAGTGATATATTCCCAATTTGGTAACGTGGCATACTAAGTGTTGCTGTGAAATGATCAGTGTTTGATCATTTGTGATATGATCATTTGTTTGATCTTATATCTTTGTGATCATAGGTTGATCATTTGTTTGACCCGAAGCAGGGCTTTGTAGAAAGCGTAGCTTTGTGGACGAGACTTCGTCGAGCCTCACACCCCGGAAATGGTCAAAACAGGAAGGATGCAGCAAGGTTCTAGGGAGTAGCGCCCCTTAGTGTATGTCATTCCTTCTGGATAGAGGTGGTACCATGGTATGGAGCCCAGATACTTAACCTATGTGGTTGCTGCATTATTATTTTGATGTGGTTTGTTGGAAATCGGGGATCCTCGGGAAGATCGGTTACGATCGGGGGATGGCATACGCGTGTCAGTAGTTACCTATTTTTGCAGAGGTAACCCGGCCTTGTGTTGGCAGAGATCTGACCGTAATGTTAGGTTATTTCTCGGGTCGTCTATTCCAGGGACGTACCCATCGTGGATAGGAAGTTCCTTAGCCTGACCATTTGTTGGAAATCCAAAGAAACAATACGAGCCTTTACGATTTCAATTGTATAACCTGTCTCCTCAAGAGGCAGCTATAGCAGGCATAATATAATGGTACCTATGCTGGCTAAGATTTATATTCTACTTTCGAAATGTTTTCCACTATGCACTAATAATAATATCCAAAATGATTTGATTTTTGCGTAGTAAGCATCTTTGACTATCATAAGAAGAAATCTCCTCCAAGTCTGCGTTTGCATTGTGTGTGTGGTGGGAGGTCTTATGGTAGTTTCATTTTCCAAAAGCATTGCGAATTGATTTTAAAAATATTCCTTTGTTTATTTTAAAGATAACTGTTTTACGATCTCACACCAGTCACCATGACTGACTCGGAGTTTATTGTTTCCCTTCTAAACTCTGGGTGCCCACCAATTTCCACACGGGCAGCCTAGAGTTATGTTATCAGGATATTCTGGATATTCTGGAGCTTTGGAAGCAAGATGGATGACGAGACGTAGTATTTGTATCTGATAGTATTTATTCCGCTGTGTATTCTGTATGAGGACAAGTTTATATAACTGTCCATTGTTGTATATTGACTCTGATGATTGATGTATGTATAAACTGATATAGTTCTTTGTTTTAAAAGACTAGTGTTTATTTATTATATATTGTTCCGCTGCGATATGTGAGATTCTGATATTGTTTCTGTTCTGATGTTGTTCTTTATTCTCTTCTTTCTTTCTTCTGCTTTTCTCTTCTTCTACCTTTTTCTTCTATTTAAAACCCTCACTATTGGAGTTTCCGGCACTCGATTGCTCGGCAGTCGATAAAGTGAGTATCGATGTCGAATTTTCGAAAGTCGAAAATTTTTGTATGTGACAGCGTGGTATCAGAGCATATGGTTAAGCGACAACCCTGCTCTGTTGGGTGTTACTCATTAGAGATAGAGTCAGTAGTACTCTAGAATGAGTTTGAGTGTAATTATAGATACGAGCGCGTATTTGTTAGTTAATATAATTTTTTTTTATATTGTGATGATTGGTTTATTGAGTGGTATATGAACCTTCGTCGGCACAGTCTGCGCAACTGGATCGAAGGGGTTTCTAAACACTTGAATAGAACAATTCGGCACAGTATTGTTTTTAAATAGGGTAAATGAGATAATTTTACCCAAAACTATTTTTGTATAGAAAAGAAATCATTTTCTATGAATTATTATAGTATATGGATGCTTGGTTGTTAGGAAGTAATAACATTGAAATATTATCATTGTTATATTGAAATTGAATAAGAAATAAAATAATAACGAAAGATTTGAAGATAAATTCATTTGACAAATGAAATTTATAAATGTGAATTGGAAGATATTTGAAAATAAAATTCATATCATAAGTTTGAGGAATTATAGGAGATCGAATATGTCTATCTATGTTGTTTTCGTACCTACGAATTTCGAGGACGAAATTCTTTTAAGGGCGGAAGTTTGTAACGACCTCGAATTTTAAATTTATTTAAATTAATAATTATTGAGATTTTTGAATAAAAATAGTAAATTAATTGATAAAGTAAGCGAGTTTCCTCGGATCCGAATTAAAAATTGTTAAATCATTTAAATTTAAACATTATATATATAGAATTCGAGTTTAAATCTAAGTTTAAATGGTTTATTAATAATAAATAAATAATAATAGGTATTGAAGTAAAAATAAACATTTAAAATAGATATTTGAACAAATAAAAAAAAGGAAAGTAAACCATTTGCTAAACCTTAACAATAAAATAAAAATAGAAGTTCACTCATATTCATAAGTAATAAAACAAACATATACATTTAAAAGAAATATACATTAAACATATGGTGAAATGTAGTATTCAGCAAAACAAAACAAAGGAAGTAGTACTTGCAACCATAAAATAAGATGGCTGTAACGTACAAAGGGAACAAGAAATGCAAGAGAGTAAAGTATTTAAACAAAATAGTACTTATAAATATATATAGCATGAACACGACATGCTGTAAATACAAGGGAACATTTCATAATGATGCTTTCATTTAATGCCATTTACTTTAGCAACATCAAGGAAAATTTCAGCTGAGGATACATGCTTGCATTTAATGTTTTCAAGCCTACCCATCACTACAAAGTACAAAGCTTGTATAGAATAAGTATACATTACAATGATGCTCTGTACTCTACTTGAGCATGTATGTCCTCCTTATATACATGGCAATTGTCTTGGTTTATACGTTCAACAAATTTTTGCAAAGATCAGAAAAGAAAATAAAAAGAAATAAAAGCAAACATCACCTTATTCAACAAACTGTAGCAAGGTTATTCAACTAATCAAAAGAGGGAAAGAAGATCTGGGAAGATCAAAACTGCATCCTTTAAAATACAAAAATATAAGTCTCTGTTTCCAGTTTGACAGGTGAGTAACATAATCTTGTAAAGGAATTCAAGCTTATTAAAAACTTTAATTACAAACTGCTTGTTCATGTTCCATTGTATGATATCCCAGTAAACTCTGTGTACCCTGTAAAACATTATACAGGGATTTTAAATCGTTTTCAAAACTAAAGTTTATTTTTTTTAAATCACAGACAAGCCCGGGGTTTTCAAATAATCAAGTTGTTTTAATCCTAAAACAAGATAAAGTAAAGTCATTTAACCATACAGTAAGATATCCTCACTGTAACTTTGTTTTACAGGTATTTAACTGAGCTTTGATAAAAATAAATTGTTGAAAAATATTAATTCGAGAATATTTATTGAATCGATACTGCAAGGCATGAATTTTAAAACAAAAATGAAGATTTTTAGTTGGTTATTTTAAGAGTAGTCTGTATTTGAATAAAAACTGAACTTTTACAAATTTCTAGCAATCGATTCAATTTTAAATGCTAAAATTTGGTTCGAAGCTAGCTTGAACACTAGTGACTTCATAAAAATTATCAAAGGATTTTTCTATTGCGTGGGTTAGGGGGACGAGTTCGATTTAGGGTAAAAGCCTGGGTTTCGCAGTGTTGGGTAAACGTGGTGATTTCGTCACCTCGATTTAATCGAGTATCACGCAATTCCAGGTGAAGATAGAGGAGGGTATGGTCGACGTATGGCCGGAGTTTCGTGGCTTCGGGTGGTCGTAGTTGGTGAGTCAAGGGAAGTTTGTTCGAGCAATTTGTATTATTGGTTCGAGCTTCAGGCAAAAATTTCGATTTCGACTTTTAATCGAAACGCTGAGATTCGATTTCGAGTTAGGGGTCAAATCGTGGTTTGTCGGAGGTGTCGAGAGTTGCCGGAGGGGCGCCGCGGTGACGTGCACGTGCACGGTGGTGTTAGTGTCTGTGTTCTGCAATGTTGAGTTTAAAACTTAGCTTAAGAAAAGGGAAAAAAAGAGGGGGAAGAAGAAGATATGTGAACGATCAGGGGAGAGAGTCGGGGAAATTGACGAGGAGAACTCGAGTTGGCTCGAGTGGAAAGCAGTGTTTACTCGGGTTGTCTTGAGAATGGGTTAAGCCCAAATTTTTTAAAATTTATAATGTTAATTTAAATTATCAAGGTAATTAATAATAAAAAAAAAACGAGATTAATTAATGATTGATTAAAGATTAATTTAAAGGTTAAAAGAAATTAGTTTAAAAGTCAAATTTCAATTTTTAAAATTTAAAATCATTGTATAATTGAAACTTATCAAGTTAGAAATTGAGTTTGATTTAATTCGAATATTAATCGATTGTATAAATTTGTCTATAAAAGGTTTATAAATCGAGAAAACAAACTGGAATGGAAATGGATGGCAAATTAAAAGCAAAGGTGAGATTTTTCTCACTCAAAAATATATTTTGAATTGCAGTTATTGATTGTGTGGATTGCTATTGATTGTGATATTAGATATAGTAGGATATATCTATATATATAGCAATATATACATATTGGCATATGTATATATTGGATTGATTGATTTCCCGCCTCGTATAGCGGATGAGACCCTATTGCGCCGTTAGTAAGCGGATTATTTTTATAAAACCCATATACCGCGATATTCCACCTCGAAGTGGAATTGGTATTGTGCTAACGTCTTTGGATGCAAGGAAACAGGTTGGAGGGATCCAACTGGATTCCTCAACTTTATTTATTTATTTACAGATATATTGATGTAGATTCTGTTATCATATTGATATATGATGTTGGATGTTGTGATTGACTAATTGATGCGTTGCATCATTGGATTCAATTTTTGAAGTTTTAAAATAATGATTTTAACTTTAAAAGAGATTTTTTTAAAGTGATTATTTGTAAGTATACGTTATTAAATTTTTGAATTAATTTACAAACGTTAAAATTACTAAAGTTATAAAGGTTAAGATTTTGGTGAAATATAACCGAGAAGTGATTTTTGAAATAAACAGTTAAGTAATTTATAAAATAGTTTAAATTTGGATTTTCGAATTATTAAAAACGATGTATCTAAAAGATGTACAAAATTGATATTTATCAATTAAAATTTTTAGAATTTAAAACGAGTTTTTATAAATTGTGAAGATTTGAAGTTTATAGATTTATAAAGTATGAAGTTATAAAATGAATGAAATTGTAGAATAAAGACTGATAAGAAATTTACTTGTAAATTGGATTTTTGCCTTTAAGTGGAATATTGATCGAATTTGTTAATAAAGGAGATTTACAAATTGAAGTTGTTAGAAAATAGAAAGGTGAATTTATAAACGTTGTTTTATAAATTCGAAACCAATTTAATTTGATAAATTAAATATAGAAGGTTATTAAAGAAGATATATTCGCAATTCTGGATAGCGAATTATCCTTGAAATAAATGTGTAGAAAAGATTGAAATTGGGTTAAGTGAATTATATTCACGATTTTGGACAGTGAATATATTTTTAAGTAAAATGGATACGTTTTGAAGAAGTGATATTAAAAATGAAGTTAAACATTTTAAAGATGTTTTAAAATGTATTATGATATCGAATACATAGATTTCAACATTTTTATTGTTGAAATAGACGTTTTCGAAAAAATAAGGAAATGGTGGACTATAACACTGTTGTTATAGTAAATTATTTCCGAAAGGAAATATTTTTGTGTAGTATTGAGATTTATATATCTATCTTAATTTCGAATTCCTATACTGGTGATTTTGAGTCGTCGTAACGATGTTTTACGTAACATTCGTTTTGACTCAAATAAATGTTGTTATAGTAAATGATTTACTTAAAGAATGAATTAATACTTAAATTCGATTTAAGTATATTGAATATTTTCAAATGTTGAAAATAAATGATTTGTGAATTACTTATTATTAAATAAGTATGGAAATGTTTTTCCAAATGAAACGAAACGTTTTGAGAATTTATCTTCTTAAAGATAAATCGAAAATGAATTTTTGAAATCAATTGAAAATCGAATATCAGTAGATATTCGAAAATATAAATTCACTATGGAATTTATAAAAGAAAGGGAAGTTGTTAAAAAAATAAATATTGATTTATTTTTGAAGTGTGGAAATTTTATATCTAGTAAAGATATTTTTGAAGATAAATAATTTGGAAAATTATTTTGAATCTGATGATGTTGCGCATCTTTATTGATAGTTAAATAACCGACTATCAATAATTACCTTGAATTGGTATTTGTTGTGAATTGGATAAATTTGAATGCCACACTTATTTTTAAATAATCGCTCACTATTCGGGTTAGCCGGGAAAGGACCATGGGGTCGTATAATCCATTCCGAATATGTGATACGTCGTTATGAATTGCATTTGAAGACCGGTGTTGAAGACCGGATATTTTTGAAAACGGAAGGATTACCGTCGAGTTACTCTACATCGGCTGATCTCCGGTTTAGAGGTTTTATCACCCTTAGTGACGGGAAGTCCGAACGCGATTAGAAATTTATCCGGATATGCAAGGGCTTCGTGAGAAGTGCCTTCGGTTCTGTTCGATCCCGGAACAGACTTGTATGGATTGTGTGTCTGACGTTACAATTTGAGATATAAAGTTGATTTCTTTCAAATACATTTCTGTTGGTGGCGGAGAATTTATTCTCTTAGCTTAACACCCTTCTCTGAGACGTACGAGCTCAGAGGTTATGTAGTTGAAATTTATCAGCGATATATTCCCAATTTGGTAACGTGGCATACTAAGTGTTGCTGTGAAATGATCAGTGTTTGATCATTTGTGATATGATCATTTGTTTGATCTTATATCTTTGTGATCATAGGTTGATCATTTGTTTGACCCGAAGCAGGGCTTTGTAGAAAGCGTAGCTTTGTGGACGAGACTTCGTCGAGCCTCACACCCCGGAAATGGTCAAAACAGGAAGGATGCAGCAAGGTTCTAGGGAGTAGCGCCCCTTAGTGTATGTCATTCCTTCTGGATAGAGGTGGTATCATGGTATGGAGCCCAGATACTTAACCTATGTGGTTGCTGCATTATTATTTTGATGTGGTTTGATGGAAATCGGGGATCCTCGGGAAGATCGGTTACGATCGGGGGATGGCATACGCGTGTCAGTAGTTACCTATTTTTGCAGAGGTAACCCGGCCTTGTGTTGGCAGAGATCTAACCGTAATGTTAGGTTATTTCTCGGGTCGTCTATTCCAGGGACGTACCCATCGTGGATAGGAAGTTCCTTAGCCTGACCATTTGTTGGAAATCCAAAGAAACAATACGAGCCTTTACGATTTCAATTGTATAACCTGTCTCCTCAAGAGGCAGCTATAGCAGGCATAATATAATGGTACCTATGCTGGCTAAGATTTATATTCTACTTTCGAAATGTTTTCCACTATGCACTAATAATAATATCCAAAATGATTTGATTTTTGCGTAGTAAGCATCTTTGACTATCATAAGAAGAAATCTCCTCCAAGTCTGCGTTTGCATTGTGTGTGTGGTGGGAGGTCTTATGGTAGTTTCATTTTCCAAAAGCATTGCGAATTGATTTTAAAAATATTCCTTTGTTTATTTTAAAGATAACTGTTTTACGATCTCACACGAGTCACCATGACTGACTCGGAGTTTATTGTTTCCCTTCTAAACTCTGGGTGCCCACCAATTTCCACACGGGCAGCCTAGAGTTATGTTATCAGGATATTCTGGATATTCTGGAGCTTTGGAAGCAAGATGGATGACGAGACGTAGTATTTGTATCTGATAGTATTTATTCCGCTGTGTATTCTGTATGTGGACAAGTTTATATAACTGTCCATTGTTGTATATTGACTCTGATGATTGATGTATGTATAAACTGATATAGTTCTTTGTTTTAAAAGACTAGTGTTTATTTATTATATATTGTTCCGCTGCGATATGTGAGATTCTGGTATTGTTTCTGTTCTGATGTTGTTCTTTATTCTCTTCTTTCTTTCTTCTGCTTTTCTCTTCTTCTACCTTTTTCTTCTATTTAAAACCCTCACTATTGGAGTTTCCGGCACTCGATTGCTCGGCAGTCGATAAAGTGAGTATCGATGTCGAATTTTCGAAAGTCAAAAATTTCTGTATGTGACAAGTACATCAATCGTGAACTTGAAGACATTATTATTGAGTTAATTTCAAAGTTCAACCAAAACAAGTTCGAAATCAATTGCAGAGCCGAAGCCACATTTAAAATGCAGCAAGCACAAATAAAGGCAAGGCAAAATTGAACAAGTCAAGTATATTACAGGAATGAATATCAAATAACCGAAGTCAATTCTCAAAGCCCATAAAAAGTCAAATTTAAAAATCAACTATGACATTGCCGAAGTCATGGCATAAAGTGCACACGAGTTCAAAGTCATGGAACGACAATCAACAAGTTAAACACGCTACAGAGATGAACGAGCATGCCAATAAAATGAACAACACAAAGAACTAACAAATGCTTTACAATTCAAAACAGCAGAAAGACACAAGCACTGCTGATATTTGCAGTGCAAATCATGTGCAGGCCGAGATGTACACTTGAATGACATACCAAGTTTTACAACCCTATACTTTCTCTAGTAACATCATCGGAAAATTTACAGATTCGAACGCAAGTGAGAAGGCATAGAAGCAAATCAAAATTCAAGTTAATGCCGACGCCAACAAAAATTTGCTCAAAACATTTGCAGTTCAAATTAAACTGTTTCGAACCCTATATAAATAGAAACATCGTAGACAACCCACGAATTCAAACAAAGAAAATCACAAATTTAATTAACCCAGAAACAATTCAAGTTTGAATTAGATGTGAGTAAATACTCACCTTTGGACACAATCGAAGGAGCCTAAGTCAAAGAAAATCGACTAGATCGAAATCGACGCCGAGCACTCTCGAGATCGAGCGAAACCCAAATTTCTTTGAACGAAGAAGAACGAGCATTGAGGAACGAAGAACGCCTATTCTCACGAGCCCTAATTTGCAGACGAACGCAAGTCTAAAGCCCTACTATGGAGGAAGAGACGAACGAAAGTAAACGAGGCCCCCATTGTTTATTTTCTCATTTTGATTAGGGATTTCGAAAATGAAAGGGGGGAAAAGCGAACAAGAAACGAGAGCGGCCATTGTTTTTTTTCTCGTTCGTTTTGCTTTAGGGTTTTATTTTTATTTTTGAACGAAATCAATAAGGAAATCGGGTATAAACCTTTATCTCAACAAAAGGGAAAGGGCTGAATAAATTGAAAGGGGAACGGGCCTAATGTTTTTCTAAGTCCACAAACCCTTTAACAAATTTTATAAAAGAATTTCAACCAATTAAAATGCCAATAGCAATTAGCAACCAAATTAAATCGTCAATTGACGATTATAAATTTGTTACAAAACCCCGGGTTGTTACAAACTCCCCTCCTTATAAAAATTGCATCCCCGCAATTTTCATAAATAATTTCGTCAATAACACTTATTTTTCTAACATAAACTGGTTATGCTAGAAAAATAAAGTCAGGAACACAAGTGCCAAAGAAACCTTTTAATTCCAATAAAAGAGATTCACAAATTCTCAACAAAATATAATTATTAAATAAATAATCAGAAAACAACAAAACTGAATAAATGCAATTATCGGCAATATTTAATTATCAATTAGATAATTAGAATACAGAAATCACAAAACGGCAATATCTAATTATCGATACGATAATTAGAAAACAGCAAAATCTAATTATCAACAAAGATAATTAGAAAACAAAATTCGCAAATCGCAAAACTACAAATATCTAATTATCCAACAGATAAATAGAAAACACGAACTTCATAATCAGCAAGCTATAACTATCAACAGAGATAGATAGAAAACAACGATTTAATATAATCAACCTAATCTAGAATCAATTAGAGACTAGAAAATCCCAAATCAATAAAAATCAGCAATCAACCAATATCTAATTATCACAAACGATAATCAGGAAACATCAAATCATCAAATATCTAATTATTAAAAACGATAATTAGAAATTAAATCAACAAATATCTAATTATCTCAAATGATAATCAGAAATCATCAAATATCTAATTATCAAAAACGATAATCAGATGCACAAATATCTGATTATCAAAAACGATAATCAGAATCATAAATCAGCAAATATTTAATTTTCACAAATGATAATCAAATTTCAAATCAACAAATATTTAATTATCACAAATGATAATCAAATCTCAAATTAATAAATATTTAATTATCACAAATGATAATCAAATTTCAAATCAACAAATATTTAATTATCACAAATGATAATCAAATCTCAAATTGACAAATATTTAATTATCACAAATGATAATCAAATCTCAAATTAATAAATATTTAATTATCACAAATGATAATCAAATTTCAAATCAACAAATATTTAATTATCACAAATGATAATCAAATCTGAAATCAACAAATATTTAATTATCACAAATGATAATCAAATCTCAAATTAACAAATATTTAATTATCACAAATGATAATCAAATTTCAAATCAACAAATATTTAATTATCACAAATGATAATCAAATCTGAAATCAACAAATATTCGATTATCAAAAACGATAATCAAATCTCAAATATCTAATTATCACAAGCGATAATCAGAAAACATCAAATATCTAATTATCAAAAACGATAATCAGAAACACAAATATCCAATTATCAAAAACAATAATCAGAATCACAAATCAGCAAATATTCAATTATCAAAAACGATAATTAAATCTCAAATCAACAAATATTCAATTATCAAAAACGATAATTAAATCTCAAATCAACAAATATTCAATTATCAAAAAGATAATTAAATCTCAAATCAACAAATATTTAATTATCACAAATGATAATCAAATCTGAAATCAACAAATATTTAATTATCACAAATGATAATCAAATCTCAAATTAACAAATATTTAATTATCACAAATGATAATCAAATTTCAAATCAACAAATATTTAATTGTCACAAATGATAATCAAATCTGAAATCAACAAATATTCGATTATCAAAAACGATAATCAAATCTCAAATATCTAATTATCACAAGCGATAATCAGAAAACATCAAATATCTAATTATCAAAAACGATAATCAGAAACATAAATATCCGATTATCAAAAACGATAATCAGATATCTCAATTCACAAATATTTAATTATCTCAAACGATAATCAAATCAACAAATATTTAATTACCGACACGATAATTAAATCTCATAACAGCAAATATTTAATTATCGATACGATAATTAAATCTCATAACATCAGATATCTAATTACCTGCAGATAATTAGAAACAACAAATATCTAGAAATCAATTAAGATACTCTAGAAAATCAACATAAAAGGTTGGATCGATCCCATCAGATGGCGAGTTTTTAGTTCGCCGCACGTGCATCAACAAATGGCCGAAGCCTACCAAGTACTCAACATAATTTTGGCGCCCAACAAATGACCGGAAGGTCCGCAGAGTGACCCGAAGGTCCTCATATGACCCGAAGGTCCATCATAGTGGCTCGAAAGCACACAAAATCATCAAAATCATCAAAACAGCAGATATTTCAATTAACGAATCCGGAATTAACCGAAATACCAAACGCACATGTCCCATACCACGTGTTTTACTAAATCGTTTGATTCTCTTCATCGTTTCCTTGAAAGTGCAAAATTGTTTATTTTGTAAAAATACAGTTTACATTCTCAAACGGACAAGTCCGGAATTAAGCGAATCAGTAAAAGAAACGGGCCATAGTCCTCGATTTTGCTGAAACGTTTAAATCGCTTCTTCATTCTTTTGAAAGCGCAAACTGTAAAATTCCTGAAAACAATTTTATTTATTTTATAAAATAACAATTCACATTCTCAACTGGAAGTCCGGAGTTAAGCGAATCAGTAAAAGAAAGCGGTCATAGTCCTCGATTTTGCTGAAACGTTTAAATCGCTTCCTCATTCTTTCGAAAGCGCGAACTGTTAAAAATTTTATAAACAATTTTCATTTTAAAAAGATTTTCCAATCACGTGATTAAAGCAACAACATCAATAGCAATTTCGAAAAGAAAACCGCACTTCTCAAAACACCGTAAAAACGGATTTCAAAATCAGCATTGCGGGATAACCGCTTAAAAATCCACTTTAAAATTTGACGGTTACTGAAGTCAAAGCGATAGTAATTTCCAAATGTCAAAATCTCATCAAAATAATTTACATCAAAATGTAATATCAGTGAATTTTCATTCATCAAAAATTGTCAACTAAACATCGTGCTTCAAAATATAGCACTAGTGTAAAAATCCCGTTATAGAAATAACGGCAACAAAATACGTTTAAACCAAACATCGGTTCAACGTAAAAACAATGCAGTAACGTGCAACTCAAATTTGCACGTACTACAAAATGAACAAAGAAATCATTTGAATGTATCTTCAATGAAGATAATTCAAAACAGCTAAATAAATCTAATAAATAATGATTAGCATAAAAGAAACCCAGCAAAAATCTCAACAAAAAATCATATAACTGCGTTTCGAATCCTCAAATCGGATTCGAAATTTTCAAGGAAACAAAATAAACACAGCTATGTAAACAACAAATGAAATTTATTTCAATTTCATATTTTGATTTTTAAATCAAAAAGATTATCAGTTGTACTCAGCGAAGACAGTTTCACTGTTTCCGCTGCGCACTCTGATAACAGAACACAATTTAATCAAATCAACAAAACACAGTTTCACTTTTATTTTTAAATAAAGATATTTAAAAATTTCATCATAATTTCAAAACTTTAGTTTTGACTCAAAGCACAAATAAAACATCGACAAATAGTTGTAACATATGTTCCATCTAAGTTATTGTAACGACCCGTAAATTTCAGTGGTTTTATTTATTTAATTAATTGAATTTTGTGAAATTTTAAGCGATAAAATTTTGAAATATAAATTTGATATTTGGAATGCGTCTAATTAAACATAGCAACCGGTAAATTTTCGTCCGAAAATATGAAAATTTATTTCGTGCGTAAATTCACTTCAATTTAATCAGTTAAAATTGATGATAATAAAAATGTTTTCCAAACCTGAATATTTTTACATAGAAAATTTGTAAATCATCTTCTGAGTGAGGCGGCATCTTTCGTTTCATCAAATTTGGACATCTATTGCTCCGTCGATCTTATTTTCGGCAGAATTGCAGCATTTTCGGTACCGATTATCGACTTTTGATCGGATGATCGTACCACTAATATCTGTATACCGTTTTGATCCTCTCATCGTGCTGATCTCAATGGTATATTTATCTCTGTATTTTAAGGTCCGGTACACGATGGAAACAATAAACTGTTCGTTGTAACGGTATTATAAATTGTGACTTTATTTCTTTCATCGGTTTCAAAATTTGAAACGTACTGTCCAATCAACCCATTTATTAATTTGATAAATTTTGCATAATCAACGGACTACTTTTACCAATTCATCATTTCAATTATTTATACAACTGTCTGTTTTCCTCTGCATCTTTATTTCCTACCGTTATATGCATTTTACCAATTGTTTTGAGAGCTTTATCTTTCGAATTCGAATAGTGTCTGACTTGGTAACCTCACCTTCTCCATTTAATATTGCCTTTATTTGTTTGTCAGCACACGTTACAATAAAACAATATATTATCAATCACCCTACCATCTTCCACTTCGCCCACGCCCTTCCTCTACTCCGCCTTCCTCTGCACTTTTTCTTCCCCTCTTTTAAAACCCATCACCACAACATCCTCAACCCGTTCGAGCACGTCCTCACCATGCTGTTCGAACGCCGTCAACCCCAAAGGAAGCCATCTGCTCCGCCTCACTCTATTGGCAGCCGACTTCAACTTGCCACAAACCCAAGTGCAGCCACGCAAGCTCCTCCGCATGCTTGGCCTCCCACCGATCTCTCTGCCTCGTGCTACCATCGACCGAGATCTCATCTCGTTATAGCAGCTACTCAAAAAAAAAATTATATTAGAAGGTATATATTTATTGTTCAGAAGTATGGTGTTAAGTGTTTGTATATATACATATATTATATCGGTTTGACATTTCTTTAAACTGTGGTTATTTACATCTGTTAGTTTCTAAGTTATATATATATTTGGTTGTTATGTAATTTATGTAAATACTTGTATATACCAGTTATCGTATATATACATATATATTGTATATTTAGTTTATATTTGAGTCTAGTTTAAGTTGCATACCGTATGTTATATTTAGTGTTGCTATAAATTCTCTTCTAACAACATATTTTTGTTATACTGTATGTCTATACAAGCTTATTTTATAATATAGTGAGGTTGATTTATATGTACGTACTTTAAACTATCGGGTTTGATGATTAAATTGATAATATATTTACACTCTGTTTTCCAGAAATACTAGTTTGCTTGCTCTGTTTCGATTTTGTACTAGCTTGATTGACGTGAAGGGTTTAATTGTACATATTATTATATATATCTTTTACAGGTATCAGTTTATATTACATTGGCTGTTGAAATAGTGTGATACAACTATTGCTATATAGTTTGTTATATATTACGGTAGATAGTATACTTTGGTTTGGTCTCTAAATATATATATTCATGCCTTCAAAAAAATATAATACTGTTATATATATATAGCATATATAAAGTTTGTATACGAAATGTTATCTGAGTCCACTCGTATATAAAGCTGTCTATAACCTATATACATACAATTTTTAGAATGTTTATAAAGATGTATGTTGGGTGAATTCTTACCCAGAAGACCTCGAGACCCAGAGACGTGATTCATTCGGCAGCTCTCCCCCGAGTCCATTCGGCATGACCCATTCGGCAGCTCTCCCCCGAGTCCATTCGGCATAACCCATTCGGCAGCCCTCCCTCGTGTCCATTCGGTAGACCTTCATCCGGCAACTGCCACCGGTCCAACCTCACCACTCCACACTTCACCGGATGAAGCCCAACCAGACCAACTCCATACTTCACCGAACCAAGAGAATACCGAACCAGACTGCCAGGCCAGATCACTTCAGCCCAGGCCCACCAGCAGCTGTATACATCCAAGACCCCTGCCCCCAACCTCACTCTATAAATAGAGAGGCAGGGGTACAACAATGGGGGACAAGTTTGAGAGCTCAAGCACGGAGAGAACTTTCAAACAACTTTCTTTTACTTGTATCAAAGCTTTGTACTTGTAATCAAAACAAGAGAAGAGAAATAACATATAAAGTGGACGTAGGCACATTCTGGCTGAACCACTATAAATCTGCGTGTCTTTTTACAGTTTAGCCCCTGCTTTTCATATATTTGCATAAATCACCCAAATCACTAAGAATAACATAAGATCTACTAAATCATACAACTTTGAGGTGTTTGTCCATTTTTTGTGCAAACATTTTTGGTGCTTTCATTGAGAGCTAGAAGCTCGAAGCTTCAGCTTCATCCGCTTAACAAGTTTTCCTAACACCATCGTCCGCCGCTTGGAAAACATGCCTCCCAAACAGAGAAAAGATGTTAACAAAGGAAAAAACATCGCATCCAGCAGCCTTCCTGATCCAGCTGCCACAAATCAAGTGAACCGTCCTCCTCCAGCAACGGCAACAAATGAAGGACAGGCTAACCCAGCCACTCCTGCCACAGAACAGCCTGCAGCAATTACTAGGGCAGATTTGGACAGAGTTGTTGTTGAAGTAACTAACCGCTTCACGTCCCAGCAGGAAGCCTTGGTAGACCATCTCATGTCACGCTTGAGGGACGCTGAAGAATCCAACCGCAACACTGAATCATGGGGCGAGTCCCAATCTGGAGGATCTCAGAGACAGCAAAGATCTTCCTTCTTCGAAGGAGCTAACGGCAGGGGTAGCCATGGTAGGAGCCGAGACCGAGCTCAGCCCGAAGTTAGGCCTGAGGAAGCGTTTGGTGCCGAACCCAACGCGGAAGGTACCGGGCGGAGGTCAACTGCAGCTGAGCCGGTCATGCTGCCTAACCACAGGAACACCAATGAACGGGGCCGAGCTAGAGTTCAGCCCGAAGTTGGACCCGAGGAAGTGCTTAGATCAGAACCCAACAGGGGAAGATCAAGGCAAGGGCCAACTGTAGCTGACCCAAGCATGCTCCCAGAAGATCAAAGGCAGCCACTGGAAAATATGAGGAATGATAGACGATACCATCCCTACAGGTTGTCTGGTCGGAGTCAACCCCACAGAACGGAACCAAACTCATTTCTGTCCGCTCCAAATTCTGATGAAAGGATGGCACGCTTATTCAGAGAGTGTGTCCAACGGGAGCAAAGAGATCGAGGGATAGGCGCTAGGGTAACCAGCCCTTTCGCCCGCAATATCGAAATTGCTATCACCCCCCGAGAATGGAAGATGCCAACAATGGAACCCTACAAAGGAACCTCCGATCCCGTTGTACACTTACAGAGGTACACGCAGCATATGCTCATGAGTGGAGCAACAGAGGGAGTGCTGTGCAAATGCTTCCCGCTCTTCTTAGCAGATCTTGCTACCTCCTGGTTCTGTCATCTACCCCAAGGATCCATCAGCTCATGGGAAATGTTGAAAGAAAAATTCATCAGTCAGTTCCGCATTCATGTGGAGCAACCTAAGGACGCTTATTCCTTATCCAGCGTCAAACAGAAACCTGGAGAAAAGCTGCAACAATACCTAACCAGATTCAACGCCGCAGCAGCCGCAGTTCAAGATGCCGATGAGAAGCTTATCCTAATGGCCCTCTGCAGTGGGGTGCATCCGGACACTAAATTTGCTAGGAGATTGACAAAAGAAAAACCAGCTACTTTACCCGATTTCTTCCATGAAGCCGGGAAATACATGAGGCTTGAGGATGCTGCCATTGAGGGGCAGTCAGGACAGCAAAGTAAGACGACCCATGGCAATGCCCCTGCTGTGGCAAGGGACGTTCGAAGAAATGATTCCAGAGACAATGCTGGGGGCAAGAAAGTAGAGAAACGCCTATATCGGCCAGGACCAAGATTCGACTCTTACACCCCTTTGAACGAGACCGTCGAAAACATCTTCCTTGCCACCCAAGGCGAAGTTAGATACAAACGCCCACCATACAAGAAGGAATCAGATAGCGCACAGAAATCTGGAAAATTCTGCCGCTTCCACGAATCCCACGGACATGATACCAACGAATGCCATCATCTCCGAGATCTGATTGAGGAACACATCAGAAGAAAGAAACTGGAACGCTATGTAAAAAGTCAAGGCAGGACTCCAGATCCTGCCAATGAAAACCCAAGGCTACCCTCACCAGGGACCGGCAGAGGCGACCGCAACGCTAGCAGCTCTAGTCAAGAGAAGATAGTGGTCCATACCATCTCAGGAGGTCCACACATCGCAGACAGAAGTTGGAAAGAGATGGAAAGATATGGGAAGTCGCTCAGAGACAATAGAGACTGTGTCAATACGGTTATAGAAGAGCGCCACCCAAAGCGGAAAGAAAGTGATGACATCACATTCAGTAAACGCGACCTAGAAGGAAGACAGTACCCTCACATGGATCCCATGGTTATCTCTGCCCGACTCGGTCCCGCCGAAGTTTACCGAATCCTGGTAGACACTGGAAGCTCTGTAAATATCCTGTTCAAACACGCATTCGACAAAATGAGGTTGTCAATGAAGGACGTATCTCCCTGCGATAAACCGCTACACGGTTTCACTGGAGATGCGAAAATGCCCATCGGGCGGCTGGACCTCTTCGTTGAAATCGGAAGCCATCCCCGCTCCGTTGTAAGGAAACAGACGTTTGTGCTGATAGAAAACCATTCGGCCTACAACGCCTTCCTAGGAAGACCAGCCCTATCTGACTTCCAGATTGTCCTAGCCCCGTGGTGCCTAAAAATGAAATTTCCAACAGACAGTGGGGTAGGGGAAGTGGAAGGAGACCAAGATATTGCACGAGACTGCTATGTAACCGAACTTCGCAACAACCACAGGAGAGATAAAGGGAAAGGTGTAGAGATTGCTCTCTGCACAAAAAGCCTTGAAGCATAGCAACTAAAGAAAGCCCCTCCTCTTCGATACACCAGCGACCCTTTCAATGAATTAGACCCGAGGGACAAAGAGGAGGAGGCCACCGCCGAGCCTGCAGAGGCTATGGAGTTTATATCTGTAGACAAGCACGACTCAAGTAGGCTACTGAAAATTGGGTCGCAATTGAAAACCGAATTGAAGGAACAACTCGTTGATTTTCTCCGCCACAACTTAGATGTATTCGCTTGGTCACACGCTGACATGACCGGAATCTCCCCCAACATAGCGTGCCACGTATTAAAAATTGATCCTACCAAGGCACCCGTAAAACAAAAGAAGAGAAGTATGGGGGCAGAGCGATCAGCAGCCCTCGATGAAGAAGTAAAGAATCTACTCGCCAATGACTTCATACGAGAAGCTATTTACCCAGAATGGATCGCCAACCCGGTACTAGTAAAGAAGGCTAATGGGAAGTGGCGGACCTGCATTGACTTCTCCAACCTAAATGACGCCTGCCCAAAGGATTGCTTCCCGCTTCCCAGAATCGACCAACTTGTAGACAGCACAGCCGGGCACGAACTCCTGTCTTTTATGGATGCATACTCAGGATATAACCAAATTCCTATGCATGCTCCCGACCAAGATCACACTAGTTTCATCACCGACCGGGGTTTGTACTGCTACAAAGTGATGCCCTTCGGACTTAAAAACGCAGGAGCCACCTACCAGCGCCTCGTCAACAAGATGTTCGCAGGGCTAATAGGACAAACAATGGAAGTATATGTAGACGACATGCTGGTAAAATCACGGAAAGCCAAAGATCACGTAAGCCACCTGGGCGAGATGTTCCAGGTACTTCGACAGTATGGAATGAAGTTGAATCCACTAAAGTGCTCCTTCGGAGTGTCATCAGGAAAATTCTTAGGATTCATCGTCCATGCCCGAGGGATAGAAGCAAACCCTGAACAAGTCCGAGCATTAAGAGACATCAAGATACCTTCCACCCGAAAGGAAATGCAAAGCCTAAATGGAAAAGTGGCTGCCCTAAGCCGATTCATCTCCAAAGCAACGGACAAGTGCGTCCCCTTTTTCGAAGCTCTAAAGAAAGATAAAGGAAAGTTCGAATGGACGGACGAATGCTTGACCGCTTTCCTTAACCTAATCGAACACCTCCAGAAACCACCAGTACTCTCGACCCCAAGCGAAGGCGAAGAATTATACCTATACCTTGCTGTGTCATCTCACGCTCTAAGCGCTGCCTTGGTAAGAGAAGATAACCGTACGCAACGACCAGTTTACTTCGTCAGTAAAAGGTTTACTGGGGCAGAAGTCAGATATCCTAAGCTCGAAAAGTTAGCATACTGTTTACTAATCACTTCACGAAAGCTACGTCATTACTTCCAATCCCATTCCATCAAGGTTCTAACCAATCAACCACTGAGGCAGGTACTCCATCGTCCCGACACTTCCGGGCGACTACTTAAATGGTGTATTGAGCTGAGTCAATATGATATCACCTATCACCCTCGCACCGCCATCAAGGGACAAGCCATGGCTGATTTCATTGCAGAATTCACTACCAACGAGGATAAGGAGCAACTGGAAATAACAGAAGATATCAAGTGGAATCTCTTTGTGGACGGTGCATCTAACGAACAAGGCTCGGGGGCAGGTGTGGTAATCATCACTCCCAGGGGAAATAAACTGCACTATGCTATAAGGTTGGAGTTCACTGCCACCAACAACGATGCAGAATACGAAGCAGTAATAGCCGGATTAGAAATTGCTATCGAGATCGGAGCCAATTCTTTGTGTCTTCACAGCGATTCTCAGCTTATTGTTAATCAAATACTAGGGGAATTCCAAGCTCGAGAAGAACGACTCATAGCATATCTAAAGAAGACCAAGTTACTTCTCAGCCGATTGGACCACTACTTAGTCAAACACATCCCTCGGGAAGAGAACCAAGAGGCCGACGAATTGGCAAAGCAAGCAAGTATGAGAGACGTCGCCATCTTCGGGGCAATAACTGTCTCAAAGCAAATGATCCCGAGTTTTGAACAAGTGAATCTGATAGCTGCAACCGAAGAAGCAACTTGGATAACTCCCATCCGAGACTACCTACAAAATGGCACACTACCCGACGGGCGTAACGAAGTCAAGAAAATCTTGAGGAAAGCGTCCCGCTACACAATACAAGGAGACATCCTCTATCGGCGTGGGTTCTCTAACCCATTATTAAGGTGTGTCGCCGGAAGGGAAGCCAAGGAAATCTTATCCAACATTCATCAAGGAAGCTGCGGAGATCACACCGGAGGGCAAACATTAGCAAAAAAGATACTCCGATACGGATATTTCTGGCCCACCTTAGGCAAGGACGCCTTAGATTTCGTCAAGAAGTGTGACAGATGCCAAAAGTTTGCTAAGGTCCCTCGGCTACCAACAACCGAGATTACCCAGATGACCAGCCCTTGGCCCTTTGCAGTATGGGGAATTGACTTAATCGGTGAACTGCCAATGGGTCGAGGCGGCGCCAAATATGCTATAGTAGCAGTCGACTATTTCACCAAATGGGTGGAAGCAGAACCTCTAAATAAAGTATCTTCAGCGAAAGTTATCAACTTCTTAATCAAAAATGTTCTGTGCAGGTACGGAGTCCCACTAAAAATCATATCAGACAATGGACTTCAGTTTGACAGCGAGGAATTCGCCAACTGGTGCCAAGAACACGGAATTCGCAAAAGCTTCTCATCCGTAGCATATCCCCAAGCAAACGGACAAGTCGAAGCAGTCAACAAAATTCTGAAAACTCTGATCAAAAAGAAGCTCGAAAAGTCAAAGGGCGCTTGGGTGGATGAACTCCCTACGGCACTATGGGCCTACCGCACATCTTTCAGAACATCAACAGGGCACACTCCTTTCTCTTTGGCATACGGATCGGAGGCTATGCTCCCAGTTAAAACCATTGTGCCTTCCCACCGTAGGATCCACTATAACCCAGAAGAAAACGAAGAGCTCCTCAACATGTCTTTGGATCTAGTCGAGGAGAGAAGGAATGATGCAGTCCTAAAAACAGCAGCCCACAAGCAAAAGGTGGCAGCACAATACAACTCCAAAGTCAAGCATCGTGCCTTACGAGAAGGGGATCTTGTCCTCAAGCGAATCTTCCCTCGCCCCGGAGCACTAGACCCAATCTGGGATGGACCATATGTAATTCATAAAGATCTCCACAACGGAGCCTATATTTTGTCAACAGTGGACGGGGAGGTGTTCCAGAGGGCATGGAACATCCAACACCTCCGTCGATACTTTTCTTAACTTGTATTGCCCATATGAAGTGAATTAACGAAGAGAATCAGTGGACGTAGGCATTTTTTCGTGCCGAACCACTTTAAAAAAGCCTTGTCTCTTTTTAGCTTGTTCCTTTGTATCTTGGCTGCTTGTTAACTTTATCCTTTTCTGTTGAACAAAATCCTGAGCATATAGCATTTCTATTCAAAGCACTCCACAATGCAACTCCACGTGGACAAGCCCCAACAGGTACTATGCGAATCTATGCCCTCGCCAATGAGACACTTTTGCTCCAGCATCCCTCTGCTGCGGGTTAACTCATTGCTCGCGACGGCCCTTAAAGCCAACTGTAATGAGCCGATTATAAGCCACCGAGAAGGCCGACTATAGCCGAGGCAGCTCATTACGGCGTTAGGCTCGCCGGCGACTGTGAACCGATTATAAGCCCCAACATAAGGTGTGGCCAGCCAGGGGCAGTTCACAGTTGGCGATCGGCACCCACGCTAGCCGGCCACAGTAAGTCGAATAATACCCATGAGTACGGGCCATAATGGCCCGGGTAGTTACTGTGCGCGATCTCGGCTCCGGTGTGTCTTAAGTGCGGCTGTGGTAAAAAAGAATTAACTCCCCGCGGAGGCGTAAGATGGGTGACAAATGTCTCCAAGACCCACAGCTAGGGAAAGTGACTACAAAACCCGTTTGCCACGAACTTAAGCACATCGAAGGCCTTCCGTGACTGGAAGTTTTACTATTTCACATATTTCAATTTTACTTAAAAAACTTTCCTCCTATCCTCTATAACAAACCATAAAGTACAGGATGCAGGGTAAGAGGTACCCGCCAATGGATGCAGAGATTCACAATCAGATGGCGGGGCAGTCAACTGCTCTCCATGCTTGGTCATATAAGATATTCGAAACTGCCATTTACAAACAGAACATGAAAGGCGGTATTTTCTTCCTTTATGTACAAATGCATGACTATAATTTGATTTTTCCACACCACACGCTAACATTGCAAGTCATGAGATTATGATTTAAAACCAGAATCTGACATCAAACACAATTTAATTACAAGAATACACATAGCTACATTTCTCATACGATATGTCGAAATAGCAACAAATATTCAAGAAATGACAAAATCAACTTGAGCTAAAAAATTACACGTCAAGAATAATGTTATTACAAGTAGCAAGAATTACAACTTGGAAGTTACCCTACTGTCTTAAGACTAACAGATACAACAATGCCAAGCCTACAAAAAGAATTTTTCAGGTTCAGTCATGGAGCTGGTTGCGTCGAAGTCTTGTCCTTGTTCTTTTGCCCGCCTGTCCGGTCATAAAAAGGGTTCATTAGTGATGAGTAACCAAGTTAACAGAAAGACTAGAAAGGAAGACTTACCAGTACTAGCTTCTTGACCATCCTGGTCGTCATCTTCTACCTGCACACCCGCCTCTTCGGCAGCAAGCAGCCGCATACCCTCCTTTACCGCCACTTTCTCCTCCTTGGTGAACTGGGCCGTGACCACATCCATACTGAAGACCGTTCCACCCTCTTTATCTGCATCAGCCTTAGCCTCCTCCAAAGCCCGAAGATATATCTTGGCCATGACTCTGGGATAATCATCCATCCAAGAGAGGTTACCCTGCTTCCAAGTCCGGAAATACATGTCCTGGAGCATGTCATCCATCATTCCTTCGTTCTCCTCAAACTCCCTCATCCGGGCATCGGAGGCCGACAACCTTTCCACGGCAGCATCTCTCTCCAGTCTGTATCTCGAGCAATCAGCTTGAAGGGACCTCCGCATCACCGCCATCTCTTCCCTCAACTTAGCTTGAGCAAGCTCGGCAGCCTCAAGCTTCTCGGACAATTCCTCCACCTGCTCGAGATCCGCTCTCCGAACCTCATCCACCGTGGTAATAGCCATATCAATCCGCTCTTTGCAAGCAGCTTCCATTTTCCGCAATTCGGCCCGACTAGCCTCTTCCATGGTTCTCCTTAATCGCCCAGCGGCAGCCTCATGCTGAGAAATCTGGATAGCCTGATCCGCAAGCTGCTTGGCCTGATCCGAGACCACCAATCGAAGTCGGATATTGGCGCTCCCTATCTCCTCTCCGGCCTTAACCAGCCGAGCGTGATGCCCCATCAGCTTCTTGGCCTCCTCCGCCACCCGATCAATGTTGGCCTTGGCCTCGTCTCCCATAGTGACTATACGAGTGGTGAGTAGATCGAGGTCTAAGGACTTGGCTTCGTCAAGTACTCGTACCATGGGGTTACGGGGGAGAAGGTGTTCACCAGTAACTTCGTCAAAATTAATATCCTGAGAACCCGGATCCAGATCAGGATGACCGGCAAATGGATTACGGGCCAGATCGGGACGGTCGATATGAACAACAGAAGGGTTTCCGGATGGGTGTGGAGAAGATACAAACTCGCTGCCCTCCTCAGTAATATCATGAATAGGCTGAGCCGGAGGCTGAGAACCGAGCGAAGTTTCGGATAAAGGATGACTCCTCTTCCTCTGCTGAATACCCTCTTCGATGACCCCAAGAAGAGGACGGTACCCGACTACATCCCCGGAGCGTTGGGCTGAGGGCTTCGGCTTAGCAGAAATTTTGGAAAGTTTATATTGCTCGAGCCTGTGTCGAAGGTCTGAAGCTTTGGGCGTCTTGCCTGCTCCTGATATAAAGAACAAGTGTCATAATCTTACATTACAATATGATTCAAGGAACGCGGTAAATTGCAAGATTAGAAAAGGAAAAGAAACACAGCTGTGGTTGTACAAACCCTGGGGAGGAGTGGGATACTGCAATAAGTCCCGGATTTCATTCCAGGACGGGAGCGGGTCATAAAATATTCCTAAGTCCCTATCATTAGTGAAGCGTGCAGGGGTCAAGAGTTCACCTTGAGTTGTCAAAGCCACCTTGGCCGGAATAGTCGGAGAAGACTCACTTGCACCAGTCCCGGTTTTGTCCGCCTCCCCGGTCTTCTCTACCAAAGCCGGATCATCACCCAACTCCTCAAAAGCCTGACGGAGAGCATCGTCCGTCCACTCTTGCATCTCGCCTACTTGCCCAGAAGACAAAGCCCTGGAACCATCACCACCCTGTCCATCGCCACCCTCGTCACCAAGACGCTCAACGTCACTCCCGCCCTCCGCCTCACCTCTTTCCTCCTCCGCGTCTATCTCCCCCTGAGTAAGTGGACAATTGCTGGGAGAAGGACCGTCTGACCTCTTAAGTTTCTTACCTCCAACGGCTGGAGGTTTCGTGAATGGTTTTCTCTTTCCACCCTCTGCCGCAACGCCTCCCTTGGCCTGAGCAGCCGCCCTCTCTTCCGCCGTTTCCCTCAACTTAACTACAGACTGCTGCGGAAGGATCAAGTTGTATTCTAGAAGGATCGCATTTCTAATCAAGTAAGCAGATGATCTGTATTTCCCAAGAATGCCTTCTATCTCCGCCGCCGTCTGAACCAGGCGGTCAGTTTCCACAACAGGAAAGCCACCTGTCGCTAGCAAAAATGAGAAAGTATGAGAAGAAGCATCACAATCAGGATAGAAATTATAAGTAAAAGCATCAACTTACATCCAGAGGTAAAGCGCCGGATAGAGACGGAGTCGTCCCTAACAAAGAACCATTCTTTCTTGAACATGCTGAATTTGGAGTAAAGGTCCAGGACCGGCTTGAAGGTCACAGCAGATTCCAAGTTAATATATGGGGACCCCTTCTTGTAGCCCCTTAAGTTGTACAAGTACCGGATCTCCCGGTTGGAGGGAGCGCGACCATACTTCCTCCGAAAAATAACGAAAAGGCTCACCAGTATGGCGTAAGAGTTAGGCTGAAGCTGAAATGGGGCCACCTTCAGGTACGTGAGGAAGCTAACTATCCAAGCATTGAGAGGCGGGATAGCACCACACATGCAATGGTACCTGCTATAAGCGAAGTATCCTTCGGGAGGACTGTATGGCATGACTCCTGGACCCGGCAGCAGCATGAGGGCTCTATCAATCCCAAAAGAACGAGATATAACATCGAGTTGCTCCTCTTTGAGAAGGCTAGGAAAGCAGTCAGGCGGGGAATCCAGCAACTCCTGGGGACCATATCCATCCACTAATGACCTCGGGGCGGGCCCATGACGCTCCGATCCTGATTGAGCTGGGGGCACAGCCGATGACTCTCCTTCACCCACGGATCGCTTCTTGTCTGATCGAGTTTCTACTTTGCGAGACATTATCTACAATACCGGAAAAACACATTTAGAACAGAGGATATAAACAAGTATATGACTTCATTCGGTAAAAACATATTCAGTATCATTTTCATTCGGTGGTTCAAGTATGGGTTCATTCGGTGTCTCGAGTGTAAGCAAAGAAAGTTCAAAGTGCTCAAACTCCCATCGTCATTCGGTAAAGACAATGGAAATTCTCGAACTCTCAAGGTCCATTCGGTGGTTCAAGTATGGGTTCATTCGGTGTCTCCCGTTCTCGTCCGGTAATACGAGAATAAGATCTCATTCGGCAGAATAAAATCTCACCTGATTCGGCAATGATAAGGGTCTAGTTCGGAAAAAATGGGAGTCAAGTGGTTCGGCTATCTCGAAAAGTGAAGAAACAATAGTAGAGTGGCGCCCTTATTTATAAGCGAAGCACATCGACCGGACCAACTGGCTCGGCGCAACCAAGACCGAACGAAGGAAGACAAAGCACGACATATGTTAGACATATGCCCTACTTTGGGGGGCAAATGTTGGGTGAATTCTTACCCAGAAGACCTCGAGACCCAGAGACGTGATTCATTCGGCAGCTCTCCCCCGAGTCCATTCGGCATGACCCATTCGGCAGCTCTCCCCCGAGTCCATTCGGCATAACCCATTCGGCAGCCCTCCCTCGTGTCCATTCGGTAGACCTTCATCCGGCAACTGCCACCGGTCCAACCTCACCACTCCACACTTCACCGGATGAAGCCCAACCAGACCAACTCCATACTTCACCGAACCAAGAGAATACCGAACCAGACTGCCAGGCCAGATCACTTCAGCCCAGGCCCACCAGCAGCTGTATACATCCAAGACCCCTGCCCCCAACCTCACTCTATAAATAGAGAGGCAGGGGTACAACAATGGGGGACAAGTTTGAGAGCTCAAGCACGGAGAGAACTTTCAAACAACTTTCTTTTACTTGTATCAAAGCTTTGTACTTGTAATCAAAACAAGAGAAGAGAAATAACATATAAAGTGGACGTAGGCACATTCTGGCTGAACCACTATAAATCTGCGTGTCTTTTTACAGTTTAGCCCCTGCTTTTCATATATTTGCATAAATCACCCAAATCACTAAGAATAACATAAGATCTACTAAATCATACAACTTTGAGGTGTTTGTCCATTTTTTGTGCAAACAATGTATATTTGCTGTGACTTATCATAGCTGTGACTAACACACCTAGTACATAAGTTATACTAGTACCGCATAATGGTTGTTGTATATAGAGTTATATCGAGTCTGCCTATTTGGGTGTCTGAGTATATATATATATATATATATATATTTGTGGGTTGAGATATGCATATATAATTAGTTGTCTGCATATAAATGTTCTATTGTATATTTGGCATGTGAGTTTGGGTAGTCGCCTGCATTATATGAATATTTATAGTCTATATTTGTTTACAAGTTTAGTTTTGTACTGTTATATAGATATTTTCTCTCTGCAGCTTATATACCAATTTTTATAAATAGTATATATATGTTTAAAACTGAAATTACACGACTTTATGTAATCTGCTTTGAGCCGGTATATTTATTTTAGGAAAGCAAGTTTATATTAATATTCTTATGAACATTAGTTTTGAATTTTAAATATAAAGATTTTTCTTTCTATTTGGTTTGTCTGTATATTGGTTTAAATTATATATGTGTATATATATATATGATCAACCTTATTTAAATATTGCTTTATGCATATTGTTTAAGTATTGTTTTGAAACTTTAAATTATTTGACTTTAAATTATATGTGTTTTAACTTAAATAATAGAATTTGAAATATATATGCATTCAATATAAATATGTTTGAATTTAGCATATGATTTGTATATATATAGTTATATATAGTTCTATATAAGCTCACTTATATCAGTTATCTTCATCGATCCAATTCTGATTTGAATTCATCTATTCCTATTATCAGCTGTGATCGTCGAATCATATCAAATCTAGCTTTGCTTTGGAATTCGTAGCTTATTCTGTGTCAAACTCTTTAACCTCGAAAGGTGAGCAATCACTCACGATTAATGTTCTTATATTTATTAAATTTGATTTCAATTGAAATATCAATTGAAATATACTGCTGCTAGTTATTTACATTGTTATATAGGCTATTAACTGTATCTGTTAACCTGTGACATCTGACACTATTATCTGTTATTTATATTATTGATATATGCCTATTGCTGTTGTTATTTTATTTTTCATATATGTTATCACTCTGCAAGTTCCCTACTAGTATAAAATCACTATGGGTTGAAATGATACATACCCGAACGATCTGTAGAATAGGAGAAAATCGTTATGGGTTGAAATGATAAACCCAAGCGATTTTCATTGAATTGAATTTGGGATTGCGGGTTGAAAAGATATATACCCGTATATATATTTTAAATTGCGGATTGAAATGATAAATATCCGTATCACTTGACCATAGGATAGAAAATTATATACAGGCACCGTTGGTCTATATATAAATGTTTTTGAAAATGATTTCTATGGTTTTGAAAAGAAATCTATGGTTTTGATAAATATTGATTTTAAAAGATTTATTAAAGTTGATTTAATAAAGTGGATAAATAATATGTTTAAGTATTTATTTAATATATATATTTTCAAATATAGAATTTATAATGATTTGAAAATTGATTGAAATTATATTTATTTAAGAATTATACTTAAATAAGTTTGATTTGAAATGTATTGGATTTGAAATTTAAAGAAGTGATTTACAACTTGAAATTTGAAAAGGTGACTTAAATGGATATTTCAAACGTATAAATATTTAAGTGAGATATTTTGGTTATTTAAATTGTAAATTGAAATTGTATTCAAATGTCATGGAAATGTTAAGCTAATATTTCAAAACTAAATAATTGTAAAGTGAATCTGATATGTATATAAATTTATCGAATTTAGTTTTGAAATGTTGAATATTTAAAGCTTTGAAATATTTTAAAATTGAAATGGCTTATTTTATGGTTCAGATATGTATTTGAAATCGATAAATTGAAATGGTTTATTTAGAAGCTAAATCGAGTTGAAACGGATGATTTGGGATTTGATTAAATTAAATTTTTGGAATTCGAGTTAATTTGAATCGATTTGTGAAATTTGAGGAAACTAATTTATTTTATAACGAAATTTTAATATCTAAACTGTTTAAAAGGAAGTGTTATGATTTCCAAAATACTGTGATTTCCAGACTATGATTTTGAAAACATTATAACTTTGGAAAGTAATATGATTTTGAAAATGGATATATTTGAAGTGAAATGATATCGTATTAAATTAGGTTTTGAAATGATAATGATATTTTGGTTTTGAAGTATAAACTATTTGAAATGACCACGGTGTTATAATAACGATTGGTTGGCAAAGAGACCGGGATCAGATATGGACATACTCTCTGTCGATACTGAAAACCACTTTGACAACCGTGTACGCGGTGGAGATTCCAGAATGAAGTAGAATGGTGGCGGCGTTCTTAAGGTATGTTACGTGGACCCAACTCCCGTGAGTTGGCATAAGGTGGCTAAAACAGGAGCGATCTCGGACCAGTGAGGTAGCACCTCTTCTCGGACGCATTTCTTCGATATTATACTCTTACTTGTGATTTGACTAGATGGCCATCCTCCGATTTGGGAATGTTGTTCGAGGTGGACGATAGTGGCTGCTATGCGCTCCATCAGTCCGTGTGCGTAATTGGTATATCTACCCTGGCATTGCCTAGTTGTGCCGTGTCACCTACCATATCGAGCTTTACTACGATTATGATTTTAAGATCCGACCGCGTTAAGGTTCCCCATCCCCTTAACGCTATTTTCCGATATGATTATACTTTACTTATTTAGACACTATTATAATAGCGAATATTACTACATAGTAAATAGTTTAACGGACCCTTAGAGGATGGTTATCCCAAACATCCTTTAAGTTACTTGTATTCCAGTTGATATTTCACTTGAGTTGGATTTATAGAATATAAGAATCTTAATCCTGACTCGAGTGTTTTGTGTTTTGCTTTACGCTCGGGTCAGACTGAGTGATACAGATTTTGAGACTCACCTTTGGAGTTGGAGCTTCGCTTGGAGATCCAGCAATCTATCGATCCTGCTTTCAGTTATTCTGTTGATTCCAGTGATGTATTCAGATCTTGTATTTGATTATTGTATTGAGACATCTATTGTATTCGAGACTTCTGTTGTACCTTGTCTAACTCTGTTATATATATAGTAGCTTCATGAACTACTATCCTTTTGTTTCCGCTGCATTATTGATATATTACTCTGTGTCTGTGATCTGTAATTATTTTATTTATTGTATATGCTGAGTATTGCCAAATTTTATTTACAACGCGGTATTTTGAGCAATTCAACTCCGGCATGAGTGTCTACCTATACACTTATAATGGATGCGAATGGTCCAAAATACTGGGTCGTTACATGTGGTATCAGAGCTCTGGTTTTAGGTAAAACTCAGCATATGTAGTAAATTCAATTACAGAATCACTTTCGTTCGAGCATGAATTCCTTCTTCTTTGACTCGGTTCCTTTGAATTTTGGAACGTTCACTTTGGTTCCAAGTCCATTCGTGTCTCCCCATTCGTGTCTTTTGATTCTGGAGTATCCCATAACTCCACTTCGAATGATCTCTATAATAAATCGGCGGTCTCGCCAATCTTCGAATAATTTGTACTGGGATAAAACTCCTTTATAATCGGTATTGATTCACCGGAGATTTCTGTATCCTCGGTTTACGATGCTGCTATCTTATGCTATACCCGAATTCTACCTCTGGTAATCGAATGTCGATTTGCTTCAGAATTCTACATCGATCTTATCTATGAAGTCACGGTTGACCCGGTTAAGGTTGCCCGCGATTTATACAACTTTATCCATCTTCCTGTTTGAAATATAATCATCTAACCTTCGTTTCGAGCCTATCTATTTTAGATTAGAATTTTCTTTGATTAGAGCCCCTCTATATTTGGATCTCTATCCTTGTGTTGGAATCCAATTCTGGAATCATCGTGTGAGGGAGTATATTTGTAATTAATATAAAATAGTTGATGTTTATAGTATGTTGTTTGAGTTGTTGATGTTGGTTTGGATTTTCGATCGATTCGTCTGATCAACGCTATCGATAGGATTTCCAAAACACTTGAACATAGCAAACTGACACAATATAATTTTTAAATTTGATAAATGAAATAAATTTGTATGATTATATTATAAATATATAAGAAAAAATTTCTGGAATTAAAAGTTAAATAATTTGGTTGTTGAAAATGATAATATGTGATTATCATTTTATTGTTTTGTAAGTCATTGACTATTGTAAAATGACTATTGTTTATAAATTTATTTGGAATTGAAATGAATTTAAATTGAGAATTTAAGAATTAAATTTCTGGTGATTTCAAACTTTGTTTTAAAGTCTTAAAATGTATATTATTTAAAGTATTTCCGAATAAAATGGTTTTCAAAGAATTTTAAATGTTTAAATCAGTGCTCTTCTCTTTGTCGCTGGAAAATAATTTCGGTGATGACGGCCGCATCATCGACATTCATTTTCGAGTTTCGAAGTGGAGAGACTATTCTGTAGCTTTGCTACGGTTTTGTTTTGAAAAAAAAAATACTTTTGATTTGAATTTCTTCAGTATAATTTGATTTATGTATATATATAGGTATCTAATTTTAAAATTAAATTTTATATAAATATTTTTGTATATATCTCTAAATTGTTTGAAGTAAATCGGAGATTTAAATTCTTAAATTTTAGATTAAAGATGATTTCAATTATAAACTAAAGTCAAAATTCTTGGATAAATAGTTAACTGGGAATAACTGAATTGTAAAATCTTATTTGTATAATACTCAATTACATCTCAACATAACTTACCTAAAATTTTCAGAAGTTAAAAATGTAATTGGATAATATACAATATAAAATGACTTTATAAGGAAAGATTTGAGTGTTATAGTAAATGTTATACACTTAATTTTTTTTTATAAAGATGTTAATGGAGATAAATAGGATAATAAGTTAATTGAATAATAGATGAGACAAATAAATTTGTTTGAAGGAATTAATAAATTGAAATTAGATTAACTTATGAAAATACCTTGAATTTAAATCAATTGCTGAATATAAGTTAATTTAAATTGAAATTTATATGGTTTAAATTAATTTATATGGTTTAAATATATGTGATATGAGATATTAAGTGGAATAAAGTTAATAATAATGTAGAATAAAAGAATTAAATTTGTTGAATAAACATGTGTATAATAAATGATTATACAAATTTGATGATTTAGAAATTGTTAACTTAGGATGACTAGATAAAAAGGATAATGAATTTAGAAACAGATAGGTTGATTTAAATTAAGTGAACTCAAATAGATTTAACCAAAATGTTGGATATTAATTAGTTTAATTTGAAATTTATATAGTTTTAAAATCAGTTGTTTATTTTGTTTTCAAAGCCAATTTTCTTTCTGGTTGGTTCTATTCTCCTACCTCCTTCCTTTTCGGGGACGAAAAGTTTTGAGTGGGGGAGAGTGTAACGACCCGTAAATTTTAGTGGTTTTATTTATTTAATTAATTGAATTTTGTGAAATTTTAAGCGATAAAATTTTGAAATATAAATTTGATATTTGGAATGCGTCTAATTAAACATAGCAACCGGTAAATTTTCGTCCGAAAATATGAAAATTTATTTCGTGCGTAAATTCACTTCAATTTAATCAGTTAAAATTGATGATAATAAAAATGTTTTCCAAACCTGAATATTTTTACATAGAAAATTTGTAAATCATCTTCTGAGTGAGACGGCATCTTTCGTTTCGTCAAATTTGGACATCTATTGCTCCGTCGATCTTATTTTCGGCAGAATTGCAGCATTTTCGGTACCGATTATCGACTTTTGATCGGATGATCGTACCACTAATATCTGTATACCGTTTTGATCCTCTCATCGTGCTGATCTCAATGGTATATTTATCTCTGTATTTTAAGGTCCGGTACACGATGGAAACAATAAACTGTTCGTTGTAACGGTATTATAAATTGTGACTTTATTTCTTTCATCGGTTTCAAAATTTGAAACGTACTGTCCAATCAACCCATTTATTAATTTGATAAATTTTGCATAATCAACGGACTACTTTTACCAATTCATCATTTCAATTATTTATACAACTGTCTGTTTTCCTCTGCATCTTTATTTCCTACCGTTATATGCATTTTACCAATTGTTTTGAGAGCTTTATCTTTCGAATTCGAATAGTGTCTGACTTGGTAACCTCACCTTCTCCATTTAATATTGCCTTTATTTGTTTGTCAGCACACGTTACAATAAAACAATATATTATCAATCACCCTACCATCTTCCACTTCGCCCACGCCCTTCCTCTACTCCGCCTTCCTCTGCACTTTTTCTTCCCCTCTTTTAAAACCCATCACCACAACATCCTCAACCCGTTCGAGCACGTCCTCACCATGCTGTTCGAACGCCGTCAACCCCAAAGGAAGCCATCTGCTCCGCCTCACTCTATTGGCAGCCGACTTCAACTTGCCACAAACCCAAGTGCAGCCACGCAAGCTCCTCCGCATGCTTGGCCTCCCACCGATCTCTCTGCCTCGTGCTACCATCGACCGAGATCTCATCTCGTTATAGCAGCTACTCAAAAAAAAAATTATATTAGAAGGTATATATTTATTGTTCAGAAGTATGGTGTTAAGTGTTTGTATATATACATATATTATATCGGTTTGACATTTCTTTAAACTGTGGTTATTTACATCTGTTAGTTTCTAAGTTATATATATATTTGGTTGTTATGTAATTTATGTAAATACTTGTATATACCAGTTATCGTATATATACATATATATTGTATATTTAGTTTATATTTGAGTCTAGTTTAAGTTGCATACCGTATGTTATATTTAGTGTTGCTATAAATTCTCTTCTAACAACATATTTTTGTTATACTGTATGTCTATACAAGCTTATTTTATAATATAGTGAGGTTGATTTATATGTACGTACTTTAAACTATCGGGTTTGATGATTAAATTGATAATATATTTACACTCTGTTTTCCAGAAATACTAGTTTGCTTGCTCTGTTTCGATTTTGTACTAGCTTGATTGACGTGAAGGGTTTAATTGTACATATTATTATATATATCTTTTACAGGTATCAGTTTATATTACATTGGCTGTTGAAATAGTGTGATACAACTATTGCTATATAGTTTGTTATATATTACGGTAGATAGTATACTTTGGTTTGGTCTCTAAATATATATATTCATGCCTTCAAAAAAATATAATACTGTTATATATATATAGCATATATAAAGTTTGTATACGAAATGTTATCTGAGTCCACTCGTATATAAAGCTGTCTATAACCTATATACATACAATTTTTAGAATGTTTATAAAGATGTATATTTGCTGTGACTTATCATAGCTGTGACTAACACACCTAGTACATAAGTTATACTAGTACCGCATAATGGTTGTTGTATATAGAGTTATATCGAGTCTGCATATTTGGGTGTCTGAGTATATATATATATATATATTTGTGGGTTGAGATATGCATATATAATTAGTTGTCTGCATATAAATGTTCTATTGTATATTTGGCATGTGAGTTTGGGTAGTCGCCTGCATTACATGAATATTTATAGTCTATATTTGTTTACAAGTTTAGTTTTGTACTGTTATATAGATATTTTCTCTCTGCAGCTTATATACCAATTTTTATAAATAGTATATATATGTTTAAAACTGAAATTACACGACTTTATGTAATCTGCTTTGAGCCGGTATATTTATTTTAGGAAAGCAAGTTTATATTAATATTCTTATGAACATTAGTTTTGAATTTTAAATATAAAGATTTTTCTTTCTATTTGGTTTGTCTGTATATTGGTTTAAATTATATATGTGTATATATATATATGATCAACCTTATTTAAATATTTCTTTATGCATATTGTTTAAGTATTGTTTTGAAACTTTAAATTATTTGACTTTAAATTATATGTGTTTTAACTTAAATAATAGAATTTGAAATATATATGCATTCAATATAAATATGTTTGAATTTAGCATATGATTTGTATATATATAGTTATATATAGTTCTATATAAGCTCACTTATATCAGTTATCTTCATCGATCCAATTCTGATTTGAATTCATCTATTCCTATTATCAGCTGTGATCATCGAATCATATCAAATCTATCTTTGCTTTGGAATTCGTAGCTTATTCTGTGTCAAACTCTTTAACCTCGAAAGGTGAGCAATCACTCACGATTAATGTTCTTATATTTATTAAATTTGATTTCAATTGAAATATCAATTGAAATATACTGCTGCTAGTTATTTACATTGTTATATAGGCTATTAACTGTATCTGTTAACCTGTGACATCTGACACTATTATCTGTTATTTATATTATTGATATATGCCTATTGCTGTTGTTATTTTATTTTTCATATATGTTATCACTCTGCAAGTTCCCTACTAGTATAAAATCACTATGGGTTGAAATGATACATACCCGAACGATCTGTAGAATAGGAGAAAATCGTTATGGGTTGAAATGATAAACCCAAGCGATTTTCATTGAATTGAATTTAGGATTGCGGGTTGAAAAGATATATACCCGTATATATATTTTAAATTGCGGATTGAAATGATAAATATCCGTATCACTTGACCATAGGATAGAAAATTATATACAGGCACCGTTGGTCTATATATAAATGTTTTTGAAAATGATTTCTATGGTTTTGAAAAGAAATCTATGGTTTTGATAAATATTGATTTTAAAAGATTTATTAAAGTTGATTTAATAAAGTGGATAAATAATATGTTTAAGTATTTATTTAATATATATATTTTCAAATATAGAATTTATAATGATTTGAAAATTGATTGAAATTATATTTATTTAAGAATTATACTTAAATAAGTTTGATTTGAAATGTATTGGATTTGAAATTTAAAGAAGTGATTTACAACTTGAAATTTGAAAAGGTGACTTAAATGGATATTTCAAACGTATAAATATTTAAGTGAGATATTTTGGTTATTTAAATTGTAAATTGAAATTGTATTCAAATGTCATGGAAATGTTAAGCTAATATTTCAAAACTAAATAATTGTAAAGTGAATCTGATATGTATATAAATTTATCGAATTTAGTTTTGAAATGTTGAATATTTAAAGCTTTGAAATATTTTAAAATTGAAATGGCTTATTTTATGGTTCAGATATGTATTTGAAATCGATAAATTGAAATGGTTTATTTAGAAGCTAAATCGAGTTGAAACGGATGATTTGGGATTTGATTAAATTAAATTTTTGGAATTCGAGTTAATTTGAATCGATTTGTGAAATTTGAGGAAACTAATTTATTTTATAACGAAATTTTAATATCTAAACTGTTAAAAGGAAGTGTTATGATTTCCAAAATACTGTGATTTCCAGACTATGATTTTGAAAACATTATAACTTTGGAAAGTAATATGATTTTGAAAATGGATATATTTGAAGTGAAATGATATCGTATTAAATTAGGTTTTGAAATGATAATGATATTTTGGTTTTGAAGTATAAACTATTTGAAATGACCACGGTGTTATAATAACGATTGGTTGGCAAAGAGACCGGGATCAGATATGGACATACTCTCTGTCGATACTGAAAACCACTTTGACAACCGTGTACGCGGTGGAGATTCCAGAATGAAGTAGAATGGTGGCGGCGTTCTTAAGGTATGTTACGTGGACCCAACTCCCGTGAGTTGGCATAAGGTGGCTAAAACAGGAGCGATCTCGGACCAGTGAGGTAGCACCTCTTCTCGGACGCATTTCTTCGATATTATACTCTTACTTGTGATTTGACTAGATGGCCATCCTCCGATTTGGGAATGTTGTTCGAGGTGGACGATAGTGGCTGCTATGCGCTCCATCAGTCCGTGTGCGTAATTGGTATATCTACCCTGGCATTGCCTAGTTGTGCCGTGTCACCTACCATATCGAGCTTTACTACGATTATGATTTTAAGATCCGACCGCGTTAAGGTTCCCCATCCCCTTAACGCTATTTTCCGATATGATTATACTTTACTTATTTAGACACTATTATAATAGCGAATATTACTACATAGTAAATAGTTTAACGGACCCTTAGAGGATGGTTATCCCAAACATCCTTTAAGTTACTTGTATTCCAGTTGATATTTCACTTGAGTTGGATTTATTGAATATAAGAATCTTAATCCTGACTCGAGTGTTTTGTGTTTTGCTTTACGCTCGGATACCAACTGTGACGCCCCATGTCACATACCGAAATTTTCGACTTTCCAAAATTCGACATCGATACTCACTTTATCGACTGCCGAGCAATCGATTGCCGGAAACTCCAGTAGTGAGGGTTTTAGAAAGAAGAAAAAGGCAGAAGAAGAAGAAGATAGAAGAAAAAGAGAAGAAAGAAGAAAGAAGGACATCAGAACAACATCAGAACAGAAAACAATATCAGAATCTTACACATCGCAGCGGAACAATATATAATAGATAACACTAGTCTTTTAAAACAAAGAACTATATCATTTTTATACATACATCAATCATAGTTAATAAACAACAATGGACAGTTATATAAACTCCTCATACAGAATACACAGCGGAATAAATACTATCAGATACAAATACTACGTCTCGTCCTCCAGCTCATCTCCAAAGTTCCAGAATATCCAGAATATCCTGATAATCTAACTCTAGACTGCCCGTGTGGAAATTGGTGGGCACCCAGAGTTTAGAAGGGAAACAATAAACTCCGAGTCAGTCATGGTGACTAGTGTGAGATCGTAAAACAGTTTATCTTTATAACAACAAAATAATTTTTAAGTCAATTCGAAATGCTTTTGGAAAATGAAACTACCATAAGACCTCCCACCACACACACAATGCAAACGCAGAATTGGAGGAGATTTCTTCTTATGATAGTCAAAGATGCTTACTACGCAAAATCAAATCCTTTTTGATATTATTATTAGTGCATAGTGTAGAAAACATTTCGAAAGTATAATATTAATCTTAGCCAACATACGACCAGTATCGTATGCCTACTATAGCTACCATCCAAACAGTGGGGCGCCACCATAAGTGAATGGCAGGTTCTACAACTAATACCGTACAAGGCTCGTATTGTTTCTTTGGATTTCCAACAAATGGTCAGGCTAAGGAACTTCCTTTTCCACGATGGGTACGTCCCTGGAATAGACGACCCGAGAACCTAACCGGATCTCTGCCAACACAAGGCCGGGTTACCTCTGCAAAAATAGGTAACTACTGACACGCGTATGCCATCCCCCGATCGTCACCGATCTTCCCGAGGATCCCCGATTCGCAACAACCACAAAGAAATAAATTTTTGCAGCAACCACAGAGGTTAAGTATCTGGGCTCCATACCATGATACCACCTTTATCCAGAAGGAATGACATACACTAAGGGGCGCTACTCCCTAGAACCTTGCCGCATCCTTCCTGTTTCGACCATTTCCGGGGTGTGAGGCTCGACGAAGTCTCGTCCACAAAGCTACGCTTTCTCAAAAAGCCCTGCTTCGGGTCAAACAAAATGATCAACCTATGATCACAAAGATATAAGATCAAACAAATGATCATATCGCAAATGATCAAACACTGATCATTTCACAGCAACACTCAGTATGCCACGTTACCAAATTGGGATATATCGCTGATAAATTTCAACTACATAACCTCTGAGCTCGTACGTCTCAGAGAAGGGTGTTAAGCTAAGAGAATAAATTCTCCGCCACCAACAGAAATGTATTTGAAAGAAATCAGCTTTATATCTCAAATTGTAACGTCAGACACACAATCCATACAAGTCTGTTCCGGGATCGAACAGAACCGAAGGCACTTCTCACGAAGCCCTTGCATTTCCGGATAATTTTCTAATCACGTCCGGACTTCCCGTCACTAAGGGTGATAAAAACCTCTAAACCGGAGATCAGCCGATGTAGAGTAACTCGACGGTAATCCTTCCGTTTTCCAAAATATCCGGTCTTCAACACCGGTCTTCAAATGCAATTCATAACGACGTATCACATATTCGGAATGGGTTATACGACCCCATGGTCCTTTCCCGGCTAACCCGAATAGTGAGCGATTATTCAAAAATAAGTGTGGTATTCAAATTCATCCAATTCACAACAAATACCATTCAGGGTAATTATTGATAGTCGGTTATTTAACTATCAATAAAGATGCGCAACATCATCAGATTCCAAATAATTTTCCAAAATTATTTAATTTCCAAAAATATCTTTACTAGATATAAAATTTCCACACTTCGAAAATAAATCAATATTTATTTTTCTAAACAGTTTCCATTTCTTTTATAAATTCCATAGTGAATTTATATTTCAAAATATCTACTGATATACGATTTTCAAATCGTTTTCAATATTCAAATTCAATTTATCTTTACAAAGATAAATTCTCAAAACGTTTCATTTCATTTTGGAAAACATTTCCATACTTATTTAAAATAAGTCAGTAATTCACAAATCCATTTATTTTCAATACTTGGAAAATATTTGATATACTTAAATCAAATTAAGTATATATTTCATTCTTTAAGGAAATCATTTACTATAACAACATTTATTTGAGTCAAAACGAATGTTACGTAAAACATCGTTACGACGACTCAAAATCACTAGTATAGGGATTCGGATTTAGATAGATATATAAATCCCAATACTACATTAAAAACATTTCCTTTCGGAAATCATTTACTATAACAACAGTGTTATAGTCCACCATTTCCTTATATTTCTCGAAAACGTCTATTTCAACAATAAATGTTGAAATCTATGATTTCGATAGTTCACACGTTTTAAAACATCTTTTAAAACAATTAACTTCATTTCAAATATCACTTTCCCAAAACCATATCCATTTTACTTAACAATATATTCACTGTCCAAAATCGTGAATATACTTCACTAATTACATTTCACTATTTTCTACACGTTTTATTTCAATAATAATTCACTATCCAAAATCGCGAATATATCTCCTTTAATAATCTTCTATATTTAATTTATCAAATTCAATCGATTTCGAATTTATAAACAACTTTTATAAATTCCAATTCTATTTATAAAAACTTCAATATCAATTCAATTCCGATATTGATTTAAAAATTTATTTATCACTACTAAGTAAATTCCTCATTTTTTTTCTCAAATGATTCAATATTCTGTTTTAAAATGGATTCTTCAAATTGAAATCATTTTACATTGATTTCCCAATTTATTTCAATTTACCAATTAAATTTCTAGTTGGATTTCCAACTTATCTTCTTTAATAAATTCCTTTTTAAGGAAATAAATTTCAATCGTTTCTTTCAATCTATTTAAAAATCCAAATTCTTAAATTAAATTCTTCAAATTGTAATCACTATTTTACGAAATCCATTTTCACTTGATTCTAGAATTAATTCGATAAGATTATAAAAATTAACTTTTTATACTTTAAAAATTCCTTTCTTCAAAATTTCTTCAATTTCAAAAATTGATTCACTTAGAAATTTTCTACTTGAATTTCAAAAATTCAACTTCGTTTATCTTTGGAATCCAATGATATCAAACATCCATTCAGCTAAATTTTAGCTTTCAAACAATTTCCAGACAACAATTCAATAACATCAATAATCATTCACAGATTATCACATCACAGTAGAAATAAATTCAATCAATGTGAGGGGTCCAGTTGGATCCCTCCAACCTGTTTCCCTGCATCCAAAGACGTTAGCACAATACCAATTCCACTTCGAGGTGGAATATCGCGGTATATAGGTTTTATAAAAATCCGCTTACTAACGGCGCAATAGGGTCTCATCCGCTATACGAGGCGGGAAATCATCAATCCAATATATACATATTCCAATATGTATATATTGCTATATATAATAGATATATCCTATCATATCTAATATCACATCCACATAGCAATCAAACAGTCAATTAAATAACTGCAATACAAAAATATATTTTTGAGTGAGAAAAATCTCACCTTAGCTTTTAATTTGCCATCCATTTCCATCTTGACTCGATTATCTTGATTTTTTTAACCTTGTATAAATAATTATACAATTTATCAATATTTGAATTAAATCGAACAATTAAATTTTTATTTAAAATTTAATTACCAAAATTTTTATTTTAAACTTAAAAATTAAAATTTGAACTGTTTTTCCTTAAATAATCAAATTGTCTAACCATTTGACAAGTTTAAATTTTTACTAACAATTCAATTTAAACAATTTAAAGCTATATCAAATTCCCAGTTTAAACTAATTCCTTATTTAATAAATTTACTTAAATAATAACTCTATATAGATTTAAAAAAAAACTAATTCATATAAATTTTTATATTTTCCGAATCATATACTAATCTCCACTGTATATATTCGAACTTGAGCGAAAAACAAACTACAAATAAATTTCTCTAACTTATAACAATTTCCTGCTTAAAATTATATATATATATATATATATATATATTCTCTGTTTTACTGTATATATTTTTCTAAACTATATGTATATACAGCAAATTAAAACAGAATTGTTTTATCTACTTTACTGGAATTAAATTCTTAATATGAACACATATATGAAAATTTTGAAATCTAAAAAAACTAAATACCTCTCCGCGATAACTCGAACTACCCTCTGCGATCGTTCGAACAACTCAAAACCAGCACCTCGAACTCATACTAGATCTCAGCTAAACGACTTCACTGCCTGGACTATCACGACACCAACCTCGCTTTCACGGACCATCCAACCTCTCGCGAATAACGCACCACCATCACCGTCGACGCAGTCGCCTCTTTCCCACATCCTAGGCGACACCAGCCTCACCCATTTGTCTGCTTTCGATCCCAATCGCCGACCAATCTCTGCCCTCGCGAGTGCATGGCCTCGCGCGACCACGTCGCATCGTTGCTCGCGAAACCCTAGCCTTCGTCGCCTCTTTCCCCCTACGGCCTCGCGATTGAATTTGAGAAGGGTAGTGACTTATGTTCGAGTCTAATGCTTGAACGAAAATCCTATTACTATCGGCTGATGGTGATTCCCTTGTTTTGTTTTCGTTCGGTAGGTAGATTTCGATTGGGGATTTTCAAATCTTGTTGATACGAATTGAGGAAGGGGGATAAATCGAGGGTAAAGAACTCGGCCATTTAAATTTTCGTTTTCTTATGTTCGAGTTTGAACGAGACATTGTTTTCTTTGATTTTGAAACTGGAGAGGGAGATAGTCATTTTAAAACGAAAAGGGATGGGTCGCACGATTTATTTTTGTGGTCTTCATCGTGATGTAGGGCGTGAGATAAGGAAGATAACGTGCTGCTGATATTTACAAATTTAAATTTTAAATTTAAATTGAATCCCATTTAAATCCCAACGCGTTTAACTATCGTATGGTCACATAACAACTCCGTTTAATATGAAATTTGAAATCCGGTAATAACTCAATATTACGGACCCAATGAAACTGGTTTCGTCGAATTCCGAGACTGTGCCTCGGACGGCTATTTTCCAATATCAATTCGAACGATTAAATTTCAAAATTGAACAAATCGTTTTCAAACTCAATTCTGAAGCTTCTATTATTTTCGGTATTGTTAATACGAATTTTAAAAGCTTTCAAAATATTTTTCTTCAACTTAAAATTGAAGATTCCAATTTTTATTCAATTCAATAGATTAAATTTTATAATTTAATCGCCAAATTCAAAGTTATATTCGGGATTCAAATTAAATCATCGTTCAAATATTTAAAATTAATTAAATATTCTCAATTTAATTTGGTCAAAATTCTGGGTCTTTACAGACTTCCCTCCTTAAAAGAATTTCGTCCTCGAAATTACAAGTTAGGAAAAAAATGTCCTTAACTCGTCTACTATTTTTCAACATCTAATAGTTTTATCTAATTTTATCAAAACAAATCTTTCTACTAAAGATTCGTTACTAATTCAATTTAAATTTCAACTTCAATTCTAAGTTTCAAAACAACATTGTTTTACTTCTCAACTCAATTTTAAGTTTAAATTCAAATTTTAAACTTTCAAAATTTCTCAAAAATTTTCTAACGCCCTAAATTTTCGAAAAATTTCGCCAGCGTCTCCTTTGCGCGGCTAATACGGCACTACTGCAAAACGTCCCTACGGACTCTCAGATTTCAAAAAGAAAAGAAAACAGCCAAGCGGCTAGACAAGAAATCATCAAAAACTCATATTATAATTCAAATACATACCTTTTGTCGAGCAATTCAAATTCTCTTCAAAATTAAAATCCCAATTCCTTTACAATACCTGTATATCTAATAGCCATTATATCTAGTTACAGCATTCAAACTATTTTGCTAATTCTATTACAAAGTTTTCAATGTAAACTGCATATACATTTCTCTAATTCACTATTGGAGTTACATAACCATTTTCATTCAATTTTACATTTGAATTCAATTTACACTTTCAATCTAATTTGGATTCAATTCAACTTCTGAATATTGAATTTCATTTTCTTGCACTTGCAATTGCAAATTTATTTATTCATTCACAAATTTCTTCATTTCAATTTGAATCTCATTTCTATCAAATTTTCAAATATTCATAAGTCATTAACTTATTTACATCTCGATTCATCAAATCATTTATACATTTAATTACAATTTCATTCTACTAATGAATTTTAATTTCAATTATCTTTTCTGGAATTCCATTTTCCATGTGACGACCCGCCCTTCTCGACCCTCGAAAATCGACACAAAATACTCAACAGTATAATATGCCGACGATCGAACGTCGGAAAGGACAGATTGTAGGAAGAGAAAGAAGGTAGAAGAAGAAGAATGAACTAAACAACATCAAAACCTCACAGTCGCAGCGGAATAAAATATAATATATAGAACAGAACTTTACACAAATCAAAACTATATCTGTTTATATACAATACATCATCATCAGAGTATATCAATACAACCAACCATAACCAGTCAAACAATCTCAACAATCACAGCAGCGGAATAATACAAGTACGAGAAATACGTCTCGGACTCCAGCTCCTCTCCTGAGCTCCATAGCAACCTATCCTGTAAAATACTCGGTCTGACCCGAGCATTATAATAAAATAACACCCGAGTCAGTCTGGAATACCAGCGCATCATAAATACATCCAAACTGATTATTAAAGTTTCAAAAATCCTTTGAAACAAAAGCATCTCGTAAGACCACGCCACAAATAAACATGTCGGGTTTTTACCTTACGATAGCTAAAACACTTTTATATTAAAATCCTCTGATATTATAATAGTGTCTATAGAAAGTAAAATAGAATCTAGCTGAAATGCTTGCATCTCACATTTCAACAATAGTTGGGCACAATCAAAACCGTACAGGCACGTAGGGAGAATGGATTTCCAACGAATGACTAGGCACTGGGGTACCACCTGTCACAGTACGTGGCCTAGATCACAGTACCGAGGAGTACGCCCGCTCCTCTGCAACACAAGGCCGGAACCATCCCTTACTGGATGATCCCGAATAAAATCACCCCACGGTTGGGATCAGCAACCGCACCACTAAGCCGAAATAAAAAGGGACATCTAGACAGGGATGACTTTACTCTCAAGTGGGGGCTACCCACGAAGCCTTGCTGCATAACCCCTGATTTTCAGTCATTCCCGGTTGATGAGGCTTGAGGCTAAACGATACCTTTATAGCACAAATCCCTTAGAATGCCCATCGTCCACCTGACGATGTCACGAAAGCATTCGTCCATACAAGTCCGTCCCGGGTCCGAACGGAACCGAAGGCACTATTCCTACTACATCCATTTTGGAAATATCCTCAGGATTAGTAGCGACTAGCCCTTGCACTTCACTGCTCCATCTTCGACTTCGAACACGTTACACGAAACGTACAAACCGAATCGAAGTGGTTTTCGAGTCTCCAGACCTAGAATCCCGGTATACGGAAACTCGATCCCGGTCTCTTCGAAACGATCGCGCATTTGGCCAATATTGATAGTCGGTGATTTAACTATCAATTAATGTTCACAGACATCCATACACATCCATCACACAATAAATAATCTCCATATTATTTATTTGCCTCTAATATCTTCAAAGATATATTTTCACATTTTCAAAACTCGTTTGGAAACAATTTTCCAAAACTCTTCCTTTACAAGGTAAATCCTTTACCCTTTATTCCCATCGGGAATAACCAAGTATAAAACAATTTGCATTTAAAACAGTTAAAAATACTTTATACTGAAATATACTTTAAAATATGAAAATTTCTTCTATTTATTTATTTAAAATATAAATTTAAAATATGTGAAGAAAACTAGTTATTAACACATAAACTTTGATTTTAAAATTAAGGGTTTTAGTTTAACTAAATTTAAAATAACGTTATAAGAAGAAAAATGCTAATTTTAACAACTTAAGCTAAGACCAACTTTTAAATGAATCCATTTGTAAAATAATTGCTAATATACTTCCAAATTATTACGGTATTAAAAATTATTAATTTATTCCTTTAAAAATAACGATTTCTTAAAAATACTTTTTAAACGATTTAAAACTTAACCTTAGTTAAATAAAATCTTTTGTAAAACATTCACTTGGTTTCCCAGGGAAACACTTTCCCGTTTCTAAACATTCCAAAGTACTCTTCATATAGATCCAAACGATTTATTTCAAATTCAATTTATGTTTACAACATAAATTTCCAATTCCATACTTAACTATAACTTCCTCCGAAGTTAAATCACAATTTTTCATTTCCGGAAATTCATTTTAAAAATATAGTTTAAACATTTTTAACTAAACATTTTGGTGAATTTTCAATGGAAAGCATATTTTCAATTTACTTAAATAAAATTCCAATGGAGAAGACGAAATTTTAAAAATATTCTATTAACACTTAAAATTGTACATTTATATTCGGAAGCTTCATTTTAACATATTTTTACTTTTCCGGATATCACTATTCATCATTAAATAAACCACTGTTATTTTACTCGATTTATAATTTCATAGAATTCATTTCCAGAAAACTTATATTTCACATTCAACGATTGATAAATTTCCCACAATATTTAAAATCCCAATTTTACCAATTTACATTTTCCATTTCAAAACAGAATCCAATTTTTATATTCCTTTAAATTCCTTATTTAACAATTTCTTTAATTTCTTTTAAATCCCCAATTTCTTCATTTATAATTTAATTCTGGAATTATAATTTATACCACAATTTCACAGAACAATTTAAAATTCCAGATTTATCAATCACAACATATAAACAGGTATCACTATCAATTATAAAATAATTGCTACATCGTGAGGAATCCAGTTGGATCCCTCCAACCTGTTTTTCCCTGCATCCACAAATATTAGCACATCACAATATAAATATCAATCCAGACTGATAATAACAATTATATTCAGCCATCCACACAGATATTTAAATATTAATTATTTAAAATGCCTAGCATCCAGATGTGAGTGAGAAAAACTCACCTTGAATTTTCGGCGAGCGTTCGAATTTCAAATTAAACCGGACGGTGTCCGATTTAATCCCAAATTTCTACTTGCCCGGAATGAATCGGGTACTGCACCAACTCGAAGTGCTCGTCTCTGCGATTCCAACGCATCCAAAATCGTCTGAATCTGAGATCGTACGAACTCGTTATGATTTTACAAAGTTTTGAATTGAATTTTTAAAGCAAATATTTTTTTTTTATTATTATACCAAACGAAATTGGCCCGCTCCTTCTTCCTCCCTCTCGCGCTCACGTACAGAACAAATCGAACCCATCTTCGATTCTAGGGTTGACCGCCACACTACGCTCGAGTCGCACGAGCTCGATCATCCTACGCCTCGACGTGCGCCTAGACGCACGCTACCCCCACCCCAAGCAGCATCGAGCTCGACGCCTCCTATGGCGAGAAAATGGCGAACGAACGGAGGCTGTCACGGCTTCGATTCTGGCCACCCCGATGACTTCCATGCCACTCCACCGTATGGATCTGAACATCTCTCCACCCTCTACAACATTCCAGTTGGAAGATCTTCTTAAAAATCGATAGATCGAGAGGAAATTGAGGGAAGTCGAAGACAAACATCGGCCATAGAAAATGAAAGAGGCGGCCGAACGTGATAACTAGGGTTTTGAGAAAAATGGATTATATATATAATTGTTTTAATATTATTAAATTAATATAATTTCTCAATTTAACAGTTAATGCAAACGACCTCCAAACTACGCGTTCCGACAGGCTATCCTGGGGTTTTTCAACGTTCCAGACACAATGGAACAGGTTTCGTAAGCTAATTTGATCGTATGCGCGAGATACGGAATTAAACGGTCAATTTAAAATTAAATCGGTTAAATCGATTTCGATGCGTTTCGAGCTGCCACGGTCACACGACAACTCCGATTGCTACGAAAATTGAAATCCGATAATAACTATCTATTACGGATCCAATGGAACTAGTTTCGTCAAATTCCGAGACTGTGCCCCGAAAGGCTATTTTAACTCGTCTATTAAATCGAGCAATTTTCTGAAATTATCAGAAATGCTTAAAAATTCACTTTTAAAATTTTGTTAACTTAATAATAAATCATATAAAATTTATAAACACCTTAAAAATCATTCTGGCTCATTCCGGACTAAAATCTGATTAATTTGCATTTTAATAATATTAAATTCATTATTAAATTAAGATAAACCCCAAATATTAATTTATCAACTTAAAAATTCCTCTAAAAGTCCAACAACATTATTTATGTCCAAATAGACTTTAAAATAAATTTTAAAACCATTTTATAGCTATTTACACCCAGATTCACCTTTTTATCCTAATCCCGAATATTTAATTATATTTTTTCCATTAATCAAATTCAACCAGAATTGCTATAAATTAAAATTATAGCTCATTTTCATTGATTGAACCCAAATCCATTCATTTCAAAATCAATTAAGAATCCACATTAACATTTAAAACGCATTAAATGTTCAAATTCAATAGCTTAAAAATACGGGATGTTACATTCCTTCCCCCTTATAAAAATTTCGTCCCCGAAATTTGCTAGGGTAGAAAATACTCCCGATTTCATTTACTTACCCAGTTTGCTTAGTTAAAAGCTTATATTCATTTTCCAAACCTTTAGCCCAATCCCAAACTTAATTGCTACATTTACTCTAAAGCCTTTATTTTAACACTCGCTTTCAAAATAACTTTACTTATCAATAAATTTTCCCAAAAATCCCAAAAATTTTCTAACTCCCAAAATTTCTGGAAAATTTTGGCGGAGTCTCCTTTGTACGGAGGAGCTTCTGCGATATCGCAGGATACACAAATATATATACATCGGCTTACACGGCCGGAAACCAAAATATATCACAATATATATATCATTTTCCCAATTATATTTGCGTAGGCGTACCTTTTAAGCAAATTTAAATAGCGAGCGGCTAATATATCGCATATACGCGCTCCAACTCTCTCGAACGCCTCCCGTACCTGTACTTACTCAACAAACTCATCAGTTTCAATGATATGAGCATTTTCATAATATTTCCAATATAAATGCAAGCCAAACATATCCATTTCATAACCAAACCAAGCAATTTCATCGTTAACAATGTTAACCATATTTATTTCAACAATCCAAAGATTTCAATCACTTTTCAAATTACTCATTCAAGTCCAACTTCATTTTATTTCACTTGAATGACTTGTATTCAAGTTTACTATTCTCAATTCATATTTACATCAATTTGATTACATGCGTATCACTTGCATCAATTTACTTCAATTCAATTACAAATTGATTCACAATCAAATTCTTATTCTTAAATTTGATATACTTACCTTTTAATTTTACTTACATTCCAAATTTGATTTACAATCAAATTTCATTTTAAACTTGAAACATTTGCATTTCTTTTATGATCCATTTCCAATCATATGCAAAATTACTCATAAAAAGGTCAATTCATTCCTATTGATTTAAAGTCCATTCCATTTGATATTTTTAACCAATTCACTTGCATTCATATACTAATTCTTTAAATTAGATTCCAATCCATATCAATTTATTCAAAGGTCAACTTCAATTGCTTGTTAAACAACTTAATTCCGAATACATGTGTATTTCATGTCATTCAAGCAAAAATAATTGCCACTTAAGCTTATCACCATTCAAAATTAATTTCAACTTGGATTCATATAAATTTTATTCCATTACAAGGTTCATAAACCAAATATTTTCTTTTTCCAATGTAATTGTTAAATTACATTTTCCTTACATCTTTATTTCCATTAACCAAATTCAAGTTTATATTAATATCATTCATTCCTGAGTTATTTACAACTCTTATATTTTTAACTCATCACATTAATTAATTTAAAACTCACTTCACTTGCATTTCAGTTTATTTCCTAACAAATTTCATTCGGAATTACTTAAATAAGCCCATTCACAATCATTTGTTTTTCTTCCAAATTACTTAAGTTCTTTCACAAAATTTCCATCATCTTCTTATATCAATTTTATTTCATTTCCATTTGATTCTCATCCAATCAATTTCAATTCATTTACAACTTTAATGCTCTTTGTTTATTTATCCAATCCATGTACAAATTATTTTATTAACAAAGAGACCATTTAAATTATTTCTCCCATTTGAATTTTATTTACAATTCAAATTCATCATTATCATAGCTAATTCCATTATTCATTCACACTCTCAACATTTATTATCAAAATTAAACCCCAATCCAAATCAGGCGTTTTATTTACCTTTCAAATTTTGACTAAACTATCAAAATTCTATTTATTGCAATACAAATTCCATTTAATTTAGCTTACACAAGATTTATTTCCAAACAATCATTTGGATTTAATAGAGTAAACATTTACTTCATTCTACATCACTTCAACTAAATTAAATTTCCATTTAATTAAATTCTTATCCAAATTTAATTCAAGGTTAACTAGATTATATATGCATTTTCAATTTAATTCCTTTCCATAATTAATTCAAGTTCTTCTAAATTTTATCTAGCCCACCTGAATTTAAACCATTTCCTTTACTATTTTAAATAAGAATTTAATTACATTCATTCTTATTCATAACACAACAGAAATTTTAATATTCGGCTTACTTCTATCTTAGTCGAAGTTAAACCAAATTCAATTTAATCTTAATTCTCCATATCCAAGTTCAACTTATTTACTAGCTTCAGTTCACTTACCTCTTTTATATTTTATAATTGTTTCACCTTACTTTGCATTCCATTTAAAACTAAGTTCGAATTCACCATTCCACTTAACCATTTTTATTTGTGATTATAATTCCACTCTACTTGGGTTTACACCCAAATTTTCCATCTTTAGGTTCATCAACTAATTTAACTAAAAGTTTATATTGCTCATTTTAATCCTTTTACATCATATAATCACAATTCCAATGTCTATACATATGCATCTCTGAATTCTTAAGGATACAAATTTTTACTTCACCTTAATCCTTTGCAAAATTTAAATACACAATTCCAGATTATAAGTATAACACTTAATAGCCTATGGGTACAATTTGTTACACAACGACCCATAATTACAAAGTCATTTTGCATTTCAACTCAACTCAAATCAAATTAATTCCAGTTCCCAATTTCATTTAACTTATCCCAAGTTAAATTCAAATTTCTATTCACTTCAATAACTTCATTTACTTCCATTTACTCAAACTAAATTTTAATTCCAGGATTAAAATTTCCATTCTTCCTTTCTCACTTAAATCAACTTTACTTTCAAGATTATAGTTGATTTATTCCAATTTCCCCATTTTTATTTTAACAGAATTCCCAGAATTCAATTTACCCGGATTTATTTCAAAACCAATTTGAAATATAAATCAACACATTCCCATTTGATATCCAAATCAAATACCAAATTCCAAAACAATCTGCTTTTACCAAAACAATTTTCCCCTTTAAAATTGTTAAAACGACTTGTATATAAACAAGTATAAACAAATATCTTAACCAATCACCACGGAAGCAATCCATCACCTTAGAAACTCGAAAATGAATTCTAATGATGTGGCCAGCATCATCAGGATTATTTTCCAGCGACTGAAGTGAGTTCAATGCTTTCCACTTCCAAAATTCACTTCAAATCAATCTCCATTCAAAATATTTCCCAAAATATACTCCATCATTGACTCCAAAAGCTTGGGAAAACATTTTAACATTCCCAAAATTTCAATCAAATTGAATTTAAAACCCTTCCCAAATTTCCGGAATCAAAATTCTGGTTTAAATCAAATCTTAATTTCACTTTTTCTTACTTTAAACATATTTATATAATTCCATTTGGTTATAAACTATTTTAATATTTTAAATTCCTATTTGCTTAGAAATCATTTCAACTTTTAAATCATATTTTAATTTCTTATTTGATTATAGAAGAAACAACCAAACAAACATCCAAACATATAATAATTCAGAAAATTATTTCTTTATATCAAAATATAAATTTGGGTAAAATTATTTCATTTACCCACTTAAAACAATACTATGTCGGTTTACCTTGTTTAAGAGTTTAGAAACCCCTATCGATACGGTTGTACTTCCCGCACCGACCAGAATTCATAAACACTCAACCGATAAGTCAACACAGTACAAAAACAATTTTTATATCCACTAACAAGTACGCTCTCATAGCTATTATTACACTCAACTCATTATAGAGTACTATTGACTCTATTTAAAATGAGTAATTTTCCCACCAAAGCCTAGGTTGTCGCCAATCTAAGCTCTGATACCAAGTGTGACGACCCGCCCTTCTCGACCCTCGAAAATCGACACAAAATACTCAACAGTATAATATGCCGACGATCGAACGTCGGAAAGGACAGATTGTAGGAAGAGAAAGAAGGTAGAAGAAGAAGAATGAACTAAACAACATCAAAACCTCACAGTCGCAGCGGAATAAAATATAATATATAGAACAGAACTTTACACAAATCAAAACTATATCTGTTTATATACAATACATCATCATCAGAGTATATCAATACAACCAACCATAACCAGTCAAACAATCTCAACAATCACAGCAGCGGAATAATACAAGTACGAGAAATACGTCTCGGACTCCAGCTCCTCTCCTGAGCTCCATAGCAACCTATCCTGTAAAATACTCGGTCTGACCCGAGCATTATAATAAAATAACACCCGAGTCAGTCTGGAATACCAGCGCATCATAAATACATCCAAACTGATTATTAAAGTTTCAAAAATCCTTTGAAACAAAAGCATCTCGTAAGACCACGCCACAAATAAACATGTCGGGTTTTTACCTTACGATAGCTAAAACACTTTTATATTAAAATCCTCTGATATTATAATAGTGTCTATAGAAAGTAAAATAGAATCTAGCTGAAATGCTTGCATCTCACATTTCAACAATAGTTGGGCACAATCAAAACCGTACAGGCACGTAGGGAGAATGGATTTCCAACGAATGACTAGGCACTGGGGTACCACCTGTCACAGTACGTGGCCTAGATCACAGTACCGAGGAGTACGCCCGCTCCTCTGCAACACAAGGCCGGAACCATCCCTTACTGGATGATCCCGAATAAAATCACCCCACGGTTGGGATCAGCAACCGCACCACTAAGCCGAAATAAAAAGGGACATCTAGACAGGGATGACTTTACTCTCAAGTGGGGGCTACCCACGAAGCCTTGCTGCATAACCCCTGATTTTCAGTCATTCCCGGTTGATGAGGCTTGAGGCTAAACGATACCTTTATAGCACAAATCCCTTAGAATGCCCATCGTCCACCTGACGATGTCACGAAAGCATTCGTCCATACAAGTCCGTCCCGGGTCCGAACGGAACCGAAGGCACTATTCCTACTACATCCATTTTGGAAATATCCTCAGGATTAGTAGCGACTAGCCCTTGCACTTCACTGCTCCATCTTCGACTTCGAACACGTTACACGAAACGTACAAACCGAATCGAAGTGGTTTTCGAGTCTCCAGACCTAGAATCCCGGTATACGGAAACTCGATCCCGGTCTCTTCGAAACGATCGCGCATTTGGCCAATATTGATAGTCGGTGATTTAACTATCAATTAATGTTCACAGACATCCATACACATCCATCACACAATAAATAATCTCCATATTATTTATTTGCCTCTAATATCTTCAAAGATATATTTTCACATTTTCAAAACTCGTTTGGAAACAATTTTCCAAAACTCTTCCTTTACAAGGTAAATCCTTTACCCTTTATTCCCATCGGGAATAACCAAGTATAAAACAATTTGCATTTAAAACAGTTAAAAATACTTTATACTGAAATATACTTTAAAATATGAAAATTTCTTCTATTTATTTATTTAAAATATAAATTTAAAATATGTGAAGAAAACTAGTTATTAACACATAAACTTTGATTTTAAAAATAAGGGTTTTAGTTTAACTAAATTTAAAATAACGTTATAAGAAGAAAAATGCTAATTTTAACAACTTAAGCTAAGACCAACTTTTAAATGAATCCATTTGTAAAATAATTGCTAATATACTTCCAAATTATTACGGTATTAAAAATTATTAATTTATTCCTTTAAAAATAACGATTTCTTAAAAATACTTTTTAAACGATTTAAAACTTAACCTTAGTTAAATAAAATCTTTTGTAAAACATTCACTTGGTTTCCCAGGGAAACACTTTCCCGTTTCTAAACATTCCAAAGTACTCTTCATATAGATCCAAACGATTTATTTCAAATTCAATTTATGTTTACAACATAAATTTCCAATTCCATACTTAACTATAACTTCCTCCGAAGTTAAATCACAATTTTTCATTTCCGGAAATTCATTTTAAAAATATAGTTTAAACATTTTTAACTAAACATTTTGGTGAATTTTCAATGGAAAGCATATTTTCAATTTACTTAAATAAAATTCCAATGGAGAAGACGAAATTTTAAAAATATTCTATTAACACTTAAAATTGTACATTTATATTCGGAAGCTTCATTTTAACATATTTTTACTTTTCCGGATATCACTATTCATCATTAAATAAACCACTGTTATTTTACTCGATTTATAATTTCATAGAATTCATTTCCAGAAAACTTATATTTCACATTCAACGATTGATAAATTTCCCACAATATTTAAAATCCCAATTTTACCAATTTACATTTTCCATTTCAAAACAGAATCCAATTTTTATATTCCTTTAAATTCCTTATTTAACAATTTCTTTAATTTCTTTTAAATCCCCAATTTCTTCATTTATAATTTAATTCTGGAATTATAATTTATACCACAATTTCACAGAACAATTTAAAATTCCAGATTTATCAATCACAACATATAAACAGGTATCACTATCAATTATAAAATAATTGCTACATCGTGAGGAATCCAGTTGGATCCCTCCAACCTGTTTTTCCCTGCATCCACAAATATTAGCACATCACAATATAAATATCAATCCAGACTGATAATAACAATTATATTCAGCCATCCACACAGATATTTAAATATTAATTATTTAAAATGCCTAGCATCCAGATGTGAGTGAGAAAAACTCACCTTGAATTTTCGGCGAGCGTTCGAATTTCAAATTAAACCGGACGGTGTCCGATTTAATCCCAAATTTCTACTTGCCCGGAATGAATCGGGTACTGCACCAACTCGAAGTGCTCGTCTCTGCGATTCCAACGCATCCAAAATCGTCTGAATCTGAGATCGTACGAACTCGTTATGATTTTACAAAGTTTTGAATTGAATTTTTAAAGCAAATATTTTTTTTTATTATTATACCAAACGAAATTGGCCCGCTCCTTCTTCCTCCCTCTCGCGCTCACGTACAGAACAAATCGAACCCATCTTCGATTCTAGGGTTGACCGCCACACTACGCTCGAGTCGCACGAGCTCGATCATCCTACGCCTCGACGTGCGCCTAGACGCACGCTACCCCCACCCCAAGCAGCATCGAGCTCGACGCCTCCTATGGCGAGAAAATGGCGAACGAACGGAGGCTGTCACGGCTTCGATTCTGGCCACCCCGATGACTTCCATGCCACTCCACCGTATGGATCTGAACATCTCTCCACCCTCTACAACATTCCAGTTGGAAGATCTTCTTAAAAATCGATAGATCGAGAGGAAATTGAGGGAAGTCGAAGACAAACATCGGCCATAGAAAATGAAAGAGGCGGCCGAACGTGATAACTAGGGTTTTGAGAAAAATGGATTATATATATAATTGTTTTAATATTATTAAATTAATATAATTTCTCAATTTAACAGTTAATGCAAACGACCTCCAAACTACGCGTTCCGACAGGCTATCCTGGGGTTTTTCAACGTTCCAGACACAATGGAACAGGTTTCGTAAGCTAATTTGATCGTATGCGCGAGATACGGAATTAAACGGTCAATTTAAAATTAAATCGGTTAAATCGATTTCGATGCGTTTCGAGCTGCCACGGTCACACGACAACTCCGATTGCTACGAAAATTGAAATCCGATAATAACTATCTATTACGGATCCAATGGAACTAGTTTCGTCAAATTCCGAGACTGTGCCCCGAAAGGCTATTTTAACTCGTCTATTAAATCGAGCAATTTTCTGAAATTATCAGAAATGCTTAAAAATTCACTTTTAAAATTTTGTTAACTTAATAATAAATCATATAAAATTTATAAACACCTTAAAAATCATTCTGGCTCATTCCGGACTAAAATCTGATTAATTTGCATTTTAATAATATTAAATTCATTATTAAATTAAGATAAACCCCAAATATTAATTTATCAACTTAAAAATTCCTCTAAAAGTCCAACAACATTATTTATGTCCAAATAGACTTTAAAATAAATTTTAAAACCATTTTATAGCTATTTACACCCAGATTCACCTTTTTATCCTAATCCCGAATATTTAATTATATTTTTTCCATTAATCAAATTCAACCAGAATTGCTATAAATTAAAATTATAGCTCATTTTCATTGATTGAACCCAAATCCATTCATTTCAAAATCAATTAAGAATCCACATTAACATTTAAAACGCATTAAATGTTCAAATTCAATAGCTTAAAAATACGGGATGTTACATTCCAATTATAAATTCACTTACAATTCATATTTACAAATTTTATTCATATATGAATTCATCTCTTTATATTCTTAATTCACATTAATAATTCTCATTTGTTAAATGAATTTATTTTCAAATCTTTGGTTATTATTTTATTTCTCATTTTATAAGTTATATAACTTATACTTACCTTAATTCAACTTAAAATTCCTTAAGTTAAATTTATTCAATCAAAATGCAAATTGTATAAGTTATCAACTCATTTATTATTCTCATAAATATGGTATTCCAGAGTCTTTTCAACCTTTCAAAGCCATTTTTAAAACAATTCAAATCATCCTTTGAATTTTCAAAACAAAACACAAATTTTTCAAACAACTTCCATTTAAAACAAATTCGCAGCAATCCCTCTTTTGGAAACCCGAAAATGAACACCAACGATGCCGCGGTCATCATCGAAGTTATTTTCCAGCGACCGAAAAGAGTTTAGAGCTTTTTATCTTTCCAAAATACTTTTTCAAAAACCTTTGAAATTCATTTTCAAATCAAAAAGATTTAACTTTCCAAATCACCAAAATTTTCAAACTCCTTTCAAAACATTTCCAAAAATTTCTCTGGAATTCCGTTTTAAATTATAAGTCACATTTATAATTTACATTCTTAAATTTCATTCGTATGTGAATTTATTTCTTAACTTTGGAGTTATAATTCCAATTTCTCATTTAATTTCAATGATGATAGTTCACTATTATTACTTCCTAACATCCAAACATCCATATACTATGATAATTCATAGAAAACCATTTCTTTTCTATACAAAAATAGTTTTGGGCAAAATTATTTCATTTACCCTATTTAAAACAATACTATGTCGTCTTGCCTCGTTTAAGTGTTTAGAAATCCCTATCGATAATATGGCGTCCCACATACCGACCAAAATTCATAAACATCTCAACGGATAAGCAAACACAATATAAAACATTTTTTATATTCACTAACAAATACGCGCTCATATCTATTATTACACTCAACTCATTCTAGAGTACTGCTGACTCTATCTCTAATGAGTAACACCCAACAGAGCAGGGTTGTCGCTTAACCATATGCTCTGATACCACGCTGTCACGTACGGGAATTTTCGACTTTCCAAAATTCGACATCGATACTCACTTTATCGACTGTCGAGCAATCGATTGCCGGAAACTCCAGTAGTGAGGGTTTTAGAAAGAAGAAAAAGGCAGAAGAAGAAGAAGATAGAAGAAAAAGAGAAGAATGAAGAAAGAAGGACAACAGAACAACATCAGAACAATATCAGAATCTTACACATCGCAGCGGAACAATATATAATAGATAACACTAGTCTTTTAAAACAAAGAACTATATCATTTTTATACATACATCAATCATAGTTAATAAACAACAATGGGCAGTTATATAAACTCCTCATACAGAATACACAGCGGAATAAATACTATCAGATACAAATACTACGTCTCGTCCTCCAGCTCATCTCCAAAGCTCTAGAATATCCAGAATATCCTGATAATCTAACTCTAGACTGCCCGTGTGGAAATTGGTGGGCACCCAGAGTTTAGAAGGGAAACAATAAACTCCGAGTCAGTCATGGTGACTGGTGTGAGATCGTAAAACAGTTTATCTTTATAACAACAAAATAATTTTTAAGTCAATTCGAAATGCTTTTGGAAAATGAAACTACCATAAGACCTCCCACCACACACACAATGCAAACGCAGAATTGGAGGAGATTTCTTCTTATGATAGTCAAAGATGCTTACTACGCAAAATCAAATCCTTTTTGATATTATTATTAGTGCATAGTGTAGAAAACATTTCGAAAGTATAATATTAATCTTAGCCAACATACGACCAGTATCGTATGCCTAGCTACCATCCAAACAGTGGGGCGCCACCATAAGTGAATGGCAGGTTCTACAACTAATACCGTACAAGGCTCGTATTGTTTCTTTGGATTTCCAACAAATGGTCAGGCTAAGGAACTTCCTTTTCCACGATGGGTACGTCCCTGGAATAGACGACCCGAGAACCTAACCGGATCTCTGCCAACACAAGGCCGGGTTACCTCTGCAAAAATAGGTGACTACTGACACGCGTATGCCATCCCCCGATCGTCACCGATCTTCCCGAGGATCCCCGATTCGCAACAACCACAAAGAAATAAATTTTTGCAGCAACCACAGAGGTTAAGTATCTGGGCTCCATACCATGATACCACCTTTATCCAGAAGGAATGACATACACTAAGGGGCGCTACTCCCTAGAACCTTGCCGCATCCTTCCTGTTTCGACCATTTCCGGGGTGTGAGGCTCGACGAAGTCTCGTCCACAAAGCTACGCTTTCTCAAAAAGCCCTGCTTCGGGTCAAACAAAATGATCAACCTATGATCACAAAGATATAAGATCAAACAAATAATCATATCGCAAATGATCAAACACTGATCATTTCATAGCAACACTCAGTATGCCACGTTACCAAATTGGGATATATCGCTGATAAATTTCAACTACATAACCTCTGAGCTCGTACGTCTCAGAGAAGGGTGTTAAGCTAAGAGAATAAATTCTCCACCACCAACAGAAATGTATTTGAAAGAAATCAGCTTTATATCTCAAATTGTAACGTCAGACACACAATCCATACAAGTCTGTTCCGGGATCGAACAGAACCGAAGGCACTTCTCACGAAGCCCTTGCATTTTCGGATAATTTTCTAATCACGTCCGGACTTCCCGTCACTAAGGGTGATAAAAACCTCTAAACCGGAGATCAGCCGATGTAGAGTAACTCGACGGTAATCCTTCCGTTTTCCAAAATATCCGGTCTTCAACACCGGTCTTCAAATGCAATTCATAACGACGTATCACATATTCGGAATGGGTTATACGACCCCATGGTCCTTTCCCGGCTAAACCGAATAGTGAGCGATTATTCAAAAATAAGTGTGGCATTCAAATTCATCCAATTCACAACAAATACCATTCAGGGTAATTATTGATAGTCGGTTATTTAACTATCAATAAAGATGCGCAACATCATCAGATTCCAAATAATTTTCCAAAATTATTTAATTTCCAAAAATATCTTTACTAGATATAAAATTTCCACACTTCGAAAATAAATCAATATTTATTTTTCTAAACAGTTTCCATTTCTTTTATAAATTCCATAGTGAATTTATATTTCAAAATATCTACTGATATACGATTTTCAAATCGTTTTCAATATTCAAATTCAATTTATCTTTACAAAGATAAATTCTCAAAACGTTTCATTTCATTTTGGAAAACATTTCCATACTTATTTAAAATAAGTCAGTAATTCACAAATCCATTTATTTTCAATACTTGGAAAATATTTGATATACTTAAATCAAATTAAGTATATATTTCATTCTTTAAGGAAATCATTTACTATAACAACATTTATTTGAGTCAAAACGAATGTTACGTAAAACATCGTTACGACGACTCAAAATCACTAGTATAGGGATTCGGATTTAGATAGATATATAAATCCCAATACTACATTAAAAACATTTCCTTTCGGAAATCATTTACTATAACAACAGTGTTATAGTCCACCATTTCCTTATATTTCTCGAAAACGTCTATTTCAACAATAAATGTTGAAATCTATGATTTCGATAGTTCACACGTTTTAAAACATCTTTTAAAACAATTAACTTCATTTCAAATATCACTTTCCCAAAACCATATCCATTTTACTTAACAATATATTCACTGTCCAAAATCGTGAATATACTTCACTAATTACATTTCACTATTTTCTACACGTTTTATTTCAATAATAATTCACTATCCAAAATCGCGAATATATCTCCTTTAATAATCTTCTATATTTAATTTATCAAATTCAATCGATTTCGAATTTATAAACAACTTTTATAAATTCCAATTCTATTTATAAAAACTTCAATATCAATTCAATTCCGATATTGATTTAAAAATTTATTTATCACTACTAAGTAAATTCCTCATTTTTTTTCTCAAATGATTCAATATTCTGTTTTAAAATGGATTCTTCAAATTGAAATCATTTTACATTGATTTCCCAATTTATTTCAATTTACCAATTAAATTTCTAGTTGGATTTCCAACTTATCTTCTTTAATAAATTCCTTTTTAAGGAAATAAATTTCAATCGTTTCTTTCAATCTATTTAAAAATCCAAATTCTTAAATTAAATTCTTCAAATTGTAATCACTATTTTACGAAATCCATTTTCACTTGATTCTAGAATTAATTCGATAAGATTATAAAAATTAACTTTTTATACTTTAAAAATTCCTTTCTTCAAAATTTCTTCAATTTCAAAAATTGATTCACTTAGAAATTTTCTACTTGAATTTCAAAAATTCAACTTCGTTTATCTTTGGAATCCAATGATATCAAACATCCATTCAGCTAAATTTTAGCTTTCAAACAATTTCCAGACAACAATTCAATAACATCAATAATCATTCACAGATTATCACATCACAGTAGAAATAAATTCAATCAATGTGAGGGGTCCAGTTGGATCCCTCCAACCTGTTTCCCTGCATCCAAAGACGTTAGCACAATACCAATTCCACTTCGAGGTGGAATATCGCGGTATATAGGTTTTATAAAAATCCGCTTACTAACGGCGCAATAGGGTCTCATCCACTATACGAGGCGGGAAATCATCAATCCAATATATACATATGCCAATATGTATATATTGCTATATATAATAGATATATCCTATCATATCTAATATCACATCCACATAGCAATCAAACAGTCAATTAAATAACTGCAATACAAAAATATATTTTTGAGTGAGAAAAATCTCACCTTAGCTTTTAATTTGCCATCCATTTCCATCTTAACTCGATTATCTTGATTTTTTTAACCTTGTATAAATAATTATACAATTTATCAATATTTGAATTAAATCGAACAATTAAATTTTTATTTAAAATTTAATTACCAAAAATTTTATTTTAAACTTAAAAATTAAAATTTGAACTGTTTTTCCTTAAATAATCAAATTGTCTAACCATTTGACAAGTTTAAATTTTTACTAACAATTCAATTTAAACAATTTAAAGCTATATCAAATTCCCAGTTTAAACTAATTCCTTATTTAATAAATTTACTTAAATAATAACTCTATATAGATTTAAAAAAAAACTAATTCATATAAATTTTTATATTTTCCGAATCATATACTAATCTCCACTGTATATATTCGAACTTGAGCGAAAAACAAACTACAAATAAATTTCTCTAACTTATAACAATTTCCTGCTTAATATTATATATATATATATATATATATATTCTCTGTTTTACTGTATATATTTTTCTAAACTATATGTATATACAGCAAATTAAAACAGAATTGTTTTATCTACTTTACTGGAATTAAATTCTTAATATGAACACATATATGAAAATTTTGAAATCTAAAAAAACTAAATACCTCTCCGCGATAACTCGAACTACCCTCTGCGATCGTTCGAACAACTCAAAACCAGCACCTCGAACTCATACTAGATCTTAGCTAAACGACTTCACTGCCTGGACTATCACGACACCAACCTCGCTTTCACGGACCATCCAACCTCTCGCGAATAACGCACCACCATCACCGTCGACGCAGTCGCCTCTTTCCCACATCCTAGGCGACACCAGCCTCACCCATTTGTCTGCTTTCGATCCCAATCGCCGACCAATCTCTGCCCTCGCGAGTGCCTGGCCTCGTGCGACCACGTCGCATCGCTGCTCGCGAAACCCTAGCCTTCGTCGCCTCTTTCCCCCTACGGCCTCGCGATTGAATTTGAGAAGGGTAGTGACTTATGTTCGAGTCTAATGCTTGAACGAAAACCCTATTACTATCGGCTGATGGTGATTCCCTTGTTTTGTTTTCGTTCGGTAGGTAGATTTCGATTGGGGATTTTCAAATCTTGTTGATACGAATTGAGAAAGGGGGATAAATCGAGGGTAAAGAACTCGGCCATTTAAATTTTCGTTTTCTTATGTTCGAGTTTGAACGAGACATTGTTTTCTTTGATTTTGAAACTGGAGAGGGAGATAGTCATTTTAAAACGAAAAGGGATGGGTCGCACGATTTATTTTTGTGGTCTTCAGCGTGATGTAGGGCGTGAGTTAAGGAAGATAACGTGCTGCTGATATTTACAAATTTAAATTTTAAATTTAAATTGAATCCCATTTAAATCCCAACGCGTTTAACTATCGTATGGTCACATAACAACTCCGTTTAATATGAAATTTGAAATCCGGTAATAACTCAATATTACGGACCCAATGAAACTGGTTTCGTCGAATTCCGAGACTGTGCCTCGAACGGCTATTTTCCAATATCAATTCGAACGAATAAATTTCAAAATTGAACAAATCGTTTTCAAACTCAATTCTGAAGCTTCTATTATTTTCGGTATTGTTAATACGAATTTTAAAAGCTTTCGAAATATTTTTCTTCAACTTAAAATTGAAGATTCCAATTTTTATTCAATTCAATAGATTAAATTTTATAATTTAATCGCCAAATTCAAAGTTATATTCGGGATTCAAATTAAATCATCGTTCAAATATTTAAAATTAATTAAATATTCTCAATTTAATTTGGTCAAAATTCTGGGTCGTTACAGCCCACCTCTATGCTCACAATAACAAAGAGTATTAAATGAAATACTGTCTGTTATTACGAAAAATAAGGCTGGATAGGAGCGGCCATCCGTAGTTGGCCTTACACTAGTATTGGTTACCTCGATAGGAGTGGTATATATTTTTTCATTTTTCGTCTCTTATTTACTTACTCCCATCGACATACCCAATTCTAGTATAAAACGAACTACGACGGTTCATAATAGTTTAGGACAATGTATATAATAATAACACAGATAATAAAATGCGGAACACAAATAACAAAAATCTCATATATATATATATATAACTGATGTCAGTTACAATACATTTGACATAATACATATGATACAACTACAACTGTCGACTCTGGAAGTTATATATACAAGTACATTATCGACTAACATACATGAATACATATCAACCTAAAAGAGACACACTAACTACTACAACAAGACGAAGACCACTTCAAAAGATATGAAAAGTCTTCATAGCTCAAACAGCAACTAAAAGCAAGATATCTACAACCTGAAATAACTCGGGTCTGACCCGAGTATCAAATTCAAAAGAAAATAATACACGGGTCAGTCTAATTCAAACTCAGTTATTAATGCACAGAAGCAGTAATAATCAAATATCAAGTAGACGACAGTCACAGAAATCTTGTATATCCAACTCCTCAATAAGAGAATCGGATAACGGCAGATATAACACTAAACATTGTTAAACAACAAATCAGCAACCCAAATCATCAGCAAGATGAATAAAACGATTACCAATGAAGATAATATGAAAACTCCAGAATTGCCTAAACATCAATTTTCAACAAATTCCAATCATTAATTAGATAATTAAAATCTCAAAATGATCAATCAAAACAAATTTCTGTGTGGCTGCAGTACACGCACGTGTGCACTGCCTCGCTACATAGTACGTGAAATCATCACAATAGTGAATACTAACAGCAATCAAAACTGTAGAGGTCAAGTCACGACTATCGTGACTCAACTCAACTACAAAGAAATGAAACTCAAGTCAACATATACATAGCATGAAGACATCAAACAAATGGAACCAAACCCAAATTACAGTATCACCAAATCATGGACAATGGTGTATATAGATATATGAAGTTCAATCAACGAATGAACGTCCAAATGAAAACTGCAACTGAAACAGCATGTACAAATAGTATCAAAATACAACAAGTAACAGCGACCATGAATGTATGGCAAGTTCATCCAAACTGATAAGATGATATGCACATACAAAAATATCAAAGTCGTGCACAGGTCAAATTTCATAACTCGACCATAAGACTGCACCAAAGGAATGTCATCAGGTGAAATAGAATATAAAGGCAACCTAAATTAAGAAACCAACAAATTCACCAAAATACCAAATGACCAAAGTCCACCGAATACTCCAGATCATATACAAGTGAAAATATCAAACTGCAAATATCTTAAGGGCACAAAGGCACAAGGCCACACTTAAAATAACTCATACTCAGTTCCAGTCCAATAATATATGCATACACAAATACAAGCGTATGTATGCACATATACGCAGACTCGAATAACCAGGTGACAGAGCAATTCTACTATTCAATATCAACTTGAAACAGCACATAACTTCAACAGTTTTGAAAACAATGCAAAGATACATCATGAAACAAATACAGTGACAAGTTACCCAGTTTCAAATGAAAGGAAACTATTAATGGTGAAGTGTCAGACTTCAATTGAAACAGTGATGTATAGGGACTGTAATTGCAAGTGTAGACTCAACGATACATGCATACACACATACAATCGTATATATGCACATATATGAAGAAACAGTGGACAAAAGCTTAACAAAACAACTCAAGCTTACAAAATAAATACACTGCAACTTCATAAGAGCCCAACCGTCCAAGCAGTGGATAACAAAATGCTTCAACTACATAGAACACATAAGTCGACCATGCAAGCAGTGACATGATCGGGGATGAAGACTCCAGTACATCAATCGTGAACTTGAAGACATTATTGAGTTAATGTCAAAGTTCAACCAAAACAAGTTCGAAATCAATTCCAGAGCCAAAGCCACATTTAGAATGCAAAAAGCACAAATAAAGGCAAGGCAAAATTGAACAAGTCAAGTATATTACAGGAATGAATATCAAATAACCGAAGTCAATTCTCAAAGCCCATAAAAAGTCAAATTTAAAAATCAACTATGACATTGCCGAATTCATGGCATAAAGTGCACACGAGTTCAAAAATCATGGAACGACAATCAACAAGTTAAACACGCTACAGATATGAACGAGCATGCCAATAAAATGAACAACACAAAGAACTAACAAATGCTTCACAATTCAAAACAGCAGAAAGACACAAGCACTGCTGAGATTCGCAGTGCAAATCATGTACAGGCCGAGATGTACACTTGAACGACATACCAAGTTTTACAACCCTATACTTTCTCGAGTAACATCATCGGAAAATTTACTGATTCCAACGCAAGTGAGAAGGCATAGAAGAAAATCAAAATTCAAGTTAATGCCAACGCCAACAAAAAATTGCACAAAACATTTGCAATCCAAATTAAACTGTTTCGAACCCTATATAAACAGAAACATCGTAGACAACCCACGAATTCAAACAATGAAAATCACAAATTTAATTAACCCAGAAACAATTCAAGTTTGAATTAGATGTGAGTATAATACTCACCTTTGGACACAATCGAAGGAGCCGAAGTCAAAGAGAATCGACCAGATCGAAATCGACGTCGAGCACTCACGAGATCGAGCGAAACCCAAATTTCTTTGAACGAAGAAGAACAAGCATTAAGGAACGAAGAACGCCTATTCTCACGAGCCCTAATTTGCAGACGAACACAAGTCGAAAGCCCTACTATAGAGGAAGAGACGAACGAAAGTAAACGAGGCTGCAATTGTTTATTTTCTCGTTTTGATTAGGGATTTCGAAAATGAAAGGGGGGAAAGGCGAACGAGAAACGAGAGCCGCCATTGTTTTTTTTCTCGTTCGTTTCTCTTTAGGGTTTTTTTGAACGAAATCAATAAGGAAATCGGGTATAAACCTTTATCTCAACAAAAGGGAAAGGGCTGAATAAATTGAAAAGGGAACGGGCCTAATGTTTTTCTAAGTCCACAAACCCTTTAACAAATTTTATAAAAGAATTTTAACCAATTAAAATGCCAATAGCAATTAGCAACCAAATTAAATCGTCAAATGACGATTATAAATTTGTTACAAAACCCCGGGTTGTTATATTCCATCGATACTATATTCTGACTTTGGATTTATTTGGTCGCCACCCTTTGATTTTTACTCGGCAGTGTGTTTCGAGTTGGGCGGTAGTTGCAGCTATGCGTTACCAATATTTGGATGCGTAATTGGTATATCTACCCAGGCATTGCCTAGTTGTGCCGTGTCACCTACCCTAGCGTGCTTTCTACGAGTTTGTTTTGTACCATACCTATGGAGTGCCCTCTGACGATGCCCAGTACAGGGGAGATTACGGTACTGTATAGACTGTGGGAATATATAAAATGTGTTAAGGAGGATATGGGTAACGCCTTAAAGCTATTTTAATAGTTTACTTTACTTAGACATTATTATAATAGTGTATATTACTACATAGTAGATAGTTTAACGGATCCTTAGGAGATGTGAATCCCGAGCATCTCTTAAGTTACTACACTCATGTTAGACACTGGATAGGAGATGTCAAAATCCGTAAACATCTCTGACGCCATTTACACTCATATTTATTTACCGTTGATTTAACTCACATAAGATCTTTTAGTTCTGACTCGAGTGTTTTGTCTTTTCAAGTCGCTCGGGTCAGCCTGAGCATTTCAGGATTTGAAGACCTTATTTTTGGAGTACGAAGACGAAGATTTGTACTACTATTATTTACTAAATTTATTCCACTGCATTCATACTGTTCCGCTACATTATTTATTTATCTCTGATAGGTGAAACTCTGATTTTGTATTGTATAAGTATAATCAAATGTTTTGTAAATAGCTTCATGAACTGTTATTTGATTATTATATTTTGTCATTCCGCTGCGAGATTCTGTTTTTTTTTATCTCTTTCTCTTTTTCTTATTTACCCCAAATAGCAATCCGCCTTTCTGTATGGTTTGAGTTGGCACGTGTGTCTGCTTAAAGCGTACATAAAGGGGAGATGTTACATGATCGGTATTTACAATGAAGAAAACTTTAAAACATAACTATTTGTTAGTTGTAGTATGGACATTTGTTGAATATATACTTGTTTTGTAATAATTTATATGTTTAAATTATGTTACACAATATGTTATTTCAAACATGAAAAATAAAATATATAGAAAAAATATGTAAGGCGAATCGGTGGTTGTATGGTTGATTTATAAAGTATGGAAGTTGATTATAAGGCAGATAGGGGCACAATCATAGTTATCATCAAGCTACGATCAATGTTGAACTAAAATCGATTTCCAAATATATGTGATCAATTTAGATTATTTTAAAGTGCAACTGATCCTAAATAAATGCTCTAAAAACAAAGGCATTGGAAATTGGTTACATTCTTTAGGATTCATGGCTTATCTTCAATGAATGGTTCAAATTTTATGTCAAATGATCAAATGTTAAAACACTAACTATAGGTATATAATTAGTTGATTCTTTATCTCAAGCATAACTGATCCAAGATATAATCAAGTAATCAAATAGAAATTTTGAAAATTGAAAATCGTGAATATTGACACATCAACTCCTAATTGAATTTTTTGGAGGTATAATGCTCTAGAATTGATAATCATGTAATTTTGTCTATATCTTTTGTGAACTCTAGATATAGTGAAAACTAGTGAAAGTTGTTCGATTTGTGGCTGTTGATTTGATTTTGTAACAACTAAATATAGTGAAAACATGTAATGTAATGAAAACATGTAACATTATCACACTATTATCACACCGTTTCTTTTGCAAACTCTAAATATAGTGAAAACATGTAATGTTATCGCACTGTTTCTTTAAATTTTTTGGTTCTCGAATTTAGAAACTGTAAATGTTATATTAAGCGCTAAGTGGGCAAGGTGATAGAAGTCTTGCTTCGCTTAGTGTTGCTTAAGCTCCCTAAGACATGGCCTAAGCACTACTTAATGTTTTAGCAAAGATCATCCGTATTTACATAAATTTATGGTAAAGAGGTTATATTAAGTGCATCATCTGCGTATGAACAAATTGATCACAAAAATTAAAGTTTAATTTTAAATTTAGCTTATAAATTTGTAGTTTGCAAAAACTAGATTTGACTTTCACTATTCATTAAAAGGAAGCATACTCGAGTTGAGCACAAATTGTGCACATTTTTCATATATATATAATCGTAACTTAATGCCAAAATTACCCACCCTTCATCAGATGATATCATAAAAAATGAGGAATTATTGTTTGGAAATGTGAATTTTTTGCTATGACCCAATTTTTTATTTAAAAACAATATATTTTTATTAAGTAGTACTTAATCATCACTTAAATTTGAGCAAAGCGCAAATAAGTGGTAATTAAGTATGCTTAAATGCTCTTCGCATAATTCTTTTTCTTTTTCAAAAATTAAGCTACACATGAATTTAGCACTTAAGCGATGTTTAAGCAATGGTTTTTAGGCCCTACAACCCCCACATTATTATATTTCAAACCCTATGAGAGTTCATCTTCTTATAACTTCATTATTCCAAGATAATCACCTCTCCTAATAGTGATTAGTCCTAATATTGACCCAATGTTCATCAACAGTCATTAACGTTCTTCAAATTATTGGGTTCCAAGGTGTATGGTGATATAACGAAAGATACGCAACAAATGTTCTTCTTAGAGAGTGATTTCCGTATCTTTTAGTATATCCACAACAAGGAAAGTTGATTTTTCAACGGAAGAATCCATTGGAAATCCACTACTGGACTTATGTTAGCGATGGATTTACGACGGATATATGAGGCCGGTAAATTTCAAGTCGGTAATCTAGTGTCAGTTTAGCGATAGAAATTAGCGTGAACTCACCAACATTTTACCATCATTCATCTACATATTAAAATTCCATTAAAAAATATTTTACCGACATTTTTCCAATGGATATATAAATACTAAGTTTTTCCCCCAAATTCTTCTTAAACAAAAGATTATCGGTAAACCCTAGCTAAGTAGTAACGAATTAGCCTAAGTTTATATTTTATTCTAACATAGCTGTCGGTAATTTGTCACTAATCCTGACGCTTTGTGTAACGACCTGCCTTTTCGACCACCGAAAGTCGACACAAATACATCCACTGTATTCACATGCCTAACATCCAGGTGTTGAAAGGACGGATTATTGGGAGAAAAAAGAAAGAAAAGGCATAACAGAATCTCACATCATGACGAGTAACATATAATATACACCATAACTTTATAAAAGAAAAACTATAATACACATACATCAATCATATTAGACTAACCAATCATTAGCCTGGACATTTATAACATTCTATCCTTATAACCGTTGATACATACAACCAATAAATACAATGAAAATAGAGAATATACGTCTTCGACATCCAGCTCGTCTACTGAAGCTCCAAACATCCAAACTATATATGAAAATATACTCGGTTTGACCCGAGCATCATAAGAAAAATAACGCCCGGATCAGTCTTGTAAACTAGTGTGAGAAAACACAACTCAAATGGATTTTAATGTTATAAAACTTTTAAAAGAAAGGTATCTGGTAAGACTACGTCGCACATAAACATGAATGGGTTTTTACCTTACGATAACCAAAACATTTTTATAGAAAATCCAATGATATTATAATAATGTCTAAGATTTAAAGTAAATTATGAATATATCTAGAATGGTTACATCTCACATTCCATCATAGTTGGACACAACTATGTCTGTACGGTGCTTATTAAAGAATGGATTTCCATACAATGCCAAGGCATCGGGGTACCTCCTGCTACAGTACACCTCTAAAAGATATACCGAGGGCCTTACATCAACCTCCCGCGAATTAGGACCGGCCCTACCCCTTACTGGATATTTCCGAATATTTCATCACCCTGATTGCTTTTGCAACCTTTTCCGAGAGCTCTCATGCACAACCAAGTCCATAAATATATATCTAGAAAGGGTGATGACAATATTCTAATGGGTGCGTCACACTTAGCACTGAAACATATCCCCTGTTTTAGTCATTTCTGATTATTGATGTTACGTTTTACCTTTTAGATAGCAATCCCACTTGGAATGCTAACACTGCCCTCTAGGCAACAATTCAATGCTAGCATTCATCCATACAAGTTGTTCAGGATACGAACAAACTAAAGGCACTACTTATACTACATCCATTTTATAATCACCCTCATGATTAGTAGCAAGTAGCCCTTACACTTCAAAGAACTCCGTCTTCGATCATCTTCAAGATATTTCAATTCGAAATGCTTATGCAAGTTCGAAGTGGTTTACGGATAGTATATCTTATCCCGGTCTCTCCGAATCGACAATGATAGTTTTAAAAATAGATCAACATTTGATAGTCGGTTATTCAACTATCAAATAAATAAACAATTCAACCAGGGATTTAACCAATCACGGTTAAGCACAAAGTAACCACTAAGCCACTTTTATTAATCTTTTCATTAATTAAAGCTACTATATAAATTCTCGTCTTAAAATACCTTTACAAAGATATATTCATGAACTCTTTATACTCCTTTCAAAATCTGGAAAAATATCCATATACTTATCTTGATGGTATAAGTATATTCACAAAAACACTACACTTTCCCTACTTAGAAAATTATTCATATACTTATCTCAACGGTATAAGTATATTCACAAAACATTATGAAATATTTCTTATTTGAAAATCATATCAGATGATAAAAACAAATATTGTTTTAAAAGAAATGGATATAAGGATAAACCCAAATGTTTCCATCGGTGTTAAGCATGAAAATTCATGCCACCAAAATTAAAAAGATCAATTTAGGGAAATCTAATCTCAATTTCTCTTGTAAATTTCTTCAATAAATCCTTTTTAATAAATCTCTTTCATTTACGAACATCTCCTTTCGTAAAATTTCAAATCCATTATAAAACTCTTAATAAATCTCTAAATTTATTTATAAAACTCTTTTATAAATATCCAAAACCATTTATAAAACTCTCTTACAAATATCCAAAATTATTTCTAAAACTTCCTTTATAGATTCCAAGTTCTCTTTTCAAGTTATAAAACTCCCTTATTAATCTCTAAAACAATTTATAAAACCCTTTTATTGTATAAGCTCTAAATTCATTTTAGAGTTCCTTTCATAAAATATCATTTATAAATTCCTTTATATATATGTGTGTGTATGTGTGATGACCCACCTTTCTGACTCCTAGGAATGACACTTAATACATCAATAGTATTCATGTGCAGTTGCCCAAGCGTCTGAAAGACAAGTTATCATGGGATAAAATAAAGAAGGTAACAAGACATAATAGAAAAATAAAATGGAATGGTTACATATAATACAAAATGATATAGTATAAAAGGTTATCCTTACATGGAGCTACTAGAGTTAAACAAAAGTACTATATCTAACAGATTTGCAACTATACATTCTGAATATACATTTTTCAAATACTAAATATACCAACATGATCATACAGCGGAAAATAAATTACTAGATAACTAAGGAGCCGTCTGCTCGATCACCATCTTCAAAAAGCCCCAAAGAGAAACCTGCTATTTTCAGACTATTTAAATATAATTGAGTAACTGAGAGTTTAGGGAAAATAAACAAATCGGGTCAGACAATATGTCTAGTATGAGTAAAACTCTGAAACAAAAGGGAGTGTATTTAACAATAATATGTAGGATTGCGCCGCTATCGCGGAACAGGTTTTCTCCCATATAAACAACAACCAAACATAAGAATGGAAAAGAACAATAGGAAACAAATCCAAACATAGATAATGGGCAAAAATAGTATAAAGATCCAGACTTGAAAAGGTGGAAATAGTCTGAACAAAATCCAAACTGGACAGAATTGATAAAACAAGATAACAGTCCAAACTTGATAGAATAGACAAACCTATAATTAAACATCGTGAAGAGTGGTTGACTCTTCCCGTTGCAATTATAGAATGACAATTCGAAGGTTCAAATCAAATAAGGAAAGGAAAATTTTCAACAATGACTAGGAAGGTGCACCCCCCTTTTGAGGTATAACTCCAGAAATATACTTCTAAGAAGCTCATTTCTCTATAACTCAGAACCCTCCAAGCCAGACCCAGCCAAACCTTACCGAGAATCCAAATATTCACATCTAAACGCGCTACAGAGTTCAAATCTAGATGAGATGTGAAAGTATCCAAATGGGAGTAACCCCACATAGCTTGGCCTCCTCTCACACTTTGGTTTTAGTCATTTCCAACAAAGAATATCAAAGCTCAACGGAGCAAATAATCATATTAGAATGATGATAATAAAGAAGATAAAGTAACCGATAGCTGAGAAACCAACTATCGAGGATATAAAACGATCATATATGGAAATTAAGTCTTGTATACTTATCACCACTCGTTGAATTCAAACTTGCATATTTCTTGGTTAACAGTAAAACTGGACAAGTCAAGGTAGTGTTATCCCATAGTCTTGTCTCACGATTATTCTTAATTTTCGAAATAGCGACAATCTATTTCTTCGATGTTTAGTGTTAAGCATACAAATAAAACATTTCCATATAAGTGATATCTCTTGAAATTAATTCATTTCCATAAACGAATCAACTTTTTCTTTTAAAAACCGAATTCGTGCTTGGGCTTCATATCACAAGTATTACCTTTAATACACTTTGTTAAAAGTGCTTAACCCGAGCATAAAATACTCGGATCAGGCTAGCTAAACAAATCAGTTAGATAAACTGAACAATAATCATGATAAGATAATGAGGCAACATATAATATAATAATCTCCAAAAGATAAACATATATCATGGTAATAAAGACCACAATCTCTCACATAGAGAAGAAACAAACATCTAAGTAGAGATGTATAACAAGCCTCATATCATCGGCATACATAAACACAAATGCCAGTGTAGGCATAAAACAAGTTCCACAAGGTAGTCGTGCTTATATCGTGTGGTTGCATAAAACCATCACCGAATGGCGCTACACGAGGGAATATAAATTACACAGGAAAACATTAGCGCGCTAGTACTGTACTTAATCACATGTACTCAATCACACAGGAAATATACCCCAGTGACACACCCATCACTTTAGCTAAGGGGCAACACCTAAAGGAGACAGTCCGAAGACACTATCCAGAAGGTGATGAGCCAGAAGGAGACAGTCCGAAGACACTATCCCAAAGGCAAATAAACCCAAGGGAGACAGTCCGAAGACACTATCCTAGAGGTATCACTCAGGAAACACGTCGTAGTGGTAAAGGCTCGTAGGCCCAGTACTCGTTTACCACTAACGGTAGGAATGTGTCACGAACTCTTAGCAAGGAACCCGTAAAGTAGTAACGTGAGTCCCATACCCCAACGTTCGCACTAAAAGGTTTACTAACCAATCGTAATCTTTCACACTCAAAGCAGTAAAAAGTTCACCTCATGTCATCAGTAAACTAGGCCAAAACGATCAATCAAATAGGTCGGGGATTAATCAGAAAGATAAACGAGCGGATTCATGGTCCGTGTTTTACCTAACCATTTAATCACCTTTCCACTTCGCTCGAAGTGCAGAAGAGTGTATATTTTACTTAGAAAATAGTTAGAGAAAGCAGATTTTTAATCGTTTGAAAACCTCTTTAGAAATAGCCTTTGAAATCCTCCTATTTTGGAGTAATTAATTTAATATTTAAAATAATACTAAATAATAGTTTCAAAAGATAATTTGATGGAAAACCACTTTAAAATGATTTATAAAATCCGTGCACGAAACCTAGAGACAATTCTCAAAGAAATCGGAAAAACTCGGAAAAATAGTCGAAGTCACTAGTTCGACGGCAGATTTGAACCTGCAAACCGAGTCCAAATGGCATGAAAATTTCTAGGCATGTAGACCAACATCCCTGCTCCAAACTACAAAAAGAATCGGGCATTTCCGACTTGAAACGAAATAACGGCGTCGTCTCAAAGTCGGACAAAAATCACAAAACTCTACTGTGTCAAAACAGTGCAAAGGTCCAACTTTGATGAAAATTTGTAGAAGCATACTACAGTACTCCTACTTTGATATGCAACAAGAATCGTTCGGTTCCGACTTGAAATGAAGAAATGGCAACGTCTCAAAGTTGGTCCGACGATAACTGAAAATGATCACTGTTGTAAAACAGTTTCTGGGTGCTACTTCGGCAATAAAATGAACTATCTAACGCACCCAGATCTAAACCAAACTTTGCAGGGTTGAAGATCTCAATCTTATCTTTCCAACGAGACTGAAATTGATGAAATCCAACATCGGACCTGCTCGCAGCGAGGTCACGAAGTTGGACGTTTGAACTAAAATTAATCACTGTTTTGTTTCAAAATAGTTTATGGGTGCTACTTTTGCAATAAAAATGAGGTATCAAACTCAACCAGATCTTAATCAAATTTTGCAGAGACGAAGATCTCGACCTCATCTTTCCAACAAGACCGAAATCGATGAAATCCGACATAGGACCTGCTCGCAGCGAGGTCGCGAAGTTGGACGTTTGAACTAAAATTAATCATTGTTTTTCAAAACAGTTTTTGGATGCTACTTTGGCAATAAAAATGAGGTATCAAACGCACCCAAATCTTAACCAAATTTTGCAGGGTTGAAGATCTTGACCTCATCTTTCCAACGAGACCAAAATCGATGAAATCCGACATCGGACTTGCTCGCAGCAAGGTTGCAAAGTTGGACGTTTGAACTAAAATTAATCACTGTTTTTCAAAACAGTTTCTGGGTGCTACTTTGGCAATAAAAATGAAGTATCAAACGCACCCAGATCTTAACCAAATTTTGAAGGGTTGAAGATCATGATCTCAGCTTTCCAACCATAGCAAATATCAAATGGGTTTCTAGCTAGCATTTATTACCTTTCACCAAGCAAGAGAATGATCAAACACAATGATTAGCAATCCCCAAGCAAGAAGATGAAGATCAATGAGCTTGAGTCAATGAAAATGCACAAAAACAATTATTACTAATTTATTTCAGAAATCAAAGAATGAATTAGAGGTGGGTTTTGTGATTGCTATTACCTCTTTTAATTGTTTGGATTAACTCTCTTTGATTTGGTGTAGATTGGAGTTTTGCTTAGGAGGCCATGGCTAGGTTTAGGAGTTTTCTAATTAGAGTTTAGTGGTTATGAAATGAAGTGTTGGCTGAAATGGGAGAGTAAAAGATAATTTATAGGCTAATGGTTAGGGTTATTGGGTCTAAAACCCATTAGGACTTAGTATTATTCATGTGTATATAGATAGGCAATTTTCTCTAAGTACAATCTACATACAAATTGCTAAATACATTTCAAACCATAGAAAATTATGAAAAGATGTTAACAATTATTTTTAGCCATTTCATAAAATCCTATATCAATAATATTTTACATTTTAACCCCTAATTTCCCAAAAACACCGTTTATAGTTAATATTAGCCAAAAATCACCATTTTGCAAATAAATTGCAAATTAAATTCCCAAATCAAATATTGCACTATTTTACACATAAAATTTTGCAAAATTATAAATTTCAAATTTCCCTAATTAATTTCCATAAAATGCTCCATTTTACACTTAAGCCCAAAAGTATTAATTTATTCAAAATAACTAAATTTTGAACAAATTAGCTACATTAAAAATTCATTAATAGCTCCGATTAAATTAAAATCACAATTTTAATTTATTATTTGGTAATTGCAATCACGGGTTGTTACAGACCCCCCCCTTAAGAAAATTGTGTCCCCGCAATTCCTTAAATATGGAAGTTATCTATAGCATCTAATCCTCAAAATAAATCAAACAAAGGTGAAGTAAAGATACTCACCAGAAACAGATGAAGATAGAAAACCAGGATAAGTACGCTCGATAAATTCTTTGGTCTCCCAAGTGTAGTCCTTAGGATTAGACGACCATTAGATTTTAACAAGCGGGGCCTCTTTGTTTCGAAGGCGTCTAACCTATGAATCAAGCACATGAAGAGGTTGCTGGTCAATAGATAGATCAGGGGAAATCTCTAAATCCGGTATAATAAACGGATCAATAACAGAATCAGGATTGCGAACACACTTGCGAAGCTGAGAAACATGGAACACGTCATGCATTTTGGAAAAATGAGCAGGCAGAGCAACACGATAAGCTACGGGGCCAATGCGTTCCGTAATAGGAAATGGTCCGACATAGCGAGGAGCCAATTTCCCAGTGGAGCTGAAACGCACAGCCCCTTTCATAGGAGATACCCGAATAAATACATGATCCCCAATCGAGAATTCAAGAGGCTTCCAATGGTTGTCCGCGTAGGATTTCTGACGGCTTTGCGCCTCTTTCATTCTCTGACGAATAAGAATAATCTTCTCAGAAGATTCCTGAACTGAATCTAGACCAAGAATAAGCTTCTCGCTAGATTCTAACCAACAAGATGGAGAACGACATGGCCTTCCGTATAAGGCTTCGAAAGGAGCCATGCCAATACTCGAATGAAAACTGTTGTTGTAGGAGAACTCCACAAGTGGCAAGTGGTCCTCCCAACTACCTCCAAAATCAAGGATACAACAGCGAAGGAGATCGTCTAAGACACGATTCACTCTCTCAGTCTGACCATCAGTCTGAGGATGATAAGCAGTAGAAAAATTCAGCTTTATGCCCAAAGTTGATTGAAGACACTTCCAAAAGTGACTAGTGAATAACGGGTCACGGTCACAAACAATGGAACTAGGGATACCATGAAGTCGAACAACTTCCTTCACATAAAGCATAGCCAAAAGAGGAGCAATCCGAGTGGGCTTAATCGGAATAAAGTGAGCGGACTTGGTCAATCGATCAACAGTGACCCAAACATAAGTATGGCCCGACCTCGATCGAGGTAGACCGTCAATAAAATCCATCGAAATCTGATCCCATTTCCACAATGGAATCTCTAATGGCTGAAGAAGACCGGAAGGGCGCTGATGCTCGGCCTTGATAAGTTGACAAGTCATGCAATTGCTCACATAACTTGCAACATCACGCTTCAGGCCTTCCCGATAATATAAGGGACACATGTCGGCATACATCTTGCTAGAACCAGGATGAATGGTATACTTAGTACGATGACAATCATCAAGAATGTCACGCCTAAGTGCAGAATCAGAATGCACAATAACACGGTTCTTCTTGCAAAGGCACTGATGAGAATCAATACTGTAATCCAATGACGTCTCATCACTGGATCCAGTCTCAACAAGATGAATGAAAGGAAATAAATCTGGATCTTGCCGCTGAGCATGGGCAATGCGATCCAATAAGCTAGGTCGAGCTTCCAGACCGAATAATAATATCGGAGAATCAAGAGGCGAAGCTCAATCACGAATATCACAAATAGATAATGTCTCAAGAATATCCCATTCGGCTATCATCATAGAAACTATAGCCGAATGCTTGTGACTAAGCGCATCTGCTACACGATTACCCTTGCCAGGGGTATACTGAATGTCAAGGTCATATGAGGCAAGGAACTCAAGCCATCGATGCTGCCTCATATTAAGATCCTTCTGAGTGAAGATATATTTCAAGGACTTATGATCGGTATAAAGAATGAAACATTCACCCAATAAATAATGGCGCCATATCTTCAAGGCAAAGACAATGGTAGCTAACTCAAGATCATGAGTAGGACATCGAACGTCATTCGGACGTAGTTGCCTAGAAGCATAAGCAACCACCCGATCCTTCTACATGAGAACGGCACCAAGACCGCTACTGCATGCATCAGTATAGACAACAAGATAGTGGTTTCCTTCGGGAACCACAAGAATAGGAGCATGAGTGAGAAGTTCTTTCAATCGCTGAAAAGCGTCTTCACACTTGTCTGACCAGATATAATGGACGCCCTTACGAGTAAGGGTAGTCAATGGAAGCACAACATGGGAAAAGTCCTTTATGAACCGGCGGTAATAACCTGCCAGTCCCAAGAAGCTACGAATCTCATGCACATTCTCGGGTCGCTTCAAATTATGAATGGCTTCGATCTTGGCGGGATCAACAGATATGCCTTCAGAAGATACAACATGACCCAAGAACCTAACCTCATTCTCCCAAAAGTGGCATTTGGATAATTTGGCTCTAAGATGATGAAGAAGAAGTGCATCCAAGACAATCCTCAAATGATGGGTATGCTCTGTCTTGGATCTAGAATATATCAGAATGTCGTCAATGAATACAAGAACAAAATTATCGAGATATTCCCGGAATACTAGATTCATGAGATCGACAAAGAATGCAGGAGCGTTCGTCAAACCGAACGGCATGACTAACCACTCAAATGAACCATATCGAGTGCGGAAAGCTGTAAGTGGTACACTATCATCCACAACTCGGAGCTAATGAAATCATGTGGCAAGGTCAAGCTGAGAAAAAACCTTCGCACCACTTAACTGATCAAACATATCGTCAATCCGAGGCAATGGATAACGATTCTTGATAGTCGTCTCATTAAGCTTGCGGTAATCAATGCAAAGCATAAGAGAACCATCGAACTTCTTCATGAAGACCACCGTGGCACCCCACGGTAAAGAGCTGGACTGAATAAAATGCTTTGCTTTGAGTTCTACTAATTGCTTCTTGAGTTCCTCATTCTCCTTTGTAGACAACCTCGTGGGAGGACGACTAACTGGATGAGAACCGGGAATGAGATCAATACGGAACTCAATAGCCCGCTTAGGCGGTAAACTCGAAACTGGCTTAAAAATATCGGGGTAATCCCGAACAATATGAATACGAGATATATCACAATCGTCATCTCGTAAATCAAGAGCACATAGAGAAGCTTCGGAGATATCTACATCCCGAAGAACAAGAGCTAACTGAGCGGAAGAGTCAGCGTGACTAAGAAATAGTACCCGCTCAGAACAAATGATCTTGGCATCGTATCGAATGAGCCAATCCATCCCCAATATCATGTTGAAACCCAAATAAGCCATAACATGCAGATTCGCATGGAAAGAAAAGCCACAAAGATCAATATCAACATTCTCACAAAGAAAGCTAAGGGTCGTGGATCCGCCAATGGGATTCACAATCCTTAGAGAAGAAATCAAACAAGAAACATCCAAAGACATAATATCAACAAGTTCCTTTGATACAAATGAGTGAGAAGCAGTTGTATCAAAGAGAACTCTAATAGACTGATCATGAAATAAAATAGAACCTTCGAGAACGGAAGGATGTGTACCTCGAGGCTGAGATGAAGATGCAGGAGCCTTGGCAGTATTAAGCTTGCCAGATCTAGGAGGTGCAGTAGGACAAGCGGAAATAAGATGACCCTCCTTCTTACAATAGCGGCAGATAAGAGGTTTGGCACACTCTTTATCCATATGGTCGGTATATCCATAGTTGAAACACTTCCGAATGGAAGGTGTTCCACTAGGCTGAGACTGAGGCTGAGAACCAGAACTGATGAACTTCTTCTTTTTCTTCTGGGAAGAGGAAGAATTAGGCTTGTGGAAAAACCTCTTCTTGTTAGGGTGCTTGGGCACCTCAACATCCTCATCACTATCGTTCTCCCTCTTGACTGCTTCAAGATGAAGCGCCGAATCTACAAGCTCATCGAATGAAAGCTTGAGTTGAAGCATCAGTTGCTTCTTGAGGTACTTCTTCAGACCCTCAACAAATTTGAGATTCTTCTTATGTGGTGTGCTAATGAACTCGAGGCCGTACTTGGACAGGGCCTCGAAAGAAGAAACATAATCTGAAATAGTGGATTTCCCTTGCTTAAGATCAATAATGCGGCGGGTAAGAGAGATCTTCTCAGATTCCGGAACAAATTTGAGCACGAAACGCTCACGGAACTAAGCCCAAGTAAGAGTGGTCTCATCGACCTCGGCAATGAGAAGCTCATACCAATCCAAAGCGCGGTTCTGAAGCATACTGGAAGCTACAAGAACTCTATCATGATCAGGAAGGGTCATGCGAGAAAAGATGCGTTCGCATATGCGGATCCATGCCTGGACCTCAAGAATAGACTCGAAGCCATTGAACGGCTTGCCCCCGAGATGTGAGAAATCACTGCAAAGGCGCGCAAAGGCAGACTTGCGCGGTGCATCATAAACTGGAGTAGGAGACTGAGAGTTCCGAACAAGCTCCATAATCTGATCGGTAGTCATAAAAACGCCTCCCGGATGTGGGTCACCCGATTGCCCAGCATCCGCAGAACGACGGGTCCTACCTCTTCCAGAAATACTGAAAGTTAAGATAAGATATGATTTAAGCACGATTCAAAGATAGATAATTCAAAGTGGAATACTACGGAGTATAAATGTATTCCTAAACATATTCCTAACTTATCTATCCAATGTCATGAGGAAAGGGCTTTGTAATATTTGAAGCATACTAGGATGTATTGTACTAAGTGTTACTATTCTGTGTTTATTATACTTAGTCCTGAACCTCGCTCTGATACCAAGCTGTAACGCCCCACTCCAAGAGCCTCATTAATAAACACTAGTACAAAACTGGTCATTTGTGTCGGTTGTGTAACCCCTGTTGTGTCGGTTTTACAACCGGCTCATATGAAGACGACACAATTGACATTTTTCTGTTGTGTCGGTTGTACGACCGACACAAATATCAATCATTTGTATCAGTTGTTATTAAAAAGCCGACACAAAACTATGAACAGTTGTGTCGGTCTTTCTAAGAGGACCGACACAAATCAGCTTGTATAGTGAAGCACACCGCCGTTTATTGTGTCGGTCCTTTCAGAAAAACCGACACAACTGTTCATAGTTTTGTGTCGGTTCTTTAATAACAACCGACACAAATGATTGATATTTGTGTCGGTTATGTTTGTTTTTTCAACCGACACAATTGATATAAAGTTGTATTGGTTCCCTTTGAAGTAACAACCGACACAAGTAATATCTGAAGCAAAAAAATATATATTATTACCGTTTAAGATTATAGAAACAGTATGAAATTGAATTTTAATTTTTCATAAACCAACGTTACTATGAACTGATTGAACAAAAAATATAATTATATTATCCATCAACATAATTCATGTTTACAGACCAAAATAGAATATAATCTATCACAAACATAACGTACATAACAAAATACCAACGTACGTTACAAAAAATCGGCCAACCAACTACATCCAATTATACATGATATAACTAGCTAAATTCTCTCGAACCTCGTCTATCTCTTGTTGGTTATAAGAACCGTCTCGTATAAAGTCCTGCAATTAAGAGAATTGTTATACAAAAGACAATAATTAAGTCAGGAATACTCTGCAATATATATAAAAGATCAATCTGAGAGGAATGTAATTCAAACACAGGTTGAACCATGCATAAGTTGAATATTGGGAACAAATTAAATGATAGCTACAAGGAAATTTATTTTGTTTGTTTGATTTTCGTGTGTATTTTGTTGTGTGTTTGTTTGTTTGATTTTCGTGTGTATTTTGTTGTGTGTTTGTGTTTCTTGTTTGTTTTTGCATTTGCATTTGCATATTTTATTATATATAAAAAAAACATACACAATTAAAAAAAAATTCATTCTCAATTTTTTTTGCTACATATTTGCTGCTTTTGTTACATTTCCATTTTGTTCCATTTAGTGCTGTTAAAAAAACATTCTATATTGTTAGTTTTTGTTATGCCATTTACGTTGAGCTTGAACAACCCCCTTCTACAATCCCAAACCCAAGAAACTACTTCACTCAGAAACCACCTAAAATTGCAACCTAAAACATGGTCTCCATCCACTTCAATCAATGCCTACAAACCAAAACCGCTACCTGTTCCTATACCCATCTACAAGTCAACAACCACCAACCTCAATAAAACTACCAGTAACCCAACCATCTCTAAAAACATAATCTTCCCATACCCAAACAACCAACATAATCCATCACCGTTGTGCACAGTTCACAAACAAACATCATAGTGCACACACATCACAATTCACAAACAAACAGTTATTTTATTTCTCTTTTACAAAATCATCACTTTACATTTTTCAGTGCAAACTTCTTTGGTTCACTTCCTGACAACAATTGCATCTGACAGTGCTCTGTGCCCTTGCACTTCAACTCCACACTTCAATTTCTAAGCACCATCTCCATATCATACAACTTCATCACCTCTTCCTTCTCACCACCTTGCCATCTCCCTTACTACTAAATCCACTTCATAGTGCCTTACTGCAGCCAAACACAAAAGCTTCCCTTCGACCACACACACTTCTCACAACACAACTCCAACCACCTCCTGTTCTGTTCCTTTCAACTACCACATAATCAAACACCTCACCTTCAACCACAACATTTCACCACTATACCACTTACCATATCCAACATTATACTACCAGACCACTTCCTCCCCGACCATCAACACCTATACCACTGCAAACTGCCTTGAATCCACATACAAACTGACCATATCCACTGCATATCAAAAAATCTCCCCCACTGCCTCATCTACATAATCCATCTACACTGTGCACTTTCTGTGCATACAAACTCCTACCATTACAACTGCTTCACTGTTCCTACCCCTGCCTACATCACCTTCACCTGCATACTTCCCTCCAAAACTCCAAGTCCACACTTCAAAACCTAATCAAACTTCTAACTTCTGCTGCAGTTCCAAACAACCTGCCATATAATCCACTTCACCACAAAACTGCTGTGAGTCATCAACATCCTTCACAAATCGCCCACTACTAACTGTTCCCACTTCACAATTCCACCATTATCCAAACACAAGCACTTCAAACCATCATTTCCTACCACCACCACTCCATTTACAAGCAACTGCTATCAGACCACTCAACACAAACCATCCGACATCTACAATTGCTGCTGCTACCAAGTTGCAACACCTTTGCCCTCCTCTCTGAACACTCCTTATTATTGTCACCACTCATTTTCATTCCAACTGCACATAGTCAACTCCCCGACCAACTTCACAACATCCCCTAACATCACACTTGCCTCTAACATACCTCATTCCACAAGCTCCACCACACTGTCACACAACCCCACATACATACCACTTAAACTGACCCAACTACCACTTGCAACAGCCACTTCAACTCAAACATACCCATCAGTCTTTATACTGCACAACCACTCTGAAATGAGGTGATTGTCTGAAGAAGCAATGAAATGAGGTGTTGCTACATATGCTGTATTATACGGTTACTGTAGCAGCAGTGCTATTTGAAGTCAAATATGGTGAGTAGCTACTGTATCTTTCTTCTATGGTCTGATATATTCAGTCTGATATTGCTAATATTCAATGATTGTTACTAACTTGCTTAGTATGCAGGCGCCTTGACATCATCAAAGCAACAAAGGTATGAATGAAGTACAAAGACTTTAGTATGTGAATAGCATGTAAATGATTATCATAAATAATTTATACCAAAACACTTGGAAATTTGTATGTAGTCTGTATCACCTTCAAGTAAATAACAGTCCATGTACGAAACTACAAACAGCTAAAGACAATGTCTTATTGTGTATGATTTTGCAAGTTCTAGGAATCCTATCAAATTGGCATACGCACTTTAGAATAAGCTAATTATCCTTCCTGTTAAGGGACGTTGTTTCATTTTTTTTAGCAATAATAACTGTTCACTGTATGGCTGAAAGTTTGGAATCCAGAAGCGTTAATGCTCCCTCAATTTAAAATAGTTTACTTCTTTGAATCAGCTGGATTTATAAGTTTAACTTCTAATATGACGGGTCAAACTAAAACAACGACTTGGTGCATCACTACACATTTTTTCGGTTTATTTTTTTTCCTTCAAATACATGAACTGAACAGTAAATAAAGACTTGGCATTTGATTTCTTCTAACTAGCATTGCAGTAATGATATGATCGAAATATACCTATAATGTAGCTAATGTATAATATGAAGGAAAAAAACTAAAGTAGTACCTTTTGTAAATCGATGCTTTGATTGTGGGTTTTCACTATGTCATGCATATACCTCATCACATAATATACACAGTCAGTTGCTCCTAATTGTTGAGGACACTACAGCAATATTACAAGATAACTTAATAGTTAGTTTAAAATGAATTCATATGCCAAACAATACATAGTATTTATTTTATTTTATTTTTTGTTTGAAAATCAAATCACCTTAACATGCTTCCATTTCAAGGTACTTCCTCGAGACTTGCACCGAATGCCTTGTAAATTTTGAAGGCCCTACACATGCAATAAAATGTTAAATAATAACTACTCCGGCACCCGCATTTACATACACTAATTTCATGTATAAATTTTTAATTTTACCACATATACTAACTTCATATAAGAGAGCAAATATATACAACTTACGTGCTCACTTGCGGTTTAATTTTAAGTTTATGTTTGCGTTCGGCCTGAGGATCAAAAACATAAATCTCATTCATTTCTACACGGAAAACAAGCAGTATACAATGTTTCCTGCGTTACAAGATTTATAGTTAGTTAAAATTGGCATCAAATTTGTAAACTAGTTACTAAAAGTTTAATGTTCATACCCTTCGTACTGTGGGGCTAAAAGTAAGCTTTTAGATTGCAATGCTTTCCATGTGTTCGACAAATATGTATTTGTCACATATGGATGTTTTCGCACTTGGGAAAGCTTTTTGGGACACATAAACCCAATGGTCTCCACTTTGAGATCATTGCACATATGATTTAACCACCTAAACAAATTTAAACATATATTATTAGTTTTTTAAAAATTGACTATTCATCAAAGAACTAAGATGGTTATATATAAAAAAATTGCTAAGGAAAAAATACTCACATGATGTAAAGTTGCAACCATGATGCATTCAACCATGTCATACTAAGGAATTGGATAATGTCGTCCATCGTGATATGGATTTCAAAGTCCTCATCGTATGTGAATAAATCCTTATTCACTTGAATTGCATTGATAGCACTATCATTGGATAACATTTGAAGTATTAGGTCATGGAAATATCTGCATTTGCTCGTTAAAGTTTTGAGAATCTCTTCATCCACGTTTGATTTGCGTTTTGCAGACTCATCTGACATTGTATTCACGACCTTGTCATTACTATTTTCAAACAAATCCTTGTTTGGTTGAGATGTAGATACCTAATTCAAAATTTTAAGTAGATGTTTGAAATGATGTTGTTAAAAGAATAGACGAATGCTAAGAATTCAACTTCATATGTTAGCTACTTTCCGATAAGTTTATAAATAGCTAAATTATCTATAATAAGTTCTAGTATGAAGAAATTTTACTTCTTTATTATGTTCTAGTATGAAATAGAGGAGTTTAGCAAGCTAAATTAAGGAAGAAAAATGCATTCATTACCGTATCATTATCTCTTAAAAGCACAAGGCTTTTAGGCCATTTAACAAAACTCCCAACCGCTTCTCCTATCGTGTTGTGATGTTTAGTTGGAACAGGAAGTGAGGTTCCTTCATGACTAGACTCCACTGCATCAATTCCAACCTTTACATGATCGACCAAGATTTGTTGATTATGACATTGATCTCCGGACCTTGAAGCGGGATGTACCATGCCATGACCCACTACAACAATTTTGGAGTCCATATTCACGGCCAAACGACATTTAATCGGTTTCTAGAATGGCAAAGTACAAAACCAACATTTTTCACTTAGCACTTGTCAAATACATAAAATCGTATACGTTTATAAATTCAACTATGGATTGTTTACCTGCAAGTATGCAAAGGGATCCGTCTCTTGAGTTTTGTTTGCATATTGTAATTTGCTCGGGTGCGTTGATTGACAACTACTACGATGATCAGTTAATGGTGTGCTGATCTCCACCTCCTTGGGCAAATTCATCGTGTTCAAAATGTTTGCAATCTGCTCTTGAACCATTGTACTCATCTCTTGTCTTAATTTTTGGCTCACTTTAGCCTCTATTTCCTGAGTGATAACATGCAGCTCATCAGCTGATATTACACCACCGCGACCTTTCCTTTTCTCTACATCCCCAAATACGTTTTTTATACCAACCGTCCCACCAATCCCTCTAACTCGACCTGGATGCTCTTTTTTTTCAAGACCACGACTCAAGACATCATCATACCTATCTGGAACCCATGACCCTTCAACGGCTTTTCCTCTCCAATCATTCTGTCGACAAAAAAAAGCTAAAACATAAGGTGACATGCTTTTCACTATCATATGAAGATTAAAAAATTAAAATAGTGCTATAGTATCATGCTTTTTACTGAAATGTTAGCACCACACGTTTGCTGAAATGATATCATATTACGTGTCATATTTTATCTAATAATAAAGAATGTTGGGTCGTGTGTGTTTTCAGTTTAAAACATGTAAAGCGATAAAACACATGGAAACTAATCGTACCATTTTATCTGCAACCAACTTAGTTTTCTCATTAGGGATGACATAATTTCCATCGGCTCCTTTTTTTGATCGTGCCAAAATCCAATCAATACTCCGATCCAAAACAGGTCCACCTGGCAATATGGTCGAGGAAATATGGCCTTCAATTATCCATTTAGCCTTCTTCCCTGCATATCCAGCTTGTCCAAAATAGTGAGGATGCTCATTGCATGCCTGACTCTTCCTAGCCTTCTCACTTATTTGATGTTTTATGACATTGCAAAATTCAGAAAAACAGAATAGCACAAGCCACAGAATAGTTGCAATTTGCACAAATGTTTATACTATTTCTCTATGTATACTATTTCTCTATGTACACAAATGTATACAAACTATTATAATATTGCTCTCTTATAAAGTGCACTGTAACAAGAAATGCACAATTATATTCATGTTGTAAAATGAAAGAAATAGCGTGTGACTTGTGGATATGGCATAAAAAAAGCATACCTTAAACTCCTCGGTTTCATAATACTTCTTAAATGTTTCCCATTGTGTTTTTGTAACCCCATCATAACATTCGTATGGCTCTTTATGGTTTGCTGGAAGCTCTCTAGTCTTCGTAATCCAACCACTAACCAATTTTGTTTTGAAACCCTTCCATGCTCCACAAACATTTTTTAACACATTATTTTTCATTTTTTCGTCGATGTTATACTCGGTCTGAGGTAATAAAAAATAAAAAATAAACAACGTCAAAGCAGTAAAAATGAATTTGATAAACAATGAAAGCGGTTCCTGACTCCAAACACAAAGGATTCAACTGATAATTTAATAAGCGAACAAATGAATTTATAATACCTTAATGTCTTCCCAGATGGTATCCTTAAGCCCTTGACTAACGCTAGCCCAATTCTTGATATTGATATCAATTCTAGATCTAGCTGTATCGCCTACGTACGCCTTAAAAGACTTCACCCATTTTCCAGTAGGTTTGCCATTATCACACCACTCAATGAACTTTGGCTCGGATGTTCTGTATTTCTTTCCGGTTGTTGGACCTCTTTGCCTCCTCTTAGATGACGGTTCTGAAGCGGTAGCGGAAGTGTTTTGCTCTTCAGTGTGTTCATATAGTTGCATTTCCATTATTCCTGTATCACAGATGTGCACCCAAAAGTTATAAAATATTTCAACAAACGAATAATAACTTAAATATCACCATGTATATTTTACATGCATTCTATAAGCTCATGATTTAACCACTTAAGCAAAACATACATGGTTACTTAAATTTCAGAGCAAGCAACCGGCCAATAAATGCACATATCTGAGAAAGCTACACATAACTAGTTCATTCGACCAATAAATTTTCATGTCTACTTAGCCGTTTCTTTTGTGTAATTTTTTATGCGATTTCAACCTATAGTGAGGGAACTTGCAGTGTGAGAGCAGAAAATAAATGTACAGAACAATATAACATGGTATCTAATCACGACGGGTATAACATCATGTGATAACATATCATAAGCATAGATGAATTACTATTATAACATACATATCTATACAATTCAAGTGGCATTAATTCATAAAAATATAAGTGTGTTTATCGAGGTGATAAACTCACTTTCTTTGGCTAGAGAAGATGATTCAACAAAACAAAGCAACATGAATAAGCATGACAATTCATGGACGATCTCAAGTGGAAGGAGAGTTTCAACCTAGATCTTAACAAAACATAAACATAGGTAAATATTTGACTCAACCCAAATACAGTAGAATGTACAGAAATAAAGTTATGAAAGGAAAACTAAATAAATGTAATTAAAAAAAGTTTCACAGAAATGAAGTATATATAAACACATAAAAATCTTTTCTGATTTTTTTTTTCAACGCAAAATAAACACAAAGTAAAATACATACAAACACCTGAAAAGTTTTTAACTCAACACAATGAATTCATTACACAAATATACTTTATAAAACACATGAAATAGAACAAAATAGCTAGCGAAAACACACAAAAAATACACAGAAACTAGATTTATAAGACCACAAGCAAAAATTTTAACTCAACAAAAACTGAATATACACAAAATAAGATTTATGTAAACACATGAAAATCTTTAACTCAACACCAGAACAAATTTAAAATACACAAAATAAAATCTATACAAAACACATAAGGAAAGTTTAACTCAAAAATAAAACAAAATATACAGAGTGCAGCATTGGGGATGGCATGAGGTTAGCCAGAAAAATAATTCACAAAATAGATTGATAAATGATAATTAAAAATTAGCATCAGAACAACATCTCAAAAGGTTATGCATAATATAGCATTAGACGATATAGATATGATTATATTCCAAAATACTTGCATACCTCCCTGATATCTGAATCAGAATCAGCTGATATACACATTCCAAATAAATGTACACATATGAACAAATTAAATGGTGACAGTATTAGAAGGTTAAAAAATTACCCCGCTATCCAAACCCCTTCATCGTGATCAGTACGTGCATAATTTGCATTTAAATCAACTTCTTCTTCTGATAGACTTACGCCAATGGAAAATGGTGGATTCTCGTCAAACTGATTATACTCTTCTTCATCTACCACGCCGTCGATCCCAACAATGCGTCTTTTTCCAGGAAGGACAACAGACCACTTATGATCAGCTGGGTCGGTGACATAAAAAACTTGTTTCACTTGAGATGCCAAGATGAGTGGATCGTTATCATGACTCACTCGATCAAAGTCAACAAGTGTGAATCCATGTTCATCCACTTGTACAGCACGATGGTTATCGGCCCATTTACGTTGAAATAGAGGAATCCTGAAGTCCCTATATTCAAGTTCCCAAATATTCTCAATTACTCCGTAATATGACATTGTCGCATTTATTGGTTTGTTATCTTTAGCACTAGCAAATTCTCTTGAAGATGCTACGACACTTACTCCATTATTTTGCATTTTGCTCTTTTCATCCTGACGCTTCGTATGAAAGACATACCCATTAATAGCGTATACTTCATAAGAGCTAACTTGAAATTTAGGCCCATACGCCAACCATTTTATTATATCAGAAACATTATGATTGGTTTGAGACAATTAAGACATTACCCTATCTTTAAACCATATGACGAATGAGCGGTTATGTTCATTTGTCAACCATCTTTCGTTCTTTGAAGGATTTTGAGACTTTAGAATTGTCATGTGCTCTTCCAAGTAAGGATGAACCTCACTAAGGTGCTGTAAAACAAGTAGGTGAGCTCTGTGAAACATATCATCACCAATTGACATCAATTTAAACCCAATTATGCCTTGACCGTCAAGTCGCCCTTCATGTCGAGACTTGCAAAGTCCAATAGGTTCAACGTCAGTGAGGTATTGAGTGACAAATTCAATAACTTCCTCGGCTACAGTACCTTCTACGATACTAGCTTCAGGTCTATATCTATTCTTTGTTTTTCTTTTTAAAGTTCCCATGTGCATTTCGAACGGATACATATACCTCATAAAAACAGGACCGCAAATCTTGATTTCTCTTACCAAATGTACAACCAAATGCACCATAACATCAAAAAATGAAGGGGGAAAATACATCTCAAATTGACACAAGGTAACAATAACATCGGCTTGTTGATCATCCAACATATCAAGATCAATCACCTTACTACAAATTGCATTAAAAAAATACAAAGCTTTGTAATAACATGTCTAACATGTTTAGGCAATATACCTCGAATAGCAACAGGCAACAAATGTTGCATTAACACATGACAGTCATGAGACTTCATGCCCGTCAATTTCAAATCCTTCATTGATACACGACTGCTAATGTTCGAAGAATAACCTGATGGAACCTTGACACCACGAAGACACTCGCATAAACTAGTTTTCTCTTTTTTGGACAATGTATAACATGCAGGAGGCAAATATATACGTTTACCTTTCTCCACTGGTGCTAACTCCTTTCGAATACCCATTTTCAACATATCTTGTCTAGCTTTCTCACCATCTTTTGTCTTACCGGGTATATTCAAGAGTGTTCCAATGATACTGTCACAAACATTTTTTTCTATATGCATTACATCTAGACAATGCCTAACTTGTAAATACTTCCAATATGGAAGTTCCCAAAATATAGATTTTTTTCTTCCACATGCCTTCTTGAAGAGGAAAGGCTTTGCCAAATACATTTTCAATATCCTTGATTCGTTCATATACATCATTTCCTGTTAATGGCAAACGAGAAACTCCGCTTTCTATCTCCCCATTGAAAGGTTTCTTCTTTTTACGATAAGGATGATTGAGAGGGAGAAATCTATGATGATGCATATACACATTTTTCTTGCAAAAATGCTAGTGCTCAACAGCCCTGTCGTCTTGACAAATTGGGCATGCTCTAGCACCTTTTGTACTATATCCAGACAAGTTACCATATGCGGGAAAATCATTTATGGTACAAAAAAGCATGGCGGGTAATGTAAATTCACTTCTACTATATGCATCAAATACACGCACACCTTTATCCCACAAAAGTTTTAGATCATCAATAAGAGGAGCTAGATAAACATCGATGTCATTTCCTGGTTGTCGTGGTCCCGAAATCATAAGAGACAACATAATGTACTTGCGTTTCATACTCAAGTAAGGTGGAAGATTGTAAATCACCAAAAGAACCGGCCAAGTACTATGTTGACTGCTAAGATTGCCAAATGGATTTATGCCATATGTGCAAAGACCAAGTCTGAGATTTCTTATTTCTTCGCCGAAACTAGAATACATGGTATCGATATTTCTCCACTGCGGAGAATCGGCTGGATGCCTTAGTAATCCATCATCCTTCCTCACGTCTGCATGCCATCTTAAGTTTTTTGCATTTTCTTTATTTGCAAATAAACGTTTAAACCTTGGTATAATGGGCAAATACCATAAAACCTTTGCTGGAGGACATTTCTTATCTGGGTCGTTATGAACATTTTCTCGCGACTTGTAACGGGATAATCCACACTTAGGACACTCATGCAAGCTCTCATATTCATTTCGATACAATATACAATCATTTGGACATGCATGTATCTTTTTGTATCCTATGCCAATTGGACACATAATTTTCTTTGCCTCGTAATTAGAAGTAGGAAGCTCGTTACCTTCCGGTAGCATGTCTTTCAAAAGTTCCAACAATGATGTAAAACTTATATCACTCCACCCGTGTTTTGCTTTTAAATTGAAAAGCTTGAGCACATCAGACAATATTGTAAACTTAGCACAACCAGAATACAAAGGCTTCTCAGCATCAAGTAATATTTTTTCGTACAATTTTGGCTCTTCCATCAAATGTTCTTGAACATCATCAAACATCTCATTAACATTGTCGATCTCATCAGTCTCATCATTTACCTCGTTATTCACGGTACCTTCCTGGTCATTCTCATCAGTGTAATGATTACTAGAACTAGGTGTACTAAGTATGCTTTCACCATGACATATCCACTGTGTATAATTTTGCTTGAACCCATACCGAATTATGTGATCCCTGATTTGATCTATGTTACGAAATCTCCTCCTATTCTGGCAACGTCTACAAGGGCAAAAAATTGTTTCTTCTCTTCTTGTTAATTGATCATTCAACGCACACTTGATGAATCCTTCCATTTTGTTCAAGAACTCATCATCACTACGTTTCACGTTATACATCCAATTACGATCCATGTGAAATTGCTAGAGACGCACTACATAAGCAAAAAAAAATCATAAGTGTTTCTTATGTCTGCATAAGCAAAAAAAAAGCTCATACGGGTATGCATAAATTTCATAGTTTACGAACGTTGTCCTAGTCATGTGTATCAGCTGCATTAATTAATAGTCAATATATAGTCTTGTTCTCTTAGCATACACGACGAAAGTAAGCTGTAGTGTGATCCATGGAAAATGGATTCACGATGTCCGCACGTATGAGCTACACGTACATATTACACCATTGCAAGATTGCATCCACAGTCAACAAGAATAAAAACTACTCTACTCCAATACCCCTTTGAAATACTCAGGTCCAAAGACTACGTCGTGACGCGTAAACAAATAAATTCTGGTGAAAGATCGTATAGAGGCAAGACATAGTTTATTATTGGAGATACCAACTGATCTCACGTGTGCCGGGGCAGATCAAATAGCTCGTTATAAAACTCGCACTAATATCGAAAACAATATTACTTTTCTATTTTAACTATCACACGATGCTTTTTCAACTAGATTTGAGCAAAACGCAATTTGCAAGATAAACCAATAAGTGTTTCTTATTGGTGGAGACCAGGCATCGATTGCAACAGGTATATTTATGTCTATAGTATAAATACACACGTTATTCCATATTATATACCATATTTTGATTTATCTTTTCAGGATTCGGAGCAATATGTGAATTTCTATGTATGCAGACACAAAGAATGAAGTAGCCTTCAGGCACCATTACTACTATATACTCATATATAGCTATATGCACAAACTCGTCCATCATAGGAACTACTGTTGCTTTGTTGAATCAATGCTTGGTGACTATTACTAGTGTGTTTAAATAAATGCATGATGTGTTCATGTTACTTGAAATAATGTACATATGATAGCAGTGGGACTGATACCATTGCCTATGAATCCAGTTTTATCATTTCATGTTTCTCCACACCGCATTTAATAATGTTGTTGAAGCAAATATTGTATGGATTCTATATATTTTCTATTTAAGTAAATCTATTACTTATACATAAAGCGTAACTTTTTCTTTCGTATCCAATAGCCACTAAGAGCTTCTCCATCTTAATATAATGTCACTGCCACATGTACACCTAAATTTTCAACTTAGGTTCGTATATGTTAGCCAAAAAATTGGTCTAAAACCTCCACATTGCTGATTTTAAAGAGAAAACAATTTTAAACCATAGAATTGTACTTATGCACGTAAATCTATATCAGAAATGTAAAATTGAAGATGAAAAGTAAGAAATGCAAGAAACTGAGTGTACCGTAGTTCGGCCACGCATATGTCCATTTTGAACGTTTATATATCAAAAAGGAGTTTAATCTTTTTTCCCTTGATACAATATCTTAGGAACTATATAAAATTCTTACGAATTCTATCCATAGTTCAGTTAAAACTGAATAAAAAGTCTGTACAGAATTTAAAAAGTATGTTCAGAATTATGCTCGGGTTTATGTTCAGAATTATGTTCAGAATTTTTGTGACACAATCAGGCTTTGGTATTTGATAAATATTTTACATATGGATTCATCTACAGGAAAATAGGACATAGCATATTGTTAAGAGGCATACAAATTCACCTCCAGTCACCAAAAATATTGTAAGAAAAGAACTGGAAGAAACAGTTTAGAGCTAACAATTACCATGCAATATTTGAACTGCTTATAAACCATGAAAACAACATATTCGTATTACATTACAAGTCATTATCCTTATTGACGTATATATATTCCAACATATTTATTATCTTTATCACTTTTTCCCACTTATAAGCCAGCAGGCCTAAAGTTTCAGATACAGTTTTCTAAATACAGAGATTGAAAATACTGTCTACTCTGAAAAGAAATTTAACACACAGAACCAAACTAGTAGATAAATTAGTATTTGATATAAAAGAGCAGTTAGTTCTAACTAATCTTGAAGAAGAACACTACTGACACAAGACGTTCAGCCTTCATTTAAATATAATAATAATTACACTGAATCATGTACTTAAGAAACCTTCAATAGAGTTTAAATGTGCTTACAGGATGCAAAACGCCTGTTGCTAGTAGCCTAATAAACATGTCAAAGAGTTCTTAGAATTATTTGGTTTATCGAACTCCAACGGAAAAAAATGCATCAGCACTCAACAACGAACAAGTTAAATAAACACAATCCAAGAGGAGAGTGAGTTTAACTGTTTTTCTTAACCTAAATTCTGAATAAATCGAACAAGGAAACAAAAAGATGCCGCTTTAACAAGGAAACAAAAAGATGCCGCTTTAATATGTTTAAGGGAAAAAGACCTGACACATAATTGATGATTTTCAAACAAAAGGTCTGTAAGAGTATCAATTTGGCAAATTTAACTACAAACAATAACTAATATATGACCTTATCAAATCTAAAAAATTCTAGATAGGATCATATCTAATTATAAATGTAGCAGATCAGATAAGAAATTTAAGATCCAACTACAAAATTGAATCACATGAATTATTGCCTTAATCTACCGTGTCTAATCCACCTTGTAGCCATAATGGCAAGCAAATCAACTTTAACACAAACATCTAGTAGCCAATGTTAATTTCTGCCTAGAAATAGGTTTAAACTATAGCATGCATCAACATTATTCAAAGTGCACTGCACACAAAGGTGCAAAAATTTTGCAAAACCTTGGCACTTGGCATGGAAAACGACAAATATTTTTTTTTGAATTATTGCACATGTATCAAAAGAATTATCATACATAATAATTAATTAAACCAGACCAATATTACACACACACTAAAACACATCTAATGATGGTTTTTTCCTACCATTTTGTTATAATATCATTAGGATGCGCAATGTTTTAAGCGTGAAACTTCATATACCAAAGGAAATTAAAAGGCCGGATATAACAGGGATGTTACTCATGAATTAGAAACTAAAACATATTATGTCTATGCTAATATAGTGAGTTTGCTTTTTATAGCGAGCGATATTTCATTATATTTTATTTTCACAATTATCAAAGATAAATAATTTATCTCTAGTAAAGTTATATAAAATGGAAATTACATAATTCATTGGATATGTAATTGTGTAAATGCCAAAAATAGCCAATGACCACTACCATAGGTGGTGAAATATCTAGCTTGAGTTATTGGCAGAGGTCTTAGCTTGAGTTATTCATCATTCACCATGACCACAGTGAAAAATTGTAACTAGCAACCAGAGTAAAGATTCTATAGGCAAAGGCTGAATATGAAATCGTATTACTCAAACTTAATCTATTTATCATATATACTGATAAAATAAAATATTCACTTACCGAAGAATCACGCAGGATGAACTATTGAGCAGTACAATCGACGGGTATAGAGAAACTTTCAGAAGTCTTCGACAATCGGCGGGTAGAGAGAAAAGGAATAAACGAACGAAGAAGAAAAGAAGATAAGACGGCTAATTTTACCTCTAACTTGTTCGGGACGGGTACGCAAAAGAAGAAAAGGAATAACTTGTTCGGGGCGGGTACGCAAATTTTACCTCTAAAATTTAGCGTACGCGGGAAAAGAGGGGGGCGGTTGAAATGGATTTGGGGGGAAAGTACTGTGCCTATTGTGTCGGTTTTTGGACAACCGATGCTATTGTATTTAGTTGTGTCGGTTGTTCAAACAACCGATACAAATAGATCTATTGCTTCCCTTCAATTGTGTCGGTTTCTTAAGAACAACAGATGCAAATTACATTTTTAACATTTTCTTCTTACCCCATAAGTCAATAGTTTCGGTTGTTAATGAACAACCGACACAAATTACACTATTTGTGTCAGTTTTATGGACAACCGACACAAATGAGGCGAAGCAACTGATCTGTTTTGTACTAGTGAAAGAGTATTATATGGATAATACCGTCTGCTAATGCGGACAATGGAGTATAATGGAAGCGACCATGTGTAATCTTACTTTAACTATCTACTGAACACGTCGAAAAGTGAAATCTATTTTTTTCATCTCATGTGGTTCGACATATTCAATAAATCCTTAAAGAAAAACTACAATGGCTAAAAGATCTATCAGAAGAAAGCATAATAGCAAAATGAACATCATCACAAAACAGCATCAAATAATAAGCAAATAGTCTCAGCACAATACAACATAAAGTACAGATCCAAATATAAAAGTGGGTACAAAGCCACTACTCACACATCCGTGAGTCAAAAGAATATACACAAGATAGTCATAATATCAGAGTATCATAAAGGATGGATAACAAGTAAAGCTATCTATAGTATAGCGGATATATCCAAAGCGGAAGCACCGAAGCAAGCTAAGTCCAAAGCGACCTAACCTGAAACTACTCGGTCTGACCCGAGCATAAAATACTCGGGTCAGGCTAGCTAAACAAATCAGTTAGATAAACTGAACAATAATCATGATAAGATAATGAGGCAACATATAACATAATAATCTCCAAAAGAGAAACATATATCATGGTAATAAAGACCAAAATCTCTTACATAGAAAAGAAACAAACATCTAAGTAGAGATGTATAACAAGCCTCATATCATCGGCATAACATAAACACAAGTGCCAATATAGGCATAAAACAAGTTCCACAAGGTAGTCGCACTTATATCGTGTGGTTGCATAAAACCATCACCGAATGGCGCTACATGAGGTAATATAAATTACACAGGAAAACATTAGCGCGCTAGTACTGTACTCAATCACACAGGAAATATACCCCAGTGACACACCCATCAATTTAGCTAAGGGGCAACACCTAAAGGAGACAGTCCGAAGACACTATCCAGGAGGTGATGAGCCAGAAGGAGACAGTCCGAAGACACTATCCCAAAGGCAAATAAACCCAAGGGAGACAGTCCGAAGACACTATCCCAGAGGTATCACTCAAGAAACACGCCGTAGCGGTAAAGGCTCGTAGGCCCAGTACTCGTTTACCACTAACGGTAGGAATGTGTCACGAACTCTTAGCAAGGAACCTGTAAAGTACTAACGTGAGTCCCATACCCCAACGTGCGCACTAAACGGTTTACTAACCAATCGTAAGGTTCCACACTCAAAGCAGTAAAAATTTCACCTCATGTCATCGGTAAACTAGGCCAAAAGGCCAAAACGATCAATCAAATAGGTCGGGGATTAATCGGAAAGATAAACGCGTGGATTCATGGTCCGTGTTTTACCTAACCATTTAATCACCTTTCCACTTCGCTCAAAGTGCAGAAGAGTGTATATTTACTTAGAAAATAGTTGGAGAAAGCAGATTTTTAATCATTTGAAAACCTCTTTAGAAATAGCCTTTGAAATCCTCCTATTATGGAGTAATTAATTTAATATTTAAAATAATACTAAATAATAGTTTCAAAAGCTAATTTGATGGAAAATCACTTTAAAATGATTTATAAAATCCGTGCACAAAACCTAGAGACAATCCTCAAAGAAATCGGAAAAACTCAGAAAAATAGTCGAAATTATACCAAGTATAAATCGCTGAAAACAAGTCGAAGTCACTAGTTCAAACGGCAGATTTGAACCTGTAAACAGAGTCAAAATGGCATGAAAATTGGCAGGAATGTAGACCAACAACCCTGTTCCAAACTGCAAAAAGAATCGGGCAATTCCGACTTGAAACGAAGTAACGGCGTCGTCTCAAAGTCGGACAAAAATCCCAAAACTCTGCTGTGTCAAAACAGTGCAAAGGTCCAACTTTGATCACATGGTCGAAGGGTCATATTAACTCAGATCTTGATGAAAGTTTGTAGGATAATAGTACAATACTCCTACTTTGACATGCAACAAGAATCGTTCGGTTCCGACTTGAAACGAAGATATGGCAACGTCTCAAATTTGGTCCGACGATAACTGAAAATGATCACTGTTGTAAAACTGTTTCTAGGTGCTAATTCGGCAATAAAACGAAGTATCTAACGCACCTAGATCTAAACCAAACTTTGCAGGGTTGAAGATCTCGACCTTATCTTTCCAACAAGACTGAGATCGATGAAATCCGACATCGGACCTACTCGCAGCGAGGTCGCAAAGTTGGACGTTTGAACTAAAATTAATCACTGTTTTTTTTCAAAACAGTTTCTGGGTGCTACTTTCGCAATAAAAATGAGGTATCAAACGCACATAGATCTTAACCAAATTTTGCAGGGTTGTAGATCTCGTCCTCATCTTTCCAACGAGACTAAAATCGATGAAATCCGACATCGGACCTGCTCGCAGCGAGGTCGCGAAGTTGGATGTTTGAACTAAAATTAATCATTGTTTTTCAAAACAGTTTCTGGATGCTACTTTGGCAATAAAAATGAGGCATCAAACGCACCCAGATTTTAACCAAATTTTGCAGAGTTGATGACCTCGATCTCACCTTTCCAACGAGACTGAAATCGATGAAATCCGACATAGGACCTGCTCGCAGCGAGGTCGCGAAGTTGGACGTTTGAACTAAAATTAATCACTGTTTTTCAAAACAGTTTCTGGGTGCTACTTTGGCAATAAAAATGAAGAATCAAACGCGCCCAGATCTTAACCAAATTTTGCAAGGTTGAAGATCATGATCTCAGCTTTCCAACCATAGCAAATATCAAATGGGTTTCTAGCCGCCGTTTGGCATGGAGAAACTCATGCTGAATGGCCTGTTTGGCATGAAGGAGAACAACAATTCAGATATGTTGGACAGACGACATACGAGCATGCGCAAGAGCCGCCGTAGTGGGAAATTCAACAAGAAGAACTCATTTTTGGGCCAAGTCAACAACAAGAAATTCCACTTCCGACACCCTGTAACGACCCGCCATTTTGGACCATTCGCATCCATTATAAGTGTATAGGTAGACACTCATGCCGGAGTTGAATTGCTCAAAATACCGCGTTGTTAATTTAAATTTGGCAAAACTGAACATATACAGTAAATAAATAAAATCACAGATCACAGGTACAGAGTAATAAGTGCAGCGGAAATAAAAGAGATAGTAGTTCATGAAGCTACTATATAAATATATAAGTTACATCAGAGTTTACAACATAAGAGTAATACGACACATCAGATACAAATCAGAATACATCACTGGAATCATCGAATACTGAAAGCAGAATAGATGGCTGGATCTTCAAGCAAAGCTCCAACTTCAAAGGTGAGTCTCGAATACTGGTACACTCAGTCTGACCCGAGCGTAAAGCAAAATACAAAACACTCGAGTCAGGATTAACATTCTTATATTAATAAATCCAACTCAAGTGAAAAAGCAATTGAAATACAAGTAACTCAAAGGATGTTTGGAATAACCATCCTTTAAGGATCCGTTAAACTATCTACTATGTAGTAGTGTACGATAAGTAGATAATGTCTATCAGTAATATAAAGATATCAAAATAGCGTTAAGTCATGGCCCATTCCACCCTTAACACATTTTTATTCCCAAAAGCATATACAAGACCGTAGTTTCCCCAAAACCGGAAGTCACCAGAGGGCAATCCATATACTAAAGGTACAAAACAATTTCGTAGTGGTCGCGAATAAATGGAATACAAGTATGACAAGGCACATGAGGCAATACCCAAGGTAGTGATACTACCGTTCGCCTGATCCGGACTGGTGAGAACGCAACGCCGCAGCGCCTGCAACACCGTGAAACAACACTCCCAAAATCAAGGGTGCACCAATCGACAACAAGTAATGAGTAGTTCGAAGAAGTGTGTCCACTTGAGGTAGCTAATCCTCCATTGGCCCGGCACGACTCCTGCTTTAGTCATTTCCAATTTGACACAAGTGTCAAGGCTATCCATTATCGTTCTCTTTCTTCAGTCATCACGAACATCATTCCAACCACTTCATTCTGGATCATCACTCTGCGTATAGTTATTAAAGTGGTTTCGGTTTAGATAGAGAGTATATCCATTACCGATCCCGGTCTCTTTAATAACTTTCGTAATTATTACACCGATTGGTCGTTTATTTATTTCAAAACCAAAACAATTCAATTTCAAATAGAATTCGTAAACCAACAATTCATTTGTCTTTCAAAACCAATTTCCAATAATTTACGTTTCAAAACTTCCAAATTACCATTTCAAAATCTTATAATATAATTCCAATTTCTATTTAAACAATTCAAATATTGATTCAAGTTCGTATATAAGTTTCATTCCGAAATCATTTAAATAAATTTAATTTAACATTCAAATCAATTTAAACTCATTATCGATTCCATTCAATTTTCGTTAAGTTACTTTATCATTCAAACAATTTCTATTGAATTTCCAATTCATTAAATCCATTATTTAAATTCAACTTATAAATTGAATTAAATTAAATTCATCAAATCCAATTCTTTAAATTTCAAGTCTTACATTAATTTCAATAAATCACATTTTATTTCTTGTTAAAGAAATTCAATTTCAGTTATTTACTTTCATAAATAATTTTCCAAAAACTTACTTAAATAAGAAATTCAATTTCAATTATTTACGAAGTAAAATTCACTTATTCAAAAGTTCAATTTCTCTTATCAAAGAATTCAGTTCAATTTAATCATTAAATGATTCAACCTTATTTAATTATTAAATAATTCAAAACTTAATTATTAAATCATTTCAAAGTTTAATAATTTCAACTTAATTATAATTTCAAACTTAATTATTAAATCATTTCAAAGTTTAATAATTTCAAACTTAGTTATAATTTCAAACTTAATTATTAAATCATTTCAAAGTTTAATAATTTCAAACTTAATTCAATAATTTCTCAAATTAAACAACATTCTTTCATCAATTACATTGTTGATATTTTGTTTCAGATTTTTATATATTAACATTTTCTTTTCATAAAAATTCCAATTTCAACTTCATTTCAAAACAATATTATTTATTCAAATAAAATCTTTGTTTTAATTTTCAAATCAAATTATTGACCAATCGGGTTTTATTTAATTTTCTATCCTTGGTCAAAGTTCAATTTGGGTATTTATCATTTCAACCCGATTCCAATTCAATTTAAAATCAATACATAGCAAAGGGAACTTGCAGTGTGATAACTGGGATGGTGTCAAAGTAAATAAACAAGCAATAACAACAATCAATATCAATCCAATAATCAATTCAAATAATCCCGAAATAACCGTATTAATTCGCATTGTTATTTGTACGAATTAATATAATTACTTCTAGAATCTACACTATCATTTCATGTAGATTAAAGATTATTATTTTACGGTTCCTCACTTGTCATCTATTTACAATTTCATACATCATCAATTTAACGACCCGTAAATTTCAACTGTTTTAATAACGTAATTAGTTGAAATTTTGTGAAATTTTAAACGATAAATTTTTGAAATAAAATTTAATATTTGGAATACGTCTAGTTAAACATAGCAACTGGTAAATTTTCGTTCGAAATATGAAAATTTATTTCGCGCGTAAATTCACTTCAATTTAATCAGTTAAAAAGAAATGAAAATAAAATGTTTCCGAAACCTAAATATTTTTACATAGAAAAATTCTAAACCATCTTCTGAGCAAGATGTCAGTTTGTCGTTTTACCAAATTCGGACATCTTTGGCTCCGTCGATCTTATTTTTCAGCGTTTTTCTTGCATTTCCGCCAGTAGAAAAATTCGAATTTTATAAATTCAATCATACCACTGATATCTAGATACCGTTTTGATCGTCTCGTCGTGCTGATCTATATGATATATTCGATTGTCAAATTTGAAGTCCGGAATCCGCGAAAACAATTTTGTAGCGGTATCCGTTTTTAACAACTTTTGGATTCTTTGACCTTTCGATTATCCACGTGAAGTCAACAGTCAACAACCATCATTATTCTCAGCCATTCACATCTGACTCTTCTGATTCCTTGACCGTGACTCTTCATTTTACTCACGTTCATTTGAAATTCACGTTCGTTAATTGCCTGGCTTCTCATATCCTTCTCATTCATTCCTCACCTCTCCTCTGTTCAAAGAAAAATATAACCATGGCCGTAATTATTTTCTTCCACCACAAACCGAAGCTCGACCGCCACGTCACCTTCACCATCTCCTTCCTCACGTGAACCCAACCCCTCCTCCAATCTCCCCTCGCCTCCCACGCACACAACACCTAGTGCCGCCCGAACGACCACCCTCTCACCTCTAGTGCGACCAGCCCTGCCGTAGCCTCTTCCACCACCCGTTACCACAGCCTTCCACCCTCGTCCCTGTACACGCGCATGCAACCACCATCCCACGACCAACCCTTCCCCTCCACTTCAACCACTTGCTTCCTTCCCTTCCTATAACCGTGCCTCTTCCTGTTGATATGTAAGTCGTTTGCTGTGATGTTTTTATTTACTTAAACTATAATTTGGAAGTATACTAGTATAAGTTATGTACTGTATATATTGATTTGTTACATGTTAGTTATATGATTTCAAAGACATATATGTTGAACAGTTATTTTATACGTATGTTGTATATGGGTTTTATAGTTTATAAGTTTATATAATATGTATATTTGTTAATCTTAGAAATCTGCTTTATAGTTATAGAAGAGTGTATATATAAGAGTTATAAGCTTAAAGTATATATATATATATATAAAAGAATTTGACTCCCAGTTTTATATATATATTTATCTACACTGCATATGGCCTGTATTTGTTATAGAAAGAAGCCTGTTTTTTTTTATACATGGATATTGTTTTAAAAATTGGTTAAGTAAAATGTAGTGTATATAAGATATTTGGAAGGATGTTATACAAGTTATACTGTCGCATATGATACAGTCTTATATATAGTGTGACAGCATTTTTATATACGGTTTGAAACAGTTTTTGATATATATAGTTTTAAACAATAGTTGCAGTGTATATAATACTTGTTATATAAATAAGCTATATATATATATACATGAGTTTGGTTTCCTATAATAATAGATTTGTTTATTTTATTTTGTATGTTTAAATTGATTTTATAAATACTAATTTTGAATGTGGTTGTATAAATATAGTACTTTAAAATATATACATGATATGTTAGGTTGAAATGAATATAATATACAAGTATTGATTTTATATATATTATGTATATATATAATGAGTTTAATAATTGTGTTTTAATTTAAAACAATAATTTTGAAATACGTATATATTTAATTTAATATGCATTTGAAATTTTGAATATATATAAATATATATAAGTTCACTTATACTATTTACCATCATTGATCCGGTTCTGATTCGTTTTATCAATTCTTTGCTATCAGCTTTGTTCATCAAAATTCGTGTCAATCTTGCCTTGCTTTGGATTCTTGTCTGGATCTTGTAACTCATTTTCAGTGTCTATTCTCTCTAGCCTCGAAAGGTGAGCACTCACTCACGATTAACGTTCTTTTATTTATTAAATTTGATTTCAATTGAAACGACAATTGAAATATTGCTGCTGTTAGTTATTTACACTGTTATTACCTGTATCAGTTCATCTGTGACATCTGACACCATTATCTGTTAATTATTTATGCGATGATAATACAGTTTGGCTGATAATTGATTGATTGTTGATGTTTATATTGGACGTTAAATTGTGAATGTTAAAATGATAAACAGTATGAATTGAACTTGATATAGGATAAATAAATGTTAAATTTGATTAACTGACATTTGTATAATATGACCCCTTTAACTGTTGAATTTATTGACACATAGGATTTGTTTAATTACATTTTGAACCATTGAATGTATATTGTTAAATTGATGATGTATGAAATTGTAAATGGATGACAAGTGAAAACCGTAATGTAATAATCCATAATCTACATGAAATGATAGTGTAGATTCTAGAAATAATTATACTAATTCGTACAAATAACAATGCGAATTAATAGGGTTATTTCGGGATTATTTGGACTGATTATTGGATTGTTATTGATTGTTGTTATTGCTTGTTTATTTGCTTTGACACCATCCCAGTTATCACACTGCAAGTTCCCTTTGATATGTTTTGATTTTGAATTGAATTGGAATCGGGTTGAAATGATAAATACCCAAATTGAACTTTGACCTAGGAAAGAAAATTAAATAAAACCCGATTGGTCAAAAATTTTGATTTGAAAATAAATTGAAGATTTATTTGAATAAATAATATGCTTTTGAAATGAAGTTGAAATTTGAATTTTAATGAAAGGAAAATGTTAATATATAATAATCTGAAACAAAATATTAACAATGTAATTGATGAAAGAATGTGGTTTAATTTGAGAAGTTATCGAATTAAGTTTGAAATTATAATTAAGTTTGTAATTATTAAACGTTGAAATGATTTAATCATTAAGTTTGAAATTATTAACTTTGAAACTATTTAATAATTAAGTTTTGAATTATTTAATAATTAAATAAGATTGGATTATTTAATGATTAAATTGAATTGAACTCTTTAATAAGTAAAATTGAACTTTTGAATAAGTGAACTTTACTTCGTAAAGAATTGAAATTGAGTTTCTTTATTAATTAAGTTTTGGAAAATTATTTAAGGAAGTAAATAAGTGAAATTGGATTTCTTTAACAAAAATGAAATGTGATATTTTTGGAATTAATGTAAGACTTGTAATTGGAGAATTGATTTGACGAATTTAGTTTAATTCAAAATTGTAAGTTTTGTTTTAATGAAGTTGAACTTAAGGATTGATTAAATGAATTGGAAATTTAATAGAAATTGTTTTGAATGATAAAGTAACTTAACGAATATTGAATGAAATCGATAAATGAGTTTAAATTGATTTGAATGTTAAATAGAATTTATTTAAATAATTTCGGAATGAAACTTATATACGAACTTGAATCAATATTTGAATTGTTTTAAATAGAAATTGAAATTGAATTATAAGATTTTGAAACGGAAAATTGGAAGTTTTGAAACGAAAATTTGGAAATTGTTTTAGAAAGACAAATGAAATGTTGATTTACGAATTCTATTTGGAATTGAAATTGATTTGTTTTTTTGAAATATATTAAACGACCAATCGGTGTAATAATACGTAGTTATTAAAGAGACCGGGATCGGATATGGACATACTCTCTGTCGATACCGAAAACCACTTTAATAACTAATATACGCGGAGTGTTGATCCAGAATGAAGTGGATGGTTTGGTGAACGCGTGGACTGAAGAAAGAGAACGATTTTGGATGACCCCTGACATGACTAAAACAGGAGCCGCGCCGGGCCATTGAGGTTCGCTACCTCTAGCGAACACACTTCTTCGATACCTTATCTATTACTTTTGTGATTCGATTTGGGTGCACCCCTTGATTTGGGAGTGTTGTTTCGCGGTGTTGGGATAGTAGCTGCTATGCCCAACATCAGTCCGGATCACGCAACTACTAGTATCCTAGTTGGTATCGCCTCATGTACCTTGTCATACTGATTATCCTATTCGCGACAACTACGATTTTGTTTTGTACCTTTAGTATATGAATTGCCCTCTGGTGACTTCCGGTTTTGGGGAAACTACGGTCTTGTATATGCTTTTGGGAATAAAAATGTGTTAAGGGTGGAATGGGCCATGACTTAACGCTATTTTGATATCTTTATATTACTGATAGACATTATCTACTTAGCGTACATTACTACCTAGTAGATAGTTTAACGGATCCTTAAAGGATGGTTATTCCAAACATCCTTTGAGTTACTTGTATTTCAATTGCTATTTCACTTGAGTTGGATTTATTAATATAAGAATGTTAATCCTGACTCGAGTGTCTTGTGTTTTTGCTTTACGCTCGGGTCAGACTGAGTGTACCAGTATTCGAGACTCACCTTTGAAGTTGGAGCTTTGCTTGAAGATCCAGCCATCTATTCTGCTTTCAGCATTCGATGATTCCAGTGATGTATTCTGATTTGTATCTGATGAATCGTATTACTCTTCTGTTGTAAACTCTGATGTATTTTATATATTCATATAGTAGCTTCATGAACTACTATCTCTTTTATTTCCGCTGCATTTATTACTCTGTGTCTGTGATCTGTGATTATATCTATTTACTGTATATGTTCAGTTTTGCCAAATTTAAATTAACAACGTGGTATTTTGAGCAATTCAACTCCGGCATGAGTGTCTACCTATACACTTATAATGGACGCGAATGGTCCAAAATATCGGGTCGTTACAGTTGGTATCAGAGCTTTGGTAGCTCTAGGCAAAACTTAACATATAGGGTAAATGTATTTACAGAATCACTCTCATTCGAGTTTCAATCTCTTCTTTTGACTCGATTACTTTGAATTTTGGAACGTTCCCCTCGGTTTCGAAATTTCATTCGTGTCCCTCACTATTCGTATTCTTCTGAATTCTGGAGTATCACATAACTCCACTTCGAATCATCTTGATAATGAGTTGGCGGTCTCGCCAAACTTCGAATGATTTGTAAAGGGGTGAAACTTCTTTATAATAGGCATCGATTTACCGGAGATTTCTGTATCCTCGGTTTACGATGCTATCTATTCCCTGCTATACCTGAATTCCATCTCTTGAGATCGAGTGTTGATTTACCTCGGAATTCAGCATCGATCCTATTCTTGAAGTTACGGACGACCGGTTAAGGTTGCCCGTGAATTAAATAAACTCATCCATCTCCCGATTGTGGTAATTGAATTATCTTATCTTCTGTTTCAAACTTATTTTTCGAATCAAAATTCTCTTTGATTCGATTTCCATCAAATTTGAATCTCTATACATGTTTTGAAATCTGTTCTTGTATCGTTGAGCGAGGATTTGTATTTATAAAATTATATTTAAATGTTTTAAAATATATTGTGTTGTTTGAGTTGTTGATGTTGATTTGGGTTTCCGATCGATTCGTCTGATCAACGCTATCGATAGGATTTCTAAAACACTTGAACAGAGCAAACTGACACAATATTGTTTTCAAATTTGATAAATGGAATAAAATTCGTATGAATATATTATTAATATATACAAGTAAAATTTTCTGAAATTTAGTTAGTTAAATTGTTTGTTGAAATGATAATATTTGATTATCATTTATTGTTCTAAATAAAATTTATAAATACGGTTTATAAATTGATTTGGAATTTGAAATAAATTTAAATTTAGAAATTTGAGAATTTAGTTTCCGGTGATTTCGAACTTTGGTTTTAAAATTTTAAAGTATACCTTATTGAAAGTATTTTCGAATAGAAATCGTTTCCAAAGAATTATAAAATGTTGAAATTAGTGCTCTTCTCTTTGTCGCTGGAAATTAATTTCGGTGATGGCGGCCGCATCATCGACATTCATTTTCGAGTTTCGAAGTGGAGAAACCATTCTGTGGCTTTGCTACGGTTTTGTTTTGAAAAAATATTTTGATTTGAATTTCTTTAGTATAATTTGATTTATATATATATAAGTATCTTATTTTAAAATTTAAATTTGATTTGATATAAATATATTATATATATCTCTAAATTGTTTAAAGTTGATCGGAAATCTAATTCTTAAATTTTGTTAAAGGATGATTTTAATTATAAATAAAACCAAAATTTGGAACAAATATTTAAACTTGAATAATTGAATTGGGAAAATTTTATTTGTATATTGTTCAACTGCATTCTAATACGACTTACCTAAATCATTCAGAAATTGAATATGTAATTGGATAATATATAAGATAAATTGGATTTATAAATAAAATTTGAGTGTTTATAATAAATGCTATACACTTAAATTTTAATTATAAAATGTTAATTGAAAAAAATAGAATAATAAGTTAATTAGATAATAGATTAGGCAAATAAATTTGTTCTGAAAGAATTAACAAATTGAATTAGATCAACTTATGGAAATATCTTAAAATTAAACCAATTATTGAATATAAATTAATTTAAATTAATTTATATGGTTTAAATATATGTAATAAGATATATTAAGTGAAATAAACTTAATAATAATTTGGAATAAAGAAAAATTAAATTTGATGAATAAATATGATTTTATTAAATAACTATTCTAATTTATGATTTTAGAAATTCGTTAATTAAACATAATTGGATAATAAGATGATAAATTTAGAAATAGTTGAGATTGATTTTAGTAAAAAAATCAAATGGATTAAATCAATTAGTGAATATCAATTAATTTAAATTTGAATTTATATGGTTTAAATTAATTGTTATCTTGTATTTCAAATCTGTTTTTCTTTCTGGTTGTTTCTATTCTCCTACCTCGTTCCTTTTCGGGGACGAAAAGTTTTGAGTGGGGGAGAATGTAACGACCCGTAAATTTCAACTGTTTTAATAACGTAATTAGTTGAAATTTTGTGAAATTTTAAACGATAAATTTTTGAAATAAAATTTAATATTTGGAATACGTCTAGTTAAACATAGCAACTGGTAAATTTTCGTTCGAAATATGAAAATTTATTTCGCGCGTAAATTCACTTCAATTTAATCAGTTAAAAAGAAATGAAAATAAAATGTTTCCGAAACCTAAATATTTTTACATAGAAAAATTCTAAACCATCTTCTGAGCAAGATGTCAGTTTGTCGTTTTACCAAATTCGGACATCTTTGGCTCCGTCGATCTTATTTTTCAGCGTTTTTCTTGCATTTCCGCCAGTAGAAAAATTCAAATTTTATAAATTCAATCATACCACTGATATCCAGATACCGTTTTGATCGTCTCGTCGTGCTGATCTATATGATATATTCGATTGTCAAATTTGAAGTCCGGAATCCGCGAAAACAATTTTGTAGCGGTATCCGTTTTTAACAACTTTTGGATTCTTTGACCTTTCGATTATCCACGTGAAGTCAACAGTCAACAACCATCATTATTCTCAGCCATTCACATCTGACTCTTCTGATTCCTTGACCGTGACTCTTCATTTTACTCACGTTCATTTGAAATTCACGTTCGTTAATTGCCTGGCTTCTCATATCCTTCTCATTCATTCCTCACCTCTCCTCTGTTCAAAGAAAAATATAACCATGGCCGTAATTATTTTCTTCCACCACAAACCGAAGCTCGACCACCACGTCACCTTCACCATCTCCTTCCTCACGTGAACCCAACCCCTCCTCCAATCTCCCCTCGCCTCCCACGCACACAACACCTAGTGCCGCCCGAACGACCACCCTCTCACCTCTAGTGCGACCAGCCCTGCCGTAGCCTCTTCCACCACCCGTTACCACAGCCTTCCACCCTCGTCCCTGTACACGCGCATGCAACCACCATCCCACGACCAACCCTTCCCCTCCACTTCAACCACTTGCTTCCTTCCCTTCCTATAACCGTGCCTCTTCCTGTTGATATGTAAGTCGTTTGCTGTGATGTAACATCCCGAAAATTTTCGACTTTCGAAAATTCAACATCGATACTCACTTTATCGACTGCTGAGCCATCGAATGCCGGAAACCCGAAAAGTTATGGTTTTAAGAAAGAAGAAAAAGATAGAAGAAGAAGATAGAAGAACAACAACAGAACAGCAATAGAAAACAATATCAGAAGCTTACACATCGCAGCGGAATAATATACGATAGATAAATACTAGTCTTTTAAAACAAAGAACTATATCGGTTTATATATACATCAATCATCAGAGTCAATATACAACAATGGACAGTTATATAAACTTGTCCTTATACAGAATACACAGCGGAATAAATATATCAGATACAAATACTACGTCTCGCCATCCAGCTTGCTTCCAAAGCTCCAGAATATCCATAATATCCTGATAACATAACTCTAGGCTGCCCGTGTGGAAATTGGTGGGCACCCAGAGTTTAGAAGGGAACAATAAACTCCGAGTCAGTCATGGTGACTGGTGTGAGATCGTAAAACAGTTATTCTTTAAAATAAACAACAGGATAATTTTAAAGTAAATTTCGCAATGCTTTTGGAAAATGAAACTACCATAAGACCTCCCGCCACACACACAATGCAAACGCAGACTTGGAGGAGATTTCTTCTTATGATAGTCAAAGATGCTTACTACGCAAAAAATCAAATTCTTTTTGATATTATTATTAGTGCATAGTGTAGAAAACATTTCGAAAGTAGAATATAAATCTTAGCCAGCATAGGTACCATTATAGTATGCTTGCTATAGCTGCCATATTAGATGGCAGGTTCTACAACTAAAACCGTACAAGTCGCGTATTGTTTCTTTGGATTTCCAACAAATGGTCAGGCTAAGGAACTTCCTATCCACGATGGGTACGTCCCTGGAATAGACGACGCGAGAACCTAACCGGATCTCTGCCAACACAAGGCCGGGTTACCTCTGCAAAAATAGGTAACTACTGACACGCGTATGCCATCCCCCGATCGTCACCGATCTTCCCGAGGATCCCCGATTTCCAACAAACCACATAGAAAAATAATGCAGTAACCACAGAGGTTAAGTATCTGGGCTCCATACCATGATACCACCTTTATCCAGAAGGAATGACATACACTAAGGGGCGCTACTCCCTAGAACCTTGCCGCATTCGTCCTGTTTCGACCATTTCCGGGGTGTGAGGCTCGATGAAGTCTCGTCCACAAAGCTACGCTTTCTATAAAAAGCCCTGCTTCGGGTCAAACAAAATGATCAACCTATGATCACAACGATATAAGATCAAACAAATGATCATATCACAAATGATCAAACACTGATCATTCCTCAGCAACACTCAGTATGCCACGTTACCAAATTGGGATATATCGCTGATAAATTTCAACTACATAACCTCTGAGCTCGTACGTCTCAGAGAAGGGTGTTAAGCTAAGAGAATAAATTCTCCGCCACCAACAGAAATGTATTTGAAAGAAATCAGCTTTATATCTCAAATTGTAACGTCAGACACACAATCCATACAAGTCTGTTCCGGGATCGAACAGAACCGAAGGCACTTCTCACGAAGCCCTTGCATTTCCGGATAATTTTCAATCACGTCAGGACTTCCCGTCACTAAGGGTGATAAAACCTCTAAATCAAAGATCAGTCGATGTAGAGTAACTCGACGGTAATCCTTCCGTTTTCAAAAATATCCGGTCTTCAACACCGGTCTTCAAATGCGATTTATTTCGACGTATCACATATTCGGAATGGGTTATACGACCCCATGGTCCTTTCCCGGCTAACCCGAATAGTGAGCGATTATTCAAAAATAAGTGTGGCATTCAAATTCATCCAATTCACAACAAATACCTATCTAAAGGTAATTATTGATAGTCGGTTATTTAACTATCAATAAAGATGCGCAACATCATCAGATTCCAAATAATTTTCCAAATTTATTTCATCTTCCAAAAATATCTTTTACTAGATATAAAATTCCACACTTCTAAAATAAATCAACATTTATTTTTCTAAACAGTTTCCCTTTCCTTCATAAATTCCATAGTGGATTTATATTTCAAAATATCTACTGATATACGATTTTCAAATCGATTTCAATATTCAATCTCAATTTATCTTTAAGAAGATAAATTCTCAAAACGCTTCATTTCATTTTGGAAATGCATTTCCCTACTTATCTAATAATAAGTATTTCACAAATCATTTATTTTCAACACTTGGAAAATATTCGATATACTTAAATTAAATTAAGTATATATTTCATTCTTTAAGGAAATCTATTTTCTATAACAACATCAATTTGAGTCAAATCGAATGTTACGTAAAACATCGTTACGACGACTCAAAAATCACTAGTATAGGGATTCGAAATTAAAATAGGTATGCAAATCCCAATACTAGATAAAAACATTTCCTTTTGGAAATCATTTACTATAACAACAGTGTTATAGTCCACCATTTCCTTATATTTTCGAAAACGCCTATTTCAACAATAGATGTTGAAATCTATGATTTCGATGTTTAACACATTTTAAAACACCTTTAAAATGTTTAATTTCATTTTTAAAATATTACTTCTTCAAAAATGAATCCATTTTACTTAACAATATATTCACTGTCCAAAATCGTGAATAAAATTTACTTAACTCCATTTCAATCATTTCTACACATTTTTATCACATTCAATCTATTTTCGAATTTATAAGCACGTTTATAAATTCTATTTCTCTTTTTAATAACAACTTCGTCTTATAAACCTTCTCTTATCAACTTCTATATTTAACTTATCAAAATAAGTGACTTTGGGTTTATAAACAACTTTTATAAATTTTAATTCTATTTATAAAAGCTTCAATACCAAATCGATTTCAATATTGATTTCAAATTTTATTTTCAACGTTTGAATAAAAATTTCCATATTGATTTCTCAAAAATTCATTTCTAAATATTAAATCAATTACAGATTGATTTCAAATTTTATTTATCACTACTAAAATAAATTCCTTATTTTCCTCAAATTACTCAACATCCTGTTTTAAATGGATTCTTTAAATTGAAATCATTTCACATTGATTTCCCAAATCGTTTCAACTTACCAATTAAATTTCTAATTGGATTTCCAACTTATCTTCTTTTAAATAAATTCCTTTCAAAGAAAATATATTTCAATTGTTTCTTTCAGTCTATTTAAAAATCCAACTTCTTAAATTAAATTCTTCAATTTATAATCACTATTTTACGAAATCCATTTATTTAACATTTTCACTTGATTCTGGAATAAATTCGATAAGATTATAAAAATTAACTTTTTATACTTTAAAATTTTCTTTCTTCAAAATTTATTCAATTTCAAAGATTGATTCACTTAGAAATTTCTACTTTGATTTCAAAAATTCAATTTCGTTTATTTTTTTTGAAATCCAATGATGTCAAAACATCTATTCAGCTAAATTTTAGCTTTTCAAACAATTTCCAGATATCAATTCAATACAACAATAATCATTCACAGATTATCACATCACAGTAGAAATAAATTCAATCAATGTGAGGGGTCCAGTTGGATTCCTCCAACCTGTTTCCCTGCATCCAAAGACGTCAGCACAATACCAATTCCGCTCCAGTACGGAATTATCGCGGTATATAGGTTTTTATAAATCCGCTTACTAACGGCGCAATAGGGTCTCATCCGCTATACGAGGCGGGAATCATCACTCCAATATATACATATGCCAATATGTATATATTGCTATATATATAGATATATCCTATCATATCTAATACCACATTCAATAGCAATCAAACAGTCAATCAAATCAATAACTGAAAATTTCCACTTTTCAATGTGAGTGAGAAGATCTCACCTTAGCTTTTTAAATTTGCCATCCATTTCCATTTCTGCTTTGATTTCTCTATTTAAGACCTTGAATAAACATTATAAAATTTTATTAATATTCGAACAAATCGAATAATAAATTTTCATTTGATAATTTTGATTCATCGGTGATTTCATTTTTAATAGTTAAATTAACGGATAGTTTTATTTAAACCAATATTGTCTTTAATAATTGATTCAACTAAAAATTAAATTTAAACTAATCTTCCTTTAATAGATTAAATTAACTTATCCTTAAATTAAATCTATCCAACTAATTATTAAACTTCTTTTTCTTACCAAAAATTATATTCTAACAAATTTTCCTTTTAAAATTTATTTAACTAGAATTTCAAATTGAAATAAATTTCCTTTTCAATAGATTAAATAATTTAACACTTTTAGTTTGAACTAACTCGAAAAATCCATTACCATTTAATAAATTAAATTTACTATTAATTGATTTAAACTATCCTCTTAAAAAAAAATATTTTTCTCAAGACTAAATTAACTAAATAAGTAAATTAACGAACTAACTATCCTAATACATTTTTTCCAAAGTAACAGTAAGCTAGTGATTAAATTTTAAACAAATTCCTTCTTTCAAATTTTAACTGCATATATATTTGTTTTTACTACTAAATTTAGAAAGCTATTGTATACATATCATAACTTAGTATATTTTTCTAAGTTGGAATCTTAAATAACAATTGTACCTAATTATTAAATTAAAACAAGGGTATACCAGAGACACTCGTACATCGTGACCACTTGCCGTCCAGATTCGCGACCATCTTCCTTCGCTCGAACGACCCCACAACTATCACCACTTAGACGAACTCGCTGTCGAATTGCCTGAGATCGATCAACTACACACCATCGCCATTTCTCGCGACCCTGCTTCTGACGAAGACATGGACCCCACTGGCTTGCGACCACGCGTGACCTCACATCGACAAACCCAGATCGCTGCTTCGACGACGAGCCCCTAGCCGTACTTGAAACCCCACTGGCCTCCATCTGCTGACGAACGCGCGCCCCCTTCCCTTGAATCGAACGAGTCACCATCGCGATCTCCTCCTCGTGATGACAACCCTACCACCCACGCGAACTACCGACCCCAAATCTACAATTGAGGATGAAGATGTCCAACTCCTTCCCCTTCGCCTAATCGCGACTTGAAACCCCCCCCATCGATCGAGAGTCGCAAATTCACAGCGACGTGGCTTCGACTTCCCTGGCCAGACGATTCGAACGAAAACGAAAAGCAAAAGGGGATGTTGCCGTTTTTGATTTTTTGTACAGGAGAATAAAGATGAAGGCTCGGTTTGTTTTCTTTTTATTTTTCTCTGGCTTTGGCCATTTTATTTCGAGAAGGGAAAGTTTAACGAAGATGGCTCGGCATTGATTTCGAAATGAGGGAGAACGAGATATTTGAAAAGAGAGGGGATGGGTTACACGATAATTTCGTGGTCTTCAGCGTGAACAACGGAGCGTGTTTAAAGGAACGAAAAGTATATAAGATGTGACAAATTTAAATTTAAATTTAAATTCGAAATCGAATAAATTTCGATGCGTTTACACGTCGTATTCTCACATAACAACTCCAAATGCCACGAAATTTGAAATCCGACAATAATTCAATATTACGGACCCAATGGGACTGGTTTCGTTGAATTCCGAGACTGCGCCTCGGAATGCTATTTTTAAATATCGATACGAACGAAAATTTTCAAAACTGATCAAATAAATTCGAAATTGAATTCTGAAGCTTCGGTTACCTTCAGAATTATCAATATAAATTTTACAAGCGTTTGAAATATTTTTCTTCAGCTTTAAATTGAGGATTCAAATTTTTATTCAACTCTCAATCGATTAAATTTTATAAATTAAATCGATGATTCAAATGGAAATCGGGGATTCAAATTAAATCATCGTTCAAATATTTAAAATCAATTAAATATTCTCAATTTAATTCGTTCAAAATTCAGGGTCGTTACAGACTTCCCTCCTTAAAAGAATTTCGTCCTCGAAATTACAAGTTAGAAAGAAAGGTCCTTAACTCGTCTACTATTTTTCACAATCTAAATAGTTTTATCAATTCATCAAAACAAATCTTTCTACTAAAGATTCGTTATCATTCAACTACATTTCGACTTCAACTCTAAGTTTCAAAACAACATTGTTTAACTTCACAATTCAAATTTAAGTTTAAATTCAAATTTAAACTTTCAAAAATTTCTCAAAAATTTTCTAACACTCTAAATTTTCGAAAAATTTCGCCAGCGTCTCCTTTGCGCGGCTAATACGGCACGACTACAAAACGTCCCTACGGACTCTCAGATTTCAAAAAGAAAAAGAAAAAGCCAAGCGGCTAGAGAGAAATCATCAAAAACTCATATAGAAATTAAAATACGTACCTTTTTCGAGAAATTCAAATTTATCTTCGAAATCAAATTCCAATTCCTTTATACCTGTATATCCTACTAGCCATAATATCTAGTTACATATATTCAAACCATTTTGCAAATTCTATTACAAAGTTTTCAATATAAACTGCTTATACATTTTTACTTCACTGTTGAAGTTACATATATTTCCATTCAACTTTTCATTTCAAATTCATTTGAATCCAATTCACAATTCAAATCTAATTTGGATTCGGTTTATCTCCTGAATATTGAATTTTATCAGCTCTCATTCATAACTGATTATTTTTAGATTAGTTTCAGTTACTAATTCATTTCTAATTCTAATCCACTTACAAATTCAAATCTGCTTTCAACATTCAGTTTCAATTCCAGTTTTATCTTCATTCAATTAGCTTCACTTACTAATTTTAGTTTAATACTTCACAATCCAATTCAAATTCAGTCTTACATTCTTACAAATTCAAAATGAATCTTAACATTTCAATTTTATTCTCTTGCACTTACAATCGCAATTTTTATTTGTTTGTTCTCACATTCTTTCATTTTCAATTCGAATCCAAATTTTATTCTTTTGTTCAATTATCAACTTAGAGTAATTTCAATATCAAGTTTCACTTAAAGAATTTCACTCTTCATTTAATTGATTCACTTATACTTACTTTGATTTAACTTCATTCCTTAAGTTAAATTTATTCGACCAAAATTGAAATTGTATAAGTTATCAACTTAGTTATATTTCATAGTATTCCAGAGTCTTAGCAACATTTCAAAAAAAATCATTTTGAAAACAATTCAAATTCCATTTGAATTTCCAAACAAAAACCCAAATTTTCAAACAACTCCTATTTAAAACAATTTGACAGCAATTTCTCTTTTGGAAACCCGAAAATGAACACCGGTGATGCCATGGTCATCATCGGAATTATTTTCCAGCGACCGAAAAGAGTTTAGAGCTTTTCATTTCTTCAAAAGACTTTTCAAAACCTTCGAAATTCATTTTCAAATAAAAAATGATTTAAACTTTTCAAACCTCCAAAATTTTCAAATTCTTTCAAAACATTTCCAAATACTCCTCTGGAATTCCGTTTAAATTACAAATCACATTTATAATTTATATTCTTTAAATTTCTTTTGTGCATGTGAATTTATTTCTTATTCAATTTTCAGTGATGATAATTCACTATTATTACTTCCTAACATCCATGCAACCATATACTATAATACTTTATAGAAAAACATTTATTTTTTATACAAAAATAGTTTTGGGCAAAATTATCTCATTTACCCTATTTAAAACAATACTGTGCCGAATTGTTCTATTCGAGTGTTTAGAAACCCCTTCGATCCAGTTGCGCAGACTGTGCCGACGAAGGTTCATATACCACTCGATAAACCAATCATCACAATATAAAACAATTTTATATTCAATAACAAATACGCGCTCATATCTATTATTACACTCAACTCATCCTAGAGTACTGCTGACTCTATCTCTAATGAGTAACACCCAACAGAGCAGGGTTGTCGCTTAACCATATGCTCTGATACCAAATGTAACATCCCGAAAATTTTCGACTTTCGAAAATTCAACATCGATACTCACTTTATCGACTGCTGAGCCATCGAATGCCGGAAACCCGAAAAGTTATGGTTTTAAGAAAGAAGAAAAAGATAGAAGAAGAAGATATAAGAACAACAACAGAACAGCAACAGAAAACAATATCAAAAGCTTACACATCGCAGCGGAATAATATACGATAGATAAATACTAGTCTTTTAAAACAAAGAACTATATCAGTTTATATATACATCAATCATCAGAGTCAATATACAACAATGGACAGTTATATAAACTTGTCCTTATACAGAATACACAGCGGAATAAATATATCAGATACAAATACTACGTCTCGCCATCCAGCTTGCTTCCAAAGCTCCAGAATATCCATAATATCCTGATAACATAACTCTAGGCTGCCCGTGTGGAAATTGGTGGGCACCCAGAGTTTAGAAGGGAACAATAAACTCCGAGTCAGTCATGGTGACTGGTGTGAGATCGTAAAACAGTTATTCTTTAAAATAAACAACAGGATAATTTTAAAGTAAATTTCGCAATGCTTTTGGAAAATGAAACTACCATAAGACCTCCCGCCACACACACAATGCAAACGCAGACTTGGAGGAGATTTCTTCTTATGATAGTCAAAGATGCTTACTACGCAAAAAATCAAATTCTTTTTGATATTATTATTAGTGCATAGTGTAGAAAACATTTCGAAAGTAGAATATAAATCTTAGCCATCATAGGTACCATTATAGTATGCTTGCTATAGCTGCCATATTAGATGGCAGGTTCTACAACTAAAACCGTACAAGTCGCGTATTGTTTCTTTGGATTTCCAACAAATGGTCAGGCTAAGGAACTTCCTATCCACGATGGGTACGTCCCTGGAATAGACGACCCGAGAACCTAACCGGATCTCTGCCAACACAAGGCCGGGTTACCTCTGCAAAAATAGGTAACTACTGACACGCGTATGCCATCCCCCGATCGTCACCGATCTTCCCGAGGATCCCCGATTTCCAACAAACCACATAGAAAAATAATGCAGTAACCACAGAGGTTAAGTATCTGGGCTCCATACCATGATACCACCTTTATTCAGAAGGAATGACATACACTAAGGGGCGCTACTCCCTAGAACCTTGCCGCATTCGTCCTGTTTCGACCATTTCCGGGGTGTGAGGCTCGATGAAGTCTCGTCCACAAAGCTACGCTTTCTATAAAAAGCCCTGCTTCGGGTCAAACAAAATGATCAACCTATGATCACAACGATATAAGATCAAACAAATGATCATATCACAAATGATCAAACACTGATCATTCCTCAGCAACACTCAGTATGCCACGTTACCAAATTGGGATATATCGCTGATAAATTTCAACTACATAACCTCTGAGCTCGTACGTCTCAGAGAAGGGTGTTAAGCTAAGAGAATAAATTCTCCGCCACCAACAGAAATGTATTTGAAAGAAATCAGCTTTATATCTCAAATTGTAACGTCAGACACACAATCCATACAAGTCTGTTCCGGGATCGAACAGAACCGAAGGCACTTCTCACGAAGCCCTTGCATTTCCGGATAATTTTCAATCACGTCAGGACTTCCCGTCACTAAGGGTGATAAAACCTCTAAATCGAAGATCAGTCGATGTAGAGTAACTCGACGGTAATCCTTCCGTTTTCAAAAATATCCGGTCTTCAACACCGGTCTTCAAATGCGATTTATTTCGACGTATCACATATTCGGAATGGGTTATACGACCCCATGGTCCTTTCCCGGCTAACCCGAATAGTGAGCGATTATTCAAAAATAAGTGTGGCATTCAAATTCATCCAATTCACAACAAATACCTATCTAAAGGTAATTATTGATAGTCGGTTATTTAACTATCAATAAAGATGCGCAACATCATCAGATTCCAAATAATTTTCCAAATTTATTTCATCTTCCAAAAATATCTTTTACTAGATATAAAATTCCACACTTCTAAAATAAATCAACATTTATTTTTCTAAACAGTTTCCCTTTCCTTCATAAATTCCATAGTGGATTTATATTTCAAAATATCTACTGATATACGATTTTCAAATCGATTTCAATATTCAATCTCAATTTATCTTTAAGAAGATAAATTCTCAAAACGCTTCATTTCATTTTGGAAATGCATTTCCCTACTTATCTAATAATAAGTATTTCACAAATCATTTATTTTCAACACTTGGAAAATATTCGATATACTTAAATTAAATTAAGTATATATTTCATTCTTTAAGGAAATCTATTTTCTATAACAACGTCAATTTGAGTCAAATCGAATGTTACGTAAAACATCGTTACGACGACTCAAAAATCACTAGTATAGGGATTCGAAATTAAAATAGGTATGCAAATCCCAATACTAGATAAAAACATTTCCTTTTGGAAATCATTTACTATAACAACAGTGTTATAGTCCACCATTTCCTTATATTTTCGAAAACGCCTATTTCAACAATAGATGTTGAAATCTATGATTTCGATGTTTAACACATTTTAAAACACCTTTAAAATGTTTAATTTCATTTTTAAAATATTACTTCTTCAAAAATGAATCCATTTTACTTAACAATATATTCACTGTCCAAAATCGTGAATAAAATTTACTTAACTCCATTTCAATCATTTCTACACATTTTTATCACATTCAATCTATTTTCGAATTTATAAGCACGTTTATAAATTCTATTTCTCTTTTTAATAACAACTTCGTCTTATAAACCTTCTCTTATCAACTTCTATATTTAACTTATCAAAATAAGTGACTTTGGGTTTATAAACAACTTTTATAAATTTTAATTCTCTTTATAAAAGCTTCAATACCAAATCGATTTCAATATTGATTTCAAATTTTATTTTCAACGTTTGAATAAAAATTTCCATATTGATTTCTCAAAAATTCATTTCTAAATATTAAATCAATTACAGATTGATTTCAAATTTTATTTATCACTACTAAAATAAATTCCTTATTTTCCTCAAATTACTCAACATCCTGTTTTAAATGGATTCTTTAAATTGAAATCATTTCACATTGATTTCCCAAATCGTTTCAACTTACCAATTAAATTTCTAATTGGATTTCCAACTTATCTTCTTTTAAATAAATTCCTTTCAAAGAAAATATATTTCAATTGTTTCTTTCAGTCTATTTAAAAATCCAACTTCTTAAATTAAATTCTTCAATTTATAATCACTATTTTACGAAATCCATTTATTTAACATTTTCACTTGATTCTGGAATAAATTCGATAAGATTATAAAAATTAACTTTTTATACTTTAAAATTTTCTTTCTTCAAAATTTATTCAATTTCAAAGATTGATTCACTTAGAAATTTCTACTTTGATTTCAAAAATTCAATTTCGTTTATTTTTTTTGAAATCCAATGATGTCAAAACATCTATTCAGCTAAATTTTAGCTTTTCAAACAATTTCCAGATATCAATTCAATACAACAATAATCATTCACAGATTATCACATCACAGTAGAAATAAATTCAATCAATGTGAGGGGTCCAGTTGGATCCCTCCAACCTGTTTCCCTGCATCCAAAGACGTCAGCACAATACCAATTCCGCTCTAGTACGGAATTATCGCGGTATATAGGTTTTTATAAATCCGCTTACTAACGGCGCAATAGGGTCTCATCCGCTATACGAGGCGGGAATCATCACTCCAATATATACATATGCCAATATGTATATATTGCTATATATATAGATATATCCTATCATATCTAATACCACATTCAATAGCAATCAAACAGTCAATCAAATCAATAACTGAAAATTTCCACTTTTCAATGTGAGTGAGAAGATCTCACCTTAGCTTTTTAAATTTGCCATCCATTTCCATTTCTGCTTTGATTTCTCTATTTAAGACCTTGAATAAACATTATAAAATTTTATTAATATTCGAACAAATCGAATAATAAATTTTCATTTGATAATTTTGATTCATCGGTGATTTCATTTTTAATAGTTAAATTAACGGATAGTTTTATTTAAACCAATATTGTCTTTAATAATTGATTCAACTAAAAATTAAATTTAAACTAATCTTCCTTTAATAGATTAAATTAACTTATCCTTAAATTAAATCTATCCAACTAATTATTAAACTTATTTTTCTTACCAAAAATTATATTCTAACAAATTTTCCTTTTAAAATTTATTTAACTAGAATTTCAAATTGAAATAAATTTCCTTTTCAATAGATTAAATAATTTAACACTTTTAGTTTGAACTAACTCGAAAAATCCATTACCATTTAATAAATTAAATTTACTATTAATTGATTTAAACTATCCTCTTAAAAAAAAATATTTTTCTCAAGACTAAATTAACTAAATAAGTAAATTAACGAACTAACTATCCTAATACATTTTTTCCAAAGTAACAGTAAGCTAGTGATTAAATTTTAAACAAATTCCTTCTTTCAAATTTTAACTGCATATATATTTGTTTTTACTACTAAATTTAGAAAGCTATTGTATACATATCATAACTTAGTATATTTTTCTAAGTTGGAATCTTAAATAACAATTGTACCTAATTATTAAATTAAAACAAGGGTATACCAGAGACACTCGTACATCGTGACCACTTGCCGTCCAGATTCGCGACCATCTTCCTTCGCTCGAACGACCCCACAACTATCACCACTTAGACGAACTCGCTGTCGAATTGCCTGAGATCGATCAACTACACACCATCGCCATTTCTCACGACCCTGCTTCTGACGAAGACATGGACCCCACTGGCTTGCGACCACGCGTGACCTCACATCGACAAACCCAGATCGCTGCTTCGACGACGAGCCCCTAGCCGTACTTGAAACCCCACTGGCCTCCATCTGCTGACGAACGCGCGCCCCCTTCCCTTGAATCGAACGAGTCACCATCGCGATCTCCTCCTCGTGATGACAACCCTACCACCCACGCGAACTACCGACCCCAAATCTACAGTTGAGGATGAAGATGTCCAACTCCTTCCCCTTCGCCTAATCGCGACTTGAAACCCCCCCCCATCGATCGAGAGTCGCAAATTCACAGCGACGTGGCTTCGACTTCCCTGGCCAGACGATTCGAACGAAAACGAAAAGCAAAAGGGGATGTTGCCGTTTTTGATTTTTTGTACAGGAGAATAAAGATGAAGGCTCGGTTTGTTTTCTTTTTATTTTTCTCTGGCTTTGGCCATTTTATTTCGAGAAGGGAAAGTTTAACGAAGATGGCTCGGCATTGATTTCGAAATGAGGGAGAACGAGATATTTGAAAAGAGAGGGGATGGGTTACACGATAATTTCGTGGTCTTCAGCGTGAACAACGGAGCGTGTTTAAAGGAACGAAAAGTATATAAGATGTGACAAATTTAAATTTAAATTTAAATTCGAAATCGAATAAATTTCGATGCGTTTACACGTCGTATTCTCACATAACAACTCCAAATGCCACGAAATTTGAAATCCGACAATAATTCAATATTACGGACCCAATGGGACTGGTTTCGTTGAATTCCGAGACTGCGCCTCGGAATGCTATTTTTAAATATCGATACGAACGAAAATTTTCAAAACTGATCAAATAAATTCGAAATTGAATTCTGAAGCTTCGGTTACCTTCAGAATTATCAATATAAATTTTACAAGCGTTTGAAATATTTTTCTTCAGCTTTAAATTGAGGATTCAAATTTTTATTCAACTCTCAATCGATTAAATTTTATAAATTAAATCGATGATTCAAATGGAAATCGGGGATTCAAATTAAATCATCGTTCAAATATTTAAAATCAATTAAATATTCTCAATTTAATTCGTTCAAAATTCAGGGTCGTTACATGTGATGTTTTTATTTACTTAAACTATAATTTGGAAGTATACTAGTATAAGTTATGTACTGTATATATTGATTTGTTACATGTTAGTTATATGATTTCAAAGACATATATGTTGAACAGTTATTTTATACGTATGTTGTATATGGGTTTTATAGTTTATAAGTTTATATAATATGTATATTTGTTAATCTTAGAAATCTGCTTTATAGTTATAGAAGAGTGTATATATAAGAGTTATAAGCTTAAAGTATATATATATATATATAAAAGAATTTGACTCCCAGTTTTATATATATATTTATCTACACTGCATATGGCCTGTATTTGTTATAGAAAGAAGCCTGTTTTTTTTATACATGGATATTGTTTTAAAAATTGGTTAAGTAAAATGTAGTGTATATAAGATATTTGGAAGGATGTTATACAAGTTATACTGTCGCATATGATACAGTCTTATATATAGTGTGACAGCATTTTTATATACGGTTTGAAACAGTTTTTGATATATATAGTTTTAAACAATAGTTGCAGTGTATATAATAATTGTTATATAAATAAGCTATATATATATACATGAGTTTGGTTTCCTATAATAATAGATTTATTTATTTTATTTTGTATGTTTAAATTGATTTTATAAATACTAATTTTGAATGTGGTAGTATAAATATTGTACTTTAAAATATATACATGATATGTTAGGTTGAAATGAATATAATATACAAGTATTGATTTTATATATATTATGTATATATATAATGAGTTTAATAATTGTGTTTTAATTTAAAACAATAATTTTGAAATACGTATATATTTAATTTAATATGCATTTGAAATTTTGAATATATATAAATATATATAAGTTCACTTATACTATTTACCATCATTGATCCGGTTCTGATTCGTTTTATCAATTCTTTGCTATCAGCTTTTTTCATCAAAATTCGTGTCAATCTTGCCTTGCTTTGGATTCTTGTCTGGATCTTGTAACTCATTTTCAGTGTCTATTCTCTCTAGCCTCGAAAGGTGAGCACTCACTCACGATTAACGTTCTTTTATTTATTAAATTTGATTTCAATTGAAACGACAATTGAAATATTGCTGCTGTTAGTTATTTACACTGTTATTACCTGTATCAGTTCATCTGTGACATCTGACACCATTATCTGTTAATTATTTATGCGATGATAATACAGTTTGGCTGATAATTGATTGATTGTTGATGTTTATATTGGACGTTAAATTGTGAATGTTAAAATGATAAACAGTATGAATTGAACTTGATATAGGATAAATAAATGTTAAATTTGATTAACTGACATTTGTATAATATGACCCCTTTAACTGTTGAATTTATTGACACATAGGATTTGTTTAATTACATTTTGAACCATTGAATGTATATTATTAAATTGATGATGTATGAAATTGTAAATGGATGACAAGTGAAAACCGTAATGTAATAATCCTTAATCTACATGAAATGATAGTGTAGATTCTAGAAATAATTATACTAATTCGTACAAATAACAATGCGAATTAATAGGGTTATTTCGGGATTATTTGGACTGATTATTGGATTGTTATTGATTGTTGTTATTGCTTGTTTATTTGCTTTGACACCATCCCAGTTATCACACAGCAAGTTCCCTTTGATATGTTTTGATTTTGAATTGAATTGGAATCGGGTTGAAATGATAAATACCCAAATTGAACTTTGACCTAGGAAAGAAAATTAAATAAAACCCGATTGGTCAAAAATTTTGATTTGAAAATAAATTGAAGATTTATTTGAATAAATAATATGCTTTTGAAATGAAGTTGAAATTTGAATTTTAATGAAAGGAAAATGTTAATATATAATAATCTGAAACAAAATATTAACAATGTAATTGATGAAAGAATGTGGTTTAATTTGAGAAGTTATCGAATTAAGTTTGAAATTATAATTAAGTTTGTAATTATTAAACGTTGAAATGATTTAATAATTAAGTTTGAAATTATTAACTTTGAAACTATTTAATAATTAAGTTTTGAATTATTTAATAATTAAATAAGCTTGGATTATTTAATGATTAAATTGAATTGAACTCTTTAATAAGTAAAATTGAACTTTTGAATAAGTGAACTTTACTTCGTAAAGAATTGAAATTGAGTTTCTTTATTAATTAAGTTTTGGAAAATTATTTAAGGAAGTAAATAAGTGAAATTGGATTTCTTTAACAAAAATGAAATGTGATATTTTTGGAATTAATGTAAGACTTGTAATTGGAGAATTGATTTGACGAATTTAGTTTAATTCAAAATTGTAAGTTTTGTTTTAATGAAGTTGAACTTAAGGATTGATTAAATGAATTGGAAATTTAATAGAAATTGTTTTGAATGATAAAGTAACTTAACGAATATTGAATGAAATCGATAAATGAGTTTAAATTGATTTGAATGTTAAATAGAATTTATTTAAATAATTTCGGAATGAAACTTATATACGAACTTGAATCAATATTTGAATTGTTTTAAATAGAAATTGAAATTGAATTATAAGATTTTGAAACGGAAAATTGGAAGTTTTGAAACGAAAATTTGGAAATTGTTTTAGAAAGACAAATGAAATGTTGATTTACGAATTCTATTTGGAATTGAAATTGATTTGTTTTTTTGAAATATATTAAACGACCAATCGGTGTAATAATACGTAGTTATTAAAGAGACCGGGATCGGATATGGACATACTCTCTGTCGATACCGAAAACCACTTTAATAACTAATATACGCGGAGTGTTGATCCAGAATGAAGTGGATGGTTTGGTGAACGCGTGGACTGAAGAAAGAGAACGATTTTGGATGACCCCTGACATGACTAAAACAGGAGCCGCGCCGGGCCATTGAGGTTCGCTACCTCTAGCGGACACACTTCTTCGATACCTTATCTATTACTTTTGTGATTCGATTTGGGTGCACCCCTTGATTTGGGAGTGTTGTTTCGCGGTGTTGGGATAGTAGCTGCTATGCCCAACATCAGTCCGGATCACGCAACTACTAGTATCCTAGTTGGTATCGCCTCATGTACCTTGTCATACTGATTATCCTATTCGCGACAACTACGATTTTGTTTTGTACCTTTAGTATATGGATTGCCCTCTGGTGACTTCCGGTTTTGGGGAAACTACGGTCTTGTATATGCTTTTGGGAATAAAAATGTGTTAAGGGTGGAATGGGCCATGACTTAACGCTATTTTGATATCTTTATATTACTGATAGACATTATCTACTTAGCGTACATTACTACCTAGTAGATAGTTTAACGGATCCTTAAAGGATGGTTATTCCAAACATCCTTTGAGTTACTTGTATTTCAATTGCTATTTCACTTGAGTTGGATTTATTAATATAAGAATGTTAATCCTGACTCGAGTGTCTTGTGTTTTTGCTTTACGCTCGGGTCAGACTGAGTGTACCAGTATTCGAGACTCACCTTTGAAGTTGGAGCTTTGCTTGAAGATCCAGCCATCTATTCTGCTTTCAGCACTCGATGATTCCAGTGATGTATTCTGATTTGTATCTGATGAATCGTATTACTCTTCTGTTGTAAACTCTGATGTATTTTATATATTCATATAGTAGCTTCATGAACTACTATCTCTTTTATTTCCGCTGCATTTATTACTCTGTGTCTGTGATCTGTGATTATATCTATTTACTGTATATGTTCAGTTTTGCCAAATTTAAATTAACAACGCGGTATTTTGAGCAATTCAACTCCGGCATGAGTGTCTACCTATACACTTATAATGGACTCGAATGGTCCAATATATCGGGTCGTTACAGCAAAGGGAACTTGCAGTGTGATAACTAGGATGGTGTCAAAGTAAATAAACAAGCAATAACAACAATCAATATCAATCCAATAATCAATTCAAATAATCCCGAAATAACCGTATTAATTTGCATTGTTATTTGTACGAATTAATATAATTACTTCTAGAATCTACACTATCATTTCATGTAGATTAAAGATTATTATTTTACGGTTCCTCACTTGTCATCTATTTACAATTTCATACATCATCAATTTAACAACATACATTCAGTGGTTCAAAATGTAATTAAACAAATCCTACGTGTCAATAAGTTCAATAGTTAAAGGGATCATATTATACAAATGTCAGTTAATCAAATTTAACAATTAATTATCCTATATCAACTTCAATTTCACACTATTTAACATTTTAACATTAACAATTTAACGTCCAATATAAACATCAACAATCAATCAATTATTAGCCAAACTGTATTATTATTGCATAAATAATTAACAGATAATGGTGTCAGATGTCACAGGTGAACTGATACAGGCAATAGCATATATAACAGTGTAATTAACTAACAGCAGCATATTTCAATTGTCGTTTCTATTGAAATCAGATTTAATAAATAAAAGAACATTAATCGTGAGTGATTGCTCACCTTTTTACGCTGAAGTTTGCAAGGCAAACACACAAACAAAAATCCGGAAAGCACGAAAGCACGACTAGACACAATTCTGATTTGAATGGATAGAGAGCCTTGATATTTATCTTGTAAACAATAACCAAAACAAGACAATATACACATAAATATTCAACACAAAACAATGTTGAAACAATTTTAAATAAGGAGCAACAAAGAAATAGATGACTTGACCTTGCCTCAACCATTCAAGTGCTTGGCCATGACATCATTTGGCTCAGCCATGATCAGGTCTAGACCTGAAATACTCATCCAATGGTCAGCAAAAAGAAGGCAAAACAATGGAATGATGATGGTAGGAGTTACACATGAAGGAGATAAAGAGTCAAGGCCAAAAGGAGTGGTTTTGGTGCACACTAGGCTCGGCCTATGGCCTATAGGGGCTCGGTCATGCATGGTTCAGGTCAGGTCAGAGGAGAAGGTTTATTGGTCATGGATTAGGTGGGGAAGGAAGTGGTGGTGGTGGTCGGAGGAGATGGTGGTGGCTAAGGCCAAGCAAGGCATGAAGAATCAAGGCAAAAATCAAGCAAAAACAATGGAAAAAGAAGAGAAAAAGTAGAAAATTTTGGAGAAGCCATTACCAAAATTTCAGAAATGAGTTAGGCCGAAATTTTTGATGGAATGAGAAGTCTTTTACGTGAAAAACAAAGATAAAACACACGGCTACAAAAGAAAATGAAAAGGCCAAGGCAAATGAAGAGTTTAGGCAATGAAAAGTCACACAAGTTAAAGCTTAAGTCCTTTCAAATTTCCTTTTCTTTTAAATCAAATAAAACAAATAAAAATAAGTAAATGAATTACAGAAATGAAAACAAAACAAAATAAAATAATAAATAAATAAATAAATTTAGGAAAATAGGAAAAGAGTTAAAGAAATTGCTTAAATATTGAAAACAAGGTCCAGAAATTACAAATAAATCACCATTGGCTTTGGAAAATATCTACTTCATTTAAAAATATGTTCTGAAGAAAAAATTTGAAATAAATAATTCATTTATCATTTATAAAGTGAAATAAATAAATAAATTTAGAGAAAATAGAAAAAGAATAAAGAAATAGTCTATTTAATTAAAACAAGGCTTAAAATTACAAATAAAACATCACTAGCTTTATAAAATTTCTATTTCACTTTAAAACAAATAAAAGTCAAATAAGTAAAATAAATGATGAACAAAATAAAGTGGAGATTAAATAAAATAAGTTCTTAAGGAAATAGAAAAATAAATAAAGATTTTCTTTAATTAATTGAAACTGGAAATTAGAAATTATAAACAAAATACAACTAACATTGGAAAATGTCAATTACACTTTGAAAAATGTTTTAAAACCAAAATATATACATAACAAGTTATTTTACCCATATATATAAACATAAATTAGAACATTACATGACCAAATAAAATATTATTTGTGTAATTTAAAATAAACAATTTAGTTAAATACAGCAAATTACACACAATATTCAAAAGGGCATAACTTTCACATTATAAACCAGATTTCAACGAAACGAAAAGCAGTATTATTAAAATTTTATTTACTTTCATAATAATAGATAAAATTCAAAAATTCAAACTTTTTAAAATTTTAAATTAAAAGTCAAAGTTTGAACATATTGACCAAAATTCATATTTCTTGAAAATATTATATTTGTTCATGTTTGGGATTATAATTCACATACAAAACATAATTAATATTTAAAATAACAAAATTTTCCATTTTAATAAATAAAATAAAGTTTTTAAATCAGGAAATTCAATTTAAAATAATTACAAAATACAGGGTTGTTACACTCTCCCCCACTCAAAACTTTTCGTCCTCGAAAAGGAATGAGGTACGGGAAGACACAGAAAAAGATAGAATGAGATAGAACTAAGACAATAAAAAAAAAGATTGAAATTATACCTAGTAACAGTCGTTACAGGTAAATTCAACAAGACGGAGATGATCTTCCCAAGATCCTTTTAAATCAAGGACACAAGCACGAAGAAGATTCTTGAAAAGTTTTCCAAAACAGACTGGTAATTGTATTTTGGGAGGAAGAACTACAAATCGAACTTTAGGAGATAAGATCAATTTGGAATTCAATTCCCCACTTTGGATGCAAGGGAATAGGAACAACCGAAGGATAAGAGATTGGAAAACAAAATAAGATGATAAATTTAAAACCATAAAAGTTTCAACTTAAATTAATAATTGATTTCATCCATTTGATTTTTCCTAAGTTAATTAAATCTTATCTATTTATAATTTCATTATCTTATCACCCAATTAACAATTTCTAAAATCGTGAATTTGAGATCATTCATTATACTCAAAATTTTATTCAATAAGTTTCATGCTTCTTTATTCCAGATGGTTATTACATTTATTCCACTTAATATATGTCTAATCACATATATTAAGTATACTTACACTTATTATGACTTACTCCAATTTATTCATAAGTTCCTTTAACATCACTTTATACTGTATATTATTCAATTAACTTTTTATTCTATTTACCTTTATTAATCCTTTATAACTAAAATTTAAGTGTATAACATTTATTATGACCACTCAAATTTTATTTATAAAATCTCCTTTATATTGTGTGTTCTCCAATTACATATTTAAATTTTAATAATTTAGGTAAGTTATATTAGAATGCAAGAGAATATTACACAAATAAAAATTTCTTAACTCAATTATCTAAGCTTCAATATTTATTCAAATTTTGATTTCCTTTTATAATTGAAATTATCCTTTAAGATAAAATTTAAGAATTAGATTTCTGATTAACTTCAAACTATTTTAGAGATAATTAAATATACACAATATATATCAAATCAACTCTTAAATCACATATATTATAAATCAAGTCATAATTAGAAAGCCAAATCAATTTAATTTTCCAAAACAAAACTATAGCAAGGATACAAGATGGTCTATTCGCTTCGAAACTCGAAAATGAACGTCGATGATGCTGCAGTCATTACCGAAATTATTTTCTAGCGACAAAGAAAAGAGCACTGATTTACAAATTAAAAAAAATCCTTTGAAATAATTTCTACTAGAAATACTTTTAAATAATATATCCTTTTTAAAACTTTCAAAACAAAGTTCGAAATCATCGGAAATTAAATTCTCACATTCTTGATTTAAATCCATTTAAATTTCCAAATTAATTTATAACCATGTTTAATTATTTATATATGGAACTAAAGCCAATGATTATAAAATACATGCAAAGTTAAATATTATTTCTTAACACCCAATTCCATTAATTATCAAAAATTTAGAAAATTAACCTTATACATATTATAATTATACAAAATTTATCCATCTACTAAATTTAAAACCATATTGTGTCAGTTTGCTTTGTTCAAGTGTTTTGGAGATCCTATCGATAGCGTTGATCAGACAAACCGATCGCAAACCCAAATCAACATCAACAAGTCAAACAACACAATATATAAAACATCTTTAAAATATAAAAATTTCAAATACAAGATTAATTTTTCAAAATAAGGATAGGGAATCAAATTGATGGACTCAAATCAAAGAGAAATTTGATTCGAGGATAAGTTCGAAACAAGATATGATGATTAATAGCAAAGTAGGAAGATTGATAAGTTTATATAAATCGCGAGCAACCTTAACCGGGTCGACCGTGACTACAAGCATAAGATCGATGTGGAATTCCGAGGTAAATCGACATTCGATCTCAAGAAATAGAATTCAGGTATAGCAGGAGATAGATAGCATCGTAAAACGAGGATACAGAAATCTCCGGTAAATCAATGCATATTGTAAAGGAGTTTTTTTTTCTCCTTTTCAAATCATTCGAAGTTTGGCGAGACCGCCGATCCATTATAAAGATCATTCAAAGTGGAGTTATGGGATGCTCCAGAATTGAAAGAAGACAAATAGTGAGGGACACGAATGAAATTTGGAACTGTAGGGAACGTTCCAAAATTCAAAGGAATCGAATCAAAAAGGAAGAGATTGAAACTCGAAATGAAAGTGATTCTGTAAATACATTTACCCTACATGTTGAGTTTTGCCTAGAGCTACCAAAGCTCTGATACCAACTGTAACGACCCGCCATTTTGGACCATTCGCATCCATTATAAGTGTATAGGTAGACACTCATGCCGGAGTTGAATTGCTCAAAATACCGCGTTGTTAATTTAAATTTGGCAAAACTGAACATATATAGTAAATAAATAAAATCACAGATCACAGACACAGAGTAATAAGTGCAGCGGAAATAAAAGAGATAGTAGTTCATGAAGCTACTATATAAATATATAAGTTACATCAGAGTTTACAACATAAGAGTAATACGACACATCAGATACAAATCAGAATACATCACTGGAATCATCGAATACTAAAAGCAGAATAGATGGCTGGATCTTCAAGCAAAGCTCCAACTTCAAAGGTGAGTCTCGAATACTGGTACACTCAGTCTGACCCGAGCGTAAAGCAAAATACAAAACACTCGAGTCAGGATTAACATTCTTATATTAATAAATCCAACTCAAGTGAAAAAGCAATTGAAATACAAGTAACTCAAAGGATGTTTGGAATAACCATCCTTTAAGGATCCGTTAAACTATCTACTATGTAGTAGTGTACGATAAGTAGATAATGTCTATCAGTAATATAAAGATATCAAAATAGCGTTAAGTCATGGCCCATTCCACCCTTAACACATTTTTATTCCCAAAAGCATATACAAGACCGTAGTTTCCCCAAAACCGGAAGTCACCAGAGGGCAATCCATATACTAAAGGTACAAAACAATTTCGTAGTGGTCGCGAATAAATGGAATACAAGTATGACAAGGCACATGAGGCAATACCCAAGGTAGTGATACTACCGTTCGCCTGATCCGGACTGGTGAGAACGCAACGCCGCAGCGCCCGCAACACCGTGAAACAACACTCCCAAAATCAAGGGTGCACCAATCGACAACAAGTAATGAGTAGTTCGAAGAAGTGTGTCCACTTGAGGTAGCTAATCCTCCATTGGCCCGGCACGGCTCCTGTTTTAGTCATTTCCAATTTGACACAAGTGTCAAGGCTATCCATTATCGTTCTCTTTCTTCAGTCATCACGAACATCATTCCAACCACTTCATTCTGGATCATCACTCCGCGTATAGTTATTAAAGTGGTTTCGGTTTAGATAGAGAGTATATCCATTACCGATCCCGGTCTCTTTAATAACTTTCGTAATTATTACACCGATTGGTCGTTTATTTATTTCAAAACCAAAACAATTCAATTTCAAATAGAATTCGTAAACCAACAATTCATTTGTCTTTCAAAACCAATTTCCAATAATTTACGTTTCAAAACTTCCAAATTACCATTTCAAAATCTTATAATACAATTCCAATTTCTATTTAAACAATTCAAATATTGATTCAAGTTCGTATATAAGTTTCATTCCGAAATCATTTAAATAAATTTAATTTAACATTCAAATCAATTTAAACTCATTATCGATTCCGTTCAATTTTAGTTAAGTTACTTTATCATTCAAACAATTTCTATTGAATTTCCAATTCATTAAATCCATTATTTAAATTCAACTTATAAATTGAATTAAATTAAATTCATCAAATCCAATTCTTTAAATTTCAAGTCTTACATTAATTTCAATAAATCACATTTTATTTCTTGTTAAAGAAATTCAATTTCAGTTATTTACTTTCATAAATAATTTTCCAAAAACTTACTTAAATAAGAAATTCAATTTCAATTATTTACGAAGTAAAATTCACTTATTCAAAAGTTCAATTTCTCTTATCAAAGAATTCAGTTCAATTTAATCATTAAATGATTCAACCTTATTTAATTATTAAATAATTCAAAACTTAATTATTAAATCATTTCAAAGTTTAATAATTTCAACTTAATTATAATTTCAAACTTAATTATTAAATCATTTCAAAGTTTAATAATTTCAAACTTAGTTATAATTTCAAACTTAATTATTAAATCATTTCAAAGTTTAATAATTTCAAACTTAATTCAATAATTTCTCAAATTAAACAACATTCTTTCATCAATTACATTGTTGATATTTTGTTTCAGATTTTTATATATTAACATTTTCTTTTCATAAAAATTCCAATTTCAACTTCATTTCAAAACAATATTATTTATTCAAATAAAACCTTTGTTTTAATTTTCAAATCAAATTATTGACCAATCGGGTTTTATTTAATTTTCTATCCTTGGTCAAAGTTCAATTTGGGTATTTATCATTTCAACCCGATTCCAATTCAATTTAAAATCAATACATAGCAAAGGGAACTTGCAGTGTGATAACTGGGATGGTGTCAAAGTAAATAAACAAGCAATAACAACAATCAATATCAATCCAATAATCAATTCAAATAATCCCGAAATAACCTTATTAATTCGCATTGTTATTTGTACGAATTAATATAATTACTTCTAGAATCTACACTATCATTTCATGTAGATTAAAGATTATTATTTTACGGTTCCTCACTTGTCATCTATTTACAATTTCATACATCATCAATTTAACAACATACATTCAGTGGTTCAAAATGTAATTAAACAAATCCTACGTGTCAATAAGTTCAATAGTTAAAGGGATCATATTATACAAATGTCAGTTAATCAAATTTAACAATTAATTATCCTATATCAACTTCAATTTCACACTATTTAACATTTTAACATTAACAATTTAACGTCCAATATAAACATCAACAATCAATCAATTATTAGCCAAACTGTATTATTATTACATAAATAATTAACAGATAATGGTGTCAGATGTCACAGGTGAACTGATACAGGCAATAGCATATATAACAGTGTAATTAACTAACAGCAGCATATTTCAATTGTCGTTTCTATTGAAATCAGATTTAATAAATAAAAGAACATTAATCGTGAGTGATTGCTCACCTTTTTACGCTGAAGTTTGCAAGGCAAACACACAAACAAAAATCCGGAAAGCACGAAAGCACGACTAGACACAATTCTGATTTGAATGGATAGAGAGCCTTGATATTTATCTTGTAAACAATAACCAAAACAAGACAATATACACATAAATATTCAACACAAAACAATGTTGAAACAATTTTAAATAAGGAGCAACAAAGAAATAGATGACTTGACCTTGCCTCAACCATTCAAGTGCTTGGCCATGACATCATTTGGCTCAGCCATGATCAGGTCTAGACCTGAAATACTCATCCAATGGTCAGCAAAAAGAAGGCAAAACAATGGAATGATGATGGTAGGAGTTACACATGAAGGAGATAAAGAGTCAAGGCCAAAAGGAGTGGTTTTGGTGCACACTAGGCTCGGCCTATGGCCTATAGGGGCTCGGTCATGCATGGTTCAGGTCAGGTCAGAGGAGAAGGTTTATTGGTCATGGATTAGGTGGGGAAGGAAGTGGTGGTGGTGGTCGGAGGAGATGGTGGTGGCTAAGGCCAAGCAAGGCATGAAGAATCAAGGCAAAAATCAAGCAAAAACAATGGAAAAAGAAGAGAAAAAGTAGAAAATTTTGGAGAAGCCATTACCAAAATTTCAGAAATGAGTTAGGCCGAAATTTTTGATGGAATGAGAAGTCTTTTACGTGAAAAACAAAGATAAAACACACGGCTACAAAAGAAAATGAAAAGGCCAAGGCAAATGAAGAGTTTAGGCAATGAAAAGTCACACAAGTTAAAGCTTAAGTCCTTTCAAATTTCCTTTTCTTTTAAATCAAATAAAACAAATAAAAATAAGTAAATGAATTACAGAAATGAAAACAAAACAAAACAAAATAATAAATAAATAAATAAATTTAGGAAAATAGGAAAAGAGTTAAAGAAATTGCTTAAATATTGAAAACAAGGTCCAGAAATTACAAATAAATCACCATTGGCTTTGGAAAATATCTACTTCATTTAAAAATATGTTCTGAAGAAAAAATTTGAAATAAATAATTCATTTATCATTTATAAAGTGAAATAAATAAATAAATTTAGAGAAAATAGAAAAAGAATAAAGAAATAGTCTATTTAATTAAAACAAGGCTTAAAATTACAAATAAAACATCACTAGCTTTATAAAATTTCTATTTCACTTTAAAACAAATAAAAGTCAAATAAGTAAAATAAATGATGAACAAAATAAAGTGGAGATTAAATAAAATAAGTTCTTAAGGAAATAGAAAAATAAATAAAGATTTTCTTTAATTAATTGAAACTGGAAATTAGAAATTATAAACAAAATACAACTGACATTGGAAAATGTCAATTACACTTTGAAAAATGTTTTAAAACCAAAATATATACATAACAAGTTATTTTACCCATATATATAAACATAAATTAGAACATTACATGACCAAATAAAATATTATTTGTGTAATTTAAAATAAACAATTTAGTTAAATACAGCAAATTACACACAATATTCAAAAGGGCATAACTTTCACATTATAAACCAGATTTCAACGAAACGAAAAGCAGTATTATTAAAATTTTATTTACTTTCATAATAATAGATAAAATTCAAAAATTCAAACTTTTTAAAATTTTAAATTAAAAGTCAAAGTTTGAACATATTGACCAAAATTCATATTTCTTGAAAATATTATATTTGTTCATGTTTGGGATTATAATTCACATACAAAACATAATTAATATTTAAAATAACAAAATTTTCCATTTTAATAAATAAATTAAAGTTTTTAAATCAGGAAATTAAATTTAAAATAATTACAAAATACAGGGTTGTTACACACCCTCTCCTACATTCGAAGAAGGCCAAGGATCGGCTCCCATCGTGTACAAACGGAAGAAGAAGAAGAGAGACACCCCACTTGAGCTTAGACGGATTCGTGGTTGACAGTGTTGGTCTTATTGTTGCTGTCTTTTTTGGTTGGGTAAGGGGTTGTTGACTTGTATGTTTCTATGTTATTGTACGACTTGTTCAACTTTTTTGGATGATTTTCAATTGTCAATTGGATCATGTTATTTATTTTGTTTTGTGATGGTATTGTTAATGGAATGGTGTGTGCATGCTCTCAGTTTGGAATTTGGGGTTTTGCAATTTGTGGTTATGCAGTGTGGCAGAGCAGCTCTCTGTTTGGAACTGACCCAAAAAATAGCTTGCGCATTTGTGGAATGTGCAAGGTATATTGTCAATATAGCTTGCGCATTCCACATATGCGCAAGCTATTTTTGGGTTATTTACAGCAATCCGCAAATGCTACATTTGGTCTTTTGTAGCATTTGCGAAATGCTGCAAATAACCCAGTTCTACGCTTGTGCATATTTGGAATGCGCAGGTTATATTTTACATATAGCTTGCGCATTTCTAGATTGTGCAAGCTATATTGACAACATAGCTTGCGCATTCCATATATGCGCAAGCGTGTTTTTGGCCCTGTCCGTGATAAAGAGGTGTTTCAGCACCATAAATCACACAATTTCACACAAAAAGTCTGTATAACATTCTATATAACATGCAAACACCATTCGAATGACAACACCATCACATAACAAAGTCAACAGCATGCCACAACATCCAAAAAAGTTTCAACAAGTCATACAGTAACATAGACGTTCTACTTCTATTACAATTCAACGCGGACAAGTTTTCTTCTTGTGGCCAATAGAACCACATTTTCTACATCTGTAATAGCCGGTTGAAGATGGCGGATCCATGAAACATTTTATTCGAGTAGACCGAGGACGACCTGAATTTTTGCACACAGACGGTGGTTGTATAATTGGACCATCGTAGACGTTCCAATGTCGATTATCTAGTACAGGGTGGAATAAAGGAGCATAAGCTACGGAATACATAGCCTTCGTGTATTACGTGGAGATTAAGTCAAAATATGCTATATTAGCACCACCCGAACCACGTGAACAAGCCGCTAATACATGGGAGTACGGAAAATGATCTAATGTTAGCATGTTGCATGAACATTTGGCAACATTATCTTCGATATTCACCGTATAATCAAACATATGCACATCTTTCACCTGCCATTCAACGAAGCTATATCTCTCTATAGACATGAGCCTCGATTCTTCCATTCGTCTCCGCGCTAATGCTTCCCACCTAGGTGCGAGCTGCGACATCCACTCTTCCCCTTGAGTTCGTCGTCCGACGAAGTAATGGTTCAGTCGATGAAACGTACGTGGAACCAATGATCTAACAGGTAAATTCCTAGTTCCTTTGAGCACACCGTTAAAGCTTTCGGAAACGTTGGTTGTCATCATATTGAATCTTACTCCGTTGTCATGACAAAGAGTCCAGTTTGATTGCTGGTCTTTCAAACTTCTTTCAATCCATGCATAGGCATCTCGGTTTACATTCTTCAACTGTTTTTGAAGATCATTATATTTTACGACCTCCGATGCCGTGGCACATGCGTGTAATAAATTTTGTAACTCATCCATGCCAAACCCCGCTTTATTGAAATTTGCTTTAATATGACGGATACAAAAGTGATGATGATGTTCAATTGACCAAGCTTCTCTAAGTGCACATGGAATTCCTTTCATACGATCGAAGATAAAGGTGATACATCTAGTACGTACGGATGGAATATAATTCCATATGCAATGAATAAACCAACTCCATGTTTGCCACGACTCTGTTTGTACAATAGCAAAAGCTAAAGGAAATAGCCCTTAATTTGCATCCACCCCAGTTGCTACTAGTAATGTACCCAAATACTTCCCGTATAAATGATTGGCATCAATAGACAATATGGGTCGACAGTGGTCGAAGCCTTGAATTGAAGGTCCGAAAGCCCAAAAAGCACCATCAAAAACACCACGACTATGAATAACATCATATACGGTTCCGGGGTTGGTATGTTGTAGGGCTCTAAGATATTTCGGCAATTCCACGTACGACGATTCCCAATCGCGATAAATCAGTGCAACAGCTTTCTACAGTCCGTGCCAGGCTAAAAAATAACTCACTTTAATATGAAATATGTTGGACATTGTCTCTTGAACAGTTCTTGCAGTCATGTTTGTTTCAGTTTTAATCAACGGAAGTATTTTACTACATATAAACTTAGCAGTTGCCTGTCGATGGTTTGAGTTGATGGTTGCATTTAAACAAGTGTGATCGCCGCCATATGTAGTAATCTTCCACCAAGTTGAATTTTTTCTTACCGAAAGGCTTGCATGAACTCGCCAAGGGCATGTTTCTTCCACATCACAGCGGACCGTGTATTGATTTGCACGCGATTCAGAACTTGAAACGAAACTGAACATTTGATTGCCGATTCACATAACTGTTCAACACGCTTCTGCTTACTTCCAAAAATTAACCCAACTCGTGGACCTTTCCCCGCACATTCTCTTCCAAAAACTTCCATGTCTAGTTGACATTTTCCATTATTGATTTCACCATCATTGATGCCGTGCATAAATCATCGGCTAGAGCCTCTTCATATGTGATTTGTTCTTCTTCCGCATTTACATCATCGGCCTCCTCAATGTCTGCAGATATGATTGCATCATTGTTAGCATTCATTTGATGTATCCAAGTTCTATCCTCATCATCCGCACAAGCAACTTCCATGCTATCCAATTGCCCACAAATCTCGTGTGGAGTATGAACATGATAATTGGCACCATCGTCATCACAACCAGTAAATGCATCTTCGACACTAGGAATACAAAAACAAAGGTCATATATTTTGCATTAACGTAAGTCAAAATACAAGTGCCAACGTATAATAGTGCTCACTTTTCAAAAACTTGCAACTAATTTGGATTTATAGCGTTCTGCATCATATTTTATGCCTGACTAGAAGAGACTCCAGCCATTCCGCTGTACCTATGAAGTAATTTTGTAAACTCTCCACCTTGATGGCTTGAAAGATACGATGGATACGCCGACCATTGTGTTTCTTGTAACTGTGTGGTGTGCATATACTCATCCCCAAAGATTACTGGCGCTTGTGTTTCAATCACATTTTCATGTTCCACTCTCACAACGTAGATTTCTATCACTCTCATTCCAACTGAAAATGTGGAGTTCAAATCATCGTCGTCTTCCAAATCAATAGAGGATGCACCATCATCCCGAACCCATTTCACCACTAATTTTAAATCATATATCACAGGATTTGCCTTTGTCACTTCAAATGCCCTTTGTTTAAGCTCTTCGAAACTACAATGGTTTTTTATTGTCGATCATTTTCGCTTCCCGCCCACATATCTAGGTTTACCTTCATCATCAACCAACAATTCGCCATCAAAGTAAAATATAGTCAGAACCATTGACATTATCTGCAAAATAAGTTCCAATACCACATTCATAGATTTTGTTCACTGACATAACTATAAACATCAATTTGATGAATTATTACTGTTTGCACAAAAATTGGTCATAAACCCCAAATGTCATGAAAGCACCAGTGTATGAACACAAATCAGTAGTATATAATCACCGATCACAGATCTAAGTAATGTAGAGGATAAAAAGTGAAGAATAATAAACTTAAAATGGAAAGAGATAGACAGAGACACAAGATTTATAGTGGTTCGGCTATCTCCGGCCTACGTCCACTCCAAAAGTTAATCTTTTATTGATGTTCTTCGCTGATTGCAGCGGATTACTACAGTAGTTTTCGAGTACAAACAATAAAGTTGAGTTCAATCTTGATTCTGGCAGAGTCCGGACGCTGCTGGATCCAAAAGTCCTTTTTCTGTAGGCTCTAGAGTGCTATTTATAGGCGCTCCATGCAAATATCTCGCTCAAACTTTGGGAGACTCCTTCTGGCACGTGAGCGGGCCCACGCGATCGATCCCATGGAGTTTCGACTTGATCTGTAATCGATACGAATGTAATTCGTATCGATCAAGATTTTGTCCGATGGGGTCGACACTTGGTGTGAAAATTCCTTAGTTTGTGCTTGAGCTTCTGTGAAAATTTCATAGCATTTGGACTTTTAGATCTCCAGATATGATCGATACGAAATATAGCGTTCATGTGTATTTCGTTCGCATCGATCAATTTCGTATTAATACCGGATCGCATCGATACAGCGCACGTGTTTTCCGATGACATGGCGCTAATTCCAAGGCTCGATCCATTTTCTACGCCGTGTTGAACGCTTCCTCCTTTAAACCATGCACATTTCTAGTTCGCATCCAGGCTTCATAATCATTTATTCCCATCCATCAGTGAGCGTTCCCAGTCTTCTTCGTATCCTTCGGCCGCTCTTCTGTTCGTATCCATCGACTATGCCTCTGTTCGTATCGACTTGAAGTATCCATGCTGATCGATACGACGGTATCGATTCGAAGCGTCCAATGTTGATCGATACGAACAGTATCGATTCGAAGCGTCCAATGTTGATCGATACGAATAGTATCGATTCGAAGTATGCTGCTACGCTCCATCTCGATCGATACGAAATCATCGAGTCAAACAAATCATCATACGTCTATCTATTCAAACCAAGTCCACAGCCATCGAGTCGAAACCCATCTGGCCTTCCTACCTGATCGATACGAACGCACTGTTCGTATCCATGTTGATCGATATGAAAGTATCGATTCGAAGCATGCCCCTATTCTCGTCTGGACCGACTCGAAACCATCGAGTCAAAACCTTCTTTCCTCCTCTGATCGATATGAACACCTTGTTCGTATCCATCAATTATCTTTAGCAAATGAACTCCGTTTGACCTGAAAATTGAAACGTAGTCTCTCCTAGCCTTTATCATCATTTCCTATCGATCCCGCCATGATTGGAGCTCGGCCAAATTTTGACGACATCGATCATAGCCTTGTTTCCAATCAATTTCTAGTCATGATATCTTTCACTTTCCAGCTAGTTTGTTGGTATTCCAGCCTTGACCAAAGGGTGGGATAACATTTGCCCTCCAAAACATGCCTTGTGATAAGAAAGGGTGTTTTGAATAGTTCAGAATCCGATATCTAAAGTCCATAGCCATATCATCCAAGTGCATCGTTCGTGACTGCTCCGAGTCGATGTCCAATTCCAAATCCAGTAACCAGAGCCTTAGCCAATCCCATATCCATATGAACCCGATAACCGAGTCCTAATCCATCCTTACCCAATAACCAATAACCGAATCCAGGACCTCTCCGGGTTAATATCCAAATCCTTAGCTGTTCATAGCTAACATTCGTATCCATAACCTCTACGGGTTCTTGTCAAGCGCAATCCACACTTGACAACCGTGGTCAAGTGTCCCTGAACGTTGAGTAATGCCATGGCTTAAGTCCTAAGCCGAATCCTGGTCGCTCCGGACCCTTGCCGAGCATAGTCCATACTCGACGACCTGAAATAGTAACCGATAGATATTGTGGGGCCTAAGTCCTAGGCCAAATCCTGATCTCTCTGGACCCTTACCGAGCATAGTCCATACTCGATGACCTGAATAAGCCAATTCTCCATGTTCGGACGAAGAGTCTTACCCCTTGCCAGGCATAATCCATACCCGACGACCATTTACCAAAAACCAGCTGAAAATCCAATCAAAATCCAATCCAAAATCCAAATCAAATCGGAATACCAAAAATCCACATCCGAAATCAAAACCAATATCCAAACATGAAAACAATCATCCAAATGAAAGTCCAAACCAGAAAACAAACAACATCAGGAGATCAAACCATACTCCAAAACCAAGCCAGAAAAAAAAATATCCAAACCAAAAGAAAAAGCAGATTTCGCAAACCATAGCGTCGCGGTTTATCATCATTCAGAGCATGCCTAGGGGCCATCTCCATCCCCGTACATGAGTAAATGATTTGGCCGTTTGTCAGCAGTTCGCTACTTATTTCATACCATTCCTGTCAATTGATAACCAATCGACCATCATTCATGGGCCTCGCGCCATCGTTGTTTGAGGTAGACGGTGGTTGCTCCTGCTCCATCGTCGCATTCCGGGCCCCGACATATTGTCGCAACTGTCCATTCCTTACATGCTCCTCAATAATGTCCTTCGGATGCCTGCAACTGTTGGTATCATGTCCGTCTAAATCATGAAAAAGACAGTGCCTCCCTGATGCCCTTTCACGTTCCAAGGGTTCTCTCCTCGTTGGCCTTCGGTAAGGAAGGCGATTCCGAGTTTCCATGAATATCTGTTCCAACGTCTCGTTCAATCCTGTGTAAGTGGAGAATTTTGGCTCTCTCCACCGCTTCCTAGCTTTTCTTGATTCGTCATCCAGCTTCCTTTTTGCTTTATCTTTATCCGAGCCTCCGCTAGATGGCCCACCATCCCCGGCTGTGTTCACCTCCTTTAACTTCATATCCGAACATGCATCTTCCTGCCGAAGGAATCTCTTAGCTTCGTTAAAGAATTCCCCGAGATCCATTGGTGGGTCCCGTATTAGAGATACTTTGAAATCTGCATCCTCTCTGACTCCTGACACTGCCGCCATTAAAACCATCGATGGATCTAGCCGATCCACCGAAGCAACCACTGCATTGAAGCGAGTCAAGAAAGCTCTGAGCGATTCCTCTGTCCTTTGCTTTATTGATGTTAGCGTCATTACATTCTTCAGCCTTTTGATATGAACCCGAAACTGCTTCAGAAACCTGTCCACCAATTCTGTCAATGTCCTAATAGATCCCTCTTCCAGCTGTCTGAACCACATAGCAGCTATATCCGTCAGGTACAGAGGGAAACATCGGGCCATCACTTCATCCGATGCCCTCGGCACTTCCATATGTCACGTGTACCTCATCAGGTAATCAATAGGATCATCCTTGCAATTGTATACCTCTAGCGTGGGTAGCTTGAACTCTGGTAGGTTCCGAGCCATTCTGATTTCATGAGTAAACGGACTCCTGTTTACTCCTTCCAGATCTCTTTCTGTCAATCCTCCGTGCATAGTTCGCCTGATAATCTCCGCCAATCCAGCGTTGTCCGTCAAGGGCTGCCCCGTGTCCCTGAGGGAATTGCGGTACGTATTCCTCATTATGTGCTCTTGCATTCCTGCCAGCATCTTGTTGTGTGGTGTCACTTGGAATTCCTCCATGAACTGGTCCATCGTAGCGGGACGGTGTGCCCCCGAGCCTGGATCCGTCCAGGTTAGCAGTTGTGTGATGACCCAAAAACTCGGCCTTCGAAAATTGGCACCCGTACATCACTTGTACTCAAAATGCCGTAGATTCAAACGCCGAATCTGGTTCACCGGAGCTTATAACACCATTAAGTATAATAATACAGCGGAAGAAAGAAAACAATGATATCATATACAACTCCAATGAATACAATATCCAGAATGATATACAACAATGATATCAATATGATACAACAATATCAGAGATATGATACAAGAAATAGTAGCGGAAAGAAAATAGATAACACCAGCAGAAGATAGAATGTCTCCAATAGAATGCTCCAAGATAAGCAACGTTAGTCCATGAACTCCAAGAACTGAACTAGCTCCAGATAATCTACTAAACCTGAATATCTGAAAACCCCAACTCTAGACTGCCCGTGTGGAAAATTATGAGCACCCAGAGTTTAGGAAAGGAACAATAAACTCCGAGTCAGTCGTGGGACTGGTGTGAGTAACAAAAACAGTTTATCTTTAAAACAACAACAAAAGAATTTTAAACATTGAATCCCGCAATGCTTTTGGAAAATGAAACTACCATAAGACCTCCCGCCACACACACAATGCAAACGCAGAATTGGAGGAAATTTCTTCTTATGATAGTCGAATATGCCTACTACGCAAAGAAAACTCTTTTGATATTATTACTAGTGCATAGTGTACAAAATCATTTCGAAAATACAATATTAATCTTAGCCAGCATTGGTACCATTATTGTAACGACCCCGAATTTTATATAAATTTAAATTGATAATTTAAAGAATTTTTGAATAAATTTTGTGAAATAAATCGATTTAAGTGATGCGAGTTTCCCCGATCTTCGAATAAATTTTGGATGAATCATTTAAATTAAAAATATTGTATATGTATTGAATTTGAGTTTAAATCTAAAATAGATGGTTTAAAAATACAAATTATATAAGATATAAAGTAAATATCCTTGGGCTTGCAAAATGATGAAACCAAACAACATAATAAAATGGAACTTCATTTCTATTTAAAGGAAACAAGGCAACAAGTATAAGTTGTAAACAAAATAAGAAACAAATGTACTTACCAGATTAAAATAAATATATTTGAAAACAAGATTTGAACCATGAATTTATGTACAAAGAGAAATAATCAAATGAAATGGTTCATGTAAACTAAAGAAATAAAACTTGTACCAGTTGAGCCTACCTTTAATAAACAAAATGATCAAAGCATATTAAGTAAAACAAAATAAACAAAGCATCTATCAGCCGAAATGTGCATAGTTAATAAAACAAGAAACAAAAAAAATCTAAGCATCTTTTGTACAACTAAGATAAGCAAAGAAGACATAAGGTACACATGCATTTAATGTTTGCATCTCTAGCATAGCAAGTAAGATTTCAGCCTGGCCAATACTTTAAACAAGAAAATGTTTTTTTGTACAAAAAGATAAGTGTAAGCTGGTACTATGTTGATTAATGCAGCCACCAAAGGAAGAAAAAATATCACCTATATTGTACGAATAACATTATCACCTGTAACTTGCTTTCCTTTATGTATCAAGCTTTCCATCAATTCGTTCACAAAAGAAAATTTAGCAAACCAGAAGGAAATATATCACCATTTTACAAACTTAAACATCTCCTCAAAATATTTTCAAGCCTGTAAACAAATTTTCAAACCAGAAGTTGATCAAGTAATCAAACAAGCTTCAACCTGGAACACAGCAACATCATCAATAAAGGATTGGAAAACCAGATCATAGCTTCATTCTCTGTTCTTCTTCTTCAAAACACTGTGAGCAACTCCTATTTTTAGAGCTTACCCTGTTTTGATTTCTTGTTTCTTGTGAGTAACCTTTAAAAATCTAAATCTTATCTGGTTGCATGCTATTTATGTGATAAATATTGTAGTATGTGTATATATAGACACACAAATGTAATTTGCTGTATGCATGTTATATGAAGGCCCTTTGTTGTAGTTTCCAGTTCTCCTGTTGTTTTAAATTCATTTTCCTTTTTGATTCAATTTCTGTTAGGATTTCTGTTAACAAAAAAAAATTGTTTGTTTAGTATAAAGTAAGTTATAAAAAAATTGAGTTAAGTTAATTTCAAACTTGAAATTGGCTCTGGAAACTCAAACAACTGAGCAAGTTCAAATCTAATTGAAAATTCGATCACCCTGTTTTCTGGATTCATGAATATAAATCGAATACTAAAATCAAAGTATGATTTTTGAAACAAAAATTATAATTTTTAGTAAGGAGGTTAAGGAGCAGTTTGGGTTTAAGCTGGAAATGAACTTGTGGAGTTTTCTGGTGATCCAAAGGCTTGTAGGGGTCGGGATTTTGGTTGATGATGGAAGGCTGATCGGTGAATCATGGAAAATTGTCTGGAAGGTGGTTTAACTACTGTGGCGTTTGGGGTTGATCGATTTTGGTGGTAACCCTAAATTGGGTTGTGGTCGTGATTTTGATGACCATGTCATCTCGGGTGCATCGAGTGACTCCGGGCTGGGTGCATTGGTGGCGTGAGGGTCTAGCGAGGTAGAGGATGGGATTTCATGGCCTCCGGTGGACGGCGACGTGGACTGGAAGGAGTTTCAGGCGAGGGTGTTTGTGTCGAGTAGCTCGAATTAGTCGATTTTTGATTTTTGATCGGGTTTGAAAACTGGGTGTTTGGAATGGTAAGAGGAGATCACCAGCGACTTGACGACGACGATCGTCGGCGCTAGAGCTTCGCTGATCCATGGTGCACGCGCATGCGCGTTTTTGAATGTCAGGTGGTGGTTGTGATTTGAGGGAGGAAGAGAAGACTCAGGGACGTGCTCGAGAAAATGGGAGTTGGTCTCGAAGTAAGTGGCAACGCGAGTTACTCGAAGTAGAACTCGGGTATTCAAGCATTTGGCTCGGGTCTGTTGGTTTTGTTTTAAAAACAGTTTTTAAAACTTTAAACTTAATAAATGTTAAAGGTTAGTTAATTAATATAAAGGATGTTTTAATGGTTAATTAACTTCTAAAGTTTAAAGTTAATTTATTTGTTGAAGGAAATTAATTACTTAAAGTGAATTTCTTAATAAAAGTAATTAAGGTAAATTTGTTAATAATTTAAGTTTGATTAACCAAGTAATTAAAGAATAATTAATTAAGGTTGATTAATTAATAAATAAATGTTGGTGAATTATAATTAAAGGTTAATTAATTTATTATTAATGGTTAATTAATAAATGATTAGAGAGTAATTAATCAAATGGATTTGAAATAAATTAATATTAATTAACCAGAATTGGGAAATTTCTCATAAGAAATTAATCTGATTTGAATTAATCAGTTGATTAATAAAATTTACTTGTGAACGTTTGGATTCTAGTGAATGTTGATTTTTTGATATCCCTGATATGTGATGCTTTGTGATACATCCTGATTTATGTTGTGATCTGAAATTTCTATTTCTTTGATATATTACTATATGAATATGAAACCCTTTGCCCGTAAAACGGCACTTGAATTTCAATGCGACGGGGAGTCGGATTCCAGTTGGTTATCCGAAACCCACATCGAATTGTAATGATGAATCTTTGTGACTGATAAATTTATTTTATCTGTGAAATTGTAAATGAAGATAAGCGTTGTGGATTATACCGCTTATCGATATTGATATATCTGTGATGATTGATGATGTTGCACTATTGTGTAAAACCCCTGGACTACACCATACACAGACAAATATGGATTTCACGTGGAAATCGGTTAAGTCACAGGTAATTTAAATTTGATGTTTTGAAATTGAAATTTTAATTTCAATTGATTTTGAAATTGGAAATTGGGGTTTAATATGAAAAGCTTTTGAAATTGAATTTCAAAGATAAAAGTTATTTTGAATAACTTAATCGAGTTTTGGAAATTTAAATAATTTTATTTAAATTTGAATTCTAGTTTTAAATTGAATTCTATGATTTGAAACTAGGGATTAAAGATGCTGTACAAGTTATATATGGGTTAAACCATTTTTTAAAGTATTGGTTTGGGAATTTGAATTTAATTCAAGGGTTTTAACTCGTGTAAATATAATTGGATTTTTCCGAAACGAAAACTATTTGTTTTCAAATAATAATAGCTTTCATTTTAAGAAAGGATTTCCAATTTGTGTTGAAAGAATTTCAAGTTTGAAATAGAATTGAAATGTTTTGAAAATTATGAAATGAGTCTTTGATTTAAAAGACCGGATGAGTTAATCTAACTTGAAATGGAATTGTTTTGGAAGACTATGAATGAATCTTTGGAAACTAGTTTTGAAAGCTATAAGTTAAATCTTGATTTAAAGATTTAACGAGTTAATTCAATTGAAATGGAAATTGTTTTGAAATCCATGAATGGATGTTTGTGAATGGGGTTAACTTTGTGCATTGAATCTTTTTGTTTAAAAGATTAAAAGTGTGGAAATTGTCTAAACCATTGAAGGTTTTTGAAATGAATCTTTTTGTTTAAAAGATTGGAAATGGTAATTTGTTTTAACCATTTGAATGAAAAGTTTTGGGCTTTAAGCTGTGATTTAACTGAGACCCCAGTATCCATATGATTTTTAATTGCGCTCGTTATTCGGTTTAGCCGGGAGAGGACCTTTGTGTCATATAACCCATTCCGAATAGTGATACGACGTATATGGATCGCATTTGAAGACCGGTGGTGAAGACCGGATATTTTCGAAAACGAAAGAACAACTCGTCGAATGTCTCTGCACCGACTGGTCCCCGGTATAGAGATTTTATCACCCTTTGTGATGGGAAGTTCGGACGTGATTAGAAATTATCCGGATTTGCAAGGGCTTCTTCGGAAGTGCCTTCGGTTCTGTTCGAACCCGGAACAGACTTGTATGGATGTGTGTCTGACGTTACACTTTGAGATGTAAAGCTGGTTTCTATCAAATACATTTCTGTTGGTGGCGGAGAATTTATTTTCTTAGCTTAACACCCTTCTCTGAGACGTATGAGCTCAGAGGTTATGTAGTTGATGGTTACTAGTGATACATTCCCAATTTGGTAATGTGGCATACGAAGTGCTGATGATCATTTGTTGATCAAAGCGTGGCTTTGTGAAAAAGCGTGGCTTTGTGGAAAAGCGTAGTTGATGGTTACTAGTGATACATTCCCAATTTGGTAATGTGGCATACGAAGTGCTGATGATCATTTGTTGATCAAAGCGTGGCTTTGTGAAAAAGCGTGGCTTTGTGGAAAAGCGTGGCTTTGTGAAAAAGCGTTGCTTTGTGGACGAGACTTCGTCGAGCCTCACAACCCGGTACTGGTCAAAACAGGAATGTTGCGACAAAGGTTTGTAGGGGTAGCGCCCCTAGGGTATGTCATTTCCTTCTGGATAAAAGGTGATATCATGGTATGGAGCCCAGATATTTTACCTATGTGGATGCTGCACAGTTATTATACTTTGTGGTTGTTGCTTTATGATCGAGGTACCTCGGATAAAGGTCGGTGACGACCGGAGGATGACATGACTCGTGTGTTAGTTACCTAGTTACAGCTTGGTTAAAGCGTGAGGTAGCGTCGGCCTTTTGTTTGCAGAGATCCGGTTAGGATCCGGGGCGTCTTTCCAGAGGCGTTTCCATTTCGGTAAGGAAGTTCCTTTGCCTGATCATTTGTTGGAAATCCAAAGAAACAATACGAACCCAGTACGGTTTTAGTTGTATTACCTGCTATGGAATGTGGCGGTAACCTGTTATTGAACATGGTAGCTATAGTAGGCATACGATGAAATGTTGTATGATGGCTAAGATTAATATTGTATTTTCTAAATGTTTTCACACTATGCACTAGTAATAATATCAAAAGAGTTTTTCCTTTGCGTAGTAAGCATGTTTGACTATCATAAGGAGAAATCTCCTCCAATTCTGCGATTGCATTGTGTGTGTGGCGGGAGGCCTTATGGTAGTTTCATTTTCGAAAAGCATTGCGGATTTCAATGTTTAAAAGCCTTTGTTGCTTGTTTTAAAGATAAACTGTTTTTGTTGCTCACACCAGTCCCATGACTGATCCGGAGTGTATTGTTCCCTTCCTAAACTCTGGGTGCCCACTATTTTCCACACGGGCAGTCTAGAGTTGGGGTTTTTCAGATATTCAGGTTGAGTAGATTATCTGGAGCTAGTCAGTCCTTGGACGACTGACCTTGCTTTCCGCTAGCTATGGATTGGAGCATTCTATTGGAGATATTCTATCCACTGCTGGTGTTATCTATTTTCTTTCCGCTGCTATTTCTTGTATCATATCTCTGATGTATATTGATATCTGTTGTATCATTCTGTTGTATCATATTGTATCAGATTTTGTATCTGTCATTGTACCAATGTTATGTAATTGATATATTCTTTTTCCGCTGTGTTGTTATACTTAATGGTGTTATAAGCTCCGGCGAATCGGATTTGAACGGTCGAATCTGCGGCATTCTAGTACAATGTGAAGTACGGATGTCGATTTTCGAACGCGAAAAATTCGAGTCATTACAAGTGGTATCAGAGCTAAGGTTGAACTTTAGCTCAGGAGTATAACACGTTAAGTAGCTCATTAGAGATAGGGTGAAGTATATCCTAGAATGAGTAATTCTCAGATATCCGTCCGTATGCCTCAGTAAATTCTCTTACTATCCACTGATAGTAAGTATGAGTGCAAGAAGAGGATGAGATAGGGGAATACCACTACGAAATGGTCAATACTCTGTAACAACAAGGAAATAATCTTTTCTATATCAATCTCTTTTGTTCTACATATTTTCTCAATTCTTCGATAATTTCTGGTAGATCCAGGAAAAGATTCGATATATTAATATGGGACATAAACTCCGGATGGACCAAAATTGTTTGCTTGGATGTATTAGTTTCCTTGTTTTCTTTGTTTGCTATGGTTGATAGGTATAATTTAGTTTCTAAACTAAAAGTTTTGAAATCGTGTCCATATATCTATCTATTCTTTGGGTCCGGATATGTTCTACGAATGGTTAGTTATCCCTTTAAACTAACCGATGCTATTGTATATTTCGTAGATCTGGATAACCCGAGTATCTTCTGAAGTGTTAAAACGGATTCGTTCTTGTATCTATTATCGATATTCTGATTTGGTAAGCCAAATGCAGAATAAATATTCAGTTTGATTTGATGAAATATTCTTCATCTATCTTTGTGTCTCCTTGGCAAATTTCGAGGACGAAATTCTTTTAAGGGGGGAAGTCTGTAACGACCCCGAATTTTATATAAATTTAAATTGATAATTTAAAGAATTTTTGAATAAATTTTGTGAAATAAATAGATTTAAGTGATGCGAGTTTCCCCGATCTTCGAATAAATTTTGGATGAATCATTTATATTAAAAATATTGTATATATATTGAATTTGAATTTAAATCTAAAATAGATGGTTTAAAAATACAAATTATATAAGATATAAAGTAAATATCCTTAGGCTTGCAAAATGATGAAACCAAACAACATAATAAAATGGAACTTCATTTCTATTTAAAGGAAACAAGGCAACAAGTATAAGTTGTAAACAAAATAAGAAACAAATGTACTTACCAGATTAAAATAAATATATTTGAAAACAAGATTTGAACCATGAATTTATGTACAAAGAGAAATAATCAAATGAAATGGTTCATGTAAACTAAAGAAATAAAACTTGTACCAGTTGAGCCTACCTTTAACAAACAAAATGATCAAAGCATATTAAGTAAAACAAAATAAACAAAGCATCTATCAGCCGAAATGTGCATAGTTAATAAAACAAGAAACAAAAAAAATCTAAGCATCTTTTGTACAACTAAGATAAGCAAAGAAGACATAAGGTACACATGCATTTAATGTTTGCTGTTGGGTATATTTTGACCCTACCGGACCAAACATCCACCGTGTTCGACTCCCCACCGAATCAGTCTATGCCGAATCAACCTACACGCCGGTCCAAACTACACGACCGGACCAACTCCTCGCCGAATCAAACTACACGACCGGACCAACTCCTCGCCGAATCAAACTACACGACCGGAACAACTCCCCACCGAATCAGTCTATGCCGAATCAACCTACACGCCGGTCCAAACTACACGACCGGACCAACTCCTCACCGAATCAACCTACCACCGAATCAAGGGATGCCGAACCAAGGTGTTCCAGGCCAGATTGTCTCAGCCCAGGCCCGCCAGCTGCTATATACCTCCAAGACCCCTACCCCCAGCTTCACTCTATAAATAGAGGGGCAGGGATACAACAATGGGGACAAGTTTTTGAGAGCTCAAGCACGGAAGGAACTTTCAAACAACTTTCTTTTACTTGTACCAAAGCTTTGTACTTGTAATCACAACAAAAGAAGAGAAATAACATATAAAGTGGACGTAGGCACATTCTGGCTGAACCACTATAAATCTGCGTGTCTTTTTACAGTTTAGCCCCTGTTTTTCATATATTTGCATAAATCACCCAAATCACTAAGAACAACATAAGATCTACTAAATCATACAACTTTGAGGTGTTTGTCCATTTTTTGTGCAAACATTTTTGGTGCTTTCACTGAGAGATTGAAGCTCGAAGCTCCAGCTTCATCCGCTTAACAAGTTTTCCTAACAGCTTCATCCGCCACTTGGAAAACATGCCTCCCAAACAGAGAAAAGATGTTAACAAAGGAAAAAACATCGCATCCAGTAGCCTTCCTGATCCAGCTATCGCAAATCAAGTAAATCCTCCTCCTCCAGCAACGGTAACAAATGGAGGACAGGCTAACCCCACCACTCCTGCCACAGAACAGCCTGCAGCAATTACTAGGGCAGATTTGGACAGAGTTGTTGTTGAAGTAACTAACCGCTTCACGTCCCAGCAGGAAGCCTTGGTGGACCATCTCATGTCACGCTTGAGGGACGCTGAAGAATCCAACCACAACACTGAATCATGGGGCGAGTCCCAATCTGGAGGATCTCAGAGACAGCAAAGATCTTCTTTCTTCGAAGGAGCTAACGGCAGGAGTAGCCGTGGTAGGAGCCGAGACCGAGCTCAGCCCGAAGTTAGGCCTGAGGAAACGTTTGGTGCCGAACCCAACGGGGAAGGTACCGGGCGGAGGTCAACTGCAGCTGAGCCTGTCATGCTGCCTAACCACAGAAACACCAGTGAACGGGGCCGAGCTGGAGTTCAGCCCGAAGTTGGACCCGAGGAAGTGCTTAGATCAGAACCCAACAGGGGAAGATCAAGGCAAGGGCCAACTGTAGCTGATCCAAGCATGCTCCCAGAAGATCAAAGGCGGCCACTGGAAAATATGAGGAATGATAGACGATACCATCCCTACAGGTTGTCTGGTCGGAATCAACCCCACAGGACGGAACCGAACTCATTTCTGTTCGCTCCAAATTCTGATGAAAGGATGGTACGCTTATTCAGAGAGTGTGTCCAACGGGAGCAAAGAGATCGAGGGATAGGCGCTAGGGTAACCAGCCCTTTCGCCCGCAATATCGAAATTGCTATCACCCCCCGAGAATGGAAGATGCCAACAATGGAACCTTACAAAGTAACCTCCGATCCCGTTGTACACTTACAGAGGTACACGCAGCATATGCTCATGAGTGGAGCAACAGAGGGAGTGCTGTGCAAATGCTTCCCGCTCTTCTTAGCAGATCTTGCTACCTCCTGGTTCTGTCATCTACCCCAAGGATCCATCAGCTCGTGGGAAATGTTGAAAGAAAAATTCGTCAGTCAGTTCCGCATTCATGTGGAGCAACCTAAGGACGCTTATTCCTTATCCAGCGTCAAACAGAAACCTGGAGAAAAGCTGCAGCAATACCTAACCAGATTCAACGCCGCAGCAGCCGCAGTTCAAGATGCCGATGAGAAGCTTATCCTAATGGCCCTCTGCAGTGGGGTACATCCGGACACTAAATTTGCTAGGAGATTGACAAAAGAAAAACCAGCTACTTTACCCGATTTCTTCCATGAAGCCGGGAAATACATGAGGCTTGAGGATGCCGCCATTGAGGGGCAGTCAGGACAGCAAAGTAAGACGACCCATGGCAACGCCCCTGCTGTGGCAAGGGACGTTCGAAGAAATGATTCCAGAGACAATGCTGGGGGCAAGAAAGTAGAGAAACGCCTATATCGGCCAGGACCAAGATTCGACTCTTACACCCCTTTGAACGAGACCGTCGAAAACATCTTCCTTGCCACCCAAGGCGAAGTTAGATACAAACGCCCACCATACAAGAAGGAATCAGATAGCGCACAGAAATCTGGAAAATTCTGCCGCTTCCACGAATCCCACGGACATGATACCAACGAATGCCATCATCTCCGGGATCTGATTGAGGAACACATCAGAAGAAAGAAACTGGAGCGCTATGTAAAAAGTCAAGACAGGACTCCAGCTCCTGCCAATGAAAACCCAAGGCTACCCTCACCAGGGACCGGCAGAGGCGACCGCAACGCTAGCAGCTCTAGTCAAGAGAAGATAGTGGTCCATACCATCTCAGGAGGTCCACACATCGCAGACAGAAGCTGGAAAGAGATGGAAAGATATGGGAAGTCGCTCAGAGACAATAGAGACTGCGTCAATACGGTTATAGAAGAGCGCCACCCAAAGCGGAAAGAAAGTGATGACATCACATTCAGTAAACGCGACCTAGAAGGAAGACAGTACCCTCACATGGATCCCATGGTTATCTCTGCCCGACTCGGTCCCGCCGAAGTTTACCGAATCCTGGTAGACACTGGAAGCTCTGTGAATATCCTGTTCAAACACGCATTCGACAAAATGAGGTTGTCAATGAAGGACGTATCTCCCTGCGATAAACCGCTACACGGTTTCACTGGAGATGCGAAAATGCCCATCGGGCAGCTGGACCTCTTCGTTGAAATTGGAAGCCATCCCCGCTCCGTTGTAAGGAAACAGACGTTTGTGCTGATAGAAAACCATTCGGCCTACAACGCCTTCCTAGGAAGACCAGCCCTATCTGACTTCCAGATTGTCCTAGCCCCGTGGTGCCTGAAAATGAAATTTCCAACAGACAATGGGGTAGGGGAAGTGGAAGGAGACCAGGATATTGCACGAGACTGCTATGTAACCGAACTTCGCAACAACCACAGGAGAGATAAAGGGAAAGGTGTAGAGATTGCCCTCTGCACAAAAAGCCTTGAAGCATAGCAACTAAAGAAAGCCCCTCCTCTTCGATACACCAGCGACCCTTTCAATGAATTAGACCCTAGGGACAAAGAGGAGGAGGCCACCGCCGAGCCTGCAGAGGCTATGGAGCTTATATCTGTAGACAAGCACGACTCAAGTAGGCTACTGAAAATTGGGTCGCAGCTGAAAACTGAATTGAAGGAACAACTCGTTGATTTTCTCCGCCACAACTTGGATGTATTCGCTTGGTCACACGCTGACATGACCGGAATCTCCCCCAACATAGCGTGCCACGTATTAAAAATTGATCCTACCAAGGCACCCGTAAAACAAAAAAAGAGAAGTATGGGGGCAGAGCGATCAGCAGCCCTCGATGAAGAAGTAAAGAATCTACTCGCCAATGACTTCATACGAGAAGCTATTTACCCAGAATGGATCGCCAACCCGGTACTAGTAAAGAAGGCTAATGGGAAGTGGCGGACCTGCATTGACTTCTCCAACCTAAATGACGCCTGCCCAAAGGATTGCTTTCCGCTTCCCAGAATCGACCAACTTGTAGACAGCACAGCCGGGCACGAACTCCTGTCTTTTATGGATGCATACTCGGGATATAACCAAATTCCTATGCATGCTCCCGACCAAGATCACACTAGTTTCATCACCGACCGGGGTTTGTACTGCTACAAAGTGATGCCCTTCGGACTTAAAAATGCAGGAGCCACCTACCAGCGCCTCGTCAACAAGATGTTCGCAGGGCTAATAGGACGAACAATGGAAGTATACGTAGACGACATGCTGGTAAAATCACGGGAAGCCAAAGATCACGTAAGCCACCTGGGCGAAATGTTCCAGGTACTTCGACAGTATGGAATGAAGTTGAATCCACTGAAGTGCTCCTTCGGAGTGTCATCAGGAAAATTCTTAGGATTCATCGTCCATGCCCGAGGGATAGAAGCAAACCCTGAACAAGTCCGAGCATTAAGAGACATCAAGATACCTTCCACCCGAAAGGAAATGCAAAGCCTAAATGGAAAAGTGGCTGCCCTAGGCCGATTCATCTCCAAAGCAACGGACAAGTGCGTCCCCTTTTTCGAAGCTCTAAAGAAAGATAAAGGAAAGTTCGAATGGACGGACGAATGCTTGACCGCTTTCCTTAACCTAATCGAACACCTCCAGAAACCACCGGTACTCTCGACCCCAAGCGAAGGCGAAGAATTATACCTATACCTTGCTGTGTCATCTCACGCTCTAAGCGCTGCCTTGGTAAGGGAAGATAACCGCACGCAACGACCAGTTTACTTCGTCAGTAAAAGGTTTACTGGGGCAGAAGTCAGATATCCTAAGCTTGAAAAGTTAGCATACTGCTTACTAATCACTTCACGAAAGCTGCGTCATTACTTCCAATCCCATTCCATCAAGGTTCTAACCGATCAACCACTAAGGCAGGTACTCCATCGTCCCGACACTTCCGGGCGACTACTTAAATGGTGTATTGAGCTGAGTCAATATGATATCACCTATCACCCTCGCACCGCCATCAAGGGACAAGCCATGGCTGATTTCATTGCAGAATTCACTACCAACGAGGATAAGGAGCAACTGGAAATAGCAGAAGATATCAAGTGGAATCTCTTTGTGGACGGTGCATCTAACGAACAAGGCTCGGGGGCAGGTGTGGTAATCATCACTCCCAGGGGAAATAAACTGCACTATGCTATAAGGTTGGAATTCACTGCCACCAACAACGATGCAGAATACGAAGCAGTAATAGCCGGATTAGAAATTGCTATCGAGATCGGAGCCAATTCTTTGTGTCTTCACAGCGATTCTCAGCTTATTGTTAATCAAATACTAGGGGAATTCCAAGCTAGAGAAGAACGACTCATAGCATATCTAAAGAAGACCAAGTTACTTCTCAGCCGATTAGACCACTACTTAGTCAAACACATCCCTCGGGAAGAGAACCAAGAGGCCGACGAATTGGCAAAGCAAGCAAGTATGAGAGACGTCGCCATCTTCGGGGCAGTAACTGTCTCAAAGCAAATGATCCCGAGTTTTGAACAAGTGAATCTGATAGCTGCAACCGAAGAAGCAACTTGGATAACTCCCATCCGAGACTACCTACAAAATGGCACACTACCCGACGGGCGTAACGAAGTCAAGAAAATCTTGAGGAAAGCGTCCCGCTACACAATACAAGGAGACATCCTCTATCGGCGTGGGTTCTCTAACCCATTATTAAGGTGTGTCGCCGGAAGGGAAGCCAAGGAAATCTTATCCAACATTCATCAAGGAAGCTGCGGAGATCACACCGGAGGGCAAACATTAGCAAAAAAGATACTCCGATACGGATATTTCTGGCCCACCTTAAGCAAGGACGCCTTAGATTTCGTCAAGAAGTGTGACAGATGCCAAAAGTTTGCTAAGGTCCCTCGGCTACCAACAACCGAGATTACCCAGATGACCAGCCCTTGGCCCTTTGCAGTATGGGGAATTGACTTAATCGGTGAACTGCCAATGGGTCGAGGCGGCGCCAAATATGCTATAGTAGCAGTCGACTATTTCACCAAATGGGTGGAAGCAGAACCTCTAAATAAAGTATCTTCAGCGAAAGTTATCAACTTCTTAATCAAAAATGTTCTGTGCAGGTACGGAGTCCCACTAAAAATCATATCAGACAATGGACTTCAGTTTGACAGCGAGGAATTCGCCAACTGGTGCCAAGAACACGGAATTCGCAAAAGCTTCTCATCCGTAGCATATCCCCAAGCAAACGGACAAGTCGAAGCAGTCAACAAAATTCTGAAAACTCTGATCAAAAAGAAGCTCGAAAAGTCAAAGGGCGCTTGGGTGGATGAACTCCCTACGGCACTATGGGCCTACCGCACATCTTTCAGAACATCAACAGGGCACACTCCTTTCTCTTTGGCATACGGATCGGAGGCTATGCTCCCAGTTGAAACCATTGTGCCTTCCCACCGTAGGATCCACTATAACCCAGAAGAAAACGAAGAGCTCCTCAACATGTCTTTGGATCTAGTCGAGGAGAGAAGGAATGATGCAGTCCTAAAAACAGCAGCCCACAAGCAAAAGGTGGCAGCACAATACAACTCCAAAGTCAAGCATCGTGCCTTACGAGAAGGGGATCTTGTCCTCAAGCGAATCTTCCCTCGCCCCGGAGCACTAGACCCAATCTGGGATGGACCATATGTAATTCATAAAGATCTCCACAACGGAGCCTATATTTTGTCAACAGTGGACGGGGAGGTGTTCCAGAGGGCATGGAACATCCAACACCTCCGTCGATACTTTTCTTAACTTGTATTGCCCATATGAAGTGAATTAACGAAGAGAATCAGTGGACGTAGGCATTTTTTCGTGCCGAACCACTTTAAAAAAGCCTTGTCTCTTTTTAACTTGTTCCTTTGTATCTTGGCTGCTTGTTAATTTTATCCTTTTCTGTTGAACAAAATCCTGAGCATATAGCATTTCTATTCAAAGCACTCCACAATGCAACTCCACGTGGACAAGCCCCAACAGGTACTATGCGAATCTATGCCCTCGCCAATGAGACACTTTTGCTCCAGCATCCCTCTGCTGCGGGTTAACTCATTGCTCGCGACGGCCCTTAAAGCCAACTGTAATGAGCCGATTATAAGCCACCGAGAAGGCCGACTATAGCCGAGGCAGCTCATTACGGCGTTAGGCTCGCCGGCGACTGTGAACCGATTATAAGCCCCAACATAAGGTGTGGCCAGCCAGGGGCAGTTCACAGTTGACGATCGGCACCCACGCTAGCCGGCCACAGTAAGTCGAATAATACCCATGAGTACGGGCCATAATGGCCCGGGTAGTTACTGTGCGCGATCTCGGCTCCGGTGTGTCTTAAGTGCGGCTGTGGTAAAAAAGAATTAACTCCCCGCGGAGGCGTAAGATGGGTGACAAATGTCTCCAAGACCCACAGCTAGGGAAAGTGACTACAAAACCCGTTTGCCACGAACTTAAGCACATCGAAGGCCTTCCGTGACTGGAAGTTTTACTATTTCACATATTTCAATTTTACTTAAAAAACTTTCCTCCTATCCTCTATAACAAACCATAAAGTACAGGATGCAGGGTAAGAGGTACCCGCCAATGGATGCAGAGATTCACAATCAGATGGCGGGGCAGTCAACTGCTCTCCATGCTTGGTCATATAAGATATTCGAAACTGCCATTTACAAACAGAACATGAAAAGCGGTATTTTCTTCCTTTATGTACAAATGCATGACTATAATTTGATTTTTCCACACCACACGCTAACATTGCAAGTCATGAGATTATGATTTAAAACCAGAATCTGACATCAAACACAATTTAATTACAAGAATACACATAGCTACATTTCTCATACGATATGTCGAAATAGCAACAAATATTCAAGAAATGACAAAATCAACTTGAGCTAAAAAATTACACGTCAAGAATAATGTTATTACAAGTAGCAAGAATTACAACTTGGAAGTTACCCTACTGTCTTAAGACTAACAGATACAACAATGCCAAGCCTACAAAAAGAATTTTTCAGGTTCAGTCATGGAGCTGGTTGCGTCGAAGTCTTGTCCTTGTTCTTTTGCCCGCCTGTCCGGTCATAAAAAGGGTTCATTAGTGATGAGTAACCAAGTTAACAGAAAGACTAGAAAGGAAGACTTACCAGTACTAGCTTCTTGACCATCCTGGTCGTCATCTTCTACCTGCACACCCGCCTCTTCAGCAGCAAGCAGCCGCATACCCTCCTTTACCGCCACTTTCTCCTCCTTGGTGAACTGGGCCGTGACCACATCCATACTGAAGACCGTTCCACCCTCTTTATCTGCATCAGCCTTAGCCTCCTCCAAAGCCCGAAGATATATCTTGGCCATGACTCTGGGATAATCATCCATCCAAGAGAGGTTACCCTGCTTCCAAGTCCGGAAATACATGTCCTGGAGCATGTCATCCATCATTCCTTCGTTCTCCTCAAACTCCCTCATCCGGGCATCGGAGGCCGACAACCTTTCCACGGCAGCATCTCTCTCCAGTCTGTATCTCGAGCAATCAGCTTGAAGGGACCTCCGCATCACCGCCATCTCTTCCCTCAACTTAGCTTGAGCAAGCTCGGCAGCCTCAAGCTTCTCGGACAATTCCTCCACCTGCTCGAGATCCGCTCTCCGAACCTCATCCACCGTGGTAATAGCCATATCAATCCGCTCTTTGCAAGCAGCTTCCATTTTCCGCAATTCGGCCCGACTAGCCTCTTCCATGGTTCTCCTTAATCGCCCAGTGGCAGCCTCATGCTGAGAAATCTGGATAGCCTGATCCGCAAGCTGCTTGGCCTGATCCGAGACCACCAATCGAAGTCGGATATTGGCGCTCCCTATCTCCTCTCCGGCCTTAACCAGCCGAGCGTGATGCCCCATCAGCTTCTTGGCCTCCTCCGCCACCCGATCAATGTTGGCCTTGGCCTCGTCTCCCATAGTGACTATACGAGTGGTGAGTAGATCGAGGTCTAAGGACTTGGCTTCGTCAAGTACTCGTACCATGGGGTTACGGGGGAGAAGGTGTTCACCAGTAACTTCGTCAAAATTAATATCCTGAGAACCCGGATCCAGATCAGGATGACCGGCAAATGGATTACGGGCCAGATCGGGACGGTCGATATGAACAACAGAAGGGTTTCCGGATGGGTGTGGAGAAGATACAAACTCGCTGCCCTCCTCAGTAATATCATGAATAGGCTGAGCCGGAGGCTGAGAACCGAGCGAAGTTTCGGATAAAGGATGACTCCTCTTCCTCTGCTGAATACCCTCTTCGATGACCCCAAGAAGAGGACGGTACCCGACTACATCCCCGGAGCGTTGGGCTGAGGGCTTCGGCTTAGCAGAAATTTTGGAAAGTTTATATTGCTCGAGCCTGTGTCGAAGGTCTGAAGCTTTGGGCGTCTTGCCTGCTCCTGATATAAAGAACAAGTGTCATAATCTTACATTACTATATGATTCAAGAAACGCGGTAGGTTACAAGTTAGAAAAGGAAAAGAAACACAGCTGTGGTTGTACAAACCCTGGGGAGGAGTGGGATACTGCAATAAGTCCCGGATTTCATTCCAGGACGGGAGCGGGTCATAAAATATTCCTAAGTCCCTATCATTAGTGAAGCATGCAGGGGTCAAGAGTTCACCTTGAGTTGTCAGAGCCACCTTGGCCGGAATAGTCGGAGAAGACTCACTTGCACCAGTCCCGGTTTTGTCCGCCTCCCCAGTCTTCTCTACCAAAGCCGGATCATCACCCAACCCCTCAAAAGCTTGACGGAGAGCATCATCCGTCCACTCTTGCATCTCGCCTACTTGCCCAGAAGACAGAGCCCTGGAACCATCACCACCCTGTCCATCACCACCCTGTCCATCGCCACCCTCGTCACCAAGACGCTCAACGTCACTTCCGCCCTCCGCCTCACCTCTTTCCTCCTCCGCATCTATCTCCCCCTGAGTAAGTGGACAATTGCTGGGGGAAGGACCGTCCGACCTCTTAAGCTTCTTACCTCCGACGGCTGGAGGTTTCGTAAATGGTTTTCTCTTTCCGCCCTCTGCCGCCTGAGCAGCCGCCCTCTCTTCCGCCGTTTCCCTCTACTTAAATACAGACTGCTGCGGAAGGATCAAGTTATATTCCAGAAGAATCGCATTTCTAATCAAGTAGGCAGATGATCTGTATTTCCCAAGAATGGCTTCTATCTCCGCCGCCATCTGAACCAGGCGGTCAGTCTCCACAACCGGAAAACCACCTGTCGCTAGCAAAAATGAGAAAGTATGAGAAGAAGCATCGCAATCGGAATAGGAATTATAAGTAAAAGCATCAACTTACATCCAGAGGTAAAGCGCCGGATGGAGACGGAATCGTCCCTAACAAAGAACCACTCTTTCTTGAACATGCTGAATTTAGAGTACAGGTCCAAGACCGGCTTGAAGGTCACAGCAGACTCCAAGCTAACATATGGGGACCCCTTCTTATAGCCCCTTAAATTATACAAGTACCGGATCTCCCGGTTGGAGGGGGCGCGACCATACTTCCTCCGAAAAATAACAAAGAGACTCACCAATATGGCATAAGAGTTGGGGTGAAGCTGGAACGGGGCCACCTTCAGGTACGTGATGAAGCTGACTACCCAAGCATTGAGTGGCGGGATAGCACCACACATGCAATGGTACCTACTATAAGCAAAGTATCCTTCGGGAGGACTGTATGGCATGACTCCTGGGCCCGGCAGCAGCATGAGGGCTCTATCGATCCCAAAGGAACGAGATATAACATCGAGTTGCTCCTCTTTGAGAGAGCTAGGAAAGCAGTCAGGAGGGGAGTCCAGCAACTCTTGGGGACCATATCCATCCACTAATGACCTTGGGGCAGGCCCATGACGCTCCGATCCTGATTGAGCTGGGGGCACGGCCGAGGACTCTCCTTCACCCCCGGATCTCCTCTTATCTGATCGAGTTTCGACTTTTCGAGACATTTATCTGCAAAAATGGGAAAAATATATCGTTAGAATATACAAGCAGTATAATTTGGAATTTCACTGGAAGTTCGAAGTATAAAACACATGTTCACTCGGTACAAGTTCATTCGGGAAACAGATGCACAGTTCATTCGGTAATCTCGGGTTACCCGAGTTCATCCGGCTATTCACGAATGGGATTTCATTCGGCACTCGGTATCCATGAGTCGATTCGGTAAAAACTCATTCGGTGTTCTCATTACGAAGTCTCATTCGGCAGAAAAAATCTCACCTGGTTCGGCTAAGTTGCTTGGTCCGGCTAAATTGCTTGGTTTGGCAAACGCTCGAGATTGATTCGGATACACTTTGATTCGGCAAGAGACAACGGAATGGTTCGGTAGATGGAAAAACGAAGGCCCTAACCATCTACTTATAGACAAAAGCGGGCTACCGGACCAGATGAAAACGGGGAATTAGGATGGTCAAAAACAAAGCAGGATACGTGCATGCACCTACCCTACTTTGGGGGCAAGTGTTGGGTATATTTTGACCCTACCGGACCAAACATCCACCGTGTTCGACTCCCCACCGAATCAGTCTATGCCGAATCAACCTACACGCCGGTCCAAACTACACGACCGGACCAACTCCTCGCCGAATCAACCTACCACCGAATCAAGGGATGCCGAACCAAGGTGTTCCAGGCCAGATTGTCTCAGCCCAGGCCCGCCAGCTGCTATATACCTCCAAGACCCCTACCCCCAGCTTCACTCTATAAATAGAGGGGCAGGGATACAACAATGGGGACAAGTTTTTGAGAGCTCAAGCACGGAAGGAACTTTCAAACAACTTTCTTTTACTTGTACCAAAGCTTTGTACTTGTAATCACAACAAAAGAAGAGAAATAACATATAAAGTGGACGTAGGCACATTCTGGCTGAACCACTATAAATCTGCGTGTCTTTTTACAGTTTAGCCCCTGTTTTTCATATATTTGCATAAATCACCCAAATCACTAAGAACAACATAAGATCTACTAAATCATACAACTTTGAGGTGTTTGTCCATTTTTTGTGCAAACATTTGCATCTCTAGCATAGCAAGCAAGATTTCAGCCTGGCCAATACTTTAAACAAGAAAATGTTTTTTTGTACAAAAAGATAAGTGTAAGATGGTACTATGTTGATTAATGCAGCCACCAAAGGAAGAAAAAATATCACCTATATTGTACGAATAACATTATCACCTGTAACTTGCTTTCCTTTATGTATCAAGCTTTCCATCAATTCGTTCACAAAAGAAAATTTAGCAAACCAGAAGGAAATATATCACCATTTTACAAACTTAAACATCTCCTCAAAATATTTTCAAGCCTGTAAACAAATTTTCAAACTAGAAGTTGATCAAGTAATCAAACAAGCTTCAACCTGGAACACAGCAACATCATCAATAAAGGATTGGAAAACCAGATCATAGCTTCATTCTCTGTTCTTCTTCTTCAAAACACTGTGAGCAACTCCTATTTTTAGAGCTTACCCTGTTTTGATTTCTTGTTGCTTGTGAGTAACCTTTAAAAACCTAAATCTTATCTGGTTGCATGCTATTTATGTGATAAATATTGTAGTATGTGTATATATATACACACAAATGTAATTTGTTGTATGCATGTTATATGAAGGCCCTCTGTTGTAGTTTCCAGTTCTCCTGTTGTTTTAAATTCATTTTCCTTTTTGATTCAATTTCTGTTAGGATTTTTGTTAACAAACAAAAATTGTTTGTTTAGTATAAAGTAAGTTATAAAAAAATTGAGTTAAGTTAATTTCAAACTTGAAATTGGGTCTGGAAACACAAAAAACTGAGCAAGTTCAAATCTAATTGAAAATTCGATCACCCTGTTTTCTGGATTCATGAATATAAATAGAATACTAAAATCAAAGTATGATTTTTGAAACAAAAATTATAATTTTTAGTAAGGAGGTTAAGGAGCAGTTTGGGTTTAAGCTGGAAATGAACTTGTGGAGTTTTCTGGTGATCCAAAGGCTTGTAGGGGTCGGGATTTTGGTTGATGATGGAAGGCTGATCGGTGAATCGGGGAAAATTGTCTGGAAGGTGGTTTAACTACTGTGGCGTTTGGGGTTGATCGATTTTGGTGGTAACCCTAAATTGGGTTGTGGTCGGGTTTTGATGACCATGTCATCTCGGGTGCATCGAGTGACTCCGGGCTGGGTGCATTGGTGGTGTGAGGGTCTAGCGAGGTAGAGGATGGGATTTCATGGCCTCCGGTGGACGGCGACGTGGACTGGAAGGAGTTTCAGGCGAGGGTGTTTGTGTCGAGTAGCTCGAATTAGTCGATTTTTGATTTTTGATCGGGTTTGAAAACTGGGTGTTTGGAATGGTAAGAGGAGATCACCAGCGACTTGACGACGACGATCGCCGGCGCCAGAGCCTCGCTGATCCATGGTGCACGCGCACGCGCGTTTTTGAATGTCAGGTGGTGGTTGTGATTTGAGGGAGGAAGAGAAGGCTCGGGGACGTGCTCGAGAAAATGGGAGTTGGTCTCGAAGTAAGTGGCAACGCGAGTTACTCGAAGTAGAACTCGGGTATTCAAGCATTTGGCTCGGGTCTGTTGGTTTTGTTTTAAAAACAGTTTTTAAAACTTTAAACTTAATAAATGTTAAATGTTAGTTAATTAATATAAAGGATGTTTTAATGGTTAATTAACTTCTAAAGTTTAAAGTTAATTTATTTGTTGAAGGAAATTAATTACTTAAAGTGAATTTCTTAATAAAAGTAATTAAGGTAAATTTGTTAATAATTTAAGTTTGATTAACCAAGTAATTAAAGAATAATTAATTAAGGTTGATTAATTAATAAATAAATGTTGGTGAATTATAATTAAAGGTTAATTAATTTATTATTAATGGTTAATTAATAAATGATTAGAGAGTAATTAATCAAATGGATTTGAAATAAATTAATATTAATTAACCAGAATTGGGAAATTTCTCATAAGAAATTAATCTGATTTGAATTAATCAGTTGATTAATAAAATTTACTTGTGAACGTTTGGATTCTAGTGAATGTTGATTTTTTGATATCCCTGATATGTGATGCTTTGTGATACATCCTGATTTATGTTGTGATCTGAAATTTCTATTTCTTTGATATATTACTATATGAATATGAAACCCTTTGCCCGTAAAACGGCACTTGAATTTCAATGCGACAGGAAGTCGGATTCCAGTTGGTTATCCGAAACCCACATCGAATTGTAATGATGAATCTTTGTGACTGATAAATTTATTTTATCTGTGAAATTGTAAATGAAGATAAGCGTTGTGGATTATACCGCTTATCGATATTGATATATCTGTGATGATTGATGATGTTGCACTATTGTGTAAAACCCCTGGACTACACCATACACACACAAATATGGATTTCACGTGGAAATCGGTTAAGTCACATGTAATTTAAATTTGATGTTTTGAAATTGAAATTTTAATTTCAATTGATTTTGAAATTGGAAATTGGGGTTTAATATGAAAAGCTTTTGAAATGGAATTTCAAAGATAAAAGTTATTTTGAATAACTTAATCGAGTTTTGGAAATTTAAATAATTTGATTTAAATTTGAATTCAAGTTTTAAATTGAATTCTATGATTTGAAACTAGGGATTAAAGATGCTGTACAAGTTATATATGGGTTAAACCATTTTTTAAAGTATTGGTTTGGGAATTTGAATTTAATTCAAGGGTTTTAACTCGTGTAAATATAATTGGATTTTTCCGAAACGAAAACTATTTGTTTTCAAATAATAATAGCTTTCATTTTAAGAAAGGATTTCCAATTTGTGTTGAAAGAATTTCAAGTTTGAAATAGAATTGAAATGTTTTGAAAATTATGAAATGAGTCTTTGATTTAAAAGACCGGATGAGTTAATCTAACTTGAAATGGAATTGTTTTGGAAGACTATGAATGAATCTTTGGAAACTAGTTTTGAAAGCTATAAGTTAAATCTTGATTTAAAGATTTAACGAGTTAATTCAATTGAAATGGAAATTGTTTTGAAATCCATGAATGGATCTTTGTGAATGGGGTTAACTTTGTGCATTGAATCTTTTTGTTTAAAAGATTAAAAGTGTGGAAATTGTCTAAACCATTGAAGGTTTTTGAAATGAATCTTTTTGTTTAAAAGATTGGAAATGGTAATTTGTTTTAACCATTCGAATGAAAAGTTTTGGGCTTTAAGCTGTGATTTAACTGAGACCCCAGTATCCATATGATTTTTAATTGCGCTCGTTATTCGGTTTAGCCGGGAGAGGACCTTTGTGTCATATAACCCATTCCGAATAGTGATACGACGTATATGGATCGCATTTGAAGACCGGTGGTGAAGATCGGATATTTTCGAAAACGAAACGAAAGAACAACTCGTCGAATGTCTCTGCACCGACTGGTCCCCGATATAGAGATTTTATCACCCTTTGTGATGGGAAGTTCGGACGTGATTAGAAATTATCCGGATTTGCAAGGGCATCTTCGGAAGTGCCTTCGGTTCTGTTCGAACCCGGAACAGACTTGTATGGATGTGTGTCCGACGTTACACTTTGAGATGTAAAGCTGGTTTCTATCAAATACATTTCTGTTGGTGGCGGAGAATTTATTCTCTTAGCTTAACACCCTTCTCTGAGACGTATGAGCTCAGAGGTTATGTAGTTGATGGTTACTAGTGATACATTCCCAATTTGGTAATGTGGCATACGAAGTGCTGATGATCATTTGTTGATCAAAGCGTGGCTTTGTGGAAAAGCGTGGCTTTGTGGAAAAGCGTTGCTTTGTGAAAAAGCGTGGCTTTGTGAAAAAGCGTGGCTTTGTGAAAAAGCGTTGCTTTGTGGACGAGACTTCGTCGAGCCTCACAACCCGGTAATGGTCGAAACAGAAATGTTGCGACAAAGGTTTGTAGGGGTAGCGCCCCTAGGGTATGTCATTTCCTTCTGGATAAAAGGTGATATCATGGTATGGAGCCCAGATATTTTACCTATGTGGATGTTGCACAGTTATTATACTTTGTGGTTGTTGCTTTATGATCGAGGTACCTCGGATAAAGGTCGGTGACGACCGGGGGATGACATGACTCGTGTGTTAGTTACCTAGTTACAGCTTGGTTAAAGCGTGAGGTAGCGTCGGCCTTTTGTTTGCAGAGATCCGGTTAGGATCCGGGGCGTCTTTCCAAAGGCGTTTCCATTTCGGTAAGGAAGTTCCTTTGCCTGATCATTTGTTGGAAATCCAAAGAAACAATACGAACCCAGTACGGTTTTAGTTGTATTACCTGCTATGGAATGTGGCGGTAACCTGTTATTGAACATGGTAGCTATAGTAGGCATACGATGAAATGTTGTATGCTGGCTAAGATTAATATTGTATTTTCGAAATGTTTTCACACTATGCACTAGTAATAATATCAAAAGAGTTTTTCCTTTGCGTAGTAAGCATGTTTGACTATCATAAGGAGAAATCTCCTCCAATTCTGCGATTGCATTGTGTGTGTGGCGGGAGGCCTTATGGTAGTTTCATTTTCGAAAAGCATTGCGGATTTCAATGTTTAAAAGCCTTTGTTGCTTGTTTTAAAGATAAACTGTTTTTGTTGCTCACACCAGTCCCATGACTGATCCGGAGTTTATTGTTCCCTTCCTAAACTCTGGTTGCCCACTATTTTCCACACGGGCAGTCTAGAGTTGGGTTTTTTCAGATATTCAGGTTGAGTAGATTATTTGGAGCTAGTCAGTCCTTGGACGACTGACCTTGCTTTCCGCTAGCTATGGATTGGAGCATTCTATTAGAGATATTCTATCCACTGCTGGTGTTATCTATTTTCTTTCCGCTGCTATTTATTGTATCATATCTTTGATGTATATTGATATCTGTTGTATCATTCTGTTGTATCATATTGTATCAGATTTTGTATCTGTCATTCTACCAATGTTATGTAATTGATATATTCTTTTTCCGCTGTGTTGTTATACTTAATGGTGTTATAAGCTCCGGCGAATCGGATTTGAACGGTCGAATCTACGGCATTCTAGTACAATGTGAAGTACGGATGTCGATTTTCGAACGCGAAAAATTCGAGTCGTTACAATTATATTATGCCTACTATAGCTGCTATGTTAAATAGCAGGTTCTACAACTAATACCGTACAAGGTTCGTATTGGAAGATGGATTTCCAACAAATGGTCAGGCTAAGGAACTTCCTACCGCCATATGGGATCGCCTCTGGCTGGACGTCCCGAGAACTAACTAGCTCTCTGCTAACACAAGGCCGGGTTACCCCTGTAACAGGTAACTCACGAATATGTCATCCCCCGGTCCTTTGGGACCTTTATCCGAGCGCTCGGTAACCAACATCACACATAATAAATAAAGTGTGTCCACATGAGTAAGTATTTGGGCTCCATACCATGATACTACCCTTTTCCAAAAGGAAATGACATAACCTAAAGGGCGCGACCCTCATAACCTTGCCGCATCATTCCTGTTTCAACCATTTCTGGTCTGTGAGGTTCGATGAGGTCTCGTCCACAAAGCTATGCTTTTTAACAAAGCCATGCTCTGGTCACAAATGATCAACAAATGATCAATACACATCAACACTCAGCATGCCACATTACCAAATTGGGAGTATATCGCTGATAACCTTCAACTACATAACCTCTGAGCTCGTACGTCTCAAAGAAGGGTGTTAAGCTAAGAGAATAAATTCTCCGCCACCAACAGAAATGTATTTGAAAGAAATCTGCTTTATATCTCAAAATGTAATGTCAGACATGTAACCATACAAGTCTGTTCCAGGTTCGAAAAGAACCGAAGGCACTTCCGAAGAAGCCCTTGCAATCCGGGTATTCACAATCCCGATCGGATTTCCCATCACTTAGGAAATCTCTATACCGGCGCGACTCAGTGCAGAGACAATCGATAAGTTATCCTATCGTTCTCGCAAATACCCGGTCTTCAACACCGGTCTCAAATGTCATCCATATACGACGTGTCATTATTCGGAATGGGTTATGTGACACAAAGGTCCTCTCCCGGCTAAACCGAATAATGAGCGCGATATTTAAAAACATATGGATAATGGAATTTCAGTTAAGTCACAACTTATTACCCAAAACTTTTCTTTCCAAATGGTTTAACAAATTAACATTTTCAAATCTTTAAAGAAAAAGATTCATTTTAACAACCTTCAACGGTTTAAACAATTTCCACACTTTAATCTTGTAAACAAAAGATTCATTTACAGATTTTTCAAATTAATTTCCATTTCAATTGGATTAACTCATTAAATCTTTAAAACAAAGATTTAACTTATAGCTTTCAAAACAATTCCATTTCAATTGGATTAACTAGTTAAATCTTTAAAACCAAGATTTAACTTATAGTTTAAAACACGTTTCAAAGATTTATTCATAATTTGGAAAACCATCTTTAATTCAAACTTGAAATTCCTTTAATTCAAATTGAAATCCATTTCTTATATAAGAGCTTTTATCAGTTGAAAACAATTAGTTTTCCAAATCATCGAATTCAATTTCAAATATTGAATTCAAATCTAAATCAAATTATTAAAAATATCAAGTTTTATTAAGTTATTTAAAAATAACTTTTACATTTGAAACTCATTTACAAAAGCCCTCAATTCAAATTTCCAAACTATGTGAATTCAAGAATTCAATCTTTAAAATTGTCAAAAATCTGTGACATAACTGATTTCCACGTGAAAACCATATTTGTGTGTGTATTGTGTAGTCCAGGGGTTTTACCCAGTAGTGCAACATTATCCAATTATCATACCACATATTTAAACACATCGATATTGATAAGCGGTATAATCTATAATGCTTATCGTTCATTCGTAGATTCGCAGATAAATAATATAAATTTATCACAGATAAATAAATTACATTCATCACAGATCACACCGAAACAATTCATAGCACAAAGCATAACATATCAGAAATATCAAACAGTTCGACAATCAATAGAATTCAAACATCCAAAAGTAAGCTCAATTAATTGTCTGATTAATTTAAATCAGATAAGTCATCAATTTTGGTTAATTAACGTTAATTGATTTCTAATCATTTGATTAACTGTCCTTTAATCATTTATTAATTAAATTAATCAACTTTTAATTACTAAATAATTAACCTTTAATTATTCAATTATCCTTTAAATAAATTTCCCTTAATTAATTCATTAATAAATTAATCAACCCTTACTTAATTACCATTAAATTAATTATTCTTAATTAATTACAATAAGTGTTATCCCTAATCGCTTAATCAACTTTAATTAATTAATTACTTTTTAATCAATACTTAATTGACCTTAATTATGTAATTAATTAACCTTAATCATAAAATTTATTATCCTTAATTATCCAAACACCCATAAGTAATTATCCTTTCATTAATCACTAACTTATCATTAAAAATATTTAATTGACCACCTTTGTAATTAATTATCATTAACAATTCTTAATTACAAATAAATTAGACACTTAATTTTTAAATTTAACAATATTTAATTACAAATTGATAAACCCCTAATTGCTTAATTAATTACAATTTTAAATTAATTAACCATCCTTAATTTACTCTTTTTAAACAACTAATTAATAATAATTATTTATCTTAATTAACATTTTAAAATCTTCCTTAATTACTTTAAATAAACTAGTTACTGACTTAAAAGGCTTTAATGTTAATTAAATTTAAAACTTATTTTACATTAATTACTTAATTAAAATATTAATTAAGATTTAATACATTCTTAAGTATTCAGTTAGTTAATTAAAACTTAAATGAATTCATTAATTTCGGTCATCGGTACTTAAACTTTGTTTAAGATGAAATAACATAGATTTTATTCAGCTAAGTACTTTGAATACCAACCCGAGAAATATTCCTAGTTTACTCGAGTAAACACTCGAGTTTCCCACCATTTCTCCCGAGTCATTCTTCTCTTCCTCACGTACGTTCTTCTTCCTCTTCTTTTAATTTTTAAAACTTAAGTTTAAACTTTAATAAACTGTTCCAGGCTCGAGGATTCGCGTTCCAACCCAAAGTAACGCATTCATTTTCTTGAGCATCATCTCGAGTTGCCCATCAATCTTCCTAACACCATCACCAAGTCATGCACATGCACGGTGTCTCACCGCCGCTCCGGCGAACTCCACTAACATCAGCAAGTCGCTAATCATCCCTATACTCGAAATCACACCTCGATTCGACGCTAAAATTAAAAAATCGAAAATAAGCATTTCGTTCGAAACTGTAACCCAAACACATCCAACAAAATCACCTCGCTAGTGTTTCTCAGACCACTGGAGGAGCTCCAACTTCGTCCACACCACATCAACACCCCATCCTACCATCCCCTAGAACCCCACGCAGCTCGATGCATCAGAGGTTACGAAATCACCTCATTTCCAGGCCGGTCCAACACTCGAAACAAAAACCTAACTCGACCTCGTTCCTTTATTTCGTTCAATAGAAAAATCATTCAACAATTTTCTCTAAATCATAGATGTTCAAACTTGCTTCAAACAAAATCTTAGCATTTAAAATTTGTTCGATCATCAGAAAAGGGTTTAAATGCATATTTTTGCTCAACCGTGAACTTCTAGTAGCATAAGCAACCAAAAATTTCCATTTTTGTTGTAAAAATCCTATTTTGCAGTGATGATTCAAGTTATGAACTTGAATTAGCACTTTACAACAACTGAATTTGACAAAATTTGCATGTTTACCTATTAATCAAGATGCCAGTGGTATATTTTACTAACATGTTTGAAAACAGGTTTAAAAATCTTGATTGAGGATTAAACTTCTTGCTTGATTGAAGACTTTAAACTTAACAATGATTTGATGAAAATAAATTTGAGTTTGAATCAATATTCAACCCTGTAATCAATAAACAGGGAAGTAAAGTATTTAGAACATCCTATATAATTAAACACAGAATTATATTAAAAAATAAATCACATACAACACCAGATTATCAATGAATCGCCTACACTGTTTTGATTAAACTTAACACTTGAAAGTGTATGTTTACTCACCGATTTGAGAAGGCAGAACAGAGCACATTTTTGAAATAGCTTTGAAAACTTTAAAACTGGAAAATGCTTGAAAGTTGCTAACTGGAACTCTTTTTGATCTTCAAGTATGTGTTGAGTTGAATTGTTATTTAGCTTCAGTTGTAATGTATTTACTTTTCTGGAATGCTAAGTTTTCTTTTGTAAACGAGATGAAATGAAAAAGATTGATAAATAGATCAATGTTTACAAGATTGTTTATTTTATTTGTACAAAATGTTCAGAGATTTTTTTCTACTCTTGGAGGCTGATATGATCCTATATGTGTACTAGAGATGTTAGCATTAATGAAGTTGTCCTTATGTCTACATATACTAATCTTTCTTTATTTCGTATGTACTTATGATTGTATATTTTTTCTTCTTTTCAAGTGTACATACTCATTTGCCTGTACAAACATGAATACATTCTTCCTTTCTTCAGTCTTATGCTTTGTAAACATGTGTTTCCAGAATTAACTCAAGAGTTCATTTTTCTTGCCTAGCATTACTACTTACAGGCTACATATTTTACTTTGCCTGATTTGCTTTTATACCCTATATACAAATATAAAGTTGTTATGGTTATTGTTATAAATTTTAACTTATGAATAAGTTCTATTTCTAACATAAGTGTTTATTTTTATTTCTCTTTTATTTTTAAACTTAAACTATTAAATACTTAGTCTACTATTATTTATTCTTATACTTATGAATTACTTTTTAGAGAAAATAAAACAAAACTATTTATATATATACAAATAACAGCTTATACCAATATCTTCAAAATCCAACTTTAACATCAAGTTATATATATACATATATAACAACATATTTAATCTGAAAATAACACTTCTATTTTAAAAATCTATTTATATTTATATATATAAAACAATACATTAATAATGTTATTTGAAAATAATAATTTGTCAAATTTTAAATAATTTATAAAAGAGATTACAAATACCTATTATTATTAAATGGATTTATATATCATATTTATTAAACAATATTTTAAAACCAACCTTTTAATTAATCTTAAACTTAAGCTAAGATATAATTTAATCAATTAAACATTTATCTTAAATATTTTAAAACTATATATTTTAAATTAAATCATAATTTCCAAATTACCAAAATATATTAGAATTTGAAAACAAGATTTATTATATATATATATATATATTCACATATATACATATATATACAATATTTAAAGTTTAAATGATTTATACCAAATTTATTTGAATTTGGGGAAACTCGCATCACTTTAATCGATAAATTTACAGATTGTCTTCAAAAATTCAATTAATTATCAATTTAAATTTATATAAAATCTGGGGTCGTTACAGACTTCCCCCCTTAAAAGAATTTCATCCTCGAAATTTGCCAGGGAGACAAAAAGATAGATGAAGAATATTTCATCAAATCAAACTGAATATCTATTCTTCATTTGGCTTACCAAATCAAAATATAAATAATAGATACAAGAACGAATCTATTTGACACTTCACAAGATACTCGGGTTATCCAAATCTACGAAATATGCAGTGGTATCGGTTAGTTCAAAGGAATAACTAACTATTCGTAGAATATATTGGGACCCAAAGAATAGATAGATATTTGGATACAATTTCAAAAAAATTTAGTTTAAAACTAAAGTATACCTATTAACCATAGTAATCAAAGCATCCAATTCATCCAAACAAACAATTTTGGTCCATCCGGAGTTTATGTCCCATATTAATATATCGAATCTTCTTCCTGTATCTACCAGAAATCATCGAAGAATTGGAAAAGAGATGTTGAACAAAAGAGATTGATAGAGAAAAGATTGTTTCCTTGTTGTTACAGGATATTGACCATTTATAGTCGTATTCCCCTGTCCCCTATCTCATTCTCTTCTTGCACTCATACTTACTATCAATGGATAGCAAGATAATTTACTGAGGCATACAGACGGATATCTGAAGGATTACTCATTCTAGGGTATACTTCACCCTATCTCTAATGAGTTACTTAATGTGTTATACTCCTGAGCTAAAGTTTTACCCTCAGCTCTGATACCAAATATGATGACCCAAAAACTCGGCCTTCGAAAATCGGCACCCGTACTTCACTTGTACTCAAAATGCCGTAGATTCAAACGCCGAATCTGGTTCACCGGAGCTTATAACACCATTAAGTATAACAACACAGCGGAAGAAAGAAAACAATGATATCATATACAACTCCAATGAATACAATATCCAGAATGATATACAACAATGATATCAATATGATACAACAATATCAGAGATATGATACAAGAAATAGCAGCGAAAAGAAAATAGATAACACCAGAAGAAGATAGAATGTCTCTAATAGAATGCTCCAAGATAAGCAACGTCAGTCCATGAACTCCAAGAACTGAACTAGCTTCAGATAATCTACTAAACCTGAATATCTGAAAACCCCAACTCTAGACTGCCCGTGTGGAAATTATGAGCACCCAGAGTTTAGGAAAGGAATAATAAACTCCGAGTCAGTCGTGGGACTGGTGTGAGTAACAAAAACAGTTTATCTTTAAAACAACAACAAAAGAATTTTAAACATTGAATCCCGCAATGCTTTTGGAAAATGAAACTACCATAAGACCTCCCGCCACACACACAATGCAAACGCAGAATTGGAGGAGATTTCTTCTTAGGATAGTCAAATATGCCTACTACGCAAAGAAAAATCTTTTGCTATTATTACTAGTGCATAGTGTACAAAATCATTTCGAAAATACAATATTAATCTTAGCAAGCATAGGTACCATTATATTATGCCTACTATAGCTGCTATGTTAAATAGCAGGTTCTACAACTAATACCGTACAAGGTTCATATTGTTAGATGGATTTCCAACAAATGGTCAGGCTAAGGAACATCCTACCGCCACATGGGATCGCCTCTGGCTGGACGTCCCTAGAACTAACTAGCTCTCTGCTAACACAAGGCCGGGTTACCCCTGTAACAGGTAACCCACGAATATGTCATCCCTCGGTCCTTTGGGACCTTTATCCGAGCGCTCGGTAACCAACATCACACATAATAAATAAAGTGTGTCCACATGAGTAAGTATCTGGGCTCCATACCATGATACTACCCTTTTTCCAGAAGGAAATGACATACCCTAAAGGGACCGACCCTCATAACCTTGCCGCATCATTCCTGTTTCGACCATTTCCGGTCTGTGAGATTCGATGAGGTCTCGTCCACAAAGCTATGCTTTTTCACAAAGCCATGCTCTGATCACAAATGATCAATAAATGATCAATACACAGCAACACTCAGCATGCCACATTACCAAATTGGGAGTATATCGCTGATAACCTTCAACTACATAACCTCTGAGCTCGTACGTCTCAGAGAAGGGTGTTAAGCTAAGAGAATAAATTCTCCGCCACCAACAGAAATGTATTTGAAAGAAATTTGCTTTATATCTCAAAATGTAATGTCAGACATGTAACCATACAAGTCTGTTCCGGGTTCGAACAGAACCGAAGGCACTTCCAAAGAAGCCCTTACAATCTGGGTATTCATAATCCCGATCGGATTTCCCATCACTTAGGAAATCTCTATACCGGCGCGACTCAGTGCAGAGACAATCGATAAGTTATCCTATCGTTCTCGCAAATACCAAGTCTTCAACACTGGTCTCAAATGTCATCCATATACGACGTATCATTATTCGGAATGGGTTATGTGACACAAAGGTCCTCTCCCGGCTAAACCGAATAATGAGCGCGATATTTAAAAACATATGGATAATAGAATTTCAGTTAAGTCACAACTTATTACCCAAAACTTTTCTTTCCAAATGGTTTAACAAATTACCATTTTCAAATCTTTAAACAAAAAGATTCATTTTAACAACCTTCAACGGTTTAAACAATTTCCACACTTTAATCTTTTAAACAAAAGATTAATTTATAGATTTTCCAAATTAATTTCCATTTCAATTGGATTAACTCATTAAATCTTTAAAACAAAGATTTAACTTATAGCTTTCAAAACAATTCCATTTCAATTGGATTAACTAGTTAAATCTTTAAAACCAAGATTTAACTTATAGTTTAAAACACGTTTCAAAGATTTATTCGTAATTTGGAAAACCATCTTTAATTCAAACTTGAAATTCCTTTAATTCAAATTGGAAATCCATTTCTTATATAAGAGCTTTTATCAGTTGAAAACAATTAGTTTTCCAAATCATCGAATTCAATTTCAAATATTGAATTCAAATCTAAATCAAATTATTAAAAATATCAAGTTTTATTAAGTTATTTAAAAATAACTTTTACATTTCAAACTCATTTACAAAAGCCCTTAATTAAAATTTCCAAACCGTGTGAATTCAAGAATTCAATCTTTAAAATTGTCAAAAATCTGCGACTTAACTGATTTTCATGTGAAATCCATATTTGTGTGTGTATGGTGTAGTCCAGGGGTTTTACCCAGTAGTGCAACATCATCCAATTATCATACCACATATTTAAACACATCGATATTGATAAGCGGTATAATCTATAATGCTTATCGTTCATTCATAGATTCGCAGATAAATAATATAAATTTATCACAGATAAATAAATTACATTCATCACAGATCACACCGAAACAATTCATAGCACAAAGCATAACATATCAGAAATATCAAACAGTTCGACAATCAATAGAATTCAAACATCCAAAAGTAAGCTCAATTAATTGTCTGATTAATTTAAATCAGATAAGTCATCAATCATGGTTAACTAACATTAATTAATTTCAAATCATTTGATTAATTGTCCTTTGATCATTTATTAATTAAATTAATTAACCTTTAATTATTAAATAATTAACCTTTAATTATTCAATTATCCTTTAAATAAATTTCCCTTAATTAATTCATTAATAAATTAATCAACCCTTAATTAATTACCATTAAATTAATTATTCTTAATTAATTACAATAAGTGATTATCCCTAATCGCTTAATCAACTTTAATTAATTAATTACTTTTTAATCAATACTTAATTGACCTTAATTATGTAATTAATTAACCTTAATCATAAAATTTATTATCCTTAATTATCCAAACACCCATAAGTAATTATCCTTTCATTAATCACTAACTTATCATTAAAAATCTTTAATTGACCATCTTTGTAATTAATTATCATTAACAATTCTTAATTACAAATAAATTAGACACTTAATTTTTAAATTTACCAATCTTTAATTACAAATTGATAAACCCATAATTGCTTAATTAATTACAATTTTAAATTAATTAACCATCCTTAATTTACTCTTTTTAAACAATAATTAATAATAATTATTTATCTTAATTAACATTTTAAAATATTCCTTAATTACTTTAAATAAACTAGTTACTAACTTAAAAGGCTTTAATGTTAATTAAATTTAAAACTTATTTTACATTAATTACTTAATTAAAATATTAATTAAGATTTAATACATTCTTAAGTATTCAGTTAGTTAATTAAAACTTAAATGAATTCATTAATTTCGGTCATCGGTACTTAAACTTTGTTTAAGATGAAATAACATAGATTTTATTCAGCTAAGTACTTTGAATACCAACCCGAGAAATATTCCCAGTTTACTAGAGTAAACACTCGAGTTTCCCACCATTTCTCCCGAGTCATTCTTCTCTTCCTCACGTACGTTCTTCTTCCTCTTCTTTTAATTTTTAAAACTTAAGTTTAAACTTTAATAAACTGTTCCAAGCTCAAGGATTCGTGTTCCAACCCGAAGAAACGCATTCATTTTCTCGAGCATCATCTCGAGTTGCCCATCAATCTTCCTGACACCATCACCAGGTCATTCACGTGCACGGTGTCTCGCCGCCGCTCCGTGGAACTCCACTAACATCGGCAAGTCGCGAATCATCCCTATACTCGAAATCATACCTCGATTCGACGCCAAAATTAAAAAATCAAAAATAAGCATTTCGTTCGAAACTGTAACCCAAACACATCCAACAAAATCACATCGCCAGTGTTTCTCAGACCATTGGAGTAGCTCCGACTTCGTCCACACCACATCAACACCCCATCCTACCCTCCCCTAGAAACCCACGCAGCTCGATGCATCAGAGGTTACGAAATCACCTCATTTCCAGGCCGGTCCAACACTTGAAACAAAAACCTAACTCGACCTCGTTCCTTTAATTCGTTCAATAGAAAAATCATTCAACAATTTTCTCTAAATCATAGATGTTTAAACTTGCTTCAAACAAAATCTTAGCATTTAAAATTTGTTCGATCATCAGAAAAGGGTTTAAATGCATATTTTTGCTCAACCGTGAACTTCTAGTAGCATAAGCAACCAAAAATTTCCATTTTTGTTGTAAAAATCCTATTTTGCAGTGATGATTCAAGTTATGAACTTGAATTAGCACTTTACAACAACTGAATTTGACAAAATTTGCATGTTTACCTGTTAATCAAGATGCCAGTGGTATATTTTACTAACATGTTTGAAAACAGGTTTAAAAATCTTGATTGAGGATTAAACTTCTTGCTTGATTGAAGACTTTAAACTTAACAATGATTTGATGAAAATAAATTTGAGTTTGAATCAATATTCAAACCTGTAATCACTAAACAGGGAAGTAAAGTATATAGAACATCCTATATAATTAAACACAGAATTATATTCAAAAATAAATCACATACAACACCAGATTATCAATGAATCACCTATACTGTTTTGATTAAACTTAAAACTCGAAAGTGTATGTTTACTCACCGATTTGAGAAGGCAGAACAGAGCACATTTTTGAAATAGCTTTGAAAATTTTAAAACTGGAAAATGCTTGAAAGTTGCTAACTGGAACTCTTTTTGATCTTCAAGTATGTGTTGAGTTGAATTGTTATTTAGCTTCAGTTGTAATGTATTTACTTTTCTAGAATGCTAATGTTAACGTCAAAATGTGAACGCCAACACCCGGTGTGTGTAGTAAGATCGTGAAAGCACCACCCGTGTAACGGGAACAGAAATCAAGCAGAAAAATAGCAGAAATGTAGTAAAAGACAGCAATTTATAGTGGTTCGGCTTGAGATTTAGCCTACGTCCACTTTGAATCTCTTTATTATTGAATCTGGTTACAAATTGATACAAATCTTCTATGAAAACAATACAACTCGATCACAAGAAGCAATCTTGACTACTAGCTCAATCTTCGGCGATGAAACTCGATGAATCCATGTCGGATGTTAGGAATTTCTCTCGAAGTTTGTTGTAGTGTCTTGAATGCTTGGAGGATCCTTGTTTGCTGAATGATTGGAGAGTTCGACAGAATAACGGCGCTTGAGAAATGAATTGCCAAAAGTCCTCCCCAAGTTGGAAGTGATGGGGTATTTATAGGAGCTGATCTGGACATAGGAAATTTGTCTAAGTTTTTAAGTCGTAGCCGACTTAGGGTAGGTCGGTGACGAGTTAAGGGATAGGGTTAGGTCGGCGACGAGTTAAGGGATTGGGTTGTTCTGGGCCCATCCTGTGGCTATCTTTGACAAGTATTAAGTCGTTGCCGACTTATCAAACCTTAACTCGTAAGGCCTTAACTCGCAGCCTTTAAGTCGTAAACCCACTAAGTCGTAACTCGTTAGGTCGGAACCTTCTTAAGTCGGAGCATTTCATAACTCGGAATCTTCCTTAGGTCGTAAGATCTTCTGTAGCCTTAGGTCGCTGGGCAAGTTAAGTCATTGAGTCCTAGGTCGTAGACATCTTAGGTCGCAGACTCCTTAACTCGCAGGTACTTTAACTCGTACATTGTTAGGTCGTGAGGCTGATGAGTCGTACAGACCTGATGACTCGTTGAACCTGATGAGTCGTAAGACCATGAGTCATATACTCCATGACTCGTTGAACCTGATGAGTCGTAAGACCATGAGTCGTATACTCCATGACTCGTTGAACCTGATGAGTCGTAAGACCATGAGTCGTATACTCCATGACTCGTTGAACCTGATGAGTCGTAAGACCATGAGTCGTATACTCCATGACTCGTTGAACCTGATGAGTCGTAAGACCATGAGTCGTATACTCCATGACTCGTTGAACCTGATGAGTCGTAGAAAGCTTGTTTCGTTGAGTCGTAGAAGAGTTAACTTTATGAATCGTAGCATGCTAAGTCGTAAGTCGTTAAACTTCTTAACTCGTAGGTCGTTGAGTCGGACCATTCCTTAGGTCGGAGCCTGTTGAGTCGTAGGTCATCTAAGTCTTAACTCGTTAAGTCTTGCAATCCCTTAACTCGTTAAATCTTGAGTCGCATACTTCTTAAGTCGTGGAGAATTAAGGGTTAACATTTGCCCCTCGAAATACACGCCTAAGTCGTAGGTCGTGTGTTTCGACTCATCTTAACTCGTGTGGGCCGATTCCAATTCCTTCGACCTGGGGTATAAAATGCTTAGGTCGTTCCTCTTTTCTCCGTCTTCCTATTACTCGTTCCTTAAGCCGTATTTTCTATTAACGCAATTTCAAGCTTCCAAAGGCGATTTCGACTTGATTTACTTCCAGCCATTCCCAATTACACCGCGTAAGCATCTTTTCCCTTTTCCCAATCGCCAATCATTGCCGTCGACCTTCATCCATGATTTTTTCCCTTTGGGCCTTGCGAATACTGTTATACAGGATATCCATGAACTTAAGGTGGCTCGGTATGACTTGCAACGATTTGTGATTTACGGTGATTTAGAAATAGGGTTGATGGAGAGGCTAACTGGTTAATGGATTAACGGGTTGAATAGTTAACGGGTAAGGAGTGACAAAGCTCAAGAGTTAGGAGGTAAATGGGTTAGGAATTGGATGGATAGATGGTTAACGAGTTAAGGAGTAAGCGAGTCAGGAGTTAGATGGATTGGTAATTTCGCGTGATCCAGCAGTTTTGATGTTACGACTTATGACTTGAAGTCTCTTTTTATTCCTCACGACTTACGACTTAGAGAACAGTTGACCCTAGGTCGCAGGAACCATTTGAGTCGTTCGCGACTTAACACTTGTTCAGATTTTACTTGAATGTGTGGTACGATTGGAGAGTTACGACTCAACTTGATTCATGGCATATCTTTTAGACCGTGAACGAGTTAGGACTTAGGAAAATCTGCCCTAAGTTAAGTCGTGACCGAGTTAGAACTTGAGCAAATTTCCCACTGCCTTGAATGCTAAGACTTGAGTTGTTTGAACTTTGGACTCTTGAATTTTGTTGCACTCTTTTATAGATTGTCAATAACTCTAACTGCCTGTTATAACATTTACAAAAACTGGGACGAATATACTGCCACCGACTGCCCATATCGGATGACAGATTAGTTGATAAAGATTAAAATTAAATGAACTGTATGAGTGAAATGCTACACAATAACCAACTCAAATGAAGTATTAAAGCAGAATCGTAATGGTTAACTAAAACTGATTTGTCTGCATTGACACTGCACTTAAGCATTAACAAGTTTTGAAATCTCATAATCGACTGATTGTCAGTTAGTTTAATTCCAGTTATACTTGCTTTTTCTTATTTTCATTAGTTTTGCACAGCACTTTACACTTTTAGGAAACGTGCACCTTCACTTTTGAACATTCGGCTGATTGTGTAGAATGGCATCCCATCAAGAAGATTTGGAATCAGCTGGAGAAGCTTTTCCAATCGCTATTCCGTTGAATGATCCCCCGGAAAGGACTCCTACCACCCTGAGTCATAAAGTCTTCCGTCAACTATGCACCCAGTTTGGCATCGCTGAATCTGACGCTTTGCTTCCTGGAGTAAACGACACTGCTGATAAGCCGCCGCACGGCTTCATCGCAGTGAACCGCCAAATGTGCTTGAGTGGAGCGATTCCCCCGTTTAATGACTGTCTCCGAGAACTTCTTCTTCGATTATCTATCTCCCCTTTTCAACTTCATCCTAATGGCTACGCCATCCTGCTGGGACTGTGTGTGCTTTTTAGGAGAATGCTGGACCGTTTCCCCAGTTTTGGAGAAATTTGCTTTCTATGCTCGTTCACAAGGACCAAGGACCATCCTTCTATCACAGTTGTAAGGAGTGCCAGGAATCGCAAACTGATTATTGGTCTTCCCGAAAGCGTTCCTGGGTTTCTGAGCCAGTTTTTCTTTGTTCGTTGTCCCCCGGGATTTTACGCCATTTGGAGAGTGGGAAGTACAATTATCTATCTTTTCTCTGTGTTTTCTAAAATTCTTTGAAGTCCAAATTGTCAAGTGTTAACCTCTTTTTCTACTGTTTCAGCGCTTCCTCCTCCCTCTAGGGAAACTCGTCACAAAACTACCTTCGAGAGGCTTATGGCTGTGCCGGTTGAGGAGAGGAGTGTTCAATTTCTATTGAGAGATGAGTTACTCCATGAATTTGGACTCTTACATCCTTCCCGTTCCACTCAGCCACATGAAGTCCCTGATTCTTCGGCTGACGAGTCAGATGCCCCCGCTTTTGCTAAAGAACCTTCACCGAAAGAATTTACCGTTGAGACTTCATTGGTGAAGTGTTCTACTCTTACCGACACTGCGGGGCTGTCCACTAAGTTAGCACTTGCTCCGGTTATTGAAGAGGAGGAAAATCTTCACACTTTTGAAAAGACGGCTGAGGTGGAAGTTGAAAAAGATAATTCTTCCATGCACCATGGCGATGATACTTTCGACAGTTTGAGCGACATCATGATAACCTCTCAGGAGCTCTTTAAAGACGATGTTTCTAAAGTGATTCCTCCTGTTATCGAAGCAACTTCTTCTTTGCAACAAACCACCACGCCTTCCACACAACTTATTGCCATTTCTACACCCAAAAGTGGTTTGTAGTCTGACGCGTGTAGTTTGCACATCACACACACTTAGTATTTTGGCACTTATATGCACTTAGCATCTTCAACTTGAGGATTTCTAAAACTGGTCTTTTTCTTCAATTTCAGTTTCTCTGATGGGGCGAAGCGGCTCTTACTACAATAAATTCCAGCGTTACGGAAGCCGTGAGGCTTATGACTTTAGGAGTTATATTAGTGCCGTGAAAGAAACTGACGAGGAGAGAGCTGCTCGAAAGGCTCATGAGAGGCGAGCTCATGAAGAGCGTCGCCGGAGAGAAGATGAGGAATACTACGGGAGAAGGGACGAGCAACGTGACTCTTCTCGCAGAAGCGACGATCCTTATAAAAGGAAATCTTACGACGATAAGGGAAAGAGTCACACTTCTGATGATTCCAGTAAACGTGCCAGACTTGGTGAGAAAGACACATCTAACACCTCGGAAAAGACAACCGCTTATGTTCCTCCTAATACATCTTCCGGTTCTCCTGCCCTTAAGGAATCTGACATCCAGACCATCATTAATAGGCCACAGTACCAAGCTGGAGATGGTCCTCCCACACTCCAGAGCCGATTTCCGAATTGGTGTCTGAAAGGAGTGCGTTTTGATTTGGACTTGGTCCCCATTGATAAGCAGGCGATGCTAAAAAATGTCGATGCTGTAAAGCTTGACATCGAAAGAATGTCTGGGTGGCAGAAGCTGGTTGATGAACTTCAAAGGGTCAACCATCTGAACCTTGAAGCGATGATGACTATGGAAAATGATAAAACAGAATGGGACAAATGGCGTAAGCAGCATGACGCGGAGATGAAAAGCATTAGCGATGGTTATGGGAAGCTCGAAGCTGAAGTTGAAAAACTTAAAAATGAGCTTGCTACTTCCTCCACTTCTTATTCTCAGAAAGAAGAAATGCTTCAAAAACAAGTTCGAGACGCCCATGCTGCTCAGCGGAATACTGAAGTCAAACTTGAAGCAGAACAGCATGTTGTTAGAAAATATCGTGATGACGCTGCTCGTCTTCAGGAGAAACTCAGCTCTCGAGACTTAGAAATTGCTAGGCTACAATCCCAGTTACTGAAGGCTGAAAGAGAACGTGATGAAGTTCTTTCTGGTAAAGCTGCAGCCGAAGAATCCCATAAGGCGACCATAGCCACCGTTGACGCGACTCTGTTCGACTTTTATATGCATTGTGTCCTGGGGCGTGGGAGCCTTTCATTTTTGGGACCAGAGTATGAAGTCACCTTAGCGGAGGTATGGGAGGCAATCATTGACTTATTTGGTGGTGCCGGATACTCTGAAACAGATCTTCAAGCTACCTACTTAAGTGAGAGCGATCGCGCTGCCCTTGCCAAAGGAAAAGAGCAGCTCATCCGAGTGCGGGCCGAAGCGACGGGAGAGAAGCTTCCTGAGAAAGAAACACCCCCTATTGCTCCTGCTTATACTTCGGTTTTAGCTCGTGCGGATATTGCTGGCTCTAGTTCTCATTCCACGCCTCCCGCTAAGGTTGACGCAGAAACTGTAACCACCCCTACAGAGGAAGAGGCAATGAAAGACTTCCAAGCTCGGGAATTTGAGATTGATCTCGCTAAACCGGCTTCTCCAGGTAACTTTGACGATTCACGGTCTTCTTTTTTCTCGGAGAATACTGATTTTGATATCTTTTATTATGCAGCAGACACCCCAGAAACTGCCCCAACTCTTCCTTCTTCAGCTGCCGTTCCTCCTCCTTCTCAAGTTATACCTCTTCCAGCTTCCCAGCCTGGTTCACAGGAAGAACCAATAGCGGCCCTTGAAGGTTTAGATGAACCATCTGCTTCCGAAGAACAGAAGGCAGAAGGTCTGGAAGATAGCGAGAAGACCCCGGAGCAGTCTTTCGATTATGACACAAAGCTTTCTACATTTCTTGCTCCGGGGAGTGAGTCTTCTTCCAAGAAGAAGGGGAAGCGTGTGGTTTCAAAGAAAGGAAAGAAGAGTTCTTCTGCTGCTGGGGATAAGGCAGAGATTGATCCGGCTGAGTCTCTTTCTCCTTCTTCTCCGATGCGGCCTACGAAGCTAGTTACCAGGCCGGGTAAAAGCTCCAAGGGTGGGAAGAAGGAGAAATGAGTTTGATTTTGCATTTTCTGCTTTTTGTATTGACCGGGGATTGTGCGGATACCGGTTTCCGCTTCTTTTTGTAACCTGTACAATGTAAAAATTTCTCATAGTGTTGAAATAAAATAGATATTTTTCTTGTACAAATCCTTGTGTATGTAGGAATACATCTGTTTTTCATTTGAAGTGTAGAGTAAACGATTCTTTTCACTTGTACAAAATTTTTTGTCTGTGTTTCAAGAACGCATTTACTCCACATCTTTATTACATGATATTGCAATGAACTTGTGGTATGTTGCTTGTATATTACTTTTATTAATGTAACTGAATTGTATAATGTTGCCCCCATGCCACAAGTATATTGTAATATTTCTCGATTTCACAAGACCGATACTCTTATTTTAGAGAATAACTTTCCACTTTTTCAAGGAAGAATTGTTCTGCTTTTAATAGAGTATTTCTTGTCTTTGGAGGAATCTTTATTTTCTTTTTCTTCCTGAAGAACACTTCGACTTTTGGGAATGATCACTTTTATTTGTTTGAAAGTGAATTTTTCCTGCACAGTGAAATGAACTTCTGAAGAAGGTTTTGATTTTTGTGCCCCAGTAAAGGGTTTATTTTTGGTACTTCAAGCAAGGTGAAGTACGCCTCTGAGGAGGTCTTTTTGGTCTCTGAAGAGAAGCAATTTTGGCATTTTAACTCTGGTGAAGTGTGCCTCCGAAAAGGGCTTTTGCCTCCGAAGAGGGCTTGTGCCTCCGAAGAGGGCTTGTGCCTCCGAAGAGGGCTTGTGCCTCCGAAGAGGGCTTGTGATTGCCTGGAAGTTACTTTCTCATGGTCGGAAGGGTCCACGAGACAAGCGCAAGTTGCTTGATTGGACGTTTGTTTGTACAAACGATCGCAATCAATTAACGAGGTGCCCCTTCGGTGGTCCTACCAATCTTTTTGATTGAGTAAAGCACTCCCATTTATTGGCGTGCCTCGTTAGAGGGCTTTGTAATATTTCATCTCTGGTGAAGTGGGTCTCCGAAGAGAAGCATTTTGCACTTCTACACGGGTGAAATGTGCCTCCGAAAAGGGCTTTTGCCTCCGAAGAGGGCTTGTGCCTCCGAAGAGGGCTTGTGATTGCCTGGAAGTTACTTTCTCATGGTCGGAAGGGTCCACGAGACAAGCGCAAGTTGCTTGATTGGATGTTTGTTTGTACAAACGATCGCAACCAATTAACGAGGTGCCCCTTGGGTGGTCCTACCAATCTTTTTGATTGAGTAAAGCACTCCCATTTATTGGCGTGCCTCGTTGGAGGGCTTTGGTTGGTTGATGTGCCAGGTAGGTTGCGTCTCAGGGGCGAGTGGATCCACGGGGCGGACATACGCTATCTGGTCGGATGCATCACGACCAGTTAGCGAGGGTCTTGTTCCTTCCGGTTGGGAAGGCGTCCCTTTAGTGGATCTCTCGGCCTTCCTGTTGAGAGGCATACCCCCTTTGTCTGCTTCTTTGTTTGACCGCTCATGTTGTATCATCATCCGCCAATCTGCGATCCTTTATCATCGTTTCCAAGCGCGTGTTCCTTTCTTTTGCAAGTAAATTGCTTTATCTGAAGAAGTAAACTTCACTGTTGAATGACTTCACGAGACAAACGCGAGTTATCTAGTTGGATGCCCGTTCATAACGACAATCTCAATTAGTGAACAAAGGTTTGTCCCAGTGAAGTTGCCAACTCTTTATGTGAAGTTTTCCTTGCATAGGATTTGAGTTTGGAATTCTTGTTGTTTAGTTTTTGTGCAATAGCTGATTTGTAAAGGTCGCTTAGCTTTGTGATGAGCAAGCCTTGTTATAATGTCCTGCAATTTTGAATCGATATTTTAGTGATACATTTAAAGTATTTATATATCGAAATAAAACAGGCTTTTTATAATAGAAAACACAATGCATAGTTTTTCATTATTGAGTCACGCTGATTTCTCAGCGGTTTACAATGCAGAAGTTACACATCCGTCATTATCTTTACAAATTCAAGCAATGCTGTTAAGTAAAAATGAATGCTAGTTATTGTTGTTTCAGAATCTCCAAGCTGGATTTCCATTTGTGCTTGATTCATAGCTTTTGGATTTTTATGCCAGAGAAAGTGAGAGATGCCCCAGCCGCAGTTCTGTGGGTAATTAGTAGTCATCCCAACTTCTGCTTGCTAGGTATGGTCCGCCTGTGATAGCATTAATGACAAGCTTTTCTGAATCTTGCACTGCAGAATCGGATTGATGGGTAGGGTGTTGTTGATCCCGAGTGGATGAGGTTGGATCGACCCCGCTTCTCTTAACGTATTGTTGGAGTTTACCTTGCTCTAGCAATTCTTCAATCACCTTCTTTAATTGGCGACATTGGTCAGTATCATGGCCAGGTTGATTGTGAAATTGGCAGAATTTTCCATTACACTTTGCCCCTTTCGTCATCTCAGGTGGCTTAGGATACCTGACAACGTCCTTTGTTGCAAAAAAGATATTTCTTGGTGTATCAGTTAAAGGAGTAAAGTCCGAAGGATTAAAGTGGCGAGGTTTCTTTTCATTTCTTTGGCTTTTTCCTCCTTCATTCTCCCTTTTCTGACTTTCAGATTCTCTTTTCTTAGGTGGGACATTGTCATTATCAGTCTGGGCAATATCCACTTTCGATGTTGCAGAAAGGCTTTCAAGGCGAATGAACTCATCGGCCTTTTTATAAAATTTATCAAGTGAATTCGGTTCCTTCATCTTTAGCCATATCCCGAATTTACTCGATTTATCAATGGCTCGCATCAGATAAGTCAGGATCATGCGTGGTTCTGCATTTTCTACTTCGGCTAAAGCTATATTGAAACGGCTCAAGAAAGATTTGATTGATTCTCCGGGCGCTTGTTCTAGGTTAGACAGTGACATTATATCCTTAGCTTTTGAAGCATACAATCTAAACTGTTCTTTAAACTTTTGCGTTAAGTCGGAGAATTTATCTACAGACCGAACTGGAAGCTTTGTGAACCAAAGTAAAGCCACACCTTCTAGGTATACCGGAAAGTATCGGCACTTGATCTCGTCTGATGCTCTTGCACCAGTCATATGCCAATCGTACTTGTAGAGGAAATGATTAGGGTCACTGGTTCCCCTATAGGCTTGGATAGTAGGAGGTGCAAATTTCCTTGGAAACTCCGTTCTTAGGATCCTTTTAGTAAACGGAGTTCTGCTTGGCGCAAATCCCCAGTCGGCCTCATCCTCTTCCCTTTGCATGCTCTCTTTCATGATGCGGCCAACCATTTCAGACAGGTACTCTTTATTGTTCAAAGACACCTCCGGGCAAGTATTAGTTCTTCCCTCGGAATTTTGCCCGGGCATCTGCTCATGACAAGTTGGTTGCGGCATAGAACCATCAGTTTGGAAAGGTGGCATTTCAGGAAGAGTAGTTCGACGGTTTTCTGGTTGACGATTTGCCCCGAGCAGAGCAGTTAATCTATCCATCATCAAAGCGTTTTGAGTTTCAATTTGTTGGTATAATCCAGAAACTGCGTCATCCAATTCAGCCCTGGTGACCCCAACGGTTGGAGTTGCTTGGTCTGTTATTGGGGAAGCGGAAGTTCCTTCGTGAGCATTTCCGGATCTGATAGGTCTGCCTCTTCTTCCAGGAGCCATTATTTCAGATCTGGTTTTTAAAGAGAGGTTCTTTTTTTTTTTTGAATCCTTGCGAAGCAACGGTGGATGATCTCCTGAGTTGGGTTCTCAGTGAAAGCACCAAAATGTTAACGTCAAAATGTGAACGCCAACACCCGGTGTGTGTAGTAAGATCGTGAAAGCACCACCCGTGCAACGGGAACAGAAATCAAGCAGAAAAATAGCAGAAATGTAGTAAAAGACAGCAATTTATAGTGGTTCGGCTTGAGATTTAGCCTACGTCCACTTTGAATCTCTTTATTATTGAATCTGGTTACAAATTGATACAAATCTTCTATGAAAACAATACAACTCGATCACAAGAAGCAATCTTGACTACTAGCTCAATCTTCGGCGATGAAACTCGATGAATCCATGTCGGATGTTAGGAATTTCTCTCGAAGTTTGTTGTAGTGTCTTGAATGCTTGGAGGATCCTTGTTTGCTGAATGATTGGAGAGTTCGACAGAATAACGGCGCTTGAGAAATGAATTGCCAAAAGTCCTCCCCAAGTTGGAAGTGATGGGGTATTTATAGGAGCTGATCTGGACATAGGAAATTTGTCTAAGTTTTTAAGTCGTAGCCGACTTAGGGTAGGTCGGTGACGAGTTAAGGGATAGGGTTAGGTCGGCGACGAGTTAAGGGATTGGGTTGTTCTGGGCCCATCCTGTGGCTATCTTTGACAAGTATTAAGTCGTTGCCGACTTATCAAACCTTAACTCGTAAGGCCTTAACTCGCAGCCTTTAAGTCATAAACCCACTAAGTCGTAACTCGTTAGGTCGGAACCTTCTTAAGTCGGAGCATTTCATAACTCGGAATCTTCCTTAGGTCGTAAGATCTTCTGTAGCCTTAGGTCGCTGGGCAAGTTAAGTCATTGAGTCCTAGGTCGTAGACATCTTAGGTCGCAGACTCCTTAACTCGCAGGTACTTTAACTCGTACATTGTTAGGTCGTGAGGCTGATGAGTCGTACAGACCTGATGACTCGTTGAACCTGATGAGTCGTAAGACCATGAGTCGTATACTCCATGACTCGTTGAACCTGATGAGTCGTAAGACCATGAGTCGTATACTCCATGACTCGTTGAACCTGATGAGTCGTAAGACCATGAGTCATATACTCCATGACTCGTTGAACCTGATGAGTCGTAAGACCATGAGTCGTATACTCCATGACTCGTTGAACCTGATGAGTCGTAGAAAGCTTGTTTCGTTGAGTCGTAGAAGAGTTAACTTTATGAATCGTAGCATGCTAAGTCGTAAGTCGTTAAACTTCTTAACTCGTAGGTCGTTGAGTCGGACCATTCCTTAGGTCGGAGCCTGTTGAGTCGTAGGTCATCTAAGTCTTAACTCGTTAAGTCTTGCAATCCCTTAACTCGTTAAATCTTGAGTCGCATACTTCTTAAGTCGTGGAGAATTAAGGGTTAACAGCTAAGTTTTCTTTTGTAAACGAGATGAAATGAAAAATATTGATAAATAGATCAATGTTTACAGGATTGTTTATTTTATTTGTACAAAATGTTCAGAGATTTTTTTCTACTCTTGGAGGCTGATATGATCCTATATGTGTACTAGAGATGTTAGCATTAATGAAGTTGTCCTTATGTCTACATATACTAATCATTCTTTATTTCATATGTACTTATGATTGTATATTTTTTCTTCTTTTCAAGTGTACATACTCATTTTCCTGTACAAACATGAATACATTCTTCCTTTCTTCAGTCTTATGCTTTGTAAACATGTGTTTCCAGAATTAACTCAAGAGTTCATTTTTCTTGCCTAGGATTACTACTTACAGGCTACATATTTTACTTTGCCTGATTTGCTTTTATACCCTATATACAAATATAAAGTTGTTATGGTTATTGTTATAAATTTTAACTTATGAATAAGTTCTATTTCTAACATAAGTGTTTATTTTTATTTCTCTTTTATTTTTAAACTTAAACTATTAAATACTTAGTCTACTATTATTTATTCTTATACTTATGAATTACTTTTTAGAGAAAATAAAACAAAACTATTTATATATATACAAATAACAGCTTATACCAATATCTTCAAAATCCAACTTTAACATCAAGTTATATATATACATATATAACAACATATTTAATCTGAAAATAACACTTCTATTTTAAAAATCTATTTATATTTATATATATAAAACAATACATTAATAATGTTATTTGAAAATAATAATTTGTCAAATTTTAAATAATTTATAAAAGAGATTACAAATCCCTATTATTATTAAATGGATTAATATATCATATTTATTAAACAATATTTTAAAACCAACCTTTTAATTAATCTTAAACTTAAGCTAAGATATAATTTAATCAATTAAACATTTATCTTAAATATTTTAAAACTATATATTTTAAATTAAATCATAATTTCCAAATTACCAAAATATATTAGAATTTGAAAACAAGATTTATTATATATATATATATATTCATATATACATATATATACAATATTTAAAGTTTAAATGATTTATACTAAATTTATTTGAATTCGGGGAAACTCGCATCACTTTAATCGATAAATTTTACAGATTGTCTTCAAAAATTCAATTAATTATCAATTTAAAGTTATATAAAATCCGGGGTCGTTACAAGTTGTGTGCTGATTAGGGGTTGTGCCTTGCTGAGCTGCTCCGTTAGATTGCCTGTTTGGTCCTTCTGCTCCAACTCCGTGGATCTGAACTCCTAAAGCTCCAACTGTTCCTGCTTGCCCAAACTGCCTGAGGAGGTTCTACATCATCTCCTCCTGCCTTTTCAGAAACTCTTCATGCATAACTTCCATCATCACCTCCATCTTGTCTTTGGTGATGAAAGCTGAAGTCTGATTTGCCCCTGATGATGCCTCCTGGCTCTCTTCATGCTGACTTCTCTCGGCTCTTTGTCTTCTACCTGATTGCCTTGTCATAGCTCTTTAGATCTGAACTCCAAATTCGGTATAGTGGGCGCTAGTTGCCTCTCAGTGAGAGCAGTAAAGTGTTTTCACCAAAATTGGTCACAAACCCCAAATGTCGTGAAAGCACCAGTGTATGAACACAAATCAGCAGTATATAATCACCGATCATAGATCTAAGTAATGTAGAGGATAAAAAGTGAAGAATAATAAACTTAAAACGGAAAAAGATAGATAGAGACACAAGATTTATAGTGCTTCGGCTATCTCCGGTCTACGTCCACTCCAAAAGTTAATCTTTTATTGAAGTTCTTCGCTGATTGTAGTGGATTACAGCAATAATTTTCGAGTACAAACAATAAAGTTGAGTTCAGTCTTGATTTTGACAAAGTCTAGATGCTGCTGGATCCAAAAGTCCTTTTTCTATAGGCTCTAGAGTGCTATTTATAGGCGCTCCATGCAAATATCTTGCTTAAACTTTGGGAGACTCCTTCTGGCACGTGAGCGGGCCCACGCGATCGATCCCATGGAGTTTCGACTCGATCTATGATCGATACGAACGTAATTCGTATCGATCAAGATTTTGTTCGATGGGGTCGAAACTTGGTGTGAACATTCCTTAGTTTGTGCTTGAGATTCTGTGAAAATTTCATAGCATTTGGACTTGTAGATTTCTAGATATGATCGATACGAAATGTAGCGTTCATGTGGTATTTCGTTCGCATCGATCAATTTCGTATCGATACCGGATCGCATCGATACAGCGCACGTGTTTTCCGATGACGTGGCGCTAATTCCAAGGCTCGATCCATTTTCTACGCCATGTTGAACACTTCCTCCTTTAAACCATGCACATTTCTAGTTCACATCTAGGCTTCGTAATCATTTATTTGCATCCATCAGTTAGCGTTCCCAGTCTTCTTCGTATCCTTCGGCCGCTCTTCTGTTTGTATCCATCGACTATGCCTCTGTTCGTATTGACTTGAAGTATCCATGCTGATCGATACGACAGTATCGATTCGAAGCGTCCAATGTTGATCGATACGAACAGTATCGATTCGAAGCGTCCAATGTTGATCGATACGAATAGTATCGATTCGAATTATGCTGCTACACTCCATTCCGATCGATACGAAATCATCGAGTCGAACAAATCATCATACGTCTATCTATTCAATCCAAGTTCACAGCCATCGAGTCGAAACCCATCTGGCCTTCCTACCTGATCGATACGAACACACTATTCCTATCCATGTTGATCGATACGAAAGTATCGATTCGAAGCATGCCCCTATTCTCGTCTTGACCGACTCGAAACCATCGAGTCGAAACCTTCTTTCCTCCTCTGATCGATACGAATGCCTTGTTCGTATCCATCAATTATCTTGAGCAAATGAACTGCGTTTAACCTGAAAATTGAAACGTAGTCTCTCCTATCCTTGATCATCATTTCCTATCGATCCCGTCATGATTGGAGCTCGGCCAAATTTTGACGACATCGATCACAGCCTTGTTTCCAATCGATTTCTAATCCTGATATCTATCACTTTCCAGCTAGTTTGTTGATATTCCAGCCTTGACCAAAGGGTGGGATAACAATTACCTATTTTTTCTAAGCATATTTTGCTTCCGTAGGCAATCTTCAACCAAAAGCATTCAACTCAATCTTTAAAAAAACCCAAACAAGCAAATCAATATAATAACGTAACCAATATATTTCGTCAATAAAGTCAACACTATCGAATGAATTTCAGCAACATAATAAACTATCTACCTTGCACACGTTTCGGGTTACAACAAATAAAAACATTTTCGCAACAACATATTACAAGTACAACAATTCAACATAAAATCCAAATATGACAACTTAACCAAGTACCAAACATCTACCATATTCTAGGCCTTCCACTGTTTGTCCTTAGTTCTTCATTCACACTTTTCAAACGACTTATTTCGGCTTGCACTTCGTGGGCATACTCATGTCCCCTTTCATACAAGGGTTGATCAATCCATTTAAAATAATTGCAACAATCATATTCACGATGATTCAATCTATGTTCACTTTACGAACTACACCTGAAAAATCTTCGTCAAGCATTCTTTTCCTTTCTGCAAACAACCACTACACACATATCTCCGCTATAACGATTTGGACATGGTCATTGTCCCCTTGGCACGGATGGACCAACATGATGTATATGCGTCAGCAAATTTCCGTCAACTGTATGTTGATGACCGGGCATTTCCGCAGAAATAACTTCCATAAACGAGCGTGTAAGGTTGATGATCCTAGATGGAATTTACGCGGTACTGGATCGAACTGTGTTTCCAGAACATGATGGACATCAAAGTCAATATGACTTGAACTTGCAACTCCGATTTTCCCTTCAACCTCATCAAAATGTTTCATCAATGTTTCGTCGTCTATCTCTTAATCATTAATGTCTACCGTCATAATAAACAATAAACAATTAAGATGTAAATTAGGGTTTTCAATTTATTACTACTTAAATAGGGTTTCCTAGTTCATTAAACACTAACAACTAATTCAACAACAACATCATTGTCTAATAATTAACACTACTACCACCAATAACTCTTCATTTTCAACAACATCAACAATAGCAAAATTACATTTTAATTTTCAAAAACATTAATTATTATATTTGTTTTGTAACGATGAAGAAGATGATTCCATATATAGTTTAACAACTATTTGGTTAATAAGGTGATTGTGGATTTGGATATGTAAGAAAAATGAGTTTGGATTGGAAAATGGGGAGGGTTTGAGGAAGAAAGTAGAAATATTGATAAATGAACTCTAATATGTGCTGTGTATCTATTTGATGCTCAAAAATGAGCTTGCGCACTCCAAATTTGCGTAAGCATTAAATATAGCTTGCGCATTTGTGAAATGCGCAATGTTTAGTTAAAAAAACTTAACACTTGTGCATTCCGTATTTGCGCAAGTTAAAACCGAAAAAGGTCTAGTTTGACAATTAGTTTATGCTGAAGCCTAAAATCAAAATACGATATTTGCTGAAACCTAAAACCAAAAATTATCCATTTTAATATTCTATGTCTACTAGTTAATGGGTTTTGTGTGCGAGTGTTTTGGTTTATGCGTTTTGTGAAGCATAGTTTTAGTTTTGTGAAGCCCAGTTTTGTGTAAAAATACATACGCTGTTCCATATTGGTGATGTCCACTTTTGTACATTTATGTGTTTTGGAAACTTGATTTTGCTTTGTATTCCTTTATGTTTTGGCATTGATATATTATCTTATTTGCCGTTGTAAAACCACTACTACATTATTTTACTATCCTTATTGTATTGCTTAGTGTTTGCACATTTTTATGAACAAGTATTAGCATATTTAGTTCCTTAGGTAGAGCTGTTATACGTAGTTAATGTGTTGGTTACAGAAATGAATGATTTTGCATTGCTTTGTTTGCACGTTTCGCGTCTATTGGTTTAATCATTTTGATGTTTAAGGTTGCTTCCACTTTATACACTGTTCAATTATGTTAAATCAAAATGATTTATGGATTTTGTGGTATTAAAATCTGTACATCATATTGTGGTTCAAATTTGTTGAATCATTTAATATGAGTTTAATCAATTTTGGCAGTATGTACAATTCTATATCTCCTTTATTAAACTAAATTTAGCTGCTTTATTTTCTTCGATATATTATGCTTTGGATTCCTGCACCTTATTACACACTTGATTTCATGAGCATGAGTGCTTGTTCAGCGCGTGTTTCCTATTTATATGAGTGAGAACTTTTACAAATGATATACACACATAGTTAGATAAATTGAAATTATTATATTTATGCTCTTATGTATATTTTTACAAAATGCGAATATTAAATAATTTAAACTTTCCTTGTCTAACAAAATGAATTTTTGAATGAAATTTCTTAATTACTATCTTATAATAATCAAAGAGTGGTATATTAGATTTTAATACATTATTCAAGTTTAAAAATATTCTATTGAATATGAACTTGTTTGTATATATATTTATTATCCATTTCTATGTATTAATTTTGTTAAATAAAATTACAAGTTATGAGTATTTCATTTTTATGTAATGATTGGTGTATATATTTATATTTAATTGGATAATCTATTTTAATATTACTATGTTTATATTTCTTCCATGTTTATTTGAATAATAATTATATGAATGATTTACTGTTGATGTCAATTTGATTAGTATTTAATATGATATGGTGATGACATTCTTTCAGTTTCATTTATTGATATTTATTCTGTGAGACGAGAAATCTGAATAAACAGATTAGTGATACCGTCTGGTATGGGACTTACGGTGATACTTTTTCGGTTATTCTTTGGACTCGTTATATAGAATATTGAAGGAACGAGTGTGATGTATGAGCACTGAATAAATGGACTAGTAACACGCGGTGGTATAGGACGTCGTTCTGTTATTTATTCAGTTATTCTTTGCTCATGGATGACACTCAATATGGAGTATGTTTGTGTGTGACTCGTTGTGGTGAGTATAGGTGGAGGCTACTTGTTGGCCACATAGTCTGTGTACATTATATGTCTGCGTTTGTCCAACTCCCTTTATATTTCAGGAGTAAATCAGATTGGCTAGTATTGTGAGAACCCATCTTTTCGACCCTTGAAAATCGACAATAATACATTCTCGGTATTCACGTGCCGTAAATCCAAGTGTCGCAAACCCGATCATTAAGGCTAAGAAAGAAAATAAAGACAGAACAGAATCTCATATGAATGGAATA